>CM057449.1:281890000-291442500 GCA_016271365.2 Neoceratodus forsteri
AGAAAACAAAACATACAACTAATGGAAGTGAAACAGCATAACAAACATGAGTACACGTACTCACTTCATGGTTTAAATATTAAAAACTTTTGTCTGTGACTGATGGATGGTGGTCGGACAGACTCATGCTCAGTGGTGGCAGTGGCTAATATCAGTCATGGTGGTGGTGGTGAGGGGCAGACAGACTCATGCTTAGTGGTGGCTATGGCTGACATCAGTCCCGGTGGTCCGGTGGCAGTGGTGGTGGTGGTCCGGGGGATAGACAGACTCATGCTAAGTGGTGGCAGTGGCTAACATCAGTCCCAGTGGTGGTGGTCTGGGGGGGCGGACAGACTCATGCTCAGTGGTGGCAGTAGCTAACATCAGTCCCAGTGGTGGTGGTGGTCAAGGGGCGGACAGACTCATGCTCTGTGGTGGCAGTGGCTAACATCAGTCCCAGTGATGCTGGTGGTGGTGGTCCAGGGTGGCACACTGCCTTTTAACAACTTCAGTTAAAACCTGCCAACATTAACCATATCATCATCCTCATAAAGTAAGCTTCCCTCACAGTCATCGATGTCTGAAGTCTTACCGCTGGGAAATTTTTTCTCCATTGTGCCGTCATCTACATCAGTGTTGGACCATTTCAGGCAGTCACTGCCAGTGCCACCAGGATAGTCCATTTCCACATCACCAAAACCACAATGAGTAGGCCAGGGTACGAATACCGAGGTTGCAGTCTGTGCTGGTATATGCCTCTCATTCATATTAATGAATGTTAGCAAACTAGCATTTGCAGGAGACAGGTTTGTCCGACGATCCCTGACTATTGCACCTGCTGAGCTGAATACCCTTTCAACACTTACACTGGAGGGTGGGCATGTGAGGTACTTCAGTGCCACTGCAGTCAGCTCTGGCCATTCACTGACCTTTCCACTCCAGTACAAAAGAGGACCTTCAGTTATTGTCAGATGCCTGTTTTCAGACAAATATGACTCAACCATTCTCTGAGCCACCCTAAGTCCAGTTGTTGATGCATCATCCTGTTCTCCCAAATCATTTATTTCACAAATGCCCACTTGGGACAAAGCCTCCCAAAACGGGTTGACGCCAGCCACTTTGGATGACAGACCACCTTGAACTGCTGTCCCCTTCCCCTTGCAGGATATGCTTGATAGTCCTACAGGTACACCTTCAGCCGGATTATGCTGTTGAGGTTTGCTAAGTTTGGCACGTGACTTCGTGCCCCATGAACCAAGTGCACCAGTTGACCACTGATATTTTTACCTGTTCAGCCCTCCTCCAGTACTGATGCAATTCCACGTTTGTATCATGGGTCCAGCATTGTTGGCATGGCAAATGCTGTCACTACACTGAATGCTCACAATGACGATTCTGGTTGAATATTGTCAGCATGTGTTGCAGCAACATACTGCTACCACCATCTCTGGCAACATCAAGGCCATGCTGTACATTCACCAATGCCTGCCTAAGCACCCGCAGCAGTGGAATTGATTGGCTAATGGAAGCAGACTAGCCACTCACTGCCTGTGTGGCATGTTCAAAAAGCCCCAAAAATGTTATTACAGAGTCCATGAGGTGCTACTGTTTAGTTGTCATAGACATGGAGGCTCCGGAACTGTCACAACTAGTGTGCATCACAAGATATTCTGAGATGGCTTTGTATTGTTCATACAACCTCTCTGCCATGTATAAAGTGGAGTTTCATCGGGTGACAATGTCCAGCTTCAAGCGGTGCTGAGGCAGGCTGTTTTGTATCTGCAACTGCCGCAGTTAGTCATGGGCCTTTCCAGATCTTGAAAAGTGAGATCAGATATGTTGTGCAATGTTTCCTTTACATCAGGGTGCTGCAGAAACTCCTGCACCACAAGATTTAAACAGTGGGCCATGCATGGAACATGAAAAAAACACCATACGTGATGCATTTCACCACATTTGACCCATTGTCACTTGTTATGAACCCGGTTCTCAGGGACATAGGGTTTAGCCATTTGTCAGTTTCAGTCAGTACCATGTCCAACATGTTCTCACCAGTGTGAGAACAGGTCACATTGCACATAGCAATCGTTGCATGCTGTCAAATTTCCAGAAGATTGCTACCATGACAATTGTCCTTACTGCACTGATTATTCACACTACCAACATCACAAACAACCCCCGGCACCTGCACCCAGTGTGCAGTTATACACAAATATGAACTCCCTGCTGTTTTGCCTCTTGTCAACATATCCATACTTAAATGGATTAATGGAGAGGAGGAATGTTGAAGGGCATGTCTTACTGAGTCGGACACAATGCGGAACAACTCGGGGACAGAACGGGAAGAAAAGTATGTCCTGGATGAGACTTTCCATTTTTTACAGACACGTGCAGCAAACTGCCAGAACCCAGAATTCTCCACAAAGTAGAAGGGCAAAAGATCAATTGCCAGCATTTCCACTATAGCTGCATTAAGTTCACATGACACTGTATGATTGGGGGTACTTCAGCTTATGCGTTAAAAACACTATGTAATGTGGGCTGATTAAACGCTTACAGGATGTGATCACAAATGGTTGTGCTTCTATGATGAATGGCATTGGCAAGTGGAGTGTGAGGCGTTTGATGAAGGCGGTTGCACAGGTAATGATAACAAACCCAGAAATGCAATTATTTTGCCAGATTTGCCAACCAGGGTTGATGTACCACTTGCACTAGACATACTGCATTCACCACCACCACCACCAAAACTGCTACTCTCACCAGCACTGGACAACATTTCAAAGTCATTATGCTCCTCCACCTCATCATGTCTGTAGTAATCCTCTGCTCTTATTACCTCACTACTGCACATGTTTAATTTACTACTGGACTTAACAGTCATGGAAGGGGATAACATGCTCACTATGGTTGCAGGTGATGAGGGTGAATGCCCCACTGTGGTATTAGCTGCCAGCTTGTGCTGGATCCACAGTGCCAAGTGCCTATTCTTAAGATACATATGCTGTCTTCCAGTGCCTAGATGGCTCCCCTTTTTACCTTGACTCACACGCACACGGCAAACTTGGCAGATTGCAACTGACTCATCATTCGCATCTTGAACAAATAAAATCCCAAACAAGGGATTATGATGCTCTGCTGTTAACATATCCATGATGTGGCTTATTTAAGTCCGTTATTTTAAGCACTGAAGTGGGGGGCATGTGATGTTTTAAGAGCGATGCACACAGGACTGCAACTGACCACCATCCACCATGATGCGTATCATATTTAGCACTGGTGATCATCATCAACTAAAACCGGTAAATCACAAGTTTTTACCAGGGGGGGTGGGGATTCCTGCAAACAGACTCAGACACAACCACTTTGAATTTCTTTTTCTCCGGTTCCCAACTGGGGTGAATTACATCATCATCATATTCATCAACGTCACACACATCCACATCTTCTGCCTGGATGCTAATGGACTGCATGTTGCAGCAACAGCAACATCATCATCATCATCACATTCATCATCAGCATCTACACCACCATCACCTGATATTTTTTCACCACACTGTGAATCGCTGCATGGAAAATGCATGACATTAACTGCCATGGTGGATGGAATATCACATTGTATGCTATCATTGACATGATTATCAGAATCCTCAGATTCAGTTACTGGGATGTTACTGGGAAGTATGACATCATCTATGCTGTCACTTACTTGCACTGCTTCACTCTCAATATTTTGGGATACGGTATACTGGTCGGAATTCGAACTTGATGCACCAATACTAATACTACCACCACCATTAACACCAGTAACACTAACACCACCGGCTGGGAAAACATCATCTCCTCCAACTGTGAGTGAAGCTACTGATTGGGCTATAAAAAAACATTGCAGGAGAAATACCTTTCCTCACATCAGCAATGCACTTCTCGTCTGCGTACTACCATGCCCACAGACTATCTTACTGCCAGCATTGCCATGGCGAGAACCAGCTTTGCTTGCACATCTCTTTGTGGGCATTTTGAGGATCAACAACAATATTATAACTAAATTTAGATTTTCATATGTTCAGTCTCTGATTGGGGCGACACTAGATGTGAAGCCAAAAAAACAACTGTAGCTTCAGCAACAGATAAGAGACTAGTCTGTCATGCAATGAAAACAACTTCAGTAACCAGTGGTGCTGATGAGGTTACAAAAACAATGTAATCTGGTAAAAAAAACCTTTTGCCGGTGGGGGTGGGGGGAGCACTGACTGCAGATCTTTATGGCAGTACAAGCAGCAAAACATAGAAACATAAAATTTGATGGCAGATAAGGACCGCTTGGCCCATCCAGTCTGCCCATTTCCCTACCTAATGGATAAGCTGCAGATCCTAGTTAACCAGCAGCCTACTTCTTTCTACCCCCACCCCCTAGAATTGCCTTATGACTGTCCCATGCATGCTTGAATTCAGTCACTGTTTTTGACTCCACAACCTCCTCTGGAAGGCCGTTCCATGCATCCACCACCCTTTCTGTGATAGAAATATAGAATTTGACGGCAGATAAGGAACAGATACTACAATCGCAGTACAAAACCAGGCAGCTGCAGTGGATAGCAGGTTCACACTGCTGTGCCTGCAATTACACTAGTCTGTGGCACAATAAAAAGTGTATTATTTGATGTCATGCAACACCGCACACACACTCTCACACTCACACAGAACAGTTTGTCTACAGTGGTGAACGAGTAATGCGTAGCAAATTGAAAAGTTCAGTAATATGCCATGTATTGTAATGTAAACAACCTGACATTATGAACTGCTGCACCAGATCCACACAACACACAATCAGCAAGAAAATGTCAACAATTACTGACAATATTACTCTGTGTACATTAACACAGTCAGTTATATAACAAAAATATAACCAAAAAACAAAGAAATCACTATTTCTCCAACTTAAATCTACCTACACCACAGATCGCCTCTCCCCAAAGCACACTTTCACTGTCTTTCACTACACACATCAATGTTGTACATTAATATTCAAATCCACCCAAAAACAAAAATGCTTGATGATATGAGCACAGGACGGTTTCCTACAATCGATGAACTAAAGTTTGAACCCCCAAAAAATGCAAAACTGCTTTTTTAACAGCTTTTAGAAGGTTTCAAGTCACAGACACACTGTCTCCTACTCCTTCCTACACACACTACCCTGAACTGAGGCTGTGCAGATCAATATAGAGCCCATGGAGCCTGAAATCCCATGAATCACTTCAAATTCTGCCAGACTTAAAAAACAAGGCAAAGTTAGGCAAAGTGCATTAGAACTAATGCACTTCACCATAAATTTGGTGAAGTAGTGGTCTGGAAGCGGAGTAACGTGAAGTCATTGCTTTCAATGGACTTTGCATTACTCATTATAACCCAAAGTACTCCAGTTCATGTTGCAGAGCTCTCTGCAAATCAGCCTTTGCTCCTCGAATCACTTTGCAGAGTGGATTGAACCCACTTCACCCACAACTCAGAAATCAGTGCAAAAAAGCCATCAGAGTGGCAAAAAGTGAATACTGTAAATCTGCCCTGCTTAGCTCAGATAGGGATCCTAGGCGGTTCTGGAGGAACATAAAAAAACATTGTCAGTGGTTCCTCCAGCTCTGAAGTCTCTAATATGATCATAGGTGGGTCGAGTTGTAATAATCCACTTATGATTGCCAGTGCTTTTAATTCCCACTTCTCGGACTTGTCTGCACTCACCTGCCTCTTCCCTGCTGGAGGGAATGTCAGTGGCCCCTTGGCCTCCACCCCTCAGAAGATTCCCTCCTCACGGCCACTATTTTATCTCAGGGCCATGTCTATTATTGAGATGCAGAGACTTCTCTCTGGTCGCCTCCCACATTCTAGTGCTGATAATGATAAGATGGAGCCCAAGCTTCTACAATTGAGTGCCCCATCTTCAACTTGTCCCTGGCCACTGGTATTATTCCAGGCATCTGGGAGGTGGTGAGGATTGTCCCTGTTCTGAAGCAGGGCAACCCTAAGGTTCTGGACAACTACTGGACAATTGCTATCCTATCGGCTATTAGCAAACTCCTAGAAAAAGTTGTGGCTGAACAACTCATGGACTACATTCAGGCCCATAAATTGCTGGCCCCTACACAGCACAGCTTTTGAAAAGGGTATAGTACATCCTCGGCCCTTGTCTCTATCACTTCTAGTATTAGGGTGGCTATGGATTAGGGCAAACTCTCTGGAGCCATATTCATCTACCTATCCAAGGCCTTCGATCTTGTGGACCATGCATTACTTTGCTCGCAGATACGGTCCCTTGGCCTGTCCCCACCTGCCCTGAGTTGGTTTAGTAATTTCCTCCAGGGCAGACAACAACTGACCAAATTCAACAAAAGTCCTCTCTGACACCACTCTGGTGACCTCTGGTGACCCCCAAGGATCAGTCCTGGGGCCCCTTCTCTTCTCTGTATTTGTCAACAACCTTCCTGCTACTGCTTCCAACTGTAGTGCCACCCTTTATGCAGATGATCTGGTCATCCTTACCCATTACCAGGACATTGGGGTCCTCAACCTGTGACTAAGTGAGGATTTTAGGAATATTCAGTCCTGGTTAGCATCTCACAAGTTGGTCCTCAACCTAACAAAAACTCAGGCCATGCTTTTTGGGTCATTGACCAAAATCAAAGCCTCCCCTGTCCCTCTGTGTGTCACTGGTGCAGACAGTGCTCCCCTCCTAACCACAGTCTTCATCAAATCCCTTGGGGTGATACTTGACCCCCAACTTGACCTGGGGTGTCATATCCTAAATGTATGCAGAACCGTCAACTGTAAACTGGATCTTGCCTACAGAGCGAAGAAAAATCTGATGTCTGCTGCTAGTTTAGCATTGGCCTGAGGTGTGCTTCTTCCCTGGCTCTGCTATGGCCTCCTCCTATTTGCTCGCACCTCCAAGGTCCACCTTACTAGCTGGAACACAACCTACAATAGCATCTGTCACTTTGCCCTGGCTGCTCCTCGCCTCACCCATCATTGTGAATTATGTGACTAACTTGGCTGGCTCTTCCTGGCCAATCACATGAAATTTGGGTTGGCTGCTTTGTGGGCAAGGTGATCAGAACCAGCTACTCCTCAGGGTTGGTGGAGCTCCTCAAACCTGCTGACTCCTCCTCCTCCTCCTCCCTCTGGTCCCTGGGTCCTGGGGTGCTCAAAGTTCTCTATACCCATACCCAGATGGGGGACAGGGACTTCACTTCATGTGCTCCGAGGCTATGGAACTCCCTTCCTGCCCATGTTCGCTCCTTCCCCTCTCCCTCCCACTTATGCCTCTGGAATTCCCTTTGGGGGCACTTGAAGCTTGCCTCTGCTTGTGCGTGTCCTAAACCTCCATAGCCAGCCTTAGGCCTCTAATATGGGCACTCCTAGACATGGGTTCCCTCTTGTAAGCTCTACCAATGCTGCCTACTGTCCTTTACTCTGAGATGCATGTGATGTGCTTGTTTACTTGTTCTGGAATTATGGAATTACCTATAATGTGGCTCTGTTTAAGGGTTTCTCATGCATTGTAATTTATACATTGTTACTGCTCTTCCCTTTGTATATCTATGTCTGTTTATCCTTATGTGTGTGTATATATAAATATATGTATATTTATATCCTATTACTGCTTACTGTAGACTATATATGTTCATCTGGTTCCTTTGTGACTCTGTACATTGCCCTACTTGTGTTATATTCCTTGTTTGAACCTGTATTTTCATTGTACTCTTCCGTCTCAAACCTGAAACTAGGCATATTACTTGTCTAGTGTACTCACCTGGTCAACAAAAGCTAAATAAATAAATTCAAACAAATCCAATCCAAATTCCGAAGAAGTATTTCTGGAAATTTTTACAACTGGGGAGGAGGGGTCTTATTGGGCATTAAACATGCAATAGCCAAAGAACAAGACTGGACCTGGTTACAGCAAGCACAAAAATGAAACATCTCCAAAGGTCTTGCAGGAAAGATACATGACTTAATTAGAGACACTCAACCTGACCCCATGACTAAGTGTAAAATGGACTGGGAAACATACTTGCAAATGGCAATCCCCCAATCTCATTGGAAGAGGTATATCAAATGGGCACACTTGGTTTACAAAGATACCACAAGCCAAATGATACAATTCAGAATCCTCCACCGATGGTATAAAACCACAGAGATCTTACACCAGGTAGGATTGATGTCACACTCAAACTGTTGGAGATGCAATTCCCCCGACGCAGACCTACTACACACTTTGTGGCAGTGACCTACACTTAAAACAGTTTTGGAAACAGGTACTGAAAGATTACTCTTCAGTACTGAACCTAAAGATACCACCTCATCCTGCACTAGTGATCATCGGAGGTACTTCTCAGCTCTCACAGAATACACCTCTGGCAACAGACTGGTTTTCTAGCCACTGTAGAAGCAAAGAGAGCTATCCTTATGAGATGGAAAGAATCCACTGCCCCTCAAGCCAGTCCTGGAACACAGCTGTGGCTGCCTTCTTTTGAAAGGCTATTGTATGCCTATCTGAATAAACTTCACTTATTCCAGATAAAATGTGTTTCCTTCCTTCAGTCCCACCTCTGCTCAGTACCACTCCCAGCACCAGCTAATCTCCCAGAATATTGATGAGCTGCCTAAGAATCATACAAAGTGGTATGCTGAACTGCAGTCCCCATCAAAAATACACCTCATACTTAAAATGATCCTCGTTAGATTCCCATGGCCACACGTCAACTTCTTATAGTAACTTAGGTATTCCCAGCAACCACAAAAATTCTATCATATGTAATACAGAATGCCCATGGTCAGTACAGATGTGCATAAGAGCTTTCCCTGACAACTGATAAGATAATACTATTACCCCTTTCGTGCCAGCAAGTTAGCACATAAGGTGGCATGCTTGCTTTCGGTCCCAAACATCTGTTACCACCAACATATCATATGACTCAGATAGCTTGAAGGATAACCACCCAATGCTTTCACACACAGTTGGAAAAATCAGTTGGTTATGGACTTCCTTTTTCCCACCTGCTTGGCCTCTTATTGAACAAAGCTCTCACATACAAACTGTGTAACTGATGCACGCTTGACCTCCCAGTGTTAACACATTGTTACTATGCAGAAACACTAATGGCTGTATACTATGTAATTTAATGTCTCTGTTTACTTGTGTAACCCCTTTGTTACCCGGGGTTACTAGAATCCCAGTAAGACCTAGTGGTAAGCAGGGAAGGCAGCTTGTGAAACTCCAGTTAAATGGGTTTCACACTGTCTCACTCTGTCCTCAGTCACAGCTGAGACTAGAGGGATGACATCATAATAGAATTGTTACAGCTGCATGAGCCACATTTGGAATCTTCAGCTCAGAGTAAGTTTAGGAATCTTGGGAATTCAAAGTCAGTCTTCAGTTTGTCCTAAGCAAAACAAGAAGGACACCAGTAGTTGTCGTTCACCCCTCCCTCTGGGAGGGGTGAGAAAAAGTTCTTTTTGGGTTCCAGGGCAATCCCTTCTCCCACCTTGGAGAAGAAAGCTGCCTGTTTTAATTTAAGTTCAGCCTGTTCATGTATAACAAAGGTTATAGTTTTTCGCCTGTGGGGCACCTGCAACGAATGGGTGAGTGTTTGGCCCCATTGGAAAAACAACTTCTTTCTTCTGTTGATTGAAGTATTGGGGACTGCTATTTGAGAGGACTAGTCAACTAGAACAAACAAATAGAGCAGTCATCTGTTTAAAGTGTTAAAGTTCATTGTAGAGGGGTGCTTCAGGTCATCCACCTTCAATCTACATTTAAAGTCTAAAGTTCTGTGTCCAGAGAAATGGCCAGTATGGGCTGTGGGAGCTGAGGTGGAAAATCCCCATCTTTAGTAAACCAGGTCCACCTCTATGGATTTCTTCTGTTTTTGCTACTTGCCTCATGCGCTTGGCCAGTGATGGGGTGGGTACCCAGACGTGGGTCGCAACTTGAAAATCTCTCTAGGAGTTGATGACTTCAAGTGGTGTGGGGAGCCACAGGATGGGAACATTACTCCTTGTTGGATGGGAGTACTCCTTGTTTGATGGAAGTTTCGATTTGGAAGTACGAAAACAAAATCCCTCTAGGAGTCGCAGACTTCAAGTGGTGTGGGGAGCCACAGTTTTGGAGCCTCCTTGTTTGATAGGATGTCTTGCCAAGTAAAGTTTGGGTTCATTCTTCAAGTAGACCATCAGTTGAGTGGCCGGCAGGGGGGCCGGGCCAGTCGGGCTGTGTATCCAATGCGCATGCAAAGTCCGGGCTGAGTGCCTGGTGGGTCCAAAGCCAGAGAACTGTTGTATTGTGTTCATTCCTCAAATGGACCGCTGTGTTTAACCTCTAATCTGCATTACAGTTACGTAGCCCTTTGGGGGACCATACAGAGTTTTGTTTATGTTCAGTGAGTTAATAAATAAAGCCACACTGAAAAATCCCAATTCTGGTTCTGGACATTACAGTTATTGCTTCCTGTAGTTGGATTTACTTGGGTGCCCCTGTGCAGAGTAGTCAAACCTAGGTCTCTTGTGCCAGGTAACCTCATCCTTCCTCGAACCCGTAGAAACATATGTATATTCATGTTACAAAAATGGACATATGCCTTACACTTGATATATTGGAATATGTGTAACATACTTATGTCACATGTAAGTTCATGAACTAGTATGAACCTGCACTTATTGTTTTTGTCTGTGAAAATTCTCAATAAAATATTTTGTGATAAAAAAGAAAACCCTAACACCTCATTTCCCTACTTCTGTGGCATTAACTCGCACCCTAAGTGTTGCATAAATTAAGTTGTTTAGCAAAAAATCTATCTATCTATCTATCTATCTATCTATCTATCTATCTATACATGTAGAGATAGATAGATAGATAGATAGATAGATAGATAGATAGATAGATAGATAGGCAGATAGAGATAGATATACAGATGTTATAGTAGCATGGTAGTACCCCTATAGTTAAGGTTGAGTAGGGTGCTCAATGTTAAACCCCTAACTTTGCAGTTTAATAACATGAGTGAGGTTTGTCAGAACTCCCCAAATATTTGCATTTTCCATGAATGTGTCATGTTGTGAAAAGGTTGAGAGTTTCATGACACAAATGTGTGCTGTTTCCAAGACCAGGATACCTGTAATGATGTAAAGGTTCCCATTTTCTCCCAATATTTAAGATAGGGTTTTAATTTTTTATTTTTTCTGCTCTCATGTACAGGCTATGTGGTACTGAATTTCTGCACAAAACTTTCAGGGTGCATGTTATTTGTGCTGAGGTAGTAACTTTCAAAGGTTTGGTGAAAAATGATTACATGGTTCCTGAGTTATAAGGATTTAAAAAATAAACACCCCATATGAATCAGAAATCGTTGGTTTGTGAGTGTGTTTTTTGGTTCACAAATCTGATTTATTACATATCAAGAATGAGTCTCATAAACCACTTGTTTTGGGGAAGGGGGTGATGGTCGCCATCTTGTTTCTTTATTTCTCTCTTCCAATTGTTTAACCAGGTGAGACACACTAAGCTGAAAGTTTGTTTATAGGTGCAATCTGGGAGCACAGGGAAGTTAAGTGACTTGCTCAGGTCACATAGAATGCAAGTGGGGGCTGTGGGATTCAAACCCAGGTCTTTAGATTTGCAGCTCAGAGCCTTAAACCACTGCACTATACTGCCTCCCTCAAACCTAATGCATGGCATCATGGGTAAGAAAATCCTTATTAGGGGCAAGTTCACAAGGCAGGGATTCCTGAAGTAAAATTTGTGTGGAATGGACTGGCCTGGTAGTGTTACCATTCGCTAGGCCATCAACCCAAGTACTGGAATGGAGCCCAGTCATAGGGGGACTGGCTGGCTGAAGGAGGACTGACTGTCCTATGGACTGCTGTCTCTTTCTCAGTTGGGGGGGGCAGTCCACTCTTGTTACAGTTCTGTTGTTACTGAAGTTGGAAAACCCTTGTAAAGGGATAGGTTTAGCAAAACTAACACAATTAGAGAGTGACTACATGCCCACAATAAAAATAAAAAAAAATACAACAAAAATGGTAAAATGCCAATATGGTTTAACAAATCAATACAAAAACTTATCACACGAAAAGAAAGGCAATTCAAAAAAGTTAGAATACATCTAGACGTTACAAAAAATATCTGTGTCCCAATTGAAAAAGATGATTAAAAAAGCAAAACAAAGATTAGAATTTCGATTAGCACATTCCAAGAATAACAACAAAACCTTTATATTCATACCTGAGTGGTAAAAAACAAACTACAAAAAGTGTGGGGTCTGTTACTCATGACGGTAAAATAGTGGAATCTGGCCATGAAACAGCAAACAGATTTAATGAATTATTTTGCTCCATTTTCATTACCAAATCAGTCAGTGCTAACATATGTCAGACTTTAAACAATTATAATGTCAATTATGTGTTCCACCGGGCTGATGTACAGTACTAACAGCACTACCAATACTTAGAAAGAATGCTAGCCTGGGGCCAGATGACATTCATCCAAGATTTTTGAGTGAAACTGCTTCTGCTATCTTTATTCCACTAACTATTATATTTAATAAATCACTAATAAATAAGGAAGTATGATCTGACTGCCTCACAGCAAATTTAGTTCCAATATTCACAAAAGTTAATAAGGCAGATGTGTATAACTACTGTCCTATCAGCTTAACTTCTATAGTCTGTAAATTGATGGAAAGAATTATAAAAACATTCATAGGAAATGAAATTGAATCTCTTGGTATCACTGATGCTTCTTGGCATGGATTCAGACAAGGTTACTCCTGTCTTACTAGTTTACTTTCTTTTTTTAAAAACATTAGTAAGGAAATTGACCAAGGGATTCCAATGGATGTTATTCTGTTGGATTATATTAAGGCTTTTGACCTGGTTCCACACCTCAAATAAGTAAACAAACTAACCAAATGTGGTATATCACAGTGCTTAATAGATTAGGTAGAGAAATGGTTGACCAACAGGTCACAGCGAGTTAGAATCAATGGTATCTTATCTCAGCAAGGGATGGTTAATGGAGCTCTGTTTTGGGTCCCTCTCTGTTTAATATTTATATTACTGAAATGAAAACTAGTTAGAATAACATCATGTCCAAATTTGCTGATGATACCAAATTGGGTTGTAAATATGACTGTGAGGAAAGCGTAACACTTTTGACGAATGACCTATTACATATTGAGCAATGGGCAAAAGAAAATGACATGAAATTTAGCGTTGATAAATGTAAGGTTATACATAATGGTGAAAAAAAATCCTGGTGCAAATTATTTCTTAAATAATATCCGGATACCAATATCAATATATGAAAAGGATCTTGGCATTTTGATAAACAATAAACTTACATCAACTGACCATTGTATTAAAACTACAAGATTAGCTAATGGCCTAATAAATAGAGTTAGGAGTACATTTTTCTCAAAAGGTGAACAGTGTCTAATTTCAATTTATTGGACTTATATAAGACCGTGGCTAGATTATGGGTCCCATTTTTGGAGCCCACATCTTAAAGGTGACATTGCTATGCTGGAAAAGGTTCAGAGGTGAGCAACCAAAATGGTTTCTAGATTAGCAAGTTATGACTATATCACTAGATTGGAGTGTGTCCGCTTCATATGAGAAGATGCAGAGGTGATTTACTCTTTCTTTTTAAAATTCTAAAACATACAGATATGATGGAACTTTGCAACATAAAAATTTCAGACAGACGAACAGTTGGCAGGTTGCATAATAAACAACTAGAAGTTATGTGGGCCAACACATCTAAAAGAGATCACTTTTATAATATCAGAGTGGCTAAAGTTCAAAATACATTACCACAGGATCTAATTAATTCAGATAGTCTTCATTCATTCAAGACTGGACTTGATAGATGGCTTTCTTCTGTCTATTATAAAGAATAATTGCCCACATTGTGTGGGGGACATTCAAGATGGGCCATTGGCCTCCTTTTGTCCTACTGTACCAAAGTAACAAATACCTGATGTACAGTGTTATCCCTGAGCAAGATGTCATCATCTGTTTATGGGGAAATTTGCCAAACTTTTATTATTCATACATTCACAATCTCTCACAATGTCTGTTTTAAATCACTTTGTCTCAAACTAAAAATCTTCTGATTCACAAACCAGAGAAAGTGGTTTAAACCACTAATTCTAGATCAAACTACAAAAAGTGGTTCTCACTTATCTAGAGTACCTGTACCTTCAATTTATTCATTTTTTTAAAAAACAAACACCTGAACCTAACTAAATGGGACCCATTTAACTAGATTCTGGTGTGTATTTCTTTCTAAATGTGTTGGAAATACATTTTGTGGGCATGCAAAATCCTGGGTGTGCAGCTCAGGGAGAGGAGCCATTCACCTGCATTCTCAGTGCAGCCTCAGATGGAACATGTGCTGTGGGCTGCAGTGAAAACAGTGAGCTGCTGTTACCCTTGTGTCTAGTGGTGTCCCCCATTGCTGTTCCCATTGTTACATTTCCCTGGTGTTTAGTGGCACCCCCCTCCACTTGAATGCTGTCCTTGTAAAGAAGTGACAGGAGCCATTCACCCATGTTCTCTGTATAAGAACAGTGGAGCTTTATTGACTTCTACAGTTGAAGTTGAACCTTGTGCTATGGGCTGCAATGAAAGGAGTGAGCTGCTGATCCCATTGTCTCTGCAGTTGGCTCCATTTAATCTTATACAGTGTATTTCCATGGTATATACTGGTCCCCTTCTCCATTTTCCATCTCCAATAATGTTTCCCTGGTATCTAGGGGCACCCTCTACCTTATGATCTGCATTCCCAATAGTGTTTCCCTGGTGTCTAGGGGAACCCCCTACCCCAGATTGCCATTCCCAATAATATTTTCCTGGAGTCTAGTGGCACCACCCACCCTCCAATCATCGTTCCTATCTAAAATGAAGAAAATGATCTCCTGATGTTTTCTTTTGTTTTTAAACCTGCAAGAAAGAGAATGGTACCTCACCAGTCTGCTCCCATCCCACCTCCCACTCAGCACCCACCATGCTGAACCCCCCAGTACACCTCTACATGCTATCACTCACCAGAACAGGTCAAAGGGGTGAATATCCACTCTCCAATCAAAGACATGTTTTGCTGCTAGAAATGGTGGCTGCAATATAAGAAACTAAGGTAAGTGTAGCTCAATGTATTTCAAAATAATTTTTAACTTTAATACATAACTTAGCCATTTTTGCATATTTTGACACCAAATATTCAACAAGACCTTTTGGGGGAACCCACCTTATAAATAATTGTGGTGTAATTCTGCAAATCTGTTCCAAAATGCAATTTTGCAGTAGCTTGGTGAAATCATGTTTTGAACAATATTTGAAATTTTTCCCCACCCTTATTCATGAGGTGGGGTCATAAGAAGGCTATGATGAAAATGTTGGGCCATGATGTGTAAAAATGGAAAAGCTATGTGCATGCATTCAAAGTGTACTGTGCTCACTCATAACTTTGGTAATTTTAAATATTTTGACCACAAATTTTCAACATAGACAGATTTTTTTATACAACCTCAAGAATGTGACAGCTGCCATTTCTCAAATCCTGGCTAAATTTTGTTTTTACACCTGTGGTGCAGAATGACATTTTGGTGGCACAGACTGCTGTTTCAGTGGGTATAAAATTTTTAAGTATTGTGTTCATGAGGTGGGGTAATAAGGCTTTGCTGATAAGATGGTTGCTGTATTACAATAAATGCCAGAGAGCAGTGCACGTCCACTGCAACATGCATGTATGCATCTATGAAGGGATGGGAATGCAGAGCCCTTTGGGCCCTCTGCTCCCACAGGCAAATAAGAATTCCATTATAATATCTCAAAAAGTAAGGAAATTTATTGAAAAAAAAAACAAAATTTTGGTACTGAATTAGTTAAGGTTAAACCAGCAAAAGCAGGGAAATGTGGCGTTAGGGTTCCCAACCATAACACCCCACCCCACCCCTCTGCAGGCAGCCACAGGAAAAATGAGCATGGTTTGATCTTTCCTGCATCTTTGAACATTTGGTGTGGGGTGTACCTTGGGGCTGTCAACCCTAATGCTCACTCCATTCCATCATTAAGAATGCTGAGTTGAGAAGAGTACATGAGAATAGAGATAGCATTATGGCTCACAGCTCCGAGGCACACTCCACACATGATTAGCGAAGATGCAATAGAGGTCAAAGTACAGCAATTTTTTCTGTTGCTGCTTGCAGAGTGGGGGTGGGGTGTTATGGTTGAAAATCTGAATGTTCCATTTGCCTACTTTTGCTGGTTTAACCATAACAGTTTCTACAATCTCTCTATATATATATATACTGTATATATATATATATATATATATATATATCTCTATGAATATATATATATATATATATATATATATATATAGGATACATGATGGGTAGAGTGTGATTTGGAAAATATTTTTCACTCCTGCAGTGTGAGCTCTGGATACTGATGTCGAAGGCATGAGTGAGAGTATCCAGAGGTCATGATGCAGGAGTGAAAATGTTTTCCATAGCACACAACTGCAAATCATGTGTCCAATTTATACAATAGGGGTTTCCAGAAATTTTTATTTGTTTGTGCATTGTTTCTTGTGGAATAAACAAAGACGACACAGGACAAAAAAAAATGAACCTGCTGAAACATTAATTTGTCATTTGGGATGCATTGGGCTGTATTCCTTGGTAGTTGAGGTATTCATGGATATGAAAGGCTTTACTCTTTTTTGGCTTCCTGTCACTATGAAACTAGCTGCTGTAAGCTTGTTTTGGTTCTCAGCAAGAAAACAATGTGCTTTAGTAGGGCTAGCAGGTGAGTTGCAGGTGGAACTGATATCCTGATTAGTTTCCTAGGCTACTGAGGGTTTGGTGGAGTTTCTTCCTGATTACTGTGTTAGAGAAACCTGCCTAGAATGATGATATCTACTTCTGCAGAGTCCAGCTGAGTTTTCTGATTGGTTAGGATGTAATTGAGAAATCAGGTTTGTGATTGTATTAGGCAGGATTTCAGCATTACATCAGCACAGTGATGATATCAGCCTGTGAGGTAAGCACAATATGTTTAAATGTAAAATATTATCGCACTGTGATAATATTCCTGGCAAAAATCACAGTGTGATTTTCTACCAGATTACGTCACTGTGTGTAAGATACATGGATTTATTCAGTACTCCTTTGTCTCACCTTTATTGTATACATATATATATATATATATATATATTACACTTACCCCATAATGCAAAGCATCATGGGCTGTATATACAAATCACCACAAAATATTATGCTGGTTCAACTTTAAGCAGAAATGCATGGTACAGAAAGGCCTGTCACACAGTCCACAAAGTGTGCCAACAGAAGACACAGGCACATGTTTTGTCCTACCAAAATTTATCAGTGTGCCTCATCTGTATGACAACCCAATGAAATGAACCAGCTACCCTAAATTGGCCTATTGGGTTTGGGTTGTGCTAAGTCCAATAAAAACAACAATAAAAAAACAGAGACCCTCAGTGTGCAAGCGCTGAGGTAAGGGTTACCCCAAAGGGCACTGGGTGGGGAGCCAAGTTTCAAAGAAATACAAAATCATGCATACCCCCATAATGCAAAGCATCATGGGCTATATATGCAAATCACCACAAAATAGTATGTGTGTATATATATATATATATATATATATATATATATATATATAAAATAGTCTCGTTAGCGCCACTATAGTTAGGTTTGAGTAGCCACTTTCATACAAAATGTCAAATTTTGCACCATAATAACTTTGCAACCATACAACAGATTTGCCTGAAATTTTCTATGCATGGTCTGGTTCCATAGATCTCTGGATCTGCCAAGCTGCGTTACAGTCGGATGTATGATGGTGGAGGTACAGAACACCAATAAATGCAAAAAAAACCAGACTTTTTGTGCATTTCTTTGCTTGCACCCACAGCCCGCATGGTTTGTCTATTCAGTCCAAAAGCTTTAGAGAATATGAAGCCCTGGTCACCGATGTGCCTTTTGAAGATTTCATGAAAAAATATTAAACCGTTCAAAAGTTAATCAAAAAACTATTTTCCCATTATAGTCAAAGGGAAAGTTAACAAAAATCACAAAACTTTCGAAAACAGCTGTTTTTAGTGTCACAAATGGCCCTTTTACTTTTGTGAGTTAGCTTTTTTTTTTCAATTACAACTCAGAAAAATGCCTGGCGTTTAAAATTGGAACCCTCTAGGAACACAATTCTTGTTGTGTTCACCTAGTCTAGTCCTGAGGATGCTAGCTATATCATTTTTGGGGGGTTAAATCACCAGAAATGAAGTTTTAAATTTATTTGTAAAAGTAGTTTGGCAAATTACTTTCGCAAATGTGAAAGTTCGTGATACTTACCATGAAAGAGTCATGATTTGCGAAAGTACTTTGTGAAACTATGGCTAAAATGACTGCAAATCTTTGCCACCCTCTTGCATCCAAATGGTTTGGTCTTTTGGCAGAAATTTTCAGGGCAGACAGCCTTGATCCCACAGATGTTTGTTTTTTTTTTTGTTTGTTGAATTTTGTTGATGTGCCTTTTGGTGGTTTTGTGCCAAAACATTACAGTGGTCCAAAGTCACAGCACTCCAAAGTTCAGCAATTTCCCCATAGGATAACATTGCAGCATCCTTGGCACCTTTTGGGTCCCGTATCTTGGAAACGGTTAGAGATATAGGCTTTTCATTGCAAAAATTCTTAGTGTGGAACTAGGCTAGAAAGCCATAAATAACATGAAATTCTAATTTTTTTTCTCTACCTCATACAGTTCATGAGATATTAGAAATTTAATCTTCGAATTGCTCATTTTCATGTCCAAGGCCAACTATTATGTCAACATTCTTTGTATTTGCTGTGCTTTTTGATGCCCCTGTCTCAGATACAATGCGTGTTACGGATTCGCGTTTGTGTTAGCGTTTGTGTTACTGTTAGCATTTGCGTTAGCATTCCTGTTATCATTAGCATTTGCTTTACTGTTTTCATTACCATTTGCATTTGCATTACTGCTTGTGCTTGCTTTTGCATTTGCGTTACTGTTAGTGTTCGTGTTTGCATTATCGTTATATTTTGCATTTCCATTCGCATTTGCGTTACCGTTTTCATTACCAATTGCATTTGCATTACCGTTTGTGCTTGTGTTTACATTTACATTAGCATTGGCATTACTGTTAGCGTTATTGTTTGCATTTGTGTTTGCGTTAGCATTTGTGTTTACATTACCATTACTGTTACCATTAGTGTTACCGTTACTGTTACCGTTAGCATTAGCATTTTATGTTTGCGTTTGTGGTACCATTAGTGTTATCATCACCATTACCACTACTGTTAGCATTACTATTACTGTTTGCATTTGCGTTACCATTTGCATTACCATTAATGTTTGCATTTGCATTTGTGTTATCGTTAGCATTCACGTTAGCGTTATCGATTGTGTTAGCATTTCCGCTTGCATTTGCATTACCGTTTGCGTTACCATTTGTGTTTGCATTACTGTTTGCATTACCATTTGCGATCCGTTTCAATTAGCATTACCGATAGCGTTTGCATTTGTGTTAGCTTTAGCATTAACTCTACCGCTAGCATTACTGTTAATGTTATCTTTAGTGTTACCATTAGCATTTCCATTACCCGTTACAGTTAGCTTTACCGTTAAAGTTAGCATTAGCATTACTGTTAGTGTTACTGTTACTGTTAGTGTTAGGGTTATTAAAGAACTGGAAGGACAGGATCAGTTGTGTTCCAGGACAGTAGCTGCTGCTGCTGTTTTCACAGGGTTCTTGTGGATTTTATTTGGTAGGTTAGTTATTTTCTTTCTTACTTCTAAGGGGTTAGCAGGGTAGTGTTTTGGGTGATGCTGGATGTTTGTAAACTGATTTGGTGGCTGTAAGTGGGGCTCATTTGTGGATGTTTCACTGTGTAACAGGTTCGCTGGTAGAGACCTATTTCTTCTGATTTAAAACCTATTTGGTGGGATTTGCTTGGAGATGGTTATTTGAATTGGAGACCTATATCTGTTAATTTCAAGCCTATTTTGATGTGTTAGTAAAGCTGATTAAATTGGAGTCCTGTTTCCTTTGGCAGCAAACATATTTTGGGAGCTTTGACTTGAATTTGATTCCTTGTGCTGACTCCATTAGCTGTAAAGTTACTGCATAGTGGGGAGGGTGTTAATGGTCTGGCCAGGTCTCACTCAGCCAATTGACTGGAGGCAGAGCTGAATCAGATTGAGGTGTTAGCTGCTTTGTCTTCTCAGAAAGAACTGGAAGGGACAGGATCAGTTGTGTTCCAGGACAGTAGCTGCTGCTGTTGTTTCCCAAGGTTCTTGTGGATTTTATTTGGTAGGTTAGTTATTTTCTTTCTTACTTCTAAGGGGCTAGCAGGGTAGTGTTTTTGGGTGATGCTGGATGTTTGTAAACTGATTTGGTGGCTGTAAGTGGGGCTCATTTGTGGATGTTTCACTGTGTAACAGACTGCGCTGGTAGAAGCCTATTTCTTCTGATTTAAAACCTATTTGGTGGGATTTGCTTGGTCCTGGTTCTTTGGCTGCTGGGCTTGGAGGGAGACACAGGCTGATACACTCTCTCTCTAGTCAGGTGTCTGCCGAGACCGCCTCCCACCCTTCCTCCCCAGAAGTCTGCGGATTTATAGGGAACACCTGCCCTGCAATTGGAAAAGAGCTGCAGGTGCAGCTCATGTAGTTCTAGCCACTGGGGTAGGATTTAAAACTGGGAGAGAGGAGCTTTGGGAGTTGTTCATTTCCTTATAAGTTTAATGTGTTGTACTGCACCTAGTAACAGGGTTACTGGTGTACAGTGGGACTGTCTCTAAGATTATTGGGTGACCTGATAGTTAGGCAGTAGGGTATCTTGGACTGGGAGACCTGGTGGCTCACCAAGGAAACCTATTTGGAAGGGGATGGAACCACACATCATTAGGGCCGGCATCTTTGGGAGGTGGTGGGGTGCACAGGGTGTGGAGCAGCCATGATACTGGACTGGGCTTGGAAGTTCGGTGGTTGCCCAGTGTGCTACCAGCTAGCACAACTAGGGAGAGAGGTTGCGGGGATTAGGAAAGAGCTGGGGGAAGGGGGTGGTATGGTTGTGGAAGGGGGCTGGGGAATCTCCCACAGGGTTGCACCAAGCACTGGGGTGGGGGCATAGGAAAGGAGTGCAGGAGAATACTCAGGGGTCACAAGGGAACCTGGCAGAGGGACAAAGGACACTACCAAGGAAGCAGGCAGGTAACTGGGGGCCCTCACAAAGGGGACGGAGGACAACATTATCAGGAAGTAGGCAGATGGCCAGGGCTGGACAGAAGGAAGCAAGGCGGGGAGGTGGATCAGACCTTACACTCAGTAACCGCTTCAATTCTCTTCTTCTGCTCAAGGATGAGGGGGATGATGTAGCCACGACAGGGGTAGTTAGAGTGGAAAGGGAGTGGGAGTGGGAGGCAGAAGGCAGGGGCCAGATAGCAGGAAGAACAGGGGGGACCTGGAATGCAGGAGAATGGGGGAGCAGTGAATCAGAGCAGGAGGGGCAGGGGGAAGAGGGAGGAAAGCGCAAGGAGAAGGACCAGTTTGGAGGAAGGTAAAGAGAAGGACCAGAAGTACAAGGAGGATTCAGTAAAGGGGCTGAGGGGTTTAGGCCAGGGAGCACGACTAGCAGGAGGAACTCAATGGAGACAGGAAGGAAGGGAGGATGAGCCAGGCTAGTTGCTTAGATGGGGGGGAGAAGGACCAGTTAGCAGAGAGGGGGAATTAGTGGCGAACAGAAGGATAACAGGAGGAGGAGAGGCATAGGATTGGAGGGGAGGTGGCCATGGTAACTAAGGAGGGTGGGTGTGGCACCCAGAAGAGGGAGGAACATGGAGCCAGCTGGGTGGAGGGCCTGTAGAAAGGAAGAGGGACATGGAAGGGAGGAATGGAGGAAAAGGGTGGTCAGAGTGCCCTGCTGGGGATTCTATGATCAGGGGTATCAAATGGGATAGGAGGAGAAGCCTGGCCAGTTAGAACAAGATGCTTCCTGGACTAACGGTGCTCAGGGGCTAAGCTGGGAATATCCAGCTGGCAAGGATTGTGGGGTTCCCCAGCACACTGGTCCACAGGGCCTGCCAAATGACATTGAAGGGAAAGAGCTAGAGATACAGGCAAGATTCAGGGGCTGCGCCAGGGTCTGTCATGACATAGGATGCACAGTTTCCTTCACTAATCCTGCCAGTGCCAAGGCTAGTGGGGAACCACAAAGGAAAATTAGGAGATAAACCAGTGGCTCAGGGCGTGGTGTGAGGCCAGAGGGTATGGATTGATGGGGATTGGGGGAGACCTGGGATAAGGAGCTGTATGCTGAAATAGACTACATCTCAATTTGGAGGGAGGGATTCCTTAAGTTGAAAATAGAGGTTCATTGTGAAAGTGGGGGTTTAAACTTGTGAAGGGGGTGGGATGGGAGAAAAGGCAGTCAGGGTGCCGATAAGGAGGGACTCTGTCTCCACCCCTGGGGACTAGGAGGATTGCAGAAAAGGCCAACTGGCAAGTGCAGACCAGGAAAGCAAGTCCTTAGAGACACGAGCAGGGAAATGGACTATAGGGAAAAGTGGAAGGTGGTCTGCTAAATGCCAGGAAGCTTGGGGCAATAAAATACCTGAGCTCCAGGTGATGTAACTGAGGGCAGTGGATGTGGCAGCGTCACTGGGACTTGGGCCACTACAAGACATGACTGGGACCTGAACCTGGAGGAATACACTATGTTCCAGGAAGGACAGGGGGAGGGAAGGAGGAGGGGTAGCATGGATAGTCAAAAACTGCATTGGCATAGGGGAGTAGAGGAGGCGGAGGGAACCGTGGAGGCAATTTGGGTCACCTTGATAACAAGGGGGGCAAGAGAGTAAAAATAGGAGTGGTGTATAGACCCCCTGCCCTGGCGGAGGAGCTGGAGGACAGTCTGGTGGCAGATGTTGGGAGACACTGCAGACTGGGCAGAATAACGATGGTGGTGTTGGGAGACTTAAACATGCCAGAACAGACTTGGAGACTATGACATCCTCTGTGACCAGAACAGAGGTTGTTGGATGTCTTTCAAGATGCATTCCTAACTCAACAGGTGAGAGAACCGACCAGGAGCACGGGTACTGGATGTGGTCTGGCAGACCAGTGACCAGATTGGGGGCCTGGAGTAAGGGACCATTGGCGGGAGTGACCATACCACGGTCTGCGGTTCTGTCTGGACCTAGGAGGGTGGAAAGGCTGCACAAAGGCTGTGTAACCGACTTCAGGGGTGGATTTAAGAAATGGGAAGGATTCTTAAGACATTTGGATGGGATTGGGTCAGACATGGACGCTGATAGTAGGTGGGAAATCATCAGGAGAGGGGTGCAGGATGCTACCAGCACCTGTGCAAGGTAAGATGAAAACGGAAGAGGCCCAAAACCCTGTTGGTGGACCCAGGAGGTCCAGGAGGTGGTGCGGGGAAAGAAAGCAGCCTATAAGCAATTCAAGTGCTCAAGGAGTGAAAGGGATCGAGGAGTACGAGGCTGATGACTAGAAGGACCACTGAGTGGTGAGGCGGCTAAGGCAAGGAAGGACAGAACCTGGCCAGGGAAATGGGAGAGGGAACAAGGGTTCTTTAGATACATTGGGGAAAAACGAAGGGTGAAGGGACAGATTAGCAGGATTAAATCAGGGAGAGATGGGCACAAGACCACCGGGGAGCAGGCTGAGGTACTAAATGAGTACTTCACCTCCAGTTTTCCTAGGGAAAATGAAGTGCTGCATCATACATGGGAGGAGGAGACAGAGATACTGAGAGGGGGACCACTTGCCAATCGGCAGGTCTGAGGGAGAGGGGAGGCATCACTGGCAGGTGGGGGAGGGCTAAGCAGGAGAAGGGGTACGAGTGGAAATCACAGCAGAGAGGAGGGGAGCCCTCAGCTCCCTTAAGACGGAGAAAGCACCGGGCCGGATAAATTACATCCCAAGTGCTGAAGGAACTTGCAGATGTCCTGGCAAAACCCCTGGCAGAGCTTTCACCATCTCTCTGAAGACAGGGTGGGTGCCCCAAGACTGGAAGGTGGCGCATATAGTGCCTATCCACAAGGGGGATCAAGGAGGTGGCAGGGAACTACAGGCCTGTCAGCCTGACATCAGTTGTGGGCAAGGTGATGGAGGGCATTGTCAAGGGAGAGAGCTAGGGGGACCTGGATAAGTCAGGGTGCCTGGACGATGAGAAGCATGGATTCATCCAGGAAATAGTGTCAGACAAACCTGGTGGAGTTCTATGACTGGGTGACAAGTGCCTGACCTGGGTAGACCAGTGGATGTCCTCTTTCTGAACTTCAGCAAAGCATTTGACTCTGTTCCTCACGTGGGCCTGTTGGATAAGCTGGGAGAAATGGGGTGGGGAACCAGATGATCAGATGGATAGGCAATTGGCTCCAGGACTGGACCCAGAGGGTCGTAGTTGGTGGGATAGTCCTCATCCCAAGGAGGGTCATTAGTGGGGTCCCACAGGGATCAGTCATGGGCCCCTTCTGTTCAAGCGCCCATGATCTGACATAAGGACAGGATTCAGGAGTGAGATGAGTCTCTTTGCCGATGACTCGAAACTGGAGGCGGTGGTGGATGGGAGGAGGGAGGTGGCCCTACAGGGGACCTGGAGGCTCTGGAAGATGGTCTAGAAAGTGGAAGCTGAGGTTCAATGCAGGAAATGCAAGGTACTCCACCTGGGGCCAGAAACCCAGGCCAAGTGTACACCCTGGGAAATGCTACAAGTTTCGATGGCTGAGAGGGACCTGGGGTTGGTGGTGGATGTCAAGATGAACAACTCTGAGACTTGTGGGAGGCAGCAGCCAAGGCCAACAGGATGCTGGGATGGATCGCTAGGGGATCACCTCCAAAGGAGGGAAGTGATACTCCTCTGTATAACTGCCCAGTGAGGCCACACCTTGAGTACTCGCGTACAGTTTTGGAGGCCACACTTAAAGTGGGACATTAACCTCCTGGAGAGGGTCTAGAGGAGGCAACAAAATGATTTGGGGATTAGGGGACAGGACCTGAGGGAGAGGCTCGAAGGAGCTAAATATACACATTGGAAGAGAGAAGGGACGGGGGACATGATAGAGGGTCTTTAGGTACATGAAGAGGATAAATGGGGAGGAACAGTCGGGTGCTTGAAGGAAGGAGGAAGGGGGCCACTAGAGGGCATGGGTGGAAGCTGGAGGGAAGATTCAGGGAAAGGAGGAGGTGCTACTTCACTGAGAGGGTGGTGGAGCCATGGAATGCACTGCCTAGGGGGCAGTGAGGCAGAGACAGTGGAGGTGTTCAAGAGGGGTGGGACAGGTACAGGAAGGTTCTGGAAGCAAAATCCAATGCAGCAAGAATATCCGGAACTGGGAAGGGAGAAGCCAGAGAAGGCGAGAGGGACAGCAAGGTCAGCACCCAGGCTGGGGACTGACCAAACGAGCAGACATGAAAGACCATGAGGCCTATTCTGCTGGCATTTTAGTATGTTAGTATTATGAAGAAATGGGCAGCTTGGTGGGAGCTTCAGGCTCCACGGTCCCACCAACACATACCATTTACTATTTATATTACACTTTCTCAAAAAGAAGAGAAATTCATGGCAAAAAATGTCATTAATGCATCAGTTAGGGTTGATTCCACAGCAACAAAAAAGTGGAATTGCAGTATTAGGGTTACCAGACACTGACTCCACAACCACCCCACCCACCATCCTCCACAGACCAACAGATGCTGAAGTGTGCCATTAGGGCAGTGCGGCCTAACTCTCACCCCATTCTTCTTTACTGTACCATGTCAACTTGCTTTGATATGGAATGGGGTAAGAGCTGGTACGCATGACCTATGGCACCTCAACATCTGTTGGCCTGTGAAGGATGAAATGAAGTGGTTATGAATCGAGTCTGTAACCTAGATCGCATTTCCACTCTTTTGTCACTGTGGAAACAACCCTAACTGATGCATTAACAGAGTTTTTTGCCATGAATATATATATATGTACAGAGAGAGAGGGAGGGAGATTTATATTGTGACATGGTAGCACCATTCTGGTTAGGACTGAACAGGGGTTTCTATGTTAAACCTCAGATTTTGCACCTTAATATCTTCACAGCCATTCAACAGACTTGCACAAAAGTTTGCATGTGTAGTCTCGGTGGGGTAGATCTCTTGATGATCCAAGTTTTGTTTTAGTCAGATGTGTGGATTTTTGAGAAAGAGCAGAATAAGTTACAAAAATCAGTGGGTTTTGTTTCTGCTATTTCTCTTTGCCTAGTACAAAGACAGTTTGGAAATACATTTCATTTCAGCAGCTTAAATGTATAAAATACAGTGGCTCATCTAAGAAAACTAACAATCTACAGCTCTAAAATTCAACAGTACAGTGAGGCAGCAGAGAAAGAGTAACTCAGGCTGAAAAAGCAGAAAACAAGCAGGCTAGTGCAGACCAATAGCTATCTCAGGGCCTGGAGAACCAACTAATGGCGGGCTGCAGCTGAGAGTAGTTGGCCAATGATATTCATATGAAAATGCCAATGGAAGCAGACCTTTACTGTCTATTGAGTCTGCATGAATGTGCAGCTAGCCCCTCAACTTGCAGCTGCCCTTCTCCCCTCCTCATACGTAACACTACCCCACCCTGTCCCAACCCCTCTTAAAGCTACCAACCATTCTACAGGATACCACCCCATTGGGCAGATTATTCCACCTGTCCACCACCCTTTCTGTGAAAAAAATGTCTCTAATTTCCTTCAGAATCTTCCCCTCAATCTCAGCTGATGTCCTTTCATATCTCTCCCTCTTCTAAGCTGGAAAATCCCTTCTGTATTAACCTTATTTAACTATGGGGAGCTTGCCATCAAACATGGTGGCAGTGTAATTGCTGAGAAAGAGACTACCAAGGAGCCATTTTAAACCCATCTGAAGGGTAACGGCGCACACATCAATACCTTGCTTGAACATTTTGCCAACCAGGAAAGATATTTTAACTGATATAGCAAGTTTTCACCTACAGTACCAGCAGAAAGACTGATCCATGTAGGTAAGCTCCATTTAAGTATTACTCCAAAGGGACTGTTCATTTGAGGGTTGTACTGGCTGCTGCCTCCACATCTGTCCGCCTTGCACCAAATAGCTCAATAGGCCTCTGGTGTTTCTTCCACGATGGCCAACTGGACAAAATCCTCAATGACACCTCTGATTTGAAGCTTGTGGCTAAAACAACCAATGTTGATGGGCACATTTAGCTGCGTGTGTCTCAAATGGAGCAAGCCATTCAGGACACTGTCACCACTGTGCAATTCCAGCAGGGCATGCTCCAAGATCATCACCAAAAACTACAGTACTTGTTAAACAAAGCTGATAATCTGAGAATCATGTCCAAAGAAAAAACATTAGAATAGTAGGCATCCCTGAATGGGCAGTGGACTGGGAAATGGGGAGCTTCTTTAGAGAACTGCTTCCATCCATTGCTAAGGCAAGCAATTGAGCTGCTCTGGACAGCTAGAGGCACACAGATCCCTTGCCCCATGCCCTCAGCCTAGTGAAAGGCTGAGACCAGTTCTGTGTAAGTTTTAAAATATCCAGAAAAGGAGTTCTATTTGAAGACAGCAAAGGGGCAGGGGCTTTCCAGTGGCAGGAGAACAGAGTGCAGATGTTCCAGGATTTCTCAGCTTGAGCTATCCAACCAATGTCAAGCTTATGCCAATGTGAAACATAGAGGATAATGTATGGTACTCTATCGGTAACCGGTCTGTTAACTGTCGAGAGGTTGCCAGGCGACAGTGTAAACCTCGAGGCGAGCTCGAAGGTTTACGCTCACCATAACAACCCTTTAGACGGTTAACAGTGACCGGTTGCCAATAGAGGTACCATACATTTTTTTTATAGTGTATGGTCCCACTTAAAAGGAAAGCGCTGCTTACTTTTTGAAATATAGTCACTGCCACAGCCCTTCAGTCCTTCCCTAACCACTGCTTTCCATCCGTCGGTTCCCGAGTGTAAAAAAAAAGGCGCGCACATGCGCAAACTGATCGCCGTTGTTAACCTATCGATGTGACGTAGCATCGATAAGTTAACAACATTTCTACGTCACATCGATAGGTTAACAACCTTAGGAAATGATGAGTTCCTAAGGTTAACAGCGTTCTACCATACATTATAGCAATGTTACTGGCTGAACATTCCTGTATCCCTCAGATACCCTGCTCTCTTGAGAATAGAAATCAGTGGGTAGTTTATCACGTTTGAATTTTGTGTGAAGGCTGAGAAGTATGTGAAGGAGCTTCTAGAAAGAGATTACACTTGGACAGACTGCATGGCACACCTCGTGGCATATCAGAATCAAAGATGGAGGCCTCACAAGCAGAGAATAGAGGATAATCATTCTGAGGGTGGGGATGCAGTTGCAGCTCCTGCCTGGCAAACTGCCACAGAGGGCAGCTGAAAAGAAGATGAAAATGGGAAATGGTACCCCACCACTGCCGGGCAACAAAGATCCCAGAGCAAGCAACACTGATTTATGCCTTTTGATGCCAGCAACTGCTCCCAGGGATTGTCCTCATCAAGACATCAAACAGATATGAGCTGCTGCATGAGCTCATGTCCTCTGCACTTGACCTTTCAATATCAGACACTAGGGGACATCACAGCAGGAAGGGGAGACCAAAAGGACTGCTGACTGGTCCCCCTTACCTGCAGACTGGGCCACCTACAACCTGAACAGTACTGTGGATGAAGTTGACTCTTTAAAACACCTCTCTGAGCTCCTATCTGCCTCAGACAATATTTACAGGCCTGTCTAAGGCATACCAGATATCTTTGGTTAATGCTTTCCTCTGGTGACAGGTGTCTGCATACCTGTTGGTGATAATAAGGTGTGGAGATGGTGGGAGGGATATTTTCAACTGTGTACTCCATCTGTTTATGAACACAGGTTTTTTAAATCATGCAGTGCCCATCTTCAGAAGAAAGAACTTGGTGGGACCCAACAGAAGCAAATGTCAGGCATGTGATCTCTCTATGCCATCTTAAACTTGCATTTATTGCTCTGCACTATATGGGGGGTCTCCTCCTCTCCCCTTCCCCATCTCTACTGATTATTATGGGAAGCTATATCCTTTCCTCTAGTCAGTTATGCAGCCCTTCATTTTCCTGGGTAAGCGGCTGCTGCCTTTGTCTAGCATGTGGTTTTCAAATGTGTGCCTAGCTCTCTCCAACACTAAGGTTGGTCAATCGGGTTGATGGGGGGGTAAAATATTCTAAGGCGGGTGCCCTTAATTACTTTGCGTCTCTTACAAAGGCTGACCATGCTAGCTAGATCCACCATGCAGGCAAACCAGTGCAAGACAAGGGATTCAGCCCTTATGGAGACCTAACGTACCTTTTGCTTCTTGCATGGTGGCACTGTGTGACTCCACCTTCCCTCTGATGGGGTGTTGTAATGGTGTGAGAACTACAGACGGACACGACTCAGTGATAAGGTGCAACCCACAGGGTCAAGTGGGATGTTTATTAGATACAAAATCACACATACCCCCACAATGCAAAGCATCATGGGCTGCATATGCAAATCACCACAGAATGTTATGCTGGTCCAACTTTAAGCAGAATTGCATGGTGCCGAAAGGCCTCTCACACAGTTTGCAAAGGGTACTAACAGAAGACATAGACACGTGTTTCATCCTACCAGGACTCATCAGTATGCCTCGTCTGTTTGACACCTCAGTGGAATGGACCTGCTACCCCTAAGGCAGTGTGCCTGGGATATATTGTGGTGAACCCATTAAAATAAAAACTATTTAAAGACAAAAGAACCTCTGTGCGTAAACACTGAGGCAAGGGTTACCCAAAGGGCATTTGGCTGGAAGCCAAGTTTAAAGAAATACAAAATCACACATACCCCACAATGCAAAGCATCATGGGCTGCATATGCAAATCACCACAGAATGTTATGCTGGTCCAACTTTAAGCAGAATTGCATGGTGCGAAAGGCCTCTCACACAGTTTGCAAAGGGTACTAACAGAAGACATAGACACGTGTTTCATCCTACCAGGACTCATCAGTATGCCTCGTCTGTTTGACACCTCAGTGGAATGGACCAGCTACCCTAAGGCAGTGTGCCTGGGATATATTGTGGTGAACCCATTAAAATAAAAACTATTTAAAGACAAAGAACCTCTGTCGTAAACACTGAGGCAAGGTTACCCCAAAGGGCATTTGGCTGGGAAGCCAAGTTTAAAGAAAATACAAAATCACACATACCCATGTTTATTAGATATCAGCTTCCTTATTTTGGCACCTTTTTCAGCATTCAGCTTTGAAGTTTTAAATTTTAAACAAAAACAATCAGTTTACAACTGTAATAACAGAAAGAAAAAGAAGAAAATCTATATTCAGCATAGGAACCTTCTTCCTCCACTGATCAGCAACTACTGATCTCCTATCTCACGAGGCCTGTTCAGATATAGCCTTTTATGCCCTCCCACCTGATTAGCTGATTCAGTATCATATTCTGCAAATACAATCTTTTAATAACTGTTTTGAAATAGGTGTAGACATACATTAGTTCATTACATTATGGCTAAAATGTTTACTAACGTCACTACTTGTGAATAACATTCTGAACATAAGGTTTGCTATGTTTCAGCTCCTTCCTTTGTTTTAGCACAGTATAAAAATAGTCACCAGGGCCACTATTCCCCTATAGTCCAGTGTCAGAAGGCAACAGTCTCTCCTCACAACCAGACCTCAGAAAGGATTTGTCTTAAGCATTTCTGTCTCACTCCATGCATGTTCTAATTAAGCAATAATGCATGACAGGGTGTGGTATGTCGATCACATCTCGGGTGGTTGGGCATGAGGCCGCGGGCGAGTCGTCAACCACCGGTAACGATATCCATGATATACCACACCCTGGAGTGCATTATTGCTAATATGAACAAGTAATGGTTTATAAATAAAATATAAAAAAACAACCTTTAAACCTGTTAAAAAGCTTTTTGGTAGTGTAGCAATACATTTAAAAATAGTTCAGAAGACGACAGGTGGCACTGTTGTAGTTGGAGCTGACAGAAAAAGTAATAGTATTGTGATGATGTGACCTGTGAACTCTGCAACAGTATCTTTGTCTGCCCCGCGGTAGATGATCGCGATAGTGAAGATTTTAAAAGAAAATAAACCAATGACCAATATCAGTGGATTAGGAAGGCGTAATTTTTAAACCTACTGCATTTGGTTAAGCGGGCAGCCGTGCATGCGCCTCTGAAAGGAGCGAGCGAGAGAGAGAAACTCTCACACAGTAGCGCTGTGTTGAAAAGAAGCGCGGGTTAAGTTGTGGCACTAAATTTCGGCAGCAGGATTACAGGAATGTTGGCAGGGAAATGAGATGGCAAGTGGATTTTTTTTTTTTTAAGACGCATCGGATCATTGTTTCTGGCAGCAGCTTGCGTTGTAAGTTCAGCGTGGCTGCCCGTTATCGTCGGAATTATTTTTTTCTCCCGGTGAGAAGGCTGGTGACCGGAGGTTTTCTGAAGCCATGATGATGTAGCCCGATATCATCACGGCTTCAAAACCCTCTCGGCCAGTCAGCTTGCTCCATTTACCATCGCCCGGTTCATAATGGATTTATTTAATTATTCCTTATTATCTGTGGGCTCACAGGAATTGAATGGAAAAAGTAGCATAAAGAATAATAAAACCCCAAGTAGAAAATGATTTTGTATAATAATATGGTTTCAAACACTGAGGTAAAACCCTTTTATTAGGCTGTGCTATTGAGACTGAAGTATTGATTTAATTTTCTTGGGTAGAAAAGTCCTTCCTAGGTCTGGTCTACATAATAATAGGCAAACAGTTTAAATCTCCTTTTTATTTTTGACCTAGAAGATGCAGCTCATCCTAGCACTAAAGCGTCCTGTATAGAAATCAAACGCTGCTATTTTCTGACAAACTAAGCCGTCGACTGAACTTTTCCAAGCTGTTGGCTTAGCATTTCACCTCTGGACTGGTACAAACTTTAGAGAGTAACTGCTCCCTCTCTCTCTCTCTCTAAAATGATTGAAATTGCAGTTTTGGGTACAAACACTTTCAGAAGAAGTCTCAAAAGGCTCCTGTCTTTTAAATTGAAATTTAGAATACGTTTTGAGCTATCTGAACATGCAGTACGCTACATAGTCAGCGGTTCAGCACTCATTCTGAGTAGCTATTTCTTTCTTCTGATAGCAGTCTTAGGGACAACCTTTCCTTAGATTAAAAAAAAAAACTAGGGTTCTCATTCTCCTAACAAGGGGAAGCTTTTCTCAACTTTACTAACATATACACTTTAAAGTTACTAAATGTACGTAGTAACTGTAAGTCTGTAATACAGGTGCAGGTTTTCTCTTCCTCACAGAGAGTTTCTTCTTTATTAATCTTTAAACTTCTACAAGGGGCTTCCCTTTGAAGGGCACATCAAAGAGTTTAACTAATACTGGTTAATCCCACCTACTATATATATTTGTATTTGTACCTTTTGGAAAGAAAAGAATAAAAGCAGGAAAAGGCATAAGGCTTTGGGGGTTGTAAGGAGGTGGCCTGCCTCAAACAGAGAAATACAGGGACAGCCATAGAAGAGAGAATAAAGATGGTTGCAACCGAAGGAAAAAAAAACAGAAGAGGTACATTATGAACATGACAGGTAGTGACCCCGTCACATTTACAACTAGAAAAGAGGAATCATGTAATAGAAGGATCCTCTTATAAATACCCAGAGGGGTGGAACTCCCACCCACCCACTCTCAGGAGTTCTCATCCCAGGGCCCCTCATACATACTCTGACATCAAACATGTCAGATCCATTCATGCCCTGGGATATTGAATATCTTTATGACAAATATTCATTTGTTCAATCAACAAAATAAGGACTTAATGTCCAGTCACTTGGTCCAACCCTACTATCCAGGGTTGGAGGAGCTCGGCCCACCCTCTTCCAAGAAACTCCATCTCAGGGTCCCAGCATTCTGTAGCACTACGGTGCCACACAAAAGTTACAAAACAAATAAGACACTCAACATATACTACTATTACCCTGAGATCCATCTAATTTCTATACCCTAGATTCTGATTAGTTATTTATACATTTCTAAGTATTTCTTCATCTTTAGTAGGTATATTTTCAACATCTGCCCTATATCGGGATAGATAATCAGCAATTCTTGTGTTCCTTCCCTTTTATGTTGGCGCGTGCGTGCAGCCAGCATCTTATAACACGCAGGGATTTGGAAGCCAGTCGCTGTTGGGAGAGTAGGGCATGCACCAGTAGTGCCTCGCCACTCCCCAATCAGCCTGTATGCTGATGCCATGCCAAGCATACTAAGCTAGCAAGCACATCTAAGGAAAGCTCCACTGTAATCTGGAGCAAAGCTCGTCACCGTAGCGGACCCTTCCCTACATGCTCACCAGCTAGTAGCATGGCAGCACAGTGGCACGCTACACTGCCGACAGTGCCGACTTGGGTGCCCAATCTCCCAGTTGGCTTGCCCTGCCCCGTGAACTATGTGCTGATGGGGGAGCCCACTTCCCGTTGGCAGAATGTGCCCCCCACCTCGTTGTTTGCCGACGAGGGTGCCCAATCCCCATCGGCATCCACCCCCCTTCCCGTTGTACTGTGCCGATGGGGGAGCCCACTCCCCGTCGGCATCATGTCCCCCTCCTTCTTCTGTGCTGACGGGGGTGCCAAATCTCCCAACAGCTACTGTAACCCCCCAAACAAAAAAAAACAACCTGTAAAAAAGAAAACCGTCTGTGATGTTTTTTTTTCCTTCTGTACCTGTAAACTGAAGCGGTCCCTCGTGGTCTCCTACCCACCACCGCACCCACCCACTGTGCACCCTACCTCCCCTCCCCCCCACCCCATACTTACCTCTGGAGTCTGGTGTGTGATCTTCACTGGACAGGAACATGTCTGCACTCTTCAAAGCCGACCCAGCGAACTGAGAAATGCTGGTAAGCTATATAATAGAATAAATAGGGTTTTCAACTTTGCACCATATCTTGGGAATTTTTGGAATTTTTCACCAAATTTTCAATGTGGGGTTTTAGGACCATCCTCATGAATTCTGTCACAGTTCTGGCGTTAATCGGTCCCGAAGGTGATTTCCAGTCACTGCATGAAATCACCTTTTGGGACCGATTAACACAAAGAATATGGCAGTGTTCATGAGTGAACTCTCAAAAGCCTATGTTGCAAATTTGGTGGAAAAAATCCAAAAATAACTGTTTTCACAATGTGCTATGCGGTATTGCTACTCAAGCTCGTATCTCGCAATTCACAATATTTTCATGCCATATTTTCAACACTGTCATTTTTCTATACCTCCTTGTGAACAGTATAGCTGTCATTTTTCACATCCTGGCCGAAATATGTTTCCACACTTCCAGCGCACAATACCACGGTCACAGTGGGAAATCAGTGTTCAGGCCAGATTTCAAAAATGACAGTGACACTATTCATGAGCAGAAGGTCCTACAATGCCTATGTTGAAAATTTGGATGATAATTCCATAAAATGATTGTGTTATGAGCGTAGATTGCGCAGGCTTGCACGCACGCCGTAATATGCATTTGTAATATTTTCACTCTGGATTTTCACCATTGGCATTTTTCCACACCTCTTGATGAACAGTAAAGCTGTCATTTTACATATCCTCTCTGCCGAAATGTGTTTCACATGTCGGTGAAGAATACAGCGATCGCTGTGCTAAATCACTTTTTTGAGACAGCTTGAGGACATGACAGTGACACTGTACATGAGTAGAGGTGCTAAAATGCCTGTGTTGAAAATTTGTGCCAAACTCCATAAAATGTTCAGGTTACAAGTGTGCATTGCACATTTTCCATGCACCTTGTAACTTCGCATATTTGCAATACTTATATGCCACATTTTACCACTGCCATTTTTTATACCTCCTTATGAACAGTACAGCCGTCATTTTTCACATCCTGCCAAACATGTGTTTCCACAATGCACTACCAAAGGCAATGCCAGAGCGACAACATTCGGCATTGACAAATGCTTGTTATGTATTATTTAAAACCGATACGGTTGTAATGCTAAATACCATCGCATTATGCAAGGATTTTTTTCCCGCATCTGATGTAACCAGCAAAGAGGGTTGTGATCCATTACAACAGTAAATTATGATCCCCAGAGATAGTATTTAAGGGCTTCTATTGCCCATTTAAGGGCTAGACACTCTTTCTCAACTGTTGCATATTTACGCTCTCTTACATGTAATTTCCTCCTCATGTACACTATAGGGTGCTCCTCCACATCTATGACTTGCATAAGTAAGGCCCCTAAACCTACTCCCAAGGCATCAGTTTGTACTAAAAAGGGTTTTTCGAAATCTGGACTTCTTAATACTGGATATGCACATAAAGTGGCTTTGATTTGTCCAAATGCTTCATCACATTCTTTTGTCCATTCCACTTTATTTGCGTATTTCTTTTTGGTTAATTCTGTCAGGGGTCCCGCTATAGCTGAAAATCTTGGTATGAAACATCGGTAATTTCCAGCTAGTCCTAGGAAGGCATGGACTTGTGTCTTAGTCCGAGGGATTGTTCATTGGGATACTGCCTCCACCTTACTAACCCCTGGCCAGATGACCCCATTCCCAAATACATAACCAAGGTACTTTGTTTACATCTGTCCCATGCTACATTTGGTGGGATTAATTGTGACCCCTGCCCTTTTTAGTGCCCGAGGACCTCCTCTAAATGGCATAGGTGTGTTTCTCAATCAGGACTGAATACCACTATGTCATCCAGATAGGCCACAGAAAATGAGGTATAGGGCTGTAGTGTTTGGTCCATGAAGCGCCGGAATGTGGCCAGCACTCCGTGCAGGCCAAAGGGCATTGTTATGAATTCAAATAAGCCCACAGGGGTACTGAATGCAGTTATCTCTCTGGACTGCAGAGTCAAGGGTATTTGCCAGTATCCTTTCATAAGATCAAGGGTAGATATATATCTAGCATTCCCTAGACGATCAATAATATTGTCTCTCCTAGACATAGGATACCTATCAAATAGGAAGGCGGCATTCACCTTACAGAAATCTAGACAAATGAGAATACCTCCTTCCTTTTTGTTGACTATTACCATGGGTGATGACCAGGCACTATGGGAAGGTTGTATTAATTCCAACTGCTCCATGGCTTTTACCTCCTGGATCACTTCTTTTCTTATCTGTACTGGTAACCGATATGGTTTCTGATGTATGGGGTTATTCTGGATCAGTCTGATCTCATGTTTGATGCCTACAGCTCGACCAGGGATACTGGTAAATGTGTCAGCAAATTTAGTTAACAACTGCTGCATTTGTGTGAATTGTGGTGTAGTCAGTGCAGAATTCATATATACCTCTTGAATTTAGCCTCGATGTTCCAGTCTCTCATATGCTATATCTAGTTCAGACGTTTGGGGCTCTGTCTGTACATAACCACTCAGATTAGCTTCCTCAGATCTCTCATGCAACAGTTTTGATAAACTGGCATGATAAATCTGCTTACTGCTTCATCTGTGTGGCATATGTATCTCATATGTTACTGGCCCTACCTGTCTAACGACACTGAAAGGTCCTTGCCACTACATTAATAATTTATTTTCACTTGCAGGTAGGAGGAGTAGTACTTGGTCCCCTGTGACAAATTGTTTATGTCCCACTCCAGTATTGTAATATTTCTTCTATGGGGCCTGTTTGTCACTCAAAGTTTGGTGTGCTAACGTGACATATCTTTTTAAGCGTTGCCTCAAAGCCATCATATATTCTAGGACCCTCCCTTTTTCCTATTTGTGTGTTTTCCTCCCAATACTCCTTAACAACATCCAGTGGTCCTTGGGGATTATGACCATATAGAAGTGAAAAAGGGGAAAACCTGTGGAGGTCTGAGGTCCCTCTCTATAAGAAAACAGGAGGTAGGGTAGGAACAAGTCCTAATTCTTACTTTCTTCATTTACATATATTTGCAACATTTTCTTCAGGGTTTGATTAAGCCATTCTGCTAAACCATCAGTTTGGGGATGATAGGGGGAGGTTCATATCGCTTGGATGCCCAGTAACCTATATAACGCAGACAGCATTACCGAAGTGAATTGGTTCCTCTGTCTGTTAAAATCACTTCTGAGATGCCCACTCTGCTAAATACTTTCGCTAGTTCCTCAGCTACCCTCTGGGCTGTAACTGTTCTCATAGGGTTCACCTCTGGATGCCGGGTAGCATAGTCACAAATGACTAATATGAACCTGTTACCCTTGGATCTGGTCTCCAGGGGTCCTACCACATCCATGGTGATCCTATCAAAGGCTGCTAACTAGAGGTATGCTTTGGAGGCACCATATCCATTTTCTACTCCTTGCAACCTTTTGGCATTCAAGGCAACTCTGTACATACTCTGCTACCATTTCATGGATCCAGGCGAATAAAAATGATCTATGATCCTTTTAATGTGGTATCCCTCCCAGAATGCCCTGCCAAAGGAATATCATGAGCTAGATGTATTATTTCTTTTTGGAATTTCTGGGGAACAACCAATTGTAACACTTTATTCCCATTTTTGGGATTGGTACATTTCCCATATAAAATGTCGTTCAATAAGAGATACTTAGGGGGCCCACCATTATTATCTTTTCCAAACTGTGAAAAAACTTGGTTAAGAGATACATCATGTTTTTGTTCCTGAGATATAGTCTCTGGTCCACAGTTCATAGGTCCATTAAGATTTTGGTTTTGCCAGTTTTTTTTACTTCTTCATTTTTCTGCCTTCCCTTTCCATGGTTTACCCGGGACCTCAAACAATTCATCTGCAAAAGGAAGCACTGGATCCAACTGTTCATTCGTCTGTTTGGTTTGTGACTGTGTGGATACAGCCACCACTGGTGCCAACTTATTGTTTTTCATCAACTTAGAAAAATCTGGATGATCTTGTCCTATAATCATCAGGACAGCCAAATGATGGCAATTCAACTGCTATCTCATTGGTACTACTATTTATAAGTCACTTCCATTGGGATAGCTTGAATAAAATTGGGTATCTCCATGGATACAAGTAACCATGGTCCCTCCTTCTGTTTTTTCTACCCCTTTCACCAGGTCAGCTCTTACCAGGGTTTGTCAACTCCCAGAGTCCAACAGTCCTATTATCTTATGGGGTCCCATCTTAACTGTTGCGATGTAAGGGGTCCAGTTGGCTAAGGCCAAATGTCCAAAGTCCCTTTTAACTGCTGGGCAATTTCTAATAACATGTCCCTTTTTCTTGCAGCCATGACACACTTCCTCTGATAGGGGTACTTTCTCCCTCTTCTCTTTTCTTATGTCTGGTTTAGGTCTGTAAGTATCAGAAGAAAAAGCGTTTCTTACCAGATTTGTAGTAGGTGTGTGAGTAGATCCCCCGGTATACTGTATCTTCCTCGAGTAGGTCTTGCAGCAGAAGTCCTCTGCTAATGCAATTGTTTTCTGCTCCCTCAGGCTTGTGCTCCTTGACCAAAAGTTGTAAACTTGGGGAAGTATTTTAGTAAATTGTTCTATTGTAGTAGTTTCCATTATCTGCTGGATGGTCTTACTTCCTGGCTGGAGCCATTTGTCACTAAGGTCTTTTAAGCATGCATACACCTCTCTTGGGGCATCTGTGGATTGCATCCTCAAAGAACGAAAACACTGATGGTACGTCTCCGTGTTGATGTCATACCTCTGGAGTATCTCCTTCTTCACATGGTCGTAGTCATCAGCCACTTGTATAGCTAGGCGGCTATATATAACCTGCACTCTGCCAGTTAATTGAGGGTCAAGTCACAAGACCCATTGTTCCCTGGGCCACCCACACGACTGAGCTACCCTCTCAAACATCGTTAGGTGTTCCTCTATGTCATCTGAGTCCTGCAAGCAAGCCAGTTTAATGTCTTGAGGGCCTTGAGGTCTTTCTGCATGCTCCATCTGAATTGCCTGTAGCACTTCAGATGGTGTCTGCCATTTGGCATCTTGCCTCTTCGGTCAATTTCCCTCTCTTTATCCAATTGTACCAGTCAGACACATAGCCACTTCAGTAGCTCACCAACATCCTCCATAGGTGCCTGTTCCATATAAGAGGCATCTACTTCTTCTCTAGTTCCTCTGTCTCCAATGGTTGCTCAAATGGAAAACATCTCCAGGTTCACTTACTCCTCCTCAGACTTCTCAGATGGTTGCCTTTTACCTTAGGATGTACATCAGGTAATCTGGTCAGCAATTGGGCCCCTGTCTGGCTGCCATCTCTGCCACATGAGGGTGCCTTGTGTTTGTCCTCCAGCCGCCATGTCCACCTTGGGTACCAGAAAATACCCACCGCTTTGTCTCCTTCCTTGTCCATGAAGCAGCAGCAGTATCCCACTTCGCACAAACTGTAATGGTGTGGGAACTACAGATGGACATGACTCAGTGATAAGGTGCAACCCACAGGGTCAAGTGGGATGTTTATTAGATCTCAACTTCCTTATTTGGCACCTTTTTCAGCATTCAGCTTTGAAGTTTTAAATTTTAAACAAAAACAATCAGTTTACAACTGTAATAACAAGAAAAAAAAAAAAATCTATATTCAACATAGGAACCTTCTTCCTCCACTGATCAGCAACTACTGACCTCCTATCTCCGAGGGCTGTTCAGGTATAGCCTTTTATACCCTCCCACCTGATCAGCTGATTCAGTATCATATTCTGCAAATACAATCTTTTAATAACTGTTTTAAAATAGGTGTAGACATACATTGTTTATTACATTATGCTAAAATGTTTACTAACATCACTACTTGTGAATAACATTCTGAACATAAGGTTTGTTATGTTTCAGCTCCTTCCTTTGTTTTAGAACAATATAAAATAGTCCACCAGGGCCACTGTTCCCCTATAGTCCAGTGTCAGAAGACAACATCTCTCCTCACAACCAGACCTCAGGAAGGATTTGTCTCAAGCATTTCTGTATCACCCCCAGGTATGTTCTAATGGGATTTATTTAATTATTCCTTGTTATCTGGGGCTCACATGAATTGAATGGCAAAAAGTAGCATAAAGAAATAATAAAACCCAAGTAGAAAAATATTTTTGTATAATAATATGGTTTCAAACATTGAGGTAAAACCCTTTTATTAGGCTGAGCTATTGAGACTGAAGTATTGATTTAATTTTCTTGGGTAGAAAAGTCCTTACTAGGTCTGGTCTACATATTCATAGGCAAACAGTTTAAATTTCCTTTTATTTTTGACCTAGAAGATGCAGCTCATCCTAGCACTAAAGCATCCTGTATAGAAATCAAACGCTGCTATTTTCGGACAAACTAAGCCATCAGCTGAACTTTTCCAAACCGTTGGCTTAGCGTTTCACCTCTGGACTGGTTCAAATTTTGATAACTGCTCTCTCTCTAAATGGATTGAAATTCAATTTTGGAACAAATCCTTTCAGAAGAAGTCTCTAAAAGGCTCCTGTCTTTTAAAATGAAATTTAGAGAATACGTTTTGAGCTGCACGAACATGTGCATGCTTGCTGATTCATGCAGCTCAAGCGTATTCGTGTAGCTATTTCTTCACCTGAAAGCACTCTTAGGGCAACCTTTCCTTAGATAAAAAAAACTGGGGTTCTCATTCTCCTAACAAGGGAAGCTTTTCTCAACTTTACTAACATATACATTTTAAAGTTACTAAATGTACATAGTAATTGTAAGTCTGTAATACAGGTACAGGTTTCTCTTTCTCACAAAGAGTTTCTTCTTTATTACATTTAGAACTTCTACAAAGGGCTTCCCTTTGAAGGGCACATCAAAGTGTTTAACTAATACTGGTTAATCCTACTTACTATATATATTTATATTTGTACCATTTGGAAAGAAGAGAATAAAAGCAGGAAAGGCATAAGGCTGGGGGGGTTGTAAGGGGTTGGCCTGCCTCCAAACAGAGAAATACAGGGACAGCCATAGAAGAGATAATAAAGATGGTTGCAACAGAAGGAAAAAAAAACAGAAGAGGTACATTAAGAGCGTGACATGTACTGACCCTGTCACAGGTGCACTTCAGAGTTTTGTATGCCCCCAACTATATGTACCTGCCCTGCTAATGAGGCAGATTGGGAAGGTGGCATGGGCTTGTCCCTTGCATCTGTGGTCAACTTCTGCCTTCAGGTTGCTCACCCAATAAGGCTGAAGTTGATATTGGTGGCTATTGGAAACTCAGCAGTAAATAAGATTGGAAAGATTTTGTTGTACAATACCTGTGCTCATTGAGGTCAGGGGCTGAACAGTACATGTGATTTGTAAGATTTTGCTGTACAGAACCTGTGCTAATTGGGGATCAGGAGGGTACAGGAGTAATCCCTTGGAGTAAGGTATCAGGTATCAGGCATCAAGTGAGGTGACTGATGTCTTTATAGTGCAGGACAAACCAGCTGAGTAATCAAGTGAAATTAGCAGGCAATTTGCAGCATGTAACAGGGGTAGAGAAGAGCTCACAGTGTCTGCTATATAGGGGTTGCAGAGTATGGTATAAATTGAATTTCTAACATTACTGGCATAACTTTTGGCTTTTGACAAGGCAGATCTGCCCGTTATAAGTGAGTGTCCACTGTAACTGTGTCCGTTATAAGTGGGTTCCACCATATCTATTTAGAATAAATGCCTTTCTTTGGTTCTCCTCCTCACACTCCCCTTTATCCCCTTTGATCTTAGCAATATCCCCTCTGGACTTGCTCCTTTCACTAATGTATCTATAAAAAGTCTTGTCACCTTCTTTTACTGTTTGTGTTAGTGATTCCTTGGTTTGGGCCTTTGCTTGACTTACTGCCTTCCCTGCTTCCCTTGGGGAAGTTTGGTATGCCTCCTATCTTCATCCTGCTGTGTTCCCTTATATTTCCTGAAGGCCAACCTTTTGGCTCTGACCTTTCTTCACTTGTTTTTGAGAACCAAAGTGGTTTCTGTCATCTTTGCATTTGCTCTCTCTCTAGCACAATGGAATGTTGCTTCAAGTATTGCATCCTAATGCTTTCCCATTTTGCCTGTGCCCCTCACCTGTATTTCTTCTTGCCAGGCTAGCTTAACTCTTTGGCCACCTTATCAAAGTCAGCTCCTCTAAAGTTCCATATTTGTGCCTTGGAATGGGATGATTTAGTTCTACTGGCCAAATTGAACCATACCATGTGATGGTCACTGGCCCCCAGGTGACCTTCTACCTGGAGATCTGTGATCCTTTTTCCATTAATCAGTACTAGATCTAAGATAGCCCTGTCACTTATGGGTTGTTCTTCCAGTTGTTTGAGGCCATCCCCCTGCAGGGAATCCACCATGTGTCTAGTTCTGGCAGATGTTCCTGCTGGTATTGTTCAATCTGTGTCTGGCGTGTTGAAGTTTCCCATTATCAGAAACTCCCCTTTAGCTGTCATGTTTTGTATATCTTCTAAGAGTAATGTGTCTATGTCCTCTCCCTGGTCTGGAGGCCTGTAGACAACCCTGTTTGTATGGCTGTCCCATTTCCTGTTTCCAGGGTGACCCACAGTTCTTGTGGCTCCTTATCTGTATTCTCAGTTTCTGTAGCTTTGATATTTTCATTAACATAAAAGGCCACTTCACTCTCTCCTTTTGCACCTCAGTCTCTCTCCTGAATAGAACATAGCCAGGTACTGATGTCTCCCAAGTGTGGTTACTGGTGAACCGTATCTTGCTAGTGGCTACTATGTCCAGTTTAGCCTCTGTCATTGTTGCCTGCAGGTCTGGGATCTTGTTTCCAGACTCAGAGTGTTTGTGTACATGATTTTCCATTAGCCAGATTTCAGTATTAGTTATCTGGTGAGGTCCAGCATTTCCCTGTGCATCATTTGGGAAGCTGGACCCTTTTCCTTACCTGGTGATGAAAATGATCTACAAACATGCTGAACACCTGTTGGTCACTAGCTGAGGGAGAGGGGTGTTCTTCTCGATTCGACGTATTGGGTGCTACACCCTTCTCTCCATTACTAGTTTAAATAGTCTAAAAGAAGGCACATTTCTGCCTCCAATGCACCGACTCCCTCCTTAGTCAGATGCAGTCCATTGAATTTAAAAAACTTTCACTCCCAAAACTGTTGCAGTTACCTACAAATTTGTGTCCTTTTTCTTGGCACCAGCCCTTGACAACATGTTTAGCTCCCCTATCTCCCCTTCTCTGACCTTCCGTCCATCTGTTCCCCTCTACCAGACTGGCAGGATCTCAGAAAAAAAGATGCTAGATGAAATGGATGACTATTTGTCTCCCAGCCAGGTCAAGTGTTCCTTGGTCTCCACAATTGACTGACTTTCAAGCTCATTAGTCCCTATGTGTACTAGGACGTCAATGTTCTCTCCTGCTTCCTGCATGATTTTAGCAAAGCGGTCAGTGTTTCTCTGTGCTGATGTACCTGGGAGACATCTGACCATTACCCCTGACTGGAGATAGGTATCAACTTCCTGAATCATTGAGTCTCCTATGATCAGAAGTGTTTTGGATTTCTTTTTTTTTGCCTTTTTTTTGTTTTTGTCCCTGTTTTGGGTGAGTTTTGTGCTAACTTGTGTGTTGTAGTGTTCTGCTCTGCAATGTCCTCTGCCCCTTTGTTTGATTTCATAGATAGAAGCAGATATCTGTTGTAGTTTTTATATGGTTTGTGGTGGTGATAAAAGGAGGAAAATGAAAGCAAAAGTTTTATTTTGTGTTTTGTTTGTTTGTTTTTGTATAACTTGTTATAACAAGTTAAATCATGTGTACCCCTGTAAATTAGGTCACTATGTGGATACCCCTCTGATCTTCCCCTTCCTGCTGTGCTACAGAAAATGTTACAACCGTGCTACCCTATAAAAGGAGTATAGAATGGGGATTGGGGATGGGGGTGGGTGCTGTGCCCTTCCTCTGCCAAAAAGAACAACCACGGATGAAAGAGTATGGAGGTAAGAGCAGAAACAATCAACCAACAACAAATGCAGTAGCACTGAAAGCTTATCCTAATGATAGATAAAACTGTAAAACCTGTAAAGCACCATGTGTAATAATTTCACAGAAGATACACCCTGTAAAAATACTTTGCTACAGAGAAAAATAAAGCAGTAATAGAAGATACACCTTGCAAAAACAATTTGAATCAGAAGATTCAGCAGTAATCTATAAGTGCAAACCTGTAGGCACACCATGTAATAATGCAGCAGAAAGTATACCCTGCAACAACATTTATGAAGATGGAGAATAGGAGGTGCCCTACACAGAGTCCGGGGACACCAGTGCTAATTGTGAGGGGAGGAGAAATGGTGTTTAAGATCTTAACTGATTGGGTTGTGCCAGTAAAGTAGGCCTTGAACCAGTTTGTAGTGGAGGGAGATATGTCAGCTGCCATGAGTGAGTGAAGGAGAAGGGAGTGAGGAGACGATGAAGGCCTTGGCCAGTCGACACAAAAATGACAGAGGTAATTTGGGCCATTGTCAGTCCTGGTTAGGATGGAGTCTGTGAGCCATAGGAGAGAGGTGGTGGTGGTTGAGTGTTGTTTCGAAACCAGACTGGAAAGGGTGAAATAGGAGGTGTCAGATAGAAAGAGGTGAGTTAGGAGAGGACTATGTGTTCTTGAAGCTTGGCAAAGGTAGGGAGGAAAGAAATGGGGTGATAGTTGCCAGGTGATGAGTGGTTACCCCCATTGGGTAGTGGGAGCACCACCCAGTGCTCATTGCAACTCACTGCTCATTGACACAAATTGCTGTTTATTTACTCCCTTAACAAAACCTTGTGTTCTTCCATAAACTTTTAACTTCTTTCTCTCCCTACCTTTGACACTTCTCATTTCTCCACAATTAACTATGCCATGACACATCTACAGTTTTAAGTTACTGTATTAAATCTGTGCCTGCTTTTTTCCAATGCTAATTCATTAATATCAACCTTTGGTATAAAATTTGAATCCTGTGCTCAGTCTGCGAGCACTCCTGTTGAAGGAACCTCTATGGCCCAATATAAAAGTCTGCATACTGTAATATCTATGTACCAAACAGTTTTCTTGTTGGTCTAATAAAAGTTTTCAATCTGAATGACCTCAGTAAAAAAAAAACGTGAGTCATTTTGGAGTTTTTCTGAATACTGTAGGAAGAAATGGAGCTGTAGATTGTTTAGGGAGTAAAAAGTGGAGAACAATATTTTTTTAATTATATAAGAGAATAAAGAAAAAAATCATTTTTATTTTTTCTACTTGAAGGGTGATGAGCATAAATTCATTTCACAAGTGACAAGTACATTACAATTAAAACACATTAATATTAACAATACAAAACTACAAAATGAATAGAATACCATTAACAAGATAAAATAATGTATGACAGACTTATGATGCACATAAAAAATAAAGAATGATCAGTAAGCATTGTGGAAAGGAACAAGTACTTTTATTGAACAATCATTTGTGGAGTCTGACCCTGGATGTTTTTAAATGTTGACATGTTGCGATTATACTGGGAAGTGAGTTATATAAAAAAAAAAAACAAGAGCTTTGAATAAGATGGATTTCTGACCAAAGGATTTTCCAAATAGAGGAGTTTTGAAAACTATTCTGCTTTGGGATCTGGTCACTCTATTATTAAATGTTCTGTGAAAGAGAGAAGAGGTACATTGTGGTAGCAGAGCATGTATATCTTTCTAAAGTAGGAGTCTCATTTTTAAGTAACACCTGTCCTCCAAAGCAGTGGTATAGAAGCCATATACAATATACTGTGGCCTAGTCTGTCCACATAAATTTGCAATAAAATGACAGGTGATTAAGGTATTAAGGATTAAGATTACAGGTAGGTCATTTTAATCTTGGACATAATTCTTTCATTAGTTGGAGTGTATATCGCAAGCCAGTAGAGCAATACAGAACATAATAGACTATGGGCCCACAGGCTATGGGACTCACACACCAGAGAGTTACAAATTGTAAATAGGGGTCCCAGCCTTTGATGTGTCACACTAGTTAAGTGTTTGACATGTAGCTCAAACTAAAGATTCCTGTCCAAGACCAATCCTAAATATAAAAATTTATCAAGCAATCTCTATTAATTTTCTCTTAGGTCTGTAGCTGTCTGGCTGGCATCTAATTCCTTCTGACCCCCCTTTTTGTTTAGTGTTCAGGATCACTTTTATACTGTAACCATTTGTAGAAAGAAAAAAAAATCATCCTGAGGACTGATCAAAACATTTTTCAAAACTGAGTATATTCCTCGTATAACTGCATTATCAGCGTACATGATGGTTTTAGAATTCTTGCAGGATTGAGGAGCCAAGTACAGATAAAATGAAAAAAGTAAGGATCCAGAACAGATCCTCTTGGACTCCACATAGAACTGAACATGTCTGGGATAAAAACAGCAACTATGGTTTTGTGGGACATATCAGTTAAAAAACTGAGAACCATTTTCAGCATCTAAAGAAAATTACAATTGAGTATAGAATCCAAACAAATCTTCATCAACAGGATCAAAAGCCTTGAGAGGTCCACAAAGGACACAGTAGCAACTGTGCTCATGGAAAAGAAAGTGGGTGCATGCCAAACTATGGACAGAGCACAAACACAAAAGGCAGCATACTTCGAGAAAAAATTAAGCATGAACTTAAATAAATGAAGTCTAAGCCATTGTATTTCTGATGCTTGAAAGTCACAGCACTAATGCTAATCAAAAATTGAATGACTTAAACTTTGTTTATTAAAGTGTATGATTTTTTCCCCTCTGGAAGTATGCTGCTATTTGTGTTTGTGTATGAGGCCCACAAACCCTGCTGTGGCACAATTCCCTTTATCCATGGCACTGTGTAAGCAGCCGGTGAACCTCACTGAGGCTGTGTCTATATTATGGTTAACAAGGATGAATAATACTTTTATGTTTTAGAATGGAAAAGAAAACAAAGGGATTGGCTCAAGTTAGCTGGGGGTGTAGTGGAAGAAGATGAGCAGAAAGCAAATGTACTAAGAAATTACAGTGATGCCAGCCCAGAAGAAATGAAATACTGCAGGATACTGCAGAGACAAGGACATTTCAATAGTTAATTCCTTTTGTCATGCGTATCTCAAGACACTGTGTTGCTTCCTGGCACCACTGTACTTCTGCTCAGTATACATGGTAAAGTATAATGAACCTCTACCAGAAAGTGATATCATGGCTGCCACAAGGGGAGTTCAGGAAAATGGGGTTCAGATCTTGGCTGACAGCATAAGACAGGGTCAAGGAGCTCTCAGGGTAGACAAGGTATCAGGCAGAAGAGTTAAACCTACATGCACAGTATTTGGGGAGCTGACCATGCAATGCAAATGGCAGTACCCATAAACTGATTATTTAATGACTCACTAAAGTCCAGAGTGGTGCCAGCAGGTTGGAGATCAACTGATATAGTAGCATGCCATGAGGGGAGACAGGGAGGATCCAGGCCAGTTGCCTTACCTCCATTAGGTCACCAAGCAATTGCCAGAGGACAGATGATAGGTTTGCTAAACCTTGACTTAAGTAAGGCTTTTGATTCAGTACCTCACAGGAGGCTGCTGAAAAAGTTGGAGGACTTGCGAGCAGAGCAGAATTTGGTCAGGGAAGGAAATAGGTTTGGAAGGGAGGCAACAGAGAGTAGTAGAGAACATATGATTCTGCCCCTGTACAGCTCCCTGATGAGGCCTCACCAAGAGTACTGTACTCAGTTCTGGAGTCCTCACCTGTGGAAGGACATAGGCAAATTGGAATCAGTACAGAGAAGTGTTTTGGCGAGATGATTTAGAACTTGCATGGCTAAGTCTAAAAAGGATCAGCTTGTTGTCCCATATATGTACTTGCTGCAGATCAGACAGAGATAGGGCATAATACAAATATATGGCCTCTTACCACCTGTGGAGTGACAAGAATCATTCAGCCAATGACCACAATCTCTGCCTGAGCTACAGCCACAAGGTATACCTCAATCCAAAGCCACAAAGAGGTGAGTTTATTTTCCAAGTAGCAGAGTAGGAGGAGGAGGTTTTTCCCCACTGAGTAGCAGAGGAGGAGGTTTTCATTTTATTTTCTGCTGTAAAGTTTTTCCAGCATGAGAAAAGCCAATCATGTGGGACTAAGGAAGTCGATCAGGATGCGTGCTCGGAGTCAATTGAGCAGAGCAGCACCTGATTCGAAGGAGGATTGGGCTATAAAGAGCTGGAGCCCATTGCTCTCCTGCCTGGTGGCCTAGTGGGTGCTTGAGCATGAGGTGGGTGCCACGGAGAGAGTCAGGGGTCGGGGAGCTGTATCTGCAGCTTGAGCTATGCTGCAGAAGCTGCTCAAATCACAGGAGAGAAAGGAGCTTGGGTGCAGTGGTTGCTGCTGAGAGCTTGGGGCAGGGAGGGAGCCTGTTCTGCGGCTTGGGCTGAGTAGCAGAGCTGCTTGAGGTGGGGCGCTGAGGGAGCCAGCTTTGGTTTAAATTTGGCTGTAGGAATTGCTGAAGAGCAGCACAGGAGGAATTCACCCCTGAGTGGCAGAGCAGGTTTTTTCGCCTACCACCTGACTACTGGGCCCTGACTTCTATTAAATAATCGAGGTGGCAGGCCAGCCCAGTGGCACTGGAGGGTTGAGGCACTGGGCCACCAAACCACTAAATACCTTGTGCCATGCTGGTGACCCTTGTTTGGGAATGAGCATGGGCTGCCGGGGTTGGCAGGGGAGGAGAAGGATAGAGCATCCTAGGGACTGCTCTCCTTCTCTGAGGAAGGGAGACTCCAGTAGTCAGTGAATGACTGACCCCAAGCGGAGGCTGGGGGCTGCACACTGACTCTGCTGATGTAGAGTAGTGACAGGGCAGACACCTGGCCGAGTGTGCAAGCTCCCATGAGTGCCACCATCGCTGACATCATTGCCTCTAGGGGAGTACACCAGAGGAGAAAACAGATTGTTCAGTGGAAGACAGAGAGCACTTCCCTGCAGGTCCCACTCCCAACAGGCCACAGAACTGGCCACACTGGATCCAGTCTTCGCAGGTGTTGGTGAACCCTCCAGCCCCCACAAGGGAGGAAAGCCCTGGGGTTATTGTCAGCACTGGCTGGTGGACGTTGGGGATGGGACTGGAAGCACTCCTTCAGAGCAATAAGGCTGAGGGAGTAAGGCATAAAATAAGCCTAAAAAATGTTTGAGGTGGGAGAAGCAGTCTCATGGAGCAGCAAGGGATAGGGGGCTGGAAAGCAATGGAAGGCACCATCTTATAGGGAAGGGACAAACACAGTAGGGCCAGAAGCAGCGGAATGCTACCTGAAACATCAGGGACTCAGGCTGAATGCAGATGGTGAGTCTGTCTGGCACTATTTTATCTACAGAGGCGCTAGGGCAAGTTGTATGTTGGCATATGACACTGGTTATGTAGTGGCATCTTAAGTGTATTTGGCATATGACACTTATTTGTGGTTGTGACTCACCTTAGTAGGTAAGAAATCATGGGCAGTCAAGTAATAGGTGGTGCCATGTTCTCTTCTATGGTCCTGTAAGTTTATTTTTGGGGGGCAGGACTAGCTAATAATGTACAAATAGTACTAATTATAAACACTTATTGGTAGTACTGTATTCTTTTGTATTGTCTTTTTCTGTTAGTTAATACTGACTTAACATGGGTAGAATAGTGGGCTGTAATGGATGTGGGGTGGTGGTTTGGATTAACATTTTCTGGAAGCTTAGAGGGTGTCCAATCTGTCACAGGCTGAGAAGGCTCGAGGAAGATGTCCTGTGCCTGAGTAGGGAGTTGGATAGGATGGGAGGAGGAAGGGGGGCTTCTGGGGCAAGTGAGTCACCGCCAGAGGTAATATGAGGGCACCACATGGGAGGAATATGGGGTCTGAGAGAGGGAAGGGGTGAATAAGCATAAATTTGAGCAGGAGACCAGTAATGTAGAGGGGGATGCAGTCAGAATGTAAGAGCCAATGCACAGCAAGGCAGTGGGGGCAGGAAATAGATTTGTGGTCCTGACAACACTGGTGGAGGAGGGGGAAAGGATCACCAGGAGGTGGCAGGAGAGGGGAAGGATGGGAAAGGCACAAAGGACGGAATTAGGTCAGAGGATGGAGCCATAGGTAAAGGGGGAGGGGCACAGCTGGAAGGGTGGTCGAAGGGAGCAGTGAGGAAGGAGAGGGGAACAGGGCTGGGAGGAAGGGAGGTTGTGAAAGACAGAGGTGGTGGGTGTCCAGTGAGGATGGGAGGGTTGTGAAGGATAGAGAAGGACCAGGGAGGGAGAGGTGGGATAAGTTGGGGGTGGGGGACAGACAGACATAGGGGATAATGGCAGAGCTACAAAGTTGGAGGTCTCCAGAGATAAGGTACCTTGGTAGCAGGGTGAGGGTGGAATGAGGAATAATGGGGGTACTAGTGCTGGGGATTCCATATCCAAAAGGGATAAGTTGGAGCAATAAGGAAGGCAATGCATTATATGGGTGGAGTCCTTACCTGAGTTATGGCGGCGGGCAGGTGGGAAGCCACTCTGAAGTGCAGAAGGAGTGGTTGGAGTGAAACTGCATCTTTGGTGCGGTGGGGTACAAACAACCTGGTGGGGAGATGGTGGATGGGCGAGGTGAGGTTTGAAGAACTGGGAAGGGTGATGTGAGGAGCTAGGAGAACTGGTGACCTTCTCAGAGGTGCTCCCAGTGCTCCCCATGTGTGTGTGTACAGTGAGAAAAGGGAGGATCAGAGATTTCAACACATGGCTGGGGGAATGCTATCGATCCGGGGGTATGGGTTAGTTGGAGGCTGAGGAGGAACCTGAGACAACAGCTATCTATACACAGGAGAAAGGCAACACCTGCAGGGAGGGGAAGGGTCCACTAAAACAGGGGACAGAGGGGTACATAACAGCAAAGGTGAGTTTCAACTAGATGGGGGGTGGTGAGTGGACAGCTGGAAGGCAGGGAATCCAGAGAGGGGAACCTGATGAGCTTACCTCCAAAGATAACAGAGGAGGAGGAGTCAGGGTAGGAGAATGGAGGGGGATCTCAGGTAAGACAAGGAAAGAAACAGGGTGGAGGGTGGTCACTTGAATGCTCGAGCCTAGGTAATAAGTCAGCTGAATTGCAGGCTGTCTTGGCAGTGAGGAGTGAAGACATTGCTACCATCACAGAAATGTGGGCTACCCAGTATCAGGACTGGGATATGATGATCCCTGGGCAGAATATTCAGGAATGATAGGGCTAAAGGGAAAGATGGGAGTGGCAATCAATAATGAGGTGGATAAAGTGCATGAGGTAAGAGTTGGAGGAAGGCAGAACAGATGCTATATGGATGCAGTTTCAGGGCTCAAGAAGTAGGACACTGATGATGAGGGTAGTATACAGACAGCCAGACCAAGGGAAGGACAGAGGAACAAGCTGAGCAAATCAGAGAGGTCTGTGAAGGAAACACAGTGGTGGTGGGGGCGTCAACCTATCTGGGGTGGGTTGAGCGTCCATCCACCACAAGCGCATGGAGCAGGTCAGTACCATGATTCCTTCAGGACAGCTTCCTGTACAATTGGTACATGAGCCTACTTCAACTTGGAAAAGACTCTGGACCTGGTACTTTCAAATGGGGAGGCTGTGAGAGATCTGGGGTGGAGGACCCTCTGGCTGGGAATGACTCACCACTCAGTGTGGTTCACGCTCAACATGAATAGGGAAGCAGGGGTACAGGGACCAGGGTGATTGATTTTAAAAGTGGCAGGCGTTCGTATAGGATGGGGGAAATTTGGGATAAGTATCTGAGGCATTCATCAGGACATGGACACTGGTCAAGTGGATATTATTAAAAGCGGGCTGATGGAGGCTACTGGGATGTGTAAAAGCACAGAGTAAGGCAGGAAGTCAATGAAGCCCTGCTGGTTGACTCAGGAGGCTATGGAGGAGGTAAGGGCAAAGAGAAAAGTATTTAGGAAACTCAAGATATTGGAGGGTGGGGTTGATAAGGAGGAGTATATTAAGAAGTCCAGGGAGATTACCACGCTAGTCAGAGCAGCCAAGGCATCAAGGGAATTGAGACTGGCACAGAGTATTAAGGAAGGAGAAAAGGACTTCTTCAGATACATTAGAGAAAGAAGGAAGTTCAGATAGTGAGGATTAGGAGGGATGGAGGGTGGGTAGAGAAGGGCGTAACAGGCAGAGGCATTAAACAAATACTTCTGTTGGGTGTTCACGGAGGATAAAGGGGACAGATGACTCAAGGGGGGTAGGGTGTGGAGGGGGAGGGGTGACTGATATATGGATTGCAGAAGACAGGGTTCTGGAAGGACTAGGCACTAAGGGTGGACAAGACACTGAGACCAGATGGCATTCACCCTAGGGTACTCAGAAAGTTAGCTGAGATCCTGGCAGGGCCACTGACTGACCTGTTCAATACCTCCCTGGACACAGGATGCATACCACAATACTGAAGGATGGCCCATGTGGTGCCTGTCACAAAATGGGTCTCAGGATGGGCCAGGCTAACTACAGGTTGTGAGCTTCACATTGATCATGGGGAAACTAATGGAGACAATCCTAAAGGAAAGGTTGATGACCTTATTTGGGGACAATGGTCTCCTGGATGGAAATCAACATGATTTTGTTTCGGACAGATCCCGCCAGACGAACATATAACTGAGTATTACAACTGGGTGACCAACGAACTGGACAGAGGCAATGCGGTGGAGGTCCTGTATTTGGACTTCAGCAAGGCCTTTGATTCCATGCCACATGGGAGGCTGGAGGAGGAAGCTGGAATACATAGGGGTGGGAACAAAGATGGTCAAGTGAATTGGCAACTGGCTGCATGGAAGGTAGTAGAGGGTGGGGGGAGCTTCATCACTAATGAAGTGACGAGTGGGGTGCCAGAGGGATCAGTACTGGAACCAATGCTGTTTGGGATATTCATAGCTGATATCTCACACAATGTCCGGAATAAGATCAATCTATTCACTGATGATACAAAGATGTGAGTGGTGGCAGATGACATCGACGGGTGAAAGGGTCTGCAGGAGGACCTGACCAAGCTACAGATGTGGCAGAAATATGGCAGTGGGGTTCAACGCCAAGAGTGCAAGGTACTGCACTTTGGAGCTAGAAACTAGGGAAGGAGCTATCAGGTGGGAGGGACACAGCTGTAAAGTAAAAGAGGAGGAAAAAGGATCTAGGGTGCTAATGAAGGGCAGCATGAACAACTCAGCTTAGTGTAGGAAGAAGGCAGAAAAGGCCAATAGGATGCTAGGGTTATAGCGAGGGTAATCTCCTCCAGGAACAGGGAGGTGATTCTTCCCATGTACAGGTCCCTGATCAGGGCACAGCTGGAGTACTTTGTGCAGTACTGGAGCCTGTTCCTGAAGAAGGATATCAAATTGTTGGGGGGGAGGGCAATGTAGGTTGACAAAAAGATCCAGGGATTGGAGGAAAAGTCCTACAAGGATAGATTGGGTGAGCTGAACATATACTTCCTAAAGGAGAGGATAGTTGGGGGGATATGATTGAAACCATTAAATACCTGAGGGGGTTAAATAAGGTTTGTTTTGCAGTTAATCTTTTTATTGAAATTTTTGCAGTTTACAAATAGAAAACTTGATGCATACAAAGAATAAAAACTTTAAACATAACAGGGTACAGTTGTATAACAGTATAGCCTAAAATCGTGTACAGATGTAAAGTCCCAGGTCAAAATGTCGCGGACATTTAGTAGCGGGTAAAACGTTGAATGGATAAAATATCGTCGGATAATAAGTAGTGCGGTCAAAATAGCACTAGACTAATTGTTGCCATATGAATGAGCGCTGGACTAAATGTTGCATATACTTCTGCTACTGTAAAAGCTGTTGGTAGTACTTGATGTACAAGAGGTATTGGGAATGCTTTAGTAGCAGGGAGTTTCTGGTAAAAGCGCTAGACTAACTGTAGTTTGTGGTGCTTGATGTACACAACTTTATTTATTTCCTCTGTTAAAAGCCGGGTATTGGGAATGTTGGGAATGCTTTTAGTAGTAGTGAGTTTCTAGTAAAAGCTGATGTACACAACTTTATTTATTTCCTTGTTAAAGCCAGGTATTGGGAATGTTGGGAATGCTTGCATTAAAAAACTTTATTTATGTTAAAACTCTGTTCCATTATTTATTTAAAATGGTTACTTATGCGACATTGATTTCTTTGACAGCCGCGATGTCCTTTAGATATTGTTTCGGCTGTCTGTTTTCGAAATCCTTGCAAATAGAGTGGAAGACTTTATTCACTCTAATGTGCTTACTATTTTTGCGAGGTGCTTGCTGGCCAAGATGCGACTGCCTCCTTTGAATGGCAACTGCATTTTGTTCTTGCCTCAGCTTATGGGCAAGCTTAGCACGGGTTGGGTGGCTGATGCTAACTGTTCTGGCAAAGGCATGATGCCATGCCTCTATGGCATTGTTGCTGTGAGGGACGTCTTGCAGTACCCTGTCATATTGATTCCAAAAAGGTATTGCAAAACGTGGTTGCATCCTATTTTTCCTGTTTCTTGTCACTCTGCCTATGTAACAGTCCTCAAAATAGTCTAGCAGGCACTGTGGATCTTCAAACTGTTCATCTTCCTGCATTATTTCAAAATATTCTTCTACCCTCTGTGGTTTAACAAATGCCAGTCCCAGTATACATCGCACTCTGTGTGCAAAGTCTTCATCCTGTACATATCGTACTTGAAGCCCTTCCTGCTGTACACGTCGCCACATGGCCTGCCCAAGGTGAAAGTTGCACCCGGACAGTTCAGCATTTGGTACCATTGTACGAAGTACCTTTATAGCCGCGACTTCAAAATCCGTCATTATTGAAGCTGGACAGATCTTGTCACCAATAAGAACCTGGAGGTTTGTAAACAACTTTCTGTAGACTTCTTCACTATGCCCTGGCAACAGTGAGTACACACAGGGTCTGTTAACCCCCTGCACAAGAGCGTGTACGTTGTACATTTGATCATCTTGATGTGGGGCAACACTGAATGTACCATCCGCAGAACCAGTGTGAGCTATCCTTTAGGATCATGATCAGCATCGCTTGCAAAAATCACCAGGTCATCATCGTAGGCGCGCAGAAAACCTCATCACTGACTGTCTTTGGTATTTTAATATGTCATTGTCATTAGGACCACCAATCTGCCTATGACTATGTACATCTCAGCACAGTGTTTCATGAGTTGGCAGAAGGTGTGTGTGCTGCACTCCAACCGCTTGCAATGCTTGGTGGACAACATTGCGAGTGGACTCTTCAGATTCACAAGCTTTCCTCTTCATTGATGTCCTTGCTCATAAAACCTCCGCTCGCCCATGAACTGGTGCATGGTTATGTTCACTTGGCGTCTGTGTTATGATCTCACTGAGAGTGTGTAACCTGGCTGTGCAGGTTCGCAACTCACAGCGCCAAATAATTTTACCACCACTACCCAACTTCTCCTGTGTATACAGGTAGTTGTCAAGAGACAACTTAGATTTGCCCTTCTGTGACACTATGTACTCCATTGCAGAGCTGTCAAGAATGAAATCCCAACCCCCAAAGGCTTAGCACTTAAATATCCAGTACATTTATTACTTGCACAAACTAGATAACCAAATAGATTACTGTCCCCTTTAAGAGGTAGGCTGCACCCTAGCTCAGATGTCGTTGCACACGGAAGTTGGCTTGTCCTGTAGCACAGTGAGATACTGCTTCCTTGTATAAGTGGATTACCACAACAGAAAAAGAAAAAACAGAAAATTACATTTAAAAGTAAGTGATGCTTAGGTAATCATTAATGTATTAGTTTCACTGACTTACAGTGTTTGATGAGATAGGGGGCAAATGGCACTAAGGCTTGAGAAAGCAGGAATGCGGAGTGGTGGGAGATACAATGAAAATATACGCCAGTGAAGTACTGCTTCAGCTCCATTCTGATCATGCACCGCTTAATACGATGCCCAAAATAGTTTCACCTAATAGCCCACAACGTATTGTCCATGGAGAAAATTTATCGTGACGAATTGACCGTAGATGCCCTAAAATTTATACTTAGCCACCACACTCAAACACTTTAGCAAATGAGGCCTACATGACCAACATATTTAGGATATCTGAGTAGTACCACTGTGGGAGACAGTTCAAGAGGTAAGAGGAGGAGGAGGTGGCAGGAACTGTATATATACCTTGGCAAAATAAAAGTTGTATACCAGAGGTTAATCGTATGGTGGTTGCCGGACTTTCATGGGAAGGGCGTTTACTGACGACCCTGCTTGCTGCAGAACAAAGCTCACATAGGGAGCACAAATGGACTGGAAATTTCCATAGAAACATAGAATTTGATGGCAGATAAGGATCATAAGGGCCACTTGGCCCACCTAGTCTGCTCATTTCCTACCAGATGGATAAGCTGCAGAGTCTAGTTAATCAAAGCTTACTTCTCATCTGTTGGTTAACCTGGAAGGAACATCTGGTATTCATTGCCAGAATTTCTATAAGTGTAATCCATTCTTGAATGGTGGGACCTGTGATGACCTCCATCTAGGTAGCGTTAAGGTATAAAAGAAAAGTGTACTACTGGGGAATTAATGCATGGTTGGGGGGTGTTGTTGCATGAGGCAGCAGGCCAAGTGCATATGACTACCCAACCATGAATTAATTCCCCAGTAGAACACGACTTTGGAGTGCCTTAATGCACTTGTAACAGGGCAAGTGCAAGCTAGTTATTGTTTGGATAGGGTTTCATTCATAATAAAAGAAATATGAGAAGAAGCACTGACTTTACTTTCTAAAACAGCCTTGTGATCTGTCTTTTTGAAGGGCTGTATGTGTGTAAAGACGTGTGTGTCCATGTTGTGCTACTCACATTCATTAATATTATTCCTCACAAGTCACTGACAATACATACGAGCTATGATTGTTACATTCTCCACGACAATACAGATAAATGTTAAAAATTCCTACTTTTGATGAGGATTTCAAATACTTTCCCCTTTCGTTGTTGGCTCACATTAATCACTTTTCCTATCATTCCTGGATGTGTTGCTTTATAGTCCTTGCTGCTGCATGATTTAGCGTGTGCAAGACAATTTGCAAACAATAGTTGCTTTCAGGTACAAGACTTACTGTATTTGGAGATAAAAAATGAGATTGAGGAACATTGGTGGGATGACTCAGATTCACTGGGGAGAAAAACAGAGATCTGCTCACCGGGCGATGGGGCAGGTGTGGGGAGAAGGTGATCCTAATATTGAGTACACTTTTTTGAACTGTGGGACCATGGTGCACATTAACATCAGCCAAGTCACACAGGGACACACTGCTACTGGGCACAATAATGCCAGGATTATGTGATGTCCATTTGGTGGGCTGTTTACTCAACAACACAGAAGCTTCACTTTTTGGGTACGCTCATGATACCAACATATGTTTACTCCAGTGGTGCTTTTAATGTGGTTGTTAGAGGGACTACACTACCGTGCATTTTAGACTTAGGGAAACTAAGCTCCATTCATTATGTCCGAGAAAGCAAAGGGGTGATTTATTATTAATGTACAAACTAGTGCATAATCCCAGGCTGTTTAAGACACGTGGACTAACACCGGCCAATAAGAGAATTGTAGGTAGACTTCATTCTAAGCAACTAAATGTTGAATGGGCTAATACAAAGAAATTTGATAATTTTTTCAATATAAGAACAGCTAAATGTTGGAACACTCTTCCACAGTTTATTGTAGATTCAGTTAGTTTTGATTCTTTTAAATTTAATCTTGATTCCTGGCTATTGCATAATAACCCTGTATAATATCCCTCTTTTGAGGGAGGACAATCTCGATGGGCCTTGTGCCTTCTTTTTGTCTTACTTTATTCAGTAAACCCAGTAATTAATGCATGGCAAAACTCTTTCTTTCATCCAGTCACATTTCTGTACTTTCTTTCCTAGTTCTTTGCCACATTACAATAAGGATTATTTTCTTGGCTTCCACAGAAGCAGCCATCAGCCATTTCAAGCTTGCCAAGGATAGATTGAGGTCCTGCGGTTTGCACTCCAACAGCATGATATGAGATGATAGTGGAAGTTCAAAGCTAAGAATGGCTGAGAAATGGTTGACAGCTAGTGTCCAGAATGGCACAATATGCAGGCAGGCCCAGAGAATGTAATAAGTCAGCTCCTTGGGTGTCGCATCTGCAGCAGAGATCCTGGAGAATTAGTCTCAGTAGTTTAAGTTGGGCCGCTGTCCTATACCAGTGATGCAGGATCTTTTTTTGTGTCAGGCAACTCTTCTGATCCATGCCGGCCTGTTGTGCAAGTCTCAAGCATTTGCGCCAGTCTTCCTCATATATATGCCCTTGGATGGCAGACTGCCATTTAGCTTTGGCCCCTACAGTGGGATCTGGTTGTGCCTCTCTCATCATTAGGTACAGGGCCTGCCTTGGTCTTGTGGGTTTAAGCCAGTCAGCCAATGGCAGAGGATTTGCTGGCTGAGGTCTGGAGGCTCTATAGGCTTTATATTTACAAAGGGCTTTTGACCATTGGGTAAAAAGATCTGATCTGCAGGTATTGTCAAAACTCCTTCTTGGGCAATTTAAATTTCTCTTGGAGATTCTGAAAGGATTCAAAGTATTTTTGTCAGGGGTGAGTAAGTCAAGCATCCTGCAAACAGAACTTTTTTCCCAGGTAACCCAATGAATTTGATTGCCTTCTATACACAGTTCTGGGTTTCCCCATAGACAAGTAAGATACCCCATCTTAGAGCAGCGTTTGGAAATACTGGTCATGATAACCCATGTCTTGTGAACTGAGGATATGGTACCCGATCACCAGTCTTGGAGGGGGGTAATTAAGCAGAGAGGGTGCAGAACACCTAGGACCACTTGTTCTATGTGACACCAAAGTGGAAGTGGGGGCCCCAGTTATGAAAGGGTAGCAATGGTCTAGTAATCATGAGCATACATATAATGTCAAAGCTTGAGTTCAATCCCTCCCCTGTCTCCAGTGGGCTCTGAGTTTGCTCTCATAAATCTGGGAGGGGGAGCTCTATAGGTAGTGACCTATAAGGAGTCAAGCTTTTGAAACCATCTGTCTTGAACAATAATGAGCAGGTAGCCCAGGAGGTAATATAGTCTGGGTGCTAACAACATCTTGATTGAGTCAATTTTTCCTGGGAGAAGGTTAGGTGCTGCCATCTACTAAGTTCCTTTTGAAAGGTATTTATCAGTGGCAACATGTCCAGGAGGCATAGCTTATATAGGTCAAGAGAGAGGATAATCCCCAAATATTTGATTTGCGTCCCCGACCAAACTAAGCCAGAGGCTAGGCCAATGTCCCTCACTGAATGCTTATTAAGGGGGAAGATTTCAGGCTTAGTTCTGTTGATTTTTAGACCACACAGTTGTTCAAACTGAGATAAGGTCTCCAGAATTTGAGGTAGGCTTTGGGAGTTGTCACTGGTCTGAATGAGGCAATCATCTCCATAGAGTTTGGTTTTACATTCCTCAGAGCCTATCCTGATGCCTGTGATGAGAATGTGTTCCCGGATGAAGGATGCCAGTGGTACATTAGCCACTATAAATAGCAGTGGGGACAGTAGGCATCCCTGCCTGGTGCTCCTGTGCATGGTGAGTAGGTCAAAAAAGAGGCAATTGGTAAGAACCTTAGCACTGAGGCCATTTTAAATGGTGCTGACCCATCCTCCAAAGGTAGGACCTATGTTGAATTGGGTTAGCACTGCCTTAAGGTAATCCCACTCAACTGAATCAAAGGCCTTCTCAAAATCTCTGGTGACAGCAGCTGCAGGAATGACAGGACAGAGGCTTTCTGGAACAATGTGACTAGGGCTCTCAGGTAGAAGCGTGCTGGACTGTTCTTTAACAAAGCCAACTTGGGATTCATGTATTAGGGATGCAAGGACCTTCTCTAGTCTGGAGGCTAGGACTTTGGCCAGGATTTTGGCATCAGCATTTATCTGGGATATGGGCTTATAGCTTCCTGGGAAGTGGGGTCTTTCCCATCCTTGAGAAGGACTGTAATCACAGCCTCTTTCAAGGTGCCCGATGGCTTCAGAGCTGAATATGCTGGCCTCAGCATTTGGAGCATGGGTTTGAAGATGGTATCCTTGTTCAGCCAGTAGAAATCAGCTGGGAAGCCATCACTCCCTGGTGACTCATTTAAGGCCATCCCTTCTATGGCTTCAAACAGTTCCATCTCCTCAATAGGAGCATTTAGCATGACCCTTGGAGCCTCAGATAGGGAAAGGAGGAGGCTTGACCTATGAAGTTATAAAAGCTGGCCCTATGAAATGAGGTTTCAGGTTTTGTATAGGGTATAGTAAAAACTGGTCACAGCTTTATTTCTTTCTTTAGGGAGAGAGTGCACCACTTCTGTAGGGTCTACAGGTTCCTCAATATGCCTCTTGGCCTGTTGTTTCCTAAGGCAATATGAGAGGAGCTTTCCCACCTTGTCTCCTGGTCCCAGAATTTATGGTGTAGTCTTGCCATTTGCAACTCAGCTTTCCTAGTGGTCAATCTGTTAAGGCTAATTCTAAGGGTTGTTAGTTTGAATCTGAGGGACAGGTTGTGTATTTGGTTAGGGTCTGATTTATATTCTGCCTGTTTTTGTTTGAGCTGAGTTTCAAGCTGCAGGGCCTCAACTTCTCTAAGTTTCCTCCTACAGGCAGCATAAGAGATAATTCTACCCTGTAGTGTGGTTTTAAAGGCTTCAAAATATCTTTTTTTTGGCGGGGGCACAGAATTCTGGATTGTCCTAGAAGTAATTTGATACCTCCAGCCTCAACCAGGCTTAGAACTGCTGATCTGCCAGGAGGAGGGGGTCAATCCACCATATCACTGTCCGCTCTTTCCCAGGTTGTAAATATGCCTGCAGTTGCACTTGTGCATGTACAGATACGTATAGGCGGGCACTGGACACATCCAAGAAAGGGTTTAATGCCATCGATGTGAACCAATAGTCAAGTCCTGGCTTCAGAATAAAAGGTGTAGTCCTTTGTTGAATGGTAAAAAGTGCATCAGGTGTTAGTCAGGTGGTGTAAGGTCAGCAGATTAGACAGGGTTCTCAACGCTTTAGTGTGCAGTTCTGGCTTGGCATTGGATCAGTCCAGTAACAGGTCCAAGGCCAAGTTAAAGTCTCCCTCCAATATAATATCTGGTTCATCCCCTGCCATGTCCAATAGGGCTTGGGATATTGCATTAAAGAACTCAGGCCGATCCTCCTTAGGAGCATATATATTACCTAGGATAAGAGGGCCTCTGATGGAAGTTACTTTGACAAGGATTCATCTTCCATCTTTATCCCCACGCTGTTCAACAATAGACCATTTCAGCTGTTTATGGCAAAGTATAGAGATTCCCCCATGGGTGAGCCCGCATAGCTATGAACTTCCCACCCTACCCATTCTCTTAGAAGTTTCCTTGCCTCTATCAGCTTGATCTTTGTCTCCTGGAAGACAGCGACCTGAGCTTTTAACTTTTCAGTCTGGACATAAATTTTCTTCTTACTCGGATCATTCAGGCCTCTCCATTCCAGAATGTAAAGTCACTAGTATGGTAGAACCAATATCATTTGGTTATAAATACCCTTTTCCCCTTATCTCCATTAGGGGTTCCTCAAAATGTCTGTTAGAAGGAGAGTCCTGCCCACCTAATCACTGTCCTTCAGAAGCCCTACAATATGTGAAGCCCAGCCTAAGGCTGTTTGTGTCTTGAATACCTGGTACAACTTCCTGTGGGTCACCAAAGATTTCCCAATTTTCTTGATTCAGTAAGTGCTCAAAGCCTCTGAACCTAGGAGTTGGATAGCCACTTCCAGTCATATAGGAGGTTGAGAACTTACAATAATTATACCCTTGGTGAAAAAGCATCTTGAAGCCTCTTGAGGGTTGTAACCCCAAGTGTAAGAGAAAGGACCCTTAGGTCTTCTCTAAAGTCTGGAGATTGGTTCCTTTGAACTACCAAGAGGAGCTGGCCATAAGCTCCCCCAAAGGCTAAAGGGGACCTCTCAGGGGCACCATCAGTTAGCAATATAAATACATGAAGTAACATCAGAATAATATGCAACATCAACATGTAACAATAACCGGGACGGATCACAGAGGGGCCTGTGTTCAACTAAAGCCCTAGTAGTGCACTAACTGGTAGCCACTGCAGCTGTTTAGGTGAGTGGGGGGGTGCCCAGCACTCCTGTGAGCAGTCTTCTAACTGACCTTGACTGACAGTGGGAGCACTGAAAGCGGCGTGTTTCCAAGTTTGGCAGGCAGATGTTGGAGACCTGCTAGGCTTTCAGGTGTCCCACAGGTGGAAAGTGTGTCCTTTACTTCAAGCCACGGAGTCTGTTCAGCCACCAATATCAACTTAGCCTTATTGGGTGAGCAACCTGAAGGCAGAAGTTGACCACAGATGCAAGGGACAAGCCCCATGCCACCTTCCCAATCTGCCTCATTAGCAGGGCAGGTACATATAGTTGGGGGCATACAAAACTCTGAAGTGCACCTGTGACAGGGTCAGTACATGTCACGCTCTTAATGTACCTCTTCTGTTTTTTTTTCCTTCTGTTGCAACCATCTTTATTATCTTTCTATGGCTGTCCCTGTATTTCTGTTTGGAGGCAGGCCAACCCCTTACAACCCCCCCAGCCTTATGCCTTTTCCCTGCTTTTATTCTTTTCTTTCCAAAAGGTACAAATATAAATATATATAGTAGGTAGGATTAACCAGTATTAGTTAAACTCTTTGATGTGCCCTTCAAAGGGAAGCCCCTTGTAGAAGTTCTAAATGTAATAAAGAAGAATCTCTCTGTGAAAAAGAGAAAACCTGTACCTGTATTACAGACTTACCGTTACTATGTACATTTAGTAACTTTAAAATGTATATATTAGTAAAGTTGAGAAAAAGCTTCCCTTATTAGGAGAATGAGAACCCCAGTTTTTTTTATCTAAGGAAAGGTTGCCCTAAGAGTGCTTTCAGGTGAAGAAATAGCTACACGAATACGCTCTGAGCTGCGCAACTGTGCAAGCATGCACATGTTCGTGCAGCTCAAAAACGTATTCTAAATTTCATTTTAAAAGACAGGAGCCTTTTAGAGACTAATTCTGAAAGGGTTTGTACCCAAAATCACAATTTCAATCATTTTAGAGAGAGAGAGAGCAGTTACTCTCTAAAGTTTGAACCAGTCCAAAGGTGGAAAAGTTCAGCTGACAGCTGAGTTTGTCAGAAAATAGCAGCGTTTGATTTCTATACAGGATGCTTTAGTGCTAGGATGAGCTGCATCTTCTAGGTCAAAAATAAAAAGGAAATTTAAACTGTTTGCCTATGAATATGTAGACCAGACCTAGAAGGACTTTTCCACCCAAGAAAATTAAATCAATACTTCAGTCTCAATAGCTCAGCCTAATAAAAGGGTTTTACCTCAATGTTTGAAACCATATTATTATACAAAATTCTTTTCTACTTGGAGTTTTATTATTTCTTTATGCTACTTTGCCATTCAATTCCTGTGAGCCCCAGATAACAAGGAATAATTAAATAAATCCCATTAGAACATACCTGGTGAGACAGAAATGCTTGTGACAAATCCTTCCTGAGGTCTGGTTGTGAGGAGAGACTGTTGTCTTCTGACACTGGACTATGGGGAATAGTAGCCCCTGGTGGACTATTTTATACTGTTCTAAAACAAAGGAAGGAGCTGAAACATAACAAACCTTATGTTCAGAATGTTATTCACAAGTAGTGATGTTAGTAAACATTTTAGTATTAATGTAATAAACTAATGTATGTCTACACCTATTTTAAAACAGTTATTAAAAGATTGTATTTGCAGAATATGATACTGAATCAGCTGATCAGGTGGGAGGGTATAAAAGGCTATACCTGAACAGGCCTCGAGAATAGGAGGTCAGTAGTTGCTGATCAGTGGAGGAAGAAGGTTCCTATGTTGAATATAGATTTTTCTTTTCTTTCTGTTATTACAGTTGTAAACTGATTGTTTTTGTTTAAAATTTAAAACTTCAAAGCTGAATGCTGACAAAAGGTGCCAAAATAGGAAGTTGAGATCTAATAAACATCCAACTTGACCCTGTGGGTTGCACCTTATCACTGAGTCATGTCCATCTGTGAGTTCCCACACGTTACAGTTGGTGCAGAGTGGGATACTGCTGCCGCTTTTCATCACGGACAAGGACCAAGGAAATGGGTGGAGTTTCTAATATACAAAACAACATTTCTTTTTGTTTCTCCTGTTGGTTTGGTACCCCTCCCCTTCTATTCTCTCTTCAAGAGTTTGAAATAACCTTGATAAATCCAGGACAGCTCTCCCTACTGAAGAGGTAGTGATACACTCAACAAAATGACCCTCACCACTTATTGAAAATCATAAAGGATCAGGAATCAGATGGCTCAATTGGTTTAGTAGAAGACAATACGACTGATGCAACTGTGATGGACAAGGAACTACCTCTATGGATGTAAAATAGTCCAGTTCGCTGGTAGCTGATGCTGAAAAATATGGCATGGAAAAAGTTGCAGAACAGTTATTTCCAGCTGATAAGAGTCGTTTGATGCAACCAAGAAAAGGAACACAGTTAGATTAAAATATAGGGATGATGTGGACTCTATTCCAGATTTAAATTTGTGGGGAAAGTTTTATTAAAAGAAAGCATGAAATACTGTGCATATGAGATCTATGCCTTAATACATGTGCCTGGAGATATAATGTTTGATATTAGTTTTAAACATTCTGCTGGTTTAGAACTATTTTGGAAACAATATCACTTGATGAAGCTCTCACCTTTGTGAAGGCCTTTTTTAGCGATACCTCTAACAAAGCCCTTAACAAAGAAAATTACAGTCCTGTTTAGAAATGAGGGAGTTAATGTTGCAGACATTACATATTGGCTGCAGAAACATTGTACGATTAAAGGTTTTCCTGAACCCATTTTAGACAAGGAACAGTTGTGGACAGGGGGATGGAAATATCAAGTGGTTTTGAAGTTAGAAAATGGTCAGACTAAACACCTTCCCAACTGTTTTTTCTTGGGTCTTGATAGGGGGGTGGTTTTTTACCCTGGACAGCCAAGGGCTTGTTTTAAATGTGGTGATGTGGAGCATTTAAGTAATGCGTGCGATAAACAAAAATGTGGTTTATGTGGTGACATGGGGCATGTAGGGGCACATTGCAGACAACCACTGAGATGCAATTTGTGTGAGGAGCAAGGACATTCCTTTCATACTTGTACATGGGCTTCCCACAATAGTGTCGATAGTACCATCAGGGCAGAACAAGATTTATATGTGGCAACAGCGCAGAAAGAAAAAATGAAACTCATGAGAATTACTGTCAATAATCTGACAAACCCCATTACTACAAAGGAATCTAAGATGGTAGGGAGGTGTGCTTCAGGCGGATGAAAGTGGTATTCATTTAGATAAACCAGTTTCAAAGGATAAATCGAATATTGGTGAACCTATTGATGTAGAGGAAGGGGTGAAGTTATAGGCAGAGTTGGTTCTGGTAGAGGCTGAAGGTGGCGCTATGCCCCCTCCTTAGTGCAGGGGAAAATGGATTTCCAAAGGGTAAGTAGGTCCAAGGCAGGTAGACAAGCAAAGGCGGGCTCTTTACAGAAGGATATGTTGGAGGAAACACCAGTTCAAAATTCATATGCTTTATTGTTTGAGGAAGGAGCAGAGGAGGATGGCAGTGAGTCTGATCCCTCTTCTGTAGCCTCCTCTCAGGCAGATGGGGTTTTAGAATCTGGTCCTTTGGAAAGACGTAAAACAAAAAAAAGGAAGAAAAAACGACGAGGCCTTATTTCTTTTTTTTTAGGGTTTTTTTTCTTTTTCAGGATGGTTGTGGCTTCTTCTCTTTCTCTCTGTATAATCAATGTCAATAGCATTAAAAATTCTGAGAGGAGGCAAAGTACTTTCTTAAGTCTTAGTGTAAAGGGTGGGCAGGTTATTCTAGTACAAGATACTAGATTGCACTCTTTACATGACATCAATGTGCACAAAAGGATTGGAGGTGGGGTGTTCATTTGGTCAGATAGGAGAAAGAGCAGTGTTCAGGGATAGGAATACTCTTCTAGGATAGTGTTAGTGTTACATGTTATGAGGGTACAACCTGGGAGGGCTATGGTCATGGATGTGATTCTTCAAAGGAAGTTTTTAGGTCTCATAAACATATATGCATCTCAGACAAAAGCAGGGAGGTCTGCTTTGTTTAGACAAATTGAACCTTATCTCCAAACATCCAAACTAATACTGTGGGGAGGGGATTTTAACTGTGGACTTTCATACAGAGATTGGGGATGGGTGACACAGAAAATTTTTTGTGACACTAATATGTTATTAACTATTATGCAGATAAATAACACATTGGATGTTTATGACATCATACAGCAGGTCCCGAAGCATACTTTTTTTAAAGGAAAATTATCCACTAGGACAGATGTTTGGTTGGCATCAGCAAGACTTACTTGTCAAAGAGTACAGGAAATGCCTTTGGAGACCTCGGATCATTTGGGAGTAGTTTTGCTATTAGGGGTAAAACAGAAATTAATGGTAGGAAGGGGGTGCTGGAAAATGAATACTTCCAAACTTCAGGATGTTATGGTTGAAAAGTATACAAAGCAACTGTTTTTGGTAGAAAAGGAGATGTGTTTTCTGTATGATAGTCCTATAGAATGGTGCGAAGACATAAAAAGGGAACTGCAAGATTGGTATGGAGCTTATACCACAAAACTGGTACAAAATAAATATCTCAGTTATTTAGGACATAGGGCTAAATACTTAAAACTTTTAAATTAAGGGGGGAATAGGGAGAAAATTCAGGAGGTTAAAAATTTAATGTTGCAGTATTTACAAGAATCAGTGGTGAAATTGGCAACTCAGCAGAAATATAGAACGCAAGGTACAAAACAGGAGGTTAATCCATATGAGGAAAAGAACACAAATGGTAAATATGTTAAGTCTTAAAGATAGGCAAGGGACTTTAAAAACTCATAATCATGATTTTAATGCTTCTGACACAACAGCATATGACAGATACATTCCAGAAAGGTAAAAGGAAAAGATGGATTTTCTTGCAGATATTGCAGTACCAGGTTTATCCAGTGCAGAGAGGAAGAAATGACCGCTCCCATCACTCAGAACTAGAAATTCAGGAAGCTATTGGGCACCTTTCTGCAAAACAGCTCCCTGGACGAGATAGGATCCTGAAACAGCTTTTATAAAGTTTACCAGGAAGTAGGTGTTTCCCTGTTGAAAATACTTTATAATGCTATTTGGGAGGAAAAAAGATTGGCTCCTTCGATGAAGTTAGGTATTATGTTTTTCCTCTGTAAAAAAGATGACCCTTGTGAATTAAAAAAACTGGAGACCTTTAACTTTACTAAATTTGGATTATAAAATACTGGTGAAAATTCTCACAAAAAGATTAGCAAAAGTAGCCCAAACACTAATAGTTCAAGAACAGTCCTGTGCAATACCTGGTAGAAATATAGTACAAAATCTGGTGTTTCTGAGGGAAATTATGGAACAAAGCTTAGAGAAATTGTTAAATGGATATTTATTGTCCATGGACCAAGAAACAGCTTTTGATTCTATTCAGCAGGAATATCTTTGGGAGGTTTGACTCATTATAGGATCCCTCTAGGTTTTATTGAACTAGTAGCAAACCTGTGAAGAGCATAGGTGATACCTTGATAAATGGGTTTTAATTGTTCCACTATATTTAGAAATGATGTAAAACAAGGGTGTCCATTAGTCCTTTGCTGTATGTCTTTGGTTTGGACCCTTCATTAAGGAGGATAGGAACTGCCAGGGACATAAAAGCTATTGTAAATAAGGATGGCTATGTTTTTCCAAAGGTTTCAGCAAATGCGGATGATTGTGTTTTTGCAATAGCTGATAGGGAATCAGGTGAGAGAATTTTATTAATGTTGCAGGAAGGTTATAATACTACTGGGATAAAAATCAATATGACAAAAAGTATTGGATTAATACTGGGGGACAGCAGGGAGCTTAATGATTTTCCCATTTTAATGACTAAAGGTCAGGTAAAAATTTTAGGTATGTATTTTGGTACCAAAGAATCAGAAATTAACAATTGGAACAAAATATATGATAAGGCAAACACTAAGGTACAAACATGAGCTTTCTTGGAAAATGTCAAGGAAAAGAGGGTGTACCTCTTAAAAGAGCCTATATAACGCCTATATTTTTATACATCTCACATACTTCCTTTACCTAAAAATATGCATACAAAATCATGGTTTATTTTTTCTCTTTTATGGGAATAGATTAAATCCTGTGAAAGATGTCAAACATATAGAGTAGTGAAAGAAGGAGGTTTGAACATGTTGCAGCCCTTAGTCTATTTATTTGCAAACTTCTTTTTTAGTTCTATTTTCCCTTCAATTTCTCAAACAGATGGGATTGGGAAAGTGTATATGCAACTTTGGGGTGAATCATTTTTTCAGGCATGGGGTAGAGGAAAATGGCATCCAATAGAATGGAGGCTCCCTAGTTATATCCAAATTACACTTTATTATATTAGAACTTGGAAAATAAATCTAGTATGGTGTATGGGAAAAGGGAGAAAGGCTTTTTACAAATCAATAGTAGATGGTACCATGAAGACGCGATCTTTCAAGTATCACCCCTTATAGACACTGATTTGTTATTAGAAAGTATATTAAATCAAAGAATACCTTTAAAAATGAAAGACTTTGTTTGGCTTTGTGGACATCAGAAATTACAAGTGAAAGGAAACCAAAAACATAAATGTTTGGAGGAGAGAATGTGTACAGAGATGACTTGTGCTGGGGTTGTGGAGACAATGCAGCATCTTTTTTTTGATTGTATACATGTTAAGAATTTTTTTTCTCTTTTAACTGACCTATGGGGAGAACTATTATTTTCAGTAATCAGTTATGATATTTTGGTTTTAGGGCAGATTCCGACTTCCTGGGGAAAATGGGCACACAGTACAGTTCATATCCTGTTGGTATGTATAAAATGGGTTACTTGGCAAGCAAGATGCCTTAGGGTATTACAAGGTAAAATTATTTCATTGCAAGACGTTTTCTTTCAAATTCAGCAAGAGTTGGACAATATTTATGCATATGAAAAACATACCCTAAAAAAAGGATGTATTTGAGAAATTATGGAAAAATGTTGATTGGGTGGGGTAAGGTTTCTTTATTTAAAGTTTTTTTTGAAAAATGTAATCAGTTTTATGAAATGTTTTCTTTTTTCTCACACATATTTGAGAAGGAAAAAAGGTTTGTTTAACTGTAAATTTCTTTTGCTTAAAAGTGTATTTTTCTGGTCTTTCTTTGACTATGGATTATCTTGGATTTTGTTTTTGGCTTTTCAATAAAAATTTCCCCTACTCTTTTCGATAAGTGCCATGGGATCTTTAACATCCACCTGAACTACCACCAATCCAGACAGATGGGACCTCGGTTTGCAGCACATAGATCCATAGCCATGGTTGTAAATGCAGTAGTCTCCCTCATTAATCAAATCAATGTAAAATGACAGTAGTATACCATCATAATTACTCTTATAACTGTGTGATGCATCTAAAAGCTGCTTTAAAGCTAAATCATTAACAAAGTGCATACTTTAGTTATCAGTAGAATAAAATTAAAAACCTGACTGGTTTTCAAAAGGTTGAAATGTCAATCTTAACTTGAAACTCTGCAAAGAAGTTGCTGCTTTCATCAAATACATAAGGGTAGTGTCAATGTTTGGCCCATGCCTTGTTGATCATATTTAATGCATCAGATACATTTTATATTATATATACTAACAGTAACTACTAATGCCAGTATTAGACTTTATGGTCTATTAGTCTGTTTGAACCTCAGATCCCTTGCTGGAAACCAGAGGCCCCCCTAGTGTTCCGATATCCCTTTATGTATCTGTCCCACCCTCTCTTGAAGCCTCCACATTGGAAATCTGGACCAGCTCCCAGGCAGCATGTTCCAAGGATCCACCACTCTCTGTGAAAAACCTCTCCTCTTTTACCCCCTCATCCTTCCTCCTTCCAACTTCAAACCATGCCCTCTGGTGATACCTCCCTCCTTTAGTTTAAAGATCCCCTCCCTGTTTACCCTATTTATTCTCTTGAGGTACTTGAAGGCCTCGATCATGTCCCCCATCTCTCCTCTCCTCCAAAGTAAACAGTCCAAGCTTCTCAAGTCTCAAATCATCCTGGTAGCCCTCCTCTGCACCATCTCCAGGAGATGTATGTCCCTCTAAGTGTGGTCTCCAGTACTGTACACAGTAATCAAGGTGAGGCCTCACCAGCCCATTGTACAGTGCAGAAACACTACCCTGCTCCTAGAGGTGATGTCCCTTACAGTGCATCCCAACAGCCTGTTCACTTTGCTAGCCACTCTCCTGCACTGCTCAGAGTTATTCATACATGAATTCACCATGTCCCCTAGGTCTTTTTCCCAGACAAGGCCTCCAGCACCACCCCTCCCAGGGTGTACCTGTGTTTGGGGTTTTCCCACCCAAGATGTAACATCTTGCACTTGGTTGTATTGAAATTTAACTTCCTTGTGACAGCGCAACTTTCCAGGGTGTCCAGGTCCCTTTGCAGGGCCAACCTCCCTCTTCCCCCTCAAGTACTGCTCCCACCTTGGAATTGTCATCGAAGAGACTCATCTCAGACCCTATCCCCATGCTGAAGTCAGATATGTATGCATTAAACAGGATCAGCCCCAAGGATCGAGCCCTGTGGAACTCCACTACCGACCTCTCTAGGGTTCGAGAGCTCTCCACCAATCATCACTCTCTGTGTGCAACTACTAGCCAGTTTCCTATTCATCTGACCATCAAAGGGCACAGTCCCAGCCCTGTCAGTTTCTCCACCAGCCCTTTGTGGGGAACAGAGTCAAACACCTTGCTGAAGTCCAAGAATATTACATCCACATGCTTCCCCCTGTCCAGTTCCAATGTTACCCATTCGTACAACTCCACAAGGTTGGTTTGACATGATCTACCTGGCACAAACCCATGTTGTCTGCTATCCAGCCCTCCCCCTCCTCCAGAAACACCCCCAGTCGTTCCTTCACTATACTCTCCATTACTTTTCCCACTACTGAGGTCAAACTGATGGGTCTATTGTTACCTGGTACTTCCCTTGACCCCTCTTTATGGATTGGCACCACATGTGCCTCATGCCAGTCCCTAGGTACTGTCCCTGTCTCAAGCAACCTATTGAAGAGCTCCACCAGGGTGCAGCCAGTATGTCAGCCAACTCCCATAGTATCCTTAGATGAATGCCATCCCGCCCAGGAGATTTATCTTACTTCAGGGCCTTCAGGGCTTGCCACACCCATTTGGTGGAGATAGCTTCATCCGTCCCCCCCCCCGCAGGTCTTTCTATCCATGTTATGTTGTGATATCCCGGGGTGCCACTCTCTCCTTTATGCTCCCCTTTCTGTTAATCCCCTGGTCCCACTCAATTTTGCTTCTTATCACCTTCATGCATTGCTAGCAAATATCCCATCCCCTCCCTAGTGAACACAGAGGTGAAGTGCTCATTTAATACCTCTGCCTACTCCCTCACCTCTTCCACACACCCACAATCCGTTCTCAGTCTGCCAAGCTTGCTCTTAGTTTTTCTCCACTCCCCGATGTACCAGAAAAACTCCTTTTCCCCTCCCCAAATCCCCTGTGCCAGACATTGCTCTTTACTGGACTTAGCCCCCCCTCGCCACCTAGGTGACTTATGTAGATGCAAGGTGGTACATTTACCTTTTCCCATCTCAATATTTTGTATTTTTGTAGGCAGTCTTCTTCTTCCTGACTGCTCCGTGAACTTCACTGGTCCACCAGCATGGTTTATGTGACCTTGCTCCTTTGCACTTCACCTTAGCACAGAACCCGACTACCTCACAAAGGCCCATTTTATAACCTCCCATCTCTTTTCCATGTCCATCATTGTTGTAATCCCTTTCATGTGGTCCTTTAGAATGTTTCCAATGCCCATAAAGTCAGCTCCCCTGATATCCACTGCCAGTGTCCTAGATCCCCCCCCCCCATATGTTAATTTGGGAGTTTTTGGTAATTTATACTGTATGCACATTTGCAAATGAGCCTCCAAGTATGGTAAAATAAGTTTGACTAATGCACTTTATTATTTAATGATGTGTAAGATCATTTATCATTTTTTATTAGTTGGTGTACATGTGCTGAGTGAATGAGAGCCATAGTGCAATCTTTTTAAGGTATAAATCGTATATACAATCGACATAAATTTGGAACCCTCACAATTACAGTATTTTGTCTGAATGGGAAATAGCCATAACCTCTGGATCAGCAGCCATTTGCTCTTTCCAAACAGTACGTTCCTGCTGATCTGGAACCATGTCTTTACCTTGGAATAACTTTGATTCCAGGTCCTATTCCAAATTCAGGTCTATTATTTTACAACATAGTACGTGCATTCAGAATTTAAAAAGTCTGTTACAGGGTTACAGTTTGTTCTATTCTCTAGTCTTCACTGTGACATTCTAGTGTCATAAGTGGAATGAAATGTTCTGTATTTTTTCGGGGGGCCATGTCAATGATTGGACAGACTTAGTCCATCATGAAAATAAAGTGATAAAATCCAAGTTTATTCGATTTCTGACTCTAGCTGTTAACCCTCATATTACTCCATAGAAGAATCAATACAGTACATAACACAATAAAATTACTGGAAGATGTATAAAACATCACAAACACACATACAATATTCAGTTCCACTGTTTTTTTATGCTAAAACAGACTCAGGGAATACTGTAGGTTTGCATGCAGCTTGCAACACAGACTGTATGTGTGTGTGTGTGTGTGTGTGTATATATATATATATATATATATATTTATAGATATATATTAAGTCAGTGATCAACTGAAATGATTGCGGATCAGTGCAGTCATTTCAGTTGGCAAAGTCAACCAATTAATTGAAATATAAATTCAGTGTACAGTATATTGCACACTGCATGTAAACCTATTCAAATTTCAGTGACTCCATTTAGGCATCAGAATACAACAGTAGTTTGGGCTTCTCACCAGTTACTATGTGAACTTTGAATTCTAACTTTTCTCATGGAAGTGTGCATGGAATGTTGCCCTTTAACTGTATTAGTTTTTTTATGTTTGCTTGCGCATGCGCAAGAAACATTATGTGACAGCTTAGGAGAGAAGCAGGTTGGGGAAGCACGGCAGTGTGGCATCCAACACAAGCTTTGCATGTGGGGGCCTGGCCGTGGTGCACAAATGGAGGCACATTGTGCTGATGACACTGGCTTCCAGAAGTTGCATCAAGTTATAAAGTTTTTGTCGCAGCAGTCACGGGCCACTTCATCACTGCAGAATCAGCGATTCACTGCAATGAAGGAGTGACCTGTCATTGCTGGGCGGAACATTGCTAGTGTAACATTGTGAACATGGAGGCGCCTTGCCACCATGTTCACAAAAAATATCAAAGAGCCCCAGTGCTGAGGGGGTGCCCAATCCCCCTCGGCAGAATGTGCCCCTCCCCAGAGATGTGTGTTTTTGCCTATGGGGACCCCAATCCCCATCAGCATCCATCCCATGTTCTAACTTTCCGATGGGGAGGCCACTCCCCATAGGCAGTGCATTCCCCTCCCTGTTTGATGTGCCAATGAGGAAGCCCACTCCATGTGGGCATCAGCCACCAAAAATGTACGAGAGTCAAGGGATGCCCAATCCCCTCGGCTCTTGCATCCCCCTCTTTTACCCGATGGGGATGCCCAATCCCCATCGACTATACCCTCCAAAAAAAATATTCAGGTGTCATGCCGGGAGCTCACCTAAGCATGCCCAATGCCCCTGCAAAGGAAAAAACATCCTGCAATGTTTTTTTGTTTTGTTTAAAACTTGTAAAACAGAAACGGTCCCTCGCAGCCTCCCTGGCCCCTCTCCCACAACCTGCACCCACCCACTGTGCACCCTGCCTCCCCACACCTCCCTCACCCCATGCTTACCTCTGGAGTCTGGCACGATGATCTTCGGTGGACTGGGGAACACGTCTGCACTCTTCAAATCTGACCGCAAACTGAGGAAATGCCGGTAAGCCGTATAATGGGATAGATAGGGTTTTTTTCAACTATTTTGCATATCTTAAGCATTTTTTTTCATTTTGGCACCAAATTTTCAACATAGGGTTTTTGGGACCCCTCCTCATGAATTCAGTCACTGTCATGGTGTTAATCAGTCCCAAAAGGTGATTTCGTGGTCACTAGGCAGAATCACCTTTTGGGACCGATTAACGAAACGACAGTGCTGGTGTTCATGAGGTGGGCTCTCAAAAAGTGTATGTTGCACATCTGGTAGAAAAAAATCCAAGAAATTACTTTTATGAGTGTGCATTGCGCAGTGTCCTCACACACTCATAACTTTGTACATTTACAATATGTTCACTCCAGATTTTCAACATTGCCATTTTCCCGCACCTTCTTATGAACAGTACAGCTGTCATTTTTCACATCCTGGCCGAAATGTATTTTTACACCTGCAATGCAGAGCAGCATGACCGCTGTGGGAAATCAGTGTTGGGGCCACATTAAGAAAATCACAGTGACACTGTTCGTTAGCTGAGGCCATAAAATGCCTATGTTGAAGATTTGGTGATCAAACTCCATAAAATGACTGTGTTACCAGCATGCATTGCACAGTTTCCAGTCATGCTGACAACTTCGCACATTTGTAATATGTTCACTCCAGCTTTTCAGCATTGCCATTTTTCTGCACCGTTGTATGAACAGTACAGCTGTCATTTTTCACATCATGGCTGAAATGTGTTTTTGCACTTCTGGCGCAGAATAGCATAGTTGCTGTTTGAAATCAGTGTTCAGGACACATCAAGAAAATCACAGTGACACTGTTCATGAGCAGAGGTCCGACAATGCCTATTTTGAAACTTTGGTGATGAACGTCCATAAAATGACTGTGTAACGCGCATGCGTTGCTCAGTTGCCACATACTGTATGCTCGGACGTGCAAGCACTTTTTATATTCCCAGTACAGCTGTTCAACACTACCATCTCTTTGCACCTCCCTGTGGATGGAACAGCTATCATTCTTCACATCCTGCCTGATCTGTGTTTTTTTTCATGTGGTACAGAATGGCACATGGCATGCCCGTCATGGACGATGACCCAAACACTTACCCCAATGCCTGTTCATCTCTACAGGATGGAGGTGGGGTTGGCGTGAACTTCAATACTTCACGGTCATTCCTATTCTGCATCTGTCTAACTCCTGCATGCCCAATGCTAATATCAGCAAGCAAACATTCGGTATTGACAAATGCTTGTTAACAGGTGAGCACAGCTAGTGACAGCCATTGCTTCCTCATCCAAATGAAAAAAAAAAGTTTCATGGACTTCTGTAAAGTGTGATAAACTAAATACCTGCAATGCTTATTATATGATTCTAGTTTTACCAACATGTTGAAAAATGTAGTTTTAAACCAGAGATCCCTGTCTGGAATCTCCCTGCTCTGACCTGCTCATCGTGTGACCTCAAGCATGTCAGTGAGGCAAGAGCAAAGAAAAGTTTATTTCTAGGCACCCAATCCCAGAGACCTAACTGTGGCTCAGTTCTGGAGGTGTAAAATGGGTTAGAAGCAATACAGCCACTAAAAAAAAATGTCCCACCTCAGTTTTATTAGTCTAGTTTAAACGGATTAATATTAAGAATATGCAGTCTTAATTCTTGGTCACTTGGCATGCTTGAGGAGAGGTGTAACTCTCTAGGCAATGACCATCTAAACTGAAACATTTTGGTCAAAATGTTTGGGTGTACACTGTATGGTTGTATGTACCATGCATGTACATTTCTGTCCTTACCATTACCAGATGTTAATCTATGGTGATATTCTACTCGTAACAGTAAAGAATAATGGTCATTCCCCAAAACCGTTTGCTATCTTGATTAATATTAGAAAAATGAATGTGATTCTGCATTATAGAGTATCATCAGTATCTTCCAATGCAGCGTCCAATATGACTGGCAGGCAGTTAGACACTACAAGTTGGTTTTGATTGTGCTGGAATAAACACATGCTTGGGGACAAAGGAAGGCATAAAGTTTCGGGACAAGTGCCTTCAGCCCCTGAATTGCATTTATTCCAACTCAACCAACCTCTCCAGAGTGTCTTAATGTACTCATAAAATAGATTTTGAGTTGAGAAAGAAGATAAATTAAAATGAGCAAATGATGTAACACTTGGAATTATGCATTAAATAGTTCTTCTGATTGTGGATTTAGACTGGGGAGTGCTACCATGTGCAACTAAGTAGTATGCTGTTTATACTACTCCCAGTGGTACTTGCACAGTCATAATTACTTTTGATGTGAACAAACCAGTTCCTTGGGGACTTGCACTGTAGTGTCACATGAGTTTGGAATTATGGTTTTACTATTGCATTATTTTATAAAAAACAAAAATGTCTTGTTTACAGTATGGTTTTCTTAGTGGAGTTTCATTGTCTTTACTGAGGAATGGTGTCTGTCAATGTCATTTAGTCATGGGTGGGTGCCCCAGTAAGGAGATGTAGGTCTTCCCTTACCCCACCCCCATTTTAGTGCTAACTGTAGGAGTAAAGTGCATTAGTACATTTAAAGAAGGAAAATGCATTTAGTGCATAGAATGGAGAATAGAGTTCTGTAGTGCAGCCACATACTGTACATAAGCAATGGTTTAAAATAATTATCCCAATAGTAAATGCTGCCTGCTATATAAAGAGCAAATTGCTAGAAAGGAATTAAACATGAATAAAGTGCCTCAAATTCCTGAAGTACTGTTTAAGGTGTAATATGCATAAACGTGCAAGGTGATTGTGTAAAATAATAAAAAAAGAGATTGCTTAGCACATGCTTTATTAGGGGCTGGTATTATTTGCCTTCACAAATACCAAACAGCTGCTAGATATAAAGTGCAGAATGCTTTAGCCAAGCTGTTTGCTGGAGGTTGAATAATGTGCTCATGGGCTTTAGGAATATAAATGTGTTTGTATATGCACACCTGTAGGACTTTAAAGTGCCTGCAGTGCTAAATGCATGCTTGAAACAAGGTGCCTAAATATACAGGCTAATATAATGGATGGAAAGGTAAAGTGTAAAGATAGCTAAATTTTATATATTTACAATGGGTGAATACCAAGAAAAAAACAATCAAGAGTGCCTTTTGTGCCTTAGCTCTAAATGGGTCCAGTCTGTAATTTAGCCCTTGGCTGTGTTTGTTCCAGAGAAGGCCTCTTTGCTATCTTCACCTTCCATTAAAAAACAAACAAACAAGTGCATTAAAAGCCCTGACATTAGTAAATGATAAAAGGGGTTACTATAGTTCTGAGGTTTTCTGATGGAACTTTAATGTTTTGCAGTTACCATATAAACCCACTAAGAAAATTAAACAGTTCAGTATCTTACCTGTGTGCAGGACTGCATCTGAGGTTTTCTATAGGAGAGCAGTGCCCTCTGCAGTCTCCTCTTTATACAGCCTTACCTGTCACTCAAAGGCAACTAAGGAGGAATCCTATGTTAGTTGCCAGGCAATCAAGCATTTATGAAGTTTTACTAGCCTAGTATTACACTTGATGCTTGGTTATTGGATTATGTGTAGTGTTGTATTATAATGTATGGTGGGTCACCTTGTGATTATAGACTAACCTAGCTAGTTTTCTTTTGTATTTTTATTTATTGAAATATTTCACCAGGAGGGCACACTGAACAACAAGTTGCTCATCTCACTGTGCGACCTGGAGGAAGGGGGATACATAGGATTGTGAAGGATGATCAGTTACAATATTATGCGGGTAGTACAAACAATACAACATTGTATGATTATGCAACAGTTGGAACACAAGGTATTGTACAATAAACAATAGTGGAACATTGGGTAAATTACAATACATGTCCAAAATAGTACAAAAGAACATATAAACATACAAAACAGTAATAATGCAACAGTACCATTATAGTGCATGAGTGTACCAGGAGCAGGCTTGAGGTAGTACGCAAGTGCTGTTGGAGTAAAAAGGATGGGTTTGGTTGTGCACATGGGTAACCCAGAAGGACAGATGGAGAAGAGAGTGAGAGAGGCAAGAACTGAATATGAGGAGAAGAGATAGACACTTCTGATTCACCCTTCAGGATATTGACAACCCTGCTGAGGGAGGTCAGGAGTAGAAGAAGAAACTAGGGATAAATATTTAAGGAGGTTAAAACGTAGGAACAGCAGAGGGAGAGGTAATTGTGTAGGTTAGAGGTAAGGGAGTAGTTGGAGGATGAGTGTCATATTTCAGGGGGGAGGGAATTCCAGATTTTAGGGAAGCGATGGGTGAAACCAGTCTGACTGATGAGGGTGGAGAGGCAAAGGACTGTCAAGGTGCAGGCATCATTAGATCTGAGAGAGTGGGTTGGTGGGGAGAGGAGGAGTGGAGAGAGAGAGACGATAAGAGATAGGAGGGGAGCACTCTGACCCAGAATTTGGAGGTTAGTTGGCACAGTGTGAGATGTGTCTGTGAGACAGTGAAAGGAAGGTTAGAGAGCAATAGAGTTCACAGTGGTGGGAGAGGGAAGGGCAGTCGAGAGCAAAGTGGCAGAAGGAGATAAAGAAAGTGTCAGACTTGGTCAGGGAGGATTTGGGAGCAGCACCATATACTATGTCACAGTAGTCAAAGATGGAGAGTATCATCTTCTGGACAATTTCATGCCTTGCAGTCAGTGGGATGCAACTACGATTCCTGTACAGAACATCAAACTTGTGGTGCAGTTTCTTCAGGATAGCATCGATATTCACAAAGAAGTTGAGGTGCTGGTTGAGCCAAACCCCCAGATATCTAAATGAGGAGGTGTCCTCCAGGATGGTCCCATCAAGGGTGTGGAAGGAGGTTAGGGCCAGGAGCCTAAAGAGTCTCTGCCTGGTGCCAAAGGTCATTAAGACTATCTTCTTGGCATTTACAAAAAGCTGGTGAGAAGCAAACCAGAGCTGAACTTCGTTGAAGTCATGCTTTAAGCTGGTTTCCACAGCAGCAGGGTTTTTGCTGGAACTGTATAAAGCAGTATTGTCAGCGTACATGTGAATAGATGAGGATAAGCAGACTGTGGGAAGATCATTAAGGAAAATGGAGAATAGTAGGGGACCAAGCACTAAGCCCTGAGGGACACCAGTGTTGATGGGGAGTGAAGGGGAGATGGAATCAAGGAATCTCACTGATTGGGTCATGCCAATGAGGTAGGATTTAAACCAGTTTGTGGCTGATGGAGCAAGGCCAGCTGAGGAGAGAGAATCAAGAAGCAGGGGATTGGAAACAGTATCAAAAGCTTTTGCTAGGTCGACAAAGATGGCCAAGGTGATTAGGCCATTGTCCATCCCTGAAAGGATGGAGTCAGTCAGCCGGAGGAGGGAGGCACTTATTGAGTGGTTCTTCCTGAAAGCAGATTGGAAGGGGGTGAAGAAGGAGAAATCAGAGAGTAAGGGTGATAGCTGAGATAGAACTAAATGTTCTTGAAGTTTGGCAAGGGTAGAAAGGAGGGAAATGGGGTGATAGTTGCCAGGAGTGGATGTGTCACCTCCCTTGGGGAGAGGAAGAACAGAGGAAGGCATGTTTCTAGGATGAGGGTACTTGGGCAGAAATAAAAGAGAGGTTAAGGATTAGGAAGATAGGATAAGCAATTGCAGGAGCAGAAAAGTAGAGAAGTTTAGGATGAGCTCATTTGGTGAGGAGCCTTTAGAGGGGTCGAGGGATAGGAGAACACAAAGAGAGTCATCAGAGGAGATAGTAGAAAAGGGAAAAGCGGGAGGGGAAGGCACTGGCTGAGGTGAAGGGTTGAAATTAGTAGGTGACGAGGGGGAGAGGGAATTTAGAAGAGACAGGGCACACAAGGTGTAGTAGGCTTTCAATTCATTGGCCACGGGGCCTGGGTCAGAAACTAGGGTCTTATTTATTTTGAGAACTGGAGGGAGAGGAGGAGAGGGGGGAGAGAATAGGGCATGAACTACAGTACCCTCCAGAATTTAGATGAAGAGTTAATGTTAGTCAGGAATGAGGACTTGAAATAATCAGACTTAGCCAGTCTAGTAGCTTTAGTACATGAATTGTGTTGCATTCTGTACTTGGTGTAGTTGTTTGGATGTTTAATGGATTTGTGTTTTCTCCAGGCCTGGTCACGATCCCGGAAGCAGGCCAGTAGTTCGGGGTGATCAAGGGGAGGTGAAGCCCATGGACTCTGGTCCTTCTTAAAGGAGCAAAGGCATTCCAGGTGGTAATGAATTTATCCTTAATATAGTCAAGGGCTTGGCTGAGAGAAATGGTAGTGGAGAGGGGTACCCAGTAAGCAGAAGCAAGTGCAGAGCTGAGTGGGGTAAGGTCTAAGGATTTAAAGGACTGGAGTTGTATGATTTTAGGGGAAGGTTTGTGGAGATGGACCTTACGTACAATGAAAATGGGGTTGTGATCACTAAGGGCATCAGGGAGGAGACCAGATTTAATGATGTGGTGCAGGTGGGTTGTGAGTTCCCAGTCAAGCAGGGTGTGTTTTCGTGTTTTGGGATTAGGGCGCGTGGGCTCAAATATAAGTTGAGTGAGGTTTAGAGCAGTAGTGTCTTTGCATAGCTTGTCTAACTTGGGAGAAAACCAGTTTAGAATCACATCGCCCATCCTGAACAGTTCGCCAGATTGTGAGATGGAGGTGATGTTGGCTAAGAGTTCATTAATGACCATGGGTTGAATGATTGGGCAGCAATAGATGCCAGCCATAAAGATTGGGATTGAGAAATGAAGGGTGATGTGAGTGACAACGGCTTTGTAGGTATCTGGGATGGAGGTATATAGGGTGGTAATAAACTGCAGTGAGGACAGGATATACATGGCCACTCCCCCTCAGTGACCTGATCAGACTTGTCTGGAGAGGGAATACCCAGGGATAGCAATGGCATTGTCAGGGAAGCTTTTTTTGAGCCATGTCTTGGTAATAATTAGGGTATCAGGAGTGTGTGAAATTATAATAGTTGGGCCTATGTGATAATGGCGATTGCCATTATGGCGCAGTCACATCTCCAAATGTTTTTTGGGCGATGCACTCCCCAGAGCACAGCAACACGGTGCCATGAATATATATTTTTATTGTTAATGCGGGGGGCTGCACCTCCTGCATTCCCTATTAATGATTCTCAACTCAGGGGGTAGGTGCATGTTGGGGGGTGCAAGTTGAAAAAAATGTAAAATTGGGTCCCAGCACAACAAAGCACCCGCTCAGACCCGAACTTGGTACTACACCAGCTGTAGCCATGGACAGACTCCTGATGCAACGGCTCAGCTCGGCAGCCCACTGCAGCACCACCCTCTACAGCCCCTATGTCCTCTTCCACCCCACGCTCAGCATGCTCACTCCCCCTCCATGTGCGTAGACATATAGCGACATCCGGTCTCTATTTCGCCCACCCCTACCATCCGGACACCCTGCTTCCCCGATCACCCTTTTCGCATTCACAGCAATACTGTCGAGATTCTGGCAATCACCCATCAGCGATTGCCAGAATCATGGGATACTAGAAGAGTTTGTAGGAGGTCAATTTTAGGTAGCAAGCTGCAGTTGTTCAGGCGGAGGAGCTTCAACCCATTAGGAAGGATTGTAGTGGAAGCGGACTTTGGAGAAATGTTGTTTGGGTAAGAAGCCAAGGTAGGAGAAGAAATAGGGCCAGGGCTGGGTGAATGTCCCCTTATGAAAGAAGGAGGAGGAGGGCAAGGATGAAATAGTGAAGTTTTGGACTTTTGTAATCAGAGTAGGAAATACAGGAGGGAGGTGTAGAGGGAGGGAATGGAGAGAAGGCGATTAGGAAATAAAGAAAGACAAAGTGACTAAGAAGAGAAAACAGAGAGGCTGGGGCATAGTAGGGAAAGTGGGGTCTGTTTACAAGAGGAGCTGTGGGAGTGATTGACAGAATGAAGGAAGTTTCTGGAAGGGGAGGGAGAAGTGGCAATAGGTATAGAGGGGGAGACTGGGATAAGGGTAAGAACCAGAAAGGGTGTGAGCAGGAGGGAGATGGAAACCATTCTGGGTTGGGTACTAGAGGCTTTGTATAGACCTACAGATTGCGATCACACCACTGAATGTTAGAATATAGATAATTTGCTTTAGGTATGAATGACCCAGGACTAGAAGTGTTAGGGGAGAGCAGTGGGAAAAGGAATGCAACCTACACATCTTGTTGCCCTCTAGTGGCTTTACTATATAATCTGCAAATGGAAAAGTAGACAAAAAAAAGGGTCTAGTCTAGTTAAGGGTCTAGTCAGGTGACCCCACTCAGAAAGTATTTAAAACTGCCACTAGAGGCATTAAGTTAGATAGGGAGTCAGAAGGAAACTGACGGTGGTTGGAGAAAGACCTCCCAGTGGTGAGGGCTCACACTGGTCATTCTGACTGAAGCCTAGAATCTGCCAAGACCAAAAGCAGTGGCCTTCGTTTTGAATGCAACTAACCTTTATTTTGACATTTTTTATTTGACTTCTGTAAATAGGTTTATTAATTTTATGACAAAATAAAATGATAAATGCCTCTGGTAATTTTTTATGCACTGTGATCTGAGTCTGCCTGGTATTTGTTATCCTGAATACTCACACCCGGTGATACAGTTTTCCTTGTTACAGAGGATCTGGAAAACATGTAGACATGGTGGTGGAAAACACAGAGTTTGGGAGCTGAAGTCATTTTGTTTCTTGAAGAAGTTTGTTTCATTAGTGTTAGTGCAGGCTGGTGAGCATACTGGGGACTATGGCGATGTAGTCTATAGTGCTTTTCCAAAGTCCCCCTTAGCCAGGCTTGATCCACTCTTTCACTCTTTCTGTCGTTTCGCCCTCAGCTGCCCTCCCACAACCCATCACTGTGACCTCTACAGGGCCTTAGCACTTCTATCACTCCAGGATCAGAGACTGTCCCACTGTGCCAGAATTACAACAAAATTCTGGGCACAGGCCATCCCTCCTTACCTTGCAGCCTCCCTGGCAGCTCTACCCCCACCCGCATACTAGCTTTGGAACTTCAACTCCTGGCTTCTGTATATCCCACACATGTCCACTGCCTCAGGCTAGACGGCCGTTAGTTACCGTATGCCTAAAATATGGAACTCCCTACCGACTGACAGTAGGCACGCCACCTGTACCCAGCGACTATATTTTCTCCTCAAGACTCATCTCTTGTCCCCTGCATCTGCGTCTAGCACCACAAAAGACCTGGTACTTCACTACTATCCAATCCAATTCCACCCATCCCTAGTGTGATGGACTAGGCCCCGACCACTACCCACCTGATATAGTTGCAGGTCATAATACCAGGTTTATGCTTATATTGTTTGTTACTCTAGCAGGGCAAGTACTGTTGTATATACCACTGAAATTCCTTATCCTATTGTATATGAGTGCTACTTGTATAATCAATGTACTTTCTAGTGTTTGTCTCCTCTCCCTACTCCCCCAGGCAGTGTCTGAAATCGAGCTGTACTCTGCTCAGTATGCCTGCCTGGTAAAACCCTTAAATAAATAAATAAATAAAAAGCTTCTGACTCCATCTCCCACCCTCTGCATTTCCATAAACTTAGCTCCTTTGGCATCACTAAACCTGCTGTCGTCTGGTTCCACTCATACCTCCAAAACAGACAGCAGTCAGTCCAAATAGGTGACTCACTTTCCTCTCTTCTCCTCTCCTTATTCTAACAGGGGTTCCCAAGGCTCTATCCTTGGCCCCATCCTCTTCTCTCTTTTCATAAATGACTTTCCCTCCTCCTGTCTCTCCTTCAACATGCACATTTACACAGATGACACTATAATCTATGCCTCTGTCCCTTCCCATGACAGTGTTCTCCCCAATCTCCAAATGACTTCAACCAACTTCAAGCCTGGTTCTTGGAAAACCAGCTTAAACTCAATGCCCAAAAAACTGTCACCATAGTTTTTGGATTCAGACAGAAGCTTACCTCCTTCCCTGTCCCCCCAGCGAGCACCACCCTGGACGGCTCACCCCTTGAGCTGGTCCTAGCTTTCAAGTACCTGGGAGTCTGGCTGGACAGTTACCTTAACTTCTCCACTCTCATTAAGGCTATCTGCACCAAACTCTGGCCCAAACTCGTGATCCTCTTTCAACACAAAGCCAGCCTCCCTCTCCACACCCGACACAAACTCGCACTTAAAACAATTTTGGCAGTGATGGATTATGCCAAAGTTGTCTATGGAATGGTCCCAACCTCATCTCTCTCCAAACCAGACATCCTTCTCAACTCCATCTGCTGCTTTGCCACTGCCCCCCCACTCACTCATCACTATCTCCTCTATGCACCACTCTCTCAGGTCCCGCTCTCCCACAGCAGAACTGTCCACAGTGCCTCCCTCATAACAAAATACTGGTTTGGTTCCCTCTCCTCCACCTCACTTCCCATCTTACCTCAGCCAATTCCCCTAATTACTCTCTTCACCACAGGGATTAACGCACTTTCCCGTCCTCACACTGCTACTGGCCAATTTTTTTTAAACCTCTTTCATGAGATGTCCTAATCCTTTTTTGTCAGTGAATTCCTTTTTTGTGAAATGACAAAATCCTTCATCATCATGATGAGAAAGGATTAGGACTTCTCTGACCAGGGTCTCTTGGGCACTGTGCTGGAGCTTGAGATCGGATCCTGTACTCCCACCCCTAAAGATGTTGTAGCACTGGATCTGTGAGCCACTATGCTGGTGCCTGAGATACTGTGGGTGTGCATGGTCTTACATAAATATATGCTTCTATGGAGGAATCAGAGCACAGGGCCAAGCACATTAGGATGTGATTACACTTTCTCTTTTTTTTAAGCACATTTTATTGAAATTTTCTATAGACCATAATGCCACATATAAACATTACCAGCACCTTTCATAGTTAATTCAACTATACAATGAACAGTGGAAATATATCTTACTTTCCTTTTTACTAGTCCAAATTTTTATGGGAAAGTGACTCATCCCCGTCTTCTATCGAATATATCTAGTTTCATATTTTCCAAAATGCCTACAGTATATAATACACATGGAAAAGAAATCATGGAAAACATTAGAAAATGTTAAGCCAGAGGCATGCCAGAGGTCCAATATAAGCCAATGGGGAGGCACATAGATGAAACATAGAAACATAGAAGTTGACGGCAGATAAGGACCTCAAGGCCCATCCAGTCTGCCCATTTCTTTTTCTACCTTATAAATACGCCATCGTCCTTTGCTGTCAGTGGCCTAGCTATTCATACTCATCTGTATTGCTCCCTTATGCTTATCCCATGCCTGTTTGAAGCCCTGCACTGTATTCATAGCCACCATTTCCTGAGGTAGGCCGTTCCATGCATCCACCACTCTTTCTGTGAAAAAGAACTTCCTCACATTACCCCTTAATCGGCCTCCCTCTAATCTCATGCTGTGTCCTCTTGTCCTGCTCTTTTCTTATATTGAAACATTTTAGACTCTTTCACCTTATTAATGCCCTTAAGGTGTTTGAATGTTTCAATCATATCACTTCTGTCTCTCCTTTGCTCTAGGGTATACATATTGAGCTCCGTTAATCTGTTCTCATATATCTTCTGATGCAGTCCCTGCACTATTTTGGTTGCCCTTCTCTGGATTGCCTCAATTTGATTAATGTCCTTGTGAAGGTGTAGCCTCCAGTACTGTACGCAGTACTCCAGATGGGGTCTAACCAGTGTCTTCTAAAGAGAGATTATTACCTCCCTCTTCTGACTTATGATACCCCTACTAATACACCCTAGCATCCCCCTAGCCTTACCTACTGCTTTAAATACATTCATGGAACAAAAGTGGGATCAATTCCCTGTTGATAGCCAATCCATGGTTTCCAAATATTAAAATGGTGATGCTCTCTCCCCAGGCACTTATAGTGATATTTGTTTAAATCATACACATATTGAACCACCCCAGTGACAATTGTCTAAAATCGGCATCTGTGTTTGCAACCAAAATCTAGATAGAGTCTTTTTCACACAGATTAATAATAACAGTAGTAATCTGATCCTTTCCTTGGGGAACTTGAATGTTTCAGGAAAAAAAGTAATAGGACTAAGTTAGGGGACAATATATTGATTCCATGAACACTTGCTCCAGGGCCTCTTGTATACCCTGACAGAAAGTGAGCAGCTTAGAGCAACTCCAAAATACATGGACCTAATCCACTTGTTGGGACACACATTCATGCCAACAATATGCGTTCTGAATGTCCTTACATTTCGCCACCCTTGCCGGAGTTAAAAAGAACCGCACCTGACATTTCCATGAGAATTTTTTTTATGTAAGGGAGGGGATAGATCTTGTTACTTAGTTGCATGGACTGTGACCTTTCCTCCCCACTTATAGATTTCTCCAACTCCTGCTCCCACCAATTCAGCACAGCTTTAGTTAAGTCCACTTTCTCCACCCGAATATCTGCATACCATTTCCCAATGATATGACTGGGAGCCTCCCCTTTTTGATTTGTCATTATATTTCTAACCCTTGCTGCTTTCTGCAGCACAAATAAGACTCAAAATAAGGTTTGGACTGTAAGTATGAATTTATTTGCAAATACCTAAAATAATCTAACTGCCGAAGCCCATATCTAGCCTGCAGCACTGAAAAGGAAGAAGACCCTTATCGTTAAATAATTGAAAATAATATGTCAAACCCAAATGGGCCCAACCCCTGAGAAAAATCTCAGTTCTATAAAGAGGGGTGTCTCCATCCCATGCCATTGAGACATTAACAAATGAAATTTTGAAGACAGTGTAGAAAAATATGAGTGCCATATTTTTAATACTACTCTGGTAAACAGACAAAAATGTCTAATTGGAATAGATGAGGTAGCTGCTGAATAGAGCATTCTGGCGATATCATGCAAATCATTTTAGACAAGTTCTATATCCTTCCAATGAGATGAATAAGTTGAATTGGTCCACAAATAAACTATACAAAGAAATGCAGCCTTGGCATACCACTCGAACTTTGGGAGGCCAATCCCCCCTTGATTAGGAGAAAATAACAAAATTTCTGAGTGGACCCTAGCCCTACCCTTTTCCATACAAATTGAAGAATTGTTCTATGCCAGTCCTGGAAAATTGTTTTGGATGGGAGAATAGGAAGTGTTTGGAGAAAAAAATAGCACTTTTGGTAAGATCATCATATGAATAACTTCCACTTTCCTCAGGAAGGATAGAGGTAATACCGCCCAAGTATGCAATACTTTTTTTAACTCCTGAGTAAGGGGTTCATAATTTAAAAACTCCACATGATCTAATGATTTTGTGATATCGACCCCCAGATATTTAATGTAATTTCTGTTCCATCTCACAGGGAAGCCTTCTCATATATTTTCTGGGGGAATATAGCAATAAGAAATTACTTCAGTTTTTGATTTGTTTAACTGAAAAGCTGAGAAGCTTTCAAACTCCAGTAACAGTTGCCGGACCTTTGGTAGGGAAAAAGAGGGATTTGTCAGGGTTAATAAAACAACATCTGCAAATAATGATACCTTATATCCCCCCCCAAAAGGAATCCTCTCAACCTACTTGGAAAGATGAATTAACAAGGGTAACGGCTCAACATATAATGCAAACAAAAGCAGTGATAGGGTGCAGCCCTGACATGTGCCCTGAGCCAATGGAAGGGTCTGTTAAGGAACCATTAACCTTGTCATATACAAAGGAGGAAGAGTAGATAGACTTTAGCATGGTTATAAAATTCGGTGGAAATCCAAATGTCTGGAGTACCGAAAAGAGGAAGGGCCAGGAAACCCTACCAATGTCCTTCCCCACATCCAGGCTGGCCAAGACCAAAGGAAGGGATCACTCCTCTGCATAATTTACTAACAAAAAAGCACGCCTCCCATTGTAAAAAACCTGGTGACCCCGAACAAACCCCATTTGGTTCCGGTCAATCAAGTCCAGGAGAAGGTCCTCGAATTGGGATGCAAGCACAGCCATAAAAAATTTATAATCTACATTAAGCATGGAGATAGGGTGCTAGAATTCTGCCCTAACAGAATCTTTCCCGATTTCAGTAAGGCTGTTATAATCGCACTATTATAAGAGGGGGGTGGGGATGTTCCTTACTGAACTCCTTTCATTGCTCTAACTAATATTGGACAAAGAAATTGCTGCATATCCTTTAACTTATAAAAATCTGAAGAAAAAGCATAATTCCCTGTTTTTTTATTAGCTTGGGATCTCTGAATCGCAGTAATTACTTCCTTTGAGTAAATGGAGCAATTAAGGAGGCAGCCTGTTGCTTTGACAGTCTAGGTAGCTTAGTTTGAGCTAAATACTGGAGGCACTGTTCCTCTGTAGGGCATCGGGGGTCCTGAAAGTATAAATCCTGATAGTAGGTTTTGAAAATTTGCAGTATCACTTTTAATTTATAAGTAATATTACCCAACAATGGGTTCTGCAACTTTAGAATTGTGGCCACCACTTTCTGTGCTCTCAAACACCTAGCTAAATATCTAGCCCCTCTGGATCCCCCCAATTGTGACCTTTGCTGCAATATATAAAAGGTTTGTTCAGTCCTCTGATCCAAATACTTTTGTATGGAGGCCTTTACTTCTAATAATCTAGTCTTAACTGATATAACATCTCCGGTCAGCCTAGCTTGTAATAACTGTGCTTCCTGGTAAAGTTCAGATGATTTTTGCCTCCACTCCCTTTCTTTTTTTTTTTGAAATTTAAGTTTATTATTTTCACAAAAGAAAGAGAAAAAAAAAGTTACAACCATACCATAGTATTAGAAACCAATCAGTAAACCAAAGTCAATTTTCTCAGCTATACAAATAACAACAGGTCTATTAGCATCAAAAGACATCATAAAACATGTTCATCTATGAGCCGAGAAAACCCAGAAAACCAAAACCCACCCCTCTACCCCTAGGTGCACCTTTCAAAAACATAGCTAGCAACTATCAAAGTTTGATACCACATTTAGGCAACCATCTTTTTGCTGGCTGTGATTATAGGTCTACCATACAGTGAGAGAGACTAGGTTGTATCACTATAACTCGTATACTAGGATGGCAATCGATATACAACATAGAGTAAGGGCCCCGGGATCAGATCACATACATTAACCTCCTGGTAGGTAAAAGGACTGAAGTTTACCCCATCTTTTATAAAATAAATCCATACGCTGCTTGTAACTGGCAATCAAACTTTCGGACTGGAGGTAGGACATTAATTCTTTTAACCAATCCATGAGATAGTACCAATTGGTCCTTTCAATGCCTTAAAACCAATTTTTGACTGCCATGAAATCAAAGCCATATGATACCTGCGCCCACGAATCTATCTGAGAAAAGTCCCCCAATACACAGATACTTGGAGAGAAAACCTGCTCAGACCCAGAGGGATCTAGACTATCCATAATAGCAGGCCACAACGGGGCCACTTTAGAACACTCCCAGAAAACATGAATCAAGTTACCCTCATCCCGGAGGCAACGGAAGCACCTTGAGGAAGTCCACTCCCTTTCATTAGATGTGGAATATGCCAGTATGTTCACCCATATAAATGCTTTTAAAGAGTCCAACAAGATAGCATCTGAAACATCCCCAACATCATTTATCTCCAGGTAGACCTTAACTCGCTCAGTGATATTTTGCCTGAAGGCTGAATCCTTCAAATGGACCATATTTAAATGCAAAAATGAGCTTTTAGGCTGCATTTCATACTCGATAGTTATTCAGACTGGGGCATAATCTGAAAGAAAAATAGAGCCAAAAGAGAGGTTCTGAATATCGTTAACATGTTCCAGAGTAGCAAAAAAATAATCAAGCATAGCTGAACTACAATGCCTAGCTGAACAGTGGATATAGTCCTGTTCCCTTGGATACAGGCACTTCCAACCATCCATTAGCTCCAAATGTTTCAGAGCACTATTAAAATATTTGGTGACTACCGAATTCTGAAAACACTTTGGGTTGGAAGAGTCAAGCTCAGGACTGAGAGTTAAATTTACCCTCCCCCCCAAAGCACTCTTCCTTTCAAATGCAAAGTAAGAAGAGAAAATAATTTAGAACATACTCCTTTTGTAGAATTTGGTGGTAAATAGGTGTTAACCAATGTCAATTCTTTGCCATATAGTGAACCATTGACAATAACATATCAGCTTTCAGTATCCACTAATATTTCAATTGCTTCTAGAGGCAGACCTCCTTGTATTAGGAATAACCCCCGCATCTCCCACGAGGCACAAAGCATAAAATACCTTCTCAAATCCAAATTTAGAGAATTTTCATGTAGCTGATGTCAAATGTGTTTCTTGGAAAACAAATTATATCAGCTTTCTGCTGATGGGCATAATGCAAAAGCCTGTAGCCTTTTAATGGGATTTGTGATCCCATTAACATTATAAGATAACATTTTTAAATTATGCCACCTTGAACTCCCCATCTCTATCATATATGGTCCCTGCATACCTAATACCTCTGAAGGGCATCTGGCTTTTACCTTTCAGCTTAAACATACTGGCCCAGATGTTCAAACTGCACTGAAAAAGTGCGCAACAGCAGGATCAAGCGCAAGTCCACTGCGCCCATGTGCAAGAAGCGCGATATTCAAAAACTGCACAGGCCAAGATGCCCCTATGGCCGACGACTGAATATCGCACCACCTGTGCCATAGCGCAACTAGGGAGGTGAAGCTGAGCAGTCCAGATGCACCATAGCACAACCAGGGATTCCCCCAGCAGCAGCGCAGCAATGCAACAGCACAACCAGGGATACAGGGGCCCTCCACCCATGCCACAGATGGGCAGAGGAACACACAGCAGAACAGACATTGTCCACCCACACCCCATGCATTGCACAACTGGGGGAGAGCTGGAATAACCACCAGCCCATGAATACCAGCAACCAACCCACAGCTGGGCCATGGTGCCCCATCACACCCCCTGGCACGCTGTGACCGGCACACAAGGATGGCCAACCACCCCGTACCACACCAACCCACCAATGCAGAGCACACCCTGCACCATGATCCCTATACACCCTGCCCGGGAGTAGCACCAAACAGTGCAGGACACCCCATGCATGCCACCACCCCCACAGTGACAATGCAACCCTGTGCACCATGGAGCCATGCAAGGCAGCCCCACCATGGGCACCCTGCAGCAGGCAGCAGCAGACAGTGATGCAACAGATGCATACACAGTGCCACCCTGCATGTCCCCGAGGTACAGCTGAGAGACCGACCATGCATCAGCGCACGAGGTACCCCACATGCGACAGGGCATACCCCAGACCCCACCTCCAGTGGTACAGCACCCTGCACACCCTCCCAAGGACACATCCTGTCCCACCATTGGCCACAACAGCCAGCACAAACACACACAGTGTAGCATGGAGGCATGCACCACACAGGATGCAACACAGTGCATGGACAAACACCCACCCATACCCAAGGGTACAGCAACACAGGGACACAGTAGCGGGTCAACCAAGCCACTGGTGTGTGGCCACAGCTGACGTGTACACATGGCCAGCACCCCTACATTGCACAGGTGTGCCAGCCACTCTGTGCAGGCACCATGAAGCTGTATGCCACCAGCATGGTGCCGGAGCACAAGTGACAGACACTGGAGCACATCCCCTGCAACAGATTCAAGTGACAGCATAGATGGGGGACAACAACAGCGGAGGTCACAGTGCCACTGGAGGCAGACATGCACTATACTGGTGATGGCAGTCAGTCTGGCATTGTGCTGGGTACAGTTGTTATCCAGCATGGACAGCCACCACTGACACGCCAGCAGACTGTGCATACGAACATATGAAATTTGCCAGCAGACAAAGGCCTAGAGGTCTATCAAGTCTGCTCGAATGTGCAGCTAGCACCCCTTATTCTGCAGCTGCCCATCCCTTCCACCCTTCCCCTTCATTAACCTTCCCCCTTGTCCTGTTCCATCCTCGTTTGAAGCAGTCCACTGTTCTACTGCATACCACTTCAGCAGGTAACGCATTCCACCCAGCCACCACCCTCTCTGTAAAAAAGTGTCTCCTCATCTCCCTCCTGAACCTTCCTTGCTCCAGTCTCATATCATGGCCCCTGGTGTCCCTCCCCTCCCTTACTTTGAACAGCCCCTCTGTACCTGTCTTGTACCTCCTTCGATTCTGTCAAGTACTCCTCCCTGTCCTCCCCCCTCCCTGTTTTCTTGTACTTCCTAAAGGCAGCTCTTTTCCTCCTTACCTTTTCCATGACCTCCTTGCTCAACCAGATCGGTTTCTTAGCCCTAGCCTTCTTGCTCTGGGCTTTGCAGCAGGTTTTGGTTGCCTCCACTATCCCCAGCTTTATGAGCTCCCACCTCCGGTTAGTGTCCATACTAGATTGAATTCTAGCCAGGTACCCTTTTACCACTTCCTCCATCCTCCCAAAGTCGACCCTCCTGAAGTCCAGCACTATTGTGCCAGATTCCACTCCTTCCTTGCCCATATCCAATGTGAGCCATACTGAGTGGTGGTCACTCCCTGACAGCGGTTCCTCCACTGTAAGTTCTCTCACAAAGTCCCCATTTGCCAGCACATGGTCAAGGGTATTCCCTAACCTGGTTGGTTCACTGACCATTTGCAGCAGGAAGCTGTCCTGGAAGGCATCCAGCAGTACCTGCTCCCTTCTGTTCCTGGTAGTTGGGGTGCTCCAGTCCACTCCTGGCATGTTGAAGTCCCCCACAATCACCACACTACCCTTCTCGCAGGTCCTCCTGATCTGTCCTGCTAGTTCCCTGTCTAACTCCTCCATCTGAGATGGTGGCCTGTACACCACTCCCATTCTAAGAATCCTATTCTAATGTGTACATGTGTACCCTTGATGAAAGGAGGGATGGGGAAATGATAGAAACATTCAAGTACCTCAAGGGAATCAACAATGTCCAGGGGGGGTAGCATCTTTCAGAAAAAGAGATGGGTAAGAACAAGGGGACACAATTTAAAGATAGAGGGGGACGGCTCAGGGGTAATGTGAGGAAATCATTTTTCACGGAGAGAGTGGTGGATGCATGGAACTGCCATCCTGGGGAGGTTGTTGGGGCTAAAACAGTGGAGGAATTCAAACATGCATGGGACAGACACAAGGCAATTGTAGTGGGGGGTGGCAGGAATTAGGCTGTTGGTTAACTAGAATCTGCAGCTTATCTAGTAGGTAGGGAAATGGGCAGACTGGGTGGGCCAAGTGGTCCTTATCTGCTGTCAAAGTCTATGTTTCTATATTTCTACGCAAGGGTGTCAGCTGCACAGTCCATGCAGTCCCCGTGGACCACTGCACACAGGCATGCAGTGCACAGAGTACAACACACAAACAACAGACAGTGACTGATCCCCCGTCCACACCATAGGTGGTTCACCTCTGCACACACACACACCCATGTGTGCACCACCCCTGACGCCATGCACACCACTGCAGCTGAGCACCTGTAGCCAGCTGCAAATCAGAGACCACCGCAGTTGTTATAACAAAATGTATATATTAAAATTATGTACAATAAAACCATATACAAAACTATATACAATAGTGGGGGAAGAGCCACATAATGGTGGGAGCAGGTAAGGGGCAGGGGTGAACATATGGGAGAGGGAAGAAGGGGTGTGAGGGTGGGTCAAAGGGGGACAGGTGGTATTTGGGGCATGGGGACATCACTGGCCGCCCCAGTCCTCTTCCTCCTGGTGCTGATGGGATCTCCGCCTGCTCCTCCTCACCCCATGGTGGTGGAAGTGCCTTAGGAGCTCCAAAGTCTTCCTCCCGACCCACAGCAGCTCCTGGATGTCCTGCTGGATCTGCTGGAGAGTCCAGCCACCTAGGATGAGGGAGTAGAGTCAATAGGTGTGACTGTCTATCCCCCAGCAGCCCACCCATTTTGCATGGCATACAGCCATGTGACATGACTCTGTGATGCTGTGCGACCACCCACAGTGACAGTGTCCACAAGACCTGCCCACCCAGGCAGCCACAGCCATGTAGACCACTGCACACACCCACCGCCCATGTCCTGCACAGCACCACCATGGCCGTACAGTGACTTGGCTATGTAGTGTAAAGGCAGTGCCAGAGCCATGTGCCAGGTGCATGCATGGACCACCATTGACGCACTCCCAGACATGCAGTGCCACTGGACAGTGCTGACTGTAACAAGTTGCGTGCATGGCAGTGGTTTTACTGGATGGTGGCCATGCCCAACTGCCCACCCAGTTATACAGCATGCAATAGTAATCACGGATGAAAGACACTCACCATCAGCAGGCTGGTCCACGTGCCGCGGACCACCTTCATCCCTCCTCTCCCTCTCCTCCAACATTCGGCGCCGCCCCTCGCAGTTGAGCCTCCGTTCTTCTGGCCCTAAGGTGCAAACATGGAGAGAGGAACATCAGTACAATCCAGTAGCAATGTCCCCCGCCCCCCATGTGTGTGCAATCCACACAGCCAGACCCACCCACCCCACACCCGATACCACCACCACGGCCAACACCGACGGCCCACACCATGTGCCAGACACATGCAACCATGATACCCATATGGACGATAAAAGTGTATGGGTGTTGCACCTACCTGGCCATGGCACCGTGCCCCTCCTGGCACATGCCCGCAGGCCGGCAAGCAGGTCCGGGTCCCTGTGCCTCAGGTCCCCATAACAGTGGTGGCACTGCTCTGCCATCCGCCCCATACTGGTTGCCTCCTCCAGGGCGTCGGCCACCTCCTGCCATATTTCACTCCTGGCCCTGTCCAGGGGTGCCTCCCCAAACAAAGCCCCAACATGTGGCTCGACAATGGCCACAAGGTTTGCCAGCTTGATCTGGCTCCACTGCACAGCATTTGCATCCACCTAAAGATGCGCCTCGCCTCATTTGCATGGGTTGCACTATAAAAGTGTGACATTGGGCTGCACTGGCCATAGTCGTTACTGCAGTCTATTGCGATGAGTTGCATGCTGTTTGGGAGTGTGGACTGTGGTGTTTGGGACATGCATGGGACTGCACAGTCACAGGTAACACCTGTCATTCTCACAGGATGAATCATTACTGAGCATGTGGTGGAGGAAGAGGAACAGAGTTGTGGGAGGAAGAGGAGGATGAATTTCACTAAGGCCGAGACAGATGCCCTGTTCGAGGCCTACCTAGACCAGGAGCCACTTCTCAGCGGACGCCAGGGAACACCACAGGCCCATGCTGTGCAGGAGTGCAAAAAGAAGATGGGCACAGACAGGCAGAGGATTAAAGGGAAGGTGGCTGCCATCAGGGCAGCACAGTCTGTGACCAGTGGGGAACAGCTGGAGGTGCTACGCCTGACCCCACAGGAGGAGCGGGTTGCTGGCAGCATGCAGCGTTGCACCATTGAGGGTGTTCCGGGTGGTGGATTCCAGAAACTGCATGGTAGGTCATGGTCTGTCTATTGGGGGGGACAGGGTAGGTCACATGCAGTAACACAAATTTTTTTCCCTTTACAGCTCCTGAGCATCTGCATGGGTCAGCGGTGGTGGGTGTCTCCACTGAAGCCAGTCACATGGAGTTGGAGGAGGGCCCATCCACCTCCACAGGAATACGTGGGTCAGGGCGACAGTGGGTCCACCTGGACATCCAGACTGATGTTGGTGGAGCAGATGTGGAGGAGGCCCTGCCCATGTCCCAGTGTGCCAGCATCCATGGATGCCAGCATGCTGAGACTCAGGCTGGTGCTGGATCCATCACCGATGATGATGGAGCTAACGTCATGGGCAGTGATACGTGTGTGCCACAGGATGGCCACACAACAGGTTACATCGTGGCCATGGCTGTGGGTGGTGCCGCCGAGGAGGCCTGCGTGTCATCACGGTCCCAGCCTGTGCCTGTCAGCACCGGTGGGGCAGCACTGGTGTGTGTACAGGACAGTGGGACTGTTGCGGCCACTGCGATGGCACCATTGAGCCTTGGGGAGCAGCAGCCGGAGGGGCAGCATCAGCAGTCGGCCAATGGCCATCGGGGTTACAGTGTCAGGGGGCAGCGGCAGTGCACCACCTGTGGACATGCCCAGGACTGGCCCTGGTGTGCAGCGCCCACCCTCAAGGGGTGATGAGCATCAGGGCTGCGAACACCCTGAGGGACAGCATGCAGATCAGGCAGATGACCTCTTGGATGAGCACACCCTCATACTGCAAGCATCAGTCAATCAGCAGATGCGGCTTGTGATGGTGGTGGATGCACTGAGTGCAGCTCTGCACCAGGCAGAGGAGCGTCACAGCAGAGACACCGCTCTGCTCCTGGCAGGGATGGACCAGTTGCGGGAGGATGTGACCACTGCCATTGACAGGCTGACACAGGCATTCACTGCTGTCATGGCCACAATGGGCACACAGTTATTTGCCCATGCATTGCAGACACCACACAGTGCAATGTCCACCACCCATTCCCGACGTCGTGTGACACCATCCTTGTCGACACCGGGTTCAGCTGTGGGCATCCTGAGCATGCCTGACGCAGGCATGTTCAGTGTACTGCAGCCCCTGTATGAGCACGGTCACGTTCGCACAGTGGAACCCCTGGGGGACCGTCAGTGCCACCCCATGAGGCCAGTGGTCAGCCTGTCACTGCTGGCGAGTCTTGGTGGGGCCACCCACGTATCCGTGGTTGCCGTGGCACTGTGGGATGTGACTGACCTGTCTCCCAGCGTGGCTACTGTCTGATGCTGCCCTGTGTGCATTGTGTCATTCAGTGGGCAATGCACGGGTGGGTACCCAGCCCTGCAAGCACACACACAGTCCATCTGCACACCCTCCCGGCTGCTGTTCACAGTTGCATGTGCATGATGATGCCTGCATTGCACTGTACGCCACTGTGCAATGGTGCCCAGTGTCTGACACATGCACAATGACAGGCAGTGGGCGTGGTGGTCTGTGGACATGTGTGTGGCTAGGGGTGGCAGTCTGGGTCAACGTGCCTCCTACCCTTTGTGCATGTCTAGTGAGTTGTGTGTGTGTGTGTGTGTGTGTGTCTGACCATGTGCCATGTTAGACCTCGCCCATCCCTGGCAGTGTGTGCAGTTCCATGCCCAGCCACTTCCCTTGATGGCATGCACCCCTTGTATGTGTCCACGCATGTTTGTGGGTTGTGCCTTTGCCACTGGTGGTTGCACATGGCCCCATGACTTACCTGGATTGGCTGAAGTGCTCCTCTGTGATGGTGTCCCGGTGCAGCTGTGCCAGCCGGAGCAGTCGGGGGTCCTGTCTCCCAAGGTGGGGTTGCCCATCACCATTGTCACCAGTGTCCTCATCGTCCCCATAGCTGTCCCCCTCTTCAACCTGTATGGCTATCCCACATTCTTTGGCCATGTTATGCAGGATGTAACAGGCCAGGAATAGCCCGCAGACCTTTGAGGGGCTGTACTGTAGGGCACCGCCGGAGGTGTCCAGGCAATGGAAACATGCCTTCAGCATACCAAACACCTGCTCGATGACATTACGTGTGGTGGCATGTGCCTCATTGTAGAGTTGCTGCAATGGGGTCGTGGGCTGCCGGTATGGTGTGAGCAGCCAGGGATGGAGTGGGTATCCACTGTCACCTGTGTGTAGAGGATGGAGGTTAGTTTGGTGACCAGCATCACCCTGCCCCGGGCCATGTAGGCCACTACCCATGTCACCTCTGACCATGCCCCTTCCAAGCTCTATGTTTGTCTGTGTGGTTTGCATACTCACCCGCTAAGTGGCCAGTGGGGATGTCCCCACTCTTGAATCTGTGGCACAGTGCCGACTGGTGCCAGATGAAGGCATCGTGTGCTCCCCCAGGGTGCGTGGCACAGACATTGATTATGCACCCCCTGGCATCGCACACCACCTGGCAGTTGATGCTGGCATAGCCCTTGCGATTGATGTATGTGGCCCCTTCAGGGCCAGGTGGTGTGCGGATGGCCACATGGGTGCAGTCTATTGCCCCTAGCACAACAGGCATACTTGCTACCCTGTGGAGCTCCTGTATGTTTGCTGTGCACTCCACCGGTGTGCTGGGGAAATGGATATACTCCACAGCACGTGACAGCAGTGCACTGAGAAATTGGGTGAGGTGGCGTGACGTGGCCAACTGGGTTATGCCTGTGGTGTCCTCTGTTGGTCTCTGGAAGGTGCCCGTGGTAAGCAAGCACAAGCAAGCTGTCACTTTAGTCTCCACTGACAGAGCATGACTCCGTTGTGTGGTTGCCTGCATGACATCACTGCACAGCTCACAGAGCTGCCTCAGAATTGCCCGATTTAGGTGGTACCAGCCCAGGCTCTCAGTATCGCTGTACAGCTCGGAGCTGGTGCAGGCTCGGTACTGCCTGTTGGGGGCATACCACTGACGGACCCTTCCACGGCCGTGCCCCCCCTGCTGCCGGCCTTCTCACCCCCCTCATTACTGCCTCCATCTTGATGGTGGCACTGGCCATGTCCCTGGCTTGTGTTCACCCCGGCAGCTTTTCTGTGTTCCCCCCACTGTCCTGGCTGCTACTTCCCCTGCACCGGGAAAACCTTCCTGTGGTGGCCTCTGTGCTGTGTGGCACTTCCCCCTTCTGCACTGGCTGTGGCTCCCCCACACCTTCCCTGTACCTCTCTGTTCACGGTGCCCTTTTCCTGGCCTGCCTTGTGTGTCCCTTCTGCCGAGTTTGAGTTGCTAGAGTTCAGCCTCATGTGCCTTCCCTGTAGCGTTCTTGCGCCTCTCCCTTGTTCCTTTTTAATTTGGCTCATTTCTGCTATCGCGCTACTTCCGCTTGCTCCCCTATTGTGCATGGTGCATGTTGTTGAATATCACACTGCGCCATTTATGCATGGTTCCTCCCCCTTCAGTTGTGCATACATTCATTATCATTGCACTCTTACTCAGTGTGATTTAGGGGGGGCGCATCTGCCTCCCGCTGAATATCGCAGAATGGCGCATTTTTGGACTTGTGCTGGCGCAACCCTATTGTGCATGGCACAACCCTTTTGAATATCTGGGCCACTAATTGTAATAAACCAAACAGACTCTTGAGAGGACCACCAAACAAAATTGTGGTTGAGGGTAGCCCTCCCTGGCCATTCTCCTGGCCTAAAGTTCTTCTATCTAAACTCTGTGCTTTCCTGATACAAACACTGTGACATCTTTATATAACTTAAACACATAATCTTAATTAAATGTATACACCGAGACCAATCCCATAAAAGGTATTCTAATGCTGAAAATAAAACATTAACTTCTAGGTCCAAAAACACTATCTTTTTAGCAAAATAGATACCTTGTCTACATAAGATAATGTAGTATAGAACTGTATACCAATAATAGACAAAGTTAAAAAGGAATCCCTGTTGCTGTGCTAAAGAAACATTACACCAAATGCTTAACTTTAAGAACAACAAGTAAGCAAAATCCAAGAATAATTTAATCTACTAAGGAAACATACTATCCATTGCAAAACTCTAAATTGTATTAAACTATAGAAGTAACTAACTACCCTCCACCCTAAATCACCTGAGAAAAACAGTCCATCTCATGGTATTTAACACTGCTATTTGTACATCCAAACCAGGGAGCCAAATCTAATTCCTGGCTCCTTACCAGTGTCCTGAGCTCCTTTGGCACTGTTGGAGTACTTACCCAAAAAACCCAAAGCACCCCAAGGGGTAAAAACACCCTGAACCAATCAGGAACATAAGACAACATGGCCACTATACTGCACTCTGAGTGAGCGCAGGGCTCTATAATGAATCCATAGGATAAAATTCTAGCTTAAGTATATAATATTTTTGATTGTTTAACTTTTCATTCTCCCCCTCCTTTTTCTCCATTACCCATATATTTTTGTTATGGTTTATGATTTATAAACACGAAGTACAATAGCCTAAGTGTAGCAAAATACTACACTTAAATATTAAGTCTAGAAGCATCTTAAAATAGCAGTCCCTTCCATACCAAATGTCTGAATGTCCAAGATGTTTGGGCTATTTTCTAATCGTCATATCTCCTACCTGCCCGTAATGAAACGTGCTCCACAGACTCCCACATCACTAAACTGGATAGCTCCGCAAGTCCCCTTGTGTTGTACGAGTAAAATTAACTAATTCCATCCAAAAGACAGGTTGCTAAAACGCCACCAAAAGACAGGCAAGGAGTAAAAGTATGGTTTCCTCCAGGAAAGACATCTCTAAGTTCTGAGGAGAGGTCTTATGCAAATTCCACGATGGTTCACACTCTTCACAGTTCACTAAATGAAGTTGTAGCTCTCAAAATGGTCCCAGATGTCACTTCTTCCCTAACTATAATCCAACGACCACATCCACAACTTTACAGGGGAAGCAAGGCAAATAGCCATTTTCAGGAATCACCCTTATAGATAAGTCCTTCCTCCAGCTTAGGTCTCCCCCACAATGATCAGCCAGAAGACTTTTCACAGTTCACCAGACCCACAACCTTAAGAAGGGTCATGACTAAAAGACTTCAGTAGAGATCTAATTTCTTCTAGGGTCTATTCTTTCCTCCTTCTTTTCCCCTCTGGGACTATTGTACCTTTTGTAGTGTACATTTGTCAGACTGAGTTTGGGTCTCCATTTCCTCAGCAGAAGGGCTTGATTTTTTTGTAAGTCCGATAAAGCTGCCTCAGGGTCCTCATACAATTTTGGTCTATCTTTATTGAAAACTTTCAGCCTAGCTGGATAAGAAGTAGTGAACTTTAGGTTTTGAGCTCTCAAAAGTTTAAGGAATGGCACAAAAGCTTTTTGCTTCCTTTGAATGCACTGAGAGTAATCGTTGTCTAGTCTAATAATGTGCCCCTTGTGAGGTAACTGACCCTTTCTCCATGCCCTTGACAGAATCATTTGCATCACTGCATAATTATAGAAGAGTACTATTAGGGATCGGGGTTGGGCTCGAGGATGATTATTTGGGGGAATAAGAGCATGGTGCACCCACTCTTAAGGTAAGCGGCCCAGATCTTAGGTATCCACAATTACAGAAAACAAATCTTGCAAAAACATAAGGAGATCCCCCTTACTCTTGAACCCCTCTGGGAGCCCAAATATTCTTAAGTTATTATGCCGGGCTCGGTTTTCTAAATCATCTGCTTTTTCCATAAGCTGCTGAGTGTCTTTAAGTAGGTTAGCAAAGAGCCTTTCCAACCGATCCACTCTACCGTCTGTCTCAGAAGCTTGTTTTTCTAGGGAGGCCATCCGTTCTTCCACTTGTTTTATAGAGGATTGTAGCTGCTTGTACATTGCTCAGTTATCCTCCTGAAATACCCGAATTGCTTTCAGAAGAAGAGCATTCGTCGGTTGCTCAGAGGAAGTCGGATTGTCTACTGCCATGGCTAGGCCCAGTGAGTATTATGCAGCAAATGAAGGCATTCATTTGTGGGGGAATGTAAGCAAACATTTATCAGCTTTAGCTTGCATGTTGATGTATTATCTGCCAGTCACTGAATTTAATCCCTTCTGACTGCTCAAAAGTCAGCTGGTGGAGGTATAATCATTAGTGCCCTGCTGAGCTCGTCTCCTAAGCTGCCATGCTGAGTCCCTGTGTCACCAGAAGTCATGATTACACTTTCTCAAAAGGTAAGGAAATTCATTGCAAAAAAAACATTGTTATAGTATCAGTTAGGGTTAAAGCAAAAAAGTAGGAAAATATGGTGTTAGGGTTTCCAACCATAAAACCCCACCGCCACCCTGAACAGCTATAGAGGCATCGGGGTTGGCATTGGGGTCATCAGCCCTAACGCACAGCCCAGTCTCCTATGCTGCACCCACCCAACTTATTTTCAAATGGAATGGGGTGAGTGTTAGGGTTGATGACCCCAATTCCACCCCAATGCCTCTTTCTCTGTGCAGGGTGAGGTGGTGTGGGGTTGGAAACCTAAGGCAACATTTCCTGACTTTTGTTGCTTTAACCTAACTGATGCATTAGAAGATTTTGCAATGATATATATCATATATATATATATATATATACATATACTATATATGTTTGTGTATATGTATAATGCATATACTGTATGTACTTAGTCTATACCTGGATGCCAAGTGCTGCCTACCTATACCTGAAATATCTTTGGCAGGCATAGTATTAAAGGTACTGTATAAGTTTGTATGTACAGGTTTAAATCTATGTACATTTTACTTCGATCTCTTGTTCGAATGTATTCCCTTCCCCTATTCTCCAGGACACATCGAGAAATGAGCTATTGTAGCTCAGTATGACTTTCCTGGTGAAACATTCCAAATAAATACATAAACAGAGAAGCTGATGCACAATAAAACATAGAAATATGTGGCTGGATTCCCAAAGCTTTCTGAAGGTGCAAAACCTTCCCTAAGTCCCCAAAACTGCCCTAGCTATGGAAACAAAGGGGAATTTGCACTGCGTGCTATTCACAAAATCCTCCACAGCTGCGGAAAACAACACTAAGGACTGTGGAAAAAAGTGCAGCTGTAGAAGTCCCTGAGGAAAAAAAGGTGTGAGATAAGTGAGGTACAGCTCCTGAAAGGCTGTTCACAACCATTTTTTTTCCGCAGCTGTGGAAAAATTGTTACACAAAGTGGAATGAGGTGCAACTTTCCCTCAGTAAACTGCAGTAGTGCCCCAGCAGTTGGAATCAATTAAGGTGGAGGTGAGGCATAGATAATAGCATCCCAGATAGTATAACAGTGACTGCTGTAACAGCAACAAAAGCACACATTGCCATGATATGGCAACAGACAACAACCACCAGACAGTGCAGCCCATGGCGGAGCCCCACAGGCAGTAGAGCCTGGCCAGTCTGAAGTGAGTGCTACCCCTGCAGACAACAGGAACACCCAAGGGAGGGAGTATCAGCAGTGACAGTTGGCCACTGTGGTGCCATGGTATTGCTGGTACCTGTGGTGCTGCAGTGGTCCCAGTTGAGGGACTGGTTGCTGGTCTCTTTGTGGGTGCTTTCAGCTTCATTCTATGGCAGCCCTGTTAAAGTCTGCTGTTTCAGTTAATTAAGTTCACTGTTCCTGTGCCTCCCAATCTATTTCTACAGCTGCAGATCTGCAGTTGTGGATTTTCAGCACGTGCACAATTTCCACAGATGCTGAATTTCCACAGCTGCAGCGATTTTATGAAATTCCGCACCTGCTCAAAATTTCTTTATGAATATCATGCAACTGTGTTTCCGCAGTCCTGCAGGCCTTTTTCCCACAGCTGTGGGATTTTTGGCTTTCTTTGTGAATACTGCCCATAGAATCTGGTGGCAGAAGGAGACTGAAGGCCCAATTTTCAAAAAGTCCTTTGAGCAACACCAGCTGTGTCTCTCTAAGGGCTGCAGCAAACTCCAGGTGCACAAGGAACCTTGAGCCTGATTTTTGTTTAAGAGCAGGATCCTGGCACCAAACTCCCCAGGTCTGCCATAAGATGAGACGTGCCAAACAGTTGGTACTCTTGTGAGAATTGCAGCAGGGATCTGGCCTCCTGCCCAGTGCAACACAGGAGGTGCTGGGATGGTGTAGTGGTAAAGAAACCGCTTGCCTGGAGGGGGCCAGGGAGGTGGCATTTGATGCTGCTGTGATGGTGTTAGGGAGACAGTTGGGCATGACTTGTACCACTGATGCACCCGTCAGTGAACGTTTGCATTAGACTGGTGCAGACCTTCAATATGACCAATACTGTCAATTCAGATAGAACTCCCCTGATCCCTGATGTCCCCCACTTCAGAACCATACATCTGTCCCTGGTGGTCTAGTGGACCCCCAATCCCTGATCTCCCACATTACATACTATAAATCAATCCATGGTGGTGCAGTGGACCCCCCTTCCTATCCCTGATCACCCCTATATAGATATATATAACCATCCCCAGTGGTCTAATGGACCCCAAACCCCAGCAGGCAGTGCCAAACTACTCTGCTCCTCCCATCTCATCCTTGAGCTGGTGACCAGTACAGCCCACCTCTCTCCACCACAGCTGGCAGCTGACTGAGCTTTCAATGAGCACATACTGTATGCAGTACATGTTCACTGACATTGATTGATAGCTCAGAATAAGCTGTCAGTCAGTGAGCAGATACTGTATACAGTATATGCTTATTGAAAGCTCAGTCGGTGGCCAGTCATGGTGGTGAGTGGAGGGCTGTGCTGATCACTCATTTGGGAAAGGAATGGGGGAGCAGGATATTGGGGCACTTCTTCCTAGGGTTGGGTGTGGGTCCACTAGACTACTAGGGATGGTTATATCACTATATGTTGGGGCGATGATGCATAGGAAGAGGGTCCACTAGGTCACAAGGGAAGGATATATACTAAATAATAGTGGAGATCAGGGACAGGGAATGGAGTCCGCAGACCACCAGAAACGGATAATATGGCAATTCATGGGGGGCATCAGTGATCAGCGGGATCTATATGTATGTACAGTATCAGGCAAAATGAGTGACAGTAATACCATACTGCAAATGCACCCCAGTGGGTACAAACAACAGCATGCACAACTGTCTCCCTGACTAGAGATGCAGTGAAAGTAAATTCTGCTGGTGAAGTGAACGCAAAGTGGCCACTACGTATTGTCACTCCACTATGCAGAGTGGCCAATAGGAAAGGCTCACTTCGCCTTGTAGTTATTACTTCGCATTGTCATTCCACCTTAAGGTGAAGTAAGGTGGAGTGGCAACAATATTAGCAGCCACCCAGTGCCCCCACACACACAGTTACCAGAATTAACATGCATCCCCAAAATGCTACTGTCTTGAGTCCAAAAATTCACCAGTGCTAACAAAGTGAAATGAGAGGGTAACAAAATGCAAAGTCTCCCAGAATTAATGGTGCACTCTGACATGCGAGCATTGGCCACACAAGTCACCAGAATTAATTTGCATCCCCAAAATGCTACTGTCTTGTGTCCAGAAAATTGCCCAGTGCTGACGAAGTGAAATGAGAGCATAAGAAGAAATGCAAAGTCTCCCAGAATTAATGGCACACTCAGTCATGCGGGCAGTGGTCACATACAGTCACCAGAATTAATTTGCATCCCCAAAATGCTACTCTCCTGTGTCCAGAAAATTCCCCAGTGCTGGTGAAGTGAAATGAGATAGCATAACAAGAAATGTGAAGTCTCCTAGAATTAATGGCACACTCAGTCATGCACGCAGTGGTCACACACAGTCACCAGAATTAATTTGCATCCCCAAATTGCTACTGTCTTGTGTCCAGAAAATCCCCCAGTGCTGGTGAAGTGAAATGAGAGGGTAACAAAGCATGCAAAGTCTCCTAGAATTAATGGTGCACTCTGTCATGTGAGCAGTGGCCACACAGTCACCAGGATTAATTTGCTTCCCCAAAATGCTACTGTATTGTGTCCAGGAAATTCCTCAGTGCTGATAAAGTGAAATGAGAGTGTACCATGAAATGCAAAGCCTCCCAGAATTAATGGTACTCTCCTTCATGCGAGCAGTGGCCACACATAATCACCAGAATTAATTTGCATCCCCAAAATGCTACTGTCTTGTGCCCAGAAAATTCCCCAGTGCTGGCAAAGTGAAATAAAAGGGTAACAAGAAATGTAAAGTCTCCCAGAATTAATGGTGTACTGCAAATGCACAGACAGATTAAGATTGCTCTGGGCACTCAAGAGATGCAGAGTTAGATGCAAAGGAACCACAGCATTCAACCTGTGCTCACAAGTCACAAATCAAATCTGGAAAAGAATACCTTTTGCCGGTTGGGGAGGGAGTGCAGCAGTAACAGTCCAGTACCAGTAAAGATGGGGGACATGATAGAAACTTTCGAGTACCTCAAGGGAATCAACAAAGTCCAGGAGGGTAGCATCTTTCAGAAAAAGAGATGTGTAAGAACAAGGGGGCACAATTTAAAGATAGAGGGGGGATGGCTCAGAGGTAATGTGAGGACATTTTTTTCATGGAGAGAGTGGTGGATACATGGAACCACCTTCCTGAGGAGGTCTTTGGGTCTAAAACAGTGGGGGAATGCAAACATGCATGGGACAGACATAAGGCAATTATAGTGGGGGGTTGCAGGAAGGCTGTTGGTTAACTAGAATCTGTAGCTTATCCAGTAGGTAGGGAAATGGGCAGACTGGGTGGGCCAAGTGGTCCTTATCTGCTGTCAAAGTCTATGTTTCTATGTTTCTTAAGATACCACAAAGCAGTATAAAAAAATGCTTGTAGATGTGGTGGATAGGTTAACACTGCTGCAATTACTCTGGCACAATAAAAGTTGTCTGATTTAATAGTTTGTAGTGCACACACCCTCACACACATACACTACAAGTATTGCATAGCAAATTGAAAACCTTTAGCAATATAACCAAATGTTTTAAACAAACTGAAATTATACAGTGCTGCACCATTACAATCAGCAAAAAAATGTCTGTGTGTACATTAACGCAGTTGTACAAGAAAAATATAACTAAAACAGAAAGACTGCCTTTTTCTCCCAGTTAATCGACCTACACCACAGATACACCCCTCCCCAAAGCAAACTTCACAGTACCCAGACTGATTGTTCTAAATTAACATTCAAAATCCACACACAAACAATAAACACTCGATGATATGAGCACAGGAGGGTTTCCTACAATCAATGCACTAAATTTTGAGCAAAGAAAATGGCTCAAAAAGGCTTTTTTAACTGTTTTTAGAGGATTTGAATCACAGAGCTCTGAGAGGAAACTGTCTCCATCTCACACTACACATACACTATGCAGAACTGAAGCTGTGCAGAACAATCTAGAGCCCACATGACATGCAATCCCATGAAGCACTGCAAATTCACCTTGGAGCTCAATAACAAGGCAAAGTATTGCAAAGTACATTGATTTCAATGTAATTTGCCTTAGAATTGGTGGAGAAGTATTTTGGGAAAGGCGAAATTACGCAAAGTCATTGTTTTCAATGGACTTTGCTTTCCCCATATATTGATACTCCTTGCGTTGTAGTGATGTTTCACGTTACTCTGTGAATCACTCCGTGGAGCAAATTTCAACACTTCACCCACCTCTGCCTGATACCTACTACTACCTCCTCTGCCCCTAGTATTGCCCCTACTGCCCTGGCAGCCCAGTGTACGATCCATCCCACTGGCACATGCCATTAGACTGCCTATTTGTGGGTCTAAGAGGTGCCTTGCTGTGTCAATGGTGGTGCTTGGAAAATCTCAAGAAAGGGGATGTTGCAGCCCCACCATGCCATAACCCCCCTTGTGACCTGGTGCACCTGGTTATTTGCCACAACCTTGGTACAAGGGGCCTTTGGCACAGTGATGTCAGGATTTGATGCAGGCTAATTTAGAAAATCAAATTTGATGCCAAATCATGATGTAAGTCACCCCTTGCATCAAAATATTTTGTCTCTTGCATCAATCTAAGGCTTTTTAAAGTCATAGAAACATGGAAACATAGACTTTGATGGCAGATAAGGACCACTTGGCCCACCTAGTCTGCCCATTTCCCTACCTACAGGATAAGCTGCAGATCCTAATTAACCAACAGCCTATTTCTTCCTACCCCCCCCAACAAGAATTGCCTTTTGTCTTTCCCATGCATTCTTGAATTGTCCCAAAGTTTTAGACCCCACAGCCTCCTCAAGAAGGCTGTTCCATGCGTTCATCACCCTCTCTGTGAAAAAGTACTTCCTCACATTGCCCCTGAGCCACCCCTCCTCTATCTTCAAATTGTGTCCCCTTGTTCTTGCACATCTCTTTTTCTGAAAAATGCTGCCCTCTTGGACTTTGTTGATTCGCCTGAGGTACCTAAAAGTTTCTATCATGTCCCCCCTCTCCCTCCTTTCCTCAAGGGTATATATATTATGCTCCTTTAGTCTCCCCTTGTATGGCTTCTCTTGCAGACCCTGCACCATTTTAGTTGCCGTCCTCTGGACTGCCTCCATCCTGTCTATGTCCTTGCAGAGATGGAATCTCCAGAACTGAATGCAGTACTCCAGATGGGGTCTCACCAACTGTCCGTACAGAAGGATAACAACTTCTTGTTTTCTGCTGGTGATGCCTCTCCCTATACATCCCAGTATCCCCCAGCCCTCCCTACTGCCTTCTCACATTGCTTGACAACCTTAAGGTCATCTGATGTGATTACCCCCAGGTCCCTTACCATTTTTGTTGTTGTTACTACTCCCCCTCATTGCGTAATCTTCCCCTGGATTTTTGATTCTGCTGTGTCTGAGTGTTCACCAGATCTGTTTGAACTATTCTATGTCATGAAGCTGACCTACTGATCTGGTAGGTTGTCTTCTTCTTCCAACTTTCCCTCACGTCTTAGTCTGGTGTTGCCTACTCCATGTACAATGAGTCCCTTTGCCCTGTTCCTGTCATGTTGAAACCCATTAGGGTAGCTGTCCCCACCACTTATGCTGACAGCCTCCATGGTTCCTCCACCTTTTCCATGAAATCATGCTTCTTTATTTCTCTCATCTTGCCACCCCCCCCACCAACTTCTAATCATACCCCCTGGTGGCCACTTCCCTAATACATTTAAACAGGTCCTCATCACTCACCCTCCTTATACCCCTAAGAAATCTATATGAGTCTATCATGTGCCCCTTTCAAGCCTGCCTCTAAAAGACTAAAAATAGAAATGCTATCTAATGGCTAAAGGGACATATAAAATCTGCAAAAACAGCAACATCTGAAAAAACTCAGATGTGCAAAGAGATGATATCTGGAAGAGGACAACAGGAAGGTTAAATAAATGGACATTCATCTAAATGTTTAATGTTTTAACAGGAACACAGAAAGCATCAGGATGGAAAAGACATAGACAGCACATGAAGTTCTGCCCATTTCTGATACTCTAAAGCCAGTGTGCATTTCTCTGAATGAGTAAGAGAAATAGCTAAAGACAGTTTCATTCAGTTTATTTATTATACTGGTTCTTATACTGGGTTTTGAATGGTAGAAGACCATTTGGTCCATGGAAAACCATTCCCCACGTTAGTTGGACCATTTGACCTTGGTTTGTTCCAGTTGTCTATCTATTTCTTTTTAAGTGCCCTCAAGGATCTGTCATTTACTACGCTGCTGGGAAGTGTGTTCTATATTCTACCCATCCTGTTTAAAAATGAAAAATGCCTACTATTTCTTTTAACTGTTTCTCCTTTAATTTGCATCATATGGCCTCTCAGCCCAGTCGGTTTGTTCTGCATAACTACACCCATCTCATTTAATAGTTCATTATCTTTTATAATTTTTTATTATTATTGTTTTTTTTTATTTATTTTACCAGGAAAAAACTCCATTAAGTAAATTTCATTTTCAAGGATGGCCTGTGTAAAAAAGAATACAATACAATAGGAAAAATACAGTTCAAAACACAAAATGTCAGTGTCAGTGACAGCAGTGTCAGTGGCTCAGTAGGTAGCACACTCGCCTCTGAGGCCGGGAGATCAGAGGGCTGTGGGTTCAGTTCCCACATCTGGCACTTGGGTTAATATCCCAGTACTGACACTGTAATGCAGCATGAGAGGGGTGCTGCATTTCTGAGGTGCCGTCTTTCGGATGAGACGTTAAACCAAGGTCCCATCTGCCTGGATTGGTGGTAGTTCAGGTGGATGTTAAAGATCCATGGCACTTTCGAAAGAGTAGGGAATTTCCCCGGTGTCCTATTAATTTCCCTCATTCACTAAAAATACCACCAACAGCTTAATCTGGTTCAAGGTCAGTTGGCATTCATCTGTATCCCCCTCCCCCGGGTCGTGCCTGAAAATAGGCAGGATTTGTCTAGTGCACTTACCCGGTCAACAAAAGCTAAAAATAAAAAAAAAAATAAAAAAATAGTCTGATGAGATGTAAAGCATGGAAGACATAAACATAACAGGTCATATAGTAAGGAATTACAAGATTGAATTAAAGTACAGCATTCAAGGGAAAAACAATAGAAGTCAATTGAATGTAATTTGGTACAATGTAAATAGTACAAAAATGAATACTGGACTTTTCACCCCATTCATCCAATTAAACCACAAAGCTATATTTTTTAAGACTCTCAGAATTTTTCTTTTATTTCAGTAACATCCAGTATTAACTTCTACGTTTCAGGTTAAACCCTTCTTCAGAAACAGGTTTCTTTGTTACTGGTTTCTTTTCTGTCTTTTCACAGTCTCTGTTCTTGTTTTTAAGTTTTCAGATCTGACTCCCACCACTATTCTGCAAGCCTTTTCGTTTCTCATTCATTTCAGATTTAATAATGTTCCAGCAGATAGCTTATAAAATATGCAAATTTCCCAGTCTTTATAGTTGTATATATGCATGTTCCCTGAAGGTTTTGAACTGGTCATGAAAAATCCAGACATCCAAGTCAGACACAGGTAAACCTCCCCTTGAAAAAAAAATGGTAATGCACATGGTTACGCAAACATAAACGATAACACAAATGGTAATAGAAACGCAAATGCAAACAGTAATGGAGACAGAAATGCAAATGCAAGTGGGTACGGAAACACAAACCCTAACACACAGTCATGGTAATGTAATTGGAAATGCAAAATGGACAACAATGTCAAGTAACGGTAACAGCAACGATGATGCCAAAGGAAAGACAAAAGCAAACAGATGTGCATATGCAAACGCAAATGGTAATGCACACAGTGACGCAAAATGAAACGCAAACAGAAACAGTAGTGGAAACTTAAATGGTAACAGTAAAGCAAATGCAAGCACAAATGAAAGTTCAAAGTGAAATGCACACTGTGGCGTACATGGGAACATTAACGCAAATGGGTACAGAAATGCAAGTGGGAACACTAACTGTAACAGTAACAGAAGTGCACACCCTGTTTTTGCCCAACAGCTGCATAGAGAAACACAGTGAGTACAAAGAATGTATGCATGATAATGGGCCTCAGAGCAGAAAAAGAGCACTTGGAATACTAAATTGCTTATATCTCAGGAATCGTACAGCGAAAAAAAATTAAAGTTCATATGATTTATGACTTTCCTTGCTAGTTTTGTGCTTATCCCCCTAGTGGGGGGCTAAGCATTTTTATGACGAAAAGTCCGTATGTCAAAGCATTTCTGAGATACGGGCCCCGAAAGGCGCGGTGGATGCCGCAATATTAGTATAGTGGGTAAAATTATCAACTTCAGAGTACCATAACTTTGCATGCCTGTAATACTTTGTGCCAAACCACGAAAAGGCACATCTGTGGGATGTTGGCTTTCTTCCCTCCAAATTTCAGCCCATAAGACCAAACCATTCTTTTGCAGCAGGATGGCAAAAGAATTCCTGTTATTTTGGCCATAGTGTCACAAAGTAGTGACGCAAATCAAGATACTTTCACAAAAAAAAATCATGAAAGTGTTGCAAGTTTGACACTACTTTGCAGCACTACAGATTACGAAAATTTAAAAAACATATTTCTGAGGTGTTTAAAAAGACATGGCTAGCATCCTCAGGGCTCGACTAGGTGAACACAAAAAGCATTGTGTCCCTAGAGGGTCCCAAATTTAAATGCCAAGCATTTCTGTGATCACTAACTGAAGAAAAAAATGGCTAACTCACAACACTACAGGGGTCATTTGTGAAACTAAAAACTGCATTTGCGACAGTGTCAAACTTTTTGTTAACTTTTCCCATTGACTATAATGGGAAAATTGTTTTTGAAATAACTTATGAACCGTTTAATATTTTTTCACAAACATTTTGAAAGCCACATTGGAGACTATGACTGCACGTTCCCTGAAGGTTTTGAACTGGTCATGAAAACTGTGTGCTCTCTAGGTGTGAGCAAAGAATGCACAAAAAAGCGTATATGCACTACAGAATGTCACTTTATAATTCCACACCCGTATATCCGACCAGTACAAAACTTGGTAGATCCAGAGATCTGTGGCACTGCTACAAGCCTGCCAAATTTCAGGCAAATCTGTTATACAGAAGGCAAAGTTATTAAGCTGCACAATTTTACACTTTAACCTTAAATGGTGTACTCAACTCTAACTATAGTGGCACTACCATGCCACTATTTTATACATATATATATATATATATATACACACACAAATACATGTTTTATTAAAGAATCAAAACAACTAAATGAGCTACTTCAATTCAATAGATGTAATATTAGAATGGAGGGTTAACGCAGAAATACCAATGGGAGAGTAAACAAGCATTTGTCAATGCCGAATGTTGTTGCACTGGCGTTGGCATTGATAGTGGCAGAGCTAGAGACACATAAAAGGAATGGCAACAAAGCATTGAAGTGATGCCAACCCCACCCCCACCCTGTAGAGAGCGACAGGCTTTGGGGTGTGCCTTTGGGTTGTCAGCTATAATGTACCTCACCCTACCATGTAGACACTGACAAATGTCATGGTGTGGTTTGGGGTCTTTGGGCATTATACTTACCCCATTCCATAAGGAAATATGCTGACGTAGGTGCAGTATAGGAGAGTGGGGTGAAGTTTGTGGCTGAACAGTGCAAGACACACCACGATGCCTGTCAGTGGTTGCAGGGTGGGCATGGGGGGTGGAATGGCATGAGCATTACATCCGATGACCCCAAGTCACAGCCCTGGTGCCTGTCAGTCCATATCGGGTGGGGTGCTACAGTTGGAAACCTTAACACCATAGGCATGTAGTGGTAGTTTCACTCTACAGTTTCAACATGGGCTGCTTGTCATGCCACCTCATGAAAAGCGGCACAATCACTTTGTTAGCTGAAAGATGGTTTTGCACAGTGGCTGTGGCATTTTGTGACAGAGGGACGAAAACAAAGTTTTGGGAAGGATGTGGAGAATGACAACTGTATTGTTCATGAGGAGGCATAAAAAATGGCAACATTGAAAATCTGTAGTGGCAATATGAAATATTGGTGAAGCAATGAACATGCATACAAACTGCTCAACAGACTTCAGCAACCCAATTATTTGTGGGAGTTTTTTAGGTACATTTTTAGCATAGGTATTTTGGTACCTCCCGTCATGAACTGTGGCACTGTGATTTTGTTAATGTGTCCCAAAAGGTGATTTCCCACAGCGAGCATGTCATTTTACACCACAGTTGCAGGAACGCATTTTGGGCAGGCTGTGAAAAATGGCAGCTGTACTGTTGAAAAGGAGGTGTGCACAAATGCCAGTGGTGAAAATCTGTCATGAAAATATTGCAAATGTACGAAGCGACAAGGCTGCGTGGAAACCGTGCAGCACACGCTTGCAGCACAGTCATTTTATGGACTTTTGGCACCACATTTTCAACATAGGCATTTTAGGACCTCTGCTCATGAACAGTGTCATAGTCATTTCCTCAAATGTCTCCGGAAACTGATTTCGCACAGTGACCATGCAATTCTGTGCCGGGCATGTGAAAACACATTTCAGCCATGATATGTAAAATGATAGCTGCACTGTTCATAAGGAGGTGTGGAAAAATGCCAATTTTGAACATGTGGAGTGAAAATATTACAAATGCATGAAATCACAAACGTGTGTGCAAACTGCGCAATGCATGCTCATAATATACAAATTTTATGGACTTTCAGCCCCAAATTTTCAACATAGGCATTTTAGGACCTCTGCTAATGAACAGTGTCACTGTCATTTTGATAATATGTCTCAAACACAGACTTTCCACAGCAACTGCGCTATACTGCACTGGAACTGCAAAAACACATTTTGGTCAGGATGTGAAAAATGACAGTGGTACTGTTCATCAGGAGGTGCAGAACAATGGCAATGTTGAAAATCTGGAGTGAAAATATTATAAATTCACGAACTTACGAGCGTGCATGCAAACTGCACAATGTATGCTCATAATACAGTCATTTTATGGAGTAGTGTCACCAGATTTTCAGCATAGGCATTTTAGGACCTCTGCTCATGAACATTGCAACTGTCATTTTCATAATTTGTCACAAACACTGATTTCCAATATCAACCGTGCTATTCTGCGCCAGAAGTGCGAAAACACATTTCAGGCAGGATGTGAAAAATGACAGCTGTACGGTTCACAAGAAGGTGTGGAAAAATGCCAATGCTGAGCATGTGACATGAAAATATTGCAAAGTCACTAAGTTACAAGAATGCGTAGTACCTGCGCAACTCACACTTGTAAAACAGTACTTTTTTGGACTTTTCCTACCAAATTTGCAATATAGGCTTTTTGAGAGCCCCCCTCATGAACACTAGCACTGTCATTTCGTTCCTCACTCCTGAAAGGTGATTCCATGCAGTGACTGTGAAATCACCTTTCGGGACTGAATAACGCCATGACAGTGTAAGAATTCATGAGGAGGGGTCCCAAAAAACCCATGTTGAAAATTTGGTGCAAAAATTCCAAGAAATGCCCAAGATATGAATCAAAATTCAAAAAACCCTATTTATTCCATTATACAGCTTACAGGCATTTCCTCAGTTCGCGGTCAGCTTTGAAGAGTGCAGATGTGTTCCCGGTCCACGGAAGATTGTCGCACCAGACTCTGGAGGTAAGTATGGGGTGAGGGGGGTGTGAGGAGGCAGGGTGCACAGTGGGCGGATGTGGGTGGTGGGTAGGGATTCTACAAAGGACTGTTTTAATGTTACAGGGTGTAAAAAAACCAAAAAAACATCATGGGACAGTTTGATTACCCTCAGGGGATTTGGCAGTCTGGGGTGGGCTCCCAGCATGCCACCCAACTGTTTGGAGTTGTTGCTGCAGCTGATGGGGATTGGGCCCCACATTGGCACACAAGGAAAGCAGGGGCAAGAGCCGAGGGATTAGTGCCCTCTTGGCATATAACCCTTGGGGAGTGCTTTATGCCTAAGGGGAGTGGGCCCCTCCATTGGCAAATAACTGGGGCCACAGTAAGCCAGCAGGGGGATTGGGCACCCCTGAAGTCAGCAGTTGTGCAGCTGCCCACCATGCTAACAACACAGCTGAGCATGTCGGGAGGTCCGTTGCATCTGACGAGCTTTGCTTGGCTTGCAACAGACCTTTCCTTAGATTTGCTCGCCACATTAGTATGCATGGTGTGGCGCCGGCATGAAGGCTGATTGGGGAATGAGGGACTCACCTACTGATGTGTGCCCTGCATTCACCCAAGAGTGACTGCGCCTCCAAATCTACATGCCACAAGATGTTTAATAAGTAAGCGTACAACATAAAAATATATAAATTATATAGGCAATATGGAAAGGGAAGTGGATTTGTATTGTATGTTACTATAAAAGGGAAAGAAATAAAAGAGAATACTGGATGGGCATATGCAGAACCAGTGTGTTCTGCCACAGAGGGATTCTGATTCCCTCTGACCTCGAGAGTGAAACTCGAGAGGTCCATGGGAATCAGAACCCTGAGGTGGCAAAACACACTGGTTGTGCATGCAGTTGCTCATCCTGTATTTTTTACAGTCTATAGTACTGTGTGAAAAATGTGTTTAGTGAGTTCTTTTGTTTTCAAAATGAAACTGACTCATGCAGTCTGTAGAGGTTCTAGAATGCTGTTCTACTACAGTAGGGAAGAACAGCATTCCATGACTGTGGAACTGTGGTAGAACAGCATTTTGAAAGGGATGAAATTCCGTACAGAACAACATTCCACTATACACTATATGAGTATATTAACTACTAGCATGCATTTTTTTAACTTACTTAGGAGAGTATTTTTTTACTTTATTTACTCCTTAGGAATAATTCTATGTCTATAGCATTTTTTAAACCAGGAAATTGTAATCCCCCTAATTTATAAATCCAATAAGCCTCTCTTTTGCATAATACAAAATCCAAATCCCCTCCTTATGGCCCCACCATTACTTTTTCTATGCCCTGAAATCTGAGTTTGTGTGTCTGTTGGTGCTGATTTTCCTGTGTGTGTAATGCAAGGGCATTATGTGAGTCCTGAAGTCTAATACAACTTAAATGTTCTCCTGTTCTATTTTCTAATAGATGATTAGTTTTACCAATGTAAAAAGAGGATCAGCTACAAGTCACTAAATAAACTTCTGTACTTGTATTCCAATTGATAAACTGTCTAATCAGAAATGTTCTACTGTTATTCATTGTACTAAATTCCGTAGTATTAAAAATATGTGGACAGTAAACACATGCCCCACAGGAAAAGCATCTTATAGGTTTAGATGGCAGCCATGAATGCAGTTCTGGACACTCCATAGGTAAAAAAAATATATATATATACCAGCATGTCCTTGACGTTTGTATCCCTTTTATATGTGAGTTTAGGAGGAGTGGCAGCTATAGTGGATAAGGGTGGTTTTGCTTCTAGAATAGGCTAGCATTTGTTCAGACACTCTCTAACAATATAACTCTTGGCACAATACTTTGTCACAAAAATTGACTGCTCATTCAAGAATTTGTCCTATTTTTATATGTCAATAATTCTGTCCGAGGTCTTTTTTTCAACATGTTCCTGTGCTTGTCTAATAAGGCCCACATCGTAACCTCTTTCCTGAAATCTCTGACTGATTTCTATAGATCTACTGACATAAGTATCTGGGTTGGAACAAATTCCTCTCAATTCTCATAAATTGTGACTTCAAGATGTTGCTGATGGTGTGGCGGGGCTGGCAGCTATTTGCCATAAGAAGCTATTTCAATCTGTAATTTTCCCATATAAATCAGTCTGGATTGTGCCATCAGGCATCTTATAAATATCCAGATCCAAAAAATGTACATTACACTCATCATATTCTACAGTGAATTTTAGATTTGGATTTGTTACCTCTAAATCAGACACAAATTCAAACAATTCTGTCTCACACCATCAGCACACCATCCAAAAACCTCTTCCACAAATTCACTTAAAAAAAAAAGATTTTAACATTTTCATCATAAATTTACCATAATTCCCATAGTCCAAGCTAAAGGTTGACATGTGGGGGCAAAAGTAGCCCCCGTAGTTGTCCCCCTTTACCTGGAGGAAATGCTGGTCCTGAAATACAAAAGCATTCATGGTAAGAACAAATACAGATAGTCGACACAATCCACTGTCAACCTATTCAGCAGAAATGGAAAGGGCAGATGCAGAATCTGAGATCAAGGGGAGGGAAAACACATTGGAGCAGATGCAAGTTTTAAATATTATAGATCTTTCTGCTATACCTTTAACTTGTTACCAGCAACAAGCCTTACAGAGGGAATTGAATTGTGTGCCTTCTTGTACTATGAGTTTGATCTTTTTGTGGACATAAAAACATTTTCCAGAAAGTTAAATGTTCAGGCCCATTTTTCAAAAAATAAACGGACCGATCATGATGCTGCATTTACAAATAATATTAATCTAAGTGACAGTGTGGACTCAAAGCCTCACAAATACCTATGGACAGTAATATTAAGAAATCCTTGACTTTTGAACCATACTGTGCTCAAACTGTTGTCACATTCGAAAATGTTCTTTTAAATGAACTAGAAAAATGTAGAGATGAACTTTACACATTGGATTACTCCAACACAACCAATGCAGAATGAATGGCACTAAAAGAACTTGATGAAAATCCACATAGGATGGGGGGGGGGGTCAATAGTTATTCTTAACACTGAGAATTATAACAGGGAAATCTTTAGACAATTGTCTGACACAAATTTCTATGTTGGTCTAAAATTGGATCCAACTGGGCCTCATTTCAAATCAAACCATGGAATTTTTAACATTAGCGCATCCTATTAGACAAACAATATATGTGCTTCCCAAGGTACATAAAAGCACTGTGGATCCCCCAGGATGCCCAGTAATGTCTGGTATAGGCTCACTGACAGAACCTCTTTCTTGATTTGTGGACAAACATGTTAACCACATGTTCCAACTTTAAGATCATATATTAAAGACACTACGCAGATTTGGGTGATCCTGGGGATCTACAGATGGATGACGAATACTGTAGATGTTAGTTACTTTAGATATTCAGCCATTATATACAAATGTGCCCCATAAAGAAGCATTTAGATTCTGGATGCAGGAAGTTACTCAGTATTCTATACCCTTTATGGATATTTTTGTGTCAGCTATCTGAATTTGTTCTTACCATGAATGATTTTTACAAGCATTACATACAGTATGTACTTTACCAATATTTAGAAAACACTTCATTTTACAAAAAAACAAAGAGTCAAACAACATCAAAAACAGGTGAAAAAAAGGAAAAATAATAGGAAAGGGATTATTTTACAAAAAAAGAAAGAGAGAATAACCGATTTATATATCAACACTCAAGATTAATACAGTTAATACTCTTTAGTCAATTCTTAATAAAGTTGTGAACTTCTTCCTAATCATTTAAATTTAATCAGAAAGGAAAACCCCTTCCACCATTTCAATACTTTACTAGAAAAGTGAACAGACAGATCTTTAAGTATATACAATTCATTGCCTTTTCTACAAGTATACTAAAGGTTTCATATGGCATCGCCTTCTGGCACACAACCCATTGACACCTAGCCTGCCAAACATAAAACTTTAAACAACAAAACAAAACTATTACAGTCCCTTTATCATATTTGTTCATCAGGAAAAATGCTTACAACCAAAAACTCATAATGCATATTAGTTATCCATGGTATTTTCCATTTTTGTGCAATATACAGTACTTCGATAGTGGTTTGACATAAGAACAGTCAAATAAAAAAGTATTCATTGATTCTTCTACTCCTTGATATGTATTATAAGGTCAGTTTCTTTCACCTTGGGCCTTATGTTTATTATTGCCACATATGTTTAATCTACCATATACTGTGAGCCATAATATTTCCCACATGTGAAATGGTATCCTGGGATTATTAAGCTGAGATAAAACACTTGTGTTATTGGTCACAGGGCAATATTTAAACTTGGGTTTGCTAACATAAAGTTGGGAAATAATGAAGTTGTATAACTGAGGCCCTGACTTACCACAGACCTGAGATGTGGATAACCCCCATTTGTGTAGTTTCATTGCTATAGGCCTGAAGAATCCTGGAATCAAAAGCCAAGCAGAAACTTGGGGGGCAGTGACCCAGAGTGAACTGCAATTCCCCGGGATATTTGTTATCCATTTAGAACATACAGTGTGAGAGTCTTGTAAGCCTAATTTAAAAGTTTGTGATGTGAATAAGGCATTAATGAAGGTAACAGGGTCAATCATCCCAAGAACCCCCTGTTTCTTTGATAAGTACGTGAAATATCTTCTTATAGGGTTCAACCTACTGCTCCATAGCATTTGAAAAAACATGCATATAATCTGGTTTCTAGCATCATTGGTGGAGGGGGGGAATCATAGCGATGTAAAGTAAACAATGAATGAGGAGTCACGTGGTGCCAGAGATAAGATAGCTGCTTTCCTTTTGAGCTCCTCAACCCTGCTAACAAATTAAACCAAAAAACAACCCTTTTCGGTGACTTCATCAGCAAGAGACGTGCCTACCTGTTGGAGGGCTGATTTGGAGTACTCCATTGGAGTTTAGGATCTGTGCAATGGAAAATACTTTGAATTTGCCAACACCATCTAAAGAGAGAGAGGATGAAAAGTTACCAACTCTGGAGGCCAAGCGCACCCACTGGAGTAATTCACCACTCTAGACCTAGGCTCCCGGATCAAGTGAATCCTTGCCCACACAGATCTACTCGGAGCTTACTGAAATTAAACAAGCAGTACTTACTTTAATCGCGCAAATGCAGGCCATTAAACTGACTCTGAAAGAACTCTGAGTAAGGGTGTCTGATACAGAGATCAGAATCTCCTCACTGGAAGACCATCGCTCTAGGCTTGATCCAGAGATTGTTTCTCTGAAACACTCATTGGCTGCTCTGGACCTCAAAGTCAATGACCTAGAGGGTAGAAATTGATCCAACAACCTGGCCATTATCAGCCTGCTGGAAGGAGAAGAAGAAAAAAATACCCTGGAATCTGTGCAAAAACTGTACTAAGCTGGCTGATCCCTCCCCTAATGGTCCTCACTATATAATAAAAAGAGCACACAGAGTGCTTTGAGGTAAACTCCTACCTGAAGAGCCCTCTCACCTGATCATCTTTAAGTTTTTAAGCTTTCTAGATTGGGACGACATTCTAAAGAAAGTACAAGCACTCAATTCAGTACAATGGGCAGATAAAAAAATAAGAATAGTTCAAGACCTCACCACAAAAGTACAGCAAGCTGGGGTAGCATACCATACCCTACTTAATAAGCTATGGGTGGCTCATGTCAAACATCGACTTTTATACCCATCCAAGCTTGAAGTCACCATGAATTTGGGCAAGAAGTGCCACAACACTGTGGAGCAGTCAGCTGCAGAATTGCCCTTACTGTTTCTGGACTTATTCCATGCTACTACTTGAGAAGCAGGCAGAGACAGTTGAGTGACAAAGGGTGGAATCCTGGCAGGTATACCATTGATAATCTGGACACATCATGGATGACACCTGTCTATGACTGACCAAACAAGAAGCAGATGGTGACTTTTTAGTGCTGTTTAAAATTGACGAGACCTCAAATATTGGGTACATTTCTTTACAATCGATGACTAATTTAAATACTGTACATAACTGTCCAGTAGGTTTAAGGTACACTGGCTTGTACTATTGTTTAAATATACTACAGCAAGAAAGAGTCCCCTAACAATCTCTTTTTGGAAAGCAGGAGCTTGAAGCTACAATCATTTGAGGGAACTACAGCTTAGAGTGCCATCTATGGGTGGCACCTGAATTATTATTCAAATTCCAGAGAAATTTAATTCTCATACCACTAAATAGGTCTGATAATTTTTTCTAATTATGGAAAGCTCTCCTTTTGAAATGGTTGGTTCAGGAGGTATTTCAGTTCTCTAACTTTTAAAAAAGGGATGAAAGAGTGCTCAGTCCCCTTTATCATTACCATGAATGTCTCAACATCCTTAAGCTTACAACTGAGCAGTTACATCTTTTTTTTATAATATGCAACTATGTAGGTTGTGATGCCTTTCCTTGAAAATATCCTGGAGTGTAGGAGCTAGAGTCACATTTATTAGCAGATGGAGATATAAGAGAGAACTCTTTTAAGCTATCTTTTTTTTATCAATACAGATCCCTACTGTGTTCTCCTCCTTTTTGTCCTCAATATAATTATGGCCATTGATAATGATATGGAACTCCAGCAGTCTGAGTACTGAATTTTAATAAATAACCTCAAGGATTGAGGTAGTTTATAGTTTAATTAGTAAGTTGCATGACTCAATACATTTAAGTTACAGAACAGCCCTCATTACATTATATTATATTATATTAACTTGTTAAGTTAGCATAATAATATGTTAATATATTATTACCTCAATGCATCATTATTTTAACATTTTGCTACTCGGAATGAGAGGAAATCATTTGCGACTCATGCCAATAGAAATACAGGTGTGCCATCCATGGGTGATGAAGGAGTGGATACACCCACTCACAGACTGGGATCACTCTTCTACTAATATGTAACAGGCTAACTAAGGTGCAACCTTTTCTCCCATTTTGACAGAGAAATCAACTCCTGCACATAAAGATTATGCATTTTTTTCCCATTCAATATGTTTTATTGGTTTAGGCAGCATACAAAAAAGTAACACCTTACTAACAATACAGCTGCAAATGAAACAGAACAGGCAGGCATACCTAATAAACAAACCCAAGACACACTATCAACAACAAACCAATTGAGACCCCCCTCCCCTCTGAATCCCCCTACCTCTCAAGCCTGCGTATCAGGGTAAGTAAGAAGTGTAGTGTATTGGGGCAGGTATTCAGTGCCTCCAAAGAGAAAACAAAGTCAGGAGTGGCTCCCATATTGATCTATAAACATCCAATCTATGCCGAATACTATATATATGTTTCTCTAATTGAATAGCAATTAAGGTCTCATGGTACCATTCCATACTTGAAGGAAGGGATTCATCCTTCCAGTGTCTGAGCATGACTAATTTAGCAGTGGCTGCTATTAAGGTTAGATGGGCTTTTCAAGTTGTGAGTGTGCGCTGTGGGAAAATAAGTAATAAACTATATTTTGGGGGTAAACAAGGAATGTAACCCCAGAAGAGGGTCAAGGGTGTTTTGGATGGCACTCCAGAATGCTTGGGCTTTTGGGCACTCCCACAACATGTGAAGGAGAGATCCCATCTCTTCTCCACATCTGTGACAGAAGGGGGACACTAGCTACCTTATGGCGTGTAGTCTAGCAGGAGTATAGTACAGGTTGTGCATGATATTGAATTGGATAAGTCTCAACTTAGCTTGTTTAACAAATCTATAAATCATTTTCCAGAGTTTTTGCCAGTAAACCAGGTCATCAGGGAAGAAAATGTTTGCTTCCTGTAGTAATAGACCCTATTGGGAAGTTCGGGATCTAGTTCTTGCAAAAACTTATATACACTGGAGACCACGTGTGGTTGCTTCACCACTAGAAGCACAGCTGGCAAATCATCTCTAAGTGGGAAGGACCAGGGTTTGGGACCTAAGAAGGCTAAGGCAGCCTGCCTGAGTTGCCAGTATTTAAAAATGTCAACCTTGGATCACTGGAATTTCTCCTGCAATGAGGCGAATGGGATAACAGAATCCTCAGTGCAGAAATCTTCCAATGTAATATGTTGTCATTTGGGGAAGAAAGAGGGTAGGATTACCCACTTTACAATCAGAAAGAGGGGATTATTGAAAAGGGGTTGGCGTAGCGAATTACTCCAATTAAGGGATAGGTATTTCTGTACCTGGTATAGAGCACAGAAAGATCAGCCAATGGGAGAGTCTTTAAGGTAATAGTGGAGATGATGAAGAAGCTCATACACAAGAGCTGAGAGGGAGCAGTGAGTTCTTTGCGCTAATGCCCTTTCGATTTCAACCTAGGTGGGAGTATAAGAGCACACCTGGTCAATGACTGGGTCATCCACCCATCTGGCTTGCTTACTGATATGTTGGACCCCATAATAGGTGAAAAAGGAAGGGAGAGTGAGCCCCCCCCCAATTTAGGTGCAGTAAGCTTGACATATCCTCTTCTAACACTTTTACTTCTCCATAAAAATTTATTGAGGACACTCTGTAACTGGCTAAACCAGGTTTGGGGAATAAGGAGGCCCAACATACCCATGGGATACAGGATCTGTGGGAGGACATTCATTTTGAGGATACTGAGGTGCCCCCAAAGGGATATTGGTAGAGTGATCCACCTATCCAAGTCCGCTTTAAGAGTAGAGATTAATTTGGGGAGATTCTCCTTCATCATTGAAGGTACATCCCTGTCGACTTTAATCCCCAAATAAGTCAGGGAATAAGCATCCAAGTAAAGCCCAAATCTGAAAGCTCAACCCATGCGAGACGGTGGTTAAGAGAGAAAATATGGGATTTGGAGAGGTTAAGTCTGTAAGAGGAGACTTTAGAAAATAAATTTAGTTCACCAAGTAGAGCAGGTATTGTGGAAGCAGGATTTTCAACTTGTAATAAGTCATCTATGTAGGCTGAAAGGAGGTACCCTTTACCTTCAATTTAAATACCAGTCAGGTTAGTAAAAGAGGAGAGAGTTGACAACCCTGACGGGTCCCTCACTGAAGAGGAAAAGGGAGTAAAAGAAGACCATTACACCATACCCTGACCATTGGGCCTGAGTACAGTATCCTGAACCACTTAATAAAATCATCATGGATTCCAAAGCTAGAAAGGAAGGACAATAGAAAATTCCAGAAGACACTATCGAATGCTTTCTTGGCATTGAGGAAGACCAAGGCAGAAGGGACCTCGAAATCTCTTGACATCAGGATCAGTTGTAGGAGTTTCCTTATATGGTTTCCTGAGGAATGACCAGACATGAAACCACACTGGCCATGCCTGAGAAGAGCTCCCATAAGTGGGGCCAGGTGAGTACCAGAATTTTAGCAAAGATTTTAAGGTCCAAATTGAGCAGGGAGATTAGACGATAATTGCCAGGAAGTAAGGGATCTTTACCAGGCTTGGGAATTAAAGTTATTTGTGTCTCTGAGAAAGATTGGTCACTCATCCCTTTATCAATCCAAAAATTGTAAACCTCAACCGGAAACTGTGCTATCTGGGCATAGCATTGTTTATATAAATTAGTAGGAAGACCATCTAGGCCTGGAGCTTTGTCAAAGGGTAAAAGCTTTATGGCCTGTTCTACCTCTGAGACAGTGATTAAGGATCCAAGACCTTCAACCTGCTGGGGTGATAGGCTAGGCAGATTAATTGAATTCAAATAGTGGGAGGTACTGCTAGCACCAGGAGCAGTTGAGTCATCAATTGCATAGAGGGTTTTAAAGTAGGTGCCAAAAAGTGCAACAATATTCTTAGGATCAGAGGCAATATCCTCCTCAGGGGATGGACGAAGGCTAGGAATGAATCTGGTGGCTTCGGCTTGACGGAGCCTAAAAGCCAGAAGCTTCCTGGCTCGATTACCTGCCTCTAAGTATTTCGTTTTACTGGTGAAGGGAAAGTTTAGCTTTTTGGGCCATTATATTTGCATATTGGGACTGGAGCTGCTGGTATAACTTGGTCCACTCAGACTCTGGGGAAGCACAATGTAAGGAAATTCAAGGTGTTTAATGTCTCCTAGGATAGAGTTCAACTGGGCCTCGCTCTGCTTAGTATGGATAGTTGCCAGATGAATGAGATCTCCCTGAAGCGCACATTTAAGTGCAGCCCAGACAAAGTCAACATGGGCCACAGAGACTATATTAGACTCAAGGAAAGAAATAATAAAGTTTTGAATGTGTTCGACCAAAGAAGGCTTTTTCAACAACTGCATATTTAGGCACCAAACGGAGTCCTGCTTAAGCCCTGGTCCAAGAAGGAGGGTAACACTAACTGAGGAGTGGTCAGACAGGACTCTGGGATGGATTTTGGCCTCCAGGACTCCCAGGAGAGAGGCTGTACGAAGTAAAAAATTGTCAATACGGGAGAAGGATTTATGCAGTGGGGAAAAATATGTATATTGTTGTCCTGAGGTATTCAGAGTGCGCCAAACATCCAGAGTCCCAGTGCCTGCCATAAGGTCCCTAAGTGCTCTTTGGGCTGGGGATAAACCCACTCTCTTACTGTCTGAATGGTCAACCTCACATTGGAGTGCTACATTCTAGTCTCTGTCAAGTATGGTGAGCTTAGGGGGATAAACTGTTATCAATGACATCAGTTCAGTGAAGAACTGTGATGTCTCTACATTTGGGCCATTGATGGAACCTATGACTATAGGAAATGACTCAAGGGTGCCCTGCAGGATTACATAACGTCCCAATGGAGCCCACCATTCCTACACCAGAACACATGGGACTCGATTTGGCTACAAGAATAGCAACTACCCCCTGCGCTAGAAGAGGCCCTGGCTTCAAAAACCTGTCCCACCCAGAGCCTCCATAAAAGTCAAACATCCACTCACTTAAAGTGAGTCTCTTGAAGACAAACCTTGTGGGCCCTCAATTGATGGAGATGTTTTAGTACCATAGTTTGTTTACGACGGTCCTGGGCCCCTTTAATATTCCAACTAAAGAAATTGTATTGGCTACCCATAGAGGACTATCAATGAGAGAATACAGTGAGCCATTCTCATACTACCTTTGGAAATTTCTGGGGAAGTAGAACTAGCCCAACATAATCCACTGACACGCTAGGCATACCCACCCTCATCCAAGCAGAAATAGTCAGAAAAAGTCAAAACAATAACCCCCCTCTTGCCCCCATCCCAAACAACATGCAACAGACAAATATACCCAAACACAGTAACAACCCCCATCCCTTAACCTTCACCCTCAGTCCTTTAGACTGAACTCCCATTTAATCTGGAACGTGATTAAATCTACACTGCCCAGAGTGCATACCCCTCCCCACCCCTGCCCCAATTTCAGCAAAATTAACTAAAATATACAAATTTGTTACAACATCTATTAAACCATCAATGAGGAAAAAGGAAACCTCATATAAATCTACCCTAACCTCTATAGTCAAATAACAGGAGGGTGCAGGGACCCTAAACTAGGGACATCGAACATAAAAATGAAAGAACAAATTAGTGCCCCTTGTCTCCTTGGAGACTTAGAACAAACAGAAACTTCAATGGTCTTTCTAAAAAAAGTCAATGAAATTAGAGTCAGTTATGGGAGATGCATAAATAGATTACATATCCATATTAAACAAACTTGACCCCTTAACAAAAAACCTATAATTAGAACTATAATTGTATCACAGCAAGATGTGCCAGTTTTCACTTTATGGGCCATAAACAGTACATGCAGTTGCATCTAGAAATACTCAGAACTGTCCACTTGATGGAGTCATAGCTGGTGTAAGCAAACACATAAATAGTAAATTCCTCTGCCCAAGCATTTTGCAGGATATAGGAAAATAGCTTCACTGCCAAGAACTGTAAACTCGGAGGATCCTTCGATTTTGTCTTGTCCTCAAAAAAAAAAGAAAAACAACAAAGATTCATTGCCGGACGTAGGTTCACTGTGGCAGTCCCAAGTGCTCTCTGGATCACCCAGCAAGTAGGGGGAAAGTAAAACACTTAACCACAGAATAATCTAAGACAATTTAAGACAGTCCCCTGAAGTAGTTTAGACAAATTTCAACCATCTTGTTAGTGGAAATGGGATTAACATTTGCGATCCGTGCATAATGACGTCAGAACTGGTAGATACCAAAATGAAATTCACACATGAATTAAAAATTAAGGGATCTACAGTATTCGTTAGTAAGTCAATTAAAGAGATCTGGCAGCAATTAGTTGACAGGAGACTTTGCCTGCTCAGCTGAATCAAAAGCGAATCATTGATCTTTCAGGTAAACCTGCAGCAGGGTGGGATACTTAACATGAAATTTAAAGCTGGCTATGATTAATTTAACAATCACAGGGTATAGGTCAGACCTCTTCTGCCGAACAGAGTACGAGAGGTCTTGAGCAATCCAGATCTTCTTACCCTCTAATTGCACCTCCTTGAGATCTTTAATAGCACTCAGGATGTGTTGTTTATCCAAAACGTTTAACAGGCAAAAAATCAGAGGCCTAGAGGAAGTACCCAGGGGGAGGGAAGTGGACAGAGGGCCCTATGTATCTTCTCAATAATATAGGAGGGACCATTGGGGGGGGCCTGCAAGTTTTTTGCAGAGCTTTTGAATAAAGAGAATAGTGTTTCGACACTCCTCCCTTTCTGTGGCCCAGCACCACCAACTTGTTCCATCTGGACCTACCCTCGAGATCTTCCAGCTTCTCCTCCACTTTTTTAATTCTGTGGCATAAGGTAGTAATCTCAGGTTCAGTTCTACTGTGCCAGTCATCCAAGGACAAAATCCAGGCCTCATTGTCCCCTGTTCGAATGGCGAGCTGTTCAACTGTGGACTAGATTATGTGTACGTCCACTGACAGGCTGGTAAGCATATCTTTGAGTGAGTTAAGACCCTCCTGAAATTTGTTTTCTGTAAGTGTGGCCTGGGATGATGATAGTGGTGCAGTGGGGACTGGCTGCAATTTTACCCGCTTTGCCTGTTAATCCCTCGTCGGGGTTGTCGGCGGGGTATATTGCACTGAAAGGTCTTTCATTTCAGCCTCCATGCAGTAGCGATGAAGAAGATTGACTAATAATTGAGAGAAATTAGGATGATCCTTTAATGGAGTTAAACAGTTGGAGTAGGCTAGGAGGTAGAAAAACTGATTAAATTATTTAGAGGCAGGGGCATGGGAGCTCTCTATGGCACATCTTCATTCCTCGACAGCTGTCATGTGACCAAGATTATGCATTTATTATTTCAACTCCTATGTTAACTCAAACATTATATAGATTCTGAAAATGTTGATCTATTTCTATTTGAAGCAGATAGTCCCTCCGACCAAGAGGGGTTTATAACTTAGTTTTAGTTTATGGTGGTGCATGAGAGCTAGCTCCACCCTGTCTTGGAAGTTAGCATTTTTGGAGAAGGCATTAGGCCTCGGAGAAATAGTTTCTCTCTGTAAATAGTTTTTCCTATTGTTACAAGTTGAATATACTGTTTTTATTTAGGTTCTAGGGGTTGTCTAGGGGGAGGTAGGGAGGGAAGGGGAGCCCGGGTGCAAATACTCTTGGGGTACTGTTTAATCACTCACCTGTAGGATTAATAGACAATGTTCAACACATATGTTTTTGTTACATGGGACATAATAGGAGGGAGGGAAAATAGGAAAAAATATGCAGTTTTTAGACATTTAAACCATTTTACACCTCATGTTATGTTTTTATAAGAGACCCATTTAATGGATAATCAGATAGATTTTTTGGTCAAATCTTAGGTAGGAAAAGCATTTTGTTCAGGAAACAGTTCTCAATATTGTGGGGTGGCTATACTTAAATCCAAGACTGTCTCATTTTTGCGCTTAACAGAAATTAAGGACCCAACAGGACGCTTTATCTTTTTACATGGTTTTTTGGGGAGTGTGGAACTTTTACTAGGCTCAGTATATGAGCCTAATTCAAATACCCCCAAGTTTTTCCCTTCCTTTTCTGTAGCACTGGCCCCATTCAGCCACTTGCCAATGATTATAGGGTGATTGGAATTTATTGCAATTTAATGATCTAGAGCAGACTTACAGGAAGAGATCTGGACTCTCCCCAGGGCAGAGAGCATTGGCTGAATTTACAGACCTTTTAGGCCTTGCAGACCCATGAAGAATCCTCCACCCTTCCTGTCTGGAATACACTTTCTTCTCGACACCTCATAATGTATTTTCAAGAATAGATTTCTTCTTGATAAGCAAACATTTGATGTCAGGTACTGTAGACTGTCATATACAGGCCTGAGTGATCTCTGACCATTCCCCTGTTACACTGGTCCTAGATTTCCCTTCTGCCCCCCATCGTCCATACACATGGTCACTTAACAACCAGCTCCTCCAAGATATGGAGCTAACTACATGCTTTAAAAGATACATGGAGACCATTATAGTTTGTAATCAAAATACTAATTTACCCCTAGATGTTTTATGGGGGGGGGGGTAGGACTCAAGGTAACCTGGCGATGGGAACTTATTAGATTGGCATCCTACATAAAGTAAAAAAGAAACAAGCACAAATCACTGATTTGCTTAACCAAATCAGAATTTTGGAATGAGATTTGATCCCCTCTTCTTCTGACCAAAATCAGGAAAATTTGGCCCAACTCAGAGCCTGTTATGTGGAACACCTTTTAGTCAAGGTAGACAGAGTGGCCTCTAGAACTAAAACCACATATATAGGACGAGGAACAAGATGAGCAGACTTCTTGCTCTCAGAATTAAACAGCAGTCAGGATTCAGATGGATATCCTCTGTACTAGACCCCAACTCTGAATCATTAATGATGGACTCTAAACATATGTCCACAATTTTCTCTAAATTATACCAATCCCTTTACACTGCTTTTCCATCTGATTGGTCCTCTAGGGATGAACAACATCCCTTTCTGACTTTATCCAAACTTCCTCATCTGCATGAGGCTCAAGGTCACTCCCTGCTAGGTCCCATTTCGGCAGCAGAAGTAACCACAGTTATTGATTCTCTCCCCTCAGGGAAAGTCCCTGGCCCAGATGGGTTTACAGCTATCTTTTTTAAAACCAAAAAAGAAATTTTATTCCCCATTTTCATAGCCCTTTACAACTACTGGAGTACTCAACCTCCTTCTGACAAATCTCTTTTTGAGGCTTGCTAAGTACTCTTACCTAAATAGGACAACGACTCAGCCCAACCAGAGAATTATCGACCTATTTCACTAATAAATAATGATATTAAGTTATACACTACAATACTCACAAATAGACTCTCCTCTGTCTGGACATCCCTTTTGGGACCTGAACAGGCTAGTTTTGTGGCAGGATGGAATTCGAGTAATCACTTCAGGAAGATCTTGCATCACAGTCTCCGTCCCAGGAGATCTCCCCTGATTATGCTCTGGTCTCCATGGACACAGAGAAAGCATTTGATTGTGTGCCCTGGTCCTACTTATTTAGAGTCCTGGATTCACATTGTTTTCCTGCAGAATTCATTAAGAGAATTCAAGTTCTCTATATCTGTTCGACCGCCTGCATACTGTGCAATAACAAACTATCTGAAACCTTTCCCTTGATGAGAGACACTCGCCAGGGTTGCAATCTCTCTCCCTAACTTTTTAATATGTATCTTGAACCTCTGACAAGAAGAATTAACCTTTCTGCTCAGGTAAGAGGTATGGAGATTGGTAAGCATGAATTCAAGCTTTCAACTTTTGAGGATGATATTCTGCTCATCTCTCTGAATGGTCGGCATCCTTCACCAGCTGCATTAACCATCATAACATCTTTTAGCTCTTTTTCAGGGTGTAAACTTAATTTAGGCAAAACTATAGTTTACCCTGTCGCCACCTTCGACCCTGAGCCATTCTGCATACTATTGGGGCTACAATATGAAACTCAGAGTTTGAAATATCTGAGCATCAAATTTCTGAAAATATCTCTAAACTCAAGCTTTGAATTTAGAGCCAGTTATCTGACAGACTGACAAAGATTTAACATGGTGGAAGCATCTGCCACTCTCACTCTGGGAATGGCAAATCTTATAAAAATGTGTGTCCTTCCCAAACTCCTTTATCCCCTTGGTATGTTGAACAGTTGCCTACCAAAGAAATGGTTCCAGAAGATATTCTTTATCTGCTCTGCCTTTTTATGGTTGGGTAAACCTACACATAGAGCGTATAAGAAATTATGCAGACCATACAATTGTGGTGGCCTACAATTACCACATTTTTTTAAATACTACTTAGCATTGCATGGGGCAAAATACTTTAAAATGGGGCATTGATGTCACAATGCTTTCCTTTCTCCCTAGTTGGCTAGAGATCGAACATGCACTGGCTAAGCAACATAACATTTCTCTGCATTCCTTGCTTTACACCCTGTATTCAAAACTCCTGAAGTCCTGCTCTTTCCCCTATAGGATTGGAGTAGTTCAGGCCCATTCCCAACTATGTCAGTCCCTCAAAGTATTAAATATGATAGACTTGACACAGCCATTATTTCACAAACTAAATTTGAAGATAGACAATAAACCCATTCCCTCATCTTTTGACTTGTTATGTCTACCTCTAGTGTAGGAGACTGGGTACTAGACAATAAACTCATTTCTTTTCAAACATTGAGAATGACTTTTCAGGTTCCTCCCAATATCTTCTTTGAATATGTTCAGCTTAGCTAATGCATTAAACAATTAATGGGTCTATTCCCATGGCTACAATACCCTAAATCTTCTATGGAAGAATATATATTGATAGCTGGAGAAAGGAAAGCAATTTCTGGTCTTTACAAGGCTCTGATAGCTCACGATTGCAATCTGGTTTCACCCGGGGCATATTATTGGCATAACTTACTAAAGCTCACATGGACTTACCAGTTATGGCAGAAAATATGTAATTTCACTTATCAATACATCAAACAGGATCGACTTAGACTACTGCAATTTAATATTTTGCATAATGTATATCGGACTTCCTACACCCTTTCCTGAATGAAAAAGCTGCCTTCCCAACCTATACTATCCGTAACTTGCAAGACGGCATGTTGCTTCATAAATTGTGGGGTGCCCATTGGCTCAGTTACTATGGTCCAAGGTGAGCACTAAAATCTACCCTTCTTTGATTCAGAAAACTTTTTATACCTGAAATATGCTTTTAAGGGGATTACTCAGCTATCAAAATTACAGAACACAAATACCATATGGTGTTACTCTCTCTAGTAACTAAACTTATCACAGTGAGGTACTGGCTCAGAGATTGGTCCCCCTCTCTTTCAGAATGGGTGCAGGAGTGTCTTACTGCCATCTCAGCTGAAAAAGCTATAAATATTTTTTCCTTTAATTCTGCTAGAACCAGGTTGCAATGGTCTGAGCTTTACTCATTTCTCACACAATCATGTTGAGGACTCTAGTATATTGCCTTTTATTCCCCGCAGTTATAGTATTTGCATTAGGCCTGGGGAGGGCTGTGGGGGGAGGGTAGGGGTAGAGGTTTTGTAAGATTGTTGCACTCATGTAGTATGTTTTGTTATATGAATGTTTTTATTTGATGTATTGGATACATTAAATAAAGTTAACTTAGTAGCAAACAAATAAATGAAGTAAACAATGAATAATGAACCTTTGTATTATATGTACTCCCTTAATCTTGGAAAGTTTCCATCCTTTCCACATTGAAACCTTTTGTTCTACTCTCTTGAGAGCCACTTCCCAGTTTTCTAGAGACATATTTTGGGGTCCAAAATTTATGCCCATTATTTTCATAGGAATTGCATACATCCTAATGCCATTACAGTTACAGTGTGGTGAGGGGTTGGCCCAAAAATAATCCTTCACACTTTTCTAGATTAAGCTGAGAGTTCAAAACCTTTGAATATTCACTGACTTCCTGCAGATGACAACATGGAATCTGTGCATGGTTTGACATAATAAACTATAGCCAGAGCCAATAGGGCTGTAAACAGCTACCAAATGACCAAAGGTGTTTTCTTGTTTGTTCCATATAATGCTGTTTAAACACAATCATCAAAAACTGGCTTGCTGCTAATTCAGTTTTTTTAAATTTACTTAAAGTACATGCTGTGTGTGTCTGTGTGTGTGTATGTGCCCACAGGGGTGCTGGAAGATTGTAAAACATGGGCTTGCCAAAGATAAAAAGGGCATTTGTTGCATTATAAAGAGCAATTTTTCCAAACCAGGTTTTTATATACAGTAAATGGGCATTTATGATGACTATAGTAATTTTAAAAATACCTTTATACCATATCACAATATTTAATATGTATTATTAAGTGTTCAGCTCATGTATAACAGTTCCAGTTTGTTTTTCAAAGTTAAAAAAGTGAGCAACAAAGATAAATTATCCTATTAGACAGCAATAAAACACCATCCAATTGAACAGAAAACAGCACTGCAATTTAAAACAAGCATTTGTCAAAGCTGAATGTTGATTGGGTTGGTCTGTTGAGTTCACTCAGTGGCCCTGTGTCACTCACTCATTCTGTTTCTCCTGGTGCTGCAGGCTGCACCTTTGTATGGGGCTCCTGGCTGTGTTGGCACATTTTTCTGCCCACAAAGAAATCTGCAGCTGTCCTGACAGAGCTGTGTTGAGGTGGGTCATTCGCCCTCTCTCAGTTGCTCATTTTGTTTCTGCTGGCACTGCAGGCTGCCCTTTTGTACTGAGCTACCGCCTCTGTTGGTGGCTTTTTCTGCCCAAAAAGAAATGTGCAGCAGTCCTGACACAGGTCCATTGAGCTACGTCACTCCTCTCTTGCTCATTCCATTTCTGCCGGCACTGTAGGCTGTCCTTTTGTACGGGGCTCCTGCCTGCATTGTCACCTTTTTCTGCAAACAAAGCAATCTGCAGCAGACATAATAGAGGTCTGTTGAGCTCGCTCACTCCCCCTCTCTCACTCACTCATTGTGTTTCTCCCAGCACAGCTGGTTGCCCTTTTGTACTGGACTTCTGCCTGAATTGGCACCTTTTTCTGGCCACAAAGAAATCTGCAGCTGTCCTGACAGAGCTCCGTTGAGGTCGATCTCTCTGTCTGTCTCACTCACTCATTCTGTTTCTTCTGATGTTTCAGGCTACTTTTTTGTACAGGGCTTCTGCCTGCATTGGCAGGTTTTGCTGCCCACAAAGAAATCTGCAGCTGTCCCAATACAGCTCCGTTGAGGTGGGTCACCCCTCTGTCACCGCCTCATTCTGTTTCTATTGGTGTTGCAGGCTGCCCTTTTGTACTGGGCTCCTGCCTCTTGTAAAAACAGAAACTATACCACACTGATGACAGTAAGGTAGTAAAAGCACAAAGTTCATGACTAGTGGTCCCTGTAATCCAATAAAGCCACCTAACACCAGATGTTGTTTTAAAGCAGTTGCAATTTATTAATAAACAATAAGCCCTAACAAATTTACCTCCAACATAACCAATTCTAAACAGCTGATGGCCTTTTACCACCAGGGCTACAGGTACAGAAAAAGGGAAGCAGACTTGCTCCCTCTTTCTGGGTGTCCAGCATCTATAGCAGCCTGTGTAGCAAGTCTTCTGGAACACACTGGACATGACATTTAGGTCCTATATTTATATTCAACTTCCTTACATCAAAAATGCATAGTGGAAATTTCCAAACTGTTACAGAAAATATTAGCCTAGACATTATGTCATTTAGTAAATCATGAGACTTGGGTTTAAAAGTATAGTGGCCATGAGATACCTCGGTCATAAGATACATTTAACACTTTGCCGAGACATGTGGTCATTCTTAGATGGAAAAACAAGTGGTTATATTTATCAAAAATAACTTGCTTAGGAGACAGAAAACAAATGAGGGGACTTCACTTAATTTTAAATAACTTTGCTGACTAGACAGTGGCAAAAACAAGGATATAACTGTTCCTTATCAGCTCTCTGTTACCTATGTTTTTTAAACACAAGAAATCATGAAATGAGGAACTGTATTGCTGCATTTTATCTTAGCCATAACCTTGGGTTATAGAAAATCATGTTTTTGTATAAAATATATTTGAGTAAAGCAAACTAATTCTGATTTTAAAACATCTGTTTCTAAACACTACTTATGCTCTGTACCTGTGTTCTACCTGTATCTGCAGGGCCTTAACCACTTTTTAAACCTGTGCACCTACATACATATCACTTTACATGGGGTATCATTGCCATTTATCCTGGTGGTGTCAGGACATTATCTACTAACCACTTGCATCTTTTGCTAGCCATACCTATTAATTCACATGTTGGCATCATTTAGTTATTTATTACTCAATTGCAGCATCTCATAGCTAACTATTTATATAAAGGTTGTTATTAATAACCTTGTAGAACCTGGGCCACTGGTTACTAAAAACTTTGGCCACTGGCCACTTTTAACAGTCCCCACCTTGAAGGTGAGGGAAAACCACTGGGGACCCTGAACCTTCACAAAATTAAACATAACAATATAGATGCTAATTATTAAATAAATGTTCTTAGAGTTTCTCGCCCTGCGATTTTATTTGTGACCTCTGATGATGGGCTGCTATTACATCTATTACCAGGGAGGCATAAAATAAGGACACATTAGTTTGTGTGCAATGGTTAAACTCAGCCATATTCTAATGGAAGATGTTTAAGACAACAGGTATATGCATACATTGTACTTTATTTATAAGGGTCCCAGGTATTGAGGTGGTAGTTAATTGGCTTGGGGGCCCTTGTGTTAACTGGGAACACTTTAACAATCTTGATGATGGGGGTGAGGGAAGACCAGCAAGGGGAGTCCTGAACCCTCACAGATAATACTTTGATTAATATGTTTAGTATAACTAAGCATTTATTTATCTTAATCTGTTAATTGCATCCTAATACTTTTACCTTACATAATTTTTAAGCTATCGTAATGCAAGCTACAATTTTTAAAGCTAGAAAAACAGTTTATAACTGATTACATGAAAAACCTTTTTAAAACTGGTTGCCAGCATACAGACAGTTAAAGCAATTATGAAAAGCATCCTGTTCTGTAGCTGGTACGGGGTGGTCACAGATGGAGCACACATGTTGTGTTTGTAAAACATAGTGCAGAACTCAGGGATGTCAACACCACAATTGAAATATGTGGAAAGATAGAGAGCATTTGATATCACATAATAGTGAATGTGCAACAAAACAAAACATAACATAATAGCTGGTATCAACAAACAAAAAAAAGAAGTTCATTGAATCCACGTTGAGAGTGGATAAGTTAGATGCTGCCTATCTGTTGAGGTGTGGCACACCCTTGGAGCTTGATTGAAGAATATGTTGATAATGTCTCTTGTCAGATAGGTCATTATAAAATGTATATGACCAGTTTAGAAAGTTCATACAAGTAACATTTCATGAAATTAACAATCCACAAAGTTCATAGATGTAACCACAAGTTGGCGTAGTTACAGTACAGGTGAAATGTCATTTGCAGAAAGGTAGTAACTTGACAAAGAACATGGAGCTATGCAGACAATAATTTAAAAACAAAACATCAGCATAATAAGAAAGTCAGTGTTCAGGCTGCAGGTTGCTGGATAATTGAATTTGAAAAGGGACTTGCCAGGGGCACATTAGATTACTCACCAAGTCCTGCAAATGGAGTAGCCACACACACATTGGCATGTCATTTGTGTTGTGGAGGTTGATCACACCATTGCACAAAGATTAACAGTTCATAAAGAAAGTAGTAACAGTTTACAATAAAACAATTAAGAACACAGTTCATAACAGAGCAATAAGTTTGTATAAAGTACCAGTCATGTTTGGAACAAGCAGCAAAGACAAAAATGGATATCTTGCTTGAAGATCAATTGAAGAAAAATCTTCTTGCTGAAGTTAGGGGGTTGCCCCTACTCCAGACTTAGCCTTGTGGTAAGCAGAAACAATAAGCTTGATTGCAGAGTCTGAATTGGCTGAACCTTTCTCCAGTTGATTTAAAGTTCTACAAATAGGTGTAACTTTGCTGAAAACATTACACTTGCAGAAGTAATAATAACTTGATTCATGCAATAGTCCTTATATGGAACCAGTCAGGCACAAAAATGGTGATGACATTGAAGCTTTAGCAGTTTTTTTTAGGAAAAAGATGAAGGTGTTACTGCTGTGGTACATGGAGATGTTATGTGTGCCACACCGTAGAAACCTGCAAACTTGCAAAGTGTGTTAGAAACTGAGTTAATAACATATAAATAACAATCTGTAAACCAATAACCTTTTGTTTTTAAATAGTGATGTGATAGAGCCTAAATTCTGACAATTGTGGAAAGAGAAATTAAAAATGGGACATCAACCACACACTGGGGTGCAGGCAGAGGTCTAATCATACCATTGACCATCTGTGAATCCACGACAATGTTAAGGTTACACCCTGCTTTTTAAATCACAGAAGAAACTATGACAGTGATGAACATGATTTCCGTGTCTACCTGTTGCTGGCAGGCCTAACTGAGACTCAAGTTATAAAATCTTGTAATGTTACAATAACACACTTCAAATGTAACGTTTATAGTAATATGCCTGTTACACTATGCAATAGTGGGACAAATATATTGTTGGCCTATGTCAACTTAATAATAGTGCCTATTGCACCTGTGACAAGTGAAAGGGTCTACCTCCTTTACCCTGTATAGTGAAATACTCCAAAGTACTGAGTGAGGTAAGGCCTACTACGGAACCTTGAAGCATAGGTTCTTGAGCAGAATCTAAATTCTGCCATATTATAATTGTTAAGATTTAAATTTACAAAACCTGCAGTTTTCTGAATAAACACCTGATACAGGGTAGCAAGATGTATATCAAATCATAATAGCATAAAAATAAAACAAACATGTTTGCAATAGAACAATATTAGCATTGAGCATAATGCATAGAATACATTTTAAACATGGAACAAATATAGACTGCAAGTTTAGTCCAGAGTCCAGGAATCTTAGAGCATTGTGACTTTACTTGTTGAACGTAACCATGGAATAAGTTGCAGAGGGTGTGTGGTATAGTTCAAGTTTATAAGTTGCAGTCCTTGGTAAAAATTACTTAGTTTTGGTTGAAATAATTATTTGAGCAATCCACCACTCTGTTTTTGTTAACTTGTAAGGCTTTTTCAGGGTATGTGATGCTTTAGAACTTTGAAATTATAACAACTTGTTTGTGCTTATAAAAGACAGATGATTGCATCCATTGCTGTAAAGCTATGGGGAGTTGTTTTATATTTGTCTAACAGGATAAGAAAGCTGAAAAGACAATACAAAAATATGAATGTGTGGAAATATATATACAATCTTCCCTCCAGCTTAACTGATTACTTGCTGAGGGCAGAAGCCTTTGTACCAATGATAGGCATGAGGTTTAACTGTTTGCACTAGAAAAAGCAGAGGGACTAAGCTGGGTTATACTGCTAAAATGCATTGGGTCTTTTCAAAACCTGAAAATAAGAAGTAATTATTGGCAAATGCACATTTTCTTTATTTACCCCTTTGAGGAGACAGTGATGTACCTTGTAACCTTTGTGGGTATTGCACTGGAAGGAAGGAATGATAGTATGACCCCCCCAAGCTCCTTCTGTGGTGGAAGATACAGCTTGAATACTGTGGTGATAAAAAGGTTAGCTCTGGATGGTGACATGGATATTGAACCAGAAATGGTCTGGCAATATTAGTAGCCAGTCGTGCAGCACCTTAAAAAAAATGCGCACTGGATAAATGGTAATGGGGTGGCCCCATTGCAATCCCCACCTAACACACTTTAAATTATAACAAGATAATATTACAATTAGTTTAGTAAGCTTCATACCTTACTATAAAGATGTGAAACTTTCTTTTCTCTAGAAGAAAGAGAAGAAACAAACAAGCAAACAAACAAAAAAAAAGCCAAACATACACAATTTTAAAAATAAAACAAGATTATTCTGATAAGATAAAAGAAGCCAAGCGTCCCTGGGTTCCCTTACCATAAGCATGACAAAATGTCAGCTGAGTTTATAAAAGATCCGGATTGATGGTAATACCATACATACATATCTCTTAGAATGCATTTTCAAAAGAAAACATGACTACACCATGGTCACACATAAAAACAAAAGCCATTGTTTTTAACTGTAGATGGTAAACTCTCAAAAACAGCTGTAATATTTATTTTTAACAGTATACTGTATATATTAAAAAAAGTAAAAAATACGGGGAGGTGATAAATTATTCCCCCCTTCCAGCTCGAGTGCCTTGCATAGTATGGGAATCCCATGATATTGTTTAGGAACAAATGAGTTGTGTTACAACCAAATCTTTGTGGAGGAAGGCCTTGAGCATTGCCTGTGTTGGCTGCAAGCCCAGAAGAAGAAGAAAAAAAATGTTTGTCCCTTTTTACTTAGAATGCCAGTTCTGTAATAAAAATAAAATTGTAGGGTTCACCCTTGGTGTGCTTCCAGGAAAACATACATTTTGTGTGAAATGTTGTGCTTTAAGTAGGGAACACTAATCAAGTTTGAACTGCTAATAACATAACATTTTGAAACAAAAGGAGGTCAAATAATTCTGCAAAAGGTCACACAGTGTGCACACAAGGGTCACTCAAATCTGGCTATTTTTGTAGTGTCCTTGAACACTACTGATATTAAAATATATTTTAATGATAATAGAGCACAAAATAAAACTGCTGCCCAAGACAGTACACACACATTCACAAAAAGAAATACTTAACACAAAATAAGACTGACATTTGACACCAATTTGCTAAGGCAATGCCTGTAGTTTCATTAGAAAACTGTAAGTGTTTTAGATATACATGCTACCTACTGCCTATCTTATAACACACTACAGCTATTTAAACTAACACATTTATATATTTACATGCCACATCTTTTCATAACAAAAAACATTTTTAAACACCTTCCAACTCCTTTAAAATACAGCACAAAATACCATCTGTAAGTGGACACATCTAGTATAACATGGTTACACCTTTTAGCGCATAGCCAAAATATGGCACTCAGCCATTTTGAAATCTTTGTGGTGAACATTTTAATTCTCTTTAGCAAAACATTTCTGGTTTTAACTAGAAGTATGATAAAGCTTTTTATAGCTGTTAACACATTACATTTTCACCTAGCAGTGGCTTGGCATGTTGTCTGCAAACTAGAAATCTGTTTGCACATTGCAATCTATGACACCATAGCTCTTCACCTTCAACACCACCTGCTCTGACCAACAACTACATATGGATGTTTTTCAATAACCCTATCTAGGCAGCATAAATCTTTCATTTAAAAAAAAAGTAAAAAAATTAGATAAGTCGCAGAGAACTCTTTTTTTTTTCTTTTGTACTGTAACATGCTCTGCTCCGGAAGCAGCCCTTTACTATTTGTACAACAACCTTGAAAATGGAACATAGCCACAAACCATAAACCACAAATATATGCTGTGAGAGAAAAAAATAAAAAGAAAAGAGAGAGAGCATTACCTTGTTCAGTATGCGTATTATAGAAATAAAACAGATGTAAAAAAAAACTATAAAACATTCAGACTCACCCTGTGCCAAGGTATTTTCCTTCTTCTTTTCTGATACACTGGTCTGATCCAGAAGAATGACTGCAGGACCTTCATGATAATCTCCAAGTGCTGCAGCTATCAATCTTTTCAAAGGTTTCCTTTTGTCCATTTCAGTAACCTGCCAAACCAAGTCTTTTCCCAGAGCTCTGGCTTGCAGTTTAAAAATCTGTAACAGTACTAGGTACTAGGTTGAGATCCAGCTGGTGGAGGTCCCCAGTACCTGGGTTTGGGATCAAATGAGGGAGGGCAATTTAAGCCAACAGTGGTGAGGATGAGGGGAGGGTCAGAAGAAGGGAAGCAGAGACAAAGGGGCCCAGGCCAGGAAGAACAATTGCTGGGGAAACCAGGTCAGGAGACAAAAGACAAATGGAAGGAGGAGATAGGGACTTGTGAGGGAGGCAGAAGTGGCAAAAGCCATGGAGTGGAAAGGAGAGAACACTTTACTATGAAGAGAGAGGGGCCGGGCATTTGTGAAGGGCCTTCAGAAAATAGTTGTGCACTGCTAGAGAGGAAGAAGGTGGAGGAGGGAAATGATGAAATTAGAGGAGTAATTGATAAATGCCTGGACCAAACTGGAGCGGGGGGAAGTTCTGCTAGGAGAATTGCAACAGGGGTAAAAGGGGGAAATAATGTGCAAGAGGAAGAAGAGGAGCTGGAAATGAGAGAGGGAGATGAATGGAAGCAAGCAGGGAGTAAGAGGGGTGGAATCTTAGTGCTGGGGGACTCAATACTAAGAGGAGTTAGGTGGGGTAGCACAGGGGAGAGGCATAGTCGCATTTGGGTGGAGGCCATGCCAGGAATGACAGCAGAAAGGGTGGGACAGTCTGTTCTGAAATATGCTAGAAGGGGTAGGGACAATCCTCATTTAATTATACATCTTGGGACAAACGACCTGGCTGACAAGACAGTAGATACAGTCCAGAGGAGGTTTGAGGAACTAGCACAATTATGTGAGGGAGCAGGAAGATCAGTAACTTTTTCAGAAATACTTCCCATGCCAAAGGCAAGCACAACAAGAAAGCTGGGAATAGAGGAATTTAACAGATGGCTAAGAACCTGGTGTTGTGCTAAAGGGTATGGGCTGTTGGGGGTGGGGAGGGACCTGGGAGGACAGTAGTCTCTATGCCAAGGACAGACTACACTTGAGTGAGGAGGGAAAGAAAGTGTTGAAACAGAGGATGGAGGAGTACATAGAGGAAGTTGGGAATTTAAACTAGGAGTGGGTGGTGGCAGTTGGGGAAGAGATATACAGAGACCACAGGTGGGGGAAACCATATGAGCTTACCCCCCATAACAGTGACAAAGGACAAATGGCAAGTACTGTTGGTGATGCTAGGAAAGGAGGGCAGGATGGGAGGGGGAGAAAGGGTGGAAGGTGGTTACCCTTAATTCTAGGAGCCTTGGGAGGAAAACTTCAGAGTTACAGGTTCTCATGGCAGAGGGAGAGGTGGACATTGCAGTCACCACAGAAACATGGGCCACCCAATACAATGACTGGGACCTGTCTGTACCAGGGTACAGATTATTTCATAGGGACAGGGTGATTTGGAAAGATGGGGGGGGTGGCACTATATGTGAAGGAAGGACTAAAGTGTGTCAGGGAAGAAGGGGAGGAGGGTAGTATGGAGTCACTTTGGATGCAAATCCAGGATTCCAAGAATAGGATTCTTAGAATGGGAGTGGTGTACAGGCCACCATCTCAGACAGAGGAGTTAGACAGGTAACTAGCAGGACAGATCAGGAGGACCTGCGAGAAGGGTAGTGTGGTGATTGTGAGGGACTTCAACATGCCAGGAGTGGACTGGAGCACCCCAACAACCAGAAACAGAAGGGAGCAGGTACTGCTGGATGCCTTCCAGGACAGCTTCGTGCTGCAAACGGTCAGTGAACCAACTAGGTTAGGAAATACCCTTGACCTTGTGCTGGCAAATGGGGACTTTGTGAGAGAATTTACAGTGGAGGAACTGCTGTCAGGGAGTGACCACCGCTCAGTATGGCTCACATTGGATATGGGCAAGGAAGGAGTGGAATCTGGCACAATAGTACTGGACTTCAGGAGGGCCAACTTTGGGAGGATGGGGGAAGTGGTAAAAGGGTACCTGGCCAGAATTCAATCTAGTATGGACACTAACCAGAGGTGGGAGCTCATAAAGCTGGGGATAGTGGAGGCAACTCAAACCTGCTGCAAAGCCCAGAGCAAGAAGGCTAGGGCTAAGAAACTGATCTGGTTGAGCAAGGAGGTCATGGAAAGGTAAGGAGGAAGAGCTGCCTTTAGGAAGTACAAGAAACAGGGAGGGGGGAGGACAGGGAGGAGTACTTGACAGAATCGAAGGAGGTGACAAGGGCAGTAAGGGGAGCCAAAGCATCTACAGAACTCAGGCTGGCACAAGGCATTAAGAAGGGGAGAAGGACTTTTTAAGTACATCAGGGAGAAAAGGGCTGTAAGGACCGCATAGTAAGGATTAGGAAGGAGGGGTTGGGTGAAAGCAGGGTGTGATAAGGCGGAAGCACTAAATGAGTACTTCTGCTCAGTATTTACTAAAGAGAAGAGGGTGACACCCAAGGTGGGAGAAATAGCAGAAGCGGGGGAAGTGGTGACAGATGGGGAATCATGGAGAGCAGAGTTTGAGAGGGTTTGAAGGCACTGAGGGTGGACAAGGCGCCAGGCCCAGATGGCATCCACCCCAGCGCACTGAAGGAATGGCAGAGGTCCTTGCAGGACCTTTGGCAGACCTATTTAATGCCTTACTACATTCGTGTGTACCTCAGGACTGGAGGATGGCTCATGTGCCCCTCCACAAGAGGGGCCCCAAGGATGAACGGGAAACTACAGACCAGTGAGCCTCACATCCATCGGGGTAAGCTAATGGAGACTATCCTTGAAGGAGAGGCTGGTGGCCTCCCAGAGGCCAAAGGACACAGGACAGCAGACAGCATGGCTTCATACGTGGCAGATCCTGCCAAACTGGTCGAGTTCTATGACTGGCAACTAGGCAACTGGACAGGGGCCATGCAGTGGATGTCCTGTATCTGGACTTCAGTAAGGCATTCGACTCAGTGCCACATGGAAGGCTGGAAAGGAAGTTAGTAGGCACAGGGGCGAGTGCAAAACTCATGAGATGGGTAGGAAACTGGCTGCAGGGAAGGCAACAGAGGGTGGTGGTGGGTGGGGAGCTCTCACACCCAAGGGCAGTGACGAGTGGTGTTCCACGGGGCTCAGCGTTGGGACCAGTGTTGTTTGGGATATTCATTGCAGACATATCATGGGACATCAAGTGCAAGATCAGTCTGTTTGCTGATGATACCAAGGTAGGTGTGGTGGTGGATGACCTAGGGGGATGGCAGGGGTTGCAGGATGATCTGGCAAAGCTGGAAACCTGGTCAGACACCTGGCAACTGGGCTTTAATGCCAAAAAGTGCAAGGTGCTGCATTTTCGGATGAAGAACCCAAGGAGGAGTTACCAGCTAGGGGGAGTGCAGCTCGCCCAGACAGAGGAGGAGAAGGATCTGGGTGTGCTCATTACAGGGTCAATGAACAACTCAGCACAATGTAGTAAGGCAGCTGCAAAGGCCAACAAAATGCTGGGTTGTATTGCAAGGGGTATATCCTCAAGGAGGGAGGAGGTGATTCTGCCACTGTATAGGTCATTAGTTTGACCACACCTGGAGTACTGTGTGCAGTACTGGCATCCGTATCTGAAGAGGGACATAAGTTACTGGGGGGGTGCAGCGCAGAGTGACAAAGATGATCAAGGGGCTGGGGGACTTATCATACGAGAGGAGGTTGAAAGAGTTGAACATGTACTCACTGGAGGAGAGGAGAGACAGGGGTGACATGATTGAAACCTTTAAATACATGAAAGGAATAAACAAGATGGGTACAGAGGGGCTGTTCCAAGTAAGGAAGGGGAGGGCCACCAGGGGCCATGATATGAGACTGGAGCAAGGAAGGTTCAGGAGGGAGATGAGGAGACACTTTTTTACAGAGAGGGTGGTGGCTGGGTGGAATGCATTACCTGCTGCAGTGGTATGCAGTAGAACAGTGGACTGCTTCAAACGAGGATGGGACAGGACAAGGGGGAGGGTTAATGAAGGGGAAGGGTGGAAAGGAGGGGCAGCTGCAGAATAAGGGGTGCTAGCTGCATATTTGAGCAGACTTGATAGACCTCTAGGCCTTTATCTGCTGGCAAATTTCGCATGTTCGTATGTTCGTTAATGTTTCAGTCTCTATAGGAGGCAAGGGAACTTGAAATTGATACAAAAAAGTTAAAGCTGTGCAGATTGTGAACTTTGGGGGGAGGGATTTTCAAATCAACCCTTCTGTAGTCACACTTACTGTGTATGCATCCACAGCGGTTTGTTTTTCTTTCTCTAAATGTTGCTTATCTAAAGTCACTTAATCAGCCACTGCTTTTCTTCCAAAAGCAGCCTGAACTGTGAAAGCCATCATCACCTCTAAAAGTACTGTATATACTTCCTCCTTCCACTGACATGCTATCTTGCTGGCACAAATTACAAGGACGGTTGCCCTTGTATGTTTGAGAGACTTTTCCTTAATACATCTCTCCACATATCCCTAAACTTGGGGTCCTATGACCCCAACATACATATATATTACCCTTACCTAGCTTATAGCTGCTCCATAGACCTTTTCCTGTAGGTTCAAATTCACTCGAATACTTAGAGTTTTAGACTCTTTTTCCCAGCCCCACAGTTAGGTTATGACCCTTACCTGCACAGACCCTGTTTAGAGTAAACACTAGGCTTTACAGGATTTACCAAGACCAAAACCAAAACCACCTCCTGGCTGGCTGGGCCAGTTTGTAAAAACAGAAACTATACCACACTGATGACAGTAAGGTAGTAAAAGCACTTCACTTCATTTTAAATAACTTTGCTGACAAGACAGTGGCCAAAACAGGGATATAATTGTTCCTTTTCAACTCTCTGTTACATATTTTTTTAAACACAAGAAACCATGAAATGTGGAACTGTATTGCTGCATTTTATCTTAGACATAACCTTGGGTTATAGAAAAACATGTTTTTGTATAAAATCTATTTGTTTAAGTAAAACAAAATAATTTTGCTTTAAAAACTTCTGTTTCTAAACACTACTTATGCTCTTTACCTGTGTTCTACAAGTATCATCTACAGGGCCTTAACCACCTTTTAAACCTGTGCACCTACATACATATCACTTTACATGGGGGTATCATTGCCATTTATCCTGGTGGTGTCAGGTCATTATCTACTAGCCACTTGCATCTTTTGCTAGCCATACCTATTAATTCACATGTTGGCATCATTTAATTATTTATTAGTCATTAACCATTTGCAGCCTCTGCAAGCCTTGTACACTTTTGGTATCTTTTTTAACTTTTTTTTTTGTAGCCAACTAACTTGTATAGAACTTTGGCCACTGGTTACTAAAACTTTGGCCACTATCATTTTCAACACTCTGTTGGCGGCTTTTTCTGCCCACAAAAAAATCTGCAGCCGTCCTGACACAGGTCAGTTGAGGCAGCTTACTCCCCCTCTCTCACTCGCTCATTGTGTTTCTCCCAGCACTGCAGGCTGCCCTTTTGTACTGGGCATCTGCCTGAGTTGGCACCTTTTTCTGCCCACAAAGAAATCCACAGCTGTTCTGACAGAGGTCTGTTGAGGTCGCTTGCTCCGCCTGTCTCACTCACTCATTCTGTTTCTCCTGGTGCTGTAGGCAGCCATTTTGTAGTGGTCTCCTGTCTCTGTTGGTGCCATTTTCTGCCCATGAACAAATCTGCAGCAGTCCTGACAGAGCTCCATTGAGCTCGCTCAGTCCCCCTCTCTTACTCTCTCATGCTGTTTATGTCGACGCTGCAGGCTGCCCTTTTCTACTGGGTTCCTGCCTGTGTTGCCACCTTCTTCTGGGCACAAAGAAATCTGCAGCAGTCATAATAGAGCTCCGTTGAGCTCGTTCACTCACTTCTCCTCTCTCACTTGTTTGTTCTGTTTCTCCTACCGCTGCAGGCTGCCGTTCTGTACTGGGCCTCTGTGTGCATTGTTGCCTTTTTATGCCCACAAAGAAATCTGCAGCAGTCCCAACAGAGCTCCGTTGAGCTCACTCACTCCCTCTCCCTCACTCACTTGCTCTGTGTCTCATGCTGCTGAGGCTGCCCTTTGTATTGGGTTTCTGCCTGCATTGGCGGCTTTGTCTGCCAACAAAGAGATGGGCAGCAGTCTTGACACAGCTCTGTTGAGGTCGCTCACTTGCCCTCTGTCATTTGCTCATTCCGTTTCTGTGGGGGCTGCAGGCTGGCCTTTTGTACTGGGCACCTGCCTGTGTTGCCGCCATTTCCTGCCCACAAAGAAATCTGCAGCAGTGATGATAGACATCCGTTGAGCTCGCTCACTCCCTCTCTGTCACTTGCTCATTCTGTTTCTCCTGGCGCTGCAGGCTGCCCTTTTGTACTGGCCTCCTGGCTGCATTGGCACCTTTTCCTGCCACAAAGAAATCCGCAGTTGCCCCAACACAGCTCTGTTGAGGTTGCTCACTCTCCCTGTCTCACTCACTCATTCTGTTTCTCATGGTGCTGCAGGCTGCCCTTTTGTACTGGGCTTCTGCCTCTGTTGGCATTTTTTGCTGCCCACAAAGAAATCTGAAGCAATTTTGACAGAGCTCTGTTGGCCTCACGCACTCCCCGTCTCACTTACTTGTTCCGTTTCTGGCAGCGGTGCAAGCTGCCCTTTTGTACTGGGCTCCTGCCTGCATTATCACCCTTTTCTGTCCACAAAGAAATCTGCAGCAGTCACGATACCGCTCCATTGAGCTCGCTCACTCACTCCCCCCTCTCACTCATTCATTCTGTTTCTCCCACTGCTGCAGGTTGCCCTTTTGTACTGGCTCCTATGTGCATTGCTGCCTTTTTCTGCCTACAAAGAAATCCACAGCTGTCCCAACTGAGCTCCTTTGAGCTCACTCACTCCCCTTCCCTCACTCGCTCATTTTGTGTCTCCCGGCACTGCAGGCTGCCCTTTTGTACTGGGCTCCTGCCTGCATTATCACCTATTCCTGCCCACAAAGACATCCACAGCAGACCTGACAGAGCTCAGTTGAGCTCGGTCGCTCCCCCCCACCAGTCGCTTGATCCTAATCTGTCCCAAACACTGATTTACGACAGCAACTGCGATATTCTGCACCAGAAGCGTGGAAACACATTTTGGCCAGGATGTGAACAATGACAGCTGTACTGTTCATAAGGAGGTGTGAAAAAATGCCAGTGTTGAAAATCTGGCATGAAAATATTACTAATTTGCAAACTTACAAGGGTGCGTGGAACCTGCACATCACACTCTAGTAACACAGTCATTTTATGGAGTTTCATCACAACGTTTTTAACATAGGCATTTTAGGACCTCTGCTCATGAACAGTGTCAGTGTGATTTTCTTAATATGTCCCGAACACCAATTTCCCACTGCAACCACTCTATTGTGTGCCGGGAAAAGAGCAAAAACACATTTCAGCCAGGATGTGAAAAATGATAGCTGCACTATTGATAAGGAGGTGTGGCAAAATGACAATGCTGAAAATTTGGAGTGAAAATATTGCAAAGTTGTGAATGTATGACCGTGTGTAGAAAATGCACAATGCACATTTGTAACACACTAGTTTATGGACTTTCGTCACCAAATTTTCAGCATAGGCATTTTAGGACCTCTGCTAATGAACAGCGTCACTGTCTTTTTCATAATGTGTCCTGAGCACAGATTTCCCACAGCGACCATGCTATTCTGCGCCGGAACTGTGAAAACACATTTCGGCCAGGATATGAAAAAATGACAGTTATACTGTTCATAAGGAGGTGCAGAAGAATGGCAATGCTGAAAATCTGTAGTGAAAATATTAATTTGTGAAGTTATGAGCGTGCATGCAAACTGCGCAACACACACTCATAACACAGTCATTTTATGGAGTATCATCACCAAATTTTCAACATAGGCATTTTAGGACCTCTGCTCATGAACCGTTTTACTGTCAGTTTCTTAATCTGTGTGGAACATGGATTTCCCACAGCAGCCATGCTATTCTGTGTCGGAAGTGCAAAAACACATTTCGGCCAGAATGTAGAAAATGACAGCTGTACTGTTCAGAAAGAGGTCTGAAAAATGCCAATGTTGAAAATTGGGCATGGACATTTATTTATTTATTAAATTTTTGTGACTGGGTAGGCCCACTGAGCCCCAAAGGTCCCTTTTTCAGGGGCGACCCGGGATAACAATACTAGATAAAATACAGTGGAGAAAAACTTTTGATTACATAGTTTGTTCCAGCATGAGGTGGTTACAGAAACAGTGGTTACAGACATGATTATCATCATGACACAGTTTTGCCTTGGTACTACTTAGCATAGTGTTATACAGGAGGTAGCATATGTCCCTAGGTGATCAGATAGTAGAGGGCAGTACATGGTTGGCTCACCTTTGAAAAGGTTTGTTGCAGAGAAAGGGGCTACCTTAAGAGCTGTAAGAGCCATGGCAGTGGCATGCACTTGTGGCCAGTATATAGGACTTGAGCCTGGTGCAGAAATTATCAGTGAGGAGGCATTCTGGACCAGGGGAGCTTGTTCCGTAGGCAGGGGGGCTTGGCAAGAAAAGGATCTGCCACCAGCATTGGTCCTTACTCTGGGGACTTCTAGTAGTGTTCGTTCTGATGTCCTTAAGTTCCTAGGGTTGCATTTAATAGCTATGGTTCTGGCCATGCTTGGTGGACCAGGGGGGTTTGAGTAGCTTGTAGGCCTGGACAAGAAAGGGTATTAGAGGCAAGTGATCAATGTGGGCCACCGGAGCTGGGCCAGAGTGTCACAGTGGTGACATCGCAGGTGGTCTTGGGTAGTGAACCGAGCTATTTGCTGTATAGGGTTTGCATCCTGGCTATCTCTTTCTTTGCCATGCCCTGTATTATTGGGGCTGCATAGGTCAGGGTAGGAAGCAGGACACTTGTCACAATGGAGAGCCTGGCCTCAGCGATGAGCTGGTGCCTGAGTCGGTACTAGGTACCGAGTTTGCAATGTAGTGTCCTGGTGACCTGGTCCACATGGTCCTTGTAGGTGATATTCTGATCCAGAGTTAGGCCTAAGTATTTTAGGGAGGGAACTACATTAATTCTTTTGCCAGAGAGTGTGGTTAGTCAGAGGGATGAGGAACTGTCGAGTCCCAGTGATCTTGGCCCGAATAGCATTGCCTTGGTTTTGTCAGCATTAAGTACCATTCTGTTCTCACACAGCCATGTCTCTAGGGATGTGAGGACTTTTTGGAGGAGCAGGCCAAGAGTGGCCACATCGCCCAAGGGTCGGTAGATGACAGTGTTGTCAGCATACTGAACAACCGAGCTCTCTCCGCAGTAGGTACTTAATTCGTTGATAAATATTGCAAATTTGCAAAGCTACGAGCGTGCATAGCAACTGCACAATGCACACCCATAAAACTGTCATTTTTTTGATTTTTCCCACCAAATTAGCAACACGGGCTTTGAGAGCCCACCTCATGAACACTGGCACTGTCATTTCGTTAATCGGCCCTGAAAGGTGATTCTGCACAGTGACCGCAAAATCACCTTTTGGAGCTACGTAAAATCATGACAGTGCCAGAATTCATGAGGAGGGGTCCCAAAAACCCCATGTTGAAAATTTGGTGCCAAAATTCCAAAAATTACTGAGATATGCATCAGAGTTGGAAAACCCTATTTATTCCATTATACAGCTTACTGGCAATTCCTCAGTTTGCGGTTGGCTTTGAAGAGTGCAGGCGTGTTCCCGTCCACTGAAGATCATTGCACCCAGCTCCGGAGGTAAGTGTTGGGGAGAGGTGGGGAGGCATTATGCACAGTGGGTGGGCATGGGTGTGGGAGGGCCAGGAAACCACCAAGGGACCATTTCCTGTTTTACAGGGTAAAAAATAAAAGGAGATCATGGGACCATTTTGTCATTCACAGGGCATGTGACAGGCTGTGGTGAGCTCCCAGCATGCCAATGGCATCTTTTTTTGGGGGGGGCAGTAGTAGCCAATGGGGGATTGGGCACCCCTGTCGGCAGACAACAAAGGGGGGGGTAACACTATGCTGATGAGGATTGGGCACCCCATTGGCAAACAACCAAAGTGAAGGAGTTACATAATGCTGACAGGAGTGGGCTCCCCATCAGCAACAAAAAGTGTGGGGCACATGCTGCCAAGGGGGATTGGGCACCCCCTCGGTGGTGGTGAGGGTTAATTTTGTTTGTGAACATGGCGGCAAGCTGCTGCCATGTTCATAAACAATATCACTGTTTCAGGATCCCACCCTGCAATGACGGGTCACTCCCTCATTGCAGCGAATGGCTGCTCCTGCAGTGATGAGGTGGCCCCTGATTGCAGTGGCTAATTTTTTTACAACTTGGTGGCACGCTGGCAGAACTAGTGTCAGCAGCAGCATGCCACAGCATTGGGGGAAACAGGACAAGCCTTTACAGGCTGTGGGGGCATTGGCCACAACTGTGCCATGCCTCCACAACCTGCTTGTGGAGGAACCTGACGCAACATGTTTCTTGTGCATGTGCACAATCAACATAAAAAGAGAAATAAAACTGTACCATACTGACAATGTTACCTGTAAAATATGCAAACAATGGTTTACAAATTGTATATGATATCATAAGTAAGATAGTCTTGCTTAGCCTTTTATTTAATCATGTATTGCAATGTCCATCAGTTAAAAATGGTCTATGGTGTTACAGAAAATGTCCAGGATGGAGTTCCTTATCATTTAGATAAAAGACCTGACATTCCCTATAAACTTAGTTAATGGAGAACTGCACTGAATCTGTGAATAATGTTTTCTGTAGAAGTTTTTTTTTATATAGTGGGCCCCCTTCTGTTTCTGCCCCATTTTTTGCTGGCCTTTTAGTTAACCCATTGAATATTTATGGGTTAAACACTGCTGCAAAATGCCATCTAAGAATTGTATGATGTTGATTATATCCCCATGAACCTAAGAATTCTAAATTAAAACATAGATGCATTGTACCCACAATGTACAGTAAGTTCTTGATAAGATCATAATATTCTAAAATGGTCAGTGCCAGCAGTGTGTGAATCAGAAACACCCACTGAATTTACCAAAAGGCCAGTTAAGATTAATCAGTAACAAAATGAGAACTGGTATTTTTAAAAATAACATCTACTTCTACAAAAAAGCATGTTTGCTGATTCAATGCAGTTCTCCTTTGAGATATTAATAGCCCAGTCTAAATTGCTCACTATTTATGGGGCTGGCAGTACAGCCTAGAGGTTAGAGTAATGAGCTGTAAATGGGCATTGTACATCCAGCATTCATAGAAACATATAGAAACATAGAATTTGACAGCAGATAAGGACCGCTTGGCCCACCCAGTCTGCTCATTTCCCTACCTAATTGATAAGCTGCAGATCCTAATTAACCAGCAGCCTACTTCTTCCTACCCCAACCCCCTAGAATTGCCTTATGACTGTCCCATGCATGTCTTGAATTCACCATTGTTTTGACTCCACAACCTCCTCTGGAAGGCCGTTCCATGCATCCACAACCTCTCTGAAAAAATACTTTCTAACATTACCTCTGAGCCGTCCCCTCTATCTTCAATTGTGCTCCCTTGTTCTTGCACATCTCTTTTTCTGAAAGATGCTACCCTCTTGGACTTTGTTAATTCCCTTAAGGTACTTGAAAGTTTCTATCATGTCTCCTCTTCCTCCTTTCCTCAAGGGTATACATATTAAGCTGCTTTGATCTCTCTTCATATGTCTTCCGGTGCAGACCCTGCACCATTTTAGTTGCCCTCCTCTGGACAGCTTCCATCCTGTTTATGTCTTTGTGGAGATTGGGTCTCCAGAACTGCATGCAGTACTCCAGATGGGATCTCGCCAGCTGTCTGTACAGAGGGATAATAACTTCCTGTTTTCTACTGGTGATGCTTCTCCCTATGCATCCTAGTATCCCCCCAGCCCTCCTTGCTGCCCTGTCACATTATTTGCCCACCTTTAGGTCATCTGATATGACTACCCCAGGTCCCTTTCCATTTTTGTTGTTGTTAGTATCTCATCCCCATTGTGTACTCTTCCCTGGGTTTTGTTTCCCATGTGCACATTACCTGCTTCTTAGCATTGAATCTAAGCTGCCAAACATTTGGCCATTCCTCTAACCTTGCCAAGTCCCTTCTCATTCTTTCCACCCCACCTTGTGTATCAACTCTGTTGCAGATCTTTGTATCATCTGCAAAGAGACATATTTTTCCTTCCAGTCCCTCTGCAATGTAACTTATAAGACATTGAAAGAGGACTGGTCCTAAACGAACCTCACGGTACCCCACTAGTAACCCCCTTTCTTCAGGTGGACTCCATTTACTATTACTCTCTGTGTCCTATTCTCCGGCCAATTCTTTACCCAGGCTGTCATCTTGGGACCCACTCCCAGGCTGGCTAACTTGCATATAATCTTTTTGTGGGACTGTGTCAAATGCCTTGTTAAGTCAAGGTAGGTCATGTCACAGCCCCTTCCTGATCTACTACTTTGGTCACCCAGTCAAAGAAATCTATCAGATTCATCTGGCATGACCTTACCACTGTGAATCCATGCTGCCTTGGGTCCCTGCCCCGCTGGCACCTCTAGATACTCAACAATTCTTTCCTTCGAAGTGATTCCATCATTTTTCCCTATCACTGAGGTTAAACTAACAGGTATGCAGTTTCTGCTTCTGCCTTGCTCCCACTTTGTGAAGGGATCACATCTGCCCTCCTCCAGTCCTCAGGTACCACCCCATCCTCCCATGATTTGTTTAAGAGGGTAGTCAGTGGTGTCACTAGTTCTACCTTAGTTCTTTAGAATTCTGGGATGAATCCATCAGGCCCATTGTTTTGTCCACCTTCAATTTTAAGAGTTCTTTCAGAACCCTTTCTTCTGTAAATGGGCTGGTATCAACTTCTGTATCCAGAGTGTTTCTATTGTTTGTTTTAGGTACCTCCCTTTTCATTTGTAAATACTGAGCAAAAATATTTGTTTAGTATCTCTGCCTTTTCATAGTCACCTCTGCCCACCCTCCCTCCCTTTATTAAGCCTCACTATCCCTCCCTTGGTCTTCCTGTCTCTCTGATGTACATATAGAAGGTTTTATCCCCTTCTTAACTGAGTTGGCTATCTTTTCCTCGGTTTGGGCCTTTGCTGTTCTGACTGCCTTCCCAGCTTCCTTTTGTTTTAACTGATACAGTTCTCTGTCCTGCTCCTTCTGTGATTCCTTGTACTTCCTGAATGCCTTCTTTTCTCTTGAACCTTCACTGCCACGTCCTTTGAGAACCATAGTGGTTTCTTACATCATTTGTTTTATTTATTTGCTTCACACAAGGCTTGTTACCTCTGTGATGGCAGTTTTATTATTCCCCATTGTTCTTCCACCCTACTTCCTGCCCATTTGCTAGGTGCATTCATAGGCCTCACCCATTTTGTAGAGTCAGCCCTCCTAAAGTCCAGTACTTTTGCCTTTGTATGGCTTGACTCTATTACTGTGTTTATTGTGAACCATACTGTTCAATGGTCACTAGTTCCCAGATGGCTACCCACTTCTACATCTGTGATCCTCTCTCCATCTCCATTTGAGAGAACCAGTTCTACAATTGCTCCCTCTCGACTGGGTTCCAATACTAGTTGTCTAAGGCATGCCCCTTGTAGGGCATCTAGAATAATCCCACTCATCGAAGTGGCTGCTGCAACTGCACTCCAGTTAACATCTAGCATATTCAGATCGCCCATCAGCAATATCTCCCTTTTTCTGCCATTCTAAGTATACTTTCTATCATTTCCTTGTCCATTTCACCCCCTGAGAGGGGTCTATCTAACCCTGTGTGGATTGTGGTGCCATTGCCTGTCTCCAAATTTGCCGCAGTGCTTCTCTCTCCCTGTTTACCATTTGTTCTGTTGCTTTGATTCCTTCCCTTATGTAAGGCTACTCCTCCTCCTTTTTACCCTCCCTGTTCCTCCTGTAGATAGTGTATCCTGGCTTGTACATCCAGTCATGGTTTTGTGTGTACCATGTTTCTGTGACTGCCACAATATCCAGATGTTCCTCCTCCATCAAGGCCACTAATTCAGGAAGTTTGTTACCCAGACTATGGGCATTGGTACCATTAGCTCCATTTTTTGGATGGCTTTACCTTCTGTTGCAGCATCCCCACTGACCTTCTACCTCAGCCTTTTTCTCATTTAATACCCTGTTTTGTAGGGAGTGTGGGATTTTTCTGCTGCTTATCAGTGCTACCCCTTGACTAGTTTAAAGCTTGCCAATGAAGCATTTAAACCGATTGCTCAAAGACTTGTTCCTCTCCTGGACAGATGCAGAGCATCCTGCCAGTATAGGCTGATGTCCTCCAGGTGGAACCCCAGTCCCCAATGAAGCCAAACCCTGTGCTCCACACCATTTTTCAACCATTCATTAAACTGCATGGTGCAACGTACCCTCGCCTCACCCATGCCATTGACAGGCAGCACCTCTGAGAAGAATACTGTGTGTGCTACTTGTCTTAGGCCCCTCCCCAACTCTACAAAGTCCTCCTGCACTGCTCTAATCTCATGATGAGCCAAGTCATTTGTCCCTAGGTGGACAATGACGTCCAGCTCAGACTCCCGTGCAGCTATTCTCGTGATCCTGAATATGCACTTCCTGTCCCTCCAAGCCATTCAGACAAGGATTTGGTTCCTACAACCTAAATTTCCATATTGTGTGGCTCTGACTAAGTCACTTAATCTCCCCAGTGTTCCAGGGTAGTCCCTAGAAACAAGCACCTGTGCCTAGTTGGCCTTACCTGGTTACCAGAGGAACAAATATACATATTTATTAAATTACGTTTATAAACTGTAAACAAACATTACACTCCAGTACATATATTGCAGATCCATGCAATAACCAAGGAATATACCATCCAAGTCTATGGCTGTTAATATAGCTTTAGAGGTTAGAGTAAAGACCTTGGTACATCCAGCACACAGATGTGAGTTTGATTCCCACAACCTCCACTTGTATACTGTGTGATTCTGAGCAAGTCAGTTAACCTCCCCAGTGCTTCCGGGTAGTACCAGAAAACAGGTACCTGTGCCTAGTGGGCCATACCTGGTTACCAAAGAATAATAAAAAAAGTCTTTAAATGCTTATATTCTTTTATCTTTAAAAGGCTATAGTTTAAATATTAGAGGCTGGTGTACTTACAGCCTCAAATCAGGAACAGACATAAATCAAATACTGCAGCTTTAAGCAACAAACCCAAAAAAAGAAACCCACCCTGAGGAATACAGGACTTTTAGAAGGGACTCCATTACAAATGAGCTTGACTCATTGGTTACATTCCCTTCCACTGAAGTCTGTTATTATAGACAATGATGATCCTCTCCCTCATCAGTGCAAAAAAGACAGAACACTGCCAATGAAGTGTAAAGTCTCTTCTCCCTCACCCCAGATGTGAAAATAAAGGAAAAAATGCAACCTAAGGGGATAGGAACTAAGCAGATGTTCCCTCCCTACTCCTAATGGAGTCCATCTAACTACTCTATCCCTCTCTGTAAATCCATTATTTTCCCCTTTTAGTTTAGTTTTGAAACTGTCTGTCTGGAGGATGGAAACATAATAAATACTTTTACACTGACCTGCTGCTGCATATAGGAGGGAATGCTCACTCAAACAGTGTAGCTGAGCCTGAGACCATAGAGCCTAGGTAAGAGATGAGCAGTCTGTGTCACATGACTCATCCCAAAGCAGAACTGAGACTTTTTAAAGAGAATCCCTTAAACAAAAAATTAAGATTGTGTAGACACACACACACACACACACACTTTAAAAGAACGTTCAACTTGACACCTCAGACTCCAGAAACAGCAAACAAGCATGAAGCACCTCATTTTTATGTTTTCTTGCACGCATGTGCAAGAAACATAGTGCCATCATTGGAGTTTTCTGAGGTGTGTCAGCCCTCTTCCAATTCAGTCAGTGTGTTTGCAGGCAATTGAAGCCACAGTTCTCCACTACTGGAGCTGTCTATGACAGCTCCAAATGCAGTGGAGTACAGTGAAAGGAGGACTACGCTTCAGTGAGCAGCGATAAGATACCGCCTGATCATGTGCGCCCCCACACACACACACACACACACACACACACACACACACACATGCTGTATGCTCGCCCCCACGCACACACTGTATAGCCGATGGGGTGCCCAATCCCACGTCGGGTGTGCTGCGCTCCCCAAACACAGTTCCATGTGCCATGCTGGGTGCCCACCCCAGCGCGGGTTACACTCAGATAGCTGATGGGGTGCCTAATCCCCCGTCAGCTCCACTGTCTCCCTCCCTGAGTACAGGGTGCCACACTAGGAGCCCACCACAGCATGGCAACAGATGCTATGGCTAACGGGGGTGCCCAATCCCCTGTCGGCTCCACGGCCCCCAACCAGCATCCTTCTGCCATGCTGGGAGCCCACTCCAGCATGGCAAACGTCTTGCGTCGTCTCATTAAAAAAAAAAACTGAAAATCAAAAACGGTCCCTCACTGTGTCTGCCCCCACCTGCGCCCACCCACTGCACCCCTGTCTCCCCACACCCCCTCACCCCATACTTACCTCGGACTCTGGCATGATGATCTTCGTGGACCAGGAACACGCTCTGCACTCTTCAAAGCCGACCGTGAACTGAGGAAATGCCAGTAAGCTGTATAATGGGATAGATAGGGTTTTTCAACTTTGTTGCATATCTCAGGCATTTTTCAGAATGTTAAGCACAAATTTTCAACATGGGGTTTTGGGACCCCTCCTCATGAATTATTGCACTGTCATGGCGTTATTCGGACGAAGGGTGATTTCCAGTCACTGTGTGAAATCACCTTTCGACTGAGTAATGAAATGACACTGCCACTGTTCATAAGGTGCGCTCTCAAAAAGCCTATGTTGAAATTTTGGTGGAAAAATTCCTAAAAATGACTGTTTTACGGGCGTGCGTTGCGCAGTTCCTACGCACGCTCATAAGTTTATGAATTTTCAATATTTTTAGTCCAGATTTTCAACATTGCCATTTTACCACACCTCCTTATGTGCAGTACAACTGTCATTTTTCACATCTTGCCCAAAACGTGTTTCCGCCCATGTAGTGCACAATGGCGCAGTCGGTGTGCGAAATCAATGTATGGGACACATTAAGAAAATCACAGTGACACTTTTAATGAGCAGAGGTCTTAAATGGCTATGTTGAAATTTTGGTGAAAAATTCCTAAAATGATTGTTTTACAAGCGTATGCTATGCAGTTCACACATGCTCATAAGTTTCTGCAATTTTCTATATTTTCACTCCAGATTTTCCACATTACCATTTTATACACTTCCTTATGAACAGTACAGCTGCCATTTTTCACATGGCCCCCAAAATGTGTTTCCACACATGTAGCGCACAATGGTGCAGTCGGTGTGTGAAAGCAATGTGTGGGACAGAGTAAGAAAATCACAGTTGCACTGTTCATGAGCAGAGGTCTTAAAATGGCTATGTTGAAAATTTGGTGAAAAAATTCCTAAAAATGACTGTTTTACGAGCATGTGTTGCCTAGTTCCTATGCACACTTATAAGTTTGCGAATTTTCTATATTTTCCCTCCAGATTTTCCACATTGCCATTTTATTACACTTCCTTATGAACCGTACAGCTGCCATTTTCACATGTCGCCCAAAATGTGTTTCCGCACATGTAGCACACAATGGTGCTGTCGGTGTGCAAAAGCAATGTTTGGGACAGATTAAGAAAATCACAGTTACACTGTTCATGAGCAGAGGTCTTAAAATGGCAATGTTGAAAATTTGGTGACAAAATTCCACAAAATGACTGTGTTACAAGTCAGCATTGCGCAGTTTCCATGAACCCTCGTAAGTTCATGACTTTGTAATATTTTCAGTCCAGATTTTCATCAGTTGCATTTTTCCACACTTCCTTATGAACAGTACAGCTGTCATTTTTCACAACATGGCCGAAATGTGTTTTCACACTTTCAGCGCAGAGATGCGTAGTCGCTGTGGGAAATCATTGTTCAGGACAGATAAAGAAAATCACAGTGACACTTTTCATGATCGGAGGTCCCAAAATGCCTGAGTTGACAATCTGCTGTAAAAATCCCCACTAATTACATTACGGGTGTCGTTGTACAGTTTCTATGCACGCCATGACTTCACCAGTTTTTAAATATTTTTACTGCAGATTTGCAACATTGCCATTTTTTCCACCTCCCCATGAACAGTACAGCTGTCATTTTTCACATCCTGTTCAGAATGTGTTTTTGCACCTGTGGTGCTAAATGCTGTAGTCACTGTGCATAAGCAGCTTTCGGCTAACAAACTGATATTGCCACTGTTCATGAGGTGGGGGTCTCAAAAACAACATGTTGAAAATTTGGAGTGAAAATACCAACGAATGCCTGAGCTGTTAGGGTTTCCAACCATAACGCCCCACCCTGTAGAGAATGACAGGCAACAGGGTGTGACTTGGGATTCTTCTTCTAATGCTCATACCATCTCCACACCCTGCAGCCAGTGAGAGGCATCAGGTATGCCTTGGACTCTTTCGCCCCAAAGTTCACCCATTCTCCTATACCACACCCATCTCACCATTATTTCCTGATGGAATGGGCGATATGGGCCAAAGACCCTGGCACACCGTGACACTTCTGTCAGTGTCTGCTGGGTAGGGTGTGTAGAAATGGCATGGCCGCTATGCCTCGATTTACCCAAAGGCACACCCCAATACCTGTCACGCTCTGCAGGTGGTGGTGTGGTTGGCTTCAGTTTAATACTTCACTGCCATTCCTATTATGCAGCTCTGTAACTTCTGCACTACCAATGCCAATGCCAGCAAGCAAACATTCGGCATTGACAAATGCTTGTTTCTATGTGTGCCTGGACAGCTGGACTTTACTAACTCTGCCATGCTAGTTTATACTTACTTTTTTATTTGTTTGTTTGTTTGTTTAAACAGCAAGATTCTTCAGGCCAAAAAAGTTATGGGGCTATAGCCCCCCTCACCCTACAGTTCATATGTGTGCCTGTTATGTGTGGTCCATAGCTCAGTGCTTATGTAACAATATTGTAGCTGGATGATGTAGATGGTTGTTGGATACAGAGGCCAGCAGGTAAGAGGACAATGTTTACTAGGTACTAGTGATATAGAATGATTTGTGCTTAGGTACTTTAGCATGAACATAATAGAGTTAATGAAAACAGTACATATGAATTGGATATTCTGAGCAATGTGCTCAGATGTTTGAATTGAGTTATTTGATATTATTTGATGGTTTTGGCCTTTCTCTGTATCCCACCTGCAGGGAGGAAGATTGGTTTAGTATTATGAGACACCCGAGGGGATGAGAGTGCCACAGAAGGAGGAGGTGTCGGAGAGGATGGTGGGTGAGTGCAACTCACTCTAAGCAGAGCAGAAGTCTGCTACTGAATAAATAGGATGTGTGGAAGGAGCTCTTCCCCCACATAACTACAGGCTGTGCCCTTCAATTATGTGTCGTTCATAGCTCAGTGCTTATGTAACAATATTGTAGCTGGATGATGTAGATGGTTGTTGGATACAGAGGCCAGCAAGTAAGAGGACAATGTTTACTAGGTACTAGTGGTATAGAATGATTTGTGCTTAGGTACTTCAGCATGAGCATTATAGAGTCAATGAAAATAGTACATATGAATCAGATATTCTGAGCAATGTGCTTGGATGCTTGAATTGAGTCATTTGATATTATTTGATGGTTTTGGCCTTTCTCTGTATCCCACCTGTAGGGATGAAGCCTGGTTTAGTATTATGAGAACCCCCAAAAAGAATATGATGTCCACAATTGTTCTGTAACTGACTGATGAAGGAGTTGAGCAGGAATACACCCCCTAAGAATGATATGAATAGACAATCACCTCCTCCAACTCCGGAGAGTGTGACCAGTAGCACGCAGGAGATGAAAACCCCCCTTGGGGGGAACCTCTGAGGACCCATGGCTACTGACCTGCCTGTCCTTCTGGGCACACTAAAGGAGAGAGATTCTAATTAAAAATTAAATTAATCAGCTAATCTGAATTGTAAATTGTAGAATTTAATTCAGAGAAATGGAGCTTAAGAAAGTACTGAATTGTAACATGTCCAGTGAAGCAATCTCCTCCTAGTAAACTCAGAGTTCGAGAACCCATGTACAATTTGGAATGATGGAGAGTGGATATATTGAAAAGACTGTCTTCTGGACTTCAGTTGACTAGAAGGCATAAGAATCCAGGGAATTGTAAGATGATGGAGATGAAGTTGATGACTGATGAACTCAATACAGGTGACCAGATGAAGATAGTTGCATCCAAGCTTTGACATAAATGAGGCAGGATGAATAGAAGTAGTATGGCTTCCAGGTTTCTACTAATAGAGGGCTTGTATAGCACATGGAATAGGAGAAGGCTTGGAGCCAGGTTACTGACTGATGAGTCCAGTTCTGGTAAGTACGATAGGAGTAGAGTATAGTCTTAGGAATTTATATAAAGGCAATGGCTATAGAGCTGAGCTGGAATACTTGCAGGCTGTAGAGGATTAATCAGAGGCACTGGTGCGAGGTTAGGAAGCATCCAAGTACAGTAGTAGAATATGGTGATCCTAAAAGTAAGCAAGGTGGGTGGACTGCAAATCCGAAGAGAGAGGTAGCAAGTAGCAAAGAAAGCACCAATGTAGGCAGGTGAGAAGGAATGGGACATGGCAACCAGCCCCTGGTGAAAGTGCAGCTTAACCGACAGCTGGTGAGGTAGGAGACAGGCGGCTGATTCCAGGTACGGGAAAGCACAGCCAGACCCATGGATGTCTGCTGGTAGAAATAGAGCATGGTAGGTAGTCCTTCAATGAGATGTGCAGCAAATCCATCAGCTGGTGAGGTAAGTAGAGAAGCAACTAGCTCCAGGTAACAGGAAATGCAGCCAGACCTACGGAAGTCAGATAATAGGAATAAGTGTGGCATAGAGCCTCCTGGAAATGTATCTTGAATCACTTCAGAGCAGAGTAGTACTGCATTTGTAAGGCAGACTTAGAGAATGGAATGGTGCTGAGGACTGCTGTATCTAGAAGATCAAGGATGGCAGGGATTGCATCGAAGAGACCATGGCAGAGATATGGCAATTGGATGAGAGGAATAACATCTGAAACTGTAGGTATACAAAGTTCAAGGCAGGAAAACCAGATGAGACCTGAAAGAGTCTCAGATGGAGATAACTGAAGAGGCTAAATCAAATGAAGGCGCATTGTCACAGGTCTGAGAAGCGGTAGCGCACAATCAAGATATTGAAGGTCTGCAGGAGACGCCAACTAAGTGTCCTGGAAAGGTGAAGCAGCAGTAATTCCATGGCTGAGGCAGCAGGGAAAAGCATCCAAAAATAGATGATGAACAAAGAAATGGCCAGATGCGAATACATAGTAAAAGAGCTTCCAGCTGGCTGACAGCAGCAGGTAGGCATATAGCAGAATGTGGGAATCTCAAGGCCCTGAGCTGGGTGAAGAAGAAGTAGAGCAGAAGTAGGTAAACCTCCCAGCCCGATGGGTGAAGGCAAGTTGTAGAAGAAGGCGATTAGTAGGTAAACCTCCCAGCTCGATGGGTGAAGGCAGGTCGCAGAAGCAGGCGATTATGGTGCAATAATTTATAGGACCAAAAGACCTCCGAGCCCATAGGGGCACAGGCCTGACCAAATGCGATGGCTAACCTCCTGCCCTGCAGGCGAGGCAGGATGCAGAGCAGTGGTAGATAATGCAATGGAAATGTTGAACTGCATGCAATGTAGAAGGTCATGTCCTGGTATGTAGATATCGCAGTAAATAGGTAAACATAGGTTAGAAAGATGCCAGTTTATGAGGAGCACAGTAGATTGGTATGGCAAGTTAGATGCGATGACTTCTAAGCCCTGGGAGGGCGTAGCAGGTAACATGAGTAAGTAAGGTAAAGAAGTGAACCCGTATGAGTTGTAATAGTAAGCAAGCTGTATGATGCAAACACAATAGCAGGAAGCAGGCACAAGTGTCCAAATAAAAGAAGATGAATGTCGAAACATCAAACGCGAATCCATATTAAGGAGCTCTAGGGCTGGCAACCACGGCAGCAGGCAGGTAGATAGAGAATAAGTGAACCATTAGGCCCCGAGTTGGCAAGGCAGGTGGAGTAGAAGTTGCATGCCCAAGGCTTAACAGGCAAAGCAGGTCTGAGAAGTAGGCAAAGATATTGCAGCTGGATCCCATGAAAGTCAGCTGGTAATGTGAGCAAGCAGCAGCTAGACCCACGGAAGTGTAACACACACAGTTGGATCCTTTGTAGGTCAGTCGACAGGGTAAGGAGGGTAGCAGCTAGCCTGACTGAAGTTAGCATGCGCAGCTGTACCACACGTAGATCAGCAGGCGCGGCAAGATATAATGGCAGCTAAGCCCCATGAAAGTCAGGTGCAGCTGGACCCTATGTAAGTCAGCCGGTAAGGTAAGGAGAGAGAGAGAGAGAGCTAGCACAAGGCTAGCATGCTCAGCTGGACCACAGAAGCCATCTGGTCAGGGAAGCAAGCAGCAACTAAAAGCAAATGCACTGAGTGATGCACTTTAACAAGTAATAGGAGCACAGGAGCCTGCCTGACTGCAAGATAAATGAATATGCTCTAGTGTGAGCAGGAACAATAATACAGTAGAACTCCCCAGGTAAATAATTAGCAGTCTTATAATCATACCAGAGATTCCAAAATCCAGGTCAGGTGTTGCAGCTGAGTGGATAACCAATAAACAAGCAAGGTCAATGTAGCAATTTGCAGATTAACCAAAGTGATGATAAAATGTGTCTAAACCAAAGATTACACACTGATACCAACTGAACGTCGCTAAAAACGAAATGAAGGAACGTAAAGAGAATGTCAATAGGAAAATAATCAAGATACCTCTGAGGCTGATAGGGCAAGTTGGGAATGTTGATTGCTATGTGGTCACCAGAGACCCCATTAGCTCCATGGTCGGTGAGGTGAACAGCCGAAAGTAATACGTAAAGCTGGTTACTACCACGTAGTAGACAATGCATGTAGTTGAGGGTGAATACAAAAGGACACCAACAATGGACTTGCAGAGACCCAGGAAAAACAGCAACAGTGCACTATACGAATGTGCAAGGGACTCACATGAAGATAGACCTTAGGCAGTTAAAGGCAACTGAATAATGCAGTGCAGAGCAGGACGCTGAGAAGTGCAGTAGTGGAAGCAAGCAGTAGACTGCAGCGGGAGAGGACAGTCATAGCTATGTGTTGAAGCAAACAAGGAGGCTGAAAGGAGATCTCGGTAGTCCATGTAGCAAGCGGTTCCTAGAAGAAACTAACTTAGTGGCGGCAGGGAAGTGGCTGCTTGTAGGAGATAGAAAAGCCACAGCAAAACAAAGACAGCTGAGCAGAATACCGGCAAGGATCAGACTCAATGGCAGCCAAAGACTGGCCTTGCAAAGCACCTGAAAGGAGGAATTAGAAACAAACACCGACAACAGGAAGAAGGGGGGGCAAATGGATGGAAGAAAAACAAAGCGAGAAACATAGGAGGAGTGCGGGGGGAAGAGAAACAGACGAATAGAAGCAAGCAGCCATGAACCAGCTGCAGCACACCAGTGAGTGTGACTTGCTCTAAGCAGAGTGGAAGTCTGTTGCTTGAATAAATAGGATGTGGGGGAGGAGCTCTTTCCCCACATAACTACGGGTTGTGCCCTTCAATTACAGAGTGGGTTTATACAGATGGACACAACTCAGGAATAACGTGCAACCCACGTTGTCAAGTGGGATGTTTATTAAATTCATAAACTCATTTTTCTTGCACCTTTTTCAATTAGCAGTTTTTACAAATAAAGCAAAAAAAAAATTAACAACTGTAATAACAGAAATGAAAAGAAAAAGTCTCTATGTCCTCAACAGGAACCTTCTCTCACCACAGATCAGCAACAAATGACCCACTATCCCTTGAGACCTGTTCAGGTAGAGCTTTTATTTCCTCCCACCTGATCAGGTGACACAGTATCTACAACAGAAAGAGAACTCTTTTAACTCATTCTATCCTATTGTCACTTAGAATGTTCAGATACCCTCTGCCTGCTACTAGAACACCTGTGTGCCTGAAGGGGTTTTAGATCTGCAGCATTCATACAAACACACTGTGCTTAAACCTACACATCTTAAAAACCATACACCCAATTTTAAAACTGTAAAAAGAAAAGTTTTTCAGGACAAAAAGTTTTTGAAAATGAGTGAAGTTTGGTAATGTCTATTTAACTGGATTTAATGTTGTGTAAGGTTGTTTTCATATTTTAATAAATTTGATGATTTCATCTAAATATAATTATGCTCTGTTTACTTAGTCATGCAAAATATTAAATTTCTGTAAAATTGTTGATTAAAAATAGTTAAAAATACATACAACATCTGTAACTGTCTAAATACAATTTTGGAAGTTGTTTTACCATTTTTTAGTCAGAAATCAATATCTGACTCTCTTGTTATTACAGTTTGAGTTTTTGTTCCATTCCACTGGTTGGAATTTTGCAGTGTTCAATTCTTCCTACCCACTGATTTTAGTTTATGAATCTGATTATCAATTTTTTTTTTTTCCCTAGTTTAGTAAGAACATATTTACACATTACCTTAGAAGGACATATCAGGAAGTGATGCAGGAAGGAAGTGCTTTGTGAGGTCAAGTGGATGTAAATAGGAAGAACACTTCCAGTGTAGGTCAGTGAGCTCACAGGAAATGGAGACATTTGTTAGTGCTGGAGGTCTCTCTGTGATTAATTGCATATGTGCTGTAGTTAAAATGTGTAATTTCATTGAAAGAAACTATTTTATTTTTGCAATAAAATCCCATGATAAGTATAGGAAACTGTATTTTATTTGTGCTGTTTGCTTTATCATACTGTAAATGAAGCATGATGTTGTTCATGTAAAGGTTCACAGTCTTTCAGTAACACATGTTACATAAATCTGTGTATTACTTAATTTTCTGGCATAGTTTATTTTTGGGGTTGTATTATGGGATGGTTTAAGGTGAGGGAATGACTGTATGAGGAAGCACTGTGTGTTAGTGGTGAGTGGGGGAGGGAGGGTTCCTGCATTCATAATACAGGCTCAGATGCACTTCATATGTTCTTGGAAATGAGAGGGCTGTATGCATCTAATAATGGTGCTAACAGACACTGTAGATACATATGGGTATAATGATAGGATGATGAAATTGCTGAAAAGGCACTGGTAATTTGGGGTATACTGTGTCATGGAGAAGGGTGTGTGTGCCTGTACCAAGGAATGATGCTCAGGCACTGCAGTCTTTTGTGCCATGAATTGGCACCAGCCCTTGGGGTATACTCAGTTGTAGGGAAGCAGGCTGGCCTGCACCTGGTAATGGTGTTCTATGCCATGCAGAAACATTGTGGGTACACATATGGGTGATGGACATGTACACCTGTAAAGGTTGTGTACTATGTGCTGTGTCACATGGTTTGCCTGTATAACATGTAATATGTTGCAACATTCAGTATGGTGCACTGTGTGGGTGGGAAGGAGGGTGTGCTCTGCACCATGGAGTGTTGCCTATATTGGTGCACATGTGTACTGTGTGCTATGTTTCATTTGAATGGACTGTATACATCATACACTGCACTGACTACATCACAGTGCATCGAGAGGTAAGGATGGTCTGAAGCATTATGAGCACAAGGGACTAAAGTGGTTGGAGCATTCGAACTTGAATAGAACATTACAGTGCATCTGAGGGTAGTGTTGGAATGAATCTTGATGTGCACAATGACTACACCATGGTGACTGAGGAGGGATCTATATCAGTAATGCACATCACAGAATGTCAGAGATAAAGGTTGGACTGAAGACTGATGAACAGATGGACTAAATCAGTGACTCTGGTGGATTTGAACTTGAACAGCACTTTACAGTGCAGTAGAGGTTGGGGCTGGACTGACACCAGATCAGACAATGGACAACACCATTGGCTGTGGAGGGATCTGAACCTGAAATGCACTTCACTGTTCACTACAGTTTGGGGCTCATGGATGCATGATAAGGAGATAGATTTTACAAGTGGCTGTGGAGGGATTTGAGCCTGAAGAATACTTACAGTGCATCAGAGATTGGGGCTGAACTGATGTCATATGAATTGATGGGCTTCACCAGTGATGTAGAGGGTTTGAACATCAAATGCACTTCACAGTGCATTATGGGATTAGTCTGGACTGAGACATGGTAAGTCGATGGACAACACCATCAGCTGTGGAGGGATCTGATCCTGAAATGCACTTCAGTGTTCACTACAGTCTGGGGCTCGAATGACACATGATAAGGAGACAGATCTTACAAGTGGCTGTGGAGGATTTGAATCTGAAGAATACTTTACAGTGCATCACAGATTGGGGCTGAACTGATGGACTACACCAGTAGATGTGGAGGGTTTTGAATACGAAATGCACTTCACAGTGCATTAGGGATTGGTCTGACTGATGCATGGTAAGTCGATGGACAACACTATCAGTTCAGGAGGGATCTGAACCTGAAATGCACTTCACTGTTCACTACAGTTTGGGGCCTCGACTGATGCATGGTAAGGCGCTAGATCTTACAAGTGGCTGTGGAGGGATTTTAACCTGAAGAACACTTTACAGTGCATCAGAAGTTGAGTCTGGACTGACGCCTATATGAGTTGATGGACAACACCAGTGACTGTGGAGGATTCAAAACTGATTTGGCCTTTACAATGCATCAGAGATTGGGGCTGGACTGATGCCAGATAAGTTGAAGGCAACACCATTATTATTTTTTTTCATTTTAAACAATCAGCAATCGCGATTAGGAGAAAACTCAAGTGCAGAGCATGAGACAAACATGCTACTGACCCTAACCCACTTATCATCCATAACGCAGGGAGCAACATGCCACATAGATTTAAATATAGCCATAATCCGAACATAAACTCTTTAAAAAGTAATAAAAGGTGCTGAATTCATGTGACCTCATCTAGTACATGCACAAGAAACACTCTCTCCCTTCAGGAATGCCAGCCGGATCCATAAGATGTGATCACACAGGATGACCAGAAATTATCCCAACATGAACAAAGTAACAACTATGAAAACTTTTATCATAAATAAAAATAAAAACAAATAAAGTAAATACAGATTACAAATCAAGGTTTTGGCACTGAAATGAAGTGAGTATTTTAGGATAAGAGCAGCACCTCCATCTTGAAACTAAGTTTCTAGTCACCATGCTCTTCCTGCGCCAGTGTGCACTCTGACTGGTTAATGGAAATAGTGACGTGTACAATAAGCATAGAGCAAGCATGGCAACAGTGGTGATCAATATGACCAAATGGTGACGCACTACAGAGCTAGGGCGGGTGCAGGTGAGGGCTGTCACCCCTAACTGAAACATCAAAAAAAATCACTGTACACCCAAGCTCCAGAGAGTCACTTTCCTTCAGTGACGTTGTGAAAAATACGAGTCCTGCTTGAATGCTAAATAAGGATTTAGTCTAACGTTTCAGGCTACACATTGAATAGAATAGTGGAAGACACAACAAAAGATCTGCGGCAGGTTCCTGGCGCTCGACAACTAAGGCTTCATCAGTGGATGGTGCCTGCATCTAAGACAATCTCTTTATACCAGTTAAATTCAGAATTGATGATGTCAGAAAATCCGACCAATCACAGAGCTCGATTTTAAATACAGAAATATTCAGCTCACTTAGTGGTATAAAATGGACTAATAGTTATAACAATCATGATATCAGTGACAAGATGTTATTGTAGAAAATACCCTAAAAGACAAAAAATACACCAAAGTGGTGACGCCAATCGGATTGCTCAATAAAAAAAAAAAATTATGAAATTAATTATAGTGTAAACCTGATCAGCTTAACATGTTACACTAAAACAAGATGATTTGTTGTTACGATACAAACTAATGGCAGAATGAATATAATACATTTTTCACAGCACATGCAAAAATAGTAAATTTATTTATTTATGTATTAAGGCTTGTTTTCTCAAAATAGCCAATGGGAACACATATTATATTAGGGTAAAATCAGTAAGGGTACGATGTTCCCTATTAGCTGGTACAACTCAATTCATCAAATGTAAACAAATGCTTGAGCTGCACCAAGAGAAAGATATGGACGCCAATTGGCCATCAGGCACTACAGCAAATGATTTAGGACGCCATATGGCGTCATCAGGAAAAATAGGTATTTTTTTTATGACGCCATATGGCGTCATCAGGAAGGAATGAGTTAATAGCTCTAAAAACAATATTGTACACATTTTAGATTGCTATATTCACACTAAGTGACCTATTATCATGTTTGACCTGAAACAATGTATTGTGCTAAGGTTTTTCTATCTCATAGCACATTCCCCTGTGTTTGAGTGACAGGTCCTCCATTATAAAAATAGCCCACAAGGGGCCGCTGATCCACTATAGTCCAAGCCAGAATGCAGCAAACTCTCACTGTAAACAGAACTCTGGGCTTTGAGAAGAGCTCTGCTTCACTTAAAGCTACTCACCCAAGGTATTTGTTTACAGAAAGATATTTTTATTCCTTTAGACAGTAATAGTTTTTAAACCTGTGGTAAAATCCAAATGTAGTACATTAATATTATCTAGCTTGGTGTAGAACACCAACTCTCAGTTAGACAGACCCTTTTATTTTAATGTGTTTCTTCTTTTCTTCAGTTGTAGCAGATACAAACAGCAAAAACCTTATTTGGACCTGCCTAAATGTTCTTGGCTACAGCCATCCTTAATTATATTAGACTCAGACTGCAGAACACCAAAAGGAAAAAAAAAACTCTTAATAAAGGTTTGCTAATAGGGCTTCAGGTTTCTCAATTTTTGGACACTTTTATTAGTTCAACACTACTGGCAAGGAACAACCAACAGTTTGCAATCTTAAGCTGTCGGCTGAACTTTCCAGCCGTCAGCTTTACTTTTTCCCCAGCAGCAGGACAAACTTAGAGAGCTGTAACTCTCTTTTTGAACAAATTGGCATTGCGATTTTGTTGGGGAAACATTCCTAGGGGAGCCTAAATGTGGCTCAAGTCTTTTACATTTAAAACAAATAAGCATGTATGTGCTACACGAACATGTGCACAATCGCACAGCCCTCACAATCATGTGAACACTCATGCGTCATAGCAGTAGTGCTATTTACTAGGAACAAACATTTTAAACGAAGCACAAGAGATACTGATATGTCTGTTTAGAGGGTTGCTTGCTGCTTAGGCAAAGGGGGGGGCTAGGTTACTTGAATGGAATATGAACAAAAATACTTAAGAACAACAGGTAACCCAGTCTGTAATATATATGCTAAATGCCTTCAATTTGTTATCATTTGTTCAGAGGTACCTATTTACCTCACACAAACCTTCTTTCTCTGTTCCTAAACAGTATTAGATGCAAAAACAATATCATAGCAGACATTCTTGTTATCCCTCCTGTTTACCTGCAAGGCTTTTGCCCATACCACCATCAAATTACCTTATTCCAATGTACCAAACTAGAAAAATAGAGGAACATAAGAAAAGGGGAATATGTTTTGTGAGGGGGGCATGTGTAAGGAGGTGGCCTGCTTCCATACAGAAAGTCACAGGGATAGCCTCAGAAGAGGGAAAGATAGTGGTTGCAACCAAAGACAGATAAAGAATTGGTTCATTTAGGAAGTGACAAGGACTAACCCGGTCACAGTGCCCATAGAATGCAGCTCCACTGTCTGTAATCTGACACTGTAGTCTAACTTTCAGAGGTTCAGTATTTTCCAGACAGCATATAATGAGTTAACCCCTAGGTTGCTGAAAGACATAGAATACATATATTAGACTGAGCTGGACAGATGATAGAAAAAGCAGTTTAAAAAGTTTTCTTTTTTGTTAATATCCTGAGAAGTTCTGAGGCACAGTACAGTAGCACCCCCCTCCCTTCAGATGCCTTTAATATTGAGCAGCAAATAGCAAACATCTGAGGGAGAGTGCACTATTTTGCAGCTGTTGAGGAATACTTCCAAATATCCACAAAGGAAGTTCACGATCAGCTGTTTTAGAGCTACAATCTGATGGATCCCAGAAGGGCTGTAGGATCTGCCCAGAGCCTTAAAAATTACAATATCAGCCTTAAAAATTACAATATCATCAGCATAAGCCTGTGTTTTCAAAAGATCTGTTTTTGAAGTTCCTATCAATCTTTGCTGGTTCTATGTGATAACAGCGAAAGCCTAAAGGCAATCGCTGTTATAGGGAAGTCAAAGTACAGACATTTTTTTTGGCACTCTGACACCCCAACACATGGCAAAATGGCACCAAGGGACTTCATTTTTTAATGTTTCCTGTGGAGGGCTGTGGTCCGCTCACCCCCCCCCCACTAAAGGATTCTCAACTCCAGGGGGGTACATGTCAGGGTGTGTGTGAAAACATTAAAAAAAAAGGTTTGGGCTGAGCACAACAGAAATGCACCAGCGCCCAGACCTGAAGCCAGTACCCTACAGACCAACATTGGCAACCCACCCACCATGCCACGGGGTCAGCTCTGCAACCTACCACAGCACCACCCCTCACATCCTGTCCCACCCCTTGCTGTACATGCCCACTCCCACCTCCCTTGCATGAACATATAGCAACAGCCTGTTGCTATACTCTCCCACCCCCCCATCCATCTGCCCTACCATCCTGTGGCCATCACTGCAATGCACTGGGGAAGAGGTCGGCATTATTGTAGATATATTTCATCCAGTGCCAATATCACAGGATACCATCTTCGCCACAGTGTTGCCCCATGCAGTTTCCTTAATAGGGGAGCCAGAGAAAATATATATAACATAGAGGGCTCCAGTGGACACCCCTGCCTGACTCCTGGTGTAATATTTATTTTTCTTGATATTTTTTTTTGTAATAGAGTGTACTGTAACATATGAATGCAAGATTTTTATTCAGTCCACAAATTCATGTGAAATACCATATTTTTCTAATATAGCAAATAAAAAGGGATGATATACTTAAAGAAAGGCTTTGCATTTCTTGAGAGAAATAATACTGCCATGTTGTTTCTGAAGATTATAGAATTCAATCACGTCTCTTATGATTATTAAAGCAGACTGGATTTTCCTATCAGGGAGTCTACAGTACTGTGATGGATGAATCAAGATATCAGCTTTATTTCTCAATCTATTATTTAAGATTTGGGAAAGTATTTTACAGTCTGAATTTAAAATAGTTATAGTTCCCCAATTCTGTATTTTTAATTTATCCCCTGATTTAAATAAGAATACAATTAGTCCTGAAGTAAATTCTGACAGAATGCATTTGACTGAAAAAAAAAAAGAAAAAGAAAATACAACCTCCAAACAGGCAGCAAATTCAAAGGTAAGGCTTTATACAGTTCATATGGAAGCCCATCAGGTCCTGGAGATGCTCCTAGCTTTAGAGACCTTAATGTTTATTCTATTTCTGGTGCTAGTATAGGAAGTGAGAGCCCAGTCATATTATTGGGTGGATCTGGAATTTGGATTTCTTGTAAATAGGAGTGGATATCTTTTTTTGAGGGTGAATAAAACATATTATGAGATTGGAGGTAGTCTTTAATAATTTGATGAATCATATCTTCTGACTCTATTATAACCACCTTATTATTACTTAAGTTTTGTAAACCCATATTGTTTCTTCTAACTTTAAAGCTTCCATAAGAGTCCCTAATTGGGGATTTTTGTGCACCATATTTGAGTTCAACTCTCAATGTTTTGGCTCCATCATATTAATATTCTTTCTTATCACTTTTTAGTTCTTCTATTTGTGGGCCAAAATTATGTTTAGATGAGACTGCTAAAGAGAATGAGTGCTGAAGCTGATTACAAAGTTGTACATATTTTAAACATGAAGTCCTTTATTTATGTTTCCTAAAATTCTGAAACCATAATTTAATATCTGCTTTGGTGTCTAACCAGCAATCTCCTGTATCATAAAGAAAACTTACCAATGTTCTTGCCCAAAGTAATTGTGGAATCCTCCCACAAACTACTGGGTCTTGTAAAATTGAGGTGTTTAATTTCCACCTACTATGCTGAGATTTATTAGAAAGTTGTAGGGTAAGTTCATTTTTAAAAACATGGTCAGAGAATTCTAAAGGGAATATTTCTAATTCTGGGACAGTGACATTCTTGGAAATAAAAAAAAGTGATCTATTGAAGTATTACATTTCCCTCTTCTGTATGTATAAAGGGGATTTTAGTCTGATTGTTCTTTCAGTCCACTAACTCAGTAGTTTGAATAAGATAATTAAGTGAGCCTGATCAATAATGGACATCCAGGATTCTTGAATGAAGTAGATATTGACCAGTGAATCATGTAAATATTGAAAGACAACTTGTGTTTTTGACACATTAATCGGGCTACAAACATTTGCTGACCCTATGCACAATTTAGAATGAAAAATGGGCCAACAAAGGAAAATTAGGAAAACTGCTTTCTCGTTTTCTTTTTTTTTCTTTTATAGTCTGGAGTTTCAAGTTTTGTTTGAGATTGTTCCATTTTGGCAGACTCTCCTAGCTCCATATCTGACTCCCCACATGAAGTAGCCAGAGCTGCATAGGAATTTGATGTTTCTATCCCTGGTCTTCCTGAATGGGGAGGAGGGAGGTTAGTATTCCGGGTTAATCTTCCCTAGGTAAAGGGCTGGTTTTGGAAGAAGACAATTGTTGCTTGGCTCACCCTGTGGCTCCCTTTGGGGAGTCATGGCAACAATCAAGTGAAGATTTCCGAAGGAGTGGGGAGGGGGTCTGTTATCTAGAAAATCTAGATCTGTCATCTAGAGTCCAGCTCTAGATGAATCAGATTCTTGTCTATCTGTAGTGTGAGCCAAAGAACACATACACAAGCAGTACATAATAATAACAAAAGGTTAATTACAATACTCACACCAAACATGTGACAGAGAAAATCACAAGTGAATCGGTTTCTCACCAGTCCTCGAGAAAGGTACAATTCTCCCTGAGGAGCTGGCTTACAGAAGGTTATATAATACAGATAACAACCTGTGTAAAATATATTTCAGATAACAAGTGTACAAACACATGGAAATAATACCTACAGAAAGACTGGTGTCATCCTCCAGGATGTGAGGCAGCATGGGTTCATTTTGGGGAAGTCTTGTCAAGCTAACCTGATACAATATTATGACTGGGTGGCAGGTGAGCTGTATAAGGGTCATGTGGTGGATGTTCTTTATTTGGACTTCACCAAGGCCTTCAATTTGGTCCCCCATGAGTAGCTTGGGGGAAGCTAACTAGTGTAGGGGTAGGGGCAAAAATAAAGAACTGGATTAAAAGCTGGCTGAGTGGGAGGCTGCAATGGATGCTGGTGGGCAAGGATCTCTTAACTCCAAAGCCAGTGACAAGCAGGGTGCCACAGGGCTCTGTGCTGGGACCAGTATTATTTTGGCTCTTCATATCAGACATTGCACATGGGGTGGTGAGCAAGGTAAGACTGTTTGCAGATCATACCAAAATGGGAGCAGTGGTGGATGGAGGGGAGGGATGGAAGCAGCTGAAGGGGGATCTAAGCAAGCTAGAGGATTGGTCAGAGAGGTAGCAGCTGGGGTTCAATGCAAAGAAGTGTAAGGTTATGCACTTAAGAGGAAAGAACCCAAGGAGAGAATACTGGCTGGGGGGCTTAAGCTGGGGATCACTGAGGAGGAGAAGCACCTGGGGTAATGGTAACAGGGACCATGAACAACAGTGCCCAGTGCAGGAGAATGGCTGCAAAAATGAACAAAATGCATAATGAGGAGTTTTTCATCCAGGTTAAGAGAGGTGTTCTTGCCCCTCTACAAGTCACTGGTAAGGCCACACTTTGAGTATTGTGTGCAGTTTTAGAGGCCATATCTGAAGTGTGATATCAGTCTACTGAAAGAGGTGCAAAGGAGGGCAACACAAATGATATGTGGCATGGAGGGGACAGACAATGAGAGCAGGCTGGAAGACCTGAATATGTACACCCTGGAAGATAGAAGGGATGGGGCATGATAGAGACAGTCAAGTATTTGAGGGGAATCGATAATCATGGGTCAGATGGGGTCTTTAAGCTAAGGAGGAGGAAGGACACCAGGGACCATTGGCTAAGAATAGAAGGGGTAAGACTTAGGAGGGAAATGTGGAGACACTATTTTACAGAGAGGGTGGGAGCAAAATGAACGCACTACCAGAATGGGTGGTATCACGTAAATATGTGAACAGCTTTAAAAGGAAAAACAGACAGAAATGAGCAGGTCCACTCACCAAAATAAATATTTATATTTATCATCTCTCTCTCTCTTTATGACATCCAGATTTATTTTCCTACGTTTCAGGATACAGAGAACCCCTTCATCAGGGAATTGGTTTTCTTTTCTGTATAGATACACACATAGAACGTTTTAATAAGAAAAGGTTTAAAAATTAAAACCCATTACAACTTGTATCAACATCTCAGTTTAAAGACGTTCCCTTTTTTGTACCAACATTGTTTTTAACCACTTTTCTAGTTTAAACATTGCATATCCATTTCCTATTTTAGAATGTTAGCAACCTCTAAATTGCAAGGTGGAGTTAAGGGATATTTTAAAATTTTAATTTTTAAACCTTTTTTTTATTAAAACATTGTGGCCTGGATATTCAAAAGGATTGTGCACGGCACAATGCACAACCCACTGATACGCCCCGGCATGATATTGAATGGGGCAATTTGTAATGCACAACTCCCAATGCACCGGGGCACAACAGTAATGCATGTGGTGCAAGTGTGGAGGTATGCCCATGGCATATGCAGCACATCCCCATATTCAGCCCGGGATGTGCAGCACATATGCTGGCACCAACTCGCCTTGCACCACTGGGCAAAAGATGCCCGTCGATAAAACCAGGAACAAGTCCAGGCCACTTCACAGATGAGCTGTCATATTGCAGGGTGCATGGCAGCTGCCAGCTGGGGTGGCCATCCGCCCACCCAGAACATGGACCCAAGCCCCTGCCCCTGCCCCATCACCCAATCACAGGCGCGACTGTGTGTAAAACCTGGTGGTCCAGTGGATATCCCCCACTGCCCAATCATGGGCATAACAGAAGGTCCCAGGTGGACCTGTGAATACCGCCCGATCATGGGCATAAGTTATATGAAGGTCCCAGGTGAACCTGTGAATACCTCCCCCATTGCCTGATCATGGGCATCCCTGCAATGCATGTCCCTGGTGGTCCAGCGGAAACCCTCCCAATGCCTGATCACAGGTGGTAATAGCACAAGGGACCCTCATTGTCTAATGGTACCCTCTCCCCACCAACCCACTGAGGTCCCTGGCACCCAACACCCCCTGTCTGTCATCAGTGGGCAGCAGGACCCTGCCTGCATGCTGCCCGGCCGCCAGCTGAATGACAGCATACAGTACTGTCTGAATGGTTCATTCACATATTGGGCCTATGTAGTACAGTATGGTCTGCATGCCCATTGGTCCACACAGTGGATCAATAGGCATACAGACAGTACTGTACGCTATCACTTGGTATGCCAGGCTGCATGTGGGTGAGGTGCTGCCACCTGCTGATGACAAGGGGTGCTGGGTGCAGGGACCTCAGTGGTGTGGGTGGGGAGAGGGTACCACTGGACCACCGGGGTCCTTTGTGCTATTGCCACCCATGATCAGACATTGGGGGTTTCCACTGGACCACCAGGGACATGCATTGCAGGTATGCCCACGATCAGGCAATGGGGAGGTATATGCAGGTCCACCTGGGACCTTCATGTAACATATGCCCATGATCGGGCAGGTGGGAGGATTCACAGGTCCACCTGGGAACTCCATATACCTTATGCCTGTGATCAGGCAGGAGGGATTCACAGGTCCACCTGGGACCTTCATATACCTTATGCCCACGATCAGGCAGGGGGAGATTCACAGGTCCTCCTGGGACCTTCGTACAGCTTATGCCTGTGATTGGGTGAAGGAGGGGCTCCACTGATCCACCATGGACCTGTGCAGACCACATGCCCATGATCGGGCGAATGGAAGCTCTGACCACCTTGGATCTGCAGGGCTGCTGTCCCTGACGGCTGCAACCTGGTAGGCCACCAGGCACAAGTCACCAGGTATTGGTGCACCACATTCAAATGGCACCATAATGACATGCAAATGGACCCATTTGGCCTTGCATGCATAATACCCTCATTTACGCCCAGTGCTGAATATCGAGAAGCGCGCCATAATAAATCAAGACTTGTGCTGGCGATCTCCTGCCCCCTTCAGACACTTTGCGCTGGTGCAGTGCCACTGTGCTGTGCACAGTGTGCAATCAGTGCCATATTCAATGGTGCTGAACCATGGAGCAGAACAGTTGAATATCGCGTGGTCCCTGCCCTGGTGCACCTACCAGTTGCGCTACGCCTCGCTTGCTCCTGCCCAGCTTAGTTCGAACATCCAGCCCTCTGTGTATATCTATGCTGAAAAGAAATCCAGTTCCCTAATGAAGGGGTTCTCTGAACCCCCAAATGTAGGAAAATAAATCTGGATGTCATAAAGAGAGATAATCAATCAATCAATCAATCAAATCTTTATTTATCCAGGCGAACATCGTTGAGCAGAGCTAATTTGCAAGGTGGACCTGGTAAGGTCAAAGTTCAGTTTACATAAGAATATAGTATGATACAAGTACACACACTCTGAAGGGACAACAACTTGATACTATACACCATTTCAGTGGTAGTAGTACATTGTTAAACTACAAAACAAGAAAAAAGGATGAATCAATGAGCAAATAATACCAACTTTCTTCATATATACATGAGTTATGAAGTAGCCAGCTTGCTTGATTGGTAGAAGAAGTGACTTTAAGGGTGTTAGGATTTAAAGTGTAAGATATCAATGGGTTTTCCAGATATTTATGAAGTAGGATGACGTGCTGTCTGGACAGCTGCTAAGTTGTTTCTGTGAGGAGTGATATGTAAAGGGTATATACAGAAGGGGACAGGTGGCAGAGGAGATAGATAAGTTAAGATCTTAATGGAGGTTGTAGCCAGAGGTTAGGAAGGGGAGGGTGTACAAGGTTAGTGGGGGAGGAGAAAGTAGGGGAAGGCCGGTACTGCAGAAGGGACTAATAGGCAGGCCTAGGGAGGAAGGAAGGAGGTCGGGCACTGGTGTGCAGTATATAACAGGGTGTTAGGTGGTGGTGATACTAAGGATTAAGGGAAGTGGATGGAGGTAGAAGTATAGGAATTGTGAGGTGACTGCTCTTGGGAGTGGTGGATAACTTCCTCAGATAAGCTCACTAGCTGGGGAGGAAGATGGATTAGGATTAATCTACTGTTGGCTGAAACAGTTACATGTTTTTTGATGTTTAGTGTATAGATATTTGAAGGATGCATTAGATAGTTTGTGCACTTTCAGTGTCTTCTGCATCGTGGTTCTATAAGGCAGATAACCATAGTTGAGGCAGATCTACCATGGCGAGAGTAGAATTTGGACACTTTAAGCATGATAAAATTCAAACTTTAAGGCATATTTACTTGATGTGGCTTGTAAAAGCAGTCTGAGATGAATTTTGGTAGCCTCTGGTTATTGCTTTATAAGTCCATAGTGTGGCATTTCTGTCTCTTCTAAACTGAAGCGAGGTCCATCCAACTGCAGCATATAGCGAGCAGTGGTGGGTGCTGTGGGGTAGATCTGTGATAAACCTCAGGGCTCTATGGTAAAGTGTGTCCAGTTTGTTAAGATATGAAATGGGGCAATGACCATATAAGAAGTCAGCACAGTCTATTACTGAAAGAAATGTGGCCTGGACCATCCTCTTTTTAGAATCGCTTGTAAGAAAGTGCTTTATTCTATAATATAGTCCAAGTCTCTGTCAGAGTTTTTTTAGCAATTCTTCCAGATGTTCTAAACAGTCAAATCTGCTGTATAGCCAGACCCCCAGGTATTTGTATTTTGTGACATATTCAAGATTTTCACCAAGGACAGTGGATATCTTAGGGAGATTGTTTGGGATAGAGTATCCTTCCTGTATCTGGGGGGAGGAAAACATTGCCTTAGTTTTTTTTTTGCATTTAGTAACAGTTTTTTTACCAGTAGCTGATGTTGCAGTAGGTTGAATTCTGCTTGTAATTCTATGCATGCTGTTACAGGAAAAGGGTGACTGACATACAGTACTGTATCATCAGCAAACAGGTGTACAGTGGCTTTGGTAAGGTTATTGTCGATGCTATTGATATAGATGGCAAAGAGGATTGGGCCAAGGATAGATCCTTTGGGTACTCCTCTTTGTAGTGGTTTAAGTCAGGATAGTTCTCCTTCGGCCTTCACCTGCTGGGTTCTTCCCGTGTGATAGTTGTTAAACCATATAATAGAGTTTGAGTCGAGTCCTATTGATTTCAGGGAGGAGAGGAGCAGATCGTGGTCAACCGTATCAAAGGCCTTACTCAGGGTCTAAGAAAACAGCACAGACACAATTTTTTAATCCAATATGTTGCCAGTCATTGGTTACTTTTTGCAAGGGTTGTGATGGTACTGTGTTTGCTCTGAATCCAGATTGTGCTGGATTTAAAAGATTTGTCGCCAAGGTATCCTCCTTAGTTGGTGCTTACGATTTTTCCAGCAGTTTGACAGCACAAGGAGAATGGAGATTGGTCTGTAGTTGTTGAGGTCCGTAGGGTCCCCTGCTTTCAATAGTGGAATAACTTGAGTGGTTTTCCAGATCGATGGGATAGATACTGATTGTAATGAGAGGTTAAATAGGTGTGTTATTGGCACTGCTAGTACTTGTATGGCAATTTTTAAAAAAGTAGGGGCCAAGGGAGTCCACACCTGCACTTTTTTTTATATAATAGGAGTTATACTAGGAGGTATAGACATACAGAAAGCCAAGGCCCATTTTGGTATGTCTCCAGCCAAGCTCGTAATTTCCATGTTTATTTTAACAGGATTGAATCGAGTTTATGCTTAAAGATTTTGTGATCTCTATTATCAAACAAGGAATTAGGTAATGAGTTCCACAAGGTTATTATTCTCTGGGTAAAAAAGGATGTCCTTTTGTTGTTTTCTGGGTATGTTAGAGATAATTGATATCTGTGGCTTCTTAAATTACAATTAAGTTTATTATAAGATAGATTTAATAGTGTTAGTAACTCTTCCTCCCCACATAATTTATGCATAAAAAAGTACATCTCCTCTTATTCTTCTCTGTGCCAGGGAATACATCTTTAATTCATCCAATCTTTGTTCATAGCTCATGGTCGATATGTCTTCCACCATTTTGGTAACCCTCCACTGTACCCCCTCCATTCTATTTACATCCCTTCTCAGGTATGGATTCCACAAGGGGGAGCAATAATCCAAATGAGGCCTCACATAGGCCCTATACAGTGGAATAATGCATTTTCTATTGCTGGATGTAAAGCTTCTTTTTATGCATCCTATTACCCTGTTTGTTTTATTAATGATGTTATTGTAATGTGCATGAAATGTTAGATCCAAGTCTATTATAATACCTAAGTCATTTTGTTGATTTACAGGTTTTATTATTGGTCCTTTAAATGTGTAACCATGATGTAAGTTATTTTTTTCCGAAACGCATAACAATGCATTTCTCATTGCTGAAAGTCATTTGTTTTTACAGCCCATATTTCTATTTTTTAAGTCATTTACAAGTTCTTGGTAATCTTCCTTAGTATCTACCTGGGCTGTTAGTTTAGTGTCATTAGCAAATTTTATGGCTAAACTGTTTAAATTTGATGTCATATCTGATATAATATATTAAATAGAATCGGTCCCAAGACTGCATCCCTGAGGCACCCTACTCATCACTAATCTCATGCCTGATACATGACCTTTTATACGATACATTGAGTATTTATTTTAGCCAATCACTTACCCAATTTGTGATCCGATTGTCAGTACCAAGTTTGTCCATTTTATCTATTAGTAGTCTGTGTGGCACTTTATCAAATGCTTTACATAGGTCAAGATAAATTACGTCTATTGCTTTATCATCTTCTATACATTTACTTATGTGTTCATAAAAAAACATGTTACTTGTTAGACAGGATCTGTATTTTTGAAAACCATGTTGGGATTTGTCTTCTAATCCTTTTACTTTTAGGTAACTTTCAATCCTAGTTTTTAATATTGTTTCAAACATTTTACCTACTATACTTGTTAAACTAATGGGTCTATAATTTGAAATTTGTGATCGATTTCCCTTTTTAAAAATAGTTGTGACAATTGCAGTTTTCCAATCCATTGGGACATGCCCTGTATTTAGTGACATGTTAAAAAGTTTATGTAGTGGGTTAATTATCCATTCTTTAATTTCCTTCAATAACCTAGGATGTAACTTTTCTGAACCAGGTGATTTATTTGTGTTTAGTTTGTTTAGGTTGTCCATAATATTTTTTTTAGTTATCTCATTTAAAGCATCTTTTGGAATTTTATTGACTATTGATGGATATGTTTTAGTACTGAAAACTGAACAAAAGTATTTGTTGAATTCATCTGCACTATCTCAAGATATTTCACTATTATCTATCACTAGTGGACCTATATTCCTAGAGTTAGATTTTTTATTATTTATGTAGGAATAAAAACTTTTTCCACCATCTTTAATGTATGCAAGCTCTGTTTCAATTTTTTTCACCATTCTAATTTCGTATTTACATTTTTTTGTGAGATCTTGTAATTCCAGATATTATAATCACTACTGTTTCTTATCATTGCTCTATACAGTCTATATTTTTGTTTAATTAAATTTGTAATAGTTGGGGTCATCCAAGGTGGAATTTGACCTCTTTTATTGTACAAGGTTCTATTTGTATATATTTATTTTCTAAGTTTATAATTTTATTTTTGATTTTGTTCCATAATGCTTACTGCAATCTATGTTGTTGTCCCATTTCCTCTGATAGAATCTGTTTAATCTTAACAAAATTTTCTCTGTTATAATCTTTAACTACTGTTTTACCAAAACTGGTTTAAAACATGTAGAGTTATTAAAGGTAATTATCATATGGTCACTACATAGTAATGGAGGGTTTAACCATTATATTAGTTATTTTATCAGGCATGTCTGTCAATACTAGATCCAAAATATTATTGTTGTGGGTGGGATGATTTATTACTTGGTACAATCCATTTGTTGTACATGTATCCATAAACAGAGTTTCAGTATTGTTATTACTAATGTTTTCATTCCAATTTATTCCTGGAAAGTTAAAGTCCCCCATTAGAATTATTTAGTTATAATTTAACTTATCATTTATACTATTTATTATATCCTAGTTTATTGTAAAGTTAGAGTCAGGTGGCCTGTAACATAGACCAATCAGTAGTTTCGGAGTATTGTCACATAATATTTCTACCCATATAATTTCACTTAATGTACTATTAATTACATCCATGGTTTGTTTTGATTTTATGTTTTCTTTAACAAATAATGCCACACCTCCTCCTTTTTTATCCTTTCTATTTTTGAAATATGTTGTATATCCTGATATATTGTTACACTCAGAGTTATCATTCCACCATGTTCCAGTTGTGATATTAGCTCTTCAACTTGCTTCAACGTGGTTGGTATGAAGGAGAAGGTAGTGTCAGTTACCCATACTTCAGTGTTCTTTATCCCTAGCTGGGAGCGCATTTGATTAGAAGAAGAGGTGTCGAATGCTAGTCCAGCAGTTGTAAAGTGATTGTTAAAGGACTCCAAGACTTCCAATCTATCAATGTGTAAAATTTATAAAAGAGCCATGGCTCAAAGGTATTTGTAATCCTAGACTTTATAAATAAAATAAAAGTAAAATAAATGATGGTTTTCTTTCCACTGTGTATTTTGGCTGGGAGTGAGTTACTTGGGTCATGGCCTGCTATGTCTTTTATAGTGTTCCAGAACTTGGCATGGTTGTGGTATGAGGAGTCTAGTTCAGCCATGTAGTATGCAGCCATTGAGTCTCGCACTTTCCTGGTGCAGATATTCCTGGCTTTTTTGAACTGCTCCCAATCAGTAGATATCTTAGTTTTCTGTACCTTTTTCCATAGCTTGTCTCTTTCAAGGAGGGTAGATTTAAGGTCTGAATTGAACCGACAGGTTTTATTTTTGGTACGTACTTTAGAAACTGGTGCATGGATGTTAAGGGCACCTGTAATAATCGTCATTTAGAACATCATATGCTATCTCCACCAGGTCTGCTAAGAGAACTCTTTGCCATCTTGTGGAGTGTTTTATCTCGCCCAGATATGCATTAATGTTCAATTTTTTTTTTGATCTCTCACTGTGAATTTTGTGGGGATGAAGGTACATGCTGATCTTACTCCTGCAATAGTGCAGTGATCACTGATGTCATTGAACAGTACTCCAACATGTGAGAAGAGGTGAGGTTTACTACTAATAAGACATCTAACATAGCTGTTACTTGAATTTCTTTTGTTGATTCTGGTGGGTTCATTTATGAGCTGTGTGAGCCCATATGTATGCAGAATGATATTAAAGGTGTAGCTGCCTTAGAGAGCCAGTTTAGGGTTTAGGTCTCCTATGATTATAGTTTCTTCAGTCCCCCTTTTGATTAAGTCACCCAGATGGGATAGTAGCTTGATAATAAATATAAATAAAGTATATGATATTTTGTGAGTGTGCCTGTTCATTCCAATCTGTTTCTCCTGTTTAGCATGATCGGTTTAAGGCATCTCCCACTTGGTAAAAAACGTTTATTTTTTCCCTTTCTCATGAGTGTGGATGTGATGGTACTTTGATTCTTAACAGCTTTAAAAGGGCATGGGAGAGGGAACATGGAGGGTAATGGTGGGGGAGGTGTAGGGCAGTAATGGGATGACAAAGGGGAGGGGGTGGGACAGCTTTCAAACTTGGGGTGCTAGCTGCACACTCAAGCAAACTTAAATAGATCGGGTGGTCTGTTTCTGCTGGCACATTTGTATGTTCATATGTTTGTAGCTACAATGATAACAGCATAGTTACAGCTATAAGGAACATAATGCACTGGTGTGTCGAATGTAAACAAGACATCTCCCTTGGGCAATTACTTATGAGCCAGAATTACTAAAGCACAAAGCACATTTTCTTGACATTGAAGGAAGCTACTATATTGCACTTGATATCTGCAACCTGTGCACTCTTGCTCAATTCTGTGGAAGGTGAAACTAACTACCCTTGGTAATTGCTTTTTATTTATATATTTATTTAGTATTTAACCAAGAAGGGGCTTGCAAACTATGCTTATCTTGTGAGTAACTTCAGAAGGATTTAAATACCGCATGTGGGTTTCCCCTTGGAGGTAGCTGGATTGTTTACTAGGATTTTGTGACAGTTAAACTGTTTTTAAATAATTTACAGGTGGCTGATGATTTGAAGAAGGGGCTTGCAAACTCTTCTTATCTTGGAAGTAACTTCAGAAGGGTTGAAATAGTGCATTTTGGTTGTCCTTTGGGGTAGCTGGATTGACTACTAGGAGTTTGTGACAGTTAAACTATATTTAAATAATTTTACTGGTGCTAAGGACAGCTATATAAAAGCTGCAGTTGTGGACTGAAACACAGACAGCCTCAGGTGCAGGAGACTGTGTTCCCCTGATTGTTGTGCAGGTTGTCTTGCTGACAAGAGGGTTAACACTATCCTAGTGGTGGATCAGAGCTTGTAGCTGATTGTCTTCCGAGGGCACAGCTTGGCCCAAACCCTTCCCCACTTCCCACCCTCCCGGTTTCTATCTTTGCAGCAGGGGTTATGGGTACACTTCTCAAGGAGGCAAGTGCATACAGCTCATATCCATACCAGCACAGCACTCTGCATTGAAGGTAATAGACACTAACTCACTAACTATATAATAACATACAAAAAAGGCTAACATAGGAGAAACATAAGAAGACAGATGTGTGGAGAAAAAATACACTGGCTGGGGCAGTCTTCAGGAGACTTTGTGGAGGCTGTGACATTGCCCTATTTGTAGGTACCTCTCTGGTCTGAGAGAAGAGGTTGCTTATCTCCAGGCTGACTTGGCTAGGATTCGTGAAACCTTTGCCTCATCTAGGGACCACCACAGGGCCACTGCCACTACCTCAGAGGTTGCCAAGAAAGAGGAGCAGTTGACCAAGGTGGACTCAGGGAGGGAGGGAGAGGTGGTGGAACAGAGGCACATTCCTCCAGCTGCACCTGTCACAATCTATGTGCACTCTGGTGGAGAGTGGTTCCTCATGGAGGCACCTGCAGAGACCAAGGAGGATGCTGGGAACTCCACAAAGGAGTCCTAAAGGAGGGTGGCAGGGACCCACAGGGAAGAAAACAACCTTGGCGGGGTACTTAATCATTATGGGGTAGATCTGGGGAATGAAGGGGAGAGGGAGGTAAGGTGCCTGCCTCATGCCATGGCTTGAAGGGACAGGGAGTGAATTCTCAAGATCACTAGAGCAGTTGCATGAGGGATGGAGCTGGATATCACTGTCTACCTAGGGACAAATTACCCAGCTGTGAATGGGATCAGAGTAGTGCAAGAGGAGTCTGAAGAGTTGGGGAGAGGCCTTAGACAAGTGGCACATACAGTAACTTCTCTGAGGTGCTGCCTGTCTATGGAAAGAGTGATGCTAGGGTACTCCACACCATGGAATTCAATGAATGGTTGAAAAACTGGTGCAGAACTCAGGGTTCTGGCTTCATTGGGGACTAGGGGTCCACCTGGAGGGATACAGGCCTATACTGGAATGAAGGTCTGCATCTATCCAGGAGGGGAACCAGAATCCTAGGTGGTAAGTTTAAATGCATCATTGGCAAGCATTTAAACTAGCCAAGGGGGAGATACTGAAAAGGAGCAGGGAAACCCAGCCTCCCCCCACAAAATATAGTAGTTAGAGAGGTAAACACCAAGGTAGAGAAGTTAATGGGGAGCAGGATGGGGTAAATGCAGAAAAAGGCAGTAAAAACAGGGATGGGGCTAAAAGGGCTAAGGCCATCAACAAATTGAGGATGATGAGAACCAGTGCCTGTAGTCTGTGTAACATGGTCCCTAAACTAGTGGCCTTGATGGAAGAGGGACATCTGGACATTGTGGCAGTCACAGAAACATGGTACACTGAGAACCAAGACTGGGATGTCAACATAACAGGGTACACAATCCATATGAGGGACAGGGAGTGTAAAATAGGAGAAGGAGGAGTAGTTCTCAATGTAAGGGAAGGGAGCAAAGCAATGGAATGAAAGGATAAACAGGGAGTAGAGGAGGCACTGTAGGTTACCTTGGAGACAAGTTATGGCACCACAAAATGCACATGGGTTGTATACAGACCCCCATCTCAGGGGGAGGCAATGGACAAGGGAATGATAGAAAGCATCCTTAGAATGTCAGAAAAAGGTTAGATATTGTTGATGGGGGATCTGAATATGTCAGGTGTTAGCTGGAGCACCATGGCTGCAGCCACATCAAAATGTTATCCTTGATGCCCTACACGGGGCATGCCTCAGACAGCTAGTGGTGAAACCCACTAGGGAGGGAGCAATCTTAGACCTAGTACTGTCAAACGGGGATGGAGAAAGAATCTCACATTTAGTAGTGGGTAGCCATCTGGGAACAAGTGACCGCCAAACAGTGTGGTTTACTATAAACACAGCCATAGAGTTGAGCTATACAAAAGTAAGAGTGTTGAACTTTAGGAGGGCTGACTTTAGGGAAATGAGAGAGTGCCTCAGAAAACCACTAGCAAATGGGCAAGAAGGAGGAGTGGAGGAACAATGGGGAAAAATCAAGACAGCCATAACAGTGGCAACAAGTCTTTGTATGAAGCAAATCAATAAAGCAAAATGAAGGAAAAAAATATGGTTCTCAAAAGAGGTATCAGGGAAGGTTAAGGAGAAAAAGGTAGCATTCAGGAAGTATAGGGAAGCACAGAAGGAGCAGGACACACAAATGTACCAGTTAAAGCAGAAGGAAGTGGGGAAGGCTGTCAGAGTAGCAAAAGACCAAACTGAGGAAAAGATAGCCAACTCAGTTAAGAAGGGGGATAAAACCTTTTATTGGTACGTTAGGGAGGGAAGAAAGATGAAGGGAGAGATAGTGAGGCTTAATAAAGAGAAGGGAGGGTGGGCAGAGGATAACAGTGAAAAAGCAGAAATACTGAATGAGTACTTCTACTCAGCATTCACAAAAGGAGAGGAGGGGGAGTTACCTAAATCAAAGAATAGAAGTACTCTGAATAGGGAGGTCAATACCAGTCCATTCACAGAAGAAAGGGTTCTGAAAGAACTCTTAAAACTAAAGGTGGACAAAGCAATGGGGCCTGTCAGGATTCACCCAAAAATTTCTAAAAGAACTAAGGTTAGAACTACTGACACCACTGACTACCCTTTTTAACAAATCATGGGAGGATGGTGTGGTACCTATGGACCTATGGACTGGAGGAGGGCAGACATGATTCCCCTTCACAAAAGTGGGAGCAAGACAGAAGCAGGTAACTACAGATCTGTTAGTTTGACCTCAGTGGTTGGGAAAATGATGGACTCACTTCTAAATGAAAAAAATGTTGAGTTCTTAGAGACCCATGGGGCACAGAACCCAAGGAAGCATGGATTCACAGCAGGAAGGTCATGTCAGATGGCTCTAATAGATTTATTTGACTGGGTGACCAAAGTAGTAGACCAGGGAGGGGCTGTGGATATGGCCTACCTAGATTTTAGCACATACAGAGTCCCACACAAAAGATTAATATACAAGTTAGCCAGCCATGGAGTGGGTCCCAAAGTGGTAGCCTGGGTAAAAAATCAGCTGGACAACAGGATAAAGAGGGTAATAGTAAATAGAGTTCACTCTGAAGAAAGGGGGGTCACTAGTGGGCTACCGCAGGGTTCAGTTCTAGGACCGGTCCTCTTCAATGTCTTTATAAGTGGTGCATTGCAGAGGGACTGGAAGAAAAAGTATGTCTTTGCAGATAACACAAAGATCTGCAACAGGGTTGATACAGAAGGTGGGTGGAAAGTATGCAAAGGGACTTTGCAAGGTTGGAGGAATGGTCAAATATATGGCAGCTTAGATTCAATGCAAAGAAGTGCAAAGTAATGCACCTGGGAAACAAAACCCAGGGGAAAAGTACACAATGGGGGGTGAGATAATAACGACAACAAAAATGAAAAGAGACCAGGGGTAGTCATATCAGATGACCTTAAGGTGGGCAAGCAATGTGAGAAGGCAGTAAGGAGGGCTGGTGGGATACTGGGATGAATAGGGAGAGGCATCACCCATAGAAAACTGGAAGTTGTTATCCCTCTGTACAGACAGTTGGTGAGACCCCATCTGGAGTACTGTGTCCAATTCTGGAGACCCCATCTCTGCAAGGACATAGACAGAGTGGAGGCTGTCCAGAGGAGGGCAATTAAATGGTGCAAGGCCTGCACAAGAAGACATATGAAGAGAGATTAAAGAAGCTTAATAAGTATACACTCGAGGAGAGGAGAGGAGAGGAGGGAAAGAGGGGACATGATAGAAACTTTCAAGTACATCAAGGGAATCAACAAAGTCCAAGAGGGGAGCATCTTTCGGAAAAAGAGATGTGCAAGAACAAGGGGGCACAATTTGAAGATAGAGAGGGGATGGCTCAGAGGTAATGTGAGGAAGTATTTTTTCACACAAAGGGTTGTGGATACGTGCAACAGCCTTCCTAAGAAGGTAGTGGAGTCAAAAACAGTGGGGGAATTCAAGAATGCATGGGACAGACATAAGGCAATTCTAGGGGTTGGGGTAGGAGGATGTAGGCTGCTGGTTAACTAGGATCTACAGCCTATCCATTAGGTAGGGAAATTGGGAGACTAGGTGGGCCAAATGGTCCTTATCACCCATCAAATTCTATGTTTCCATGTTAATGAATAAGGAGTCAGAACAAAAGAACTGTTTATTAGCCACAAATACATGTGGCATAACAACTAAGTAAAAGACACATACTACATATGATAATATGAGAATATAATTATATTAGCATATACGGTAATCACTGATGATACGTAAAGGTCCTCTTATCAGTGACATGGATCAGAACACGTGTATACTATATGTAAAACATAATATAATCTAGGTAAATGCATTATAATGAGGTATAATATATATCATGTGTGACAAGTGTAAAACATAAATCATAACAATAAAGCAGCATATGAAATTATGTAAACATAACATATAGTAGCATATATTAGCAGCAAAGCTCATTCCTCGAACCTATGCTTTTACGATGGGTACCAGCATCTACATGTTAGTGCAAATAGCAATACCACAGTATAAGTGACCAGTAGTACATTATATTGTGTATGTGGAGTAATAGGGGTGCATAACCCATCGTGTGACTATCCCCTCCTTGTTGCCTTGGAAGAAGAGGCAACACAATAAAGAGAAGATGGTTAGGCATCATTCATTTACCGGCCTGTGGCATGAGCCTGGTAAAGGAACTTCAGCTGGTCATGGTGATGTTTTAGGGTTTTCCTCAGACAGCAAAGTGTCACAATTAATCCAAATATTAGTAAACCTTGAACAACAATGAAAATCTGAAATGTAAACTTTACAATGGGATTTTCCAAAATCATAGCAATAACATCACTGATGAGATCATCAAGTGCTGTCTGGGCTTTAGAGATATTATTACTTATGTAAATGAAGTGTGTAGCTTTCCTACTGAGAAGAGACTGGAGTGACTAACTCAAGTTGTCAATATGAACATTAAATATAGTTAAAAACTCTATAAGAGCATCAAGATAGTCAGGGCTAGACTCAATGGTATCATATTCTAGAATGGGAATGGGGTTATGACAGTATGATCTATCAATACACGCTGTTTAGGGGAAAAAAACACAAGTTAGGAAAGTTCACATCACACAATTAAAACCATACCAAAATTGCTTATTGGTAGACACCGAACAGTATTCTCCATCAGAAGAGTAAACCACATTGGAAGATGGCATTTTCCATTTGTGTAGTTGAACAGAGCACAAAATATCAGTGTCCACAATCCACAAACCATGATTAATTCCAGGGAAAAATCCATGGTTTCTTCCAGTGTTAAACAATGCTCTATTGCCCATTCTAGATCCATTTAAATGGCTTATGGATAGATCAAAAGCTGAAGCCCAACTCTAGTTGTTAGGAGAGTAGCCACAGATTGGCTTAACAAACTCAAAGATGTCACATCTGGATAGGAAATGGTATGCTTTCCACATACAACAATCCACATTAGGCACCAACCAAGCATCCAAGACCTCATGGTAAACCAGCAATGGAGGTAGATCCAGTCTCTCACGATAGATGTCCCCATCAAGATAAGTAACAGAATTAATGGTAGCCAAGCAATTAAAGATGGAAGTTGCTGGATCAAACTGTGACAAGACCGTAAATGTAATGAACATGGCATCCTTGATTATGCAGGAATATGTTTTGATGAACGGAGTTATGCTGGTGTGTGTAGTGACATACCCAAGGTTCCTTGCCAGAGACAAGGGAATAGAAATAGTGTCAGATAAGCATTGACTAACACAAACAGTAGAAGCGCATGTAGGGCAATACCACTGTTCCATACGTCTGTCACGTATGAGATCCAGGATACATCCTAGTTCCAAATCCCAGAAAGAGATTATTAATTGATGTAAGGACATAGGAACCACAAGCAGTGCAAAGTACTTCCCTGGCTATGTGATGCTCTCTTGTTGCCCTGTCCATTTTAAAAGGCCAGGGCTGTGTTGCCCTGTGCCCCCCTCCCCGACAGCATAATGAGTTGCCCCACTGGAAGACTGCTGGATGGCAGCAACTTTGTTTTTTGTTGCCAGAATTAAGAGTTCATAGGTAGACATGGTATGCTCTTTCAACCACTCTCTGTATTTTATCAGAACTGCCATCTTCAGGATAAACAGCACACTCAACTTTTTCATGGAAGGCTGGTGCCATGTTATGTAGGAAAAGATCTTTATATTCCACATTATCAAACTGTTCCTTTGCAAAGGACTTGCCAGAGCTGTAAGCCATCCACAAATGTTTGTGATAGTTCTCAGGGGACTCCTTGTGTCCCTGCTTCACATTGTATGCCAGGAATGCTCCGATAATGCCTGGATACTTTGCAGCCATCAAAGCTGCACTGATAATGTCCCAGTCTTTCTTTGTCCCATCCCTAATATCCTCCTGAAGTTTTGATCAGAGGCTGGGTTCCATGGTCAAATGTAGCACCTGGACACAGCCATCCATTGGGAGTCTGAACATTTCACAGTGTGCCTTGTCTTTAGCAAGGTGACAGCTTAAGCTGTCTGTTGGCTGCATGCGACCAATGCTGTCAGCCAGCTTCTGGGCTGAATGAAAAGACTTTCTGAGGCTAGATAAGGGTGGTATTGGGCCGGGGTTTAAGCCTGAACATAGCCCATTTAACTGCTGCCTCAGCTGCAGCATCTGTCACTTGCTTCACACCAGCTTGCTGTAAACTGACCACTTCCGGGATCTTATTGATCTCCCTTTTAAGTTCCTCTTTCTGTTCTTCAGAAATACCAGTATTATAATAGCCTCATTAATTATGGCTTTAACCTCTTGCTTGTCTTGTTTAGTCATGGCAGCAATTGTAGGTCTCTGCAATCAAATCTTAACAGCTCCCTGATGTGATGTGATGTGATGTGATGTGATGTGATGTGATGTGATATGATGTGATGGTCGGCCATTTTGGAAGCTGCACTTGGCACCACCATTCTGGTTTACTGCATCATGACCACCATCACATGGGCATGGTTGTCCATCTTGGGGATGGCATGGGGATGCAACATGATGATGTGTGTGTCCTCCACTTTGAGACATTAACAATCCACCATTCAGTGAATCAAAAGAAGAGTGAACAGCCTTTGGATCAGTCTACTCGACAGTCTGGTGTGAGTCCTCACAATCAGACACCTCATCACCAGAAGAGGTAAGGTCTATTGGTAGACATTAGAAGTTTTCCATTTCTTTTTTGTGCCCTTCCAGTACCTCTCAGTGATGGTGCATTGTCACCATCTTGGCTCTGCATTTCATGTGATTAACTCTCAAGCTACAGTAGTAGCCACAGACATTGCCAGCTATTTCCAGATATTTCACAACATTTCTGAAGAGTTTCTCTCTGCTGCCCCTACTGTGGAAATGCAGAAAGCAGGAGATATTTCTGGAAATATCACAGAATTTTCGGGAAATAGCTGGCAGTGTCTGTGGCTGCTGCTGTATTAACACACTCTTCTCAACATACTTCTGCAAGACTCTGTACGTGATGCTTACTTTTGTGTAATACCTTATCTTACACTGGAGCTCACCACTTACCTGGTTCAGCTCTCCCTTTAGTTCTTCAATGTCCTCACATAAGGAATCATTAGTCTTAGCCAACAAGTTATTCATATGTATAACCTGCATTCTATCAAGCCTTGCCCTCTCACCGTTATCTTTCAAAGCATGTAATTCTTGATCATTACTGTTTTCAGTCTCCTATAAAAGGGTTTCATTCCCCTCCCATATTCTGAACTTGTGACTCTAGTCTGACTGTACATTCTGGGAGCTCAGCATTTAACTGTCCTATTGCTCATTTAAAAGTGGTGTTATCTACTTGCACAGCAGACAGCTGTTTTTTTTTAAATTAATATGCTTTATCATGTTTCAAAACAAACAAGCAGCACATGGCCAGCCCGTCAGTGCAGCAGTTGAATTTCCACTTGTGATGCCGGTGACCTGGTTTCTGGAATGGACCTAGGCCTTTGGAGGGCTGGACAGGGGGGAGAGAAGGATGGAGCTTCCTCAGACAGCTCTCCTTCTCTGGGGGGGAGGATGGAGAGTATGTCCGGTGTTCAAGGGACCCCTGGCAGAGGCCAGGGGTACCAAAAGCAGCTGGCGTCTGGATGTCTTAAGGGGCAGGGAGGATGCAGGACATCATTGCATGTCCCTGCCCCCAAGAAAAAACAGGGAAAAAATCACTGCCTCCTGTGTCCTCATGACAACCCTTCACCATTCCTTAATTCACTCCCAGGCCAGCTCCCTGACCTGACTGTGTTTCGCAGCATCTTGGCGGTGCCATGGCCCCCGCTTTGGGGGGGCAAGCCAAGGGGGGAACCCGAGCAGTGGCTGATATGGGAGTTGAGGATGGCGGGACGGTGACTGGCTGAATCTACTGACGCAGGTGGCAGACAAAAAGCATAATAAATAAAAGAAAAAAAAAAAACAAGCAGCACATGGTTAAAATGGATACAAGAAATGGAGGCTGCATAAACAAGTAAATAAAAAGGGTAGAATAACAATAAAGCATACAACAATTGTATATTAAACCCCCTCCCAACCCCCACCTCACCAAGCTGTGCATAGATAATATTAGGGCAGGACAACGTTATAATGAGTTCAACTTACCTAAGATTTCCATAAGGAGAGTAGGGTCAGCAAGGGCTCCCAAACTCACTGATATATGTGGAGCCTATGGCTCATAGATGCAATATGTTTCTCCTACTGTATGGCAAATAGACTTTCTTGATACCATTCCATAACTGAAGGGAGAGGTTCTTCTGTCCAGTGTCTAAGCATAACTAATTTGGCTACTGATGCCACTAAGGTTAAATGAGCTTTTCTTATCTTGGGAGTCCTGGGAGAGCAAATTGCTAATAAACAACATTCTGGGGTAAACAACGGGTCCAGACCAAGAAGCGGGTCCAGAGCCTGCTGATGAAATTCCAAAAAACCTGAGTGTGGAGACAATTCCAAAGCAAGTGGCATAGAAAGCCAAGGGCTTGCTTGCAGCGAATGCATTCAGGGAAGGGGATCAGACCCATTTTGTAATGTTTCAGCAGGGTATAGTATAAGTTATGCATGATGTTAAAGTGGGACAGACATAACCTATCTTGTTTAATGTGCTCATAGATTGATCTCTAAGCTTTTTGCCAGTACTCTGGCTCCATTGGGAGAGAGAGAGTTCATGGACCCAGTAATAACAGACCCCCGATGGAAGGATAGAGTCTGCTGCCAGTAGCTGCTGATATGTTTTGAATATTGCACGTGGTTGAACCGCTACTTGAAAAATCAGTGTTTGCTTCTCGAAGGATTCCACACTCGGAAGTGTGGGCCCCAGAAAGATGAGGATTGTTTTCCCAAGTTGCCAATACTTAAAAACTCACTCTGGCATCCAACTGAACTGATTTTGAAGAGTATTAAAGGGGGTGAGTTTGTCTCCTGAAAGGAAGTCCACCAAAGTGTTATCTTTTAATTGGGGAAAAAAGGAAGGGGAGATAGGATGATGCCCAATCTGAAAATGTAAATTATTACATATAGGTTGAGAGAGGGAGTGGAATCAATTCTCAGACAAGATCCTTTTCAGCTGTTGCAGGACCTTTAGGGACCACCCCACTGGTGAGGCTTGGAGTGGAGATGGAAGATAGGGGTAAGTCAGATAGGCTAAAACGGGGAGTGAACTGGCAGACTTATGTGCCAAGCCCCTTTCTATGTCCAACCAGATGGGAAGGTAACTGCCTCCAGTCCCTTAGGGGCCCACTGATGACCAAAGAGCTACTTTGCTAATATGTTGGGCACCATAGTAAGCAAAGAAAGTAGGTAATGCAAGGCCGCCTTGCAATTTTGGAGTCATTAGTTTGGGATAGGCTCTCTGTAACTTCTTACCTTTCCAGAGAAAGGAGTTGAACAATTTCTGCAGTTTCATAAACCAAGTTTTGGGGGAAAAAAACTAACATACCTAGAGGATAGAGTAGTCTCGGTAAGATGTTCATTTTAATCACATTGATGTGGCCCCAGATGGATAGAGGCAAACTTCCCCACCAGTCCAAGTCAGCTTGTATTATACATCTTAGGTCAGAAAAGTTTTTCTTGATCATAGATAGTATATCTCTAGTGATATGTATCCCCAGGTAAGTGAGAGTTTTGGGTTCCCAAGATAGACAGAATCTGCTACAGCTAGCTTTCGTGACATATTTATTAAGGGGAGAGCTCGTCATTTTGGACTGATTCAATTTATAATATGAGACTGCAGAAAAGGCATCCAACTCCAACATTATAGCAGGGATGGACTCCACAGGGTCCTCAACTTGTAAGAGGAAATCATCTGCATAGGCCGATACAGCATATCTCTTGCCCTCTATCTGGATGCCCTTAATTACAGGAGAGGCAATAATTTTTTCTAATCAAGAGCTCCAAGTAGAAGTTGAAGAGTTAGAGGGAGAGGGGGCATCCCTGCCTTGTACCTCTTTACAAGGGAAAAGAGTCTTACAAGTACCCGTTGCACCAAACTTGAGCTCTGGGAAGAGTATATAGAACTTTGACCTATTTGATAAAGTCTTCAGGGACTCCAGATTGCTGTAGGGAGGTGAACAGAAATTGCCAAGATACACAATCAAAGGCTTTCTCGGCATCCAGAAAGACAAAGACAGATGGGACCTCAGACTCCCAGGACACCGCGAGAAGATGTAAAAGCTTCCTCATATGATCCCCAGATATTCTCCCAGTCATGAATCCCACCTGTTCCCTTCCAATAACTCCCCACCCATAATCAGGGAGAGGCAATTGGGCAGGATTTTAGCTAGGGTCTTAATGTCAGAAGTCAGAAGGGAAATTTGGCGATAGCTCCCTGGATACAATGGGTCTTTACCAAGTTTGGGGATCAAGGTGATCAAAGGTGTTTGGAAATTGGGATCTTGGATTCCCTGGGTGAACCATGAATTAAAAACTTCTGTGAGTAATGGGGAGAGTTGTGGAAGACAAGCTTTATATAGGTTGTTTGGTAGACCATCTGGTCACGGAGCTTTATCTAGAGGCAGCTGTTTGATGGCATATTGAACCTCTGCAAGGGAAACTGGGGTGCCAAACTGTCCTGTGAGATGCGGAGGCAATTTAGGAAGAGCTACTGATTGTAGGTAGTCCCTGATGTATTGATGCAACACAGGGGACAAGTCCTCCAATGAGTAAAGCCTCTTGTAGTATTCCCCAAAAATAGTCACAATATCCCTAGGGTGGGAAACGATGAGATCACTAGGCGATGCTCTTAGACTCTGTATAAATTTTACTGAGTCAGCTTGCCTCACTCTGAGGGCTAAGAGCTTCCCTGATTTCTCTCCTGACTCCAGGTATAGCAGTCTTGTGTGGTGGATAACCAACTCCGCCTTCTGAGTCATCAAGTCTGAAAACTGTGACTGTAATCGGTGGAGCTCAGCCCAGCCCACCTCAGATGAAGAACACTGAAGGGAGGATTCCTGGTGGTGGATTTCATCTAGGAGGGTATTCAGAAGGACCATACTTTCCAAGCTCTGGTGGATGAGATGCAGATAAATTCACCATGGAGGGTGCATTTGAGTATAGCCCATATTGTGTCCACTCTGTCCACCATGTTTATCTCTAAAAAGGTGGAGATATGGCCCTGAATATGAGTCAGAGTGTCAGGAATCTGGAGCAGCTGAGTATTCCGGCACCACAGAGAGTATCTTTGAATGCCTAGACCCAATAAGTAGAGAACGTTGACCAGAGCATGATCTGATAGTACTCTAGGGTGGATTGACTCATCTAGGATGCCTGGAAGGCAAGAAATACTTACAAGCCAGTAATCTATTCAAGAGAATGTAGCATGTGGTGGGGAATAATAGGAATATTGTCTGTCCAAGGGGTGCATCATCTGCCAAACATCAATAAGGCTCGCACTGGACATGAGGTCCAGCAGTGCCTGTTGTCATAGGCTGTGGGTGTAATGATGGACACTGACACAAAAAGGTAGTGTGGCAAGGCTAAACAAAATTGCCAAGCCTAAAGCTTTATTAAAGTAACAGCAAAAAGAAAATATAAAACAATTAACTTTTCAGGAATACAGAAAGAAACATAAAAGGTACAAAAATAAATGAATGTTTCCACAGGCAATATCATCAAACAAAAAGGCCACCTGGGATTTCAATTATCTTAGTCTGTAAGTGCAGACTCCCAAGTGGACCAGTGCTAGCTGATCCCAAAATGAATCTGAAGGTATCACAAGCATGAGTCTCCTTTTATCCTAGGGAATCATCAGGTGATCACTTCAGACTCTGCCCCTATACTCTTCAATACAGATAGCCCCAACCACTTCTTGTCTGAATGATCTAGATCTGTTTGGGGGACCAAATTCCAATCCCCACCTAAAAAGGTAAGTACTGGGGGATCGAGGTACACTAGGGAAAGTAACTGGGTAAAGAACAGGGGGGGCGTCTATGTTATGGGCATAGATGGAATCTATTAATACTGGAAAATATTCTAGAATGCCCCTGATTAGGATGTACCACTCTGATGGGTCCCACATTTCTTGGGTCATGTGAAATGGGACAGACTTGGCAATCAGTATCACAGTACCCCCGCTTGGAGGAAACACCGGAGCCAAAAACTTGTCCCACCCAATTTCTCTTAAAGAAGGATATATCCTCCTTCTGCAAGTGGGTTTCTTGTAGACAGGCAATTCCTTCTTTAAGATGGGAGAGGTGCTTTAAAATCATTAGTTGTTTCTTTCTGTCCCAGCCCCCTTTGATATTCCAACTTACAAACTTATAGGATCCTCCCATAGGGGCTCAGGGAATGGGATTCATTATTAGGCAATACAGTGATAGACTTACATAGGGCTGGCTCTTGGCCCTATAGAAGATGGACCCAAGACAGAAGGGAGATTTTGTGCAGACTTGCCCACCCCATATACCCTCAACATATAACACACTTGTACTTAACCCATTCCAGACCAGAACCCATCCCACCCAAACACCCAGCAAACACCAGAACATTAAATCTGCACATATATTGACCCCCAGTTCCAATCAAACTGAACCACCTAATGCACTCTGTCAGGTGATGTTAACAAAGCTGCACTAAGAGGGTTCCTACATTGCCCCCTCCTCTCCACCCTCAACACCCCCAACAAACTTATATATAAGGTACACATCAGAATCCTACTATTTAGATAACATTTAAGATTGTGGAGCTATACTGAAGAGCAGTAAAAGACCTGACAAAAGGCAAATGCCTGCAGTATAAAAGAGAATAGTGAGCATTAACAGCCCACTTTTTGTTAAAAGAAGGTTCCCCTCAAAGTCTTAGTAATACAGTTCAAACACTGGTTATTCATTCACCAGTATCAAAAGAAGGGGGTCCAAATAACAAATACCCTGATAGGAATCCAAATGAGGCAGGGTCACATAAACATCCACTCTTGTCGTAATCCCATATATTACAAGATGAGCCTGCATAGAGGAGAAAAATAAACAAGGAAAAAAACAGTTTCTAAAGTATAGGTGATGCAAGGGAGTTACCCGCGACTCCTCATCTGTCTCCTCTTCTAATATAGGAAAGCGGGCCTATGGCAATAATAACCAGCCAGTTTCAAGCTCATGGACAAAAAGGAAAGCAGGCAAAACTCTTGTACCTTCGCTCTCTGAACAGAACGCTGGAGTGTGCGAGTCCTAAAGGCTGGTCTTACCAACATGAATCCAGAAATAGTGTCACACAACCAATGGCTCGAAACAGCCCAAAAACATTTGGTGCCTGCTGCACAACAACCCTGAAGCATGAAGAAAGGATGAACTGCCAGCTGCGAGGAACAAACCTACTGGTATAGACAAGCACAGAAAAAGCAAGTCAACTTGCTGTGGTAGACATCTCAAAGAAGAGGCGTTATCAGCAGAAGTGTTTTAGGAGTCATTTAAATAGATCAGGAAGCAGGGTTTTTAACTCTGTGGTAGCATGTTCTGGTGTGTCATACGAGACACACTTCTCTCTATATTGAACTTGCAAGATGGCTGGATACTGCATCCTGAAGGGCTTACCAACAGCTATCAATTTAGAAACAAAGGGATGGAAATCATGTATTTTCCCTTGGACTGATTGAGGCAGATCTTGGGTGAGTCTGATTATGTGCCCCTCCCACTGCAACTCACTGATCTCCTTAATGTTGGTAAGAAAGTGCTGCTTGTCTTGAAAATTAAGCATTTTAAAAATCAGGGGTCTCGGGGGAGTGCTCATGCCCAGCGGAAGGGGAGGATACAGAGATCTGTGAGCCCACTCAATGATGTAGGAGGCAGAGTTGGGCAATGGCCCCACTATTCTGGAACAGAACATTTGGACAAACATAATCAGGTTGTTGACCTCTTCTGCTTCGGGCAAACTGATAATTATGAGGTTATTACGCTGACTGCACCCTTCTAAGTCCTCGAGTTGTTCTTCTAGTTTTTTCATCCTGTGTCTGATGCAGGTATTATCTTTTTTGACTTCCCCCTGTCAATTTTCAACTAAGGCAAGCCTTGTTTCAGTGTCTCTAACCCTCATTGTTAGGGAGTCAATTGCAGAATGTATTTGTCCGAGATCGCCCGATATAGTGGAAATTGTCTCTGAATTGGACTCATGATATCCAAGAATTGTTCCTCTGTCAATGCAATGCTGCCAGCCAGGATCTACTGGAGTCAGAGGCTTGCTTTTTGGGCCTTTTCATGGCCTTGTCCTTTTTCTGGGGTAGGTAGTGGTGAATGCCGCTGGGGGGCTTTCCTCATGTAAACTTCCATCTCCAGTTCTCCTATCTGTCTGCCATGCTGTTCTGACTGCTTGCTCAGTAGAATTCACTTGAATAAAAGATGCCAGGAAGGCAGTAGAGGTTGGTTTATTCATGGGTGAGTTGAGAAGCGAAGAAGAAGGTGCTGTTCACTACTAGGCAGCCATTATGTGACCTCTGCTGACAACTGTTTTAATGCAGCTTCCAAACTTGCATATTGCATAGATACCAGCAAGCCTTTAGATGACATTTTTTTCAAACTATTCTTTAATTGAACCACAGTTTCCAAACTGTTCTCAACTTATGACTACGTTTGACTCTTGTATCTCTGCATTGTATAATATTACTGAGGTGTTATGTAGTGACTGTTCATATGTTGTATATCCTGTGTTCCTGTACTAACCAGGTCCATCTTGTAAATGAGCTATGCTCAGTGGTGTTCACCTGGATAAATAAAGATTTGATTGATTGATTGATTGACTGATTGATAAATCAATTTAATGGTCAAAAATAACATGTACAGGATCACTTTCATCTGTAATTACTATGGTAAATTCCTCAAAACCACCATGTGTACTGAGGTATTGTGAGGTTTCTGCCCTCAACTCTGCACATACTTTTTTTTTCAGACATGTTAAATAAACCAAGAAACCTTTAACTGTTTGTGGTACAGGAACTAGTTTTGAACCACAGTAAAGGAAAGCACACAGACATCTTTGGCGTATGTGGGTGTCCTTGAAGAAATTCCACTATATGAAAGCTATCTTACTGTCTTCCTGGAATTGATTACAGCATGTGAATGCCGCATTTGGGAACTAACGATCTAAAGGGAAATAGTGTTTTGGAAATCCAAGCATGGTTCAGAGAACTTGCCAGAGTCTGTCAGGATAATGGATGCAACATTTCCTTTTCAGAGATATTGCCAGTACCAAAGGCCTCAGTGGAGAAAAAAATGAAGATCACAGAGGTTAATGACTGGCTCAGGAAGTGGGGTGAAGAAAGTGGGTTGGGGTTGTTTGGGAACTGGAAAGGAGTATGGGAGGATAAGGGACTGTATGCCAAGGACAGGCTTCATCTTACCCCGTTAGGGAAGGAAGTCCTTAGACAGGGGGTGGCTGACTACATTCAAGAAAAGTGGGATTTAAACTTGTGAGGGAGAGATAAGGGAGGGCTGACTAGAAGCTCTGTCCTCCAGATGAGGGTAGCCTTCAAACCCAAGGGAGGAGGGGAAACAGACTGGGGAGGAGGTTTCAGGAGGTGCAGAGGGTGGATGGAAGTATAAGACCTGGGTAGGGTTTGACAAAGGGATCAGGGATAAAGAGTGGGGGTGATGTTAGTAAATGCCAGGAGCTTGGGAAACAAGTTGCCAGAGTTCCAGGCCATTCTGTTTGGGGGGGATGGATGTGGCGGTGGTCACGAATGTGGGCCAACAAAAACCATGACTGGGACCTAAGCGTGCAGGGTACACTATGCTTAGGAAGGAGAGAAAGGAGGGCAGAGGCGATTGGAGTGGCTATGTTCATTAGAGATGACATAGAAATTGCTAGGGTAGAAGAGCAGAGGAAATGTGGAGTATTTTATGGGTCACCCACGAACCCCGCAGGAGGTAAGGTCAAGCTGGGTGCAGTATATAGGCCTTTGGGATGGTGATATTCTGAGGTGGTTTGCTGGACAACATAATTGCCAAGTGTGGACCAAAGGAGGGAGTGAGTGGTTGATGGGGGACCTTGACATGCAGGTACAAACTGGGGAACCATGTTCTCTAAGGTGACCAAGGAGCAGAGGCTGCTGGATGGCTTCCAGGATGTGTTCTTAACACAGCATGTGATGGAGCCCACAAGAGAGGGGCATGTCCTGGACATGATTCTAGCAGATGGGGATCTGGTAAGGGATCTGACTGTAGAGGATCCCCTGACTGGGAGTGACCACAATACTGTCTGATTTCAAATAAGCATGGGGGGGAAGGGGGAGAAATCTAGAACACTAGCAGTGGACTTCAGGGGCACAGACTTTGTGGGCATGGGAAATATTCTCATGCATCACTTGAAGGGTATTACAACAATGACAAATGTGGAAAAGAGATGGGAGGTCATAAAATGGGGACTTCATGAGGCAGTCAGGACCTGCGCTAAGGTGAAGTGTAAGGGAGCAAGGTCACATAAACCATGCTGGTGGCCCAGTGAGGTTCAGGTAGTGGTCAGTGAATAGAAGGCTGCCTGTAAAAAATATAAAACAATGAGAGGGGATAGGGAAAAGGAAATGTACCATCTTGCATCTAGAAAAGTCACTCAGATGTTGCAGGGGGCAAAGTCCAGTAAAGAGCAGCGGCTGGGACAGGGGATACGGGGAGGGTAAAAAGGGTTCTTCTGGTACATTGGGGAGTGGAGAAAAACTAAGGGCTATCTCGGCAGGTTGAGATCAGAAGGAGGGTGGTTGGAAGATGCAAGGGACCAGGCAGAGGTATTAAATGAGTACTTCGCCTCTGTGTTCACTAGGGAGGGGGATGGGATATCTACAAAGCAAGGAATGTTGGGGATAGAAGCGGTAGTGAGTTGGATCAGGGGAGCAGCAGAAATGGTGCAAGATGGAGGGGAGGTACCCCAGGGGTGTCACATCAGGATAAGGATAAAAAGGCCAGTAAGGTGGAGGGGATGGATGATGCTATCTCCACTGAAAGGGTGTGGTTAGCTCTTAAGGGCCTAAAGAAGGATAAATCTCCCTAAGCTGAGCAGCATTCATCCAAGAGTACTATGAACATTCATTGGACATACTGGTCAAACCCTGCAGAGCCTCCTTCAACAGGTCGCTTTGAGACAGGGAGGGCACCTAGAATTAAGCAAGAGGCAGGCCATGTGGTGCCAATCCACAAAGGGGTTGAGGGAAGTACCAGGTAAGTATAGACCCACCAGTTTGACCTCGGTGGTGGGAAAACCAATGGAAAGTATACTAAAGGATGATTGGGTGTACTTGGAGGAGGTGGGAGGTCTGGATAGTCGGCAACATGGGTTTGTGCTAGGTAGATCATGTCAAACCAATCTTGTGAGTTCTACGATGGGTAACATCAGAACTGGACAGGAAAGTCTGTGGATGTATTATTCTTGGACTTCAGCAAGGCGTTTGACTTTGTCCCACACAATGGTCTGGTGGAGAAACTGACGGGGTTGGAAGTAGGCCCTTTGATGGTCAGATGGATTAAAAACTGGCTAGCTGGATGCACTGAGAGAGTAGTGGTTGGTGGGGAGCTCTCAAACTCTAAACAGGTTGGTAGTGGGGTACCACAGGGCTCGGTCCTGGGTCCAATCCTGTTTAACACATACATTTCAGACATCAGGGAGGGTATAGGGTGTGAAATGAGTCTCTTTGCTGATGGCTTCAAGATGGGAGCAGTAGTTGAGGGGGAAGAGGAGAGGTTGGCCCTGCAATGGGACCTGGACACCATGGAAAGGTGGGCTCACACATGGAAATTAAATTTCAACATCAACAAGTGCAAGGTGTTACATCTTGGGCGGGGAAACCCTAAACACAGGTACACTCTGGGAGGGGAGGTGCTGGAGGCCTCAACAGGGGAAAAAGACCTAGGGATCATGGTGGGTGCATGTATGAATAGCTCTGAGCAGTACAGGAGAGTGGCTAGCAAAGCAAACAGGATGTTGGGATGCATTGTAAGGAGGATCACCTCTAGGAGCAGGGAAGTGATTCTGCCGCTGTACGATGGATTAGTTAGACCACACCTTGAGTACTGTGTACGGTACTGGAGATCACACTTGAAGAGGGACATACAGCTCCTGGAGAGGGAACAGAGGAGGGCAACTAAGATGATATGAGGACTAGGGGATTTGATGTATGAGGACAGACTTGAGGAGCTCTGCCTGTTTTCATTGGAGGAGAGGAAAGACAGGGGGGACATGATTTAGGTCTTCAAGTACCTCAAGGGAATAAATAGGGTAAACACAGAGGGGATCTTTAGGCTAAAGCAGGGAGGCATCACCAGAGGGCATGGTTTGAAGTTGGAAGGTGGAAGGGTGAGGGGGGAAGAGGAGGATGTTTTTCACAGAGAGGGCAGTGGATTCTTGGAACGTGCTACCTGGTGAGCTGGTTCAGAGATGCACAGTGGAGGGCTTCAAGACAGGGTGGGACAGACAGAGAAAGTGGATGTATCAGATGATGGCCTGGCCCAGGGGGATGGAGATGAATGATAGGGGTATCTGGAACATAAGGGGGGGAGGGCCTCGGTACCCAACTAGGGATCTGAGGTTTGAGCAGACTCGATAGACCATAAGGCCTAATCTGCTGGAAATTAGTATGTTAGTATGAAGTTCTCCCAGGAGAAAGGCTGCTCACTGCACAGATATAAAGGTCCGGAAATTGGTCTCTAGTGCCAAATCTCCACACACTGGGGAACAGCAGAGCAAGAAGATTTACACAGCAGAAGCCAACAGCTGCTTGTCACTGAGAGCTTTCTTACCTCAATGTCTAAATCCACTAGGGAAATCAGTGTACCTTTGACCAGCACTCAGACATTGCTGCACATACAGTGGTAGTCATTCAAATAAGGCTCAGTACTGAGGTATACCTGGGTATACTGAGGCTAATTTGTATTGACTGTAATGTGATTATGCCTCAGTATATTCAGGTATATCTCAGTACTGAGTAACATTTGTATGACTACCTCTGTAGTCACCATGTTTTATCTAGAAAATCTAGATTTGTCATCTGGAGTCCAGCTCTAGATGAATCAGATTATTGTACGTCTGTTGTGTGAACCAAAGAACACATACACAAGCAGTATGTAATAATAACAAAAGAGGTTATTACAATGCCAAGCCAAACATACGACAGAGAAAATCACAAGGAGTTAGTTTCTCACCAGTCCTCAAGGAAGGTACAATTCTCCCCAAGGAACTGGCTTACAGAAGGTTACAATGCAGATAACAATGTAGTCACAATGATAACAGCATAGTTACGGATATAAGGAACATAATGCATTGGTGTATAAAATGTAAACAAGGCATCTGCCTTGGGCAGTTACTTAGGAGCCAGAAATACTAATGAATAAGGAGTCAGAACAAAGGAACTGTAGAATAACCAGAAATACATGTGTCATAACAACAAAGTAAATGACACATACTACATATGATTATATGAGAATATAAGTATATAAGGATGTGCAGTAATCACTGAGGACTGGTAAAGGCCATCTTATCAGTGATATGGGTCAAAACACATGTATATACAATACATAAAACATATCATAACCCAGGTAAATGTGTTATAATGAGGTATAATATATAACATGATGAGAAAACCCTCAGCTCCACACAAACATGCCAGATAGTAGTCCATAATCAAATCAAAAAAACAATAGCACCGCAGCTATATGAAGAACAATTTTAATGTAATGCAAGCAGTAAAATAGCAAAACCGCCCATGCAGTACAGGCTCCAAAACCTCGACTAGTTTTGCACTACATGTGTGTCATCAGGAAGATGAAGACCCACATGTCCACACCTCTTAAAAAGCACACACTTAAAGGGATAACACCTAAAATCAAACAAGGTATATGACATGAAGCAACAATGAAATACACTATGAAGAAATATGGCCACAATGGTAAAACCTCATGACAGTTTAAAGTTAGGATAGGTGAGCATATTCATAGCACATTAAAAGATGATTGCAGGAGTGCATTGGCTGTCCATTGCTGTAAACATAGGATGGATAACACGAAGCATGAATTCAAATTCTGTGGAATTGAATTTGTTAAATTGGGACCTCGAGGGTGGGGGCAACATTAATGACCTGCTATTAAATAGAGAGGCATACTGCATTTACACTCTTGGTGGCTTACAGTAAATGGGATTAAATGAAAAATTTGATGTTATGCCCTTGATTAACATGAGAAGGAAATAATGCTACTATCCAAGGATGCTATATCTATAATAGCTCTATATTTATGCTTTACAGTAGTTCTTAATTGATGTTCTAGCATCTGTGCTAACTATTGCTTTTTTCCCTTTTTTCTCCTAGATGACGTTCATCATATGTTCCTCAATAGTTTTAAGCAGCACAAATTCAGGACAATGGATTTTGGCTAGTAAGTTTACTTATGGTCATTACAGTTAGAAGTATAGTTATTGGCTGGTTGACCAGGTACTGATATGCAATTTTGTATGTGACTTTTGTCTCCCTTTTTCTGTATGTGCATAGTGGTTCTTGCATATTAATCGCATCAAATTCCAAATATAGCCTTCTTTAAGGATGGATTTTTTTACAATATAAATGATTGTATTACTATATGCTGAATTAGTCATAGCCATTTAAAAAGGGTGCTGTTTATTTTTAACATTGTGGCTATATTTCTTCATAGTATATTTCATTGTTGGTTTGTATCATACACCTTGTTTGATGTTATGGTGTTATCCCTTTAAGTGTGTGCTTTTTCAGAGGTGTGGACATGTGGGTCTTCATCCTCCTGATGACGCACATGTAGTGCGAAACTAGTCAAGATTTTGGAGTCTGTACTGCATGAGCGGTTTTGCTATTTTACTGCTTACATTACATTAAAATTGTTCTTTGTATACCTGTGGTGCTATTGTTTTTTGATTTGATAATAAATATCATGCATGACAAGTGTAAAATCATAACAGTAAAACAGCACATAAAATTAGGAAAACATAACATATAGTAGCACATATTAGAAGCAAAGCACATTCCTAGTACCCATGCTTGTACGATGGGTACTTACATCTACATGCTAGTGCAAATTTTATTTATTTATTTAAAAAGTTTAACCAGGAGGGCATGCTGAGCATAGTACTGCTCGATTTCAGATGAGTCCTGGGGGAAGAATAAAGGGGGTACAAGCATTATAATAGTACAAGTACAAAGTACAAAGAGGTTTGAACATACAATAAGATCAGTGCAGTACATACAGAATACAGTATTTAGCCCGAGAATCAGGGCAAAAACGTACAATTTGGTCCCAGTAACACTTACCAACTAGCAGTCAGTGGTGAAAAATGGGCACCACCTACAGTGGGAACAGGCTTACTTACAGGTGCAGTTAGCAGAAAAATGGGCTTTGAGTAGTGTGTTTAGGTGCTGAGAGGAGGAGGCTTGCTGAATTGGCTCTGGGAGTGTGTTCCACAGTTTTGGTATCCGATATTTAAAGATTGTTTGGCCTGTGGCAGAGGACATGCAAGGAACAGTCAGTTGGCTGGAATCATGATACCTGAGTGTGTAGGATGAAGGGGTAGGAGCAGTCAGTTTGGCTGCTAGGTATGGGGGGCAGGAACTGGTCCCAGAACTTGGAGGCCAACTTGGCGCAGTGTGAGAGTCTCCAGTCTTTGAGGGTTGGAAGGCCAAGTGTCTAGTAGAGGTTGTAGTGTTGGGTGGTAGGTGGACAATTTAGGGTGAAATGACAGAAAGAGTGAAACAGAGTGGATTTGGGAGTGAGCAATATCACAGTACAGTGACCAATAATACATTAATTGTGTATGTGGGATAATAGGGGTGCATAACCCATCGCATAACAGGTCCCCCTATCCTGCTAGATCTGATCTATACCATCTGCATCAGAAGTAGTTACATTCTGTGGTTCTTCCTGGGAGGGATGGAAGGAGAAGGGGGTGCCATGAGGTTCTGCTTGATCAGCAGTCGCTGTGTCATGGGTTTTTATGATCAATAACACTGGACTAAACACAGAAGCTTTGTTTTTGGCTGCACAAGGGCAGTCAGAAAACTCAGGCCTGGTTTCCTCACAAAAGTCATATTTAGTGATGTTTTCACACTGATGGCTTATATGTCTCACTTCCCCACAGTTATCACACTGGGGTGTATCACACTAAGCAAGTGCGCTCTTGTCTTACACTTACAGCAGGCCTGGGGCTGACCTGCAGAGAAAGAATCCCCTCTGATTTTACCTAGCAGAAAGGGAATTTGGGATGCGCTCAATCTCACTCTCATTCTGGTAAAGTTTTACCCTGCACTTCCAACCACCAGTCCAAAATGGCCTCTGGGGGACTGAGAACTTTACATTTTTGGGATAGCCAGTAGCTTATGTCCTCTACATGGATTTCCTCATTCCTAAACATGATTGCAACAAATGTTATCAAAGGCTTTGTTAAAAGAAAGACCAGGAAGAGAGACCATAAAGGGAGAATTTAACCTGATTGTATCTCTGCCAGAATGTATGTAAGGCATAGGAGGAGCAAAAACGTGCATTAATGTAATCTTCTCCTTATATAATAATGAAAGCAAATACTTCCCTAGGAGAGAAATGCAAAGAATCTTTGAGTAATTTCTTTCCAACATACTGTCTATCCACTCTAACTTCCAACCACCCCCATACCTAATCCTTACTGCATTGTATCTGGGTGGAGCTTCTTTTTGTTTTGAAAGAAAGACCAGACAAAAGTAGTCTTTGAGAGAGACCATCCCCTTTGTTTGCAGATTCCTCCTGACTTGACACTATCATTGTTGGAATGTACCCATTCTGTGTCTTTTGATTTTGAGGGAAGGGGGGCAGACCATCAACCCCATCAGGATAGTTATTTGCCCTTTCTTTTTGGATTCCAGTTTCTAAGTTAGATAGTCCCAGTTCCACATTACCTACTGATTTTTAAACAGGGGATTACTTGTACCAAGTTCCTTAGATGCCTGCTACTGGGCTGCAAGATGCCAGTCTGGATAGTCTCATGGGAAAGGCTCCTTGTCTCACTCAGAGTGTGTTAACCATTTCCCATCTGGTATTTTATTCCACCCTGCTTCCATTAAAGCTTTCTCTGGGTACCATTTTAAAACAAGCATTTGTCAATGCTGAATGTTTGCTTGCTGGTATTAGCACTGGAAGTACATGAGGTAGACAGATGCAGAATAGGAAGGGCAGTGAAGTACTGAAGTGATGCCAATCCTACCCTGCAGAGATGGACATGCATTGGGGTATGCCTTTGAGTCATCACCTAATGCTCACACCATTCACCTCACCATATTGTGCAGACACTGACAAGTGTTGAGATGTTCCTTGAGGTGTTTGGCTTTACAGTCACATATTCCATAAGGAAATACACTGAAATGGGTGCAGTATAGGAGAATGGAGTTAACTTTTGGGCTAAAGAGTCCATGGTACACCTCAATGCCTGTCAGTGGCTGCAGGGTGGGGTGGGGTGGAATGGCATGTGTTACAGCCAGCAATCCAAAGTCACATCCCTGATGCTGGTCAGTCTCTGGAGGGTAGAACATTATGGTTAGAAACCATAACACTCTGGGCATTTGTTGGTAGCTGCATTGCATATTTTCAATATGGGCTTTTTATCACCTCACCTCATGAAAGCATTTGGGACCTCTGCTCATGAACAACAGCACTGTAGTTTTGTTAATCTGTCCTGAATGTTGATGTCCCACAGTGATCGGGCCATTCTGTGTCAGTTGTGCAAAACCACATTTTGGGCAGGATGTGAGAAATGGCAAGTGTACTGTTATTAAGGAGGTGTGCAAAAATGGCAATGTTGAAAATCTGGAGTGAAAATATTTAAAATTCTTGAACTTATGAGAGTGTGTGGAAACTGCACAATGCACACCCATAACAAAGGCATTTTGTGGAATGTTGTCACCAAATGTTCAACCTAGGCATTTTGGGACCTCCACTCATGTACAGCATCAATGTGATTTTCTTAATCTGTCCTGAACATTGATCTCCCAGAATGATGTACCATTGTGTGCCGTATGTGCGAAAACATGTCGGGCAGGATGTGAACAATGACAACTGTACTGTTCATAAGGAGGTGTGAAAAAAAGACAATGTTGAAAATCTAAAGTAAAAATATTAACAATTCTCGAAGTTACTAGCGTGCATGAAAACTACAGAAAGCATGCTCGTAACAGTTATTTGTTTGGATTTTTGTCATCAAATTTACAACATAGGCTTTTTGGGAGCCCGCCTCATGAACACTGACAGTGTTGTTCTGTTAATCATTCCCAAAAGGTGATTCCACACAGTGACTGCAAAATCACCTTTCAGGACCAAATAACGAAATAACAGTGACTGAATTCATGAGGGAGGGTATCAAGAACCCCGTGTTGAAAATTTGGAGCAAAAATTCACGCAAATGGCAGACATATCCACCTAAGTTTAAAAAAAAAAAATTTATGGCATGATAGAGCTTTCCAGCATTTCTTCAGTTCGTGGTTGGCTTTGAAGAGTGCAGACGTGTTCCCGGTCCACCAAAGATTGGGTACCAAGGCAATTGACAAGATTTATTTAACTTAAGGTATCGAAAAAGTACATATTTTGAATATGGTAAGGTGTCCAGGTTTAGAGGCCACATCTCTAATTAAGGACCTAGGCAGGGTGGAGGCAGTTCAAAGAAGGGCAGCAAAGATAATGCTGAAGATGCACCAAAAGTCTGATGAGGGGAGAATGGGAGATCACAGTATCTATACCCTGGAGGAGAGAAGACACAGAGAGTTAGGACAAAAGCAAATATCTGAAAGGCATAAATAATGTACTGGAGCTGGAGGGTAGCATCTTTAAGAAAAGGAGATGTCCAGGTCGGGAATGAGGGGGCCATGGCATGACATAAGGTTGGAAGGTAGTAGAGTAGACTAAGCAGTAGGGTGAGGAAGTATTTCTTCATGGGAAGGGTGGTGGATGCATGTAATGCACTCCTAATGGAGCTGGTGGGGGGGCAAATGCAGTGGGGTGATTCAAGCATGCATAGGACAGGTATCAGGTAAGCCTAGCAGCTAGCACTAGGAATGAGAACATACAGACTGAGATCAAGTAGTGTCTGTTGCTTGTACAGCAGGCAGGGAAAATGTGCAGACTAGATGGACATAGTCGTGGTCCTTATCTGACATTAATTTCTATGTTTCTATTATTTATATGTAATAGCCCAGATTTAAATCAACTACATCTAACATACCCTACCCAGTGCACCTTCACGTGTGTGCCAGAAGCTGCAACCGCAACCACAAAAAAAAGAAAACATTTACATCAATACTGTATAAAACAGCAAACATTATGCGATCTGTGAGCAATCTATTTACTAGCAATACCACCAACAGCTTAATCTAGTTCAACTTCCGTTGGTTACCATCTGTATCCCTTTCCCCCTGGTCACCCCTGGAAAAGGGTTTTCTTGTCTCAGTGGGCCTACCAGGTCAACAAAATTCAATAATTACATTAATTAATTTATAAACCACACCAGAAAGGCACATCTGGGGAACTAAAGACCAGAGCAGCACTGCAGAAATACTCAAGAAACTATTAAAGCTACATGGTCTTTAATTTCTATCACCTCTCCAAGAGCTTAGACAGGAAAACACAATTGCTGAAACAAACTGATGGTGACCAAGAAATACTGCTGTTGAAATAAGCAGCTATATGGTACTTTATCTGAAGGGCGAACAAATACATTTGGTGTGCTGTGATTATTGACAATAGTCTTTAGTAAATAAAGGACTTGGTTCACAATCTCAGAACCATTATATGGTTGCATGCAATGCAAAATAAGTTAATCTCTTTAAAATGCTGGTAGCATGGTGAGAAAAGATACAAATTATGCCATTCAACTAAATGGAGCTGTAATTACAATGCTTGCTTTTGAATGATAAGGTAGGTTTTCTTTGTATACAGACTTTAAATCTGCATGGGATTTTGATTGAAATGTGTGAAAAGTTTGGGTGACCACGCTAATTATAAACTTGAATGTTCTGTGGGGATTGGTGACAGAGATAGGCGAGTTGTCACCAGAACTACATACCTCATATCAGACAAAGCAGCCCAAAAAATATTACATACACATGTATCTGTAAACATGCTAGTTAAACAGATTATGCATAAAACAAATTAAGTATATTTAAAAAGTCGCCTCTCTAGAGAGAAAAGAAATTTCCAACCTGGCTCAAACAAAAGTGCTACATTTAATAAAAAAAAACTTGCATAATGCTGTGAAAAGCTATTTTTGTGTGGTCAACATTCAAACTGTATCTTTACTTGGTCAGCAAGTGTGTTGCACTTCCTGCTTTTATGACCACACAATAAAAGTATTAAAATCATATCATATGATATGATTTAATACTTTATTGTTTGATTTTAAACACAGGAAGCACAGCCACCTACCAGAAAGGCAAACCAAGAGGCATAAATAAATGAAGCACAGACCATACTTATTAAAGTTAAATCATTTATGTAATTTAAAACAAATGCCTTACACCTTGCACAATATGAGATTGCACAATACAAAATAAGTTAACGACAGACTAAATCAGACATCAGCTCATTTGGGTAACCTGTCAGTATCACCGAGCACTCCTGGGGTGTCCTTCACAATGGAGGCGGCACATTCTTTGCATTGTCCTCTGCATGTTTCACCTCCTGATATTGCAGAATGTGCTCAAAAATGTTATTAAATGCCAATGATACAGTCCGCCCATAATGCCCAGCTTATTTCAAGTATTTTTCTGCCTTTCAGCATGTCACATTTAGCTCCTAAATCACGTTCTGTATTGCACTGTATTAGGAGTAATTTAGATCATTGGGGGGGGTGCTGGGTTATATGTACTATGTGTCTATGTACGTTTTGCTTATGTACATTTATTATTATTGTTTCTTTTTTCTATTTTATGTTTTTAGGTTAATTTGTTCTTGGAAAACTTGCCTTCCGTGACCGGACCGGAAGAGGCATGACTATTATTGTTCTTTCTGATTAAAGTGCACATTCTAATTAGAACACTGGTTGAAACCAATGCTGCAGTTGGAATGTGCACTTTAATTAGAATGTAGAAAGCACATAATCACCTGCTCTTCTGCTAACAGTCCGACTGTTCCTGTAAGACACCATATTGAGACTGAGCAGTTGTATCAAACAATTTAGTTCCCCATCCCCCTTCCGCGCACACACATGACAATTTACCCTACATGTAATGTGGTTAGAGAATTCAGAGTTTCATCTTGCACTGGCCAATTTAAACCACTATACCTTCTATTACAGAGCAAGAAACATAAGCCAAGCACCTACCAAAAAAAAAAAAAGGGTCCAATGAAGGCAAAGCACCCAACATGGTCTGACTCTATATCCAGGCAGGCTGGCAGTCATGCAGTCACAGTCAATGTCAGCTGCTGTGTGTGGTCTGTGGCAGATGGTGGTGAATAGCTGGCTGTTACTTAAAGAATCATTTAACTTTATTAACATCAAAATAATCCATTATTAAATGAATTGCTTAGTTTCAATATAGTGTCTGACAGAAATTGTCAGACTGCTGGCAATAGAGTAAGTGATTTTTTTTATTGTGCTTTCTAATTAAAGTGCACATTCCCACTCTAGCACTGGTTGGCAAGCAGTGCTAGAGTAGGAATGTGCACCTGAATCAGAAAGCACACTAAGAAATCACTTACTCTGTCTGCCGGCAGTCTGACTATTCCTGTAAGACACTGAACTGAAACTAAGCATGGCTGCCTAAATATAATGCACATGAAAAGCTCTACTAAACCACACACAACCTCTGAGTACAAGGATAGGAAATACGAGCAGTGGAGGTTTAAACTTTAAGCATGTGTTGCTTATATTTCCTTGTATACAAATGAGAACTTCAAACCATAAACAAACTGTTCTGCCTAATACATTTATAAACTTTGTGCAGCTGCTGTCAATACATACTGTATCTGCAGCAATTGCTCCAAGTTTATACGTCTTTACTAATCCTTCTTTTAAATTTGATGAAATATAAAACTACTATTAGCTACGCCTGCTAGTAATATATTGATACTGGCACAGAATAAACAGCAATCAGCACAAATAGGTGGGCAGCAAAATGGCAGAGAAGAAAGCCAGTGCCTATGGTGAATTTCATATCAGCTAACTGACAGCTAACTATTAACTGCCCTCAGTTAGTTTTGCAGTATTTCTATAGCCACAACAAACCCTAACCCTCCCCAGTGTCTATCCCACAAAAAAACAAGTCAGAGCACACCCTGAACCCCACCCACCCCTACCCCCAAGAAAGAGGTACCTCAAATGTAACATTAAAACATTTTTCAGCCTGAAGTAGCTACTTACTGAATTGATTTCAAAATGAGTGTGGGGGGGTCTCTTGGTATTCACCTCAGAGCCCATTTACAAATTGTGTCCAATATTAGCTGCTCACTCTTGTGAATCTCATTCATGAACTATAAATGGGATTCTACATAAGGGGTGTTGCATATGGCATACATCAGCAAAAAGCAAGTCAGAGCACACCCTACCCCCACCAAAACAGATGAAATGTAACATTAAACACATTGTCAGCCTAAATTGGGAACTTACTGATTTGATTTCAAAAGGAGTGGGGGTCTCTTGGTTTTCACCTCAGTTGGGGCCCTGCTGTGAAGTCACCCAGCTACCAGCATTAAGGTAGACCACCCATCAGCTGGTTCCCTACTCTAAACTGCATCTGCCTCGAATGGCTTACCTTTATTTAGGGTGCAGCGGCATCAGCCCAAAATAGCTTTAATTAAGAAGCGGTCTCCGGCCAATGTGCAGGTCACTGGCTGGGAGTAGCTAAGTGAGATAGCCATACTTCTCCATTTACAAACTGTCTGCATCCAATATTAGCTGCTCACCCTTGCTCATTCATGAACTATAAATGGGGATTATAAGGGGTGCTACTCCAATGGCATACATCAACAAAAACAAGTACAAGTACAAGCACACCCTGCCCCTTCCCAGAAAAGGGGCAACTATACCATTGAACATATTTTTTCAGCCCCCAAAAAAAGCCAGCGAAAAACCTATCCCACACACTGCAGCAAGTAATCCCTCATTGCCAAAAATAAATAAATAAAGTACAACAATCACTATATACTTGGGGGACTCACGATGAAAGCTAGTCTGGAGGACCACACATTTACACAATCACCATCTGATAATAGTGGTCTGTGCATGGTGTTCTTTTGTGAATGATCTAACAAACGCAAACATTATTGATGCAGTGAGTGGTCCTTTGCTTTTCGAACAACTGAACTAGTAGTCTAACTGCATGACGTGCAAGAATATAGAACCAGGTGGCACAGCAGTTCAACAGGAATGAAACTATGTGGCATAAGATAAAAACATTGAACATACAGTATGTGTGAACAAACTTTGAACATATGCTCGAAGAGCTCCCAGTACCATTTGCTAGTAGACAACTGTTTTGTTTTCCAGCAGGAGATTCAGCCCTGTCACTGTTTTCTACCACTTAGTGTCTGCATAGCTGAGGAGCTGTATAGTGTGTCATGTCACTGATGTCATTGATCACAGATAGGCTGAGATAGCAAAACACTGCAAATGTCCACAGTCTAGAAGACAATTTATTTTTATACCACTTGTACAGTACCTCTACTCTAAGCACATGAGAATGACCCATTCCTCATATGACCATTCCCCTTTAAAAAAAAATCCATATGCCTACAAGTTCCACAACTGTTGTTACTGCATGTTATATAGTCCAAAGAAACTTACTGACTGACTGCAGTGCTACTGCTAAGCCAAGTTGTTTGTCAATTCTAATTTCCCTCCTCCCTTCCTAATCCTAGCATAGCAGCTATTGATCCTGCCAAGCCCAGCTGAGATACCAAAAATTGCTAGGGAATAGTAGGAACAAACACCAACCTATGGACAGCTTACAGCTAGTCTAGCTGGACTTGTATGGTGTGGTACTTGTCCTCTCTGGAATAAGTAGGCTCTCTCAGCTTGGCTTGCAGTTGCTGTGGGTGGGTTGCATGTCCTCTCCCCCAATGGGCTATCTGCTAGTCTCACTCTGTCTCAGTGATCTGCGGCAGTAGCTGGAAGGAAGCTGAAGAGAAATAGCTGCAGAAATAAAAAGTAGTTAACAGTACAGCCACATTTGTTGACTCAGACTGGTGGTACAGACTGGCCTATGGTTGCTGGTTGTTGTGTAGTGCATGGTGGGCATCTTGGCATCTCTCTCTCTCTCTAATCTGGTTGCCAGGATGAGGAATGGAGGGAGCAGGGTGGACAGTACGCAGTGGGAGGGAGCGGGTGGGTCTAATTACCTGCCAGGAGCGGGGTGGACAGCACGTAGTGGGAGCGAGTGGGAGGGTCTGCTTATATGCCGGAATGGAGAATGGAGGGAGTGAGGTAGACAGCATGCGGTGATAGGGAGTGGGAGGGGGTACTTACGTGCCAGGACTGGGACTGGAGGGAGTGCAGCGGACAACATGCAGTGGGAGGGTTTACTTGCACTCCAGTTGCCGGGACAGAGAATGGAGGGAGCGGGGAGGGCATAGAAACATGGAAACATAGACTTTGATGGCAGATAAGGACCACTTGGCCCAACCAGTCTGCCCATTTCCCTACCTATTGGATAAGCTGCAGATTCTAGTTAACCAACAGCCTATTTCTTCTTATCCCCCACTATAATTGCTTTGTATCTGTCCCATGCATATTTGAATTCCCCCACTGTTTTACACCCCACAATGTCCCCAGGAAGACAGTTCTATGCGTCCACTACTCACTCCATGAAAAAGCATTTCCTCACATTGCCCCTAAGCCGCCCCCCCCCATCTTTAAATTTTGCCCCATTGTTTTTGCACATCTCTTTTTCTGAAAGATGCTACCCTCCTGGACTTTGTTGATTCCCTTGAGGTACTTGAATGTTTCTATCATTTCCCTCTGTCCCTCCTTCCATCAAGGGTATACATATTAAGCTTTCTCAGTATCTCTTAATATGGTTTCTGATGCAGACCCTGTACAATTTTAGTTGCCCACCTCTGGACTGCCTCCATCCTCTTCATGTCCTTGCGGAGATGGGGTCTCACCAACTATCTGTACAGAGGGATAACCACTACCCTTTTTCTACTTGTGATGCCTTTCCCTTTGCAACCCAGTACCCCGCCCCCCGGCTCTCCTTACTGACCTCTCACATTGCTTGCCCACCTTTAGGCCATCTGATATGACTATCTCCAGGTCACTTTCCACTATTGTTGCTGTTAGCACCTCCCCTGCCATTGTGTACTCAGCTGGGTTTTTGTTTCCCAGGTGCATTACTTTGCACTTCTTTGCATTGAATCTAAGTTACCATACATCTGACCATTCCTCCAACCTTGCCAAGTCTCTTCTCATCCTTTCCATCCCCTCCTTGTGTATCAACTCTGTTACAGAACTTTGTGTCATCTGCAAAAAGGCATGCCTTTCCTTCCAGACCCTCTGCAATGTCACCTATAAAGACATTAAAGAGGACTGGACCCGATACTGAACCCTAGGGTACTCCACTAGTAACCCCCTTTCTTGGAGTGAGTTCCATTTACTATTACCTTCTGTGTCCTGTTGTGCAGCCAGTTTGCTACCCAGGCTACCACCCTGGGACCCACTCCCAGGCTGGCTAACTTGATTATTAATCTTTTGTACGAGACTGTGTCAAATGCCTTGCTAAAGTCTAGGTAGGCTATATCCACAGCCCCTCCCTGGTCTATTACTTTGGTCATCTAGTCAAAGAAATCAATTAAATTAATCTGACATGGCCTTCCTGCTGTGAATCCATGCTGCCTTGGGTCCTGTGCCCCGCTGGACTCTAGGTACTGAACAATTCTTTCTTTCAGAAATGATTCCATCATTTTCCCCACCACTGAGGTCAAACTAACAGGTCTGTAGTTTCCTGCTTCTGCCTTGCTCTCACTTTTGTGAAGGAGAATTACATCCACCCTCCTCCTGTCCTCAGGTACCACCCCGTCCTCCCATGATTTGTTAAAAAGGGTGGTCAGTGGTGTGACTAGGTCCCCCCTTAGTTCTTTTAGAATACTGGGGTGAATCCCATCAGGCCCCATTGCTTTGTTCACCTTGAGTTTTAGGAGTTCTTTCAGGACTCTATCTTCTGTAAATGGACTGGTGTCAACCCCACTGCCCAGAGTGCTTCTATTGGTTGGTCTAGGTAACTCCTCTTCTTCTTCTTCTTTAGTGAATACTGACCAAAAGTATTCATTCAGTATCTCTGCCTTTTCACTGACTCCCTCTGCCCACCTCCCCTCCCCATTATTAATCTTCACTATCCCTCCCTTAACCTTTCAATGCTCCCTAATGTACCCATGAAAGTGTTTTTCTGCCTTCTTAACTGAGTTGGCTATCTTTTCCTCGGTTTGGGCCTTTGCTATACTGACTAACTTCCCCAGTTCTTTCTGTTTTAACTTATACAGTTCCCTGTCATGCTCCTTCTGTGATTCCTTATACTTTTTGACAGTACAGCCACAGGACAGCACACAGTGGGAGGGAGTGGGAGAGTTTATGTTCAGTCCTGGTGGTGGGACAGAGAACAGAGAGAGCGAGGTAGACAGCAAGCAGTGGGAGGGAGTGAGAGGGTTTACTTGCAGTCCTGCTCCCGCAATGGACAACGCAGGGAGTGGGTAAACAGAAATGTCTCGGCAGGCAAGGCACGCCCTGCAATGATGGGGCATTCCCTCATTGCAGTGGTCAGTTTCTTTCAGATATACCCTGCAATAACGGGGTGCTCCCTCATTGCAGCGGCCAATTTCTTTCAAGTTGGTGGCATGCTTGCAGAACTAGCATCAGCAGCAAGATGCCACCACATTGAATAAGAGGGGAAAGCCCTCAAATGCAGTGGCTGCATTGGCCATGACAGTGCCACACCTCCACAACCCACTTCTTTCCTAAGCTGCTACATATTGTTTCTTGCACATGCACACAAGCAAACATAAAAAGGTATCCAGCAGCAGCACTGAATGGGAGGAACAACAGCTTGTTAAGTTCCATAACAAATCTGCTCATTTTTCTGACTCTATGCCACTTAGCTCATGCAGTACTTATATGACATTTTTACACATTATTTTGTTGTTTTACCTTTACAGTGCAGTACAGTACAATAGTTATTTATTGAGCTGGTGTCAAGTACAGTGATGAGTGAGCCAGCAGTGTAGGGAACTTATTCTGCTTCAATATGTCAGTACAACAAGGTCAAAAATTGTGAATGAAAGGGGGGGGGGTGTATGCATCAAGTGATGATGGGGGCCTATGCATCCAGTGATGAGGCCAGCAAGTGGTATTTATTTATTTATTTACTTATTTATTTTTTTAGTTTTTGTTGACGGGGTAAGTGCACTAGACAAATCCTGCCTATTTTCGCATGACCTGGGGGAAGGGGATACAGGTGAATGCCAACTGATCTTGAACCAGATTAAGCTGTTGGTCATATTTTTAGTGAATTGCAGGCTGCCAGTGCTAACAAAGTAGTGATATAAACTCTGGATCAGTTCTAGTGATCCAAAAAAGTGGTAAAAATTAAAATGTGTGAGCAGGCCATCTAACAAATGAAAAAGTCTGTGGCGGGTGCCTCACAGACATAAACTGCCTCAATTCTCCAGCGACTCATTTTTGCTGGAGTCAAGCTTTTGAAGATGTGGGGACAGCTGGGGTGGGGGCTCGATTTTTAAACTAAAGTTTCATCAGAATCGTCACCATTATAAAATGTTAATCCCATGTGGGTGATGGAGTTCCTACAGAGCTATTGGGGACCCTGTGCATTCCTCCAAATTCCAACATACGAGGTAGCTGCTACCTGTCTATCCCTGCCCCCATTACCCTGTAACAATCTTGAGGATAAGGGAGCACAGAGTAGAGCCCTTAGCTGAAATCAGATCTTGGTTATGTTATGTGCTGTCAGTCTAGATGCCAACCAGCAAGCTTCAGAGCAATCCTGAGGGATTTCAAGAGGCAGAAACACATACCAAGTTACTAACCTGCTAGTAAGGTAAGATGACTTTCTCCGCTGGTCTTGACTCCTGTCTCCTTTCTGTGCTCGTCCTACTGGTGCTCTGCACTTTTTTTGCAGCTTTATTTCCTGCTTCCCACAGAATATAACAGGTGTATAGTGTATTATATGCAGTTGGCATGGAAAGCAAGGGTGCCACAGGGGACTGTCCCAGACATCTTTAACCTGAAATCCATGCACGACCCACAGTGAAGGCTGATGGAGGCAAGTGGCATAGGTTTTCAGGGTATAAAACTACCACTTTTTACCCTCAGTTTAAGAAACAGGTGTCTTAACTTTGATACCCCAGTTGGTCTGCAAAGCTTTGGAGAGACTACACCAGTAGACATCTGATTAAAGGTCAATGCAAAGTGTATAGTTTTCCGTTAATATTGCATTTGTTAGATCACTACAAAATGCATAGTTTCCCATTAGTACTGTATTTGTTTGTTGCTTTCACTACTTGCCATCTGGTTTCTATGTACTGAATAAATGGTTGTTTGCATGAGCTCAGACACTACAGTGCACCTAAGGCTGAGAGGAAGGGGTGGAGAGGGGCAGGGATGAGAGGGAAGGAAGAAGCTGGGTGGAGCGGGGTGGGGCAGGAGGAGTTGGGGAAGTGGAGCAGGGGTGGGCTAGGGAAGAGCAGGGCACAGCTGTGGATTGTTGCAGAAAAGAGTACAGTGCTCTGGTGGGTGGGTAAAACATGGGCAGACTGTTTCATGGAGAAAGAGGCCACTGTGACACAATCCAACATGTTGTGGGGAAGGAAGAAATGTCCCCTTTCTCAGTGATCATTAAAGTGCTACACTGCTCCGCCCTCTGCAGCACTATAAAGAAATGCGCAAGAACAAGGGGCCACAATTTGAAGATAGAAAAGCGACAGCTCAGAGGTAATGTGATATTTTTTCAAAGAGAGGATGGTGGATGCATGGAATGGCCTTCCTGAGGAGGTTGTGGAGTCAAAAACTGTGGAGAAACTCAAGAATGCATTGGACAGACATAAGGTAATTCTAGTGGGAGATAGGAGAAAGTAGGCTGTTGGTTAAATAGGATCTGCAGCTTAGCTATTAGGTAAGGAAACTAGCAGACTAGGTGGGCCAAGCAGTCCTTATCTGCCATAAAATTCTGTTTTTCTGTTTATATAAAAGAATTTTTAATGCACAAAAAGTAAATTCATCATAAAACTTTTAATGTGGGAAAAAAATGAATAATAACGCTTTCAATACTCTGGCAAACAGTTTTGCCAATGTGACAGAACTGGGACTTGTACCCACTGTTACTTGAATAATGGCCCAGTAGATGTTCTGCCAGATGAACCATCAGTAACTAAGGCCTCCTGGTTAAGCTGAAAGCTTGCCATGGCCAGTAGTCACCCCCAAATTCTGCAGATTGAAATGCTTGTGGCATATAAACTGCATGCTGCCTGCTGTTTTCAATCCCCAGGCACTGCAAAACATTTCAGTCTGTAACTGTAATGCAGATCCAACTCGGGTTCAGTCTATGTTTAAAGTGTGCATACATATGAAATTAAATAATTGATGGAAAAGTCCCTATTAAAACTGAAACAATAATATAAATTCATTACTGCAGGAAGGCAGTTTTAAAATGTGCGTCATGCAGTGACCATTTGCATGAACACAAATGGATCGATTGCTGAAATAATCATAATAAAACAGTCCTTATACACTGTTCAAAAAAGTACAAATATACTTGCAGTTAAAAAAACTGCTGTGCTGCCACTTTAATATAGTAAAGAAACTGCACATGACTGAAGGGATCAACTCTCAGAACCACTTTATTACAGACAGAGCTGCAATAAGAAAACTAACTGTTTCATACATGTATCTAGCCATGTCTTGAGAACTAAACAAATACATTTCTATTTTATGCACATTTATACATCTTCACTTCACTGTGCACTGTCAGTTTTCAGCTTACCCTTACCCTTTTAACAGAAACATGCCACCGTATTATGTCATTATCAGTGCTTTATGCAATTGTTATATGTCCATAGCCACGGCTAATGACTGTAACATCTGGTTGATTGGAAAGCTGGAGTAGCAGCCTTAAATTTGAACCTGTAGAACAGCATTTTGGAAGCAGCTGCATAGAGCTCATTAAATGGTGGTACAGCAGGTGCCTTAGAGGAGTCAGAAAGGTAACATTGTGAGTGCCAGAAAAAGTTTTACTCACAAAGAAAATATGTGATCACCAGTGGTGTATGGTTATGTTTTTAGCAAGGCATGCAATTGTAAAAGGTCAGGGCCCCATAAGGCCAGTGGTCTGGGGGCCACAGCCCCTAGAAACTGTAAGATTGTTTATGTTTTGTGGTGCATTTTTGGGACTACTTTGACATGTTTTAGAACATGTATGCCACCACCACCATTATTCCAGAGCAGGGGATGCAGTGGTGCCCTTGGGGTCACAGTGATGCCTGGCCATGTGGTGAGATACGTAGGAGAGTGCTCTGGAGTGACTTTTGATGCCCTCAGGTTTGCAAGCATGCCCTGAATATGGATTCCAGGTTACAATGTTACTACCCCACAAGGTGCAACAGGGCCCTGGAGGGCTCTTCTGTGCATATTATTAACTGGAGCACAGAAAAATATTTAAATAGGCTATTCACCACCACCCAAAGAATGCAGTTTTGTCGACCACTTAACAATGCTTTCAGAATTAATCTTGTACCCACTTGCTGCTATGCTGTGCTATGCAGTGCAGAACAGGCCTTAGAAGTCCAGAAATGTAACATGACAAAACTGTTAGAGAAGGGACACAATTATTGTAGCAGTTATGAAACAGCCAAAATGGCAAGTGGTGGCCCTTGGCCACAATGAGAAAATTAATTCCTGCCACAACATTTTGCTGCTAGTCACACTTGTTGCCTCCTGCTGCTGGTTTCACTCTGGCTGCACCCTCGTGCTTCACCACACTCCCAAGGTGTGTGTTAGTCCACATTATCAGCACACCCTGTAGTGTATTTATGCTTACATAACTGATCTGTTTCAATATACGCAACCTGTTTTATCAGCGTGTTTTCATACTTTTTTTGGGGGGGGGGGAGTGTATGTTGTGAGCATGCAGTTGTGGCGTTGGCACATTATCAAGTACAGATCACAGTCACTAACCCCCTCAGAAGGATATTCAAGTTCTGATGGGGTAAATGACTGTGATCCCTTCAAGTTAATTTTTATTTATTTATTTATTGAGATCTCTGCTTAACCTTTGAGAACAGGCTCCTTACATAGGTTCCACGTCAGGGTCATTACAATAACAAATAACTATAGCTTATGGAAGGCCCTAAGAGGACAACAACAATTAAGACAAATTAGGCAAGAGGCTACATGTGTGACTGAAATAAACAAACACTATATACAATGGTACTTGCCAACACAAGAGGGAAAAAAGGGAGGAAGAGAGAGTGAACAAGGGAAGGGGTAGGCTCAGGAAGAGGGGTAATAGTGAAAAGACAAACTGGAGAGAGAGAGAATATATACTGAAAATCATCCCAGAATGTGGGCCTTGTCACTGGTGAGGGAGGCTTTAGCATACTGGCAGTGCCAGTAACAGGAAGTGTTAATAGGGACTGTCAAGCAGGGATCAACAAATTTTAAAATCTCATGCTAGTCCAGGACAAGTGGCCTTGACAAAAATGGTAGTCCTCAAGTTCCGAGTAGTAGTCCAGTACATTTCAATTGAAATATTCAACCGACTTAACAGAAATAAGTTAAATGGTGTGGCTGTGTGGCAGGGCTTACATGTTGTACTATTATTTCATAGGATGGATGAAGAGATGTAGAACTTCATAAATCAGGAAAAACAATATTTATATATATTTTTTTGTTAATACAGGCCAGGGTAGTACAGGCCGGACACTAAGGCACCCCAGGCAGAAGTCTGTATTAGAAGAGATTGGAGAAATGTTGCAGAATTAGTTAAGGACAAGCCAAAACCAGCTAGGCCATTGGTTGAGAAGAACATTAAATGGTGATTAAGGGCTAGGCCAGGAAGAAGATGATGGGGCACTGGGAGCAGGAGTACTAGCATCAAGAAGATCATCAGCAGCAAAACCAGAAGATGATGTATCAGCAGCAACAGCATCCTCACGAACATGTCGAGTGCCTGGACCAGAGAGCAGCCAGTGGTTAACTGCTGGATCCGGATCAAAGTCATGCAGTTCAGGACCTTCTACTGCTATCTGCAGAAGAGACTGTAGTGAATCATCAGCCAGCCTTGTCCTGATTTTTGTTTTGATTAGGTTCTGAACAGAAAAAACTCTCTCATATTTTGCAGTCGATGCACTCATTGCCATGAGTATTTCAACTAGGTCAAGAATGTGTATAATCTGGGGTGGTTTTTCTTTTAGTAATCTGGTATACACCTGCAAATAGGGTTTTTCAATGGCAGATTTCAATATTGTTTTAAATGCAGCATACTGTGACTTTATATGTTCCTGCTGCTCCTCCGTGAAAAAGTGAAAATATTCTGCCAGGTTTGCAAGTTCAGAGGTCCCAAACACCACTATTTGGTCTCTTGGCAGATCAAACTGCTTAAAATCTAAGCAGTTGAACCATTTGAGAGGCACCTCTGAGAAATTTTTAAATCTGTTGTCAATATACATTATTGCTGCAGCTATTAAAGTCTGCAGTTGTCCATCTGTCACAAAATTGATTTCTGGGCAGTTGCCTCTGAATGGGAAATGAACAGTCTTCTCCTTCCCTCCCTCCCCTCTTTGTCACAACATATTCCATACATTTCTGTTCTGGTTTGTAATGGCTGAGGAAAGCTGCCATGTATTGCCCTGGCATGGTTTTCAGTTCCGTAAGCTGGAGTAGGCAGGTTTCAACAAGCTGTGGAACTTCCAGTATTACTGTCATCTCGTTGAAACTGCAGTGACAGGAGTGACAGGTTTTTTAGTATTGGCAGGAAATCTTGCAGTATATGGATAGCTTTTACAAACTGCGCACTCTGTGTTTCTTTTAAGAGGCACTTTGTTTTTGAACTTTCATCACCACCAGCAGTCAAAGATGCATGTAGGTGTTGTACAACAGTAGGTAGGTTAACCTGAACTGCATGTACCGAACGTGACCTACTGGCAAGCCATCTCACTTGTTTAATTGCAGTAAAGTGCACCAGATCAGTATACATCACATTAGCAATTTCTTGGAACGCTCTCATTTTTTTGGGACTATAGTGATAAAATTTAAATATTCCCTTGAGAGTACTTTCCAGCTTTGATACAAATGGATTTTTTTTAACACATCGAGAACTGCCAGCTCTAGCTTATGGGTAACGCAGTGCATCGCAGTTATTTCAGGACGGCAGTGTTCCCCAACTTTGTTATCGTTCTTCCTCTTTCACCCATCATGATACTGGCCCCATCAAAATTTGCTGAAATAAGAAGCGGTCCTGGATTGTTAACGTTTTGTAGGTTACTGAGAGGAAAATTTACTTACTCCAATGCAGTTGATATTGCATGGAATACACCTTCTGCATGTGCATGTTCCAGTGGCACAGCTTGGATAAGCAATGTATGCACCTGTTTTGAATTAGGTTCAACAAACCTTAAGAAAACATTTTCCCACTCAGTTATACTGTAATCAGTACTGCCGTCAGCAAGACCTGTCACATACTTAACATTATCAAGAGTCTGCATCTAGGTTCTGGATATAACTGTTGAAATAGCACTGCAGAAGTCCCTGGCTAGCTTATCGTTAGTATAATTAGAACCTAGCTTAATGCCATTTTTTTCCTGTAATTCACAGAGCCACTCCATGTCTGAGAAAGGGCGAAGATTTTTGGCTATGGAATACGCTGTGTTAAACAGAGTCTCATATTTGCTTTTGGCCTCTTCCAACTGTGCAAAGGCTTGGTAAAGTGGTGACTCACTAATCTCACAACATACTGCTCGTTGGCCACTTTCCAGAATATGTTGGTTCTGGCATAGCACATGTGGATTAGTTTTCATGTACGCGTGGTGACTCAATGCGAAAGTTGTTAGAGCCTGTGGCAAAGACATTTTTTTTTTGAAAATGCGGAGTTGCAATAGTGGATACTTTTCACATAGTGTGCAGTACATAAGCCCCTTTTATCATGTATCTCAACCATTTATAAGTGGACAACCAATGACACTGAAATAGTCTGGCCCTTTTTCTTGGTCATATTTCTTGTTTTTACTACTCCCAACTGCCACCTCATTATCAAGCAGTAAACTACGTTTCTTAGCAAGTGACACAGGGGCTTTTTGAGATAAGGCTACTACGGCTTCTCTGTTTACATCAAGTACCTGGTCCGCAGTTATATCCAGAACCACAGATGTAGATTTAGTTTCATGACTTTTATCTGTGCAAGTAGTACCAGACTGTGTTTATCTCATAAAATATGGTGCTGCTGCTGACCAGAGAGACAAGAGACTTTGTTGTTTGGCTTTGTTCATCTGCATATTGTCCATATAAATTTGGTGGTCACTTTTTTTTTAAAGACTAATGGAACCAATAATAATAAATTTATTTTAAACACTGGTGTCTGTGTGTCCTTTTTTCACTGGTTGTTAGTGTGGGCTCAGTGGGCTGGGTCACCAGGGGACAGATATATGCTTTTTTTCTATACACTGCAAGTTGTCTTGTCCTGTAACAAGTCAGGCAGCTGGCTGCAGACCACTCTCCACACAGTCACTCACTCTCCTCTCTCCCAGCACAGCCCAAGCCCACCCCAGCAGTTAGGCTCTCTTCTTTTATTTTACTGTTACTTAACACTTGTCTTATATATATTTTTTTACTATATTTCTCTTTTTGTTTCTTGGGTACTTCAAGCCAAAAGCCAACCAACTGACTGCAGGACACTGGGTCCTTCACTCCTTTTCACAAAATCTCTCCCAACAGCCCAACCAAGCCCATAGCATAGCCCCACACCACACACAGTTTGAGTTATAGGCTTATTTCTTCTAAGTTCTTACTATACTATCTTTTTTTTTTTAATAACTTTCTCAAGTCAGTCCTTTCCTTCGCCCCGCCTCTCTCCAAGCTCCTCTTTCACTCCTTTACACACAATCTCTATATCTGTGCTCTCCTCTCCCAACAGCCCACCAGCCTTTTCTCTTATTTTGTTTCTTTTTTTTTAGCTTTCTTTTATTGTTTAATTTTTTCTTTGTTTATGCAGCTAGTAGTCAAATAAACTGCTGTTTTTACTGGTGGGCAACACAAAGCTCCTCACCCACAGTAGTAGTCCCCTGCCCTTGCTTTCTTCCTTTTTATTTTCTGTAGTCAGTAACACTTTACGCTGCTGCTAGTTCTCAGTTGTCAGGGGACCAGGGTTCCCTCCCTTCCTCCACCCTGCTACACAGACAGCGGACAGTACCAGACAGTCCCCCCTCCCAAGTTTCTGTTTTGTTTCCTTTTCTCCTTGTTTCAATTTTTTTTTTTTATTTAGTTGTTTAACCAGGTATAGCACACTAAGCTGAAAGCTTTTTTACAGGAGTGACCTGGGAGCACAAGGAGGTTAAGTGACTTGCTCAGGCAGTATGCAAGTGGAAGCTGTGGGATTCAAACCCAGGTCTGGTCTGCTGGATGTCACCAGATTTGCAGCTCAGAGCCTCAGTCCACTGCATTATACGGCCTACTTAATTTATTTTATATGCTCCTTAATTTGCTTTCACCCTGTTACGCCCAGTTCTGTGACAAGCCCAACCTAACCCTTCTCAATATTTTATTTACCCTGCCTGCACACTCCTTATTTACTCAGATTACTCTCTTCTTTATTAATTTTGCACTTTAGGCAAAACTGGCATGGCACACGGCAGGTAAATTTGCTTGTCTGCTGCACTAATGCACTTGTGTGCAGTTATCAGTGCTCAGCCACGTTGCCCCCACTCCTTAGTCCTCCTAGCTCCTGCCTTCCTCCTCCCCGCTCTTCACTCTCACCAACCCTCCCTCCTTAATTCAGTTTAAAATAATATTTGTTTTCCCGAGTAGTCCACTCCACACACACAGAGCAAGGCAGCACTGGTCACACTCGCAGTCCCCACTCCCCGATATCCACAACAACGGATTGTTTAATATGTGTATCCTCTAGTCTCCACCAACAGACAGTGAATGAGGGGCTCAAATCAATGCATGTCGTAACTCTTGTCTCCACTACGTGCCAAATCACCACCGTGGCCAATGGGCATTCTTTGCATCACTTACAGTTCAAGATTGTCTTCCTCATTTGGCCCCACGCCTGCCAGTCCGACAACTTGCTCCTCCTCTGTTTTCTTCCAATGAGATGCTGCTCGTGCTCACTCCTGATGCCACTTCCGTAGGCTTCCATAGGCTGAGGCAAGCTCACACACTCACTGCTCATTTCTGACCAGTAGGTGCACTGCTCAGTAGGTCAGATGACCACCGTGACAGCCGAAGCAGTGAGCACCCTACTGGTGGAAGGTAGAGCTGCAGCACCAAAGATTTTTAAATCAGTGCTAGCCCGTGGACAGGTGGCACAACAGAAAGTGCTTGTCCCTGCACTGTAACTGGTAGCCTGGGACATCGGGCAATAGGATTTGTTGAACCCTGCTGTCAAGTGAGGGGATGAGGGGTGGTGCAGGATCAGAGCAGGATGTCAGCATCAGAAGGGGAAGAGGGAATGGGAGCAGAAGGGGAGTGGTAGAGAGGGAATGAGGAGAGGAAGGGTAGAGGTTGTGGGGAGGAGGTTCGGCCAATTAGGGAGGGAAGTAGTAGGAGGTTGGGAGGCTCCTGGCAGTGCAGGGATAGAAGTGAAGGGGGGGAGTCTGATACAGTTTAGGGAGGGAAGACATGGGGTATAGACAGTGCCAGGAGGTACTTAGGTTTATAATCAGTGCTGCAGGAACATCCAAAGCTATGCACACATCTGAATCAGAATCCATTCAGAATGAAAGCAATGCATCATACACTGGAAACACATCCTACCCTCCCTGCCACTGTAGTTAATAGTACATTTAAGGATACATGGGGCAATTTGCATATTTTCTAAACCTATTGTTTGAGTTTATGGGGCAGCAAAATGTTTTCTGATACTTAAGTCTGCTTCAGCACTGACAAAATGCAATTAGAGAAACATTTGGGGAATACAAGATTTATCAAAGGAAGGCAGCAGACATCTGTATCCTTGTTGATCTTTCCACCATTGTTAGACATACAGACTTAGTTAAGTAGCTGTATTGGTCCTTGTAATATCAGATCTAGAAATAAATGGTTTGATATATTTTATTGGAACAACAAAGATGTCAGCATTTTCTTTTGTTACATCTTTGTTGGTCCAATAAAAGGTATCAAACCGTTTCTTTCTGGATCTATTCCAGCATTGTAAAGAAAGGCTCATGGGTCACTGGTTGGCATTTTTATGTTGGCTTGCATTTGGACATCAGCCAAGATATTGCATTAGTAGCAGATTTGGAGGTGCGGTCACTGTGGGCAAATATAGGACAAGCATCAATAGGTGTGTCTCTCATTCCCCAATAAGGCAGCTGCAGGTGCTGACACCAGCAACACATAAAGTGGCCACCAGATCTAAGGAAAGATCAGTTTCAATGAGATCCAAGCTTGTCATGTAGCGGCACCTCCCTATGGGCCTTTTCTGGTGAAACATTTTAGTAAACATGGTGGCAGCCACCGCCTGCCACAATACAGACTTCAGAGGTGCCTAATCCCCCTGTTGGCATGCTCTGACACAGTTCATGTGCTAATGAGGGAACCCACTTCCCATCGGCATAATGCCCCCCATTTGTTGTGTGCCAAGCGTGGTGCCAATCCCACTTGGCTCTTGCCCCCCGTTCGGTATGTGCCTACATGGGTGCCTGATCCCCTGTTGGCTAGCCCCACCAAACACTCAAGTTTCACTCTGGGAGCCCACCCCAGCATGCCAAATGTCCCGCGATTTTTTTTTTAACCTGTAAAGAAGAAAATGGTCCTTGCAGTCTGTCCTGCTCCTCCCTAACTCATGCCACCCTCTGAGCACCTACCTCCTACCCCCCACCCCATACTTACCTCTGGAGTCTGGTGGGATGATCTTTGTGGACGGGAACACGCCTGCACTCTTTAAAGCTGACTACAAACTGAAGAAATGCCAGAAAGCTGTACAATGGCATAAATAGAGTTTTTCAACTTTGGTGCATATCTCTGGCATTTTTGGGAATTTTGGCACCAAATTTTCAACATGGGGTTATTGGGGCCCCTCCTCATGAATTCAGTCACTGTCATGGCATTATTCAGTCCCAAAAGGTGATTTCACAGTCACTGTGTGGAATCACCTCTTGGGACCAATTAATGAAATGACAGTTGCCACTGTTCATGAGGCGGGCTCTCAAAAAGCCTATGTTGCAAATTTGGTGAAAAAAATTAAAAAAATGACTGTTTTAAGAGTGTGCATTGCGCAGTTTCCACGCACTCATAAATTTGTGCATTTGTAATATTTTCACTCCATATTTTCAACCTTAGTGTTTTTCTACACCTCCTTATCAACAGTACCACTGTCATTTTACATATCCTTGGCAAAATGTGTTTTCGCACTTCCAGTGCAGAATACAGAGGTCGCTGTGCAAAATCAGTTTTTGGGACAGTTTCAGAAAATGACAGTGACACTGTTCATAAGCAGAGGTTCTAAAATGCGTATGTTGAAAATTTGGTGATGAAAGTCCATAAAATGACTGTTTTACAAGCATGCATTGCGCAGTTTTCAAGCACCCTTGTAACTTCGCAAATTTGCAATATTTTCATGCCAGATTTTCAACACTGGCATTTTTTGCACCTCCTTATGAACAGTACAGCTGTCATTTTTCACATCCTGCCCAAAATGTGTTTTCGCACCTGTGGCGCAAAATGGCGTGGTCGCTGTAGGACATCAACTTTTGAGACAGATTAACAAAATCACAGTGCCACTGTTCATGAGGGGAGGTCCCAAAATGCCTATGTTGAAAATGTGTCTCTTCATGGTGGGAGTGAGGTTGGTGTCAGTTCAGTACTTCACTGTCATTCCTATTATGCATCTCTAACTCCTGCACTACCAATGCCAATGCCAGAGAGACAACATTCGGCATTGACAAATGCTTGTTTGACTTTATCTTACTGAAGTGCTGGATCTGCCATTTGAAACTCACTTCACAAATGTCAGGAATTCAAATAAATTACTTTGACAGAGGAAACACAAACAGTGTTGTCTGATTATTGACCCTCAGCAGTACTATAAAACCATCCTGTGCCAGACACAGAGCCAGCCTAGTAGAATGAGAAAAAATCAGCATCAAAATACATAAATTGTTTAACCAGACAGTTTGCCTACATGCTCTTCCTTGACTAACTATATTACAATAATGGATTTTACAATAATGAGCTGCCCCTTAAAGTCCTACAGTCCCCTGCCTCGCTATGTGCACTACCCACCAATTTGCCCACTCATACAGGGGGGCTCTGTACCTGCTATCAAACTAACAAGTGTACCCTCACCGCCCAGTAATGCCAGCCACAATAAAGTGAGCAATGCCACCTCGAATACGCTGGCTCGTAGTATCTCTCATTGCCTTCCTACTACCTCCTACTACCTTGCAGTATTTCTGGGGTAAAACATCTCTGGGACCACTTCCTATTTATAGGGATGGGATCCCTAACACTACCACAGGGCCAGGTATCCAAATGGACACAGCCCCCCCTTGTTGTTAGGGCCTCTGGGTCGGTCATATCACTGCCTACCACTACCCTATCACACCACCCATCTCACTCACTTGCCTCTTTACCTATAACACTAGTATCCCAATCCATTCCCAATGACTGCCACCCCACTCCTTCAAGCAACTTAAACTACTTGCGATCTGAGTAGCCTGGCTTCTTTTAATGCTCTCAGGCAATATTCATCCTAACCCTGGCCTGGGCTTTATTGCCTCAGGGCAATCCAGGAAAAGTAGCTCGATTACCATCAATATGTGCAGTTTGCTGTCTAAACTCGACCTTCTACAAGCCTCAGTAGCACAACTGACCCAGACATTTTGGCCTTAGCCGAAATCTGGCTAACCCCCAGAACCAAGGACAGCCAAGTCCAGCTCCATGGGTACACCCCTTTCCACCATGATTGGATAGGGAAGAGAGGTGGTGGCTGCATAATCTATAAAAAAGATTACCTGCAGGGGGTTGATCTCCCACATTTAAGGATGGGAAAAAATGCTCAGATACTCTCTGTGCGCTTAACCCTTGGCACCCAGGGCAAGGTCCTCGCTCTAATCGTAGCCTACCTACCCCTTAAGGAAGTAACCGAGGGTTTTAGGGCATTACGTGAGCATCTGGCACATATCCACTTTAGCCACGATGTCATAGTGCTGGGGGACTTCAACATCAATTGGCTGTCTCAGGACTCCGTCACATACAAGAATGCAGTCTCTTCTATCAACTTCCTCCAGCTTGTGGAACTACCTACCTGTACAAACTACAGGACAGGTACCAGTATCTGGTTGGACTGGGTACTAATTAACCACCCTGAGCGCATCTCTGGGCTAAAAATGCTCCCAGACTCCCTAAGTAACCATTCACCCATCATCCTTTCCTGGTCCAATAAGGCCAATAAACTGCTCCCAAAGTTGATAATGTCCTGCTTATTAAAAAAGGGCATGTTAGGCCTCTTCAAGCAGTACCTCCTGCAACTGAACTGGGCACCTATCCTAACAGCTAATGATGTTAACACAGCACTGTGCAAATTCATAGCTATTTTCAATTCTGCTTGTGATTTATTTGCCTCCTTAACCAAAAGGAAAATTAGTGGCTTGCATAAAACATGGATAACCCCTCCCCTCATTGCCCAGATGAGCTCCAGAGACCACCTATGGCATAAGTACAAACATACTCTCTCTCTGACCAGGACCTGCAAAACTACAAGACTGCGCGGAATAAATGCACTGAGGCAATCCGCCAGGCTAAAGCTAACTACCACAGATGCGAACTTAACTCCTCCTAGGGTGACAGCCGTCGTTTCTGGGATAACAATAATGCTATCATCGGGAAAAGTGATACCACGGCACCCGCACTGCTGAGCCACAATGGATCTCTCATACAAGACCCCAGATCCATCGCAGACATCTTCAACAAAGCCTTCACTGACCTCAGTACAGTGCTGCCCCCAGTTTCCAAGACAAAGTCAATTCCACCCAGCCCACCTCCCATAGTCCCCCAACACATCAAGCCCCCCCCTTTCTACCTCAGAATCCTATCTAAAACTGAAGTAAAAAAATACCTCATCAAAGTCCTTGGGAAATTCAGGCACAGCTCCAAGGGTCTTGACCTAAAATTAGTCTCATTTACCCTTGATGAACTGCTAACCCCATTAACCTCTATATAAATCTATCCCTCACCACAGGTACCTTCCTAGCCTCTGGAAAGCTGCCATAGTAATCCCTATCCATAATGCTGGTAGTAAGTCGGACCACGCCAGCTACTGCCCTATTTCAATCCTGTCACCTATCTCAAAAGCCCTTGAGCGAATAGTCTACAACCAACTGTCTGCTCAACTCGATAAATACCAACTACAATGCCAGCAGCAGCACGGCTTCTGTCAGCACCACATCACTACTACTGCACTTCTCGAGTTCATGGGCTACATTCATAGTGCCTTCGACCAGGGGCACTTGGTGGGAGCAACCTTTTTTGACCTCATCAAGGCCTGCTATCAAACCTGTCTCCTTGCCAAAAAAGCAACCCTGGGCCTACTGCCCCATGGACCCAGCTCCGTTATACACCAGGTTGCTCCAACCAGGACTACAAGAACATCCAATAAGATCTCAATCAAGATCCCATATCTTTGCACTACCCAGGGTCAGCGTCCCTTCAAATACCGGGCCCCCCTATGGCTCTCCTCACTCCCAACAGAACTATCCGCAATTAATAAAATTGACCCATTCAAATCTGCACTTTGGTCCCACCTTTCCTCACACGGAAAATGCTCCTGTCCTACCTGACCAACCCTCCTGCTTACAACCCCGACTACCCCACCAATTTCGCACTTCATGAGCACCTAATTTGCTACCCCCCTCTCCCTCCCTCCTCCTCCCAACCCTTGGCCGACAGACCCCTGCCCATCACAGATCTTATCTCCTTTCCCCTGGGCTCCATTCCCCACCATGCTCACAACCCCATCCTCCCCTCCACCAACATCTCTCTCAGACATGGTGACCCCCTAACCTGGGGTTACTGCAAGATGACTACCTCCACTTCCACCCCCTCTCCCTTAAATCCTTCCCACCCTCCTCCTCCCCCTCTCTCCCTGGCAATTGCACCTGCTGTTCTATTTCTGACTGTCTACTAAGGCTCTATCCCTAACCCAAGTTTTTTATTTGTCTTTTTGCCATTGTTAATTGCTTAATTCTTTGCATCTCTGTGGTTACTATTGTATGTTCACCTTATTTTCCTGATGTGGAACCTTTGTAAATGAGCTTGAAGATCAAAGGTTGTAATCCAAGAATTCTATAAAGAATAAAGAATAAAATGTTGTTTTCTTTCTCTTTCTTTTTATTTAAATGAAGTTACAACAGTCATGACTGAGTGATCGGTCATCTGTTCTACAGTCAGGCAAACATTGCTCAGTGGGGGGAAAAGTGACTTGCCCAGACTTCTTTAAAGTATAGTATTACCCAGACTTCACATAAATCAGGGATGCACCTTCAAACTCACCCTAGCTGTGACTGACCTCAGTGTTCCAGGTTTTACCAGAACTCAACAAAACAAAACACAGTGAGTCCAATACAACTAGTATGAGCAGCCACTTCCTATTAAGGAATACAGAAATGAGTCTGTGTACACGACAGGGATTTCATACCCACAAGCTTTTTTATTTCAGCATCATGACCTTACCTGGCTGGCTCATTTTAGAGATACTGCGAATTTAAATTCCGTCCAGCGAAGTGAACGCGAAGTGGGCACTTCACGCTGTGAGTGGGCAATGCAAAGTGCTCACTCTGCCTTGTCATTACCACTTCAGGTTAAGGTGAAATGGCAAAGAGAAGTAAGGTGTAGTCATTGTTTTTAATGGACTTCGCATTACTCATTATGATTCTAAGTGACCCACTTGGTGTTTCATATTTGGCAGCCCCCCACACATCACATGGCTTACAGTACTGTAAGTCACATGCTCTTTAGCTAGGCAGGAAGAAAGTGAGTCATACAAGCACACACTTTTACTTTCTCCCAGTGGCGTCATGCCCATAGGGCCTGAGGGGGCATGTGCCCCCCTTAAATATTGTTGTGAAGGCTATTAAAAAAATGTATTTAGCATTTTATTCTTTTACTGTCCCATGGGCGAAAAAGGTGCCTTTTCAAAGACCTTTTGGTGGGGCCGGGAGTGGAGATTCTGATCTGAATGCGATTGGTGTGTGTAAAGACTGGTGAGAGCTTCCCGCGGTTTTAAAAAAATGACTTGCTCCCACTGAGCTGGCGACTGGCTTCAGGACTGAGCTGAGCCCCTGTGAAAACAAAGAGAGAGAGAGACTGTCACAACAGACAGTTGATTGGTGGCAGCTGACAGCAGCAGCAGCCAATCACAGCTAAGGTGCAAATAAATTGCTCACACGGCAAATTGGTTTTCCTTCATCATTGTCAGTCAATTGAGTGCCATTCTCTGATCTGACAGTCATTTGAGTAGAGAGGAATCATCAGTCAGCACTGAGAGAGCGCAGTAGGTTGATTGGTGTGTCCCTCCAGATCAGAAAAGACTGAAGTTCCTCCTGAGTCCTGGCTTTTTACTAGTAGAAAAAAGATCAGTACCACAGGGGAAGGAACTTGGAAGCAAGGTGAAGAAGTAGTTTTTTAAATTTAACCCAGCACTGCCAAATACCACGCCATGGCAACCAGTCCCCCGCCTCCCTGTATCAGAGCAGAGGTACCCACCATAACACTTTCCAAATTCCAGGATCTCTCACAAAAAAAAATTCTGCTTTGATTATTTATTTTTAATCTTTCCTGATTTATTATTATATTTGAAAGGAGGTTATTATATTGACTGTCAATATAATCTCCTTTCAAATAGAATAATAATATAATTGACTTTATCATTATTGCGGCCCACCTCTCCCCTGTAGATGATGAGTCTGTATTTAGCAATCTTATTTCTCCTTCTAGTTTAATATTTTAGACATGTGGCTAGTACAGCAAGCAATTCTACTGCTAACCCAAATTCTGGAGTGGAACTTGACAGAATCCATACTCCTGTCCTGAGATCGTACTGTGAATTTTACCTACTCCAGTGTGTGTGTTTTTTTTTTTGCTATATGATACAGTTAACAACTATGGTTATGCTGGGTGAAATGGGTGAAAAGAGGGGACATGTAAAGGCACTGTCCATTTTAGTTTGAAACAGCATGGAATAATTTTGTTAGAACAGAACTAACTACTCGGTATGAATACATATTATTTTCAATGTTGTGCTCAAAATTTTAAAAAAAAATGAGCTTTTATGTAATTCATGCAGCAAGTGTGATCGGGTGATTTTTCTTTTTTTTTATTTTGCTGAAAGTACTGGGCATATTTGTTGAGGCATCAGACATTTTTAATGTGCTTTATCATCAGAGGTGTAAGCTGTAGCTACAGCTGCTATCCATGTTTGTTGGCATGATAGGATAACTGCAGGATGTTCAAGCTGTTTTTACCATTTTTTTTAACTGTCATTTGGTAGATGAAGCATTCAGTACTATATTCTGCACATATCAATAGATCTAGGCTGGCTCCACAGTCATAACCTCATCACCTCTACTGTTAGCTTTATTATGGATTCATACATCAATTCACTGGTGATATCTGAATCTCAAGGATGAAACTTTCAGGTTCCGAGTGTGAATATGTGTGACACTTGTGGCTGTACTGTAATTTAATATGCCATTACTTATGTATCTAGGAATGAATCTGGTTTTGTTGTGTATTTAAAGCTGCTACATCCTATTACTATTGTCTGAAGATGATAACTGTAAACCATCTTTACTAGGCTAGCTGTGACTTAGTGCAAGAGCCCCAAATAGATCTGTTAGAATTTGATTATAGAACAGTACTTGTAACATACAAAAAATTAAAAAGAAAATTGCCTTAGTAAATAAACACGATGTTCTATTACAGTATGACAACATTTATCTCAATGTTTATAAGTGCTTACAAATACTGTGCCACAACTACTATAAGTCCTAACTATAAAAAATAATACTCTGCAGTATGCATTAATCTGCACAAGTACATCAAACCATAACATGAACTCCTTTTTAAGTGCAACTTTTAGTATCAGACAGTTGTCCAATTGCTTGATCATGCTTAATGTTCGTTGAGTGATGAAAAACTTTTTCTGTTCCAATTCCATCCTAACTGACCAATCGCTCCAACCAGGATTCGAACCCGAGATCACATACAGTTGAGAAGGACCAACTCAAGATTGAGGATTCCAGTACAGTTTTCTCTTGCAAAACATAGATGTGTAATATCTTAAACAAAATAAAAGAAATCAGCTAGTGTAACCTGTTCTTTTTTGACATCCTGTGGAGTGGAGCGGTTAACCAGTGAGAGTGGTGGTGGTGTTTTAAGAAAATAAAATCGATGAATTAGTGTGACTCCATCTCGCTAACTCGATGTTCAGTTTCATAACAGGCTGGTTCATTAATACAAACTTATCTGGCATGACTTAGAAAGCACACTACCAATGGGTATAGTACATGTATAGTACAGATTGAATAAAAGTGCATTTTTTTTATTTTGAGCTCACAATGAAAAACAATGTACATGTATTCTAAGTAGTTCTATCAATGTTACTCCATACCATTTCAAACTAAGATGTATGGTTCCAACAACTGGATTTTTGCAATCCCCTTTCTTTCATAGTATTTGTCCTGCTGGCATCCCCTCATAGGTGACAGATTCACTCCAGGTAATAGGGGCTCGGGGCTGACCTGTCACTTACACAGATCAATTTTCTGCTGTTATTATGAGATCTATTTTAAATGGACCATTACTGTTTCAAGTTTGCTGGGTGTGAAGTGAACCTTTACAGTTTAAGCACAGTTGAGAATGGAGAAAAAGCAGATTGGTAGAATAACAATATAATGGAGATGGGGTGCGGTGAGGATGCTTGCTAATGCTAACCTCCTATACCTTAAAATAGCGAGAGATGATCGATGTGAAATCTGAATACAGGGCTCCAAAATTAGCATTTTCCAGTAACTCCAGGGCAATTATCATTTGTTGTCTTTTAGATTACTTGTTTTCCTACGGAAACTGAATTGCCTGGGTCTCTTGCAAAAATCAGTACAAGTTTATGGGAACCATTTTCCTGTAGAGTGCTCAATTTTCTTGTAAAGTACAGGAATGGTTGTAGATCTGTGAGTTGTTTTTATGTACTACTTACTAAAGGGCGAAGCAGACCTGAAATATTATGATGGGGATGGGGGGATGTGGAGGGAAGGAGGGAGGAAGGGAGATTATTGAAGGATAGGAGAGGGCAAAGGCCTGTGGGTGTGAGTTGTTACCTGGAATAATACTATATTGTGCTGTACAGGTCAAAAAAGCTAATAAAATGTGAAACTCATCTTTTCTAGTTAGTGGCCCAGGCAGATAAAGCAGTACCGCTGCTGCTCATGCTTCCATGCTATGCATGGGAATTGAGATTTGTGCACCAGCCCAGGTCCTTGTGTATTGGGAGGCCCAGGATCAAAGCTCTCTTTCCTGGGGAGGTAAGCAGTATTGTGCCATTCCTGAAGTGGTTTGTGACTGATCTACCAAATTTGGTCTCTGACATGTGAGCAAAGGTTGGACTGATGTACTTGTGCCATGATGGAACGTGCCATCCTGATGGCTTCTGGGATGAAGAAAAAGGGAAGGATGATCAGGTGATGGCTTTTGCTCTTTACCTGGGTCCTCATCACAGGCTGTCACTCACTGCTTGTGTCCTCCACCCATCTGGAGTCAGTCCTTATGGGGTATCCATCTTGGGAGTGAGTAATGAGTGCATGTTGGGTGACACTGAACTGGTGAACATGATAGGGGTTATCTCCACTGTGTAAAAATGGGTATTAAAAATTGCAAATCTGCTTCAAACACTTGTTGATTAAATACTCATGTCTGGGTAAGGTATATCTGCTTTGAAATGGCCTCATAGCATCTTTCATAACCACTGTATTCGAAAGCACTTCTTAAGCCACAAACAGTTCAGCATTTCTTATCCATTCACAGTGAAGTGAGATGAAATGGAGGAATGTTAAGGAAATCTCAAGATGGCTAAATGGGGTGGGGGGTGGGGGGTGTGTGGCGCAGACAGTTTATGGCCCTGTACACACTAGAACTTTTAAACTGTGACTGGAGTTGTATACTGTGAACTTTTCATTGTTAAAATCTTCCCCTTACCATGATCGAACCTGGGAATGAGCTAATGTTCAGTCACTGTGCTTTTTCCAAAGTACAGAATTTTACATAAATAAAAAAAGTGCAACAACAGATGCTGTGTCATTATTATTCAACTATAACATTTATAGTTGACTATAATTAAATGAAAATTGAAATGGTGAATTCCTATCATTTAGAAGTTAATGGATCAGCTACATGTGGGCTTAGTAGTTATGTGATTATATATGATAAAACTGAACTTGCACATTTTGCGAGTCTTTTATGATAAAAGATTTGCAAAATGTATAAGTTCTGACTAATTCTTAAAAAAAATGTATACAAAAGGTAACACTGTAAGTAGAATGTACAAAGGACAAAAACAATTGATCATTTTTCTAACCTATATCAGTATTATAATAATAATAGTTTTATTTGTACAGTGCCTTTCTATTTCCAAGGCACCTTACAGATTAAAAGAATGTAAAACAAACATTAAAATCCAAAATCTTAAACAAATAAAAAAATCATATTCAGAATTCAGTTCAGTTTTCTACAAAGGCCTTTTGCCAAAGAAAAGTTTTCAATCCTCTCTTAAATTCCACCATGGAGGTACACTCCCGTAACCTACGGGGCAGAGAATTCCAAAGGGTGGCCACAGCATAAGAAAAAGCTCTAGAGCCAGATGATTTAAGGTTCACCCTTGGAATCTCTAGCAACCCCTCTTTGACTGAGCAGAGCGATCGACCAGGGGAGTAGGGAATCAGAAGTTCTTTCAGATAGGCCACTTATGTAACTTAGCTTGTTGGGGAACAGCTTTCTGGACTGCTAAAAGTCACCAAAATGCACCATTGGACTTCAATTTTTCAAAATGTTCCCAGGGGAGCATGTCCCCAGACCCCCCTAGAAAGGTTGAGATTTTGTGCCCCTCCATAATTTCTGGCTGCATGACGCCCCTGCTTTCTCCTGTGTAGACAGAGACTGAGTAGTGTGTTTTGTGACTGCTAATACTTTGAGATCAAAGAGGAGGAGATTTAAACTTTGATTTAGACCCAACAGCTTTTTTAAGCCCCTTACTATTCTCCCTTTACCTTAACACCCTTCCACGCTCTTGCTCAGGGAACATTCTATAGTACGCTGATGATGCAGTCATCTTTGCCTCAAATCGTAACCCTACTGCCCTCCAGGACTCGCTGCAGAAGTCCTTCACTGAAGCCGAGGGCTGGTTCAAGGAACATAGATTGGTGATAAATCTTAAAAAAACAAAAACCATGTTCTTCACTCATCCCAAAACAAGTCCTGCAACTTCAAACTCCTCATTCACTCTGGGTCCTCATTCCCACTCGAACAAGTTTGCTCCTATAAATACCTAGGGATCCATTTTGACCCCTCCCTCTCCTTCCATGGACACATCGCTGCCCTAGCCACTGCCACTAATATCCGATTGGGCATCTTACATCGATATAAACACTGCCTCCCCCCGGAGGCTCTTCGACTCGCAGTCACCTCCTCTATCCTGTCCCTAGTGGACTATGGACTGCCGGTGTATGGTGCTGCTGATCAGACCGCACTCCATAAAATTCACTTTTCTCTGAATAAGGCCTGCAGGTTAATTACTGGGCACCTAGGATGACACACACCTGTCTACTGTATGCTAAAAGCGCTGGTACTTGATCTGGCAAAGTGCCTCAAATATCTTACCTGTACCCCTTACAAAAAGACCCTCCTTGGGCTTTCCCCACCAGGATTGACCACCACCATATGCCGCTCTGTCCCACTAGTTCATACTCGGACCTCTGGAAAAACCTCTCTTGTTATCCCTAGAGCTAGGACCTCTCATGGCCAAAGAGCCTTCAGCTTTAGGGCCCCCTCCAGGTTCAACACACTGCCCCCCTCCATCTCTGAAGCTCCAACTATATAGTGCTTCAAAACTTCCTTATGTAACCACCTTATTAACACCCGATGCTGAACTGCCGCTAGTCGTGCTTTCGCACTAATACTTATGACAAAGCTTATTACTGGCTGCTATGATGACATAACTTGTATTGTTTAGACCATCCTACCTGTACCAGCTTGTTTGTATCTATGTCTTAATTTACTGTTATACTTATGTGTTGTACTGCTATACTGTGTATTTTGGTTTGTCTTACTGTGACAAGGTACCTTTGTAAATGAGCCTATGGCTCAAAGGTTTTCCAAACTGCTGTTTAAATAAAATAAATAAAATTAAAGCTACATTTTTTTGTCTTTTCTGTACTCTTTTTTACTTAATTTGCTCTTTCTGTAAATTTTATTTTTCTTACAGGCTTAAAATACATTTAAGTAACTGTTAAAAAAATTAATGTTGTGATTCGTGACGTGATTGTAAATCATGATTTGTGACTACATTTGTGACCATGATGATGACAAAATGTGAATGCCTACAGCAGTACTTCCTCAGGCCCCCCCCCCAATGAGGTGTGACACAAAACTCTATGACTTAAAAACACTCATTAATGAGTACAAAGGTGGGGTGGTGATGAAGCATGGAGGGATACTACAAAACAGGCTTAAAATACATCCAAGTAACTATTTAAAAAAATTAATACTGTGATTCATGATGTGATCGTAAATTGTGATTTGTGACTGCATTTGCGACCATCCGTGATGAAGAAGAAAATGACTTGTATCACGAATGACTCATGATAATGGTCCAGACTTAAAAATGCATATTAATGAGTACAATGTTCATGCAGAATTGTGCACCACACCTGTCCAGTACTCTGAAGGGAAGCCAAAGAAACAACTGTGACATAGGTTAAAGATGGAGACTGGGCCCTAAAGAGATGCAGATGCACAGACAGATTAAGATTACGCTGCACACTGAAGAGATGCAGATGCAACGCACAACACCTAACCAGTGCTCACCATCAGAAATTCAAAAATCTGGAAAATAATTCCTTTTCCAGTTGGGGCAGGCCGTGGTGGGGGGGGGCAGTGTGCTGCACTGCTGCAGTAACAGTCACTAGTACTAGTACCAATAAAGATATCACAAAGAAGTACAAAAATGACACAGCTGCAGTGGATAGCATAGCGGGTTCACATTGCTGAAATTATGTGGCACGATAAAAGGTGTCTGATGTCACACACATAACTCACACACACACTAAGTAATGCATAGCAAATTGAAAAATTCAGTAATATAACCACATATTTTAACCAAACTAAAATTATGCACTGCTGCACCACAACAATCAGCAAAAAATGGCAAAAATTATTGAAACTATTACTGTGTACATTAACACAGTTATACAAGAAAAATATCACCAAAACAGAAAGCTCTGTCTTTTTCTCCAAGTTAATCTACCTACACCACAGATACGCCCCTCCCCCAAAGCACACTTCCACTGTCTCTCAGTACACAGACTGAATATTGTACATTAACATTCAAAATCCACACACAAACAATAAATGCTCAATGATTTAAGCACCAGTAGCGGCTCTAGCCACAAAGGGTTACCAGGGCACAGCTGGGGCACAACAGATGACAGCCAGAGCACTGATATATTATTACTATGGGGGAAGCTCTGCACCATATGGGGCACCAACTGGGGCACAGCATTTTTTTTCCGGGGCACGTGCCCTGGCGGGCTCTGGTGTAAAGCCGCCACTGGTAAGCACAGGAGGGTTTCCTATAATCGATGAACTAAAGTTTCAGCAAAACAAATTACCCCAAAAGGCTTTTTTAACAGCTTTTAGAAGGTTTGAATCACAGAGCTCTCAGAGCAGATTCTCTCCTACAGCTTCATACACATACTACCCGAAACTGAGGCTGTGCAGAACAATCTAGAGCCCATGTGACCTGCAATCCCATGAATCACTGCAAAATTCACCTTTGGAGCTTAAAAACAAGGTGAAGTGAGGAGATGTACATTGTTTTCAATGTACTTAGCCTTAAGAATTGGTGGAGTAGTGGTTTGGGAAGGCAAAGTAATGTAAAGTCATTGTTTTCAATGGACTTCATGTTACTCATTATAACACGAAGTACTCTGCTTCGCGTTCCGGAGCACTCTGAGAATCTGCCTTCACTCCGTGGATGACTTTTCGGAGCGAATTGTGGCCACTTCACCTACCACTACTCATATTATTTGATGATGAAGTCCGACGCGGAGGCAGGATCACTCAAAATGTTATGTAGTTTAACTACCGAATCCACAGATAGTTTTCTCGTTGCATCCTCCTGCCCAGGGGCCCAAAATATGGAATGGACTGTACATTTTTAAAGTAGGTTGCATTTAATAAGTACCACACCAAACATCAACAATTGTTAGTCTGAACTTCAGATGCTATGGTCATTTATTGTATTACATCTTAATATATGAAAAATACTTCTAGCAGTCACAGAAAACTGAAACATTCAGTATTAAAATAATACAACATCATTGATGTTTATTACCTGTATGAAAGTGCCTTCCTAACAGTATGCTTTCGGAAAGGCAACATTTAGCTGCCTCATACAAAATGGAGAGAATGGCTTTATGGAGCCCTGTTATTTCTGTGAAAAAACAATTTCCAAGCAGTACAGCTAGGCAAGGTTAGGTTACTAAAAAAATATATACAACACACAGGACTACTTGGGCAGTTAGTGTAGTATGAGTAAGACTAGTACCTGGTGTGTAGGCAGTAGCAGCCTGGTGGTAATGGTGGTAACAGTGTACCCCCATTTTATTCTTTCACCCTTTTCTCTAGTGAAGTCAATGGTAGTAATGAAAAAACAGCAGTAAATAAAAAAAATGGTCTAAAAAAATGTTACTATTTTTTGAAGTTTTCTAGGCAGAATCGATCCTTACACTGTGACCAAACCCCACTGTTATCAATGGTAACAGTGATGTTTAGTCTCAGTGTGAGAATCAATTTTGCCTGGGATACTCCAAAAAAATTAATTTTTTGACTACTACTTCAAGTACTACTGTGCTTTCATGCATTTTACTTTTCTCTGAGTACACGTGATACTAGGATCTTCCATTCCCACTTCACCCCTAACTCTTCCCTCAGACCCTCTCACCTCCTTACTGTCTCTTTGGTGTCCTTCACGTTTGCTACTCATTCCTCAACTGCCCACACAATCCGTGGGATGGCCTGACACTGGTAGCCACACTGGGTGGCTCAGGCTGGTAGTGCAGAATGGTCGTGGTTGCCAGTTGTTGTAGTGTGGGACAGGCGGTCTTGGCTCCTCTCTCAAATCCAGTTGCCAGAATGGAGGACCGGGAATGGAGGGAGTGGGCAGACAGCATGCAGTGGGAGGAATGGGAGGGTGTAACTACTTGCTGAGACCAGGAATGGAAGGAGTGGGTGGACACCATGTAATGGGAGGGAGCGGGAGGATGTAATTACGAGCAGGGACCGAGCATGGAGGGAGCGGGCTGAGTGCACACAGTGGGAGGGGTTTAGTTGCACTTTGGTGGAGAATGAAGGGAATGGGGTGGTTGGCATGCAGTGGGAGGGAGCAGGAGGGATCACTTGCACATCCGTTGCGGGACAGGGAATGGAGGGAGTGGGAGTGTTTACTTGCTCTTAGTTGCCCGCCAGGACAGGGAACAGAAGGAGCCAGGTGGACAGCACGCAGTGGGAGGGAGCGGGAGGGTTTACTTTCACTCCTGCTCTCACAATGGACAAAGGAGTTAGTGGGGTGAACAGGACTGTCTCGTCAGGCAAGGCACGTCCTGCAATGATGGGGTGCTCCCTCATTGCAGTGGTCAGTTTCTTTCAGGCACGCCCTACAATGATGAGATGCTCCCTCATTGCAGCGGCCAATTTCTTTCAAGTTGGTGGCACACTTGCTAAACCAGTGTCAGCAGCAGCATGCCACCGCATTGGATCAAGAGGGCCAAGCCTGAAAATGCAGTGACAGTATTGGCCTCCAGAGTGCTGCACCTCCACAACCCCCTTCTCTCTTAAGCTGCCGTAACATGTTTCTTGCACATGCACGCAAGCAAGCATAAAAAGGGTTGCCATCTTGGAGTTGAACATCAAAGGCAGTCTGAATTGCAGATGCTACTGACTGTGATTTGTAGATTGGGTTGGAGGGAATGTCATCAGCTGAGTCATCATTTACAACAGGAAAAATCTGTGGTAAATTCCTTTTTGCCAGGGTGTAGGCAGTTCTCCTATTTTTGCTTTTATCTTTTTTTTACAGTTTTTTGTCCTGGCGCTTTGACTGAGAAGGAAAATACTGTCACACCCCCTGACTGGAGGCGTTTGTTTCATAAACTGTTTGAGCAGTTATAGGGGAAGTGGTGCATCTTTTCATAATATTTTTACCTGCAGAGCGTAACCCAGAAGCACTGAGTGTTCTTTCCCCTTTTCTATCAGTATACATTTAGACTTATTTGTGGTATTTACCAAGGAGGGTGTCATTTCAGCATTCAGTTTTGGAGGAACAGAGGTCTTGCTGGCTGACACTCCTCAAGAGCTCAACCTTTAGTATTGCTGTATCTCTGGCTGTGGAAGCACCTCCTTCTAACGGTTCACTACCAGCCACAGTTATTGAATGAGAAAAAGGAGGTGCATTTTTTACCTAGAGTGTATCCAACATGCTTTCTTGCAATGCGGCCAGAGCCTTTGATGCTCCTACATCACTGAAGCCGAGTGTTGTTCTGACAGGCAGAATTACAGGTTGCAACTTGGCAATATAGTTCTATAGTTGTAGTTTATGGAGCTCATGCCTTCATTCCTCCTCCTTTACTTCTAGCAACTTTGCTTTATGAATGATAGCTTCTCTGCTGAAATTAACAACTTCTGTGTCCATAGGATTATCTTGAACAATACTGAGGTCTTCCATGGAAATAAAAATTTCTGTACCACCATATTCTTCATTTATTGTATCATCTTCATATACAACCATAGTAGCCTGTTGTGGTAAAAGATCAGAGAAGGAGGAGGCCCGCTCTTCTGTCTCTGTTGCATCCATCTCCTCCAGCATCTCCCCTAGAGTGGCCATTTTGGAAAGTGGAAAGCAATTCCCCTACTGGCGAGTAGGGAATTTCCCCAGTGTCCTGGTCAATATTCTCTTTTCCCATAAAACTGGTTCATACAATTGTCCAGGCTGTGTGTGGGTGTTGATGTGTGATATGGCCAAGACTACACATTCAGTCACCTCACTACCAGTCTAGCACTACTTGCAAACTGCTTTGGCATACATTGTGTATGAAAACTCTATATAAATGCTGATTCTTCTTGTTCACCATCATCATTTTTGATCTGTAGTGAGTCATTTCTCATTTTTGTTTCTGTGATTTAAGTTTGGTGTGTTTACATAGAAACATAAACTTTGTCGGCAGATAAGGACTGCTTGGCCCACCTAGTCTGCCCATTTCCCTACCTACCTACAGGATAAGCTGCAGATCCAAGTTAACCAACAGCCTATTTCTTCCTACCCCCTACAAGAATTGCCTTAGGTCTGTCCCATGCATTCTTGAATTCTCCCACAGTTTTAGACCCCACAAACTCCTCAGGAAGGCAGTTCCATGTGTCCACCACCCTCTCTGTGAAAAAAATACTTCCCACATTACCCCTGAGCCGTCCCCCCTCTATGTTCAAATTGTGTCCCCTTGTTCTTGCACATCTCTTTTTCTGAAAGATGCTACCCTGTTGGACTTTGTTAATTCTACTGAGGCACTTAAAAGTTTCAATCATGTATCCCCTCTCCCTCCTTTCCTCAAGGATATACATATTAAGCTCCTTTAATCTCTCCTTGCATGGCTTCTCTTGCAGACCCTGCACCATTTTAGTTGCCCTCCTCTGGACTGCCTCCATCCTGTCTACGTCCTTGCAGAGATGGGGCCTCCAGAACTGGATGCAGTACTCCAGATGGGGTCTCACCAACTGTCTGAACAGAGGGATAGCAACTTCCTGTTTTCTGCTGGTGATGCCTTTCCCTATGCATCCCAATATCCCCCAACCCTTCATACTGCCTTCTCACATTGCATGCTAACCTTAAGGTCATCTGATATGATTACCCCCAGGTCCCTTTCCATTTTTGTTGTTGTTACAACCCCCCCCCCCCATTGTGTACTCTTCCCGGGGGTTTTGTTTCCCAGGTGCATTATTTTGTACTTCCTTGCATTGAAACCAAGCTGCCATACTTCTGACCTGTCTTCCAACCTTGCCAAGTCCCTTCTCATCCTTTCTATCACATCTTCTGTATCAACCCCAGAGGCGGAGCTAGAGGGGGGCTGGTCGCCCCTCCTGGCTGCCCCAATGTGAGAAGTGGCACCCCACCACCATCTTTATTCACTGTTTAGTGCCTCCTGTGGAGCCCGTAATTAACATGAAAGGCCCCCCTGACTTCCAAATGCTTCCAAACCTGGCTCCACCTCTGATCAACCCTTTTGCAGATCTTTGTGTCATTTACAAAGAGGCATACTTTTCCTTCCTGTCCCTCTGCAATTTCACTTATAAATACATTAATATGGACTGAACCCAGTACTGAACCATGCTGTACCCCACTAGTAACTCCCCATTCTTCAGAGAAGACTAAGTTTACTATTACCTTCTGTGTCCTGTTGTCCAACCAATATTTTATCCAGGCTACCACCCTGGGACCTACTCCCAGGCTGGCTAATTTGTTTATTAATCTTTTGTGTGGGACTGTGTCAACTGCCTTGCTAAAGTCTAGGTAAACATGTCCCCAGCCCCTCCCTGGTCTACTACTTTGATCACCCAGTCAAAGAAATAAATTAGATTTGTCTGACGTGACCATCCCACTGTGAATCCATGCTACCTTGGGTCCTGTGCCACACTAGTCTATAGGTACTCAACAATTCTTTTCTTCAGAAGTGATTCCATTATTTTCCCTACCACAGAGGTCAAACAGACAGGTCTGTAGTTGCCTGCCTCTGTCTTGTGCCCACTTTTGTGAAAGGAATCACATCTGCCCTCCTCCAGTCCTAAGGTACAGCACCATCCCCCCATGATTTGTTAAAAAGAGTAGTCAGTGGTGTCACTAGTTCTCCCCTTAATTCTTTTAGAATTCTGGGGTGAATCCCATCAGGCCCTGTTGCTTTGTTCACCTTCACATTTAGGAGTTCTTTCAGAACCCTTTCATCTGTGAAAGGACTGGGATTGACCCCCCCCCAATCCAGAGTGCGTCTGTTAATTGGATTAGGTACTGCCCCCTCCTCCTGTTTTGTGAATACTGAGCAGAAGTATTTGTTTAGTATCCTTGATTTTTCACTGTCCCTTTCTGCCCACCCACCATCCATTCTATTCAGCCTCACTATTCTGCCTTTTGTTTTTCTATGCTCACTAATGTATCTATAAAAATATATTTTGTCGGTGTCTTTCTGTAGCAGTTTTAGTTATTTCTTAGTTATGTTTTTCTAAAAGTAATGGTGTTCTGTTACTTTTTGTTATACTTAATATTAAATTACCCTGTTACCACTGCTGTTTTAATCCCTATTCTGTTTAAGAAAAAGAAAAGGTCAAAACAATAACTTGCTGGTTGTTGTTAATAGTAGGGATGGGCTACCTGACACATAGCTGTAGCAGGTAGGTCAGGTATTGGCGGTCATATACCATCATTGAAGCGACTCCCCGACTGATAAGACCACTACAGCACCAGAAATTGGGCAAAATCAGCCCATCACTGTGGTGGTCTGTCCGGCGATTGGGACTGCCTCACTGGGTGTTTGCCCCCCCCGTCCAACTCCGACTGGGAGTTAGAATCCTAGAGACTGGGGGTGTTAGGGTAGAGCCCTCCACAAGGAAGGGTTCAAGGGCGCAGCCCCCGATTGTGAGCGCCGACATCCCGTGGCTACAGTGCCAACAGTCGGCATTGTAGCTGTCACAGTAGGGAATGTCGGTGCTAGCACTGTCGAAGCGCTGTAGGTAAACCATCAGCATTATTCTGCTGGGTAGGGGAGTCTGGGTACTTCATTTCCTTACGTGACATATCAGTGTGCTTCTCAGGATGAATTCTGTTGACATGGGTAATGAGTCAAGTAAATGGTAATATTTTTTAAATAGACATTACAGGCAGCCTGTGGAGTCCTGGGCCTCTCCTGAGGTTGCAAACAGGCATGAAAGGGCAGCCTGTGGGTTCCTGATGCTCAGTGATGGTGTCTGTGCTCTTTGTCTGCTGTCTGAGTGTACAGATAGAATCAGACTTTCTCAGGAGAGGGAGTAATCGGCATTTCTTATGCAGCTGCAGTGAAAAAAAATGTTCAAATCTTTAAAGAAAAGTGCAAAGTTTAGTCCACAAAGGAGCAAGGGTTGGTGACTGAAGAGGGAATAATATGAGGATCCAGTGTGGTGCTAGGAAGAGACAGAGAAAGGGGGTAGGAAGGTACTCATTTTTGGCAGCAGCTGTTTAGGCTGTAGTTTACACACCGACTGTCTATGACATAGCTATTCTGTGTATCTGTGCACTATAGTGAAAGCCATTTATGCTGTATTAAACACTGTCTGCTAGGTGCCCTGAGCCATGTCTGTTACAAAGCTACTCTGTGGGTGTCATCTCTGTATGTTTGGAGCCCTATGCTATGTATATGACATAGCTGTTCTGTGTCTCTCAGCAGTACAGTAAAAACAATTTAGGCTGTATTATGCACTGTCATTAGGTGGCCTGAGCCCTGTCTGTTACATAACTACTCTGGGTCTCTCTACTGTATTGTAAAAGCCATTTCAGCTGTATTACACTGTCTGTTAGCCTGTTAAATGCCCTGAGCCTTGTCATAGCTACACTGTGTGTGAGGTCTCTCTGTGGCATAGCAAAAGCCATGACTGTGTCTACTATGTCTCATATTGCTCAGACTAAGTCTACTAAAAGGAAACACAGTGCTGGTGTACATGCAACTGAAAATGATGTGGACAATATGAATCATAACACTAATGTAGAACATAGTGACAATAATAACAATAACATTACCAGGACTGGCACTAAATGGCCTCATGAACCAAAATAGTGTGTTACCAATGAAACTATAGCAAAGTTTTAGAAAGAACTGACAGGAGTTACTTGTAGAGGTACTGAATGTTGTGCCATATGTGCCAGGAGACTTTACAGCTGCTAAATCAGAATGCTAGGAGGGGAAGGCATCCTCCTCAAATATAACCTCCAATACTGAGGCAGCGAATGCTGTGAAAAATCATGTTGGTAGTGGGGACTGGGAATGCTATAGCACAGGCTATGTCCCACCTGATGATGACAACACTTCCAGTTATTCTGAATCTTGTGGCAATGAGGCCGGTGCTAGTTTTGATGAGGGGGTTGGAGAGGATGCCACTGTTGGGAATGAGAGGCAAATGCAGAAAAAAAACATAAGCTCAATGCAAGAATAAGATGACCATGAAAGGGAAACATTCATGTGAAGAAGGAAATGGCAGTATAGGGTTTCCTTTAGCTCTCTTGACTGTACAAGAAATAATGCCAGGCAGTGTAGTACAAAGCACAACGTGTAAATCTTTAGTGATGAATTTATTTTATATTGACAATGCAGACATCTCTTGAGCTGAATGCATTCTGTGCAAAAAGTGTGTCAACGTGGTGGCAGAGAAGGAACATTTTGGAACATCAGTAATGGTATGACACGTACAAAGGCAAAATGATCAATTGAGTAAGGCAGGGCAAGGGACAGTGTGGTTGGCATGGGGTAGTAGAGGTGGTGGTTACAATGACCATAGTGGGAAGGAAGTGACAGTGAACTGGAAGCAGGAGTTGACATTGAATCGCTTGATGTTTTCTTGCAGTCTTCCCTGACAAACACAGATTGTTTTCTTCTGAAGCCATAAAGTACTGCAAAATTCCACAGTAGTACTTCACCTGAAAAATGTGTGAAAAGTACAATCCCCCCAAAATAAAAAAAATATAGTGTCACTCTTGCCAACTAATATTAAAGGAAAGCGTGAGGACATTAATGTTTACCCACAGGCATCCAACATGCCAGCTGTTAAATAGACCTGTTGCAGAGCTTTTGGCAGGTTTTCAGCTTATTTTTTCTTTTGTTGCACAGAAAGGTTTCCTCAAGTTCATAAACTAAATTGAGCAACAGTACACAATTCCCTCTAGAACATATCTCTCAAAATAGTGTGATTCCAGAGTTGTATCACTTGGGGTATAGTGTGATCACTAAACAGCTGAAACTCTCTGAGGTGAGGTTCACATAACCACATATATATGGACCAGCAACCAAACAACTGACTACATGACTGTTACAGTTCACTGGGAAAGTTGTCAGTCAGAAAAGAATAATTCCCATTAAGCTATAAGTAACAGGAAGTAGGCTGTATTATGTGTTACCAATTTTGAAAAAAACACACTACTGTGAATATTTTGCAGTAGCTGCAAAACCAGTTTCAGAAATGGTTTACTCTGTATTCCTTATCTCCAGCTTTCATAGTACCAGACAATTTTGCCAACATAGTCAAGGGTGTTAGAGATGGCAACTACCAACCCATACATTGTTTAAATCTTCTCATCCATGGTTTCTTAAATGTAAACAAATGCCGACCTGCTAGCAGTGGAACCAGTGAACCAGAGGAGTGGCTATCTCTGCAAAGCAGTGTGCAAAAGATGGAGATTAGTGCCCAAGAGGTGGATAAGCAGAAAAGGGGCAAAATTCAGCAGAAGGGCAGACAGCAAGGAGAACCAGGGATAAATGACAACCAAGGAAGGGGCTGGAGTAGAACAGTGAAGCAGTCTAGGGAGGTCAAATCATGGAAAGCCATGTGTGCAAATGCCAGGAGCCTTAGCAACAAGATGGAAGATCTGGAGGCTGTCATGGTACAGTCAGACCTGGACATTGTGGCCATCACTGAAACCTGGTGTAATGATTACCATGACTGGGAGATGGCCATACCTGGCTACAACATATTCAGAAGAGACAGAGCAGGCAGGAAGGGAGGAGGAGTGGCACTGTATGTGAAAAATGACATAAGGGCCACAGAGATCCAGGAGGAACAAAATGGGGGAGAGATACTGTGGGTTAAGCTGGAAAGGAAAATGGGGACAGCCATCCGCACAGGTGTGGTCTATAGACCACCAGCCCAGGAGGAAGAAACAGATAGGAGCTGATGCTAGCCATCCAAAGGATGGCAGACAAGTGGTGAGTACTGGTTGGAGACTTCAATATTCCAGGCGTGGACTGGAGCATCCAGCAGCAGCATTAACTAGGAGCAGATTTATCCTGACTCCCTTCAGGGTGCCTTCCTCAAGCAACTGGTAATGGAACCAACTCGGCAGAAGGCAATACTGGACCTTGTGCTCACAAACAGGGACAGTGTGATGGGGGTAACAGTGGGGGAGCACCTGGGTAACAGTGACCACCAGTCATTGTGGTTTGAAATCACAAAGAGCAGAACCAAACCACACAAAAACACGTATCCTGGATTTTAGGGGGGCAGACTTTGGGAAAATGGGGAGATACTTGAAAGAGGCATTAAGGGGAATGGGACAGGAATCAGGGGTTGAGGAACAGTGGGCAGTATTTAAAATGGGGATTACAAGAACAACAGAATTATGCATTAAGCAGGTTAGCAAGAGGAAAGGAAGAGGAGACCATTATGGTTTTCCAAAGAGGTAGCAAAAAAGTGAAAGCCAAAAAGATTGCATTCAGGCAATACAAAAGACACAGGCAAAAGGGATAGAGGGAAGTACCAGGAGAAGCAAAGGGAGGCAGGAGGTCAGTAAGGGAAGCCAAAGCTCAGACCAAGAACACATTACAAAATCAGTGGTACAGGGGACAAAACCTTTACAGGTACATAAGTGAAAAAGAAGAAAGACAAAGGGAGGATGAGTGAGACTGAAGGGGAGGATGGGAGCAGCGTGGAGGATGACAACAGTAAAGCTGACATATTGAACAGGTATTTCTGCTCAGTCTTTACTGAGGAAGAGGGGGTAATGAGTCTGAAGGAGGTACAAGAGGTGAGAATGGTGCAGAAATGGACACAAGTCCTTTACACGAGAAATGGTCCTGAAGGAACTGGAAGTAATAAGAGTTGATAAAGCAATGGAATAGGCCAGTGCACCCCAGGGTCCTTAAAGAACTAGAGAGGTGGTGGCTGAACCTCTGGCTATCCTGTTTAGCCGATCACTGGAAACAGGGGAGGTACCCAAAGACTGGAGGACAGCAGATGTAGTCCCCTTATACAAAAGTGGGAACAAAGAGGAAGCAGGGAACTACAGACCAGTCAGCCTCACCTCGGTAGTGGGGAAGATCATGGAAGCACTACTGAAGGAGAGATTGGTGGAACATCTGGTTGTCAATGGACTACAGAACCCAAGGCAGCATGGTTTCACCAGGGGAAGGTCATGTCAGACCAACCTCGTTGAATTATTTGACTGGGTGACTAGGGAGGTGGATCAGGGAGGGCAGTGGACATGGCCTATCTGGACTTCAGCAAGGCCTTTGACACTGTGCTACATAGAAGACTATTACACAAACTGGGGAATATGGGTGTGGGCAGTACAGTAGTGTGGTGGGTAGGTAACTGGCTGGGTGGCAGGACACAGAGGGTGGTGGTAAATGGCTGTCGCCCACAGAGGGAAGAGTGACCAGTGGGGTACCACAGGGATCAGTGCTGGACCGGTTCTATTCAACATTTTCATCAGTGACATTGTGCAGGATCTAGAAGGCAGAATTTCACTGTTCGCTGATGACACAAAGCTGTGTAATAGAGTAGACACACCAGAGGGTGTAGACAGAATGAGAAGCGACCTGCATAAACTTGAAGAATGGTCAAGGGTTTGGCAGTTGAAATTCAATGCAAGAAGTGCAAGATAATGCATATGGGCACAAAAACCCTGGCAGAATATATCAGTTGGGGGTGAGGATATAGCATGCACCAAGCAGGAAGGGATCTTGGGGTTGTCATCTCTGATGACCTAAAGGTAGGAAACAGTGTGACAAGGCAGCAGGTAAAGCAAATAGGATGCTGGGATGTATGAGCAGAGGCATCTGCGCAGGAAAGGAGGTCATAATTCAGCTATGCAAGACACTAGTGAGAGGCCACACCTGGGTACAGTGTACAGTTCTGGAGACCATACCTACATAAGGACATAGACAGGGTAGAGAAGGTTCAGAGGAGGGCAACAAAGATGGTGCATGGATTGCATCACAAGTCCTATGAAGACAGGCTGAAGGAACTGAACATGTACTCCCTGGAGGAGAGGAGGGAGAGAGGGGATATGATAGAGACATACAAGTATCTTACAGGGAGGAACAGGGTGCAGGAAAACACTATTTATAAGCGAAAAAGATGTTCCAGGACTAGAGGGCATGGGATGAAGTTGGAGGGAGGACGATTCAGAGGAAACATGAGAAAGAATTTCTTCACAGAACGGGTGGTGGACAAGTGGAACACCCCGCAGAGGAAGTGGAGGGGCTGAAACAATCACAGGATTTAAGAATGCATGGGATAGACATAAAGGTATTCTAGAGGTCAGGGGTAAGGGGCAACAGACTTCTAGGAAAACAAACTGAACTTACAAGCCCAAATGGGCAGACTGGGTGGTCCACAGGCCCTTATCTGCCGACACTGTCTATGTATCTATGTATCTATGCCGGCGCAGTGGTTGGATTTCCATCTGTGACGCCATTGACCTGGGTTAGGAGCGAGCCTGGGTCACAGGAGTACCAGCGGGGAGAAGACTTGAGCATCCCGACTATGGATCGTCTTCTCTGGGGGAAGGCGGGGACTTTGGCCCCAACCAGCATATGACCCCAGGCAGAGGCTCGGGAACAATAAGCCTCAGCACATGAGGCGTGTTGTGACATTGGCACGTAGCACCTAGATGTCTGTGCATACACCACATGCAGGAGAAAAATGGCAGAAAAAGGGAGCACTGGAGCACCAAGGGGAAAGAATGTTGGTAAAAACCCTGATTGCTCCCACCTACTTGGCCTCGATAGGTGGAACTGACAAAACTAGAAAATTCAGGGTGCATAGCCCCACCTTGTACCCACTCGGGGGTTAAATCACGGATCCAAGGAGGGATCCTCTGAGGTTCCAGGTAGGTTGAGAAGTGGGGTGTATCTAGACATCTGCCGACTGAGCTGGGCTCCAGGGCTGGAAGTATAATTATAGAGCAAAAAAAATGGATACAAACATTGAAGACCTGTTACTTCTTGCTAGGAACATATGTGGGCATTTAAACCACTCTGTGAAAGCTCAAAAAATCCTGATAGGGCTGCAGAGGTCAAACAACTTACCCTTGCATAAATAAAAGCAATAAGTTACAACCCACTAAAATTCAACATTTTACATTCTGTAAAGGATACATCCACAATAAAAAGCTGTACATGTCTATACCATGCAGAATCAAGTAGATCAACTAGATATCATACTCAGATCCATCAGCTGGAATACGCTGCAATTTTTTGTCACCACATTGCAGCCATTTGAGGCTGCCACACATGATATCAGTGCAGACAGTATAACTCTGTGTCAAATTCTTCCTCAGATCAGATTTCTTCACATTTTCCTTGATGAAATAAAGAAAGCGTTTAAGTCAAAAGATGACACCACTGCTTTTATGCTGGAAGATGACTTCAGTCTCAAACTGTTGACTGATCACAGAATAAATACCATGTTTAGGAATGACACCTATGTGTTGGCTACATTGATAGATCTCCAATTTAAGTGGAACTTTGAAGCCATCCTTCCTGCAGGGGAAGACATTGAGTATGACCATGAAAGGGAAACATTTATGTGAAGAAGGAAATGGCAGTATAGGGTTTCCTTTAGCTCCCTTGACTGTTCAAGAAATAATGCCAGGCAGTGTAGTACAAAGCAAAACATGTAAATCTTTAGTGATGAATTTATTTTATATTGACAATGCAGACATCTCTTGAGCTGAATGCAAACTGTGCAAAAAGTGTGTCAGCGTGGTGGCAAAGAAGGGACATTTTGGAACATCAGTAATGGTATGACACGTACAAAGGCAAAATGCCCAATTGAGTGAAGCAGGCCAAGGGACAGTGTGGTTGGCATGGGGTAGTAGAGGTGGTGGTTACAATGACCATAGTGGGATTGAAGTGACAGTGAACTGGAAGCAGAAACTGACATTGAATCACTTGATGTTTTCTTGCAGTCTTCCCTGACAAACACATATTGTTTTCTTCTGAAGCCATAAAGTACTGCAAAATTCCACAGTAGTACTTCACCTGAAAAATGTGTGAAAAGTACAGTCCCCCAAAAATAAAAAAATATAGTGTCACTCTTGCCAACTAACATTAAAGGAAAGCGTTGTGAGGACATTAACGTTTACCCACAAGCCTCCAACATGACAGCTGTTAAATAGACCTGTTGCAGAGCTGTTGGCAGGTTGTCAGCTTATTTTTTCTTTTGTTGCACAGAAAGGTTTCCTCAAGTTCTTAAATCAAATTGACCTACAGTACACAAGTCCCTCTAAAACATATTTCTCAAAAAAGTGCGATTCCAGAGTTGTATCACTTGGATATAGTGTGATCACTAAACAGCTGAAACTCTCTGAGGTGAGGTTCACATAACCACATATATATGGACCAGCAACCAAACAACTGACTACATGACTGTTACAGTTCACTGGGAAAGTTGTCAGTCAGAAAGTAATAATTCCCATTCTGCCATAAGAAGCAGGAAGTAGGCTGTAATATGTGTTACCACTTTTGAAGAAACCACACTACTGTGAATATTTTGCAGTAGCTGCAAAATCAGTTCCAGAAATAGTTGTCTCTGTATTCCCCATCTCCAGGTTTCATAGTACCAGACAATTTTGCCAACATAGTCAAGGGTGTTAGAGATGGCAACTACCAACCCATACATTGTTTAAATCTTCTCATCTATGGTTTCTTAAATGTAAAGAAATGCTGGACTGCCGGCGCAGTGGTTGGATTTCTGTCTGTGATGCCAGCGACCCTGGTTTGGGAATGAGCCCAGGTCGCTGGAGTGCCAGCCGGGGAGAGAAGACTTGAGCATCCCGCAACAGCTCATCTTCTCTGGAGGGAGGGCAGAGACTATGGCCACAACATGCATCATCCCAGGCGGAGGCTCAGGAACAACAAGCTCCTCAAGCACATAGGCATGTGGTGGACATTGTGCCCATAGCACCCTAGATGTTTGGGCATCGCCACACGAGGAGAGAAAATGGCAGAAAGGGAGCACTGGAGCACTGGAGAGGAAGGGAGTGCTGGCACGAACCCCTGATTGCTCCCACCTACCTGGCCTCGATAGGGGGAACTGACAAAACTAGAAAATTTAGGGTGCATAGCCCCACCTTCTACCCACCTGAGGGATAAACCACAGCTCCATGGAGGGATCCTCCAAGGTTCCAGGTAGCTGGAGAAGTGGGGTGTGCCTAGACATCTCCAGACTGAGAGGGGCTTCAGGACTGGGAGTATAAATATAGAGCAAAAAAAAAATAGAAACAAATGTTGAAGACCTGTTACATCTTGCTAGGAACATATGTGGGCATTTAAACCACTCTGTGAAAGCTCGAAAAATCCTGATAGGGCTGCAGAGGTCAAACAACTTACTCCTGTATAAATTAAAGCAGTAAGTTACAACCCACTAAAATTCAACATTTTACATTCTGGAAAGGATTCATCCACAGTAAAAAGCTGTACATGTCTACACCATGCAGAATCAAATAGATAAATTAAACATCATGCTCAGATCCATCAGCTGGAATCTGCTGCAATTTTTGGTCACCTTATTGCAGCCATTTGAGTCTGCCACACATGATGTCAGTGCAGACAGTACAACTCTGTGTCAAATTCTTCCTCAGATTAGATTTCTTCACACTTTCCTTGATGAAATAAAGCATTTCAGTCAAAAGATGACACCACTGCTCTTATGCTGGCAGATGACTTCAGTTTCAGACTGTTGACTGATCACAGAATAAATACCATGTTTAGGAATCGCACCTATGTTTTGGCTACACTGCTAGATCTCCAGTTTAAAGTGGAACTTTGAAGTCATCCTTCCTGCAGGGGAAGACATTGTGTATTGGACAGATCTTTTATTCACCAAATGTGACATTACCCTACAAACACCATAAACTGATGTACAGCAGTCAAAGCATATCAAACCATCAATGTGCATGTCTAGCGCAGACATTAGCACATCTATCAATTATTCACAGTCAGCATTGTCATCAGTGAGGGAAAGGACATGTATAGTGCAGCTACTTTCTCAGGCATTCTATGTTCTGGGTCATAAAGACAAATCACTTCTGAGTCAACTGCAACAACACACACTAGTATCCTGTAAAGAAAGTACAGCAGGTTCATCTGCCAGATTGGTAACCATCTCATGCAATACAGTAATCCTGGAGTGCTTTGTAGACCATTCTGTGACTGGTGTCGAAGAAGATCCATTACTGTATTGGAAACAAAAGAGAATGTTATGGCCAGATCTAACCAATCTTGTAGTAATGTACCTCAGCTCTCCACAGTCAAACGTATATTCAGAATGCATATTTAGTGCAGATGGAGGAATAGTGACTGACCACAGAACACTGGTAAGTCCTGCAAAATGTGAAACAGTTTAAATCTCTCAAAATTAATGCTGACAAGTTCCCAGTTGTCACAAAGATTGATTTATTTGAGTCTCACCCTGAAAATGGACAGTAGCCTGCAAACAGTGATACTGAATATGATGAATACGTTGTGTACGAAACAAATGGAACTCATTCTGCAAATTCAAAACTTTTAAATAAAATAAATTAAATAAACATAGAACTATCACCACTGCAAGCATTTATTTATTTATTGAGAAGAATCATACATAATGCACCTTTGAGTCAGGGACTCTTTCGCAAAGGTTCCTGTCACAGAAAAAATAAACAGGAAGGATGGAACAGTAGTGTACAGCAGTAGGTATCAGTGCAACATAATACTTCACAGGTTGGTACATAAATCAAGCTAGATCTAAACAAATATGGTAGGATTCAAGACACATGGAGTGCAGGGCACAGTAGATTACAACGTAGTCAAAATAAATTTCAAACATAATTGGCATTTTAAAGTAAATGCTGTCTAAGGGAGAAATCTGAGGCAAGCAAAAGATTATTTGACTGGAGAGGAGGGTGGGTGGGGTGCAATGAAAATGGCAGGAGGAGCACCTTCTTCAAGAGAAGGGGGGGCAGGGATAGAGGGCAAGGTGGGGAGAGGGTTATCAACAGTCCCAGGAGTTGAAGGATAGCAGGAGGGACTTGAGGGCAGCAAGGCTAGTAGCAGTGATATGAGCTGGAGGATACAAGGTGTGACCTGAGGAGAGATTTGAAGAAACCCAGTTTATGTTCAGAGGCAATATTAGTGGGTAGGTTGTTCACCCACTGGGAGCTCTGTATTTGAAAGATCTTTGGGGGGGGGGTACAACCTCAGGGAGTCTGAAAAAGGGTCTTGGAGGAAAGTCTAGTAGTTTTGATAGTAGTGGCTGGCAGTAACAGTGCAGAAAGTCCCGGGGGAAAAAGACCAGTGGAGATTTTTTAGTGAGTAGGCAGGTTTGGTATCACAGCCTGTTGTCAAAATTAGGCCAGTCAGAGAGTCTGTAAAGGGTGCAGGTGTGAGTATTTTGGTCAAAACGAAGGACAAATCGGCAGACTTTGTTCAGAGCAATTGTAATTCAGTGGAGAGAGGAATTATCGGCAGCACCATAAAAAAGGATGCCATAGTCAATAAGAGAGAGAGTATTGATGAGCAGACTGCCAGGTGTAGGGCATCAGGGGTGAAACAGTGCTTGTGTCTATAGAGAAGGCCAATTCTTGTGTTAACAGCTGTGGAGAGTAGATAGATGTGCTCATGGTAGTTAAGAGAGGTGTCCAAGGCAATACCAAGATATTTAAAGGTAGTGACCTGTTCAAGGGGTTGAAGCTGGGAATTAAGGATGCACAGAGGATGGCCTTTGTGCTTGTTCTGGTGATGGGAGAAAAACATGCATTCAGTCTTTTTGTAGTTTAATGCTATGTGGTGTTCAGTGAGTCAGGATTCTGTTTCCGAGAAGACTTGTTGAAGGGATGCCTGAAGAGTGAGAGGGTTGGAATGGGAGGTGAAAAGAATGATGGCGTCAGCATAAAGTAGTAGAGGAAGGAGCTGCTGATATAACTAAACTTCTCTACTGGGACTATATTGCCCTCCTTTACTCCCCTCCACCCCCCCCCCACCCAAAGGCAGTTCTACTTTTATAGGCACAGGATTTGACTGACAACAGGAGGTTCCTGTTCGAGCAGGAAGTGAATGGTCACAGAGCCACCAAAGACTCACCATCCAAGAAGGATAAGAGTAGCTCTTCATCCCCTCCTAGCTGCTGGAGGTCTGACTCTGAGCAAGTAAGGAGACTATGGAGAAATATAGGAACTTCTTATCTCAGAACAGGAAGATCAGGAGCTAAAAGTGCACAGAGGCAGTAAGTAAGTAGGGAGAGAGAAAAAAGAAATAAACAATCAGAGGAAAGAGTAAGTATTCCAAACAACAGTTAGAGTGCAAGAAATAAGACATGATGGGAGTGGTGTGGTGCAGTGCAGTGGCTGTGGAGCAGCAGTCTTCTGGGAGACGTTCTGGAGGACGCAGTATTGTCCCATCTGCAGGCAGCACTCTGGGCTGAGGGAGGAGGTTGGTCATCTCCAGGTTGAGTTGGCCAGAATTTGTGGGACCTCCTCTCCCACCCAGGGACCACGAGGGTCACTGCCATTGCCTCAGAGGTTGCCAGAAAAGAGGAGCAGTTGGACCACAGTGGGCTCAGGGAGGGTGAGGGTGGTGGAAGAGAGGCACATCCCTCCAGCTGTACCTCTCCATAATTTCTATGCCGTTCTGAAAAAGTGTGGTTCCTTTATGGAGGGACCCACAGTGGAGACCAAGGAGGATGCTGATAACCTCTACAAAGGAGGCCCACAGAAGGGCGGCATGGGACCCCACAGGGGAAGGAAACAACTCCTGGTGGGGAACTCCATTGTTAGGAATGTAGAACTGGGAGAGGAAGGGGAGAGGGAGGTAAGGTGCCTGCCTGGAGCCATGGCTTGGAGGGACAGGGAGCGAATCCTCAGGATTGCAGGAGCAGCTGCACAGGGAGGGAGTTGGATGTCATTGTCTACCGAGGGACAAATGACCTGGCTAAGAAAGGGATAAGAGCAGTGCAAGAAGCAGTTGTGGAGATGGGGTGGGGCCTTAGACAAATAGCACGCACAGTAACCTTCTCGGAGGTGCTGCCTGTCTATGGCATGGGTGAAGCTAGGGTGCTCCACACCATGGGATTCAATCAGTGGTTGAAAAACTGGTGCAGAGCTCAGGAATTTGGCTTCATTGGGGACTGGGGGTCCACGTGGAGGGATGCAGACCTATACTGGCGTGATGGACTGCATCTGTCCAGGAGGGGAACCAGGATCCTAGGTAACGGGTTTAAATGCTTCATTGGCAAAGAACTTAAACTAGCCAAAGGGGGAGGCAATGGAGAGGAGCAGGAAATCCTAGCCCCCAAAAATCAGGGTACTAAGTGAGGTAGACACCAACACAGATATGTCGATAGGGAAAAGCGTAGGGGTAAATGGAGAAAGTGACAAATGCAATAAGACAGGGATGGGCCAAAAAGGAGTATAGCAAAGGAGAAATGGAGGGTAATGAGTACCAATGCCCGTAGTCTGGGCAACAAGCTCCCTGAACTGGTGGCATTAATGGAAGAGGGAAGCCTGGATATCATAGCAGTCACAGAAACATGGTACACATAGAACCATGCCTGGGATGTTAACATACCAGGATACAGAACCTATAGGAGAGACAGAGAGGGGAGAAGAGGGACAGGAGTAACTCTCTATGAAAGGGAAGGGATAAAAGCAACTGAACAAAAGAGTAAACAGGGAGGAGAGGAGGCACTGTGGGTTACCTTAGAGACTAGAAATAGCACCACAATCTGCACAGGGGTTGTATACAGACACCCATGTCAGGAGCAGGAAATGGACAAGGATATGATAGAAGGCATTCTTAGGATGACAGAAAAAGGGGAGATACTGTTGTTGGGGGACTTTAATATGCCAGATGTTAACTGGAGCATCTTTGCTGCAGCCACATCCAAAAGCAGGGCCATTCAAGATGCCCTTCAGGTGGCATGCCTCTGACAGCTAGTTTTGGAACCTACTCCTGAGGGAGCAATCTTAAGCCTCGTACTCTCAAATGGGGACAGTGAGAGGATCTCTGATCTAGAAGTGGGTTGCCATTTGGTAAGAAGTGACAACCAAACAGTGTGATTCATGATTAACTCAGCTACAGAGTCAAGCCATACAAAAGTGAGGGCTCTGGACTTCAGGAGGGTTGACTTTGGCAGGATGAGAGAGTGCCTTAGAAAAGCACTAGCAAACATGCTAGAAGGAGGGGTGGAGCAACAATGGGGAAACATCAAAACTGCCGTCACAGAGGCAACAAGCCTTTGTGTGAAGCAAATAAATCAAAATGAAAGAAAAAGTCACTATGGTTCTCAAAAGAGGTGGCGGTGAAGGTTAGGGAGAAAAAGATGGCATTTAGGAAGTATAAGAAAACAGAAGGAGTGGGACAGAGATCTGTACCAGTTAGGACAGAATTAAGCAGGGAGGGTAGTCAGAATAGCAAAGGCCCAAACTGAGGAAAAGATAGCTAAATCAGTTAAGAAGGGGGATAAAACCTTTTATAGGTATATCAGGGAGTGTAGAAAGACAAAGGGAGGGATAGTGAGGCTGAATAGAAAGGACAGTGAGTGGGCAGAGAGGGACAGTGAAAAAGCAGGGATACTGAATGAATACTTCGGTTCAATATTCACAAAAGAGGAGGTTGGGGAGGTGCCTAATCCAATTAACAGAAGCACTCTGGATATGGGGGTCGATCCCAGTCCTTTCACAGATGAAAGGGTTCTGAAAGAACTCCTAAAACTGAAGATGGACAAAGCAATGGGGCCAGATGGAATTCATTCCAGAATTCTAAAAGAATTAAGCAGAGAACTAGCAACACCACTGACTACTCTTTTTAACAAATCATGGGAGGATGGTGTGATACCTGAGGACTGGAGGAAGGCAGATGTGAATTCCCCTTCACAAAGTGGGACAAAGAGGCAGCAAACTACAGACCTGTCAGTTTGACCTCTGTGTAGGGAAAGTGATGGAATTACTTCTAAAAGAAAGAATTGTTAAGTACCTAGAGGCCAGTGGGGCACAGGACCCAAGGCAGCATGGGTTCACAGCGGGAAGGTCATGTCAGATGAATCTCATTGATTTCTTTGACTGGGTGACCAAAGTAGCAGACCAGGGAGGTGTCAGTGTGGCTCAGTTGGTAGCACATCTGCCTTTGGACCAGAAGTTTGTGGGTTCTTGTCCCACACCGGGATGGACTTGCACCTAAAAATCGCTGGCATCTGAGTGCAGTATTGGGGGGTGCTGTACTGCTGGGGTGTGCCGTCCTTCGGAGGAGACGTTAAACCGAGGTCCCTTCTGCCCATCCTGGTGTTGTCCTAGTGGGTATCCAGGTGGAAGCAAAAGAACCCAGGGTACTCTTTGTAAAGAGCAGGGAACATTCCCGGTGTCCTGGCCAACATTCCCCTTCCCATAAACTGGTTCATGCAATTATCCAGGCTGTGTGTGGGTGATGATGTGCGATATGGCCACCGCCACACATTCAGTCACTTCATTACCTGTCTAGCATTGCTTGTAAAGCGCTTTGGGATACTGTGTATGAAAAAGCGCTATATAAATGCTGATTCTTCTTCTTCTATGGATATGGCCTACCTAGATTTTAGCAAAGCATTTGACACAATCCCACACAAAAGGTTAATAGTCAAATTAGCCAGCCTGGGAGTGAGTCCCTGGGTAAAACATTGGCTGGACAACAGGACACAGAAGGTAACTGAAATGGAGTCCACTCTGAAGAAAGAGGGGTTACTAGTGGGGTACCACTGGGTTCAGTCCTTTTTACGTTCACTTGCGTGCATGAGCAAGGAACATTTTGGGAGAGTAGCACACTTAGAGGTGTGCCTTTCCCACCCAATGCACTGCTCCCTTGAGCAGGCGTGGCGGTCCTGCACCAATGGGTGCAGCAGCTCAGTATGACAGCGGTGTTCCTCTGCTTCAAAGAAAAACACCGCTGCCATACTGAGCGCCGCCCCCCCCTCGCGTCACGCGCTACCTCCCCGCAGCACATCCGCCACACACCAGAAAGCATGCCACGCCTGGGAGCTCACCCCAGCGTGGCAAACATTGTTTGCCGATGGGGTGCCCAACTCGTCGGCTCCACGGAACCCCCAAGCTATCTCTACATATCACGCTGGGAGCCCACCCCAGCATGGCAAACATTTGCTTTATTTGTGCCGACGGGTAGCCAAATCCCCATCGGCTCCTCGGTGCCCCCCCAGCGTAGTTTGCCAATGGTGCCCAACTGCCTGCCTCGGCCCCCAGCCATCTTCTCTGCCACACTGGGAGCCCACCCCAGCGTGGCAAACATCCCACGCCGCTTTTTTTTTCAAACCTGTAAAACAAAAACTGTCTCCGCTGGGCACGCCTCCCAACCCCTCCCACAACCCGTACTCCACCCACTGTGCACCAGCCTCTCCACACTCCCCCCACCCATACTTACCTCGACTCTGGCGCAACAATCTTCAGTGGACCGGGAACATCTGCACTTCAAAGGTGACCACAGAACTGAGGAAATGCGGTAAGCTGTATAATGGGCTGAATAGAGGGTTTCAACTTTTATTGCATATTTCAGTCATTTTTTGAATTTTTGCACCAAATTTTCAACATAAACGTTTTTGGGACCCTTCTCATGAATGATGTCACTGTCATGGTGTTATTCAGGCCCTAAGGGTGATTACAGAGCACTGCACAGTCACTCGATGAGAAATCACCCTTTGGCCCTCAATAACACCATGACAGTGACATCAGTCATGAAAAGGGGTCCCAAACCCATGTTGAAAATTTGGTGCAAAAGTCCAAAAATGACTGTTTTACGAGCGTGCGTTGCGCAGTTCCTACGCAGACTCGTAAGTTCACAAATTTTCAATATTTTCACTCCAGATTTTCAACATTGCCATTTTATCACACCTTCTTATGAGTTGTACAGCTGTCATTTTTCACATCTCACCCAAAACGTGTTTCCGCCCATGTAGCGCACAATGGCACAGTCGGTGTGCGAAATCAATGTATGAACACATTAAGAAAATCACAGTGACACTGTTCATGAGCAGAGGTCTTAAATGGCTATGTTGAAAATTCATGAAAATTCCTAAAATGACTGTTTTACTTAGTGCATTCGCGCACTTCTATACTGCACGTAATGTTTGAGAATTTCTCAATATTTACACTCCAGATTTTCAACATTGCCATTTTACCACACCTCTCATGAGCAGTACAGCTGTCATTGTCACATCCTGCCCAAAATGTGTTTCTGCCCATGTAGCGCACAATGGTGCAGTCGGTGTCACCGAACTCAATGTATGGGACACATTAAGAAAATCACAGTGACACAGATCATGAGCAGGGGTCTAAAATGGATGTGCTGAAAATTTGGTGAAAAATTCTAAATATGACTGTTTTATGAGTCTGCATTCAGGAGTTCCCACACGCACGTAAGTTTGCGAATTTTCAATATTTCCACTCCAGATTTTCAACATTGCCATTTTACCACACTTCCTTATGAGCAGTACAGCTGTCATTTTTCACATCCTGCCCAAAACGTGTTTCCACCAATGTAGCACACAATAGGGGTAACAAAAAGGTCATGCTGACAATTTATTATGCAAATACCAGCAATCGCACAGGGCATTAGGGTAAAGCACCATACATGCCAAACACCACTGCAAACACCTGCAAGTGAACGTTCGGCATTGACAAATGCTTATTAATATATTTTTAAGTGACATTGCAGAGGGTCTAGAAGGAAAAGTATGCCTCTTTACAGATGACACAAAGATCTGCAACAGGGTTGATACACAAGGAGGCATAGAAAGGATGAGAAGGGACTTGGCAAGGTTGGAGGAATGGTCAGAAGTATGGCAGCTTGGATTCAATGCAAAGAAGTGCAAAATAATTCACCTGGGAAACAAAAACCCAGAGGAAGATTACACAGGGGGTAGTAACAACAACAAAAATGGAAAGATACCTGGAGGTAATCATATCAGATGACCTTAAGGTTGGCAAGCAATGTAAGAAGGCAGTAGGGAGGGCTGTGGGGATACTGGGATGTATAGGGAGAGGCATCACCAGCAGAAAACAGGAAGTTGTTATTACCCTGTGCAGGCAGTTGGTGAGACCCCATCTGGAGTACTGCATCCAGTTCTGGAGACCCCTTCTCCGCAAGGACATAGACAGGATGGAGACAGTTCAGAGGAGGGCAACTAAAATGGTGCAGGGTCTGCAAGAGAAGCCATACGAGGAGAGACTAAAGGAGCTTAATATGTATACCCTTGAGGAAAGGAGGGAGAGGGGGGACATGTTAGAAATGTTTAAGTACCTCAGTGGAATCAACAAAGTCCAAGAGGGTAGCGTCTTTCAGAAAAAGAGATGTGCAAGAACAAGAGGACACAATTTGAAGATTGAGGGGGAACGGCTCAGGGGCAATGTGAGGATGTATTTTTTCACAGATAGGGTGGTGGATGCATGGAACAGCCTTCCTGAGGAGGTTGTGGGGTCTAAAACTGTGGGAGAATTGAATAATGCATGGGATAGACATAAGGCACTTTTTGTGGGGGGTAGGAAGGAATAGGCTATTTGTTAAATAGGATCTGCAGCTTATCCTCTAGGTAGGGAAATGGGCAGACTAGGAGGGCCAAGCGGTCCTTATCTGCCGTCAAAGTCTACGTTTCTATGTTACTTGGACTGAGCAGGCACTGGGGTGAGTATTGAGAAATAGGGTAAAAAGAAGGGGTCCAAGGATGGAGCCTTGAGGTACCTCAGATTTAACAGGGAGTCTGGAGGAGAGGTGCTGCCGGACCTAACTTGCTGAGATCTGTCTTTTAGATAGTGGGCAAAATGGTTGGAGGCATCCTGGGACAGGGCTGAGAGGTGGAGGACATCCAGTATGAGGGAGTAATTTACCATGTTGAAAGCCTTTGACAGGTCCATGAAGACTGCACCGGCCAGGTGGCCCTTGCCAAGGGCAGAATGAATGGCTGAGGAGAATTTGATCAGAGCTGATGTGTTGCTGTGAGCTTTGCAGAAGCTGTGTTGTTCTAGACAGAGAAGATTTACTTAGTGAGGTGTTTGGTGAGCTGGTCTGAGATGATCCACTCCAGTGCCATTGATGGGGAGGAGGATGGAGATGGGGTGATAGTTCCCAGCAGAGATAGGATCACCTCCTTTGAGAATCGGGGTAACTATGGTAACTTTTCTCTTGTCAGGGAATTGGCTAAGGCATTGGGAGCAGCTTAAAAGGGAGGTAAGGGGATGAGAAGTTTGTCGAGGGCTAGGCACAGGAATTTGAGGTCTAGGGAGTTGCTGCTGAAATGGGAACTCCCTATGACCTTTAGTAGGTAGGGCTTGTTGTCCCTGGTATAGGGCTTTGATACAAAAAGGGGTTGATGAGGGGGAGGAAGCGGGTGATGTAGGAGGATCAAAAATGTGAGGAGTTCATATACTGCAGAGGTCTGTGAAGAAGTTAAGGGTATCAGCTATTTGTGTGGGGTCAGTAATAGCAGTGCCATTAGAGTCAAGTTACAAGGGGGGTATAGCTTTGCCACAGAGCTCTTTCAGATTGTCCCAGAATTTTTTTCCCTGGCCCCATGATTTACTGAGGGAAGCTATGAAACTGAACTGTGCCACATTAGCACTAATCTTAGTTTCTGTTGTCAGCCATCAGTTTATTATGTAAGTTTGATTGATACTGACCATGGGTATAATTCTTTTAAATGGTAGCTAGCTCACTCAGAGTAGCTTGGCCACTCGTACCTACCTCAGCAATACCCGACATATATATAATTTTTGGAAACAGCAGAAGCCTCACTCAAAGCAGCTACACCTCTCATACCTGCCTCAGGAATGCCCACCATTGGTTTAATTTTTGGAAACAGCAGAAGGCTTGCTAAGAGCTGTTGTTCCTCTTATACCTACCTCAGCAATGCCACCATATGTATGATTTTTGGAAACAGCAGCAGGCTCACTTATAGCAACTGTGCCTCTCTCACCTGCCTCAGCAATGCCTGACATGTGTATAATTTTTGGAAACACCTTCTGACTCATTCACAGCAGCTGTGTCTTTCATACCTGCCTTGGCAACACCCCAGTGGGTATAATGGATCAGGGCACTAAAAGACAATTTAAGAGTCCCACAAAAAACAATCTTTGCATGGTTTTGTTATGGTTTGGGATGGGTAACTGGATACTAGAATGGGTCAGGTAGTAAATACCTGACCCAACTACTCCGTTTTCATATGTGTGCTTTCTGGGTATTTTTGGGGTACACATGGGTTGTCTTGGCAGTCGGGTATTTTAGTACCAATCCATCCCTAGTTAATAGTTTTTTAGATCACACTGTTGATCCTTGATTCCTAAGGGGGTGTTGTCTGCTCCTGGTGCTTATTAGTCCTGTCATGTTAGTTTATTAATCCTTGTGTTGTGTTAAAAAAATCCTGTTTTTTGGTTTCATTACATAATTTTAGCATGTATTTTCCCAAATGACACTACTGATCACTGATTCTCTAGGGGAAGGTTTTGTCTTCTGCTGGTAGTTAATAACTTGTTTAACTCTTTTACCCATGTTGTGTTAATCCCTGTGTTTTATTATTATTTTCTCTTTTTTTGAGATCACACTGCTGATCCCTGATTCCCTAGAGGGAGGTGTTGTCTGCACCTATTACTTATTTGAAGTGCAGGTTTTATTTGCTGTACATTTTGTAATTTTTCTTTCCAAATCACATCAGGATTAGCATTTAAGAGTGAGAGGGAAGAGACACTCTACTAAAGGGAGAGGTGCCAGGTGGCAGCAATGTAGTGTTCTAAATCTGTGGGGCAATATATCGCTGAAGTTAAAAAAAAGTATTTTTGGATCAATGTGTTCTTTGGGCTTTGGGACTGGTAGTAGTGAAGGAGTATTTGGCGATGGCGGCATTATTGTAACCAAATGTTTCTCTGCCACAGATCTCTAGCAGCCATGCTGCTGGTGGGGGGTGTGGGAGGTACAAGAGATGCAGCAGTAAATAACCCAGGTGACATGTTTATTGCACAGGTTGCAAGTGATCACATTAATGCTAATGTCTTATAGGATAACACTACATCTTTAGCAAGACATCACACCACTAGTCTTTGAAGTTAAGGGACAAGCTATATATCAAAATAAGGCTCTCAATGTGTATTGCAATAGCAATACATAATACCCCCGGAAAAATTAATGTGGTGAGTACAATGCCCCAAAATCACCACCCAATTTGACCATGGAGCCAAATCTACAATTTAAGTCTGATAATCACCGAAATGTACAAACTATGCACTTCTTATTGGACTACAAACCTACCAAGTTTGATGCAAATTTGAAAAAATGTGACTGAATTATGCCTGAAAAAATCCAAAGTCATAGCTGGTGGAAGTCATATTGACCAAAGTTTGCCTTTTGTATCCAGGGAGAAGCTACATGTGAAGTTGCAAAGTGAAGCTACCAATAGCTAATTTCGGATTAAACAGAAAAACTTAACAAAATGGTCTGCAGAGGTGAATTTGGCGACTTTGTCTTTAGTTCACCTGTGAATTACAACTTCACAGAATCTCTACCAAAAAGTATATGGGAACCAGACTTGTTCATGCCTTTAGGCACTAATTATCTGATTAAAAGGAGCATTGAGATTGATATGTTGTATAAGTTAGGGTAAACAGTAGAGGTTTATAATGTTTTTATGTCTATGTTTTTGTTTTAGAAGTTAAGTGATTATCTAGTTTGATTAAAGCACATCAGTTAACTCATTAAAAGTTTAATGTAATTTTAAAGTGCATTAAGTATTAGTAAATGGTGAAATACTGTATATGATGTCACTAACCTCAACCTATAAAATGAATGGTGTGTATAACCTATAATCACATGTCCTGAGGAAGGATTAGAGCCAAGAAACTGGGCAAATGTGGATATTAAGGTGAAGATTTATTTGCTGTGACCACCTACATGTTTTGTTATTTTAAATAAAACTTGGGACATTACGAGATGAAGTTGTCAAGCAACTTCTTTGAGTAAAGAATTTGGAGTGATGCTTAATTTGTAATTGATTGTTTTGTTTATAGGGTTAACCACCCTTAATAGTGCACCCCACTTTGAATTCCACTATGCACAGGCAGTGATGATTGCTTGGAACTGTGATTTTTTGTTATTTCAAAACCTGTGATGGGACGAATGACAAGGTCTGTAAGAGCAGTTCTTAACTTGGGAACTTACACCTGGAGCGACACTAAATTGAGGCATGGAAGCTAACTGAGAATTGGGAGTGAACTGTTTCAGCAATCAAGCAAAACAAAGAGGTTAATATCAGTGGAGAAAAAAAAACTGGTGCAGTAAGTTAGCATGTCAATGGCAACAGGAACAACAAAGAAATGGGAAACAAGCTTAGTTTGGAGATTATACTTACTTTTCAAGAAGGGAAGGAGCTGGTAAAGATGAAGTTGGGAGGAAACATAAATGAAGGAGCTTCCACATCAGAAAGAGGTGGGAACATTCAAGCTGCCTTTATCAAGCTTGAACAGCTGCTCATACAAGAAGTAAATGTAAGTTACAATATTTCAACCATGGAAACTTATTTAGAATGGTGGCAAATACAACATGGTTTGACAGCAGTGAAAACACCATCCAGTGGGTTGGAAAATTTCAAGAACGAAGAAGCTTGGGTAAAAAATTTCAGAAACAGCATCTATAGAATACACTTTAATAATTAAAGAAGCGTCAGAGAAATCTGAAGGTTTAAGGAAAGAACTGAGGGCTGCTAAGACACAGATTTAAACAATTAAAAGCCATACAAATTTTGTGCAGTTAGCTAGACAGATCCCTTAAAAATAAAGTACAGAAACATGAACAAGAAGTTATAACCACAAAAGAAAGACAACTGTGGAGAGAAAATAGAAACTACAAAGCTGAAACAGCTTTCACATTACAAAAAACCCAGAGAGAACACAATCATAAAGCAGGGGCAGATCCAGAAACAGACTTAATAAAAACTTTAAAGAGCAGAGCAATAAGCCATCACAGGGTAAAACAGCCTCGAGTGACCTCACCAAAAACACTGGATCAGATCCTTTTTTAGAGTGGGTAGAAGATGAGGAAGGAGATGAGTGAGGAGAGACAACAGAAGATGAAGCAGCAAACATTATCAAGGCAGCACTAAGAACAACAATGGGCAAACTGATCTACAAATCATAAATGTATTGGATTGTGAATATACTGAAGCACAGATATCCTTATGGAAAAATAGTCTGAAATGTGTGCCCACTCCAGCTGTTAATGAATTTTAAATATCTATGGATCTCTTTAAGTTGTTCAGGAATATACAATTGCATTCATTTTTTAGTTAAATAAACAAATAACTAAAAGGACCAACATGGGATTCATAGAATCAGAGATAAAAAATGATGAGGAAGATTTGAACTTCCGAATTTCGGCACTGGAGAACCAAACAAGACTGGATGCTTGGCAAATAAGAATGATTATGTCAATTTGGAAATCTTGCAGAGTCTGTTTGAAGAACTGGAACAAGCTGGTCTCCTAGAGACATAAGACACCTAAGAGACTTATTTTTAAAGCGTAAGTCTGACTTTGTCCAGTTGTACAAAATAATAATATTTCAGTCTTTGAAAGAATAGTGATAGGCCAAGTAAAATAATCATTAAAAGGTGAAAACAAAAAACAGCAAGGTTACCCTAACCAATAGGGAGAAACAAGCATTGAGGGATTTGACAAAGAAATTAGAAACTCACAACTAAAGCAGCTGATAAGGATGGCAATTTAGTAGTAATGGATGTGGATAAGTATCAGAAAATGGTGGAAGCACTGCTGCAGAATGTTAATAGTTATTGCAAACTTAGGGGTAACCATGTGCATAACTTTAAAAAGGAATTGTTTAGCCAGCCCAGTAACCCAGAGGGCTGAGGTGCTGGTGCCTTACCTTGAACTACGTAGGTGATCTTGGTTTGGGAAAGACCTAGGGTCAATGGGGAGCCAGCTGGGGGTGCAAGTTAGAGCAGGATTGAGCTGTGGCTCTGCCTTCCAAGGGGTGGATGCCCACCCATCCGTAGTCCCACTATCACTGGGTGAAGGTCCAGTGGACACATAGGCAGCACGCTGCAGTGAAAAAAAGTCAGGGGATGGGCAGAAGGGGCCACCAGATCCTGGAATGTGTATGTACCTCCTCATGCACACATGGATGTGTATGCCATGGCCTCAAGGTTGGGAGGACCGTGGGAGAAAACCTGAAAAAAATGCATCAAAATATCAATGGAAAAAAAAAGAATTGTTTGGGCTCCTAGAGAAAGCACAATCAGATGGCATTATTAGCAATGAATTGTTTAAATATATCTTTGCACAACTAGAGGAAAATAAATAAATATAAAGGGGAAAATAAAGGAATAACACATAATAAACTGCAATAATCTCAAGAAGGATGAGGAGGGGGAGAGTGAGAGAAGGGAAAAGGGAGGGGTGAAGGAGGGAGAGCAAAGGAGGAAGAGGTAAAGGGTGACAGAAGAAGAAGAAGAAGGAAGAAAAAAGGGGATACAGATATGCATATAACTACTATTAAAAAATAATAATAATAAAATAGAAAAAAAAAATAAATACAACAATAACAACTACCCCTGGCAGCTTGGAGGCTGAAATCTATGGAACTAGTTTTGCAAAAGAGATTTTCCCCACTTTCAGGCTTAACTATAGAGGAGGGGAACACTACTCTACCTAAAGTGGACTCAAGAGTCAACTTAAGTTTTCCTGTGGCCTCCCTGGTTGACTCATTTCCTTCTCCCACCACCTTAATGGCCACCAAAGGATGAAAAACAAGGGGTAACAAACCCCTCCCAGCTCAGTCTGCCCTACGGTCCCCTCCGTCAGAACAAAATATTTTGTGGGTCATTTCTGAATTCAGAGAAGAAATGAGGGAATCTCTTAATCAAGTCAAGGCTGACTTGAGATCCCTGCAGACCCGAGCAGATGAGGCAGCCCTGCAAATATCACAAAACACTACAACAATAAAGGCCCTGGAGTCAGCAGTTCTGTCATTAGTGGAATCCCAGTTGCACTGCTCCCTCAGGCAGGAGGATGCAAAGAAAAGAGGGCGAAGGAAAAATCTTCAAATTTTTGGCCTGCCACAGGGTGAAGAAGGTTCTGACCCCTTGGCCTTCATAGACCAATTCTTCAGGTCCATTCTCGACTTGGGCCCAGATTATCCCCTCGATTTTGAACATGCCCATAGGGCACTGGGACCTAAACCATTGGCTAAGGATGCTAGACCCAGATCGTTTGTGGTAAGGATGCAAAGTTTCCAGACTAAGGAACTACTCCTTAAAAAATCTTGGCAGAAAGGGAAAATAATGTATGGAATTCACCGTATCATCATTGATAATGACTACGCTCCCTTCACCCAAAGTCAGAGAAGGGCCTACGCTCCACTGTTCCCCATTTTAAGATCACAACAGATCAGATTTCACACCCTCTACCCAGCTAGACTTATTGTGTTCTTGCCTGAAGGTCCTACCTCATACTCTTCTGCCTCGGAAGCCAAGGAAGACCTGTTTAAAAAAGGGGTACTCAAGGAACACCCACTGAACCGACCTGGCTCTTCTAGAACCCTAATTCAAGGCCAATCCTCGCTACATGAACCACATTATCCAAACATGAATCTGGACGAGATGCTTCTGATCATTCGGTCTCTTAGAAATCCAACAGTAACGTCGGACCAGTAACAAGTCCTGGCAGTAGGTGAGTCCCTCTAGGCTTTTTCTTGGGGAGGAGGGGGGATGTGGGGAGCCAGCTGTGGACTCCTGGGGTATGCCTGCTCTTGGGTCCCATCCCACCAGTCCAGCATCTTAACGAAGGGATGACCAATAAAATGATTTCCCTCTATCTTGCTGTGATGGGGAACCAAGTCCCCTTGGTGGTGGGCTTTTGCCCAGCTGAGGGGTAACAGGTCCCATACTAATAAGGCTGTTGGGTGACCTCTGGGGTGGTGCCTCATCCTTTCCCCTCCCTCCCTGGGCCTTGGGAGACTTCCAGGCTTATGCCATGAGGAGACTCTCTGAGGCTTCCCCCTCGACAAGCCATGTCCTTTCACTAAGGACTGCCCCCCCCAGGTGAAAGACAGAAGAAACAAGGGTTCTGAGACAAAGACAAATATTGCAGACTGGATAGTACTTATATAAACTTTTACTGCCTGGTTCTCTACTTTTGTGTGCATGGAATTAAGCGTACTTGTTAAGCTCTTTGAATGTTTGGATAGCAGGAGCTAGGGGAATCTCCCCCCCCTCTTTTTTTTCTCCCTCCCTTCCTCCTTTTGCATATAAATAATTGTTCCCTCTCCTTCCCCAGTATCAATCAACCATGGTCTCTCAACCTGAGCTAGGATTTACACAGGAAGCCCCTCCCATAGATTAACAAAAGGAGCTCATTTTAAAGCTCTGACAAGTTATCATTAGTGAAATCATCCCCGAGCCCCGACCTGATGTTTAAGGCCATTGGGGTAGGTGGGAGTTATGTATGGATGCCCTATCTCCCTCCCCCAATTTGGGATGAGGGAGGGCAAGGGAAGGGGGAGGGAGAGATGGAGTGTGAAGGAGGAGAGGGGAGAGTACGAGGATGGACTCCCTTCCACTCCTTTTTTTTTGTGTGTTGGGGCCCTCTACTCCCATCAGCCAGGGTGGGTTTTCCCATCTTTTTCAGAAGATAATCCCCAAAAGAATGGAGGGATGGGGTGTCAGGGGGAGGACAGGGGTATGGAGGGTTGGCCCTAAAGCTCAGGGGAGGGCCTGGGGGGCAGAAGATTGGTTTCAGGGCTCCCTCACTCCTCTTCAGCTTTGGAGTGGAGGGAGAACCTGCTTACACAGGGAACTTTGGGAGCCCTTGCTGCCCATTCCAGTGAACCTTAAGGGAGCAGATAGGCATCCATGGAGGACTATCTTACTAAAGAGTTCCTCGATCAACGCTGATTCCCTCTTGGAACCGGCTTGAGATAATGGAAGGGTGGAACTTATTCCCACCCCAACAATGGAAGTACAGAAAAGTTATAGAATGTTAAGATGTTTTAGAAGTTTTAATGTTAAATTTAATTGGTTAGATTCTTTTCTTATCCTCAGCTACATAGCTGTAGTTCATGTTAAAGTTAACCTTAGTATATACCCTAAAACTGGAATGAGACACAGGAGACAGGATACAAAAGTTCAAAATATAGCTTTATTGCAGAAACTTCAGAATACTATGTTTGTGAGGCCTATTGGATGCCCATGGGGAAACCTGATCTTGATTAACAGACCTCTTCTTGTGTCTGAGGGGGGAGCAATCCGGGCGTACCTGGTCCGGGTTGACCTGAAAGAAAAACAAAGAAAAATGTCTGGGTGGCCAAAACTTATGGAAAAAAGGTAAGAAATCAATAGCATACTTAAAATAACTGAAAACAAAGTAAGGAACAGCAAATCTAAATGGCTTCCCAACTGGTGAAAGTATATTCAATAAATGTGAATGACCTGAACAACCCCATCAAAAGATCGAGAGTAATGCAACACTTAAATAAACAGAAGGCAGATGTTATATTCATACAAGAATCCCATCTGTCAGACACTGAGCATCAGAAACTTAAATGGGGGGGGCCTTTATGCCATTTATTCTTCATCTCACCAGATAGACATAAAAGAGGAGTAGCAATCCTGATACTGTCAACCACACAATTTAAAATAAACAATATACAATCTGACAGATTAGGTCGTTGTATTTTAATACAAGGCCACCTACATAATCAAGACATTACCCTTGCAAATATATATCTACCACCGCACACCAAATCACCCCCAATACGGCAAATCCTAAACAAAATAATAGACCTTCACAATGGGCAATTAATAATGGCAGAAGACTTTAAAATGACACTAACCCCAAATTTAGACTCATCTAATCCCAAAGTCTACTGCCAATCCACTCCAGCAAAGTTCCTTAAAATACAACTTGAGAATCTCAGCCTAGTTGACATCTGGAGGAAATTTTTTTCCTCAAACCCCAGGTATACGTACTACTCGGGAAGATTCAATTCATACTCTAGACTAGATTATTTTTTCACCTCTTGTGAACACTTCTCCACCGTGTGAGATATAACAATTTGCCCAAAAATAATATCTGACCATCATCCTGTGCTGCTAAAAGTGGACATTGGAAAAAAAACTCTTTGGAGACTGAACCCCTATCTCCTAAAGGACAGGGAATTTACTGATCAAATCAAAAAAAGAATCCCACAGTTCCTTGAAGAAAAAGCATCATCACTCACCTCCGAAACTATATAATGGGACGCCATGAAGGCCACCATAAGAGGTGAGATCATTGCTTATACCTCCAGGAAAAAAAGAAAAGAGAAAAAAAATATCAGGAACTCACTAAAACCCTACAAAATTGTCAACTACTTTATAGAGAAGGGAACAAGGTAATAGAAGCCAAAATCAGAGAAACTAAATCAGCACTCCAAAAAATAATGGATGAAAAAATGTAAATGTCCCTCATATATTTAAAACAAACAAATTATGAGGGAGGCTCAAGGGCACCCGCAGACTGGAACAAAATTGAGCACACAAAGAAAAAGCAGTAACAATACACAAAAATTAAACATCCCCAAACTGGTAGGGTAACTCTTAAAGAAAATGAAATTAGACAAACCTTTGCTGATTATTACCAAAGTCTTTACACAACACATAACACCTCTTCTCAAGAGGACACACAAATATTTCAACTGAGGAAATAGAGTTGGTGGTCACTAAACAATCCTCGGGTCGGTGACCCGGACCTGACAGATACCTCAATGAATGGTATGAAATATTTAATAAAGAATTAACACCAAGACTCCTCAAATTGTTCAGAGAAACAGCCTCTGTGCAAGCACCCCCCCCCATCGTGGGACTATGCTACAATTGCAGCTATTCCCAAACCTAATGGAAATAAACTAGACCCCTCTGCCTACCGACTGATTTCAATATTAAACTCGGACAAGATCTTCATGGCCATTTGGGCCAAAAGACTAGAAAAAATTCTCCCAACAATAATACATCTGGACCAAGCCAGCTTTATAAAAAACAGGTCAACAACAGATAATATTAGAAAAACATTAATACTCATGGAATATATTCAAACACAGAAGATACCATCTGCATTTTTAAGCCTTGATGCCGAAAAGACATTCGATAAGGTATACTGGCCCTTTCTATGTTACATGCTAAAAACTTTTGGTTTCCCTGACTCACTGCTGCATTGGTTGACCCAAATATATTCCTCACCAAAAGCGTATATCAGAATAAAAGGGGGGCTATCCTCTCCGATCTTAGTAGGCCAGGGTACAAGGCAAGGATGTCGTCTCTCCCCACTATTGTTTGTAATACATCTTGAACCACTAGCTAGTGCAATCAGAATATTTGAGAAAGGTAGAGGGCATACCAATGTAGCAGTCAGAAAACAAGATCAGTCTTTTCGAGGATGGCATACTTCTTTCCCTTCTATCTCCTATGGAATCGATCACAGAGACATGGAAAATACTGACCCAGTTTGAAGGATTAGCCGGCTTTAAATTAAATGTAACAAAAACAAAGGCCCTTTTATATAATTATATCCCCCCCATCACACTAAAACGAAGTCTTACAATAAAATGGCACTTAACCAAAATAAAATATCTGGGAATACACATTCCTTACAACCTTTCTTTAATTGAACTAATCAACTATGAGCCTATCTCTATAGAAATCAATAAAGATTTGGACAAATGGATTCATCAGGGGTGGGTGCAAAGCTGGTGAGATGGGTAGGAAACTGGCTTCAGGGAAGGCAACAGAGGGCTGTGGTGGGTGGGGAGCCCTCACACCCAAGGGCAGTGATGAGCGGTGTTCCACAGGGCTCGGTGTTGGGACCAGTGTTGTTTGGGATATTCATTGCAGACATATCATGGGACATCAAGAGCAAGATCAGTCTGTGTTGCTGATGATAACCAAGGTTGGCGTGGTGGTGGATGACCTAGGGGGATGGCAGGGGTTGCAGGATGATCTGGTAAAGCTTGAAACATGGTCAGACACCTGGCAACTGGGGTTTAATGCCAAAAAGTACAAGGTGCTGCATTTTGGGATGAAGAACCCAAGGAGGAGTTACTAGCTGGGGGGAGTGCAGCTAGCGCAGAGAGGAAGAGAAGGATCTGGGTGTGCTCATTACAGGGTCAATGAACAACTCAGCACAATGTAGGAAGGCAGCTGCAAAGGCAAACAAAATGCTGGGTTGTATTGCAAGGGCACATCTTCTAGGAGGGAGGAGGTGATTCTGCCACTGCAGGTCATTAGTTAGACCACACCCGAAGTACTGCATGCAGTACTGGCACTGTATCTGAAGAGGGACATTGAGTTACTGAGGGGTGCAGCACGGGCAACAAAGATGATCAAGGGGCTGGGGGACTTCTCATATGAGAGGAGGTTGAATGAGTTGAACATGTACTCACTGCAGGAGAGGAGGGACAGGGGTGACATGATTGAAACCTTTAAATACATGAAAGGAATAAACAAGACTGGTACAGAGGGGCTGTTCAAAGTAAGGAAGGGGAGGGCCACCAGGGGCCATGATATGATACTGGAGGGAGGAAGGTTCAGGAGGGAGATGAGGAGACACTTTTTCACAGAGAAGGTGGTGGCTGGGTGGAATGCGTTACCTGCAGAAGTGGCATCCAGTAGAACAGTGGACTGCTTCAAAAGGGGATGAGACAGGACAAGGGGGAGGGTTAATGAAGGGGAAGGTTAGAAGGGAGGGGCAGCTGCAGAATAAGGGGTGCTAGCTGCACATTCAAGCAGACTTGATAGACCTCTAGGCCTTTATCTGCTGGCAAATTTCATATGTTCGTATGTTCATATCTTCCATTATCCTTATTTCAATGAACAGAAACCATTAGGATGAACGTTCTACCTCGCCTGCTATACCTATTTCAAAACATACCATACTTCCCATCTCGTTATTTTTTAAATCTTGGGACAACATGATATCAAAGTTCATATGGAATAAACAGAAACCACGAATTCACCTTTCCGTATTAAAACTATCATTAGCTCAGGGAGGAACAAATCTCCCAGACCTTACAAAGTATGCAGAGGCAGCCTTTTTAAAAATTCTTTTACTTTGGCTCTCCAATCAGTTCAATTCCCAGTGGAAGAGGCTGGAATTTCATTTGAATGACATGCATGATATAAAAAAAATAATCTTTTCATCCTCAGGGAAAACTCCCCCTTTAAAAGATTTCACAGTCATTACCTCACAGGTCTTAAAAATATGTTTTAAAATGCACGAGAAGGCGCCACTCCAATTAACTCACAAATACTGCAAGTTAATTTTACAAGATGAGTTTTTTGCCCCTTCTCACAGCGATTTAGTCTTCTCCCGCTGGGGCAGATTGGAACTGGAGCAGGTGTTCCAGTTCCTGAGTCGAAATGGTATCCTATCATTTGAAGACTTAAAATCAAAATTTAACCTTCCAGGTCTTGGCCAAATCAGATATTTCCAAATTAGAAACCATCTTCTACTCAATAGATTTATCCAGGTCAAATTGAAGCCTCCACTTCCTCCTCTTCTAAAACTATTTATTGACCACTCTCAGGGGCAACACTGGAACCATTTAATTGGTAACTTATACAAAATGATGTGAGATCAATCAAAAGAATCAACAAACTCAATTTTAGAAAGTTGGAACAAGGATTTGGACCTAGAAGTCTCTAACGAAGATTGGTCCTCCTCATCTCTGAGAGTGGTCAAAATCACTAAATCACATGTGTGGAGGGAATACTCCTGGAAGTGCAGATCAAGATTTTTCAGGTCACCGATGATCCTAACTAAATATCTTCCAAGAGAATACAGGGCCTATAGGAGGGAGTGTGGAGCAGAATTAGCTGACTTAGCACATATAATGTGGCTTTGCCCATGTTTAATGTCCTTCTGGCTAACTATACAAAATGAAATGAATAAAGGCCTAGATGAACAAGTTGAGCTTATGAGATGGTGCTTATGGCTGTCTACCCGGATCGCTCCCCCCCCATACAAAATCTGTGCTCCCCATTCTGTTATTGGTGGTAAAAAAATTGTTGTACCAGCTCTTTTTGGTCTGCAGAGGATTGTGGGGTATTGGAGGACACTTGCTATAAACCTGATATTGCTATAGCCTACCTCTGAGAGAGGTCCTGTCTGATATACTTGACATTTTTGTTAAATAAAACTGTATTGTAGTGCTATATACATAGCCATTGTGATACTGTGCTCAGGGGTATTCTCTCCCTTGTACCAGCTCTTTTTGGTCTGCAGAGAATTGTGGGGTATTGGAGGACACTTGATTCTTGCCACCAGTCCTCCCCCTTGATAACCTGTTGCAAAGGGCATTTTCCTTGTGCTTTTTGAGCATATTCTACCTGTAAACCCTCATTACATCGGGGATAGCCTTTGTAAAGGCTTTTTTAAGTGTTTTTCAACATTTGTACTTAGATGCAATACCAGAAGTAGCTCGATTCGCACTTCCGGTTTTCACCTCATAAAACATCTGCTCCAGCGAGCGAGTCTCAGTATAAACCTGATATTGTTATAGCCTACCTCTGAGAGAGGTCCTGTCTGATATACTTGAAATTTTTGTTAAATAAAACTGTATTCTAGTGCTATATACATAGCCATTGTGTTACTGTGCTCAGGGGTATTCTTTCCCTTGTACCAGATCTTTTTGGTCTGCAGAGGATTGTGGGGTATTGGAGGACACTTGATTCTTGCCACCAGTCCTCCCCCTTGATTACCTGTTGCAAACGGCATTTTTCTTGTGCTTTTGAGCATATTCTACCTGTAAACCCTCATTATATCAGGGATAGCCTTTGTAAAGGCTTTTTTTAAGTGTTTTACAACATTTGCACTTAGACGCGATACCGGAAGTAGAGCGACTCGCACTTCCGGTTTTCGCCTCATAAAAACATCCGCTCTAGCGAGCTGGGCGAGCGTGCACGGGGCCACGTTCAGAGATGCGTGCAGAGACAAGCGCATCTCAGCGCGTGTCCATCATGGACAAGGGGATAAAAAGACATCAAGGTAATACTGTAGAATACTTATAAGTTATTTTAAGGATTGCTTAGTGTTTTCTTCTCATACCTCTTTACCATCTGGAATAGAAAATGAAAAAGGCTAACAAATTTTGCACAACCTGTAAAATGTATGCCCTTGGTTAACACACAACCAACTATATGTGAAAAATGTGTCTTAGTCAATGAACTACAGGACGAAATTGACAGACTACAGCCTAAGATGTCTGTAAAATCGGACATTAAAGCTCTAGAGGACTATATCGACCAGATGTCCATTTTGGTGGAAACTAACACTTCATCCACAAAATTAGTGGACGAAGATATTACCCAGAAATCCCACTTAAATGTTACACACATCCCACTACTAGATCATCCCACCATTACTTCGACCCCTTTAACTGTAGCTGTATGTGACCAACAGCTCAATGTCAACAGGACCAATTCCTGGACCACAGTCCCCCATTCTAAAAACAAGACAAATATAAAAACCTCACCTCCCCTTGCCCCATATGTAATTCCTACACACAATTCATTTGAACAGTTGTCACAAGTGATTGATAAATCTATTTCAGTCAGCCCCAGATTTGGCACTACTGTTGGTAATAATACACTACATACTAAACCTTCAAGCGACCAATCCTGTGAGGCCCCCATACTCTCCACAACTACCCCTGAGAAAATAGCTGGTCATAAAGAAGTATTTGTACTGGGGGATTCAATAACGAAATACATAGACCATACGGTCTGTAACCCTGAGAAGGAACACTGTACTTGTTCTAGTTATCAGGGGGCAAGGATTAATGACATCACAGTAATGCTCAATACAATTTTAAAACCAGCTGAAATAAACCCTCTGGTAGTCATTCATGTAGGTACTAATGATATTTCCAAACAACAGCTGCAATGTATTAAACAGGACTTTGTTGCCCTGTGTAACTTACTGGTAGAAAAAGGCTGTGACATCTGTCTCTCTGAGATATTACCTGTCCCAAGGGCAAACGACTTCATCACTTCTAAGATAAAATCCCTAAATGAATGGCTGAGGAAATGGTGCCTCAGACAAAATATTCCTTGTTTGACACATTGGGAGGAATTTCATCTTAATCCATCCCTTTTTTGTTGGGATGGTTTACATCTTAGTAGATGGGGCAGTATTCTACTGGGATGAAAAATCGCTACTTTTATTCATTCCCATTTAAACTGACTGCTAAGGGGGAGTTTGGGTTATGTACCAAAACTCTTAGCACAGGCACTCAGTTTTCTAGCTACAACCAGTTAAATATCCTATCTTTAAACGCTCGGTCGTTAAACATCACTAAACATGCTGAGCTCGAATTTAAGGCTCACCTCCTTGATTTATCCCTAATAGCCATTACTGAAACCTGGGGTAATTCTTACAGAAGTTGGTCATCTGAAATACCGGGTTATAAACAGTACTTTAAAAATAGATCTGACATCAAATCAGGAGGTGGGGTTAGTCTGTATGTTAGAGAAAGTATTACTTCCTACCAGTCTCCAGTAGGTGTAGACTCCGAGAGTGTGTGGGTCTATATTCAATCTAAAGACCTTCCATAAATTTTGGTTGGAACCTGCTACCACCCTCCCTCTTCTGACAGCTCCCAAAGTTCAAGGTTAACAGAAGATATCTCCCAGCTAGCAAACAATGGCCCTGTCCAAATTTAAGGAGACTTTAACCTTCCAACTATTAACTGGGATACTTTGACAGGCTCTGATAATTATGACAACAACTTTCTTACGACCATTGTCGACCTGGGACTGTATCAACTAGTCAAAGAGCCTACCCAGGGAAGTAACATCCTGGACCTTGTAATAACAAGTCTAGACATTCCTGTGAACAACTTACATATATCTGAACCTCTTGGTAATAGTGACCACATGTCAATTTTTCTTACTATTCCATTACCTCAACGCCTTTTATTAAATAAACAAAAAATTAAACATTACGAACAAGCTGATTTTCAAAAGATAAATGACCATTTAAGCAAAATTGACTGGATACATACCTTATCACCTCTCAACACTAATGAATCATGGGATTTTTTAAAAGCACAAATACAGATACTTGAACTTCAGTATGTTCATGATAAGCTTAAGTATAATAGTAAAGGTAAAATTCCACCATGGTTTAACTCCTCTATTAAAAAATAAATTTCACGCAAATGTAAGCTATTCTCTCTACTAAAAAATTACCCCATGAATACTAATAATGAACTGTTAACTCAATACAGGGAATCTGTTAAAATTCTTAAAAAATTAATATTGGAAGCCAAAAGAAACTTAGAATTCCGCATTGCACATACTAATGACTCACACAAATCACTTTAAGCTTATCTAAATAGTAAAAAGGGAAACAATAAAACAATTGGCCCCCTAAAAATAAACAATTCAGTAATATCCTCTGACTTCACCACTGCTAATACGTTAAATAACTATTTTTTATCAGTATTTACTCAGGACCTATCTCCTCCTCCATCTAAAAATCTCCCATTAGGTAATATAGATTACAAGGTACTACAAAATGATATTTATAAATTATTATTAGCTTTAAAAAAAAAATACTAGTCCTGGTCCCGATAATATTTGTTACAAATTCCTCTTGGGAGCTAAAGATACAATTACACTACCGCTTACAATTATCTTTAACAAATCTCTCCAAGAATCCATGGTTCCCCTTGACTGGTTAATGGCAATAGTAACCCCCATTTTTAAACAGGGTTTGCATTCAAAAGTTGACAACTACCGTCCAATCAGTCTAATCTCGATTCCCTGTAAATTACTGGAGAAAGTAATCAAAATACTTTTAGAAAAAAGAAATTGAATCCCTAAATATTACTGACATCACCCAACACGGATTTAGAACTGGTTTATCTTGCACTACAAATTTGTTGTCCTTCTATAATTCCATAAGCTTCAACCTTGACTTAGGCATTCCTTTGGATGTAATTTTGTTAGACTATAGTAAAGTCTTCAATAAAGTATCTCATGCTATTCTGATTAACAAACTTACCCACTTAGGCTTTTCAGCAATACTGGTGTTATGGATAAGAAGCTGGCTGACTAATTGATCTCAGAGAGTCTGGGTCAATGGCACTATGTCAGACCTGGGCAGAGTGATGAGTGGTGTTCCCCAGGGCTCTGTCCTGGGACTCACCCTGTTTAATATCTTCATTAGCGATATGAAAATCTACTCAACTAATATTTTTATGAAGTTTGCAGATGACACTAAGCTAGGGGAAGCTGTTAATAATGCAGCCAACATGCAGACAATGCTAACTGATCTTGCAACAACTGAATACTGAGCTCTTACCAACAAAATGGACTTTAATGTGTTTAAATGTGCTGTTTTACATATGGGGAAAAATAACCCTGAACAGGTATACACACTGAACAATATCAAGATTAAGGTTTCCTGTCTTGAAAAAGATCTCGGGATCCAAGCAAACAACAAACTTACCTCATTTTCACACTGCAACAAAATCACTAACCAAGCCAATGCTCTTCTTCGAAGGATCAATTGCACATTTGTATCAAAAACTGAACAGTGCATCATTACCTTGTACAGATCTCATGTTAGGCCCTACCTAGATTATGGTTCCCCTTTTTGGAGTCCTTACCTCATTAAGGATGTAGACAGAGTCAAGAAGTCTCAGAGTAGAGCTACAAAAAGTATTCCTCATTTGGCACGTCTGGACTATGAGACCAGACTACAAAAGACAGGTTTGCATTCTCTTGAATTAAGAAGAACAAGAGGCGATTTACTACTGCTCTTTAAGATTATCAAATCACCCATTTTGATGAGACAATGTGGCATATCACTCTCTTCCAGAAAAATCGGACCAAGGCTAAATAATAAACAATTGGATATCGCTAAATGTAACACTAATAAGAGACAAAACTTCTCTATAAGAACTCCCTGTCTATTGAACACTCTTCCACAAGACATTATTGATTCAACTACTGTAACGTCTTTTAAAATGAAATTAGATAATTGGCTAACCAGATAGAATCACAACAATGATCCACACATGTGGAGGACAATCTTGATGGGCCTCGCCTTTCTTTTGTCCTTTCAACCAAGTAACCAAGTAACCAAGACAAGGAAATGGATGACAAAAGTTATATCAAGTATACAAGATTGGAGACAAATTGTGTATGATATATATCAGATGGAAAACATTACAGCGAAGCTAAACAATCAAATGGATGGCTTTGCCACCCTATGGCGGAGATGGTCGGTCAGTCAGGCAAGAATTGACCATGATTTCTTCCTTTAGAGAGTGGGTCCTTGAAAGGGATGGAGAGGAGGGGTTGGGGAATTGGACAAACTTGATTCTATATCAGCTAAGGAAAGTTTGGCTTTGATCTCAATGTGTTACCAATGTAAAAGAAACATATGCATTGCTCTCTTGTACAATGACAAACCTGAAATAATCACAGGAAAATCTTTCTGTTTGTAAAATGTCTCCTGATATACATGAAATAGTAAAGGAAAAACAAAAAACTTGATAAAAAATAAAAAAATAGTTTGAATACATATACAATGAAAATCCAGTCTTAACATTTTATGCTATACCCAAGATTTACAAGAATTTACAAGTTCCACCAGGGAGACCGACAATCTTAGGGGGTGTTCACTAATATAGCTCTTACGAGAGTTCTGAAATTTATACTTACAGAGCTGCATGAAGGAACTCCTTTCTTACCTGAGGGATACCAGTGATACAATCAGGAAGTAAAAAAAAAATTGAATATCAAGAGCAGTATCAGTGTGTAATAATAGATGTTGAAGCATTGTATACTTTCATTAAGTACTAAATATGAATAAGAGCAGCAGAACTCTTTTTAAATGAAGACAACATGAGGGAAGATATACCAGTTGCATTCTTATAGTCAGCTTTAGAGTTTGTTCTAACTCATATATATATTTTTTTTAATTTAACAGGGAGAACTATTTACAGTAGCGTGGAACTACAATGGGAGCTTCAATGGCCCCAGCATATGGAAATCTTTTCACCAGGCCATGGAAAAAGGAGATTCTGTTCAATGAAGTGGTGAACACCCATTTAAAAAAAATACTCAAGTGGGACAGATATGCAGTAGATTGTCTATGTATATATGAGGGCAGTGTAGAGAGTGCCACAGAATTTGTAAAATGGTTGAACCAAAATTAATGGAATCTAAAGTTCACACCAAAAATAGACCATGATATAATTTAGTTCCTGGATGTAACATTTGTAGGGAATGTACAAAGAGGAGAAATGGCAAAATTAGGTTACAGAAATGAGACTGCTTCAAATTCATTGCTGCATAATAAAAGTTCTCACCCTGTAAAGTTAAAGAATTAAATTCCTTATGGGCAGATAAGAATAAGAAGAAACTGCACATTAGACCGGGATTTTAAGGAACAATCAGATGATCTGCTAAAAAGATTCAGAAATAGAGAGTGCACTGAACCAGTATTACAAGAAGCAATGAACAAAGTGAGGCTAATGACAGAAAGAATTGTTACATCCAAAACGTGGGATGAGGAGAGGGAAGAACAGAATGAGGAGGGTCCAATAACTCTCTCTACAGAGTACAACAGGATTTCAGGACAAATAAGTAACATAGTTTGGAGAAACTGGGACATATTATGAAGTGATGGAATTTTTAAAAAAGTAGTGTTGACCAAACCAAGGGTGACATTCAGGAAAACAGCTTCATTGAAAGACAAACTCATGCATATCCAGTTCAAGAAGGTTGGGAGTGAACAGATCACATGGCTTCCAGTAAGGCCAGCAGGGGGTTATGAAAATCATAACTGCAATGCATGTCAGCATATGAATCTAAGAAAACAATTTTATTTCCCCAACTACAGGACACAAGATCAGGATCAGAGAATTCATTACATGCACTACGGCATTGGTTGTATAAATACATTGTGGTGTAGCTGTAACTTATGCTATATAGGAAAAACAGAGAATGCTTGAAGAAGGGGTAGACGAGCATGTTTGCTCCATTTTAAATAAGAGAATGGACACATGCATGTGGAGGCAGTTTTAGAAGCACATAATGGAGAGGTAGGCCCTCTGAAATATATAGAATTGGATCATGTGAAGCAGCTGAGTACAGGTGGTAACTAGAGATGCAGTGAATTTAAATTCTGCCAGCGAAGTGAATACAAAGTGGGCACTTCGCATTGTCACTCCACTATGCAGAGTGGGCAATACAAATTGCTCACTCCGTCTTGCCATTACCACTATGCATTAAAGCGGAATGGCAATGCAAAGTAAGGTGAAGTCATTGTTTGTAATGTACTTCGAGTTCCTCATTATGATTCTAAGTGATCCACTTCATGTTTCAGATTTGGCAGCCCCCCCCCCACACACACATCACATGGCTTACAATACTGTAAGTCACATGCTTTTTAGCTAGGCAGGAAGAAAGTGAGTCATTCAAGCAGACACTTACTTTCTCCTGTGTGGATGGAGAGAGTAGTATGTTTTGTGACTGCTGATACTTTTAGATCAGAGCGAGGAGGAGATTTAAACTTTGATTTAGACCCAACAGCTTTTTTAAATTACATTTTTTTGTCTTTTCTGTACTCTTTTTTACTTAATTTGTTCTTTCTGCAAATTTTATTTTTCTTACTTTTATTAGTAGTTAGTTGTTTGTGTCTGTGTGACTGTGTCTGTGTGTTGCGTGACAGTGTGAGTAGTGATTGCTCGGACTGAGGGAGCTCAGTTGGAGAGATGGACCAGGGTGAGGGAATATCTGTGGTGGGGGCAGCTCTGGGAGAGCGTGGTAGTGGTAAGCATCGTACTGTGCGCATGTGTAGAGGGCATGGGCACCCATTCCTGTTGGACCGCTCAAAACTTGTGAGTGCCCCCCCCCCCAGAAGCAGGACCAGCACCACCTCCTGTCCTGACTCTGAGGCAGTTGAACCACCACCACCACCACCACCAACAAGTCCATCACCAGGTCCTCTGGAGCAGGATGTGCCTTTTTCCCTTGGTCCAGGTGTGGATCCCATCCCTGTTTAGCACCGTGACCAGCCGGCTGCCAGTTCATCTGGCCATCCCCTGCCTGTGCCTGGTTCTCCATGCACCTCCATTGTTTGGCAGTTTTTTGACTGTGTCAGGGGGACAGCAGTGTGGTCAAGTGCTGCCTATGTGAGGTGGAGGTACGCCATGACCCCCGGGAGTCTCACCTGGGGCTGGGGGGCCAGCACACCCCTATGCTCAATCACCAACAGTTGGAGTGGCAGGCTGCCACTGAACAGACCATGTCTGCACCTGCTGGCCATTCTGTGGCAGATTATTATGTGGCACAATAAAAGGTGTCTGATTTGATGACACAAATCACACACATACTCACACACACACTAAGTAATGCATAGCAAATTGAAAACTTCAGTAATATAACCACATATTTAAAACAAACTAAAATTATGCACTGTGGCAGTAATAGTCACTAGTACTAGTACCAGTAAAGATACCACAAAGAAGTACAAAATTTACACAGCTGCAGTGGATAGCAGCTTCACATTGCTGAAATTATTATGTGGCACAATAAAGGGTGTCTGATTTGATGACACGAGTCACACACATACTCACAAACACACTAAGTAACGCATAGCAAATTGAAAAATTCAGTAATATAACCACGTGTTTTAATCAAACTAAAATTATGCACTGCTGCACCACAGCAATCAATAAAAAAAGTCAAAAAAATTAAAAATATTACTGTGTGTACGTTAACACAGTTATACAAGAAAAATATCACCAAAACAGAAAGTACTGTCTTTTTCTCCAAGCTAATCCACCTACACCACAGATACGCCCTTCCCCCAAAGCACACTTCCACTGTCTCTCAGTACACAGACAGAATGTTGTACATTAACATTCAAAATCCATAAACAAACAATAAACACTGGATGATATGAGCACAGGAGGGTTTCCTATAAGCGATGAACTAAAGTTTCAGCAAAAAAAAATGACTCAAAAAGGCTTTTTTAATAGCAGCTTTTTTAAGGTTTGAATCACAGAGAGCTCTCAGAGAAGATTCTCTCCTACAGCTCCCTACACACACTACTCCAGACTGAGGCTGTGCAGAACAATCTAGAGCCCATGTGACCTGAAATCCCATGAATCACTGCAAAATTTGCCTTTGGAGCTTAAAAACAAGGTGAAGTGAGGAGAAGTGGAAGGCAGAGTAACGCAAAGTCATTGTTTTCAATGGACTTCACGTTACCCATTATAACACAAAGTACTCTGCTTCACATTGCGGAGCACTCAGTGAATTAGCCTTCACTCCGCGAATCATTTTGTGGAGCGAACTGGGGCCACTTTGCCCATCACTAGTGGTTACAGACAAAATCTGTTACTGGAAAGAGAGAGCTATTCCATCATGTCATTGGATACTGTTTAACTGAAAGTTCTGAATGGTGCCTAGGACCTGAAACCCTATAGAAGGACAAAAAGGCATAGATGTTAAACAACTAGTAAACACTGAACATAGTAGCCATTCTGGTCTAAATGATTAGAATATACCCTTTGTTTGTACTCTGTAATTGAGAATTTAGGAATCCCCTACTTTATCACAAACCTCCTCTTTATGCCACCCCCCCCACCAAATTCTAACTACAAAGAAAAGAATGCATATGCCTGTTTCACTAATTTAACTTTTTGTGCTATTTCAGGTAAATGTGATTACACCTCTGTCTTTGCACATTCCAGAAAGATGGCCTATATCTGAATATCATGGTATTCAGAAAAATATGTCTGTTTTCCTTTTCTGTATATGTGTCTGCTCTTATGCAAGGTGAACAATTAATGACCTCCCAGTGATCCAAAGTATGTAAATTGTGTTTTGCCTTAATATATGAAAGCAATATAGAGGCTTTTAATGTATTTAGGACCTTGGCTGCAGCATTAATGTATATTGAAATGGAAATTCATTCAAGAAAACAGTTCAGATGTTTTGTATAATTTAGGGTAAACAGTTAAGATTTATTATATATTTTTCAATGCTTCTGTTTCAGAAGTTCAGTAACTGATATCTAGTTTAATTTAAGGACATCAGTTAACTCATTACAAGTGTAATGTTGCCTTAAAATGCATTAGGCATTCGTAAATGATGAAATATATGATGTCACTAACCTCAACGTATAAAATGAATGGTGGGTAAAATCCATAGCTGTGCTCCCTGAGGAAGGCTTAAAGCTAAAGCACTGGGGCAAGTGTGGATGCTAAGGTGAAGATTAATTTGCTGTGACCACCTACTGTAGATGTTTTGTTAGTTGAAATAAAACTTTGGAACTCTACAAGATGAAATGGTCAAGCAACATCTTTGAGTAAAGATTTTGGAGTGACGCTGAATTTGGAATTGATTGTTTATAGGGTTTGCCACCTTAAACAGTGCACCATGCTTTGAATTCCACTGTGCTTAGGCAGGGAAGACTGGAACTGGCACTGAGGTAAAGGCAAGCTTCGATACTCTAGGTAAGTAGTCAAGGAAGGGCAAAAGTTGCAGTTTTCTCGAAGGTTCTATAATGGCTTCAGCTGAATGAAAGGGAACAACTACATCTGCGCCCGTTCAACTTATGACTAAAAGTGTGGTTCAGGGAGTAGGGAATTCAGTTTCTTGGGGACTGGGGCCAAACTTGGGTGGAGGCTGTTTAAGAATGATGAACTACATTGTAAGGAGGTGGCTGAAAGTGTGTTGGAGAGGAGATTTATGCAGCACATCTAGAGAGACAAACTTGGAACCAGGTCACTTATTTCTGGTCAGGCACAAAATCACAGTTGAGAGGGACCTAACTTACCTCCCACCCAGCAATGGAACTAAAATGGGAACTGGAAAGAAACATGCCTGCAAAACAAGGGGCAATGGGTGTTGTGGGTAATGTGCATGAATGCCAGAAGTCTGGGGAACAAAGTTTCAGACTTACAGGCATTGGTGGCAAAGTGCAGCTGAATATAATGACAATCACAGAAATGTGGGCAAGACTGAACCATGAATGGGACATGACCATAGCAGGCTATGTGCTGTACCGAAAGGGCAGGGAGAAAGGAAGGGTAGGTATGACTTTGTTCAGTGAGGAAGAAATAAAGGCTGCAAATATGGACAACACTGGGTGACTAAAATCATGAACATCCTATGATTGCCAGCCATCACAGGTAATGAGAGGAAGACTGCAGTGGCATACAGACCACATCACAGAGCCAGGAGGTGGACAGGGAAAGGGAGGACTCAATTAGAAAGGCAACAGAACTTCAGCAGGTGTTGTTATTGGAAGAGTTTAAAAGCACCTTTCATAATGGTCCACAAAATTACAATTTGCAGTCATTATATGCAGTACTAGACCTGAATGGGTATGTGCATTTGTTATTTTTGGTCAAGGTTTACTCTGCCTTCCATAATTTTGATTTGTTGTTGAACCCTGCTTTAATCCTACTGCACTTGCCTTTGCTGTTCAGCTACTGGGCTGCTGGTTCCCAATGACAATGCTATAGGGCAGAGGAGTGACACACACTGTACAGTACAGTGCAGTCACAGCAGTTTTGCAAGGAAAACTACCAGGACTTTGTTCCCCCTTTCCCAAGACACCTTGTCAGCAATGCATTATGCTAAAATTCAAATGCCTTTCCAGTATGTGTATTTTAAATTGATTTACTTCTGCCTTTGTAACAATGCATGGGGATTGAGAGAAGATTGAGTTGCTGTCAGCACCTTTCCCAGTCCTTTTGACTTTCATGCATAAATTACCCCTTCTTGGATTGATTCTGGAATTGCTTTGCATTACTGTCCTCTTCAGTTAATGTTTGCATTCTGAGCTGCTAAAAACTGCAGGGTGTACCAGAGCTTCTGTAGCAAGTCTGGTGTTTCTGGGGACTCAGCACTGTGCTACTTACATTATTGTATGGCAGAGGAGTGACTCACACTGCAGTACAGTCAAGTTGCAGCCATTTTGCAAGAGAAAACTATATTACTAGGTGTATATACTGTGGCCCCTCTTCACCACGACACCATGTTAGCAATGCATTATGCCAAAATCCATATGTCTCGTTAGTATGTTTTTTTGCAAAAACTAACTTATACCTGTGTAACAATGCTTGGGGAGTGAGAAGATCAAGTTATTGTCAGTTGAGAAAGCTGTCAGTTTATGCATCGGTGTGCTAAGTGGCTGTACCTTGATCATTTAAAGCAGAAATGACTCCTTACCCATATCATACTAGTGCCTTCTATGTATTTTTGTAGTAAAGCAACTGGCAGTCACCCCAATCAAAAATCCTCTAGTGATCCTCCATTCTGTGCCTCCCCAATATCAGCATGGTACCATATAATACAAGCAAGGTGGTGTTTATATGTGCTACAGGCACTGTAGAGGTGGTTTTAAAGACAAAAGGCTATTTCCAGAGAAATTCTTGTATGAAAAGTACAACTGGGGTTCCATGCATACATGGACTAGTGGTATTATATGGTACCAGGTGTAATCTTCAGATTTCCATGGTACCATGCTGATGTTGGGGAGGTGCAGGCTGGAGTAGCAGTATGGGTTTTTCAATTGAGGTGACTGCCAGGCACTTTTGGCATAATGTATTGTTAACAGGGTGTCTTGGTGAATGGGAACCACAGTATGTACACCTAGTAATGTTGTTTTCCCATGCAAAACTGCTGCAACTTCACTGTACTAGAGTGTGTGTCACTCCTCTGCCATAAAGTAATGTGAGCATTACAGCCTTGGGTCCACAGAAACACCAGGCTTGCTACAGAAGCTCTGGTACACCCTGCAATTTTTAGCAGCTCAGAATACAAAAACTAACTGCAAACAGAGTTGTGCAAAATTGCTGAATTTCGTTATGTGAAATATTTTGCTCAATTCAGCCATTTCAGAAAATTTTTTAAGGAACGAAATCCAGAATTTCACCTGTGGAGTGTGAAATTTCACTTGTGAGTATGAAACTGCACCTGCAAAATGGTTAAATTCAACACTTTCAAGTGAAATTTCACCATTTTCAGGTGAAATTTCACATTTTGTGGGTGAAGTTTTGTAACCTCGCACCCCATTAAATTTTTTGCAGAACACATGAATTACGCAGGATATTTTGTGCACCTGAATACTGTAGTATGTGTACAAATATCTACCTAAAATCCAAACCACTATGGGACTCCAGCATTGGCAGTGTCCATCTATTGAGAGCATCCAGGATTCTGGATCTATAGTACTATGTCCTATGTCTGGATGCTGCAGGTCTTTAGTGCAACACTAATGGTAAACCACTTCTCTTTTTCTGATAAAGTGCACTACCCTAAACTGTGCTGATACCTGTGTAATTCTAAATAGATCTGTTAACTAGTGTGATGTACCTGTTTGTTTGAGCTGAGTCTCCTCATACTGGGTATAGTACCACTTCAAATATGTTATTTGCTATACTGTTACTCTTGAGTCAACTATCTAATAAGAAATACTACAAGTGTAAAAAGCTAGCCATGGCTGTGAGATCAGAGCCTCCTCTCACTGACTGTAATACCTCTGCTAATATACTTTATAAAATGCCATTCACAGTATAGCATAGTCTAGACTGGCACTGGGGCTGTCCCATACAACATGTCGGGGCTGGCGTTCAGTTTTACTAGGAAGTCAGTACACCTTCTACAAGCTTACCAGACCTCAGAACCAGAAGCTTAGTGGACTCTGTTCTTTCATGAAGGAGATGAAAATCCACTACTGTGCGAAAATCCAGAACCAATATAAGTAATACCTCAAATGAATGACAGCACCTCGGAAGGAAATCTGTAGACATTATAAGAGCATTTCTGTTGTTGGAAAAAGTTGCATTAAAGGCCAAAAGGCTTTATTGGCATACAGTCACCTTATCAGTTTACCTTGCAGTGAAAAGAGCACCAAGGGGCCTGCATTTTATTTTATTTATTTATTCAATCTAGGATTACAATCACCTTTGAGTGCCAGGCAGCTCATTTACAAGGTTCCATGTCAATAGGGAGGGGGATACACACAGAATGGGGAGAACAGACATGTTTCACATAGCATTTAAGCAAATGAGAATAAAATACAGAATACAAAAAACACAATTAAACCCTTGTAAGTTTAGCAATGATTAGAGGCACAGAGTAGGAAGAGGAGGAATTATGGGGGAGTAAATGCAAAGAAGTGGGGAGCAGCCAGGCAGCATTGTCAAGTTAGCAGCTAGGATAGAAGGGGAAGGAAGAATATTGAGGGGGGTGGGAGAAAGGGGGATAGAAGGGGGCATGAAGGGAGGGGAGAGTGAGGGGGAAAATCATGGGCATGTGATGGTGGAAGAACAGAGAGGGGAGGTCCTGAGATGGATGGACACGGATGTTGGATAGTGCAATCACAAGAGTTTTCAGTTACGAGGTGCTGACAAAGCTTGTGTTTGAATTCTCCAAGATTGGTAAGGTTATCCAGACTATTGTGGAGGCCACTGAGCCTGGCATTGAGTAGTCCGGCATATCGGGACTAGTAGGAATGCAGAAGAGGAGGTGTGCACATGTTGTGTCTTGCAGGATCTGCACAGTAAGCATCCCAAAGTCAAAGGCATGTGCACAAGGAGAGTCTTTTTTGCAAGCAGGCAAGTGTGATATTTAATTCTCCCATGTAAGTTGAGCCACCCAGCCTGTTTATAAACATTGCAAGTGTGGGTGAGACATTGTGTGCCAATTTGGAATCTACAGGCCTTGTACAGTGCAACAGCGAGCCTTTAGAGTGCAGTAGTGGAGGAAGTTCCATAAATGACAAGGCCATAATTGATTATAGAGAGCACTGAGCTGTGACTAGCTAGATTTAGGGCTTCAGGTCTTAGGGATTTTCTCAGTCAATAGAGGAGCCCAATCCTGGTGTTGACAGCTTTGGAAACATTTGTGATGTGGGGCATATTGGTAAGGTGTCTATCAAGGGTAATCCCTAGGTACTTGAAGTGCTATATTTGTTCACGAAGGTCACCTTGGGTATTTTGGACAGTGAGAGCTTAAGCTTTGTGTTGACTGCAGGCAGACGAGAACAACAGGACTTTTGTCTTCTTGTAGTTTAGCACCAGTTTATGTTTTCGGGACCAATGCTCAACTTCCATTTGCCATTTTGAAGGTTACTTTTGAGAAAGAATGGGTCAGGGTGGTTGGCAAAAATGACAGCATCGTCCATGTAGAGCAGAGTTTATTGGCGGCAGGCAGATGGTAGGTGTTGAGGAAGATGTTCAAGATTCAGCCCCAGGGTACACTGGACCAAACAGGCTTCTGGTCAGAGATAGCACTGGAAATCTTCACGCTCTGGGATCTGTCCTCAAGATAGCTTCTAAACCAGGGAGCATATCAGGTGAGAGACCAGTTAGTGAGAGTTGTTCAAGGAGGAGCTGGTGATTAACCGTGTCGAATGCCTGGGTGAAGTCTATAAAGAGAGCACCCACAAGACTGCCTTGGTTAATTGATTAGTGGGCGTAGCTGGTGAATTCTAGGAGGCAGTGGTGGTGCTGTGCCCTTTCCAAAAGTCATGCTGCTGCTCACACAATAAGGAGTATTTATCAAGGTAGTCCACAAGTTGATTGGCAACAATATGTTTGAGTATTTTAGAAAGGGAAGGGAGGATTGGTATAGGCCTATAGTTGCTATGTAGTACACGGTCCTCAGATTTATGAACAGGTGTAACAATGTTTGTTTTCCAGACCTGTGGGACTTACGATTGGGTTAGAGAGAGGTTAAGTAACTTGGTAATTGGTGAGAGTATTTCCTCTGTGGTGAGTGCAATTAGCTTGAGGTCTAGACAGTCACCACTGTGCCTGGACTTGCCCAGCACAGTGTTCAGTAGTTTCCTGACCTGGGTGACTGAAACATGTTTAAAGTAGAAGGGGGTGGTGGTGGTGATGATTTGTCTTGTACCCTGGCTTATATCCAAACATTAAGGTGGCGTCATCAGAGAAATCTTTATAAAACAACCACGTTTGTGGCAGAAATATTTTCCTCAAAGGTTGGCAGCAGTTTATGCTGGATCTTTTAGCAGGCTTAATTCAGTATTCATTAAAAGCTGGAGAAGAAATAGAGAAGGAAACCAAGAAACAAGTAGTGGAAGCTAAGGAAATGTTAATGGCCTATGCAGAACACCCAGAAAAAAGACAATAAGGACAGTGGATGTCAGATATAAAAAATAAAAACCTGAGAGAGATGTTTACACCAGTGGTTCAGATATTGAGGGACAGATGTCAAATGTGGAGGAAAGCATTTTTTTAGAGGTGAGCCAGGACAAGGCAGTCCCTCTGAATCAGCAAGCAACAGCAGTATTCATTTGAGTGCATGCTCAACCACAGAACAGGCAAGCCTTCTTGATCCTCCCTGAATGAACCCTGAGAAGGAACCCTAGAATCACCAGATTTACAGACAAGAAGGGGAACAAGAGGAAACGGGAGGAAGAATATTACCAAAGAAAGAGACTCCACAGAGTCCAGAGATGATGGATAGCACATAGCTGGAGATTCAACTACAGATGCCCGAGGAGAGGCAAGAGATAACTGAACTTTTGGTTATCAACATTTCAGATGACAAACCAACAAAAATGGAACATAAAGTGTTAAAGAAGGATCTCGGCTTTATACCCACCAAGAAGGTATGTGAGTTTGACTCAGTGATTGATCTGCATAAATTCACAAGGAGTTTAAATTTAAAAGTCACATAGCATGATAAAAATATGAATGAAGAAAATGCAAAACATAGTGTTAACTCAACACAGGAGCCGACTACACAGCAACCAAGTGGGTTTCATTCTGAGTCAGTAAAACATAAGCCTATGTTTGTACCAATGAATAACACATGTTAATCTTTTTGAAGAGTTGTGCACTCAGGACATTCAACGTCTAGTTGCAAACCCCCCCAATTTCTCATTACAATAACTGTACAAAACTAGAAAGGCAGGCTCTTGAATCACTAACACAAAATGATACCACTGTAATTAAAAAAGCTAATAAGGAGGCACAATAGTTATTTAAGGATCAGAGGACTATCATGCTGAGATGTATAGGCAACTATCAGACACTGCTTATTACCAGTATCTTTCCTATGACCCAAAATAAAGTTCAAAACTAAGATTGATTGCTGTTTACGTGAATGCCTGCTCACAGGAATCATTTCTAATGAACTATATGAATTTCTAAGTGTATCACAGTAGAGAATCTGCTTTATCGGGGGGGGGCAGGGAAGCAGGATGGCTGCAATGCTGCTCCACTCCCTGTAGCTCCGTTTTGTTGCAGCATCTGAAAAGCTATCTCTTTTCTAAATGCTGATATTTTATAGCAAGCTGATGAATGAGTGTTAACTTTAATTTTGCTGAAGATTGCCTTACCGTCGCCATTTTGCTCCCAGCCATGGGCTTAGGGAATGTGGTCAGCATTTGATAGTCAGCATTCTGTGCTTTGTATCCCACTTAACTGTGGATATTTTTTGCTTTTTTGCCATTGATATGCCCGCTTCTTGGAATTTTTGGGCCTCTTGTCACTCAGAGTAAGCTGACATCTAAATTAAAACTGAGATGACATTTGTAATATGAAAGCTTTAAAAGGCTTTAAAACTTAATGAGCGGACAAAAAAAGGTTAATATTTGAGCCAGCTTGTTCATTTGGAAACCAGCACTTTGTTATACAGTCATGACACTGTATTAGTGACTTCGGTAAGTGTCTCTGTATTTGGATTCAGCTATTTGGTTCCTTCTACGATATGGAGAGAATTAAGTGAGAAAGGCTGACAGTGTTGAATTCTTACTTCCATCAGAATTGGATGGCCCATGTGTAGTATTGTAAGTGCTGGAAGGCTTATTTTGTATTTAAAAATGGTATGCCAGCATTGTCTGTGGAATTTAATCAATTATCTGAAAGAGTCTGATTTATTACACTCAGAGAGTGATATCTTTAACTTTTTTCACAGATATGATTCGTCTGTAGACCAACTTGGTAATGAGTGGGGGACGGACAAAAACAGACATAATGGCTGGTGATCCCTACAAGAATGTCTTGGATAAAAAATAGTGGAAAGGTGGGGCCAGTAGAGTTGTATGGAGTCAAGTCAATAAGCCCATTCTTGTTAACGTGGGGAGGAGCTGGGAATTTCTGAGAAGTCTAAAGACTGATTTCATTCTGTTAGTCTGTGTAAAAATGCTGTTATAGTGACAGGAGAATACAGACTACGAGGTAATATTACCCAGGATTTGATTTTTGCTTTCTTTCTCCTAGTTGGAGCCTGACTTCCTTGGCTAGTAAATGAATCAATGGATCTGGGTTTAAATGTTTAGGTGCCCTCCCAGTGGCATGAATACAGAGCCATATAGTATATAAGTGAAGCAGTGTTCCTTGGCTATGGAGCTGCATTCTGTGGCGAACTGTAAAGTTGAACACCTCTTTGAGGCTACTTTTGGTTTTTAATTAAGTGATAAGCAGAATCATTGTTTTTGAACACTGATATTTGTCCTGAGTACTGTTTGTAATCTTCAGTCTTTAGTGCCAAATGGAACTATTAGCTCTGAGAGTAACTCAATATATTGTGTTTTCTAACTGTTTTTATATATTTGTCCTAAGATGACTTTATTGTTGTTTTTATTTCTTTAGTCTTAGTCCACATTCTAGAATAACAATATTAGGAAAATAGAGTTATCCAGATATATCTTGAAAGTGATATTTATTAAGAGAGGAATGTTTATGTGAATAATTTGGGGAAGCTACCCCGGAATGCCCAGAGGAGCCTATTCCAAAATGGCTGTGTGTTTCTATAGTAAGTGGATTTACGTGTACAGTAGTAGAGGGCATATCCGAAGCATGCTATTGGGCCTACTAATGAACTCTGGATCTGAGCAGGAAGTGAAATGATCTGATATGATATGTGATTAAGGGTCTGGTTCCTAGATCCTGTATTTGTGGTCAATGATACAGGCTGGCAAGGCTCTTGACCTATGGGTCATCCATGGGTGATATGGGCAGCATGCGCTGTGGGGTATTCCACTGGGACCCAGTGTTGGTCTTAGTCCAGTAGTATGTATGGGTACAATGCAGGCAATGTTGCTATTATCTGTTAATTTATATTTGGATTAGAGTAGCATCTGGCACTAATTAGTGGACTTTGGTGTGGGCTAATATTTTTATGATTTGAATCAGTCTTCTGTTGTGTATTGACAAGGTACCCCAAATGAGGAATGTATTAGTGAGAGGGATCCATGACTGGTGTTCGACAAAATTTTTGTTTAATACTCCGACAGTGAAACTGGCAGGTCAACTGCATTTTGTAGTCAACTACCAGTTTCCAATGGACCTAAGTGTGTTTTTCTTCAGAGTTCCCTGAACCCCCACATGAAACTGTGACTTCCCCTGCCTTACCTCCACTTAGATGCCATACTTTACTTCTAAACATGTGTTGTGCTGCCTGTACTCCTCTAATGCCAGTAATGGCCCTCATTCAGTCTGAGGATGAAAGTTAGAAAAATGGGAAATATGCTGGTGGGGTGAGGAGAAAGGGCAGATGACATTGGTACAGGTTGGATCAGGCAGGTGACACTGGTACAACACATAGGGGCAAGAACAACTATGAGTGCTACATTCTGAAGCTAGCTCACCTATCTGAGGGGGATGAAATCATTCGCTTGACCCACCATAGTTCTGTGTCTCTGGTACCCTTAGCTGCTGACTGCAGCTCACCTTGTAGTTTCTGCATCATGGTTTATTTTATTTTATTTATTTTTTGTTGACCGGGTAAGTGCACTAGACAAATTCTATTAATTTTCGTGCATGACCCGGGGAAGTGGGATATAGATGTATGCCAACTGACCTTTAACCAGATTAAGCTGTTGGTGATAGTTTTAGTGAATGGGGGGACATTTGGCCAGGGCACCAGGGAAATTCACCTACTCTTTTCGAGAAGTGCCATAGGATCACCTAAACTACCATCAGATAGGACCTCAGTTTAATGTCTTATCTGAAATATGGCACCTCAGGAGTGCAGCACCCCCCTCATGCTGCACTGCAGTGTCAGTATTGGAATATTAACCCAAGTGCCTGAAGTGGGGCTAGAACCCACAGCCTTCTAATCTTCTGACCTCAGATGTCAATGTACTATCTTCTGAGTCACTGACACTGGTGATAGATTTGGCCAGATGCCTCTTCCCCACTAAGTAGCTCTTAGGGCTTGGTGTAGCCATCCTCTCTATCACTGAAGGAAAACTGTGTTAGCATAAAGAGAACAAAGCACTGGAACTAAAAAAAAGGTCTCAGTCTCATTCAAGCGGAAGAACTTTTTTTTATAAAATGTAAGCAAAGATGCAATCTTTTTATTATTTTAACCTTTCAATTTTAATTTATTCATGCATATAAAAAATGAAGGCCCATTTTATAAATACAATAAGACACACTGGTGGTGTGCAATAGAAACTTCTAATGCATGACCAGCAGCTGAAGGCACTTGACCTGCAACCTTATGCCAGGCTATGCCCCTGGCTGTGTGCTAGAAGTATCTAATGCACACTCAATTGCATCTTATTGCTTACATGATACACTGTAAATTACATGTGGCACACATTGACTGGAGCTACCCAGATGACATCCCCAACATTGGTTCTGCTCTTGTCTTCCAAATAACGGAATTCTCTGCGAGGTGATACATTTGTCCTCCTCAAAACTCATAAGGTGTGAGGCACTCCATTTAGGTGGATCTCCCTTGAACTCCTGGCCCTCATGACAGAAAGTTGCAGCCTGTGGTCCCTGGAGAGAGAGAGGCAGTTTCACCAGTGTTCCTGTAAAAGTACTGAGAAGCACAGAATAGATGAACCATTGAAACATAGAATTTGATGGCAGATAAGGACTGCTTGGCCCACCTAGTCTGCCCATTTCCCTACCTAATGGACAAGCTGCACATCCTAGTTAACAAACAGCCTACTTCCTCCTACCCTCCACTAGAATTGACTTATGTCTGTCCCATGCATTCTTGAATTCCCCAACTGTTTTTGACTCTACGACCTCCTCAGGAAGGCTGTTCCATGTATCCACAACCCTCTCTGTAAAGAAATGCTTCCTCACATTACCTCTGAGCCATCCCCTCAATCTTCAAATTGTGCCCCTTGTTTTGCACATCTCTTTTCTGAAAGATGCTACCCTCTTGGACTTTGTTGATTCCTTGAGGTATTTGAACGTTTCTATCATGTCCCCCCCTCCCACCTTTTTGCAAGGTTATACATCTTTAGTTCCTTTAGTCTTTCTTTATATGTCTTCTGATGCAGACCCTGCATCATTTTGGTTGCCCTTCTATGGACAGTCTCCACCCTGTCTGTCCTTGCGGAGATGGGGTCTCCAGAACTGTACACAGTACTCCAGATGTGGTCTTACCAGTTGTCTCTACAGAAGGCCAACAATTTCCTGTTTTCTACCAGTGATGCCTCTCCCTGTGCATCCCAGTATCCCCCCATCCCTCCTTACTGCCTTCTCACATTGCTGGTCCACCTTTAGGTCATCTGATATGACTACCCCCAGGTACCTTTCCATTTTTGTTGTTGTCAGTATCTCACTCCCCAATGTGTACTCTTCCCCTGGGTTTTCGTTTCCCAGGTGCATTACTTTGCACTTCATTGCATTGAATCTAACCTTGCCAAGTCCCTTTTCATCCTTTCCACCCCACCTTGTGTATCAACCCTGTTGCAGATTGTGGAAGAGTGCTTCTCTGTTGTCTAAAATAAAAGTCTACTGCAGTAGCATATCTGTCTTATTTCTGCTTTTTCTTTTTCTCTACTGCCCCATTTTTTCAGGTTGGCCACCTGAGTTAAAAATGGGTGCTTCTTTTCTGTATTCCTTTTCTAGCAGTCTAGTGCTTTTTCCTTTCTCTGCATAAGAACAAATACCAGCCTTCTCGTGTCACATTCACTGAGGTTTGTGTTTTAAAAAGCATAGTTTAAACACAGGAACTTGGGTTGAAACTACACATGAGACTGTGGGTGGAGCTGCTGGTTATAAAACATGTTTGTGGTTGTTTAAAAAAGGCCTGCTCCCAGTCCACCAAATAAACCATACTTTTTAGAGTTTACAGCACAAAGCACTTTGCTTGGCAGCTAGAGTTCAGAAGTTGTGTGTTGTGAAACTGCTAAAGGTTACCCACTCTGAAACACCGTGTGTTGCAGTCAGCAACATTTTTCCCCAAAGTGCATTTAGTCTGTGGTTCTGGTAAGGTAGCATAAACATAGTTTAACTCTTTGTATTTTAAGTTACTTTCATTACAAACAAACAGCCTTTCTCACTGTTAGAAACCTAAAGTTCACTCCTACCTGCAAACACAGGGACTGGGTGTGGTTCTCTCTCTGTGGCTGTTTGTTTCTGCTGGCTCCTTAGGAGGCAGCTGGCCCTTCTTTTCCCTTAGTTATAGTTGGGGGAAGGGGAGGAGACACCTGTTCCTGCAGCAAAGCTGTTTTATTGTTTTGTTTTGTGAACTGAAACATTTGTAAACATGTATAAAAGACATGAATTCAGTTGAGCTAACAGTACTGAAATAATAAAATGTCTGTAAGCATTTTGCTGTACTAGATGGTTTGAGGGAGGAGACAGCAATAGTCAAATGATTATGTTTTGCTATAAAAGAGGTATCCTGGTTGGGAGACCTCAGATTCCTCTTGGGAACAGCTGGTTACTGATCTCTCTGTGTAAGTCTGCTCCTTTCCAGACCTGTAGCCAACTCTATTTGCTGATGAGGTGATTATTGCTGCCTGTGCCTTAAGAAAGCAGGAGTTGAATTCTATATGATGTTGTTTTTGTTCATTTTATATTTTATTTGCTGAAATGTAGTTGCTTTTTACGGCTTTTTGAGTTCTTTTTTGTCTACAATAAACTTCTGGTCTGGCAGTTGCCTTTCCAACACCTTACAACTCTATGTCAGTGTCCATCAATTCACCCACAAGCCATGACACAGATATTTGTGTGATCTGCAAAGAGACATACTTTCCCTTCCAGTCCCTCTGCAATGTCACTTATAAAGACATTAAAAAGGACCGTCCACAGTACTGAACCCTGCGGTACCCCACTAGTAACCCTCCTTTCTTCACTGTGGACTCTGTTTACTATTACCCGCTGTGTCCTGTTGTCCAACCAGTGTTTTACCCAGGCTACCACCCTGAGACCCACTCCCAGGCTGGCTAATTTGTTTATTAATCTTTTGTGCGGGACTGTGTCAAATGCCTTGCTAAAGTCTAGGTAGACCATATGCACAGCCTCTCCCTGGTCTACTGCTATGGTCAGCCAGTCAAAGAAATCAATTAGATTTGTCTGACATGACCTTCCCGCTGTGAATCCATGCTGCCTTGGGTCCTGTGCCCCACTGGCCTCCAGGTACTCAACAATTCTTTCCTTCAAAAGTGATTCCATCATTTTCCCTACCACTGAGGTCAAACTGACAGGTCTGCAGTTTCCTGCCTCTGTCTCGCTCCCATTTTTGTGAAGGGGAATCACATCTGCCCTCCTCCAGTCGTCAGGTATCACACCATCCTCCCATGATTTATTAAAAAGGGTAGTCAGTGGTGTTACTAGTTCTTCCCTTAGTTCTTTTAGAATTCTAGGGTGAATCCGATCAGACCCCATTGCTTTATCCACCTTCAGTTTTAAGAGTTCTTTCAGAACCCTTTCTTCTGTGAAACCAGTAAGATTAGTCTGGCTAAATCTGACAACTGCAAGCAGACCTCAAAAAATGGGAAACTAGCAGAATATATCAGAGCTCCTGCCCACTAAAATTTTCAAAACTGATGGGACTGAGATCCTGAACCCAGCAAAGATTGCAAACGCATTCAATGTAGCCTTTACAGAGCTAAGTTCAGTGATCCCCACCAGTCCCACACAGGTGTCACGAGATGGTGACAACATGCAGTCTTGATCCAGGGTCAGGTCACCCAACATGTTATTTCAAGCCTTTCTCCACCAACTATACCCTTAAGGATGTCAAAAGGGTACTAAGTAAAGCCATGGTGGTGTGGTACTCTAGATATGAATTTGCTAGCTCTGGCCCTTGACAAACTTGCCCAACCCATATATAAAATATTCTGATTTTCCCTACAGTACATCCAGTTCCCTGGGGTTTGAAAAACTGTGCTGGACATGCTGGCATTTAAAAATGGCATCCTTTCCAACATGGTTAACTACAGACCAATTTCTAGTCTCTTCCCTTTGTTCAATACCCTGGAGAAAATAGTATCAACAAACTTGTCACTTTGCTTGAACAATGTGGCATCCAGCATGTACAACAACATGGACTGAGAAAATATAATAGCAACAGCACTGCCCTGGGATGTGTACACTTACTACTTACATGAGGCTTTTGACAATTGTGAGCAGGTTGGAGCCATCTCTTTTGGCCTGACTAAGGCCTTAAACTTAAATGGATTTATGACTGGTCATCGACAAAAAGTTTGTCGAATGAACAGACAGCAAAACTGTCATGTCGACTGCTTTTTGTGGTCAGTATACAGTTTTCTTACAAACCAACATTTTTCTTCAGGGGGCTTTGCCCACAGAACTCCCCACGCAGGGGGCTGTACCTCCCACATACACCCCGTTATATATAATCAACTCCAAGTCACAGTTGATTAGGGGAGTGTGTGCAAGACCCCTCAAATACAGTGCCAGGGTCCAGCATCAACACTACAGTGACCTGGCAATGTAGTTGCTGTAGACAGTGTCTGTTGCTGTTGAAGTTTCGACATCAAGTGGGTATACTGACATAGCCACAAGCTACTGCTTGACAAGCTCCTCTCCTTTAGTCTGTCGCAAGACACAGTAGCTTGGTTTCAAAGTAACCTCTCCAACTGCTCCCACTGTGTACAGACTGATGTTTCTTAATTATCAATAATGAGTGCGCACAGGATAGTGGTGCTCTGAAACCAAACAGAAATTTGACTTAGCACAGGTTTTGGCACTCACAACCTCAAACATGGGATGCCACCATAAATAATGAAGATTAAAAACTAATTCATTAACAAAAAGTCCATCAGCATCCTGCCTGATGCATTTCAGATACTCGGTCCTTTATCTTTTTCCCTTTTTTCCCTTATGTAACTTAAAAAGCATTGTTCATCTTTGGTAATCATAATACAGAAACAGCCTTGGTGAGGTTCACCAGCTGCATACACAGTGCCATTGATAAAGGAAATTGTGCCACAGCAGTGTTTGTGGACCTCACAGCACATGCACAAATGGCAGCATACTTTTTTTTTATTTTTATTTTAGTCTTTGGTAACCATGTAAAGCCCACTAGGCACAACTGCCTGTTTTCAGGGGTGACCTGGGAGCACTGGGCGGTTAAGTGACTTGCTCAGAGTCACACAGTATGCAAGTGGAAGTTGTGAGAATCAAACTCAGGTCTGGTCTGCTTGATGTATCAAGCTCGTTCACACATCATTCCTCTAGCCTCTAGGCTATATTGTTACTTATAGAGAAAAAATAATCATACACGAATATATGAAGTTTAAGTTATTCAGGTTTTGATGCATGAAAGTCACTGCACTAATTACTAATTAGCATTAGTGCTGTGGTTTTCATGTATTAAAACAGAATGGCTTAAACTTAATTTATTTAAGTGTGTGAGTATTTTTTTCAAAGAGTGTGCTGCCATTTGTGTTTGTGCTCTGTTTGTATTTTGGCATATACTCACTTTCTTTCACCATGAGCATGGTTGCTACTGTGTCCTTTGTGGACCTCCCCGTGACTTTCAATCCTGTTGATCATGATATGTTATTGGATTCTTTACTCAATTGTAATTTCTCCTCAGATGTTGTAAAATGGCTCTCCACTTATTTAACTAATAGGTCCCATAAAACCATAGTTGCTGGTTGTTTATCTCAGTCATGTTCAATTCTATGTGGAGTCCAAGAGGGATATATTCAGGATCCTTTACTTTTTTTTATTTTATCTATACATGCCTCCTCAATCCTGCAAGAATTCCGAAACTAACATGTATACCAATGATGCAGTTATACGAGGGATATGCTCAGTTTTGAAAAATGTTTTGAAGGGTCCTCAGGATGATTTTTTTTCTTTCCAGTACCAGTTACTATAATAAAAATAATCCTCAACACTAAAAAAAAAGGGGGGGCTAGAAAGAATTAGATACTAGCCAGGTAGTTACAGACTTAAGAGGAGAATCAGTATAAAATGGGGACTAGCACCACCCTCGACTGGATGATTTCTAACTAACCTAACCACCTTTCCAATGTAACTGTGCACCTTGACTCCATCTGTGACCATTCCCCAATCACATGCAGTTGGACTAATGAATTCCTTATCCTCCTTCCCAAACTATCTACAGCAGGTTTCTCAGAAGGGCCACCTGGACCTCCTAAAACAACAGTTTTGTGCCAAAAATTGGAACATCCTGGACTCAAGCAATGATGTTAATGTAGCTCTCTATCACTTTATAAGGGTTTTCAACACTGCTTGTGATACACATGCCCCTGTCAAAAAAATTAAGGTCTCTGACATGGTTAATCCCTGATCACTCCTGAGCTCCTTTCCCACATGAAGCTTCGGGACCATCTCTGGCACTGTGCAAAAGTCACTGATAAGCAACAGGACCTACAAGCCTATAAAGCTGCTAGAACAACTGCACAAGGGAGACTCACCAGGCAAAAGACAAGTACCATAGGAGATGCTTACCAACTCCTGGGGTGATAGTAGAAGGTTCTGGTCTAATATAAATGACATCACTGGCAAAAATCCTAAAGTATCGCCTACAATGCTAAACATAAATGGGACCCTTACTGCTGACCCTCTGGAAATTGCTAATGCCTTTAACAATGCTTTTAACAATTTGAGCTGTGTTCTCCCACCCGACTTTTTCAATCATGATGCTGCCTGCTCTGCAAACCATGGTGAGAAAAATAGTCCTGAGCACCCCCTTTTTATTTTAAAAGGGTATCATGCAACCTGGTACTAGGTAAGGTCCTAAGAAACGCAAGACACAGTAGTAACGGACTAGACCTTAAGCTTATCACCCTAACCCTAGATGAAGTTCTCCTACTTATAACTAAGATTCTAAACCTTTTTTCTTACAATAGGACAATTTCCTGATGCCTGGAAAATAGCCATTGTAACTCTGGTGCATAAAACCGGTAATCTTCCTTACAGGGTAACTATAGGCCTATATCCATTCTCCCTCCCTTTGTTGACCTAACAAAAGCCTTTGACACGGTGAATCACACACTGTTGCTTGACCAACTCTTTAAAACTGATGTTGCCCCAAACACCCTGAAATGGTTCGGAAGCTACCTCAGTGATAGACTGCAGAGGGTGAGGATATCAAATGTAGTTTTGGAGCAGAGGGCTGTCCGACCAGGGGTACCTCAAGGCTTAATACTGGGTCCCTTATTGTTCAGTATTTTCCTGAACGATCTTCCAGCTGTCTGCAGCCAGCGTACTCTCCTCTACGCAGATGACGCGGTCATCTTTACTAGCCACCTGAATCCCAATGCTCTTGAAAACAGTCTTCAACAAGGCTTCACAGAAGCAGAGAGATGGTTTAATAATCACAAACTAGTGCTAAACTACAAAAAAATTAAAGTCCAGCTGTTTTCATCCTCTCTGAATATGTTTAAGGCCCATCAACTCACCATCATCAACAACCACGGAGATGCTCTTGAACAAACTCAGCTTTTCAAATACCTAGGTCTAACCCTGGATAGTCACCTTACTTTTGTGCCTCACATGAAAATGTTGCCAGAGATGTTAATACCAGAATTGGGCTCCTCTTCAGACACAGACAAAGTCTTACCCAAGAAGCCCTGAAGGTTGCAGTTCACAGCTCGATCCTCTTGATAATTGATTATGGTCTAATCATATACTGTGCTGCAACCACCACATCTCCTAAATGACTCACGGTGGCCCTGAACAAAGCTTGTAGGTTAGTTACAGGTGCTGCGTGCCTCACTCACACCTGTGAGTTATATGCTTAGTCTGGCTGGCTCCAACTAAATAACAGGATCAAATATCAAACCTGCCTCCTGTCCAAAAAAACTCTACTTGGATTACTACCCCCAAGCATTGGTTGCCTGCTTAACAAATCCCCTAAGACCCAACGCACACATACCTCAGTTTCTGACCTCCTTTTAGTACTCCACTGTTGGACTGCTCAATACCAACGATCCTTTCAATACAGAGCCCCCCTGTGGTTTAATAATCTAAGCAACCAAGTGAGCAGTCTTTCTAGTCTGTCCCAATTTAAACTTATGCTTTGTCAGCATCTCCAAACTGAAAGCACTTGTGATTGTTACACTTAGTTTTCCACTTCTGCACACACCCTTGTACCACTTTTTTCAGTCTCTGATGCTCTTACTTGGCTTCCTGTTTTGTTTCACTTCTCCTGACAGAACAATTTCCCCTTTCCCCCTGCCACCTCCTCCCTTACCTCACCCCTCCTTGCTCTTATCCCACTGACCTCCCCTCTCCTTCCTGGACCTGTCCAGGCTCTCTGGTCCCCACTGTCCCTTATCTTCTTCCCCTTCATCCGCCCTCCTTTTCCCCCCTTTTACCCCTTCTCCCACCTTAGCCTCCCTTCCCTCTCACCTTAAACAAGGCCTCTGACTGCCATATTTTCTTTTCCTTCTCTATCTGGACTCTGCTCTCTCATCTCCCTTTCCTCTTCCTTACTCTTCCCCTTCCCCCCACCTCTGATTAGCAATGTTGTTTCAAATGTATCTTATGGTTTTCTATGCTTGCTTGTAATCTTGAGTGTGTAGCACTGTTCCCACTTAGTTACCAGTTCACTTGCTGTGCTCCGATGATACCACGAATGTTGTCTGTACCATCATTGATACCATGTATGTTGTCTATACCTACCAACCTTATTGTAACCCTTTCCTTTGACATGGAACCTTTGTAAATGAGCTGCCCCTAGCTTAAAGGTATTTGTAATCTGAGATTTAAATAAATAAAATAATAGAGATTGTTGATAATTTTATATGTTTAGGGTTGGTCTTGGACAGGAATCTTTACCTTGAGCTGCATGTCAAACACATAACTAGTGTGACACACCAAAGGCTGGGACTCTTATTTACAATTTGTAACTCTCTGGTGCCCAAGCCCCATAGCCTGCTGGCCCATAGTCTATTATTTTCTGTAGTACTCTATAGGCTTGTGATCTACAGTGCAACTAATGAAAGAATTATGCCCACAATTAAGGTTACCTACAGTAGCACCTGTCATTTTATTACAAACTCATGTGGACAGACTCCTCACAGAATATTGTATAAGGCTTCTAAAACCCTTCTTTGGGGGACAGATGTAATTTAAAAATGGGACTCCTCCTGCAGAAGGGTATACTTGATCTATTACCTCAGTGTGCATCCTCTCACTTTCACAGAACAGTTAATAATAGGGTGACCAGATCCCAAAGCAGAATAGTTTTCAAAGCTCCTCTGTTCAGAAAATCATTTAGTCAGAAATTTATTTTTTTCAAAGCTCCTGTTTTTTATATATAACTCACTTCCAGTGAAATCACAACATGTCAAAATTTAAAAACATTCAAGGTCAGACTCAAAAAATGATTGTGTAATAGAAGTACCTGTTCCTTTCTACAATGATTACTAATCATTCTTTATTTTTATGTTTGTCATAAGTCTGTCAAACATTGTTTTATCTTGTTACTGTTATTGTCTTCATATTATGTATTTTTGTATTAATCTAAGTGTGTTGTAATTGTAACGTACTTGTCACTTGTGAAAGGCATTTATGCTCATCAGCCTACAAGTATAAACCATAAAAATGAAAAATAGTTTTTCTTTTTTCCCTTATGTAACTAAAAAATTATTGTTCCCCACTTTTAACTCCCTAAACAATCTATAGCTCAATTTCTTCCTCATTTATTCAGAAAAAAGTCAACCTGTCTCATCATTTTTTACTGAGGTCATTCAGACTGTAATACTTTATTAGACGAACAAGAAAACTGTTCAGCACATGCATATTACAGTACACAAACTTTAATATTGGGCCACATAGGTCCCTTCAGCTGGAGTGCTGGCAGACTGAGCACAGGATTCAGATTTCTAAACCAAAGGATGATATTAAATAATTAGCACTGGAAAAAGGTGATGATTTAGTACAGTAACTTAAAACTGTAGATGTTTCATGGCATTGTTTATTATGGAGAAATGAAAAGTGTCAATTGTAGGGAGAGAATGAAGTTAAAATATTATGAAGAAACACAAGGTTTTGTTAAGTGAGTAAATAAACAAAACATTTTCACTACATACTGTAAGCTATAAAATCGGTTTGGTTTGCCTGCTTTAGTCTGCTAACACACCTGAAAAAGGTACCTAAGGTATATGGTATTGGAAAATTATTTAGGGGTGGACAGGAGTTGCAGCAGAGACACCTGCAATTTTAATGCAGCCCCATGATGTCCTCACACTCCATGAAACCTAAAATATCAGGTTTTAGGGTTTGAGCATATAAATGTGATAGTGGAGGAACTTTGAAACTCCATTGTGAGTCTTTATAAATGACACCACTGTGTATAATTGTAGCCACAAAATCTTTTGCACTGTAACATCTGCAGAACGTACAGATTCTTTGTTGATATAACAAAAGGCATAACAATCTAGAGCTCTAGTATCACACAGATGAACATGGCCGAAAGCATTCTCACCGTGTTGTAAAAATTATTGTACCTCTTACAACTCTCTTATCTCATTACTGCCTTCTTAACTGTGCACTATCTGCCCCATGGTTCAAACTCTGGTCTCTTTCCCACCCTACCCTAATTTTTAATGTTATTGATGGTAAACCATTTAGCAAATCTTTATGTACCATCCTAAACTGTCTTTTCTCCAATCTTAGAGACTCACAATCTGTCAGTGTTTTTCAGTAACAAAGATGTTGAAAATATTGCATTTGACACAGTCCCACATAACAGATTAATAAACAAATTAGTCAGTCTGGGAGTTGGTCCCAGGGTGGTAACCTGGGTAAAAAATTGGTTGGACAACAGGACACACAGAGTAATAGTAAACAGAGTTCACGCCGAAGAAAGGGGGGGGTACTAGCAGGGTACTGCAGGGTTCAGTACTGGTACCTGTCCTTTTTAATGTGTTTATAAGTGATATTTCAGATGGACTGGAAGGAAAAGTATGCCTCTTTGCAGACAACACAAAGATATGCAACAGAGTTGATACACAAGCGAGGGTGGAAAGGATGAGAAGGGGCTTGGCAAGGTTGGAGGAATGGTCAAGAGTATGGCAGCTTAGATTCAATGCAAAGAAGTGCAAAGTAATGCACCTGGGAAACAAAAACCCAGAAGAAGAGTACACAATGGGGGGGAGGTAGTAACAACAACCAAAATGGAAAGGGACATTGGGGTAATCATATCAGATAATCTAAAGGTAAGCAAGCAATGTGAGAAGGCAATAAAGAGGGCTGGGGGATATTGGGATGTATAGGGAAAGGCAGTACAAAACAGGAAATTGTTATCCCTCTGTACAGACAAGTTGGTGAGACCCCATCTGGAGTACTGCATGCAGTTCTGGAGACCCCATCTCAGAAAGAACATAGACAGGATGGAGGCAGTCCAGAGGAGAGCACCCAAAATGGTGCAGCGCCTGCACTAGAAGCCATACAAAGAGAGACTAAAGGAGCTTAATATGTATACCATCAAGGAAAGGAGTGGGGGGCATGCTAGAAACTTTCAAGTACATCAAGGGAATCAACAAAGTCTAAGAGGGAAGTGTATTTCAGAAAAAGAGATGTGCAAGAATTTGAAGATAGAGGGAGGGAGGATGGCTCGGGGCAAAATGAGGAAGTATTTTTTTCACAGAGATGGTGGCAGATGCATGGAACGGCCTTCCTGAAGAGGTCAGCCCGGGGTCATAACATCACAAGACATTATGCTGCATACATATATCGCACTGCCAATACAGCACAATATATTGCATGTAGCATAACTCTTGTTTATGTGGAGTGGGCTCTACCCCCCGAACCACCCCTAATTAAAATATCTTACTCTGGGGGGGGTCAGTAAATATTGCACAAAGTGCAAAAAAAAAAAAAAATGTTTGTGGGTCTGGGAATCGAACATGATACCAAATGCTCTGCCTGCTTCCTTTCCTGCCAGTGACTCATCCCTTCCAGCCACAGCAGGTGCTCAGCAGAAGCCCGTCCCAACAGAGGGTATTATCCTCTGCCTGCAACTGTGAGAGGGTGCAGTACTGGACACAAAACCCTTTGTAGTGTTGCATCCACTCGCTGTTCTTTACTGAGCTGTTGCAGTTTCAGGGTTTAGTCGTACGCTATTAAGTATACAACATATTGACCAGGTAGGAGGAGGTCAGGGGCGCAAAAACAGTCGAGAAATTCAAGAATGCATGGGAAAGATATAAGGTAATTCTCGTGGGGAGTAGGAAAAAGTAGGCTGTTGGTTAACTATGATCTGCAGCTTATTCATTAGGTAGGGAAATGGGCAGACTGGGTGGGCCAAGTGGTCCTTATCTGCCGTCAAAGTTTATGTTTCTATGTTTCTATGTTATAAAGAGAAAATAAAAATAGCAATGAGCAAAGAAATAAAAAGTCCCAATCCAGCTAGCCTGGCTGAAGTCAAAAACCTCATATAGTATGCAATACATCTTGTCTTGTACCTTCCACTAGAATTTGATCAAGGGAAAATAAAGAGATAGTCCATAAAATTATAATGTCTTACGTACATACGAACATACGAATGTGCCAACAAAAACAGACCACCGGCCTATCTAAGTCTGCTCAAATGTGCAGCCAGCACCCCTAGTTTGCAGCTGCCCCACCCCCTGAATAGTCTTGTTATTAATGAACTATCTGTACTAAATACAGTAATGGCTTGCTGGCCACAAAGCGATAAATGTGTCTTCCATAGTTTGCAGTTCTCTAACAGAAGCTAAGGAGGCCCCTTTTCCTGTAAAACATATATTTTGGTATTTCATGCTTCCTGTAAATGAGGAAGTAAAAAACTTCTCAGCTAATTTTGTTGCACATATAAATAACTTACCTAAAGAGATATTCTTTTACTTCTCAACAGCTAGGAACAGATACGTTTCAAATTACCACCAGCCATATGCTGAAGAATGGGTGAGACAATAATTTGCCTCTTCTTTGGTAAGTAGATATTACATTCTAACCATGTGTATTTTACTGACCTATTTAAATGCATTTTTGCTACCATTATTTTCTGTAATTGAGTATAGCTGCTCTGTTCTACTGAAGAAAAAAACATACAGTATATGCTTTGTACCATCACACAAGGATCAATGAAGCAGTGATTATATTAAACATTTTAACATTGTGTGAACACTTGACCCCCCCAAAAAAATTAATTTCTGTCTTTTTTCCAAATAGTGACACTGTTGTGTTATTTTGGGTAGAGAGTTCACATATCCAAATGTTTCCATCATGGAACATGATGTCCTTGTCTCCTCTTCCCCTAACATTCAGGATGGGGGTTAGTTAATGAGCTAGTTCAGTTGATGATTTTAACAAGGATAGTCAATAAAATCCCACCAAAAAAGTTTACCTAAATCAAAATCACTCATAGATCAAGATGGCATGTGCAAGTTTCAAAGTCACTATACTCTTTTAATTGTATCAAAAATATGTTTAGACAGGATCTACGTATACAAAGCATGTTTTATCATTTAAAAATATTTTCTGACAGTTCAGTTTAACATAAAATAACAGAGAACCAAAGAAGTGATTAGGAAAGATGATTCCAGCTTTTAAACCAGTGTTCTTTATATAACTAAGCAAAAGGTTACAGTCATCCCACAGCAGCTGCTCTGGGGAATATATTACTGGAAAACCTGTAACTGAAATGATAACCTCATGTTGAATACAGCACAGAAAAAGATAAAACATATTTCACACTTGCATTAGAGTGCTATCTGTGTGCAATCTATTGTCAGTGCATGAGGTCAACAATGCTATAGTGTATGGTGAAACGTCGTTCTCCACCGAAATCGATCGTTTTCGACACCTTGTAGTCACACACTAGTGACGTTCACAGTGCAACAGAATGATGTTTTCTACTGTACTGCGAATGTCACACTGTGTCCTCAAGCAGCATTTGACAGTTAGGGCTCACTCCACAGACAGGACACATGGCGAAAGCAGCAATGTCGGCAGCAGTACTAATATTTAGCGTTAAAACGTTCACAATGAAAAGTTCTTAAGCAGTTAAAATGTCAAGTGTGAAAACGTTCAAAATGTAAAGTTCTTTTTTCCTTCTAGTAACTGATTTTTTTTCCCAACGTTCCACCATACACTATAAAGAAAAGTGCATGGGGAACAGTTGACAACAGGGCATCTTTCACCTCGTTGGCACTATGACGACGGATTACCTCTCGAGCACAATATTCAAAGGGGTCAGGAGTGGATGATAAGTGGGTTAGCACACACACAAGGATCAGTGTGCAGTGGGAGAGGCAGGAACATGAATATGGGAGAAGCACAATATTCAGTTCATTAGCCATATGCAAATGGAATAACACAGGACACCTTGTGCACTGCAGTTACTGCTGAGAAGAAACCTGACTTGCTCCAGTCAACCATAGAAGCTGGCAGAGCCAGTGCAGCCAACTACCACATTGGAAGTTTGGGAAACACACCTGCTCCCTGGTATCCAATGGTTCTCCTACCATCTCATCCCCATCCTTATCAATATTACAGTAGTCCCTGGTGTCCAGTGGTTCCCCCTCCTCTAATCCATGTCCCTGTTAAAGTATTCCATAGTGTCCTGTAGTCCTCCTGTCCTCCAGTCCCCAGCCCCAGTAAAATTAAAGTATTCCCTGGTGTACAGTGGTCCCCACCCATCTTCCGATCCCTGGCCCCATTCAAATAATGTATTCTCTGGTGTACAGTGGTCTGCCCCACCCTCCAATCCCTTCTCCCCTTCCCTCCAATCCCTGGCCCTGTTATGAAAAAATCAGTCCTTGGTGTCTAGTGGTCCTTCCTTCCTCTGATCCCTGGCCCCAGTAAAATGAAAGTATTCCTTGGTGACCAGTGGTCTCCCCATCCTCTGATCTCCATCCTCCTAAATATTAAATTATTCCCTGGTGTCCAGTGGTCCCCCATCTTCTGATCCCCATCCCTGTTCAAAATAATATTATTCCCTGGTGTCCAGTGGTCCCCCATCCTCCAACCCCCTCCCCCATTCAAAATGACATAATACCCTGATATCCAGTGGTGGCCCCACCCTCTGATCTCTGTCCCCATTAAGAAGATAACCATCCCTGATGTCTAGTGGTCCCCTTCACCCATTAATCATTGGCCAGGTAGAAAGAAAACCTTTCCCAGTAACCAGTGGAACTCCACACCCTCTAATCACTTGCTGCAGTTATGTACAAGAGTCCCTGGCATCTAGCACCCTCCCCCACACACTGCCTTCATCAGATACACCACCCTGCCACAAAAAAAAAATCAAACAAGTCACCCAAAAACATACCGAGCCTTCTTGTTTCCCAGTCGCTATTCCATCAAGTCCAGGATGCAGCCTGCTTTGCTCCTGCCCATTCGCTGACCTGGCCTTCATCAGTTCCCAAGGTACACTCTGCCTATTCAGCTACCTCCACTCCCTCTCCTCAAGAGCTTTGTCTCCTTTCACCCAATCCCTAAATGTCTTCCTTTCTACACAACCTCAGCTCTCTGTGTATTCTGAAAGTAATCCTGACCCCTCAAAAAAATGACTACGTACCCTTTCCAAATGACACTTTACCAACTCCTCTTACTCGTCTCTGGGGACATCAAAACAAATCCAGGTCCCCCACCAGGCACCCCTCCCTCTACTGTAATAAAGGATTTATGTATATTTCACCTTAATGCTAGGAGCCTGCTACCCAAAATGGACACCCTCAAAGTATGGGTCACTCTACTTTACCTCAATGTCCTCTGAGTGACTGAATCCTGGTTGTCTGCCAGGACCCCAGACTCTTCCCTCTCCATCCTCGATTTTAACCTACTCTGCCAAGATCATGGTAAACACGCAGATGGCATTGCAGTCTACTATAGGCAAACCCTCACGTGTTCCTTGTCCCACCGTGAAACCAGCCCCTCCTCCCATGAGCTTCTAATCGTGCTCCTCTTCCTTCACTCCACTCTCCCAATTCCACATTGGAGTGCTTTACATCCCACCTAAAGCAGCTCAAAATTCTATCATTGAGTGCATCTCCTTCATCTCTTCCCTCACAGCTAAGGGTGAGCTCATCCTACTTTGGAATTTCAATCTGGACTGGCTTTCTCCCTACTCCATGACTGCAATACGAAACATAGAATCTCTCAACCTCACCCAGTTTATCTCAGAGCCAACTTGCTTCAACCCTAAGTCCTCCGACCACACCCTACTTGACTGAGTGCTCACCTTCCACCCCCACCACATCTCTGTAGCAGCCACCCTAGCCAGTGCCCTTAGAGATCATTGCATCACTTTCTGAATAAGAAAAGTTTCTATTCCCCCGTCTACCCCTAAATATATATGGTACTGCCCACTCCATAATCTAGACTTCTACTCCCTCCTTCAGGACCTAGCCCAAGCATCTCCCACTTACTCAGCCCCTGACATAGATATAGCCCTTCAGCTATTTTCTGACACCATAACCTGTATATGGGATACCCACATGCCATTAAAAAGGCACAAGTTAAATGGCACCACCACCCCTGGATAACTCTGGACCTCATCACCATGTGTAAAACCTGAGACAAATATTGGGCAAAGTTCAAGGCATCCCTTCTACCCTCACATCTGCAACTATACAAGTCCCTTAGAAATTCCTGCACAAAGGCCATTAGAAATGCAAAATCAAATTTCTTTAAGTCCCAACTAAGGTGACCACCAATTCTCCCTCAGCTTTCTAGAAAGTTACCCATTCCCTTTTACACTCATCTGTCTCTCAAGCACCTCTAGTGTTAAACACTGAAGGTGGAACAGTATCAGACCATGCCTCTATAGCTGACTCGTTTAACACCTTTTTTACAACATGTTCTCTCCCTGACCACCCCAGTCCTACTCCTGCAGGCCTACCTTACTCTCCATCTGGCACTGATTTCAACTTCCCTCTCATCTCCTCGCAAGAAGACTGCCGGGCACTTATGTCATTAAACTCCTCCAAGACCAGCCAGTCTGCCTTCACTTCAAGATCCTTCGCATATCAGCACCAGCAATCACAGCCCCTCTTGCCCATGTCCTCAGCCACTCCCTCACAGCCAGCTCAGTGCCACAAGCCTGGAAACTGGTCAAGGTGCTCCCCCTCCATAAAGGGTGTGATCTCACTTCCCAGGCAACTACAGGCCCATTTCTCTTCTTCCCACCCTTGCCAAATTCCAGGAGTCCCTATTTTACAAAAGGCTCCTAGAACATCCAACAGTCTCAGATTGCCTCTCACCCTTCCAGTCTGGTTTCAGGAATTAACATTCCATGGTATGCTCTCTGCTTCGAGTTACAGTCCAAAACCAATCAGCCAAGGACAAAGGCCAAATCACTGCCATCATTTTTGTGGATCTGGCAAAAGCCTTTGACTCTGTGTCCCATCACCTTCTAGTCCACATGCTTCACTCCACTGACCTGGTTCAGTCTGCCATAAATTGGTTCCAATCCTACCTTCATAAAAGACAGCAATCCGTACAAGTTGGTAGTGTGTCTCTCCCCCTTCCAGTCCAAACTGGTGCCTCCTGAGGATCGATTCTTAGCCCATTCTCTTCTCCCTTTTCATAAACGACATTCCATCCATCTGCTCTCCCTTCCTAATCCATATGTACGCAGACAACACTGTGATTTACCTTTCTGGTCCCTCCACCGCCGATGTAGCTGCCCACCTGCAGAGTGATTTTCACAAAGAAAAGCACTGGTTTCACCAAAACCAGCTAAAATTAAATTCTCAAAAAATGTATCCATGTTCTTTGGTTCTGGACAGAGACTTTCCAACCTTCAGAATTTCCCAAAACTTACCAGTCTGGATGGTTCTTCCTTACACACAACACGTTCTTTCAAATATCTAGGGGTCTGTCTGGAGAGCAACCTAGACTTCTCTGTCCACGTTGATTCCATATTTGCCAATCTTTGACCTAAGCTTGGTGCCCTCTATCATCACAAAGACTGCTTCCCTAACCCAACCTGCCGCATGCTGGTCATCAAAACCATTCTACCCATTTTCAGTTACATCGATATGGTTTATGGCTTGGCTCCTGCAACTTCTCTTGACTGACTCAAAAGTTACTCAACTCATTTTGCCGGTTCACTTCTTCCCCCCACTACACTCACCACTGTCTCCTCTACTACTCCCTATCTTTTACTTCACTACCTGCCAGGCATCAAGTCAATAACCTCTCTTTCATCACCAAATTCTGGTTTGGGACACTCCCCTTTAAATTAAAGAAACTTTGTCTTGCTGCTATGTATAAATACACAGATCCACAAGTAGAAAACATATTATGTAGATAATACTGACAAAATATGTCAGCTAAAACAGGAAGGTTGAGAAGATAGATCAAGCTAATGCTTTATGATTAAAAGGAAACTGAAGCTTGATTTAAAAACATGGCTCAAGTACATGGGTAAAGCCAAACTAACTTTAACTAACAGGGAAATTGAGATTCATAATATATTCCAGAGTTCTACCACTAAGTTTGGAGGGAAGGGGAATCCTTAAGTTGAAAATAGAGGGGTTCATTGGTGAAAAGTGGGGTTTAAACTTGTGAAGGGGAGGATGGGAGAAAAGGCTGCCGAGAGGGCTCCGATAAGGAAGGGACTCTGTCTCCACCCCCCTTGGGAGCTGGATGAATGCGGGAAATGGCCGACTGGTGAAGTGCAGATCAGGGGAAAATGGAATCCCCATGGGAACAAGAGCAGGGAAAATGGAAATATAGGGAAAGAGTGGAAGGTAGTCCTGCTAAATGCCAGGAGCTTGGGCAATAAAATGCCTGAGCTCCAAGCAATGCTAACTGAGGGAGCGGTGGATGTGGCAGCAGTCACTGAGACCTGGGCCACCGCAGGACATGACTGGGACCTGAACCTGGAGGGTTACACTACATTCAGGAAGGACGGGGAGGAAAGGGAGGAGGGGTAGCAATAACGGTCAAAAACTGCATTGGCATAGGGGGAGTAGAGGAGGCGGAGGGAACCGTGGATGCAATTTGGGTCACCTTGATAACAAGGAGGGGCAAGAGAGTAAAAATAGGAGTGGTGTATAGACTCCCTGTGCTGGCAGAGGAGCTGAAGAAGAGTCTGGTGGCAGATGTTGGGAGACACTGCAGATTGGGCAGGGGAGGGGTGGTGGTGTTGGGAGACTTAAACATGCCAAGAACAGACTGGGAGACTATGACATCCTCAGTGGCCAGGGAACCAAGGTTGTTGGATGTCTTTCAAGACGTGTTCCTAACTCAGCAGGTGGGGGAACTGACCAGGGAGGCATGGGTACTGGATGTGGTTCTGGCAGACAGTGACCAGATTGGGGCCTTGAGATAAGGGACCCGTTGACAGGGAGTGACCATGCCATGGTCTGGTTCTGCTAGGACCTAGGAGGGGTAGAAGGCCGCACAAAGATGGAGGTAACTGACTTCAGGGGAGTGGATTTTAAGGAAATGGGAAAGATCCTTAAGGAACATTTGGATGTGATTGTGTCAGATGTGGATGCTGACAGTAGGTGGGCAATCATCAGAAGATGGGTGAAGGATGCTACCAGCACCTATGCAAGAGTAAGACAAAAAAGCAGTAGGGCCCGAAAACCCTGCTGGTGGACCAGGGAGGTCCAGGAGGTGGTGCGAGGAAAGAAGGCAGCCTATAGGCAATTCAAGTGCTCAAGGAGTGAAAGGGATCGAGGGGAGTACAAGCTGATGGCTAGAAGGGCCACTAGGGTGGTGAGAGCAGCTAAGGCAAGGAAGGAGCAGAACCTGGTCAGGGAAATTAGGAGAGGGAACAAGGGGTTCTTTAGATGCATTGGGGAAAAATGAAGGGTGAAGGGGCAGAATAGCAGGATTAAAACAGGGAGAGATGGGCACAAGACCCGGGGGAGCAGGCTGAGGTACTAAATGAGTACTTCACCTCAGTTTTCACCAAGGAAAATGGGGTGCTGCATCATCATGGGAGGAGACAGTGATACTGAGGGGGACCCTTACCAATCGGCAGGTCTGGGGAGGGGGGATCACTGGCAGGAGGGTGAAAGGCTAAGCAGGGACAAGAGGTAGTGGAGGTGGAAATCGCAGCAGAGAGAGTGAGGGAAGCCCTCAGGTCCCTTAAGATGGAGAAAGCACCAGGGCCAGATAAATTACACCCCAGAGTGCTGAAGGAACTTGCAGATGTTCTGAAGAAACCCCTGGCGGAGCTTTTCACCATCTCTCTGAGGACAAGGTGGGTGCCCCAGAACTGGAAAGTGGCACACATAGTGCCTATCCACAAGGGGAGATCAAGGGAGGTGGCAGGGAACTACAGGACTGTCAGCCTGACATAGGTGGTGGGCAAGGTGATGGATGGCATTGTCAAGGAGAGGCTGGGGGGACCTGGAAAAGTCAGGGTGCCTGGACAATAGACAGCATGGATTCGTCCCGGAGAAATCGTGCCAGACAAACCTTGTGGACTTCTATGACTGGGTTATGAGTGCCTTGGACCTGGGTAGACCAGTGGATGTCCTCTTTCTAGACTTCAGCAAGGCATTTGACTCTGTTCCTCACGAAGGCCTGTTAGATAAGCTGGGAGAAATGGGAGTGGGGAACCAGATGATCAGATGAATAGGCAATTGGCTCCAGGGTTGTAGTTGGCAGGATAGTCTCACCCCCAAGGAGGGTCATTAGTGGGGTCCCACAGGGATCAGTCCTTGGGCCCATCCTGTTCAATGCCTATGTCTCTGACATAAGGACAGGTATCAGGAGTGAGATGAGTCTCTTAGCGGATGACTCAAAACTGGGGGCGGTGGTGGATGGGGAGGAGGGAAGGGAGGCCCTACAGGGGGACCTGGAAGCTCTGGAAAGATGGTCTAGAAAGTGGAAGCTGAGGTTCAGTGCAGGGAAATGCAAAGTACTACACCTGGGGGCCAGAAACCCGGGCCAAGTATACACCCTGAGGGGGAAATGCTACAAGTCTTGATGGCTGAGAGGGACCTGGGGGTGGTGGTGGATGTCATCATCATCATCATTATCAAATCTTTATTTATTCAGGCGAACATCATTGAGCAAGGCTCATTTACCTGATAAGGTCAAGGTTCAATAGTTGATACACAACAGATATATCATACACTTATATAAGACAGTTATACATACAGGGGAAAATAACGTTTATAAACACAGTGATGTACAGTAAATTCACATGATAAAAAACAGTTACAGGAAAGTTAAGCTAATATTTACAGTATGTACAGTATATACATATCCCAGTGGGGGGGCATGGCAGACACTCAACATAATGTAATACTAGGATGGTGAAGGTATTACTGGGTGCCATAAGATGGGGTGTCTGTCTAGAAGGAATATGCCATATATGGTCTGGAAGGGAGATTTGTGAGATGACAATGATAGCTCTAGTGGTAGCAATTGCACTTCTCTTTGAAGAAGACTATACAATGCTGTTTAAAGGATGCAAATGGAATAATATTGGACAGTTTTAGGGATTTTTGTAGGGTGTTCCATGCTATAGCTAGAGAATAGCTGATTGCTGACCTCCCTAGCCTGTTGTTGAATTTGGGCAATTTGAGCAGGATGATGTTGTTGCTTCTTAGGACATAGGAGCTAGGAGAGGTCTGGGTGAAGCAGTCCAGGACATAGTTTGGAGTTTTTGACAATGCTCTGTAAATCCATAGTGCTGCATTTCTGTTCCTTCTGAGGTGTAGAGGAAACCCACCCAACTGCAGCATAAAAGAGCAATGATGAGTATTAGATGGCAGATCTGTAATGAATCTTATTGCTCTATGGTACAGGGTATCCAGCTTGCTTAGGTAGGAGATGGGGCAGTGACTATAAAGGAAGTCTGCATAGTCAACAACTGAAAGAAAAGTGGCCTGGACTAACCTCATCTTTGATTCTCTTGTTAGGAAGTGTTTTATTCTATAGAATAGGCCAAGTCTTTGGCAAAGTTTTTTCAGCAGTTCTTCAATATGATGAGTGAAGTCAAGTCTGTTGTCAATCCACACACCTAGGTATTTGAAGTTTTCTACATACTCAGATTTCTCCAAGTATAGTGCATAGCTGGGGAGAATGATTGAGGGATGTGCTGGTGGAGCTTTGATTTGTGAACATCATTGCTTTTTTTTTTGCATTTAACAGAAGCTTTTTCTCAGTAGCTGATATTGTAGCAAGGAGAATTCTGTTTGTAGGATTTCACGAGCAGCTGCAGGCAAAGGTTGCTGACATACAGAACAGTGTCATCAGCAAAGAGGTGTACAGAGGAATTGGTAAGGGTTGAATCAATGTTATTTATATAAATGGCAAAAAGGATAGGACCCAGAATAGAACCTTGGGGGACTCCTCTTGATAGTGGTTTTAATGGGGATAGGTCACCTTCAGCTTTTACCTGCTTTTACTGTGCTGTGGATGTCAAGATGAACAACTCGGAGACTTGTAGGAGGGCAGCAGCCAAGGCCAACAGGATGCTGGGATGCATCGCTAGGGGGATCACCTCCAGAAGGAGGGAAGTGATACTCCCTCTGTGTAACTGCTTGGAGAGGCCGCACCTCGAGTACTGCATGCAGTTTTTGAGGTCACATTTAAAGAGGGACATTAAACTCCTGGAGAGGGTCCAGAGGAGGGGCAACCAAAATGATTTAGGGCCTGGGGGACAGGACCTATGGGGAGAGGCTTGAAGAGCTAAATATGTATACATTGGAAGAGAGAAGGGACCAGGGGGACATGATAGAGGTCTTCAGGTACATGAAAGGGGTAAACAGGGGAGGAGAAGTCAGGGTGCTTCGAAGGAAGGAGGAGGGGACAACTAGAGGGCATGGGTGTAAGCTGGATGGGGGAAGATTCAGGGGAGAAAGGAGGAGGTGCTACTTCATTAAGAGGGTGGTGGAGCCATTGAATGCACTGCCCAGAGGGCTGCTGGAGGCAGTGACGGTGGAGGAGTTCAAGAGGGGGTGGGACAGGTACAGGGGAAGGGTTCTGGAAGCAAAATCCAATGCAGCGAGAATATCCGGAACTGGGAAGGGAGAAGCCAGAGAAGGCGAGGGGGCAGCAAGGTCAGCTCCCAGGGTGGGGGCTGAACAAACGAGCAGACGTGAAAGACCGTTAGGCCTATTCTGCTGGCATTTTAGTATGTTAGTATGTAAGTTAAAACCAGCATAAAGTTTTAAAATCTAGGAAGCAAAATAGATCATTCAAGAAAATCTATTTTGTTTTTAGCACTGTAACATTTCTAGAGGGGGGCTAAGTAGCCTCTATTACCACTACCACTTTATTCACAAATTCGAATAGGCCTCATATTCATAACTTTACCAAAGTGTTGCACAAAGTCCCTGCCCTGCTTACAAAGTACTTAACCTAGCTAATTGTGATAAAATTTAACATGAATGGAGTAAAGGTTGCAAGCTCAGTATATGTACAGTATATGTATATGACAGCTAAAGGGGAGGTGCTGCTGGTAGGAGATTTTAATCTGCCAGATGTAGATTAGAGCAACCAGGCTGTAGCCTTTGCCAGGAACAGAGATATCCAAGAAGTCCTGCGGGGGATGTGCCTATGACAGCTAGTGACGGACCCACCTGAGAGGGAGCGACATTGGACTTGGTACTCACCAAGGGTGACAGAATTACAGATGTAAAAGTGGAGAGCCATCTGGGATCAGATTATCACAATACAGTGCAGCTCAATGTGAGAACAGCAGAAGAGTTGAACCACACAAAAGCAAGGGCCCTGGATTTCAGGCGGAATGACTTTGCAAAGACGGGGGAATGTCTTAGGAAACACTGTCAGGAAAGGAGAAAAGTGGGAGGGGGTAGAGGAACAATGGGAGAATCATAAAGGAGCCATAGTGGAGGCAACAAGCCATTGCATTAGGCAAGTAAGCAAAACAAAGAGAAAGAAAAAAACTGGTAAGGTTCTCAAAGGAAGTAGCTGAGAAGGTAAGGGCAGAAAGGGTGGCATTCAGGAGGTACGAGGAAACACAGAGGGAAGAAGACAGGGAACTGTATCTGGAAAAGCAGAGAAAGCTGGTGAAAGTAGTTAGGAGCGTAAAGGTACCGACAGAAGAAAAATTAGTCCAGGCAATAACAAAAGGGATCAAGAACTTTTTCAGGTAAATTAGTGAAAGAAAAAGACTAAGGATGGGTTCAAGCGACTAAAATGGGAAGGAAGAAGGTGTGTAGAGGGGGACCAAGAAAAAGCAGAAATCCTGCACAAATTTTTTTGTTCAGTATTCACAGAAGAATGGGAAGGGGAAGGAGCAGGACCAAAGTTAGGTGATGGAAGCTCCACTGGAAGGCAGGGAGGTGGACACCAGTCCATTTAAGGAGGAGATGGTCTTAAAGGAACTCACTAATCTGAAACTGAACAAGGCAATGGAGCCAGACGGGATACATCCCAGAGTATTAAAGGAACTGAGGGAGGTGCTGGCAGCACCAGTCAGAGACCTGCTCAACAGTTCACTGGAAATAGGTGTGGTACCAAAGGACTGGAAGAAGGCTGTCAAATATAGGCCAGTCAGCCTGACCTCGGTGAGGAAAAAACTAATGGAATCACTACTAAAAGAAAGGTCTGTGATATATCTTGAACCCAACAGAGCACTGGATCAGAGGCAGAATGGATTCACAGCTGGAAGATCTTGTCAAACAAATCTGATAGATTTCTTTGACTGGGTTGCTAGGGAGGAGGATCAGGAGGGGTGGTGGATGTGGCCTACCTGGATTTTGGTAAGACCTTTGACACCATCCCACATAGGAGGATAGTAAAGAAGCTATGCAAACTGGAGTGGGTTCCAGGGTGGTAAACTGGGTCAAACATTGGCTGAGCAATAGGACACAGAGAGTGGTAGTGGACAGAGTTCAATCTGAAGAAAGCAGGGTGACCTGTGGGGTCCTGCAGGGATCAGTGCTTGGACCAGTCCTCTTGAATGTCTTCATAAGAGACATTGTTGAGGGGCTGAAAGGGAAGGTGTGTCTGTTTGCAGACAATGACAAGTAGCACACACAGTATCCTTCTCAGAGGTGCTGCCTGTCAAACGCATGGGTGAGGCGAGGGTAATTGGCACCATGCAGTTTAATGAATGGTTGAAAAAATGGTGCAGAGCACAGGGGTTTGGCTTCATTGGGGACTGGGGTTCCACCTGGAGGGACAACAGCCTATACTGGCAGGATGGTTTGCATCTGTCCAGGAAGGAACAAGTCTTTTGAGCAATCAGTTTAAATGCTTCATTGGCAAGCTTTTAAACTAGTCAAAGGGGAGGCACTGACAAGCAGCAGAAAACCCCAGCCTCTCCCTACAAAACAGGGTACTAAATGAGAAAAAGACCAAGGTAGAACGGTCAGTGGGGATGCTGCAACAGAAGGTAAAGCCATCAAAATGAAGAGCAATAAGTACCAATGCCCGTAGTCTAGGTAACAAGCTTCCTGAATTAGTGGCCTTGATGGAGGAGGAACATCTGATATCATGGCAGTCACAGAAACATGGTACACACAAAACCATGACTGGGACTTAAACATACCGATACACTATCTACAGGAGGGACAGGGAGGGTAAAAGAGGAGGAGGAGTAGTTCTTTACATAAAGGAAGGAATAAAAGCAACAGAACAAAAGGGTAAACAGGGAGGAAGAAGCACTGTGGGTAAATTTGGAGACAGGCAATGGCACCACAATCCGCACAGGGGTTGTATACAGACCCCCTTCTCAGGGGGAGGAAATGGACAAGGAAATGATAGAAAGTATACTTAGAATGTCAGAAAAAGGGGAGATACTGCTGATGGGTGATCTGAATATGCCAGATGTTAACTGGAGTGCAGTTGCAGCTGCCACTTCGAAGAGTGCAGTTATTCTAGATGCCCTACAGGGGGCATGCCTTAGACAACTGGTACTGGAGCCCACTCGAGAGGGAGCAATATTAGACTTGGTACTGTCAAATGGAGATGGAGAGAGGATCACAGATGTAGAAGTGGGTAGCCATCTGGGAACTAGCGACCATCGAACAGTATGGTTCACAATAAAATACAGTAATAGAGTCAAGCATAAAAGACAAAAGTACTGGACTTTAGGAGGGCTGACTTTGCCATAATGGGTGAGTGCCTAAGGAATGCACTAGCAAATGAGCAGGAAGGAGGGTGGAAGAACAATGGGAAATAATAAAACTGCCATTACAGAGGTAACAAGCCTTTGTGTGAAGCAAATAAACAAAACAAGACGATGTAAGAAACCACTATGGTTCTCAAAGGAAGTGGTGAAGGTTCAAGAGAAAAGAAAGCATTCAGGAAGTACAAGGAATCGCAGAAGGAGCAGGACAGAGAACTGTATCAGTTAAAGCAAAAGGAGGCTGGGAAGGCAGTCAGAACAGCAAAGGCCCAAACCGAGGAAAAGATAGCCAACCCAGTTAAGAAGGGATAAAACCTTTATAGGTACATCAGGGAGCGAAGGAAGACCAAGGAGAGGATAGTGAGGCTTAATAAAGAGGGAGGAGGGTGGGCAGAGGGTGACTGTGAAAAGGGAGATACTAAACAAATATTTTTGCTCAGTATTACGGAAGAGGGGAGATACATAAAACAAACAGTAGTAACACTCTGGATACAGAAGTTGATACCAGCCCATTTACAGAAGAAAGGGTTCTGAAAGAGCTCTTAAAACTGAAGGTGGACAAAGCAATGGGCCTGATGGGATTCATCCCAGAATTCTAAAAAGAACTATGGTAGAACTAGTGACACCACTGACTACCCTTTTAACAAATCATGGGAGGATGGGGTGGTATCCAAGGACTGGAGGAGGGCAGATGGATCCCTTCACAAAAGTGGGAGCAAGGCAGAAGCAGGAAACTATAGACCTGTTAGTTTAACCTCAGTGATAGGGAAAATGATGGAATCACTTCTAAAGGAAAGAATTGTTGAGTATCTAGAGGCCAGAGGGCACAGGACCTAGGCAGCATGGATTCATAGCGGGAAGGTCATGCCAGATGAATCTGATGAGTTTCTTTGACTGGGTGACCAAAGTAGTAGATCAGGAGGGGCTGTGGACATGGCCTACCTAGACTTTAGCAAGGCATTTGACACAGTCCCACACAAAAGATTAATATAAAGTTAGCCAGCTCATGCAAGTGGGTCCCAAGATGACAGCCTGGGTAAAGAATTGGCTGAGAATAGGACACAGAGTTATAGTAAATGGAGTCCACTCAGAAGAAAGGAGGGTTACTAGTGGGGTACCGCAGGGTTCAGTATTAGGACTGGTCCTCTTCATGTCTTTATATGCTTACATTGCAGAAGGACTGGAAGGAAAGTATGTCTCTTTGCAGATGACACCAAGATCTGCAACAGAGTTGATGCACAGGGTGGGTGGAAAGGATGAGAAGGACTTGGCAAGGTTAGAGGAATGGTCAAATGTATGGCAGCTTAGATTCAATGCTAAGAAGTGCAGGTAATGCACCTGGGAAACAAAACCCAGGGAAGAGTACACAATGGGGGTGAGATACTAACAACAAGAATGGAAAGGGACCTGGGGTAGTCATATCAGATGACCAAAGATTGGCAAGCAATGTGAGAGGGCAGCAGGAGGGCTGGGGGGATACTGGGATGCATAGGGAGAGGCATCACCAGTAGAAAACAGGAAGTTATTATCCCTCTGTACAGACAGCTGGTGAGACCCCATTTGGAGTACTGTGTGCAGTTCTGGAGACCCAATCATAAAGACATGAGACAGGATGGAAGCTGTCCAGAGAGGTGCTAAAATGGTGCAGGGTCTGCACCGGAAGTCGTGAGGAAGAGAGACTTAAGGAGCTTAATATGTATAGCCTCGAGGAAAGGAGGGAGAGGGGGGACATGATAGAAACTTTCAAGTACCTCAAGGGAATCAACAAAGTCCAAGAGGGTAGCATCTTTCAAAAAAAGAGGTGTGCAAGAACAAGAGGGCACAATTTGAAGATGGGGTGGGCGGCTCAGAGGTAATTTAAGGAAGTATTTTTTCACAGAGAGGGTTGTGGATGCATGGAACGGCCTTCCGGAGGAGGTTGTGGAGTCAAAATCAGTGGGGGAATTCAAGCATGCATGGGATAGTCATAAGGCAATTCTGGGGGTTGGGGGTAGGAAGAAGTAGGCTGCTGGTTAACTAGGATCTGCAGCTTATCCAGTAGGTCGGGAAATGCACAGACTGGGTGGGCCAAGCGGTCCTTATCTGCCGTCAAATTCTATGTTTCTATGTTTCTATGCAACAGGGTTGACTCTCCAGGAGGGGTAGAGAAAATAAGAAGGGATCTAAGTAAGTTTAAGGAGTGGCCAAGGGTGTGGCAACTAAGGTTCAGTGCAAAGAAGTACATGATCATGCACTTGGGGCACAGAAATGAGGGGGAGGGGTGCATGATGGAGTGTACTAATGGCCACCAAACAGGAAGAGGACCTGGGAGTAATCATATTTGATGATCTAAAGGTTACCAAACACTCTGAGAAGGCTGTGAGGACAGTGCTGGGGTACATAGGCAAAGGTATCTCCAGCAGAAAGAAGGAAGTGGTGATACCATTCTACAGAACATTGGTGAGAACTCATCTAGAGTACTGTGTCCAGTTCTGAAGGCCACATCTTGGCAAGGACATAGAGTAAAAGTGATTCAGGGAAGGGTGACAAAAAGTGTGCAGCTTCTACACCTTTAGTCATATGAGGGGAGACTGGAGGACCTCAATATATTATTCCCAGGAGAAGAGGAGAGAGGGAGGGGGATATGATAGAGACTTTCAAATATCTCAAGGGTATAAATAAAGTACAAGAGAGTAGCAGCTTAAAAAAAAGAGATATTCAAGGCCAAGGGGCCATGACATGTAAATAGAGGGTGGTAGACTTAGGGGTAATGTGAGAAAGCATTTTTTCATGGAAAGGGTGGTGAATCCATGGAACAGCCTCCCAGTAGAGGTTGTATGGGCAAAAACAGAAGGGGAATTCAAAAATGTATGGGGCAGACATAAAAGAACTCAGGCGACAGAAAAGCGACGGTAAACTGTAGATCAGTGGTATATGAAACAGGGAAAAAGGGCAGACTAGGTGGGCCAAGCGGTCCTTATCTGCCATCGCATTCTTTTTCTGTGTTATATGCTGGAATGTACCTATCCCCTTGTCAGTGCAGCACAAGTAAGGCACCAACTACTGTACCATTACAAAGAAATTCCCCCTGCTGGCCAGATAATGGAATAAAGTTGTTGGGCAAGCAACTGGCATTCAAGGATCAAAGTATCAGGACAGCTCAAACACAATTATGCTTCTTCCCCAAAGTTTCATGATTCAATTGTTTACATGCAAATTACCTCATTCACCTTGCAAAGCATTAGCACCTCTTTACTGATTGATTACTGTGGCATGTAAATATTAATACCCAACTTTTGCTTCATGGATTGAAGTAAAGCTTGGTGCTCTGTAGTGATAGCAGGCACACGCACCATATGGAAGAGCACCTTGCTGAAGTGCAGCACACCTCTGTCCTTGATGACAAAGTAAAGCTGAAAATGTTGGGCCATCCATCTGGATTGCAAGTCAGGGATCAGACATTTAGCCTTGCTGTGGTCATGAACTGCATTATCACAGGGATGTCACTGCATGGCATGATAATTTGTCTTTCCCATGGACCCTGAGCTGGGGTCATTTTGTGCACAGCACAGTTGAAAAGCACACATAGCCCTGCATGTACCTAATGACTAACTAGTCTGCCGTCTCTGTGTTGCCATGCCATGCTTTTGCAATTAGTAACTGAGTATTTGTTAAGGCCCTGCACAGTTTTTGCTGTATTAAGACATGCCTTTGAAAAGCTTTAGGCTGTGGAGCAAAAACAACCATACCATAATTTAGTAAATAAATTAATAGTGCCTTCACAGAACTTCAAATCTGGTATTATCACGTGTTTATGGCTCAGCCTTTAATGTGCATGTGCAAAATCCATCATGTTGTCATACAATGTAAACAGCATAAACAGCTTTATGCTGTACAAACATAAGCTATGAATACAACAACTGGAGTGGTAAGCACATATTCGGTGGAAAAAGTCATATTTGCAAGTCACAAATTCGCTTTGCAGTGCACAATGTGTTTGAATATGGGAACTCTCGTATTCCCATTTCACTCTTTTTATTGACTGCTTTAGTGTCATCTCCCTTTCTTATTTATTTACATTACATTTTATTTAAATTTTGTTTTGTTAACTGGGAATATGCACTGGGATGGATGCAATTTTTCTGGCATGACATGAGTACAGAGCTGTAAAATACAAATGCATCTTAGCATAACACAATAAACAATACATACATATTAATAATCACACATCAATAAAAAATGTTAATTAAACAAGTATACTGATTTAAAATCTGCAGGTGATAGCTTAAGTTTAAGGCAAAAAACATTAGGAGTAGGTGACAATCTAATGAAGTAAGGAATAGCATTCCAAAGGGCTGCAGTATGGGATCCAATTAATTATAACCCATTGTGGTATCCAGCTGTGACAGGGTTGAATTTGTTGCACAGAAAGAGTTAAAAGCAAGGATCTGTTCTAGTCTCTCCTTTTCTGTCTCTTGTCTGATTGCATAATCAAATGATCCAATAGAACAGGTTAAAGTCTTTAAGTATTTGGGCTTATACAGATTTGACCTATGCTGCCCATATGAACTCTTGGTAAAAATGGTGCAGTAAACCAGAGACTGGGCATGTTGTACAGGAATAAATTATAAACATTTTCCCACTTTAACAATGAGTCTGATAGTTAATATATATGTTATATCTATTATAGATTACAGAATTGTAGTCTGAAGATGTGGGGCATCACACATCCTAATTTCAGGGGTTCATCGAGTTATGAATAAAGGGTGTCATTTTATCCTAAATACATGTCAGAAGACACACCTGAGACTTTATGCACTAAATGGCTAGTTACATTTTGATTTGTGCACGCATTCTTACATGGGTTTCTCTCTGTTCACCTTTCTTTTGATCCTCCAATACTGAGCTAGTTCCCTGTAAAATTAAGTGTGTCTTCTCCTAGTCCTCTCTAGAGAGCTTCCACCCCAAAAAAGTGCACTGCAGCCAGAACAAAATGCTGTGTATTTCAACTCAGCTCCTCTGCAGGAGAAAATCCCAAACCTCCAAACACAAGGAAATCAGAAAGTTAGTTTCCTCCCATGCTAACAAGGCAATCTGTTTTGAGTAGATTTTAGAAATGCTGTGCATAAATGTGTCAAAGCACAAAGAGTCAATAATCTCTATTTGCACTTGGAGGTGATTTTTCTGCTGCCTCATTCATTCTCTCTCTTCCTCTCTGTCTCTGTCTCTCTCTCTCTCTCTCTCTCTCTCTCTTCTGTCTCTTCTCTCGCTGAGGAGAATAAATAGAAATAGTTTTTTTTTTTCTGAAGCTTTGCTAAAATTGACAACATGGAAATTGGTCTGCAATGACTACTGAGGTTTTACCCTTTTGTGCAATGGAACAACACTGGCACATTTTCAAAGGTCTGGAACCTGCTGAGACTCGAAAGAAAAATTAAATAATATTGACATTGAAGTTGCCACACTAGGTATTACTAATTTAAGAAATGTTGGGATAAGATCATTGGCACTTGCTGATTTATGTCCATTATGTCTCATCAGCAATTTGTATACTTGTGAGCTGCTCACTTTTTAAATAGATTTAGGAAGATCGGATTCTGAGCCACGCAAGTCTAAAACATTCTGAATGTTAACTGAATCAGTTTTTGGAAGACAATTTACAATATTACAGAAACGAGTGATGAAAGGATTGGCTATAACTTTTTGATCATTCAGTTCAGTTCCATTTAAAGAGCTTGTGTACTGCCTAGAAACTGCCAGCAATTAATTGTAACTTTCAGATGTAGTCAGCTATCCCTTCTTATAGCTCAAGTATTTTTTTCTTTTCTGTTTGCTAATTAGAAGATTTCCACCTAGCAGTACTGGGGTGATGTGTGGAGAAGCTCTCTAGAGGAAAAAAAGTAAATTTTGCTTATTCCCACTACATCAACACTGAGACCACACTGACAATGATTTTACTAATAACTAATGAAAGCCATTTCTCACTGCCAGGTTTCATTTTCACATGAAGCAGCAGGGACTGGCTCTCATTGGTTATAGAGATGTTGTAAAATTAAATTTTGCCTGTGAAATTGGAAAATTTGACACACAAAATGTTTCACGAAAATGTTGCATAATTTTACAATTTCACCTGCATTTTTGCCTCTGAGTAGTCCACCAACAATGGCAAAATTTTCCCACAGTGGAGAAATTTCGCCCACAGGTGAAATTTCGCTTGCTTGGGGATGAAATTTCGTTCACAAACGTAAGTGAAATTTTGCATTTCAACCTGCAAAATATTTTGTGTAATGAGCTATTTCCATGAAATATTTTGCCTGGCAAAATATCCAATTTCACAGAACACTACCTGGTTATTAGTGATGTCACAATTTCCTGAATTTTGATTGGTAGCTTGTGAAAGTCACTGTTCAGGCTGCAAGGATTGTGGTGCCTCAAGGTGTTTTGTCTAATTTCTGATGAAGTCGTGGGAGGAACAGTACTGACTTTTTTCCTTCCAGACAGAGTGCTGCTCCACACATTACCCCAGTACTACCAGGTGGAAAATCTTTTAATTAGCAAACAGAAAATAAAAAAAATATTTCAGATATTGGAAGTGATAGCTGACTGCATCTGAAAATTACTATTAATTCAAGCAGTACACACCCTTACAGAAATAATTGTTTGAAATGTTTTCATGCTGCACACATAAAACTACCCAAGTGATATGCATGTTGCAAGTATGATTTAAATGTTAAATTGGAACCGAGTACATGCATTTGACATGCATGCAGCAAGCAAGTGTGGAAACCAAGATTTTTATGTTAAATTGGGAAAGACTGAATGCATGTGGCATGTGTGCAAAAAAGCAAGTGATCACAGATGACTGTACATGTAAAAGTTAAGTGACTTGCTTAGGATCACACTGCAAACAATTGGGAGTTGATGAGATTCAAACCTAGGTCTTCATTCCTCCAAGTCTTCTGGCTTGCAGTTCAGTGCCTTTAACTGCTAAGCCATACTGTCTACACACGTATGGCTCATTTGTACTTTGATACAAACTGTATCTAAATACATCTGCACGCATGAGCATGTTTGTAGTCACTGTTATGCTTTTCAGTTCTCTCCCTCATCCCATTTTCACAGTTGAACTGTAGAACACATACCAATGAAACATAGAATTTGATGGCAGATAAGGACCGCTTGGCCACTTAGTCTGCTCATTTTCCTACCTAATAGATAAGCTGCAGAACCTAGTGAACCAACAGCTTACTTCCTCCTACCCCCCATTAGGACTGCCTTATGTCTGTCCCATGCATTCCTGCATTCCCCACTATTCTTGACTGCACAACCTCCTCAGAGAGGCTGTTCCATGCATCCACAACCCTCTCCATGAAAAAAATACTTCCTCACATTACCTCTGAGCCATCCCACCTCTATCTTCAAATTGTGCCCCCTTGTTCTTGTACATCTCTTTTTCTGAAAGATGCTACCCTCTTGGACTTTGTTGATTTCCTTGAGGTACTTGAAAGTTTCTATCATGTCCCTTCCCTCCTTTCTTTCCTCAAGGGTATACATATTAAGCTCCTTTAGTCTTTCTTCATATGTCTTCTGGTGCATACTCTGCACCATTTCAGTTGCCCTCCTCTGGACAGCCTCCAGTCTTTCTATGTCTTTACAGATATGGGGTCTCCAGAACTGCACACAGTACTTTAGATGGAGTCTCGCCAACTGTCTGTACAGAGGGATAACAACTTCCTGTTTTCTACTATTGATGCCTCTCCCTGTGCATCCCAGTATTCCCCCAGCCTTTCTTACTGCCTTCTCACATTGCTTGCCCACCTTTAGGTCATCTGATATAATTACCCCCAATGGAAACATATGTGGTTTTTCCCACCACCAATACACAAACTTACCCAAAAAACAAATAAATGACTTCTCTCTGGCCAGTACTCTTACTATTTTCTCTCTGTAATTTTGAAATCTTCCATTAAACCAACCTTAAGAAGAAAATCCAAAAGTAGCAATAACTCAACACACATACACACATACACACATATGGCCAGTCCCCCTCCCCCCATGCACACACACTGTAGCTGGTATGGCCATGCTGCTACAGACAACCTACCAAGTATAGGTATAAGTAAAAAGTCTCTTACTTTTTTTTCCAATTTAAAGTTTATTCATACATTTTCCACCATAAAAGGCAGCATACAAAGAAAACTGATAGAGATTTATCTATACATAGTGAAAGGATGCTACCCACCCCAACCCCTCCTTACTGCAGTAACCCATCTCAGTACCCGTGGATGCCAAGCATCAAACCAAAAACCGTGCATGAGTGATAACCCCAGTATAGGTTTAGTTTGGAGCCAGAGAGATTAGTGAGTGAAGGGGATCCCAGATTCTAGTATAAACTGCCAGACTGTTGTGCAGACTGGCTATCACTTTTTCTGTGTGCAAGTTAGATAATACTTGACTTACCCATTCATGGAAAGAAGGGGAGGACTTGTCTTTCCAGTGATGAAGAATTATTTTCTTAGCCAACAGGGCAATCATGGAAATATGAAATTTGCGTACCCTAACTCTAATAGAAGACAGGTCCCCTAACACACATATCTCAGGGGTAAAATATTCTTGGAGACCCAACAAGGGGTCTAAGGAAGTTTGGATTGAAACCCATAAGGTGGAATTCTTGGACAAGACCACAGCATATGGAAATGTGTGCCTCGTCCTGTGAATATTTGTTGCACTTATTTGAATCTAGGTAACCCCATTTGTGAAGTTGGCTGGGAGTAATATAAGTTGTGCAATACGTGGTATTGCATGAGGCGCAATCTATCTTGAGAAAAATTTGTGACATGACTTCCAGAGAAAGTGCCAATCCAGTTGAAGGTGAGGGAAAATTATCTAAAATCTTGATGGCCCAAATGACCCCCAAATCTTTGTGAAACAAAACCTGATATAGTTTAGAAATTTCACCCAGGAGAGCCAGAGAGTGGGGATACCTCGGTATCAGAGAAGAGGTGTTCAGAGAAGGAGGAGTGCTACCTAGGTAATGTACAAGTAAGTGTTTCAATTGCAGGACTTTAAACTAGGAAGACGGCAGGATGAGAAATTTTATAACCATCTCTTCTACTGATAAACAATGCCCCCCACCATCAGTAAAAGCCAAGAGCTTCCTCTCTGCCAGTTGGGGCAACCAAAGTCGAGAAATTTGACTTGTTTTAATAGTAAATGATGGAGAGTTCCAGATAGACTGGGCCAGGTCCAGATGGGGGGGAATACTGCAGAAAGGAGCTTATCTGTGAGTAGACCTTTAAAGAGGTCCTTATTGTGGAGTTACCCTTATGGCCCCACTCACCTGGGATAAATGCAAGAAAGAATAACGAGAGGATCCAGATTTTTGTCATTGATTGCATACAATTCTATATGGAGCCAGATAGGTTGCATTTCTTCTGGGCCGGGAGATACCCACCTCAAGCATTTCGCAAAATGACTAGCCCAGTGATGTATTGCCCTCCAATTTTGGGGCTGCCAGCTTATGATAAGCCAAACAGGGATATCTATCAGCCCAGATGAATCTAGTGAAAACACCATGTACCTTTTTAAAACAGAGTAAAGGAATAAAGGTGTTGAGAAGGGACAATGGGTAAAAATTCCTAGGAAATATATTCATCTTGATTATGTTGATCTGGCCCCATAAAGAAATAGGGAGTTTAGACCACCTCTCAAGGTCAATGTAATTCCCGCAATAGGGATGTAAACTTTCCTTGAACCATGCTAGGGGTTATGTAAGTTTGATACCCAGATATTTGAATGACCTGGGTGTCCAACATAGCCCAAAAGGGCTAATGTCAGTTTTGAAAACTTTGTGATTTAATGGGAAAAACAGGGACTTACTGGCATTCAATTTGTAGTTGGACAGAGCACTAAACCTTACTACTTCCTTAGAAAGGCCGGACGGAGGATACCGGTGGGACAGATGTTTTAACAGGTCATCTGCATATGCAGTGACTTGACTTCATGTTGCCCAATTCTCACCCCTTGTATAGAATCATTATTGAGAATATTTTGAATAAGAGGTTCCAGATAAGTTAAATAATAGAGAAGGGGCACCTGCCTAGTACCAGGTGAAGCGAGAAAGAATGGGAGAAGGCCCCATTCGCAGAAATTCTTGCCGAGGGATTTTTATAAAGGGCGGTAATCCAGGAAATAAACAGGGGAGGGAAGTGGAAGGCCTCCAGAGTATGGAACAAAAAGTTCCAGTTCACACGGTCGAATGCCTTCTCAGCATCCAGGGAAACCAAGCCCGCAGGGAACTGCGCATCCCTGGTAGATGAGAAGACGTGCAACAAGGTGCATAAATGATTGGAAGATGAGTGCTCTTTCATAAATCCAACCTGGTTTGTACCTATTAATCCAGGAAGAACCACTGCCAACCTATTAGCCAGAATTTTAGAGAGGATCTTAATATCCTGGTTTAAAAGCGAGATAGGTCTGTAACTTTGAACCAATTTGAGATCTTTATCAGGTTTAGGAAGCAGGACAATCAAGGCCTCGTAGAGATACAGATCTGTCTCTGCCTCAGATAGGATTTGCTGAAATAAGCGACTGAGTATTGTTAAGAGGAGGTCTCAAAAGACCTTGTAAAATAAAGCAGAAAATCCATCTGGACCAGGGACCTTGTCAGCAGGCAGTTCACTAATAACCTTAGCAATTTCCTCCTGGGAAATAGGGACAACCAGAGTGTCTCGACACTGACCAGCGAGAGGGGGCAAGTGGGAGTCCCTTAAATAACCCTCTATGTCTTCAGGACGGGGGGGTGCTCCATGTCACTGTACAATTTAGAATAATTAGCAGCAAATTCTTGAGCTATCTCAGTGGAGACACCTTAAGGGATCCATCTGCCACTGACCTGATGGGAGGGATAAATCTCATTGATTCCTGTTGTTTATACGTTAATGCAGTAACCAGCGCCGCTTTCTCCCCTGATCAGTGTAATTAGCCCGGAACAAATAATAGCTAGTTCTGCTTTCTTGAAGTAACTCCAAATATTTATACCTTAACTCTGGAGTTTCCGAGTATCCTCATCTAGAGAATTAGCAGGAAGATTAACTTCCAGTGATCTGATTTGGGTTAATAAGGATTTTAATTCCTTCTTCCGCGCTCTTTTCCTACCAACCGCCATGCTAATAAGTATCACTGTCATGAAGGCTTTGAAGGCCCTCCACAAGATATCAGGTTTTGCATTATCTAGAGGATTTAATGAAAAAAAAGGATTCTATTTGTTCCCTTATAAGTTTGCAGTATTTAACATCTTTAAGGAGCTGGTCATTGAGTTTCCATCTAGTTTCCTTATTAGATGAATTGAGCAGAACTAGATTGCATACTACTAGTGAGTGATCAGAGATTGGGCCGGGTTGAGTCGAGGAGGTCTTCACCCCAGGCAGGAGACATTGAGAAATGAGTAAGTAATCAATGCGGGACTGCAAGCCATGTGCCATAGACCTAAAGGTAAACTCTCTAGTATCTAGCTGTAAAACACGCCAGACGTTGCAGAGCCCACATTGGTATAATAAATGATTGAATGCTTTCTGTCCGGGGGTAGCCCCACCCAGGTCACTGCCCAGTCTGTCTAAGTTAGGCTTTAGTACGTGATTGAAATCTCCCCCTAAAATAATTTTAATGGGAAGCTTTGGGAGAATGATAGATATAAGCCTCATAAAAAATCCAGGGTTGTCCAGATTAGGGCCATAAACACAGCCCAATAATATTGGGACAGACCACAGGGTACCTTTAACCAGGATAAACCTACCCTCGGTATCGTTAATCACTTGTGTGGAAACAAATGGAATACTCCTGCTAGTCATAAGCATGACCCCGCAGCTATTTGTAGTGCCCTGGGCACTATAAATCGATCCCACCTACTGTCTCCTTAATTGTAAAGCTTACGCTTCTAATAAATGGGTTTCTAGCAAAAAGGTTATCTGTGAACTGAGCAAACTTAAATGTTTGAGAACCTGATATTGCTTATGTTGCTTTCTGATCCCCTTAACATTCCACGATGCAAATGTTAGCTCATTAGCCATCTAGGAAAAATAGATGGGCTAAAATGATTACACTCAGCACACGAGATGTATATCCCCTCTATATGTATCTCCAGGGTTACTGCAGTAACACCGACCCTCTGCCCTAGCCCCCCAAAAGTAAAATCCACCCATCCTCTACCCCCCACCCTCAAGCCATGCCCCAAACCCCTCCCACACTCCCCCCACTAAACTCTCACAAGCAACGTTCAACACAGTACTGGTTCTAATCCCTCTACTCCTGCCTCCCGATAATGAACCAAGCCAATTAGCGCTGTTGCACTCAAATCACAGCCTGTAGAAACCGAGCACTGCGAGTTATATCCCAAATGAAAGAGAATGGTCCTGGCCCTTCAACTCGAACCAACCAGAGCATGGACCTAAGCGAGTTTATATCGGAGGGACAACAGAGAGACCACCACACCACCCAAGTGTTCGTGATAACTCGGATTGAGACGAGAAGCACAGGGTGAGTCACCTGTAACCAAAACCAGACCAGAAACCCCTAAAGGAAGAGATACCTCAGCTCGTATTGAGAGTGAGAAATGAGGTGAGAAAAGCTGTAATCGCTCCACCGGAGAGGAAGGCATGACAACTGCCTCTACCCACCACAAGCCTACACCCAATGCACAGGTCCTCCCTGCAAAATTGAGAGTGCTACTCGCGAATTAATTATTAAACATCACAAATACTTCGAGTAGTGCTTCCTTGTGGGTCCTTAAAGGCTGGAATGCCCTAGTGGCCAATTCCCCTGACCCGACTAATGAGAAACAGGAGTGAGAAAGCCCAGGACCATCCTAGTACCAATCCAAACAAGGAAAATGAGAACTAGCCCAGAACTACAACAAACTAGCTCTTTTCGCCCCCAACAGAAGTAATTGCTCAAATTTATACACAACTTCTGAAGGCCCCAAACCCAAGTGTCCACTGCTTCAGACCAGTATGGGCCCGTTATGAGACGGGAAGAAAAGAAAAGTTGGGGCGGTCTGCAGTGATCCCCAGTCCAAAACGGTAGATGCAATTTCCCAAAACTTCGCATTTAGATAATTTCTCTAAGGGAAAAAACAAAAGTTCAAACCCTTGACTCCATGTAGTACTCCATTCTACGTCACAACCATTCAAGAGTCCTTAAAGAGGTCAGGCAACATGGATTTAAGGCTCATCAAAGCCTCTTCAGGGTCTTCGTAGCTTTTCCAGAATCCATTAGTTGAAGTCTGTAGTCTGGCCGGGTAACCTATCCTGAACTTCAAGCCTGCTGCAATTAGCTTAGAAACAATAGGGTAGAACGCTTTGTGTTTCAAGCGAACCGAGACAGGTAGATCTTGTGAAATTCTCAACTTTATATTTTCCCAGCAAACCTCTTGCAAAGCTTGCACTTTTTGCAGGAAATGCTGTCTCTCCAAATAATTCAGAAACCGGCACACAATAGGGCAGGAAAGATCCTCCGGGGATGGTTTAGGCCGTAAAGCCCTGTGGGCATGCTCTATAATGTAGCAGGGGCCAAATGGAGATGGGTCAGCCACCCGCTCAGCCAGCTTCTGAACAAATACCACAACATGTTGGCCTTCCTCTCCCTCCGGTAAACCGAGGATTACTATGTTGTTTCTTCGGCTCCGGCCCTCTAAGTCCTCGAGTTTAGCTTCTAAATGAGACAATTTCTGGTGCATCAAGACCAGATCAGGGTCGAGACTATTAATTCTTTTCTCAATAGAAGCAATACAGGCTGTGTTATCAGACACAGACATTGAGAGTTCGTCAAGCTTTCTAGATAGCAATTTCAAATCCATTGCTATATCCTTCATTTCTTCTCGAAAGGATTTAAACTCCTCAAGAAACCTGGAAAGCATTAAAGTTTCCTGATCACTAATTTGGCTCGGTGGATCAGGCCCAGAACCACCCGAGGTCCTGGATTTCTTAGAGGCCTTTTCGGGAGTTGCTGGAGGGGTATGCTTCTGTGGGTCTTTCTTCATGTAAGCCTCCATCCGTCCAAGATGTAACCAGACTAGAGTGCCACAGCTATTTTGCAACGTTAAATCTCAAAGACAGGAAAAAAATAGTGAATTAGAACGCCAAAATGAGATAAAGTAGTAAACGGGAGGCAGGAGCTTCTTGAGGGAGCTGCTACTCAGCACTCTGCATCACGTGATCTCCCAAAAAGTCTCTTACTTGAGTACTTGGCGGTCAGAGGCAGGAGTCTTTAAGAGATGATGCCCATAGTCAGAGAGCAGGGGTGTAGTTGTACCCTGTTAAAATGAATGGCATTATTTTTTATTACTATTTTAAACATTATGATGGTGAGTTGGAGAATAATGAAGGCTACTGTTCTACTAACAAGGATCTTGTTAGTCGAGCAGTAACCTTCATTAATAACCAACTCTCCATCAATAATGTATAAAATAGCAATAAAAAAATAACCCCCTGTGATCATGGGTAGAAATGGAGTCCAGGCAATGTTCAGGATTCAACAACTTCAACTTAAATTTATTATTCAGCAGACAAAAATAAGCAGACTGAGTATGGAAAATAAAGTAAAATTACAGAACAAAAGAGGTATAATATTAGCTTCTCAAACAGCTTCTGTCATCCACCTAGTAGCATGCTAGGGGACAGGTAGGGTAGAGCTCCTACCAACAACTGACTTGCTCTACTATTACAAGGACATTTATACCAGTTACAAGTCTCATGACCCACTAAGCACCTCCTACATTATACCTTAAACCAAACAAAATACCTTTCAAGGCTAAAAAAATATATCTCAATAATCTTGAGGCTTTTTACAGGCAGCAAGAGGGCTACAGGAGTGACAATGAAAAGGAAAGAGAAAGGGATAAGCAGAATACCCACATGTGGCCAGTGTGTGGGTATGGAAAATACAGAAAGAGCAAAGCGGCAGAGGAAAGCTATTGGATAGCTGAGGTTAGAAACATAGAGACATAGAATTTGATGGCTGATATGGACCGCTTGACCGACCTAGTGTGCCCATTTTCCTACCTAATGGATAAGTTGCAGTTCCTAGTTAAGTAACACCCTACTTCCTCGTACCCCCCACTAGGACTGCCTTATGTCTGTTCCATGCATTCTTGAATTCCCCCACTGTTTTTGACTCCACAACCTCCTCAGGAAGGCTGTTACATGCATCCACAACCTCTCCATGAAAAATACTTCCTCACATTACCTCTGAGCCGTCTCTCTTCAATTTTCAAATTGTGCTCCCTTGTTCTTGCACATCTCTTTTCTGAAAGATACTACCCTCTTGGACTTTGTTGATTCCCTTGAGGTACTTGAAAGTTTCTATCATGTCTCTCCTCCCCTCTCTTTCCTCAAGTGTATACATATTAAGCTCCTTTAGCCTCTCTTCATATGTCTTCTGGTGCAGACCCTGCACCATTTTGGTTGCCCTCCTCTGGACAGCCTCCACTCTGTCTATGTCTTTGCAGAGATGGAGTCTCCAGAACTGCACCGGTACAATGTGAGCTGCACTGGCTGCCAGTCAGGTGGAGTATCCTCTTTAAGGTGGGTCTTCTTACCTATAAGTCCCTACATGGCCAGGACCCTGGTTACTCGATGGACCTTCTTACACCTGCTGTCTTGGTCCATCCCCTCTGCTCCTCCAGTAGGGGCCTCCTGGGGATTCCCAGAACTGCACATAGTACTCCAGATGGGGTCTCACCAACTGTCTGTACAGAGGGTTAGCATTACAGGGCACTGTTGCAACAGTTTTTTCTGAGAAAAGGGGAAAGGAAACATCACTCCAACAGCACAGATACATTCCTGTTGCTTCTAAATAAGCACAAACTAACCATACCCACTGGTTTAAGGGCTGGACTAGCAAAACACAGCCCCCTCTACATTCAGTTAGTATAGCTAGATGGAGGGGTAACAACTAAACCTAAGCCCCTTTTACACTCCTCCCCACCTAAGAGAAAACCATGGTTTTCTAAGATTTAGAATTGCTTAAATCATAAAGAGTGAGTAGATCTCTCCCAATGAGAGCTGGAGCTCCAGCCCACCCTCTCCCAAAGCTCCACCCCAGGGTCCCTAAAAAAAAAAAAAAAAAAAAAAAAAAAAACATACTTCCTTCTGAACACACAAATATGCATTTGCACACTATAAGGAATGCATTCAGCTATATCCTGGTGTCTACTCTTATTTCTTTTGACATATCCACCAGTAGCACCAGCACCACTGATCTTCTTTAAGATGGTGCCATGCTGGGTTGACCATTAGAACGCAGGATGAGCAGCATATTTTTTATTGTTTAATCTTTTTCTTTTAGTAATATTTGTGCATTTTTTGCTGCAGCAGCAGTAGTATTTTAGTTAGCGATTAGTTTAGTTTTAGTGAGGGATTGTAAGTAAGTAAGCTATCATAGTGTGTTTCGGCTCAGTTAGCAGCACTCTCATTTAATGACTCCTTAGTTTTGGAGTTCATTTTGAAAGTTATTCTGGCCCAGACAAATTGAAGGGGGTGAAGTGGGAGTAATTAGACAAATGCGTTTTACCTTTTTTGTCTGCCCGGCGGTTTGATCCCATTGTTTGGAGGATTCATTTTGAGATCTTGATGAGGAGTCTGTTTTTACATCTACGTTCCACGTTCTGCATCAGAACTGCTGTTGGGGGAGTGATGCTGGATCGGTGTTGGAGCGTGTTGGAGTGTATGTGGTCAGGACTTTGTTTACCGCTGAACCGCCTTGTTTATCCAGAACTGCTTCTGGGGTACTCTGGGGCTATTGTGGAGATTTAAGGGGCCTTTGATGGAGCTTGTTATTGTTGTTATCATTGTGACTTTTCTTGAACTGTGGCTGGTTCTAGTATTTGAGGGCCTGTTCTCTCTCCCTTGCAGGTGCTTGCGCGGGGTTGGGTTCCAGGGTTTTACTTGAAGGTTGACCCTGAGTCTATTATCCTAAGCTCTCTGGGATTCAGCGGTGGGCTGTGTTTTAAGGAGGTTAAGGTGTCGAGTCACTGGTGATAGGGAGGCAGGAGGACCGTCATGGAGCATCGTAGGCCTGGTCTGTTATAACTATATCTGGAAGCTTAGAAGGCTGAAGGTTCCCTGCCTGAATAGATCTGGAGACCCTGGAAGCTTAATCTTATTTCAGCTGGACGACTGGACTACAACCTGGTTTGACTTTCTCTTCGTTTACTCATTGTTTTTGGACAGATTATTATTATTATCATGGACAGTGTGAGAGCCTAAAACTGGGACTTTGGACAGCGAGAGTGTCAAAAGTCTGATATAATTAAATGATTTCACCCCGATAATTGTGAGAGAGAGTGTCTGGGAAAATCTATTTGTTTTATTTTATCTTTTGGGGAGGTGGGAGCTCCCTAGAAAGAGATAAATTGCTGCTTCTGGATCATTTTACTTTGCTACCTGGAAACCTTTGTGCTCTACTTTAGATAGCTGACTCTATTGTTGGGGGGGATTGTATTTGTTATAGATTGTGTTGTGTTTGGAAGTTTATATATTATTTGGTTTGGGTATTTGTTTTAGAAATGTGCTGGCCAGGTATGTTGATGGTTAGGAATTATTCCCCCTCCAGGCTGAGGGATCTTCACCCTTTTTATTGCCTCCCTCTATCTCCAGAGGTGTATAGATGGTGTAGGGCATTAGAATAGTAAGGAGGGTAAGGACAGGGACTCGGCCTCTTGGGGAATGGAGAAGAGTGGTGGATTGGGATCGTAGGGACAAGGAGATGCCCTGGGGCGAAATGGGTCCAGGAAAGGGGCTCTCCTACCAGGCTCCCATACCCACAGGGTTCTGCTTATTGCAGACAGGAAACTCAGTCTTCCTTGGCTGCTCATCAGACTCAGGCAGTGTTATGCAATGCCAGGTCCATTAAAAACAAGATCACCATAATTGGGGATATTGTTAATTCAACTGACCTGGCTTGCATCACTGAGATCTGGTTGGATGGAAATGCTGGTCCTGTTTTGGCTGCAGTGGTTCCACCCGGATACTCAGTGATACACCACCCAAGGATGGATTGTAGGAGTGGAGGTGTGGCCCTTTGTTTTAAATCAGAACTGAACCTGATGGAAGTTCCAGTAGGAGCCACCAACTCCTTTGAATGTATCGTGGGTGAGGGTGTGGGGTGCAGGATTCTTCTCGTTTACCATCTACTGGGAGATGGGAATGTTTTCCTGGAGGAAGTTGTGGACCTCATTGTCGACCTGACATTGGGACCCAACTGATGGCTGATCCTGGGGGACTTCAATGCCTGGGTTGACAATGAACTCTCGCAGTTTGGACAAGACTTCCTCCAGTTAATGAGTTCACTGGGCCTCATACAAGTTGCTTTCTCCTCGACCCACATTGGTGGTCATTCATTGGACTTGGTGTTTCTCCTGGGGATGGAGATATCTGACTTGGTGGTGGAACCAGTCAGGTGGTCTGACCATCATACCATCAGTTTCAGTTTTGAGGCCCCCTTAAGAGTCCTGTCCCTATGGAGATAGTCCAATACCACACTTTGAGGGGGGTATCCCCTGATGGTCTGATGGCGGTGCTGGACCTATCGGGTATGCCGAGTGAATGCTCAGATCCTGGTGATCTTGTACTCACTTATAATAAAGCAGTGACAGAGGCCCTGATTCCATTGCTCCTGTTCAAGTTCATCCACTCTCCCTTTGCCTCAGGTCTCCATGGTTTGATTAGACTCTGACGGAGTTGAGGAGAGTTGGACAAAGGTTAGAGAGGTGATGGCGGAGGTCTGGCCTGGTGAGTGACAGGTTTAGTTTGATGGACCATTATTTGGTCTATCAATCAACAATTTCCCATAAGAAGGCAGAATTCCTGTCCAGGAAAATTGCTGCCATGCGGAATCGACCAGCTCAGCTCTTCTGGACTGTGGACAGACTGTGCAATCCACTCTGTCTTCAGCCCAGAAGTGCTTTCTCAAGAGTGGTGTGAGGATATTGCTTGATTCAAAGGTTGCCGCGATCAGGTCTGACGTCCAGCTGACCCCTTCTCAAGGGAGTAGCAGTGGATGGCAGGAGATGTCAGGCTCCCAGTTTGTGTGGTGTGACTTTGACTGGCCCACAATCAGTGATATTGTGATGGTTATCCAGTCATTACGTCCTACCAACTGTAGTTTGGATCTGGGCCCCATGCACTTGCTTGTTAGCTGTGTTGAGGTCATCGGCCTGGTCCTTGCTGAAATAGTCTGGTTTTCCTTGGAGAGAGAATCCTTCCAGATTCCCTTAAGGAGGTAGTGGTTTGGCCCCTTCTTAAGAAGTTCTCCTGGGATCCCGAGTGTCTAGCAAACTACAGGCCGGTCTCTAACCTTCCCTTTTTGGGTAAGGTTATTGAGAAGGTGGTGGCTTTACCGCTGGAGGACCATTTGACCAGCCACAATATCTATGATTCTCTTCAGTCCAGTTTCAGGAAGAGACATAGTACCAAGACGGCTCTTGCTCAGGTACTAAATGACCTCCTGATAGCGAGAAATTGAAGGACATGTTCCATCTTGGTCCTTCTTGATCTCTCTGCAGCATTTTATACTGTGGACCATGGTGTGCTATTGTATCACCTGCAGCTTATCTGTGGACTCTCAGGAGTTGTCCTCAGATGGTTTTGATCTAACCTCACGGGTAGGACTCAGAGATTGGTGTCTGAGGTTTGTACCTCAGCTCCATTCCCCCTATCCTGTGGGATCCACAGGGATCCATTTTAGCGCCCATGTTGTTTACAGTGTATATGCTGCCATTGGGAGAGATTACTGGATGGTATGGCTTGAGTTTTCACTGCTATGCAGATGATACTCGGCTATACATGTCTTTTGTGCCTGAACAAGATAATGCTGTCTCAGTGCTAAACAGCTGTCTAGCTGAAATTCAGGCTTGGATGAATGTGAACTGTCTAAGGTTGAACCCTGAAAAAACTGAGGTGTTGGTTGTGGACCCGGTTCGTCGCCAGGCGGGTATGTTGATAGGTTCTCCTTCGGGTTTATGGCTTGGAGGTGTCCAACTAGCTACCTCAGACTGGGTGCGGAACCTGGGTGTTATGTTTGATGGTTGTTTGACCCTAAAGTTACAGGTGTCAGCAGTTGTTAAAACTTCTTTTTACCACCTTAGAAATATTGCTTGGGTGAAACACCTGGTTCCTCCCGATGATCTTCCAACTTTGGTTCACACCTTCGTTACCTCCCGCCTTGACTACTGCAATGTCCTTTACCTTGGGCTGCTGGGAGTTGATATCAACTGCTTGCAGCTGGTGCAGAACGCAGCAGCCAGGCTATTGACTGGTGCCTCAAGAGCCTACCATATGATGCCTGTGCTCCGTGGTCTGCATTGGCTGTCGATATAGTGGCGGATCACCTTCAAGGTTGCTTTGCTAACCTATAAGGCCCTACACAACCAGGGACTGGGTTACCTGAAAGATCTTCTTTGTCCTTACTGTCCCCTGCATCCTCTCTGATCCACCAATGAGGGATTGCTAGAGATTCCCAAGGTTCTTTTGCAAACATCTGGAGCAAGGGCATTTAGCTTTGCTGCCCCGTCCCTGTGGAATTCTCTACCTCATCAGGTACAAGATTGCCTAACTGTCCAGAGTTTTAAAAATGCTTTAAAGACTCATCTTTTTGGCTTGGCATTTGGGGATTAATGCTGCTGCTGCTATTATACTGATATTATACTGTATTCTGTTGTAATTTGTTTGTTTGCTTTTATAATAATTTATTTTATTTTATACATTTTATTATACAGGTGCCTTGGTTTTAGAAAGGCGCCTTTTTACAAATAAAATTGATCTGATTTGATTTGATTTGAAAATGGGACATAAAGTCAGCATTACTATGTGCCTTCCCTGCTCTATGTTGGACTGCAAATTTATATGGCTGTAGTGCCATGTACCATATCATGATTCTGGGATTATTTTCCTTCATTTGCTGTATCCAACAGAGGGGATTATGATCTGTCCATATTTTAAACTTGGTTCTCCATAAATAGTATCTAAAGGTTTCTACAGCCCATTTTAAAGCCAAACATTCCTTTTCTACTGAGGAGTATTTGGTTTCTCTTGTATACAATTTTCTACTGACGTACAGGATACAATGTTCTTCTCCATCCTGTACTTGAGATAGGAAAGCTCCAATGCCCACAATGGATGCTTCTGTTTGTACCATGAATGGTTTTGAAAAGTCAGGGCTCTTCAAAACAAAGGAGTACTTTTATCATACAAAAGACTTCCTCACATTCAGGGATACCATTGAACAGCTGTGGGTTTACTCTTTTTAGTTAGTTCAATTAAAGGGCTAGCAAGGATTGCAAACTATGGCACAAATCATTGGTAAAAGAAACATAGAAACATAGAAGTTGATTGCAGATAAGGACCACACGGCCCATCCAGTCTGACCATTTCTTTTTCTACTTTGTAAAAGTGCCATCAGCATTTGCTCTGTCAGTGGCCTATCTATTCATACTCATCTGCATTGCTCCCTTATGCCTATCCCATGCCTGTCTGAAGCCCTGCACTGTAATCAAATTCACCACTTCTGGAGGTAGGCAGTTCCATGCATTCACCACCCTTTCTGTGAAAAAGAACTTCCTCACGTTACCCCTTAAACAGCCTCCCTCTAATCTCATGCTATGTCCTCTTGTCCTGCTATTTTTCTTATATTGAAACATGTTAGACTCTTTCACCTTTTTAGCACCTTAAGGTGTTTGAATGTTTCAATCATATCACCTTTCTTCCTCCTTTGCTCTAGAGTATACATATTGAGCTCCATTAATCTGTCCTCATATGTTTTCTGATGAAGTCCCTGCACCATTTTGGTTGCCCTTCTCTGGACTGCCTCAATTTGGTTAATGTCCTTGTGAAGGTGTGGCCTCCAATACTGCACACAGTACTCCAGATGGGGCCTAACCAGTGTCTCGTAAAGAGGGATTATTACCTCCCTCTTCTGACTTGTGATTTCCCTACTAATACACCATAACATCCCCCTAGCTTTACCTACTGCTTTAGTGGTCTGCTTGGATGATTTCAGGTCATCAGTGATGATGATGCCCAAGTCTCTTTCTTCCTCTGTGACTGCCAACAACTCCTCCCTAGCCTATAGGTGGCTTCAGGTTTATCTTCCCTATGTGCATGATCTTGCACTTCTTTGCATTAAACCCCAGTTGCCACTCTTTCAACCATTTTGCTAGTTTCCAGATCTCTTCTCATTCAGCCCCCCCATCTGGATCATCTACTCTGTTGCAGATCTTGGTGTCATCTGCAAACAGACAAACCTTACCCTCCAGTCCATTTGCAATGTCACTGATGAAGATATTGAAAAGGATTGGCCCCAGGACTGATCCCTCAGGTACACCACTTGTGACTTGCATCTCTTCTGACTGAATACCATTTACCACCACTCTCTGTTTTCTGCCCATCAACCAGTTTGCCACCCAGTTGACCAACTCCTGACCCACCCAAGCCTACCCAGCTTATTAATCAATCTTCTTTGTGGAACAGTATTGGAAAGATTTGCTGAAGTCAAGGTAGGTGACATCAACTGCTCCCCCTTGGTCCACCACTCTGGTTACCCAGTCAAATAAATCTATGAGATTAGTTTGACAGGACCTTCCTTTTGTGAACCGATGCTGTCTTGGATCCTGTGCTCCTAGGGATTCCAGGTGTTGTACTATCCATTCCTTAAGGGCCTCCATAATCTTGCCCACTACTGAGGTAAGACTGACTGGTCTGTAGTTCGTTGCCTCCTCCCTGCTACCACTCTTGTGGAGCAGGATCACATGAGTCCTTCTCCTATCTTCTGGGACCTCTCCTGTGCTCAAAGACTCACTAAGCAGTTCTGATAATGGCTCTGCTAGTTCGACCCTTAGCTCCTTTAGTACCCTGGGATGTATTTTAGTACCCTGTGATGTATAAAGAGGCAACTGAGCTGAGAGGTTCTAAACTGGCTCGTGGTATGCTGAAACACATTTTTTTTTTAACATGCTAACATACTATTTGCCAGCAGATTAGGCCTTAGAGTCTATCAAGTCTGCTCGAACCTCAGATCCCTAGTTGGGGGCCGAGACCCTCCCCCCCTTGTGTTCCAGAAACCCCTATCATTCATCCCCACCCACCTGGGACAGGCCATCATCTGATACATCCTCTTTCTGTGTCTGTCCCACCCTCTCTTGAAACCCTCCACTGTGGATCTCTGAACCAGCTCGCCAGGCAGTGCATTCCAAGGGTCCACCACCCTCTCAGTGAAAACCTCCTCCTCTTTTCCCCTCACCCTTCCACCTTCCAACTTCAAACCATGCCCTCTGGTGATACCTCCCTGCTTTAATCTAAGATCCCTTCCATGTTTACCTATTTATTCCCTTGAGGTACCTGAAGACCTTAATCATGTCCCCGCTCTCCTCTCCTCCAATGAAAACAGGCAGAGCTCCTCAAGTCTGTCCTCATCGTCAAATCCCCTAGCCTCATATCATCTTAGTTGCCTCCTCTGTACCATCTCCAGGGTTGTATGTCCCTCTTCAAGTGTGGTCTCCAGTACTGTTACACAGTACTCAAGGTGTGTCTACCCAGTCCATTGTACAGTGGCAGAATCACTTCCTTGCTCCTAGAGGTGATCCCCTTACGATGCATCCCAACATCCTGTTTGCCTTGCTAGCCACTCCCTGCACTGCTCAGAGTTATTTTTACATGCATCCACCATGACCCCTAGGTCTTTTCCCTATGCGTGGCTCCAGCGCCTCCCCTCCCAGGGTGTACCTGTGTTTAGGGTCTCGCCTCCAAGATGTAGCACCTTGACTCTGGTGATATTGAAATTTAATTCCATGTGTGAGCCCAGCTCCAGGGTGTCCAGGTCCTTGCAGGCCAACCTCCCTCTTCTCCCTCAACTACTGCTCCCATCTGGAGTCATCAGCTAAGAGACTCATTTCACACCCTATACCCACCCTGATGTCCGTATGTATGCATTGAAACAGGATCGGACCCAGGACTGAGCCTGCGGCACTTCTACTACCAATCTATCTAGGGTTTGAGAGCTCCCACAGACCACTACTCTCTGGGTGTGTCCAGCTATCAGTTTTCAACTGATCTGACCATCAAAGGGCCTACCCCAACCCTCACAGTTTCTCCACTAGACCATTGTGGGGGATAGAGTCAAACGCCTTGCTGAAGTCCGAGAATAATACATCCACAGGCTTTCCCTGTCCAGTTCTGATGTTACCTATTCATAGAACTCTACAAGATTGGTTTGACATGATCTACCTGGCACAAACCCATGTTGCCCGACTCATCCAGACCTCCCACTCCTCCAAGTACAACTCAATCATTCCTTAGTACCTCCATTAATTTTTCCACCACCGAGGTCAAACTGATGGGTCTATAGTTACCTGGTACTTCCCTCACCCCCCTATGGATTGGCACCATATGCCTCTTGCCAATCCCTAGGTACCCTCCCTGTCTCAAGTGACCTGTTGAAGAGCTCCGCCAGGGGTGCAGCCAGTATGTCCACCAATTCCCATAGTACTCTCGGATGAATGCCATCCAGCCCAGTAGATTTGTCTTTCTTTAGGGCCTTGAGGGCTAACCACAACCTTTTGACAGAGATAGCACCATCCATCCCCTCCACCTTACTGGCCTTTTTAGTCTTATCCTGATGTGACACCCCTGGGGTACCTGTCCCTCCCTCTTGCTCCATTTCTGTTGCTCCCCTGATCCCACTCACTGCTGCTTCTATCCCCATCGTGCCTTGCTTTGTAGATATCCCATCCCCCTCCCTAGTGAACACAGAAGCAAAGAACTTGCTAAATACCTCTGCCTGGTCCCTCGCCTCTTCCACCCACCCTCCTTCTGATCTCAATCTGCTGAGATGGCCTTAGATTTTCTCCATCTCCCAATGTACCAGAAGACACTTTTCCCTCCATGTATCCCTGTGCCAGCCACTGCTCTTTACTGGACTTTGCCCTCACCATCTGGGTGACTTTTCTAGATGCAAGATGGTACATTTCCTTATCCCTATCCCCTCTTGTTGTTTTATATTTTTTCTAGGCCGCCTTCTTTTCTCTGACCACTACCTGAACCTCACTGGACCACCAGCATGGTTTATGTGACCTTGCTCCCTTACGTTTCACCTTAGCACAGGTCCTGACTGACTCATGAAGTCCGCGTTTTATGACCTCCCATCTCCTTTCCACACTTATCATTGATGTAATCCCTTCTAAGTGATCCTTGAGAATATTTCCATGCCCACAAAGTCTACCCCGTCCACTGCACAGTGTCCTAGATCTTCCCCCTCCCCCATGCTTATTTGAAACCAGACAGTATTGTGGTCGCTCCCAGTCAGGGATCCCCTACAACCAGGTCCCTTACCAGATCCTCATCTGCCAGAACCACATCCAGGACATCCCCTCCCTTGTGGGCTCCATCACATGCTGTGTTAAGAACACATCCTGAACCCGCCCAGCAGCCTCTGCTCCTTGGCCACCTTAGAGGACATGGTTCCCAGTTTGTACCTGGCATATTAAGCTCAACATCACCACTCCTTCCCCTTTGGTCCACACGGGCAATGATGTTGTCCAGCAAACCATCCTCCAGAACATCACCCATTCTGGGGAGCCTATATACTACACCCAGCTTAACCTTATCTCCTGCTGGGGATCATAAGGTGACCCATAAGGCCTGTACATTTCCCTCTGTCTCTCCTACCCTAGTAATTTCTATGTCATCTCTAATGAACATAGCCACTCCAGCCCTCTGCCTCCTTTCCTATCCCTCAAGCATAGTGTACCCCCTGCACGCTAGGCCCCAGTCATGGTTTTTGTTGGCTCTACGCCTCCATGACAGCTTTATCCATTCCCCTTGAACAGCATGGCTCTGGAACTCTGGCAACTTGTTTCCAAGCTCCTGGGCATTTACTAACACCAACCCCACCCATTATCCCTGATCCCCTTTGTTGAACCCCACCCAGGTTCCTTATACTTCCATCCCCTCTGCTCCTCCTGAAACCTCCACCCCAGTCTGTTTCCTCCCCTTGGATTTGAAGGCTACCCCCTCATCTGGAGGAGAGGGCTTGGTCAGCCCCTCCCTTATCCCTTCCCCCTCTCACAAGTTTAAACCCCATCTTTCTTGAATGTAGTCAGCCATCCCTGTTTAAGGACTTCCTTCCCAATAGGGCAAGATGAAGCCTGTCCTTGGCATACAGTCCTTATCCTCCCAAACTCCTTTCCCAGTTCCCTAACACCCCCAACCCACTCTCTGCACCCCACTTCCTGAGCCAGTCATTAACATCTGTGAACTTCATTTTTTTCTCCACTCAGGCCTTTGCTACTGGCAATATCTCCAAAAAGGAAATGTTGCATCCATTATCCCGACAGACTCTGGCAAGTTCTTGGAACCTTGCTTGGATTTCCAAAACGCTATTTCCCTCTAGATCGTTAGTTCCCAAATGCACCAGGAAATCAGGTTTCTCCACAATCCCTAACACAGTCTGTGACACCATGAACTTTTGGTCTCTGCACTGTCAGCTCCAGAGATGTCACCACCTGGCTATGGCCATCCACCCTTGTTCCTCCCACTGGATACCCCTAATCATCGAGTCTCCCAATAACAGAACCTTAACACCGCCATCATCCTTAAGTGGGTACCTCCACTCATGCCCTCTCAGCCTCCATCCCTTTTATCTGTGGATCTCAATTGCATGGGAGTCTTCCTGCCTTATTAGAGACCCCTTGTCACCCCTCCTTTTCTGCCTCCTTCGATATTTTGCCCACTAACTCAGAACCCTCTAAATAGGTGTCCCTTTAACCCTCTCTTATCCAAACCATTTATCCTGGCCCTGATGGTTTCTCTCTCCACACCACCATCCTTCCCCTTGTAATAGTACACCCACCTCCAGAGGCTCTCTGTGGGTCCCCTAGGCAGGGCCCCATCCTTGGTACTGACTCCTGCTGAAGGGGGCTTCTCCCACCTTCTTGTCTCCCAGTTTCTCTCAGTCATGCTCTCCTCCCTCATGTCTGCAATATGTTGCATCTCCCCCATCTGCTTAACATTTATGTTTCCCTTCTCCTTCTGGGACTATTCCTATCCCTTCTCCATTGCGGTCTGTGATGCCCTATGGGTGTCCAACTCCCCGGCCTCTGTATCAGTTTCCTCATTTCCACCCAACCCCTTCCTCCCTCTAGGTTGCTTAGTAGCTCAAATTTATTGTGACACACTATGTCAGCCTCCATCAAGTAAACCTTAGTTTCCTGACTGCACCTCTAAACTGCCCTCTCCTCCCTCTTGCTCTGTTCTCCTTAGAGCCCTCTTCCCACAGTCTGCTGTTTTAGGCTTCCCACAACAGCCCTCCTTCTCAATGTCTGCTCTACTAGGCTTCCCACAACAGCCCTCCTGACTCTTCCCTCCACTCTCTTTGTATCCAGAATGCTCACCCGTACACTTTCCCTTAGCATCAACATCCCTATCTAAGGTCCTCTGTCCAATATCCCTCCTGCTTGCTGTAACATAACGCCCTGTAATTTCAGAGCATTGCCCCAGCCTCCTCTCAGCCCCACCCTTCTGCTGCCCATATCCACACCTTATCCTTGGAACCCCTAACTCCCAAGCTTACTCCTTAACCAATATACTTCACTCCTGATACAAGATGCAGCTGTCTACAGAGTGAGCAGCCTCCCTCTCCAAGCCTAATTGAGAATTATTGCCATCCCACAGCCTGTGCAGCCTACAACCCTTCCGAAGATGCTGCCATGGTGGAATATGGCCACCCTGTTTGTCCTCTATTTATAATGGCACACACCTTTTCTCAGTCCCTTCCCCCTGGAATACAGTTACTCTCTATACTGACTGCAGTTATTTACAAACCCAATTTCAACCCCACCAATAAAGTTCCCAAGTCTCACAAAGACATACAGTCCAGTGTGTGTATGCAGACATCAGGTACCGTATGATTTTGCAGGCCCACCAGTTCCTGTTGCTTCAAATTCCAGTCCCAAACAGAAATACACAGCCCTTCAATCCCATCCCCCAGTGGCTTTTCAGTATTTAAGGTGATTTTTGTTAATTTCCCCTCCCCCTAACACCAGGCAAACATCACATTTAAATTTCACTCTAATTATCACTGACAAACAAGTGTTCCCAAGCCCCAAAAGTTACAATATCACAGCTCAAGTAACAGTTCTAACTCAAAGTACTAATTTTTAACACACAGAACAAATTTCACGTACAAAACTATTCAAATATTTCAGTTAAAACAGAATATAAACCCAGACCTCTGTCCTTACCAGCCTCCTGCTTATGTTCCCAAGTGAACAATGAAAGACAAGGTGATTCTTGTTAATTTCCCTCTCCCTAACACCAGGCAAACATCACATTTAAATTTCACTCTAATTATCACTGCCAAACAAGTGTTCCCAAGCCCCAAAAGTTACAATTTCACAGCCCAAGTAACAGTTCTAACTCAAAGTAGTAATTTTTAACACACAGAACTAATTTTTAACACACAGAACTAATTTCACGTACAGAACTATTCAAATATTTCAAATATGTTTTGTGTGTTTTTTACCAGGAGAGACAATCTAAGCTGAATGCTTGTTTACAGGTGTGACCTGGGAGCTCAAGGAGGTTAACTGACTTGCTCTGGGTCACGCAGTATGCAAGTGGGGGTTGTGGGATTCAAACCCAGATCTCCAGGTTTGCAGCTCAGAGTCTTAAACTTCTGTGCTATAGTGCCAGCTAGGCCTAAAAGAACGGACATGTGTTTTGTTAAGGACCGGGACTCTTGGCTACAGCATCCACCTTATTTATTTCAGGCCTACTTGTCTCACCACCAATTAAAACCCTAAATATCTGGTTTCCTTCATAGCAAGGGAGCATTTTGATGGATTTACAGTGAGGCCTGCATTTGTTACGTGTCTAAGACATTGGTAAGATGTTGTACATGCTCTTTCCATGTAGAACTGAATATGAGGACATCATCAAGACTAGGCAGTGCTGTATTCAAGATGAGGCACAGGGCGATCCATCAGCCTTTGAAATATGGCGGGGCTTCATGCAGGCCAAAGGGTATCACAGCAAATGGAATAATCCCAAAGGGGTACTAAGCTGCCTTTCCTTTTGCATCAAGGCCTAATAGTATTTGCCAGTACCCTTGATAAGATCAATGTGCTGATGTACTTGGCATGGCCTAATCGATCGATGATGTTGTCGATGTGGGGCATAGGATACCCTTCAAATTTGGACATAGTGTCAATTTTCAAAAATTGAGGCATATCCTAAACCCGCCCTCCTTCTTAGGAACTATCACCGTGGGAAAGCTCCAGTTACTGTTGCATTCTTCTATCTCACCCATGTCCTTCATTTTCTGTATCTCTTGTACCACCTCCCGCTTTACCCTATCTGGTATCCTATAGGGCATTACCTGAATAGGTGTTTCTTGGGTCACATGGATGTGATGAGTTATGTCATGTGTCTTGTCAGGGGTGTTCACAAAGGTACACTGAAAGTGTTGCAGCCCCTGTTCTATTTCTGCCCTTTGTGTGTCACATAATGTTTCATTTACCATGGGGGTGGTAGCGTCTTCCCTTTCTAGTCTCTGATAGGCAAGGTCCATCACCTTATCAGATGAACTAGGGCACACATACATGGTAGGGGTTGTTTCTGTCCAATCAAGCCATTTCTTTAGCAAGTCCACATGATAGACCTTTACCTTCTGCCTCCTATCTGGCACTTCTACTGCATAGTTCATAAAAACATAGACTTTGATGGCAGATAAGGACCGCTGGGCCCACCTAGTCTGCCCATTTTCCTACATAGAGGATAAGCTGCAGATCCTATTTAACCAACAGCCTATTTCTTATTACCCCACACAAAAATTGCCTTCTGTCTGTCCCATGCATTGGCCCAGTATGTCATTGTATTACATATGGGCTCTGCCATTTCATGGTCAGCTTGTTGTCAGTGGAGGGCAGCAATAACAGGACACGTTCCCCTGGCTGAAACTGCTTGTTACCTACCCCCATGTCATACTTCTGTTTCTGGTATGTTTGTTTGACTTGGTTCTGTGAATGGGCTAGTTGAACATATCTTGTCACCTTTTGGTGCATTTGGGCCACATATTCAAGAGATGTTGTGGGTGAACTACTTTTGTCCCCTTCCCACTGTTCTTTGACCACGTCCAGGAGTCCTCTCAGATTTTTGCCATATAGAAGTTCAAAAGGTGAAAAACCATTGGACACCTGAGGCAGCTCCCTGTACGCGAACAAAAGCACTGGTAAATACAGGTCCCAGTGATTTCCTTCATCTTCCACATACTTCTGTATTGTTTTTTTAAGTGTCTTGTTGAAAAGCTCTACTAAGCCATCAGTCTGCAGATGGTGTGGAGAAGTACACACAGTTCCTACTCCTAAAGCCAGGTAGAGTCATTTCAACAAAGCTGAGCAGAAATGTGTTCCACTGTCTGTGAGTATAATCTTTGGTATACCTACCTTGCTAAAAAATTTCAAGAGCTCATAAGCTATTTTTTTTTTAGCTGTGATTGTACATAAGGGAATTGCCTCAGGATACTGCATTGCATGATCGCAGATGACCAGGGCAAAATGATTTTCCTTTGCACTCTTGGGCAGGGGTCCTACCACATCCATTGCTGCTCTTTCAAAGGAGTTGGTCACTGGTGGCAGGAGTTGTAGGGGAATCTTATCTGATTTCTTAACAAGGGCCACTTTTTGGCAGGCACTACAGCTCCTACAGTAGTCTGCTACTTGTTTGTGGATCACAGGCCAAGAGAAATGATGTAGCAGTCTGCTGAGAATTCTGTCCTGACTTGCATGCCTTGCACAAGGGACATCATGTGCTAGATACAGTAAATGGGCCCGGTACTGTTGAGGGATCACTAGTTGGTCTACACTTTCATTGGTTTTAGGATTTGTACACTGTCTAAACAACGTTCCCCTCAGGATTCTAAAAACAGGAGTGGGTGAGTTAACCTCTTCAGGAACAACCTGTGAAAATAATGGCATTAGCAACTGATCTTGTTTTTTGACTTCCTGCAAAAGAATCAAGCATGTGTTTATTAACCATTATATCATCACAGTTTAAGTTCTGTTTTAGATTCCATTGTCTTTTCTCAAGCGTCTTTCCTCTTCTTGGTTTCCTGCTTTTTCCTGGGAGTTCTAACAGTGTGTCATCAAAAGGAAAATGTCCAACACAGTCTGTTCCTTCTTAGCCTGGGCTCAAGTCAGTACAACACACACAGCTGACGTTGGTGACAGTAGGTGTTCTTATAAGGGGAAATCATGTCCCAGCACAACAGGAGCAGGCTATTTAGGCACCAGTCCCACCTTTATGAATTGTGATTGGGAGTTGAGGCTTAGGGGATAATAACGGGTGTCACCATGAATACAGGTAACTCCCTTTCGCTCTATCCCTGAATCCCCTTGCACAAGTTCAGCATGTATCAAAGTCTGATGGCTTCCAGAATCAAGCATTGATGTCACTTCTTTCCCTTCCACAGTAAGAGAGATAACATAATGTCCCCAGTTAGTGAGGGCCAGGTGCGTAGGGTCACTTTTTTCCTTAGTGCAAAATATGGCTATGTGCCCTTTACTTTGACACTCATGACATACAATATCAGAGCTGTAAGGTCTTGTGGGTCTAGTCACTGTACCAGTATTAACGTCACTAGACACTTTACCAGTAGTAATGGAATGCAGAGGTCTTACCATTGGTGAGGAAGAGCTGGTCCAGGAATGACCATTCTGACGAGCTGGGCGGGCAGTCACAAAATCCTCAGCCAGCTGGATTGCTTTTTCTGCTGTCTCTGGCTGGTGTTCCCTCACCCAAATTTGCACATCATGGGATAGAACTTTTATAAACTGCTCAAGGACAACTGCTTCCACAACCAGGTCCATAGTCTTTACAGAAGGCTGTAACCATTTTTTACATAAGTCTTGCGGTCTTACATATGCCTCCTGTGGGGAGTCAGTGGTTTGGTACCGGAAGTTCCAGAATCTCTGATAATAGGTTTCAATATTTACATTATAGCATTTTAGAATCACCTGACAAACATGCTCATAGTTTGTGGCCTATCTGGTTTCCACATGGCTATAGGCTAGTTGGGCTTTCCCCATAAGGTAAGGGGCTAGCCGAACCACCCTTTGGTCCCTGGGCCACCCACAGGCTGTAGTCACCCTTTCAAAAGTTGTTATAAATCCCTCTATATCATCATAGTCAGCCAATTTGGATAGTTTAATGTCTTATAATCCCTCATTGGTAGGATTCTGATGACCGGTTCCTAATGCCTGTATAGCCTTTATAGTGCCCACCCACCTGGCTTCACTTTGTAGTCTGTCCCATTCTCTTTGTTTCTCTAATTCCAATTGTTTAACACAGAGCCATCTTAGTAGATTCTGCACCTCAGAGGGGGGCACGTCTGCTTCTGCCTCCAATGAATCAGAATCCCCTCCTTCAGTGCCTTCTTCCTTCAATTCCCTCTTGGAATCTGTCTTGACCTCCTTCCACCTCACATCACCCAGACCACTGGATAAGGGTGGTTGAAACTTCTCCACCATGGTTCTTAGCAATAAGTTGTTCTTAGCAATAATGTCACCCTGAAGTATCACTGATGATAAACAGAAATGCTTCAATAGCTGAGACCTGGGGATGTTAGGGGAAGAAATTTTTGGCTACCTGCTGTTACTCTTTGGTAGTGTATATGAAAGATATTGGAGGGAATTTCAATTGTTACAATCTATACCAAACCTGCTACAGGAGCAATTGAATCTCTCATGCTGCCCCTTTTGAGGATTTTGCCGAGTATGTGCCACATTTCATTTGTATGTTAATCATGTGCACTGTGTTTGCCTTTTAAACATTTTAGAATGCTACCTGGAGTTTCTACAGACTGTTGCACTCCGAACCAGAGCTTGTCTGGGAGGAAAGAAAAAATTACTCACCTTAGTAATGTTGTTTCTTCTAATGGAGTCTTGCTATATTATGACAATTGCAGTTTGTCCCAGCCTTAGAACTGCTCCGGAGGTGAAAGAGTTAACTTCCATGCCAGGCATGGAACTTGGAGCGCGAGCTCGGTTAGAGAAGCTCTGTCTGGATAATTTCAAACTGAAACTGTCAGATCTTTACGAGCAAAACTCACTAAGGTTCTGTGTGGAAGCTGTAAACCTACACTAGCCAACTGGCTACTTAAATATTAACACATTTTCCTGGTCCCAACACCAAGACTCAAGTCAGGGGACCAGAAATTAAAATAAGATAAGATAAAACACAACACCCAAACACCCCAAAAAGAAGGGGTGGAAAACACAAGATGGGCATCAATAAGTGCCAACACTGGACTGCCCACCCCAACCCCAGAGTAGAGGTTCTGAGAGGGGCAGGCTGGGGGGGAGGTCATAATATAGCAAGACTCCATTAGAAGAAACAACATTACTAAGGTGAGTAATTTTTTCTATAAACAACAAGAAGTCTTGCTATATTATGACAATTGCAGACTACACAGCAGTACCTCCTTGGAGGAGGGATAGAACCTACTTAGGAAATAGGCTCTGAAGCACAGCTGTGCCAAATCGAGCATCTCTCCTGGCCTGGATGTCCAGGGAGTAATGCTTAGTGAAAGTATGTACTGTTTTCCAAGTAGCTGCTTGACATATCTCTAAGATAGGGATGTCCCTGGCCGCAGCTAGGGATGCAGCTGTACCTCTGGTAGAGTGAGCCCTCAGGCCTGAAGGGGGAACCTTACCCAGTTTTTGATAGCAAAATTGGATACAAGAGACAATCCACCTGGCAATGGATCTCTTAGTGGCAGGTTTCCCTTTCCCAACCTCACCATAAGTGAGAAAGAGTTGGAGGGAGTCAAACCTGTGACCCTTAGTACGCTCTATGTAGTAACTAAGGGCCCTTAACATCTGCTTGTGTAGCCTCCTCTCACCAGAGGAGGGTGGTCAGTGAAGAACACTGGAAGAAATAGATTGATTAAGGTGGAAATCTGAAACCACCTTTGGCAAAACTTCCTGTTAGTCCTGAGGACTACCTTATCCCTGTGAAAGGAGATAAAGTCAGTCTCCACTGACAAAGCTTGTAACTCACTTATGCGCCTGGCAGAAGTGATAGCTACTAGAAACACAGTTTTCCAAGTCAAGTACTTAAGCTCTGCCGAAGACAGAGGTTCAAAGGGGGGTTGCATCAGCTGAGCAATGCAAACATTAAGATCCCAGGCAGGGGCAGGGTCCCTGAATGGTGGATTGGTATGAAGCAATCCCTTGAAAAACTTGGAAAATACAGGGTGAGCAGAAAGAGAAGAGGGCTTCCCTGCTGAAATAAAAGCAGAGACAGCTGCCAAATGCACTTTCAGAGTAGCTGGTCTCAGCCCCAAAAGATTTAGATGGACCATATAGTCCAAGACAGTGGGCAAATCAGCAGATTCTGGGAAATATGCTTCCCAGAGCACCATATGGAAAACCTTTTCCATTTAGAGTTATAAGTAGCCCTGGTGAAGGCTTCCTAGAAGCTTTCAAAATTTCGAGAACACCTTGAGAAAGGTGTAGGTCAGCAACTCTAACTCCTCAAGAGCCAGGCCTTGAGGTTGGGGATTTGAGACTGGATACCAAACTCTCCCTGGGCACAGGTTAACAAATTTGGTTCCTGGGGAGACACAGGGGAAGATGGACTGCTAAGGACAGAAGGAGTGGGTACCAGGGCTGTCTGGCCCAATCTGGAGCAATCAGAATCATCTTGCAGGGTTGAGATCTGATTTTGACTAGCACCTTGAACAGGAGAGGAAGGGGAAGGCATAGAGGAACTTCCCTTCCCAATCAAGAAGGAAGGCATCCAGGGGGACTGAGCCCAACACTGGGGGCCTGCAACAAAAAAGCGGAAGTTGATGATTGTCTGGGGCTGCAAAAAGATCTATCTGAGGGGTGCCCCACCTGGCAAAAACTAACCCCAGTACTAGGGGATCCAGTGACCATTCGTGATGGCCCTGGGAAATCCTGCTGAGAGCATCTGCCAGGACATTGTCCTTGCCTGGGAGGTGAACTGCTATGAGGGAGATGTTCAGGGAATAAGCCAGAGACCACAACTTCACTGCCTCAGTGCACAAGGTCAAGACCGAGTGCCCCTTGTTTGTTGATGTACCACATTGTAGTGGTGTTGTCTGTTCTGACTTGTACCACTTTGTTCTGAACAGATGCAGAAAAACCTGAAGTGCTAGAAAAACAGCTCTGAGTTCCAACAGATTGATGTGGAGCAGAGATTCCTGAGGGACCACAATCCCTGGGTGGAGAGGTCGCTCCTGTGAGCTCCCATCCCAAAAGGATGCATCTGTAGTAAGGGTCAAGGAGTGAGATTGAGGGATGAAAGAACCCCTTGTCTCAGGTTGCTCTGATCCTGCCACCACTGTAGGGCCTGGATCAGGTTCGGAGTTACTGGGATCAACTTGGATAGGGGATCTCTCTTTGAGACCAAAAGGTCTCGAATGAAACTGAATGTCCCTCATCTGAAATCTTGCTCCTTGCACCACAGCTGTGGAAGCAGCCATGTGTCCTAGGAGCTGTAGAAATGCCTTGCTGGTCAGGGAGACCTGCAGAATGAAGGAGGGAGGCCAGGGCCACCAGGGAGCCCTACCCTTCTAGGGAAGGAAGGCTCTGGCCTGCTTTGTGTCCAGTTATGCACCTATGAAGGTGAGTAGCTGGACAGGTTCCAGAACTGACTTTGGAAGATTGAGAAGAAAACCTAGAGAGGTAAGCAGCTGCTGGGTAACCTGCAGGTGTGATTTGACCTGGTCTGGAGACTAACCCACAATGAGCCAGTCATCTAGGTAGGGAAAGATGGCAATCTTTTGCCTTCTTAAGTGAGCAACTGCTACCGCCAGGCATTTTGTGAATACCCTTTGGGGCAGTGTAAGGGTCAAGGGAATTACTCTGAACTGATAATGGCCTGAGAGCAGTTTGAATCTGAGGTACTTTCGGTGGGAGCTTCTGATAAGAACATGGAAGTAGGCATCCTTGAGGTCCAGGAAGCTAGCCAGTCCCTGGCCTTAGGGAGGGTAAAATCATTCCCAGAGTCACCATTTTGAATTTTGGTTTTAAAAGGTGCTTGTTCAGATATCTTAGGTCCAGGATGGGCCGCCATTCTCCTGTCTTTTTTGGGGTAAGAAAGTATCTGAGTACAGTCCTTTGCCCTGTGTGGGAGGAACCCTTTCTACAGCTCTGAGCGCAAGGAGGGTTGAGACTTCTGTTTCCAAAGCAAGAGTCTCTAGTGGATTTGCAGGTGGAAAAGATCTGATTCTCATCTTTGGAAATTTTTGAAGCTGAGAACCAGTCCCTAGCTTACTACTTCCAGGACCCACTTGTCTGATGTTAAAGACCCCAGTCCTGGATGAAGAAGCCAGCCTGCCCTACAGGTAATAACAGAATCAGCCCTGGGCATCCCATCAGGGTGCCCATTTGGCAGGGGCTTTTAGGCTGAGGGGTAGGCACTGCTCACACCCCGCCTGCCTCTCCTCCAAGAACTCCTCTGAACATAAGCTGGAAGAGGAGGTCTGGCTGTAAAAGGCCTGTGAAAAGGCCTGCCCCTGCCCAGGGGGCTGCCTCTGAGGAGTGCTTGCCTTTCCTTGGCCTGTGCACCCTATAAGTGGTTCTATATTCATCCATTTCTTCATATAATTCTCTGTCTGCTCCCCAAACAGAGAATTTCCCAATACAGGAAAATCCATGGCCTTAGCCTGGATATCTGTAGACAGACTAGTACACCTGAGCCAAGCCAATCTATGAAAAGCACAGATGTAGCCATGACTCTTGAAGATACGTCATTAGAATCCACTGCAGCATGGAATTGCACCTTAGATGCCTCAATACCATCAGCAGCCACCTGTTCCAGCTCCTTGCGAAGCTGGCCAGGGGCCTGTTTGGCAAAAGCCATGACAGTATCCATCTGATTTCTGGTATCTTGCAACATAGACCGTATAATTTGCCTGTCTGAGTCCCAGGGCGCTGCCATGTATTGTTTTTTAGCCATGGCATCAATCCTCCTGGAGTCCTTGTCAGGGGGGTGTGAAGCCAGGGGAATATTAGCCTTATCAAAGGCTGCAGCCTGCACTACCCCTACATGGCTGCATTGCTGTGAAAGAAACTCTGTATCAGGACCTGACAAAGTGTACCTCCTGTCCATCTTTTTATCCACAGGAGGCACAGAATTAGGAGCTTTTAAAATTTTTATTGTTTGTTTCCTAAAGGATTTATGTAAAGGAATAGACAATCTCCTGGACTCTGGGATATCCATCATCTCCACATAGTCAGGCTCCTCTTGCTCATCCACAGCTTCCTCCAAAGGGAGCTGGAGGGTTTCAGCAACTTTTTTATAAAACAGAAAATGAGAAGGGGACTCAGAAAGCTTAGGGGGAGACTCTCCTAAAGGTCTGTCTGGGGAGATGTCCGGTTCAATGGGCACATCCAGACTTTCAAAATCACATTCACACTGTTCATAATCATCTTCCCTCCTCCGGTTCATAAACTGCTCTATATCATATTCTTGAACCGGTGGAACCGGCCGACAGGCCTTTTACCAGATAGTGGTGGTTGAGACGGAACCGGGAAAGTGACTGGACAATTTGGATCACTTGGCTATCTCTGCAGCAGTTGGAGAAGGAATTTTTGACTCCACACCTGCTGATTTTCTAGTTCTCTTTGCTGGAACTGGCTCCTCTGAGTCAGCTTTTCGTTTGCCTGAGGAAGTCTCGCCCTGGTCAGAGGGCACTCCCTTCTGTTCAGTTGGCACCGAACCAGGCTGGCCATCCGGGTCAGCGGACGTTTTGGCCTCTCGTTCCCTGAGCCTACCAACTCTCTATCTAGGGTAGCTGCAGGGAAATTCTTGCAAATCTGGCAGTCTGCATTGAGGTGGTCAAACCCCAGACAATAAACACATGTGGTGTGTGGGTCAGCCTTGGCAAAGACTTCCCCACAGACACTACAGTGTTGAAACCCAATGGGCCCAGTTTTTCTTTTGGGTTTCTCAGACATAATGCCAGCCCTAACTTAACTTTGCCTTTTCCGGCCAAATGCCAGGCAAGACACCCTTACCGGTTCCCAACAGTGTCACCCAGGTAAAATGGAAAAAAAAGTAATGAAATCGTTTTTTAGAACCGATAAGAACGGGAACCGACTCTAAACGACTTAAAATGATTTTTGAATAATGTTTAAAACAACCTGATCGGTTCAAACCGAACCGATAATACATTTACAAGTTCCACACAGAAAAGTAAAACCTGTCTATTACTTACAATACCACAGACAGAGCTTGAACCAACTGGTTTCGCAGGTTAAAATAAATATAATCGCGTTGAATTAACCGAGGAAAAACACTTTTAACAGAGAAATGAACCGAGCAATAGGAGGAATCTCCGGGCGACTGTTCAATGAGGCGGAGTAAAGAATCTGACAGTTTTAGGTTTGAAATTATACAATAGGCTTCTGCTTGAGGCTACGCTCCCAAGTTCCATGCCTGGCATGGGAAGTTAACTCTTTCACCTCCGGAGCAGTTCTAAGGCTGGGACAAACTGCAATTGTCATAATATAGCAAGACTTCATGTTGTTTGAACTATTATTACAGTACTAGGGATTCCAGTATCACAACCTTCTAAAGAATCCCAGAACCTATTATTGCACAGACTTTGTTTCACATATACAATATCCAAAATGGCAAAACTTTAAATTCTAGGTTTTCTTCAACTGCTTGGATTTCCTAATTGCAATGGTAATTTTCCTTAACATTTAACTTCTAACAAAGATCAACTGGATTGGGAGGGCAGCATACAACTAACACTCCACACCCCCTAAGTACATTAAATAATGCCATATCCTTCAGCCATTATATGTTTTTTTTCTATAGGATTTGCAGCTCCTCTCTGTCATATTGTCTATTTGTGCTGACATTCAGTTGCCCACATCACAGGCTATCCTGCAGAAACAACACTGACAAGCTGAAAAATCTTTCTAGCTAGCCCAAGAACCTAGTGCATTTTACTGACCTCCAGTACATACTATTGATCCAAAAAGTCATGCAATGTTAACAGATTCGATCATCCTGTTTTTTCTAGTGTACAAACAGACAGAAGAAGCATATGTGGGGATAAAGAAACACAAGGCTAACCAATCCTAGGTCACCCTTTAGTGGAAATTAGCCTCAGAAGCCAAGCCTTATGACTAATAATTGATAGATTAGGAAGGATAGGGGAATTACTCTTCTTACTTTTCTATTAAACAATTAAGAATTTTAGAAATTTTACAAAAATCTTCACTCAGAATTGCTTTTTTTATAAGTTACTCGTTTTGTACGAACACTCCAGGATGTAGTTCGTATTTGGGAAAGATACTCTCAGGTGACAAAAGGCACACATTTCTTACATTACATCAGGGTGTGCTGTCTATGACCAGACGTTCATCTTATTGCTTATGTAGATGTTTGTTTGTTTTTATTCTGAGATCATATATAATCACAAAATTGATCATTTCTATGTTTTTGACCCCTTTTGTTTTTATTCTGAGATCAAATATAATCTCATAAATTGATAATTTCTATGTTTTTAACCCCCTTTAATTTGAAAATTAATGAACTTAAAGTGCACAGACTTTTGTGTGCATTCCAGTTTTGCTGTTGCTAGTTCAATTGACAGCCAAGTTATAAGCAGAAAAACGCATTTATAGCCCATTTACAATCAGCTAAAAATGACATTATACAATGGGTTTGGAAATTCCTGCCTTTTGATTGGCTGACTGGCACCTTTTACTCATGGTGAATCATATGATATACCAACAGGAAAAGGTGCTAGCCACCAGTCTGCCACATTTGGAACTACTCCTGAAATCACTCCGCCCATGAGCAATCCAGAAGAGCAAAGACTGCAATGGACGGCACAGTAGGCACTCATAGAACTCCACACGTCCAAGTACCGGCAGTTCCTGTGCTCAGAAAAAAAGTCAAATAACACATTTAATTCATATAGTCAAAGTTACCACTCCACTCTCTAATGCCTATGATCCCATGCAAAATTTATAACATTAGTAAACAAAAACACAGGCACCATGCTTAAGCTGTAATAAACTATTTTATTAATGCAGTAAATGCATAAAAGATTAAATATCTTAGCATACAAACGTGATCTTAGCTGTGCAAAATTTCATGGCTAAGGCCACATTTGTATACTAAGATATTAATCTTTACATTTACTGCATTAATAAATAGTTTATTACAGCTTGCCTAGTGCTGCCTACTTTTGTTTACCAAATAATACATTTAAGTATGGCCCGTGGCGTAGACAGAGGTGCTGGTTGCTGCACTTGTGCCATGCCAGCAACCCAGGTTCGGGAGTGAGCACAGGTCATCTGAGGCTGTCAGGGGAGGAGAGGAATCTAGTGTCCGATGGACTGCTCTCACTCTCCAGGGAGGGGGCGTCCAAGATGGTCGGCATCCGACTGCCCCCTGGCGAAGGCTGGAGGTCGGGAATGCATGCCGTACACTGGAGAGGAGTTGCGGGCAGACACCAGGACAGGGGCACGTGCGGACACATGCATGCTGCCAGCATCATTGCATGCCCACTGACTCGGGGAAAAAACGTGAACAGTGGAAAAGTGGCACCTCTCGCATGATTTGATGGCCGTATGGGAGTGTTCATCAGGTGCTGACACCAGAGCTGGATCTGTGAAGGGTGAGAAGTTAGGGGGTCTCCTGCCACCCTCTGTGGGGAAAACTGCAGAAGTTTCAGGGTGCCTGCAGTCCTGGTCGAGACGGATTGTGGCCGGATCCCTGGCAGGATGTGAGGAAAAATTAACAGGTGCAGAGAGGTGGCCAAGGAGGATAAATAATCAATAAACAAAAAATTACACATTTAGCAGCTCACAAACCCACTCATAACAGTACAAAATGCATTCAGTATACTTTCTGTGCCTTTCTCAACTCTCAAATATTATTTTCACATGGAGAATGTTTGGTTAAACTTATAGATTGTGACCAGAGATTGTACTTTAAATTTTAATATCCTTCATGGAAGATGAATCTCCTTGAGAGGCCCCTGCTGTCACACTTGGATGATTCGTCATTGGAAGGGGAGAGGAGGGTATGTCTACTTTCAGTTTCTCAAAAAGGGCCTACTGAGGCCCAGTGGATTTACTCGGTCAACAAAATTCAAATAAAATAAGGAATTCTGTCCTTCACCATGATCAGCTGCCTGCTAAAAAAAAAAAAAAGACTGTGAGCTCCACTTGAATTTTTCCTGCCGACCACAAACCATGAGACTCCTACTCACCTCTCACCATCCCCGTTCAGCTTAGCTAACAATTTTATACTTTCAAGAATGCTGGACTAAGCTGCACCAAGTGCTCACACACACACATACACACACACACACACACACACACACACACACACACACACACTCACGTGTTGTACAGACTTTGCTCCTACCTTGCTTGGCTCCCTGATTGCCCAGAGGTCCCTTGCTTCATCATGGTAAACACAGTTTGATCCACCCTTTTGCAGTGATTAGTAGCCTGGCTTGTCTAATGGTAGGCGATGCCATGGGGCCACCACCTGGCCTGTGGCCCCTTCCCCATGTCCAACTTCTGCAGCACCATGAAGGTTGGATCATCCATGTAGCTGAAAGACACAGCACAGGATAATACATTACAAATGAACATCAGGCACATGCCCTGCACACCCATACCCCAGGGAACAAATAAGTACATCAGGATTCATCTCCACCTTCTACATATTACCTGCAGGAGAGCGCATTTGGTAACAGGTGATGGAGACATGGAACAGTTGTCTATGCAGGCTGCGCCTGCTGCACACTGCAACCATGCTTTCACCCATGGCCACCACTGTCACCAAAGTGGTAGGGCATTCCAGCAAATCCATGATGTCATCACTGTGGGGTATGCTCCACACCCATGACACGTGTGCCGGTGTCTCTCCTTATAGGTCATGAGGGGCATGAGGTGATATTGTGTAGTGTGGAATACCACACAGCACAGCATCCCATGGGAACACACACCATGCAGAACTGAGGTGCAACAGGATACAATATGTGTCCTGGTATGCTACTGAACATTGTACTCATTAAGGATGTTCTTGCACATCAATTGGCAAGATGCAGATGCATCTGTCCACATGTGTTCCATCCACAGTTAGTGTCAAACACATTGCATGACACTGAATGTCTGCAAGCATTACTGTGTTGACCATTACACCCTAGTAGTGGTGGGTGAAGTGGCCCCAATCCTCCGCGAAGTGATTTGCGGAGTGAAGGCAGATTCACGGAGTGCTTCACAATGCTAAGCTGAGTATTAAGCTATAATGGTAACGCAAGTCCATTGAAAACAATGACTTTGCATTACTCGCCTTCCCAAACCACTACTCCACCAATTCTTAGGTGAAGTACGTTGAAAACAATGTACTCCGCCTCACTTCCCTTGTTTTTAAGCTCCAAATGTGAATTTTGCAGTGATTCATGGGATTTCAGGTCACAGGGCTCTAGATTGTTCTGCACAGCCTCAGTTTGGGGTAGTTGAAGCTGTAGGAGAGTATCTGCTCTGAGAGCTCTGTGATTCAAATCTTGTAAAAGCTGTTAAAAAGCCTTTTTGGGTCATTTGTTTTGCTGAAACTTTAGTTCATTGATTGTAGGAAACCTTCCTGTGCTTATATCACTGAGTGTTTATTGTTTGTGTGTGGATTTTGAATGTTAATGTACAATATTCAGCCTGTGTACTGAGACAGTGGAAGTGTGCTTTGGGGAGGGGCATATCTGTAATGTGGGTAGATTAACTTGGAGAAAAGACAGAGCTTTCTGTTTTGGTGATATTTTCTTGTGTAACTGTGTTAGTGTACACACAATAATATTTTCAATAATTCTTGCCATTTTTTTTGTTGGTTGTGGGTGCAGCAATGCATAATTTTAGTTTGTTTAAAATATGTGGTTATATTACTGAAGTTTTCAATTTGCTATGCATTACTTAGTGTGTGTGTGAGTATGCGGTGTGATGCGTGTCATCAAATCAGACACCTTTTATTGTGCCACATAATTTCAGCAATGTGAACTGCTATGCTATCCACTGCAGCTGTGTAATTTTTGTACTTCTTTGTGGTATCTTTACTAGTACTAGTGACTGTTACTGCAGCAGTGCAGTACACTGCCCAAATGGCCTGCTCCAACCAGAAAAGGAATTATTTTCCAGATTTTTGAATTTCTGATGGTGAGCACTGGTTAGGTGTTATGCCTTTGCATCTGCATCTCTTCAATGCGCAGCGCAATCTTAATCTGTCTGTGCATTTGCATCTCTTTAGGGCCCAATCTCCATCTCTAACTTAAGTCACAGCTGTTTCTTTGGCTTCCCTTCAGAGTACTGGACAGGTGTGGTGCACAATTCTGCATGAACATTGTACTCATTAATATGCGTTTTTAAGTTAGGACCATTATCACATGAGTCATCCGTGATACAAACCACGCTTTCATCATCATGGATGGTCACAAATGCAGTCACAAATCACGATTTATGATCACATCACGAATCACAACATTAATCTTTTTTAATAGTTACTTGGATGTATAGTAAGCCTGTTTTGTAGTATCTCTCCATGCTTCACCACTCCACCATTGTATTCATTAATGAGTGTTTTTAAAGTCGGGGAGATTTGTGTCACACCTCATCGGGGCCCGGGGAAGTATAGCCATAGGCATTCGTGTTTCATCATCATCACGGTCACTAATGCAGTCACAAATCATGATTTACGATCAAGTCACGAATCACAATATTAATTTTTTTTAATAGTTACTTGGATGTATTTTAAGCCTGTTTTATAGTATCTCTCCATGCTTCATCACCACCCCACCATTGTATTCATTAATAAGTGTTTTTAAGTCGGGGAGTTTTGTGCCACACCTCATCAGGGCCCGGGGAAGTACAGCTGTAGGCATTCACATTTCTTCATCATCACGGTCACAAATGCAGTCACAAATCGTGATTTACGATCACGGCATGAATCACAACATTATTTTTTTTTAATAGTTACTTGGATGTATTTTAAGCCTTTAAGAAAAATAAAATTATACAGAAAGAGCAAATTAAGTAAAAAAAAAGAGTACAGAAAAGACAAAAAAAATGTAGCTTTTAAAAAAGCTGTTGGGTCTAAATCAAACTTTAAATCTCCTCCTCTCTGATCTCAAAGTATCAGCAGTCACAAAACAAACTGCTCTCTCTCCATCTACACAGGAGAAAGTAAAAGTGTCTGCTTGTACGACTCACTTTCTTCCTGCCAAGCTAAAGAGTATGTGACTTACAATACTATAAGCCATGTGATGTGTTGGGGGCTGCCAAATCTGAAACACCAAGTGGGTCACTTAGAATCATAATGAGGTACACAAAGTCAATTAAAAACAATGACTTTGCCTTACTTTGTGTTGCCATTCTGCCTTAATGCGAAGTGGTAATGACAAGGCAGAGTGAGCACTTTGCATTGCCCTCATCCGTGTAGCGGAGTGTCAACGTGAAGTCCCAATTCATGTTCACTTTGCTGGCGGAATTTAAATTCGCTGCATCTCTACACCCTAGCTGCATCAATGACATTGTCTATAGACATGCCTGGCTTTGCACCTGTGGTCCATGGCCACATCCGTGGAGATGAAGTTCATGTGCGCCCTGCAGTACTTTGCCATTGGGTCATTCCAGAGGGCAATGTGACAGGTGTGAGCCAGTCATCTGTGCCACTGGCCCTGCATTAGGTCACTGATGCACCATTGTGCCATGTGGCAGGCCACATCTGCTTCCCCGCAATGCCAGTGGACATCAGGGTGGGAAAAGAGGCATTCTGCGAGAAGTATGGAATGACAAACCCATTATGGGTAATAGATTGCATACACTTCACCATACTGGTGCCATCTGTGGACCTGGAGACATACCGTAATCGCAAAGGGTACAACAGCATCAATTGCCATGTGGTCTGTGATGCAAGTGGCATTCTCACTAACATGTGCACCAAGTACCCAGACTTTAGCAAGGCATTTGACACAGTCCCACACAAAAGATTAATATACAAGTTAGCCAGCCTGGGAGTGGGTCCCAAGATGACAGCCTGGGTAAAGAATTGGCCGGAGAATAGGACACAGAGAGTAATAGTAAATGGAGTCCACTTTGAAGAAAGGGGGGTTAGTAGTGGGGTACCGCAGGGTTCAGTGTTAAGACCGGTCCTCTTCAATGTCTTTATAAGCAACATTGCAGAGGGACTGGAAGGAAAAGTATGTCTCTTTGCAGACGACACAAAGATCTGCAACAGAGCTGATGCACAAGGTGGGGTGGAAGGATGGGAAGGGACTTGGCAAGGTTAGAGGAATGGCCAAATGTATAGCAGCTTAGATTCAATGCTAAGAAGTAATGTAATGCACCTGGAAACAAAACCCAGGGAAGAGTACACAATGGGGGTGAGATACTAACAACAACAAAATGGAAAGGACCTGGGAGTAGTCATATCAGATGACCTAAAGGTGGCAAGCAATGTGAGAGGGCAGCGAAGGTTGGGGATACTGGGATGCATAGGAGCATCACCAGTAGAAAACAGGAAATTATTATCCCTCTGTACAGACAGTTGGTGAGGCCCCATCTGGAGTACTGCATGCAGTTCTGGAGACCCAATCTCCACAAAGAAATAGACAGGATGGAGGCTGTCCAGAGGAGGGCAACTAAAATGGTGCAGGGTCTGCACTGGAAGACATATGAAGAGAGACTTAAGGAGCTTAATATGTATAGCCTCGAGGAAAGGTTGGAGAGGGGCGACATGATAAAAACTTTCAAGTACCTCAAGGGAATCAACAGAGTCCAAGAGGGTAGCATCTTTCAAAAAAAGGTGTGCAAGAACAAGGGGCACAATTTGAAGATAGAGGGGTGGCTTAGAGGTAATTTGAAAGTATTTTTCACAGAGAGGTTGTGGATGCATGGAACGACCTTCCGGAGGAAGGTTGTGGAGTCAAAACAGTGGTGGAATTCAAGCATGCATGGGACAGTCATAAAGGCAATTCTAGGGGGTGGTAGGGAAGAAGTAGGCTGCTGGTTAACTAGGATCTGCAACTTATCCATTAGGTAGGGAAATGGGCAGACTAGGTGGGCCAAGCGGCCCTTATCTGCCGTCAAATTCTATGTTTCTATGTTTCTATGTCATGACTCCTACATATTTGTCAACAGTGGTCTACAGCGACATCTGGCAACACATGCTGAGGAGGATGGCTAGATCATATATACGCACTGTCCATGTTTGTCTGTGCATATGTGTTACTATGCATCACAACCTGTGTACTAATGTTGTCTATTCCCACCCACAGAAGAAAGCAGATATCCACTGCAGACATACATCCTGATGCCTTACCTGGCACCACAGAGCCCTACAGTGGATGCCAATAACCATGCCCATAGAAGAGCATGGTACATTGCAGAATGTACCATCAGACTTCTGAAGATGAAATTCCCTTGCCTGGATCACAGTAGTGGCATGAGCATGCTTATGTCAGGCAAGGCATGCAGAGTGTTCACCACAAGTGCCATACTGCATAACATTTGCATGCAATGCCATTTGCTGCTGCCCCCTGATGTGGCACCAGATGTGCTCCCTGGAGTGCCACACACTGCACCACCAGGAACAAACCCTGATGGGCACCATGACGATGATGGTTGGCATCAGCCACCATGTGTTGCATCCTTTGATGGAATGCATGGTGGGCCATGCTGTCCTGCACACATGGTATTCTAGGCTGATATGGTGTGTATACATGGGTGCAAAAGATGACACTGTGACACTGAGTGTCCATGTACCCCTACCCAGTCATGGCTGTGTGTCATGCTTTGGCTGCTACCATCAGACCAGGTGCTATGTGGCTATGCATGATACACCTGTGTGCATATGGCACTGTTTGCAGCTTCCAGCCACTGCAGGGGGTGTCACTACAGCTGTGCCAGTGTGTGCTGTACTGTGTGGGTGGGCTGTGCATCAAATGTTGTGCATGTGGCTGTGGTGGTCACTCTGCTTGGGTTGTGCCAGGGAGGGGTCAGCTGGGGTGGCAGGGTGTGTTGTAGGTCCATGTTTGGGGTGTGTACTGGGACCATGGCTGTGCATTATGGTATGCTGCTCATTTTTTCCTGCCTCCATGAGACAGTGTCCAGGCCCAGCCACCATGCACGTCCATGGCCACAGTTGTCCTCCATGGCCTATGATGCAAGTCTTGAGTCACACATCCATTGTTGTGTTGTCCTCATGGTAGCCAGCCAGTGCACCACTGGCATGATGACTGCTGTTGAGGGATGGGCCTGTGTGTGCCAGTGCATCGGCACTGGGGGCTGTGTGCTTGGGTCCTGCTGTGCATCTGCCGGTGGTGCAGCAGGGGGTTGCTGATGACCACCTACAACCATATGGCTGGCAATGGCCTCCAGCATTTTAGCCATCCTCTCCTGGGCACGGACCCCAGCAGCCACCACCTCCATGAGCTGCTCCAGAGTCTGCATGTTCTCATTGGTGACCTGTAACCATCACACTCCATCCTCTGCAGAGCAGGGTAGTAGGTCTGCAGCAATCCACTGGGAGGAATCCAGCGTGGCCATCTGTGCAGGGAATATGGTGATGGTCCTGGCATGTCAGACGGGGGTGTGGTGTGGGTGACTGAGTGTCAGATCATCCAAGGGGAGCTGTTTGGATGCCCTGGCCACCCTGGCTATTGCTGCTGTTGTTAGACATAGCATGTGTACTGTGCCCTGGCTCCACCATGTTCAGCACTGGCTGGCTTTCTGCGGTGTGGTGTGGCATGGCACTGACCATTCTCCTGCCATCATGGTTGTTTTCCATGATGGTTGTGTGTTGCTCAGCTAGGTGTCTTTGCTGTGCTGGAGCCAACTGTCATCGCCTGGCTGGTTGTTCACCTTTGTACATTGATGTGTATTCTGTGACGTCCTACCTGTTGGGGAGGTACATCCATAATTAGTGGTGCCACATGCTGTGGATGCATGGCTCCCTGCACCATGTCAGTCCTGTGATTTACAGCCCTTGGTGGGTGTCTGTGTCTGTCCCATGCTCAGTCCAGATGGCTGCTCACTGGTGCTGTCATCATCATCATGCACTGTGGGGGTGGACATGGTGGTTGGCATGCTCTGTGCCAGTGATTACCTTAATGTGTCTGTTTACCTGTCTGTGTTGCATACCTCTCATGTTTTCTATACCAGTGGCCTTGCCATCCCTCACGTGATCACTGATGGTGCCTGATGCAATCGTCTCGATCAGTGTAAGGGGTGGTTACTGTTGTAGTGGTCCTCGCCTTAACCGCCAGAGACCGCCTTGCCACAGTTAGCTTCTTCTTGACCTGATACTAGAGGTCATGCCACTTGTGTTTGATGGCAGCCAGTGTCTGTGACTCTGGTCCAGCTACATTTACAGTCACCTGGATGTCCAGCCATATGTGGGCCTTGGTTTTAGTGGGTGCGGAGAGGGACATTGACCTCTGCAGGACATCATAGTGGTGATGGATGTCCATGACCAGCATGGCCACCTGTGCACTACCGAAGTTTGTGGACCTGGCTCATCTCCTGCATCCCCTTCCACTTTGTCCATTGCCTCCACTGGCTGGTTTTGTTGGCGGTGCCACAGCTGGACCCCACTGTTCCAGAACTTGGTTCCTGGCTCCATTATGGTACTATAAAGTGTGTTTCTGACCCCACACAGCTGCTCCACATCTATTTTATGGTGGGGTCATGGGCGAGGGAACATGTTGCCGCATCTCTTGGCATGCCCCTATGCCTCTACACCTCCCTCTGTGCTCCACTCCCTGCCTTTGGTGTGTTTCATGCCTGGTTGGGTGAACACAGCGATTCCCCGCCTGCAAGGTGTGTAGCTGTGCACTTCTCCTGTGTTGCTTTCCTACATCTTACCCGCACCTTCATGAATAGGACCCTTTGATGAGAACAGCAATATGACTGCATACATCTGAAATTGCCCACATCCAGAAAATGTACTATTTTTCTAAAGCCTGCTGTAATGCAGGTTTATCAGTACAGTAATAAACAGTCTTATGTTCTTCCATGTATGGAAGGCTCATCACTGTTGTACTTTATGCTTAAATGACAGCACAGTCCCTTTAGTTTTCTCAATCATTTTGCAGGCAGCTTACTTAGTGTACAGGACTCTACATACCTTTAACATGACACCAAAACACTACTTAGTGCCTACCATAACTTCATCCAAAATCAAAGCAATTACATTCTCAGTTCAGTCAAAATACCCAGCACAGAGGCAACAAAAGTTGCTAAATCTACAATACCGTTGTCAAAGTTTGGCATAGAGAGATCCCCAGTGTCAACTGGTGAAGTCTTGCCTGTCTGACATTAAAGTGTTTCTGTCGGGGGGTGCCCCCTGCCCCCCTCTTCTAAAGGATTATCAACCCCAAGTCAGAGATGTTCTGAAGGGGGGTGACACATGACGAAAGGGCAAAAATTTGCCCTTGCGTCCCCCACAGCAACAATTCTGAAACCTGTCAAAATTGTTGCTGTAGGGGATTTTGCCATAAATGTTTTGATGTGTGGTCCGCACGGCACAAAAGTTACATACAGTACTACTGACATTTGTGATGAATCCAACTGAAAAAGTAAACAGCATGAAATTGGAAAAGATTTGGAAATGAAGGAACATGTTCATACGGTATGTCTAAAAATGATATATTTTACATCTGAATTGCATATAAATGGAATTAAATCTTTATTTTTTTTTGTTTTCTCTCTCTCTCTCTCTTTCAGCTTTCCTTCCTGGAATTGTTTCCACAGGTAATATTATTAAATTGATACAATGCGTCTCATTTATAACAAAGATTTGATAGAATAAATGGAGTATTTGTGAAAATGTGTTAGCTCTACGTATATGTGTGCCTCTAGGACAGAGCAGCACTGTAAATGACTTGCTCCTTGGTTTTGTAATAAGCACTTGATTTCCATATTGAAAACCTTGCATAGGGCAAAGTGCAGTAGAATGTTCAGCACTAAGCACTGCATGAGTGCATGCTAATGAGAGGCAGAGGCATGCATACTGCATGCAGTCAGACAGGATGATTGTTCAAGACACTAACAGACTGTTTGTGTAGGTCTGTTTACCATGTGCAAAAACATGTTTCAAAATCACTAGAACAGCAATACCACCTCTCTCTCCATCCTCTGGCAAATTAACCCTACTGTCTGTCCAGTGGCTGTGTCTTCCATTCCTAGTGCCTGTAAATCACCCTTGGTGTCACGGGGCACCACTTTCATGCTCCTAGTTCCCATATAATCATTCCTTTTATTAAGGGATGCCCAGTCCTACTCACTGTTCCTCTATGATCATCATTAGGGAGTGGTGGCACTCTGACCCCCCATCTCTCCACACTGGTCCCCTGATGGTGCACAGCACATTTCCTCAACTACCCTCCACAGCCAGGTATGATCTGAATCCCCACACACTGTATCAGTGTACAAGTGGTTATGTCAATATACTGTAGTACTCATGGGACATCTCCGAGAATTCATGGTGCTTCCATTATTTTTCAGACCCATTCAACAAGTACTACAGCTATATCAATATACCAGCTTTTAAATGGATACATTGCTTGTTGGGGTCAGGCAATGGCTGGTTGAGGAGGTAAGCAGAAGTTAAATGCCCAATCACAATTGGCTGACAGGGGTGAAGGACTGGGGGGCTTGGGGGACTTTCAGACATCAATGATGATACATAGATACATAGACAGTGTCGGCAGATAAGGGCCTATGGCCCACCCAGTCTGCCCATTTGAGCTTGTAAGTTCAGTTTGTTTTCCTAGAAGTCTGTTTCCCCTTACCCCTGACCTCTAGAATTCCTTTATGTCTATCCCATGCATTCTTAAACTCGTGATTGTTTCTGCCCCACCACTTCCTCTGGCAGGTGTTCCACTTGTCCACCACCCGCTCTGTGAAGAAATTCTTTCTCATGTTTCCTCTGAATCGTCCTCCCTCCAACTTCATCCCATGCCCTCTGGTCCTGGAACATCTTTTCACTTAAAAATAGTGTTTTCCTGCACCCTGTTCCTCTCTGTAAGATACTTGTATGTCTCTATCATATCCCTCTCTCCCTCCTCTCCTCCAGGGAGTACATGTTCAATTCCTTCAACCTGTCTTCATAGGACTTGTGATGCAATCCATGCACCATCTTTGTTGCCTCCTCTGAACCTTCTCTACCCTGTCTATGTCCTTATAGGTATGGTCTCCAGAACTGTACACTGTACTCCAGGTGGGGCCTCACTAGTGTCTTGTATAGCGGAATTATGACCTCCCTTTTCCTGCTGGTGATGCCCCTGCCTATACATCCCAGCATCCTATTTGCTTTACCTGCTGCCTTGTCACACTGTTTCCTACCTTGAGGTCATCAGAGATGACAACCCTAAGATCCCTTTCCTGCTTGGTGCATCTATATCCTCACCCCCAACTGATATATTGTGCCAGGGTTTTGTGCCCATGCATTTTCTTGCACTTCTTTGCATTGAATTTCAACTGCCAAATCACTGACCATTCTTCAAGTTTCTGCAGGTCACTTCTCATTCTATCTACACCCTCTGGTGTGTCTACTCTGTTACAGAGCTTTGTGTCATCAGCAAACAGTGAAATTCTGCCTCTAGATCCCGCGAATGTCACTGATGAAGATGTTGAATAGGACCGGTCCCAGCACTGATCCCTGTGGTACCCCACTGGTCACTCTTCCTCTGTGGAGTGACAGCCATTTACCACCACCCTCTCTGTCCTGCCACCCAGCCAGTTACCTACCCACCACACTACTGTCCTGCCCACACCCATATTCCCAGTTTGTGTAATAGTCTTCTATGTGGCACAGTGTCAAAGGCCTTGCTGAAGTCCAGATAGGCCATGTCCACTGCCTCCCCTGATCCACCTCCCAGTCACCCAGTCAAAAATTCTAACGAGGTTGGCCTGACATGACCTCCCCTGGTGAAACCATGCTGCCTTGGGTCCTGTAGTCCATTGACAACCAGATGTTCCTCCACTCTCCTTCAGTAGTGCTTCCATGATCTTCCCCACTACCGAGGTGAGGCTGACTGGTCTGTAGTTCCCTGCTTCCTCTTTGTTCCCACTTTTGTATAAGGGGACTACATCTGCTGTCCTCCAGTCTTTGGTACCTCCCTGTTTCCAGTGATCAGCTAAACAGGATAGCCAGAGGTTCAGCCACCACCTCTCTTAGTTCTTTAAGGACCCTGGGTGCACCGCCTGGCCCCATTGCTTATCAACTCTATTACTTCCAGTTCCTTCAGGACCCTTTTCTCATGTAAAGGGACTTGTGTCCATTTCTGCACCATTCTCACCTTTGTACTCCCTTCAGACCCATTACCTCTCTTCCTCAGTAAAGACTGAGCAGAAATACCTGTTCAATATGTCAGCTTTACTGTTGTCATCCTCCATGCGGCTCCCATCCTCCCCTTCAGTCTCACTATCCCTCCCTTTGTCTTTCTTTTTCACTTATGTACCTGTAAAAGGTTTTGTCCCTTTACCCACTGATTTTGCAATGTGTTCTTCTGTCTGAGCTTTGGCTTCCTTACTGACCTCCCTGCCTCCCTTTGCTTCTCCTGGTACTTCTCCCTATCCCTTCTGCCTGTGTCTTTTGTATTGCCTGAATGCAATCTTTTGGCTTTCACTTTTTTGATACCTTTGGAAACCATAATGGTCTCCTCTTCCTTTTCTCTTGCTAACCTGCTTAATGCATAATTCTGTTGTTCTTGTAATCCCCATTTTAAATACTGCCCACTGTTCCTCAACCCCTGATTCCTGTCCCATTCCCCTTAATGCCTCTTTCAAGTATCTCCCATTTTCCCAAAGTCTGCCCCCCTAAAATCCAGGATACGTGTTTTTGTGTGGTTTGGTTCTGCACTTTCTGTGATTTCAAACCACAATGACTGGTGGTCACTGTTACCCAGGTGCTCCCCCACTGTTACCCCCATCACACTGTCCCTGTTTGTGAGCACAAGGTCCAGTATTGCCTTCTGCTGAGTTGGTTCCATGACCAGTTGCTTGAGGAAGGCACCCTGAAGGGAGTCCAGGATAAATCTGCTCCTGGTTGATGCTGCTGCTGGGATGCTCCAGTCCACATCAGGAATATTGAAGTCTCCAACCAGTACTACCTCACCCTTGTCTGCCTTCCTTTGGATGGCTAGCATCAGCTCCCTATCTGTTTCTTCCTCCTGGGCTGGTGGTCTATAGACCACACCTGTGTGGATGGCTGGCCCCATTTTCCTTTCCAGCTTAACCCACAGTATCTCTCCCCCATTTTGTTCCTCCTGGATCTCTGTGGCCCTTATGTCATTTTTCACATACAGTGCCACTCCTCCTCCCTTCCTGCCTGCTCTGTCTCTTCTGAATATGTTGTAGCCAGGTATGGCCATCTCCCAGTCATGGTTATCATTACACCAGGTTTCAGTGATGGCCACAATGTCCAGGTCTGACTGTACCATGACAGCCTCCAGATCTTCCATCTTGTTGCTAAGGCTCCTGGCATTTGCACACATGGCTTTCCATGATTTGACCTCCCTAGACTGCTTCACTGTTCTACTCCAGCCCCTTCCTTGGTTGTCATTTATCCCTGGTTCTCCTTGCTGTCTGCCCTTCTGCTGAATTTTGCCCCTTTTCTGCTTATCCACCTCTTGGGCACTAATCTCCATCTTTTGCACACTGCTTTGCAGAGATAGCCACTCCTCTGGTTCACTGGTAGCTGATCATACAGGCACCATGAGTTGGAGAAGGCTGCCACCACACACAAGTTATTTTATTTTTTTTATTTAAAGAGTGGTTACTGGGAAAGGCACACTGAGCCAAGGCTCATTTCTAGGTTCAACCTTTGGGCTTAGGGAGCAGACCATAACAAGTCTGACTTAATACACATAAAATACAAAATACAGAGTGCAAAGTAAAGTGTATATTTAAGCACATTGAAAATAAACGTAAAGTTACATAGCATAGGTGCAAGATACAATAGTTAGACAGATTTAAATCAAATACAAATAAAAATAAATAATAATATGAAGGGTGGATGCGGGAGCCAGTAGGAAAGAGAAGAGTCTATGGACTGCAATTTAAATGGTTAGTGTCTTAGGGGCAACTGCAGGAGGTTACTGGAGATGATCTAAGCCAGTGCTTTAATGCTGGGAACAAAGGGGTAAGATGAATGGAGGAGGGGAGTTTTTTCCAAAGGGAAGGGAGGTGAAAGTAGAAAGCATGTTGACCACCCAAAGTGTGGGCTCAGGGAAGGATAAAAGTGCAGGAAAGATGGGAGTGCAGAGGATAGGTAGTGGCTGGAGTGAGAAGAGAAGAGAGATAAGACCAGAGGGATTCAAACCAATACTTAGTGATGAAGGTAAGGCAGTGGTCTAAATGTCTTTGCTGAAGGGGGGGGTAGAATATAAGTCACAGTGGTGTATCAAGAAAGGGGAGTTGGAGGCAAAGTGACAGAAAGCGTTGAAAAGTACATCAAGCATGACAAGGGAGGTGGCGGGTGCTGACCCATAGATGATATCGGCATAGTAGATGACTGGGAGGATCCATTTAGTTATTAAGTCTTGATGGCCTGAGAGGGAGAGACAGTCCTTATGCCTGAAGAGCAGTCCAAATTTGGGGTGAAATTTTAAGTGCAGGGCATCAAGGTGGGATGAAATTTTAAGGGGTGGGTTGAGCCAAACCCTTAGGTAAGGACCTCATTAAGGGGGTGTCAGCCAGAGTAGTAGTCACTGGGGTGGGATGGTAACCTAGCTAGTTTTTACTCTGAACCGAAGATAATGGCAACAGCTTTTTATTTTGGCATTCATTTTGAGTCAATAGTCCTGGAACCATCATAACACTGCTTAAAAGTCACATTGAAGGGGGATTTGGATGTCTGAAGCAGAGGGGCCACACAGGTAGATGATGGTATCGTCTGCATACATGTGTATGTGGGAGGTGGAGCAGATGGAGGGGAGATTATTAATAATGACAAAGAAAAGGACAGGTCTAAGTATAGAACCCTGGGGAAGGCCAAAAACGATGGAGAGGGAAGGAGAAAGATATTTCCGACCTGCACAGCATGGTGCCTACCTGTGAGGTATGAATGAAACCATTTAACTACAGGGGCAGATAGTCCTGCAACATGGAGTTTATTTAAGAGGATGGGGTGAGAGACAGAATCAAAGGTCTTCGTGAGGCTCATGAATATTGCAGAGGTTATATGACCTTGATTCAAGGCTAATAGTATGGAATCAGTGAAGCGAATGAGGGAGGAGGTGGTTGTGGAATTAGATTTTCTGAACCTTGACTGGACACGGAGGAGGATATTAGTGGAAGTTAGGAAATCATTGAGTCTTGTGAGGACAATGAATTCTTGAGTCATTGCCATTGACGGGAGGAGGGAGATGGACTGGTAATTTCCAGGGGAGGTGGGATCACTGCCCTTATGGATGGGAAGGACATTAGCAAGTTTTCAGGCAAAGGGGAAAGTGGAGGTGGAGAAAGAAAGACTGAGTAGGTGTGTTTGGGGAAATACAATAGAGGTGCAGAGATTCTGAGAAGTCTTGGGTCAAGGCTGTCAGGACTGATCTTTAAAGGGCTGAGGGACAAAACTGAGTAATAGACCTCTTATGGGGAGACTAGAGGGAAATGAAAAGCATTATATGTGGGGGGAGGCGGATATCAGATTGAGCAACCGGAGGGTTGTCACGGAGAGCACAGGTACGGAAAAAGTTATTTAGGATGATAGCTATAGAGGATGGATCAGAGATCTGAACTCCAGCCTCTACAAGGGTAGGCAAAGTAATCTTTAAGGGAGTGTAAAACGAGCAGAGATGTTTCCAAAATGAGGAGGGGGAGTGATTTGTGGACTGCTGGTGCACTTTGAAGTAATTTGTTTTGGTTTATGGGATGGCATTTGTACAGCTGTTTCGAAGAGACCTGTAGTGTTGGAGATCAGATAGGGACTGGGCGACTTTAAATTGTTGCTAGGCGTGGTCTCGGGATTTATAAAGAGAGAGGATATCATTAGGGATCCATGGATGGTGGATATTTGACCCTGACTTTTTTAGTCCATATCTGAAGAAAGGTGGTAGTGAAGTGGTCAAGTGCAGTGCCAATATTGGGAGTGAAGAAAACCAGGAGCCAGTCAGCTCTGGCAAGGTCATAGAGTAGGATGCTAGTGTTGAATACTCTAACTGGGAGGTGCCAAATATATTTTGGGGTATGAGTGGGGGGGGCACACCCTCATGATGCAGTAGGTGATACAGTGATCACTGACCACATCAGAAAATGTGTCTGCAGCAATAATTCAGTGGGGATGGGATGAAAGCATCCAGCTTAGTAATGAGTGGGTCTGAAAGCATGGGTTGAGATGAGTGATCAACTGGAACAAATTTAGAGATTCAATGATTTGAAGAGAAAGATATTATCATACAGGGACAATGAGTGGAAGCAGCGTATAACCAAAGATAGGGAGATATGTTTCATGGGACCTGGGAAATGAAAGGATTTATGTATCACATCTCACGTGTAGAATATGAGCACTGACAGTACACTCCATAGCTACCATCAGATGTGTGAAGCAATGTGCCTTTCAATGAAGATTTATGAGACAGGAAGTATTTAATAATGAGGTTACAGCACTGTATATTTTGATAAGGGTCATTAGCATTTTAAATGCCAATATTGCAGTTCAGCACTTAAGTGCTATGGTCTTATTGCTTTGCAAACTGCCCAATTTGTGGATGCTAAGCACATGATGGGACATCTGTGGTTTACACTTAATGGGATTAGAGATTTGCTAGCTACTGTGCTAACATGAGGTACATAAGAAAATTAATTTGTGCAGTACAGAGTGTTAGCATGAGTTTTCCAACATTCCTCCTTTTCTGCCTAACAAAATTGCTGTAACCACACAGCCCATTGCACACCGATCTGCATGAACTTCCAACTTGCTATATGTAATGTTTTATCTTGGTGCATATACAGTAAAATATTTATTGCCTAATAGGTCACAGCCCCCTCCTTTACCTGAACAAACAAGATAGCTGATGTTCTTGGAAGAAATGGCCACCGCTATGTATTTATTAAAAAGTCTGTTTAGAACTGGTAAACTGATATGTTATATTTATGTCAATTTGGCATGACTTGTAGCAAGGTAGTCACAGCTAATCATTTCGATAATTGTGTCAACCAATCTATATAGGGTCTCCTTGCCCCTTTGGAGGCAGTTGACACACTAGGTATGACCTCGTAAGGGTGTCTGACCTCCCAGGCTTAAAGGATGGCTTTCTGTTGGCCAGTATCCAAGGCACACTCCCCCACCAGAGGATGTTGCCAGCTATGGGCTGAACTTCAAGAGCTATTCTTTGCCTAAGGCTGGCAGGCCTATGGCAATAGCTGCCAAAGTTTCACGTCCCACCAGTCTCAGGGCAATCTGCCTGAGAAGGTGCAAGATACCCTGATAAAGTCTCTGTACAATTCTGCAAGATTACTAAACTTCCCCGCCACACCTGTATGACTGTTACAACTTGCATACCTAATCACATGCTACTAAAACCCTACCAGAGAAGGCAAAAAACTTAAAAACCCCTTGGGGAAAAAATGACAACATTTCTTCCTGACCCCTAAAAGAATCCCCTGTAATGGAACAGTGGGTTCCCTACTTCACGGCTGCTTGCCTCTGCTTTTTTTGAGGGGAGGGATTGGGTGATTATCTGCTGGAGCAGGAGAAGCTGGAAAGAATGCAAAGCTTTTGCTACATAGTCTTCAATCAGTAATGTTCATCCCCCACAATAGGAGGCTCCCAGTCCCAGGGAAACCTGCCTATCTGCCTGAATTTGCCCCTACTGGGCAGAAGCTAACTCCCCTGTCTGCTTGGGCATCATCTGAGTGTGCCCAAAGACAAAACTTGCTTGCAGAAATACTTTGCAGGCTCCTCCATTTTCTTATAGGTCACAACCCCCTTCCTTCACCTGAACAAACAAGACAGAAATGTGCTTAGAGGAAAAGGCACAGCCATAAATTTATTAAAGAACCAATTAGAATTGGTAAACTGATGTGATATGCAAGTCAACCAGTCTGACATGACAATTGCAGCAAGTTAGTTGCAGCTAATCATTTTGATAATCATATCAACCAATCTATATAGATCCTCCCTTCCCCTTTAGGGGGGGGCTGACACACTAACTATGACCTTGCAAGAGACTCTGGCCTCTTTGATATAAGGGATGGATTTTCGTGGTCCAGTCTCCAAGGCACCCTCCCTGTCAGAGGGTATCACCAACTGTGGGCTGAAGCTTGACACTGCACCTCTGTGGTACAGGCTGCCAAGCCCTCACCTCTCCCCAGTCTCAGGAGAGTACACCTGAGAAGGTGTGGGATACCCTGTTAACCCTTCTGTACAGTTCTGCAAGACTATCATACTGCCACATGTAGAGCATCCAGCTATTGCTCGGTTGCCAGGTGAGCAATATTGCCCATCTCCCAGTAAGAACATCATGCCATAGCTCTCTAAACCATGTCGAGGTTGGATAAAAACTATCATTCCTTAAATCTGATAAATGTACTCCATCTTTTACATAAAACTGTGGAACTTTTTCCATAATCCCACCATGCTGCAATACAGGTCCACCAATGGACCATAAATGCCACATGGTCATGTTTGTCAACCCACAATGTGTGAGTTGTGACAGGATTCTGAGCTTGGAACCAGTGCTGCTTTTGTATGATATGTGACCATATAATTTGTATCCTCGGCCATACTTAATGCAAAATTACTAGGTCCTATCTCATCATCTGTTGCAGTTCTACTGACTTGACAAGTCCCAAATCATTTCTTCCCAGGTGGATGACCAGTGTATCTTGGGGGCTGTGGTGTCAAGCTTTGGCTGGCATCCATGGAAGCAAATCTCTGCACTTCATATCTCTCTGGTCCATTGACAAACACACTCACTGAGTCTCCGTGAACCATTTCTTGCACCTTGGAACTGCTGTGCTCTCACCGCTGCCCATTGCACAAAGGAGTTACCACAGGTCCACACTTATTTTATCCAAGAGTCATGATCTGCCAAAAAAACAGAAACTTAGATGTTAAAGCAATTGAGGTCGCACGTAACTTTCAAGACCTTCAGACTTACACCATCCTAGAGAATGAATCTGTGCTTCTGTCCAGCCCTCAACCCTAGCATGTGAGGCAGCACCAAAGTGAAATGAGTGTGTATTGTACTCATGAGAATCTACTCCAAGGGCCCACAGGGCCTTGACATGCAAATGGCAAAACTGGAACACCATAAGTGGAGAACAGTCTTTGTGGTGGAAAAATGCCCGCCTCCCCAGTTATTTAACTGCTGGATAGAAAAAGAAACACAGCAAGGATGTCACATTGATCCCTGGGGGGGGGGGGACTGCACCAGCAGCCCCTGCTCCCCATGTCCTTCTTACTGTGCCTTAAGAGAACAAAAATCCTTTCAAGTGTCATCGCCACACCATCCTCACCCAGCGTCATTCGCAATGTTGGTGATTTGCTCAGATGGGCTATCCTAGATACCCTAAAAGCTCCACGGAAGGATACCAAGAAGGCTGCCAGAAACAGACATACCTCTGAAGCAGATGATCAAACCCCGGGTAGCATATTCATGATGTTAACTAACAAACCTGGGCCAATTGGGCATCACGTATCTGCCCGTCTTTGATCCTCGTGAGCCCACACTGCCAGCATCTTGCACACATAGAAGTCACATGGTATCCTTCAGTGGCCTTAGTGAACCATGCAATTCCAACCAAGTAATTCCCCAATCTTGCCAGTGTAGACCCTTTTTGCCTCATGTGCAGGAGGTACAAACATGGTTGGTCTTCCGGAATCGGCCAAGCAATGGCTCAGTCCAGCTGTTGCCTCACTCCCAAGAAGTTCTTAACCTCCCTGGGATAGACCACCTTTGTGCTAGGAGCCAAAGAACACCTGAGTAGTTCCTAGACTCATGGGTCACCACTCCAGAGGCTGGCTGGAACTTCAGTGGAGAATATCTCTGCTTCTTGTGCCAGCTTCAGACTCTGTCTCACTGCAAATGAAAACAGCATCTGTAACACTGTTATCAAAACCAGGGCATGCGAAGACCTGAACTGTATATTTGGAACTAGACACCTCAGCACACAAACCCTCATCAGAGTTCCCATGAGGCATGTGCCCCTTACTGGCCATTCATGCTGTATACTACTCCCTTGCTGTACTTTCTGAAAGTCAACTGCTTGTCGACAATTGTTCCCACATAATTAGCACCACTACCACAGGAAAAACTCTAGGAGTGTTACCTGCCAGAGCATGTCCACATCTAACCAGGATTGAGGCCAATGTCTTGTAGACCCCTCTGCCAAAAATAGGCCCCAAAGCCAAATACTCTGGAAATGTCTGTGAAAAGCTTCAGTTCCTGGCTCATCATCTGTCGGCCAAAGGGCCACTACATTGAAATATAACAAGAATGTCAAACAGATTTGGTGACACCAAGCCTGTGGTGGGGCTTGTTGCAGACCGACCTACTCTTGACTAACTGGTGAAGAAAGGTTTTCCTCCCCATTGGAATGACCTTGTTGGTGATATTTAGGTGTCCTTGAAACTGCTGCAGCTTACGTAGGGTGACTTTCTATGCCTGCTCTACTTTGTGCATCAATTTCTGCAGGGCACTGACCTTCTTTTGTGGCAGCTGAAACTCTGTGGCAACCATACCGATTTTGATGCCCAGAAAACACAACTGCATGCATGGCTCCTCTGTCTTATCAGAAAGCAAGAGTACCCCAAGGTCCTCGCACACAGAATGAAAAGCCCCCATCAGTTGGGCACAGTGGACAGTAACTGCCTTGTTCACAAGCATGAAATTATTTGATGGTGGGATGGCTTCAGACCTGCCTACTAAACTTGTAGTGGTCCAATGCAGGAAGGTGCTGGATTGCTCAGAAACTGCACACACTATGGCACAACTCATGGACATGCAATGTAATAGCAGCCTTCAGTAAGCAATGATACCCAACAGGATGGACAGTATTGCGCTATGCTGGACGGTCAAGGGGTGTCATGAGGTCCGCCACTGCAGGTGGAGGGCCTTATAGCCCCTGGAAGGTTCAGTATAGCACAATACCACCCACCCTGGAGGATATTATTACACTTAGAAAATGGGCCACTGTATAATGCATGTATATGTTTGAAAATAAATAATTTTGATGTTAATTTTTATGTTAAAATAGTTCTGAATTAGAATGCAGTGTTTTTTTCTTAAGTTAGGGACTTTTGTCTTGTATGAATATCTGCAACTGTGTCATTGGAGCTGGTTGCCATGGTAATCCCCTGCACCACATACACACACAGACAGGGCTTAACAATATTTGCATGTTACTAGTTTTGTTTTTTTGTTTTGTTTTTCTGTAGCTTTTGTAGTGCTGCCACAGTGTTGAAACAGGTAGTTGGTAGTAATGGATGTCTAAATTGTCGGTACAGTAAAGGGCATTTGAGTGCAGCAAGAGAGAGGTACTGTTTTTTTTTTTATTTACACACGACATAATCTATGCAGGAGAATGAGGTGCTCACTTGCTAAAGAGGTAACTTGATTGCATAATGGCTACCTGAGTAGAGCGAGACACAGAAAGCATATTCTCCAATCGCGGTGAGTTGTGCACTGCATTAAAGTCCCATAATTATGTTTTTCTTTTCTAAGTACTTCAAGGTTTTGTCCCCCCCTCGCTTTGCCTTTGCTACAGAAACAGCTTTCCTCAATTGCGGCTCCTGCTGCCTTTCTAGCCCCTTAGGGCTTAACAACTCTACCGCCGGAGCAGCGGTTTGGCAGGTGGGAGGAGGTGCAGCTATCTTGGCCTCCTCTACCTCCCACTGGCTCCCTTTCTCTCCATCTCCCATCTGTGTGGAGTTGGCCACAGCCTGAGCTCCATAAGGGGTGGAAGTTACAAGTGTAATGAGGCAGTTTCCCGATAGAGAGATCGGGCTATGCATCGGGCTGCAACTGCAACCCCAGTGTATCCTCCTCCTATCACTCAAACACCAGTTCACACACATGCAGCCCAACTACTTTTTTAAACTTAAACTCTACTGATTTTATTTTTTATTAGTGTTTCACTTTTCTGTACAGCATCTTTGTGTGTGACACTAAAGGGGGTGATCGGCTGATCCGCTAATTTGCTGCAAGATAAGCCACAAATGCAACATGGAAGAATTTATCTTTTTCAAAATTCTACTGGCCCATTAATTTTAGAATCAAATGAGGCAACAGAGGCCTGGACTAGTTATTTCCTCGTCTCTGTTGTCTCATACCTTCCTGGCTAATTGGTGCTTTCAGCCAGTCAAGATACAGTATTCCATCTGCCCATTTTCTAAAATTTGATATCTAGCAGGTCCCTGTCAAGTGGGTGCACTGGTAACAGGCTGAAAGGCAGATTCAGTGTTTGCCTTCCCAGTAGTGTGTGATGCCCTGCCCTGTCACCCTCACCACCTCAATGGCTGAGTTGAAGAGCTCATTTGACACTACCATATCAGCCAGATCAATGTAATGGCTGACAGAGTCACCCTCCGAGAATGATACAGTAGGTTATTGAATATTCTGAATTAACTCAGTGCCTTCTTTGGCACTAGCCCTATCAGAAATACCCAGAGGTTGGGGCACAGTGGGCACACAGATGGGCCACTATTCTTATCTGATGCTATTTCCTTTCCAACGTGGCCCTAGCTATGTTTAAGGAATCTCTGGCAGATTTTAAGTTCTCTGTCTTGCAAGCTTTGCATGGACCCTTGATGGATTCCTAAACCCTGATAAAATTCTCTGCCAGCAACTGCGTGACCATCCATCTGGATAATCCACCAATCATCAGTCAACACGCTCTACACTTATGGGGGTTGGGAGACTTAATTGGCCACTTCCAAAAAGGCCACAGGCTGCTCCCTTTGGTGCACTGAATGAATGGATGGTTTTACCTGCAGGTGAAGCACTTATACATGTATTTACATGACTCCATCTCACATGACCTGCAATTGTAGTGATAACACTGCCTCCGCTCCTGTTGCTAACTGCTGCAAACTTTTATTGGGGATCTGGGCCCAGGGCACAGGGAAGTCACTCTCTGAATGCTGGATTCCTCCACTGGCCTCAATAGACCATAACAGTTGGAGGTCTAAACCCCCAGACCATACTGTGGTCATTCTGCTTCCCGCTGCAGAACTCCTTGTCATATTTTACCCAGCCCCATTCCCCTTTGTTAGCTTGCATTGCCATGATGGTACAGTAATAACTCCTTACTTCATGAGCTTTTCACAGGCACAACTCTGTCAATAACCCTCCCTAGATCACATATAGATCCTCTGCCCTGTATTTCTCAGCATCCAGTGTTGTTCTCTTACCCCCAATCTATGTACCTTGTTCTGGTTATCCTGGTCCTTCCCCAGTCTGGTTGCTATACTACTTGTTTTCCCCCCATAATTTCTCTGTTGCTACTTTGTCTCCTCTTTCATTCTATGCCTACTGTAATCTTCCCCAGCTGAAAGCTCCATTTTTGTCATGCAAATATTTCTCCTTGTTTTAGATGTGACTGCAAGTTTTGCACTTATGCATGTATCTACTGATAAGCCTTGTACATATCCTGTAACTCTGCTTAGATGGTTTTCTGTCTTACTCTGATTGTTGTATCTCTGCCCGGGTCATGCCTGGTTATAGTCATTTTGTGGCTAGCGCACCCACCCAATAAACAAAAACTAAATAAATAAGCCCACATGGTAGCCCATGATAACAGCATTCTCCTTTGGGCTATCCTCGATATGGCAATGCCAGGAGGGCAACTATGCAGGGTGACAGGGATGGAACGGCAACATGTAGTTGGTTGAATATGTGGAGGCATAACCAGCTGGATGACTACAGGGGATCCTGTAGTGTGACTTGGGCATAACGGCGACTCCATCCATGACGACACCATGTAAGGTGACTCTTCCAGGGCGAAGGAGGAAAAGGCAAAGAAAGAAAGAGCATGTCCAGGAATAGGGGCTGCCTCAGCAGTGTTTGTACCAGAATTCAGTCAGTGGGGTTGCTTGGAGTACTGCCACGCCCCTACGGCTGGGCAGCTCCCCTCCGAACCACCCCCCAGAGCGTCACGGCCCATGGCACACACCCCACACCACTAGGCAGGCCTCAGTTGCTGCAGCACCCAAACCACTGACACAGCACATGCCAACCAGCACTGCCACCAACATAACAACAGCCCAGTCAGCCACAGGATTGAGACCCACCTCAGGACATACATCCCACAGGGTCTGCAACCACTTAACACACCGCCTTTCGCCATTCACCTCTGCTGCAACTGCACCACCACTGCTGCAATCACAGGTAGCCCACGTACCGGCCACATCCACTGCCATGACCACTACCAACAGGCGGACCACCAGCACCACCGCCACCATGCTACAGCGGGATGCACCCGCAGACACATACATTTTATGCACGCCGCCTGGGGATGGGTGGGGACTCACAGCCACACAGGTGTCTGGGCACATGACCCCCCCACCCATGTAAGCCACACAGTGCTGACAGGATGGCCTTTCAAACAACGTCGAGCTACAGACATGGCAGAAACATGGATGCTAGAGAGCCAAAAAGGGAAGCCCCTCCTGTCCCACAATGGCTACCTCTACCTCCGGGACAAGGAGGTCAAAAACAAAACGATCTGACAATGCATGCAGGACCACAACTCCAGCTGTCATGCATGCATGTACATGATAGCAGGGGATGTGGAGTTCACTGGGAGAGCCCACAACCATGTTCCTGATGCGTGAGAAGAGGAGGCCTGTGAGGTCCTCACACAAGTGAAGGAGCTGGTGAGGACCATGGCTGAGGGCACTGGCAACATCATCACCCAGTATACCACTGGTGTCCCCCCTGCAGTGGCTGGCTGACTGCCACCACTGCCGCATATGCAGCACACTGTGCAGCGGGTGCACCAGGCATCATGGGGTGGCCATGCCACACCCACCTCACTGCAGGAACTGGTTGTCCCACCCGAATATGCCATCATGGGTGCCGGAGACATCTTCCTGCAGCATGGTAGTGGCCCTTCAGAGGACAGCATCCTGCTGTTCACAACACAGTAGGGGCTGCAGTACCCAGCTGCCTGCGACCAGTGGTTCATGGATGGCACATTCTGCCGCATGAGGGCATAGTGCTGCCCGTGGTGTATGCCCTCACACCCGGCTGGACAGAGAGGGCATACTTGCAGGTCTTCGTGCCATCAGCCGGCTCAAGGGGTGTCAGGGATGGTCCTCCTGGACTTTGAGCAGGCAATATGGTGAGCAGTCATGGCGACATTTGTGGGCACAGTCATCAAAGGCTGCTTCTTCCACTACTGCCAAGCTGTCTGATGGAAGCTACAGCAGATCCCTGGCCTGCAGATCCACTATGCCATGGATGTGGAGTTCATTATCCACATCTAAATGCTGCTGGCCCTGGCATATGTGCCTGAGAATGCGGCAGAGGCTGTGTATGGAGAGCTGCTGCTACTGCTATGCCTCCCAGGATGACCTCCTGTGCCCACTCCTGGAGTGCATGGAGGCAAAGTGGGTTAGCCATCTCATGAGCAGGATAGCTCACCATAGGCCCCTGTTCTCTGTGTCCACCTGTAACATGTACCAGGTGACATTGGATGGCCACGCCAGGACCAACAATGCGGTGGCGGGCTGGCATAGGGGCTTCTCCACGAGGGTGGGTGCCAACCACCCCACTGTGTGGCACTTCCTGGACTGTCTGCTGCAAGGGGAGCACCTCATGGGTGTCCAGATGGAGATGGTGCTGTCCAACAAAGGGCAGCCATGTCCTAGATGGCGGCACCGAGACCTCATGCGCCTCGTGGGCAAACCATGCCAGACATGGTAAATCCCCCGATAACCCACACCCCCCTCATGGCTTATTGCTTAAGTATTTATTCCTAAGTTTACTTTTGTTTTTCAGATAGCTTGTACTGGGAGGATGATATGGATTTGGGTGTTTAATCAGTGCTGTTTTGGATTAGAGCTGTATTTGGAGTTCAGTTTGGTCTGTGGCAGTCACACAGGAAACTGCAAACAGATTTAGACTTGGAGGAGGAGGAGGAATTAGCCAAGAGCCATTTTAGGTAAGTGCTTCACATTAGAGCTGAGGCTGAAGAAGCATGAACTACTGGGATGTGATTGTTCCTGCCTCAGGAAAGGGGCTGAGGTGCACTGTTGTGTTATAGGCTGATTGACACTCATGGAGTGTGAAGTAGGCTCCGGAACCCACCCTCCCCATCCCTCCTGTCTCCAGTTCATCCACACTTATTGAGGTGGTGCTGCATTTTGATTGGTGGCTAGCACAACCAGGTGCATCCACTGATGTGTCCTAATGGAGGTGATTGTTTTGTAATGTTATAGAGTGATATGTAGCTCTGGGATAGTAGTAGATATGTACTTTATCTTACTGTGTCTTAGGAAGATACTGTTATTTTTTACAGTGTTTTGGGAAGGGACTGTTATTTTTTTTCTGTTATTGAGGGATATTTGTTAAGTGGAATCTCTTGAATTAGCTACAGTATAAAGTGTGCAGGGTAGAATAGAATAGGTGCATGGTAGGGAACAGTTTGCTGTGGGGGAGAGAGCAAGCTACTGCTCTGGAAGTTTCTTTGTGTTGGAACAGCTTCAGGTAATTCTGAGTTTTGTTTTAAGTTTAATTTGATATGAGCTGAGATAGTTTGCCTCAGTTTGCTGTGCAAACTACAGCTCTGGAAGTTTCTTTTGTGGTGTAAGGCAAGTATGGTGGGAATGCTGGGGGCAAAGATAGGGAGGTGGAGTGGGGGCGATGGAACTGCCGAGAGGTCTGTTGAACTTGGGATGGCAGGACTGGAAAGCGTGGCATGGGGGGGGGTTGATATTACGGGAAGTGAGGCTGGTGCAGGAGGAAGCAGGTCAGCAGGGGGTCCAGGGTGACAGACTGGTGGATGCAGTGGCTGATGTGCGGTAGTATGGATGGGTACATTATGGAGGCTGCAGGAATGTCCCATTTGCTGCAGGCTGAGAGAACTGTAGGCAGAGGTCAGCTGGTTGTCAGGAGGGATAAGAAGGTTAAGACAGGAGATGGGCAGAGCGAGAGTAGGAGGGGCACCAGCTTGGGTATACAGGGAGCCAGAATTTGAGGTGACTGGGGGAAGCGGACCCTGGGCTGAAATGTGCGTCCCAGGACGCTCCAGGGTGGCAGCAGCATCAATGTTGACAAGAAGGGTGTCACAGGGTTCCCCCTGTGAAGAGTACAGGCTCTAATATACTTATAAGTACCCCGCCAAGAAATAAAGTGCTTAGGTATAAAGTACCAGGTGCTGATAGTGAAGGCATTTATGTGAATGTAGAAATTCATAAATGCAAAAAGGGGCTTACCAGTGTTTACAGTTCTCCACAGCAGAGCAACAAGCAAAATTTCCATTTAGAGAGCCTGCTGCTTTGCTACAAACCTGAAGGAGTTAAAGATTTAAAGGGACAGGAATATCCCTGTGAAACCACAAAGTGTAAAATGGTGGCAACCTTCAGTATAAGAGTTGGCTACAAGTCTTAAGAAAGAAATTGTGCAAATGAAATAAAATAATAAAGCTAACATATAAAAAGACACCCCAAGTCTCTGTAAAATCCCACACACAGTTTCTCTAAGCACTGCCCTGCTGCATGAGTGTACACAAGTGAAGGGGGTTGACAAAAATCTATCTGGAGGAAAACTAGGTACCTGCCTGTGGTTTCTTTTACAACAGATAAAACAGACAGGCCTCATGTCTTTAAGAAAAGGCTGGAGAGGTTTAAAAGCAATAAGGTGTGAATAGACACAAATAAAAGAAAGAAAAAAGAAACTTACAATATATTGCACTATTAAATATCAGGCCTTTTGCCTGTAGTTTTCCTGCTCCAAGAATGGTATACAATGACAGTGCACTATAGGGTGACAGCGTCCCTAGTGTCCTCTTTTTATACTAATTATGCTGTCAATCACAGTTCAGTGGAAAGTTTTCCACTTCCTCTTACTGTTATATTCTTTTCTTGCAGGACTTTTTCGTGTATGATGGTTTCCTTAGTTAATTATCATGTTTAGAAGGCCTCTGGCACTGTATAATTTAATATGAGGGCCTAAAAAATAAAGTTTTATAAGCTGATGATGCTGAGGTCACACGACTTCGCTAGGCAGGTATAAAATGCCTACTTTAGCAAGCTATATTCAGATAGGGAGTCGTAGGAGTGACTGCAGACGGTGGACCGCTGAAGTGTATATGGTTGTGTAAAACAGGCGAGGAGATAGCCTGGTGGAACTGCTGGCTGAGCAGTGGCCCTTCCTCAGCATACTGCATCTGTTTATTATTTCGATGAGATTCTGAAAATGAATGAACTAACTTAATTTTCCAGAATTCTGTGAAACCTGATGTCAACATTCTCTGAGAAAAATAAAATGATAAGTACCTTATCGGCACTTTTTATGCACTAAGTTTGTGGGTCTGCTTGATTTATTATCCTGATTATCCCAACCCCGCTACATTTGGTGTTTGAGGTGGGATACCGGCTCAATGTCCATAGTATAGTGAGGGAGTTCAGTTGGAAGTACCAGACCTGGCATCGCAGCATAATAGCAGACAAGTGCATGATGCCAGAAATCTGGATGTCTGTGGGAGCTAGTGACCTGGGATAAGCACCACTGAAGATGGACAGAGATTGGATGGAAGAGTTGGTGAGGCTGAAACACTGGCTGAGCGGTGAATGGCTGGAGGCAAACCAGTGCGGAAGAGAGGCTGACCAGTGCAGGAGTGAGGCAGAGTACCACTGCAGGGTACTAATGGAGGAGTCCCGAATGTGAGAAGCTAAGGAAATTGTGGTGAAAGCGATGCAGGATCAGGACTCGAAGGTACTGAAGGAGGTGGACCCTCTGTTGGATTTATCATGGCATTCTGTGGATTTATTGCTTCCTGAGTTACAAATGTTTCCGGGCTGTTACTTGGTGGAAGATGATGAAGTTAGTGTGACCCCAGGTAAGACTATAACCGGACACTGTAAACGGGGGGAGAAGTCTACAAGCAAGTCTGATGAAGCCATTAAGGCTGAAGGGACACTGTCTTGTTCAGTTTCCCATGAAATGTTTAATAGTATGTATAATACTGATTGGGGTAAATTGCAGGCTGAGGATCTACAGGTAGCATGTTAAGGCGAAACATTACTTGAGAAAGAAGGTAGCCATGTTAATGGTGATGCAGGGTCAAAGCCAGGGTGGTGATACGAACAGAAAGAGGGTGTCTTTTACCACATGTGGCCTAACCCCCACACAAAAAGTACAGATCCACAGGTTGTGGTGCCTGAGACCTATAGGCAATAAGTAATGGAAGCTGCACACTTCAGCCCCTGTGGACACCTGAGCCATGGTGGAGTGTTGGCTAGACTCACTCCATTCTATTATTGGCTAGGTATGTATAAGCAAGTGGCAGTCTATCTAAAAAAATTGCCATGAGTGCAACCAGACAGAAGTTCCTGCTACTGCTGTGAATAGAAGGTATCAGGTTAGCAGAAATGCTAACACAGGTTCTGTAAAGAAAAGGTACCAAAGGGTAGGGACCACCATGAAGTGGCACCCTTGGAGACAAGGGAGACTTCCCCGTAGGCCACTTGAAGGCAGGCAGTAGACTGTTACCTTATGGTACATTACTGAATGAGTATTTAGACCATTTTCAGTAGTAAGTAATCCCAAAGGTTGCCTGTATGGGAATAAGCTGGGTATTTCACAGATATACCTGAAGGGGACTATACTTGTCTGGGAATAGATTTTAGGAATTCCAGGTAATGGTGGAAGACTAAATACTGCAATATATAGAATGTATTAATGGTTAACGGTCACTACTGGGTGTATACCCTGAAGTAAATGTGATTATATTGGCCTATATAAATGCTCAGTTAGGTATAGGAAGACAGTGGGCAACATAAAAATGCTGTGATACACTACCTCATCGTGTTGTACTTGAAAAAGGTGCATAATGTCAGTGTCTCAGGGTTTGTGTAAGGAAATAAGTGGAACTGTCTGCTTAGTAAAATGCTTAAATAAAAGTGTTTGGAATTAAGGGACCCTGAGATGGAGCTTTGGTGAGGGTGGGATTATATCCATCCCCTTCCAGAGAAAAGAAGGTGGAGCTATACTACCTGATTGATATGAACCACTTCCTCTATAGAGCCAGTAAACTTCAGTCGCAACAGTCTTGCTATCCTGTTTTTATCTGTTTTCATTTTTCTAGTTTGATAGGCTGGCCACCTACAGACAATTTCTTCCTCTCTATTGATCTTTTCTTGTACTGCTGATCTGTTTTTCTTTCTCAATGGTCCAAGGGTATGAAGGTTAACAACATACAAAGGTTAAACCTTGGTGATGATAGCAGAATGTGCACACGTAGGAATAAGTGCCCAATATCACGTCAGAAAAGGCTGGGAGTTATTACCCAGACAGTACTGGTTTCCAGTGTTGTTATAGACACATTTTTATTTTCTTATGCATAACTCAGTAATATGTTGCTCAGGGAAGAGTTGTGTATAGCATGATGGTATCACAAATGCTTGGAGTGATAGCTAATGCTATGTTTAACAGACGTATGGCACCCTGGGGTGGAGCTCTAAGTTGTTGTTGGGCCGGAGCTCCACTTTTCCCTGTATTGGAAAGGGTATAGATCTTTGGACAACCAGTAAAATGGTTGCCCTCTTAGGTGGGGAGGAATGTCACAGGGTGCCCCCTGTGATGAGTACAGGCCCTAATATACTTATAAGTACCCCCCTCAGGAAATAAAGTGCTTAGGTATAAAGTACATGTGCTGATAGTGAAGGCATTTATGTGAATGTAGAAATTCATAAATGCAAAATGGGGCTTACCAGTGTTTGCAGTTCTCCACAGCAGAGCAACAAGTTAAATTTCTATTTAGAGAGCCTGCTGCTTTGCTACAAGCCTGAAGGAGTTAAGGATTTAAAGGGACAAGAATATCCCTGTGAAACCACAAAGTGTAAAATGGTGGCAGCCTTCAGTATAAGAGTTGGCTACAAGTCTTAAGAATTAAAATGCACAAATGAAATAAAATAATGAAGCTAACATATAAAAAGACACCCCAAGTCTCTGTAAAATCCCACACACAGTTTCTCTAAGCACTGCCCTGCTGCATGAGTGTACACAAGTGAAGGGGGTTGACAAAAATCTATCTGGAGGAAAACTAGGTACCAGCCTGTGTTTTCTTTTAAAACAGATGAAACAGACAGGCCTCATGTCTTTAAGACAAGACTGGAGAGGTTTAAAAGCAATAAGGTGTGAATAGTCATTGAAATAAAAGAAAGAAAAAGAAACTTACAATATATTGCATTTTTAAATATCAGGCCTTTGAGCCTGTAGGTTTGCCTGCTCCAAGAATGGTATGCCAAATGAGGTGCACTATAGGGTGACAGCGGCCCCTAGTGTCCTCTTTTTATACTAATGATGCTGTCAATAACAGTTCAGTGGAAAGTTTTCCACTTCCTCTTACTGTGATATTCTTTTCTTGCAGGACTTTTTCTTGTATGATGGTTTCCTTAGTTAATTATCATGTTTAGAAGGCCCTCTGGCACTGTATAATTTAATATGAGGGCCTAAACAAAACGTTTTAAAAGCTGATGGTGCTGTGGTCACATGACTTCGCTAGGCAGGTATAAAAATCCTACTTTAGCAAGCAATGTTCAGATAAGGGAGTCAGTAGGAGCTGACTGCCAGAAATGGTAGACCGCTGAAGTGTATATGGTTATGTAAAACAGGCGAGGGGATAGTCTGGTGGCACTGCTGGGCTAAGCAGTGTCCCTTCCTGAGCATACTGCATCTGTTTATTATTTTGTTGAGATTCTGAAAGTGAATGAACTAATTTTATTTTACCGAATTCTGTGAAACCTGATGTCAACATTCTCTGAGAAAAATAAAATAACTGCCTTGCCGGCACTTTTTATGCACTAAGTTTGTGGGCCTGCTTAATTTATTATCCTGACTATCCCAACCCCGCTACATTTGGTGTCAGAAGCGGGATACTCAGTGAAAGTCCATAGTATAGTGAGGGAGTTCAGTCCGGGGTACCAGACCTGGCATCGCAGCATAATAGCAGACAAGTGCATGCTGCCTGAAATCAGGATGTCTGTGGGAGCTAGTGACCTGGGATAAGCACCACCGTAGATGGACAGAGATCGGATGGAAGAGTTGGTGAGGCTGGAACACTGGCTTAGCAGTGAATGGCTGGAGGAAACCAGTGCCAAGAGAGGCTGACCAGCGCGGGAGTGAGGCAGAAGAGTACTACTGCAGGGTACTAATGGAAGAGTCCCGTCTGCGAGAAGCTAAGGAAGATGTGGTGAAAGCGATGGAGGATCAACACTCGAGGGTACTGGAGGAGGTGGACCCTCTGTTGGATTTATCATGGCATTCTATGGATTTATTGCTTCCTGAGTTACCAGTGTTTCCGGGCTGTTACTTGGTGGAAGATGATGAAGTCAGAGTGACCCCAGGTAAGACTATATCCGGACACTGTAAACTGGGGGAGAAGTCTACAAGCAAGACTGAAGAAGCCATTAAGGCTGAAGGGACACTGTCTTGTTCAGTTTCCCATGAAATGTTTAATAGTATGTATAATACTGATTGGGGTAAATTGCAGGCTGAGGATCTAGAGGTAGCATGTTAAGGCAAAACGTTACAGAGAAAGAAGGTAGCCATGTTAATGGTGATGCAGGGTCAATGCCAGGGTGGTGATATGAACAGAAAGAGGATGTCGTTTACCACATGTGGCCTAACCCCCACACAAAAAGTACAGATCCACAGGTTGTGGTTCCTAAGGCCTATAGGCAATAAGTAATGGAAGCTGCATCCCTTCAGCCCCTGTGGGCACCTGAGCCATGGTGGAGTGTTGGCTAGACTCACTCCATTCTATTATTGGCCATGTATTCATAAGCAAGTGGCAGTCTATCTGAAAAATTGCCATGAGTGCAACCAGACAGAGGTTCCTGCTACTGCGGGGAATAGAAGGTATCAGGTTAGCAGAAATGCTAACACAGGTTCTGTAAAGAAAAGGTACCAAAGGGTAGGGACCACCATGAAGTGGCACCCTTGGAGGCAAGGGAGACTTCCACGTGGGCCACTTGAAGGCAGGCAGTAGACTGTTAACTTATGGTACATTACTGAATGAGTAGTTAGACCATTTTGAGTAGTACGTAATCCCAAAGGTTGTCTGTGTGGGAATAAGCTGGGTATTTCACAGATATACCTGTAGGGGACTATACTTGTCTGGGAATAGATTTTAGGAATTCCAGGTAATGGTGGAAGACTAAATACTGCAATATATAGGATGTATTAATGGTTAACGGTCACTACTGGGTGTATACCCTGAATTAAATGTGATTATATTGGCCTATATAAATGCTCAGTTAGGTATAGGAAGACAGTGGGCAACATAAAAATGCTGTGTTATACTTCCTCATCGTGTTGTACTTGAAAAAGGTGCATAATGTCAGTGTCTCAGGGTTTGTGTAAGGAAATAAGTGGAACTGTCTGCTTAGTAAAATGCTTGATTAAAAGTGTTGGAATTAAGGGACCCTGAGATGGAGCTTTGGTGAGGGTGGGATTATCTCCATCACCTTCCAGGGAAAAGAAGGTGGAGATATACTACCTGATTGATATGGACCACTTCTTCTATAGAGCCAGTAAACTTCAGTCGCGACAGTCTTGCTATCCTGTTTTTATCTGTTTTCATTTTTCTAGTTTGATAGGCTGGCCACCTACAGACAATTTCTTCCTCTCTATTGATCTTTTCTTGTACTGCTGATCTGTTTTTCTTTCTCAGTGGTCCAAGGGTATGAAGTTAACAACATACAAAGTTAAACCATGGTGATGATAGCAGAATGTGCACTACGTAGGAATAAGTGCCCAATATCATGTCAGAAAAGGTTGGGAGTTATTACCCAGACAGTACTGGTTTCTAGTGTTGTTATAGACACATTTTTATTTTCTTATGCATAACTCAGTAATATGTTGCCCAGGGAATAGTTGTGTATAGCATGATGGTATCACAAATGTTTGGAATGATAGCAAATGCTATGTTTAACAGAAGTATGGGACCCTGGGGTGGAGCTCTAAGGTGAGGGTGGGCCGGAGCTCCACTTTTCCTTGTACTGGAAAAGGTATAAATCTTTGGACAACCAGTAAAATGGTTGCCCTCTTGAGTAGGGAGGAATGTCACAGGGTGCCCCCTGTGATGAGTACAGGCCCTAATATACTTATAAGTACCCCGCTCAGGAAATAAAGTGCTTAGGTATAAAGTACAGATGCAGATAGTGAAGGCATTTATGTGAAAGTAGAAATACATAAATGCAAAAAGGGGCTTACCTTTGTTTGCAGTTCTCCACAGCAGAGCAACAAGTTAAATTTCTATTTAGAGAGACAGTTGCTTTGCTACAAACCCGAAGGAGTTAAGGATTTAAAGGTACAGGAATATCCCTGTGAAATAACAAAGTGTAAAATGGTGGCAGCCTTCAGTATAAGAACTGGATACAAGTTTTAAGAATGAAAATGCAGAAATGAAATAAAATAATAAAGCTAACATATAAAAAGACACCCCAAGTCTCTGTAAAATCCCACACACAGTTTCTCTATGCACTGCCCAGCTGCATGAGTGTACAAAAGTGAAGGGGGTTGACAAAAATCTATCTGGAGGAAAACTAGTTACTTGCCAGTGGTTTCTTTTAAAACAGATAAAACAGACAGGCCTCATGTCTTTAAGACATGACTGGAGAGGTTTAAAAGCAATAAGATGTGAATAGTCTTTGAAATAAAAGAAAGAGAAAAGGCAATTACAATATATTGCATTATTAACTATCAGGCCTTTCGGCCTGTAGGTTTGCCTGCTCCAAGAATGGTATGCCAAATGAGGTGCACTATAGGGTGACAGTGGCCCCCTAGTGTCCTCTTTTTATACTAATGATGCTGTCAAACACAGTTCATTGGAAAGTTTTCCACTTCCTCTTACAGTGATATTCTTTTCTTGCTGACTTTTTCTTGTATGATGGTTTCCTTGTTAATTATCATGTTTAGAAGGCCCTCCGGCACTTCATAATTTAATATGAGGACCTAAACAAAAGGTTTTATAAGCTGATGGTGCTGAGGTCACATGACTTTGCTAAGCAGGTATACAAAGCTTACTTTAGCAAGCTATATTCAGATAGGGGAGTCAGTAGGAGCTGACTGCCAGACGTGGTGGACCGCTGAAGTGTATATGGTTGTGTAAAACAGGCGAGGAGATAGCCTGGTGGAACTGCTGGCTGAGCAGTGGCCCTTCCTGAGCATCCTGCATCTGTTTATTATTTTGATGAGATTCTGAAAGAGAATGAACTAACTTTATTTTCCTGTATTCTGTGAAACCTGATGTCAACATTCTCTGAGAAAAATAAAATGATAAGTGCCTTGCCAGCACTTTTTTTGCACTAAGTTTGTGGATCTGCTTGATTTATTATCCTGATTATCCCAACCTTGCTACATTTGGGGTAAGCAGTGGGATACCGGCTGAATGTCCATAGTAAAGTGAGGGAGTTCAGTCAGAGGTACCAGACCTGGCATCGCAGCATAATAGCAGACAAGTGCATGCTGCCTGAAATCAGGATGTCTGTGGGAGCTAGTGACCTGGGATAAGCACCACCATAGATGGACAGAGATCGGATGGAAGAGTAGGTGAGGCTGGAACACTGGCTTAGCAGTGAATGGCTGGAGGAAAACCAGTGCCAAAGAGAGGCTGACCAGTGCAGGAGTGAGGCAGAGCACTACTGCAGGGTACTAATGGAAGAGTCCTGACTGCGAGAAGCTAAGGAAGATGTGGTGAAAGCAATGGAGGATCAACACTCGAGGGTACTGGAGGAGGTGGACCCTCTGTTGGATTTATCATGGCATTCTGTGGATTTATTGCTTCCTGAGTTACCAATGTTTCTGGGCTGTTACTTGGTGGAAGATGATGAAGTCAGTGTGACCCCAGTTAAGATTATATCCGGACACTGTAAACGGGGGGAGAAGTCTACAAGCAAGACTGAAGAAGCCATTAAGGCTGAAGGGACACTGTCTTGTTCAGTTACCCATGAAATGTTTAATAGTATGTATAATACTGATTGGGGTAAATTGCAGGCTGAGGATCTAGAGGTAGCATGTTAAGCAAAACGTTACAGAGAAAGAAGGTAGCCATGTTAATGGTGATGCAGGGTCAAAGCCAGGATGGTGGTATGAACAGAAAGAGGGTGTCCGTTACCACATGCGGCCGAACCCCCGCACAAAATGTATACATGCACAGGTTGTGGTGCCTGAGGCGTATAGGCATCAAGTAATGGAACCTGCACACTTCACTCCCTGTGGGCACCTGAGCCATGGTGGAGTGTTGGCTAGACTCACTCCATTCTATTATTGGCCAGGAATGTATAAGCAAGTGGTAGTCTATCTGAAAAATTGCCATGAGTGCAACCAGACAGAGGTTCCTGCTACTGCTGGGAATAGAAGGTATCAGGTTAACAGAAATGCTAACACAGGTTCTGTAAAGAAAAGGTACCAAAGGGTAGGGACCACCATGAAGTGGCACCCTTGGAGGCGAGGGAGACTCCCACGTAGGCCACTCGAAGGGAGGCGGTAGACTGTTACCTTATGGTACATTACCAATTGAGTATTTAGACCATTTTGAGTAGTTCGTAATCCAAAAGGTTGTCTGTACGGGAATAAGCTGGGTATTTCACAGATTAACCTGTAGTGGACTGTACTTGCCAGGGAAAAGATTTTTTCGAATTCCAGGTAATGGAGGAAGACTAAATACTGCAATACTTAGAATGTCTTAATGGTTAACGGTCACTACTGAGTGTATACCTTGAAGTAAAAGTGATCATATTGGCCTATATAAATGCTCAGTTAGGTATAGGAAGACAGTGGGCAACATAAAAATGTTGTGATATACTTCCTCATCGTGTTGTACTAGATAAAGATGAATAATGTCAATGTCTCAGGGTTTGTGTACTGAAATAAGTGGAACTGTCTGCTTAGTAAAATGCTTGATTAAAAGTGTTTGGAATTATGGGACCCTGAGATGGAGCTTTGGTGAGTGTGGGCCTATCTCCATCCCCTTCCAGGGAAAGGAAGGTGGATCTATACTACCTGATTGATGTGGACCATTTCTTCTATAGATCCAGTATACTTCTGTCGCGACAGTCTTGATATCCTGTTTTTACCTTTTCATTTTTCTGGTTTGTTAGGCTGGCCATCTTCAGACAATTTCTTCCTCTCTATTGATCTTTTCTTGTACTGCTGATCTGTTTTTCTCTCTCAATGGCCCAAGGGTATGAAGGTTAAAAACATTACAAAGGTTAAACCATGGTGATGATAGCAGAATGTGCACACGTAGGAATAAGTGCCTGGTATCATGTCAGAAAAGGCTGGGAGTTATTACCCAGACAGTACTGGTTTCCAGTGTTGTTATAGACACATTTTTATTTTCTTTTGCATAACAGTAATATGTTGCCCCAGGAAAAAGTTGTGTATAGCATGATTGTATCACAAATGCGTGGAGTGATAGCTAATGCTATGTTTAACAGACGTATGGGACCCTGGGGTGGAGCTCTAAGTTGTTGTTGGGCCGGAGCTCCACTTTTCCCTATATTGGAAAAGGTATAGATCTTTGGACAACTAGTAAAATAGTTGCCCTCTTAGGTGGGGAGGAATGCCACAGGGTGCACCCTGTGATGAGTATAGGCCCTATTATACTTATAAGTACCCCCCTCAGGAAATAAAGTGCTTAGGTATAAAGTATGTGTGCTGATAGTGAAGGCATTTATGTGAATTTAGAAATACATAAATGCAAAAAGGGGCTTACCAGTGTTTGCAGTTATCCACAGCAGAGCAACTAGTTACATTTCTATTTAGAGAGCCTGCTGCTTTGCTACAAGCCTGAAGGAGTTAAGGATTTGAAGGGACAAGAATATCCCTGTGAAACCACAAAGTGTAAAATGGTGGCAGCCTTCAGTATAAGAGTTGACTACAAGTCTTAAGAATTAAAATGCACAAATGAAATAAAATAATGAAGCTAATATATAAAAGACACCCCAAGTCTCTGTAAATCCCACACACAGTTTCTCTAAGCACTGCCCTGCTGCATGAGTGTACACTAAGAAGGGGTTGACAAAATTCTATCTGGAGGAAAACTAGGTACCAGCCTGTGTTTCTTAAAACAGATGAACAGACAGGCCTCATGTCTTTAAGACAAGACTGGAGAGGTTTAAAAGCAATAAGGTGTGAATAGTCATTGAAATAAAAGAAAGAAAAAAGAAACTTACAATATATTGCATTTTTAAATATCAGGCCTTTCAGCCTGTAGGTTTGCCTGCTCCAAGAATGGTATGCCAAATGAGGTGCACTATAGGGTGACAGCGGCCCCTAGTGTCCTCTTTTTATATTAATGATGCTGTCAATAACAGTTCAGTGGAAAGTTTCCCACTTCCTCTTACTGTGATATGCTTTTCTTGCAGGACTTTTTCTTGTATGATGGTTTCCTTAGTTAATTATCGTGTTTAGAAGGCCCTCTGGCACTGTATAATTTAATATGAGGTCCTAAACAAAACGTTTTAAAAGCTGATGGTGCTGAGGTCACATGACTTCACTAGGCAGTTATAAAAATCCTACTTTAGCAAGCTATATTCAGAAAAGGAGTCAGTAGGAGCTGACTGCCAGAGGTGGTGGACCGCTGAAGTGTATATGGTTGTGTAAAACAGGTGAGAAGATAGCCTGGTGGCACTGCTGGGCAGAGCAGTGTCCCTTCCTGAGCATACTGCATCTGTTTATTATTTCAATGAGATTCTGAAAGTGAATGAACTAATTTTATTTGCCTGAATTCTGTGAAACCTGATGTCAACATTCTCTGAGAAAAATAAAATAACTGCCTTGCTGGCACTTTTTATGCACTAAGTTTGTGGGCCTGCTTAATTTATTATCCTGACTATCCCAACCGCGCTACATTTGGTGTCAAAAGCGGGATACTGGGTGAAAGTCCATAGTATAGTAAGGGAGTTCAGTCCGGGGTACCAGACCTGGCATCGCAGCATAACAGCAGACAAATGTATGGTGCCAGAAATCAGGATGTCTGTGAGAGCTAGTGACCTGGGAGAAGCACCACCGAGGATGGACAGAGATTGGATGGAAGAGTTGGTGAGGCTGGCACACTGGCTTTGCAGTGAATGGCTGGAGGCAAACCAGTGCCGAAGAGAGGCTGACCAGTGCAGGAGTGAGGCAGAGTACCACTGCAATGTACTAATGGAGGAGTCCCAACTGCGAGAAGGTAAGGAAGATGAGGTGAAAGTGATGGAGGATCAGGACTCGAGGGTACTGGAGTAGGTGGACCCTCTGTTGGATTTATCATGGCATTCTGTGGATTTATTGCTTCCTGAGTTACCAATGTTTCTGGGCTGTTACTTGGTGTAAGATGATGAAGTCAGTGAGACCCCAGGTAAGACTATATCCGGACACTGTAAACTGGGGGAGAAGTCTACAAGCAAGATTGAAGAAGCCATTAAGGCTGAAGGGACACTGTCTTGTTCAGTTACCCATGAAATGTTTAATAGTATGTATAATACTGATTGGGGTAAATTGCAGGCTGAGGATCCAGAGGTAGCATGTTAAGGCAAAACGTTACAGAGAAAGAAGGTAGCCATGTTAATGGTGATGCAGGGTCAAAGCCAGGGTGGTGGTATGAACAGAAAGAGGGTGTCCTTTACCACATGTGGCCAAACCCCAGCACAAAAAGTATAGATGCACAGGTTGTGGTGCCTGAGGCCTATAGGCAACAAGTAATGGAAGCTGCACACTTCAGTCCCTGTGGTCACCTGAGCCATGGTGGAGTGTTGGCTAGACTCACTCCATTCTAATATTGGCTAGGTATGTATAAGCAAGTGGCAGTCTATCTGAAAAATTGCCATGAGTGCAACCAGACAGAGGTTCCTGCAATTGCTGAGAATAGAAGGTATCAGGTTAGCAGACATGCTAACACGGGTTCTGTAAAGAAAAGGTACCAAAGGGTAAGGACCACCATGAAATAGCACCCTTCGAGGCGAGGGAAACTCCCACATAGGCCACTCAAAAGGAAGCGGTAGACTGTTACCTTATGGTACATTACCGATTGAGTATTTAGACCATTTTGAGTAGTACGTAATCCCAAAGGTTGTCTGTAAGGGAATAAGTTGGGTATTTCACAGATAAACCTTTAGGGGACTGTACTTGCCTGGGAATAGATTTTTTCAAATTCCAGGTAATGGTGGAAGACTAAATACTGCAATATATAGAATGTCTTAATGGTTAATGGTCACTACTGGGTGTATACCTTGAAGTAAAAGTGATCATTTTGGCCTATATAAATGCTCATTTAGGTATAGGAAGACAGTGGGCAACATAAAAATGTTGTGATATACTTCCTCATCGTTTTGTACTAGATAAAGATGTATAATGTCAATGTTCTCAGGGTTTGTGTAAGGAAATAAGTGGAACTGTCTGCTTAGTAAAATGCTTGATTGAAAGTGTTTGGAATTCAGGGATCCTAAGACAGAGCTTTGGGGAGTGTGGGCCTATCTCCATCCCCTTCCAGGGAAAGGAAGTGGATCTTTACTACCTGATTGATATGGACCATTTCTTCTATCGATCCAGTATACTTCTGTCGTGACAGCCTTGAGCTCTAAGGTGATGGTGGGCCGGAGCTCCACTTTTCCCTATATTGGAAAAGGTATAGATCTTTGGACAACCAGTAAAATGGTTGCCCTCTTAGGTGGGGAGGAATGCCACAGGGTGCCCCCTGTGATGAGTACAGGCCCTAATATACTTATAAGCACCCACCTCAGGAAATAAAGTGCTTAGGTATAAAGTACCAGGTGCTGATAGTGAAGGCATTTATGTGACTGTAGAAATACATAAATGTAAAAGGGGCTTACCAGTGTTTGCAGTTCTCCACAGCAGAGCAACAAGTTCAATTTCTATTTAGAGAGCCTGCTGCTTTGCTACAAACCTGAAGGATTTAAGGATTTAAAGGGACAAGAATATCCCTGTGAAACCACAAAGTGTAAAATGGTGGCAGCCTTCAGTATGAGAGTTGGCTGCAAGTCTTAAAAATGAAAATGCACAAATTAAATAAAATAATAATGCTAACATATAAAAAGACACCCCAAGTCTCTGTAAAATCCCACACACAGTTTCTCTAAGCGCTGCCCTGCTGCATGGTGTACACAAGTGAAGGGGGTTGACAAAAATCTATCTGGAGGAAAACTAGATACCTGCCTATGTTTTCTTTTAAAACAGATAAAACAGACAGGCCTCATGTCTTTAAGACAAGGCTGGAGAGGTTTAAAAGCAATAAGGTGTGAATAGTCATTGAAATAAAAGAAAGAAAAAAGAAACTTACAATATATTGCATTATTAAATATCAGGCCTTTCGGACCATAGGTTTGCCTGCTCCATGAATGGTATGCCAAATGAGGTGCACTACAGGGTGATAGCGGCCCCTAGTGTCCCCTTTTTATACTAATGATGCTGTCAATCACAGTTCAGTGGAAAGTTTTCCACTTCCTCTTACTGTGATATGCGTTTCTAGCAGGACTGTTTCTTGTATGATGGTTTCTTTAGTTAATTATCATGTTTAGAAGGCCCTCTGGCACTTTATAATTTAATATGAGGACCTAAACAAAATGTTTTATAAGCTGATGATGCTGAGGTCACATGGCTTCGCTAGTCAGGTATAAAAAGCCTACTTTAGCAAGCTATATTCAGATTGGGGAGTCAGTAGGAGCTGACTGCCAGAGGTGGTGGACCACTGAAGTGTATATGGTTATGTAAAACAGGCGAGGAGATAGCCTGGTATCACTGCTGGGCAGAGCAGTGGCCCTTCCTGAGCATACTGCATCTGTTTATTATTTTGATGAGATTCTGAAAGTGAATGAACTAACTTTATTTTCCAGAATTCTGTGAAACCTGATGTCAACATTCTTTGAGAAAAATAAAATAAGTGCCTTGCCGGCACTTTTTATGCACTAAGTTTGTAGGTCTGCTTGATTTATTATCCTGTCTATCCCAACCCCGTTACACAGGGATAGGGATAAGTAATAGGAATGAGGTTCTGATGTCGGTAGCAGAGGAAGAGGATGGCACTCCTGAGAGTGGGGCAGGTGAAAGTCAGGGCAGGAAGAATGTTGGGGACAGGAGTCCTGACAGAGAGAGAGAGAGGTGGATTCAAAAGATAGAGGTAGGGAAGGGGAAGACAAGGAAAGGGGCATAGAGGCTGGAGAAGCCAAGGGAGAGTTGGAGTAGCACTTGGCGGGGTGTGGGGATCATATATGGTGTGTGGACAATGGGAGAGGGTGGCAGGCAAGGGGTGTTAGGAGGCCCAGCAGGAAGGAGGGGGAGAGTACAGGGGCGGTCTGAGTGCTGATGGGCAGGAAGGAGCAAATGCTCAAAGGTGGTGAGGGTTGCAGGCAGATACAGGCCAAAGGAGGGGAGAGGGTGGAGTAGTGTTGTTAGTGGACTCCACACTTAAGGGGATCAGGTGGGGAAGGAGGGGCGAATGACACAGTGGGATATGGGTGGAATTCATACAGGGCCTAACAGTGGATAGGGTGGTGTAGGCGCTGCATAGGTGTGTCAGAAGGGAAAGAGAAAAACCTCATCTGGTAGTGCACATAGGCACTAATGACCTGGCAGAAAGTCAGGTGGAGTTGGTTAGGAAAGATTTAAAGAACTAGGGAATTTGTACATGGACGTTGGGTGCTTGGTTGACTTCTCAGAAGTGCTTCCAGTACCCAGGGCGAGCAGGGCAAGGAAGGACAGAATCATGGAGTTTAATTCTTGGCTGGTGAAGTGCTATTGCTCTCCAGGAGTAGGCCCTGTATGTTAATGAAAATATCAAAGCTACAGAAATTCAGAATACACAAGGAGCCAGAAGAACTGTGGGTCACCCTGGAAACAGGAAATGGGACAGCCATAAGAACTGGGGTTGTTACAGGCCCCCAGACCAGAGGGAGACATAGACACATTACTGTTAGAAGATATACAAAACATGACAGCTAAAGGGAGGTCTTGATAATGGGAGACTTCAACATGCCAGATACAGATTGGTCAATACCAGCAGGAACATCTGCCAGAACTAGACTCATAGTGGATTCCCTGCAGGGAGGGCCTCAAACAACTGGTACAGCAACCCACAAGAGACAGGGCTATCCTAGATCTAGTACTGACTAACAAAGAAGGGATCACAGATCTCCAGGTAGAAGGTCACCTGGGGGCAGTGACCATCACATGGTATGGTTCAATTTGGCTACTACATCTAAATCATCCCATTCCAAGGCAAAAATATGGGACTTCAGAGGAGCTGACTTTGATAAGATGGCCAACAGAGTTAAGCTAGCCCTGGCAAAAAGAAACACAGGTGAGGGGGTACAGGCAAAGTGGGCAAGCATTAAGGATACAATACTGAAGCAACATCCCATTGTGTTAAACAGAAAAGGAAGTGCAAAAAGAAGGAAACCACTTTGGTTCTCAAATACAGTAGCAGAAAAGGTCGAGCCAAAAGGCTGGCCTTCAGAAAATATAAGGGAACACAGCGGGATGAAGATGAGGGGCATACCAAACTGCCCTAAGGGAAGCAGGTAAGGCAGTAAGGCAGGCAAAGTCCCAAACTGAGGAAACACTAGCACAAACAGTAAAAGAAGGTGACAAGACTTTCTATAGATACATTAGTGAAAGGAGAAAGTCCAGAGGGGTATTGCTAAGCTTAATGGAGAAAAGGGAGCATGTGAGGAGGAGGACCCTGTAAAGGCATCTATCCTAAATAGATACTTTGCTCAGTATTCACTGAAGAGAAGGTAGGGCAGGGCCCACAGCTCAGCATCATGGACACAGGGGAGGGAGGTGAGCACTACCCTTCACAAAAGAAAGGGTCCTACAAGAGCTTGCTAAGCTCAGGGTGGATAAGGCAATGGGACCTGATGGCATACATCCCAGGGTACTTAAGGAGCTAAAGGAGGAACTAGCAGAGCCATTAGCAGAATTGTTTAGTGAGTCTCTGAGCACAGGAGAGGTCCCAGAAGACTGGAGAAGGGCTCATGTGATCCCACCACAAGAGTGGTAGCAGGGAGGAGGCGGGAACTACAGACCGTCAGTCTTACCTCCTAGTGGGCAAGATTGAGGAAGCACCCTTAAGGAAAGGATAGTGCAACACCTGGAATCCATAGGGCACAGGATCCAAGACAGCATGGTTTACTAAAGGAAGGTCCTGTCAAACTAATCTCATAGATTTCTTTGACTGGGTAACCAGAGTGTGGACCAAGGGGAGAGTTGATGTCGCCTACCTTGACTTCAGCAAAGCTTTGACACTGTTCCACATAGAAGATTGATAAATAAGCTAGGTAGGCCGGGTGGGTCAGAAGTTGGTCAACTGGGTGGCAAACTGGTTGATCAAGGTGAAAACAGAGAGTGGTAAATGGATACAGTCAGAAGAGATGCAAGTCACAAGTGGGTAATTAGGATCAGTCCTGGGGCCAGTCCTATTCAACATCTTCATTAGTGACCTCGCAGATGGACTAGAGGGTAAGGCTTGTCTGTTTGCAGATGACACCAAGATCTGCAACAGAGTAGATGATCCAGATGGGGTGTGCAGAATGAGAAGAGATCTGGATAAACTAGCAGAATGGTCAGAAGAGTGGCAACTGGATTTAATGCAAAGAAGTGCAAAATCATGCACATAGGGAAGAGAAACCCTGGAAGCCACTTATAGGCTGGGAGGGAGTTGCTAGCAGTCACAAAGCAAGAAAGAGACTTGGGCATCATCATCACTGATGACCTGAAATCATCCAACAGACCTCTAAAGCAGTAGGTAAGGCTAGGGGGTGTTAGGGTGTATTAGTAGGGGTATACAAGTCGTAAGAGGGTGGTAAAATCCCTCTGTACAAGACATTGGTTAGGGCCCCATCTGGAGTACTGCGTGCAGTATTGAGGCCACACTTCACAAGGACATTAACCAAATTGAGGCAGTCCAGAGAAGGGCAACCAAAATGGTGCAGGGACTGCATCAGAAGACATATGAGACAGATTAATGGAGCTCAATATGTATACCCTTGGGCAAAAGGAGGGAGAGAGGTGATATGATCGAGACATTTAAACACCTTAAGGGCATAAACAAGGTGAAAGAGTCTAACATGTTTAAATATAAGAAAATAGCAGGACAAGAGGACACAGCATGAGATTAGAGGGAGGCCGATTAAGGGGAATGTGAGGAAATTCTTTTTCACAGAAAGGGTGGTAGATGCTGGAATGGCTTACCACAAGAAGTAGTGGCTATGAATACAGTGCAGGGCTTCAAACAGGCATGGGATAGACATAAGGGAGCAATACAAATGACTATGAATAGATAGGTCACTGACATAGCAAAGGCCGATGGCACATTTATAAGGTAGAAAAAGAAATGGGCAGACTGGATGGGCCTTGCGGTCCTTATCTGCCGTCAACTTCTATGTTTCTATGTTTCTATGTTTCTCATGGATATGGGCTGTTGGGGGACTGGGGTAACATATGGGTCAGCAGTGACCTATATGCAGCAGACAGGTTGCACTTGAGTAGGGCTGGGCAGGGGTTCTTGAAGCAGAAACTGGAGGAATACATAGCTTCCATGGGGTTTTTAAGCTAGGATCAGGGAGATGAGTGTGTAGCTAGTGTGCAGGGTCACCATGCAGAGGAGCTGTACCAGTTGACACCCCAAGACAGAAGGGTTTGCAATGAGAGGGTGCCAAGAGGGGAAAGTCATGTGGAGGGGGTGATGGTCAAGGAGAAGGTGAGTGCTGGGTGGACGGTAGTCTCCCAGAATGCGAGGAGACTGGGTAACAAAGTAGCTGAGCTACAGGCTCTCCTAAGCATAGGGATGGTTGACGTTGCAGCCATCACAGAGACGTGGGCCAGCCACTACCAGAATTGGGATCAGACAATTCCCAGGTACATTGTATAGGAAGGACAGAGGAGTGAGGAAAGAGGAAGGAGTGGCGATTTATGTAAAGGATGGGATCAGATGCACAAGGGACAAGTGGGAGAAGGGGGAGGATGAAGGCACTGTGGAATCAGTTCCTGGACCCAAGAGATAGGAAACTGAGGCTAGGGGTAGTGTAATAGACCACCAGTACAGTGCAAGAAGTTGGATAGGGAGTTGATGGATCAGAGTTGACTGGTATGTTGTAAGGCGAGCGTGGTGATCATCAGGGACCTCAATCTACCTGGTGTAGACTGGGTAACCCAAGTCACCTCTAGCCCCATAGAACAGGTACTTCTGGATGCATTCCAGGATAGCCACCTGGTACAGTTGCTTGGTGAATCAGCCAGGCTGGGTAACATATTGGACCTGGTACTATCAAACAGAGAGATGGTGAGGGAACTATGGGTGGAGGACCCTCTAGCTGGAAGTGACCACCTTTCAGTGTGGTTCAGGCTCAGCAAGAGCAGGGAGGCTGTGGGGTTAACAACAAAGGTAGTGGATTTCAGATGGGCGGACTTTATGAGGATGAACAAAATACTGAGAAGGCACCTTGATGGGATTAGGTCGGAGATGGATGCGCACCAGAAGTAGCATATCATAAAGTCTGAGCTTAGGGAGGCTACTATAGCATGCACCAGGCCTCTGAGCAAGAAGTCCAGGGCCAAGGTGCCATGCTGGATGACCAGGAGTGCATTGGAGGGGGTGAGGGCAAAGAGAGCTTCTTTTAGGAGAATGAAAAGAACCAGGAGGATAGAGGACAGGGAGTTGCATGCCAAGAGGTCCAAAGAAGTAACCAAGTTAGTAAGAGAGGCCAAGGCCACCAAGGAGTTGAGGCTTGCTCAGGGAATAAGGGTGATAGAGAAGGAATTCTATAGATATGTGAAAGGAAAAAAGTAACTGTAGGGACTGGATAGTTTGAATTAGGAAGGGGGAAGGGCTGGGTGGAGAAGGAGGAAGAACAGGCAGAAGTTCTGAATGAATACTTCTGCTCTGTATTCACATAGGAGGTCTGCTACCTCCATGGACTGGAAGGGTGGGGACGAGGGGGCCGGAGATGACTGATGCAGTGACTCTAGAAAGCAGGGTAGTGGAAGGTCTGAAAGCACTTAGAGTGGATAAGGTACCAGGTCCTGATGGCATTCACCCTAGGGCATTGAAGGAGATGGCGGAGGTGTTGGCTGGGATGCTGACTAACCTGTTCAGCATCTCCCTGGACAGGACATGGGGTGCATGTTTCAGGACTAGAGGTTGGCTTATATGATGCCTATCCACAAGAGAGTCCCAAAGGACGAGTCAGGTAACTACAGACCTGTCAGTCTCACTTTCATAGTAGGTAAACTCTTGGAAGCAAGCTTAAAGGAGAGACTGGTAACCTTCCTGGAGGTCAATGATCTCCAGTACGGGCAGCAGCATGGGTTCATCTCAGGTAGATCATGCCAGACCAACCTATTAGAATACTATGACTGGGGGACCAGGGAGTTGGACAAGGGCCATGCAGTGGATTTCCTATATTTGGATTTCAGCAAGGCCTTTGATTCGGTCCCTCACGAGCGACTGGCGACAAAGCTGGAACACGTAGTGGTGGGGGCAATGATGCCTAGCTGGATCAGGAATTGGCTTAGAGATAGACTGCAATGGGTTGTTGAGGGGCAGGGGACTCATCTCCCAAGCCAGTGACCAGTGGTGTGCCACAGGACTCTGTGCTGGGGTCGGTGTTGTTTGGACTGTTCATATTGGATATTGCACATGGGGTTGGGAGTAGGATCAGTCTGTTCATGGACTACACCAAGATGGGAGCTGTTGTGGATGGCATGGGGGGGAGGCAGAAGCTAAAGGGTGACCTAAGTAGACTTGAGGAGTGATCAGCAAGGTGGCAATTGGATTTTAACGCAAAGAAGTGCAACAATATGCACTTTGGGGTGAGGAACCTGAGGAGGAAATATTGGTTGGGTGGGATGCTGTTAGGGGTTACTGAGGAGAAGGAAGATCTGTGGGTCATAGTAATGGGGAGCATGAACAACTCTGCTCAATGCAGGAGGGCTGCAGCCAGGACCAGTAGAATGCTGGGGTGCATTGCATGGGGATTCTCATCCTGGCACAAGCAGGTGATCCTGCCCCTGTACAGGTTCTTTGCAAGGCCGCAGTTGGAGTACTGCATGCACTATTGGCATCTGTACCTGAAGGATATCAAGCTGCTCGAGGCAGTGCAGCATAGGGCAATGAAAATGATATAGGGGATGGAAAGCAGAACCTAAGAAGAAAGGCTGAGTCACTTGAGTTTGTTCACTCTGGAAGAGAGAAAGGATAAATGGGACATGATTGAAGTTTTCAAATACTTAAGGGGATCAGCAAATCTGGCACAGAGGGGCCATTTAAGCTGAATAAGGGAAGGGACACGAGGGGTCACGGGCTAAGATTGGAGGGAGGCAGATTCAGGAGGGAGGTGAGGAGGCATTATTTTACTGAGAGGGTGGTGTTAATATGGAATGCTCTGTCAGAGGAGGTGGTGGCACGCAGGATGGTGGGGAGTTTCTAAAGATCATGAGGCAGGGCAAGGAGGGGGGCTGGGTAAAGGACACTGAGCAGTTCCAAGAGGTGAATAGGGGGTTGGGGCAGGGCAGCTGTGCTATAAGGGTGCTAGCTGCGCATATGAGCAGACTTGATAGACTGTAAGGCCTGTTTCTGCTGGCAAATTTTGTATGTTCATAATACATTATTTAGGTAAGTCAGTGAGAGGAGAAAGACCAGGAGAGGAATAGTAAGATTAAGGAGAGAGAGAGGGGATTGTGTGGAAGTGGACCCAGAAAAAACAGACATTCTCAGCAAATGCTTTTGTTCAGTTTGTACAGTGAAAGGGGAAGGTGAGGGACCACAAATTAGGTGCAGCAGAATCAAGTGAATGGAAGTGGACACAAGTCCATTCACAGTGGAGAGATTCAGGAAGGAACTTGCTAATCTGAAGGTAGATAAGGCAATAGGGTCATATAAGATACATGCCAACATTTTGAAGGAGCTCAGGGAGGTGCTGGCTGTACCCCTTGCGGTCCTGTTCTACTGCTCAATAGAGACAGGAGTGATTCCGAAGGACTGGAGGAGGGCTAATGTGGTCCAATTTCACAAAAGAGGGAGCAAGGAGGAAGCTGGAAATTACAGGCCAGTGAGCTCAACTTCAGTGGTGAGGAAATTGATGGAAAGATCCAAGGCAACATGGATTCATAACAGGGAGGTCCTGTTGGAAGAATTTGATAGATATCTTTGTCTGGGTGACCAGGGAGGTAAGGTGAAGCCATGTATGTAGTCTATCTGGATTTCAGTAAGGCCTTCTATGCTGTCCCACATAGGAGACTCATAAACAAGCTGAGCAGCCTGGGAGTAGGTCCAAAGGTGGTAAACTGGATAAGAAACTGGTTGGGGGATAGGTGACAGCGTGGTGGTAAACGGAGTTCACTCTGAGGAAGGGAGAGTGAATAAAGGGGTGCCACAGGGATTTGTACTGGGTTCTGTTCTCTATTACATCTTCATAAGTGACATTACAGAGGAGCTAGAAGGGAAGATAGCCTTTTTCAGATGACACAAAGATCTGGAATAGGGTAGACATTCCAAAGGGGATAGAATGAATAAATGGAGATTAAGAAAGCCTGAGGAGTGGTTAAAAATGTGGCAGCTGAGATTCAATGTGAAGAAGTGCAACGTCATGCATTTAGGGCACAGAAACCCATGGGCGGAGTACATGATAGGGGCAGTGGTACTTCCAACCACCAAGCAGGAAAGGGACCTGAGAGTAATCCTTTCTGATGACCTAAGAGTGGCCAAGCAATGTGACAGGGCAGTGATGAGAGATAGTGGGATGCTAGCGTGCATAGGTGGGGTATCACCAGTAGAAACAGGGAAGTAGTTATACTGTTGAATAAATCATTAGTGAGACCTCAACTGGAATACTGTGTTCAGTTCTGGAGACCATATCTCTGAAAGGAAATAGACAGAACTGAGGCAGTCCAAAGGATAGCAACTAAAATGGTGATGGCCCTGCATCATAAGCCACATGAGGAGAGGCTAAAGGACCTCATTATGTATACTCTAGAGGAAAGGAGGGAGAGAGGAGATAGGATAGAGACTTTCACATAGGTCACAGGTATTAAAGTACAATAGGAAACCATTTTTCTTAACACAAATGCTCAAGAACAAGGAGACATGCTAAGAACTTGAAGCTGGAGTGGGGTAGATTGAGGGAAAATATTAGAAAGTACTTCTCCTCTGAAATAGTGGTGGTTGCTTGGAACAGCCTCCCAGTGGAGCTGGTCAAAGCAAAAACTGTAACAAGTTTCAAAAATGCATGGGTTAGGTGCAAGGGAATCTTATTAGTTGGGAATGGTGAGGGGGGGAGCTTAAAGCTGGATACCAAATGCGGTCTGCAGTTGTGCAGTAGGTAGGACAATGGGCCAACTTGGTGGTCCAAAGGTCCTCATTCACAAGCAGTTTTTATGTAATGGTTTCCCTGATGGTCACAAATGACCCTTGCACTGACTGCATTGCTAGCTGTTCTGCCAATCCCCACCCAACAGCTGCCCTATAAACTGACTCATACTACCTGAAGGTGCTTCTGGTTCCTTCTTCTCTTGCCTGCCAGCAGGGCACCCTTAGATCTTCTCCTCCAAGCTCAAAGGAAGTCGAACCTAGTGCCACTTCAGCAATGGGGAGTGGGGGCTGGGGGTGTTGATAGTGACAGGGGACTGGTGGATGCAAGAGGAGTTGGACCCACAGACTGTGGTCCAAGCAGCAGCACCTATGGGACCAGAACTGGAAGGGAAGGAGCCAGCAAATGAACATACGAAATTGCCAGCAGTAACAGGCCATTTGGTCTAACTAGTCTGCTCGAGTGAGAAGCATGCCGTCTAATAAACTGTAGCTGTTCCCCCTCCCCTTGCATCCCCTTCTGACTTAGTGCCCCCCACTTCCAACTTCTCTTCCCCAACTTCCCCACAGTTTTGACCCTCCCCTTGGTCCAATTTCCACTGTCTGCAGTGCTACCACTTCCTCTGGCAGTGCATTCCACTAGCCACTACTATCTCTGTGAAACAGTGCCTCCTCATCTCGCTCTTGAACCTTCCTCCCTCCAATTTCTGAGTGCAGTCTCTGGTGTCCATCCCCCCTCTTCAACTTAAACAACCCCTCTAAATTAACTCTGTTTATTCCTTTAGGTGCTTGAATGTCTCAATTATATTCCTTTCTCCTTCTATCTTCTAGGTGTACAAGTTGAGCTCCCACAGTCTCTCCTCATATGTCTTATTCCCCATCACCAGGATCACCTTCATAGCCCTTCACTGGGCCCCCTCCAGTAGTTTGATGTCCCTTTTCAAATAGGTGCACCAAAACTGCACACAATGTACCAACTGCAGCCTCACAAAGGACCTGTACAGGGGCAAAATGACTTCCTCCCTCCCTCCTAGAGGTGATTCCCCTGGTGCTGCATCCCAGCATTCTGTTCACCTTTGCAGCTGCTTTCCTGCACTGTGTTGAGTGTTTCATGTCCCCATCACCAGCACTCCCAGATCTGTCTCCTCCGCCAACATGGCTAACTGTACTCCCTCAACCAGTAGTTGTTCTTGTGTTTTTGCCTCCAATGCAAGACCTTGTATTTTTGGCATTGAACCCCAGGTGCCATGTGGCTGACAAGCACTTGAGGGTCACCAAATCCTCTTGCAGTACCTTACCCACTTCCTCACTATCCACTTCAGCACAGATCTTAGTGTTGCTTGCAAAAAGGTTGATCATGCTCCTTATCCTATTTGATATGTCTGCTATGAATATGTTAAATAGTACCAGTCCCAGCCCCGATCCCCGTGGGACCCCACTGGTTACTGCCCAGGGTGCCAAGAGCTCTCCCCCAAATACCATCCTCCACTGCCTGCCCTGCAACCAGCTCTTGATCCACCCAACCAGCTCCCTTACTGCTCTCAGGCTATTTAGCTTGCTGGTCAGCCTTCCGTGGGGCACAGAGTCAATACTTTACTGAAGTCCAGGTAAAGGACATCCACTGCATGGCCCCAATCCAGTGACCTTCATCAAGTCAAAAAAGTCAACAAAGTTGGTCTGAAATGATCTCCCAGACACAAACCCAAGTTGCCTGTCATCCTGTAAGCCATTCTCCTCCAGGAAACTCACCAGCCTTTACTTAAGTACGGTCTCCATTAGCTTTCCCACAATGGCTGTAAGACTCACTGGTCTGTAGTTCCCAGGTTCATCTCTGGGCCCACGCTTATGGATTGGCACCATATGTGCCATTCTCCAATCCGGTGTGCCCGTCGAACATTGAAACATTTACGGCAACATCCCTCACAGCAACAATTTCGACAGGTTTCGAAATTGACGCTGTGAGGGACCGGAAGGTGAAATTTCTCCGTTGATATGTCACCCTCTTCAAATCAACTCCAACTTGAGATGATAATCTTTAGAAGGGGGCGAGGGGAGCACAGCCCCTGAGAGAAATACTCCATTGTTGGACAGGCAAAAGTTCATCTGTCAACATTGGGGATATTGCTATGCCGAACTTCGACAACTGTGTTGTTGATTTGGCATAGGTAAACTCTCCAATCCCTGGGCATGCATCCAGTATTAAGGGAAATGTTGAGAACATCTGCCAGTGGTTCCAACAGAACCCCTGCCAACTGCCTGAGTAACCTAGGATGCACTCTGTCCAGACCAGGTGCCTTATCCACCCTTAGGTCCTCCAACATCCTTTCGACTGGGATCTCTATGTCCATCACCTCCTTTCCCCCGGCCCCCTCTCTATCCTTCCCCTGAGGTATAGGCCCATCCCTCTCCCTGGTAAACATGGGGCAGTGGGGATGCCCAAGCCAAGTTGAGAGATGGATGCATAACTTTAGAGCTTTGGGACCATCTAACCCATTCAGAGGTAATGTGAGGAAGTATTTTTTCATGGCAAGGGTTGTGGATACATGGAGCAGCCTTCTTGAGGAGGTAGTGGAGCCAAAAACTGTGGGGGAATTCAAGAATGCATGGGACAGGCAGAAGGCAATTCTAGTGGGTGGTAGGAGGAAGTAGGCTGTTGGTTAACTAGGATCTGCAGCTTGTCTATTAGGTAGGGGAAACAGGCAGACTAGGTTGGCCAAGTGGTCCTTATCTGCCATCAAATTCTATGTTTCTATGTTACTATTAAGCCATCCTGCCACAATATAATTGCATTTTTCGAGACAAAGATTAAAATTGAGTTTGACATGGTAGCGGACACAAAATTGACCAAGAAGCAGTAACAGCTCAGCTTTAAACTGGGAACAGATGCCACCAAGAAATTGGGCCTAGAACTGTCTATCACTCATGTGGCCTCATGTACGACCATGGAGGAGCCACAAGACCCAGACCCCCAATCGGAACTCCAGCAACAAACTTCACAATCCTCCTTAGAAACCCTTATCAAAAACTTGAAATATAAGCTCACCACTCAAATGAAAGCAGGTTTTAAAAACCTGGGTGCTCAGCTGTCATACATTCAGCAGATGGTGAATGCAATGGGGGACACACTGTAAAAACACACTGGCATACTAGAGGAACTGGAGGCCAGGTCAGCACTCAGGAGGATGCACATAATCAAATATCACCTTCCCTTTAGAACTCTCAAGGAGATCAAAATACAAGAGAACATTCTCAATGACATTGAAAACTGGGAGCACCGGTGTAACATCTGGATTGTGGGATTGCCGGAGGGAACTGAGGGGAGGAACTGATGAGAATTCATGGGCCTATGGCTTGTCAAAACATTACACTTTCCCAATTCTATCATTCTGGAGCTGCAATGGGTGCACCAGTCCCCAGCTAGATGCCCGGGACTGGAGGAGAGACAATGGAATCTCTTCATTAAGTTTCTCCATTATCAGGATAGACAAAGGGTACTAGAGGCAGCCAGAAAGATGGGAACCATTATGGTGAAGGGCAGATGGATAAGCATCTTCCTAGATTATTCAAGGAAACTCCAACTAGAACGGCAAACCTTTACTGAGGTGAAGAAAAAGCTGCATACCCTGAAGTGCACCATTTGCCATGATCTATTCAGCTCGCCTAGTCATTCATTCACCAAAGACACTGCAGCCTTTACTACGAACATACGAAATTTGCCAGCAGATAAAGGCCTAGAGGTCTATCAAGTCTGCTCGAATGTGCAGCTAGCACCCCTTATTCTGCAGCTGCCCCTCCATTCCACACTTCCCCTTCATTGACCCTCCCCATTGTCCTGTCCTATCCCCTTTTGAAGCAGTCCACTGTTCTACTGGATACCACATCTGCAGGTAAGGCATTCCACCCAGCCACCACCCTCTCTGCAAAAAGTGTCTCCTCATCTCCCTCCTGAACCTTCCTCCTCCAGTCTCATATCATGGCCCCTGGTGTCCCTCCCTCCCTTACTTTGAACAGCCCTCTGTACCTACTGATCCCAATGCAGCACTTTGCTTATACTTAGTAAGCAGCTGAGGGGAGTAGGGAGATCACACCGAATCGAATGAGTACTTGACTGTGTGTGCTTAAACAAGGTACTCTTTTTTTTCTGGACTGGAGCATTGACTAGAGGGAGGCTGGTCTGGTTGGGGGTCTGAACTTCTCTACCCATAATGGGACTTCTCCAGCTTATAATGGCTGGGTTGGGGAGAAACCCTCCCACATGGTATTGGCTCTAACTGCAGCTGGAACAAGGCCCTGCTCTGTACATTCTCCCACTTGAACAATGTTTACAGCCTGATGCATGATACATTACTAACCCTTCTGTTTCATATATGGTGACTCACTTTGCACTTGAGACATGGGGACAACAGAAGTCTGGGCCAGCTGAAAGCATAAGCCTGGGACTATAATATCTATCATCTTGGGGCAGTCTTGAGGTTCAGGAATGCATTTCTTAATTCTTAGACTGCACGTTAGTTTACTAAGATCACTATTTCTCTTTATTATTTTTAATAGAGCAGTTTTTTCTATGTGGGTTTTCTATGGTCGAAATGTCTATAGCTGCTGCTTGATTACTGTGGGAAGTGATGTCATCTTTTCACTTTCTATACCAGGAACGGGGGTCTCATGACCACCAAAGGTGGTGGAGATTTTGGTCACAAGGATCCTAACATGTAAATATAATGGGCAAATTTAGATCCAAAGGTCTTGACCCCTTAACAACTGCATTTTGATTTTGTTTTGATATAATGATTAAATCGGAGGAAACCACATTATAATTTCTGTGCCTCCTATCTGTTGGGTATGTTACCCTCCCGAGGGGTGGTTGGTTGCGCCCCCTCGCCTTTGAGGGGGGATTTTCTCGCGGACCGCAGCATATTGGTGTGGGTTGTTGGGACATACAGAGTGCCTGCCACTATCCCTGTTTCATTTAATAAGGACAGAGGTAAATCTTCTCAGTATATTGGTGATTGAACAATGGAGTTCAATCAGTTAGAAGCCTCTAGGATGGGAGGGGTGCCAAGAGTCATCATTCTGGGTGGCCTGATAGCGCATTCCCCCTGCCTGTTGCTGATCTCTCAATAATTCTCATTCTGAGGACATGCCATTTTGTGGGCCCTGTTGCCCCTTTGAGCCCCTCCAAGGGACCCCCCTTTCTTTCAATCCCACCCTGGGTGTGGGGGGTCAGCCCAAGTTTGGCATCCTAGTGTGCTCTTTATTATTCAATTAGGATGGCCTATAAAAATGCCTTTTTCATAAAAAATCATTGTACAATGGGTTGGAGTGAGTATCCCTTGGTTCCTCCATGACAAGTAGTGGGTGTTGGAGTCTCCCTCATGGGGATCAAGAGGTATGGGGGGAGGGATATTCTTCTAGGATTGGTGCTTATGTTATTAATGTTCAGATATAGGGGGTATTACTATTACCTCATTGATCTTGACAAGGCAAGGGAGATAGGGGTGGGTGGGTAAGTGTGTCCTGTTTAATATTAGGTGCTTTACAGATTACTGAACTGTATATAGGGAACCTTAACTCAGGGGTTGGGATCTTTTGAGTTATAAGCTCCAGTTGTTGTGGGTTTATGTGGAGGGGAGGGAGTGACAAGTAAGATGGGGGAAAAGGGGCTTTATTGTTGATCTGTTTTTAATTTGTTATGTTAAAAGTTTGGTCATTCAAAAAAGAAAACAAGCAGGCAACAAATGTACTTGCAGTAAAAGCAGAGAAGTCAGTAATGGAGTCCTAAAGGTAGTAACTATATTTACATCATCATTATGGGTCCACTGAAGTTGTTGCCATGGAATGTCAATGGATTGAAGACAGTAGTTTAGAGGAAAAGGGTTCTGAACTAGATCAAAAAAGTAAAAGGGAATATTGCGTTCCTCCAAGAAACCCACCTAACTAGAGAAGAATTGGATAAGCTTTTGAGGTCCTGGGTAGGTACATTATTGGTTTCACCTTGTACATCCAGGGTGAGAGGAGATGCAACCTGATTTAGACCAAATTTGAGGATCAAGATGCATTCCATGATTTCTGACCCTCAAGGCCTCTACGATGTGGCAGATGCCACAGTGCGAGAGGGAAGATATACTTTGGTATCTCTTTGTGTGCCAAAAATTGACAATCCAGAATTTTTCCACCACCTGGCCTTGGTGCTGGCTCCCTTCCCAGATAATCTTATCATAGGAGGAGACTTCAGCACCTTTTGGGACCCTATATTGGACCATGCGGGTACCAGAACATGACCTCATCCAAAAAACACTCTAGCCCTAAGGGATATAACTAAAGAAATGGCTCTGTTGGAGCATTGTAGGCACCTTAACCCACAAAAAAATGAATACTCTTTTTACTATCATGTACACAAACTTTACACCAGAATAGAGTATATGTTAATGTTACCCGATATGCTTCGGGGAGAAACCTCTGCGCCCTATGGTCCTATTTGTGTCTCTAACCACACTCCCTTAGAGGTCTCATTAACGATAAACAGGGATCCTCCCCCGATTAGGCAATGGTGCCTAGACCCTGTACCTTTAGTGTATGAAGGTTATCAGGACCAGATCTCACAGGCCATAAGGGAATTCCTTAGTAATAACTGGGTGGAGGGCACGTCAGGGTCTGCGACATGAGAAGCTCTGAAGGCCTACTGTATATCCAGGAAGCAACAATTTCTTATGCCTCTTATAACCATAAAAAGGAACTTCAGGAGGAGTAAGATATGAAAATCCAGATATTAGATTTGGAAAAAAGGTTGATGACAGGTGAACAGGGCATCAATATTGGGACTTAAAAGACTTAAAGAAAGTTAAACTAGCTTTCTTCATGTCGTATAGAGAGAAGTTTGCTGCTGACAAAGGCAAGTACCCAGTTTGAGGGGAACAGAGCCGGGAAATTATTTATATGGCAAACTAAGAAAAAATTTGCAGACTGGGTAATTATATCCCTGGAGGGCCCAGATGGGGTACTTGGTCATACAGCCTAGAACAAATACCTCAAGGAAAGCAATGCCGCAAGCAAAAGGGCATGAGCTGCAATATCGTCAGGTAAAACACTGACCCTACACAAACAGTGCACGTCCTTTAAAAGAAAAGGCTTCCCTTGTTTATTTGTGGGGGACTATGCTCCTGCATCCCCACCCATAGAAGTAATGTAACAAACTCTGAGGGGTGGACTTCGGGATGGGGAGTAACTCAGGATGGGGATTTGTTTAAAAAAGCTGCAAAACATTGCAGCACAGGGAGCCTTTGGGGAACTGAACCATGGCCCCAGGTCTTCCATTCCATTGTGTGCTGATGCCTTAGCCACTCCACCACAGGGACATCTAGACCAGGCACTCAGCACGTGGAAACTTGATCCCTTTCCACAAAAGCATACAGTGACAGGAGTAGAGGTAATTCCTTACCACTGTTATACCACTGTCACTGTAAAGTCATGCGCTCTCTACACAGCGTGGTCAATATCATGCTGTCTTTCTTCTGTGGTATTGACCCGATACCCCCAGATTGTACCTTGTCTTCTAAACAACCTATAATAAATAGAACCTTCCTACAATTCTATGAAACCTTGTATAGCTCTGATGTACCACCAGGCTCTGACCCACAAATATTTTTGAAAGATATTCCATTATGTCCCTGAACCCCAACCTTTCTGCAAACTTTGGTCAGCCGGTGTCACTCCAGAAGGCCAGTAGGGTGTTCTGGTCCTGGAATCTGGCAAAGCCCCAGGACCAGATGGAATACCTACTGAATTCTATAAAACTTTCTGTGCTGAACTCTGACATATAATCTTCCAGATGGTGAAGGAAGCACTGGAACAGGGTACCCTGCCCCTGACCAAAACCATGACTATAATAACAGTCCTCCCAAAGCCCAGGAAGGGCCCTGTGAAATGCGATTCCTATTACCTGATTTCTCGGCTCAAAGCAGACTATAAAATTAAAGAGAAGATGCATGCATTCTGCCTGGAAGGGGTCCACCCTGACCTGATATATCCAGATCAGAGTGGCTTCATCAATGGCCGCTGGGCAAAACATAATACTCATCTAACCCTAAATATTACGCACTGCTGGTTCTCGGGAAGGGGAGGCAGAGGAGGTGGTTGGGCCCTCCTTGTGCTGGTTGAGGAAAAGGTCTTTGACCATGTCAAATGGTCCTTCATGTTTGGGGCCCTGGAAAAATTTAACCTCAGTCCCTGGATGCGATCCTGGATTAAAACCTTATATAAATCACCTCAAGTCCAAATATTAATCAACCTTATGCTCTCACCCCCCCCCCTTTGTCCTTACTAGGGGAACGCGACAGGGGTGTCCTCTATCACCCCTGTTGTATGCTCTGACAATACAGATGCTGGCTATTGCTATACACCTCCACCCTGATATCTGGAGAGGGGGGTTTATGTGATAATAGCGATCACAGAATGGCAATCACTATTTCGGTGAGTGCATCATCACCAAAAAGCAATTCAGTGATATGCACTTAAAGGCAACTGGGCATACACAGTACAGTAACTGTGTGTGTGGAAGGGCTTTGTCCCCCGCACCTCCCTAATTATATATTTTCAGCTCCAGGAGAGTGCATGTCGGGAAGGGGGCACAGACTGGTTGAAAAAAATAATTAAGTCCTGCAGTCGCGGGACTAAGCAAAATATTTCCAGCCCCCAGCCCAGGACCTGCTCCATTGGGGCCAGCATCCCTAGCCACCACACCCCACAGTTGGCACAGTGAAGCAGGCACACAGAGGGTACAACCTCTTCCCTATCTCTCTCCTCCCTCACTATAAACCTTTCTTCTCACCCATCCCTCCCCTTTCAGTCACAGTTGTAGCTATCATGGAGGTTGCTCCATGATAATAGTGACTACATATGGGTCGCCGCTTTGACGGTCACCCATATGGTAGCGCTTATTATCACAGGATATCATCCAGGGATACACCCAAGCAGGACAAAGCCATGTTATCTCTTTATTTGCAGACAAAATGCTTCTGCTCCTTAATAACCCTGATAAAGCTCTCCTTGCACTAATATAGATACATAGATGTCAGCAGAAAATGGCCTTGTAGCCCATCCAGTCTGCCCTATTCCTCCTTCTAATGTTTACGATACTCTAGGTGCTGCAAGTCCCCCCCTTTGAAGTTCTGGTAAAGACCTCTTTGAAGTTAATATGGCCTCTTATCGGGCCACAGCATTAACTGGGTAAAGTGTGAGTGGATACCTTTGAGGGGCAGTGATGGCTCCATTCAAATTAATAGGATAACTATCCATCCTTCAGATCCATTAAATATTTGGGTATCCTCCTACCAAAATAAACTCTCCACACTAGCAGACATTAATTAGAATCCCCTACTTAAAAACATCTGTGATTATTGTGAAAGATGGAGCACTCTCCCCTTAGCACTCATTGGCAGGGTAAATCTCTGACCCAACTTCACCTATCTCAACTGATTTCTAGTCCTACATGAATCTCAGCCAATGCTGAGCATCAGTCTCTCCTGGACTGGATTGCTACTAATAGAGCAAATAAAATAATTGCTGCAGGTACCTTTTCAGATTCTATTAGTGATCACCTGCCTATATTTTTGCATTTGGAATGGTCACTGCCCTAAACCCCCACCTAGACTCATACAGTTTCAGGATCTAGCCAAACTAAACCCAATCACACTTCTTGATGATATTAATAACATTGACTGGTCTCCTATCTTTCACAATGAGAATGTAAATATAGCACTCGACTACCTGATTTCTCAGCTTCTCGCCCTACAGGATCTGCACATCCCATTGTAAAAAAGGCATCTTATGGGCTTCTCAAACAGATGGTTAAACAAAGACCTCCTTCGAACTATGAGAAAAAGAGACAAGGCCTGGGCCTTGGCTAAGAAGTCCCTACGGACAGAAGACTTGGAAAACTATAGACAAATAAGAAATGCCTGCAAAAAAGATACACGGATGGCCAAAAAGGAACTATTGCCATAAGCTTCTCCAATCCTCAGCAGGTGATACCAGGGGTTTTTGGAACCACATAAAAAAATTCATAGGATGAAGGCTCAAGATGGCTTTTTCCAACATGACACTGAAAGATGCAAACTGTAATAAATTACTTACAGTACTATTGCAAATGCTCTTAATGCTCCATTCTCAGAACTCTCTGAATACCTGGAGAAATTTAACCAGTCCCTTGCTCCTCCTCCTCCTCCTGACATGCACATTCTGCCTGAATCCTCCTTTCAGCTCAGCTTAGTCTCTTTTACTGAGGTGCTGCATCTCCTTAAATCAGTCTCCCCACATGGATCTGTGGGTCCTGATGGGTTACTGCCGAGCTTTCTAAAATGGGCAAAGGATTTCAAGCAATCTTATTGGTTGTTAGCCATGCATTAGATGTGTCTAATGCACAGCTAAAACTAGAACCCCCATTTAGAATACACAGGCCCATTTTATAAGCACAATAAGCCACTTCGGGGAAGTGCATTAGACAGTTCTAATGCACGGCTAGGGGACTGGATGCACTTGGCCTGTGTTCTTGTGTCTCACTATTTCCCCCTAGCCGTGCATTAGAACTGTCTAATGCACACCCCTTCATGTCTTATTGCTTACTTATCAAACAGGCAGCTCCTGCACTTGCTGTCCCTATTGCGAGAATTTTCAATCTTTCCATACTAACCCAGACAGTGGCTATGCTGTGGAAAACCGCTCATGTTGTCCCTATACACAATAAGCATTTGTCAATGCTGAATGTTGTCTCGCTGGCATTGGCATAGAGCAGGGATGGGTGAGTGGAAAGGGTTTATAGTGAGGGGGAGGAGAGGGATAGGAATGGCAGTGAAGTATTGAAGTGATGCCAACCCCACCCCTACCCTGTAGAGACCGACAGGCATTGAGTTGTGCCTTTGGGGCGTCATCTATAACGTGCATGCCACTGTACCTCACCCTACCCTGTAGACACTGACAAGTGTTGTGGTGTGCTTTGGGGTCTTTGGGCATTATACTTACCCCATTCCATAAGGAAATACGCTGAGGTGGGTGCAGTATAGGAAAATGGGGTGAACGTTAGGGCCGAACAGTCCAAGGCAGACCTCGATGCCTGTCACTGGCAGCAGGGTGCTGTTGGGGGTGGAATGGCATGAGCATTACAGCCAGTGATCCCAAGTCACACCCCTGATGCCTGGCAGTCTCTACAAGGTGGGGTGTTAAAGTTGGAAGCCCTAACTTTGTAGGTGTTTGTTGGTATTTTCACTTCAAATTTTCAACATAGGCTATATGCGACCCCACCTCATAAAGAGTGACAAAATCAGTTTGTTAGCTGAAAGGTAGTTTTGCACAGTGGCTATGCCATTTGGTGACACAGGGATGAAAACACATTTTAGGCTGAATGTGGAAAATGAGGCGTTAAAAAATGGCAACGTTGAAAATCTGGAGTGAAAATATGAAAAATTGGTGAAGTCATGAGCATGCATAGAAACTGCACAACACACGTCCGTAACCCAATTATTTTTGGGAGTTTTTTAGCCACATTTTCAACATAGGCATTTTGGGACCTCCCCTCATGAACAGTGGCACTGTGATTTTGTTAATCTGTCCCAAAAGTTGATTTCCCACAGCGACCACGACATTGTGCGCCACAGGTGCGGAAACACATTTTGGGCAGGCTGTGAAAAATGACAGCTGTACTACTGATAAGGAGGGGTGAAAACATGCCAGTGTTGAAAATCTGGCATGAAAATATTGCAAATTTGTGAAGTTACAAGGGTGCGTGGAAACTGCGCAATGCACACTTGTTACACAATCATTTTATGGATGTTCGGCACCAAATTTTCAACATAGGCATTTTAGGATCTCTGCTTATGAAAAGTGTCACCGTTATTTTCTCAAACTGTCCTAAAAATGGATTTCGCACAGCGACCGTGTTATTCTGTGCCGGACGTGCAAAAACACATTTTGGCCAAGATGTGTAAAATGACAGCTGCACTGTTCATAAGGAGGTGGAAAAATGCTAATTTTGAAAATCTGGAGTGAAAATATGACAAATTCATGAAGTTATGCATGGAAACAGCAGCAATGCAAGCTCATAAAACAGCTATTTTTGATTTTTTCACCAAATTTGCAACATAGCCTTTTTGAGAGCCCCTTCATGAACAGTGGCACTGTCGTTTCTTACTCAGTCCTGAAAGGTGATTCCATGCAGTGACTGTGAAATCATTCATGAGGAGGGGTCCTAATAACTCTATGTTGAAAATTGTTGCAAAATTTGTGCCAAATTCCAAAATGTCTGAGATATGCACCAAAGTTGAAAAACCCTATTTATACCATTATACAGCTTACTGGCATTTCTTCAGTTCGTGGTTGGCTTAGAGTGCAGAGCGTGTTCCCGTTCCACCGAAGATCATCGCACAGCTCACGGAGGCAGTTATGGGGTGAGGGGGAGGAGCTCAGAGGGTGGTGTGTGGAGGGGCAGGAGATCACGAGGACTATTTTCTTCTTTACAGGGTTAAAATAAAACATAAAACATTGCAGGATGGTTTTTCTTTTTCAGGGCGATTTGGCAGCTGGGGTGGGCTCCCAGCATGCCACCTAAGTGTATTTTGGGGATGCTGTAGATGATAGGAGATTGGGCACCCCCTCGGCACATAACAATGGAGGTATGGATGCTGATGGGGAGGGCTCCCCATCAGCACATACATTGGGGCAGGGCATGCTGACAGGGATTGGGCACCTCAAGAAGTCGGCATTATGGCAGACAGTGCTGCCATGTTAGTTCTTTTTTCACCAGGAAAGATGTCAGGAGGTCCGCTGCATATGAAGAGCTTTGCTAGCATTACAGAGGACCTTTCATTTGATGTGATCACCACATTAAGAATGCATGGTGTGGCACTGACATGCAGGCTGATTGGGGAATGAGGGACACACCTACTGATGCATGCCCTGCATTTGTCCAACAGTGACCGTGCCTCCAAATCTGCTACTACCTCAATATGTTGGCCGCACATATGCGAGCCAACATAAAAAGGGGAATACCAAAAACATGGCGAAATACAGACTGATTGCCATTCTCTCTACCTAAATAAACTGCTCGAGAAGGCCGTTGCCTCCCAGGTCTCAAATTTTTTGCACCTTCACAACCTTCTATCCTCTGCCCAAAATGGATTCTGAATAGGGCACAGCACTGCAACTGCTGTACTTCAGGTATCTAATGAAGTTCTTATGGCAATGGATAAGGGCCTGCTCACGGGGGCCATATTTATCGATCTCACTAAGGCATTTGATCTTGTGAATCACTCTCTGCTACTCGCCAAACTATCCTTCCTGGGTTTTGCCCAGTCGGCCATCTCCTGGCTTGATAGCTACCACACAGGAGGATGCAATTTGTTCAAATTGAAACTGCTGCCTCAAATCTTTCCTCTACCTCTGTCTGGAGTCCCCCAGTGATCTATACTTGGCCTGCTCCTTTTCTCTCTTTTTATTAACAATCTGCCCTCTCTTCCCTGTTCCTCCTCATTGATCCTTTATGCTGATGGCATGGTGCTTCTATCTAGTGGTAAAGACCCCTTATCAGTAAAGGCAGATCTTCAAGCTGACTTCAACTGCTTGCAGGATTGGCTACTACAAAACAGGCTCATACTTATTGCTAAGAAAACTGTGGCTATGCTTTTTGGCTCCCCCTCTAGAATCAGATCCCTTGCTCCATATTTTTCAATACATTGTCTAGATGATTCTCTTTTGGAATCCGTTAACTCTTTCAGGTACCTAGGGGTCACTCTTGACACATCTCTGGACTTTAACATCCACTTTGTGGCTACTTGTAAGGTGATATACTCCAAACTTGGTCTTGCCTATAAAATTAGGTCCTCCCTCAATGATACTGTTCAGCTTGCAATTGCACAAAGTTTCGTCCTTCCTCTCTGACATACTGCTCACAGGTTTACCTCATTGTTAGCAAAGGAGCTTTCCAAAAATGGAGCACCTGCTATAACAGTATATGCAGATTTGCTCTCTCTGCACACAGACTTACCCATCGTTGTCATCTCTACTCTAAACTGAATTGGTTCTCCCCAGCTTCGCTTAGACTCTATTCTGCTGGCTATGTGATTGATAATATTATCAGAATGGGGACTCCTGAATACCTCTCTAAGCTGTTACCTCATTCCTCTCAAGTATATCTTCTCAGGTCATCTGTTCAAACCCAACTTGAAATTCCCAGATATCTCACAAAAAAAGGGGAACTTTCCTTTGCTATATCTACCCCCTGCTCCTGGAACTCCATCCCCCCTCGCATCAAACTCTCCAAATCCCACAAAGCCTTTAAACTGGGTCTTCAGGCTCACCTAATAGAATCTGACAGCTGCTCCTGTGCTGTAACTTGAGAGTCACTCTTAGCACCTTTCCTTCCCTACTTGGCACTTACTGTTTCCCTTCTTGTTTCTGGAATCAGCATGTTCCTACTCCCATCATGAATCCTAATGTTATAACTGATACTTATTTCAAGTTTGTTGTAGTATGAAGTTCAATTAGCCATTGGTGCATCATCTAGCAAAATTAATTAATGTAAATGTTATTTGTTTTCTCTTAGTTTTCACTGATATGGACTGTACTTGTCAGTAAACTGTCTAATGTTTTGTTCTCACTTCATGCTGCATCATGAAATACTGTCAGCTTGTTGGGCACTGAATGACTTTGTTCTCTCCAACCTGTACTCTCCCGGGTCATGCCTGAATATAGGCAATATTCTGGTCTAGTGTACTTACCCGGTAAGCAAAACCCGAACAAAAACCAAATAAATAAAATTTATTTAAAATGTGTATATTACCACAATGTTCATATATGTTCCAGACCTTGCCGTTCCACATCCCAAATACAACTTTTAAAACTCTTAGAGGGTATATTACAACATTATTATGAAGGGGCTGGAGACCCAGGACTAAGCAAGAAACCCTGTGGCAGCCAATAACCAAGGATGACTTGGAACTTCCAAATTTCCATTTATACTACTTTCCAGCTCAGATAGTTTTTTGACCGACCTTTTGCTGGGAAGTACACCAAGGAGAGCCTGGGTTGAGCTAGAGGAGTCAACACTCGGTACCCCACTATATAATTCTCTATTTGCAGCCTCCCTGATGAAGAAAATTGTTAAACATATTCGCAATCACTTTATTAGACCTTCAATAAAGACATGGCTTGTGGCCCATGCTGCACTTTGTTACCCTGTAACACTCTCCCCGATGCCTTTATAAACATGCTTTGTTGGGAGAACACCACATTCTGGATCACAAGCACAGGGTTCTAGTTACTTGGGAGGAGAAGGCCTTGCTCCTATTATCCCAACTGTTTGATCAGGGAACACTACTAAGATACCAACAACTCTCCAAGAAATTTAGCCACACCCTTCCCACTTTTTGCCTACCTTGCAGGTGCGTGCCTATCCTGGTGCTCGACAGAGCTCCCTCCCGGCACTAGTGCACTCCCCACCTGGAAGAAGCCTTGCATGGCAATGTTTTATTACAGAGTTCCAGACTCTTGACTAGATGTTATTGGGCCCTTTTGGGGGGACTTCAAGACCCAATGGCAGCCCTAAGGGGAAATTGGGAGAGAGATCTGGGCTTGGGTTCTTTCACAGGAGGGGACTGGAATGCAGCACTCAAAAAGGGGATGACCTGTTCCACCAGTAACAGGCTGAGGGCCACTCATTATAATGTATTCCACTGAACTTACTTTATCCCAGCAGCGGCTCATAAAATTATACTAAGTTTCATACTAAGAGACGTAGGCATACAGAAGGCCAAGGCCCATATTTGTATGTCTCCAGCAATGCTGGCTTTAACATCCCAATTCATGTAACAGGTAATGGTCTAGTTTTTTTTTGAATGTATCATAGTTGGAGTTTTGAAGTAAGGAACTAGGGAGAGTATTCAATAATAGGATTATCCGCTTGGTAAAATATGCTCTCCTTTTATTTGTTATGGGATATGTAAGAGCAAGTTGGTGGTTGTGACTCCTTAGATTACATTTTCTATTACAAAAGGACATTCCTAGCTGGGACAGTAATTCTGTATGGGTGTAACTCCTATGAATTAATAGCAAATCCTCTCTCTTTCTTCTCTGTTCCAGTGTGTACATGCCCAATTCAGTAAGCCTTGCCTCATAACTCTTGTTATGCATGTTGGTAACAAGTTTGGTTACTCATCTCTGTACTCCCTCTAATCTATCCATGTCCTTCCTAAGGTAAGGGATCCACAAGGTGGAACAGTAATCCAGGTGTGGTCTCACATATGCCCTGAACAGGGGCAGAATACACTCTATATCCTTAGAAGAGAAACTCCTCTTAATACATCCTATAAGTCTGTTGACTCGACTTATTATATGATTATAGTGACTATAAAAAGTTAATTCAGAATCTATTATTATTCCTAAATCAGACTGGTGCACTGTTGGAATTAGCACGTGGCCATTCAAAGTATACTTGTTAAGTAAATTACTGTTTCCTAGATGCATAACAATGCAATTTGCTATATTAAATGACATCTGGTTTTTAACTGCCCAGTCTTCAAGTTTCTAAAGGTCCTTGGCAAGGTTTGATATATCTTCCATTGTTTTTGCTGGTGCCACTATTTTAGTATTTGTCTGCAAATTTAATTCCAAAGCTGTTACTATTGGTAGTCAGATCTGATACAAATAGGTCAAATAGTATCAGGCCCAAGACAGATCCCTGCGGCAATTCACTACTAACTGGGCGAGGCTCTGACATATACTCTCTAATACAAACCCGCTGTGTTCACTCATTTAGGCATTCTTCAACCCAGTTTGTAATTTTGTTATTTATTCCTAGTAATCTCATTTTATTTATTAAATGATCATGGGGAACCCTATTGAATGCCTTGCCAAAATCAAGGAAAATCACATCCACAGGTATGTTGTTGTCTAATGCCTTACTAATATATTCATAAAACACCAGGTTACCTGCTAAGCAAGATCTGTTTTTTCTAAATCCATGCTTTGTTTTACCTGTCAGCATTTTGGTATTTAGGTCTTCCTCCAACCTAACCTTGAGTAAGGACTCAAAAGATCTTTCATATTATGCTTGTCAGACTAACTGGTCTGTAGTTTGAAACATCAGCATGGTTTCCTTTTTTAAAGATAGTAACCCACAGCCAACTTCCAATCATTTGGTATATAGTTGTGCAACAAGGGCATGTTAAATAATTTATATAATGGTTCTACTAACCATTCTTTAATTTCCTTTAGAGGTCTAGAGTGGAGTTTATTGGGTCCTGGAGATTTATTAGTGTTGATGTTGTTTCATTTTTCAAGGATCTCATCTTTAGAAATATTCAAGCTGTCGTCATTTGTTTTACTGATGACAGTGTTATTAGCTGTGGTTTTACTGTTAAAAACAGAAGTAAAGTGTTGGTTGAATTCCTCTGTAAGTTCCTGAGGAGCTGTTATTACTTTTGTGTTTATTGTTAGTGGCCCCATTTTCTGGTGTGTTTGTTTTTTTTGTATTAATGTTAAGTAACCCATCAACCTGAATATATGTCCTAAATGTATGTCCCAGGTAGGAACCTTTTTCACATGATCTGGGCCTGCCCAGAATTATCTTTATTTTGCAAGCTATTATCTCCTGTTGCTCTGGGTACTCAATACCTTGTTGAAAGTGGGTGCTGTGGAGATATTTTAGGACTGCCTGGAAGGTCTAGGGGAAAGGACTAAGCCACTTTCTTTGGCAACTGAGAATGGTTTTAGGCAAGCAGGTCCTGGCCCAGCAACGGTGGGTGGAATCAGTGCTGATGGTGGGCCAATGGTAAAATTGCTTTTACAGTGTATGAAACTTGAACATACACAATATAAAGCTATGGACCAAGAAGACAAATATCAACAGCTCTGGGGCCCCTTGGAGGAGGCTTTGGTTGCTCCACTGTTCCTAAACCCTTGAAGCGGCTGCCAATTTCCGAATTTTAACATTGACATTCCAAAAAACCCTAAATAATATATTCTTTAATCAATATCTACTTAACCTAATATGTAGTTTATAATTATGAGAAACAAATATAGCTGATGACTCCAATAATGGAGAAGGGTATTAAAGAACCAATCATTTGTTCAGATGGCTTAAACACTGTTGAACTCTACTGTGCTATGTATACTCAGTGTGAACTCAACTGTATCTCTGCAGGAAACTTTGTTGACTTGCTGAAGTTTTGAATAAAGTTTACAAAAAAACAAAAAACAAGATAAGTACTCGTTTAGTACCTCCACTTGCTCTGTCCCCTGCTCTTCCCACCCTCCCTCCTTCCTAATCCTCACAATCTGGGCTTTGCTATTCCTCCTCTCTCCCATATATCTAAAGAAATCCTTTTCCACTTCCCTGATCACCTGTGCCAGCCTTAGTTGTTTTAAAACTTTGGCTGCCCTCACTACTTTGCTTATCTTCCTAGATTTCTTCACATAGTCCTCCCTGTCCTCATCCCAGCAGGATCTCTTACACTTTCTAAAGGCTGCTCTATTTTCCTATACCCTTTCCACTACCTCTCTCTTCACCCAGCTAGGTCTCTTGTTCCTGGCCTTCTTGCTTTGGCATGTGGAGCAAGAGCTAGTGGCCTCTGCCAGACCCCTCTTTATGATGTTTCATTTCTGATATACGAACATATGAACATACGAAATTTGCCAGCAGATAAAGGCCTAGAGGTCTATCAAGTCTGCTCGAATATGCAGCTAGCACCCTTTATTCTGCAGCTGCCCTCCCTTCCACCCTTCCCCTTCATTGACCCTCCCCTTGTCCTGTCCCATCCCCATTTGAAGCAGTCCACTGTTCTACTGGATACCACTTCCAATGCTATTCCACCCAGCCACCACCCTCTCTGTTAAAAGTGTCTCTCATCTCCTTCCTGAACCTTCCTCCTCCAGCCTCATATCATGGCCCCTGGTGTCCCTCCCTCCTTACTTTGAACAGCCCCTCTGTACCTGTCTTGTTTATTCTTTTCAAGTACTTAAAGGTTTCAATCATGTCCCCCCATCCCTCCTCTCATCCAGTGAGTGCATGTTCAACTCCCTCAGCCTCCTCTCGTATGATAAGTTCCCCAGCCCCTTGGTCATCTTTGTTGCCCTGCACTTCACGCTCCAGTAACTTAATGTCCTTTCAGAGTGAGGCTAGCACTGCACGAGTACTCCAGGTGCAGTCTAACTAGTCGACCCAAGCAGTGGCAAAATCACCTCCTCCCTCCTCAAGGATATACCCCTTGCAATACAACCCAGCATTTTGTTGGCTTTTGCAGCTGCTTTCTACATTGTGCCGACTTGTTCATTGACCCTGTAATGAGTACCCCCAGATCCTTCTCCTCCTCTGTCTGGGCTAGCTGCACTCCCCCCAGCTGGTAACTTCTCCTTGGGTTCTTCATCCCAAAATGCAGCACCTTGAACTTTTTGTCATTAAACCCCAGTTGCCAGATGTCTGACCAGGTTTCAAGCTTTGCCAGATCATCCTGCAACCCCTGCAATCCTCCTAGGTCATCTACCACTGCTCCTACCTTGGTATTCTCAGCAAACAGACTGATCTTGCTCTTGATGTCCAATGATATGTCTGCAATGAATATCCCAAACAGCACTGGTCCCAACACCGCACCCTGTGGAACACCGCTCATCACTAACCTTAGATGTGAGAGCTCCCCAGCCACCACCACCCTCTGTTGCCTTCCCTGAAGCCCATTCCTTACCCATCTCACCAGCTTTTCACCTACCCCTGTGCCTCCTTGTGCATTCATATCAGGGCTGATGTGTCTAGGTATCTAGGTGTCTTTTCAAAATAATTCAGTTTCTTCCAAAGTCTGCCCTCCCAATATCCACCACTCTTGTTTTTCTATTGACTATATCCTTCCCCAGGTTGAAGAAGAACCACACTGTGCGGTGATCACTTCCCGCTACTAGGTCCTCCACCTCAATGTCTTGGACGAACTCTCCATTTATAAGTACCAGGTCTAGATTGTTCCCTTCCCTGATTGACTCTGACTCCAACAATTTGTTTGAGGAAGTTGTCCTGGAAGACCTCCAGGAAGACCTGTTCTCTGGCACTTGAGGTGGCTGGGGAATTCCAATCCACCCTGGGCAGATTGAAGTCCCCGACCACCACTGTGTTGCCCTTACAGCTAAGCCTCTTAATTTGTTCTTCCAGTTCCCTGTTCATTTCCACACTTTGGGAGAGAGGCCTATACACCACCCCCAATCTCACCTTCCTTCTCTTTGAGTGCTGTAAATGAATCTATAAGGCTTCGGCCTTGCCCTCCTTACCTTCCTCCCGGTTGCACAATATCCCTCCCTAAAGAGACACTGTAAACCTTTTTTGCATCATAGCATTTTTAGTTAAAACCCCACATTTTATGATTGCTTACCTTCTCTACAACTCGTTTATGTTCTGGTTGTTTTGTTAGCCTCCTTGCTTAGCAGAACCAGAAGCATGCAAACGTATAGTGATACCTAACCTTGTTTTGTTTTAAATTCCTGATCTACTCTTACTGTATACTTTCTGAACATTAGACACACCCCAAAACAGTGCAGCCACTCATGATACAATAGGTTCCTCTACTCTAACTGCATCAAGAGTGACTAGATAGTGTTAGGTGCATTTGCATGTCCAAGAAAGATACAGTGTGAAAAGCAAGGAATGTAAACAACATTTTTTTTGTGTGGTAACACCAGTGTGATGTGCAGTCTGTTTTTCACTTTTTAAAAGAAAACAAAAAATGAATCTATCTACCAGCTAATCAGCAGTCTGTTCAGAATGTGAGCAATCATAACATGTGTTTTTAAACTAGGGATTTCAGGACTAAGGGAGTTGACAGTGTCCCTTTAACATATATAGCTACTCCATTCCCTTTCCCTTAGTCCCTGTCCCTATGGTACAGTTTGTGCTCAGTGATAGCTACATACCAGCCCTGGTACTGGGCTGCCAGTGTTTCAGCTATGGCGGCTATGCTCACCTCCCCTTCTGCCATCAAAATCTGCAGTTCTACTGTCTTAGGGCAAAGGCTTCTTGTGTTCAGTGGAACCACCCTGCACTGTGAGTTTTTCCCCTACTTGCCTATACCCTCTTGCCTACCCTTCACTTTTTTGACTTGTGTTTCCCTCTTCCTGCCTGTCTATGGGGAACTGGTGGTCTCCTTTGCCTGGTGGAACTGTATACTGCCCTCATCCCCCACCTAGTTTAAATTATACTTTCTGCACTGAACTCCTTAGCTTTTTCTTTCAGACCCTGAGCCTTCTACCCCGGTGCAGCCAATCCAGTGCATACAGGTCTTGGTTCACATATGTACTACCCCATAACCCAACTAGTCCATATCCCTTGTCCTCACACCATGTTTCCAGCCATTTATTGAACTCTGAGATTCTTAGTTTCCTGGCTGTGCTAGCCCTTGGTACTGGGAGAATCTCAAAGAACACCACTATCCTTCACTGTCTACTGTAGAACCTTCCTACTTCCTTGAATCTCTCCTGCACTTCTTCCAACCTAGTCCCTTCCAGATCATTTGTACCCAGGTGCACCACAATATGAGGTTCCCCCCTAGCCTCCCCACACACCACTTAAATGCTGCCCATGCTTCCCGCTCTCATACCTGGTATACACTCCACCCATATTTGGTTACTTCCTGGCTCCTCTGTTCCCCCATGTTATATCTGTTAATATTGATTCCCTCAGGTTGATGACTCTCCTCTCTTTATCCTGCTCACTTCCCTGGTGCAACCCATTCCTCTGTACACACTCTTGGTCGCCTACCCTGATTCCATCCCTGAGGACCCATCTGTCTCACTTGTTCTTGTTGTACCCTGCCCTAGACTCCTTGTCCTCCTACTGCTGTCCATGTTAGCTGTGTCCTTGCCCCTACCATTCCCCTGCACCCCCCTCTTTCTTTTGTTTCTTTTTTTTTGTGTATATCCTTTTAGTCCCCTGCCATGTTGGTACAGCAGTCTGGTCACGGACCTGCTTAGCTTCACATCCAGAGTAGCCCTCCTCGATACCTCCTGACTTTTCTCCCAAGGGTGGGGCTGCAGCACTCGGCTCCCTCATTAAGTGCCTCAGACACGGGATAGGTCAAGGAGTCATCCTGAAGCAACAGAAGCAGGGGGCGGATGTCATCTAGGTGTCAGCTGAGAGATTTTCTCCCATAGGGGCAGGGATGTGCAATGATGTCCTGGGTCTGCCCCACCTGACACTGACTGTAGTCTGGTCACTGCAGTACCCCTGCCTCGTCCAGGGGTCTGCTGAGTGCCACACTCCCACTCTCCCCTGAGAGAGAGCAGTCCATGGGATGTTCCATCCTTCTCCTCAGCAGGCCCTGCAGCAACCTGGGTCCTATTCTCAAACCCAGGTCACCGGGCGTAAGCTGAAATCCATCCACTGTACCGATGGGCCGGCTCCCCCCCTTCTTTCTTGATTCAGACCCCCTCTTTTCTGTATTAGTTACTCCCTACCTCTGGCCACTAGTGCCTCCCCTGATCTCTTACCATCCTCTGCAATTGACACACTTCTCTCCCATTTAGTACTTCTGTCCTGACTGGGTGCCCACCTCTTTTCCATACCCTTCCCTCTTCTCCCCACACTTAATCAAGTCTTCTGACCCCTCTTTAGCCATCCCTTCTCCACTACACATGTTAAAGCTCCAGGCAGATTTTGCTAGGGTTGAGGAGTGGTTCACCGGGTCACATCTATTAATGAATCCAAAGAAAACTAAAGTGATGCATTTTTCTACAAAAAAACAAAAATGCTTCTCAGTTACAGATTTTTACTAGTAATCAAACCCAAATTGATCTAGTGCCTAGTTACTGCTATTTAGGTGTAACTATTGATTCTCAAATAACGTACAAAGACCATATCTCTTTGATTATTGAGACAACAACTATCAATCAATCATACAATCAACCAATATTTATTTAACGAGGTGAAACAACTTGAGCAAAGCTAATTTACAAGCTGGGCCTGGACAAGGATACAATAACAAATCACAGCCACCAATATAATACATCAAACAAGTAATTCATGGTAGTCAATATAACAAAGCAACACAGTACATACAATGTAGGGACACTCAATAAAAGAAAGTGCGTTAATCATATGATCTAGGTTAAAACATGCTAAGCTGGATGAATCAGATATCTCACAGGTATGAGCTAGGTACCCAGTATAATAATCACACTCTATTGTAGTTGAGAGAGGAATAGCTGAGCAGTGAGAGCAAAGCTCTTTCAGGAGTAAGAGGGTAATGGTTTCTTAACATTGAGAACTAGGAGGGAGGAAGAAAGGGTAAGGGAGTGGAAGGTAACAGTTTCATGTAGCTGAGTTCTGGGGAGATGAGTAAAGGGTATAGGGAGCAGAATAGACATACAAAAGAGGAGAAGAGGTTATGCAAGACAATTACAATGGTCATACAGAGAACATTTGAGTAGGGCTTTGAACTATGCCATGCTAACCAGTTGTGTAAGTTTAAGGGTTTTTGGTAATAAATTCCAGGCAGTGGGTAGGGCATGACATGTGGTGCTAGCTCCATGCTGAGTTCTGATTCCTGGAGTTACTAATGCTATATAGGAATCTTTTCTAAATGAATAGCTCCCCTGTGTAACAGATAAGAGATTACAGATATACTCTGGAAGCTTATGAGATAAGGCTCTAAGAATCCAAGTGGCTACATTTTTTAGCCTTCTTGTTTTTCGGGAGTCTGAGTCCACTGTAGAATAGAGAGCGCAATGATGCATATTATAGGTGGCATTGGTTATAAGTAAGGCTGTAAGAAAATCACGGCGTGCACAGATTTCACGATCTCGATTTACCGTGGATTCGATTAAAATTTTATAAAAAGCCCCCAAAAAGCTTCAGTCAAAGCTCACACTACTATCCTACCCATTCAAACATATTAGTAGTGCTGGATTAGCATCACCTGTCTTTAATGCCATGTTTAATGCCATGTAAAGTAAGTGCTAATCGAAGTCTTTTGTTACACTGATTGCCGATTTATGAAACAGCACTCAAGGCAACAAGGTAGTTAAATTGAAGCTTGTTAGTGACCTTTTCATTATAATTAATGAATAATTGCTCTGCAGGATAAAATAGGTAACATCAGCTTGAGTCAGGTATAGCAGGTAATCAGAGGCTACAGTTTTAAGCACCAGAGGCTGTCATGTATGTTTCTCCCAAATCGGTTGTCAGCCAGTAAAACTGCCAAAGTGGGAAATGTACACCAAATCAAGAGATGTCAGCAGTATGAGAAGGACTTCGATATCGGGGATATTTTATTTTGTACCAGCTGCAATACTTCCAGTGGACCATAAAAGAAAAGCTTCTGTGACGTCACTTGGAATCATCTACACACCTTGCTAAAAAGAGGAAGATTGAATCAAAATGTGAAGGGGCAGTGGAAAAGCAAGTAACTGTGCGAGAATTATTTACTACAAAGGCAGCACACAAAAAGACTATAAAGCTGATATTATTTAACCTTGTCGAAGCATTTACTTCAGCTAACATTCCACTACATGCTCTAGATAATACAGTGCTTCACTGCTTCTTGGAAGAAAATCTAAAGTCAGTTGGTGTTATCCCCTCCTCACAATGGTTATGAGCTGAATATTTGCCGAAAGTTTTTGCATATCATGTGGCAGAAATTAAAAGTAAAACGCAGGAAGCAGTGTCTGTCTCTATTGTCTGTGACGAGACAACAGATGTATAAGAGCATTACATTTTAAATATTGTTGCTGTGCCATCTCTTCACAATAGCAAGGTGTACTCAACTGCAGTTCAAAACTGGAGTCATTCCTCCTTGAATGCACTATGTTGGAGGCTACTAATTTTAAAACATTATCGCAAGCAGTTCTGAAATGTTTATTAAAATATGAAATCCCCTACACAAAAGTTGCAGCTTATGTTACTGGCAGCGCCATGTATATGAATAAAAGTTGGGACCACAGCCTGAAGCATGTCCTTTTAAATGCAGTCCACGATACCTGCTCAGCACATCTTTTAAATTTATTGGGTGACATTTGGTGTAAACACTTTCCTGCAGTGAATAATTTTGTTGTTTCAGTGAAAAAAGCATTTACTGCATGCCCAGCCAGAAAGGCTCCTTTCAAACAATATCTGTCTTCAAAGGGACAATCAAATGCTTTGCCACCCATGCCAGTCTTAACTCACTGGAATACGTGGTTTCTAGCAGTATTTTATCATGCAGTTCATCTCAATGAGTACTCTGAATTTTTAGAGATGAGAGTTGAGCGGTGTTGAAATTGTTGGTTTATGGAATGTGATGCAGTGAAGTTTGAATTACATGAAATTGCTGAAAACGCCCTCCCCTGGTACAACTACTTCAAAAATATGAGGCAGATGACATTAAAGCTCATGTTGTGTTTGACGAACTATTAGATTTTGCTACTTTCCTAGAAGTAAAGTCTGAAACCAAAGATCATCTGCACACTAAGCAAACACTTTGTGCTTGTTCCATAAAAATAAGAGTTTACATGACAGGTATTGGGAGATTTCATCAGTATGCCAATAATTTTTTTGCTGCTGTGCGGTTCTTTAACCCATCAAGACTTGCCACATTTGCTGTCACAGAGCAATCCATATGTGAGGGTATCCCCTGGTTCGAAGATAATATTGCAGCAAAAGCTGAGCTTAGAAACCACATTGCCGAGATACAGTGGCTCTGTAAATACCTGAAGAGAGACATTTAAAATATTGGATTGACTGCAAGGAAAGATTTGTGCATCTGTTAAAAATTGCTATTACTTGCCTAAGTGTAGCGGTACACACTGCCAGAGTTGAGCGTCCGTTTTCAAGATATGGAGCAATGCTGCAAGATAACAGACGTAGTATAAAACCAGAGAATTTAAGAATGTATTCTATGCTGCAACAAAACTAATTCTCCCTGATGCACTTTAATGGCATGTTTTTAATGCTATTTCTAAGCATTTTATTTAATGCAATAATCAGAGTACATTTATCTTGTTATGTTTATTGCTTTGCACTAATTTGCATTTTACCGTGAAAAACGGCATATTTTGCCGTGCAGATGCTGTGAAAAACGGCGATTTTTGCCGTGATTTTCTTACAGCCTTAGTTATAAGCCTTAAGGCCCTGTGATAAAGTGTGTCTAGTTTAGACAGCATTACTAGAATCTTGGCTATAAATGAAGTCTGCATAATCTAGAAGTGAGAGTAGTTGCTGTTTGAACCAGCCTAGTTTTGGCGTCATAGGTAAAAGGGGCTTTATAAGTGAAAGAGAATACCCAGCTCTCTTGCCTTAGCTTTTTGCAAAGCTTCTTCATGGATGGTAAAGAAGATCTTGCTACAAGCCAGAACACCAGGTATTTACATTTCTTCATTAATTCCAGGGACTCTCCTAGGAGTGTAGTAACTACTAATTTTGCATGCGCTGCTTGTAAACTACTAGAGTAAACTTGGGAGGATATGCACATAGCCTTAGTTTTTTTTTTTCTTTAAGCAGCAGTTTCAGCCATAGGAGATTATGCTGCAGAACATCAAATTCTTGTTGTAGAAGAGCAGTAGTTCGTTCAAGTATAGGTTTGGAGACATAAAGGACTGTGTCATCCACAAACAAATTGACTCTTGCATTTTTTATTCCAACATTGAGATCATTGATATACATCGCAAAAAGCATCGGCCCCAGTATGGATCCTTGTGGGACTCCTCTCAGTATTGATTTTAGGGGGGAGAGTTCACCTTGAGCTTTCACCTGTTGTTGTCTACCTGACAGGTAGCACTGGAACCATTTCAAGGCAGAGTCAAGAAGGCTGCTATTGCTTAATTCGGATAGTAGCAGGTCATGGTCTACCATATCAAAGGCCTTGTTGAGGTCTAGAAACATGGTACCCACATGATTTTTGGAGTCCAGAGCCAACTGCCATTCATTAGTCACACAGGCTAGAGCTGTTACTGTGCTATGAGTAGGCTGAAAACCTGATTGTACTGGATAAGCTTATTGTGAGACTCCAGATAGTTTTGTAGTTGTGCATTAACTATTTTTACAAAAACTTTAGAGAGTATTGGCAGGAGGGATATAGGCCTGTAATTGTTGAGGTCACACGGGTCCCCAGATTTGAATAGGGGGATGACCTGTGCTATTTTCCAAAAGTCAGCGAGATATGCTTGTGATAGAGACATGTTAAATAAATGGGTGATTGGGGCAATGAGGGCACAGTATCCTAGTTTCAAAAAAAGGGGTCAAGTTGATCTGCTCCAGCACTTTTTTTGTTATCAAGTGCGAGCAATAACTTCTCAACTTTCTTTGTAGGAAGTGGGGCTGAACTTAAACTTATCGCCAGGTGTGATAGCTATGATTACCTCACTAGGTCTGAGGTACAACATTGAGGGAGTAATTTACTGGTTGGTGAGGTATCAAAGGCAAGGCCAGCTTTTGCAAAGTGATTATTGAGAAGTTTCAAAATGGAGGTTTTGTCCGAAGTGGATGTGTCACCAGTAGTAATTCTGGTAGGTAGAGAGGGAGAAATGTGGTACCCCTCAATATTTCTCAGGGTTTTCCAGAACTGGGCGGGGTTCATGGAAGAAGCCTCCAGTGCAGTCTCGTAAAAGTAAAACAAGTAAAACTGGTAAAACAAAGAAACTAGGGGTGTTAAGGAGAACAACTAGAGGTCTAAAACTCCAAGATCAGAGAAGAATAGCTGAACAACTTATCCTGCCTACTTTAAAATATGGTGAACAAATCTACCAGACAGCAAACAAAAGTTTGCTGGATAGGCTCGATAAATTACAGTATAACATAGTGAGGTATGTCTTGCAGTGCAGCTGCAGGACACATCACTGTTTGCTACTAAATAACCTGGGATGGCAATCAAACTGAGTTTTCCAGAAAAGGGGTTAAATTAATTTACAAATACAAATTATATTATCCTGAACATAACATATCACAAATTCTTTTTTCCACTGTGATTGACAAAAAGAAAGACCTAACTAGGTCTGTTCACTTAAACAAAATCCAAGAGGGTAAATGAAACAACAAATACAGGGATTGAACCCTAATTTCTCGTGCAGCTGTATGTTGAAATAAATTACCACACTGTTATGTGCGGAAACTGTAGAAAGGGCTTTTCAAACATCAGTAAATGACCTTTTTTGTCTCTCTTGTCATTGTACTTAGCACTTTACCACTAAAGTTTACATTATTCATATTCTGTAATTGTTGTACTTGAATTCTATATTTAAAAATTTTTCGCATCAAAAATACTTTATGTTGTTTATTTTGTACTTTGATATTGTCATTTTTTGTGAAATGTTTGATATTTGAATACAGGACTGTCTTGCAAATTGGACCTAACAGTCCAAATGGCAGTTAATCCAATCTAAAAATAAAGTTTTACCTACCCTACCTACCCGTTACCCACTCCTGAGTTGACCCTTCATCTAGCCTCTCTACTAGCTCCCCCGCCAACACTACTATCTCATTCCCTTTCTAGCCATGCAACTGCCTCCCCCCATGCCAATCCAGGTTTGTTAGCACTGAGAACCTGTTCTTATCCTCTCTCCCTCCCTTTATCCTGAGGTTCCTCATTCCCCATACATGCAACCTCAAACCACGGTCTGCTCCCTTTCCCCTCCTTCCCCTTATCTTCACTTCCATCCAACTTTGGCCTCATGTCTCAACTTTTCCTTAGTAGTAGTATGGTTTGCCCTTTAAATCATCTTTCCTTGTAATCCCCCTTGTTTGCTTTTTGCATTTACTGTGCACAGTAGGTCCTTCTGTCCCATGGCCCCTGCTGTATTCCCCTGCTCCACCCTCCCCACCTACTCAGCTCCCTTCTTAGCCTGTCAACCTCCTCTCTAAGCTGCCCAGTCTGTCTACACACCATATAACCCCCTACCCTCTAAGCAGTTCCTAAGAAGATGGCTGCCCCACACTCATTGCAGCTTATCACCCATCCTGGGCACCCTGAGATTTATATATTGACTGGGGCCTCCTTAATGGCTCTCCCAGTCACATGGTTCAGGCCTCCTCCAAATTCCCTTACTCAGCCTCCTTCTCTCAGCTTCCTCACACTCTCAACCTACCACAAACCCCAGCAAAACACAGCGTTAATGCAGTTCTTTCTACTTAATCCATCAGCACTCACAACGGTGCCAACAATAGTAGTAATTAAAACACTTTCCTCTAACTGGTGTTCCATGGTCCTCCCTGGTCAGCACCTGCTCACTTCTGCTGCAGAAACTACAGTGATGGCTTCCTTTGTTAGAGACTGAGGCCTCCATTTTGGCTCTCCCAGTCATGCAGTACAGGTCTCCTCCAAAGTCCATCCCTCAGCCTCCCTCTCTCAGCTCTCTCCCTCCTACCAGCTCCCCACAAACCCCAGCAAAACACAACGTTAATGCAGTTTTTTTCACTTAATCCATCAGTTCTCAGAACAATGCCCAAAAATAACAGTAATTAAAACCTTTCCCTTCAACTAGTGATCCACGGTCCTCCCTGGTCAACACCTGCTCGCTTCTCCTGCCAAAACTACAATGATTGCTTCCTTTGTTACAGACTGGGGCCTCCTTACTGGCTCTCCCAGTCATGTGGTGCAGGCCTCCACCAAAGTCCATCTGTCAGCCTCCCTTTCTCGACTCCCTCTCTCCTCCTGGCTCCCCACAAACCCCAGCAAAACACTGCATTAATGCAGTTGTTTTTACTTAACCCATCAGTGCTCACAACAGTGCCCAATAATAACAGAAATTAAAACAACAATCATTTGCTTTCTTTTTTTCTACACTGCTTCCTGTCCCATGTGACAGTGATGTATCCAGGACCACAGAGTCAGCAAGTACTGGTTTAGAGTCAATTTTACAATAGTATAGCTGTGATATTAAGTAATAGTCCTCATCCTATTAACATTACAGATTACCGTTAAAGTTTAGTAAATACTTGGGCCGGCCTACCAGTATAGCAGCAAGGTGTTCGCTCATGATGCTGACATCCTGGGTTGGAGATGGACTTGGGAGTCAGAGGGCCAGACTGGGAAAGAAGGACTGAGTATCCAGAAACTGCTCTCCTTCTCTGAGAAGAGGGTGAAAGAGTGTCCAGTGCACTGTGCATCTCTGGCAGTGGCTGAGGGTACCACAGCTGCTGGCATCTCACATGGGGGGGCAGGATGGATGCTGGTTGTCATTGCACATCCCCGCCCCAGGGATCTCTGTAGCAAAAATAATCATTGCTGCCCAACTTATGATGCTCTGCCTCTCCAACTCTATGCTGCCTGCTTGGCTCCTAGCAGGTGACCTAGAGAACAGAGTCTGTCAGTTTGGCCTCGGTTCCACAGCCCTGCCCTGGGCAGTAAATCCGGGAGAACTTCCCAGTGGCTCACCACTTTCCACTGGGGCTTCTGACCATCATTCAGTGGAGGCATGACTGTCTGATGGCCCCAAATGGATGGGGTAAGCCTGGATTGATCACCACTCCAGGGTATGTTCAGGAGGTGAGCAGGGGTCATAGTGAGTTGGGGCTGAGTCTTGGGGAAGGCAAAACAAACAAAAAAATGTTTTGTAAATACTTGAGGGATAATTGAATTGGTTATTTGGTAGGAAAAAAGAGTTTTTACTAAATATAGTATTGATCATCTTGGATGGTTTGTGTGCTTTTTATGACTGTAAAGTTTGAGAAAATTAAAAGTTTTAAAAGAAGAACATTTGCTCCTGCTGGCTAGACCTGACCCACAAAGAGAGAGCAAAAATCAGTCAATCAATCAAACTTTATTTAACCAGGCAATTACATCATTGAGCAAGCTCATCTTCAAGATGGTCCTGGACACAAAGGACAACACAATTTCAGTTCTATGCCATAAGATAATTCACCAGTGATCATTACAGTATGTAGAAGGTATACTGTCCATAAGTGCTGAAGCAACTTACAAGGTCAGTTATAAACCTAGTCAGAAAACATACATAGTCATTTCAGAGTGTACTGGTAGAGATCTATATAGCACATAGTAAGGATAGGATGAAGGCTCAATAGAGGGAAGGGGAGCTGGAAGACAATACACCAAGGGAGAGAGACAGGAGAGCAGCCTACTGAGTGGAAGGTTCCCCAATAGAAAATTAGTTTGAGGAAGAAAGGAAGAAGCTCAGGAGGGGGGTAATTACTTTAGTTAGGAGGCCAGCCAACAGGAGGTAGAAGAAGGTCAGGGTATATCCGGGGATGGGGGGGTTAACATTTTGGGAGAATAGAGCTTACTTGAAGCAGTCACACACCATTTTCAAACATCTATATAGCAGCTGTCTGAATATGTTGGGTCTAGGCAGCAGGGAGAGTTTAAGAGCTTTTTGCATGTTATTCCAGAGTAGTGGTAGATAGGAGCTGATGGCCATTGATCCAAGACTTGTCCTGAACCTTGGTATGTTAAACAGGACAATGGAGGATTTCCTTAAGCCATAGACACCTTTAGAATGCTTGAACAATTCGCAGATATAGCGTGGTAGTTTGCTGGTTATAGCCTGGCAGAGCCACATGAGGGCATTTCTGTGTTTCCACAAGGGGAGGGATGGCTAGTCTATTGCTTGGTACAGCAAGCAGTGGTGAGTCTGTACAGGCAGACCAAGTACAAATCTCAAGGCATGGTGATAGAGTTTATCTAGCTTATGTAGCACATGCTGATGGGAGTGACTATATAGGAAGTCTGCATAGTCGATCAGGAGAAGAAAGGTTGTTTGAACCAGCCTCTTTCTAGTGTCCAGAGTGAGTAGTTGTCTTATACGGTAGAATACTCCAAGGTGCTGTCTTAGCTTTTTTTGTAAGCTCACTTAGATGTACACTGAAATTGAGTTTATTATCCATCCAGACTCCCAGATATTTGAATTTGTCCACAATTTCTATCGGTTCACCAAGGAGGGCAATAATCTGGAGGAGCGAGGTCTCCTCATTTTGTGGGAGGAGGGTGGGGAGATAATCATGGCTTTTGTTTTTTTTGGCATTTAGCAAGAGCTTCAGATTCAGCAGGTTATGTTAGAGGATGGTAAAGTCCTGCTATAGCTCCTTGTGAGCAAGTTCCAGGGAAGGATTGGTTGTGTATAGGACTGTATCATCCGCAAATAGATGGATGTTTTCCATCTGTAGGCCAATGTCAATGCTGTTTATATAAAGTGTGAAGAGGATTGGCCCCAAAATAGAGCCTTGTGGGACACCTCTGGGCAGTATTTTAAGGGGGGGAGAGTTCATATTGGGCTTTTATTTGGTGACTGCAGTTTGTAAGGTAGCAGTGGAACCACTTTAATGCAGTGGGGTCTAGATCAAGGAAACCCAGTGACTTGAGTATTATGGAGTGATCAACTGTGTCAAAGTCTTTACTGAGGTCAAGGAAGAGAGCATAGATATGATGTTTACTGTCCAGGCTTTTAGCCAGTCATTCGACACTTTGACTAGAGCAGACATGATGCTATGTTTGAGTCATAACCCGACTGTACTGAGTTGAGGATATTTTTATAGTCCAAGTACTCCCTTAGCTGCAGGTTGACAACTTTTTCAAGTAACTTGGATAAAGCAGGGAGCAACGAGATTGGCCTATAATGATTCAAGTCTGTGGGGTCACCTGATTTGAACAAAGGGATGACGTGGACAATTTTCCAGCTAGGTGGTAGATCCCCTTGGATTAGAGAGCTATTATATAGGTGGGCGATTGGTGCTGTCAAGTAGTAATAACCAGCTTTAAGGAAGAAGGGTTCAAAAGAATCAGCACCAGCACCTTTTTTAGTGTCTAACGAGAGAAGAAGATCCTCCACCTGCTTGTATGTTACTGGCTAGAACTTAAAGAGGGGGTGGCCCAATCTGTGGGCAGAAGTAAGGCTTGAAATTATGCTGGTGGCACCTGTCATACTCAGTTTATTAACAGGTGAGACATCAAAGGTGAGGCCTGCCTTCGCAAAGTAGTTATTGAGCTGTTCAAGAATCTCAGACCTCTCTGTAAAGGAGGTGTTGTTTGCCACAGTTTTGACCGTGAGTGGGATGGCAGGAGAGTGTCCTTCGACCTCTCTCAAGATCTGCCAAAATTTGGCTGAGCAGTTTTTGTTTGCTTCAAGGGTGGACTGGAAGAACCATGATTTTTCCATCCTAACCTGTTTAGTACAGGTATTCCTGGCAACCCTGAAGGAGAGCCAGTCTGAATCGGATTGCGATTTTCTTGCCCTTTTCCAAAGAGTGTCCCTATTTCACAGAGCACTCTTTAATGCTGGGCTACACCATTCAGGAGCATGCTTCCTAGTTTTGTGTTTTCTTAGGGGACCATGCTTGTTTAACCCTTGCTAATAGCTCCTGGAAGATACTGAATGCTTCAGACACAGAGGACGCAAGGTAGAAGCTCTGCCACTTAATATTCCCAAGATCAGACAGAAAGGCAGGTAGCAAGAATTGTTTCAGGCTTTGTTTAATCTTGAAGGAGGAAGTGGAGGGAAGTTGTGGAGCATCTAATACAGGCAATTGCACAATGGTCACTCAGATCATTGTGGAAGACCCTGGCATGGGAAATATTATTAGGTTTGCTGACCAGCATGAGATCCAATAGGGAACTTCAGCCAGGGATCTTTTCATTGGGTTGGGTAACCCCGGGGTAATCTGCTTTAGCCTATGTTCATTGCAGAAGTCCTTTAGCCTGTTAGCACAGGAAGACCACCAGACCGAGTGGTCAGGTAACCCGAGGGGCTACACCACCCTCTACATCTCTGACGGCAGTGCTGTGCAATGCCAGGTCGATCAGAAACAAGATGGCAATTATTGCTGCCTTAGTTTCATTGGTCGACCTGGCTTGCATTACGGAGACCTGGGTGGGAGATGATGCTGGTCTCTGTTTCTGAGGCTGCAGTCCCCCAGAATATACTGCTGTGCACGTCTCCCAGAGAAAATTGCAGGGGTGGCAGTGTAGCCATTTGTTTAGATCTAGCCTGACCTTCACTGCACCCGGTGGGAACTCCAGGTTTGCTTGAGTGTGTGGCCATTGGTGGAGGATCTCGGCATTGCGGGATCCTCCTCATCTATCGCCCTCCTCTCCCGATGGGGGGTTTCCTGCAGGAATTTGCCGAGTTTGTTGCCGGCAAGACGTAGGATTCCTCCAGATGTGTTTTTCTGGGGGATTTCAATGTCTGGGCTGATGATAAAGCTCAAAAGTGCACCAGCGAATTTTTGCAAAATATGTCCTTGTTAGGGCTGTTGCAGTTTGTTGATGCACCTACTCATTGGGATGGCCACACATTGGACCTGGTGTTCTTACTGGGGATTGAGATTGTAGATCTTATGATTGATCAGGTATTCTGGTCTGATCATTGCACGGTGAAGTTCACGCTTGGGGCTCCCGCCGTAAGTTTCTCCCCTGCTGAAAAGATTCGCTGCCGCCCTTTACGTGATCTTACCCCTGTGGATTTTATGGCGGCAGTCGATTTATCTAATATGGGCGGTGCATGCGTCGGAGCTGTTGGTGTCGGTGTGGACACCTATAATAAGGTGCTATCTGACACCATCAACTCCCTCGCACTCATCCTGCACGACCCAGAACTTCTTACCTGAGGTCTCCTTGGTATGATGGAGATCTCAGGGAAATGAAGAAGATGGGTTGGAGATTAGAGCGCTGCTGGAGGAAGTCCCACCTGGAGATGGACAAACTGGTCTTGCGTGCGCATTATTGTGCATATCAGGAGGCAATCAACCGAAAGAAGACAGCATTTCTGTCTCGGGAGATTGCTGCTGGGAGAAACCGACCAGTCTCACTCTTCTGGACTGTTGATAGACTTCTTCATCCTGTCTGTCTTCAGCCTGGAAGAGTTTCCTCAAATGAGGATTGTGAGGATTTTGCTCGGTTTTTCTCGGACAGGGTGTCTTTGATCCGGCAGGAGGTTTCTTCAGCCAGCAATACCATTGCTGTCAGTGGTCACCAGTTGTGTGCTGAGTGAACTCTGCCTAGTTGGGGAGAGTTTAGGCCAGTGGAGGTCCATGAGGTTATTGAGGTGGCAGTCAATCTGAAGCATACCTTCTGTGAACTGGACCCAGTGCCAACGTGTTTCTTAATGAGATGCATTGACTCTGTTGGCCCAGTTTTTACCCTGATTGTCCAGTGCTCCTTAAGTCAGGGCATCTTTCCAGATGCCTTGAAGGAGGCTCTGGTTAGACCCCTTTAAAGAAATCTTCTTTGGACCGGAGGTCAGGGCAATTATTGGTCCCATCTCCAATCTCCCATTTCTGGGAAGATTGTCGAGGAGGTGGTATCGCTTCAGTTGGAGGAACATCTCATGACTCATGAGCTATATGATCCTTTCCAGTCAGCTTTTCGGGCCAGACATAGCAATGAAACTACATTAGTTCAGGTGCAGAATGACCTCCTCAGTGCTAGAGACCGAGGGGACAGGACAATTCTTGTTCTCCTCAGTCTCTCTTCAGCATTCGATAGTGTGGACCATTGTGTGTTGCTTCTCCATCTGAGGGAGTTATGTGGACTCACCGGTATTGTCATCAAGTGGTTTGAGTCCTTCCTCACCAATAGGAGACAGCGGGTTGTGATGGGAAATTTCGCATCTACACCCTGCCTCCTTTTGTGTGGAGTCCCTCAGGGTTTGGTACTGGCCTCAATGTTGTTCTTGGTATATATACGCAGCCCTGGGGATCATTAGGAAGTATGGTCTGAGTTTTCATTGCTATTGCCGGTGATACTCAGCTATACTTATCCTTTGCCCTAGGAACATCAAAAGCAGTGGATGTGTTAAATATCTGTCTGGCTGAGATTAGTGACTGGATGGCCTCCAGCTGGCTTCGACCGAACCCTGACAAGACTGAGGTATTGGTAGTGGAGTTGAACAGAGTTCATGATGGGATGGCCTCTGACTCCGCAACTGGACTTGTGCTAGGAGCTGCATCATTGATGGCCTCCTCTTGGGTGCGAAAATCTTAGCGGGATGTTTGACAGGAATTTGTCCCTGGAGGTTCAAATATCTTCTGTGGTCCGTTCCTGTTTTTTCCATCTTCGAAACATTGCCAGGATTAAGCCTCTTGTTCCATCTCTGGACCACCCTACCTTGATACATGCCTTAGTCACTTCTAGGCTTGACTACTGTAATGCCCTCTATCTCGGGGTCTCTGGGGGCTCACTTCACAGACTGCAGCTAGTGCAAAATGCTGCTGCCTGGCTTTTGACTGGGCAAAGTAAATTTTGCTATATTACACCTGTGTTGCGCGAATTGCACTGGTTGCCTGTCAGGTGGAGAGTGCTCTTCAAGGTGGGGTTTCTCACCTATAAGGCCCTACATGGACAGGGCCCTGGTACCTGTCAGTTCTCCTGGTACCTTCTTCCTCTTCCCGTAATCTCCGCTCTTCTAGTGGTGGCCTCCTAGCTGTTCCAAGAGTGAGATTAAAATCTGCAGGTGACCGAGCCTTTAGTGTTGCCACTCCCGCTCTTTGGAACTCCTTACCAGCTGTAGTTAGGGAGGCCCCCACTATAACTGCCTTTAAGGTTCGCCTGAAGATCTTCTTATTTTTGCAAGCTTTTGGGGTTTAATTTTGATTACTTACATTTATTATTATTTTATATATTTATGCGGTATGAAATGTTGTAAAGTTTTGTGCGGCGCTCAGGGCCTTTGGGATTGGGCATCTTTTTAAATAAACTTGCCATTGCCATGCCATTGCCATCATTCCAGTTTAGGTTAAGATCCCCCATTATGATGCATTCTGAGTTCACTTTTTCCAGAAGAGAATGAAGGTGCGGCATTATGCACAGGCCTGCTGCTGGCAGCCTATAGCAAGCAGCTACCAGTAGGGCTACTTCAGGTGAGATGGTGATTTTTAAGGCAAGACATTCAAATTCTTTGGGTATCGATGTCCGGTCAATACCGATGGTTAGGAATTTATCTTTAATATATATGGCAAAACCGCCACCTCTGGATTGTCGATCTCATCTTAACAGGTTGTAGCCAGGGATGTTAACCATATTGTCAGTCACGTTACTCTTCAGCCAGGTTTCAGAGAGCATGGCAACATCAGGTGTGGAATGCAGCAGCCATTCTTGTACCTGGTCGAATTTGTTTGCAAGGCTGCATATGTTCATATGCAGAAAGCTAAGACCCTTTAGCTGAGGGAGCTCCCCAGGAGCAGCTAGCAGCTGGTGGGGGGGGGCTGGGCATAATTCCACATTGCCTGCACATAATAATAGCAGCATTAATAGTTTCCTGAGAAATCGTACCAGGAATGTCAGGAGGCTTTGTTGGGTTGTTTCAGCTGGTCCTGCCTAGGAAGCCGATACCAATGTTAATGTGGTGGCAAGATGTGGTGAGAGCAAATAATACTAACCTAATGGAGAGGGTAAAGGGGTGTGCTTTGTGTAAATTGGGCAATGGTGGGTGTTGGACAATGTGGATGAGTAAGGGTTAATACTTTTGGGGGGTAATCATATTAGAAAACACCATCAAACTTGGTTCCATGGCTAATGTGGTGTTCGGATAAGGTATGTTTTTCATGGGATCCTGTATGTCTCCAGTGCCATAAGGAAGATGCAGCCAGGGAATAAAAGGTATGCAGAGGATGCCATCACTGGGGAGTATCGAGTCAGTAGCCTATGACACCTAAGAAACATAAAGGTAAGGCTGACAGTAGTACTGGGGCTGCCCAAGCTTTAATAGACAAGGGTTGCAATAACTTAGTTAACAGGACTGTATGGGAGGTACGTTGGCTAGAAATTTACAGGCTAAAATTAATGATGAAGATGCACATTGAGGGGAATGGGAGGATGGCTTTAAGGAGAAGACAGAGGGAGTGGGTTGAAGGAAGGTGTCTTATTGAAAGGATACCTTTAAGGGAGGACTGGAGAAGAGTGTGTAGGGGAGGGGCTTAACCATGTAGCACTGTTGAGGGGAAGGGGGGCTATTTAATAGCAGTCGAGGTTGAGGTGGGTGGGCAAAAGAAAATTACCCCGACTTGCTTGCAGAACGAAGCTGAATTTCGGCAGCTAGAATATTAAAACAAGTGCCAAAGACTGAGTTCTGAACGCTGCCAATCTGTGGGACACAGCGAGGATGGTTGGCCAATAGGAGTGCCATTCTCAGGCTGTAAATTACCACGGAGCAACGGGCAAATTAAAATCATGTTCTTTGTACCTGGCTTGCTGGAAGCAGGGTGAGGGTACCTCGAGCAGCTTCTTGGGCACCTCTGGTGATCTTTTCCATCGGTTGGGTGGAAATGCAGGAGTGGGAGCTCCCGCAGACAGCTGGACCCTAAAGGTGACAAAAAAAACAAGGATTTGATTTTAAGTCATGGATGAGCATAAGCAGGGGGCTGGCTCCTTAAAATCACAAGGCCCAGGGTGTGAACAGAATAAAGAGGAGGGGGAGAGCATGAAGTAGTGTGAACTCAGCGGGGGACTCAAGTTCGGCACCAATGCTAATCCTCCCTACAGAAAAGTGATTAAGATGCCTGATGGGGAGGGAGTGAGACAGAGAGAGAGAGAGAGAGAGAGAGAAAACAAACACTAATTCAGCAGGACAAAGGCAGATGGAAAGATCGGGGGGAGGGGGTTTAGGAGTTAGCCAGAGAAGGAACAGAAGGACCAGGAGCAGTTAGAAAGGGAGACAAAAAAGATCATGGAAAGCAGCCAACGTTCATGCAGGAACACAGAACCTTACACAGTACAGCTATCTCAGACAGTTTTACAGCTAAGAGACTATGCTACGCTACATCTAGCTTGTATACTAAGTGGACCTGCTGAATGAAGAGATCAGGCAGGATATTACAGGCTACAATAACACAACCTATATTTTAAGTCTAACAATCTACCTTGTAGGACAAAAGGCCTATCACAACAGTACTTTTCTTTGCCAAGGAATTACACAACTCATGCAGATACATGAATTAGACATGAGTGTGAAGTATTTAGTTCTGCTTTAACTCTGCAAGGGCTCAAGTAATCAGAATTCAAGAGCAGTTACTTTGGCTTAAATCATAATCATAATCAAAAATATTGAATTAGCATTATTTAATAGAGGCCAGAACATCAAGCTCCTATTTCTGTATTATGTCATAGGTTTCATAGGTAGTTTCAAGCTAAAAGACTTACATCCATACTGCTTGCCATATCCCATTAGTTAGCTATAATCTAGTAGTCATCTTACTATAATATTGGTCAAGTTTGAATTTAATGTTTTCCATACTAGTGCTACCCACGAATTCTGATGAAAGTTCATTCCAAGGTACCACCGCTGTCTGACTATACCAATTTTTCCTTGGCTTGCAATTCCATTTAAAATTGATAATTTGCCTATCATGCCTCCTACTGCTACACCAATTGGTGCTAGGCTGGATACCAATCTCCGCTCGAAAATTGTCATCTCCCGTTCCTCTATAAAGCAAGCACATGTCTCCCCTAAATCTCCTATAAAAAAGAGAGTACAGGTTGAGGGACTCCAGTCTAGCTTCATATGACATACCATTTAATCCTGTTATAGATCTGGTAAATTGCCTCTGTATACGCTCGAGTCTGTTGATGCCCTCCTTGTTCCGTGTGGACCATACCTGGGCACAATATTCCAGATGCGGCCTCACCAGAGCAGTATAAAGAGACATTAGAACTCTCTTATCGTTACTACAAAGCCATACACTGGGTCATAGTAGTGAAGCGTTCTCTATCTGGGAAAACAGATTGTACTATTCTAAGCTTTCTTACAGTGGTTGTAGCATGTATACAGCATCAGATAATTTTTTGGTTCAATGATGGACAAAGCCCCTTTAGTTAAAGTTTGCTCTCATAATGTTAACGGGTTGAATAACCCTATCAAAAGATATAGGATGATATCCTCATTTAGAAAGCTGAAACCTTCCTTTCTCCTACTACAGGAAACCCATTTAAACAAACAGGAGCATCATAAACTCACTAAATTTGGGTTTTCTACAGTTGTGGCTTCTGTATATGGCAGGGGGAAGAGGAGAGGAACTGTCGTTTTGGTTCCTAAAGGTGTTCCCTTTCAATTAACAAACTCATATTCGGACCCTGAAGGCTGCCTCGCTATTGCCGTTGGTAGACTGGAAAACCAGGAGCTCACCCTGGCCTCTATATATGTCCCCCCAGGGGAGGGACCTGAAGTCAGGAAACAACTCTTTCAGAAAGTACGAGAGAAGCAGAGGAGTTTTGGTATAAGGAGGGGATCACAATCTAATGACCTCATCCCTAGATACCTCAGCTAAAAGGCCCTTTAAGAAATCCTCAGCCCATCGGGTGGTACAGAGGTGCCTTCGGAGGCACATTGGATTGATATCTGGCGAAATTTCCACCCCAACAAGAGGGAATATACATTATTCAGCACTCCATAAAGTGTACACAACGATAGATTTTATACATGTTTCAAAGAACACTTGTATAAATGCAGAGCTACATATCATCTGTATTATCAGATCACTCAGTTCTAACACTAAACATGATCTGGAGTAAGGATAGGACTAACACCCTCTGGAAATTTAATAATTCCTTAACAACAAGGACTTTAGAGAATTTGTACAACATAAAATAAAACAGATCCTAAAAGACAATCACAGACAGGACACCAAGAAGGGAGTCCTATGGGACACCCTCAAGGTGGTTTTAAGAGGAGAAATAATTAAATATGCTGCTTACAAAAAAAAACAGCAGCAGCTGCGTCTAGATAATTTGCATGCCCAATTGCAAAATCTTCTAACCTTGCACACAGCTGGGGATGCAGGGGCTTACCCTCTTATACAAGCTACTAAGCAACAGATTCAAGCAATCCTGGACATACGAACTGAGCAAGCCTTGCAGCTTCTTAAACAGAAATATTATTAGGGAGGCCCCAGTGCTACCCGTTTGTTAGCTCATAGACTTAGACAGCATAAAGCCAGATCCAATGTCTGCCTAATTAGAGACCCGTTTTTAAAAAAACTGGTTACCTTCCCTCGGGAGATTGAACAGGCCTTTTGTAGATATTATAGTGGCCTTTATGGCTCTGAGCATTCTGCAGACCCTCATATATTTGAAGCTTTTCTGGGGTAACTCAATATACCAAAGATATCCCAAACCCAACAACAATTCCTGGAAAGCCCAATCACTAAAATAGAACTGGAACAGACACTTTCAGCTCTAAAAGCTAATAAGAGTCCAGGGCCCGATGGCTACACTGGAGACTTTTACAAAGCCTTCTGCGTAGATCTGCTCCCCACCCTGCTTGAAGCTTGCAAGGCCATACAACCGGGGGATCCCACTCCTGACTCTTGGCGATATGCATATATATCTAGTATTCTGAAGCCTGGCAAAGACATGACCTCCTGCTCCTCCTACAGACCTATTTCAGTTCTCAATGTTGATTATAAGGTCTATGCATCTATAATAGCCAAACGATTTAAAACTTTTCTACCAGAAATAATAGACCTGGACCAAACGGGGTTTGTCCCAGGTCGCATGAACCTAAGATAACATTAAGAGAACTTTGCATTTGTTGCAGAGGTGGGGACTTTCTGGAACTAGTTTCTCCTGCTCTCTCTCGGCTGGAGAGGCGTTGGACTGGGTCGAGTGGCCTTTTCTGTGGGAGGTGCTGAGGGGGTGGTAATTCCCCAGACAGTTTTAATTCAATAAAAGCTATGTACTCCCATCCTAGGCATACGTTAGCATAAACAGATCCTTCTCAATCCTATCTCTCTTTCACGAGGTACCAGGCAGGGATGCCCCCTCTCCCCATTATTATTCGCGCTATATCTTGAGCCATTGGCTCAGGCCTTGAGACAGAGGGACGAACTCACGGGAATAGGGGTTCAGCATATGGAGCATAAACTGGCCCTATATGCAGACGACCTCTTAATATACCTCACAGACCCTGAAACTGCTCTCCCCCACCTTTGGGACATTCTGGAAAGGTTTGGAGCTATCTCTGGATACAAAATTATTGAAAATAAAACTGAGGTCCTGACTTGGAACTTTGTCCCCATGAAGATCTTAGACAAGCATTTAACTTTAAATGGCACCTAGATAATATTGAATATCTTGGGGTTCGCATAGGCCCTCCTGGATGTGATCTGTTTGCGCTTAACTATTCTCCTTTTTTACTCAAGACTGCCTCTGACCTTGAGAGATGGCGAGCCCTCCCCCTGTCTCTTAGTCAACGTATAGAGTCAATCAGAATGGTAACCCTACCCCGCTTTCTATATTTAGCCCAAACCTTACCCCTATCAATCCCGGATACTTTCTTTAGGACTTTGCAGAAAAAAATTTCTGCGTTTATCTGGGCTAACCATAAGCCCCGTATTAAGCTGTCAACCCTACAACTCCCTAGGTATTCAGGAGGTCTCTCTTAACCAAATTTCAAGTTATACTATCATGCCTGTCAACTGAGAATCCCTATGTACTGGCTAGATAAGTCCTATACAACCCGGTGGAAAATAGTGGAACTACAGGAAACAGAGCTTAATGACATTTATGACACCTTATTATCCTTTCCTCCTACGGTTAAGATAGAATCCATAACCAACCCCTTTACCCAGACAACACTCAAATGTTGGCAGAGAATTATAACAGCCAAAGTCTTTAAGCTCTGGAGATCTGCTCTGTTTTCTCTCCCATATCTCTTCGCTTTCCTACCTGGCAAGATGGACAAAGGGTTTACAAGATGGCTCAGGAAGGGCTTACACCTGATGTATCACTTCACCCCCGGAGGCAAGATCTTGTCCCTTACAGAAATGACCCAAAGATATAACATTACTTATAATGAAAGATTTAGATACTTCCAGACTTGGAACTTTTTAAACGCACTAGGAAAGCTACCCTGGGAGGATGCTCCCCCAGCGGACCTATTGCTTATACTGATTTCTGCAGTGGAGGGGAAACCGGTCCCTCCTCACCTGATATCTACTTTATATAGGGCTCTCATTAAGATCCAAATTCAACCTCTGGAGAGGGTTAGGTTGGCTTGGGAGAGGGACCTGTCAGTGGAATTGTCCCCTCCAGATTGGGATAGCTACCTGAAGAACATGTATAAGGATGTAGGCTCAGGGATATGGAAAGATTTTGCATGGAAATTGGCTGTTAGATATTTCATGGCTCCTGTGCTGACTCAGAAATATTTAAAGCAATCTAAGGCTGACTGCTGGAGACAGTGCGGATTCTCACCTGCCACCTTGGGGCATATTTTTTGGTTTTGCTTGACCCTTCAGCCTTTCATTGTACAGCTGTCTGAGGCTCTCCATCAGATGGTATCCCCGAATTTAAATCTAAACACCCAACTTTTCCTATTCGGCCTTCTCCCTCCAGAAATATCAGACACCTCCACCAGGAAAATTCAAAATTTGGCCCTTTTGGCTGCAAAAAAAGCCATCACAAAAAAATGGTATTCCTCTTTGCCCCCCACTTTGGAGCTCTGGCAAAAAGTGATGCTAGATCTATATAAGATGGAAAGACTCACAGCCTTAATTAACAAAACACAAGAGGCTTTTGAAATTCAATGGAGAAAATGGGTTTTGTACATTAGGGCCCAGATATTCAAACTACGCCATTCTGAGGCGCAAGCCCCAGCGCTGCTCAAAATAGTTGCGCAGAGTTGTGGCGGGCGATATTCAAAGGAGTTAAGCTATTGGGTAGCTCGCTTTGAATATCACCCAACCACAACCACTGCGCGTGCGCATGGAACTTGCGCCACTGCAAGTTGCCAGAGTTGAGCATTAAACTTGCGGTGGCGGCTAGTACCATTGCGCCTATTGCCGATATTCAAAAGGTGACATGCAAATGGGGCCATAATTTATGCAAGGCGGGGGGCATTTGCATCTATTTATGGCCCCATTTGCATGCCATTAGCATGTAGATGCTCCGATCCCCGAGGACTTGCGCCTGGCCACCCTGCCAGGCAGCAGCCGTCGGGGACCGATGCACCCTGCAGCCCGATCGCGGGCAGTATCTGTGTATACATTCCCCCACACACAGCTCCCGAAGCCCGATCGTGGGCAGAAAGTATCATGAACCCCCCCCCACACATCTCCCAATGCCCGATCGCGGGAAGAAAGTAACATGAACCCCCGCCCACATCTCCCGATGCCCGATCGTGGGCAATAACATGAACCCCCCGCCACACATCTCCCGATGCCCGATCATGGGAAGAACATGTATCAACCCCCAGTGCCCGATCGCAGGCAGAATGTAAAAGCCCGCCCCACCAACCCAAATATCTCCTGGTGGTCCAGTGGACCGTAATGCCCGATCGCGGGCAGAATGTCAAATTACAACCCCCAAACATCTCCCTAGTGTCTAGTGTCCCCCCCACCCACCCTTGAAGCCCCTCCACCCGCTCCCGCGGCGGCGGTGGCGGCAGCATCCCACCCGCCTGCCACCCCGCGCCTACCGACTGATCCTGTCCGGCAGGGCTGCACGCCATTGGTTCAGAGCTACAGCCAATGGGCGTGCAGCCACCAGTACATGACAGTCCAGATTTGTGAATGATGTAATTCAAATATCTGTCCCTAGTGCTACTAATGTTGTTGGCAACTTCATCAATAAAACTTTCCAGCCTCCCAATCTCTTTCTGGGTTTCCAATCTCTATTTTAGCTGCTGAATTTTCCCTTGCAGAGTGATTGCCATCTGACATTTTTTCACTTGTAAACTCACTATTCTCAGCATCCTCTGTGTACATCTTACACAAATTACATACCTTCCTGCCCTTCTCCCCTTTTTACCTTTCCTGGTGACATTTTCAGTTCAGGGAGCTCCTTATCTTCCCTGGTGTCCTTAGTATTCCACTGCTTCCTTTCTCTGCCCCACTCTGGAATTACTGTTTCCACCTGTCTGACAGTATCCCCAGTGGACAAAGCGGACACGTGACGCGCGCATCTCTGCGTGTGTCTCCGTTCGCGGATCCATGCACTAGCCCCACTTATGTTCGCCCTGCTCATGTGGGTCTCTAGCTATATACTGGGTTGGCAGGAAGTATCCCCAGGTCACTTCCTGTCCCTCCAAAGCTTTGAGCACACTGTGCTAGATTGAAAGTCATAAAACCTACTGCCACCTCATGCGATGGACTTAAATTATTCACAAAAGCCTGTCCCCTGCTTCATTTCACCAATATATATTTAGTACAGTGTGTTGTTCAATCCTAGGGACTGTGGAGCAAGGTAAGCCTGAACAGTCCCTCAATGCAATCTGACCAGGAAACCTGGTGATTGCCATTTTGTGGCAACAGCCCAAAACGTTACCTCCTCTCCCGAGAGGAATGCACTACCCATGACAGCATTTTTAGTGAACTAACAATGTTAGCCTCCACTCAGACAATTGGTAGATCAACTCTTGTCTTCCTTTAATAACCACAATAATAAATTGTTACATGGGACAGGAGGCACTGTAGGAAAAAAAGAACAATAAATCATGCTAAGATGGAGATCCCAAGTGACCATAAAACTTCCATTTAACTAGAAGACTACTTTAGAAAAAAATAAAAACCTCTTAATAGTAAACAAAGGGAAGGATACACTAGGACTACACACACAAATCAAAACACTCTGCTCAATATATGTTTTTGCAAATTTTGACTGCTGTACTCCTTTAACTGTATGTGAGTTAAGACATGTAAGAGACAGAAAGGCAGCTAAGAATAAGAGTTTTAATACTCACACTTTCTTAGCTTATGTGACAAAACCGTGTTCTTAGAAACCATGCCAGTAAAAATGTTATAAAACACCTGATGTTATAATACCAGTTTGCCAGTACACTCTGCCTCATGTACTCATAACTCAGTGTAGTTTTTATGGTTGCCATGGGCAGAGTCCTGCAGACATCCTGCTACAAAAAGGGACTCAGCATTACTTCAAACCATTCTTTCTCACTGAAGAACATGTTGGTCTTGCAACACAGTCTCCTATGCAAGATAACTAAGTCCCTTCCCAAGAAACAAGAAAAAACAAAGTGTGTTTCCTTTGCAGTTGCAACACCTCTCCTACTTTGCAAGAGTCACATATCAGTCATTAGTCCAGAATTCCTTAACACAACATCCTAGTTCTGTCTGTAGGCAGTAAGGATCAACAGCACTGTGCTCAACGAATCACTGCCATGTTGTTTCCTCCTAAGTTTTAAATTTCACACACACACACACACACACACACACACCCCCACACCACTGTGTTTTAGCCTTGCTTTGCTACCATGGACTGACATAGTCCAGCATTTCTTTACATTCCAGTTCTGTCTGCCTGTTCTCTTAGTGGTATTGTCATGTGATTGATGTACAGATTTCAACCTCTATTTCCCTTTTCTATGTATATTTTTTGCCCTTGCATTGTAACCTCAGTCTATATATTTATTCAGGGATTGGATTCCCCACTCTTGTCACTAGTATTATTTCTTTACTGAACTGTAATTTAATTATGTCAACAATCAATAGCAGATAAGCAATTGCAATGGACTAGATAAGTTAGGCAGTGAATATAATTATTCATGTATTACTTTTTATTTTTACATGCATCACTCTCTCTGATCTCTACCACTACAGCTTGTAGTGCTGTGCATTAATTTGAGATGCATAATTCACAACCTCACAGTCTTCTCACACTGGGAGATCACAGAGGTCAGAGGGGAACTGATATGCTCATGTGTGTTAGAAAAAAATTCACTTGATAGAATTACCATCCCACAGTTTAAGTAACCACAGTTATACTATACAGTTTATATTTGTACTGATATTAACAGCAAAATAAGATATTTAGAAAAGTGCAGTAGTGCTAGAAACACCTACAGTATATCGTACATTTCCATTCTGTGCCATGCCAGGGTTTTAAATAATTGATTAGCACTTTTATTCTTGGAACAATACTAACTGTACAGAAAACATTTATATAGGTGTTCTAGAAGTGTTATGTTTGTTAAACACAGTGAGGCAAGTGCTATGCATTTTCACAATGTTTTAGAACTTTTATGAGCAAAACGCTAATCAATTTTTAGAGTTAAATAAAACCCAGCACGCATTTACACTCGCTCCATGACAAAATGTTCTATGATTGTTTAAAAACTGTTTTCTAAATCCATTTCAGTGAACACTAAGGGGCAAGGTGACAACACTGGCAAACATTAACAAATAAAGAGCTCAAAGTTTTCCTTCAAGAACTGCATTAACAGGGTCATTGTCCACAATTGTTAGTACCTTCTTTTTTAAACTATTTTTACAAAACTGCAGTACTCAATATATTAATAATTTGACTTCATGCCCCTTTTGCATTTTCCATCCCCCTTTTTTATTGGGTTCTGTGGACCTTGTTAGTGCAGTTCTTGAAGGAGAACATGTGCACTTTTGTTAGTTTATGGTAGCCAGTGCAATCACATTACCCCTTAGTTAAGTTCACTGAAATGGGTTTAGAAAATATTTTTTTTATAGAATTAGAGAACATTCTGCCATGAGGGAGTGTACATGCATGGCACAACATGGAAATGTGTGAGATAGCTGTTTCTTGCATTACTTTTGTAAAAATCTCATTTGGTGGTTAATATCAGTACAGATATAAAGTGTACAGCATAACTTAGGCTTACATTCCAGGATGATAATTCTATCAAGTGAGAAGTTTTTTTCTAAAACACATGAACATAGCAGTCCCCCTCTGACCTCTGTGATCTCCCACTCTGAGGAGGCTGTGAGGTTATGAATAATACAGCTCAAATTAATATACAGCCTTACAAACTGTAGTGGTAGGGATCAGAGAGAACACATAAAAAGAAAAAGTTAAACACAAATAATTATATTCACTGCCCAGCCTATCTAGTTCATTGCCGTTGCTTATGTGCTCATAATTGTTGATGTAATTAAAGTAAAGTTTGGCAAAGAAATAACTTTCATAGCTGGCCCAGTCATGTACAGGGCTGAGGCACTGGCTGTCTTACTTTCTGTCATGTCAACAACCCTGGTTCAGGAATGAAACTGGGGTGCCGGGGGTTGACCTGGGATGGAAAGGATTGCGCCTTCACTGGACTGCTGTCCTTTCCCAAAAAGGGAGTACTGTATCTCTCACTGAATGACTGCCACCAGGTGGATTTGTAGTGGTAATGCAGGTCTGAAGATGTCAGGGAAAGGACAAAACTAGTGGATTCCGCGAGTGTTTTGCATTACTCCACATACACATTTGATGTGCATGCTCCAAGCGCAGGGATGGGGACAGAAATGGAAAACTGAAGCAGAACATGCTCCATGACTCCCCACCACCCCCAGATCCTTGGACAATCAGGATTGTTGCACTAGGGAAGGGAAGGAGGAGGATGGCCCTCCCTACTGTACATTTATGGTTGCAGTGGGCGGAGCCCAACCGAAGTCTTGCTTCAAAAACCATTCTTTCCCACTTAAGAACATGTTGGAGTTGCAGTACAGTCTCCTACAGCCAGACAACAAAGTCCCTTCCCAAGAAACAAGAAAAAACAACGTGTGTTTCCTATGCAGTTGTTACATGTCTCCTACTTTGTACCAGACTCACATATCAGTCATTAGTCTAGAATTCCTTTACATAACATCCCAGTTCAGTTTGTAGGCAATAAGGGTTAACAGTGCAGTGCTCAATGAATCACTGCCATGTTGTTTCCTCCTAAGTTTTAAATTTCACGCACACACACACACACACACACACACACACACACCACTGTGTTTAAGCCTTGCTTTGCCACCATGGACTGACATAGTCCAGCATCCCTTTACATTCTAGTTCTGTCTGCTTATTCTCCTAGTGGTATTACAAAGAAATTCGATTTTGTCATGTGATTGACGTACACATTCCAACTTTTTTTCCCTTTTTGTATATATTTTTTGCCCTTGCATAATAATCTCAGACAATATATTTATTCAGAGATTGTATTCCCCACTCATGTCGCTAAATTTATTTCTTTACTGAACTGTAATTGAATTATATCAACAACTAAGAGCACATAAGCAATTGCAATGGACTACATAAATTAGGCAGTGAATGTAATTAATCATGTTTTACATTTTCATTTTACATTTATCACTCTTTCTGATCCCTTTCACTACAGCGTGTAGTGCTGTGTGTTAATTTGAGTTGCATAATTCACAACCTCACAGACAGCACACACTGTCAGGTCATGAAGGTCAGAGGGGGACAGATACGTTTGCGTGTTTCAAAAAAAAAAATTCACTTGATAGAATTATCATCCTGCAATTTAAGTAACCACAATTATATGAACCTCACAGAAAAAGGCAGAGCACACAAACCAAAGCATACCAAGGGCACTGGTCATAAAGAACAATTTATTAAAAATCCATTTGCAGAGGTAAGAGACGCCTGACACATTTTGGATGCTTCTTACATTCTTTCTCTGTAAGAAGCATCTGAAATGCATCAGGCATTTCTTTCCTCTGTAAATGTATTTTTAATAAATAGTTTTTTATGACCAGTGCCCTTGGTATGCTTTGGTTTGTGTGTGCTCTACCTTTTTCTGTGAGGTTCATATGCATGTTTGGGCATTGAAGCATCACATCCTAGTGCTTGCTCCTTTGTAATTGTTAACCACAGTTATACTATACAGTTTATAACTCTATTGATATTTACCACAAAATGAGATATTTACAAAAGTTGTGCAAGAAACAGCTACAGTATATTGCACATTTCCATTCTGTGCCATGCATTTACGCCTACCCCAAGACAAAACGTTCTATAATTATTTTAAAACTATTTTCTAAATCCATTTCGATGAATACTGAGGGGCCAGATGACAGCAGTGGCAACCATTAACAAATAAAGAGCACAAACGTTTTCCCTCAAGAACTGCACTAACAAGGTCACTGTCCACACTTGTTAGTACTTTCTTTTTTAAACTATTTAAAAAAAACACAGTACCCAATATATTAATAATTTGACTCCATGTCCCTGTTGCATTCCCCCCCCCCTTTTATATTGGGTTCTATGGACCCTGTTAGGGCAGTTCTTAAAGGAGAACGTTTGCACTCTTACTAGTTTACAATAGCCAATGCAGTCACTTTGCCCCTTCTTGAAGTTCACTGAAATGGATTTAGAACATATTTTAGAATTATAGAACATTCTCTCATGGGGGGTGTGCATGCGTACAAGAATGAAAATGTGTGGTATAGTTGTTTCTTGCACTACTTTGTAAATATTTCCTAGGGTTATTATTGGCAGTACAGACATAAATGGTACAGGTAACTGATTCTTAAATTCCAGGATGATAATTCAATCAAGTGAGACTTTTGCTTCTAAAACACATGAGCATACCAGTCCCTCTGACCTCCATGACCTCCACTGTGAGTTTGTGAATAATACAGCTCAGATTAACACACAGCCTTACAAATTGGAGTGGTAGAGAAAGGAGAGAACATGTAAAAAGTAAAAGTAAAACATGATTAAATTATATTCACTGCCAACCTAATTAAGTCCATTGCAATTGTTCATGTGCTCATATTTGTTGATGTAAGTAAATTACAGTTTGGCAAAGAAATAACATTAGTAACTGGCACAGTTTGTACAGATCTGAGCACTAGACACCTTACATCTTGTCATACCAGAAACCCTGGTTCAGGAAGCTGGGGGTTGGCCAGGGAGGGAAGGATTGAGCTTCCACTGGACTGCTCTCCTTTTCCAGGGAGGGAGGATTGCCTCTCCCACTGAATGACTGCCACAAGGTAGAGGTGTGTTGATAATGCGGGTCTAACGATGCAAGGGAAAGAAAGGAACAGCAGGATTCCTTGAGCATGTGCAGGCCTCCATGTACACATGTCTGACTTTCATTCCACAGTGCAGGGATTGGGACAGAAAATGGAAAACTGGAAGCAGAAACAGGCTTCACGACACTCCTATCATGCTTCCATCCTGAGATGTCCTCAGGTCCTGATCCAATCTGGATTGTTGAACCGGGGGTGGGGATGGGCAGGTGATCCTCTCCTGTACATATATAAAAAGGAAAAAAGTTTGGAATGTGCAAATCAATCACATGATGAAAATCTCATCACTTTATAATACCACTAGTTTATGAAGAGGATACAATCTGAATGGAGGAACTAGAGTCTCATGGATGCACACTTTTTGATAAATGTCCAAATACTTGTGCTGGTTAAAAAAACACATATGGTATGTGTTTGTATGATACTGTCTTACTTACATGTTTTCACTAACATCAATAATATTATTTTGCAGCCATATTGGCTCTGGCTAGAATTTGTTGATCAAGGAAGTGCTGTCCACTAAACTTATTCTTGCTCAGATGTGGCATGTCTGTGTCACAATCCTTATGTATACAATGGCATCTGTGACTTCCATGTAAACAAGATTATAGTCACAGCCAAAGACGTGGTCAGATATTTCCTGATATTTCTGTGATATTTCTACAGAAATCTCCTGCTTTCTGCATGTCCGCAGAATTGGCAGCAGAGAGAAACTCTTTAGAAATTTTGTGAAATATCTGAAAATATCTGCCCATGTCTGTGGCTAAAACTATGTCTAAAGCCACAGGTGTGAGGGCGTGCGAAAACATTTTTTGCCAGTGGAACTAAAAGCAAAAGTCAGACTTTCACTTCCTGAAAGTTTGAAATCCATTTCTGAACTGTGGAAATTCCTCCCTACCAGTAAAAAGAAGCTTAGTTTCTGGTAATCCCTGGTGGCTAGTGGTTCCTCCCCAACCCGCCACACAACAAAGCTCTATCCCTATTCCCTGGTGGCTAGCATTCCCCATCCCCGACACCCACCTGACCTGTAAAAAAAAAAAAATACTCCTGGTTGTTGCAACCCTTCTCCATCCCATCACTTGCGTGACAGATCAAATGCCACAAATGCCACGGTGGTTAGTAGTCCCACTCCTCTACAGAGTGACCTGCCAATGCAGTGTTTAGTAAATCCCCTCAATCCCTATCTCCATCTGTAGTCTTTTTTTTTAAATTCCCCTGGTGGTTTATTGGTTTCATCCCCCTCCCCATCCATGATCCACAGTCCCTGAATAAATATTTAAATACCTGGAGGTCTAGTGCCCCAAACCCCACCCTACCAGGTGTCCCAGCACCCGCCCCCACACCCTAGTAAACCCTAGTCAGTGGACCACATCCCTTCTCTCATCCATGCCAGCTAGTTCATTAAGCTGTCAATGAATGAGTGTGTTCCTGACAGGAATGCGTTCATTCTATTGACAGCTAAGTGGGCAGGCCAGCCATGTAGAAGAGAGGAGGGATGTTCCAGTCTGCCTGTAGGGGTTTACTATTGGGATGGGAGTGGGGTGGTGGGACACCTGCTGGGGTGGATGGGTGGGGAGCACTAATCCACCAGGTATTTAAATATTTATTATTATTATTTAGTTTTTGTTGACTGCGTAAGTGCACTAGACAAATCCTGCCTATTTTCAGGACATGACCCCGGGAGGGGATAAGATATGAATGCCAACTGACCTTGAACCAGATTAAGCTGTTGGTGGTATTTTTATTGAATGAGGAATTTGACAGGACACAGGAAATTCCCCTACTCTTTTCTTTAAGTGCCTTGGGATCTTTAACATCCACCTGAACTACCAACAATCCAGGCAGATGGGACCTCGGTTTAACATCTCATTGTAAAGATGGCACCTTGGAAGTGCAGCATCCCTCTCATGCTGCACTACAGTGTCAGTACTGGGATAGTAACCCAAGTGCCAGATGTGGGAACTGAACCCAGAGCCCTCTGATCTCCCGGCCTCAGAGGCAAGTATGCTACCTACTGAGCGATTGACACTGACAAAGTTATTCTGGGACTGCAGATTGGGGATGGGTAGGGGGGGTTGAAACCACTAGATCACCAGGGATTTTTTTTTAAACACAGACTGTAGATGGAGAGAGTGATTGGAGATGTTACTGGGCACTATGGGTGGGTGATTGGGTGGAGGGGAGGGACCACTAGCCACCAGGGCATTTGTGAATTTGATTTGTTGGCAGGATGAGGGTGGGGGAGGGATGCAACAACCTGGGGTATTGTTTTAGAGGTCAGGTGGGTGATCGATGGGAGGAGGGACTCTATCCACCTGGGATATTTTGATTAAATGTGGGGTAGGTGGGTGGAGGGACCACTAGACACCAGGGCTTATTTTATGGGGAAACAGGGCAAAATTTTTGTGGAAGTTTTCCACTCCATACAGGCAAGTTTGGGCATCGGCAAAGTTTCCAGATTTTCGTGGAAGTTCCACAAAGAGGAAAATCCCACTTTCACCCACCCCTACACAGGTGTGATATATTTCACTAACACCACAGCCTCATAGTTATTTGACTGTTTCAGTGTCCTGAAACAAATGAATAGTTAAAGGATAAGTGCAAAACAAACCACACTTGGCAACCTGTGGAGCCACCACATACAGGGTAGGTTCTGGGATGCTGCCGTCTGGTACCTCTTTTTTTTTTATACCACTAGCAGTTCAAAATAATGCAGCTTGCTATGCTGGAACCTTGGAAGTATGTCACATATTCAAATCTAAATCCCAAATAACCTCTAGTTAAGACAAAAATATAACTTTGTTCATTGTAAGGAGTACCAGAATGCCTTAAAATTACATTGATAATATACTGAGTGAATGAAGAAGGTTTTTTTATGTAAAGAAACAATAAGCAAAACTGTGATGCAAGGTGCTTACACCTAACGGGGATGAAGCAAGTGGCACCTTGCTTCATAGTTTGCAGCTATCTTGATTCTCAAATGCCAGTTGTGGTGACATCAAGATGTTGTGTGGCAAAGCCTCCTTGCACCACCCTTGTGGCAAAAGCTCCCATGTGCCAGGTTGCAAGGGGGTTTGTGCCATGGTGGTGCTGCACCATTCCCTTTTTTATTCTGTAACCTCCACTGTGGGCACAGCAAGGGGGCCTTACTGTGACTACCCACAAGATGGTCTAATTGCCATGCAACAATGTGGTGAATTGGGGGGCTCTGAATGTGGTGTCTGGGGCATAAGGGGCATGGGGTTGCTATAGAAGGCATTGAGGAAATAGTGGGCATGCGAAGGGGTGATGTGGCATCTGGAAGGGGTGCCATTTATTTTATTATTATGCTAATGGCATGGTACCACAGGATGCTTCCAGTGACAAACATTGCCACTGCCCTAGGTGGGCACAGCCCTGGCAGCAGCCCCAGCCTTGGGTACTGTTTGTCCCAGGACCCCCTGTGGTACCATGACATTAGCTCAATAATTATATGAATGGCATCCCATCAGTTGCCACATCACCCCCTCGCATGCCCATTGTCTCCCCAACAATCGCTAAGGCACTCCCTGTGTAAAATCTGCCACCAGGCCCCTCTTGGACAAACATGTTTCACCATCACCTACACATCTCAGCCCCTCATGTTTCGCCAGGTGGTGGGGTAGCTGGATCACTGTGCCATTTCCTGCAGTTGTACCAATTGTTTGGCACTAGCCTGCAGCTGTGGTAACTCCTGGGTTTTCAGTGCAGAGACCCCTGTTTTTACAGAATTGAGCAAAGGGTCCCTGATACTCCTAGAATTCACTGCGGCCCTAGATCACTGCAACCTGTGGCAATCTATGGGCTCTTTAAGAATTGAGCCCTATATCTCTCCAGGAAAGGATGACAATGATTTAGTTCAGACTACTGTGGGTGGCACACCAATGGGAATACAAAACACTATTAATATTAACTTAAATCAGGTAATGCTGCATTTCCTTTATGCCCCTAGCTATACAGTATATACATGTCCCTTCTCTCACTCAGTTCCTGCTTATGAAGACATTCTGGCAGTTATTGCAAAAAAAATCTGCTCAGTCATCTTGCTAATTGCAGATATAAAAATATCCTGCAAAGCAACTGCAGATGAAATAAATAACCAACATGAAAGCTAAAGGAACCACAGTACTTCCAAACACCACTATCCCCACCAGAAAATGAAATGCATATCTACATGGTTTGAGACACGATCATTACATTTTTTTTTTTAACTTTTTTTAATGTAGCTTTGAAGGGACAATACTGTTCTGCTGTTTCCTACAATACAACTTTGCTTAGCTGCTGAGTGTGTAGAGATTGTGTTTCTCACTGTTCAACCCTGCCAGACTGCTGCTCATACCACGTAGGCTTTCAGCCCACCACATGGTGAATGGTGTTCCTGTAAACATCAGCGTTCTTCTGTGGACTGGGGCCCTGGACACTTGGAAATTAAAAGCCCCTGCTCTTCTGTTTTTTTCTCACCTAGCAAGTTGAAATGTATTGCAGTTTTGAATTTCTCCACCTGTGAACTGCTCAGTCATCTGAAGGGGCTGCCTGATCTGCCACAATGCAGTCGGCATCATTTATGAATGCCGAATGTACCTCTGAAGATCTGGTGCCCCTAAAGCTGCCTGACAAGTCACAGAAAATCTGTTCCAACAACCTACAGGTGAGCGTTTCTGGTGGGTGAGGAGTTTTTAATGAAATGGGAATTGCGTGCATTTGCACTGGCCCCTTACTATTCTGTGCCCAGCTACCCGAGCTGCTTGGCCTGCCACATTGTGTTTGGCATTCTAACACAGACTGCACCACCAATGACTGATGCCAAACTGGAAAACCTTTGCACAGTTGAAATGTGCTAGGTATGCATTGTCCTTACCAACCAATTTTTCTACTGCATTTTATTCTTTCTTTTTTTAACTGATGCACCTGTTGTCTATAAATTTATTGATGGAAAGCCCCAAAAAGAAGAAAAGGGTTCCTGAGTGCCACTTCATGATCCCATAGGGGCCATTTGGATTTTGTTTTTATTTGGCTAAAAGTCTGTGGAACGTTTGTGAACTACATACTAAAGGTGCATACAGTAACTGCTAATGCTTTCACTTGCCAAAAACAAAACAAGAAAAAAACAGAGAAACAAGCTTAAGAAGTTTAAAACTGAAAGCATAATGGATTGTAGCAAATCAAGATATACTGCAATGCTTGTAGCCAAACAAATCCGCCAGAACATTCTCTCCGCTCCCAGATTCCCAACAGAGGCCTACCAACATAGCAGAACCTACTTCAGTGCAGCCACTGTCTCTTATTTTCTCACCCTTGTAGTAAAGTCTGAAGTTCCCTTATGGTTCTGCCAGGACCCTGTTGTGATGGAGCCTTGAGGGAGTAACGGCTGGAGTGGGAGAAGCTGGAAAGAAGGAAGAGGCCTCACTACACAGGCTTAAATCAACAACGGTGCTTTCCTCCAGCAGGTAGTTATTACCCCCTGGGAATCCTGCCTACCTGCCTTACACTGCCTCTAGATGGTGGAAGCTAACCTCACTGCTTGTTCAGGTGTTATCTGGGAGTGCCCACACAGACAACCTCATCTTCTGCCGTACCTTGCAGGCTGCTCTAGTTGTTGATGTTGCTCCAGTTTGAAAGCACACAATGCCCATTTTCTTCAGTTGGTCTCAGACAAGATCTATAGCATCTCTCCCTCAGTTAGAACTGCAGTTCTTCCTGCTTCTGCCTCAGCTTAAGTCTATCAATGTGCTTCCAAAATTGCACAGGACTGCAACAATGACTGCTAGCATCCCTAAGCTCTGAAAGCATTATTGGTAAGAATGTATTTTGGTGACTTTCCCATTTTCAAACCTCATCATAGTCAATGTACAGTATTGACTGATGTTCCCTGAAACAGTGGTAATATTCATAATCAGTATACTAGTGTTATGGTCCATGAAGGAATTAATGTGGCCCTGTCTTTACTCACAAATACAGAGAGCGTCCATAAAAAGCTGTTAGAAACTAGGACTTGTCAGAGCCAATATGGCTCAAAAGTAGTGTTATTCATGGTACTCGCATCCTAGCTGTTATAACCTTTGTAAATATAGTACATTTTCTAATAGTGTCCACCTTCTAATGGAGCCACATGCAACTCTAACAGATAGCTAAAGATGGTGACTGGAGAAATGCCAACAGTAGCTGTATGGATCAACTAAACTTTTGCCATCAAGTCTCTGTCTCCTGTCATTTCCATTTCCCTGACTGCAGGTACTCAGACACATTAAATAAAAACAAACAGAAAAAAAAAAAAACTAAGAGACTGAGTCAGCAAGATTTGTCTATCTTGTGACAGAGGCACATAGACCACTTATTTTTATGAGTACCAATGCCCATAGTCTGGGTAACAAGCTCCCTGAACTAGTGGCCTTGATGGAAGAGGGATGCCTGCACATCGTGGCAGTCACAGAAACATGGTACACAGAGAACCATGACAGGGATGTCAACATACCAGTGTACACAATCTACAGGAGGGACAGGGAGGGAAAAAAGGAGTTGTAGTAGCTCTCTACATAAGGGAAGGAATCAAAGTAACAGAACTAAAGGGTAAACAGGGAGAAGAGGTGGCACTAAGGGTCACCCTGGAGACAGGAAATGGCACCACAGTCTGCACAGGGGTGATTTACAGACCACCATCTAGGGGGAGGAAATGGACAAGAAAATGATAGAAGCAATCCTTAGAATGACAGAAAAAAAGAGAAATATTGTTGATGAGGAACCTGAATATGTCAAATGCTAACTGGAGCACCTTTACTGCAGCCATATCCAAGAGCAGAGTCATTCTCAATGCCCTACAGGGAGCATGCCTCAGACAGCTAGTGTTGAAACTCACTCTGGAGGGAGCAGCCTTAGACCTGGCACTTTCAAATAAGGATGGAGAGAGAATCTCAGATATAGAAATGAGTAGCCATCTGGGAACAAGCGACCATCTAACAATGTGGATCACAATAAACACAGCTGTAGAGTCAAGCCATACAAAAGCAAGGGTACTGTATTTTAGGAGGGTTGACTTTTGTCAAAATGGGAGATTGCCTCAGAAAAGCACTCACAAACAGGCAAGAAGGAGGGGTAGAAGAATAATGGGGAAAAATCAAAACTGCCATCACTGAGGCAACAAGCCTTTGTATAAAGCAAATCAAGAAAACAAAGTGAAGGAAAAAGCCACTATGGTTCTCAAAAGAGGTGGCAGGGAAGGTTGAGGAGAAAAGGATGGCATTCAGGAAATATAAGGAAACACAGAAGGAGCAGGAGAGAGAAATATATCAGTTAAAGCAGAAGAAGACTGGGGAAGGCAGTCAGAATAACAAAGGCCCAAACTGAGGAAAAGATAGCCAACTGTATTAAGAAGCAGAATAAAACCTTTTATAGGTACAATAGGGAGTGAAGAAAGGCCAAAGGAGGGATACTGAGGCTTAGTAAATGGGATGGAATGTGGGCTGAGGGTGACAGTGAAAAAGCAGGGATACTGAACAAATGCTTCTGCTCAGTATTCACAAAAGAAAAGAAGGGGAAGGTACCTAAACCAAACAATAGAAACACTCTGGATGGGGGAGTTGATACCAGTTTATTCACAAAAGAAAGGGCTCTGGAAGAACTCTTAAATCTGAAGGTGAACAAAGCAATTGGGCCTGACAGGATTCACCCAAGAATTCTAAAAGAACTAAGGGTAGAACTAGTGACACCACTGACTACCCTCTTTAACAAATCATGGGAGGATGGGGTGGTACCTGAAGACTAGAGGAGGGAAGATGTGATTCCACTTCACATAAGAGTGAGCAAGGCAGAGGCAGGAAACTACAGACCTGTTAGTTTGACCTCCATGGTAGGGACAATGATGAAATCACTTCTGAAGGAAAGAATTGTCGAGTACCTAGAGGCCAGCTGGGCACAGGACCCAAGAAAGCATGGATTCACAGCAGGTGGATTATGTCAGACAAATCTAATAGATTTCTTTGGCTGGGTGACCAAAATAGTAGACCAAGTAGGGGCTGTAGACATGGTCTACTTAGACTTTAGCAAGATATTTGATATAGTCCAACACAAAAGATTAATATACAAGTTAGCCAGCCTTGGAGTGAATCCCAAAGTGGTAGCCTGGTTAAAAATTAGGCTGGACAACAGGACTCAAAGGATAATAGTTAACAGAGTTCATTCTGTAGAAAGGGGGGTACTAATGGAGTACCGCAGGGTTCAGTTCTGGTACCAGTCCTCTTTAATGTCTTTATAGGTGATATTGCAGAGGGACTGGAAGGAAAAGTATGTCTCTTTGCTGATGACACAAAGATCTGCAACGGGGTCGATACAGAAGGTGGGGTGGAAATTATGAGAAGGGATTTGGCAAGGTTGGAAGGATGGTTCAATGTATGGCAGTTTAGATTCAGTGCTAAGAAGTGCAAGGTAATGTACCTGGGAAACAAAAATCCAGGGGAAGAGTACACAATGGGGGTGAGTTACTAACAACAACAAAAATGGAAAGGGACCTGGTGCTAGTCCTATCAGATGACCTAAACATGGGCAAGCAATATAAAAAGGCAGTAAGGAGGGCTGGCAGGATACTGAGATGCATAGGGAGAGGTATCATCAGTAGAAAACAGGAAGTTGTTATACCTCATTACAGACAGTTGGTGAGACCCCATCTGGAGTACGGTGTGCAGTTCTGGAGACCCCATCTCCACAAGGACATAGACAGGATGGAGGCTGCTCAGAGCAGGTCAACTAAAATGGTGCAGGGTCTGACAGATTAAAGGAGCTTAATATGTATACCCTCTAGGAAAGGAGGGAGGGGGGACATGACAGAAACCTTCAAGTACCTCAAGGGAATTAACAATGTCCAAGAGGGTAGCATCTTTCAGAAAAATAGATGTGCAAGAACAAGGGGTCACAATTTGAAGATAGAGAGGGACAGCTCAGAGGTAATGTGAGGAAGTACTGTTTCATGGAGAGGGTTGTGGATACATGTAATGGCCTTCCTGAAGAGACACTGGAGTTAAAACAGTGGGACAATTCAAGAATGCATGGCAGTTCTAGTGGTGGGTAGAAGGAAGTAGGTTGTTGGTTAACTAGGAACTGCAGCTTATCCATTAGGTAGGAAAAAAAGCTGATTGGGTGGGCCAAGCAGTCCTCATCTGCTATCAAATTCTATTTTTATGTTTGCTTGCACGCATGTGCAAGAAATATAGTGCCTTCATCGGAGGTTTCGGAGGTGTGTCACCTCCTCCTCCAATTCAGTCAGTGGGCTGGCAGGCGCGCTCCCTGTAAGCCAATGCATTTTGGATCTCTATGACACGCCTAAATGCAGTGGCATACACTGGATAGAGGGAGCTACACTTGGTGAGCACTGATAAGATATGGCTGCTCACAGCGCAGCTCCCCTCTAACACAGAAAATGTAGGCATGCACTGTATGCCGACGGGTGCCCAATCCCGTCGGCGTGAGCTGCATCCCCCCACCCAGTTGTGGGTGCCACACTGAGCCCACCCCAGCATGGCAAGCACTGTAATCCTTTGGCCGGGGTGCCCAATCCCCGTCGGCTGAACGTGTTCCCCCAGTCCATGTGCCACACTGGGAGCTCACCCCAGCGTGGGCAAACGGTGCCACAATTTATTTTTTTTTGCTGACGGGGTGCCCAATACCCTTGCCGGGTTGAACGCCTCTGTTCTTAGCCACGCTGGGAGCCTACCCCAGCGTGGGGCAAACGGTGCTGGCGATTTTTTTTTTTATTTTGCCGACGGGGTGCCTAATCCCCCATCGGCTGAACGCCTCTAAGTCCTTGTGCCATGCTGGCCCACCCCAGCGTGGCAAACGCCCCACTGCACGCCTTTGTTTTGTTTTTAACACTGTAAAAATAAAACTGTCCCTACGGGCGAAGTCTCCCAACCCCTCCCACAACCGCACCCACCCACTGCGCACCCTGCCTCCCCACACACCCCACCCCATACTTACCTCCGGACTCCGGCGCAATGATTTTCGGTGGACCGGGAACACGTCTGCACTCTTCAAAGCCGACCGCGAACTGAGGAAATGCCGGTAAGCTGTATAATGGGTTACATTATGGGGGGTTTCAACTTTATTGCATATCTCCGGTATTTTTTGAATTTTAGACTAAATTTTCAACAGGGTTTTTGGATCCCTTCATGAATTATGTCATTTTTGTTATGGCATTGGGTTCAAGGGGTGATTTCGTAGTGACTGCAAAATCACCCTTTTGGGCCCAAATACCACCATGACAGTGACATTTTTCATGAGAAGGGGTCCTAAAAACCCCATGTTGAAAATTTGTGCCAAAATTCCAAAAAATGACTGTTTTACGAGGGTGCGTTATGCGCAGTTCTTACGCAGGCTCGTAAGTTCGCGAAATTTCAATATTTTCACTCAGATTTTCAAATATTGCCATTTTACCACACCTTCTTATGAGTAGTATAGCTGTCATTTTTCACATCTCACGCAATGTGTTTCCTCCCTGTAGCACAGAATGGCGAGTCGGTGTGTTAAATCAATGTATGGGAAAATTAAGAAAATCACAGTGACACTGTTCATGAGCAGAGGTCTTAAAATGGCTATGTTGAAAATTTGGTGAAAAAATTCCAAAAAATGACTGTTTTATTTAGGTGCGTCACAGCGATGTACGGATTCCTACACTCGTAGAAGGTCGGAAATTTTCAATATTTTCACTCAGATTTTCAACATTGCCATTTTTATCACACCTTCTTATGAGAAGTACAGCTGTCATTTTCACATGTCACCCAAAACGTGTTTCTGCCCATGTAGCACACAATGGCGCAGTCGGTGGTGTGAGATCAATGTAATGGCACACATTAAGAAAATCACAGCACACTGTTCATGAGCTCAGGTGTTAAAATGGCTATGTTGAAAATTTGGTGAAAAATTCCTAAAATTGACTGTTTTACTAAGGAGCATTGGCGCAGTTCCTACGCATACATTGTAAGTTCACTTAATTTTCAATATTTTCACTCCAGATTTCCAACATTGCCATTTTACCACACTTCCTTATGAGCAGTGTGGCTGTCATTTTTCATCTTACCCAAAATGTGTTTCCACCCATGTAGTGCACAATGGCGCAGTATGTGCAAAATCAATGTATGGGATACATTAAGAAAATCACAGTGACACTGTTCATGAGCAGAGGTCTTAAAATGGCTATGTTGAAAATTTGAGTGAAAAAATTCTTAAAATGACTGTTTCTACGTGCGTTGCTATGCAGTTCCTATGCATGCTTCGTAAGTTTGCAAATTTAATATTTTCACTCCAGATTTTCAACATTGCCATTTTATTACACTTCCTTATGAACAGTACAGCTGCCATTTTCATATGTCACCCAAATGTGTTTTCACATACGTAGCGTACAATGGTGCTGTTGGTGTGTGAAAGCAATGTTTAGGACAGATTAAGAAAATCACAGTTACACTATTCATGAGCAGAGGTCTTAAAATGGCTATGTTGAAAATTTATGACAAAATCCATAAAATGACTGTGTTATGAGTGAGCAATGCCAGTTTCCACGCACCTCGTAAGTTCATGACTTTGTAATATTTTCAGTCCAGATTTTCACCAGTGGCATTTTTCACACTTCCTTATGAACAGTACAGTTGTCATTTTCACAACATGGCTGAAGTGTGTTTTCACACTTTCAGCGCTGAGATGCGTGGTCGCTGTGGGAAATCATTGTTCGGCACAGATAAAGAAAATCACAGTGACACTGTTCATGATCGGAGGCACCAAATGCCTGAGTTGACAATCTGCTGTAAAATATCCCCAACCTAATTATTATATTATGGTGCTGCAGTTTCTATGTACGCCCGTGACTTCACCATTTTTAAATATTTTTACTGCAGATTTGCAAATTGCCATTTTTTACACCTCCCCATGAACAGTACAGCTGTCATTTTTACATCCTGTTCGGAATGTTTTTGCACCTGTGGTGCTAAATGCTGTACTACTTTGCATAAGCAGCTTTCGGCTAAAAACTGATATTCCCCCTGTTCATGAGGGTGGGGTCACAAAAAAAAAACATGTTGCAAATTTGGGTGGAAAATACCGAATGCCTGCAAGTGTATTAGGGTTTCCAACTGTAACCCTAGATGGCGCTATCCCAGGGGCTACATTCCCTGCCTGATTTGCCACTAACAGGTTGAGGGGCCTGGATCCAATGGCGGGTGCCTCCACCCAGAGGTCAGGGTTTGCAATAGTTAAACTAACTTGGTCACAGCCCTCTGGGACACTGCAACCCTCCTTTCTTCCCACTAGTGGCCCACACAATATATCAGAATTACCTTCACAGTACACTTACCCCCAGGTCTGGTTCCGCACTGGGACCTCCTGTGAAATGAGATACAGTGCAACAATCACAGTACAGTACTTTAACTAGACAAATACCTCAGGCAGTATAACTTTGCTGAAACAAGCAGCTCTGATTTATTTAGGGGATATAACAAGGACATGGGAAATCAGGTTAATTAGCTTATCACTCTAATAATCTACCTATGGCTCTGTGCAGAGGCCTATCCCTATCAGTTACTGTCCCTGGGTACCCAAGCCCTAGTGGCTAGTCCAAACCGTGGCATCTGGTAGGGCCCTTTCACACAGAGAAAAGGAGAATTAAACAGTCAGCAGTACAGTAATTCCATTTGGATTTAATGTGGCAATTCAACAGGGCGACCCTGAATTAGTACTCACGACCTCCAAATAAGATAGGGTCCTTCAATGTCTGCAAGGGCTCACTTGAGGTACACAAACCTCTTCACACATCCATATAAAAGAACGCACTATACCAGGCAGGCTGCATCTGTATCCCGATCGTAATTACTGCACAATACCGGAGAACACACAGCAGATTCAGTTCCTGACAGACCGGAAGTAATTTTCGTAGCAATTCTTCCAGTCTTCTCCAGGGTGAGCCTGGTTTCTACTCTTCAGAGATCCTTTGATTCTTTTCACAGGACAGATTCAGTCCCAACAAGCTGTTACACAAGCTGCAGACCGAACTCTGGGCCTTACACACGTTTTTGACTAAAACTGCACACTGAAAAAAGCACAGGGCTCCTTCCTTCTTCACTGCCAAAGCTCAACTGAAACCCCAACCGACAAAACCGGCACTTCCTTTGAGTTCCTCCCAGTTCTCGACTGGATTGGCTGTCACTCACAATAGACTGCTGCTGTTGGTCCAAAAGGCACTGAAGTCTAAACTACATCTCCCAGAGTCACTGCCCATACAATCCTCTTTGTGGCTGGCTCAGATTATGAGTCCAAGTTCTGATTGCGTCCAAGGCACCATTTTAGATGAGCCTGGTTTCTACTCTCAGAGATCCTTTGATTCTTTTCACAGGACGGATCAGTCCTAACAAGCTGTTACACAAGCTGCGAGACCGAACTTGGCCTTACACAGCTTTGACTAAAACTGCACTGAAAAAGCACACGGGCCTTCCCTCTTACTGCCAAAGCTCAACTGAAACCCACCCAACCGACAAACCGGGCACTTCCTTTGAGTTCCTCCCAGTTCTCGACTGGATTGGCTGTCACTACAATAGACTGCTGCTGTTGGTCCAAAAGGCACTGAAGTCTAAACCATATCCCAAGATCACTGCCCATACAATCCTCTTGTGGCTGGCTCCAGATTATGAGTCCAAGTTCTGATTCGGTCCAAGGCACCATTTTGAGAGCTAGCTTACCCCACACTGATTGGTCCAGTTCAGCAGTTCAAAACCAGAATGGGGAACTAGGCAGACACTGTTCTGACTGCAAAGAAATCAGGTTAGACAAACTGTAATTTCATTATTACTGTAAATGATATCTGGCAAACAGTTACATCTTTCAGATAGGTTCACTTCCACCCTAGTGACTGCAAAATGAAGTGAATTGGCAGCAACTGAGTGGTACTCAATCAAAGAAACACACAGCCCCCATACAAACTAATTATGTCTGCAAGCAGACAGCTCTTAAAAGAGACAGTACCAGAGGTTCTAAAACACTCACTGATAAATGGACTAAATGCCAAACACCATTCAGGCTTGGAGCATTCAAGCAAGCTCCTGAAGCTTTTGGGAACCCCCATTTTGCAGGGGGGGGGGTTACACCTTCCTGCTTGGGAAAGCTTGACGTCTCAAGGCCAAGCAAGTACCCCATAAGTTTCAACTGCAACCATATACATTTGCATTAGCTCGCATATGTAATCATCAGTCAATATATCATTTTACCAAGAACACATTTCTGAAACATTGCAAGACGCCCTCTTACACAGTATTACATACACATTGTACCACTACATCAAGTTATTACCTCTTGTACATGAAACCTGAAGAGAGGGGGCCCTTCCTATCAGTTACCTTGGGGCTGATGGGGCAAGGGCACCATACTTAGAGAGCAAACACAAGTAACTTGGAGTTAGCACTGATGCTCAGTTTTCAAGCAATGAGCCTCGGGACACATACACTCCTTTTATGGACAACATTGAGAGGCAAGTCCACAGGCCTCCCAAGTGAATCATAACTCAGGTGCACCACAGGCCTTTACAGCTCGAACCAGTCTTTCTAGGGGAACTGTAATAATCTCTGCACTCTGAGCTCCCCATTTTCAGCATTGTCCTCACTTGTCAGGGGAGTCTCCAAGGGGGAGAGAGAGGCTAGAACTTGCAGTTTTCAGCTCAGGAGTTACAGTTTCTGGAGTCCCACAATTTGGCTCGCATGGAGAGCTTTGGGACACTAGCAGTGGACTGTCAGGGCACTCAAATACTCTTCTGTTCGGGTATCACCAGTCTTGCCCTAATCTATCATTTTCTCCCTAAAAGCTCAAACAGTTCAACCATGCACAATGATTCCATTTCATCTGATCTGATGCTTTGCACTTCACTTTCTGGGAGCATGCTACAGGGATGGCATTCATCGGGGGCTTAGACAGCCAGAAGGCCCAGCTTCATCTCCAGTATTGACTAGGGATTGCCCCAAACAATTGACTCAGTCGGTAAGAAGGATAGTACTCAAAGTCACTCTCACTTTCTTCCAATATGGACTGACAGTCATGCTCAACTGGGACTTGTGGAGGGAACACTTTAACTTTGGTTTGTAGGTGCAGATTTCCTTTGGATCTTTTCTTAGCAGCAGCTCTAGTCACTGGTCCAGAGGGGGCACTCTAGTTAGACTCAATTAAGATTTGTCCAACGGCAGTAAATGATTCTATGCATTGTTTTACATCTTTTGAATTATTCTCAGGCCTTACTTTGTACACTGGCAGATCATCTAGTTTGCCCACTACAATGTGAGGGAGATGGTGCCATCTGTCACAATCTTGTGCTTGCCATGCAGTCCCAGATTCTTAGCACACACCAATCTCCCTCCTGGAGTTCCTGTGCTTTCACCTTTTATCATACCTTTCTTTGTTGGCCAGATTTCTTTGGCAGCCATGGTTTGAGCCAGTTGAACAGCATGAGTTAGCTGGGCCTTTAACTTGCACATACTGTAAATTGCTGTCAGCTTGAACCCCATCAGGAGACACCCCAAACACACATCTACTGGTAGTGAGCTTCTCTTCCAAACATCAGGCGGTGGGGAGAATCCAGTGGCATCACTTTGGTGCAGTTATAAGCATGTACCAGGTGCTAGTTGCACAGCTCCATCTAGGCTTGTCCTTTGGGTGCAGGGGTGCCTAGTATATCTAGCAAGTGCAGTTGAAATGCTCAGGCTGTGGGTCCCCTGGGGTGGTAAGGAGTGGTTCTGGACTCTCATGACCCAGCCAGAGAAAGCATCTCTTTGATCAGACGACTCTCAAAGTCTCCCTTGATCAGAATGGATTCTGTGAGCCCCATAGTGAACAAAAGTTTTTCTACAAGTACTTTGGCCACAGTGGATGCTTTCTGGTCTTTGGTGGGAAAGCTTGGGCATATCTCGTGAAATTGTCAGTGACCACCAGCACATTACTGATATTTCTTTGATCTGACTCAAACTCAGAAAATCAATACAGACCAACTCCATGGGTGCACTGGTGGTGATCAACAAGGGGCAGCCCTCTGGGCCGCTTTCCTCTGTAAGCAGACTACAGATTCGAATGTGTTGCTCACATCAGCCCCATCTTAGGCCAATAGAATCTGGATCTCCACCAAAGTCAAGTGTTCTGTCTACCAAAGGTGCCCTCATGTGGTTGTGCAAGGACCTCAGTACTGAGTCTCAAAGGCAGTGGGCAGCACTAGTTGTTGTTTGTCTAATTGTCCCCTCTGTCTACTGTTTCTCTGTATAACAGTTTATTGATCAGTTTCAACTTAGGACCTTCTTCAGATAACAGTGCAGTTCTCAAATCAGTGGAGCGTAATTTGGACACATCTTTTCCTGCATAGAGGGCTTCTAAAGCTGCTTTGATCATGGGATCAAGGGATTGAGCCCGGCCGAATCACTGTCATTGTCTCAGCTGGAGGCAGTGCACTGCCCATTGCAGAAAAGTGGCTTATAAGCAGCAGGTATGCAATTCCTAGAGGCTCCTACAATCCAACCATGCAGTCCACCGCGCCCTGGTGTGGGACATTTGTTCCTCCCTGTCAAACTTCCGCAGAGTGCCCAATGTCAGGTTCTGCCAATCGGACCCACCATTCTGGGAACAGGGGCCTCCGGAGAGAACATCAGCATCTATGTGGTTCAGACCTGCCCATTCGAGAGCATAGTCATATGTAGATAATGCAGAAAGCCACCTATAGCCAGTGGCATCCAACTTAGCTGAGGTCTGCACATAGGTCAAGGATTATTGTCAGCTTACTAGTATTTTAGCCATACAAGTACTCATGGAATTGGTCAACAATAGCCCACTTCAAACTTAGGAACCTCTAACTTATGTACAGGGATAGTTCTTTTCGATGGGGGTTAGGCTTCTACTGGCAAAGGCCACTGGTCTCAGGCCATTCTCGTGTTCTTGTACAACATAGCCTCAACCCCTTGCAAGCTAGCATCAGGGGTGCAGGACGTGAGGTTTCTTGGATCGGCATAGGCCAGCACTGGAGCATGGGTAAGTTGATATATGATCTCATGAAAAGCAGTCTCATAATCAGGAGTCCAGCGGGCCCCAAATACTTCACAGGATGAAAATACATTCTTTCAGTCTTGAGGGACGCTGACTCTTGGTATTTTTGTGGGTTGGGGGATACCCTGAGTAAGGTTAAGTAAAGGGCGGATCACTCTTGAATAGTCCTCTGATGAAGCTACCGGACACAACCACAGAATCCCAGGAATCTTTGCAGTTCTTTTAGATTTTGGGCTGTGGCCAGTGGTCAAGGCCTCAACTTTACTTGGGTCGGTCTCTATTCCTCGTGGATACTATGTGTCCCACATACTTTTACTGATGTTTGAAAGAATTGACACTTATCAATGGACAGTTTATGGCCAAAGTCCTCCAGTCGGTCCAATACCTTAAATAATCTGCTCCATGTTCCTCCAGTGAGCTGCCAAACACAATACACATCATCTAGGTATACCAGGCACTCTAGTAAGTTCATGTCCCCACTGCACGCCTCCATCAATCGCTAAAGTGGCTGGGGCACCTGAAATCCCTTGAGGCATCCCTCATGGATCAATAGAAGCCAAGCGGACAGATAAAGGCCGCCTTCTCACGGTCCTTCAGGCCATCGGGATCTGGTAGTACCCACTGCGAGATCCAGCACAGAGAACCACTTGCCCCGCTTAGGGCAGTCCAAAGCATCCTGGAATGCGGGGCATTGTGTACTGATCAGGGATAGTCCAAAGTATAGCCAAAAGGAGTAATCCACACATCCTTACTGTCTCATCTTTTCTCACTACCACAATGGGGAGCTTATAAGGGCTTCGGATTCATTACACCAGCAGCTAACATCTCTTACAGATGCCGTCTCCCATCATCTATGTCATGCAGGTGCCAGGCGTCGAGACCTCTCCACGAAATGGTCTTTAGTCATGCAGCGGATATTGTGCTCAGCTCCCTTGCACGCGCATCCTACATCCCATTCCTTTAAAGAAAACACCTGGTCTCTCTGGGCAAGCTTCACTGATCCTCACTTTCCATTCAGCTGGCAGCTGGGAGTCGCCTAAATCAAACAGTCGACGCTACTCTGTCATTTCTTCCCTTGAACTCTTGCTGCTGGGTAGCACCTCAGTGTCTGCACACAATGCACATTAGCCAGGATACAACCTCTGTTTACTCGAATGTCTCTTTCAGACATTATGAACTTGGACCATTACCCTTCTGGCATAAGCATGGGCTCTAGAAGGGCAAATACTAGGCTTGACCAGCAGTCCCTCTGGCAATTTTCCATCGCCTGGTGCATCCAACATTAATATTTATTGCCTTAACATCCTTTCTGGATACGGACCTCCTCCTGTAAGGTACATGGGCATTTGGCGCCAGGATCAGAGACTCGAGGATCCTTCTTCCATACAATTCCGAACGTGTTCCTCTGGTTCTGTTTTTTCAGCATCTCTCTGTGCCTCATAGGCCTTCTTAATTAAAGCCGGAACTCTTAAAGCCTCTACTAGTCTTTTGACCCTGTTTTTTCATAACACAACTGTGCCAGCCTTCCTAACATATGAGCATTTGTTCCAATCAACAAAGGGACATCCATCATACAGTCCAGTGGGGGACACACTAAGGCTAGGTTCTCTACTTGTTCGCCACTCCAGCCACGGAGGTGGGAAAGAGCAGCCAACCGGATATACCCGAATAGGGGTAGGCCTTCACTTAACCCCCATACATGCAGTCGTTCTAATGGTTGCAAGGGCACTGCTCTGACAAATGCTTCTGATACTCAACCCTGGAACATAATTGTCACTTGGGAGCCACTGTCTCAATACAGCTCTTGTAGACACTCCATTCACCTTTAGTGGTCTCCATGAGGGACCCACTATTCTGACCAGTCTGGAGAGGCGGTTGTGGGGGCCCGGGGCAACTGACCTTGCCACAAAAGGACGTGATTAGCATTTTGGTGCCCTCACTGGATCATGTCGTGCACCTCTTAACCACTGATTTCTTCTCTGAGCTCTCCTTGTAGCCTATATGCAACTTTTGTCAGTGTCTTTGGGACTGGCATTCCCTTTCATGTGCCCATCTTTCTGGCCACTATAGCAAAACATACTTTCTGGAGTTTGAGCTGGCCAAGGCCACACTGGGAGCCAGGGCTGGGGTATTACTAACTGGTTCCGGGTGCCATCATCTCTCTGTCTGCGGCGTGATAAGCATTTGGAGACATTCACTAGTTTTCCACTTCCATGGTCAAGGAATTGAGTTTGGAGCCGTTATCAGCAGGAGATATGGGTGGGCACCACCCCATAGCAGATGCAGTCGGATACAGGTCAGGGCCCGTACTGGCAGGACCTCTGTGCCGGGACTGTTTTGAATTCCCTGATCTTCTTCAACAGTTCGCCCCATTGTGGCATATCTTTTCTCTTTGTCAGAGCACTCATTGACTCGTCAACCTCTGCCCCTGAACTTCACTTGATGGGTCACCCTCAGTCACTAGGGTCGAGCCACAGCTGTTGGGCAGGTATCTCCCGAGGTCGCTTTTTCAACTCCTTGAATTTCTCTCATTAACTCATCATAGGAGGGTGGGGATTCCAGTCGATTTGCCAGGTGTAACTGAAGCAACAGCAGTTCTGAGAAGGGGCAGACTTAATGATTCTGTCCAGTCTGGTTCGTCCAGTTCAATCGCTGGCAAACTACCCTTTCTGAGGCATTCTTGCAACAATTTTTCCAGCCGAGAGACATACACAGACAACAACTCCCCTTGGTACTGTTGTGCATTTCTTTACTTCCACCATAGGTCCTCATCAGAATCTGGGCTCCCATACATTCTCCAAGGCCTCAAGATAGGCCTGTGCAGTCGCTTCAGGGTTACTGGCCCGTTTAGCACGGATGGTAGCCAGGGCAGGACCTCGGAGGCTCTCACTAACCCTCTTTCGCTTCCTCCTTCCTAGCACTGCCATTCTAGCACTTTGGGGCAACATAGTCTATCCAGGTCTCCCAGTCATCCTCCCTTGGGGAGTGGGGAGGGTGCCAGAGAAGATCCTCAACCTTCAGTAAGAGTCGTGGACTAATGGCAGGTGCAGAAATAGGAGTCTGCATTGGTTCAGCCACCATTACGGGCACTGGAGCAGGAGAGGGTGTTGGGGAGGAACACCCTGGTGGCAAGAATAGTTTCTTCAAGTCCTCCACAGTTTTCCCTCCCAGCAACCATTCAGCAAATTTCTCCTCAAAGGTTTCAGATAGTGGTGGGGCTGATTCCTCCGGTCTTTTACTGTCCTTAGTTATCACTCTCCAAGCAGTGAGGGCTCCTCTGGGGTAATGGTCTGTGGCACTTTGGAGCTATCTATGGGATCCTTAAACTCTACTAGGGCCAGGAAAGTGTGGGTGAGCAGATTAGCATGCCGACCCACCACCACAGGGTTTTGTAAACCTTCCACCTTTGGAAAGTACTTGCACAGTGTCCGTATTGATACCCAGGGGATGTCCAGGATAAGCATAGCATTTTGGGGTCGATCTCTCCCCAGTACACACCACTCCACCAGCCAGTGCACAGTCACTTCTGTCGGGTACCCATTTTTCTTAACAGTGGTTCGTGAATATGGCCACTAGAGGATCACACAATCCCAGCTGTGAGCCCAAGATGTAACCCCCAGATGGCGCCATCCCAGGGCTACTACCCCTGCCTGATTTGCCACTAACAGGTTGAGGGCCTGGATCCAATGGCGGGTGCCTCCACCCAGAGGTCAGGGTTTGCAATAGTTAAACTAACTTGGTCACAGCCCTCTGGGACACTGCAACCCCTTCTTCCCACTAGTGGCCCACACAATATATCAGAATTACTCACAGTATACACTACCCCAGGTCTGTTCCGCACTGACCCTGTGAAATGAGATACAGTGCAACAATCACAGTACAGTACTTTAACATAGACAAATACCTCTGGCAGTATAACTTTGCTGAAACAAGCAGCTCTGATTTATTTAGGGGGATATAACAAGGACAGGGGAAATCAGGTTAATTAGCTTATCACTCTAATAATCTATTTATGGCTCTGTGCACAGGCTGTCCCTATCAGTTACTGTCCCTGGGTACCCAAGCCCTAGTGGCTAGTCCAAACCGTGGCAGCTGGTAGGGCCCTTTCACACAGAGAAAGGAGAATTAAACAGTCAGCAGTACAGTAATTCCATTTGGATTTAATGTGGCAATCAACAGGAGCGACTTCTGAATTAGTACTCACGCCACCTCCAAATAAGATAGGGTCCTTCAATGTCAGCAGGGCTCACTTGAGGTACACAAACCTCTCACACATCCATATAAAAGAACGACTATACCAGGCAGGCTGCATCTGTATCCCGATCGCAATTACTGCACAATCCGGGAGAACACACCGCAGATTCAGTTCCTGACAGACCGGAAAGTAATTTTCAGCAATTCTTCCAGTCTTCTACAGGGTGAGCCTGGTTTCTACTCTTCAGAGATCCTTTGATTCTTTTCACAGGACGGATTCAGTCCTAACAAGTTGTTACACAGCTGCAGACCGGAACTCTGGGCTCATTACACGCTTTTTGACTAAAACTGCACACTGAAAAGCACAGGGCTCCTTCCTTCTTCACTGCCAAAGCTCAACTGAAACTCCAACCGACAAAACCAGGCACTTCCTTTGAGTTCCTCCCAGTTCTCGACTGGATTAGCTTGTCACTCACAATAGACTGCTGCTGTTGGTCCAAAAGGCACTGAAGTCTAAACTACATCTCCCAGAGTCACTGCCCATACAATCCTCTGTGGCTGGCTCAGATTATGAGTCCAAGTTCCTGATTCGTCCAAGGCACCATTTTAGAGCTAGCTTACCCCACACTGATTGGTCCAGTTCAGCAGTTCAAAACCAGAATGGGAACTAGGGAGACACTGTTCTGACTGCAAAAGAAATCAGGTTAGACAAACTGTAATTTCATTATTACTGTAATGATTTCTGGCAAACAGTTACATCTTTCAGATAGGTTCCTTTGCACTCCTAGTGACTGCAAAAATGAAGTGAATTGGCAGCAGCTTGAGTGGTACTCAATCAAAGAAACACACAGTCCCCCATATAAATTAATTATGTCTGCAAGCAGACAGCTCTTAAAGAGACAGTACCAGAGGTTCTAAAACACTCACTGATAAATGGCTTAAATGCCAAACACCATTCAGGCTTGGAGCATTCAAGCAAGCTCCTGGAAGTCTTTTGGGAACCCCATTTGCAGGGGTTACCACACTCCCTAACGCCCAACCCTGCCAGAGAATGACGAGCATCAGGGTGTGACTTGGGATTCTTGCCTGTAATGCTCATACCATTCCACCCTGCAGCCAGTGAGAGGCATCAGTATGCCTTGGACTCTTCAGCCCCAAAGTTCACCCCATTCTCCATATCGCACTCCATCTCACCGCATTTCCTAATGAAATGGGTACATAAGGGCCAAAGACCCCAAGGAACACCGTGACACTTGTCAGTGTCTGCAGGGTGGGGTGTGGTGAAATGGCGAGGCCATTATGCCTGATGACCCAATTGCACACCCCAATGCCTGTCACTCTCTGCAGGGTGGTGGTGCGGTTGGCTTCAGTTCAGTACTTCACTGCCATTCCTATTACGCAGCTCTGTAACTTCTACATTACCACTGCCAATGCCAGCAAGCAAACATTCGGCATTGACAAATGCTTGTTCTATGTTATTTTTAATGAAGCCTTACCAGTTCAACTTTCTCTTTCTGGTCTAGATCTCCCACTACTGTTGTTTCACTGGCTGCTGGCACTCAGACACAGTAAAAAGCACCTTCCCAAAAGGTCCAAACAGTAACGTACTGCAATCACTTAATAAAATAATGAACCTCAAAGAATGTATGCATTTGCAATTTTTGTCAAAGGTGTTCACATTTTTCCATATTTGTAGCTGTTTTTCCGTTGCAGTTTAGCCCTGCTGCTCTTGTCTTGGCTGTTCAGCTGCCTGATTGCTAGCTCCTGCTGACATCGCTATAAGGAGCATGGCTGAGTCACACTGAGTCTTAAAGTGAAACAGCAGGGAGTTTTGCAAGGGGAAAAATACCATATATACTTCAATATAAAATGATCATTGTTCCCTCTTCCTCTCACAAGACATGCTGTTATCAATAAAGTATACTAACTCAAGTGGCTTAGTCATCTCTTCTCTGTATGTAATTTTTTTCAAATGGATTGTCTGCCATAACATTGAATGACAGTATGAATTGATACTGGACACTGTCAGCTTTGCCATCAATGTTAGTAACCTTGTAAGCTTTAGTTAGTAATAGCCCCCTTTCCATATGAGCAGCATGTGCGTGTCTTATTAAATATACTTACATAATAAGAATGTATAGGAATTATAGACTAATATATGTCTGCCAGTGTGGCACAACAAGGGTTAAACTCTTCTTAACAGAACACAGATGGTGGTTTGGTTTTAAAACACTGACAGAACAAAGGGAGTCACCACTCCCCATTCCCGACTTAGTCATTCAACAGCCCCTGACTTGCAAGGTCTGTTTTGACTCTGATGATGGGAGAAACGCACACACACACACACACACACACATACACACACACTGCTGCAATCTGAAACAGTAGCATTAGTTAGCATGAATCGGAACCTTGAGGAGGACCCCCCCTTACAGCTCCCAAGTGGCCAATCTACTATGAGACAGTGACTGTAATTGCCTTTAAGCAGTTCAGTCAATTAATATTATTTCATGTTGCCTGCCATGCTGAAAAAAATATGGTATCCCTGATTCTGGTCATTTATCCCTGAATTTTGCAATGAGTGTCCCTGATTTTGGTCCTAATGGGCTGAGAAGAATGAAGGGCACCAACACTTATGGCAAGCTGATAGTGTCCAATATCAAGTCACACTGTCATTCAATGTCACAGCAGACAACCCATCTGAAAAAAAAACATATGGAGAAAAGCTGACTTAGCCACTGGAGTTAGTATACATTATTGTTAACAGGGTGTCTTCTGAGGGAAGGGGGAACAATGAAGATAATTTTATACTTATGTATATGTGGCACTTTTCCCTTGCAGAATCCTTGCTCTTTCACTGTAACATGCAGTGTGACTCAGCTCTGCTCCACATGGTGATGTCAGCAGCACAGCTGTAGGTTTACATCAGCACCAGCTTCAGTGCAGAAGAACTGATACAGCATGCAACTTTCAGCAGCTGAGATTGCATAAACAAAATGCTGAGAACATTAAATAAGTACAAAACGAGAATCAATGCAAGAAGAGGGAATTTATGCATCCATGTCAAAAGGACTGGGGAAGGTGCTCTTTAAATAAAAACAAATCCAAAAATAAAGAAATCCAAACCCACTCCTTGTGCTCTCTCTGCTTGCACCACCCAACATTTTCCCTGTCCCCAACAAGCACCAAGCTCTCACTCACTGCCGACATCACTCCATGCTCTCTGCCTGCCCAAGTACATACCATGCTCACTCTCCACCTGATCCCAATCTGTACTACTTCTCTTTCTGCCTGTTTGGCATATCATCAGAACAATGTACTGGTAATAATGCCTGATGCCAGTTAGCTCATTGTTCTCTTGCCTGATAATTCTGTGATTAATGCCTGATTGCATATTGTTCTCCAATGCATTACAGCTCCAGTTTCTGGTCTCTATACCTTAGATGACGGTCGGGAGGGCATTTTGAATAGAAGCTGCCCTCCAGTTCAAGCTGTCTCCTAACTGAATCAGAGGCTCAGAACACATATACTATTATAGAAACCATGGTTTCAATTAGAAGATATAAGTAAATTGTTAAAAATAATCATGCACATGCCGCATGTGCCAAATTATTTATTTGAAAGAGCAGAAATTGCCCCATGAGTATTTACAAAGGATATTACAGCTAGAATGCAGTACCATTAATAATATAATTTTGTGGACATATTGGTTCTGGGCAGAGTTCGTTATTATACCTAGCTTGTAGCCTACAAGCTAGGTATAATAACAAACTCTGCCCAGAACCAATACGGCCACAACAATAGGTAATCTGATAGCAATGGTCATCAGTTCTGTCATTTCCTCCATGTAAACAAGCAATACATTTATCACAGCGAGGTATAGTTCCAGCAAAAGACTTGGTCAGATATTTCCAGTTATAAAATGGCAATGAAATGTCCTGATATCTTATTGATTGAGAGACATCCCCTGACTGATCATTAAAAAAGTATTCATGCTCAGTAAGGACCTGATCTAACTTTCATTTTGAAAAAGAAACAAAAAAAAAAACAACTACTTATTAGCTCATACCAATATGCACAAAATTAAAATAAAAAAATTGAAATTCCTATGCATCACTACATCATATCATATTTTTTATGTTAATTTGTTTCTTCCAGGTCCCAACCAGTCGGCTTCCATCTCAGCCACGCACCCAGCCCTGTACCCCAACATCAGGTAAGCTTTCCCTTCTTCCTCTGTGGTTTCCTCCATGGCAGGGCAGTGAGGAGTCCCCAGCTCAACTCAACTCAAATAGGATCCAGATTCTGGGAAAGCACCATTCAGAGTCAGGGCCTGCAGAGGGTGGCTGTTCATGCGGCTCGACCTGGGACCTCTTTTCCTGGTTCGGATTCATCCTCCAGGAGGAGCGTGCAGTGTCAGCAATGGCCTAGCTGTGCATGCTTTCACCCATGGCATGCCAGCTGGTGGCTCCACCCCCTTGCTTGCGTACGGGCTCCATGGTACGCTGGCACCCAGCATCCACTAGATGTCAGGGAAATGCCAACCCTGTACTCATCCGCTCCCTGGGAGAGGAGAACTTTCTTATGGATGCTCGATCTTCTCCCTTACCGGCTGACCCTCGGTGGCCCGCTTGCACTGCAAACATGGGTTGCCGGTGTGGCAAGAGGTAAGGCATGGAGCCCCCAGCCTCCATGTCACTGGGCCCATATCATACTTTTTAATTGGCATACAGTTAAAAACACTTGACTACCAGCCTCCCATCACATTTTATAGTGTTTAACTTTATAAAATTCCTACATCTCTCAACTCCAGAAATAGTTGTGTACAGCCTCTGCACATTGTCTCTGTTAATTTTTCTCTCAAACCCACACTGTACAGTTGTTACAGCCTTCATTTCAATCCCACTCCCAAACTTCCATTTAAAAAATGAGACTGTCTTTACCGCAAATAAATACAACTTCAGCCCATTTCTCACAAGTTCAGCAGACATAAGTGGGACATGTACAACAAGCCAGAAGACACATAAGGAACTCCATGCAAATGATGGCAACTGCTGTAAAGTAACTTACTGGCCACATTAGTGTATATTAAACACAGCAGAAATCGAACACCCGGTGTGATCAGCAATTGCCATCATCCTAATCAAAACAGCAGCAGTTCTCAACAAATTGCTGGATCTCTGTATACCCTTCCCCCATTAAAATTGTGAAACACTCACAACAGGCAGTACCAAGAGCTTGGGACAGGAGCATCATCATCGTGGTAGTACTGGCAATACTATTGCACAGCATGACAATAGTGGGAGTACAAAAGCACGTAGCAGCAATGCACTTGGATTGGGCAGCACTAGCACAGTAACACACTCTAAACTTGACAAAAATGTGTCTATCCAAAATATAGCACATCAAAAAATGAAAACAAGTGTACCAATAAATAAAATAAAAGCAGAAAAATACATACAACTGTTTTAACAAGGCAGAGACTGTCAACAGTGCCACCTGCTGGCTAAATAGTAAATATTGAATTATTTAATAAACAGTATTTTAAACATTTAATATCATTAAGATGGACCTGGCAGTATAGCCTTGAGGTTAGAGTGACAAACTGTGAATGAGCTTGGTACATCCAGCAGACCTGGGCTTGATTCCCACAATCTCCACTTACATACTGTGTAACTCTGAGCAAGTCACTTATCCACCCAGTGCTCCCAGGCCGCCTCTGAAAGCAGGCAATTGTGCCTAGTGAGCTCTAACCAGTTACCAAAAACTAAAATCAAATAAAAATAAAAATATAATCATTGGAAGAATACAAATTGGTTAGCCATTGGCCTATTTTATTTGTCTGTTCTTAATAGGTGAACAAAGTGATTTTAATACCCAGATATTAATCCAGCACTGTTTTAAATGCTTCATTGAGGTGCTTTGGACCACATCAACAGGAAAACTATTCCAGTGGTTCACCACCCTTCAGCTGAAACATGCACCTCTTTTACTAGTTTTGTATAAATCACCTTTAAGATGATAGTTATATAATCTAGTCTCCCTGTCATTTAATTTCCTCTCATGTCCAACACATTCCCAGAGATCTTCATCAAGGCCACTGTTTTTCAGTTTTTACCGGAAAATCCGGTAAACTTCCGGAATTAGGGCTGCCTGAAAACCGGTAAAAACGAAGATTTCATGGAATCTGGCATTTTCTATCAGATCAGTAAATTTATAAAAAAAGTCTATTTTTGTTTTAATTCCTTCCTGTACTATTTTCAGTTTGCTTTATTTATTGCTCTGTATGTTAAGCCTTCTTTAATTCTTATTATTTATGCACATACTAAAAGAATGATAACAGAATCCCAGTAAAATCCGGAAATTAGAGTAACAATCACCAGTGAAATTCCGGAATCTTAAGTCTTGAAAACGGAATTTAATTATTTTAATCACCGTAAATCAGTGGCCTTGATCTTCATCATGAATGGCTTTGTATACTATACATAAATGACACCTAAGACTTCTATATTCAAACGAAAATAAGTTCAGGTCCATTAATCTATTACTGCAGGTCATGTTAGATACATACCTAATGCTTGTTTTTGCCTTCCTCTGGACTCTCTCTAGTAGACCAATATTACTTTTAGTTTGTGGAGCCCAGAACTGGGCACAACACTCCAGTTGGGGGGTGGGGGGCAATTCTTTGTAAAGGGGTATTATGACCTCTTTATCCCTACTCCTGATGTCACATAGAATGCATCCTAAAGATAATAAAGATTACTGTGAACATTTCTTATAATGAGGAAACTATGTAACATTATGTTTATTACTGTAAAACTTGAAATTTGCACTGTCAAATAATTTTCTTTGTTTTCACTAAAGCACTAATTAGCATAAAAAAGAAATGTGTGCTTATTGGCAATGTTAGAATTTTTTCCTTTATTGTTAATTTTGTGATACTGACCTAGTGCAAAATTAAATTCATACAATTATTGTTGCATTTGTGTTTATGCAAAAAATTAATTTGCATGATAAATAGTTTTACAGTATGTTATTGTTATGATTACCATAAGAACATGTCATTTTATAAGCACAATAAATTACTTCAAAGTGTGCATCAGAAGATTAACAATATGTGCCCCAGGGGTGGCATAAAGACACTCAGCTTTTGGCCTTCTATCTTAGTATTCCCTTGGGGTGTGCATTATTAATCCTTTTAATGCACACCCTGTTGTGACTTATTATTTATATATTTCCCAGTATATCTAAAGAGATTTTCTCTGGTGGCCCTACAGCATTGCTGCAAGCAGGGAATTTCTCTACAGATATCATAGACATTTCTGGCAATATCTGATCATGGAAATTGATGATTGTAATCAGTACTGTTTCTGTGTGCATGTATCTGTACAGTATATTATGCACAAACATAATCCATACTGTTGTGGTTTGAATTTATTAATGTCCAGCCCACATCTTTATCTACAATGTATCCAGTGTCTGTTATTTACATTTAAATAGACACATTCTGTTGTGACTAATATTTTCTTTATTTAAAAGATGCACATAAAACATCCTATAATTTGATAAAAGCTGGTAGATTCAGAAACATCATATGCATGATAATATCAGGAATGCATGCTTTTGACAATTGACTAAACATTTACATACCCTTATATTTTTTCCCATAGCTGAACTACGACTGGTAAATGGCAGTAATCTGTGCTCTGGAAGGTGGAAGTCTATCATAACAATGAATGGGGAACCGTTTGTGATGATAGTTGGGGAATGGAAGATGCTCAGGTTGTTTGTAGACAGCTGGGATGTGGAATTGCAATATCAGCACCAACACAAGCACAATTTGGGCAAGGATCTGAAATATTGGCTGGATGATGTAAACTGTGCAGGAACAGAATCTTCCCTGCAACAGTGCTCATCACTAGGATGGAATAATCATAACTGCAATCATGGAGAGGATGCTGGAGTTCATGTTCAGGTATTTGTATGGTTTTAAACTGAATAAATATAAGATATTAAAGTAATTTAATAATCAAACCTTTTGCTATAACTTGTACCTGCCATATGCAGTAATTTCAATGGGCCTACACAACCAGAGTAGTGTTATGCTTGTGCAACTGTAATAACTGTTTGGCCATTCGCACTCTCTATTCCATGGGGAATTACCACCCTGTAGGGGTACCAAAGGCAAAGACTCCTCAAAGAGGGTTCCACCCCTAGAGGTGCCACAGGAAGATTCCCTTGGCTAAAGGTACCTTAGGAAGGAACCCCCAGAGGAGAGAGGCATGCCACTGGAGGAGGAGGAGGGGAGGATGGTGGGACTAAGAAAAAGTGCTTGAGAAAGAGGCTGGGAGGAACTGCTTATATAGCTCAGGAAGGTGATGAGGCTGATTGCTTGCCCCACTGAACTACAGGCATAGCCTTCCAATTCAATGGACCTATGCAACCAGAGTAGTGTTATGCTTGTGCAACTGTAATAACTGTTTGGCGCACTGGCTATCTATTCCATGAGGAAATACCACCCTGTAGGGATATCAAGGCAAGGAACTCCTCAAAGTGGGTTCCACCCCTAGAGGTGCTGCAGGAAGATTCCCTTGGCTAAAGGTACCTTAGGAAGTGCCCCAAAAATAAGGATTGAGCAGTTATACATTGATTATGAGGTTGAAAAGTATATTGTGAGCATTGAGACAAATTGAGAATACAAATGAGATGCATATGTTGTCATGATTGCACTGATGACATGAGGGCTTCCTAAGGAGAAAGGGAACATTGAGTAGGTCACCATGCAACTTCATCCAACAGCAGAACATGAGTTACTAGTAACTGAATGGACAGAAAGAAAGCTGTTGGAACAGGAGGTTCAGGCTATCCTCTTATCAAGGGCAACAGATTGTTGTTCCTTTCAGACAAAAAGGACAGTGCTTTTATTCAAGGTATTTTTTAACAACAAAAAACAACTTCTGCTTCCAAACAAGCCCTCCTGACCGAGTCTGAAGCCAAAGTTAGGCTTTCAAACTCTCAGGTGAGGACTGGTCCTGCTTGTGTCTCAATCATTGCTGGCTGAATCAGAGTTGCAGTGCAGGCTGATCCTATTCCTCAGTCACATCTCATCACCCTCTGCAGATGGGGGAAGCCGCTGCAAGCTGACGAGCTGTGGAGGAGTGAGTTTAGCAGGAGCTGTATATGGTGCTTTTTTAATTTAGAAAAGATATGCCACCATTTGCATTCCTTACCTGTCTGAATGTGCAGCTCTTTCCAGACTGACTTGAGCGACTTTGGATTGTGTATCCCCTGTGCTGTTGTCTTTCTTTCTCTCCTGCAGGCCAGAGTGTCATCAGAGAGGCAGCCCACCCCAGAGAGATAGTTGTAGAACACTGCAAAGTGTGGTCAGCTATGGAGGAGATACACCCACAGAGAAAGTAGAAAGGATAATAAACTCTGATGCATTTTTGTTACCCCCCGGAAGGGATTATATGAAAAGAGAAGGAATACTGACATTCCGAGATAAAAGTTATGCTTATTTTTTTTTTATTTGTGCATAGTGAGATACAGATTACAGCCTCACTTGTATTCCTTAAAGTTAGGATTGCACTCCTTGGTTCATAGTGAAGTGCTTAAAATAAATGGAAATATACTGTAGAACTATAAACATCCACATAAAGTTTATATCGCGGATTGTCAGCATCATCGCGTAAAACTTATATCGCGCTCTATCACTGGCCACACTTTTGGTTAAATAAGAATGGCTGTACCTCAACCTGTTTCTCTTGCTATGATGTTTCTTGTGCATTGGCTCAACACTCCACCCTGAAAGGCAGTTAAGAGGAATTTTTCGGCTCTGCAGACAGCGGACATTGTTGCAGATGTCCTGAGTGTGACAGTCAGTATTTCTCAATTAATGGCTGAAGCTGTCACTGATGAGCTGTCATCTGTTGCTGCCTCCCCTCCTGCAAAAAAAAAAAAGGTGCAGTACAAAGCGTATGAGCCAGAAGTCCAATCTGAGATCAGACAGTACTCATGTGAGCATGGGGTGATGAATACATTACGCTTTTACAAGTCTAAATATAAAAACAAGATTAATGAGAGTGCTGTTAGAACATTTAAGTGTGATTACCCCTGACCTCAGTCCATGCAGAAGTCGCTGCCAATAAAAAACTGAGGCAGACCACCACTGCTGATGGCAGATGATGAGAATGAGCTTAAAGCAATTGTCAAATCTCTGAGGGCCGAAGGGGCAGTGGTGAATAACTGCAGTTGCCACAGGGATTGTAAAAAGCTCTCACCCTGAAATGCTAGCAGAAAACGGAGGCAACCTAACATTCTCTCGCCAATGGTCATGTCTGTTTTTAAATCGTATGGGGTTTAGCAAGAGAAAGGGGACCAAAGCAGCATGAAAGACATCAGTTGATTTTAACTCGCTGAAACAGAAGTTCTTGAGGCCTATCTCTACTGCCGCAAGTCAAGAACTCATACCATGAACTAGCATCATTAATTTAGATGAGACAGGGTTAGCCTGTTACCTTGCTCTCAGTGGATGATGAAACAATTGGCAAAAGAGCAACTCGAGGTCTCAGGACTTGGTGATAAACATTAGGTCACTGTAATACTTGCTTGCCCCCTTTCTGGCTTGTATTTACCACCCTAAGTGATCTATCAGGAGAAGACAAACCAGTGCCACCTGAATTATGCATTTCCTGAAAGTTGGGACATTACTCAAACAAAGAACCACTGGACAAACTCTCAAACTTCTATCCTATACCCAGATACAGTTATCATCCCATACATCAATAACATCAAGATTAAAAATAACCTGCCCGACTGTCAAAGAAGTCTGCTGATTTTAGACCTGTTCCGTGGACACAAGACTGAAGATGTGATCCTTAATTTTGAAAAGAATCACATCATTCCGATCTTTGTGCCTGCTTCTTGCACTGATCTCCATCAGCCACTAGATATCGCTGTTAACAGAGTACTACCTGAGATGGTTTGAGAAGGCTGGGTTTGTGCGAGCCCATGCAGAATGTTTCAACGGTAAAACACTAGTTTTAGTTCTTTAAGGGAGATACAATACCAGGACACTGTTTGCTTACTTGTTTTTCTCTTGTATTTTCAGAAGCAATTCCAACAGATGATGTTGATGTTGAGGACAGAGAGCTGAGTGTGCATTGATGCTGAAAATGCCGAAATGCTGAAACGAGGCAGCGTCTAACCGTCCAAGTGCTTTTTTGGTGGATATAAGCCACTAATTCACAAATAAATCTTATTTTCACATGCAGTACTAAATTATTTGGTGTCTTTTAATCATATAAAATTGGCAAAAACACTGAAAACAAATTACAGTAAACAATACTACAGCCGAAACGAAAGTACATCAAAGAAGTACCGCTGTCAACTTAATGTTACGCATTAAAGGTACAGCTCGGTTATAGTGATTATTGACAGCGGTATATTCTACTTCTATAGTAACTAAAATCTTTTAAGAATTTAGCTTAGATTTTTAATGCTTTTATTTTTATTGTATTTTTTTAAGATTCATGCCCTTTTCAGCCAACTGTCCATGTGACCTGTCTCTATAAAGAGCATGCGCTGGCATCTTTAGAGTAGTTTGCCATTTTTCGCTCTACCCATAAGTGTAAAGGATGTAATACACACTGGCATATGATGCTAGTAAAAAGGAACTGGTTGCAGTGAGCTGCTATCATTAATTTTCCTTCAGATATCTCCACAAAGGTACTGAAAGGTAGAAGGAGTGGGGCATGGCTTGGCCGTCAGAGTAATGGTTGCTTAACTTTATCAGCTCTCCCTAACCCGGGCAAAATCCGAGCTCTGGCACCGTGATCCTCGGACATGGAGAACCCCTAGTATTTTTCAATGTTTGAGTAATTCCCCTCCTACTAAGTGGTGACTGCATTCAGCAGACTCTGACACAATTTGTGTTTTCTGCAGTGCTGGGCATCTACTAGTCATCTTGGGGCACCAGGCCATGTAGGCCTCATCTTGCCTGCAGCCGGTCATGAGGCCCATTGCAATATCTGTGTACTCAGCCTCCTCGCCTATCAGTTTGAGAGTGTGCAGCCTATTGGAAGCCACTAGGGGGGAAATAGCTTGCTCAATGCTTCTTCAGTATGTCTTCCCAGGGTCCGCCCATACAGCAAGTGCAGGGTGTTCAGCCGCCCACCCAATCAGCATCTGTCAGCGACTCGCTCCAGTACATCACGAGGATGCTGGAGGCCCTCCAAGTCCGTGTCAATGATATCAGCTTGTCCTCCTCTTGTACTGTAGTTGATATCTGACAGCTGCAGGACAGAATGAATGTTTCAGAACAGCAGCTGGACACCTGTGAGCAGCAACAGGTCAAACTTCTACATCATATCCAGCTAAATGAGGAGCGGTTGGTGGCTCTGAGGGATAGGGCAGAAAACCTAAAGAACAGGGCCAGGTGCAATCATTTGCACATTATTGGAATTGCAGAGGGGGCAGAAGGCCTATCTATGGAGTGCTTTTTGAATGAGGACCTGCCTACAATGCTGGGGGACAGGTGTAAGGGCCCTATGGACATGGACAGGGCACATCGCATAGTAGGGAGGCGAGATAAGAACCCCCAAAACTCCCAGGCCCATTGTCACCTATTTTCTGTGCTACACCACCAAAGAACACATTGTTCGGGCAGCCAGGGACTTGAGGGAAGTGTGCTGGCAGGGGTCCTCAGTCTCCTTATGTCGGGACTTTGCGCAAGAGACTGCAGCAAAAAGGAGCTATTTTGGTCCCTTAAAGAAATTCTTATACCAACATAATTTCCAGTTCAGATTTCAGGGACTCACCAGCCTACTTGTGTCCAGAGTTGGGAGGCAAGTTGTAGCGGACCATCCTGCTAACCTTGAAAAGTGGCTTGCTAAGTTTTGGTCTGCACTCTCTTTTCTGACTACAAATCCCAGAAGGCTCTGGGAACCTATCAAAGATTCAGCAACTAAAGGGAACTGTTTGGAAGGCATGCAGTTTCTGGAGGACTCGTTTTCTGCTGAACATGTCACTACTTAATCCAGCCTCCCATCTCTTCCAGCTACTGTGTTCGAGCGTTACCGCTGCCCATGGCTGCCTCTCAGTCTTCTCCCTTAGACAGCCCTTCCCTGCCTCCCCAACAATCTGGATCCACCTCACTGCAGAGGCAAAGAGCATGCAGCAGAACCCAGCTGCCTCAGGAACTCTAGTTGAATGCTCCTCCAGCGAAAATTTCCAGAAATGATCGCACTTCGGATCCCACCCCCAGGACCATCTTGGAGGTCAGGCATTGTTCGACATTAAGACTGATGCTACTGTGGACTGGGACGATTACACTGACTCCTTTCCTGTGTGACCAGGCCTGATCTCCTTTGCAGTTGCTGTTTTCTCTGTCTCCACGAGCTCCCTTGGAATTCCTCCGGCTCCTGCTGGGCAGGCGGAAGGACCATCTGATTAAATTGAGGACTGGTTGTGCTTAGTGTTTGTTCTCTTTTTGCTCATGTATCTTGTGTGTTGCTCCCAGTTTCCTCGTAATGAGGGCACTGGGCTTGTTCTGCCCTGCTGCGGTGATTGAGGGGGCTAGGGTGTATATCTTCAGTTTAAAAGGACCCAGTCAGACCCTTTCCTCTACCATTGCACCACGCTATAAAGTGGGCCACCTATGCCTCACTTATCCGCTCTATGGCAATGCATCCACTTCCACTCCCTTGTTGGGTGCCCCACCTTGCTCATTATAGTTGCTGCACAACCTGTTGTGGCATTGGTATTGGGGTCTTTCTGGTGCCAGCCCAGTGATTGTCAGCCTTATTGGAGCTGGTCATTAGCTATGACTCCCCCCTTTTTTGATATATTGGTCAGTGGCCAATACTCATGATCATATTAGTAAGAAGGAGTAACCTCTATCTCTAACTGCCCACTTGGTTCTTTTGTTCCACTCCCTTCCAGCACCCTCTTTCCACCCCCACGGTTCTTCGTACCTCTCCCCTCTTTCCCTTGATGTCCCAGTGCCCGACCTTGGGATAGTTACCTGATTAGGGGGAGTCAAACCCAGTTTATTGTAAGTTCCTCCTCTATTTCAGGCTTCAAGAGCTGACGTAGCTGACAGTACCTGTATTTAGGCACTTTCCTTTGCATTAGCCTTGATTTCTATAGCGTGTTTACGTTTGTTTATGGTTGTTCTAAATCATTAGTGTTTGGGTATTTATTTACTGCCCGTGTGCTTACATATTGCTATTACTTGTTTATATATCTTAGCTGTTTTTTCGTCTCTCCTATTCTAGTCTGCCCCCTGACACAGTGTTGTTACATCTTTGCTCCTGCACATCAGCCCCTACCATTTTCTGGTGCTAAGTGTTCATGCTTCAGTATACCCTCGAGGTATCTCCCCTCTTATCTTCTCTCCAGCCTGAGTAAATACTATTTATTTTTTTCTATTTCACGAACTGACCATTGTGGGGAAACCCGCCACCTCCCAGGGAAAGGAGGGAACAGCAGGATTCCTTGAGCATGTGCAGGCCTCCATGTATGCACGTCTGACTTGCTTTCCAACGTGCAGGGATTGGGACAGAAAATGGAAAACTGGAAGCAGAAGCAGGCCTCATGGCACTCCTAACATGCTTCCATCCTGAGATGTCCTCAGGTCCTGATCCAATCTGGATTGTTACACTGGGGGGGGGGTGATCAGACCTCCTGTACATATATAAAAAGGGAAAAAACAGTTTGGAATGTGCAAATCAATCACATGATGAAAATCTCATCACTTTATAATACCACTAGTTTATGAAGCGGGGATGCAATCTGAATGGAGGAACTAGAGTCTCATGGATGCATACTTTTTGATAAACGTCCAAATACTTGTGCTGGTTAAGAAAAACACATATGGTATGTGTTTGTTATGATACTGTCTTACTTACACATTTTTCACTACCATCAATAATATTATTTTTCAGCCATATTGGCTCTGGCTAGAATTTGTTGATCAAGGAAGTGCCATCCACTAAACTTATTCTTGCTTAGATGTGGCATGTCTGTGTCACAATCCTTATGTATACAATGGCATCTGTGACTTCCATGTAAACAAGATTATAGTCACAGCCAAAGACGTGGTCAGATATTTCCTGATATTTCTGTGATATTTCTACAGAAATCTTCTGCTTTCTGCATTTCCACAGAATTGGCAGCAGAGAGAAATTTTTCAGAAATTTTGTCCAGAAACAAATGATTTGATACCTTTTATTGGACCAACATGGATGTTACAGAAAAGAACAAAGTGCTCTAGCTTTCTGAACCAACCAGGTCCTTCTTCAGAAGTTTTGTGGCAGTATTTTCAAATATCCCAAACTATTAACACCAGATTATATAGAAAAAGCAGAAATAATTCTCATTGGTTTAACATATACATTTAAAACATAATAGAAGATTACGTCAGAGAAGCTAATTAACTAGCCACATAACAATTGCCCCAGAATTTCTATTAATCACAAGATGATTGAGAAACCAGTAGCCCAGCACTTCTCCCAGGATGACCACTCAATCTCAGATATGTCTGTGATGGTCTTAAAAGGACATTTCAACAGTATGCAACAGAGACGGGCTTCTGAAATTAGACTTATTTTACTTCTCAATATGGTGGTGGATGGATTGAACATTGATGTTGGTTATATGACACATTATTCCACTTAAACTTACACAGACCTTTACTTTGAAAGATGGACATAAACACTTTAGTTTTTCACCAGGCCTTTGATTTTGTAAGTTTATGGTTATCTACATTGTTGACTTCTCACCTTAACACTGTGGTGAGTGCGTTTGAGTGTGTGAGCTATGTATGTATGTATGTATGTGTGTGTTTTGTGTGTGTTTGGTGTGTGTTGTGTTTCTGTGTGTTGTGGCTATGGTGTGTGTGTATTTTGTTTAGTGTGCATGGTGTAGTGTGTGTAGAATGTGTTTGTTATATTTGTTGTGTGTTGTGGTTGTGTGGGGTGTGCAGGTGTGTGCGTGTGTGTGTGTGTGTGTGTGTGTGTGGTGTGGTGTATGTACACACGTGTGGGTGGAGCGTGGCATGGGGCAATTGTTATGTGGCTAGCACACTTAGTTTTCACATATAGTACGCATTTATTTCCTTCTATTAGTTGTCAGTGGTTGGATTACACACTGTCACATTTTTAACTGCTCATATTAAGATGCATATCTCATTTACTTAGGGGTTCATAAAAGGTGTAATTCCTTTGGGTTTTCATTTAGATTGCTTAGACTGATTCTGTGTATTTTTGTTATACACAGACTCTGTGTTGAAATCTGCACTCATCAGGCTCATGGTCTCGTTTTCTTGGGGGTCCTTGACAAGTATTTTTTTATTTGGCACTTACACTTACAAGTGATACTTTCATGCATCATGTTTATATGTGTAGGTTAATTTGAGGCTTGTTTTCAACTGGCAGTTATACCTAATTTCAGGATTTTGTCTCTCATTATCTGTTCTTTAATATACCAGGACAATTGGAATGTAAGTTGTAAGCTCATCTTACATGTTTTAGGGAGAATGCCACTCCAAGGTTTTTTTTATCACCAGAAAGCTTTCTTGGCATACTGAGACATTTTAAAATTTATGTGACAAGAACTCTCAGACTGTAGGGAATTCTTGATAACCTTTGCCCTTCTGAGGCTCCTCAGTTAAAGGCATACTGGTGTTAATTAGCTTCTCTGACGTAATCTTCTATTATGTTTTAAATGTATATGTTAAACCAATGAGAATTATTTCTGCTTTTTCTATATAATCTGGTGTTAATAGTTTGGGATATTTGAAAAAACTGCCACAAAGCTTCTGAAGAAGGACCTGGTTGGTTCGAAAACTAGAGCACTTTGTTCTTTTCTGTAACATCCATGTTGGTCCAATAAAAGGTATCAAATCATTTGTTTCTGGATCTGTTCTTAAAAGGACCAATACGGCACCTACAACATTTTTTTGCATCAGAAATTTTGTGAAATATCTGGAAATATCTGACCATGTCTGTGGCTAACACTGTATGTCTAAAGCCACAGGTGTAGGGATATGTGAAAAACATTTTTTGCTAGTGGAACTAAAGCAAAAAGTCAGATATTCGCTTCCGTGAAAGTTTGGAAATCCATTTCTGAACTTTCGTGGAAGTTCTGTCCCCTACCAGTAAAAAGAAGCTTAGTTTCCTGGTAATCCCTGATGGCTAGTGGTCCCTCCCCCAACCCGCCACACAACAAAACTCCTATCCCTATTCCCTGGTGGCTAGTATTCCCCTATCACCTGGCACCCACCTGACCTGCAAATAAAATACCCCTGGTTGTTGCAACCCTTCCCCATCCCATCACTTGCATGACAAATCAAATGCCATGGTGGTTAGTAGTCCCGCTCCTCTACAGAGTCACCCACCAATACAGTGTCTAGTAAATCCCCCCCAATCCCTATCTCCGTCTGTAGTCTTTTTTTAAAAAATTCCCCTGGTGGTTTATTGGTTTCAACCCCCCTCCCCACCACTATCCGAAGTCCCTGAATAAATATTTAATTACCTGGAAGTCTAGTTCCACAACCCCACCCTACCAGGTGTCCCAGCACTGCTCCCACCCATAGTAAACCCTAGTTGGTGGACCAGCATATCTCTCTTCTCTCATCCATGGCCAGCAAGTTATTAAGCTGTCAATGAATGAGTGCGTTCCTGACAGGAATGCGTTCATTCATTGACAGCTAAGTGGGTAGGCCAGCCATGGTAGAAGAGAGGAGGGATGTTCCAGTCTGCCTGTAGGGGTTTACTATTGGGATGGGAGTGGATGGTGGGACACCGGCTGGGGTAGGTGGGGAAGTCACTAGTCCACCAGGTAATTAAATATTCATTATTATTTATTATTATTATTTAGTTTTTGTTGACCGGTAAGTGCATCTAGACAAATCCTGCCTATTTTCAGGCATGACCGGGGAGGGGGATACAGATGAATGCCAACTGACCTTGAACCAGATTAAGCTGTTGGTGGTATTTTTATTGAATGAGGAAAATTTGGACAGGACACTGGGGAAATTCCCCTACTCTTGTCAGTAGGGGGACCCTTGGCCGTCGGCGTTGGGATGGCCAGTCTGAGCGAGACACCGGACAAGATGGATGCAGATGGTACGTGAGAGCTGGTCTCCTCTCCTGTGCTAGCAGTGCAAGAGGCTGTTGAGGAAGCCTGTACGTAGGCTGATTTGGTTGAACTTAGTATTGTTGAAGCTACGCTTCCTGCAGTGCCGTCTAGCCCTGTGCATAGCTCTGTGCTCTCCTCTGCTGATTATAAAGTTCATTTGCTGGCAGTAAGATCTCAATTATTATTACAGATGCACTTACCTGATCAGAAACTTGTTTTCTTTTCTGTGGATACTGAGCCTCCTGCTTCGGTTTCCCCTTCCTGTTGTTTCTGGTCGGACTATTCTTGCAGTTGGACCGGTCGGCTTTGATGTACCACTGAATGCTGTTGTTCTGCTGTCCGAGGCAGCATTACCTCCTGCTTCTGGGGCTGGCAGTTTGTTGGGTTCTGCTCCAAGTGCCTACAACCCTCCAGACTCATCTGTCTTCTGGAAACCAACATCCTGATGGTGCCCAGGCAGCTCCCTTACAATCTACAGCTTCGATGTCGGGGGACGCTGCGAGCAGTCCTGTGTTTTCTTTTGTATCTCATGCACAGAAACCAGGTTGGAGTAAATTACTGGGAGTTCCTGCTTCTACTTTGCCTAACGAGGATCATGATTTGCAACCTGCTGTTTTACGGGATGGGTCGGCTTGGTCTCCCGAAATGGCTCTGAAAAACGCTGGCTGGGAACAGTTGGACAGTGGTTCTTGGTCGCCTGATTCCCAGGATCCCTCCTATATCACTATGTTGAAGAATGCTGCAGCACCGGTGGCCACGCCACCTTCTACTATGAGCTCCAACTGCCCTGGGTAATATTTCTTCTACCTGTGTTATGAACTCTAATATTGTTTCTTGCACTGTTACTGGAGGTATTTCTGAGCCTATTTATAGTGTATCTGCTGTAGGGGTGTCTACTACTTCTCCTAGCGTGCTGTGTTCTGCTTCTAGCTTGGCCTTGCCAGCTCAGGCAGTTGTTGTAGACAATTCTCCAGGGGTACCAGTCTGGTTAGGTCCTGATCCTGTATTGTTACAAGATACTGGTACTGATTCTGATAAGCCTGTGGGCTTTAAGCTCTCTGATTTATTTCAAACTAAGGGTAAGCCTGCCCCAGACGTAATGCTGTGCATTTTTTTATATAAAGTAGGGCTGGAAAAACCCCCGGATGGGATTTATATTGCAAAAACCTTGCTTAAGGATTCTATGCATTTTTTCTCCTCTGAAATGTTTGCATTGATTAGTTTAGGAAACTCTAACTACGATATTAGCTTTAAAAATGTGTCCGGTTTAGATCATTTCTGGGCTCAATATGCTACGTGCAAAAATTCACCTGCTTGGTCTCCCTTTCGTGTTGTTCCTTTGACTAAACCCACGGTTAAACATATTACCATCATGTTTGAAAATGAAGGGTGAACATTGAAGATATCCTGTTTTGGGTAAAATCGCATTGTGAGGTTTTGAATAAGCCCACCCTACACTGGATAGTGAGCAGATTTGGAATGAAGGGTTTGAGTGAAGTTATATTCTACGAACTCCGGCCCCAGTCACTTACTTCATTTTTTTTTTATGCCTTGGGAGGGATAAAGGGCTGATGTTTTATGCTGGGCAGCCTAGATCTTGCTTTAAGTGTGGCTCTCGGGCCCGCTCAGCTTGGCTTCAGATACTGTTAAATGTAGCCACTGTTTGGAGCTTAGCCATAATTCCAGTTCCTGTTTAGTCTTTTCAAGTGTAACTTATGTGAGCACACCAGTCATGCCTATGGTTACTGCCCTTGGGCCTCACATAATCGGGATGGTTGTCCCTCTCATAAAGGCCTCATTAACCTTGCTCAGCAACAGCAAGCTGAGAGGATTGCATAGCATAATTTGCAGGTTGGTTTAGTGACTTTATCCCCTCCCCAACAAACCACAGCCCCGAGGACGGGGGATGTAGGGGATGTAGGAGACTCTGATTTATCCCTGAGGGATGAGGTTCATATGCAGGAACAAGTTGTTACAGGGGAGGCTGAGGGCCCTATTCCAAGTGCTTCAGTCTCTAAAGACCTTGAGATGATGCCTCCCCCCAGCTTTGCCCCAGGCACAGTCTGACATGGAGCCATCTACTTTTATCATAGTACAGCAGAAAAGGAATAGGAAGGGGCTGGCTGTTTCTGGCCTCAGTAAGGCCTCTGGAGCTAGGACCTGGAAATCTGGCAATAAATTTGCTGTTTTGGCTTTTGATGTTACTGATAAGGATTCTGCAGATGACAATATGGATATTTCCTCTATTGTTTCCAACACTGACACGGAGGGTGGTGGTGACACGGACCCAATTGCAAAAAGAAGTAGACAGTGTTGATGGAGTAAATCACCTTAACTTTCCCTATGGATTCTTTGTCACTACTTTCTTTAAATGTTAATAGTATTAAGGGTGACAGGAAGCTTGGGGGTGTCATGCTTTCTTTGCAGGATATACATTGTGATATCACCTGTTTGGCTGATATGCGATTAAAAACTAATAAAGAACTTCAGCAAGCCTCTAAGGCTTGGTCTCATGGCCCTTCCTTTTGGTCCTCGGGGGTGGATAAATGTGACGGGGTATGTATTTTATTTTCCAATTCTGCCCTTAAAGTGTTCAGACTCATGGATATTCATCCCGGGAGGGCATTATTGCTAGACGTCTCCTTTCATTCTGAAAGATTTAGGTTGATTGCCTTATATGCTCCTCAAACCAAAGCACAGTGGCCTGCCCTTTTTCGTCTAGTACAACCCTTTTTTGTTATTTGGGCTGGAGATTTTAATTGTGGATTACATCAAACAGATAGGGGGCTTCATACATCTAAGCTTTTCAGCGATACCATGACCTGTAAGAATATCATCTCTACTGCTAAACTTCAGGACTCCTATAGGGTTCAGCATCCGAGGAGTGGGTTTACTTATTTTATGGGCGACTGTAAAACTAGAATAAACTTTATTTTTCTTTCACATTCACTTACAATCTCTGACTTTTGGACTATTTGGTGTGATTTTTCTGATCATGCTGCCCTTCGAGTTACGATCTTTTGGTCTAATGTTCCCTGTTGCAAAAAGAATAGGTGGAGACTTAATGATTCCATACTTAAGGACCCTTAAGTCCAAAAATTATGGCAGCAAGAGTGGGCGGTGTAGTTGTCTATCACTGATCTCTTTAAGGATGTTATGGAGTGGTGAGAGGATACTAAGGTTAGGTGGAGACAGGTTTTCCAACAAAACACTGCTGCTGATCATGCCTGTCGCTATAAGCAGTAGTTGGCATTATGTCAACAATTACAGACTTTAATTTCTCTTTCAGATTGTTCTTCCCATGATTATAGCTCCCAAATCTCGGTCCTTAGTTGTCAGATGCGGGATTTACAGTATGACGGAGCCAAATCCCTAGGGCAAGAAGCCAGATTTAGGACTAAGTTACCCAAGGGTGGCTTAGACCCTTTTAAAGAATGTCAAGGCAGGGTTAAATCCAGGGTTATTTATCAGTTGCTATCTTCCACAGAGGATCTGGTTAGCTCCCTGGAGTTGCTTGTTCAGATAGTGGAGTGGTATGTTCTGGGCATGTTTGGGACCAAATCTCCCTGGGATGATGCTGATGATTTTTTGGCATCTTTGTCCTTGCCCCAACTCACTCCTGAGGAAAGCGATTTTCTAATTTCGAACATCTCTGAGGATGAGGTGGAGCAAGCCATTTCTGGTTTAAAATGAATTCTGCTCCTGGCTTTGATGGGCTAACGGCAGGTTTTTATTCTGCTTTTTGAAAATAATTGGTTCCTGTTTTAACTATTTTGTTTAATGACATGTTGTCTAAAGCTAAATTTTCGAAGTCCATGAAGGAGGCCATTTTAGTTTTAATCTATAAAAAAGGTTCAGTATCAGACATTAATAACTGGAGTCCTTTGAGTCTCCTCAATGTAGATAGTAAGATTCTTGCTAAAATATTGGTAGCCAGACTTATTCAGGTAACTAGACTTCTTAGTCCAGCACAGACATGTGGCATCCCAGGTAGGTGCCAAACCGATAACCTTATTTTGAGAGGGAGTTATTTTCCTTGGGGCACCAGAACTGCATTAAGGGATGGGTGCTTGGGATTGATCAGGAGAAAGCTTTCCATAGGGTTTCCCACAAGTTCTTGTTTTCTGTTTTGGCGGCTTTTGGATTCTCCACTGAATTCATAGGGTGGAGTAGAGCCCTTTATCATGAGGCCATTATTCTTCCCAATGTTAATGGTTGGTTGGGAAATCGGGTTTTGGTTAAATGAGAGGGGGGGGGACAGGGCTGCCCTTTGAGTCCCCTTTTTTACACTTTTGGGATTGACATTTTAATTAGGGCTGTTCTCCAATGCCCTGGGGTAATTGGCCTGCAAGGGTCTTATAACCCTGTTCCCATTAAAATCTTGGCTTATGCAGAAGATTTGGTCCTGACTGTAGCAGACAACTCAGATGAGCAGTCTTTAAAAGATGCTCTCTGTCAGTATTCTTTAGTGGCGAGTTACATACATAGATACATAGACAGTGTCGGCAGATAAGGGCCTATGGCCCACCCAGTCTGCCCATTTAAGTTTGTAAGTTCAGTTTAAGTTTTCCAGGAAGTCTGTTGCCCCTTACCCCTGACCTCCAGAATTCCTTTATGTCTATCCCATGCATTCTTAAGTTCTCAGATTAATTTTGAGAAAAGCTCTGGATTTCCCTTAGGGAATCCTACTGTCCCTGAATCAGGGTCCTTTGCTGGAATCAAGCTTTCTCTGGCACCCATTAAAATTCTTGGTCTCTGGTTTGGATCAGGTGATATGCAGCTTCTGAATTGGAACACTGCTTTGGGGAGGGCTGATAGGCTTATAGCTGGCCGGAAACAACAGCAGATTGGCAAGAAGAAACGGGTTTATTTGCTTAAGTCTTTGATGGTCCCTATTTTTTTATACCTCTCTTATGTCTTTCCACCGCCCATGAAATTATTTACTAAATTGTATATTGTTTTTTTTTTCAGGGCTTTTGGGGATCTCGGTTGAATCCTATCAAACAAGATTTAACTTATAGACCTCTTGGGGAGGGAGGGGTAGGGATGTTAAATCCCATGGCTTTCTTTTATAGTCTATTTTTGAATTATAATTTTGGTTGGGCTTTAAAACCTTGTGATAAGGGTTGGAAGCCCTTCCTTTGTTCCTGGCTTCTGCCTTGTCTTACCCCTTGAGAACAACAAAAGAAGGGGTGGTTAACTAAATTTCCTGGTCTTCCGCCTATGGTCTGGAGGCTGCAAAATTATCTATGGCTTGGGCTTTTACATCTCATGATTTTTGCATATGAAGTAGGAAAACTTTACATAAAGGGATTTGGAGGCAGGGTGCTCAGGATCCTGTTGAATTTCCCTTCTGTCCTCCTGATAGACAAGCATGGATTACGAAACAGCTCCTGAATTCTAGGATACCGCTTATGAGTGGGACATGGTATGGCTTAGTAATTATAGCAGACTCAGTGTCAAGGGAAATCATAAACACAAAATGATTAATGATGGATACTGCCCTAGGGAGTCCTGTTCTTCTATTGTTGAAACTCAACGGCATTTATTTCTTGAGTGTTGTTTTGCACTTGATTTTTGGAAGACTATTGCCGTTGCTTTGGCTGAACCTCTTTTTTCTCAATTAACATATGCTGAAATTATGTTTGGGACTCATTTTGCCTTAAACAAAAGATATAATATTAATATTCTTCAGGTGACGCTACCTCTGGCTGGAAGCTGCAACACTGGACTTAAGATTTGCAAGAAAGCGAGTTGTGCTCACAACAGAGGGAGGTGAACCTTATAATTTACAATTGTCTTTGGTTTGAAGCAGATTCCTTAGGAAAGTTAATATTCTTCAGGTGGAGGATACTTCTAACTGAAGGGTGAAATAAGGAACTTAGAATTATCAGAAAAGGCAGTCTTTCAATCAACAGAGGGAGGTGAACATTGCTTTACTTTTGTTACAATTGTTAAGATTTTCGGTGCAGGAAGAGTTTAAATCCAGAGAGACTGAATACTGTTTTCTGTGTCTGCCCTTCAGCACAGCTGACTTGATTGGAGTTAGTGACTGACTGTTTGCATTGCAATATTTGTAATACTGTGAGTTATTCAATGGGCTAAGAATTTGTCATAAGTCCTGAATTGAGAGCAGGTTACAGGCTGTGTATTGGATCCAGACAGTGCCTAGGGGGTGGAAACTGTTTTTTCCTTTTGTTTATCTCTGTGTGCCTTAAAAAGCCAGGCCAGACTGTGTCAGAAAGTACTTAAATCACAGCTACTTATCAGCCAATAGCTCTGGAAGTGTGTTACAGACCTTGATAACAGTACTAATTTTAGCAGGCTTATCAGATAACTTAATATTCTTCAGGTGAAGCTACCTCTGGCTGGAAGCTGCAACACTGGACTTAAGGTTTGCAAGAAAGTGAGTTGTGCTCACAAAAGATGGAGGTGAACCTTACAATTTACAATTGTCTTTAGTTTGAAGCAGATTCCTTAGGAAAGTTAATATTCTTCAGGTGGAGGATACTTCTAACTGAAGGGTGAAATAAGGAACTTAGAATTATCAGAAAGGCAGTCATTCAATCAACAGAGGGAGGTGGACATTGCTGTACTTTTGTTACAATTGTTAAGATTTTCAGTGCAGGAAGAGTTTAAACCCACAGGGGCTGAATTGTGTTTTCTGTGTCTGTCCTTCAGCACAGCTGACATGTTTTGGGGCTGACTGCTTTCAGAGCACAAGTCACCAGGCTGTTTTGGGGCTGGGGAGGTTTACCTGTGTCTGACTTGGATATTTAGATTTTTTTCTGTTTGATTAGCAGGGTATTTTCTCTGTCAAATTGTCGTGTAGGGCATCTTGCTGACAGGAAGGCACTCATCACAACGGTAGGTCAGAACGTTTAGCTGATTGTTTCATGAGGGCACAGTTTAGGCCAAACCTTCCCATCCTCACCCCACCCACCCCTGGAAATAGTTCCTTTATACCTAGGGTTCTGACATCATTTCCTCAAGAGGGCAAGGTGCATATCACTGTCATATCCTCTCTAGCACACTGCACTGACAATATAAGCATTCACATTATATAATACATATATTTCTATATAACAAACCAATCACACACACACACACAAAAAAAACAAAACTAAACAAAGTAGACAGACATGTGGGGAGTAGTGCAAAGTAATTGCTGTGGGGCAGCAGTCTTCCGGGAGTCTTTCTGGAGGCTGAGATGCTGCCCTGTTTGCAGACAACTATTTGCCCTGAGGGAGGAAGTTGCCCATCTTCAGGCCGCACTGGACAGTAGTAAGGGAACCTCCCCCATCCAGGGAGCACCAGAGCCACCACCACTACCTCAGAGGTTGCGAAGAAAGCACAGCAGTTGGACCACAGTGGGCTCAGACAGGGTAAGGGTGGTGGGTCAGTGGAACACCTAGTCAGTTGTTCCATTCCAGAATCCATACACCATTCTGGGGGTGCATAGTTCCCCTATGGATGCACCCGCAGAGGAAACTAAGGAGGGTGCAGACAACTGTCACAAGGAAGGCCCTCAGGAAGGAGGCAGAGGGCACCACATGGAAAGGAAGCACCTCTTGGTGGGGGACTCAATTATTAGGGGGATTGAACTGGCGGGAGCAGGGAAAACTGAAGTAAGGTGCCTGCCTGATTCCATGGCTTGAAGGGACAGGAAGCGCATCCTTAGGATCATGAGAACAGTTGCACAGGAGTCTAAGCTGGACGTCATTGTCCACCTAGGGACAAATGACTTGGCTCATCATGAGATTAGAGCAGTGCAGAAGGACTTAGTAGAGTTGGGAAGGAGCTTAAGACAGGTGGCACACACAGTATCCTTCTCAGAGGTGCTGCCTGTCAGTGGCATGGGTGAGGCAAGGATACATTTCTCCATGCAGTTTAACGAATGGTTGAAAAAATGGTGTGGAGCACAGGAGTTTGGCTTCATTGGGGACAGGGGTTCCACCTGGAGGGACACCAGCCTATACTGGCAGGATGGTCTGCATCTGTCCAGGAAGGTAACAAGTCTTTTGGGCAATTGGTTTAAATGCTTCATTGGCAAGCTTTTAAACTAGTCAAGGGGAGGCACTGAAAGTAGCAGAAAAATCCCAGCCTCCCCACAAAACAGGGTACTAAATGAGAAAAGACTCAAGGTAGAAGGGTCAGTGGGGGATGCTACAGAAGGTAAAGCCATCAAAAAATGGAGATCAATGAGTACCAATGCACATAGTCTGGGTAACAAGCTTCCTGAGTTAGTGGCCTTGATGGAGTAGGAACATCTGGATATCGTGTCAATCACAGAAACATGGTACACACAGAACCATGACTGGGACGTAAACATACCAGGATACACTATCTATAGGAGGGATAGGGAGGGTAAAAGAGGAGGAGGAACAGCTCTCTACATAAAGGAAGAAATCAAAGCAACAGAACAAAAGGGTAAACAGAAAGGAGAAGAAGCACTGTGGGTCTATTTGGAGGCAGGCAATGGAACCACAATCCACACAGGGGTTGTATACAGACCCCCTCCCAGGGGGAGGAAATGGGCAAGGAAATGATAGAAAGTATACTTAGAATGGCAGATGAAGGGGAGATAGTGCTGATGGGTGATCTGAATATGCCAGATGTTAACTGGAGTGCAATTGCAGCAGCCACTTCTAAGAGTGGAGTTATTCTAGATGCCCTACAGGGGGCATGCCTTAGACAACTAGTATTGGAACCTACTTGAGATGGAGCAATCTTAGACCTGGTCTTCTCAAATGGAGATGGAGAGAGGATCACAGATGAAGAAGTGGGTAGCCATCTGGGAACTAGCGACCGTTGAACAGTATGGTTCACAATAAACACAGCAATAGAGTCAAGCCATAGAAAGGCAAAAGTACTGGACTTCAGGAGGGCTGACTTTGCCAAAATGGGTGAGTGCCTAAGGAATGCACTAGCAAACGGGCAGGAAGGAGGGGTGGAAGAACAATGGGGAATAATAAAAACTGCCATCACAGAGGTAACAAGCCTTTGTGTGAAGCAAATAAACAAAACAAAATCATGTAAGAAACCACTATGGTTCTCGCAAAGGAGGTGGCAGGAAGGTTCAAGAGAAAAATAAAACACCAGAAAGTACAAGGAACCACAGAAGGAGCAGGACAGAGAATTGTATCAGTTGGAAGCAAAGGAAGCTGAAGGCAGTCAGAACAGCAAAGGCCTGAACCGAGGAAAGATAGCCAACTCAGTTAAGAAGGGGATAAAACCTTTTAAGTGTACATCAGGGTGCTAAGGAAGACTAAGGAGGGATAGTGAGGGCTTAATAAAGGGAGGGACATGGGCAGAGGTGTCTGTGAAAAGGCAGTTATACTAAACAAATATTTTTGTTTATTATTTACAAATGAAGAGGGAAGTACCTAAAACAAACAATAGAAACACTCTGAAACAGAAGTTGATACCAGCCCATTTACAGAAGAAAGGGTTCTGAAAGAACTCTAAAACTGAAGGTGGACAAAGCAATGGGGCTTGATGGGATTAATCCCCAGAATTCTAAAAAGAACTAAGGGTAGAACTAGTGACACCACTTGACTACTTTCTTTAACAAGCATGGAGGATGGGATATATACCTGAGGACTGGAGGAGGACAGATGTGATTCTCATCACAAAAGTGGGAGCAGGGAAGAGGCAGGAAACTACAGGCCTGTTAGTTTAACCTCAGTGATAAGGAAAATGATGGAATCACTTCTGAAGGAAAGAACTGTTGAATACCTAGAGGCCAGAGGGGCACAGGACCCAAGGCAGCATGGATTCACAGTGGGAAGGTCATGCCAGACACATCTAATAGATTTCTTTGACTAGGTGACCAAAGTAGTAGATCAGGGAGGGGCTGTGGGCATGGCCTGCCTAGACTTTAGCAAGGCATTTGACTCAGTCCCACACAAAAGATTAATATACAAGTTAGCCAACCTGAGAGTGGGTCCCAAGATGATAGCCTGGGTAAAGAATTGGCTGGAGAATAGGACAGAGGGTAATAGCAAAGGAGTCCACTCAGAAGAAACGGGTTACCAGTGGGGTACCAGGGTTCAGTATTAGATCGTCCTCTTCAATGTCTTTACAAGGACATTGCAGAGGACCTGAAGGAAAACTATGTCTCTTTGCAGATAACACAAAGATCTGCAACAGAGTTGATGCACAAGGTGGTGAAAGGATGCATGACTGGCTAGGTTAGAGGAATGGTCAAATGTATGGCAGCTTAGATTCACTGCTAAGAAGTGCAAGGTAATGCACCTGGAAACAAAACACGGGAAGAGTACACAGTGGGGTGAGTACTAACAATAAGAAAAATGGAAAGGGACCGGGGTAGTCGCATCAGATGACCTATGAGCAAGCAATGTGAGAGGGCAGTAAGGAGGGTTGGGGGATACTGGGCATAGGGGAGGCATCACCAGTAGAAAACAAGAAGTTATTATCCCTCTGTACAGACAGTTGGTGAGACCCCATCTGGAGTACTGCATGCAGTTCTGGAGACCCAGTCTCTGCAAGGACATAGACAAGATGGAATCTATCCAGAGGAGGGCAACTAAAATGGTGCAGGGTCTGCACCAGAAGACATATGAAGAGAGACTAAAGGAGCTTAATATGTATAGCCTCGAGGAAAGGAGGGAGAGGGGGGACATGATAGAAACTTTCAAGTACCTCAAGGGAATCAACAAAGTCCAAGAGGATAGCATCTTTCAAAAAAAGAGGTGTTCAAGAATAAGGGGGCACAATTCGAAGGTTGAGGGGAGGCGGCTCAGAGATAATGTAAGGAAGTAATTTTTCACAGAGAGGGTTGTGGATGCATGGAACAGCCTTCTGGAGGAGGTTGTGGAGTCAAAAACAGTGGTTGAATTCAAGCATGAATAGGACAGTCATAAGGCAATTCTAAGGGGTTGGGGTAGAAAGAAGTAGGCTGCTGGTTAACTAGGATCTGCAGCTTATCCATTACGTAGGGAAATGGGCAGACTGGGTGGGCCAAGCAGTCCTTATCTGCTGTCAAATTCTATGTTTCTATGTTTAATGCTGACACTGTATATGTTGTTCTTGTTCTAATGAGATATTTTTTATGGCAGGCTAGATGCATGTTGGTTCTGCATCAAAATTGGTTCCCTCTTCCAGAAATTATACAGAATGTTGGGAATGCTGTGTTTGCAGTGCAAGCGTCTGACTTTTTAAAATATTACAGACCACAATTTCATTCCTTATGGTTTAACTGCGATGTATGGAAGTTGGAATGATTGATTCTTTTGATCTTTGTTTTGTTTTGCCATCTTTGTATTATTCATGATTTCTTTTTTATGTATGTATTTTGTAAAGAAGTCCCTTTCTTCTCAATAAAATATCCCTACTCTTTTTGATAAGTGCCATGGGATCTTTAACATCCACCTGAACTACCACCAATCCAGGCAGATGAGACCTCGGTTTAATGTCTCATCCGAAAGACGGCACATCGGAAGTGCACACCAATCTCATGTGCTGCGTCACATGTATGCTCATTTTGTATGTTTAAACTGTCTTCTCCTGGGTCGTGCCTGAAAATAGGCATTGCAATGTCTAGCGACTCACCCGTTACCAAAAGCAAATAAATAAATAAGTGCAGCACCACTCTCATGCTTGCACTACAGTGTCAGTACTGGGATCATTAACCAGGTGCCAGAAGTGGGGAACTGAACCACAGCCCTCTGATCTCTTGGCCTCAGAGGCAAGTGTGCTACCTAAGAGCCAATGACACTGACAAGGTGATTCTGGGACTGTGGATTGGGGATGGTGGGGGGTTGAAACCACTAGATCACCAGGGATTTTTTAAACACAGACTACGGATGGAGATAGTGATTGAGCGTGTTACTGGGCACTATGTGTGGGTGATTGGGTGGAGGGAGGGACCACTAGCCACCAGGGCATTTAGGTATTTGATTTGTTGGGCAGATGATGGGGTGGGGGAGGGATGCAACAACCTAGGGTATTGTTTTAGAGGTCAGGTGGGTGATCCGATGGAGGAGGGACTTCTATCCACCTGGGATATTTTGTTTAAATGTGGAGTAGGTGGGTGGAGGGACCACTAGACACCAGGGCTTATTTTATGGGTAAACAGGGCAAAATTTTGTGGAAGTTTTCCACTCCACCACAGGCAGAAGTTTGGAAACCTCCACAAAAGATTTCAGATTGTGAAGTTCAAGTAAAAGAAAACCCACTTTCACCAACCCCTACACAGGTTTGATATATTTTCACTAACACCACAGCCTCATAGTTATTTGGCTGTTTCAGTGTCCTGAAACAAATGAATAGTTAAAGGAAAAGTGCAAAACAAACCACACTTGGCAACCTATGGAGCCACCACATGCAGGGTAGGATCTGGGATGCTGCCGTTCGGTACCTCTTTTTTTTATACCATTAGCAGTTCAAAATTATGCAGCTTGCTATGCTGGAACCTTGGAAGTATGTCACATATTCAAATCTAAATATCAAATAACCTCTAGTTAAGACAAAAATATAACTTTCTTTATTGTAAGGAGTACCAGAATGCCTTAAAATTACATTGATAATATACTGAGTGAATGAAGAAGTTTTTTTATGTAAAGAAACAATAAGCAAAACTGTGATGTAAGGTGCTTACACCTAATGGGGATGAAGCAAGTGGCACCTTGCTTCATAGTTTGCAGCTATCCTGATTCTCAAATGCCAGTTGTGGTGACATCAGGATGCCGTGTGGCAAAGCCTTGTTGCACAACCCTTGTGGCAAAAGCACCCATGTGCCAGGTTGCAGGGGGGTTGTGCCATGGTGGTGCTGTGCCATCCCCTTTTTTATTCCATAAACTCCACTGTGGGCACAGCAAGGGGCCTTACTGTGACTACCCACAAGAGTGGTCTAAGTGCCATGCAACAATGTGGTGAATTGGGGGCTCTGAATGTGGTGTCTGGGGCATAAGGGCATGGGTTGCCATAGAGGTGTTGAGGAAATAGTGGGCATGCAAAGGGGTGATGTGGCATCTGGCAGGGGTGCCATTTATATTACTATTATGCTAATGGCATGGTACCACAGGATGCTTCCAGGGACAATCATTGCCATTGCCCCAGGTGGGCACAGCCCTGGCAGCAGCCCCAGCCTTGGGTACTGTTTGTCCCAGGACCCCCTGTGGTACCATGACATTAGCTCAATAATTATATGAATGGCATCCCATCAGTTGCCACATCACCCCCTCGCATGCCCATTGTCTCCCCAACAATCGCTAAGGCACTCCCTGTGTAAAATCTGCCACCAGGCCCCTCTTGGCAAACATGTTTCACCATCACCTACACGCCCAGCCCCTCATGTTTCGGCCCAGGTGGTGGGGTAGCTGGATCACTGTGCCATTTCCTGCAGTTGTACCAATTGTTTGGCACCAGCCTGCAGCTGTGGTAACTCCTGGGTTTTCAGTGCAGAGACCCTGTTTTTACAGAACTGAGCAAAGGGTCCCTGATACTCCTAGAATTCAGCAGCCCTAGATCACTGCAACCTGTGGCAATCTATGGGCTCTTTAAGAATTGAGCCCGATATCTCTCCAGGAAAGGGTGACAATGATTTAGTTCAGACTACTGTGGGTGGCACACCAATGGGAATACAAAACACTATTAATATTAATTAAATCAGGTAATGCTGCATTTCCTTTATGCCCCTAGCTATACAGTATACACATGTCCCTTCTCTCACTCAGTTCCTGCTTATGAAAACATTTTGGCAGTTATTGCAAAGCAAATCTGCTCAGTCATCTTGCTGATAGCAGATATAAAAAAATCCTTCAAAGCAACTGCAGATGAAATAAATAATCAACATGAAAGCTAAAGGAACCACAGTACTTCCAAACACCACTATCCCCACCAGAAAATGAAATGCATATCTACATGGTTTGAGACACGATCATTAAATTTTTTTTTTAACTTTTTTTAATGTAGCTTTGAAGGGACAATACTGTTCTGCTGTTTCCTACAATACAACTTTGCTTAGCTGCTGAGTGTGTAGAGATTGTGTTTCTCACTGTTTAACCCTGCCAGACTGCTGCTCATACCACGTAGGCTTTCAGCCACCACATGGTGAATGGTGTTCCTGTAAACATCAGCGTTCTTCCATTTACCAGGGGCCCTGGACACTTGGACATTAGCAGCCCCTGCTATTCTGTTTTTTTTCTCACCTAGCAAGTTGAAATGTGCTGCAGTTTTGAATTTCTCCACCTGTGAACTGCTCAGACAACTGTAGGGGCTGCCTGATCTGCAACAATGCAGTTGGCATCCTTTATAAATGCCGAATGCACCTTTGAAGATCTGGTGCCCCTAAAGCTGTCTGACAAGTCACAGAAAATCTTTTCCAACAACCTAAACGTGAGTGTTTCTGGTGGGAGAGGAGTTTTTAATGAAATGGGAATTGCCTGCATTTGCACTGGCCCCTTACTATTCTGTGCCCAGCTACCCAGGCTACTTGGCCTGCCACATTGTGTTTGGCATTCTAAGACAGACTGCACCTCCAATGACTGGTGCCAAACTGGAAAACCTTTGCACAGTTGAAACGTACTAGGAGGGCATTGTCCCTACCAACCAATTTTTTTCTTTTTTATTCTTTCTTTTTTTTAACTGATGCACCTGTTGTCTATAAATTTATTGATGGAAAGCCCAAAAGGAAGAAAAGGGTTCCTGAGTGCCAATTCATGATCCCATAGGGGCCATTTGGATTTTTTTTTATTTGACTAAAAGTCTGTGGAACATTTGTGAACTGCATACTAAAGGTGTATACAGTAGCTGCTAATGCTTTCTCTTGCCAAAAACAAAACAAGAAAAAAACAGAGAAACAAGCTTAAGAAGTTTAAAACTGAAAGCATAATGGATTGTAGCAAATTAAGATATACTGCAATGCTTGTAGCCAAACAAATCCGCCAGAACATTCTCTCCACTCCCAGATTCCCAACAGAGGCCTACCAACATAGCAGAACCAACTTCAATGCAGCCACAGTCTCTTATTTTCTTACCCTTGTAGTAAAGTCTGAAGTTCCCTTATGGTTTTGCCAGAACTCTGTTGTGCTGGAGCCAAGAGGGAGTAGCTGGAGTGGGAGAAGCTGGAAAGAAGGAAGAGGCCTCACTACACAGGCTTAAGTCAACAGTGCTGCTTTCCTCCAGCAGGTAGTTCTCACCCCCTGGGAATCCTGCCTACCTGCCTTACACTGCCCCTAGAGGGTGGAAGCTAACCTCACCTCACCTGGGGGCCAGTGACCATCACATGGTATGGTTCAATTTGGCTACTACATCTAAATCATCCCATTCCAAGGCAAAAATATGGGACTTCAGAGGAGCTGACTTTGATAAGATGGCCAACAGAGTTAAGCTAGCCGTGGCAAAAAGAAACACAGGCGAGGAGGTACAGGCAAAGTGGGCAAGCATTAAGGATACAATACTTGAAGCAACATCCCATTGTGTAAGACAGAAAAGGAAGTGCAAAAGAAGAAGGAAACCACTTTGGTTCTCAAATACAGTAGCAGAAAAGGTCAGAGCCAAAAGGCCCTTCAGGAAATATAAGGGAACACAGTGGGATGAAGATAGGGAGGCATACCAAACTGCCCTAAGGGAAGCAGGTAAGGCAGTAAGGCAGGCAAAGTCCCAAACTGAGGAAACACTAGCACGAACAGTAAAAGAAGGTGACAAGACTTTCTATAGATACATTAGTGAAAGGAGAAAGTCCAGAGGGGTATTGCTAAGTTTAATGGAGAAAAGGGCATGTGAGGAGGAGGACCCTGTAAAGGCATCTATCCTAATAGATACTTTTGCTCTAAATATTTACTGAAGAGAAGGTAGGCAGGGCCCACAGCCCAGCATCATGGACACAGGGGGAGGGAGGTGAGCACTACTCCCTTCACAAAAGAAAGGGTCCCACAAGAGCTTGCAAGCTCAGGGTGGATAAGGCAATGGGACCTGATGGCATACATCCCAGGGTACTTAGGAGCTAAAGGAGGAACTAGCAGAGCCATTAGCAGAATTGTTTAGTGAGTCTCTGAGCACAGGAGAGGTCCCAGAAGACTGGAGAAGGGCTCATGTGATCCCACCTACAAGAGTGGTAGCAAGGAGGAGGCGGGAACCACAGACCCATCAGTCTTACCTCAGTAGTGGGCAAGATTATGGAGGCACCTCATGAAAGGATAGTGCAACACCTGGAATCCATAGGGGCACAGGATCCAAGACAGCATGGGTTTGCTAAAGGAAGGTCCTGTCAAACTAATCTCATAGATTTCTTTGACTGGGTAACCAGAGTGGTGGACCAAGGGGAGCAGAGTTGATGTTGTCACCTTGACTTCAGCAAAGCTTTTGACACTGTTCCACATAGAAGATTGATAAATAAGCTAGGTAGGCTCAAGGGTCAGAAGTTGGTCAACTGGGTGGCAAATTGGTTGACTGGCAGAAAACAGAGAGTGGTGGTAATGTATACAGTCAGAAGAGATGCAAGTCACAAGGGGTACTTAGGGATCAGTCCTGGGGCCAGTCCTATTCAACATCTTCATTAGTGACCTCAAGAGATGGACTAGGGTATATTTGTCTGTTTGCAGATGACACCAAGATCTGCAACAGAGTAGATGATCCAGATGGGTGGGCAGAATGAGAAGAGATCTGGATAAACTAGCAGAATGGTCAGAAGAGTGGCAACTGGATTTAATGCAAAGAAGTGCAAAATCATGCACATAGGGAAGAGAAACCCAAGCCACTTATAGGCTGGGAGGGAGTTACTAGCAGTCACAAAGGAAGAAAGAGACTTGGGCATCATCATCACTGATGACCTCAAAATCATCCAAGCAGACTCTAAAGCAGGTATTGTTAGGGGGGTGTTAGGTGTATTAGTAGGGGTATCACAAGTCGTAAGAGGGAGGTAATAATCCCTCTGTACAAGACATTGGTTAGGCCCCATCTGGAGTACTGCGTGCAGTATTGAGGCCACACCTTCACAAGGACATTAACCAAATTGAGGCAGTCCAGAGAAGGGCAACCAAATGGTGCAGGGACTGCATCAGAAGACATATGAGGACAGATTAACGGAGCTCAATATGTATACCCTTGAGCAAAGGAGGGAGAGGTGTGATATGATCGAGACATTTAAACACCTTAAGGGCATAAACAAGGTGAAAGAGTCTAACATGTTTAAATATAAGAAAAATAGCAGGACAAGAGGACACAGCATGAGATTAGAGGGAGGCCGATTAAGGGGGAATGTGAGGAAATTCTTTTCACAGAAAGGGTGGTAGATGCATGGAATGGCTTACCACAAGAAGTGGTGACTATGAATACAGTGCAGGGCTTCAAAAAGGCATGGGATAGGCATAAGGGAGCAATACAAATGACTATGAATAGATAGGTCACTGACAGAGCAAAGGCTGATGGCACATTTATAAGGTAGAAAAAGAAATGGGCAGACTGGATGGGCCTTGCGGTCCTTATCTGCCGTCAACTTCTATGTTTCTATGTTTCTCCCTGCCTGTTCAGGTGTTATCTGGGAGTGCCCACACAGACTACCTCATCTGCTGCCGTACCTTGCAGGCTGCTCTAGTTGTTGATGTTGCTCCAGTTTGATCTAAATACAGGCCCTGGATAAAATAGTCTGGTACAGTGAAATTTATCCATGGATCTGAAATATGTGTGTACTATCATGAAGTGCCCTAACCATTTGGAAAAAGCCAGTCCAAGCCCTCACCCTATCTGAAACTGTTTAGGGACATACCATACAGTCTATCTCTTGCCCTATTAGCTGATACCTTTAGCCAGGATACTGAAAGCACACAATGCCCGTTTTCTTCAGTTGGTCTCAGACAAGATCTATAGCATCTCTCCCTCAGCTAGAACTGCAGTTCTTCCTGCTCCTGCCTCGGCTTAAGTCTATCAGTGTGCTTCCAAATTGCACAGGACTGCAACAATGACTGCTAGCATCCCTAAGCTCTGAAAGCATTATTGGTAAGAATGTATTTTGTTGACTTTCCCATTTTCAAACCTCATCATAGTCAATGTACAGTATTGACTGATGTTCCTGAAACAGCGGTAATATTCATCATCAGTATACCAGTGTTATGGTCCATGAAGGAATTAATGTGGCCCTGTCTTTACTCACAAATACAGAGAGCGTCCATAAAAAGCTGTTAGAAACTAGGACTTGTCAGAGCCAATATGGCTCAAAAGTAGTGTTATTCATGGTACTTGCATCCTAGCTGTTATGACCTTTGTAAATACAGTGTATTTTCTAATACTGCCCACCTTTTAACAGAAGCCACTCTCTAACAGAAGCTGAGGGATGGCACTGGAGGAATGCCAACAGTAGCCATGTGGATTTGCTACACTTTTGTCATCAAGTCTCTATCTCCTGTCAGCATTAATTTTCTGAACCGGATGATACAATAAAATGGGAGATGGTATAATTCTGACACACCTGTACAAAAAACCTACTGATAGGAATAGCTTATTATATGCACATAGTCGTCATCCAGGCCATACCATCCAGAATTTACCAAAGGGACAGTTTATTAGAGTTCATAGAAATTGTGGAAATTATACTCTCTTTATGTAGGGCTAAAGAGTTAGAGAACAGGCTGCTTGATAGGGGTTACAGTGATAAAATTGTAACAAAGACGAAGTTACACACTGACATGTTCAGAAGAGAAACTTTATTGATAAATAAAGTTAAGGAAAAAGGAGAACAAAGTATGATTTTTGTCACTACCTTTGGGGAAGGGTCTAAACAAGTGGTGGGCATTCTTAAAAACAATCTGTCAATACTGAAAGGGGATACCACAGCTGCAAATGCTGTTTGAGAAACCTTTAAGATTTCATATAAGAGAGGCACTAACCTTAGGGATAGGTTAGTTCACAGTTATTTGCCAAAGAGAGGGGATACTTCTCAAGATGTAAATAACTGGGGATGCACATCATGTGGAAAGTGCAGTACATGCCATATTGTTACAAAAGCAAAGGAATTTGTCAATCAAAAAATGGGCATATGAAAGAATAAAAGGAGAGATCAATTGTAACACTAAAGCTGTTGTTAATTTATTGACCTGATCCTGTGGAAAATTCTATATTGGCAGAACTAAGAGATCATTTTGTTTTAGGATTAATGAACATATTCGAGCCATTAAGAATAATAACATTAATTATGCTACGGCAGTACACATTAATTCACAAAGTGATAGGTCCCTACATAAGGTTATTGCTACAGTAATTGATTGTATCCATATTGACATCAAGGGAGGGAATCTCCAGAATGAACTGAACTACAGAGAACAAGAATGGATTTATAGGCTGGGTGCATTAAAATCTCCAAACCTAAATGGCAAATTTGAAGTAACACCATTCTTGTTAAAGAAGAGCTAAAATAGAGTTAAACAAGCATTTGTCAATGCCAAATGTTGTCGCGCTGGCATTGGCATTGGTAGTGGTGGTGCTAGAGATGCATAATAGGAATGGCAGTGAAGTATTGAAGTGACACCAACCCCACACCCACCCTGTAGAGAGCGACTGGCATTGGGATGTGCCTTTGGGTTGTCAGCTATAATGCTCATGCCATTGTACCTCACCCTACCCTGTAGAAACTGACAAGTGTCATGGTGTACTTTGGGCTCTTTGGGCATTAAACTTACCCCATTCCATAAGGAAATACACTGACGTGGGTGTAGTATAGGAGCATAGGGTGAAGTTTGTGCCTGAACAGTGCAAGACACACCACAATGCCAGTCAGTGGCTGCAGGGTGGGCATGGGGGTGGAATGGTGTGAGCATTACATCTGATGATCCCAAGTCACAGCCCTGATGCCTGTCAGTCTGTACCGGATGGGGTGTTACAGTTTGAAACCTTAACACCATAGGCTTGTAGTGGTAGTTTACTCTACGTGTTCAACATGGGCTGTTTGTCAGGCCACCTCATGAAAAGCGGCACAATCACTTTGTTAGCTAAAAGGTGGTTTTGCACAGTGGCTGTGGCATTTTGTGACAGAGGGATGAAAACACAGTTTGGGGCAGGATGTGGAGAATGACAACTGTATTGTTCATGAGGAGGCGTAAAAAATGGCAACATTGAAAATCTGGAGTGGCAATATGAAATATTGGTGAAGCAATGAACATGCATACAAACTGCGCAGCAGACATCCGCAACCCAATTATTTGTGGGAGTTTTTAGGTACATTTTCAACATAGGATTTTTGGGACCTCCCCTCATGAACAGTGGCGCTGTGATTTTGTTAATGTGTCCCAAAAGGTGATTTCCCACAGCAAGCACGCCATTGTGAGCCACGGTACTGGGAAGGTGTTTTGGGCAGTCTGTGAAAAATGGCAGCTGTACTGTTGTTAAGGAGGTGTGCACAAATGCCAGTGGTGAAAATCTGGCATGAAAATATTGCAAATGGACAAAGCGAGAAGGCTGCATGGAAACTGCACAATGCGTGCTTGCAGCACAGTCATTTTATGGACTTTCAGCATCAAATTTTCAACATAGGCATATTAGGACCTCTACTCATGAACAGTGTCATCATTTCTGAAAACTGCCCTGAAAACTGATTTCGCACAGTGACCGTGCAATTCTGCACCAGACGTGCAAAACACATTTCAGCCAGGATATGTAAAATGACAGCTGTACTGTTTATAAAGAAGTGTGGAAAAATGCCAATTTTGAACATGTGGAGTGAAAATATTACAAATGCACAAAATCACGAGCGTGCATGCAAACTGCACAATGCATGCTCGTAAAACACTCATTTTATGGACTTTCGGCCCCAAATTTTCAACATAGGCATTTTAGGGCTCTGCTAATGAACAGTGTCACTGTCATTTTCAGAATGTGTCTCAAACAAGGACTTTTCACAGTGACCCTGCTATATTCCGCGCCGGAACTGTGAAAACACATTTTGGTCAGGATGTGAAAAATGACAGTCATACTGTTCATAAGGAGGTACAGAACAATGGCAATATTGAAAATTAGGAGTGAAAATACTATAAATTTGTGGACTTACGAGTGTGTGTGCAAACTGCACAATGCATGCTCGTAACACAGTCATGTTATTGAGCATTTTCACCAAATTTTCAGCATAGGCATTTTTGGACCTCTGCTCATGAACAGTGCAGTTGTCATTTCCATAATTTGTCTGTACACTGATTTCTCACATAGACCGTGCTATTCTGCACCGGAAGTGCGAAAACACATTTCAGGCAGGATGTGAAAATGACAGCTGTATAGTTCACAGGAAGGTGTGGAAAATGCCAATGCTGAACATGTGCCATGAAAATATTGCAGATTTGCTAAGTTACAAGTGTGCATAGTACCCTGCATAGCATAACGCTCAATAAAACAGTAGTACGGATTTTTTGCAAATTTGCAACATAGGCTTTGAAAGCCCCCTCATGAACACTGGCACTGTCATTTCATTCCTCACTCCCAAAAGGTGATTCCACTTAGCGACTGCGAAATCACCTTTCGGGACCAAATAACGCCATGACAGTGCAAGAATTAACGAGGAGGGGTCCCAAAAACCCCATGTTCAAAATTTGGTGCCAAAATTCCAAGAAATGCCTGAGATATGCATCAAAGTTGAAAAAAACTATTTATTCTATTATACAGCTTACCGGTATTTCCTCAGTTCGGAGTCAGCTTTGAAGAGTGCAGACGTATTTCTAGTCCATCAAAGATCATCGTGCCGAACTCTGGGGGTAAGTATGGGGTGAGGGGGGTGTGGGGAGGCAGGGTTTTCACTGGGTGGGTACAAGTGGTGGGTAGGGGAGACTACAAGGGACCATTTTTGTGTTACAGAGTGAAAAAAAAAACTATCGTGGTACAGTTTTTTTTTTCCCTCAGGGAGATTGCCACGCTGGGGTGAGCTCCAGCATGCCACCTAACTGTTTGGGCAGGGTTGCTGCAGCTGACAGGGATTGGCACCCTCATCAACACACAACAAAAGGGGGAAGACTTATACCGGCTGGGGACTGACACCCCATCAGCACACAAGGAGAGTACAGAGAGCATTTAGGATTAGACCCTCAGCATAAAAACATGGAGTGCTTTATGCTGAACAGGTGGGCTTCACTGTTGGCACATAATTGTGGGCACGGTAAGCTGGCAGGGAATGGGCACCCAGGTTGGAAGTTAGGAGCCACCACCATGCTTACAATGTGGCTGAGCATGTCGGGAGGTCCGCGGCATCTGACGAGCTTTGCTCAGATTGCAGCAGACCTTTCCTTAGATGTGCTTGCCACATTAATATGCATGGTGTGGCTCCGGCATGCAGGCTGATTAGGGAATAAGGGACACACCTACTGGTGCGTGCCCTGCATTTGCCCAACAGTGACCGTGCCTCCAAATCTCCACTGCCACAAGATGTTGGCAGCGCAAGTGCACTAACATAAAAAGTAGAAATGTTATTGTTAAATGATAATTTAACACCTTTATGTCTCTAAAGTTTTTCCCTCTACTTTGTCACTAAAAATATCCCCCCATATTCTCTGTAATAATAATAATTCTGTATAAGACCATGATTTGACATGTCTCTGTATATATATTTCTGTATATACATTTTTTAGGTGCTACATATGTTTACAGTTATGGATGGGATCATGATCACATACCCTGTGAAGAATTTATTATGTACAATGGAAGAAAACATTGAAATGTTTACATATACAACTGTTTTCTTTTTTATATGTATGGGTATGCACTAAACAGCAGTTTGATTGATTGTAATTATAGGTAGTGTCCACTAGATGGCAAGGTACTAACCTTAGGGATAGGTTATTTATTTGCCAAAGAGAGAAGATACTTCTCAAGATGTGAATAGATGGGGATTTATGTGACTGTAAAATGTATCTTTGGCATTTCTGCTTAAAGTTGAACCAGCATAATATTCTGTGGTGATTTGCATATGCAGCCCGTGATGCTTTGCATTATGGAGGCATGTGTTATTTTGTATTTCTTTGAAACTTTGCTTCCTAGCCAATGCCCTTTGGGGTAACCATTGCCTCAGTGCTTGCGCACAGAGGTTCATTTTCTTTTACAGTAGTAGCCACAGACATTGCCAGCTATTTCCTGAAATTTCTGTGATATTTCTAGAGAATTCTGCTGCTTTCTGCATTTCCACAGTAGGGGAAGCAGAGAGAAACTCTAGAAATTTTGCAAAATATCTGGAAATAGCTGTCAATGTATGTAGCTACTACTGTAGCTTGTTTTTTGTTTTAATTGGGTTCACTACTACATAACCCAGATAGACCATCTTAGGGTAGCTGGTTCATTCCACTAGGGTGTCAAACAGATAAGACACGCTGATGAGTCCTAGTAGGATGAAATACGTGTCTGTGTCTTTTTTTGGCACCCTTTGCAAACTGTGTGAGAGGCCTTTTGGCAGCATGCACTTCTGCTTAAAGTTGAACCAGCATAATATTCTGTGGTGATTTGTATATGCAGCCCATGAAGCTTTGTATTGGGGGGGCATGTGTTATTTTGTATTTCTTTGAAACTTGGCTTCTTGGCCAATGCCCTTTGGGGTAACCATTGCCTCAGTGCTTGTAAACATAGGTTCTTTGTCTGTTTTTAAAACTATGTATGAATGAAATACCATAGTAAGTGACATCATTAATCAATTAATACATCATGTATTGTGATTGGTTTAAAACATTTTTTGAATTTTGGTGAATATATAAATAATAGACTGTTATTTGAATGGATATCTCTGATGACACTCTGAAGGGAGTGAAATGTAAGAAGTTCCTTTGCGGCTACTAATCTGGGGCTGTGGCTGCAATAAATATGCCTTTGCACTGAATTTAGCAGCATCTGTGGTTTCTTTTGAAGGGGTGAGTGCACTGATCTTCATCTATAATAAAGTTTATTCTTGCCTCAGGTAGCTGTGTTTGTACAGAGCAAGTATATGGCATAATAAAATATTTGAATTGTGCCATCCAGAGGATAAAGAGAAAGAGAGACTACTGGAGGGCAAAGATAACTTTTGCGGTTACAGAAATCACAAATAAAGTTCATCTTTGCCCCATTGTGGCAGTGTGTGTGAGTTTACACAGGGAAGGCTGGCAAAATAAATATTTGACATGTGCCATCCAAAGGAGAGAGGAGAGACTACTGGGAGCCAAAGATAAATTTTACAGTCACATAAATCACAAATAAATTTCATCCTGGCCTCATTGTGACTGTTTGTATGTGTGTGTGTTTACAGAGGCAGGTTGACAAAATAAATCTTTGACATGTGCCATCTAGAGAGAGGAGAGACTACTGGGAGCCACAGAGAAATTTTACAGTCACAGAAATCACAAATAAAATGTATACATTTTCTGTATTCTTGTTGTTCCATCAGGAGATAGACTTGTGTGTGTGTGTGTGTGTGTGTGTGTGTGTGTGTGTGTGTGTGTGGTTGCATAGATCATGACAAGTAAATCTCTTTTCTTGTTGCTTTATCCACTTCAACTACAGGAGTCACTCATACCATGACTCTCAGACAGAGCCAGAAAGAGAGAGACAGAAACTTGCTGGGGAACATAAAAATATTATTATTATACTTGAGCAGGGCAGACACACTGTGGTTTCCTGGGATGGCACTGTGGAGGGCAAAGTGATAGACTGGCACCGCTGGGTGCTGTCTGCTGTGGTTCACGATCATGTTAATGCTCATTCATGTATAAACAAGCATTTGTCAATGCCGAATGTTTGCTTGCTGGCATTGGCATTGGTAGTGTAGGAGTTAGAGTGCTGCATAATAGGAATGGCAGTGAAGTATTGAACTGAAGCCAACCCCACCACCACCCTGCAGAGACTGACAGGCATTGGGTGTGCCTTTAGGTCATCAGGCATAACGCCATGCCATTTCACCACCTCTTCTCTGAGACACTGACAAGTGTCATGGTGTGCCTGGGGTCTTTGGCCTTATGCTCACACCATTCCATTAGGAAATATGGTGAGATGGGTCCTGTATAGGAGAATGGGGTGAACTTTGGGGCCAAGAGTCCAAAGGCACGCTATAATGCCTCTCACTGGCTACAGGGTGTGGAATGGTATTAGCATTACAGGCGAGAATCCCAAGTCACACCCCTGATGCCTGTCAAGTCTCTACAGGATGGGGCGTTGTAGTCGGAAACACTAATGCCTCAGGCGTTCATTGGCATTTTCACCTCAAATTTTCAACATGGGTTTTTTGTGACCCCCCCCCTACCTTATGAACAGTGGTAATATCAGTTTGTTAGCTGAAAGATGATTTCTCACAGCAACTACACCATTTGGCACCACAGGTGTGAAAACACATTTCGAACAGGATGTGAAAAATGACAGCTGCACTGTTTATGGGGAGGTACAAAAAAATGGCAATGTTGAAATTCTGCAGTGAAAATGTTAAAAAAAACTTGTGAAGTCATGAGCGTGCGTAGAAAATGCACAACACACACCCCTAATGCAATTAGTTTGAGGATTTTTTACAGCAGATTGTCAACACAGGGATTTTGGAACTTTTGGAACAGTGTCACTGTGATTTTCTTGATATATCCTGAACAGTGATTTCCCACAGTGACCACGCATTTCTGTGCTGGAAGTGTGAAAACACATTTTGGCTATGGTGTGAAGAATGACAGCTGTACTGTTCATAAGGAAGTGTGGAAAAATGCCAGTGTTGAAAATCTGAACTGAAAATATTAGAAATCCATGAAGTAATGAGGGTGCGTGGAAACTGCGCAATGGTCACTCATAACACTGCCATTTTATGGACTTTTTTCACCCAATTTTTAACATAGCCATTTTAACACCTCTGCTCATGAACAGTGTCACTGTGATTTTCTTAATCTGTCCCAAACATTGATTTCGCAACCGACTGCATCATTGTGCGCTACATTGGCGGAAACACATTTTGGGTGAGATGTGAACAATGACAGCTATTCTTTTCATACGGAGGAGTGGTAAAATGACAATGTTGAAAATCTGGAGTGAAAATATTGAAAATTCATGAATTTACAAGCGTGCGTAGGAACAGCGCGACGCATGCTCATAAAACAGTCATTTTGTGGAATTTTTTCACCAAATTTTCAACATAGGGTTTTTGGGGGCTGACCTCATAAACTGTAATACTGTCATTTTATTTATTTTTATTTATTTATTTATTAAGCATCAGTTTACAACCTTTGAGCCAGAGGCTCGTTTACAAAGGTACCTCGTCATAGAGAGGACAATACAGCGATAACTTGGTATAGAGAAACAGTGTACAGCTTTTTTTGAGGATACAGGAGGAACAAATGAGATCAACAATTTACAACATGCAGGATTGGTGAAGTTAACATTGTTCAGGGAAATAACATCAGAAAAACATAGGATATCAATACAGTGTGTTTTAGCGGAGTCAACAGGGAGGTAACAGGAACCAAGGGCAGAGAAGGTAAGGATTTGAGCAGCCAACAAGGGACTTTGTCAGAGAGTGAGCAAGATAGCTTAGAAACAGCAACAACTGTGTGTAGTGAGAAGGTGGTTCTGGAGGGTAGTTTTAAAGCAAGAGATTGTGGGGTGTCAAAGATACTACTGGCAGGGAGGAATTGTACCAAGAAGGGCATGGTAGAGGAAGGCCAGTTCCATGAGAGGTCTTGCCTAGGTCCTTCAACTTGGTTTTACAGGAGGACCGTGTTGAAGCTAGTGAGTTTATGGTGGATAACGGCAGTCAAACCAGGAGGAGAGAGCCCAAGGAGAGTTTTTTTGTAAGGATGCAGGTTTGATACCTAAGACATTCGTCAAGATTAAACAGATTTGCCTGGGAATAAAGATGGCAGGTATGTGTAAGTCTGGGAGCACCTAAGATTAGTTGATAGGCCTTATTTAAGGTGAGGCAGATTTTGTTTAGTGAGGTCTGGTCAGCAGCCCCGTAGACTGGTAAGCCATAGTCAACAAGTGACAGAATGGAGGACATAACTGCGAGTCAGAGGGTATTGGGGGGGAGACAGTGTTTGTGACAGTAAAGGATTCCCAACCTAATATTGGTGGAGGAGGCTAAGGTGGAGATATGGGAAAGGAACATGAGGGCAGGGTCAAAGGTCATCCCAAGGTATTTGCATGTGTAAACTTGTTCGAGTGGGAAAATAGAGCTGGTGAAGACTTGAAGTTGGAAATTACTAGCTTTGTTTTGGGAGTGGGAGAAGATCATAGATTTGGTCTTTTTAAGATTGATAACCAGTCTATGTTCTTTAAACCAGGCTTCCACATCTTTATAGGATAATTGCAGGGAATCTTGGAGGGTGGTGGGGTTACGGTCAGGAGCAAAGATAACAGCATCATCAGCATAAAGGAGGAGTTTACCAGTACAGGCACCTGGCAGGGTGTTGAGATGAAGGGAAAAGTGCAGGGGCCCAAGAATAGAGCCCTGGGGAACCCCAGATCGGATAGGGCAGAGGTCAGAGAGGGTGCCATTGATTTTTACACGCTGGGACCGGGCAGACAGATAGCTGGAGCACCATGAGACAGGTCCTGCATTAAAGCCAGCATAGCTGAGTGCATCCAGCAGGAGAGGATGGGATACGGTGTCAAAGGCTTTTGACAGATCGATGAACTCTGCACCAGCAAGAGAGCCCAAGTCCAGGGAAGAATGGAGGAAGTTAGAAAACTTGATGAGGGCAGTATTGGTGCTGTGCCCAGCACAGAAGCCATGTTGTTCAGGGCAGAGGACACTGTATTTGGTAAGAAACTCAGATATTTGGGAGGATACTACTTTCTCTAAGGCTTTTGAGAGTGGTGAGAGGATTGAGATGGGACGATAATTACCGGAAAGGGCCCTATCTCCACCCTTATGTATGGGAGTGACAGTGGCAATTTTCCAGGCAGATGGAAATTGCCCTAAGACAAGTGATTTGTTGAAGAGGCTGGCGATTGGGCGATGACCTGGTCCAATGCCAGGCTGAGGAGTCTGGGGTCCAAGGAGTCACTGCCAGTGGTGTTGCTTCTTAGGGCCTTGGTCAGATATGGTCTGACTTCATTGACAATAACCCGTGGAAGTGGAAAGATGCATGTGGGAGCAGGGTCAGGAGAGTGGGGGTGGGTCAAAAAAGTTGCTAGGGAGTACAGAGCTAAGGTCAGTAAAGGATTTATTGAGATGGTTAGCAATGAGGGTAGGATCAGTAGAGATAATACCCTCAATATTGATTTGGGAAGGTGGAGGAGAGCGTGTACCACCATTTAGTTGTTTGATATTATCCCAGAAGGTTCTAGCATTCCTCCAGGATGAGGTGAGTGAGGCCTGATAATGATCGGCCTTTGCTTTGTATGGCCGGGTGATACATTTATTTCAAGGCAGCAACATATGCCTATCTGTTGGCAGGGTGGCCAGTTTCTGTGGCTAGGTGCCACAGGTTATCCTATGCCTAAAGGTTGGGTAGGGAAGGAGTGACCCAGGGAGTATGCCGTTGCGTGAACAAAGTTTGGTTGGGGTGCGAAGATATCACAAGCTTTGTTAAACATTAAAGTGAAGAAGGCCAGGGCCGGATCAAGGTTAGGGGCGGTCTCAATGGGAGACCAGTCAACTTGGGCTAGAAGTTGCTTCAGGCCTCTCAGCCCACCTGGTTGCAACTGCCGCTGTAGGGTGGCCTGTGCAGTGGATTTGGTTAGGGACGTAATCCAATGGAAGAGAATAGGGGAGTGGTCACTGATTCTATCTGGGAGGACTTGTAGATTGCAAACCTGGTTAGGTCAGTTGGTGAGGACTACATCCAGAAGAGTGCTCAACCCCATTGTGGGGTTCACTCTTGTTGGTTGGGTAACAAGTTGCTTTAGGTCAATAGCAGTAAAGGAGTTACAGGTGGAGGAGGATGCGGGGCTTAGCCAGTTGATGTTTAGATCACCCATGAGAATATGCTCAGGGGAATGTGGTAGAGAGGTAATATACTCTATTAGAGGGACCAGGGCCTGAGTTTGATTTTTTGGGGGAATATAGGCAGAGGTTAGAAAGAGGGGGCCTTTAGAGGGGTCAGGGGTAAGTTTTAGGGTAAGGACCTATGCCCTGAGGTTAAGGACAGGAGCTGGGAGGGCTACTCCAGGAAGGGAGTCTTTGATATAAATAGCACAACCTCCACCTCGTCTCCCTACACGGTCTTCTCAAAAGAGGGAGCAGCCAGGGAGTGAGACAAGGGAGTCAGGGGTAGAGTCAGATAGCCAGGTTTCGACTAGGGAGATGATGTCAAGTTTGTGGACAGTGACCCAACATTGGAGTGAGTCAAATTTATTCAGGAGACTGAAGATACTCATAGAAGTAATAAGAAGCCCAGGGGATCTAGTCAAGGAGTTATTGTGGGTTGGGATGAATGTTCCCTGACAAGAGTAGGAGGAGAAGTACAGCCCTGATCAGGGGTGTGTGGAAGGCATTTTTGCGTCGAGCGAGATAGTAGAAGTGGGAGAGCTTAGAGACACAAGGGGTGGGCAAAGAGGTACAGGATGGGCAGGCTAGTACAATAAGTTGCCCATAGGCACAAAGGGGGGAAGCTAGGTGGGGACTGTGGGGAGGGTATGATAGGTTGGGGTGCAAGAAGATAGTAGTGAAGGAGGGAGGTGACTCCGGGGCCCCAGAGTAGGGGACCTGTGGTGCCATGGGGACACTTGGGTTAGATGGAGGCCACATGAGAAGGAGGAGGGAGAGACATGACAAGAGAAGGTGGGCAGTTATCTTAGGATGGGTCTGTAGAGAGCAGTAATGAGATGGGTAGAAGAGGGTGAAAGGTCTACCCATAAGCGTAGTTGCCACTTTGGTGTAGTGGTAAAGCCCCCGCCTCAAATGCACAGAGTACCAGATTCAAGGCTTGTCTAGGGTGATAAAAAAGGTCCCAGGATGGTGGCAGCTGCAGCAGGGTGCAGGGTTCAAAGCCTGCAGTAGCACCCAGAAAAATATTTTAGCAGACTATGGGGGTTAGAGGCTTTTAGAGTCTTAAAATCTATCACAAATAATAGTCTGACATGATAGCTGAATGGTGGTGCTGCTGAGTGAAATAGCGAAAGTGCAGGGTTCAATGCCTTCGGTGGCACCAAGAGAGAAATGGTGAAATAGTTTGGCAGACTAGGGGGGTCAGAGACTATGAAAGTCTTAGAAAGTAAGGATAAGATAGCCAGATACAATGGTTAAGTGGTAGAGCTGCTGACTCTGATAGCAAGGATACTGGGTTTGAGAACAGTAGCAAGACAGAGAATAGGTATTTTTGTTTCTAAGAAGGAAGAGTTAAAACCTTGAAATTAGGGTAGATATTGGCCTGGTTCGTTGGCTTAATGGTTGGGCTGTAGACTTTGGAGTAAGGGGTACAAGGTTTGAGGCTTGCAAGGGGCCTAGTGGTGGGTTGAAGGGAAGGAGTGAGGAAAGAAGACAGCAGAAAGGATTAGGAGGGAACTGCAGAGACCTCTAGTGGACAGGGATTGCAGTAGCTGCTAGGAAGGAGTGGAGAGCGGTTGGAGTGGTGCCAGAGTAGAAAGTGCAGCAACCCCTAGTGGTCGGAGTGTATAAGCAGCAAATGGGAAAGTGGACACTTTGTAAAATGATGAATAGGTCATGTGATGTGACACGTGACCTGCGAGCAGCAATAAATGGAGTGCCACCCCTGGATGGGGAGGTGGTTGGGGCTGGCGGGTGGGAAGAGCAACACACACTGTTAATCAGTCCCAAAAGGTGATTTTGTGCAGTGACTGTGAAATCATCCTTCGGGCCAGATTAACACCATGACAGTGAGAGAATTCATGAGAAGGGCTCCCAAAAACCCCATGTTGAAAATTTGGTGCTAAAATTCCAAAAAATGCCTGAGATATGCATTAAAGTTGAAAAAATCCTATGTATTGCATTATACAGCTTACCGGCATTTTCTCAGTTTGCGGTCGGCTTTGAAGAGTGCAGACATGTTCCCAGTCCACCGATGATTGTCGTGCTGGACTCCAGAGGTAAGTACGGGGTGAGGTGGGGGTGTGGGGAGGCAGGGTTTGCAGAGTGTGTGCGTGGTGGGGGCAGGACACTCCAGTTTAGGAAGGTTTTCTGCTTTCAGTTTTTTTAAACTTAGACGACGTGGGGAAGTGTGCCACACTGGGGCTCCCAGCATGGCACAAGGAAGGCTGTTTGGGGGCCATGGAGCTGACAGAGTTGGGCACCCCCATCGACCAATCTTTTGCCATGCTGGGTGGGCTCCCAGCAGCACCCTGTACTCTCTGGGGGTGGAACAGTGGAGCTGACAGGGGTGGGCACACCCTATCAGCTAACGATATGTTGCCATGCTGGTGTGGGCACACAGTGTGGCATGGAAGTGCAGTACAACCAACAAGGGATGGGGCACCGTCGGCTATACAGTGTGAGCGGAGGGGCACGCGCACGCAGTATGCGTGTGTGTGTGTGGGGGGTGCACGAGCAGGCAATATCTTATCGCTGCTCACTGAAGCGTAGCACTCCCTTTCAACTGTATGGCACTGCATTTTGGGATTATGGCACTATGTTTCTTGCACATGCATGCAAGCAAACATAAAAATACTTTCCTGACAAAAAACAGACAAGCTGTTGCACCTGTGCTGCTGGCTGTTGGGTGCTCAGGGGATACTGTGAATTTGTGACTCATAGCAGTCTGTTTTGTTTATTTTTTTGTTTAACTCAGAAAACAAGGAAGCAAAAGTCACAAGGTGTTTTCATTCATTAATTTATTTCAACTAAACAGAGAAAACAACACAAGTAAAGTACACACAATTGTCATCATCACCACTCTTTCCATACATTATTCTCCCTCCTAATTCTTCTTACTTTTATCATATCATATATAACCATTAAACAACCCCAGTGTGTGACTGTGCGTGTGCCAGATGTGTCTGCATCACCAATTTAAATTCTAAAGGCACAGTGTTGAGTAACAGTTGATGAATACAGTTTGTCACTGAACAGTAACAGTAGGAGTCAGCCAGCCAGCTAAGCTTGGAAGGAAGTGGTGGTGGACTGCTGTCGGTGTGCTGTGTATAATATATTCAGCTCTGGTCTGTAGATGTGAATGTGGTTGGCAGTCATCAGAGAACATTAGGTAAAGGGATATTTTTACAGGTTAGAATTAGAAATAAGAAAACAAATGGGTCAAAGTGCTGATGAGGCACATTCTCAGGTAGGCACAGGCAATGGCACTGCAAAGGACAGCAGTCAGCTTTCAAAGGGAAAACAAAATGAAACACCCCAAAATGCTTTTTTTGCAGCTAAAGTTTAATCTTCTAAGCAAATGCTGGAATCAAAAACAGGTGCATCTGTTGGATCTGTCCCAAGTAAAAGCAAAAAGTTATGTAGTTAAAACCAAAGGATTGGTGGGTACCACCAGCAGAGGCACCTCATTGTATGGAACAATTGCATACCACGCTACTGCCAGTCCCTCTCAGTCATCTGATTCTTGCTGTGGCAGAACACAATGAGGATATTAATAAAGATGAATGGTATGAGAATATTTTTAGTTGTTAAAGCGCACCTCTGGTGAGAGGTTTCCTAATATATACTTTCAAACTGCATTGTAAAATTGTGTTTTGTGCATTTCTTCACCGTTTGTGGACTTAGGGTATCCTCTCTTGAGCTAAAGCTTGTTGTTTGGCTTGCAAGGGATTATGGGGTACTGGAGGCTTACTGATCATAGCCACCAGTGCTCCCCCTAGTTTACCACCTAAAACACCTTTGTGCCTTTCAGAGGCATACTCTTCACCACCTCTAGCCCTTAAAAACATCAGGGTAAGCCTTTTTAAAGGCTTTTAAATGCTTTTTAGCATTAAAACTGAAGCACAAAACTGGAAATAGAGCGATTCACACTTCTGGGTTCTTACATTTAAGACCTGCTCTAGCAAGTGGGGCGTGGGCCACGTGCGGAGACACGCACAGTGACACATGCGTTTCAGTGCATGTTCATCGGGGACGAGAAGGTAAAAGCTAGTACTTTAGTTTCATAGAGCACAATAAGCTGTTTCACATCTTGGTGTCCTTAAAGTACTTCTTTATTATCCTTACTCAAAATGAAAAAGGCAAACAAATATTGTACGACATGAAAAAATGTATGCCTCCGGCAAACAAACACCTAACTATATGTGTGAAAAGTGTGTTCTTGTTGGTGATTTACAGGAAGAAATTATTCGACTGCAGCTTAAGATGTCTTCAAAATCTGACATCAAAGCACTGCAAGATTAGATCGATCAGATGTCAATCTTAATGGAAATAAACACCTCTTTCACAAAAACTGCAGATGATGACAACCATCAGGAGTCCAACCTAAATGTTCCACATGTCCCTGTATTAGAACACCAATTGTTACTTCTACCTCTTTAGTCGCAGCCACAAGTTGTCAACAGTTAAATACCAGCAAGGTTGATTCTTGGATCACAGTACCTCATACAAAGCTAAAGAAAATAACAAACAAAACTCCTTCACCTCCTGTTTCATATCAAATCCCTATACATAATTCCTTCAAACATCTTTCACAAACTATTGACGGAACCGAGTCAATGAGCCCTGAACTTGGTATAAGTGCTGAAAAATAAATCAATATACAACAAAACTTCAAGCGAACAACTATGTGCTGCTCAGATTCATCCTCAGAATCCCCCCCCCTTTAACTACCCATGAGAAATTAGCTAGTAAAAAGGAAGTATTTGTCTTGGGTGACTCCATCACAAAATATATAGACCGTGCGGTCTGTAACCCTGACAAAGAACATCATACCTGCTCTAGTTTATTTATTTATTTATTTATTTATTAAGCATCAGTTTACAACCTTTGAGCCAGAGGCTCGTTTACAAAGGTACCTCGTCACAGAGAAGACAATACAGTGATAACAACTTAGTACAGAGAAACAGTATACAGTTTTTTTTTTTTGAGGATACAGGAGGACAAATGAGATCAACAGTTTACCGGGGGGGCAAGGATTTCAGACATTACCTCAATGGTTAATTCAATTCTACAACCAGCTGGAGAAAATCCACTAGTGGTTGTACATGTAGGAACAAACGATATCTCCAAACTACCTCTGCAACAAATAAAGCAGGACTATGTTTCCTTGTGTAACTTACTAGTGGAACGGGGTTGTAATATATGCCTATCTGGAATTCTGCCAGTTCCAAGAGCTACAGAATATATCACAGCTAAAATAAAAGCCTTAAATGAATGGCTTAGGAAATGGTGTCTTAGACAAAATATTTCCTGTCTGACACACTGGGAAGAGTTTCATCATAATCCATCCCTCTTTTGTTGGGATGGCTTACACCTCAGCAGATAGAGAAGCACATTATTGGGATGTAAAATTGCTACCTTCATACATTCCCATTTAAACTGATGTTAAAGGGGGCGTTTGGGCTAACTACCAATACTCTTAATACTGGGACCCACTTTTCAAGCCAAAATCACCTAAACATTTTATCTCTTAATGCTCGATCTTTAAATATTGCAAAACTTGCTGAGCTGGAACTTAAGGCTCAGTCTCTTGATCTATCCTTATTAGATATACCAGAAACATGGAGCAATGCTGATAGAATTTGGACCACTGAAATTCCAGGATATAAACACTACTTCAAAAACAGACCTGATAATAAGATAGGTGGTGGGGTCAGCCTTTACGTCAGAGATAACATCATTTCTTATAAATCCTCAGTGAGTGTTCAGTTTGAAAGTGTATGAGTGTATATTCAATCTAAGGGTTTTTCCCAAATTTTAGTTGGGACTTGTTATCGTTCACCTTCTTCAGATTTTAACCAAAGCTCATGGTTAACTGATGAAATTTCCCAGTTATCAAATAATGGCTCAGTTCTAATCTTGGGCGATTTCAATTTACCAACTATAAACTGGGAAACTTTAATTGGCTCAAACCATTATGACCACAGATTTCTTACAACCATTATTGATTTGGGGTTCTACCAGTTGGTTAAGGAACCTACCCGGGGTAGTAACATCTTGGACCTTGTCATAACTTACATAGATATCCCTGCGAATGATTTATTAATATCAGAACCTCTTGGCAATAGTGACCATATGTCCATATTTCTTACTATCTCACCATTTCAATGCTCTGTAATAAATAAGCAAAAAATTTAGCAATACGATCGAGCAGATTTTCAAAAAATAAATCATTACCTAGGAGCATTTGATTGGGACAATATTTTTTCTTCCCTTAATACTGATGAACCATGGGATTTCTTAAAAACAGAAATTCAAGTACTTGAACAGCAATATGTCCCGGAAAAATGTAAGTATAATAACAAAGGTAAAATTCCACCATGGTTCAATAGATCTATAAAAAACATATTTCACGTAAACAAAAGTTATTTTCATTATTAAAAAAAGTCCCACTAATCAAAACAAAGAAATACTAATTAAATATAGGGAATTGGTTAAAATATTAAAAAAACTAATTCTGCAAGCTAAAAGTAATTTAGAATTTCATATTGCACACACTAATGATTCACATAAAGCATTGTATGCCTACTTAAACAGCAAAAAAGGTAACAGCAGCACTATTGGCCCACTAAATATAAATAATACAATAATAACCTCTGATTCAGTAACTGTCTCTGATTTAAATAATTATTTTTCATCAGTTTTTGTCCAGGATCCATCTCAAATCCTCTCTGATAGATATTCCTTAAGTAACACAGAATATAAGGTTTTACAGAATGATGTCCACAAATTATTAATAACATTAAAGAAATTAACAAGTCCTGGCCCAGATGATATATGTCCCAAATTTCTTTTGGGAGTTAAAGACACCATTGCCCTACCACTCACTATTATTTTTAATAAATCTCTTCATGAATCAAGGGTCCCTCTGATTGGTTAACTGCAATAGTAACTCCCATTTTCAAACAGGGTTCCCACTCAAAAGTTGAAAACTATCGCCCAGTTAGTTTAACCTCAATTCCTTGTAAATTATTGGAAAAAATAATCAAAACTTTTCTTGAAAAAGAAATGGAATCCCTAAACATAATTGATATAACTCAACATGGATTTAGAACAGGTTTTTCTTGTACCACAAACTTGCTATCATTCTACAATTATGTTAGCATGAATCTTGACTTAAATATTCCAACTGATGTCATCTTACTGGATTTCAGTAAAGCGTTTGATAAAGTGTCACATGCCATTTTGATTAAAAACTCATTCATTTAGGATTCTCATCAACACTAGTCTCATGGATAAAAAGTTGGCTAAGTAATCGCACTCAGAGGGTTCGGGTTAATAGCACCTTGTCAGACTTGGGTAGGGTGACGAGCGGTGTTCCCCAGGGCTCCATTTTGGGACCCACCCTATTTAATATTTTCATCAATGATATGAAAATTTGTTCTTCTAACATCCTTATGAAGTTTGCTGATGATACTAAACTAGGGGGTGCTGTGAACAATGCAGTTAACAAAAAAACATTATTAACTGACCTTGCATCAATCGAACACTGGGCTCTTATAAACAAAATGTACTTTAATGTAACAAAATGTGCAGTCTTACACATAGGTAAAAATAACTCCAAACAGGTATACACTTTGAACAATATAATTATTAGGGTTTCTTGCGTAGAAAAAGATCTGGGAATTCTAATAAACAATAAACTTTCCCCATCTTCTCATTGTAATAAAATCGCCATTCAAACTAATGCTCTTCTGCGCAGGATAAATAGTACATTTGTCTCTAAGTCTGAACAGTGTATTATGACCCTGTATAGATCTCATGTCAGACCTTACATGGACTATGGCTCCTCTTTTTGGAGTCCGTATCTAGTATCAGATATAAATAGAATTGAACAAATTCAACACAGGGCTACAAAAATTATTCCATATCTTGCTCACTTAGATTATGATTCTAGATTACAGAAGACAGGCTCATATTCACTCAAACAGAGAAGAACAAGAGGTGATCTTTTACAACTATTCAAGATTATGAAATCACCCGCTCTGATGGAGCAATGTGGTATAACATTATCCTCCAGAAAAATTGTAGCCAGGGTACATAATAAACAATTTGTTATTAAAAAATGTAATACAAACAAAAAACAAAACTTCTTTTCTATAAGAACTCCTAGGTTATGGAATACTCTACCTCAAGATATTGTTGATTCACCTACTGTTATGACTTTCAAAAACAAACTCGACAAATGGTTAATAAAATAGTATCATAAATAATAATCCACACATGTAGAGGACAATCTTGATAGGCTATGGCCTTCATTTGTCCATCTAAACAAGTAACCAAGTAAGTAAATAAGAGAATGAACAGGCAGCAAAAAGAGGGGGTGGAAATTGCAAATGAGGAAGAAACCCATACAGAAGTAATTATATGAAATGTGTTCATGCTGCACAGAAAAAAATACCCGTGTGCTTTGCATGCTGCAAGCATGATTTAAATGTTAACTTTGAACTTACTGCATGCATGTGGCTTGAGTGCAGCAAGCAAGTGTGGAAAACATCCTTTTTAAGTTCAATTGGAACAGACTATATACATGTGGCATGCATGCAAAATGCAAGTGGTCACTGATAACTGCACCCATAAAAATTAAGTGACTTGCTTAGGATCACACAGTATACAAGTGGTGGTTGATGAGGTTCAAACCCAGGTCTTTGGGTCTCGGGGTCTGCAGTGCAGTGCCTTTAACCACTAAGCTACATTGCCTGCATACATATGGCTACCTTGCACTTCAATACAAATCTGCATACATCTGCACAGATGTGGAATGCTTATAGCCACTGATATACTTTTTAGTTTTCTTGTCCCTCCTCATCTCAGCTGCACAGCTGAACTGTAGCACACATACCAATGGAAGCACATGTGGTTTTTCCCTCCCTCAATACACACACTTACCCACACAGACAACTCACCAAATATAGATATGTCGAGAGTCTCTTACCTGAGTACTAGGGAGCCAGAGGTAGGGGTCTTTAAGAGATGGTGTCCATGGGTCATAGTGCTGAGATGTACCCCCTTGAAATGAATGGAGTTATTTGTTATTACTATTTTATACATTATGATGGCAAATTGGAGAATAATGAAGGCCACTGATCTACAAACAAAGCCCTTGTCAGTCAAGTGGTAGCCTACATTAATCTCTAACTCTCCATCAATAATGTATAAATAGCAATAAAAAATACCCTCATTCATTTCAATGGGCATGCCTGCACTTTCCCATGCCCTATGTCATAAAGTGCTTGACAGTTGAGATGTTGAAGGTCAGCTTCACTGGGGTGTATAATCCTGACTATAGTGGGGCTGCAGTAATCTGTATATACCATATTTATTTATTTATTTATTTATCTATCTATTTATTTATTTATTTATTTATTTATTTATTTATTTATTAAATCTCGGATTACAAATACTTTTGAGCATAACTTGCTCGTTTACAAAGGTTCACGTCAAAAGGATGAGGGTCAACATACATACAGAGGTAGTAAAAGAATGCACAATAAACAACCAAAACAACTAAAAGAAAAAATAAAGATACTCAGTTATAACATACTTTCACTCTACTGTCCCTGAATGCAAGAGACAGCCCTCATTTACCCCAGAAAACTACTTTGCCCCTCTTCCATCCCTCTTAGAAAACATGCTGCTCACAAAGAGGATGTTCTGTAAAGTCAGACTTTATGACAGGGGCGCAATTTCAAATTTCAGCAGGTGGGGAACCAACAACCAGTAGATGCCAGGGTTCATCTTCCTTCCAGTATAATGTTGCTGTAAAGAACACCCCAGCCATTTCTAGCCCTCCTGGTGCCCCTGACACAATATGGCCTGGCTGCGGTGACCCATGGCTCCTAAGAATTTCCCACTAATCTCCACCTACCCACTCCTTGGTCCCCTATTCCCCTACCCCCTCACCCACTTAGCCCTTCTGACTCTCCATACCCCCACCTCCACACCCACTTAGCCCCCTGACTCTTAAGCTATCACCCACCATTGTGCTCTCCTCCACACCCATCTAGCCTGTAGCCTATTCTTCCTTAATGGCTGTACTTTTGTAGGTGCTCACATTAATTGTACCGTCCAGGAACCTATCTAAGCTCTATAGCTGCATTCTGGGAATTCTCATACTTTGTACATAGTTGGAATCTGCACTTTATTCACCTAATCTGTTATGGGACTGTTTTCCTCTGTATTATGTAATTAAGTGTTGGCTTTTGCAATGTATTCTGTCTCTCTCCATCCTTCTATTTGTAATGCTGTTTAGCCTTTTTAATGATGTGTAACTGACAATGCCTTCAAGCTGCTTCTGTTTTTCTCCACTGTCCATGTAGCTAATTTTTCCCCACCCTCTGTTCAACAAGGATCATTTGTAAGTGAGCTTTTAGCTCAAAGGTATTAATTATGATTTTTACAATAAAAACAAATTAAAAAAAGGTGCAAAGTGGTCTCTAGGCCAAGCTCTGGAATGTCTGGAATGTCTCTAAGAGATAAAACTTATTTGTTGTGACTGAAAAGTGATATGCAAATCAGCAAAAATTAAAATGTATAAGATTCATCTGTCTATACCCCTGAGCAGTGCTTTAGATTTTGGCTTAAACCCACCCAGTTACTAACCAATTTTTTCCTGGCTGAAGTTCTGACCCCTCCCCCAAAAAAGTCTTTGTTCCAATTTCTCTTCCCATCTCCATTCCATGCAATACCCAATCCTTAACTGTTGTGAAATCACCCAAAGGCACAGAAACTTGAAAACCACATTCATATTTCAGTCCTTCCTCCTTCCCCAATCATACTGTAAACAAATTATTTACTTTTACTTACCTGACCATCTGGCCAGAACCTGTGGCCTAGTCCAATGTGCCACCAACCCAGTTTTCAGTCTGCTCCTCCTTCATCCTTCATCTTTCGGATGAAATGTTAAGCCAAGGTCCCTTCTCGCCTTTCTGGTGCTGTCCTGGTAGGTGTCCAGATGGAAATAAAAGAACCCAGGGCACTCTTCACAAAGAGTAGGGGACTTTGCCGGTGTCCTGGCCAGCATTCCTCTTCCCATAAACCGGTTCATGCAATTGTCCAGGCTGTGTATTGGTGTTGATGTGCAATATGGCCACCACTACACATTCAGTCACTTCGCTACCAGTCTAGCATTGCTTGTAAAGGCTTAGGGATACGCTGTGTATGAAAAGCACTATATAAATGCTGATTCTTCTGTGGAGATGGAGACCCACTAGGAGTAGACCAACAGTGATATACTGCCACAACACTGCTATTGGGAGTTCAGTGCTCACTGACTCCTCCAAGCTGTAGTGTGCAGCCTGTCTACTCTGTGGTGGGAAAGATAGTGTCCCATTCGCATGACTGATGTGCACTTGCTTGGTTGGAGAACCTCCATGTCACATATGATGGTATCACTGCGACTAGTTTGAGAGAGTGGACAGCAGAATACAAACAGCCGAGTTAGGGGTGCACCTGCAACATGAGAGCAATGAAGGCTAGGGGGACACTTATTGTGCAAAAGATCAAATCCAAATTTAATGCCATTATTGTCACATCATAAGAACAACCTAGGCACAAATGCAGTTGGAGGGGGGGGAGCAACTGACCACTCTGCCCTAACTTAATGGCACCTCTGCTTTATAGCAGAAATTCATTTTCAGGGGTAACATCAGTACAAGTAAATACAATGATTTCCACTGTGTTCTGACATACTTTATCTCCATGTTTCAGGATGTGTCATGATCAGCATGAGGGTTAGTGTCCCTCATTTTAAGTGTCCATGTCCCTCATTTCAATGACAAAATTTGAGGTATGGTGCATGCTTCCAGAACCCTCCCACCACAAAGATTGCTGAACATGTCCACAGCGTTTATGCTCCATACAGAATGACACAGAGAAAGTATTTGTGCCATAAAACTGCTATGGAGAAACAAATTTTGTAGCACTAAGTATGCATAAAGGGATTTGCATGGCCCAAAACAAAAAGGTCAGGCTTCACAAAAGAAAGGGTTCCTCTTCGTACATCTGAAATCGGGGATGTTGGCTGACTGTGTCCTAGGAATTTAATTCAGTAAGCAAACAATACTTTACAAATTAATGGCAATTTAATGACAAAAGTCAAAACCCATTAAATAACTTGAAAAAGGACCAGAATTAATGAGTTTACCTAATTTTAATGAGAAATCAATGACAAATGTATTTTAATCACTCTAATTGCTAGCACTAGTATGAGAAATGGAAACTGATGTGTTTTTTTTAATGAGATTTGCACCAGCTTTGTTGCTGCACAAATGTCAAGTATGCAACATGCAAACCTGATGTGATTTTAAAAGATATTCACACCAGCTTAACTGCTGCATTACAAACGTGCAGCATGAAAATCTGATGTGTTTTTCGTTACGGCTCACGCGCGTAAAGAACGATGGGAGAGTAGCACACTTGAGGTGTGCCTCTCCCACCCAATGCACTGCTCAGTTGAGCAGGCATGGCAGTCCTGCACCAATGGTGCAGCAGCTCAGTATGACAGTGGTGGTCTCGCCCAAAGAAAACACCACTGCCATACTGGCGCCACCCCTCACGCCACGCCGCTACCTCCCCGCACGCCCATCACGCTGCCCCCAAAGCTGTGCCATGCTGGGAGCTCACTCCAGCGTGGCAAACATTGTTTTTGCCGACGGGTGCCCAATCCTCTGTCAGCTCCATGACCCCAAGCCATACTGCTGCCACGCTGGGAGCCCACCCCAGCATGGCAAACCATTTGTTTGGATTGCTGGACGGGTGCCCAATCCCCGTCGGCTCCCTGGCCCCAGCGTAGTTTGCCGGCAGGGTGCCCAATCCCGTCGACTCATAGCCCCCACACACATCTTCTGCCATGCTGGAGCCCACCCCAGTGTGGCAAGCGTCTCGTAGTCTTTTTTCCTTTTTAACCTTTAAAAACAAAAGCGGTCCCATGGCGGCGTCTCCCAGCCCCTCACAACTCGCACCCACCCACTGCGCACCGCCTCCACACCCCCACCCTATACTTACCTCCGGACTCTGGCACGAGATCTTCGGTGGACCGGGAACACGTCTGCACTCTTCAAAGCCGACCGCGAACTGAGGAAATGCCGGTAAGCTCTATAATGGGCTAGATAGGGGGGTTACAACTTTATTGCATATCTCAGTCATTTTTTGGAATTTTTGCACCAAATTTTCAACATGGGGTTTTTGGGACCCCTTCTCATGAATGATGTGACTGTCATGGCGTTATTCGGGCCCAAAGGGTGATTTCGCAGACACTGCGCAGTCACTGCACAAAATCACCCTTCAGCCTCAGATAATGCTATGACAGTGACATCATTCATGAGAAGGGGTCCCAAAAACAGCATGTTGAGAATCTGGTGCAAAAATTCCAAAAAATGACTGTTTTACGAGCGTGCGTTGTGCAGTTCCTACACAGGCTCATAAGTTCGCAAATTTTCAGTATTTTCACTCCAGATTTTCAACATTGCCATTTTATCACACCTTCTTATGAGCTGTACAGCTGTCATTTTTCACATCTCACCCAAAACATGCTTCCGTCCATGTAGCGCACAATGGCGCAGTCCGTGTGCGAAATCAATGTATGGGACACAGTAAGAAAATCACAGTGACACTGTTCATTAGCACAGGTTTTAAAATGGCAATGTTGAAAATTTGGTGAAACAATTCCTAAAAAATGACTGTTTTACGAGCATGCGTTGCACAGTTGCCACACATGCTCGTAGGTTTGCCAATTTTCAATATTTCCACTCCACATTTTCAACATTGGCATTTTACCTCACTTCCTTATGAGCAGTACAGCTGTCGTTTTTCACATCCTGCCCAAAACGTGTTTCTGCCTATGTAGTGCACAATGGGGGTAACAAACAGGTCATGCTGACAATTTATTGTGCAAATACCAGCAATCGCACAGGGCATTAGGGTAAAGCACCATACATGCCAAACACCACTGCAAATACCTGCAAGCGAATGTTTGGCATTGACAAATGCATGTTTAGACCTGGTTTGCATAGGTTCACTTTGTGGATAAGAATTGCATGCAAACATTGCACAATTGAGCATGTGGCATACATTCTGCATGCATGCAGCACATTTTTTTATTTCTGTAATGGAAGACGAAATATTTTGCTTGAGGAAAGGGGCAGTGGGAATAAATGACAAGAGTACAGGCCCAAGAAAAATCAGGGGAGAAAAAAAACTGAAAAAGTGACTGAGGTGCAGTGCCTCCGAACAAAAAAAAAAATAAAAAGATGGTCATACTTCTCCATTAGTGCTTCTAATGAGTTGGTGGCAACTTGTGACATTTGAAAATGGCCAATCAACAGGAGCAAAAAGAAAGGAGCACTGGGAACTTCAGCACTGAAAAGGCACCTAGGCAGATGTCAAAACATTACTGAGAACCCTGATATCCTATGTTTTTCTGATGTTATTTCCCTGAACAATGTTAACTTCACCAATCCTGTATATTGTAAATTGTTGATCTCATTTGTCCTCCTGTATCCTCAAAAAAACTGTACACTACTTCTCTGTACCAAGTTGTTATCGCTGTATTGTCCTCTCTGTGACAAGGTACCTTTGTAAATGAGCCTCTGGCTCAAAGGTTGTAAACTGATGCTTAATAAATAAATCAAAATAAAATAAATAAACCCAGTCATGATACTCAAAGAGAAAGTGACAGTGATAGCTCACAACACACAGGGGTAATTCTGATAGATGAAAGCAGTGGCAGCCCACACACCACTACAGACACCTCCACTACCTCCTCCCATTCAAAGGACTCCAACTGTTATGGAAAGAAACCATGGCCCAAATATTCAAACTGCGCCCAAAAAATGCGCAACAGCAGGAGCAAGTGCAAGTCCATTGCGCCCATGCACAAGTAGTGTGGTATTTAAAAACTGCGCAGGCCAAGATGCGTCTACAACTGACGACTGAATATTGCACCACCTGTGCCATAGCGCAACTAATGAGGTGAAGCTGAGCATATCTGATGCACCATAGCGCAACAAGGGATGTTCAGCTGAGCAGTCCAGATGCATCATAGCGCAACCAGGGATGCCCCCCAGCAGCAGGGCAGCAATGCAACAGCACAACCAGGGATGCAGGGGTCCACCACCCATGCCGCAGATGGGCAGAGGAACACACATCAGAACAGACATCATCCTCTCACACCCCATGCACTGCACAACTGGGGGAGGGCTGGAATAACCACTGGCCCATGGAGATCAGCAACCAACCCACAGCCGGGCCATGGTGCCGCATCACACCCCCTGGCAAGCTGCAAATGGCACACAAGGAGGGCCGACCACCCCATGCCACACCATCCCACCAATGCAGAGCACACCCTCCATCATGACCCTCAGACATCCTGCCCAGAAGCAGCGTCCACCAGTGCAGGATAACCATGCATGCCACCATCCACACTGTGACAATGCAACCCTGTGCACCACAGAACCATGCAAGGCAGCCCCACCACAAGCACCCATCAGCAGGTGGCAGCACACAGCGATGCAATGACTGCATACACAGTGCCACCACGCACATCCCGCCAAGGTACAGCTGAGAGACTGACCATGCGTTGGCACACGAGTTACCTCACATGTCACAGGGCATGCCCTGGACCCCACCACCAGTGGTACAGCACCCTGCACACCCTCCCAAGGACACACCCCGACCCAGCACTGGCCACAGCAGCCAGCACAGACACCCACAGTGGTGCATGGAAGCATGCACCACACAGGATGGAACACAGTGCATGGACAAACACTCACCCATACCCAAGGGCACACCAACACAGGGACACAGTAGCGGAGCAACCAAGCCCCCAGCGTATGGCCATGGAAACTGTGTACACACGGTCAGCACTCCTCCATGGCACAGGAGTGCCAGCCACCCTGTGCAGGCACTGTGAAGCTGTATGCCACCAGCATTTGCCCGGAGCACAAGTGACAGATAGTAGTGCACATCCCCTGTGACACACACAAGTGACAGCATGGAGGTGGGACAACAACAGCAGAGGCCACAGTGTCACCTGAGGCAGACATGCACCACACTAGTGACAGGAGGCAACCCGACATTGTGCCGGGTACAGTGGCTGTCCTGCATGGACAGCCACCACTGACATGCCAGTGGACTGTGCATGTCACAAACATGCATGGGTGTCAGCTGCATAGGCTATGGACGGTCTGACAGGTGTGCCGTGGACATAGAGCATGCACCGTGGACCACTGCACACAGTCATCCAGTGCACAGGGAACAACATACATGCCACAGACAGTGACTGATAGCCACTCCCACACCATACTCACATCCCCACGGACACACACACATGCACATGACTGCACCACCCCTGACACCTTGCACACCACTGCAGCTGAGCACCTATAGCCTACGGCAAATCAGAGACCACCACAGTAGGCATATCAAAAGAAATGTATTTAAAAACAGCAAACAAAACTATGTACAAGTATTTACAAAGGGTTGTGGGTTGGGACATGAACAAGGTGGAGGTGGGTAAGGAGCAGGGGTGTACAAATGGTAGAAGTAAGGAAGGGTGTGAGGGTGTGTCCAGTGGGGGTAGGCGAAATCAGTGGCAGTTCAAAGCTCAGCGGGAGCCCTGCTCCCCGCTCTGGCTTCTCCTCCCACCATGATGTCTTCGGACACCGAGCCTGTCCAACCTTTTGAGTATCTCCAGAGATGACCTGGCTACCTGGAGAATCTCCCTCAGTGCCACCCTGATCTCCTGCAGCTGCTGTCCACCTAGGACAAGGGAGCAGAGCCAATAGGTGTGAATGCACAGCCCCATGCAGCCCACCCACTGTGCATGGCATATGGCCATGGGACATGCCTCTGTGATGGTGTGTGACCACCCACAGTGATCGTGTCCACAAGACACCACTAGGCACACACAGCCATGTGTACCACTGCACACACCCACCAGCCAAGTCCTGCACAGCACCACCGTGGCTGTTCAGTGACATGGCTATGTGATGTGAAGGCAGTGGCACAGCCATGTACCCAGTGCACGCATTGACCACCATTGACACACTCCCATACTTGCAGTGCCACTGGACGGTGCTGACTGTAACAAGTTGTGTGTATGGCAGTGGTGTCAATGGATGGTGGTCATGCCCCTCTGCCCGCCTTGATACACAGCATGCAATAGTAATTATGGATGTAAGGCACTGACCATCATAAAGCTGGTCCCTGTGCCTCTGCGGACCTTCGCCCCTGCCGGACTGATGGTCCTCCTGCTGGTGCCTCCTCTCCCTCGCCAGCCTGCATTCATCTGGGCCTAAGGTGCAAACATGGAGAGAAGAACATCAGTACAATCCTGTAGCAAAGTTCCCCAACCCCTATGTGTATGCAATCCCATACAGCCAGACCCACCCAGCCCTCACCCTGATAACACCACCATGGCCAACACCAGATGGCCCCCCCCACATGCTGGACACATGCAACCGTGATACCCATATGGAAGATGAAAGTGTATGGATGTTGCACCTACCTGGCCATGGCACCATGCCCCTCCTGGCACGTGCCCACAGGTGGGCAAACAGGTCTGGCTCCCTCCACCTCAGGTCCTCATTTCTGTGGTGGCACTGCTCTGCCATCCATCCCATACTGGTGGCCTCCTCCAGGGTGTCGGCCACCTCCTGCCACACCTGACACCTGGCCCTGTCCAGGGGTGCCTCACCAAATAGTGGGCCAACATGTGGCTCCAAAATGGCAACCAAGTTTGCCATCTCCAGCTGGCTCCACTGTACTGCTCTCCTCCGCGCCATCTCTACTGCTGAGTTAAGTCAAAATGGCGCTCTGCAGCACGGTTCCGCCATGTGAGGATTCTGCATGGTACAGCACTGCCATTCCCTATCGCGGTGTCACTGAACAGTGTGATAGTGGTGCCCCCATGCCTGACGTATGGTGCCTAGGGGGCAAAGGTCGGGCACAGGGTCAAGGGTCTCTGGCGCACGGACAGCCACAGCACAATTGGAACCCAATGCATCTAGCACAATTGGGTGCCTGTGTGCCACCTCCTGTAGCGGCCTACCGCACTGTTGTCCCAGTGCACCTACGATGCCGCAGTGCCACAGCACCATATAGGTGAACAGCGCTGTAGCACCACTGGCCCAATGGTGGCCATGCCCTGCATTGCCTCCCATGCACAGCACATCAGCAGCATGGCAGGCGCCTGCGTCATCAACCCAGGCATGCGCATTTAGGTGTGTACTGCACATGTCACAGAGCTGCACCCTTGGCTCAGCACGTTCAACACAATTGTGCAAAGTGCAACAGCATGATATTCAGCCATCATATGCAAATCAGATAATCAGCCAGTCAATGGTGCAGTCACTGCATTTGCATCTACTTAAAGATGCGCCTCGCCTTATTTGCATCGGTTGCACTATAAAAGTGAGACATTGGGCTGCACTGGCCATAGTCGGTTACTGCAGTCTGTTGGTGAGTAGCATGCTGTTTGGGAATGTAGACTGTGGATTCTGGGACATGCATGGGACTGCACAGTCATAGGTAACCCCTGTCATTCTCACAGGCTGAATCATGACCGAGCGAGTTGTGGAGGAAGAGGAACAGAGTTGTGGGAGGAGGAGAAGGAGGCCAAATTTCATGAAGGCCGAGACAGATGCCCTGTTCGAGGCCTACCTAGACCAGGAGCCACTTCTCAGCGGACGCCAGGGAACACCACAGGCCCATGCTGCTGCATGGGAGGAGGTGGCGCATGCTGTAAACCTGCATGACAACCACCAGTGCTCCATGCAGGTGGGCAAGAAGAAGATGGGCACAGACAAGAGGAGGATTAAGGAGAAGGTAGTTGCCATCAGGGCAGCACAGTCTGCGACAGGTGGGGGACAGCTGGAGGTGCTACGCCTGACCCCACAGGAGGAGAGGGTTTCTGGCAGCATGCAGCATTGTGCCATTGAAGGTGTTCCGGGTGGTGGATTCCAGATGGGTGGTAGCCCGTCACTGCATGGTAGGTCGTGGTCTGTCTATTGGGGGGGGCAGTGAAGGTCACATGCAGTAACGCGACTTTGTTTTCCCTTACAGCTCCTGAGCGTCTGCATGGGTCAGTGGTGGTGGGCTTCTCCATTGAGACCAGTCAGATGGAGATGGAGGAGGGCCCATCCATCTCCACAGGAATACGCGGCTCAGTGCGACAGTGGGCCCGCCTGGACGTCCAGACTGATGTTGTTGGAGCAGGTGTGAAGGAGGCCCTGCCCGGCCTGTGTCCCAGCATCCACAGATGCCAGCATGCTGGGACTCGGACTGGTGCCAGGTCTGTCACCGATGATGATGTCACTAACGTCATGGGCAGTGACACGTGTGTGCCACAGGATGGCCACACAGCAGGTAACATCACGGCCTTGGCTGTGGGTGGTGCCGCAGTGGAGGTCTGCATGTCATCGCAGTCCCAGCCTGTGCCTGTCAGCACTGGTGGAGCAGCACTGGTGTGTGTACAGGACAGTGGGACTGTTGCGGCCACTGCGGTGACAACATTGAGCCCTGGAGAGTGGCAGCTGAAGGGGCAGCATCAGCAGTCAGCCAATGGGCTTGGGGGTACAGTGTCAGGGGTGGCATCAGTGCACCGCCTGTGGACATGCCTAGGCCTGGCCCTGCTGTGCAGTGCCCACCCTCAAGGGGTGATGAGCATCAGGGCCATGAACCCTCTGAGGGACAGCATGCCAATCAGGCAGATGACCTCTTGGATGAGCACACCCGCATACTGCAAGCATCAGTCAATCAGCAGATGCGGCTTGTGACAGCAGTGGATGCACTGAATGCAGCTCTGCAGTGGGCAGAAAAGCGTCGCAGCAGAGAAACCGCTCTTCTCCTGGCAGGGATAGACCAGATGCGGGAGGATGTGACCGCTGCCATTGACAGGCTGACACATACAATCACAGCTGCCATGGCCGCTTGGGGGCACACAGTTATTTTCCCATGCGTTGCAGACACCGCACAGTGCAATGTCCACCCCCCATTCCCAGCATTGTGTGACGCCATCCTTGTCGACACTGGGTTCAGCTGTGGGCATCCCAAGCACGCCTGGTGCAGGCATGTTCGGTGTGCTGCAGACCCCTGCACAAGCATGGTCATGTTCACGCAGTGGAACCCCTGGGGGACAATTGGTGCCACCCCATGAGGCCAGTGGTCAGCCTGTCTCTGCTGGCGGGTCTCAGTTGGGCTGCCCATGCATCCATGGCAGGTGGGGCACTGTGGAGTGTGACTGACCTGTCTCCCAGCATGGCTACTGTCTGATGCTGCCCTGTGTGCATTGTGTCATTCAGCGGGCAATGCACTGGTGGGTACCCATCCCTGCAAGCACACACACAGTCCATCTGCACACACCCTCCCAGCTGCTGTCCGCAGTTGTGTGCATGATGATGCCTGCATTGTGCTGTACGGCACGTGCAATGATGCCCAGCATCTGACACATGCACAATGACAGGCAGTGGGCGTGGTGGTCTGTGGACGTGTGTGTGTGGCTAGGTGGTGTTCTGGCCCAGCGTGCCTCCTACCCTTTGTGCGTGCCTGGTGAGTTGTGTGTGTGTGTGTGTGTCCGCATGCCATGTTAGACTTCACCCATCCCTGGTGGTGTGTGTCATTCCATGCCTGGCCACTTCCCCTTGGTGGCATGCACCCCTGGTGTGTGTCCATGTGTGTTTGTGGGTTGTGCCTTTGCCACTGGTGGTTGCACATGGCCCCATGACTTACCTGGGTTGGCTGAAGTGCTCCTCTGTGATGGTGTCCCGGGGCAGCTGTGCCAACTGGAGCAGTTGGGGGTCCCATCACCCAAGAGGGGCTACCCATCACCATTGTCACCAGCGTCCTCATCATCCCCATCGCTGTCCCCCCCTCTTTGACCTGTACGACTATCCCACATTTGTTGGCCATGTTGTGCAGGATGCAACAGGCCAGGAATAGGCCACAGACCTTTGAGAGGCTGTACTGTAGGGCACCGCTGGAGGTGTCCAGGCAATGGAAACATGCCTTCAGCATACTGAACACCCACTCGATGACATTACATGTGTTGGCATGTGCCTTGTTGTAGCATTGCTGAGATGGGGTCGCGGGCCACCGGTATGGTGTGATCAGCCAGGGACGGTGTGGGTATCCACTGTCACCTGTGTGTAGAGGGTGGAGGTTAGTTTTGTGATCAGCATCGCCCTGCCCCTGGCCATGTAGGCCAGTACCCATGTCACCTCTGACCATGCCCCTCCCAAGCCCTCTGTTTGTCCATGTGGTTTGCATACTCACCCACTAAGTGGCCAGTGGGGATGTCCCCACTCTCGAATCTGTGGCACAGTGCTGACTGGTGCCAGATGAAGGCATTGTATGCTCCCCCATGGTGCATGGCACAGACATTGATTATGCACCCCCTGGCATCGCACACCACCTGACAGTTGATGCTAGCAAACCCCTTGCGATTAATGTATGTGGCCCCCTCGGGGCCAGGTGGTGTGCAGATGGCCACATGGGTACAGTCTATTGCCCCTAGCATGCCAGGCATACATGCTACCCTGTGGAACTCCTGTATGTTTGCTGTGCACACCGCTGGTGTGCTGGGGAAATGGATGTACTCCACAGCATGTGGCAGCAGTGCACTGAGGAATTGAGTGAGGTGGCATGACGTGGCCGACTGGGTTATGCCTGCGGTGTCCCCTGTTGGTCTCTAGAAGGTACCCATGGTGAGCAAGTGCATACAAGCTGTCACTTTAGTCTCCACTGACAGAGCATGGCTCCGTCGTGTGGGTGCCTGCATCACATCACTGCATAGCTCACAAAGCCACCTCAGAATTGCCCGATTCAGGTGGTACGGGCCCACGATATTGGTATTACTGTACAGCTCGAAGCTGGTGGGCTCGGTACTGCCTGTTGGGGCATATCACCAACGGGTTTCCACGCCGCGCCTCTTCTGCCCAACTTCACCCCCTTCATTATCTCCCATCTGGATGGTGGCACTGGCCATGTCCCTGGCTTGTGTTCACCCCCAGCAGCTGTTTCTGTGTTCCCCTGCTGTCCTGGCTGCTACTTCCCTGCACGGGAACACCTAACTGTGCTGGCCTCAGTGCTGTGTGGCACTTCCCCTTCTGCACTGTGGCTGTGGCTCCCACACCTTCCCTGAGCCTGTGGGTTCCAGGTGCCCTTTCTCTGTCCTGCCCTGTGTGTGTGAGTGTGTTGCCTGTGTGACTGGCTACAGTTCAGCAACATGTGCCTTCCCTGTAGTGTTCTTGCACCTCTCCCTTGTTCCTTTTTATTTTGGCTCATTTCCGCTATCGTGCAACTTCCGCTTGCTCCCCTATTGCACATGGCGCATGTTGTTGACTATTGCACTGTGCCATTTATGCATGGTTCCTCCCCTTTCAGTTGGGCATACATTCATTATCATTGCGCTATTGCTCAGCGTGATTTGGGGGGCACAACTGCCTCCCACTGAATATCACAGAATGGTGCATTTTTGGACTTGCATTGGTGCAACCCTATTGCGCATGGTGCAACCCTTTTGAATATCTGGGCCCATGTGTTCAAAGGCCCCTCTCCTTTGAGGAGACAGCTTACCATCTCAGAGACATACGAAAGTAAAGCCAAATATGCCTCGACCCACCCTGTTGCTGTTACAATAACCAAGACATTTTCAGAAATGATAGCTGTTGATTTGTTACCATATAATGTGTTTGAATATGTAGGATTCAGGAGGTTGCTTGAGTACCTTGAACCTTGACACAGTTTACCATCATGAAAATACTTCTCCTCAACAGGATCCCAGAAATCTATGTTTTATGTAAAAATGGAAATGAGTTTTGTACAGTTCTGTAACGAGGGTGGTGTATGTCACAACAGCTATTTGGACAAGCGATCAGCCTGCACCCTTCATTTGTGTCCTTGTATGTTGGGCATGTTTTGATTATTCTTGTGGGGAGAGTGAAATGCAATTTGCTGTTCTAAGAATGTTTTATTTTCCTTCTGAAAATACCTCATACAAAATCAATGAAGTGCTCCAAAAAACATTACAGCATTGACTCACTTCACAGGGGCTGTCAGTTGGCTTTATAGTTGGAGATAATGGGTTCAATATCAGGAAGGCCTTGGATCATGGCTTTGCACATCCACTGATTTGCGCATTACTTAAATTTAATTATTCACAGTTTTCTTGATGAGGACAGGGGTATTAAGGCTCTTGTTAGCACTGCTAAAAGAAAATGCATTCAGTTCAGTCAGTCAAGCAAAGTTCATCACTTGTTTGAAAAAATACAACTGGAGCACAATTTGTCTTTGCCAGACTGATCTAAGACATTTCTACTCAATAGAATTCCATTTTTCTTATCTTCCAAAGACTGCTGGAACAAAAGAAAGCTGTCAAACAAGACACCTTGGAAAATAAAATTGGTGATGCAGATGTCTAGATCACTCCACCACAGTGGAACATGCTGGAGTTTCTAATTTCACTCCTCCAGTCATTTGAGAAAATCACCAGAGAGGTAAGTGCAAACAGTGCAACTCTGAGCCAGGTGATACCCCTAATAAAAAATTTAAATTCAGATTGAATCTGATTTGGGAAAAGTTAGACAACTGAGAGTTATATCACAAAGGCTGCCAGTGGTACTGCTGACACATACAGGTTGCCCCCCAGAATACAACAAGATCTAACAAGACGTATGATAAAAAAGCTGACGACAAACTATGTAAAATGCTTCATTCTGAGTACTACACCAAAGCAACAATCTTGGACCATGATACAAATCAAAGCAACTATTGAGTGATGATAACACTTCTTTTGAGATAAAGAAACAAGAAATAATTGGTGAGGTGCACGCTGTCATGGAACAGAGTACAACAGCAGCACATTCACAGACTTCTTCACAACACAGCACAGTATCAGGTGGCTTGTCCTCTAGAGTTGTGGCATTTTCTTCCTCTTCAGCCACTGCAGCAGGATCTTTTTCTTCACCACCATTCAAAAATAGCACTGTCCCACAGTCAAGTGGTTCAGCTTCATATCTCAGGAGTCACTTACAAGATGTAATTGCAACATCTTCTTCATCTACTTCTGCTAACACAGCTCAGCACTGACCATTGTTGAAATGTACCTGGCAGAGCCAAATATCAACTGGAATGCCAATCCTTTGAAATACTAGAAATCCAAACAAAGTACATGGCCTTATTTAGTAAACACTGCAGTGAAGTACATGAATTGCCCCCTGACTTGCATCTATTCAGAATGATTGTTTAGTTCAGCCTGTAATGTCATTACTGACACAATCCTGTTTGACACTAGAACATGCTGAGTGTTTGACATTTCTGAAAGTCAACATTCCTCACTTTAATTTCAGATATGATACTTGAATGAAACATATAGTTTGAGTGAGCATGCTCTACTCACAAAACACTTTCAAGAATTCACTTTGTGCCTGTGTTGAAATTCTTTTGTGAATAAGGTCTACTATGAAACTAGTAGGATGGTCTGGACTGTGGCAGCTGAGATTTAACACCAAGAAGTACAAGGTCATGCACATAGGAAATAAAAATCCAAGATACAGCATTACCTAGGAGGTGAAAGATTGGCAGCCTCAAACCAAGAACGAGATCTGAAAATTATAATCTCAGATGACTTGAAGGTTAGTAAGCAGTGTGAGAAGTCAGCATTGAAGGTCAACAGAACACTGGGCTACATTGGGAGGTGAACCACGAGCAGGAGGAGAGGTGGTATTACCACTGTATAAATCACTGGTCAGGCCTCACCTGGAATATGGAGTCCAATTCTAAAGGCCTCACCTTAGGAAGGACATTGACCTGGTGGAAACAGTACAGAGAAAGGTGACAAAAATGATTCAGGTTCTACAGTACATGTCCTATGAGGAAAGATTTAGGGAACTGAATATGTACTCCCTGGAGCAGAGAAGAGAGAGAGGGGACATTATTGAAATGTTTAAGTACAAAAAGGGCATTAGCAAGTTACAGGCACTGGAACTTGTTCACTTCAAGAAGGGCTCCAGAACCAGAGATCATGACCTCAGGCTGCAAGGAGGAAGGGAGGTTCTCTACCAACACCCAGAAGTTTTTCCTTCACAGAAAGGATGGTGAACTCCTGAAACTGCCTGCTCCAAGAGGTTGTGGGGACAACACTGTGGTGGGATTCAAAAATGCATGGGATAGACACAAAGGGAGCCCAGACTACAAAGGGCAACTGGAGTGTCAAAATAGTCTAAAAACAAATGAGCAGACTAGATGGACCTAATGGTTTCCTTATGCAGTCAACTTCTATGTTTCTATGTTTACATGAGGCAGCAATTAATTGCAACAAGTCAGATCAGGAGTCAGGACTTCAGGAGTATAGACTAGGTCAGGCCAGAATTACTTGAATGATCACAGTGAGCACAGATACATGAAAAATAATAACATCAATGGGTTCAGAGTCCAAATATAGCAAGCAACTGCATTTCATGTCACAAACTTACTTGGTGGTACTAGGTATCATTCTGATCTGAAAGGTACTGTAGGGTACAGCTGTCTACTACTGCTACTTGTCATTTTTTTGTCCTCAGCTACTGATTAAAAAATATTATTTTACCACCGACCAGACTGTAGTGTAGTATTACTGTTTTAATTTTCGTACAATGGATGGCTTAGTAGAAGTCTGAACACTGAAATAGAATGCTCTGTTTGTATAAAATATGTATCATGTCCCCCATATTTGACTGGGATTACTATGTTCACAGAGAAAAATGTAAATTAATTTCTTTATTGTGTGTGTGTGTGTGTGTGTGTGTGGTATGCTAGTTTGGATGTAACAACACTACATCGTTCTTATAGTAACTAAGCTGAGATTATATTTTAATTTTTACATACTTAAATTACTTGTCACAGGTTGGCAGCAGTTGTGGAACTAGGAAGGATGTGTGTGTCATCAGGTCTTCAGGTGTCGGTGGCAACTTTTATTTTATGATGGCACAGAACTTGACCGATGTGATGTGACTAACTGTCTGCCTGGGTGTTGATCAGTTTTATATTTTTTATTACTTGTTTAATAAATGAATTGCATGTTGTTCAGTAGAAGTAGTCATAGACAACATTGGCACCTGTCGGACAAGGTAACGTACCATACCAGAGTACATTGGGACATGCGATGCAATTGCATCATTCACATGCGTAAGGTGAGTGGGCTTATACTGCTGCTGATTTTGATCATTCATATCTTCGGTCAGCTTTGCTCTGACTAAACATCCATCAAAATAATACCCACACAGCAGCATTAATAAAAAATATCTTATCTGCCTAGAGTGGTTAATATTGCTTGTGATACAATAGTATTTGCATCTGTCTGTCTGTCTGTCTCTCTCTCTCTCTCTCTCTCTATCTCCAAGCACACTCACATCACTGGGCCCAAGCAGGATATGCCATCAGTATAGGCCAGCCATTAAGCAGAGATTAGTAGTTGTTGCTTTTATTTAACAGTTTTACTGTAATTTCTATACAAATAATGAATTCAATTATTTTGTTTCAGCCTCTGTGTTAAGTGTGACCAACTTTGGCCACTTTTATGTATTTTATCTCATTCTTTTCAAAATATTTATAAATAATCAGAACTAATCAGAACAAATCAGATCTCCACTGTGTTCTGGTTCTCATTTAAAAAGGATCAGAACTTCACCGAGTTCTCCCAGCCTTAGCTGGGATAGGGAGTAACTCCCTTGGAGGAACTACTGTGTGTGTGCTTGTAGTTTGCTTGGCTGCTGACTGGTGAAAGACCAGTTGATAGGAGCAGTAATCTCATCAGGTAGCTTGTGATGGCAGTAAAGCACCAACATGATGCACTTCCCACCTCACTGAGCACCAAGTTGGTAGAACACCACTGGAGGTTTTATCCCGAGTATAACCCTCCAAGACAGTAAATCTGAGGGAAATCATGAAGTGAAAAAGTCAACATGATTATTGATTCAACCCTTCTGAATGAGTTTTGTAGAACTGAAAGTGTCTGATCTTATCAGAAATTGAATCAATCTGCATTTGTAAAGCACCCACCTCAAGATATTGCAGAGGTGTGATAACACCAATATAGTTTGTTGGGATGTGCACACCATAAATGTTATTTCACAAATACAGTACCAGAAATAATAAAGTCCCAACTAATTGGAACTGAATATTAAGTAGTTTTCCCATTTGTGGTATTCAGGGAAATATTTAGGCTTAAAAAGAAAAATCTTCAATCACTTCCCAGGTGGTCAGGGCTAGTTCCTTTATCATCTCCTTCTACACTCTGTTATTTTCTCACCTTGCATCCCTCCACTATTTTATTGGAGCCATTTAGTAAAATGCAAAAATCTGCTGGCTTCTGGCATTGTACCAGGAGTCAGCATTTGTCTTTTCTAAAAGAGAACCATAGAAATATAGAACACTGTTGGCAGATAAGGAACATTAGGCCTGCCCAGTCTGCCAAAGTTTCCCTGCTGATTGTACCTCCACAGACCCTAACTGGTTTCTAGAGACCCTTCCCCTTCCTGTTTCTGCGATATTCCTCTTTGCAATTCAGATGCATGCTTGAATCCTTCCACCATTTTAACCTCCACAACTTTGACTGGCAGTCAGCTCCATGCTTCCACCAACCTTACTATAAAGAAGTATTTCCTGACATCCTTCTTGAAATTTCTACACTCTAGTTTCATGCATGCCCTCTAGTCCTGGAGTTTTTCCTCTTTTGGAAGAGGCTCCCTTCATGCATTCTGTTCTCCCCTGTGAGGTACTTGAAGACCTTGATCACATCAGCCATTGCTTTCCTGTCCTCCAGAGTGTGCATATTGAGATCTTTCAGTCTCTCCTCATAGAGCTTCACTTGCAAACCTGCATATCTTGGTTGCCATTCTCTGGACCTCCTCTGCCCTGTCTGTATCTTTCCTGAGGTGTGCTGTCCAGGACTGGGCACAGTATTCAAGGAGGAGGCATACCAGAGAGAAGTATAGTGACAGCACCACCTCCCTTCTTCTGCTGGTGATGCCTCCTATGCACTCCAGAATCCCACTGACCCTGCCCATGGCCTTGTCACACTACCTACCTCCTTGAGATCTTCTGAGATAATATTGTGTTCTCCCTTACCGTCCTAGTAACCCATCTCCTCCCCATCCTAAACTCAGTACTGGGGATCATGTGTCCTAGCTGTATTATTTTTACTTTATGGCATTGAATCAAACAGCTGTGCCTTTGATATTTCATTGGGTTTCCCAAGCGTCCTGTATTTTTTATCCACTTCCTTCTGGGTGACCACCATATTGTAATCTTTGTGCCATCCGCAAAAATACAGACCTTCCACTACAGTTCCTCTGCAATGTTCCTTATGAAGATAGTGAAGAGGACTGGTCCCAGCAGTAAACCCTGAGGTAGCTTGCTTTTCACTTCCATGATAATGCAAACGCATAGGGGCAACCATCAAAATGGCGACCCATATGAGGGTGCTATCATCATGGGCGACCCTACCAGGATGGCTACAGCTGCGATGGCAAGGGTAGGGTGAGTGACAGGAAGGGATGTTTAGTGATGGGAAGTGGAGGAATAGGGAAGAGGGTTCTAACCCTCTGGTGTGCCTGCTCTGCTGAGCCAACCATGAGGTGTGGTAGGGAGGGTTGATGGCTCCAACAGAGCAGATCCTGGGTTTGGGACTTGGGGCAGGTAATATTTTGCTATGTTCCCTGGCTGTGGGACTTCATTTAATTTTACAGAGCTGTGCCCCCTTCCCTGAAACATAGTCCCCTGGAGTTGAGAATCTTTATATGGGGGGGTGAGGGAGCATGGGAGGAGCACAGATCCCCTGCATGTACAATTATCCTGGTCACATTTAAGTGCTTATTGCTGAATTTGTTTTTGGTGATAATGCACTCGCAGTAATAGCGATCACCTTTCAGCAAATTGCTGTTATCACATAGAATCACAACAGTGTGTGCCATTTACCATTACCCTCTGCCTCCTATCCATAAACCAGTTTGCAAACCCAATTTACCATTTTGGCCCCCACTCCCAAATTGGTGAGTTTCCTAATTAAACTTCTGTGTGACACAGCATTGAAAGCATTGATGAAGTCTAGATAGGATATGTCCACTTCCATCTCCTGTACTGTTTCTCTGGTCACTCACACAAAGAAATCTGTCTTATTTGTTTGGCATGAACCCACTATGAATCCCTGCAGCCTGTGGTTCTGTAGCCCATTAGCATTTAGGTAATCAACCAGTATCTCTTTTAGTTGGTTTTCCTTTAGTTTTCCCACAACTGAAGCTAGGCTGATTGGTCAAGAGTTGCTAGATTCCTCTCTGTTGGCTTCTTAAGCAGATGGACCATGTCAGCCCGTCTCTAATCCTCCAGAAGGACTCCTATTTCCATACAACTGTTGAAAAAGGCTGTCAGTTGAACAGTTACCACTTCACTGAGCTCAAACCACACTTTGAGATGAATACCATGTAGTCCCATAGCCTTATCTATTTACTGGGCTGCAAGTCCTTTTAATACTCTTTATGCTAAAATGTTCTTGGGTCAACCCCTTTCCTACCTCTGTTTTTACTTCTTTTGCATCCCTGCTCTATTCCATCTGTTGCAAAAGCCAAGAGAAAGTACCTGATCAAAATTTATGCTTTTTCATGGTCAACTTATGCATCTTCTCCCATTTCCTGCCTTTTTATCTTCACTACCCATCCCTAGCTTTTTCTTCTCATTGATATATCGGAATAAAATCTTAACCACTTCCTCAGTTCCCTTGCAATCTTTTTATCTGTCTGTGCCTTAGCTCTCCTAACCACTTTTCCTGTTTTCTTCTGCCTGTCCTGGTGCACTTTCCTATCCTTTTCTCTTTGAGTCCCTTTGTACTTTTTTGTAATGAAAGTTTATTGAAGATTTTAAAGTGACAATCATTTGACTGACAATACAAAAAGGAAAGGGAAATTACAACATCTTTGTACCATCTGAATATTGCCCTTTATTCTTTCACTGCCTTTGCCACCTCTATCAAGAACTTTAATGGCCTCCTTTTCCTCCTGCCTATTCTTACCTCTTTCACACAGAGGCTCGCTGTCCTAATGATGCCCTCCCTTATTACCTTCCACTGCAGGTCCACCTCTCCCTTGCTATTCCTCTCCTGATCCCAGTCCTGATCCTCCCAAACTCTAAAAATAGTATTTATATTCATGGGGCTCCATTATTGTCCCTAAATCTTGATTTTTGAGGCTAGTTCAACTTAAACACTGCTTGCCCAGCTGCCCCCATTGCTGACTAATACAGTATTCTGACTGTATTATGATTCATTTTAATTTTTCCTGGCTGTTTGAATCACTCTGCCTCTACTTTTAAATCTAAATTGTGTAGTCTGATGTTCTCAAACTGAACTTTCTCATAGTTATTCATTGTTGTTCATTGGATCATTTTAACTACAGTATGTATTGTTATTTGTTTGTTGTGTGTGCATTCTAAACTACCAGGGTCAGCTGAAAAAGGACACTCCTGACACAGTCCTCTTTCTGGGGCAAACACATAAATAAAATGAAATATATTTGTGTAGACCAAGAGCTACATGTCTGTTAGGATGAAACAGTCTGCATCTCTAATGATGCCAGGTGGACAGCCTGCCCAGCATCATCAATGACTGCTCTTCCCCTCAAAATTTCCCTTTGGCCTGTACTATAAGTTCTTCTTTGTCCTCTTCACACAATTATAGGAACATACTGAGTGCTGGTGAAGGTGGGGGGTAGGTACAACAGATTTACTTTTAAATAGATCCTGCCCCCTTGGTATATTGATCCCGTGTTTCATTTCACACTCTGTAGGCATGATGGCATCTAAAGGTGGATTTGTTACATCTAAAGTTCTCATTGATGTAAAAGCTGAACATCAGTATAACAGCCTTTCCTAAGTAACAACATCACAATTCAGTCACTTTAATATGAATATCAACTTGCATGAGCTAGGGAAGAACCTGAGTCTGAATTTATTTTTTGGCAAAAGAACCATAGAAAATATAGAGAATTATTTAGTAGCAATAAGTACAGTATTAGAAGTAGAGATACATTGAACCAGCAAAGTTGTGGCAAAGTGTCTGATTTTGCCATGCAGAAAAATCTGCAAATTTCTCCTGTTTTAGCCTGATTTCACCAAGGTGAAATTTCAACTGCGGAAGGAGAAATTTTGCCTGTGGAAAAGCAAAATTTTGCCTTGTAAGGTGACATTTCTCCTTTAAAAGCTGAATTTCACCTTGGAAGGTGAATTTTGCCTAAGCAAAATTTTGCCACGTCACAGGAAAAAGTTCACCATTCTACAGGCAAAATTTCATTTTTCTGCAGGTGAAAGTTCACATTTCGCTACACAAAACAGGTGAAATTCGTGCATTACTCCACGTAGCGAATTTTTGTCACCTCGCCCACCTCTAACTAGAAGTCATTATGCTTCCAGAGAGTAAAATGAAACAAGTAATCAATATTCAATTGGGACAAAATATTATGGGGGCACGGTAGCACCCATATAGTTAGGGTGGCTGGTGAGTTCTATGTCAAACTACATTTTTTTTTTGTTTGTTGTAGAAAGAATGTTTTACAGATTTACATGAAACATTCAGCATCTGCTCAACTTTATAGAATCCATGGTCCCTAAATGTCTCATGTAAATCTGTTTAGTATTTTTAGGGATAATAAAGTGTGAAAAAAGCTGTGTTTTTTCCCATTGATTTCAATGTTGGTTTTTCAGAATGCTTGCTCTCATCCAGACAAAAAACTACAGATCTTTAAACTGAAGTTTTGTAGGGTTGTGCAGGTTGATGGGGAAGGATTTCCTGGGGGGGGGATGTTTGGGAGTTTTGTAGTTTGTACGCTATTTACATTTTAAAAATTAGGTTTTTACCATTCTTATCCCCTCCAAAATCAGGATCTGAGATAATGTACAACATGCACAGAACAGTTCCAATGCTTTTGAAAGGGGATTGGGAAAGTGAAATGAAAACTGAAAGGAACCTGCCTGCAGTTTAAAGAGCAACTGACATGGTTTCTTTACCTTTAATTATCTTCATACTTGTGTCCTACTTCCTTCAGCTTGCATTCTGATGTATTTAGCTTTATTTTTAGATGTCTGAAAGTTAATTAGACTCCATTTTAAAAAGTGCCACATGAACCTGTGTCCACAGCCCAACTAGCACTTCATAAACAGTATGGTTACTAAATTTGTGATGTCAGGTCTGGATCTCTTCAACATTATTGCTTGTGGTCTCTTCTGTCATTCCCACACTGCCTTCTTCAGTGGAAATACTCTCTGTCCTTACTGTGCTTGCATTTTCTGTTTTGTTAAAAATATGAGGCACATTCCTTGTATATTAACAATGACTAGCTGATTAGCATTATGACACATCATTCCATTGCTCAAAATGATTATTGCCAACCAAACAAGTTCTGAACTCTCTAAGCTGCCCAACTTGTAATACAGCCACTAGGGTATGAGTCACCAAGTACTGGGATTGGACTGCATGACTAGATACCAAATGTTGTGAACAGTTTTCCTTTCTATTTTATTGCCTTCTGTTCAGAACTATTAAATTTTTTCATAGTGAAGATCCATATGGCAGATCACTGGTTTGCTTTTGCTTTGCTTCCTGGCTTGGGGGGTGGGGTTGCCACTACCCCACTCCTAAATTAAATGGGGCAGCAGCTGGGGACACATGGATCATGTTGCAGTCAGCCACAACTCTAGTTTATATACAACAACCCATATAATGGTCTGAAAGAGAGTATCCTCCTTTTATTTCAGTATCTCCAGTGGGGTTGGCAAAACTAAGCTGAGCAGAATGTGAGTGGTTGGGAGTTGGTGGGAGAGGGGATTTCAGTTTGTTTTTCACACCTAGGAAACCAGGCTGGAATTAATTGTCACAGCTCCTGCACATCAGCCTCTGTGACAGGTTGTCTACTGCAGCATAGCTCATGTTTATTTCCATCATATGTATAGCTGCCATTTAGATTTATGTGAAAAATTCCATTTCCCATAAAATATAAATAAATAAGAAACATAGAAACATAGAAATTGGTGGCAGATAAGGACTGCCAGGCCCATCCAGTCTGCCCGTAGGCCCTATACATTGTATGTGGCCACTGACTCTATTTGATCAATGGCTTTTCATCACTCCCTCTCCTCTCGATATTACATAGACTGCCAGATTATTCCATTCGCTATTTACATTTTAAAAATTAGATTTTTACCATTCTTATCCCCTCCAAAATCAGGATCTGAGATAACGTATAACATGCACAGAACAGTTCCAATGCTTTTGAAAGGGATTGGGAAAGGAAATGAAAACTGAAAGGAACTGGGCTGCAGTTTAAAGAGCAACTGACATGGTTTCTTTATCTTTAATTATCTTCATACTTGTGTCCTACTTCCTTCAGCTTGCATTCTGATGTATTTAGCTTTCTTTTAGATGTCTGAAAGTTAATTAGATTCCATGTTAAAAAGCGCCACATGAACCTGTGTCCACAGCCAACTAGCACTTCATAAACAGTGTGGTTACTACATTTGTGATGTCAGGTCTGGATCCCTTCAACATTATTGCTTGTGGTCTCTCCTGTCATTCCCACACTGCCTTCTTCAGTGGAAATACTCTCTGTCCTTACTGTGCTTGCATTTTCTGTTTTGTTAAAAATATGAGGCACATTCCTTGTATATTAACAATCACTAGCTGATTAGCATTATGACACATCATTCCATTGCTCAAAATGATTATTGCCAACCAAACAAAGTTTTGAACCCTCTAAGCTGCCCAACTTGTAATACAGCCACTAGGGTATGAGTCACCAAGTACTGGAGATTGGACTGCATGACTAGATACCAAATGTTGTGAACAGTTTTCCTTTCTATTTTTATTGCCTTCTGTTCAGAACTATTAAATTTTTTTCATAGTGAAGATCCATATGGCAGATCACTGGAGTTTGCTTTTGCTTTGCTTCCTGGCTTGGGGGGTGGGGTTGCCACTACCCCACTCCTAAATTAAATGGGGCAGCAGCTGGGGACACATGGATCATGTTGCAGTCAGCCACAACTCTAGTTTATATACAACAACCCATATAATGGTCTGAAAGAGAGTATCCTCCTTTTATTTCAGTATCTCCAGTGGGGTTGGCAAAACTAAGCTGAGCAGAATGTGAGTGGTTGGGAGTTGGTGGGAGAGGGGATTTCAGTTTGTTTTTCACACCTAGGAAACCAGGCTGGAATTAATTGTCACAGCTCCTGCACATCAGCCTCTGTGACAGGTTGTCTACTGCAGCATAGCTCATGTTTATTTCCATCATATGTATAGCTGCCATTTAGATTTATGTGAAAAATTCCATTTCCCCATAAAATATAAATAAATAAGAAACATAGAAACATAGAAATTGGTGGCAGATAAGGACTGCCAGGCCCATCCAGTCTGCCCGTAGGCCCTATACATTGTATGTGGCCACTGACTCTATTTGATCAATGGCTTTTCATCACTCCCTCTCCTCTCAATATTACATAGACTGCCAGATTATTTCATTTGCTATTTACATTTTAAAAATTAGGTTTTTACCATTCTTATCCCCTCCAAAATCAGGATCTGAGATAACGTACAACATGCACAGAACAGTTCCAATGCTTTTGAAAGGGGATTGGGAAAGTGAAATGAAAACTGAAAGGAACTGGGCTGCAGTTTAAAGAGCAACTGACATGGTTTCTTTACCTTTAATTATCTTCATACTTGTGTCCTACTTCCTTCAGCTTGCATTCTGATGTATTTAGCTTTCTTTTTAGATGTCTGAAAGTTAATTAGATTCCATGTTAAAAGTGCCACATGAACCTGTGTCCACAGCCCAACTAGCACTTCATAAACAGTGTGGTTACTACATTTGTGATGTCAGGTCTGGATCCCTTCAACATTATTGCTTGTGGTCTCTCCTGTCATTCCCACACTGCCTTCTTCAGTGGAAATACTCTCTGTCCTTACTGTGCTTGCATTTTCTGTTTTGTTAAAAATATGAGGCACATTCCTTGTATATTAACAATGACCAGCTGATTAGCATTATGACACATCATTCCATTGCTCAAAATGATTATTGCCAACCAAACAAAGTTTTGAACCTCTAAGCTGCCCAACTTGTAATACAGCCACTAGGGTATGAGTCACCAAGTACTGGGGATTGGACTGCATGACTAGATACCAAATGTTGTGAACAGTTTTCCTTTCTATTTTTATTGCCTTCTGTTCAGAACTATTGAATTTTTTTCATAGTGAAGATCCATATGGCAGATCACTGGAGTTTGCCTTGCTTCCTGGCTTGGGGGGTGGGGTTGCCACAGCTCCTGCACATCAACCTCTGTGACAGGTTGTCTACTGCAGCATAGCTCATGTTTATTTCCATCATATGTACATTTATGTGAAAAATTCCATTTCCCATAAAATATAAATAAATAAGAAACATAGAAATTGGTGGCAGATAAGGACTGCCAGGCCCATCCAGTCTGTCTGTAGGCCCTATACATTGTATGTGGCCACTGACTCTATTTGATCAATGGCTTTTCATCACTCCCTCTCCTCTCGATATTACATAGACTGCCAGATTATTCCAGTCTCCAGATACCTGGAAAAGATCGAGGGGTTGGGAGGTAGGAAAGGAAAAACTCACATACTGTATATTCAGACAGGGAAACTTGATTTATATCTTTAAACAAGAGGGATATTTTTGTGTACCTCCCCGAGTTCTCCAATATTGTAAAACATAGGTGAGAGATACAGATCAAGTATTTGTGTGCCTCTTTTCTTTACAAAAAGATGTTTCTCACTGCAGTCTAAAAAACACAGAAAGCATCCACTACTATCAGTTATTTTCAAAGTAAAAAACTATTTTTTTCAAATTTATTTCCAGCACTAACATGTTTTTCCTTTAATCAATTACAGAAATAGTGAAATCTCAAAACCCCACTTGAGACCCAGTCTCTTCTACTTTTTACAATACTGGGGGACTTAGAGAGTCATACGTATACAAAAATATACTGCTTATTTAGGGATAACAAAAATATTTCTCTGTCTGAATATATGTGGGTTTTTCCTTTCCTTCATATCCCCCTCCATCTTTGCCAGGTATCTGGAAAATTGAATGATTTGGTGCTCTCCGTAATATTTTTTATCGGAAGTTGAAATTTCGTCACGTGAATCCAAATGGCAGCTATGCATATGATGGCAATTCATGTGAGACATGTTGCTAAATGGAAGATATGAATATTGATTTACTGTTTATTCTAGTTCCTGTTTGTATGTTACACCTCAACTATGCATCAAATATGAATTTTTTTTTGTTTGTTTGTTTTTTTTTGCATTTTCTGCTCTGTTAAAAATATGAGCAAGTACCTTGTATACTGATAATGACCACCAACCCAGCATAATGGCACATCATCGTGCTTACATTCCATTGCTCAAAATTCAGTGTTCCAGCCAACCGAAGTTCTGAGCCCCCTACCCTGTCCAGCTTGTTGTACTGTTTCCAGAGGATCAGCAGGGATCCAACTAGTAACATCGGGAAACAACATAAAGTTGACATAGATAAAGTGGCAAAAACAGTGTCACCATCAATATTGGCAGCACAAAATGTAGCATGCCAGAACATTGCAGGCCACACAACACACAGGTAGCAAACAGCATTCACCACATGGAGACACTGCACTGGAACACAGAGCAGCAGCAGCAGGCACCAGAGTACAGGAATAGCACAAAGGTGCAGGGAGATGGAACAGCAACACACACAACACACAGAACAGGGGAGATGGCATGCTGGCTTGTGCTCCTGGCCCCTTGCATTATGCACGGCCATGCACATGGTGGCCATGGTCCACCTGTCCTCCAGTGGTTACCCTAGTGCACTGTCTCCATCACTCGGCATTCTGGGTGGGGGCACCCCACCATGTGGGTGTCTGTGACATTAGATTACTATGATAGGTGTCCAGCGGCCTGCTTCCCACAGTGGTGGTTGCATCCTGCCTTGTTCCATCTCCCTGCACCCCTGTTCTGTACTTGTGCACTGATGCCTGCTGCTGTGTGTTCTAGTGAAATGTAGAAACATAGAATTTAAAGGCAGATAAGGACCACTTGGCCCACCTAGTCTGCCCATTTCCCTACCTAATGGATAAGCTACAGATCCTAGATAACCAACAGCCTACTTCCTCCTACCCCCCACTAGAATTGCTTAATGTCTTTCCCATGTATTCTTGAATTCTGACTGTTTTTGACTCTACAACCTCCTCAGGAAGGCATTCCATGCATCTACAACCCTTTCTGTGAAGAAATACTGCCTTACATTACCACTGAGCAATCTCCCCTCTATCTTCAAATTGTGCCCCCTTGTTCTTGCCCATCTCTTTTTCTGAAAGATGCTACCCTCTTGGACTTTGTTGATTCCCTTGAGGTATTTGAAAGTTTCTATCATGTCCCCTCTCCCTCCCTTCCTCTAGGCTATACATTTTAAGTTCCTTTAGTCTTTCTTTATATGCCTTCTGGTGCAGACCCTGCAACATATTGGTTGCCCTCCTCTGGACAGCATCAACCCTGTCAATGTCTTTATGGAGATGGGGTCTCCAGAACTGTACACATTACTCCAGATGTGGTCATATTAACTGTCTGTACAGAGGTTCAACAACTTCCTGTTTTCTACTGGAGATGCCACTCCCTATGCATCCCAATATTCCCCCAGCTCTCCTTACTGCCTTCTCACATTGCTGGCACACCTTTAGGTCATCTGATATGACTACCCCAGGTCCCTTTCCATTTTTGTTGTTGTCAGTATCTCAACCCCCATTGTCTACTCTTCCCCTGGGTTTTTGTTTCCCAGGTGCATTACTTTCACTTCTTTGCACTGAATCTAAGCTTCCATACATTTGACCATTCCTCCAACCTTGCCAAGTCCCTTTTCATCCTTTCTACCCCACCTTGCATATTAACCCTGTTGCAGATCTTTGTGTTATCTGCAAAGAGACATACTTTCCCTTCAAGTCCCTCTGCAATGGCACTTATAAAGACATTAAAAAGGACCGGCCCCAGTAATGAACCATGCGGTACTCCACTAGTAACCCCCCTTTCTTCACTGTGTACTCCATTTACTATTACCCGCTGTGTCCTGTTGTCCAGCCAGTGTTTTACCCAGGCTACCACCCTGGGACTCACTCCCAGGCTGGCTAATTTGTTCATTAATCATTTGTGCGGGACTATGTCAAATGCCTTGCTAAGTCTAGATAGGCCATGTCCACAGACACTCCTTGGTCTATTACTTTGGTCACCCTGTCAAAGAAATGAATTAGATTTGTCTGACATGACTTTCCTGTTGTGAATCCATGCTGCCTTAGGTCCTGTGCCCCACTGGTCTCTAGCTACTCAACAATTCTTTCCTTCAGAAATGATTCCATTATTTTCCCTACCACTGAGGTCAAACTGACAGGTCTGCAGTTTCCTGCCTCTGTCTTGTTCCCACTTTTGTGAAGAGGAATCACATCCACCCTTCTCCGGTCCTCAGGTACCACACCATCCTCCCATGATTTATTGAAAAGGGTAGTCAGTGGTGTTACTAGTTCTTCCCTTAGTTCTTTTAGAATTCTGTGGTGAATCCCATCAAGACCCATTGCTTTATCTACCTTCAATTTTAAGAGTTCTTTCAGAACCCTTTCTTTCATGAAAGGACTAATATCAACCCCCCATCCAGGGTGCTTCTATTTACTAGATTAGGTATCTCCCCCTTGCTTTTCCATTGTGAATACTGAGCTGTAGTATTCATTCAGTATCCCTGCTTTTTCACTGTCACTCTCTACTCAACCACCTTCCTCTTTGTTCAGCCTCAGTATCCCTGCCTTAGTCTTTCTTTGCTCCCCAATGTACTATAAAATGTTTTATCCCCCTTCTTAACTGAGTTGGCTATCTTTTCCTTGGTTTGGGCCTTTGCTATTCTGACTGCCTTTCCAGCTTCCTTCTGCTTTAACTGGTACAGTTCTCTGTCCTGCTCCTTCTGTGTTTCCTTATACTTCCTGAATGCTATCTTTTTCTCCCTTAGCTTCCTCGCCACTTCTTTTGAGAACCATAATGTTTTTTTCTTTCATTTTGATTTGTTTATTTGCTTCACACAAAGGCTTGTTGCCTCTGTGATGGTGGCTTTGATGTTTCCCCATTGTTGCTCCACTCCATCTTCTTGCCTGTTTGCTAGTGCTTTTATGAGGCACTCTCCATTTTGACAAAATCAGCCCTCCTGAAGTCCAGTACCTTCACTTTTGTATGGATTGACTCTACGGCTAAGCTTATCATGAACCACACTGTTTGGTGGTCACTTGTTCCCAGATGGCTATTCACTTCAAAATTGGAGATCCTCTCTGCATCCCCATTTGAGAATACCAAGTCTAAGATTGCTCCCTCCTGAGTGGGTTCCAAAACTAGCTGTCTGAGGTATTCCCCCATAGGGCATCGAGAATGACCCTGCTCTTGGATGTGGCTGCAGCAAAGGTGCTCCATTTAACATCTGACATATTCAGATCCCCCATCAGCAATATATCTCCTTTCTCTGCCATCCCAAGGATGCCTTCTATCATTTCCTTTTCCATTTCATCCCTCTGAGACAGGGGCCTCTATACAACCCCTGTGCAGATTGTGGTGCCATTTCCAATCTCTAGGGTGACCCACAGTGCCTCCTTTCTTCCCTGTTTACCCTTTAGTTCTGTTGCTTTGATCCCTTCCCTTACATGGAGAGCTACTCCTCTTCCTCATCTTCCCTTCCTGTCCTTCCTGTAGATTTTGTACCCTGGTATGTTGACATCCCAGTCATTGTTCTCTATGTACCATGTTTACGTGACTACCACGATATCCAGGCATCCCATTGCCATCAAGGCCACTATTTTGGGGAGCTTTTTATCAAGACTATGGCATAGGTACTCATTACCCTCCATTTTTTATGTCTTTATTTCTTTTTGCCCCATCCCTGTCCTTACTGTCTTTGTCTTTTTCTCCATTTACCCCTGCCCTTCTCCCTATTGACTGCTACATCTTGGTGTTTACCTCACTAACTAGCCTGATTTTTTTTTGGGGGGGGCTAGGATTTCCCTTCTCCATTTCAGTGCCTTCCCCCTTGGTTTGTTTAAATTCTTGCCAATGAAGCATTTAAACCCATCACCTAGGATCCTTGTCCCCTTCCTGGATAGATGCAGACCATCGTGCCTGTATATGCCTGCATCCCTCAAGGTGGAGCCCCAGTCCACAATGAAGCCAAATCTCTGAGCTCTGCACCACTTTTTCAACCAGTCATTGAATCCCATGGTGCAGAGTACCCTAGCTTCATCCATGCCAAAGACAGGTAGCACTTCCAAGAAAGTTACTGTGTGTGCTACTTGTCTAAGGTCCATCCCCAACTCTGCAAACTCTTGTTGCACTGCTCTGATCCCATTCTCAGCCTGCTCATTCATCCCTAGGTGGATAATGACATCCAGCTCGCCCCCCCTTGGAGCTGCTTCCATGATCCTGAGGATGCATTTCCTGTCCCTCCAAGCCATGGTACTGGACAGGCACCTTACCTCCCTTTCTAATCCCTCCACCAGTTCTACTCCCCTTACAATTGAGTCCCCACCAGGAGTTGTTTCCTTCCCCTGTGGGATCCTGTGCCACCCTCCTGTGGGTCTCCATTGCAGAGGTTCCCAGCATCCTCTTTGGTCTCCACTGTGGATGCCCCCCTAGAGGAACCATGCTCTGCCAGAGTGGCAAATGAATTGTGGAGAGGCACAACTGGAGAGATGCACCTCTGTTCTACCACACTCACCCTCCCTGAGCCCACGATGGTCCAACCACTCCTCTTTCTTGGCAACCTCTGAGGTAGTGGTGGTGGCCTGGGTGGTCCCTGAGTGGGGGAGCAGGTTTCTCGAATCCTTGCCAGGTCAGCATTGAGATGAACAACCTCCTCCCTCAGGCCAGAGAGGTGCCTGAAAATAGGGCAGCAAAGCAGTCTCCAGAATGTCTCATGGAAGACTGCTGCTCCACAGCCAGTGCATTGCACCAGTCCCCACATGTCTGTGTCCCTTCGTGTTACAGATGCTTTTCTGCTTTTTCTTTTTGTTCTTGTTTAGTGTGTGCAAGCTTGCAGTGTCTCATCCCTATTCAGTGTGCTGTGCTTCTTATGAATATGGAGAGGTGTATGTTGTTAGCAGTTTTGGAGAAGTGATGTTAGACTCCTGCTATAAAGGAAGTTAGGTGCTAGGGTTGGGTGGGGTGAGGGCAGGGTGGGTGGGAGTAAACCTATGCCCTCAAGAAACAATCAGCTACAACTCTGACCCTCCACCCTGGGAATGCCTTCTTTCCTTTCAGACACCTATTTGACAGAGGTTAAGTAACAGGTCTAGTCACAAATGACTGCAAATATCTCCCAGCTACAGTTCCTCCCTGGCAAATTAAAGTTAATCTAAGAAAAGTCAACCCCAAAAACTGAATCAATGCTAGTTATTTACACAGGTCCAAAAAGTAATAATTCAATTCAGTGTAGTCTGGAAAATAACCTCCATGATTTAAGGATGCTCTGGCTACTTTCTCACTCTCTCTGTCTCAGCAGCAGTGTCTCCATGCAGTGGATGTTGTTTGCTACCTGCTAGTCATGTGGCCTGAATTGTTCTGGCACACTACATTTTGTGTCGCCAATATTGATGGTGACACTGTTTTTGCCACTTTATTTTTGACCACTTTCTTTTGTTCCACTATGTTACTGGCTGGAACCGATCAGCAGACATTTGACATGGCAAAGATGTGGTGATCAAAATCCAGCACATGGGTTGGCCCAGTGGCCCTGAAGCTGAGGCGCTGGATGCCTTACCACATCACGCCAGCAACCCAGGTTCAAGAACAAGCCTGTGTCATCAGAGAGCCAGCATGGGGGGGGGAGAGGGAGCAGGATTGAACAGCCAAAAGACAGTTCTTCTCTTCAGGAGAGGACTCTGTTGCCTGCTATAATTCCACTACCCCAGATGAAGGTCCATGGACAGTGCAGACAAGCAGGTGGCAAGTACTGGGAAAGTGTCCCGGTACTGCATCGGGAATGCATGGCTGGGTAGGTCAGGAGAAAACAGAGGTAAAAATCGGGGCTAAAATATAAAATAAAAAAAAAGAAAAAATCCAGCACAGAAGGCTATAGTCACAGTTGGAACCAGCTAAAACTGCCTCTCTGCTTCCACTACATCAGTACTAACTGCAAAAATGGCCATCGGTCCCACACAAGCAATCTTGGAAACAAATCACTCAGTTGATTCTTCAGCAACTTATTACCTGGCTTGAAGCAGATGCAGCTGCTGCTAATACCTGTATTGCTTCATATATCTCCCCCATACTGCTGCTCATGTATAAATCACATAATACTGGGGATGTGACTGTATGACAAGATAACAAATGTTCTCACCATTTTTCCTTAGTATTTTTACTGCATACTGTTCCTAGCTCCCATACCTAAATTAAATGCCACAGCTGTAGTCACATGCATCATTTTGTAGTTAGCCACAACTATAGTTCATTTACAACAAGCTGAAGGGATGGTGGATGGAGCAGCAAGATGGCTGCAGGGCTACTCCATCCCTCACACCACGCTCTGTGCTTTTGATCACTGTTTTTGGAAAAAAGGTTTTGTGCTTTTCATGAATGAAACCCTACTCAGTTCAGGTGATAGTTGTGCAATATGCAAGTTTTCAGTTTGGAAGGCCGTAAAGAACTAGGATCGAATGTATTGCCCTGAATGGCTGTTTGGTTTCAGCTTCCTGACGGACATGTTGAAATGTTTGAATCTTACTGAGAAATATCGATAAGAACTCAGTTTTATAGCTCTTGGCTTTAGCCCAAATGGAGCTGCTGTTCATATGGGACTTGTGGTATAAAAGTAACTTTCTGAACTTGAGATTTTTTGGCAGCCTGATAACAGATGGCTCTTCCCTAATGGAGATTTTGTTGAGGTTGCAGCTGAGAGAGGGCCATGGAAATTTTCGGTAATGAACCTGGGTATAGATGAGCATTTATGTGCAAAAATGCTCATATGCTACTTAAAAAAGGTATGCCACATTGTTGCCTACCCCCGGTATCTGCACATAGTAAAGGCGTTGAATTTACTGCACTTAAAGGAGTGCTGTTCTCTTTCCTTTTTCCCCCTAGGTCCATGGAAATTATGGTGACAACTTTTACCAGTAGAAAGGAGCCATAGAAGAGCCATGGGAATATGTGAATAGCCAATCTATCAATAAAGGTGCCTTGAAAAACAGCCTGGATGCTTCACATTGTGAGCAGATGGGAGCTGATCTTCTTTTTTTGAGATTTTATTATTTGGAAACATCTCTGAGGCACCTTTTGAGGCATGAACTTTGTAGCCCCTATTGGGAACACTGACAAGACTAACTGTGGTGACCTTTTAAAAAAAGGTATTTGCTCCTTCTGGAGGAATAAGGCCTGAGTGCTTCACAATTGTATCTGACAAAAACTTGAAGGAAAATTGCGCAAAGTGGCTTGAACCCTGATCCTTTAGGAGCACCACTTCACTTAGATTTGAATATTGTTTTTGACTCCATCTTTGGCAGAACATATATTGCTCATGGGAGTTTGTTGCTAAAAAGTAGCCTGAGTCTGATTGTAGCAAGGAATGATAATGGAGTTGTTTGTCATGCAGTCTCATCTGTATTGAGCAAATGAAATGGTTTGTACTCCGCTTTAGTGACTCCTGTAATTTAGAGACCTAGGGTGGTGGATTTATTTTACCTTAAAGGTGTTATTCACCGCATATTTTACATTTATTCTTCATTTTTTATTTTTATTTCTATTTTATTACTTAAATGTATGTTTATTTTATGATTAATGGTTTTTTGAGGTATGTTAGAGTTTATGGTTTTTATTTTAAATGCTGGAGTCTTGAATGAATTGATACCATAGAAATTTTAGAACATGTGTTTTGTTCTATTTTATGGATTTTTGAATGTTAGTAGAGCTTCTTTCTCGAACTTAACCATGGACCTTTGAGTGATGGTATATGTAGGGTGCATGGTTCATGGTTGTTTTCAGCCTAACTAGTTCCACTAGTTCAGTCTATCCAGATTGTGTTATTTTTTTTTTTATGAAGGATACTGGATATGCATTTAAATGTTTTCTCATGATTGATGAAATTATTACTTCTATTGCTTATATTAAACATGAGATAAAATCTGGGTTTTGTATATAGAGGAAAGTAATAGATGGGGTCCTGGTTGCCGAAATATGGACTGGGGGTAATTATTTGGAAAGCCCAGGAAAACCCACTCAAGTTGGCTGTCTATCTCCTTGAGTAGCCAGCATCAACTGAATAGTGTTGACTTATCTGAGTCAAGTTACAGTACTGAGGATTGAAACCATGAATGGTGTGGGAAAACAAAATGACCCAGTGTTTTTTTTTTAATTAAATATGCGTTATTGCTTTAATCATACATATATAGTACTACCAGGCTCAGACACAAAAAGATGAGTAAGTACAAGTATTTATGGCCTTGAGGTTACATCAGCCTTTTATTAACTACTAATCCTAATTCTAAACAAAATACCACATTAAATACCTATCCTTCCTTATCCCCCGCAAGCGCTAGTGCTAGGGTCTGCAAACTAACTACTACTAGGTGCCAAATATAATCACAGATTTGTGTCCAGGTCTTTACATTACCTTGTAAGTGAGGCCAGCATGTAAATGTTGCCCCATTTCTTATCAAAGCTAGATGGGCTGTGTCTAAGACTGGCAATCATTTTTTTATTCTTAAATTATATAGAAATTGCTGCAACCATTCAGAATACGGAATAAACTGGGAATCTTTCCAGTGCCTTAACACTAATTGCTTGAATGGATGGGAAATTAAGGCCATGGCATATCGTCTTTCTAAAACTGGAATTTGGGTATAAACTCCCAGGATACATATTTCAGGTTCAAAAAGTGGTTCCAGTCCAAGAAGGGGGTCGAGTTTGGATTTAATCATGTTCCATAAGGGTTTGACTAAGGGGCATTCCCATAGCATATGATATATATAGTACCCTCATTTAGACCACATCTATTATATCTGGACTCCTGTAGTTTGCCCATAGTGGCTAACTTTGCTGGAGTAAAATACATGTTATGTAATACGTAAAATTGAATTAGACACAGTTTATCATTAGAAGTATAAAAATGTACTGCTTTCCAAATACTATCCCAGCAAAGTTGCCTATTTGGAAATTGAGTTGTCCAATATAATGATATTCCTTGGATATCTGGATGGATTAGTGAGTATAACTCAGCCGTTATTTTGGATACAACATGAAGATTCCATACCAGGTCCAGAAACCTATTAAACAGTTCTGCTTGGTCCATATCCCAAATACCATTTCCTAATGTGGATATTAACAGGTGTCTAATTTGGAAAGATTTAAATATCTGATTGGGGGGAAGGCCTAAGATTGTAAGAAGGTCAGATGAAGCCTTGATCTTACCTTGCTCCAATAAATCTAGAACCTTGACATCCTGCTCAGAGGTTACTCTTGTAGCTCTTAGGTATTGGCTATCAAATAAAAAGTTTGGGTTTAAATAAATAGGTTGGGAAATATCTTTAGTATTATCATATTTAAGGGCTTTACACAATTGGGCATGTACTTTCAGTGATATATGTATTAGCTCATTCTGTAAGATCTTAAAGCCTCTTTTAGGGGTAATATATAGCAAGCTATTAAGGGAGATACCAGAGCGTCTAATAACTAGGCGATCCATTTTCAACCATAATGGTTCATAAATAGGTGCCTCTCTAATAGAAATAGAGGAATACCAGTGAAAATATTTAGCTATATGACTTGCTAGATAACAATGGAAAAAATGTGGCATTCTGAGGCCCCCTTTGTCCTTGGATGCTCCAAGCTTAATATATGATCTCCTCGGCAGTTGTGATTTCCAAAGAAACTTGGAAATAATCTGTCAGACCTTACTGAACCAGGTTCACGGAAGATACAAATTTGACATATTCAAGGGATAAAAAAGCCTTGGAAGTACATTCATTTTAACTACATTAATTCATCCCTGCAACGAAAGGTACAGAGGGGCCCATCTTTTAAGATCCTGCTTTATAATTCCTAATTTCACATTAAGGTTCAATTTTTTAATCTGTAACAGGTCATTTGTTAGTATAAGACCTAAATAAGTAATTTGGGTCACCCAACAAAACTGAAAGTTTCCTAATCGTGAACGATAAGCATGCCCGTTTAATGGCATAATTGTTGACTTAGCTATATTCAATTTGTAGTTAGATAATACACCAAATTTGTCTATAATAGATACTATCACTGGGAGGACCATTTGGGGATTGGTGACGTGCAACAGAATATCATCTGCATACGCCGAAAGATGAAGATCCCACTCACCGATCTGTATGCCCTGTATCTGGGGGGAATGTTGAAGATGGTATAAAAGTGGTTCCAGGTATAGATTAAAAAGTAAAGGTGAAAGCGGGCATCCTTGGCGCGTACCGGAAAATAGGGGGAATACCTCTGGAAAAAAAACATTGCAATACACTTTTGCTGTGGGAAAAGTATATAATAATTGAATCCACTTTATGAATTTCTGGGTAAAACCAAATTTTTTGAGAACTTCAAATAGAAAAGTCCAACTTACCCTGTTGAATGCTTTCTCCGCATCCTGAGACACCAAGGCCATTGGGTAAGGTGCTAATCTGGATGCAGAGAAAACATGAAACAGTTTCCTAAGGTGTTCGGTTGACGAGCGACTTGCTATAAATTCCACTTGTTCTGAACTAAGTAATGGTGTCCAAATTCATGCTATTCTAGTGGCCAAAATCTTTGCAAAGAGCTTTATGTTGTAGTTCATCAGGGAAACTGGTCGATAATTAGAGACCTTCTGTGGAGATTTATTCGGTTTGCGGAGTACTATTATAAGGGCTTCTAGCAATGAGGGATCAGATAGTCCAGAGTTACAAAGGTAGGAGAACATGTTTAGTATTAAGGGAGATAATTGCTCCTTGAACACCTTGTAGAATCTAGATGGGAAGCCATCTGGGCCTGGTGCCTTGTCATCTGGTAATGAGTCAATTGCCTCCCATAATTCTTGTTGGGTTATGGCCTCCTCAAGCAGTTTCACTTGTGAATACTGGAAGGAAGGGAGTGGAATATCATTAAGATAAGTCTGAATCTCTGCAATAGAGGGAGTAGGTAGCTGTGGAGAGTATAAGGATCTATAATATACCTTGGACTCTTTAACAATTTCCATAGGAGTAGTGAAGAGGGAATTTTCTGAATTAGAATTTAAGGACACCACAATCCTAGACTCTTCTTTTTTTCTTAAACTAAGAGCTAGTAAATGACTAGCTCTATCACCCTGTTCTATATATTTAACATGAGTCTTAAAAAGCATATACTGAGCTTGTTCTCGTAGGGCCTCTGAGTATTGATTCTTTAGTTTAGTTAGAAGCTCCAATGTCTCCTCGTCTGCTGGCTAATTTGTTGGTTTTCTAAAATTTGAATCTTTGATAGGAGCAAGGAAGATAACCTCTCTCTCCTTTTTTTACGAATAGTAGATAGCCGGATACACTCTTCCCTAACCACACATTTTAGGGCACACCAAAGTTTGTCAATATCCCGTATTGATCCCTGATTTTGTATAGAAAAGTGGGCAATTGTTTCTTTAAGGGAGTTCACTGCCTGTTCTTCCTGTAAAAGCTGCATATTCAGTTTCCATACACTGGCTTTAACTATCTGGTGTGAAATTGCACCCTCCATCCACACAGGCGCGTGGTCAGAAATAACCCTCAGGGACGTATCACATCCTATTAAGCCTTCAAGAACTGTAGTATTAACTAGGAAATAATCAATGCAGGATAATGACTTGAGAACCGGCGATTAAAAAGTGTATCCCCTAGTTGTAGGATTTAGTAGTCTCCAGGGGTCGCTAAGATTATAACTTCCAATAAATTCCATTAAAGCTCTCTGAGCTGGGGAGAGACTACTTCCTGTACTTACTGATCTATCTAGGACTGGTGACAGGACTAAATTCCAGTCCCTGGCAATTATTGTGGGTAATCTAGGAAACAAATTTAAAATATTGGTTATTTTAACAAAAAATTCTGGTGTATTCACTATTAGGTCCATATATAGATCCCAAGATAACTTCAATATGGTTTAAAAGTCCCTTAATAAATATATATCGCCCTTGTTTATCAATTTGAGATTGCTGTAACTTAAATGGAGTCCCCTTGGTAAACATGATAGCTACCTCTCACTGTGCTGTTGCATTGCCTGCAGCATACACTTGCCCTATTTGTCTTCTCCTAAAAAGATTACCTTCTGTAACTAATAAACGCGTTTCTTGCAAAAGTGCTACATTACATTGTAGAGTTTCCAGGTGCCTAATAATTTGATAACGTTTAACTCGAGAATGGGCCCCTTTCACATTCCAGAATATAATCCTCACTGCCATTAATGGTCAGGATCCAATTCTAACTCAGGAAGTTTCCATCCCTGGAGACCTGGGTGTCTATGATGTTCAAACTAAAGTAGAGCCGCACGAATAATAATAATTAACATGCCCCCTTTAGGTGAATCATATCGATAGTTCTGCCACCTCTTGATTAATCTAACAGTTATACCTAGCACTTGTCTTCTAATACCCACCTGAAATATTTCCTTAACCTTCCTAAACCTAAACAAAACCATTTAACCCCCAAAAAGTTGTCTTAATACCCTGGTCCACTCGACTGCATTCCCTCCTATTATTCGGTTGCGATCTTATCCCCCGCCAAACAGACATTTTCATCTGCCCTCCCCAATTTAAACCCAAATATCTGGATTATACCCCTCCCTCAGTTCTCTTCCCAAAATGAGAAAATAACATGTAGTATATTAATCTATAATCGACTATAGTTCTCAAAACATATATTTGGTGCTAATTGGCTACATATAAATACCAATTCTACCAAGAAAAGTAAAAATACTTCAAAGAGCATGCCAACACCGCAAAACCAGAGAAACCCCATGTCCATTTATCCAGTCCTTGTGACAATTGAAGGACCAGTGTCTACACTGACCAGTTCGTTGAGTTGTGCCTCCAATTAGAACTACTCTGAAAACTCTGGACATCCGCTTCCACGACGTATAGCCCCACATACAACAACCAATCAGGAGCCTTTTGGCAGTGTCTTTTAACTTATTTTCTCCCTTGGGATCCACTGGCTGAAATGCATCTAAATGCTGCTCAAACCTCTAACCAACCAAAACAAAACTGCCTAACTTCCCAGGCCTAGGTTATTCTTAGCCTGGTTTATTAGATATTGACAGTTTACTGATTCTTAGCATTTATTCAGTAACAAGACATCCCCCTATTTCAATGGAACAAGTCCGGGTACAGCTTCTTGAGCTCTGTATTAGCCTTAGCCACAGTATCGAAGGATATCCACTGCCCATCCTTATTCACTTGTAAAGTCACCAGATATTGCATTCTAAATCTTACTCCTGCAGCAATGAGCTTAGCCACAATAGGATGCATCTCAATACGCTTTTGCCTGACTGTTAATGGCAAATCTTGCGCTATCCTTATTCTGGCGTTCTCCCATTGGACCTCTTTCGCTTCTTTTAACTTTTCGAGTATCAGTTGCTTGTCCAAATAGTTAAGGAGTCTGAATATTAGAGGTCTAGGGGGAGAGCCAACTGGAGGTGTGGGCCTCAGTGCCCGATGTGCCCTCTCAATAACATATGTTGGGCCATTAAGCGAGGGACCAGCTATTTTAGAACACATTTTTTGTACAAAACGAATAGAATTGACCTCCTCTTCTCCTTCTGGGAGCCCAAGAACCACTAAATTATTTCTTCTGGATCTACCTTCGAGATCCTCCAATTTATCCTCTGTTTTGCTCAGACACTGATGCAGGGAAACAACCTCCAGCTCCATCTGAGCCCTCCAGTCATCCAGGGAAGAAATGCGTCCTTCATTATCGTTAGTGCGAATTGTTAAGCTTTCCATAGAGCTCTTAAGTGCTTGTCTCCTACCACTGCTTAAAGAGAGTCTTTTATTGGAGCTAACCCTTCAAGGAATGTTTCGACCGTTAGAAGCTGTGGAGTAGCAGTGTCATCCCTGCCACTGCTTTAGTGCGCTTTTCGGGCTGATCTTTCTCTGGCGATGGAGAGGGCATATGCTTAGGCCTCTGGGGATTCATTCTAGTGCTGAGATGCGATCAGTTGGGTAACCGCTTTAATTCTGTGATCATTCTCTTTGTGGCGTATTTAGTAAAATATTCCCTCACTGCTGACCCAACTTACACGGCTAGAAGGGGTAATTTTCGAGCTACGGAATGGGGAGCAACTCAGAGCGCATCCATCAGGTGACCATCACAACCGGAAGTTCAGTGACCCAGTATTTTGACTGTAGGTTACAGACCCTGATATGAAACATAGAAATATAGAAACATGGAAGTTGTCAGCAGATAAGAAGAAGAATCAGCATTTATATAGCGCTTTTCATACATCCAAAGTGCTTAACAAGCAATGCTAGACTGGTAGTGAAGTGACTGAATGTGTGGTGGTGGCCATATCTCACATCATCACCCACATGCAACCAGGATAATTGCATGAACCGGTTTATGGGAAGGGGAATGTTGGCCAGGACACCGGGAATGTTTCCTACTCTTTGCTAAGAGTGCCCTGGGTTCTTTTACTTCCACCTGGACACCACCAGGATGGGTAGAAGGGACCTCGGTTTAACGTCTCATCTGAAGGACGGCACACCCTCACAGTACAGCACCCCCCAATACTGCACTCAGATGCCAGCGATTTTAGGTGCAAGTCCAATCCTAGTGTGGGACGAGAACCCACGACCTTCTGGTCCAGATGCGGATGTGCTACCAACTGAGCCACGCTGACACCCACTGAGGACTGCAAGGCCCATCCAGTCTGCCCATTTCTTTTTCTACCTTATAAATGTGCCATCATCCTTTGCCGACAGTGGCCTCTCTATTCATACTCATCAGTTTTGCTCTCTTATGCCTATCCCATGCCTGTTTGAAGCCCTGCACTGTATTCATAGCCACCACTTCCTGAGGTATGCCATTCCATGCATCCACCACCCTTTCTGTGAAAAAGAACTTCCTCACATTACCCCTTAACCAGCCTCCCTCTAATCTCATGCTATTTCCTCTTGTCCTGCTATTTTTCTTTTATTGAAACGTTAGACTCTTTCACCATGTTAATGCCCTTAAGGTGTTTGAATGTTTTAATCATATCACCTCTCTCCCTCCTTTGCTCTAGGCTCCGTTAATCTGTTCTCATATGTCTTCTGATGCAGTTCCTGCACCATTTTGGTTGCCCTTCTCTGGATTGCCTCAATTTGGTTAATGTCCTTGTGAAGGTGTGGCCTCCAGTACTGCATGCAGTACTCCAGATGGGGCCTAACCAGTGCCTTGTAAAGAGGGATTATTACCTCCCTCTTACGACTTGTGATACCCCTACTAATACACCCTAACATCCCCCTAGCCTTACCTACTGCTTTAGAGGTCTGCTTGGATGATTTCAGGTCATCGGTGATGATGATGCCCAAGTCTCTTTCTTCCTTTGTGACTGCCAGCAACTCCCCTCCCAGCCTATAGGTGGCTTCAGGGTTTCTCTTCCCTATGTGCATGATCTTGCACTTCTTTGCATGAAATCCCAGTTTCCACTCTTCCGACCATTTTGCTAGTTTATCCAGATCTCTTCTCATTCTGCCCACCCCATTTGGATCATCTACTCTGTTGCAGATCTTGATGTCATCTGCAAACAGACAAGCCTTACCCTCTAGTCCATCTGCAATGTCACTGATGAAGATATTGAAGAGGACTGGCCCCAGGACTGATCCCTGAGGTACCCCACTTGTGACTTGCATCTCTTCTGACTGCATACCATTTACCACCACTCTGTTTTCTGCTCGTCAAGCAGTTTGCCACCCAGCTGACCAACTTCTGACCCACCCCGAGCCTACCCAGATTGTTTAACTATCTTCTATGTGGAATAGTGTTGAAAGCTTTGGTGAAGTCAAAGTAGGTGACATCAACTGCTCCCCCTTGGTCCACCACTCTAGTTACCCAGTCAAAGAAATCTATGAGATTAGTTTGACAGGACCTTCCTTCTGTAAACCCATGCTGTCTTGGATCCTGTGCCCCTATGGATTCCAAGTGTTGCACTATCCTTTCCTTAAGGAATGCCTCCATAATCTTGCCCACTACTGAGGTAAGACTGACTGGTCTGTCATTCCCTGCCTTCTCCCTGCTACCACTCTTGTGGAGTGGGATCACATGAGCCCTTCTCCAGTCTTCTGGGACCTCTCCTGTGCTCAGAGACTCATTGAACAGTTATGCTAATGGCTCTGCTAGTTCCACCCTTATCTCCTTTAGTACCCTGGGATGTATGCCTTCAGGTCCATTACCTTGTCCACTCTGAGCTTAGCGAGCTCTTGTAGGACCCTTTTTTTCATGAAGGGAGTAAGACTTCAGCAAGACTGAATGTGAGCCAGTAGTTTGTGCCTGACCCAGGGACCCATATAAGAGAGATATGGGGCAGCATGCACTACAGGTTATCTCCGTTGGGACCCAGGGATGGAGTGCACTGGTGGCACAAAGAGGCTCAATCCAGATAAGGGGGGCAGTGACCTGCTATAGAGATAGAAGGGACAGAGTAGGCTCTGCTCCATTTAATGGTGTTTTAATGTTTGTCTAGACTTGCACGGCTAGGATTGGTCCCTTGTGAGGTTGTTGTGGCTTTACTAAAAAGGAGAGACTTTAGCATGAGTGTAGGTTTGTCCTCTGGGTAAGCCAGATTTGAGCCTCATATCAGTCTTGTATTCTGATGACCTGGGCCTTTTAGCCCACTGATTAATTTTGTTCTGGGTAGATAAAGTTAAGGAAATGGAGAAAGAGAAAAATAATTAAAATGGTGATAAATTTGTTACCCTGTGGTATGCTAATCTATCTAATGTAAATTGAAAGAAGCTCTTTGTTGTTATTTATCTGTTATTGATAGTTCTGGATAGTATGTGGATGTAGAAATTTTAAGTGTGTTTTATGTATTGTGTTGTAATGTTTTTTTATACCAATCAACAATAAATCTTACTTACAAAAACCAACATAATGGTATGCATGAGGGTATCTTCCTTCTATTTGGTACCTCCAAGGGGTCAGCAAAACTAAGCTGAGCAGAATGGGTGTGGTTAGCAGTCAATGGGAGAGTGGGTTTCAGTTTTTTTTCTTTACTTTATTTTATTTTAGTTTTTGTTGACCGGGTAAGTGCACTAGACAAATCCTGCCTATTTTCAGGCATGGCCTGGGGAAGGGGGATACAGATGAATGCTAACTGACCTTGAACCAGATGAAACTGTTGGTGGTATTTTTAGTGAATGAAGAAACTTTGGCTAGGACACCAGGGAAATTCCCCTACTGTATTGCTGGCAGTAGGTGGACTTGCTGTCTTGTGAGACATGGCCACTTTGATTGAGATGCCAGGAGAGCAGGACATCCCGACTGGAGGGGAGAGATTTATTTCTGAAGATGTTATTTTTGAAGAAGCTGAGGTATTTATGGATGTTTTATTGGATTTTCAACCAGTTGAAAATGCAGTGGCATCTCCCGTTAACACCCATTTAAGTGAACACCAACCTGACACTAAACCTGTAATACAGATTATGCCTGATTCTGAAATGGATGAGGAAACCCTTAAAAAGCTACTTCATGCAGAAACAGAGAGTCATCTCTAAGAATCTGAGTGCTTAGTCACAAAACTGACCTGCTTTCAAACATCTGAGTTTGCTGTCAAGACACCAGGCTCGATTACTGCTGAGCCTGCATTCCAAGATGACGTGGCAGCTGAAGCACACCTAGCAGTGCAAGGTAAGACTGCAATTTCTTTTTCAATAGAACCTGCTTGGGAAACCTCTGAAACTTTAGTTTCTCCAGCTGGCAGTAAAGGAGTTGTTGATAGCCTGTGCCAAAAGCTGGAGAAACCTGCTGTTCTGTCTTGCAAATCTACAGTGCAAGTAGAGACTTCTGTCTCTGAGGGACCTGTAATTACAGCTTGCTCAGCACAGTCTATGCTGCCTGATGGTCAGGTGAAGCTAGGAGAGCTCTCTTGCCCTACTCTGTTTCGAACTGCAGGGTTTGTGTTTCATGCTGCATTACCTACAGAGCCCTCACTTGCACAAGACACTGGAATTATCTACCAGACTTCCCCTACTAAGCAGGAAGGACTGACTGTTTTCTCATTTCAATAGTCAGCTCCACAGCATGGGTCCCGAGTGGACTATGCACCTGAACAAGCTATTTCTCATTTACCTGAAGCACAACTGGTGTCCTCCACCTCTCCTGTGTTGAACCAACCCGGGATTAATCCTCCCCTTCTTGAAATTTCTTCTGGGGCTACAAATCAGAACTTTGAAGTCCTACAATCTATTAGCACCGTAAATGATGGCTGGTCTCCCCAAAAATCCTTAGGTGAAGCAGGATGGATGAGAAATTCTAAAGGGATTTGGATTCCTACCCCAGACTGGGATCCCACACTTAACTTCATGCAGAATTCTCCTGCATGGCGTCCTAAAGTTTCTGAGCCTTCTCCTTCAGTGGGACTACCCGGACAGGACTATTGAGCAGGCTGTAGTGATTTCTTCGCCTGTGGTGCCATCACATGACACAAACTCTGCAGATTGAAAATTACCCAGATATTCCCATTGCTGAGGTGTCCATATCAGCTTCGGAAGATCCTTTGTGCTCTGCTTAACCAAGTAAACCTCTTCTCTCTGACGTTTTTTCAAAAATAAAAAAAGAAGCCACCCCTAGACATAATGCAGTTTGCATACAATACAAAGGGGGTTTAGAAGTTCGCTCTGATAGGCATTATGTTGGTAAATTGTTGTTGAAAGACTCTTTGAAGTTTTCCCCCAAAGATATCTTCGCCTTTATCAGTATTTCTGGTGAAGACAATTTTGACATCAGTTTTAGAACTGCTTATGGTTTAGACATGTTTTGGGAAAGGTACAACCAGGTCAGGTTCTCTCCTACATGGACCACCTTTTTGGTCATTCCTTTGATTAAGCCTGTAATAAAATATGTTACGGTAATGTTCAGAAATGAGGGGGTCCATGTAGAGGATATTACTTACTGGCTTAGTCAGAAATGTGATGTGATGAGTCCCCTGAGGCTATTTTTGGACACTGAGTTATTCTGGACAGGAGGTTGGCATTATAAAATCAAGCTTAGACAAACTGAAGCTGGTGTGGAACATATTCTGAATTCTTTTTTACTAGGCAGAGATAGAGGAGTTTGTTTTCATGCAGGTCAGCCTTGGGCTTGCTATAAATGTGGCTCTAAAACCCATCTTTCAAGCTCTTGTGATAGGCCCCGGTGTGATAACTGCTGAGAGATTGGCCATATAGCTTTCCAGTGTGCTAATCTCACTAAATGTGACCTCTGTGAGGAAACAGGACATGTATTCACAGAATGCCCCTGGGCTGCAAAAAATAAAGCCTCTTGCTTAAGCCCAGACCTTCTCATCCAGAATGCCCAGAATTCAGTTCCTTGCAAACCTACCAAACCTTTAGGATCAGAGGCCCTGACTAAGCCTCTCCCTCAAGAATACCCCTTCTTTGCCCCCTCCTCCCCCTGACCCTCCTGTACAGGTAGTCGTGGAACCCCCAACCCTTCTACAGTCCTGCCACTAGATACTTCTCTTCCAGTATGTTATACAGATGTGGCAGATGATGTACCTGGTATTGTTAATCCATTACCTTTAGTACTGTTCCAGCACGCAGATCAACCAGGAACTTGAAAGGGGACAGGTCCCACTGCTGATAGATCTAGACTTAAAAACCTTTTCTATTTTACCCTCCCAATGGGGAGACACTGAAATGGACTTGGGAGACTGGACTCTCAATCAGCTAAAACTGAAGCTAGCACTTTGTCCATGTCTAGATCTGACTATAAAGGGAAAAAAGAAGAAAAGGAAAAAGAGTCTTGAATTCACTACTGAAACTTCTGTATGACTTCTTTTCGTGTTGGTACATTAAATGCCCATAGTCTATTGAATTATAAAATGAATGACAGTTTATCGGTATATTCATGATCTTAAACTGGATGTCTGTTTTTTACAAGAGACGTGGATGTATACCAGTGATCAAGCAAGATTTTTCCAGAGTGAATTGGTGTGAGGGCCTTCTTTTTAGTCCTTTGGCACTGCCTCTACAGATGGTGTGGTTTTTTTATTTCACTCATTTAATTTTACTTTAATCAAACTTATTGATTTAGTCCCAGGAAGGGGTCTAATTTTGGATGGCATGTGGAAACAATTACATTGTCAATTTATAAACATTAATGGCTCACAAGTTAAATCTGAACGAGCAGCTCTTTTCAACAGTTTGAAACCATATTTGCTTACTACTTATAAGGTCTTCTTTTGTGGAGACTTTAATTGCACTATGCCATCTTCATCTGTTACAGCAGTCCCACAAAGGAAGAAAATATCCTGTGACTCCAATGCTTTACAGAAACTGATTGATACTACAGATCTCTTAAACTGTAATTCCTTTCAAACCTCTGGGCCTAAATTTACTTTTAAAAGGAATGAATATACTTCCACCATTGACTACATATTTTTTTCCAAACCCCTTCCCAATGTACAGTTTCAAACTATAGTTACCACCTTTTCAGATCACCTGCTATTAATAGGTTCTTTTACTTTTAGTGTATGCCCTTTCAACGTCAGGTCAAGATGGAAATTAAATTCCTCTGCCCTGAATGATCAGGAAGTGAAACTGCACATAGCCAACATCTTAGCAGCCAGATTATCTATCTGTTTCTTGTATGATTAAACAGATGAGTGCTGGGCTGATTCAGAATTGGATTTTAAACTTTATTTTTTGAAAATGGGGAAAACCAGGGAGAATGGAAAATTTTTAAAATATTTACAATTCAGGCAGCATCTCCAAAATGTTTATTCCTTAGCCAATACTTCCTGATTTGATTATACTGATCAGATCAAAGTACTTAAGGAAGAACTTGTATGACAGGGCTCAAACCATGAAGAACTCTTTACAATATGGAACATTAAAATCAGAAGAAGAAGAAGAATCACCATTTATATAGTGCTTTTCATGTACAATATCCCAAAGTGCTTTACAAGCAATGCTAGACTGGTAGTGAAGTGAATGAATGTGTGGTGGCAGCCATATCACACATCATCACACACACAGCCTGGATAATTGCATGAACCAGTTTATGGGAAGGGGAATGTTGGCCAGGACACCGGGAATGTTCCCTGCTCTTTGCAAAGAGTGCCCTGGGTTCTTTTACTTCCACCTGGACACCCACCAGGATGGGCAGAAGGGGCTCCGGTTTAACATCTCATCTGAAAGACAGCACACCCCAGCAGTACAGCACACCGATGCCAGCAATTTTTAGGTGCAAGTTCAATCCCATTGTGGGACGAGAACCCATGACCTTCCAGTCTAGAGGCAGATGTGCTACCAACTGAGCCACTCTGACAAGCTTTCCGTATTTGTAAAAATTCTATTTTTCTAGGCTCTGTAAGAAATACATCTGGTGATGTTGTGTCTTCCTTGACAGGGATACATGATATCATTAAATATTTTATGTTATCCCATGTCCCTACTCAAGCCCCCTCAGAAGCTAATATTAGACAATTTCTGGCCTCAATAGTGATCCCTATGGCTACAAATGACACAAAACAACTGATACAACCTATTATGATTTTGGAAATCCAGCAGGCCATTAAGACTTTAAAAAATGACTCCTCACCTGGTTTGGATGGGTTAACTAATGAATTTTATAGATCTTTTTCAGGTCTTTTAGCCCAGTGTTTAGTAATAGTGTTTAATTTTTTTATTACCCATGCTATCACTTCATGGTTCACAGAAGGTTTACTGATTTTACTGTTTAAATCTGGGGACAAACTTTCAATTAATAATTGGAGACCAATTACACTTTCAAATACAGATTACAAAATGTTTGCTATTATTTTAAATAATAGAATAAAAAAAAAACTATGCTAAAAAAGTATTATCTCCTTGGCAATTTTGTGGTCTACCAGACTGTACCATTCAACAAGCCCTAATGATTATAAGGGATTTAATTGATTATATGGAATTACACCATAGTCAGGGATGCCTTCTCTCGGTTGACCAGTATAAGGCCTCTGATACAGTCTCTCATCCATTTATTTTTCTAACTCTGGAAGCATATGGCATTCCACCTCAATTATTGCAGTGGCTCAGATCATTATATAATGGAGCAGAGGTTTATCCTATAATTAGACACCACATTATGGCAGGAATCCCACTACAAACAGGTGTATGACAGGGTTGTCCTCTTAGTCCTCTCCTTTACATTTTTACTTTGGACCCATTATTGCATTTGTTAACTAACACTTCTCAATGGCTGGGTATTGTAGGACCAGTCAGGAAGAAGGCTTTTCATATGACAGCCTATGCAGATGATATCTGTGACTTTTTTTCAGATTACAGGCAAATTCCTATTTTTTTGAATTGTATGACTAATTATTCATCTTTTTCCAATTCCAAATTAAATGTATCAAAATGTAAAGGGCTATTTATTGGAATTAGTTGCCTGAATCCAGTTTGGCTAAAAGAGATCTTGATTTCTACTGAACCTCTTAAAATTTTAGGTATCTGTTTTGGCACACAAAATCTTACCTCTTTTAATTGGGATCTGGTATTGACTAAAGTTGATGCTAAGGTACAAAAATGGAAACACTGGAGAATAGCCAAACTCAAATGAATTCAGCTTCTAAAACAATTTCTTATTCCTATGGTTTACACGTTGCCATGATTTTTCCACCACCACAAAATCTACATGATTATACAGTATATTTTTTCAAATGCTGTGGGGAAATAGACTGAATCCAGTTAAGTGCCATTATATGTATCTTACCAAAGAAAAAGGGGGTTTAGGTATGATAGATCCGGTGATTTTTTTCCATGTTATTTTTCACACACTCAGTTAAATATAGTTTAATCACAGATGAGGCACTGTACTCTTATTGGAGTAAGCTGAATTTAGCAGGGTATATTTCCAAATGGCAAAATATCCCACCTAAATTAACTAGTACCATATCTCTACCCTCCTGGTTTCTTCTTGCTGCAAAACAATTATATAAATGGGGGGGGTAACACCACAAATGATCATTACCAACACATGGGGGGGGGTAACACCACAAATGATCTTTACCAACACAGATCCTTAGTTATATATTCTAGTCATGTCCTTAGTACATCCCACTGACCTTTGTTTTAAAAATTGTCCAGCCTCCCAAAATCATAAAATCCTGACAAAACTTAATAATTCCAGAATACCTTCCCACATGTGGGAATTATTGTGGTTAATGGTCTATGGTAGAATAACAGTCAGAGGCAAAGCCAAATATAAGGCAAAGTCTGAAAGAAACTGCACGTATGAGGCTTGTATTAATCAGGAAGAGACTACTGAATGTTTTTTATTCCATTGTTCATATGCTCACTCCCTTTGGAGTTACCTTGTGGTAAAATGGAAGATGGCATGGTTAAAAAATATGAATTATGATAGCCTAGTTTTGGGACACTTTCACAATTTAGGAACTTCCTATTCCACGGATACGCTGGTAGTTTTTTGTTGTGTTTTAAATATTATCTTTGGCAAGCTAGATGCCAATGGGTCCTGTATCAGAGATGGATGTCTTATAAAATGTTAGGAAATCTAATACTGGTAGCCATGAGAGAAGTGTATAGTTCAGATTTAGTCAATCATACATCTAAAAAACTCACAAATTGGTGGAAAGGTTTTTCTTGGTTTATTAAATTTAAATAAGAATTAGAAATTTTTGATTGATTTTGAGTTAAACATGTGTTAAAAAAAATGGTTGTTTTTTGTTTACATCTTTTTTTTCCCCAGTTGATTATAATTTTTTCTGTTTCTATTCCAACATCATGTGTGACTTTAACACTGTTGTTTTCCTTTGATTTCTGTATTTGAACCTTTATTTTTTGATGTGATTTCAATAAAAATTCTCCTACTCTTTTCGATAAGTGCCATGGGATCTTTAACATCCACCTGAACTACCACCAATCCAGGCAGATGGGACCTTGGTTTAATGTCTCATCCAAAAGACAGCACCTCAGAAGTGCAGCACCCCTCTCATGCTGCACTACAGTGTCAGTACTAGGATATTACCCCAAGTGCCAGATGTGGGAACTGAACCCACAGCCCTCTGATCTCCTGGCCTCAGAGGCAAGTGTACTACCTACTGAACCACTGACACTCCCACATGAGTTTCTCCCAGTTTGATTCCCACACTGAGGAAACCACTGTGGAATTAATTGTCACAACTTCCACTCATCAACTTCTGTGAAAAGTGGTTCAATGGGAGCATATTTCATATTTATTTCCATCATATAAATATATACAATAAAAATATTATGGAGACTGCCAAATTATTCCGTTCTCCAGATACCAGGGAAAGATGAAGGAGCAGAGAAGAAGGAAAGGAAAAATTTACATATATTCAGACACAGAAATGTTTTTGTATCTGTAAATACAATAAGTGGGTTGTTTTTGTATATCTCCCAGAGTACCCCAATACTGTAAAAATAGATGAGAGGGTAGATCAAGTATTTGCATACCCCTTTTGTTTACAAAAAGATGTTTGTCACCAGAGTCTAAAAATCACACAAAGCATCCCCTACTTCCAGTTATTTTCGAAATAAAATATTTTTTTTTTATAACTTATTTCCAGCACTAAATTTTTTTTTCTTAAATCTACTACAAAAAACAAAGCAATTTCAAAATCCCCATTGAGATCTTTTTTACAGTACTTGGGGACTCAGGGAGACAAACATAACGGAGACAGGAAGGAAGGGAGGACGAGTCAGGCTAGTTAACGGAGACAGGAAGGAAGGGAGGACGAGTCAGGTTAGTTCAGCGGATGGGGGAGAAGGACCAGTCGCAAGCAGTGAGAGGGGAGTTAGCGAGGTACAGAAGGATACTCGGGAGGAGGAGAGGCATAGGATCGGAGGGAAGGGGGTGGCCAGGGTAAATAAGGAAGGGGCAGCCTGTGACACCCAGATAGGGGGAGGAACAAGGAGCCGACTGGGTGGAGGGGCCAGTAGAAAGGATGAGGGACATGGAAGGGGAAGGAGGAAAAGGAGCAGTCAGAGTGCTCCTGTTGGGGGATTCTATAATCAGGGGTATCAAAGGGGATAGGGAGGGAGAAGCCTGGCCAGTTAGAACAAAATGCTTCCCTGGATTAATGGTGCACAGGGCCAAGCACGAGGTATATCAGCTGCAAAGGATTGTGGGGGGTTCCCCAGCCATACTGGTCCACCTGAGTACAAATGACATTGAGGGAAATAGCGAGCTAGAGATACAGGCAAGATTCAGGGAGCTTGCCAGGGTCTGTCATGACATAGGATGCACAGTTTCCTTCTCAGAAATCCTGCCGGTGCCAAGGGCTAGTGGGAAACACAAAAGGAATATTAGGGAGATAAACCAGTGGCTCAGGCAGTGGTGTGAGGCCAGAGGGTATGGGTTTATGAAGGATTGGGGGGAGATCTGGGAGGATAAGGAGCTGTATGCTAGAGATAGGCTCCATCTCAATTTGGAGGGGAGGGGAATCCTTAAGTTGAAAATACAGGGGTTCATTGGTGAAAAGTGGTGTTTAAACTTGTGAAGGGGGTAGGAATGGGAGAAAAGGTTGTCAAGGGGGTGCTGATAAATGAGGGACTCTGTCTCTACCCCCCTAGGGAGATGGAGGAATGCGGGAAAAGGTCGACTGGTAAAGTGCAGACCAGGGGAAAACAGAATCCCCATGGGAACATGAGCAGAGGAAATGGAAGTATAGGGAAAGGGTGGAAGGTAGTCCTGCTAAATGCTAAGAGCTTGGGCAATAAAATGCCTGAGCTCCAGGCGATGCTAAGCGAGGGAGCGGTGGATGTGGCAGTGGTCACTGAGACCTGGGCCACCGCAGGACATGACTGGGACCTGAACCTGGAGGGTTACACTATGTTCAGGAAGGACAGTGGGGAGGGAAGGGGAGGAGGGGTAGTAATGATAGTCAAAAACTGCATTGGCATAGGGGGAGTAGAAGAGGTGGAGGGAACCGTGGAGGTGATTTGGGTCACCTTGATAACAAGGGGGCAAGAGAGTAAAAATAGGAGTGGTGTATAGACCCCCTGCCCTGGCAGAGGAGCTGGAGGAGAGTCTGGTGGCAGATGTTGGGAGGCACTGCAGACTGGGCAGGGGAAGGGTTGTGGTGTTGGGGGACTTAAACATGCCAGGAACAGACTGGGAGACAATGACATCCTCGGTGGTCAGGGAACAGGTTGTTGGATGTCTTTCAAGACTCGTTCCTAACTCAACAGGTGGGGGAACCGACCAGGGAGGTGTGGGTACTGGATGTAGTCCTGGCAGACAGTGACCAGATTGGGGGCCTGGAGGTAAGGGACCCGTTGGCGGGGAGTGACCATGCCACAGTCTGGTTCTGCCTGGACCTAGGTGGGGTAGAAGGCTTCACAAAGAAGGAGGTAACTGACTTCAGGGGGGTGGATTTTAAGGAAACGGGAAGGATCCTTAAGGAGCATTTGGATGTGATTGGGTCAGACATGGATGCTAATAGTAGGTGGGAAATCATCAGGAGAGGGGTGCAGGATGCTACCAGCACCTGTGCAAGAGAAAGACAAAAATGCGGTAGGGCCCGAAAACCCTGCTGGAGGACCAGGGAGGTCCAGGAGGTGGTGCGGTAGAAGGCAGCCTATAGGCAATTCAAGTGCTCAAGGAGGAAAGGAATTGAGGGAGTGGCTAGAAGGGCACTAGGGTGGTGAGGCGGCTAGGGCAAGGAAGGAGCAGAACCTGGCCAGGGAAATTAGGAGAGGGAACAAGGGGTTCTTTAGATACATTGGGGAAAAACGAAGGGTGAAGGGGCAGATTAGCAGGATTAAAACAGGGGGGAGAGATAGGCACAAGACCCGAGGGTGCAAGCTGAGGTACTCACCAAGGAAAATGGGGGTGCTGCATCATACATGGGAGGAGACAGTGATACTGAGGAAGGGGGACCCTTACCGATCGGGCGGGTCTGAGGGAGAGGGAGGCATCACTGGCAGGCATGGGGAAGGCTAAGCAAGGAGAAGAGGTGAAGGAAGTGGAAATCACAGCAGAGAGTGAGGGAAGCCCTCAGGTCCCTTAAGATGAAGAAAGCACCAGGGCGGATAATTACATCCCGAGTGCTGAAGGAACTTCAGGATGTCCTGGCAAACCCCTGGCGGAGCTTTTCACCATCTCTCTGAGGACAGGGTGGGTGCCCCAGGACTGGAAGGTGGCACTTATAGTGCCTATCCACAAGGGGGGATCAAGGGAGGTGGCAGGGAACTACAGGCCTGTCAGCCTGACATCGGTGGTGGGCAAGGTGATGGAGGGCATTGTCAAGGAGAGGCTGGGGGGGACCTGGAAAAGTCAGGGTGCCTGGACGATAGACAGCATGGATTCATCCTGGGGAAATTGTGTCAGACAAACCCTGTGGAGTTCTAAGACTGGGTGACAAGTGCCTTGGACCTGGGTAGACAAGTGGATGTCCTCTTTCTAGACTTCAACAAGGCATTTGTCTGTTCCTGTAATGGTCCTGTTGGATAAGCTGGGAGAAATGGGGGTGGGGAACCAGATGATCAGATGGATAAGCAATTGGCCCTAGGACCGGACCCAGAGGGTCATAGCTGGCAGGATAGTCTCATCCCCAAGGAGGGTCACTAGTGGGGTCCCACAGGGATCAGTCCTTGGGCCCCTCCTGTTCAACGCCTACGTCTCTGACATAAGGACAGGTATCAGGAGTGAGATGAGTCTCTTGGCGGAGGACTCAAAACTGGGGGCGGTGGTGGATGGGGAGGAGGGAGGGTGGCCCTACAGGGGACCTGGAGGCTCTGGAAAGATGGTCTAGAAGGTGGAGCTGAGGTTCCAATGCAGGGAAATGCAGATACCACCTGGGGCAGAAACCCGGGGCCAAGTGTGCACACCCACAGGGGATGCTACAAGTCTCGATGGCTTAGAGGGACCTGGGGGTGGTGGTGGATGTCAAGATGAACAACTCGGAGACTTGTAGGGGTGTATCAGCCAAGGCCAACAGGATACTGGGATGCATTGCTAGGGGGATCACCTCCAGAAGGAGGAAGTGTCTCCTCTGTATCACTACTTGGTGAGGCCGCACCTCCGAGTACTGCATGCAGTTTTGGAGCCACACTTAAAGAGGGACATTAAACTACTGGAGAGGGTCCAGAGAGGACAACCAAAATGATTTGGGGCTTAGGGACAGGACCTATGAGGAGAGGCTTGAAGAGCTAAATATGTACACATTGGAAGAGAGAAGGGACTGGGGGACATGATAGAGGTCTTCAGGTACATGAAGAGGTAAATAGGGAAGGAACAGTCAGGGTGCTTGAGAAGGAAGGAGGAGGGGCCACTAGAAGACATGGGTGGAAGCTGGAGGGGAAGATTCAGGGGAGAAAGAAGGAGGGGAGCTACTTCACTGGGGAGGGTGGTGGAGCCATGGAATGTGCTGCCTAGGGGCTGGTGGAGGCAGAGACGGTGGAGGTTCAAAGGGGATGGGACAGGTACAGGAAAGGTTCTAAGTACAAATTGAATACAGCGAGAATATCCAGAACTGGGAAGGGAGAAGCCAGAAAAGGCGATGGGGGCAGCAGGGTCAGCTCCGGGGGTGCTGACCAAGCGACAGACTGTGAAGACCGTTGAGGCCTATTCTGCTGGCATTTTAGTATGTTAGTATATAAAACAAGCATTTGTCAATGCCGAATGTTGTCTTGCTGGCATTGGTATTGGCAGTGCAGGAGTTAGAGAGATGCATAATAGGAATGGCAGTGAAGTATTGAACTGACGCCAACCCCACCCTGCAGAGACTGACAGGCATTGAGGTGTGCCTTTCGGTCATCGGCCATAACACTCATGCCATTTCAGCTCACCCTACCCTGCAGACACTGACAAGTGTTGTGGTATGTCTTGGAGTCTTCAGGCCTTATGCTTACTCCATTGCATAAGGAAACATGCTGAAATGGGTACAGTATATTTTGGCCATCTTCATTCTCAGAGCTTGACTTACTCACGAAAGGTGCCCACTGGGCATGATAGGAACTTCAGTGCAGGCCAGGATGGGCATCAGAACTCTCAGGTTGTTGAGGGAGGGGGCAGTTGGTGAAGGGGACAGATGTTTTTATTCCATTACAGGCCACCTTGGCTCAGGATCCGTTAGATAGTTAGTGGCAGGCGGGGACATATTTTTTTTATTTCTTGACAGGCTGGGTTTCACACTGGACTCATTGGGTAGTTTAGGAGAAAGGAACATTTTTTTTCATTTCCTGATGGGCTACATTGGGTACTGGTCCAGTCATGTCATTGTAGGAGGATGAGGGTCAGATTTGTTTTTTAATTCTCTGAAGCATCAGGCTGGGCACTGAATCTGTCAGGTTGCTGGTGGAGATGGAGATTTGTTTCATTCCTTGATGGGTTGGGTTGGACACAGGACCCGACAGGCTGGTGGAGGGGGACAGAACTTGTTTTAATTCCCTGATGGGCCTGACTGTTTACCAGACCCATGAGGTACTTGGGAGAAGGGGCCAGATTTAATTTTGTTATTCTTTGTCGGCCCACATTTGGTACCAGAAATTCTATTCCATTCTGCATTCCCTGTGCTAAAAGTATATAACTCTTGTGCCTTGTAAAACATTTTGGGATATAGAACATATGAAAATAATGTTGGTTAAGTGTTGTTTTGCAAATTGCATCATAATAGCCACCCCCCCTTGCTCTAGTAACTGATATCTCGACCCACTAAGTCTTTCCCAGTCCATGGACAGGCTACTCAGAATGACTAGAAACTCAGTTGTTTTTTCATTTTACAGGGAGGTTTGGAGAGATACTTTCTAGCATCAAATAGTGCCACAGATATACTAGTTTCTGCCCCTTTGCTTTGCAATAATTTAATAACAAAAGACTCTCAGTTTTATCTAAGCAATTTTAGTTTTTATTTCAGAAAGAAATACAGGTTAAATTATAATTCATGAAGTTGTGCAGATATTACGTCTATTATTAACCCCCCCTCCCAAGCTTATTCAGTATCATTCTTGTCATCATGGGGGAGGGTGGAGCTAGACTAAACAACCTGAGGACTTGTTCTGTGTATTACATACGTCAGCTGCACGTTCACAAGAGTAGCACTACTTGCTCGACAGGTTTTCATGCACTCTCCTCCTTATAATCTACAGAAAGTTAGCAAAGCATTAAAGACAGCTGCAAACAACAATAGCAGGCACAACATTCATTCACTCACTCACAGGTATAAAAATGTGTATCCCAGTCCCCAAATGCATTTCAGAGTGAGAACTGCAAAATACTTCCTGACTTTGCTCCAATAGTAAATGGGCTGCTAAGCAGACCTGCCCAAAAATGCCATTCTGTGGATCCCTGGTAAAGAAGGACCTAATTGACACACCTACCCCCTGGATTCTGGAGTCCCAAACAGAGTCACAATTTGGTGACCCAAAGTGGTTGCATCAACAACTTTGTGCCACTGCTGCATTTTGTGCTAGACTACAGGTCCTTCTCTGTGCTGTTGCACTGGGCATTGCAACAGCACAGGGAAAGGTGCATGACTGGCATATTAATGAAACACTGTGTTATACACAGAAATAGGGGCAGGGACAGGCATGCTAATGAACTGCTGTACTCATAGAAGACCATACATATAAAAAACTAAGGGGGGGGGTCATCATGCTGACCCCCTCCACTTATTTGCTTAGTATCTCCATAGACACAGTATAAGTCACTTGTATGTGGTGGCATGAAAGACCCTAGTACTCCACATGACTTCACCTCCAGTTTTTATGTATGGCATCTTGATGGCTGTGCTTTACACAGGGAAAGGAAAGGGACCAGCATGCTAATGACGTGCTATGCACAGGAAAGGAGGGGGCCAGCATGCTAGTGAAGCAGTGTCATGCACAGGGAAGGGTGGGGGCCAGCATGCCAATGAAGTTTTGTATTCAGGGAAGGGGGGGCAAGCATGCTAATAAAGTGTTGTGCACAGGGAAAGGGGTGGGGCCTGCATGCTAATAAAGTGCTGTGCACAGGGAAAACGAAGGCGCCAGCATGCTAATGAAGTGCTGTTCACAGAGAAAGGGATGGGGCCAGCATGCTAATGAAGTGTTGTGCATTGGGAAAGGGGATGGGCCAGCATGCTAATGAAGTGCTTGCACAGAGAAAGGTCAGCATGCTAATGAAGTGTTATGCACAGGGAAAGGGGTGGGGGCCAACATGCTAATGTAGTACTTGCCAGCCCCACACAGCCTAGTCAAATACCACAATGCCTCGCAGTCTTTAAAAATGCTGCAAGCAGTTTACAAGGAAGGCACAGGTATCCAACATAATAATAATAATAATAATAATTATTTCCTTATAAGGCACCTCTCTACAACCAAGGGGCCTAACAAACAATTAAAATTAAGTAATACATTTAAAACATCATAAATAGTGTAACATGCAGATAATATAGGAAAGCATGGGTTAGGTCAGACACCATCAGGTTGTTGCCATAGATGAGTTTTGAGATCCTGTTTATATACCTACAACATGAGGCAAAGCATTGACAGGGGACCAAAGACTGTTGAGGAATCTATATTACAAATGGCTGATGTGATGCTACTAGGCTAGGGAGAGGAATTCCACTGGACCCCAGGGAGAGAACAAGTTTCAGGGAGTGGGAAAAGGGAGGGCACTGGACCACCAGGGAAGACCAGTGAGGGACAAAGAAAAATAATCTTCATCACAGCCCACAAGCAAACCTTAGGGTACATGTTGTGGGGAGGGAAGTGCAATGGTAATGCCTCACAACACAGACTCTGACCATGACATCACTACTGGACAGGCCCCATCTAGAGTAAGGTATCACCATCCTAATCATGTTGAAATATTTAAAGCTTTCAAGTTGTCTTTCATAAATAAAGTTGGTAGGGAGGATGGGAGGAGTGGGGGGGGGCAGGGACATTAGCTCAAGTTGTGGACCATGCAATATATGTGCAGACTAGATAGACCAAATGGCCTTCTTCTGCTGGCTTCTTCGAATGTATGAATCCAAGCCTATCTATAGACCTCTGTTCAGGTGACAGATTAATGAGGCAGGGAAAACCAATCTTAAGAATAAACAGAGGCCTCAGTTGATAGCACACAACAATGTTTGATAATTCATCACTGCAGTCTGTACCACAGATCCACATCCAGAGATATATCTACAATCTGTTTGAATTGAAAACTTGTTTTAGTAGCAGCGTATGATTATTATTCATACAAATTTAGGAAAGGAAAAAAGATCAGCACCTCATTGTGCTATTTCCTCCAGCAACTCAGTGAGAAGAACCCATATTTTTAAACATATTTTATATTATAAAAGGGTGGGATGCAGAACAATTACCTTCTTTGTGCTGCATACATTTACCACCCCCAGAGTCTTTAATGAGTTCTTACAGGACTACTTTTAAGTCACTTAAACTCTCAAACTACATTTTTCTAGGTGAGTACACATATGGTAGTTGGCTTGGAGGATTGGATATGAGACACAGCTAGCACAGGTGGGGCTGCATTCTTTCACTGAGCACGTATATACAGTACATGCTCAGATGGGGCTCATTGGGCAGCTGGCTGTGGTGGTGAGAGGTAGGTTGTGCCAGTCATCAGCTGGGGATGGATCAGGGGGTATGGGGTGGTCTGGCAATGCTGGGTTGGAGTTGGGGAGCTACTAGACTACCAGGGATTATGGATTAGGGGTGTAGATATGGTTACAGGAAAGTGCCATGTGTGTGGCTGGCACCGGGGCTTGGGGTGGGGTGCAATCTGCCATGTGGGGCTAGTGGTAATACGGTATAGGGATGAGGACAGGGTTCCAATAGCCCAGAGGGGCTTTAGTGTTTACATTGTGGGGGACTGGAGGTGGGGAGTCTGATAGCCCTGCTGGGCTTTTCAGGCTTGGGGACAGGAGGGCACTTGCGCCCTATGGAATATTGGTTGCAGCTTGCGACATGTTCCTCAGGTGTGCCATGCATTTGGTGTACCTTTGCACATGTCGCAAGTCACAGGTCTTAGCCACAGGGACCCTGCCTCTTACAGAACTGGACATAGCATCCTTGGTGCAACTGCACCCCTTGCATGTCGTAACTTGCAACATGCATACGGGTGGTTATAGAATCAGGCCCCACATTTCTCTCTACCTTTGGGCTTGAGTTTGCACTGTAAGTAATACAGTATTTTTTTCTAAATTTCTGCCCAATATTAGGTTTCATAGAAGTAGAGAATGGAAATGCCCCATAGGGTTGTGAGTTGCTCAGGGCCACACACTGAGTATGTAGCCCTAGTTGGGTTTGAATTTGCAATTTCTCATTTCACAACAGTGCTCTAACCAGTAGGCCAGATTGCCTTCACTGGCCATGGATAGGAGCAACCAGAAAGTCTGGCTCTGCTGATAATATTTTGTTTGCTTAGTTTTTTAAACAGTTCACTTATACAGGATAACTCAGCTGAGACTCAACATCTTAATTTCCAGTAAGTTCCTGTTTCAAGCTGTTTCTACAGCTGCAAGGATTGAATCACTGGGAGGTTATGTGACTTGCACAGGATCACACATTGAGTATTTGGGTCTAGTGGTGTTTCACCCTGCTTCCTCAGCTCCTAACATTGCTGTAACCACTAGAACGCACAGCCTCCACGTGGGGGTGGGGAACCCCATGTGTAAATATGACAGATCCGAACTAGCCCACAACTTTTTTTCCCTTATTTATTAACTCAAGACAGCCCACCCGAGATGCAACATCTCATTTCCAGTGTGGTCCATCAGCACAGTGGTAATGCTTCCGTTTAGAATGCTGATGAACCGGGTTCAGGAATTGACCTAGTTCGGAAGGCCAGCACTGGAAGAGGATTGTGCATCCATAGAAACATAGAAACATACATAGAAACATAGAATTTGATGACAGATAAGGACTGCTTGGCCCACCCAGTCTGCCCATTTCCCTACCTACTAGATAAGCTGCAGATCCTAGTTAACCAGCAGACTACTTCTTCCTACCCCCCACCCCTAGAATGGCCTTGAAGATTGTCCATGCATGCTTGAATTCCACCACTGTTTTTGACTCCACAACCTCCTCCGGAGAGCAGTTCCATGCATCCACAACCCTCTCTGTGAAAAAATACTTCCTTAAATTACCTCTGAGCCACCACCCCATCTTCAAATTGTGCCCCCTTGTTCTTGCACACCTCTTTTTGAAAGATGCAACCCTCTTGGACTTTGTTGATTCCCTTGAAGTACTTGAACGTTTTATCATGTCCCCACTCTCCTCCTTTCTTGAGGCTATACATATTGAGCTCCTTAGTCTCTCTTCATATGTCTTCCAGTGCAGACCCTGACCATTTAGATGCCCTCCTCAGAACAGCTTCCATCCTGTCTATGTCTTTGTGGGAGATTGGGTCTCCAGAACTGCATGCAGTACTCTAGATGGGGTCTGACCAGCTGTCTGTACAGAGGATAACTTCCTGTTTTCTACTGGTGATGCCTCTCCCATGCATCCCAGTATCCCCCAACCCTCCTTGCTGCCCTCTTATATGTTGCTTGCCCATGTTAGCTCATCTGATGTGACTACCCCAGGTCCCTTTCCATTTTGTTGTTGTTAGTATCTCACCCCCCATTGTGTACTCTTCCCTGGTTTTTGTTTCCCAGGTGCATTACCTTACACTTCTTAGCATTGAATCTAAGCTGCCATACATTTGACCATTTCTCTAACCTTGCCAAGTCCCTTCTCATCCTTTCCACCTTATAGCATCAACTCTGTTGCAGATCTTTGTGTCATCTGCAAAGAGACATACTTTTCCTTCCAGTCCCTCTGCAATGTCATTATAAAGATATTGAAGAGAACCGGTCTAATACTGAACCTAACAGTACCTCACTGTAACCTCTTTCTTCAGAATGGACTCCATTTATTACTCTCTGTGTCCTATTCTCCAGCCAATTCTCTTTACCCAGGCTGTCATCTTGGAACCCTCCCAGACTGGCTAACTTGTATATTAATCTTTTGTGTGGGACTGTGTCAAATGCCTTGCTACAAAGTCTAGATAGGCCATGTCCACAGACCCTCCTGATCTGCTACTTGGTCACCCAGTCAAAGAAATCTATCAGATAAGTCTGGCATGACCTTCCCGCTGTGAATCCATGCCCTTGGGTCCTGTGCCCCTCTGGCCTCTAGATACTCGACAATTCTTTCCTTCAAAGTGATTCCATCATTTTCCTATCACTGAGGTTAAACTAACAGGTCTGTAATTTCCTGCTTCTGCCTTGCTCCCACTTTTGTACAGAATCACATCTGCCTCCTTCAATCCTCGGGTACCACCCCATCCTCCATGATTTGTTAAGAGAGTAGTCAGTGGTGTCACTAGTTCTACCACTTAGTTCTTTTAGAATTCTGGGATGAACCATCAGGCCCCATTGCTTTGTTCACCTTCAGTTTAAAGAGTTCTTTCATAATCCTTTCTTCTGTAAATGGGCTGCTATCAACTTCTGTATCCAGAGTGTTTCTACTGTTTGTTTTAGGTACCTCCTCCTCTTCATTTGTAAATACTGAGCAAAAATATTCGTCTATAGTATCTCTGCCTTTTCACAGTCTCCCTCTGCCCACCCTCCCTCCCTTTATTAATCCTCACTATCCCTCCTTGGTCTTCCCTTCGCTCCCTGATGTACCTGTAAAAGGTTTTATCCCCTTCTTAACTGAGTTGGCTACTCGTTTCCTCCAGTTTGGGCATTTGCTGTTCTGACTGCCTTCCCAGCTTCCTTTGCTTTAACTGATGCAGTTCTCTGTCCTGTTCCTTCTGTGATCCTTGTACTTCCTGAAGCTTTCTTTTTCTCTTGAACCTTCACTTCCACTTCCTTTGAGAACCATGATGGTTTCTTACATCGTTTTGTTTTGTTTATTTGCTTCACACAGGCTTGTTACCTCTGTGATGGCAGTTTTTATTATTCCCATTGTTCTTCCACCCTCCTTCCTGCCCATTTGCTAGTGCATTCCTTAGGCACTCACCCATTTAGCAAAGTCAGTCCTCCTAAAGTCCAGTACTTTTTGCCTTTGTATGGCTTGACTCTATTGCTGTGTTTATTGTGAACCATACTGTTCGATGGTCGCTAGTTCCCAGATGGCTACCCACTCAACATCTGTGATCCTCTCTCCAGCTCTCATTTGAGAAAACCAGGTCTAGATTGCTCCCTCTCGAGGTGGGCTACAATACCTAGTTGTCTAAGGCATGCCCTCTGTGGGGCATCTAGAATAATCCCACTCTTCAAGTGGCTGCTGCAACTGCACTCAGTTAACATCTGACAGATTCAGATCACCCATCAGCAATGTGTCCCTTTTTGCCATTCTAAGTATACTTTCTATCATTTCTTTGTCCATTTCCTCCCTGAGAAGGGAGTCTGTATACTAACCCATATGTGGATTGTGGTGCCATTGCCTGTCTCCAAATTTACCCACAGTGCTTCTTCTCCTCCCTGTTTCCCTTTTGTTCTGTTGGCTTTTGATTCCTTCCCTTATGTGCAGAGCTATTCCTCCCCTCTTTTACCCTCTCTGCCCTCTGTAGATGAGTGTATCCTGGTATGTTACATCCCAGTTATGGTTTTGTGTGTACCATGTTTCTGTGACTACGAAATCCAGATGTTCCTCCTCCATCAAGGCCACTAATTCAGAAAGCGTGTTACCCAGACTACAGGCATTGGTACTCATTGCTCTCCATTTTTTTGATGGCTTTACCTTCTGTTGCAGCATCCCCCACTGACCTTTTTACCTCGGTCTTTGTCTCATTTAGTACCCTGTTTTGTAGGGAGAGGCTGGGATTTTCCTGCTGCTTATCAGTGCCTCCCTCTTTGACTAGTTTAAAAGCTTGCCAATGAAGCATTTAAACCAATTGCTCAAAAGACTTGTTCCCTTCCTGGACAGATAAAGACCATCCTGCCAGTATAGGCTGGTGTCCCTCCAGCTGGAACCCCAGTCCCCAATGAAGCCAAACCCCTGTGCTCCACATCATTTTTTCAACCATTCATTAAACTGCATGGTGCAAGTACCCTCACCTCCCCCATGCCATTGACAGGCAGCACCTCTGAGAAGGATACTGTGTGTGCTACTTGTCTTAGGCCCCTCCCCAACTCTACAAAGTCCTCCTGCACTGCTCTAATCTCATGATGAGCCAAGTAATTTGTCCCTAGGTGGACAATGACATCCAGCTCAGACTCCCATGCAGCTTTTCTCGCTGTTGTCCAAGGGACAACTCTCCTCCAAGGATACAGCTACCTGTGCTATACTGAATCCCGGCAGTGGCTGGGATTGAGGGGACTTGTAGTCCAGAATTAGGTGAGGAGCAACTGATGCGCATCCATGTCTGAGCCACGCAGGATGCAAGCCATAATGCCATTAAACAGCAGTTTCTTAAGGGGCTGGAGGTAAATCAAGTACCACTAGATGGGTGACATCTTACCTAGTCTTGCACAGCTATAGCAGGCCCCAACCACTCGAAGTAGCTCTGGGTTGACCACCACAATGTAACCAGCTAGTAAGGGAGTACCACTGTGAAGCAGTAGACAGACCCTAGCTGGTGGGGGGGGGCGCAAAGGAGGAACATTCCATTGTGTCATGGGTTGCTCAGAATGGCCAGAAACACCAGTTGGAGCAGTGATGTAGGCTGGTAGCAGGTTCTGGCAGTGACAGATGGAGATTTGGGTGAGTGGCTATTGGGGGGGTTGGGAAAAAATCTAATTTGCAGTGGGATTCTGCTTCTAACTGCAGTCTTAACTATGCAGTGTGTATGGTGGTCCAGAAATTTGGTGGTAGGTGGGGGCAGCCTGCCCTAATAGAAGCAGCATGCACCAGGAAATCCCAAGCACTCAAAAACATAGCAGTTGTTGTGATCATCTCAGGTCTGCAGAAGACAGGAGCTGCTGTTCTGAAAACAATTTAATGTGGTTTTGCAACAACTGATACAGAAGCTATGAAGCTCCTACAGCCGTAAATAGCCCAATGCTTTGACTGTAGTCTTAGTTAGGGGGCTGGGTTAGGCAAGGTGCTTCACCCCATTTATCCATTTATACCACATCACTCCCGCACAGCTCAACCCAAATGGCTGCTCTGTTTACATTAGAAACTTTGAGACTCTCAGTGACTCGGGAGATTTTTTTTTTTTTTTAATAATATTTGTAATTGTTTCATTTATACAGTACAATACATACAGAATGATGGCCATACAGGAAACAAAATACAAATATCATTAAACAATAAAAGGAAAAGGTGCTACCACTCACAAATGATAATTAACTTAGCATCTACAAAAATCATGTAAACAGCAAAGATATGCACTTGAAGTGTTTTAAAATCTTCCTTAGACCAAATATTTATTTATTTATTTATTTATTTATTTATTTATTTATTTATTTAAACAGCAGTTTGGAAAACCTTTGAATATGGCTCATTTACAAAGGTACCTTGTGTCACAGTAAGACAAACGAAAATACACAGTAGAACAGTACAACTACAGTTTAACAGTAACTAAGACATACATACAAACAAGCTGGTACAGGTAGGATTGCTGCAAACAATACCAGAGTTATGTTGTCCTTAGCAGCTTAGTAGTAGCTTTGTCATAAGTATTGAGTGCGGCTTTGACTGAGTAGCGAACAGCTTGGTGTTAGTAAGGTGGTTACGTAAGGAAGTTTTAAGCACGAGATAAGTTGGAGCTTGGGAGATGGAGGAGGGCAGTGTGTTGAACCAGGAGAGGCCCTAAAGCTGAAGGCTCTTTGGCCATGAGAGGTCCTAGCTCTAGGGATAACAAGAGTGTTCTTATACTATAATTTCAAAAAATCATCATCACAATGGAAACAGTTTCTACATACGGTAAATAGTACTTAGAAACAGTTGTTTCCACTGCATGGCAGAAACACCATCCAAGCATTTGAACATTTCCAGTTTTTCAAACGTACTCTTTTTATAGAAGTAGCATTAGCTCTAACTAACTTTTTTTCCCCAACTCTACTTTATTGCCTTTGGGCCGGGGCATCTCTCAGGGGTGACCTCTCGATTTGCCCTCTACTCCCCACTGAGACTCTCCAACTAAGTCCCTCCTACCAGGATGTCCCAACCCCTGGATCATCCCCCAGGAGATGGTCTGCCTCACCCTATCTGCAGCTCTTCTTGAATATTAGAGGGTCCATCCTGTGTGGGTGGCACCTAGGACCTTCAGAGGAGAGGTTCAGTGTTGGGGATGTGGGGTCAGATCTGTGGGGCCCCCATTGCCTCCCCAGTCCTCTGGGGTTTTTCCATGAAGTTGCACCCCCCTTAGAGAGCAGATGTGTAATAGCATCTGTGTCACTGATGTGCCAACACCAGCTGCTGCTCTGCCCCAGTGTCTGCAAGTGCATGTTCCAGCACTGCCCCCGGCTGCCATGAGGAGTCACACAGGAGCGGCGCTAACCCCAAATCCCTCCCTGGGAAGGGAGAGCACTCCTCCAGATGCTCAATCCCTTCCCTCCCCTGCTGAGCTCTAGCTGCCTGGGTCTGCTCCTGAACCCAGGTCACCGGCATGGCGCAAGGTGTGGCATCCAGTGCTTCAATACTCAGCATTACCAGGCCGGATAGCTTTAACTAATTTACATTCACATTTATCGTATTTTGTTGTGAAGTCATTTTCCAACAATGTAGATGCTGCCTCCATGCCATGCAGAAATTGAACCTCAATCCTGTGCAGTGTGCAGTTAGACCACTAGCTTTCAATAACAGAACACTCCCAAAATGTATGAATAAAATCTGCATCTGTTTGTTGGCAGTGCCAGCAAATTATATCTGCTTTCAATTTCATTTCATATACTCTATATGGGTAAAATAAGCTTGTTTCACTATTTTAAACTAGATTGTCCTGTCTGTACATAATTTATAATTGTTAACTGCTCTTCAAGGGTCTTGCCATAGATATGAAGTGAATTTATTATTTAGTTCCTTATGCCATTTATTAAATGTGTCCTTGTAAATATGATATGTGGCAAAATGTAATTTGCAAATGTAAAACTGATTTATAATTACTGGTGACCCCTTTAACATATGGAGCAGAGCCACATTTCAAATACCATAATAACTGGTAAGAACCAGTAATTACGGCATTCAGAAAGCACCTTACTTGTACTGTCCTCACGACTGCCACTTTCAGTCTTTGAAGCGTGGCGTGATGGAGTGGTATTTCTTAAAAAAAACACGACAAATGTAGATAAAGTTGAATCCTGGTTTAAAACACTGTCCTTGTGGCAGTTAACACTTTTATTTATTTTATTTAAGTGTTAAAGCCGCTAGAGTACAGGGGTGAGAGCCAGTAACATGGCAGCCTCAGAAAACGACATTCAAACGTAGTGAGAGTTTCTATGGCAACATACGCTTACACTTGAGATGTTGTTTTCTGAAGCAACCAAATCACTACTCGCTCCACTCTGTACACAAGTGCTTTTAACACAATATAAATAGGTAAAACTAAGTTAACTTCTACAAGGGACAGGGTTTCTAAAAAGATTCGAGTCTGTCTACATTTTGCAGGTTTTTTTAAAAAACACTCGCTCTGTCATGCTACCTTGCACCAACAATTAAAAAATAAATGTTATGTAACTACGCTGTGTTATTGAAATTTTTTACACACCCTTGGGGTGATGACTCCATAAACTCTCTAGCTTCACTCTCGAGATCTGTAAAAAAATCCCGCAACTCTCACAGTTGCATTAGCATAACCATTATTCTATATATATCTATGGCACAAACAGACCAAATCTTGTTCCTTGTACGGGTGCCATTTCCCATTGTTTAAGTCTTTTTGATACACATTTTTGAGATGCTGAAAAGAAAAAGGTGATGATCTAGTAAATTATATTTATTTTTGCTGGAAGACAATTTAAGAAAGTAGTGGTGAGGAATAAATCATACTAGTTATGAGTTTCTGTTTCTTTGGCACAATTTATTACTGAACTGCCACTGTCAACTTTAATAATTTCGATTTTTCTAAATATTGTTTGACAGTGAACTGCTAATAATCCAACCTAGCTTATTTAAGTGGTTTTAGTAACTTTATACATTTTGATAATTATGTGGCTACTGTTCATGAGTTTAAAGTGAGCATGCCATATAGTTTTACACTGTTATATTGTGAAGTGTTGATTATTGCATTCTCTAGTTGTACATCAAAGTATAATGATTTAATCCAGGATATAACTAATTCAACTATATATGACATATGACATGAAAAAAAAAAAAACGTTGGACAGGGAGATCCACCTTGCTTTTGTTTAAACAAAGTTTTTGCCTGGCAATTCTAGGATGTTTGCTACTCCAGATACATTTTCTAAATAAGAAGATAAAACATGTAAATTCATTGTAAACAAACACTGCACAGATGAAAACATGAGAGGTGACTGTCCACTTTGGATTCACTGAGCCAGCAGCTGGGGACCTGGGGCAGAAGACTAGCTCCCAATAGTACTAGGCTGCTTTGCTGCCGCGGTCAACTTGACTCTCACAATTGTGGTGTCAGCGTTGCTCAGTAACACCAACTCATGCAGAAGAGACTGAAAAACATTCAGAATGATGACGAATCGAGTTCAAGTCTGCATGTAAACATGGTGACTGCTGACTCTGGGGAACATAGGCATATCTATGGTTGCTGTCGATCCTCTACTTTATAGCTGCTGTGTTGGATGGATCGTGATGTCTTCCCATGTAGTATTGTGCATGACTTAGTGAAAAAAAAATAATAGTACACACCATGATGATGGCGTTCTGATGATGGCGCTCTGCTTGTGACACCCTCACAATGACGTAGCAGTTCTAACAGATATTGACAAGCAAATACTGTAACATTTGAAAAGGTGAATCACATTAAATGTCATCCTTGGCTGTGAATAAAAACATATTCTGCTTAGAGATCCACCCCAACAGCTTATAAATGTAAGCATGGAATCAACACTGTTGCTAATAATAAAGAAAAAGATACACTACCATTTTTCCTTTGTGCAATTTTAAGCATTGTTGTACAAAACATGGCACTTAAGTTATATTGAGGTGTACTACCCAAAAATAAACTGCTTGAACTTTGCAGCTGCTGTGCTGGATGGATCAATATCTTCTTGTGTAGTACTGTGCATGATTTACAGTAGTGAGCATCTATTTCTGTATAGCGTCTGCATTATTTCTGTGTTTTAAATAAGAATAACTCAAAAGGAATGTAGAATGTTTACTTTTTTCTCAGAACATGTGTCTGTACTAAAATTCGAAATCACAATAAAATGGAGCAAAAAAGCTCACTCCGAATATGTGTCTGGCTGAAGAAGAGAGACGGGGTGGGGGCAGGGCAGGGGGGCCGGTTCGACATCTATCCCTGCACAGGTAATGGTTTTAGTGCTATTCTGAATTTAATGATTATGTTTGCAACTGTGGCCTTTGTGATAACTACATTTTATTAAACATCTTGGCAGCTCTCACCACAATATACTGTACTTGAAGGGTAATTGTTATGTGCTGTTTTGATTTGCAGCTAATTTACCATGCTGCTATTGACTGCTATGTGTTTACATGTGTGGTATTGACATGGAACCATGGTTTAACACACACAGCAGGCTGCCGTGTTTATTTATTTATTTACTAGCTTTTGGTAACCGGGTAAGTGCACTAGGCAACAGTCCTGCCTATTTTCAGGCATGACCAGGAGAGTACAACAAAAGAATACAGAGATGACATCCGGACAATACAGTAACAATAAAAGAAAAATAGGTACAGTCACTAACAGTCTGGGTAGACATATATGATATAAATAATAAACAGTACAAATTATACAATAACAATATCTTTATACACCAAGATAGAATAATTCCTAGAACTCTACGAAAATAGGAGAAATAGGAGGGACTCACAGTTAATTGCAGTTGCAGTTTCCTAGTGCATAGAGGTGAAAGAACATGAATGCTTAAAGGAGGTGGGAGGAGTGTTTAACTGGAGGTGAGTTCCAGAATTTAGGGGCAAAATATGAGAAGGCCTGTTCCCCATTTTGTAGAGCATGGCCGAACTGGTAGAATGGGGACGGATGAGGACCTGAGCGAGCGGATGCATGAGACCGGGGTACGCAAGTCTCTCAGGGAAGACGGACTGGATGGTCTGGTGAGAGAGTTGACAAAGCACCCTATGAAGTAAGAACAGAGGTCTGTGGGAGACAGCCAGTGTAAGCCAGAGTAGAGCAGGCAGTGATGCGTAAGTCAAGGAGCTGATGAGGCAAACCTACAGATAATGTTGTAGGAAGTGTCCCACTTGCTGAGCATGCTAGTATTGACATTGAAGAGAACAGGGAGGGCCTAAAGGAGTTGAGGAGTAGCATGCCTCTAGCTACTGCTATCCTAGCAGAGGGGATGAGTGAGTGGCGTACATGATAGACTGCGCCAATTCTGGTATTAACGGCCTGACACACCTGTTGGCATGCAAGGAAAAATCGAGGGCAGGGTCAAGCGTAACCCCAAGGTATGTGAAAGTCCCAGTGTTAGTGACAGCTTTGCCTTCCCGACTGTGGACAAGGAGTTTAGAGGATTCCGAGAGCACTTTTTTAGATGATCCGAACAGCATAGCCTGAGTCTTACCTATGTTAAGGATTTGCTGGTTGGCGAAGCCAGGATTGGAGGGATTGAAAGTCATGTGAGAGGTTTAGGTTAATGTCAGCAATAGACTTGGCAGAATGGTAAAGCACTAGATCATCAGCATACATGAGGTGGCTGCTGTGAAGGAAGTACTAGGAATATCATTTAGGAAGAGGAAGAAAAGGGACCAAGTATAGAACCCTGAGGAACACCACGGGTAATAGAGATAGGGGAGAGAGAACCTTGCAGTAGGAAACAGCCTGGGAGCGGTTGTCCAGGTAGCTACCAAACCAACATAGGGTGGAGTCAGAGGCAACCATGTCTCATAACTTGGACAGTAGAGCAGGTGGTGAACCATATCAAAAGCTTTGGATAGGTCAATGAACACAGCACCTGTGAGCAGGCCCTTATCCATATTACTTTTGATATCACTCATAAGCAGGGTCAGTGCAGTGGTGGTACTGTGCCCCACCCTAAAGCCATATTGGGAGGGGGATTGAAGATTAAACTTATGGAGGTGCTCAGAGACCTGACAATGGATGAGTTTTTCCAGAAGCTTGCTAAGAGTGGGGAGTAGAGAAGAGGCAGTAATTGGACAGTAGTTTAGCGTCACCCTTCTTAAAGACCGGGATAGTTCTAGCCAATTTCCAGATCAAAGGGACAGTGGCAGTGCTAATGGAAAGGTTGAAAAGCCTAGTAATAGGCCTAGCAAGCCATGCCGCAAACAGCCTGATAATCCCTGGGTGTAATCCATCAGGGCCAGGGCTGCCGCTTGCAGGAACAGTTTTGAGTAGGTCCAGAACATCCAGGTAGGTGACCTGAGCCAGCTACAGAGTAGGTGGAGTAGGGGAACTTGGAGAAGGGGCAGATTCAGACTTGGGGAGCACAAGAGGGGCAAAAGTAGGTAGGGAGGAGAAGAGGGAGTTGAAAGCATTGGCAATGGTGAGAAGGTGGTTGCAGTGGACATCATTTATGTTCATATTAGTGGGAGTAGTAGGCTTGTTGTTCCCAAGAATTTCCTTGATTTGAGACCAATACTTTTTAGGACATGTAGTGGAGGAGCTTAGGAGGTTACTGAAGTAGGAACTTTAGTGAATGGATCTCCTTTTTGCATTTGTTCGTAATGATCTGTAGACATGAAATCAGTAGGAAGAGGGAGGTCTTCCAGATGGACCACATTTTATCCCTGAGTTTCAGAAGGTGGAGCAGGGGATGTTTTAGCCATTTGGTAATTTTCCCTTTAACCCTTCTCGTGGTAACAGGGATATGTTTATTTTGTAGCGAGAGTAGAGAACTGTTAAAATAGTTTGTGGCAATGTTTATGTCATCAGTGTTGTAAAGTGGGGACCAGTCAACTAAGCTAAGATTGTGAACAAAGTTATCTATATTTAGGTTAGAGAAATTGGAGAAAGTTAACACTTTAGAAGGGAAGGAGGGGACAGAGGTATCCCATATACAGAACACAGGGTAATGATCGCTTATGGTATCTGGAATAACACCAACAGAGGTAAAGGCATCCTTTCTATTAGTCGGGATCCAGTCAAGAAGAGTAGCACTAGTACCTCCGTGGGAGATCCTAGTGGGCTTCTGAACAAGCTGTGACAGATTAGCCTTACTAGTCAATGAGGATAGGAGGCCAGAGCAGGGGCTGAGCCAGTCCAGATTGAAATGCCCAAGACAGATTATATCATTTTCCCAGTCACGGATAGTAGATAATCCATGAACTCCTCAAACCCAAGCCTGGAGTTTCTGGGAGGAATATATGTACAGAATATGTGAAGTTTCTTTATACCCCCAAGCAGTAGGAGGGAATGGAGTACTTCACAGTTGGTGAGGGGGAGCATGCAATAAAGTGATGTTTAGTTGTGGTTTATAGTAGAGAGCAAGTCCACCGCCTCTTTTGGAAGTAGGGCGATCAACCCGTAACAGGTTATAACCTAGGAGGGAGCACTGGGAGTCATCATTGGAAGGCTTAAGCCAAGTCTCAGAAATGGCTAGGATGTCTGGGCTGTTGGTACTAGTCCACGCTTCCAGGTCAGGGAGATTGGCCAGTAGGCTCCTAGCATTAATGTGAGCAAAAGAGAGGCCAGAAGATTGGGGCAGATGATGAGAGTGGAGAGACTGGGAGGGATTATTAGCCAGAGTAGGACCCGGATTTGTCTCAACATCCCCGGCAAGAGTAAGGGATAGGGTAACGATCCAGGGAGATGCAGTAATATAGGCCCAAGTTGCATGTCCAGGAGAAATAGAGAATCTGCCCAGGATGTATTTGAGAAAGAACTCCAGTTGTTTGAGGACAAGCCCATATTTAGGTAGAGAATTAGGTACAGGTATTGGGTCAGACAGGAGGTTAGAGAAGTGGAAGTTATCCAGAAAGTATGATGAGTAGGGTGACATAGACAGTATTGAGCCAGAGAGAACAGAGTACCCATAGTAAGATAGCAATAAAGAAAAGGGAGAATATAGGAAAGGGAGTCAAGATTAGCAGGAGTAAAGACAGGAGAACAATATGGGGGGTAGAGAGTGGACAGCAAGGAGGGGAGGAGCAAAATAAAAAAAAAAGGTTAAGAATTAAACAGAACAGTTAGTTGCCAGAGGATATTAGGCAAGGAGGGCGACCTCTAGTGGCTGGAGAAGATAAGGAGCAAATGGGAAACTCTATACTTGGAAAATGGAGCGTTCATCAGTCCGCGACAACTACACTAACACAAGATCCTCCTGAAGCTATATATCTAATACCAACAAAGGGTGGGAGGGTATTGGGGCGGAGTGAGGAGCAGTCACGCAACGACAGTGGTGAAGCGCGATCTGGGACCAGCTCTGATTCTGCTGCGCGTGTTCCAGTGACTGTGCAATCCATACCTGAGACTTTGCTTGGGGCTTTCCCGATACAGCCCTCACGACCTGTAGCGATCCCACGGACTGAGGAGAGAAGAACAGGTAGGTGTATTTACAGCAAGCCAGCCTCAACGAGATTTAGATCTAGCAGGGAAATATCGTGAAGCCCTAGAATTGAGTGAGATTTCTGCAGGCCATTTATACTAGGCAGCGTTAAATGTGGTTTAAAATAAAAGTGAAGCCCTAGGGCTAAATAGAGCAATACACCAAGCACATTAATCCCCTAGCCAGCATTTGGAGCTGAAATACAATTTAGGCTAAAATACAAATCAGGCTGAAGTTTATATACATTAACTCCCTCTTAAGGTTCATGCACAAATAAGGCTAAAACCCAAGTTCAAATAGGGCTGACGTTCATATACATGAAACCCTCTTAAGGTTCATGTGCAAGTAAGGCTAAAACCTATGCTAGGTATAAAAAATGCTCAGTGAAAAAACAATCTCCACAGTTGGGTCAACATCATTTCAGTTTGAAAAATGGCACCAAAGCACTTTCTGGGACCGACTCTGATTCATGCTGTGCATGTTCCAGAGACTGTGCAATCCATACCTGAGACTTTGCTTCGGGAAGGGGGGGCTTCTCCTGATACAGCCCTCACAACCTGCAGCAATCCCATGGACTGAGACTTTGCTTGAGGGGTGGGATGGCTTCTCCCAATACAGCCCTCATGACCTGCAGCGATCCCATGGACTGAGACTTTGCTTCAGGGGGGAGGGCATCTCCCGATACAGCCCTCATGACTTGCAGTGATCCCACAGACTGAGACTTTGCTTCGGTGGGGGAGGGCTTCTCCCGATACAGCCCTCATGACAAGTCTGTTTCTGCATAAGGTTATACATTTTTGTTGTACAGCTAGGAGACGCGGCTGAATGACTTTTAGCCTTTTTTGGAGGGGATGGCAATTAGCCAGTTTGAAAAGCTTCTGTCTTTACCTAATTTGCCCAAGTTAGAGCTAGAATACAGCTGGTGCCTTTCTCCAAAGTGCCTTAGTTGAAGCCAAAACAGCTCGCGATCCTTCCATTAGTCAGGCAAAACAGCTCCTTTCTTTTCCCAGAGTTGATTACCAAGAATCGAAACTGGAGAGCTCGCCTTTTCTGTTTACAGTGGGAGGAACACCTCACTCCTGACTGTGAAGCGTAAGTGCTTGCAGTGTTACTTAAGTCAGTCAGAACAGTTCAGCCTTCTCATAATAGTACTGAGTGGAAACAAGGCTAGGGATTGCAAGAGGCGGACGGGAAACCGCTGACATGTTTATTGAAATGTTACACCAGGCTAGGCACCAGCAGTGAATTGTTTCAAGCTGGTGGCATGCTTTTTAACTGCTGTTATAGACAGCATGTGATTTCATTGGTGCCACAGAGTCAGCCTGAAAAAGCAGTAGTGCCACTGGCCACAACAGGACCGCACCTCCAAAACCTGCTATTCCAAATCTACCCCAATATGTTGCCTCCGCATGCACAAGATAACATAAAAATGTATTGCTTATTCAGGGATAACAAAACAAGTTTCCTTTTCTAAATATGTTTTTTTCCCTTTCTCTCCCCCACTGATCTTTTCCAGGTATCTGGAGAATAGAATAATTTGGCAATCTCCTTAATATTTTTATCTTGTATGGTTTTAATGAAAATAGAATCTGTCACCTGAATCCATATGGCAGCTACCCATACGATGGAAACAAATGTGAAATGTTTGTAAATGGAAGATATGAATATAGATTTACTGTTTATTCTATTTCCTGTTAGTATGTGACACGTCTGCCATGCATCAAATAGGGCACATTGTGTTTTTAAGAAGAAGATGAGTGCAGCCCATTGCAAGTAAACAAGCAGCAAGGTGGACTTTCAAATACGAAACCACATTTTAGCCCCAAGAGGAGGTTTCATATGAACATCTTTTGAAAGCTAATAAATATTGGATTATTACTTTTTATGATGCATGTTGCACAGTTTAAAATATGTGTTTTTTATCATTGTTGATTTTGTATTGATTGTAGTAGAAATGCAATTTGTATTTTTACCTAAAATTTGATAAAAGTTATCACCTGCTCTTTGTTATAATTATGTCTTTACTATGGGACTATAACAAGAGTCTCAGTTGTCTTGTAACCTCACCCTTGGAAAAAACATCAGTAGCGGTGCAAATGGGCTGTGACAGCAGAATGGTGCACTCACAAACTCTAGGAAATATCCACTCTTGTACTTATAACAAATACAATTTCAATACTTGATCAGCACTGTCTGTAAGAAGGAAACATGTATTAACAATACAACAAAAAGAGGGGACGGGGGACAGAAACAGGATAGGGAAGATGGCTAAAATAGAAAAAAGGCATTATGAAATTTATAAGCTGATATCAATATGCATATCAACCCACCGTATTAGGATGAGAAAGTCCTATGGAGAGGAACCCAGTCTAGTACTAAACCGGTGATCTCTAGGGTAACCCAGGGCTCGATCCTTCGTCCCGTTATTCACTATTTTTCTCAATGATATTGAGATGATTGGTGGGAGGAATAACCTCATTCTCTATGCAGATGACACTGTCATCTACTGTAGTGACCCACTTCCTAGTGTAATCAGTGCCAACCTCCAGGCCAGTCTAGCTGCACTGGAAGTCTGGTTCTCCTCAAACTTGCTTGTTATGAATGAAGAAAAAATGAAGGCAGTCCTGTTTGGGTCCCGTTGCCTTGGCTCAGACTGGCATGGTATCCTACAGTTTCATACTGCACAAGGGAAAAGAACTGAGGTCTCGGATAAGATTAAAAACCTCGGAATCCTGTTTGATCAGGCAATGACCTTCCAGCCTCACAAAGACTCCATTGTAAAGTCCACCCACCAGATGTTAGGACTTCTTTATAGGCTGGTTGATTCTCTTTCTCTCTCTCAGCCCATTGCACCATATCTAACTGAATCCTTCTCTCCTCCCTCCTCTACGGGGCTCCCCCGCTGCAGTCCCTTATGGAGGGTGAACAAAGAAAACTTACTACGCTCTACCATAGGGTGGCTCATTTCACCACCAACTCCCCGACAAGAAGGCATCACTGTGAGGTCCTCATTGATCTCCACTGGCATTCTATGCAACAAAAGCTGGCCTACTCCTCTCTGAACCTGACATTCAAATTCACCACTGCTGGCCCCCCTCCTCACCTGCGTGGGTTGCTAAACCCCAAAGCCGAGGGCTGGGACATGTGATCCTCCACTGGACATCCCTAGACATCCCTTGTGTCTGAATTAACTATGGCAAGTGCTCATTTAGGTACTCTGCCCCACACTTATGGAACCTTTTCCATGCTGACTTGGCTAATTGTCGTACTACTCAGGGTTTTAAGTCAGGCCTGAAAGCATACCTGCTAGAGCTTAGTCTTTGTGGCTGTAACCACTAGCCTGGAACCTAGTTCTGGTGGCTGTAATTTCTGCTTGTTCCACAGCTTGAGCCCAAAATATGGTGGTATTGATGTCACATGTCTGATTTAATCTACTTTGCTGTAATGTGTATGTAACCTTACTTTGTTGTTATGTAAATGTAACTGGCATGCTCTGTAATGTACCCCTTACCCTATTCTAATTTATGCTTAATCTACTTGTGTACTCCTGCCAATGTATGTATTACTGTGTGCTAATTGTATGTAATCATTGTCTGTAACTTATCTGGGTTGCTCCTGAAAAAAGTGACCCTGGTCTCAGTGAGCCTACCCGGTTGTCAAAATCTAAATAAATAAATAAATATTAATGAATAAGCAAACCATTATCAATAAGTAATATAGGGGCACGGTTGTGCCCCTGTAGTTAACATTGAGTAGCCAATTTAATGTTAAACCTCAGATTTTTCACTTTGATAACTTTGCAGCTAATCAACAGAGTTCCACAAAATTAGGTATATGCTGCTCTGTGAGGTAGATCTCTTGACATGGCAAGTTTTGTTCCAGTTATATGTGCAGATTCTGAATCCAGATCATGAAAAAAAATAAAACGTCACCATTTTTGTAGTTTTTTTCTGCATTGCCTTGTGCACAGATGGAATTTTGTTTTAATTTTTATGGCAGAAAGCACTTGGGTAACAGAACTACCAATGTTAGTTTTGTGCAAAAACATTAAACTTTTGCAACGTTATTAAGTTTTTAATTTCCCATTATATTCTAAGGGAAGTTACTTTTTTAATGTAGATGTATAAAATTCGACAAAGGATTTGCTCTGATGAAAAAGTATTCAATTTTGCCAGATCTTTTTCTTTTACAAGAGGAAAAAATCCTAATTCGCGAGCCACCATCTTGTTTTGTTTTTCACCAACTGAAAAACCTGGAAAATACATACAAATGTTGTCATTTTACAAAACAAACACCAGAACCTAACGAAATGGGCCCATTTAGCTAGATTTTGGTGCTTGTTTTTCTCAATTAGGACCAGAAATACTTTTTCTGGGCACCCAAAATCCCAGGTGCTCAGCTTAGCAAGTGGAGCCTTCTGCTACATTCTCTGTATGAGAACAGTGGATTCCCTACATTGTATGTGTCTGTGTCCCACAGTAACACATGACCAAACAGTATGATTCACATGACCTCCTCCTTAGCACCCAATATTTTATAAGGATGGGATGGGACTGTACAAACTTTCTGAAAGGAACTGGGGACTGAATTTTTCTGAAAATTTCATCAGGGAACAAACAAAAGTAATGTTATTCAAAGTCACATAATGTGCTGTGTCTCACAGTACTGGTGACCTCCTGCCTCTTTCTGTACTGAAGTGCACTCCAAGGGCTGGGTTTCCACAGGTTTGCAGGGGTGGGCAGTACAGATATTCTGACTGATTGAGGACAGGCATGCTGCACAGCTCAATGACTTAGTATCAACCCCTGACAGGGACAAGAGGCACAAATAAGGCACAATGGACAAAAGCCAACATTTCTAAAATCAGTAAGCTAGAAGCTGTAAGAATAGATTCTTCCGGTAAAATATTGTCTGTCTCTCCTCTCTGTTTATGGTATACTGTCTGAAACCTCACTTGCAGCAGAGCACATATCACTGGTATTTGTGTTCACTGATTGACAGACAGACTGATAGAAACATAGAAACATAGAATTTGACGGTAGATAAGTACCGCTTGGCCCACCCAGTCTGCCCATTTCCCTACCTACTGGATAAGCTGCAGATCCTAGTTAACCAGCAGCCTACATCTTTCTGCCCCCACCCCCTAGAATTGCCTTATGACTGTCCTATGCATGCTTGAATTCCACCACGGTTTTTGACTCCACAACCTCCTCCGGAAGGCCGTTCCATGCATCCACAACCCTCTCTGAGAAAAAATACTTTAGCAAATTACCTCTGGGCAAACCCCCTCTATCTTCAAATTGTGCCTCCTTGTTCTTGCACACCTCTTGTTTTGAAAGATGCTACCCTCTTGGACTTTGTTCATTCCTTGAGGTACTTGAAAGTTTCTATCATGTCCCCTCTCCCTCCTTTCCTCGAGGCTATACATATTAAGCTCCTTAAGTCTCTCTTCATATGTCTTCCAGTGCAGACCCTGCACCATTTTAGTGCCCTTCTCTGGACAGCTTCCATCCAGTCTCGTCTTTGCGGAGACTGGGTCTCCAACTACACGCAATACTCCAGATGGGGTCTGACCAGCTGTCTGTACAGAGGGATAATAACTTCCTGTTTTCTACTGGTGATGCCTCTCCCTATGCATCCCAGTATCCCCAACCCTCCTCTGCCCTCTCATTGCTTGCCACCTTTAGGTCATCTGATATGACTACCCCAGGTCCCATTCCATTTTGTTGTTCTTAGTATCTCACCCCATTGTGACTCTTACCTGGGTTTTTGTTTCCCAGGTGCATTACTTGCACTTCTTAGCACTGAATCTAAGCTGCCATACATTTGACCATTCCTCTAACCTTGCCAAGTCCCTTCTCATCCTTTCCACCCACCTTGTGCATCAACTCTGTTGCAGATCTTTGTGTCATCTGCAAAATATATATTTTCCTTCCAGTCCTCTGCAATGTCGTTTATAAAGACATTGAAGAGGACTGGTCCTAATACTGAACCTTGTGGTACCCCACCAGTAACCCCCTTCAGAGTGGACTCATTTACTATTACTCTTTGTGTCCTATTCTCCAGCCAATTCTTTATCCAGGCTGTCATCTTGGGACCCACTCCTAGGCTGGCTAACTTGTATATTAATCTTTTGTGTGGGACTGTCAAATGCCTTGCTAAAGTCTAGGTGAGCATGTCCCAGCCCTTCCTGATCTACTAGCACTTGGTCACCCAGTCAAAGAAATCTATCAGATTCGTCTGGCATGACCTTCCTGCTGTGAATCCATGCTGCCTTGGGTCCCTGTGCCCTCTGGCCTCTAGATAATCGACAATTTTTCCTTCAGAAGTGATTCTATCATTTTCCTACCACTGAGATTAAACTAACAGGTCTGCTGGTTTCCTGCTTCTGCCTTGCTCCCCACTTTTGTGAAGGGAATCACATCTGCCCTCCTCCAGTCCTTGGGTACCACCCCATCCTCCCATGATTTGTTAAAAGGGTAGGTAGTGGTGTCACCTAGTTCTACCCTTAGTTCTTTTAGAATTCTGGGATGAATCCCATCAGGCCCCATTGCTTTGTCCACTTCAGTTTTAAGACTTCTTTCAGAACCCTTTCTACTGTAAATGGGCTGGTATCAATTTCATTATCAGAGTGTTTCTACTGCTTGTTTTAGTACCTCCTCTCTTCCTTTGAAAATACTGAGCAAAAATATTTGTTTAGTATCTCTGCCTTTCACAGTCACCTTCTGCCCACCCTCCCTCCCTTTATTAATCCTCACTATCCCTCCTTGGTCTTCCTTTTGCTCCTCTGATGTACCTATAAAGGTTTTATCCCCTTCTTAACCGAGTTGGCTATCTTTTCCTCTGTTTGGGCCTTTGCTGTTTCTGACTGCCTTCCCAGCTTCTTTGCTTTAACTGATACGGTTCTGTCTTGCTCCTTCTGTGATTCCTTGTACTTCCTGGATGCTTTCTTTTCTCTTGAACCTTCATGCCACTTCCTTTGAGAACCATAGTGGTTTCTTACATCATTTTGTTTGTTTATTTGCTTCACAAGGTTTGTTGCCTCTGTGATGGCAGTTTTATTATTCCCATTGTTCTTCACCCCTCCTTCCTGCCCATTTGCTAGTGCATTCCTTAGGCACTCAATTATTTTGGCAAAGTCAGCCTCCTAAAGTCCAGTACTTTTGCTTTGTATGACTTGACTTCATTGCTGTGTTTATTGTGAACCACACTGTTCGATGGTCGCTAGTTCCCAGATGGCTACCCACTTCTACATCTGTGATCCTCTTCATCTCCATTTGAGAGAACCAGGTCTAAGATTGCTCCCTCTCGAGTGGGCTCCAATACTAGTTGTCTCAAGGCATGCCCCCCGTAGGAACATTTAGAATAACTCACTCTTCAGTGGCTGCTGCAACTGCACCTCCAGTTAACATCTGACATATTCAGATCACCCATCAGCAATATCTCCCCTTTTTTCGCCATTCTAAGTATACTTTCTATCATTTCCTTGTCCATTTCCTCCCCTGAGAAGGGTTCATACAACCCTGTGCGTATTGTGGTTCCATTGCTGGTCTCCAAATTTACCCACAGTGCTTCTTCTCCTCCTGTTTTCCCTTTTGTTCTGTTGCTTGATTCCTTCCCTTATGTAAAGAGCTATTCTCTCCTCCTCCTCCTCCCCTTTTACCTTCCTGTCCCTCTCTGTGATAGTATATCCTGGTATGTTTACGTCCCAGTCATGGTTTTGTGTACCATGTTTCTGTGACTGCCATGATATCCACATTCCTCGTCCATCAAGGCCACTAATTCAGGAAGCTTTTTACTCAGACTACAGGCATTGGTACTCATTGCTCTCCATTTTTTTGATGGCTTTACCTTCTGTTGCAGCATCCCCCACTGACCTTTCTACTTTGGTCTTTTTCTCATTTAGTATCCTGTTTTGTAGGGAGAGGCTGGGATTTTCCTGCTGCTTATCAGTGCCTCCCCCCTTGACTAGTTTAAAAGCTTGCCACTGAAGCATTTAAACCAATTGCTCCAAAGACTTGTTCCCTTCCTGGACAGATAAAGACCATCCTGCCAGTATAGGCTGGTGTCCCTCCAGGTGAAAGCCCAGTCCCCAATGAAGCCAACCCCCTGTTCTCCACACCATTTTTTCAAGCATTCATTAAACTGCATGGTGCAATATACCCTCGCCTCACTCATGCCATTGACAGGCAGCACCTCTGAGAAGGATACTGTGTGTGCTACTTGTCTTAGGCCCTCCCTGTTCTACAAAGTCCTTCTGCACTGCTCTAATCTTATGTTGAGCCAAGTCATTTGTCCCTATGTGGACAATGACATCCAGCTCAGACTCCTGTATAGCTGTTCTCCATGATCCTGAGAATGTTCCTCTCCCTCAAGCCATGGCACCAGGCAGACACCTTTACTTCAGTTTTCCCTGCTCCCCAGTTCTATCCCCTAATAACTGAGTCCCCCACCAGGCTGCTTCCTTTCCTTGTGTTGTCCTCTGCCTCCTTCCTGTGGGCCTCCTTGTGATAGTTGTCCTCAAGTCCTTAGTCTCCTCTGTGGGTGCATCCATAGGGAGCTATGCCCCCAGAATGGTGTATGGATTGTGAGTGGAACAACTGACTGGGTGTGCCTCTGTTCTACCTCCCCACCCTCCCTGAGCCCACTGTGGTCCAACTACTGTGCTTTCTTTTGCAACCTCTGAGGTAGTGGTGGTGGCTCTGGTGCTCCCTGGATGGGAGGTTCCTTCCTACCATCCAGTGTGGACTGGGGAAGGTTCCCTACTACTGTCCAGTGTGGCCTAAAGACGGGCAACTTTCCTCCTCAGGGCAGAGAGTTGTCTGCAAATAAGAGCAGCATCTCAAACTCCAGAAAGACTCCCGGAAGACTGCTGCCCAGCCATTACATTGCACTACTCCCTACATGTTTATCTACTTTTTTGTTTTGTTATTTATGTGTGTTTGTGTGTGTGATTGGTTTGTTATATAGAAATATATATATATATATATATATATATATATATATATATATGTATATATTATTCAATGTAATGCTTATATTGTTAGTACAGTGTGTTAGAGAGGATATGACAGTGACATGCACTTGCACTTTGAAATGATGTCAGAACCCTCAGGTATAAAGGAACTATTTCCAGGTGTGGTTGGGGTGAGGGGTGGGAAGGGGTTGGGCCTAAACTGTGCCCTCACAAAACAATCAACTAAGAGCTCTGACCCACCACTGCGATAAGTGCCTTCCTGTCAGCAAGATATCCTACACAACAATTTGACAGAGAAAATACCATTTTAATCAAACAGAGAAAAATCCAGACATCCAAGTCAGAGACAGGTAAAACCTCCCCAGCCCCAAAACAGGCTGGTGGTTTGTGCTTTGAAAGCAGTCAGCCCCAAAATAAGGCAGCTGTGCTTTAAACTCTTCCTGCACTGAAAATCTTAAGAATTGTAACAAAGACTGTCTTTTCCTGATAATTCTAAGTTCCTTATTTCACCCTTCAGTTAGAAGTAGCCTCCGCCTGCAGAATATCTGCTCCAAACCAAAGACAATTGTAAGGTTCACCTCCCTCTGCTGTGAGCACAACTCGCTTTCTTGCAAATCCTATGTTCAGTATTGCAGCTTCCAGCCAGAGATAGTTTGACTTGAAAAATGTTAGCTGATGGATAGTGTGGAAGTACAGTATCGCAGCACTTTTTCTGTGCTGACTAAGGCACTAATCTTGCTTTGCTCCTGCCTTCCTGAAAGACAAACTGACAGCGGAGCATTAGCCCACAACACTACTTTTGGGCTGACTGCCTTCCAGATGGATGAAGGAAGAGACTTACAGGCAGAGGGAAGAGGGGATTATTCCCTCTGTACTCCTTGTTGACTGACAGGGGTTGGGAACCCTGCCAGCATGGAGGGAGCCCCGCAGCCAGGCAAGTTTGGTGGCTGGAGCTGGTGCTGCTGTTGACATGCCAACTGTGGCTCTGAACCCACAATGCTCTAACCTCCACCCCAGCCCCAACCCAGAATGAGTGGTCCACCCTTCAAACACTACCTAGCATGCCTTGTAGCCTTTGGGCATCCTTAAACTGCAACCAGATCAGTTACTGCATGTATTGTCCACTCTCAAAGCAGTTGGGAACCAAAAAGTGATCTTTACAATGGCTAGTGTGTGAGGCAGCAGGATGTTCTCTTTGCTTCAGCAGGCACCTGGTTCTCTGCAAGGCCAAGGCAAGCATCATTTATTAATCAACCATAAAGCAATGTCTCAGACCAAAGATGCAAATGTGCAGCAGTGGAGGGGTAGGTACATGTGGGGTATGATGACTGACAGCAGATTTGAGTGTTTTCTCCCTGTGCATAGAGCTGCAGGAAAAGAGTGCACAGATCTGCATTTGGAGCAGGGTGCCCTGGCTACCCCAGTTTGGGTTCTTGACTTTTGCCTGTACAGGCTTTCTGTATAGCGTTCGCTTTGAGTCTGCTCTGTCCCTGTCCCTGAACCAAGAGTTATTACCTGTCCAGATCTGAACAGGGCAGTTCAGATTTGGGTTCCCAGCCACATAAGCAAAACCAAGGTAATTTAAAATACATTGGTCTGAAATTACAGATAGCATGATAGCTAAGGAACCATCAATTGTCACAGACCTCGCTGGCCCAGTGATGCTGAAGGTTGAGGCACTGGATACCACACTCACACCACTCTGGCAACCTGGATTCAGGAACGAGTCAGGGCTGCTGGGAGTCGGCAGGGGAAGAGATTGAGCGATCGTTGACAGCTCTTTCTTCCCAGGGGTGGGTACAGGGTGCGCTCGCCTTGAGAGCACCTCTGGCAGCTGCTAGAGGTTTGCCATTGCAGATGTGGTGCAATGCCTGGGGGTGGAGCCATGGCATTCCATTGCCTTGCAGGCCAGACTCTGCAGGGAAGGGGGAACAAAAATGAGGGAAAAAGCCTTCTACACCATTGGTGAGATGACGGTGGCCCCAGGGGACTCTGACCACATCCCAACTGCCGGCCCAATGCACCCAGGATCCTCCTCCATCCCTGACCCGATGGCAGGCAGGTAGGCACTTCACACTTAGAGGAGGAAACCACCATGTGGAATCAGCCCCAGAGATGGTACCGGGGGTTGAGCCTGCCTGGGTGTCAATCAGGGGAGGAGATCGAAGGGAGATGTGATGGTTCAGGCTGGGAGAAAGGCGGACTCCGAGAGGGTTCTCCTGAAGGATGCCCGAAGGTGTAGTTGAAGAACAAAGTTAAAAAAAATGTCACAGACCCTAGTGTGAAAAATTGCCATCCATATGTTAGGAATCCATTTTACCAGACTCATAGGGATAGCAAATTCCCATTTCAACAGAATCATAAGGATTACAAAGCTCCCCACTAACTACATTTTTTATAAATAAATACAAGGGAAACCTTGTTTTGAGAGTGTCTAGGGTTATGTAGACTTCATGGAGTGGCAAAGAAATCATAGGGTCTTGACCACAACCCTTGGCTATCCCTAAGTGTTACCCTGTTGGAGTTGCTGAATAGTTTCATACCTTGTATTAGACCAACATATATCCTGTGCAGAAATTATATAGAACACAAGCATTTGGGCTCCCACCTATCCCTCTTCAAGTGAATGCTGGGAATGTGAAGGGATCTCTGGGGCTGCGAAAGCTTATGTACGATACCACTTTTGTACATGACATATGTTGGTCCAATAAAAGGTATTAGACCATCAGGCAATTCCTGATTTCCAAGGACCAATACAGCTATAATCTCCATCCATATGTTACAAAGGCAATATTTATTTATTTAGTTTTTGCTAACCGGGTAGGTGCACTAGCCATAAAATGACTATTTTCGGGCACGACCAGGGAGAGTACAACAAAAGGAGAACAGTTTAACAACAGCAACATGGGTACAATAATACAAATAGAGGAACAGCACAGCAGTGCTACAAAAATACAATGGGTAGAAACAACAAAAAATAATGGCAAGCATTATACAGATAATGGCAGTAAGATACATAATAAGTGCAGAAACCATGGACCCGACCTGTGGAGTGAAAGGGTTAATAAAATAGTAAGTTTATATAGAGAGAGAAATGTGAGGAATGTTCAAACATAACAGGAAAGACTGACAGAAGGAAGGTCAGGGGTAGTAATTGGCAAAACAACAGTGGATGGTCAGCAACAAGATTTGAGAAGGAAGAGAGCTAGTAGTCAAGGAGTTATTTCAAAGAAAAGGAAAAATATGGAGTGGGGAAGAGGAGACAGTCTTGGAGCTGGATTAGAGCAGGGGTACATTACTGATGTAAGTCTCAGGAGTTTCAGGTTGGGTCAAAGCATGTACAAGCATCAGCTAAGGATAGAGAATTGATGATATTCACTTTTAAATCTAAAGTGAGACTGAGACAATGGAGGTTGAGTGGAAGAGCACTCCATAGCCTGGGAGCAGAATTGAAGGACCTCAGTTTAGTCATCTGGATCCTCAGAACATAGAGCAAGGATTTGTCAGCTGATCACAGGCCATGGAGGATGGTTGAGGGACCAGCAACGCCGCCAGCTGGGATGTTTTTTTTCCTGGATGATTGAGTCCATTAGTGATACAGGTAGTATAGTCTATTGCAGAGGGTGAGAGCCAATTCAGATCCTTATAAAGAAGGCAGTGATGTCGAGTCGAGGGCGCATTTAAGAGGCAAATCTGCATATTGTTATAAGTTACGCTCCCATTTTAGTAGGGAGGTTTTATGGGCAGAGGTAAGAATAAAGGCACCATATGTAAGGGTTGGGAGCAGAATACCTTGGAAATTGCTAATTTGGCCACGGGTGTAAGCATGTAGCTCTGTTTTATAAGCTACTCCTAGTTTCGAAGTTTATAGCTTTGCACGAGGACTGAAATGTGAAGATTAAAACTAGGGACTGGTCCAGCAGATCCCAAGGTACTTGAAGGAAATAACATTTTCAAGTGGAAATCCTCCTGGGTGAAGAACCTCCAGCAAACTAGAACATATCTTAATCTTCGGTGCAGAACCTAGGAGCATGGCTTTCGTTTTCTTTTCATTTAGTACAAGCTTACGGTCTAGTAGCCAGTCTAAGACCTTATTGAAGTCTGAAGTAAGTGATGTGTTTATGCAGGTAATAATAGAAGAACTACTGTAGATGAACATAACTCTGATATTGTTTGCATCCATCCTACCTGTACCAGCTTGTTTGTATCTATGTCTTAATTTACTGTTATACCTATGTGTTGTACTGCTATACTGTATATTTTGGTTTGTCTTACTGTGACAAGGTACCTTTGTAAATAAGCCTATGGCTCAAAGGTTTTCCAAACTGCTGTTTAAATAAAATAAAAATAAAAATAAAATAAATAAAGATCAGGTTATCAGCGCAGAGAATAGCTGAGCAGGATTCCAGGACCTCAGCTGCGTTGTTGATAAAAATTGAGAACAGAAGGGGCCCAAGGATAGTGCCCTGGGAGACCCCAAGGTTGATAGTAGATGTGTTGGACAGGGAGGAGTTAAATTTGACAGTTTGTGACCTGTTTGACAGATAGCCACAGAAACATACCACAACAGGGGTAGAGAAATAGAATTTATGGAGAGTGGAGAGAAGCAGGGATGGTCTAAAGGTTCGAAAGCCTTAGGAGTCAATGAATATGGCACCTGTGAGTTTTCCAGAGTCCATGTTGGACAGAATATCAGTAGTTAGTTGAAGAAGAGCTGTGGTGGTGCTATGACCTTTTCTGAAACCATGCTGGGTGTCTGAGAGGAGATTGTAGTGTGAAAGGTAGTCAATGGTCTGTGATGCAACTATTTTCTCTAGGATCTTGTTAAGGACAGAGAGAATTGCTATAGGTCTGTAATTGGCCATGTCCTTTGGGTCACCTTTTTTAAAGACAGGCATTACTCTTGCAAATGTCCATAGGTCCAGCACAGTGCCACGGATGAGGGATAAAATGTAGATTCTGGCAATCGGAGAGGCAATGAGTGGAGCAGCCAGCTTAAGAAGATGAGGTTCCAGTGAGTCAGAACCAGAGCTGGTATTGGCAGATATGGATCTCAGTAATTTCAGAACTTCCACTCTTGATATAGCCTTGAAATAGAATGGTGGCACTGGAGGAGCATCATACGATAGGGCAGTATGGTTGCCTGATGGTAGTGTGGTAGGTAGATTGAGTATGATCCACTAGGTTGTAAAGACAAGGCATAGTATGACAGATCAGAGAAAACATTGTTAAAACTGTTTGAGATGGTCCTAGGGTTATTACAATGTGCCCCATTTATGATCATTTCATCAAGGAGTGACCAACTGCGAGTACTGAGAAATGTTTGACATGGAGCCTAGAATTTTCCTCGTTCGCAGGCTGAGATTTTGTAGAAGGTCCTTGCAGTATTTGCTTTTGCAGCTCTTACTTGTCTCTTACATCTGTTCCTTAGTTCACATGACAATAAGATCTGACTGTAGGCCAGTTTGTTTGTAGCAAGCCAAAGCTTGTCCCTCTGGCTCAGATTAGCAAGGAGGTCTTTATGCAGCCACCATCTGTTTTCCTCTGACCCTCCCTAGTAGTCTTGGGGGCATGTTTATATTGAATGGTAAAGAAATTCATTTATGAATATCTGCAAGAGTAACCCCACATCCTTTGTTTGATAGGATACCTGCTCAGTCGATATTGGAGACATTATAGAGAAATGCACCCTGGTTAACATGAGCTAGATTTGTAAACGTGATTAGTCTTGATGGAGGAGATGGAGGCACAACCATAGATAGGATACAAAAAGTGGGTGTGTGGTCCTGTTACTTTGATAAAGAGGCAGCCAACACTCATTACACGCATGACATGTGTCTCAGTGTGATCAGTGTTTGCAAGTATAACGTTACATGGGCTGATTGTCCTGGTTAATTAGCAATTGCGGCAGTGATGAATATATCAGGTTTTGTTCAGAAGCGCATCTAGGGGAACTCCATGCTGCTAATAGCTCTAAGGTCTCTACCTGCAGCACTGCGCAATATAAAGTGCACCGTGTGTCCAATCACAGTCGGTGCTGGTGTAGAGCTGGGAGTACAGGGTCCAAAGTAAAATAAGGATACTATTATATTATCTTGAAAAGTAAGGAAATAAGTTGCAAAACACTTCATTAATGCTCCATTTGGGTAAAGTAGTAAAGAGCAGAAAAGAGGTGTTAGGGGTTTCCAACACACACTAACACCCCACCCTCAAACCTGGCTGGATACCAGGTGTGGTTGTGCCGAACTTCTCAAATTTAGCACTCACCCCATTCTCATAAAATGTAAATATCTGACATTATTTACAGATGGAATGGAGTGAGTGTTAGGCTTAAAGAAGCCAGGCACACACCACACCTGCTATTTTGCCTGGTTTTGGAGGGTGGGGTTAGGCAAGAAACCTGAATGTCTCATTTCCCACCTTGTCACTTTGATCCTAACTGGAGCTTTAACAAAGTTTTTTGCAATATATATATATATATATATATATATATATATCACCACCTCCACTCACACACACACATATGCAAGCAGGGAAGAGCCAGGTCAACACAACCCATCAGAGCCAGCCAGCATCGGGTAACTGAAATAATGTACAACTCTCCAAATGTACTACAAGACACATCCATCATAATGGGTCACCAACTGTAGAAGTTCTGCCACTATCAGCCTGGGGGGATGCCTATATTTCAATAGTGAAGAAGTGATGTAACAGTGTGTTATCCACAGACAGTTTCTTGATATGAGTTAGCATGCTCCTACCAACAGTCATTGCATGTTTGAATTCAGGGGTGTAGCCAGGAATATAAAAGTTGCACTCAAAACTTAGGCAACTTGCCCCCCCCCGTAGGGTAATGTTGCCCCCCTCCCATAGCTGTGAACACAGTTAATGACTAAAGAGGGTAAAAATCCTATAAAAGCTAGAGGGGTCTGGGGGCATGCCCCCCAGGAAATTTTTTAAAACGTCAATGTAAATGGTGCATTTTCCTGCATTTTAGAGCTAATTAACAGACTCTTAGCTTAATAATAAAAATACTATGCCCCATACTTTGTAATGTGTATTGTGGATAAGGTTAGATTGCCTTGCAGCTGCAGCAACATGTAGATGGACAGGGAAAATAACAGAAAAGAATACTTAAGCAATATACCATGAGAGGTTGTTGGTGATACCAGGATTTACCCATGCCACAGTGTCCATAGTGATCGGGATTGATTTATTCCCAGACATGACCTATTTCTTAACCGCCCACCCCCCTCACAGCAGTAGCAGCAGTAGTTAATCCTGGTCAGGACAATAAGTGGGCAGGAACCTGAAGATTGTTTTTAAACATCACAGTGAATTGGCATGTGACTACATTTCATTGCCAAACTACATCTGCCTGTAATTGGACCACCCAAGACAGAGCACACTGATCGGCTGACTGAGGTAGTGAAGCAAAGTTGTGTGTCACTATCTGCTGGGTGGATAGGTAATGGTGGCAAGTAGGTGAGACTAATTGATTTAGGAGGGATAGCTCTTGCCGATTCCAGCTGCATATTTCCTAATTAAAAAAAAATACATCTTAAATTTTGGTTGTGTGACTTTTAACAGGGAGAACTAGGAGTAGGGTCCCCTCAACCTGCGCATGTCAATGCTGCCTCTGTTATGTCAAGATTAATCAAGAAATGCAGTGCCACACCACATAAACAATTATCCAACCCACTTCTCAGTTGTCTATGCTTTTAGCAATAAATAGTAAAGGATTACTGTTTTATAGAGTTACATTTTTGTTTTATCATATCTCACACAGAAGTTGGCTGGCTTTTAGTTACAATGTTTTGGAAACATTGTGATAAGCCTCTGTACCACACCAAGGTAGCCAGCCTCACAGAGGTCCATTCACACTAGAATTCATGCATGCATAGTGCCCTCATTACCCAGCCTCTAACGCATAAACATATACACAGTTCCCATCTTCCACCATCACACACACACACACACACACACACACACACACACACATTCTCCCTCCATTCCCCCGATTGCACACAACCACCAACTTACCATAAACTTATACTCACACATCCAGGCATCACCACCCCCCATCTGTGCTCACACACTCACACACACACACACACAATACAGAGTAGGATACATTTGTTGGTCAATTGCTACTTGTAAAATTTGGTCAGCTATATAAACTTGAAAGTTACTAAATCATCTGGCTATCGGTTCACAAAGTGCTGTTTAATACCTTAAAGTATGCCATAAAATAATTCTGTTACCTATAAAAGTTTAGAAAAGCTATTTGGCAAACTGTCCACCAATTCACAAACTGAGTTATCCCACCTTAGCTATCCACCACTCAGCAATCTCATTACACACACACACACACACACATATATACACACACACACACACACATTCCTACCCCCACAAGACACACACACACACACACACACACACAGACATCTGAAACACACTCACATACACAGCCTTATACAATGGTAAGAAAGAATCCTGGCATCAGATTGGTCAGTTGGGTTACCTTACAGCAGGGATGCTATCCTGGGACACCATCCCCTGCTGATTGCATTGCATTGCTTTTTGTAGTATCATGGTATCATGTTCTCCTAAGTTGTTATCCCAGCATAACACCCACCATGTTAGGTATTACTTTAACACCACATACACACACACAACCACACACACACACACACACACACACACACACACACACACACACAGAGCAGGTGTTCTCCACCCATCCCATAACACAATTCAGCTCCCTCCAACCACATCAACAGCTTGTGGGATAAATGGTTCATATGTTTTGGCATGTTAAGAGTGTAATTTCTGAGACCAGTGAAATTTTTTCAGTGCTAGCAAACAAAAGGATGTGTGTTAAGTGGTAGGTTTTCATCATGTTCTTCTCAAGTATATCATACTGAGCATCAATAGGAACTGAGTGGCTTAATGGTACAGGTTCTGTTAAGGTTATGGAATAACCAATAATCACCCTTGCACCAAAAATTGTCAAAAGCAACCCAAACTCATTAAACTTTGTAGACTATCTTTGCACAAAGGACAGTCTGCATTCCACATGGATCAAAGTCTGATATGACCTGCTCAATGTCACCGGAATGTCATCATGAATGTTGAGTAGTGCCAATGCAGTAAGTCCGTTCTCTCCATGCTGTTCCGTAACCATATTTTCAGCCTTAATACGCTAAATGAACGTTCTGCTGTGGCAACACTAACTGGCATGGTGGCTAGATTGATAATGCCGCATTTATATTTGGAAACAGCAGCTGATTCAAATGCTTAGAGCACCACTATTGTATCTGGCTCTTCTTCAGCCTGCATCTCTACCCACTTTTCATACCATCGCAGTTCTCTTTGTAAGTCTTCTAAACTGATATGCTGTTTTGTATGCTGAATAAATCTGCTTGACCTTTGTCTTCATCAACAAAGGTACATTACGTGGAATTAAGTACTGAGCTTCAAACGCCGACAGTGTCAATGAGCTGTCCTTTAACTCTGATAGAACATAGTCTATGAAAGGGAACAAAATATTCCCTCCTGAAGTGTTCTTCTGACTTGCAGTATCATTGTTGCCACGCTGTGTCTGGTTTCCGCATGTTCGCGGGACAGAATCTTCGGACCAACTGAATCTGCAAGAATTTTAGCTCGGATACCGCTCATGAAAGGCTGATCCTACGCTCTCCCTTGTTCATGTCAATGCACGCATTATTAGACAGGCCTCATCTGCCGCCTGAATCAAATCAATATTGACAGTCTGTAGGTACAATACGCGTAGGTTTAGGAATGCCAGGATGTGTTCAATAGCCGGCAAGTGTCACAATGAATTCTAAATCTGGTGAGGGCTGTCAGGCACTGGTGTGCTTCACTATCAACTCTGCAATCTTTTCTAAGGTGCTTGCAGCAACCATAAATTTATCTTCAGCTGTGTCATTGAATCTGCTTGACTCATCCATCGGTAGTTCCAGGCACAGGAATTGTTGTTGTTCTGTCATGCAGGTTATCGCCTTCTTCATAATCATAGTAACTTGGTAAGTTTCTAAACTCATTTAGCTCTGCCAGATAAATGTTCTTCCATTTTGTTGAACTCTCTAGGACACTGATCACCTTCCCAGATGTGTCAAACATGTTTGCAACAGGTCTTAGAGCACAGGAATGAACGATAGTAGTTACTGACTGTGAGCCTTGTATATACTGTAGAGGGCATCTGGGACAACTTCCTGAATGAGTGCCTGCAACTCTTTGAAACGACCACACATATTGCTTCCCTGATCATATCCTTGTTCTCATCAATTCTTTGTCAAGTCCCTTATGCAGTTAAACGCTGTAAAACATTTCTGTGAGTCCTTTGCCAGTTGTATTCTGTAGCCTCTACAAACTCTATAAAATCTTCATCAATCTCTACATCTCCATCTGATCCACGTATATACATACCAAGACAGTCAATGATATTTGTTCTTTTGTGGAAATATTCGTAGTTCCATCAGCTATCAGACCAACCATCTGGTATTCTTTACCTGCTTTAGAATTTTCGTTGGATTTGCTGTCCCATGAGATTGATCAGTTCATTTTTAATTTGTACAGATGTATACTGAGCATTTCTTGGTGACTCATTCAAGTGTTCCAGTAGCAAAGGATCAAGTACTCACAGAGTGCCGCAGAATTACATTGTATTCTGTTTTTCTGCTCTCGAATCGGAATTCTTAATGCAATGTCTTGTCTCCGACATCAATATGACAGTAATAATTTGCTTCCATGGCTTCATGCTCGATTGTGTACCTTTCGTCTGACAAGCATAGTGCCTGATATGCTGTCTTTATCTTGCCATCACAAACCTTGCCATGAGTGAATCTCCTCTGGTCACAGCATCAAGGTGTTCCTTAGAATTAGCGTGTCTCTAAGAATTTTATGGCAGTTTGGCCAATCAGTCAGTGGAGCAGACACCAATATAGAGGTCTTGTTCGTCATGTTGAATATGAAGCAAGGTCCACAGAACACACCATCCATACTGCTAGAATATCTTGCAAACTTGTAGTTCATCAGTAGTTTTTGATTGAACTGATGCTACCATCCTTCCTCCAGCCTGCATATTTCTTTTTTTAGGGAATACAACCATGTGATGGTATCCATTTGGAAAGTATGTCCTTCTTTTCCTCTTGAAGCAGTGTCGTATTGTAATGGCTGATGTCTGTGTCATCCTGAAACTGTGACTCTTGTGTCTCCTGTCTGGTATCTGCCACGTTGTTCCTGGCTGATTGCCTGCACTGCCACTCTCCGCTTTCCAGTTTGTTCAAGGCCCACATCTACCTTGCTTGTTTGGGTTTGTGTTGCTGATCCAGCTTAACACTCCACCATCGCAATGAAGTTGAAACTGAGCTCTCTTCTCTCCGCTTGAATCCTCTCCTTCTGTATCAAAAGCATAAGGAAATATCCAAATCTATATCAGTAATAGCCTCCGTGATCCAGCTCTAATCCATATCTGTGTCAGCTATATGTACTGACTGTGTTACTACCTCCCTTCTCATCAGCTCATGGGTCTCAGAACATGCCTAGATGAATTCAATTGGTGTTGCTGTCTCTTGCTACTTTGTCCACAGTATCTTTCCTATGGTAAATTGTAAATGTTAAGCAATGTCTCCACAACATGTACATTGTGCAATTTACTATGAATAACATTTACTTGATAAAAATATAAATAAATTCACCGTGAAGAAACATAGGATGGCTTTGGACATCTTTTTGATTCTCTTCCACTTGAGCTCTTTTGATTTTTCTGAGCTGAGCACCTGACATCTGTTTTTATGCTTCACAACAATGCTTTCCATTGTGATTCATATTAATTAACATAGGCTTTTCCTAAAATGCTGATGTTGCTCTATATGTACCATTTTAATGTTCTGTCACTTGTTATGTTTACCCTTGATGCAGTGTGACCTGCTATCTATGACTTCATGTAGTTGTTATGAAATTGCTATCTGCACCTTCATGCACTTAGATTCACTGGCTTTCTATCTGCACCTTCACGTGCTGTCACTTTCTATCTGCACCACAAAAAATTTCAACTATGATGAATATACAGAATAACCTGCTTGCTATCACAGATTGAAATGCAATGAGAATCTGATCTTTTGGGCCCATTCTTAAAGGGTATGTAGAAATTGTATGGAGCATCCATAATGGGTGCTGTATCAAATTTTGTATTAAAGTTTGCCATGAATTTCAATTATCATTTGTGTCAACACATATTTTAAAGGTGAGTATCAGGACATCCAAAATAATTATTGTAATACATGCATTGCTTTTTGTATAGTGAGCAACTTCTGACCATCTATGTTTGGTCCCAACACTGACCATGCCAGGGAAAAATCATCAGTCATCGTGGCACCTTTATTCATGCAGATATCAGTAGTCTGTTGCAACATCGTATGCACAGGAAGAGTGACCATCCATTGAGATCCAGTGAACGGTGAACCCCCACCACCAACACTGGCACAACTGCCTGCAGATATTCTTCATGACAAGCAAGCAGCAATAATAGGAGATAGCAGGAACACTACTTTCCTGCCATGGTGCCCATCAGACCATGCAGTACAACATTTAGAGGCACATAACTGGTGGCCTCCCTCCCTCCTGCACACACAGACACATATACTCTGAGATGATACCTGATAATCTGTAATAATGCTGTACATTTTATAATGTTATTTGGTCAAACTATAGACAAGTTCATAAATAGTCTTTAAAATAGCTCAAACATAACCATGTCCATTTATTTATTTTATTTATTTATTGAAATATCGGAAACATACCTGAGTCAGGACTCTTTACAGTTTCCACGTAATGAGAACAGAGATGCATGACACAATAAAGTAATTATACACAATTATGCATGATAGTTACAGAAATGGTTGCAAATGTTTATAGATAACACAGCCGGGCGTTGGTGATACAGCACAACATTGGTAATAGGACAGATGGTATGTTAAAAACATTAACTGAAGGGTGGTGGCATCAGCCATGCCCTGTTGTTATTTGGAGACCTGGAAGGACTGAGGTGTCCATTGTGAAATATAGGCACATCCAGGGTGGCTAGACCAGTTATTCATGGGGAGTGTGTAGGGCTAATGTCTGGACAATAGAGACTGAGTCAAGAGAGATTAGACTTAGCTGGGTCTTGAACTGACCTAGTTCAGGTTCTGTGAGGAGTGTGTTTAGTACTGAGTTAAGACAGCTGTGGGCAACCCAAAGGTTCTTGACCTAAAGAAGTCTTGCAGCAAGATACCTTGAAGTGGGGTCGCCAGTTGTCCAGTGTGGCAGGTTGACAGTGGTGCCTGGAGGAGGTTGGTGAGTAGGTGATAGGTTCTGATGTTATTTTGGGCAGAGGAAGGTCTGATATTTGCACATCCCATCAAAGTTTTGCCAGTTGTTCGGGAAAGGCAAAGGTGTAGGTGGCGGTGTGAGTTCGGCAAAGCCAGTAGCTAGTCTACAGGCCTTATTAAGGGCCACACCAATTTTAGGTGTGTGTTGTCACACCTATAAATATTGATTCCATAGTCTATGAGTAATGGTATGATGCTGTGACAGCTAAGGAGAGTTTCAGATGGGAGTCAGTGCTTGTACTGTGAAGCAGGCCAATAGGCACATTGACAGTGGTGCTCAGTTATTAGATGTGGTCATGGGTAGTTGAACCCAGAGTACAAGTTCTGGGCATATGTGACATCCACCCAATTTGTTAGTGAGTTCAGTTGACACGATGTAGAGTAAAACAGGGGAGTGACACCATGGAGGGTGCAGTCGCTGAGCCAAGTTTCAACTACTGATATGACGTGGGTGATTCTGGGAACCCAGCCCTGAAAGTTCAACATTTTTGGGAGGCTACAATATTAAGGGAGGCTCATGATCCTTAATTACTCAGCATTGATGGCAACACCAAGTATTAAGTACTGGAAATTAAATTGTTATTTCATAATACTTCATCTATTTCTATATGCAGTATGAATAGGGTCTACATTCAATATATTGTGCATTGTGTACTATGGGAATGAAGAATAGCAAATAGGGCCTGTGGCACAGAGGGGTTGAGGCGCTGGACCGGCACACCTCAGACCACGCCGCAACCCGGGTTCGGGAACGACTGCCAGGGTTGAGGGGAGGAGGGAGGATCAGCATCCCAATGGATGCCTCCTCCTCCAGGGTGGGATCCTGGGTGCCGGAGCACCTCGGCTGCCCCGGCTGGTGGGAAGCACAGGCACCGGGCGGCCAGGTGGCTCCACAGAGCCAGGGAGTGGGAGTGGCCTGGGCACTTGGATGTGGTATCAGCATGCTATCTGTCTGGACGCTGGTCCCACGTGCAACATCTCGGGGTAGAGGGACAACAAGGAAGGAAAATGTGAAAACACCCTTACCCTGATGACTACTGGTCCCTCTGGGATCTCACCCACTGGCAGTCAATGCTGCTCTTGAATCTCACCTTATCAGGTTAGTCACTTCCTTCTGTGCCAGTTCCCACCCTGTTCACTTGATCAGACGGACCATGCTGACCATGCTCTGAGAAATAACTTTAATAAGCCAGAGCAAATACTGACAACACAGCAGTGACAGTCAGCTGAATAAGCAAATAAAATTAATGGTCTAACCAGTCACCCGACACAATGATTATGTATAATCCGTGTTCGTTCACCGCTACTGTCACCCAGTGCAGTGCTGTATCCTACCAGAGGCTGCCACTGCTGAAACTGGAACCGATTAGACAAGTGAAACAACAACAGGGCATTTCATACACTGAGTCCCAATCCTTCCCACCATATACCAGACTGGCAAAAGTCACACGCTGACTGGATTGCTGGAAAAGGAAACCAGCAGAGGCATAGTTTGCAAATACTGACAGATGACACATGCTGGAACGAAATACAAACATCCCGATTCCTGATTCCGACTCACTCCCCAGTGCTGACTTGACTCATGTGTCCCCCATCCCATGTAGGAATCTTGGACTTGTCTGGGGCTGAAACAACTCACAGTAAAACAAAACAAAATCCCAATGCAATAAGTGTAAATTGCCATTGGCAGCTGTTTTATTGCCCCTTCTTTTTTTCTGTATCGCTTGACGCATTGATGATAACCGGCCGACAGCCCCTGGTTTTGAATTTATTTTTTTCTGAAAGAGTGAGTCAGTCCTATCAACAAATGGTTGTAATAATAAAAGTAAATATTTGCAGTATAGTTTGCAACTAACATGTGAAAGCAACAGTTGTAACATCCAAAGCTAACAATAACATACTGCTAATGAGTATTTCCAGGTAACTCAGCTGTATAACAACATGTGATGAGTGCTAGCTTTATACTTGAGCAGTATCTTAAAAGTAGTATGTGCCATCTCTATCTGTCCTGCTACTACAGTACATACCAATGTGGTAGCCTGCAGCAACAATTGTTGAATAGTGACACATAAAAGTCAGTATTTTGAAAATGTGTACAGACTAAGTCTCACTGGATGAAGAAGATATGCCAGCAATAAAGTGTCATCATACTGTGCTGGCAGAATAGAGTCGATGATACTATATTTGTTTTTTCATTACATAGTGTTATGTGAAATAAGTACAGTGTTGTGATTATTGTGGGTACAGATGTGATGGAGTGGTATAGTGTCTTACAATCTTGCATGTGTCTTGCCTGTGTGTGTGTGTGTGTGTGTGCGTGTGTGTGTGTGTGTGTGTGTGTGTGTGTTGGGGTGGGGAGAATGTGAAGTTAGGGATTGAACGCTAACAGTAACATTTCCAAACTTTTGTCACTGTACTATTAACTATAACTATTGTGACGAGGTACATTTGTAAATGAGCCTCTGGCTCAAAGGTTTCTAAACTGATGTTTAACTAAATAAATAAATAAACTCTAACTGATGCATTAATGACATTTTTTCAAAGGTTCAAGGTTCAAAATCTTATTTTATTGTATGTATATAAAAGTAATTCATTACATACATACATACATAGACATTTGAGATACAACATACATCATAGACATCATAAAATCAACTACAAATTCCATTTAAATCTCCTGGCAATCTTCAGTGCAAGACTTGCTAGATCAAAGATACATTTGGTACTTTCACAATTTAATATTTCAATGTTGGTCCACACCTTTGTTATCTCCCACCTGGACTACTGCAACGGCCTTTACCTAGGGCTACTGGGGGTAGATATCCGCCACTTGCAGCTAGTGCAGAATGCAGCGGCCAGGCTTTTGATTGGTACTTCTAGGACCAGTCATATAACGCCTGTCCTCCACAGCCTACACTGGCTGCCAGTACAGTGGCGGATCTCCTTGAAGGTCGGTTTGCTGATCTATAAGGCCCTACATAACCAGGGATCGAGTTACCCGCAAGATGTTCTTCATCCCTACTGTCCCCCCCGCCCTCTTCAATCCACCGATGAGGGATTGTTAGAGATTCCCAGGGTCCATTTGAAGACATCTGGGGCCAGATCATTTAGTTTTATGGCCCCAACCCTGTGAAATTCTCTCCTTCATCAGGTGCGAGATTGCCTTATCATCCAAAGTTTTAAATCAGCATTGAAAACATGCCTGTTTAGCATGGCTTAGTCTGATTTTTAAGAATGTCTTAGTGACTGATTTTATTATATTGTTTTAATGATATGTATTTGATCTATTTATTATAAAAGGGCTTTGATTTTGGAAAGGCACTTTTTAAAAATAGAGAATGATTGATTGATTGAATATCAAAATTATTCATTTGTTCTAAGTCATTAAAATACTAACTGATCTACATAATTCTTTCTTGTTCAAAAACTTCACATTCAAGTAACAGATGTTTACTAGACAATACTGCTTTCTGACACCCTACACATACTAATAACTGAGCATTTCTTCCCCATGATTGCCAACTATCAAAAATTCCAAATCTTAATCTGGTTATTGCCTTCCTTTGTTTTACCTGCTCACATTTAAGTAAGTATTTTTCCAATCCAGAGTTTAATTTTACAAATTTTAATGGATCATTTAGATAGTAATCTTTCATTCTTGTTGTTTTCAATTTAAAGTTTATTCAGTATTTTTCAATTACTGAGAGGATCTCCTATTACATACGTCTAACCAATGTACAAAGTGTCAGTATAAACTTAGAAAAGGATCCCCTCTCCCCCTCCCCACCACCATCCCACCCTCCATTCACACAGGGAGAATCTTTCTAGCAACAAAGTCCCTATTACCAGATGCAGAAGTTCTATGCACTCTGAAGTGAATACAGAGTAACTAGAGGACCCCAGTGTTTGAGAAATTTCTGCGACTGGTTATTTAAACTAGCAATAGTCTTCTCTAGATGAAGGTTGGCCAACAATTCCTGCAGCCATTCACTGTAAGAAATTTCCATCTCATCTTTCCAATGCTGCAAAACCATTCTTTTAACCGACAACACAATAAGGGTTATGTGATATTTTCTGTTGGCAATAGGAACTGAGAGGAGATCTCCCAGGATACAAATTTCCGCTGTAAAAAGCTCTGATAAACCCAGTAGGGGATCAACCTTTTGTTTAATGGTGGTCCAAAGGGAGGCTACCTTTGGGCATTCCCAAAAGATGTGCAAAAGGTTACTCTCACTGTGCCAGCACCTGGTGCATACGGATGAGGAGAGCAAGCCTAATTTCGCCATCTTCTGGGGTGAATAATAAAGACTGTGCAGTAGTTTAAACTGTAACAGATGAAGTCTGTCTTGTGTTACAAACTTGTGACAGGCCTTCCATAAAGAGAGGCCAATTCAAATCATATTCAGGAAAAGTGTGCCAATAAGGGGATGCACCGAGACAATCTGGCCACTTCCAATTATACAGTACCTTGTACAATTTGGAAACAGCGTCCGGGAGACCCACTTGTGGGATTAATTCCAACAAGGGTAGGTCAGGGATGTTGGTGGCATGTTACCAAAGTATTTTATTATTAGATGTCATAACTGGAATATTCTAAAGATCACAGAGTCAGAATATGAAATTTGTCGAGGATTTCAGATGAAGTTAACCACTGGCCATCCAGTTTCCGAAGGGTAGAAAGGGAACAATTCCCCATCAGGGGATCCATCTCAACTGTAGTGGCCTACCATCAATTATGAGATATGAGATTGGGGTTACCCCACCAAGGTTGAGATGTGTCCAAGGTATGCTTATACTTTAGGAAGGAGCAGAGCTGCGAGTGGATACGAGTGGATAATGCCACGGGAGTATTTTTAAGAGCAGGAGGTAGGGACCTTGGATTTACATGTAATAATGCAGCAGGGGAGGCCCATGGTTTGTATTAGGCTCCTCTCTATTTGGAGTGAAATGGGAGTATAGGACTGCACTGTTGGGAGTAGTTCCCCCTAAGCCATTGCAGATTCTTGTTTACATGACTGGCCTAGTAGTAGAGTCCTAGATGGGGAAGTCCCAATCCCCCTTTCAATTTCGATGTTGAAAGCTTGTCATAAGCTATCCGGGGTTTCTTTTCTGACCAGATGAAGGCTGAGAAGATCCGATGCATTTTTTTAATCCACTTCAACTGTAACCAAATGTTCGAAAGATTTAATGGGTAGAAAAGCCTCGGAAAAATATTCATCTTGATGACATTAATTTTACCTCAAAGAGATGGGAGAGTAACGCCCATCTATTAAGGTCTTGTCTAATAGCAGATGTTAAGGGATCTAAATTTAATTTCAAAAATCTATTCGGTTCCCCTGGCCAAATACAAGCCCAGATATTTCAATATGTTGGGTTCCCAAGAGAAATCCACTGATGTTGCCACAGTCTTTAATGCCTTGTGGTTCAAGGGGAAAACTACCATCTTGTCCTCATTTAACTCATAATTAGACATGGAGCTAAATTCTCTTAGTGTGATAAGTAAGCCCAGCAGGGATATATTGGGTTGAGATCATTGAAGGAGTACGTCGTCCACGTAGGCCAACACTTTGACAGTGTGTTGCTGAATACTTATGCCCTGGATTTCCATATTATCCATAACCCTCCAGATAAATGGTTCCAAATAAATATTAAATAACATGGGGGATAAAGGACAACCTTGCCAGGTGCCGGCATGGAGCTTAAAGGAATCGGACAAAACTCTGTTGCAGAGGACCCGAGCTGTGGGAGATTTATATAGGACCCTTATCCACTTTATAAAAAGAGGGGGGATCCCGAAAGCTGTGAGTGACTGAAACAGAAAATTCCAGTCAACCCTGCCAAATGCATTCTCGGCATCCAAGGAAATAAGAACAGCCAGAAAATCAGCATCCCTGAAGGCCATGAAGACATGCGAAAGGGTTCTAAAGTGGTTGACTGAAGATCTACCTTTCATGAAACCTACCTGTTCTGGGCCTATAATATCATGCAAGGCAAGACTCAAATGGTCCGCATGGAGCTTCGTTAAGATCTTTAGGTCCTGATTGAGGAGAGAGATCGGTCTATAGCTCTGGACCCGCTCGGGAGGTTTACCGTCCTTCACTATTAAAGTTATCAAGGCTTCAAACAGGGACTCATCTAGAGCTTGGCTGGAGAGAACATGCTAGAATAGCAAGAGCAATCCAGTGCTAATTGAGGTGCAAAGGTTTTGTAGAAATTGGCAAAGAATCCATCCGGCCCGGGTGTCATATCCAGGGGCAGGTCCTGAATAACCCTGAGTATCTCCTCTAAAGTAATGGGGGCAACTGAGGAGGACTTCTGTAGGTCCGAGAGTTGAGGTAATGTGATTCGAGAGAAACAGAAAGATAATTGGGAAGCAGAAGGAGAATCGTCTATGAGGCTATACAATTTCGCATAATAAGACCGAAATTCTGAAGTTATATCTGCAGGGGAGGTTATGAGAATATCACTCTGTTGTGAGTGGACCTCAGCTATCAATCTATGGGACTCCAACTGTTTAAGCTTGAGGGCCAGAAGATGCCTTGGTTTGTAGCCCTGATCTACCTGATAAGACTGAATTTTCAAAATAGCAGACTCAGCTTTTTCTCTTAAGATATTCAGGTATGAGTCCTTGAGTTTCACTAGGGTTTCTCTGACATGATCCAGGGATTGGGGGGATTGGGGGGATAGCTCATGCTCGATGGCCCTAATTTGGGACAATACGCTTTTAAGCTGCTCATTCTGTATTGTTTTTCCTTTTGGATGCTAAGCCTATCAATAAACCTCAAAGATAGGCTTTCAGGGAGCACCATTCAATGTCTGGCTTCCCAGTGGAGCCAAAATTAATATCCACAAAAGTGAAAATGTGCTCAGAAATATAAGTCTTGTATTCTGGAGTCTTTAACAGTTGGTTATTGACCTTCCATCTCCTGCCTGAAATAAGCAATGTAGATAAAGAAATCGAACAGGCAACTGGTGAATGGTCAGAGAGCGGTCCTGTTAGTATCTCTGAGTCTACCAAGGCAGGGATTAAGGACTGGGAGATCAATATGTAATCAATGCTGGGAGAAGAGTGGTGTACAGGGGAGGTAACTGTGAACCCGGTATCTGATGGATGAACAATGTGCCAAATGTCCACTAATCCTGCACTATCTAGCCAATCCCAGAGAGTCCGCTGTGCTAGGGAGAGCCCTTTATTACCAGAACAATCCATTTGAGGATCAATCACCAGGTTGAAATTGCCTCCAATTAATAAAGGGATTTGCAAAAACAGGGAAAGGATATTGAGAATGCGTATGAAAAAACTGGGAGTATCGGTATTAGGACTGTATATACTGCCCAAGATGACTTCCTTGGCATAGAGTTTACATTTTACAAACACATAGCGTCCATCAGGATCTGCTATGGTTTGAGTGGGAACAAACTGTATGGCCCTACGCAACAGAATCGTAACACCCAGACTTTGGGTATTACCCTCTGCCACAAAACATTGGCCCATCTTCTGTCTATGGAGCTGCGTAGCCTAGGAGTTTAGTAAATGAGTTTCCTGTAAAAACGCAATGTCTGCAGCGAGCTGATTTAAATATAAAATTGGATATTGTTTGATTTTGCACCTGGTCCCCCGCACATTCCAAGAAATTACCCTCAATGTCCCCACCGTATCGCGATATAAAGGGGTTGTGATGTGCGACAAATAATAGGAAGAGAAACCTGTTCAGAATCCCTGTGTGAACTTACCCACCCAGCTCCCCTCAAATTCCCCACAACATTATCACATAAAATCTCAACAAACTAAACATCAAAAAGTTCCCCCAACCCACTCTACACCCCACTTTACATTTCGTCTTTGCATCATACCCTAGAGCTTTTTCCCTTCCGTTTCAGCCACCTCACCAACCCTTAAAAATAAAGGCATTAACCATTAACCAGAATCATTAACTATACTTCTAAAGTAAAATGTACCAGCTGAAGGGATTTGTTGCATTTGAGTAGCTGAAGCAATGAAATGATTAATCAAAAATCAGCCTTGTGAAGTGATACATTCTGCGTAAATCAGCTAACATATACAGTGCCCAGCCAACACAACATTGCAGACATTGACCTGAAGTGACATCTTAGCATTAGATGAATACAGAAATTAGTCTGCAGCAGGTAGATCACTAACAAGACATGCGGATGTTCTTGCTCTTAACAAGTAAACTATTCCAAGTATCAAAACCTAAAGGCTAAATTATAGGGCCCTCAAAATCTCAAATATGCTACCTGTAGAGTGAACAAACTGAAAAGACAGGATAAGGAGGCATAAGGGGGAAGGAACCATATATCAGGTTTCCCCTAACATAATGAATCAGTCATCTCTGTGGGTTCCAATAGACTCATGTCACTTTCACGAAGAAAAAACAATGCACATTGAATCCTTCATCCCCATCTTCCCCTCCTATTAATAGAAGTAAACAATGCCCCTGACCAAGAAGGTTAGGGGAGCCTCATAACAACCAGAACATGCAAGTCCAGAAATAGCGGTCATTCTGGGGGAATCACATAGCTCTGTGGCGTTGAAGCAAGTAGGCACCTGGGCCAGACTGCTCCCAGATCAAGAGATTCCAGTGTGGAAAGGATGCCCTCTAGTGATAATGCTGTTGGAGAGACCGTGAGGAGCAAACACCATGCTAGACATTGATGCAAGCAACAGACATCTCAATGGGTGAATGCCATGCAGTCTGACTTGAATTGCTTTCCCAGGTCCCTGCAAAAGACATAGAGGCAGAAGCTAGGTCCTGGGAAGGGAGTAGGCACCCCCACCACTAAAGCTAGGATTGCATAGGGCTAGACATGGGGCATAAGAGTCCAGTCCCTTCTATAGCAGCCAAACAAAATTCCAGATTAAAAAGCATTGCAGGGGAGCCCTGATCTATCCATCAATGTGGCCACAAAAAAAAAAGTGTCTTTCTGCTCACAGTGATCACTTCCCTTCAGGAGTTCTTGAAAAGATCTGGAAAGGAGGTTTTCAGTTGTCCCAGAGCAGACTCTGGATCCTTAAAAGACACCCAGGCATCAGAGATGAGAACCTTTAGCTTGGCCGGATATAACATCCGAAACTTGATGCCAGCCACTATTAATTTGACCACCATGGGATGGAAGGCCGTTCTCTGCTGGTGAACTGAGGCGGGTAGGTCCTGGGCAATTCTCAGGCACTTTCAGTCCCACGATGTCTTGAAGCTATTTTACCTTGTTAATGAAGTGTTGCTTTTCCCTAAAATTGAGGAAGCGAGAGGTGAGAGTTTGTGGAGGAGCCTGAGGGGGTGGCTTGGGATGCAGCGCTTTATGAGCCCTTTCAATGAGAGTAAGTGGCCCCAAAGGGAGTAGGGCCAGCTAGCTTCTACACAAGCTTTTGTGTGAATTTAATTGGGTCATGCCCCTCTTCTCCCTTGGGAAGACCCATGATCACTACATTGTTCCTCCTGCTGCACTCCTCAAGATCTTCAACCTTTTGCTCTAACTTAGTGAGGTGCTGTCTACAGGCAGTAAGCTCAGAATCTAGCCTGTCTTGCCATTTTTCCAGTGAAAAGATTCGTGCTGAATTATCTGAGACCCCTTGGGCCACCTCGTCCAATTTCTGGGTGAGAGAGGTAAAGCCTGCTGTCAGGGTATGAAGATCCTCTTTAAAGGGCTTGAATTCTTCTAGGAACCACTGCAGAGTCAGAGGCTCATTCACTGCAGAAGAAAGAGCAGGACTAGCACTAAGATCCACACCCTGGCTGGAACTAGAGGTCCCAGGCTTCTTTAGGGCCTTTTCGGGCAAGACCGGAGGAGTGCCCTTCGGTAAGCTTTTTTTTATATACACCTCCATTATGCACTCAGAACTGCTTTCCCCATATGCACGCACTGTTCCAAAGCTGAGATATTGCAATCTAAAGTAGCTGATTACTGTAAGACCAAACAAATAGGTGATTTTGTGAAGAAGGTGGCTGGAGCTCCACGGGAAAGCTACTACTCAGGACAGTGCATCGCCAGAAGTCCAGTAATCTTTCATTCTTATAAGATCCATACTTTTTGATACATCCTCCATATGTTGTATGGCTTCTTTTATGAATTCTGCTGGGTTATACTATGTATCATATACATAATTGTACTCTAACCCATTTATATTTAATTCTTGATTTAATATCCCCAATCAGGTCCACTGTCACTTCCTATCCCATGTCTCTGCTTTTCCCCAACATATTTTTATTACATTTCTTTCCTCAGTTGTCACCATCTTTTCCAGTACTGCAAAACTCTCTTTATGACCTTGATATATATTAAATGTGTTCCAGTTTCCAATCTTACCCCAGCCGCTGTTGCAAATTTGGGTAAGCCCAAACTGTTTCTTAGATAATTATTTTGTATCACTTCTAGTTCTTTTAAATTATTTTTATATGGTAATCCCCAAACTTCTGCGCCATATAACTTTTGAGACTCCACTTTTATTTTCAAACATCTTAATTGTGCCAAAAATGAATTTCTGGCTATCATATTAGGAAAATCCCTAATACCATTTAGTACCTTCACTGATTTATTACATACTTGTTTTCTTCACCTTTTCCAGCTTAGGTCACTACTAAAAGTGATTCCTAAGTAACAGAAGCTACTTACTTCTTCAATATTCAAATTCCCTATCTTCCATTGAGTCAGATTTCTAACCTTACCTTTTTTAAATGTCACTATCTTAGTCTTTGTTTGATTTATCATAAGATCCAATCTCCCAAGGATTTCTACCGACTTGGCAATAGCCCGCTTTAAACCTATTTTGTTTGTGAAAGGAGTATAGCGTTGTCTGCATACAACAACAGTTGTACAATTTTCCCACAAATCCTCGGTGAGAATGTTTCCACATGTTTTAGTTCTTCTACCAAAACTTCAATATACAGGTTAAACAATGTGGGTGCTAAAATACATAGGGGATGTCATATGTCCTTCTTAACTATATTTGATTACAATCTCATTATCACAATGCAACAGTTTAATCACCTCTAAAAGTGTTTCATTCATACCTTTAGATTCCAGAAGTACCCATAGCGTTTCTCAGTTTATCGAATCAAAGGCTGCCTTGATGTCAACAAAAGCCACATATATACATGCTTCTATTATATACTTTTCCAATTGATGCCTTAATACAAAGATCTGATCTATAGTAGATCTACTTTTTTGAAAGCCGGCTTGTGCTTCTGACAGGATACCCTCAGTCTCTATCCAGTAAATTACTTTTGACAATATCAACCTAGAAAATATTTTCTGGTTAACATTTAAAAGAGTAATTGGTCTGTAATTCTCTACATTCTCCATGGGACAATTTTTTTATATGGGAATTATAATTCCTTTTGCCAGTCTGATGGCAGCTTCATATATTTAACAATATTCTTATAGAGACCCAGAAGAATATCTGCCCACCAACTTGGGTCACCATGATACAATTCAGCAACTACATTATCAGTGTCTGCAGCTTTTTTCTTCTGTGCTTTTATTTAATTTATGCTTTTTCCTTTGTAAAATCTAACCAAACACTGTCGTTACCATTCTTCTTTATTTGATTAAGACTTTGGGTCCCTTTTCTAGAGCAATATCTCTTATATTAACCAATCCAATCCTCAGGTGAAATCACCAGTAATATATTATTTCTGAAACTTTGGTACCATGGGCAACTATCTTCCAAAATGTTGCCCCCTAATTTTACTTTATAGAGTTTTGTAGCATACTCCACAAATCTTCCTGATGTCACTTTTTCTTCTTTACAATCAGATATTTATATTCTGCTTTTAAATATTTAAATGCTTTTCTGGAGTCCATATTATTATTTTTCACTATTATCCTTCCTACTTTTTGTATTAAACTCCTTTGTTGCATACTTTCTCTATCAAACCATTCTTTCCCCTTCATAACTTGTTTTACACTCCATCTGGAGGGTTTCCTATTCAGCTCTTTCACTATCTTATGTTCTGTTGCCTGGTACTTTCCAAACAGTTCATTAAAGTGATCCTCAATTCTTAATACTCCTAGGGCATCCTTTAAATCATTTATACATTCATATTTCATTTTCTCCATTACATCAGATGTAATATAATTTCTTAATAATTCTTGACTTATTTTTTGCCATATTATTTGTTCACTATTCATAAGTTCTACCAGTTTATCCTTCCATACTTTATTTAAACCAATTTCTCTCATCCAGGATTCTGTCTCCACTCAGACTTGAACTGGTCTATGATCACTGTCCCAGATGTCCAAAACTTTCATTCTTTGTATTTTACTATATGAATATACATCTGTTATTAAATAATCCAGGACACAGTCCCTGTTTGTAAACAAAGGTACATTTTCCTTGAGTGTCACCATGACATCTACCATTCAGGATACGCATATTTGTTCTATTTAAAATCTGTAATAATCTTTCTCCAGCTTTATTTTTCTTTTTAGCAATCAAATTCCTTAACAGAATTGTAAAGATATCATCTAAATTTCAATTTGTACATAACTCTTTTATCCCTGTCCCCACCCTTGCATTACAATCACCAGCAAGGAGGAGGACTTTACCTGTGTATTTAATTTGTAACTCTTCCAATAATTTAGCTAGGGTAGCCATGACGTGATTTATGGGAGATGCCTTGGTATCAGGTTGCAGATATACATTTATCAGAATACACTGAACTTTTTACTTTATCTGTATCTCAAAAACTTGAATAAAAAGATTGTATCACTCCATATACAGGTGCATATTAGTTCATCATTTATTCTAACAAGGGCACTAATACCTCCCACAGGTCTCCCAAATTTAGTCCACCTTTTGGCATAAGTGTGCCAAGCCTGATACCCATATAAATGGAAACCATCTTTATCAATCCACGTTTCTGGTAGCAGTACAATGTGCATTCGATGAAAAAGAGCAGATATATTATTTCCTAATTTACAGGATACTCCTGCTATATTCCAACTCAAAATTCTCAAATAATTTAAGGCATCATTTGATTCTGTGTGTCAATTTGATTTGTCTAACTTTACAGTAACCATTTCACACTCGGAAATCTGAACTGGATTAACACTCAATTCCTCTAAATCAGTATAGGCTAATTCTATCAGTGGGGAACTCTGTAGTGTATCCTCTAGTATAAAACTATTATTTATTCCAACTCCTCTTTGCTGACTCCCTCTGATTACTTTTCCAAAGGCCTCTTCTTGTGGAATGTTATGCTCTATAATCACCACTGGTTTCATAAAATCTGAGATTTTCATCTGTTTCTTGTTACCAGCTGACTTCAATGTGTTTGTTTTATGGTTTGCAGGGAGTGTTTGAATTTGCTTTAACTTTTCTGAGGGTGATTCTTTCCAAGATGGAATAGAAACATCAGCCCTTATTCCCCATTCTTTTAGTTGTTCTTTTGCCTCCAATAACTTCCTCCTAATACTATTACTTTTAAGAACCAAACAAATTCATCCCTTTTCTATTCCCCCGTGGTATCTATAGGTTGATGCTAAATCATTCCAATTTATTCTGTTTCCCAAAATTCCTTTACACAAATTGTAAACCACCAATTTCAAAGTCATATAGTTTTATTTCTTAGCATTTGGTATTCCTCTGAAGAAAATTGTTGGAAGCTTATCTCCAGCTTCTATCTGTTGTTCTCTTAATTTCTCCTATCACATTTATACAGTTTCCTTCTTTTCCCAATTCCCCTTCGTTATTTTCATTTTGTTATTCTATAGCTTCTTCTATAAGTCTATACTTCCTACTTTCTCCATTTTCAATTAATTGTATTGTCCTAGCCTGTTCTTTAGTTTTCCCTCTGTTTCTAATCAACTCTTCCTGTCCATTAATCTCCCTCCATTTGAGATCTTGTAAGCTCTGTACTCCTTTGTTTCCTTTCCTGCTGTTTCTTTTGGTTAGTATCCTTCATCTGAAGGTCAGAAACCAATGCTTGAATTTCTTCCACTTCTTTCCTAACTATTTCCTTTGTAATTTGTCTAATCTTTTCTCCATTATCTTTAATTAGATTTGTTTTCTTCCCTTTTATATTATTGGTTTCTTCCTTCTGTTGTGTCTTATCTATTAATGAAACTTCTTTTTCTTTGTTAGTTTGTGTACTAATCACAGTAACAAGATTAATAAGAAGCTTATTATTCATTATAATACCATTTCTAATCTCAGTTAATATTTTCAACATAGTTTTATTTTCCCCAATCTGAGGGGAAACACCAGGAGTTATATTATAAAGAAATCTCTCCTGTATTATATGTGACATATCCAGGGGATATTTTAAAGGGTGGTCTAATTTAGGTCTCAGACTATATGGTATCTAGAAGTCCTCAAATTCTCCCAAGAAAGATCTACTTGGACACTGATATGAGACATCAGTCATCGTTTTCCCTTCCATGGCCTCTTTTAAGTCTTTTTTATTCATAAATACTCCAAGTTGGTTGTTATCCACATTTTCATTTTCCTCTTCCCCACAATTTTTCATGCTACCTCCTTTCCCCTTCCCCAGAGACTCGGGAGACAAAACAGTGAGACTAAATGGATCTACTGACCATCAGATTCATTCTCTAATTGTCTAATTGTTTTCATAATTGGATGTTCCTCTTGCTGGACATACTTCTCCCATTGACCCACTACTGGAGTGCTCAATGGGGCAGGAAAATGTGGGAAGAGAAGCATTCTTTATTCTTAACACTTCTTATCTCCTACAAATTCACATGATTCCTGGGGCCAATATGTAACTAATTATTTTCTTCTCTTTTTATCATTTCATCATATTTCTCCTTTATAAGAAAACTCTTATTTTTATAGGTAACAGGGTTAGCTGCCTTGTTTCTTTTTGTCATTCTTGTTACCATTCTCAACCCTTTTTTAATCAGATTCAAAGAAAAGATGTACAATAAAAAGCTCAGTCAGTACAATATAGGAGAAAGATATTTTACTCTTCAAGCTTCAGACTTCAGACTATAAGTAGCTTTCCCAATACATATTCTAAAGTCATTCAGACAGCTACCTCCAGCAGTAGCTCAAAAAAGAAAAAGAAATTGTTCAAAGCTGACATTGACAGGATCAGATTACCAGGCGTTATATCCAGAAATTCAGCTCAATAGCCAATATCCACTCTTTTACATAAAGATCATTCTTTCTCAGAAAAATATCTCTTTAAACTGCAGAGGCTCTCAACCAGGTGCCTTTCTTGTATCCTCATGGGTCTATCATCCACTTTTAGTTCAATTAAATGCCCAGATATTCCCAGATAAGACCTAAGAAAAAGCACATTTAAAATATCAAAATTAGTACTCAAAGATATAAATTTAATCCAGTTCCCAGCAACTTATAGATGCTTAAAATAGACTAATAAATTATTCAGACCACCTTTAAACCAACTGTCAATGCTAAGGCATATAAAAGAAAACTCATTTGAATCCACAGAACCTTTTTATTTTTAAATATCTAAAATTTACCTGAAAATCAAACCTAGATAACCATTCAGATTTCTTTCACTTTACATTTTAAATACGTATTAATTTTAAATGTAATCTCTAAAAACTTACTGCATCATTTACATATTTGTTCACCCTTAAGGGATCCAAAGACAAAAATCTCTCTCTCCAGTTATCCCACTATTAGCTTAAAACCTAAAGAGAATAAAGTTCAAAGATAAGCGAAACTAAAACCACCGCAGCAAAAGCTGATCAGTCTACTCCAAACACCAGCAGAAGATGATTTGTCTTACACTCCCTGAGCATGCGCATATATAACACTGACCACATGATTGAAAGGAGCCAATTAATTAAACAACTAGCTGCACTGGCATGAAAACTAAACATAAAGTTTAACTTTTTATTTACTTTTTATTTAAAACTTTAGACTTCAGCTATAATTGCCTTAATTAACCAGGCGCCTATATGGGCATAATAATAGAAGGCTCACATCTAATTCTGTGGAGCAGGGAGATTAAAAAATTCAAAATGAAAAAAATAAATTAATAAAATAAACGTCAGTAACTTCAGGGAAAAGTCATAAAAATATCCACTTAGTATCTATCAATAGCTTGCAGTGTCTCCGCTTATTACTCAGTCCTGTTTTTTCTGTGTTTTCTCTGCACTCTCTGCAGAACAACTGCCTTTGTGCCCCAGGTTCATGTAAACACAGGACAATCAGAAAAGACACAGGGGAGAGCTGAGACTCGTCAGGCACACCACTACCCTTTTAAATCACTTTCCAACAAGACCGGGCAAACACTCCGGTACTGGCGGAACCACCAAGCCAACCCCTGAAAGTGGTCTCTCAGTTCTACAACTGGGTCAGACATTCAAATGATTGGCCATCCAGACAGAAAACGGCAAGAAAACAATTCCACAACCATGACTCCCTGCTCACTGCTCACTGCTCACTGCTCACAACTCCGTGGACTCCTCGGTCTCCTCAATTGCCTCATTGCCCAAAACCTCCGTGTCTCCGCACCTCAACTCCTGCAAAACAAAGACAACTGGGAGGATGGGCAGACCATGAAAAGACAAAAAGACAACAGAATCTGGTAAGTTACTGAACTGGTGGCATACTGTTTCTTAAAGGTTTTTAAGCCTTTTTTAAACCTTGTAAATTATCCAGTCAGTCAGTCGTCTCAGCACACCTCCTTCATGAGCTTTAGACAATGTGGCAGGACCAGGTGGACAGCTCATGTCTCCCTGGTACAGGAGGGGTCACTACCATCACAGTCTGGTCCTAAATCTCATCCAAATGTTTGTCACTGTACTGTTAGCCATAACTGATGCATTAATGACATTTTTGCAATTAACTTCCTTTCTTTTGAGAAAGTGTAATGTAAGTGGTATATGTGTGTGTGTGTGTGTGTGTGTGTGTGTGTGTGTGTGTGTGTGTGTGCATATATATATATATATATATATCTATATATATATATATATATATATAGATATATATATATATATATATATATATACATTATAGTGGCACGTGAGTACCTATAATTAAAGGTGCATAGCCATTTCTATGTTAACCCTCAAAGTTTGCATGTTAATAACTTTGCAACTGTCTTTATGATTTGCCTAAATGTTGGAATTGAGGAAGATTATTGATAGGTCTTCAGATCTGGAAATTGTTATTTCAATCGTATATACAGCTGCGGAATCGTAGTGCACTGAAAAATGTAAAAAATCCCACACATTCCGTTTTCTTTAGATGTCCACTTTGTACTGAAGACTGCATCTGACTGGGTTCAAATTGGGTGGGCTACATGGGTCCTTGGTCGCAGATGTGCCTTTTGAAGATTTTGTGTAAAAATCTTGTTCCATCAAAAGTTATAGTGTTTTTACTGCCCCATTATATCCTATGTGAAAATTTATAAATGCAGCTTGAAAATTGTCACAGTAGTATTTTTTAGTGAGAGAGAAAAAAATAATATAGCTCAAGACATACTGCACTTTTCGACATACAAACTATTGGGTTTACCATTTCAGGGCCTGAGGAACAGGAATCTGGTATTATTTTTTCACCAGCTGGTCTGGAAAATTGGTTTTCAGATTTTTTCCACCATTTTGCTGCTTTTTGATCGTGACAGTATCTCAAAGTGCCATGGCAATATGCACAACCATAAAAAATACAAGCGTGACACTATATTTTACATTCACAGTTGTATTCCCATTATAAAGGTAGGAGTGTCACGATCATTTCTTGAATGACCGTGGTAACACTGCAGAGCCACATTTTCTGAAATGCTGTTTTCTTTGTCACTTGTTTGTGGCAAGCTGCATTGTGATATTGGCCTGAAATTATCAGGGTAGCAAGCCTTTCAGTGGTTTGCTTTGAAAACGTTCTCCATATCTCTAGTTATAATGTTCTGAAGTTACAAACTTTCCCAAAAGATAACATTGTTCGAGTCATTTTTTTGTCACTTCATTGTGGCTATGTATGTTGTGTTATTGACCTGAAATTTTTAGGGTGCAAAGCTCTAGCCCTACAGGTGTGCCTTTTGGTGGTTTGATACAGAACCATTGGATGTGGCCATAGTTACAGCATTGTGAAGTTTGGAAATTTCCCCATAGGATAACATTGTGGCGCTGGTTGTTCTTTGTCACCTCGTTGCTGCAATGCAGATTGCAGTATTACCCTGAATGATTCTGGGTGAACAGCTCTAGTCTCTCAGGTGTGCCATTTGGTGGTTTGCTGTGAAAACATTCAGCAAGGGCATAGCTACAGCATTCCAAAATTCCAAATTTCCCCATAGGATAGCACTGTGCTGCCCACAGCACCTTTTGCAGCCCATATCTCAAAAACAGTTTGAAATACAGACTTTTCATCGGAAACTTTCTTAGCCCCCCACTGAGGGTCTAAGTGAAGAACTAGATTAGAAAGCCTTGAAACCCCTGAAGTTTGAAATGTTTTTCCAGTGAATATAGTTCCTGAGATATTTGCAAATTACTGTTCTAATTGGTGATTTTCATGTGTGTGGGCCATTATTATGCCCTCAGATTTACTACTCACATTGTGTTTCAATGCACATATCTCAGAAACAATGCAAGATATGGGTTGGTCATTATGTTGTTGTGAGAACGGCACACTGTCACAATTACAAAGACACTTGAATTTTTTTCTTCCTGCTGTGGTTCCTGAGATACGGGCAAATTACTGTTGCAAAGCCTCCTTGCCTTATAGGGCTGCTGTATGACTCCATGCTTATATATAAGAGGGAGCGCTTGGCCTGGAGAGCACACACTACCACCCACACATACATTATGGACAAATAGGTGGCATGGTGGGAGCGCGGGTCCCTCTTGGGCCCCGCATTCCCACCAAGCTGCCATTTTCTATTACTACATACATTATGCAGGGGAGGGCAGTGGACATGGCCTATCTGGACTTCAGCAAGGCCTTTGACACTGTGCCACATAGAAGACTATTACACAAACTGGGGAATATGGGTGTGGGTAGGACAGTAGTATGGTGGGTAGGTAACTGACTGGGTGGCAGGGCACAGAGGGTGGTGATAAATGGCTGTCCTCCACAGAGGGAAGAGTGACCAGTGGGCCACAGGGATCAGTGCTGGGACCGGTCCTATTCAACATCTTCATCAGTGACATTGCACAGGGACCTAGAAGGCAGAATTTCACTGTTAGCGGATGACACAAAGCTCTGTAACAGAGTAGACACACCAGAGGGTGTAGACAGAATGAGAAGGGACCTGCAGAAACTTGAAGAATGGTCAGGGGTTTGGCAGTTGAAATTCAATGTAAGGAAGTGCAAGATAATGCATATGGGGCACAAAAACCCTGGCACAATATATCAGTTGGAGGGGGTGAGGATATAGCATGCACCAAGCAGGAAAGGGATCTTGGGGTTATCATCTCTGACAACCTCAAGGTAGGGAAATAGTGTGAAAAGGCAGCAGGTAAAGCAAATAGGATGCTGGGATGTATAGGCAGGGGCATCACCAGCAGGAAAAGGGAGGTCATAATTCCTTTATACACAAGACACTAGTGAGGCCCCACCTGGAGTACAGTGTACAGTTCTGGAGACCATACCTACGTAAGGACATAGACAGGGTAAAAGAAGGTTCAGAGGAGGGCAACAAAGATGGTGCATGGATTGCATCACAAGTCCTATGAAGACAGGTTGAAGGAACTGGAACATGTACTCCTGGAGGAGAGGAGGAGAGAGAGGGATATGATAGAGACATACAAGTATCTTACAGGGAGGAACAAGGTGCAGGAATACACTATTTTTAATCGAAAAAGATGTTCCAGGACTGGAGGGCATGGGATGAAGTTGGAGGGAGGATGATTCAGAGGAAACATGAGGAAGAATTTCTTCACCGAACGGGTGGTGGACAAGTGGAACACCCTAACAGAGGAAGTGGTGGGGGCTGAAACAATCACGAGATTTAAGAATGCATAGGATAGACATAAAGGAATTCTTTAGGTCAGGGGTTGGGGCAACAGACTTCTAGGAAAACATAAACTGAACTTACAAGCTCAAATGGGCAAATTGGATGGGCCATAGGCCCTTATCTGCCGACACTGTCTATGTATCTATGTATACTTTTAAAAAAAGAAAGGAAATTCTTTGCAAAAACTTTGTTAATGCATCAGTTAGGGTTGTTTCCACACCAACAAAAGTGTGGAAATTCAACGTTAGGGTTACCACCCCTACCACCCCACCCCCACCAACAGGCATTGGGGTGTGCAGTGGGGTCATCATGCCTAACTCTCATCCCATTCTCCTATACTGCACCAACTCAGCTTGTTTCACATGGAATGGGTAAGAGTTATGCTGATGACATATAACACCTGATGCCTGTTGAGTGAGGAGTGGGGTGGTAAAGAAACTTAATCGTTGGAATTTCCACACTTTGTCAGTGGAAAACAACCCTAACTGATGCATTAATAAAGTGTTTATAATATAGATATATATATATATATATATATATATATATATATATATGACAAAGAACCTCCAGCGTAAACACTGAGGCAAGGGTTACCCAAAGGGCATTTGGCTGGGAAGCCAAGTTTCAGAAAATACAAAATCACACATGCCCCCACAATGCAAAGCATCATGGGCTGCATATACAAATCCACCACAGAATGTTATGCTGGTCCAACTTTAAGCAGAATTGCATGGTGCCGATATATATATGTATAGTATATGTCACAGTTGCTAACTAGAACTAACACCAAAATTCTAATAACCAGGGCATAAATCATTATTAGCTGACTGAAAAAAGCAGAGCATAAATACAGTAGCAGGAGTGACAAATTGCTGTGGAAATACATAAAAACTGCTGCTAATATGGATGTTATCATGAGAGAATAAATATTTATAAGCTAGAAGAAAAACAAATAAAATGCCAAGCAGTAGTTCAGGAACAATATACAGACTGTCATGGAACACAACAGAAACAGTATGTATTTAAAAATGTGTATATAAACAACTAATCTTCAAAGAAATGAGACAAATGTAAGTAGTCATTGAAACCTGGGCTCATTAAGGAACAGAGATGGGTGAAGTGGATAAAATTTGCTTTGAGAATTAATTCTCAAAATTGGACTAATTCAAGAAGTGCAAACTTTGTGAAGTGCTGAGTTCATGAAGTTTTTACAAAGCGAAGTTGCCCTTTTTCTAGTCAAATTGACTTAAATTCACCTAACTGCATGCCTGGACACCACTCTGCTCCTCTGTCGGTGCCAAGAAGCCTGCTGCCACTGGACCCCTGGAAACAAGCATCAGGCAACCTTATAGCCCACTGGGCTACCCACTGCCATCTGTAGTTCACCTCCTGCATGCCTGGACACCACTCTGTGCCTCTCACAGTGCCAAAAAGCCTGCTGCCACTGGTCCCGTGGAAACAAGCATCAAGTACGGCCTATACACAGCCTCTGCCTCCACGACTGCTGCTTCTGCTGCCAATTCTTCACCCACCCCATCCCCTCCCAGGTCACCTTTAAATACACTTAAGCTCCTCCTCCCCCCTACCCTGTCCTGGCCCTAATTGACTCCCAGGTTGAGCTCTGGAGCTTAAAGCTCTGTGTCTCCCCACCCCCTTTGTTGATCTCCCTCTCTCTCCTAATCTCTTAAAGCTTCCTCACTGGCCTGCTGTTCTCACCCAGCACTACTCATGCAAAAGTGTCCTAGACCTGTGTTTTGGACTCCAAATTTTTCACCTCCTCTCTACCAATGTCTGCTGTCACCATGAACCTGCCCCAGCTCACGCTGTTTGTGATCTCCCTAGCATCTCCTCTGGTGCTGATGAACACATGTGCCTCAGCACTGGCCCAGGACCAAATACACCTTGCCTACCTCTCAGAATCCTGCTTCCCCCAGTATATCCTACACTCCTCCCGTCATGGGAACTCTCCTACCCAGGTCACATCACCCTCTCCTTCCTCTTAAACATGGAATGTCACTTACTTGGTCACTACCTGGCCTCCATATCCTGCTATACTGTCATTCCCTCCTACACCTGCATCCCATTCCTATCCCTACTAGTCCATGCAGGAGACACTGACAGCAACCCTGGCCCCCTCAATTCTCACATAGCCCCCTCCGACAGCACCTGGACAAATGCCCCAGGGCTAAACATTGCCCATATAAACGTGTGCAATCTCCCTCAAAATACCAGGACCTGGAAGCATGGGTTGAGCTATACAAACCCCACATCCTGGGACTCTCTGAGACAAGGCTAAAACCTCACATTGCTTATGCTACCTATTAAGTCCCTGCGTACTTCTACCACCACCTGGATAGACCTAGCAAAAAAGGGGGGTGGAGTAGCTCTGTTCATCAAGAATCCCCTATCAGGCAACATAGTTCTCTACTCCGACATAACCTCTCTCAGTGAATGGCTTATCACCAAACTCACCTTGGGAACTAGCAAAAAACTCTACATTGGGTGCTGCTACAATCCTCCTACAGACAGAACCAAAGGCTAAAACAGTTTGCTCTCTGGCCTGGGCTCCATATCCCCACACAGAGACTCAATTCTCTTGGGTGATCACAATCTAAACTGGCTCAGTTCCCACCAGCCTGACTAGGCCTCCCTCGTAAGACAATACAACCTGGCAAAAACTATTAACTTTCCCACAAGGCAGAACCCTTGAAGAGAACACACACACAGACACACACACACACACGCACAAACACACAAACACACTCCTGGATTGGATTGTAACTAACTGGGAGGACTATGTCCTGCATGCTGGTTCCATGACTGACTCCACTAGCAATCACTTCCCTAAGTACCTTCTCTGGCCATCCAGACTTTAATGGCCCCTGCCCAAATACCTTTTTTTCCATAACTTCAAAAGCAAAACACCCTCGTTCTCTCTGAGGCACAGGCACTGGACTGGTCTGCCATTTTCTCAGACTCAAATGTGACTCAGGCAGCATCCATGTTCACTTAAGCTCTCCTGACTCAACAGGACAAGCATTTTCCAGTCACCACCAGAAGAGTGAGGGGTGGCTACTCATGATGGGTCAAGAAAAACCTCCTTACCCTTATGAAAGACAGGGACTGTGCCTAGTCAACCTATAAAGCATCTCAATCCTGACCCTATGGGATGATTACAGGCATCGGAGGAACCTTTGCAAACACCTGGCCAAAGTTCTCAAACAGACACATGTTTGCAATCTCCAACAAACTAACCACTGGGACCTTAAACAATTCTGGGCATCCACTGGATCGTTACTAAACCCCCCCCTCCAGTAAGCCTGTCCCAAAGCTATACAATACTGCTGACCTCATTACCAGTTCCAAAGAAGTGGCCACGGGCCTCAATGACAAATTCTCCAACCTCATTATGTACCTGCGCAAACTCCCAAATGGCATGCAACAAAACCCTGTCCCCCTGCATGCCCCCATGACATCACCCACTGGGCCTACCTCACAACTTCCACCTCCCCCCTTTTTCTTCAAAATACTCTCACATTTGTTGACATAGCTAAACTCCTAAAGAGCCTCCAAAACCATGGCTCCCCTGGATCAGACAGATGTTCCCATCTTCCTTAGACTTATCTCCCCTATCATCATCATCCCCCCAATGTTAATTTTCTACCTCACCCTGACCACTTCCTCCATGCACGATGCATGGAAAACTGACAGTCATTCCCATTCAGAAAGCCTGGGACCCACAATCCACAGGCAACTATCACCCCAATCTCCATCCTTCCTCACCTAAGCAAGCTACTTGAAAAACCCATCCACCACCAACTTGCAGACTACATAAGTAAATATGATCTACTATGTAGGCAACAACAAGACTTCCACAAGAATCACTCCACTGCCACTGCCCCCTGCAATCCTAACTGAACTCATTCCTCACAAACATGGATCATGGAAATGCTAATGGCACAGTCTTCATTGACCTCTCCAAAGCCTTTGACCTGGTCAGTCACTTGCTCCTCCTCTCCAAATTACATCACCTTGGCTGCTCTCCAGAGGTCACCATGTGCTTCAGATGCTACCTTACAGGGTGCTCCCAATTTGTGTGCATTGTCCCAGCCTGCTCACCCATCTTGCCTGTATCTACTGGGGTCCACCAAGGCTCTATCCTGGGACCCCTCCTTTTCTCCTTATTCATTAAATTCCTTCCAGTGGATAGTCTCAACTGTCACTCAGTCCTTTATGTTGATGACCTCGTGCTCTTCTCCAGTAGAAAGTCTCCTACCTTCATCTTTGCAGCCCTCTCACAAAACTACACCAAAGCCCACAATTGTTTCCCTGACAAACTCCTTCTGGTCAATGCCAAAAAAACAATGTTGTTCGGATCTAAGCCCTTTCTAACTGACTGCAAATCTAATCCACTCCTAATCATCACATTCCCTGATGGGCATGTCCTAGAGGGTGTCAAACACTTCAAATATCTAGGAGTTGTGTGTGATCCCTCCCTTTCCTTTACAGAGCACATAAACTCCCTGGTTATAAAGATTTCACCAAAAACTAGGGGCTGCCTACAGACATCGGTAATGCCTCACCCCTGAGGCCCACCATGCCATAATCCAGGGAAACCTGTTACCTGTCCTGGACTATTGCTCTCCCATCTACTCCAGAACCTCTGCATCCACCAAGGCAAAACTATCAGTAGCATACAACAGTGCTTGCCGCTTCTTCCTGCTGGCCCCTTTCTCCACGCACCACTGTACACAATACACTACATTGGGGTGGCTCCCACCACAAGCCAACTTTGACCTTGCACTGTACAGTTTTATTGATTCTGCCATCCGTATTGGACAGAAATCCCCTCTTGTGCCCCTTCTCACCGCCCAAACCTCACACTGCTGCCTATGCTCCTCCAGTATCCCCTCCCTGAAAAATCCTCAGGGTAACCTCAAACATGGGCACTAGAGCCCTATCTGTAGAAGCCCCCACACTATGGAACAAACTGCCCACTGAACTGTGCACCATGAACACTCTCCGCCAGTTCAAGACTAGCCTTAAAGACTGGCTCCTGTTGGCATCCCTCCGCAACTGCTTTAAGGACTAGCCCCCCCCCCACAAAGGTTCCAGGGGTAGGGCCAAATAGGTTCTCTTATTTATTGAAACTGTATCACCATGAGCCTTAGTTTGTTTTGTTATTTGTTGTCCCTCAAATACTTCCACCATGTATTGCCAAATGTAACAACTGTAACCTTTCACTATGTATTACCTGCTCTTGCCATGTTCTTATTTTGATGTTTCTACTTTGTGTCGCCTTATATGACCTGGGTCATGCTAGAAAACTATCCTTGGGATCAGTGCACCTACCAGTTAACAAACTCATAATTAGATAAATAAATAAATAAAATATCTTGCCTGACTTCACCACATTTCTAGGTGAAGTCAGGTGAAGTAGGCAAAGTCACAAAGTGGGAACTTTTGCAAATTAATTTAAGAAAGCAAATTTTGCAACATTGCAAGTGAAATGAAACTTTCCAACATCTCTACTAAGGAACCGAGTGAGCATTGCAAAAAAACCTTCTTTTCTAAGAACGTTTTTATTCCAATTGTCCCCTCAGGGGCCTAATGTCACTCTTTCTAAACCATGTAAATGCAAAATCCCACAGTCAAATACCCATCCATTCCCCCCACCACCACCACCACTCTTTACTAACCACCCACACTATCTCTAATCAGTACCAACTTGAGAACTAGACTTTAGGTAGGTTCAGCAGCAGACAAAATGTCTGATTTTTTTTATGTGTGACAAAATTAAAACCCCTTCTCAAATATGGACAGATTACACTAAGAGCTGGCTTGGGAGCAGCATACAACACTATGGCACCCAACATCACTAGTCTGTCAAAAGTTTTTTCCCATAATTGCAAACAGAAGAGTTACCATTCTCTATATGAGAAAATAATACAACTTTCCAAATAAATATCTGTTAAGAGATATGTATGTATGAGCTGGGGTGACACAAAATTGTTCCTCAGTGAAATTTAAAAAAGCAAAACATTCACATCCCAGAGTCACATGAAATTAGGAAAATGTTAGATATCAGGTATGATATCAAACAGCATCTCGTAATTTGGGAACAGTTCTCGGAAACTGAAATCACATCTGAATAATTTTGTATCTGATATTGGGAACTGTTCTTGAAAATTATTCTCTCTGAAGTACAGAGAACTGCTTCCAAGATATGTCCCTGATGTTTGAAATGGTATCCAATATGGTATAATATCCTATCTGACATTGATTCTGTCTGTCTGTCTGTCTGTCTGTCTGTCTGTCTGTCTATCTATCTATCTATCTATCTATCTATCTATCCATCCATGTAATAATTATCATATTTTTTTCTTAGAGGGTATTAATGTAAAAACAAAATATATGGGAGACCTATACACATTTTTTAAACCGACCATTTTCGTTTGCATAGCTGGAGATTCTAAAAAATAATAAAAAATGCTAAAAAATGCAGTCAAGCCCATTTAAAGATGGATAAATACACATAGTTTTTTTTTGTCAGACCCATTTCCTTTTGTATTATATACACTCGATGCAATGGCATTCGGTTTAACATAATCAGAGTTCCCATAAATGCAAGTTATTTTTCTTTTTATCAGGAAGCCTCCCTGACTCATTGCAAGCTGTTTGTTCCATGTAGCTGGCATAACTTGAGCCCCTAGCTGACATTTCTATTTTTTTTCTGAGTAAAACTAACACCTAATTAGCACCTTGTTTTGTTTTATGAAAGGCATCTATCAAGACTCAGACCACATTGTTGTTGCACAGATTAAAATATTGTTTCTGACCTATCTGGAAAGAACTTTTGCAGTGGAGCCCCCCCACCCCCGAAAAGAAAAAAGAACATTTATGCTAAATAAAAATAGTTGGAGGTTTGGGGCACTTGAGTTATTTTAATATTGCTGGCCACAAAACCTCCTCCAATTGATAGATTCATTGGGCATAACATGGGATATTACCACTGCTATGCACAAGAAAGGGTACTCATTGGACTTGGTGTTCCATCTGGGGATGGAGCTCTCCGATATGGAGGTGGAGCCAGTCAATTGGTCTGACCATCACGTCCTGAGATTCAGTTTCACAGCCACCCGATATAGGCCTGCCCCAAAGGAGTTGGTACAGTACCGTCCTTTGAGAGGTGTTACCTCAGAAGGCCTAATGGCGGTGCTGGACCTCCAGGATTTCAAGGGACAGCACTGATCCTGAGCCTGTCATGTCAGCCTATAATAAGTCTATTACTGAGGCCTTGGATATCATTGCTCCTTCTCGTGTTCACCCTTTTACCTCTTACCTGGGTGCACCCTGGTTTACTGGGGAGATCCATGAGTTGAAGAGATAGGGGTGAAGGTTGGAAAGACACGGGCGGAAAACTCACCTGGAGGTGGATAGGCTTAGATAGACAGATCATTATAAGACCTGTCAATCAGCAATTTCCCATAAGAAGGCAGAGTCCCTGTCCAGGGAAATTGCTACTGCAAAGAACAGGCCAGCCCAGCTCTTATGGACTGTGGACAGACTGCGCACTCCAGCCTTTATTCACTCTGGTCGAGCATTGTCACAAATGCAGTGTGAGGAGTTTGCACAGTTCTTCACTGATAAGGTGTCCACCATCAGGGATGAGATCAGCCTGTGCCTTCCCATGGGACCTTGCATTGATCATTCGGGTGGCACCAATACCAGACAGACTTGGTCTGTTTTTAGCCAACCAGTAGTCATGGATATAGTGAGGATCATCCAGACTCTGCGGCCAAACTAGTGTAGTTTGGATCTGGGCCCTACATGCCTATTAGTGGGGTGTGTGGAGGTCATTGGCCCTGACCTTGCTGGGACAGTGGGGGTTTCATTGGAGAGAGGGATCTTTCCAGATCCCTTAAAGGAGGCAGTAGTACATCCCTTTAAGAAAAACTCCCTGACCCTGACTACCCAGCTAACTACAGACCAATCTCGAACTTGCACTTTGTAGGAAAAATTATTGAGAAGGTGGTCGCTCTGCAGCTGGAGGATCATTTAACCAACCACAATATCTATGACCCTCTCCAGTCTGGCTTCAGAAAAAGGCATAGCACTGAAACAGCCCTGGTATGGGCACTAAATGACCTTCTGATGGAGAGAGATCAGAGAACCCATTCTATCTTGGTTCTCCTTGGTCTCGCAACAGCATTTGACACCATGGACCATGGGGTGCTGTTCGAGTGCCAGTCGTTTTTCTGTGGACTGAGAGGGGTGGTCCTCAGTTGGTTTCAGTCTTTCCTTTAAGGTAGGTCCCAGAGAGTGGTGTCAGGAATTTATTCCTCGGCCACTCATGGACTGCCTTGCGGGTTTCACAGGCTTGGTGCTGTCCCCCATGTTATTTATGGTGTATATGCTTCCATTTGGGGATATTATAAGACAGTACGGGTTGAGTTTTCATTGGTTTGCTGATGAATGTCAACTGTACATGCCTTTTGTGCTTGAACAGGAATTGGATTCTGCTGCAGTGTTTAATAACTGCCTACTGGAGATTCAGAACTGGATGAGTGCCAGTTGGCTATGGTTGAACTCTGGGAAAACAAAATACGCTGGTGGACCCTGGTTATAGGATGATAGGGGCGTGGGTGGGAAAACCCTCAGGATTACATCTTGGGGAATCCCACTTATTGCCTCAGGTCAGCTGCAAAATCTAGGCATGGGTTTTGATGAAGGTCTGACCCGAGGAACAGGTTTTGGCTGTAGTCAAATCTTCCTATTACCATCTAAGGAACATAGCCAGGTGAAGCACCTGGTTCTGCCTGAAAACTTTCTACCTTGGTCCACGTCTTTGTCACCAGTTGTTTTTATTACTGCAATGCCTTTAGTTATTGCTACCAGGGTAAATATCTGCCACTTGCAGCTAGTGCAGAACACGATGGCTAGGCTGTTGACTGGACCTTTTAGATCCAGTCATATTTTTTATTTATTTAAATCTTGGATTACAAATACCTTTGAGCTTGAGGCAGCTCATTTACAAAGGTTCAATATCAAAGGAAAGGGTTACAATAAGGTTGGGAGATATAGGCAACATTCATGGTATCATTGGAGGTATAGACAAATCATAGTATCATCAAGCACAGCAACTAATTGGTAATTATGGAAATAGTGCTACGCGACTCAAGATTACAAGCAAGCGGAGAAAACCATAAGGTACATTTGAGGCAACATTGCTAATCAGAGGTGGGGGGGAGAGAAGGGGTAGGAGAGATGAGAGGGCAGAGTCCAGATAGAGAAGGAACAGAACATATGGCAGCCAGAGGCCTTGTCGTAGGGTGAGAGGGATGGGAGGCTAAGGTGGGAGAAGGGATAAAAGAGGGAAAAAGGAGGGCAGATGAAGGGAAAAAGAAAAGGGAGAGTGGGGACCAGAGGACCTGGACAGGTCCAGGAAGAGGGGGGTCAGTGGGATAAGAGCAAAGGGGGGTGAGGTAAGGAGGAGGTGGCAGGCGGAAAGGGGAAATTAGTGTAACACCTGTGCTGCGTGAACTGCACTGGTTGGCCATACCGTGGCAGATTACCTTCATGGTTGTGTTGCTGACCTACAAAGCCCTACATGAGCAGCGACCCCACTACCTGAAAGAACTCCTGTGCCAATACTGCCACATCCGCTCATTCCGATCCTTTGGCGAGGGATTGCTGGAGATAACTTTAAAGTGTCTGTTTTATTTGTATTTTTCCTTATCGGCATTAAGCAGAGAATTGCAGGAATCCTTTAAAGGGTAGTAATTTTATAACCAGAGTGAGATACAACTGAATTTGCTTGAGTGCGGGGGTTGAGACCTAGCATTTTGAAAGATATTTTTGTAACATTTTAAGTGTCCTGCTGGCTGAGAAGTTAATTTTTTAGCCCTGGTTTCACTGAACGGTTTTGTGTATTGGAATTAGACATAGCAGTCTGCCTGCATTGAAAAGGCCTGCATCCATCACAGGTGTCACTAGTCAATCAATTGGCTCTGGGTGGGGTTTCAGCTCTGAGCTTATCTTAGACATCCTTCACAGTTAGAAGCCAGTCACACTGACTTTAAAGTGTCTGTTGGAAGCTCAAACTTACTGCAAAGAACAAACTGCAACTCCATTTAGGACCTGGAAACCTGATTAAGGCATAATACTGCAGAGCACTGGGTAAGAAGTGAGATACACTTTCTACAAAATGTTTTATTTGTATTTTTCCTTATCGGCATTAAGCAGAGAATTGCAGGATTCCTTTAAAGGGTAGTAATTTTATAACCAGAGTGAGATACAACTGAATTTGCTTGAGTGCGGGGGTTGAGACCTAGCATTTTGAAGGATATTTTTGTAACATTTTAAGTGTTCTGCTGGCTGAGGAGTGAGTTCATTTTTATCCTTGGACTCAGTGGAGTGGTTTGGTTTGTGTTGGAGCCATGGTCTAGTAAATTGTGGTGTTAGTTGTATTACTATAAAGGACAGTACTCACCAGGGTGGTGGAGCAGTTGTGTATCTGATTGTTTCTAACAGTCACCAGTGGCTGTGCACTACCCACCCACCCTTCCCCACTCCCACCCCCCAGGCGTGGCATTTCCTTTTATAGCCACAGTTCTGACATCACTTCCTCAATAGGTCTTGGGACAGAACTGTCATATTCCTAATAACCCTGCAATGTGCATAAAGTAGTTACACAAAACAAATAATAATACATATATAATTACATATTCTATATAGTAAGGGAGCGGGACATGTGGGGAGTGGTGCAATGCACTGGCTGTGAGGCAGCAGTTTTCAGGGAAACATTCTGGAAACTGCGTTACTGTCCTATTTGCAGAGCAACTGTCAGCTCTAGAGAGGAGGCTGCCCACCTCCAGGCTGAACTAGCAAGGACTGAAGGAGGCCTCCGCCTCCCAAAGAGCACCCTGCCACAACCACTGAGTCAGAGGTTTCGGAGTATAAAGAGTAGGACCGCAGTGGGTTCTGGGAGGGTGCGGTGGTGGACCAGAGGCGAAGCCCCCAGTTGTACCTCCCACAAATCAGATGCCATTCTGGTGAGCAAGGTTCCTCTATGATGGCACCCTCAGTGGAGACCCAGAAGAATGCTGAGGACATCCACAAGGAGACCCACAAAAGTGTGGCAAGGGACACCACAGGGGAAGGAAAGAGCTACTGATAGGGGACTCAACTGTTAGGGGGTAGAACTGGGGAAGGAGAGAAGGAAGTAAGCTGCCTGCCTGGTGCCATGGCTTGGAGGGACAAAGTGAATCCTCACAATTGTAGAAGCAGCATCACAGGAGACAGAACTAGATATCATTGTCTACCTTGGGACAAATGACCTAGCTAAGCATGGGATCAGTGCAGTGCAGAATGAATTTGTGGAGTTGGGAGGGGCCTCAGATGGGTGTCAAGCACAGTAACCTTCTCAGAGGTGCTACCAGTCCATGGCAAGAATGAGGCTAGGGTACTGCACACCATGCAGTTTAATGAATGGTTGCAAACTGGTGCAGAGCACAAGGCTTTGGCTTCATTGGGGACTGGGGGCCACCTGGAGAGATAAAGGTCTATACTGGTATGATGGTCTGCATTTGTCTACAAAGTGGACCAAGCTCCTAGGTGACAGGTTTAAATGCTTCATTGGCAAGCTTTTAAACTAGATAAGGGGGGAGGTACTGATAAAAGGCAGGAAAAGTCAAGCCTCCCCCCACAAAACAGGACAGGTAGTAGGGTAAACACTGAGGTACAGAGCTCAACACAGGGCAGGATGGGGCTAAATGGTAAAATAGATAAGAGCAATAAGAGCAGGGATGGGGGAAAAAGGATCAAGCCAACATTAAATGGAGGGCAATGACTACTAATGCCCGTAGTCTGGGAAACAAGCTCTCTGAGCTAGTAGCTTTGATGAAAGATGAACAATTGGATATTGTGGCAGTCACAGAAACATGGTACATCGAGAACCATGAATGGGATGTCAACATACCAGGGTACACAATCTACAGAAGGGACAGGGAAGGCAAAAGAGGAGGTGGAGTAGCTCTATACATAAGGGAAGGGATCAAAGCCACAGAACTAAAAAGTAAAGGGGGAGGACAAGAGGCACTCTGGGTTACCTTGGAGATGGAGAATGGCATCGCAATCCGCACAGGGGTTGTATACAGACCCCCGTCTCAAGGGGAGGAAATGGACAAGAAAATGATAGAGGACATTCTCAAAATGGCTGAAAAAGGGGAGATACTGTTGATGGGGGACCTGAATATGCCAGATGTTAACTGGAGGACATGTACTGCAGCCACATCCAAGAGCAGGGTCATTCTCAATGCCCTGCAGGGGGCAGACCTTAGACAGCTAGTGCTGGAACCCACTCGGGAGGGAGCAATACTAGACCTGGTACTCTCAAATGGAGAGAGGATCACAAATTTAGAAGTCAGTAGACATCTGGGAACAAGCGACCACTGCACAGTGTGCTTCCACAATGAGCACAACCATGGAGATAAGCCATACAAAACAAGGATACTGGACTTTAGAAGGGCTGACTTTGGCAAATGGGTGAACACCTGAAGAATGCACTAGCAAATGGCCAAATAGGAGGGGTGGAAGAACAATGGAGAAAAAATCAAAACTGCCATCATAGAGGCAACAAGTCTTTGTGTAAAACAAATAAAGAAAACAAAGCGGAGTAAAAAACCACTATGGTTCTCAAAAGAGGTGGCAGGGAAGGTTAAGGAGAAAAAGGCTGCATTCAAAAAGTATAAGGAATCACAGAGGGAGCATGACAGGGAACCTCATCAATTAAAGCAGAAAGAAGTAGGAAAGGCAGTCAGAATGGCAAAAGCACAAACCGAGGAAAAAAATAGCCAACTCGGTCAAAAAGGGGGATAAAACCTTTTATAGGTACATTAGGGAGCATAGAAAGGTTAAGGGAGGGATAGTGAAGATTAACAAAGGAGAGGGAGGTGGGCAGAGGGAGACAGTGAAAAGGCAGAGATATTGAATGAATACTTTTTGCTCAGTATTCACAAAAAGAAGATGAGGAGCAGTTACCTAAACCAGACAATAGAAGCACTCTGGATAGGGGTGATACCAGTCCATTCATAGAAGAAAGAGTCCTGAAAGAACTCCCAAAACTCAAGGTGGACAAAGCAATGGGGCCTGATGGATTCACCCAGAACCAAAAGAACTAAGGGGGACCTAGTGACACCACTGACCACACTTTTAACAAATCATGGAAGGATGGGGTGGTACCTGAGGACTGAGGAGGGCAGATGTGATTCCCCTTCACAAAAGTGGGAGCAAGGCAAAGCAGGAAACTACAGACCTGTAAGTTTGACCTCAGTGGTAGGGAAATGATGGAATACTTCTGAAAGAAAGAATTGTTGAGCACCTAGAGTACCAGCAGGGCACAGGACCCAAAGCAACATGGATTTACAGCAGGAAGGTCATGTCAGACTAATCTAATTGATTTCTTTGACTGGGTGACCAAAGTAATAGACCAGGGAGGGGCTGTGGATATGGCCTACCTAGACTTTAGCAAGGCATTTGACACAGTCCTGCACAAAAGATTAATAATCAAGTTAGCCAGCCTGGGAGTGGGTCCCAGAGTGGTAGCCTGGGTAATGAACTGGCTGCACAACAGGACACAGAAGGTAATAGTGAATGGAACACATTCCAAAGAAAGGGGGGTTACTAGTGGAGTACCTCAGGGCTCAGTACTGGGTCCAATCCTCTTTAACATCTTTATAAGTGACATTGCAGAGGGTCTGGAGGGAAAGGTATGCCTCTTTGCAGATGACACAAAGATCTGTAACAGAGTTGATACACAAGAGGGGGTAGGAAAGATGAGAAGGGACTTGGCAAGGTTGGAGGAATGGTCGACATATGGCAACTTAGATTCAATACAAAGAAGTGCAAAGTAATGCACCTGGGAAACAAAAACCCAGGAGAAGAGTACACAATAGCAGGGAGGTACTAACAACAACAAAAATGGAAAGGGACCTGGGAGTAGTCATATCAGATGACCTAAGGTGGGTAAGCAATGTGAGAAGTCAGTAAGGAGAGCCAGGGGATACTGGGATGCATAGAAGGGGCATCACAAGTAGAAAAAGGGAAGTGATTATCCCTCTATACAGACAGTTGGTGAGACCCCATCTGGAGTACTGTGTGCAGTTTTGGAGACCTCATCTACGCAAGGACATAGACAGGATGGAAGCAGTCCAGAGGAGGCAACTAAAATGGTGCTGGGTCTACATCAGAAACCATATGAAGAGAGACTGAGAGAGCTTAATATGTATACCCTTGATGAAAGGAGGGACAGGGGGGACATGATAGAAATGTTCAAGTACCTCAAGGGAATCAACAAAGTCCAGGAGGGTAGCATCTTTCAGAAAAGAGATGTAAGAACAAGGAGGCACAGTTTAAAGATAGAGAGGACAGCTCCAGGGGTAATGTAGGAAATTCTTTTTCATGGAGAGAGTGGTGGATACATGGAACAGCCTTCCTGAGGAGGTCGTTGGGTCTAAAACAGTGGGGAATTCAAACATGCTTGGGACAGACACAAAGCAATTATAGTGGGGGTTGCAGGAAGCAGGCTGTTGGTTAACTAGAATCTGCAGCTTATCCAGTAGGTAGGGAAATGGGCAGACTGGGTGGGCCAAGTGGTCCTTTTCTGCCGTCAAAGTCTATGTTTCTATGTTTCTATTCCCAGGGTATCCTGTAAAACATCTGGGGAATGATATTATGCTTCATGGCACCTATACTGAGAAATTCTCTGCCTCACCAGATACTAGATAGCCTGACAGTAGAAGGTTTCAAAAAGTCGCTGAAAACCTATCTGTTTAACCATTTTCGGGAACTTATAGAAAATGTGTATTGATGTATTTTGTAGGAATGTTTTAAGCTGTAATATTGTGTTTTTAAGGAGTATTGTAAAGGCGCCCTGAGCATTGGAAGGGCGCCTTAAATAAATAAAGTGATGATGATAATGATGATGATGAAATAATGTTCATTAGTCTTTTTAAATTCACCAGCTCATTTTACCACTTTGCTAACCTCTCCAACCAGCCTGACTAGGCCTCCCTCGTAAGACAATACAACCTGGCAAAAACTATTAACTTTCCCACAAGGCAGAACCCTTGAAGAGAACACCACACACACACACACACACACAAACACACTCCTGGATTGGATTGTAACTAACTGGGAGGACTATGTCCTGCATGCTGGTTCCATGACTGACTCCACTAGCAATCACTTCCCTAAGTACCTTCTCTGGCCATCCAGACTTTAATGGCCCCTTCCCAAATACCTTTTTTTCCATAACTTCAAAAGTCAAAACACCCCCGTTCTCTCTGAGGCACAGGCACTGGACTGGTCTGCCATTTTCTCAGACTCAAATGTGACTCAATCAACATCCATGTTCACTTAAGCTCTCCTGACTCAACAGGACAAGCATTTTCCAGTCACCACCAGAAGAGTGAGGGGTGGCTACTCATGATGGGTCAAGAAAAACCTCCTTACCCTTATGAAAGACAGGGACTGTGCCTAGTCAACCTATAAAGCATCTCAATCCTGACCCTATGGGATGATTACAGGCATCGGAGGAACCTTTGCAAACACCTGGCCAAAGTTCTCAAACAGACACATGTTTGCAATCTCCAACAAACTAACCTCTGGGACCATAAACAATTCTGGGCATCCACTGGATCGCTACTAAACCCCCCCTCCAGTAAGCCTGTCCCACAGCTATACACTACTGCTGACCTCATTACCAGATCCAAAGAAGTGGCCACGGGCCTCAATGACAAATTCTCCAACCTCATCATGTACCTCAGCAAACTCCCAAATGGCATGCAACAAAACCCTGTCCCCGCATGCCCCCATGACATCACCCTGCCGGGCCTACCTCTTAACTTCCACCTCTCCTTTTCTTCAAAATACTCACATTTGCTGACATAGCTAAACTCCTAAAGAGCTTCCAAAACCATGGCTCCCCTGGATCAGACAGATGTTCCCATCTTCCTTAGACTTATCTCCCCTATCATCATCACCCCCAATGTTAATTTTCAGCCTCATCTGACCACTTCCTCCATGCCCAATACATGGAAAACCATGATGGTCATTCCCATTCATAAAGCCTGGGACCCACAATCCACAGACAACTATCGCCCAATCTCCATCCTTCCTCACCTAAGCAAGCTACTTGAAAAACCCATCCACCACCAACTTGCAGACTACATAAGTAAATATGATCTACTATGTAGGCAACAACAAGACTTCCACAAGAATCGCTCCACCACCACTGCCCTCACAATCCTAACTGAACTCATCCTCACAAATATGGATCATGGAAATGCAAATGGCACAGTCTTCATTGACCTCTCCAAAGCCTTTGACCTGGTCAGTCACTTGCTCCTCCTCTCCAAATTACATCACCTTGGCTGCTCTCCAGAGGTCACCATGTGCTTCAGATGCTACCTTACAGGGTGCTCCCAATTTGTGTGCATTGTCCCAGCCTGCTCGACCCATCTGCCTGTATCTACTGGGGTCCACCAAGGCTCTATCCTGGGACCCTCCTTTCTCCTTATTCATTAAATTCCTTCCAGTGGATAGTCTCAACTGTCACTCAGTCCTTTATGTTGATGACCTTGTCTCTTCTCCAGTAGAAAGTCTCCTACCCTCATCTTTGCAGCCCTCTCACAAAACTACACCAAAGCCCACAATTGTTCCCTGACAAACTCCTTCTGGTCAATGCCAAAAAACAATGTTGTTCGGATCTAAGCCCTTTCTAACTGACTGCAAATCTAATCCACTCCTAATCATCACATTCCTGATGGGCATGTCCTAGAGGGTGTCAAACACTTCAAATATCTGGGAGTTGTGTGATCCCTCCCTTTCCTTTACAGAGCACATAAACACCCTGGTTATAAAGATTTCACCAAAACTAGGGGCTGCCTACAGATATTGGCAATGCCTCACCCTGAGGCCCACCATGCCATAATCCAGGGAAACCTGTTACCTGTCCTGGACTATTGCTCTCCCATCTACTCCAGAACCTCTGCATCCACCAAGGCAAAACTATCAGTAGCATACAACAGTGCTTGCCGCCTTCTTCCTGCTGGCCCCTTTCTCCACGCACCACTGTACACAATACACTACATTGGGGTGGCTCCCACCACAAGCCAACTTTGACCTTGCACTGTACAGTTTTATTGATTCTGCCATCCGTATTGGACAGAAATCCCCTCTTGTGCCCCTTCTCACCGCCCAAACCTCACACTGCTGCCTATGCTCCTCCAGTATCCCCTTCCTGAAAAATCCTCAGGGTAACCTCAAACATGGGCACTAGAGCCCTATCTGTAGAAGCCCCCACACTATGGAACAAACTGCCCACTGAACTGTGCACCATGAACACTCTCCGCCAGTTCAAGACTAGCCTTAAAGACTGGCTCCTGTTGGCATCCCTCTGCAACTGCTTTTAAGGACTAGCCCCCCACAAAGGTTCCAGGGGTAGGCCAAATAGGTTCTCTCTTATTTATTGAAACTGTATCACCATGAGCCTTAGTTTGTTTTGTTATTTGTTGTCCCTCAAATACTTCCACCATGTATTGCCAAATGTAACAACTGTAACCTTTCACTATGTATTACCTGCTCTTGCCATGTTCTTATTTTGATGTTTCTACTTTGTGTCGCCTTATATGACCTGGGTCATGCCTGAAAACTATCCTTGGGATCAGTGCACCTACCCAGTTAACAAACTCATAATTAGATAAATAAATAAATAAAAAATAACTTTGCCTGACTTCACCACATTTCTAGGTGAAGTCAGGTGAAGTTAGGCAAAGTCACAAAGTGGGAACTTTTGCAAATTAATTTAAGAAAGCAAATTTTGCAACATTGCAAGTGAAATGAAACTTTCCAACATCTCTACTAAGGAACCGAGTGAGCATTGCAAAAAAACCTTCTTTTCTAAGAAGTTTTTATTCCAATTGTCCCCTCAGGGGCCTAATGTCACTCTTTCTAAACCATGTAATTGCAAAATCCCACAGTCAAATACCCATCCATTCCCCCCACCACCACCACCACTCTTTACTAACCACCCACACTATCTCTAATCAGTACCAACTTGAGAACTAGACTTTAGGTAGGTTCAGCAGCAGACAAAATGTCTGATTTTTTTTTTATGTGTGACAAAATTAAAACCCCTTCTCAAATATGGACAGATTACACTAAGGGCTGGCTTGGGAGCAGCATACAACGCTATGGCACCCAATATCACTGGTCTGTCAAAAGTTTTTTTCCCATAATTGCAAACAGAAGAGTTACCATTCCCTATATGAGAAAATAATACAACTTTCCAAATAAATATCTGTTAAGAGATATGTATGCATGAGCTTGGGCGGGGGGGGTGACCGCAAAATTGTTCCTCAGTGAAATTTAAAAAAAAAGCTAAACATTCACATCCCAGAGTCACATGAAATTAGGAAAAATGTTAGATATCAGGTATGATATCAAACAGCATCTCGTAATTTGGGAACAGTTCTCGGAAACTGAAATCGCATCTGAATAATTTTGTATCTGATATTGGGAACAGTTCTTGAAAATTATTCTCTCTGAAGTACAGAGAACTGCTTCCAAGATATGTCCCTGATGTTTGAAATGGTATCCAATATGGTATAATATCCTATCTGACATTGATTCTGTCTGTCTGTCTATCTATCTATCTATCTATCTATCTATCTATCTATCTATCTATCTATCCATCCATGTAATAATTATCATATTTTTTTCTTAGAGGGTATTAATGTGAAAACAAAATATATGGGAGACCTATACACATTTTTTAAACTGACCATTTTCGTTTGCATAGCTGGAGATTCTAAAAAATAATAAAAAATGCTAAAAAATGCAGTCAAGCCCATTTAAAGATGGATAAATACATATAGTTTTTTTTTGTCAGACCCATTTCCTTTTGTATTATATACACTCGATGCAATGGCATTCGGTTTAACATAATCAGAGTTCCATAAATGCAAGTTATTTTTCTTTTATCAGGAAGCCTCCCTGACTCATTGCAAGCTGTTTGTTCCATGTAGCTGGCATAACTTGAGCCCCTAGCTGACATTTCTATTTTTTTTCTGAGTAAAACTAACACCTAATTAGCACCTTGTTTTGTTTTATGAAAGGCATCTATCAAGACTCAGACCACATTGTTGTTGCACAGATTAAGATATTGTTTCTGACCTATCTGGAAAGAACTTTTGCAGTGGAGCCCCCACCCCGAAAAAAAAAGAACATTTATGCTAAATAAAAAATAGTTGGAGGTTTGGGGCACTTGAGTTATTTTAATATTGCTGGCCACAAAACCTCCTCCAATTGATAGATTCATTGGGCATAACATGGGATATTACCACTGCTATGCACAAGAAAGGGTACTCATTGGACTTGGTGTTCCATCTGGGGATGGAGCTCTCCGATATGGAGGTGGAGCCAGTCAATTGGTCTGACCATCACGTCCTGAGATTCAGTTTCACAGCCACCCGATATAGGCCTGCCCCAAAGGAGTTGGTACAGTACCGTCCTTTGAGAGGTGTTACCTCAGAAGGCCTAATGACGGTGCTGGACCTCTCAGGATTTCCAAGGGACAGCACTGATCCTGAGCCTGTCATGTCAGCCTATAATAAGTCTATTACTGAGGCCTTGGATATCATTGCTTCTTCTCGTGTTCACCCTTTTACCTCTTACCTGGGTGCTCCCTGGTTTACTGGGGAGATCCATGAGTTGAAGAGATAGGGGTGAAGGTTGGAAAGACACGGGCGGAAAACTCACCTGGAGGTGGATAGGCTTAGATAGACAGATCATTATAAGACCTGTCAATCAGCAATTTCCCATAAGAAGGCAGAGTCCCTGTCCAGGAAATTGCTACTAAAGAACAGGCCAGCCCAGCTCTTATGGACTGTGGACAGACTGCACTCCAGCCTTTATTCACTCTGGTCGAGCATTGTCACAAATGCAGTGTGAAGAGTTTGCACAGTTCTTCACTGATAAGGTGTCCACCATCAGGGATGAGATCAGCCTGTGCCTTCCCATGGGACCTTGCATTGATCATTGGGTGGCACCAATACCAGACAGACTTGGTCTGTTTTTAGCCAACCAGTAGTCATGGATATAGTGAGGATCATCCAGACTCTGCGGCCAAACTAGTGTAGTTTGGATCTGGGCCCTACATGCCTATTAGTGGGGTGTGTGGAGGTCATTGGCCCTGACCTTGCTGGGACAGTGGGGGTTTCATTGGAGAGAGGGATCTTTCCAGATCCCTTAAAGGAGGCAGTAGTACATCCCCTTTTAAGAAAAAACTCCCTTGACCCTGACTACCCAGCTAACTACAGACCAATCTCGAACTTGCACTTTGTAGGAAAAATTATTGAGAAGGTGGTCGCTCTGCAGCTGGAGGATCATTTAACCAACCACAATATCTATGACCCTCTCCAGTCTGGCTTCAGAAAAAGGCATAGCACTGAAACAGCCCTGGTATGGGCACTAAATGACCTTCTGATGGAGAGAGATCAGAGAACCCATTCTATCTTGGTTCTCCTTGATCTCTCAACAGCATTGACACCTATGGACCATGGGGTGCTGTTGAAAGTGCCTGTCGTTTTTCTGTGGACTGAGAGGGGTGGTCCTCAGTTGGTTTCAATCTTTCCTTTAAGGTAGGTCCCAGAGAGTGGTGTCAGGAATTTATTCCTTGGCCACTCATGTGCTGCCTTGCCGGGTCCCACAGGGCTCGGTGCTGTCCCCCATGTTATTCGCTGTGTATATGCTTCCATTGGGGGATATTATAAGACAGTATGGGTTGAGTTTTCATTGGCTTGCTGATGACTGTCAATTGTACATGTCTTTTGTGCCTGAGCAGGAATTAGATTCTGCTTCAGTGTTTAATAACTGCCTACTGGAGATTCAGAACTGGATGAGTGCCAGTTGGCTATGGTTGAACTCTGGGAAAACAAAATATCGCTGGTGGACCCTGGTTATAGGATGATAGGGGCGTGGGTGGGAAAACCCTCAGGATTACATCTTGGGGGAATCCCACTTATTGCCTCAGGTCAGCTGCAAAATCTAGGCATGGGTTTTGATGAAGGTCTGACCCCGAGGGAACAGGTTTTGGCTGTAGTCAAATCTTCCTATTACCATCTAAGGAACATAGCCCAGGTGAAGCACCTGGTTCTGCCTGAAAAACTTTCTACCTTGGTCCACGTCTTTGTCACCAGTTGTTTTTATTACTGCAATGCCCTTTAGTTATTGCTACCAGGGGTAAATATCTGCCACTTGCAGCTAGTGCAGAACACGATGGCTAGGCTGTTGACTGGACCTTTTAGATCCAGTCATATTTTTTATTTATTTAAATCTTGGATTACAAATACCTTTGAGCTTGAGGCAGCTCATTTACAAAGGTTCAATATCAAAGGAAAGGGTTACAATAAGGTTGGGAGATATAGGCAACATTCATGGTATCATCGGAGGTATAGACAACATAGTATCATCGAAGCACAGCAATTCAATTGGTAATTAAGTGGGAACAGTGCTACGCACTCAAGATTACAAGCAAGCGTAGAAAACCATAAGGTACATTTGAGGCAACATTGCTAATCAGAGGTGGGGAAGGGGAAGAGTAAGGAAGGGGTAGGAGAGATGAGAGGGCAGAGTCCAGATAGAGAAGGAACAGAACATATGGCAGCCAGAGGCCTTGTCGTAGGGTGAGAGGGATGGGAGGCTAAGGTGGGAGAAGGGATAAAAGAGGGAAAAAGGAGGGCAGATGAAGGGAAAAAAGAAAAGGGAGAGTGGGGACCAGAGGGCCTGGACAGGTCCAGGAAGGGGGGTCAGTGGGATAAAGCAAGGAGGGGTGAGGTAAGGGAGGAGTGGTCAGTGGGATAAGAGCAAAGGGGGGTGAGGTAAGGAGGAGGTGGCAGGCGGAAAGGGGAAATTAATGTAACACCTGTGCTGCGTGAACTGCACTGGTTGCCAATACCGTGGCAGATTACCTTCATGGTTGTGTTGCTGACCTACAAAGCCCTACATGTGCAGCGACCCCACTACCTGAAAGAACTCCTGTGCCAATACTGCCACATCCGCTCATTCCGATCCTTTGGCGAGGGATTGCTGGAGATCACACTGACTTTAAAGTGTCTGTTGGAAGCTCAAACTTACTGCAAAGAACAAACTGCAACTCCATTTAGGACCTGGAAACCTGATTAAGGCATAATACTGCAGAGCACTGGGTAAGAAGTGAGATACACTTTCTACAAAATGTTTTATTTGTATTTTTCCTTATTGGCATTAAGCAGAGAATTGCTAGGATTCCTTTAAAGGGTAGTAATTTTATAACCAGAGTGAGATACAACTGAATTTGCTTGAGTGCGGGGGTTGAGACCTAGCATTTTGAAAGATATTTTTGTAACATTTTAAGTGTCCTGCTGGCTGAGGAGTGAGTTCATTTTTATCCTTGGACTCAGTGGAGTGGTTTGGTTTGTGTTGGAGCCATGGTCTATTAAATTATGGTGTTAGTTGTATTACTATAAAGGACAGTACTCACCAGGGTGGTGGAGCAGTTATGTATCTGATTGTTTCTAACAGTCACCAGTGGCTGTGCACTACCCACCCACCCTTCCCCATTCCCACCCCCAGGCGTGGCATTTCCTTTATAGCCACAGTTCTGACATCACTTCTCAATAGGTCTTGGGACAGAACTGTCATATTCCTAATAACCCTGCAACGTGCATAAAGAGTAGTTACACAAAACAAAATGATAATACATATATAATTACATATTGTATAGAGTAAGGAGCGGACATGTGGGGAGTGGTGCAATGCACTGGCTGTGAGGCAGCAAGTTTCCGGGAAACATTCTGGAAACTGCACTGTCCCATTTGTAGGCAACTGTCAGCTCTGAGAGAGGAGGCTGCTCAACCTCCAGGCTGAACTAGCAAGACTAAGGAGGCCACCCCCTCCCAAAGAGCACCACTGCCACAACCACTGAGTCAGAGGTTTCGGAGTATGAAGAGCAGTAGGACCACAGTGGGTTCTGGGAGGGTGCGGGTGGTGGACCAGAGGCGAAGCCCCCCAGTTGTACCTCTACACAAATCAGATGCCATTCTGGTAGAGCAAGGTTCCTCTATGATGGCACCCTCAGTGGAGACCCAGAAGAATGCTGAGGACATCCACAAGGGAGACCCACAAAAGTGTGGCAAGGGACACCACAGGGGAAGGAAAGAGCTACTGATAGGGGACTCAACTGTTAGGGGGGTAGAACTGGGGAAGGGAGAGAAGGAAGTAAGCTGCTGCCTGGTGCCATGGCTTGAGGGACAAGAAGTGAATCCTCACAATTGCAGAAGCAGCATCACAGGAGACAGAACTAGATATCATTGTCCACCTTGGGACAAATGACCTAGCTAAGCATGGGATCAGTGCAGTGCAGAATGAATTTGTGGAGTTGGGGAGGGACCTCAGATGGGCAGCAAGCATAGTAACCTTCTCCAGAGGTGCTACCAGTCCATGGCAGGAATGAGGCTAGGGTACTGCACACCATGCAGTTTAATGAATGGTTGCAAAACTGGTGCAGAGCACAAGGCTTTGGCTTCATTGGGGACTGGGGTCCACCTGGAGAGATAAAGGTCTATACTGGTATGATGGTCTGCATTTTGTCTACAAAGTGGACCAAGCTCCTAGGTGACAGGTTTAAATGTTTCATTGGCAAGCTTTAAACTAGATAAGGGGGAGGTACTTGATAAAAGGCAGGAAAAGTCAAGCCTCCCCCCACAAAACAGGACAGGTAGTAGGGTAAACACTGAGGTACAGAGCTCAACACAGGGCAGGATGGGGCTAAATGGTAAAATAGATAAGAGCAATAAGAGCAGGGATGGGGGAAAAAGGATCAAGCCAACATTAAATGGAGGGCAATGACTACTAATGCCCGTAGTCTGGGAAACAAGCTCTCTGAGCTAGTAGCTTTGATGAAAGATGAACAATTGGATATTGTGCAGTCACAGAAACATGGTACACTGAGAACCATGAATGGGATGTCAACATACCAGGGTACACAATCTACAGAAGGGACAGGGAAGGCAAAAGGGAGGTGGAGTAGCTCTATACATAAGGGAAGGGATCAAAGCTACAGAACTAAAAAGTAAAGGGGAGGACAAGAGGCACTCTGGGTTACCTTGGAGATGGAAATGGCATCATAATCCGCACAGGGGTTGTATACAGACCCCCGTCTCAAGGGGAGGAAATGGACAAGAAAATGATAGAGGACATTCTCAAAATGGCTGAAAAAGGGGAGATACTGTTAATGGGGGACCTGAATATGCCAGATGTTAACTGGAGGACATGTACTGCAGCCACATCCAAGAGCAGGGTCATTCTCGATGCCCTGCAGGGGGCAGACCTTAGACAGCTAGTGCTGGAACCCACTTGGGAGGGAGCAATACTAGACCTGGTACTCTCAAATGGAGAGAGGATCACAAATTTAGAAGTCAGTAGACATCTGGGAACAAGCGACCACTGCACAGTGTGCTTCACAATGAGCACAACCATGGAGATAAGCCATACAAAACAAGGATACTGGACTTTAGAAGGGCTGACTTTGGCAAAATGGGTGAACACCTGAAGAATGCACTAGCAAATGGCCAAATAGTGAGGGTGGAAGAACAATGGAGAAAAATCAAAACTGCCATCATAGAGGCAACAAGTCTTTGTGTAAAACAAATAAAAGAAAACAAAGCGGAGTAAAAAACCACTATGGTTCTCAAAAGAGGTGGCAGGGAAGGTTAAGGAGAAAAAGGCTGCATTCAAAAAGTATAAGGAATCACAGAGGGAGCATGACAGGGAACTGTATCAATTAAAGCAGAAAGAAGTAGGGAAAGGCAGTCAGAATGGCAAAAGCACAAACCGAGGAAAAAATAGCCAACTCGGTCAAAAAGGGGGATAAACCTTTATAGGTACATTAGGAGCATAGAAAGGTTAAGGGAGGGAGCAGTGAAGATTAACAAAGGAGAGGGGAGGTGGGCAGAGGAGACAGTGAAAAGGCAGAGATACTGAATGAATACTTTTGGCTCAGTATTCACACAAAAGAAGATGAGGAGCAGTTACCTAAACCAGACAATAGAAGCACTCTGGACAGGGGGTGATACCAGTCCATTCACAGAAGAAAGAGTCCTGAAAGAACTCCTAAAAACTCAAGGTGGACAAAGCAATGGGGCCTGATGAGATCACCCCAGAATCCTTAAAAAGAACTAAGGGGACCTAGTGACACCACTGACCACACTTTTTAACAAATCATGGCAGGATGGTGTGGTACCTGAGGACTGGAGGAGGGCAGATGTGATTCCCTTTACAAAGTGGGAGCAAGGCAGAAGCAAGAAACTACAGACCTGTAAGTTTGACCTCAGTGGTAGAATGATGGAATCACTTCTGAAAGAAAGAATTGTTAAGCACCTAGAGGCCAGCGGGGCACAGGACCCAAAGCGCCAACATGGATTTACAGCAGGAAGGTCATGTCAGACTAATCCAATTGATTTTGACTGGGTGACCAAAGTAATAGACCAGGGAGGGGCTGTGGATATGGCCTACCTAGACTTTAGCAAGGCATTTGACACAGTCCTCTACAAAAGATTAATAATCAAGTTAGCCAGCCTGGGAGTGGGTCCCAGGGTGGTAGCCTGGGTAATGAACTGGCTGCACAACAGGACACAGAAGGTAATAGTGAATGGAACACATTCCAAGAAAAGGGGGTTACTAGTGGAGTACCTCAGGGCTCAGTACTGGGTCCAATCCTCTTTAACATCTTTATAAGTGACATTGCAGAGGGTCTGGAGGGAAAGGTATGCCTCTTTGCAGATGACACAAAGATCTGTAACAGAGTTGATACACAAGAGGGGTAGGAAAGATGAGAAGGACTTGGCAAGGTTGGAGAATGGTCAGACATATGGCAACTTAGATTCAATACAAAGAAGTGCAAAGTAATGCACCTGGGAAACAAAACCCAGGAGAAGAGTACACAATAGCAGGGAGGTACTAACAACAACAAAAATGGAAAGGGACCTGGGAGTAGTCATATCAGATGACCTAAAGGTGGGTAAGCAAATGTGAAGTCAGTAAGGAGAGCCAGGGGATACTGGGATGCATGGAAGGGGCATCACAAGTAGAAAAAGGGAAGTGATTATCCCTCTATACAGACAGTTGGTGAGACCCCATCTGGAGTACTGCGTGCAGTTTTGAGACCTCATCTACGCAAGGACATAGACAGGATGGAAGCAGTCCAGAGGAGGGCAACTAAAATGGTGCTGGGTCTACATCAGAAACCATATGAAGAGAGACTGAGAGAGCTTAATATGTATACCCTTGATGAAAGGAGGGACAGGGGGGACATGATAGAAACATTTAAGTACCTCAAGGGAATCAACAAAGTCCAGGAGAGTAGCATCTTTCAGAAAAGAGATGTAAGAACAAGGAGGCACAGTTTAAAGATAGAGAGGGACAGCTCAGGGGTAATGTGAGGAAATTCTTTTTCATGGAGAGAGTGGTGGATACATGGAACAGCCTTCCTGAGGAGGTCGTTGGGTCTAAAACAGTGGGGGAATTCAAACATGCTTGGGACAGACACAAAGCAATTATAGTGCGGGGTTGCAGGAAGCAGGCTGTTGGTTAACTAGAATCTGCAGCTTATCCAGTAGGTAGGGAAATGGGCAGACTGGGTGGGCCAAGTGGTCCTTTTCTGCCGTCAAAGTCTATGTTTCTATGTTTCTATTCCCAGGGTATCCTGTAAAACATCTGGGGAATGATATTATGCTTCATGGCACCTATACTGAGAAATTCTCTGCCTCACCAGATACTAGATAGCCTGACAGTAGAAGGTTTCAAAAAGTCGCTGAAAACCTATCTGTTTAACCATTTTCGGGAACTTATTGAAAATGTGTATTGATGTATTTTATAGGTATGTTTTAAGCTGTAATATTGTGTTTTTAAGGAGTATTGTAAAGGCGCCCTGAGCTTTGGAAGGGCGCCTTAAATAAATAAAGTGATGATGATAATGATGATGATGAAATAATGTTCATTAGTCTTTTTAAATTCACCAGCTCATTATACCACTTTGCTAACCTCTCCAAGTGAAAACTTGAATAGTCTAATTTTAACATGATTCTGAAACAGCACCTGCAGCATTGAACACTCTTAACAGTCCAGCAACAGGAGACAAATAATGAGACATTTTTGAATCAACCTACAGTACTGAACACTCTCCAGATAACAGCAGTATGGGAGACACTTAAAGATCAATGGCAAATGTATGTATTTTTAAATGTTGGCATATCTATCTCATACTGGATGAATGAAAGGAAGAAGACAAGCTGTCCATTATTACCATCCACCCACATTAGTGGCTCCCGTTGTTCTCATCATGTAGTAGTAATGAGTCTGATTTCTTCTTAAAAGAAACCAAAGTCTCACTATTTACCACTTCATTGGGTAGTTTATTCCACTGTCTTCCAGCATGCTGTGTAAAGAAATTATATCTATTTATTACTGCATTTATCCAACTTAATTTAACACTTATGACCTCCCAGGCCATCTGGCTTAGTCTGAATTTCTAGACTATCCTCCTTCTTGAACTTTTCATCATGGATGATTTTGTACATGGCCAATAAGTCTCCCCTTGTACATCTTAATTCCAAGCTACACAGTCCTAGCTGTTTGCATCTCTTCTCATAACTGTGTGTTCCCAAGCCTGTAATCATCTTAGTCATTCTATGTTGGATTCTTTCCACCCTTAATACTTCTCCCTTTGAGTAAGGATTCCACAGGGTTGATCAATAATCTAAATTTGGTCTTATATATGCCTTGTACAGTGGCATTATGCAATTTCTGGATCAATTAATGAATGTTCTTATGTTAAAATGTTGTAATGGCTGCATTTAGAGTATGTAGTTCAGTACTGGTGCCCACTCCTCAAAAAGGTTATTAACCTGCTGGAGAAGGTTCAGAGGAGGGCTACAAAAATGAAAGCTGGTTAGCAGGGTAAGGCATATGAGGAGAGGTTGAGGGCACTGAACATGTACTCCCTGGAAGACATGAGAGAGAGAGAGAAGGAACATGATTGGGGCCTTCAAATACTTGAAAAGGATAAATAAGGTTGATAAGGACAGTCTCTTTTAGCTGAATGGCAACCATAACATGAGGGGTCACAGTCTTAAGCTGGAGAGTGGGAGGTTTAGGAGGGAAGTCAGGAAGCACTTCTTCACAGAGAGGGTGGTGGATACTTGGAATGAGCTGCCAGAAGAGGTAATCTCATTGAAGACAGTGGGCAGCTTTAAGACAGGATGGGACAGGTATGGGGGAGTGTAAGGGTCATGGGTAGGGAGGATGGGAGGAGTGTGGAGAGGAGGCAGGGACAGTAGCTCAAGCTGTAAACCCTGCAACATGAGCAGACTTGATAAACCAAATGGCCTTCTTCTGCTGGATTCTTCGTATGTTCATATATTTCTTATCATGCAATTATTTTTTTGTATTACCTTTGCCTGGTGTTCTCTGAATTTTAAATTCTGATCAACATGGGTCCCAAAGTCTTTTTCTATTATCACTTTTCTTAATTTTCTGTCATAGAGCGAATACTCCTGTTCTCTGTTGTTTTTTCCCATATGCATTATGGAGAAATTATAGACATTAAACTTTATATAATTATCCATTGCCCACCTCTATGTCATTCCTGAATCTTCTTTAAGCTGTGTTTTGTTTTGCTGTGTATCTACTGGTCCTCCCAGTTTAACGTCATCTCAAATTTTGCCAGCCAGCTTTATGCGGTAATATGGAGATCACTAATGAACATAACAAAAAGCACTGGCCCCGACATGGAGTCCTGGGAGACTCCACTCTTCAGCTGTCCCTCATCTGAACACACAACCTCCCCATACTCTCTGCTTTCTTCCATTTAACCAGTTTTGAATTAATCTCACCAATACAGAATCAATTCCTATCTTTTTTTTGATTAAGTGTTTATGTGATACTTTATCGAATGCCTTCTGTAAATCAAGATATAGTACATCCACTGGAATATTTTTATTTAAACTTTTATTGACATGTTCATAGAAATATAACTGGTTGGTTGAGCACACTCTATTTTGATGAAAACTGTATTGTTTAGTGTCACCATGTCCACGGTCTTCTAAATTCTTTTCAAGTCTTGATTTAATAATACCCTTGGCTAATTTGCAGCAAATATATGTTAAACTAATAGGTGTAGAGTTTGCCATCTTGAATCTATCCCCTTTTTTGAAAATAGGTACAACTATCGCTGTTGTCCAGTCAGTTCGTAATGCATTTGTCCTGTAGAGATGGAGACATTGAACAAGTATTATAAGGGTCCAGATACAGTATATACATTCTCAATTCTCTAAGTAATCTCAGATGTAGAGAGTCTGGGCCAGCTGATTTCCTATTGTTTATTTTGTCCAATAACTCAACTGTTTCAGATAATCTAATATTAATTTCAGATCTGCCTACATCTGATTTATTAAACTTTGATTTTCAGTATTGGCTGTATTACACACTGAACAGAAATATTTGTTAAAGTGTTTGGCATCTATATTGTTGATGTAAGGCTCTGACTATCTTCCACTATTAGGGTCTACCTGTATATTTGCCTGCTTATGGCCATTTACATAAGAGAAAAACACTTTCCATTGTCTTTTCTGTGTATAATATTGAATATTAACTTATTCCTTTTATGTCCAATCATTTTTTTTTACTTTTTTAATTCTCTTTTGTAAGTGTCAATCAATTCATCTGAATGAATCAGTTTCATTGCATCATATGCTTTTTTCCTTTTTGATCCTTTGAGTATACCACTGTGGTAACGTTTCTGTATTATATTTCCTTTTGCTTGGTACAAACCTTTGCTTTAATTGCAGCATCTTATATTTAAATGTACCCACAATTTCTTCTACAGTTGTACTTCTGAATAATTGCTCTCAGTCCCATAAGGACTATTCTTCCTTAATTTTAATAAAATTAGCTTTATTGTAGTTTTTAACTACCATTGTCCCCTTAATATTCGTCACTATTCTCTTAATCACACACATGGATGATGTTATGATCACTGTTCCCTAGATACTTCCTAATACACATGTTCTTAACCAGATTACTGACATTTGTTATTAGTAAATACAGACTTTTATTTCCACTAGTAGGTTTATGTACCATTTGATTTAGTTAAGCTTGTTGTAGGGGTTCTATGAATCTCCTAGCAGCTGCCACTGATGAGGTCATTGTTACCCAATTTATATGTGGAAAATTGTAGTCACCAGTTATCACTACATTTTCTGGTTCAGCCATTAGTTCCGTCTGTCTAAGAATTTTATTATCCATGGTGCAATTTGTATTTGAAGCTCTATATATCACACCTATGTATAATTTCCTAGCATTTTTGTTATTAACCTCTACTAACAATGACCCCACTTTATACTAATTATTGGACACTTCATGTACCTCACTGTTAATAGATTCATTTATGTAAACCTCTATACCCCTCCATTTTTATACTCCTGTCCTTAGCATATAGTGTATCTTTGTCCCCATTCACAACTATCTTCCCACAATGTCTCCATTATTGTACATACATCTACTTCCTCTGTTTTCAAAAGTACTTCCATTCCAGACTTTTTGGTTTTATTCAAGATTTGTGCATTGAATGCCTATACTTTCAGCTCTTACTTAATCCTTCTCTTCTTTGATTATTTGTAGCATATATCCCATTTATCTTGCTGAATATCCTTCTCCCTTAATATTTAGTGTAACTATCTATTAATATGTTGCTTTTTTTTTAGCCTCAGCTCTCTGCTTCCTATTTTGCTAAGTGTAATCTGTCATAGCTACAGTAATCCAAATTATTCTGAAAATCCTCCCAATGGGTTATACATTCAGTCCCTTCTTGTAATGTTCATTGTCTTAGCCAGTTATTTTTTATTGTTTTATTTTTTCATTTCAGGCTTATAGGCTCTTGGCACCAGAAGAATCTCTGAAATAACTGTTTTGCAATTTAAATTGTGTGCCTCCTGTTTTATTTTCCTGAATTCATCTTTTATCTCTGTACATATTGGTAATGCATATTATTCATTCCAAAGTGCACATAGATAGCTAATGTCTAGTTTCTTTCTTTAATGATGTTAGGCAACTTACTCCTTACATCCCCTATTTTAGTTCCAGAAAAGTAACTTATTGTAATATTCTCCTTGTCTCCTCTTGCTGTGTATCTATCTGTGTACTTCAATATTGAGTCACCTAGCACTTATACATGCTTTATTGTGTTCCTTCCCTCTCCCATGGAATTAATACTATTCAACTCACTTTCCTCAGATTCCATAAGTTGTACATTTGTTTGCCCCTTCTCAATACTGCCTGTTTGTTCTGTACCATGAGTATTTTCTGCAGTTGTCTTTCCTGCATGTGCTTCAGTGTTTGGACTTACATGTTTTCTATATCTCTCATTATGGACTACCGTCTCATTCAGGATTACTTCTGTTAAACTTTCCTTTACATGTAGAGTGACTTGGACCCATTTCCATTTATTGTATCTTCAGCTACATCTCCTTGCTCCTCTACCATTTTCACACAATCCTCCAGTATTTTGTCACCATCTATGTTAACTAGGGGGGCATATCTGTTTGCATTGTAAAAAGAAGATGGTACCTCACCGATCTGACCCACTCCACCCTGACCTCCTACTCAGCACCCATCACCTCCCTATGCCTTCTAGACACCTTTACTCACCTGAATATGCCCTAGGGTGAACATGCACTCTATGAAGAAACATCTAAATCTCACATGCCGTTTTTATAAGGGGAGACAAAAAATTACTATCTTGAAAATCCAGGGACAAAAAATTATAATTATTAAGAAACTTTGTATGTATTGCCACTGTTCACCCCAGCTTGTATGTTTTGTGATCCTGCATTGGTGAGATGAGTTTGGAGGTAAGCTCATTGACCCAGTAAAAGGGGGTTAGGGTTCTGGGATGGCACTGTTATGCAATACTCTCTTAGTAGCCTGGGAATGAATGCTGCAGAGTCACCCAAATGGGCTTAGGTATGATATAATGAAGATAGCTGCTGTCTTGGCATAGTGCCCTGCACTTCTGCACCCATGGGTGGCAGTGGGCCTGTATATTGACTGGAGAGATGGACAGTTTGTCCTGTGCCTCTGTATCTCAGCCATATGCAGGTAGTGGGTAACAGAGACCCTGTTCTTCTGCAGCCACCAGACAGCCCCATGGGTCCTTCACATCCATCACTGCACAAAGTGCAGGCCTGCATTGGTCCTACAATTCCATAGGTGGACAGAGTCTTCCCTTGGCATCAAAGGGCCCTGTGCATCATTATCTGTTCTAGTAGGCCTTGAAGGGACCTGTATAAATGAGGATATGATTCCACTATCTCAAAAAGAAAGGAACTTCTTTGCAAAAAAAATAATTAATCCACCAGTTAAAGTGGAAATGAATGCCAAAATGTCAGGACATGTGGCTTAGGATTTCTAACCCTAACTTCACACACCCACTGCACAACCATCAAAAGGAAAAAGAAAATAGAGTTTGGGATCTCTGGATTCATGGTGAATCAGATCAGGGGTCATCCTTGGAGTTGTCAACCCTAAAGCCCTCCCTATTCCCTGTGCAAACAATGTCAGATGTGTTGTACTTTCTTTATGTGAGGAAGACCCCACCACTGATTTGCCAAGGTTCTGTGACCAAAACCCCTAATGTTTTCCTTTTAGTGCTTGGGGTGGTGGATTGGGAGTTAGGGTTGGAAACCCTAACACTACATTTCCTAACTTTAAAGGCATTAAGTTCCACCCAAACTGGTGTGTCAATGTAGTTTTTTTAAAAAGAATATTTATAATAATAATAATAATTATTTTTATTTATATGGTGCCTTTCTATTTTCAAGGCACCATACAGTTTAAAAAATTAAAATAACCATTATAAAATCCAGTAGTAATTGATGCAGTCAAAAAGTCGTATCAAATAAACAGTTCAAATCTCCAAAAAGGCTTTTTTGCCAAAGAAAAGTTTTCAGACCATTCTTAAATTCCTCCACAGAAGTGCACTCTCATAACCGATGGGGTAGAGAATTCCAAAGGGTGGGAGCAACATAAGAAAAAGCTCTAGCACCAGATGATTTCAGATTTACCCTTGGAATCTCTAGCAACCCCTCATTGGCTGAGTAGAGTGATCAATATGGGCAGTAGGGTACCAGAAGCTATTTCAGATAGAACAGACACTGACCATGTATGGCTTTGAAAGTCAATAAACCAACTTTAAAGGTGATCTGCCACCATATTGGCAGCCAGTGCAGTTCGTGCAGCACCAGAGTAATATGGCAGGATCTACTCAAGCCCACCAAAAGCTGGGTTGCAGCATTATGCACTAGCTGTAGGTGATGGATTTAAATCCTGAAAGCCAAGATACAGGAGTTGCAGTAGTCTAGGTGCGAGGACACAAGGCATGGACCAAAGTTGGGAGGTAGTCAGACAGAACCAGATGCTAATACTGGCAATGTTCCTAAGGTGGTAAAAGGAGGTCTTGATGACAGCTGACACCTCTGACTGCAGTGTTAGTCTATCATCAAGAACCACCCAAGGTTATGCACCTGTTTGGAGGTCGGGAGAGAAACACCACCAAGAATAATTCCAGAAGGTGCATCAACACCCACTCCCTATCTGGTGACCAGGGTCCACAACCAATACCTCTGTCTTTTCTGAGTTCAACTTCAGCCAGCTAGAATCCATCCACTCCTGGATTTCTTTCAGACAGTTATTAAAGACCAAGAGAGCTCCATCCTGGTCGGGTGCAAAGAAAGATATAGCTGGGTATCATCTGCGTAACAGTGAAACCTCAGCCCATACCTTCTCACACAATGTCTCTGATGGGTAGCATATACACCAAGAATAACTGGTGACAGTACTGAACCCTAGAGGCACTCCACACAACAAGGCAGTTGGGTCTGAGGAAAAACCCGGACACAACTCTTTGTGATCTCCCATGAGGAAGGGTGAACCATCTTAAGATGGTTCCCGATATTCCACAATATATGCCACAGGCATTCTATCAAGACCATGTGATCCATGGTGTCAAAAGCTGAAGCAGGATCAGCAAGAACCAAGAAGGAATGGCTCTTCCGATCTCTCACCATCAAGAGATCATTGAGCACTCAAACCAGCGCTGTCTCGGTTCTATGTCTTTACGAAAACCAGACTGGAGGGTTTATAGATGTCATGGAAGGTTAACTGGTCCTCAGTTGAGCTGCCACTACTATCCCAATCACCTTCCCAAAAAGGAAGGTTAGAGATAGGTCTGTAGTTTTGAAACAGTCTGGGTCCAAGGTAGCTTTCTTCAAAGTGGTGTCACCACCGCCTCTTTCAGGGAGCTAGAACCCATCCGATTCCAAGGAGCACCAGACTATACACCCAAGGTCTGGACTGATGATATCTCTACAACCCAAAATGATGGAGGTCGGTCCATGGTCCAAATTACAGCCTGTATTGCGCACACTCTGGATAATCCTCATGACATCCATGAACTCCGGTTGACTGAAGGAACTCCAGGAAAATTGAGGCACAGTGATCTGGCACCATTCCACAACAACCTTCAAGTGTGCTGGTTGTAAATCCACTCTGATGTCGGCCACCTTATTTGCAAAGAATCAAGCAAGCTCATCGCAGTCTAACTGCAAAAAAGCTTTCTGAACTTGCAGACAAGATGGGTTGCACTGTCTGTCCACAGTTCAAAATAGCTGAGCTGGTCGATTCTGAGCAACCACATTCTCCCTGGACAGGAATTCTGCCTTCTTATGGGTGATTTCAGATTGATAGACTGAATAATGGTCCATCAATCTAAGGTGGTTGGCATCAAGAGTGGACTTTCGCCAGCAATGCTTTAAACTTCCCTCCTGTCTTTGCATCTCCCTCAGTGTCCCATCAAACCAAAGGGACTTGGGGTGAAGGGAGAGGGGGCACAAGTGGACTGGAGCAATAGAATCCAGAGCCACCATAATAACTATATTATAAGTTGACAAGAGAATCTTTGGATCATTGCTTGCCAATGCAGGGGATGAGAGGTCAAGTTCCACTGCAAAGCCTTGGGAATTTATGTCCTGTAAAGGGCAGTACCTAACCATCTCCAATGGGGTAGGCCTTCTAGAGGAGATGCAAAAACTAAACCCCATGGTGCAGTGATCTGACTGCCAAACTAGTTCCCCTCCATGTCAGAGGTTTGATCCCTAGAAGGAAGATTAAGTCCAGAGGTGTTCAAGATTATGGGCACAGTGGAAACCACCTGAGTAAGGCCCAGAGATGTCATTAACTGGTGGAAGTGTTGACCAAATTGTGAGAGTTCATCATTGACCCAAGCGTTGAAATCACCCAGAACCATCAATCTGGACAATTCAAATGCCAAGTCAACGATGAAGTCTGCCACTTCCTGAAGGAATCGCTTCTCCTCACTGGATAGACAGTAGATGAGAGTGATTTGGAAGCCTACACCTGCTACTACTGTACAATCAAAGGACTCAACCTCCTCAACTAATACCTCCATGAGGCCTAGTTTGGTCTTTAAACAGACCTCATCCCCCCCCCCCATGATCCAATCTCGGGCGGTGCATTACCGAGTACACAGCCAGAGTCATAGCCTCCAAAAAGTAGATTACATTAACAACTTTAACCACTTGCCTGCTGTGAACGCAGTCAAATTAGCTTGCTAGCCTTTTTCATCCCATAGTTTAGGACATGTGCATGCTCCTCTGGCACCTATCTACACTAGCTATAACTAACAAATACAGATTTATTTTAGTTCTTTAAATTTTCAGAAACAACCTTTGAGCAAGGTGCTCATTTATAAAGGTTCCATGTCAGCAGTATAAGACAAATCCATTGTTACACAATTCGAAGACATATATTCATAATTATAAGACAAGTAAAACACTTGACCCCTTAGCCTTGGCAAAAACACTAAGCACTCTCTTTACTGTGATAGATTTAGAAATCTCCTACCAGAATCCCAACTACAACCCCTGCAGTAAATACCCACCAGGAACATTGGCCCAGAATTCAACTTCAGATTACTAACTTAAAGTTAAGTTCTAAAATTCCTCAGACAACACAAGGGCAAAGACTCAGCAGGGTATGATAAGTGCACCCAAAACTTCTAAAGTTGGCTGCCCTGGCTATAGTATCTTCATTGACAATGCTCTTTAACAGAACCCTCTCAGAAGGGAAAATTCCTGCAAAATGGAAGGTGGCCACAGTGGTGCCACTACACAAGGGTCTCTTAAGAACCAGTAGAAAATTACCAGCCAATTTCCCTCCTATGCTTACTAGCCAAAGTTTGAGGTGAGATTATTATATAACCAAATTCAAGATTACATGGAACAGCGTAATTTGCTCATAGGCAGCCTGGGTTCAGAAAAGACCATGGAACCAACACAGTCCTGGTCAGGTTAACCACAGATACATAGATATAATGCCATGGATCAGGGACACACAACTGGAGCAGTCTTTATACTGTAGATCACACCAAAGCCTTCAACCTTGTCAACCAGCTTTCTCTTGAGCAAACTGTAACAGCTAGGCCTGGGCAAACTGTCCCTCCAATTGCTGTCTATCTGGCCAACAAGTTGAAACAAATACAATGAACATGTGCCCTATTGGGACTGTGCCCAGTTAACAGTGGTGTTCTGCAAGGCTCAATCCTTGGTCCCCTAGTATTCACCCTTTTTGTTAATGATATGCCTGAAGATTGTGGTGGGGCTAACCTCTTGCTATATGCAGATGACACTGTTCTCTAACACACCTCCCAAAAACTTTAACAGTGTTAATGCCAAGCTCTCTAAAGACTTTAGTGAGCTGGAAACTTTGTTAACAATCAATAAATTAATCCTAAAAATAAATTGCTATTTTGTTTGGTCCCAGGCACCTTGGGACCACTTGGCAGAACCTGCTAACCATTATAACTCTTCATGGTTTTCTCACTGAGGTGACTGAGTCCATAAAATGACTGGGAATCTACTGTACCTGGACCAAGAACTGTCACTAAAGCCTCAAGTGGAGCAATTCGTTAAAACTATACCCCAAACAACTGAGTTGCTGTACTGCCTCAATAACTACTTCACCAAAGAATCTAGGTTTGTGATTGCAGACTCCAGTTTGCTCACTGTACTGCTTTATGGAGCCCTAAAACTCAGAGCCACCTGGGCACTTGAAGTGCAAAAACTCAAAATACTGTCAGAAAAATATACCATCTGGTATGTTCTACCTGCGCACCTAAAAAATAAGGTACTTAATATTTCTTTACCTTGACGTTTTTTTTTTACAAATGTGATTTTTCACTTCTCCAAGGATAGGGCACCTTCATCGGTGAGTCTGACTGGTGACAATCTTTGTGTATGAAACTCTGCACTAGAAGAGGATGTCTTGCAGCATAAAACAAGCAATCAGTTTTTTGGCAAATTGCTACTGTTTTTTTGTTTTGTTTGGCATTGAAAAGTAACCAGAATGCTCTATGGGTTGTGCACAATAGAAACGAGGAAAATGAAATAAATACAAAGTGGTGCTTCCACAGAGACGAACCCACTGAAGAATGTGTGCTCTAGCCTTGGAGAAGTGACTACACCCTGAATGCTTGAGAGGATTAGGCAATTCAGCAAAAAAGAAAAAGCTTCCAGAGACACAGAAACACTAAAAAGTACTATTAAAAAATAACTATATTGCCTGAATTATTTCCACTAAAAACATGACTGTCTCTGAAATGAGTGGCCTATACTATAACAACTGACAAAGTCACATTTGTAAAAGAAAAAATTGAGGTAAAGAAATATTGAGTACTTCTTTTTTTAGATGTGCAGGTAGAACATACCAGACAGTATATTTTCTGATAGTTGAATTCCCTGCTACCATTGTACCCATTATGGTAACAAGTCATCCCTTAAATATTATTTTAAAGAGCTAGTGAGCACACACTAAAACGTATGCACACTCAAAATACTGTATCATAGAGTTGCTCAGTTTACTGCAGGTTTCCAAAACTGGGAGCATCACTGCTCTGGATTAAAATTACTCAATTGGCCAATGTTGGAGAGCAGACTAAAATATGTATTTCTGAGCTTAGCATTCAGATTACTAAAAGGACCCACTCCACCTAGCCTGGGGGATATTCTGACTATCAAACCACAGAGAAGGACTCTTCTGTCCTTGACCAACACACTACATGAAGTTCTTAGGGTAAGGACCAACATATAGTAGGTCAAAGGTCCTTTGCCACTGTTGCCTCATCACTATGGAACAATCTCCCACCCACTCTTCCTCCAAGACTGCACATCACTGGGGGGGGTCAAAAAAGGGCTATGGACCTCTCTTCTTGAGCATAATACATACAACTGCCTTTGCTGATATGATCTCTCTACCAAAACCATACTCTTGTCTCAATTCAGCACTTGCCTTTTCTTAGTATTGGTAATTAATCAACTTGCATAGCTGCTGGCATGATCTGGCTGGCCTCCTCTAAACTGTAAGAGTAACTAGTTTACTGGTTGTATGAGTACAGCAGCATGAGTAGGACAGGTGGCAAGAAAATTAGTTTTTTAAAAGAAGTGAAGTGGCTGCACTGGGGTAATAGTGATTAAACATTTGATATGTTTTAACTAGTTTAGTTTTAGCAAAATCTAGAGCTAATTTGAGTGGGGGATGTATATTGAAAAACCTCAGAATCTGATTGGCCTTGCAGTGAAAGTTGTTTATCATTGGCATCTTAATTTTTATTAGTAGTCATTTTAGTATTGTAATTCACATGCAGTTCTACTACAGTACAGTGGTTTAATTTTTTTTTAGTGTAGGTATTTTCTCTGCATTTGAAATTATCCTACAATATTTGTTTTTATATAACTTACAAACATATGAAATGCCAGCAAAAACAGGCCTCATGGGCCATCAAGTCTGCTTGATTGTATAGTTAGCCCCTCAACTTGCAGCTGCCTCACCCTTCCCTCCCGTCCTCTTAACAAGTAAAACTGCATGTTAACATTTTATCCCTGGAGTAGATTAGCACTATACTGATTTCTCCCTTATTAATATGATTGAAATGAGTGAAATAAATTTTGGAGCAAAACTAATTTGTATAATTGTGCTGTTGACTGTAGGAAAGGGCACTGTGAGACACCGAACAAAAACAAAGTTTTAAAAGATGTTTTCTAAAATTAGCTGTTAAAAAAAAATATAGTTTAGAAAGGATTAGCATTAAGATATAACCATGGTAATGAAACTGGCAGGCACTATTGTGTCTGTATGGGTTGTTTGACTTATTTTACTGTGTCCTGGATGTGGTAACATAAATGGACCCAGTTTGTACAACAAACGTATAAAACTGATTGGGGATACCTTTTTACAGTTAAACTTTTTTATTAATTTTTCATGAGATATACAGACAAACCTCTTACAGTACAGTACAATGTGAGGATTTATTTTTTAAAGAAATTGAGGCAGCATATAATAAGAACATTGCTACAATAATACAAGGAGCTTTTGGTTTAAAATATAGTAAACAATACAGGTCATGTAATTAGCATATACTTGACATTTGTAGTGAATTTAAAGCGGATAGTATGATTAGATACGGTTTATATTAAAATGTTACATAATTATATATAATGCACAAAGGAAAAAAGTACATGAGAAAAGGATTGTGGAGTAATAAAGAATGATTGAGAACAGAGTATAGGAAAGAAAAGATATATAAGAAGTTAAGAAGAGAGAGAGAGGGAAACTATAAAAAAAAGGGAAAAAAAGCGAGACTACAATGATATATCAGTATAAGGGGAAAATCCATATATATTAAGCCGATACATTGGTGCTAGAAGATTTAGTTGATTCCAAAAAATTAAAAAAGCCCTGCCAACAATTGTTATATAACATGAGTCGGTCAGACAAGATATATGTCATACGGTCCAGAGAGGCATATTGCAATAGTTGGTTAATGATACTGGGAAGGGTAGGGATTATGTTGGATCTCCAATGCATGAGGATTGTGCGTTTAACTTGAAGGAAGGGTATATTTAACCATCTGCTCTCGAATATGAAATTTTATAAGAACGGTGATTAAAATACCAAGAATGCAATGTTTAGGGTGTAAAAGGTTGACCTACCACTTCATTGCAAAATCTGTGAGTACAGTGCCAAATCTTTTGTATGAGGGGACAGTGTCATAAGATATGCAATAAATCCCCATTGGGGGAATTGCAGCACCAGCAATTGTTATTGTTCAATAAACACATTTTTTGTAATACAACAGGAGTTCTGTACCAAAAAATGAAGGATCTTGGTTTGAATTAGGGAACTGCATTTATCATTAAAAGATTTGTGACATGAGAGCCAACATCTGGACCATTGTGCATTAGTGATATTATATTGTAGCAAAGTACTCCATCTGTTTTTAGCATTGACAGAGTAGTCAGGAAGGATATCACAAATATCTCTGTAAACAGTACTATTTAAATTGGATGTTGTTTTTATCCATTTGGAGATGTGCTTATCATACAGAGAATTGATAGAGAAGGGTAAGAGTTGCATGCGGTACGAAACTGTAGATATTTCCAAAAATCCTGTTAGGGAAGATTCCATATGCCTAGTATGTCGGTGTAAGATTTTAACTTTAATGACTTGGGTTCAAGTATATCCTGCAAAAAGAGAATACCCTTATTTTTCCAGGTACGACAAAAATGGGGTGATTATCAAGAGATATATGGTGGTGACCCCAGATGGGGTGTAAGCTAAGGCTTTGGGGTTAGATTTAATATGCTTGTGAATGATCTTCCAATACAATATAGAAGCAGCTATGGTAGGGTGAGACTTTAAAGAAGAGGTAAGGGTGTTATAAAGGAAAGAAGTCACCACATTACAGGACATAAGGATGTTTCCATATTGACCCATAAAGGAGACTGGGTGTTGGGTTTGCTATAAACCATTTAATTGTTTGAGATGTACAGAAAGCCCATAAGTAGGCTTGGAACCAAGGAAGGCCAAAGCCACCTTTTGACCAATGGGATCTAAGTTTATTATGACTAAATCTAGGTATTTTGCCTTCCGAAATGAAGCTGCCGACAATTTTGTCTATTTTGGTTAGGAAACTAGAGGAAAGTATCAAAGGGATATTGGAAAATAGGTATAATATTTTAGGAGTTATAGATATTTTAATGGCGGAAATTTTACCATAAAGAAAGTTTAAGTAGCTTCCATCTATCAAGTGTTGTTTGGATACTGGTTAACAGAGGGGAAAGATTAGCATCCCATAATTTATTCAATGTCAGGGTGATCCGATTGCCAAGATAAGATATACCTTGTGGGGCCCAATGAAAGCCTAATGAGTTGTTCATGAGGGGACTACAAAGGGTATTCAATGGTAGTGTTTCGGATTTGTTAAGGTTTAGAGCTAGTCCGGACTTGGAGGTGAAGTCATTCAGTAGTTTAACTAAAGGTTGCCCTGAACTTTCAAGGTTTTCAAGTAAAATAAGGAGATCGTCTGCATATGAGAGGAAGTATAGTGAGAGTTACCAATAGTAATGCCTTTAATTGTACCGGATTGACGAGGGATGCAGAAAGAGGTTCCATGGCAAGTATAAACAATGAAGGTGATAAAGGGCATCCTGTCTGGTGCCTCTTGCTAAGTAAAAGGAGAGGGACAAAATAGAGTTCGTGAGAACCTCGAGCCTGAAGGAAGTTATACAATAATTGAATCCAAGCACAAACATTATTTGTAAAGCTAAATGAGATAGCACCTGATATAGATATTCCCAATTGAGAGAGTCAAATGCTTTCTCAAAGTCAATGGCTATTGCAGCTGCAAGGGTTTTATGAGTTTTTGCTTTGTGAATTAAATTGAGTAATGAGCAAAGATGATCGGAACTGTTTCTATTTTGATAAATCCTGATTGAGAAGTATGGATGAGTTTAGTTATTAAAGATTCTAGCGGAGAGTTAATAATTTGGCAAAGATTTTTCCGCTGGTATTAAGAAGTTAGATCGGTCTATAGTTTGAAGGAAGAAAAGGTCTTTGTCTTTTTGGTAAGACTGTTATAATGGCTTTGGTCATTGTGCATGGGAGTTCTTTTATTAAGGTTGCTTTCTTGGAATACATTGACTAATACAGGACAAAGAGTGTCAGATAGGGTTTTATAAAAATTAATAGGGAACCCATCACTGCCAGGTGCTTTACCGTTATTTAATGATAAAGCAGTTTGGATTTCCTGTAAAGTGATTGGTTTATCAAGCATAGCTTTGTCCTGAAGGGATACGTGGGGTAGATTCAATTTTTCCAGGAAATGTTGTAATAGGTTGGGATTTGTAGTATTAGGTTGCGAGTATAGTTGATGGTAAAAGGATTGCATAATATGATTGATTGAAAGGCTGTCTGTGTGTGTCTGACCTGATGAATCTTTTTAGACCTGCTATATGTCTCGCATCTGTTGAGTTTTAGCTGGTAAGAGAGCAACTTTCCGCATTTATCCCCCTGTTCCCAATAACCGTGTTTAATCCTAAAAAGGGCAAGTTCAGCTTTCCTGGATATCAACTCGTTAATTTTAATTCTTAATTGTACAATTTCCAGATGAAGCTGTGAATTATGATTGGGTTTATTTAATTTATAGTATTGGGTTTCTTTTTCTTGAAGGGATTTTTCTAAATTAGCTAATTGTTGTTCTCTTAATTTCTTTCTATGCGCTGCATAACAAATAATTTTACCTCTAATAGAGGCTATTAATGCTTCCCAGATAGTACCTTGAGACATATCTGGAGTATCGTTAATAGAAAGAAAATCTTGACTCTGGGTTTTAATCCAAGGAGTGAATTCAGGGTCTCTGAGTAAAAGTGGGTCGACTGGGGATACCTCGATGTCTTCACCTGGCCCTTTCAGGAATTCATAAAAGATGACCTAACAGCTGATTGATCAACCCCAAATTACAACTTTGTGTGAGCTAGCAGCTTTATCCTTTGTCCAAAGGAAATTTATTAGCAAAAATAAACTATAGGCAACACTTTGGCCTAGTAATAAGAAAATTGTTCCTGAGAAAAAGAGAGTATGTGGTTAAACTGAGAGAGCTAATATTATTAAGTCTATTGTTGTCTGGAGATAGTCAGCTAAACCCAGGGCTGGGTCAAGACAATGTATATACAGCAGATATCTTGAAGGGCAGTAGAATTAGTTTCATCCATTTTAATGCCAGAAGTGTATTACCAAAAATTTATGTTATTTGGGAATGCATTTTAGAGTATTGTCCGGATATATTAATAATAACGGAGTCCAGGTTAAGCAAGAAAATAACAGATGATAATGTCCAAGTTCCTGGCTATCAAATGCAGAGGCATGACTGTTGGAAGGGGGGGGTTATGGCTTATGTGGCTTTAGCTGTAGAAATTAAAAGTTTTGAATGTGATGTACTTACACTGGGAATGGAAAGGATAGCACTACAAATAAAAAATCCCATATTGTAAGCCTAGTTTACTAATGGGATGCTACCTCCTCACAAAAGGAGCTAATCAGAATATTTTTGCCCTTCAGGATTTTTTGTTTCCTTTTAGGGATAGTCATGAATTTATTGTTTTGGGTGACCTAAATATGGATTGGATAACTGTATCCCCTACTAGCGAATTAATGGATTTTTCAGTAGCTTTGGAATTGTGTCAGCTAATCAGATCTGTTGCCAGACTTAATTCCAAAGACCTCAGTTCTTTTACCATTTTAGATTTAATATTTACCTCAGCTCCAGACAAATTTCCTTTACATGGTGTATTACCAGATGCTTTTAGCGACCACCAGGTTACCTTTTGTATTAGAGATAAAGACATAAAATCCAGTTTACTTCAAGTTAAAACTTACCAAAACTTAAAAGATTTTCATTATACTGCTTTTATGGTAGAGCTGAAAAGTTGGAACTGGGATAGAGTGACATTAATTCCAGACATAGATAGTGCCTGGCAATACTTTCAAAGTGAGTTCTTGTCTGTATGTGATGCTTCTGCTCCAATCTGAAATAAAAAAAAGTAAAAAAAAAACTCTCCTTGGTACACAGCAGATTTAAGGATATATCGTAAAGCAAGAGATGCGGCATGGAACCTAGCAAAGGAAAATAATAAGGAGAGATTGTTTTGGGACAGATATCATTCCACTCACAATCTATATATAAATAAAATTAGAAAGGCAAAGGAGAATTTTTTTATCAAGCTTCAGGTCAGAAAGGGCAAATAAACCTAGAGACTTTTGGAGCATGGATAAAAAGTTGCAAGGCAGTAAAACTGCTGAACTAAAAGGCTTCTTTGTGGTGAATGATGTCCCCCATAACATCTTGGAGAAGGTGGCTGTTATGTTCAATGAGATGTATATAAATATGGGATCCCCTACAGATATCAGTCCCTCTACCCCTAGGATTCAAAAACAACAAAGGGACCAAGAGGAAAAATAAGAAAAAATTACCAACTTTTTTTCAAAAATATAACTGTAAACTAGGTCCTCAATTAATTATTAAAATTAAGTACTAACAAGTTCCAAGGTATGGACGGTATCACTTCTTACTTGCTTAAAATAACTGCACCTGTGGTAGCCCCCCATTAGCAGATATTTTTATTCTTTCTATAAAAACTAGCTCCTAACCCTTAGCCTAGAAACTGGCAAATTTTAATACCAATCTTTAAGAATGGACAAAAGAGCGATATGGGAAATTCTAGGCACATATCGTTGCTTTCTGTTACCTCTATGATTTTTGAAAAAAATGTGGTGTGCCAATTAAACAGCTATTTAGAAGATCAGAAAATATATAGTAAATACCAATCAGGTTTCAGGGTGCAGCAAAGCCCCTCTATGGAGCTGCTTAAAGTAGTATCAGATATTCAGGTGGCCTTGGATAAAGGTCTCCTGGTTGATGAAGTATTCATAGATTTATCAAAAGTATTTGACACCTTGAATCATGATATGTTGACTGAATATTTAAGATTGATAGGCCTCTACCAGGAGGCATTAAAGTGGTCCCATTGTTGCCTGATAGGAAGACAGCAGCGAGTGATGTTATATAACAACTTTACATCTAAATATCTGGATGTTGAAACTGGAGAACCTCAAGGGTCAATGTTAGGACCTGTGCTGTTCAATATATATACAAATGGTGTTGGACATCTATTGAGTAATGTCTGTCACCATTTGTATTCTGATGATACAGTACTCTATGGGAAGGGTGGGTCTGTTGGTCAGATCCAAGAAAAGTTGCAAAAGGGTTATAATAAACTGCAGATTTACTTTCAGGAACATGACCTGTTTCTGAACTCTACAAAGTCACAAGTTATGCTGTTTTGTAATAAACCAAACACAAAATAAATCAACTTTGAAAATAAAAACACTAGATGACTATAATCTAAATCTCGTTGACTTTTATAAATATTTGTTGGTTTGGATTGACTCTAAATGTAAATGGTATATGTCACAAACCCACTCAGCAGGTCAGGCCCTCTACTCCCAAAGTGACAACCTCCAAGTGCAGTCTTGTGAACGGTTTAACAGAACAAGGTAACCCTCTTGTCTGTTTTGTGAATTCAGATCAACCTTTGCTCTCAGGTTCTGGAGGGATTCAAACTGTTAACCTATTGCTAGCATACCCAATGCACAGGCTCAGATATATCTGTCTTCGGGGGGCCAGATATGTTTACCTATGGGCACCTAACTAGGTATACAGAGATGCACCCTTAAAAACTTTAATAAAGACCTCAGACTTAAAACGCTTATTTTTCCAGTTTGGTATCACCATTCAAGCTTATGTTTAGTATCTGCAATAACCATATACTTTTCTTACAACTAAAAAGAAGTCAAAGACAGCCGAAGTAAGTTCTAAAAAGAATTTTACTAAAATAGTTAAAAATACGTAAAACACAAAATATAGAACTCTTATATTACAAGCCATACAAATCTTTTAAAATAATAAGGTTTAAACAGTGCAAATTCCTTCTTACAGTACTTAGATTTTGACTCTTTCTAAATACTTGTTTACAGTGCTCACTGATGTTTCTTGGTCAGAGTCTAGGTAAAAAATATGTCTCTGTGTAGTAAAACAGAATTCCTTAAAAATCTGTATTGGCCAACCCGTTTTTGCGTGAGGTCAGCTAGCTCCTCCTCTGTCCTATAAAAAATATATATCTTATACAAAAGTATTACATTCTGCAGCTTCAGCATAATTCATGTCCTTCAAATGGCACTTCTTTTGATCCATGCTACATCGTCCCTCACACAGGTTTCACAGGAGCATTTACAACCTTGCACCTCTATGTAACAACCTAGGTTCCTCTCCAACATTATAAAAGGGATATGATACAACAACTTCGGTTGTAATTAACTCAGACAAACAGGATCCTTGATTAAAGCCTTACATGCAACACATTGTCTCTAAAAACTGAGTGTGTGTGATACACATGCTGTGTCAGCATTTCCTCATGGCTTGCATCTTCCAGCTGAAACCTGGGGGGAGGGATGAGTGAGGTCATTCTAAGAGCATCAGATTTTCAGCAGAGACAGTCAGTAATACATTTTATATTAAAAAAAATGAAACAGCACTTAGAACTGGCTGTCTATGTCACACTCCTTCCCACCTAGACTGAATTTGGGGGAATCTATACCATACGTGGGGTGAGCTTCCCAAATCACTTCACTCCTCATAGACCCTAGATAGTCCATCTGAGTTCTGATTCTTCGCTCCAGCCCTATGTACAATTTTTAGATCATACCCGTGTAAAGCAAGACTCCATCTTAATAATCTGCCATTGTTTTTATCCATCTGCGTCAGCCAAACCAGGGAGTTGTGGTCAGTCTGCACTACAATATGCTGCCCATACAAGTATGACTCTAGCTTCTTTAGGGCCCACACTATGGGGCGGGTTGCCCTACAGTTGTCATTCCACCTTACATCGCGTTAAGCTGCAATTACTGTGCAAAGTCATAATGACAAGGCAAAGTGAGCACTTTCCAATGGCCACTTCATGTTCACTTCACTGGCAGATTTTAAATTTGCTGCATCTCTAGTCATGCCATGAGATTAGAGATGTGTGGAAGCTAGCCCACAACTTACTTCAGCAAATTTTAAATACTAAACTACTGCTAACTGCAGACTTATACATACTGGGCTCTGAGGTCTCTTTAGCAGACACACAACTCAAAAAATCAATGAACTCTCCTGATCCTCTTTAGTACACAAGTAAAATGACTCATAGTTTGTAAATGGAGATCCACAACAATGACAATTTTTAAAGAACTACTAGATAACATTAATATGCTAGCAAAGTATGAAAGGCGGTCCCACATCTCCTCTGACTCCCTAACAAAATACGACAACATTTGGGCACCATACTTTTGGTACATACAATCTAATTCCTCATCAATACCTGTACTCATGAATTCAATGGTTAAGCACCCAACAACAGGCATAGGCTGAACATAAGAAGCTATTGATACACTTTGTCACCTGCAGAGTATAGAGTATGGGGTAAAGAGTACCCATAGGCACCCGCACTCCGTATACCATAACCGTTGTACACCACCTCTACAGGCTTCACAACAGAGTTTATAATAGTCACTTAATGAGGCACTCCACTGCTCAAATAATCACTTGCATCCACTGTATATAGTTTATACTGCTTAACAGATTAGTATGTAGTAGTTTTGACAATTGACAGGTGCCACTTACAGTAGATATCATGACTACCTAAAAGACATAAAATGCTTGCCACAGAAGTTTGCTTAGATACAGGGCAAAGTGGTACAAAGTACACAGTATTTATAGAGACAGTATCCTTACCTTACTCACATAGAAATAAGAGAGCACTTAATACCTTAATCTTCAAAAGAAATATTTTAAGTATTAATTAGGACACAGGGTGAGGTGCCACGATATACTTTATTGTTTTAATGAGTAACACCACAAAAAGACTAGTACACACACAAATACACAAAGAAGACTCAAGGATTTTAAATCATAAGTCATAATACGTAATACACCATACAAACACTAAGACATGTTACCATCTGTCATTTGTCATCTACAATAGTAAGAATAACACTGTCTGATCAAATAAAATTTAAAGCAATTAACAAAACAGCATGTTGACTGGCTCTGTAAAACTTTTAGGACATGATACTATATGATATGATGTTCTCACCATTTACGCCATACTTTGTAAACTATATGGCAATTTAATCAACATTCAAAGGTTATATCTAATGTATGTATTCATATATGTACCTTTCATAGTCAAATAATAAAAAAATGTTTAAGTGTCAAACAGTATGAATATCTTTGATCTCTGAAGGCAATATTTTTCATCAAGAATAAGATTGCCAATGTTGAACTAAAACCTGGGAAGCATAATATTTAATTTGTATTGAGACCCATCCATGACCATCTCAATATAAATGCATAGTATGTGCACTAAAACATAGTTCTTGTCTGTTAAATTTATAATTTATTTTCACTCAAATATATTCAGATGTAATGGCCATAACCCTCAACTGAAACATAAAAAGTTAAGGTTGGAAGGGACGCTTTAGTCCATCACACCTACCTATACACTTATTTATTTACAATTACTCTAACCGGAATAGCTCCATGAGTATGCAGTTTCTCATTTGTATGGGGGTCCCAGGGAAGATAGCAGCAGCTAGCAGGTTAACATTATCCAGCAAGAATAGTTACATACAGGCTAAGTATGCACAGGAAAACAAACTAGAGAAAAGTATCTCCAAATAGTAATCAAAACAAGATAATGGGGGTGACCAACACTTCAACACAATGGTTGCTTAAATTCCTAGCTCCACCAGCTATGTCCTACATCCATCATAATCCTGGACCATTTACTCTCATCTGTACCTCAAACAAACTTCTTTAAACCATGTTTTAGATAGGAAGACATTGGGATACAATATTTTTGGAAGGACACACATTTTGATATTTACTCTTCCCCACAGGGTCAAGGGGAGGTGTTTCCACCTGTTGAGATGCCCCTTCAGTTGCAGAAGAACTGGGTCTAGATTAAGTTGCTTTAGTTTGCCAAGATTCCTGGAGATCTTTATACCTATATACGTTAGTGGCAAGGTATCCCATGTAAGTCCTAAAGATGGAACAATTTACTTGGTGGTAGAGAGAGAAAGAGGATAAACTGTGGTCTTTGAAAGATTTAATTTATAGCCCAAAAAGGAACTAAAGTCCGAGATAACTGCTAGAGTTGCTGGGAGTGAGTTTTCCCAGTCCTCTAGGTGTAATAGGATATCATCCACAAAGGCTGATAATTTAAAGGAAGGTCCATTTAGGGTAATCCCTTTAATTACTGCTGACTGATTGATCATCCTAATAAGTGGTTCCAAATAAAGGTTAAAAAGGAAGGGAGACAAGGGGCATTCCTGCCTAGTACCTCGCATAATTGGGAAACGTTTGGAGATCTAATTTTCACAAAGAATATAAACTGATGGGATCTGGTACAATACTTTAATACTGTCGATAAATTCCATTGGCAGAGAATAGGCCTCCAGGACCTTAAAAAGATATGTCCATGAGACCCAGTCAAATGCCTTCTCTGTGTCCAGGGAGACCAACATTGCAGATCTGTCAGACCCCAGACATGGAGACAAGGTGAAAGAGCTTTCGAAAACGTGAGTTAGGGCTCCTGCCGGCTAAGGCATCCACCTGGTCAGGTCCTAACAAAGCTTCCCACACTGAAGCAAGTCTCAAGGCTATAATCTTGGCATATATGTTAATATCATTATTGATTATGGAGACAGGGCGGTAGTTTTTTGGTTTGGTGGTATCTTTACCTGGCTTGGGTAGTAGCACAATTCTCGCTTCAAAAAGGAATTTGTCCACAGGTGGATGAAGTGCCCAATAATTACATAGATCGGTGAGTAGTGGAGTTATAATCTGTTTATAAGTTTTATAGAAGAGAGCCAAAAAACCATCAGGACCTGGCACCTTATTCAAAGGGAGGGAATCTATAGCACAGGCCACTTCCTCTTGGGTAATAGGGCCAACTAATGATAGTCTCTGTACTTCAGAGAGGATTGGAAGTTGTACTTTAAGTAGAAATTGCTGCATGTTTGATTCAGTTTCCATATTAGGAAGGGATGAAGCTGTATATAAAGAGGAATAACATTTAGAAAAGATGTCTCCCATTGTCTGAGAGCTGGTAGTGAGTAGGCATGACTAAGGATCTCTCAAGGCAGATATCCATCTAGAACTAGTTTCCTGTTTAATTTTCATAGCCAAAAGCTTGCCTGCTTTCCCCCTGACCTATATAGGTAGCTTTGACTTTATCTACCTTAGATACTAAATAATTTGAATATTGAGCTCTAAGCTGGCCCAGTTTCTCCCTATAAGCTTCAGTAGATGAGGGTGACAAAGAATGTTCCACTAAGCGTATTTGGGAAAGTAAGTCAGAAATAAAGTTTCTATTTTTTTCTTTCGAATGGTAGATAACCTAATAAGTTCACCCCTCCAAGCCAATTTTAAATGACCCCAAATAAAATCATAAGGTATAGGGGCTGTAATATTTTGATGGATTACCATCTCCATGTACTATTGCAGTTTGGAAGCCAACTCTGAATCCTTTAAAAGTTGGTTGTTTAGAGACCATATACGAGGGTACAAGGAGAGAGATGGTATTTCCAGCTGCAAAGTAATAAGGGAATGGTCAGAGAGGACTCTTGCAGAAATTGAACATTGTTGTAACCGAGGTACCAGCTCCTTCGAGATTAAAAAAAAATTTATATGGGGAAAAAACTTGGTGGGGAACTGAGATAAAAGTGTAATCCTTAGTGGAGGGGTATAAAAGCCTCCATTGGTCAATTAGGCCCATTTGGTCCATAAATTCTTTAAGTGCCCTTTGTCCAGCTGCTCCCTGCCCTCTCAAGGGCCAAAAACAGTCTGTGCCAAAGTCCCCTGGGCATCCTCCACCCATGGCCGTAGCCACAGGAGCTGCTCCCTACACTCTCAAGGACTGAAAACAGACTGTGCAAAAGTCCCCTGGCCATTCCTACACCTGTGGCCATAGCCACAAGAGCTGCTCCCTGCCCTCTCAGGGGATGAAAACAGGTACACCTGTTCAACTGATAGAGTGCTCCCCTCTAGCTGTAAAGTTTAAATTTGGCACCATTTCTCGGATCTTTGTGTGAGCCTGAGCATTGACTCCATCCTTGAACCTAGGAGCTGTGAGGTCACTTGCAATCCCTAACTTAGCAACTCAATCTTTAAGAATTTGTTTCTATTTCCCCTTCCTTAAGCAGCTTTCTAAATCAAGCTAGTTGCGCACTGAGGGACCTTTGTGCCAGAGCCTGCTCTCACTCGATTTTTTGCCTGCCTACATCATTTTCAATATGAACTGTTTGTTAATGACTGTAATGTTGCTTGGTCATCAGATCAGTTTGATTTTCTAGTAGTCCAGTAGATTTTTTTGTATCTGTAAGATTTGTCTCCAGCAAGAGAGATTTTTATAGAATTGCTTCTTCTGTACTGTTAGCTAAGTGACTGTAACAGCGCAAGACCTGCAATCCAGTAAGTCTCTAGCAGACCTGTATGTTTTCTTGGACTATTCCTGCTAGGCAGCTTTATGTAGTTTTATTACACTGTATGTGTAATTTGTGTAGCAAGGCCTCCCTGCATAGTTCTATTACAGCAAGCGGGTTTTCCAAAGTTTGCATTTATTCCTCTATGCACTGCATCTCCTTAGCTAGTGAATTAGCAAAGTCTTACTGAACAAAATTTCCTCCACTTGTGAGTTAACCAAAGTCTGCATAAATTGAAATGGAACATTAATCCTTAAAATCCTTTGCTTGAGCCCCTGATTTCACCTTTCTTACTCCTGTTAACTCAGAAATCTGCATCTACCTTGCCTTGAACTTCAGCCTTTTCTTTTCTGCATTTTTAACTAACCTTCTCCTCTTCTCCCCATCCCTCCTTTCTCTCTCCCTTTTCTCAAGGAATCCTACCTTAGCCATCCTATCACTCCCCTCCCCTCTGCCTGCCTACTCAGACAGTCCTTCTCCTTCCTCCTGTTAATCTCTTTTCCCTTTATTTACAGACTGTGCCAAAGTCCCTAGGGCATTCCTCCACCCATGGCCATAGCCACAGGAGCTGCTCCCTGCCCTCTCAAGGGATGAAAACAGGTACATCTGCTCAACTGATAGAGTGTTCTCCTCCAGCTGTAAATTTTAAATTTGGAACTATTTCTCAGGTCTTTGTGCAAGCCTGAGCATTGACTCCATCCTTGAACATAGGAGCTGTGAGGTCACCTGCAATCCCTAGCTTAGCAATTCAGTATTTAAGAATTCGTTTTTATTTCCCCTCCTTAAGCAGCTTTCTAAATCAAGCTTGTTGCGAACTGAGGGAACTTAGTGCCAGAACCTGCTCCCACTCGATTTTCACCCACCCCACCCTCGCTGTTCTCTGACAGTTTATTATATAGTCTCAGTCGAGGAACTCCTCCCACAGGGGCTCCTCCCACTGGAATCCCACAGTCAGCTGATTTTCTAACCCCTGAAACCACACCCTCCGTTCCTAAGGAGATCAAAGCTAAATCGCTATTTCTCCTCTCTTTTCCTCTCCAAACCCAGCCCTATCCAGCCCCTGGGTAGCCTCTGACATCTCCTCCACAAGGCTCTAAGACACCCTCTCCCTGGTGTACTTGAACCTGGGACCTCTTGCACCAAAGTCAGTAACACTATCACTACTCTACAGCGGCAGTCACCCTCATTGAATTTCAGCTATCACCCTTATTTTTCACTATAAGCATAGAACTATGGGCACTCACACTCCCTTGCTAGGTCTTCTCACCCTTACCCTGCTGGTTCAAACCTCCCCCCAACCTGAGCTCCCTCCTACTACATCAGGCACCTCACCCCAAGTTACCCCAGTATGACCCAACCCCCCCACCTTGAATGCACCCCTAACTCACCAGCACCCACCCCTTGCCTATAGCCCCACTTCCCCTGCCCTCCCGGGCCCACCCTGGACCAACCTGTTCCCTGCCATACCCACCCTTCGTGCTCTACCTATCCGCTGCACCCTTATCACCAGGTCCTCATCCGGGCACCAAACCATGGGTCCCTGCCACCACCATCCCCTTATCAGAATAATCACAGTGCAATTCTTACTGTCTGGGAATGTACATCCGGATCCTGGACCTTTATCTGCCAGCCCACCCAAACCCTGTACCACTACTGGTCACCACCTTCATCCCTTAACATATGTAGCCTCCTTAAGAAACCTACTGCTCTCCAGTGTTGGGTCACCCAGCATCAACCTGATATTCTTGATCTGGTAGAGACTTGACTCTCTAAATCCAAACTTGACTCTGCTATCTCCCTCCCTCCCTGGATACACCTTATTCATGGAAGACCGCATAGACAAATGCAGTGGTGGGTGTGCTATACTCATGCGGGACACCCTACTAGGTCATGCACTCCCTGCTCCCTAACTTGACTATGGTACCCAAGCCCTCATGCTAAAAGTTATCCCTGACCCTGCCAGAGGCCCTCTTTTTCTTACTGTTTCCTACATACCCTCAAGGAACCAGAACTCAGCAGTCCAGTCCCTCATCAACTACCTCACATCCCTCCTGCACAAAGTCGAGCAAGTGATCCTTGGTGATCTTAATGTTAACTGACTTGCTTCTGCCATTTTCCAAACCAGGTAAGGGGAAATTGTTTAACCAGGAAAGGCACACTAAGCCGAAGCTCGTTTCCAGATCCAACCTGGGAGCACAAGGAAGTTAAGTGACTTGATCAGGGTCACACAGTATGCAAGTGGGGGCTGTGGGATTCAAACCCGGGTCTCCAAGTTTGCGGCTCAGAGCTGAAACCACTACACTATACTGCTCCAGGAGGTACTCCTTTGCTGCCCTGGATATGTCCCAACTAGTCTCACAGCCCACCAGGTTCAACCAATCCAGTGGAACCAACACTCTCCTAGACATTATCTAATCAAACCACCCCTTTAAAATCCAGGACATCACTGCCCTCCCTGACTCACTTAATGATCACTCTCCAGTCATCTCTACCTGGTCATCCTCCTCTCCAAAACCAGTGTCCCAGGCTACACTGTACTGGCAGCTATGCCCTGGTGGCCTAAAAAAGTTGAAACAGCACCTAGCCCAGCTAGACTGGTCCCTTATCCAACATGCCCCAGATATCGACTCAGCTCTTGACTTCTTCACAAGTGCCTTCTGCAAGGCCTGTGACCTCTTCATCCCCCCCCCCACTAGGATCCGTACGAAGAAAAGCAACACCATTTGGATCATCCTTCCCTCATCCAGAAACTTAAGAATAGGGATAATCTGTGGTGAATCGCTGTAGATTCAGGCAATCCATCTGACAGGCAAGCCTACAATGCAGAGCACAATACGTGCATCTGGGCCATCAGACGGGCCAAGGCGTAGCACTACCAGGCCACCCTCACCTCCACCTGGGGCTTGGCCTGGACCTTCTGGGATAGCATGAAAGAACTAAATGGGAAGACCCGCTCCCCTCCACCATCTCAGCTCACCATCGATGGTGCTGTCTCCTCTGATCCACTACCTATAGCTGACTGCCTCAACATTACTTTCTCTGATCTAAGCTCTGTTATCCCCAGCAGCTTTTTTGATCTGATCCCCTCCTCACTCCCCCTGCCCTGCATCGCCCCCCTTTCTACCTGCACACCCTATCCCCCCATGAAGCCAGGCCATACCTGCTAAATGCCCTTGGTAGTAATATCCCCAGCAGTGACCCCTCAACTCCAGGATCCTCTGCCTGGTCCTGGACATTGTCCTAGTTCCCCTGATAGACCTACTCGACCAGTCCCTATGCCTTGGATAGTTCTCCAGTGCATGGAAAACTGCTGAAATCACTCCAATACACAAGAGCGGTGATAGATCCGCCCCAGGCAACTATCGACCAATCTCCATCCTCCCCCGACTCTTCAAAGCCTTCGAAAAAGTGGTGTCTATCCAACTATCTGAGTACTTGGCTAAGTATGAAATTATGTGCCTGGAGCAAAATGGCTTCTGCCCAGGACACAGTACAACCACTGCTCTCCTGGAGTTCTACTAATACCTGCACTCTGCTCTGAACTCTGGCAACCTGGCCAGTGCAGTGTTCATTGATCTCTCCATGGCCTTTGCACACTGTCTGTCACTCCCTCCTACTCGACTCTCTCAACCAACTCAGTTTCTCCGCTGGTCCCCTTGCCTGGTTTTCTAGCTACCTATCTGCTAAATCCCAGCTTGTAAAAATCAACGGCTCCCTCTCCAACATTCGACCCATTAGCTCCGGGGTCCCACAGGGCTCAATCCTGAATCCTATTCTCTTCAGTCTCTTCCTCAACACTCTCCCCAGCTCCTGCAATAGCAAGAAGCTCCTCTATGCAGACAATGCAGTTCCCTTTGCCTCACACCCAGATCCCTCCACTCTCCAATCATCCCTTCAGCATGTCTACAACCAAACAATAAGGTAGTTTCTTGATCACAGACTAGTCATAAACCTTAAGAAAATCAAATCAATGTTCTTCTCTCACCACCAAAATAAAGCTAGAAGTGCCCCCCTCCTGATTACCCCAACTCTCAGCTCCCATTAGAACAAGTGCCCACATACAAATACCTAGGCATGACTTTCAATACTGCCCTCACTTTTCACAGCCCACATCAACTCTCTTTCCTCCTCCATAAACTCTAGGGTTGACCTATTTTTCCACCATAGGGATTGCCTGCCCCTCGCTGCCCTCCAGCTGGCCATCACCTCTTCTGTCCTGTCCCTAGTGGACTATGGCTTGTCCATCTATGCTGCAGCTGATAACATCGCCATCTCTAAAATCCAGCTCTCCATCAATAACTCCTGTAGGCTCCTTGCTGGACCCTCCAGCCGCACCCACACCTGCCTGCTCTACTCCTCCGCCAACCTGCTCTACTTTGAGGAACATCTGCAGTATCAGACCTGCCTTCTTGCTAAGAAATCCCTGCTTGGACTCTCCCCCCCAGGAGTCTCTGCCTCTCTACCACAGTCATCCTCATCCATTTCCACTTACAGCTCTGTTAATGCCACCTTCAATGTGCCCAGAACCAAGACCTCCCTCACCCAGAGGTCCTTCTTTTATTGAACCCCCACCTCGTTCAACTCCCTCCCTACCTGCATCACCAACACTGCCAAACTTGGTCCCTTCAAAACCACTTTCTGGAACCATCTCTTTAATGTCCACTGCTGTAGGTGCAACTAATCCTGCCCCCCCAATCCTACTGCAGGACCTTTCCCTGCCTGGCCTCCCTAATCTCGACAAGGTCACCTGGACTGCTGATCCATCTTCCCCCTATCCCTTTTTACCTACCCCCTTAGGTTTATACAAGGATGTATTTCACCGCAACTCCAGAAGAATTGTACATCTTTAATTGTAAATCTGTATTTTATACCAACATGTAACTAAGTGTATTCTGTGTTCGTTGTCTGCACCTGTAATGTTTTCCAATGATGTATCTGCACAATGTTCTATTGTCTTGCCCTCCCTGCGATGAGGTGCCTTTGTAAATGAGTCCCTGACTCAAAGGTTGTAAATCCGTCTTGTTCAAATAAATAAATAAATAATAATAAAAAAATAAATAAATAAAAATGGAGGATAATGAGTACCAATGCCCATAATCTGGATAACAAGCTCCCTGAACTAGTGGCCTTGATGTAAGAGGGATGCCTGGATATCGTGGCAGTCACAGAAACATGGTACACAAAGAACCATGACTGAGATGTCAACATACCAGGGTATACAATCTACAGGAGGGACATGAAGGGTAAAAGAGGAGGAAGAGTAGCTCTCTACATAAGGGAAGGAATCAAAGCAAATTAACTAATGGGTAAACAGGGAGGGGAGGAGACACTGTGGGTCACCCTAGAGACAGGAAATGGCACCAAAGTCAGCACAGGGGTTGTTTACAGACCCCTGTCACAGGTGGCATGCCTCAGACAGCTAGTGTTAGAACCCATTCAGAAGGGAGCAATCTTAGACCTGGTACTCTCAAATGGGGATGAAGAGAGGATCTCAGATTTAGAAGTATGTAGCCATCTGGGAACAACCAACCTCAAATATTGTGGTTCACAGCAAACATAGCTCAAGAGTCAAGCCACACAAAAACAACGGTGATAGACTTTAGGAGGGCTGACTTTGACAAAATGGGAGAGTGCCTCAAAAAAGTCTTAGTAAACAGGCAAGAAGGAGGGGTGGAGGAACAATGAGAAACATCAAAACTGCCATCACAAAGGCTACAAGCCTTTGTGTAAAGCAAGTCAACAAAACAAAACAAAGGAAAAAGCCACTATGGTTCTCAAAAGAAGTGGTAGGGAAGGTTAAGGAGAAAAGGATGGCATTCAGGAAATATGAGGAGGCAGAGAAGTAGCATGACAGAGAACTATATCAATTAAAGCAGAAGGAGGTGGGGGGTGCTGTGGAGCCTGAACTGTGCAGACGCTGGTTATTGCAGCTCTGTCACCTAGTACATCTAAACTAGTGTAATCAATAATTTTGAGAGGTGTTGAACTATTTTGGGTCACTTCATTGGATTCCTGGCACAGAAACACATAAGGATGGGGAATCCGAAGTGAGACAGAGCAACTGGTGGCTCTGACAGAGGGAAAGGAGCTGGAACCATGCATCCCTCACCATCAGGCTCTCAGGCCCAGATGGTGGATGATGCTACAGAGGAAACCCTCTCTACTTTGGGGTTGAACATTCAGAACTTAATCCAATCAGTTGCTGGTCTGGCACAGAAAGTAGAGGGGTTCATTTCCAGAGTTAATGTTTTAGAATCTACTGTAGATGGACTGAAAATGGAACTCCATGAGGTGAGCAAACAGGCTGATTCTGCCACGGGGGCTAACTCACTCATGGCCAAGGAACTGCAACATCTACTCATTAGGATGGAATCAATGGAGAACCAGGCCTGCAGCAGTAACATTAGGCTTCTGGGTGTTCCGGAGGGCAGTGAGGGGGATCACCGAAGGATGTTTGTCTAGGATTTTCTAACAGATAAACGTTTACATGATGGTGCACAACCTTTTTTGGATATACAGACAGTGTATTGTGTCACCCCTTATGGCCGACGGCAAGATCCCATGGATCCTTGAACTATGATGGCAGTATTTTCGGGAATGGGGGAGAGATATCGGATCTTACAGTTGGCATGCCTCGCAGGCCATATTATGATGGATGACCACCAGATTTATTGTTCCAGGACATTAGCAATGTGACAAGACAACGTCATGGAAAATTTGGCGGGGTGAGGCGTTTGTTGCAGGAAGCTGAAATACCCCATACAATGATCTACCCTGCGTGCCTTCAAATTGTTTGGGAGGGGAAAGTTTATCTTTTTTCAGACCCCATTGGCCCAAATGGGCTACCAAATTTGCAGCTATCTCCAGAAAGTCATCAGTGGCTGAAGATCACCTCACTGAAGAGGAGGATGAAACCTGAGAAGGGCATTTGGGATCTGAATAAGGCCTTCTGGAACTAGTTATGACAGCTATCTAAGATAGTTACTTGCACTTTGGACTTAGTGACTAAAAAGTGACTTCTAACTAAAAAGTCTGTTTTTGTGTTTTTTGTGCAGTGGTCTTTTCGATTGCTGGTTTGAGCCTATATTAAGCCACTATAAAAGCTCAGTTTTTATTTGGATGGAAAGTGATGGGTATGGGGGGGACAATATGCCACAGAAGTGCATAATAACCTGCTCTCAGTTTAAAAATTGTGATGTTTCTTTAGATAGATTGCATGGAGACAAGGGTCTCAAATGAAATCATGTTGCCTTTGAAGGACTAATACTGGACATTCATTAATTAAGGGGAAAAACCATGCTGCTCTTGGACTTTTCTAGGTTCTAACATGATTACCCATGATGTTGTAGCTCTATATGATGAATGCACCGATCCTGTTAATAAGGGACTGTTGCCATATATTGTACAATATATTTGGATGGTCCACTTTATGTATATCTCAATGTTACTGCATTGATAAACTAATAAAAATAAAGTATATAAAAAAAAGGCAGAAGGAGGCAGGGAAGACAGTCAGAATAGCAAAGGCCCAAACTGAGGAAACTATAGCCAACTCTGTTAAGAAGGGGGATAACACCTTTTATAGGTATGTTAGGGAGCAAAGAAAGACTAATGGAGGGATACTGAGGTTTAATAAAGGGGAGAGAAAGTGGGCAGAGTGTGACAGTGAAAAAGCAGGGATACTGAATGAATACTTCTGCTCGGCATTCACAATAGAAGAGGAGGAGAGGTACCTAAACCAAAAAATAGAAACACTCTGAATGGGGGGGAGGGGGTCAATACCAGTCCATTCACAGAAGAAAGGGTTCTGAAAAAATCTCTTAAAACTGAAGGTGGACAAAGCAATGGGGCCCGACAGGATTCTCCCCAAAATTCTAAAAGAATTATTGGTAGAACAAGTGACACCACTGACTACCCTCTTTAACAAACCATGGGAGGATGAGGTAGTACCTGAGGACTGGAGGAGGGTGGATGTGATTCCACTTCACAAGAGTGGGAACAGGGAAGAGGAAGGAAACTACAGACTAGTTAGTTAGACCTCAGTGGTAGGGAAAACGATGGAATCATTTCTGAAGGAAAGAAATGTTGAGTACCTAGAGGCCAGCAGGGCACAGGACCCAATGCAGCATGGATTCACAGTGGGAAGGTCATGTCAGATGAATCCAATTGATTTCTTTGACTGGGTGACCAAAGTAGTAGACCAGGGAGTGGCTGTGGATGTGGCCTACCTAGACTTTAGCAAGGCATTAGACACAGTCCCACACAAAAGATTAATATACAAGTTAGCCAGCCTTGGAGTGGGTCCCAAGGTGGTAGCCTGGATAAAAAATGGCTGAACAACAGACTCAGAGGGTAATAGTAAACAGAGTCCACTCTGAAGAAAGGGGGGTTACTAGCAGGGTACCGCAGGGTTCAGTACTGGGACCGGTCCTCTTTAATGTCTTTATAAGTGACATTGCAGATGGACTGGAAGGAAAAGTATATCTCTTTGCAGACAACACAAAAATCTGCAACAGGGTTGATTCACAACAGTGTGGAAAGCATGAGAAGGGAATTGGCAAGGTTGGAGAAATGGTCTATATGGCAACTTAGAATTAACGCAAAGAAGTGAAAAGTAATGCACTTGGAAAACAAAAACCCTGGGGAATAGTATACAATGAGGGGCGAGATACTAACAACAAAAATGGAAAGGGACCTGGGTGTAGTTATATCAGATGACCTAAAGGTAGGCAAGCAATGTGAGAAGGCAGTAAGGAGGGCTGGGTGGATACTGGAATGCATAGGGAGAGGTATCACCAGTAGAAAACAGGAAGTTGTTATCCCTCTGAACAGACAGTTGGTGAGACCCCATCTAGAATATTGTGTGCAGTTCTGGAGACTCCATCTCCACAAGGACATAGACAGGATGGAGGTTGTCCAGAGGAGGGCAACTAAAATGGTGCAGGGTCAGTACCAGAAGACATATAAAGAGAGACTACAGGAGCTTAATATACATACCCTCAAGAAAAGGAGAGTGAGGGGGGACATGATAGAAACTTTCAAGGGAATCAACAAAGTCTAAAAGGGTAGCATCTTTCAGAAACAGTGATGAATGACTCAACGCCACCAATACACAAAATTTATAAAATCCCGGAGTTACAGCAGTAGTGAAGCCTTGGCCAAGGAAAAAGATTTAATGCCACTCCTATCCAACAACAGATATGCCCCATTACTAGTTCAATCACACTGTAATGGATCAACAACAGAAAACCAAATGCCCATATTTCAGATCACAGGGACATTGACCCCCAACACTGCCCAGATCGAAGAACACCTACCACAGAATTTGGAGAAGACCCCAGATAAAGCTCAAAAATCCCCCAATAACAAGGCACAAAGCCTACCATGAACTCCATAGAAAATGACTGGACCTCAAGATTCCAGCAACCAAACATGCTGATGGTGAACTGAATAGTCTGCTTTTTCCAGTCAGTAACAAACACTGCAAAATAACATTCTTAGTAGGTGCCCAACCAACAGAAAGAACAAGCTGAGAATAAGAAAATGAAATAAATAGAAAGACTGCCACTAACAAACTCTGAAAATACTCAGTCTTCTTTTATACCCACTCCATTATGTGTTCAACCAATGTGTAACTAATTATACAAAACTCAGACTACTATGCAATGAGCAGTCTACGGAGGTTAGAAGATGCCATTTTAGAGCTTACATGTCCTAAATGTATTAATCTGACCTGTACATCCCTCAATTGTATAAAAATGTTTGCAATGTTTTAAACCCCGCTGAACCATTGTGCACTTTTCCACCAGGTCAGGCTCACCCACTGGTAGAACAAAGAGTACCTAGTGTACTGAACGGGGTGACAACAGAGCCTGTCTTATGTACATGTTTCTCTCTCAGGCAATGAATAACTATTCGTTCTGGCAATAGAACCCCTAGTAGCTGCAATGCACAATGAATAACTGTTGCTGTTCCTCTGAATGACCGTTAATTCAGGACTGGAGAAATACAATCAAACCCAGATAAATGCTTAAGATAAAGTTGTGGTTTATAGCTTCTCCAACTAGGTAATTTGCTGACCACAAGAGTCCCCAGAACCCCTATAGTCTCAGCATAAGGGCTAGAGACAGCACAGAAGAGGCTGCCAAGCTGCCCTGTGCCACATAAAATGTCATGAAATGCGAGCTGGGGGTACCCTTGCTTTCTCAGTGCAGCAACTACACTGAAGGCTGAAAGCCTGACACTAAATTTAGCATATAAATAACATCTTCCCATCAGTGCCTGTATGTAATCAGAGGTATGACTGCAGTAATGGTCAAGCAACAGGCCATCCCTGACCCCTGTAATCACCCCTCAGAACCAGGGCACATTGCTTACAATCAATGAGGTTTCAGACACACCATGATTCGGCTATGTTTAGGGGTATCTGCTGTCTATAGATGCTAAAAATGTGGTCTTTGGGGTCACTCCAACCAGACAACTGATGTGCCAGGTGCAGTGGCTGAAATTAAAGCCCATACTATGGAGTTTGCTTTGATGCCCCTAGCTGCAAAATGCATCCCCTTGACAGATGTGGTGTGCCACCTGTGCAGCTGCAGTGTAAAGTGCAATATCAACCCAGGCAGCTATGGCCTACTTTCACACGTAAAGATGAATCCTTATTGGATTATCCCCTGCCATCTTGCCAGTGGTGTGTCTGGGATCTCACTAGGACAGTTATCCATCTAGGGTGCAGTGACAGGGGCAAGTTTCTTACATTTGATCTTGCCAGCAGCTTGCATGTCCTGTGTAGGGGAATCATACAAGGCTGTGATGGGGGGACTGAGTACCTCTCAGGGAATGGCAACCAGCATGGACTAACAGGTTCAGAAAGATCTGCTCAAGGATCCAATACCAGAAGCAATGATGCTTTGAAAGTTGCTATCACACTGTGCAGGCTAATTATAAATCCCCGGCCAGAATAGTCCAGATGCAGGCAACCCAGGACTGCATTAACCACTGAGGTTCCCCCTGCTCCAACCCGACATGGCATGCTCATCTATAACCACCTAAGCAAAGCATGACCTGCAGCAATAGGCTAACAAACAGTGAGCTAGAAGGTAGCATCCACCATAATGGCAGTACCATAACACAGATGAGAAACCAGCATCTGACATCACTGAATGTCTGTCTCACCACTTGATATGCTCTCAGGGAAATACTACAGACCCCGTTAGATAAGACTCCAAAAGTCTGGGTGTTGGATCACCAATGGAATATACCTTCTGAGTAGACATGCTCTGACCAAAAGTGTGTTACCACTTGGATGTACAACAGTTAAGGGGGTACTTGACTTTAAGTTCCTAACCTTAACCTTATAGTCTCATAGTCTTGTACAGGTTCATATGGCCGAGGCACATAATGAACCCGCCACCACAGTTTAGTGATAGTAGTGATAGTTTTGGTGTTCCATATAATGGTCCAGGTTTAATTTAAACTGTTTAACTGTTTTACTCATAACAACACTACAAAACTGCATAAACCAAGACACATAAAAAATTGGCTACTCTTCCAAAGGAGACAACAACTTCCACTCTTTGGGCACATTAACAATTACTTTAGTAAGCAAAAAAAGTGGTAGCACCCCACATATAGATACATTGATACATAGACAGTGTTGGCAGATAAGGGCCTATGGCCCACCCAGTCTGCCCATTTGAGCTTGTAAGTTCAGTTTATGTTTTCCTAGAAGTCTGTTCCCCCTTAACCCTGACCTCCAGAATTCCTTTATGTCTATCCCATGCATTCTTAAATCCCGTGATTGTTTCAACCCCCACCACTTCCTCACTTCCTCACCCACATGACTACAAGTTCCTAAACTTAATCTTAAACTACCTAGCAAATACTGAACAGATTCACCTCTCCGTGCAGCCTGACCGGGTCGATCAAAATAATTGCCAACTTCCCTACCAGTTTGTTTTAATCCAAGGGTTCAACAACAATTACTTTTGGGCCATGTGTTTCACAAACTGTCCTAATGACACCCTGAGCCCTGGCAGTAGAGCAGAGTGACTTGTTAAACCACAATAATCCTTATGCACTGTACCTGCATGCTCCATTAAGAAGAGACTCTCGATGTTACAAATATCTCCTTAAGAGGATACACCCCATGCATCTAAACTGTGCAGCTGAAGGGGCCAGTAGAAGACTGGAGCCCCTTGTAACTGCACTAGGCCCATGCAGATGGTGCTAATGCCCACAGAAAATGCACAATTAAACCAATTAAGAGCAAGTATGCCCTAACCACACAGTGGCAGAAAATATGGAATTGACACTGCTTAAAATGACAGAGCACATATACAAACATTGCATAACATGGGGCCATACAATGTCACTTTCATTGCACCCTTGTTCAGTATGGAGTAGAACCCCATGCAATAGCCTAAATAACACAAGGTACAAAATGCAGGATGGTTCCACCGAAGTTCAGTACCCTTTACCAGGAAAACGTGTGGAGGACCCTTGAATCATGGGCTCTCCTACTGAGAGAGACTAGGCCCCCCCCCCAGGAAAAGTGTAAGGATAATTTAAAATTCAGCATCTACTTCCTCTCCACCACTTCTGGTGGTCCTAAGAGACCATGGGATGCTTCTTAGCATTAGGTTCATAGCTAGGTATCAACCCCTCCAACTAATGTAAATACTTTCTTGTGCATGTGGTGCCTGACACAGTATCAACCACTGAACAACCAAGAAAGTGCCTTATTGTATATAGTTATGTGTGATATGTTTCCTAATTTGACTAGCAGTGCATTTGAGCCCCAAGTAAAGTCTGTACCAGCCTGACACTCCGACGCCATGTGAGACCTAAAATGGAGGCATAAAGGGAAAGGGATCACACCTCCAGACTGTCTCTCTCTATCATCCATCAAACCCCTGCTTGTTGCTTGCAATGAAGCCATCATCACACACATACACACACACACACACACACACATACACACACACAACACACCCCAACTGGTATAATGACAGACATTAGATGTATTACCTAGAGCGTAAGAGGACTAAATTCGCCAGTTAAATGCAAACAGGTTTTAACCCATCTTCACTAGATGAAAGCTCAGCTAGCCCTACAACAGGAAGCCAAATTAAGTGACACTGAATCCACTAAGCTAGCAAAAGGTTAGATAGGGCAAGAAATTCATAGTGAAGCTCAAGGCAAAAAGAGGTGGGTATCTATCATAGTTCATAAAAGCCTCAACTGGACAATTCAAAAGTTGAAGTATGACACAGAAGGTCAATGGGTACTTGTCCTATTCCAAACACCTCAAGGCCTGCTAGTAGCTGGCAACCTATATGCCCCCAGTGAAAACTCCCCCCAGTTCCTCCATGACCTTGCAGCACAAGTCACCACCTTCAACTTCATCAATGCACCCCTACTACTAGGAAACGATTTCAACCTAACATTATTCCCTTCCAAGGACAGAAGCCTTGGTAAACCCACATCCCACACATGGGCTTTACAGGCTTTAAAGCTCAGGATGGCAGACCAAGCCTTAACTGACATGTGGAAAGTACATAACCTTTGTCAAATAGACATCTATCACTCTCTAGTGCATAGTTCTGATAGCAGACTAAACATGTGGAAGGCCCTGCCACGTATATTACCCATGGTAACAAATTCCCATATCACACCTCTGTTCATCTCAGACCATGCACCTCTGCAGTCGAACATGCTATATGGAATAACCCAGCCAAAATTACACAACTGGAGGACAGAACCTCTGTTTTTCACAGACCCTCAATTTGGCCCATGGTTACAGGACACAACAGAAGAATTTTTCAAACTGAATGATACCTATGACCCTTTAATTGGCAACCTATGGGAAGCATTCAAAGCCACACTCTTCAGCCATATCATGCCATATGCCTCTTACTGATGGAGACAATGTGAACAAGAATTTGCAGATCTCAAACACACTCTAAACCAAAAAGAAAAATCATACAACAAAAAAAACAAAACAGACACCATAAAACCCCTATTAAAAGAAATACTAAAGCTAAGGTGCAGTATTAATGCATTAATGACCAGGAAAGCAGAACCTGAAAATCTCTACTAAAAACACCATTTCTGAGAAGGGGAGAAAAATGCAGCATACTGTAAGCATACTATTTAAAGTGGCAACAAACCAAAACAACCATTGCCTCAATATATAACACAGTGGGAACACCTGTAAAATGCCAGCAGATATTAACAAAGAGATGACCAAATTCATACCCAATTGTACTCTTCGTGAATTCACAGCCCCAAATGCATCTCAGAACTTCTATTCTCACTAATGCTCACCAAACTGACACAAGACCAATCTAGCATACTGACCTCCCCATCTCCAAGATAGAGATTGTTAGCACCATACAAGCAATAGCACATAAAGCCCCTGGGCAGGACAGTATGTCAACAAAGATTTACTAATGCTGGAAAGATTATATACCAAGATAAAAAACCAGATGTTTCCATACCAAGAACACCATCACAATCACCACTCTCCCAAACCTGGGAAAGACCTCACACTACCAGCCAGCTACTGCACCATGGGCCCGTGATCTCAAGACAGGGTACAGTCACATGTCAAGGTATCAAACCCTTGGTCTATCATGCAATTTATGGTGGCATTCCGGTGGCATCTTGCATTGTATGTTTATGTTATAAACCGGTTTGCACCACCAATGGCAGTGTTCAACACCAGGGTGCAAGTGTGTTAGGCAGCACCTGTGCCTTTCGGTGGTGCCGCTATAACCGTGCGTAATTTGAGTTTGTTTAACTTTAAGCAGCCCGAACTGTACTAGGGCATCCAACTGTTCATCGCCCCATGGCACCGTGATAAAGTACGGAGAGTCCTCCCCCCACAGACATCCATGCCCCCACCTCCAGATGTTGGGGACCCCAGAGGTTCATTCTCCAGGGTACCCCTGGATGCCTGTGCCACCTGTCCTGCCCTCCTATGCCACCTGGTGTATGCCATGGTGTTCCTGGGATGGGGGCTTTGGGGAGGATGCCAGTAGCTGGCTGCTACTTGTGACATCTCGGGTGTCTGTACCAAGCTCGAGGTGTAAGGCTCCACATGGCATATCCTGTATCTCACAAATGCCAGCACCCTGCCACTCTTGGAATGTGGTGCAGGATCCCTGGTGTAGTGGAATGTCCCACCTCGCATACGCCAGCGAGTTGTGACATTTGACTTGGAAGCGGGCCCCATATCTCTTATCATGGTTGACAGCAAATCTATGCTAAGGTCATGGCCCAGAGTTTAGAAAAACTCCTCCCTTGCTTGTTTAACCCATCACAAGTGGGGATTGTCAAAGGGTGACTCAGCAGTGACCACATGCATACACTACTGGACCTCATACACATAGCCAACGGTGCTACCACACAGCCAGTGCCAGTGGCAACTGACTTAGAAAAACCTTTTGACTTAGTGGAATGGGAGTACCTTTATACAGTGCTAAACCACCTAGGATTTGGGAACCCCTTTTCACCATGAAACAAGCTATGTACTCGGACCCTCAAGCTCGGGTCCATGCCAACAACACAATATCCCACCTTTCCACTGAAATGAGGCACAGAAAAAGGATGCCCTCTTTCTCCATTATGTTCATTTTGGCAATAGAACCCCTAGTAGCTACAATATGCAAACACTGTGAGATCAAAGGAATTCAGGCTGGGGAGAGGAACTATAACTCCCTACTATACGCAAATGATCTATTGGTAATACAGTACTAGACAAAGTAAACAAGTCCATCCAGAAACTGATGCGACTCCTATGCAGCTTCACTACACTATTGGGCCTCAAAATCAATCAAACCAAAACTGAAGTCCCCCTGCTTAACCCTACTTGTCAAGCCTTGAACTTTACTTTCCTACAATTTCGCTGGACTCCTGACTTCATTACTTACTTGGGGATAATGAGCACCCTAAAACTCACTCACTGAAGACCTTAACATAAAACTGCCTGTAGCCAAGACACAAACTGACCTCGATATGTGGAAACCACTACAATTATCTCTCTTAGGCAAAACAGAAGTGGTTAAGATGATCAACACTCCCAAACTACTTCAATGTATCTCTCACCTACCTATAACAAACCACAATAAATGGTTTTCCTACATTGATGAGATCATAGGTAATTCCTGTGGGAGGGCAAGCAGCCCTGGTAAAACCACAACAAATGCAGAACACACTGGAAAAATGGAGGACTGGGCCTGTAATGGATCAAAAGGTACTACTGGACATATAGGACAGTACAGATACTATGGTAGCTCACAGTATGCCCACCAATCCACTCATTATGGGACAAAATAGAAACCACCCTAATGAGGGACAACCCATTAACTGTTTGCTTATTGGGGAGGGACAAGTTACCGTATCAATCCTCCCCCTTCATCCAAACATTCAACAGCGCATGGACACAATTAAGTAAATGGCTTAAAGCTAACCTATCACACCTAGCCATCATCCTCCAATGGGGTAACTCAGCACTCCTCATAGGGGTGAGCCCTTACAATGGGTGACCCAGCAAATGAAAGGTATTCAATCTGTGGCAGACCTTTTGATGCCAAACACAACTAGACTAGACTCATTTGAAGGACTTCAAAATTGATATGGCCTTGAGTGGGCTAGATTTTGGAGATACCTACAGATTCGAAGTGCTCTAGGTCCTATTATGAAAATCACACAAACCACCCAACCTCATAAGCAGGTACACTCACTTACCACATAGAATCACACCAAGAAAAAGGTTGTAAAAAGAGTTTACACTATCATAAGAGACTCTGTTCTGGACCAAACTGAACAAGTGAGAAATTACTGGGAGGGTGCCCTTAAAATAGTGTTGTGTGAAATGCAAAAATTTCACTCCACAAAATATTTTGTAATTTCTCGAAATTTTTCACCAAGGCAAAATTTGGTTTCACCTGAGTTTCAATTTTGCATAATTGCAAAATGTCATGTAATATGGTTTCAGAAAGCAATGTTGATGAGAGTGGGGGGGGGGCTTGGCTCGGATTCAACGATAATGGCTGCTTAGGACTCTCACTCTGTCCAGCCTGGCACTTAACTGCACCTAATCTACAGTAATGCTGAACTGAAATACCTCAGATACAACTGGAAACCCCCTCCCTGCCTCTGCCACCTTTATCCTGATGTTTTTTGGTGCAGGTGCCACACTCCTTGGGTGTTTTAGATGGGGCGAGAGCTGTACAGCCGGGGTAGGCTGCAAAGGCCTGACAGCACAGATCCTAGCTCAATTGCCAGTACTGCCACCTCTAATTCTGTGCCCGAGTTACGATTTAACAGGTCATGATCACTGAAAGCTGCGGGCATCTCTAACATACTGAAAGCTACTTTACCTCTCGCCACCACAAAATATTGCCATTATGGTGGGTGTGATGGAGACCTATGCAGAAAAAAGTCAATGGCCAGGTCTGCAAGATATTCAGTTCCCCCCTGGCCAGGCCCAATTAGGAGATGCTCTATCACACATAACTCAGATGCTTGAAGCGCTCCTAACCAGGGTTGACAATGTTGGTGCATCTTTGGCAGGAAATGTGGCAGACATGCGATGACTGGAAGACAAGCAAAATGTGCTGGAACAGAGAACCGAAGAGCTCGAGAGGCAGCATATGACAGTGTTACAACATCTTAGAGATCATGAGACTAAGCTCACTTGGCTTGGGCATGGTGCTGAGGACCAGAAGAATAGAAGTCGGAGGAACAACATCAGGAACCTCGGTGTCCCGGAGGGAACCGAAGGCCCCAATATTGAATGCTTCCTCAGTGACTGGTTACCACAGCTGCTGGGAGAGAGAGGTGGAGGGACCCAATCGGTGTGGTAAGAGCTCACCGGGTGGGTAGCAGATCGGATGGCTCAATTGACCCTAGAACCATAATAGCGTACCTTTAAGAGGGTTAAATAATTTTCTTTTAGCTGTTGTTTCAAATGATAAATCTGGGTATACATGAAAATGAATGTCCCCCACCTTAAGCCCCTTCTCCTTTTTGGCTTTGAACAAGATCTCTTTCCAATGTTGAAAATTATGTGGTTTTACAAAAACTGTTCTTGGCAAGCTCATATTTGTTGCCAAAAATCTGTTTCCTGCTCTGTGTGCTCTGTCCAAGGAGATCTTATTTTCTGGGTATGATCTACCAACAGCTTCTGTTAGAAACTTCTAAAAAAATAAAAGCTGTTCTTGTACTTGTGTTCCTTCAACTCCCTCTGGTATCCTACATAAGCACAAATTCCTTCTTTGGCATGATCTTCTTGTTCAGCCAGCTTGCATGTAAGAGCGCACGGCTGTGATTCATGAAGAGTTCTGGTATGAATCCTGACCATTAGTATTGGACAGGAGGATGCATGGAAAACCTGTGAAGCATTAACAAAAAATAAATCATTAATGAAAATTGCTTCCAAATGATCCCCCCCTAAAAAAAATACTTACCTTCACTGGCTTGACAGTATTCCAACACCAGAATTCCTCTTCAAGCCAAGAAATGTGCACTACAAGTATGACTATATGACCTGTGATAAAAAAAGAAATGATTACATGTGTGTGTTGTATATATATATATATATAAAACATATATATGTGTATATATATATATATATATATAATATATATATATATTCTATGCAAAAAAAACTTGTTAATGCATCTTCTACAGCAAAAGCAAGGACTTTCGATTTTAGGGTTCCCACCCCTTGCACCCCACCTCTAGATGGCAAATTCCACACTGCTCCACCACCCCCTCTCGTCACCTGCAATTTCCATTGATTAGACAAGACATTAACCCACTCCACCTAATTATTTACTAATGCTGTATGTAAGAGGAATCAGAGCCTCTATGATATATACAGCAAGAATCCGGTTTGTTATTAATGGTAAACTGCAAACCTTTGAAGATCCATTAGAAGCTGAAGAAGCATATGAAAATTATTACTCTGAAACTTCTACACAGAGAAACGCATATGCACATTCTCCAAGATCAACCCCTTATCCAGAACAAGCACAGAGATCTAACACCGAACAAGATTCAATTTAAACATAAGAAAGTAGAATTGATCTGGAACAGATGAATGATTGAAGGCCTTTTTTCTTTCTCTCTTCTCGCCATAGTAGGGTAGTCTTGTCAAGATTTGTACAGAGTTGATTGGATTACTTTGGGTAATTGGAGAAATAGGTAGAAAGGATTGAATAATGTATAAATATCCTTTTCATTTCATATTTACCCTCCTTCTTATCTAGTATTAAGGATAGCGATATGGCCCTTTTTTGTGGGGAAAAGTATAGAAGGGAATATAAAAAATAATCAATAGAAATCAAAAACAAATTAAAGGAAAGGAAGTGGAGGGGAAAAGAGAAGGAGAGGGTAAAAGGAAAGAAAAAAGTATGTAGAAGGTGTGTGCAGAAAGGGGGATTGACTTTAGATATGTTCTTATTATTTCTTCTCTTATAGGTAGGGATGCCACTGACGGTGTATCAGTAATAGATGGCATTATTAGACATCTACAAGAATAATATAGGGAGGGGGAGAACTTGTTTCTCCCAGTAGAGTGAGCTAGGGGGGTCGATGGGTTTAATAGATATAATAATGAAAAAATGGAATTAATTGGAATTGTCTTACAAAAAATGGAAAAACAGAACAAAAACATATACAATTATAAACTTAGTATGCGAGGGTCCAAAAGAGGGAAATTAAAGTATCTTTAAGGGAAATGCATATGCGTACATGTCAGTTAGCTTGAGAATTGCATCCTGGAATGTTAGGAGGCTTAAATCTAGAACTAAAATATGTAAAGTCATTAAATATCTCGAGCTCCATAAAATAAATCATCTTTGTTTACAGGAGACACACTTTAGCAAAACAAGAATCAGAGTGATTTGCTAAGAAATGGGGACCTGGATAATTTTCACTATATAGGAACAACTCAAGGGGAGTAACTATTTTGTTTAAAAAAGCTATTATAAACCCAATTATAATGAAAACTTATTTAGATAAAACTGGCCGTACTGTAATTATAGAATTCCAACTACTTAATTATAAATTCACTTTGGCTTCTTTGTATGCACCAAATGAAAATTCACCAGTTTTTTTTCAATTAATTCTTTCTACAATTAACCACTTTTTCTCCACCTTACATTGTTGCAGGCGATTTTAACATAACACTCTTTAAAAAAGATAACACTTCAGATGTAGCTTCTAAGCTTAAGTCATCAATCAGAGTAGTTAAAAATTTCCAGGCAGATCTGAATTTGACAGATCCATGGTTGTTTCTGAACCCTGATAAAAAAGTTTTCTTCTATTATTCTCAGGCCTACAGGACATATTTGAGAAAAGATTATTTTCTATGTTCAGGAGACTTATTGCACATGATAGAAAAAATTGATTACCCTAGAATACATATTGTTTTCCTTCAACTCCCTCTGGTATCCTACTAGAAGGTCTTTCTTATTCTTATAATTGGCGAATGGACATATCCCTGTTACAAAATAATGAACGAGTCGCAATAACAAATAGGAAAATGGTAGAATTTTTTTTTATATAATGAGAATGGAGAAACAACTATGGACACTTTGTGGGAATCTTTTAAGACCTGGGCAAGAGGTTTATTTCAGCATATGGGGAAAAAGTGATGGAAGCAAGGTTTAGACAACAAATATTATTAGAACCATAATAGCATACCTATTAAGGTACTCAGTCAAGGAAAAGCTATTGCAGGCTGCCAGGGACTTGGGAGAACTTACATGGAGAGGTGCCACCATATCCCTCTATAGAGACTTCTCTCAGGAAGTAGTCGCCAGAAGGAGAGCATTTGGTCCACTTAAAATGATCTTGCAAACAAACTCTTTTTAATATAGATTTAAAAAGCATATAGCATTGCAGATCTCTAAAGATGGGAAATCCATTCTTGCTGAATGTCCCAGAGAAGCGGAAACATGGATCCATAATCACTGGCCTGGCCTTCTGCTGTGGTCTGCATCTCCCAGATGCCTCTGGGTCCCTGGGGACAGAAAAGGCAAAGGAACAGAAAGACAGGAGAGATGGTTGCAAGAGGGAACAAAATACAACTGGACTGGCCCTGCTGTTAAATCACTCCCCATGTCTTATGCGCAGGAAGGCCATTACAGTGGAGTTTCAGAAAAACGGACTGCTCTCAGCTCACCAACTGTTCTTAAACATGTCCTCACTGATTCAGAAGCCACGGAGAAGCAAGCACAATTAAAATCCAATACTTCCAGCCACCAATGCCAGTGATCCAGAAGTCCAAGCCGCCCTCTCACTGGCAACTCCTCAGACTCACCCCCGTCATGCTCCCAAGAGCAAAAGCACTCTCCACAACCAATTGTGAACATCAAGATCAAGAAGCAGCTGAAAACAGTGAACCCCTGGAAGATATCAGACCACTGGACTGGGCTGCCACCGTGGAAGAAGGTGAAGAAGAGTGGGCCTCGGCAGCAGGTCTTCTAAAACCAGGGACTAAATCACTTGCTGAGAACCTGGCTGCCCCTCCGCATCCCAACAGAGCAGAAAAAAAGTGATCAGATGACCCTGGAACCACTGGCAGAAATGGATGATGAACAGGACACTCTAAAGTGGCTAAGACATTTGTTTTATTCATGATAATTTAATAGCTGATAAAAATGTTCCTTCTATAATTGGAAAGGAGATGAGCTGTTTTCTAAGTGGTAGCAGGGCAACAGATTCCTTCAGTTGCACCTGTTCTCTACACCCCAATCCCTCAAGACAGTGCCCCTTGATGGCACCCCCCACAGGATGCCATCTGTCATTTTGAGATTGCTCACCAAGTCAATTGAGGAACTGTCCCCCTAATCAACTGTTTAATACAACATCTGCATCCTGTATATGCAAGGGCACCTGTGCCTCATCCTGAGCCATGCATGTATTATGGGTGCAGACAGCACCTAGGCATACAAATACTAAATAGATGGCAAAGTTCCACCTATTTCTATTTTTCTTCTAGAATATTGCTAGGTAGCCATAGAGGCACCCCCAAAAATGCCCTCTGCTTTTTTCCATTGCTAATGGTTCATACACTACCTATTGGCCCAATTGCCATTAGCACTTTCTGGTTCCTCTAGACCCAATTTCATTGTGGTTCTAGGAGGCCAGGTTGGGACAGGTCACCCTCTGATTGTTTGTAACCTTCCCCCCATTATTGGTGTCTGAAGCAGTGTGGCTAGGAGTGTCTGTTGTCTCTCCTCATACATTTCAACTCAGCATCATTAAAACCACAAAATTGTTCTATGATTGTTATTTCACTTAATATACGAGTACTGTTTAGTGTCACTTTTTCAATCATATACTGATTATCCTGTTTTCTATTGGCTTATCGGATCAGGATATTTCCCAATTGGTGCCAAACATTGCAGCTTTCCTAAACTTGTTCCATTTTCTGGCTACTCCTGACTCCTTTCAAGGGCTGACACCCTCCTATCTGGGCTAACATACACATGACCCCTCTTTCTTCTCTGTTAGACAATCTCTGTCTCATGGGTGAGTACTCCTTTTCTGTTTTTTTTGTTTTTCTGTGGTGTAATATGACTAGTAACTCCCCTGCACCTCCTGTCTGGAAATGCATATCTTGAAATGTTAAGGGGCTTAACCATCCAGCCAAGCACACCAAAGTGCTCCAATTTCTGAAATCCATGGGTATGAATATAGCCCTTCTTCAAGAGATGCACCTAACTAACAAAACTCTGCAATGGCTCAAAAAATTATGGGTAGGAACCATTATTGCTAGTTGTGCCTCAAGAAAACCTAGGGGGATTGCAATCTTATTGCATAAAGCTTCGCCTTTGGTGGTAGAAGAAAAATGCACTGACTCAGGGCAGGTGGATCACAGTTAGACTGTCATACCCAGGGGAAGGGGAAGCTAGCAACATATATGGTCCTAATAATGACTCTGGAGAAATATACCCCGCTATCAGTCAAGCCTTCACCGACCTCATGAATGGGTATTCAGATCTCCCAATCTTGTTAGGAGGAGACCATAACTTGGTCCCTGATATCGTCCTTGACAAGTCTATCCCCACCCCACAGACCCATCCTAAAGACCTGGCGTGTCTTGACAAGCTTATCTTGGAGTGGAACCTCTGTGACCCCTGGAGAAGGGATAATCCACAAGGGCGAGATTATTCCTTTTATTCAGCAGTTCATCAGACTCACTGCAGGATAGATTTCTGGTTGACTAACTATGTAGCCTCACCTGGTGTTTCAGAAGCCACCAATGGAAGTATTATCATTTCCGATCATGCCCTGTGTCTATACTGATTTCTCCCCCAGGGCAAGTGGCCCCCTCCATGAGATGGAGGTGTAACCCACTGCTGTTGCAAGATAGGGACTTTCAGGCTTACATCACAGCAGAGACTCGCTTCTACTTCTCTCTCAATATGTCTGAGGAGGTTTCTGCCCCACACTCTGGGAGTCCTTAAGGCAGTCATCAGGGGAAGATATCTTACACAGCGGCTAAAAACAAGGCTAAGTGAAGCATGAACAACAACTCCAGGCCGAGCTCACCGCCTGGAGAAACAATTTAAACTCTCAACCCAAAGCCCCTCAATTCCCTCTTCTGCCTAAGACTACAGGCCTGAAGTACCAAATAAATACATTGTTAAGCAAAAAAGCAGAATGGCAGCTTCTTTGCTCCAAACATAAATCGTGGGAAGGGGAGAGATAAAGGGTGTAAACTACTAGCCTACCATTTATGTAAACAGCAAGCCTCATCTAGGATACTTGCACTTAGAAATGCAGTGGGCAAGGTGGTATCTACCCACAAAGAGATCAATGAAACAATGCGGCTTTTATCAAGCCCTACACGAGATGAAATCTAAGGTCTCTTCTATTGAACTCTCCAATCGTCTGCTTGAGTTCTGAAAAGGGTTATTTCTCCCTAAACTTTCTCAAGCTTCATGTAATGACCTGGAGGCCCCCATTGCTCCCAGCAAACTCCAAACCTCCCTATCACAGATGGCAAAGGGCAAAGGCGCGGAACCAGATGGGATGATGGTTGAGCTCTATCAACTACTTAGTTCTGACATCACCACTCCACTGTTATGAGCTCTGCAAGAGGCACAGAGCATAGCCTCACTCCCACCTACCATGCAAGAAGCACTGATAAGCCTAATCACCAAGAAATCCTCTAACGTGCTGGATTATGGTAACTTAAGGCCTATTTCACTTTTGTCAGTGGACACCAAACTCCTAGCCAAAGTTCTGGTGACCAGGCTGATGCAGATTCTCTCTTTCCTGATCCACCCTTCACAGTCTGTTATTTTGAAGGGTAGGTCAGGGGCAGATAACTTGCATCTAGTTCTCAATCTGAAGGGGCTTGCTCTACACTCTGCAACCCTCATGGCAGCCTTAGCAATCGACTTCTCCAAGGCCTTCGACTCATTAGAGTGGAACTACCTTCATAATGTCCTCCATCTTTATGGATTTGGTGATTATTTTTGCTCTTGGGTCTCCATTTTATATCATCTTCCAACAGCCAGAATTGTTACCAATCAAGACGTCTCCACCCCATTCTTTTTACAGAGGGGCACCACACAAGGATGCCCCCTCTTGCCTCTCCTTTTCCTCATAGCCCTCGACCCCTTGATCAGGAAGTTCTCTCAGACTCCTGATATCACAGGCATCCCTGTCCAATGGCAGAGCCATTTTGGTTAATGCTTATGCAGACGACATGCTGCTTACGCTGTCCAACCCTGATCTCTCCCTACCCACAGTGCTGCCAATGCTACAAGAGTTTGCTTCCCCCTCCAGCTTTGTTAATCAACCAAAAGGAAACAATTCTTTCTTCGCTCAACTCCAGGTGCACCAGGAAGTACCTACAAGGCACTGACATCAATTGGGCCCCTCAAGGTTTCATTTACCTAGGTATTTACATAGAAACAGAAACATAGAAGTTGATGGCAGATAAGGACCGCAAGGCCCATCCAGTCTGCCCATTTCTTTTTCTACCTTATAAATGTGCCATCGGCCTTTGCTCTGTCAGTGGCCTATCTATTCATAGTCATTTGTATTGCTCCCTTGCGCCTATCATGCCTGTTTGAAGCCCTGCACTGTATTCATAGCCACCACTTGTGGTAAGCCATTCCATGCATCCACCACCCATTCTGTGAGAGAATTCTCCCATTCCCCTTAATCGGCCTCCTCTAATCTCATGCTGTGTCCTCTTGTCCTGCTATTTTCTTATATTTAAACATGTTAGACTCTTTTCACCTTGTTATGCCCTTAAGGTGTTTGAATGCCCTTGATCATATCACCTCTCCTCCTTTGCTTAAGGGTATACATATTGAGCCCGTTAATCTGTCCTCATATGTCTTCTTGACAGTCCCTGCACCATTTTGGCTGCCCTTCTGGACTGCCTCAATTTGGTTAATGTCCTTGTGAAGGTGTGGCTCCAATACTGCACGCAGTACTCAGATGGGGCCTAACCAGTGTCTTGTACAGAGGGATTATTACTCCTCTACGACTTGTGATACCCCTACTAATACACCCTAACACCCCCTAGCCTTACCTATTGCTTTAGAGGTCTGCTTGGATGATTTTAGGTCATCAGTGATGATGATGCCCAAGTCTCTTTCTTCCTTTGTGATTGCTAGCAACTCCTCCCAGCCTATAGGTGGCTTCAGGGTTTCTCTCCTATGTGCATGATTTTGCACTTCCTTGCATTAAATCCCAGTTGCCACTCTTCTGACCATTCTGCTAGTTTATCCAGATCTCTTCTCATTCTGCCCACCCCATCTGGATCATCTACTCTGTTGCAGATCTTGGTGTCATCTGCAAACAGACAAGCCTTACCCTCTAGTCCATCTGCAAGGTCACTAATGAAGATGTTGAAGAGGACTGGCCCCAGGACTGATCTCTGAGGTATCCCACTTGTGACTTGCATCTCTTCTGACTGTATACCATTTACCACCACTCTCTGTTTTCTGCCTGTCAAACCAGTTTGCCACCCAGTTGACCATACTTCTGACCACCACTCTGGTTACCCAGTCAAAGAAATCTATGAGATTAGTTTGACAGGACCTTCCTTTGTAAACCCATGCTGTCTTGGATCCTGTGCTCCATGATTCCAGGTGTTGCACTATCCTTTCCTTAAGGAGTGCCTCCATAATCTTGCCCACTACTGAGGTGAGACTGACTGGTCTGTAGTTCCCGCCTCCTCCCTGCTACCACCTCTTGTGGAGCGGGATCACATGAGCCCTTCTCCAGTCTTCTGGGACCTCTCCTATGCTCAGAGACTCACTAAACAATTCCTAATGGCTCTCTAGTTCCTCCTTTAGCTCCTTAAGTACCCTGGGATGTATGCCATCAGGTCCCATTGCCTTATCCACCCTGAGCTTAGCAAGCTCTTGTAGGACCTTTCTTTGTGAAGGGAGTAGTGCTCACCTCCTCCCCTGTGTCCATGATGTTGAGCTGTGGGCCCTGCCCTACCTTTCTTCAGTAAATACTGAGCAAAAGTATCTATTTAGGATAGATGCCTTTACAGGGTCCTCCTCTCACATGCTCCTTTCTCCATTAAGCTTAGCAAACCCTCTGGACTTTCTCCTTTCACTAATGTATCTATAGAAAGTCTTGTCACCTTCTTTACTGTTCGTGCTAGTGTTTCTCAGTTTGGGACTTTGCCTGCCTTACTGCCTTACCTGCTTCCCTTAGAGCAGTTTGGTATGCCTCCCTATCTTCATCCCGCTGTGTTCCTTATATTCCTGAAGGCCAGCCTTTTGGCTCTGACCTTTTCTGCTACTGTATTTGAGAACCAAAGTGGTTTCTCTTCTTTGCACTTCCTTTTCTGTCTAACACAATGGGATGTTGCTTCAAGTATTGCATCCTTAATGCTTGCCCACTTTGCCTGTACCCCTCACCTGTGTTTCTTTTTGCCAGGCTAGCTTAACTCTGTTGGCCATCTTATCAAAGTCAGCTCCTCTGAAGTCCCATATTTTTGCCTTGGACTGGGATGATTTAGATGTAGTGGCCAAATTGAACCATACCATGTGATGGTCACTGGCCCCCAGGTGACCTTCTACCTGGAGATCTGTGATCCCTTCCTTGTTAGTCAGTACTAGATCTAGGATAGCCCTGTCTCTTGTGGGTTGCTGTACCAGTTGTTTGAGGCCCTCCCTGCAGGGAATCCACTATGAGTCTAGTTCTGCAGGTGTTCCTGCTGGTATTGACCAATCTGTATCCGCATGTTGAAGTCTCCCATTATCAGAACCTCCCTTTAGCTGTCATGTTTTGTATATCTTCTAACAGTAATGTGTCTATGTCCTCCCTCTGGTCTGGGGGCCTGTAGACAACCCCAGTTCTTATGGCTGTCCCATTTCCTGTTTCCAGGGTGACCCACAGTTCTTCTGGCTCCTTATGTGTATTCTGAATTTCTGTAGCTTTGATATTTTCATTAACATACAGGGCCACTCCTCCCCCCCTTTTTGCACCTCGGTCTCTTCTGAACAATACATAGCCAGGTACTGAAGTCTCCCAAGTGTGGTTACTGGTAAACCACGTCTCACTAATTGCTACTATGTCCAGTTTATATCTCCTTAGCGTGGAATGATCTTGAAAAGGCCAATTTTTCTCTTCTAATAAGAGCCCTAACAGCTGAAATACAGCATTGGAGCAAGTTGCAGCTGTCCCTCAAAGGTAAAGTAGAGGCTGTACGCATGTTTGTACTTCCACGAATCTCATACTTATTAAGCAACCTCCCAATCCCTTTGTCCCACAAACCATTTTCCTCTCTGGACAAGCTGGTCTCCTCCTCCTTTTTATGGGAGGGTAGAGCAGCTAATTGGGGATGCACTAAATTGATAGCCTACAGGTCCAAAGGGGGCCTCGGGCTTCCTTGGTGGGTTGGTTATCAACAGGTCTTCCACATGGCACAAGTCACTGCCTGGTTTGAGCTGAGACTGATTTCTCCTCCTCAATGGGTCCTTCTAGAAACTGCCTTCATGCCAGGGGACTCCCTCTTCTCTTTGCTAGCCAGCAAAAAAACCTACGGGCAACCAGCTTACCCCAATCATGGCTGAAACATATAAAGCATGGCTTAGTGCTATGATTCTCACAGGCGTCCCACACACAGCCTGTCTCCCCCCCGATTATATATGCTCCTCTCTGGAACAATAGATTTTTATATTTTTATTTTAGTTTTGGAACGGGTAAGGCCCACTAGGCACAAGTTCCTGTTTTCAGGGTGACCTGGGAGCACTGGGTGGTTAAGTGACTTACTCAGAGTCGCACAGTATGCAAGTGGGGGTTGTGCGAATCAAACTCAGGTCTGGTCTGCTGGATGTATCAAGCTAGTTCACACCTCATTCCTCTAACCTCTAGGCAATACTGTCAGCACATACTTATTATGGTGGATAGCAAACCTCTCTCCTGGCAACACTGGGCCAATAAAGGAATTCACACCATGGGAGATCTTCTCCTCCCAGATAATAAAACACTAATGACATAAGAACAATTGCAGGACCATTTTGATTTAAAAGCTCAGGATTTTTGGAGATATCTCCAACTGAGTAATGCACTTCACCCTCTCCTGGCCAAGTACACTAACGACATTAGATGGAATTGCTTGACCACAATCCATAAACCCAGGCAGTGCCAGGGTAAGGTGGGACTTATCTACAAGATGCTGAGAGACTCGCAGCCAGACACCACCTCCAATTGTAGGCTGGCATGGGAGGCTGTGTTCCAATGCCCTCTTTCCCTGCATCAATGATCCTCCTGGTTCAGAGCGGCACATGTTGTCTACGAAGATGCCAAGAGTCAGTTGATACAGCTAAAAATATGTCTTCGATGGTATAGGACACTTGCCATGCTGTGCAAGCTTAAAGTGCTGCATCATGACAGATGTTGGAGATGTCAAGCCTCTCCGGCCCATCTCCTCCATATCCTCTGGACCTGCCCTGTCCTCCATAATTTTTGGTCATTGGTCTTGGAAGACTGCTTTAGAATTGTGGGTAAAAGGAATCCTTCTCTCTCAAGACTCTTTCTTATTGTGGTATGCCTCGACTCTAGACCCCTTACCTACCCCGCTTAAAGTATGGACTCTGGCTGCGGTGATGGAAGCTAATAGAGTTATCTGGATGAAGTGGAAGCAACCTTCTCCCTCTTTGACCCTCTCTTGGAGGGTGGCCCTGGCTGGGCTAGCTGTCTTTAGAAGTCTCTGCTACAGGGAAGGGTCACCTTCAGGTACTACAAAATGGGAGCTATATCTGCCGTCTTACATACTGAGGTCCCACTCCCATGTCCAGGCAACCCCTATATTTTGACTCCCTCACAATGTCTATTGGAATTGGAGTCCTCATCTCACCTAGTTATAAATATTCTTTCACTTTATCTTTTCTCTCATATGTTTTCACACTTAGGTCATATGATTTAAATCACCTAGCCTTCTCATAAGGAACTAGGAGTAGCTCTGGTGTGAATTAGGCTGCCTTAGCACAGTGCCTTACTTTGAATTGGCTTAGAGCCTATGTACAAATTTCTTTATCAGTTACCTATGGTTAACAGTTGACTGTAGAATGAATAGTTTTGTTACTATGAAACATATATGTGAGAGATACTCATTGGTATATAGATGTATAATATGGCTCCTTGGTAACTGTCACCTGTCTGATGGCTCTGATACCTCTGTTTGTATACTTTTGTATAATTGACACCTGTAGTCCTAAGTATTGATGTATGTCTTTGGAACACAAAAAATACAATACAATCTTACATGATTAAAAAAAAAAAAAGCAATGTTGCCATCCATGTTTAAATTTTGCCTTGTGGTAAAAAATTCAACAGTGTATGTTTTGATTTTGGCAGCAAAATGATGCTCCAAAGGCAAAATTTTCAAAGCATTGTGGGTATAAAGGTCAAATATCATGTGCAGGCTGTTTCCAGAATAGTCTATTGCCTATTGAGTCAGAGAGCAGTCTGTTGTGGTGCATAACAGCCTATAAACCCTTTTAAAACATCTTTAAAACTTGTGTTTGAGAGCTAATTGATCCCAAATACTGAATACAGTTTGTTTCTAGAGCTGCTAGGGAATATTTTCTAATTTTGTGAATTTTTGTATAATACATAGTTTAATTAGTTTTGAGTTTTGTCTGTGTATATGAAGGAGTTGACTGGGGTAGGGTACTGAAGGTGTGTCAAAGCAGTGCAGGCTAGTTTGTAGCCTTTTACAAACAGATTTCTCCCAAATTGTGAGTGATTTACTGTTACAGTATTTCTTTTAAGCCTTTATATTTTTGTTGGTGTTCTACTTATTTGTATTAGTTTTCTTATATCTTAACAAGTATTTTTTTTTCACTTTCTCTGAAAAGTTACTCCTTCTGAGAGTTCCTGCTCTTGTTACCCTGTGTCATATACCATTCTTCTGCTTTAATTATGAATTCTAAATTTTTGAACACACAGTGCTGATTGTTTATATTTTTGGTTTGTGGTCAGTTCCGTTTGCTGTTAACTTGCTTCACTTATACTGTGAAAAGCAACAGTTCTATATTTTTTCTATTGAAAGTACTTTTTGTTGCCCACTTGTCCATATACAGTTTCACTGCTTTGGTAAATGTCTCCCCTGTATTTTGTTGTTGGAACTTGCTTCTGCATTGCAGTGTTTCTGTTTCAGTTTAATTTGCTTACCCTATCCCTATTACAGCATTGTTTACTAACTGACCCATGCTATATAAAAAAAACATATATTAATATTGTAGTTGTCAAGAGATTGCTGGGTCCGTCAGACTCCAGATAGTCACTCATGCCTTTGTTAATTTTATACTGTCATATCTGCTCTCTTTGAAATGTTACTTAATTCCTGATTGGAGAGAGAAAAAAGTAATCTTTTTTTTTTTTTACTAGAATAGGCTACAGTATATGGTGTTAGTTGTACAGAGTGCTGCTACCTGTCCTGATTATGTTTGGTCTTAAGCCATAGTACTGAAGGTGTGAGGTGTTATTCACAAATCACACAGTCAGTAATATGTCCTTTCTTGAAATATTCCCAGAAAAGGCAAAGCTTTGAACAAGCATATGAAAATGCAGATGGTCCAGTACAGGGAAACTTATCGGGGGCTAGGCAGCAGAGAAGTCTGTTGGGGAGAGTAAAACTTCAGTTCCATTTCCCAAAACACATATATGTCTGCATCAATGTCTTCTGTGGGTTCTCATGCTTCTGCAGGTACCAGCAAAGGAGTTGTTTGAAGTACTTGCATAAGTGTGTTTCAGTTTTTAAGGCAAAAACTGTTGCATTCATGCTGGTGGGGGATGATAGTGAGAAGAAGGGAGACACTGACACCAGTACACAAACAGTGGCCCAGCAAGAGGGTGATAAGTCTATCAGTATGACTGCCCTTTTTCCTGCTGGAAATGGTGGTGGTCATAGTATTCAGCTGGAGTTTGATAATCATGGAGATATGGACAGTCATCCACCGGGGAGATGGTTGCAGAGAAAAAAAAATGTTTCTTTGCAAGAAGACAGTGATAGGGGGAGGAGGAGAAGGAGGAGGAGGAGACAAGGACATGGGGAGGAGGAGGAGGGGAGGAGGGAGACAAGGACATCAATAGCACCAGTGCAACTGCTGATGATGTGAGGGATGGTCCCCATGGCAGACAGAGGTTAAAAAGGTCAAGAGTGATGTAGGCCATTTACATGCACAGCCTATGGGTCAGGCTGTCAGCAAGCCTCCAAGCAGTCAAATCATCCCACCTCTGAAAAGTAGACTTTTGGAAGTAATGTTATCAGCCCAAAAAGCACAAACTTCAGCACCTGTTTCTGAGCTCTCCCAGTTCCAGCAGCATGTTAAGTCTAGAAGTCAAAAGTCCCTAGTTTGGACTTTTACATACTTGTTCCATTTGATGAGACCATAGCGATATATCAACTGTATCAAACACATGTTAGTCGGGGAAAAAGGGAAGTCAAAAAGACACCGGTGGCCAACACTCCCACCTGAAAAACAAGCCCCTGCTATGCTGGCAGCAATACAACAGAGACAGCAGAGCTGTTGATGGGATCAGCATTGGGTCCAAACAGTGCTGACAATAATAATGTCTGCAAGTTCAGCTCAGTAAAAATTGTGCATTTCTTTTCTGGGGGGCTTCACCCCCTGCACTACCCCATCTTAAGGATTCTCACTCTGAGGGGAAGCAGATCCTGAGGAAAGTTAAAATACATGGGGCCATGGAATACTGTTTCCATGGTCCCATGTAAAAAAAAAAAAATGAAGTCCCAATATCGTGAAAAATGTTGGAGACCAGGATTGCCACTAGTTGAGCTGCTCCATGCCTCAGGCCTTCATGCAACAGAAGCAGCTCAGCCAGCCTCCTGTTCCCAGCAGCCCTTGTCCTGTGTGCAGGACCATGGACAGTGACCAGGGGCACGCTTACAGCAAGCACTGTAAATCCCCCCTCACTGTCCATGTGAGTGCTTACCAGACTAGTGTCATATAGTGAGGCACTATTCTGGTAGTGCTCATCTAACTGGCTACTGTCTCATCTGTTTCTGTAAGTTAAATGTAACTTAGGGCAGTGCAATACAGAAGGAGGAGGAAGGCAGAGTGGGTCAGTGTTCATGGAGGAGGAGGATGAAAGAGCAGTGGAGGTGCCACTCCCAGTCCCTTGACACAGAAGAGTACACCACCATACTTAAAATCAACCACAATAACTGGTTTCATGTGGTCTGCACATCCCCAAGTCTCAACTTTTAACACTAAAAAAACAACACTGGTATCACAAGTACTGCGTTCTTGTAGAACAGCCTCAAAGATGCAGCCCACAATGAAGACCATCCTTGAGTGGCACTGAAAGTACCCCCCAATCATGCTGCTGCATGTGAGTTAAATGCTGCCAACACTGAGATGCTGGCCATCTATCTGTTGCCATTCTCATTCATGTAGAATGCTGGATTCTACAGGTTGATGGCACATGCCTGTCCCAAATGTCAGGTTCCATCTCAAACCTATTTTTATAAGTGTGCCATGCCAGAGCTGTATGGTAGAGTAGCTGGATCCAAAAGACATGCAATGAAGCATTCTGTGTCAGAGTATATCCATGTTAGCATGGATATGTGGACCAGTCAACAAACAGCAGCAAGACTGTATCTATGCATAACAGCACACTGGACACTGGTACCTGGGGTGGTGGTTGATGTTGTGCCTGGCAAAATCTACCTGAATCAAAATTGTGGTGGTAGCAACACCCCTGGAATTTGGCAGCATGCAGCACTGAATATGTGAAGTGTTACTGGTTCTCACACAGGTGAGAAAATGTTAATGTTCTGCTGGATGAGATTGATAACTGGTTACACACACTTACAGCAGGATTTATCACTAGTGATAATGGCTCCAATGTAGTGAAGTACACTAGCGATGGTGTTTTTTTCTGGGTGCCCTACCTGGAACATTGCCTTAATCTCATTGTGCAGCAGCTTCTAATCCATGCAGACATTAAGGAAACTGTGAGTGCTGCCCACTGCATCTGTAGTACTTCTCGGTTCTGCAAAGGCCCGTGACCATCTCGTGAGCTGCAGTGTTGTAACCATCTGCCCCAGCAATGTATGAAGCTTGATGTTGTGATCAGGTGGAACTCCATGCTGTACATGATTGATTGGCTTTATGAACAGTATAAGGCTGTTTCAGAATACTGTACCTGCTGGTTCACTCCACCTGGGACAGTGCTGGAGTGTCCATCGCTCTAATAACAGAGCAGTGGCACCAAATGTATGACATAATATGCATTCTCTGAACACTTGAGCATGATGCACAGGCAGTGGGTTGGGACACTGCATGTATAAGTGAATCCATTGCCCTCATACTGTACGTGTGCTGAGGCAGACACTGGTGAATGTCTGACACCAGATGGGATCATAGTAGTTGTGATATAATGGATCACATTCTCCATGTGCTGGACAGAAATACCCATATTTCCAGCATTCTACAGTTGGATGAATTTGCCATTGCTACCATGCTTGATCCATGTTACAAACATGGCCTGCCTTCTATAAATTGAATCAGGTCATCAGTGACTGTAAAAGTTGACAGAGAATCTCTTTAGATGGGTTTGTGGTGCACAGATGAAAAAGGCACATAAGATACACACTGCACAGAAAACAAATATTGCTACCACCACCAGCAACCCATAGGCAACACAATCTGACAAAATGGCTAAGGTACAGCAGAAAACAGAAAGTAATGCCATTTGGGATGCTCTCTATCAGGTGGGAGTGGAAGATATGGAAGAAAAGGAGAAGGAGACAGATGAGGCAGCTGGACTCAGGGCAGCTGAATGAATGGTGAAGGCCTGCATGGGGACACAAAGCACCTTGCCATTACTAATGAGCCATTGCAGTACTGGTGCAGCAAAGTGACTGATTGGTCAGCACTAAAATCAGTTGCTGTTAAATACCTGAGCTGCCCACCATCCACTGTCCGTGTGGAATGAGTGTTTAGTTCATCTAGAGATATTGTGCATGACCGGTGGACCAATTTGTTGGCCAAGAATGAGTCCATGCTAACATTCATCTAAATGAACGAAGGGCACATTCTACATAACACAGTGATGTCAATGGTACTGCCACATAAGCTGTGTCTCGGTAATGATGATTACAATGAAGATATCAGCTCTGCTAAGGCTTTCACCAGCAGTGAGGTGGATGAAGCCACAACGCTGAGAGAATTTCGACCTGGTGAGAACTCCAGTCTTGAAGACTGTAAGAGCTGCATTCTGGAAGATGTAACAGTGGAAGTGGAACAACACAGAAGTTACAAGTAGGAACCCCCCCCCACCCCAACCACTTTAAACTCAGTATAGTGTTATAAATTATTTTTATACATTTATCATTCAGTTTGTGATGGTTGTGTTATCTGCTGTTAATCAGTTTAATTTGATCACTCCTGCCCTAAACCGTTGTTTGGTTCACGCCCTATATGAAAGCAGCAGTCAAGTTACCATAACCACAAACATTTTGCATTATTACAGTAATAATGCACCATGGCAAAAATATCCAGCTACACAATTTACTTTTAATTTAGAACTAACCCCATCTTGAAGCAAAATATGTTGTCTTGAAGTCTTTAAAAGTGCCCATGCTGGCACACACCATACCCAGACCGGCCTTCCCCTCTTCATGACACCTGCAGCCATGCCCATGCACACCATGCAAAAAATAAATATTTTCTGACAGTTGCTGTCTGTGACTTGTTGAATAACTCTCCTAGTACAAGCAGAGTATGAATGTAGCACATTTATTCAACAGGCAACACAAGTTGAAGATATTTTGCGAAATGGTGAATGGTGACAATCTTTAATAATGTGAGTCATTAATTACAAAATATTACATAGAAACATAGAATTTGATGGCAGATAAGGACCGCTTGGCCCACCTAGTCTGCCCATTTTCCTACCTGACAGATAAGCTGCAGATTCTAGTTAACCAACAGCTTACTCATTCATGAAAGAATGGCCTAACAACATCCATATTCCCCCAAAGGGTAATTACATTAAGTACTGTGATAGTTCTTGTACAGAAATAGCATTGATCTCTATGGGGAGAGGTCTTTGATGCCTGCTGCTTTTTTTTTTCCTTCTATTTTTTTTTTCTCCAGAGCTCCAGCTGCTATCTGTTGTGCCCCCGGCACCATCCCCGAAGATCAGACCCCCTCCCTTATGCACCCTGCGACTTACCCTTTGCACCAGGGTGGTGGGGAGTGACTCAACCCACCCCAGCGGATCCATGCCAGGGAGGTGACTTCTCAGGGACGGCGCTGCAGGGCACAACGTCATTCTGCCGGGCTCTCTCTTTTTTCCACTTTTTCTCCCCTGCGGGACATGGCGTGCAATGGCCAGCGTCTGGGTAGTCTGCAGCTCCCGGCATGCCCCAGTCAAGTGACGTCACGCCTGCCCTCTTAAGTTACAGCTATGTGCCACCGACCCCCAGCCTCTGCTTAGGGGGTCAGGTGCAATCGCCACCCAAATCCCCTCCCCGGAGATGGAGAGCAGTCCATTGGATGCTCAATCCATATCCTCTCGCCGACCCACGGCAACCCGTGCCTGCCTCCTGAACACTGGTCGCCGGCATGGTGCAAGGTGTGGCATCCAGTGCCTCAACCCTCAGTGCCACCGGGCCATCCTGCTGCTGTTTAACTTTTAAATATTCCTAATTACTCCAGCTCTGCTACCTCACATGTCAATAGACACTGTCCCCTTCCACCTATAATTACTAAACACTATCTCCACCAACCATTTCCACATATACCTCCTCCCTGGATGTAATTTTTAATGGTTAATGAGACCACTGCCTACATTACGGTTCAAGCAACTAGCCCTGTCTTCCACACACCAGCTCCTTAAAGGCTGGATGAAGTCTTTACACAGCCATGGGATGAAAAATCCTCAGAGGAAAATTACCTAAACAGAAACAATGACAGCAAACATGATGAATACTCGTCCATCTTCTGGTCTTAACTTAGCAAATTACAAGCAGAAAACAAATTGTATTTACTGGACTTGGTGTGAGAATGTATGCTGCGAAATTTGCCCCCAGATGAAACCTGCAGCAGGGTGCTTCCATGCGGCACTGCAGCAGCAGTCATTCTGAATCTCCTAAAAGTAATTTGTACTGGGAAATAAGATAAAAGAACACATTTTGAGAACTGTTAGACACTCCTCCCCACAAACCCAATGCAAATGAAGAAATACTTACCTCAGGGATGAAGCACCCACGTCTTCTTGATCAGCAGGAGTGGGACTTAGGAAAAAAACAGAAATGTCCTAAATGTTGAAAAAGCAAACACAATTCAATTACTGTCAGATTCAAACATCTTTACTGCAGTAAGTTACCCCAGGCCCCATCACAGTGAGAAATGAAATACTTACCTTCAGTGTTGTGAAATGTGGTGCATTCCAACATCCCTATGACAGATTGCTTGATTGGCAGTACCATTATTTATGCAATCCTCAATCTGGAAAATAATGGAAAAGCAGAAGAAACATATCTTAACTCAAGAGCCACAATACCATCCCACCCACGCCCTTCTCTTGCACAGAACTAAAAAATACATAAAAATACTTATGAGTTCAACAGCAGCATGTGTGTGATGATGATGATGCATCAGGATTGAACACCAACCAAAGCATCACTTCTCATGGCAGCCAGTTAGAGAGCACTGAGAGCAGCAGGAAGGCAGCAAGCTAAAGTACCTCTAAATCTCATTATTGTACTCACTACACACAGCACAAGTTGCAATCACCACAACATCACCACAGCAAAACAGCTTGACAGTACTGGCAAATGTTAAGTGTACAATTCTTAGTCAATTTGTGAAACCAGCAGCAGGAGGCAGCTAGGGCAACTAGCAGGCTAGCAGCAGCATTTTGCAGGAGTATTTATTTTTTCACAGTGGCCCCTCTCACTAGTCTTTTTTTGGCTATCTCATAAAATTGCCACAACAATTGTTTGCATCTCCCCCTGTCATATTTCTCATTATCATCTTATCAGGCCTGCTCTGCACTGCATGGCAGCAAGAGGCTGTGTTAAACTTTGGCCCAAATGCACACTTTGGACTGGGTGGTGGTGTGGCAGTATAAAACATCAGGACTGAGAGCAAATTTATGTCTCAATTTTATGCAATTTTTTTCCTATCATATTTCTCATCTTATCAGGTCTGCTCTGCACAGTACGGTGGCAAGATGCTTTATTAAACTGTTGCCCAAGTGCACATTTTGGATTGGGTGGTGGTGGGGCAGTATGAAGCATCATGACAGGGAATGTAGAGGACACCTTTGTTATGTGCAAAAAAATATTTATTTTTAACTTTGAAAAAATTGCTTATGTGTCTTTGATTGTTGTCACTGTTACATACATCTTCTAACTGTTGCTGTACACAACCACAACAACTGCCACATCACATGTCTTTGGGAAATATGTTTTGTTCATAGCAACAATCTTGACATTTGTGGATGGGAGGAGGAAATATATAAAGAAGGTGTAACACAAAGCAAAAAGAAAGGTATGGTGTTAATTGGTACACTGATAATACACAACAGGGGAACACACAGGGTTAGGGCTAGGGGTATTCATATGGGAGGGGAAACTAAACTAGTGAACAAGAAAAAGGACTGAATGCTATAGGAAGCATAAACATAACACACAACACCACTGGACAAAGATATATGATTTTAAGACAACTAAGAAAATAAACAAGAAGATATAGAAAATAAAGAGGACAGATGATATAGAGGGAAATAGTGTACTGGAGAGTCAGGCAAGGTTTTGTAAGCTAGCCAGTTTCTGTCATGCAATAGGGTGCTCGGTCTCATTCTCGGAAATCCTGCCAGTGCTGAGAGCCAGTGTGGAAAACAAACAAAAATTTAGAGGATAATGAGTGGCTCAAGGAGTGGTGTGAGACTCGGGGGTATGGGGTTGTGGGAGACTGGTGTGTATCGTGGGAGGACAAGGGGCTGTATGCAAGGAATAGGCTCCTTCTCAATCTGGAAGGGAAGGAAATACTAAAGCAGAAACTGGCCAGATTCATTCAAGCTAGGTGGGGTTTAAACTTGTGAAGGGGGAGGGCTGGGCTGTGAGACAGATCCTAGCATGCCCATCAAGGATGGAGTCAGTCTTCTCCTCCAAACATGGAGGGGAGGTACAATACAGAACCAACAGACTGCATACAGGGGGAGTGAGCAGGTAGCTACTCAGGAGCTCTCAGGTTGGAGAACTGGGGGGGTAGAGGAAGGGGATGGAGGGTGGTCCTGATGGATGCTAGGAGCTTGGGGAACAAGGTGCCTCAGCTCCAGGCAATGCTAGTAGAGGGGAGGTGGATGTGGCAGTCGTCACTGAAACTTGGCCCACCCTAAACCTATGTGAATACACTATGTTCAGGAAGGGTAGGGTGGTGGGTAGGGAGTTGGGCTAGCACTGATTATTAAGAGTGGCATTGGATAAGCAGGGTCGAGGGGCTGAGGGTAACATGGAGGCATTCTGGGTCACCTTGCAGATGCCAGGGTGTCAGAGGGTAGAAATGGGGGTGGTTTATAGGCCCCCATGCTGGCGCAAGATCTGGAAGAAAATCTGGTGGCAAATATTATGGGTCACTGTGGTCAGGACAGTGGCAGGATAGTGGTATAGGGAGATCTGAACATGCCAGGGACCAGTTGGGGAACTATGATGACCCATTGGCTAGGAGCAGAGGCTGCTGGATGTCCTCCAGGATGCATTCCTAAATCAGCAGGTAGTTGACACGACAAGGAAAGGCAGTATCCTGGATGTGGGCCTGGCAGACTGTGACCTGGTTAGGGATCTAGAGGTGGGGGACCCACTGGCTAGTAGTGACGATGCTACAGTTTGGTTTTCACTGGACCAGGAGTGGGGGGACATTGCACAAGGATGGAGGTAGTTGACTTTATGGGTGCAGATTTCAAGGGTATGGAGCGAATTCTCAAGGATCATTTTGAGGGAATAAGGCCAGGCATGGGCACTAAAAGTAGGTGGGCAATTATTAAAAGGGGATTGCAGGAGGCTACCAGGTCCTGCGCCAAGGTGAGATACAAATGTGGTAGGGCCAGAAAGCCATGCTTGTGGACTCATGAGGTCCAGGAGGCAAAGAGGGAGAAGAGGGGCTGCATACAGTCTGTACAAGTGTTCATATGAGGTTATGGACAAGGATAGTATGATATGTTGGCCAGGAATGTCACCAGGATGGTAAGATTGGCAGAGGCAAGGATGGAGCAGAGGTTGGCATGGAGATCAGGAGGAGGAAGAGGGTTTTTAGGCATATCAGGGAAAGAAGAAGAGGTTATGGGGCAGATTAGTAGGTTGAAGTCAGGAGGGGAGGGTGGAGGCGGCTGGGGTACAGGCGGAGGTACTCAATGAATACTTTGCATCGGTCTTCACTAGGGAGGAAGCTGGGGCTACACAGTGCAGCAGAGGCAGGTGGTCCTGCAAAAGTGGCGGGGTCACGAATGTTGAAACAACTATTGGTACTGGGGAGATGAGGGGTTACATGAGTGCAGGGAGAGGCAGGCTGAGTCTGCTAAAGGGAAGGATCACTGGACATCGAAATTCCCTGATTGACAGGGTGTGGAGGCCCTCAAATCTATAAAAAAAGAAAAGCTCTTGGACTGGATGGACTTCATCCCAGGGTGCTATGGGAATTGGCCGATGTCTTGCTGCACCATTGGTGGGCCTTTTAACACTTCCTCCAGATGGGAAGGGTGCGTTTAGTATTGGAGGGTGGCCCACATCATGCCTATTCACAAAGGAGGTTCAAGGGAGGAGCCAAGGAACTACAGGCCTGTCAGCCTGACATCGGTGGTAGGCAAATTGATGGAGACCATCCTAAAGGAGAGGTTGGGGGGTGTTTCTGAAGGAACAGGGATACCTGGATAATCACCAGCATGGCTTCATTCTGGGCAGATCATGTCAAACTAACCTTGTGGAGTTCTGCTATTGTGTGATGATGGCACTAGACCAAGGTACGCCGGTGGATGTCCTCTTTCTAGACTTCAACAAGGTGTTTGATTCAGTACCTCATTCTGGGCTGCTGGAAAAGTTGGGGGAGATGGAGGTAGGGATGCAGATGGTCAGATGGATTGGAAACTAGCTAGCTGAATGAACTCAAAAGTGGTGTTTGGGGGGAGTCTCATCACCTAGGAGGGTCATTAGCAGGGTCCCACAGGGATCGGTTCTGTGCCCACTTCAGTTTAATGCCTACATCTCTGATATCAGAGATTGTATCAGCAGCGAAATGAGCCTCTTTGCACATGACTCGAAGCTGGGGGTGGTAGTGGATGGGGAAGAGTAAAGAATAGCCCTGCAGGAAGACCTGGATGCTCTGGAGAGATGGTCACATACCTGGAATCTAAATTTTAACATGTGAAAATGCAGGGTTCTTTCACCTGGGCTTAGAAACCAGCCATATGTAACCCTGGTGAGGGGATAAACTGCAGGCTTCAAGTGGGAGAGAGATCTGGGGGTGGTGAGTGGATGCCAAATGAATAATTATGAGCAATATAGGAGGGATTGGATGCTGAAATGAATAATTATGAGCAATATAGGAGGGATGTGGCCAAGGCAAATAAAATGCTGGGTTGCATCTCCAGGGATAACCTCAAGAAGAAGGAAGTGATTCTCCCTCTGTATAATTACCTGGTTAGACCACACCTTGAATACTGCATGCAGTTTTGGTATCCACACTTAAAAAAGGACAAAAGCACTCCAGGAAATGGTTCAGAGGAGGGCTACTAAAATGATACGGGGTCTGAGAAATAGGTCCTATGGGGATAAACCTGATTAGCTCAACCTGTACTCACTGGAGGAGAGGAGAGACAGGGTGGATATGGTCGAGGTCTTCAAGTACCTAAAAGAGGTAAATAAGGTAAGCCTAGAAAAGGTTTCTCAGAGGAGGGAGGGGTCACCAAGGGGCACAATTGGAGGCTGGAGGGTGTGAGACACAGGGGAGAGCGAAGGAAGTATTACTTCACTGACAGGGTGGTGGAACCATGGAATCCACTGCTGAGGAGCTGTTGGAGGTGGATTCTGTGGAGGGGTTCAACAGAGGTTGGGAGGGTGAAGCTGAGTAATGCCAACTCTGGGGGTTGCTCTGGTGGAGGGGATCCTGGTGGGGGTTAGGAGGGCGGAAATGGTGCCCATCACAGGTACTGACTCTCAAACAGACTCGATAGACCATGTGGCCTACTCTGCTGGAATTTTAGTATGTTATTTTGAACTTTTTTTTTTTTACTTTTTAAATTATTTTAGTGGGTTAGAGATGAGAAAGTTGCAAGTAACACAGGACAGGAAAAAGAAAAGAAAGAAACAATTGACTGCTGCCTCACTGAGTGCTGTAACTTACTCCATGTCAGACCCCAGTTCTGAACTGCCAGAACCACCCCCATGACCATGACGCAACTCTGCCAGGAGTTCCAAAACTTTATGTTGGTTCTCCATTATTTTTCTCATGTCCCCCTTAGTCTTCTGGTGGAACTGGTCAAACTTCTGCCTAAGACCTCGCAGACTCACTGCACATGGCCACCACTCATTGCACAGTAGCCACCATGTCTTCACTGCTGATGCTAATCTGACCTGGGACTGCTGCAGGCTATGCAGGATCAGCATGATGGAGGCACCAGTGGCTGTGGGGGTGATGGTACTGCTGCCTCCTGCTGCTGTGTCCTGTATCTGGTATGGCACCCCCTATGCTGATGTTATCTGCCTTCCTCCTGCTGACCCCTTCACCTTCTGTATGTTCACCCACACTACTTGTGCTGCCTCCTGATGCTGCCACCTCTTGCTGCTTTTGGAGCCACTCTGCAGGGTGGTGCTGCTGCTGATGGATCCTTTGACCACCAGTGCCAAGGTGTGCCCCTTTCCTTCCCCACCAAACACTCCAGACACAAAGGTTGCAGATGGCAACACTCATTTGCAGTGTTTGTGGTGAAAAAGGACCACACTGATGATAAACCTCTTGGCTGGTGGTGGGGACCCCCAAGCTGATGTCTCAGTGGCAACAACATGCTGCTCATGCTGAGGGGGTGATGGGGGCCACGTGGTCCTGCTGCTGCTGGGGGCAAAGATCTCCTGCTGCCAGAGAGCAGGTTCACATGCTGCTGCTGTGGACAACGGGTTCTTGCTGCTCAGGGTTGGGGTCCACATGCTTCTGCTGGTCGGGGCAACAGAATCCTGCTGCTGTGGAGCGGGTCACATGCTTCTGCTGGGGGGACTTTTCTTTCAGGCTGAAATGGTAGAATGTTAAGGTGAACACTTTTAGCGGCCTTCTGTCCAGTCCCCCTTACCCTACCTTTCCAGATCATATTCTCTCCCCAAAAAAGTTTTCTTAACAGAAAACTAATAAAAACATGAAAAAGAGAAAGAAAGAGAGAGAGAGAGAGCGAAGGAGTCACACACATGCACACACACTCACACACACACACACACACACACACACACACACACACTCTCACTAAGTCACTATAAACTGAAAGCTAGAAAAATATAAGCCCACAGAAAATGTCCTAATAGAGAAAGATTAACTGTTTTTGAAGAAAAGAATTTGGAAAAACAAAGTTACATTTTTTTTCCTTCTGCCTACTAGTTCTCTCAGACTACTACCTTTCTGTCTGCAAGCACTAACATAAGGAAGCAGAAACAGTGCCTTTCTGCCTGAGTACAGTCATTCATGTGACCTGTAGAGATTAAGTCATGTGACAAACCTTTTTTTTCCTAATTTTACCTAATAGTACCACAAGATGAAATTTATAGGTGAAATTTATCGGTGGAATTGATGGCAAAATTTTGCCATAAGTATTTAATTTCGCAAAATATTTTGTGGGTCAAAATTCATGATTTCGCTGGGATTTCACTGGCAAAATAACATTTTGCAACATCTCTACCTTAAAACAAAGTGGGATAACTCAGAATGGTTCATGCGCTGGAAAACAGTCCATATCCTAACTAAGAATAGTAGTAGTAGGCTGATCCAGAATAAAATACTTCATTGCTGGTACTGAACACCTGCAGTGCTGCAAAAGGTTCACCTCCTCCAAACAAACAAGTGCTGGAGATGCAGACAGCCAGGAGGCTACCTTTACCACATACTGCGGGACTGTTCTAAAATACTTCTATACTGGCAACAGATAGTTGCCACCACCCAAAACATCCTGCAAGCTCTGATTTTCATGTCACCCAGCCTCTTCCTTCTTGGGACCAAATATATAATTCAACATCTCAACTTAAACCAATACAGCCTAACAAGTCTAGCTACTGTAGCATAGAAGTGAAGCACTTGCTGCTTTGCAGATGGCACATTACAGAGGTACCATTCCTACAAGAATTTCTTAGAGGTATGACACAGTTGGTCCAATATAAGAAACTCTCCCACCTAGCCAATGACACCATGGACATGTACGGAAACACATGGCATATTTTCATTTTTTCATGAGACACACCCAAGACAAACAGACTGCTAAAATTACCAACCAACCCTCACACCCTCAAACAGGTACAGCCTGAAATTAACTTCTACCTCCCCACTGATAAAGAAAGGAAAAAAAAAAACAGCACCCCCCAATCTGGAGCCTGCCATAGCACCTAAGGGGACCCAGCTCTGTGTTGCAGATGAACTTCAGAAGAATAGAATCATCTCCAGCAACTGAAACAACCTAAACCAATGCACTGCTAAGTTGCTCTTGTAAAGAGTTGTATCTTTTCTCCCTCTTCTCCCTTCCTTGTGAACTGTTCAATAAATCATATTTGTCCCAAGGTTAGCCACAAAGGAAAAGACGTACTATAAAGAAAGAATTCCACAAAGACCATAAATCCAAATGTAATACTCAATCATAGACGCATATTATGCACTGGCTTCACCATTTCTACACTATTATCTAATCTTCCAAACTTCAGCAGATAGCAAACTTAACACATGGTAGAGATCTATGTTAGATTAGGATAGAATTGTATCAGGCCCCAAACATTTCTTCAAAACTATAATGTATCCTGTATTATTCTGCATCCCAGTTACTGTGGACTGATATACGTAACTGCTTGAACAGATAAATATCATGTATTATTCTTTTTCTTTGAAATAAATAAACATTATTAACTTAAAAAAAATGAGATAACAAAGTGGATTCACTGCAAGTGCATACAAGGAGCATGAACATTGCTATGTAAGATGAACATTGTCAGATAGATGACAGCTTTACTGCACAAGATAAGCAGGAAGAGAAGTAAGGTGTGCAAACAGGTACCAATTTAATAAGTAATAACTCACTCCAGGGTGTGTGGTTATTGGGCATCAATCAACACCCCAAGTGCATTGTGAGGCACAAGGCTGCAGGCCGAGTGTCCCCACAGTACCTGGTTATTGATTAATCCCCTATTAACCACACACCTTGGAATGGGTTATTGTGCTTATAACATGTGCTATGTTTAAATAAATAAAAATATTGCCAAGAAAGATGTCTTTTTGCTGTTTAAACATCAAGAATGGTAGTGCATCCTGCCACCTTGCAAAAGAGTGCCCACAAAATACTGCAGAGTTTATTGCTGTTATGCACATAGAAATGTCACACATACACCACCTAGATGATTTGTTACATTTGTTGTCCATGACATTGCCCCCAGCCAAGCATATAATAATTAATGTAACACCCCCAACACTGTCAGGTATACATGCAGGAAAAAGACAGATTTCAGCTTCCCAATAGCCTCTCTCTCTCTCTCTCTCTTTCTCTCTCCATCTCTCTCAGAAATGTATGTGTGGATGGTGAACATTTGCCAGATAGGTGGGCATGGAACATAGGTGATCAGAGAGAGGGATTGCAGGAATTTAACACTAGAGATGCATGAAATTAGAACATTTCGTTCTGCAAAATATTTTGTGAAATTCACGCATTTTGTGAAATATATTTTGCTGGGATGTAATGCAAAATTCCCAAAGTGAAATGCAAAATTTCACCCGTGAAATGTGAAATTTTGCCCATGAAATGGCAAAATTTGGGTGAAATTTGGTGAAAGTTCCCATTTCTTGACAAAATTACCCATTTTGTGGGAGAAATTTTGCAATTTTGCAGTAGCACAAAATTTCACGGAATGGCGGAATTTCACTAAATGTTTTGCAAAGTGAAAATGTCAATTTTGCGGCAATTTTGCAGGCAAAATTTCATTTCGCAACATCACTATTTAACACTCGCCCAATTCCTGGCAGCTGCCTCTTGCGCCCTCTCTCTCGCTTTACTGTTCCTCACTCTCTCTAATGCCATGTTTCACACTCACTCACTCCCTTAGCCATGTGTGTGTGGGGAAGAGATATGGATAAGCTGCAAAGCTGCCTCATGCTTGCATTTCCCTACATTTTTATAAACATTGTACCTTACAGAGTGGATCAAAGCACCACAGTGAAGTCTCACACTGAAGACATTGACAGGGGCACCAGTCAGTTGCAGGCATTGTGTGTCTTCCACCTGCTGCTCAGCTGTTGCTCAGTCACCATTTTATTTCTCTTTTCTCTGACTGGAACATTGAATGGGCAGAGGTGCCTACCACGAACAACTGACAGTGGGTTAGTCACTCAGGAGAACAGGATCTAGGAGATCAACAAGGTGGGTTGATGAGTAAGCCCCCCAGTCTGTGTCTCTACATTCACAAATGTGCAGACCGGTGGCACATGGCCACAAGTTTTCTCAGCAGATGATGGCTTCTCTACTATGGGCACAGAACAGGGTGGGAGCAGAACACATACCACTGGCAAATGCGGCATTCACCAGGCTCCTAACATCTGATGTGACTGCCTGCTGTTGGGGGGGGGAGCTGGGGACAAACACAGAGGGCAAAATAATGATGGGGAGCACAGATTGTCATAAGACAATTAGAGATAAATCAATACATAAGTATGTTGTCTTGAACTTAAGGCAGAGAGGGACACCGACACATAGATAACACTGTGCTCGGTTCCCAGAGGTCAACGGGGTGGGCGGATGGGTGGACAAACAACTCTTGCTCTCTTGAATATGGAACTCTCTCTCTCTCTCTCTCTCTATGTTTCTCTGTCAAGTAGGACTGGGCACCCGGGAGGCAGAGAAAGAGAGAGAGAGAGAGAGAGAGAGAGAGCACTGTAACAACACTGAGCACTACAGCCGTACATGACAGGTTTGGTTCTTACTCTGTTAAGAAGAGTTTTAATGGCTGCCTGTAAGAGTGCAAGTTCTGCCACAATAACAAGATCTGGTCCGCTCAGTGATCACTCAGGCTTCTTCACTACTTGCTATGCATATATCATAGATTAATGAACAATCACCTGATGGGTGTCTACCAATCAGGTACCTCAGTTTGTAAAGCCCATGTTATAATTAAGCAGTAAGGTATGACAGGGTGTGGTATATCATGGGATATCGTCATGCCTTGGGTGGTTGGGCATGAGGCTGCAGGCTGAGTGTGTCCAACCACCGAGCAGTGATGATATCCCATGATATACCACACCCTGGAGTGACTTATTGCTATTGGGAACTGAGTTTGAAGTTTTATAAATAAAAAAAAATAAAACAAACAGGTTTTAAAACATTTTATGAATAAGCTTTTGGGTGGTGTAGGAGTACATTTTGAAAAAAATAGTTCTCAGACAGTAGAGAATAAAGAGGCTGGTGGTGCCAGAACTTTTTGAAGCCATGATGATGTAGGCCGATATCAGCATGGCTTTAAAGAGCTCTTGGCCAATCAGATTCCGCTTTTTATGATCCTCAGTTCATAATAGAGGTTAACTACCCACTCTACTTCCCTGGACGCCGAGTAATTTTCTTGGTATCAAGAATTTGTCCACACACTAAAGCTTGTAGGGAAGTGTCAGAAGTAGCTAAAATAGGTTCTTGATGACAGTATATCAAGGACACATTGGCAGATTAGGTGGATGAAGTGGTCCTTATCTGACAAATTGTATGTGTCTCTGTTTCACACATTCCATAAATAAAGGATAAAGAGATGATCTTTGTGTGCAGTTATTTGAAATGACCCATAAAGTACCCCACAGGACTGCTATAAACATCAGTATAGCAATACTTATCTTTGCTGTCTAGCAGATTCAAAAACTAGTCTGAATGGTGTCTATAAATATCAATTTAGCAACACTGGGTTAATATATAACTTTACTGCAAGACTGATCCCCAACCATTTTAAGTACTGTTTGTGAGTGAAAACATCTTATGAGAAGACATTTTTGCCCAAAATGCTTTTGCGATTTCAGGTGTATAAACCATATTAACTGGGGTCATAGTGCCCTTTATCTGAATCAAATGAAAGCATTAATAAAGTGATAGTATGGCACAGCCATTACCATAAGAGATCAGAGAGAATGGTGACCTTTCTGGAAGACAATGGGCTCCAAGATGAACATCAGCACGGTTTTATATTGGGCAGATCCTGCCAGACAAACCTAGTCAAGTACTATGACTGGGTTACCACAACTAGACAAGGGCCATGCAGTGGACATCCTATATTTGGACTTCAGCAAGTTCTTTGACTTGGTTCTATATGGGAGGCTGGGAGGAAACTGGAATACTTTGGGGTGGGGACAGAAATAGTCAACTGTATCACCAACTGGCTGAGGGGTAGGCAGCAAAGGGTGGGGGGGGTCATCACCAAAGGATGTTATGATTGGGGTGCCCCAAGAGTCAGTACTGGGACTGGTGCTGTTTGGGATATTCATAGCTGATATCTCAAATGGGATCTGGAGCAGGATCAGTCTGTTCGCAGATGATACTGAGATAGTGTGCAGTAGTAGATGACATAAGGGGTGGAAGGGCTGGAGGAAGACCTGGCCAAACAAAAGGAATGGTTGGAGACATGGCAGTTGGGGTTCAATGTTAGAGTACAAGGTACTGCACTTCAGAGCAAGGAGTCAGAGAGAAAATATCGGTTGGGAGGGGTACAGTTGGTAAGCACAGTGGAGGAAAAGGATCTACGGGTACTAATAATGGGGAGTATGAACCAATCAGCTCAGTGCAGAAAGCAGCAACAAAGGCAAACATGAATCTGCGGTGCATAGTGAGGGGAATCTCCTCCAGGCACAGAGAAGTGACCCTACCCTTGTATGGGTCACTGGTAAGGCCACACCTGGAATACTGTATGCAGTACTGGTGTCCATTCCTGAAGAGGGACAGAAAATTGCTGGAGGGTGTGCAGCATAGGGCAATGAAGATGATACAGGCACTTGAGGGAAAATCCTATGAGGAGAAGCTGGGAGAGCTGCAAATGTATTACCTGGAAGAGAGGAAGGATATGGGGGATATGATTGAAACCTTTAAGTTCCTAAAGGGTATTAACAGGATTAATATGGAAGGGTTTCTTCTGATCAGAAGGGAGAGGGACTTGAGAAGTCATCAGCTGAGATTGAAAGGGGGAGATTCAGAAGGGAAATCAGTAGATGCTTTTTTCATGGAAAGGGTGTTAGATAAGTGAACACTCTGCCCCAGGAGGTGGTAGTATCATGTAGAACAGTGGGAGGACTTAAGAGAGGGTGGGACAGAGTGAGAGGGGTTAATTATGAGGAGGGATGGGAGGGTGGGCAGCTGTGTTAAGGGGCTAGCTGCACAATCAAGCAGACTCAATAGACCATGAGGCCTGTTTCTGCTTGCATTTAGTATGTTCATATTTAAGCATTCAATATTTATACTAGTTCATTATTATAAAACACTCATACTTGCGCTACTTGTTTCCCATTTTTCATTCAACATGCTGCTTTTTCAGCATTGTACAATACCACTAGTACTTTCTAAAACCATTGTCAATTGTCAATTTACAATAGTGTCAACTGAATATTGAGGATCAAGGACATCACATTGGGATGCCATATGGGCAACAGTGACCATCGCATGGTAAGTTTTAAGATTAACATAACACAGGACACCAGCCACTCAAAAATAATGGTTCTAGATTTCAGGAAGGCTGACTTCCAAAAAAATTAAGAACAACATACACTAAGTAGCCTTTTAATGTAAACAGAGGTTGAGGAGGTGGTGCTCATGTGGGGGAGACTCAAGAAAGCAATAAAGACTGCCACAGAGCAATGTGCCAGATGGGTCAGCAAAGCAAAAAAAGAAGAAGAAATCCTCTATGGTTTTTCAAGGAAGTGGCTGTCACAGTCAAAGAAAAAAAGAAGGTGTACAGCATATACCAGGAAACCAAAACTGAAAAGACTGGGAGTCATACAAGGAAAAATGAGACAGCCTAACAACCAAATTAGAAGGGCAAAAGCCCAGACAGAGAAAAAGACAGCAGAAGGGGCAAAGAGAGTAGACAAATCATTTTTCAGATACTGTAAATTAGGGAACATAAGAATGTAAGGGGGGGGATAGTAAAGATTCCTACTAAAGAAGGGAAATGCACCAAACATGACCCAGAGAAAGCCCAAATGCTCAACAAACAGTTGTGCTCGGTGTTTACCAAAGAGGTAGATAGGTAGACAGACAGACAGACAGACAGACAGACAGACAGATAGATAGATAGATATTTTATTTATCAAACGCCCAATTCCATGGACTCTGAGCACTGTACAAAAAAACCATAATACAAAACATGATTTTTTAAAACAGCAAAACACACATCTAATAAAATAATTTTAAATACAGATAAATAAACTCAAATCTATCTATTGAAAGCAGCATCATTCAATTACAAGCATTTGCCAATGCTGCATTTTGCTTGCTGGTATTTGTATTGAAAATGCAGGAGTTAGACAGATGCAGAATAGGAATGGCAGTGAAGTGCTGAACTTCATGCCAACCCACCTCCACCCTGCAGAGATGGACAGGCATTGGGGTATGCATTTGGGTCATCACCCATAACGTTCATGCCATTTCACCTCACCCTATCCCGCAGACACCAGCACATGTTGAGGTGTGCCTTGGGGTATTCAGCTTTACAGTCACCGCATTCCATAAGGACATATGTTGAAATCGGTGCAGTATAGGAGAATGGGGTGAACTCTGGGGCTGAAGAGTCCAAGGCACATGATGATGCCTTTCACTGATTGCAGGGTGGGGGTGGAATGGCATGAGCATTACAGTCAGCAATCCAAAGGCACACCACTGATGCCTGTCATGTCTGTACAGGGTGGACATTATAGTTAGAAACCCTAATGCCCTGGCATTTGTTGGTATTTGCACTGCAAATTTTCAACATGACCGTTTGTGACCCCACCTCATGAAAGCATTTGGGACCTCTTATCATGAACAGTGGCACTGTGATTTTGTTAATGTGTCCTGAATTTTGAGTTCCCACAGTGACCATGCCATTCTGCACCAGATGTACGGAAACAGATTGGGCAGGATGTGAAGAATGACAGCTGTACCATTCATAGTGAGGTGTGAAGAGATGGCAATGTTGAAACTCTGTAGTGAAAATATTAAAAATGCTCTAACTTCAGAGCTTCAGTGGAAACTGTGCAGCACATGCACATAACACAGCTATTTAGTGGAATTATTTCACCACATTTTAAACACAGGCATTTTGTGACCTCTGCTCATGAACCCTATGATTTTCTTAATCTGTCCCAAACACTGATTTCAAGCAATGACCGCGCTATTCTGTGCCAGATGTGTAAATGCATATTTTGGGCAGGATATGAAAAATGACAGCTGTACTGTTCATAAGGATGTGTGAAAAAATGCTAATGTTGAAAATCTGGAGTGCAAATATTACAAATGCATGAAATTACGAGGGTGCATGGAAACTGCGCAATGTACACTCGTAACACAGTAATTTTATGGACTTTTGTCACTAAATTTTCAACATTGGCATTTTAGCACCTCTGCTCATGAACAGTGTCACTGTGATTTTTTTTTAATCTGTCCCAAACATTGACTTCCCACAGTAACTGTGCTAGTGTGTGCTCGAAGTGAGAAAACACATTTTGGCCAGGGTGTGAAAAGTGACAGCTGTACTGTTCATAAGGAGGTCTGAAAAAATGCCAGTGTTGAACATCTGGAGTGAAAATACTACAGATTTGTGAAGTTATGAGGGTACATGGAAACTGCACAATGCATGCTCATAACAGTCATTTTATGAATGTTTGTCACCAAATTTTCAACATATGCTTTTTAGGACCTCTGCTCATGAACAGAGTCACTGTGATTTTCTTAATCTGTCCCAAACACTGATTTCCCACAGCAACCACACAATTCTGCGTTGGAAATGGGAAAACATATTTTGGTCAAGATGTGAAAAATGACAGCTGTACTGTTCTTAAGTAGGTGTGGAAAATGCCAATGTTGAAAATCTGGAGTGAAAATTTTACAAATTTGAGAAGTTACGAGGGTGCATGGAAACTGCGCAATGCACGCTCATAACACAGTCACTTTATGGACTTTCATCACCAAATTTTCAACATAGGATTTTAGGATCTTTGCTAATGAACAGTGTCACTGTGATTTTTCTGAATGAGTCCAGAACATAGATTTCCCAGAGCAACCACGCTATTCTGCACAGGAAGTGTGAAAACACATTTTGGCCAGGATGTGAAAAATGACAGCTGTACTGTACATAAGGAAGTGTGGAAAAATGCCAATGTCAAAAATCTGGAGTGAAAATATTCAAAATTCATGAAGTTATAAGTGTGCATGGAAACTGCACAATGCACGCTCTTAAAACAGTCATTTGTGGGATTTTTTTTCACCAAATTTGCAACATAGACTTTTGAAAGTCCACCTCATGAACAGTGGCACTGTCATATTGTTAATCAGTCCTGCAAGGTGATTCTGTACAGTGACCATAAAATCACCATTTGGGACCAAATAATGCCAGGACAGTGCCTGAATTCATGAAGAGGGGTCCCAGTAACCTCATGTCGAAAAGTTGGTGCCAAAAGTCCACAAAATGACTGAGATAGCCACATAAGTTGAAAAAACCCTATTTATGTCATTATACAGCTTACCGGCATTTCTTCAGTTCACAGTCAGCTTTGAAGAGTGCAGACGTGTTCCCAGTCCATCAAGATCATCATGCCAGGCTCCTGAGATATGTATGGGTGAGGGATGTGTGGATGTGGGTTACACAGGGAGGGCGAGATTGGGGTAAAGAACACTGCAAAACACACACTGTTTTCTACTTTTCAGGATTAAAAATAAATTGAAACCCTCGGGAAGGTTTTCTTTTTGCATATAGATTTGCACACTGGGGTGAGTTCTCAGGGTGCCACCTGTTTTTGTTTTTTTGGGGAGGAGACTGAAGCTGATGGGGATTGGGCCCCCATCAGCAAAGTAAGAAGGATCTGAGTTTGGGGGGGAGACAAGATGCCAAGTGAGACTGGGCACCCCCATTGGCAAACAAAATGTATGGGGGAGGGTATTATGCTGACAGGGAGTGGGCCCCCCATCGGCAAATGATCTGGGGAGATGGCATACTGACATGGGGATTGGGCACCCCAATTGGCTTTTATGGGGAATCTGAGATGGCGACAGTTGCTGCCATGTAACTAGAAATGTTACACCAGGAAAGGCACTGCCCTACAATGACAAGTTGCTCCCTCGTTGCAGTGGAATGGCTGACACTGCAATGACAAGGCAGACCCTCATTGCAGCAGCCAAATTGTTTCAAGTTGGTGGCACTTTTGCAGAACCAGTGTCATCAGAACATTGGGCCTGCATTGGGTGAACAGTGCCAAGCCCGCAAATGCAGTGCTGGTGTTGGCCACAGTGCTGCACCTCCACAACTCAATTCTATCCTAAGCTGCCTCATAATGTTTCTTGCACGTGCACAAGCAAACATAAAAACTAATTTGAACAGGTATGTTTTAGTCCCTTTTTAAAGGCATCCACTGAGGGAGCCCCCTCAAATAATCAGGTAAGGAGTTCCACAGGGTTGACGAGGCCACTGCAAACGTTTTGTCTCTTAAATGTCACAGCCTAACACTGGGAACCCCAAGGAGGTCTACCTTGGCAGAATGGAGCATCTCAACTGGATGGTATGGGAGCAAGAGATCTTGCAGATAGGTGGGACCCCCTTCATGGAGGGTCTTTTAGGTAAGGGGTCCTATCTTGAAGACAATCCTCCACCTGACTGGCAGCCATTGCAGCCCATGGAGGACCAGTGTAATATGCTCATTTCTCCTTGCCCCAGTCAGAAGTCTTGCTGCTGCATTCTGCACCAACTGCAGCCTGTGGAGGTTACCTCCAGATAACCCAAGGTACAGGGCATTACAGTAGTTGAACCTGCAAGTTACAAAAGCATGTACTAATGTGGGCAGATCCTCATGAGCGATCAGGGCTCAGATTTGGGTGATATTCTGTGAGATGATAAAAAACACTCTTGACCATGGCCGACACCTGAGCATCAAGTGTCAGGCCGTTGTCAAGGATCACACCTAAATCCTTCACCTGTCAAGAGGGGACAAGGGAAACACCCCCCAATGCTAGATTAGGGACAACACCCCCACCTCACCCTTCCTCCATGACAACCTGGCTCCTCCACCAATACCTCGGTCTTGTCTGGGTTGACCAAGCCTGTTGTGAGTCATCCATGACTGGATTTCCTAAATCAGCAGTTAAATTTGAGTCTGACAACTGGACATTAGGGGCACAGGACAGTTATGGTTCGGTATCATCTGCATGGCAGTGAAAAAAAACCCATACCAACTGATAAGATCCCCAAAGGCATCATGTACACCATGAACAAAAAGGGTTACAAGACCGACCCCTGTGGCACCCTACAGATCAGATGCTTCAGGCTAGATGAGATTAGTCCCATTTTTACCTTCTGCACTCTGTCAGGTACGACATGAACCAGTTGATGACATTACCAGACAGACCACAGCAGAACCAGAGGCGATTAAGCAGCACCTCATGGTCCACAGTGTCAAATGCCACAGAGAGGTCCAGGAGAACCATGATGGTATGGTCTCTCCTGTCCTTCTCCATCAGGAGATCAGTAAGCACTGTTACCTGTACATGGGCAGTCTCCATAGTATGCCCTGCCCGGAACCCAGTTTGGAAAGGCTCGTAAGTAGAAGAAGATGAGAGATATCTCTCAAGCTAAATGGTCACAACTTTCTCTATAACCTTCCATAAGAAAGGGGAGGTTTGATACTGTCCTGTAGTTGCTAAGGCAGTCCTGGTCCAAAGAGGGCTTTTAAAGGGGTCTAACCAGAGTTTCTTTCAAGGACAATGGGAAGACCCCACTCTTCAATAAACTCCAAACTATCTCAGCAACCACAGGTCCTATCAGGTCCAAACATCCAACCAACAGGCGGTTCAGGCCTGGATCCAGATCACACTGTATAGGCTGCAGCTTTGAGATTATCTCAGTCACCTTCTCTACCCCAACCAGCTCAAACTCATCCCAGACAGGAGGAGTGTTTCAGCACAACTTAGGCCAGACACCGCATCCCTTTTGAGAGATACTTGAGGAGACCTCAGCCCTGATAGAGGACACATTGTCGATGAAGAACAGAGTCAACTCCTCGCACCTAGTGCTAGAACCTACACCTCAGGCACAGAGACAGATAGGATGTAAAAGCCTTTCTACCATCCAGAAGAGCTGAGCTGGTCTGCTCCTCACTGCATCAATTTCCTTAGACAGAAACTCTGCCTTCTTTCTGAGATTGCTTCCTGATAGTCAGCATAATGTGACCCTCAGGACCAATTTGTCCTCCATCCAGCCAGATCTCCTCCAGCACCTCTCTAAACCTCTGCCCTTACTTTTAAACTCCGGAGATCCTCATCATACCAAGGAGGTCTCCAGTGAGTAGACAAGGAGCATACAAGAATGGGTGCGATTGAGTCAAAGACCAAATCACAGCCCCATTATAGGCTGCTACTGCTTCCTCTGGCCTAATTGCACAGGCTGCCCTCATATCTCGATAGGTCCAGCACCACCAACAGTCCCATAGAGGAGACTCCTCTTAATGGGCAGTACTGGACCATCTCCACAGGGGCAGGACCATTGGGGGGCCCCAAATGTGAACCCCATGGTGCTGTGATCCAACCAAACCAAACCACCGGATCAACTCAGAAGTCAGTAATGTTCAAACCCACTGAAAAAATAAAGTCCAATGTGTAGCCACCCACGTGCATTACTGATGTTGCATTTTGTGCCAGGCCCAAGGCCTCCATGCTCATAAGAAGATTGCTTCCAAATTTCAAAAGCCCGCCAGTGACCCAAGCATTGAAGTCCCCCAGAATCAAACACCTGGGGGACTCCTACACCAGGTCAGTGACAAGCTCCTAAATCTCCTTCAAAAAGTCCCCATCTATTCCCGGGGAACTATAGAGCAGGAGAATCCTGAAACCTGAATCCATGCCTCCCAGTGCAGATACACATTCAAAGGACCGTGTAGGACCTACAGTTAGCACCATAAGGTTCAAGCTAGATTTAAAACAAATGGCCCCCCCTGTGATCCTCTGTCGGGGGGTGTATCACGGAGTCCCTGGCCAGTACTGCCGCCTCCAAAATAGGAGCAGCATTTTGATCCAGCCAAGTCTCCATGATGCAAGTCAGGTCAACCGAGGATATTAAGTCCACCATTATGGCAGTCTTATTGCTCATCGACCTGGCATTGTATAACACAACCCCAGTAGTATGAAGTGAGGCAGCTGGGCCCATCATCTGCCCAAACTCTAAGATGGAGTCCATCGGTTTGGGAACTAAACATGGCAACCACCTTTCAAGTTCCCATTTCACCCCAGGACATCTTTCTGCCCTTACCACCCAAATCCCAGATACTCCGGCAGCCGCCCAGGTGAAACCCTCTCTGAACCCCATCCTCCTGGCTATCCCCAAGGCTCTTCACCTCCTATAGGCCTCAATCAGGAGCATTGTAAGCTTGAGAGGACTGAGGGCATGGAGGAGCCACCCAAGTAGCAGTGCCCTAAAGGTTTCTGTCCCAAACACATTATAAGCTAAACCCACTCAAATAACTGAATCCCCAACCCCAAAAACACAGATTAAATGCAACCCTCACAATTTAAACTCTCAAAACCTCCCACCCCCCACATAAATTACCAGAACCACTCTCTCCACAAACAGGCAGCTGAAATAAGGAAAGCAAACAAGCAGACAAGAGATCCAGCAAATGATTCCACACAGTCAGGAACACCAAGAACAATTCACCACATACACTGGGGTTCGGCGAGATGAACTCCCAAATGAGCCATGTCCTTAATTCACTCCACAGGAACCACACCCAGACCCCATGCCTCTTCCCAGACGCTACCACTGCATTGGCCACTCACCAGCTGCTCCACAGCAGAACAGAAGCACCGCAGGGACAGGCACCCACCGGGAACAATACCACAGTGCATCACCAGGTCAAAGTCAGGGACTGGGCTGGAGCTCCCTTCAACTCCCCAGTACCATAAACAGCAAGGTTTCTTCAGCTCTTTTCCTTGCAACTCCTCCAGGTACTAGCTCCCGATTCAGATCACCACAGTCTCTGCCTTGCCCTCCGACAAACTCCTTGCACTACTCCCTTGAATTATCAGTTCTAGACTGGCACAGGTACTTCTTCTGACTTCACAATGCAGGCTATGAGTTTGGATAAAATTCCAGTTTACAGATGAATTTTTAGACCTGCTAAATGATTAATGGGCACTTATGCTGTTGAACGCAACTCCATTTCAGTTTCTGGCTCCTGATGGTGCCCGAAAATCAAACAGAACAAAATACATAAAATAATAAACAGAAAAACAAAGGAATAACAATTAAAATTAGCTATTAAAACAATAATCTCTTGCTACTACACTAACGGTCAGCCCAGTGTGGCAGCCATCTTCAATTTCAACAACTCAGGGGGATGGCCCAACCATGAAAAAACACAACACCCCAGGACCAGGGGTACACATGAGTCCCTTTACAGAAGCTGAAGTACTGGAGGTGCTAAATAAACTAAAAGCAGACAAAGCCATGGGTACAGCCAAGATGCACCCCAGAATCCTTAAGGACCTGGTGACAGAATTAGCAACCCCTCTGGCACTTCTATTCACAATATCCTTGAAGAGTGGAGTGGTATCCGAAGACTGGAAAAAGGCAATAGTGGTTCCACTTCACAAATCAGGCAGTTTTGAAGAGGCTAATAATTACGGACTGGTGAGCCTCACATCTATAGCAGAGAAACTAATGGAGACACTACTCAAACAAAGGATCATAGCATTCCTCAAAACTAGCTTCCAACAAGACCCTAAACAGCATGGTTTCACAGCATGTAGGTCATGCCAGACTAATCTGCTAGAGTTTTTGACTATGCTACATAAATAGTGGATGACAGTGGGGCAGTAGATGTGGTCTGCCTAGACTTTAGTAAGGCCTTCGACTCAGTTCCACACAGAAAGCTGGTAAAGAAGCTTGACCAGACAGGGGTTGGTCCAAAAGTAGTCAGATGGGTACAAAACTGGTTACAAGGCAGAACCCAGAGGGTACAGGTCAATGGAATGTAATCGACGGAAGGCAGGGTGACCTGCAGGGTGCCCCAGGGCTCACTACTGGGGCCTCTGTTCTTCAATGTTTTTATAGCAGACATTGCTGACAGACTGGAAGGGAAGGTGTGTCTGTCCATAGATGGCACCAAGATATGTAACAGGGTGGACACCTCTGATGGAGTGAGCAAGATGGAAGCTGACCTCAAGAAACTAGAAGAATTGTCTGGAGTCTGACAGCTGAGATTTAATGCCAAAAAGTGCACATAGAAAAGAAAAATCTAAGAAAGGAGTATTACCTAGAAGTGAAGGACTGGCAGCCTCAAACCAGGAAAGAGATCTGGGAATTATGATCTCAGATGACTTGAAGGTTAGTAAGCAGTGTGAGAAGGCAACATTGAAGGCCAACAGAATGATGGGCTGCATTGGGAGGGGAATCACTAGCAGGAGGCAAGAGATGGCACTACCACTGTATAGATCACTAGTCAGGCCTCACCTGGAATATGGAGTCCAATTTTGAGGCCTCACCTCAGAAAGGACATTGGCTTGATGGAAACAGTACAGTGAAAGGCGATAAAAATGATTCAGGGTCTGCAGTACAATTTCTACAAGAAAAGACTTATGGAACTGAATATGCACTCCCTGGAGCAGAGAAGAGAGAGAGAGAGGGGATATGGTGAAACATTCAAGTACATAAAAGGCCTTAACAAGGTACAGGCACAGGAAACTTTTCACTTTAAGAAGAGCTCCAGGACCAGGGGACATGACCTCAGACTGCAAGGAGGGATGTTCTCTACCAACACCAGGAAGTTTTTCTTCACAGAAAGAGTGGTGGACACCTGGAACAGCCTACTCCAAGAGGTTGAGGGGGTCAACACTGTGAGAGATTCAAGAATGCATGGGACAGACACAAGGGAGCACTGACTACAAAGGGTAACTAGAATGTCAAAATACGTCTAAAACATATGGGAAGACTTGATGGACCTTGTGGTCTCCTTCTGCTGTAAACTTCTATGTTTCTATGTTATGGCCTTAGAAATGAATCCATTCTTCATTTATTTATGTGATTTTTTTAAGCCACTCTGAGCTATCTGTTTTCTGGTTCTTCTTTACAGTCTCTATAGCATCTTTAATAACTACTGTTCTGAAATTCACTGTACTACATATTGTACTTAACATAGCACTGAGCCTGCAATTATATCTCACTGCATCAGTAGTTGTCTCTCATACAATATATACATGTTTTTATAACCGCTTCATTCCATTTTAAACCATCATAATTTTTACAAATGGTAACTAGAACTCAGTCATACCTTAAGTTGAAAACATTGGTTGACGATCTCTGCACTTGCTACCTGTGATATGTGACAGTTGCCATGTGCTCTATAGTGTGTTTAAAAATCTTGTATGAGTCAGTGCTACATGCAGAGTGTTCGGTGTATGAAAAGTGCTGTGGACTTTCACCTTATTTTTCTCTAAGCAGTTTAACTTGTTACTGTTTTAGCATTTCTCATTTGAGTTAGTGATAAATAAGTTTATTGTAAAAATTGTGATTTTTTTTTAGATACAATGTGGACTTTCATAATTTTGTTATAAGGTTATAAATGTTTTACAAAATGTGTTTTTCTTACTAGGAAACAAGGCCTCCTCACATGACACTCCCATTTCCTTCTTTGGACCACGGGGAGTGCTTGTGACAAACCCCTTTTATGCGCCTGCAGTTGCCATGGTGCCACCTACTAGTGTTGATTGGAAGCCATCCATGACCATGCTGATGACTTCCATGATGTCATCTGCACCCTGCCCTTCTCAAATCTCCACCTAGTGTTTAGAATAATTTTTCTGGTGGTGTATAGCTTTAAGGCATCCACGCTAGGGTTTTTCAACTTTTGTTTTTCTAGGATCATATGCATGTTCTTCCAGTCCTTAAAAAATATTAGAAAATTAGCATGATTCTTCAAGCTCTCTGATTGGCTGATGGGCACTACAGGGGGGTACATTAAGTTTCAATAGATGCCCACTTAAAACAAGCACCAGTTCAGGGTGCTGCAATACTGAGGTTACCCATGGGCACTCCAAATGTTCAGCGTCATCAGTTGCTATTTCTTGCCTCTTGTTTAGTGAGAGAATTGGGGAGCAAATTACTGGCCAGCAAATCTCCTCCGAGCAAACCCCCACTCCCATATTTGAATAATTTCAATAGTAGCCGCACCTGTGAAAAAAAATAAAAGAAAGAAAAAAAGGAAGCTGACAACCTTACAGGCTTTAAGTCACTGGCTGCTAGGCTTTCAAAACAGCAGCGCGTGCCTCTCTACAGCAGCAAAACTTGGTTATGTTGCTTACCCGCACTTCCTGCATTACGCTGTCCCCGACTCTGTCTCTCTTGCAATACCAAACTGCAATAAATCAACCACACAACAGGACCCTTTACATATTTAAAAAAAAAAAGTTTCCCACCCGACTTCTGTGTCCACAATCGCGTGTGAGAGAACACTGTACCATTAATTCCAACTCCACATCGTAACCACTCACTTCCTGCTCACAATCTACCAACCAAAAAATGTATTTACAATGCAAAGAGAAAACTCATGGATTGGTGGGGGGGGGGGGTGGTTCAGCTAATGATTTTCTGGCACTGCAGCAACCAAAAAGGATCTCACAAACTGAAGCACCCTCTAGTGGCACTAAACCAGTAAACCAGTAAAGGGACTGTTTTACAGGGCCTGATGTTTCTGTTAGTTTTTATTAATGTTTTGAACTCTTTTTTGCATGAAATTATTTTTAAAAATTATAATGTAAGCCCATTTTCTAAGTGCAATAATACCCTCCAGGGTGGGTGGTATGGGCAATACTGGACTTTTGAAGAGCTTTAAGGCCATCTGCCTGCGGTGTTGGGCCTCATTACGCCCTTTGGCTGTCCGGTATTGCCAAATATCGCCCACCCTGTCAGGTATTATTGCTTGCTTTATTTTATGGTAAGTGAAATTGCAAGTAGTAGATTATATCCATGTTAGAAAATCTAAATTACTAACTAAACAAAATTACTATGTCTAATGCTACATTAAATTCAATATGCAGCTGGTGTCGTCTAGATTACACATTTGACAGACAGTTTCTATATGTTTTAACAAAATGTACCAGTAATTACTAATTGATTGCTAGTGGCCACATAATCAAATGGTACTGAACATTTTTTTCCAATTGTTTAACCAGGTGAGACACACTAAGCTGAAAGTTTGTTTGCAGGTGTAACCTGGGAGCACAGGGAAATTAAGTGACTTGGTCAAGTTCACACAGTATGCAAGTGGGGGCTGTGGGATTCAAGCCTAGTTCTCCAGATTTGCTGCTCAGAGCCTTAAACCACTGCACTATATTTCTTCCCCATCATGCACCTTACTTGTTCTAAGTTTGTGTCTATGTGAATATTCAGTTAGTAGCCTTTATTTAGTTCTTGTAGCTCAATCCTTGAATGATTCTGTATACCTATTTATGCCAAAAACTAACTAGCTAAATACCACATGTCAAACAGTGAGACCCTTAACTGTTGGATAAGTAATGCCAACAGTCTAGCAGCGTGTGGTCTGGGGGAGTATAAGCAGATGGTAGTTGGTTCAAGGAACAAAAAAACCTTTACAAGAAATCTATTAAAGGGAACTCTTAAGTTTACAAACTATAAGGATGCAGCCATGGAGAGAACAAGTCATTCTCTGATACTCCTAGAGGTATGTGCTATATGCATTCTGAGATATATGCATTCATATGAAATGGTGACCTATGTAGACCTAGATAGCTTTTTATTACAAATAATTCTTATACTTTTTTTTTCTTTTCACACCTCTTCTCTCTTTCTCTCTTCTGCATATGATTTGCCTTTCTGGATGTCATTGACTACTATTGATATGAATCTATACTCTCACTGCCAATGTGCTATGTAGATAAAGGTGTTAATGTTCGGGAGAATGGTTGTAATATCTAAGATCTGTTTCCTAGGTTAGTTCTACAACTAATGTTTTCTACTTATGCACTTTGTAGATGCATAGGTACGGTCTGCTATGATGTAAGATGTATGTACAGTAACTTGTTATGTGCAGGGTGCACATGTATCATTTGGAGTGTGGTTTCTAAGAACTTTATTCTGAATGCTTAATATGTGTACCTAACCTCAGTGTACGTGACTATGAAAAATTAATAAAAATCTTCTATGTTCAAAAAAAATACAATATTATGTTATCATTCTCTGATCAAGTTCTAATTTATTCTGAAGTTGGGTTTGTTGCACCACACTTATAGTTCCAACTGGCCTCCCTCATGAAAACTTTTTTTTTCTCCCAGTCATCACCTCATTGTGGAGGCTTCACTTTTTCCAGTCCTAAAATGTGTAAGCTGAGGTTATCGTGACCCATCTGTGTTCAATGTTTGGCCACTGCTGATGCTTCATATTTTCTTTTTTTTTTTTTGTACTTTTTCATTCTGATATCTGTATTTTCAGTTCTCTGTTGGTTTTACAAATGTGAATGAGATTGCAAAGGCATTTTATGAGATAAATGACATGTTATTTATTTCAGGTCTCAAAGCTGTTAATCATTATACTTTCACCCACAAATGGTTCTTTATAATCTTTTTTCTTGTAATATTGTTGAACTCTGTGCACTGGCCACACAGAAAAGACCCTTAATATAAATATCATTTTTTTCAGCAGATAAGGACTGCTTGGACCACTTAGTCTGCCCCCTTCTCCCTGTCTATTCTATCACTGCAGATGCTTCCTGGTCTCCAGCCACATCCTCCCTCCCCACTGTGGATACCAGTTTTCCTTTATAACTATCTTATGCATGCTTGAAGCCCACCACTGCTCTCACCCAGACCACCCCCCAAATGAAGATTGTTCCAGGCATCCACCACCATCTCAGTGGATAAATATTTCCTTACATCCCTCCTTAACTTTCCTCCCCCAAGCTTCATTGCATGCTCGCTAGTTCTTGCACACCATCTTTTCTGAAAATTGTTCATTTCCTCTACCTTATTCACCCCATCAGGAATTTAAAGGTCTCTCTCTCTCTCTCTCAGGTTCCCCTCTCCCTCCTCTCTTCCAGGGTGCACATGATGCGATCCCTCAGTCTCGCCTTACAGGACATTTGGTGCAACCCCTGCACCATTTTTATTGCCCTTCTTTAGATGGCCTCTACTCTGTCTATGTCCTTCCTGAGATGTGATCTCCATAACTTGACACAGTATTCCAGGTATGGTCTCAACAGTGACCAATACAGTGGCAACATTACCTCACTCCTTCTGCAGGTGATATCCCCTCCATATGTACCACAGCATTCCACTGGCTTTCCAAACTGCTTTGTCCCATTGCACTGTCACCTTAAGACCACCCATTATAATTATTTCTAGGTCCCATAACTGTCTAGTGACCATCAATACCTCCCCCCACCATCCTATATTCTGCCTCTAGGCTTCTGCACTCAAGGTGCAGAGTTTGCACTTTTTGCATTGAAACATAGCTGCCATGAGTGTTTTTAGATGCAGTAACTTTCTACACCCCCCTCTGGAGTGTCCACACTATTGCAGATTTTGGTCTCATCTGCAAAAATGCGCACCTTTCCTTTTAGTTCTTCTACAGCATAACTTACTGTATAAAGGCTTTAATGAGGACTGGACCAAGTAGTAGCAATGAGGAACCCTTCTGATCACTTTTCCTTCCTCTGAGTGAGTGCCATTAGCCACCACCCACTGTTGCTATCTGTGAGCCAATTACATATACAGTGTACCATCTTGGTTCCACATCAAAGCTTCATAGTGTTTTTATGAGGCTACTATGTGGTATAGTGTATCTAAATAGGTCATGTCCACTGCTCCCCCAATCTATTTCTTGGGTCATCCAGACAAAGAAATCTGTCAAGTTTTTCCTGACATGATCTCCCTCCCATGAATTAATGCTGCCTTGGGTCTTATAGCCTGCCAGATGCAAGGAACGTGACTGCATTAGTTTCTTCACTACTGATGTCAGACTGACCAGCCTGCAGTTGCCAGACTCTTCCCTGCTGCTGCTGCTCTTATGGAGAGCAACTACAACTGTCCTTTCCCAGTCCTCTAGGATCATCCCAGTAACTAGTGAGTTATTTAACAGGGATGTCATAGGTGCGACCAGTACCTCCCTGATCTCTTTCAAAACTCTTGGATATACTCCATCTGGCCCATAGCCATGTTCACTTTCTGATTCACAAGTTCCTTTAATCTTTGAATTAACTTGTGTCTACATCCTTCCCTTTAGTTGTTCCATAACCTATGTGTGGCCCATTCCCTTCTCCTTTTCTTGTGAAGACAGAACAAAATTATTTGTTCAGGATGTCGTCTTTTTCTTATTCATCCACTACATAGTCTCCCCCCCCCAGCTTCACAAGCACTCCCTTGTCTTTTTTTCACTCATATACATAAAAAAGGCATTGACCCCCTTTTTTTACCACCTGGCTGTTCTTTGCTACAATTTTCCTTAACACTCCGCAGTCTCTTTCTTGCTTTCTTCTGTTTTTTTTTCTGGTCACCTCTCTGTCTTCTTCCCTCTATGTCTCCTTGTGTCTCATCAACACTGCCCTTTCTGCCTTTACCCATGATGCCACTTTCATTGAGAACTAGAGTGGTTTCTTCTTCCTTCTTCTTTTGCTCACCTCTTTTGCACAGAGATTTGTTGCTTTCACTATTGCATTTCTCAGTCTGTTCACTGTTCCTCCACTCAAACTAGGTAATCCCCACCTGCCAGAATATCTCTGAGGCCTTCACCCATTAATTTTTTAATCTCTGCCTGCCCAAAGTCCAAGACTCTAGTCCGTGTGTGTCTCACCTCCACTGCTATCCTAATGTTAAACTTCACTGTCTGGTGATCACTGGTCTCCAGAGGACATCTCACATTGATGTTCACAACACTGTATCTCTTCATGAGCACCAGCTCCAGTATTGCCCCATCATGAGTGGTTTCCTTGGCTGGCGCCTCAGAAATGAACACTGCAGGGAGTCTAGGATGACCTCACTTTTAGCCAAGGCTGCAGCTTGGAGGGTCCAGTCAGTATCTGGTAGATTGAAATCCCCCATCAGTAGTACCTCCCTTTATCTGTTATCCTGCTAATGGATTTCCCCATTTCCTTGGTAGATTCTTCCCTTGTGCTGGAGTTCTGTAAATCACCCCAATGTGAGTTGAGGCATTGACTGCTGTCTCCAGGGTGACTACCATGAACTCTACCTTCTGAGCCATATCAGTCCTCAGAGAGTTATCTGCATCTGCTTCCTTCTTGCTGCCACTTCCTGGTTAACAAGGACATGAGTTCTTCCCTGCACAGGGCTGGGAAATCAACGTCATTCATATCTGGTAGAGTGCTTTTTGGATGATAGATGCCAGACAGAGTTTCCTCTTTGCCAATAAAAATAACGCAGTTACCTTTGCAAATAAGCCACAGTCACTGATTCTATAAAAATAGATCATGTTTTGCAAAACTTAGGTTTTACAGTACCAGGGTGTTTACATTACAAAAGAGAAAATACAGACTTACAGGAAAAACAGATATATGTTCTTGAACAACAGATGTCATAAAAGAAGACACTGCAGTGTTATCTTCCCTAAGATAATATCTTGCCTCCTTGTTAAGCTCAGTGAGAACTGGACACCTAACTGTCACTTACCTCCATCACAAAGCTAGCTGGAATTCAGGATATGTTCTTACCACAAAGGTTCCTAAAGGCATAACTTCTGTTGTAATTATACCACTGAATGTATGGCCTGATGCTGAAACCCCCCTGGTTAGGTTATTTTTGAAACCCATCAACCATTTTAAATTCTGTAACAAATGTGTGTTCAATTGTACCAATCAGCTTAAAACCTATGCATGTCCAACTAGGTCAGTTCTGCACCCAGTTTTCATTCAAGTGCACAAATCACCTTAAAATCAGTGTGTGTGTGTGTGTTTGTGTGTGTGTGTGTCTGTGTGTATGTCCACCTCTGACATTCTCTGAGATTTATTGCCCTGTGCTGAGGCATTGCCTGCTAGTGATGTAGAATTCAGTGTTTTTCCCCTTTTTATTAGTATGACAGGTAGAAGCACTCTACTGAGAATATGATGAACAGAATATAGTTTCATTAACATAAGCCATTCAAAATCAGTTCAAATTTCTGTCACATCAGAAAAGAAAATAATTTCACTACCATAGGCAATTAAGTGATTGATTCCCATTTCTGTCACACCAGAATGGAAAATAGTGTCACTAACATAAGAAATTTCATTAATTTTTCATTTTTAATTTTATACTGAAAGGTCTGTGGGCTCAAACCCCATTTTTACAGATGTCCAGCATTTACAAATTATAAAAGCACAATATAATATAGCCTCAATTCACACTGGGGTGCTGTAGCTGAGACAGAGAGCAGCCACCAGTTTTCTTATAGCAAGGAAGTGATTTAATAGAGCACACTGAATTGAATTTTAAATTTTGAGGCCTATGTAAGTAAGTAGAAGTCAGTGTTTTGGTTCCCTGCTTTTGGGATTGACATTTCTTAGTGTAACTTTCATTTGCTAGGGAAGAAATCTAGCTGAGAGAATATTTGCAGTCATTTGTTACTAGACCTGTTACTTAAACTCTGTGAAATAGGTGTCTGAAAGGAAGGAAGGCACACTGGAGTGGTGGATAAGAGTTGTAGTTGATTGTTTCTGGAGGGTACAGGCTTAGTCCCACCCACCATGCCCCTCACCCCACCCACCCCAAGCACATCATTTCCTTTATAGGATGGGTTCTGCATCAATTCCCAAAGTGCAAAATGATGTACACTTGTTCATATCCTTTAAGGCACAGCACACTGAATAGGGGGTAAACACACTCACACACTTACACACATAACTGAAAGGGAGACAGACATGTGGGGAGTGGTGCAATGCACTGGCTGTGGAGTGGCAGTCTCTTGAGACGCTCTAGAGGCTACATTTCTGCCCCTATTTGCAAGCAGCCTCTGGGTTAGAGGAAGGAGGCTGCCGGTCTCCATGCTGACCTGGCAAGGATTCAGGAAACCTCCCCCTTGACTCGGGAACCACCCAGGCCACCACCATTGCCTCAGAGGTTACCAAGAAAGAGGAGCGTTTGGACCACAGTGAGCTCAGGGAGGGTGAAGGTAGTGGAACAGGGGCACATCATTCCAGTTCTGCCTCTCCACAATTCATTCACTATTCTGGCAGAGTGTGGTTCCTCTATAGAGGCACCTGCAGTGGAGGCCAAGGAGGATGCTGGGAACCTCAATAATGGAGACTCACCGAAGGGTGGCACAGGACCCCATAAGGGAAGGAAACAACTCCTGGTGGGGGACTCAATCATTAGAGGGTAGAACTGGGAGTTGTTTGCAGACCCCCATCTCAGGTGGAAGCAATGAACAAGGACAGGAAAGAAGGAATCCATAGAATGGCAGAAAAAAGGAGAGATATTGTTGATGGGGGACCTGGATATGCCAGATGTTAACTGAAGCACCTTTACTGCAGCAACATCCAAGAGCAGGGTTGTTTTTGATGCCCTACATTGAGCATGCCTCAGACAGCTAGTGATGGATCCCACTTGGGAGGGAGCAATCTTAGGCCTGGTACTCTCAAATAAGGATGGAGAGAGGATCTCAGATTTAGAAGTGGGTAGCCATCTGGGAACAAGCGACCACCAAACAGTGTGGTTCACAACAAATACAGCTATAGAGTCAAGCCATGCAAAAGCAAGGGTGTTGGACTTTAGGAGGGCTGACTTTGGCAAAATGGGAGAGTGCCTCAGAAAAGCATTAACAAACAGGCAGGAAGGAGGGGTGGAAGAACAATTGGGAAAAAGCTAAACTGCCATCACAGAGGCAACACGTCTTTGTGTAAAAAATCAATGAAACAAAACAGAAAAAAGCCACTTTGGTTCTCAAAAGAGGTGACAGTGAAGGTTAAGGTGAAGAAGACAGGATTCAGGAAATATAAGGAAGCATAGAAGAAGCAGGACAGAGAACTATATCAGTTAAAGCAGAAGGAAGCAAGGAAGATGGTCAGAATAGCAAAGGCCCAAACTGAGGAAAAGATAGCCAACTCTGTTAAAAAGGGGAATAAAACATTTTATAGCTAATTTTAGAATTAAGAAAGACAAAGGGAGGGATACTTATGCATAATAAAGGGGAAGGAACATGGACAGAGTTTGACAGTGAAAAAGCAGGGATACTGCACAAATACATCTGCTCAGTATTTACAAAAGAATATGAAGGGGAGGTACCTAAACAAAACTACTGAAACACTCTGGATAGGTTGATACCAGTCCATTCACAAAAGAAAGGATGCTGAAAGAACTCTTAAAACTGAAGGTGGACAAAGCAATGATGCCTGATGGGATTCACCAAAGAATTCTAAAATAACTAAGGGTAGAACTAGTGACACCACTGACTACCCTCTTTAGCAAATCATGGAAGAATGGGGTGGTACCTGAGGACTGGAGGAGGGTGGGTGTGATTCCATTTTACAAAAGTGGGAGCAAAGCAGAGGCAGGAAACTACAGACCTGTTAGATGATGGAATCACTTCCGAAGGAAAGAATTGGTGAGTATCTAGAGGCCAGCGGGGCACAGAATTCAAGGCCGCATAGATTCACAGCAGGACGGTCATGTCAGATGAATCTAATAGATTTCTTTGACTGGGAGAAAAGTAGTAGACCAGGGAGGGGCTGTGGACACAGCCTACCTAGACTTTATAAAGGCATTTGACACAGTCCCACCCAAAAGATTAATATACAAGTTAGCCAGCCTTGGAGTGGGTCCCAAGGTGGTAGCTTGGGTAAAAAATTGACTGGACAACAGGACAAGAGTAATAGTAAATAGAGTCCACTCTGAAGAAAGGAGGGTTACTAGCAGGATACCTCAGGGTTCAGTACTAGAACTGATCCTCTTTAATGTGTTTATGAGTGACGTTGCAGAGGGATTGGAAGGAAAAGTATATCTCTTTCAGATTACACAAAGATCTGCAGCAGAGTTGATATACAAGGGGAGTGCAAAGGATGAGAAGGGACTTGGCACAGTTAGAGGAATGGTCAAAACTATGGCAGCATACAGTAGTAGCCACAGACATTGCCAGCTATTTCCAGATATTTCACAAAATTTCTGAAGAGTTTCTCTCTGCTACCCCTACTGTGGAAATGCAGAAAGCAGGAGATTTCTCCTGAAATATCACACAAATTTTGGAAATAGCTGGCAGTGTCTGTGGCTGCTACTGTAGATTCAATGCAAAGAAGTGTAAAGTAATGCACCTGTGAAATAAAATCCCAGGGGAATAGTACAAAATTGGGGGGGTAGTATCAACAAAAACATGGAAAGGGACCTGGGGGTAGTCATATCAGATGACCTAAAGGCTAGCAAGCAATGTGGGAAGGCAGCAGGGATGGCTTGGGAATACTAGGATATATAGGGAGTGGGAGAGGCATCTCGAGTACAAAACAAGAAGTTATCCCTTTGTACAGACAGCTGCTGAGACACCATCTGGTGTACTGCATGCAGTTCTGAAGACGCCATCTCCACAAGGACATAGACAGGATGGAGGCAGTCCAGAGGAGGGCAACTAAAATTGTGCAGGGTCTGCAATAGAAGCCATACTCAGAGAGACTAAAGGAGCTTAATAGAGTATTTATACCCTTGAGGAAAGGAAGTAGAGAATGGACATGATAAAAATGTTTAAGTTCTTTAAGGAATCAACAAAGTCCAAGAGAGTAGCATTTTCAGAAAAGAGATGCTAATAACAAGGGACACAATTTGAAAATAGAAAGGGACTGCCTCAGGGCAATGTGAGGAGTATTGTTACAGAGAGGGTGGAGGACACATGAAACATCCTTCCTGAGTCATTGGTAAACAGTGGGGAAATTCAAGAAAGGCCATGGGACAGACATAAGGCAATTCTTGTGGGGGTAGGGAAGAATAGGCTGTTGGTTAACTAGGATCTGCAGCTTATCCAGTAGGTAGGGAAATGGGCAGACTAGGTGAGCCAAGCGGTTCTTATCTGATGTCAAAGTCTGTTTCAGATCCCTTGTCATTTTTTTCTGTGCCTTCCTCTGTATCTACCCTGTTACATAGCATTGTATCATTCATGAACGGGCTAACCCTCCCTTCTAGACCCTCTGCAATATCACTTATGAAGACATTAAACAGCACAGGTCCCAGCACTGATCCCAGTGGTACACCACTTGTTACCAATTCCTTCTGTGAGCTAACCCCATTTACCACCTTTCTGTGTTCGGTAACTCAACCAGTTTCTAACTCACATGCCCACCTCTTTCCCTACCCCCAGATTTGCCAGCTTGTTTATTAGTCTTCTGTGTGGGACTATGTCAAAGGCATTCCTGAAGTCCAGATAGGCCACATCTACTGCTCTGCCCTGGTGTATTTCCTTTGTCACCCACTCGAAGAAGTCAATTAAGTTGGTCTGGCATGACCTCCCTGCCATGAATCCATGTTGCCTTGTGTCCAGCAGCCCACTTGTCTCTAGGTAGTCCACCAGCCTTTCCTTAAGTAGAGTTTCCAACATTTTACCTACTATCGAGGTCAAACTGACTGGGTGGTAATTTCCAGCCTCCTCTTTGCTGCCACTTTTGTGCAGGGGTACCACTTGTGCCCTCCTAAACTCCTCTGGAACCACACCTGTTTCCAGTGATCCACTGAAAATATTTTTCAGAGGTTTATCCAATTGCTCCTGGAGCTTCTTTAGGATCCTCGGGTGTATCCCATTGGGCCCCATAGCTGTATGCATTTTAAGCTGTTCTAGTGGTCTTTTTACTCTGTCCTCTGAAAAAGGTCTAATGTCCCCACCTTTACCCTGTTTGCACTTCTCCATTAATGGGGGACCATCCCCATTGTCTTCTTCTGTGAATACAGAGCAAAAGGTTGTGCTGAGGATGGTCACCTTGCCAATGTCTTTCTACACTACCCTGTCTCCCTCTTTCCAAGTCTCACAATCCATCCCCCATCTTCCTTCCCTTGCTAATATACCTAAAGAATGTCTTGCCTCCTTCCTTCACCAATTTAGCTAGCTTTTCCTATGTTTCAGCCTTTGCTGCCCTTACTGCTTTGTTCGTTTCCCTTCATTTGTCCAAGTATTCTTGCCTGCCCTCCCTGCTTTGTGTTGCCTTGTACCTCAGAAATGTCATCTTTTTTTTTCCTTTTCTAGCTCTGCTACTCCCCTCGAGAACCACAGTGTTTTCTTCTTTCTTTGTCTCTTACTGCAGGGCCTGGCACAATGGTTTGCTGCAAGGTGCAGGGATTCCCTTAACTTATTCCACTGTTCCACTACTCTCCTTATGTCATCATACCCCTGCATAGCCTTCCTGAATTTGTCCTTCATCTTACCAGAGTCTGTCTTCCTGAAATTCAAGATTCTGCTCTTTGTGTAGCTAGCCTCCTGTGACATACTGATGGTAAACACCACGGCTCGATAGTCACTAGTCCCTAGGCTGTCCCCCCGTGACTTCCTTTATCCTGTCGCCATTGCCTGGGACAAGATCCAGAATTGCACTCTCCCTTGTAGGCTCCCTCACTAGCTGTGTGAGACCCTCCCATTGCAGAGATTGCAGGAATCCCTTACTCCTGGCTGAGGCTGCTACCGGGATGCTCCAGTCCACATCTGGCAAGTTAAAGTCACCCATCAGCAGCAATTCACTCTTTGTTCCCCTGTTCTCTATAGTCTTCACCAGTTCTCTGTCTTCATCCTTCACCTGCCCTGCGGGCTTGTATATCACTCCTGTTCTAAGTACTGTTCCCTTACCCATCTCCAGGGTTACCCACAGTGCCTCTGTTTTTCCCCCTTGTCTTGTGGGACTGTAGCTTTTATCCCTTCCCTGACATGCATTGCCACTCTTCCCCCTTTTTGCCTTCACTGTTCCATCTGTGCAGTGTGTATCCTGGAATGGCTAGCTCTCAAACATGGTTGCTGTTGCACCATGTCTCTGTGAATGCCATGATATCCAGGTCCTTGGAAGTCATTAATGCCACAAGTTCTGGGATTTTGTTACCCAGATATTGGGCATTGGTGCACACAGCCTTCCAATAATGGCCTCCCCCCTCTGCTATAACTCCAGTACCATCCCCCCATTCTGTGTCTGCCCCTCCTGTACTTTACATGTGGTCCCTCCTTTCTTATCTATGGACACTCCTTGTTCATGGCCATTCTTGTTTCCTTTAGTCTGATGCTAATGTTCTGGAGACCTTACTTTGGTAAGGACATAGACAAGGTAAAGAAGGTTCAGAGGAGGGCAACAAAGATGGTACATGGATTGCATCACAAGTCCTTTGAGGACAGGTTGAAGGAACTGAATATGTACTCCCTGGAGGAGAGGAGGGTGAGAGAGGGGATATGATAGACATACAAGTATCTTACAGGGAGGAACAGGGTGCAGGAATACACTATTTTTAAGCAAAAAAGATGTTCCAGAACTAGAGGACATGGGATGAAGTTGGAGGGAGGACGATTCAGAGGAAAAGTGAGGAAGAATTTCTTCACACAGAACGGGTGGTGGACAAGTGGAACACCCCTGCCAGAGGAGAAGTAGGGGGGCTGAAACAATCACGGGATTTAAGAATGCATGGGATAAACATAAAGGAATTCTGGAGGTCAGGGGTAAGGGGCAACAGACTTCTAGGAAAACATAAACTGAACTTACAAGCTCAAATGGGCAGACTGGGTGGGCCATAGGCCTTTATCTGCAGACTCTGTCTATGTATCTAATGGTTCCCTTCCATTCGTGGATCCCCTTACCTTTGTATTTTCTGCTGCATCCTTATTTAGGTCTTCTTCTCTGTGCTGGAGACCTCCCAGTTTAAACCCTCCACAAAGACCTCCAGCTTCTGCTTTAGTGTTCTTGGTCCTTCTCCCATGAGATGCAGAACATCATGCTTGAAGATCTTCCTATCCTAGAAGGTCCCCCAGTCTCCAATGTAGTGCATCCTGATATCTGTGCACCAACCATGGAGTCACTGGTTGAATTCCCTGATCTCTTTGTTCCTGATCTTCTCCTCACTTCTACCCTTCCTCCAAACTGGTGACACCTCCAAGAAGGTCAGATGTGTTGGGTACTCCTTTAGGATCTCCCCTAAGGTCTTCAAGTGTGTCTTGGCTTCTTCCACAGTCTTACTTGCTATGCTATTTGTCCCAAGGTGGACAATGATCCCGATGAAATCCTGCTCTCTTCTCACCAGCCATCCTACTCTGTCCTTAGCTTTACTTGCTGATACTCTTGGCATGCATTTCACCATGGTTTCAGATCCTTTTTCACTGATGGACTGTGCTTCCACCCCCTTGCAACATAGAGTCCCCCATGACCAGAATCCTACTGTTCCTCTGTATATTCTTCTTATCCTTCATTGTACCTCCTTCCTGCTTTCTTGAATCAGGTTTATCCTGCTTGATTTTTCTTTCTTCCCTACCTGATTTCTGTCCCCTGACTGGGGGGGTGGCAATTCTGCATGTGGATAGCATGTGGCTGGTGGTGTCCCATCTTAGTTCTAGGTGCTCCATTGCTCCCTCCCATGACCCTCCATCCCCCAAGACATGTGGGTCTTTGCAGAAGTGGGTGGGTAAGGGGGGGTGGACATCCCAATTCCATCTCCTCTGCAGCCTCATGATCTCTTCTCTTGTCTGCCATAGCTCCCTATGTAGTTCCACAACTGTCCTGCAGAAGGGGCACCACAGTCTTCAGAGTGTCTGCCTTACTGCCAGCCCTCCACAGCTCTGGCAGATCAGGATGTCTCTGTTTGTTTTCCTCCTGACCTGTAGGTGTTGCTGTTTCTTTCTTACTTCACTGTGTCTTCTCTGTTCTCTCTTCTCTCTTCCTGTTCTCACTGGTGTCTTCCCTTAGCCTGTAGTGAAAAGAAGAATGCCGTGGTACATGGACCTTTATTTAACCAACATTTTTTTCTGAAGAAAATGAATATACCACTGAACCATAATACAATGCAGACAATATTAGATTATGTGTAACCAAATGTCTTGTTTCATTTATGAGATTACTTTGTATTTTGTATAAGAAGCCGAGTGCCTTATGCAATTTGTTAATCAAATCAGTGGTATGTTGCTCATACGTTAAATGTGAATCAAGGATCATGCCAAGATACTTAAAAACAGATACATGCTCAACAGGGTTTCTTAAGTTATCACTTAATGACAACTCAGGATTAGAAGTTTTCTTGATACTAGAAAAAAACATTAATTATGTTTTAACTAAATTTAATACCAATTTGTGTGATTGGAACCAATGATGGAAAAGACTAAAATCAGATTGCAAAATAGTTTGAAGTGATCTGTGCAACTGTGAAAATAATGTTATGCTGTAAACTGCTGTATTATTATTATGTATTGTATTGTGTGATGAAATGTATCTTTGCTTTTTATGTCAAGCATGACTGAAAAAAGGCTGTGCCCAGTCATTTTCCTGGTTAAAAATAAACAAACAAAAAAATTAAGATCATGTATTATTTCCAGAACACAAAAGAACAGCATAGTCTGCACACAAAATTATTCCATATGTTTAAAAATATTTGAGAGTGAATTAACAAGAAGAAAAAAGGTAATGGACTCAGAATTGAGCCCTGTAGGATTCCAAAGCTTATGACTTTTTAGTTAGAAAATGACCCTTTAATGACCATTCTTTGATTTCTATCTGATAGATAGTTTCCAAACCAGGTGATCACCTCCTCAGAGAAATGAACATCAGGCAACAAATTCAGGAGCTCAGCATGGTCCACAATAGTGAATGCCTTAATGAGATCCACAAAGGCTGAAGCAACATATTTCCTTCATCGATTGCTTTGATGACATGGCCTGTGAATCTCATCAAGGCAGTCTCGGTATTGTGTTTTGGTCAGAAACTATGCTGAGACTCCAACCACAGTTCATACTTCTCGAGGTGTTCAATCACCTGGTTGGAGACTATCTTTTCCAAAACTTTAGATAGTGGAGCAAGTAATAAGATAGGATGGAAGTTGTTCAGATTAGATTTGCTACCAGATTTAAAAATGGACTTCACAATTGCACATTTCCATTTACTAGGAAAAATGTTATGAAATAGTAAAAAATTAAAGAGTTTAGTGAGCTGAAGAACAATAAAATAGCTAATTCTCTTTAGTATTCAGTACTCAACATTATCAATTCCAAAGGCAAGTTTAGGATTCATTTGAAGATACAGTATAATGTTGGACATCATGAACTGTAAGGTTGTAGAAATAAAACTACTGTAGGAATGTTTTTTCCTGTCTCATTTTGTATTATTCTTACTGAGTGGTGGGAGCTTAATCAGTGGAAGAACTCAAGAGGGCATGGGACAAGCATATATGGCTGAGTATCGGGGAGGCTGGGTCTGGTGGGGAGGGAGGTGTAGGGGAATAAGTGGGCTAGATGGGTCAGTATGGTCCTTTCTGCCATCAAGCTTCCATGATTTTATGATTCTATGAACACTGGAACAGCTCCAGTTGAGTTATATACACTGGGACTATATTTTTCTAAATTTGAGAAATAATTATTAAGAACTTCAGCCACCATAACTGGCTCAGTTATTACAGAACCATCAAGTTCAATAAAGTGATTTTCAGGCCCTTTTGATTTTCCCAAAATTGAATTAAGTGTTTTCCATGTAGCCTTTGAGTTACTATTATCTTTTTTGAGTTAATGTGTAAAAATTTCTTTCTTACTGGCATGTATGGCTGACAGACATTTGTTTCTAAGTTCTTTGTATTTCAATGTATGTGCTACCTGTTTTGCCTTTCTGTATAGCTTCAAAGATTTATGAAAGCTAATTAGTTCAAGCAACTTGGGTGTTATCCAGACTGTTATCACCTTTGATCCTAACTGTTTTAAGGGGACCAGCTTGTCAAAAATTGCTAAAAATATAATACAAAAAGTATTATAGCTTGGTCTGTATCATGGATACTATACAAAAATGGTCAATATGTAGATAACATCTCATCTAAAAATGTATTATCATCAAGTGCTTTTAACAGTCTATAAGTGATAGTTTTGTGTATCCTTTTGGGAGGCTTAGCAGACCAATCACAATAAGTTGCACAGTGGTCACTGATACCATCTGGAAGAACCCCAGTGGTGTCTATATGCTGTGAATTGTTGGTAATTATCAAATCAAGCAATGACTCATAATCCATTCTGTAGTTAATCCAGGCGGCATCAGAGACTCCCTGAGACAACCCAAATCAGTGATTCAATTCTTGATATCAACTGTATCTCAGACATCCAATTCAGACTAAAATCTCCTAAAACAATAACCTCCCCATTAAAATCTGCAAATGGAACCTTATTAAAAAAAAAGCTTGTGTGCTTTGATTAGAATTATCTGGAGGTACACAAACTGTACTCAAGGTCAGAAAGTCCAGAGGGGGTATTGCTAAGATCAAAGGGGATAAGGGGGCATGTGAGGAGGAGGATGACCATGTAAAAGCATGTAAAAGCATCTATCCTAAATAGATACTTCTGCTCAGTATTTACTGAAGAGAAGGTAGGGCAAGGCCCACAGCTCAGCACCATGGACACAGTTGGGAGGGAGGTGTGCACTAGTCCCTTCACAAAAGGAAGGGTCCTACAAAAGCTCAATAAGCTCAGAGTGGACAAGGCAATGGGACCTGATGGCACACATCCCAGGATACTAAAGGAGCTAAGGGTGGAACTAGCAGAGCCATTATAGAAAACTGTTTAGTGAGTCTCTGGTAGAGGAGATGTCCCAGAAGACTGGAGAAGGCTCAAGTGATCCTGCTCCACAAAAGTGGTAGCAGGAGGAGGCAGGAATGACAGACCAGTCAGTCTTACCTCAGTAATGGGCAAGATTATGAGAAACTCCTTAAGGAAAGGATAGTGCAACACCTGGAATCCATAGGAGCACAGGATCCAAGACAGCATGGGTTTACAAAAGAAAGGTCCTGTCAAACTAATCTCATAGATTTCTTTGACTGGGTAAGCAGAGTAGTGGACCAAGGGGGAGTAGTTGATGTTGCCTACCTTGACTTCAGCAAAGCTTTTGACACTGTTCCACATAGAAGATAGATTGATTAATATGCTGGGTAGGATTGGGGTGGGTCAGATGTTGGTCAACTGGGTGGCAAACTGGTTGATTGGCAGAAAACAGAGAGCATTGGTAAACGGTATACAGTTAGAAGAGATGCAAGTCACAAGTGGGGTACCTCAGGTATCAGTCCTGGGGCCAATCCTCTTCAATATTTTCATCAGTGACATTGCAGATGGACTGGAGGGTAAGGTTTGTCTGTTTGCAGATGACACCAAGATCTGCAACAGAGTAGATGATCCAGATGGGGTGGGCAGAATGAGAAGAGATCTGGATAAACTAGCATAATGGTCAGAAGAGTGGCAATTGGGGTTAAATGCAAAGAAGTGCAAGATCATGCACATAGGGAACAGAAACCCTGAAGCCACCTACAGGCTGGGAGGGGAGTTGCTGGCAGTCACAAGGGAAGAAAGAGACTTGGGCATCATCATCACTGATGACCTGAAATCGTCCAAGCAGACCACTAAAGCAGTAGGTAAGGCTAGAGGGATGTTGGGGTGTATTAGTAGGGATATCAAAAGTCGGAAGAGGGAGGTAATAATCCCTCTTTACAAGACACTGGTTAGGCCCCATCTGGAGTACTGCGTGCAGTACTAGAGGCCACACCTTCAGAAGGACATTAACCAAATTGAGGCAGTCCAGAGAAGGACAACCAAAATGGTGCAGGGACTGCATCAGAAAACATATGAGGACAGATTAACTGAGCTCAATATGTATACCCTAGAGCAAAGGAGGGAGAGAGGTGATATGATTGAAACATTCAAACACCTTGAGGGCATTAACACAGTGAAAGAGTCTAACTTGTTTAAATATAAGAAAAACAGCAGGACAAGAGGACACAGCATGAGATTAGAGGAGGCCAATTAAGGGGTAATGTCAGGAAGTTCTTTTCACAGAAAAGGTGGTGGATGTATGGAGACGCCTACCTCAGGAAGTAGGTGAATATGAATACAGTGCAGGGCTTCAAACAGGCATGGATAGCATATGAGCATACAGATGAGTATGAATAGATAGACCATTGACAGAGCAAAGGCCAATGGCACATTCATAAGGTAGAAAAATAAATGGGCAGACTGGATGGGCCTTGTGGTCCTTATCTGCCACCAACTTCTATGTTTCTATGTTTCTTTGTCTATTCATACTAGTACCAAGCTTGATTGTGCTAGTAATTGATTCATAATGTATATAATCTGGGACAGATGAAAGCTCAGTAACATTTAAATGGTTGGCCACATTAAAAAAAAGACAGCCCTACCTCTCTTCCTTCTCTATCCTTCCTGTAGATGGTATATCCCTGGATCTGGATTTCTTTTTTTTTTCACTCTATCTTTTTATTGAAATTTGAGTATATATGAAAGAACACTTCTTATACAATAGAAGAATATCCTCCATGTAAGGTATAAAATATCACTTAAACACAGTATTTAGGGTAAACATATTGGAGAAACCATATATACATGTATTGATAATAAAGCACAAACCTAGACAGGTCATAAAAGGAAAGCAGAAGGGTTACAATCCATAGAGTATTACAGGATTAGAAATGGCAACTATGTACAAAATAAATGCTAGGGCAGGCTATGGCAAGGCATTCAGTAAATTACAAAAAGTGATAAATGTGGTAATATGAACAATGTGGATTTGGATTTCTTGATTTGAAAATGTATTACTTAGCCACATTTCGGTCAAAGCTAAAACATCTGCTTTATGTTCTTCTATCCAACTTTGAATAATAGATTTTTTTGGCTACCAGACTGCATACATTTAGATGTGCTACATGAAAAAATGAAGCAGTGTGAAATTGTCCAACATTAAAAAATTATCAACTAATCATTTCCCATTTCTGTCACAGTGATCCACAACACCTCAACCCTCCTCCTCCCTAGCATTTCTGTTATCTTAATATCTTCCTTGTCATATATAGTTAGTTAGACAATTGGTTATAGTTTAGAACAGTTCATTTTGTTTACTGGGTAAGTGCACTAGACAACTGCAATGCATATTTTCAGGCACAACCCGGGTGAAGTATAAACAGTAAATGAACATTGCTACATAGACTCATAAATGCATAGAAAAACAGGACAGAAATAATAAGACTTGTCAACAAACTGATAAACACAGAGTTACAGCTGAAGTTACAAATTAGAGAAATGCAGATATGAGGCACAGACTAATATGGCAGAATCAGAAGTCAGTTATGGGAGCACTTAAACAATGACATAAGAAACTTGAAAAGCTTGTTTTTAAAAACTAAGTGAACCTGATAAAATCTGAGATTCACAGGGAGTGAATTCCAGAGTTTAGGGGAAAAGACCTCAAAAGCTTTCTGTCCTATTTTTGAAATGCATTTTAGTACTACCAGTAATGGCATATCTTTGGACTGTAAGGTGTATGCCTGCTTAGTTTGTTTGAATATGCAAACAAGAGTAACAGGAGTACCTGTTCTGCTGATTTTGTCAGTAGTGCAGCAAATGGTGAGGAGATGACATGAAGATGGAAAAAGGCACACTAGGCTTAAGTAAAAGGAGCAGCGGTGGGTCAATGGGGTATCAGTAAGGCAAAGCAACAGATATTATTTTAGCAGGAATTCCATTTGTTCATAACACACTTGTTAGCATCTGAGAAAGGTAACACACCACAGGTGAGACTTGGCCACAGGACACCTTGAACTGTAGCCAGCATAGAATCGGGAGTCAGGACATACATAATTGTACAATCAAGTCCTAGCTTCAAATTTCCCATATTGCAGACTGTTTATACATTCAGTCTGAAATTAAAGGAAGGGTCCAAGGTGATGCCAAGATTTTTGAAGGCATTGACAACAGTAAGGAGGGATCCATAAGATCAATAAATAGCTAGGGCTGAAGAGTTAGCCCTAACTCTAGATACAGAAGCAAAAAGCAAAATGTGGGTTTTGCTAGTGTTCAGAAGAAGCCTATTATAAGTTAAACATGACTGAACATTCCTAAAGTCCACGTAAGCCTTGAGTGCTATTCAGTTGATTCCTTGAGATAGTGTACAGTACCATGTCATCTGCATAAAGCCGGGTAGAGCAAGAAGCAGTGGTTGTAGGCACCGTATTAATAAACAATGTAAAGTGCAGTGGACTAAGTATAGATCCTTGTGGAATGCCAATGATATTAGGAGAAAGGTCAGATACTGTATGGCATTGTTTAGATTTGCAAACTGCTGTTGCTTACTAAGATAGCTTGAGAACCAGGAAATAGCAGAGGATGAGAAACCAAGAGCATACAATTTGGATGTCAGAAGGAAGTAGTCAAGGAGGTTGAAAGCCTTGATTAGGTCAACGAAAGCAGCCATTATAAGCATGCTTTTGTCCATGACAACTTTAACATCATTTGTAAATTTGTAAATTCTTGATCACTAAATCCAGGCTGAACTGGGGAAAGTAGATTACATATTTTAAGAAGCTCTATTATATATGAAGCAAAATGTTTCTCTAGTAACTTATGTAGCAGAAACAGGATTGCTATAGGATGGTAGTTTTCCAAACACTTTATATCATTATTTTTTGAAACAGCACCACTTTGGCAACCTTCCAGAGCCTAGGCACTACCCTAGAGGAGAGGGACAGGTTAAATAAGCTAGTTACAGGAGCAGTTAGCTGAGAGGCAGCAGTCTTGAGGAACCTAGGTACAAGGCCATCATAACCAGCACTACCAAGTGGTATATCAGCTTTACGACCACTTCTTTCTTGCAAAACCCTCCCCCTACATCCTTCCCCAGCACCCCTTCCTTTCCACCTTACTCCAACCCCCCATTCCCTCCTCTGTTCACCAGGTTACCTTTACTACCCACTCACCGTTGCTTGGTCTAGGCCCATGGCAGGGTTCTTTGCATCCTGGAAGGGTCCAGAACCTAGGCAAACACTTTTCTCACCTCCTACTCACACACCATTCTTTCCTGAAAGTTATGTGTCTTGGCTCCTTCCTCTCTCCCACCTCCCTCTCTCTTAGTCCTTCTGAAGCCTACTCCCTATTGCTGCCTACTTTCCTCCTGTTGTGCTCTGCCTCTGCTGCCTACAACCTGCTTCCCTCCTGCCATGCTCTACCTCTGCCTTGTGCAGACAGGGTCCACAGCATACTGGAGGGGCTAGGCCCCAGCAGACCCTTCTCTTCCCCCTCTCTTCCTTCCTGATGTGTTCTAACACCCATTGCCTATAACCTGCTTCCCTTCAGTTCATGCTTGACCTCCACCTGGTGCATGCAGGGTCCCCAGCATTCTGAAGGGGTCAGGCCCCTGTACTTGTACCCTCTACTCACTAGGCCAGATCTTAAACATCAAACAGAGAGTACAATATCAGGCCTGCCTCATAGCCAAAAAGTCACTACTTGACTTAACCCCCCAGGGCCTGTCGACTACCCTAGCAACCTCCACCCCATCTGTGAATACACACAGCACAAGTAAAGCAGAAATAAGCATCCTAAGGGTCAAAACAACAGTAGCACAGAGATTGTTCCTGGTCAGGCACCCACCTGGTTCAACGCCCCCCTCACAGGTCACCTGCCATACCAAGCTAGTCCCTTTCAAGATTGCCCTGAAAGACCACCTTCTAACCTCATGCACATGCACCTGCCCACTGTAGTTCCCCCTCCACACTTTTTTCAGTGCCATGCAGACTGACAACATGGCTACCACAGCCCAGGGCCTTTTTAGTGCTGGGCTCCCTGCCAGGGTCCACAGGCACACGACAATGTCTCTTCTTGGGCTGCAATTGTGACACTGTAATGCATAAAACAGATATTTGTTTTTGTATATATATATCTATATATATATAGATATATATATATATTTTGTTGAATATGTATATGTAACATGTACTGTTGCTCTGTAAATGTATGTCAAATATATTGTTTCCATGACATGGAGCCTTTGGAAATGAGTCTATGATTCAAAGGTTGAAATTCTGAAATCTTAAATAAATAAATAAATAAAGACTGTTCTCCTCCACTCCTTGCCTTCCTCCAAATCCCCTTTCCACTCCTCTGCTCTCTGCCTACAGTATATGACCCCCACCCACCCACCTTCCCCTCATTCCTAGCCATAGTTATTGGCTAACTAATCTCTAATGCACATATAGTCAACTTTGTACTTTGGTCACACCTTGCAAATGTTGTTCTATCTGTGTATCTCCTCACAATCTTGCCCTAGTTCAACCTCCTTGTATTCTATCAAGCCATTTTCTAACTACAGAGCTATGTCCCACCAAGTGTTTGCCAAAGATATATGTGCTTTCGTATCTATCTAGTTCAAGACTGTTAGAATTGTATCCATCTAGTTCATTCCTGTTAGCATTCCTTCTTTTCAGTACTTCTGTATAGTCTGCTTACTTTATTGAATGTAATCAAATTGTATATTTATATTGTGTACCAAATCTCTATATAGTATCCTCATGTTCCCCTACCCCCCAGGATGCAGCAGGAGATGATCAACTTGTTGCTCAGTGTGCCTTCCTGGTGAAATATTTCAGTAAATAAATAAAAATAAATTAACTACCACAGGTAGATACTGACATCATGAGACATACTACTTCCCTTTGAGTGATAGTTCTAAGAATAAAATGGAGGGAAACAGGTTGTTAAACAGGTACAGAACATAACACTACTCATAGTAGTTCAGTTTGCCACAGGTGATACAAGACTGGTATTCAGTTAAAGAATCACCTTTACTGCTTTCCACATGACAAAAATATAGTGTAGTACAAGTATTACTCCATTCACGTGAGTGCAACTAGCCCCTTGCCCCTCGACAAAAGTCTTCATTAGGGGGCATTATCCTAATAGGACTTCCTTCTATTTTTGCAAAATTTCAAGAATATGACATCATTATTTAGTAAGTCATTTGTTATACATTATTATAGTTCCTTAAAGCATTATGTTTTTTTTATTATTATTTTAGTCTTTGGTAACTGGGTAAGGCCCACTAGGCACAAGTGCCTGTTTTCAGGGGAGACCTGGGTGGTTAAGTGACTTGCTCAGAGTCACACAGTATGAAAGTGGAGGTTGTGAGAATCAAACTCAGGTCTGGTCTGCTAGATATATCAAACTCATTCACACCTTGATCCTCTAACCTCTAGGCTATACTGCCAGCCCAGTTTTAAAGTACAATACCTGTGCTAAGACAAATTTTAAACGTTAACATATAACTACATTGTTTTTTTACAAAAGATTAGTTTATCATTATTTAAATCTTATTCCTTTTATTAGTTTATATCAGTGCATGGTAAGAGAAGGATAAAAAAGCTATAGGCTAGTGTATTAAACCATATTTGTTAATGAATGGATCATTGCTTTACTACATTCATTCTATATTTAAAAGATGTGATCTCCTGTTATGGATTCCAGGTATCAAACCATCAAAAATAAAATAATTGATATTATGCGGACCCTCAACACATATTAGATAAATAAACCACCTTGGTTAGAGAGGAGAGTAGATGGAAACAAAGTATTGTTAATATTTGAATATATATATATATATATATATATATATATATATATTCATTGTTATCAGTGAACCGCTCTCTAGAGACATGAAGGTAGAAATGGTGGATTTCTTCAGGAAACAAAACACAACAAAGTTAACAAAATATAATAATAAATACAAAATTGATAGCAATAAAGGAGTGTAGTGATATTGGGGGGGTGTTGGGGGTTAGGGAAAGGAGTTAAGGTATTGTGGAGGGGTGGGTGGAGTTTAGGTTGTGGGGATATGGATGGGGAGGGGAAAATAGGTGTTTCAAACATTTTAATAATAAAACAATTCTTTGATCATTAACAAATGTCCAAGGAACAGATCTGCTATTGTTATTTCTTTTGTTGATCTTAAAAAGGGTTTCAAATCTTAATTTTCATTCAGGCCCTTTGGATTCACAGTATCAAGCTTAAAAGAGAAGACTCCTATATAATTATGATTTGGATATGTCTGATGTATTTATTGTACATTACATCAATTACTGTACATATGTCAATAAGAGATCAGTAATTTCATCTGTTGCAACACATATCTAGAGTCTATGGTTCTGACACAAGGTAGTAAAGTGTCAAGCAAGCCTCCATTTACATGCAAATGGGTCACATGTAATACAGTCCCTCCCATTCCCTGATGCCACTGCAGCAACAGTGCAGAAGAAAGCATAAGGGTATCAGTGCTGTCTATCTTGATTTTAGTTTAAGTTTGCAATGGCTTAAGACAGTTCTGTCATGCAAATCACACAGGGAGTAGTACTTGTAGCCTTAATACTGTTTTTGTAGAGCAAATAATACATCTAATAGTAATTTATTCACAGGAAACATAATCTGTTTCTTTGCACTGCTCATTTCTCTCTGTGAGACACTTGCAACATGTGGACAGCAGTAGAAAGAATCAGTCACTCAATCAGACAATCAAGGAGTCAGTCTAGCAGTCAATCTGTATTGAGCCAGGTGAACACCCTTGAGAAGATTCATTTACAATGTAGGCCTGAGCAGTTTCCTAAAGTATCACACAAGACTGAATTCCTCCTTTGCACAAATGATACACCCCCCTTTCAGCAGCCTAAAAGTAGATAGCTAGATCACTTACCTTATAAAGTGTATTGTTTTACAGTTCAAATGCTCCTTAAATCTAAGTTTCTGACTGGAAATACCAAGACACAGAGTGCTTATGACATGGGAAGAATGAGCTAAGCAAATACAGAGCACTACAAACACTGAGACTGATTAGTTTCAAACAACATGAAGTCTTGCTTTATTCTGACTATTGCAGTTAGCCCCAGCACTCAAACAGCCTAGAGAGTAGAGGGTTAATTTCTATGCAGAGCATAGAACGCTGAGCTTGAGCTCTGCCTGTACTTCTGTCTGCTGCACTTTGTAGCACAACGTCAGATTCTTTACTCCGCCTTAACTGAACAGTTGTTCGAGATTTCTCCTTTGCTCACGGTTCGAAAGTTGGTTAAAGTCCGTAGTTTTCCGATTATTTTTGCAAGCTTCGGCTCAGATCCCTGTCTGTGGTACAGTAAGTACTAGGTAGTGAACTAGACATGGTAAACTTGTGGAAATTGTAAAAACTGTATTTCTCGACCAGTTCAGCTGAACCGACCGTTTAGGGAATTATATATTCTGTCTTTGTTTCTAAACTTAGAGTGTGGTTACTGGTCCTTATCGGTTTTAAAAAACACTACATTTTCTTGTGTTTTTTTTCCAATACCCGTGACACAGTTAGAAACTGATAAGGGTCTTGCCTGGTTGTTTGCCATAAGAAGGGTAAGTTTGTGGTTAGGATGGATATGTCTGAGAAAGTCAAAAGAAAAACCGGGCCCACTGGGTTTCAACATCGCAGTGTGTGTGGGGAGGTCTTTGCTAAGACTGATCCCCACACCACCTGTGTTTATTGTCTGGGGTTTGACCACTTCGATTCAGACTGCCAAATCTGTAAAAATTTCTCTAAGTCAACCCTGGAAAAAAGATTAGGTAGGCTTAGGGATAAGGAGGCCGAGAAGTCCGCTGACTCAGATGGCCAACCCGGTTCAGTACCGACCGAACCTGAGGATGCGCCCTCTGACCAGGGTGATACTTCTTCAGGCAAGAGGAGAGCTGATCCTGAGGGATTGGTTCCTACAAAAAGATAAAGAAAAGGAAAATCATCCGGTTCGGATACAGAGACCCATTTTCTGACTGCCGAAGAGATTGCCAAAGTGATAAGGATTACAGAATCGCTTTGCCCGGTTCCGTCTGATACGATGCCTTCTGGCAGGCACTCGGTTCGGTCGGTTCCTCCGGTTCAAGATTATGCCCCTGAAGATTTCTATGAACCGGATCTGGAGGGGGATGAAGATTATGATGATGAAGATAATGATTATGATGGTGTAGAGGGTCTGGTTGAGCCCATTGAACCAGACATCTCCTCAGATAGGACTTTGGGTGTTTCCCTTCCTAGGCTTTCTGAGTCCCATTCCCACTATATGTTTTAGAGGAAAGTGGCAGAAACCTTCCAGCTTTCTGTGGAAGAAGCTATGGAGGAACAAGAGGAACCTGATTATGTAGAAATGATGGACATCCCAGAGTCAATGAGACTGTCTATTCCTCTTCATAAGTCTTTTAGGAAACAGATTTAAAAGATTTTAAAAACTCCAAATTCTGTACCTCCTGTCGACAGAAGGATGGACAAAAGGTACACCTTACATAGATACATAGATACATAGACAGTGTCGGCAGATAAGGGCCTATGGCCCACCCAGTCTGCTCATTTGAGCTTGTAAGTTCAGTTTGTTTTCCTAGAAGTCTGTTGCCCCTCACCCCTGACCTCCAGAATTCCTTTATGTCTATCCCATGCATTCTTAAATCCTGTGATTGTTTCAGCCCCCACCACTTCCTCTGGCAGGGTGTTCCACTTATCCACCACCCGTTCTGTGAAGAAATTCTTCTCATGATTCCTCTGAATCGTCCTCCTCCAACTTCATCCCATGCCTTCTAGTCCTGGAACATCTTTTCGCTTAAAATAGTGTTTTCCTGCACCCTGTTCCTCCCTGTAAGATACTTGTATGTCTCTATCATATCCCTCTCCCTCCTTTCTCTCCAGGGAGTACATGTTCAGTTCCTTCCACCTGTCTTCATAGGACTTGTGATGCAATCCATGCACCATCTTTGTTGCCCTCCTCTGAACCTTCTACCCTGTCTATGTCCTTCACGTAGGTATGGTCTCCAGAACTGCACACTGTACTCCAGGTGGGGCCTCACTAGTGTCTTGTATAGCAGAATTATGACCTCCTTTTTCCTGCTGGTGATGCCCTGCCTATACATCCCAGCATCCTATTTGCTTTACCTGCTGCCTTGTCACACTGTTTCCTTACCTTGAGGTCATCAGAGATGACAACCCCAAGATCCCTTTCCTGCTTGGTGCATGCTATATCCTCACCCCCCAACTGATATATTGTGCCAGGGTTTTTGTGCCCCATATGCATTATCTTGCACTTCTTTGCATTGAATTTCAACTGCCAAACCCCTGACCATTCTTCAAGTTTCTGCAGGTCACTTCTCATTCTGTCTACCTGTCTACCTTATCAGGTCCGGGTACAAAGTACTTGTATCGACAATGCTGCCATGTTGGAGTTGTGCAGGCTGCAGCCTGTGATAAGGCTAATATATCCTTGGATTCAACCCCCCAGATAAAGACTCTAGGAAGCTGGATGCCATGGCAAAGAAGCAGTACATGGCATCCACCTTGGGACTCAGGCAGGCTAATTATATGGCCTATGCAGCCAGGTACCAGAAGCCCAGGTGGGACACTGCACTGGCACTGGCTAAGCAGGCCTCCCCCCAAGCTAGCCTTGGAGCTGGAGGGGATGGCTGCTGATGGGATTGAGGCATCTAAGGTACAGTTCCATGCTGCTGTGGACTCTAATGATGTGTTATCTAGAGTCATGGCTACATCCGTGGCTCTTCGGAGAATGGCTTGGCTCAGGTGAACTAGCCTCTCACAGGACACCCAGGCTAAGGCCATGGATTTCCCTGTGGTTCATAATTCTCTATTTGGGGAGCAGACAGAGAATTACATGAAAAAGATGGATGAGTATAGGACCACCTATAGGAGTGCACAGGCCAAGGAAAGGCAGGCAACTCCTCAATGGCAGCATGCTAGGGACAGGGGCAGGCCTTTCATAGGCCTTTCTACCAAGCACAGGCCTCTTCTCCCTTTCCTCAGAGGGAGTTCTTCAGAAGGAGAGGCAGAAGAGGGATGAGCAGGGCTGCATCCCTCCTTCAACCTAAGGCTCCTGCCAAACAGACACCCTGATGTGTCAGCCCAGGTCGACTCCCCCATTCCTGTTGGAGGCAGGTTGGCTTACTTCATCCAGGACTGGATGCCTGTTACCTCAAACAAGTGGGTCCTGGAGGTGGTAAGCCAGGGGCTGGTTCTCAGCTTCAAGAAATTTCCAAAGCTGAGGGCCAGATCTTTTCCACCTGCAAGCATCTCTGAAACCATTGCTCTAGAGGCAGAGGTTTCATCTCTACTGGCTCTAAAGGCTATAGAGAGAGTTCTTACATTGCACAGGGGCAAAGGTCTGTACTCCAGGTACTTCCTTACCCCAAAAAAGACAGGGGAGTGGTGACCAATCCTAGACTTAAGATACCTGAACAAACAGATTTTAAAACCAACATTCAAAATGGTGACTCTGGGAATAATCCTTCCCTCTCTAAGGCTAGGGGACTGGCTAGCCTCCCTGGACTTTAAAGATGCCTACATTCACATTCCCATCAGGTGCTCCCACAGAAAGTACATCTTAGTTTGAATTGCCTTCTGGTCATTATGAGTTCAAAGCTATGCCCTTCGGCCTGACATCAGCTCCAAGGATATTCACAAAATATCTAGCAGTAGTAGTGGCCTTTTTAAGAAGGAAAAATATTTCTATATTTCAATATATGGACAACTGGCACATTGTGGGTCAGTCCCCAGACCAAGTCAAGTCAGACCTTTAAGTGACTCAGCAAGTGCTCATTTCCCTAGGATTCCTTCTCCGTCTTCCGAAGTCAGTTCTTGAGCTTGTACAGCTCCTCACCTTCATAGGGGCAGAGTTGGATATAGTCAAAGCAAGAGCTTTTCTTCCTCTGGAAAGGGCAGGGGCTATTGAAGAGCTGGCTTCTTCATTCCACCTTCTGGTCTCTCGGTCAGCAAGGCACTTCCTTCAGCTTCTGGGCCACATGGCAGCTTCTACAGCAGTGGTCCAAGGGGCCAGATTTCAGATGAGGGACATTCAGTTTCACCTGAGATCCTTTTGGTCTCAGAAGAAAGATTCTCTAACCAAACTAGTTCCAGTGACTCAGACGCTAATCCAGGCTCTCCAATGGTGGCAGGATCAGGGCAACCTCATGCAAGGAATCCCATTTGTCACTCAGTCTCACTCTGTGATCCTAACCATGGATGCTTCTCTATTGGGATGGGGAGCCCATCTGGGGGCTCTCACAGCCCAGGGACTGTGGTCCCCTCAGGAATCCCTTCTTCATATCAATCTCTTAGAACTCAGGGCAGTCTTTCTGACCCTGCAAGCTTTCTCTCAGTCAGTGCAGAACAAGGTGGTTCAGGTCAGGACAGACAACACCACCACCATGTGGTACATCAACAAGCAGAGAGGCACTCAGTCCATGGCCTTGTGCATGGAAGCCATGAAATTGTGGTCCCTAGCTTATTCTCTGCAGACCTCTCTGATAGCAGCCCACCATCCAGGGAAGGACAATGTGCTAGCAGATGCATTGAGCAGGATCTCCCAGGGCCATCACGAATAGTCCCTGGACCCTCTGATGTTGAAAGTGATTTTTTCAAGGTGGGGAACTCCAGAGATAGATCTCTTTGCAGCCCCAGACAATCACCAACTTCCTCTGTTTTGTTGCAGACCCCCAGTCTTGGGTTCAGTCCCTCTGGATGCTCTGATTCTGAACAGGGAAGGGAAATTTCTGTATGCCTTCCCTCCATTTTCCTCTACTGTTCAAGGTTCTGGTCAAGGTAAGGTGACAACCTTGCAAAGTAATTCTGATTGCTCCAGACTGGGCCAGGCATCTTTGGTACCACCTGTTGCTGTCCCTAGCAGTCCATCTTTCCCTGTCTCTTCCCAGGAATTACAACCTCTTAACCTCCTCTCAGGGGAGGATTTGGTACCCCAATCTTCAGTCTCTCAGTCTCAAGGCATGCTCTTGAAGAGTTAGAATATGCAGATTTGCATTTGTCCCAAGTGGTTCTGGATATTCTCAAAGCCTCTCAAAAACCTGCCACCAGAGAAACTTATAACTCCAAATGGAAAATATTCAGTATTTGGTTTTCTAAGAAGCATATATCCCCAGACACTGCTGAATTGTCTACAGTTCTGGATTATATGGTTATCTTAATGGCCTAGGCCTCAGACCAGCTACTCTCAAAATACATTTATCAGCTGTTTCTGCTTTTCTGTCAGTGTGAAAGCCTTCCTCACTGTCATCTCACCCTGTAGTCTGTAAATTTTTCAAGGGATTGCTTCATACCAATCCCCCTTTAGGGATCCTATCCCTGCTTGGGATCTTAATATTTGCATTGCTCAGCTTATGCAACCCCCTTTTGTGCCTTTGTCTTCAGAAGAGCTTAAGTACTTGACTTGGAAAACTGTGTTCCTGGTAGTTATTGCCTCTACCAGGCGTATCAGTGAATTGCAAGCTCTGTCAGTGGAGTCTGATTGTATCTCATTCCATAGAGATAAGGTGGTCCTTAGAACTAATAGTTTTTTACCTAAAGTGGTTTCAGATTTTCATCTGCACCAATCTATGTCTCTCCCTGTGTTCTTCACTGATCATTCTTCTTCAGAAGAAAGAAGTTTACACAGTTTGGGTGATAAAAGAGCCCATAGTTACTACATTGAGCGTACTAAGGCTCACAGGTTTGACTCCCTCCAGTTGTTTCTCACTTATGGGGAAGTGGGGAAGGGCAAACCTGCCACTAAGAGAACTATTGCCAGGTGGATTATCTCTTGTATTCAATTCTGCTATAAGAAGCTAGGCAAAATCCCTCCCTCAGGCCTGAGGGCTCATTTGGCTAGAGGTACAGCTGCTTCCTGCTAGAGATATGTAAAGCAGCCACCTGGAAACAGTTCATACATTTACCAAGCATTACTCCCTGGACATCCAGGCTAGGAATGATGCTTGGTTTGGTACAGCAGTACTGCAGAGACTATTCCCAAGGTAGGTTCAATTCCCTCCTCCATGGAGATACTGCTTGGTAGTCTGCAGTAGACAGAATACAGCAAGACTTCATGTTGTTTGAAGAAAAAATTACTCACCTTAGTAATTATGTTTCTTCTAATGGAGTCTTGCTGTGTTCTGACCTCCCTCCCTGCCTCCCCTCTCAGAAACTGTTTTTGAGAAGTGGTCTGGCAGGTGCAGTGTTGCACCCCAGGGACGCATTTGGGTACTCCCTCCTTTTAGAGAGGGGGAGTGGGTTATATTATTAATTTACCTGTCTCAAGTTGTTCACAACCTGGTTTTTGATTATGGATTTCTTGACTTGACTCTTTTGGAGATCCAAAATATTTGGTTTCCATTTGGCTAGTAAAAATTTTACAATTTCCACATAGTAGTTAGTTAGTATTAGCTCATAAGAATCTGACAGTTGTGCTTCAAAGTGCAGCAGACAGAGCTTGGAACCGAGCTCTAGCTCAACATTTTATGCTCTGCATAGAAATTCACCCTCTACTCTCCGGGGCAGTTTGAGTGTCAGGGCTAACTGCAATTGTCAGACTACAGCAAGATTCCATTATTTTATTTATTTATTTAGTCAATCATAGGAATTACAACCCTTTGAGTCATAGACTCATTTACAAAGGCTCCGTGTCAGTATAGTCATACATTCAGAGTTAGTACATTAGTGGGACATCACATTTCAAGTAATTACATATAATAGCCAAGATGGCTGAAAGTCTATACACGTAGTAGCTAGGGTATTGATATTATTACAGTGGAACAATTATAATACAAGTGCAGGAACTTGAACTATAATTAGAAGAAACATAATTACTAAGGTGAGTAATTTTTTCTTCTTTACCTACAACAGCTGAAGTGTAGCATCTGATTTGTGAGGGACATCCTGCTTCACATGCTGGCATTACAAAGCGGGGGAGAGGGGCTGCCACAGCTTGTCTTCAGTACCTTCAAAGTGAAGTGCTGTAGCTCTCACATAATTGCTAATGATTTATAATGGGAATGGGAGGACTTTTAAAGTCATGGACCTGAGGGGCCATCACAGTTCCCAAGGAGATTAGGGGAGCTTATTAAGGGTTAGAGAGTAAGGGACTTTAGTAGGATTTGACCAGAGTCTCCCAGTTCTTGTGCCTGTGCTTTAACCACTAAATTACCCTTTTTCCATATGCTGCAGCTGATGCTGTCCTGGTAACCTATTCCTTGGTATAGCTCAACTTTTTATTGTCTTACAGCAGCCATCCAATCACTGACTGCCTAGTTAAAAAGGGAAAGGGGCATATTTGCAAGATTGTTTCTCACTGCTGGTGTCAATCAAAACAGAGGATGCTAACACACACAGCATAATACAACAGCTGTATAATACCACTTAAAACTCTTGTTGTACCCAGAGTCATTTATTGGGTAAACTGTTTTTGCTAACAGAAACAGTTAGACAACACATACAGGCACTTCCTTATATGAATACTATATATACACGTCAAATCAGTGCTGCATCACACTCACATGGTACTAGTTCCTATTAGACCTGCAATTCAGGATGAGCACAACACATAAAGGGTTCCTCCATTACTCAAGTGGGGAACCAAACATTGTGGGTTTGGTTTACTGGTGGAACTGCATTTAGTGCAGCACCATTATCTGTTGCTCCGATGACATCATCCTCCAGCAGCATTGATGGTAAAATGGAGGACAAACACATTGGTAACTTCTGGGGGCTGTATATTTTTATTTATAATCTAGATTTGAACAGTAATATGACTGCTGGCAACTGGAGGAGGCACACAACAGTTACACATAAGGAGTTGGGAAAATATTAGTGTGAAACTATGGGAGACTTCCTTTTTAAATTTTCAAACACTCTCTCTTTGAAGCAGTACATGTTGTCTGTCCCCATCTCCTGCAGATTTTGTACCCATTCTAATCCCTTAAATCAGATGCTACTCACATCTGAATTGTGTACCTGCAGCAAATGTCTCCCCACTGGTGTGTCTGTCATTTGATTGATAAAGGAACACACTGTATATGTTCTTGAATACATTCTTTAAGCATTCTAGCTGTTTTACCTATATGAGAGATTGCACCCACACCAGTGACTATAGACAACAAATGTGGTAGTGCAAGAGATAAAGTTAGTAATTCTGATATTTTCTTTTGTGTGTGTGTGTGTGTGTGTGTGTGTGTGTGTGTGTGTGTGTGTGTGTGTGTGTGTCTGTGTGTGCTGTTAATTGTGACATTTAAAAACTCCCGCCAGTTTGGTGGGCAACTAGGTATTGTTTGAGCTTTTCTTTTTGAGAAATTGGCTGGGTATCAGTTTGTCTTGCAATCTAGCAGTTCTTCTAAAATTGGTCCTAGGTGTATTATCAACTAGTTTCTGAAGGCCTTCATCTCCTTTCAGGATGACCCAGTTTTTTTATATAATGTTACCCACCTGCCCTGAAACATTATTAAATTCTGTTGAGAAAGTAATAGGGCTCCCCATTTCACAGTCATTATCAAGTTTTTTGATAACTCTATTTTGATTGTATTAAATCCTTCCATGTTTACTGATTGACTCTTCAGCTATGCAAACTTCTGCATGACCCAGGTGGGTTGTAAGGCCTGAGGGGCAGTTGAGTGCCTTCAAACACCAGGGAAGTGTTGAAGTCTTTAGTCAGATGCCCAAGGCACCTATGTTGCCATGGAAGAGCATGCTAAGGATGTAGGAGAGTCAGCAGGTGGTTGCTCTGAAGAGTACCAGGCCCTTGGCTTCTTCACCTGGAAACAGAAGTAACATTCCAACTTAAATTGCAGTGGCACATAGTTGAATGACACAAAAATAAATCAAAGAAGGGAAACAGCAGTAGAGCGAGATGCATCTCTGTGTAGTTTTACAAAGGCAGTTTTCATGTGCAATGACTAAATGCAAGGAAGAAAGTGAAGTATCAGTGGGTGGCTGCATGAGGAATGCAGTGTGCCTTAAATCACATTGCCTGATGTTGTAAAATGAGAATATGTATTTTACACTGTCATGGTGAGGCAGCATTGACAGATCAGGGGGAAATAGAAATGAAAACATTAAGCATACAACAGTTTTGTACTCCCTCTCCCTCTCTCTGTTCAGAAGGTAGGAAGTGGGAGCTATTTGAAAAACAAATTGCAGATTGGATAATTGGAGGAGGGCATGAGAACAAAATAAATCAAAAATACATCCAGTAGGCTGGTAGCATATTCCACTTACTGTATGCCATATAGTATCTGCAAAAAAGTGGAAAAAAAATAATTTCCTGCCATGTTTTGCTGATTATAAAAACCTAAAAGGTATCTATAAATAGATCACCACTTATTTGGTAAATCTTTTCATGCTGAAGAACTTCTTTGCTCAAAGTACCATGCTAGTGTCTTTTTTGTACAGCTAGTTGCATTTATTTGTTGCAAAAGTGAAAATTAAATTGAATTTTCTAAAGTTTTTTTTCTAATTGTGAAAAAAACCTAAAAGTTATATATAAATAAAACACCATTAATTTTGTAGCTATTTTTGTGATGAACAAAAGTCATGCTCGCAGTACCATGCTTTAAATATTTGCTGTAAACTTATCTGAATTTGATTGTTAGAAAAGTTAAACAAAATTGAATTTTTGGCTGCTTTTTATGCTAATAAAAAAAACTGAAAGATAGCTATAAATGAAACACCACTCATTTTGTACATAGTTTTGTGCTGAACAACAACTTTCATGCTCACAGTACCATAGTATCCTTTTTCATTTTAATGTTATTCCCATTTGAATAAGGTTAGTAGAACTAGAATACATCTGCATAGCTGGTACTCTGTCTCTCTCTCTCTCTCCCTCCCTCTCTCTCTCTCTCTTCATTGACATAATCAAGGCAGCCATTTTAGGATTCTTAGAGGATTTTTTGAATCAGGAGAAGCTGTTTTTGCAATTATTGAAATGCTATGAAACTGCATTTATCTTACTTCAAAAAATGCAGCTTCAGTATAAATGTAAACCACAGACTCTACTTTATAAGCCAATGGGGTCATTTAAAAAAATGGGTAAAAAGATGGTTTAGCTGCCCTTTAAGGTGGCCCATATTGTCAAGTGGCTTGACACTGACTGCCCTTCCTCACTACTATGGACCTCAATAGAATCCAGCTTGTGAAACTCAACTACTCCCTATGTGTCTCTCAGTCCTTGCTACCAGCATCCTAAACTACTTCACCCTACTGTTACCACATCTCTTAAGTCTGGAGACAGGTGAGAAAATGTTTGGTGGCTACATTATTTCAACCCACTCTCACTTTCCTTTGGGACAACTCCAAAATTAAAACAGCAGGAGGGTCCCTGCACTAGACTGACTGGCAGGGGCAGAGTATCTCTTCATTTCTCTATCTGCATATCCTGCACTCGGTCTCTTTAGACTCCTATCAAGGACTTCAAAGTTGGTATAATCTCTCTATATCTGACATATAGAAATATCTACAACTTTGCAGTGCCTTAGCATCCATTCTTACTAAGCTGTGTCCTTTCCCACCCATTACACCCTGTAAGCAAGTCCCTTACTACCAAGTCAGGTAGGGTTGGCCTTATTTATTCTCATATTAGGGATCACCTACCCAACCAAACCATTTCTGCTCTGACCTACAGCTTTTGGCTATAATATTACAGATAGAGACTGCTTAAGCTGCTAGAAAATTGCCTGTAAGTCAGTTTGCCCAAAATAAAATTCTGTCACTGCTGGTATCGCACTCCTGCTGTACAGTTCGTTTCTCGTGTTATCATGTCAGATCACTGCTGGAGATGCCACCATTCTGGTGGAGACCCTTTCTACCTCTTATGGGCCTGCTCTTCCCTTATATAAAACTGGCCAAATATTCATAAACTGTTACCTCCTATACTTCATGCTCCCCTGCCTTTGTCCCCTGAACTCTTCCTCATTGGCCTGACCAGTGGGTCTACTCACCTTCATAAGTCACACAGTGGCATTGTGATTCACACCAGCATCACTGCTAAATGCCTTCTTCGATGCAGTACATGTACCACTAAAATACCTTCTTCCTCTTAGTCTTCAGTCGAACTCTCACAACTCTCTTTGTATGATTGTATGTCACACATATAGCAAACCAAACTATTCATTTGCACTCCACAGTTTGGGGACCTTTTTATTCAAATTTGCCCTCCTTTATTACAAAACCCACTACAGGACTCCCACACCTGCTGTCTTGACCCCAGCAAGGTATTGGGTAAGTTAATTATTTTTGACTGACCCCTTAGGTTTTGTTACATCTAGTGGCCTTTACTCATGTTTGCCTTGTACCCACACTCCCCACCAGACCCAAAGCTCATGTACACTAAGACTACTTTTCTCTATATTATATAGCACTTTAGTTTGTCTGTACATAGTTTATTTTTCTTTGTTCTCAGATAGTGCTGTGCACAATTTTCAAATTCTGGTGAAATTAAATTCTGCAAAATATTCAAAATTCCACCACAATTCTGTCAGAAATGGAATGGCAGAATTCCACAGCATAAAATAGTTGTGGAATTATTTTCCCTGGAAACATCATTGTTCCATTGAATATTATTCTGCAGATCTCAACGTTTTCAGCAGAAAATGTTGTGGAATAATTTTCCACAGAAAAATATTGTTCTGCAAAATATAATTCCACAGATCACAGAAGGTGGAATTCTGCAGGCAAACAAGTGAAATTCTGGTGGAAAGTCCAAGGGCAGAATGGTCATTCAGCATTAATTCTGTTGGTGGAATTCCGAATTCTGCTCAGCACTATTCTCAGACTCTCTTCCAACTGGACCACGCTGATAGCATTTTTATTTAGTACATTTTGCTCTTTACCATAGTGGTAACTATTTATGACACTGTATATTACACCTAGTCACTTTTTTTCACTTTTTTGGAGATATGGCATAAATAGAATATGCTACCTCCCTACTGGAAATGTTATTGATATTTTTTGCTCTTGTGCCAATTGACGTGATGTCACCAATCATGGCTTCACCACTCATGATATGATCAGATCAATCGGCAGTAAAAAAAATATCAACATTATTTCCAGTAGTGGTGTAGCATATCCCTTATGCAGTATATTCTTTGCAAAACACTCCTTTAATGCATCAGTTTGTGTTGCTTTTAAAGGGGCAAAAGTATGAAAATGCCATGTTAAGGATTTCAGCACTAACTCTGAATTCTACCCCTTCCCCCAAAGCAGCCAAAGGGACAAGGCAACACAAACAACCACAGGCCTCCTTCATCAGGTATGAAAAACAACATACTACTCTATCTAAATGACATAAGAGACACCCATCATCATGGTCCAGCACTTCTGTATCATGGATACACATGCACACTTGCACACCATCTGGGAAGTGCAGTATATAATTCCCATAGAATCAGACTGTAAATCATAAGTAAGCAATAACACACAGCAGGGTGTGCGACAATGCTGAATTGCTGTATGTCCCAGATAGTTTGTGATGCATGAGGTGCAGCTAGAGTGCCTTCAATCAACTGGGAAGTGTGATATTAAATTCCCAAAGGATCACATTTCAAATTGTAAGTAAGCAATAATAAGCAGCAAGGTATGCTGCATGCCCCAGGTGGGTTGCAATGCATGAGATGAAGCTGGGTACCTTCACACATCTGGGAAGTGTTGATGTCTTCCTCTCTACCTCCTAGCCCTTACTCATGGCTGACTCCTCCTTCTCTTCTCTCCTATAATCCCATGACATCACTTCCAGGTTTTTCATTGCTACTTTAATCACTGGAAATTTTTAATTATTGCCTACTGCTAATCATGCCATCTACTGACTGTTTATGCCTGATTGTGTACCAACATGTCTTAACCTTGTAAATTACCCTGCTCTATGTACATATTTTCCCTCATGAAGCTGCATGCCTGACTGTTGCTCCACAGTGTCTTAACCTTGTAAATTATCCTACTCCATGTAAATATTTCCCTTAGAAAGCTGTATGTTAATGCATATTGTCCTGTATATTCCTGTTATATGTTTTGCCTTGACTTATTGTACATGCATTGCACATTACTTGTCACTCAGGATCTCTTTTGTAAATGAGCTTGCTCAATGGAGTTTCATTCCTGCCAATAAACTTTGACTTGACTTGACTCAGGTGTCATGGATAAGCATGCTAAGGATGTGGGAGAGAACAGGTGGCTGCTCTGAGGAGCACCAGCCCTCTGGCTTCTTCACCTTGAAACAGAGGCAACATTCAAACTTAAATGGCAGTAGCACATAACTGAATGACACAAAATGAAACCAAAAAAGGGAAACAACAACAGAGCGAGATGTAGCTCTGGGTAGTATGATAAAGGCAGTTTTCATGTGCACTGACTAAATGCAAGGAAGAAAAGGAAGTGTCAGCGGTGGGCTGCATGAGAAATGTAGCATGCCCTAAATTAGTTTGCTCGATGACATAAAGTGGGAATATGAGAATCTCTGTCTCACACTGTCATGGTGAGGCAGCATTGACAGAGCAGGGAAAATAGAAATAGAAAACATTTTGGTCCTGATTCACAAAGCTTCTTCTGGCATGGTGCAAGGGGCATGCACAAATAGAATGGTGCAAGGTGCACTGTGCTCCATAAGATGTGCCTGAGTGATTCATAAAGGCAGCCTGCATTTGGCCTGCCCCAAACAGGGCTTGCACTGTCCCTGCACCCAGAAAAACATTAGGGGCCCTCAGGCAGATGCAATCTTCCACATCACCAAACTACAGGACCCCACTTCTGCTGTCTCACCCCCAGTAAGGTATTGGGTAAGCTAATTATTTTTGACTGACCACTTAGGTTTTGATACATCTAGTGGCCATTTTCTCATGTTTGCCTTGTGCCCTTCCACCAGATCCAATGCTCATCACACTAAGAGGTCTTTTTTCTATATTATATAGCAGTCTAGTTTGTACATACTGTACATACAGTAGTTTGTTTTTGTTGATTTTGAGAGTCTGTTCTAACTGGCCTACCAAGGTAGCATTGTTATTTACTACATGTTCGATCTCTTGGAACTACAGCAAGTCTTTCTGGGCCACCCTCAGTGATATAATGGGCAAGGACCCTAAAACAGCCCTCTACATGCTCCTGGTCGATGATGCACCCACTGTGGAACCACTCCAAATAGCAAATGCTCTAAATAATGCATTCATGGGCCTAAGTGGAGTGCTTCTAGAGGACTACTTCAACCCTCCAATCTAGAAAGCCCAAGCAGGTGATCTGTCTCCTATGGGGAAACATCTGCTTTTTTGCTTTAAAGAAGTCAGCACTGCCAAGGCTAGCAAATACCTTGAGAAGGTACTGGGCAAATCAAGGCACAGCAGGGACACCCTAGACCTTACATGTTTTGTTCTGGCACTTGAAGAAGTTCTAAGCCCCCTGACCACCATCATCAACCTGTCCCTCTGCCACTCTCAATTCCCTCAGCTTTGGAAATCAGCTACTGCAATGCCAGTCCACAAAAGTGGAGACCTGGCCCTAGAAAATAAATATAGACTGATCTCTATACTCCCGCCACTCTCCAAAGCAGTTGAACGGATAGTGGCAGATCAGCTTGTGGAATACCTGGACATGCACATACTCCTATGCTTGGAACATCATGTGTTCTGAGCAGGACACAGCACCATCACAGCCCTACTGGAGTTCACTGGATATATCCACAAAGCCCTTGATCAAGGACAGCTAGTAGGGGCTACCTTCATTGACCTATCAAAAGCTTTTGATATAGTACACCACACACTCCTCCTCAAACAGCTAGCAGACATGGGTCTCTCTCCAGATACAGTTCTATGGCTCAACAGTTATCTCAGCAATCACTCACAGCAGGTCAAGATTGGGGACACTGTCTCTGATACCAATCCTGTCCACTCAGGGGTCTACCAGGGGTCAATACTGGGCCCTTCCTGCTCATTATCTTCTCAAATAAACTTCCAGACTCATGCTCCAGTCGCATGCTATTGTACGCTGATGACACACTCATTCTCCCCTGCAACCCCAACCCTGAGCTACTACAAAATGACATCCAACAAGGATTTTCCACTGCCAAAATGTGTTTCTTTTTAAATTCAATATACTTTATTCAAGTTTTGTTCATGATACAGGGATAGATTCATGAAGCAGCCTGAATTACAGAAAAGGAAAATAGTTTAGATCTATGAGACTGCTTCGTAAGACATATTATACAGATTTTAAGAAATAAATCAATAACCATACCCTATTCACCACCATTAGTACCAAGTGTAGAAATTATTTATTCATTTATGTATTTATTGAAAATGTTTCACCAGGAAAGGCACACTGAGCAAAAAGATGCTCATCTCACAGTGCGACCTGGGGGGATGGGTTACAGTGGAGGCAGGTATACATACAATAGTTAAATATAGAAGTAGAGCAATACAGATAATGTACATAACTGGGTGGGATTACATTTGAACTTATTACATAGGAGAACAGAGCAGAACATGGTCTTCAAGTACAGGGTATACATTTCATGGTACACAGCAAGGGTAATACATGGTTACATAAATGCCAGTAACAGACCTTGAGCTGAAGTGAGCTGCACCAAGTTAACAGTAGGGCTTGGAGAGCAAGATAGGGGGTGAGGAGGAGTGGGCTAGAACACTATGACAGTAAGGGGGTGGTTTAGGTGAGATGGGGTAGGAGAGGGGAGTTAGTAGCTGTGAATACGGCTGAAGAGCATAGGTTAGTAGGTAGGAGGGGGAAGGGAAGGGAGATATTAGGAGTGAATAAGAGTGAGTGAGAGTGAGAGTGTAAGTGCATAGGGCAGTGTATAAGCCAGACTATTTGGTGAAGGCCAAGCCACTGGTCAGGCGCTATGGGGGGATGGGGGAGAAGAAGCTATCGGGGGGGAGGTCAGGGGCTATTGCAATTAGGTGCAAGGAAGTTGGTGAGGGCAGAGGATAGGGAATGTTTGGATAAAGAATGGTGGATCTGAGCTGGCAGGCCATTCCAGAGTTTGGGGAAGAGGTAAGAGAAGGCTGATTGGCTGGCGGTGGTTCTTCGGTGAGGGATGGCTAATAGCCTAGCGTCAGTAGACCTGAGGGCGTGGGTGAGGGTAAGTGGGGAAGATAGGGAGGGTATGAGATAGGGAGGGAGGGAGCCAAGCCAGAAGTTGGAAGTGAATTTGACGCTATGTATTTTGGCACTGGTTACTCAGGAATGGCAGGGCCAGTGAACGGTAGAGCTCGCAGTGATGTGAGCAGGGGAGGCATCGAGGGCAAAGCAGCAGAAAGCATTAAATGGGTGTCAAGTCTGGCTAGGGTGGTCTTAGAGGCAGAGCTGTAAATGACATCACAGTAGTTGAAGGAGGGTAGAATCATTTTCTGGACTAGTTCACATCTGGCAGGCAGAGGGAGACTGGTGTGGTTTCTATAGAAGGCACTGAGTTTTGGGCACAGTTTTGAAATGATGGCATCCATGTGTGTGGAAAAGGAAAGGTGGTGATCAAGCCAAACTCCTAAGTACCTGAAAGAGGGCACTTTGTCAAGTATGGTGTCATTTAGGGTAGGGAAGATCAGAGGGGAGGTGAGTTTGGACAGGTGCTGTCTAGTGCCGAAAGACATAGAGACAGTTTTCTTGGCATTTAGGGAGAGTTGGCTGGTATTGAACCTGTGTTGGTTTTGTTGAAATCGATTGAAGTTTGAGGAGACTCTCTCGTGGATCCGGCTGAGGTGAAGAGGACCGTGACGCCTGCACATGGGATATGGAGGGAAACAGGAGCAGGCAGATTGTTTAGAAGGATGGAGAAGAGGATGGGGCCAAGAACTGAGCTTCTGGGGAACACCATAGGTGATAGGGAGAGGGGGAGGTGTGGTCAGCTATTTTAGTGGATTGGGTTCTATTTAGTAGGTAGGCACTGAACCAGTTTGTGGCAGAAGCAGCTAGCCCAGCTCCTGATAGGCAGGTGATAGTAGGAGGGAATGGGATACCTGTCGAAGGCTTTGCTTCTGCTAATGAAAATAGTGGCAGTGATTAGTCTTTATCCATCCCAGTGAGGATGGAGTCTGTGAGTCTTAGTAGAGGAGGTGTAGAGTGGTGTTTTCTGGCCGGGACTGAAATGGGTGAAGAAGTTAGTTTTGAGAGAAAGAGAGAGTTGGGATAGTACTTAGGTGTCTTGCAGTTTGCTGAGCGGGAGGAGGGAGATGAAGTATGTTAGTTGTGAGGTAGGATCAACGTCTTTGGAAGGGGTAGGACAATGGCATGCTTCCAGTTGGCGGGAGTGACTGTGGTGAAAGAAAGATTTAGTAGGCTACGAGGGGTGGCGATCATGGGACAGATAGGAAGAGAGGAGTTGTTATCAAGACTATCAGAGATTTGCCTTTGGAGGGGTTCAGGGAGGAAGGGCGTCTAGGGTTTTGGTGGGGGAGATGAGTCTGAAGTTGAAAGGGTTCCTACCAGATGGTAGGGGATAGATGTCTGGGGAGCCGTGGGTGCAGGATGTAGGAATCTAGAGGGCCAGGCTGCAAGTAGTAAATAAGAATTATACCGGAGGATACTGGGCCAGGGGGGTTGGAGATGTGCCCTTGGGTGAGGAGGAGGTGGGGGCTTGCTGTTTGGGGGGGAGAAAGGGAGTTAATGTATTTCCAGAATTTAGGAAGGTTTACCAAGGTTTGCATTTAGGATGTTATTAAAATATTCAGCCTTGGCTAAGTGGATGGCCTTTGGCACTTGTTGCAGAGCATGTGGTAGGTGGCATAGTTGCCTGGAAGGGGCGTGGATTTGTAGTTTCCCCAGGACTTGTCACAGGCTTGTTGGCAAGCTATCAGCTCAGGGGATATCCAGAGTAGGTGAGACCCATGGACTCTAGCCCGGCGCAGAGGGGCGTGTTTGTCCCAGGTAGTGAGGAAGGTGTTCTGAAAGTGTGTAAGGGCCGAATCCATGTTAGAGCAGCTTGAGCTAGCAGACATCCACAGAGTGAGATAGATCTTCCAGGAGGGGGGAGAGGTTGAGGGAATTGTATGCCTGTTGGAATATAAATTTGGGAGGGGATTTAACTCCGTGGATTTTGAAGACCAGGTATATTAGGTGGTGGTCACTAATGGAATCAGGGAGGTAGCCTGAACTGACGACGCAGTGTGGTTGGAATGTAAGCACCCAGTCTAGGAGGGAGTGATTACCGGATTTATGGTTTGAGCATGTAGGTTCCATAATAGTTTGGCTAAGGTTGAGAGCGGTTATCTCAGTTTGAGTTTTATTAAAGGTGGGTGCTAACCAGTTGTGGTTAAAGTCACCGATGAATAATAGTTCACCTGACTGTGCAAGAGATGAGAGCTGGCACAGAAGGTCAGTGACTGTTGTGGTTGGCATGCCTGGGCAGCAGTAGATACCAGCCACAAAGATCGGTAATGAGGATGGAGGGGACCGTTTTACCATAAGAAGCTCATAAGCTTTGGGTTCAGTTTTTGTAAGAGAGACAGTGAAGTGTAGGGCTGATCTGATGTAGATAGCCCCCTCTGCCTCTGGAGAGCCGGTCTTGCCATGTGATGGTGAATTCTGGGATAGCAATAGTGTTATCTGGTGTATTGGGGTTTAGCCAGGTCTCAGATATGATGATTATGTCAGGGGAACGTTGGGCGGCTAGGACCTGGAGCTGATCGAGCTTAGGGGCTAGGCTACAAATATTTAGATGGAGAAGGCTTAAGCCTTGGGGAAGGTTTCCAGAGTGAGTGTTGGTGGTGTCCTTAGCTGAGGGGATTGGAATGGAGTGGACGGGGCTTGAGGTTGGGGTTAGCTGGGGTTAGGTGTATATCCCTGCAGCCAGAAGGAGAGGGCAATGGTTAGTGGCAGCTAGAACACGGGGACGGTTGGATTTTGCCATGTGCTGTTTGAGTGGCAGGGTGGCTGAGCAGAGGGAGTGGGTACTGGAGTGAGAGAGAGAGAGAGACCAGAAGGCAGCCAAAGGAATAGACCGAGAGGAGAAGGACACGTGGGAAATGGGACCTGGAGATAGCTAGGAGGGGTGTAGTGGACTTATAGGGGGCATTTGTAGGATGCATAAGAATATCTGTTGGGGGGTGATGGGTAGACACTTAGAGGGGGAGTTAAAATGGAAAGGGACAGTAAAATGGGGGCGATCAGAAGTACAAGGGTTATTGATGGGGACATTTTACCAGATTGTGAGGAAGGGGTGCCCAAGCATAAATGCCTTGGTAACAGTAGGGTGGTGAATTTCAAGTAACTTGGTTGCCCCTCAAAAAGTGTAGATACCACTTTGGAGTAGTGGTACTGTCATGGACTCTGATGGACAGGGTACAGGGTTCAAGACTCTGGATGGGCAGTTGGGATCGGGCCTGGCTGAGAGCAGAGATCCAGATTCTAGGTGACTTAAGTGGGCTGGGTTGGAGCCCACTCGAGAGGGAGCAATATTAGACTTGATACTCTCAAATGGAGATGGAGAGAGGATCACAGATGTAGAAGTGGGTAGTCATCTGGGAACTAGCGACCATCGAACAGTATGGTTCACAATAGAGTCAAGCCATACAAAGACAAAAGTACTGGACTTTAGGAGGGCTGACTTTGCCAAAATGGGTGAGTTTCAAGGAATGCACCAGCAAATGGGTGGAAGAACAATGGGGAATAATGAAAACTGCCATCACAGAGGTAACAAGCCTTTGTGTGAAGCAAATAAACAAACAAGACGATGTAAGAAACCACTATGGTTATCAAAGGAAGTGGCAGTGAATGTTCCAGAGAAAAGAAAGCATTCAGGAAGTACAAGGAATCCTTGAAGGAGCAGGACAGAGAACTGTACTGTTAAAGTAAAAAGGAGGCTGGTAGGCAGCCAGAACAAGCAAAGGCCCAAACTGAGGAAAAAGATAGCTAACTCAGTTAAGAAGGGGGATAAAACCTTTATAGGTACATCAGGAGCGTAAGGAAGACCAAGGAGGAGCAGTGAGGCTTAATAAAGGGGAGGGAGGAGGGTGGAGCAGAGGGAGACTGTGAAAAGGCAGAGATACTAAACAAATATTTTTGCTCAGTATTTACAAATGAAGAGGGGGAGGTGCATAAAACAAACAGTAGTAACACTCTGGATACAGAAGTTGATACCAGCCCATTTACAGAAGAAAGGGTTCTGAAAGAACTCTTAAAACTGAAGGTGGACAAAGCAATGGGGTCGATGGGATTCATCCCAGAATTCTAAAAGAACTATAGGTAGAACTGTGGACACCACTGACTACCCTTTTAACAAATCATGGAGGATGGGGTGGTACCATGACTGGAGGAGGGCAGATGTGATTCCCCTTCACAAAAGTGGGAGGCAGAAGCAGGAAACTATAGACCTGTTAGTTTAACCTCAGTGATAGGGAAATGATGGAATCACTTTAAAGGAAAGAATTGTCGAGCATCTAGAGGCCAGAGGCACAGGACCCTAGGCAGCATGGATTCACAGCGGAAGGTGCCAGACGAATCTGATAGATTTCTTGGACTGGGTGACCAAAGTAGTAGATCAGGGAGGGCTGTGGACATGGCCTACCTAGACTTTTGGCAAGGCATTTGACACAGTCCCACACAAAAGATTAATATATAAGTTACAGCCTGGACTGGGTCCCAAGATGACAGCCCTGGGAAAGAATTGGCTGGAGAATAGGAACAGAGAGTATTAGTAAATGGAGTCCACTCCAGAAGAAAGGAGGGTTACTAGTGGGGCACCGCAGGGTTCAGTATAGATCGTGGTCCTCTTCAATGTCTTATAAGCAACATTGCAGGAAGGACTGAAGGAAAGATGTCTCTTTGCAGATGACACTAAGATCTGCAACAGAGTTGATGCACAGGGTGGGTGGAAAGGATGAGAAGGGACTTGGCAAGGTTAGAGAATAGTCAAATGTATGGCAGCTTAGATTCAATGCTAAGAAGTGCAAAGTAATGCACCTGGGAAACAAAACCCAGGGAAGAGGTACACAATGTGGGGTGAGATACTAACAACAACAAAAATGGAAAGGACCTGGGAATATATCAGATGGCCCAAAAGATGGGCAAGCAATGTGGAGAGGGCAAGCAAAGAGGGCTGGGGGATACTGGATGTATAGGAGGCATCACCAGTAGAAAACAGGAAGTTATTATCCCTCTGTACAGACAGCTGGTGAGACCCCATCTGGAGTCACTGTGTGCAGTTCTGGAGACCCAATCTCTGCAAAAGACATAGACAGGATGGAAGCTGTCCAGAGGAGGGCAACTAAAAATGGTGCAGGGTCTGCAACTGAAGAGATATGAAGAGAGACCAAGGAGCTTAATATGTATAGCCTCGAGGAAAGGAGGAGGGGGACAAGATAGAAACTTTCAAGTACCTCAAGGGAATCAACAAAGTCCAAGAGGGCAGCATCTTTCAAAAAGAATGTGCAAGAATAAGAGGCACAATTTGAAGATGGGGGCTGCCTCAGAGGTAATTTAAGCATTTTTCACAGAGAGGGTTGTGGATGCATGGAACGGCCTTCCTGAGGAGGTTGTGAGTCAAATCAGTGGTGGAATCTGCAATGCAATGGGATAGTCATAAGGCAATTCTGGGGGGTGGGGGTAAGAAGAAGTAGGCTGCTGGTTAACTAGGATCTGCAGCTTATCCAGTAGGTAAGGAAATGGGCAGACTGGGTGGGCCAAGCGGTCCTTATCTGCCGTCAGATTCTATGTTTCTATGGGCCAGAAAACAGGGTGAAAATAGTGACTCCTAGTGGTCACTGGGGTTAGTGGCAGGCTGGGTATGGGTCAGGTAATAGGGCAGGAATTAGTAAGTAGGGCTAGCCAGATGGGTGGGGTGAGGGTGAGGGTGAGGTATGGGCAGTGGCAGAGATGGGAGTAGGGAGAGAAGTAGCCTAATCAGGTAGAGAGGTTACAAGAAGGAGGAGGGGATTCAGGTGGGGAGACTGAGGTGGAAGGTTGGAGGGTCTCTTTAGTGGCTGGCAAGTATAACCTGCAAATGGAGAAGTGAGGACTTAGTAAAAACAGCCCACAGGATGTGATGTCATTAGGCAGTGCCTATAATGAAAATGATGGGGTGGGTGGGGCAGTTGATGAGAGCAGTGTGTTGATGGGCTAACCCCCCCTCACAAGGGTGCAGCTGTTGGAGGTAGTTTATTACCTCTAGGTGCCTGTGTGCAGTAGTTGCTCCAGGAGGGAGCTCGGGTGGGGAATCTTATGGTCTTGGGGGGTAGGGAGGACAAGCGGAGGCCTCTAGGCACACCTGCAGGCAGTAATCCATTTTTCAAGAACAAAAAACAGACATTAAAAATATATTATGTGAGATTTTAAGGTTTCCATGCTACTAGTAATGCGTTAAGAGTACCCCACTTATCTAAGTAAGTCTGCAGTCTGTTATTCATCATAGCTATATGTTTTTCTAGCTGAAGAGCCAGTAATATTTCTCTGTGCATTTTTTTTTTTATTTGCTTGGCTCCCACAGCTTTCAGAGGAGGCTTTGTACCTCTTCCTACTCCATCTGCCAGGGTGATCTCCACGCATCCCATCCACTAATTTCATCCCCATAGGGCCAGGGGTGTTTCATTTTTCCTGTTTTCTCCCATTCCCTGAGATGCCTGTGCTTAGGACTGATTTCCAGGTTTGCTGACGTGCTGACGCATGATGACAGCCACACGCAAACAGAGTCTCCTCCCAACTCTTAGAGGCTGCCGTACCTAAAAGCCCGTACATCCACTGACTTCAGGGGCAATGTTAGAAGCACACCTGGTTTCCCCACCCAGAGGGAGGAGCATCAGTTGGGACATTCATCCTCCCTCCCCTCCCACCCCAACGACCCTAATCCATTCCAACCTGGGTTGCCGGGCGAGCAGGTGTGGCTTCCAGCACCTCAACCCTCAGTGCCACCGGGCCGGTCTTTGTGCCATTCTAACACAGAGGGCAAGAAATCATCCTTCCATTGTCTCATGATTGTTAACTTAGCCACAGCAGATATTAGGGCTAAGTAAGCTTTTCTCAACTTTGTTGATCCTGAAGGGAAAGAATTAAGTAAGCAGATTTCGGCCATGAACAGTGGTTCCAGTCCCAGTAGAGGATCTAGTGAGTTTTTAATGGCTTGCCAAAATACTTGGACCTTTGGACAAGTCCATAACATGTAGTACAGATCTCCATTTGTTCCTAGACACCAGTTACACTGCAGGGAGGGAAGCCTTCCAATCTTACGCAGCCTTGCAGGGATAAAATAAAGGTTGCGCATAATATTATATTGCACTAAACGAAGTCTATCCTCCTTAACAAATCTGTACAGGTTACTCCACATTTGCTGCCAATAGTCAGCCTCCTTCTTAAGAGAGAGTTTATAAACCCAATAATAACAAGCACCCTTAGGAAATTGAGGATCTAAGGATTGCAATTCTTTGAAAACCCTAGAAACTGAATGTGGTTAATCAGCTGTTTGTAAGAGGGAGGATAGTTCAACTTTAGGAAGGACAGGTCCCGACAGGTTTTTTAAAAAGTAAACTACTGTATGCCTAACCTCCCAATATTTATAAGGGCTTACAGTTGAGCAGTGAAAACATTGTTGGAATTGAAGATGGGGAAGCACTTTGCCATTAGGAGCAATATCTTCAGGATGGAGTCCCACCAGTGGAGTCCAACATGTAGAAGAAATGGTCCGATTCTGGATCTGAAAGTCAGTATTACCAAGCAACAGCTGTTCCAGGGATTTATGCCAGTCTAGATTCAGGTGTCGCTGCATCTGGTGTAGAGCTCTTATGGACCACCCTATTCAATTTTTCCATAAATCTCTGGGGATAGACCACGGGGAAGAGTCAATTAAGGCTGGAAGGGTGCAGGAATTTTTAAGAGCCAGTGTATTCTCAGTGTCCAGCCAAAGAGGGAGATATGACCCCATGCCTCCTGAGCCCAGTGTACGAATCCAGTGTAGTAATTTACTGATGTGGATCACCCCATAATATGTGAAAAAGGACGGAAGAGAGCGACCACCATGTAATTTTGTTGCTGTTAATTTGGAATAGGCTCTTCTGACTTCTTTCCCCTTCCAGATATATTGATTTAACAACTTTTGAAGGTTAGTAAACCAGGATTTAAGGAAAAATAAACCTAGCATACTCAAGGGATAGAGGATCCAGGGTAGCACATTCATTTTAACAGTGTTAATTCTCCCCCATAAGGAAATTGGTAGTGCTCCCCATCTTTCAAGGTCTGTTTTTATTATGTTTAGTAGATTGGAAATGTTTTCTTTTACCATTGTAGAAATCTCCTTAGAAACCTTAATACCCATATAAGTCAAGGACTTCAGTTCACATTTTAAACCATATTCCTCTGTGTCCGATGGACAACAGTTACCATTCAAGGGAAAAATAGTAGTTTTTGAAAGATTAAGTTTATAGTAGGAGACCTTTGAGATGGAGTCTATTTCTTGTAACAAGACTGGTATGCCGGTTGCAGGGTCTTCCATAGGTAGCAACAAATTATCAGCATAAGCTGATAGAAGGTATTGCTGTGTCCCCACAGTAATTCTGTGAAGGTTCTGAAATGTGATTAATCTCCAGATAAGGTGATCCAAGTAGAGGTTAAAAGGAGGGGGGGAGAAGGCAGCCTCTAGTGCATGGGTACAGTGGAATGAGTTACAGAGGACACCATTGCACCAGACACGGCTGTTGGGGAACCATATCATAACTTAACCCATTTAATAAATTATTGTGGAAACCAAAGCAGGATAGGGAAAGAAAGGAAATCCCAAAACTTGGTCAGAAACTTTCCACGCTCTAATGCGATGAGTGCAGCTGTGGTATATGAGTTCTTGGTTAGAGAGATAAGATAATCAATGCATATGGTCACTAGAGGATCTGCCTGACATGAAACCTACCTGTTCACCACTAATAAGTTTACCCACTCAGAGATGCCAGCCGATTGGCTAATACCTTAGCCAGTATTTTTATGTCCACATTAAGCAACGAGATGGGATGGTAATTTTCTGGATAATGGGAGTCTCAACCTGGTTTGGGGATGAGATTAATGAGATCTTCTAGGAAACTGTAGTCAGTGATTCCATTCTCATACCATGAGTTAAAAATGGTTGTCAGGATTGAGGAGAGTTCTGAGGCATATGACTTATATAAATTAGTCAAGAGGCCATCTGGCCCAAAAGATTTATCTGAAGGGAGTTGCTTGATTGCCTGTTTAACTTCCCATTCCTCAATATGAGTTCCCAATAAAGAGGCTTCATCTGGGGATAAGCCAGTAAGATCTAACAGTTCAAAATGTGTCTCAATGTCCTATTCCGTTGGTATTTCTTCTTCAGAGACAGTATACAGGGCCTAAAAATGTTGCCCAAATCCAGAAACTATCCCCCTTGTATCCACGGTTAAAGGGCCATTTCTTGTGAGACACAGACCAGGTATAAACCATGCAACTTCTGCCTGTTTAATCTGGATGTCAGGTGGTTTGCCTGCCCTTTCACCAGATTTCAAGTATTTGAGCTTGGTTTTCTTAAGAGAGAGTTCAGCTTTTTGAGACATCAGGTCTGAGAATTGGGCGTGTAAAGTGTGTAATTTAATCCAGTCACTCTCTAATGAATGGCGACTGATGTCCCGTTTGAGGGATTTAATAGAATCAAGTAAGCTCTTAACTTGAGATTTAAATTGTTTGGGTCTAGTGGACACAAGGGGGATGAATCCCCCCCTTGAAGCACATTTCAAAGCTGACCAAACCATGTCAATTCTAGAAACTGACCCCAGGTTGGTCTCCAGAAAATGAGAAATGAAGTCCTTGAGGTGAGCCCGAGCACTAGGGATTTGAAGTAATTTGTTATTTAGACACCAAAGGGAATCTCTCCTGATTCCTGTACCTAAAAAGTAGGTAAGGGAAACAAGGCAGTGATCCAATGTGACTCATGCATGTATACTTGTATACAGTATTCCTGGCAAAATATGTGAGCTAACCAATAAGTAATCTATTCTTGAGTAAGTACGATGATGAGAAGAGAAGAAAGTATATTGTTTTTCAGTGGGGTTCAAAACTCTCCATATGTCTATTAACCCCGCCCCACACATAAGATCTTTTAAGGCTCTCTTGGTTGGTGAGAGACCAGACTTTTTAGAGTCAGACCTATCCAGCTGTAATTGAAGAGTAATGTTCCACTCTCCACCTAGGAATGTTGTTCTGGGTGGATTGGAGACCATTAAGTCTAGAAGACATGTCAAAAACTGTGGATTCCACATTTGGACTGTAAATAGCACCTATCAAGATCTGTTGGGAGGCTACTGATCCATGAGGTAATAAACAATGATCATAGCTATCCCATAATACATGTTCTAATCTAAACGGAACAGCCTTGCTTAGTAAAATAGCAAACTCCCCGATTAGTGGACACACCCACCCGAAGGCCTGTTCAATCCAGCCTTTATATAGTAATGGGGTATCTGTTCTCCTGAGGTGGGTTTCCTGCAGACATGTGATACCGGCTTTAAGATGCAGTAAATGCTTTAAGATAACTTGCATTTTACATTTATCTTGAGCACCTTTAACGTTCCAGCTTATAGTAGTGTACAAGCCACACATTTATCAGGAATAAGGTGGTAGTTTAGTAGCAACAGGATACAAGTAACACCAATTACAGGAAGCCTTGACACTTGGTACCCTCCGAGTCCCCAATAAAGTTTAACAGACATCCCTTCCCTCACCCCAAAACCCCAAATGATCTTAATGACTACCCCCTACTTATCCTGCCAGGTGATGTTGCAGTGACAGACCCACGAGCAGTCACCCTTCCCTTCTCGTTCCCCATTACACAACAGACAAGTAACATAACCTAGGTACATTGGTAATCTATCAAACTGGTGCTAAACTCTAAAGCATAAAATATATTTTAGGCTATGTGCCTCCTTATCATTGGACTATTGCAATACATATAATGACCTGGAAGACATACCTACGAGCTGGAAAGAGGTTTTTGGCAGAGAATCTTTTAAAGGTTTAAGAGAACCCTTGAGATTCAACAAGAAGACAATAGGAACATAAACCCTGTAAATATGCAAAAAGAAGTTCCTGTTAAACTCACAGGAGCAGTATCAAAGTAATATGTTCAGTAATAGTTGTCAAAGTCCACCAAAATTCATCAAGTCAGTGATAAAAGTAAATGGGTGATCGCATCTCTTGGGTAAGGTGAGGTTTTTCCTTATCGTAAATAAAGTCACCAGTGGACCCCACTTACAATTTCACTCTTCTGAAACAGCTTATAGAAGTAAACTAGGTTTGGATTAAACCACAGAGGACTGACCAGTTCCTGATCCCATCCAAGTCCCAGACATGGAGCTTTTAAATTTGTTTAATAAAGTATGCCTCGGTGTGACAATTAGTACTGAAAACCTTCAGTTGTTATCTTCTGCAAGTGGTACTCAGAATCCGATCAGATGAAGTCACTTGAATAGATCTGGTAGCACTTTCTTTAACTCATGTAAAGCTTGTTCCTGTGTTTCGTAGGTTTGCCATTGTTCTCCAATTTTAACTTGCAGTACCGCCAGATATTTCACTCTAAATGGCTTCCTAGTGGTGAACAATTTAGAAACAATTGGATGTAGTTCTTGTTGCTTTATTCGGACAGTCTGCTGTAAGTCCTGTGTGATTCTGACTCTTTTGCCTTCCCACTGTACTTCCTGCAGGTTTCACTTGGGTCAAGATGTGTTGCTTATCTGAAAAGTTAAGCAGTTTAAAATGAGAAGCCTGGGCGGTGATCGGGGTGGTGGTGGGTGAAGCACCCGATGGGCTCTCTCTTTCATGTAGGTGGTTCCATTCAGAGAGGGAACTGCTATTTTTTCACAAACATTTTGAAGAAAAAGTATTGATGAGCTGCCTTCCTCCTGTTACGGTATCCTGATAACCAGCAGATTGTTTCATTGACTTCTCTCCTCCAAATCCTCTAGTTTCGCCTCTAGATTTTCGATTCTCTGAGTGGCAGTGGTATGTTCGAGTTCCATTTTGTCATGTTTACTCTCCAAAGATGTGAGTCTAACTTCAGAGTCCCCAACTCTCACTGTTAGAGAATCTACTGAAATTTTGATGTGGTGTAGTTCATCTGTAATATTAGTGATTGAATCTTGCACTGGCCGCATGATGTCTAAGAAGCACTCCTCTGTTAGTGGTGTAGACGCCATAGTAGTTTTGGTGACTTGCTGTTTAGGCTGCTTAGAGGCCTTATCCTTGTCAGGAGATGGTGGTAGAGAGTGCCGCGGTGGCACCTAACGCATATAAACTTCCATTTTTTTCAGAGTCTGCAGGTGCCGAGAGATCTTCAGGCATAAGTTTGGCAGGTTCAATGATAAGTTCTCTTTCAGTTAAGTAGTTTAGCAATGGGCATTTGTGGAAGAGGGATGGAGTGGTAGAAGCTTGCTGCTTATTGTTAGGCTGCCGACACGTGACCTCAACCTATGTCAACACATGGTTTAATGAGCACAGACTACTCCATAAAGGCAGGAAAACTAAGACTATGATCTACTCCAGCACCCACAGCAAACATAAGACCTTCCCACTATCCATCCCAAACAACAGTGGCAAAGTGTTGGACCTTGAGCAACACTTTACGCACCTGGGTATCACACTTGACTCCACCCTTTCCTATGCACAGCACAGAGACAACACAGCTAAGACCATCAGTTCAAGAATTAGAATACTGTACTACCACAAGCACAGCCTTACATATGAAGCACTTAACATGGCCATCGCCAGCTCAGTTGTCACCCTTGTTGACTCTGGCCTGGCTGTATATAGATCAGTTCAGGACTCAGCTTTTCAACGCATTTCCATAACCATAAATAAGGCCTGTTGACTCCTCACAGGTGCTGCAAGGCTCACACACACCTGTGATCTCTATTCTCGGGCAGGGTGGCTCCAGCTGAAGAACAGAGCTAAGTACCAAACCTGACTACTGACCAAAAAAACACACTAAATCTGATGCCACCAGGAGTCCAGAATCTGCTCACTCACCATGTGAGTGCTAGACTGACCAGAAGCACACACAGCCAAATTTTCAGTGAATACCTAGATGCCGCACCACTCAGGCTCAAAATGATTTCTACTACAATGCACTATATTGGACCAAAGACCTTCCATCATCCATTTCCAGTATTACAACCATTGCTGCATTCAAGTGTAATCTCAGGCAGCACCTCACCGCTGAAGACAACTGTGACTGCTTCAACCAATCTTGATGTCTATCACAATTTTCCTACACTTGGACCACTCTTAATCCACAGCACGTAGTGAACCATACTGTTATAGTGCCCTTTTTAAAAAGAGTGAAAATGAGAAATTAGAGAAGGTGCAAAGAAAGTTCACCAAAAACATTATGGACCTACATAATGAAACTTATGCATCTAGATTATCTACTCTCAATCTAATGTCCTTATCTTATCTACTCTCAATCTAATGTCCTTATCCACTAGACGTATCAGAGAGGGCTTACTTTTTCTCTATGATCTCATGCAGGAGCCCTATTTACACTTTGAACTTGATCTTACATTTAAGAACAACTGCCACAGCACTAGAGGCCATCCGTTGCAACTATCTGGTAAATCATTTAATCACAAAAATGGAAAATGTTTCTTCACTTTAAGAACAATTAACCCTTGGAATAACTTACCTCTTGAAGTGGTTATAAGTGAAACAAAACATTTATTTAAACAATGTTTGACAGACTAATCTCAAAGGTACAACCTCCTTATTATAACATTTAATTAGAATAGGAGCTCTTATGGACCACACGGCTTCCTTGCTCTTTCATCCTTAGTATGATCCCTAGTATGACCTACCTATGGGGCACCTACCCACACAGTACTTCTGTGTCCCTCTGTCTACCCTCTCCCTCCCAACAAAGCTACCTCCTTCCTTCCCTCTCTGCCCCACCCACATGTCCCCTTATGGAACTGATGGTCTCCTAGCTTCTGTGTCTCCAATCTTCTCTAAGTCTGTTCTTGCCCCTTATGTAGGCATTCATTGTACAATGCCTCAGCTTTGTCTCTTTTACTCTCTGTTTCATCTCACCCCCAAGTATGTCTAATTCTCTGACACAGGCACCCTTTTATCATTGCCGTAGCAGTGTCTAAACATGATACCTCAAGCAAAATACTATTCCAATCTTGTAAACACACTGTTTTATTGAGAACCTTGCTTGTTGTGTAAAGTTTTGTATCAGCTCCATATTTTGTAACTGACGTATAACCTACAAAAGAGCATCTGCTTGCAGGTGTTTCTCCAAGATCTCAGTAAAGAAAAAAAAATAAAAATGTTGCTCTGCAAATTAATTATAACTACTTATGACCATGTATATTATACTTAATCACTTGTATGCATTTTCAAACATATGTATCAGGTTTAACCCCCTCACACGTACTGTACGCTCCACTTATGTGGCTCATTTTGCACTGAGTTCTATTTAATTCAGGTGTGAAGGGGTTATACAGTGTCCATCAATGTGTACCTTTATTGTAAGGTGCTTATGCCAGTCTGTACCTTATATGGTATACCTCTATGATGCTACTGGGTTTCTGTGTATATTTGATCTTAATTCTATGTTCTATTACCTAAAGTTGTTTTTATTAAAAGGTTTAACAACAAAACACATCATATTCCTCCTTTATAAAGCATGTGTTAGACACCACCTAGATTACATCACCACTCTTTGGTGACCATATTAAATGAAAGATGTCTGCCAAGTAGAAAATATTCAAAGGAAGGCAACAAAATTAATAAGTGATTAAATGGCCAGACCTTTCTGGAAATGTTATAACATTTACATCTAATGACACTCTAACAGTGTTGTTTGCAAGAAGACTTAATTATGTATGATGGCTGACCCTTACTTCATCAGTAAGATGAATTTGGAGTTTAAACTGAACCTCTCAGATGTATTTAGTGCATTTATCCTGTATATCATTGACAGCGCTGAATGCAAAATCTGTCTCTTGCAGACAATAACAAGTTCTTTGGTAGGGTTGATAGTGAGCAGCTGACTAGGGATATAAGGGAGGACATCATGAGGGTAGAGTGGTGACCCAGAATCTGGCAACTGAGCTTTTATGCCAAGAAGTACAAGGTCAAGCATGTTGGGAGACATACCCCAGGGCTGCATACAAACCAAAGGTGTGGCTATCACATAGTCAGAAGAAGAACAGAAATTGGGGTAGCATTTTCAAGCACCCTCAAGTCAACTGCACAGTGCAGTAAGACAGTGAGAAAAACTAATGTAATGCTAGACTGAATAAGCAGTGGGAGCAGTAACAGGAGGAATGAAGTTATATTGCCATTCTATGCAGTAGCATTTGCTTAGTGAGTCTACACCTGGAGTACTGCATCCAGTTCTGGAATCCCAATCTGTGAAAGTTTGTGAATAAGTAAGAGGCAGAGTAGATAAGCTCAAAAGACAATATTTCAGGAGCAACAAGGAAATACTATGAACAGAGGCTAGAGATCCTAAACATGCAATTGCTGAAGACCATAGGGGAAAAAGGATACATGGTAGAGATCCAGAAATATGTGAGGGGATAAACAAGGTGGATTCTAAAAAATCATTCAGGCCCAGCAAGAATAAGTGCACCTGAGGGAATGATTGTAAATTAGCATAGGGCAAATTGATGAGTGAAGCCAAGAAACTACTGTACCTTAAGAAGGAGTGGTAAGAAGGCTAAACATGATACTAGAGATGTTTAAGTGTAAAACCATGGCGAGTTTCAAGAGGGAGTAGGCAAGTACATGGGGGCAGATTAAGGGACAGTGTTGCAGGTGGAGGAGCATGAACTTATAGAAGCAAGCACATGTATATCAGGCAACAAGGGCAGACACATAGAAACATAGAATCTATCAGCAGATAAGGGTCACTAGGCCCACCCTGTCTGTCCGTTTTTTCTATCATGGTTCTTGCCAAACACAAGATCTCAACGCCTTCTTCTGGTGGCAAAATGATGTTTCTGTGTTTCATTGAAGTTAGTTTGGTTGGCTATGGTTTTGTGATATATTTAACCAAGCTATCATGCTATAAAAATTGAATTCCTTGTTTCCACAGAACATGAGAAGTGAGGGAGTTATGAATTTAAACTTCTCATTTCCTGACATGTTGTGCTTTGTTTGGTACCATAACAATATTTTAACATTAGTCTTTTAAAAATAATTTCCATAATTTAATGAAAAATATACAAGACTAAAGAAATACTTACTTATGGTGCTACAAATATCTTAGGCACTATGTACCATAATATATCTCTGACTTATTCTGAAAACTCTGTAGTTTATATAACTTAAGAGCATGCAGCTATATTCTGTTTGAGACTACCACAATTACAACTGTGACTTGGAGGTCCTGCCACTGTTGAGGACCAACCTTTTCATAAATCTGTTGCAACAGTTCTTCTATTTCTTAGCCTATCTAGCCTTCACAATTTCTAGCCCATAAGAGTTGTAACCTATGGGCACCCCTCCCTTTCTTGACTATGCTATAGTGCCCAATTTAATTTTCCTTTCCCTCTCAGGTCCTTGTACAGGAGGTCATTGTAGTGACCTCTGAGCTGATGTAAAACAACATGCTGTGTTCCTCATTATTGGACTTAGTATGCAATAGCACTATATCATAAAATACCTTGATGTATATATGCCTTGAGTGTATGAAACCTCTAAATGTTGAAAATACCACAGCACTGGGTGTTTTTAATAAAGGTAAAAAGTTATTAGTGGACTATAAAAATTAAGTTAGTTTTGTTATTTAAAATGCATGTTAATTATGTATTGTTTGAGAGGCCATTTGGCACCATGCATTCCTGCTTTAAGCTGAACAAACCTAAAATGTCATGGTGATTTGCATATACATCCCATGATGCTTTGCATTAAGGGGATATTTATGATGTTGTGTTTCTTTGAAACTTGTCCTTATTGCTAGTGCCCTTTTTGGGTAACCCTTGATTCAGTGCTTCTGCACTGAGGTTCTTTGTCTTTAGCATATTTTTTAGTTTTCCTTTATTGAGCTCCCTATCACCCAAACACACAAGATGAACATTGGGAATAAAATAATTTTCATTAAAGATATAGATCAGTGGGTCGGTGAGTATTGACTAAGTTCAGAATAAGGACATGCATAGTCTGCTGCTGCAAACTGATGTATTGAAGACAGTATATGCCATTGCTTAAGGTTATTCCTTGTGTTTTAAATAAACATCACATATAGACTGTGTGTTGACCCTGAAGTTCTGTGTCTGCTTCATATGTTATCCCACAACCCCTCCCCAGAAACCAAGTATGGCAAAATGACCTTCAGCTTGCCCGCTGTAGATGTACTGTAACAAATTTCAGGGCTTGCTCAATATGAACTCAATATCATGCCTTCATAACTTCAGAATATTGACTGATACATTTGCGCTGAAATTTATTTATTTTATTTATTGTATAATTGGATTTACAACCTTTGAGCCAGTGGTTCGTTTACAAAGGTACCTCATCACAGAGAGGACACACATGGTTAACATAATTTACAGAGTACAGTCAAGACAGAATAACAGATTTTTACATGTTTACAGACTACAGACATACAGAATCAACATAGTTTTAAATAGGTTACATGAACAGAGATACATAGTATTACATACAATTGCTTGCCGCATGTGTAGTTAAATAAACATTTCAAGTAGCACCAGCAGGTACGGCAGAGGACAGAGGCCTGGAGGGATTGGGGGTGGGGTAGGGGGTGTTCAGCCCAGTGGGCCATGTCAGTAGTGCCAGAAGAACAGCAGAGTATCTTTTAGTGACAGGTGCAGCAGCGGGTGTTGAACAGCAGGTCTCATAAGGCAGCTTTGAAGGGGGCAATTTTGACGGTGTTGGAAATGGCTGTGGGGAGTGAGTTAAACCAGGTAGGGGCTCTGTAGCTGAATGACCTCTGAGCCAGGGAGGTCCTAGTTCTGGGCACTAGTAGAGTGACCTTGTCTGAAGTTCGGGTGGTGGCTCTGTTGTGTGTAAATTGGATGGAGGCAGACACCCTGGGGGGGGGGAGTGCCCAAGTAGGATCTTCTTGGTTAGCAGGCCAGTTTGGTAGTGGATGCATTCGTCGAGGTTTAGGAGTTTGGCCATGTCACAGAGTTGACAGGTGTGGGTGAGCCTGGGGCACTGGACTATAGCCTGCAAGCCTTATTTAGTGTGAGTCTAATCTTGTTGAGGGCAATGGATTCAGCAGCACCATATACCAGAAGGCCGTAATCAATAAGGGACATTACTGCGGATGTGATGGCAAGCCTGAGGGCATCAGGTGGGAGGCATTCCTTGTGCTGGTAGAAGATGCCAAGGTGCACGTTTGAGGTGGAAGCAAGGGCAGTAATGTGGGCATGAAAGGTGAGGGCCGAGTCAAATGTGTTTCCAAGGTATTTGTTGGAGTAAACTTGTTTGAGTGGTTGACAAGTGCTGGGGAAGATTTGGAAGGGACTTTTACTGGCTTTGTTCTGGGGGTGGGCAAAGAGCATTGCCTTAGCTTTTTTGAGGATAATTACTAGTCTGCTCTTCTTAAACCAATTCTCAGCATCATTGAAAGAGTGCTGGAAGGAGTCTTGGAGGGAGGTGAGATTTTTGTGTGCTGCATAAACCGCGGCATCATCAGCATATAGTAAAATATTGCCAGAAAATGCATTAGGCAGGGCGTTTAGGTATAGGCAAAAGAGAAGTGGGCCCATGATAGAGCCCTGGGGAACCCCTGAGAGGATGAGACAGGTTTCTGAGAGCACCCCATTGTTTTTGACATGCTGGGAGCGGGCTGATAGGTAGCTTGCACACCAGGAGAGGAGGCCAGCAGAGAAACCTGTATGGTTGAGGGCATTTAGTAGAAGTGGGTGGGAGACAGTGTCAAAGGCCTTAGAGAGGTCAATGTACACTGCCACAACTAGGGAGCCATTGTCCAGGGAGGCATGTAGGAAGTCGGAGAACTCCATTAAGGATGTGCCTGTTCTGTGACCAGTGCGGAAGCCATGCTGTTCTGGACACAGGATGTTATATTTTGCTAGATATTTTGTGAGTTGGGTGGCCACCACTTTTTCTAAGGCTTTGGGGGGGGTGGAAATTAGCCTATAGTTGCTGGGAGTGGACCAGTCGCCACCTTTGTGGATAGGTGTGACTGTCACAATTTTCCATGCTGTGGGGAACTGCCCCAGGAAGAGAGATCGGTTCAGTAGTTGTGTAGGTGGGACCAGGACCTCATTCAGGACTAGCCGGAGTAATTTTGGATCCAGGGAGTCACTGCAAGGACTGGTGTCTTTTAGTGCTTTAAGCAGGAGTGGTTCGGCTTCCTGAACGGATACCTTGCATAGGTAGAACTGGGGGTGCTGTGGATCTGAAGGCGGTGGGTTGTGAGTAAGGTCAAAATGTTACTCGGGAGGACAGGGCTAAGATCAGTAAAGGAGGAGTTAAGACAGTTGGCAATGTCAGTGGGGTCAGTGATGGTGGTGCCATTGACTATAAGGTGTGCTGGGGGGAGTGTGATTTCCCAGTTATTTCTTTTATATTGTCCCAAAAGTTCCAGGTGCAGCCCCATGAGGAGGTGAGCGTGGCCTGGTAGTGGTTTGCCTTGGCTTTGTGGATGGTCCATGTGCACCTGTTCCAGGCAACGTTATATGCCTGTCTGTCAGCAGCCCGTCCAGTCTCAGTGGCTATATGCCAAAGGTTATCCCTGTCCTCAGTAGTTGGAGAAGAGGGTGACCCAGGATGCATTTTGTTTTTGGAGCGATCATGGTGAAGGGTGAAAAAAGATCACGGGCCTTGCAAAAGCTGATGAGAATAGGTTGAGGGCAGTGCCAACGCTCATTGCATGGCGGATGGGAGACCAGTCAATGAGCGAGGAACTGCTCTGAGTTTTAACAGTCCTCCTGGGCTAAGTTAAGCCATGAGTGGTTTGGCCACGGGTTTGGGGAGTGAGACCAGAGGAACAGGAGAGGAGTGGTCACTTAAGGAACCTGGGAGGACGTTAATATCTTGAATCTTTTCGGGGCGGTTTGAGACAGTGATGTCTAGGAGGGTGCTTGTACCTGAATTTTGGTTACATCTAGTGGGTTGTGAGACAAGTTGGGTCAGGTCTAATGTAGCAAAAGTGTCTCTTATCAGTGAGGCAGTGGGACTGAGCCAGCTTACATTGAGGTCTCCTACTAGGACTTGTTGAGCCTTATGTGGGAGGGAGGAGAGATATTCGGTGAGAGATGATATTGCAGGGGTCTGGTTCCTTGGGGGGATATAGGAGACTGTGAGATAGAGAGGGCACTTGGATGAGTCTGAGGTGAGTTTGAGGGTGAGAGCCTGGGCACCATCTACAAGCTTGGGGGTGGAGGTCGTGGCCTATAATGATGTCACGAGCATAGAACGCACATCCGCCTCTACGTCTACCTACTCAATCCTCATGATACAGGGTGTAGCCTTGAAGGGAGACAAAGGAGTCTGGGGTGGACTTAGTTAGCCAGGTTTTTACTAAGGCTAAGATGTCTGGTTGGTGTGATATAACCCAGCACTGAACGGTAGCGAATTTTTTAAGCAGGCTGCATACATTCATGGAGGCAATTCGGAGTCCGTTGGACTTAGTTGGTGGATTGGTGGGGGCAGTGCCTGGGTTTAGGTGGATATTATCAGAGAGGAGGAGTAGTAGTATGACTAAGGCTCTAGCCCTGGGATGACAGTTTGCTAGCATCCTGTGGGTACGCTTGAGGGCTGGGCAGGCAGTGGGTGAACAGGGAATGGGCAGAGTCTGGAAGATACAGAGGTGGTGGAGCCAGGGAGCCAGGGTCGGGAGGTGGGGGAGCACAAGGGGTGGAGGCAGGGATCTGGGGTGCATTGACATGGTGGTGGGTAGGTGGCTCCAGTGGTGAGGTATGGGTACCATAGACCATGGGCAAGGGCTGAGGTCTGGCTGGTGGGAGGTAGGTTCCATAAAGTAAGAAGATGATGCATATGAGGTGGAAATTAGCACTCATGATGCCAGGTAGCCTTGGAGATAGGGCACAGTGGCTGAGACGGGGGAGCCAAAGCTTTAAGAGCTGTAGAAATCAAGTCAAAATTGTCTTGGCTTGCTGGTTTGGGGAATAGAGCTGCTGACTTCAGTCTTAAGGGTGCTGGTTTTGAGACCTGGGGAAAGACAGTGGAGTGCCTCTTTTGGGGGGTTAAAGAGCAAAAGCTTTAAGAGCTTTCAGATTCAATAGAATTATATCTTGACTTGGTAGCTTCAAGGTAGAGCTGCTGACTTTGGTACCACATGAGCAGGGCTTGAGAACTACAGTAGGACAGCAGACAGTATTTTTCTAGCTGAATTATGGTGCCAAGAAGCTATAAGAGCTTTAAGGAACCAGAGTAATTTGCATCAGCTTGCTAGTCCAGTGATAGAGCTGCTGACTCAGCTGTCTAGTATACAGGGTTTGGGACCTGCAGCAGGACAGCAGAAGGTATTTTTAGCTGAGTATGGGGCCAAAAGGTATAAGAGTTATGGATCAGAGGAATCAACAGCCTGACTCATTGGCTTAGTGGTAGAGGGTTTGAGACTCACAAGGGGCAGTAGTAGATAAAGTGGGACTAGAGATTAGGAGGGTGCAGAGTGGTGTAGGTGAGGAAGAAATAGTAGTTGGGAGGGGTGCTATAATAACTCCTGGTGGTCAGTGCCAATAGTAGCTGTAGAAAAGGAGTGGAGATGAGGAGAGAGATAGAGTGGTGCCTGGGGGTGCACAGCAGCAATCCCTAGTGGTCAGGGAGTATAAGCTACAAAAGGCAAAGTGATGGAGATGGAGAGGTCATTAGTAATTAGACGGAGAGGTCACGTGATATGTCATGTGACCTGTAAGCGGCAATAAATGGAGAGCTGGCCCTGGGTGGGTGGTGCAGTCCACTCACAGCACAGATGGGGCAACAGCTCTCCTCAAACAGGCTGGATGGAAGGAGACTTTACCTCTTAAGGCTCTCTGCAGTCCCCTGTAGCAGGCTCCTCAGCTGGGCAGTGTCGACTTCTAAGTCCTCTGTTGATATTCATAGCAAACTGACTGCTGTTTAATAGCTGACTCAAGTTTAACAACCTTTCTTTCTTATATTATGTTTTATATTATAAACGTTTTAATTTTGTTGTCGTGTATCTTTAATTGATTTATCAGACTATCCACTGCTTTTAAATGTTCTTCTGTTATTTATTTTGCATCTTTGCAATCACTATGATTTTTTTCTGTAGAGTACTATCTTAACCAGGACTTCCCCTGCAAATGATCTTTGCTCAATTGAGTTTTTCCTGGTAAAATAGATAAAGTAAATAAATAAAACAGCTGCAGTGATATTAAGTACTTTATTTCTTTTCATTAGGTAGGAGACAGCCAGCGAGCAGTGCAGAAGGTTGTGCTAGTTACCACATTGGGAGGAGATGTGTGGATTTCAACTCTACTGGTGTGATGATAGTAGACACTAATTATTATTTAGTATGGAAGCAGGTGTCACTATATCTCAGTTGGTAGTACATTGCTTCTGGGCCAGAAAGTTGTGGGTTCTAGTCCCCCACCAGGATTGGGCCCATACCTAAATGCTGGAACTCCAGTGCAGTACTACGTGGGGTACTGTTTTGTTGGGGTGTGCCATCCTTCAGATGGGATGTTTTACTGAGGTTCCTTCTACCCACCTCTGGTGCTGTCTTTGTAATTGTCCAGGTGGAAATATTATTGCACTTTTCACAAGAGTAATTTTATTAAAAATCTAAATAAAAATAATAATAAAAAAACTAACAAATAATAATGAACCCAAACAGAACTCTGCGGCCAGACTACTGGTAGGAGTTTCCTGGACCAGTCATATCACCCCTGTGCTGCGTGAGCTGCACTGGCTGCCTGTTCAGTGGTGGCAACCTTCAAGGTTGGTTTACTGACCTATAAGGCCCTACACGGTCTGGGTCCTGGCTACCTGCAAGAGCTCCTGGTTTCTTACTGCCCCCTCCGATCCTTCCGCTTAGCCGATGAGGGATTCCTAGAAGTTCCCAGGGTTTGGGTATGTAGCAAAGGTGACCACGCCATGACTTTCTACTCGAGGGGCACACAAAACTCATTCAAGAATCGATTTTTTTTTTGTTAATAAAGAAGCAATCGAGGGGGTGAGGGAGATGATCACTCATACTAGAATATTATCTGACCACTCTCCAGTCCAATTGATCTGGACAATGGAAACTCTCCCAAGGAAACCATACAGATGGAGACTCGACGATTCTTTATTAGTAGATGAAAATATACTACCGAGACTAGAGCAGGCATTAGTGGAAATCATTCAGACCCAAATTCCAACACTCTCAGACCTGAGATTAAGATGGCCCACCTGTAAAGTTTTATACTCTGGTTTAGCTCAGAGGTTCACAGCTAGAAGAAATAGTATGAGAAGGGCGAGGGAAGAGTTTATTCTGGGTGCTATCAACTCACTGGCTCCCTTAGAGGGTACTTCTGAGGGGCTGGACCTAGAACTTAAGGAATTAAGAGATGAGATGGCAAGCATTCTCTATGGTAAGTTAGATCAGTGGTCAGAAAAGATTCAGGCTAATTATCTAATGCAGGGGGATACCCCGGGTAGGCTTCTTGCAAGTAGAATAAAAGAATGGGAGGTGGCTCGTGTGATTCCAATGATACGCTTCCAGAGGGAAATAATAACAGAGCCCCAGAAAATAGCTGATGCCTTTGCGGCCTACTTCACGGAGATTTATTAGGGGGGGTTTCGGTCAGGGAGGAATATATTATGGACTTTTTGGAAGGCACACCTCTTCCAAAATTGGATCAAGAACAAGCTCAGTGGCTAGCTGCCCCTATTTTGGATTCTGAAATATTAGAGGTAATCAATTCACTCCCGAAAGGTAAGACGCCGGGACCTGACGGTCTAATGGTTCAATTTTACAAAACTCATGCTACAACTATATTGCCTCTGTTGAAGGAATTATTTTCAAACATTATGCAGGAAGGGGTTCCACATCCGCTGCTATATCAGGCCTATATCACACTCATCCCAAAGCCGGACAAACCCAAAGAATCCCCTGGGAGTTATAGACCCATTGCCCTGATGAATCAGGACCTGAAATTGCTGACGAAGATATTGGCCAATAGAATTTTGAAAATTGCCCCAGGCAAATTAATCAAGAACAAGTAGGGTTTATGTCAGGTAGAGAGGCTCATGATGCACTTAGGAAACTTCACCATATATTACATAAGGCCTCGAACTCTAAGTTACCCATGGCGTTAATCGCATTAGATGCCAAGAAGGCCTTCGATAGGGTTTCTCATAATTTCCTATTTGCAACTATGAGAACTATGGGATTCCCGGAAGGCTTTCTTAGAGGCATAATAAATTTATATACTGCTCCCATGGCTAGGGTTCTATGTAACGGTTATTTGTTCAAAGAAATTTGTCTTGATAATGGGACCAGACAGGGATGCCCCCTATCACCAATTCTATGTAATATCTACTTGGAACCTCTTCTAAGGGCTATCCAGATGGACTCGTCGATACAGGGGATTGTTGTTGGAGAGACGGAAATGAAAATTTCTGTTTTTGCAGATGACATTTTGCTACACCTTCAGGAACCAGCAAAGAGCTTTAAGAGGGCATTGGAAATAATTGAGAGATTCTCAAGGGTGTTGAATTACAAGCTAAACTTGAGTAAGACACAGGTTCTCCCCCTCACTGTATACACTTACAAAGCGGACTTCGAGCCTCTGCAATTGAAGTGGTCCCCGAAAAAGATCAAATATTTAGGCATTTGAATCACAACTAACGAGGACGAGGGCCTCGAAGCAAACCTCTGTGAGATATTGTCAGTAATCAAAATGGATATGGTCAGATGGAATAAACTCCCTCTAAACTGGACAGCGAGACTAGGTTTGATTAAAATGAACCTATTACCTAGACTTTTGTACCCAATACATTTATCCCCATATAATGTTCCAAAATGCTGGTTTATCAAAGTGCAAAAGCTTATTTCCAACTTTTTATGGAATGCTAAATCCCCTTGGAGAAAGTACAATATATTACGACTACCCGAGAAAGGAAGGAAACATATTCAATTCAGTGCTATAGAGTAACTGGTAATTGCTATTTTTCCTTTAAACTTAGATTGTGGGCTTTTAGTGACACTATACTTTCTTTGTTGTCTTTACTTATAATTGTTTTTGGGCTGTTGAAAATTTAAAACATAGTGGTGGTGTAATTATGTGCTGTCGTTAATTGCTGCAAATTTTATCTTGACTTGTCTGACTGCCCTGTAGTTGGGTGAAGGGTGTTAATTGTCTGGCCCTCTGACCTCAGCTACGTGATAACTGGAGTGTGGGGCTTAGTCAGAGTTTAATTAGCAAGTAGAGTTTTATTTTCTCAGAAGAAGCCAGAAGGGGAAGGAAGGAAACACATTCAATTCAGTGCTTTAGAGTAACTGGTAATTGCTATTTTTCTTTTAAACTTAGATTGTGGGCTTTTAGTGACACTATACTTTCTTTGTTGTCTTTACTTATAATTGTTTTGGGCTGTTGAAAATTTAAAACATAGTGGTGGTGTAATTCTGTGCTGTCTTTAATTGATGCAAATTTTATCTTGGCTTGTCTGACTGCCCTGTAGTTGGGTGAAGGGTGTTAATTGTCTGGCCTCTGACCTCAGCTACGTGATAACTGGAGGTGGGGCTTAGTCAGAGTTAAAGTAGCAAGCAGAGTTTTATTTTCTCAGAAGAAGCTTGTATGAAGGAAGGAAACATATTCAATTCAGTGCTTTAGAGTAACTGGTAATTGCTATTTTTTAAAACTTAGATTGTGGGCTTTTATGACACTATACTTTCTTTAGTTGTCTTTACTTATAATTGTTTTGGGCTGTTGAAAATTTAAAACATAGTGGTGAGTGTAATTCTGTGCTGTTTTAATTGCTTAAATTTTTGCCCCTCCCTCCCCTTCCTCCAATCTCCTAATTATATGCACTGTTAACTGATTGACAGGAGCTAAAACACAGGGTATAGTAAGGGGTGAAGTAGGAGGGCATAAGGGGAAGAAGCCCACTCTCAGCACGACAAGTGTTTTGACTCATTTATTTATTTATTGGTTTTTTCTTTAAAAAAAATTATCTGAGGATCAGTGGCAGGATTTTAGTACAGTAAATTAATAAAAAGGAACCTAGGAGAGCTTCTAGTAGCAGACAGAGTGTAATTGCAGTATAATGTGTGGGAGGAAATGCAGTGGCTGTGGGGCAGCCACATTCAGGCAGACCTTCTGGACACTGAGGTGCCGCCCTATCTGCATGCATCTCTGGACTGTGGGATGAGGTAGCCAGACTCAGAGCGAAGTAACTGGGTCAGAGTACCATCACCCCTATCCGGGGACCACCCAGTCAATGCAACTGCCTCAAGGATGCCGAGAACGGGAGCACTTGGATTGACAGTGGGCTCAAGGAGGTTAGAGCAGTCAGCAGAGGCACATCCCAGATCCTATTCCACTCAAGAACTCATATGCCACTGGCAAATGAGGATAACCAAATAGAGGTACCCGGAGAAGTGGAAGGAAAGGATGGGAGGTTAGCCAAGGAGGCACCTCAGCGGGGAAAGCAGTGGACCCCAGAGGAGGAGGAGTGCTTAATCCTGGTGGGGGACTCTAGAATACAAGAGGGATCCAGCTAGAACACAGGAGGGGAGACAGGGAGGTGAGGTGCCCAACAGGTACCACGGCATGGAGGGATGGAAGGAAGATCCTGGGGATCACTGGAAGGCAAGATGGGAGGGTGAGCTGGATGTCATTATCCACCCAGGTACTAATGACCTGGGCAAATGGGGAGCCAAAGAGGTTCAGGAAGAGTTTAGGGAACGGAGGGGTCTCAAGCAAGTAGCTACTCTGTCACTTTCTGCAGAAGTACTACCTGTGAGAGGCAAGGAGAGTATAGTGCATGCACCAGGAACTTCTAACTATGGTTGAAGAACTGGTGCTGTGAGGAAGGGTTTGATTCATTGGTACTGGGGACCCACCTGGAGGATGGAGGTTTGTTTGTCGACTGCCTGCATCCATCCTGGAGGGGAATCAAGCACTCAATGATAAGTTTAAATGCCATTGACAAGCATTTAAACTAGCAAGGGGGTGGCAGGCCAGCAGGAGGGTACACCATTGCTCACCCCTCCACAGCTACAGTGGAACCAGTGAACCAGAGGAGTGGCTATCTCTGCAAAGCAGTGTGCAAAGATGGAGGTTAGTGCCAAGAGGTGGATAAGCAGAAAAGGGGCAAAATTCAGCAGAAGGGCAGACAGCAAGGAGAACCAGGGATAAATGACAACCAAGGAAGGGGCTGGAGTAGAACAGTGAAGTGGTCTAGGGAGGTCAAATCATGGAAAGCCATATTGCAAATGCTAGAAGCCTTAGCAACAAGATGGAAGATCTGGAGCCTGTCACAGGTACAGTCAGACCCAGACATTGTGGCTATCACTGAAAGCTGGTGTAATGATAACCACGACTGGGAGATGGCCATACCTGGCTACAAATATATTCAGAAGAGACAGAGCAGGCAGGAAGGGAGGAGGAGTGGCACCGTATGTGAAAATGACATAAGGGCCATAGAGATCCAGGAGGAACAAAATGGGGAGAGATACTGTGGGTTAAGCTGAAAGGAAAATGGGGACAGCCATCCCACAGGTGTGGTCTATAGACCACCAGCCCAGTAGAAAGAAGCAGATAGGGAGTTGATGCTAGCCATCCAAAGGATGGCAGACAAGGGTGAGGTAGTACTGGTTGGAGACTTCAATATTCCAGACGGGACTGGAGCATCCCAGCAGCATCAACTAGAGATCAGATTTATCCTGACTCTTTCAGGTGCCTTCCTCAAGCAACTGGTCATGGAACCAACTCAGCAGAAGGCAATACTGGACCTTGTGCTCACAAACAGGGACAGTGTGATGGGGGTAACAGTGGGGGAGCACCTGGGAAACAGTGACCACCAGTCATTGTGGTTTGAAATCACAGAAAGAGCAGAACCAAACCACACAAAAACACGTATCCTGGATTTTAGGGGGGTGACTTTGGAAAATGGGAGATACTTGAAAAGGCATTAAGGGAAATGGGACAGGAATCAGGGGTTGAGGAACAGTGGGAGTATTTAAAATGGGGATTACAAGAACAACAGAATTATGCATTAAGCAGGTTAGCAAGAGGAAAAGGAAGAGAAGAGGAGACCATTATAGGTTTTCCAAAGAGGTAGCAAAGAAAGTGAAAGCCAAAAGATTGCATTGGCAATACAAAAGACACAGGCAGAAGGGGATAGGGAGAAGTACCAGGAGAAGCAAAGGGAGGCAGGTAGGCTGTAAGGGAAGCCAAAGCTCAGACAGAAGAACACATTGCAAAATCAGTGGGTAGAGGGGACAAAACCTTTACAGGTACATGAGTGAAAAAAGAAAGACAAAGGAAGGGATAGTGAGACTGAAGGGGAGGATGGGGTCACAGTGGAGGATGACAACAGTAAAGCTTGACATATTGAACAGGTATTTCTTCAGTCTTTACTGAGGAAGAGGAGGGTAGTGGGTCTGAAGGAGTACAAGGGTGAGAATGGTGCAGAAATGGACACAAGTCCCTTACACGAGAAAGGATCCTGAAAGAACTGGAAGTAATAAGAGTTATAGCAATGGGGCCAGATGGGTGCACCCAGGGTCCTTAAAGAACTAAGAGAGGTGGTGGCGGAACCTCTGGCTATCCTGTTTAGCCGATCACTGGAAACAGGGGAGGTACCCAAAGACTGTAGGACAGCAGATGTAGTCCCTTATACAAAAGCTGGAACAAAGAGGAAGCAGGAATTACAGACCAGTCAGCCTCACATCGAGTGTGGGAAGATCATGGAAGCACTACTGAAGGAGAGATTGGTGGAACATCTAGTGTGTCAATGGACCTACAGGACCCAAGGCAGCATGGTTTCACCAGGGGAGGCCGTGTCAGACCAACCTCATTGAATTTTGACTGGGTGACTAGGAGGTGGATCAGGGAGGGCAGTGGACATGGCCTATCTGGACTCTAGCAAGGCCTTTGACACTGTGCACATAGAAGACTATTATACAAACTGGGAATATGGGTGTGGGCAGGACAGTGTGTGGTGGGTAGGTAACTGGCTGGGTGGCAGGACACAGAGGGTGGTGGTAAATGGCTGTCACTCCACAGAGGGAAGAGTGACCAGTGGGTACCACAGGGATCAGTGCTGGGACCGGTCCTATTCAACATCTTCATCAGTGACATTGCAAGGACCTAGAAGGCAGAATTTCACTGTTCGCTGATGACACAAAGCTCTGTAACAGAGTAGACACACCAGAGGGTGGATAGAATGAGACCGACCTGCAGAAACTTGAAGAATGGTCAGGGTTTGGCAGTTGAAATTCAATGCAAAGAAGTGCAAGATAATGCATATGGGGCACAAAAACCCTGGCACTATATATCAGTTAGGGGGTGAGGATATAGCATGCACCAAGCAGGAAAGGGATCTTGGGATTGTCATCCCTGATGACCTCAGGTAGGAAACAGTGTGACAAGGGCAGGTAAAGCAAACAGGATGCTGGGATGTATAGGCAGGGTATCACCAGCAGGAAAAGGGAGGTCATAATTCCGCTATACAAGACACTAGTGAGGCCCCACCTGGAGTACAGTGTACAGTTCTGGAGACCATACCTACGTAAGGACATAGACAGGGTAGAGAAGGTTCAGAGGAGGGCAACAAAGATGGTGCATGGATTGCATCACAAGTCCTATGAAGACAGGTTGAAGGAACTGAACATGTACTCCTGGAGGAGAGGAGGGAGAGAGGATAGAGATATATACAAGTATCTTACAGGGAGGAACAGGGTGCAGGAAAACACTATTTTAAGTGAAAAGATGTTCCAAGACTAGATGGCATGGATGAAGTTGGAGGGAGGACGATTCAGAGGAAACATGAGAAAGAATTTCTTCACAGAACGGGTGGTGGACAAGTGAACACCCTGCCAGAGGAAGTGGTGGGGTGAAACAATCACGGATTTAAGAATGCATGGGATAGACATAAAGGAATTCTAGAGGTCAGGGGTAAGGGGCAACAGACTTCTAGGAAAACAAACTGAACTTACAAGCTCAAATGGGCAGACTGGGTGGGCCATAGGCCCTTATCTGCCGACACTGTCTACCTATCTATGTATCTATGTAACTATGTACCCTATAATATGGGAGGTCTTAAAATTCCGGACTTACATCTATATTATGTAGCTGGACAATTAGGGATAATGGGGCAGTGGGCTAGACCGGTGGAGGAGGGGGGATATATCCCAACTATGCTTCAGGTCGAGAGACAGATCCTTAGAGAGTTAGACATTTCCCCAGAAGTAGTACTGTTTTTCAATCCAGTAGGATTTACCAGAGGGGGGAAGCAAACCCCAATCTATAAGTCACTGTTAGCTTGGTGGACTTTCTTGTCCCCAAGTCAAAGGAAAGCCCAAAAAGGCTCTAGGGAGCAGCCTGTTTTGGGTAACCCAAATATGCTTATTGGGGGGCAGATAATTAGGAGGGATTGGGCCTCTCAATTGCTTAACTTGAAATGGGCAGATTTTTTAAAAGGGGATAAGGTGGTCTTTCCTGTTCACTGCAAGAAAATCAACTTCTTTAAGAAAATACAGGTTACTAATATGGTGCACAGAATGGAGAAAGGGAGAGTTGGAGTGCAGGACTGCCCATTCACTTGGGATAGCGTTAAAGATGTTAACTATTCCAAAAGACCCCTGTCTAGGAACTATAAGCTACTATTAGATTTTCTGGGCGGAGATGCTTCTGTAAAAGTTTCATATTGGGAAAATAAAAAGGACGTTATCCCCCAGGGGCCTGACTGGAAAGAGGTTTGGAGGAGTAGTAGGCATATTCCTATTCCTAAATATAAGATCATACAATTTTTTGTAGTTTCTAATATATACTATACCCCTGCTAAGCTATGTGCTAGGGGTCTCAGACAGACAGACAGACCTATGTTTTAGGTGTGGTGCAAACCCAGAGGATTTATTCCATGTCATGTGGCACTGTTCCAAAATCTATCCAGTTTGGGAGCAAATTAGACACAATATGGACCCCGTGGTGAATTATAAGGACTTTATTATTCCAAAGACCTGTGTGTTGGGGGACATGACCGTTATTCCTAGTACACTTGTTAAAGGTCACATTTCTTTAATGTCCTCTTTAGTTAAAGCATTTGTCTTGAGGCACTGGAAGAATGATCTGATCTATACATATGACCAGTGGGTGGGAGATTTGCTGAAAACGCTGAGTAGGCTTAGAAGACAAATGCTTCGAAATGGACAAAAAGGAATCTATGATAAGAGATGGAGGACTTTGGAGGCGGTCTATACGTTGCAGTCTAAATTCTCCCAGGCACAGGCCTGTCTGTCTGACGGTACGTAGTTAAAGATCTATAGATAGGGAGTAGATGCTATAACTGGAGTGGGTCCTATTGGATTACTCCTAATATATGCACTGACTGAATATTATTCGGACTTGTTACAGGAACCCACAGAAGTGCTGGTGGGGGAGTGGACTCTCTCTTTTCCCTAGGGAAGCAGCTGCAGGGCACTACCCTAAGGGCTATTGCTTGGGGAAGCATGGTTTATAGCTATGCAGAGTCAACCTGGGATCTAAACCCTGAAATATAAATGTACTATTCTAGGCAGAGGTTGTCCTACATATTGTTATCGAATATAGATATGGACAGGGTGATTGAGGGTTGTGTAAGGCAGCTGTGTATGTATATAGTTAAGGCTGTACATAGTTACCTCACTCAGTTTTGGGGTGTGGGGCCCTGGGGTAGCCTGGGCGTTTGTGTATGCTTGTCTCAACGATCAGTGGAAAAAAATGACAATAAAGAAGGCTTAAAAAAAAAATAGAAGTTCCCAGGGTTTGATTGAAAACATCTGGTGCAAGAGCATTTAGTTATGCAGCCCTGACCCTGTGGAACTCTCTATCTCATCGGATTAGAGAGTGTCTGACCTTGGAGAGCTTTAAGACAGCCTTAAAAACATATTTATTCAGCCATGCTTTTGGTGATTATTGAATTTGAACCTGTAATTTTATTTTTTTTATTTATTTCAGATATTTTATTGTTCTATGTCTTTTCACTTATTAACCTCTCCCACAATTGTTATACACCATAGAGGTACCTTAAGTGCACTATCTTGCCTCATTTGCTTGCATTAGTAATCTGGCTTTGCTTCTCCCTGCTCCGCTCCGCAGCAAGCACCAGAGCACTCGCCAGGGGCCTGCATTGGCAGCCATTTTACCTACAGTACTTGCCCACCTCCTCCTGGCTCACTCGCAGTAGCTGTCAGGCTCAGAACTAAGGGCCCAACACCTAGGGCCTGAGCCTCTCGGATAGTTACGCCAGTCCCCGGGTTAGTTAGTAAATGGGATTCCACTCTTGGGCTCCCCATACCGCTTGCTAGCAGCCATAATCTTGGGAATTTAAACATACTACAAAGGGCTAGAAGACATACACACAAACGAAAACCTGTAAGGGAAGGAAACTCACAATAAATTTAACTCCAATATTGTGGGGGCATAAGTAACCGAATTCCAGGACCAGCTCTAGGCGTAGTGCGCTACTGCTCACTGCTGTTAATCTCCAGTTGCCTGATATCAAGTTACATCTGCTCTGTATAAAAACTTATACCTGTCCTTTTTTTCCACAAAGAAAGGGTCCTTGAGGGCAGGGGACTGCCGCCCTTCCCAGCCAACACCCACCAGGAAGTCGCGAGGGACAAAGAAACCCTCCTCCTGCAAGCCGCTAGGGTAGGAACCCCAATTTGAACTTCTGCAAACAACTCTACCAGGTAATAAGAGGCCTTTGTCCTACCTGGACCTGCACTAGAGTCTTGTGGAGCTGTGCTGCATAGGTTCATGCCCCACCCGCTGTGCGCCAGTTCCCCACCACCCTTGGTCGACACTCCAATTTATAGGAAGCTGTGCAGTCAGGTGACTCTCTAAAACCTATCAGCCCACTTTCAGGTCTGCAGATTATCAGATCTTGCCAGTAGTGACCGCTATCATCTTCTTCAGCCAGCTACTGTGAACAAAAACAAAAAAATCATGCTCCTGCTTACTTTGGCCTTCTTAGCCATGGCCACTCCACTAGTGTCGCTCCCACCAACCACGCAGCCCCAAAATGACCAGCTCCTCTTAAAATTCAGCTCCGCCTTGAACCCCCCACACCCCCACTATACCCCCCCAAGTGCACTCTGAGCATTTACCTCAGCCAGCATGGGACATATGCCCCTCCATCTCCCCGCCATCCTTCGCCCCGGGCTAGATGCCCTAAGCAGACTAGCTAAGGCTACCTCTTCCACTTCCTCGCAGAGCCCCTATCCCAAATACAAATCAAAAAATAGATGGACTAACACCCTTCAATACCTTGCCCTAATGTTCCTACTGGCAGGTGATATTGAAACCAACCCTGGACCGCAGACCAATCCTGCCCATCTAAAACTGCCTAAGGGGCTCAGCCCAATCCATCTCAATATTCACAGTTTATTGAATAAAGTCCCGGAGCTGCAAGTCACTACACATACACTCAAACTTGACATCTGCGTTGTGTCCGAAACTTGGCTAAAACCACAGCACAAAGACTCAGAAGTATCCATGCCCAGCTAATCAGTCTTACGACATGACAGAACAGGCAAAAGAAAGGTGGGGCATTGCCATGTTTATATCCAACGCTACATTACACCCCGTCCAGTTCCCATGCCCCCTCCCTCTTATCGAATCCAGGCTGATCAAACTCGTGACTGTCGGCATCACCCCTGCTGTACGTGGCAGGATATACTTGCCCCTGAAACCCCAGCTAATACCATCACAGACCTCCTGGCCAACTACAAAAACCTGGCCACAGATGGAGAGCTCTACATCCTTGGTGATTTTAACTACAACTGGCTAGATAAAGACTGCTCAAAACTCTGCAGCAGTGTTAAAGCCCTAAACCTCTCGCAACAGATTGAGGAACCCACCCACCTCAACGCCAAATCCCAAAACCACTCTCCCCTGGATTGGGCTCTTACAACCCACCCACACATGGTCTCCAAAGCAGGCTTACTACCAGATTCAGTGAGCGACCACCACCCAATCTATGTAATCAGAAAGGTGCACAGACCCTCTAATAGCCTCCCACCCAGGTTAATCAGCTCACAGTTGTACAAGTCCCTCTGCCTCCCCAACCTGTTAGATGATCTCCCTCTGTTGACTGGTAATTTATCAAGCTGGCACGCATCATAGATCAAGCTTTTGATATGCTCAGACAGCAATTTCTCGTGGTGTAGGACTACCACACCCCTTTGAGAAATAAAAGGGTAAGGGAAACCCATCTCCCTTGGATCTCAGCAGATATTATCTCCAGATGCCGCGCCAGGGACCAGGCATGGAAAATACATAGGATACCAGGCTTCTTGGCAACAGTACCAGACCCTCCGTAACAATTGCACCAAAGCCATTAGACAGGCTAAAAAGAATTTCTTCCGCGAGGCCCTCTCATCCAATCTCAACCACCCTTCCAACTTCTGGAAATCAATTAAAACCCTGCTAACTCCCCCCTTCAGAGCCACTTACCCCTACCCTCACCATCCAGGGCAGAAGCGTATCCAAACCAAGTGCAGTTGCCTCAACTTTTAATCACTTTTTACCAACTGCGCTAAATCACTACTGCCAAATACAGAAAGCCTCTCACCCGAGCCAGTACCCCACATGTGCTGCCTGCATCCCCCCCCATCCATCTATTTCTCATTCAAACCGGTCTCCTCTCCTGAAGTGTTAGCTGCCCTAAATTCCCTAGACCCCAATTAGGGGAAAATGTCCACTCAGTCTGGACGCAAATCTCCTATACCTATCTGACCCTGCCTTCCCAACTCCCCTTGCTGATCTCCTAAACTACTCCTTCCCTCTGCCCAAATTCCAACATCCTGGAAGGAGGCTATAGTTATACCACTGCCAAAGGGGGGCAACCCAGCCGAGCCCAGGAGCTACCACCCTATCTCACTCCTCCGCACCCTGGCCAAGCTGCAGGAAAAAATAGCCCTAGCACAACTTATGCAATTCCTTGATACCTCCTCCTTCTTCTCCCCCTTTCAGTCTGGCTTTCTGAAATCACACTGCACCATAACTGCACTCCTCAGACTTACCAATGATATTGCCCCAGCTATGGATAAAGGGCACATCACATTAGCCATATTCATTGACCTGGCCAAAGCTTTCGATACCGTTTCTCACACCAAGCTCATAGCAAAACTTCAAGATGCTGGCCTATCCGATCTATCCTCCAGGTGGTTACAAGACTACCTCTCTGGGAGGAAGCAATCAGTCAAAATTGGCACCCAAATATCCCCCTCACTCCCAGTAACCATGGGGGTCCCCTAGGGCTCCGTCCTGGGTCCCCTTCTCTTTTCCATATTCCTAAATGACCTCCCACTATCCTGCCCAAACTCAGAAATTCAAATGTATGTGGACGACACCATCCTGCATGCCTCCAGCCCCTCAAAAGAGTCTCTAAACTCTACCCTTTGGCAGGATTTCAACGCTGTCCAAACCTGGCTTAGCTCCAACCAACTTGTCCTCAATGCAAAGAAAACCGTATCCCTAACTTTCGGCACACAGACCAGAATCTCCAGGCTACCGGCTCTACCCACATTTCAAATGCTTGAAAGAACCACCCTGGAATCCGGCACCTCCTTTAGGTACCTCGGGGTATGGCTGGATAGTCACTTGGACTTCTCTGTCCACATAGACTCCCTCCAGAAAAAAACTGCACCTGAAACTTGGAGCCCTTTACCGTAACAAAGGGTGTCTAACCACCCCAGTCAGGAGACAGCTAGTTTACAAAATGATACTCCCAATCTTTGACTATGGCGATGTTGTCTACAGCGCAGCCTCTCCATCAACCCTAGCCAACCTGGACCCCCTTTTCCACTCCTTCTGATGCTTTATCCTAGAATGTCCCCCAACCACCGATTACTGTCACCTATATACCTCTCTAGGTCTCCCTTCGCTGCACTCCAGGCAACAGCTCCACGGTGCTAATCTAGTAGCTAAGCACTGGTCAAACTCTCTCCCCTCCTATCTCAGTTCCGCTCTATCAACCCAACCCTCCCCGGCCTATTTTTTGTGGGGCTCTGACTTGAATCTATTATAAATCCCTTTCATGTGCACCTCTAAGGGCCAATCGGCCTTCAAATACAGACTGCCCGCACTCTGGAATAATCTCCCAGCAGCAGTCAGGCAGTCCACCACAACCCATAGGTCTTTGACCAATCTTCTTCAAGCCCACTTCTCAGTCTCTTGTAACTGTAACCTGCAATTTTCAGAAAGATTGGTACAGCACAGTTGTTGCAGCCTACCATCCTACCCGTTGCTGTTGTTGCCCACTAGTGACCCCCCACCCTTCCAGATGAAGGATACCAAATACTCCCCCAAGTTTCCCCTCTCCTCTCTCTATCAGTGCAAAACATTCTTTTCTTAATTTCTCTTACCCCCTTTGTTGTACACATTTAGATAGACTGAGCAACTGCTTTTTATATTCCTATCCTTCCTATCCACACCCAAAAGGAGACTTTAAGTAGCTATTACACAACCTTCTTCAAACTCCTACTCATCCTTTCCACAATGCAATAGAAATACAAAGAAGTAACAAAGAAAGCTCCTTGATTTGCAGTGACTTCCCTTCCACTGAGATAGCAGTCCCCTCTCACTTGCTACTGTTCCTTTCCTGGAGGTCTGCTTCTGCTATGACAGGTGCATATCCTTTGCCTGTTTGAGGAAGTGAATTCAGAACCCTGATATAAAGGAAATCACAGATCAGGGATGGGTGGGTGGGACCAACCCAAGTCTTCCAGAAACAATCAGGTAGCTGAGGCCCCTGGTCAGCCCATTAGCACCCTCCCCCCACTATGCACTAAACTTTGCAGCTAGTGAAGCCAGCAAAAATGAATAACAATTCTACTCAAAGCCCACAAAATAGGTTTGTGACCAAATCAAACAGGTTTCCAATTCAAATAGCTTCACCAGCAACACATCAAAATAGGCTTGAAATTAAAAGATATAGGTCTCCAATTCAAAGAAACAGCCCTAATTAAATCACACCAAATACATTTTAAATCAGAAGAAATAGGCCTCCACAAATGCAATCTGTTACACAGTGAAACTTCAAACAAATGAACCCACTTATAGCCACCAAAACAGGTTTAAAAATTCCTACAGCCCCAAAACAATATCCTGCTAGCCCCTTAGAAGTAATAAGAAAGAAAAGAAATAACCTTCTACCAAGTAAAATCCACAAGAAGCGATGTAAAACAAGAAGAAGAAGGTACTGTACTGGAACAGATCTGATCCTTTCCCCTTCTAGTTTCTTCACAGACTGAAAAAGAATGTAATGCTTATCCAGCAACTAAATCCTTTCCCCAACTGCTCAGCAAAAGAAGGTTCAGACAACCTCTGCCAGACTCCAACTGCTTCTTCTGTTAACAGACCTCAAATACAATGTCCAATACACAGAAATGGCAGCTAAAAAACTACTTTAAATCAACTTTCAACACCCTCAGCAGCTAAAGGCCCTTTCTCTCTCTCTCCTCTAGCTGAAGACTGAATGAGATGGCAGTAACCATCACCTTCTAACACCACTAATCCCTGTAATATGATGCCTGCACTTACAGGCCAGAGAGCAACATTTAAGCACACAACCACCAATTTGTCTACTAGAATCCCTTAATCCTGCCCAACCCAAATTTTAAAGCACAACAAAGGCAGTTAGGAATAGACCTCAAATACAATGTCCAACACACAGAAATGGATGCTAAAAAATACTTTAAATCAATTTACAACACCCTTAGCAGCTAAAGGCTCTTTCTCTCTCCTCTAGCTGAATACTAGATCGACTCAAAACTAAGTGCAGTAGAACATTTTAAAGAGAAAATCAAAATTCAGTCTAATAATAAAACTGGACTTAAGATAACTACTCTATAAAATAATCAAGGACTATACTAAACTTAAAATAGCACTTTCAAAGATAACTTACTATGTCCTAAAAACTACAATTAAATAAATACATTTAAAAATGCAAAATTAGTATTTTTTTAGGCATGCCAGTCACATGGCTGCTATGTGAGCAGGTGCCATACAAGCAGCACAGGCTTTTAAGCTGCTTAGCCTCACCCTGATGAGATCAACTGGCCACCGACTCACCCCTAAGCCCCCCACCTGCCAGGACCCAGTAGATATGTGAAAACAGAGTCTTTATATGCAGGAAAACCCCTGCAAACCATGTCTTAGCAGGAAACAGCAGCAGTCTCTCACAGCAGGTGCTTGAAAGTTGGAGTATGGCTTGATGGTTGGCAAACAAGCATCTACTGGCTTTTAAGCATGAGGAAGTATATTTCAACAGAAATGGTGGTGGGTGCATGGAACAGCTTCCTGGAGTAGGTTGTATGGGCAAAAACAGTTGTTGAATCCAAGAATGCAGGACAGGCAGAAGGCAAAACTAGTGGTAGAAGGGAGGAGGTAGGCACAGATCAAATAGTCTCTGGAGCTCATATAGTAGGCAGGGAAATGGGCAGACTAGGTGGGCCAGGCGGTCCTTATCTACCAGCAAGTTATATGTTTCTATGTGACTGTTGCAACACATAATGACACCTTGCCTGCCACTGATAAAAATCTAAAAAGATAAAGATAACTGTTAGTGTGCTGTTATTATAGTTCTTACTCTGAGAGGTAGATCTACAAACATCACATTCCCGTAAGTAATTCTTTCTAACAATGGCCATTACCATCTGTTAACTAAAAAAAAGTAGCATTGGTAGTACATTTTATTCATAAAAACACATTTGTGAACAAGAATAGATGTTACAACTCCATTGAGGAACATTAAAAAATTCACTGTAACATATTACTGTTTTCTGTTTGCAAGAACAGTAACAAAATTACACACAAAAATTCAATACATAGAAAAATTAAGGATTACATTCAAAACATCAGACTACTGCATTTTGTTTACAAGAACAGTAACAATACATGTACAGAATAGTGGAGAAGTATAAGCACATACATGTGTATCAAATCATATTTGAAAGGCTATGCCAGTAATTCAGTGGACAAAGCAGTCAGCCACTCCCCTTTCTTGTTCTATATAAGCAGTCCTTCTGATCCTGTCTCTCATATACTTTTTCTTTGCAGCCAGCTGCTCTGTCGGTCTATATTTTGCAGGCGATGGGGCCTGACCCCCCACCTTGCTATGTTTTGGCTCTTGCTGAACTTCTGTTGTCTGTTCTCCTGCATTTGGTTTGTATTGTTTGCCTCTGGCTGTGTGCTTCTTGTGTTGTTTTTTCCCTTTTTTCTGTCTGTGTCTCTTTTGTTTTTTGCTTTTTTATGGGGGGTCTGTTTCAATCTCCTTGTATATTGCTAATCCAGAGCTCATGCTACTTGCTCCCATTTACTCAAAATGCAACTACAATCATTATTTGTGTGTTTAAGCTCAAGATGATTCCCTGATGCTGCTCTCCATGCTATGTACTTTAATTTTTTTTAAAGTGGCTCAGGTTCAGTCTGAACCCTAGCCCATGCAGCTCAATCCTGCTTCCTGAACTCATAACACATACCTCATTGCCACTGTGTTCACTGCACTGCCTAGTAACTGCTGCTTTCAGAGCATTGCCTCTCTCCAGACTATGTTCATTGAATTGCTACCCCTATAACTCATAGTTACTCAATACTGATGCTGCTCTCTATATTTGTACTCTGCTGTTATACTCTGGAGGTCAGCCAAGCTACCGTTGATGCAGTAAACTAGTTTTAATGTCTGCATGTGGGTTATGGCACCTTCATCACTTTCTTGTTTTTCTCATACGGCAGGGGACTTGGAGGTGTTGGGAGCTGTGCGCCCTGCGAGTATACTCTCTACTACTATTCTAATTCTGCCTTCACTGCCCCAAATCCTCAGAGTATATGTCACCTTTCATTGACTTCCTTGAATGCCTGGCTGGCTTACCCTCACTATTCATATTTGCTGCTCCTTCGACCTCTGTGCAGGTCTGACTATTTGCTTACTCTGCTTACTGACCAACATGCAGGCCCAGTCATTGCTTATGCAATTCATTGCTCAATGCTCACTACTACCATCTTACCTATATGAGGATCCCAACACTCAGTATTCATTCAATTCCTCTTTAGTTGTTTTCTGGGGCATGCCAGCCATATCATTCCATGGCACAGAGCCTCCCTGCAGCTAACAGGGTCACTCTGCATCTATAAAGTCCATATCTTGAGCATTCCTGACTTGGGGATGGAGTCCTTCTCACCTGGCCCATAGCTGGGAATGTCCTTGCTACAGGCCTGGCTTCAGCTGTTAGAGACTCGACAGCAGCTCCTGGTGTAGAATTTAAGACTATCTGTGAAGGGTGGTTACAGCTACTGATTGCTAACATGCTTTCGTACTACTACATTTCTTTTTGTGGATCCTTCCTAAGGTACCTTTAGCCAAGGGAAACTCCAGTGGCACTTCTAGGGGTGGAACCCTCTTTGAGGGTTCCTTGCCTTTGGCACCCCTACAGAGTGGTGATTCTTCTGGAATAGAGAGTGCGAATGGCCAAAACCAAGTATCACAGTTACACAAGCATAACATCATCCTGTCAGTGTAGGTTATTGAATATAAAAAAAGACCAAAACATGTGCAAATGGACATTACAGATAAAAAAAATTGCATAGTTTCAATAACCAAATAACATTCTGGTCTGGGACATATTCTTTTATACACACTTCTGTGTTTGTGATTACTTTTTACTCCTAATTTGCTATTATTGCATAGCCAGAGAATAGCCCACACATATCTGGGGACTCACTTGTCTATTATTTGAGAATATTAGGGACTATTTGATAGGACATGCATAAAACCTCAGAGATTGTGTGTGTGCTCCATAACTGTTTTATATAATTGCTGTCAACTCAGTGTTTGCAGCATCTTCTCTGCTGCCCAGGGAGGGCTCCAGGGATGACGCATGGGTCATTATTCCAGCACCTGGCTGGTCTAACTAAAACACAGAAACATACACTTTGATGGCAGATAAGGACCAATTAGCCCACAAAGTTACTCATCTCCCTACCTATTGGGTAAGCTGAACATCCCAGTTACCCAACAGCCTACTTCCTCCTATGCCCACTAGAATTGCTTTATGTCTGTCCCATGCATTTTTGAATTCCTGACTGTTTTGACACCACTACCTCCTCAGGAATGGCATTCAATGCATCCATCAACTTGTTCATGGAAAAATACTTCCTCACATTTCCATGAGCTGTCCTTCTCTCTCTCAGATTGTGCCCTTGTTCTTGCATATCTTGTTTTCTGAAAGATGCTATCCTCTTGGAATTTGTTGATCCCTTAAGGTACTTAAATGTTTCTATCATGTCACTCCTCTCCCTCCTTTCCTCAAGGGTACAAATTTTAAGTTCTATATTCTCTCTTTGTATGACTTCTGGTGCAGATCCTGCACCATTTAGTGCTCTCTGGACAACCTCCATCCTGTCTATGTCCTTGCTGAGATGGGGTCTCCAGAACTGCAAGCAGTATTCCAGATAGAGTCTCATCAACTGCCCCTAGAGAGGGATAACAACTTTCTGAGTTCTACAGGTGATGCCTCTCTTTATGTATCTCAGTATCCCCCCAGCCATCCTTACTGCCATCTCACATTGCTTGCCTACCTTTTGGTCATCTAATATGACTACCCCCAAGTCCCTTTCCATTTTGTTGTTGTTAGTACTTCCCCCCACTTTGTGTACTCTTCCTCTGGGATTTTGATTACCAGGTGCATTATTTTGCACTTGTTTGCATTGAATCTAAGCTGCAATACTTTTCACCATTCCTCTCACTTGCCAAGTCCCTTCTCATCCTTTCCACCCCCTCCTCCTTGTGTATTAACCCTGTTGTAGATCTTTGTGTGGTCTGCAAAGAAGCATTGTTTCCCTTCCAGTCTTTCTGCAATGTCAGCTATAAAGACATTTGGGAGGACCAGTCCCAGTACTGAACCCTGCAGTACCCCACTAATCACCCCCCTTTCTTCAGAGTGGACTCCATTTACTATTACCCTCTGCATCCTGTTGTCCAGCCAGTGTTTTACCTAGGCAACAACCATTTGACCCACTCCAAGGCTGGCTAACTTGTTTACTAATCTTTTGTGTGCGATTCTGTGTAAAATTCCTTGCTAGAGTCTAGGTAGGCCATGTCCGCAGCCACTCCCTGGTCTACTACTTTGGACACCCAGTCAAAGATATCAACTAGATTCACCTGACATGATCTTCCCACTGTGAATCAATGTTGCCTTGGGTGCTGTACCCCATTGGTCTCTAGGTACTCAACAATTATTTCCTACAGAAGTGATTCCATCACTTTCCCTACCACTGAGGTCAAGTTAACAGGTCTGTAGTGTTCTGCCTTTGTCTTACACCCACTTTTGTGATGAGGAATCACTGCTCTCCTCCAGTCCTGAGGTACCACATCATCCTCCCATGATTTGTTAAAAATGGTTGTCAGTGGTGTCACTAGTTCTCCCCTTAGTTCTTTCAGAATTTTGGGTGAATTGTGCCAGTCCTCAGTGCTTTGTCCACTATAAGTTTAAGGAGTTCTTTCAGGACCCTTTCTTCTGCAAATGGACTGGTATCAACCCCTCTATCCAGAGTGCCTCTACTGTTTGGTTTATTTTCCTCTCGTTTCTCTTCTTTCATGAATACCACACAGAAGTATTCATTCAACATCCATGCTTTTTCACTGTCACCCTCTGCACACACCCCTTTCCTTTATTAAGCCTCACTATCCCTTCCTTAGTCTTTCTTTGCTCTCTAATGTACCGCAAAACAGGTTTTATCCCCCTCTTAATTGAGTTGTCTACCTTTTCCTCAGTTTGGGTCCTTGCTAGTCTGACTGCCTTCCCTCTTCCTTCTGCTTTAACTGGTACAGTTCTCTGTCCTGCTCCTTATGTCCCAGATTATTTGCCATCTGAGAGGTTTCCTGAATTTCCCTATTTGGGATATGGCAGCTTGCATCTGCTGCAATCCCCCATGTACCCTGGTGTAATCATACCCTTGGCGCAGACCTGACACAGGCCAATTTGGCATACAGAATCCCCAGTTCAGTGCAGGGGCATTCCTGCATCAGGAATTCTGCAAGTAGTGATGCAAGGTGCCACCTGTATTGTCTTGATGAAGGCACCTGCACCAACTTCAGAGTTTCTGACTTGGGACCCTTATGTTCATTTCTATCTTCAGTGCTAAACATGGTTAACCAAATGGGATATTTCTGTCCATAATTTTTGTTCCTTAAATAAAGAGTCTGCTTTTTTAGACTAAAATATTTTCATGTCTGATTTCACTTCCTCAATTTGAGCATTATGTGATACCATCAGTTTGTGATTTTGGTAAAATATTATGGGCTCCATTTGCAAAGCCCTTGGACTAAAACACAGTTCTTGCATCAAAATGAAATGACTCAAGGGTTACCTTGTACCACACTATGTGGCAGTCCTGATTCTGTGCCTTAATAGGGTCTGCCTATGCAGAGGGGTATGTGCTGTGCTTACAGCAGACACATACCTGTGCCAGAGTGGATGGGGATTCCTGATACACAAGTGATGCAGTAACTCCTACTTTGTGATTCAGAAATTTCCCCATGGTCTCACCTGGCTTACACCAGTAATTCCTTGTCTATCATCCCCATGCATCAGTACTGCCAGAAGTAAATGGACAGGCAGTGGAACACTCAGTGCTGTAGGGAGGGGAAATGCAATAGGGAGTGGATGGCATGGCTGTCAGATATGCTACAGGCCACATTTGGCAACTAAAAGCATGCTGCAAGGTGTGTGCAGTTTAGGCATAAGGTCAGAAAGCACACTGACACAGGTTGCACTCCGTGAATGGTGATAGGCGGGTGTATTTTATGTTGTAGGGATGGGAGAAGATCTGCAGCATGCAAACTGTTTGACTGCACCCATTGGGGACTGAACTGCCACATGCCTAGCCTACACCATCCCAAGGGATCAGGATACCACTGGTGCTGTACAACTGTCAGCCTCCAAGCACAGACTCTTTGGGTTGCACCTCACTGTACGTTCCCACACACATGGACTGGTTGATGTGGCAGACCACCTATTGGATTTCATTAGTGAGAAGACTGGCATGATCTGGGAGCTGGATAACTGGCAACTGTTAGGGCTGTGGGGTGGCAAACTGCCCCTAGTGAGTCCAACCCCAGTGTTCCATGCAGCATGCAGTGGGGGTCTGCATCACCATATGTAGAGGTAGAGCAAATCATCCTGGACTTCTGCAGTCATCACGTACTGTGATGGCAAGGGTAGTGTCAGTATTCTGAGTTGTCGATAGTGCCACTGGTTGTGCAGGAGCCCTGCAGTAGCACCACATCCATTACTGGGGTGGCAGATGATGAGATCAGTATCACATGGTCATCCATATGCATCATTTTCCACCTCCTCACTGACAATATTGGGTACAGATGGTGCTGGAAAAATCAGTAGAGTGGCAACCCCCATGTAGTGCCCTCAGATGTCTGCAGTAGTAAGTCCACCCCTGGGACAGTTGTGCCTTGGTAGACCATTGGCCGATGTTGCAATGGCACCCCCCCCACTGGGACCCAGGTGCTTTGCAGCATGGCATACACTGAGGCACATGCACTGTCTTGTACACACTGTCCACTTAAGATAGTTGCTTGTATTCCTGAAGACTGTCTGGCATAGCCAGACCAGAGATGCTACTATCATCCATGACACAGGCGTGATGGCTGGGATTATTGCTCTTTCCAGTGGTGTCCTCTGGATGGTGTGTGAACAATTGCTACTGGCCCCTGTGATGTCTTCTTTGACCCACCCATGCAGGTGGCAGTGTCCTGTACAGCACTAGAGACTTATATAGAGCTGCAGATTCCTAGATTCTCATGGGGGTGCTCTGGTGAGTACAGTTCCCTGTGTACTGTCTGCCATACATTGTATACACAGCATACAGCATCTCAGAACTTCCCATCAGCCACAAACTACAGCTACCTTGCTCCTTCATCAGCCACCCTGTGTTGGGGAACTCCCCTGTGCTCTGAACCAGTAGTCCAGCTGTTCTGGATTGTCACCTGCCATTGGAGGATAACAGCTTCCTAAAAACCCATCTGTTTTGTGATGTATGAGAGCAGTTGCCACAGCTTTGGGGATTTTTTTCACCAGGAACCCCCCTCTACCAAACTCTGGAGCAGGCTCCCTGATGCACCAGGATTTGATACTGGCTGCCTTTTAACACAGCTTGCATCACTCCAACAGGCCCTTTGAATATTGAGCCCTAAATAATTTGTCTCTTAACTTTAAATACTTCCTATATTCTATTCTGACTTTCATAGCCCTATATTTTTGAAGCAGTTACTGAATTAATGCATTTTTGTCTTCCGCAAATGATAATGGGTATATACTGTACAAGAATAGAAATACTGTGAAATTAAATTTTACGAGTGAGATTGCTGCAAAACTGGCAATACTGCAATGTGAAACATTTTGTGAAATTCTGCCATTCAGTGACACTTTTCATGGGGTGCAAAACTGCAAAATTTCACATGTGAAATGCAAAATGTCACCCCGAAATGCCCAATTTTGCCATATTTTGCCCAAATTTCACCCAAATATCACTGTTTCTTGGGCAAAATTTCACATTTTGTGGGTACAATTTCACATTTCATGGTGAAACTTAGCATTTTGTCAATAGAATTTCACACCCATGAAGTATTTCACAAAATGTGAGAATTTCGCAAAATATTTTGCTGAACAAAATTTTCTAATTTCACACGTCTCTATACAAGAAATGGAATGTGTAACCTCAAAAAGGTTTTGCACAGCTTTCTGTATTTGTTTTAAGTATAAAATAGAAGTATTCATCTTCCACCATTCTATATCCTTCTTCAGTGATGTAAACATATATTGAAAGGCACCCATTAACATTAAATGATCTGACAACTAATGGATTTCTTCTAATAGAGTTTACCCATAAATGTGCTGATATGAAAAAATACAAAAATCCTTTTGGATAAAGTATTTTTAAAGAAAGTGGCCCCAAACCCTTGCAAATATGGATCTATATACATCCACAGACCTGCTTTTTGAGACCCATTATGATCAGGAGGCAGTATAGTGCAGTGGTTTAAGGCTCTGAATGAACTGGAGACTGGGTTTGAATCCCACAGCCCCACTTGCATATTGTTTGACCCTAAGCAAGTCACTCAACTTCACTATGCTCTCAGCTTTCAGCTAGTGTGTCTCACCTATTAAAACAAAGATAAAAAGTACATGTACATCCAATAAACCTTCTTTCTAATACTTCCTATGGTTTAGGATACAGTATGCAATATATTGTCAGTCACTGAGCTTGTACTATATACAATACACATTCATTCCGAGTTGAGTTGGCAGCTGGCCGAGGTGGTGATAGGTGGACTGTGCCAGTCACTGGCTGGGATATGGGATTAGGAGGAGCGGGGTGGTAGATGAGGGTTGGGGATCCACTAAACCATCAGGAAGTTTGGAATTTGTATGAACAATGGATCAGGGCAGGAGCAGTCTACTAGACTACCAGGAATATTAAAAATTATATTAAGAGGATCTTCAGGGAAGTCCACTAAATCACTGGAATGTTTTTATAATTATAATGGGAGATCAAGGCTTGGGATGGTTGCTAGAATATGAGGTATATTTTTATTATTATAAGGAAAAATTGGATCTTGGGAGCAGTCAAGCTAGACCACCACGGACTGCTGAGAGCAGGCCCTCCCATGACCTCCATGGTTTGCAGTAACCTGTCTGGGTGCATCATCTGTTTGGCACACCACTACAAGTGCCACAAGTCATGGGACTTTACCACTGGGACCCTGCCCAATAGAGAATTAGGTGAAGGGTCTGTGGCACACCAGTGATTGGTGCAAGTCACTTTTATGGCTTGCACTGTGTTTTGAGAATCGGAACCAGTGTCTCCAGTATCTGAATTTCCCCAGTTTTAGCAGTACTCAAAACTTTCAACTGGTTATTTAGTGTAACAGGAACTGCTATTGATTTAATTACAGATACTCTGTGGGGTAGGGGCATACTATCAAGCCCCTCAGTATCCTCAACGGAGTATCTGTTTGTGAGACAAGAGAATCCTTTCCTGCTTCTACAAATCCATCAAAGAATATTACTGAATTAAATCAGTTTCCTCAGTCCACTAGAAAAAATCTAACAGCCTTGCTTGCCGACTCATGTTGTGTTTTTTTTTTTTAATATCATGCTGGTCATCCCCATCAAACCTATTCTTATTTGCTCAGGGACTGTTATGAAAAATATGTCACTTTTCTTCAAACAAACTGAAGTGAAATACATTTTCACAAACCATACTAATGTGGCCAAACTCACCCCACAAGGAGCATTTTAATTTGTCACAAGTGTTGCTATGGCATGTTTTGACCCCATATGTAAAGTAGGCCTGATATTGCCTTCCATAAAAGTATACCCTGTGGTCTCTCCCCCCAGGAAAAACTATTTGGCAGATGTACAACTCCAGTTATTATGTCTCAATTTTACTTTAAACTTCCATGATCTAGTCTATATATACTCAGTATCCATTACGGGTCCAGGTGGGCCTAGTAAATCACACCTTTGCTTTAGCCAATAAAGAAAGTCACTCACATGCACACCCTCATGTCTAAACAACACAGTTATGGCTTTTGTCATAGGTTTTGTCAGAGTGACAACAATGAATGGTGACCACTGAGGAGAGAATTGTACTTGTTGCTCCAGAATTTTTCCAGGATTTGAGGAGCTCTAAAACTTATATCAAAGATATAATCTCCTGAGACATGTATCAGTGCATAGATCTATGGAAAAAAACATTGTTTCCTTTAATAAGGTTCATGCCACATAGACTCTGGTCGGGTGCTCCTCCATCCCCACTTTATAGTTTTAATGGATTGCATTTCATCTGGGTGCATGTTCTGGTCTGTTCTGAAACAACTCCATAAAGCTGAACTTCAACTTTCAACTTTCAGCTTTATTTATTTATAAAGTGCAAGTCATTAAGTATCCAAGCACTGTACATAGAATAAAATAATAAAGAGATAAAATCCCATAAAACACCAAATGACTGACTGTAATATAAAATGAATCATAATCTGGGAAAGCTAGATTGAATAAATAGGACTTTGAGGCAAATTTAAAACTCTCTGCAGTCAGAAACTCTCTTATCTGATGAGGTAGAGAATTCTACAGGGTTGGGGCTGCAAAACTATATGCACGCAAACCAAATGTCTTAAGGCAGAACCTGGGAATCTCCAGCAATCCCTCGTTGGTGGAGCGGATAGGACAGATGGGGTGGTAGAGGGACCAGGAGATCTTGCATGTAGACTGGGCCCTGCCCATGTAGGGCTTTGTAGGTCAACAACCCAACCTTGAAGGTGATACACCACTGATCAGGCAGCCAGTGCAGACAGCGGAGCACAGATATGATATGGCAGGATCTAGACAAGCCTGTCAGTAAGCTGGCAGTCACATTCTGCACTAGCTGCAAGCGATGAATAGCAACCCCTGGAGGCTCTAGGTAAAGGGAGTTGCAGTAATCATGTAGGGAGGTCACAAAGGCATGGACCAGGGTAGATAGATCACCAGGGGGCACCAGGTGCTTAATCCAGGTGAGATTCCTCAAATGGTAAAAGGCAGACTTGGCCATGGAAGATACCTGAGACTTAAGAGTCAATCCTTCTTCAAGGAACATGCCGAGATTACTCACCCAGTCTGATGACACCTTGCATTTTGTTTGGTTAATTAACAGTGGAAGGGCTTGCCTTAGAATCTGTGTAGACATCAGTTTCATTTTCCCTAGTGTCTCTGTCAGCATCATTTTTCTCTTCAGAACCCATCTTTCACTTTCTTCTTGCTCCTCCCATCTGATACCAGGTTTAGACCTCTGTTAAATTATTGATATTCTGGGAGTTAAAACAGGGACAGATTAAGGTAACCTGTGGCCCTAGACCCAAGAGAAATATGGGCATCCTTTCACCATGACCATGATCCTTTGCCACAAAGGGACCCAGTCATTGACTGTAAGGCACTTTGGAATTAGTTTACATATAAACTATGTCTCATGTTAGGACATAGTTTGCATGTAAAGAGATACAGGCAATATAATTCAAATCAAAATTACTACCCTTCTGCTCCCCTCTCTCAAAGTCATATTAGCGACATTGCACACCATTCTCTAGTCACTCCTTTTCCCCAAGTGTCACATATCATTTGATTTCAGTCAGATAATTTACAGTGCACCCTTGACCCTCCACCCATTTTTTGTACAAACAAAATTGGGTGGACAATCAAGGGTGTGAGATAATAAAGGTCAATGTAATAGCTATCATTTCATGCAAACATTTGCTGGATTATGGAGGGATCACTGTACTGTATACACAAGGCTACTCTCAGCATACATGGTTGACACCCTTCTTACACTGTGTAACTTTCTGCAAGTGCAATATTACTTCCGTATTCAGCCTCACCCATATAACCTCATAGGGAAGGGGTTGTATTGCTATAGACAGAATTATAATGGTCAGGGTTAGTGGTTGCCTTTAGATATTATTTGTTTACTTTACAGGCAATTGTATATAGTGGAGGGGTAGTATTGTCTGTACCGTATATTGCTGCAAAATATATACAATCGCCTGCAAATTAAACATGAATACGATCTTAAGGCCAGTGCTGCCACTGACAGCACTGCAAGCTTATCAGTAGCACTGTAGCCTCTTTTTTAACTAATTTGTGTGATTAAAATGTGGTTTTGTAGGTGGCGTTGAAGATCAGGCTTAGCTATACTGTTTGTGAATTGTAATATAGTATTGTTAAAGGTCTTAGACAATTCAGTCCCATTTTTTCTTCTTTGACTATGCACATGCTCTGCAAACTCCTTGGAGTAGTAACTTTTGAGGGGTGTGACACTGTCTGTCCAGTGTAAAGTGCTCTGCAAGGGGCTCAACAGTATCACACCAATCATCAGCCAGGCTGGTTCTGACGCCGTTTTGCCTGAAGTGGTCTGCACTTAAGAAAAAGCCACATTAATCATGTGGTAGCTTTTTCCTTCCATCTGCAGGTCACCACAGAGCAAACTGCTGTTTGCATAGTGATGTCTCTGCCCCCTCTCACCACCCCACAAGTCCATTCCTGAAAGTTGGGAAGAGGCGCTTTCCTCACCTGCCTCCTTCACATCCCACTGTCTCCCTGTTTCCTTATTTTCTCCCACCCATACAGAGCAGGCCACAGCCCAAGCTCCATGTGGGCTGGAAGTACTCAGTGCCCAAAGGCACTTTTACTCTAAGCGTGATCAGTCACACTAGCAGACCTCCCCCACCTGCTGAAATGGTGGTGCTCAATCCTCCTGTCAGTCAGTCTTCCCTCCCTTTTTAATGTGGCATACTGACAGCCCATCCCAGTATGCCAAAACTACCTCTGGTGGTGTTTCCGTCACTGGGAAGCCCACTCCTGATGTGAGATGCACCACCTTCCATGCCCCTATATTGTCAGTCAACCTCAGGGTGCTCAATCCCTGGGTCGGCATTGTACCCCCTCAGTACTCTGGCACACTGAGAGCCCACCCCAGTGTGCTGAAATATGCATTATGATTAGTTTACCTGAAAATAAATACAGTCCTAAAATGTCTTTTTTACCTGAAAAAAAAGAAAATGGTCCCTTGCTGTTTCCTCCAGCCCTCTTCCCCCAACTTGCACCCTCCCTCTGCTCACCCCACTGCCCTGCACCCTCTGATCCATACTTACCTCTGGAGGTCAGAAGCAATAATCTTCAGTGGACTGGGAACATCTCTGCACTCTTCAAAAGCCGACTGAAAACTGAAGAACATCATGGTAAGCCCAATAAAGGTAGAAAACAGGAAGTTGTTTTCTCTATGTACAGACACTTGGTGAGACCCCATCTGGAGTACAGTGTGCAATTCTGGAGACCCCATCTCTGCAAAGACAGACAGGGTGGAGGCGGTCCAGATGAGGGCAACCAAAATGGTACAGGGTCTGCACCAGAAAACATACAAAGAGAGAGAGAGAGAGAGACTAAAGGAGCTTAATATGTATATCCTCAAGGAAAGGCGAGAGCAAGGGAAACATGATAGAAACTTTCAAGTACCTCAAGGGAATCAACAAAATCAAAGAGGGTAGCATCTTTCAGAAAAAATGATGTGCAAGAACAAGAGGGCACAATTTGAAGATAGAGTGGGGATGGCTCAGAGATAATGTGCGGAAGTATTTTTTCATGGAGAGGGTTATAGACGCATGGAACAGCCTTCCCGAGGAGGTCATGGAGTCAAAAACAGTGGAGGAATTCAAGAATGCATGGGATAGACATAAGGCAATTCTAGTGGGGAATAGGAGGAAGTAGGGCTGTTGGTTAACTAGGATCTGCAGATTTATCCATTAGGTAGGAAAATGAGCAGACTAGGTGGGCCAAGCAGTCCTTATCTGTGTTCAAATTCTATGTTTCTATGTTAGTCAATGGGGGTTTCAAGTTAGGTTGATATCTCAGACATTTTGGGAACTTTTTGTCCCAAATGTTCAACATAGGGTTCTTGGACCCCACCTCATGAACACAGTCACTGTCGTTTTGTTTCTCAGTCCCAAAAGGTGATTTCACAGTCACTGCATGGAATCACCTTTTGGAACCAACTAAAGAAATGTCAGCGCCACTGTTCATTAGGTGGGGTCCCAAAAAAAAAGCCTTTGTTGCAATTTAGGTAAAACAAAATCCCTCAGAATGATTGCACTGCAAGCGTCCGTTGCCCAGTTTCTATGTACGCTCAAAATGTCATAAATGTTTAAGGTATTAACTCCAAATTTCCAGCACTGCCATTTTTTCACATCACCTTATGAACAGTACAGCTGTCATTTTTTGCATCCTTCCCAGAATGTGTTTTTACACCTGTGGTGCAGAACGGCACAGTCGCTGTGCAAAATCAACGTATGGGACAGATTAACAAAATTCCAGTGCCACTATAATGAGGAGGTCCCAAACAGGCCATGTTAATCTGGTGGCTGTTCAAAAAATGACTGCGTTATGAGTCGCGTTGCACAGTTTCTACACCTCATAACTTTGCCATTTTTCATATTTTCACCCAGATTGTCAACATTGCCATTTCTTCACACCTCATCACGAACAGTACAGATGTCATTTTTCATATCCTACCCAAAATGTGTTTTCACACCCGTGGCGCCAAATGGCACACTTGCCGTGCGAAATTACCTCTTGAGACTGAGTAACAGAATTATACTGCCACTGTTCATGAGGCGGTATCCCAAAAAGCCCATTTTGAAAATTTAGAGCAAAAATACTATCAAATGTTCAGGGCATTAGGGTTTCCAACCCTAACACCCACCCTTAAAATGCAAGGCAAAGTAATATACACAGACAAATACGGGAGGCATGTACAACAGCAATACCAAAAGCAAACTTTTGGCATTGACAAATGCTTGTTTTTCATAATCTGATGAAAATTTTCATGACACTAATCACCATCCTAATAATTTTTCTTGAGTGGAGAATTGCATTTAGTAAGTAGCAGTAGTAGAAGTAGCAACATTGTTTATTCATACAGTACAGTAGGAATTTATGAACAGAGATGGAACTCTATTGAGCAAAGCTCATTTTCAAAGCAGTCTCTTGATTACTCTTTAACATGTTACAAAGGTAATCTATTGAATCTTACATATACCAATACTAACATTTACAAATTCAGTTGAAACATACAAATACTTATGAAATGCAATAACAATTTCAATAATTAATTTTACAGTGATTTAAGGTAACCATGATAATCCAAATCCAGTGAAGGAGTGTAAAAATTAATTAATATAATAGGCATTCTACTGTACATCCACCCCACATTTCAGAGTACTCATTCAGGGAACCAAAAGGGATCATGAACAACAACCTGTCTTCGTGGCTATTTCACAGGGAGCTGGCACCTCACTGTCATCCAACTCCTTTGATCTTCCCACTCCATCTGTTTTTCCCTCTTGCTAGGCTTTCCAGCCTGTGCCATATGAGGTAAGTCTGCACTTGCAAAGAATGCTGTTCTAAAGAACTGGGCTCTGTTTCTACCTGCTGCAAAAAATCAAGCTTTTTTGAGGATGCCTTTCTATTGCTACCTTGGTCGTCCTCCTCTGCCATTGATCTCAACAAACGTATTTTTTTTCTCCTCCTGCAATTCTATTTCAGATTTTAATTTCAGTCAACAATGCATCTTCAAACTCCATATTTGTATCCACTAGTATATTTGCTTTAGGAAACACTTTTGATTTCTGTATAATGTCCTCAAACAAAACAAAGGCTGCAGCTGAGGACTGAGGTCCAGCCTGCTGCTTTATAGCTCCCTCTACACCTTTAGGGTCCTCCATCTTGGGAAGCAGTTGAACAGCGTCCCTGCCCAAGAATAGGGTAATTTCTATTAGGATGCAATATACAGGGAAATACTTCAATTGCAAAAGGAAAACATGAAGAAAACATAGCAAATAATTAAATTGGTAACAAAAGCAAAAAAAAGATCCAAAAAGTAAACAGAACAGTTATAGTAAAAAGTTATTTAAACATGTCAAGCAGAAAACATTATTTGGGGCAGACAAACAACTACCAGGAGGAAAACATTCTTGAAACAGTTTCCAATAATCAATTGCAGTCAAAGGCTTCTGTGTTTTAACATCTTTTTCATAGACTAAGGTTAATCAATGTGCAAACATATGTGCTACTTCTTGTTGAGAAATACGTTTTTGTTATACAGTTGAAGCGCATCTGACTTGCCATAAGTAGTATTTACTTAAATAATTTTAAATACTGTTGCGACAACACAGCAGTCCCATTCAGGAGTCCTACGAGAGGGACAACAGCACATCAGGAGGCATCTGACTCCGACAGGACGGGGAAGTTCAAACAGCTTGCTTTTTGTAAACAGTGTGGGTTTATTGCATTTGGGGCATTTTCTAGTGGTGGGTGATGAAGAGATGTAGTTAGAAACATAGAAATGTAGAAACATAGAATTTGATGGCAGATAAGGACCACTTGGCCCACCTAGTCTGCCCATTCCCCTACCTAATGGATAAGCTGCAGATCCTATTTAACCAACAACCTACTTCCTCCTGTCCCCCCCACTAGAATTGCCTTATGTCTGTCCCATGCATTCTTGAATTCCCCCACTGTTTTTTACTGTATGACCTCCTCAGGAAGGCAGTTCCATGCATCTACAACCCTCTCTGTGAAGAAATACTTCCTCACATTACCTCTGAGCCGTCCCCTGTCTACCTCCAAATTGTGTCCCCTTGTTCTTGCACATCTGTTTTTCTAAAAGATGCTACCCTCTTGGACTCTGTGGATTCCCTCGTGATGCTTGAATGTTTCTATCATGTCCCCCTTCTCCCTCCTTTCCTCAAGGGTATACATATTAAGCCTCTTTTAGTATCTCTTCATATGGCTTTTGTTGCAGATCCTGCACCATTTTGGTTACCCTTCTCTGGATAGCTGCCACCCTGTCTATGTCTTTGCGTAGATGGGGTCTCCAGGAACTGTACACAGTACTCCAGATGTGGTCTTACCAAATGTCTGTACAGAGGGCCAACAACTTCCTGTTTTATACTGGTGATGCCTCTCCCTGTGCATCCCAGTATCCCACCAGCCCTCCTTACTGCCTTCTCACATTGCTGGCCCACATTTAGGTCATCTGATATGATACCCCCAGGTCCCTTTCCATTTTTGTTGTTGTCAGAATCTCACCCCACTGTGTACTCTTCCCATGGGTTTTGTTTCCCAGGTGCATTATTTTGCACTTCTTTGCATTGAATTTAAGCTGCCATATATTTAACCATTCCTCCAACCTTGCCAAGTCCTTTTTCATCCTCTCCACCCCACCTTGCATATCAACCCTGTTGCAGATCTTTGTGTCATCTGCAAAGAGACATACTTTCCCTTCCAGTCCCTCTGTAATGTCATTTATAAAGACGTTAAAAAGGACCGTCCCCAGTACTGAACCCTGCGGTACACCATTAGTAACCCTCCTTTCTTCACTGTGGACTCCATTTACTATCACCTTCTGTGTCCTGTTTTCCAGCCAATGTTTTACCCAGGCTATGATCCTGGGATCCACTCCCAGACTGACTAATTTGTTTATTAATCTTTTGTGCGGGACTGTGTCAAATGCCTTGCTAAAATCTAGGTAGGCCATGTCCACAGTCCCTCCCTGGTCTACTACTTTGGTCACCCAGTCAATGAAATCAATTAGATTTGTCTGACATGTCCTTTCTGCTCTGAATCCATGCTGCCTTGGGTCCTGTGCCCCACTGGCCTTTAGGTACTCAACAATTCTTTCCTTCAGAAGTGATTCCATCATTTTCCCTACCACTGAGGTCAAACTGACAGGTCTGTAGTTTCCTGCTTCTGTCTTGCTCCCACTTTTGTGAAGGGGAATCACATCCACCCTCCTCCAGTCCTCAGGTACCACACCATCCTCCCATGATTTAGTAAAAAGGGTAGACAGTGGTGTTATTAGTTCTTCCCTTAGTTCTTTTAGAATTCTGGGGTGAATCCCATTTGGTCCCATTGCCTTATCCATCTTTAGTTGTAAGAGTTCTTTCAGAACCCTTTCTTCTGAGAAAGGACTAATATCAAAACCCCCCTATCCAGAGTGCTTCTAATGACTGGATTAGGTATCTTCCCTTGCTTTTCCATTGTGAATACTGAGCAGAAGTATTCTTTCAGCATCTCTGCTTTTTCACTGTCACTCTCTACCCAACCACCTTCCTCTTTATTCACCCGCAGTATCCCTGCCTTAGTCTTTCTTTGCTCCCTAATGTACCTATAAAATGTTTTATCCCCCTTCTTAACCGAGTTGGCTATCTTTTCCTCAGTTTGGGCCTTTGCTATTCTGACTGCCTTCCCCACTTCCTTCTGCTTTAACTGGTACAGTTCTCTGTTCTGCTCCTTCTGTGTTTCCTTATACTTCCTGAATGCTGTCTTTTTCTGCCTTACCCTCCCCGCCACTTCATTTAAGAACCATAGTGTTTTTTTCCTTTCATTTTGATTTGTTTATTTGCTTCACACAAAGGCCTGTTGCCTCTGTGATGGGTGGTTTTGATGTTTTCCCATTGTTGCTCCACCCTACCTTCGTGCCTTTTTCCTAGTGCTTTTCTGGGGCACTCTCCCATTTTGACAAAATCAGCCCTCCTGAAGTCCAACACCTTCACTTTTGTGTGGCTTGACTCTACAGCTAAGTTTATCATGAACCACACTGTTTGGTGATCTCTTGTTTCCAGATAGCCACTCACTTCAACATCAGAGATCCTCTCTCCGTCCCCATTTGAAAGTACCAGGACTAAGATTGCTCCCTCCCAAGTGGGTTCCAAAACTAGCTGCCTGAGGCATGCCACCTGTAGGGCAATGAGAATGGCCCTGCTCTTGGATGTGGCTGCAGCAAAGGTGCTCCAGTTAACATCTGGCATATTCAAGTCCCCCATCAACATTATCTCCCCTTTCTCTGCCATCCCAAGGATGCCTTCTATCATTTCCTTGTCTATTTCCTCCCCCTGAGATGGGGGTCTGTATACAACTCCTCTGTGGATTGTGGAGCCATTTCCAGTCTCCAGGGTCACCCACAGTGCCTCCTCTTCTCCCTGTTTACCCTCTAGTTCCATTGCTTTTATCCCTTACCCTACATAGAGAGCTGCTCCTCCTCCTCTTCTTCCCTCCCTGTCCCTTCTGTAGATTGTATACCCTGGTATGTTACAGTGCTGGGACTGTGCTTAAATTCAGTTCTGAGTATTATAGCACAGTGGCCAATGGTCAAATGTTTTTTTTTTTTCTCTTTTTCCTGGCAGGACCCAGTCACTTCTGTTGGCCCTGGTCACGGCCCCGGAAGCCTCTGCCACTATCTATGGCTGCCGGGGTCCCCCAATCACCCCTGGCTTACCCCCCAGAGAGCGGGGCCATGGTCACATCTTCCGTGATCATGGAACTAGTATCTGGTCGGGGTTATGTGAGGTCTTCCGGGAGGGCTTCATTTAGACAGTGGCCCTCGCCCGCCTATATTTTCCTGTCTTTTCCTCATGGAGGCAGGGACATGCAATGACGCCAGCATCTGCCCCGCCATCCCAGAGAGATTAGTGTCAGCAGCGTGAGATCTCTTGGCCTCCACCAGGAGTCCTCAGTGCTCCGAGTGCTTCCCCACCCTCCACCCAGAGAAGGAGAGCAGTCCATAGGATGCTCCATACCAACGGGCAAATGTTCTGTCGGAGTAGGAACTTGGTGCTGGGGTATTGATGCTGGGACAATATGGGAGGGGTTTAACCTGCTTTCTTTTTTGGATATTTGGATATTTTTTTGTGTTTTTCTCACTGATTTAGCTCAGGAATGAACTGTAAAGGGGCACATTCTGGTGCAGGAACAAAGTGGGGAAGTCATCAGCCACACTTGGTTGATTCTTGCTGGTGGCCTAGAGCAGCTTCCGGCTGAGCTACCAGAGAACAAATTGGGCATACTGTACATCTTACATTTGTAGGATCACCACATAGTTGAGCTTTAAATAGCTCATTGTGCAAATCTGCTGCCACATTTGGGAGTCCCAGGAGAGGAACAGCAGCACATAAGAACATAAGAATTTGATGGCAGATGGGGACCAAGTGGCCCATCTAGTCTGCCCATGAACCTAACACCCGCTCCTATATTTTGCTGTTTTGTTTATACCATAGTGCCATTCCCATGCATGTTTAAATGCATTCACCCTCTTGGCTGCAACTGACTCTGGGTGCAGGCTGTTCCATGTGTCTGTTACCTAGTCCGTAAAAGAGTACTTCCTGATATTGCCTCTGAGCGTTCATCCGTTCATGCGTACTGTAGGCTGTGCCCTCTTATACATGCCTCTTTGTTTGTATGGAAGAATTTGGCTACCTGAGCAGTGTTTTAATACCCTTGATGAATCTGAACATTTCTATCATATTCCTTCTGTTCCTTCTCTGTTCCAGAGAATACAAGTTTACATCTTGGAGTTTAGGCTCATATGGCTTGTAAGGCCATATGGCTAAAGCACCTGATATTTTCTTATGATCCTTATGATTCTTATGGAGGCCCGGCACCATCTTTGTGTCCATTCTCTGAATTGATTCTTAGTGCTGTATGTCCTTCTTCAGGTGGGGCCTCCAGAACTGGATCCAGTTCTCTAGGTGTGGCCTCACCAGGGATCTACTGAGTGGGATTATCACTTCTTGTTTCCTGCTAGTTATTCCCCTGTCTATGCATCCTAGGATGCTGCTTGCTTTTTGTGCCACTTTAAGGTTGACTGATATGATTACCCATAAGCCCGTTCGGTCCTCGTCTCTTCAAGTCGATACCCATACAGGAAGTACTGAGTTCTTGGTTTCTGTTTTCCCAGGTGCATCACTTTGAATTTCTTAGCATTAAATCTAAGTTGCCAGTCTGACCAATGTTCAAGTTTTTTTTCAATCCCTCCTTCATACTGGAGCCTCTCTCCTGATTGTGCACCCTATTACATTGTTTTGTGCTGTCTATAAACAGGCAGACTTTACTCTCAAGAACATCAGCAATGTCACTGATGAATAGGTTGAAGAGGACTCAACCCAGGCCAGTGCCAATCCCTGAAGGACTCCGCTAGTCACAAAACCCTATTTCTACATGATGCCATTTACTGTGACTTTCTGGGTTCTATTCTGCAGTCAGTGCACTACCCAGCTTACTATCTTATGACTGACACCGGTGTGTTCAAGTTTATTGATCAGCCTTCTGTGTGGGATGGTGTCAAAAGCCTTGCTGAAGTCCAAGTACACCACACCCACTGGCCCCCACCCCCGGTCCACTGCTTTAGTCACCCAGTCAAATAATTTGATCAGGTTAGTCTGATTTGATATACCTGCAGTAAATCCATGTTGTCTGTGGGTGAGTTTTCCTGCCTCTTTTAGGAAGTCTACTATCCTTTCTTTAAGGAGTTTCTCCATGATTTTACCCACCACTGAGGTCAAGCTGATCAGGTGATAATTTCCTGTCTCCTCCCTGCTGCCTTTTTTATGCAAGGGTACCACGGTCCCCCTCTTCCATTCAAGTAGCACCTGTTGCTTTCCAGAGATTCATTGTATAACTCAGCTAATAGTGCAGCTATTTCTTTTCGAAGTTCTCTTAGTATTCTTCAGTGAATTCCATCCAGTCCCATGGCTTCAGCTGTCCTCAGTTTTTCTAGTTCTTTCAGCACCCTTTCCCTTGTGAAGGGACATGTGTCTGCCTCCTATGCGGGGTGCTCTGTTCTGTATATTGCCAGACCGCTAACGTTCTGTTTATTTGTGAAGACTGAGCAAAGGAATGCATTGAGTGCTTCAGCTATATCTTCATCTTTTTCCACTATCTGACAATTGCTTGTTGACATTCTGACTATCCCACTTTGGTCTTCCTTTTTTGCTGATGAATCTAAAAAATGTTTTGTCCCTTCTTGATTCCCAGTGCTATTTTTTCCCTCCATTTGAGCTTTTGCTAACCTGATAGCCTTTCCAGTCTACTTAAGCTTCTCCTTGTAGAACTCCCTAGCCCCTTCCCTCTGTGACTCCTTGAACTGCCTAAAGGCTTGCTTCTTTTCTCTAAACATTAGTGCTGTCTCTCTTGTAAACCAGAGGGGGGTTCTCTTCCTCTTAGGTTTAGTTGCTAGCTTTGTGCAGTCTGCTGTTACCACATTCAGTAAGTCTTTTAAGTTTTTTCCAGCAAGCTTCTACATCCCCTGCAGATCTGTCTCTCAGCAGTGCTTTAATACTGGATCTCATTTTCTGGAAGTCAGCTTTTAAGTTGATGACATTTAGTCTGGTGTGTCCTGGAACCACCATATTATTGATCTGTAACTAGACAGACATATTAGCATTGGCTCGCAGACTGATGCTGACATGTATGTTGAATATTCTGGGGCTATTAGTGAGAACCAGGTTCGGGATTGCTTTATTGCTGGTTGGTGAGTCCACTAGTTGGTTCACAGCAGCTTCCTTAAAAGTGATGAGAAATTCTCTGCTCTTTTGTGTGGAAGCTGTGTACATGGACCAGTCTATGTCTGTTAGATTAAAGTCCCAAACCATAAGCAGCTCCCCTTTGTCAGCCATTGCATGAATGGTCTCAAGGAGCTCCTTGTCAACTTCAGATTCCTGGGCTGGGAGCCTATACATTATGCCCAGGCAGATAGGAGACCTGACCCTAGCTACTAGAGTGACCCTTAGGGCTTCTTCATTGCTGTGTTCCTGTTGAATCTCTGTTGTCTTTATTCCTTCCTTGACATGTACCACAACCCCCTCCTCTTTTATTTTTTAGATTCTTGCAGAAAAGTGCATAGCTGGTTATACTAATATCCCAGGTGTGGTTATCAGAGAACCATGTTTCAGTGATTGCTACCCAATCCAGTTGTTCCTCTGCTCTAATGACAGAAAGCTCGGGGAGTTTTGCTTGAAAGGCTGTGTGCATTGATGCACATTGCTTTCCACTCCTGAACTATTGAACCACCTGGATGGTTATTTTACCTATGTTGAGAGAGGCCTGGGGGTTGTTTTTTGTAGAGTTTGGTGTGGCTGAGATGCTGCTGGATGGAGATATGATCTCTGGTATTTCTGTTAGAATGCTGACCTGTTCCTGCACCTGATTGGGCAGACTAGGTGGACCATATGGTCTCCTTCTGCAGTCACTTTCTATGTTTCTGTGTTTCTATTATTGTTTGACAGGGACTGTTGTTGGTGAAGGTACATGCTGGATGGAAATATGATGACTGTTGCTCTTGACAGTGTGTTTATATTGCTTTACTAATGGATTGTTGTAAGGTATTGATGAGGGAGGGGCAGACAGCAACTTGTGTGTTGTTCTGGGTGCCTATGCCTCCTCCCTACCGTCTAGTTTAACTGACCAAGATGGATGTCGAACTTCTGGCCTTGTGCTCTAGTACCTTGTCTTGTTAGGTGTAGCCCATAGAACTTGAAGAACTCCCTGTCCCAGAAGTTATGCCAGTTGCCAATGTAGTGGTGTCCTTTTTCTTGGCACCACTGTATCAGCCAGTTGTTCAGTTAAAATATATCTCTTTCCCTGATTCTCTGCACCTGCTACCCCCTTTTCCCACACAGGCAGGATCTCAGAGAAGGAGATGCTGGATGAAATGGAAGATAGTTTACCACCCAGCTTGGACAGGTTTAGCTTTGTCTGTTATAGAGTTTGAATGGTCAGGTCATTTGTTCCTATGTGGATGAGAACATGCATGTTCTTTGGTGAAATTTGTGCAAGCTTTTCTATATGGTTTGTGTCCCTCCATGTCAATGTCCCAGGGAAGCACCTGACCATAACCAAAGCTTGATCATGCTGCTGAATGTGTGACTCTACTGCCCGTATCATGGACTCACCTAGGACAAGTATGGGTTTTTTCACCTTTGTGGTTTCTGTAGTGGTGGGTGTTTTTATATCTTGCGATGTGTCACTCCCAAAGTTGGTGCTGGTTATAATTAATGATGCAGATGCCTGTGTGGCAAAAATGTTTGATGTTCGAATAGGAGTCATCTCAGATTTAGGCATGGCTCCTTTGGATCCTTTGTATTTTATTACTACCTGCCACCCTCTGGGTTTGTTTGTTCTTTGGGGAATGGGTGCTTGAACAATTTTGCCATTGTTAGGAGAGATAATATTAGACCACCATGGGATGTGGTGAAGTTGTGATCTAAGGTAAAGGATTTCAGCATATGCGGCCCTTAGTTGGGCTCTTAGGCTATTGATAGTTGTGCATATAGGGCAGTGACCCCACTGTCATGGAAAAGCCTTGGTAGAGAGAATTCCACAGATACTGCAGTTGACAAAGTTTACCATTTTACCTATTTTATTGTGTGGATGAAAGGCAGAATGCGAGAGGTTATTCTAGTGATTAGCAGATGAAAAGATAAAAGAAAAAAGATAAAAAATGTTTTTTTTTGTCTCCCTAGTGTGATGTCATAGGAAGCCACCTACAAAGGTAGAGGGAGTCTAGCGGTTGGAGGGATGAGGGGCATGGTGTGAGGGCATTACCCTCTATGGCTATGTTCATGAAAATCTTGTACCAGTGGAATGGAAATGTTAAGAGTGTGATATAAAGTGAGGAAAAAAATTAAAAATAATATTTGAAATGCTGTTTTAATGCTTTTTATATACAGAGATACATGTAATAAAATTGTAGTCTGCAGCTGCCTGACATTTTTGTTGTTGTTGTCAACCCAATTTTCATGCTGTTTTATTGGTCCTAAATTGTGACATGGAAATTCTGTAGTTTTAGCTCTATGTTTTCTGTCAGTTCTGCCATTCTTCTGTTTAAATAAAGTGTGCTTTCAACAATCCAGATGCTGTCCTGTAGTTCTTTTACCCTACCTACGTTGTTTTACTGATTATTTTTATAGTTTGAAGCATCTCCAAAATGTGTTCTGAATGTACTAGTTGGTGCCCTCAGCTAGTACATTCAGAACATGGCCAATTAATTACTTTTTGATATGTACATTCCTTTTTTTTAATGCTCCTGTGCATTACCAGTGCTGCCCTTGCTATATTGCCAGGTAATACATCTTGCCTGCTCTTTATTGTTTGAGTCAGGTCATCTTTTTCAACCCTTCCAACCAATGGTGTCCATGGTCCCATTAGGTACATTCAGAATGCCACCCTCCCCCAATTGATTGCCTGATTCTTTCGGGATTCCAGTTTTTCCTGTGATATAGGTGGCCAGTGGGAGGTGTAAAATCTGCTGCACATAGGTGCTTGCCCCCTTTCTTGCTGTTTTTTGTACAGCAGAAAGTATTGGTGTCCACCTGGACCAGTTGTTGTGCATTCAGAATGAGGAAGAGCCTCAGTCATTCAAAGTGCACTCAGAGCACCAAAATGTAACGTTCTGACCAGGTCTGCCAGTTTTAGGGACTGGGGATCATTGTGCAGCTTATTTTAACTTCAGCAGTGTGATTTTCTTACTATTTGCAGCTCGCTGATGTTTGCTTCTGTTGCTGGAGGGTGATTTAGTACTTATGCTTGGCCTTTCTGCTACCAAAAATGCTTGTTTAAATCCATGGTTTGTTGTACACAATTTTTAATACCACCCACTCTATGGTCTCCACATAGCTGGATGCTGAGCAGGCCATTTTAAGACAATGCAATCTGTGGTTGTTGGGGTGGGGGCAAGGTATTGTTTGGGCTGGTCCAAAAATGCTGTTTCTGTTGTATTCCACATTGTCAATGGGCAATAATAGTCTTCATGATGTTTTGCAATGCCCATTGTATTTTTTTTTAATCCATGCTTTACTGTGCTGATGCTTAACATAGAAACATAGACTTTGATGGCAGATAAGGATCACCTGGCTCACCCTGTCTGCCCATTTTGCTGCCTATTGGGTAGGCTGCAGATCCTAGTTAACCAACAGCCTACTTCCTCCTGCCTCTCATCAGAATTGCTTTGTGTCTGTCCCATGCAGTCTTGAATTCCTCCATTGTTAATGATCCCACAACCTCCTCAGGAAGGCTGTTCTATACATCCACCACCCTCTCTGTGAAAAAACATTTCCTCACGTTGCCCCTGAGCCTCCCCACATCTATCTTCAAATTGTACCCCTTTTTCTTGCACATCTCTTTTTCTGAAATATACTACCCTCTTGGACATTGTTGATTCCCTTGAGGTACTTAAAGGTCTCTAATATGTCCCCCCCCCCTCCTTTACTCTAGGGTATACATATTAAGCTCTTTTAGTCTCTCCTCATTTAGTTTATGGTGCAGACCCTGCACCACTGTTGTTGCCCTCCTCTTGACTGCCTCCATTCTGTCTATGTCCTTGCAGAGATGGGGTCTTCAGAACTGCACACAGTACTCCAGATGGGGTCTTACCAACTGTCTGTACAGAGGGATAACAACCTTCTATTTTCTACTGGTGATGACTCTCCCTATGCATCCCAGAATCCCCCAGCTTAATCATGTTTGACAGAATTTTGTGTAACTTCCCACTGCATGGTCTCCACATGGCTGGATGCTGTGTGGGCCATTGTTTGCTGCTCAACCTTCAGCCATTTTAAGACCTTGCGGCCTGTATTCATTTGGGGGTTGGGGGGAAGTGCAAAGTATTGCCTGTCTGCTACTAAATGTTTTTCTGTGAAATGGTTTGCCTGCTGTGTCCATTTCTGTGGTGCTGGGCCCTGATGACCATCTGCTTTTGTGTTACCACCTACATATGGTCTCCACATGGCTGGGTGCTGAGCAGGCCATTGCTTGCTTCTCGACCCTCAGCCATGTTCAAACCATGTAGTTGTGTGAATGGGAGGGGGGTGCCCAGGTACTTTGGGGGCTCAGTGTGAGGATATGCATTGTTCTTAAAATGTTTCTCAATGTTTTGCTGAAATGTGCTTCCTAATGTGCCCTGCATGGTCTTAACATGGCTGCATGCTGAATACAGTCATCTTTTGTTAAGCACTCAGTGCGCATCCATTTTAAAGGAAGTTTCCAATATAAGGTACTGGACTTCATAGCCCAATACCTTATATTGTCCTGAGCTCTCCCTGCAAAAAGTTTAATTTTAAAGTTAGTAATTTTAGCATGGGAAGGGATTGTAGCTGGCACCGAACCCTCAGCCAGCCAATCCCTTCCAGCTTTCTGGTGCCCCCACTCCACCCCAACTCCACCCCTGCCTCTTTGAAACTGTGATGTGTGGCCATGAAAAGCATGGGGGCCAGCCTCATTAAAGTCTATGGGGGCTATTTTTAAAGCCAGTTTTTAGTAATTTTTAATAGTCCTTGAGGAAAATGAAAGCAGCTGCTTAACTAGTAGGGACCTTACTAGTTAAGTGATGGCTTTAAATGTCCTCTAGGGCTGTTAAAAATTTCTAAAACAAATGGCTTTAAAATAGCTCCCATAGACTTGTGTGGGACTCACGCTCATATTCTCTCTGGACACAAGTCACAGTTTTAGAGAGCATGGGGGCAGAGTTAGGGCAGAGCGTGCACACCAGGAAGCTAGAAGGGATCGGCTAGCCGAGTGTTTGGTGCCAGTTACGATCCCTTCCCTTGCTAAAACTATGAACTTTAAATTTAATTTTTTTCCGGGGTTGAGCTCATGCTGCTGTAAGGTATTGAGCTATGAAGCCTAATACCTTATAGCAACTAGTCAGAAATTCACTTTAAGACCATGTGTGATGGTAGTGGTGGGATACAAATGATAGTTATACTGGAATTTAGCTGCTGTTGCAGTTCACCATTCTCCTAACATTCATCACACTGTGTTGAGTCTTTGATAATGGATCTGGAATCTAAAACATGTCAGACATTTTTGGGAATTGGAAACTATTATGAAGTGAATAAAACAAATTGGAAAATGTTCGTGGATCACAGAAATTGATTTTTGGTGTTCCACTAAGAGTTTTTTTTGTGTGCTGAAAACTTTTTTATCTATGATTTCTGAGCAAGTTTCTGCAGCACCTTTTTCCCGGTGCACATTCAATTTGAAAAGATAGTCAGAAATTCACTTTAAGACCATATGTGATGGTGGTGGTGGGATACAAATGCTAGTTTTACTGGAATTTAGCTGCACCATTCTCCTTACATTCGTCACACTGTGTTGTGTAGCAACTGATGGGTGATTTTCTTTCACCAGCTGTGATGTCATTGTCCACTTCTGCATTGTGTCATTTCATATACTGTGAAGTAACTGCTGGGTGATCTCTTAGATTCTTTCTTGTCCCCACTGCGAAGTAAATTGCCCACTTTCTGTTCTGCCATTCCATCTTCTGTAAAGCAACTGCTGGGCGATCTCTTTGTTTCTTCCTTTCCTCTGCTATGGAATAATTATCCACATTCTGTTCTGTTGCTTTATCAGCTGTGAAGTAGGCCATGGGCTATCTCTGTTTTTTTCCTTTCCTCCACTATGAAACAAATAAACATAGCCACAACAGTAGCAGTGCAAGTAAATTTCAGTGATCCAGCTCCAGTTGGGGACCCCCGATCAGACGTTGCCAACCGAAAGGCTATTCAAAGGACTCAAGCAGGACTGCCTAAGTCACCTGCATGGTTTGCATCAACAATAAAGTGATAAGTGATAATATCAAGTTCACCTGCAAAGCAGGCAGCAGTGTAAAGAAGAGGACTAAACATGAAATGATGTCACAATCTGGAGGCAAACATTGTGGTTGTCATGAAGGAAAACATGAAGAATAGACAACAGGATCAAGAGTGGGTCAGAGCAGTTTTGGTGCTGAAAAATTACAAGATGCTATGTACGCAAGCACAACCTTTGGAATTAGCTGGACAACACTCATGAATGCATCTTGTAGTGAACAGAAGCATGTAAAAAGCATACACAATTCTGTACTGCTCAGGACATGACAAAGTAAAAAGCTTTTTTGAACAGTCAGCAACCTCTGCCGTACAAGAAGGCATTCTTAAAAAGAAGCCAATGTACAAAAGTGTTCCTATCAAAACTCCTTCAGTTACTACATGCAGAATTTCTGAAGCCACACCCACAGTGTCATATCAGTGCCAACAAGTTCAGCAGTCTGTGCCCCAACCATATAAAACTTGCCAAACAACAGAAACTGGACAAGTGCCTATGTGAGTACTGTGAAAATGCCACATTAAAACTCCAATCATTAAACTACATGGTAGATTTTTACAAACTGCCTGAGTGCAAAGTTACCAATATTTACAAAACTATGAAGCTTACAATGTGTGCAAATGAAGGTTCCATGTTTTTCAGAAAAGACTAGATAAGCTATATGGGGCTTATGCAGTGAAGGCAATTGAAAAACATGCAGAGGCTCTATTGAATCAACATGAGTTAGAAATATTGTGATGTACCAGTGAGAAACCATCACAGTGTAGAAAAAAAATGATGGCATTAACATGAAAACATCCCCCAAAGTGTTGGTCAACAAGAAGACCACATTACAACAACTTTTTGGAAGGCCTACAGTTTCTCGGTTGCCATCTACATGTGGCATTTTGGCAAATAATACAATTTGCATTACTCAAGACAAATTTACCACAAGAGTGGGTTATCATGGTGCTGAACTTTGCAGAAAACTATGCCTGCAAGTACCAGGATGAGCTCCAATCCTGCCACTGGCATAATGATCTGGCTACAGTGCACCAGATAATTACATATTACAGGTGCTCACATTGCAATGATCTTGTCATGGAATACCTGGTATTCATCTCATATCACCTCACACATTACCACTGCTGTTCAACATTTTGTTAATATGGCCAGTGAACACATCATGAACACTCTCCACATAAACATTACGAAGGAGGTACATTTCATCGATGACTGTGCCAGACAGTACAAATCAAAATGGTCCTTCTATGGAATTTCAAAGGCTTCATCAGAGCATGGATTCCCTGTTGAATATGCCAATTTTTGGATCACACCATGGTAAGCACCCTTCTGATGGGGAGAGTGGTGTGGTGAAATGGTCAGCAACCAGGGCTATAAAATCACAAATCACTACCATTTCAACAGTGGAAGAGATGTTCACGTAATGCTGTGATAATCTGACCAGAGAGCCTCCAAGTGATGGGTGTGGGCATTCCAAGAGAAAATTTTTCTGGGTGCCTGACAAATCCATAAGAAGGTCAAAATGACCAGATGTTACAGCTTTTCCTGGGACAAGACTTGTCCTGACCGTAAGGTCTGTGGAGGGTGGTGTGGTTGCCACCAGAGCACTGCTTGTGTCTGCCACAAGTGCCAAAATTATGATGGCCCATGTGTGAACATGGATCATTTGGCTCAGTGGACTTCAAAGAGGCTCAGACTGAAACACTGCAGCACCAGTACTTCTCAGACAGCTCAAATGCTTGAACTCAGGAATGACACTGTCCAGCAATGTCAGTGACAGACTCCTCTACAACTCGGTGCACAAAAAAGAGTGCCCATGAACACATCACTATAGATACGGACACTCCTGCTGTTTCCAGCACTACAGTGACTGACCCTTCCTCTGCTCTTGCCACTCTACTAACAGACCCCAGTGACTGACCCCTCCTTTGCACCTGCCATTCTACTGACAGACCCCCCTCTGCTGTTACTAGCACTTCATCAGCTGACCTGATTGCTGCTTCAGGCACTGAAGCAATGGGCAGATCTTCTACTCAAGAAACTTCACCAATGGCCTTCTTCACTGCTTCTGTCCCTAGTGTACTTTTGACTGTCCACCTGCTAAAAAAAAATTAAACCCAGACAAGATACAGCTGGAAAAATTCTATGCAGTCTACTGTTTCACACATTTTTTTTTTATCTGGCAAGTGCTTACATTTCATGAACTACAACGTACTTTCACTGTCAAATTCCAGGACCGGCAAGCAAATCAGTGTCTCACATGGCCACAACAGCAGGACACTGATATGGTGAGACAGCAGAGACTTTTCCATGGACCTGTCAAGAAATGTAAACTTTGCAATTGCACAGGATGAACTGCAAACTATCGCCACAAAATATGAAAAGCTCAAGAACTGCTGGAATTGACAGCATTTAAAGTGTTGGAAAATATGATAAGTTGTTATGCACAATCCTTTCTCTGACTTTTTTATTTTTACATCTTATTGATTTTTTTTTCTCATTTCAGTGCATGAATATGTCATTCTTGACAACATAGATCACAACTAGTAAGCTTTTATGAACCTACATTGTTGTTTGCTGGTCTTTGCCACATTGACAATGCACGTTTGGTGTCTGCTATACTTTCAGAACACAAGGCTGGAGTCCACTGGTACATTCAGAACACAAGGTTGGTGTCCACTGGCACATTCAGAACACTGAAGCTTATTTTTCTTGGTCATTTAAAAGTCAGTTATCTTGCAACACATTGCATTTTCCACTGTAGGGTCATGGCATGTTTTCCAATCGTTTGACCAGGTGAGACACACTAAGCTGAAAGCTTTTTTACAGGTGCAACCTGGGAGCACAGGGAAGTTAAGTGACTTGATCAGGGTCACACAATATATGCAAGTGGGGACTGTGGGATTCAAACCCAGGTCTCCAGATTTGCAGCTCTGAGCCTTAAACCACTGCGCTATACTGCCTCCCTGTTAAAATATTAGAAAAAAGTTATCTACTCTGCATTTGAAAATTAACCCCTCATGTCACAATTTGGTACAACATTTTCATGAACATACTCGTATCTCCAGAAACAATCAGCCACATGCCTGAACGGAAGTTACCTCCTGCCTTCTCAAACTGGAAGGACAGAAAAGGAAAATAAACAGCTCCTAATGCTAAAAGCAGCCATTGGCTGGGTCAGGATCCAGTTAAAACAGTGTGACCTAAATCGTGTGTACAATTTTAGCGCAGTCAAAATAGCGTGGCAGTAGATTGCTGTCTCACTAAATAGCTTACCTTTATAGCACCAATTACAAACAGCATGCGGTCAAAGAACTAAGTAGTCATCTCCTCCCTCCTGAGCGCAGTGATTGGTCCAGGAAGTGCATGATGCAGACTAGTAATACCCTGGGCACTGAGAAGACTTAGGTCACATTGTATAATGCTGTGAGTGTTAAAGCTTCTTACTATGTTAGCGGTATTATCTGAGTTAGAGGAAAACTGCCTTGCAACAAACTCAGTAAACTAATATAGAACAGGTTGTACCTAGGTAGGTGTTGCTATTTTCCTAGGACACCTAAGGCTAGATTAAAGTATTCATTTGCAAAATATTCATGTTCTATTGTCCGTGTCCTATGAAGAAATGTACCAGTCCTTACCAAGCTTGTCTGGTACCCATAGACTAAACTACTATTGGTGGTTTTATCATTCCTTTAACAATTTCTCTAATCCCTTCAATGTTTAGCCATGAGCTGCAGGCTGCATTGCAACAAACCTAGGAAATGTATATATAACAGATCAGAATACAATGTAAGTGCACCTAAACTTGTCCAGTGAAGCAATGTGCTGTTCTTTCCCTAGCTAGACTGCTACCTACTGTATATTCAAAGCTATTACTGATGTTTGTATTCTACCTTTAATAATTTGCCAAATACCAGCATAAACCACCTTCCTTAGAAACTCCTCTCTTGGTATCCCTTACATAGTTGCCACATATGTAGGGCTGAGTTTCACTCTTGAAGCAATTCTTTCAGTGTTAAGAGTACATTTCTAGCCTAACGCCCACCTCCACTACACACCCTATACACTCCTACCGTATCATACACTATTCTGTACGTGGCAAATACTGCCGTGCTATAATGGGCTTGTGATAATTAGTACACCCTATATGTGCGTGCACTATTGCCGATGCGTGATTTTGACATTAAGCCGGCTGGGTCTGAGCAGAGCGAGTGAGGAGAGAAGCCACCTAAGCAGAGAAAGAAGCCCAAACTGAGAACCCCAAGGGGGATTCACCCAGGTAGAACTGCTGACAAATAATTCCTGCTTCTGCACCAGTTGGATTCTGCCTTACCTCCATGACTGGTCTTTCTCCCAGTTGGTGAACATCAGTGAAGCTCAGCAGGCAGTAAGGCTAGGGGCTGGACCACACTTGGTGTATGCCTACTGATTCTGATGGGACAGGAAAGTTCAAACAGCTTGCTTTTTTGTATACAGTGTGGGTTTATTGCATTTGGGGTATTTTCTTGTGGTGGGTGGTGAAGGGAGGCAATTACAGGGTTGGGACTGTGTTTAAATTCACTTCTGAGTGTCTATAGCACAGATGCCGATGGACAAACGCTGGGTCACAGTTGGAACGTAGTGCTGAGGTATTGCTGCTGGGACTTTACAGGAGGGGTTTAACCTAGTTTTCTTTTTTAGAGATTTTGAGATTTGTTGTGTTTTGCTTACTCATTTGGCTCAGGAAGGAACTGTAAAGGGGCATGATGTGGTGCAGGAATGAAGACTGGAGAAGTCATCAGCCACATTCAGCTTATTGTTTCTGGGGCCAAGAGCAGCTTCCAGCTGAGCTACTGGAGAACAAAGTGGGCTTACTGTACATCATACATTTGCAGGAGCAACATGTAGTTGAGTATTAAATAGCTTGTTGTGCAACTCAGTGGCCACATTCAGTTGTCCAGGGAGAGGAACAGCAGCATGGCAGGAGTTGGCTGAGTCCAACGGGAAGAGGAAGTTCAAACAGCTTGCTTTTTGTAAGCAGTGTGGGTTTATTGCATTTGGGGCATTTTCTTGTGGTGGGTGGTTAAGGGAGGTAATTACAGTGCTGGGACTGTGTTTATATTCAATTCTTAGTGTTTATAGCACAGGCACTAATAGACAAACACTGTGTCGCAGTTGGAGCTTGGTGCTGAGGTATTGCTATTGAGACACTGAAGGAGAGGTTTAATCTGGTTTTCATTTTCAGAGATTTGGAGATTTGTTGTGTTTTTCCTACACATTTGGCTCAGGAAAGAACTGTAAAAGGGCACATTTTGGTGCCAGAACTAAGATTGGGGAAGTCATCAGCCACACTCGACTGATTGTTTCTGTGGTCTGAGAGCAAAACCCACCCTCCCTCCTCTCACCCTACCCAATCTTATGCCAGCACTACCTTCATAGGTCCCTGCTGCCTAGCAACATCCTGCTGCATGATTGGTAGGAACTGTACACACCCCTGATAACCTAGTTCAGGCAGCAACATAGAGAGAACAGCAGACAGACACCTACAGATAAACAGACAGGTGATTAAAGCCGACACAGTTAGCAGAAGACATGCAAAAAGAGAGATACAGTTTTAGGGGCAAGAACTATGCATTTAGATGATTTCTCTAGTGCCTGAAGACACTGCACAATAATCTAGAATGACACAAGGTTCAGCTTAACAACAAATATGCTGTTCATGAAGAGCAGGCGCTTCCCACAGTGGAGCCCAAAGTTGTGACCAGGGAGGATAAGCAGGTCTAAAGGGAAGACAGCACATAGGTGGAACCCAGAGAATCCAGGGACAACAGGAGGAGAGTACATAGGCATGACCCAGAGAACCACAGAAGAGGAGGAGGAGGAAACTTATCCTTGTGGGTGACTCAATTGTTTGACACATGGACTCCAGCAAAGACAGTAGGGTTGAGAGGAAAGGAGGTCTTCCAGGAGGCACAGCTCAGAAGGAGGGGGAACAGAACCACATGAGGCAGTGGCAAGGAGGGGATGGCTAGACATCATTGTCTTCCTGGGGACATACAAGCTAGCAAAGGAGGGAGCTAGCACAGAAACAGTGCAGGAGGGATTCAGAGAGCTGGGTAAACATCTCAGGGAGGTGGCAAGCTCTGTCACCTTTTCTGAGGTCCTACCACACTATGGAAGGGGAAGGCAAGGAATCAACTCATCAGGAGATCAGTTGGCTGGAGAGCTGGTGCAAGAAAAGCAGCTTTGGCTACATTGGAGACTGGGGAACCACACAGAGTGATGCATACCTGTACAAGCATGATGGCCTGCATCTGTCCAATGAAGGAACCACAGCCCTCAATGAACAGTTTAAATGCTTCTTAGGGAACATTTAAAATAGGTGGGGGGGGGCTGTCAAGTGCATGGAGACTCAAGCAGCCCACCCCAACCTGTTACAAGAGATTGGACAAAGAATCAAGAATTATGGGAGTACAGCCCCAACACACTGGTAAGAGGACACAGTAGGAGCAGAAAATCAAAACATTATATGACACCAAAGCTAATAAACAGGTACAATGGGACAAACACATATGTAGGAGGAGGGAGGCCAGTAGTACATGGAAAATCATGCACATAAACACCTGCAGCCTGGGGAACAAATTCACAGACTTAGTCGTGGTAATGATACTGGAAAATCTGGACAAAGTGGACATAACCAAATCATGGTTCACCAGTAACCATAGCTGGGAGTTAAATGTACCAGGACATGCTCTGTTCAGAAGGGATAGGTTAGGCAAGAGATGGGGAAGGGTGGCCATGTGCATCAAAGAGAACATCCAAGCAACAGCACTACAGAGCAAACACGAGGAAGTAGAGGAACTATGGGTCACCCACGAATCAGGTACGAGATCAGCAATTCTGGCAGGGGTAATCAACAGACCCCCAGCTCAGGGGGAGGATCTCAACTAAATATTGCTGGATAATATATTTGATATGGCAGCAAAGCGGGAGGTTCTGCTGATGTGGGACTTCAACATGCCTGATGTGGGCCTGGTGTTGCTGAGGGTTGAGGCACTGGATGCCACACCTCACGCCACGCCGGCGACCCGGGTTCGGGAATGAGCCAGGGCCATTGGGGGTCTGCAGGTGGGGAAGATATTGAGCGTCCGCTGGCTGTTCTCTCTTCTAGGGGGTGGGTACGGGAATGCGCTTTCTCTTGGAGCGACCTCTGGTGGTGGCTGGAGGATTGCCAGTGTAGCTGCTTGGTGCAATGCCTGGGAGCAGAGCCACGGCAATCCATAGCCTTGCTGGCCGTTCTCCGTGGGGGGGACAGAAAAAGCAAGAAAAAGCCTCCTATACAGTTGGGAGATGACAGTGACCTCTCCCACATCCCAAATACCGGCCCAGACGTGCCCAGGATCTCTCTCCAGAGCAACCCGATGAATTGCAGGTAGGCTCCTCACACTTAGGAAGTAGCTGCAGAGGGAGGGCGGAATCAGCCCTGGAGATGGTACTGGAGGTCGGACCTGCCTGTAGTCATATGGGGAGAAGAGGTCAGGGTAGATGCAGAGGTTCACATTGGGAGCAGGACGGGCTCCGAGTGAGCACTCCTGAAGGATGCCTTGGGGTGTAGGAGAATAAATTAAGTCAAAAAATAAACATGCCTGATATGAACTGGTCCATTCCTGCAGTGGTCTCAGCCAGGACCCATGACATTGAGGACACACTACAGGGGTGTGTCTCAGACAACTGATCAGAGATCCCTCCAGAGAAGGGACATTCCTGGATCTGGTCCTAACCAGTGGTGACAGGATTTATTTTTTATTGATTTAGTTTTTGTTAACTGGCTAGGTGTACTAGCCAAGAAATGACTATTTTCTGGCATGACCCGGGATTTTCAGGCACGACCTGGGATTTTCAGGCACGACCCGGTAGATCTTCATGTGGAGGGGCACCTAGGATATTGTGACTGCCACATGATACAATTGAAACTCAACACAGGGGTACAGGCAAACCATACAAAGTTGAGGATCCAAGATTTCATAAGGGTAGACTTCTGCAAGATGGGAAAAAGTATCAGAGGAATCCATTCACAGAAATAGAGAGGACAAAGAGTTGAGGAACAATAGGAGCATATTAAAAATGCCATTTTTGGGGTCAAAGAGCAATGTGACAAGGTAAGAAATAAAGGGAAGAGGAGGAAGCCACTTTGGTTCTCCATGGCTATAGCAGAAAAGGTAAGAGTAAAAAGGGTAGCATTCAAAAAATATAAGAGGACACAAAGGGAGAAAGAAAGGGAGGAGTACCTGAATTGTCTAAGACAGGCAGAGAAAGTGATAAGGAGTGCAAAGGTGCAAACTGAAGATAGATTTGTGCAGGTGATTAGAAAGGGGGATACGATGGTCTATATGTACATTAGCAAGGAAAAAAAAGCAGGGAGACATTGCTAATCTCGAGGGATATGGGACAGTTCATAGAGGGAGATCAGGACAAGGCATCAATTCTAAACAGATATTTCTGCTCAGTCTTCACAGTAGAAGGGAGAGTGAGAGGGATCACAGTTAGACAATGTAGGCACAGAGAGTGGGGAAGTAGGCAACAGTCACTTTATGGAGGAGAGGGTATTAAAATAGCTTATAAAGCTAAAAGTGAATAGGCTATGGGTCCAGATGAAAGAGCTAAGAATAGAACTAGCAGCCCATCTGGCAGACCTGTTCACTGACTCCCTACATACTGGCATAGTCTCCATGGACAGGGAGAAGGGCACATATGGCCCCTCTTTACAACAGTGGCAGCAGAGAAGAGGCAGGGAACTACAAGCCAGTGAGTCTCACATCAGTGGTGGGTAAAATCATGGAAACACTCCTTAAAGGATGAATTGTGGAACACCTGGAATCCATAGGAGCACAGGATCCAAGGGAATAAGGATTCATGATAGGAATATCCTGTCAGACAAATCTAATTGATTTCTTTGACTGGGTGACAAAGGCATCAGAGCAAGGAGGTATGGAGGAAGTCACCTACCTCGATTTCAGCAAAGCCATTGATACTGTTCCACACAGATGGATGGTCAACAATCTGGGGTTTCTGGGAGAGGTCCAAAAGGTGGTGAACTGGGTTAGTAACTGGCTGAGAGACAGAAGGCGGTGGGTAGTAGTAAATGGATCCTAGTCTGAGAGAAATGGAGGTGACCAGCGGGGTACCACAGGTGTCAGTTCTGGGGTCAGTCCTCTTCAATGTCTTCTTCAGCGACATTCTAGAAGGGCTTGAGAAAAAGGTATGCCTCTTTGCAGATGACACCAAGACCTGCAACAGGGTTGCTACACCAGAGGGAGTGGACAGAATGAGAAAGAACCTTGAGCAGTTGGAGAAATGGTCTGATGTGTGGCAGCTAAATTTTAATTCCCAAAAATGTAAGATCATGCACGTAGGAAGTGGAAACACAGGTGAAAGCTACAGGATGGGGGTGGTGGAGCTGCTGTCACACACCAAGAAGGAAAGAGATCTGGGGGTCATTATCACAGATGACGTAAAGGCCACCAAACAGGCAACAAAGGCTGCAGGGAAGGCCAGTGGGATGTTGGGTTGTATAGGAAGGGGTATCACAAGCCAGAGGAAGTAGGTAATGGTTCCACTGTACAAAATGCTGGTCATGCTACATCTAGAATATTGCATGCAGTACTGGAGGCCGCACCCCTGTAAAGACATAGACAAGAAGGAGAGAGAGAGTGCAGTGGAAGGTGACTAAGATGGTGCAGGGATTACAACATAAGACATACGAGGATAGAGTAAAGGACCTCAGTATGTACACAGTGGAACAGAGGAGGTGGGAACACATAAGTGAAATACTCAAGTACCTCAAGTGCATAAATAAGATGAGAGGGGAAAACATCTTCCAGTATTAAAAGAGTACTAGAATGAGGGGGTCATGGCATGCAATTGGGGGGGGGTCACATAAGGGGTAATAGGAGGAAGTTGTTTTTCACTTTAAGATTGGTGGATGAATGGAATGGCCTGCCCTGGGAGGTAGTGGGAGCCAACACTGTAGCAGGATTCAAACAAGCATTGGATAGGAATAAGGGGGCCATAGAGATAGATAGGAATAGCTTGAGCAGGTGTCCAACTATTGGCACCAGCCACCAGTACAGGTAGGGAAAACAGGAAGACTGGATGGGCCTGGTGGTCCTTTTCTGCTGACAAATTATTAGTTTCTATGTTTCTGTATTCCCAAACACACCTGTAGAGTCCCTTATGAAATTTAGCCCTTCCATCAGTGTGTATACACCCAAAACAAGAACAATATGGTATTTGTGAAAATAATGGTTCATTCCAGGTTTTTCTTCTTAATTTTTTCCCAAATTATTGGCTATATGGGCACTCCTGAAGAAAACGAAATTGAGTTTCAATAGTCCCAAGACAGGAGTTGAGTGGGCAGAGTCTCTCTTCAATGGCCAAACACCAAGAAGCGTATACAGGGTAGGTGGTGCTCTACCATAAAATCATATTGTTCAGTTCACCAAAAGCAAAATGGAATGCACTACCAGAAAGGGTGGTATCATATAAATCTGTAGAACAACTTTAAAATGGCATGGGACAGGAACAGGGAAGAGTGAAGGTGGGGGAGGTGGGGGTGGCAGTGTGATGACAAAGGGAGGTGGGTGGGCAGCTGCAAGCTAGATGTGCTAGCTGCACACTCGGTGAACTTAAGATGTCTGGGTGGTCTGTTTCTGCTGGCACATTCGTATGTTCATACGTATGTATGAAAAGCAATCAGGCACACACCATCCATGTATAAACTGTTCCACTGGTAAATAAAATATAAAGTTATTTTATTCAGCACATATCTCTTTTGATAAAGGGTCCAGTGTTGTCTGAAATGTGTTAAGCATTTGCCTGTGGTTCGTGGTTGTCCATTCTTATACAGTATGTGCTGAATAAAAGAACTTTATATCTTTATTTACTGGAGGAGCAGTTTATACATGGCTGATGTGTGCCCGATTTATTTTGGTGAACTCTCTCTTCAACAACTTAATGTTTATGGGAGCCTTTTACAGGAAATTTTCCATGGATTCCTAACCATGTAAGGCCCCACATTGCTGTTGAAAATCACAGGTTATTTAACTGATTTAAAGCCTCAATATCTCTGTCTGAACAGCAAAACTTTAGCTCTACAGCAGGGCAAAAATGTGAAGATACAATGTACCTATATAGACGTAGCTTACTTTGGGATTGTATATCAGTCAGTTTTCGTTTTCATTTTCTGGAAAAAAAACAAGTAAACAATGTAGAATTACAGAAACTGAAGAAAGGCAGCAGCTAGTAAAGCAACTGGTGCTCAACGAAAAAGTAACAACCAAAAACTGTTACGTCCAGCAACTCAGTCTATGTGAGAAAAAAAGACCTTTGAGCTAGGACACTATAAAAAACAGCATTTATTGCAATGAATAATACACAGCAAGCATTCCACCCACACGCAGACATATGTTTTGTGTCATACTGATGCTTTGTCAATGCATGAATATCACCAAACAGATCCATGTTATATAATATGAAACGTATGTTTGCTTGTGGGTTGGGTACTTGCTGTATATTATTCGTTGTAATAAATGATGTTTTTTTTATCATGGCCTAGCTCATAGGTAATTTTTTCTCGCATAGACTGAGTTGCCAGACTTCACAGCTTTTGGTTTTATAATGTATAATTAAATGTGAAAAATGTTTTCTAATACCTGAAAAAGTATCTTGTTTCCAAGGGTACAAAACAGGAATCAACCATTCTTCCATGACTGAAACCCACACAACAGGAAAACTATGTAGTACAGGGCAAAAGTTCCAATTGAGGAAAACACTACAAAAAATTTAAAAAGGATTAACCATTTTAACTCCATCTTTATCCAATATGTTGTAAGTGACGTCCTGTTTAATGGATTTACGCTTGGCCCCCACAAACCTTAATCAAAGATATTACATAATTTAGTGTCAAATTGCACAGGAGGAGGAAAAATGTAACTGAGGAAATGAAACAAGGTCATAACAGAAGTTTTAAATAAATTTAATCTTTTCCTTTAAGAAACATAGAATCTGTCAGCAGATAAGGACCATACAGCCCACCTAATCTACCCATTCCCCTACTTGGTTTGGCAATCAGTACTCTTATCTGGACTGCCTTTCCCACTCTGCTGTACAGCAGGGTATTTTTATGCTTATCCCACGCACTTTTGAATTCCCATACTGTTTAGGCTTCCACCACCTCCACTAGTAGGCTGTTCCATGGATCCACCACCCTCTCTGCAAAAAAATACTTCCTAGCATTTCCTATAAGCCTCTCTCCCTCCAGCCTCGTGTTATGTCCCCTTATCCATGTGCACTTTCATTTCTGAAATATGCTCCCCTCCTGTACCCTGTTTATTCCTTTAAGGTATTTGAAAGTCTCTATCATATCCCCTCTCTCCCTTTTCTCTTCCAGTAAATAGATGTTTAGTTCCTTGAGTCTTTCCTCATAAGGCTTGAGGTGCAGTCCATGTATCATTTTTGTTGTTCTTCTCTGGACTGCTTCCATTCTGTCTATGACCACTCTGAGATGCGGTCTCCAGAATTGGACACAGTATTCCAGATGAGGCCTACCAGTAATCTATACAGTGGCTTCACCATTTCACACCTCTTACTGGTTATGCCCTTTCCTATACACCCAAGCATTCTGTTTGCCTTCCCTATTGCTTTTTCGCATTGTTTGGCTTACTTCAGGTCATCAGATATGATACCCCATGGGTCTTTCTCCTGACTTGTGGTGGCTAAAACCTGCTCCACCATCCTGTATTATTCTCTTGTGTTTTCTGTCCCAGTTGCATTATCTTGCACTTCTTAGCATTGAAACCCAACTGCCAAACCCTTGACCATTCCTCAAGTAGTCATAGTTCATTTCTCATTTTATCTAGCCCCTCTTGTGTGTCGACTCTGTTACAGATCTTGGTGTCATCTGTAAACAGGCATACTTTCACCTCCAGTCCCTTTGTAATGTCACTTATGAAGACATTGAATAGAACTGGACCTAGCACCGATACCTGTGGCACCATGCTGATCACCTCTCACTCTTTTGATTTTATGCTATTTACTACCACCTTCTGGGTCATGCCTTTTAGTCTGTTTCTAACCCATTTTACCACTTTAGAGCTTACACCCAGATTCCCCAATCTGTTAAGCAACCTTCTATGGGGAATGATGTTGAAGGCCTTACTGAAATCCAGGTAGGTGACATCCACCGCTCCTCTCTGATCCACCACCCTGGTCACCCAGTCAAATAAATCAATAAGATTAGTCTGAGAGGACCTAGCCTCAGTGAATCAATGCTGCCTTGGGTCTTTTGCACAGCTTGACTGCAGGAACTTCACTACCCTCTCCTTAAGCAGGGACTCCACCAGCTTCCCCACCATTTAGGTCAGGTTTACAGGTCTGTAAATGCCTGCCTCCTCCCTACTTCCAATATGTGCAGGGGAACCACTTCTGCCCTCCTCCAGTCCCCAGGTACCTCCCCCATCACTAGTGATTGGTTGAAGAGGGTTGTCAGCAGACCCACTAGGACTTCCCTGAGTTCCTTCAACACTCTAGGATGAATGCCATCTGGCCCCATTGCCTTTTCTGTCTTTACTTTTCCTAGTTCCTCCAATACTCCATCTACATATGGGTTGGTGTACACCTCTCCCCTGTACATCTTTCTTTGTGAGCCTTGGCCCCTACCCTGCCTCTTCCTTGATAAATACTGGCAAAAATAGCCTGTGATAGTCCTTCCTCCATTCTTGCCTTAGCTCCTCTGACAGCTTTTCCAGCTTCTCTCTGCTTCTCCAGACATTTCAGTCTGTTATCTTCTTTCTGTGACTCTTTGTATTTCCTGAATGCCTTACTTTTTTCTCCCACTTTCTCATCTACTGACTTTTGCTAAGCAATCTGGCACATTGGCTTTCACTCCTGCTATGGATCTCTTGGAGCCTAAGTTACTGTTCTTCTACCCCACCTCTTGTATCTTCTGCTGCCAGGGCAATTTTGAGCTCTCCCCCCATCTCCATGAAGCTGGCCTTCGAGAAATCTAGGATCTTAATCTTTGAATGACATTGTTCTGCCAAAGTGTTGGCTCTAAACCACACAGTTCTGTAGTCACTGGTACCAAGGGGACTGCCCACCTCCACATCCATGATTCTGTTCCCATTTGTCAGCACTAAGTCCAGTACAGCCCCCATCCTGGTGCCCTCAACTACCAGCTGCCTTAGGTTTGCCCCATACATGGCAGACATGAGGTCCTACTCCTTGATATAAGAAATCTATTTTTCCATACAACTAGTCATTGTTTTGCAATTTGAGTGCCAGTTTAATAATCCCAAATCTTCATAATAGTACCATATTCACAAACTCTTAACAGAATTTGTGTTTAGTTGTGTATCAGCTATACATAATCCAGAAGTAGCTGTTGTGGGCCTACTAAGTGGTACAGCTGCACTTTTTTCCAAAATTAATACATGGGCTAGATAATCCATGAGTTCCCTAAGTCTTTCCTCATAGGACATGTGCTACAGACCCTAAATCATTTTTCTCACCTTTCTCTGTACTATTTTCACCTGTTCGGTATCCTTCCTGAGGTGAGGCCTCCAGAATTGGAATCTGTATTCCAGGTGAGGCTTGACCTGTGATCTATACAGTGGTAGTACCACCTTTCTCCTCATGCTAGTGATTCCACTCCCAATGCAGCCCAGTATTCTGTTGGCCTTTAGTGTTGCCTTCTCACACTGCTCACTAACCTTCAAGTCATCTGAGACTATGATTTCTAGATCTCATTCCTGGTTTGAAGACGCCAGTCTTTCACTTCTTAGGCAATACTCCTTTCTTGGATTTTCTTTCCTATATTGCATGTCTGCACTTTTTTTGATGATAATTCTCAGCTGCCACACTACAGACCATTCTTCTAATTTCCTGAGGTCAGCTTCATCTTGCTCACTAGTGAGGTGTCCACTTTGTTACATATCTTGGTGTTTTCTGTGAACAGACACACCTTCCATTCCAGTCTGTCAGCGATTTTTGTTGACTAGGTATGTGCACTAGACAAATTCTTCCTATTTTCAGGCACAACCTGGGGAAGGAGGATACAGATGAATGACAACTGACCTTGAACCAGATTAAGATGTTGGTGGTATTTTTAGTGATAATGAAGAGCAGAGGCCCCAGCACTGAGTCCTGGGGCACAACACTGGTCACCCTGACTTTTGTCAATTAACCTGTACCCTCTGGGCTCTGCCTTGTGATCAGCTTTGTACCCACCTAACTACTTCTGCACCAACCCCTGTGTGATCAAGCTTTTTTACCAGCCTTCTATGTGGAACCGAGTCAAAGCCCTAACTAAAGTCTAGGTAGACCATATCTACCGTCCCACCGTCATCCAGTATTGTTTTAGCACAGCCAAAAAACTCAAGCAGATTTGTTTGGCATGACATACAGTACCTGCTGTGAAACCATATTGTTTCGGGTCTTGTTGCCTGCTAGTTTCAAGGAATGCTATGATCCTCTGTTTGAGTAATATCTCCAATAATTTCCCTGCTGTAGACACGAGGTTTACCAGTCTATAATTACTAGCCTCTTTGCCACTGCCTGATTTGTGAAGTGGAACCACTATTGCATTTTTACAGTCTTCGGGTACCAGATGAGATTATTATATTCCGATATAAATTCTAACTGTTGGTGCACAGTAAGATCTGTAGGACCCATACAGGACAATAATAAAGCAATAGAAGATGATAAGCTGGCTGCTGACAAATTCAACGACTACTTCTGTTCTGAATACACACCTGCACCTCACAATCCTCTGCCCATATTATCTGAACAACTAACTGAACCTCCCTTCTCTATTGAAGAGGTGTATATAGTGCTTGCTCAATTAGATTGGTCATCTAGCCCTGGGCTGGATAATGTAGATTCAATGTTCATAAAAAAAAAAAAAGCTGCACCTGCACTGGCATACTCACTCTCAGTCATCTTTAATTATTCACTAAGGGATGGTACTGTACCAGATGACTGGAAATGTGCTACAGTAATACCAGTTTTTCAAAAAAGGAAATAGGGGATGTTTTAAAAACCATAGGCCCATAACTCTGACCTCTCACTGTTGTAAACTTATGGAACACCTAATTAAAACCAGACTTGAACTTTACTTGAAACTTTCTGGCTTTGATAACAGAAACCAACATGACTTTCAAAAGGGAAGGTCATTTTCTACAAACTTAATTGCATTTTATAACTATATTAGAAAAAGTCTTGATAATGGGATCCCATCCAGTGTAATTTTACTAGATTTTTCAAAAGCATTTGATAAAGTAGCCCACCATAATCTGATTAACAATTTGATCAAGCTAGGTGTAAATAAGGATTTAATCAGATGGATCCAGAACTGGCTTCATAATAGGGTCCAACGAGTTTGTATTAATAATACAACCTCGAGTGAGGGTTTGGTGAGCAGTGGCTTTCTGCAGGGGTCAGTACTTGGGACTATATTTTTCAATATATATATACATTCAGGACATGGACACAAATATCAATAACTTGATTGTTAAATTCACTGATCACACAAAATTAGGTGGAGAGGTCAATACCTTTGATAAACACTTATCTCTGGTTGGCGATTTAAGCAGACTTGAGATATGGATGAGTCAAAATGGTATGATCCAAAACACTGATATATGTGTTCTATTACACCTTGGAAAAATTAATCCAAACTACTCAAATATATTAAAACAAAAGACACTCAAATGCTCAAATAAAATACAAGATGTGGGTATTGTTACAAATAATTCCCTGTCTTCTTCTGACCATTGTATGACAGTTGCCAGAGATGCTAGGAATATGGTCACCAGAAATAAATGCTCCTTCTGAGCAAATCTGAACAAGTCATCATTCTGGTTTACAAAACCTATGTGCATCCCTTACTAGACTACGGATCTCAGGTTTGGTCCCCCTACTTACTTAAAGATACCCTAGTAGTGGAAGGTGTACAGAGATCTCTAAATACATGCCAAGGCTTAAACATTACACTTATTCAACTAGATTATTGGAAACAGGTCTAAACTCACTGGAAGCTAGAAGACAATGGGGTGACTTGTTGCTACTGTATAAATTGCTTCAAAACCAAGACCTTATGTTCGACTGTGGCATACATTATAGTTATGCTAGATGCAATCTAAGATCACATAACAAAAAACTATATTTAGAGCCATCCCTAACAGTCAAGAGAGATAATTTTTAAACCATTCGAGCTGCAAAGGCATGGAATAGGCTTCCACAAGCTATCATCAATAGCACCAGTCTCATTAATTTTAAAATGACCATAGATTGACTCTACTACAGTAATCAACAGTTGATATAAATGGCCCTCTCATGTGGGGGACATTCTTGATGGGTCTTGTGCACCTTATGTCATTTATTCCCGAGTAACCCTAATAACACCACTCTTCAAGGATTTTTCCATACTGATAGTTATTGTTTTGTCATTTGAATGAATAATTGAATGTTTAATAATCCCAAATCTTCATAATAGAACTATATTGACAAACTCTTAACAGGATTTGTTTTTAGTGGTATATCAGCTATACATACTACATAAGAAGCTCTTATGGGCATTTTAAGTGGTACAGCTATGCTTTTTTCAAAGTTAATACATTATCCAAAAACTACAGAATAAGCATTAAGTACCTCTTTGACACAGTTACTCAAATTGTGGTCTTGTAGAATCACACAAATGTCATCCACATATGCCGTATAAGTAGTATAAGATTCTGAATTTCTGGAGTTATGGGGATCCCAGTGATATTTGGATTGGCCTGTAGTAAACACAACAGTGGATATATTAAAAATGTACAATCAAGGACTTAAGTGACACCCTTGTTTAACCCACCTTTTGACTAGTGTTGGGATCCTATACCACCCAGTTGCATAAGGAATAACAGAAGCCTTGTCATACAAATTTGAAAGCCATTGCAGAAAAATCTTCAGAATCCCATATCTCTCCACAGTAGAAAATAAAAAATATATATATGATTTACACAATCACAAGCTTTGGATTGGTCCAGAGATAATAACCAACCTGACACAGAGTTATCTTTCCATCTTTCAAAATGTTTCTGTAGAAGTACTAATTATCCTGTACATGATGCTATGGGATAGCACTTCACTTGACAAATTCTGCCCAGAGAGAGTGGGCTACATTACTGATTGCCCACACCTCCAGCTTGCTTTTAGTTCATTAAGGGGCTAGTTCATAGCAGCAGAGCCTGATCGCTCACTAGGACATAGTAAAACAATTTAAACTTTAAAACTTTTATTTGGGCATCTGTGTGTGAGTGGGTGACCACTGGAATAGCTCTTCTGGGTCATCACTTGCTACAAAGGGACCCCTGCTGTGCCGGGGGAGGTGATTACACAATACACTAAGGTGTATGGTCTTCTTGACACACCTACTCTGTTGCACTAGACCACTGTTTTGGCATTCTGCCTGTTTTAAAACTTTATATTTTTGTCCTCATGTGTGTTAGTGTGGTAATATTGAGCCCTGTTCCATTGTGAGAACAGGTAGAGGGGCATGACGAATTCCGCCCAGAGAGAGTGAGGTACGTTAGTCATTGCACACACCTCTGGCTTTTTCAGTTCATTAAGGGGCTAGTTCATAGCAGCAGAGCCAGATCACTCACTAGGACATAGTAAAACAATTTAAACTTTGAAACTTTTTTAATTTTGCATCTGTGTGTGAGTAGGTGACCCTGGGAAAAGCTCTTCCAGGTCATCAGTTGCTACAAAAGGATGCCTGCAGCGAGCAGGGTGAGCACTCATTGGCACATGTGAAGACACATGCAAATACACATGCATCGGTGCTTGTTTAGCATTTGCAGCATGTTGGCGCTGCTGGTGTTGCACCAAACAATGCATCGTTCCCTCCTCAATACAGGATTACTTAGATATATGGCCTGTTGTGTACTGTTAAGTAATTATACTATATTGCTGTTTTGAATATAAGCCTATTATTGTGCTTGAGTAGTACTTAACATGGTTTACAAAATCTCTACCATTGATGGAAAAGTAGGGGTGCAATGCAATAAATGTTTAATGTTTAATATAGGGAATGTATTGGACGCCCTCCCTATGTTTACCTTTATAAAATGTAGACAAAATGAGGAATTATTACATGACATCTCATTATTTAATGCTTGTATGCAGGAGTTAGAATCAAGTCAGGAGCACATGGCTTGATGCCTTAACTTAGTCCCTCCTAGCATCCAGAATATGCCTATTAACATAGAAACATAGAAACATAGAAACATAGAAGTTGACGGCAGATAAGGACCGCAAGGCCCATCCAGTCTGCCCATTTCCTTTTCTACCTTATAAATGTGCCATCGGCCTTTGCTCTGTCAGTGACCTATCTATTCATAGTCATTTGTATTGCTCCCTTAAGCCTATCCCATGCCTGTTTGAAGCCCTGCACTGTATTCATAGCCACCACTTCTTGTGGTAAGCCATTCCATGCATCTACCACCCTTTCTGTGAAAAGAATTTCCTCACATTCCCCCTTAATAGGCCTCCCCTAATCTCATGCTGTGTCCTCTTGTCCTGCTATTTTTCTTATATTTAAACAAGTTAGACTCTTTCACCTTGTTTATGCCCTTAAGGTGTTTAAATGTCTCGATCATATCACCTCTCTCCTCCTTTGCTCAAGGGTATACATATTGAGCTCCGTTAAATCTGTCCTCATATGTCTTCTGATGCAGTCCCTGCACCATTTGGTTGCCCTTCTCTGGACTGCCTCAATTTGGTTAATGTCCTTGTGAAGGTGTGGCCTCCAATACTGCAGTACTCAGATGAGGCCTAACCAATGTCTTGTACAGAGGATTATTACCTCCCTCTTACGACTTGATGATACCCTACTAATACACCCTAACACCCCCTAGCCTTACCTACTGCTTTGAGGTCTGCTTAGATGATTTTAGGTCATCAGTGATGATGATGCCCAAGTCTCTTTCTTCCTTTGTGACTGCTAGCAACTCCCTCCCAGCCTATAAGTGGCTTCAGGGTTTCTCTTCCCTATGTGCATGATTTTGCACTTCTTTGCATTAAATCCCAGTTGCCACTCTTCTGACCATTCTGCTAGTTTATCCAGATCTCTTTTTCATTCTCCCCCCCATCTGGATCATCTACTCTGTTGCAGATCTTGGTGTCATCTGCAAACAGACAAGCCTTACCCTCTAGTCCATCTGCTAGGTCACTAATGAAGATGTTGAATAGGACTGGCCCCAGGACTGATCCCTGAGGTACCCCACTTGTGACTTGCATCTCTTCTGACTGTATACCATTTACCACCACTCTCTGTTTTCTGCCAGTCAACCAGTTTGCCACCCAGTTGACCAACTTCTGACCCACCCCGAGCCTACCTAGCTTATTTATCAATCTTCTATGTGGAACAGTGTCAAAAGCTTTGCTGAAGTCAAGGTAGGTGACATCAACTGCTCCCCCTTGGTCCACCACTCTGGTTACCCAGTCAAAGAAATCTATGAGATTAGTTTGACAGGACCTTCCTTTGTAAACCCATGCTGTCTTGGATCCTGTGCCCTATGGATTCCAGGTGTTGCACTATCCTTTCCTTAAGGAGTGCCTCCATAATCTTGCCCACTACTGAGGTAAGACTGACCGGGTCAGAGTTCCCCGCCTCCTCCCTGCTACCACTCTTGTGGAGCGGGATCACATGAGCCCTTCTCCAGTATTTTGGGACCTCTCCTGTGCTCAGAGACTCACTAAACAATTCTGCTAATGGCTCTGCTAGTTCCTCCTTTAGCTCCTTAAGTACCCTGGGATGTATGCCATCAGGTCCCATTGCCTTATCCACCCTGAGCTTAGCAAGCTCTTGTAGGACCCTTTCTTTTGTGAAGGGAGTAGTGCTCACCTCCCTCCTGTGTCCATGATGCTGAGCTGTGGGCCCTGCCCTACCTTCTCTTCAGTAAATACTGAGCAAAAGTATCTATTTAGGATAGATGCCTTTACAGGGTCCTCCTCCTCACATGCTCCCTTTCTCCATTAAGCTTAGCAATACCCTCTGGACTTTCTCCTTTCACTAATGTATCTATAGAAAGTCTTGTCACCTTCTTTACTGTTCGTGCTAGTGTTTCCTCAGTTTGGGACTTTTGCCTGCCTTACTGCCTTCCACCTGCTTCCCTTAGGGCAGTTTGGTATGCCTCCCCATCTTCATCCCGCTGTGTTCCTTTATATTTTCTGAAGGCCAGCCTTTGGCTCTGACCTTTTCTGCGACTGTATTTGAGAACCAAAGTGGTTTCCTTCTTCTTTTGCACTTCCTTTTCTGTCTAACACAATGGGATGTTGCTTCAAGTATGTATCCTTATTTGCCCACTTGCCTGTACCTCCTCACCTGTGTTTCTTTTTGCCAGGGCTATCTTAACTCTGTTGGCCATCTTATCAAAGTCAGCCTCTGAAGTCCCATATTTTTGCCTTGGTATGGGATGATTTAGATGTAGTAGCCAAATTGAACCATACCATGTGATGGTCACTGGCCCCAGGTGACCTTCTACCTGGAGATCTGTGATCCCTTCTTTGTTAGTCAGTACTAGATCTAGGATAGCCCTGTCTCTTGTGGGTTGCTGTACCAGTTGTTTGAGGCCCTCCCCCTGCAGGGAATCCACTATGAGTCTAGTTCTGGCAGGTGTTCCTGCTGGTATTGACCAATCTGTATCCGGCATGTTGAAGTCTCCCATTATCAGAACCTCCCCTTTAGCTGCCATGTTTTGTATATCTTCTAACAGTAATGTGTCTATGTCCTCCCTCTGGTCTGGGGGCCTGTAGACAATCCCATTTCTTATGGCTGTCCCATTTCTTGTTTCCAGGGTGACCCACAGTTCTTCTGGCTCCTTATGTGTATTCGGAATTTCTGTAGCTTTGATATTTTCATTAACATACAGGGCCACTCCTCCCCCCCTTTTTGCACCTCGGTCTCTTCTGAACAATACATAGCCAGGTACTGAAGTCTCCCAAGTGTGGTTACTGGTAAACCACTATATATTACTATAGACAGCCTTGTAAATCAACCTATCTCCCCTTCCGATAATGGTCACATGCTTCATCTAGTTAGGTCCAATTCACCGATTAATCCTGCCCTGGATGGTCCCTCTACTTTGAATACTGGAAAGAAAAAGTGTATGTGAGAAGAGGATCAATATATAGGACCAGTCTAGGTAGACCACACCTACTGGACCACTGTCATCCACTATTTTTTCTGCGTAGTCAAAAACCTTGAGCAGATTTGTCTGCCATGACCTACCTGGTGTGAAACCATGCTATTTATGGTCCTGTTGGCTGCTAGTTTTGAGGAATGTTATGATTCTCTGTTTGAGTAGTGTCTCCATTAGTTTCTCTACTATACATGCGAGGCTCACCAGTCTGTAATTGCCAGCCTCTTCGCAGCTGCCTCATTTGTGAACTGGAACCACTATTGTCTTTTTCCAGTCTTTGGATACCACACCACTCTTCAAGGACTTTGTGAATAGAAGTGCCAGAGGGAGTGCTAATTCTGCTCCAGTTTCTTAATGATTCTTGATAGCATCTTGTCTTGTCCCATGGCTTTGTCTGCTTTTAGTTTATTTAGCACCTCCCATACTTTGGCTTCTGAAAAGGTCACTCATGTCTACCCCGGTCCTGGGGTGCTGTGTTTTTTCAGGGCTGGGCATCCCCTGGGTCCTCTTTGGTAAACACTGAGCAGAAATATTTGTTGAGAATTTTGACTTTCTCTGGGTCATGTTTGGTGCATTTCTGTTCTTCAGCAGCAATCATTACTATCCCCTAATGCCTTCCTATGTTCTCTAATGTACCTAAAATTATTTGTCTCTCTCTTTGCCCTTCTGCTATCTTTTACTCTGTCTAGGCTTTTGCCTTTCTAATTTGTTTGTTAGACTCTCATTTATTTCCTTATACGACTCCCAGTCTTTCCAATTTTGGTTTCCTGGTATATACTGTACTTCTTTTTTTCTTTGACTGTGGAAGTCACTTCATTGGAAAACCATGCAGGATTTCTTTTTCTTTTTGCTTTGCTGATCCATCTGGCACATTGATCTACAAGGGATACCAGTGCTAAACATGCTAAAATTTTAAACAGAATTGTTTGGGCCATGTTCAGTAAGCACAGAGGTCTCTAGTTCTATAGCAAAGCTTTATCACATTTTCTATTAATAAATATCAAGACTTCTTGTAACCTAGAAGGAGCCCGTTCATTTGTGTTCAAAAAATAGTTGTACAAGAATTGCAGGGTTGGACTTAAATAAGCTTTGAAATTTCTAGAACAATTCCAGTTGGAGACTGTCTGTTCCTGGTGCTGTATTATTCTGTAGGACAACAATAGCTGTAATCACACATGCCCACACAATGCAAAGCATCATGGGCAGCATATGCAAATCACCACAGAATGTTATGCTGGTTCAACTTTAAGCAGAATTGCATGGTGCCGAAAGGCTTCTCACATAGTTTGCAAAGGTGCTAACAGATGACATAGACACGTGTTTCATCCTACCAGGACTCATCAGCATGCCTCGTCTGTTTGACACCCCATTGGAATGAACCAGCTACCCTAAGATGGTCTGTCTGTGTTATGTTGTGGTGAACCCATTAAAATAAAAAACTATTTAAAAGACAAAGAACCTCTGTTGCACACTGAGGCAAGGGTTACTCCAAAGGGCATTTGGCTGGGAATAGCAACAATAGCTGTGTCTACTACTTGTAATTGTATAGGTTTAACAAGTTCTTTTAGTACACTGTCTGGAATAGTGGGAATATTTAATTCACCCAGAATACCCCTTGCGTCTGGCTGTCTGCTGGAAGTACCAAAACTATTTGTGACAGAATCATCTATGATACATAGAATGCAATCTTTATTTGTGGCTTGAAAATCTCCATTAGCTGTCCTTAGAGTGCCCATCTTGATTTTTGCCTCTGTTGACTACATTTAAATCTATTTCAGTGCTGCCCCCCCCCCAACGAGTTCAGAATTTTATTGTTTGCAGTAATGAAGTAGCTCTGCCACACTGTAAGGTCTGAATATCAGTTTTAATTTTGTTAATTTGATCTAATAAATCTTCCCCTGTGGTATACATTCCCTTACAGAAATCTAAGTGTGCTGTGTACATGCAGAATGCATGCCGCATGTTTAATTGTGCAATGTTTGCATTTGGTTCGCATGCACTAGGTGAACATATGTGAACCAGATCTAAAAGGCAAATCAGGTTTGCATGCTGCAATCTTGACATGTGTACAGCAGGTAAGCTGGTGTGAACATCTAAAAAATCACATCAGGTTCACATGTTGCACACGTGACATGAGTGCAGCAGTTACGCTAGTGTGAATATCATTTAAACATCACACCAGGTTCACATGCTGCATGCTTGCCATGTGGGCAGCAGCTAAGCTGGCGCAAATCTCATTTTAAACACATCAGTTTCTGTTCTTATACTAATGCTAGCAATTAGTTATTAAAATACATTTTATTTGAATTCTCATAAAAATTAGGTAAGCTCATTAATTCTGATCCTTTTGAAAGCTGTTTAATAGCTTTTGATTTTTGCCATTAAATCACCATTAATCTGTAAAGTATTGTTTGCTCATTACATTAAATGCCTAGAATATAGCTAGCCATTATCCCCCATTCCAGAAGTATAAAGAGGGGCCTCTGTGTTGTGAAGCCTATTTTATTTGTTTTGGACCATGCAAATCCATTATGCATAGTTAGTGCTACAAATGTGCTTCTCCTTAGCTGTTTTATCTCACTTACTTTCCCTCTGTCATTCTGTACTGAGCATATACTGTACACTATGGCCATGCTCAGCACTCTTTGTGCTGAGCAGTGTCTTGGAAGCATGCACCATAGCTCACGTTTTGTCACTGAAATGAGGGACATGGACCCTCAAAATGAGGGACAATGAGAGACACTAACCCACATGATGATCAGGACACATCATGAAACATGGAAATATGGTACCTCAGAACACAGTGAAAACCATTGTATTAACACCTGAGAATGAATATTTTTTGCCATTAAGCAGGAGTGCAATTTAGGTAGGGCAAAGTGGCGCAGCCCCCCCTCGTATTTGTGCCTAGGTTGTACTTATAGTGTGTCAGTAATGGCTTTAAATTTGATTTAATCTTTTTACAATAAGTGCCCACCTGGCCTGTGTGTACTCATGCTGCAGGTACTCCAGACTTGACTGTGTGTATGTACGTGTTGTCCACTCATCTCCACCTATTAGCAGCAGAACAATCACATGTGATGTGGATGAGCTCCAGCCAAAAAAGACCACGTGAGTCTTACAAGTGTGACACTGTCTTTCCAACTACAGAGTAGACAGACTGAAGACTACAGCTTGGAGGAGTCAGTGAGCACTGAAGTCTCAATAGCAGTTTTCTTGTAGCATGTTTTTGTTGTTCTACTCTTAGTGAGTTTCCATCTCCCCTGATGGCTGAAGGGGCAGAAGGTGAGCGAGAAGCTAACTCAAGACTAGACTACCTACTTACTCTACCAGGCTTGCCTTACAAAAAAAACAGCACAGACCCCCACAGCAGCTAGCTAGGCTTACCAGCAGTGGTGACAGCAGTGTGGGTGGCCTTCATAGGCCTTGATCAGTGTAGTGTGGTAGCAGCCACAGCAACAACCAAGCAAGAATGAAAAAGCCCAGGTTGGGTGGATTTGTATGGTGAAGTGACTTGGTTGCGGCCCACACTGTGGACCTGTGATGGTCTGTTCTAGAATCCAGCTTCTGGTGAATGAGAGAGGGGGAGCAGACTAAAAACCTGGGCTGGTGGCACACTATACCAAGCTGCAGGTTCTGGTCATATGGCTGGGTAAGTAAAAGTAATTTTTTTTTTCAGGAGGAAGGACCGAAATAGTGATGTGTTTTTCATGTTTCTTCACCTTTAGGTAGTTTCATGATCCATAGGGGATGGGTATTAAATGGAAGGATTCAAGGAGAAAACAGGACAAAGTTATTTTTTTTTGGGGGCTGAACTTAAGCCAGGAAAAAATTGTTTAGTTACTGGGTGGGTTTAAGCCCAAATCTGATGCACTGCTCCAGGGTATATACAGATGAATCTTATACTTTTTAATTTTTCCTGATTTGTATATCACATTTCAGTCAAACCAAGTAAGTTTTACCTTTTAGAGATGTTACAAACATTCTAGAGCTGTCCCTTGCATTCATGGACAGTTCTGTGATATGGTATGCCAGGACTACTGTAGCCCCACTATAGTCAGGCTTATGCCCCCCCCCGTGAAGCTAAACTCCACATCCCAACACTCAGGCACATTATGACAAAGGGTAAGGAGACACAGGGTGTGCACCATTGAAATAAATGGGGGTATTTTTAATTACTATTTTATACATTATTGATAGAGAGTTGAAGATTAATGAAGGCATCGATCAACTAACAAAGGCATTTAGTAGAACAGTGGCCTTCATTGTTCTCTCAACTCTCTCTCATAACATATAAAATAGTAATGGAAAATAACCATTCATATCATAGGGTATGCTCCCAGCACCTGACTATGGATATCATCTTGTAACTATTCCTGTCTCTGGCTCCCTAGTACTCAAGTAAGAGACTTTATACTTATATCTGTACCTGGCGGGTTGTCTGTAGCAGCATGGCCATACTCACTACAGTGTGTGTGCGTGGGGGGGGGAACTGGCCATGTGGGTGTGGGTGTGTGGGGGTGTCAAGTTATTGCTACATTTGTGTTTACACCTTAAAGTCTGTTCACATGTAAGCATACAAAACTATGGAGAAAAAATAGTAGGAGCACAGGTCAGACAGAAGTAATTAAGTGTTTTTTGTGGGTAAGTTTGTGTAATGGGGTGGGACAAACATGTGTTTCCATTGGTATGTGTGCTACAGTTCGACTGTGAACATGAGATGTAGGTGAGAAGAAAACTGAAAAGCATACACTGGCTACAAGCATGCCACATGCATGTAGATGTACAGTATGCATTGAAAGACAAGCAAGCCATATGTGTGCAGACAGTATGGCTTAGTGGTTAAAGGCACTGAACTGCAAGCCAGCAGACTTGGATTCATGAAGATCTGGGTTTGAATCTCATCAACTCCCACTTGTGTAGGGTGTGATCCTGAGCAAGTCATCTAACTTTTACATGTGCAGTTATCAGTGACCACTTGCTTTTTGCATGCATGCCACATACATGCCGTCTTTCTAATTTAACATACAAATCATGGTTTCCATTCTTGCCTGCTGCATGCATGCCGTATGCACGTAATCAGTTCCGGTCTAACATTTAAATCATACTTGCAGCATGTATATCACTTGGGTAGTTTTATGTGTGCAGCATGAAAACATTTCATATGATTATTTCTGTATGAGTTATTAAAGTTAATCAATGCAATTGGAATCTGAGATGTAAATACATTAGATATCGGTTTCTCCTCCCTCTACCAGCACACTGTTTAAAGAGGTGCTTAAAGTCTTGTTTTGTGTCTTCCCACCTTTGCAGAATATTTTATACATCCCAGACACACGCTACGTACCTTAAAAAATTGCTCACATTTCAGAGATATGTGGGTCTTCTAACACATTGGTGTTTAATTTCCATCTTATGTGGACTCTTAAAAAGTCTTGTCTTCGTTGGCAATGACATACAAGTGCAAGAAGGTACGAGAGCTCAACTAAAAAAAGTTCTAGAATCAGTGAAAGTGATTTTCTTTCATATGAATAAACATCTATACAAGTAGACAAGGTACTTTTAAAAATGGAACTGTAATTTGTTGGTGTTCACGAGCACTGTCTACTAGGCCTTCTACAGTTTTCATGTCTTGCAAAAATGTGGTATCACGGTGATTTTTAAATGTTTGTTTACTATAATCAGTGTTTGGCAGACTGTAATTAAACTCTCCTTCAAGTATACCGCTCTGTGTCTGTGCAAATAGAGGCTTACTTCTTTAAACAAAGCTATTATATTTGCTTTTATCAGAGGATATATTTAAACATATTGAAGTGTTTTCATATAATATGTCCAACAATATAGCATTGCCTGGTACCATTTCTGTTAAATGTTGTACCTGGAAAGAATAAGTTTTAAGCAGAATACTGACACTGTCACTTCTTTCAGGACCTTGCGACCAGAATGAATGATCTGCAGACAACAGTTTTTTTTGTTTTGGATAACTGAAGTTAAGTTTTTTTTGTTTCTTTGTTTTTTTAATTTATTATGCTCTTTGTCCCAGCCAGTGTCAGATCCTCAGCCTTGGTCATGGCCTCCTCTGCCCCCTGCTGCCACATGAGCCACAATTCCCTTGTGCCCCCGGCTTACCCTCCAGGGCAGGATCACAGCACCGGTAAGGTGCCACGAATGTAGGTTCGAGTCAGGGGAGCTGGCCTGGGAGCATATGAGAGGCAATGAGGAGGGTGTCATGGAGGCACTGGTTGGGTGTTTTTGTGTCCCCAAAAGAACATTTTTTTCCTCAGGGGCTGAGACATGCAATGACATCCCATGTCTGCCCCATCCCCATGGACATCCAAACACAAGCTGCGGAGGAGCCCCCTGGCCTTCACCAGAGGTCTGTAGTGCACTAGCTGTTCATCTCCCTCCACCTGGAGGAGAGCAGTCCAGGGGATGCTCCATCCACCTTCCCCCAGCCGGCCCTCCAGTGACCCAGGTGCATTCTTGAACCAGGGTCGCCAGCATTGCAAGCAGAAATCCAACTGCTGCACTGACGGGCTGGCTCAAGTAAAGTTTTCAATCGTGTGTCCTATAAGAATACAGTATTGCACGGAAAGATGGATATGAGAGAAAGAGCTACCATGTTCTTGTTATAATTCTTTATACTATTCTCAATCAAAGCGAAAGCTGAGAGAATTGGTCCTAGAGACATGGTGATGTATTATGAAGGTTATGTTTTATTTATTGTAATGTTGATGATGATGATTATGTTTTTATTGTAAGGCGCCTTGATACTTGAAAGGCACCCTATAAATAAAGTTTATTATTATCAATGTTTTTTATTAATAATTATTATTATATTATTATTATTATTTGGTAATTTTCTGATTTGAAATCTGGTCCTATAGATATTGCTTCAGAAGAGTTTTTTTTTTATCGGTCCCCTGATTCCTGGCAGAGGAAGAGATAGATGATAATTCAGAATCCTGAACATCTTCTTCAGTATCCCCATTGCTGTGCAGTGAATAATGCTGCATACCTGTTTTCAGTTTCTGCTGCTTCTTGATGAGCCATTTTGCTCCTGGCTGTATTATGACACCATCTCTTAGTACTTTTACCCACTGTCCTAGGTTCGTCTTGTGGCAGAAAGGAGCCATAATCGAGGGGTCAGATCCTGATGGTCATGTTGTGTAACAGTACTGAAAAACTCAGCAGTAGATCCCACACTTTGATGCAATAGGTGTTTTACTCCCATTAGGATAGGGGGGCCGGATAATTCACAGTGCTTGGACCAGAAGGAGGAGCAGTATCGTGATCCTTAGAAGTGTCAAGTGCAGTAGTCAGCTGTATAGGCCCACCTGCCATACTAACAGGAGCAAACTGAGGGATAGCAAATCCTTTGGCACTAGCTGCTGCAACCACTATAGTTGGACCTATAAAACAACATCTTAATTCCACCCACCCCACATTTTGTGGGTTGCACAAAGGAATATTCTAAAGAAGTGACTTAGTTTATCACACAAATTGCAGCTAAAATAGTTAGGGCAACTATGTCTAAGGTGACGATATTCCTGGTGACAGCTGCTTTTAGACCATTGTGCATCCTTTATTTTATGTTTATCACATTTTAGAACGCAGTGTACTCAGTACAGATGCTGCTTCAATGTTTGCACACCCTGTTATACTCTGAGGCCAGCTAAAGCTACTGCAGATGCTGTAAATTAGTTTCAATACCTGCATGTGGGTCTCAGCCCTTCCATCACAATCTTGTTTTTCCTACAACATGGACTTGGATGTGTTTGGGGAGTTGTGGTCCTTTGTGGCTAATTACTTATGTTCTAAATCCTATCTCTGCTGCTGGCAAATCCTCAGAATATGTGTCACCTTTGTTAGCTTTTTGAATGCCTGGCTGGCTTTCCCACTATTCACAGTGCTGCTTCATTGCTACTATGTTTTGCAGACCTACACGCGAATAAGCTATTACTACACTGTTACTGACCTGCATGCAGGTCCACACGCTTGCTTACGCACCTTTGCTTCACGCTTCTACTCACCATCCCTCAGCTTCAGCCTCTGGGATGTCTGCTGTGCTCACTACTGCATCTGTCCTTTGCAAGGTCTCAGCACTTAATGCTCATTCAGATCCTTATTAGTTCTGGGGCATGCCAGCCATACCAGTTTGCACAGGGTTTCCCTGAAGTTGATGGTCTCACTCTGCATTTTAAGTCCACATGTTGAGCATGCCTGACTTGGGGTGGGGTCCTTCTCACTTGTCCCATAGCTGAGATTGTCACCACTCTGGGCTTGACTTTAGCTCTTCACTATGCAACAGCAGCTCCTGGTGTAAAATTTAAGACTGGCTGTGAAAGGTGGTGACTCTGATCTCATTTGTCTCTAGTGGTTCCACTATAATGATTATCCATTGGCTTTAGTGGTTTCCCTAGCAAGGCACCTTCCCCACATTCTCCCTATGACTGCCTCTGGTTCACCTGGTTTGTGTTTAGGGTGAGTAGGCAGGGTGAGTGCCTCAGCAGTCATTGCTCTCCTCCTCCTCCTCCTCCTGCCTTGGTTGCCCCCAATGTTGCAGATCACTGTCACAATCTTCCACAGCATTCCCACTAGAGGGATTGAGTAAGAGCTTTCCTCCTAATTGTAATGTTTTCCACCACTCTTAATTGGGTTTCCAAATTGCAGCAGCAGAGCAGTCGCTAAATAAAATATTCCAAGCCTGGAGAGAAGGTGACTTAGGCCTTGGATCCCCAGAGGATTCCTTCTCATAGGGTTTTTATTCTCTCCTCTGTGCCTCAGATCATAACTGTTAGTTAGCATAGTAGTGTTCCTAGTTTCTTTAAGTAGGGTCTGCTGTTGGATGGATATGAATGGTGTCCCTGCCATTCCCTCTCTCCTTAGAAGGTCCCCTCACTTTCAATGCAACATCGAATGATGCCATGCAAGCCTGAACATCTCATTACATTATCAAGCTGCCTGATGCATTATTCTACTACTACATCACAGCTCCTACTTGCTTATATGCTTCGTACTACATTTCTTTTTGGGGATGCTTCTTAGGGCACCTTTAGCCATGGGAATCATCCATGGCATCTCTAGTAGTGGAACCCTCTTTGAGGTTCCTTGCCTAGTACCCTACAGGGTAGTAATTCCTCTGCAATAGAGAGTGTGCGAATGGCCAAATCCAAACTAACACAGCTGCACAAGCATAACACTATACTGGCTGTGTATGCCATTTAATTGGATGGCTTGACCTGTATTTCAATGGACAAGCAGCAAGCCACTCCCACTTCCTGAGCTATATAAGCAGTTCCTCTCAGCCTTCTTCTGAAGCACTTTCTCTCTGCCCCACCATCCTCCCTTCCTCCTCCAGCGGCAGCACTTCTCTCTTTTGGATCCTTCCTAAGGTACCTTTAGCCACGGGAATTATCCTGTGGCACCTCTAGGAGTGGAACCCTCTTCAAGGGTTCCTTGCCTTTGGCACCCCTACAGGGTGATAATTCCTTTGGAATAGAGAGTGCAAATGGCCAAAACCAAACTAACACAGTTGCACAAGCATACACTATACTGGCTGGATAGGCCATTGAATAAATTACATTGTTATTTTTCTGTAGTTTTACCTGAACTGTCTGACCCCTAGTCCATACCTCTTCACAGTCAATAATGGGAAGAGCTTTAACAAGAACCTCATAGCATTGCGTTAACCAATAACAGATGTCAGAGACATGATTTAATTCATTCTTGAACATAATGGTGATAGCTTTATCAGTAGCTTTGGAAAGTGGAATGACTTGAAAAGGGAACCATAAAGCAGTATCTTCAAGTTGATAATACCTGTCCCAAAATTTATCTAATTCTCTGATGGTTCAAAAACTAACATCATATATACTTTCCCATGAGAAATGTAATACAGCATGCGACTCTGAAGAAAAAAAAAACAGAATCTTTCAACAGTTTTCATTTAATAAAAATTCTGTCCGGTATCTCCTCGAGGCCACCAGAGTATTTCAGGCAAAAGGTGTTAGGTCCAGAAGCTGATTTTGTATATTTATTGAAAATTTTGGTAACTGGGAGAAGTACACGAGCTGTGGCTCATTTCCAGGTGAGACCCTTGGAAAGGGGAAGCAGAGAAACAGCAATATAGTGCTGATTGCATAGCAATAGACACAGAACAAATACATTTGAATAATATATGAGCTACCGTATATCTTCGATTTAAAACTGCAGCATATATTTCAAAATTATGGTTGGAGATGCTGCTTATGAATCATAGCAGCTAATCAATGAGGGCAGTTATTATTCAGTCAGCCTCTTTTTCCAGCTGATTGTGATGTATTGTCAGCTTGAATAATTGGCTGTTATTGTGTCCAAAACTGGTTCTGCCATACTGAAGCAACAGCGGTTATGGAGACATTCCCGACAGCGACAGCTGCATTGCCGAATGTCGGCAATTCAGTGTCGAGGATGTCTCTATGTTTCCAGCAGGCGCTGTCCCCAAACACCCCATGTGGGGGCTCTGCCCCACACCAGCCTCTAGGATACTAACTCCAAGTTGGAGTTGGACTGAGGAGGGGGGACGAAACACCCTGTGAGGCAATCCCCTGGCCGTGAAGAGACCATCACAGTGACATGCGGATTTTGGCCAAATCCTGTTGCTGTGATGGTCTTCGCCATTGGGGATTCACTGCAGTAATGGTATATGGTCCAAAACCCAGCCTGAGACAACACTACCTGAGTCAGTCTGTATCTCAAAGCATAGTAGCATAGCAGGTTTCTAGGATGTTGCTAGGATCCCATATTGCTATGATATAAGTCACTAGGTCACTATGGACTACCGTCACCACATGAGACTGAACTGTTCATAGAGCATGTCGGCGTAGGGGTAGTGGCATTGTCAGTCTCAGTAGTGGCATTCTGTGGGGTGTCCTACAAGGAAAATATCAGCCTGAGAAGATGGAGGGTCATTTACTGTGGACAGGAGATTTACTGGGGATTTCTGGGGGTTCAATTGTAGTGAAAGTGACAGGAGAGGAGAAGACTGGAGAGGACGACAGCATGCTTGGTGTGTTTGGTGTGCTTCCATGTAAAGTCCACATAAAGTCTGGAGGAGAAGGTTTACTGGTATACAAGGTAACAACACAATTATGGGTCTTTTAGTGTATTTTGGGGGTGAAGCTTGAACAAGCAGTGTTTCTTTAAAAAAAATTATTTTACGACAGCGGTCTATATTAGAGGGCAGCTTGTGTTCAATGTATGTGTTTAATGATGTGGCTTTAGATAGAGGGCGGGGTATATTCGAGGGTGGTTTTAAATCGAAGATATATGGTATATACAATAAGGTACATGAGTATTCCAAAAATACATGATATATACAAATAAATTTGGAATATACAATGACCTGTGATCAGGCTGAAAAAAGGGAGTGATGTGCAGGAGTCAAAAGTAAAATACTAAGTGATAAAGGGAGATGGGAGAAAGTGGGGTAGGGAAAGAGATGATTTCTTCTTGGGAGATGAAGAGAGAGGCAGGAACAGGCAGAGGGAAGGGGCTTTAGGAGCTTTTTATTGGCTGCAGCCGTAAACATGATTCAGACCACATTTGGGAGAGTGTCCTGCAGGAAGGGAAGCCTGATGATGAAGGATAACTTGCCAGATTGAAAATGAAGTTGTGAGGGGCTTGGCCTGGCACGGTGCAAGATGGAAGGTTGATCTCTGAGCTCTGACCAACAAACACCATCTAACATCATATTTAGCCATCTAAGTCATTCGGGAACAGCCTATTAAGGCAAACAATATTGATGTAAACCTGCAGTAAGCTTTTAAAAATTCATATATTTTTTTTTTTTCCTTCGATCCCTTTGGTCGGATTGTTTTACCGGAACAACTCAGAATCTGGAAGGCCTACTACCGATCATAAAAATGGCAAATTCTGAACTGCAGGTATCTTCTTTGCAAAAAATAGAAGAAATGTTCACTAAAATATCAGCGGACATGCAGGATTTAAAAATCGCTACTCAACGCAACTCGCAAACCATGAAGGTTATTGACTCCAGACTTGCCGCTACAGAAAATAAAACTAGTGCCAATGAGGTCTCTATACAGGATCTTAAAAACATTATCAGATCTCAAGATAGAAAAATCAAAGAATTTCAAGCAAAACTAGACGACATGGAAAATAGAAACCGGAGTAATAACCTCCGAATCTTTGGTTTTCCAGAAGGAGTGGAGGATGGTGGCATGGTGTCCTTCCTGTCTCTAGTGCTCCCGCAATTGCTCAAGCTACAAGCCGGTGCTGATCTTACTATAGAGCATGCGCACAGGTCACTAGGCCCTAAACCAGCTGTACATCAGAGACCAAGACCAATAATTGTTAAATTTCTCAATTATGCCAGTGTTGAACTTATTTTACAAAATTCATGGGACTTGGGACAACTTATATGGCAATGCAACAGAATATTCATTTACCGTGATTTCTCTAAGGAACTCTCTATCAAGCGAAGGGCCTACACTCCAGCGAGAAGAATCATGCACCAAGTAGGCCTCCGTTTCTCACTTAGATACCCTGCAATAATGAGGGTCTATGATGGCAACTCATATAAGGACTTTCATACGCCGGAATCTTTATTAACTTTTCTGAAGCCTTATTTGACAACTCACCAGGAGGATGTGAGTACTAGGAGGCCACCTGCTCCGCCTTCATTCTCGAGTGGGGATGATTCTGGTGTTGCCCCTGCTGGGACAGTCGTGCAGAGTGTGTCGAGACTGGCTGACCCCCCGGAGATGTCTAAAAGAAGACAGTCTGATCGAGTGAAGGAAAGGGCATCCTTAAGTCTTGACCACCCGAGATTGCGATGTTGCAGCCCAGAGAAAACATGCACCAATGAAGCTAACCCTACTTCCGACTCTATAGCTATCCCTAATATTCCTGTGCAAAATAAATATGCTCTGTTACAGGATTTAGACAATGTGGATGGAAATTTATCTGAAGAAAGAAACGGGTTATTGGAAGTTGATACAAGTAATAATCTTATGGATATTTCTTGGGGTAACAACATAGATAGCTCTCCTACAAAATTAAACGAACCTCCAAAAGAAACATCAAGGTAAAAGTAAATATAAAGGAGCTACTACACCAGTGAAATACCAAAGATGACTGTAAAGTGTTCCCTAATGATCCTGGTATCTTTGGCTGATCATGTATGATTAATATGTGAATAAATAAATAATATCAGATTTAAGGTCACACTGACTTGTGACCTGATAATTTAAACTTTTGGCAATGACATAGACATAGCATTGCTATATGTTAACAGCACTAATGTAATGTAATGGGATCTTCTGTTACTCCTTTTTTTTTTCCTCATATTTACATATACTATTTATAATCAGGATTGAGTCTATTTACTAAGGTGAATCGCTAAAACTAACACAGACTAGATACTAACTGCTATATGTATGGCTCACTGTATATGGTAAGTTAACCTGATATATACCGGAATTACATGACCACTGGAAAATCCTTATAGTCTCTAAATAAGGTTGCGATTTATACACGTGGGATTTATCAAGTATACAATTACTAATTATAAGCACAGATGTCAGGACTCACCTATGACAGGACTTATGTCCTCATTTATTAATGTGTAATAAAAATATATATATATATATTTTTTCTTTCTTCTTTACCAAAGTTGGCTGTTCTAGCGAACCTTGAACCTACTATGATGTTGGAGGTGTTTATGTTGATAAAACCTAATCAGATCTACATTTATAGTGCAGAAAATCAATATAGAATTTTATTGGTAGTCTAAGATTTCATTTCATTGTAATTTCATCCTAGAAGACTACGATTTAAATTTGTTCTTTTTGAAGTAGTTCAATCTATTACGTGAGTGAATTGGATAGTATTTCAGTTTGTTCTAACTATTTGACTTACTATTACAGTTCTTATTAGATAAGCTGCGTCCTAGAGAGCAAAGAGTGGTCTTGGTCCCTTTTATTTAGTAGTTTTCTTTATTGATTGGACTGACCTCTCTCCTCTGCTTATCCTAAATGATATTACTGTACTGTTGCTATCAAGTTAGGTTATTTCTAGATAATATAGTTAGTCTAGTTGTAAGGCTACGGAAGGTAGTTAGGTAGATTATATATATTTCTTTAAGTGATTGTTTTACAATATCTTGCCAATTATATCTCTATGTTGGATATATACATAGAGATAGTCGATGATTAATACCAAGATTACTTGGGTACATGACTCCCTGAAACCTTACGTAACTTATTACGAATATTATATACATATAGATGATGGCCAATCTATCAATATGTACTTGGAATGTCAGGGACTCAATACTCCAAGTAAACGTAAGCAAATTCTTAATAACCTCAGAAAACATAAAATACAAATTGCTCTACTGCAAGAAACTAAACTCTTAGATGCAGATAACTCTAGATTAAAGTGGAATGGGTTGGCCAGGTTTTGCAGCCTCCGCTCCTACAAAAAAGAGAGTAGCGATACTAATTCATAAAAACCTAAACTGGAAACCCTCTAATGTCTTAAAAGATATGGATGGCAGGTGGCTCATTATAACCTTAGACACCCTTTCAGGCCCATTATCAATAGTCAACATCTATGCTCTAATGTGGATAATCCTCAATTTTTCAAGAATTGATTAAACACCTAGTTGCATTAAACTTAACTAAATCATCCTTACTGATTGGAGAGATTTTAATCTTACTCTTGATCCATTTATGGATAAAAGTAATAATTCAGACGAAAGTCACCCTAAAAGCTCAAATTTGGTAATACAACATGAAAATCTGGGCTTATCTGATATATGGAGGATTCTTCATCCAGAGACAAAGACTTCACCTTTTACTCCCCCCGTCACCAATCCTATAGCAGAATTGACTACTGTTTAACATCTCCCAAAGTTACAGCGAATATACTAGAAGCTAATATTCTCCCCTTAATCATATCCGATCATGCCCTGGTTAAACTTTCACTTATATGGGGCCCTATTCCTAGAAAATCCCTATCTTGGAGACTGGACCCCTTATTACTGAAAGATCCAGAATTTTTACCCTGGATCAAAACACAAATTGAAGAATTCATTTTTCATAACAATCCAAATGATACATCCATGGGAACTTTTTGGGAAGCTCTTAAAGTTACTTTAAGGGGCAAAATAATTAGCTTTGCAGTGCATAGAAGGAAAGCCAGAGAGCAAAATATTAAAAACCTTGAGAATTTACTTCAAGCAAAACAAAAACTTTATATGGCTAAGCCTCACCCTGATACTTCATCTCCTTTGCACTATGAAATTTTACAACTGCGCATGAAAATCAATGAAATAATTGCTCGTAAGACTGAAAATGCGCTATTAAGAATAAAACATAAATATTGGGAAGGAGGGGAAAAAGGAAGCAAAATACTTGCTTATAGACTCAGGATGCAACAAATGGAACGAAATATTGCTGCTCTAAAAGATCAGGCGGGTGGAATTCAAACTAATGAATCCTTAATTAATAAGATTATGACTTCCTTTACAAATTTATATAAGACCTTTCCCTCAGCATCAGACTCGGAGATATCATCCTTTCTTGATAGAATAATGCTCCCCAAACTTCCCCTGATGTAATATGTTCTTTAGACACACCTTTTACTGAACAAAGTAAAGAAGGCACTTTTTCCCTTAAGTCTGATAAATGTCCTGGTGGAGATGGTTACCCAGTGGACTTCTATAAACTCTTATCAGATCAACTAGTTCCCATATTATGTAAGGCATTTATAGAGTCCTCTAAGAACGGTGCATTACCTCATACAATGACTGAAGCAATTATCACTGTTCTTCCTAAAAAAGACAAGGATAACACCCTACCGGGGAACTATTGCCCATATCTTTACTTAATACAGGCGGCAAAATATTTGCTAAAATCTTAGTTAGTCGTATTGAACTACATATTCCCAAATTAATTCACAGGTACTTAAGTGGGTTTTGTGAAAGGTAGGGCAGGATCTGATCATCTTAGTTCTTGATTAATCTAATGCATAAAGCCCAATCCTTAATTCACCTGCTGCAGCCATCGCTGTTGACTTCGGAAAAGCTTTTGATTCTTTAGATTGGAAATTTCTTTTTATGGTGTTAAGCCGTTTCGGTTTTAGTAATAATTTTTGTTCTTGGATTAAACTTCTATATACAAACCCTCAAGCCAGGGTTCTTACCAACTCTACGTTATCTGAATCCTTTAAACTTGAAAGAGGATCTAGACAAGGATGCCCCCTTTCACCATCGTTGTTCATCTTAGCTCTAGAAACTTTTGCTGCATTCTTAAGACAACATAAGGACACTATAGGAATACCTATAGGTAGCGTACATTATACATCTTTATCATACGCAGATGATATGCTTATTTTGCTTGAAAATTTAGAACTATCCGCACAACCACTTATTCAAAAATTTAATATATTCTCTAAACTCTCTGGTCTGAAAGTTAATTATCAAAAAACGGAGATATTACCATTAAATAAATGCTGTAAACCCTCCTTAAATAACTCACTAAGTTTTCGATGGGCTCCTCAGGGCATCACCTATTTAGGAGTAAAAATCAGCTCGGATCTTAATAAAATTTGGAAACTAAATCTACACCCTTTGCTGATAGATATCTAAACGGATATAAACAAATGGAAAAATCTAAATCTTTCACTTCCTGGTAAAATTGCTGCTATAAAAATGAATATTACTCCTAAAATTCTTTACTTATTTTCTTGTATTCATCTAAAAATTTCCCCCCACCTACTTCAAAAAATTGACAAAATAGAAGGAAATTTCTTATGGGAGGGCTGTGCTCTGAGGTTTAATCGAATTAAACTACGTGCACATTGGTCTAAAGGAGGTTTTGGTTTACCTTGGTTCATGGCATACTTATGGGCTTTCAGAGCAGTGCAAACTATTAAATGGTTTTCTAAACCTAACCATAATTCACCATTGTGGCTTGACATGGAAGCCTCCATGTCTAGAGGACGAATACCTAATAACTTCTTATATTCCTTAGCAAACTCTAGAACAAATAATCATCCCACAATTAAGTCGTCTATGTATTATTGGTTCAAGTTACATAAATGGCTCAAAATGGACCCTACCCCTATAACCTTTACACCTCTATGGGGAAATTTGAAAATTACCTTAGAGAACAAACCTATATATTGTAATTCATGGAAACTAAAGAATATATTTTTCCTGAAAGATATTCTGGATAATAAAAGTAAGACATTAGATACTTTTGGAAACCTACAAGCAAAGTGGCATATTTCCAAAAATGAATTCTGGAAGTATTTGCAAATTCGATCGGCTACACTTCATGTTATTCAACAAATCAAGGAACCACTTACAAACTCTTTACATTAACTCATGGATCAATACCTCCTCTGGGTTGGTCAGTAAGATCTATAAATCAATTAGGGATATGTTACCAAATCAGTCTCTTAAGACCAAAGACAGATGGAATATTGTTTTAAAAGATAACATATCTAATTCCCAATGGGATGACTGCTGGAAATCCTGTCATTACACCTTTAGAGATGTTTGCAGTATGCTGATACAGTACAAGATATTGCACTTATGGTATAGAACCCCTTTTCACCTGCATAAATTAGGTCTAATAGCTAATAATAATTGCTGGAGATGTAATCTGCCTAATGGATATCTCCTACATATACTATGGTCATGTAAACCAATATATAAATTATGGCAGTCTGTTTTCAATTTGATATATAAAATTATTGGCCATCACATCTTACTTAATCCCAAATTCTGTCTACTTGGCGTTATTGATAAATATTCAAAACTAACAAAATACCAACATAAATGGCTAAATATATTATTTATGCAGGTTAAAAGGATGATACTAGTAAGATGGAAAACTCAGTTAATACCCTCTATGATAGATATTTTGGATAGCAACACTACGCCTCTTTGGAAAGGATATCATATTTGATACAAGGTCGACTCAATGAGTTTTATTTATGTTGGTAAGATTACATAAACTTTCTTCAGAAATAAAGTTTTTTTTCTCTCTCATTTATCTCTTCCTTATGATAATACTTTATAATTATTGTATGATATATCTATCCTTCCGTGCAGCTCCTTTAAATAGTTATACCAATATATGGTTAATTATATATGTATTTTAAATTACCAGTACATATTCTCTCTTTCTTCTATATAAACAGTACAATGTATTTGGTCTTATTAGTGTATTATTTTATACACATATGTATCTATGCAACTTTCAGCTATTTAGCACTTGATATTAACTATTGTATAAAGTGCCAGTATACATTTATGTGTATATAATTACAGTATCTCATCATTGTACTATAACTGATTAATGGGAAATAACTCAATAAATAAATTAACTGCAAAAAAATAAAATGAAGTTGTGGGACAGAGAAGGAGCAAGGGTCACAGGTGTGAAGGGCATAACTTGGGTTGGTGGAGGGGGACAGGAGATTGGCAAGGTACGAGGGGAGTGTACCAAACTAGTACTTAACAATGAAGACAGCACAGTGGGCAAAGTGGCAGCAGGCTAGTTATGTAAAAGAGAGAGAGAGAGAGATGAGTACAGGGGACAGTGGTGTGTTTAATAGGGAAGACCTGAGGTGAAGTGGCAGAAGGCATTATATAATGATTCAAGTTTTGAGACAGAATGTAGGGGCATGGAGCTGTATGCAACATTGGCATAGGCTATGGAGGGAAGAATTAGTTTTGTGATAAGGTCTTTCTTAGTAGGGAACAAAAGGCAATCCTTGTGTCTGTATAAGGCACCTGGTATGGGCAGGAGTTTGGAGTGGATGGCATCCATATGTCGGGAGAAGTCCAGATTATGATCAAACCAGAGTCCTAAGTACTTGAAAGAGCCCACTGTTTCTAGTTTTGAGCCATCTAAGGAGTGGAAGGGAGTTTTTGTGCAGTGCCGAAGACTATTGCAACAGTTTTCTTAGTGTTGCACTTGAGCAGATATAGATCAAACCAATTTAGTACACTTTCAAAGTCAGCCTGGAGGGCAGCCTGTACAGTGGAAAGGAAGGGGCTGGATGAGTAGATGACCTTGTCAGCGGCATACATATGTATGTGAGATGTTGTACTGGAGAAGAGAAATTCATATACAAAGACTGAAAATAATAATAAAGAGCCCAGTATTGAACCTTGAGTTACCCCAGGAAAGGATGGGAAGTGGGGTGGGGGCTTTGTCTTCCAATTGCACATACTGAAATCTATTGGAGAGGTAAACTCTGAACAAATCAGTTTCTCCCTCAAAGGCCAGGCTAACTCTGTACTGTGCAGAAAAGAGGTTCAACTTTTGAAAGGCTTGAAAACTGAAGCCTGCAGCAGTATTAGCCTCTATGAGAGTTTGTTCATTTTATTCATCTTCTGAGTCTGTAATATGTCCTGTGCAGACATCCAGGTGGGAGGGGGTTGGTGGGTCCACCTGTGACTAGAGTCCAGAGGTGCCTTCTTCTGCTGAAAGAGTACTGATCTTAGTCTGGGTCACCCCTGGCACCTAGGACATGGCTGTCATTAGCATTTCTCCATTTTGCTGCCAACAAGGAGGCTTCAACTGACCATTTCTCCAAGGTTTTCCATGCCGGGGTGGGACCACATCTTAAGCTGAGTCTCTGATCCATGTGTGCCATTCCAGATGTACTAGCCTCCAGAGATCAACATCTATTGAGAGTGCAGATTGACTAACATGAGCTTGGGAGGAGCTGCTACACGCTGTTTCACTGTGGAGAAGTGAAAGAAGCAGGAGCTGATTTATGCTGTTTTTTAATTTAGTAAAGGTATGCTAGCATTGCCGGGTAAATTTCCTGAATCCATACCTGACTAAAGATCAGACTTTCCAGTCTTTCTTGTGCAGCAGTTTTGTTTCTGGTTCCTTCTCTCCCGCCCTCTTCTTCTCTTTACAGCAGTGGAGTTTGGTCACTAGCAAAGCCACAGCAGTGTGAGGAAGGAGGCGAGTGCCCCATGGGGGGTATGGCGGGATTGCTGGTCCAGTCTCTGCATATCACAAAGATAGCGAGTGTCTGCATCTGCAAGAGGAGAAATACTTTATTACCCTTGCCTGAGTCTGCTTGAGTCTGCCTGAGTCTGACCGTAGTGTCCTAGAGTTATTTGGAGCTACTGCGAGTCTCTCTTGATTACCCGTCGATTTTTTTCTAGAGGGAAGTATCATTTTTAAATCTTTGATAAAACGGTTCTTCTTTGTTTTGTTTGTGTGAATTTACCATTTTATCATTTTTAGTAAAACATCATTTAAATATAACTTTTTTGTGTGTGTGTGTTTGCATATTTTTGTTTTGTCCTGTTTAGTGTTAGTCAGTTTCACAATTAGCACTACATTTTTAGGTATCTTTTTAAGATTACTTAAGATTTGGTGAAAAAAGGTTTTATTTTACTTTATCTTATAGTTTTCTGTTTTTTTGCGGGGTTTCCCTTGAAAAATTGTCACATGACTGCAAGATCTGGTGAAAAGGCGCATGTGCTACAGTTCTTCTGATCTCCAGCTGGCAGTGATGTTCTGAACATCGACAGGAATACAGCTAAATCAGAATCATGTAACTCATTCTTGATACATTAGTATTCATGGTGGCAAGTTCCCTTCTTTTATATTATCTCTGACTTTTTTCATCATCTGTATCTTGATCAAAGAAAAAAAAAGGTTTTTATTAAAAAATAGGAGGGCTCATATAAGTCCATACAAAGTGCTGGTCATAGCATGTTAATGCTTTATTGCACTGTGGAGAGACATTGCTAAAGTGGGCCAAAGTGGACTTTAGTGAAACCTGTCCCTCGAGTCTCAAGTCCTGAGTGAAATATACAACTTATTAGTTGCAGTATTATTTGGTTTAATACCACTACTAATCCTTCATATACAAATATGAAGAGTACATAGAACTGCTTTTGTTGTAATTTGGTATTACAAGAAGTATGTTTTATGGTCTTTTTTTTTCTCTGGCAATACTGGTTTGTTAGTAGGTTCTAGTGAGAGCAACTTATGCATTTCCATGTTTTTTTAATCCTGGCTTTTATAAGCTCTCCTAGTTCATAGTTGACACATTTGACACAGCTGATTCATTTAAGTTCTGGACTAGGTTAAACTGATAGTTTTTTATTGATTTTTATGGTATGTTATAGTTACTTGAGGGTGACTGTCAGGTGTTAATTATTTGTTAATTTGTTAAATCTTATTTCCTGTATCCTATCTTAAACAGTCCTCCTCTTTTTCTTTTTTTTAGCAACTAACCCAGCCCCTTATCATTCTTTGGATTCAGAAGTCCTAAATTATCAAAGAAAGAAAAGCTATAAACATTGTTGTGACATAGATTGGATTTATTCAGGGATAACTCAACCCCTAGAAATATACAAGAACTATTTTAAGGTTTCATTGAGAGGGTCTGTGTTTTTTACTGAACTACTTCTGAAACAATCTGCTTCAGTATTGTCTATTGACTGTTCTGCATGACTATTACTGAGTCTGGTACACAGCGTTAATTCACTGAATGCTTGAATTAAGTTTGAAATTGTGGATATACGAACTGTGGATTTATTAGCGGACTTGATCTGGTGAATTGTGGACTGTGTGAAATTTTTGTGAACATTTTTTTACCATATGCGTCCCTTATATTTTTATATACAATAAACCCCTCCATAAAGATGAATATATGAAATTGTAAAATCATCACATCTGCCTCTAAAGAAAGGGTAAAGGACCCTTAAAACCCTAAAGAAAAGGCAAAAGACAGCTGACCAAGAAAAGGGAGTGTCTTTAGGGGAAATTTGGAAATAACTACATCAACCCTGGTGGAAAAAATTCCAAAAAATAAAGGAAATGGTCAATGATAAGGAGGTTGACATCACCTGTGAATCTGAAAATTTAGTGGAGAGTTTGGTAGATGTGCCAGATATGATGGATATGGAAGGAAAAACCTTGGAAAAGATGATAGAAATTCTCAAGGAAAATAGTAACAAAGAAAATAGTAGGCAAACACCCACAAAGGGACCCTTTGAGAATATATTAGAGGGAAGAAGCCTTAAAAACAAAGAATCTATAGAAAGTTTAAAAGTCAGTACAAAAACATTTAAAATCCTTAATAGATGATCTCCACCTTGATAATGTAAAGAATGCTGATAAGGTCAAGAAAGAAGGAGAAATTAGCTAATATCTAGGAGAAGAATCCCAGAAGGAGATAGATCCCCCCATTAGTAAAATTAAAAACAGTACCTCTAAAATCTCTGATTATTTAGAAGTAAAGGGACATATAAAATCTAGGAATAAGTGCGAAGAAAAAAATAAGGAAACAAAACTCCTAAATAAATTGTTGCAGGGAGAAACTAAGGTAGATGAAATAATTACAATTGATGATTCAAAAGAGATGACAAAGCTAGATCCATTCAGTCTGCTAGATCTTTCTGCAAATATTATGATACAAGAATCTTTAGATATTGCTGACCTCTCTATTTAAGTAGGATCCCCAAATACTGTTTTCCAAAAGCTTGGTAAGGAGGTTAAAAGCATCATCCTGGACTCTGAACTTCTTATGCAATGCCCTGATACATTGTCAAAATATACCATTAAAGCCCTCGCTCATCCAATAATGGCAAAGATAGCTTTGCTGGAGGACCTAAATGATACAAGAGGGAAAATTAACAATTTTACTAATATGTTAATGGAAACAATGGAAACTGTAGAAAATATAAGCAATATTGAAAACAAATTGAATAAAGGTAGAGAATTCTTTTCAACACTACAGATGTCAGACACCCCCACAATAGAAAGAGAGAAGATATTTTGTAATCAGAACAGGACGAGGAAAGGAGGTAGTGGAAAAAACAGAAAGAATAAAAAGATTATTAAAAAAAGGAATCACTAAAGAAGGAAAAGAGTTTGGAGCTGGGAAATAGTTGTCAGCATACTGAACCAATAGAAGTGTTAAAGAATAAAGAAGTGAGGTACTCAGACAAAGTGGAAGATAATTTTGATCAAAGAGGAAGTGGAGAAAAAAGATACAAAAAACTGAGAAACAAATCTTAGAAATAGAAAAGAATAAAGAAATGACAGACAGGAGAAGAAATGAAAGTCATTATATTAGAAGGGAAAGAAACAGTCATTAGGATAACAGGAGTTTTCCAAAAACATTATGAGACAACAAAATCATTGAAGGATCTTATGAAATATCTACTTAAAGTAGAATTGGAAGTAAATTTGGAAATCCAGGACATATTAATGGTGACAAGAGACTCCTTGGATAAAGATCGTCCAGTTTATATTCTATTAGAAGAAATGGAAACCGCAAAAAAAAATGTGGTTTAAGCAACTTAATTTAAATTTCTTAGGTCTTGAAATTGCTGCACCTGTATTATGGCAAACAATCATGTCCCAATTTAGTCAGACCCAAATTACTCTAAAAGAAATTAATCAAGCTCTTTTTGATACAGTCTTGGAGAATTTGAAATGGGATTTCCCTAAATAAATGATGAAAATTGAAAATATATAGAGAATGCTAGAGAAACCAACTATACTTTATCACTTTTTGGTTTGAACAGAATGCAAGGGGAAAACGAGGTGGTCTTACAATCATTTATAATGTCTCTATTCTCAAGTTTGATGAAAATAGAAATGACAAACAGACTTATAGAGGGAGTAGAGAGAATGTTTTTAAATGGGTGGAATACTCAAATTAACATCAAATGCCACTGAGGATACAGTATTAAAGAACTTTTAGCACATGCAGAAAAATTTGATATTGCAGGTCTGTTATAGACAGACCTGAATAACTTGTCACAACAGGGCTTAGATGAAAAACAATATTGACTGGAAGATGATATTGTTACTCTCCTTAATCTCAATGAAAGTAATAATCATATGTCTCATAATGCTGATTTACTGACATGGAATATAGCAGGATTATCTGGTAAAATGGTGGATAATGAATGGAAACATTTTGTTAATGAGGTTGATATCATACTATTTCAAGAAACCTGGTCTAAAGAAAAGATTGATTTAAATGGCTTTGCTGCAGTTCATTCACCAGCAATCAGAAATAAAACCTATAGGAGATTCTCTGGTGGCTTAACCACATATATAAAAATCAGGAAGAATATTTCCTCTGTAACACAGATTAAAATTGAAACTAATTATATAATATTAAGGTTAAGATGGGGATGTCAACAGTTCATTGTTGTTAACGTTTATTTTCCACCTGCCTCATCCAATTATGATAATGGAAACTTGTGGAATATGTTTCCTGAAGATACAGAATATATATTAGAAAGATTCCCTGAATATATTATAATCATAGCAGGAGATTTTAATGTCAGAATTTCCAGACATGATAATTTAAGTTATTTTCAAGGAGAATTAAATTTGGATGAGTGTAATAAAAGGAATAGTATGGATAAAACTACAAATACAAATGGAGTGAGGTTAAAGAAATTAATAGAAAATGTCCCACTTATGGTTTTAAATGGCCGACTGAAGGGTGATTTGGAGGGGAACATGACCTTTTTTTCACATAGTGGACAAAGTGTTATAGATTACGTATTATGTCTACCCAAACATTTTGACATATTTGGAACACTTATAATAATGATGAGACCTGAAAATGATCATGCCTCCTTAGAATTGTCACAAAATCAATGGAGGATGAATGATGTGGTGAAGTAGTTAAACCACAATGTCAGGTGTTCATTGGGGTAGAAAGGTCCTGCTTCACTTCCAAGTGAATAAAAGAATGTTAAATGAAATGTTTGCACATTGGGATATGCAATAAGATGTACTGTCAAATAATTCAATAGAAGATGTGTTCCTATTGGATCACTCTTTGGCTAAACTTAATGAGGAGATTCTCAGAAAAATATATAAAGAAAATAACATTAACATGAAAACAGATAATTTGTGGTTTGATAAGCATTGTATTGCAGCTAAAAAAGAGCTAAACACACTGATTAGATGGACCAAAAAACACCCTTCAAGAAAAAATTGTAACAGTTTAAACAAAGCTGGGAGGTTATGTATAAAACTATTAAGAGAAAAAAAATGAAGATAAAATAAAACACTGGGATATAATGATGCTGGTGATAGACTCAAATGATATCAAAAGATTTTGGGAATTGGTTTCATCAGGAACTAATAATTACCACTGTACCCCTAGAATACATGTTCCAAAAGATGTTTGGGTAGAACATTTTAGAACAATATTTAATTACAAAGAAGGAAATGAAAATGTCATACTGATGGAGGATTCACCTATCTTGATTATGACCTTTTAACCATTAGTATACAAGAGGTAGAATCAGCTTTATGTAAATTAAAAAAAAAATAATGCTCCTGGCCCTGATTTAATTCCACTTGAGATTTACAAACAATACAACCGTTTTTGGATACCAGTATTGACTCTTTTTTTCAATTTATGTTTAAAATATAATTATACCTCTCCTGATTGGACAACCAATATTATTGTCCCATTACATAAAAAAGGCTCTGTATATGATCCAAGCAGTTTTAGACCCATTGGTTTATTGAGTATATGATCCAAAATATTCTCCAGAGTAATTTTGGAGAGGTTCCTTTTATGGACTGAAGAACATAATATATTATCACCACTTCAAGCTGGGTTCAGAGAAGGATTCTCTACAATTGATAATATCTTTGTCATAAACCATTTATTAGAAAAATATGTTAACCTAAGAAAGATGAAAACATATGTATTATTCATCGATTTTGCACATGCATTTGATTCAGTTAATAGAAACATATTATGGAAACTATTGCATGAGAAACATCTCCCATTATCTTTGTTATTGCCAATTATTGGATTATTCTAACACTAAAACAATGGTGATCTATGGAAAGTCAGGGGAACTCACTGAACCCTTCTCGTCTTACAGAGGAGTAAAGCAGGGTTGCCTTTTGGTGCCTATATTATTTAATACCTATATAAATGTCATGCTTGAAGATAAGAAGAGGACAAATTGGATTCTCCAAAGATAGATTCAATGAACGTGGGTTCTTTGGCATATGCTGATGACATTATATTATCCCTTTCTAAGTCAGGTCTGCAAAAAAAGGATAGATATTTAGGCCCAAATAAGTACTGAATTAAAACTTAGGATTAACCTGGATAAAACAAAGGTCATGATCCTAGGGAAACAAAATATGGATATTTCAAAATGCTAAATTTATTGTTATAAGGAATTAATAGAGGTAGTACCAAAATATAATTATCTAGGAGTAAAAACCACAATGAAGGGTAATTGGACAAAACACCTAAAAGCTCAATGTGTCAAAGCTAAAATATGTACAAAAGCCTTATTAAAATGTAACTACCAATATGGAGAGAAGTCTATTCTCCCTGCATTAACTGCAAGAGAGCCTAGGCTGAATCCAATTTTGTTATATGTGGCTGAAATATGGGGCTCTTAAGATAATACTGAGAATTTGCTGGAAAGCTCTTTATCATACTATTACAAAGTACTTTTACAAGTACCATGAGCAACAGCTAATGCAATGGTCAGAGCAGAAATTGGCAAAGTAAAACTGTGTTTTTAAAAGAAATATGCTTATTAAACTACTGGTTAAAAATAAACAATGAGAAAAATATTCTTCCTATGCTATGTTTAAAGGAGAAAATGAATTGGCTTGAAACTGGGATTAAAACAAAGTGGTTGAACTATGGTGGTTGAATTATTTGGTTAAGACCCTGGAAAATTATAAATTAGCACACTTATGGAATGATGCTAATAGAGATATAAAAATCTCTACACAATTTAAAGAAATAATAAAGAAAAAAGTTATCCGGACTGCCAAGACACAAGATATAGAAAACATCAAAAAAACCAAAATGTGCCTCTTGGTTCAGAGAAAATAAAACAATCCATAGCCTCGAAGAATATTTAATTCTTCCAATTTCAAAAGACCAACGTAAAGCCATTACTTGGGCAAGAATGGGCTTAATTACATTCCAATATGTATATTTTAATAGAATAGATAAAAAAGTTATAAATGATGATGGAAACTGTAAATGTGGGAAAAGGTTTAAGGAGGATTTGCATCATATTATAATTAACTGTCCCCTGTATGATAAAGTTAGAAAAATTCAGCTTGCACTGACTCTCACTATTTATGCAAACAATTTGTATGATATGGTATTTATTCTACTAAATCCAAGGACTTATGAAGAAGCAGTCAAGATTGCAAATGTCTTCATGACGGTGATTAAGCAAAAGGAAAAGAGGAAAAAGAAGTAGTTTGTAATATAAAAATAACACTTACTGCTTTTTAATATTATTGTTGTCATTCAGTACTGTATTCTTTTTTCTTTTAAACACTTCCTGAATGCACTTTATCATACCTACTTACTGTTCGTCATTTTTTAAAATGTTTTATTAATATGTACGTATTGTTGTAATGTCCAATAATTTTGTCTTAAATTTTGGATGAACAATAAACTATGACTGACTACTGGCATCCACATTGACTTGATATTGCTGGGCCAATATCTGCACTTTCTCAGTTGCATCAGAGTACTGTGAGTTTGGAAGCACTGTTTATCCTGCGGAGTGTGTTTTTATAGCAGCATTTACAAGGCTTTTGCCAGTAATACCGAAAGCAACAGTTTTGTATTGCACCTTTTCTTTTCAAAATATTTTATTGAGTTATGTATGTGCAAGAACCAAACATATAGCTTACATATCAAGACAGTCTCTATAACAGCATTCGATTATGAATATTCATATATAGTACATATCATTATCATTACAGTCTATTTAAAAATATTCATGTAAATTCCAGCTAGGACACAAGGAGAAAGTCTCCATAAAAAATTATCAGTGCCTGCAGTATCACAGGGTAAGGTGTAAAGAGTGAAGTTCACCAGACACAAAGCAACTTCATGCTTTAGAATGCAGGCAGCAGAAACAAATAAGGGGTCCCAAGCACAATGTGGCCAGGTTAAGGATATCAGAGATAGGGGCTTGTCTCAGAGAGGGTTGGAGCCTGGAGGCCACCACTCAATTCATCATGGGCCCTAGGGGCCATCAGGTTGGATAGATCCCAGTTTCCAGTGCCTCATTCAGAGGCCGCCAAACCTCGAGAAATGTTTTGGATCTACCCAGTGCATTCATTTGGGCATGCTCCAGACTCATGCAGGACATTTGATTGCTTACCCATCGTGTGATTGTAGCCAGGGAAGGGGACATCCAGAACTGGGCCAGGGTTCTTCTGGCATTGATAAGTGCCAATGACCAGAGAGGGTTGCTAGTCTCCTGGTTAGGATGAGTAGGATCCGGCTCCAGCAGCAGCTCCAGAGGTGACTTCGAGGGGCTATAGTCCAATACTTGACTCATAATGTTGTGAACAGAGTACCAGAAGGGGGAGACCTTAGGGCAGGACAAAGCCAAATGAATGAAATCTCCTTCTGCAATCCTGCTCTTAGGGCACTCTCCAGGCTTCAAGTTGCCTATAGAGTGCAACCTAGCAAATGACATGTATGCCCTATGCATAAGGTTTAATTGGATCAGATGTTTCTTGTTGCTATATGAGAAGTTCTGGAAATAGGACTATGCTGACCTCCAAGTGTTATGATCAATATTAATAAGCAGGTCCCTGATCCATTTTTCCCTGCTAGAGTTGGATGGCCTCAGCTGATGGCCTTGAATGACATGGTAGAAAACTGAAAGGGGTCTCCAACCAAGCTGGAGTAAGAAAAGTTCCTCCTCGAAGGGGGAGCGGGCAGTCCATCCATGTGTAGCTGAAAAGGTGTCACCATACCTCTGCTAGACCTAAAGATATACAAAAAAGTTACCTGGATGGATACCCCACTCACCACAAATGGTCTGAAAGCTCTTTATCATGTCACCTTCGAACAGCTGGCCTATGGAGACAAGACCCCTCCTCCTCCAACTCCAAGTATGTTGTATGAAAGGAACCAAGCACTGGCCCTTTTTATGAAGCACAGCAAGCAAGCTCAAGTGTGGGGATACATTACAGTATGCTGTATGTGTTGATGGACCTGCAGCCAGACCCCTAGAGAAGTGTCCATGAAGGATTGGATAGCTTCTCACCGATGGGAGTTCCAATGCACCAGCTAGGGTGTCATTTCTAAGATTGCCAGTCAATAATTCCTCTTTAAGTCCCAACCATGGGCACCCCATGTCCTCTGGGCCCATGAGTAAGAAGGTAAGCTGTGCAGCCCAATAATAAGCCACGATGCTGGGTAACCTAATACCTCCCTCTCAGGGCTGCTGCTGCAGAATTGTTCTTTTTATTCTAGCACTGCCCCCTCACCACAGATACTTGTGTATGACAGCTTCAAGAATTTTAAAATGGGCCTTGGGAAGTTTAACATGCAGTGACTGATATAGGTAGAGGCATTGTGGTAGGATTTTCATCTTCACAACCCCCACTCTGCCCAGCAGGGATTGTGGGAGGGCTGACCACCTGTCACAATCCGCAGCTGTCTTGGACAGAAGAGGTCTAAAATTCAGGGTAAATAAAGATCTTGTTGACGCTGATAATTGGACCCCCAAGTATTTCAGTTGGGACACCATTTGCAACCCACCCAAGTTAGCAATTAGCTGTGCCCTTTCCAGCAAGCCCACTAGGAGTAATTCACTCTTAGTCCAGTTGACCCTGTGTCCCCAGATTTCCCCATATACTTTCATCAGTTGGTGCACTGTGGGGAGGTCCTGAGCAGGATTCTGCAAATATACAGTAAGAGCAGATCATCTGCATACGTAGCAATTTTATGCCCCCCCCCACAAATCCCCTAATTCCACCCTGAACTCTGAGAGCAGCAGCCAGGGGCTCCAAGGATATGATATATAGCAGCAGGGATAATGGGCACCTCTGCCGGGTGCCACATCCAAGGGTGAAGGGCTGGGACAGTGTGCTATTTACTGCTATCTGAGCTTGCAGTTTCATGTACAAAGTGCACATCCATTTACAAAAGTTTGGCTCCATTCCCAGTCTTCACTGTGTTTCAAAGAGGTACTCACACTCCACACAGTCAAATGCTTTTTCAGCATGTAATGCCAAAACTGCTGTGCCATGTTTATGTTTATTTTTGCCCCATCTGTATATGATGTTTAAAATGCAGCAGATATTGTGTTTTCCCTGCCTCTCTTGAACAAATCCTGACCGATCCACATGTATCAAAGTTGGCAGTAAGGTGCCCATAGCCTTAGCCAAAATTTTGTAGTCTGCTGTCAGTAGCGATATGAGCCTATAGGAAGCACACATTCCAGGGTCCTTCCTGGCTTTGGCAATACCATTATTGTTGCAGACCATGGAGGGGATAGCTCATCATTCCTCAAACTCACTGCAAGCATGTCATAAGAAGATCCAACAGAAGGTTTGGAATACTTTAAGGAAATCATTAGGAAGCTCATCAGGCCAGGACCTTTCCTCCTTTAAGAGACTTAAGTGCAAGCATGATCTCCTGCTTTGTCTAGGGGAATGCAGGCCTTCTGCAACCTCATCATCCAACTTCCAGAGGGGGACACCGAGGAAAGAAGGAATCATAATCCCACTGATCAGGCTGAACCTCTGATGTATAAAGGGCCTTATAAAAATTCCCAAAGGCCCTCCCAATTTCCAATGTGTCTCGCACCAGCTGCCCATTACTGTTGAATATTTGACCCACCATTTTCTCAGTTTCTCGATTTCTTTATCTGCCACGCCAATAACTTCCCAGCCTGATTTCCATCAAAATAGGCCCCTGCATTTGCTAAAAAGACGGTCCTTTCAAGCTTCCAGCTGTTCCATTTTAGCTTTTGGATCACACTGTACAGGCCTCTCGTGGGGTTAGTTTTGTGTACATTCTTACAGGCCTCAATTTTAGCTCTCGGGAAAGACAGCGCTTCCCTCTCTGCCCTTCTCTGATAGGCTGAGTATGAGATAGTCTGACCCCTGATAAAGGCTTTTAGTGCCTCCCATGTGTTCCGGTGGGAGGTGTCATCCCTCTTATTAAACACTAAATACTCCTGAATATGGTCCGACATGAATGATATGTACCCTTGTCCTTCAATAGAGGGGTTAAGCCTCCATTGTCTGGGAAGCCTAGGTGTGTCTGAGCCCTTCTTGTTTATGCAGTGCAGGCATGGTCAGACAACAAGACTGGTAAATAAGTTGCCTCCCCAACCCCATTATCAAGGATGTAGAGACTAATATTCCATCTATTCTTGCATATGAGTGGTGGGCATGTGAGAAAAAGCTATAGTCTCTTCCAGAAGGGTTGATGTGTCTCCATGCATCAATCAAGCCCAACTGAGCCTGTAACCCCCCAGAGCTCTAGTATTCATAGACAATGTCACGGGGTGGCATTTGAGTAGTCTAACACTGTGTCTGCGACACAATTAAAGTTTTTTCCAAGGGTCAAGGGCCCCTCTCAAACAGACATATCTAAGGCTAATGTCTGAAAGAAACTTTGGCTTTCCACATTAGGTACATAGATGGACCCAATTGAAAATATGTCCTTTCCCGGGAGATACACCCTGACCAGGGCATATCTGCCTCAGGGTCCACAGTCTTCCCCAAAATGTTGGCCTGCATGCCCTATGGAAACCAGATTGAGGTGCCTCTTGCTTTTGATGAGAAGGTGGATGACACCAAGGTCCCCCCAATAAACCCAGCAGTTTTCTGGGCCTCGGTGAATGTCATGTGAGTTTCTTGCTAGAGTATTATCTGCCCCTTAAGTCTCTGCACCTCCATCAAAATCTTCCTGCATTTCAGGATGGACTTAAGACCATTGATGTTCCATGTTACCAACTTAACATCATCACCCATTTTCCCTGATAGAGGAAACACATCATAACATTTGACCAGCCCTTGTCTGTAACTTGCTCAGAAGCACACCACGGGAGGTCCTATGTCCACCATCACTTCCCACATAGATCTCCTTGTTGTTAGTATATATAGATTTGCACATCCTAAATCATTTTGTAGCAGAAATTAGTGAAGGTTTTAATCCCCCAACCCCTAATGTTAATAACCCACCCCAAGAGAGTTTGTTGCTCCCTCTAACCCCCTGGGTAGCCAAAAAGGGCTGTGGCCCAAAAAAACAAGGTGACTGTGATAGCAATGGTTTGCACCTCAGGGCCAGAGACCCAGTTCCCCCGAACACCACCTCTTGCCCTGTACTGTTCCTCCGTTAGCCACAAAAATAAAGAGTAACAAATCCCCACCCCCCATTTCCTTAGACTCAATGGTGTCCAAGAAAGGTTCCCTTGCAAACAACAGGCGGTAAATAATATTAACATGGTAACAAGGTTCATAATCTGTTCATGAGTGGGGCTGTAAATTTTTTTTTATCACATCTCTATCTTTCCTCTTGCAGCCACAGTCCCTGTCTACCTCCAGCCACTGCTCCTCCTCACCACCGACCCCAAAGTTGTGCATGCCCAGCTGGCATACACAACTGTACCATCAAGAGGGGCCCTCTCTGATGCCCCCATGCCTGGCCAGGATCCATTACCGGCACACGCCTCTATTCAGGCATTCGCTGGCCAGTGAAGCTGCAGCTATTAAGCTGCTGCGGGCTTTGTGCTGCCATTTCCCTCCTCCTTATGTGTTCCCCTGGAGTGTGAGTGTGCAATGACGTCTTGTAAGTGCTGACATCTGCTGCACTCCACCCCTTTTCTGCACCACTCTAGTAGTGCCCCCGGTCGTCACCAGGGGCTGCTACAGAGTGGTGATTCCCTTGATCCCTACCTGGGATGAGAGAGCAGTCCTCCAGATGCTCAATCCCATCCCTTTTGACCCCTGATGCCCCAGGCTCACGTTCGAACCTGGGTCACCAGCGTGGCGCGAGGTGTGGCATCTAACGCCTCAACCCTCAGTACCACCGGGCTGGTGTGGGGCTGTAAATTATGTAAGGCATTTAGTAAAAGAGTTGGTTTAGTAATAAAAAAAAAAATGGGCATCAGATCTCTTAATGATTACTGTATGTCCAAAGTGATGACACAAATAGTAATGGTAGATGGGAAAATAAGTACAACCATGAAGAAACCAACAGTGCCGTCTTGTAGTGGCTTAAGTTTGAGTCCCACCACTACTCGCCAGTAAAGAAAATAAAAAGTTATGAGCAAACTAAGGGTATCTGACCCTTTTCTGCTGGTGAAAGGAAAACTGATGTTAATAAGATCATATGTGTCCTGATGGTTTTCTAGACAAAATCTTTTTTGGCTCTGTCTGCCCCCGCTGCTACCTATGTCCCTAGACATGGTCATGGTAGCTTGTCTCTGCAGCCACATTGGCTGAGCCAGGGAGCCTGACTAATTCCACAGCCGAGCATTCAAAACAAGGCCAAACAAAAATGTTGAACTGGTCAGGCCCCTGTCCCAAGGAACAATTAGGAGAGAACACATATAAGCCCCTGAGCTTCCATTAGCAGTCAAAAGGCAACCAGAGGAAGAAATAAGAGCCCCCAAATGAAGCACTTATCTGATGGTGTGGCTGTCATGATGGCACCGACTGCACTGGCTTCCTTCTGGACTCCTCTTCCTCCACCCAACGCTCCACTGCAGTAGGACACAAGAAGAATTTAGGAGGCTAGCCATCCCAATCAATCTTAAGCTTGGCTGGTTACATGAAGGAGAAAGACCAGTCTATTTTATATAGCTTTGCTTTGATGGAATTCAATTTCTGCTGTTGTAGCTGCAGGTCATGACTGTAGTCTTGATAGATATATACCTTTGTGTTGTTGAAAGAAATCAGGCACAAGCCTTTAGCCTTTTTCAAGATAGTTTCTTTGTCTGCATATCTGAGATATTTAATTAAACAATGCCAGGATCTATCATCTGGTTTGGGAGCCAGCCCCACTTGGTAGCTATTTCTACCTCAAACTCTGTGGTTTCAGCAGTGAAGCATAGATTATCTACCAGCCAGTTGTGGAGGCCTTTCTCCCGAATGTGGCCTTCTGTTCTCTCAGCGAGGCTGATGATGCAGAGGTTTGACTTACAAGACCTATTTTCTTGGTCATCAATGTAGGCTGTCAGCTCCTCCAACATCCTCTTCAGCCCATTGTGCTCCAAGGAGACCTCATTCAGTGTGTCCTCCAGCTGCTCCACATTGGTTTCCAGTTCTGCTATTTGTGTAGAATGGGTAGCAGAAGTCTCGGTGAAGTCTGTGACTACTCCCTGGTGATGAGTAAGCTGCGCTAAAATTTTCAAAAAGCCAGCCTTCATCTACTGTTGCATTTACGAAAGCATGGCCAGCACTCCGGCCAGAGTCCTCCCAATATCCACCATACAGTCAACGGGTTGATCAGATGAGCTTTCAGCAATGAGTTCCAAGGCCTGCTGCCCACTGCACTGCTTTGCTCTCTTGTTTGCCTTCTTAGTCAATTGCACTGGATCAAAGTTGAGCCTAACTTGCTTATTCTTATTTTTAGAGGAAGCCATCAGATTCAGGTAGGAAATTACAATTCATAGTTAGCCTTCACTGGCCGAATGTAGCTCTTTTTATTCAAATTATCATCAGCACCATGAGGAGAAAGCTAACAAGTGTCCACCATGTTTCATGGCTAGCTGTGTATTGCACCTTGCAGGCTGTGCAATGAGAACTGTGGTTGGTAACTACAAGGACCCGTTCCCACCTTCATTCTATTGAACAGTACTGTTTTCTCCCTCAGAGGCTAAACTAACTGTGCGCTGTGCAGAAAATGCCTTTGGTGTTACAAAATAAGAAACAACCATTGTGTTCTCCATCAACACAGAGTCAGTGGAAGAGTCAAAGGGTTGCTTACCATTATTAGGAAAATAAACAGCTAAGTTGGCTGCCTTTGATGCTGCTGCATTTCTCACTTGTGTCAGAAGCAGCTGAGCAGACATATCAGGCCTGCTGCTCACAGAGGAAAAGCAGTTTGCTTCTACAAAGTTGTTCTGTTGCCTGTTTTGTAACTGCTGTTATGTTAGAAGGTACAAAACATTCTTCCTCCTCCATTAACTGAAAAGTTGCTGTTGTCTTTTAGTCAAAGACAGTTTCAAGTGAGTTTCATCATCGTCCTGTGTGAACTGCTCCAGCTTCTCAGTTGTGGCTGTATCAGCGGTCCAAATTGTCACATTCTCAACATATTCTGAAACAATCTCCATTTCTACATCAGAAGGCATTTCAGGAATAGATGTAGCCCCATGATAAATAGAAACAGGGGAGGAAGCTAGCTCCCTTGTTTCTGCCATGTCCAACATTTCCTCTAAGAGAAAGGATCAGCCATCTTGGCTGACAGCCAAGGGTTCTACCTCTGACAAGAAAAGGGGAAATTTCCCAGTGTTCTGGCAACATTCCCCATCTCATAAAGTTGGTTGATGCAGTTGTACAAGGTTGTGAGTGGCTGTTAATGTGCAAAATGGCCACCAGTACATGTTCAGTTACTTCACTAATGGTGTAGCATTGCTTGTGAAGCACTTTGGGATACAATGTGTATGAAAAGCACTGTATAAACTCTGATTCTTCTTCTTAAGGTAAGGAAGAGTGTTGCCACGTCACCAGAATCTGCTTTATTGGGGCAGGAGTGAGAAAGCAAAAACATATATGAAGCAAAATGGTTAATAAAAATTATTATAAACCAAAATGGTTTATACAGTATAATTTATGTTCTGACTAAAATCCTGGCTTTAGTTATATCACGCAACTAAACTTATTCAAAGATACAAATAGTAACAGAAGTCATACAATACTCATCCAGCATTCAGCTGTAGTCACCAAGTTGTTGGGATATTTCCAGATATTTCACAAGGTAATCTCTCAAATGGACCTACTGTGATGCTGAAGGCAAGAAATAACTTTCTCTACAGATAATTTAGCACAAACATTTCAGGGCAAATCCAGATATATGGGTACTAGTTGTAACTGTCCACATAAAAAATAAGAATCACATAATGATAATGGCATACTATATTACTAAAAAAAAGAAAACTAATGCATACAGTAGAGTAGAACTCTTCTGTACACTCAGGACATGGACATTGTTACCCACTGTAGTTCAAGTTTACTGTAGGAAAACTCCTTTAAGCAAGCTCATTCACAAGGAGGTCCTTTGACACAGACAGGTAGTTACAGATTGCAAAACTGAAAAACGGTACAATGTCAAGTACAGAATTATGGGCAAGCATTAACATGTTGCATAAAAACGACCATGACACAGAAGAATACAAGTCCGAGTGCTTGGTTCAGAATAACAAGGCAGCTAATTTCTAGGTAATTAAGAGGAAGCAGTGGGCTAAGGTTTGAGCAGTGGGCTAGGATTTAGAAGAAGCTGCATGTATCCTTTATTTTTGCTGCAGCCAACTTTTTAAATAGATTGACAGGGACAGTACCGAGAAGCTTCAGTACACCTTGGAGTTGGTTCCTGATAGTTGGGAGTATGCTCGATATGGCCCGCTTGCCGAGTGAGGTGCGAGTTCTCAGTACATTGAGTAGGAGGATGTCATTTTTCCTAAGAGATTAGGCATTATGGGAAATACAGAAAAGGGTTGTAAGATAGTTCAGGAGCTTATTCAGGAGTAGTTTAAGAGTCCTTATAACACAGTGACAAAAAACTGAGCAAGCTGATTGGCTGAAAGAGAAGTACAGGAGTAAAATTATGAAAGCATAATGACACTCCGGTGCTTCTTTCATAGCCAAAAGTCTAAGCACAATCAGCAGCATAGAATCAGTACACTGCACTCTACTTCTGAGCCTGACAGTAGCTGTCAACTCTGGGGAAAAATGTATGAAATGACAGAATTACCTTGCTCACAAAGCAGACTGCCTGCTGGATTTAATCTGGAACATTGGCTAGCACAACAAGAAGATGCTCCTGAGCAACCTGCTTCACAGATGTCAACAACTGTAAGTCGTCATGCTGAAATTGACAAAGAGCAGTTAGATCAGCTTGAGAAAGAGAAAGACGAGCAGAATACCATGAAACAAACATCATGGGCAATAACTGTTTTTGATGATTGGCTAAAACAAAAACAAATCAAAGTCAATTTAAAAACTGTGATCCCAGAGACACTTAATGAAATATTGAGAGAGTTTTATGCGACTGTCCGAACATCAAAAGGTGATCAATATGGGCTGTCAAGCTACAGCTGCCTTAGAGCAGCAATCAATCGTCACCTACAATCACCAGAAATTGCTTGCAACATAAACATAATTTCAGACAAAACATTCAACTCATCAAACAATGTTTTTGCTGCTATGGTTAAGAAGTACCGAAAATCCGGCTGAGATACAACACAGCACTACCCCAGAATCTCTGACTCAGACATGGTTTTACTATGAAATTCTCCCACTCTTTCACCCAACTCAGCACCAGGCCTGGTGCGCAAGGTCTGGTTTGATCTACAGCTCCACTTAGCTCGAAGAGGGAGGGAAGGCAAAGGCAGCTAACAAAAGAAAGTTTTGTTGTCAACAGTGACGAAAACGGCAGAAAATACATATCGTTAAGTTTTAATGAAAAAACCAAAAACCACCAGGATGTAAATGAAAGAAACAAAGAAAGTCTCAGAGGGTTCATATTTGAAAGACCGTCAGACCCTCCGTGCCCAGTAAAAAGTTTCCTGAAGTATGTCCAAAAAATACCTGATGATGCTAAGGCTTTCTTTTTACATCCCAGGCGCTTACCACAACCTTTCCATGACAGTCAAACAGTGTGGTACGGTAGAGAGCCGATGGGAGTAAACTACCTCATGCAATGCTCCCACTCCTCAGAAGAGGCATCACTTAGTCGCTATATAAAACCACTCACTTAGAGTACAGCAGTACATCTCCTAAGCAAAGCAGGTCTTGAATCAAGGAAATCATGGCCATCACCGCCATCAAGCGAGCAGCCTACAAAGCTATTGGAGTGCATCGATGGAAAACCGACATACCTGGAGCAACATTCTTGGTGGACAGAACAGCAACGAGCAAAACCAGCCAAATCCCAGCAACACTACTGTGCCTAACAACAATTCAATTGGAAATTTCTGCAAAGGAAATTACATCAGCCCAAAGATAAAACACTCGATGGAAACCGCAGCAGCAGTTTCAACACGTTTGCAGCTCCAGTCAGCAAAGTAGCAAACCCAGCCGCCACTACAGAAATAACGGAGATCACTGCAGAAAATGAAATCCAGCATCCGAAGAACAGCACAACTGTGCAAAACTGTACCTTCACTGGTGATGTTGTCTTCCACTTTTATTAAAAGGACATAAAATGTTTCCCTCCTCTGTTTAAATTTTAATAGTGAAAGGGCTCCGTTGCGCTCTTCAGTAAGTCCCTACTACAGTAGCTCCATTGAGCTCCGTTAACTAAAGGCTCAATTGAGCCGGGACTATTTAACCATTAATAAATTCAGCTTTTTTCAGCTCTACACTTGTTGTTTTCCATTTATTTATTAGAATTTGTTTTTGTTTTTTGTCACTTTGTTATAAGTGCTCGTAAAACATGACAGGGTGTACAAATGTGCTTTCATAATTGCACTTAGCTCTCGGGTGTTTAACAGCACTCGGCACAAGCGCCTCATGCCGAACAACACCCTCGAGCCGTGCAATTATGAAAGCATATTTGCACACCCTGTCATGTCTTATTGCATACAGATACCAGCATGAAGTGTGCGTTTAGTTGAGAGTGAAGTCTAGCCAGCAACTACGTACAAATTGCAAAGGTGAGTTTGGTAGGGTAGGTTTGTCATGAACTGTATGGCACGGTGGTAGAGGACGTCTAATTTGTTAAGTCCTGAGGCTACTGTGGAAGAATAGTTTAGATCTCCATAGTAGAGTAGCAGCAGGAAAGTGGCCTGCACCAGCCTGGATCTGGTATCCATTAAAAAGAGGGACTTGTTATGGAAAAAGAAACATAGCCTAATTTTTAGCCTCTTTGCCAGGTCGTCATGGTGGTAATGAAAGGAAGGCTTGTTTTCTAGCCACATACCAAGATATTTGAATTTGGAGGTAATTTCAAGGGGTTCACCTAGGGAGGTAGTGATGAGTTCTTTGTGCATGTTTGCAAGTGAAGTGGAGGTGGTGTTCGGGACAAAGATGGTTTTCTTGGCATTAAGGAGTAGTTTGGCATTGATTAGGTTGAGTTCGAGTTGTGCAAAGTCAGCTTGGCTTACATCCCTCACTTCAGCCAGTGTAGGGCCTGATGTATACAGTACTCTATCATCTGCAAAGAAATGCAGATGGGACTGAAATATATGTGCATCAAGGTTATTGATGTACAGGGAGAAAAGGATGGGACATAATATGGAGCCTTGTGGGACTCCCCTTTAACTTTAATGCAGCATGGGGAGCAGAAAGAGATTTTAAGCTTCAATTTGAATTTCAGTCCCTGGGCCTCAACCAAGTAGTGAAAACTTCACCACATAGAAGCACCCATGTCAGTATAGGGAACATCTTGGATCTGATATTTATAACAAACATTATACACCTGTTGGACTACAAGGGGTCCTCCAAATCTAGGAGATCACAGTTATCTTGAGTATAATTTAAAACAAAATACTGGAAATACTGCTATTCCAAAATGTCAGTATGTCAGAGACTTTACCCATTTTATTAAGTATTCTTTTCAGTTTCAAATGGAACAAGTAAACTGGGCCAGTATAGATTTGGTCCCAGAAGAAGATATGGCAGTTAAAGAGTTTACAAAGATCTACCTAGAAATATGTGATGAAAATACCCTTTTAAAAAAATCTAAAGAAAGACATAAACATAATCCCTGGGTAAATGAAGCAATCAAAAAAACAAATAAGATGGAAAGACAGGGTATGGAAAAAGGCAAATTGATCTTCAAAAGTAGAAAACTGGGAATTGTTCAAAAATATTAGGAATAAAAGTAAAAGTATGATAAAAAAGGCAAGGAAAAGATACTATAGAAATAAAGTAAACCAAACAAAAAACCCAGCCCAGTATTGGAATTTAATTAAAGATTTGGAAGGTAGGGAAAGGAAACATTCAAGTATATCTTTCAAGGATGAGTTGGGAGGGGAGATGTCAACAAAGCAAGTAGTAAACAGCTTGAACCAATATTTCTGCTATCTCCCTGATATACAAATGGAACAGGAAGATGGCAAACAGAAATATGCTTTTCATTAAACTAAGCAATTGGAGAGACACCATAGGGAGAACATTACATGCTTTTATTTTCTAGTAATTAAAATTGGTGAAGTAAAGAAACAAATAAGGCAATTAAATCCACAGAAAGCAATTGGCATTGATAAAATAGAGACAATCTTTTTAAAAGCTTCAGTAGAACAAATAAGCCCAATTCTGTCTAAATTCTTTAATGCTAGTTTACAGCAAAAGTTTCCTAGACTTTTGGAAAAACTCTAAAGTGATTCCTATATTTAAGGGAGGGGACAAGAACAACAGATCAAATTACCACCCGATAGCTTTGCTGTCGATCATTTTCAAGGTCTTTGAGCATCTGGCCTATGCCCAGTTATATGAATGTCTGGAGAAGTATAAAATATTGACAGATTGTCAAGCAGGCTTCAGACCTGGGAGGTCGATGGGCATCGCCCTGATGGACTTCATGGACTCTGTGGCAAGTGGGATTGAGGCAAGGGAGTCTGTCAGCGTGGTGTTTGTTGACCTCTCAAAGGCCTTTGACTTGGTTGATTTCAATATACTGTTAGGGAGATTAGCTCAAATAGGCATGTCTGAACCTGTTCAAACTTGGTTACTATCCTATTTGACCAAGCATACACAACAGGTTTGTATAAAACAAAACATTGTCAGATATGAAAGGTACTTATAGGGGTGTCCCTCAAGGCTCAATTTTGGGCCCCCTTTTATTTTTGATTTATATAAACCCACTCCCATCATACATTAAAAATAGTAAGATTTATCTGTATGCCGATGATATGGCCCTAATAGGAAAAGCTACAAATATAGATAGTTTATAAAAAAAACTATTCAATTTGATTTTGATACTCTACAGAATTGGTTATTATAATCAAAAATGGTTCTTAGCACAAGGAAAACTAAGGTAATGCTTTTTCACTTAGAAGGTAAATTTCCTCATAATCAAACATTAAATATATATTAACTAAGGGGTCAAGTGTTAGAGCAGGTTCAGGCCTATAAGTATTTAGTAGTCTATATGGATAGTACTGTTACTTTTTCCACTCATATAACAAATGTGTATATTAACAAAAAGGTTAATTCTAGACTGAGTGTGCATAGATGGAAAACATCAATTCTCTCGAGAGAATTAAGATATAGAGTGGCTGTTCAGTTACTCTTACCAACATTAGAATATGGTAGTGCAATATATCAATTTGCCTCCAAAACATTACTGAACTGTTTGGACAAAACATATTATAGAATGGCAAGATATGTGGCGAGATGTCCTTTTTCTACTTATCATTGCATTCTACTTCTAAATCTAGATTGGGATTCTCTTGCAACCCATAGAAAAAAATGTGAAGGTTATAAAGCTTATATGGAGTATGGGAGAAAGATAAGCATGGAATGAATTCCCTTGATGTCTCTACTCCCTATAAGTACAATCTGAGGCAATTGAAACATAGAGGTTTAAACGTCCCTCTATAAATCAATATTTAAAGTAAAACGCAAAGACGTTTCTGTCTACCAAAATTATGGAATGAGATAGATCCAGAAATGAGGATTATTGATAGTTTAGGTAAATTTAAGCACCCTCTAGATTTAATCTTGAGAGATAGATGTACTTGTTATGGTGATATTAAGTGATACTCTAATTTGTCTGTTTGTCTAGATTGTAGATTGTCTTCAAGCTTTTCACTGCTCTATTATTTCTGGGTTGGGGTATTTGGTAGTATTAGGGTATGATATTACTATTTTCTCTCCCCTCCTCTTCTTTTGATGTATCCTTTCCTAGACCTGAAATTCTAGAAAATGGTCTTGTACTAATTGTACATATATACTGCCTTGTCCATTTTTAAATGGTTAAATCCAATTTCCAGTATAAGATTTTTTACTTAGACTTATGGGGCTGGATATTCAAAAGGGTTGCACCATGCGCAATAGGGTTGCGCCTGCGCAAGTCCGAAATTGTGCCATTCTGCCATATTCAGCAGGAGGCAGTTGCGCCTCCCAATTCATGCTGAGGAACAGCGCAATGCTAATGAAGGCATGCTCAACAGGAGGGAGGAACATGACAAACTGCACAGCCCGATATTCAGCGGTATGACAGCAGGCGCAACCCCCAACCCGCGCCTGCACAACTTTGAGCAAAAAAAAAGGAGTAATGAGGGCCACCACAGTTGAGCTGCCGCATTGCAGGGTGCAACACAGCAGCTGCCACCTGTGGGTGGTCCTCCACTTTTCCTGTGCCACCCTTCAGCCCAATCATGAGCATAATAGTAACCCTCGACTGGCCCGATCACGGGCAAAACTGTAGTAATCCCCGACTGGCCCAATCGCAGGCAAACTGTAGTATTATTACTCACTCAGGCTCGCCATCATGGCAAAACAGTAGTCCCACCCCCACTAGCCCGATCGCAGGCAGAACAGAGTTCAGCCCCAAGAACAATATCCCAGGTGGTCCAGTGTGACCGTGAAGCCCGATCATGGGCATTAGAGTCAACCCCCAGGTCCAAGTACCTCAGTGATCTAGTGGCCCCCACCCACCCACGGAGCCACACCACTCTCACTCTCCTGCCAGCCGGCGGGTGGCAGCACTTCACTTCCCTGTTACTCGCTATTTCCGTGATCGATCGTTCAGTAGCAGCCCATTTCAGAGCAAGAGCCAATGAGCATGCAGTTTATCGCATCAGGCAGTCCAGATATGTGAATGAATCTATTCACATATCTGGACCGTCTTTGTTAGTATGGGCTGCACGCCCATTGGCTCTTGCTCTGAACCAATGGGCATGCAGCCCTACCCGAGCAGTCAGTCGGCAGATGGTGGGCAGCAGGCGGTGGGTGCTGCCACCAGCCGCTGACGGGGAGAGCGGGTGGTGTGGTTCTGTGGTGGTGGGGGCTTACTAGATCAACGGGTACTTGGACCTGGGGGTTGACTCTAATGCCCGCGATCGGGCTTCACGGTCGACTGGACCACCAGGATATTGTTCTTGGGGTTGAATCTCTGGTCTGCCCGCGATCGGGCTAGTGGGGTGGGAATTACTACTGGTTTGCCCTGTGATCGGGCTAGTGGGGGTGGGAGTTACTACAGTTTTGCCCGTGATCGGGCCAGTCGGGGTGAGGGATTATGACAGTTATGCCCGTGATTGGGCCAGTCGGGGGGGTTGGGGATTCTACAGTTATGCCCGCGATCGGGCCAGTCAGGGGGGTGTGGGGATTACTATGGTTTTTCCTGCGATCAGGCTGCAGGGGGCGTCGGTCCCTGACAGCTGCTGCCTGGCAGGGCGCCAGGCGCAAGTCATCAAGGATCAGCTCACCTGCATGCTAATTACATGCAAATGGGGCCATAAGTAGATGAAAATGGCCCCCCCCGTGCCTTGCATGAATTATGGCCCCATTTGCATGTCACCTTTTGAATATCAGAAATTTGCACTTGGCGCAATGGAACTTGTGCCACCGCATCTTGAATGCTCCAATCTGACCACTTGCCGTGGTGCAAGTTCCACTGCACCATGCAGAGTGGCTGTGGCTGGGGGTGATATTCAAAGGAGTTGCTCAGTGGTGCAACTCCATTGAATATCGCCCCGGTTACACCCCAGCACAACTATTTTGAGCAGCGCAAGGGCTTGCACCACAGAATGGAGCAGTTTGAATATCCATATTTAAGTCTTTGTACGTATTGCTTGGGAAATCAAGTGAGTGCTGTTTTTAAGACTGTTCCTGTAATATTTTATTACATGATGATTTGTATTTGTTGGAACTGTAATCTAAAACAGGACAACTTTGATAAACAGGGCCTGTTGGTCCCAAAAGTTATTTACCTGTAAAAAATAAAAGTTTTTATCTATCTATCTATCTATCTATCTATCTATCTATCTATCTATCTGTCTGTCTGTCTGTCTGTCTGTCTGTCTATCTGTCTATCTATCTATCTCTCTATCTCTCTATCCCCTGACAACTGGGAGGGATTCAGAAAAGAGGCCACCAGCTTTTACTCTGTGTCCTTCCAGATAGGTAGCTGGTAAGCCACGGGTAGCAAGGGGGGTGGCACCTACTTTTATTATGCTTGAGACTAACAGATTTTGGTCAACAGTGTTGATTGCTTTGCTAAGATCTAACAATTCTGCACCAGTAACTTTCTTGGAGTCCATGGCTGTGAGACATTCATTGGTAACTTTGGCTAGAACAGTGACTGTACTATAAATGGACCAGAAGCCGGATTGCGCAGGGTTGAGGATTGAAGATGATTCGATATGGAGTTTTATTTGGAATTAAACTATCTTTTCAAGGACTTTGGAGAGGACAGGTAAGATTGAGATGGGCCAATAGTTGTGTAGGCTGCATGGGTCCCCTTACTTGAATTATGGGAGGATGTGGGCAGATTTCCAACAGAAGGGAACAGTGGCAGTGGAAACAGAAAGACTGAATGTGTGGAGGATTGGGGCAGTGAGGTTGAGATAGCCTAGTTTAAGAAAAAAAAATGGTTCTAGGCCATCATCCCCTGCACTTTTTTGAATGTCTATGTTAAAAAGTGAGTCTTCAACTTCTTTATAGTTAAGCGGGAAAAGCTGGATCAGGCGGATTGAAGTTTGGGAGTCAATGTTATTACAGTCTTAGTTGCTACCACAGGCTGCATAAGGTGAAGAGTCGAAAGCTAGGCCAGCACTTACAAAGTGCTTGTTGATTTCCTCAAGGATTAGGCAACTGTTATCTACAACCCTACCATTACTGAGGATCTTCAGTGGGATGGAGGGGGCTACAGGCCACCCTTTGATGGACTTGAGTATCTTGCAGAGTTTTGGGGAATTCCCTTTTGCCTGTTCAAGGGTGGAGACATAATAGTTGGCTTTGCTTACATGGATTTGTTTAATGCAGATGCTTCTAGCTGCTCTGAATGCTTGCCAATCAGCTGGGCTTTTGGATTTTCTAGCCTTAGCCCAGAGTTTATCATGGCGTAGGAGTGTAGCCTTGAGATCTGATGTAAACCATGGGTTGGATGTTTTACGCACCCTGACTCTGATCAAAAGGGCATGCCTGTTGGCCAACACGGTGAGGTTATCATTAAGGACAATGATCACATCATCGATTGTTTTGGCTAGGTAAAGGTCTTGCCATCTAATTTTGCTCAAATCGGATAAGTAGCCCGATGCATTAAACTTGTGAAAGGACCACTTAGTTATGAGTGTTGGTTGCTGTCGGGCTATAATTTGTGATCTTGTACAAACAACCAACCACCCCATGATCACTCTTGTTATTATGGAAGATTGCATAGTGAAGAATTTTGTGGGGATGCTTAGAAAGTATGACATCAAGGAGAGAACTGTTATCAGGATTGGATGTATTGGTTCTAGTAGGTTTGCCGACTAACTGGGATAAGCCAACTTCATCGCAGAAGGATTTCAGGCTGAGCGACTTGGGGTAAATATTAAAGTTTTGGTGTTGGCAGAGGTGATTAGGGATTTAAGTAAGGTGAGGATGTCAGTGCCACCAGATAGGGGTCGATAAATATTCATAATAGTGAGGCATTCAGTAGATGGAAGGTGTAATTTGAGAGATATTATTTCATACTCCTTAGGTTTAGATTTGCAGTGAATATCACTGACTGTAAACTTAGATTTAGTATAGATGGCCACACTGCCCCCTTTGGCTTCCCTTTCTGATCTGTGCAGATTGTAGCCAGGAAGGGAGACTTGTTGATCACTGTTTGACTTTTTGAGCCAAGATTCGGTTATAATAATGAGGCTTGGGTCAGCATGGGCAACCCATACTTGGAGCTGATCAGACTTTTTTGGGAGGCTCAGTACATTGACTAACATTAACTTAAGTACAGGCGCAGATGCAAATTCTGTGGGAGATGCAAGTGGTAATGGGGGTCCAGGGTTTAGCTCCACTTTACCTGAACAGAGAAGGAGCAAGAGAAACAGTTTCTTGATCCAGTTTTTGCAGGATAGGAGCATTTTTTTCTTTTACAACCTTCTGCAGGGTGATGATGGGTATGACGTAATGCTGGGGCAGCAGTAGAGATGCAGCAAATTTAAATTCCGCAGGCAAAATGAACACAAAGTGGTCACTTCGTGTTGCCACTCCACTACTTGGAGTGGGCAATGCAAAGTGCTCACTCCACCTTGTCATTTCCACTTCGCGTTAAGGCGGAATGGCAATGCAAAGTAAGGCAAAGTCATTACTTACAAGATGCACAGGTTGTGTGCAGGCAGCTAGGATGTGGATCTGATATTTCAGCCCCAGGCCAAGCACAGAATGGGCAAGGCTCAGGATGAATATGGATGGATAATGTGAACTGTGGAGGAACTGAGTCTTACTTGTGGAGATGTCAGGAACGGTCATGGGGAGAAAATACTTGTAACAATCATATGAAGGATGCTAATGCCGTGTGTTCAGGTATGTAACCTTTTTATGTGATGTACATTCATTTTCATTTAATATTACTCAAGAAAACTGTCCTATTAAGCACATTATGATATTAATTTATTTATATCTTCAAAATTCCATATGCAGGATAGGCTCATTGACACTGAGGTCTTGTATTCAAAGTGTCCTGACAACATAATTGCAACTCGTTCTTCATTTCTTGTGCCCTGCCTGACTCACCCCCTCCTCCACCCGCCTCCACTAATTCCCCCCACCCCAGCATCCTCTTTCCTTCTTTCATGCCCCTGGAAGTCTACACTACACTCACCTCTCTGAACCAATTCAAAACCAGCCCTGATGGCTTGCAGCCTAGACTGCTCCGTATTTCTGCCTCAGCCATAGTCATACCTCCAACACACATACTCAACCTCTCTCTCACCACAGCTATGGTCCCCTCCACCTGGAAACTAGCCAAAATCCTTCCTCTACACAAAGGTGGTGACCCCTCCCTACCAGGAAATTGCAGACCCATCTAACTCCTCCCCTTCCTCACCAAAATCCAGGAATCCCTCATGCTGTCCAAATTGTCCTCATTCCTCTCCACAAACAGCTCCTTCTTCCCCTTTCAATCAGGATTCAGAAAACATCACTCCACTACCACCACCTTGTGACAATTAACCAACTCAGTTCTCTCTGCCATGGACAACAACCAAACCACCACTGCCATTTTCATTGACCTGACAAAAGCCTTCAGTTCTGTCTCCCACCCTCTGCTGCTTTGCAAGCAAATTAGGTCTTGGTCAACCTGCCATCAACTGGTACCACTCCTACCTCCAGAATAGGCAGCAGTCAGTTAAAATAGGTGACACCCTCTCCCCGCCACCCATCATCTCAGGCATCCCACAAGGCTCTATCTTTGGCCCCATCCTTTTCTCCCTATTCATAAATGACCTCCCCTCTGTCTGTCTCTCCTCAAACGTGCATCTGTACGCCAATGACACCATCATCTACACCTCAGGCCCCTCACATGAAAGTGTGCTCCCAAATCTCCAAAGAGATTTCAACCGAGTACAAGCCTGGCTCCTGAAGAAACAGCTTAAACTTAATGCCAAAAAAACAGTCAGCATGGCATTCAGCACCAGACAAAAGCTTGCCTCCCTACCTGCCCCACCACCAATCCCCACCTTGGACAGTGTTCCCCTCGAGTCAGTACCCACCTTTAAGTACTTGGGAGTCCGGCTGGATACCCACCTCAACATTCCCACCCACATCAATGCCATCTGCACCAAACTCCAGCCTAAACTGGCCATCCTCTATGGCCACAAAGCCAGCCTTCCCCTTCCCACCCGGAGTGAACTCATATGCAAAACCATCTTGCCAGTGCTGGACTATGCTGATGTCATCTATGGCACAGCCCCAACCTCTTCTCTCAAATGTAACATCCTGCTCAACTCTTTCTGTCAACTCACCACTTCCTCCTCCCAGTTACTCATCACTGCCTCCCATACTCCACACTAACTTTGACACCACTCTCGCACAGGTGGACCATCCACAGTGCCTTCCTCATTGCTAAATATTGGCTTGGATCCCTTCCCTCCTACCTCTCTTCCCACCTCTCTCCGTCTATCTCCCCAGGCTACTCCCTCCACCATAGACACACACATACTTTCCACCTTTCATGCCTCTCTCTGCCTCTGGGCAAGCTGTCTTTTCCAACCGGCTCCCCCTCCTTTGGAACAACCTCTCACCCAACCTTCACCAGGCCTCCTCCCTATCAGCATTTAAACAACTCCTCAGGCTCCTCTCTCCCCATCCCTGCCCAAGATGCTCATCTGAACCCTCCTTAACTCGGGTCTTGCCTACCCTCGGTGGCCCTTTTTAGGTCAATATATTTGCAAATGCCAGCCCCAAATCATATAACCGCTTACCTACTGTACATTTTCTGTGCTAGTTTACAAAACACTTGACAACCACCACTTGTAAAAATGTCTATATGAATGCTTGTAATATACTGTAAATACAAACTGTTAGAAATAAAATGTCTTTATGTTCTTCTAATTGTCTATTCTAGTAACAATTGCTACTTTACTGCATACCACTGTGAAATGTCTTTATGCTGTACTATTCATCTGTAACAAGAAATTGTTTGTACTTCTCTGCCTTCCACAGCATACACGTTGTTCCCGGGTCGCACCTGGAAATGAGCCTCGGCTCAGTGTGCCTTTCCCTGTCACCAATTTTAAATAAATAAATAAATGAAATTTATGCTATTCAACAATGGAAAGAATGTATACAAATTTAAAATACAGTTGCAGCAATTAGGTAATTGTATACGGTAAAGCATTCATGTGAATAGTTTTGATACACTTGTGAAAGGGAAAAAGATGTGCATATTTCAAAGATCATGGAAAGTGGCTGTGCACAGTTTAAAGGTCAAAACAAGTTGCTGCACACAGTTCAAAGGTCACAAAATGTTGCAGTGTATGATTATTTACTGTTAAGTCTCTCCACCATCGACATAATAATTTTACTTTAATATAGTTATGACAATTAGAGATACAGCTAATTTAAAATCTGCCAGTGAAGTGGACGCGCGAAGTGGCCACATTGCATCATCATAAAGCTACGTGAAGTGAGTATTGCAAAGTGCTCACTTCGCCTTCCCATTCTGACTTCATGTTGTCATGCCGCCTTAAAGCAAAGTAAGGCGAAGTGAAAACAGTATAGGCAGCACCCCACACATCACATCAGGCAGGAAGGAAGGAAGGAAGTGAGTCAGAAAAGCAGTTAGTTTCAATTTCTCCTTTGCAGTGGTAGAAGGAGGAAGCCTTTTGGGTGTAGAGAGAGGAGAGTTTGTTACTTGGTAGTTGTTAGCTTGCGATTTTACCAAAACAACCCAGCTTTTTTAAAAGCTAAATCTTTAGTTTTTTTGTAGTGTGTTTTTTAAATCTTTTTTGATACTGATTTGTTTTTTATAAGTTTTGTTTTGTGTGTGTATGTGACTGTGTGACTGTGTGTGTGCATGTGTGTGAGACTGTAAGTGTGTGTGAAGGAGTATTGTGAGGCATCGGTCACAATCTAAGGGACTTGTGCATGATGGACCCGGGAGGAGAGGGCATCCCGTGAGGTGGGCGCATGGGGAAGGGCACCATTCATAATGGCAACTCCTTCATGGTGTAATCCCTTATGAAGATAGGAGGGTAGGGCGCCCGGATGAGGGGGTTGGTGAACTGGGAGACAGGATGTCGCTATGTGTACATGCATGGGGGGGAGCGAGCATGGCGAGCGTGGGCTGGGAGTGGGTGGAGGAGCTGTAGGGGTGGTGCTGTGGTGGATTGCTGAGCTGTATCATGGTGTCAGGGGTTGGCTTGTGGTTCAGGTAGGTGAGGTACCGGGTCCGGGTCTGGGTGCTGATGTGATTTTATTGCACTCGCCTGCACCTTTATTTTTAATGCTTTAACCCCTCAACATTCACCCCTTTTGTTGAGAATCCTTTAAAAGGGGGGTGTGGGGGCAAAGACCCCATGAGAGGGGTGGGGGGTGCAGACCCCCAACAGAAAGAATTAAAATACATGTCCCTGTGCTGTTGTCCTGTGCACCAAGGGTGTCAGAGTGCCAACAATGTTTTCAGCATTCTGAGTGCATGATAACTGTGATCACCTTTAGGCTTTTGCCATAATCACATAGAACTGGAGGACAGTCTGTGGCTTGCGGGCATGGGCAGAGGGGAGGAGAGCACACAAGTGGGGGTGTAGGGTGCCATTGGACCACTCCCAACTGTTTGGTGTTGTGTCTCCTCCTCTGGAAGCAGCAGTAGCAGCACCAGTGCCACCAGCAGCGGCACATCCACTGAGTCTGCCACTACCACCACCACCACCAGTAGTAGCTGCAGGTGCTCCAGCAGCGCCCTCTCCACCACCTCCACAGCTGCAGATGGAGCCCCAGGTGAATGAAGGTACTTCTGGCAGTGCATCTGGTCCACCCTGCAGCTCCCCAGTGTGGCAGTTTTTTAACTGTGTGGAGGGGGCAGCACCATTGTGGTTTGCTGTTTGTGTGGTGTGCAAGTGCACTGTGGCCCCCAGGGGACACTTTGGGGACCAGTGGCCAGCACACACACATGGTAAACCACCACAAGGTGGAGTGTAAGGCTGCCACAGAAGGGGCCAGGCATCCACCTGCTGGCCCTTCTGTGGCAGTGGCAGAGGGTTCTTGGGGTGTTGTGCCTCACTGTCACAGCAGGAGGAGGGCAATAGCAGAAGCTGCTCCTCCACCACCACCACCAGCACCACCCTCACAATCACCACCACTACCTGGCTTCCCTGCTGCAGTGGACCCCGACACAGTGCCTGCAATGCAGGCAGACATTTGCACTGGTGTGGGTGTCCCTTGAGAAAAGCAACAAGAGGGAGGGTGCTACACAGCAGCAGGTTGATGAGATCCAGCAACAGCAGCTGCAGATACTGTCAATGCTCCACCTGCTGATGGAACACCATGGAATCCCCCATTAAAGGATTTTTTTTGGGTCACCTCCCCCCACTGCTGTGCTGTAGTGTTTTTTGATTTTGTTTAATACTAGACACTTGCCCTTTTGTTATAATTCAGTGCCTCAGTAATGTTGACTTTCTGTTGTGGAGTGCTTGTGGAAAAGCTGGTGTGAGCAGTGCAAGTATGATGTGCTAAATTGCATGTGTGCAGTCAGCGTTGTGTGTGTGTGTGTGTGTGTGTGTGTGTGTGTGTGTGCAAGTGTGTGTGTGTGTGACATCAGACATTGTGCAGCTTCTTGCAAACATATATTGCTGACTTGTTGCAGTGTTGATGGTATAAAGAATAGTGAGTAAAATAACATATTTTACTGTCACTATCAACATCAATGGATGAAGTAATATGATACTTTTTCAGTGGTGTCTGGCCAGAGTGCACCCTAGTCATGTACTGCACACATAAATTTTAGGAGAACATGTGTTTTTTTGTGCTATGATCTCCGCAAAGTCTTGTGTGCACTGTGAGTGATTGAGGTGCACAGTGATCCGATACCTTTGAAAAAATACCATATCACTTACTCTGCTGGTGCTGACAGTACAAATAAAATATGTGTCATGTATTCTTTATTATCTTTATTCTTGAGATACTGCAATAAGTCAGACCATATGTATGTTTGCATGAAGCTGGACAATGTATGCACACACAGGAAAGAACACTGACGGTACACATGCAGTTTAACACAACATACTTGTACTGTTCAGTCATGCTTTTTGAGAAACACTTCAAATCCGATTCATGAGTCCCGACACAAAGTAAACATTACTGAGGCTCCATAAGTATTTAATTTGTGAAATAGCCATTAAAGAGATTCACCAACTTACAGCATTGCACTCAATATATATATTTTTTTCATTGTTTAACCAGGAATAGCACACTAATCTGAAAGCTTTTTTACAGGTGTGATCTGGGAGCACAGGGAAGTTAAGTGACTTGCTCAGGGTAACACAGTATGCAAGTGGAAGCTGTGGGATTCAAACCCAGGTCTGGTCTGCTGGATGTCACCAGATTTGCAGTTCAGAGCCTTAAACAACTGGCGCTAGTTCTGGCACCTTTCCAGGGATCTTTCATGTCTGTCCTACATTATGCAATACATTTCGTCAAAACGCCAATTTCATTGGGCATGATGTCACAGCGAATTTCGTTCTGAAAAGCCACCCAAATTTTACTCCGCCTCAGCAACGTTAGGACCTGATGCCAGGGAGAAGCGCTGTTGCATGTTCTATTATAGTGAATGTCCGGCAGCTTTCCGAATATTTGTTTATGTTTAATGGTCAGTTTATGGTGAAACGTGTGGGCACATTTCCAGTAACAAGAACCTTGTTAGTGGAAACCTGACCACGGTTCACCACAAACTGACCATTATAACATAAAGAATCATTCGTAAAGCTGCCGGACATTCACTATAATGGAGCACGCATCGACGCTGTCCCTGGCATCAGGTCCTAACATTGCTGAGAGCATTGTGCAGAATTTGGGTGGCTTTTCAGAATGTGAATTCTTCTGTGACGTGACACACTTTAATGAAATTAGAGACGTTTTTGACAGAAATGTATTACACTATGTAAGGACATGTGGAACAAGAAAGATTCCCCTTGAGGTAAGGCACCCATACATTTGGTGCAACACCATAATAACTATGTAACTTGATGAATCTCTGCAAAGCAGCAGTGCAACAATCTGTTGAAACTTTTGACATATACTTTTTAATGCTATTTTACATTGCCACTTTACTTACATCCTGACTTGTATGATACTATAATTACAGTATTTGAGTCTGCTTTGCTACTTTTTTTCATGTCTGAAATAATTAAAGGAGCACTCCTTTTAATACGGTGCAGACCAGGTCTTTGTCAGTATTTTCCGCTGCTTTTCTGTATCAGTTGTTATATATCACTTCTGTTGTAAAATTAACAGTTATGCAGCAGGTAGTGTTTTATGACCTCACAGAACAATATTTATTGAAAATCAGCTGCAAATAGTGCTAAAAACCTGGTCTGAGAAATATTGAAAAGCGTGCTCTTTTTTTTTTTCCAGACATGAGAAAAAGTAGTAAAGCAAACAGGTATCATGAAAAGAAGGGTATCATTCAAGTCATAACAGGGCGGTAACTATTGGCTGGCAATGTAAAATAGCATAAAAAAGTACAGGTCAAAATTGTCACCACATTCTTGCAATGCTGCTTTCATTTATAATTTAAGTATAACATCATGTGATTACAATCACAACACACAAAATGCATCTGTCTTGTGTGCATTAAATTGACAAGTGGTAACAAAGGGAAGTCAGAGCGTTACACCACATGCAAAGTCCTCAAGAAGTAATGGCACAGTCATTCATGCTCGCAGTACTCATGCAGAGTCCTCAGATTTTTTCTGCAAGCCCAAAATGCATCTGTCTTGTGTGCATAAAATTGACAAGTGGTAATGAAGTGAAATGGAAGCACTACACCACATGCAAACTCCCCCAGAATTAATGGCACACTCAGTCATGCATGCAGTACTCACGCAGAGTCTCCAGATTTTTTTCTGCATGCCCAAAATCCATCTGTCTTGTGTGCAGAAAATTGTCAAGTGGTAACGAAGTGAAATGGGAGCGTTACACCACATGCAAAGTCCCCTCATAAATGATGACCTTGGGCTAACTGTTGCTGGTGCAATGTGTGCTGCGATTCCTGCAAATGCAATGTGATCATCTCAACGGGATGGAAGGGCGCCCTTTGTTTGTACACTAATAGCAGCCTTGATGAGTTGAGATATATATATATATAAATATATGTTTGTATTTTGTACGTGGGGGGGTTGACATATATAGACATGTACTCATTCTATTGTTTTGTATCACAGGTCACAGATACAGTTGGTGTGTACATTCCAGTGCTTGATGAGAACTTTTTGCATAGACATTTGAAATGGATAACTCTCAAGCCAATGAAGGTAAGTATTGTTGTTTTTTTGGGGGGAAGCATATTTGCAGGTTTGTCTCATTAATTGTTTCTTATTTGGTTACTTCTTCACAGATTTCATCAGCATCCTTCTCAAGTCTGGTTGTTAATGTTGGTCATGGTCATTGATTGAAATGACTTATGCATGTTGCTTGTCTGCCCCAGCCTTGGGGGGGGGGGCTGATGTTGAAGAACTTTGGATGAAGCAACTATGACACAACAAAGCATCTGGAAGTTTCCTAAAAAAAGAAATGAATGACGCTTACAACTTGATTGTCCCTGGTTCTCAATCTCAAGTCAAGTTACATTTCAAAACCACATCTTGTCAAGTAACAGAACCTGTGTGCAACTTTTTCAACACTGTCATGTGCAGCACAGCTGCAAGTTCAGAATACAGTGCATGATATCTTGCAGAAATAGTTTTGGCGACGCACGCCACCTAGTTTATGAATTGTACTCAGTCACATTTGCTGCAGTCTTTAAAAAAAATTGAACAGATGAAATAAAATCTTGATACTTACCAGTATGGATTTGAAATGGATATTCCATAGGTTCCTGTGCATGGTACAGCTGCAGTACCATTCATACCGACTTTCAGCGAAGGAGAGTTTTTTTGTTAACCTGTATAAAAACCAAATAAGTTTACTGTATGTGTTTGACCATTGCAGCTCAGAAAAGTTACAGAAAACAAAACATACAACTAAAGGAAGATAAATAGCATAAAAAACATTAGTACACATACTCACTATATCGTTTTAATATTAAGAAGCTTTGTGCCTGTGGCTGATGGATGTGGTCTCCTGTTCGACTCCCTCTGCCTTGGCATGGTCAATGTAATGGGGAAACATTGTCTGAATGACACTGGTGGTGGGTGCTGGTGGTGATAGCTGCGCCACATGATGACATTCCCTGTGACATCTTCCTGCATCTGGTGGCAGTGGCAGTGGCTAACATCATTCCCGGTGGTGGTGGTCTTGGGGGGTGGACAAACTCATTCTCTGTGGTGGCAGTGGCTAATTTCAGTCCTGGTGGTGGTGGTCCTGGGGCAGACTAACTCATTTTCTGTGGTGGCAGTGGCTAACATCAGTCCCGGTGGTGATGGTCCGGGGGTGGACAAACTAATTCTCTTTGGTGGCAGTGGCTAACATCAGTCCCAGAGGTGGTGGTCTGGGGGGAAGACAAATTCATTCTCTGTGGTGGCAATGGCTAACATCAGTCCCAGTGGTGGTGGTCTGACTCCAGGGGGCACACCATCTTTTAACAACTTCAGTTAAAACCTATCAACATTAACCACATCATCATCCTCATAAAGAAAGCTTCCCTCAAAGTCATCTATGTCTGAAGTCTGACCACTAGGAAATTCTTTCTCCATTGTGTCATCTACAGCAGTGGTGGGCAGTTTCATGCTGCCACTGCCAGTGACACCAGGATGGTCCATTTCTACATCACCAAAATCACCCTGATTAGACCAGGGTGTGAATACCAAGGTTGCAGTCTGCACCGGTATGTGCCTCTCATTCATTTTTATGAATGTTAGCAAACTAACATTTGCAGGAGAGAGGTTTGTCTGATGAACCCCAACTATTGCAACTGCTGAGCTGAATACCCTCTTGACACTTACACTGGAGGGTGGGCATGTGAGGTACTTCAGTGCCACTGCAGTCTGCTCTGGCCATTCACTGAACTTTCCACTCCAGGACAAATGAGGATCATCAGTTATTGACAGATGCCTGTTTTCAGACAGATATGACTCAACCATTCTCTGTGCCACACTAAGTTCAGTGGTTGATGCATCATCCTGTTCTCTGGAATCATTTAGTTCACAAATCCCCACTTGGGACAAAGCCTTCCAAAGTGAGTTGATGCCAACCACTTTGGATGACAGACCATCTGGAACTGCAGTCCCCTTCCCCTTACAAGATATGCTTGATGATCCTCCAGGTACACCTTCAGCTGGATTATGCTGCTGAGGTTTGCTGACATTGGCACGTGACTTCTGTGCCCCATGAACCAAGCACACCAGTTGCCAAGGACATTTTTACCTGTTCAGGCCCTCCCTCCAGTACTGAGGCAATTCCATGTTTGTACCGTGTGTCCAGGATTGTTACTATGGCAAGTTGTCACTACACTGAATGCTCAAAATGTGATGATTCTAGTTGAATACTGTCAGCATGTGTTTCAGCAACATACTGCTAGCACCATCTCTGGCAACATCAAGGCCATGCTGTACATTCACCAATGTCTGCCTCAGCACCCACAGCAGAGGAATTGATTGGCTAATGGTGGCAGACTCACCACTCACTGCCTGTGTGGCATGTTCAGAAGGATACAAAATTGTTATTACAGGGTCCATGAGGTGCCACTGTTCAGTCATCTTAGACATGGAGGCCCCAGAAATGTCACGGTTAGTGTGCATCACAAGATATTCTGAGATGGCTTTGTATTGCTCATACAACCTCTCTGCCATGTATAAAGTGGAGTTCCACTGGGTGACAACTTCCAGCTTCAAGCGGTGCTAAAGGAGACTGTTTCACATCTGCAACTGCCGAAGTTGGTCACGGGCCTTTGCAGATCGTGAAAAGTGAGAACAAATACAGCGTGCAACTTTCAACATTTCCTTTACATCATGGTGCTGCAGAAACTCCTGCACCACAAGATTTAAACAATGGAACATGAAAAAATCCACCATTCATGATGCATTTCACCACATTTGACCCATTGTCACTTGCTGTGAACCCAGTTCTCAGGGACAGGGGCTTCAGCCACTTGTCAGTATCATTCAATACCACAACCAACATGTTTTCACCAGTGTGTGAACAAGTCACATTGCACATAACAATTGTTGCATGCTGTCGAATTCCTGGAAGATTGCTACCATGACACTCCTCCTCCTTACTACACTCATTATTCACACTACCAACATCACAAACAACCCCGGCACCTGCGCCCAGTGTGTAGTTATACACAAATATGAACTCCACGCTTTTTTGCCACTTGTCCACATAGCCATACTTAAATGGATGAATGGAGAGAAGGAATTTTTTTTTGTTTTTTTTTAACTCTATTTATGGCTCTGCCTTACCCTGAACTCCCTCCGGATGGACACATGGCTTGAAGCCTGATCCTGCCCATCTGAAGTCCTCCACCTGTCTCCTCTGGAGGTGGGTCTCCCTTCACTAGCCTGGTTGCCCACCCCCTGGCTCTGAGCCCCCCAAGGCAGGACTGCTGTTACTCCTATCTGGCACTCTATCTACAATCTAGAAGAGCAGTCTAGGCAGAGAGGAGAACAGAGGAGTGAGTGGACAGACCCGACACTGGGTGTGGTGACCAGCCACTGGACCATCCTTTGCCTATCAGGTGGCAGGGATTTTATTTACTTTTTCCCCCATTGGCGTGGTGTGCAATGGATGCCAACGCAGGACCATCCACAGATCTCCTGCCAATGCCAACCCTTCTACGTGCCATGCTACTGAGCAAAATGCCCCCAGCCTGTGCCAGGAGCTGCCACAGAGCATGGTACACCCAGGATCCCACCCCAGGAGAAGAGAGCAGTCCTCTGGATGCTTAATCTTCTCCTTCCTTGCCGAACCCGACTGCCCTGGCTCATTCCTGAACCTGGGTCACCGGCATGGCATGAGGTGTGGCATCCAGTGTCTCAACCCTCAGTGCCACTGGGCCAGCTGAGAGGAGGAATGTTGAAGGGCATGTCTTACTGAATTGGGCACAGTACAGAACAACTCAGGGACACCACGGGTTGAAAAGTATGTCCTGGATGGGACTTTCCATTTTGGACAGGCACATGCAGCAAACCGCCGGAACCCAGAATTCTCCACAAAGGAGAAGAGCAAAAGATCAATTGCCAGCATTTCAGCTACAGCAGCATTAAGTTCACATGATACTGTATGACTGGATGGGTACTTCAGCTTATGCGCAAAAACACTCTGTAACGTGGGCTGACTTAAATGTTTTACATGGGGTGTGATGTCAAATAGTTCTGCTTTTGTGAATGGCAGGGGGTGGAGTGTGGACATTTGATGAAGACGGTTGCACAGGTGATGATGACAAACCCAGAAATGCAGTTATTTTGCCAGATTTACCAACTTGGGTTGATGTACCACTTGCACTAGACATACTGCATTCACCACCACCACCACTAAAACTGCAACAGGACAACATTTCAAAATCATTATGTTCCTCCACCTCATCATGCCTGTACTAATCCTCTGCACTTATTTCCTCACTACTGCAAGCATTTAATTTCCTACTGGACTTAACACTCATGGAAGGGGATAACATGCTCGTAATGGTTGATGACGAAGGTGAACGCCCAACTGTGGTATTAGCTGCCATCTTGTGCTCGGTCCACAGCGCCATGTGCCTATTCTTAAGATGTGTATGCTGTCCTCCTGTGCTTAGATGGCTCCCCTTTTTACCTCGACTCACACACACATGGCAAAACTGGCAGATTGCAACTGACTCATCATTTGCATCTTGAACAAAAAAATCCCAAATGAAGGATTGTGATGCTTTGCTTTTAACATGTCCATGATGCTGGATATTGAACTCCGTTCTTTTAAGTACTGCAGTGATGAGGGGGGGTGCTACGTGATTTTTTGAGCAGTGCACATCTGGACTGCAACTGACCACCATGACTACCTATCATTATTACTTAGTCATCATCACCATCAACTGAAACTTGGAAATCACAAGTTTTTACCGGGGGGGAGTTCATGCAAACAGACCCAGACACTGCCACCTTGAATTTATTTTTCTCCAGTTCCCAACTAGGGTCAATTATATCATCATATTCATCAACATCACCCACATCCACATCTTCTGCTTGGATGCTGGCATGTGGACTGCATGTTGCAACCACAGAAACATCATCATCATCATCAACACCACCATCAGCTGATATTTTTTCACCACACTGTGAATCACTGCGTGGAAAATGCATGACATGAACTGCGGTGGAAGAAATGTCACATTGTATGCTATTGTTGACATGATTATCAGAATCCTCTCATTTGCAGTGCTTCACACTCCACTATATTTTTGGACATGGTACACTGGTCAGAAGTCGAACTTGAGGCAGCAATACTCATACTACCACCACCAGCAACTGCAATAACACCACTGGCTGGGACAACATCATCTCCTCCAAGTATGAGTGAAGCTACTGATTTGGCAGTAAAAAACATTGCAGGAGAAATACCTTTTCCTGCATCAGCAATGCACTTCTGCGTCTGTGTACTACCATGCCCATAGACTACCTTACCACTGGCAGAAACAGTTTTGCATGCACGTCTCTTTGTGGGTATTTTGGAGGATCAACAACAATATTCTAAACAAATTTAGATTTTGGAACGTTCACTCTGCATGGGGGCATGCTGGATGTGAAGCCAAAAAAACAACTGTGGCTTCAACAACAGATAGAGATGCAAATTCACAAGAGAAAACAACATCTTAACTAACCAGTGGTGCTGAGGTCACAAACAATCCAATCTGGAAAACAATTCATTTTGCCAGTGGGGGTGGGGGGAGCACTGACTGCTGATTTTTATGGCAGTACAAGCAGCAAAACAAAGAACAGATACCACGATTGCAGTATAAAATCACGCAGCTGCAGTAGATAGCAGGTTCACATTTCTGTGCCTGCAATTACACTGTAGCACAATAAAAGGTGTATTTATTATTTGATGTCATGCAGCACTGCACACACACACACACACACACACACACACAATTTGTCTACAACAAGTAATGTGTAGCAAATTGAAAAGTTCAGTAATATGCCATGTATTGCAAACAACCTGAAATTATGAACTGTTGCAACAGATCCACACAACACACAATCAACAAGAAAAGTTCAACAATTACTGACATTATTACTGTGTGTACATTAACACAGTAAGTTATATAACCAAACAACAAAGAACTCCCTATTTCTCCAACTTAAATCTACCTACACCACAGATTCACCCCTCCCCAAAGCACACTTTCACTGTCTTTTACTACACACACTCAATGTTGTACATTAACAATCAAAATCCACACACAAACAAAAACACTATTATATGAGCACAGGAGTATTTCCTACAATCGATGAACTAAAGTTTGAGCAAAAACAATTACTCAAAAAGGCTTTTTCAACAGCTTTTAGAATGTTTGAATCACAGACAGCTCTCAGAGCACACTGTCTCCTACAGCTTCCTACACACACTACCCCAAAGTGAGGCTGTGCAGATCAATGTTAGTTATTTGCACTTATATGTCTGTTTTGTTACTACGTATATATTCCTGCAAATGTACTGTAATTTGCTGAAAATTTTGTATAAGTGTGCTATGTCTGACTTCTACTTGTCCCATGATGTTTTCTTGTATCTACTGTTGTCTATGTACTCTTTGTTGTAATCTCCTGGGTCATATTGAAAATAGGTAGCTATGCTGTCTAGTGTACCTACCCAGTTAACAAAAATGAAATAAATAAATAAATATAGAGCCCATGTGACCTGAAATCCCATGAGTCACTGAAAAATTCACCTTTGGAGCTTAAAGATAAGGTGAAGTGAGGCAAAGTAGATTGTTTTCCATGCACTTTACCTTTAAAATTGGTAGAGTAGTGGTCTGGGAAGGCAGAGTAATGCAAAGTCATTGTTTTCAATGGACTTTGCATTACCCATCATAATGCAAAATTCTCCTCCTTCCCCACCCAAGGGGTAAACCAAGGCACTGTGAGGGTGCATGCTTCTGGTACCTGGGATTGGGTAGAGCCGTGGACACTTTAGGGAGATTCAAAAGGGAAGGCTGGCTGTGGTGATGAAAAGAAAGGAGTATAAACAGAACTTTATTAAAAAAGAAACTGAAATTGTCCAATTAGATACAGTGCAACCACATACTGTAAAACAAAAAAGGTGACCATGTAGAACTTGTCATATGTTTCCTTTTAGGGGAGGAGATGACATCATAGTCTTTCAAGGTCTATATGATGTCATTTCAACCCCACAAGGAAAACACAGCCTCACTGTGTATATTTGCCCATACATTATCATCTGTGTATGGTGCTTGTTTTCTTTACACTGAAATATACTAACTAAAGAGAAATATAGGAACCTTCCCTAGTAATGTACCTAAAAATACAGGCAGATACAGAGACAGACAGATATATCAACTAATGAACTGGGGCTATTTTTCTATTGAAATATTAGTTTACAGACTATTTGTCGATGAAGAGAAATATAGGAACCTTCTGTAGCAATGTACCTATAAAGACAGACAGACACAGTGACAGACAGATATTTCAACTGATGCACTGGGGCTATCTTTCAATTTGAATATTAGTTTACAGACCATTTTTAGATGGCAGATATGTTTGAAACCATAATTCTGTTGACAATGAATGCAATCAGTAAAGTATTTGAACACCAGTGTCTGATATTTGACAACTGATGGAAATTGCAAATATTGCTAATATCACTGTGCTGAAAGGATAGCTATACAGTACATAAGAATAGAATGTCAGCACAAAACTGGGAGCACAGGTTACACAGGAAGTGCATTGCCATTATACAGAAGCATCTTTGAGTAGTAGGGCTTTATCTATGTATACATTATTAGTAGTAATCCATTATTGGATGATAACCAAACAATTAGGTATTACTATTAGAATTGTATCCCTTCATTTGGATCACGGGAGTGAAGAGTGAGAATGCACATACACCAAGGGGGGCTGGTTTTCATTTTTCAGGTACTAGAGACTTAAGGGTTTGGTGGCTTTGGAAGGTACTGTAGAAGGCTATGTTTTTCATACTTGGAGGTGATCAAACTTTTTTTGCGAGGCTCAGTATGTTGACTAACATTAACTTAAGTCAGGGTGCAGATGCAAATTCTGTGGGAGATGCAAGTGGTAATGGGGGTCCAGGGTTTAGCTCCACATTACCTGAACAGAGAAGGAGCAAGAAAAACAGTTTCTTGATCCAGTTTTGCAGGATAGGAGCACTTTTTTCTTTTACAACCTTCTGCAGGGTCATGATGGGTATGATGTAATACTAGGGCACAAGTGAAGGGAAGCTAAGGAGAGTACTCTGACTTACATATATGAGGAGAGCAGAAAGTGTAAAGGTGAAGGATTTGGGTCAAGTAAAAAGGGAGTTGGGCATACTAAGTAAGGGGAGGTGCAGTGGAATAAGGTTCTGGTTACAGGACTGGATATTTCCAGAGATGGACCTGATCCTTGTTCTTTGTCGTGGTGGGCCGCTAAGGATAAGGTGGTTAGGAAGAAGAAAAAGCTTGAGTATAAGGAGTGTGTCATGGCACCACAACCACTGAGGGCTTAGGAGAGTTACGGACACAGTTGGTTGAGTGGATAGGAGATGACAGGATTAAGAAATGTCATGCCTGCCAGAGACAGCAAGTCTGCTGTGTAGATCAGTAGCTTTAGAGAGGACTAGGAGCGCACAGAAGGATTGGGTAGGAACTTGACCGGTTTGGGCCAATCAGATTGCATATCTTGAAAAGGGGCTGTACAAAGGTGTATTTAAAGGAGGCCTGGGAGGGGGTTGCTCAAAAAAGCAGCTAAGGCAGAGTGGGGTCAGGGAATAGCAAGACAAAAGAGAGATTAACTTTAGGCACCAAAGTGGCGGGGAGCAGCTTCCCACAGATTAACTACACTTAAAATGATCTGTAATCACTGTATTGAAATTAAGGGCCAATCTATTCAGGCAAGCAGTACAATTCAGCAGAATAAGTTTAGGCAAGGACTTTAAAACAATGAGCAAAAACCAAGCTGAAGTCAGCTTAGGGCTCTCAGAAATGCTCAATGAAATAGGCTGGCAGCAGGGACCAATCAGTGCTTGCCTCAGTGAAGCGCCTGCAATCCAGTTGGCTGGGGAGGTGCCGTACCTTTTATGGGAGGTGGTCCGAATGTCTTGAAGCAGTCGGTGGCTGGAGGAATGCCACTCGGTTGTGGAAGATGCTCCAGTGGGAGCGAGAGCTGTCCCTGTTCAGGGACTGCAACTTCTAAAGGAGGTGGTCTGGGTGTCTGGAAGTGATCAGTGGCTGCAGGAATGCTGCCTGGTTATGGAAGAGGTTAATGTGTGAGTGAGAGCTGGCTCTGTTCAGGGACCGCAGCTTCTAGGGGAGGTGGTCCAGGTGTCTGGAAGTGGTCAGCCACTGCTGGAATGCTGCCCGGCCATGGAAGATGCTCCGGTGGAAGTGAGAGCTGGCCCTGTTCAGGGACCATGGCTGTGGACAGAAAAGGGTAGTATGTAGTATGTATGCTTGAAACATCATTTTTTATACAATGATTATTAACTGTAAGCAAATATAAATCCAAGAGGTACAGCATCTGTGCATCCCAATGTCTATGACCAGGAAAAATGCCACAATAATGTTTTTTGTTTGCTTTGCTACAGCACCTCTGACAAAAAACGATAAAAACTAAAAGGTAGTACTTGTTCTTTCTTTTGCCATTCAAAAATGGCTAACTGCATCAATCTGAATTTTTCAGAATTTGTAGATCCTCCCACTCATGCAACCCCCTAAAGTATTCAGCATGATCTGATGACCCTCTTTTGAATGGAAGATGATCACAAGAGAGCCTTTAGCATAGAACATCTTGGGGGACCATAACTAAACTGTTGTTATTAACAAGTACTGTATAATATGTGACTTTGAAATATTATTCTGATAGTGAGTTCTTGTAATATCTATATCCTAGTGAAGAGAACGTGTAGCCATGTTGGTGCTTGGAAAACAGGAGTCACATGATACAATAGTTTGCTAACTTTTATTGCACCAATAAACTGTATGCTTCCTAAAAAGATAATATAGTACACCAGCTTTCAAGGCCACACATGTCCCTTCATAAGGTTGATTTCATCTGATTAAAGGAACTGTATGGCCCCAAAACTCAAGTCATGGTTATACAATAAATATTCAGGACAAGGAAGTCTAACATACACTTTGAATTATTGAAACTTTCTTTTTTTGCCTTGCTAAGTGTAAGCTCTTTATAAAACTGTCACATACTATTCAGACTGACAAGTTTATGTTATTTTTCATTTTCAGCTAATTTGCAAAATCCATCAATAACTGTGTTGGATGGCAACAAAGTATTTTCAGAAGGAGAAACTCTCAGCATAGTTTGTAGAGCTCCAAACATTTATGCAGCTAGAACATTTTACTTGACCAAAGTGAGCAGTGGCAGTAAAATTTCATCAGTAACAGTTCCTGACTCTCAGAATTCTGCTACTTTCAACATACCCAATCTAAGCATTGCCAATGAAGGAGAATATACGTGTGCATATCAAGTAGATAGCATCTTTGTGTCTCAATCAAGTGTTCCAGTCAAGATCTCTGTAGGTAAGTCCCATTAAAAAAAGTTGCATAGTATTGCATTTCTCTACATTTTTACTAACCTTTAATTAAATTTTAATTCCATTTTTATTAGTCATTTTAATCATGTTTGTAAATTAGCTGTCAATAAGCAGTGAACAAAGAGAGATCACAAGATCTATGAAAGTAAATCATAATTATTTTCAAGAGGCATGCATACACTCATTATATTTGCTCAAGGCCAGGGCAGTGTAAGAAAGGTGGTCTGGTTCACTAATTTTATCACACTGCACCCCCCCGGTTGCAATTCTCTCAGGGCTGTTTCACTCAAGTCTCATTATGGGCCTCTGCACATGAAGCATTAAACCAGGAACTGGCTCATGCAGTACAAGTCCTTTGGGACATGGGACCCCCCACTTTAGTTATTCCAGGTAATTTATCTTCTGCTTGGTATCACATAGAGATTTATTTTTAAGTTTAGTAGAGTTCTCTTCAAAAGTGGATCACTGATTTTGCCCAAAAATAAATTACATGTTCTTATTAAAATGCAGCAATCAAAGATCTGGATTACCAATGAAATATTAAATATTTACAATGCATGTATAACAATACAGCAGTAGTAAGAAATTTAACAAATAAGCAATTCTAAACCAAAATGATTACAACCTGAAAACCCTCATTATGCTTTTGTAAGATTTATTCTTACCCCTCAGGTAGAGAGATGCAGTGAATTTAAAATCCGTTGGTGAAGTGCACATGAAGTGGGTACTTTGTGTTGCCACTCTGCTACGTGGAGTAGGCAATGTAAAGTGCTCACTGCCTTGTCATTACCACTTCGCATTGGGCTGAATGACAACGCGAAATAAGGCAAAGTCATTGATTTCAATGGACTTTGCGTTCCTCAATATGATTCTAAGTGATCCACTTGGTGTTTCAGACTTGGCAGCCACCCCACACATCACATGGCTTATAGTACTGTAAGTCACATGCTCTCTAGCCAGGCAGGAAGGAAGTATGGTATGGTAACATTTTATTTATACAGTGATACAGTCATTGGGGTTCCGAAAATCCCTGTTCACAAGGCTTTCCTGTTTACATTATACAAAATTATTACAACTATACATTTATAACAATACAAGTTACAGAAAAGTACAAAACAATACATCAGAGTTTTACAAACTCATCAATAATAAGCATGTTAGCATTTTAGATTTACATTAATTTCACCTATTACAACAACAACGAAACTAAGTTCTGATTCAGGCCATTTTAAAAACATGATCAGTAGTTGTTAGTTCACGTAAAAAGGAGGAAGACAAATCTGGCTTTTAGTTACTTGATATTGAAGGTCATTTCACTAAATCGATTTTTAACTTTGGTATTATTAAATCTCTAGCACCAGTTTTTCTTAAATTTAAACCATGTTTTGGTTTTGTAATTTATTTTTAAGTTATCTAAAGATTGATTTTTAAATATATTATGAACCTGATTTAGCCAGATTCCCCTAGCCCATAAGCCTAATGGAATCCAACCCAAATCCATATACACAGTGCAATGATGAGTTTTAAAATCACACCTTAACACAAATCTTGCAAGCTTATTATAAAGTGTATCCAAGTTATTTAAATGTTTTCTTGCTGTATGTCTTCAAATATGACTTCCATAGTCAATAACACGCATTATTAATTGATTGATCATAATCAATCTTGTTTCTCTTATCATACAATTTGATATTCATCTCACTTACTCCAATTTTAACATGTTTTCTATATTGTTTGTTTTATGTTTGTTTATTAAGCTTAACAGGTATTTTACTGGAAACAAGTTCTTTACAGGTGCACCCACATATATTGTATACAGACAATACATAATCAAACATACATATACAATGCAGCAAATTGCAGACAAAATGTCTTTATTACGTATAAAATTCATAAAAAATTCATAAAAAACAGTTACAATTAAATTGAGATTCGAAATACATCCTTAATGCATCAACAAACTTTTGACAGAACACAACCACCTAATATCTTGAGGAATTTCATTTCCAAATGAATGAACAATATAAGCAAAGGATCTTTGTCCACTTTTAGATTTCATAAAGGAATCTCGAGAAACCTACTGTCTGACCTATGTCTAGAATAATGACCATCAATATATGGTCTCAAAACTTTGAAATACTATGTGGAATTCCAGAGTCCATAACTTTATATATGAACTTACCACACAGTATTGGAAATTTAATGAAACCGTAACCAGCCCATTTCTTTCAAAATCACACAATGATGAGATGACTTAGAACAATTTAAAGCAAACTTAGCTATCAAGTGAAGTAGTGGATTTCTTTGAAATCACTGTCAGAAGCAGTACAGTAATCATAGCTGCATGTTCACAACAGGGAGTAAGCAGCAATTTGAAATAACCAGCCTAGACTCAGGAATAAGAAATGAACGGATTCTGTACAAAGAACCTAATCTACAATATATTCTTGAGGTAACCCTCAAAATGAGGTTCATAACTTAGATGAGAATCTAGTAATACCCCAAGATATTGAAATGTATCAACATAGTCAAACAGTAATCCATCAAGAGATTTAACTTCCAAAGTACCAACCTCAGATCTCAGTCTAGGTGGGGTACCAAAACCATCACCTTTGTCTTAGATTTGTTTAAGAGTAATTTACAGGCCATAAGTGAAGACTGAAAATTGCACATTTCCTCTAGTTAAGAAACACCTAGATCTCCAAATGACAAACCCTACGTATAAATTACTGCATCGTCAGCGTAAAGTGTTAAAGAAGCATTATTAATCACACTTACTAGTTGATCAAAACAAAGAAAACAAAAGTGGCCCCAAAATAGAACCTTGTGGAACCCACACTTAACCATTACAGAGTCTGATACAGCACACCTATATTTAACCCTTTGAAACCTATTTGTTAAATAATCCTCGTCCAGTCCAAGAAAGACTCACCAACTCCCAATGACCCAAGTCTAGAAATCAACAATTGGTGATCAACTAGGTCGAATGCCTTGGTCAAGTCCACGAACACGGCACCTGGTCAGACACCCTTTATCCATGCCATTAAGTACCGCGTTCATGAACTCGACCAAGGCAGTCTCAGTACTCCTTCCCTTTCTAAAACCATGTTGGTTCTGAGACAATAATCCAAAACTATCCACATACCCAATCAACTGATTATAAACTATTCTTTCCTGAACTTTAGCTAAAGCAGACAAGATAGAAATAGGTCTGTAGTTACAAAACTCATGTTGTGAACCAGATTTAAATATAGGGTGACCAAAGTATGTTTCCATATATTAGGTATAGTACCTGTAACAAAGACAAGTTGAAAATAATACTAACTGGAAGTACTATAACCGAGGCAGCATCCGCCAATAAACTAGGACATAAGCCATCAGAACCAGCTGAGCTGTCCCTCTTAATACAACGCAACAACTTCTCTACCTCCCGGAGTAGTAGTCCTTAAGTACAGTTTAGGATTAACTGTAAAATCTTCAGTCAACCCCAAGTAGTTCACCTTGGACTGGTCACTAAAGGAATCAGACAATGTAGTAAATTTCAAATTAAACTCGTTAGCTATCTTCAGTGGACAAGACAACAAGTCACCATTCAACCTCATTGAACCTGGTTGACAAACAATAGGCCTTATGAAATTATTAATTGTTTTCCAAAAAGTAGTAGCGTTAGATAACCCTTCACATTGTTTATGACGAATATAGTCTGTTTTAGCCTTCCTTATCTTAGCCTTACATTGGTTCCTTAAAGTCCTATACGCATGATAACCAGAAGCAGAATGGTTCATTTTATCGTTTTCAGGCCTTGTCTCGTTGTCTCATAAGTTTAATCAAGGAGGTGTTAACCACCCATAAGTTTTCCTCGGACCCTTCTTTTAACAAGGGAGCTAACTGGTCAAAACATGTGTAAACTCAGTAATGAAAAATGCAATGCAGAATCCACATCAGGGATAGAATATAAAAGACCAATCTATTTTACCCAACTCTGTACAAAAGAATGTACATCAAATTTAGAAAAGATCTCAAATCCTTATAATTGGCTTAGACTTCTTCAGTCCCCATGCTTCCAAATACAGAAGACTGGATGATGATCACTTAACGAATCAGAGGTCAAACACATTTTATCATATTAATAGGTCTATTTGTTAATATCCAGTCCAGCAATGTGTGATTTCCTGATCTATTATTGTGTCGAGTGGGCAAAGTAATAATTTGTTGTAAACCAGACTGAGACAAGACCGTATTTAACTTTGTTATATCTGAACCCATCCAATATTATATTACTATATTAAATTTGTTATATGATATTGGAAAGTAAGACATTGATCTATATGTACCCCTTAATATTTATATGTTTCAGTTTGTTCTAAAAACTTACCCTCTTGTGTTTTTATATTTAATTTTGAAATTCCCTTCAAGTCCAATGCAAATAGCATAACCTGTGTCTTTTTACTATTAACTAATAAACCCAGAGATGAAAAAATGACCTTGCATGATGCTAAAGTCACTCTGTAAATTTAGTTCTACTTCACTTGTAGTTTTTCCCTCTGCTACTAAAACTATATCGTCTGCATATAGACAAATTTTTGAATATCCAATTTTCTTTGGTAAGTCATTTAAATAGACTATGAACAGGAGGGGGCCCAGGATAGATCCCTGGGGAACCCCTCTTGTTACATAGTAAATTTTTGACTGGTGTCCATTTAGGACAACAAATTGTGATCTTTTATCAAGGTATGATATGAACCAATTACAGGTTTCTTCTTCCACTCCTATTTTCATTAATGAGTTTATCAAAATACTATGGTTTACTAAATCAAATGCTTAAGATAGGGTCACATATACCACAGCCACGGACTTCACTTCCCCAAGAGGGGTTGCTATAGGATTCAAAAGTCAGTGAGTGCAGTAGCCGTGGACCTACCCTGCCTAATACCATACTGTTGTTGAGTCAATTTATTATATTTTTCCAAGTAGTCCATTAACTGATCATGGACAATTTTGTCAAATAACTTGGATACTGTGGACAACAAGGCTATTGGACGGTAATTTGAAACATCCTTTGGATCCCCTCCCTTATCTATTGGCATCACTTTAGCTAATTTCCAACTAGAGGGAAACTGTCCCTTTCTTAAGACTCTAATTAAAAATGTCCCTTAGTATAAGTGACAATTCCATAGCAGCCTCTTTTAATAATTTATTATCTATTCTATCTGGGCCACTTGCTTTATTTATTTTTAATCTATTTATGTTTTTTAGAACTTCTTTGTTTATCACTCTCTTAAACCTGAATTTGGGTTCTTTCTCATCTTGGGGACTCTCACCCTTTACTTCATTCAAGGTATTAGTTTTAGTTATAAGATCTAATTTCAGATCGGGGAGGTTTATGAAATAATCATTCAAAATTTCCACAGCTTTATTTGTTTCAAACGCTTTTCTATTCTGACTCAATTTTATTTTACTTTGTTTACTATTTGGATTCATAAGATTTTTTATAACAGACCAATAAGCACCTGGATTTGTTGATTCTTTAGTCCGCTGTTTATAATAACGAGCTTTTGATTTCCTGATTTCCTGTATTACTTGATACCTTAACCTTTTGTATTGTTCCCAAATTTCACTGTTTGATGTTTTATTTGCTTTTTTCCAATAATGATTTCTAATCCTAATCATTTTTTTTTTATTTTTACAGATAGCCATGGTAAATGTTTTATTCTATGATTTACTTTTCTTATATGGGGCAAATTTATCACAAGCATTAATAAACATTGTTGTAAATTCTAATACAGCCTCATTTAAATTTGGGATATGAAAAATCCTATGCCAAGGGAGTCCCTGAAGATATTATCTAAATGATAAACTAATACATTTTAAATAACTTCTTTTAGATATTTGTGGTACTGATTTTATGGGGATAGAATTTTTAATCGTAGAGAATACACACTTAACTATATTGTGGTCTCCTAAACTGGAGGCACATACACTTTTCTCCAAGATTGTCGATTCAGGTGAAACAAACATCATATCCAAAATATTACCTTTACTTAATAAGGAACCTTTCCTTGTAGGTGTATCTATAATTTGTATCAGGTTTAAACAGCTCATTGATTATTCCAACTTTTGACCCCTGGGACAACCCCAATCTGAGTTAAAATCACCAGCCAGAACTACGTGTAGTTGACCCAGGTGTTCCATTAAAACATGTGAAAATTTGTCAAAATGGATAGGGTTTATTTAGGTGGAGAGTAAACTACTTCAATAACCAATTTTAATTCTTGTATCTCAGTTAACAGGCATTCAAAGCCCTCAATTGACCCAGAGAGCAAAATTTTGGAGTTACCAATTGAATGAATTATGTACACCAAAACTCCCCCCCCCCCGTGTTCCCCGATCCTTGCTAAAGTGGTAGAAGTCCCTTAATTCTATTTATTTATTTATTTTATTTAGTTGTTTAACCAGGTATAGCACACTAAGCTGAAAGCTTTTTACAGGAGTGACCTGGGAGCACAAGGAGGTTAAGTGACTTGCTCAGGGTCACACAGTATGCAAGTGGGCTGTAGGATTCAAACCTAGGTCTGGTCTGCTGGATATCACCAAATTTGCAGCTCAGAGCCTTCTTTATATTCAATTCCTTTTTAACCAGGTTTCCATTAACATTATGATGTCCGGCTCTTTATTTTCTACCAGGATCTAAAATAGTCCATTTTATTTATCATACTTTGAGCATTATCTAAGACCATTTTAATTACAGGACCTGGGTTCAATTCAATATCTCCACAGAGAGCCAAGGACAATGACAATGCCAGTTACTTGAACAGATATACCCTGTTTGGATTACCATGTCCTTAACACAAAGTTCTTCTCTGATGAGGTTGAAAGGGTTTAGTCGTGAGTTCTGCTTAGCTGTTTGTAACTTGAAATTATTAGAACAATTTACATGAGTACTTGATCTTTTCATCAAAACATCAGTTCTCATGATGACAAATAGCTGAGCGACACAGACCAAACCACTATCAACCCTCATCATCTTAAATAAACAACATCTTTTTCATTTTACAGCTGTGTCCAAATGCAAAGAAAATAATCTATAGATGCCTGTTTATAAAAGTAAAAACAATCAGAACATTAACATTTTTATTTAGGTAACAGTACCTTACGTAAGTCAATGTTACCAAAATCTAAACCCAAACTGAAGTGAGTCACAAAGACAGTTTCACTTTCTCTTGTGCAGACTGAGAGAGAGGTGTGCACTAGAGATAGGAGTGTTTTGATTGCAGAGGAGGAGGAGAGTTAAAATTTAATAGTTAACCAACAGCTTTTTAAAGCTACATTTTTTTTTGTCTTTTCTGTACTGTTTTTACTTAATTTGTTCTTTCTGTAAATTTTATTTTTGTGACCTACTTTACTTAGTTGTTTGTTTGTGTGTGTGTTGTGCTTGTGTCATGAGATGGAGCAGGGTGAGGGAATGTCTGGGGCGGCTCTAGGAGAGCGTGGAAGTACCTGTCATCATACAATGCACATGCATGGGGGTCATGGGTGCCCATTTGTGTTGGCCCGCTCTAAACTTGTGAGTGTCCAACCCCTGGAAGCAGGACCAGCACTGTCTTCTGACTCTGAGACAGTTCAACCACCACCACCAAGTCCAGCACAAGGTCCTTTGGAGCAGGATGTGCCTGTTCCCCCAGGCCCAGGTGTGGATCCCATCAGTACTGTTGAGCAGTGTGAGCAGCCTACTGCCAGTTCATTTGGCCCTCCCCTGCCTGTGCCTGATCCTCCCTGCACCTCTGTTGTTTAGCAGTTTTTGACTGTGTCGGGGGACGACAGTGTGGTGAAGTGTCACCTATGTGCAGTGGAGGTGCATCGTAGCCCCAGAGTCACCTATGGACTGGGGCCAGCGCGCCTATGTTAATCACCACCAGTTCGGTGGCAGGCTGCCACAGGGACAGACCATGTCTGCACCTGCTGGCCATTCCATGGCAGAGGGTGCTGCTGTGCATAGTGGCATCCCTAGGAAGAGGAGGGCCACAGCAGCACCTGTTGCTCCATCAGCACCCCCACCACCAACACCACCACCACCAGCAGGTCAGCCTGTCGAAGGAGTGGACAGCAGAGAAGTGTGCGTAACACTGTCTGACTTGGCAGTTCTCTGGAGTGCTGTTGAGAACAGCGAGAGGATGAGTGCTGTGGAGCAGCAGCTGGATGACATAGAGGGACATCAGCTTCAAATTATGTCCATGCTGGAACTGCTGCTGGATCACCATAGGATCCCACATTAGTTTGTTTCCTCACACCACGTCCCCCAAACCTTCCTTGCTGTGTCATAAAAATCCTGGAATGATTGGTCTACGATCAGCTGCAAGGCTACCTGGAACAACACTTACGCCTCTCAAGGTCCAGCATGGTTTTCAGAAAGGCCATGGCATGGACACTGCCCTAGTCAGATTGACATCCGACATACTTAGCGCCATGGACCAAGGCACCCCACGAAGTGCTATTCATTGACCTCTCAAGGCCTTTGATGTGGTCAATCATAAACTGCTCCTTTCAAAGCTTCAAAGGCTTGGCATGGATCAGCTCTCTCTCCTGGACCACAAGTTACCTGATAGAACAGAACTCAGTCAGTCCACTGGCAGGCGCCAATCAACCCCAAGCCTGTGATTGCTGGGGTACCCCAGGGCTCCATCCTAGGTCCCTGCTATTCTCCCTGTTTGTGAGCGACATAGAAGAGGTGTGTGTACCCTGCAACCTAATACTCACGCTGATGACACTGTAATCTACCACAGTGACCCCAAATCCTCCGTCATCACAACTGAACTACAAGCTTGCCTGGCAAAACTTGAGACATGGTTCACTGCCAACCACCTAAAGCTAAACGAGGATAAGACAAAAGCTGTCCTCTTCGGGACCCGGTGACTGAGTAAAGACCATAGCGGTCTTCTCCGGATAATGTCAGCTCGAGGAATGTGTGTTGAGGTCACTGACCAGTTTAAGTATCTTTGGGTTACCCTTGACCAGGAGCTAACCTTGAAACCCCACATAGAGGTCCTAACAAAATCTATCCACCAGAGACTGGGCTTGGTATACCGCCTTGGCAGCTCCCTCTCTGGAGAAGCACATAGAACCATTGCCAACTGCAACCTCCTCCCCTCTTTGCTGTACAGCTTTCCACTATTACAGTCCCTCAGAGAGACTGAGCTAAGCAAGCTCTCCACCCTTTACCACCACATTGCTCACTTCGCAACCCACTCCTCCCCTAGGAGGCATCACTGCAAAGCTCTTAAGGACCTTCACTGGCCAACACTCAGGCATAAACTATCCTTTTCCCCTGCCTGCCTTTCCTACAAACTCCTCTCTATCCACCGCCCACCTCACATTAGCGACTTGCTTACCCATAAAGTCCCCCTCCGCAACCTCTGGTCTACTTCCAGTCGACTCCTGAACATACCCCACATCCGCACTAATCAAGGAAAACGCTCCTTCCAGTTCACTGCCCCTCATTTCTATTACTTGCTCCCCTCTTCTCTGCTTGACAAACCCTCCCTCTCCTTGTTCAAGGCTGGTCTTAAAGTCTACCTCCTTGAACTGAGCCACTGCTGCTGCAACCGCTAGATAGCTCCCTACCTCTCCTACTGAAATTTGGCTACCGACAAATCCTTGGCTTCCTGTGTACTAACTAACCTCTATTGACTGTTTCCTCTGCATAAACTGTGTTATGTTTTTTTGAATGACCCATGGACTTATGTACCCCACTGGCAATGAAATTTCTCTGAATCTGTTACTTGCTACGTGCTTTCTGTCTCTGCCTTACTGTTACCCAACCTCTTGTTCAAACTGTATATGTATTTTTGAAGCTGTATACTGTACCTAATGTAAAGCTGGTGGTGTACTCACCCCAGGTCGCCCCTGAAAAAGGGACCTCCGGTCTCAGTGGGTTTACCTGGTTAACAAAATCTAAATAAAAATAAAATAAAATGTATTCCTCCACCATTCCTGACCCTTGTATGAAATTATGCCCTTTTTTTGTTGTTTTCAGTATGCGTTATACTTTGTAGACTGGGGCCCCTTCCTTCTTTTAAGTGTCTGTTTGCTTTGTGTGTGTGCGTTGTTTTGGTCACTCATTTTTCTGCATCCACAAAAGGTATCTGTCTTGTGTCCAGAAAACTGACAAGTGGTAACACAGTGAAATGAGAGTGTTTCAGCACATACAAAGTCCTCCAGAATTAATGGCGCACTCAATCATGTGCACAAAAGTGGCACAGAGTCCCCAGATTTTTTCTGCAGGCCCAGAATGCATCCTACATGTGTCCAGAAAATTGATAAGTGGTAACAGAGTGAAATGAGACTGTTTCAGCACATACAAAGTCCCCCAGAATTAATGGCGCACTCAGTCATGCGCACAAAAGTGGCACAGAGTCCCCAGATTTTTTCTACAGGCCCAGAATGCATCCTCCATGTGTCCAGAAAATTGACAAGTGGTAACAGAGTGAAAAGAGACTGTTTCAGCACATACAAAGTCCCCTAGAATTAATGGCGCACTCAGTCATGCATGCAGTGGTGGCACAGAGTCCCCAGATTTTTTCTGCAGGCCCACAATGCATATCCTGTGTGCAGAAAAGTGAAAAGTGATCATCTCAACTGGATTGAAAGATGACCTTTGGATGTACAGTAATAGTAGCCTTGGTGAGCATATATATATATATATATACAGTTTTGGGTATTTTGTAGGTGATGATGAGGGGGGGTTGAACTTGACATGGACATGTACTCATGCTATTGTTCTGCATCACACACAGGTGACTTCATCACCAAACTGTTGCTGTGCACCGTCCAGTGCTCAATGAGATTTTTTTGACTTAAATGGAAATGGATAACTCTCAAGCACATGAAGGTAAGTATTTCTTTTTTTTGGGGGGGGTCATATTTTCAGTTTTGTCTGTCATGGTTTCTTATTTTAATATTTCTTCACAGATTTCATCAGCATCCTTCTGGAGTCCGGTTCTTAATGATGGTCATGGTCATCGATTGAAATGACTTCTGCGTGTTGCATGTGTGCCCAAGCTCGGGTCGGGGAGGGGTGTGCCTGATTATGTTGACAAACATTTTGGATAAGGCCACTTTGACAGAACAACAAAGTATCATGAATTTTCCTAAAAAAAGAAATGAATGACTTCTTGAAAGTTACAACTTCATTGTTATGTGTCCCTCCCTGGTTCTCAAATCTCAATCCCTATTGTCAACTAAGTTACATTTCAGAGACACATCTTGTCAACTACTAAGACAACCAATTGTGTGCAATATTTGCAGCAGTCTTTACAAAGCAATGAAATGGGTGAATTAAAATCTTCATAGTTACCAGAATGGATTTCACATGGACATTACATTGCTTCTCCTCTCTATCGGTATAGCTACAGCATCTTTCCCAATGAATAATATTAGCGATGGAGCCTGTTTTTGTTCTCCTGTAAAATAAACAAAATAAGTGTACTGTATGTGTTTTGCCACTGGGGCTCTGAAAAGCTACAGAAAACAAAATGGACAACTTAAGGAAGTGAGTCAGCATAACAAACATGAGTGCACATACTCACTTTATGGTTTAAATATTAAGAAGCTGGTGGTGGTGGTGGTGCACTGGTGGACTGGTGGTCCATGGTGGGCAGACAGACTAATGGTGGCAGCAGACTTAGATAACATCAGTCCCAGTGGTGGTGGTGGTCCATGGGGGGGCAGACAGACTCATGGTGGCAATATACTTGGATAACATCAGCCCTGGTGGTGGTGATGGTGGTCCGTGGTGGGCAGACAGACTCATGGTGGCAGCAGAGTTGGATAACATCAGTCCTGGTGGTGGTGGTGGTGGTCCTTGGGGGCAGACAGACTCATGGTGGCAGCAGACTTGGATAAAATCAGTCCAGGTGGTGGTAGTCCGGGGTGGGCAGACAGACTCATGGTGGCAGCAGAGTTGGATAACATCAGTCCTGGTGGTGGTGGTGATGGTCCATGGGGGCAGACAGACTCATGGTGGCAGCACACTTGGATAAAATCAGTCGTGGTGGTGGTGGTCCGGGGTGGGAAAACAGACCCATGGTGGCAGCTGAGTTGGATAACATCAGTCCCGGTGGTGGTGGTCCAGGGTGGGCAGACAGACTCATGGTGGCAGCAGACTTGGATAAAATCAGTCCTGGTGGTGGTGGTCCGGGGTGGGGGGGCACACTGCCTTTTAAATACTGCAGTTAAAATCTGCCAACATTAACCACATCATCATCCTCATAAAGAAAACTGCCCTCACAGTCATCGATGTCTGAAGTCTGACCACTGAGAATTCTTTCTCCATTGCATCATCATCTATGTCAGTGGTGGATGCCATTTCAGGCAGCCACTGCCAGTGCTACAGGATGAGCCATTTCATATCAGCAAGACCACCTTGACTAGGCCGGGTACGAATACCAAGGTTGCAGTCTGTGCTAGTATGTGCCTCTCATTCATTTTAAAGAATGTTAGCAAACTAACATTTGCAAGAGACAGGTTTGTCCGATGATCCCTGACTATTGCACCTGCTGAGCTGAATACCCTCTCATCACTTACACTGGAGGGTGGGCTTTCCACTCCAGTACAAAAGAGGATCTTCACTTATTGTCAGATGCCTGTTTTCAATCCAATTGTTGATGTATCAGCCTGTTCCCCGGAATCATTGATGTCACAAATACCCACTTGGGACAAAGCTTCCCAAAGCAGGTTGATGCCAACCACTTTGGATGACAGACCACCAGGAACTACAGCCCCCTTATCCTTGCATGATATGCTTGCTGGTCCTCCAGCTACACCTTCAGCTGGATTATGCTGCTGAGGTTTGTAAACCTTGCATGTGACTTCTGTGCCCCATGAACCAAGTGAACCAGTTGACCACTGATATTTTTACCTGTTCAGGCCTCCCTCCAGTACTGATACAATTCCATGTTTGTATCATGGGTCCAGCATTGTTACCATGGCAAAGTTGTCACTACACTGAATGCTTACAATGTGACGATTGTGTAGAATACTGTCAGCACGTGTTGCAGCAGCATACTGCTACCTCTGTCTCCAGCAACATCAAGGCTATGCTGTACATTCACCAGTGTCTGCCTCAGCACCTGCAGCAGTGGAATTGATTGGCTAATGGAGGTGGACGTGCCACTCACTGCCTGTGTTGCATGTTCAAAAGGCCGCAAAATTGTTATTACAGAGTCCATGAGGCACCACTGTTCAGTCGTCATAGACATGGAGGCCCCAGAACTGTCACCGCTAGTGTGCATAACAAGATATTCTGTGATGGCTTTGTATTGTTCATACAATCTCTCTGCCATGTATAATGTGGAGTTCCATCGGGTGACAACTTCCAGCTTCAAACAGTGCTGAGGCAGGTTGTTTTGTATCTGCAACTGCTGCAGCTGGTCACGGGCCATTCCAGACCTTGAAAAGTGAGAGCAGCTACGTCGTGCAATGGTCAGCATTTTCTTTATGTCAGAGTGCTGCAGAAACTCCTGAACCACAAGATTTAGCAATTTAACAAGATTTTAGCAGTGTCAGTGGCTCAGTAGGTAGCACACTCGCCTCTGAGGCCAGGAGATCAGGGCTGTGGGTCAGTTCCCACATCTGGCACTTGGGTTAATATCCCAGTACTGACACTGTAGTGCAGCATGGAGAGGGTGCTGCACTTCTGAGGTGCCATCTTTGGATGAGATGTTAAACCGAGGTCCCACCTGTCTGGATTGGTGGTAGCTCAGGTGTATGTTAAAGATCCCATGGCACTTATCGAAAAGAGTAGGGAATTTCCCGTGTGTCCTGGCCAAATTTCCTCATTCACTATAAATACCACCAACAGCTTAATCTGGTTCAAAGTCAGTTGGCATTCATCTGTATCCCCTCCCCTGGGTCGTGCCTGAAAATAGGCAGGATTTGTCTAGTACTTACCCGGTCAACAAAAGCTAAATAAATAAATGAAATAAATTTAAACAGTGGGCCATGCATGGAACACGGAAAAAAACACCATCCGTGATGCATTTCACCACATTTGACCCATTGTCACTTGCTATGAACCCAGCTCTCAGGCACAGAGGGTTTAGCCATCTGTCAATTTCAGTCAGTACCATGTCCAGCAAGTTCTCACCAGTTTGTGAACAGGTCACACTATGCATAGCAATTGTTGCATGCTGGCGAATTCCTGGAAGATTGCTACCGTGACAATCCACATTCCTGCACTGATTATTCACACTATCAGCATCACAAACAACCCCCGGCACCTGCACCCAGTGTGCAGTTATACACAGATATGAACTCCCCGCTGCTTTGCCACTTGTCCACATATCCATACTTAAATGGATGAATGGAGAGGAGGAATGTTGAAGGGCATGTCTTACTGAGTCGGACACAGTGCGGAACAACTCGGGGATAGCATGGGTAGAAAAGTATGTCCTGGATGGGACTTTCCATTTTGGACAGGCATGGGCAGCAAACCACCGGAACCCAGAATTCTCCACAAAGGAGAAGGGCAAAAGACTGATTGCCAGCATTTCGCTTAGCAGCATTAAGTTCACGTGACGCTGTATGATTGGGGAGGTACTTCAGCTTATGCACAAATACTCTAACGCTTTACATGGGTGTGTTGTTGGTCACAAATGGTTGTGCTATGTGATGAATGGCATTGGCAGGGGGTGGAGGTGGACATTTGATGAAGACTGTTGCACAGGTGATGATGACAAACCCAGAAATGATGCTATTCTTCCAGATTTGCCAACCGGGGTTGATGTACCACTTACACTAGATATACTGCATTCACCACCACCACCACCAAAACTGCTACTCTCACCAGCACTGGACAACATTTCAAAGTCATTATGGTCCTCCACCTCATCATGCCTGTAGTAATCCTCTGCCTTTACTACCATACTACTGCACACATTTAATTTCCTACTGGGCTTAACAGTCATGGAAGGGGATAACATGCTGGCTATGGTTGCCGCAGGTGATACAGGTGAACGCCCAAGTCTGGTATTAGCTGCCAGCTTGTGTTGGGTCCACAGAGCCAAGTGCCTATTCTTAAGATGTGTATGCTTCCCTCCTGTCTCAAGATGGCTCCCTCTTTACCTCGACTCACATGCACATGGCAGACCTGGCAGATTGCAACTGAATCATCATTTGCATCTTGAACAAAGAATCCCAAACAAGGAGTGTGATGCTCTGTTTTAACATGTCCATGATGATGTGGCTTATTTAAGTCTGTTATTTTAAGCACTGAAGTGAGGGGCACATCGTGTTTCTGGCATTTCTGCGCCTGGATTGCAACTGACCACCACGACTACCTATCATATTGAGTATTGGGCCATCATCGTCATCATCATCATCCACTAAAACCAGTAAATCACAAGTTTTACAGAGGGATTCCTGCAAACAGATTCAGACAAGCCACTTTTAATTTCTTTTTCTCCGGTTCTTAAGTGGGGTCAATTAAATCATCATCATATTCATCAACGTCACTGTCACACACATCCACATCTTCTGCTTGGATGCTAACATGTGGACTGCATGTTGCAACAACAGCAACATCATCATCATCAGCATCATCACATTCATCTTCAGCATCTATACCACCATCACCTGATATTCTTTCACCACACTGTGAATCACTGTTGCATGGAAAATAAGTGACGTTAAGTGCCATGGTGGATGGAATGTCACATTGTATGCCATCGATGACATGATCATCAGAATCAGATTCAGTTAATGGGATGTTACTGGGAAGTATGACATCATCTACGCTGTCACTCACTTGCACTGCTTCACACTCAATATGTTTGGATATGGTACACTGGTCAGAATTAGAACTTGGCGCAACAATGCTAATACTATCTCCACCACCACTAACACGAGTAACACTAACACCACCGGCTGGGAAAACATAATCTCCTCCAACTAACAGTGAAGCTACTGATTGGGCTGTCAAAAACATTGCAGGAGAAATACCTTTCCTCACATCAGCAATGCACTTCTCTGTCTGCGTACTACTACCACGCCCACAGACCCTCTTACTGCCAACATTGCCATGGCCAGAAACAGCTTTACTTGCACATCTCTTTGCAGGCATTTTGGGGGATCAACCACAAATATTATTACCAAATTCAGATTTTGATATGTTCACTTTCTGACTGGAGGGTCGCTACTCGCTAGTTGGATGTGAAGCGAAATAAACAACTGTGGCTTCAGCAACAGATAAGAGACTACTGTGTTGTGACACTGTCATGGAATTAAAACAACTTCAGTAACCAGTGGTGCTGATGGGGTCACAAAAACAATCCAGTCTGGTAAAAAAATACCTTTTCAATGTGGGTGGGGGGGCACTGAATACTGACAGTGCTGATTTTATGAGAAGAAGCCAGAAGGTGAAGGAAAGAAACATATTCAATTCAGTGCTTCAGAGTAACTGGTAACTGGTATTTTTCTTTTAAACTTAGATTGTAGGCTTGTAGTGACACTATACTTTCTTTCTGTGTTGTCTTTACTTATAATTGTTTTTGGGCTGTTGAAAATTTAAAAAATAGTGGTGGTGTAATTCTGTGCTGTCTTTAATTGCTGCAAATTTTATCTTGGCTTGTCTGACTGTCCTGTAGCTGGGTGAAGGGTGTTAATTGTCTGGCCTCTGACCTCAGCTACGTGATAACTGGAGGTGGGGCTTAGTCACAGTTAAAGCAGCAAACAGAAGTTCATCTTCTCAGAAGAAGCCAGAAGGTGAAGGAAAGAAACATATTCAATTCAGTGCTTCAGAGTAACTGGTAACTGGTATTTTTCTTTTAAACTTAGATTGTAGGCTTGTCCCACCCCTTCCCCCAACTCTTAATTATATGCCCTGATAAATCTGATTGACAGGAACTAAACACAGGGTATAGTAAGAGGTGTGAAGTAGGAGGGGCATAAGGGGGAAGAAGACCACCCTCAGCACGACAAGTGTTTTGATTCATTTATTTATTTATTGGTTTCTTTTCCTTAAAAATATATCTGAGGATCAGTTACAGGATTTTTAATTACTGTAAATAAATAAAAAGAGAACTAAGAGAGCTTCAGTAGCAGATAAGTAGTGGAATTGCAGTATAATGTGGGAGTGGTGCAATGCAGTGGCTGTGGGCAGCCATATTCAGGCAGACCTTCTGGACACTGAGGTGCTGCCCTATCTGCATGCATCTCTCGGACTGCAGGATGAGGTAGCCAGACTCAGAGCAGAAGTAAACTGGGTCAGGAGTACCATCACCCTGTCCAGGAACCACCCAGTCCAATGCAGCTGCCTCAAAGGATGCCGAGAACGAGGAGCACTTGGATGACAGTGGGCTCAGGAGGGTTAGAGCAGTCAGGCAGAGGCACATCCAGATCCTATTCCACTCAAGAATTCATATCACACTGGCAAATGAGGGCAACCAAATAGAGTACCCAGGAAGTGGAAGGAAAGGATGTGGAGGTTAGGCAAGGAGGTGACTCAGTGGGGAAAGCAGTGGACCCCAGAGGAGGAGGAAGCGAATCCTGGTGGGGGACTCCATCATAAGAGGGATCCAGCTAGGAACACAGGAGGGGGAGGACAGGGAGGTGAGGTGCCTACCAGGTGCCACGGCATGGAGGGATGGAAGGAAGATACTGGGGATCACTGGGAAGACAAGACAGGAGGGTGAGCTGGATGTCATTATCCACCTAGGTACTAATGACTTGGCAAATGGGGAGCCAAAGGAAGTTCAGGAAGAGTTTAGGAAACTGGGGAGGGGTCTCAAGCAAGTAGCTACTTCTGTCACTTTCTCAAGTACTACCTGTGAGAGCAACGAGAGCATAGAGTGCATGCACCAGAACTTTAACTCATGGTTGAAGAACTGGTGCTGTGAGGAAGGGTTTGATTATTGGTGACTGGGACTCATCTGGAGGGATGGAGGTTTGTTTCAAGCCTGACGTGCCTGCATCCATCCTGGAGGGAATCAAACACTCAATGATAAGTTTAAATGCTACATTGACAAGCATTAAACCTAGCAAAGGGGGTGGCAGGCCAGCAAGGATGGTACCTACTTGCTCATGCCCCACAGCTAGTAATGGAACCAGTGAACCAGAGGAGTGGCTATCTCTGCAAAGCAGTGTGCAAAAGTTGGAGATTAGTGTCCAAAGGTGGATAAGCAGAAAAGGGCAAAATTCAGCAGAAGGGCAGACAGCAAGGAGAACCAGGAGAAATGACAACCAAGGAAGGGGCTGGAGTAGAACAGTGAAGCAGTCTAGGAGGTCAAATCATGGAAAGCCATGTGTGCAAATGCCAGGAGCCTTAGCAACAAGATGGAAGATCTGGAGGCTGTCATGGTACAGTCAGACCTGGACATTGTGGCCATCACTGAAACCTGGTGTAATGATAACCATGACTGGGAGATGGCCATACCTGGCTACAACATATTCAGAAGAGACAGAGCAGGCAGGAAGGGAGGAGGAGTGGCACTGTATGTGAAAAATGACATAAGGGCCACACAGATCCAGGAGGAACAAAATGGGGAGAGATACTGTGGTTAAGCTAGAAAGGAAAATGGGGCCAGCCATACGCTGGGTGTGGTCTATAGACCACCAGCCCAGGAGGAAGAAACAGATAGGGAGTTGATGCTAGCCATCCAAAGGATGGCAGACAAGGGTGAGGTAGTACTGGTTGGAGACTTCAATATACCAGACGTGGACTGGAGCATCCCAGCAGCAGCATCAACTAGGAGCAGATTTATCCTGAGTCCTTCAGGTGCCTTCCTCAAGCAACTGGTCATGGAATCAACTCGGCAGAAGGCAATATCTGGACCTTGTGCTCACAAACAGGGACAGTGTGATGGGGTAACAGTGGGGAGCACCTGGGTAACAGTGACCACCAGTCATTGTGGTTTGAAATCACTGAAAGAGCAGAAGCAAACCACACAAAAACACGTATCCTGGATTTTAGGGGGCAGACTTTGGAAAACAGGAGATGCTTGAAAGAGGCATTAAGGGAATGGGACAGGAATCAGGGATTGAGGAACAGTGGCAGTATTTAAAATGGGATTATAAGAACAACAGAATTATGCATTAAGCAGGTTAGCAAGAGGAAAAGAAAGAGGAGACCATTATGGTTTCCAAAGAGGTAGCAAAGAAAGTGAAAGCCAAAAAGATTGCATTCAGGCAATACAAAAGACACGGCAGAAGGGGATAGGGAGAAGTACCAGGAGAAACAAAGGAGGTAGGAAGTCAGTAAGGGAAGCCAAAGCTCAGACAGAAGAACACATTGCAAAATCAGTGGGTAAAGGGGACAAAACCTTTTACAGGTACATAAGTGAAAAAAGAAAGACAAAGGGAGGGATAGTGAGACTGAAGGGGGAGGATGGGAGCCGCGTGGAGGATGACAGCAGTAAAGCTGACATATTGAACAGGTATTTCTGCTCAGTCTTTACTAAGGAAGAGGGGTAATGGGTCTGAAGGGAGTACAAGGGGTGAGAATGGTGCAGAAATGGACACAAGTCCCTTTACACGAGAAAGGGTCCTGAAGGAACTGGAAGTAATAAGAGCTGATAAAGCAATGGGCCAGATGGGGTGCAACCCAGGGTCCTTAAAGAACTAAGAGAGGTGATTGCTGAACCTCTGGCTATCCTGTTCAGCCAATCACTGAAACAGGCAGGTACCCAAAGACTGGAGGACAGCAGATGTAGTCCCTTATACAAAAGTGGGAACAAAGAGGAAGCAGGAACTACAGACCAGTCAGCCTCACCTTGGTAGTGGGAAAGATCATGGAAGCACTACTGAAGGAGAGATTGGTGGAACATCTGGTTGTCAATGGACTACAGGACCCAAGGCAGCATGGTTTCACCAGGGGAGGTCATGTCAGACCAACCTCATTGAATTTTTGACTGGGTGACTAGGGAGGTGGATCAGGGAGGGCAGTGGACATGGCCTATCTGGACTTCAGCAAGGCCTTTGACACTGTGCCACATAGAAGACTATTACACAAACTGGGAATATGGGTGTGGGCAGGACAGTAGTGTGGTGGGTAGGTAACTGGCTGGGTGGCAGGACACAGAGGGTGGTGGTAAATGGCTGTCACTCCACAGAGGGAAGAGTGACCAGTGGGGTACCACAGGGATCAGTGCTGGGACCGTCCTATTCCACATCTTCATCAGTGACATTGCACAGGATATAGAAGGCAGAATTTCACTGTTCGCTGATGACACAAAGCTCTGTAACAGAGTAGACACACCAGAGGTGTAGACAGAATGAGACACGACCTGCAGAAACTTGAAGAATGGTCAAGGGTTTGGCAGTTGAAATTCAATGCAAAGAAGTGCAAGATAATGCATATAGGGCACAAAACCCTGGCACAAATATATCAGTTTGGGGGTGAGGATATAGCATGCACCAAGCAGGAAAGGGATCTTGGGGTTGTCATCTCTGATGACCCCAAGGTAGGGAAACAGTGTGACAAGGCATCAGGTAAAGCAAATAGGATGCTGGGATGTATAGGCAGGGGCATCACCAGCAGGAAAAGGGAGGTCATAATTCCGCCATACAAGACACTAGTGAGGCCCCACCTGGGTACACAGTGTACAGTTCTGGAGACCATGCTCATACGTAAGGACATAGACAGGGTAGAGAAGGTTCAGAGAGGGCAACAAAGATGGTGCATGGGTTGCATCACAAGTCCTATGAAGACAGGTTGAAGGAACTGAACATGTACTCCTGGAGGAGAGGAGGAGAGAGGATATGATAGAGACATACAAGTATCTTACAGGGAGGAACAGGGTGCAGGAAAACACTATTTTAAGCGAAAAGATGTTTCAGGACTAGAGGGCATGGGATGAAGTTGGAGCGAGGACGATTCAGAGGAAACATGAGAAAGAATTCTTCACAGAACGGTGGTGGACAAGTGGAACACCCTGCCAGAGGAAGTGGTGGGGGCTGAAACAATCACGGGATTTAAGAATGCATGGGATAGACATAAAGGAATTCTGGAGGTCAGGGGTAAGGGGAAATAGACTTCTAGGAAAACAAACTGAACTTACAAGCTCAAATGGGCAGACTAGGTGGGCCATAGGCCCTTATCTGCCGACACTGTCTATGTATCTATGTATCTATGTATGGCACTACAAGCAGCACCACTAAGAGCAGAGAACACGATCGCAGTACAAAATCAGGTAGCTGCAGTGGATAGCAGGTTCACACTGCTGCACTTAGTTGCACTTACACTGATCTGTGTTACAAATTTTAAAAGGGGTATTATATTTGATGCACACAACACTGCACACACAACACACAGAACACTTTGGCCCAGATATTCAAAGGTTGCGCCATGCACAACGAGATATTGCCAGTGCAAGTCCGAAAATGTGCCATTCTGCATATTCAGTGGGAGGCAGCTGCACTCTCAAATTGCAATGCGAAGAAGTGCAATGCTTATGAATGCATGTGCAACCCGTGGGGAGGAACCATGAATATATGGTGCAGTGCGATATTCAACAACATCGCTCATGTGTACAGGGGAGGTGAGAAAGTTGTGCCATTTCGAAGTGAGCCAAAATAAAAAGGGAGCAAGAGGAGAGGCAAGAACGCTACAGGAAGGCCTGCAGTGGGGGTGAGCTGACAGCCATACCTGTGAGAGCAACAGAGAGAGGACAGTGGTGGAGCAGGACAGGGCACACTTGTCTACGCAGGACAGGTCTGGGAACCAGACAAACAGAACAGGGACAACCGGGCAGTGCTGCAGAGTGGTCAGGGCAGTGGCAGGAGACAAAACAGCAGAAGGCCAGAGGTGTACCAGGTGCAGGAGGAGCAGCATAAAGGACAGCAGGGGGACCAGGACGACATCTGCTAGGGGAGTGAACAACAGCCAGGGACATGGCCAATGCCACCATACAGATGGAGGCAGTAATGAGGGGTGTGAGAAGGCAAGCAGCAGGGGGGGCGTGGCCGTGGAAGGGCCCGTTGGTGGTACACCCCCAACAAGCAGTACCGAGCCTGCATCACCTTCGAGCAGTATAGCAATACAGAGATCGTGGGCCGGTACTGCCTGAACCGGGTGATCCTGAGGCAGCTCTATGAGCTGTGCAGTGATGACATGCAGGAATCCACATGATGGATCCATGCTCTGTCAGTGGAGACCAAGGTGACAGCTGTCATGTGCCTGCTCACCACGAGCACCTTCCAAAGACCAACAGGGGACATGACAGGCATAACCCAGTCAGCTGCATCATGCCTACTCACACAATTCCTCAGTGCACTGCTGCCACATGCTGCAGAGTACATCCATTTCCCCACCACACAGGCAGAGCGCACAGCACACATACAACAGTTCCACAGGGTAGCACGTATGCCTGGCATGCTTGGGACCATTGACTGCACCCATGTGGCCATCTGCACACCACCTGGTCCGGAAGGCATTGCCTACCGCAACCGCAAGGAATACTCCAGCATCAACTGCCAGGTGGTGTGCGATACCAGGGGGTGCATAACCAATGTCTGTGCCATGCACCCTGGGTGAGCACATGACACCTTCATCTGGCACCAGTCATCACTGTGCTACAGGTTCGAGAGTGGGGATATCCCCACTGGCCACCTAGTGGGTGAGTATGCACAACACACAGGATGACATGGGCAGCCGGGGGCATAGTCAGAGGTGCCAGGGTACCAGCCTTGAAGGCCCATGGCAGAGCAATGCAAACCATCATACTAATGTACACCATCTATACACAGGTGACAGTGGATACCCACTCTGTTCCTGGCTGCTCACACCGTACCGGCGCCCTGCCACCCCATCACAGCAATGATACAATGAGGCACACACCACCACATGTAATATCATCGAGCGTGTGTTTGGGATGCTGAAGTCACGGTCCCGGTGCCTAGACAAGTCTGGAGGTGCCCTACAATACAGCCCCTCAAATGACTGCTGGCTATTCCTGGCCTGTTGTATCCTGCACAACATGGCCAACAACTGTGGGATAGCTGTAGAGGTCGAAGAGGGGGACAGCAATGGGGATGATGAGGACGCCAGTCCAGAAGGTGATGAGCAGCCACCCCCTGGGTGAAGGGACCCCCGACTGTGCAGAATGGCACAGCTGCACTGGGACACCATCACAGAGGAGCATTTTGGCCAACACAAGTAGGTCACAGGGACATGTGCAGCCACCACTGGCAAGGGCACAACCCATACACATGCATGGTCGAACACCGGGGTGGAAGGTGGCAAGTGAATGGGACTGAGTGTGGAGCTGCACATGCCGTCAGGGATGGGCATGGCCAATCATGACACGCGTGCGCGCGCGCACACACACACACACACACACACACACACACACACGCACACACTCCCACCCTCCCAAACCACAAGACATGACAAGCAGTAGAAGGCACACCGACCACGACTGCAGCACCTAGCCACACACAGGCCCACACATGGCAATGCCCAGTGGCAGTCACTGTGCATGTGTCAGATGCTGGGCACCATTGCACACTGGCGGACAGCACAATGCAGGCATCATCATGCACACGCCACAGTGGCCAGCAGCCGGAAGGGTGTGCACATGGACTGTGTGTGTGTGCAGGGCCGGGCACTCCCACCCGTTTGTCTCATGGTGCACAACACACTGCACACAGGGAAGTGGCAGACAGTGGCCATAGTGGGAGACAGGTCAGTGCCACGGCCACCATGGATGTGTGGGTGGCCCCGCCGAGACCTGCCAGCTGTGCCAGGCTGACCATTGGCCTCATCGGGTGGCACAGATGTACCCCCAGGGGTGACACTGTGGGAACATGACTGTGTACACACAGTGGTCCGCAGCTCACCGAACATGCCTGCGCCAGGAATGCTCGGTATGCCCACAGCTGAAGCTGGTGTCGACATGGGAGGTGTCGCATGACGCCAGAAACAGGGGGTGGACATGGCACTATGCGGTTTCTGCGGCACATGGGCAAATAACTAGGTGCCCATTGTGGCCATGACAACTGTGAATGCCTGTGTCTGCCTGTCAATGGCGGCAGTCACATCCTCCCACAGGTGGTCCATCCCTGCCAGGAGCAGACCGGTGTCCCTGCTGTGCCTCTCCTCTGCCTGGCACAGGACAGCACTGAGTGCATCCACTGTCATCACAAGCCGCAACTGCTGATGCACTGAATCCTGGAGTATGCGGGTGTGCTCATCTCTAGGAGGTCATCCACCTGATCAGCATGCTGCCCTCATGGTGTTCGCGGCCGTGCTGGAAGCACCCTGAGGTTGGGTGTTGCTCACCAGGGCCATGCCTGGGCATGTCCACAGGTGGTGCACTGACGTTGACCCCCGACACTGTCCCCCCATCTCCATAGTCCAACTGCTGGCACTGCCCCTCCAGCTGCTGATCACAAGGGCTCGCCAGTGCCGACGCATCGTCCGTAACAGCCCCACCGGCCTGGACGCATACTAGTGCTGCCCCACTGGGGCATACAGACACGGACTGGGACTGTGATGTCATGCAGGCCTCCACGGCGGCACCACCCAAGGCTACGCCCGTGCCATTCCCTGCTGTGAGACCATCCTGCGTCCCACACGTATCACTGTCTGGGATGTGTGATCCATCATCATCATCATCATCATTGGTTCCTGATCCAGCACCAGTCCATGCCCCAGCATGCTGGATTCCATGGCCGCTGTTACACTGAGACACAGGCAGTGCCTCGTCCTCACCATCACTACCATCTTCAGACTGAACAGACAGGTAGGTATGCGGTGGTACTGACCCACAGACACCTGTGGAGGTGGATGGGTGCTCCTCCATGTCCAGGGCCTCACCCGGTGGACAGATCCACCACTGCTGATCCATGTAGATGGTCAGGAGCTGCAAGGGAACACAGTACCATTAATATCACCACCCTACTATGTGGCACTCCCCCCACCACCCACACACTGACAGCACAGGACCTACCATGCAGTGATGGGCTGCCACCCCATCTGGAAACCACCACCTGGAACACCCTCTATGGCACAACGCTGCATGCTGCTGGCCATCTGCTCCTCCTGTGGCATCAGGAGAGACACATCCAGCTTCCCACCACCTGTTGCAGCACGTGCAGCCCTGATGGCAGTCACCTTGTCTTTAATCCTCCTCCTGTCCGTGCCAACCTTCTTCTTACATTCCTTCATGGACCGCTGGTGGCTGCCATGCTGGTTCACGGCATGTGCAACCTCGCCCCATGCTGCAGCACTGGCCTGTGGTGTACCTCGCTGTCTGCTGATGGGTGGTTCCCTGTTAAGGTATGCCTTGAACAGGGCGTCTTTTTCTGCCCGTGTGAAGTTGGGCCTCCTCTTCCTCCAACATTCCTGTTCCACCTCTTCCTTACGTTAGTCATAGTACAGCCTGTGGGAATGACAGGTGTTACCTTTCACTGTGCAGTGACATGCACCTCCCACACACCCACAGTCCACACTGGCAAACAGCATGCAACCCACCACAATAGACTGCAATACCAGACTATGGCCTCTGCAGCCCCATGTTGCATTTATGTAGTGCAACACATGCAAATGAGGCAAGGCTCAAATTTAAGTGGATGCTAATACAGTAGCTGCGCCATGGAATTGCTGATGAGCTGATTTGCATATGCCGGCTGAATATCATGCTGTTGTGCCTTGTGCAATTGTGTTGAATGTGCTCAGGCACAGGTGCAGCTCTATGACGTGCGCAGTAGGCACCGCACGGTGCATACCCAGGTTGCTGACACTGACGCCTGCCATGCTGCTGACATGCTGAGTGCGGGAAGCAGTGCAAGTCACATCCACCACTGTGCCAGTGGTGCTAGTGCACTGTTCAAATGGATGATGCCCTTGCTCTGGGAGCGCCATAGGCACCGTGGTGCCACAGCATGGTAGGCAACCACAGAAAGTCCCACACAGGTGCCCTACATGTGGGCAGTACCAATAGCGCTGTGGCGGTCCATGCATGAGAGACTCTTGACCCTCTCCCCAACCTTTGCCCCAGGCGTCATGCATCCACATGGGTGCACCCCATCACGCTGTTCGGTGACAGCATGATGGGGGATGGCAGCGTTGTACCACACAGCATCTGCACATGGCAGACATGCACTAGGGAGAGACATTTTGAATTAGAGAAGATCCAAAGATGGCACGTAGGAAGGCTGCAGTATGGAGTCAGATTGAACTGGCTAATTTAGTGGCACTGGTGGAGCCCCATGCTGGTGCTCTATTTGGAGAAGCACCCCTGGACAGGGCCAGGAGTGCTGTGTGGGAGGGGTGGCAGTGGCACTGGAGGAGGCCACAATGATGGACAGATCAGCAAAGCAGTGTCAACACCGGTATGGGGACCTCCAGTGGAGGGACCCGGACAGGCTTTCCCAATTGCAGGCATGCGCCAGGAGAGGCGCTGTTCCATGGCCAGGTAGGTGCCCCATCCATACACTGGTTGCGTCTGTAAGGGTATCATGGTGGGCATGTAACCACCACATAGGGGAGGTGGGCCATCCAATGTGGGCAGTGTTGGTGGTGGTGGTGGTGTGGGGGCCAATGGTTGGGTTGTGTGGATCGCACACACCTGGGGGTGGACCTTTGCTACTGGATTGTACTGATATTCCTCTCTCCATGTTTACACCCTAGGCCCTGATGAGCATCACTGTGCTCATGAGGACAGGCAGAGATGCGAGCTAAGGGGAGGGAAGCTACGTCTTCATGCTGGAGGTCCCATCATGGGTCAGTGCCAGGACCAGCCCGATGATGGTGAGTGCCTTTCATCCAGGATATTCTGTGTTGCAGGGCAGGTGGCGGGGCATGGCCACCATCCATTGACACCACTGCCGTGCACTCCACATGGTATAGTCAGCACTGTCCAGTGGAACTGCTTGTCTGGGTGTGCAGTGATGGTGGTCCATGCATGCACCAGGTACATGGCTGTGCCACTGCCTTTGCACCGCATAGCCATGTCACTGTACAGCCAAGGTGGTGCTGTGCGGGACTTGGGCGGTGGGTGTGTGCAGCAGTCCACATGGCTGTGTGCACCTGGTTGGGCAGATCATGTGGATACGATCACTGTGGGTGGTCACACACCATCACAGGGGCGTGTCCCATGGCTGTATGCCATGCACAATGGGTGGGCTGCAGGGGGCTGTGCATTCACACCTATTGACTCTGCTCCCTTGTCCTAGGTGGACGGTGGATGATGAGAATTGAGAGGGTGCTGCAGGAGCTTCTGCAGGTGACCCAGGCCTCTTTAGAGATCCTTCAGTGGGTGGAGCAATTTGGAGTCTGCAGGAGACATGGCAGAAAGCGCCACCAGAGCAGGAAGCGGGGCTCCCACTGAATTGCATGTGCCCCAGGATACAACCAACCCCCTGGACCCACCTCACACCCCTTCTTCCCTCTCCCATATGTTCACCCCTGCCCCTTACCTACCCCCCACCTGGTGTAGCCCTCACCCCATAATTATTGTATATAGCTGTATATAGTTTTGTTATTACTTTTCAAATACATTTGTTTTGTTATACCTACTGTGGTGGTCTCTGATTTGCAGCGGGCTAAAGGTGCTCAGCTGCAGTGATGTGCATGGCATCAGGGTGTTGCTATCATGAGCGTGTGTGTCCATAGGGGAGGTGACTTTGGTGTGGGCGTAGCTCCCAGTCACTGTCTGTGGTTTGTGTGTTGTTCTCTGTGCACTGGATGATCGCGCGCAGTGGTACACGTGCATGCACTGTGTCCATGGTGCCCCGTCAGACCATCCATGGCATGTGCAGCTGACACCTTGCATGTCTGTGACCTGCACAGCCTGCTGGCATGTCAGTGGTGGCTGCCCATGCTGGACAGCCACTGCACCCAGCATGATGCTGGGTTGCCTACTGTCACTGGTGTGGTGCACGTCTGCCTCGGGTGGCACTGTTGCCTCTGCTGTTGTTGTCCCACCTCAATACTGTCACTTGTGTCTGTTGCAGGGGGGTGTGCTCCACTGTCTGTCACTTGTGCTCCGGCCACATGCTGGTGGCGTACAGTGTTGTGGTGCCTGCACAGGTTTGCTGGCACTCCTGTGCCATGGAGGGGTTCTGGCCATGTGTACATGGCAGCCATGGCCACACGTCAGGGGCTTGGTTGACCCACTACTGTGTCCCTGTGATGGTGTGCCCTTGGGTATGGGTGGGTGTTTGTCTATGCACTGTGTTGCATCCTGTGTGGTGCATGCATCCATGCACCACTGTGGGTGTCTGCGCTGGCTGTTGTGGCCAGTGCTGGGACAGGTTGTGTCCTTGAGAAGGTGTGCAGGGTGCTGTACTACTGGTGATGGGGTCCGGGCATTCCCTGTCACATGTGGGGTACCTCTGTGCTGACACAGGTCGGGTCTCAGCTGTACCTCAGGGGGACGTGCAGGGTGGCACTGTGTATGCAGTCATTGCATCATCGTCTGCTGCCACCCACTGCAGGGTGCTCATGGTGGGGCTGCTTTGCATGGTTCTGTGATGCACAGGGTTGCATTGTCACAGTGGGGGTGGTGGCATGCATGGGGTGTCCTGCACTGTTGGGCGCTACTCCTGGCCAGGGTGTATGGGGATCATGGTGCAGGGTGTGCTCTGCATTGGCAGGATGGTGTGGCACAGGGTGGCTGGGCATCCATGTGTGATGGTCACAGCTTGCCAGGGGTGTGCTGGGGCACCATGCCCTGGTGGTGGGTTTGTTGCTGGTATCCCTGGGCTGGTGGTTCTTCCAGCTCTCCTCCGGTTGTGCAGTGCATGGGGTGTGGGGGGCAATGTCTGTTCTGCTGTGTGCTCCTCTGCCCATCCCTACCATGGGTGGTGGGCCCCTGCATGTCCCTGGTTGTGCTGTTGCACTGCTGCCCTGCTCCACTGAGCATCCCTGGTTGTGCTATTGCACATCTGACCTGTGCCACTGCACATCCCTGATTGCGCTATGGTGCAGTTGGCATGACATTCAGTCATGTGCCACAGGTGCATCTTGACCTTTGCAGTGTTTGAATATCACGCGTGTTGCGCATGGGCACAGTGGACTTGCACCTGCTCCTGCTATTGCGCTACTTTGTGGCACAGTTTGAATATCTGGGCCATTGTGTACAATGCTGATCGAGAAATGCGATGCAAATGCAAAAGTTCAGTGTACTCAATGCCACATAATGTAAATTTGTAATTTAAAGAATCTGACCTTATGAAATGCTGCACCACATTCACACAACAAGCAACAAGAACATTTTCTGCTATCACTGACAATTTTACTATGTGTACAGTAACACAATCAGTTATATAACAAAAATATTACCAAAACACAAAGAAATCACTAGTTCTCCAGCTTCTACCTACACACAGATATGCCTCTCCCACACAGCACACTTCACTGTCTTCACCACACACACAATGTTGTAAATTTACATTCAAAATCCACACACAAACAAAAACACTTGATGATGTGAGCACAGGAGGGTTTCTACAATCGATGAACTACAGTTGATCCCCCAAACAAGCAAAAATGCTTTTTGAACAGCTTTTAACAGATTCCTATAGACAGCTATCAGAGTACACTGTCTCCTAATCCTTCCTACTCATACTACCTCAAACTGAGGGTGTGCAGATCAATATAGAGCCCATGTGACCTGAACTCCCATGAATCACTGCAAAATCCACCTTCGGAGCTCAAAAACAAGACAAAGTAAACTGCCACCAATGTACTTCGCCTTAAAAATTGAAAGAGAAGTGACCAGTGGAGGCGGAGTAACATGAAGTAGCTGTTTTCAATGCACTTTGCATTACTCATTATAACATGAAGTACTCCACTTCGCATGGCGTGGAGCACTCCACCTAATCTGCCTTTGCTCCGCGAATCACTTCGCAGCAGATTGAGCCTACTTTCGCCCACCACTAGTCACCATGATAGTATAGTTTCCAAACAACTGGGAGCTTATGATAAGCCAAAAGGTATTCATTTAAATTTGTAAACACCCTGATGTGTGATAAAGGTGGTTACAGTCTGTGGCAGCTGGATCAAGGGTATTTCTAGATAAAGTAGTCCTGTTTCAGATCAAATTTTGTAAAAACTGCCTGATTTGGAACACCATAACAAATAAAGGGAGTGCTCTTGACTAGTTGGAATGCCCCTTTTCCCTGTGTGCTTGAGACACTGATATCATGATAAGAGTGTCTGACAGACAGCTGCTCTGGAGATGGGAATGTTCAGATAAGGATTTTAAAAAGAATAATATATTAATGATTGAGCTCTAGTCATAATATATTATTAAAGCAATCAAGACCACTTTTCTAGTTGTAAGCATGGTCCCACATTCCTAGGGTATCAGAACTGCTTATGTACAGTATGTAGTTCTCGTGTCCTAAGAATGCACGAGACCACTCTTGCAAGAGTGGTCTTGACAGTGGTATTAACACACATAATGACTCTTTCTGTGAATGGGAGAGGAGAACAGTCTGATATTGTACAACTGCTTTCTTTATTGTTTGAAGGTCTTTTTCCCCCAATTCTTTAACCAGGAATAGAACACTATGTTGAAAGCTTGTTTACAGGTGTGACCTGGGAGCACAGGGAAGTTAAATGACTTGCTCAGAGTCACACAGTATGTGTTAGGGCTGTGGGATTCAAACCCAGGTCTCCAGATTTTGCAGCTCGAGTCTTAAACCACTGCGTTATACTGCCTTTGTAACAATGTCTCGCTAGGAACACCATCCTTCCCTTACAGAAATATAGGTATGCTGTGTGCATGCAGAATGCAGCCCTTGTTAATTGTGCAATGTTTGCATGCAGTTCACTATTAATTGGAACATAATGTAACCAGGTCTAAAAGGTAACTCAGGTTCGCATGTTGCAAGCTTGATATGTGCACAGCAGGTAAGCTGGGTGAACATCTAAAAATTACATCAGGTTTGTCATGTTGCATGTTTGATATGAGTGTAGCAGTTAAGCTAGTGTGACTATCATTTAAACATCACATCAAATTCACATGCTGTAGTGCTTGGCAAGTGCAGCAGCTAAGCTGTTGCAAATGTCACCTAAAATACATTAGTTTCTATTTCATATATGTTCGCTAGCAATTAGTCATCAAAATACATTTTTATTTAAATTCTATAAAATTAGGTAAACTTATTAATTCTGATTCCTATACAAGTTGTTTAATGGCTATTGATTTTTTTTTCATTAAGTCACCATTGATCTGTAAAGTATTGTTGCCTATTACATTAAATGTCTAGGATATAGCCAGCCAACATCCCCATTCCAGATGTATAAAGAGAGACCCTGAGTTGTGAAGCTCTATCCTTTTGTTTCTGGACCATGGAAATTCCTTATGCATATTTAGTGCTACAAATGTGTTTCTCCATGACTGCTTCATCTCACTTACTTTCCCTTTGTTATTTTGTACTGAGTATATACACTATGGCCATGCTCAGAACTCTTTGTGCTGAGTAGGGTCTTGAAGCATGCACCAAACCCCATATTTTGTCACTGAAATGACAAACATGGATACTCAAAATGAGTGACAATGAGGGACACTAAACATGATGATCAGGACACATCATGAAACATGGAGATATGGTACCTCAGAACACAGTGGAAACCATTGTGTTAGCATCTGAGAATGAATTTCTGCCATAAGGTAGGGCAGAGATGAGCAGTTGCTCCCCCAGATTTGTGCCTCGGCTGTTCTTATGGTGTGCAGCAATGGTTTTAAATCTGGATTTAATCTTTGCACAATAAGTGCCCACTCTGCCCTGTGTGTGCTCATGCTGCAGGTACTCTCCAGGCTTGACTGTGTCTGTACTGTGTTGTCCACTCTCCACCTATTAATGGCAGTACAATCACATGTGATGTGGATGAGCTCCAGCCAAAAAGAGAAGAGCCTTGCAAGTTTGCAAGTGTGATACTGTCTTTCCAACCACAGTGTAGACAGGCTGAACACTACATCTTGTAGGAGTCAGCGAACACTGAACTCTCAATAGCAGTGTTGTGGCAGCATAGTTTTGTTATTCTACTCTTAGTGAGTTTCCATCTCTCCTGGTGGCTGAAGGGGCAGAGGTTGAGCTAGAAGTTAACTAAAGACTAGGCTACCTACTTATTCTACTAGGCTTTCCTTACAAAAAAATACAGTGTAGACACCCCCCCCACAGCAGAAAGCTAGTGTTAGCAGCAATGCTTACAGTGGTGTAGGTGGCCTTCATAGGCCTTGATCAGTGTAGTGTGGCAGCAACCACAGGAGCAACCAAGCAAGAAGAATGCAGCCCAGGTTGGGTGGATTCGTATGGTGAGGTGATTTGGTCGTGGACCACATTGGGGACCTGTGATGGTCAGTTCAAGCATCCAGCTTCTGGTGAAGGAGAATGGGTAGCAGACTAAAAACTGGGTTGGTGACACACTGTGCCAGGCTGCAGATTCTTGACATTTGACTGGGTAAGTAAAATAAATAATTATTTTAGAGGCAGATTGGGAAGGAGGAAGGACTGAAATATTGATGTGTTTTTCATGTTTCCTCACCTTTGGGTGGCTTCATGACCAATTGGGGTTGGGTATTGAATTGAATAGCATCAGGGAGAAATCAAGGCAAAATTATTTTTTGGGAGGGAGCCAAACTTCAGTAAAGAAACAAATTGGTTAGTAACTGGGTGGGTTAAGCTCACATGTGATGCACTGCTCTGGGGTATATACAGATGAACCCTATACAGTTGAATTTTTCTTGATTTGCATATCACATTTCAGTCAAACCAAATATGTTGTAACTTTTAGAGATGTTACAGACATTCTAGAACTGTCCTTTACATTCACTGACAATTAAACGATATGGTATACACAGAATATTGAATCCCCACTATAGTTAAGCTTTTACCACCCCCACCCCCCCAGTGAAGCTGACCTCCACAACCCTATGCTCAGGCACATTATGACAAAGGGCAAAGGAAACTGCAGGGGCGTGCATCTTTGAAATGAATGGGTGTATTTTTTAATTACTATTTTATACATTATTGTTGGAGAGTTGGAGATTAATGAAGGCCAATGATCGACTAACAAGGACCTTGTTAGTAGAACAGTGGCCTTCATTATTCTCCAACTCACTACCGTAACATATAAAATAGTAACAGAAATAACTCCATTCATTTCAAGGGGGTACACCCCAGAACTCTGACCCATGGACATCATCTCTTAGAAATTCCAGCCTCTGGCTCAATAGTACTCAAGTAAGAGACTTTTTACTTATAGGTTTCATAGGCGAATACTAAGCGTAAACACACTTTCATCCATAATGCTTGCTAGAATCTACCATTGCCCCATCTGTATATCTTATTCAGGTTCCGGTTAAAGCTGTACATGGTTTGTCAGCTTACTGCTTCATGTTTCAAACCATTCCACTGGGCTACCACCTGCTGGTTAAACCACCTGTTTCCTTTTCCAGGTTTTACAATTTTCTCCAGTGAGTTGTAATGAGTGGGCTGTGGTACTATAAGACTGTTTTCTAAAGTGAAACCCAATCTTTCCTGTTAGTCAGTGTCCTTCACTGATCTATATAATAGACAGATCCCCTAGTTCTTCCATACTCAAAGGGAAATCGATTCAGTTGTTCTAACCTAGTTATGTGATCCTTGCCTGCCATCCCTTTGATGGAGCGTGTAGGTCTTTTTTGCACTCTCTCCATTTTCATGATGTCCTTCTGATGGTATGGAGACCAGACTTGGACTCCATATTCCATAATGGGTCTCACCAATGAACCATACAGGAGAATGATCACCTCCCCACTTCTGCTAGACAGATGGCTTAAAATGCTGTTTAAAACCTCATTTGCATTTCTGCAAACTGTATTACATTGCTCTCCAAATTTTAGGTCATCAGTTATTATAATACCCAAGTCTTTCTCTTTTGTTACCTTCTTCAGAGTTATGTTACCCATCTTACAGTCCTCAGATGTATTATGTAACCCAAAATGCATTACTGTGCATTTCTCTAAATTGAGGGGGAGGTCATAGATATTACACCAATCATGCATATTCAGAGTTGTCTGTAAAGTTACATGATCATCCTGATTTTTTTATTTCAATCCCCAACCTGCAATCGGCAGCAAACTTTGTGATTCAAACATTTTTCTCCTCCAACTGAAGTAATGTCACATAGATGTTAAACAAACAAGGGCCCAAAACTGAGCCCTGAGGCACCCCACTTGTTACTGAAGACGACTCTGATGTTGCTCCTTTTATGCTGACTCTTTGTTTCCTGTTACACAACCAGGTAGAAATCCAGGCTCTAGAGTTCTCCTGAATACCCATGTTGTCTAACACCTGTATTAACTTGGCATGTGGAATTTTGTCAAATGCTTTGGTTGAATCCAGGAAGACCACATCCACTGGATTACCCAAGTCCAAGCACCTGCTAACTTTGTTGTAGAACTCTATGGACTTGATCAGACATGATTTCTCCATTATGAATCCAATTCCATCTGTTTAACCAGGTGAAACATACTAAGCTGAAAGCTTGTTTACAGTGCAGCCTGGGAGCAGTGAAGTTAAGTGACTTGCATGGGTCACACAGTATGCAAGTTGGGGCTGTGGGATCTGCCCAGGCTCCAGATTTGCAGCTCAGAGCCTTAAAACACTGCACCATACTGAATCCGTTTTGAGTATTATCCCATAACATCCCAGAATTTAAATAGTCTTTTAGGTGTTCTTTTATTATCCCCTCCAGTATTTTACACACAATGTTTGTGATGCTTACAGGTCTGTAATTTAATGGTCTGCTTCTATCCCCTTTCTTGTACAGAAGTATCATGGGTGCCCTTCTCCAAGATTCAGGCACCTCTCCCTTATACAGAGACTGCTGTAGTAGATAACTTATGGGCTCTGCCAATTCCTCTGCCAGCTCTCTCAACATTCTAGGGTGAAAACCCTCTGGCCCTGCTGATTTGTTTGAGTCCAGTGCCTTCAAGTTCAAGTTCAAGTTTGTTTATTATTGATCAGTTAAAACCATTACAACATGCAGTTTCTAAAATTACAATAATACAATGAACAAATTAACATCAAATTCAAAGTTTCTATAAATAGAATACTTTCTATTAATTTAGAATATTATTCACAATTCATTAATAAATCCATTCTAAATCTTTCCATTCAGAAACATTTATAACTAGCATATGAATATAACATTCAATCAGTAATTGTAAGTGATATAATTAAAATATGTCACTGAATAAATTTGAATGCATCTTAAGTTTATGAATATTTTCATAAATGAGTGGCCTGAAAGAAGCCAACAACTTTCTCCAGTATACATGGATTTTCATTATTCATAAGATATTTCACCATATCATTGGGGGAGAGATCGAGATTCACCATGATGTCACCAAGCCATTTCTTGAGTATTCCCTTATATAAAGGGCATAACAACAATATATGTTTTAGGTCATCCTCTGAAGACTTGTCACATTTACAATAAGGGATAGATATATTTTCCCATTTTTGTCTATAAAATATATAGTTGGCATTGTATATTTCAAGCCTAAATTTAACCATAGTTCTTCTCTCATATGGGTTAATCAGTTTCTCTAGGTAAAGTTCAAAACCATCAGTTAGCTTAATCTGTTTGAACCACCTATGTAGCTTCAATTGCTTCATTTTTATTAAATCTTTAGTTATTTCCTTATCCCTTAATCTATTCTTCACTTCTTCTACAATCATCTGCCAAGGATATATGTACATTCTCCACAAAATGTCTCCAAGTCCATTTGGAAAAATAAAATGTTTAAAAATATCCAAAGTTGAGAAAATTTTTCCCATCCATGTATATTTAATTTCTTCCTCCAGACATATCCTAGGTAGTCTAATTTTGTTTGGTAAAAATGTATTTAAAGAAGAAAGAATCAATCTTTCAATTACTAAAGTAGAAATGGAAAATTGACCCAATTCCAAATTCACTAACTCAACTGGTACTGATTGAGGTACTTTTAAAATATACCTTTTTATTTTGTTACATAATATTTCTAAATTTTTTGAATTATCTGTTCCCCATATTTCAGCAGTGTAAAGAATACTAGAGTTTATTTTAGCTTCAAATACCCTTAGGACTTCTTTAACCGATGTTTGTCCCATCTTTGAGTTAAATATCCTAAAAGCATTAAATGTTTTCTTTATTTTCACTATGATCTGTGCAATGTGATCTCTCCATCTTAAAGATTGGCTAACTCTAACTCCCAAATAATCATAATATTTAACTCTTTCAATTTTTTTTCTGATTTTATCTATAAGGTCTTGATATATTTTTTATTATTTTCAAATGTCAATATTTTTGTTTTAGACATATTTATTTTTAATTTAAGATCATCACATAATTCTGAAAAAGGATTGCATTTCCTCTGAAATCCCAAGATTGAGGTTGATAGTAAAACCAAATCATCGGCATATGCCAAACATTCAACACGAATATTTCCTATTTTAGGTGCATGAAATTGTGAATTTTCTAATTCCTTCAAGATGTCATTTATATATATATATATATATATATATATATATATTAAACAGGAAAGATGCCGATAGGCATCCTTGCCTAGCTCCTCGTGTCATCTTAAAAGGCCTAGAGATATTCCCAAGATGATCATATCTTATTTTACCCCAAATATCTGAGTGTAATGTTATAAGGATGTTAAGGAGTTCTGGGTCTAATTCTAATTTCTTTAGCTTATTCCATAAAATGACTCTGCTTATGATATCAAATGCGGACGTAAAGTCCACAAAACAGCAATAAAGTGAAGCTTTTAATTTTATGTATTTCAAATTAAATGTTTAAGTGTGTAATGTTGTATTGTGGATTTGTTTTCAGAAATCCATTTTGATTTTCATGTAAAATATTATTACCTTCTGCCCACGCTTTCTAATCTTTTTAGAATAATTTTAGTAAAAATCTTTGTGAACTGTCTATTAGACTTATTGGATGATACATTTTAGGATCACTTGGATCACCTTTTTAAAGATAGGGAATATAGTACTCCCTTTCCAACTCATGGGTAGTCATGTCCTTGCAAAATTATGTTAAATAATTTTTCCAAAATTAGACCCACCAATCAGAGTAGGATCTATACACATCTCCTATTTTGTTATCTGGACCAGGTGCTTTATTAAGTTTTAATTGATTAATTGCAATTTGTTTTCTTCTTTTTATTGAAATTGGAATTGGATAAATCACTTGTGAATATTTTAAATTCTCTGTTTTTCTAATTCTGTTAGTAGAGCTTCATCTTGTTGGGAATAATAGAGTTCTGTGAAGTAAAGAACTCAAGTTTAAGGATGAATTTATGCACCTACTGTCTTTGCATATTTGTCAACTCCTTGGCTAACCAATGTCCAGAACTTTTTAGTATCTTTTTCTTTTACCGTTTTCCACAGTTTTTCCTATAATATTATAGAATATTTATATTTCTCTACTTCTAGTATTTGTTTATACTTCTTCCTCTCTTTGTTAATATTTATATTAACTTTATTGGTCTTAATTATTTTAGTTTTTTTAGTTTGCCTATATCTCCTAATAGCTTTACTCAGTACTTTTTTAGCTTCTTTACAATTTTTATTAAACCAGGCTTTACCATGTCTGGTCTCTTTTTGAAACCCTTTCCTGCTAACATTACAGTAGGGGTGTACCAGGCTGGTTAAATCAGCCTTGTGTTGTAATACCGTATAATAATTAATATTTTCTACTATCAATGTTCTTATATCATTTATTGGTCCTTTAAATAAGGTATCAAATTGTTTAATTGCCTTAGAATCCCATCTTATCCTTTTTAGAATAACTATTTCCATATCTTTAGTAGTACTTAAGTTATTCTTACAATTGTCTCCTCTTATAATTTGATTAGTTTCAATTATTAGTTCAATTGGGTTGTGTGATGACTCCGGTCTTTCAACAACAATCATTTCCTTAATAATTTTTGCTTCCTCTAAATTACTCCAAACATGGTCAATAATAGATGAGCCTTTGGGACCATTATAAGTCAATTATCCATCCCTGTCTCCCATTATTCTTCAATTAATTAGAAGCATATTTTCCTCATAAAAATAGGGGTGAATGATTCTCCTCTCATATTATCCCTTTTATCTTTTGAAGCTCTTGTCCAGGTTATTTTGGGGTTTAGTTCTGTTATTAGTTCCAGAAATCCTGGCCCCTCTAGATTTTTCCCAATCCTGGCATTGAGGTCTCCAATTATATAAACAGGAATATTCAGCTCTTCATCCGTCAATTGATCAAATATTACTTTAATTCTATTTATTATTTTAACTTTATCTTTAATTGTAGGAGACAAGTATATGTTTACTACTATGATTTTCTATTTCCTTCTCCTTTATCATTTCCTTCTTCATCTCTCACCATTAGCATATCTTCTGGAGTAGGATATCATCTGGTGATTTTATAGTTATTTTAGTTATCAAATATATAGCTACCTCCTTCATCTCCCATATTTATTACTTTTAATTGCAGATTTAGATATATTGGCATATCCGAAATTTTAGGAGCATTCTTGGAACTACAACAGGTTTCTTGAAAACAAATAAGATCAAAGTTTGCAAGAAACTGATCAATTTCTGGGTCTGCAATGTTTAAGTAAGTACCTTCAATATTCCAGGGTAGAATTTTAATTTTAACTTTATCAATATCTTGCTTTCTTTCCTGATTATTCCTTTGTATTTTTAGTCAATCTTCTTTTTCTTTCATGTTACCTAAAACATGAAATCTATTGGAACTCAAATATTGGTTCCAACTATCATTCTTTTCTTTTAATCCTTTGTCTATCTTTATCTTGGAGACTCCTATCTTTTTAGTTCTTACAGCCTTTGGACACTGCTGTCCTGAAATCAAGTAAAGTCCAATTTTCTTAAACAAATGTTCTTTATTTAATAACATAGAAACATAGAAACATAGAAGTTGATGGTAGATAAGGACCTAAGGCTCATCCAGTCTGCCCATTTCTTTTCTACCTTATAAATGTGCCATCGGCCTTTGCTCTGTCAGTGGCCTATCTATTCATAGTCATTTGTATTGCTCCCTTATGCCTATCCCATGCCTGTTTGAAGCCCTGCACTGTATTCATAGCCACCACTTCTTGTGGTAAGGCATTCCATGCATCCACCACCCTTTCTGTGAAAAAGAATTTCTCCACATTCCCCTTAATCGGCCCCCTAATTTCATGGTGTGTCCTCTTGTCTTGCTATTTTTCTTTTATTTAAACATGTTAGACTCTTTCACCTTGTTTATGCCCTTAAGGTGTTAGAATGCCTTGATCCTTTCACCTCTCTCCCTCCTTTGCTCAAGGGTAACATATTGAGCTATGCTAATCTGTCCTCATATGTCTTCTGATGCAGTCCATGCACCATTTTGGTTGCCCTTCTCTGGACTGCCTCAATTTAGTTAATGTCCTTGTGAAGGTGTGGCCTCCAATACTGCACACAGTACTCCAGATGGGGCCTAACCAGTGTCTTGTAAAGAGGATTATTACCTCCCTCTTACGACTTGTGATACCCCTACTAATACACCCTAACACCCACCTAGCCTTACCTACTGCTTTAGAGGTCTGCTTGGATGTTTTCAGATCATCAGTGATGATGATGCCCAAGTCTCTTTCTTCCTTTGTGACTGCTAGCAACTCCCCTCCCAGCCTATAGGTGAATTCAGGGTTTCTCTTCCCTATGTGCATGATTTTGCACTTCTTTGCATTAAATCCTAGTTGTCACTCTTCTGACCATTTTGCTAGTTTATCCAGATCTCTTCTCATTCTGCCCATCCCATCTGGATCATCTACTCTGTTGCAGATCTTGGTGACATCTGCAAACAGACAAGCCTTACCCTCTAGTCCATCTGCAAGGTCACTAATGAAGACGTTGAAGAGGACTGGCCCCAGGACTGATCCCTGAGGTACCCCACTTGTGACTTGCATCTCTTCTGACTATATACCACTTACCACCACTCTCTGTTTTCTGCCAGTCAACCAATTTGCCACCCAGTTGACCAACTTCTGACCCACCCCAAGCCTACCCAGCTTATTTATCATCTTCTATGTGGAACAGTGTCAAAAACTTTGCTGAAGTTAAGGTAGGGGACATCAACTGCTCCCCCTTGGTCCACCACTCTGGTTACCCAGTCAAAGAAATCTATGAGATTAGTTTGACAGGACCTTCCATTTGTAAACCCATGCTGTCTTGGATCCTGTGCCCCTATGGATTCCAGGTGTTGCACTATCCTTTCCTTAAGGAGTGCCTCCATAATCTTGCCCACTACTGAGGTAAGACTGACTGCTCTGTAGTTCCCCGCCTCCTCCCTGCTACCACTCTTGTGGAGTGGGATCACAGCCCTTCTCCAGTCTTCTGGGACCTCTCCTGTCCTCAGAGACTCACTAAACAGTTCTGCTAATGGCTTCAAATGACCATTGAACTACCTCTGCTTTTTTTAAATAAAATATCTATTTGTGATTTTAATTCCTTATTTTTGTGTAATGTAATATATTCTATTGAATTTTTGGTTATATTCTCCCTAATAACTCTTGAGAAGAAAATTGCCATTTCCTGTTTCATTTGTCCTATGGTATCCTTTTCCGATGTTCCCCATCCAAATACAGTCAAAGTCTTATTTTCCCATTTCTCTTCCTGTTTTCGTTAAAATTGTTTGATAATATCTAGTATTCTAACAAGATTTTCCTCTCTTGTTTCCCTAGTCTCCTCAATTCTTTCTACCAGAACTACTTTGGTTACTTCTAACCCTTTCTTAGTTTCTGGAGTATTTTGGATCTCCATAATTGGGACAATTTGCGTTGGCATAATATGAAGTCCTACTGATTTAAATTTTTCCACTTGATTCCAAATGTCCTCCAGTAAATGTCCTTTTTTGGTATAAATCAATATGCAATCTTGAAAGGACTTATTGGGTGCTGTCATCATATAGATTTCATTTTTAATAGAAGGGTCAAGGTGGACAATCTCAAAAATCCAATCCTTCAATTTCCCCCATTTTCCATAACCAATCTAGGTGCTCCATGCATCTTAAGTAAATACTCCATATTTGTTCCCTCTAGATTGACAAATATACTCTTCATTGCTATAATCCCTTTCCTAGGTGACTTCATGGCAATCTCGACCTCCCTCTCTTTATTCATCACCTTTCCCTCATTCTGTTCTTTACACCTATCAGTTGTATCCATTTTTCCTTTGTTAGTCTCAAAAATCAAATGCTGTGTTATATCAGTTATTTAGAAACATAGACTTTGATGGCAGATAAGGACAGCTTGGCCCATCTAGTCTGCCCATTTCCCTACCTACAGGATAGGCCACAGATCCTAGTTAACCAACAGCCTATTTCTTCCTACCCCCCACAAGAATTGCCTTATGTTTGTCCCATGCATTCTTGAATTCTCCCAGTTTTAGATCCCACAACCTCCTCAGAAAGGCTGTTCCATGCATCCACTACCCTCTCTGTGAAATAATACTTCCTCACATTGCCCCTAGAACCGCCCTCCTTCTATCTTTAAATTGTGTCCCTGGTTTTGCATGTCTCTTTTTCTGAAAGATGCTAGCCTCTTGGACTTTGTTGATTCCACTGAGGTACTTAAAGTTTCTATCATGTCCCCCTCCTTCTTTTCTCAAGAGTATATTAAGCTCCTTTACTCTCCTCATACGGCTTCTCTTGCAGACCCTGCACCATTTTAGTTGCCCTCCTCTGGACTACCTCTATCCTGTCTATGTCCTTGCAGAGATGGGGTCTCCAGAACTGGACACAGTACTCCAGATGGGGTCTCACCAACTGTCTGTACAGAGGGATAACAACTTCCTGTTTTCTGCTGCTGATGCCTCTCCCTATACATCCCAGTATACCCCCAGCCCTCCTTACTGCCTTCTCACATTGCTTGCTAACCTTAAGGTCATCTGATATGTTTACTCCCAGGTCCCTTTCCTTTTTTGCTATTGTTACTACCTCCCCACCCATTGTGTATTCTTCCCCTGGGTTCTTGTTTCCCAGGTGCATTATTTTGCACTTCTTTGCATTGAATCCTAGCTGCCATACTTCTGACCTCCCTTTTATATGTATTAGCTTTCTTTCTTTCTTTCTGTATTATGTTCTGATCAAGCCTATCCTTTTCTCACCAAAGATTTCACTGGGGGAACCTGTGTTTTCTCATTAGTGCCTTTATTTGGAAGTATTTTACTTTTCCCCTTTTGTAATAAACCTTGCATATATTCTTCCAAAATCACCTTATTCCTTTGTTTAGGGCTGACTTTTCCTCCTTTAGATTGTAACTGGGTGATTTTTATTTTATTATCCTTACTTTCCATTAGCACTTCTTGAATAATTGATTCAAAATGACAGGTGCAAGGCTGAGTCTTATCAAAAGGTGGTGGCAAATATACCTGCATGGCTTTGTTTTCCCTTTGCCCAAGATTCCCCAGGCTCAACCTTTCTTTAAAACAATTACCATGATTAGGTGTCCTATTTCTTTTGAGCTCTGACTTAAGTTCTGTGATATCATTTTGAATTACAGTTAACTGCTTGGTTATAGCTAATAGTAGTGAGTGATACAATAAAGCCTGTGTTTGTTCACTACTGGGGGCTAAAGGGTCTCTCCTAATACTCTGCTGCTTTATATCTTTATCTATTGACCCTTTGCTCTTGTAATAATCTTGAAGAGACTGTAAGTTTTCAGAATTTGGGGATTTACTTTTAGTTTTATCTAAATGTTTTAAACCATCAATTATAACACTAAGACTCTCTTTTATACTTTGAATTTCAGTTTCATTTCTATCATTATTCCCCTTACTGTAAGATTCCCATTTATTTAAAGTAGTCTCTTTTCCTAACATTTTGCCTGGCAGTCTTTCTGAGATTTGACCATTTCTTCTATGAATACTTACAGGAGAAAAGCTTGCCCCTTTGTAGTCATCTCTACTTTCACTATTATAAGATACATAAGAATCATATAACTTTCCACTATGAACACATGGGTCATTTGGTTTAAACTTATGACTGACGAGGGAGAAACTGGTGGTGCAAAGGTATTCCATTCATATGTATCAATCATGATGCCCTCCGTTGGCCCTAAGGGAGTTGAGGTATTTACCCCTAACAAGGAGTTAAAATTCCCCATATTAACTCTTCCCATAACAGCCTGTTTCCCATTCCTTTTTGAAATGTTCTTAGTCTGTTTTAATTGGTCATCTTTAGGGTCTCCCTCTTTACTGGCCACACCCTTAATGGTAGGTCATATTTCTGTTAATTTAGTGTGCAGGGGATCTTCTCTAGAAGCTTCCCTGAATCCATTGGTAACCTTCTCTTCCCTTGGCCTTACCAGTATTAAACCAATTTGTTTATTCCTCTTCGTACCACCATGCCTCCCTCATTTCTCTTTAGTTACTTTATCCATTATAGTACTAATTTTGTCACTTCTTGTTAGAACCATACTTAACTAGGCACAGTAATAATAGTAGGAAATAAAATATAATTGCACGATGTCATCAGTTGTTAAAGAATTATATTCTTAAACCCCCCAAAGATGGTCAAGTAAAAATAATAGGACCATATCTGTCACCAAATTAGTACAGTGCTCAGTCAGGAATAGTAAGTAAATTCTATGGGCATGCACACAAAGTGCATCCCAATAACCTTAAATATCCTCCTGAGCAATTTAAATTAAGACCAATTATCTCATCATAGGGGAGTATTCTTATAAATAACTAAAAGTACTAAGTACTAGATCAGACTAATCAATCTAATCAAATTAAGTCTCAAAATAAATAAATATCCAGGATTAAACACAGGTTAAATATTTAACCTAACAGACTATGCAATAAAAATATTTAGTTTGCAAAAACTGAAATGCTGGAAAATATTATTAAGCTAGTTCATAAATTTTTAAGTACACCTTATATTGTCCTTAAACAAATCATAAGTTACTAGGAATGTCTCTTAAACAGCCTGAAGATCATTTCTTGACCAACCCAAAAATCACAAGCTCTGTCAAAGTTCCTTGATCTCGCCTTTTGGTGTCCATCGCCAATGCAGAAAAAATGCTTCAATCCCCAAGGAAGGTATCCCAATCAATGTCAAAACAAGGCTGCAATACGAACTCCCATCTGAAAGCATGAAAGTAGATTTTCCAACTTTCCAATATCTGGCCGAGGTTTGTATATCAATACTTCTCCTATCCCTTGGAAGGGTCCCCTCTATATTAGATAAAAATAAAAATAAAATCTTACAAGTAAAAATATTAAAACATCTGAATATCTAATAGTCTAACAACCTACTAATCGTCAGTTATCCTAAGTTATACTAAGCAGAGCAGGAGAACAATACCAACAGCCAAATCATTTTAAATAAATATGGTAATATAACAATAAACCCCAAATCCGCATCTAGAGAATAAAAAATAAAAATACTCTCTTTCAGTCCACGGGGAGTTTAGGATCAAGTCAGAAAGTGAAGTGATTCCTTCTTTTAAGCAGACATAGTCAGGATAAGCTCACCCGACATTGCAAAAAGTTCAGTCTCAGAATTTTATGAAGTACCCAAACTAAACTGCTTGGAATTCAACATCACAATACAATTATACTGAGAAACTGGTATAGCTGATATATCTCCTTTGTTCAATACAACCTTCTTTCTCTCAAGCATTTCCTGCGGTTATAACATTTCTAGTTTCTCTGCCTCTATCAGGCTATGAGACCAGCTATGAGTGAACTGCTCGTCGGTGGGTTTAGCTTCAGAACTGATGTTTTCCCATCAGACAATCAGCAGTCTTATCTTGGAAACAGCATGAGGAAAAGCAAGTCCCTCACTAATTCATTAATTTGGGACCAATTGATACCGATTAATTTCAATTGACCCCAATTATTGGAAGGAATACAAAAGAGATGCTTCAGCTTACAAAACAGCCTTGTTAGATACAAGGGCTAATCAATTTATTAATTGGTCTATTCTTAAACTAATCTTATTAGTCGGCTAATCAGTTGTTCAGCTGTTCTGCTTAGTCCCAGTCATAACCTAAATGCAATACAGATTGCAATTCAAATATTCCAAATAATTTAAATAAATAAACAAACTTTCCTTCCACAATACAAACAAATTTCAAAAAGGTTTCTAAAGGTGCATGTACAATGTCAGAATGAGCACATCTGCACATGAAAATGCTCCAAAAGGCAAAATCCCTCAACAGTGCACACATCCCCAGCATTAATTACCCATGTTAAAATAACTCAAACCAGAACTAAAACTCTAATTATTCACTGTGGGCATATAAAATCAACATATGACCCGGCATGAAATACATAAAAACAATATAATCAATACACTGAAAATATCCTTTTTAAACCCTAGGAAAATGGAGAGGCTAGAAATGCTTTAGAAGTTTAGAACTTTAAATCAATAAATTTACTACAGTTAGATGGTTTACTAAATGAAGGACATTTGATGTTTTCCTTTGTAAATAAATAAATATTAGGGTTGCTCCGATGCAACCTCTCTCATAGGCACCCTGAAGAGGACCAGCTCAGGACAAACCCCTCTACTAAACAGGACTCTGAATCTCTGGAGGTCACAAGCAAGCACAGTGGCCATCCTGAATTGAAGGAGAGAGCAGCAAAAACAAAAATGTGCCAGGACAAGACCCCCCGAGGTTATATAGAGAACACAGGCAATGATGGCATACCTGTTATAAACTCGGGGTAAGCTTCTTGGCACTCCTACTGCCTTTCTTCTCTTCCTCCTCGAGGAAATCAGCAGTAACTTTTCACATACAGCATCTCAACATTCAGCAACTCGAGTTCTTCCCAATAGACAGTCCTCTCAAGCACACAAAATCTCTGGCGACTTCTCCATGAGAACTCTCTCTCTCTCTCTCTCAATGGAGTTCTGAAGGCAGACTGGCCGTGCCTTCAACCTACCTCTAATTTCTTCAGTGTTTATATGTATGGTGCTATGCATCAAATTCTGGTTTTTAGTATATAAGGTATTTATATTTGCATTAAATGCCTATATCTATATAGATCTTATATCTATACTTGGTGGGTTGTCTGCAACAGCATGGCTGCACCCACTACAGTGTATGCATGCATGGGCAGAGTGGCCATGTGGGTGGGTGCATGTGTCAAGTTATTGCTACATTTGTGTTTGCACCATAAAGTCTGTTTGTGTAGAAGCATTCAAAACTATGGAGAAAAAAACAGTAGGAGTACAGACCAGACAGAAGTAACTAAGTGATTTTGTGAGTTTTTCTGTGTGTTGGGGGTGGGAAAGAAACTGCTTTCAATTAGTATGTGTGCTACAGTTCAGCTGTGAAATTCAGATGAGGGAGAGAAGAAAACTGAAAAGCATATACTGGCTGCAAGCATGCTGCATGTATGTAGATGTATTCAGATACAGTATATATTGAAGTACAAGTGTGCCATATGTGTGCAGACAGTATGGCTTAGTGGTTAAAGGCACTGAACTGTAAGCCAGAAAGCATGAAGACCTGGGTCTGAATCTCAAGTCCCATTTATGTATAGTGTGATCCTGAGCAAGTCACTTAACTTCTCCATGTACAGTTAAAAGTGATCACTTGTTTTTTTTTGCATGCATGCCTCATGCATGCAGTCTTTCCCAATCTAACATAAAAATCATGGTTTCCACATTTGCTTGCTGCATGCCTGTCAAATGCATGCCACTGGTTCCAATTTAACATTTAAATCATACTTGCATCATGCATACCACTTGGGTTGTTTTATGTGTGCAGCATGAAAACATTTCACATAATTATTTCTGTAAGGGCTGTTCTAGGCTGTTTGCAAATTAGAGAAAGCTCAAAATGAAGAGTCAAGTTGGATGAGTTATGTTAGCATCCATCAAGTTCTGAAGTTCAATAGAAATAACATCATTAACAGCAAAATGCATTTGGTGGAGAGGCTGCATTACGGGTGACAAAGCAGATGTGTCTGGGGCAATGAAAAATCCTTTAACTCTGTCTAAGTTTTCTATGGCAGGCTTGCCTTGTACAACAGGTGCAAGCACTTTGTACTAAATGCGTACAATCATAGTCACCATTGTACGTTATTTAGTAGACTGAGTTAGCTTAACCTAGGTGACCACATACAACTTCATCTGCTACACCCCGTGTAACAAGTTGTGACCAGAGCCAATAGGGCTATGAAGAGCTCATGAACAATGGCACTGTCATTTCATGAATTGGTCCTGAAAGGTAATTCCATACAGTGACCATGGAATCACTTTTCATGACTGAGTAACACAATTACTGTAATAGTTTTCACAAGGTGGGGTCCCATGAAGCCCATGTTGAACATTTGGGGCAAAAATTCCAAATATTGGCTGAGATATGAGCATAAGTTCAAAATTCCATTGAATGGTGGTATAGCACACTTACCTTTAAATCTTCAGTTAGCGGCTGGTTTTAAAGAGTGCAGACATGTCGGTCCAGAGAAGATAACAGCACCAACCTCTGGAGGTAAGTATAGGGTAAGGGAAGTGGGTGCTCAGTGGGAGGGTGGGGAGGTGGGAGGGACTTCAGGGACGACAAGGGACTGTTTTTAGTTTCGCAGGGAAAACAAACTGATGAGGAACCATTGTCTAATTTACAGCAACACAAAAGCAACAAACATTTTGGCACACTGGTGTGGTCTCCCAGTGTGCTACATGAATGTTGATATGGGGATTGGGCACCCCAATGTTGGGCATGATGTGGGCAGGGACACCAGGAAAAAAGAAATGCGATGAGGGACCTTTTTCTAATTTGCAGACAAAAACAGATTCTCCACACTGGGGTGGGCTCCCAGTGTTGCAACATGACATACTGGGCATTACTTGGGGAGGGGGGCACAATATAGTGAATGGCATTTTGCCATTCACAACATGGCAGCACTGCAGAACTGTGCAAGTGTACGACTAGTCATGTACATGCATGGACGCATCAGAATGCGTAAGTAACTGCCAAAATAGTGTTGCTGTTATTCCGTATGCTGGATGTAGTGGAGGGGTTTAAGCTGCATTGGGCTTTTGGAAATATCCTTTCAGAAGTCCAATGGAAAAGGTTCTGTGATCAGCCATTTTCAGAGCTACAGAGCTCTTGCAAAATGGCTGTAAGCTCCACCCAAAGCCCTAAAAATGTACTGCAGGTAAGGATCCTGACTACATCCTGGCCCTGGCAGACCCCAGACTAGTCCATGAGGGGCTTAGATATGCAGTAAGACTGGAATATATTGTTACTCACATGAACACCAGATCAAACTCAGGCTACTTCTCCCTTGCAACCCTCTAGTTTGGAACAACCTGTCTACTAGCCTGTGCCTGGTTCAAGTTCCGCTATGTATGGCTTGATTAACTATAGTTCAGAGTAACTGAAAATAAATAATGGCACTGCTAATGAATAAGATTACAGGAACATACAAGATAACCATTGCCTCAGTGCTTTTGGTCTGAGGAGTTTTATTTGTCTTTTAGATTTTTCTCTACAAATTTCTCATATTCCATGCATTACCAACCTCATAGTATCTGGTGAACACAGCAACAATAACTGAGCAACAGCAAAAAGGGCAACTCAATCATGGCATCTTTGTTCTGAACTACCTGGCAGGGTAGTGATGGGATGGGGTGGGTGACTACAGCGGCAGGATCTATGTATATACATGTGCACGGGGCTGGGCCCATGCTGCATGATGGGTGAAAGGAGGGAGGGTATGTAGGGTATAGTGTAGTTGTTTGGCTTGCCGAGCTGGCTGTGTGGTGTGGTGGGTAGGGTGACAGACTGCAGTTGGGAGGGTGCCAGGGTCAGGTCTGGGGCATGGCCGCTTTTTGTGTCGGGTCCATTTTTTTAATTTTTTTAAGTTTTACACCCCCCCGACATACACCCCCTGGAGTTAAGAATCTTTAAGTATAGGGGGTGTGGGGGCACAGCCCCCTCCATAACAGAAACCATTGGCAGTTTTATAGTCGCTGCACGTGTACATCGGCATTATTTATTTTCGCTGATGTGCACTCTTCCAAACAGCAATTGCTATTCCACGATCACTGTTATGACACAGAACCCCAACATCATGTAGCTGCTGCAAGCCTTTGAATGTCTGGTATTTCATATTGGCAAATTCTGCCTTTCTGAAACTCTGGTGGCTGAGGCTCAGCCAGCTGTCCCTGTCTCCAGGGAGAAAACAAGCTTGTTGTGGTCATTTGATTCTCACTGGTCCTTAACATGCTCACTGCTGACCACCCTAACCCCACTGCTGAGAACAAGTTTATGGGTAACCTCAAATGTAGTCCACCGATTGACTTAGTGCTCTTGGAAGCAGTACTTTCAGGCAGACGTGAAGTCTGTCTGACCCTTGCCAATAGCCCTCTCAAGATGCATGCTTATACCTAAAATATTGATGTCATCCAGGATTGTAACTGTATTTGATGTGACTGTTCATATAATTTCACCAAGCATCTAAGCATGATGCTCTGCTTAATTGCTTTTTGGCCTGTAGCACACACCCCAGGGTCACTCTTTGGCCCACCTTTCCTCCTATCTTTAGCCAGATGTAGATGGTAAGAATGGGGAATGTTAGGAGGGAATGGGGGTCAAGCAACAACTAAGGCAATCTATCTGGATCTGTATTTAGTGCATACAGATCATTCAGAATAATTTTCTCAGTAACTAGCTCAGTCATCAGCCTCCTGTTTGAACTACAGCTGAACTTGTTCCTGTTTTCAGGTAATTTACCCGTGCATTCAATTTTGAACAGTGAGCTAAAACTGTTATTTAATTTTTTTATCCTTTTCCATAATATCCTCTATGCTTATGCTCATGCTTTTGCTGTAGCTGCTCCAGTTTTCTGGAACCTGCTGCTGCTAGACTTTCTGAAGGGCCTCTAAGTTGGTAGTTTCAATTGGGATTAAAGCATTATCTTTTTATAGCAGCTTACCCTGCTGTTTCATAACTTGTTCTTATGTAAATGGTAGTATTTATTGTATTTATTATGCTGCAGCTCTTATATGTAGTTTTCTGATAAGTAATGCACCCTTTACCTGTGGGATTGGGTGCCTTAGAAATAAATATACCACTACTAGTTATTCTATCCTTTTAGATTCACTTGATGCCCTCCTTTGTTATTGTCTTTTCCTTATATATTTTTAGGAGGTCTTGTTTTGTTTTTTTCAGTAGGACTGTTTCTACCCCAGGGTGCTGGCAGAGCTTCCAGCCCCTGTTCACCACATTGATTGACTGTCTCTTCCCACAGGACCTACCTACCTCTTAAAGTCCCTCATGACTTGTTCCTCATGGCATGGACAGAAGGAAGAAAGGACCCTCCCTCCATGTCAGGATCCAGATCCTTGTGCAGGGTCCTGAGTTGACAGTGCTGACCAGGAGCATGCATACTGGGCTTCCTTGTGCATCAGTCCCTAATTCCCCCAACCAATGGCTTGAGTGATGCAATCATATGTCTGAGAGGAAGTGCATATGCATTATGTACAGATCACCACCCAAAGCCCAATGTGTGGTGCTCCTACTGGCCTACTTTAATGCCTCCACCTGGTGGCGTGTGTTAAGCAGTGTGGTGAGTCCTGCCTCCTGGGAGAGGAAAGCTGCCTGTGGATGATCATTTGTTTCCCACCCCAGCTGACCCCCAGCAATCTGAATACATCACTGAACACTGGTTACTGTTGTTGCAGCAAATGAGGCCTTGTGACTTCAGCCTTGTGAACCACTAGCCTGGCCTTGTAATTATTTTTGACTCATCCCACTATATTCAGATTTCTTCTTCCTGCATGCCTCCTTACATTATCCTTACTAATAGCCAGTTACTTTTTTTGTACGTGATCTATTTTATCTAATGTGTTTCTCTTATGTATACCATCAATTACATTCTTTTGTTGCTTATTGCCTCACTTTTACCCCAAGTGGTTTCTTTTTCTTTTTCTCACATTTTGCACAAGACTGGGTACCCTCCAGTACTGCACTGTCTATTTTTGCTCACTTATCCTGCACCCCTACTACTGTATGAGTGTCCCTCTGGTTTTTTTTTTATATATCAATCTCATTTCATTAAAATCTACCTTGATATTGACAGAAACAACAGGACTGGATTTATTCTATTTTTCCCCCACCAACTGTACTACTGCATTTATTCTAATGGTGGTATTGTCATTCTTTTATTTTGTATATTGAAGGATACTCCTTAATAATGTTTCTTACTATATCCTTGTCACACTATACCAACAATAATATTGCATCTCCTATGCTTGGACTATTTACTTACAGAGTAAGAATGCTTTCTTGCACTAAATCCAGGAACATCTGACTTTTTTGTCTGCTTGCTGAATAAGTTCCTAGTTTACTGTCAGGGAGAGTAAAGGCCCCATGATCACTTTTCTGACCTGGTCTGCAACTTTCAAGATGTCCCATCTCATTACTAGAGATTCAGCAAATTTAAATTCCACTGGTGAAGTGTCCGCGAAGTGGGCATTTCTCATTGCCTCTCCGCTACGTGGAGTGGGCAATTCAAAGTGCTCACTCCGCCTTGTCATTACCACTTCATTTTAAGGCAGAATGACAATGTGAAGAGAGGTGAAGTTGTTGTTTTCAATAGACTTCACCCTGTTCTTTAGCTATTCCATAGCCAGGCAGGAAAAGGAAGGGAGTCATACAAGCAGACACTTGCATGTTCTCCTCTGCAGATGGAGACAGAGAGAGGGGTGTGTGCTTTGTCACTGCTGAGAGTTGGAGATCAGAGCGAGGAGGAGATTTAAACCTTGATTTAGACCCAACAGCTTTTTTATCAGCTACATTTTTTTTTTGTCTTTCCTGTGCTCTTTTTTATTTAATGTGTTCTTTCTGTAAATTAATTTTTCTTACCTTTATAAGTAGTTAGTTGTTTGCCTGTGTCTGTGTGACTGTGTGTGTGTGTTGTGTGACAGTGTGAGTAGTCTTTGCTCAGACTGAGGGAGCACAATAGGAGAGATGGACCAGGGTGAGGGTCTAAGGGAATGTCTGGGGCAGGGGCAGCTCTGGGAGAGCGTGGTAATGGTAGGTGTCGTACCGTGGGTATGCGTGGTGAGCATGGCCAGCAGTTCCTGTTGGACTGATCAAAAATTCTGAGTGCCCCCACCCTGGAAGCAGGACCAGCACTGCCTCCTGACTCTGAGACAGTTGAACCACCACCACCACCACCATGTCCAGCACCAGCTCCAGCACCAGGTCCTCTGGAGCAGGATGTGTATGTGCCCCGGGCCCAGATATGGATCCCAACCCTGCTGAGCACCATGACCAGCCAGCTGTCAGTTCATCTGACCCTCCCCTGCCTGTGCCTGGTCCACCCCACACCTCCATTGTTTGGCAGTTTTTTGACTGGATTGGGGAGGACAGCAGTGTGGTCAGGTGCCACCTATGTGACATGGAGGTGCACCATGGCCCCTGGGGGACTCACCTGGGGACTGGGGACCAGTGCACCCATATGCTCAGTCACCACCAGTTGGAGTGGCAGGCTGCCACAGAATAGGCCATGCCTGCATCTGCTGGCCCTTCTGTGTCATAGGGTGCCACTGTGCATGGTGGCAGCCCTAAAAAGAGGAGGGCAAGAGCAGCACCTTCTGTTCCACCAGCATCCAAACCACTACCACTACCACCAGCAGATCAGCCTGTAGAAAGTGTGGACCCCATAGAACTGCGTGTAATGCAGGCTGACTTGGCAGTTCTCTGGAGTGCTGTTGAGGAGAACAACGAGAGGGTGAGTGCTGTGGAGCAGTGGCTGGATTGCATAGAGAGACATCAGTTGCAAATTTTGTCCATGCTGAAATTGCTGCTGGATCACCATGGGATCCCACATTAGTTTTTTTTTTTCCTCACGCCATGTGCCCCCCCACACCTTCCTTGCTGTGTTATAAAATGTATTCCTCTACCATTCCTGACCCTTGTATGTAATAATGCCCTTTTGTGTTGTCTTAGGTATACGTGACATTTAGTATTCTGAGCAGTGCAAGTATACTGTGTGCTAAACTGCATGTGTGCAGTCAGTCTTCTTTCCAGTCTGTGTATGTACTGCAGACACTGTTCAACTCCCTGACTTAAAAGCACTTATTAATGAGTACAATGGTGGGATGGTGAAGCCTGGAGAGATACTACAAAACAGGCTTACAATACATCCAAGTAACCAGTAAAACAAAATAATGTTGTGATTCACGACATGATTGTAAATCGTGATTTGTGACTGCATTTATAACTGTGATGATGAAGAAACGCAAATGCCTATGGCTGTACTTCCCCTGGCCCTGATGAGGTGTAGCACAAAACTCCCCGACTTTGAAACACTCATTAATGAGTACAATGGTGGGGTGGTGAAGCATGGAGAGATACTACAAAACAGGCTTACACTACATCCAAGTAACCAGTAAAAAAAAATCATGATGAAGAATGTGATTTGTATCATTCACGAGTCACTTGTGAACATGATGATGGTCCTGACTTAAAAATGCATACTAATGAATGCAATGTTTATGAAGAATTATGCACCACATCAGTCCAGTTCTCTGAAGGGAAGCCAAAGAAACAACTGTGACTTATGTTACAGATGGAGATTGGACCCTAAAGAGATGCAGATGTGCAGACAGAATAAGATTGTGCTGTGCACTGAAGAGATGCAGATGCAAAGGCACAATACCTAACCAGTGCTCACCATCAGAAATTCAAATCTGGAAAAAAATACCTTTGCTGGTTGGGGCGGGCTGCATGGGGGCAGTGTACTGCACTGCTGCAGTAACAGTCATTAGTACTAGTACCAGTACCACCAGTGAAGATACCACAAAGAAGCACAAAAATCACACAGGTGCAGTAGATTGCAGGTTCACGTTGCTGAAATTACTATGTGGCACAATAAAAGGTGTCTGATTTGATGACATGCGTCACACTCATACTCACAAACACACTAAGTAATCGTAGCATATTGAAAACTTCAGTAATATCACCATGTATTTTAAACAAATTAAAATTATGCACTGCTGCTGCACAGCAATCAGAAAAAAAATGGCAAGAATTATTGAAAATATTACTGTCTGTACATTAACACAGTTATTATACAGAAAAATATCACCAAAACAGAAAGAACTGTCTTTCTCTCCAAGTTAATCTACCTACACCACAGTCAGATACACCCCTCCCACAAAGCACACTTTCACTGTCTCCTACTACACAGACCCAATGTTGTACATTAACATTGAAAATCCACACACAAACAATTAATGCTCGATGATATGAGCACAGGAGGGTTTCCTACAATCGATGAACTAAGTTTGAGCAAAAAAAAATACTCAAAAAGGCTTTTTGAACAGCTTTTAGAAGGTTTGAATCACAGAGATCTCTCAGAGCACACTGTCTTCTACAGCTTCCTACACACACTACCCTGAACTGAGGCTGTGCAGAACAATATAGAGCCAATGTGACCTGAAATCCCCATGAATCACTGCAAAATTCACCTTTGGAGCTTAAAAACAAGGTGAAATAAGGCTAAGTACATTGCTTTCAATGTTCTTCACCTTAAGATTTGGTGGAGTAGTGGTTTGGGAAGGCGGAGTAACGTAGAGTCATTGTTTTCAATGGACTTCGCTTTACCTATCATAACACGAAGTACTCCACTTTGCTTTGCAGCGCATTCTGCGATTCCGCTTTGCTTCGCAAAGTGAATTGAGGACACTTCGCCCATCTCTAACTCTCACCCATTGGGTGCTCAGCAGAAATGCCCCAGCCCCAGATCATCCCTCCTTCATTCTAATTTCTGCCCTGTGGCCCTGCACAGTCACACACAGACACACACAAACAACAATTAAAAAAACAAAGAATTAGAAAAAAGGAAATCCACAGAAGAACTAATAAATGAACAAGATCTGAAAAAAAAAAAAGAAAGATTTGGCTTTTAACCAGCGGTTTTTAAAATCTACCTCTAACATTCTCTCTCCTTTTTATAGGGTCATCTCTCTCTCCTTCTGCAAAGTGGAAAGTAAAACTATCTCCTAGTGAGTCACTTCCTTCCTGACTGACTAAAGCATGTGACTTACACTATTGTAAGCCTTGTCATGTGTGGGGGACTGCAGACAGTGCCAATAGTCTTGCCACTCCGTCTTTATTCGCCTAAAGGGGAGTAACAACGTGAAATGATAATTACAAGATGAAATGACCTTTTAATGTGGGCTCTTCATGTAGTGGAATGATAACATGAAGTGCCCACTTGGCGGGCACTTCACAGGAGGAATTTTAATTCACTGCATCTCTAGTTCTCACCTATGGTGTTGTCACTTTTGCTGCTGTGCCCAAGACCATGCTTCGCAAATGGGATACCACCTATAATAATATTTGCCAGTATGCTTCCTTATTCCCTCAGTACAAACATCACTGCCAACTCTATGCTGACCTAGATTGCTCCCCCCCATGCCCTTAGACTCCTCTCCCTTGGCTCCCTGAATTATAGTACTATCAGATGCCAAATCCCCTCATCTCTTGCCTCCTTGTTGCTCCCTCAAACCTCCTCCTATGGACTTCGATCTGCTGAAAATTATCTTCTTTATGTTCCCAGGTGTAGAACATTTAAGGGCTTCTGTGCCTTCTCCCATGTCGCCCATATGCACTGGAACTCCTTTCCCCTTGCCATTTGGACAATGATCGACTCATACCACCTTTAAGAAGGAACTTTTAAATTTCTTATCCAAATCTGGCTGATGTTCATGTGTTAATTGTCCTTAGTCTCTGCACCTTCTGTCTCACCCTGACTGCTAACTCCTCATCTATATCCTAATTTGCCATCCTGATCATGTCAGGCATCTTCAGCGCCCTCTTGCCCTATATCTGCTGTTGTCTGCACCTTACATATTAATTGTCTCTCTTCCTCTGTCTTTTGGATTTTGTGTCATAGCACTTACCCTGTATTATTCCTCCCCTACTGCGGTCCCCATTTTTTCCTGATATTGCCTGCCTCTGTGCATCTTCTCTGATTCATTTGATGTGACTACACACAAAACTAGTCTGCTGATCCATTTAGCTTGAATTGTCATCAGTTGTACCATTCCTAATATTGTCAAGACATTTTACTCAGTGCTGACACTACCCTGGTTACTTTGCTGTTTTTTTTGGTCTCTATTATATATGGAACTGTTTTGTCATGTTGTTATACTGTACTATGTTCCTTGTACCTAAATATCCTTGTTTTGTTTTGATTATTTGACATTTGTTTTGTTAAGCTCCTTGTACCTCAATATCCTTGTTCTGTTTTGTTTAATTTGTAACCTCTTGGGTTGTACCTGAAAATAGTCATTTTATGACTAGCATACCTACCGGTAATCAAAAACTAAATAAATACATTCCTTAGACACTTGCTCTTGCTTCTGATCACTACCTCATACCTTTCCATTTAGTGTCCTGCCCCTCCCATGCCTACCTACTGTTTTTTTGCATTAGGGCTGTGCATCCCCCGAATATTATTTTCCGTATAACATGAATAATGGGCTATACTAATATTAGGACCCAAATAGTGAATAGCCCACTATTCAAGTGGTAACTGGTATTCAGCCAGGGATTGTCTAAAATGAAAAAAATACAAGCCTTTTCTGGCTTCCCCCAACTGATGATCAGTAAAAAATATATATCGTCACTGGTGTCTAGTGGTCCCACCTCCACAGCCGATCATCGGCCTGAACTGAAGAATCCCCACTGAGATTTCCATTAATTTCCCTGTCCCCAATCTCTAAAAATAAAAAAAAACAAATCCTGACTCCCTGGTGTCTACTGGGCCCCCACCCCTCACCCTTCCATCTGATAGTAACCACCCCTCACTCCCCCACTACCCCCCATAGGCCCCCAGCACAGCCCTCAACTCACTTCCATGGTTGGCAACTGACAGAGTTCTCCAGTGAATGAGCGCCTGCTTGTACAAGCATGCACTCACTCATTCATTGAAGTGGGGGCAGTGGGAGGGGTCCACTAGACACCAGGAAGTCAGGAATTTATTTTGGTTTTTAGACATTTGGGACAGGGAAATTAATGGAAATCTTGGTAGGAGATTCTTCAGTTTGGGCCGGTGCTCGGCTGGGGGAGGATCCACTAGATTCCAGGGATGATATATTTTGTTTTACTATTGGCCAGGTGGGGGGAGGCTTTATTATTAATTTTAATCACCCCCTCCTGGCCACGAATAACGAATACCAAATAACGAACACCGAATATTTTGGCACTGAATACTGAATATTCAGCAAATGGTATTTGTATAGCTCTACTCTGCTTCTTTATCTGTTAACTTAATGCTATGTCTTCTGTGGCACTAATTACCTTCCTCTCCCTCTGCAGTCAATTTCTCACTTGTACTGATTTCTCTTTCTCTCTCATCCCCAGATGTCTAAAGTCGACTCTGCTTACACTTATACTTTAACCTGTTGTATCTATTTCATTATCCAGCCCTGTGATGAGGCTGCAAACCTAAAGCACTTATACACCCTACCCTTCCTTGCCATCATTGCACTGATACAGTAGTGAGTATCCACATACAGTAGCTGTACCGTCTTGTGTTTTTGCCTCCCTAGACTACCCACCAAACTGATTTGTACTACTGTCTGATCCACAGCTTTTACTGTTATTATATTTTTTACCACAACTGTATACACTGTACAACAGTTTATATCTGTGCATTTAATCCCTTACTTCTGTAACCCCAGTATGTTGCACTCTTCCCTGTTTATTGTTAATGTTTTTCTCATGTTTACAGTAACTGTCTTACCCTATGTAATTGTACTCTCCTGTGTCATGCCTGAAAATAGGCAGGATTCTGTCTAGTGCACTTAACTGGTTGAAAAAAGCAAAATAAAGTAAAAATAAAATGTTGCAAATGTCTCTGTCTATGTGCAAAGCTGTGTTAGATGTAAAGCAACAGTACTAGATAATCAGGAAGTGATTATAAAAATTCTGGTTTTTAGTTAGAAACATGGAGCAATAGTTCATGTTTCCATATCTTTAAATCTTATTTCTAGCAATCTTTAGTTTTTTAGATATTTAAAATTTATTTCCATTATTGTGCATCCAGAGTAAGCATGGCTGCTGCCTAATTTGCAGTCAAACTCCTCCCTCACATCACATCATATGTTCTGATTACTTCCATGGGACCATGTGCTGCATGTTCCCACTGTCCCTGTGTTGTGCTGCGAGTCATGCGTGTGTGCGATTAAGGCAGAGGGTGCCAGTTCAACATAGTGGTGGGAGAAATGTAAACAAAACAAAGAAAAATGGAGCAAGTTACAGGGTAATAGTGGAGGAATACAAGAAAGATTACCAGGTAAGTACTCAGCAGAGCACAGGAAACAAACTATTGCAAAATATATGATTTTTTTTATCTAGTACTGCTGCTTTAAGTTAGTTGGTGTCTGGCATCTCCCAAAGAGGGGTGTTATCAACAATTGCCTTCTTAAGTGGTCTGCAGCTGTTAACAAGAATAGCAAAACCTTTGAAAATGTAAATCTTATATTAAAAATCATTTTGAATACATTTTAAATATTAAGATGAAACCTAATAAAATGAACCTCAGTAGTGCATTAAAAACAACTAATACAATTCAAGGTTTTCACAAGAAAAAAAATACTGAACAGTAGTTTTGCTTGTTCTCAGAGCCAGTAACCATGGTATATGGAATCAGTATATTATAGTGGTTAATGGCACTGAACTGCATACCTGGAGACCTGGATTTGAATCCCGTCAGCCCCCACTTTCATACGTGTGACCTAACGCAAGTCATTTAATGCCCTTGTGCTTCTAAGTTGCATCTGGAAACAAGCTCTTGCTTAGTGTACCTGTCCTGGTGAAACAATGTCCCCTTTCCCTAGTAACCACACTTTATTGCTTTATTAGAATAACTTCCAGTGCTAAACAAACAAAACAACTATGATGGACATGGTTTATAGGCAATAAAAATGGGGTCACCTATAGATATTCACAATAGTTACAACAATCTACAAATGCCAGCTTAATGTCTGCTTAACACCAGTGTATTGGGTTTCCATGGCTTTCCATTGTTATGGGCTCCTTGACTCCTGTATATGGGCTCCAATATCCTCAGCTACACATCTCCTCAACTTTGGATTCTGGATTTCCAGTCTGTAATCTCTTGTCTGTCAGATTTGCACTCCAAGCTCAACTGCAGCTCATTCTTGTCTCTCATCCTGACTCTCATCCCGTTAATAAACCAACTGGTTGGTAACACAAATCACACTCTCCTGAAGTAACTCTGTAGTAAAATAAAAGAACAACTCCAAGTGCAGGATTTTTTTTAATATAGACAAAAACAGAAAGATAAACCAGACTACTGTGTATCCTAGGAGCATAGCAGATAAAGATATAATAAATCTGAAAAATATTAGGACTGTCAGCTTCTCTACAACCACACAGTTAGACAGCCACTCCTTCCATCTCCCTCAATCCAACCAGTACCAGAATGATTGTTTCAAAGAACCCCACCATAAAATGATTTTGCAACTTATCTGGAATGCATCTGCAGTTCTGTTCCAATGTAATGCAAAACTGTGTCGCTGCTTTTAGGTAACAGTTTTAGCAAGGCATTGTTCTGGATCCAACAACCCTTATGCAACATATTTCAAAATGCTATAGCAACTTTTTCATTAGATAGTTTAATATGAATGGTACTATACTTATCCTCTATCAAACAGAAACATACAGGTCAAATAGATATAGAGTCCCTGCCAGAGAAACCAGTAATATCTCAAATGACTCAATGACAGGGATTAGAATTGCAAATTATACTGTTACTGTAATAAAGCTAAAATGAATTTTTGTTTGGTCTATGTAGAATTTTATTTTTTTGCAAAATAGAAAGTTTTAAAAAAAATCAAGTAGATCAGCAGGCAAGGGGAAAGCTTGAAATGAAAATATTGGTCCGTGTTGAAATATCAGCTCATCAAGTTCCAGAATCATTAGGAACAAACACAAAGGTAAAGAAAAGACAGCATGGGTTTTGCTGGGGTGGAGAGAAGACAAGCATTGGTTGGTACAAAGGAGATAAGTTACCGCATTATAGAATCAACAGGAACATTTTACTTATTTATTTCAATTTCAGAATTTAATACCTTTGAGCTAGAGCTCATTTCAGAGGTCCCATGTCTGTTAGAAAAAGAAACAGTAATGCAGTACAAAACAAAACAGATAAATACAGTTTCAATAAAATCTTAATTACATAGTTACAAAGAAATGTAGCACACATGTTTATGAACATTTCTTCTCCTAAGTGCAAAGGCATGTGGTTCAGTTGATTTGAAGTCTAAATTATTGGGCAAAATGAACATTACAGTTGAAGGTGGGAACAAGAATGGTTAGCCTGGTTGAGACCAAAAAGTGTCACAGGGATTGAACAGAGGACATCTGAAGGATCATAGGGATTGGACAGATGACATCTGAAGAATGAAAAAGAGAGGATGGTTGAGGCCATGTTGGCTTTGTTATGGAAAAACATGGAGCAGATTGGACCTTCGGCTGTAAGGGCAAGAAAAGGGGGTGAAGGAAGAAAGGGAGGGAAATACCAGGTGGTAGGGAGGTGGTGATAAATACTAGGGTGAACTGGAAAGTGCAAATGGTAGAGCAGGGTTTCTAAGACAGGCTGGTCCCATTAGGTGCTGCATTCACAGCTACTGTGTGATGCTAGATAGGTATGAAGTTTAGATTTAAATGGGCCTAGTTTAGTTTTTTTGACTTTATGTCATCACTAAGCATATTTAACCACAGGTTGCTCGGTACCCAGAACCATTGTCCTTGGGTAGGAAAGGGATTTTAAGAGGTTGGCTGTTTTTCCCCTGGTATACCTAGTTTCATTGGACATGCTGAGGAAATTCCACACTCCTGGAGGTGTTAGGCCTAGGGTGGATTTCTTTGCAAGTAGGCATACCTGGTACTGTATTCAACAGTCCAGGTTTAGCCAACCAGATTGTGCGTAAAGCTCACAAGTGCATGTAAGACAGTGAGCTCCCAAAACAAGCCTACAGGCCTTGTTGAGGGCTGTGTCCATTGCAGCACAGTAGACCACTAGTCCATAGTCAATCACAGACAGCACTGAACTATTCACTAGTTTTAGGACCTGATTTGTCAGGCAGCATTTGTTCCTATGTAACAATCCTAATTTACGATTTGAGGATTTGGCTACAAGATCTATGTGTTCTGTCAAAGAAAGGGAACTCTCTAGTAGCATTACTCCTAAGTACTTAACATTATGAACCATTTCAAGGGGTTGTATTTTGGCTGTTTAGTATTTTTAGATGGTGGGACCTATGTCTGTTATGAGAGGAGGCAAATACCATTGCTTTTGTATTTTTATAAATCAGCAATAACTTTGATTTTAGGAACCACACTTTGACTGTTGTGAAGTTAGTTTGCATCTTTTTTTTAAAGCTACAGAGTCATAGCAGCTTGAATATAGCACCACATCATCTGCATACAGTAGAACTTCATTTTGAGTAGCTAGAGGGAATTGATTTAATAACAGGCTAAAAAGCAGGTGTCCAAGATGGAGCCTTGGGGGACTCCTGTGTTAATGCACCAGTTTTCAGAGACAACATCCAAGATGTTCACCTTTTGTACTCTTCCAGAGATGTAGCTCCTGAACCAAGCCACAGATTCATGGGAGAGTCCTACATGAGACTGCTGGTTCAGAAGGAGCTCATGGTTTACTGTATCAAAGGCCTTAGTGAGATCAATGTAGGTTGCCCCACCAAGAGCCCTTGATCTAGTGCATCATGAATATACCCTGTGAATTCAACTAGAACAGTAGTGCTGTGCTGGCTTTCGAACCTGTACTGTAGTGGGCATAGCAGCTGATATTTCTCAAGGTAATTGACAATTTGATCATACACAATGTGCTCCAGTGCTTTTGAGAATTGGAGGAGTATTGAGATAGGTTGGTAGTTTGTTTGACTAGTCCTATCCCTGCTTTTGCAGACTGGCATTACTGCAGTGGCTTTCCAGAGTAGGGGGAATTTACTGGATAGAACAGATAGGTTTAAAATTCTTGTGAGGGGTGGGAGAATCACATCGAGAGTGAATGCAATAAGCTTGAGGTCAAGCATGTTTGTGCTATCTCTGGATTTACCAAGAACTTGTGAGATGTATTTTCTGGCCTCAGCTGGCGTAATAATATTAAGGTAGAAGGGGGTATATTCCAGGCTGGATATCTATTTTATGTGCAAGACTGCAGTCACTCAGAGGTTCAAAGAAATCTGGTGCCAGTACACCGTTAAGGTATCTAAACACATTATGGAAGGTGTTGGTGATGATACTATGATCCTGGTTTTGTAGTCACTCAACCTTTAGCATAGTAAGAGGTGTCTTATTGGGTTTCCCAGTCAATGTCTTACTGTTGTCCCAGAACTTACAACTGTCTCCCCGGGAGTTAGCTAGCTCAATTTTGAATTGTTGGCTTTTGGCCCTGTGAATTGCCAGGTGCTGTACACTTGTTCTGGACTGTTTTGTAGTTCTGTAAATCTACTTGTGATCATGTACTTCTTACTTTGTACCACAGGTTATCCCTGTGCTTCATCTGCTTAATGAGTTGAGGTGAGATCCAGGATTTACAAGTGCCCTGGATTTTGCGTTTAGTGTAGAGGTCATAGATATTGCATGCTGCCCTGAATTTGCAGATAATGCTTTCAAATGCTGCATCCACTTCCTTTGCAGCTTCAATAGTTTTCCTGTCTTGGTGACTTAGTTGTGCTTTGAGTACACCCAGTTGCCCATTTTTTTTAGAATTCTAGTTGAGAGTGTTTTTGCTGGAATCTGAGGGGACTTGTTAGACCAAGTATGGAGGATAGGGAGTGGTCACTGATGGAATCTGAGAGGACAACTCTGTGATTAATTCTCTCAGGTAGGTTAGTGATCAACCAGTCTATTAGTGTACTGGTCCCTGTACAATAATTTATACAAGTGGGACAGTCCACTAATTGGGTCACATTTAAGTAGGATATGGCATTTCTGTACAGTGCCACCTCAGGGAATTTCCAGTTAATATTGAAATCCCCGACAATTAGTAACTCAGAATTGTAGCCGAGGTCTGTGAAGTAGTCTAGGACCACTTAGAACCCACTAGATTGTTCCTTAGGAGGGATATAAATAGATACCAATGTTAGGCCTTTGCTCTTTGTGCCGAGCAGTATTTTTGCCTCCAGTATTTTGGAATTACAACTAGCTGTTATGCAGGAAAGCACTTGTCCCTGGATGTGGTCTTTAATGTAGATGACACATCCATCTACTCATTTTCCCGACCTGTCTAGTTTAAAGGAGGTGTAGCCTTTAATCTGGATGGCCATGCCAGTGACCCTCAGGGTGAGCTAGGTTTCAGCTACTGAGATTATATCTCATTGATGCTGGGTAACCCATACTTGTAGCAAATCTAGTTCAGCTACAAATATTAATGGAGGCTATTGTTAATCCACTGTGTTTTGTTTGTGGTACTGGTAAATGCAGCATTGGTCCAGGGATAGGATGGTATTCACTGAGAGCAGTAGAAGTAGCCATGCCATTCTTTTTTTTATTTTCTTTTTGTTGCTTCATGTCCCAAACCCCACTAACAGGTTCACCATGCTCCAGCAGCTGTCCCCTCATACTCGGGCTTACCCCACACCAAGTGGGCCATAGAAGCAGACTGTAGTGGCTAGAGGGGGATGGCACCAGAGCTGGCTCATTAATGGGGGCCAGCATATTTTTTCAGTAAGTCTCTCGGGGGTTGGGACATGCAATGATGACCAACATTCCCCCCGGTACATCCTGGCACTGACCATAGTGGTATTCCTGACCTCCACCAGGGGTCCACAGTACATTGACACTTGACCCCTCCCTCGAGTTTCATCCTACTCCCCCCCCCGGCTGTCCCTCTGACTCCTGGATCTGTTCCTGAAGTTGTTTGCATTGCAGACAGCAGTAGACAAGCCATTCTAACTGTCTGCCATTTCAGGTACAATAGTGCCTGAGAGTGGTTGAGAATGATAGATCTTTTATTGTTGTTTTTGGCAGAGGTTAGGATCATGCTAATTATTGGGGGGAAGGGATGAGTGTTAAGGTGCATAACCGGCATCAGACTGTGTGATAGTGGTATATTGCTCAAAATTGGCAGCGCAGTTCTAGTTTTGGGGCATTGCTTGGAATAAAGAATACCATTTCTTGTTGTATTTTCATAGTGATAGGGGATATTCTGTGAGGTGGCAGTAAGTGCCAGACACATGCTTAAGATAAGAAAGATGCTTAGTAGGCTCATGGTGTGGACCAAAATGGGTTACTATATGCTTTTGACTCCAAATTGATAGGAGTTTCTAGATTGTTTACAATCCCAAATCTGTACTGTCATGCTTGAGATATTGGGGGTCAGAGAGTGTAAAACAAATAGATGGAGTTGGTGAGGTGAAAGAGGAAAAGGTGGAGTTAGGATGCAGAATGAAAGTAACAGAAGAAGGGGCTCGCTCAAATAAGGGGAATTGGTATTTGGCCATTTTAGATGGCAGGCTATCTGCTGCTCCTCTTGAGGTTGAGAGGAACAGAAGGCTGAGCCTACAAAGTTTTAAAGAGTGTCGGGGTGTGGGTGGGCATGCAGGAAAAAATTCAAGCTTAAAACAGCAGCTGTGTATGCGTACCTTCTTCAGGACCTGGCAGTGGAGCAGGCTGCCACAGCTGCTATTAGAGAGCAGCATTGCAAGTCAAGGAGAAAGCACCTGGTCAGAGGCCACCAAACTGGAAGAAGAGGGAGAAAAATAAAAATCTTTAGTGTCTGTGGGATTGGTGGGTGGAAGGCAGACAGAAACAGAGACACAGCAGGGGAGCAGGAGGCAGGGGAATTGGTCTAATTGGTGGGAGTGTTCACAGAGAAAGGCAGGGAGGAGAGGAGAGAAAAGAGAGACAGATGGGGGGAGGTGAGCCACTGAGGGTTAGCAGGTTTACAGCGTAATTCGAGTTCAAATGGAGTTTTCAGACTGCAATGGCTCCCCGAGCACAGACAGATTTAAATGGAAAAAAACAATGAATATACTGTCTAATGAAATGCAGTTTAAGTCTTATGTAAATGTAACAGTTTAAACAGAGAGTATCAACTTGAACAGAACAGTTAGAATGAGATCCCCCCAAAAAAGATAACTTTTAACTGACACAGGCAGTAGAAATTACAATGACAAAAATGCAGTTTAAAACAGGTAAAACATTTGTAGTAAAAGCAGAATAGAGATTGAATCCAGTAGCCGAATAGCCTAAGCAGAAGAGCCAATCAGGAGCTATGGATGCATGGGTGCCAAAATTCAAGCTTAGAACAGCAGCCATGTATACATACCTTCTCCAGGATCTGGTAGTGGAGTGCTGATATTAGAAAGTCGTGCTGCAAAACTTGGAGGGAACGCCCAGTCAGGGACTACCAAACTGGAAGGATAGGAAGAAAAATAAAAATCTTTAGTGTCTGTGGAATTGGTGGGCAAAGGGAAGACAGAGATAGAGTCACATTGGGGGGGGGGCTGGAGGCTGTGGAATTAGTCTAATTGGTGGGAGTGTTCACAAGGAAAGGCAGGGTGAAGAGAGAAGAGCGATAGTTGGGGGAGGTGAGCCACTAAGGTTTAGCAGATTACAGAATCACTTGAGTCCAAATGGAGTTTTCAGACAGGAATGGCTCCATGAGTAGAGACAGATTTAGATGGCAAAAAAACACTTAATATACTTTCTAATCAAATGCAGTTTAAGCCCTAAGTAAATGTAACAGTATCATCTTGGGCAAAACAGTCAGAATAAGATCCCAAAAATGATAACTTTTGACTGGGACAGGCAGTAGAAATTACAATGACAATAAATTTAGTTTAAAGTGAGTAAAGCATTTGCAGTAAAGGCAGAAGAGAGATTGAGATCCAATAGCCATATAGCCGAAATAGAAAAGAAAATCAAGAGCTATGGATGCAAGGGTGCCAACATTCAAGCTTAGAAAAGCAGCCATGTATGAGTACGTTCTCTTGGATCTGTCAGTGGAGAGGGCAGCCATGGCTTCTATTAAAGAGTCATGCTACAAATCTAGGAGGGTGCACCTGTCCAGGGGCTGCCAAACTTCTCTTGGATCTGGCAGTGGAGCGGGCAGCCATGGCTGCAATTAGAAAGCCATGTTGCAAGACAAGGAGGAAGTACCCCGTCAGGGGCCACCCATCTTTTCTGGGATCTGGCAGTGGAGCGGGAGGCTGTGGCTGCTTTTAGAGAGCCATGCCACAAGTCTAGGAGGGAGTGCCCGGACAGGGACTGCCAAACTTCTCCTGGATCTGGCACTTGATCAGGTGGCCACAGTTGCTATTACAGACCTGTGCCACAAGTCTAGGAGGGAACTTCTGGTCAGGGGCCACCAATCTTCTCTGGGATATGGCAGTAGATTGGGTGGCCATGGCTTGTTTTAGAGAGCAGCATCGCAAGTCTAGGATGGAATGCCCTGTCAGGGGCTGCCAAACTTCTCTGGGACCTGGTGGTAGAGTGGGAGGCTATAGCTGCTATTAGAGTACCACTCTACAAAGCTAGGATGGAGTGCCTTTTCAGGGGCCACCAAATTTCTCCAGGATCAGGCAGTGGAGAGGGCAGATTCTGGAGAGATATAGACTAAATGTTAACTGCATAAAAAAAGTACTTGTCATTCAGGTCTGTGGTTTGCTTCTCTTGTTCTACCGTGCATATATTACACAATTGGAAAGGGGGAGGTGAGAGAAAGTACCCATGTCAGCTGGATGGGAAACTCACAACTTCTGTGATATGCATACAATATGAATCTCTTAAATTAGTCTTTGAATTTGCATGCAGCATGCTATAGAATGGAACAACTATGAGCCTCCTCAGTTGCAGCAAAATACAAAATTGCTTGTGGAAAAGGAACAAAAAAGTATTAATCACGCTGTACTAATTGAATTAGAATGAAGAGGTTGTTTGCTATTTTTTACTAACTAATTAAAAATAAATAAATACATAAATAAATAACATGATTGATGCTTTGCATAGTAAACAAAAAGCATAACACGTACATAAATATAATTGTCCCAGAAAGCTGAAAATGGAGTAAATACCCTTCAATACGAATAGCAAAACAAACTATGGCCAAAGCCGATAGGGCTGCAGTAGAGGAATCTGGGTTAAAAATATTGAAAATATATATTTTTTAATGTTTTTACATGAAATGTTCAACACAGCCTTGTGCTGACCCTGCCTCACTAAGAAGGCCAGAGAAAACATTCAACGGCTGGCCTAACGGTGATGTCAATCAGGGACTGCAAAATCAACTTTTGGGCTTCAAACACACATTTTGATTAGGAGTTGAAAGATGACAGCTGTCAAATTCATGAGTCTCTGTAATGAAATGGCTATGTTGAAAATTTGTGTTAAAAATATTGAATATTACCAAAGTTATGAGCCTGCATTTGTAAAATTTAACAGTCTCATAACTTAATAGGTGAATGCTCTAGAATCATAGAACACAAGAATGTGCAAAGTATAATACCAGCCCATATTAAATTTATTCAAGGCCAGGAGTGCATTGCTAGTCTTGTTTTTTTTTTGTTTGTTTTTTTGGGCATTGAAAAAGTTTCATTTGGTACATGGGGAGGACATTTGGACACAGCATTACTTAATCAAGCCCTAAATATCATGGTATCAGGGCAGAAAGGGGGTTAGGGTGCACTCCAATGGAAGTGAAGATAAGGTCAAGACATTTATTGTGGTACTGTACTCCATAAGAGCCCGCTGAAAGAATGCAACATATATGTCAAGCAGAGAAACACCAGCTTGTCATGGATGCTGAAATCTTTGGTGCGGTCTTCTACTGCAGCAAGTTAAAATGTCTCAGTTTCATTTTTGAGTTGGAGATTGTGAAAAATGTTAGATGGTTGTCAATTCTGACCCACCTTTTTTCTTCTTTGATGACAAGATTGCTGCTTAAAGAAAATGGGTTCTGTAGAAAATTATGATCCATCATATTTTCAAGAACCCCAACTTTTTACATGCTGTGGGTCACTGTCTCACATAGGAAAACTGACCAACTCACTCCTCTCTGAGTGCAAACCAAGCCCCCTTTCTGTGTTGACAAATCTCCCCCCATCTGCCACTTGCTTAGTGGCACTGAATTTATGTAACTTTTTTAGTTCTGCATATTTATGTAGTCGCATACAATGCCTACTGACATGCTTTGTAAGCTTCCCTCTATCAGTTTCTTAGTATTTCCTCCAGTGTTTACATTAACTGCAGTAGTAAAGAGAGTATGTTCAGTACTAAAAATAAAAAGAAATGTGCTGGTGGGCCTTCTGTTTGAATACCACTGGTAAGGGGAAGCTGCATTTTCAAAACAGGAATAGCTGGAAGGATCGAACCAATAATATCCACATTTCTGTTTACTAGTAGTTGTTACCGTCTTCTTACTGTGGAACAAAGCAAAATGGATTTGGAGTGGGGGGACAAGTAATATGGTGCTCAGCAATGAAAAAAATGAAACAAACTAAAGGATGAGGAACACCCACATATGCAGAAAGCACCAGCACAGCAAAATATTATTCAGAGTTCTTTATTTAACTGAAGTGTACAGTACACCCACACAAAGTGAGCATAAAAAGCGGTGACAATGTCTCTGAAACTAACATTTCTCCCAGCCCAACCAGGCATCATCAGAATGAATCACTCTGATGATGCCTGGAAGGGGTCAAGAGAAATCTTAGTTACAAAGAGGCTCCACCACCACTTTTGTATGCTCGCTGTGTGTGGGTGCACTATGCACAGTAGTTAAATAGAGGACTTTGAATAATATTGTTGTGGTCCTGGTGCTTTCTGCATATGTGGGTGCTCCTCATCCTTTTGCTTGTCCCTCTGGAACAGCAGGCTGAGATTGGACATGATCCAAATCTTTCCATTCTTAGGGGTATTAACAGGATTGAATATATGGATATGTTCTCCAGCAGGACACATGGACATGCTCTACAGGTCACAGATGGCAAGTTTAGGGGTAACATTAGGAATAATATTTTGTCCCAGAAGGTGGTGGCCTTCTAAAATGACCTGTCAATAGAGACTGTGGACATGAAGACAGAGTAGAACTCAGTTTCTCCTCATCCATTAGCATTTGCCTGCACTGAAACCAACAGCTTGAGAACCCTGCACTGTCCCTGCCCATGCTGTACCCACCTATGTGGATAAACAGAAGGCTTCAGCTTCTACAGTTGTCAGTCTACCACCTTTCATCAGCACTATATATGTCACAGTGCAGGAACCCTGGACTGTCTGTTCTGTACTGCATCTGCCCCAGTGAATTTATAGAGGGCTTCAATCTCCAGTGGTGAAAGTCCTTTATTGTTCACCAGTCACACACTGTACCTGTCACTGTAGATAAACAAATGACTTTAGTTCCCAGTTCTGGCAGTCCCTCGCCATTCACCAGGACTAAATGCAGACAGTGTGGAAACCAAGCACTGTCATATCCACCAAGATTCAGAAATTTCACATGGAAAGCAGTGAACCACACCTACTGGAAAACAGGGTTAGGTACTAAATCCTGACATGTAAAATCCTAACACCAAAATCCTGACAACATAAAATACTGACATACCAAAATTCTGACATGAAAAATCCTGACATTACAACTGCCTGTATTCACATAGTCTCAACATGTATAACAATAAATTGTAACTTACCATCATTGATGTTCATTCCATTCTGCAGTAATCCTTATCCTGTCTGATCCAGAAATTTAGCAATCCAATTAACACCACCAATTAAATGTATATCTTCAATTATCTTAATAGTTAAAAGTTAACTTAAAAGTTAAAACACTGTATTTAAAATATTTATAGTGTCAAGTTATGCACAATCCCCCAGAGATGATCTAGGCAAACCTTTGCAGGTAATCTAGGCAAGCTTCACACAATCTTCTCAATTGTTGTCTCAGCAAAAAATTGAGATGAGCAACCAAGGCGATAGGCAGAAAGGAGGCAAAATTCAACAGAAGGGAAGACAGCTGGGAGAATCTGGGTTAAAGCACAACCAGGGAGGGGGCTGGAGTAGAACAGCTAAACAGTCCAGGGAGGTCACATCATGGAAAGCCATGTGTGCCAATGCCAGGAGCCTTAGCAACAAGATGGATGATCTGGAGGCTACCATAGTGCAGTTGGACCTGGACATTGTGGTCATCACAGAGACCTGGTGTAATGATAACCACAACTGGGAGTTGGTCATACCCAGCTACAACATATTCAGAAGAGACAGGGTAGGTAGGAAAGAAGGATGAGTGGCACTTTATGGGAAAGATGGCATAAAGTCCACAGAGTTCCAGGAGGAACAAGATGGGAGAAAGATACTGTGGGTTAAGCTGGAAAGGAAAATATAGTAAGACATCAGCACAGGGGTGTTCTAGAGACCACCAACCCAGGAGGGAGGAAGAAACAGGGAGTTGATATTAGCCACATAAGGGATGGTAGACTACTGGGAGGTGGTGCTGATTGGAGACTTCAATTTTTCAGATGTGGATTGGAGTCTCCCAGCAGCAGCATCAACCAGGAGCAGATTTATCCTGGACTCCCTTCAAGGTGCCTTCCTTAATCAATTGATCATGCAACCAACTCAGCAGAAGGCAATACTGGACCTTGTGCTCACAAACAGGGACATTGTGATAGGGGTAACAGTGGGGGGGGGCACCTGGGGAACAGTGGCTACCAGTCACTGTGGTTTGAAATCACAAGGGAACAGAACGAAGACACAAAAGAACACATATCCTGGATTTTAGGATGGCAGACTTTGGAAAAATGGGGACATGCTTGAAAGAGGCACTAATGGGAATGGGGAGGGAAGCGGGGTGAAGGAACAATGAGTAATATTTAAAACAAGGATTTCAAGAGCAACAGAATTATACATTAAGCAGGTTAGCAAGAGGAAAAGGAAGAGGAAGCAATTGTGGTTTTCCAAGGAGGTAGTATAGAAAGTGAAAGCTAAAAAGATTGCATTCCAGCAATGCAAAAAGACACAGGCAAATGGGAATAGGAAGAAGCATCAGGGGAAGCAAAGGGAGGCAAGGAGGTCAGTAAGGGAAGCCAAAGCTCAGACAGAAGAGCACATCACAAATCAGTGGGTAGAGGGGATGAAACCTTTTACAGGTACATAAGTGAAAAAAGAATGGCAAAGGGAGGGAGAGTGAGACTGAAGGGGGAGGAAGGGGGCCTCGTAGAGGATAACAGCAAAGCTGACATACTGAACAGATATTTCTGCTCAGTCTTTACTGAGAAAGAGGAGGGTTATGGGCCTGAAGGGAGTACAAGGGGAGGGAACGACACAAAAATGGACACAAGTTTCTTTACACAGGAAAGGGTCTTAAAGGAACTGGAAGGAATAAGAGTTGATAAAGCAATGGGGCAAGATGGGGTGCACCCCAGGTTCCTAAAGCAACTAAGAGAGGAGATGGCTGAACCTCTTGCACTCCTGTTTAGCCAATCACTGGAAACAGGGGAGGTACCCAAAGGTTGACAGACAGCAGATGTAGTCACCTTATACAAAAGTGGGAACAAAGAGGAAACAGAACTACAGACAATTCAGACTGACCTCAGTAGTGGGGAAGACAGGAAAGCACTACTGAAAGAGAGTTTGGTGGAATATCTGGTTACCAATGGACTACAGGACTCACGGCAGTATGGTTTCACTGGGGGAGGGAGGAGGTCATGCCAAACCAACCTCTTTGAATTTTTTGACTGGGTGACATGGGAGGTGGATCAGGAAGGGCAGTGAATGTGGCCTATCTGGACTTCAGCATGGTCTTTGACACTGTGCTACATAGAAGGCTATTAAACAAACTTGGGGGTATTGGAGTGTGCAGGACAGTAGTGCAGTGAGTGGGTTATTAGCTGGGTGCCAGGACACAGATGGTGGTGGGAAATGGCTGTTACTCCACAGAGGGAAGAGTGGCCAGTGGGTTACCACAGAGATCAGTGCTGGAACAGGTCCTATTCAATGTCTTCATCAATGACATTGCACAGGACCTAGACGATAGAATTTCCCTGTTCACTAATGACACAAAGCTCTGTAACAGAGTGGACACCCCAGGCAGTGTAAATAGAATGAGGAGGGACCTACAGATCCTTGAGAAATGGTCAAGGGTGAAGCAGTTGAAATTCAATGTGAAGAAGTGCCAGATAATTCATATGGTGCACATAAACCCTGAAACAACATATCAGTTGGGCATGGATGATACAGTATGCACCAAGCAGGAAAGGGACCTCAGGGTTATCATCTCTGATGACCTGAAGGTAGGGAAACAGTGTGATGAGGCAGCTGGTAAAGCAAATAGGATGCTGGGATGCATAGGCAGGAGCATCACCAGCAGGAAAAGGAAGGTCATAATTCTACTGTACAAAGGCACTAGTGAGGCCCCACCTGTAGTACAGTGTACAGTTCTGGAGACCTTACCTACATAAGGATATAGACAGGTAGAGAAGCTTCGGAGGAGGGCAAAAAAGGTGGCACAGGGGTTGCATCACAAGTCCTATGAGGACAGGCTGAAGGACCTAAATATGTACTCCCTGGAGGAGGGAGAGAGGGGATATGATAGAGACATACAAGTACCTTACAGGGAGGAACAGGGTGCAGGAATACACTATTTTCCAGCAAAACATGTTCCAGGAGTAGAGGACATGGGATGAAGTTGGAGGGAGGGTGATTCAGAGGAAACGTAAGGAAGCATTGTTTCACAGAAAGTGTGGTGGACAAGTGGAACACCCTGACAGAGGAAGTGGTGGGGGCTGAAACAATCACAGTATTTAAGTATGCATGGGATAGACATAAGAGAATTAGGGAGGTCAGGGATATGGGCAACAGACTTCTAGAAAAATGTAAAGGGAACTTACAAGCTCAAATGGGCAAACTGGGTGGGCCATTGGCCCTTCTCTACCAACAATGTCTATGTATCTATGTAGCAAGCATTGTCTTCTTTTGCAGCTGAGCTATGACTTGGTTAATGCACACATTCTGTGGTGCCACACTTCTGAGTTGTTTTCTGGGCATGGAATTCCACTGTTGACTTAGTCATGGACAGACCAGAATTCAGGTGGGAAAAGTGATTGGCTTCTAATATCAGTTTTGTTCCTCACTTATTTCCTGATTCTGCACAAAACATTATTTTCTTCAAACCATGCCAACAGTGGAGCACTATTTTCTGGCATGATGCTTTTCACTGCTATACAACGTAAACTGGGTCCTGGTAAACTGACACAGTTAAAAGCGCACCTCAGGGCCGTGGACTGGTCTTTCATCTCGACCTCCGAAAACATAGACAGTGCATTGGATCTATTTTCCTGGGCCTTTAATAATATATGTGACCTCTATGCACCCTTCACTAAAAGAATGGTCAAAGGCAATCACGTACCCAGGCTCACTGAAAGACTCAAGTCTCTAATGAGAACTAGAGACTCACTATGGCATCTCTCCTTAGAGTCTGGCTTCCCCCCACGATAGACAGAATTACAGAATGGCTCGTAACAAGTGCACCTGGGCCATTCGCAGGGCAAAAGCTGAATAGTATAAAACCGCCTTAACTTTGTCCTGGGGCTGCGGCTGTAAGTTCTGGAACAACATCAAGGAAATTTGAGGTAAGGTCCCCAATCTGGTCCCCTCCCAGGTCACATCAAATGGGGCCCTGACCTCCGACCCCTCTGCCATCACTGCTGTTTTCAGTGATACTTTCTCTAACCTAAGCCATGTCCTCCTCCCAAACTTCCATGACCCACCAGCCCCTAGCTTATCCCCCCACACCCACGTACCCCCCCTTCTACTTTCGCTGCATCTCACCCAAATCTGCCAACCATACCTTACCGTTGCTTAGTCGGCCTCCTCCAATGCTGACCCTTGATCTCAGAATCCTCAGGCTTCCCTTAAGGAGTACTTGCTCCTCTCACCAAGCATTCTAAACCTCTCCTCTCACTAGGTAAATTCCGCCATCTGGAAATCGCCCTATCATACCCATATATAAAGGCAGGATCGTGACAGCCCCCAACAACAACCATCACCCAATCTCCATACCCTCCAAGGCCTAGAGTGGCTAGTTTCGGATCAACTCACTGACCATCTCAACAAATATGACCTTCTCTGCAACAACAACATGGGTTCCGCAAAGGTCACAGCACTACTACTGCCTTGCTTCAACTAACATCACACATCCACACAGCACTGGATAAAGGCCACATCACCGGTACTATCTTCATCGACCTCACCAAGGCCTTCAATACCATCCACCATACACTAGTCCAAACCTCTTTACTCAACCTAGGTCTCTCAAAGGATGCAGTAGGTTGGTTTGCCGACTATCTTTCCAACCGAACTCTTCAAGTTAAAATTGGCAACACTCTATCCTCCAAATCTTCTGTCCTCACAGGGGTCCCTCAAGGGTCTATATTGGGTCCCCTCCTATTCAGCCTCTTCCTTAACTCCCTCCCAGCAACCTGCACCTCCAATCTATTACTTTATGGATGATGCTGTCATCTTCACCTCCAGCCCAGATCCTCTCAACTCCACCTTTCCTCCAGTCCTCTTTCACTGCCATCAAAAACTGGTTCACCTCCAAACGCCTTATTATTAATTATAAAAAAAACAAATGTATGCTTTTCATGCACCAGTTAAATTCCAGGATAGGGCGTTTCCCACAAATACTATCTGTGTCTCAGACCCCCTTGGAATTTGTCCATTCCTTCAAATACCTGGGCATAACTTTGGATACTGGCCCCACCTATCACCAGCATATTCGTCATTTATCTAAGGCTTTAAATATTTGATTAGGGCTTTTGCACCGCTTTAAACATTGCCTAACCCACGAGGCCCTTAAGCTCGCTATCTCCTCCTTGGTACTCTCCCTGCTTGACTATGGCCTTCTGACCTTTGGAGGGGCAAGCTCCTCAGCCCTTGATAGTCTTAGACTAGTCTTTTACTAGGGTGTGACAGACTTACCCATACCTGTGCGTTATATCAGGATACCAACTGGCTTAATCTGGACAATAGAATCAAATTCCACACTTGTGTCCTAGCAAAAAAAATCTCCCTTGGCCTCTCCCCTGCAGCACTTACCACTTAAATCAACATGGACCAAAAATCTCAGCACACCTGTAACTCCGATACCCTACATCTCTCCATCCCCTCCTGTCGTACAACACAATTCCAAAGATCCTTTTGCTACAGGGCACCCTTTTGGATAAATTCCCTGCCCAACGCCTTGCATCTTGATCAAAGAATTGGTCAATTCAAATCACTCCTGAGTGCACATCTTTGGGCCATAAGTATCTGTGACTGTAAATGAACCAGTGCCCTGCCCTTTACCACTTTGACAATGGCCTCTGGCTGGCCTCTTCCTACATTTCCTGACGCCACCTTCTCAGGGTGTTAACTTCCAGATATCTGCTAACTGCCACTTACTGCACTAGCTCAGATAGTTAGCCAACTAGTCCTGTAAATAATTAGCTTCCTTACCCTGTAACATTTACTGTATTGTTTGTATGCACTACCTGCATTGTGTATTCTGTTCTATTGTATATGACATGGAACCTTGTGAAGAATTCTGTAACATTTCCTATATTGCTTTATTCTGCTCTGTTTTTTTGTATCTCTGTAACTATTATACGTGACGTGGAACCTTTGTAAAGGAGTCTTTGACTCAAAGGTATTTCTGATCCCTGAAATAAATAAATAAATAAATAAATAAATAAATAAATAAATAAATATACTGTGGAGTTAAACCCAATACCTGTATCCTTCTCTACACTATTTGTCCAAAATGAAAAAACACCCCTTTTAAAATGTTTTAGGATACTCTATTGTGCAAGCATTTACTGCTGGCTGCTTAAAATCTATTATTATAAACTCAAGTGACAGACTTAAATCAGATTCATCTGCCAAGTCATGAAGGTCCTGGAATAGTCAATGATGTTAAGTTACAATTTATTGTTTGTTATACATGTTGGGTTTATGTGAATACAGGCAGTTGTACTGCAAGGACTTTTCATGTCGGGAATTTGGCATGTCAGTATTTTGTGGTATCAGGATTTTGGTGTCAGGATTTTAGATGTCGGGATTACGGTTGTCGGGATTTAGTACAGATCCTGGAAAACAGAATGGCTTGATACGTGTATCTGTCACTGTGCATGACCATTCAGTTTCATGTGGATCACTGACAACATTTGCAGTTTGCATTTCTGTTACTGTTCCCTTTTGTGACCACATGCTTACTTCATTTTCCAGTTGGAATATAGACTTTGTCACTCTGATTACACTTTTCTTGGTCATATGCTGCTTGAAATTTAGTGTGAGCCTGGCATTTTTGGTTCTCATTTTGCATTGAGCAGTTGACATTGTTTTTTTTTCCCCAGGGGAGGAACTGCAGGTTTTGGGAGAGGAAAAGGATCTTGGGATGGTTGTGGATGCCAAATGAACAACTCGGAGTAGTGTAGGAGGACAGCAATGAAAGCAAATAAAATGCTTGGGTGCATCACCAGGGGGATAACCTCGAGGAGATGGGAAGTGCTTCTCCTGCTGTATAACTGCCTGGTTAGACCACACCTATAGTACTGCATGCAGTTTTGGCATCTGTACTTAAAAAGGGACATTTCACTTTTTTTTTAATTTAATAAGCTTTATTGTTATTAAACTTGTACATACATTGTACGTTACACAATCTGTAAAGACCACACATCTTAGAATTAGTTGCACAAGCAATACATATATCCCCCTCCCCTCCCTTATTAACCATCCCTCCCCTAAGATACCTAGACTAATATAAGGCTAAAATAAGTAAATAAAGAAAGTTGAGGGGATTCTACTTTATGGCTATACAGCAAAAATATAGGAACTATCAAACGACTTTCATCCTTACCATGTCAGACTTAAAAAGCCATGGTGTATATCGTTATATATTCACTTGACATTTAAAGGAAATGTTTACACCATTAACAAAGTCTCCAATTTGCCCCATCTCTTGTCATATCTTTGAGGACGGTCCCTAAGAGTGGCTATTATTTTCTCGATCCTTAAATTATACAGAATTTCCTTTAGCCATTCCGAGTAAGAAATTTCTTCCCGGTCTAGCCAGTGACGTAATACCAGTCTCTTAACCACTAAGGATATTAAGGAAATATGGATCCTTCTTTCCTTAACAGGGATTGATGAGAGAGAGCCCCTACAATACATATTTCAGGGGAGAAAAGGTCCATTAAACCTAATAGGGGACTAATTGTTGCCTTGATTCTCTCCCACAATGAAACTACTTTATTGCACTCCCATAGAATATGAAACAACATACCATCTGCAGAGGCACATCTAGAACATGTTGCTGTAGGAAGTTTACCCATTCTAAGCAAATGCCTTAGGGTAAAATATATGTTATGGAGAATATAGAATTGGGTAAGGCGTAACCTATCATTTGTGGAGTATTGGTGGCAATCTAACCAAATATGATCCCATTCTTTGGGTAGCCTGGGCAGTGCCTTACTCCAGTACTGGGATTCCCCAGATATTGTGGGGTACATATAGGGAAATATAAAGGTCACTAAGCATGAGACCGAGTGGGGCGATCGGGCAAGGTATTGCATATGGGAGAGAAACTCCTTTTGATTAGTATCCCATTTTCACATGCCAAACTAATCCAACAACATATGGTGTATCTGGTACACCTTAAAGATTTGTGACCTCACAAGTCCCAGTTCTTGGAGTAGTTTGGGGCTTTCAAATAATTTTCTATCTTGTATGAGATCAGAAATATATTTCTTTGGTGTCCCTGGGATACAAATAAATGCCCCGGAAGTTTAAAATTAGGGTTTCCACATATTGGTTGGGAAATATCTTTTATATTTTCATATTTCATAGACTTACAAAGTTGAGTATGTACTTTAACTGATATACCGATAACTGTGCGTCCTAATTGTAGAGGTAATCTATTTACCGATACAAAACACATTGCCTCTAAAGATATTCCCATTGTCCAGATCAAATATCTTTCCACTTGTAACCAAATTGGTGTATATTCTGAGAGATTCACAGACCCTGGATCTATGATCCATCAGGCATATTTTGAGATATGACTAGCTAAATAACATAAATAGAAATTTGGCAACCTAAGTCCCCCCAAAGATTTCGGAGCACCCAGTTTTATATAGGAATGATGAGGGCAATTATTTTGCCAAATAAAGTGGGACATTAATGCATGAAGTTTTTTAAACCATGCCATTGGGATAAACAAATTGAGCATATGAATGGAATAAAAGATATGGGGGAGAATATTCATTTTAACAACACTAATTCTAGCATGCATTGACATCGGGAGTGTCCCCCATCTATTTAAATCCCTTGCAATAGTTACCATCAGATTATCCTCAGAGCAACTCCTTGCATAAGAGTTATTCCCAAATATACAAGTTTAGATGACCCCCTCAGCCCTAAATATATATAATCTGTGGGACAAACACAATTATTCAATGGCAATAGGGTAGTTTTATCCAAATTTAACTTATAGTTTGAGACCAATGCAAACTGAGAAGTAATTTGTAGTGCAACTGGTAATGAGGTAGCCGGATGTGAGATATGCAGTAAAAGATCATCAACATAAGCTGAAATTTTAATTTCCAGAGGGCCCAATATGATGCCATGTACTTGTGGGGATGAATTCAGGAGTCTGATTAAGGGCTCTAGATAAATATTAAACAAAAATTGGGACAATGGGCAACCCTGACGAGTCCCTGAGTGAAGAGGAAAGCCTTTTGACAGAATGCCATTACAGTATACTTTAGCGTTCAGGCTGGTGTATAAGATCTTCACCCATTCAATAAACTTGATAGGGAAACCAAATCTTTCCATTGTCAGAAAGAGAAAATTCCAGTATACCCTGTCAAAAGCTTTCTCCGCATCCAGGAAAACCAAGACTATTGGGTCCTGAGATTCCCTGGACATGGAGAAAATATGTTCTAGCTTCCTCAGATGGTCCAGGGAGGATCTCCCCCTCATAAACCCTATCTGTTCAGATCCTATGAGTCCCTCCCAAACTTGCATTACTCTAGCAGCCAAAATTTTTGCTAGGATTTTAATATCACAATTCAAGAGAGATATAGGCCTATAATTAGTAACTTTATTGAGGGGTTTATTGGGTTTGGGTAGAACTACTATAAGGGCCTGCAGAAGTGAAAAATCAGATATACCCCTTTCACAAAGGAAGGAGAAGACCTGGGCAAGAATGGGGGTTAAGTCAGTTGCCAGGACTTTATATAAATTAGAGGGAAATCCATCCGGACCTGGAGATTTGTCCGATGCCAAAGTCTGGATGGCAGTTAAAATTTCGGTCTGTGATATAGGCCATGTTAAGAGAGTTTGTTGAGCTTGGGATAATTGTGGGAGTGGAATCCTTTCTAAATAATCCTTAAGTTCCTTATCTGAAGGGACATTTAAGGAAGGAGAGTATAGCTGTGAGTAAAACCTATCAAATTATTGGGTAATCTCTTCTGGGGAAGTTTTGAGGGTACCATCGAATTAAGAGGAGATAGCTTTTACCCAATGGGAAGCTTCTTGTTCTTTAAGACGCATAGCCAACAATTGCCCTGCCTTATCTCCTTGGTCTATATACCTCAACTGCATCTTGAGTAATACATATTCAGACTTTTCCCTTCATAAGTCCACGTATTGATGCCTTAATTTAGTTCATTCAACTTGCTCTCGTTCAGAGGATTCCAGAGTTGGGCTCTGTTCAAGTGCTTCTATGTGCACTAACAGGGCATGTAAGGAAGCCTCTTGCTTTTTCTTGCAGGTCGAAGCAGTCCGAATACACTCCCCATGAAGGACACATTTTAACACCCCCATATTTTGTCCACATTAGCAATAGATCCTAAATTCGATTGTCAAAAACTTCGGATAAGAGCTTGCAATTTCCCTATGACCCACGGGTCTTTAAGAAGTTGTGTATTTAATTTCCATATTTTATCACGCTTGATATACCGATTGGGATTATATAGGATCCATACCTGTGAGTGATCCGACAATACTCTAGGAGCTATACCATCATCTGAAATATGGGGTTCAGCTTCAACACTAACTAAAAAATAATCAATCTGAGATCGGGATTTATGTACTGAGGAATAAAAGGTATACTTCCAGCTAGTTGGATAGATGGTTCTTCAAGGATCACAAAGACCTCCCATAGTTATGAATTCTTGGAGAACTTGTGTCAAGGATGGTCTAGTGACCCGACTGTTCGACTTGTCTAAATTAGAAGCAATAGTGACGTTCCAATCCCCTGCAAGAATTAAGGGAAGGTGTATACATCTGGATATCACTTTCACTAACCCAGTAAAAACATTAGGGGATGGGTTATTTGGCCCATAAACACATCCCATAAGTAATTCTACCTGATCCAGAACCCCATGCAAAAAGATATATCGGCCCTCCGGGTCCACAATAGCTGTATTTAACTGAAAATTTAGTCCCCTTAGAAGGAGAATAGCCAGTCCTCGCTGATTAGTGGAATTTCCCCCTGTATAACTTTGTCCCACCCATAGACGTCTAAGAGAAAGATTCTCTGAAGTCAAGACATGGGTTTCTTGGAGAAATGCTATCTGACATTGCAATGTCTGCAAATGACTTAACACCTGGTGCCATTTAATACTAGTACGTAAACCTTTTACGTTGCATGAAACATATTTCATCCTGTATTTGCCCTTTGCAGAGTATCCCCAGGTCTTCCAGGATTAAAGCAACCCATTTTACCCCTCGACTAGGTATCTTACCCATTATACCCCCCTGAAAGAGAAGAACAAATACCAACACCTTCTTGGCCATAAACCCTTTCTCCCACAATAACAAAAAAATAAAAATTTGTTCTCTTACCAATCTGGTTTACTCACCAGAACATTATTCAAATCTGGGTTGTGATGTATCCTTCCCCTAAACAACCCCATAAGTCCCTCCGCCCCCCGCACCACTCACATCAACTAGGTAGAAAACATTAAGGTAAATATTAACTCTCTACTTCACTTATACGATACTACTGGCTGTTCTTGGACCTTACAATCCCTAATCAATCTAGACTACTACAAAGTTCCTAAATCCCTATATTATGCTGTGATACTAGTTTAGTGATTAATTACACCTCGCTCGCCTATCTTATCAAATACCCCCATTAGTAATATAAGAGGAAACACAGACAGTTAAAAGGAACAGATTATAAGTTAGACCTTGAATTGGCTATTCCTGAGCGCTATAAAAAGATAGTTAACTCATAAAGACCGGGAGCTCAAAACTTATAATTACCCCAGTGAATCTGTCAAACTTTAGTAACATTAAAGCTAAAAGTCAGATTCTGGTAAACATATTAAAAACTGCTCCCATGTATACCATATTCCACTCTGGAAACCTGCCGATCTCACAGAGCTACCTAAAAATAAATCCAGCATGGCTGCTTTCAAGATAATGGTAGCTTAACACTAACTACAAATTCTTAAGTACCTATACACTGTTACATCTTCTCTGATGCATTTTATCTCAGATTGTTGGTGTCTGCCCTCATCATAATACAGTCCAACAGTCATCCCGATGTCCAAGTATGCATTACTGCTTCACATTCTCACTTAAACAGATCCGGATAAGTTTCTGCAACTTTTCAGCAGCTTGAACATGCAATTCTAAACTGTGCCATTCCTCCATATGGCACATCTGCAGTGTAGTGGGATATTTCATTTTGAAATGGATTCCAGCTGCAATAAGCCTTGTAACTATTGGGCAAAACTCCTTTCTTTTTTGCCTCTCAGATTTTGGCATATCCTGAGTCATCTGTATTCTTTTGCCTTGATAAAAGCAATTCGCTGATATCCGAATTTTGCTGAGGATATGCTGCTTGTCCCTTAAGTTCAACAGTCTGAAAATTATAGGACGTGGAGGGGCCCCTGCTGGAGGGACCAGTCTTAAAGACTGATGGGCCCGCTCAATCACATACTGTGGACCATTAGGAGAGGGGCCTGCCAGCTTACTGCATAGCTTCTGCACAAATAACATAGGCGATGTGCCCTCTTCTCCTTCAGGCAGCCCCAGAATTAAAAGATTATTTCTTCTTGATCTTCCCTCCAGGTCTTCTACACTGCTTTCCATTGCTTTAATCCGATGCCGCAATTGAGACAGCTCCAGTCAACTATCCCCTTCCAGTCATCAAGAGAGGAAATCCTCGCTTCGTTATCTGCTGTACCCTGCATTAGTGAAGCCAGGAAGGAAGTAATGCTCTGAATTGAGACTGTTAGTGTCTCAAGGGATTCTTTCAGAGGGGATATTCCCTCCCAGAATTTTTCCTCCGTGAGTGCGGCCTGGGGACTAGCGTTGGCCGCTGCCATTGCTGGAGCTACCTTTGAGTGCTTTGCTGTCTTGTCCCGTGTCGGTGTTGTTGGTGGTGTATGGTGGGGCAAATTATCTCACATCTCCTCATCCATTTTAGGGGGGATTCTCTGCGCTCGATGCTCCTTGTGGCTTTTTAAAAATAGAGTAAGCCAGTTTTAAACACTAGGGTCCTTGAATTCGGTTTAAATCTTGTTTTACCAGGCCATGGAGTGGGAGCTAGGGAGAATGCGACTGTTCAGGCAGCCATCACGTGACCCCCATCCAGACATTGCACTTCTGGAGAGGGTCCAGAGGAGGGCAACAGGATGATGAAGGGTCTGGGGGAAAGATCCTATGAGGAGAGACTTGAGGAGCTCAACTTGTACTTCCTGGAGAAGAGGAGGAGCAGAGAGGACATGATCAAGGTATTTAAATATCTAAAGAGAGTAAATAGGGACAGCCTAAATAGGGTGTTCCAGCTGAGAGAGGAGGGGACCATCAGGGGGCACTCAATGAGACTGGTTGGTGGGAGGCTCAGTGGCGAGACTAAGAGATGCAACTACACTGAGAGGGTGGTGGATGCTTGGAACTTGCTGTCTGTGGAACTGGTGCCTCTTTTGTACAGTGGAAGGATTCAAGAAGGGCTGGGACAGGTATAAGGAGAAGGTTAAATTAAGTTATGTCAGATCTAGAGATGTTACCCTGATGGAAGATGGGGCAGTGGGGTTCAGGGGAGGTGGGGAGGGAAGCAATGGTGTCCTGGCCAGGTGTTGATTTTTTAGCAGATTCAATAGAACATTAGGCCTACTCTGCTGGCATCTTAGTATGTTAGTATATAAAAAAAGTAAAACTTGTAAATGTATGTGTTCTGTAAAAATGCAGGCAGTTTGGAGCAGTCCTGAATCACAGCTCTCTATAAACATTCTTGTGGATATCTTTTAGAATTAATATCGCTTTTATATGGGGTTATTACTATTATCACTTCTACCAAAGTATTAAATGTAAGCCTCTTTATTGTAAAGCCCACCACCACCACCACCAGTCTGTGGAAATAAATGTAGTTTCAGTTTGTTTTTGGGTTGCAATTTCATTATCTTGATTGCTTGCAGAGGCAGTTGATTCTACTTTAACTTCAAAACTGGCAGGTGCCTGCAAGTGTAAAAAAAAAGAACATTTGCAACATTTATGAGGCAATTTGAACCTCAGATGCAGCTTCTCTTGCCCTTTAGGTTTTACCCATGCTTCTGTTGTCTTTCACTTGCTTGACTAAATGCATACTATTTTACAATGCAGCATGGGTAACTGGTGTAGGTCCTTTGCATGGCAATGTATGAAAATCAGGCTACTGAATGTTTTATTTTCATGAAATAATCATTCTTTATATTCAAACATTGTTTTTCCACTTGTGCTACACCGTCAGGCTGGTTCAATCCATGTGGTGATTTGCACCTGGTCGGCATAGCTTACTGAATCATGATTCTCACACAATTGTGTTGTTTTACTTTTGGGAGCCTGTTTACAGCAAACTTATAGGTATAAACTAGTACCTTATTAGTATAACCTGTTGCTACTGGATACGTATAAAAAATGCACAGTTTAGTTTTACAGTACTATGTTGTGTATTACCAGCTGTGGATTGAGTTCATAGGTCTGGGGTGCAGTGCCACAAGAGAACCTAAGTTGGCAAGGTTTATGAGAAAGGGGGTTTACAGTGATAAGTTGCTTACTGCAGAAAAACTCTACTTGTTTCTCAAAATGTACCATTTGCACACCTAACCAACGCAAGTTCTGTTAATGTGAACTACTGAAGGTATGCAAATGAGCTGTGACATTCAAACTGTAGCAGCAAATCAGCATTGAAAACTTGTCTCTCTTATAATCGCCAGCCTCTATTCTCATATAGCAATGCCCTCAGGATATGCAGAACTCTATCCTCAGTACATAATAAGTAAAACACTAAACTAAACTGTGCACCACACTCATATCTATCACATGTTATTTCTGAAACTATGGAGCATTTTAAAAATAGTCAGTAATAGAACAGAGAAGCTTCAAAATGCAGAGTTATTGCTTCAGAGTTCCATGCATTTGAATCTTTGGTATTGTTACAGATCATTTCTGTTATATTACAGACTCTATCTACTTGCAAAAACTCATATTTTACACAAATTGCTACAAAAACTCATTTGCGCAGTCTGGAATTCTCAAACTATGCAAAGTGGTTGTGACACAAAAAGCAGATTTAAATGGAATGGAGCTGATCAGCAGCAATCTGGTATGGTGACTCCTTTCATGTTCTGTTGCAACTTATTGATGTTTACTGAAATGCCTCAGAATAAGTGAAAATGCTGTTTACCAAGTTGGATTCAAAAGAAACACGTTTCTTGTACTCACTGAAGTACTACAAGAAGGGGGAGAAGCATTTGTTTTTTAACCCCAAGGCTGCCAACACTAGAATGAATCTATTTGATTGTGCTCTGGACAGATTTTCAGTCTGCAGCCCTGCAAGGACTAAATTGAAGGGTTGCAAATAGACTTGGTAAACTCCAAAGAAAATGTTCCACTTGACTGAGCTCTGGACAGATGTTCAGTTTGCAGCCTAGCAAGGGTTGAATTGAAGGGCTTCAAAGACATGGAAGGATCATTGGAAAACTCCAAAGGAAGGGTTCCGTGGTCTAAATCTGGTAGCTCATTTTTAGAGCTAATGCAAGAGGGCTGCATAATCTACCTACCTGCAGCCCTAAAAAGAATTAAAGTAAATGACTAGAATCATTAAGTAAGCTGTAAAATGTGAGACTATTAGCAATGTTATGCATATCACATATTGGTAATACAGTCTGATAACCTGTGCATTGGATGCCAAATTGTTCGTAACGGAGTGGCCAAGTACATGCAAGATGTTGCCATTTCTCTTGAATGGCTTTTGCAGCCCACAGTGGCACTCCCATGGTAATGGAGCATGATGCTGCTACATGAATACACTGGGAGCTCACTAGGCTATATGCATGGTACTCATAGAAGACCTGCTGCTATGATGTTTAGGACTCCACACAAGTCACAGCAATGTGGGATCAACCTATTCCCATTCAAATCTCAGAGCTAATGCTACTTCCATCAGTTGAATTGAAGGGCTTCAAAGACATGGAAGGATCATTGGAAAACTCCAAGCAGTTGAACTGAAGGGCTTCAAAGACATGGAAGGATCATTGGAAAACTCCAAAGGAAGGGACCAGCAGGGCCACTGCTGTTGCCACCAACCTGCAACAACTATTGAAGTTCCCCTACAACAGGCCTTTTAAGTGGAGCTTTTTGCATTTGTGAATTCATGTATTAGTAGTAAAAATGTACTATGTCAACAGAACAGGCAGAGAACAGCAAGAGGAAGGAGGTGCTGCTATTATAACAATACTTCTCTACTGGGACTAAAGAAATAGAACTCTATTACTAGGACCTTCAATTTAGGGTAAAAAAAAAAGAATTACTGTGTTTGTCTGAGTTGGCTGAAGAGAATTGTTATATGTGCAATTATCTAGGTGTAGAAGGAGCTGTACGGTAGGAGGAGTGGCTTAGCTAGAATGATCTAGAAGGAAGCCAGGTGTTTATGGTTTAAAAACTGCCCTAGATAGCTTCTGGCAGAGAACTGAAAGAGGAAGGAGGTGCTACTATTATAACTATACTTCTCTACTGGGACTATATTGCCCTCCTTCCCTTCCCATAGCTTGTTCTACTATTATAGGCACAGGATTTGACCTACAACAGGAACTTCCTGTTTGGGAGCAGGAAAGGAGTGATCACAGAGCCACAAAAGACTCAACATCCTAGAAGGAAAAGAGTAGCTCTCCATCCCCCCCCCCAGCTGCTGGAGGTCTGACTCTGAACAAGTAAGGAGACTACTGAGAAATATAGGAACTTCTCTCAGAACGGGAAGATCAGGAGCTTAAAGGGCACAGTGGCAGTAAGTAAGTAGGGAGAAAATAAATAAATATATAATAAACAGAGGAAAGAGTAAGTATTCAAAACAACAGTTAAGGGGTCAGAAATAAGACTTGATGGGAGTGGTGCAGTGCAGTGGCTGTGGAGCAGCAAACCTCTGGGAGATGTTCTAGAGGATGTGGTGTTGTCCCATATGCAGGCTGAGGGAAGAGGTTGCTCATCTCCAGGTTGAGTTGGACAGGATTTGGGGGACCTCCTCTTCCACCCAGGGACCACCAGGGCCACTGCTGTTGCCTCAGAGGTTGCCAAGAAAGAGGAGTGATTGGACCACAGTGGTCTCAGGGAGGTTAAGGGTGGTGGAACAGAGGTGCATCCCTCCAGTTGTACCTCTCCACAATTCATATGCCATTCTGGCAAAGTGTGGTTCCTCTATGGAGGCACCCGCAGTGGAGACCAAGGAGGATGCTGGGAGCCTCCACAAAGGAGACCCACAGGAGGGTGGCATGGGACCACACAGGGGAAGGAAACCACTCCTGGTGAGGGACTCCATTGTTAGGAGGGTAGAACTGGAGGAGGAAGGGGAGAGAGAGGTAGGGTGCCTGCCTGGCACCATGGCTTGTAGAGGCAGGGAGTGAATCTTCAGGATCATGGCAGCAGCTGCACGGGGAGGGGGAGGATCTGGAAGTCATTGTTCACCTAGGAGCAAAAGACCATGCTGGGAAAGGGATCAGAGCTTGTGGAGTTGGGGAAGGGCCTTAGACAAGAAGTACAGATGGTAGCCTTCTGGGAGGCATGGCCTGTCTGTGGAATGGGTGAGGCTAGGGTGCTCCACACCATGGGATTCAATCAGTGTTTGAAAAACTGGTGCAGAGCTCAGGGGTTTGGCTTCATTGGGGACTGGGGGTCCACCTGGAGTGATGCAGGTCTGTACTGTAATGATGGTCTGCATCTGTCGAGGAGCAGATTCAGGATCCTAGGTGATAGATTTAACTGCTTCATTGGCAAGCATTTAAACTAGCCAAGGGGGAAGGCAATGAAAAGGAGCAGGGGAATCCTAGACCCCCACCAAAAAAACAAGGTAGCTAGTGAGGTAAACACCAAGATAGAGATGTCGATAAGGAGAAAGGCAGGGGTCAATGGAGAAAACAACAAAGGAAAATGGGCAGGGATGGGGCAAAAAGGGGTAAAGCCATCAAGAAATGGAGGGTAATGAGTACCGATGCCCATAGTTTGGGCAACAAGCTCCCTGAACTGGTGGCCTTGATGGAAGAGAGACACCTGGATATCATGTGAGTCACAGAAACATGATACACAGAAAACCATGACTGGGATTTTAACATACCAGGGTACACAACCTACAGGGGAGACAGGGTGGGTAAAAGAGGGGGAGGAGTAACTCTCTATGTAAGGGAAGGGAAGGGAAAAGAGCAACGGAACAAAAGAGTAAACAGGAAGAAGAGGAGGCACTGTGGGTCACCTTAGAGACTGGAAATGGTACCACAATACACACAGGGGTTCTATACAGACCCCATCTCAGGAGGAGGGAATGAACAAGACTATAATAGAAGGCATCCTTAGGATGGCAGAGAAAGGGGAGATACTGTTGATGGGGGACCTGAGTATGCCAGATGTTAACTGGAGCACCTTTGCTGCAGCTACATTAAAGAGCAGGGCCATTCTTGATGTCCTCTGGGGGCATGCCTCAGACAGCTAGTGTTGGAATCCACTCGGGAGGGAAGGAGCAATCTTTGACTTCATACTCTCAAATGGGGACAGTGAGAGGATTTCAGACATATAAGTGGGTGGCCATCTGGGAACAAGTGACCACCAAACAGTATGGTTCATGATAAACTCAGCTGCAGAGTCAAGCCATACAAAAGTGAGAGTACTGGACTTCAGGAGGGCTGACTTTGGCAAAATGGGAAAGAGTCTCAGAAAAGCACTAGCAAACAGGCTAGAAGGAGGGGTGGAGCAACATTGGGGAAACATCAAAACTGCCATCACAGAGGCAACAAGCCTTTGTGTGAAGCAAATAAAGAAAACAAAGTGAAAGAAAAAGCCACTATGGTTCTCAAAAGAGGTGGTGGGGAAGGTTAGTGAGAAAAAGTTAGCATTTAGGAAGTATAAGGAAATAACAGAAGGAGCAGGACAGAGAACTGTACCAGTTAAGTCAGAAGGAAGCAGGGAAGGCAGTCAGAATAGCAAAGGCCCAAACTGAGGAAAAGATAGCCAACTCAGTTAAGAAGGGGGATAAAACCCTTTAATAGGTACATTAGGGAATGAAGAAAGACAAAGACAGGAATAGTGAGGCTGAAAAGAATGGACGGTGGGTGGTCAGAGAGGAACAAGGAAAAAGCAGGGATACTGAATGAATACTTCTGCTCAGTATTCACAAATGAGGAGGAGGGGGAGTTACCTAATCCAATTAAAACAGGCATTTTGGATAGGGGGTTGTTCCCAGTCCTTTCACAGAAGAAAGGGTTCTGAACAAACTCCTAAAACTGAAGGTATACAAAGCAATGGGACTTGATGGGATTCACCCCAGAATTCTAAAAGAATTAAGGGGAGAACCAGTGACACCACTGACTACCCTTTTTAATAAATCATGGGATGATGGTGTGGTACCTGAGGACTGGAGGAGGGCAGATGTGATTCCCCTTCACAAAAGTGGGAGCAAGACAGAGGCAGGAAACCACAGACCTGTCAGTTTGACCTCAGTGGTAGGGAAAATGATGGAATCTCTTCTGAAGGAAAGAATAGTTGAGTACCTAGAGGCTAGTGGAGCACAGTACCCAAGGCAGCATGGGTTCACAGCGGGAAGGTCATGTCAGACTAATCTAATAGATTTCTTTGACTGGGTGACCAAAGTAGTAGACCAGGGAGGGGCCGTGGACATGGCCTACCTAGACTTTAGCAAGGCATTTGACACAGTCCCACACAAAAGATTAATAGTCAAATTAACCAGCCTGGGAGTGGGACCCAGGTTGGTAGCCTGGGTAAAACATTGGCTGGACAAGAGGACACAGAATGTAATAGTAAACAGAGTCCACTATGGAGAAAGGGGGGTTACTAGTGGGGAACCACATGGTTCAGTACTGGGTCCAGTCCTTTTTAATGTCTTTATAAGTGACTGTGCAGTGGGACTGGATGGAAAAGTATGCCTCTTTGCAGATGACACAAAGTTCTGCAATAGGGTTGATATACAAGTGGGCTTGGAAGGGATGAGGAGGGACTTTGCAAGGTTGGAGGAAAGGTCAGAAGTAAGGCAGCTTGGATTCAATGCAAAGAAGTGCAAAATAATGCATCTGGGAAACAAAAACCCAGGGGAATAGTACACAATGGGGTGGGGAGGTAGTAACAACAGCAAAAATGGAAATGGAACTGGGGGTCATCATATCTGATGACCTTAAGGTTGACAAGCAATGTGAGAAGGCTGTAGGGAGGGCTGGGGGGCATACTGGGATGTATAGGGAGAGGCATCACCAGTAGAAAACAGGAAATTGTTATCCCTCTGTACAGACAGTTGGTGAGACCCCAGCTTGAGTACTGCATCCAGTTCTGAAGACCTCATCTCCAGAAAGACATAGACAAGATGGAGGCAGTCCAGAAGTGGGCAACAAAAATGGTTCAGGGTCTGCAAAAGAAGCCATACAAGGACAGTCTAAAGGAGCTTAACATGTATACCCTTGAGGAATGGAGGGAGAGGGGGGACATGATAGAAATTTGTAAGTACCTCAGTGGAATCAACAAAGTCCAAGAGGGTAGCATCTTTCAAAAAAAGAGATGTGCAAGAGCAAGGGGACACAATTTGAAGATAGAGGGAGACGGCTCAGGGGCAATGTGAGGAAGTATTTTTTCACAGAGAGGGTGGTGGACGCATGGAACTGCCTTCCTGTGGAGGCTGTGGGGTCTAAAATTGTGGGAGAATTCAAGAATACATGGGACAGACATAAGACAATTCTTGTGGGGGTAGGAAGAAATAGGCTGTTGGTTAGCTAGGATCTGCATCTTATCCAGTAGGTAGGGGAAATGGGAAGGCTAGGTGGGCCAAGTGATCCTTATCAGCCATCAAAGTCTATGTTTCTATGTTTCTAGTTTAGATTTCAGTCAATGTGCTGGAAATATAAAGGGCTATACTCTATTATTTAGATAAACGCATTTCAAACCAGAAACACAATTTTCATAATGCTGTTTTAGAATATATTTTTAAAAGTCATGTAACCTCAAAAAAATGAATTATTTACACAGAATTCATTATGAAAAACTCCTTGGGCTCCCCAAGGTTACCATTGTAATCAATGATATTTATGATTGCACAACCCCTACATCCAGTCTGGTTGCCAAGCCTATACTCTTGCATGTAACAGGAGAACTGAGCAAACAGAAAATGGACTTTTACACAAGCAGGCTGATTTGCACACCGCCATTTCCAGACAATCAGGAATGACTACTAGGATAGACATCAGACACCACTTATTAAAATTTAAACACTGAAGAGTAAAGGTGTTCACTCCACTGGGTGGTGGTTTTCTTTTTTAGGACTATTTTGTAAACGGATAACCGTTATTTCCATTGTTTTTTTGGTGCTTTGTGGGGAAGCAGAGGTTGGTTGGAAAGAGGTTGGTAAAGATTATGGAATTTCTATCATTATTTTTTTAGGGATGAAGAGGGAGAGGTGTGTGAGACTTGCTTTTGTGGGTGAGGGAAACGTAAATACTATTAAATGGTTTCTTTCAAAAACTTCATAGAGTGTATAAGGGAGGAGGGAGGTGGGGACCGAGCAGGGACTATGACTCGGAGAGGGGACTGGTTTTCTTTTTTTCTTAAAAGGAAATCAAACAGTGTTGCACCAGTATTAACTACTTCACCTTGTTATTCACGAGCAATGAGCTACACTGCTAAAAAAAAAAAAAAATTAAGTGACACTTTACCAGTAACTTCACTGACATAGTGCCACTACACACAGTTTTCGCTGAGCAAAGTAGGCACTTCATTACAGGAAGTACTACATGAAGGCACACTCCACCTGTTCTGAAGTAGGGAAACTTTGTGCAGTATTTTACAAAGTGAAGTTTCCTGACTTTACACATCACTATTGGTATGGTGAAAATACAAAACCAAGCTATAAGCTTTTGTTTAGCTCAAACATTAAGTTAACACTTTAGAATGAGACTACTCCCTTCTGTTCAATCACAAACCTCACACAAGCCTACAATAAGGCAGAACAGCTATTTTATTCAAAACATGATTTTTCATAAGCAAGAAAGAAAAGATAAAACATACACAATTTGTGTTGCTCTAGCATTTTATTATTGTAATATGGCACTCCTATGGAATAGTTTTACTGTCAATTAATCAGTGACTGCAGCATGTGACTTTTTACCCAAAAGAGTGATATGTATACTTCTGAGCTAACCCTGGGAGTGCCTTTTTATTTAATGCAACAACATACCCCTCATGAACATTTTGGCATGATAAGTTTAAAAAAAACAGCACATAACACTGATGAATACCTGGGGATAGCCATTTCAAAAGGAGTATACCTGATGGCTCCACCCTTGAAATAGTCACTGCCTTTAAATACGTTGGGGTTTGGCTGAACAATAGTTTAAATTTTTCCTCTCACATTGCTGCCATTTGTTCTAAACTCTGACCTAAAGTAGGCGTATCGTGCTGATAGAGATATCCTCCCCCTCCCTATCTGTCATGAGCTAGTCAAGAAAATAATTCTCCCAGTAACTGACTATGCTGACAGTCTATGGTACTGCACATGCCGTGTCATTGCTCAGGCTAGATATTGTCCTGAACCCCTTCTGCTGCTTTGCTTCAACCTCACCCCCCACATACATTTCTGCTCTCTGTACTCCTTCCTCACAAATTCACCTCATCCACATTATCTCTTGATCCATTGCTTGGCTTTCTTAGCAAAATGCTGGCTTAGTACCCTCCCCTCATATCTTTCCTCCCTCTTTTCCCCAGCAGCCCCCTCCTGCTACCCACTGTGCACCAGGAACTCCTGGTCTTTCTCATTTCTTCACACCCGCTCAACTTCTGGTGTGTCAGATTTCTTCTACAGACAACCCTCCCTCTGGAATCAGCTCTCCCCAACCACATACCATTCATCCTTACTGTCATCTCTAAAGCACCTTCTTTGACATACCCACTCCCCCTTGTTCCTGCACTGCCTCCTCCCTATTCCCTCAACCTAGTCCATCAACCTCAGCCCCCTTGCCCCTTGAAGACCTCCTAGTCTCCTCCTTCAGACACATTACTTGATTTGTTGACCTGCCTGCCCTGCTTGTTCTTAATGATTTACTGTGGTTTCTGGATGTATGGATTTTGGTCCTATGCTTACTCCATAGCAGTTGACTCTGTTATAATTGCAGTTACTGTTCTCTCCCTCTGTTTGTATTTGCTTGACATAGTGATACTTGCTGTTCTCTCTCTCTCTCTCTCTCTCTCTCTCACTCTGTATTGTAACCCCACATCCCCAGGTCACACTTGGAAATTAGCCCAAAGTTTACATAAATAAATAAATTATTTCAAATGTAAAATAAATGCTAAAGCGGTCTCAAAATAGCAGGAAGCGTATCTTACAAGATGGGATATTCATACTCCTAACCACCCTAAATGCACTACTGCTTTATGCCAGTAAGTAACAATTTAAATGTGTGAACCAACTATATGTTTAAATAAATGGCTGCATAACCTGATATTTCTTTTTTAGATGGACTGCACTTGGTAAGTGATAAAAATTCATGCTCTGGCAGAGTTGAAGTCTTTTACAGCAATTCATGGGGAACAGTGTGTGATGATAGTTGGAACCTGAATGATGCTCACGTTGATTGCAGACATCTGGGATGGGGAATTGCTCTTTCAGCACCGGGCAGTGCAAACTTTGAACTAGGTTCCGGACAGATATGCCCTTGAGTTTTCCCTTCAGCAACTCCCTTATCCTCCCGAAGTCCGCCTTCTTGAAATCAATCACCTTTGTTGCTGATCCCTCTGGCTCATTGCTCATTGTGATGTTAAACCACACCGTTTAATGATCACTGTCAGCTAACGTCTCTTCCATCCTTATTTCCCCCAATGCCTCTCTGTTAGATAGCACCAGGTCTAGCATGTTCCCTAGTCTAGTGGGCTCAGCAACTGGCTGTGTCAGGAACCCTTACCAGAACAAGTCCAGAAGGACCCTTTCCCAAGCACTGGAGGTGACTTGTACAGTCAAGTCCACCCCTAGCAGGTTGAATTCCCCAACTATGACCACCTTCCCCCTCCTGCATACCCTCTTGATTTGGTCCACCAGTTCTCTGTCCCTTTCCACTGTCTTGGATGGTGACCTATACACCACACCAAACCCCAACTTCCTTTTCCTGGAGTCCAGGAGCTGTATCCAAATTGCCTCCATTCCCCGATCTTCCCCTTTGTCCTTTGTACATTTGATCCCCTCCCTCACATAGACAGCCACCCCCCCCTCCTTCCATACAGTCTGAGCCCTGGGATTGTCAGATCCCAGTCCCGGTGGTCTGCGGCCCATCTTCTTGTGTTGGCTGTGATGTCCACCTTCCCTACAGCCAAGAGCACCTGTAGCTCTGCAGCCTTGTTGCCTAGGATTCTTGTATTCACAGAGACCACCCTCCATCCTATCACTCTCCTCTCCTTTTCCAGTTCCCCTTCCAACCTTGCCCCTTCTGTACTAAATTCCCTAGTTCTTTTCTACTAGCTTGGTGGGTAGGCTAGTATAGTCCTAGGATACCTTGCCTACCGTCTGACACACTGCCACCACCCCAGCTAGTTTAAATCCACTTTTGTTGCTATATACACCTGCAGCTTCTGCTTTATGCCTCTTGTCCCTCCCCACTTAGATGCAGCCTATCCCCTGCATATAGTTAATTATTGTCCCAGGTTTGTCCCAACCCCCACCCACCCATACCCTTTGATTTACACTGCTGCTCCATCCAAACGGTGAATTCTTAATCCTCTCCTTCTATACTGTGCTCACACGGAGGACTGGAGAACCTTTGAGAAGGCAAATGTCTCTCCTACCTCTTTGCACCGCCTTCCCAGTCCTCCATACCCTTCCTTCAACACTTCCACAGTCTCCCCAGGCAGGTCATTAGTCCTCACATGCACCACTATGTGCGGTCTCCCCTGCCCTCTTTTCACACACCTTAGAGTTGATTGTCCCACACTGTCTGCCCTTAGACTTGGTATGGCTTCCACACACTTGTGATTATACTATTCTCCTCTACTGCCCCATCTGATCCCTTAAGTATGGAGTAATATTTGAATGGGTTCAAATCATTCAAACTAGTCAAACCATTCAGTTTTCAGATTTGAAAAGATGGTTTCCACACTAAACAGCAACTGTTCCTTACAAATTAGAGTAACACATCAGATAGGTTAACACTTCAGTGATTGCTACATTGAACATTCATGATTTCAGAATACAAGCCTTATTACAGGAATTGTGAGTTTGATATCCCATTTTCCTACAAGAAATGAGACAGGCACTTATTCAAACAATATCATGTTAGCAGGCTTTGGGCTATGCTAATTGAGGTTGACCCACTTGAAAATAGTTAGCATGACAAGTTTCTTATTCAAAGACACAGTTAGCTCTGCCCATACCTGTTAGCGTGAGTTTTAACAAACAACAGGCATTCATATGACTAAGAGGACGTGGTACATGTAAAGGGCAAACTGGCATACTGGAATGTTTTGGGAAGCACTAACAGTTTGTCTGCACAGTGCTAGTTTATACTTCCAAAAACTCACTCCTCCCCTCAATCCTGGTAACGGTAATAGCATATGTTAAATTGCCCTGATACAGAGGTACCCCATCTCTCAACTGATCTTGGTCCTGGTCTCAGTAGTAGAATTAGATTATATACATGATAATGCCATGTGAAATTTAAATTATGCAAGATGAATTTAGGCATAATTATGATTCTGCTTTCCAAAATGTTCACAAAATGTTATCAAAATTCGTTATTTAGTTTTTTCATCCAATTTTAAAACCATTAATCCAAACTTCACCAGATATGGTGCGACTGAATTCCCATTGTGTGCCACATACATGAGTCCTGTGCTACATAGGTATGTACTGTATTCTAAGGTTCCTATTTCTGGCTTGTTCATAGATGATAAAAAGAAGGGTGTGTGCGTCAACTTTCTTAATCTCTTACATAGAGAGAGCAGCCTATCCCACTAGCAAAAATGTTTAAAATATCATTAATTTTACAATGGCAAAAAAGAATGCTGGACTCCGACTGGCTAATCTCGGGCTGAACCCGTAATGTTCTGCCAGCATAGCATCACAGATCTAGTTCCAGAAGACACACGATCGAATGTCATCAGTAAAGAAATCGCTCCATATGTGGATTAGGGAGACAGAAAAAATAGCTATATACTGTACCTACATGTCCTCACTATATAAATCAGTATACAGGCTATTATATTTCTGTACTCACTACATGAATGGGAGACTACATATCTCAGTAAATACATCTTGTCAGCTATATAGTGTAATCACAATCCTTCCTTTTTACAATAAACATCTGAGATCTTATATTGTTGTAACCACAACAAAAATAGGAGACTGCACCTTCCAGTAAGGAAAAATTGAAGAGAAGACCGCTTCAAATTGCACCTGCAGTGCCCTGCTACAAACATCTACTTATTTGGAGCTATATTGCAATCACCACTACCAAAATAGGAGACTGCACTGCTGAGTAAGGAAAAAAATAACTTTATAATCTTTCCACAATTCCTTTTTTGCCAAACGTAAATCAGCATATTGTTGCTACCATTTCAAAAATAGGAGACTGCACCTTGCAGTAAGGAAAAAGCCCAACAGAAGTACTCAACGCCCTGCTCACCCTCAATCCTTCAAAGGGCAAATGACCCGCTGGCATGGACTCTAAAATGATCCACCTGTCGTCTCTTGCCATAGCCAGCTCCTTGGCTTTGCTCTTCAACCTTTCCTTCTCCCTCACTACTTTTCCACCCGAGTGGAGACACACCACGGTCATCCCTCTCCCCAAGGGAGGTGACCCCTCCACCCCAGATAGATATGTGCAAAATTAGAAAATTTTGTTCTGTGAAATATTTTGCAAAATTGACCTGGTCATCTACACTAGTTCTTCTAGTATTGCCTGCATAAACTCAGCGCTTACCTCTGACTTTAAGAAAGTTCTGGACCGCAAGCTTGTACTCAATGATTAGAAAATAAAGGCCATGCTCATTGGATCTGCACCTAAGATGAAGGCCTGTTCCAATGTGCTGGAGGTACTTCATCCAGGAGGAATTCCACTAGAAAATGTTACTTCCCTGAAGTACCTTGGGATCCTGTTGGACCCATACCTGGACTTTAACCTTCATATTCAATCTTCCTTCAAATCTGTAAACTGAAAGTTAGGAGTGGCTTACAAAATGAGCTTCATGCTTACTCCCACGGTGAAACTAGCTATTGCCCATGGCATTCTGTTACCAACTCTTACTTATGGTGCCTCTGTTCTCACCTCTGCCCATAAATCCTCCCTAGTTAGGTGGGATGTCACATATAGCTGCATTTGTCACTTTGCATCCTCGTCACCTCAACTCAAGCATCACTGCCTTGTCTATAAAGATCTTAACTGGATTTCACCCACTGCCAGTAGACAATATTACCTGAGATCTCTCATGGACTCGATCATCCGGGGTAACACCCTATCCCTGCTGGCTGAGCTTCTTGTCCCTCATCCAGCCTCCTATGGCCGGTGATCTTCTGACTAATCCCTGCTCTTTGTCCTGCAATGTCATATGGTTAAATGCTCCAGGGCCTTCCAAAGCACTGCTCCCCAGTTGTGGAATGCTCTTCCACTCAACCTTCAGCAGTCATAGTCTCACCATAGCTTTAAAACTGAATGTCGACGCTATCTACACCTTACTGATACTTGTCCTTGCTTTTGACCCTTCCTAGACTCCTTAGTGATTCTCTGAAATCTCCTTTCTCTCTCCTGTACGCTATCTCCCCTCCAGGGTATGCCCTTTATTTCTGCATTTTATCATATATAGTGCAGCCTCTGCTTATATATTACTTTTATTGTCATTATGCTATATTGTTATCTTTATACTACTTGTCTGTTTTACTTCCCTGAATGTGTACTCCAACTTAATGTATTTTTTGTAGCATTCTTGCGCTGTTTCTCTATTTTTGTATGACTGTACTTATGTATCACCACAATGGTTCTCGCTGTTACATGTTGTACTCTCTCGGGTCTTGCCTGAAAATAATCATTTTATGGCTAGTGCACCTACCCAGTTAACAAAATCTAAATAAATAAATAAAATAAATGAATATGAGCATTAAGAGTATCACCAGCCTTAGAAATATTGTTGGTAATATTGATATGATGTGAATCCTTTCAAGCTAAAAGAGATTTCAATGAAAGTGCAAAGGGTCAATGTGAACGTTACAAATAGGCAAATATTGAGACAAGGCAAGCAAGTATTGCGGATTGATATCAATAACATCTGGTTTAGGGAGAGGAACAGGAGTAATAACTGTGTGACCTATTACTGTTTTCTGCTGTTGAGTAAAACAGAAGTTAGGAGCATTAGTAGCACAAGACTTTGCACCATAATCAAACAATTTAAGATTTGTCATTACAAAATACTGCCAATCAGAACTGTAGGTGACTCGTACAGTTGGAACCCTCCATTGCTGTAGATATATAGGATAAACAAAGGACTAGTTGGTGATCCATGATGCGAAGAGATATACCTCCTCCAGGTAGCTTCAGTATGTAGCTGTTATGGCGGCGGGCGCTGAAGATGCAGCTTGTGAAGATTATTCAATCAGGTTAGATGGCAGATCATCACCAAAGGATGGGACAGTGAAGACATCCCCACATAGTGATGTATTTCCTGATGGTGAAAGGTAAGGTATTGACAACAATCGATACTGAAGCCCTCTGTTTATCCCCAGGGATAGGTACACTGTGGTGCAGGGGCATTGTGTGTTTTCTCCACACTGGGATGTATTTAGTACTGGAGAAAGGTGAGGGAATTACAGCACTAGAGACTGAAGCCTTCTTTTTATCTGCAGGGGTGAGTACAGTGTGGGCAAGGGACAGTGTAGGCTTCCCCATACTGTGATGGTTAAATGCTGGTTATAGGTGAGGGACTTGACAGCACTGGAGATTGAAGTCCTCTGTTTCTTCACAGGGACAGGTACAGTATGGGGCATGGACAGTGGACATTTCTCACACACTCCAATGTATTTAGTACTGGAGAAACTTGAGGGACTCATGGCACTGGAGACTGAACACTCTGTTTATCCACAGAGACAGGGACAGTGTGATGCAGGTAAATCGCAGGCATGCCCACACTGTGATGGTGTTTCTGCTAGGGAAAGCTATTGCTCTGACAGCATTTAAGACTGAACCTTCTGTGTATTAAGAGGGACAGGTACAACATGGGGAAGGAACAGTGCAGGCTACCTCACACAGTGATCTATTTCTTGCTGGTGAAAGGAGAGTGACTGACAACACTGGAGACTAAAGTCCTCAGTTTATCCACAGGAAGAGGTAGAGTGTGGGGAAGGACATGTATATTTTCCCAAGACTAGGATTTATTTAGTACGGGTGAAAGGTAAGGGACTGACAGCACTGGAGACTGAAGTCCTGTTTTTATCCATAGAGACAACTGAGGTTCAATTCAAAGAAGAGCAACATAATGCACCTGGGATGAAGGAACCTTGGGGAAAGCAAAAGGATGGAGGGCTGCTATCACCAAGAAAGAAAGGGACCCGGAGGTTATCATTTCAGATAACCTAAAGGTGTCTAGGCAGAGTGCAAAGGTGACTGGGAGCGCAAGTGGCATGCTGGGGTACATAGACAGAGGTACAGGTATCACTAGAAGAAGGTAGGACGTAGTGACTCAATGGTATAAAACTCTGGTGAGGCCTCACCTGGAGTACTGTGTACAATTCTGGAGGCTGCACCTTCATAAGGATATTGACAGTGTGGAGGCAAAACAGAGAAGGGTGACAAAGATGGTACAGGGCTTGTGCCAGAAAACATATAAGTAGAGATTAAAGGACCTCAATATGTACTTGCTGGAGGAGAGGATGGCTCAGGATGACATGATAGAAATATTCAAGTACTTTAAAGGCATAAACATGGTGCAGGGGGGGAGACATCTTCCAGTACAGGAGGACTACAAGAACAAGGGGTTATGATATGAAATTGGAAGGTGGCTGGTTGAGGGGAAATGTGAGGAAGTTTTTCATCATGGTGAGGGTGGAGGATACATGCAATAGCCTGCCACATGAGGTGGTGGGTGCATGGACAGTGCAGGGATTTAAACATGTCTGGGACAGGCATAAGGGAACCTTAGAGGTGGGAAGGAGTGGTGAAAAGCCATTGACCAGGTAGGGTCAGAGGCCGCATACAAATATAGGACTTACTGGCAGACTAGATGGGCCTTGCAGTCCTTATCTGATAACAATTTCTATGTTCTATTAGACAGGTACAGTGTGGAGCAGGAATAGTGTGTGTGATGTTTTCAGTACAAGTGAAAAGTCAGAAATTGACTAATCCTGGAGACTGAAGCCCCCTGTTTAGCCACAGGAACAGAACAGGTACAGTGCAGACTTCCCACACTGTAATGTAATTACTACTGGTGAAAGGTGAGAGACTGCCATCACTGGAGTCTGAAGCCATCTCTTTATCAACAGGGACATTTACAGTGTGGAGCTAGGACAGCATGTGTGTCTCTCCCACAGTGTTATGTACAGTATTTAGTGCCATTAAAAGGTGAGACACTGATGGCATAGGACACTGATCACTCTGTTTATCCAGAAAGACAGGGACAGGGGGGGCCTCGTACAATGCAGTCATCTCCACAGTGTGATGGACTTAATTCTATGGAAAGGTGTAGGTCTGACAGCACTGGAAACTGAAGCCCTCTGTTTATCTACAAGGATGGGTATGATGTGAGCCAGGGCAGTGCAGACTGCCCCACACTGTAGTGTATGTGGTGTTGATGAAATGGGAGGGACATGTAGCCCTGAAGACTGAAACACTCTGTTTATGCACAATGACAGGTGCATTGTGGAGCATGGATAATGCAGGTTTCCCCACACTGTGATGCATTCAGTGTTTGTTTAAACTAGGAACAGTCTGAGACCTAAAGGGGTTGACAGTGTCCATTTACAGTAAGCCAGTATGTTCTATAAACAGCTCCAGTGATACTGATTTGTAGCTGCATGTAACTGTATACACTTAATGACAGAGATAAAGTATATTCTCAGGCTCACAATTACTTTTATACCCATTTTAGTTTTGTACCTTGCATATCCCTACCAATTGAATGTCTGCACATTGTGTTCTAACTTTCTTATTTTCTTAGTGCATTTCTCACCGATGTTACAGGCTTAAGCTGTATAGCAATAAGCTGAGCATAACTGAGTGGAAGGAAGGTACACCCCCAAAAAAAAAAAAAACAGCAGTAGTGCGAAAACCATTTTCAGTTATTTAACTACACCAAGACTTATATTTATAGTGGTGTGCTTTCTTTTATGCTAGTGTTCTTCAGTACTGGTTTCCAATGTATTTACCTACAACATCTCATTTCCTGTGGGTCCTGCATTTACCCATTTTTTCCAATGTATTTTACCTACTGTACAGTGTGTCATTTCCAGTGGGGTCCTGCATTTACCCATTTTTTCATTGCATTTAGCTGCAACATCTCATTTCTAGTGGGGTCCTGCTTTTACCCATTTTTCCAATATATTTACCTACAACATCTCATTGCCAGTGGGGTCCTGCGTTTACCCATTTTTACAGTGTATCTGCCTACAACATCTAATTTCCAGTAGGATCCTGCTTTTACCCATATTACCAACGTATTTACCTACAACAAACTGAAAACTGAAACAGGCTTCAGGGAAGGCAACAGAGGGTGGTGGTGGGTGGGGAGCTCTTACACCCAAGGGCAGTGACGAGCAGTGTTCCACAGGGCTCGGTGTTGGGACCAGTGTTGTTTGGGATATTCATTGCAGACATATCACGGGACATCAAGAGCGAGATCAATCTGTTTGCTGATGATACCAAGGTAGGTGCGGTGGTTGATGACCTAGGGGGATGGCAGGGTTGCAGGATGATCTGGCAAAGCTTGAAACCTGGTCAGACACCTGACAACAGGGGTTTAATGCCAAAAAGTACAAGGTGCTGCATTTTGGGATGAAGAACCCAAGGAGGAGTTACCAGCTGGGGTGGGGAGTGCAGCTAGCCCAGACAGAGGAGGAGAAGGATCTAGGGGGGCTCATTACAGGGTCAATGAACAACTCGGCACAATGTAGGAAGGCAGCTGCAAAGGCCAACAAAATGCTGGGCTGTATTGCAAGGGGTATATCCTCGAGGAAGGAGGAGGTGATTCTGCCACTGTATAGGTCATTAGTTACACCACACCTGGAGTACTGCGTGCAGTACTGGCACCCGTATCTGAAGAGGGACATTAAGTTACTGGAGGGGGTGCAGTGCAGGGTGACAAAGATGATCAAGGGGCTGGAGGACTTATCATACGAGAGGAGGTTGAAGGAGTTGAACATGTACTCACTGGAGGAGAGGAGGGACAGGGGTGACATGATTGAAACCTTTAAATACGTGAAAGGAATAAACAAGACGGGTACAGAGGGGCTGTTCAAAGTAAGGGAGGGGAGGGCCACCAGGGGCCATGATATGAGACTGGAGGGAGGAAGGTTCAGGAGGGAGATGAGGAAACACTTTTTTACAGGGAGAGTGGTGGCTGAGTGGAATGTGTTACCTGCAGAAGTGGTATGCAGTAGAACAGTGGACTGCTTCAAAAGGGGATGGGACAGGACAAGGGGGAGGGTTAATGAAGGGGAAGGGTGGAAGGGAGAGGCAGCTGCAGAATAAGGGGTGCTAGCTGCATATTCGAGCAGACTTGATATACCTCTAGGCCTTTACCTGCTGGCAAATTTCATATGTTCATATGTTCGTATGTTCATAACATCTCATTGCCAGTGGGGTCCAGCTTTTATCCATATGTCCAATAGATTTACCTACAGCATCTCATGTCCATTGGGGTACTGCTGTTACCCATTTTTATGTTTGCTTGTACGCATGTGCAAGAAACATAGTGCCATCATCCGAGATTTCGGAGGTGTGTCACCCCCTCTTCAAATTCAGTCAGTGTGTTGGCAGGCGCGGCCCCTGTCTTCCAATGCATGCTGGAGCTGTCTATGACAAGCTCCAAAATGCAGTGGCATACAGTTGAAAGGGGGAGCTACACTTCGGTAAGCAGCGATAAGATATCGCCTGCTCCCCTCACACACACACACACACACACACACACACACCACACGCACACACACACACACACACAATGAACGCACGACGCATACCGCGAGGTGCCCCCGCACACACGCATAGCCGACGGGTGCTCAATCCCCATCGGCTTGTGCCGCGCCCCCAAAGTTTTCCACATGCCACGCTGGGTGCCTCACCCCAGCGCTGCAACTCATAGAATAGCCGACGGGGTGCCCAATCCCCGTTGGCTCCACTGTCCTCACCCCCGAGTACTGGGTGCCACAGGGAGCCCACCCCAGCATGGCAACTGATCATATGGCCAACGGGGTGCCTAATCCCCGGCCAGCTGTAATGCCCTCAGCTATCTCTTGTGCTATGCTGGGAGCCCACCCCAGCATTGCAAACATCCTGCATCATCTTTTTTTTTTTACACCTGTAAATTAAAACGGTCCCACGGCTTATCCCTGCCCCCTCTCACAACCGCACTCCACCCACCGCGCACTCAGCCTCCCCACACCCCCACCCCATACTTACCTCTGGAGCTCGGGCGATGATCTCGTGGACCGGAACAGGTCTGCACTCTTCAAAGCCGACCACGAACTGAGATAATGCTGGTAAGCTGTATAATGGGCTAGATAGGCTTTTTTCAACTTTGTTGCATATCTCAGGCATTTTTTGGAATTTTTCCACCAAATTTTCAACATGGGGTTTTTGGGACCCCTTCTCATGAATGATGTCACTGTCATCGCGTTATTTGGGCCCGGGGGGGTGATTTCTCAGTCACTGCATGAAATCACCTTTCCGGCCTGAATAATGCCATGGCAGTGACATCATTCATGAGAAGGGGTCCCAAAACCCCATGTTGAAAATTTAGTGCAAAATTCCAAATATGACTGTTTTATTTAGTGTATTGTACAAGTTCCTACGCAGGCTCAGAAGTTCACGAATTTTCAATATTTTCACTCCAGATTTTCAACATTGCCATTTTATTACACTTCCTTATGAACAGTACAGCTGCCATTTTTCATATGTCACCCAAAATGTGTTTTCGTACATTTAGCGAACAATGGTGCTGTTGGTGTGCAAAAGCAATGTTTAGGACAGATTAAGAAAATCACAGTTACACTGTTCATGAGCAGAGGTCTTAAAATGGCTATGTTGAAAATTTGGTGACAAAAGTCCATAAAATGACTGTGTTACGAGTGAGCATTGCGCAGTTTCCATGCACCCTCGTAAGTTCATGACTTTGTAATATTTTCAGTCCAAATTTTCACCAGTGGCATTTTTCCACACTTCCTTAGGAACAGTACAGCTGTCATTTTTCAAAACATGGCTGAAATGTGTTTTCACACTTTCGGCGCAGAGATGCGTGGTCGCTGTGGGAAATTATTGTTCGGCACAGATAAAGAAAATCACAGTGACACTGTTCATGATCGGAGGCACCAAATGCCTGAGTTGACAATCTGCTGTAAAAAATCCCCAACCTAATTATATTACAGGTGTGTTTTGCACAGTTTCTATGTACGCTCGTGACTTCACCATTTTTTTAAATATTTTTACTGCAGATTTGCAACATTGTCATTTTATACAGCTCCCCATGAACAGTACAGCTGTCATTTTTTACATCGTGTTCAGAATGTTTTTGCACCTGTGGTGCTAAATGCTGTAGTCGCTGTGCATAAGCAGCTTTCAGCTAGCAAACTGATATTCCCCTGTTCATGAGGTGGGGTCACAAAAAAAACATGTTGAAAATTTGGAGTGAAAATACCAACAAATGCCTGAGGTATTAGGGTTTCCAACCATAATGCCCAACCCTGTAGAGAATGACAGGCATCAGGGGTGAGACTTGGGATTCTTGCCTGGAATGCTCATACCATTCCACACCTTGCAGCCAATGAGAGGCATCGAGGTATGCCTTGGACTCTTCGGCCCCAAAGTTCACCCCATTCTCCTATATCGCACCCATCTCACCGTATTTCCTAATGAAATGGGGTGAGCATAAGGGCCAAAGACCCAAGGAACACCATGACACTTGTCAGTGTCTGCAGGGTGGGGTGTGGTGAAATGGCGTGGCCGTTATGCCTGACGACCCAAAGGCACACCCCAATGCCTGTCACTCTGCAGGGTGGTGGTGGGGTTTGCTTCAGTTCAATAATTCACTGCCATTCCTATTACGCAGCTCTGTAACTTCTACACTACCACTGCCAATGCCAGCAAGCAAACATTTGGCATTGACAAATGCTTGTTATGACTGCAGAGTGGAGCTCTGCAGATGTCTTACTGTCACAGAAGAAAAATGGAGCTCATCAGATTTTGAACAGACTTCAAAAAAGCATACTTTAGCACAATCACTCTGCTGAGTGGGAGGGAGAGACAGAGTTTAATTCACTCCCAGGTACACTATTTTTATTTGCTTTGCTGCTGACTTCTGGTATAGCTATCATGAATGGGACAGAACTGTGAAATGTGTCCTTCAAGTACCCCCCCAAAAATAAACAAAGCCCACTCCCTCCCTCCCATGTGCCACTTCAGTTATATGGGATGTACACATTAAAAAAAAGGATATGTAACTATGCTATCCTTCTATCAGATTTCAAAGGCTAGTAGGAAATTCCTCAGATCAACAGATTCCTAACAGCTGTCTTTTCCTGAGCCTCTGAGTAAATATGAAAACTTAGAATCTGATGGTAGATAAGGCCCGCTTGGCCCACCTAGTCTGCTCATTTCCCTACCAAACAGATAAGCTGCAGATCTTAATTAACCAGCAGCCTACTTCCTCCTACCCCACCACTAGAATTGCTTTATGTCTGTCCCATGCATTCTTGAATTCCCCCACTGTTTTTGACTCTACGACCTCCTCAGGAAGGCTGTTCCATGCATCTACAACTCTCTCTGTGAAGAAATATTTTCTCACATTACAGCTGAGCCGTCCCCCCTCTATCTTGAAATTGTGCCCCCTTGTTCTTGCAGATCTCTTTTTCTGAAAGATGCTATCCTCTTGGACTTTGTTGATTACCTTGAGGTATTCAAAAGTTTCTATCGTGCCCCCCTCCCTCCTTTCCTTGAGGCTATTCATCTTATTTATTTATTATTTATTTTGCTTTTGGTAACCGGGTGAGTGCACTAGGCAAACAATGCCTATTTTCAGGCACGACCCGGGAGAAAACAGTTTACAGACAAAACAATATACATGTGACACAGCACATGAAAGCAATGCAATCAGAGTGAAGAAACAACAATGTTTGGATATTTGATACAAGCACTTTGACAAAAGAATAATATACATGTGACACAGCACATGAAACAATACAATCAGAGTGAGAAACAACAATGTTTGGATATTTGATACAAGCACTTTGATAAAAGAATAATGCAAGTAAAAGTACTGTGAGAACAAATAGTAGGTTGGAATGGGTAACAAAGGACAACATTTAAAGGAGATAGGTAGAGCAGTACAGTTCGATAAGTGCCAAACTATAAGGTTATGTGGCTAGGGGAGGGAGGGAAAAAAGGTAGGGAGAGAGAAGAGGGAGGGGTAAGAGAATGGATAGACGAGGAAATAGGAGAGGAAGGGGAAGAGGTAAACAAGTAGGTGGATAATCTGAAGATAAAGAAGAGAGTGAGGGGGTGTAGGTTCAAGGTGGATTAAAGCAAGTGCAGGGGTTTAAAGTGTGTAGGTGTTCACGGTGTAGTTTTTTAAAGGTAGCATGGGTGGACACTTGACAGATAGAGGAGGGTATGGAGTTCCAGTACTTAGGAGCTGTATAAGAGAAAGTTCGTGTGCCCATGTTAGATCTGCATCTTGGAATAAGCAGAGGGGCTGTATCATGTGATCGTAGCTCATAGGTGAGAGGTTGTAACTCCAGAGCCGAGGAAAGGGATAGGGGGAGGCCGGTTCTGATGGCACTGTCAATTAGTGACCCAAAGGTCTGGAGACGATAGGCAGAGGGGCTAAGCCATTTTAGGTTCATATAGAGTTGGCAGTGGTGCTTGAAATGCGGTGATGTAGAGGCATAGCGGCAGATGTTATTGTAAGTGGTGTTTCATTTGTGGAGGGAGGATTTAGCTGCGGATAGATAGATTGCAGAGCCATATGCCAGAGCTGGCAGAAGGAAGCCTTGAGCCACTGCTAGTCTGGCTGAGGGGGTAAGGGCATAGCTAGTGCGATAAGCGCTTCCTATCTTGGCATTTACAGACTTACAGATGGTGGAGATGTGTTGGTCAAGGTCAAGAGAATCGTGAAGGGTAACACCGGGATATTTGAAGGATTTGGCAGAGGGTAGAGGGGAGCTGTCTGCGCATGAGATAATAAGGGGGATTGGGATTTGATTTGACCCTGGCCGGTGAGCCAAACAACATTGAGTAGGATTTACTGGAGTTGAGGACAAGTTTGTTATTAGTGAGCCAGGTTTGTATATTCGCATAGTCCATGGCAAGGGTATGATTTAGGATAGTAGAAGTTTTTGCACTGTGGTAGATAACCAAGTCATCAGCGCAGAGCAGAGATGAGCAGTTAGGTGCAGTTAGAGGAATGTCATTGATGAAAATTGTGAAAAGTAGAGGGCCAAGTATGGAGCCTTGAGGTACTCCAACATGGATTGCAGCAGGATCCGAGATGGCTGAATTGAAGACCACCGCCTGTTGTCTGTCAGTCAGATAGCTTTTGAACCATGTAACGGTGTCTGATGAGAAACCAAATGACCATAATTTTGCAAGAAGGAGTGGGTGGTTGATCAGGTCAAAAGCTTTAGTTAGGTCAATGAAAACTGCACCTGTCAAAAGGCCTGAGTCCATGGAGAAATAGATGTCACTTGTCAGTTTTAGCAGGGCAGTGGTGGTACTGTGACCTTTGTGAAATCCGTGTTGAGAGCTTGAGAGGAGGTTGTATTTTTGGAGGTATTCTATAGACTGGGTGGAGACTAGTTTTTCAAGGATTTTGCTTAGTACAGAGTATGGTGATGGGACAGTAGTTTTTGATTTCCTTGGGGTCTCCTTTTTTGGGAATAGGGGTGACTTTAGCAATTTTCCATATATTTGGGACTGAACCATAGCGTTGGGACATATTGAAGATTTTGGTTAGAGGGGAGACAATGAAGGGGGCTGCAACCTTCAGGAGCCTAGGTTCAAGACCATTCGATCTTGGGCTGGTATTGTCAGGAATGGAGAGTAGCAGTTGTAGAACTTCTCTTTTTTGGATGCTCTGGACCCTGAAAGGGGGATTCGGAGGTGGATGATTGGTGTCACATCGGGGTGGAGCATTGTGACCAGTAGGGAAGGAGGTCAGGTAATTGGTTAAATCTGAGAAATGCTTATTGAAGGTATTAGCTATGGTTAATGGGTTATTGCAATGTATGCCATTTACCAGCATGTCATTTGTATGGGCCCTTGTGATTAGAACCCAGGAGGGTTTTTATAGTGGAATAAAATTTCTTGTAGTCCCCGGAGGCTTTTGTTAAAAGGTCCTTACAGAAAGAGCTTTTGGATAGACAGATGTTTCTTTTACAAGCGTTTCGTAGAGAGCGGTAGTGGCAGTAGTCAGATTGCATCCCTGTTGATTTAAAACAATGCCAGGCCTTGTCTCTGGCCCTTATCTGGGTTAGCAGATCTTTTGTTAGCCATTTGGTCTGGGTACCGTGAAAGCGCCCGGTAATCCGTGGGGCACGGGTGTCTTTGGAACTGACCGAATTTGTCAAGGAAACTATCAAGGGCCGTCTGGACATTGGATGCAGTGTGAATAGGGGTCCAGTCAATCGTTGAAATGTCATGAGTAAAGAGAACAGGAGTGAAGCTAGCGAGATTGCTGAAAGTGATAAGTTTGGGGGGTTGGGGATGGTCTATTATTCGAGCGCCAGATGCAGTAAATTGAGGAGTGATCACTGATTACATCTGGAAGGGTACCAGCGCAAATGATGCTGTCAGGGCGGTTTGTAAGGACCCAATCAATAAGCGTGCTAGACCTAGGGGGAGCCATAACCCTGGTAGGGTCAGAGATCAGCTGGTGAAAGTTGTGGCCTTGTACTAAGGTGTGGGAGGATTGATTTGATTTGCTGGCCCAGCTGAGGTTCAGGTCACCTAGTATTAGGACCTCATTTCGGCCGATGGTGCTGTCAACTAGTAGAAGAAGGTCTTCAAGGGCTTTTATCCCTCCTGCAGGGGGGTTGTAGGCACAGACTCTTTGTAAATTCTTTGAGCCTAGTAGGAGTGTAGCGTGGAGTGCTTCACAGAGAGATAGGGTAGGTAGTGAGTTTTGGACTAGCTACAGGTGCGGTTTGTAGTAGATGGCAACTCCACCCCCACGCTTAGGGATAGACCTGTCTTGCCTCATGAGATTGTAGTTGGGTAGAGCACATAGCAGGTCGGCAGTAGAGGGTTTTAACCAGGTCTCTGACAGGCAGAGGATGTCAGGGTGGTTCTGTGCAACCCATGCCTCGAGTTCGGTTAGGTTGTGAAGGAGGCTCCTAATATTCATGTGCGCAATATGTAGTCCCTTAGAGTCTAGCCAAGTTTCATTATTTGGAGTCAAGGTTGCAATGATGGGTCCAGGGTTAGGCTCAATGTCTCCTGCTAACAGTAACGCTAGGAGAAGAAAGTGCCACAGTTTATGATGGGCGAAAGGAGTAAGCAGAGGAACTTTGATCACCGAGGATTTATGCAGAGAGTAGGCTAAGTGGTATATAAGTTTTTGAGGTATAATGAGTGGGAAGGGGTTCCAGGGGTATTGCAATGATGTTTGCATCAGGGGGCACTTAGGGTTTGGAGTTAGTGTACAGCCAAAAGGATTTCTTTGGAGGTTGGTTAGGATTTGAACTAGTAAGAGGTTGAGGAAAAAGGACACTAGAAGAAGTGTTGCACAAGTTTTAATTGACATGTTGAGTATAAAGTTGTCCTTAGAACTGATTTTTAAGTGAAGAAACCAGTGTCTCAGGGGAGAGGAGAAAGGTTTAGTGTATCTAACACGTTGGTTTAGTGTTATTTGAGATTTGAAAAGAAAAAAGTGTGTATGCCCTCTAACTGTTGTAAAATATAACCTGCAAATGGTAATCTGGGGAGATAGTAATTTTCATCCACCTCGGGGCATGGAAGGGGCATACAGGGGAGTGGCTTGGTGCTAAAAAGCTAGAGCTGGCCAATGGTGGGTGTGGTGGGGGTGGGGGAGCAGTCCCGAAGCGACTGCGGGGTAGGCGCTCCATGCTTTCCGAGACAGTGGCCCGGCTCAGCAGTCACTTGAAGCGGAGAGAAAGAGCACCAGACAGGTCTCCCTTTCAATTGAAGCAGTGCTTTAGGCTTCTCGATATCTCATGCTCTACCGAAAGGCATTTAGGAGCTGACCGTTGCAAAACCAAGGAGCTGCTACAAACAAGTGCAAGCCTGGGACTCCCGCTCCCACTGAGCAGCTGATTACCAACTGAACGTCACGGGGAAAAGTCCCTGTATCAGGGGGCAACTTTTGCTTTAGGGCTGTAGTCTCAACCTCAGCTCAGAAATGCAGTACAGTGAGGGAGACAGATTCGGTTACTAGGCACATCAGTAAAATCAGTCCAGGTTACTGAAATTGGGAGCAGCCTTTCCAACAGGATAAGGTTAACTGGGCAGCCTGAGGGAGGATTTTAAAAGGGAGGTTTTGGCGCCACTTTCCTATTTCTTTTATCCTCCAGGGGCCACCAGTCTGCCTTACCTTTCCCACGTCTGGCATCTCCCCAGGTTCATCCGGCCGCCATCTCCTTGGGCTACCTCTGGCATCCACATTTGGGCCTCACAGCGACCCCCCCGGATTGCCCCCCACCGTGGAAGTGGTGGGGAACACTCCCTCGGAGCTCAACCCACCCCAGTCAGGATCCGGTACTGTCGCGCACCCTTGGGCGCCAAGAGAGTCCTCTACAGGAGACGGCCATCATGCCGCCATGACTAGTGCCCCAGTTTTCTGCTTTTTCCTTCTCCTGAGCCAGCAGGCATGCAGTGATGCCAATGGCCATGAGCGTGCGCGCGTCCGCCCATGTTTTGGCCAAGCGTCAGCCTCTGGCCCTGTGCTTTGTGCTCCTGGCAGCAGTAGTACCCCCAGTCTCCACCGGGGCTCCCCACTGCACCGGGATGCCACTGGATCCCTCCCTCAGGGAGAGGAGAGCTGTCCTTCGGATGCTCAATCCTACTCCCTCCCTGCTGACCCCCAGCAGCCGGGCTCGTTCCAGAACCCGGGTCACTGGCTTGACGCGAGGTGTGGCGTCCAGTGCCTCAACCCTCAGTGCCACTGGGCTGGCAGTTTTGGCACCATTTTCAAATATCCAGCCCTAAAGATTTGGCTGAGTATCCAGTCCTCAGTAATCGGTTGTTTTGAAGCAAAACATACAGAAAATAGAACCTAATGTACAATTCAGGAAAAGTTGCAAAGAGCTCCGTTTCACTATTAGCGAGGTAACACCTAATTCTTAAACGTGCAGGGAATTTTAGGATTCCGGGCAGTAAAAGGCGCCAAGTTCAAAAATGCAGAACAATGGAACACAGTCTGAGCGATGTTTCATTGCAGTAAGGGTTTACCTTTCGGGCGGGGTGTCTCATGGTCGTTGGCGGGGGCACTCCAGGGCAGAGGTGTGCCCTCCTGTAGCCACGGCTAAGGAGAAAGAGAAAGGGTGAGTGGTCTGCAGATATAGGGAGGCTAAGGTAGCAGGAGAGAGTAGATTGGAGGAGCTTTAGGAGGGGAGGAGAGGGACAGAGATGTAGGCGGAGGTGACAAAATGGAAATCAGGAAATACACTGAAGTTTAAATGACTGTATGTTTCACTAGAGTTCATTAGAGGAATGCAGTTACAGACAAACTAATCATGCATTGGCAGCAATGATAACAATTGAAACAAAATAAGCTTTTACAGTGAACAGGCAGGCTGAGAAAAAATGATTATTACAGCATTTGCTTAGCACTCTGTTTCATTACAATTGGAATTATGGAGGCAGTATAGCACAGTGGTCTAAGGCTCTGAGCTGCAAATTTGGTGACATCCAGTAGACCAGACCTGGGTTTGAATCCCACAGCTTCCACTTGCATACTGTGTGACCCTGAGCAAGTCACTTAACCTCCTTGTGCTCCCAGGTCACTCCTGTTAAAAAGCTTTCAGCTTAGTGTGCTATACCTGGTTAAACAACTAAAATAAATAAAATAAAAAAACAATTGGTTTACAAAACATCTGGTTAGGGTTGGTCCTCCATAGAGTAAGCGCTCCGTGCTTTCCGAGACAGTGGCCCGGCTCAGCAGTCACTTGAAGCGGAGAGAAAGAGCACCAGACAGGTCTCCCTTTCAACTGAAGCAGTGCTTTGGGCTTCTCGATATCTCATGCTCTACCGAAAGGCATTTAGGAGCTGACCGTTGCAAAACCAAGGAGCTGCTACAAACAAGTGCAAGCCTGGGACTCCTGCTCCCACTGAGCAGCCGATCACCAACTGAACGTCACAGGGAAAAGTCCCTGTATCGGGGGCAACTTTTGCTTTGGGGCTGTAGTCTCAACCTCAGCTCAGAAATACAGCAGAGCAAGGGAGACTGATTCGGTTACTAGGCACGTCAGTAAAATCAGTCCAGGTTACTGAAATTGGGAGCAGCCTTTTGAACAGGATAAGGTTAACTGGGCAGCCTGAGGGAGGATTTTAAAAGGGAGGTTTTGGCACCACTTTCAAATATCCGGCCCTAAAGATTTGGCTGAGTATCCAGTCCACAGTAATCGGCTGTTTTGAAGCAAAACATACAGAAAATAGAACCTAAAATACAATTCAGGAAAAGTTGCAGAGAGCTCAGTTTCACTATTAGCGAGGTAACACCTAATTCTTAAATGTGCAGGGAATTTTAGGATTCCAGGCAGTAAAAGGCGCCAAGTTCAAAAATGCAGAACAAAGCAACACAGTCTGAGTGATGTTTCGTTGCAGTAAGGGTTTACCTTTCGGGCGGGGCAGCTCAGGGTCATTGGTGGGGGTGCTCCAGGGCAGAGGTGCGCCTTCCTGTAGCCACGGCTTAAGCTCCTTTAGTCTTTCTTCATATGTATTCTTGGGCAGACCCTGCATCATTTTGGTTACCCTCCTCTGGACAGCCTCCCCCTGTCTATCTATTTGCGGAGATGGGGTCTCCAGAACTGTACACAGCATTCCAGATGTGGTCTTACCAACTGTCTGTACAGAGGGACAACAGCTATCTGTTTTCTACTGGTGATGCCTCTCACTATGCATCCCAGTATCCCCCCAACCTTCCTTACTGCCTTCTCATATTGTTGGCCCACATTTGGGTCATCTGATATGACTACCCCCAGGTCCCTTTCTATTTTTGTTGTTGTCAGCATCTCACCCCCCAACCCCATTGTGTACTGTTCCCCTGGGTTTTTGTTTTCCAGGTGCATTACTTTGCACTTCTTTGTGTTGAACCTAAGCTGCCGTACATTTGACTATTCTTCCAACATTGCCAAGTCCCTTTTCATCCTTTCCACCCCACCTTGTGTATCAAGCCTTTTGCCGATCTTTGTGTCATCTGCAAAGAGACGTACTTTTAGTTCCTGTCCCTCTGCAATGTCACTTATAAAGACAATTAAAAGGGCTGGCCCCAGTACTGAACCCTGTGGTACCCTACTAGTAACCCCCATTTCTTCACTGTGAACTCCATTTACTATTACTCTCTGTATCCTGTTGTCCAGCCAGTGTTTTAGCCAGGCTACCACCCTGGGACCCACTCCCAGGCTGGTCAATTTGTTTATTAATCTTTGTGCGGGACTGTGTCAAATACCTTGCTAAAGTCTTGGTAGGCCATGTCCACAGCACCTCCCTAGTCTACTACTTTGGTCGCCCAGTCAAAGAAATCAATTAGATTTGTCTGACATGACCTTCCTGCTGTGAATCCATGCTGCCTTGAGTCCTGTGCCCCACTGGCCTCTAGGTACTCAGCAATTCTTTCCTTCAGAAGTGATTCCATCATTTTCCTACCACTGAGGCCAAACTGACAGGTCTGTAGTTTCCTGCCTATGTTTTACTCCCACTTTTGTGAAGGGAAATCGCATCCGCCCTTCTCCAGTCATCAGGTACTACACTATCCTCCCATGATTTATTAAAAATGGTAGCCAGTGGTGTTACTATTTCTTCCCTTAGTTCTTTTAGAATTCTGGGGTGAATCCTATCAGGCCCCATTGCTTTATTCACCTTCAGTTTTAGGAGTTTTTTCAGAACCCTTTCTTCTGAGAAAGGACTAATATCAACCCTCTTATCCAGAGTGCTTCTATTGACTGGATTAGGTATCTCCTCCTGCTCTTCCATTGTGAATACTGAGCAGAAGTATTCTTTCAGTATCCCTGCTTTTTCACTGTTGCTCTCTGCCCACCCACCTTCCTCTTTATTCAGCCTCAGCAGCCCTGCCTTAGTCTTTCTTTGCTCCCTAATGTACCTATAAAAGGTTTTATCCCTGTTCTTAACCGAGTTGTCTATTTTTTCCTCGGTTTGGGCCTTTGCTATTCTGACTGCCTTTCCCACTTCTTTCTGCTTTAAGTGGTACAGTTCTCTGTCCTGCTCCTTCTGTGTTTCCTTATACTTCCAGAATGCTATCTTTTTCTCCCTAACCTTCTCCGCCACTTCTTTTGAGAACCATAGTGTTTTTTTTCTTTCATTTTGATTTGTTTATTTGCTTCACAGAAAGGCTTGTTGCCTCTGTGATGGCGGTTTTGATGTTTCCCCAATGTTGCTCCACCCCACGTTCTTGCCTGTTTGCTAGTGCTTTTCTGAAGCATGCTCCCATTTTGACAAAATCAGCCCTCTTGAAGTCCAGTTCCTTCACTTTTGTATGGCTTGACTCTACAGCTAAGTTTATTGTGAACCACACTGTTTGGTGGTTGCTTGTTCCCAGGACAGGGTGGTATCAGTTCAGGACAGCTGCAAGAGTTAATGTGTTTTTTGTGTGTGTGCGCATATGTGTGTGTGTGTGTGTGTGTGTGTGTGTCACTCTATTAACCCTTTCCTGCTACTGTATGTTAATATTTTCCTAGTCTGCTTAACAATGACTACAATGCTATAGGTAGCAGTGTGCACTCTTCAGAACATGAAGCAGTGCACTGATCTACCCCCCCCCACCAACATGAAGTTTCCCTCAGATGCCCCCAGCCCCAGCTGGTACTTGTGGAGGCAATACATGACTCCTCCTCCAGGTCTTGCAATGCTGCTACAGATCTGCCAGTGCACCAAAGGGGCAATAAGTGAACCTGCTGTCCTGCAAACCACACCCACATGGAATGGCTCTTTCTGTGACAGCAGAGCCTGGGGCTGTATTGTTGAGGCCCACTTCAGGTGCATGTGCAGACCAGTAGACACACACAAGAACAGGCCAGCCACACCCATGGAAGACATGCTGCTGTTGAACTGGTGACTGCTATATTAGAAATAAGGTAAGTGCAGTTGAAAACCCCAGAACACTAGAATCACAGAGCAGGAACCCTTATGTCACTACACAAGCTTTATTTCAACTTTCTTTTAATTACTTTTCAGTTTTACTGTACATTGGGTACCCCATTCCCTTGAAATCCCCCAGGTAGCAAAATCTGATAGCCAGTGACATCTGTCAAATATTGCTACACTCATCTTAAGGGGCACCAGAAACAAAGGAACTACATAATAGTGTCCATCACATCACTGCACAAGCTTTATTTCAACTTTCTTTCAATTACTGTACATTTCAGTTTTACTGAACACTGGCTACCCAATTACTTTGAAATCCCCTGAGGTAGCAAAATCTGCCAGATTTTGCTACCCTCAGACTAAGTATCACCCAGAACACCATAACAACAAAGAAAGAGTCCTAATATCACTGCAAAAGCTTTATTTCAACTTTGTTTTAATTACTTTCCAGTTTCAGTGTACATTGGGTACCCCATTCTCTAAAAAATTCCCCTCAGGTATCAAAATGTGACAGCTAACCCATCTGTTAGATTTTGCTACCCCTGACTAAGTATCACCCAGAACACTAGATCCAAGAAGCAGGAGCCCTTATATCACTGCACAAGCATTATTTCAACTTTGTTTTAATTACTTTTCAGTTTTACTGTACATTGGGCACCTCATTTCCGCAACCACCTTTAGCAAAATTTGATAGCTATTCGCATTTGTCAGATTTTGCTATCCTTAGCTATGTATCACCCAGAACACCAGAACCACAAAGCAGGTGCCATAGAAACATAGAAACATAGACTTTGACGGCAGATGAGGACCACTTAGCCCACCCAGTTTGCCCATTTCCCTACCTACTGGATAAGCTGCAGATTCTAGCTACCCAACAGCCTACTTCCTGCAACCCCCCACTATAATTGCCTTCTGTCCCATGCATGTTTGAATTCCCCCACTGTTTTAGACCAAACGACCTCCTCAGGAAGGCTGTTCCATGTATCCACCACTCTCTCTGTGAAAAAAAAATTCCTCACATTACCCCTGAGCCGTCCCCCCTCTATCTTTAAATTGTGCCCCCTTGTTCTTACACATCTCTTTTTCTGAAAGATGCTACCCTCCTGGACTTTGTTGATTCCCTTGAGGTACTTGAATGTTTCTATCATGTCCCCCCGTCCCTCCTTTCATCAAGAGTATACACATTAAGCTCTCTCAGTCTCTCTTCATATGGTTTCTGCTGCAGACCCTGCACCATTTTAGTTGCCCTCCTCTGGACTGCTTCCATCCTGTCTATGTCCTTGTATAGAAGAGGTCTCCAAAACTGCACACAGTACTCCAGATGGGGTCTCACCAACTGTCTGTATAGAGGGATAACCACTTCCCTTTTTCTACTTGTGATGCCCCTTCCTATGCATCCCAGTATCCCTCTGGCTCTTCTTACCAACTTTTCACATTGCTTATCCACCTTTAGGTCATCTGATATGACTACCCCCAGGTCCCTTTCCATTTTTGTTGTTGTTAGTACCTCCCCTGCTATTGTGTACTCTTCTCCTAGGTTTTTGTTTCCCAGGTGTATTACATTGCACTTCTTTGCACTGAATCTAAGTTGCCATATGTCTAACCATTCCTCCAACCTTGCCAAGTCCCTTCTCATCTTTTCTACCCCCTCTCATGTATCAACTCTATTACAGATCTTTGTGTCATCTGTAAAGAGGCATACCTTTCCCTCCAGACCCTCTGCCATGTCACCTATAAAGATGTTAAAGAGGACTGGACCCAGTACTGAGCCCTGAGGTACTCTACTAGTAACCCCCCTTTCTTCGGAATGTGTTCCATTCACTATTACCTTCTGTGTCCTGTTATGCAGCCAATTTGCTACCCAGGCTACCACCCTGGGACCCACTCCCAGGCTGACTAACTTGATTATAAATCTTTTGTGTGGGACTATGTCAAATGCCTTGATAAAGTCTAGGTAGGCCATATCCACAGCCCCTCCCTGGTCTATTACGTTGGTCACCCAGTCAAAGAAATCAATTAGATTCATCTGACATGACCTTCCTGCTGTAAATCCATGCTACTTTGGGTCCTGTGCCCCTCTGGCCTCTAGGTACTCAACAATTCTTTCTTTCATAAGTGATTACATCATTTTCCCTATCATTGAGGTCAAACTTACAGGTCTGTAGTTTCCTGCTTCTGCCTTGCTCCCACTTTTGTGAAGAGGAATCACATCTGCCGTCCTCCAGTCCTCAGGTACCGCCCCATCCTGCCATGATTTGTTAAAAAGTGTGGTCAGTGGTGTCAGTAGGTCCTCCCTTAGTTCTTTTAGGATTCTGGGGTGAATCCCATCAGGCCCCATTGCTTTGTCCGCCTTGAGTTTTAGGATTTCTTTTAGGACTCTTTCTTCTGTGAATGGACTGGTGTCAACCCCCCTACCCAGAGTTCTTCTAGTGTCTGGTTTAGGTAACTCCTCCTCTTCTTCTTTTGTGAATACTGAGCACAAGTATTCATTCAGTATCTCTGCCTTTTCACTGTCTCCTTCTGCCCACATCCGCTGTCCTTTATTAATCTTTACTATCCCTCCCTTAACCTTTCTATGCTCCCTAATGTACCTATAAAAGGTTTTATCCCCCCTTCTTAACTGAGTTGGCTATTTTTTCCTCAGTTTGGGTTTTTGCTAGTCTGACTGCCTTCCCCACTTCTTTCTGCTTTAATTGATACAGTTCCCTGTCATGCTCCTTCTGTGATTCCTTATACTTTTTGAATGCAGCCTTTTTCCCCTTAACCTTCCCTGCCACCTCTTTTGAGAACCATAGTGGTTTTTTACTTCACTTTGTTTTCTTTATTTGTTTCACACAAAGGCTTGTTGCCTCTATGATGGCAGTTTTGATTTTTCTCCATTGTTCTTCCACATCTCCTTTTTGGTCATTTGCTAGTGCATTTTTCAGGTATTCTCCCATTTTGCCAAAGTCAGCCCTTCTAAAGTCCAGTATCCTTGTTTTTGTATGGCTTATCTCCATGGTTGTGCTCATCATGAAGCACACTGTGCAGTGGTCACTTGTTCCCAGATGTCTACTGACTTCTAAATTTGTGATCCTCTCTCCATTTGAGAGTACCAGGTCTAGTATTGCTTCCTCCCGAGTGGGTTCCAACACTAGCTGTCTAAGGCCTGCCCCCTGCAGGGCATCAAGAATGACCCTGCTCTTGGATGTGGCTGCAGTATATGTTATCCAGTTAACATCTGGCATATTCAGGTCCCCATCAACAGTATCTCCCCTTTTTCAGCCATTTTGAGAATGTCCTCTATCATTTTGTTGTCCGTTTCCTCCCCTTGAGACGGGTGTCTGTATACAATCCCTGTGTGGATTGTGATGCCATTCTTTGTCTCCAAGGTGACCCAGAGTGCCTCTTGTCCTCCCCCTTTACTTTTTAGTTCTGTAGCTTTGATTCCTTCCCTTATGTATAGAGCTACTTCACCTCCTCTTTTACCTTCCCTGTCCCTTCTGTAGATTGTGTACCCTGGTATGTTGACATCCCAGTCATGGTTCTCTGTGTACCATGTTTCTGTGACTGCCACAATATCCAATTGTTCATCTTCCATCAGGGCTACTAGCTCAGAAAGCTTGTTTCCCATACTACGGGCATTGGTACTCATTGCCCTCCTTTTAATGTTGGCTTTATCCATTTTCCCCCATCTCTGTTCTTATTGTCCTTGTCTATTTTTCCATTTACCCCTGTCCTGCCCTGTGTTGAACTCTGTACCTCAGTGTTTAACTTACTACCTGCCATATTTTGGGGGGGAGGCTTGAAATTTCCTGCCTTTTATCAGCGCCTCCCCCTTGGCTAGTTTAAAAGCTTGCCAAGGAAGCATTTAAACCTATCACCTAGGAGCTTGGTTCCCTTCGTGGACAGATGCAGACCATCAAACCATTGTAGACCTTCATCTCTCCAGGTGGCCCCCCAGTCCCCAATGAAGCCAAAGCCCTGTGCTCTGCTCCAGTTTTGCACACATTCATTAAACTGCATGGTGTGCAGTACCCTAGCCTCACTCCTGCTATGGACTGGTAGCACCTCTGAGAAGGTTACTGTGCTTGCTACCCATCTGAGTCCCCTCCCCAACTCCACAAATTCATTCTGCACTGCACTGATCCCATGCCTAGCTAGGTCATTTGTCCCGAGGTGGACTATGATATCTAGTTCCCTATCCTGTGATGCTGCTTCTGCAATCCTGAGGATTTGCTTCCTGTCCCTCCAAGCCATGGCATCAGGCAGGCACCTTACTTCTTTCTCTCCTTTTCCCAGTTTTACCCCACTAACATTTGAGTCCCCTATCAGAAGCTGTTTCCTTCCCCTGTGGTGTCCCTTGCCACCCTTTTGTGGGTCTCCCTTGTGGATGTCCTAAGCATTCTTCTGGGTCTCCACTGAGGGTGCCATCATAGAGGAACCTTGTTCTGCCAGAATGGCATATGATTTGTGTAGAGGTACAACTAGGGGGCTTCACCTCTGGTCCACCACCCACAGCCTCCCAGAACCCACTGTGGTCCAACTGCTCTTCATTCTTGGCAACCTCTGAAGCAGTGGTTGTGGCAGTGGTGCTCTTTGGAAGGGGGAGGCCTCCTTAGTCTTTGCTAGTTCAGCCTGGAGGTGGGCAGCCTCCTCCCTCAGAGCTGATAGTTGCCTGCAAATAGGACAGCAATGCAGTTTCCAGAATGTCTCCTGGAAAAGTCAGTGTCAGTGGCTCAGTAGGTAGCACACTCACCTCTGAGGCCAGGAGATCAGAGGGCTGTGGGTTCAGTTCCCACATCTGGCACTTGGATTAATATCCCAGTACTGATACTGCAGTGCAGCATGAGAGGGGTGCTGCACTTCTGAGGTGCCGTCTTTCGGATGAGACGTTAAACCGAGGTCCCATCTGCCTGGATTGGTGGTAGTTCAGGTGGATGTTAAAGATCCCATGGCACTTGTCGAAAAGAGTAGGGGAATTTTATTGAAAAGGTTGGACTTCATTACAGAAAAATAACAGCATCCTATACATAAAAAACTAAATTCATAAACAGCAATAACAGAGTGAAATACAAAATAGGAAACAAAAAAGGAAAAAACATATCATCAATCAATAGACAAAAGGTCACAATTACACCAAAAATGAAGAAATTGGGGACCTGTAAAAATCTGAAAATCATGCAATTTAACTAAACGAAGAGCCTTACAAATATTAACAATTATTTCTTGTATAGGAATCAATTTCTGATGCAAAACTAATATGCATCTAGCCTGCCATAGGTAATATCTAATAAGAACAAAAACAACATACAGGGTATCAACATGATATTTAGTACTTAAAGCAACATTTGTACAAAACATAATCTGCTCATATGATAATTGGAGGAATAAAGGTTCTGACCATAAACCAGCCAAACGGGACCAAAGGTCAAAAGTAAAAGGGCAATCAAGAAATAAGTGTTGTTGAGTTTCCAGAATCTCATGACAAAGATCCCGGGGGCAATATCGAGCATTTAAAGCTTTATGCTTATGATTACTTTTAACACCCAACCGGCCATAATTACTTAACCATACCATATCCCAAACATACGGGGGTAGACGGGGATTACTAAGTAGTTGAAGAATCCAAGGAAAATGATTTAAGGGACAGAAGGGAAAAATGACCGTTTCCTGGGCCTTCCTTCTCCAAACCTTGTCATATATCATACGTCTAGACAAAACACGAAAATCCTGTGGGAAAAAAACCCAAGATAAAGCCATCTTAAAGGCTTCTTTTACATATAATGGGACTTCCTGAGAATGAGATATAATACTCTTTTGTCCAGAATTCCAACTTGCAAAACAGGATGACAACCATAACATTAAATAAGGTTTCCAAACCACTTCCCCAGGCTTTAAAGCTTTCCCAAAATTATAACTAAAAAATAAACTATAAAAAAAAGCAACTGGATGAATCATACCTACCCTCCCTTCCCTATTGGTCTATAAGTCAGACTACATTTAATAGGGTTAAGGCGAGACCCCAAACCATGAAAAATACCCCATATAATTTAGTAAAAGTGCCATAGGCAGGGAAACACATAACAAGATACAAAAATGGGAATCACCAGCGTTTTAAGCAACACCACTCTCTTTTTCTTACCAATCAAAAACTGTTTCCACCCAGCAATCAGACCTTCTGCCCTCCCCAAGGCAAGGTGCCAGTTATGGGACTGCATATCACCGGTTCCAAAAAAATTCCTAAATACTTGAATGGAGCAACCGAAATAGGAATCCCAGCATATGTACCAGCTAGCGGGAGAGTGGTGTGACCTATAGGAACCCCAACACTTTTCCCAAAGTTAACTCTAGATCCAGTAACTGATGAAAAGGTCCAAAAAACCTGGACCAAGGCCTCTTCCTCGGTATGTATATCCACAACCAAAACCAAATCATCCGCATAAGCTAACAGTTTAATAGGTGGTAAAAAAGGGACCCCCTCCAGTCCTATGATTTGAGGGTGAAGTAATATTGTCCGTATCAAAGTATCAATATAAAAATCATAAAGGATGGGACTTAAGGGGCACCCCTGCCTGACCCCACAAACAATCGTCACAGGATTCCCTAACCAACCATTCACATTAGGAATGATCGTGGCCTCCTTATATAAAGTCTGAATCCAAGAAAGAAACTTAACAGGAAGTCCAAAGGCCCGTAATACTGAAAATAAAAAACTTTGAGAAACCCTGTCAAAGGCCTTCTCCTCATCTAAACCCAAAACCCATCCAGAAACTGCCTTCCTATCACCCAGGGCAAATAATTCACGCAACAAAACCAAATTGTCATGTTGGCATCTGCCAGGAATGCCACACGTCTGGACTGGACTTATGTGAACAGCAACTTTAAGTAATCTTGATAACAGAATTTTTGCCAAAATTTTATAATCCACATTTAGTAAACTAAGTGGTCTCCAATTATTCAAATCTGTAGCATCCCCTCTTTTGAAAAGTAAAATTAAAATGGCTTCTTTCATCATTTTGGTCAAAGATGCTGAGGCCAACATATCATTATACAACAACGTTAGAGCCGGGACCAAATCAGACATAAAAGTTTTAAAAAATTTTGCAGTAAGGCCATCTGATCCAGGTGCGGAATGCAAACATAAACTACCAATGGCTTGAGCCACTTCCCCCTCAACAATAGCAGCATTCAACACATCCCGCTCCTTGGAAGAGAGTTGAGGGAGATGTAAAGAGTCCAAAAAAGTCTCAGCAGACTCACAATCTGGTATAGTACCCAACATGTTAAATACATGCTGTTCAACAACATTAACCAAAGCCTCTGGTGTCATAACCAAGTCACCAGAGGGGGACCGTAGACACCAAATTAGTTTACAGTCTACATGGCTTTTACAAGCCTTAAAGGGTTCCAACCCCCCCTTTCATCGTTCGGGTCCCAAATCGAGCCTCTTGCCCTAAAGAGCTAGCCCGATCATATTGTAGTTTTTTCATCTGCGTGCAAATAACAGCAATTTGATCACTATAATCATTCCAAGTGGTATCAGATAGAGAAATCAAATGTTGTAACTGCTGCCTCAGTGCCAAATATTGTAAGTATTGAGCAGTCTGAGAAGCAGCAGCCCTCTTCTGGAAGACATGCTTCCACTTAATTTAGAGTCTTCCCACCAGTCCACAACATCCTCGAAAAGATCCGCCACAGAGAGTCGTGCAGCCCATTCCCTCCGCCACAACTTCAGGATTGAGAGAACCTCCAAGAGAGAGTCATTAAACTGCCAACGGTTTTTCTTACAGCGGGGAGCAGTATCCCAAGAAAAGGATACATGGAGAGCTGCGTGATCTGAAAACTCTACCCCCACAGTCTGACAAGAATGAATCTGCAAGACCTTAGACAAAAACATAAAATCAATTTGGGTTCGCAAGGGTCCCTTAAAAAAAGTAAATCCTCCAGTTGCATGACAATACCTGTAAGCATCCACAATCTGAGCCGTGGTTATAATCTCCTTCAAAGCAATAGAATCACAAAATAACTTGGGAGTCCTTAACCCTCTATCTTTTTGGTGCAAACCACAGTTAAAATCCCCAACCCACAGGAGTAACCTAGAGGTATGCAAAAAGGGCCTCACCAAATGAAAAAGAGAAACTCGCTGAGCCTTAGTCTGGGGAGCATAGACCACAATGATTTGAAATCTCTCCAAAGAGTATGTAAAATCTAATAACAAAGCTCTCCCTGGTAGTATATCAACCAATGTGGAAACATGCAAATCTAAATTGGAAAACAAAATACCAATACCATCGCACGTATCTAAACCAGATGACCAAAAGGAAGGACCACAGGTCCACACCCTAGAAGCCTGTTGTAGTTCTCTATGGGATTTTAACCTCGTAGCTACAAGACAGACAATATCACACTGAAAGTCTTTCACTGTCAAGAATACACCCCCCAGTTTCTTCTGACCTTTAATGCTATTCACATTTAAAGAACAAACCGAGAAGGAAGCCATTTAAATGCCAATGGGTGATTTACTCCTTTGACTTTGACGGGTTCGTTTAGCTATAGGATCCAAATCTTTACCCCCTTCCACATCCGGACAAGAACGAATGGAGGAGGTGTCTGTGTCATCCCCTCCAGAGTCCTTATCAGATAGGTCTGTGGCTAATACAGCAAATTTATTACTAGATTGCCAGTTACGAACCCCAGCTTCCTTGCCCTGACTGACAACAGCCAGGCCTTTCCTAGTTCTCTTGTGAGTGACTGGAATAAAGCCAGAAGTGTCCAAATCAGAGGCAGACTGCAGGGGAGGGGGAAGGGGAGGCATCCCATCATCAGTAACAACCATGTCGTCCACACTTAAGGGAGCTTCAGGGACAGAAGGAGGAACAACATCAGAAGGTAGAACAGGTGGTAAGTTAGACAGGGTAACAGGAGTATCCTGTACAACAACATCCGCAGGTCCCTCATGCAACCTTACTGAAGTAGAGGAGGGTAAATCACCTTTCAAATCTCGGGCAGCAACCCTCTGAGCCTGAATTTGCTGTGCTACAGTAATCAAACCTTCATGTGAAGGACAATCCTCCCTATTATGGGATGCCCAGGGACAACGCCCATAGGCATGACCCGTACTTTCACAAAGGTTGCACTTAAAAAGATTTAAGCAGGCACTTGAAGTATGGCCAAAGTCAAAACAATGACTACACTTCACAATGTCACAAGCAGAACTGAGGTGAGTACGTGAGCCACACTTAAACATGACTTGGCTGCCCAACATAAAAGATGAGCCCCTTATCTTTTCCTAGATAGAAAAAAAATAGGTAAATGTCTAGGCCCAGTGTTGGTAGAATATAGTTTAACACGAACTCTCCAACCGCCATCCCAGATTTGTTCACTATCCAACGTGGGGGTAGGCCTGTTAAGCACCTCACATCTCTGTTTTAACCAAAACAAAATATCCTCCACATTCACCCCTTCGTTTTTAAAAATAATTGTAATATTACGAACAGCAGGTTTGGTTAATGGAATAGCTTGAAAAGGAGACCAAATGGGAGAAGTCTGATAGGTCGCATACTGTGCCCAAAACCTATCCAAACCTGAAACCTGTTTAAAACTAATGCCATAATTATAATTACCCAAACTAATCAGGGCAAAAATCTCCGATGAAAAAAATTTCATAGAACCTTTAAGTAATATTTTAGCAATATAAACACGATCGGGGGGTTCCTCTAACCCTCCCTTATATAGCAACCGCACGGCATTACGCCTAGGTGCCGGTTCTCTCTTAGTGGAAAATAAGTCAGCTAGTTTAAAACCAACTGGGCGACCCTGGTCAGACTCTACAGGATTTTGCAATACTGGTGTAGGTCCTGAGCATAAAGGAACTGTAGGTCCAGGGGGTATAGAAAGGGAAGAAACAGGAGACAAAACAGCTTTAGATAAAATGGCTGCATCATGAACGACAGGTGACCCTAAATTAAGAAAAACATCCCCCACAATAGGACAAGAACGTGTGTCATTAGGCTGAATAGGTAAATTACCACCTTTCAGAAGTCCACAATCTGAATCAATCCCCCGGGGTTCGTTGGAGCTCAAGTTAGTGTCAGAGGCCTCAGAAGTAGCCGCTTTTTTCAACATTTTTATATATGTGGGATCCTGAGAGTCTTGAGTCCAAACACCCCCCTTCCCCTGCTCCCAACCAGCACTTTCTAAAGCCTTTTCTGGTGACCAGGAGGCCGTGGAGCAACTAGATGTAGCCAGTTTCATAGATGAAGGCTGTACCCCCAGGCCAAAATCCTACCACGTTTACTCCACCCAGGGGCTTTATTGGCCAAAAAAAGAAATACTTCTGAAGAACAAGACAGATGTCCAGCTGTCTCAGTCCGACTCTGGAGAGGCTTACCTCGGGCTTTTCCTGGACCGTGCTTCATGTTTTCCAAGGGAAGTTGTTTGTCAGGCAAAAGAACAGGCGTGGGCTGTGGGCACACCCAGACCGACCTCGGAAGACTGCCAGCCCCATCCGAAACAGCCGCCAATGCGGAAGTAGCAGAAAAACACACCGAACCTTCGGTGTCAACAGGGGGCTTAATCAACAAAGCGTCTCCTGGTATGGCACTCCCCATAGATGCCTGAGGGAGTGCTGCAATTTCAGAATCCAACAGCTGCATTTGTCGAAAGCAGGGCCGAACGTTTTCCCAGCAATGCTGAACGAGAAAGATCCTCAGCATCTGAACAGGTAACACCCTGTTGCTCAGCAGAAGCCAAATCACACGAAACAGAAGAATCAATAATTGTTGCTGCACTGACTGCAGCTACAGCAAGTTCCTCTTCTATGGCCTCAGAAGTTGCAAGCACAGGAGAGGAGGCCCACTCTCCTGTACTCCCGACGTCCATCTCCTCCGAAGGTTCATGCACACTGGCCATCTTGCAGCCAGTAGCAAAGGCTCCCCCTACAGAGAGTAGGGGAATTTCCCTGGTGTCCTGGCCAAATTTCCCTCATTCACTAAAAAATATCACCAACAGCTTAATCTGGTTCAAGGTCAGTTGGCATTCATCTGTATCCCCCTTCCCTGGGTCATGCCTGAAAATAGGCAGGATTTGTCTAGTGCACTTACCCGGCCAACAAAAGCTAAATAAATAAAATAAATAAAAACTGCTGCCTCACAGCCAGTGCATTGCACCACTCCCCTCATGTCCCTCTCCCATATAATATACAATATGTAATATGTATATATATATATATATATATATATATATATATATTTAAAAAAAAAAATACAAAATCACACATGCCAACACAATGCAAAGCATCATGGGCTGCATATGCAAATAATCACAGATTGTTAAGCAGAATGTCTATGGCATCTGTTAGCACCCTTTGCAAACTGTGTGAGAGGCCTTTCAGCACCATGCAATCCACAGCCACTGGTGACTGTTAGAAACAATCAAATACACAGCTGCTCCACCACCCTAATGAGTATTGCCCTTTATAGTAATTCAACTAACACCACCATTTACTAGACCACGACTTCTGCACAAACCACTCTACTGAGTCCAGGGATAAAAATGAACTCACTCCTCAGGCAGCAGGACACTTTTAAAATTTTGCAAAAATATCCTTCCAAATCCTAGGTCTCATCCCCAACAATCAAGCAAATTCAGTTGTATCTCACTCCCTCAGGTTATAACATTACTACACTTTTAATGGAATACTGCAATTCTCTGCTTAATGCCAATAAGAAAAAAATATGAAACTTTTTGTAGAAAGCATAGTTCCCCTTCTTAACAAGTCCCACCAGTTATTATGCCTTACCAGGTTTCCAGGGCCTAAATGGAGTTATAGTTTGTTCTTTGCAGTGTAGCAAGGTTTTCAGCTTCCAACAGACAAATCAAAGTCTGTCTGACTGGCTTCTAACTGTGAATGATGCCTAAGACAGCACAGTGTCCTTGTCTCATTGCACAAGCTTTATTTCCCTTGTCTCATTGCACAAGTTTTATTTCAACTTTGTTGTATTTAGTTTCAGTGTTACTGTACATTGGGTACCCCATTTCCTCAAAATCTACACAGTTAATGAAATCTGATAGCTACATTGTGTGCATCTGTCAGATTTTGCTACCCTCAGGCTGGGTATCACCCACAACACTAAAATCACAAAGCAGCAGCACTTATATCACTGTACAAGTTTTATTTCAACTTTGTTTTAATTACTTTTCATTTTTACTGTACATTGTGTACCACATTCCCTCAAAATCCCCCCAGCTAATAAAATCTGATAGCTATTCACATCTGTCAAATGTTGCTGCCCTCAAATAAAGTGTCACACACAACACCAGAACCACAAAGCAACTGACCTTATATCACTGCACAAGCTTTATTTCAACTTTGTTATAATTACTGTACTTTTTTAATTGCCTTTCAGTTTTACCATACATTGGGTACCCCATTCCCTTAAAATCCCACCCCAGGTAGCAAAGTCTGACAGCTGATATACAATATCTGTCACATTTTACTACCCTCAGACTAAGTATCACCCAGAAATCCAGAGCCATAGAGCAGGAGCCCTTATATCACTGCACAAACTTTATTTCAACTTTGTTTCAATTACTGATAAGTTTTACTATACATTGGGAACCCCCTTCCTTCGAAATCAGTCAAAGTAGCACAATCTGAGAGCTATTTGCATCTGTCAGATTTTGCTACCCCCAGACTAAGAATCATCTAGAACACTAAACCCACAACGCAGCTACCCTTCTATCATTGCACAAGTTTTATTTCAAGTTTATTTTAAGTACTTTTCAGTTTTACTGTACATTGGGTACACCATTCACTCAAAATCCCATCAGGTAGTACAATCTGATAGCTATTCACATCTGTCAGATTTTGATACCTTCAGATAAAGTGTCACACACAACACCAAAACCACAAAGCAGCTGCCTTCATGTCACTGTGCAAGCTTTATTTCAACTTCATATTAATTACTATACTTTTCAGTTTTACTGAACACTGGGTACCCCATTTTCTTGAAACCCCCCATGGCAGCAAAATCTAAAGGCTACTCACATCTGTCAGATTGTGTTACCCTCAGACTATGTATCACCCAGAACACAGGACTGCAAAGAAGGAGCCCTTGTATCACTGTGCATGCTTTAGTTCAGCTTTGTTTTAGTTACTTTTCAGTTTTACTGTACACTGGGCACCCTATTTCCTCAAAATCCCCACTGTTAGCAAACTCTGACAGCTGACTCATCTGTCAGCTTTTGCTACCTTCTAAGTATCACCAAGAACACAAGATCCATGAAGCAGGAGCCCTTATATCACTGCACAAGCTTTATTTCAACTTTCTTTTAATTACTTTTCAGTTTTACTGCACCTTGGGTACTCCATTACCTTGAAATCCCCCCAGGTAGCAAAATCTGACACTTGTCCATCCATCAAATGTTGTTACCCTCAGACTAAGTATTACCCAGAATGCCAGAATCACAAAGCAGGAGCCCTTATATCACTGTACAGACCTTATTTCAACTTTGTTTTAATTACTTTTCAGTTTTACTGTACATTGGGTATCCCATTGCCCTGAAATCTCCCCAGGTAGCAAAATCTGCAAGTTATTCGCCTCTGTCAGATTTTGCTACCCTCAGACTAAGTATCACCTAGAACACCAAAACAACAAAACAGCTGCCCTTGTATCACTGCACTAGTTTTATTTCAATTTTGTTTTAACTACTTTTCAGTTTTACTGTATATTGGGTACACAGGACTCTCAAAATTCCCCCAGGTAGCAAAATCTGACAGCTGATCGAATCTGTCAGATTTTGTTACACTCAGCCTAAGCAGTACCCAGAGCACAGGAATCACAAAATAGCTGCCCTTACATCGCTGCACAAACCTTATCTCAACTTTGTTTTTATTACTTTTCAGTTGTGCTGTACATTGTTTACCCCAGTTCCTCAAAATACCCCCAGGTAGCAACATCTGATAGCTCTTCACATCTGGATTGCAAAAGAGTCCAGGAACTCACTTAACCAAATAAATATACTGATGTCCATTCAGCATTACTTTAGATTTAATAGTTCATTTAGTGCAGATGAAGACGCTTGTAGAAGGTTGTTACAATGCAATAGCAGTATTGTAACCACTTTCTACAAGCGTCTTGATCTGCACTAAATAAACTAAGTATAAAGCAATGCTGAATGGACATCAGCTTATTTCTTTGTTAAGTGAGTTCCCTGTGGTTCTTTTATAATCCTGAGATGACAGTGTCACTGTGAACCCATCCCCTGCAGCGCAGCTCTCCATACCAGCAAACTCTTCGCATCTATCAGATTTTGTTACCCTCAGACTGAGTATCACACACAACACCAGAACCACAAAGCAGGAGCCCTTATTTCACTGCACAAGCTTTATTTCAAATTTGTTTTAAATACTTTTCAGTTTTACTGTACATTGAGTACTTCATTCCCTCAAAATCCCCCCAGTAGTAAACTTTGATTACTATTCACATTGTCAGATTTTGCTACCCTCAGACTATCATGCAGAAAACCACAACCACAAAGCAGGTGCCTTTGTTTCATTACACAAGATTTATTTCAACTTAGATTTAATTACTTTCTGGTTTTACTGTACATTGGGTACCCCATTCCCTCAAAATCCACCCAGGTTGCAACATCTGATAGCTATATGTGTCTTTCAGACTTTGCTACCTTCAGATAAAGTGTCACATACAACACCGGATCCACAAAGCAGCTGCCCTTATATCACTGCACAAGCTTTGTTTCAACTTTATTTTAATTATTTTGCAGTTTTACTGTACATTGGATACCCCATTCCCTAGAAATCACCCCAGGTAGCAAAATCTGTCAGCTGACATATCTGCCAAATTATTCTACCCTCAGATTAAGTATCAACAAGAACACCAGAACCACAAAGCAGCTGCCCTTTTTTATTTGTTTTATTTATTTATTGAAATGTTTCACCAGGAGGGCACGCTGAAGAACACACTGCTTGTCTCACAGTGCGACCTGGGGGAAGGGTTACATAAGAATTGTGAAGGATGACCAGTTACAATAGTATGTGGGTAGTACAAACAATACAGCATTGTAAGATTGTGCAACAGATGGAACACAAGGTATTGTACAATAAACAGTAGTGGAACATTGGGTAAATTACGGTTCATGTTCAAAATCATACAAAAAAACTTATAAACATAAAAAACAGTAATAATGCTTTAGAACCATTTATAGTGCATAAGTGTACCAGGAGAAGGCTTGAGGTAGTACACAAGTGCTGTTGGAGTAAAGAGGATGGGGTTAGGTTGTGCACACTGGTGATCCAGAAAGGCAGCTGGAAAAGAGAGGGAGAGCAGCAAGTACTGAATATGAGGAGAAGCAGTAGCCATTTCCTGATTTCCCCCTCCAAGATGTTGAGAACCCTGCTGGAGGGGGTCATGGTAGGAAGGCAGAAACTGGTGATAGGTATTAAGATGGGTTAAAGCAGGAACAGCTGAGGGAATGGTAATTGTGTAGGGCAGAAGTAAAGGAGTAGTTGGAGGAGTGCCATATTTCAGGGGAGAGGGAATTACAGATTTTAGGGAAATGATAGGTGAAACCAGTCTGACCAATGAGGGTGGAGCAGCGAGGGAGCATAAAGTTGAGGGTGTCATTTGATCTGAGAGAGTGGTTGGGGAGAGGTGATATGGAGAGAGAGAGAGAGAGAGGATGAGAGATAGGAGGGGAGCCCCCCAAAGCAGAATTTTGAGGTTAGTTTGGCACAGTGAGAGATGCATTTGTGAGACAGAGGAAGGAAGTTTAGAGAGTGATAGAGTTCACAGTGGTGGGAAGGAGAGTCAATAGCAAAGCAGCAGAAGGAGTTAAAGAGAGTGTCCAACTTGGTCAGGGAAGATTTGGGAGCAGCACCATAGACTACATCACAGTAGTCAAAGTTGGGGACTATCATCTTCTGGACAATTTCATGCCTCACAGTCAGTGGGATGCAACTATGATTCCTGTACAGAGCACCAAGCTTGGGGCACACTTTCTTCTGGATAGCATCGATATGCACAGAGAAGTTGAAGCGTTGGTCCAGCCAACCCCCCGATATCTAAATGAAGAGGTGTCCTCCAAGATGGTCCCATCAAGGGTGTGAAAGGGGGTGGGGCCAGGAGCTTAGAGAGTCTCTGCTTGGTGCCAAAGGTCACTGAGACTGTCTTCTTGACATTTAGAAAAAAGCTGGTGAGAAGCAAACTAGAGCTGAATTTGGTTGAAATCATGCTGTAAGCTGGTTTGCACAGCAGCAGAGTTTTTGCCAGAACTGTACAAAACAGTGTCATCAGCATACATATGGATAGAAGAGGATGAGCAGGTTGTGGGAAGATCATTAATGAAAATGGAGAAGAGTAGGGGACCGAGCACTGAGCCTTGAGGGACATCATTGTTGAGGAGGAGTGGAGGGGAGATGGAATCAAGGATTCTCAATGGTTGGGTCCTGCCAATGAGGTAGGATTTAAATCAGTTGGTGACTGAAGGAGTTAGACCAGCTGAGGAGAGTGAACCAAGAAACAGGGGATGGGAAACAGTGTTGAAAGCTTTGGTTAGGTCGACAAAGATTGCCAAGGTGACCGGGCCATTGTCCATCCCTGAAAGGATGGAGTCAGTAAGCCTGAGGAGGGAGGTGGTTGTTGAGTAGTTCTTCTAAAAAATAGATTGGAAGGGGTGAAGAAGGATGAATCACAAAAGAAGGGTGATAGTTGAGAGATAACTAAATGCTCTTGAAGTTTGGCAAGGGTATGATAGAGGGAACAGGGGTGATAGTTGCCAGGAGTGGATGTGTCACCACCCTTGGGGAGAGGAAGGACCACAGCATGTTTCTAGGATGAGGGTACTTAGGCAGAAATAAAGGACAGGTTAAGGATTAGGGAGAAAGGATAAGCAACTGCAGGAGTAGAAAGGTAGAGGAGTTTAGGATCGAGCTCATCTGGTGAGGAGCCTTTAGAAGGGTTGAGGGATAGGACAGAATTAAGAGCTTCATCAGAGGAGATAGTAGAAAAGGAAAATGGGGAAGGGGTATGCACTGGCTGCGGCAAAGGGCTGAAGTTAGTAGGTGGAAATGGGGAGAGGGAATTTAGAAGAGATGTGGCACATGGGGTGTTGTAGGCATTAAATTCATTGGCCAGGGAGCCGGGGTTGGAAACTGGGGAGTTATTTATTTTGAGAACTGGAGGGTGAGGGAGGGGAGAGAACAGGGCATGAACTACCCTCCAGAATTTAGACGGAGAGGTAATATTTGTTAGGAATGAGGAACTGAAATAACCAGACTTAGCCAGTCTAGTAATTTTAGTACATGAATTGCTTAGCATTCTGTACTTGGCATAGTCGTTTGGATGTTTAGTAGAGTTCTGTTTTTTCCAGGCCCAGTCATGCTCCCTGAAGCAGGCCAGTAGTTTGGTGATAATCCAGGGTAGGTGAAGCACACAGACTCTGGTCCTTCTGAAAGGAGCAAAGGCATTCCAGGTGGCAATGAATTTATCCTTAAAGGAGTCAAGCACTTGGTCCACAGAAATGGCAGTGGAGAAGGGTGCCCAGTTAGTGGAAGCGAGTGCAGAGCTGATTGGGGTAAGTTCTAAGGATTTAAAGGACCAGAGCTGTATGATTTTAAAGGGAGGTTTGGGGCGATGAACCTTACATACAATGAAAATGGGTTGTGGTCACTAAGGGCATTGAGGAGGAGACCAGATTTAATGATGCAGCACGTGTGGGTTGGGAGTGCCCAGTCAAGCAGGGAGTTGGTTTGTGTTTTGGGATTATCATGTGTGGGCTCAAGTATAAGTTGGGTGAAGTTTAGTGCAGTGATGTAATTGCGTAGCTTGTTTAACTTGTGAGTCAACCAGTTTAGATTCACATCACCCATTATGAAAAGTTCACCAAATTGTGAGAGAGAGGTGATATTGGCTAAGAGTTCAGTCATGACTGAAGGCTGAATGCTTGGGTGACAATAGATGCCAGCCACAAATATTGGGATTGAGAAAGGAAGGGTAATGCAGGTGACAAGGGCTTCATAGGTAGCTGGGATGGAGGTTGATAGGGTGGTAATAAACTGCAGTGAGGACAGGATATACATGGCCACTCCCCCTCCATGACCCAATCAAACTTGTCTGGAGATGGAATACCCACAGATAGCCATGGCACTGTCAGAGGTACTTTTTTTGAGCCATGTCTTAGTACAAATTAGGATGTCAGGGGTGTGTGAAATCAAAAGAGTTTGTAGGAGGTCAATTTTAGGTAGCGGGCTGCAGATGTTCAGGTGGCAGAGCTTCAACCCATTAGGGAGGGTGGTAGTGGAAGAGGGGTTTGGAGACATGTTATTTGGCTAAGGAGCCTAGAAAGGAGAAGAAATAGGGCCACGGTTGGTGTGGATGTTCCCTGATGAAAGAAGGAGGAGGGCAAGGACGAAATAGTGAAGTTTAGGACTTTTGTAACTGGAGTAGGACACATGTGAGGGAGGGGAAGAGGGAGAGAGGGATGGGTGGAGAGAAGGAGATAAGGAAATGAAGAAAAGCAAAGTGACTATGAAGGGAAAACAGACAGGCTGGAGCATAGTAGGGAAAGTGGGGTCTGTTTACAAGGGGAGCTGTGGGGGTGATTGGCAGAATGAAGGTGGTATCTGGAAGGGGAGGGAGAAGTGGCAATAGGTGTAGAGGGGGAGGCTGGGATAAGGGTAAGAACCAGGAAGGGTGTGAGTAGGAGGCAGATGGAAACCATTCTGGATAGGGTAGTGGAGGCTTTGTGCAGGCTTAGAGATTAAAATCACACCACTGAATATTAGGATGTTGATAATTAGCTTTATGTATGAATTACCCAAGACTAGAAGTGTTAGGGGAAAGCAGTGGGAAGAGGACTGCAACCTACACATGTTGCTGCCCTCTAGTGGCTTTACAGTATAATTTGCAAATGAAAAAGTAGGCATAGAGCAAGGAGGGGAGAGAGAAAAATAAAATTAACAGTTGAGAGTACTTGGGATGATGGGGAGTTAAAGACTCTGGCTGGTGCTAACAACAAATTGCAGCACAGAGTTGAAACAATGAGTGTTAAATGGGGGTGTGTATCTGACCTGAAATGTTTGGTGCCAGGTCCTAGGGGCAGGTCTAGTAGCCAGACAGATTAGACATGCAGAAAAAGTCTTAAACTTTAAAAGAAAAATGCAGAAATTACCATCAGCAATCTAATACACAGTGTAACCACCATACAACTTAAAATTAGGTCCGAAAATCACCTCTACAGTCCATTTAAGGAAACCCTCGTATCAGGATTGCCATAAATACAAAAAAAGCAACAAATCACTAATAGGCCAGTGCAGGTTACACAAGTGCTGCTCTGCACTGAACTGCTCACAGAAGTGTGCAACTGAGTGAATTGGCAAGCAAAAATATCAGGAATTCACTACACAGCTGCTAAAGGAAGAAAAGTCAAAGGTCAGTGTTTCTTTGCAGTCTCATGCCCTAGTTCAATGATTTATACACTGGCTGCAGCGTTGGGCAGGAAACCAATGTCAGTGCTCTGGGCCATTTGGAACCTTTCTGTTCCAACTGGGAGGAAGGCTCAAAAATCCTCTTTCCCTTTCTGGGTCCAGGACCAGACGCTAGCTTATGGGCCAAGGAGAAGCATGGGCAGCAGGCGTCTTCTCGGCCTGTCCAAGGTAAGTGTGTTGCTTTTGGAGGGGACCACATCAGTGGTACCAGACCAGTTGGCTCTGATCAGCCTGATAGAGAGAAACAGAAAAGATGGCAGTTATAAGCCTTGGTGGGGGTCAGTGGGAGGTGTCAGAGCAAGGAGGGGTGAGAGAAAAAAATTAACAGTTGAAAGGACTTGGGATGATGCGGGGGGGGGACTCAGTTACAGACCCTGACTAGGTATTAGCAACAAATTGCAGAACAGAGCTGAAACAAAGGTGTTAAATGGGGGTATGTATCTGACCTGAAATGTTTGGTTTCAGTAGGAGCAGGCCTAAGTGGCCAGACAGATTAAAAATGCAGAAAAAGTCTTAAACTTTAAAAGAAAAATGCAGAAATTACCATCATCAATTTAACATGCAATGTAAACACTGTACAACTTAAAATTAGATCTGAAATTCACCTCTGCAGTCCATTTAAGGAAACCCTAGTGGCAGGATTGCCATAAATAATACAAAAAAAGCAACAAGTCACTGACAGGCCAGTGCAGGTTACACAAGTGCTGCTCTGCACTGAACTGATCACAGAAGTGTGCAACTGAGTGAATTGGCAAGCAAAAAGATCAGTACTTCACTACACAGCTGCTAAAGGAAGAAACATCAAAGGCCAGTGTTTCTCTGCAGTCTTATGCCCTAGTCCAATGATTTCAACACTGGCTGCAGCATTGGGCAGAAAACCAATGTCAGTGCTCCAGGCCATCTGGAACCTCTCTGTTCCCACTGGGAGGAAGGCTCAAAAATCCTCTTTCCCTTGTTCTAGGTACAGGACCAGATATTACCTTATGGGCCAAGAAGAAACATGGGCATCAGGGGCCTTCTTGGACTGTCAAAGGCAGGTGGGTAGCTTGTGGAGGGGTATCATCCCAGCGGGCTCTGCTCAGCCTCATGGGCCAAGGAGGAGTGTGGGCAGCAGACACCTTCTCAGCCTGTCCAAGGCACACACTGTTCACATTTTATTTCAACTTTGTTTAAATTACTTTTCAGTTTAACTTCACATTGGGTACCCCTGTCTCTCAAAATCCCTCCAGGTTGCAAAATCTAATTGCTGTTTGCATTAGACAGATTTTGTTACCCTTGGCCTAAGCAGCACCAACACAGGAACCACATAATAGCTGCACCAACATCACTATACACACCTTATTTCAACTTTGTTTTAATTACTTTTCAGTTTTACTATACATTGGGTAACCAGGACACCTGAAATCCCTAAAGGAAGAAAAATCTGATTGCTATTCAAATCTGTCAGATTTTGCTACCCTCAGATAAAGTGTCACTCAGAATTCCAGAACCATAAAGTAGCTACCCTTATATCACTGTGCAAGCCTTATTTCAACATTGTTTTAATTACTTTTAAGTTTTACTGTACATTGGGTACCCCATTCCCTTGAAATCCCCCCAGATAGCAAAATCTGACAGCTAGCCCATCTGCCAGATTTTGCAACCATCAGACTCAGAATCACCCAGAGCCACTGAACCACAAAACAGGAGCCCTTACATCACTGCAAAGCTTTATATCAACTTTGTTTTTATTACTTTTCAGCTTTGCTCTACATTCGGTACCCAGGACACACGAAATTCTCCCATGTAGAAAAATTTGATAGCTGATTGTATCTGTCAGATTTTGCTACCCTCAGCCTAAGCAGCACCCAGAACACAGGAACCACATAAATAGCTGCCCTTACATCATTGTGCAAGCCTTATCTCAACTTTGTTTTAATTATTCTTCAGTCATGCTGTACATTAAGTACCCCATTCCTGCAAAATCCTTCCAAGTAGCAAACTCTGATAGCTCTTCACATCTGTTCGATTTTGCTACACTCAGACTAAGTATCAGTCAGAATACCAGAAACACAAAGTAGGAGCTCTTATATGACTTCACAAGCTTTAGTGCAACTTTTGTTTAACTACTCTTCAGTTTTACTGTACATTGGGTACCTCATTTCCTTGAACTCCTCCCAGGTAACAAAATCTGATAGCTATGTGCATGTGTTAGATTTTGCTACACTCAGACTAAATATCACTCAGAACACCAGAAACACAAAGCAAGAGCCCTTATATGACTTCACAAGCTTTAGTGCAACTTTTGTTTAATTATTTTTAAGTTTTACTGTACATTGGATACCCCATTCCCACACAATCCACCAGGTTTCAAAATCTGCTAGCTATTCACATATGTCAGAATTCGGTACTCTCAGACGAAGTATCACCTAGAACACCAGAACCACAAATGTATTTTTATGTTGGTGCGCTTGCACAGCCAACATCTTGCGGTAGTGAAGATTTGGAGGTGAGGTCCCTGTTGGGCGAATGCAGGGCACACACCAGTAGGTGTGTCCCACATTCCCCAGTCAGCCAGCAGCAGGGGCCGACACCCTGCCTAGCTAATGAGGCGAAGACATGAGAGAAAAGGTCCGCTGCAATGAGAGCGAAGCTCTGATGCAGCATGACCACAACATGCCTCCCCCTACATGCAGGCAACATGGCGGCAGTGACTGCTGCTGTTGCCTGTCAATACCACTGTTTGTGTGTTAGCGAGGGTGCCCAATCCCCATCGGCATCATGTAACCCCCCCTTTTTTGATTGCCGCGTGGGTGCCCAATCTTCCTCGGCATCATACACCTCCCCCCCAACATTTTCTCTTTGCCGACGGGGGCCTAATCCCCATTGGCATGTATCCCTCCCTCCCCTTTAATTTTGCTGATGTGGGAGCCCACTCCCCATTGGCATAATGTGTCCCCCCCATTGTCTGCTTGCCTAGGTGCTGCCCAATCCCCCTCAGCTCCTGAGGCTCGCCCCTTTCCTTGTTTGCCAATGGGGGTGCCCAATCCCCCATCAGCTAAAGCACCCACCCACACACTCAGGTGGCACACTTGGAGCCCACCCCAACATACTAAAGCACCTATTAAAAATGAAAACAGTCCCCCGATGTCTTTTAGGTTTTTATTACCTGTAAAGAAGGAAACGGTCCCTCGGTGGTCTCCCTGCCCCCCCACAACCCTCACCTACCCACTGTGCACCCTGCCTCCCCACACCCCCACCTCATACTTACCTCCGGAGTCCAGCACAATGATCTTCGGTGGACCAGGAACACGTCTGCACTCTTCAAAGCCGACCGCGAACTGTGGACATGCCGGTAAGCTATATAATGGAATAAATAGGGCTTTTCAGCTTTAATGCATATCGCGGGCATTTTTGGGAATTTTTACACCAAATTTTCAACATGGGTTTTTGGGACCCCTCCTCATGAATTCTATCACTGTCATGTCGTTAATTAGTCCCGGAAGGTGATTTCACAGTAACTGCACGGAATAACCTTTTGGGACTGATTACCGAGATGACAGTGCCACTGTTCATGAGCTGGGCTCTTCAAAGCCTATGTTGCAATTTGGTGGAAAATCCAAAAATAGCTGTTTTACGAGCGCTGTGCAGCTGCTACACAGGCTCGTAACTTCACAAATTTACAGTATTTTCATGCCAGATTTTCAACATTGTCATTTCTGTACACTTCCTTGTGAACAGTACAGCTGTCATTTTTCACATCCTGGCCGAAATGTGTTTCTGCACTTCCGGCACACAATAGCGCGGTCGCTGTAGGAAATCAGTGTTTGGGCCAGATTATGAAAATGACAGTGACACTGTTCATGAGCAGAGGTCCTAAAATGCCTATGTTGAAAATTTAGTGACGATACTCCATAAAATGATTGTGTTACAAGCGTGCATTGGCAAATTGCATGCACGCTCGTAACGTCATGCATTTGTAATATTTTCACTCTTGGCATTTTCCACACCTCTTGATGAACAGTACAGCTGTGATTTCACATATCTTGCCCAATATGTGTTTTCGCAAGTCCGAGTAGAATCGCTACAGTCACTGTGCGAAATCACTTTTGGGACAGTTTAAGAAATAACAGTGACACTGTACATGAGCAGAGGTGCTAAAATGCCTATGTTTAAAATTTGGTGCCGAGCATCCATAAAATGACTGTGTTACAAGCATGCATTGCGCATTTCCCATGCACCCTTGTAACTTCGCAAATTTGCAATATTTACGTGCCACATTTTCAACACTGGCATTGTTTTGCACCTCCTTATGAACCATACAGCTGTCTTTTTTCACATCCTGCCAAAAATGTTTTTCCACACTGCACTACCAAATCCAGTGCCAGTGCAACAAAATTCGGCATTGACAATTGCTTGTTGTATCTTTTTACTTTTCCCCTTCACCCATAACACATCTGAATATGAGTTGGTATTAGCTCAGTATGTCTTTGCTTGTAAAACCTTTGAAAATAAATAAATCTCTTATAACATTGATGCATTAGCAGAGCTTGTTACCTTTGCGTGTGGCAGAAGGGAGAACTGAGCCCCGGTTTCTAAGACTTCTTGCTATTAGAATGTATTTGACAAGGTCTTGAACTGAGGGAAAGTCCAAATTATAGTATACCAACAAGTCTCAGGTTTTAAAGTTTATGTTGTTTTTTGTTTGGTTTTAACTTTCTGGAAATGTTATAGTTCTTCTTGACAATTTCATGTAATGCAGCCTCCATGACTTGGATTTTACTTTTCAATTTGTGGATTTTAGTTGCATTCTCAGAGTAAATCTTCTCCACTACCAATTCATTTTATTTTATTTGTTTTTATCTCAGAAGGTCACTCTTGTCACTCAGTGCCTTAAAATAGCAGTCATAACATTTGAGCCAGGAAACAATTTTATTGACTGATCTCCCAAGAGATTACAAGGTTTAATATTTATTTGTCTTCTGCTCCACTCTGAGGAAAGAAGTTAGGGTACTGCATCTTGTAGAAATTGATGTGTTCATGCTTCATGTGCCTTGGATGCCCTAGGTAGCAGTTTCAGTGGCTCAGCAGGTTGCACACTCACCTCTGAGGCTGGGAGATCAGAAGGCTGTGGGTTCTATCCCCACACCAGGCACTTGGACTAAATCCCAATACTGACACTGTAGTGCAGCATGAGAAGGGTGCTGCACTCCTGAGGTGCTATCTTTCAGATGAGACATTAAACCGAGGCCCCATCTGCCAGTTCAGGTGGATGTTAAAGATCGCATGGCACTTCTCGAAAACAGTAGGTTGTCCAGAGTAGAGATGCATCAAATGTTTATTCCACTGGCGAAGTGAACGCGAAGTGGCCACTTTGCGTTTTCGGAGCACATGCGAAGTGGCACTGTAAAGTGCTCACTTCATGTTCTCATTATTACTTTGCATTATCACTGTGCCTTAACGTGAAGTAAGGCGATGTGACAAGTAAATAGGCAGTCCCCCACACATCACATGGCTTACAGTACTGTAAGTCACATGCTTAAGCCAGGCAGGAAGAAAGTGAGTCAGAGAAGCAGTTTCACTTTCTCCTTTGCATTCATAGAGGGAGAAGGCTTTGTGGAGAGGACAGCAGTTTTGAGTCACTGTCAGAAAGTGCTTTATTGCCTTTGTGTTTGAAAACAACAGCTTTCTTAAAAGCTATGTCTTTATTTAGTTTTTGTATTGTATTTGTGAATTTTTTTTGTTAGTGAATTTTTTTTTTATAAGTTTTTTTTGTTTTGTGTGTGTGTAACTGGGTGTGTCAGTGCGTGTGTGTGTCTGGGAGTGTGAGAGTGAGTGCGGCTGCCGGGTGAAGGCTAGATGTCGACTGTGGTTGTACTTTTTATAGTCGGGGCTGGGGACTTGTGTGCGAAGGATGGACTCTGGAGAAGGAGAGTTGCTGGTCTGTGGGTGCGGTCAGAGGAGGGGAGTGCGCACACGTGGGGGCGGTCGTGTGTTGCTAGACTGCTCCCGACTCTTGGGTGTTGCTTCCCCCCTGTAGAAGCAGCAGCAGCACCAGTGCCACCAGTAGCTGCTGCACATCCACCTACTCCGCCACTACCACCACCACCAGTAGCAGCTGTAGGGGCTACAGCAGCACCACCTCCATAGCACAGGAGGTGCCCCAGGAAAACATAGGTGGTGCTAGGACTGTATCTGGTCCCCCTCACAGCTCCCCAGTATGGGAGTTTTTTAATTCTGTGGGGGGAGACAGCACAGTCATGGTGTGCCATCTGTGTGGTGTGCTGGTGCACCGTGGCCCCTGGGGGACACAATTGGGGACTGGTGGCCAGCGCACCCACATGTTGAACCACCACAAGGCAGAGTGTCAGGCTGCCATGGAAGGGGCCAGGCGCCCACCTGCTGGCCCTTCTGTGGCAGTGGCCAAGGGTGCTGCTGGGGTTGAAGTTGTGCCTCGCCACCGCAGCAGGAGGAGGGCCAGTACAGCAGCTGCACCACCAGCACCACTGCCACCACAGCCACCAGCATCACCTTCTCCACCACTACCTGGGTTTCCACCTGCAGTGGACCCCACTACAGTCCCTGCAACAGAGGCCGACATTGTCCTGGTGTGGGTGGCCCTGGAGGAGAATAATGAGAGAGTAGGTGCTGTGCAGCAGCAGGTCGACACAATCCAACAACAGCAGCAACAAATACTCACAATGCTGCATCTGCTGCTGGACCACCATGGCATCCCACGGCCACATTAAGGGATTGTTTTCTGGACCTCCCTGTCCGATCGTGAGCATAAATTGAAATAAAATTCCCTGGTGGTCCAGTGGACCCGATCCCCTGCCCAATCGCAGGCATATGGTTAGAAATCCATGGTGGTCCAGTGGTACCCTCCCCACCCATTGCATGGAAAGTGGATTTGACACTGGCATGCAAGGTTCACCCAATGTGAATTACTGGGAAAGGAATTTAAATTCATTTGCACATCAGACAGAAAGTCTGGCAGTTTTCCTATAGATCCTGGCACCTGACATTTACAATTATTTTGTGAAGTGACTGAAGGCTTGGGGATGTTAGCATATGAACAGGTTTTGTTCTTTTAAGTTTAATATATAGAGTGTGATAATGTCATGGACAGAGGAAGAGGATAGAGTATATAGGAAAAGAAGCTTTATACAAAATAATGTATTACTTAGTTGTGTGAGTGAAGCATATCTAAACACTGAAGGTCACAGAAATTAAATTTACAAATACAGTATGAACATTATTAAACCTCAGTGTGAGTGAAGTATATCTGAACACTAATGAGTAAACAGACCTTCACTCAGTGGGGGGGGGGGGCAGCTGTAACAAAATAACAGTACCTGAAGGTTTAAAGTAAGTAACTAATAATACCCGACAGGGTGGGCATTATTGGGATATAACGGACTGCCAGGGGCATAATGAGGCCCAACGGCACAGGCGGAGGGCCTTCTAGCCCCTGGAAGGTCCATTATATCCCATAACGCCCACCCTGGAGGGTATTATTACACTTAGATAATGGGTTTATATTTTTAGTAATTTTTTAAAAAATTATGATTTTATTAAAAATACTGTAAAATGCTGGTAAAACTTTACTGAAATGTTGGACTGTGTAAAACAGTCCGTTTAGTGCCACTAGAGGGTGCTGTTGCTTGTTATCTGTGTTTTTGGTAGTGTGTTGCAGTGCTACGTTTTGACAGGAATGTCCAAGGAATTGCTTCGTTTAAATTTTTTGTCCTGCTCAGTTAACTGTTCGCTTTATGTTTAAATATATTATTTATTTGCCAGAGTGAAAGGCAGGAGTGAGAGGCTGAGCTGTACAGCAGGAATCACACACTATTTTATGAGAGTATTGAGGGAAACTGACTTGAGTCAGGGACGTCTGGGGAGAGAAATCAAGGAAGTATTTTTTATTTATTTGAAAAGACAATGTTTGTCAATGTAGGAGCTGATGTTTCATTTTAATTTTTGAATGAGAAGAAGCCACGGTGCCAGGTACTGGCAGTTGGGAGAGTGGGAGACGATTCGAGGCTTTGGCTTTTGGTAGCGTCAGTGCGAGGAATGAGTGATATTAGGATGTGATAGGTGCTGTTCAAGGGGACCTTGTTATTCAGCGGGCCGTTGTTAAGAAATAACAGCCTGGGTGACAAGCTGTTTCAGCCAATCAGGAAGCGAGTTTCACTGTCTCTATTATCTAATCCACACTAATGTTTATCAGATATTTTCTCCATGTAATGGTCACAGCACACATTACAGGAAATGCTGTCCACAATGATCTTTCCCTGGACAAGTGGGGCATATAGTGTTTGTTTTGGCCATTAAATGAGGAAAATATTAAATATTATTGTGGATCTTTATTTATGAAGTAACCTGAGCTAGGGTTCATCAACAAACTACATAATCACACATGCCCCCACAATGCTAAGCATCATGGGATGCATATGCAAATCACCACAGAATGTTATGCTGGTCCAACTTTAAGCAGAATTGCATGGTGCCGAAAGGCCTCTCACACAGTTTGCAAAGGGTGCCAATAGAAGACATAGACACGTGTTTCGTCCTACCAGGACTCATCAGTATGTGGATCTTTATTTATGAAGTAACCTGAGCAAGGATTCATCTGTGACTTTAAGCCTCCACATATCTGAACACTGGTTATGTCACAGAAAGGATATCTAGAATGCAATTCACAGTTTGACCCAAATTAAATAACAATCAGTCAATCAAAAAACTTTAACCAGGCAAGAAACATCCTTGAGCATGCTCATTTGCAAGATGGTCCTGGACAAAGTAACATACAATTAAGTACAGAGGCAAATACATACGATACAGAGCCATTAACATAAATGTACAGCATTATTACAAAGGGAGGAGAACATTAATGGACAGTTGTAAAGGTGAAATGATGCATCAAGTATAAGAAAATAGGAAAAGGCTCAGGGAAGGGGGAGGGGTAGTCAGGATAAGCGATTAGCTTAAAGAGTATGCTATAGTAGAAAGGAAGCTCTGTTGTGTGAGTTGAGCATATCCAAACACTGTGCAGGTCACAGACATTAAATCTACAAACAAAAGACGAACATTATTATTTAACTTCAGTGTGAGTGAAGCATATCTGAACACTAATAAGTAAACAAACCTGCACTCAGCGGGTGGGATGGGGGTACCCTAGACAAAAAAAGAATTCCTGCAAGTTTAAAGTCAAGGTACAACCTAAGGTGTATAACCTTTTGCACAGATCCGTGACCTCGGTGTGTCAATGGCCACAATTACTGCTAAGCATTGAAAGCAGACAACAGACAATATAAGCATAAAACATGGACATGGAGAAATTATTATTATTTTCAGGATAGAGTATTAAGCATGCCCCTTTCATCAAAGTAAGGGTACGGGACAATTCCAATCCCTGGTTCACCTCGGATCTCAAGGCAGCCCTTATAGCTCGAGATAAGCTCTGGGCTAAAGCTAGACATTCCAAAGAATCTTCGGATTGGTAGGCCTTTAGAACAGCCAGGAATAACTGTGTGAAAAAACTTCGCTCTGCTAAAACTAACTATTATATTTCTACTCGAACAAGCTAAAGGTAACCCTCATAAAATATGGAAGACTATCAAAGCTATAGAAGGATGGCCCATGGCCCCTCTGTCCCAACAAAGATAGTTCAAGTGGCAAGATTGTGGAAAACAAGTCTCTAATCCTGGAGGAACTTAACTCCCACTTTGCCACAGCTGGATTAGCTTTGACTCGTCACCTTATGCTGGTGCTGCGGTGAGCCAGCATACCCTCCCACCACATCTAGTCCTGCACCCAGTCCCTTCCAACTGCCGCGAGATAACTTATAAAGAAGTAGAAGATTCTCTTCTTAACTTAGACACCAAAAAGTGCAGGGACGATGGCTTGAACCCTTTTTCCTAAGGTCAGGCTATGCCCATCTCACTGCCCCAATTCTCCACATCTTCAATCTTTCCATTACATCTGCTGCTGTGCCCCTGCTGGAAATCAGCACATATCCTCCCTCTATTTAAATCTGGTGACCCATGCGATGTAAACAACTATAGGCCTATCTCCATATTGCCTATCCTTTCTAAAGTTCTCGAAAACTGATCCATATTCAGTTAAAATCTCACTTGGAAACCTTCTCTTTCATTAACCTAGCTCAATCTGGCTTCCGGGCTAATCATAGCACAATCACTGCACTAGTAAAAGTAACCAATGATTGGATCTCTGCTATAGATGCTAAGAAGGTAACTGGTGCAGTCTTTTTGGACCTCAGCAAAGCTTTTGATACTGTTGATCACAAACTATTAAATTGCCTTGCAAAGTTGGGTGCCACATACCATACCACCCAGTGGTTCTCTAGCTACCTAACTGGAAGATTCCAAAAAGTAAAGGCGGAAGGCTTTTTTTCTGCTGCCTTGCCAGTTGTAAGAGGAGTCCCCCAAGGATCCATCTTAGGCCCTATCTTGTTTTCTCTGTACATCAATGACTTAGATGCTAACATATCTACGTCCAATCTGCACTTTTTTGCAGATGATACTGTGTTGTATACTTCTGGCTCATCATTATCTGAAGTCAAGGGAGTGCTTCAAGCAGACTTCACACAACTTGAGTATAATCTAATAAAGGCAAAACTTCTGCTCAATGCTAAGAAGACTAAAGCAATGATATTCTCCTGCAGTGCTGTCTCAGGCCCCCCCAGTACTCTTGCCCAAGAATTCATTGTCACCACGCTAAACGAGCCTCTGGAAGTTGTAACCAAATTTAAATATCTAGGTATCTGGATCGATAATAAATTATCTTTCAGTGACCACATTGAAGATGTCTCTAGAAGGTTAAAAGCAAGGTTAGGTTTCTTCTACAGAAATAGGCCCCTTTTCCCCCTTGAAACTCAAAACAAGCTTGTACAGGCCACTTTTCTCCCCCTACTCGATTATGGTGATGTAATCTATTCTTCCACCACTCTTGCAAATCTAAGTAAACTGGACATCCTTTATCACCGTGCGTTATGGTTCATTACCAACTCCCCTTACCGTTCGCACCACTGTGACTTATATGCAGCTGTTTGTTGGACATCCCTTACTACTAGACGCCTGCTCCATGCTGGGCTATGGACTCTTAAACTGCTCCTGCAGAAATTGCCAAACTATCTCTCTTCCCTTATTAGTATCTCACATAGTGCATACTCGTTAAGAAAATCTGACTTTATTATGCTTGACATACCAAGGACGCGGACTTCCTTTGGTAAACGTGCTATTGCTTATGCCCTTCCCTCCATTTGGAACCAATTACAAACCGTATTGAAACTAACTAGCACAGTTTCAATAAACTTCTACAAATCGCCAAGTTCAGCCAAAATAAAAGACACCTGTAACTGTCATTAAGTATCTTCCTTCCCCATGTGTGCCATATTTATCCACTGGTAAGGTATAATTGATTTGTCATATTAACTGCTTTCCCTTCCCCTTCTACTCCTGGCTTTATCTGTGCTTACGCTCCACTGCTACTCTATCAAATCTCTCCTCCCCCCATATCAGTTGTAGACTGTTGTTTGTTCTAGCTGCCAAAATACTGTATATGTATTGCACACACCAGTCATCATGTTTCATTTATCAGTATGCGACCTGTAAGTCGCTTCCCTGTCTCATAACAATGTTTACCACCTGAGGTCACCCTATGTGGTACCCTTGTATGTATATCCAGCCTGTATCATGTAACGTGCATTTCATGTATATACTGTTATTACCTATCTGTGTTTGTACTTTAAGTGTTTATGTCACAGGACCTCCTTGTGAATGAGCTTACTCAATGGAGTTTTCCTGCAATAAACTTGAACTTGAACTTACTGTGTTGCTGTTTTTTTTTCTGTTTGCCTGCGTGCATGCACAAAAAACATTCTGTGACAGCTTAGGAGAGAAGTGGGGTTTTGGAGGTGTGGCACTGCTTTGGCCAATGCCCCCACTGCATTTAGAGGATTGGCCCTCCTTCCCCAATGTGGTGGCATGCTGCTGACACTAGTTCAGCAAGCGTGCCACCAACCTGAAATGATTTAGCTGCTGCAATGAAGGTAGTGCCCCCTCATTGCAGGGCATGCCTTGCCTGATGTCTCCTTTCAACAAACATGGCAGCTGTCACCATCCACCTCTTATGGTCCCCAGAAAAGCTGACATCAGGGGTGCCCAATCCCCCTGTTGGCATGCTACTTCCCTCCCCCCACTTGTTGCATGCAAAGGGGATGCCATTCCCCCTCAGCTGATTCACCCTCCCCCCCAAGCAAACTGCATGGCTGATGGGGGTGCCCAATCCCATCAGCTCCAGACCCCCAAACAAGCACTCAGGTTGCTCGCTGGGAGCCCATCCCAGTGTGCTTTCATGCACTCCCCCCACACAAAGTATGGCTGACAGGGGTGCCCAATCCCCATTGACTCCATGACCCCACCAAAAAATTGCAAGTGGGATGCTGGGAGCCCACCATATCTCAGCCATTTTTGAAAATTTGGGCTTATTCAGTCCTGAAAGGTGATGCGCGGTCACGGCACTGGAACACCTTTTGGGACAGATTAAAAAAATGACAGTGCCACTGTTCATGAGGTGGTATCCCAAAAAGTCTATGCTGCAAATTTGGTGAAAAAAAATCCAAAAAAATGACTGTTATGAGAGTATGTTATGACAGTTTCCACGTATGATCATAACTTTGAGAATTTTTAATATTTTTACTCCAGATTTTCAACATTGCCATTTTTTCACTCCTCCTTATGAACAGTACAGCTGTCATTTTCCACATCCTCCCCAAAATGCATTTTCACACATCTGCCACATAATCACATGGCTGCTGTGGAAAGTCAATGTTTGGGACAAATTAAGAAAATCACAGTGCCCTAAAATACCTGTGTTGAAAATTTGGTGACAGAATTTCACAAAATAACTATGTTATAAATGTGCATTGCACAGTTTCCATGCACACTTGTAGTTTTGAGAATATTTAATATTTTCACTCCAAATTATCAAAATTGCCATTTTTGTACACCTCCTTATGAACAGTACAGATGTCATTTTTCATAACCTGCCCAAAATGTGTTTTTTTACATCCAGGGCACAATGGCGCACTCGCTGTGGGAAATCAATATTCGGGACAGAGTAAGAAAATTATCATAACACTATTTTTGAGCAGAGGTCCCAGAATGCCTATGTTGAAAAAAATGACTGTGTTATGAGTGTGCATTGCGCAGTTTACACCCACACTTATAAATTTGCAAATTATTTATATTTTCGTCCCAGATTTCCAACATTGCCATCTCTTCACAACTCCTTATGAATGGCATGGCTGTCATTTTGCCATACTACCTGAACTGTGGTTTTGCACATCTGGAACAGAATGGCGCGGCCGCTGTTGGAAAGTAACATTTGGAACAGATTAACAAAATCACAGTGCCACTCACTGTTCATGAGCAGAGGTCCCCAATGCTTTCATAGGGTAGGGGTCACAAAAAGGCCATGTTGAAAATGTGTAGTGCAAATACCAACAAATGCCAGGAGCGTTAGGGGTTTCTAACCATAACGTCCCACCCTGTACAGAATGACAGGCCTCAGGGATGTGCCTTTGGATTGCTGACTGTAATGCTCATGCCATTCCACCTCCATCCTGCAGCCAGTAACAGGCATCAAGGTGTGCCTTGGACTCTTCAACCCCAGAGTTCACCCCATTCTCCTATACTGCACCCATTTCAGCATATATCCTTATGGAATGGGGTGACTGTAAAGCCAGACACCCCAAGGCACACCTCAACACTTGTCTATGTCTGCAGGATAGGGTTAGGTGAAATGGTGTGACTGTTATGGGTGACGACCCAATCGCATACCCCAATGCCTGTCCATGTCTGCAGGGTGGAGGTGGGGTTGGCGTGAAGTTCAATACTTCACTGCAATTCCTATTCTGCATCTACCTAATGCCTGCATTTCCAATGCTAATACCAACAAGCAAACATTTAGCATTGGCAATTGCTTATTTCCCCTTGTGTTTTCTGTTTTGCTAGCATATACTGCAACAGTGAAAGTAACCATCACAGTCAAAGATTTGTGCACTGGAAAGACTCAGCTGCCTGCAGAGTCCTTCCTACACTAGCGGGGTACTGCAGGGTTCATTATTGGGTCCAGTCCTTTTTAATGTCTTCATAAGTGACATTGCAGAGTGACTGGAAGGAAAAGTATGCCTCTTTGCAAATGACACAAAGATTTGCAACAGGGTTGATACACAAGGAGGCATGGAAAGGATGAGAAGGGACTTGGCAAGGTTGGAGGAATGGTCAGAAGTATGGCTGCTTAGATTCAATGCAAAGAAGTGCAAAATAATGCACCTGGGAAACAAGAACCCAGGGGAAGAATACACAATGGGGGGTAGAAACAACAACAAAAAAGGAAAGGGACCTGGAGCTAATCATATCTGATGACCTTAAGGTTAGCAAGCAATGTGAGAAGGCAGTAGGGAGGGCTGGGGGTATACTGGGATGCACAGGGAGAGACATCAGCAGCAGAAAACAGAAATTTGTTATCCCTCTGTACAGACAGTTGGTGAGACCCCATCTGGAGTACTGTGTCCAGTTCTGGAGACCCCATCTCTGCAAGGACATAGACAGAATAGAGGCAGTCCAGAGGAGGGCAACTAAAATGGAGCAGGGTCTGCAAGAGAAGCCGTATGAGGAGAGACTAAAGGAGCTTAATTTGTATACCCTTGAGGAAAGAAGGGAGAGGGGGACATGATAGAAACTTTAAAGTACCTCAGTGGAATCAACAAAGTCCAAGAGGGTAGCATCTTTCAGAAAAAGAGATGTGCAAGAACAAGGGGACACAATTTAAAGATAGAGGGAGGGCATTCAGGGCAATGTGAGGAAGTATTATTTCACAGAGAGGGTAGTGGAAGCATGGAACAGCCTTCCTGAGGAGGTTGTGGGGTCTAAAACTGTGGAGAATTCAAAATGCATGGGACAGACATAGGCAATTCTTGTGGGGGTAGGAAGAAATAGGCTGTTGGTTAACTAGGATCTGCGGCCTATCCTATAGGTAGGGGAATGGGCAGACTAGATGGGCCAAGCGGTCCTTATCTGCTGTCAAAGTCTATATTTCTATGTACACACACACACACACACACACACACACACACACACACACACACACACACAGAGGTTCCTGCAGTGTTATTAATTTTACACACTTAGCAGCAGACCCCCAAAAACGTTCTCAGTAGAGCTGCCAATGTTTGGCAGTTATAGGACTACAGAGACTGATCATGCCATGTTATATATTAGACATGCTGTTTATGTTTGCTTGTGTGCATGTGCAAGAAGCATGTGATAGCTTGCAAGTGTAGCAGTTTGTGGAATTGCTATTGTGTTTTGGCCAATGCCCCCACTGCTCTGTGGGGCTTTTCTCTGTGGCAATAATAAATGAACATGCTGTCTATGACAGCAGTGCAAAAGTATGCCACCAACTTGAAAGAATTTCACCACTGTAATGAGGGAGCAGCCCCTCATTGTAGGGCATGCCTTGCCTGGTGTAACATTTCAGTAAACATTGCAGCAGCTGTCACTGTCAGTGTCTGCCTCTAGTCCCCAGAAAGCTGACATTGGGTGTGCCCAATCTCCCCTGTAGGCATGCCCCCTTCCCAGTTCATTTGCTGATGGGGGAGTCCAATCCTCATCAACAAAATGGTCCCCCATCCAATAATTTGTCTGCTGAGGTAGAGCCCAATCCCTCTCAGCATCATGCCCCCCCAAACAAAGACCCTTTCTTCTTTGCCAATGGGGTACTCAATCCCTGTTGACTCCAGTCACCCTCCCACAAAACACCTAGGTGGCATGCTGGGAGCCCACCCCCAGCATGCCAAATGTCCCTGTAACAAAGAAAACCTTTCTGCAACAGTTTTTTTATTTTGTTTAACTTGTGAACAACAAAATGGACCCTCAGGGGGTGGGACAGGTACAGGGGAAGGGTTCTGGAAGTAAAATCCAATGCAGCAAGAATATCCGGAACTGGGAAGGGAGAAGCCAGAGAAGGCGAGAGGGACAGCAAGGTCAGCACCCAGGCTGGGGACTGACCAAACGAGCAGACACGAAAGACCGTTAGGCCTATTCTGCTGGCATTTTAGTATGTTAGTATTTGTCTGTAGTGCCCCCTCCACCAACCTGCACCCACCCTCTGTACATCCCACCTCCCCACCCACCCTCACCCCTTACTTACCTCCAGAACCTGGTGTGATGACCTTCAGTGGAGCGAGAATGGGTTTGCACTATTCAAAGCCAACCATGAACTAAAGAAATGCTGGTAAACTATATAATGACATACAGTAAATGTTTTTTTTTTTAGCTTATTTATTTATTTATTTATTGACTTGATTGATTGTACTGTTTTACCGGGAAGGTACACTGAACAACAAGTTGCTCATCTCCCGGTGTGACCTGGGTGGGTACAATTGGATGAAGAATTAGACATACAGGTTAACATTTAAAATATACATGAAATTAAACATTCAATTACATTTACATTTAGGTGGATATCTCAGCCAGTTTTGCGACTTTCTGCACCACATTCTCAACATGGGGGTTTTGGGACCCCACCTCATGAATTCAGCCACTACCATGTCATTATTTGGTCCTAAAAGGTGATTTTGCACTTACTGCATGGAATCAGCTTTTGGGACTGATTAACAAAACAACAGTGTCACCGTTCATGAGGAGGGCTCCCAAAAAGCCTATGTTGCAAATTTGTGAAAAAATCCCCAAAAATGACTGTGTTACAAGTGTGTGTTGCCCACTTTCCACCCTTGTTTATAACTTCAAGGATTTTTAATATTTTCACTACAGATTTTCAACATTGCTATTTTTTCCGAACCTCCTTACGAACAGTACAGCTGTCATTTTTCACATCCTGCCAGGAAGGTGTTTTTACACATCTGACACAATGGCATGGCCATTGTGGGAAATCAGTGTTTGTGACAGAGTAAGGAAATCATGTGACACTGTTCATGAGCAGAGGTCCCAAAATGCCTATGTTGAAAATTTGGTGACAAAATTCCACAAAGTGACTATGCTATGAGCGTGTATTGTGCAGTTTCCATACACATTAAAACTTTGAGAATTTGTAATATTTTTACTCCAGATTTTCAACATTGCCATTTTTGCACACCTCTTTATTTATTTTTTTTTATTAAAATTTTTATTACTTTTTACCATTGCGATAAAATAACATGTAGATTTACAATAACATGATTTACTGAACGTGCAAATTCTCTTGTCAACAAGAATGGTTCTGTAAACATAGCACATTCTGATGGTATGACAATAACAAACAATAAAGAAAAAATAAAAAATTCCCCATACCGCCTCCCTCTCCCCCTCCCTATCCCTAAATTGTAAATCATCAAGTCAAGTAGCAATAATTAAAGAGGTTTCTGCTTCAAGAGTCAATGCTACTTAGTATTACAGCTTCAGGTCATCAAGAAGTGTTCCAAAGAACCCCAAAGTGAAGTATAATGTTCTCGCTTATCCCGCATAGAAGCAATGGGTTTTCAAGTTGCAATGCTTCGTGCATTCCCTATGCCACTCCATAAGAGTAGGAACCTTGTCCGATGCCCAATGTCGAAGAATTAACAACTTCATAACAGCAGAGACCAGAGAGACACGTGCCCGCCAAACTTTAGGAGCTGACGCAGGGAAAGCAAGCAATAAACATACTTCAGGAGTATCCATTTTTACTGAACCAAGGATAGGGTCTAGCATATTGCCCATAGTCCTCCAGAGACTACGGATCTCCGGGCATATCCATAATAAGTGATATAGGGTTCCCTCTTCTTTTTTGCACCTCCAACAACAAGGTGAACTAAGTGCGCCCCTTCTAAATAGGTGAGTAGGGGTTAAGTATAGATGATGCAGTATATTGAAATGTATCAGTCTAAGCCTATCTTGTTTAATATATCTGTATGCGTTCAACCAAAGTGTTTTCCAAAACTCCGGGGAGTCACTTATGTTCAAAACTTTTACCCAATAATAACCTACACCAGAGGAGCTATGATCCCATTCCTAGAGGAGATGTAAACCTTGAGACTGCATGTGGTTGCCCGCTGCATTCAAAGGGAATCAACATTGATTTCTCCCTGATCCGTCAATGAAACCACTGAAAATATCTGATTTAAAGCCCTGTTAAGCTGTAACCACTTGAAATAATCTGCATCTGTGAGACCCAAGCTTTTTTTGACAGCCTCAAATGGACGTGGGCCAGTCTGATCACATAAATGGGATACTGTGATATTACTTATTTGGGGCCAAAAAGCTGCAGGTATAGGAGTGCCCACAATTTTAATTTGGAGATTGTCCATAATAGGTTGGGTGCTCAACAGCCACCAACGGACCCCCAAAAAACGTTGCAGCTGGTGATAAGCCCTAATTGACCAACCTAACGGCTTATTTTTGAAAAATTTAGGTATAGAGGCCCAAGGAGTAAACAGTAGAGCATATAAGGAGCTTTTGACCGTCTTCGCCAAACTCCGTTCAATATCTAGCCAAAGGGGTAAATATTCAACCTGTCCCAGTTCTTTGGTCCATAAGGTCAGCTTACACATATGCTGAGCAAGGTAATACTTAAAAAGGGAAGGAGCGGCTAGACCACCTTTATGTTTGGGAGCTGACAGCTTCAAATATGATCGACGAGATGTTTTGCCTTGCCACAAGAAGGAGTTAAAAATCTTATGTACTTTCGCAAACCAATCCCTTGAAAGGTAGAATCCTAGCATATCTAATGGATAAAGTATCTTTGGGACGACAATCATTTTTAGAAGATTTAGTCTGCCCCACAAAGAAAGGGAAACTGAGCTCCATCTCTTGAGATCATCTGTGATCTCTTGAATTAAAATTGTTAAATTCTCCTTAACCATAGACACAAATTTCGTGCTAATATTTATACCTAGAAATGTTATAAATTTAGTTTCCCAGCCCAAATCTAAACCCTGTAGGTCTGTTTTCCTAGTGTAATAATTTAAGAGAAAGACTTTTGTTTTAGTATAATTCAATTTGTAAAAAGATACTTTAGAAAAACTATTAATTTCTTCTAAAATGGGTGGGAGCGAAGTCGCTGGATTCTCAAAGTGCAATAACACATCATCGGCATATGCCGAACATATAAAACTAGAATCGCCAATTTGTATACCTTTAATGAGTGGGTTATTATTCAGCCTACGGAGCAAAGGCTCTAGATACAAATTAAATAATAAAGGGGATAACAGACAACCCTGTCTAGTGCCTCGCTCCAGTTTGAAAACCGGTGACAACATCCCATTACATTTCACTCTCGCCGACGGGGAAGAATACAAAATTTTAATCCAACCAATAAAGTTGTGAGGTATACCAAAAGTCGAGAGAGTAGCGAACAGAAAAGGCCAGGACACTCGATCAAATGCTTTTTCAGCTTCATGTGATAGGAGAGCTGCAGGAACTTTCGATTCTTTGGCCTTATCAATGAGATACATTAATTTTCTCATATGATCATGGGAAAGTCTCCCTTTCATGAATCCTACTTGTTCCCTACATATTAGGCGATCCATAACTTTTGATAATCTATTAGCAAGGATTTTTGCCAATATTTTAATGTCAGTATTAAGGAGGATATTGGTCAATAACTATCTAAACCGAGGGATCCTTTCCAGGCTTTAAAATCAGGATATTGTGGCCTCTAAGAAGCTTGGGTCGGAGATGCCAAAGTTGAACCAGTACTTGAAAGTATCCAACAAAATTGGCAGATATCAGGGAGAAAGGTTTTATAAAAATTACTCGTGAACTGCAGGACCTGGGGATTTATCAGGAGGTAACTGCTGAATAACCTGATGAATCTCCGAGATTGTAATTGGTAGATCCAGGCCTTCAGCTTCGCTTCTGATAACCTTGGTAAGTTAGATGCACTTAAGAATGCTGTACTTCGAGTCCGAGGACCTGGAATCTGGATCCTGTGCACAGTTTTTGAAAATATTCCCAAATATCTTTGGTATTTCTCTTGGGTCTGTACATATCTGATTTCCTGACTAGCCTGTACACCCACAATATGTTGAGATGAATCCAGTTGTTTTACCTAATGCAAGGAGTTTACTGGCCTTTTCCCCTATATCCAAATATTGAAGTTTCGCTCGAGAGAGAGCCAATTCTGCTTGTTGGAAGACCATTCCCATGTACCGAGCCTGTAATTTGTGTAACTCAGCCCACTCAGAATCAGATGATCTCTGAGATAAACTATGTTCTAACCCCTTAATTGAGGATAAAACAGAGCACAACTTATCTGTCCGCTCTCGTTTCTTCCTCGACGCTAATTTAATTAATTCGCCTCTTAATGAGCATTTTAGAGCTGCTCATATCAAGTCAGTATGGACCACAGAGCCTTTATTCTCCACTAGAAAGTGGCCTATAAAGTCCTTTATGGTCCTTAGTGACGATTGTTCTTTTAATAATTGAGAATTTAACCTCCATTGCGTTGTCCTACGAATCTCTGGATAGGGCCTATAAATTATACTGACCGGGGCATGATCTGAAATTACCTTGCAGAGATATCCGCCAAAAAACATATTGAGACTGCCGAGAACTAATCAGAATATAGTCAATTCTTGAATATGAATTATGCACCAGAGAATAAAAGGAGTACTGTCTCATATCTGGATTGAATATATGCCAGATGTCAACCAAGGCTGATTTATAGATAAAGTCTTTTAAGGCCCTTTGCGCTGCAGATAGGCCCCTACGTCTATCCTGAGACCTATCTAGGTCATTTTGAAGCATCAAGTTCCAATCTCCTCCAAGAATGGTGATTTTATTGCTATCTTGGTCCATTTTATCAAAAAGATTCATGAAAAAGGAAGGAGAATCACTATTAGGACCATAGATCAAGCCCAAAATCACCGGTTGGGAAGCTAAAATGGCATGTACAAAAACATAACGACCTTCCGGATCCCAACATTCATGCACTAATTTAAAGGCGATCCCTTTAGCAACTAATATGGCAACCCCAGCTCTTTTAGTTGAAGATCCAGCTCCAAAGACTTGGGATACCCACGTTCTTCTGAAATAATGAAGATCCGCTCTTTTTAGATGGGTCTCCTGGAGAAATAATTTGCGCCCCTAAATGGGAGAGGTGTTTTAATACCACCTGCCTCTTGACCCTATCCTTGGCTCCTTTGACATTCCAACTAACCAATTTATAAGGTGAGCACATAATGACCTCTTAAACTATGATGAAGATTAATGTAAATAATTGTTGGGGATATACCAGTGTAAAATTTCGTTTGACAGTTATAAGCACCCAGAAGTCTAAGAGAAACCCACCTCTTTCTGGACCTGGAAACTTGAGAGCCCCCCGTCTCCCATCCCCTCCTTACCACCCACCCAACAAGGCCACCCCACTCCCCACACTTAAAACATACCTTCGAACATTTCCCCCTCCCCCCTATAGACACAAACCCCCAGTTCTCTGGAACTGCACTCCCATAATAAACTTGCCACATGATATACATCCGGGCAACCCAAAACATATCACCACCGGGTCACCCACCGGAGCCCACCCGTATACAGAAAACAATTTTTCCACGTGAATCTGATCTTATTATGAGAACTTCCCAATCCCAGTTAAGCATTCTCTGTTGAAAAAAAAAAAAAGGGGGTGGAAAAGCCCCCCTTTTTCCCTTTTGCACTCTTGATTTATATAACAAGTATCTTATCTTCGTAAGAGTCCACATGGCCCATGCTTGGTATAACTTCGGAGGCTCATTCATGACTTCTTGAGAAATGTCCAACCTAATACACACACACAAAAAAAAAAGGCCACATCTTCTCTGTATTCAGAAGGTTAAGTCTAAAGTGTTCAAAGTTTTAACATCCAGATTGGTCAGCAAGTGAGACGATCTTTTACTTAAAGAGATCTGGAAATAACTGCTGGAACTCCTGTAGATTTCACTTAAAGAGATCTGGTAACAACTGCTGCAACTCCTGTAGCGCCTGCTGATGTGAGTCGAAGGACAGCCATTTACCACCATGAGAGACCATTAATACTGCAGGGTATTTTACCTTGTAAGGCTTAGAAGCTGCAATGAGTTTAGAGACAATAGGGTGTAACTCTTATCTTCTGATCCTCACAGAATGGGGAAGATCCTGTATGATCTGAATTTTTTTACCTTCCCATAGGAGCTCCTTCATCTCCCTGGCCTTTTCCAGGACATGTTGTTTATCTAGAAAATTAAGGAACCTCAGAATTAGAGGCCTGGGGGGTTGCCCTTGAGCAGGAGGAGGGCGTAAGGCTCGATGCGCTCTTTCTATAATGTAATTACCCCCCCGGAGGGAGAACCTGCGACTTTGTAGCAAAATTTTTGCATAAAAGCAATTGGTGTGGCACCCTCCTCTTTCTCTGGAATACCAATAATCACTAAATTGTTCCTTCTGCTGCGCCCCTCCAGATCCTCCATTTTTTCTTCCAATTTCTTAATTCTCCTTTTGCCCAGAACTAATTCAGTATCTGCTCCTGCCTGCCTTGTTTCTAATGAAATTACTTTAGCCTCTGTGTCCCCCATCCTTCTTGCAAGAGAATCCACTGATTTCTTGATATCTTGCATATCCTCTGCCAGTGCTTTTATTGAGGTTTGTAGCGGCTGCATTATCTCTAAAAATTTCATTTCTGTGAGCGGAGTATCTAGAATAGGCAGCTGGGAAAGGCTTGCGGCCTGCTGCTTCGCTCGTTTCGTGGTCTGTTGTTTTTCTGGCATTCGGGGGGGGCGAGTGTTTCGCTCGTGGCTTTTTGACAAAATTATCCATCCTCATAGAATATAACAGGCAAAACAGTGGTCGGGAACCTCACCCGCTAGTGTCGGGAGGATTGTTTTACCGTAAACGAGGAGTAAATCTGTAAATTAAGCAGACGTGCGACGGAGCTCCGGTGAAGTGTGACCGAGTGCTCAGGCTGCCATCACGTGACCTTGCACACCTCTTTATGAACAGTACAGCTGTCATTTTTCACATCCTGCCCAAAATGTGGTTTTGCACATCTGGAGCACAATGGACACAGACACTGTGTGAAATCAATGTTTGGGTCAGATTAAGAAAATCACAGTGCCACTGATCATGTGTGGAGGTCTCAAAATGTCTGTGTTGAAAATCTGGTGTAACAAATCCTCCAAATAATTGCATTATGGGTGTGTGTTGAGTAGCTTCTATGCAAGCTCATGGCTTCATCATTTTTTTTAAATTTTACCTCCAGATTTTCAACATTACCATTTTTTTATATCTCCTCACTTTCTCCATGCCTCCTTAACAATTCCACACAGCTTCATTAAGTTCATTATGCAGCCGTGGTGGATCTGACCAGATTTTGTTTATGTGCGGTCTTGTTAGTAAATTTATTAACTGAGTTAAATTTAAGGCTGAAAATTGGTTATTTAATCCTTGAGGAGGAGTCTGCATATTCCAATTTAAGTCACCTAATAGAATAAATTCAAAATCTAAATAAGGTGCTATTAATAAACGTAATATCTGTAATGTTTCCATTTTTGCTGAAGGTGGCCTATAGCATAGCGTGAAGTTAAATTGAAAACCTGAGGCTCCCTAAAGTCTTAAGATCAGTAAATCAAGCTGTCCTGGAATATATTTGGCTATCATCAGTGAACCCTGATAATTATTTTTAAATAAATTAACCCCGCTTGTCTTGTCCTATCCTGCCTGAAAATGGTGTTGTTACTTAGAGAAATGTTCACATCTTTCACTTTTTGATTCAACTGTGTTTCTGTCACCAGAAAGGCATCTGGATCTAATATTTCAACTTGAGCTTTCAAGTATTCCAGCTTTGGAAAGAGACTCCTCATATTTAAATGTAAAATACTGAAGTTTGACCTGGAGCCCAAATCTTCCATGGTATAATTATTTTGAACACCAAGGTTCAAGTGTACAGTACATTTCCAGATGCTAAAAGCAAAATTAGAATTACTCTATTAGTAACTATGAGACATTTCTTTGAAAACAGTTTTGTTGCTCTGCTAACACATAATCCTTTCCTGCAAAAAACATACACACAAACATGGGATTGATTTCTGGTATAAATTAAAATATTATTATGTTTCTTTACCATTAATTCCAATTTGTCATAGGTATTTGGAAGGAACACTAATTTGAGGCCATTCTGATAGCCACTCATAGAATATTCAGAGCAGTTCCCACAATAATCCTATGAACAGTCAGCCTTCTGTGTAACCCCATGACTCAAAACCACAAAGTCTAGTCACAACAGTATCTGCATTGTGAATATGAAAAAAAAACAATATTCTTACTTAATCTAAAAATAAAAACTACCAAGTGCACCCAAAAAACTAGTACTAGATAAAACCGCACTCCAACCCTTTTAGCAACTGTCTTCTTGTTAGTAGATCTGCCGCCAGACCTCAAGCTCTGCTAAATTAACTTAAATTATCAATATGGGTTTAAAGGGCAATTCTTTTGATTAAAATTCAGAGCTTAACATGTAAAAGCAGCTTGATTCAATTAAAACAGCCCATCTAAGCAAGCTAATTAAGCAGATAGCAATATTCAATAGTGTACTCAGCTTGCTTACAGAATTATTTATAATATCTAAATTTTTTAGAGTTCAAACACTATAATAAAATAAATTTAATATACAGAACCTTATCCCATTTAATTAAAACCTCTTTCCATCATTAAATATATGATACCCTGGCAACAAATTTCTTCCAAATGGCAATTGCGCCACTCATGCTCGCGCTCTGTATCAGCGCAAAGATTTAAAACAAGTTTTCCCTTCCACAGAGGCAGTCCTGCTTGACTATTGGCTCACCTCTGAGCATCCAATTACAGCAGGTAACCCAGCCTCTTGCACACACCTGTTGGTATCCCCAATATTCAGTATGACAGCAAACACTAGATGATTTCAGCTCACAGTCACTGATTGCAAAGTTGCTGCACTCACAATCTCTACTTTTATTAGTGATGTCTTCTATGGAACAGCCAAGATGTATAACATTCAGTGTTTGTAGGGACTTAACAGTACTTCAAGGCAGATAAACTGGCAGGGCCTGTAAAGATTTTATATGCAGACATCCCCTGTTACATCACAGGAAATAAGTTATAGCATGTCAGGTAACTAGGAAGAATATACAGAACAAGACTGATACACCAGGTAGAAAATAATTTTAAAGAACAGTGATAGATGCTATACAGTTATTGCATTGTATTGTACTAGTTAAGGTTAGCACAAATGTTGAAATGTTTTCCACAGTGATTATTGCATAGAGATATATCCTATACTGATTGTGTTAGCAGGACATTTCTAGAAACCCCAGTATTGATATGTTTGGCACAGTGATTATAGGTTAGGACTTGCTGTACTACTGAAGTATAACCAAAAGTTAAGGGGCAGATTGCTTTTGGTTGTTCTTAAGGGACAGACTGCACTTATTGGTGGAGCAAGCTTTGTTGGTTGGATAAATTTTACATGAGGGTAAGGTACCTGAGAACTGAGGGAACCATGGGCAGAACTGGAAAAGGTGGATGGGAGGTGTCATGGGGGTGGTATGGGCATCTTTCTACTGAAAATGTGGGTAACACAGGTAGGTGAAAAGTGAGATGGAAGAGTGGTAGGCTGCAACAACTGTGGAGTGGCAGTCTTTCTGAAAATTGCCTGGAGAGAGGGAGGGTATTTCTTGTGCATTAAAACAAGGCAGCTTAGGAACAAGATCAGCTGTTTATAAATGGAGCTTGGGAAGGGAATGTGGGCTATAATGGAGGACAACTCAGCAGCAGGGGAGAGAATGAGGGTAACTGAGGGGGTAGGATGGATCAAATAGAGAGGGAGAGGGAGGAGCTTGAAGAAGGTGGAAGGTGGAAGATGGGTGAAGGAGACAGAGTGTAGTATATGGTAACTTACCCTAGTAACAGCGTAGAATGGTTTGTCCACATGCCCCTGCAGTTTTGGGCTAATGGTATGTCTGGGGTGAAAACTAGGTTTTAGAAAGTGCACAAGCAGACTGTAGTAGTGGTTCTGCTGAGGCCTGCTGATCTATCTAATGTATGCTTGTTGAATAAACCTCAGAGCTGTTAGAAGTTAGTTATGGTGTCCAGTCATTCCTAAAACCAGCAATCCTGCAAGAAGCAACTAAAGTGAAATATTACATGGTGTCAGAAGTGAACTTGCAGTGCTGCAGTTGCAAGAAAGAAGAAAAGTTTGTGCTGCCAAGAAAAGAAACAAAAGACAGTATTTGTGAGTACCTAAAGCTTACTAAATGACTGTATAACAAAGTATTTTTGGCAGCATTAAGCAATTTAAGCCACCTCCACCACTATTGTTGACTGGAAATCTTGCAGAAAACTGGAGAAGATGGGCACAGAGATTAAGTCTGTACTTCACAGCCACGGGATTAGATGATAAGTCAGAGGAAATGAAAATTGCAGCCCTGCTATACACAGTCGGGGATGAGGCACTCAAGGTGTACAATACCCTCAATGTAACGTATGCTGATCCACAAGCTAAAAAAGCAGCTGAGGTTGTGGAAGCATTTAAGAATTATTGTTCAAGGCAGGATGGTAAAACAGGCCAAAAACCAGACCGCCAGCTACCAACACGTGAGACATGTGCACAAAAATCAAACACATGTGGGAGGTGTGGCAAGGGACATGTGCCAAAGGCTTGTCCAGCGTATGGACAAGAATGTCATAAATGTGGTGGCTTCAACCATTATGCAGAAATGTGCAGGTCCAAAAAGTCCAACAAACCTCATGAGAAAATGACCAAGGAGTAGAAGCACTAGTTGAGGGTACTGTAAAAAGAAAACAAGAAATGGTGCGGACACAAGTACCAGATGAAGAGTGGTATACTACCTTGAAGATAATGGGACAGCCAGTTAAGTTCAAGTTGGACACTGGGGCTGAAGCCAATATACTGACTAAAGAAGTGATTGCGCAGTTTCCAGGCAAGGTACAAATCAAGCCGACCAGTACTATCCTAATGGCATATGGAGGAGCACAAATTAATCCTGAAGGGGAACTGACGCTAAAGTGTAAGACACAAGACAAAGAGGCCAATCTGCAGTTTTATGTCACTAATACATCAGGAGCTTCCCTACTGCATCAACAGGCATGTGTCATTCTGGATCTGATTCACAAAGTAGAGGTGCTTAAAACCAAGCCACCAAGCACAAAAGAGGAACTTTCTGCACAATATAAAACAGTGTTTGAAGGCCTAGGAGAATTCCCAGGAGTTTACCACATATATACTGACCCAAATGTTACTCCTGTGATACATGGGTGCAGAAAGGTCCCATATGCAATCACAGACAGACTAAAACAGACACTGGAACAGCTGGAGCAAATTGGGGTGATTAGCAAGGTAAGAAAACCTACAACATGGGTAAATAGCCTTGTAATTACTGAAAAGAAAAATGGTGAGATCAGGGTGTGTTTGGACCCTAGAGACTTAAATAAAGCTATCAGAAGACATCACTTCTCCATACCCACATTGGAGGATATTCAGAGTAAGCTTGCAGGTAAAAAGTTTTTTACAATTCTAGATGAAAAAGATGGGTACTGGCAGCTCAAATTAGATGACGAATCTGCAGACCTATGTACATTCAACAGTCCATGGGGAATGTACAAATTTCACAAACTTCCTTTTGATATACACTCTGTGAGTGAAGTATTCCAGCACCGAAATGCTGAACACTTCAGGGACATACCAGGTGTTTTTGTTATAGCTGATTACATGCTTATAGCCACAGCTACCAAGGAAGAGCATGACAATATTCTGAGAAAAGTAATGGACAGAGCAGTGGAACTCAACATAAAGTTCAATAGTGACAAAATACAGTATTTGGTGAGTGAGGTAAAATACATGGGGCATATCATAACTGAAAATGGGCTATGGCCTGATGAAGCCAAAGTAGAAGCAATAGCTGAGTTGCCCCCTCCCGAAGATAAAAAAGCACTACAGTGACTGTTAGGAATGACTCGATACTTGGCACAGTACATTCCGAATGAAGCAAACCTCACTGCACCACTAAGGCAGCTACTCAAAAAAGATGTCATATGGCAGTGGCAGCCAGCACAGGAAGAAGCCTTACAAAAGCTGAAAGAGACTATTTCTTGTGCACCAGTATTAAAATTCTTTGATCCAAAAGAGGAAATTGAAATCCAAGCAGATGCATCTGAGGACGGACTAGGTGCTTGTCTACTACAAAGAAACAGACCAATAGCTTATGCATCTAGGTCATTGTCCAGTGCCGAAAGAAACTATGCACAGATAGAAAAAGAGTTACTAGTGATTGTGTTCTCTCTACAGAAATTTCATCAGTATGTTTATGGAAGGTCAGTGAAAGTACAATCAGATCACAAGCCATAAACATACCAGGATACACTATCTACAGGTGGGACAAGGAGGGTAAAAGAGGAGGAGGAGTAGTTCTTTACAGAAGGGAAGGAATAAAAGCAACAGAACAAAAGGGTAAACAGGGAGGAGAAGAAGCACTGTGGGTAAATTTGGAGACAGGCAATGGCACCACAATGGCATCACAATCTGCACAGGGGTTGTATACAGACCCCCTTCTCAGGGGGAGGAAATGGACAAGGAAATGATAGAAAGTATACTTAGAATGGCAGAAAAAGGGGAGATATTGCTGATGGGTGATCTGAACATGCCAGCTGTGAACTGGAGTGCAGTTGCAGCTGCCACTTCGAAGAGTGCAGTTATTCTAGATGCCCTACAGGGGGCATGCCTTAGACAACTAGTACTGGAGCCCACTCGAGAGGGAGCAATATTAGACTTGATACTCTCAAATGGACATGGAGAGAGGATCACAGATGTAGAAGTGGGTAGCCATCTGGGAACTAGAGACCATCGAACAGTATGGTTCACAATAAACACAGCAATAGAGTCAAGCTATACAAAGACAAAAGTACCGGACTTTAGGAGGACTGACTTGCTCAAAATGGGTGAGTGCTTCAAGGAATGCACTAGCAAATGGGCAGGAAGGAGGGTGGAAGAACAATGGGGAATAATAAAACTGCCATCACAGAGGTAACGAGCCTTTGGTGTGAAGCAAACAAACAAAACAAGACGATGTAAGAAACCACTATGGTTCTCAAAGGAAGTGGCAGTGAAGGTTCAAGAGAAAAGAAAGCATTCAGGAAGTACAAGGAATCGTCAGAAGGAGCAGGACAGAGAACTGTATCAGTTAAAGCAAAAGGAAGCTGGGAAGGCAGTCAGAACAGCAAAGACCCAAACCAAGGAAAAGATAGCCAACTCAGTTAAGAAGGGGGATAAAACCTTTTATAGGTACATCAGGGAGCGAAGGAAGACAAGGGAGGGATAGTGAGGCTTAATACAGGGGAGGGAGGGTGGGCAGAGGGTGACTGTGAAAAGGCAGAGATACTAAACAAATATTTTTGCTCAGTATTTACAAAGGAAGAGGGGGAGGTACATAAAACAAACAGTAGTAACACTCTGGATACAGAAGTTGATAAAGGCCCATTTACAGAAGAAAGGGTTCTGAAAGAACTCTTAAAACTGAAGGTGGACAAAGCAATGGGGCTGATGGGATTCATTCCAGAATTCTAAAAGAACTAAGGGTAGAACTAGTGACACCACTGACTACCCTTTTTAACAAATCATGGGAGGATGGGGTGGTACCCGAGGACTGGAGGAGGGCAGATGTGATTCCCCTTCACAAAAGTGGGAGCAAGGCAGAAGCAGGAAACTATAGACCTGATAGTTTAACCTCAGTGATAGAGAAAATGATGGAATCACTTCTAAAGGAAAGAACTGTCGAGTATCTAGAGGCCAGAGGGGCACAGGACCCTAGGCAGCATGGATTCACAGCGGGAAGGTCATGCCAGATGAATCTGATAGATTTCTTTGACTGGGTGACCAAAGTAGTAGATCAGGGAGGGGCTGTGGACAATGCCTACCTAGACTTTAGCAAGGCATTTGACACAGTCCCACACAAAAGATTAATATACAAGTTAGCCAGCCTGGGAGTGGGTCCCAAGATGACAGCCTGGGTAAAGAATTGGCTGGAGAATAGGACACAGAGAGTAATAGTAGATGGAGTCCACTCAGAAGAAAGGAGGCTTACTAGTGGGGTACCGCAGGGTTCAGTATTAGGACTGGTCCTCTTCAATGTCTTTATAAGCGACATTGCAGAAGGACTGGAAGGAAAAGTATGTCTCTTTGCAGATGACACTAAGATCTGCAACAGAGTTGATGCACAGGGTGGGGTGGAAAGGATGAGAAGGGACTTGGCAAGGTTAGAGGAATGGTCAAATGTATGGCAGCTTAGATTCAATGCTAAGAAGTGCAAGATAATGCACCTGGGAAACAAAAACCCAGGGGAAGAGTACACAATGAGGGTGAGATACTAACAACAACAAAATGGAAAGAGACCTGGGGTAGTCATATCAGATGGCCTAAAGATGGGCAAGCAATGTGAGAGGGCAGCAAGGAGGGCTGGGGGGATACTGGGATGCACAGGGAGAGGCATCACCAGTAGAAAACAGGATGTTATTATCCCTCTGTACAGACAGCTGGTGAGACCCCATCTGGAGTACTGTGTGCAGTTCTGGAGACCCAATCTAAGCAAAGACATAGACAGGATGGAAGCTGTCCAGAGGAGGGCAACTAAAATGGTGCAGGGTCTGTACTGGAAGACATATGAAGAGAGACTTAAGGAGCTTAATATGTATAGCCTCAAGGAAAGGAGGGAGAGGGGGGACTTGATAGAAACTTTCAAGTACCTCAAGGGAATCAACAAAGTCCAAGAGGGTAGCATCTTTCTAAAAAAGAGGTGTGCAAGAACAAGAGGGCACAATTTGAAGATAGAGGGGAGGCGGCTCAGAGGTAATTTAAGGAAGTATTTTTTCACAGAGAGGGTTGTGGATCCATGGAACGGCCTTCCGGAGGAGGTTGTGGAGTCAAAATCAGTGGTGGAATTCAAGCATGCATGGGATAGTCATAAGGCAATTCTTGGGGGTGGAGGTAGGAAGAAGTAGGCTGCTGGTTAACTAGGATCTGCAGCTTATCCAGTAGCTAGGGAAATGGGCAGACTGGGTGGGCCAAGCGGTCCTTATCTGTCATCAAATTCTATGTTTCTATGTTTCTATAAGCCACTACAGTCCATACTGAACAAACCAATTGGAAAGGCTCCAGCAAGATTGCAGTGGATGCTGTTACAGATACAGAAATATGACACAGAGGTAACATATACTCCAGAAAAATATATCCTGATTGCAGACACTCTCTCCAGGTCAGTACCAAGAAAACCAGCAGAGGGAGACATTGATCTAAGTAGTGAAAAGGTCATATACTCAATCCAAGCAACAGAGACACTGCCTGACAACATGTTAGAGGGGCTAAAACAGGCCACACAGAGGGACAGTGAGTTACAGTTGCTTAAAGAAATGCACCTCAAAGGATGGCCTAACAGGAAAAAAACAAGTCAGCATCAAACTTCAGCACTATTGGCCCATAAGACACAATATATACATAGAAAATGAACTCATAATGGTGGGTAAAATAATTATTATACCCAAAGAGCTGAGAACAGATATACTACAAAGACTTCACGCAGCACATCAAGGAATACAAAGGTCGAAGGCACAAGCCAGATCTGTGATGTATTGGCCAGGCATGACTCGAAAAGTAGAAATGATGGTTGAAGCATGTGGACCTTGTCAGAAACTCTTACCCAGCAACCATAAGGAGCCAATGTGTCCACATGAAATACCTGACATGCCATGGTTAAAGCTTGGTGCAGGCATTTTTGACTTTAGGGGACACTGCTACTTAATAGTAGTGGACTATTTTTCAAAATACCCTGAGGTTCATAGAATGCCTGACAAGACGGCAGCTACAGTTATTGCAAAATTGAAAGCTGTATTTGCAAGACATGGAATTCCAAAAGAACTGGTAGCAGATCATATACCATTTGCAAGTCATGAAATGAAGCAATTTGCAAAGTTGTGGGAATTCAGAATGACTCATTCCAGCCCAGGATACCCACAATCTAACGGTTTAGCTGAAAGAATGATCCAGACAGTAAAAATAATCTTTATGAAGTCTATGCAAGGTCAGACTGATCCACATCTCGCATTGCTCAGTCTTAGAAATACACCAGTCACAGGACTGAATTGTACACCTTCTCATTTGTTAATGGGCAGAATGTTGAGAACAACATTACCTGCAAATGCAAGGGCACTGCGACATGAAATACCAAAGGATGCACATAAATGTCTGAAAAGACTATAGAAAAGACAGAAACAGTAGTACAACAGGAATGCAGCTCCACTTACTCCATTCAGAGAAGGGGAAAGGGTATGCATACAGACTTCTAGTGGGTGGCAACCTACTGCAGTGGAAAGAATCCGTGCTGAGCCTTGATCCTATAGTATGATTATACCTGCAGGACAGCGATACCGCAGGAACAGGAGACACCTGAGGAGAGACCGAACAGTTGCTTTGGCGGCTGAAGAGCAACAGGCAGATGAATCAACTGAATCCGTATTGTCACAAACAGTGGAATCCAGGAACAACAGCCAGGAACAGGACACTTGTCAAGAGTATGAGCAACCTGAGATGGAACCTGTTGTTTTCAATGACACTTTGCCAGAAAGTCCTGAGGCTGTACCCAGTGTGCAGTCTACTTGAATGACCAGAAGAGGGCATCTGCTTAAAGTTCCTGAGAGGTTCAGTGATTTTGTTATGACTTAAGTCAGTGGTAAAGACTTATTTCACCAGAGCTCAGTACCAGTGACTTTAGACCCTAACTCATCACCAAAGTAAGACTCAACCATTATGTTAATAGTGTTTGGTAATTATTTGTCATTGATATGCAAACCAAAATCAAGGTAATTGCTTTCTTTTACTAGAAGGGGAGATGTAGTATATGGTAACTTACCCTAGTAACAGTGTAGAATGGTTTAGTCCACATCCCCTTGCAGTTTTGGGCTATTGGTATGTCTAGGGTGGAAACTGGGTTATAGAAAGTGCACGAGCAGATTGTAGTAGTGGTTCTGCTGAGGCCTGCTGATCTATCTAATGTATGTTTGTTGAATAAACCTCAGAGCTGTTAGAAGTTACTTATGGTGTCCAATCATTCCTAAAACCAGCAATCCTCTAAGAAGCAACTAAAGTGAAATATTATACAGAGTGTCCCGATTCTAAGGACAAACCAATTCTAAGGACAAACTAGTTTTGGAAAGGGGAGAAATAGAGGACAGGAAGGAAGGAGGAATTCCACAGTTGCAGTCAGCAGTGGTGGGGTGGCAAGCAGAAGGAAGGAGGAAATGGGTGGTAGTGAAGGGACATCAAAAATGTGTTTGCAGTACTAGCAGGATTGGAAGATGTGTTAGGGGGATTGTGGGGCAGAGTAGCTTTTGACACACAAAGCAAGAAGGGAACAGGAGAAGGGTCAAGGGGTTTAAGGGACACGGTATGGGGGATAAGTTAAGTAAGGGAGTTGTGGTGAAGGGAGATGGGGATGTATGAGAAGAAAGGGGTAGGGATGCATCAGGGACATAAGGCAGGTGGAGCCCAGTGGAGGGGGGGGGGAGGTAAAATCACAGGAGAAATGGGAGAAGGAAGGCATAGCAGAGAAATGGGACTTTAGAAGAGGAGTGGCAGGTGGAACAAACGCACTGGTGGAGGAGGAGGAGTGGAGAGGAAGGGGACAGGATAAAGAAATGACAAGACGAGTAAATCATAAAACAGGGGGTGAGATCCTAATGCTGGGAGACTCAATTCTGAAAGGGATCAGATGGGGAAGCAAGGGGGAGAGGCATAGTTGCATGTGGGTGGAGGCCATGCCAGGCATGACAGCAGAAAGGGTGGTTCAATCTGTTCTGAAGTATGCTAGGTGGGGCAGGCAGCAACCTCTCATAGTTCTGCATTTCTGAAGCAATGACCTGCCAGGAAATAGGGTGGATGTACTCCAGAGAAGGTTGGAGGAGTTTGGGCTCCCTTGTGAGGAGGCAGGAACATCAGTATCTTTCTTGGAGGTGCTTCCAGAACCCATGGTGAGCACAACAAGGAAGCCAAGGATAGAGGGATTTAACATGTGGCTAAGAGAATGGTGTAATTCCAAAGGGCATGGACTGGTGGGAGGGGTGGGGAAGGACCTAGGAGGGCAGTGATCTCTATCCTAAGGACAGACTACATATAAGTGGATCTACCACTGGTCGTTGACACAAATTTTGTCCAATGACCAGACAGCGATACCAGCAGATCGACTGCACTTTGCATTTGGCTGCCAGTTTCTGGGGAAACCAAGTGTTTTCTGTGGAGGGCTGCACCCTCCACTCCCCCCAATTAGGATTCTTAACTCCAGGATGGAGCTGATTTCGGGGGAAGGGAGGGGAGGTTCAGGATCCTGACAGACAGTGCTGGGTTCCAGCGGGTTCCCTACAGTGACGTGGTACTGTAGTCGCTGTAGGGGACTTCACTGTCGAAAAATCGCTGTCAGTTGGGTTTAGCCACCTAAGGTAGGAAGGCAGGAGGGTACTGAAACAGAAACTGGGGGAATACTTACCCAACAATAAAAATTTAAACTAGAAGAGGTGGTGACAAGTGGGCAGGAGTCAGGCAGGATCCACAGGTAGGGAACTGAATGAGCTTAGCCCCCATACCAGCAGCAAAGGACTTAGGGGAAGGTCAGGAGGGGATGCTAGAAAGGGAGAGCAAGTAGGGAGAAGGGGAAGTATGCAAGGTGGAGGGTGGTAATCATGAGTGCTAGAAGTCTAGGGAACAAAAGAGCAGAGTTACAGGCTTTCATGGCAGATGGGGAGGTGGATATGCTGGCCATCACCTAGACATGGGCCACCCATTACCATGACTGGGACCAGGCAGTAACAGGGAATAGGATATTTCAGATGGGCAGTGTAAAAGGAAAAGGAGGGGGGTGGCACTGTACATGAATGAAGGACTGAAAAGTGTCAGGGAGGAAGGGGAGGATGGCAGCATGGAGTCATTATGGGTGGAGCTGCAGGATTCCAAAAATAGAACCCTCAGGATAGGCGTGGTGTACAGGCCACCCTCTCATACATAGGAGTTAGACAAGAAACTAGTGGAACAGATCAGAAAGACCTGTGGGAGGGGCAGCATAGTGATTGTTGGAGACTTCATCCTGCCAGGAGTGGGTTGGGGTACCTCAGCCACCATGAATAGGAGGGAGTGGGTACTTCTGAATGCCTTCCAGGACAGCTTCCTATTGCAGAAGGTCAATGAGCCAACCTGGTTAGGGAAAACCCTGGACCTCATGCTGGAGAATGGTGAGTTTGTGAGGGAGTTGGTGGTGGAGGAGCCACTGGCAGGGAGTGACCACTACTCGGTGTGCTTCCTGATAAACATGTGAAAGGAAGAGTAGGAATTGCCATAAGGGTGTTAGACTTCAGGAGGGCTGACTTCAGGAGAATGAGGGAAATAGTACAGGGGTATCTGGCCAGGATCCAACCAAACATGGACACTAACCAGAAGTTGGGGGTCACTAAACTAGGAATTGAGGCGGCAACTGCAACATGTACTAGAGTCCAGAGTAAGAAGGCTAGGGCCATGAAGCCTAGCTGGGTGAGCAGTATGGGGGAGGTCATGGAAAATGTAAAGAAGAAAAGAGCTGCCTTCAGAAGGTACAAAAAAGAGTGAGAGGGGAGGACAGAGAGGAATATCTGAAGGAGTCCATGGAGATGACAAGGGCAGTCAGGTCAGCCAAAGGCATCCAAGGAACTCAGGCTAGCACAGGGTATCAAAGAGGGGAAGAAGGACTTCCTCAGGTACATCAGGGAGAAAAGGAGTTGTAAGGACCAAATAGTAAGGATAAAGTGGGATGGGGGATTGAGTGGAAATGGGCAGAATAAGCAGAAGTATTAAACAATTAGTTCTGCTTAGTATTTACTAAAGAGAAAGGGGGAGCTGTACCCAAGTGGGTTGGATGAGGTAACTGATAGGGAAATCCCAGTGGGCAGAGTACTGGAGGGCTTGACAGCACTGAGGGTGGACAAGGCACCAGGGCCAGATGGCATACACTCCAGGGTGCTGAAGGTGGTGGCCAAAGTCCTGGCAGAACCCTTGGCAGACCTGATCAATGCCTCCCTGGACTCATTGAGTGTACCTCAGGACTGGAGGATGGAGCATGTGGTAACCCTCCTCAAGAGCGGCCCCAAGGATGAGTCAGAGAACTACAGACAGGTAAACCTCACCTCCATCATGCGAAAACTGATGGAGACAATCATAAAGGAGAGACTGGTTTCCCTCCTAGAAGCGAATGGGCTGCAAGACAGCACACAGCATGAGTTTGTTTCAACCAATCCTGCCAGATCAACCTTGTGGAGCTGTATGACTGAGCAGCCAGGCAATTAGGCAGAAGCCATTAAGAAGATGTCTTGTATCAGAACTTCAGTAAGGCATTCAATTCGGTGTCACATGGGAGGCTAGTAAGTAAGCTGGAAGACAAAGGGGTGGGGGCGAAGATGTTGGGTTAGGCAGTGAACTGGCTGCAAGGGAGACAGCATAGGGTGGATGTGGGAGGGAAGCTTTCATCTCCCAGACCGGTGACAAGCACGGTGTTACAGGGTTCTGTACTGGGGCCACTGTTGTTTGGGATCTTCATAACAGACATCTCAATAGGCATCAAGAGCAAGATCAGTCTGTTTACAGACAATACCAAGATGGGAGAGGTAGAGGATGACTTAAAAGGGTCGCATGAGGTTGCAAGATGATCTGGCAAAATTGGACTCCTGGTCAGACACTTGGCAAGCTAGGGTTCAATGCCAGTAAATGCAAGGTGCTATATTTTGGTCCGGAAAACCCGAGGAGGAGCTACCAGCTTTGGGGGGTGGGATTAAACTAGCCGAGATGGAAGAGGAGAAGAATCTGGGGGTGATCGTAATGGGAGCAAAGAACAACTCAGCACAGTGTAGAAAGGCAGCTGCAAAGGCCATCAGGGTGCTGGGATGTATTAGCGTACTAACATACTAAAATGCCAGCAGAATAGGCCTAACAGTCTTTCGTGTCTGCTCGTTTGGTCAGCCCCCACCCTTGGAGCTGACCTTGCTGCCCCCTTCGCCCTCTCTGGCTTCTTCTTCCCAGTCCCAGATATTCTTGCTGCACAGGACTTTGCTTCCAGAACCCTTCCCCTATACCTGTCCCACCCCCTCTTGAACCCCTCCACCATTTCTGCCTTCACCTACCCCCTGGGCAACACATTCCATGGCTCCACCACCCTCAGTGAAGTAGCAACTCCTCCTTTCTCCCCTGAATCTCCCCCCTCCAGCTTCCACCCATGCCTTCTAGTTGCCCCCAGCTCCTTCCTTCAGACCACCCTGACTGCTCCTCCCCTGTTTACCCCCTTGATGTACCTGAAGACCTCTATCATGTCTCCTTGGTCCACTCTCTCTTCCAATGTGTACATATTTAGCTCTTCAAGCCTCTCCCCATAGGCCCTGTCCCTTAAGCCCCAGATCATTTTGGTTGCCCTCCTCTGGACCCTGTCCAGGAGTTCAATGTCCCTCTTTAAGTGTGGCCTCCAAAACTGCACACAGTACTTGAGGTGTGGCCTCACCAAGCAGTCATACAGAGGGAGTATAACTTCCCTCCTTCTGGAGGTGATCCCCCTAGCGATGCATCCCAGCATCCTGTTGGCCTTGGCAGCTGCCCTCCTACAAGTCTCAGAGTTGTTCATCTTGACATCCACCACCACCCCCAGGTCCCTCTCAGCCATTGAGACTTGTTGCATGAGCACTTAAGACATGTCCTCCAGGAGGGTGGAGGTGATCTTGCTGCTATACAGGCCACTGCTTAGACAATGCCTGCAGTACTGCATGCAGTTCTGATGACTGTAACTAAAGAAGGACATTAGGTTAGTGGAGGGGGGTGCAGTGCAGGGCAACACAAATGACCCATGGACTAGGGGACATACCATATGCAAGCAGGCTGAGGGAGCTGAACATGTACTCCCTGAAGGAGATGAGGGCTAGGAGGGACAAGATTGAAACATTCAAGTACATGAAGAGAATATAAGATGGGCATGAAGGGGCTTTTCAAATTAACGAGGTGGAGGGAAGCACAAGGGCACAATCTGAAACTGGAATGGGGAAGTTCAGGAGGGAAATGAGGAGACACCTTTTAATGGAGAGAGTGGTGTCTGAGTAGACTGCATTGCCAGAGGAAGTAATATCCTGTTTAGCAGTGGGCTGCTTCAAAATGGGATAGAACAGAGTTAGGGGGAAGGTCAATTTGGGAGAGTGGAAGGAGAGTTATCTGTAGTATAAGGGCTGCTAGCTGCACAATTGAGTAGACTTGATATTCCATAAGGCTTTTATCTGCTGGTAATTTCGTATGTTGATATTTTTGTTTGTTGTTAGTATCCCCACTGTGTACTCTTCCTCTGGGTTTTTGTTTCCCAGTTGCATTACTTTGCACTCGTTTGAATTGAATCTAAGCTGCTATACTTTTGATCCTTCCCCCAATCTTGCCAAGTCCCTTCTCATCCTTTCCACCCCACCCCCCCGTGTGTATTAGCCCTGTTGCAGATCATTGTGTCATCTACAAAGAGGCATTCTTTTCCTTCCAGTCCCTCTGCAATATCACCTATTAAGACATTAAAGAGGACCGATCCCAGTATGGAACCCTGCAGTATCCAGCTAGTAACCCCCCTTTCTTCATAGCGGACTCTGTTTGCTATTACCCCTTGCATCCTGTTGGCCAGCCAATGTTTTACCCAGGTTACCATTCTAGTACCCACTCTCAGACTGGCTAACTTGTTTATTGATCTTTTTTGTGGGACTGTGTCAAATGCCTTACTAAATTCTAGGCAGACCACTTCAACAGCCCCTCCCTGGCCTACTACTTTGGTCACCCAGTCAAGGAAATCTATTAGATTCATCTGAAATGACCTTCCCACTGTGAATCCACGCTGCCTTGGGTACTGTACCCAGCTGGACACTAGGTATTCAACAATTATTTCCGGCCAAAGGGATTCCATAATTTTCCATACCACTGAGGTCAAACTAACATATCTGTAGTTTCCTGCCTCTGCCTTGCTCCGACTTTTGTGAAGGGGAATCACATCCACCCTCCTGCCATCCTCAGGTACCACACCATCCTCCCAGGATTTGTTAAAAAGGATAGTAAGTGGTGTCACTAGTTCTTCTCTTAGTTTTTTTTAGAATTCTGGCATGTATCCCATCAGACCCCATTGCTTTGTCCACCTTCAGTTTTAGGAGTTCTTTCAGGTCCCATTCTTCTGTGAATAGACTGGTATCAAACCCCAATCCAGAGTGCTTCTATTGTTTGGTTTAGGTACCTCCCCCTGCTCTTCTTTTGTGAATGGTGCACAGAAATATTCATTCAGGATCCCTGCTTTTTCACTGTCACCCTCTACCCTACCCCTCTGCCCTTTATTAAGCCTCACTATCCCTCCCTTGGTCTTCCTTCACTTCCTAATGTGCCTATAAAAGGTTTTATTTCCCTTCTTAACTGAGTTGGCTATCTTTTCCTTGGTTTGAGACTTTGTTGTCCTGAATGCCTTCCCCACTTCCTTCTGCTTTAACTGGTACAGTGGCCTGTCCTGCTCCTTGTTTCCTTATAGTGCATGAATGCTATATTTTTTTCTCCCTAACCTTGCATGCCACCTCATTTGAGAACCATAGTTTTTTTTTCCTTAGTTTTTGTTTTATTCATTTGCTTTACACAAAGGCTTGTTTCCTCTGTGATGGCAGTTTTGATTTTTCCCCGTTATTTCTCCAACCCTCCTTCTTGCCCATTTGCTAGTGCTTTTCTGAGGTGTTCTTTCATTTTGCCAAAGTCAGCTCCCTAAAGTCCTATACCCTTGCTTTTGTATAGCTTGACTCTACAGCTGTGCTTATCATGAACCACACTGTTTGGTGGATCACTGGTTCCCAGATGAGATCCTCTCTCCATCCCCGTTTGAAAGTACCAAGTGAAAGATTGTTCCCTCTCAAGTGGGTTCCAACACTAGCTGTCCGAGGCATGTAGGCATGTAGGGCATCAATAATGACTCGGTTCTTGGATGTGACTGCAGCGAAGGTGCTCTAGTTAACATCTTGCATATTGAGGTCCGCCATCAACAATATCTTCACTTTTCTGCCATTCTAAGGATGCCTTCTATCATTTCCTTGTCCATTTCCTCCCCCTGAGTTGGGGTCTGTATACAACTCCCATGTGGACTGTGGTGTCATTTCCTGTCTCCAGGGTGACCCATAGTGCCTCCTTGCCTCCCTGTTTACACTTTAGTTCCATTGCTTTGATCCATTCCTTTACATAGTGAGCTACTCCTCCTCCTCTTTGACTCCCACCACCCCTCCTGTAGATTGTGTACCCTTGTGTGTTGACATCCCAGTCATGGTTTTCTCTGAACCATGTTTCAGTGACTGCCATGATATCCAGGTGTCCCTATTCCAAGCCCGTGCCTTCCAGAAACAGTCAGCTACAGCTCTGACCTACCACCCTGGTGAGTGCTTTCTTTCCCTTCAGCAAGACAACCTGCACAACAATTTAACAGAAGATATACCCTGCAGAAAACAATTTCAGCTGCTTCTCTCTAGGTTTCCCTTGATTCTCTACTTTCTTCCTAGTTTGCTGGCTCTGTTAGAATTTAAAGGCTTTTTGGGTGGGCAAGTCTTGTTTTCAGCTGCTGCTCTCATTTTCCTTTACTTTTCTGCTGTTAAAATTGAACCCTGCTGATGGCATTTCCTCTGAGTTCTTCATAGAATGCTACAACTAAGTACTTACATATGGTTTGCATTTCTCCCAGCCATCTTCACTGGCAAAGAACAGTGAATGCCTAACATTATCAGACTTGCTGGCAGCAGACTTTCTTTCTTTCTTTCTTTCTTTCTTTCTTTCTTTCTTTCTTTCTTTCTTTCTTCAGTAAGGCTCACTAGGCACAAGTGTCTGTTTATTAGGGGCAACCTGGAAGCAGTGGGAAGGTTAAGTGACTTGTTCTGATTCACAAAGTACTCTATGCACTTTCCTTGTGCACTTTCATCTCTAAAATATGCTTCGATCCTGTACCCTATTTATTCCTCTAAGGTATTCGAAAGTCTCTGTCATACCACACTCTCTCTTCTCTCTCTTCCAGTGAATAGCTGTTTAGTTCCTTGAGTCTTTCCTCATAAGGTGTGTGCCGCAATCCATGTATCATTTTTGTTGCTCTTCTCTTGACTGCTTCCATTCTGTCTATGTCTTTCCTGAGATGCGGTCTCCAGAATTGGACATAATATTCCAGATGAGGCCTCACCAGTGATCTATACAGTGGCATCACCACTTCACTCCTCCTACTGATTATGCCTCTTCCTATGCACCCCATCATTCTGTTTGCCTTCCCCACTGCTTTTTCATATTGTTTGGCTGACTTCAGGTCATCAGATATGATAACCCCCAGCTCTCTTTCCTGACTTGTGGTTGCTAGAACCTGCCTCCCCATCCTGTAATCCTCTCTTTGGTTTCTGTATCCTAGGGGTATTATCCTGCAGTTATTAGTGTTGAATCCCAACTGCCAAACCCTTGACCATTTCTCAAGTAGTCTTAGGTTGTTTCTCATTTTATCTAGCCCCTCCTGTGTGTCAACTCTGTTACAGATCTTAGTTTCATCTGTGAACAAGCATACTTTCCCCTCCAGTCCCTCTGTAATGTTGCTTATGAAGACATTGAATAGAACTGGACCCAGCACTGATCCCTGTGGCACCCCACTGGTTACCTTCCCCTCTTCTGATTTCATGCCATTTACTACCACCCTCTGGATCCTTCCTTTTAGCCAGTTACCAACCCATTTTACCACTTTAGAGCCTGCACCCAGATTCCCCAATTTGTTAAGCAACCTTCTATGAGGAACGGTGTTGAAGGCTCACTAGGCACAAGTGTTTGTTTTTAAGGGCAACCTGGGAGCAGTGGGAAGGTTAAGTAACTTGCTCTGATTTACAAAGTACTGTATGCTAGTAGGGGCAATGGAAATCAACCACCAGTCAGCTGGATGTACCAAGCTCATTCACAGCTCACTACTCTAACCTATAGGCTATACTGCCACTCTGTTCTTGTTCTCTTCTTTTTCATAGGAGGAGAGCATTAGAGAATGTAGAGCCTTTAAGTGCTGATGAAGCATTTGTATTTACTTTCCTTTTGTTCAGTTAGTTCTGTGCACTTTAGTCTTGCATATGTATGTATTACTTCCATTAACTAATTGTATTTGAACTCAGATTAGAGAACTTCACACCTTATTTTATGTGATCAACATTCCATGTATCTGATACAGTGACCAAGATGTTTTTTTTTATTTTTTCTTTGTTAATCAGGTATTTATTCTTTGTTAACCAGGTAATGCCCATGAGACACAACTACCTGTTTTCATACGTGACCTGGGAGCTATAGGCTGATTAAGTGACTTGCACAGACTCTCACAGTATGTAAGTGGAAGTTGGGGGACAAAACCCTGGTCTGCTGAATGTACCAAGCTCATTCACAGTTTGTTACTCTAACTTCTAGCCTAAAGTGTGATGAGTCAGATTGATCCTAGTCTTCAAGGCCAGAACTGGTCAATGTGAGCCAATGGAGCTTGTACTTTTTTTATTTCATTTTTTGTACTCAGGACACTGTTGAATTAAAAATTACCTTGCACAAGATAGTGCTTGCTTGACTGAGTTGATCGAGTCTGTCAACTGGTAATCTGGATTTGTTGTTACTAGGAACCAAATGCTTTCATTGCTTCATAGAATATTTGAATAGTTTATATTCCTGAAGTGTATCCATTGAAATGTGGTTAGTTTGCACAGAAAAGGAATGTGGGAAATTGAGGCTTTTTTAAAATCAGGTTTCTTTACTTAAATTTGTAGTAATGTATATATTTTTTATCTTTATTTCAGTAAACATCTTACAGCCCACTATTTCCATGGATCCTGCTAATGGAGAAGTCAGAGTGGGGTATCATCTCATTATAAACTGCTTTGCTCCAATATTGTACCCTGTGAGCACATTTTTCCTCTACAAATCCAACAAGACCCTTTTTCAGTCATCTGTTGCAGGAAATAATACTGTAAGCTTCACAATTACAAACACCAGTGCTAGCCTTTCAGATAATTACGTGTGTCAATACCAAACCTGGATATTAGAAAGGCTTTTCACATCACCTTTCAGTGACACTGCTCAAGTCATAGCAACTGGTAAGTTCTACTGTTCTGGGCCATCAGTTTGTTACATTATATGTATAATTTCTCACTAGATCATGAGGAATAGAGATCATGCAGTGTTTTTCTTTGACAGTGAACTTTCAGCAAAATTGTGAAGTTCTTCTCCGCAAATAACTTTGCAAATTTCCTACTTCACCACTTTGTTACTTTGCTTTGAATTTTCCTTAAGAAACAGCACTTATTGAGGTGAAGTCAGGGTAACTTACTGCAAAGTTGCAACATGGTCTTAACTTCACCTTAACTTCACCAGAAAAATGCCACTTTACCTACCAAAAACCTTGTGAAGTCAGCACTTCGGAAATGTGGCAAACTTTACAAATTACTGTATTTTGTGGAGCAAAGTTTGTTGACTTTGTACATCTCACATCGAGAAGAGACTAATGCAATGACATGAGAAGTCAGTAAGTTTACCAACAGATGTTAGCTCAAACATGCATAAGCTTGATACCACATTCAAGGTAACCCCTTTGCCAAGACTGAAATTCTAAATTACCAGTTGCTCCTACTAAGTTGAAGTATTGTGCATTCTACGTGGTCATCAATACAGTCCTCAGAGATTTCTATTGAATTTATACTGCACATTTGATATAACAAGGGACATCTGGCCTACCAATGGGGAATACAATTTCTTGAAATGGACAAATTCTTTCCTTGACATTATTTAAACAAATTATCAGGTATTATGTTTTACATAGGATCACTACTGTAATTAGTTTAAATTACATTTAATAACAATTATAAATTTAAAGGAGATCAGCTGGTTGTTGTCTAGGCAAACATTAAAATACACAGTCCAGTGCCCCCCCTCCCAACAAAGTGCTACCAAAGATGGGCCTGTACATTTAAACTCTTCTTTCCTATTTTCCAGTTTTTTACCTTTCTTAAGCAGCATTTACCGTACATGTCAAATTTCAGCTGGAGTATTTGTAAGTGTGGTGCCTCATTTTATGTAAACCCTTGCCCTTGCCAACTCTATCCTACATTTCGAAATGATCTTAGTGAGCTAAAATATTGCCTGTAATGTTGGACCATGAAAGATACAGCAAGCTATGACAGTTTAATTGAAGGTGCATCCTGGCCTGGGTAATGATTGCCAGAACACTGGGGAGGGATCATCTACTCTAATGATAAATTACATTGAATTGTTACCTATACATTACTATAGCTACCAGGGGTGGGCAGAAAGGACTTCAGTTTAACATATGATCCAAATGGTGCATTTCTAGGACAGTTGTTTTGCAGAATACAAATGGCTGGGAGATATAAAGCCCCATATGGACAACAGATCCTAGGGCAGACAGAAAACTCCAGGAAGACTAGATGGTCCTTCAGTATTTTTGGCCATCATTGTTTATATTTCTATGAAATCTCAATACAACAAATTTCTACAGACATGAGTGATACAAGACCTCCAGTCACTACCAGCACCCCCTAGTGCTCCACTACAGTATCCAGTGCTGGGTTTTAGCCTAAACTCTTTGTCTGGGACTACATTTCCTTCTGACCTATAACCCCACAGGATGCCATGCAACTTACTTAGCTACAAATATACATATTCTCTTATTAATGCAATTTTAAGACTTTTATCTTTAATGTATGCACTTCAGTTAACAAAAATCACCAGTGATATCAACTGAGATCAACTTCTTGCCTTCAAGCAAAACAAAATGGTTATATTAAATGCATGCTGAAAATAGAAAATAGAGTTAAAAATCTACGTTTCGACCTTAGGTCTTCTTCAGGAAATATCTAAAAAAAAAAAAAAACAAGTTAGTATCTTGCCTTCAAAATGTTTAAATGGTTTGCAAGGTAACATGTTATATCTAGGCTCACTAATTATTCTTAAATAAATCCAATCATAATAATTATACATAATAGGGAGCTGCTGGTAGGTGGCCATTCATTCATTAAATTGCTGTGTGCTCCCTATTTATTCTGTTTAAAACATGCCAATATTGCTTCCATCTCTATGATTATGTTGATGCACATTTGCGTGTATGTATTTTGGATTACTACTGTATACATTGCTTGAAACTATTATTTATTAGTGGTGTGTATGCTTTGTTATTATTGTGGTACATTATCCTTTCCAACCTACCAGGACATGCCTGAACAATTTTCTTTGTCTAGACAGTATAACACAGTGGTTTAGGGCACTAAGTTGCAAACCTGGAGACTGGGGTTTGAATCCCACGGCCCCTACTTGCATACTGTGTGACCCTGAGCAAGTCATAGAAACCCAGAATCTGTCAGCAGATAAGGATCATACAGCCCACCTAGTCTGCCCATTTCCCTACTTGGTTTTGCAATCCCTACGCTTATATGGATTGACCTTCCCCCACTCCATTGTGCAGCAGGGTGTCTTTATGCTTATCTCATGCACTTTTGAATACCTGTACTGTTTTCACTTCAGCCACATCTGCTGGTAGGCTGTTCAACAGATCCACCACCATCTCTGTGAAAAAATATTTCCTAGCATTCCCCTATGCCTCCCTCTAGCCTCATGTTATGTCCCCTTGACCTTGCGCACTTTCATCTCTAAAATATGCTCACTTCCTGTACCTTGTTTATTCTTCTAAGGTATTCAAAAGTCTCTATCATATCCTCTCTCTCTCTTCCAGTGAATAGCAGTTTAGTCCCTTGAGTCTTTTCTCATAAGGTGTGTGGTGAAATCCATGCATCATTTTTGTTGCTCTTCTCTTGACTGCTTCCATTCTGTCTATGTCTTTCCTGAGATGCGGTTTCCAGAATTGGACACAGTATTCCAAATGAGGCCTCACCAGTGATCTATACAGTGGCATCACCACTTCACTCCTCCTACTGGTTATGCTTCTTCCTCTGCACCCCAGCATTCTGTTTGCCTTCCCCACTGCTTTTTCATATTGTTTGGCTGACTTCAGGTCATCGGATATGATAACCCCCAGGTCTCTCTCCTGACCTGTGGTGGCTAGAACCTGCCTCCCCATCCTGTATTCCTCTCTTTGGTTTCTGTGTCACAGGTGTATTATCCTGGAGTTCTTATTATTGAATCCCAACTGCCAAACCCTTTACCATTCCTCAAGTAGTCTTAGGTTGTTTTTAATTTTATCTAGCCCCTCCTGTGCATCAACTCTGTTACAGATCTTGGTTTCATCTGTGAACAAGCATACTTTCTCCTCCAGTCCCTCTGTAATGTTGCTTATGAAGACATTGAATAAAACCGGACCCAGCACTGATCCCTGTGGCACCCCACTGCTTACCTCCCCCTCTTCTGATTTCATGCCATTTACTACCACCCTCTGGATCCTTCCTTTTAGCCAGTTACCAACCCATTTTACCACTTTGGAGCCTGCACCCAGATTTCCCAATTTGTTAAGCAACCTTCTATGAGGAACAGTGTTGAAGGCCTTACTGAAATCCAAGTAGGCCATATCTAACACCCCTCTATGATCCACCACCCTGGTCACCTGGTCAAAGAAATTTATATGATTAGTCTGACAGGACTTATCCTCAGTGAATCCATGATGCCTTGGGTTTTTTGCACCACTCGACTCCAGGAACGTCACTACCATCTCCTTAAACAGGGACTCAATCAGCTTCCCCACCACTGAGGTCAGGCTTAGAGGTTTGTAATTGCTTGCCTCCTCCCTACTTCTAGTCTTATGCAGGGGGGCCACCTATGCTGTCTTCCAGTCCCCAGGTACCTCCCATATCTCTAGTGATTGGTTGAATAGAGTTGTCAGCAGACCTGCTAGGACTTCTCCTAATTACTTCAATACTCTAGGATGAATCCCATCTGGCCCCCTTGCCTTGTCTATCTTTACTTTTCCTAGTTCCTTCAAGACTCTAACCACCCTAAATAGGCTGGTGTCAACCTCTCCCCCCGTACATCTTTCCTTGTGAGTCTTGGCCCCTCCCCTGCCTCTTTCTTGGTAAATACTGAGCAAAAATATTTGTTCATTACCTCAGATTTTTCAAGGTCATCCTCCACCCACCCCTTCTTCTTTAGCCTAACAATACCATTTCTGATTTTCTTCCTCTCACTAATATAATGGAAGAAGGTCTTGTCCCCCCTCTTAATAGCCTGTGCTATTCCTTAGTCTGTTCTTGCCTTAGACCCTGTGACAATTGTCCCAGCTTGTCTCTGCTTCTCCAGCTAGTTCAGTCTGTCTTCTTCTTTCTGTGTCTCTTTGTATGTCCTGCATGCCTTACTTTATTCTCACACTTTCTTGGCTACTGATTTAGAGAACCACAGTGTCTGCTTCTTACTTTTACTTTTACTAAGCAATCTGACACATTGACTTGTCACTCCTGCTATGGATTTCTTGATCCTAAGCCACTGTTCTTCTACCCATCCTCCCATATGTTCAGCTGCCAGGGCAATTTTGAGCTGTTTTCTCCTTCTCCATGAAGTTTGCTTTCCTGAAATCTAGGATCTTAATATTTCATTTCATTTAATTTTATTTTTTATCCTTTTAAGTCTGATGAGCATAACTGCTCATTTTCATAGACAACAAGCATAACATAAAACATTTGTTTCAAAACAATACAATAGCAAAACAATACAAAGTTCAGACATTTAACAATTTAAGACCAACATGTATTTGAATGGCTTTCTTCTGTCAATGTTTTGACTCTAAACCACACAGTTCTGTGGTCACTGTTACCAAGGGGACTGCCCACCTTTACATCCATGATTCTGTCCCCACTTGTTAGCACTAAGTCCAGTACAGCATCCTCCCTGGTGGGCTCAACCAACAGCTGCCTTCGGTCTGCCCAATATATGGGAGACACGATGTACCTGCTCCTTGATGTACTTGCAGTCTGGGTATTCCAATCTGCATCCAGCATGTTGGTCAAGTCACTTAACTTCCTTGTACTCCCAGGTGACACCTGGAAACAAGCTTTGGCTTAGTGTGCCTTTCCACACTGAACAATTTCCCCTTCCCCATGTGTACTTACCAGGTAAATAAAACATAAATTCAATACCCATCACCACACACACACACACACACACACACACACACACACACACACCTGTTTTGGAAGCGATCAACTCATTTAGTAGCACTGGTATTAACAACCAAAGAGAAAGCATAATACTTTGTCTTACTAGGAAGACTTGAAAATTTAACAGAGTAATTCTAATATGAAATGGGTTACCTTGAAAGTAGTGCAAAGCATCTGCTTGTTTCAACTGATGTCTGTCATCCAAATACCTCTATTTTAACAAAGGTAGAAGCTATCAAAATAGAAAAAGAAGAATGCCCATTGCTGTCTGTTCCCAGTGATTGCTCTGTATGAGTAAAGCCCTCAAGGGAGCAGTAATATTCACATAAACTGAGATAACCAATAAATAATCTTTAAGCATGGCAATCAGGGAGGAGCATTATGCTTGGGTGGTTTTGTCTGGCAACTGATGAAAATATATTGTGCATTGGATTGGGTGGCTGTACAGTACCTCTGCTGCCTAAATTTGGTGTCCAACAAAATAGATTCCTGTATGGGCAACCTGACAATTATTTACATTAGACACAAGACTGTGTTCTTCTAGGCACAGAAGTACATATCCCACTTTACAGTTATTTGTATGTGAGGAGCCATGCACCTTAATATCACCAAAATAATCAACACACCCAGGAATATCAGCTGCTACTGTCACCATGACAGTATAGTTTCAAAACAACTGGGAGCTTATGATAAGTCAAAATGTATTCATTAAAATTTGTAAACACCCTGATGTGTGATAAAGGTGGTTACAGTCTGTGGCTGCTGGATCAAGGGTATTTCTAGATACAGTAGTCCTGTTTCAGGTTTAATTTTGTAAATACTGTCTGATTTGGAACACCATAACAGATCAAGGGAGTGCTCTTGACTAGTTGGAATGCTCCTTTCCCCTGTGTGCTTGAGATACTGTTATCATGGGAAGAGTGTCTGACAGACAGCTGCTCTGGAGAAGGGAATGTTGAGATAAGGTTTTTAAAAAGAATAATATATTAATGATTGAGCTCTATCAATAATATATTATTAAAGCAATCAAGACCACTCTTCTAGTTGTAAGCATGGTCCCACATTCCTAAGGTAGCAGAACTGCTCATGTACAGTGTGTAGTTCTCGTGTCCTAAGAATGCACATGAGACCACTCTTGCAAGAGTGGTCTTGACAGTGGTATTAACACACACAATGATTCTTTCTGGGGATGGGAGAGGAGAACAGTCTGATATTGTACAACTGCTTTCTTTATTGTTTGAAGGTCTTTTCCCCCAATTCTTTAACCAGGAATAGTACACACTGCTGAAAGCTTGTTTTCAGGTGTGATCTGGGAGCACGGGGAAGTTAAATCACTTTCTCGGGGTCACACAGTATGCAAGTGAGGGCTGTGGGATTCAAACCCAGGTCTCCAGATTTTTGCAGCTCAGAGCCTTAAACCACTGCGTTTTACTGCCTTCATAACAATGTCTGCACTAAGGAACATCATCCTTCCCTTACAGAAATATAGGAATGCTGTATACATGCAGAATGCATGTCACATGCTTAATTGTGCAATGTTTGCATGCGGTTCACATATATTAAGTGAACATATGCAAACCAGGTCTAAAAGGCAACTCAGGTTCACATGTTGCAAGCTTGACATGTGCACAGCGGGTAAGCTGGTGTGAACATCTAAAAATTACATCAGGTCTGTGTGTTGCATGCTTGATATGAGTGTAGCAGTTAAGCTAGTGTGACTATCATTTAAACATCACATCAAATTCACATGCCGCGTGCTTGGCAAGTGTGCAGCAGCTAAGCTGTTGCAAATGTAACCTAAAAAAATACATTAGTTTCTATTTCATATATGTCTGCTAGCAATTGGTCATCAAAATACATTTTTATTTGAATTCCCATAAAATTAGGTAAACTTATTAATTCTGATTCCTTTGCAAGTTGTTTAATGGCTATAGACTTTTTTTTCTATTAAATCACCATTGATCTGCAAAGTATTGTTGTCTATTGCATTAAATGTCTAGGATATAGCCAGCCAACATCCCCATTCCAGATGTACGAAGAGAGACCTCTGAGTTTTGAAGCTTATCCTTTTTGTTTCTGGACCATGGAAATTCCTTATGCATATTTAGTGCTATAAATGTGTTTGTCCATGACTGCTTCATCTCACTTACTTTCCCTTTGTCATTTTGTACTGAGCATATACACTATGGCCATGCTTAGAACTCTTTGTGCTGAGTAGGTTCTTGGAAGCATGCACCAAACCCCACATTTTGTCACTGAAATGAGGGACATAGACACTCAAAATGAGTGACAATGAAGTACACTAAACAACATGATGATCAGGACACATCATGAAACATGGAGATATGGTACCTCAGAACACAATGGAAACCATTGTGTTAGCACCTGAGACTGAATATCTGCCATTAGGTACAGCAGAGATGAGCAGTTGCCCCCCTTCCCGGATTTGTGCCTTGGCTGTTCTTATGGTGGGCAGTAATGGTTTTAAATTTGGATTTAATCTTTGCACAATAAGTGCCCACTTGCCCTGTGTGCTCATACTGCAGGTACTCTCCAGGCTTGACTGTGTCTGTACTGTGTTGTCCACTCTCTCCACCTATTAATGGCAGTACAATCACATGTGATGTGGATGAGCTCCAGCCAAAAAGGAGTGCAAGAGCCTTGCAAGTGTGACACTGTCTTTCCAACCACAGAGTAGACAGGCTGAACACTACATCTTGTAGGAGTCAGTGAACACTGAACTCTCAATGACAGTGTTGTGGCAGCATAGTTTTATTATTCTACTCTTAGTGAGTTTCCATCTCTCCTGGTAGCTGAAGGGGCAGAGGTTGAGCTAGAAGTTAACTAAAGACTAGGCTACCTACTTATTCTACTAGGCTCGCCTTACAGAAAAACAGTGTAGACCCCCCCACGGCAGAAAGCTAATATTAGCAGCAATGCTGACAGTGGTGTGGGTGGCCTTTATAGGCCTTGATCAGTGTAATGTGGTAACAGCAACAGGAGCAACCAAGCAAGAAGGATGCAAACCAGGTTGGGTGGATTCATATGGCGAGGTGACTTGGTCGTGGACCACATTGGGGACCTGTGATGGTTGATTCAAGCATACAGCTTTTGGTGAAGGAGAATGGGGTAGCAAGCTAAAAACTGGGTTGGTGGCACACTGTGCCAGGCTGCAGGTTCTTGCCATATGACTGAGAAAGTAAAAGTAAACAATTGTTTTACAGGCAGATTGGGGAAGGAGGAAAGACTGAAATATTGATGTGTTTTTCATGCTTCCTCACCATTGGTTGGCTTCATGACCAATAGGGATTGGGTATTGAATTGAATAGCATCAGGTAGAAAATCAGGGCAAAGTTTTTTTTTGGAGGGGGGAGCCAAACTTCAGTAAAGAAACAAATTGGTTAGTGACTGGGTGGGTTTAAGCCCACATCTGATACACTGCTCTGGGGTATATACAGATGAACCCTATACATTTGAATTTTTCTTGATTTGCATTCAGTCAAACCAAATATGTTGTAACTTTTAGAGATGTTACAGACATTCTAGAACTGTCCCTTACATTCACTGACAGTTAAGCAGTATGGTATGCACAGAATATTAAATCCCCACTATAGTCAGGCTTATACCACCTCCCTCCCCCCCAGTGGAGCTGACCTCACACCCCCATGCTCAGGCACGTTATGACAAAGGGCAAAGGAAACTGCAGGGGAGTGGACCTTTGAAATGAATGGGGTAATTTTTAATTACTCTTTTATACATTATTGATGGAGAGTTGGAGATTAATGGAGGCCAATGATCGACTAACAAGGATCTTGTTAGTAGAACAGTGGCCTTCCTTATTATACAACTCACCACCATAACATATAAAATAGTAACAGAAAATAACTCCATTCATTTCAAGGAGGTACGCCCCAGAACTCTGACCCATGGACATCTTCTCTTAGAATCTCCAGCCTCTGGCTCAATAGTACTCAAGTAAGATACTTTTTACTTATAGGTTTCATAGGCGAATACTAAGCGTAAACAGACTTTCATGCATAATGCTTGCTAGAATCTACCATTGCCCCATCTGTATATCTTATCCAAGTTCCAGTTAAAGCTATACATGGTTTGCCAGCTTACTACTTCATGTTTCAAACCATTCCACTGGGCTACTACCTGCTGGTTAAACCACCTGTTTCCTTTTCCAAGTTTTACAATTTTCTGCAGTGAATTGTAATGAATGGGCTGTGGTACTATAAGACTGTTTTCTAAAGTGCAAACCCAATCTTTTCTGTAAGTCAGTATCCTTCACTGATCTATATAATAGACAGATCCCCTCTAGTTCTTCTGTACTCAAAGGGAAATCGATTCAGTTGTTCTAACCTAGTTATGTAATCCTTGTCTGCCATCCCTTTGATGGAGCGTGTAGGTCTTTTTTGCACTCTCTCCATTTTCATGACGTCCTTTTGATGGTATGGAGACCAGAATTGGACTTCATATTCCATAATGGTTCTCACCAATGAACTATACAGGTGAATGATCACCTCCCTACTTCTGCTAGACATATGGCTTAAAATGTTGTTTAAAACCCCATTTGCATTTCTGCAAACTGTATTACATTGCTCTCCAAATTTTAGGTAATCAGTTATTATAATACCCAAGTCTTTCTCTTTTGTTACCTTCTTCAGAGTTATGTTACCCAGCTTATAGTCCTCAGATGTATTATGTAACCCAAAGTGCATTACTGTGCATTTCTCTAAATTGAGGGGGAGGTCATAGATATTACACCAATCATGCATATTCAGGGTTGTCTGTAAAGTTACATGATCATCCTGATTTTTTTATTTCAATCCCCAACCTGCAATCGGCAGCAAACTTTGTGATCCAAACATTTTTCTCCTACAACTGAAGTAATGTCTCATAGATGTTAAACAAACAAGGGCCCAAAACTGAGCCCTGAGGCACCCCACTTGTTACCGAGGACCACTCTAATGTTGCCCCTTTTATGCTGACCCTTTGTTTCCTGTTACACAACCAGGTAGAAATCCAGGCTCTTGAGTTCTCCTGAATACCCATGTTGTCTAACACCTGTATTAACTTGGCATGATGAATTTTGTCAAATGCTTTAGTGAAATCCAGGAAGACCACATCCACTGGATTACTCAAGTCCAAGCACCTGCTAACTTTGTTGTAGAACTCTATGGACTTGATCAGACATGATTTCTCCATTATGAATCTAATTCCATCTGTTTAACCAGGTGAAACACACTAAGCTGAAAGCTTGTTTACAGGTGCAACCTGGGAGCACAGTGAAGTTAAGTGACTTGCATAGGGTCACACAGTATGCAAGTTGGGGCTGTGGGATTCAAACTCTGATTTGCAGCTCAGAGCCTTAAACCACTGCACTTCACTGAATCCCTTCTGAGTATTATCCCTAAACATCCCAGAATTTAAATAGTCTTTTAGGTGTTCTTTTATTATCCCTTCCAGTATTTTACACACAATGTTTGTGATGCTTACAGGTCTGTAATTTGATGGTCTGCTTCTATCCCCTTTGTTGTACAGAGCTATCACGGGTGCCCTTCTCCAAGATTCAGGCACCTCTCCCTTTTATAGAGACTGCTGTAGTAGATAACTATGGGCTCTGCCAATTCCTCTGCCAGCTCTCTCAACATTCTAGGGTGAAAACCCTCTAACCCTGCTGATTTGTTGAGTCTAGTGCCTTCAACCTACCTCTAATTTCTTAAATGTTTATATGTATGGTGCTATGCATCAACTTCTAGTTTGTAGAATATAAGGTATTTATATTTGCATTATATGACTATATCTATACAGACCATATATCTATACTTGGTGGGTTGTCTGCAGCAGCATAGCCACACCCACTACAGTGTGTGTGTGCTTGGGGGGGGTGGCCATGTGGGTGGGTGCATGTGTCAATTTTGCTATGCTTGTGTTTGCACCGTAAAATCTGTTTGTGTAGAAGCATTCAAAACTATGGAGAAAAAAAACAGTAGGAGTACAGGCCAGACAGAAGTAATTAAGTGGTTTTGTAGGTTTGTCTGTGTGTTGGGGGTGGGAAAAAAACTGCCTTTCCATTAGTATATGTGCAACAGCTCAACTGTGAAATTGAGATGAGGGAGAGAAGAAAACTGAAAAGCATATACTGGCTGCAAGCATGCTGCGTGCATGTAGATGTATTCAGATACAGTATATATTGAAGTACAAGTGTGCCATATGTGTGCAGACAGTTTGGCTTAGTGGTTAAAGGTACTGAACTTCAAGCCAAGAGGCATGAAGACCGGTTTGAATCTCAAGTCCCACTTATGAATAGTGTGATCCTGAGCAAGACGCTTAACTTCTCCATGTACAGTTAAAAGTGACCACTTGTTTTTTTGCACGCATGCAGTCTTTCCCGATTTAATATAAACATTATGGTTTCCACATTTTCTTGCTGCATGCATGCCATATGCATGCCATTGGTTCCAATTAAACATTTAAATAATATTTGCAGCATGCATACCACTTGGGTAGTTTTATGTGTGCAGCATGAAAGCATTTCAAATAATTATTTCTGTAAGGGCTGTTCGAGGCTGTTTGCAAATTAGAGCAAGCTCAAGATGAAGAGTCAAGTTGGGCGAGTTATGTTAGCATACATCAAGTTCTGAAGTTCAATAGAAACAACATCATTAACAGCAAAATGCAGTTGGTGGAGAGGCTGCATTATGGGTGACAAAGTAGATTTGTCTGGGGCAATGAAAAATCCTTTAACTCTGCCTAAGTTTTCTATGGCAGGCTTGCCTTGTACAAGTGCATGCACTTTGTACTAAATGCACACAATCATAGCCACCATTGTTTATTATTTACTAGACTGAATAAGCTTAACCTAGGTGACTACATAGAATTTCCTCTGCTACACCCCATGTAACAAGTTGTGGCCAGAGCCAAAAGGGCTGTGAAGAGCTCATGAACAGTGGCACTGTCATTTCATGAAATGATCCCAAAAGGAATTCCATACAGTGACCATGGAATCACTTTTCATGACTGAGTAACAAAATTATAGTGATAGTTTTCACAAGGTGGGGTCCCATGAAGCCCATGTTGAACATTTGGGGCAAAAATTCCAAATATTGGCTGAGAAATGAGCATAAGTTGAAAATTCCATTGAATGGCGGTATAGCACAATTACCTTTAATTCTTCAGTTAGCAGTTGGGCTTTAAAGAGTGCAGACGTGTCGGTCCAGAGAAGATAACAGTGCCAACCTCTGGATGTAAGTATAGGGTAAGGGGGATGTGGGGAGGTGGATGCTCAGTGGGAGGGTGGGGAGGTGGGAGGGGACCTCAGTGACGACAAGGGACCGCTTTTAGTTTTGCAGGGAAAACAAACTGATGAGGGACCTTTTTCTAATTTACAGCAACACAAAAGCAACAAACATGTTGGCACACTGGTGTGGGCTCCCAGTGTGCTACATGAATGCCAACATGGGGATTGGGCACCCCAATGTTGGGCATGACATGGGCAGGGACACCAGGAAAAAAGAAACGTGATGAGGGACTGTTTTCTAATTTGCAGACAAAAACAAATTCTGCACACTGAGGTGGGCTCCCAGTGTTGCAACATGATATATTGGGTGTGACTTGGGGAGGGGGGCACAATATAGTGAATGGCATTTTGCCATTTGCAACATGGCAGCACTGCAGAACTGTGCAAGTGCTCGACTAGTCATGTGCATGCGTTCACACATCGGAATGCATAAGTAACTGCCAAAACAGTGTTGCTGTTATTCCGTATGCTGATTGTACTTAAAGGGTTTAAGCTCCATTGGGCTTTTGGAAATATCCTTCCAGAAGTCCAATGGAAGAGATTTTTTTTTTTTTTGCAATTAACATTTTATTGAACATTAGAATACATGTACTTGCGGAGACAATGTAAACATAGGCAGTAAGATACAGATGGGGTCACACAATGAACAATCAGTACAATCTAAAAGAAAAAAAAAAGAGAAACATACGGTCTCCATAAGCCCCCCAACCCAACCACTCCCACCCCCACCCTCCATACAAGGCACTGCGATCAGAGACTACATGGGAGAGAAAGAAAGAGGCATCACTGCTATAGGTTCCTTATGAGTAAGCTGTTACTAGTGGAGACCAGATTTTCTGAAACGGGCAACACATTGTGCAGTATGGCAATCATCCTCTCGGTCCTGAGACACGAAAGGAATTCTGCCAACCATTCAGAATAAGAAATTAGGCAGGGGTCCTTCCAGTGCCTCAACACCAGTTTTTTAACTACACAAGAAATCATGGTTATATGAAATTTCCTCTGCTTAACCATACAACCCGACATATCACCTAATAAACATATTTCCGGGGTGAACAGGTCTTCTAAACCCAGTAACGGATCCATTTTACTTTTGATTTCATTCCACAGAGGGGCTATGTTAGGACAGAGCCAAAAGATATGGAGAAGGTCTCCCCCCTTCCCACCACATCTATAACACAGAGACCTCTGTGCTAATTTTAAATCCTGTAATTTCTGAGGTGTGTAATAAATATTGTGCAGTATTTTGAATTGCACTAATCTAAGATGATCTTGTTGGATCCATTTGTGGCAACTCCGCCAAATAAGTGCCCAGTCCCAGGTTATGCTGGGGAATACCTTGGCCCAATATGAACTAGGTGCTAGGTTATCCTTAAAAGCCCAGTTGAACAATACTAAATAGATCTTGGAAATAGCCTGTGGGGCACCGACTAAAATGCTGAGGTCTTCCCAGAATGAGATGCTGGGTGAATAAACCGGATTGCTACCGATTCTCTGAATCAGAGCATGACGTAATTGATATACTTTGAAAACATCTCTCTGAGACAAATCAAACTTCACCAAAATCTGCGCCGTTGAAATCACACTACCATCCGAATTTATAAAGTCTTTCAGGGAGCAGACAGCTAGGATGGGCAACCAGTTCCGTTTAATAGTCCGATATCCTATCCGCCATTGCGGGTTCCCCCAAACAGGCTGCCCCCAGTCCCACATTTGTTCGTACTTCACAAAATTACATAACTGATTATGTATTCTAAGAGAAAGTCCGATAGGAGACTTTTTCAGTAAAGAGGGAAGCAAACGGGTGGGTACATAAGGTAGAGCCTTGGGATTAATATCTACATTCTTAATAAGACTAAATTCCAAATTAACCCATAATGGAATATATCCCATATTCGTAATGGTGTTGTCACAATGCATCCATCTCCCATATTTATTTAAATGCGCTGCCCAAAAATAAAGTGCAAAATGAGGCATTCTCAGACCACCGAGATTCTTGGGGGCTGCCAACTTAGGATACGACATCCTGGCCTTCTTATGTCCCCAGACAAAGTCAGCCAATTCGCCATGAAGTTTCTTAAACCAAGAAAGGGGAATCCAGATATTCAACATAGATAAGGGGTAGAAAAGCCTGGGAAATATATTCATTTTTACAATATTTATTCTCCCCCATAAGGACAAAGGCAACTGCATCCATCTTTTGAGGTCGAGTTTAATAGTGTGGACTAAGGATTCTAAATTCAGTTGATGCAGTCTATCCTGACTATTTGTCATGAAAAGGCCTAAATATCTAAAAGATTTAGAGTCCCATCCTAAACCAAGTCCTATGACATCGGGTTTAAATACCCTGTTGTTCAAAGGATAAACGACAGTTTTGTCTTGATTCAATTTATAATTAGATAGCCCACTGAAATTCTGAATAAGTTTTAATAAATTGGGAATAGACCAATCAGGTTTCGATACATATATTAGTAAATCGTCGGCATAAGCCGTAACCTTAATTGTATATCCCCTTATGTTAATACCAAGAATTTCAGGTGACAGCACTAAACTCCTTATAAGGGGTTCCATATACAAATTGAATAAAAAGGGTGAAAGGGGACAGCCCTGTCTCGTACCAGCCTGTAATTTAAAAGATGCAGAGATAGCCCCATTGCACACAACCCTAGCCGAGGGGTCTGTGTACAATGCCCTAATCCAAGCCACGAATTTCTCAGGGAAGCCGAATCTGAGCATTACCTCAAAAAGATAGGCCCAGTGGACCCTATCGAAAGCTTTCTCGGCATCCAAGGAGACCAATGCTAATGGAAGTTTTCGACTCCTCGGAGGCTAGAAAACATGCGCTAGAGTTCTAAAATGATCCAAGAGGATCTACCCTCATAAACCTACCTGCTCTGGTCCAATCAACTTTGGGATTACCTGACAGATACGATTGGCCAATATCTTGGCCAGAATCTTAATGTCGCAATTCAACAGTGAAATTGGTCTGTAACTGGCCGGTCTTTCAGGTGGTTTATTAGGTTTGGGGATAAGCACTATGAGTGCCTCGGTAAGGGAGTGCTCTACTTCTTTACCAGATAAAATATATTGGAAAAGTTTGAGTAAAATCGGGGACAACTGGGTGGCAAATGCTTTATAAAAATTGGGTGAGAACCCATCAGGTCCGGGAGTTTTGTCAGATGTAAGACCCTTAATGGCCAATTCAACATCCTGTTGCGTAATCTCTGTAACGAGCACTGATTGATCCGATTCACAGAGATTAGGGAGGGGTAGCTTGCCCAAAAATGAGGAGATATCCGCTTCAGTCGGGGGTATCTGCATACCCGCGTAAAGAGATGTAAAGTAATTTTGAAAAATCTGGGCCATATCCTCAGGAGTAGTTTTGATAGTACCCTCCCCTTCTGAGAAAATACCCTCTATTAAACGGGAAGCTTCAAATTGGGAAATACGTCTGGCCAACATTTTACCCAACTTTTCACCTTGATCCACGAACTTTGCTTTAGTTTTAATAATAGCCAGTTCGGCCTGTTCCCCCAGTAGAATGAGATATGCATCTTTTGCCTTTACTAAACTTAATTTCACCTCCTCAGTGGGGGTATTGAGAAGCTTAAGTTCTAAAGACCTAATCTGTTTTAACAACTCCTCCATTGTGATTTCCCTTTCTTTCTTTCTCTGCACTGCCTGGCTGATCAATAAACCTCTCATATATGCTTTAAATGCTCCCCAAAGAATATCCGGACGAACCTGATCCTTCAAGTTGAAATGAAAAAACTCTGTAATTTGAGCTGACAAATATTTGGTTATTTTGGGACTCCTCAATATCTGATTATTTATCTTCCATCTATTACTTTTACGGATTAAGGAAGGCAGGAAAACTGTGAGGTCTACAGCAGAATGGTCTGAGAGGGGAGCAGCTACTATTGCTGAGCTGAGAATTCCGGGGAGCAAGGTGCGAGACAATAGGATATAGTCCAACCGGGAACGCGACCCATGAGTCGGGGAAACAAATGTATAGTTCCTCTCTTGAGGATGAAGAACCCTCCAAACATCTGCTAGGCCCAATTGGTCAACCAAATCCCCAAAGGCTCGGGAAGCAGAAGTAGGAAGTGCCTGAGTCCTAGAAAGTCTATCTAGTGACGGGTCTAGCACAGTATTGAAATCACCAGCTATTATCATGGGAAAATGGCTGAAAGGTTGTAAAACCTTAAGTAATTCGACCAAAAAATCATGAGAATCCGAGTTAGGGCCATAAATTGCACCAATCAACATAACCTTGTTCTGCAATTTACCTTGTACCAAAATGTACCTTCCCTCATTATCCTGGATAACCTTAAGGGGGATGAAGTGCAATGACCTGTGGAATAATAGCATGACCCCTCTGCTCTGTGTGGTGCCCTGTGACGTGAAAACCCTCCCTATCTGAAGTCTCCGCATAGCATTGCTTTCTTCTTGTAACAAGTGGGTTTCTTGCAAAAATACAATTTTAGCCCTCAATGCATCAATGTACTTCAATATTTTAAATTGTTTTGTTTTGTCCCTCGCCCCTTTAATGTTCAATGTAAGAAATTTTATAGCAACATCCGTCCCCATTTCCGATACAATCCTGTAGTGACTTGTCGTTGTGTAATTAACCAGTCAACACTTCTACATTTGCAGGCCTTGCATACCCCCCCCAACACAAAGAATCCAAAGTCCCTCCAGACGCTACCCTCCCACCAATACCCACTTCTCCCAAACCATTCCTTTGATACCCCAAAATTATCACCTCCCCCACCGCCCCACTTACCCCACTAATAGTATCAGTAATAAACCAATAATATAGAAGAATAAGTAGAGCGACCCTCCATAACACCCCCCATATCCCACCCCTCAATTGTCCCCACACCCCTCTCAGCACTCTTTGGTCCATGTGACCATAACTCCGTCAGCTAATCCTCCCCCACTCCCCGGCATGTCCTTACAACTAAACCCATTTAGTCCACCGTCTTTATTAATACTAATATTCATAATGAACCCTCTTTCCCGGTACCTAGCCTTTATGTGATCCACAAGACTGTTAACCCTTTAAATCCCAATCCATTTCCCCCCCGAATCCCACCACACACCCAAATTCAACACAGACCAACATTCCATAAAAATCATTTAAAAGGACATTCAATTAAACTTGCTGCAGTTTCACACTTTGAAAAAAAAAAAAATCCTTTTATCGGCGAGTTTCATCCGAAGTAGTCCGCAGTACAAAAAAGATCTAGGTAGTCCCAATGGAATTATGGTGAAATGTACATCCAAACACCCGGCAAACATGATTAAATCCCAACCGAAAAAAGCAAAAACATAGCCCGAAAATCGGCTTCATTCCCACAGTCTGTCCATGCTATTACTTCGGTAAGGCAAACAAAATACAGTGCACAAAAATCACCTTGCGATCCTCTTCTGAGCCAATTTTGCCACCTTCACAATGTCCATCTATATACACCCAGGGCAGGACCATAACCAAAGTGACAGGGTGAGCTACTGAACAGTTAAAAGCGAATACCACGACTAAAGGGTAAATTAAGACACGGCAACCGCTGCTCTTCCTTCTCGGTATGGCCGTGTGATTACATACTGCTCTGGTAAACACCATCGAGAGGAACCCTCTCACTCAAAGGCAGAGCTACATATTACCCCACAAAACTTGAAACTGTGCTCACACAGGCTGCTCATCCTGGACGTAGGCCCTGGACTCCGGGACAAAAAAAGAAAGTTTTTAGCCGAGACACCACACTTATTAGTCTTCAGTCCGGGTGGTGTGATCAGAAAACAAACAAAAAAAACAGGAGCATTCACCCCGATCGATCGGGGAATCGCTTAACCCTAGACCACACCAGGAGAAAATGAAAGGCAGACCGTCTTCCTCGGCAAACTCCCCGTGGTCATTTGAAGAGATCCGGGAGGGCGGTTGTCAGACCCTTACCAGCCATAGCCGCGTCCTCGAATGCAGCCCATTGCCCGTTGAGTAGTACATGCAACTTTGCTGGATACAGAACTTTAAATTTTATGCTGGCAGGAATCAGCTTAGAAATCAGCGGGTGGTATTCCGCGCGCTTCTGCCTTACTGTAATCGGTAGATCCTGTGCTATTCTAATGGGGGTCCCCTTCCAGTTCAATTCCTTTTTCTCTCTGGCTTTCAGCAATATGAATTGGTGCTCCTGGAAATTTAACAGGCGGACAATGAAAACCCATGGGGGGGCACCCAAAGGTGGTACTGCTCGCAAGGCCCGATGTGCCCGTTCGATTATAAATTTCTCTCCCAAAGGCGTTCGGGCCTACCAGATCTTTAAAGAAGCCCTGGGCGAAAAGGGTCGGGTCGGCTCCTTCCTCTCTTTCCGGAAGACCGATAATCACTAAGTTATTTCTCCGACTCCGACCCTCTAAATCTTCTAATTTTGCCTCCATCCTGGAGATCTTCTGGCGAAGGTTAACAAGCTCCGGTTCTTGCTTCGAGACCCTTTTTTCTAAAGAAGAGACCTTTACTTCAGTGTCTCCGGTGCGTTTAGATAGATCCTCCAGTGCCGACGTGACCGCTTTCAATTCTGCGGCAATCGAGCCCAATTCGGCTCTGAAAGGATTGAACTCTGCTAGGAACTGAGCGAGGGTCAGGGGCTCATTTTCGCCAATAAAACCGCACTCCTCAGGGCCTTCATTCTCTGTAGAAACTCTCGGCTTCTTCGGCTGGGCCTTTGCCGGTGACAGGGGCGGCGTGTGTCGGGACGTATTTTTCTTCATTACTTCGTCCATATGCGCCTGAAAGTGCCAGGATAGCTGATCGAATAACTAATGCTGTTGTAAAGCCCAAAATAAAGCTGTAAATGCCCCGAGAAGTTTTAAAAAATTAACTTTAAAGCCGGGGGGAAACTGGAGGCGAAGGATCAGACTGCTACTGCAGAGCTGGCATCACGTGACTCCTCAATGGAAGAGATTCTGTGATCAGCCATTTTCAGAGCTACAGAGCTCTTACAAAATGGCTGTAGGCTCCACCAACAGCCCTAAAAATGTACTGCAGATAAGGATCCTGACTACATCCTGGCCCTGGCAGACCCCAGACTAGTCCATGAGGAGCTTAGATCTGCAGTAAGACTGGAATATATTGTTACTCATATAAACACCAGATCAAACTCAGGCTACTTCTCCCATGCAACCCTCTAGTTTGGAACAATCTGTCTACTAGCCTGTGCCTGGTTCATGCTCCGCTATGTCTGGCTTGATTAACTATAGTTCAGAGTAACTGGAAATAAATAATGGCACTGTTAATGAATAAGAGTGTAGGAACATAAAAGATAACCATTGCCTCAGGGCTTTTGTGCTGAGGAGGTTTTTTTTGTCTTTTAGATTTTTCTCTACAAATTTCTCATATTCCCTGCATTACCAACCTCATGGTATCTGGTGAACACAGCAACCATAATTGAGCAACTGCAAAATGGGCAACGCAATCATGGCGCCTGTGTTCTGGCCTACCTGGCAGGGTAGTGGTGGGATAGGGGTGGGTGACTACAGCAACAGGATCTATGTATATACACATGCACGGGGGAAGGCCCATGCTGCATGATGGGTGAAAGGAGAGAGGGTATGTGGGGTGTAGTGCGACAGCTGGCTGCTGAACTGGCTGTGCGGTGTGGTGGATAGAGTGCCAGGTTCAGGTCTGGAGCATGGCCAAATTTTGTGTCAGGTCTATTTTTTTATTTTTTTAAGTTTTATACCCCCAACATACACCCCCTGGAGTTAAGAATCTTTAAGTACAGGGGTGTGGGGGGCACAGACCCCTCCGTAACAAAAAAACATTGGCAGTTTTATAGTCGCTGCACGTGTACATCGCCATTATTTATTTTCGCTGATGTGTACTCTTCCAAACAGCGATTGCTATTCCGTGATCACTGTTATGGCAGAGAACCCCAACATCATGTAGCTGCTCCAAGCCTTTGAATGTCTGGTCCTTCATATTGGCAAATTCTGCCTTTCTGAAGCTCTGGGAACTGGTGGCTGAGACTCAGCCAGCTGTCCCTGTCTCCAGGGAGAAACCTAACTTGTTGTGGTCATTTGATTCTCACTGGTCCTTAACATACACACTGCTGACCACCCTAACCCCACTGCTGAGAACAAGTTTAAGAGTAACCTCAAACGTAGTCCACTGATGGACTTACTGCTCTTGGAAGCAGTACTTTGAGGCAGACGTGAAGTCTGTCTGACCCTTGCCAATAGCCTTCTCACGATGCATGCTTATACCTAAAAGATTGATGTCATCCAGGATTGTAACTGTATTTGATGTGACTGTTCATATAACTTCACCAAGCAGCTAAGCGTGTTGCTCTGCTTAATTGCTTTCTGGCCTGTAGCACACACCCCAGGGTCACTCTTTGGCCCACCTTTCCCCCTATCTTTACCCAGATGTCGATGATAAGATATGGGAGGATGGTAGGAGGGAATAGGGGTCAAGTTACAACTAAAGCAATCTATCTGGAGCTGTATTTAGTGCATTTAGACCCTGGGGTGTGTGCTACAGGCCAGAAAGCAATTAAGCAGAGCAACACGCTTAGCTGCTTGGTGAAGTTTTATGAACAGTCACATCAAATACAGTTACAATCCTGGATGACATCAATCTTTTAGGTATAAGCATGCATCGTGAGAAGGCTATTGGCACATGAATTAAAACAAAGAGTACAGGAAAGACAAAAAATGTAGCTTATAAAAAAACTGTTGGGTCTAAATCAAGGTTTAAATCTCCTCCTCCTCGCTGTGATCTCCAACTCTCAGCAGTGACAAAACACAGTGACAAAGCACAAATCTGGACTGTCATGTACGGTATGGGCTGCACGCCCATTGGCTGTACTCTCTGCACCAATGGGCGTGCAGCCCTACCGGACTAGTCAGTCACGGGCGGCGGGCGAGGCGGGTGGGATGCTGTCGCCACCGGCCGCGGGGCGGGGTGGAGGCTTCGTGGGTGGGTGGGGGGACACTAGACATCAGGGAGATGTTTGGGGGTTCTGCTGTGACATTCTGCCACGATCGGGCTATTCGGTCCACTGGACCACCAGGGAGTTATTCGGGTTGGGGGAGGTTACATTCTGCCCGCGATCGGGCACTAGGGGGTTATACAGGTTCTGCCAGCGATCGGGCACTGGGGGGTTTATACAGGTTCTGCCAGCGATCGGGCACTGAGAGGTTTATACAGGTTATGCCAGCGATCGGGCACTAGAGGTTTATACAGGTTCTGCCAGCGATCGGGCACTAGAGTCACTTTGAGTTCTGCCTGATCGGGCACTGGGGGGATTTATACAGGTTCTGCCCGCGTCCGGGCACTGGGGGTCATACAGGTTCTGCCCGCGATCGGGCTGTGGGGAGATGTGTGTGGGGGGTGACATGTACGTGTTCTGCCCCGCGATCGGGCTGTGGGAGATGTGTGGGGTTCATGTACTTGTACTGCCCGCGATCGGGCTGTGGGAGATGTGGGGGTTCATGTAACTGTGATGCCCGTGATCGGGCTGGTGGGGAGGCACAGGGACGGGTTGGGGGCCAGCCAGGGTGGCAGGCTGTGTTAAGCCCTGCAATACAGCAAACTCACCTGTGGGTGGCCCTCAACTTGATCCTTTTTTCTTGGCTCAAGGTTGTGCAGGCGGAGGTTGGGGTTACGATGCACAACTCTGCACAACCCGACTGAATATCAGGGTTGCGCAGGTTATGCATGGTTCCTCCCTCCTGTTGAGCATGCATTCATTTGCATTGCTCTTTAGCAACCTGTTGCCAGTGGAGCAACTGCCTCCTGCTGAATATCGCAGAATGGCGCAATGTAGGACTTGAGCATGCGCAACCCTGTTGCGCATGGAGCAACCCTTTTGAATATCTGGGCCTACATGTTAATTGTCTCTCTTCCTCTGTCTTTTGGATTTTGTGTCATAGCACTTACCCTGTATTACTCCTCCCCTACTGCGGTCCCCATTTTTTCCTGATATTGCCTGCCTCTGTGCATCTTCTCTGATTCATCTGATGTGACTGCACACAGAACTAGTTTGCTGATCCATTTAGCTTGAATTGTCATCAGTTGTGCCATTCCTAATATTATCAAGACATTTTACTCAGTGCTGACACTACCCTGGTTACTTTGCTGTTATTTTTTTTCTCTATTATATATGGAACTGTTTTGTCATGTTCGTATACTGTACTATTTTCCTTGTACCTCAATATCCTTGTTTTGTTTTGATTATTTCTGACATTTGTTTTGATAAGCGCCTTGTACCTCAATATCCTTGTTCTATTTTGCCTACTTTGTAACCTCCTGGGTTGTACCTGAAAATAGACATTTTATGGCAAGCATACCTACCGGTAATCAAAAACTAAATAAATAAATACATTCCTTAGACACTTGCTCTTGCTTCTGATCACTACCTCATACCTTTCCATTTACTGCCCTGCCCCTCCCATGCCTACCTACTGTTTCTCTGCATTAGGGCTGTGCATCCCCAGAATATTATTTTCTGAATAACATGAATAATGGGCTATAATAATATTAGGACCCAAATAGTGAATAGCCCACTATTCAAGTGGTACCTGGTATTCAGCCGGGGATTGTCTAAAATGAAAAAAATAGAAGCCTTTTCTGGCTTTCCCCCTCCTGATGATCAGTAACAAATATATATCGTCACTGGTGTCCAGTGGTCCCACCTCCCCAGCCAATCATCGGCCCAAACTGAAGAATCCCCCCCAACTGAGATTTCCATTAATTTCCCTGTCCCCAATGTCTAAAAATAAAAAATCAAATCCTGACTCCCTGGTGTCTACTGGGCCCCCCAACCCCTCACCAAGCAATCAGATAGTAACCACCCTCACTCCCCCCCACTACCCCTCATAGGCCTCCAGCACAGCCCTCAACTCACTTCCATGGTTGGCAGCCTGACTGAGTGCTTCAGTGAATGAGCGCCTGCTTGTACAAGCATGCACTCACTCATTCATTGAAGTGGGGGCAGCGGGGGGGGGTCCACTAGACACCAGGAAGTCAGCAATTTATTTTGTTTTTTTAGACATTTAGGACAGGGAAATTAATGGAAATATTTTGTTTTACTGTTGGCCAGGTGGGGGAGGCCTTATTATTAATTTTAATGACCCCCTCCTGGCCACGAATAATGAATACCAAATAATGAATACCAAATATTTTGGCACTGAATACTGAATATTCAGCAAATGGTATTTGCATAGCTCTACTCTGCATCTTTTTCTGTTATAAACTTAATGCTATGTCTTCTGTAGCACTAATTACCTTCGTCTCCCACTGCAGTTGATGTCTCTTTCTCTCTCTCTCTCTCTCTCATCCCCAGATATCAAAAGTCTGCTCTGCTTACTCTTATACTTCAACCTGTTGTATCTATTTCATCAGCCAGCCCTGTGATGAGACTGCAAACCTAAAGCAGTTGTACACCCTACCCTTCCTTACCTTCATTGCACTGATACAGTAGTGAGTATCCACATACAGTAGCTGTACCATCTTGTGTTTTTGCCTCCCTAGACTAAACACCAAACTGATTTGTACTACTGTCTTATCCACAGCTTTTACTATTAGTATTATGTTTTTTACCACAACTGTATACACTGTACAACAGTTTATATCTGTGCATTTAATCCCTTACCTCTGTAACCCCAGTATGTTGTACTCTTTCCTATTTATTGTTAATGTTTTTCTCATGTTTACAGTAACTGTCTTGCCTTATGTAAGTGTACTCTCCTGGGGCATGCCCGAAAATAGGCAGGTTTCTGTCTAGTGCACTTACCTGGCTGACAAAAGCAAAATAAAATAAAAATAAAATGTTGCAAATATCTCTGTCCGTGTGCAAAGCTGTGTTAGATGTAAAGCAACAGTACTAGATAATCAGGAAGCGATTATAAAAATTCTGTTTTTTTAGCTAGAAACATGGAGCAATAGTTCATGTTTCATAGATAAATAGATACATAGACAGTGTCGGCAGATAAGGGCCTATGGCCCACCTAGTCTGCCCATTTGAGCTTGTAAGTTCAGTTTGTTTTCCTAGAAGTCTATTTCCCCTTACCCCTGACCTCTAGAATTCCTTTATGTCTATCCCATGCATTCTTAAATCCCGTGATTGTTTCAGCTCCCACCACTTCCTCTGGCAGGGTGTTCCACTTGTCCACCACCCGTTCTGTGAAGAAATTCTTTCTCATGTTTCCTCTGAATCGTCCTCCTCAACTTCATCCCATGCCTCCAGTCCTGGAAACATATTTTTCGCTTAAAAATAGTGTTTTCCTGCACCCTGTTCCTCCCTGTAAGATACTTGTATGTCTCTATCATATCCCTCTCTCCTCCTCTCCTCCAGGAGTACATGTTCAGTTCCTTCAACCTGTCTTCATATGACTTGTGATGCAACCCATGCACCATCTTTGTTGCCCTCCTCTGAACCTTCTCTACCCTGTCTATGTCCTTACATAGGTATGGTCTCAGAACTGTACACTGTACTCCAGGTGGGGCCTCACTAGTGTCTGTATAGCGGAATTATGACCTCCTTTTCCTCTGGTGATGCCCCTGCCTATACATCCCAGCATCCTATTTGCTTTACCTGATGCCTTGTCACACTGTTTCCTACTTGAGGTCATCAGAGATGACAACCCCAAGATCCCTTTCCTGCTTGGTGCATGCTATATCCTCACCCCCAACTGATATATTGTGCCAGGGTTTTTGTACCCATATGCATTATCTTGCACTTCTTTGCATTGAATTTCAACTGCCAAACCCTTGACCATTCTTCAAGTTTCTGCAGGTCCCTTCTCATTCTGTCTACACCCTCTGGTGTGTCTACTCTGTTACAGAGCTTTGTGTCATCAGCAAACAGTGAAATTCTGCCTTCTATATCCTGTGCAATGTCACTGATGAAGATGTTGAATAGGACCGGTCCCAGCACTGATCCCTGTGGTACCCCACTGGTCACTCTTCCCTCTATGGAGTGACAGCCATTTACCACCACCCTCTGTGTCCTGCCACCCAGCCAGTTACCTACCCACCACACTACTGTCCTGCCCACACCCATATTCCCCAGTTTGTGTAATAGTCTTCTGTGTGGCACAGTGTCAAAGGCCTTGCTGAAGTCCAGATAGGCCATGTCCACTGCCCTCCCGATCCACCTCCCTAGTCACCCAGTCAAAAAATTCAATGAGGTTGGTCTGACATGACCTCCCCCTGGTGAAACCATGCTGCCTTGGGTCCTGTAGTCCATTGACAACCAGATGTTCCACCAATCTCCTCCTTCAGTAGTGCTTCATGATCTTTCCCACTACCGAGGTGAGGCTGACTGGTCTGTAGTTCCTGCTTCCTCTTTGTTCCCACTTTTGTATAGGGGACTACATCTGCTGTCCTCCAGTCTTTGGGTACCTCCCTGTTTCCAGTGATTGGCTGAACAGGATAGCCAGAGTTCAGCCACCACCTCTCTTAGATCTTTAAGGACCTGGGGTGCACCCATCTGGCCCCATTGCTTTATCAGCTCTTATTACTTCCAGTTCCTTCAGGACCCTTTCTTGTGTAAAGGGACTTGTGTCCATTTCTGCACCATTCTCACCCTTGTACTCCTTCAGACCCATTACCCCCTCTTCCTCAGTAAAGACTGAGCAGAAATACCTGTTCAATATGTCAGCTTTACTGTTGTCATCCTCCACGCGGCTCCCATCCTCCCCCTTCAGTCTAACTATCCCTCCCTTTGTCCTTCTTTTTTCACTTATGTACCTGTAAAATGTTTTGTCCCCTTTAACCACTGATTTTACAATGTGTTCTTCTGTCTGAGCTTTGGCTTCCCTTACTGACTTCCCTGCTTCCCTTTGTTTCTCCTGGTACTTCTCCCTATCCCCTTCTGCCTGTGTCTTTTTGTATTGCCTGAATGCAATCTTTTTGGCTTTCACTTTCTTTGCTACCTCTTTGGAAAACCATAATGGTCTCCTCTTTCTTTCCTCTTGCTAACCTGCTTAATGCATAATTCTGTTGTTCTTATAATCCCATTTTAAATACTGCCCACTGTTCCTCAATCCCTGATTCCTGTCCCATTCCCTTAATGCCTCTTTCAAGCATCTCCCATTTTCCCAAAGTCTGCCCCCTAAAATCCAGGATACGTGTTTTTGTGTGGTTTGGTTCTGCTCTTTCTGTGATTTCAAACCACAATGACTGGTGGTCACTGTTCCCCAGGTGCTCCCCACTGTTACCCCCATCACACTGTCCCTGTTTGTGAGCACAAGGTCCAGTATTGCCTTCTGCCGAGTTGGTTCCATGACCAGTTGCTTGAGGAAGGCACCTGAAGGGAGTCCAGGATAAATCTGCTCCTAGTTGATGCTGCTGCTGGGATGCTCCAGTCCACGTCTGGTATATTGAAGTCTCCAACCAGTACTACCTCACCTTGTCTGCCATCCTTTGGATGGCTAGCATCAACTCCTATCTGTTTCTTCCTCCTGGGCTGGTGGTCTATAGACCACACCTGTGCGATGGCTGGCCCCATTTTCCTTTCCAGCTAACCCACAGTATCTCTCCCATTTGTTCCTCCTGGATCTGTGTGGCCCTTATGTCATTTTTCACATACAGTGCCTCCTCCTCCCTTCCTGCCTGCTCTGTCTCTTCTGAATATGTTGTAGCCAGGTATGGCCATCTCCCAGTCATGGTTATCATTACACCAGGTTTCAGTGATGGCCACAATGTCCAGGTCTGACTGTACCATGACAGCCTCCAGATCTCCCATCTTGTTGCTAAGGCTCCTGGCATTTGCACATGGCTTTCCATGATTTTACCTCCCTAGACTGCTTCACTGTTCTACTCCAGCCCCTTCCTTGGTTGTCATTTATCCCTGGTTCTCCTTGCTGTCTGCCCTTCTGCTGAATTTTGCCCTTTTCTGCTTATCCACCTTTTGGACACTAATCTCCATCTTTGCACACTGCTTTGCAGAGATAGCCACTCCTCTGGTTCACTGGTTCCATTACTAGCTGTGGGGGTGAGCAAGTAGGTACCATCCTTGCTGGCCTGCCACCCCTTTGCTAGTTTAAATGCTTGTCAATGTAGCATTTAAACTTATCATTGAGTGCTTGGATTCCTCCAGGATGGATGCAGGCCGTCAGGCTTGAATAAACCTCCATCCTCCAGATGGGTCCCCAGTCACCAATGAATCCAAACCCTTCCTCACAGCACCAGTTCTTCAACCATGAGTTAAAGTTCTGGTGCATACTCTATGCTCTCCCTTGCCTCTCACAGGTAGTACTTGAGAAAGTGACAGAAGTAGCTACTTGCTTGAGACCCTCCCCAGTTTCCTAAACTCTTCCTGAACTTCCTTTGGCTCCCCATTTGCCAAGTCATTAGTACCTAGGTGGATAATGACATCCAGCTCACCCTCCTCTCTTGCCTTCCCAGTGATCCCCAGTATCTTCCTTCCATCCCTCCATGCCGTGGCACCTGGTGAGCACCTCACCTCCCTGTCCTCCCCTCCTCTGTTCCTAGCTGGATCCTCTTATGATGGAGTCCCCACCAGGATTCGCTTCCTCCTCCTCTGGGGTCCACTGCTTTCCCCACTGAGGTCACCTCCTTGCCTAACCTCCACATCCTTTCCTTCCACTTCCCTGGGTACTCTATTTGGTTGTCCTCATTTGCCAGTGTGGCATATGAGTTCTTGAGAGGAATAGGATCTGGGATGTGCCTCTGCCTGACTGCTCTAACCCTCCCTGAGCCCACTGTCATCCAAGTGCTCCTCGTTCTTGGCATCCTTTGAGGCAGCTGCATTGGGCTGGGTGGTTCCTGGACAGGGGTGATGGTACTCCTGACCCAGTTTACTTCTGCTCTGAGTCTGGCTACCTCATCCCGCAGTCCCGAGAGATGCATGCAGATAGGGCAGCACCTCAGTGTCCAGAAGGTCTGCCTGAATATGGCTGCCCCACAGCCACTGCATTGCACCACTCCCCACATTATACTGCAATTCCACTACTTATCTGCTACTGAAGCTCTCTTAGTTCTCTTTTTATTTATTTACAGTACTAAAAATCCTGTAACTGATCCTCAGATATATATTTTTTTAAGGAAAAAAAAACCAATAAATAAATAAATGAGTCAAAACACTTGTCGTGCTGAGGGTGGTCTTCTTCCCCTTATGCCCTCCTACTTCACACCTCTTACTATACCTGTGTTTAGCTCCTGTCAATCAGATTTATCAGGGCATATAATTAAGAGTTGGGGAAGGGGTGGAAGGGAGCGAAAATGCAGCAATTAAAGACAGCACAGAATTACACCACCACTATTTTTTAAATTTTCAACAGCCCAAAAACAATTATAAGTAAAGACAACACAGAAAGAAAGTATAGTGTCACTACAAGCCTACAATCTAAGTTTAAAAGAAAATACCAGTTACCAGTTACTCTGAAGCACTGAATTGAATATGTTTCCTTCCTTCACCTTCTGGCTTCTTCTGAGAAGATGAACTTCTGTTTGCTGCTTTAACTGTGACTAAGCCCCACCTCCAGTTATCACGTAGCTGAGGTCAGAGGCCAGACAATTAACACCCTTCACCCAGCTACAGGACAGTCAGACAAGCCAAGATAAAATTTGCAGCAATTAAAGACAGCACAGAATTACACCACCACTATTTTTTAAATTTTCAACAGCCCAAAAACAATTATAAGTAAAGACAACACAGAAAGAAAGTATAGTGTCACTACAAGCCTACAATCTAAGTTTAAAAGAAAAATACCAGTTACCAGTTACTCTGAAGCACTGAATTGAATATGTTTCCATATCTTTAAATCTTTTTTTCTAGCAATCTTTAGTTTTTTAGACATTTAAAATTTATTTCCATTATTGTGCATCCAGAGTAAGTATGGCTGCTGCCTAATTTGCAGCCAAACTCCTCCATCACATCACATCACATGTTCTGATTACTTCTATGGGACCATGTGCTGCATATTCCCACTGTCCCTGTGTTGTGCTGCGAGTCATTCGCATGTGCGGTTGGCAGCAGAGGGTGCCAATTCAACAAAGCAGGTGGGAGAAATGTAAACAAAAACAAAGAAAAATGGAACAAATTACAGGGTAATAGTAGAGTGAAAACAAGAAAGATTACCAGGTAAGTACTCAACAGAGCACAGGAAACAAACCATTGCAAAATATATGATTTGTTTTATCTAGCACTGCTGCTTTAAGTTAGTTGGTGTCTGCATCACCCAAAGAGGGGTGTTATCAATAATTTTCTTCTTTAGTGGTCTGCAGCTGCTAGCAAGAACAGCAAAACATGTGAAAATATAAATCTTATATTAAAAGTAATGTTGCATACATTTTAAATATTAAGATGAAACCTCATAAAATGAACCTCAGTAATGCATTAAAAACTACTAATGCAATTCAAGGTTTTCAGAAGAAAAACAATATTGAACAGTAGTTTTGCTTGTTCTCAGAGCCAGTAACCATGGTATGGTATATGGAAGCAGTATATTATAGTGGTTAAAGGCACTGAACTGCATACCTGGAGACCTGGATTTGAATCCTGTCAGCCACCACTTTTATACTGTGACATCTAATGCAAGTCATTTATTTATTTATTTTTAATTTCCTTGTGCTTCTAAGCTGCATCTATAAATAAGCTCTTGCTTAGTGTTCCTGTCCTGGTGAAACAATGGCCCCTTTCCCTAGTAACCACACTTTATCGCTTCATTAGAATAACTTCCAGTGCTAAACAAACAAAACAACTATGATGGACATGGTTTATAGGCAAGAAAATGGGTTCTCCTATAGATATTCACAATAGTTACAGAAAACTACAAATGCCAGCTTAATGTCTGCTTAACACCAGTGTATTGGGTCTCCATGGCTTTCCATTGTTATGGGCTCCTTGACTCCTGTATATGGGCTCCAATATCCTCAGCTCCACATCTCCTCAACTTTGGATTCTGGATTCCCAGTCTGTAAACTCTTGTCTGTCAGATTTGCACTCCAAACTCAACTGCAGCTCATTCTTGTCTCCTATCCTGACTCTCATCCCATTAATAAACCAACTGGTTGGTAACACAAATCACACTTTCCTGAAGTAACTCTGTAATAAAAGAAAAGAAAAACTCCAAGTGCAGGATTTTTTTTGATATAGACAAAAACAGAAAGATAAACCAGACTACTGTGTATCCTAGGAGCATAGCAGAAAAAGATATAATAAATCTGAAAAATATTAGGACTGCCAGCTTCTCTACAACCACACAGTTAGACAGCCACTCCTTCCATCTCTCTCAATCCAACCAGTACCAGAATGATTAATGTTTCAAAGCACCCCACCATAAAATGATTTTGCAACTTATTTGCAGTTCTGTTCTAACGTAATGCAAAACTGTGTTGCTACTCTTAGGTAACAGTTTTAGCAAGGCATTGTTCTGGATCCAGCAACCCTTATGCAACATATTTCAAAATGCTATAGCAACTTTTTCATTAGATAGTTTAATATGAATGGAACTATACTTATCCTCTATCAAACAGAAACACACAGGTCAAATAGATATAGAGTCCCTGCCAGAGAAACCAGCAATATCTCAAATGACTCAATGACAGGGATTGGAATTGCAAATTATACTGTTACTGTAATAATGCTAAAATGAATTATTGTTTGTTCTATGTAGAATTTTATTTTTTTGCAAAATAGGAAGTTTAAAAAAAAAGGTCAAGTAGATCAGTAGGCAAGGGGAAAGCTGGAAATGAAAATATTGGTCCGTATTGAAATATCAGCTCATCAAGTTCCAGAATCATTAGGAACAATGATAAAGAAAAGACAGCATGGGTTTTGGTGGGGTGGAGAGAAGACAATCATTGGTTGCTTATTGTATAGAATCAGAATTACAATCCTTTGAGTCACAGACTCGTTTGCAAAGGCTCAACGTCAGTTAAAGAAATAACAATACAGTGTGTAAGAGAAAAGAATAGAGAGTAAAACAAAAATACAGAAATTAGACATAAACAGGTAGCATATGTTTACATGAACTTGTCGTAATACATGGACCATATGTCCAGGTTACGTAGTGAGTTACTTCATCTGAAACAATAGAGAAGTTCCCTGGTTAGTGCCATTATAAGAAATAGTTTCATAGGGTCATGGAGGACCCAGAGTTGCATTGGCAGGACAGTGGGGGGGGGCATAAGAGGGAGGGGTGGCAGCCAGCTATTCATTTGCTACAGGTTACTGGGCTGAGCTGGAGTAGGCTCCTGTGTGGCCGTGGTTTCTGTAGTTAAGGTGAGTGGGGTGGTAACAATATGTGAGTGAGATGAGTTACAGTTACAGGTTAGTGGGCTGAGCTGGAGTAGGCTCCTGTGTGGCCACGGTTTCCGTAGTTAAGGTGGGTGGTGTGGTATCAATATGTGAGTGAGATGAGTTACAGTTACAGGTTGCTGAGTCCAGGAGCAGGGTTTTGAGACCTGTCTTGAAATGGCTGAGGCTATGGGTCATGGAGATGTAGGACGGAAGACTGTTCAGCCATAGGGGGGCACGATAGTGGAAGGATCTTTGTCCAAGAGAGGTTCTGCAGTGGGGGACTAAAAGGGTAGAGTTTGCTGAGCATCTCAGGGTCCGCCTATGGGGGGCTGTACGGATGAGGGGGTTGAGGCCGGAGGGGGCTTGCTTAAGGTGTATCTTTTTTGCAAGTAGACATGTAAAGTATTTAAGCCAGCCTTGGAAATTTAGCCATCCTGTCTTATTATAAAGCTCGCAGGTATGCGTTAACCTAACACATCCCAAGACTAGACAGCAAGCTTTATTAAGGGCAATGTCGATGCAACTTAGGGTGGTTTGATCAGTTGATCCATATATGACAATACCGTAGTCAACCAAGGAAAGTACAGATGAGGACACAGTGAGATGCATGGCTTGAGGGAGTATGGAGTGCTTATGCCTGTAAAGGATACCTAACCTAAAAAAAAAAAAAATAAATAAATAATAATCTCATGTTAATATAGGAGGTGACTTTTTGGACATGCGAATGGTAGGGGAGTGAAGAGTCTAAGGTGACTCCAAGGTATTTGAAAATATTGACCTGCTCTAGCGTGGAGTCATGGGTGTTTCTTACCACTAGTGGTGCTTGACAATGGGGGCTTTGGTGGTGTGCAAAGTTCATGGTCTTCGTTGTTTTATAGTTGATTATAAGACAGTGTTCAGTGAACCATGTTTGTATTTCCCTAAAGTGACTCTGTAGAGCCGATTGAAGGGAATTAGGATGAGGATGTTTCCAATATAAAACTGCATTATCCACATAAACTAGCATGTGACTGCTGCAGGATTTAGGGAGAGAATTAAGGTAGAGGGTGAAAAGTAGGGGGTCAAGGATAGACCCTTGCGGGACACCAGTACAAACTGTTTTGCATGAGGAGATGGTAGTATTTATTTTGACTTGTTGGGTCTGATTTGAGAGGTAGTTTTTGAACCATGCTGAGACTTCCAGAGCAAAGTTTAGGGATGGAAGGGAATGGAGTAGGAGCTCATGGCTAACAGTATTGAACGCTATGGCCAGGTCCACATAGATAGCTCCAGCCACGGAGCCTTGATCTAGTGCCTCATGGACAAAAGTAGTAAGTTCAGTAAGTGCTGTGGAGCTGCTGTGGCTCTTTTGGAAGCCATGCTGTTCATGGCAGAGCAGGTCATGTTTGGATAGGTAGTCGGTTAGTTGATCCAATACTATTTTTACAAGAGCCTTAGAGAGGGGTGGGAGGATTGATATTGGCCTATAATTGCTTGTGGCTGTAGGGTCTCCAATCTTCAGGACGGGCATGATTACTGCTCTCTTCCAGGTCGAGGGGAATTGGCTGAGACATAAGGACAGTTTGAGGATTTTAGTGAGATGTGGCAGTGTCACATCCAGAGAAAGCGGAATGAGTTTGAGGTCCAGGGAATCACTGCTTTAGCGGGAGTTCTCCAGAGCTTTGGTGAGATATTTTAGGGCCTCCTTATATGAGATGATTTTTAGCCTAAAGGGGGTAGGTATGTTGGTGGCCGAGGGGATGTGGGATGTGTGGGTGATAGGGTCAAATAAGTGAGGTGGGAGAATAGGAGAGAGGTCTGAGAAGGACCTGTTTAGTGCCTCAGAGATAGCCATGGGGTCATGGGTGGTAGCCCCATTTACTATAAGTTGGACTGGGGTAGGGGAAACAGTTTTCCCACAGAGATCCTTGATATTGTCCACAAATTTTTCCCAGAGCCCCAGGTGGAGGTGAGGGTTTGTTTATAGTACATGGATTTGGCTTGTCTGGAGGCCCATGTGCATTTGTTATGGGCCTCTCTGTATCGTTGCCAATCCTGTGGGAGCTGTGAGTCAAAAGCCTTATGCCACAGGTTATCCTTCTGTTGTATTAGTTCAAGTAAAGCTTGGGAGATCCAAGGTGTGTTTGTTTTCTTTAAAATTTGTTTGGAGAAGGGTGCGAAAATATCACAGGCCCTATTGAAGATGGCAATAAAGTAAGTGAGTGCAGTGTCCACTGACCGGGTTGTGTGAACAGGGGACCAGTCGCAGGAGGCAAGGTGGGATATGAAACGTGCTAGATACCCTTTTTTAAGTCATCTGTGTCTAGTGACATTTGGTGGGGAAGGGGAGATATTTGTGGACCACAGGCAGGTCACAGGGGAGTGGTCGCTAATAGTGTCAGGGAGCACCGTGACTTGGGAGATGTTTTTAGGCCTGTTGGTGAAGATAAGGTTGGTACAAAGGTGATAAGGTACTGCATTATAGAATCAACAGGAACTTTTTATTTATTTATTTCAATTTCAGAATTTAATACCTTTGAGCTGGAAGCTCATTTCAGAGGTCCCGTGTCAGTTAGAAAAAGAAACAGTAATGCAGTACAAAACAAAACAGATAAATACAGTTTCAATAAAATCTTAATGACATCTTAATGACATAGTTACAAAGAAATGTAGCACACATGTTTATGAACAGTTCTTCTCTTATGTGCAAAGGCATGCAGTTAAGTTGACTTGAAGGTGAAATTCTTGGGCAGAATGAACATTACAGTTGAAGATGGGAACAAGAATGGTTAGCCTGGCTGAGACCCAAAAGTGTCACAGGGATTGAACAGAGGACATCGGAAGGATCAAAGGGATTGGACAGATGACATCTGAAGAATGAAAAAGAAAGGATGGTTGAGGCCATGTTGGCTTTGTTATGGAAAAACATGGAGAAGATTGGACCTTGGGATGTAAGGGAAAGGAAGGAGGGTGAAGGAAGGGAGGGGAAATTCCAGGTGGTAGGGAGGTGGTGGTGATAGGTACAAGGGTGAACTGGAAAGTGCAAATGGTAGAGCAGGGTTTCTAAGACAGGCTGGTCCCATTAGGTGCTGCATTCACAGCTACTGTGTGATGCTAGATAGGTATGAAGCTTAGATTTAAATGGGCCTAGTTTAGTTTTTTTGACTTTATGTCATCACTAAGCATATTTAACCACAGGTTGCTCTGTACTCAGAACCACTGTCCTTGGGTAATCTTCTGGAAAGGGATTTTAAGGGGTTGGCTGTTTTTGCCCAGTACGCCCGGTTTCATTGGACATGCTGAGGAAATTCCACACTCCAAGATGTGTTAGGCCTAGGGTGGATTTCTTTGCAAGTAGGCATACCTGGCACTGTATTCAACAGTCCAGGTTTAGCCAGCCGGATTGTGCGTAAAGCTCACAAGTGCATGTAAGACAGTGAGCTTCCAAAACAAGCCTACAGGCCTTGTTGAGGGCTGTTTTTGTTCACTGGAGGGCTGTGTACATTGCAGCACTGTAGACCACTAGTCCATAGTCAATCACAGACAGCACTGAACTATTCACTAGTTTTAGGACCTGATTTGTCAGGCAGCATTTGTTCCTATGTAACAATCCTAATTTAGCATTTAAGGATTTGGCTACAAGATCTATGTGCTCTGTCAAAGAGAGGGAACTCTCTAGTAGCATTACTCCTAAGTACTTAACATTATGAACCATTTCAAGGGGTTGTATTTTGGCTGTTTAGTATTTTTAGATGGTGGGACCTATGTCTGTTTTGAGAGGAGGCAAATTCCATTGCTTTTGTATTTTTATTAATCAGCAATTGTGAAGTTAGTTTGCATCTTTTTTTTAAAGCTACAGAGTCATAGTGTCTTGAATATAGCACCACATCATCTGCATACAGTAGAAAATTATCTTGAGTAGCTAAAGGGAGTTGATTTAATAACAGGCTAAAAAGCAGGTGTCCAAGATGGAGCCTTGGGGGACTCCTGTGTTAATGCACCAGTTTTCAGAGAGAACATCCAAGATGTTCACCTTTTGTACTCTTCCAGAGAGGTAGCTCCTGAACCAAGCCACAGATTCATGGGAGAGTCCTGCATGGGATTGCTGGTTCAGAAGGACCCATGGCTTACTGTATCGAAGCCCTTGGTGAGATCAATGTATGTTGCCCCCACCAAGAGCCCCTGATCTAGTGCATCATGAATATACCCTGTGGATTCAACTAGAACAGTAGTGGTGCTGTGCTGCTTTCAGAACCCATACTGTAGTGGGCATAGCAGCTGATATTTCTCAAGGTAATTGACAATTTGATCATACACAATGTGTTCCAGTGCTTTTGAGAATTGGGGGAGTACTGAGATAGGTTGTAGTTTATGTGACTAGTCCTACCCCTGCTTTTGCAGACTGGCATTACCACAGTGGTTTTCCAGAGTAGGAAGAATTTACTGGATAGAAGAGATAGGTTTAAAAATCTTGAGAGGGGTGGGAGCATCACATCTAGAGTGAATGCAATAAGCGTGAGGTCAAGCATGTTTGTGCTAGCTCTGGATTTACCAACAACTTGTGAGAGGTATTTTCTGGCCTCAGCTGGGATAATATTAGGGTAGAAGGGGGTGCATACAAGGCTGGATATCTGTTTTATGTGCAAGACTGCAGTCACTCAGAGGTTCAAAGAAATCTGGTCCCAGTACACCATTAAGGTATCTGAAGGCATTATGGATGGTGTTGGTGATTATACTAGGATCCTGGTTTGGTTTTCACTCAACATTTAGCATAGTAGGAGGTGTCTTATTGGGTTTCCCAGTCAATGTCATACTGTTGTCCCAGAACTTACAACTGTCTCCCCAGGACTTAGCTAGCTCAATTTTGAATTGTTGGCTTTTGGACATGTGAATTGCCAGGTACTGTACACTTGTTCTGGACTGTTTTGTAGTTCTGTAAATCTACTTGTGATCATGTGCTTTTTACTTTGTACCACAGGTTATCCCTGTGCTTCATCTGCTCAATGAGTTGAGGTGAGATCCAGGATTTACAAGTGCCCCAGATTGTGCTTTTAGTGTAGAGGTCATAGATATTGCATGCCTCACTGAATTTGCAGATAATGATTTCAAATGCTGCATCCACGTCCATTACACCTTCAATAGTTTTCCAGTCTTAGTGACTTAGTTGTGCTTTGAGTACACCCAGTTACCCATTTTTTTTTTAGAATTCTAGTTGACAGTGTTTTTGCTGGAATCTGAGGGGACTTGTTAGACCAAGTAAAGAGGATAGGGAGTGGTCACTGATGGAATCTGACAGGACAACTCTGTGATTAATTCTCTCAGGTAGGTTAGTGGTCAACCAGTCTATTAGTGTACTGGTCCCTGTACAATAATTTATACAAGTGGGACAGTCCACTAATTGGGTCATGTTTAAGGAGGTTATGGCATTTCTGTACAGTGCCACCTCAGGGAATTTCCAGTTAATATTGAAATCCCCGACAATTAGTAACTCAGAATTGTAGCCGAGGTCTGTGAAGTAGTCTAGGACCACTTAGAACCCACTAGATTGTTCCTTAGGAAGGATATAAATAGATACCAATGTTAGGCCTTTGCCCTTTGTGCCAAGCCAAATTTTTGCCTCCAGTATTTTGGAATTACAACTAGCTGTTATGCAGGGAAGCACTTGTCCCTGAATGTGGTCTTTAATGTAGATGATACATCCACCTACTCATTTTCTTGACCTGTCTAGTTTAAAGGAGGTGTAGCCTTCAATCTGGATGGCCATGGCAGTGACCCTCAGGGTGAGCTAGGTTTCAACTACTGAGATTATATCTCACTGATGCTGGGTAACCCATACTTGTAGCAAGTCTAGTTCAGCTACAAATATTAATGGAGGCTATTGTTAATCCACTGTGTTTTGTTTGTGGTACTGGTGAATGCAGCATTGGTCCATGGATAGGATGGGTATTCCCTGAAAGCAGCAGAAGTAGCCAAGCCATTCTTTTTTTATTTTCTTTTTGTTGCTTGGTGCCCTAAGCCCCACTAACAGGCTCACCAGGCTCCAGCAGCTGCCCTCCCTCATACTCGGGCTTACTTCCCACCGAGTGGGCCATCAAAGGAGACTGTAGTGGCTAGAGGGGATGGCACCAGAGCTGGCTCATTAATGGGGGCCGGCATATTTTTTTGGTAAGTCTCTTGGGGGTGGGGAAATGCAATGATGACCAGCACCCCCCAGTACATCCTGGCACTGACCATAGTGGTACTCCTGACCTCCACCAGGGGTCCGCAGTACGTTGGACACTTGACCCCCCTACCCCTTAGTTTCATTCTACCCCGGCTGTCCCTCTGACTCCTGGATCTGTTCCTGAAGTTGTTTGCATCACAGATGGCAGTAGCCAAGCCATTCTATTTGCCTGCCATTTCAGGTACAATAGTGCCTGAGAGTGATTGAGAATTATATATCTTTTATTGTTGTTTTTGGCAGAGGTTAGGTTCATGCTAATTATTGGGGGGAGGGATAAGTGTCAGAGTGCATAGCTGGCATCAGACTTGCAGCAGGGCTACAATATACACCATGAGACCCCTTTTTTCTTTTTTCTGTGCTCAAAAGACTGTTGCAACAGCACTGCTATCTCTTTCTTTGCTGTCCCTTTCTTTATGTTCCCTGTAGGCAGGTAGGCCACCTGTCTAATGTTCTGTCTATCCCTTTATAGTGGTCTCATCCTTAGTGTACTGTAAAACACTGCAGACCCCTCACGATTGTGTGCACGATCACCTGCACGAACGTGCGCACATCGCTCCTTGAATGTGCGAATATGCCAATAGCATTTCGGAAAGTAAAGAAGTACATTGCACTTTGCAAAGTCCAGTATTTTGTGTCCCCTTGTTGAAAGAGAAGTTTAAAAAGGCTATCTATATGCTCATTTCACCCTCAGAAGCTGTAAATAAAACTTTAAATAAACGCTGTGTTAGGGCTGAGTCACAATGCCCTAATGCCTCTATTTGTACCCCAATTTGGTTTCTGGTACAAATATAGATTGGTGAGCCTCGCGAAGGGCTATGCACCCTTAGAAACTGTGCAAATTGTTTGTTAGTCCCATTCTTGGCCATTGGTCACTCAGAACTGTAATAGAATGCCCTCCCCCCGTGTCTGTAGAACTTGTAAAGCGCTAACATCTGATACACAGCTTGTTTTCTGGCTTGTGATAGCATTTATCTCCCTGCAGGCTCGCTTTTTAACCTAACGCTGTCAACCACTTTAAACATTCTCACAATGTGCCTGTAAAGCAGGAAAAGCAAAATACCTGTTTTTGCAGCGTTAACATGCTGTGCTGACTTGTGATCTGACTGTAGAAGAACACTGCTGCTCTATAGAGCTGGTCAGCCCTTCCTCGCCCATTATTATAGTCAGGCTCTAAGGGGAGGTGTCTGGCTATGATTGACAGGAAATTATTAATCCTTGAAATAGAAAATAGCCACTCAAATAATGTATTCTGAGTACTTTGACACTATTGATATAATGCCTAATAGTGTTTGGTTTGAGAATATGGCAATAAAAATTGAAACTCAAACAGTATATAAGAAAATTGGGTAAATAGATGAGGGGAAATCCTGTATCACATGGTAGCCCAGTACTATAAAGGGCTTACAATTTTCTAAGGCCAGTTCAGTTCGTTTTGGGCTCATCAGGGTGCTGTGCCCACCATCTTTCTGGTCCTTTCCAGCTCTAATGTCTCAAACATATGGTGCATATGCAGTCTCGTTTGTTATGTTTATATGGATGCCTGGATCCAGTTTATTTCTTTTCATTTATAAGACATACAGTACACTTAAAGTCGATATTTTGTTTGGAATTCACTGAATAAAGGCAGTTTGATTTTATACTCCAACTGGTGTCACCATGTGTATCCCACGGTTCTGTTACAAGACTGTGTGACAGTGGTATATTGCTAAAAATTGTCAGTGCAGTTCTAGTTTTGGGGCATGGCTTGGAATGAAGAATACCACTTCTTATTGTATTTTCATAGCAATAGGGGCTATTCTGTGAGGTGGCAGTAAGTGCCAGACACATGCTTAAGATAAGAAAGGTGCTTAGTAGGCTCATGGTGTGAACCAAAATGGATTACTATATGTTTTTGATTCCAAATTGATAGGAGTTCCTAGGTTGTTTACAATCTCAGATCTGTACTGTCATGCTTGAGACATTGGGGGGGGGTGGACAGAGAGTATAAAACAAATAAATGGAGTTGGTGACATGAAAGAGGAAAAGGTGGAGTTAGGATGCAGAATGAAAGTACCAGAAGAAGGGGTTGGCTCAAATAAGGAGAATTAGTGTTTGGCCATTTTAGATGGCAGGCTATCTACTGCTCCTCCTGAGGTTGAGAGAACAGAAGGCTGAGCCTATGGAGTTTTAAAGAGTGTCAGGGTGCGGGTGGGCATGCAGGAAAAAATTCAAGCTTAAAACAGTAGCTGTGTATGCATACCTTCTCTGGGATCTGACAGTGGAGCAGGCTGCCACAGCTGCTATTAGAGAGCAGCGTTGAAAGTCTAGGAGAAAGCACCTGGTCAGAGGCCACCAAACTGGAAGGAGAGGGAGAACAATAAAAATCTTTAGTGTCTGTGGGATTGGTGGGTGGAAGGCAGACAGAAACAGAGACACAGCATGGGAGCAGGAGGCAGGGGAATTAGTCTAATTGGTGAGAGTGTTCACAGGGAAAGGCAGGGAGGAGAGAAAAGAGAGACAGATGGGGGGAGGTGAGACATTGAGGGTTAGCAGGTTTACAGCATCATTCAAGTCCAAATGGAGTTTTCAGACTACAATGGCTCCCCAAGTAGAGACAGATTTAAATGGAAAAAAAAACACTGAATATTCTGTCTAATGAAATGCAGTGTAAGTCTTAAGTAAAAGTAGCAGTTTAAACAGAGTATCAACATGGACAGAACAGTTAGAATGAGTTCCCCCCCAAAAAAGATAACTTTTAACTGACACAGGCAGTAGAAATTACAATGACAAAAATGCAGTTTAAAACAGGTAAAACATTTGCAGTAAAGGCAGAATAGTGATTGACTACAATAGCCCAATAGCCTAAGCCATACCTCTCAACTGTACCACATTATGAGGAACGTTCCTCAATTTACTTCACAAAATCTCCCTGTTCCACATTGTGAGGACTTGTTCCACATTAAGAATTAACATTTTGAAGCAAAAATCTATAGTAAATGATGCAAAAACTATATTATTCAATTAATAGCAGTCTTTCTGAAGATAAATGAAAACATTTTAACCGTGTTCTGAGCCTCCTAAGCAAAGATTTGATTAAGTGTTCCACATTTTGTTCATTTATTCCACATTTTGAGAGGCAATGTTCCACATTTGGGGGACAAGAGGTTGAGAGGTATGGCCTAAGCAGAAGAGACAATCAGGAGCTATGGATTCATGGGTGCCAAAATTCAAGCTTAGAACAGCAGCCATGTATACATACCTTCTCCAGGATCTGGCAGTGGACTGCTGGTATTAGAAAGTTGTGCTGCAAAACTTGAGGAACGTCCAGTCAGGGACTACCAAACTGGAAGGATAGGAAGAAAAAAATCTTTAATGGCTGTGGAATTGGTGGGCAAGGGGAAGACAGAGATAGAGTCACAGCAGGGGGGGCTGGAGGCAATGGAATTAGTCTAATTGGTGGGAGTGTTCACAAGAAAAGGCAGGGTGAAGAGAGAAGAGCGATAGGTGGGGGGAGGCGAGCCACTGAGGCTTATCAGATTACAGAATCACTTGAGTCCAAATGGAGTTTTCAGACAGGAATGGCTCCATGAGTAGAGACAGATTTAGATGGCAAAAAACACTGAATATACTGTCTAATCAAATGCAGTTTAAGTCCTAAGTAAATGTAACATATCAACTTGGGCAAAACAGTGAGAATGAGATCCCATAAAAGATAACTTTTGACTGGGACAGGCAGTAGAAATTACAATGACAATAAATGTAGTTTAAAGCAGGTAAAACATTTGCAGCAAAGACAGAAGAGAGATTGAGCTCCAATAGCTGTATAGCCAAAATAGAAGAGACATTCAAGAGCTATGGATGCAAGGGTGCCAGCATTCAAGGTTAGAAAAGCAGCCATGTATGCATGCCTTCTCCAGGATCTGTCAGTGGAGAGGGCAGCAACAGCTGCTATTAAAGTGTCACGCCAAAAATCTAGGATGAAGCACCTGTCCAGGGGCTACCAAACTTCTCTGGGATCTGGCAGTGGAGCAGGTGGCCATGACTGCAATTAGAAAGCCATGTTGCAAGACAAGGAGGAAGTGCCCCGTCAGAGGCCACCAATCTTTTCTGAGATTTGGCAGTGGAGTGGGTGGCTGTGGCTGCTTTTGGAGAGCCATGCCACAAGTTTAGGAGGGAGTGTCCAGTCAGGGACTGCCAAACTTCTCCTGGATCTGGCACTTGATCAGGTGGCTGCAGCTGCTATTACAGACCTGAGCCACAAGTCTAGGAGGGAGCATCTGGTCAGGGGCCACCAATCATCTCTGGGATATGGCAGTAGAGTGGGTGGCCATGACTGCTTTTAGAGAGCTGCATTGCAAGTCTAGGATGGAACCCCCAGTCAGGGGTTGCCAAACTTCTCTGGGACCTAGTGGTAGAGTGGGAGGCTATAGCTGCTACTAGAGTTCCTCTCTACAAATCTAGGATGGAGCACCTTTTCAGGGGCCACCAAATTTCTCCAGGATCAGGCAGTGGAGAGGGCAGATTCTGGAGAGATATAGACTAAATGTTAACTGCATAAAAAATGTACTTGTTATTCAGGTCTGTGGTTTTCTTCTCTTGTTCTACCCTGCATATATTACACAATTGGAAAGGAGGAGGTGAGAGAAAGTGCCCATGTCAGCTGGATGGGAAACTCACAACTCCTGTGATATGCATACACTATGAATTCTCTTAAATTAGTCTTTGAATTTGCATGTAACATGCTAGAGAATGGAACAACTATGAGCCTCCTCAGTTGCAGCAAAATACAAAATTGCTTGTGGAAAAGGGATAAAAAAGTATTAAGCACACTGTACTAATTGAATTAGAATGAAGAGGCTGTCTGCTCTTTTTTACCAGCTAATTAAAAAAATAAATAAATAAATAACATGACTGATGCTTTGCATAGTATACAAAAAGCATAACAAGTACATAAATAGAATTGTCCCAGAAAGCTGAAAATTGGGGGTAAATCCCCATCAATACGAATAGCAAAATAAACTATTGCCAAAGCTACTAGGACTGCAATAGAGGAATCTGGGTTAAAAATATTGAAAATATTTTTTTTATGTTTTTACACCAAATGTTCAACACAGCCTTGTGCTGACCCTGCCTTACTAAGAAGGCCAGAGAAAACATTCAACTCCTGGCCTAACGGAGATGTCATTCAGGGACTGCAAAATCAACTTTGGGGCTACAAACACACATTTTGAGCAGGAGTTGAAAAATGACAGCTGTCACATTCATGAGTCGCTGTAATGAAATGGCTATGTTGAAAATTTGGGGCTAAAAATATTGAATATTACCAAAGTTATGAGCCCACATTTGTAAAATTTAACATAGTCTCATAACTTAATAGGTGAATACTTTAGAATCATAGAACACAAGAATGGGCAAAGAATAATTTCACTCCATATTAAATTTATTCAAGGCCAGGAATGCATTTCTAGTCTTGTTTTTCTTTTTTTGGGGGCTTTGAAAAAGTTTTATTTGGTTCATGGGGAGGACATTTGGACATAGCATTACTTAATCAAGCCCTAAATATCATGATATCAGGGCAGAAAGGGGGTTAGGGTGCATGCCAATGCAAGTGAGGATAAGGACAAAACATTTATTGTGGTACTGTACTCTACAAGGCCCCGCTGAAAGAATGCAACATATATGTCAAGCAGAGAAACACCAGCTTGTCATGGATGCTGAAATCTTTGGTGTGGTCTTATACTGCAGCAAGTTAAAATGTCTCAGTTTCATTTTTTAGTTGGGGATTGTGAAAAATATTAGATGGTTGTCAATTCTGACCCACCTTTTTTCTTCTTTGATGACAAAATTGCTGCTTTAAGAAAATGGGTTCTGTAGAAAATTATGATCCATCATATTTTCATTAACCCCAACTTTTTACATGCTGTGGGTTGCTGTCTCACATAGGAAAACTGACCATCTCACTCCTCTCTGAGTGCAAACCAAGCCCCCTTTTTGTGTTGACAAATTCCCCATCTGCCACTTGCTTAGTGGCAGTGAATTTATGTAACTTTTTTAGTTCTGCATATTTATGTAGTCGCATACAATGCCTACTGACATGCTTTGTAAGCTTCACTCTATCAGTTTATTCATATTTCCTCCAGTGTTTACATTTACTGCAGTAGTAAAGAAAATATGTTCAATACTAAAAATGAAAAGAAATGTGCTGGTGGGCTTTCTGTTTGAATACCACTGGTAAGGGGAAGCTGCATTTTCAAAACAGGAATAGCTGGAAGGATCGAACCAATAATATCCACTTTTCTGTTTACTAGTAGCTGTTACCATCTTCTCACTGTGGAACAAAGCAAAATGGATTTGGAGTGGGAAGACAAGTAATATGGTGCTCAGCAATGAAAAAAGTGAAACAAGCTAAAGGATGAGGAGCACCCACATATGCAGAAATCATAAGCACAGCAAAATATTATTCAAAGTTCTTTATTTAACTAAAAGTGCATAGTGCACCCACACATAGTGAGCATAAAAAGCGGTGACAATGTCTCTGAAACTAACATTTCTCCTGGCCCCTACCAGGCATCATCAGAATGAATCACTCTGATGATGCCTGGCAGGGGTCAAGAGAAATCTTAGTTGCAAAGAGGCTCCACCACCACTTTTGTATGATCACTGTGTGTGGGTACACTATGCACAGTAGTTAAATAGGGGACTTTGAATAATATTGTTGTGGTCCTGGTGCTTTCTGCATATGTGAGTGCTCCTCATCCTTTTCCTTGTCCTTCTGGAACAGCAGGCTAAGATGGGACATGATCTCAATCTTTCCATTCTTAGGGGGTATTGACAGGATTGAACATATGGATATGTTCTCCAGCAGGACACATAGACATGCTCTAAAGGTCACAGATGGCAAGTTTAAGGGAAACATTAGGTAGCATATTTTGTCCCTGAAGGTGGTGGCCTACTAAAATGACCTGTCAATAGAGACTGTGAACATGAAGATAGTAGAGTAGTCCCCAGTTTCTCCCCATCCATTAGCTTTTGCCTGCACTGAAACCAACAGTGTTAGAACCCTGCACTGTCTCTGCACACGCTGTACCCACCCATGTGGATAAACAGAGGGCTTCAGCCTCTAGTGTTGTCAGTCTACCACCTTTCATCAGCACTATATCTATCACAGTGCAGAAACCCTGGAGTGTCTGTTCTGCACTGTATCTGCCCCAGTGGATTTATAGATGGCTTCAATCTCCAGTGGTGAAAATCCCTTACTGTTCACCAGTCACACACTGTACCTGTCACTGTAGATAAACAAATGACTTTAGTTCCCAGTTCTGGCAGTCCCTCACCATTCACCAGGACTTAATGCAGACAGTGTGGAAACGAGGCACTGTCCCATCCCCCAAGATTCAGAAATTTCACCTGGAAAGCAGTGAACCACACCTACTAGAAAACAGGGGTTAGGTACTAAATCCCGACATGTAAAATGCTAACACCAAAATCCTGACAACACAAAATACTGACATACCAAAATTCCGACATGAAAAATCCTGACATTACAACTGCCTCTATTCACATAGTCTCAACATGTATAACAAACAATAAATTGTAACTTACCATCATTGATGTCATTCCATTCTGCAGTACTCTTTATCCAGTCTGATCCAGAAATTTAGTAATCCAATTAACACCAATGAAATGTATGTCTTCAATTATATTAATAGTTAAAAGTTAACTTAAGTTAAAACACTGTATTTAACATATTTATAGTGTCAAGTTATGCGCAATTCCCCAGAGATGATCTAGGCAAACCTTTGCAGGTAATCTAGGCAAGCCTCACACAATCTTCTCAATTGTTGTCTCAGCAAAAGATTGAGATGAGCAACCAAGGGGATAGGCAGAAAGGGGGCAAAATTCAATAGAAGGGAAGACAGCTGGGAGAATCTGGGATAAAGGACAACCAGGGAGGGGGCTGGAGTAGAACAGCTAAACAGTCCAGGGAGTTCACATCATGGAAAGCCATGTGTGCCAATGCCAGGAGCCTTAGCAACAAGATGCAGGATCTGGAGGCTACCACAGTGCAGTTGGACCTAGACATTGTGGTCATCACAGAGACCTGGTGTAATGATAACCACAACTGGGAGATGGTCATACCCAGCTACAACTTATTCAGAAGAGACAGGGTAGGTAGGAAGGAAGGATGAGTGGCACTTTATGTGAAAGATGGCATAAAGTCCACAGAGATCCAGGAGGAACAAGATGAGAGAAAGATACTATGGGTTAAGCTGGAAAGGAAAATGGAGTAAGCCATCAGCACAGAGGTGTTCTACAGACCACCAACCCAGGAGAAAGAAACAGGGAGTTGATACTAGCCACATAAAGAATGGCAGACTACTGGGAGGTGGTGCTGATTGGAGACTTCAATTTTCTAGATGTGGATTGGAGTCTCCCAGCAGTAGCATCAACCAGAAGCAGATTTATCCTGGACTCCCTTCAAGATGCCTTTCTTAAACAATTGATCATGGAACCAACTCAGCAGAAGGTAATACTGGACCTTGTGCTCACAAACAGGGACAGCGTGATGGGGTAACAGTGGGGAGGGGGGCAACTGGGGAACAGTGGCTACCAGTCATGGTGGTTTGAAATCACAAGGGGAACAGAACCAAGCCACAAAAAAATCACATATCCTGGATTTTAGGAGGGCAGACTTTGGGAAAATGGGGACATGCTTGAAAGAGGCACTAACCAGGGGGAGGTCATGTCAGACCAACCTCATTGAATTTTTTGACTGGGTGTCTAGGGAGGTGAATCAGGGGAGGGCAGTGGACATGGCCTATCTGGACTTCAGCAAGGCCCTTGACTCTGTGCCACATAGAAGACTATTACACAAATTGGGGAATATGGGTGTGGGCAGGACAGTAGTGTGGTGGGTAGGTAACTGACTGGGTGGCAGGACACAGAGGGTGGTGGTAAATGGCTATCACTCCACAGAGGGAAGAGTGACCAGTGGGGTACCACAGGGGATCAGTTCTGGGACTGGTCCTATTCAACATCTTCATCAGTGACATTGCGCAGGACCTAGAAGGCAGAATTTCACTGTTCGCTGATGACACAAATCTCTGTAACAGAGAAGACACACCAGAGGGTGTAGACAGAATGAGAAGGGACCTGCAGAAACTTGAAAAATGGTCAGGGATTTGGCAGTTGAAAGTCAATGCAAAGAAGTGCAAGATGATGCATATGGGACACAAAAACCCTGGCACAATATATCATTTGGGGGGGGGGTGAGGATATAGCATGCACCAAGCAGGAAAGGGATCTTGGGGTTATCATCTCTGATGACCTCAAGATAGGGAAATAGTGTGACAAGGCAGCAGGTAAAGCAATTAGGATGCTGGGATGCATAGGCAGGGGCATCACCAGCAGGAAAAGGGAGGTAATAATTCCACTATACTAGACACTAGTGAGGCCACACCTGGAGTACAGTGTACAGTTCTGGAGACCTTACCTACATAAGGACATAGACAGGGTAGAGAAGGTTCAGAGGAGGGCAACAAAGATGGTGCATGGACTACATCACAAGTCCTATGAAGACAGGTTGAAGGAACTGAACATGTACTCCCTGGAGGAGAGGAGGGAGAGAGGGGATATGATAGAGACATACAAGTATCTTACAGGGAGGAACAGGGTGCAGGAATACACTATTTTTAAGTGAAAAAGATGTTTCAGGACTAGAGGGCATGGGATGAAGTTGGAGGAGGGCGATTCAGAGAAGCGTGAGGAAGAATTTCTTCACAGAACGGGTGGTGGACAAGTGGAACACCCTGCCAGAGGAAGTGGTGGGGGCTGAAACAATCACGGGATTTAAGAATGCATGGGATAGACATAAAAGAAATCTACAGGTCAGGTGTAAGGGGCAACAGACTTCTAGGAAAACATAAACTGAACTTACAAGCTCAAATGGGCAGACTGGGTTGGCCATAGGCCCTTATCTGCCGACACTGTCTATGTATCTGTGTATCTATGATGGGAATGGGGAGGGAAGCGGGGTGAAGGAACAATGGGCAATATTTAAAACAAGGATTACAAGAGCAACAGAATTATACATTAACAGGTTAGCAAGAGGAAAAGAAAGAGGAAGCCATTATGGTTTTCCAAGGAGATAGTAGAGAAAGTGAAAGCCAAAAAGATTGCATTCCAGCAATACAAAAATACACAGGCAGATGGGAATAGGAAGAAGCACCAGGGGAAGCAAAAGGAGGCAGAGTGGTCAGTAAGGGAAGCCAAAGCTCAGACAGAAGAGCACATCACAAATCAGTGGGTAGAGGGGATGAAATATTGTACAGGTATGCAAGTGAAAAAAGAATGGCAAAGGGAGGGATAGTGAGACGGAAGGGGGAGGACAGGGGCCTCACAGAGGATGATAACAGTAAAGCTGATATACTGACATACTGAACAGATATTTCTGCTCAGTCTTTACTGAGAAAGAGGAGGGTTATGGGCCTGAAGGGAGTACAAGGGGAGGAAATGACACAAAAATGGACACAAGTCCCTTTACACAGGAAAAGGTCCTAAAGGAACAGGAAGGAATACGAGTTGATAAAGCAATGGGGCCAGATGGGGTGCACCCCAGGTTCCTAAAGCAACTAAGAGAGGTGATGGCTGAACCTCTGGCACCCCTGTGTAGCCAATCACTGGAAAAAGGGGAGGTACCCAAAGGCTGGAGGACAGCAGATGTAGTCACCTTATACAAAAGCAGGAACAAAGAGGAAACAGAACTACAGACAATTCAGCCTGACCTCAGTAATGGGGAAGATCAGGGAAGCACTACTGAAAGAGAGATTGGTGGAATATCTGGTTACCAATCAACTACAGGACTCATGGCAGCATGGTTTCACCAGGTGGGGGAGGGAGGGAGGTTATGCCAAACCAGCCTCTTTGAATTTTTTGACTGGGTGACAAGGGAGGTGGATTAGGGAGAGGCAGTGAATGTGGCCTATCTGGCTTCAGCAAGGCATTTCACACAGTGCCACATAGAAGGCTATTAAACAAACTTGGGGGTATGGGAGTGGGCAGGACGGTAGTGCGGTGAGTGGGTTATTTGCTGGGTGCCAGGAGACAGATGGTGGTGGTAAATGGCTGTTACTCCACAGAGGGAACAGTGACCAGTGGGTTACCACAGAGATCAGTGCTGGAATAGGTCTTATTCAATGTCTTCATCAATGCCATTGCACAGGACCTAGAAGGCAGAATTTCCCTGTTCGCTAATGACACAAAGCTCTGTAACAGAGTGGACACCCCAGACAGTGTAAACAGAAGGAGGAGGGACCTACAGAATCTTGAGAAATGGTCAAGGGTGTGGCAGTTTAAATTCAATGTGAAGAAATGCCAGATAATTCATATGGTGCACATAAACCCTGAAACAACATATCAGTTGGGCATGGAGGATATAGTATGAACCAAGCAGGAACGGGACCTCAGGGTTATCATCTCTGATGACCTGAAGGTAGGGAAACAGTGTGATGAGGCAGCAGGTAAAGCAAATAGGATACTGGGATGCATAGGCAGGAGCATCACCAGCAGGAAAAGGAAGGTCATAATTCTACTATACAAAAGGCACTAGTGAGGCCCCACCTGTAGTATAGTGTACAGTTCTGGAGACCTTACCTACTTAAGGATTTAGACAGGTACAGAAGCTTCAGAGGAGGGCAAAAAAGATGACACAGGGGTTGTATCACAAGTCCTATAAGGACAGGCTGAAGGACCTAAATATGTACTCCCTGGAGGAGGGAGAGAGGGAATATAATAGAGACATACAAGTACCTTACAGGGAGGAACAGGGTGCAGGAATACACTATTTTCCAACAAAACATGTTCCAGGACTAGAGGACATGGGATGAAGTTGGAAGAAGAGTGATTCAGAGGAAATGTGAGGAAGCATTGTTTCACAGAAAGTGTGGTGGACAAGTGGAACAGCCTGACAGAGGAAGTGGTGGGGGCTGAAACAATCACAGGATTTAAGAATGCATGGGATAGACATAAGAGAATTAAGGAGGTCAGGGATATGGGGCAACAGACTTCTAGAAAAATGTAAAGGGAACTTACAAGCTCAAATGGGCAGACTGGGTGGGCCATAGGCCCTTCTCTACCAACAATGTCTATGTATCTATGTAGCAAGCATTGCCTTCTTTTGCAGCTGAGCTACAAATTGGTTAATGCACACATTCTGTGGTGCCACACTTCTGAATTGTTTTCTGGGCATGGAATTCCACTGTTGACCTGGTCATGGACAGACCAGAATTCAGGTGGGAAAAGTGGTTAGCTTCTAATAGCTGTTTTGTTCCTTACTTATCTCCTGATTCTGCACAAAACATCATTTTCTTCAAACTATACCAACAGTTGTGCATTATTTTCTGGCAAGATACTTTTCACTGCTATACTGTGGTGCTAAAACCAACACCTGTATCCTTCTCTACACTATTTGTCCAAAATGAAAAAAACACCCCTTTTTAAATGTTTTAGGATACTCTGTTGTGCAGGAATTTACTGCTGGCTGCTTAAAATCCATTATTATAAACCCAAGTGACAGACTTAAATCAGATTAAATACATTATAAGAACCATCCGCCATTTCCCCAACATCCAACAGAAGAACCTCAACCGCTGAGAGTAGTTGGTCCAGGAAGTTGGCAGGTGGTAAGGAGGGGCAAATCAGGTGCCCCATCACTCTGTACTCTCCAACATATTACCTCCAAAAAACATATGAATACTACAAACAGGTATCTACCTCTATCTCTGAAATCAAACAAAGGGGCAGAGGACACTGCAGAGCAGGACACTGCAGCAGAGGAGCTAGTACAACAAAACTTGCCCAAATCAGGAACCAAAACAAAAAAAGCAAAAAGGAAATTCAAAAAACTTCTGATCATAGCAGACTCCATGAGTTGATACCCATCTCCATTCAGGGGTAATGGTCAGATGTCTCCCAGGTACATCAGCATGGAGAGACACTGACTGCACTGCTAAAATTGTTCACAAAGCAGGAGAAAACATGATGTCCTGGTACAAATAGGGACTAATGATCTTGCCAGCCGGTCAGTTGTGGAGACCAAGGAACACCTGACCAGGCTGGGTGACAAACTATCATCCATTTTGTCCAACGTCTCCTTCTCTGAGATCCTGCTAGTCTGGTAGAGTGGGGCAGATGGACGGAAGGTCAGAGAAGGGGAGATAAGGGAGCTAAACATGTGGATCAAGGGCTGGTGCCAGGAAAAAGGACACAGATTTGTAGGGAACTGGCAACAGTTCTGGTAGTGAAAGTTCTTTAAATTTGATGGACTGCATCTGACTAAGGAGGGAGTCAGTGCATTCAGGCAGAAGTTTGACTTCTTTGCAGAATATTTAAACTAGCAAATGGGGAGGGGGTGCAGCACCCCATAGGTAGAATGGGAAGAACACCCCCCCCCCCAGCTAGTGGTCAAACAGGGATTCAGCATGTTTGCAGTTCATCTGCATCACCAGGTAAGAAAAAAAGTCTGTCTCCCCATACGATGCACAGGAGAAATGCCAGACCTCACACAACAACTAACACACCAAAATCTGGCCAATGGAAAATCATGTACACAAATGCTCACAGCCTGGGAAATACGATCCCAGACCCGCAGGCAATAATGTCAGAGGCTAAACTGGACAAAGTAGCAATTAGTGAGACGTGGTTTACCAGTAACCACACTTGGGAGACATCAGTGCCTGGCTATGTACTGTTCAGAAGAGACAGAGATGCAGAAAGGGGGGGATGGAGTGGCCCTGTATGTCAATGAAAATATCAAAGCTACAGAAGTGCAGAACACACATAAGGAGCCACAAGAACTGTGGGTCACCTTGGAAACAGGAAATGGGATAGCCATAAGAACTGGGGTTGTGTACAGGCCCTCAGACCAGGGGGAGGACATAGACACATTACTGTTAGAAGATATACAAAACATAACAGCTAAAGGGGAGGTTCTGATAATGGGAGACTTCAACATGCTGGATACAGATTGGACAATACCAGCAGGAACATCTGCCAGAACTAAACACATGGTGGATTCCCTGCAGGGGAGGGACTCAAACAACTGGTACAACAACCCACAAGAGACAGGGCTATCCTAGATCTAGTAGTGACTAACAGGGAAGGGATCACAGATCTCCAGGTAGAAGGTCACCTGGGGTCTAGTGACCATCACATGATATGGTTCAATCTGGCCACTAATTCTAAATCATCCCATTCGAAGGCAAAAAATATGGGACTTCAGAGGAGCCAACTTTGATAAGATGGCCAGCAGAGTTAAGCTAGTCCTGGCAAAAAGAAACACAGGGGATGGGGTACAGGCAAAGTGGGCAAGCATTAAGGATGCAATACTTGAAGCAACATCCCATTGTGTTAGACAGAAAAGGAAGTGCAAAAGAAGAAGGAAACCACTTTGTTTCTCAAATACAGTAGCAGAAAAGGTCAGAGCCAAAAAGCTGGCCTTCAATGAAATACAAGAGAACACAGTGAGATAAAGATAGGGAGGCATATCAAACTGCCCTAAGGGAAGCAGGGAAGGCAGAAAGGCATGCAAAGTCCCAAACTGAGGAAACACTAGCACGAACAGTAAAAGAAGGTGACAAGACTTTCTATAGATACATTAGTGAAAGGAGAAAGTCCAGAGGGGGTATTGCTAAGCTCAAAGGAAAAAAGGGGTCATGTGAGGAGGAGGACCCTGTAAAAGCATCTATCCTAAATAGATACTTTTGCTCAGTGTTTACTGATGACAAAGTAGGGCAGGGCCCACAGCTCAGCATCATGGACACAGGGGGGAGGGAGGTGAGCACTACTCTCTTCACAAAAGAAAGGGTCCTACAAGAACTCACTAAGCTCAGGGTGGACAAGGCAATGGGACCTGATGGCATACATCCCAGGGTACTTAAAGAGCTAAGGGTGGAACTAGCAAAGCCATTAGCAGAACTGTTTAGCGAGTCTCTGAGCACAGGAGAGGTCCCAGAAGACTGGAGAAGGGCTCATGTGATCCCGCTCCACAAGAGTGGTAGCAGGGAGGAGGCAGAGAACTACAGACCAGTCAGTCAGTCTTACCTCAGTAGTGGGCAAGATTATGGAGGCACTCCTTAAGGAAAGGATAGTGCAACACCTGGAATCCATAGGAGCAAAGGATCCAAGACAGCATGGGTTTACAAAAGGAAGGTCCTGTCAAACTAATCTTATAGATTTCTTTGACTGGGTTACCAGAGTGGTAGATCAAGGGGGAGCAGTTAATGTTGCCTACCTTGACTTCAGCAAAGCTTTCGACACTGTTCCACATAGATGATTGATAAATAAGCTGGGTAGGCTCGGGGTGGGTCAGAAGTTGGTCAACTGGGTGGAAAACTGGTTGATGGGCAGAAAACAGAGAGTGGTGGTAAATGGTATATAGTTTGAAGAGATGCAAGTTACAAGTGCGGTACCTCAGGGATCAGTCCTGGGGCCAGTCCTCTTCAATATCTTCATTAGTGACATTGCATATGGACTAGAGAGTAAAGCTTGTCTGTTTGCAGATGACACCAAGATCTGCAACAGAGTAGATAATCCAGATGGGGTGGGCAGAATGAGAAGAGAGCTGGATAAACTAGCCAAATGGTCAGAAGAGTGGCAACTGGGATTTAATGCAAAGAAGTGCAAGATCATGCACATAGGGAAGAGAACCCCTAAAGTCACCTATAGGCTGGGAGGGGAGTTGCTGGCAGTCACAAAGGAAGAAATAGACTTGGGCATCATCATCACCGATTACCTGAAATCATCCAAGCAGACCTCTAAAGCAGTAGGTAAGGCTAGGGGGTTGTTAGATTGTATTAGTAGGGGTATCACAAGTCGTAAGAGGGAGGTAATAATCCCTCTTTAAAAGACACTGGTTAGGCCCCATCTGGAGTACTGCATGCAGTACTGGAGGCCACTCCTTCACAAGGACATTAACCAGATAGAGGCAGTCCAGAGAAGGGCAACCAAAATGGAAAAGGGACTGCATCAGAAGACATATGAGGACAGATTAATGGAGCTCAATATGTATACCCTAGAGCAAAGGAGGGAGAGAGGTGATATGATCGAAACATTCAAACACCCTAAGGGCATTAACAAGGTGAAGGAGTCTAACATGTTTAAATAGAAGAAAAATAGTCGGACAAGAGGACACAGCATGAGACTAGAGGGAGGCTGATTAAAGGGAAATGTGAGGAAATTCTTTTTCACAGAAAGGGTGGTAGATGCATGGAACAGCCTACGTCTGGAAGTGGTGGCTATGAATACAGTGCAGGGCTTCAAACAGGCATGAGATATGCATAAGGGAGCAATACAGATGAGTATGAATAGATAGGCCACTGACAGAACAAAGGCCGATGGCACATTAATAAGGTAGAAAAAGAAATGGGCAGACTGAATGGGCCTTGCTGTCCTTATCTGCTGTCAACTTCTATGTTTCTATGTTTATATTCATCTGCCAAGTCATGAAGGTCCTGGAATAGTCAGTGATGCTAAGTGACAATTTATTGTTTGTTATACATGTTAGGATTATGTGAATACAGGCAGTTGTACTGCCAGGACTTTTCATGTCGGGATTTTGGTATGTCAGTATTTTGTGGTATCAGGATTTTGGTGTCAGGATTTTACATGTTGGGATTACGGTTGTCAGGATTTAGTACGGATCCCGGAAAACAGAATACCTTGATACATGTATCTGTCACTGTGCATGACTATTCTGTTTCATGTGGATCACTGACAACATTTGCAGAATGCATTTCTGTTAATTTTCACTTTTGAGACCACATGCTTACTTCATTTTGCAGTTGGAATATAGACTTTGTCATTCTGATTACACTTTTCTTGGTCATATGCTGCTTGAAATTTAACGCGAGCCTGGCATTTTTGCTTCTTATTTTGCATTGAGTGGTTGACATTGTTTTTTTTTCCCAGGGGAGGAACTGCAGGTTTTGGGAGAGAAAAAGGATCTTGGGATAGTTGTGGATGCCAAATGAACAACTCAGAGTAGTGTCGGAGGGCAACAGTGAAAGCAAATAAAATGCTCGGGTGCATCACCAGGGGGATAACCTCGAGGAGATGGGAAGAGCTTCTCCTGCTGTATAACTGCCTGGTTAGACCGCACCTATAGTACTGCATGCAGTTTTGGCATCCGTACTTGAAAAGGGACATTGCACTTCTGGAGTGGTTCCAGAGGAGGGCAACCAGGATGATGCAGTGTCAGGGGGAAAGATCTTATGAGGAGAGACTTAAGGAGCTCAACTTGTACTTCCTGGAGAAGAGGAGGAACAGAGAGGACATGATCAAGGTTTTTAAATATCTAAAGAGAGTAAACAGGGACAGCCTAAATAGGGTGTTCCTGCTGAGAGAGGAGGGGGCCATCAGGGAGGGCACTCAATGAGGCTGGTTGGCAGGAGGCTCAGTGGTGAGGCTAAGAGATGCAACTTCCCTGAGAGGGTGGTGGATGCTTGGAACTCACTGCCTGTGGAACTGGTGTCTCTTTTGTACAGTGGAAGGATTCAAGAGGGGCTGGGACAGGTATAAGGAGAAGGTTAAACTAAGTAATGTCAGATCTGGAGGTGTTACCCTGATGGAAGATGGGGCAGTGGAGTTCAGGGGAGGTGGGGAGAGAAGCAACGGTGTCCTGGCCAGGTGCTGATTTTTTAGCAGATTCAATAGAACATTAGGCCTACTTTGCTGGCATCTTAGTATGTTAGTAAATAAAAACAGTAAGACTTGTAAATGTATGTGTTCTGTAAAAATGCAGGCAGTTTGGAGCAGTCTTGAATCACAGCTCTCTACACACATTCTTGTGGATATCTTTTAAAATTAATATCCCTTTTATAAGGGGTTATTACTATTACCACCACTACTAAATTATTAAATGTAACCCTCTTTATTATAAAGCCCCCACCACCACCTCCACCAGCACCAGTCTGTGGAATAAATGTAATTTCAGTTTGCTTTTGGGTTGTAATTTCATTAGCTTGATTGCTTGCAGAGACAGTTGATTCTACTTTAACTTAAAAACTGGCAGGTGCCTGCATGTGTAAAAAAAAACATTTTCAACATTTATGAGGCAATTTGAACCTCAGCTGCAGCTTCTCTTGCCCTTTAGATTTTAGACATGCTTCTGTTGTCTTTCACTTGCTTGACTAAATGCATACTATTTTAAAATGCAGCATGGGTTACTGGTGTAGGTCCTTTGCATGGAAATGTATGAAAATCAGGCTACTGAATGTTTTATTTTCATGAAATAATCATTCTTTATATTCAAACATTGTTTTTTCCACTTGTGCTGCATTGTCAGGCTGGTTCAATCCATGTGGTGATTTGCACATGCTCAGCACAGCTTATCATGATTTTCACACAATTGTGTTTTACTTTTGGGAGCCTACTTACAGCAAACTTATAGGTATAAACTAGTACCTTATTAGTAAAACCTGTTTCTATTGGATACGTATAAAAAATGCACAGTTTAGTTTTACAGCGCTGTGTTGTGTATTACCAGCTGTGAATTGAGTTCAGTAGGTTTGGTGTGCAGTGCCATAAGAGAACTTAAGTTGGCAAGATTTATGAGAAAGGGAGTTTACAGTGATAAGTTGCCTAATGCAGAAAAACTCTACTTGTTTCTCAAAATCTACCATTTGCACACCTAACCAACACAAGTTATGTTAATGTGAACTACTTAATGTATGCAAATGAGCTGTGACATTCAAACTGTAGCAGCAAATCAGCATTGAAAGCTAGTCTCTCTTATAATTGCCAGCCCCTATTCTCATATAGCAATGCCCTCAGGACATGCAGAACTCGATCTTCAGTACATAATAAGTAAAACACTGAACTATACTGTGCTCCACACTCATATCTCTCACATGTTATTTCTGAAACTATGGAGCATTTTAAAAATAGTCAGCAATAAAACAGAAAAGCTTCAAAATGCAGAGTTGTTGCTTCAGAGTGCCATGCATTTGAATCTTTGGAATTGTTACAGATCATTTCTGTTATATTACAGACTCCATCTACTTGTAAAAACTCATATTTTACACAAATTGCTACAAAAGCTCATTTGCACAGTCTGGAATTCTCAAACTATGCAAATTAGCTGAGACACAAAAAGCAGTTTTATATGGAATGGAGCTGATCAGCAGCAATCTGGTATTGTGACTCCTTTCATGTTCTGTTGCAACTTATTGGTGTTTACTGAAATGCCGCAGAGTAAGTGAAAATGCTGTTTACCAAGTTTGATACAAAAGAAACATGTATCTTGTACTCACTGAAGTACTACAAGAAGGGGAAGAAGCATTTGTTTCTTAACCCCAAGGCTGCCAACACTAGAATGAATATATTTGATTATACAGTGGACAGATTTCCAGTCTGTAGCCCTGCAAGGATTAAATAGAAGGGATGCAAATAGGCTTGGTAAACTCCAAATGAAATGTTCTATTTGACTGAGCTCTGGACAGATGTTCATTTTGCAGCCCTGCAATGGTTGAATTGAAGAGCTTCAAAGACGTGGAAGGATCATTGGAAAACTTCAAAGGAAGTTGTCCATGGTCTGAATCTGGTAGCTCATTTTCAGAGCTAATGAAACAGGGCTGCAGAATCTGCCTACCTGCAGCCCTAAAAAGAATTAAAGTAAATGAATAGAATCATTAAGTACGATGTAAAATATGAGACTATTAGCAATGTTATGCATATCACATATCGGTAATACAGTCTGATAACCTGTGCATTGGATGCCAAATTGTTCATAATGGAGTGGCCAAGTACATGCAAGATGCTGTCTTTTCTCTTGAATGGCTTTTGCAGCCCACAGTGGCACTCCCATGTAATGGAGCATGATGCTGCTACATGAATACACTGGGAGCTCACTGGGCTATATGCTTGATACTCATAGAAGACCTGCTGCTATGATGTTTAGGACTCCACACAAGTCACAGCAATGTGGGATCAACCTATTCCCATTCAAATCTCAGAGCTAATGCTACTTCCATACTATGCTGGCTGCAGTGTTGCCCCCAACCTGCACCCACTATTGAACTTCCCCTACAACAGGCCTTTTAAGTGGAACTTTTTGCATTTGTGAATTCATGTATTAGTAGTAAAAATGCACCATGTCAACAGAACAGGCAGAGAACAGCAAGAGGAAGGAGGTGCTGCTATTATAACAATACTTTTCTACTGGTACTAAAGAAATAGAACTCTACTACTAGGACCTTCAATTTAGGGTAAAAAAAAAGAATGAGTGTGTTTGTCCGAGTTGGGTGATGTGAATTATTTTTGCAGTTGTCTAGGTGTTTGTCTGAGTTGGCTGAAGAGAATTGTTATATATGCAAATATCTAGGTGTAGAAGGAGCTATAATGTAGGGGGAGTGGCTTAGCTAGAAGGATCTAGAAGAATGCCAGGTGTTTATGGTTTAAAAACTGCCCTAGATAGCTTCTGGCAGAGAACTGCCAGAGGAAGGAGGTGCTGCTATTATAACTATACTTCTCTACTGGGACTACATTGCCCTCCTTCCCTCCCCACCCGTTAGCTAGTTCTACTATTATAGGCTCAGGATTTGACTTACAACAGGAACTTCCTGTTTGGGAGCAGGAAGGGAGTGATCACAAATCCACAAAAGTCTCATTATCCTAGAAGGAAAAGAGTAGCTCTCTGCCCACCCCCACCCCCCAGCTGCTGGAGGTCAGACTCTGAAAAAGGAAGGAGACTACTGAGAAATATAGGAACAACTTCTCTCAGAATGGGAAGATCAGGAGCTTAAAGGGCACAGAGGCAGTAAGTAAGTAGGGAGAAAATAAATAAATATATAATAAACAGAGGAAAGAGTAAGTATTCAAAACAACAGTTAAGGGGTCAGAAATATGACATGATAGGAGTGGTGCAGTGCAGTGGCTGTGGAGCAGCAAATCTCCAGGAGATGTTCTAGAGGATGTAGTGTTGTCCCATCTGCAGGCACCTCTCTGGACTGAGGGAAGAGGTTGCTTATCTCCAGGTTGAGTAGGACAGGATTTGGGGGACCTCCTCTCCCACCCAGGAACCACCAGGGCCACTGCCGTTGCCTTAGAAGTTGCCAAGAAAGAGGAGTGATTGGACCACAGTGGTCTCAGGGAGGGTGAGGGTGGTGGAACAGAGATGCATCCCTCCAGCTGTACCTCTTCACAATTCATATGCCATTCTGGCAAAGTGTGGTTCCTCTATGGAGGCACCCGCAGTGGAGACCAAGGAGGATGCTGGGAACCTCCACAAAGGAGACCCACAGGAGGGTGGCATGGGACCACACAGGGGAAGGAAACAACTCCTGGTGGGGGACTCCATTGTTAGGAGGTTAGAACTGGAGGAGGAAGGGGAGAGAGAGAGAGAGGTAAGGTGCCTTCCTGGTGCCATGGCTTGTAGGGACAGGGAGTGAATCCTCAGGATCATGGCAGCAGCTGCACAGGGGAGGGAGCAGGATGTCATTGTTCACCTTGGGGCAAATGACCATGCTGGGAAATGGATCAGAGTTTGAGGAGTTGGGGAAGGGCCTTAGACAAGTAGTACAGATGGTAGCCTTCTGGGAGGCACTGCCCTTCTGTGGCATGGGTGAGGCTAGGGTGCTTCATACCATGGGATTCAATCAGTGGTTGAAAAACTGGTGCAGAGCTCAGAGGTTTGGCTTCATTGGAGACCGGAGATCCACCTGGAGTGATGCAGGCCTGTATCGTAATGATGGTCTGCATCTGTCCAGGAGGAGAACCAGGATCCTAGGTGATAGGTTTAACTGCTTCATTGGCAAGCATTTAAACTAGCCAAGGGGGAAGGCAATTAAAAGGAGCAGGGAAATCCTAGCCCCCCCTCCCAAAAAAACAAGGTAGCTAGTGAGGTAAACACCAAGATAGAGATGTCGATAGGGAGAAAGGCAGGGGTAAATGGAGAAAACAACTAAGGCAAAAAAGGCAGGGATGGGGCAAAAAAGGGTAAGGCCAACAAGAAATGGAGGGTAATGAGCACCGATGCCCATAGTCTGGGCAACAAGTTCCCTGAACTGGTGGCCTTGATGGAAGAGGGACACCTGGCTATCATGTCAGTCCCAGAAACATGATACACAGAGAACCATGACTGGGATGTTAACATACCAGGGTACACAACCTCCAGGACAGAGAGGGTGGGTTGAAGAGGGGATGAGTAGCTCGCTATGTAAGGGAAGGGATAAAAGCAATGGAACACAAGAGTAAACAGGGAGGAGAGGAGGCACCGTGGGTCACCTTAGAGACTGGAAATGGTACCACAATACACACAGGGGTTCTATACAGATGCCCATCTTGGAGGGGGGATGAACAAGGATATGATAGAAAGCATCCTTAGGATGGCAGAGAAAGGGGAGATACTGTTAATTGGGGACCTGAATATGCCAGATGTTAACTGGAGCACCTTTGCTGCAGCCACATTAAAGAGCAGGGCCATTCTCAATGCCCTATGGGGGCATGCCTCAGACAGCTAGTGTTGGAATCCACTCAGGAAGGAGGGAGGGAGCAACCTTAGACCTTGTACTCTAAAATGGGGACAGTGAGAGGATTTCAGATCTAGAAGTGGGTGGCGATCTGGGAACAAGTGACCACCAAACAGTGTGGTTCATGATAAACTCAGCTGCAGAGTCAAGCCATACAAAAGTGAAAGTACTGGACTTTAGGAGGGCTGAATTTGGCAAAATGGGAAAGTGTCTTAGAAAAGCACTAGCAAACAGACTAGAAGGAGGGGGTGGAGCAACAATGGGGAAACATCAAAACTGCCATCGCAGAGGCAACAAGCCTTTGTGTGAAGCAAATAAAGAAATCAAAATGAAAGAAAAAGCCACTATGGTTCTCAAAAGAGATGGTAGGGAAGGTTAGGGAGAAAAAGTTAGCATTTAGGAAGTATAATGAAACACAGAAGGAGCAGGAGAGAGAACTGTACCAGTTAAGGCAGAAAGAAGCAGGGATGGCAGTCAGAATAGCAATGGCCCAAACTGAGGAAAAGATTACCAACTCAATTAAGAAGGGGAATAAAACCTTTTATAGGTACATTAGGGAGTGTAGAAAGACAAAGAGAGGGATAGTGAGGCTGAATAGAATGGACTGTGGGTGGGTAGAGAGGAACAAGGAAAAGCAGGGTTACTGAATGAAAACTTCTGCTCGGTATTCACAAATGGGGGGGTACCTAATCCAATTAAAACAGGCACTTTGGTTAGGGGGTTGTTCCCAGTCGTTCACAGAAGAAAGGGTTCTGAATAAACTCCTAAAACTGAAGGTGTACAAAGCAATGGGACCTGACGGGATTCACCCCAGAATTCTAATAGAATTAAGCAGAGAACTAGTGACACCACTGACTACCTTTTTTTATAAATCATGTTAGGATGGTGTGGTACCTAAGGACTGGAGGAGGGCAGATATTATTCCCCTTCACAAAAGTGGGAGCAAGATAGAGGCAGGAAACCACAGACCTGTTAGTTTGACCTCAGTGGTAGGGAAAATTATGGAATCACTTCTGAAGGAAAGAATTGTTGAGTACCTAGAGGTCAGTGGGGCACAGGACCCAAGGCAGCATGGATTCACAGCGGGAAGGTCATGTCAGATGAATCTAATTAATTTTTTTGACTGGGTGACAAAAGTAGTAGACCAGGGTTGGGCTATGGACATGGCCTACCTAGACTTTAGCAAGGCATTTGAAACAGTCCCACACAAAAGATTAATAAACAAATTAGCCAGCCTGGGAGTGGGTCCCAGGTTTGTAGCCTGGGGAAAAACATTGGCTGGACAAGAGGACACAGAAGGTAATAGTAAACAGAGTCCGCTATGAAGAAATGGGGGTTACTGGTGCGGTACAGCATGGTTCAGTACTGGGTCCAGTCCTTTTTAATGTCTTTATAAGTGACATTGCAGTGGGACTGGAAGGAAAAATGCAGATGATACAAAGTTCTGCAACAGGGTTGATACACAAGGGGGTTTGGAAGGGATGATAAGGGACTTTGCAAGGTTGGAGGAAAGGTCAGAAGTAAGGCAGCTAAGATTCAATGCAAAGAAGTGCAAAATAATGCATCAGGGAAACAAAAACCCAGGGGAAGAGTACACAATGGGGTGAGGAGGTAGTAACTACAGCAACAATGGAAAGGGATCTGGGGGGTAATCATATCAGATGACCTTAAGGTTGGCAAGCAATGTGAGAAGTCTGTAGGGGATGGCTGGGGGGATACTGGGATGTAAAGGGAGAGGCATCACCAGCAGAAAACAGGAAGTTGTTAGCCCTCTGTACAGACAGTTGGTGAGACCCCAGCTGGAGTGCTGCATCCAGTTCTGAAGACTCATCTCCAGAAAGACATAGACAAGATGGAGGCATTCCAGAGGAGGGCAACACAAATGGTGCAGGGTCTTCAAAAGAAGCCATATGAGGAGAGACTAAAGGAGCTTAACATGTATACCCTTGAGGAATGGAGGGAGATGGGGGACATGATAGAAACTTTTAAGTACCTCAGTGGAATCAACAAAGTCCAAGAGGGTAGCATATTTCAGAAAAAGATGTGCAAGAACAAGGGGACACAATTTGATGATAGAGGGGGATGGCTCAGGGGCAATGTGAGGAAGTATTTTTTTCACAGAGAGGGTGGTGGACACATGGAACTGCCTTCCTGAGGAGGTTGTGGGGTCTAAAACTGTGGGAGAATCCAAGAATGCATGGGACAGTCATAAGGCAATTCTTGCGCTGAGTAGGAAGAAATAGACTGTTGGCTAGCTAGGATCTGCATCTTATCCAGAAGGTAGGGGAAATGGGAAGACTAGGTGGGCCAAGCGGTCCTTATCTGCCATCAAAGTCTATGTCTCTATGTTAGATTTCAGTCAATGTGCTGGAAATATAAAGGGCTATACTCTATTATTTAGATAAACACATTTCAAACCAGAAACATAATTTTCATAATGCTGTATTAGAATATATTTTGTAACCTCAAAAAAATTAATTATTTACACAGAATTCTTTTTGGAAAACTCCTTGGGCTCCCCAAGGTCACTAGTGTAATCACTAATTTATATGATTGCACAATTCCTACATCCAGTCTGGTTGCCAAGCCTATACTCTTGCATGCAACAGGAGAACTGAGCAAACAGAAAATGGACTTTTACACAAGCAGACTGATTTGCACACCATTTCCAGAAAATCAGGTGTGACTACTAGGATAGACATCAAACACCACTTATTAAAATGTAAACACTGAAGAGTAAAGGTGTTCACTCCACTGGGTGAAGGTTTTCTTTTTTATGACTATTTTGTAAAAGGAAAACTTTTTTTTCTATTTTTTTTTTTTTTGGCGCTTTGGGAAGCAGGGGTTGGTTGGAAAGAGGTTGGTAAAGATTATGGAATTTATATAATTATTTTTTTAGGGATGAAGAGGGACAGGTATGTGAGACTTGCTTTTGTGAGTGAGGGAAACATAAATACCATTAAATGGTTTCTTTCAAGAACTTCATAGAGTGTATAAGGGAGGAAGGAGGTGGGGACTGAGCAGGGACTATGACTCAGAGAGTGGACTAGCATTGCTTGTAAAGCGCTTTGAATGTATGAATAGCGGTATATAAATGCAGATTTTTGTTCTTCTTCTTTTCCTTTTTTCTTAAAAAGAAATTAAACAGTGTTACACCAGTAGTAACTACTTCACCTTGTTACTCATGAGAAATGTGCTACACTGCTAAAAAAAAAAAAAGCAACATTAAGTGACACTTTACCAGAAACTTCACTGACATAGTGCCACTACACACAGTTTTCACTGAGCAAAGTAGGCACTTCATTACAGGAAGTACTATATGAAGGCACACTCCACCTGTTCTGAAGTAGGGAAGCTTTGTGCAATATTTTACAAAGTGAAGTTTCCTGACTTTACACATCACTATTGGTATGGTGAAAATACAAATCCAAGCTATAAGCTTTTGTTTAGCTCAAACATTAACACTTTAGAATGAGACTACTCCCTTCAGTTCAATCACAAACCTCACACAAGCCTACAATAAGGCAGAACAGAACAGCTATTTTATTCAAAACATGATTTTTCATAAGCAAGAAAGAAAAGATAAAACATACACAATTTGAGTTGCTCTAGCTTTTTATTACTGTAATATGGCACTCCTATGGAATAGTTTTACTGTCAATTATTCACTGCCTGCAGCTTGTGACTTTTTACCCAAAGAGTGATAAGTATACTTCAGAGCTAACCCTTGGAGTGCCTTATTATTTAATGCAACAACACACCACTCATGAACATTTTGGCATAATTAGTTAAAAAAAAAAAAAGCACATAACACTAATGAATACCTGGGGATAGCCATTTCAAAAGGAGTATACCTGATGGCTCCACCCTCGAATTAGTCCCTGCATTTAAATACCTTGGGGTTTGGCTGTACAACAGTTTACATTTTTCCTCCCACATTGCTGCCATTTGTTCTAAACTCTGACCTAAATTAGACATATTGTGCTCAAATAGAGACATCTTCCCCTGCCTATCCATCATGAGCTAGTCAAGAAAATAATTCACCCAGTAACTGACTATGGTGATAGTCTATGGTACTGCACATGCCGTGTCATTGCTCATGCTAGATATTGTCCTGAACCCCTTCTGCTGCTTTGCTTCAACCTCACCCCTCACATACATTTCTGCTCTCTGTACTCCTTCCTCACATAGTCACCTCAACCACATTGTCACTTGGTCCATTGCTTGGCTTTCATAGCAAAATGCTGACTTGGTACCCTCACCTCATATCTTTCCTCCCTCTTTTCCCCAGCAGCCCCCCTCCTGCTACTCACTGTGCACCAGTAATTCCTGGTCTTTCTCCCTGCCTCACACCCGCTCAACTTCTGGTGTGTCAGATTTCTTCTACAGACTCCCCTCTCTCTTGAATCAGCTCTCCCCAACCACATGCCATTCACCCTTACTGTCATCCCTAAAGCACCTTCTTTGACACACCCTTTCCCCCTTCCTCCTGCACTGCCTCCTCCCTATTCCCTCAACCTAGTCCCTCAACCTCAGCCCCCTTGCCCCTTGAAGACCTCCTAGTCTCCTCCTTCAGACACATTATTTGATTTGTTGACCTGCCTGCCCTGCTTGTTCTTAATGATTTACTGTGGTTTCTGGATGTATGGATTTTGGTCCTATGCTTACTCCATAGCAGTTGACTCTGTTATAATTGCAGTTACTGTTCTCTCCCTCTGTTTGTGTTTGCTTAACATAGTGATAATTGCTGGTCTCTCTCTCTCCCTCTGTCTCTCTATCTGTGTATTGTAACCCCACATCCCCAGGTCACACTTGGAAATTAGCCCAAAGTTTACATAAATAAATTATTTCAAATGTAAAATAAATGCTAAAGCAGTCTCAAAACAGCAGGAAACATATCTTACAAGATGGGATAATTATACTTCTAATCACCCTAAATGCACTACTGCTTTATGCCAGTAACAATATAAATGTGTGAACCAACTATGTGTTTAAGTAAATGGCTGCATAATCTGATATTTCTTTTTTAGATGGACTGCACTTGGTAAATGGTAAAAATTCATGCTCTGGCAGAGTTGGAGTCTTTTACAACAATACATGGGGAACAGTGTGTGATGATAGTTGGGACCTGAATGATGCTCACGTTGTTTGCAGACATCTGGGATGTGGAATTGCTCTTTCAGCACCAGGCAGTGCAAACTTTGAACAAGGTTCTAGACAGGTATGCCCTTGAGTCTCCCCTTCAGCACCTCCCTCATCCTCCCAAAGTCCACCTTTTTGAAATTCATCACCTTTGTTGCTGATCCCTCTGGCTCATTGCTCATTGTGATGTTAAACCACACCGTTTAATGATTGCTGTCAGCTAACGGCTCTCCACCCTTATGTCCCCCAGTGTCTCTCTGTTAGATAGCACCAGGTCTAGCATGTTCCCTAGTCTAGTGAGTTCAGCAATCAGCTGTGTCAGGAACCTCACCAGAACAAGTCCAGAAGGACCTTTCCCAAGCACTGGAGGTGACTGCAGTCAAGTCCACCCCTAGCAGGTTGAATTCTGCAACTATGACCACTTTCCCCCTCCTGCATACCCTCTTGATTTGGTCCACCAGTTCTCTGTCCCTTTCCACTGTCTTGGACAGTGACCTATACACCACACCAAACCCCAACTTCCTTTCCCTGGAGTCCAGGAACTGTATCCAAATTGCCTCCATTCCCCTCTCTTCCCCTTTGTCCCTTGTACATTTGATCCCCTTCCTCACATAGACAGCCATTCCCCTCCCTTCCCTTCCTTCTGTACAGTCTGAGCCCTGGGATTGTCAGATCCCAGTCCCGGTGGTCTGTGGTCCATGTTTCTGAGATGGCTGTGATGTCCACCTTCCCTACAGCCAAGACCACCTGAAGCTCTGCAGCCTTGTTGCCTAGGCTTCTCGCATTCACAGAGACCACCCTCCACCCTGTCACTCTCCCCTCCTTTTCCAGTTCCCCTTCCCCCCCTTGACCCTTCTGTACTAAATTCCCTAGTTCTTTCCTACTAGCTTGGGGGGTAGGCTCGTATAGTCCTGGGTTACCTTGCCTACCGTATGATACACTGCCACCCCCCAGCTCATGTAAATCACTTTTGTCACTATATACACCTGCAGCTTCTACTTTATTGCCCCCTGCCCCTTCCCGCTTAGGTGCAGTCTATCCCCTGCATATAGTTAATTATTGTCTCAGGTTTGTCCCCAACCTCCCCACCCATCCATACCCTTTTGATTTACACCACTGCTCCATCCAAATGGTGAATTCTTAATCCTCTCCTTCTATACTGTGCTCACACGGGGGACTGGAGAACCTCTGAGATGGCAAATGTCTTTCCTACCTATTTGCACAGCTTTCCCAGTCCTCCAAACCTTTCCTTCACCACTTTCACAGTCTCTCCAGCCAGGTCATTAGTCCTCATGTGAACCACTATGTGCGGTCTCCCCTGCCCTCTCTTCACACACCTTAGAGTTGATTGTCCCGCACTGTCTGCCCTTAGACTTGGTATGGCTTCCACACACTTTTGACTATACTATTCTCCTCTACTGCCCCATCTGATTCCTTAAGTACGGAGTAATATTTGAATTTGTTCAAATCATTCAAACTAGTCAAATCATTCAGTTTTCAGATTTGAAAAGATGATTTCCACATTAAACAGCAACTGCTCCTTACAAATTAGAGTAACACATCAGATAGGTTAACACTTCAGTGGTTGCAGAATTGAACATTCATGTGTTCAGAATGATACCAGCCTTATTAAAGGAACTGTGAGTTTGATATCCCATTTTCCTAGAAGAAATGTGGCAGGCACTTATTCAAACAATACCATGTAAGCAGGCTTTGGGCTATGCTAATAGGGTCTGGCCCACTTGAAAATAGTTAGAATGACAAGTTTCATATTCAAAGGCACAGTTCTGCCCATCCCTGTTAGTGTGATCTCTAACAAACAACAGGCATTCATATGAGTAAGAGGAGGTGGCACATGTAAAGGGCAAACTGGCATACTGGAATGTTTTTGGAGGCACTAGTTCTAGTTTATACTTCCAAAAACTCACTCCTCCCCTCAGTCCTGGTCATGGTAATAGCATATGTTAAATTGCCTTGATACAGATGTATCCCGTCCCTCAACTGATCTTGGTCCTGGTCACAGTAGTAGAATTAGATTATATACATGGTAATGCCATGTGAAATTTAAATTATGCCAGATGAAGGTGGACATAATTATGATTCTGCTTTCCAAAATGTTTACAAAATGTTATCAAAAGTCATTATTTAGTTTTTTCATCCAATTTTAAAACCCTTAATCCAAACTTCACCAGATATGGTGTGACCGAATTCCCATTCTGTGCCACATACATGAGTCCTGTGCTACATAGGTATGTACTGTATTCTAAGGTTCCTATTTCTGGCTTGTTCATAGATGCTAAAAAGAAGGGTGTGTGTGTCAACTTTCTTAATCTCTTACATAGAGAGAGCAGCCTATCCCACTAGCAAAAAATGTTTAAAATATCATTAATTTTACAATGGCAAAAAAGAATGCTGCACTCTGATTGGTTAATCTCAGGCTGGACCCGTGATGTTGTGCCAGCATAGCATCACAGATCTAGTCACACAACACACATGATCGAATGTCATCAGTAAAGAAATCACTCCATATGTGGATTAGGGAGACAGAAAAAAATAGCTATATACTGTACCTACATGTCCTCACTATATAAATAGGGGATATGACATGGCCCGACTGAAGATATCATATTTATCTTCACGAGAGGCCAATGATATCATGATATCTCACGAGTGGCGGCCATTATAGTGAGATATCTTGATGTCATTGGCCTCGTAGTGAAGATAAATATGATATCTTCAGTATGGCCATGTCATGTTCGGTTTATACTACTTATGTGCCTTGCCCCCAACATGACCCCCAGATATGTTTTGCCCCCACTCACTGCAGAACTCACAACATTAGATACTTAACAACAATACTACATATGAGTTATGAGGCAGAAATATGAGCACCTCCCCCCTTCCCTGCATTGCTCCTGTCATAACTGGTAAAGATATGATGATTAAAATTCCATTATTTGGTTGATTGTTATTTCCCCCATGGTCTCACTGAGGAGTTGTAGTATAAATGTGTAGCTTGACCAAAAGGGTTTTCAGTGAGGGTGGGCAGATATTGAAAAGAAACACTCTCTTTGTAAATTAAGAAAAAGCTCTGTGGCTTTTAGAAATTTATTAAGCTGTTGAAAATGTTATCTAGTTGATCCTGCCATTTTTCTCCTGTGTCACCAAAACAGTTTAATTCTGACGTCCTTAATTTGTAGTGTGATCGAACTGCTTCAGTATGTTACAGTGAGTACCTCACACCATCTAAAACAAAGCACTGTCTGTTCAAAATCGTAGAAATGCAGTATTTTTTATTAATTTTCCTGGGCTTCTAAGTAAAAAATAGGCTGCAGTTAAAAGCAGACAGAGAGCAAGGAACTCGGCATGTCGGCAGCTTCAGACAAGTAAGCGCGAGGCGAGTGTTGCTATAGTAACACTGCTGCTCGCACTACTTACACTTCACTTCTGAAGCTGCCGACATGCCGAGTTCCTCGCTGTTCGGTTTTAACTGCAGCCTGTTTCTGCCTTAGGAAGCCCAGGAAAATTAATAAAAAATACTGCATTTCACGTTTTGAACAGACAGTGCTTTGTTTTAGATGGGTGTGAGGTACTCACTGTAATATGCTGAAGCTGCCGATCACACTGCAAATTAAGGACGTTGAGAATAAACTATTTTATTGAGACTAGGTCAAAATGGCAGGATCAACCAGATAAGTTTTTTTTTTAATTAGACATGCTTTTAAACTGATGGCAGGGTCAACCAGATGTAAGAGTCGCATTGGTAGGGGGACGGGGTGAGGTAATTGAAAGGCAGAGCTTTAGAACAGCTGAATTTCCTGTGGGGACCAATAGGATTTCTTAGAGATTACGTAGAGGAGTTTAAAAGATAACAGGATGACGTATAGGAGTGTTGAGATATCATGATGACGTATAGGAACATGAAGATATCAGTGTTATCTTCACTGGCTTCTACAGAAATTACTTTTTACACTGGCATTTATCCCACCACATAAGTTGTATAAATCAGTATACAGACCATTATATTTCTGTACTCACAACATGAATGGGAAACTACATATCTCAGTAAATACACCTTGTCAGCTATATAGTGTAAGCACAATCCTTCCTTTTTACAATAAACATCTGAGATCTTATATTGTTGTAACCACTACAAAAATAGGAGACTGTACCTTACAGTAAGGAAACATTGAAGACAGCTTCAAATTGCACCTGCAGTGCCCTGCTACTGACATCTACATATTAGCAGCTATATTGCAATCACCACTACCAAAAATAGGAGACTGCACTGCTGAGTAAGGACATAAATAACTTTATAATCTTTCCACAATTCCTTTTTTGCCAAACGTAAATCAACATATTGTTGCTACCATTTCAAAAATAGGAGACTGCAACTTGCAGTAAGGAAAAAGCCCAACAGAAGTACTCAACGCTCTGCTCACCCTCAATCCTTCAAAGGGCAAATGGCCCACTGGCATGGACTCTAAAATGATCCACCTGTCGGCTCTTGCCATAGCCAGCTCTCCTTGGCCTCGCTCTTCAATTTTTTTCTTCTCCCTCACTGCTTTTCCACCCAAGTGGAAACACACCACTGTCATCCCTCTCCCTAGTGGAGGTGACCCCTCCACCCCAGGTAGGTATGTGCAAAATTAGAAAATTTTATTCTGTGAAATATTTTGCAAAATTGACATGGTCATCTATACTAGTTCTTCTTGTATTGCCTGCAAAAACTTTAAGAAAGTTCTGGACTGGCTACTGGACTGCAAGCTTGTACTCAATGATAAGAAAACAAAGGCCATGCTCATTGGATCAGCACCTAAGATGAAAGCCTGTTCCAATGTGCTTTAGGTACTTCATCCAAGAGGAATTCCACTAGAAAATGTCACTTCCTTTAAGTACCTTGGGATCCTGTTGGACCCATACCTGGACTTTGACCTTCATATTCAATCTTCCTGCAAATCTGTAAACTCAAAGTTAGGAGTGGCTTACAAAACAAACTACATGCTTACTCCCATGGTGAAACTAGCTATTGCCCATGGCATTCTGTTACCATCTCTTACTTATGGTGCTCTGTTCTCACCTCTGCCCATAAATCCTCCCTAGTAAGATGGGATGTCACATATAACAACATTTGTCACTTTGTCTCGTTGTCACCTTGACTCAGGCATCACTGCCTGGTCTATAAAGATCTTTAGTGGATTTCACCCACTGCCAGTAAACAATATTACCTGGGATCTCTCATGGACTCTATCATCTGGGATAACACCCATCCCTGCTGGCTGAGCTGCTTGTCCCTCATCCAGCCTCCTATGGCCGGTGATCTGCTGCCTAATCCCTGCTCTTTGTCTTGCAATGTCATATGGTGAAAGGCTCCAGGGCCTTCCAAAGCACTGCTCCCCAGCTGTGGAATGCTCTTCCACTCAACCGTCAGCAGTCATAGTCTCACCATAGCTTTAAAACTGAATATCAACACTATCTACACCTTGTTGATATTTGCACTTGCTTTTGACCCTTCCTAGACTCCTTAGTGATTCTGTGAAATCTCCTTTCTCTCTCCTGTACTCTATCTCCCCTCCAGGGTATGCCCTCTGTTTCTTCATTTTATCATATATAGTGCTGCCTCTGCTTATATATTACTTTTATTGTCATTATGCTGTATTGTTGCCTTTATGCTACTTGTCTGTTTTATTTCCCTGAATTTGTACTCCAACTTAATGTATTTTTGTAGCATTCTTGTACTGTTTCTCTATTTTTGTATGACTGTACTTATGTATCACCACAATGGTTCTCGCTATTACATGTTGTACTCTCCTGGGTCGTGCCTGAAAATAGTCATTTTATGGCTAGTGCACCTATCCAGTCAACAAAAACTAAATAAATAAATAAATAAAATGAATAAGAGCATTAAGAGCTTCACCAGCCTTAGAAATATTATTGGTAATATAGATAAGATGTGAATCCTTTCAAGCTAAAAGGGTTTTCAATGAAAGTATCGAAGGGTCAATGTGAACGTTGCAAATAGGCAAATATTGAGACAAGGCAAGCAAGTATTGCAGATTGGTATCAATAACATTTGGTTCAGGGAGAGGAACAGGTGTAATAACTGTGTGACCAATTACTGTTTTCTGCTGTGGAATAAAACAGAAGTTAGGAGCATTAATAGCACAAGATTTCGCACCATAATCAAACAATTTAAGATTTGTCATTACAGAATACTGCCAATCAGAATTGTAGGTGACTCATACAGTTGTAGACATATAGGATAAACAAAGGACTAGTTGGTGAGCCATGATGTGAAGAGATATACCTCCACCAGGTAGCTTCAGTATGTAGCTGTTTTAGTGGCGGGCGCTGAAGATGCAGCTTGTGAAGATTATTCAGTCGGGTTAGATGGCAGATCATCACCCTAGGATGGGACAGTGAATACATCTCCACATAAAGATGTATTTCCTGATGGTGAAAGGTAAGGTACTGACAATAATGGAGACTGAAGCCCTCTGTTTATCCCCTGGGATAGGTACACTGTGGGGCAGGAGCATTGTGTTTTCTCCACACTGGGATGTATTTAGTACTGGAGAAAGGTGAGGGACTTACAGCACTGGAGACTGAAGCCTTCTTTTTATCTGCAGGGATGGGTACAGTGTGGGCAAGGGACAGTGTAGGCTTCCCCATTCTGTGATGGTTAAATGCTGGTTATAGGTGAGGGACTTGACAGCACTGGAGACTGAAGTCCTCTGTTTCTTCACTGGGACAGGTTCAGTATGGGGCATGGACAATGAGTGTTTCTCACAGACTCCAATGTATTGAGTACTGGAGGAACTTGAGGAACTCATGGCACTGGAAACTGAACACTCTGTTTATCCACAGAGACAGGGACAGTGTGGTGCAGGTAAATTGCAGGCATGCCCACACAGTGATGGTGTTTCTGTTAGGGAAAGCTTTTGGTCTGACAGCATTGAAGACTGAACCTTCTGTGTATTAAAAGGGACAGGTACAATGTGGGGAAGGAACAGTGCAGGCTACATCACACAGTGATCTATGTCTTCCTGGTGAAAGGTGAGTGACTGACAACACTGGAGACTAAAGTCCTCAGTTTATCCACAGGGACAGGAAGAGTGTGGGGAAGGACATGTATATTTTTCCAAGACTAGGATTTATTTAGTATGGGTAAAAGATAAAGGACTGACAGCTCTGACTCTTAGAAAATGTCTTACCATTATAGCAACCTCAAGCTCAGCTCCCAACAACTGCCCTTCCTACATTGAGGTACTGGCTGTAGATCAAGGGCACCTTCTATGTCATGACTGTCCCACACTACATACACTACCCCATTCTCATAGCACATAGCCTTACTCAAAATAAGGAGGTAGATGGTCTCTGTGTAGCCTTTGATTTATAGGGGTGAAAATCCACTGTATCCACTCATACTTATCTCTGGCATACTTGCAAGCAATGGAATGGTCTTACATTTGATGCTGTCTGTACTTCTCCTTACTGGTCAGGTCCACTGTATCCTGTCATGCCCTACTGCATGTGCCTGCTAAAGATGTCAATACTGCACTTCTGCCATTGGTTTACAATGTGGCCTTTAGTAATTCACTTGACGTTTTCCTACTTCAGTCTTTTCCAGGTGAAAGGTTGTTTAAAAGCTGCACTCCATCATACGCAAGAGGTTGCATCTAAGTTGTGTTGATATGTGCAAATAAATTGCAAGAACAAATGGCGCTGTACATCTAGTAATAGAATTTAGTCTGTAGCTGAAGGACTGTACTGGCTGTTAGGTTGATATGAAAAAAAGCAAGCATGCAACACAGAACAGTACAGAATTTTGCATTATTGCTACAGGAACAGTGCAAGTTTAATGGCCTCTTGTCATGCAGGAATCTGTGACACTACTCTGCATACTTTCAGGTTCCACTGTATGCATAAGCATGCATGCACTTTCTGAACACAGTGTGGGTAATTAGTTCAGTTTTATATGAGACACAAAAGTGCAAGCTCAAATCACCTTATACCTCCTCTACGAAACATTAGGTAGAATCTGGAGGAACCTTCTGAAAAAGAGATGTTACAAATTCCAGTAAGGCTCTCTTGTCTGGATAAACTGAATGAATGATAAACAGACTGAAATGCACACTGGGTGCTATACCTAAACTGATTTTCTTTCCATTTGATTTATGTTTTGTTTCTTGTTGTTTTTCTCTCTTTGCTGTTTTTAGGCATGGACCTCACAACAGTTAACAAAGTCCGTATTGCATTTTGCTTCCTTGTCTTCATGTGCACTATTGGTTTAATTGTAGAAGCCTATTGCAGCAGCCAGAATAAGCAACACCAATCTCAAGGTACTGTTTCAAAGACAATTGCTCTAACAAAACTCAACACTTATTCAAGTTGGGCCAATGTGGCTCAGTGATAGCACTTCCCCACTGGCCCAGGTCTTTGGTCCAACTTAGGTGATCATAGCTGACTAGCCTACCTATTTTATCATGCTACCATTACCAATTATTTTTTAGCAATTATTTTACCAGGTGAGACACACTAAGCTGAAAACTTGTTTGCAGGTGCAACCTGGGATCACAAGGAAGTTAAGTGACTTGCTCAGGATCACACACTATGCAAGTGGGGGCTGTGGGATTCAAACCCAGGTCTCCAGATTTGCAGCTCAGAGCCTTAAACATTAACTGTATCATAACTTACTCAGGGTTGTTTACATCTTGTACAGGCTCTAGCACAAACAGTGCAAGGTCTCTTGGTATAGGAATCCCGTTTCATTCCAGGCACACCTTAACCTACTCAGTATCAGGTACAGATTTTCTTTACAAGTTGTAAGTGCTCTCACACAGGCAGCTCAGTGGAACAGTCATGAAAATAGATCACCTGTACTTATTAAAACACTGAAGTCCCAGTTGTATATTAAATATAAAATATGTAATATTTACACAAAATTTACAAGATATATAGAAAACTAACTGGGAACACAACACAAAGAAATTCATTATAGAGCGAAGGACCACTCTTGACCAATTGGAGTGCTTCTTTCCTCTGTGTGGGAGATATTTTTATTCCTTAAAGAGTGTCTTGTGGTGCTGCCCTGGAAACTGGCATGTTCTGTTTTTTTTTTTTAATTATTAATCAATTTTGATCAATAACATATTAATACAGCAGACAAGACTACTCTTACAGTTGTAAGGGTGATCTTACTTATACCTTTAAGGTACTAGAACTATTCACTTTTGGTTTGTGATCATAATACCCCAAGAATGCACATGTAACCATTCTTTTAACTGAAATAAAGGTCTCCATGGTTGTATTACCATATAAAATAAACAGGTTTAAGCAAAACAGTGAACAGAGAAAATCTGCAGATACATTTATTCATTCATTCACATATCTGAACTGCCTTGTATGGTATGGGCTGCACACCCATTGGCTCTTGCTCTGCACTAATGGGCATGCAGCCCTATCGGGCAGTCAGTTTGCAGGCAGCGGGGCGGCAGGTGGGTGGGATGCTGCCGCCTGCCGGCTGATGGGGGGGGAGGGCTGGTGGGGCTTTGTGGGTGGGTGGGGTGGGGGCCACTCAGATCACCAGGGTAAGTGATCCTTGGGGGTGTGTTTGAACAGTTTGCAGCCCACGATCAGGCTTTGAGGTCCACTGGACCACCAGGGATGTGTTCTTGGGGGTTTGACACTTAGTAGCCAGTGATTGGGCTGGTGGGGGGGTTACTTTACACTTTTGCCCATGATCTGGCTAGTGGGGGGGTGGGGGGTTTCTGTAAACATATGCCTGTGACCGGGCCAGTCAGGGGGAGGGGGAATTTTTACACATTTGCCCACGATCGGACCAGTCAGGGGAGGGGGATATTTACACTTTTGCCCATGATCGGGCCAGTCGGGAGGAGGGAGGTTGCTATATGTCTGCGATAGGGCAGCAGGGGGGCACAGGGAGTAGGTTGAGGGCCACCTAAAGGTGGCAGCTGCTGTGTTGTGCCCTGCTGACTTACTCCTTTTTTTTTTGGCTCAAAGTTTTGCAGGCGCAGGTTGGGGGTTGCGCCTGCATAACTCTGCACAGCCCACTGAATATCGGGCTGTGCAGTTTATGCATGGTTCCTCCCCCTCTGGTTCAGCATGCCTTCATTAGCATTGCGCTGTTGCTCAGCTTGACTTGGGGGGTCGCAACTGCCTCCTGCTGAATATGGCAGAATGGCGCAATTTCAGACTTGCGCAGGTGCAACCCTATTGCGCATGGCGCAACCCTTTTGAATATCCAACTCACTGTCTTTAAGAGATATAAGACTAGACACATGTGGAAATTTTAAAATTACATCTAGCAATTACGTAAACTGTGGAATTTCAAAAGTATTAGTCCAAACAGCACCAGATTTGTTATGCTGGCTTTACTTTGTAAACTACTGCACACTTTTAATCCCCTATAACTTTAAACCTAGAGAATGGAATATCACTAGTTTTGTTAGATTCATTGACCCTAAACATTAGGATTTCAGGCAACCCCCATGGCCCAGCAGCAGAGTGTCCCACTGTCATGCTGATGACCAAGGTTTGAAAGCAAACCTGGGAAATCACATCGGGAGGCAGACCATGGCTGAAACAGCGGCTGTTTTCAGTGCATCTCAGTCAAGAATTATTGGCTGGTAAAGCTGTGCAGAATATAACATTCTGCCCATCAAATGCCCAGGGAATTACCATTCTGATTCCATGAAATTTCACAGAATTTGCATGAGAATTCTACAGAATTTCACCAAATGTTCAATTTGTTATTTTGTTCTAATTTTAAATGTAAGCATCTAGCTGACACCAACTCTGGTATATAGATAGCTAGTAATAGCTTACATATGAGTACCAATGCTCAGAGTCATAGGTTTAAAGAAGGTGGAAATATGGGTGGCCAAACATTTAATCAAAATTTAATTTTCAGTTATTTCAATCACATTTTAAAATTTCCTATCCACCTTTCTCCACAGTTTCCAGATATAAAGAAACATAAATCATGGGTATGTGCACCATGTTTTAAGTCTCACTCTTCAATGGGTGCTGTGTTACAGATAGCCACATATTTTGCCAAAATTTTGATTTCTGTTATTTTTGTATAATTTTGATAGTATGTATTGAAATGTTATAAATGTTTGCAGGTATACAGTACAAGTTATCACTGTATTTATATATGCACATTGTTTCAGATTTCTAGTTACAAACAGAACCAAGTTATAGCCTGCCAAACATGTTGCCAACATTTTTATTTCAGTTATTTCACTCTAACTTTAAAACAAAATATCCAAATTTAACCAGCTTTGAAACATTTAAACTACTATACCAAATGGTCATTACAGAAAAGTTTATATTTACAGATTTAAATTGGACTGAATTAAAAGTAGCCAAATGTTCACAGCTTTTTAAAATAAAAATTCAAGAATGTAAACTGCACATTTGTAAACCCCTGAAACTTTAAAACTAGAGAATGCAATGCCATTACATTTGTCAGATTCTTAGACCTTACAAGAAGATTGTGTGTATCAGTTTTATTAATTGCTTGCTGCTAGAAATTGCAAAACAACATCTGTACTTCAAGTCAAATTCCGTGAGTCTTTATGAAAATTGTGTAATTTCATGAAAATTACATAAAACTGGACTTTTTTATTTTCACAAAACCTTTTATGGGGCATTCAAATTAAAGGCCAGGTGTATGAGAGGTAGGCAGTGCAGTTGATCACCATGTTAGATCCATAGTTTCACCAAGAAATGGACAGCTGAGGTGGGTAGCACACCAATGGTGGACCCCCCTCCCACACACACACAGTTGGAGTAAGGAAGCATGGAGTGTCAACAATTCCAACCTGCATGTAGGAAATATAATGATTACACCCAGTAAATAGATTATATATAGAGCCTGACATATGTGCAAGTCTGGGACATAGAGGTATTCAAAAAGATGTAGTGGGGAAGACAATGTCTGGGACACCAGGAAGAAAGGAAGGAAGGAAGAATTCTGGCTATTCCAACAGGATAGGTTGATAGAAAAAGGAACAGGTGACTTGCTTTAAGGGATTTTAGTCATTATAAAGAATGAAGAGGATATCAATGGGATTTGTAGTTCTACAGAGCCAATCTGGCTATGCTAAGAGAGAAGGAGAGAGGCAAAATAGTCATCCATAGAGGAACAGCAGGATTGCAAAAAGCTCATCCCAGATTATCAAACGAATTAGTGATACTTGCATTGTGAATGTTAAATTCCACAAAAATAATTCTGGATGCTTCATCTATATGCTACCATAAATATTTAAGAAAATGTTACCAATATTTTTTTCCACTGTAAATGTAAAACTGCTAAACCAACTTATCCAGTTGTGTTAGACACCAGTATGTACTAACATTGGATATACATGTCACATGTTAAGTCTATGCCTGCAAGAGGAAAGAAGTTACAACCATCCACATTTCTGAGTGTTTTTATAAAACTTTGCAAATATTTACATAGCAAACTTTTGAAACCCTGTAACATACAAATCTGTAATCCTATTATCCCATGTTTAGGTGATTCTATAATAATTACAAAAAGGTAATTCATGCTAATTTACACACATCTAGCTCCAATGGTGCCTGAGTCATATGTAGATAATTTTTTTATGAAATTTCCCACAAACAAATCAAGTGACAGACTCTGAGCACATACTGTATACATTTAAGACAATGTATCCTAATATCATGAAAGTTGGTATATGTTTATGACATCTATCATACCATAATCATGCAAAATTTTAAATATCTGGCCCAATGGATGGCTGTGGTACATGCAGATACAATTTTTCATGAAATTTTCCACAAAAAAATAAAAAGACAAATTTTAAGCACCTATAATTTTGAGAAAAGCCTTTATAATGCCTTGAAATTTGGTGCACTGTAAGAAAACCTATCATCAGGTAACCATGCCAAATTTAAGATTCTTGGCCCAGTAGATGACTGAGGTATAATCTGATAAGCTTCATGACCTTTCCCACAAAAAATTAAATTACAGATTTTGAGCACCTATAAATTAGAGACAATCCATCCTAATTTCATGATATTCAGCATGTCATTAGAATTCCTTCCAGAAAGTAAGCATGCCACATTTCAGAGTTGTAGCTTAATAGATGGACAAGGTATTACCAACTTAATACATTTTAAAAATTCAGTGAAATCCCAACAAAATTCCATAAAATGTCATTCATTTTCATGAAATGACACTGAAATTCTGCAAACTGGGAATTTTCTCATTACACATAGCTCTACTGACTGGGCCAGGGAACATTTCTGTCATAGGGAAAGCTGTGGGGTATTCTGTAAACAAGGCAATTGCGTTTGAGCACTTTCAAAGACGGCGACAATCACAGCACCTGTGTTCAGGGCTACCTGGCAGGGTAGCGATCGGATAAATGGATGGGTGATGTTGGGTTTTGGGAAGTATATGTGCATGTATGCATGCACACACATGCAGTGGGGAGAGGAAGGGGAAGGGAGGTATGTGGGAGGGAGTGTGCCAGGCAGCTGCCAATCTGGTTTGCTAGCATGGTGGGGTGGTTGGTTGGGGTGTGTGGGGTGTAGGGTTCAGGTCTGGAGAATCATTGTGTTTTTTTTGTGCAGGCAGGCAGCTTGTTATTTTTTTCAGAAAGTCACCCTCCCCCGAATATGCACTCACCCTGGAGCTAAGAACCCTTTTTTTTTGGGGGGGGCATGTTGAGGGCACAGCCCACTGCATAACATAAAAAATCACTATCCAGTTTTCTAGTTGCTGCGAGTGTACTTCATCATAATTCATTTTCAGTGATGTACACTCACCCAAATGGCAATCGCTATTCGGCAATCACTGTTATGACATAGAACCAAGCTGTACTTGTGTGAGGCTGGCATAGGCACAAACTCTACCAAGGTAGATGTGACAGGAAAAATGATGGAGAAAAACCTTGTAATCAACTAACTGATGGCTTTTTAAAGCATGATTAGCTTATATCCCTGTGAACAGGGTATATCCCTAGGAGATGAGCTGCTAGCAGGGAGAAAAAAACAATATAAAAAAAAAGAGTCTATGTGTATTCATTCTTAAGTCTTTTACTTATAGACTGGCCAAGTGATAAGAAGCCATATTTTCAAAAATAACGTCAGTAAAGTTGAATGTCATGAGCTTTTGTGAAATTGCAGAATGCTGTGAAACTTTTGTAGAAGTCAGTCCATAGTCAAACACATACAGTAAGTTGCATTGTAGAGGGATGTCAATTCTGAGTAAAAATTGTATCAAGGTAGCATTCAGAGGAGGTTCCATAGTAAAAATATAGTGGTGCCAATCATTAGGTCACTATCTTGAGTGACAGGCCATGAAGAATAGTTAGGACATCACTGTGCACTGCCCTGAATTATTGCAACATGCTACATACAGTAACCACTGGATCTCACTTTCTGAATGACTTGTCAAAGTATATACAGTACTTGTGCAGCATTGTTTCTGTACAATATCACTGCTGGCTCTTTAGCAACCCTGTTATAATGTTGTATATTTTTACTGTTTGAAAATAGTGGGACCAAGTGACACCAAGCATTACAACTAGCTGTGACTTAAACCACTGAGACATAATTGTCCGAATACTGTATTTTTAATCATAATGGAGTACGATGTTTGGCATCACTGTTGCAGGAAAGTTGAAGGAGCATTGTAGGGCTGTGATGCTAGGGCAGCGAAGGTGATTCAGTGGTGATAAGTGCTTTGAGAAAGCTAAATTCCACAAGTGGAATTTTAGTGCCATTACCTAATATGCATACATGACATTTTGAGTAAGTTTTGCAAGTAACTATTTGTAATGTGTCAACAATAAATTTGAACTTACTAAACTACATTTATCCATCTTAACTAGATCTAATTACATATTTAATTTGATATGTGTGCCAAACCTTGAGTGCATACCTGCAATTGCAATGGAGCTATAAACTTTCAAATATTTTCAACATGGTCACACAATGTAACAAATGAATTCTGAAATTTTGAATTCCTGTAGCTTAAAGTTTGCATAAGCAATTATCTATTTAACAGTTCATATGACTCTTTCAAACAAGTATGCATATACATTTTCAGTTATCTAGCTCCAAAGGTAGCTACACTGTAAGCATATAAATATTTTCTGATATTTTTACATGAATAATAGATTACCAGACTTAGAACCCCTATGGCTTCCACTCCCCTCATGTAAATGTCCTGCAACCTGGCACCCGTTTAGGGTCCCTTACAAACAATAAGCATGTCAAGCTCCAAATCACTAGATGTAACCTAATTATGATCAATTAAAACATTTCAGAAAATTCCAAAAAACTTCACACAATTTTGTGGAATTCCACAAAAATTCCATGAAATTGGAATTTGCAAATTTTTCCCAGTTCTAGTAAGTGCTTCTCTGTCATTAATTTGGGTCTGTTCTTTGTGTTTCTTTAACATTTAATTATCAGTGTTGGGAACCTACTAGAGGGCCCTTGCAGTTTCTTGTGGGTTGGGTGGTTAGTTACAGCCTGCAAAACAGTTGTTTGATTGTGGGATGAGTTGCAGTAGGCTTAGAGGAGGAGACTGGACATTAAAGCCCCACACCTTCAAGTGTCCCTCTGTGTGAACATCTGACATGGAAACATAGAGACATAGCATTTGACAGCAGATAAGGACCGCTTGGCCAACCTAGTCTGCCCATTTCCCTTCCTAATGGATAAGCTGCAGATCCTAGTTAACCAACAGCCTACTTCCTCCTACCCCCCACTAGAATTGTCTTATATATGTCCCATGCATTCTTAAATTCCACCACTGTTTTTGACTCTATGACCTCCTCAGGAAGGCTGTTCCATGCATCTGCAACCCTCTCTGTGAAGAAATACATCCTCACCTTACCTCTGAGCCATCCCCCCATCTTCAAATTGTGCCCCCTTGTTCTTACACATCTCTCTTTTTGAAAGATGCTACCCTCTTGGACTTTGTTGATTCCCTTGAAGTATTTGAAAGTTTCTATCATGCCCCCCCCCTTTCCTCGAGGCTATACATCTTAAGCTTCTTTAATCTTACTTTATATGTCTTCCGGTACAGACCCTGCACCATTTTGGTTGCCCTCCTCTGGACAGCCTCCACCCTGTCTATGTCTTTGCAGAGGTGGGGTCTCCAGAACTATACACAGTACTCCAGATATGGGCTTACCAACTGTCTGTACAGAGGGCCAACAACTTTCTGTTTTCTACTGGTGATGCCTCTCCCTATGCACCGCAATATCCCCCCAGCCTTCTTACTGCTTTCTCACATTGCTGGCCCACCTTTAGGTCATCTGATATGACTACCCACAGGCCCATTTCCATTTTTGTCATTGTCAGTATCTCACCCCCCAATCTTGTAATGTGAGTGCCACTAAGTAGGAATGTGGCATCTGCAGGTGTGCCAACAGATAATCTGAAGGTCTAAAGGGAACACTGTCAGAGTTATATGGCAGGAGTAAGGTAAGAACAAGCAACCTACAGTAAAAGTGTGCAACCACATCTACATGTAAGAGAAACTCACATATGTAAGGTACAGAAAAATGGTAGTGTTACAACACTCCTGAGTGTCGTAAAAATGGAAGAAAGTATAGTGAAGCCACCAGGATGAAGTGCAGTGTGATAGGTTTACTGCACAACAAAAGGGATTAACTCCCTTTGAAATTGCATTGTTTGCTGCAATAACTCTACTGCAGAATTCTGTATTGCTGCTCTTCATCCTGGTGGGCTTCACTGTAGATAGTGGGTACAACCCTGTCTAGAGCACCTCCATAAGTGAACATTGAAGCAGCAGCTAGTAATATTTCTTTAGAAAGTAGGGCAAACTATTTTTTAAAAAGTAACTAGATCACAAATGACACAATGCACTGGTGGAGCATGTGGTAGGAGTGCAGGGTGCATTTGACAGTGAAGACCCAGGTGCTGCTCTGGAAATTCATCCACTGTCTGAACACAAGGAGGTTTGACATCCTGATAGAGAAACTAGAGGCAGCAAGGGCTGACATAACTAGTTCCTCAGGGCCAGTAGAGATGCAAAAGTCATAGGTACCATAGTGGCCCATCTGGGCCAAGGATGGTGACTGGATAGTAGTTGGTGGGCAGAGGAATATAGGGGTTATGGAAAGGCCTGAAGTACCAGAGCTGTGCACATTCAACAGGTACTGTATCTGATGCTGTTTGTCCAAACATTCCTGGAAACTCACACAGTGGTGACAAGGACAAGCAAATCTGACAAACAGTCATCATCTGAAAGAGTCATTCCAGTGAGGAGGCAGGCACCAAAGAGGTTTGAGAAAGTTCTTAGAAGTAGGGTTCTCAACAGTAAGGGGAACAAGGAGGCTGGTGGGTCTCAGTCTGGATGTAAATGAAGTGGTGTGCTGTTATGCTTGGGCTACAGTAGACAGACTCTGGTACAGAATTCTGGAATTCAGTGGGAAAAGAGGGAACCAGGCATGGTAATGCATGTAAACACTAATGACCATATTAGGAGGAGAACAGAGGAGGTGAAAGCAAGCTCTTATACTCTAGGCAGCATAGTCAAGAAAGGGCAGGTGCGGCAATTTTCTTGAAGGTTCTTCCGTGGCTCCGACTGAATGAAAGGGAACATCGACATCTGTACCTGTTTAACTTGTGACTAAAATAGTGGTGCAAGGAGGAGGGAATTCAGTTCCTCAGAGACTGGGGTCCAGCTTGTAAGGGATGGAGGCTGGTTAAGAAGGCTGGCCTACATCACAATAAGGAGGGTGAAAGGGTGTGGGGGAGAAGATTTGCAGTGCACACACAGGAAGACATAAACTGGGAAAGGGGCAACTCAGTTGCGGTCAGGCACAGCATCAAAACTGGGAGGGGCCTATCTGGCCTCCCCCAGCAAAGGCTGGAACTAAAATGGGAACTGGACTGAAAGATGCATGAAAAAGAATGTGCAGAGGGTACTGTGGGCAATGTGCATGAATGCCAGATGTCTGAGGACAAGCTATCAAATGTACAGACAGTGGAGACCCAAGTATAGCTGGATAAAGAATTGTGAGCAACATTGAACCATGACTGGGACATGACCATAGCAATCTATGTGTTATTCAGAAAGGACAGGAAGAAGAGACTGGGGGGATATGACTTTCTACACTGATGAAGATGTAAACATAGAAACATAGAAACATAGACTTTGACGGCAGATAAGGACCACTTGGCCCACCCAGTCTGCTCATTTCCCTTCCGATTGGATAAGCTGCAGATTCTAGTTAACCAACAGCCGACTTCCAGCAACCCCCCCCACTACAATTACCTTATGTCTGTCCCATGCATGTTTGAATTCCCCCACTGTTTTACACCCATCAACCTCCCCAGGAAGGCAGTTCCATGCATCCATCACTCTCTCCATGAAAATAAAAAATTCCTCACATTACCCCTGAGCCATCCCCCCTCTATCTTTAAATTGTGCCCCTTGTTCTTACACATCTCTTTTTCTGAAAGATGCTACCCTCCTGGACTTTGTTGATTCCCTTGTGGTACTTGAAAGTTTCTATCATGTCCCCCTGTCCCTCCTTTCATCAAGGGTATACATATTAAGCTCTCTCAGTCTCTCTTCATATGGTTTCTGATGCAGACCCTGCACCATTTTAGTTGCCCTCCTCTGGGCTGCTTCCATCCTGTCTATGTCCTTGCATAGATGGGGTCTCCAAAACTGCACACAGTATTTCAGGTGGGGTCTCACCAACTGTCTGTATAGAGGGATAACCACTTTCCTTTTTCTACTTGTTATGCCCCGTTCTATGCATGCCAGTATCCGCCTGGCTCTCCTTACTCACTTCTCACATTGCTTACCCACCTTTAAGTCATTTGATATGACTACCCCCAAGTCTCTTTCCATTTTTGTTGTTGTTAGTACCTCCCCTGCTATTGTGTACTCTTCTACTGGGGTTTTATTTCCCAGGTGCATTACTTTGCACTTCTTTGCATTGAATCTAAGTTGCCATATGTCTGACCATCCTTCCAACCTTGACAAGTCCCTTCTCTTCCTTTCTATCCCCCCCATTTTGTATCAACTCTATTACAGATCTTTGTGTCATCTGCAAAGAGGCATACCTTTCCCTCCAGAATCACTGCAATGTCACCTATAAAGATGTTAAAGAGGACTGGACCCAGTATTGAGCCCTGAGGTACTCCACTAGTAACCCCCCTTTCTTTGGAATATGTTCCATTCACTATCATCTTCTGTGTCCTGTTGTGCAGCCAGTTTACCACCCTGGAACCTACTCCCAGGCTGGCTAATTTGATTATTAGTCTTTTGTGTGGGACTGTGTCAAATAATACACAGATACATAGATACATAGACAGTGTCGGCAGATAAGGGCCTATGGCCCACCCAGTCTGCCCATTTCAGCTTGTAAGTTCAGTTTATGTTTTCCTAGAAGTCTGTTGCCCCTTACCCCTGACCTCCAGAATTCCTTTATGCCTATCCCATGCATTCTTAAATCCCGTGATTGTTTCAGCCCCCACTACTTCCTCTGGCAGGGTGTTCCACTTGTCTACCACCCGTCTCTGTGAAGAAATTCTTCCTCACGCTTCCTCTGAATCGTCCCTCCTCCAACTTGATCCCATGCCCTCAATCCTGGAACATCTTTTTCACTTAAAAATAGTGCATTCCTGCACCCTGTTCCTCCCTGTAAGATACTTGTATGTCTCTATCATATCCCCTCTCTCCCTCCTCTCCTCCAGGGAGTACATGTTCAGTTCCTTCAACCTGTCTTCATAGGACTTGTGATACAATCCATGCACCATCTTTGTTGCCCTGCTCTGAACCTTCTCTACCCTATGTCCTTACGTAGGTATGGTCTCCAGAACTGTACACTGTACTCCAGGTGTGGCCTCACTAGTGTCTTGTATAGTGGAATTATGACCTCCCTTTTCCTGCTGGTGATACCCCTGCCTATACATCCCAGCATCCCATTTGCTTTACCTGCTGCCTTGTCACACTGTTTCCCTACCTTGAGGTCATCAGAGATGATAACCACAAGATCCCTTTCCTGCTTGGTGCATGCTACATCCTCACCCCCAATTGATATATTGTGCCAGGGTTTTTGTGCCCCATATGCATTATCTTGCACTTCTTTGCATGAATTTCAACTGCCAAACCCCTGACCTTTCTTCAAGTTTCTGCAGGTCCCTTCTCATTCTGTCTACACCCTCTGGTGTGTCTACTCTGTTAAAGAGCTTTGTGTCATCAGCAAACAGGGAAATTCTGCCTTCTAGGTCCTGTGCAATGTCACTGATGAAGATGTTGAATAGGACCGGTCCCAGCACTGATCCCTGTGGTACCCCACTAGTCACTCTTCCCTCTGTGGTGTGACAGCCATTTACCACCACCCTCTGTGTCCTGCCATCCAGCCTGTTACCTACCCACCACACTACTGTCCTGTCCTGTCCACACCCATATTCCCCACTTTGTGTAATAGTCTTCTTTGTGGCACAGTGTCAAAGGCCTTGCTGAAGTCCAGCTAGGCCATGTTCACTGCCCTCCCCTGATCCACCTCCCTAGTCACCCAGTCAAAAAATTCAATGAGATTGGTCTGACATGACCTCCCCCTGGTGAAACCATGCTACCTTGGGTCCTGTAGTCCATTGACAACCAGATGTTCCACCAATCTCTCCTTCAGTAGTGCTTCCATGATCTTCCCCACTACCGAGGTGAGGTTGACTGGTCTGTAGTTCCCTGCTTCCTCTTTGTTCCCACTTTTGTATGAGGGGACTACATCTGCTGTCCTCCAGTCTTTGGGTACCTCCCCTGTTTCCAGTGATCAGCTAAACAGGATAGCCAAAGGTTCAACCACCACCTCTCTTAGTTCTTTAAGGACTCTGGGGCGCCTTGCTAAAATCTAGGTAGGCCATATCCACAGCTCCTTCCTGGTCTATTACTTTGGTCACCCAGTCAAAGAAATCAATTAGATTCATCTGACATGGCCTTCCTACTGTAAATCCATGCTACTTTGGGTCCTGTGCCTCGCTGACCTCTAGGTACTCAACAATTCTTTCTTTCAGATGTAATTCCATCATTTTCCCTACCACTGGGGTCAAACTTACAGGTCTGTAGTTTCCTGTTTCTGCCTTGCTCCCACTTTTGTGAAGGGGAATCACATCTGACTTCCTCCAGTCCTCAGGTACCACCCCATCCTCCCATGATTTGTTAAAAAGTGTGGTCAGTGGTGTCACTAGGTCCTCCCTTAGTTCTTTTAGGATTCTGGGGTGAATCCCATCAGACCCCATTGCTTTGTCCACCTTGAGTTTTAGGAGTTCTTTCAGGACTCTTTCTTCTGTTTATGGACTGGTGTCAACCCCCCTACCCAGAGTGCTTCTACTGTCTGGTTTAGGTAACTCCTCATCTTCTTTTGTGATTACTGAGCAAAGTATTCATTCAGTATTTCTGCCTTTTCACTGTCTCCCTCTGCCCACCTCCCCTCTCCTTTGTTAATCTTCATTATTCCTCCTTTAACCTTTCTATGCTCCCTAATGTACCTATAAAAGGTTGTATCCCCCTTCTTAACTAAGTTGGCTATTTTTTCCTCGGTTTGGGCCTTTGCTATTCTGAATGCCTTCCCCACTTCTTTCTGCTTTAATTGATACAGTTCCCTGTCGTGCTCCTTCTGTGATTCCTTATACTTTCTGAATGCAGCCTTTTCTCCTTAACTTTCCCTGCCATCTCTTTTGAGAACCATCAAGTTTTTTTACTCTGCTTTGTTTTCTTTATTTGTTTCACACAAAGGCTTGTTGCCTCTATGATAGCAGTTTTGATTTTTCTCCATTGTTCTTCCACTCCTCCTTTTTGGCCATTTTTTCTAGTGCATTCCTCAGGTATTCACCCATTTTGCCAAAATCAGCCCTTCTAAAGTCCAGTATCCTTGTTTTTGTATGGCTTGTCTGCACAGTGTGCTTATTGTGAAGCACACTGTGCAGTGGTCACTTGTTTCCAGGTGTCGACTGACTTCTAAATTTGTGATCCTCTCTCCTTTTGAGAGTACCAGGTCTAATATTGCTCCCTTCTGAGTGAGTTCCAACACTAGCTGTCTGAGGCCTGCTCTCTGCAGGGCATCGAGATTGATTCTGCTCTTGGATGTGGCCGCAGTACATGTCATCCAGTTAACATCTGGCTTATTCAGGTCCCCAATTAAAAGTTTCTCCCCCTTTTCAGCCATTTTGAGAATGTCCTCTATCATTTTCTTGTCCGTTTCCTTCCCTTGAGAAGGGGGTCTATATACAATCCCCATGCAGATTGTGATGCCATTCCCTGTCTCCAAGGTGACCCAGAGTGCTTCTTGTCCTCCTCCTTTACTTTTTAGTTCTGTAGCTATGATCCCTTCCCTTAAGTATAGAGCTATTCCACCTCCTCTTTTACCCTCCCTGTCCCTTCTGTAGACTGTGTAGCCAGGTATGTTGACATCCCAGTCATGGTTCTCCATGTACCATGTTTCTGTGACTGCCACAATATCCAATTTTTCATCTTCCATCAGGGCTACTAGCTCAGGAAGCTTGTTTCCCAGACTATGGGCATTGGTACTCATTGCCTTCCTTTTAATGTTGGCTTTATCCTTTTTTCCCCAGTCCCTACTTGTATTGTCCTTGTCTATTTTTCCATTTACCCTTGTCCTACCCTCTGTTGAGCTCTGTACTTCAGTGTTTACCTTACTACCAGCCTTGTTTTGTTGAGGGGAGGCTTGACATTTCCTGCCTCTTATCAGCACCTCCCCCTTTTCTAGTTTAAAAGCTTGCCAAGGAAGCATTTAAACCTGTCACTTAGGAGCTTGGTTCCCTTCATGGACAGATGCATATCATTGTGCCAGTACAGACCTTCATCTGTCCAGGTGTATTCCCAGTTCCCAATTAAGGCAAAGCCCTGTGCTCTGCACCAGTTTTGCAACCATTCATTAAACTGTATGGGGTACAGTACCTAGCCTCACCCCTGCCATGGACTGGCAGCATCTCTGAGAAGGTAACCATGCTTGCTACCTGTCCGAGGCCCTTCCCAAATGCCACAAATGCATCCTGCACTGCACAAATTCCATGCCTAGCTAGGTCACTTGTCCCAAGGTGGACAATGATATCTAGTTCCCTCTCCTGTAATGCTGCTTCTGCAATCATGAAGATTTGCTTCTTGTTCCTCCAAGCCATGGCACCAGGCAGGCACCTTACTTCCCTCTCCTCTCCTCTCCCTTTCCCAGTTCTACCCCCTAACAACTGAGTCCCCTATCAGAAGCCATTTCCGTCCCCTCTGGTGTCCCTTGTCACCCTTTTGTTGCTCTCCCTTGTGGATGTCCTCAGCATTCTTCTTGGTCTCCACTGAGGATGCCATCATAGAGGAACCTTGCTCTGCCAGACTGGCGTATGATTTGTGTAGAGGTAGAACTAGGGTTCTTCACCTCTGTTCCACCATCTGCACCCTCCCAGAACCCACTGTGGTCCAACTGCTCTTCATACTTGGCAACCTGTGAGGCAGTGGTTGTGGCACTGGTGTTCTTTGGGTGGGGGGCCTCCTTAGTCCTTGGCAGTTCAGCCTGGAGGTGGGCAATCTTCTCCCTCAGAGTTGACAGTTACATAGAAACATAGAAACATAGAATTTGATGGCAGATAAGGACCTCTTGGCCCACCCAGTCTGCCCATTTCCCTACCTGATGGATAAGCTGCAGATCCTAGTTAACCAGCAGCCTACTTCTTCCTACCCCCACCCCCTAGAATTGCCTTATGACTGTCCCATGCATGCTTGAATTCCACCACTGTTTTTGACTCCACAACCTCCTCTGAAGGTTGTTCCATGCACACAACTCTCTCTAAAAAATACTTTCCTAAATTACCTCTGAGCCGCCTTCTATCTTCAAATTGTGCCCTTGCACACCTGTTTTTTGAAAGATACTACCTCTTGGACTTTGTTGATTCCCTTGAGGTACTTGAAAGTTTCTATCATGTCTCCTCTCCTCCTTTCCCGAGGCTATACATATTAAGCTCCTTAAGTCTCACTTCATATGTCTTCCAGTGCAGACCCTGCACCATTTTAGTTGCCCTCCTCTGGACAGCTTCCATCCTGTCTATGTCTTTGCGATTGGGTCTCCAGAACTGCATGCAGTACTCCAGATGTGGTCTCACCAGCTGTCTGTACAGAGGGATAATAACTTCTTGTTTTCTGCTGGTGATGCCTCTCCCTATGCATCCCAGTATCCCCCCAGCCCTCCTTGCTGCCCTCTCACATTGCTTGCCCACCTTTAGGTCATCTGATATGACTACCCCCAGGTCCCTTTCCATTTTTGATTGGAAAAAAGACAGCAATGCATTTTCCAGAATGTATCCCAGAAAACTGCTGACCCACAGCAAGTGCACTGCACCACTCCCCACATGTCCCTCTTCCTTATAATATACAATATGTAATATATATACAGTATATATATATATATTTTTTTTTTATTATTATTTTTTTGTGGTGTGTATTTACCCTTTATGCACTGTGATGGGTTATTAAGAATATGACAGTTCTGCCCCAGACCGGTTGATGAAGTGATGTCAGAACTTTGACTATAAAGGAAATGCCATGCTTGGGGGTGTGGGGTATGGGGAAGGGGTGATGGTAGTCCACAACTACAGGTGACTGTTAGAAACAATCAAATACACCACTGCTCCACCACCCTGGTGAGTACTGCCCTTTATAGTAATTCAACTAACCTCCAGTAACTTATTTAAAAATAGTTTAACTATCACAAAATCCTAGTAACTTATTTAAAAATAGTTTAACTATCACAAAATCCAAAGGCTGTAGACGTGGACAATACTGGGTGACTAAACTGCTGGAAATCCTATCAGCATAGACCGTCATGGGTAATGAGAGGAAGATTAGAGTGGAATACTGAAAACCATCACAGAACCAGGAGATGGAGAGAGAAATGTGGAAAATCATCTGGAAAGCAACAGAACTTGGGGAGGTGATACTAGTGGGAGACTTTAATATGCTGCATATGGGCAAGAGTGTCCAGTGGTGCCAAGTGCAGTTAGCTTCTGATGGAGATATATTAGGAAGTATTACTAACAAGTAGTACAAACCTATATAAGAGAAGGTATCACACTGGACCTGGTTCTAACCAGTAAGGACAGACTCCAGAATGTCATAATGCAGAAATCACTTAGAACACATGATCATGGAACAGTGTAGATGGAGCTCCAACTACAAAACAGCATGACATCTAGCCAGGCAAAAGTCTGGGAATTCAGGAGGGTGGAATTTAGGAAATGCAGACTATACTTGGAGGTAACCTAATAGAAATTAAGGGTGTGAACTGGAATTGGGAAGCTTTTGAAAAAGGAGTAGTAGAAGCTTTGGAACTTTGTGTTCAGGAGGTAAGAGCAGAGAAGCAAAATGGCCAATAGCTCATGATAGTACTAGGAGAGGCAATGAGAAAGAAGCAGAGATACAAAGTAGGAGCCAAAAAATGAAGACAAGAAAGCATATTTATAAAGATCAAGGAGAAGTTGTAGCACAGTGAAAATAGCAAAGTCCGAGACAGAACTGAGATTGGCAGTTGGTTTTATGCAAGGAGACAAAGCATTATTTTAGAATATACAGTACATGAGAAGTGCAAGAATAAAGAAGAAACAGGTTAAGACAGAGAAGAGAGGGAGGAAAAAGAGACAAGTAAGGCTAACACACTCTACTGTCTTGAACAAAAATGTGTGTTCAGTTTTCACAATAAAAGAGCACGGTCCACTGCCTGACTACACAACTGAATTAAAGGATAGGGAGAAGTAAATAGCATTCCTATCACTGAACCTAAGGTGCTGCAGGGAGTTTTAGCACAAGTGGACACATCTCTGGGACTGGACAAGACACACCAAAGAGTGCTGAGGAAGATAGTGCAGTTGCTTGCAACATCACTAGCAGATATCTACAACAGCTTGGTAATCACTGGCATGTCACCCAGGGACTGGGTGATAGCTGATTTAGTGGCCCCTCATAAAAGCAGCAGTGCAGATGATCCAGGAAACTGCTGCCTGGCAGCCTGGTGTCTATATCAGTCTGTTCATTGTGTAGACTGGTACAGACACCAGTTCATGGTGCAATCTGTATATTGTTTAGCCTACGTATAGCTTGTTCTAACTTATTTCCATTCTGGGTGCCCCAAATCTCCTAAGCAAAGTCCAAATCCTGGTGCTAACCCTGCAACATGCAAATACTACTAAAAACTCTATCTCAGTGGTGTGAATAAACAGCTCAACCCCCTAGATATTTTGGGCTACCAATGTTTGCCCTGTCAGGGTGTGTGTGTGTGTGTGTGTGTGTGTGTGTGTGTGTCTGTGTGTCTGTGTGCAGGTCTACAGGATGGCATTAACACCCTAGGTTCACCAGACACTAGTGTGTGTACTGCACAGGCAGCTGCCTGGAATCTGCACTGCCAGGGGACTCCACCACTGGAAATACCCAACTATTTAGAACATCCAGGTTTCTGGATCCTGAAACCTTACTGGGCTCACCCAATGTTTGGCAGCTGCAGCTCTTCTGTGCAACATGGAAGGTGAACCACTTGTCTTTATCTGCTGAACTGCACTCCCCCCAAATTGTGCTGATACCTGTGTAATTCTAGAATTATCTTTTAACTAGTGTCCTGCTCCTCTGTTAGATTTGAACCTCCTTTGAGGGGTGTAGATCCACTTCAAAAAAATGTTATTAGTTATACTGTTGCTCCTGAGCCAGCGAGTAATTGAAAGGTACTGCAAGTGCATGAAACTAGCTGATGCTGCCTCTTCCCCTGATAACTGGATGTGCCCCCGGGCACCTGGTGCTACTGCACAGCCTATCAGCTCACAAGGCCCCCTATCAAAGTCTGTCACCTCAGGACAGCAAACCTGGCAACTCTAAGAGATTGAACAACTGGTCTTATAGCATCTATGTCTCAAGGGTTATCCATAAGCTGTATTCCCTCAGGAAAAAGATTCATGAGACTGAAACATAGCCTGAGGGACTTAAAAAGAATTATACTAATCCTACTCTTATTTTCTGGCATTATCCACCCATATTCTAGCCCCACAGGCAACCATAGTTGGCTTAGGACTTATATGACATGGGAAATGATAAATAACCTATCTTAGTATTGGTGGTCTCTTCTCAAAATGTGCTCAATTTGAAGTCTGGGTTGCAATTGTTCAACCAGATGTAATATCCTTGAGTGAAACCTGGCCCACCTCAAAATCTTCAATACTGTCATCACTTTGCCTGGATTAGAGCAGTTTATTTATTTATTTTTTTTTCTGCTTTCTCTTTTTACTCCTTCCCCTGGCCCTGGTCAGCTCATCCGGCCATCACCCCAGACCTCCACTCCCCTCAGGCCTTCACCTTTGCAACCTTAAAGGCTAAACCCCCATGGTGGGGCAATGGGAAGCCCCTACTTACCCATCCCAAACAAGGATATAACTCAGGGCATTACCTCAGGGAGTGGAGCACCAGGGGATGGCCATAAAGCTGCCACAACCAGCCATCAGGGTCTTTTCTTATCTTCTCCCCATGAGCCTTGAGCACAAGGATGTCTGCGATGGGCACACGCACATGTCCACATGCATCCCAACCAAGCATCTGCTAGGCTCCTGCCCACTTGTGTCGGCAGTGCTGCGTTAACCGTCCAGCCTCTACCAGGGGTCAGACGTGCACCAACCAAAGGTGCCCCCCCCGGAGATGGAAAGCAGTCCCTCGGATGCTCGATCCACCTCGTTCCCTGCTAACCCCCGGCAACCTGTGGTCATTCCCAAATGTGGGTCACCAGCTTGGTGTGAGCTGCAGCCTCCTTCGCCTCAGTCCTCTGATCTGGCAAGGATTTAAGCACTTTAGAGAGGACATGTTGTATGAGCCTGCAGAAGGTGTTTAGTCTACATAATCAGACATGCAGAGTTCCAAACTAGATATTAGTGGCTTGACTAGGGAACTTGAGTACTTGATGGTTAAACTCATCCTGTGGAGGACGACACAAATCCAATGTCTTATGACAACCTGCATACCACCTGGTAAGCATGACCCCTTGTCCTGGAGCATTTATTTCTATGGAAAATGCTACCTTCATGTACCTTATTAATACCTCTGAGGTTTTTTAACATTTCTATCCCCCTTCCCTACTTTTCTCTAGAAAGTACATATTAAGTTCCTTGAGTCTGCACCATTTTGGTAGTCCTCCTTTGTACCACCTCAATCCTATTCATGTTCTTCTGAAGGTGGGTCCTCCAGAACTAGACACAGTATTCGAGGTGGGTTTTACCTGTGATCTATACTGGGGTAATACTACCTCCCTCTTTCTGCAGGTGATGCCCCTTCTTATGCACCCGAGGATCCTTCTGGCCTTCCCCACTGCCTTATCACACAGCTTTGCTACTTTCAGGCCATCAGAAATGATTATGCCTACAGGAGGTTACTTTCCTGTTTTGTGGTTGCTAATACCTTCATGCTCATTTGGTGCATTGCCCTTGGGATTCTGTGCCACAAGTGCATGATTTTACACTTTTTTGAACTGAAACCCAGCTTCCATTCTTTTGATCATTCTTTCAGCTTTTGTAGATCATTCCTCATTCTTTCCACCCCCTCCCAGGTGTGTCCATTGTATTGCAGATTTTGATGTCCTCCACAAACAGAAACACATTCACTTCTAGCCCTTCTGTAATGTCACTAATGGAGACACTGAAGAGGACTGGTCCTAGTACTGACCCCCATGGCACCCTACTGGTCACATTGCCTCCTACAGAATGGACCCTATTTACCACTACCTTCTAACTCCTATTGCTTAGCCAACTTCTTACCCATTTTACTACTTTTGGACCCAACTCCTAGATTGCCCAGTTTACTCATCAGTCTTCTGTGTGGAATGGTGTCAAAGGCCTTCCTGAAATCAAAGTAGGCCACTTCTACCACTCCTCCCTGATCCATTTCTCTGGTCATCCAATCAAATAACTCAATCAGGTTTGTCTGGCAAGACCTTCCTCCTGTAAAACCATGTAGCCTCAGACCCTAGAATCCACTGGTTGCAGTTTATTCCCCAATCCTTTCCTTCAGTAGTGATTCCATTTCTTTACCCACCACTGAAGTCAAGATGACAGGTATGTAATTCTCTGCCTCCTTTTTATTTCCTCTCTTGTGTAGTAGAACCACTTCTCCCCTCCTCCAGTCCCCCAGAACTTCCTCTGCTTCTGGTGATAGGTTGAACAGAGCTGTCAGAGGTGCAGCCAATACTTGCTTGCACTCCCTCATTATCTTATGTTGCAACCTATCAGGTCACATTTATTTATTAATTCATTAATTTATTGATTAATGTTTATTTTCCACCAACAAATTTCAAACTATTTTCCTTATCTTTATGGGACCAACTGGAAGATTTTCCACATAAAGGTTGGGCTGTAACTATTTGTGAAGAATTACTCCTTTGTGGAGATTTCAATGCAAGAATTGGCCCATATGATGGATATCTGCATAGTAGCTACCATAATAGGTGTCATTTAGAAATATACCAGTACCCAAGAACAGCTAAAGGTTAGAAAATAAAGAAGAAGGGACAGCAGTTGATGGTTTTCTTGCCCTTGTATAATTTGGCTCCTAATAATGCAAGAGTCCCTGGTGATTTAAAAGGGGAATACACTCATTCTCGGTTAAGGGTCCCTCAATTATTGATTACATGTGCTGGAATGGAGATATGTTATTTTGGGAAATCTTAAAAATACCAGTTAGAGTTGAAAGTGACCATCTACCATTGATTTTATATTCAACAGTTTCAAATTGTTGTTATTAGTACTGATTCACAATTGTCACATTTGGAAATCAGAAATACTAGGATTAAATGGCAGTAAAAGGCAGTTTCCTCTATAAGAGGTTCCATAATGGAAGTAGTTACTAAGCTTACAAATGACACTCTGGATTATGAAGCACTCCATCATGATCTTTCTGATTGTCCTGTGAAGATTAAAGATATCCTTCAAATTACATCTGTTGATAAAAAGACTGGGGAAAGAGACACTAAATGGTTTGATCAAGAATACAGAATAACAAAAAAGGAGTTAAATAACAAGATTGGGAAGGCTAATATTTATAAATCCCAGCAGGGGTTTAGAGATTTAAATAAACACAGGGAAGAATATAAGATATTCCTTGTTTACAAACGTGGGGAATAGCAACAAAAAACAATGGAACAATATACTTACAGCAATAAATACATTTTGTCAAACTTATTGGCTGTTTCTGGCAAGGGGCACAACTAATGTCAAATATGAATTAAATACTTATGTACCCTTGGATACATGGTTTAAATATTATTCCACAAAAATGTTTTCTTCAGATATTGGAAATGTAACACCTTTAGAATATAATGTGCATTAATTTCCCTTATTTATCCCTTCTGAAGTATATTTGGTTATTGCCTCTTTAAAAATTAAAAAGGCGCTGGGTCCTGATATGATCCTGTCTGCAGTATATCTGAGTATACCATCTTTGTGGGCTATAGTATTCACTTAATATTTTAACTTCTGCTGTCAAAGGTTAACTTCCCCTCCTCTTTGAAACTAGCAATAATAATTTAGATTTATAAAATAAGGTGATAAAACAGATCCAACCATGTACAGGCCAGTTTCATTATTAAATAATCTAGGGATGGCTTTTTTTTCCAGACTTATATTCAATAGACTCAAAAATAGTGGATACTTTTGGGAGATCTGTGTGATGCTTAGACAGGTTTCAGACATGGCTTTAGTACTACTGATAACTGTTTTGTAAATAGGCACCTACAAGAAAAATATGTTGCCCTGAGAAGGCAGAAGTTATATGCTGCATTTAAAGATTTCATTACAGCCTTTGACTGTATTTCTAGAAATCTCTTATAGGGTATAATGAGGGAAGAGGGTTTTTCAGCAGAACTAATAGCAGTAATTAAAGAACTCTACACTTCATCAAGGGCTCAGGTGAAAACGGGAAAAGGAGGGCAGTTTACTTCCATTTTTCCTACAAATATGGATGTGCAACAGGGCTATGTCATCATCCTCTTATTGTTTTTTGTGTATATATATATATATATATATATATATATATATATATATATATATGATGATCTGAGTCTTGCTAATACTGATTCCCCGAAGATTATGGAAAAATACTATGGTGTTTTAGAGTATGCAGGTGACTTGGTTTTGTTCTCATTATCACAAGCAGGTTTACATGCTAAGTTAGGTACTGTATATTAGACAATTATGTACTTAAATATAAACTAAGGATAAATGTACAGAAAAGTCAAGTTCTAACTTTTCATTCACTCAATCAATCAAATTCTTTATTTATCCAGGTGAGCATCATTGAACAGAGCTCTTTTACAAGATGGACGTGGTTAGAACAGGGTCGGGTAACATCCATCATAAAAACATATAAATACATGTAAATAAGTATATAAACACAAACACTGTGGAGCAGTAATAGGGGAGTCAAATGATAAAAGGAAGACAAGGCAAGCCATAACAGAAGAGGATTCAAATACAAGGGGGCAGGTCCACCATTGAACCATGCAACTGTATATAAACCATGTTCTCTGTACAGAAGTACCAGTTAGTTCATTTACCAGGGACAGTCACTAGTACTAGCCATGAAAATGGCTTGCGAAACCACCAACTAATGGCAGATGGGGTAGCAGGAGGGGTATGTAATATGTAAGTGAAGGATAAACATTGTGAGAAGTGAAGTCCCAAGGATAGGTCAGAAGAACTGATGTGGCGGTGGGGGCCTATGAGGAGAGAGAAAGGGAAGTTACGACTTTTATAGTATGATTGTGTATGGATTGTGGATGAGTGTAGTATAGAGCTGTGAAAAGAATGCTGGAGAAAGTGGGAAGATAGACCAGTATCAAAGGGAGGACAGAGGCATCAAGGTGTTACATGAAAGCATGATGACAGACCAGGGCCAAGGAGGAGACAAGCACTAGAAGTAATTTGTTCATGGTTAAATGGTACAGACTAGCATGATGACAATTCATGGTCATGGGAAACAATTGCACTGATCATTTCTGAGACGTGAATATAAGAGTTTGAAAGATGAGATGCTGATGGGTAACCTCAGTTTCAGGTTTTTTTGCAAATTATTCCACAAGAAGGACAGTGTAAAGCTTATGGCAGCCCTGCCAAAGCGAGAGTTAACTTTGGGAACCATCAGTAGGAGAGATTTGCAACTTCTCAGGGCATAATTGCCTATTGGTTTTATAGGAAGACAGTCTGTAATGTATTGGGGCATTAAGGGAAAAATGAAAAAGGTTCTAGGCTTTGAGGACAAAGAGAAATGAGACAGTGGATAGTTATGTGTATTTGGGTATACAATTAACAAAAGATGGTAAATGGAATAAACAGTTGGAAACTATACTTATAAAATTATAAAGGACAGCTAATTCCTTGATGTTATTTAACAAAAATATGTTGGGAATTCCATTAAACCACTTTTGACAGCAGTACAGGGCAAATTTACTGCTAAAATTTGGCAGCATTGCAAATTGGATAAATTGGAGATCCCACTAAACAGATTACTTAGAGTAACTTTAGGGTTAAAAATTCTGTTCCTGATTCTCTACTAGAAACTGAGACCATTTGTCTTAGAGCTCATTTTGATGCCCAAATATTAAATTATTGGATCAACCCTCTTCAGCATAAACAGAATAGATATACTTTTTTGTGTTGAATAGAAAAATATACCTGGCTTAGTCTGGGACATTTGAGATCTGAATGGCTATTTTTGCTGTTTCAAATTCTGCAGAATACGGGGCTAACTCATTTGAAGAAATAGAGATTTGGGAGTCACTATTAGTTTAAAATATCAGACATATGTCACGAATAGGATCAAAGAATATTATAGATCTTAGGATCATGTTAATATTGGGGAACTCAAAATGTCAACATGGCTCAGGGTTAATAATGTTCCACATTACTACAGACACTATCTGGATATACTTATTGATGAAATCATGGAAAGCCATGTGTGCAAATGCCAGGAGCCTTAGCAACAAGATGGAAGATCTGGACGCTGTCATGGTACAGTCAGACCTGGACATTGTGGCCATCACTGAAACCTGGTGTAATGATAACCATGACTGGGAGATGGCCATACCTGGCTACAACATATTCAGAAGAGACAGAGCAGGCAGGAAGGGAGGAGGAGTGGCACTGTATGTGAAAAATGACATAAGGGCCACACAGATCCAGGAGGAACAAATGGGGGAGATACTGTGGGTTGCTGGAAAGGAAAATGGAGCCAGCCATCCGTGACAGGTGTGGTCTATAGACCACCAGCCCAGGAGGAAGAAACAGATAGAGTTGATGCTAGCCATCCAAAGGATGGCAGACAAGGGTGAGGTAGTACTGGTGGAGACTTCAATATACCAGACGTGACTGGAGCATCCCAGCAGCAGCATCAACTAGGAGCAGATTTATCCTGACTCCTTCAGGGTGCCTTCCTCAAGCAACTGGTCATGGAACCAACTCGCAGAAGGCAATACTGGACCTTGTGCTCACAAACAGGGACAGTGTGATGGGGTAACAGTGGGGAGCACCTGGGGAACAGTGACCACCAGTCATTGTGGTTTGAAATCACAGAAAGAGCAGAACCAAACCACACAAAACACGATCCTGGATTTTAGGGGCAGACTTTGGGAAAATGGGAGATGCTTGAAAGAGGCATTAAGGGAATGGGACAGGAATCAGGGATTGAGGAACAGTGGGCAGTATTTAAAATGGGGATTATAAGAACAACAGAATTATGCATTAAGCATACATGGAAGAGGAAAGAAAGAGGAGACCATTATGGTTTTCCAAAGAGGTAGCAAAGAAAGTGAAAGCCAAAAGATTGCATTCAGGCAATACAAAAAGACACAGGCAGAAGGGGATAGGAGAAGAACTAGAGAAACAAAGGAGGCAAGGAATAGTAAGGAAGCCAAAGCTCAGACAGAAGAACACATTGCAAAATCAGTGGTTAGGGGACAAAACCTTTACAGGTATATAAGGAAAAAGAAGGACAAAGGGAGGGATAGTGAGACTGAAGGGAGGATGGGAGCCATGAGGATGACAACAGTAAAGCTGACATATTGAACAGGTATTTCTGCTCAGTCTTTACTAAGGAAGAGGGGGTAATGGGTCTGAAGGGAGTACAAGGGTGAGAATGGTGAGAAATGGACACAAGTCCTTTACGAGAAAGGGTCCTGAAGGAACTGGAAGTAATAAGAGCTGATAAAGCAATGGGCCAGATGGGGTGCACCCAGGGTCCTTAAAGAACTAAGAGAGGTGGTGGCTGAACCGCTTATCCTGTTAAGCCAATCCCTGAAACAGGGAGGTACCCAAAGACTGGAGGACAGCAGATGTAGTCCCCTTATACAAAAGTGGGAACAAAGAGGAAGCAGGAACTACAGACCAGTCAGCCTCACCTCGGTAGTGGGAAAGATCATGGAAGCACTACTGAAGAAGAGATTGGTGGAACATCTGGTTGTCAATGGACTACAGGACCCAAGGCAGCATGGTTTCACCAGGGGGAGGTCATGTCAGACCAACCTCATTGAATTATTTGACTGGGTGACTAGGGAGGTGGATCAGGGGAGGGCAGTGGACATGGCCTATCTGGACTTCAGCAAGGCCTTTGACACTGTGCCACATAGAAGACTATTACACAAACTGGGGAATATGGGTGTGGGCAGGACAGTAGTGTGGTGGGTAGGTAACTGGCTGGGTGGCAGGACACATAGGGTGGTGGTAAATGGCTGTCACCCACAGAGGGAAGAGTGACCAGTGGGATACCACAGGGATCAGTGCTGGGACCGGTCCTATTCAACATCTTCATCAGTGACATTGCACAGGATCTAGAAGGCAGAATTTCACTGTTCGCTGATGACGCAGAGCTCTGTAACAGAGGAGACACACCAGAGGGTGTAGACAGAATGAGAAGGGACCTGCAGAAACTTGAAGAATGGTCAAGGGTTTGGCAGTTGAAATTCAATGCAAAGAAGTGCAAGATAATGCATATGGGGCACAAAAACCCTGGCACAATATATCAGTTGGGGGGTGAGGATATAGCATGCACCAAGCAGGAAAGGGATCTTGGGGCTGTCATCTCTGATGACCTCAAGGTAGGGAAACAGTGTGACAAGGCATCAGGTAAAGCAAATAGGAGGCTGGGATGTATAGGCAGGGGCATCACCAGCAGGAAAAGGGACGTCATAATTCCGCTATACAAGACACTAGTGAGGCCCCACCTGGAGTACAGTGTACAGTTCTGGAGACCATACCTACGTAAGGACATAGACAGGGTAGAGAAGGTTCAGAGGAGGGCAACAAAGATTGTGCATGGTTGCATCACAAGTCCTATGAAGACAGGTTGAAGGAACTGAACATGTACTCCCTGGAGGAGAGGAGGGAGAGAGGGGATATGATAGAGACATACAAGTATCTTACAGGGAGGAACAGGGTGCAGGAAAACACTATTTTTAAGTGAAAAAGATGTTTCAGAACTAGAGGGCATGGGATGAAGTTGGAGGGAGGACGATTCAGAGGAAACATGAGAAAGAATTTCTTCACAGAACAGGTGGTGGACAAGTGGAACACCCTGCCAGAGGAAGTGGTGGGAGCTGAAACAATCACGGGATTTAAGAATGCATGGAATAGACATAAAGGAATTCTAGAGGTCAGGGGTAAGGGGAAATAGACTTCTAGGAAAACAAACTGAACTTACAAGCTCAAATGGGCAGACTAGGTAGGCCATAGGCCCTTATCTGCCGACACTGTCTATGTATCTATGTATCTATGAGGCTAATCAAATAAGGCATTATACTAGTTAAAGACTGGAGGTATATTCAAACAACATACTAGATGCCATCTATTGGAACAAAACTTCTGTTTAATCTAAGTTCTGTTTATGTACTTGTTCTGTTTTAGAAAATCTGGAGCATGTTACCTTTATCTGTAAATGGTATAAGTTTCCCCAGAGATAAATGGATTTTACCACTGTAAAAGAGAGGATAAGAATGTTCTGCTGAATATTTTATTTACATCCAATGATAAGATTGTAATTAGAGCAGTTGCTAACTCCTTAGTTAATATATCTAGAATACATCAAATATCATAGTAGGACAGTAGCAGATAAATGAATGACACAATTAGGAATTATTCTCTTTTTTGTTATATATGGATGTTATATTAATACTTTAGCAAATATTAGGCAGCTAATATTTTTGAATTTTACACTTTAGGATATTTATGATATTATGCTAAAGTATCTGTCTATCTTTCTTGTTAAATCTGTAAGATTTATGTGATAACATATATGTTTGTTATGTCTATATTTATTTGATATTGTATTTTATGATTGTCATGGTCTGTGACCAATCAAATAAACTAAATTGAATTTATTTATTTGTTTGTTTTTGATAACCAGGTAAGTGCACTTGACATTAAAAATGCCTATTTTCAGGCATGATCCTGGAGAGTACAAGGTAAAAGTCATCGCAATAAACAATTTTACAGAGAAAGTTAATACTGTTACAGAGTGAAAAACAATGTTTAACAACAGCAAAACAATTGTAATTATGATATGCTAAACAATAATAAGCAAAGTAATATTCACACTGTAAGTTGTATTTTGAAACTGGACAAAGGACAATTATTCAGAGGTGTTTATGAAAACAAACATATTGTGAGAGAAACCAAGGGTTACTAAAACAAACATTTGTAGGAGATCCCAGTAGTAGCAGGAGATAGTTAAACTAAAAATAGTTCAGTGAGTCATGACTCATGAAGCAGTGCATATTTTAATGCTAAGAGAGTTAGTAATATTGACAGGCAAATAGTCAAGTGAAGGAATGATATTTGGGGCATTTTAAAATTTAAAGCGTCTCGAGGGACACGGAGCGTACTTCCAGCGGAGTCATTTAAATTCCTCTCCATCGGCGAGCGGAGCGCTACAAATAAACCATTTGATGCTGAGATATATTAACTTGATGTGAATTAGATAGCAACTATTGGAAAATATAGGCTCTGTGTGGGCTGCTAATTTGCATTCTAATATATCTGTGTTATTTTACCAGCACGTAATATACCTTTAAACTTGGAGCCCTGGGACCATATTTGGAAACAGGAAGAGATTTTGTGGGTCATTGGGTTTAACCTGAGCTACAAATTACCCTCTTTTTTAGTTTTACTCTTAATTTTTATACCTTTTCCTGAGTCTAGCGATTTTATACAGCAGCTAGTATACTAGGAATGATATTTGGGGCATTTTAAAATTTAAAGCATCTCGAGGGACACGGAGCGTACTTCTGGCAGAGTCATTTAAATTCCTCTCCATCGGCGAGTGGAGCGAGCCGAGTGGAGCGCGTCTACGCGCACGGAGACTGGGGACACTGGGAGCACTGGGGGATTAACTATTTAGATTATATCTAAATAGTATATATCATCTATCTTAGTGGTGGTCTTTTGGGTGAGTAATTTAACTAAAGTATGGCGTCCACAAGACAAAGAAAGATGAAAGGCAGAAAAACATGTCAGGAATGCCTAATGTTTACTGAAGAAGTTTCCAACTCTCAATTTACATGCGATAAGTGTATTAAAAACATTGCTTTACTTAAAGAGGTTCAAGAGTTGGAAACGAGGCTACAAACGTACAAAGATATTTCCAGGCTGGAGGACTTTATTAACGAAGCTGTTTGTGATGTCAGTAATAAACAATCCCTGGTAGTAAATTATGTAGAGCAAAGCGAATATATAAATGGATATGTAAATGGGGCAAAGGAAGATATTGATGCAAACTTTAATGATAAGGATGAAGGACTTCAGCCTAAACCTTTTATAGATTTAAATAATAGATTTGAGTGTCTAATACTCTACCATCTGATGCTCAGGAGGTGTTATCTAGTTGTGAATTATATGAAGACCCTGGCCTATCATTAAATGTACCTGTGGCCCTCAGAAAAGAGGATGATCCACATGCCCCCTCAAAGACACCTGATACCTATGAAGTAGTTACCAGTAATTCTAGTACTTCCAATAAAGAACTAGGGGACACTTGTAATGAAATTCCTATTGAGCCCATAAGTTCTATTGGTACTGCCAAAATAAGGGAACCAAGACAGTCTAATCCCATGGAACAGAGATATTTTGATTATCGGAGATTCAATTATAAGGGGCATTGATACTTTAGTGTGTTCTAATAGAAAAGCACATACTACAGTTAGTTCACTGTCTGGAGCTAAACTACATGATGTTGTGGGCTTGATGGAGGGACTATATGATAACACAATTGTGCCCTTGGTTAGCCTTCACATGGGGGCCAATGATGTAGGGAAAACGAACTGGCATAGTATGCTACGGGATTATAAGTATATTGTCGATTTGGTTATAAATCATGGAGGGGAAATTATCATATCTGGTATTCTTCCTATGTACGGCATTAACGATTATAAAAATAGACAGATTGTTGACATTAACTCAAAAATTAGGCAATTTTGTCTTGAATCAGGGGTTGGATTTATGGATAATGCACGAACATTTAGTAGAAGTTCCTTATTTAGAAAGGATGGAATCCACTTAAATTATGCAGGGGTAAGGGTCATGAGTAAAAAAGTTTTGGAGATCATGAGGTTTCATTTAAACTGGTATGGAGTCGTGACACAGTTGAAAGTAATGTGATGGATTCCTTATCAGCTACTCAAAATACCCCTGGATGGAAAGTAATTTTATTAAATGCCCGCAGTTTACAGAATAAATATGACGAGTTTAACATCTTGTTACATAAAAATAAAATTCACATTGCCCTCATTACCGAGACATGGTGGAATGAAAATGATAGTTGGGAAAAAGAAATAGAAGGCTATAAGTTGTATTTCCATTGTAGAAAATATAGAAAGGGTGGTGGGGTGGCAATTTATAGTCATGAAGATATACCTTCAGAAACTATAAAATGGGAAACAGGTAAACTTGAACTCCAGTGGGTTAAACTGTTACCCAAAAATAGGCCCAAATTTATCATGGGACTTTTATATAGGCCCCCATCCATGTCACAGGAAGATGATAAGGCCACGTTGGATATTTTTGGGAACCTTAATTCTACTGATAGGTTTCTGATTACTGGGGACTTCAACTTACCCAGTATTGATTGGGGTAAAGGTCTAGGCTCAACTCCTTTTGAAAGGCAGTTTATTGATGTTATGGATCATGGGGGATTTAAACAGATGGTACTTAACAATACTAGGGGCAATAATATTCTGGATTTGCTGTTTACTAATATGGGTGAGACAATTAACTCAGTTGAAATAAGTGTACCTCTGGGAAATAGTGATCATAGTTCAGTTTTTTTTAATATAAGTGAATCTCAAATGTCCAAACCCACGGGTACTACCATAATGTATAACTTTGGTAAAGCAGAATTTCATAAAATGAAAACAAAATTAAGTTGCTGGATTGGAAACTGATTTTGTTAATAAATCTATACATGATATGTGGGAATCCCTAAAAACTAATATTGATAGCTTAACTACAAAATTTATCCCCACTATCAAAAAATACAGTAGTATCAGGGCTTCGAAACCTATTTGGCTTTCACCTAAAATAAAAAAATTAATTAATAAAAAGAATAGATTATATAAAAAAAACAAATTATCTAAATCACTAACAATACATGCTGAATACAAAGAATGCCTAAGGAAAATAAAAATTAATATCAGGAAAGCCAAAGCCCAATGTGAGGTCAAACTTGCAGACAAGGTAAAGGATAATAAAAAATCCTTTTTTTCATTTATTAATAAACAGAGGAAGGCTCCAAGTAATATAGGACCATTTACCACTGAGGCAGGACTTATTTCTTCAAACCAACATTTGGCTACCATCCAGAATCATTACTTTTGTTCAGTATATGATACCACTGATGCAGATTTATATGAATCTATAAGATCACCAGTACCAGGGTCAATTAAGTTTAATCCCAATACCATATATAAACTATTGGCTAGCCTCGATGTTAATAAATCCCCAGGACCAGATGGAATGCATCCAAGGATACTGAAGGAGTTAGTAGTGGAATTGACTCAACCTATAACTTATCTTTTCCAAGTATCTATGGATATGGGATTGGTCCCTAGGGATTGGAAACTGGCTAATGTTGTCCCTATCTTAAAAAAAGGGTCTAGAACTTTGCCTGAAAACTTCAGACCAATCAGTTTAACTTCAGTACTGGGTAAGATAATGGAGCGATTAATCAAGGAAATAATAATTGAACATCTGGAGAAACAGGATATTATTGATTATAAACAACATGGATTCACCAAAAATAGATCATGTCAGACAAATTTATTGTCCTTTTATGAAAATGTGAATCATGAAATGGATGTGGGTAATTCTGTGGATGTAGTTTTTCTTGATTTCGCCAAGGCTTTTGATAAACTACCCCACAATGGCATACTGTCAGTCTTGGAAACCATTAATTTGCCTACTAACATATGCAAATGGGTTTCAAATTGGATTCAGGAAAGAAGGCAGAGAGTCGTTATTAATGGAGAATATTCTGATTGGGCTCCAGTGACTAGTGGGGTTCCCCAGGGCTCTGTTTTGGGCCCTTGTCTATTTAATACATTTATTGCTTCATTAGCAATGAATAATAACAACATTTGGATGTATAAATTTGCAGATGACTGTAGATTGGGTTTAGTGGTTAATGATGCTCAACAAAAAGCTACCCTACAGCAAGCCTTAGATTTAATTTACAATTGGACATCTTTAAATCAGTTAGAATTAAATAAAAACAAATGCAAGGTAATGCACTTTGGTAAGAATAATAAGAGAGAATTATATATCCTAGATAATAACATCTTGGGAGAAACTACAGAGGAAAGAGATTTGGGTATTACAGTTACTAAAGATATGAAATTTAGATTACACTGTAGAAACCAAATTAGGAAAGCAATCCATAACCTACATTGCATTCTTAAACATATTGTAAGTAGGGATAGAATGGTATTGATCCCACTTTACAGTGCATTGGTGAGACCTCACCTTGAATATTGTGCTCAGGTTTGGTCTCCCAAAATAAGGCGGATATTTTATCAATACAAGGGGTCCAGAGGAAACTGACTAGGCACATAAAAGGATTAAAAAACCAAAATTACCATGAACGATTACTCAGTCTAAACCTTTATTCATTATCATATCATAGGCTAAGGGGTGATCTGTGTTTTTTATATAAAAATATGAATGATATAGATTTAATGAGAGAAATGGGGCTCACAAGAAACCCTGGAAGAATTAGTACTAGGAAACATGCCAAACAACTATATCAGCATGCATGGGAGCATAATTTTAGGAAACAATGGTATAGTTGCAGAGTTGTGGGGGTTTGGAATGCTTTGCCGACAGAACTGGTAGATAGTATTACTATGATGGAATTTAAGAATGGGATTGACCGACATTTTGGTAATAGAAAATTTTTAATCTAATTATGTGTGGCAAGCCTTAAAGGGTAGTACACTATCTTCTGGCTTGTAATTACCTATGATGATACCTATGATGAAGTAGGGAGCAAAGGTTGGGATATGTCATTATGGAAAAAAACAAGTACAGGGGTTAGAGGCTGTGAAGCGGTTGAGTATTTGGGTCATTCTCAGATAAGGCTGGGCCACTAATGTGACATTCAGTTGAAAAAAAAAGTTTAAGCAAATTACATTTTCAATGCATGCATTTGTAGTACTCACCCTAGAGGTTGAATATGTGTTACTTAGAAGATAATGCATGTTTCTGTTTTTCAGATATTTAATGCTGCACCCAACCTGTCTATTCAGTGTCACACATGCGACTTGTCCAACAATGGTCTGCAAAGGCTCTTGAAATGAATCTTCTGGCTATTCCACATTATGTACCTTAAAGTAGATACTTAGCATATGCTTCAGCTGCATGTCATTATACATTTAGCATTATTTTGTGTGTTTTTGTTTAACTTCATCCTGTACATAAATTTGACTACCATATAGCAAACTTATGCTTGGGTACCATTCTATGGCAACTAAATAAACAACTCATGAGTACACTGTATGTTGCATGTGGCATGGTTCTTTATTATACAACAATGATATAACAAAACATGCTTGTCACAATTAATTACTTTGTAAAATGTGAATGCATGTGACATCACATGTCACGCATGTGACATGGACACTCAGTAAGTCAAACATTGAAATTTCCAAATGCAGTTATGTACTCACTTGGGAAAATGCACCCACTTATGGAAATATCGATAACCAATCACCACCAGTATTGAAGAAAAAGTTAATATTTTTTCAATTTATCCTCCCATTTGGCCACTTAAATGTCCCCAAAGACACAAATTAGAGTAAACGCCACCCAAGTGTGCAATGTTTTTCAGGTCTATTCCCATGCCTACCATAGCCACTGTGCACCACCTAGCAATAATTGCAATATTAGACCAAACTACAGATTACTGCACAATTTATTGACTCTTTCTATGTCAATTTTCTTAAACAGAATTGTCCGGGAACTAAATTTCTTAGGTGAGTCCAATTTCGGAATTACAGATGATTTTTCATACCACCCTGAATCACATACCAATGGCCACTTAAAGGATCTTCCCCTTTGGTCTGCAGGAACCATGAAATTTAAGAAGTAGTTTTTATTGTCCAGAGCTTCTAGCACACCTGTCAAAAAAAAAAAATCATGACTACCCAAGCAAAAATGGGGACATGGTCCTGTGGCGAGAAACATAATGTTACTGTGAAGTTATTACATTTTACATACCTAGATACCATTGATCCTTAAACATGAGGGCAACCCACATGCCGAAACCATATGCAGGATCCTCTTCCTCATCTGTGTTATGTGATGTGTCTGTGCCATGAAGAACATTGTCTCTGTTCTGTTGCAGAGTATCATCTGGCTGATCATGAGCTGACTGGCCAGGATGATAATGCAGCTCAGTATCAATAGTCTGGTGATCATAATGAGCTTTTTTTTGTGGATGTTCAGGCTGATTCAGTGGATGGTCATCTTGAAAACCACAAGGCTCTGAAGTTTTCTGCTCACTGTCATGTGCAGTGGAATCACTGCTGTGTTCATCTGTTAACTGTAACATTACTTCAGTGTTTCCACTGTCATTTCCCACAATATCAGTTGAGTTTCCTATATTTAAAACTCTCCATTTCCATGGAGTTATGTACTCCATGTTATCACAACTGCCATGATTTTGAAGACACCTATGACATAAGCAGGTCAGCTCATGATATTCAATGACACCATGCTGTACAGGGCACATGGTGTGTACTTTGCGTGTTCCTGGTGGTGGATTCTTAACTAAATAATCAGGCCAATCTCTTTCAATATCTTCTCTCGTCACCAAGAAAAAATTTCTTCGTAAGTGCTGACATTGATTTAGAACCTCCCCTGTCCTCGGTAGTGTTACGTTGCTGTTGCAGTAGTTATAAAAATCTTCTGCACCTCAGACAAGTGCTTGACCACCATTCACTGCAAGTGTCACTGCTCTTTTAACCACTGCTGTCTCTCCATCTGATGACCCCTTTCCATGGTGAGACCCAAAGTAGTGGTTTTCAATCTGGAATCCAAAGTCTGAAATGGAACAGCTGACATCAGTAAACAGCATTTTGGATTTGTATTGTGCTACACATCCATCTGCACCTGATAATTTTCTTAATGTTCAAGTACCTTGCTGTTTGAAGGAAGTGAATGCACGGAGTCATGTAATGGTGTACAGCATGGCTATCATGGGTTAGATCATCAGAGATAAACACAAGTGCATCTCTGCAGTTCATGCCCCAGTTTCATACTAAGGTTACTTAGAGACCAAGGGCACCAATGGCCCATAAGAGCTCCCATACTAATCAATTATAATATGATAACCTAGTATGAGATAATAGAAAGGAGTCCAATCTGACTATAAATTCAGTTTTATCTTTACTAATGATAACATGGAGGGGAAGTCTGTTCCATGGATTAATAGTTCTAAGAGTAAAGAAAAACTTCCTATGTAGATAATATGTGATTTCCTAATTAGCTGAAGTGGTTGACGTCTTGCATCATTTCTATGATCTTTAAACTCAAGTCCCAATTTGGTCATTAGTTCTGGGTCCTGAATTATGTCATATAAAAACTATATGTCCCCTTGTAACTGACAAGTTTCCAAAGAAAATAGATTAAGTCTGTCAAGTCTTTCATGATAAGACAGGTAATACATACCGTTACGGTGTTTAGTATATCTCCTCAGTACTTTCTCTAAATTACTGATTTGGGACTTTTTATATGGACACCAGAGCTGTGATACACACTCCAAATGTGGCCTAACATTGGTTCTAAACAATGGCATCAGTACCCTAGGATCTTTGGATGTGATGTTATGTTTAGTCAACCAAATAATCTTTTTACTTCCGCTAACTGCATTGTTAATATGATATTCATAATCTAAATTATTGGAGACAATGATGCTCAAGTCCTTCTCGTCCACTGTAATAGTCAGTGTACAATCACCTAAAACATACACACTTTCAGGGTTCTTGAGGCCCAAATGCATAACCTTACATTTACTGCTATTCAACTTCATGCCCCATGTAACCACCCAAGCCGAGATAACATCCAAATCCTGCTGGATAATTCCTATCTCATATAGGCTTGAACAAGGACCTCCAATTTTAATATCTTCAGCATATTTGATGGATATTGATAGACAGTTAATGGTAAGATAAGAAATAAAGGCATGGAACAGACAGGGGCCCAAAATGAAGCCCTGTGGTATGCCACTGGACACATTACCAATGTCTGAGAGACACCCATTAATAATGACTTGTGTGCAATTAGAAAGTCAATTATGGATCCAGCATATGATGTACCTATGGATATGTAAATTTTGTAGTTTTAACCTTAAGGAGAAGTGAGGCATGATATCAAATGTCTTACTGAAATCGATAAACACAATATCTCAGGGCAATTTCCAATCAAGCAGTTGACTAACGTCTTCATAAAAACTCATGAGATTGGTCCAGCAGCCTCTCCCTTTCTTAAAACCATGTTGTTTCTTGTTTATTAAGTTTAAAGTAGGTTCTATTATATCTTTAATCAATTTTTCCATTGCTTTACATAGGCTCGAAGTCAGACTTATTGGGTGATAATTTGACCAATCACATTTAGTACCTTTTTTGTGCATAGTTATTACATTTGCCCTTTTCCAGTTCTTAGGGACAAAGTTATGGGTTAAACAAGACTCAAACAATAGTTTCAAAGGGACCACCAAGACATCCACCAACAGATATAGAAAATGTCCAGTTAAACAGTTGGGACCCATTTTTGTTTTGCCCTTTTGTGCTAATAATATACCTGCTATAGTTTCAAGCTCACAAATAATTGGAGCATCACCATTTATCCAAAGACTAGGGTTCATAGAAGTGGTGTCAGGAAATACCTTACACAATTCAGAACTAAAAACATTAGCCATGGCTACTGGTCTTGTACAGTATTATCACAAACTAGGATGGGTCCAATCTTGCACTTTTTTTTTTCTTTAAAGGAATTAATATATGAAAAGAAGAACTTACTATTGGATTTATTGGTGTTATTAGCCAAGTTAAGATCCCACTTTCTTTTAGCTTTTTTAATACTTGATTTACATTTCTTTTGACAAGACAGATAATTTATGCAATTATGTATAGTTTTTGAGTTTAAATATTTTTGCATATTTGCTATTTTTTAATTTAATAAACCTTTAATTGGCTTACTAAGCCATTTAGGATTGAGCTTTCCCTTGAAGTATGTTTTCTTTGTTGGAATATATTTGTTTTTTATATGTAATAGAGTACTATATAATAATTCCCAATATTTCTGTATAGATAATTCAGACTGCACTCTTTGCCAATCAATTTGGCTGATGGCATGTACCATGCCTGGAATGTCTGACTTATCATACATGAAAATCACAGTGGTGTCAGTGTCCAATGTATACAAAAATATTAAATCAAAAGAGATACAGTTGTGATCACTATTGCCCAGTGGGACTTTAATCTGTACATTACTAATGTTAAGAATATCACTGTGCAACACCAGATCCAGGATATTACCATCTCTAATGGGGGACACGATGCTTTGTTTTAAATTAAGTTGAACACAAGCAGTCACAAACTGTCAACTTGCTGATGTTTTTGCAGGAAAGCTAGTCCAGTCAATATCCCCAAAACTAAAGTCTCCCAGCACCAGGACATTACCAAGTTCATATGCAGAGTCAGACTCCTGAATCAAGGCATTTAAATATTCTCTGGAAGAGATTGGAGGTCAATAACAAGTACCCACAATTAGCGGTTGAGCTTTGGTAAAAGAAATCTTAACCCATAAGGATTCTGTATGAATATTATTTGATTTTATCTTGTCCATAATGTTTAGACAATCCAAGGAGTCACAAATGATTAGAGCCACACCACCCCTCTTTTTTACCTTCCCAGTTATGTGCGAATGTGTTATGACCTTGTATATGAGGGTCCCAAGCAGATTTAGCATCCACCAGGTTTCTGTAATGATGACCATATAAGATTTTGCCATGACCATTCTGGCTTTTAACTCATCAGCTTTATTAAGAATACATCTGGCATTTAGACTTAGGACCTTGAGCTGACATCTGCCATTAGTTACAGTTCTACCAGGTATAACATTAAGAGAGGCCATCATTGACCTCTACCCCCTGTCTGTTAGTTTAAATTTAAATTGATCACTTTGGAGATTTTCTTACCCAAGAGGGAATTGCCCCTTCTACTTAGATGGAGACCATCACCACAAAACAACTCATGGTTGCCATCAAACTCTTCCCAATGAGTTATACAATGTATATCTTGCTTAATGCACCATTTTCTGAGCCACTCATTAATATATTTAATTTTATTATTGACAGAATATGGGGCACCAGGGCGTGGAAGGATTTCTGACAGATGAACATCACATCCCCTTGACACCAGTAAGTTAGTAAGGGCCATGAAATCTTCCTGAATAGTGCAGATGGAATTTCCATAGAGATCGTTAGTGCCTACATGTAAAATCACAAGTGGATTTTTTCAAGCATTGTGCAGGATGTCCCCGTTCATAAGTGTGATGTCAGCAATTTTAGCACCCCTGAAAGAGGAACATGTTTGATTCACCTTATCTTGATTACATATGGCTCTATCTAAGTGTTTGATCATAGAGTCCCCTAATACATATATCTGATGTTCTAAGGCAGGGGGATTAGTATCCCTAGTGGAGACTGTTTCCAAAGCCCCTGCAACTAACTCTGGCTCAACCGTAGTAGGATCAGGTAAGACTAATGAAGGTAAAGAATTCCTAATTCATGTAGATGTACTTGCGCCTTTATCATGTAATCTAAATGCATCTGTTTTATGTTGTGCAGTACCCTGTGCTTGGCCAACTAGGGCTACTTGGTGAGAAACATCAGGAATAGCAGGGTCACCTAAAAGGTTAAAGGAGTTATGTAAAGAAAGGGAAAACACTTCAGCCTTAAGTCCCTTTTTAGGGGCCCTCGAATTTTGCACAGGTTCATCAGGGTTACTGGATTCATATTTAGTCCTATTAATTTTATTATATTCTTTTGTTTAACTGCCAGCAATGGCTGATCAACACACAGAAGGACCTGAGGTGCAGGGCAGCCTATGACATGTGTTATCGAATCTGGGGGATTTGGATATTCTACTAACAGATGGGGGGTTGGCAGTTAAAACAGACTCTAGGCTAATAGAGGTATCAGGCTGGTGAGTTGCTACAGTGCTTTGAAAATGCTCCAGCATGGCCTTTTGGTTCAGCTCTAATAGTGACGTCCTTGTGTTAAACAAGGAGATCTCCATGAGAAGGGCAGCATTGTCATTACATTTCCTACGTGTGTATGGGGTTTTAGGAAAAGGAGCATATACAATAGTGTATGTGTCACATGTAGAGCATCTAATACCCACATCCCCATCTATAGTCATAATATTGTCCGACATGATCGACTGAATAACTAAGCACCTCAGAATGACTACACACAACCCACTAGAAGTGTGGTACTATAATTATATAAGGACTTATCCACCACAGTACCTATGTTATTATCCACCTTAGCTACCTGACATGTCTGACAAGCACTAAAACGCGCATGTCTTAGCGTGCCTTCACACATGGAGATGCACTCGCCCTGACTGAGCTCACCCTGCTCACTGTAGGGCTTGTTAAAATACTCCGAAGTGACCTGGAAGTATAACTTCAAGGTCACGAGCTGCCAGTTACAGAAACAAAAGCTTAAACTTTAAATTCTTTGCAGAAACCACTCATGCATGGTATAAAACTGCATCAAACACCTAAATCAATGTGCTGCCTAGTAGAATACCCCCACTATGCAAGTAGTTCACCGAACAGCTCTGAGAACTACAGACTCCTCCTCCTGTCTACAGACAGGGCTCCACACTCCCCTCATTCGTTTTTAGCGCAGAAACAATAAAACAAGGTACATGAAGTGTGCTACAGAGTTAGCACTGGTGCAGCACTTAGAATTAGTTTAGAGGAAAGCTAAATGGACATTTATATGTGCAGACAATTGGATGAAGAGTAACTTGAACTTGTGACCAGTGGGCAGACTGCACCTCCCTCTGGAAATGACACACATAATTTTCGTTGAAATCAAGTACCATTATCAGCACATCTTATGGAGGATTTCGTGTAATTAAGGAGTACTGTTGTTGCTGGCAGTAAATAAATGCTTTGCAATGCCTTCTAACTCAGTTTGTAGCTGTTCTAACACTTCATGCAAGGAGCATACCTGGCTGATGATGATTTACCTTTGAATCACTTTACCTTTATACTCATGTCTAACAGTGTCCCAACTCTGCCATGAAACACTGATCAAAGATGTGTCAGTCTGCAACAAGGGACTCCACTTTCTTTGAATTAGATGAATTCCGCATGAGGTGCAAGCCCTGTCCACACAGACCATCTTATGTTTGCAATTTTCAGCCCTTGAGTATAGTAATAGATTTACAGCATCATATTGATCATATATTTCAATGTTGATTGATCTAAAAAAATACTGTAAACTTTTTAGCTCAAGCTCTATGTTTTCACAGTATTCATACAGGCAGTTTATAAATGTTCCATACCTTGTTCTCATTACATTCTTGGGCTTCAGTTTGCAAAATGTACTGAATGCAATCTTTTTTTTATATTTTATGCATTATAAAGGGAATGTGCACTTTTTAATGTCCATTCTGACAAGTGCTTTGGTTTGGCAGTTTTCCCACTGACCAATGTTTTCATAGGCAGTACACGTGGAATGTCTCCACTTTCATAGAAGTGTATAAGTCATTCAGTTTCCTCTTGCGGGATGGCATCTGAATATTTCTTTCTATGAGGCTTGGATTGTTGGACACATTTCTGTAGGTAAGCACTATTTGTTTTTAATAATTTAGAGCCACATCTCAGCAGGCGGTATTTCTTCAATATCGTGCTAACACATTTTGCTATTAGATTTCTTTCTTTTGACTTTTTCGTAGAATTTAGTTTTGAACATAGCCCTTCCATAAAGGCATCATAAAAGTTCAATTTGCATTTCAGGTCAGGGCTTACAATTCCAAGCTGCTGCATGGCAGCCTGTTTCTGGGGTGAGGCCCTATTAATTAGTTTACTTATAAATAAGGTAAATTTAGTTGGGCTTTCTGGCAGTCTATTATTCAAGTGTTCAGTTCTTTAATGGACAGCTGCATGAGAATGACTGCTGACTGGTGTTCTGCTTGGTGTTTGTGAAAAATCAACATTAGACGTTGTTGTGCTTTCTCCTGCTTTTTGCCACCTATGTTCTGCTTTCTCCATCCTTAATACTGATTCTTGCTCCCTCTGTCTCCTACACTGCTGTGGTATCATCTTAAAGTGTTGCTCCCTTTTTTTGACGCTCCAGTATTCACTGATTTTTTTCCTTTTGTTGCCTTGTTTTTGGTGCTGGTTTTGATGTTGCATTCAGGGTTAATGCATTTAACTTTCTACTTTCTCTTCATCTTCTCTGTCTCTCACGGCATAGCATTCATGCTCTCTCCCACTGCTCTTTCATCACGTTATGCTGTGCTTCCCTAGCAAATGCAATATTATTTTCCCGATAAGCCTTTTATCGTTCAGGGTCTTCTTTTAAATGACAGTACAGCCTCATCCTGTCTGCATGACTTGTGTGGATTTTCACTGGAATAGGTGCGTTTGGCATACATGGATGAAGTTCAATCCTCAAACCTAAATAATAAGTCCAACATGTTGTCCTTAGTCAAAGCACAGTATATACAGACTCACAGCAAAATGTGTGAAATGACTTGATCACAACCTTGTCAAATGTAGCTAAAATCAGTTTCAACACTGGAAAAACTTCTAAACCATGCAGACCTAAACTGGTGTGGTTGTCTGCATTTGTTCTGTCAGGGAACCATGATCCTAGGTGGCAGGTTTAAATGCTTCATTGGTAAGTGTTTAACATAGCCAACTGTGGATGCCTTAAAAATGAGCAGTAAAATCCCAGCTCACCTCAAACAAAAGTGCAGTCAGTGAGGTAAACGCCAAGCTAGAGAAGTCAATAGGGAGCAGTACATGGGTAAATGGAAAAAAGGGCAAAGGCAGTGAGGACAGGGATGGGACTAAGAGGGGTAATTCCATCATACAATGGAAGCCAATGAGTACCAATGACTGTAGTGTAGGTACCAAGCTCAATGAACTAGTGACCTGGATGGAAGAGGGATGTCTGGATATTGTGGCAGTCACAGAAGTATGGTAAACAGAGAACAATGGCTTGGATGTCAACATACCCAGGTAGACAATCTCCAGGAGGAACAAGAAGGGTAACAGAGGGGGAGGAGGAGGAGTAGCTCTCCAAAGTGAATGGAATAAAACAATGAAGCTAAATGGTATGCAGGGAAGAGAAAAGGCACTGTGGGTCACTCTGGAGACAAGGAATCATACCTCAATCTGAAAAGGGGTTGTATGCATTCCCCAATCTCAGAAGAAGGCAATGGACAAGTAAATGACAGAAGGCATCCTTGTAATGTCTGAAAAGTGGAGATAATGTTGATGAGGGACCAGAATATGCCAGATGTTAACTGTAACACCTTTGCTACAGCCACATTTATGAGCATGGTCATTCTTGATGCCCTACAGCGGGCATGCCTTACACAGTTTTTGTTGGAACCCACTTGGGAGGGAGCAATCTTAGATCTAGTACTCTCAAATGAGGATGGAGAGAGGATCACATATTAAGAATTGGGTAGCCATTTGGGAATAAGCAACTGCATAGAAACACAGAAGATGATGACAGACGGAGACCACCAGGTCCATCTAGTCCAGCCACTGTCTGGTAGCCTGGCCTTCTAACTGCCCTTGGGTTTGAGGGCTCACTTCTATCTGTCCCAAGCATTCTTGAAACCTACCGCTGTGCTTGCCCCAACCATAACAAATCATGGGAAGGTGGTGTGGTGTCTGGGGGCTGGAGGAGGGTGGATGTGGTCCCCATGCACAATAGTGGGAGCAAAGCAGAGTTAATTGGACAGTGGTGAGCAAACAAGAACCGTAGAGTGTAACATCAGAAGTTGGGGGTAACATTATGGTGGTTAAGAGTGCATGGGGTACATAAAGGTAAATGGGCAGAATGGGCCAACTAGGTTAGCCAAATTCCACAAAGATTATAGATTTCTTTATTTTATAGAACTTGTGGACAGATATGGCAGATACGGACCAATAGTCACATCCATTCTACATATAACCCTAATATTCCCTGTGTCCTCAAGGCAAAATATGGGACTTCAAAGGAGCTGACCTTGATAAGATGGCAACAGAGTTAAGCTAGCCCTGGCAAAAAGAAATACATGTGAGGGGGTACAGGCAAAGTGGGCAAGCATTATGGATGCAATACTTGAAGCAACAGTCAATTCTGTTAGAAAGAAAAGGAAGTAAAAGAGAAGAAGGAAATCACTTTGGTTCTCAAACACAGTAGCAGAAAAGGTCAGAGCCAAAAAGCTGGCCTTCAGGAAATATAAGGGAATGTAGCTGGGTGAAGAAAGGGAGGCATACCAAACTTACCTAAGGGAAGATGGGAAGGCAGTAAGGCAGGCAAAGGCCCAAACTGAGGAAACACTAGCACAAACAGTAAAAGAAGGTGACAAGATTTTCTATAGATACATTAGTGAAAGGAGAAAGTTCAGAGGGAGTATTGCTAAGATCAAAGAACATAAGGGGGCATGTGAGGAGGGGGACCATGTAAAATCATCTATCCTAAATAGATACTTCTGCTCAGTATTTACTGAAGAGAAGGTAAGGCAGGGCTCACAGCTTAGCACCATGGACACAGTGGGGAGGGAGGGAGGTATGCACTAGTCCCTTCACAAAATAAAGGGTCCTACAAGAGCTCAATAAGCTCAGGGTGGACAAGGCAATGGGACCCGATGGCATACATCCCAGGGTACTAAAGGAGCTAAGGGTGGAACTAACAGAGCCATTATCAGAACTGTTTAATGAATCTACAAGCACAGGAAAGGTCCCAGAAGACTGGAGAAGGGCTCATGTGATCCAGCTCCATAAGAGTGGTATCATGGAGGAGGCAAGGAACTACATACCAGTCAGTCTTACCTCAGTAGTTGGCAAGATTATGGAGGCAGTCCTTATAGAAAGGATAGTGCAACAAGTGGAATCCATAGGAGCACAGGATCCAAGACAGCATGGGTTTACAAAAGGAAGGTCCTGTCAAACTAATCTCATAGATTTCTTTGACTGAGTAACCAGAGTGGTGGACCAAGGGAGAGCAATTGATGTCACCTACCTTTACTTCAGCAAAGCTTTCAATACTGTTCCACATAGAAGATTGATTAATAAGCTAGGTAGGCACAGGGTGGGTCATAAGTTGGTCAACTTGGTCGCAAACTGGTTGACAGGCCGAAAACAGAGAGTGGTGGTAAACGGTATACAGTCAGAAGAGATGCAAGTCACAAGTGGGGTACCTCAGGGATCAGTCCTGAGGCAAGACCTCTTCAATATCTTCATCAGTGACATTTCAGATGGACTGGAGGGTAAGGTTTGTCTGTTTGCAGATGACACCAAGATCTGCAACAGAGTATATGATCCAGATGGTGTGTGAAGAATGAGAAGAGATCTGGATAAACTATCAAAATGGTCAGAAGTGTGGCAACTGGGGTTTAACTCACAGAAGTGCAAGATCATGCACATAGGAAAGAGAAACCCTGAAACCACCTATAGGCTGGGAGGGGAGTTGCTGGCAGTCACAAGGGAAGAAAGACACTTGGGCATTATCATCACTGATTACCTGAAATCATCAAAGCAGACCACTAAAGCAGTAGGTAAGGCTAGGTGGATGCTGGGGTGTATTAGTAGGGGTATCACAAGTCAGAAGAGGGCGGTAAGAATCCCTGTTTACAAGACACTGGTTAGGCCCCATCTGGAGTACTGTGTGCAGTACTGGAGGCCACACATTCACAAGGACATTAACCAAATTGAGGCAGTCCAGCGAAGGGCAACCAAAATGGTGCAGGGACTGCATCAGAAATAATATGAGGACAGATTAATGGAGCTCGATATGTATACCCGCCTAGAGCAACGGAGGGAGAGAGATGATATGATCAAAACATTCAAACACCTTAAGGGCATTAACAAGGTGAAAGAGTCTAATATGTTTCAATGTAAGAAAAACAGCAGGACAAGAGGACACAGCATGAGATTAGAGGAAGGCCAATTAAGGGGTAATGTGAGGAAGTTATTTTTCACAGAAAGGGTGGTGGATGCATGGAACAGCCTACCTCAGGAAGGGGTGGATATGAATACAGTGCAGGGCTTCAAACAGTCATGGGATAGGCATAAGGACGCAATACAGATGATTATGAATAGATAGGCTGTTGACAGAGCAAAGGCCGATGGCACTTTTATAAGGTAGAAAAAGAAACTGGCAGACTGGATGGGCCTTACTTTCCTTATCTGCCATCAACTTCTATGTTTCTATGTACAACTAGCAAGGATGGCTCACTGGAGCCAAGTGAATAGTGAGGGTTCATAGGTATCAGCATCTGGGCTAGAGAAGAGGGAATGCCACAGTGAATAATACTGTCCACCAGTGTGCCAAGGGAGCAGAGTTGGTTTACCTCTGAAGAAAGCCAATTTAGGTTATTATACAACTGACAGCGGTGCATGAGATGATGCAAAGATAGGGCAGAATGACATACATTGTTATAGGTAGTGTCCCATTTGTGGAGGGTTCATTTTGAAGCACTGGTATATGTGATAGATCCATAGGTGAGGGCAGGCAGAAGGATACCTTGGCCAATAGCAGTCCTGGCAGAGGGTGTGAGAACATAGCGGGTTTTGCAGGCCAGGCCAAGTTTGGAGTTTACTGCTCTACAGGTATTGGATATATGCTGCTCAAAATCAAGGGAGGGGTCAAGGGTAATTTCAAGGTATTTGAATCTATTAACATTTATGAGAAGATAGCCATCACAGCAGGAAGTTAATAGTTGTTCAGGACATTTCCTTAATCTAGGGGCAGAACTAATCATCATCATGGAGTGGGTTTTATTTATGTTTAATACTAGTTTGTTACTGTGGAGCCAGTGTTGGATGCAGCAAACGTCATAAGAGAGGGATGAATTAAGATCAAGGATTCTTTTGGAACTAGTGTAGAGAACAAGACTGTCTCCATAGAGCAGAGATGAGCAAGATGTGGCACTGAGAGATATATCATTAATGAAAATAGTGAAGAGAAGGGGGCCAAGTATGGAGCCTTCAGGTACTCCTATGTTAATAGTGGAAAGTGCAGAGGCAGAAGGGTTATATCTGACAAATTGCTGTCCATCGGTTAGGTAGTTATTATACCACGTAACCACCTCAGGGGAGAAACCAAGGGAAAGTATTTTGGGCTTAAGGAGGGGATGGTCAACAAGGTCAAACCCTTTGTGAGGTCAGTGACATTTTCTCCAGTTAGAAGGCCACTGTTCATTAAGATTTTTTTTTTAGTGAATTTGAGAAACACAGTGGCAGTACTATGCCCCACCCTAAAGCCATGCTGGGTATCTTAAATAAGGTTCCAGTCATGGAGAAAGGAGATAGTTTAAGTGGAAACAAGTTTCTCTAGGATCTTGCTTAGCACAAAGAGGATGGCAATGGGATGGTAGTCAGAGATGATTTTGGGGTCATCTTTCTTAAAGATAGGGGTGACCCTAGCAATCTTACAGATGTCAGGAAATACATTACAGCAAAGGGGTAGATTGAAGATACTGGCCAGTGGAGGAACAAGGAAATATACAGCCAGTTTAAGTAGCCTGGGCTCTAGGCCATCAGCACCAATGCTACTACTGGAAGAGATTGAGCTTAGCCGTCTGTAGACTTGCCTGTTAGATACAGAATGGAAGCAGAACGGTGGAGATGAGTAAGTTGGATCAGAAGTGTGAGCTTGAGCAGGGGGAGTAGAAATAGGGGAGTAGAGTTGGGATTTGTATACTGTAGCTAGATAAATAAGCAAAATGAAGGTAGAAAGAACTGTCAATGGTAACAGGGTTACAGTGGGATCCCTCCAGCACCACATTATTTGTGGACTTGCCTTGTTTACTTTTAATTGTGCTAGTTCCTTGAGAACTCCCTCTTCTGTAAAAAGACTAGAGTCCAACTCCCTTCCTTTAATGCCCTTGTCCCGTATCTTTATCCAATCACCAACCCTTTCCTTTATAAATACTGAACAAAAGTAATTGTTCAATATGTCTGCTTTTTTTTTGGTCCTGTACGTCTCAAACCCCTTCTTCCCCTTTTAGCCTTACTATCCCTCTTTTGGTCTATCTTTTCTCGCTTGTATGTCTAAAGAATGTTTTAACTCTTTTTTTGTACTGACTTAGCAATATTCTCCTCTGTTTGTGCCATTGTGCTCCTAATAGCTCTCCCTGTGTCTCTGTTTCTCCTGTTAACTCTCCCTATCCTCCTTCTTCTGTGTCCTCTTGTACCTTCTAAATGTCTTTTGTTTTGCCCTTTCTTTCTCCACTACTTCTCTAGAGAACTTTAGTAGTTTCTTTTTCTCTCTGGTTTGTTAACCTACCTGACCCAGAGATTTGTTGCTTTTTAATGTCCCCTTTTATTTCTGCCCATTGTTCCTTGACTCCCCCCAGCGTCCCTATCCCTTCTAGGGTGTCCATGAAGCATTCTCACATTTTCTTAAAATTGGCTCTTCTGAAGTCCAGGACCCTTACCTTAGCATGGCTTGATTCTGGCACAGTTCTTATATTGAGTCACCCCATACAGTGATCACTGGTCCCTAGGTAGCTACCAATTGTGATGTCAGCAATGCTGTCCCCATTTGTCAATATCAGGTCCAGTATTGCTCTACCCTGACAAGTGGGTTCCTTAACTAGTTGCCTGTGGAACACCACTTGCAGGGAGTCCAGGATGTCCCTACTTCTGACTGTTGCCACAGCTGGTAGGCTCCACTCCTTGTCCAATAGATTGTTTTTTTTTTTTTTTAACCAGGTGAGACACACTAAGCTGAAAGCTTTTTTACAGGTGCAACCTGGGAGCACAGGGAAGTTAATTGACTTGCTCAGGGTCACACAGTATGCAAGTAGAAGCTGTGGGATTCAAACCTAGGTCTGGTCTGCTGGATGTCACCAGATCTGCAGCTCAGAGTCTTAGACCACTGCGCTATATTGCCTCCAGATTGAAGTCCCTACCAGCAACACCTCCCCTTTGCATGCCATCCTCTGAATTGCTTCCATCATATATTTATCAACCTTTGACCCCTGTGATGGAGATCTGTAGATCACTCCTGTACAAACAGCAGCCCCTGTCCATGGCTCCAGGTTAATCCACAGTACCTCAGCTCCTTCCTGCTCTTCCTGTACTTCCGTAGCTATTATGTTGTCCTTGACATAAAGAGCTACTCCTAACCCTTTTTTATTTACCCTGTCTTTTCTGAACACACTATAACCTAGTATGGTTGCAACTCACTCTTGGTTTTCATTGCACTAGGACTCAGTAATTGCTACTATGTACAGGTCTGCATCTGCCATGGTGGCCTCTAGGTCTGCAGTCTTACTGCCCAGACTTCCAACATTTGCACACATGGCTCTCCAGATTGTCCTACCTCCCCCCTTTTTCCCATTTGCCTTTCCTTATTTCCTCCACTATTTTATTGCTCTCTCTCCTCCCTTTTACCAATTGGATTATTTTGTTATTTGGTTTCTTTTGGGATTTTACTAACTCAGGATTCCCATTGCTGCCCTAATAAGTCTGTGGGAGGGGGACAATTTATTTCTCCCAACCTTATTTTGCCTCCACCTTCAACTAGTTAAAATGCTCGACAATGTAGCATTTAAACCATTCACTGAGGACTACAGTTCCCCTCCTGGATGATTGCAGGCTATCACCCCTGTACAGGACCTTATCCTTCCAGGTGGGTCCTCAGTCCCCAGTGAAGCTGAAACCCACCTCTCTGCAGCATTCCTTTAACTATGCATTGAAGATTCTGGTACAGAGAATGCTGTACCTCTGAAAAAGCCAAAGATCATGCTACTTGCCTAAGAGAACTGCAAAAGGCCGCACTCCTCAGTCAGATAGAGTATAGAAAAACAATTTATTCATATAAAAAAACACCATACTAGGAGAGCAGGTTCAAATCCTGGAAACCTCCACTGGTTTTGTACACACTAGTATGTATATAAAAAAAATAACTGTGCCATCAGTATATTTTATATATATATATATATATATATATATATATATATATACACATATACGTACACACACACACACACACACACACACACACACACACAAACACCACAAATACCTAAAACCTCAACCAAACAATGTATTAGGTATTAGTCCTTAGTGGAAATTTCCCAGGCAATAATTATATCAAGATAATTATGAACAACATAAAGAGGTTAAATATATTATACTTAAATACCAACTCCAGGTTTTTTTTGTATTGTGTTTTAGTTTTTGTTGACTGGGTAAGTGCACTAGACAAATTCTGCCTATTTTCAAGTACGACCAGAGGGAGAGGAATACAGATGAATGACAACTGACCTTGAACCAGATTAAGCTGTAGTTGGTATTTTTAGTGAATGGGAAAGCAATTGGTCAGGGCACTGGGGAAATTCCCCTACTCTTTTTCGACAAGTGCCATGGGATCTTTAATATCCACCTGAACTACCAACAGAACAGGCAGATGGGACCTTGGTTTAATGTCTCATCTGAAAGATGGCACCTCAGGTGTGCAGGCCCCCTTCCCCATGCTACACTACAGTGTCAGTATTGGGATATTAACCCAAGTTCCTGGTGTGGGGACAGAACCCACAGCCTTCTGTTCTCTCAGCCTCAGAGGCAAGTGTGCTACCCGCTGAGTCACTGACACTGACAGTTCCTTCACTGATGCCCAATTGGAGAGGAAAAATGAAGGACACAGCAATAAAAGCCTGGAGAGAAGAAAATAAATACAAATATATCAATGGAATGACAAATTAATAGCTCATAATAAAGAAAACGATATAGTGGTGAAAAAACATACAGTGGAGCTTTATCCAAATGAACCTCATAGCAAGATTCAATATTTACAAGTGGACAGGCAGTCCAATCATTTCTTCCTTTTTATGCAGGGTGGAAGGTCAATGCAGTTGTTTAGGCCTGGTGGTGTAAGGTCCCCAGGGGTGTATATCTTTAATATCGGGGCCCCTTTTATACACCATTCTTTGAGTAGAAAAGGGCCCCCAATATTAAAGATAAGCTGGCCCACGGTTTTCAAAGAAGTGCTTATTCTTGTTTCAGGTCCCCCACTCCCCACGACTACGCACCCATGTAGCAACTGTAAGTTCTGCAGCTCTGTCCTCAAATGTTGGACTTTCACTAGTTGTAACTGTAATAGGAACTATCAGATAAAATATTTTATGAGTTTCAGTACAGGTAACATGGTTTACCTAGCTACATGCCAATTATGTGGCCTTTTATGTGGGTAAGACCACAAGGACATTGAAAGTGAGAATTGGTGATCCTCTGTGGTAACAATGATGCATGGAATACCCTTGCTAATCATTGTAGAATGACAAGACACACAGACACAAAGCATGTTTTTACATTTTTAGGACTGGAGGTGGTACAGTTAGGCCTTAGAGGAGGAGATATTGATGAAATCCTCAGAGTTAGAGAATGATATTGGATATACACCCTTGGGGCCCTTACACCACCAGGACTAAATGACCATACTGACCTTCTACCTTGAATAAAAAAGAAAGAAATGAATGGACTGCCTATCAAATTGTAAACAGTGAATCTTAATATGAGGTTGATTTGCATAAAGCCCCACTGTAAGGTTTTTGACCCCCATTCAGTTTTCTTTATAATGTGCTATTAATTTGCCATCTAATGCATTCTGTTGATATATTTGTATTTATTTTCTTTTCTCCAGGCTTTTATTGTGGTGTCCTTGATTTTCCTCTCCAATTGGGCATCAGTGAAGGAACCTTGGAGTTGGTATTTAAGTATACTTGATGGAACCTCTGTTGTTGTTCATAATTATCTCAATATAATTATTGCATGGAAATTTCCCCCAAGGACTAATACATTGTTTGGTTGTGGTTTTAGGTATTTGTGATATGTGTGTATATATATTGTGGGGGCATGTGTGATTATATATATATATATATATATATATATATTTATACTGATGGCAGAGGTACTTTTTTTATATATTGACACTGTTGAGCACTTTCAACCTTAATGCACTGATGTATAAAATTGCACTGTTACTTTATGAGTGTTCTTTACAAGCCTACTACTATGCCAGTACCTCATCCTTCTAATAGCGTACTAGAATATATGCAACCGGTTGAGGTTTCCAGCAGTTGAGCCTGCTGTCCTAGTATGGCATTTTTTATATGAATAAATCATTTTTCTATACCCTATCTGACTGAGGAGTGTAGTCTTTTGCAGTTCTGTTGGATACATTTGGGAACGCTCACCCTCATTGCTGCTGAGCTGTAATTGCTTTTTTGATACTTGCCAAAGACCCCTCCCCAAAACCCTAAAATCCTTCTGAACTATTGCTGACTCATCCCCAGCCAGGTATTTTGTTCCCAGATAGATAATGACATCCAGCTGTCCCTCCCTTCATGCAACCCCAGTGATCCTTTGGATCATCTTTCCATCCCTGAGAGCCATGGTGCTGGAAAGACACCTGATCTCACTCTCCTTATCCTTATCTGCCCTCAACTGTGTGCCCCTCATTATGGAGTACCCCACCAGGATTCGCTTCCTTATCCTCTGGAGTTCTCTGTCACCCCCCTTTGGGTATGCAGTATGGATGACCCCACATCCAACCCAGTAACTGCTTCAGGTGCCTCTGTGGGACATTCCTGCTCAGCCAGTGTGCTGCAGGTGTTTCATAGTGAAACTAGATGGGGGAGGTGCCTATGCTGCACCACCCTAATCTTCCCCAAGCCTACAGTTGTTCAGTCACTCCTCCTTCTGATCAACCTTTGAGGTAGCGGTACTGGACTAGGTGGTCCCTTGATGTGGGAGTATGTCCTCCAAACCCAGGTCAACTCAGCCTTGAGTCTGGCAACCTCCTCTCACAGCCCAGAGAGGTGCATGCAGATGGGGCAGGCATGCAGTCTCCAGAAAGTCTCCCTGAAGAATGCTGACCCACAGCCCCTGCACTGCACCAGTCCCAGCATAATTATGTGATCTCTTGCCTGTTTTTATGTTTTGCCTTCTTTTGCCCTTTTTACCCCTTGTCCAACTATTGCTTGATGCTAATTTACCTCTAACCTGCACATTTTTGTTTTGCTCACTTTAAATCCTTAACTACTTCACCCTTAGATAGGGTGTTTCAACTATACCCACACTGTTTCTAGAGCCAAAGATTCCACTGCCCCACTTTGTTTTTCTTTTCTTACTCCTACCTGTACGCTTCCTATTGTGTGTCCTGACCCTTCCCACTCCCTTGCAATGGATGTGCAGTTACAGAACTTTAAGCAGGAGGTTTACCTCTAGTGTCGGGTACATAATCCTGATGTCCTGCATCCTCCTGTCTTAATACTTTGTAACTGCTCCCCCACTGACTTGTTGAAGTGCAGAGTGTCTGTCCACCAGCTGCCTCTGAAATCCTTAGGGCATTGGTCCTTATCCTGAAGGAGGGGTCACAGCGTGGCAGGCCACTTGGTGGGGAGGACTGAAATATGGTAACAAACAGGAAAAAGCAGCTCTCTCTGCTCTCTGAGTGTCCCTTTGTCTGCTCTGGGGTAATGGCCTTGCACCTAACTGGAGGCTGAATCTAGCCTCGTTTAGAGCTGCCTAGCTCAGCTTAGCTCAGTTCTCTACTCTGCTCCCATTTATAGAGTGATCCTTGTTTTCAGGTGTCACTCTGCTCTGGGGGGCTTTTACTGTGAGTCCTTCTTGTCCCCAGTGAAGACCAATATTTATTTAGCTTTTTTTGACTGAGAAGGGTGACTAGACAATTTTTTGCCTATTTTAGCCTCTTCCGGGGGATACAGATGGATGCCAACTGAAACTGAACCAGATTTTAAGCAGCTGATGGTATTTTTAGTGAATGGGGGAAATCTGGCAAGGTCACCTGGGAAATTCACCTACTGAGCTGTATGGGGAACTCTGTCCAGTTGTCGCTCAGCAAGATGGCCGCCCAGCTGGAGCCTGGAGAGGGGGAAGGAGTTATGGCTGTGAGGGAGAGGGCCTCCTCCCTTGTACAGCCACTGCCAGAGGCTGATGGGCTGGTGACCCAAACAGATTCTGAGGAAGAAATGATGGACACTCCAGAGGAATTATTGCCTGAAGACATTGGGAACCTTAGCCACACAGAGGTAAAGCTGGTGCAAGATTAAAAAAACAAAAACTATGTTTTATTAAACCTGCAAGAAGAAGCAGCTGACTTAATGTGCAAGCAAAAGGTGCTGCAAAAAAAGGTACTGCAAAGTAGAATCCTTGCTCTGAAAGCAGCAAAAAAAACAGCCGACCAATTCTGATAGCTCCCAGCTGTATTCTGACACAGCAGCTACTGAGTCCTCAGAAACTGTCAAACTGAAAGCAGAATTGGTCAAACCGAGAGCTGAAAGGTCAAAGAAATAAACAGAAATCCTAACTCTGAATGAATATGTGACTGGCAGTGAAACTGCTACAGCTAGCGAGTGCCAAGAGTCGCAAGAGCTAGGAAGTGGCCCGGTGCAACAAGCAAGGAGCGAGGAATGGAGACACAGCTCGCACACACAAATCCAAATGAGCGAGCATCCTAGCACAGAACCCCAGCTCAATCCTTTGACTGTAATGGCATCAAAAAATGTAGCAGCTTCTGTTTTAAGCCAAGAAGGGAATGTTCAGACGGAAGGTGAAATGGCATCACAGGGCAAGATAAGATTAGAGGAAAATTTGCCAAATCAACAGCGAGAGTGCTCATCTACCTCAGGTACTATGATATTTAACAACATTCAAAATATTGATTATAAAAAGCGGGTGATAACATCACAAAATGAAGAGATGTATGCTGAGGGAAGGGAGGAGGAAGTGTCTTCACAAAGCAGTGCAAATATTGAATTGGGCCTAATTTTGATGAAAACATGTCAGTCACAGGGGTCTCTATAGCTGAAGCTCTTAGGACAGCAGGCTGCAATAAACAGCAAGGGGCTCAGTCCTGGTATCCCTCCCCTCTAACAGAAAATAATGGAAGTGGCACAGGTCTATTAGAACTCCCTTTTCCCTTAAGACTAGCTCAGAACCCTGTGCTACAATTAAAAGTATTGCAGGATGAAGAAGGGGGAGAGGAAGAAGAGGATTCTGCTGGAAGAGATAAGGTGGTACTTCAAGGTTCAGTAATAAATAACTCTCCCCACCCCCCTCACAACAAACAGGACCTCAACAAAGACAAGAAAGAAACCAAAGGAATAATCAGGGGCCCACCCCAAATGCAAGAACTTATGCTGGGCTGTTCCACGGGCCTCCTGAGCCTGCAAAATGTAGAAATGCAGTGTGTCTGTAATACATGAGAGGACTGGAATTATTTCCAGATCGGGTGTATGTGGGAAAGAAATTGATTAAAAGAAGCCTGCAGTTCCTTCCCACTGAAGTGTATGCCCTAATACACACATCTGGGGATCCTAATTTTGTTTGTTGACCCGGTAAGCCCACTGGGCCTAGAAGTCCCTTTTTCAGAGGCAACTGGGGGGGGGTAATAGATGGTAGGCAATTGAATTTGAACCAGATTTAGCTGTTGGTGGTATTTTTAGTGAATGAGGGAAATTTGACCAGGACACCGGGGAAATTCCCCTACTCTTTTCAATAAGTGCCATGGGATCTTTAACATCCATCTGATCTACCACCAATCCAGGCAGATGGGACCTCAGTTTAACATCTCATCCGAAAGGCGGCACCTCAGAAGTGCAGCATCCCTCTCATGCTGCACTACAGTGTCAGTATTGGGATATTAACCCAAGTGCCAGATGTGGGAACTGAATCCACAGCACTCTGATCTCCCAGCCTCAGAGGCTAGTGTGCTACCTACTGAGCCACTGACACTTTTTGATTTGACAATTTTGACTTAAGTTTTAAAACCCCAGGAGGCCTGGAAGCATTTTGGTACTCCAAAACAAGCACTTTGTGCCTTTTTTTCTGTACTTGTAATTTTCTATGTCATTGTCATTTTTATGCAACATGTTGATGCTTGCCCACAATTCTGTACTTGAATTTGTACTGTTTTTTCAATTATGCAATCTAAATACCTGTCTGTGTCAAAGGGCCTCTTTGTGAATGAGCTTGCTCAATGGAGTTTTCCTACAATAAACTTGATCTTTAACTTGAACAGATGCAATCAAGTCAAATTCACCTCCTTGTGGGCACCTTTCTTAGCCATTCCACTAACAAAACCTGCAATAAGGCATGTAACAGTTCTATTCAAGAATGAAGGTGTGGCTGTTTCAGACATTCTGAAGTGGTTGAAGCTAAAATGCACCATTCTTGGGTTGTCTGACCCAATAAGCGATTCTGAACAGCTGTGGACTGGGGGATGGAAAATCCAGGTTCAACTGCCAAAAGCAAATGGGGTCATACAGCTCCTGTCAAGTTGCTTCGATCTGGGCAGGGATAGAGGGTTCATATTTTACTCAGGCCAACCCAAATCTTGTTTCAGATGTGGTGCTTAGACACATTTAAGTGGAGCCTGTGATAGGCTAAAATGTTCCCTTTGCGGTGGGATAGGTCATGCAATAATAAACTGACCAAAACCATTGTATTGCAACATGTGTGATGAAACCTCCCACACTTTTAAAGACTGCCCATGGGCTTCTCACAGTAAACCTGCAAGTGTACAAGAAGAACAGGATGAAACTGTCTTGAATGCTCAAAATAGAGCAGCCAGTAGCACTGGGGGCTGTAGAGAGGCTCTTGATTACCAGTCCCTGAGTGCATGCACAGCAGCAATGGAGGAGGGCTAGGGCAGCACAACCCCCAGCAGGGACGCAAAGAGCAGATCAACCCAGATTCGGAAACAATAATGACACAGATTACAGCTGTCACAGAGAGACAAGAAGAAGAAACAACAACTCCTGAATAGCCAGAAAATTCAGCAGGGGACAAGACAAACACCCTAGAACCACCACAGAAAACAACAATGAAACCACTGGAGGAAGGACCATGGTCCCAAGTAGGAGCAGGAAGACAAACAAGAAGCAAGACTAATAAAGGGACTAAGGTGGAAAAACAAAAACCAGAAGGGAAAATTACGAGTAGAAATAGATACACAACATTGTACAAAAGAAAACAGTGGGCAAAGAATGAAGAAGATTCAGATGCATCCTCATTAGCATCATCTCAGCAAGAGCCCATGACAGATTCAAAGCATGGGGTAAACGAATTGAGTGGTTCAAGGAAGAAAAGGTGCAAGATGAAGTCACTAGGAAAAGGGAAGAACACCTAATAATCTGACACCTTTCCACCTACATGTCCAGAAACTTAACTTTTTGCATTTTGAATGTTAACAACATAAACAATAATAAATGAAGAAGGACTGTTTTTTCCATTTTGGAAAGAAATAAAGCACAGGTTATTTTATTACAGGACACTAGATTGTACACGCTAAGGGAAATTAATCAAGCAAATAAGGAATGGAAGGGGGATCTCCTTTTGGTCCCTAGGGGAAGACTCCTGTTCAGGAGTGGTTATTCCATGTAATAATGTAACAATCACGGTAATTAAACTGACTGACTTGGTACAAGGTAGAGTTCTAATGATAGATATCATAAAACAGAACAAAGAGTGGAGGATTATCAATGTATATAACCCTCAAGTTAAGACAGAGGGAACAGAGGTAGTGAGTAAAGTTCAGCCCTATCTATATACTGCAAAATCCATAATTCTCAGAGGATATTTTAACTGTATTATCAACCTTAAAGGCAAAACAGGGAAAACTCAGAAGGTAACTCAGACTCTAACTTTCTTAACTCTATGTGCAAAATGGTAAATATAAAAGACGGAGGAATAGTAGGGACAAAACCCCCTCCACACACTTACTTTTGAGGTAAATCATCCACAAGAATAGACTATTTTTTTTTGTGTTAGATTGGGTACCATGCTTTAAGAGCACGGTAACCCCGATAGAAATTTCAGACCACTGTGCACTAACTATTCACATAGGTATACCACAAAACAAACTGGGAAGCCACACTCATTGGAAAGTGAACACAACAATTTTAGAGGAAGAGAGGGGATGAGAGGAACTGTTTGAAGTAATGAAGGACAAACAGACTGTCTTCGGATTATATGAGGATCCTGCTCAATGGTGGTTAGAAATAAAGACAGAGATCAAAAACTTTTGTAAATCCATGGCCAAATCTGATAATAAAGAAAAATACCTTAAATATCCAGAATTGTGTTCCTTGCAGATGGAATTTAACCTAAACTACTCTGACCAAATAACACAAAGAAAGAAATAACAAAATTTCAATATGGCAGGTCCACTTCTTTGTTCTTAGAACAAAAATATTGTATGAAAGACAATGCCCAGGCAATAAACCCTTATGACAACTTTAAATAAATGAATTATTCAAAGTATGTGTCTGCTCTTTGCAATACAGCAGGAATAAGAGCAGAAAGCAATCAGGAGATCTTAGAGATAGTGACAGCCCACTCCAAAAGTCATTTGGGAGAGGCTGTGAAAACTCCACCTGGGACAGAAAAGTTTTTACAAAACTTGGACATTCTTCTACTCCTCAAGCAGGAGGAAAAAATAAACTGATAGGCAACATAGAAGAAGCAGAAGTACATAAGGTAACAGGGAATTTAAAAAATACAGTAACCCCAGGTCCCGACGGAATACCCATCGAGTTTTATGAAAAAAGCAAAGAATACAATATGTAAACACTTAACAGCAGTATATAACAAAATTCTGCAAGGGACTTCCTCCTTCCCACCTTCATTGGCAGACAGACTTTTGATTTTTTAACACAAAAAAAAATGATAAAGAAAACATAAACAATTGGAGGCCAATCAGCCTGATTAATTCAGACTAGAAAATCCTCTGGAAAATCTTATGCACAAGATTGGCAAAAATAGTGGGAACAGTAATTAGTACAGCATAAACATGTGCAATACCTAATAGATCAATGATGGATAACCTAAAGTTAATTAGAGAGGTTTTTGACTCCCCACAGTCTGAAGGATATGTAATTTCTTTAGACCAGTTCAAAGCATTTGACTACATCTCTCATGATTACTTGTTTAGTGTATTACAACAATATGGCATCCCAATGTGGAGGCAATATAGCACAGTGGTTTAAGGAAAGGTTTAAGAATAGGAGGCAGTATAGCGCAGTGGTCTAAGGCTCTGAGCTGCAAATCTGGTGACAGCCAGCAGACCAGACCTGGGGTTTGAATCCCACAGCTTCCACTTGCATACTGTGTGACCCTGAGCAAGTCACTTAACTTTCTGGTGCTCCCAGGTCGCACCTGGAAACAAGCTCTGGCTTAGTGTGCCTTTCCTGGTTAAACAATTTCTCCTTTCCCTAAGGCTCTGAGCTGCAAATCTGGAGACATGGGTTTCAATCCCATAGCCCCCACTTGCATATTGTGTGACCCTGAGCAAGTCATTTAACTTCCCTGTGCTCCCAGATCACACCTGTAAACAAGCTTTCAGCTTAGTGTGCTACTCCTGGTTAAACAATTGCAAAAAAAAAAAAGTATGTTCATTACATGGATTCAGGTAATATATAGTCAAACATCCATGACACTGTTTGTAAATGACCTAATGGGGTCACACATTAAAATAAAAAAAAGGAGTAAGACAGGGCTGCCCCTTGAGCCCCCTGCTGTATGTCTTTTTTATAGTCCCCCTATTAAGGAAGCTAAATAGTCTTCAATCAATTAAACATATATCAGGACTAGGAAACATGGATCTTCCATGTGCCACAGCATATGCAGATGATCTCTGCCTCATGGTGGCAGATGAACTTTCAATAACTCAGGCAGTTAAAACTATTCATGAGTTTTCTGCAATTTCCGGGTCTCACTTAAACAAAGAGAAAAGCAGAGGAAAAAATTATAGGTTCAGAGGTTTAAAACGAGTTAGAGGGACATGCCCATAAAGAACCTGCTACCCTAAGCTGGGTGGAAGTTATATTTGAATTCACCCATATGCAAGTCTAGGTTTATTTTAAGCGTGAATAAACTGATACTCTGTACTACAGTCAAGGGTAAGGAGTTCCAGGCTGGCACAACTCTTTGTGTGAAGAAATGATTTCTCCTAACAGTCTTATTAATTCCTGCTTTTAGCTTTAAATTGTGAGACCTAGTGTTATTTCTTGAGGTACACCAGATCAGGCATAAGGATTCAAACAATACCTCATCCTGTGTAGCCTTAAAAATTGGACATAAATCTCCTCTCAATGTCCGATACTCAAGGGAATAAAGACCCAAGGATTTCATTCTAATATCATATGAAACTGATTTCAGATGACCCACACATCTGGTAAACCTTTTTTGAACTTTCTCCACCAGTACCTTATCTTTGAATAACGTTGGAGCACTAAAGGAAGAGCAATAATCTATATTAGATCATATTATACGGCAATATATAGGTATTAATACTTCAGGTTCTCTACTTGTAATATTTTTTAGTACACAGTTTGTCAATCTGTGACATTTGCTAACAGTTTTATTTATGTGTTCAGAAAAATTTAAATTGTTAGTGATATAAATTCCCAAATCCCTATCAGAGTCGACTGTACTTAGTAGGAAGTTGTTAATATGATAATTGAAATACTGATTTTTTTTCCCAAATGCATAACTTTACATTTGGCAATGTTAAAAGTTAAATTATTTCAATCTGCTCAGGTGTACAGACCATTTAGATTAGCCTGCATCATTTATACAGAGCTGATATTATTCACAATGCACCCCTTTTCAGCATCATCAGCATATTTATTTAACCATACCCCCTGTGAAGTTTTCATCATGGAAATGAGAATATTAAATAATATTGGACCCCGTACCGAGCCCTGTGGGACTCCACTGGTAACTTTGCTCCAAGATGACTTATATCCCCTTAAAATAACTTGTTGCTTCCTAGCTTCCAACCAAGAGGTGATCCACCTAATGGTGTTACTATGCAGCTTATATCAATTAGGCATTCAATTAAAATTTTGTGTGACACTGAGTCGAAAGCCTTTTCATAGTCTAGAAAAATTGCATCCACTGGTAAGCCAACATGCAGGGCTCCACTAATGGGTTCAAAAAAATTTATTAAATTATTTTGACATGATGAACCAGAAGTGAACCCATATTGAGGTATGTCAAGCAAACCATTACTCATTATTTGTGTATTTATTTTATGTAAAATAAGTTTCTCCATCACTGTGACTATACAGGAGATCAGGCTAATTGGTCGGTAGTTCATAATATTTTGTTTTACACCTCTCTTATGGATGGGGATAACTAAGGCCTCCTTCCATACTTGTAGTGCTTCACCTCTAGCAAGAGATTTATCAAACAAACAAGTCAGGGCACCAGCAAGCTCATAAGAAATTTCTTTTAAGAAACTAAAAGGAATGTTGTCTACTCCTGCTGAAGATGTAGATTTAAAGGATTTTAAGGCTGAATATGTTTCAGCAATGGTAAATTCTTCACAAATATCCAGGAATTCACATTCAGGCGTATCCATTTCTTCTTTATTTTTAAATATGCTGGTGAAATACCAATTAAATTCGTTGGCCATAATTTGTTCCTCAGATACCAACTTATTATTTATCTGTAAGGGACCCACCTTTGGTGCATTGCTTTTTAAGGAGCCAATATAATTAAATAACTGTTTTTTGCTGTCCTTATTTACAGTTGCTAATTTATATTCTAGTTGTTTCTTCGCTCTTCTTATGGCAAACTTAACTTTTTTAGATTTCTGCTTAAACTTATGCCAATTAAGGTCTGAAATTTGCTTCCTATATTTATTAAGGGTTCTACAAGAGCTTGCTAAGCTCAGGGTGGATAAGGCAATGGGACCTGATGGCATACATCCCAGGGTACTTAAGGAGCTAAAGGAGGAACTAGCAGAGCCATTAGCAGAATTGTTTAGTGAGTCTCTGAGCACAGGAGAGGTCCCAGAAGACTGGAGAAGGGCTCATGTGATCCCACTCCACAAGAGTGGTAGCAGGGAGGGCGGGGAACTACAGACCGGTCAGTCTTACCTCAGTAGTGGGCAAGATTATGGGGCACTCCTTAAGGAAAGGATAGTGCAACACCTGGAATCCATAGGGGCACAGGATCCAAGACAGCATGGGTTTACAAAGGAAGGTCCTGTCAAACTAATCTCATAGATTTCTTTGACTGGGTAACCAAGTGGTGGACCAAGGGGAGCAATTGATGTCTACCTTGACTTCAGCAAAGCTTTGACACTGTTCCACATAGAAGATTGATAAATAAGCTAGGTAGGCTCGGGTGGGTCAGAAGTTGGTCAACTGGGTGGCAAACTGGTTGACTGGCAGAAAACAGAGAGTGGTAGTAAATGGTATACAGTCAGCAGAGATGCAAGTCACAAGTGGGGTACCTCAGGGATCAGTCCTGGGGCCAGTCCTATTCAACATCTTCATTAGTGACCTCGCAAATGGACTAGAGGGTAAGGCTTGTCTGTTTGCAGATGACACCAAGATCTGCAACAGAGTAGATGATCCAGATGGGGTGGGCAGAATGAGAAGAGATCTGGATAAACTAGCAGAATGGTCAGAAGAGTGGCAACTGGGATTTAATGCAAAGAAATGCAAAATCATGCACATAGGGAAGAGAAACCCTGAAGCCATCTATAGGCTGGGAGGGAGTTGCTAGCAGTCACAAAGGAAGAAAGAGACTTGGGCATCATCATCACTGATGACCTAAAATCATCAAGCAGACCTCTAAAGCAGTAGGTAAGGCTAGGGGGTGTTAGGGTGTATTAGTAGGGGTATCACAAAATCGTAGAGGGAGGTAATAATCCCTCTGTACAAGACATTAGTTAGGCCCCATCTGAGTACTGCGTGCAGTATTGGAGGCCACACCTTCACAAGGACATTAACCAAATTGAGGCAGTCCAGAGAAGGCAACCAAAATGGTGCAGGGACTGCATCAGAAGACATATGAGGACAGATTAAGGAGCTCAATATGTATACCCTTGAGCAAAGGAGGAGAGAGGTGATATGATCGAGACATTTAAACACCTTAAGGGCATAAACAAGGTGAAAGAGTCTAACATGTTTAAATATAAGAAAAATAGCAGGACAAGAGGACACAGCATGAGATTGAGGGAGGCCGATTAAGGGGAATGTGAGGAATTCTTCTTCACAGAAAGGGTGGTAGATGCATGGAATGGCTTACCACAAGAAGTGGTGGTTATGAATACAGTGCAGGGCTTCAAACAGGCATGGGATAGGCATAAGGGAGCAATACAAATGACTATGAATAGATAGGTCACTGACAGAGCAAAGGCCGATGGCACATTTATAAGGTAGAAAAAGAAATGGGCAGACTGGATGGGCCTTGCGGTCCTTATCTGCCGTCAACTTCTATGTTTCTATGTTTCTATGTTTCTATTAAAGGCCTTCTTTTTTGCCCTCACTAATTTTTTTTACCTCTGTAGTATACCAAAGGGGGAGCCTCCTATGGTTTTTATATTTTATTCATTCAGAAACCCAATTATTAATACAGAAATCAATTTTATCATTTATTTTTTCCCACATTTGATCTAATTCAAGATCACATAATTCCTGTTCCCAATTCCATTCTATTAAATAATTCTTTATTGCTTCATAATTTGCCCTTGGAAAATTTTGCATGTTAGTTATACCTTTATTTTGCACTTTATAATATTTAAGTGTCCAGAATATCATAGTATGATCACTGTCACCTAAAGGTTCTAATACAATGGGGAGTTCTGACTGATCGCAAATGTTTGTTAATATTAGGTCTAGAGTGTTATCATGTCTAGTTGGCACATTTACCAACTGATCGAGATCTAACTGTAGAATTGTTTCTAAAAATTTAGTTTCTTGGTGGTTAGTACCTACTAAACTATTCCAGTTTATTCCAGGATAACTAAAATCCCCCATAAGTATAATATTTTCTGAATGATTTATATTTGCACAACAAAATGCTGGGACAACAACAGAAATAGAAGGAATAACAATAGAAGCCGGAAACCTAAAATTATTAGTATCACATTTGGAGATAAAGACCCTGCTGAGAAAAACTGGACTGAAAAATTAAATCCAGTAGAAGAAAAAGTGTAAAAATGGAAAAGTTACTCTATGATTAGGCAAAAAATAGTTTTCATGCTTAAAACTTTCATTATTCCAATAATGTTAACAGTAAGCTACATATACTCATTACCTATAAAATTAGAGCTCAGCATCTATAATGTATGTTTTCAGCTATTATGGGACAGTCGTTTGAACCCAGTAAAAAGATCTGTTACATATTGGCCAGTAAAACAAGGAAGATTAAACATGCTCAACCCAGTCCTATTTTTTTCACCATTTTTTTTACATTCAAACATCCTCTCCATCATTATAAGGAACCAGCAGGAATGGGTAAAGAGTAAAGCAAGATCTTGTCCGTCCTTTTTTGACAAATGGGCAGCACTCAAATGGGGGTCATTTAAACAGATACCACAAGGGACCTCAGGGTATATAACAAAGGTTTATAGGAAAGTCAAACAATGGGGGGTTACCATTCCAGTGCTGAAGTCACAAAGTAGGAAATCTTTGTATTCCCTAGTGTTAAGCAGCAACTTTCTAACTGGACCAGTATTTAATACCCCACAGTGAACAGAAAATCAATGTTTAACAAAACAATTAATAGACAGCAGAGTTCCTGGGAAGATATGGGACACCTTGTAGATGTGTTGCCATGGAAGGTTGAATGTCAGGGGTAACCATGCACATAAAACTAGGAGGAAAGGTTTTGCATAAGAGAAAACTGTATAGTTCAAATAGAAATGTTGGAACACTTATTTTTCGAAATCTCTCAGGTTTGGAACCTTATTTCAAAAAATGGAGAACTCCCATAATGGCCAAGATGTCCTATACAGAACTGGTATATGGCAAGTACAGCATAGCGTGGAGCTGTTTCCACCCAGGGACACTCAGAGTCATATGTGCAATTTTTAAATGGTGTATCTGGCAGAATAGATGCCACTTTGTTTTGCAACAAAAAAAAGTACAATTGAATATTTTGATACAGAAAATCACCCATCAAGTGGCTCTGTTGTTCAATAAAGATAAAGGTTCAATGCCACAAGCAGTAATAAAACAATGGTGGAAAGCACTCCCAATCTTAATTTTTGAAGAGGTAACTTGAGTTAAAATTTATTTTAGCTTAGAAAGCAAATAATAGAATGGAAACAGAGGTGAAAGATAAACAGAAAAGAGATGCAGGGAAAAAATGTGGATTTGCAATTAATTGAAAACAGACCAATTTGGAGAAATAGGCAGAAAATGGAAAATCATTTACAGAAATGTAGAAAAGATGTAAACAGAGCTCTTTTTCTAGCTTACAAAAGTTGATTATGTAATGTGGTAAAGATACCTTTGAAAAGCATGTAGAATGTATACCACTTTTGATATTTTGCATTAATAAAAAATTCCCCTACCCTTCGGCCAGCAGGGGGCATCGTAGCTCTGCTGCAGGATGGCAGATGGCAGTTTGGAGAGAGAGAGAGAGAGACGAATCAGGATACGTGTTGGATGCACCGGGTGCTGTAGATACCAAAACTATTTCAGTTTCTTCCACTACTGTGGTTGACCCCAGGAATATCCCGAGTATGGCTGAGACAGCGGGGGTACCCACTCTGACTGATAAACTTTCCTTACAGTACAAGAAAAAAAGCTATTTTGTTGGAGGAATTAACATAAATAGGCAGCTGCATTCAGAGACAGGGTGGAACAAATCACTTTTTGACCTGGTGGCCAGTTTGGCCACCATACCTCAAAATCTGGTGGCCAAAATTTATTTTAGGTGGCTAATTTTTTTACGGCCACTAGACTATTAAATATGCTAGCCATTTTTATAACTTGCCTTTCAGATGTGGAATTGTCTATTAACCTACATTTGGGAATGTCTTTACCAGAGATTCTGATGAGAATTAACCTACCAAAACAGCATCAAGTATTACATAGGAGGGAGAGTTTATTAAGTACAAATTGAAAGTCCTGCCTTTCTAATGCAAAAATGGAAGCAAGTGTGGCACTCACAACTACGAGAAAATGAGAATGAAATCACCAGTCACACTCACTACAGAGGAACTACTGAAGATGTATCATGGAACCATCAGATAAACACCTCCTTAACCAAATCCGAAAAGGGAAGAGTGGCACAATTACGAGAAAATGACACAAAAATCACCAAGAGGATAACTACTGAAGATGGGACCAGCAGAGAAACACTGTGACTGGACTGGGGTCTGACTGACCAGAACCTGCTGATTTACAAGTGGAAACAAGTCCTAGTGCTATAAGAGTACATTTTTTTAAATAAAGCAATAAAACTTTCAGATGTTGTGGTTCTCTTATTGTCTTGAGTGTTCTTTTTTTTGGGGGTATTTTTTTTGTGACTTATTTTTTTTCATGACATGGCCAGGCCTGCACTGCTGCTGTGCTGTTACCATCCACCATGGTAGGGTCACTAAAATAAAATTTTGTGGGCAAGGGCAGAAAATAAATTTTAAATGATTCCTAAAACTGTGGCTGACAGATTGCTAACAGTATTTATAGAAACATAGAAACATAGAATTTGACGGCAGATAAGGACCGCTAGTCCCACCCAGCCTGCCCATTTCCCTACCTACTGGATAAGCTGCAGAGCCTAGTTAACCAGCAGCCTACTTCTTCTTACCCCCACCCCCCAGAATTGCCTTATGACTGTCCCATGCATGCTTGAATTCCACCACTGATTTTGACTCCACAACCTCCTCCGGAAGGCCGTTCCATGCATCCACAACCCTCTTTGTGAAAAATACTTCCTTAAATTACCTCTGAGCCGCCCCTATCTTCAATTTGTGCCCTCTTGTTCTTACGCACCTCTTTTTTTTTGAAAGATGCTACCCTCTTGGACTTTGTTGATTCCCTTGAGGTACTTGAAAGTTTCAATCATGTCCTCCTCTCCCTCCTTTCCTCGAGGCTATACATATTAAGCTCCTTAAGTCTCTCTTCATATGTCTTCTGGTGCAGACCCTGCACCATTTGAATGCCCCTCCTCTGGACAGCTTCCATCCTGTCTATGTCTTTGCCGGAGATTGGGTCTCCAGAACTGCACACAGTACTCAGATGGGGTCTCACCAGCTGTCTGTACAGAGGGATAATAACTTCCTGTTTTCTACTGGTGATGCCTCTCCTATGCATCCCAGTAACCTCCCCACCCTCCTTGCTGCCCTCTCACATTGCTTGCCTACCTTTAGATCATCTGATATGACTGCCCCCAGGTCCCTTTCCATTTTTTGTTGTTGTTAGTATCTCACCCCCCATTGTGTACTCTTCCCCTGGGTTTTTGTTTCCCAGGTGCATTACCTTGCACTTCTTAGCATTGAATCTAAGCTGCCATACATTTGACCATTCCTCTAACCTTGCCAAGTCCCTTCTCATCCTTTCCACCCCACCCTGTGCATCAACTCTGTTGCAGATCTTAGTGTCATCTGCAAAAGAGACATACTTTCCTTCCAGTCCTTCCAGCAATGTCGCTTATAAAGACATTGAAGAGGACTAGTCCCAACTGAACCCTCAGGTACCCCACTAGTAACCCTCCTTTCTTCTGAGTGGACTCCATTTACTATTACTCTCTGTGTCCTATTCTCCAGCCAATTCTTTACCCAGGCTGTCATCTTGGAACCCACTCCCAGGCTGGCTAACTTGTATATTAATCTTTTGTGTGGGACTGTGTCAAATGCCTTGCTAAAGTCTAGGTAGGCCATGTCCACAGCCCCTCCCTGATCTACTACTTTGGTCACCCAGTCAAAGAAATCTATCAGATTCGTCTGGCATGACCTTCCCGCTGTGAATCCATGCTGCCTAGGGTCCTGTGCCCCTCTGGTCTCTAGATACTCGACAATTCTTTCCTTCAGAAGTGATTCCATCATTTTCCCTATCACTGAGGTTAAACTAACAGGTCTGTAGTTTCCTGCTTCTGCCTTGCTCCCACTTTTGTGAAGAGGAATCACATCTGCCCTCCTCCAGTCCTCAGGTATGTCTATTGCTATTCCTTATTCTATATGCTATTCATTTCTATTGCTGTTACTGTCTCATTAAAATTGGTCCACCTCCCCTTCACTCCAACCACTGTCTGTCTTCACTTTCAACTCAACTCCTCATCTGTTTCTGCTTCCAAGTCCATTGCATCTGGATGTGTGACTTTATGGCCAGAAAAATACCGATATCCTGGTGTTGATGAGTACCAGTGATCAGTTGATGGATCTGGATTAAAGTCCGCTATTATTGGTCCATTTAAACTGATCATCAGCAAATCATCCATAGTGCTATCAATAAGAGTGCTACGACATATTGTTTTAATCCTATTATGAGCACTAAATCCTCTTTTGCAAGCAGCTGTACTCACTAGCATTACCTGAAAAATTGTGACCAACAACCATAACAGACCAAATTCCTAATTCTTAATGCATGCTCTGTATTTTGATTTTTTACAGCATTTTTTAAATCTCGCCACCCTTCCAAAAGTTTTTGTGTAATTTCTCTTCCAAGTTCTGCATCCAGCTCAGGATCAGATAAAAGTTGCCCTGAATTGTATTGCTTTTTCAGGAGTGGCATGTACCTCTGTCAAAGCCCTGTGATGGATTCCTGACCAAAATTTAGAAAGACAGGGTCATCAGTAGAAGCCCAAACAGTTATGTCAAATGCTGAAAATCATTTGTAGTCTTCCGACTGCCACATGGGCTCAAATCGGTCACATAAGAATCCAACCACACTGTTGCATACTTTCTTCTTGATCAGTTTGCAGCCATTTTCACTGGAAACAATCTCCTTGGCTGTTTGGTCTGAAGCAGTGGCCTGCCTGTTTTTTTGGGGGGTTTTTTTTTGCCTTTCATTCCTATTTTTATCTACATCGCTAGCATTTTTAGTCATGGCTGGTGGAGGGGCTAGAGGAGTGCTGCCACTATCCATGCCACCAGTAAGGACACTTCCCTCCTCTGAACTTACATACTCTAAAAACTGTGCCTTAGCATGGCCTGCATTGGTCTTCATCTTGATGAGCTTAGAAATGCAGCTCTCCACTTGTGGTTGTACCCGAGTAAGAAGAAGACCCTCTTTTTGGAAATTTTGAGAAACCTTTCCAAGAATAGACAGATAATCTTGTTTAAAGGCCAAGAACCACTTTTTTTTTGTTTTTTTACAAAGTTCAAATGTCCTTTAGCACTGTCTGCATCAGTACTCCCACTGTGCTGTGATGCAGTATTCTCTAAGAGTGCAATTATTGCTGGCAGGTTATGGAGATGAGCTGACACAGCACTGTGGTGCAAACTGACCTAGTGCACTGTGAAAATGCAGTCCAATTTTTTCAATTCAATGAAATGGGTATTAGCAGCCTCCTCCAAAGCTCTCATTCTTCTGTGAGAAGAATGATAAAATGAATACAGGGCCCGCAAGCCATTTTTGGTTTTGTGAACTTCTGGCATATAATTTTGGGCATCTAGAATGGCCAATTGTAAAAGATGCAGGATGCAGTGTGTAGCAATTAACCAAGGCAGGCCACTGTTTTGTAACTTTGCCGTGACTCCACCACATTAACTGCGCATGACTGATGCACCATCAGTGGCTACCCCAGAAATCCATGGAAGAGTTTTCCACAAGGGGATGTTAAGTCTGTTAAAGAGTGAATCTAATGCTGCAATGAATCCATTGGCATCTGCTTTCCCTTGTAGCTCAGTACCAATAAAGGAGGTATTTGGAGTACCATCTTCACCAACATAACTGATAAACACATTCTCAAATTCTCTCACACTTCTGTCAGTGCTTCTGTCTATTAGCAGCCCAACAGCAGGAAATTTTTTTATCTCTTCAGTTGTGTTTGTGTGTATTACTGCTGCAATGTGATGCACAAACTCGCTGCACCTCTTGTGATTTGTGTATTGTTCAATCACTTTTATATTACATTTGCGTAACAGTGAGGTATGAAACGGAAAGTCCTGAAATGGCCTATCCCTTGATGCCAAAAAGTAGGCAACATTAAAAAGACACCACATGGATTCCTTCATTGCAACATTCATCTTTTGAAAACAAAAGGCCATAGGTGTGGATTCAGGTGCCCTTTGAGCCCTTTCAGCCAGAATGCATTTTACATGGGAACTGTTTGATACATAGATACATAGACAGTGTCGGCAGATAAGGGCCTATGGCCCACCCAGTCTGCCCATTTGAGCTTGTAAGTTCAGTTTGTTTTCCTAGAAGTCTGTTGCCCCTTACCCCTGACCTCCAGAATTCCTTTATGTCTATCCCATGCATTCTTAAATCCCGTTATTGTTTCAGCCCCCACCACTTCCTCTGGCAGGGTGTTCCACTTGTCCACCACCCGTTCTGTGAAGAAATTCTTTCTCATGTTTCCTCTGAATCGTCCTCCCTCCAACTTCATCCATGCCCTCTAGTCCTGGAACATCTTTTTGCTTAAAATAGTGTTTTCCTGCACCCTGTTCCTCCCTGTAAGATACTTGTATGTCTCTATCATATCCCTCTCTCCTCCTCTCCTCCAGGAGTACATGTTCAGTTCCTTCAACCTGTCTTCATAGGACTTGTGATGCAATCCATGCACCATCTTTGTTGCCCTCCTCTGAACCGTCTCTACCCTGTCTATGTCCTTACGTAGGTATGGTCTCAGAACTGTACACTGTACTCCAGGTGGGCCTCACTAGTGTCTTGTATAGCGGAATTATGACCTCCCTTTTCCTGCTGGTGATGCCCCTGCCTATACATCCCAGCATCCTATTTGCTTTACCTGCTGCCTTGTCACACTGTTTCCCTACCTTGAGGTCATCAGAGATGATAACCCCAAGATCCCTTTTCCTGCTTGGTGCATGCTACATCCTCACTCCCCAACTGCTATATTGTGCCAGGGTTTTTGTGCCCCATATGCATTATCTTGCACTTCTTTGCATTGAATTTCAACTGCCAAACCCCTGACCATTCTTCAAGTTTCTGCAGGTCACGTCTCAGTCTGTCTACACCCTCTGGTGTGTCTACTCTATTACAGAGCTTTGTGTCATCAGCAAACAGTGAAATTCTGCCTTCTAAGTCCTGCACAATGTCACTGATGAAGATGTTGAATAGGAGCGGTCCAGCACTGATCCCTGTGGTACCCACTGGCTACTTTTCCTCTGTGGAGTGACAGCCATTTACCACCCACCTCTGTGTCCTGCCACCCAGCCAATTACCTACCCACTACACTACTGTCCTGCCCACACCCATATTCCCAGTTTGTGTAATAGTCTTCTATGTGGCACAGTGTCAAAGGCCTTGCTGAAGTCCAGATGACCATGTCCACTGCCCTCCCCTGATCCACCTCCCTAATCACCCAGTCAAAAAATTCAATGAGGTTGGTCTGACATGACCTCCCCCTGGTGAAACCATGCTGCCTTGGGTCCTGAAGTCCATTGACAACCCGATGTTCCACCAATCTCTCCTTCAGTAGTGCTTCCATGATCTTCCCCACTACCGAGGTGAGGCTGACTGGTCTGTAGTTCCCTGCTTCCTCTTGGCTGAAAGCTTTTTTACAGGAGTGACCTGGGAGCACAAGGAGGTTAAGTGACTTGCTCAGGGTCACACAGTATGCAAGTGGAAGCTGTGGGATTCAAACCCAGGTCAGGTCTGCTGGATGTCACCAAATTTGCAGCTCAGAGTTTTAGACCACTGCGCTATACTGCATCATGAATTTTTATAGGCTCCATTTTAAAAGTACTGCTACCAACAAAAAACACAGATGTATGATCTGCCAGATGGGATTGCTTCCTACACACCTTACAACTCATAGTGTTGCTTTGCTTCTCATACTGAAGCCAATCAAATTCCCGTGACCATTCAACCCTAAATTTGCGTTTCACTGAATCTTTTTTCCTGTTGGTAGGATTTATTCTGGGCAAAGAGTTTGAGGAAGATGAACTATCTGCAACAGAAACACTACTGGAAGTAATAGAAACACTATGAACCTAAACAACGTCAGTAACCGTTACTGATGGTCTGTCAATATGGTTGCGACCATCACCCTGGCTGCCCCTTCCCTCTGATACAGAAATGGAAGAAGAAACAGCAGCAACAGTGTTAGCAACTAGAGGATTTACATTCACATGTTCCTCCTCATCAGCAACATCAGCAATCATGTTACTGTCAGTGTCACTGATGACTTGAATGGTTTTGTTACGTAATTCTTCCACAGCAGATAGACTGGGGTTAATAAAGCCAAAGGACAACAAATTAGGTTGTTGTTTTTGTTTCTTTATACATTTTGTATTACTCCAATCCCAAAACAGTATGAAAAAGAATGAGTGGTTGGTGATGGTAGCACAGCAGCAGACAGTTTTTGGATGTCCTTCCCTCCACACCAAGAAAGTCTGACATAACCACAGAAAGACTGGCTGTGAGACTGATGGACTTGGATTTATGTCTGTAGTACACAACCAGAGACTCTGTCACTAATATGATTGCCCACAGGTTATAATAGCTATGACTTTTTCACTAATCGTGGCAAGCAGTTTAGCTCTAATATTTTTTTTTGTTTTGGCCCCCCAAAAAAGCATGACACAAACAACCACAGGAGGACTGGATGAGACAGGTGGACAGCCAAACAACAATAGAGTCAGTCAATAATATGTACACAGGTAGTACTAGTGTGGGCTTTTCATTAATTGTGGTAAGCTCTAATTTTGTTTTGTTTTGGCCTCCCCAAAAAGCCTGACACAACCTCAAGAGGGCTGGATGAGATAGGTGGACTGCCAAATAAAAGACACAGACTCAGTCAATAATCTGCATACAGCAGGTTGTCCTAGTAGTATGGACTTTTCATTAATTCTGGTATGCTTTCATTTTTTATTTTTTGGGGGGCACCCAGGCCCAACCCCATCCCAAAAAAGCCTGACACAACCACCAATATGCACACAAGTGGTAGTCCAGAATTCTAATTATTGTAGCTTGTATTTTTTTTTTATTCTGTCAGTGTGGTCCCAGTCCCACCCAAAAAAGCCTCACAAAATCACAGGATGAGATGCCCAAAGCTCTTTTTTACAAGTCTATATTTACATTTATTTTCTAAAACAAACAAGAAAGGGACACCCACACTAACACACAACCACAGGACAAGACACCAGACTAAGACACTGGCAGACTGACATATTAAACTGTAATAGGCAACTACACAGGTCAGTTAGGTAGTCCTGCTATGAACTTGTTTTAATCAACTTTGTTTGAACTCATTTCAATCAGAATTGGTGGTAGTCATTTGGAAATGGCATAATAAGTAGCTTAATTTGCCCTCCCACCTGGTCTGTCAAGAAAGCTCTTCTTCAGTCAGATCAACATCTACTACTTTCAGTTAACTTTGCCACCTCAAATGTGCAAAATACCATTTTCTTGCCCCTATGCCCATTGCCTGGAGTTACTGAGTATGTGATCTTTGCTTCAATTATGTTATGCATAAAGCACTTTGAGTTGGCAACATAGTAAAACCTGCACAGAACACTAAAACCCTCTCAGATTTTGATTGCAGACAGCAAGCAAAGCAAGGCAGCCCCCTTCCCCTTACTTCAACAAGTCCTCATAGTCATACATTTGAAATTGCCAAATGCCAGTTTAATGTTTTTGCCCCTTTTGACCAATATTGTAATATTATCCCCCTCCCCAGTGAACAATTGTAGAAGTTTTCAAGCCTTTAATAAAAGGGCTTTTGAATGGATTTAAATTCTTTCAGACGCAATGTACTGCTATATTACACAAAGAATTGTCTCCTCTCCCTCACAAACACTCAGTGAAATGGCTGGCTGCAGCGTTCACATAGGCATTTATACAGAAGCACCCATGTGAATGCCTGGCATCTGCTAAAGCATACATTGTGATCTGGGCACTCCATCCTTTCTCGACTTGTGCAGACTCCATGCTCCACTGGTATTCCTCTCTCTAGGCATGCTGGCTCAGGCTGTTGGAGAACCATGCACAGTTGCACTGTAGTGCTAATCGGGATCATGCTTACATGGCCACAGATGACTCTGCACATGCGACATGGGGAAAACAAAAAAAAAGGGAATACCGTGCATGTGCGAGGATGGCTGAGCTAGGGAATGAAAGGGGAAAAAAAACTTTATTCCAGGCATGTGCATGCTGCTTTCACAAGTGTTACTCACTAAAATGATGACTTTCAATTAAAATTAAGTGGCTAGAATGGGGAAAAAGGTCACATTTGGTGACTTAGTGACCCTATTTGTCCCACCCTGTTCAGAGTCCTCCAATATCGAAGACCAGGGCAAGAGGAAGAGATTTACCGAATCTCTTGAAACACCGAGTACTCAGTCTGCTAAGCATTTTGTACTGGGTAGCTCTGAGGGTTTTTTACTACATCAGATGATTTGCACCCAATAGTTCCAGGATTGCATGATCAGAACAAAGACTCAAGCAACTAGTCACCAGAACAGGCGTTGGTAGACTCAGGGTCAATACAGCAGGAGAACGAGAATTGGAAATCTGTGGTGGATTTGGAGCAGGTTCCCGTCATTGTATAGGATGATAGTAATCCAGATTCTATGGGAGTAGAGTCAATGGAGACTGCACACTGGGATTCGCTGCCTCAACACCTGGAATGTGATACTACAGATAGTGTTTTGCTATCTTCTTTGGGGTCACAACAAAAAAGGGTTTTTGATCTGCCACAGGGGGTGGCTAGGCCGGATACTGACACCACTGCTGTTGTACAACAAATAGATATGGAGTCTATGGAGCAAGGGGAAGTAAATACACTGGATGCTTCAATGAATAGGAACAGAACGACAACAAACATGGGTATGGGCAGCACATTGTTAGGACTGTGGAACTGACTAAATGGCATAATGTGATTTGTCTGAGGTATCTGGGAGGGTTAGAGACATCCCTAATATTATGTGGGACAAATATTAATTAAACAGTCCCTGGGCTTTACTCCTAAAAATGTTTATGCCCTGATCCATATATCTGGGGAACACTCCTTTGACATTAGTTTCCAAATCTCAGATTTATTAGAACATTTTTGGATCAAATATATGCTGCTTAAAACAAACCCATTGTGAACACCCTTTCAAATGATACCCCTAATAAAACAAGCTTTCAGGTATATTACTATATTTTTCCATAGTGAAGGGGTTAATATTATTGATATTCTTTTTTTTCTTGAGCAGAAATGTGATGTGGAAGGATTACCTGAACCAGTACTGGACTGTGATGGCTTCTGGAATGGGGGCTGGAAAGTGAAATTAAACTCTGCCAAGAGAGGTCTACTCCAGGAAAGAAAGAGCAACCAGTACCTGTGAAAGAGCACATTTCAGAACCGGATACTGCTCCAATTGTATCTTCACTCATCTACTGCTTTGCCACCTCCGCCTATACCCACATCAGATACTGTGACTGTTTCCATAAAAGGAGAACTTCCACCGGATGTTTTGGAAGTCGGAGTTCCTACCGCTAACAGATTTGAGGTGATACTGCCACACCCCTCAGATGAGAACATTGATTGAGATGTAGTTTCCCATACTTCTTCCCAGATGGAAGTTTTGTCTGAATAGGACACAAATCAGGATTTGGCAACACCTGCAAAGGTGACGAAGAAAAAAGCAGGGCCTAGACTGTGTTTAAGAAAAAGTTCTAGGAAGAAACCTACTGAGACTTAAACCACTTTATCCACTGCTGGTTCTAACTATAATTTCAAATTAGCTACCTTAAATGTGAACAGTATTAGGTCAGAGCATGACTATTTAGCCACCTTTGCACTGTTTGCTACTGATATGTATGATGTTATATTTCTACAGGACACCAGGGTCTATGACCTAGTTGATTTTGAGATGGTCTCTGATAATTGGATATGGGGCCCTAGTTATTGGTCAGGTGGGTCAGACTTGTGTTGTGGGGTGGGCATTGGGTTTACTTTTTCAGATTTTCAAGTGACCTATATGGTAGATATATTTTCAGGTAGAGCTTTCTTATTAGATGTACTGATACAGGGAGTAGAGTTTTGTTTTCGAAATATATATGCACCACAGGGGAAGATGCTTAGAACTGAGTTATTGAAACTGTTGCAGTCATATCTTTATACAAGTAAGAATATTGTCTTTGGAGGGGACTTTAATATTAGTAGGTTTCTAACTAATAGGGGTTAAGCAACAAACAAAACTTTTTTGTGATGCTGTTTTTTTGAATGATGTAATTTGTCAGATAGGACTTACTGATGTTTTTTATACTGTAGGGGCTCCTACAGGCAGGGCAGAGGGAATCCAGAATCAACTATTTCTTTCAGACTTCAACATTAATGTTTCAGCAGCCTGTGGTACAGATAGTAGCTGCATCAGACCGTGGTTTATTGTCAGTTGTGATCTCTAATTTCCAGAATACTACCAAATGAGCAGGCTTATGGAAATTGAATTTATCCTTATTAGAATATTATTTGATTCTACAAGGTTTTCAGTCAATTTTAGAAGATCAGAAGTTTGTTTTTTCCCTGTACTGTACACAGCAACTTTGGTGGGAAGATGGTAAGCAGGATATTACAGAACATTTCCAAAAAATAGGGAAACTTGCTGAGAAATATACGTATGATAGCTATAACACATTACCTTATAAATTACTTTTATTATCTTCAGTTCAAAATTCAGGGGTGGTAGTACAACAAGAAGAAATACTGTTTATAAAACAAGAAACGTCACTTATCCAATATAATAGAATGAAATCATTGGAGAAAAAACCAAAATTTGGAATGCCTGATAAACAGGTCTTTACTAATCCTTTTGAGAGTTGTAACAACCAAAGATGAAAGAAGGAGGTCAAACAGAATAGGAAACATGATGGAATGCTACCTACTTAAGGGAGAGATATCCTAGAAGAAACTGAATGCTTTATTTCAGATGTTTTCCATAGACCCTGAAGAGAGGCACAGGAGGATTGCAGACTGGTTACAGGGCTTTACTTTACCGGTTTTGCTTGAACATCATTTGACTTCAATTACTGCTCCTATCATACAGGCAGAATTATGGGGGGTAATACAACATCTACATTCAGGAAAATCATCAGGCCCAGATGATCTTCCAAATGAATTATATTTTTGAATAGGAAGTACACTTTTATCAGAACTGACTGTGATGTATAATGCTTGTTTAATACACTCTTTACTCCCAGATTCCATGAATAAAAGATTATTGATTTTATTTTTTAAAGCTGGAGATAGGAATCTTTTAAATAACTAGAGGCTCATTATATTTTGTTAAATTCAAACATTAAAATTGTAACAGAAATTATTACTAATAGATTGGGCACAGTTTTGCCTAACATAATTCTTCCCACCCAATTTTGCTCAGTGTCAGATAGACATACAGTATTACTGATGGTTTAATCTTACTGAGAGAAATTTTTGAAAGAGGTGACAATGAGTAGTTAGTAGGATTTTTAATGAGTCTTGATCAAATTAAAGCTTTTGATAGGGTTTTTCACACATATCTGTGGAGATGTTTGCAAAAGTCTAATTTCCCAAGTATATTCATTCAATGGATTCAAATGTGTTATACTTTAGGTATTTATTTTGGCTCCAGTAATCTCAGTATTCTGAACTAGAACATATTGCTTGATGATGTGAGAAAAAAGGTTACTCTCTGGAATAAATGGTTTCTCACCAAGAAAAGGAGAATCTATATAATAAAAATGTTGTATGTTCTTACATTTAAGTATGGTTTTTATGTTTCCAAAACAGATGGAAACTAAACTTTATAGTATCTTTTTTTAGGAGTGTGGTAAAGTCATTTAAATCCAGTGAAAAGGGGGATCACTTACTGTATTTATCCATTAGGGATGGGGGTTTAAATATGATGAATCCAATTGTTTTCTTTTTTAGTATGTTTTTATTAGTATAATATAAAACACTTTTTACATCAACAGAATAGGATCTGGTCCCCATGGATGTGGGATTATTTAGGCCCCTGGTTAAATAGCTGGGAAGCGGACACAGTAATTTATAAACAGAATTCAAAAATAATAGACAAAACATATATCGTTATAATTATAAGGGGAATTATAAGGAAATTAAGGAAGCACTGTTTACAAAAAAATTGGAATCTATTATTTAAAGATAAGGGCACAGATGACTGCTGGCAGCTCCTTAAGGAAACTATACAGTATATGATTTGGAACAAAGATATATTCCTAAGATTAAAATAAATAACTATAAAGGTAAAATTCCAGTTTGGTTGACACCTAATGTACAAAAGCAGATAAAAATAAAGGAAAACGCATATAAAAAGTTAAAATTTGATCCATGTGTAGAAAACAGAAATAAGTACAAAAAAGAATTAAAAACCACTAAATTCTTAATTAAGAAAGACAGAAAACAGATTGAATATAAATTATATGCAATGGAATATAAACCTAAAGTTTTTTTTATGCATATAATAATAAAAATAAGAATTAAAATCCTCCAATATCCACTATAGTTAATGAAGGGATAGAAATTAATAATGGGTCTGACATAGGAAATATATTTAATAAGTATTTTGGTTCTGTGTTTTGAGGTAAAGATCCTATAAATGAAATGGTGTATAAACACACAAGTACATATGAGGAGATAACCATGGGGGAAATAAGAGATGCAATTAGATTCCTAAAAGAAACTTCTTCGCCTGGGCCTGATAATATAAATACATTTTTTATAAAACAAACCCTGGACGCACTCTTGAGCCAATTACATACTATTTTTAATAAATCATATAGGAATGGTGAGGTACCAGAGGACTGGAGATTGGCTACTGTGATTCCAATATATAAAAAGGGAAATAAAAATAGAGTTGATAATTATAGACCCATTAGTTTGATGTCTGTCCTGTGCAAAACCATGGAAAGAATATTAAAACAAAAAATGGATCAAGAAATAATAACAAAGAGAATAACGGATGACACACAACATGGTTTTAGAAGAGGTAGATCATGTACAACAAATTTGGTTACTTTTTACCAGAACATCAGTGCTAGTTTGGATAGAAGCGTTCCAGTGGATGTTGTGTTTCTGGATTTCAAAAAAGCGTTTGATAAGGTATCGCATAATCTGTTAATTATGAAATTGATCAAGTCAGAAATTAATAGTTATACTGTTAAATGGGTTGAGGCCTGGTTGAGGGACAGATCACAGAGGTCCAGATATTCAAAAGAGTTGAGCCATGTGCAATAGGGTTGCACCTGCGCAAGTCCAAAAATGTGCCATTCTGCGATATTCAGCAGAAGGCAGTTGTGCCCCCCAAATCAAGCTGAGCAACAGCACAATGATAATGAATGCATGAACAACTGAAGGGGGAGGAACCATGCATAAATGGCGCAGTGCAATATTCAACAACATGCGCCATGCGCAATAGGGGAGCCAGCAGAAGTTGTGCCATAGCGGAAATGAGCCAAAATAAAAGGGAGCAAGGGAGAGGCACAGGAACGCTACAGGGAAGCCACACGAGAGCCAAATACAGCAGGAAACACTGGGCAGCAGGGACACACAGGGCAGGCCAGGAAAGGGCACATGGAAGCAACAGGCACAGGGGAAGATGTGGGGAGCCACAGTGCAGAAGGGGGAAGTACACCACACAGCAGTGAGGCCAGTACAGGCAGGTGTTCCCAGTGCAGGGGGAGTAGCAGCCAGGACAGTGGGGAGAATACAGAAACAGCTGCCGGGGGGGTGAACACAGGCCAGGGACATGGCCAGTGCCACCTTCCAGATGGAGGCCATAATGAGGGGGGTGAGAAGGCCGGCAGCAGGGGGGCATGGCCGTGGAAGGGACCGTCAGTAGCATGCCCCCAACAGGCAGTACCGAGCCCGCACCAGCTTCAAGCTGTACAGTGATACCGAGATTGTGGGCTGGTAACACCTGAATCGGGCAATTCTGAGGTGGCTCTGTGAGCTGTGCAGTGATGTGATGCAGGCACCCACACGACAAAGCCATACCCTGTCAGTGGAAATGAAAGTGACAGCTTGCATGTGCTTGCTCACCATGGGTACCTTCCAGAGACCAACTGGGGACACCACAGGCATAACCCTGTTGGCCACGTCATGCCACCTACCCAATTCCTCAGCGCACTGCTGCCACATGCTGCAGAGTGCATCCATTTCCCCAGCACACCGGCAGAGCACACAGCAAACTTACAGGAGTTCCACAGGGTAGCACGTATGTCTGGCATGCTAGGGGCAATGGACTGCACCTACATGGCCTGGGGCAGGGTGATGCTGATCACCAAACTAGCCTCCACCTTCTACACACAGGTGACAGTGGATACCCACTCTGTCCCTGGCTGCTCACACCCTACTGGCAGCCCGCGACCCCATCGCAGCAACGCTACAATGAGGCACACACCACCACATGTAATGTCATCGAGTGGGTGTTCGGGATGCTGAAGGCATATTTCCATTGCCTGGACACCTCCGGTGGTGCCCTACAGTACAGCCCCTCAAAGGCCTGCAGGCTATTCCTGGCCTGTTGCATCCTGCACAACATGGCCAACAAATGTGGGATAGTCGTACAGGTCAAAGAGGGGGACAGCGATGGGGACGATGAGGACGCCGGGGACAATGGTGATGGGCAGCCCCCCTTTTGGCCAACGGGACCCACGACTGCTCCGGCTGGCACAGCTGCACTGGGACACCATCATTGAGGAGCACTTCAGCCAACCCAGGTAAGTCATGGGGCCATGTGCAACCAACAGTGGCTAAGGCACAACCAACTAACATGCATGGACACACACCAGGGGTGCATTCCATCAAGGGAAGTGGCCGGGCATGGAACCAGACACACAACCAGGGATGGGTGAGGTCTAACATGCCATGTGGACGGACACACACACACACACACACACACACACACACACACACACACTGAACCGCACATGCACAAAGGGTAGGAGGCACATCGACCCAGAATGCCATCCTAGCCACACACATGTCCACAGACCACCAGACCCACTGCCTGTCCTTGTGCATGTGTCAGATGCTGAACACCATTGCACATTGGTGTACAGCACAATGCAGGCATCATCATGCACACGCAACTGCGGACAGCAGTCGGGAGAGTGTGCAGATGGACTGTGTGTCCACGTGCAGGGCCAGGTACCCACCCGTGCAATGCCCACTGAATGAAACAATGCACACAGGGCAGCATCAGACAGTAGCCACATTGGAAGACAGGTCAGTCATGTGAAACAGTGCCCCGGCCACCACAGATGCATGGGCAGCCCTGCTGAGACCCACCAGCACTGACAGGCTGACCACTGGCTTCATGGAGGTGGCACCGATGGTACTCTAGGGGTTCCACTGCATGAACGCAACCATGCTCACGCAGGGGTCTGCAGCACACCAAACATGCCTGCAGGGATGACCACAGCTGAACCTGGTGTCGACAAGGGGGGTGTCCCATAACACTGGGAATGGGGGGTGGACAGTGCACTGCATGGTGTCTGCAACGCATGGGCACATGACTGTGTGCCCATTGTGGCCATGACAGCAGTGAATGCCTGTGTCTGCCTGTCAATGGCAGCAGTCACATCTTCCCACAACTGGTCTATCCCTGCCAGGATCAGAGTGGTGTCTCTGCTGCAACGCTCCTCTGCCCACTCCAGAGCCGCACGCAGTGTATCCACCAATGTCACAAGCCGCATCTGCTGGTTGACTGATGCTTGCAGTATGCGGGTGTGCTTATACAAGAGGTCATCTGCCTCCTCAGCATCCTGTCCCTCAGGGTGTGAGCGGCCCAGACACCCATCATCCCTTGAGGGTGAGCACTGCACAACAGGACCAGGTCTGGGCATGTCCACAGGTGGTGCACTGATGCTGCCCCCGACCCTGTACCCTGAAGCCCATTGGCCGACTGCTGATGCTGCCCCTCTGGCTGCCGCTCATCAGGGCTCACTGGTGCTGCCACAGTGGCCGCAACAGTCCCACTGTCCTGTACACACACCAGTGCTGCCCCACTGGTGCTGACAGGCACAGGCTGGGACTGTGATGACATGCAGGCCTCCACGGCGGCACCATCCACAGCCATGGCCACAATGTTACCTGCTGTGTGGCCATCCCATAGCATATACGTGTCACTGCCCATGCCATTAATGACATCATCATCAGTGACGGACCCAGCACCAGCCCGAGTCACAGCATGCTGGCATCCGTGGACACTGGCACTGGCACTGGGACACAGGCAGGGCCTCCTCCACACCTGTTCGAACAGCATCAGTCTGGACAGCCAGGTGGGCCCACTGTCGCACTGAGCCAAGTATACCTGTTGAGGTGGATGGGCCCTCCTCCATCTCCATCTGACTGTCCTTAGTGGACAGGCCCACCACCGCTGACCCATACAGATGCTCAGGATCTGTAAGGGAAAACAAAGTCGCATTACTGCATGTGACCTACCCTGCCCCCCCAATAGACAGACCATGACCTACCATGCAGTGATGGGCTACCACCCGTCTGGAAGCCACCACCCAGAACACCCTCAATGGCACAACACTGCATTCTTCCAGCAACCCTCTCCTCCTGTGGGGTCAGGCGTAGCACCTGCAGCTGCCCCCCCACCTGTTGCAGCTCGTGCTGCCCTGATGGCAGCCACCTTCTCCTTTATCCTCCTTCTGTCTGTGCCCATCTTCTTCTTGCACTCCTGCACGGAGCGCTGGTGGCTGCCATGCAGGTTCACTGCACGCGAAACCTCCTTCCATGCAGCAGCAAAGGCCTGTGGTGTTCCCTCCCATCCACTGAGAAGCAGCTCCTGATCCAGGTAGGCCTCAAACAGGGCATCGGTCTCGGCCTTGGTGAAATTAGGCCTCCTCCTCCTGCTACCACTGTGTTTCTCCTCTCCCACAACTCGCTCGGTCATTATTTAGCCTGTGAGAATGAAAGTTGTTACCTGTGACTGTGCAGTCCCATGCATGTCCCAGAATCCACAGTCCACACTCCCAAACAGCATGCAACTCACCAATAGATTGCAGTAACCGACTATGGCCAGTGCAGCCCAATGTCGCTTTTTTATAGCGCAACCCATGCAAATGAGGTGAGGCGCAACTTTAAGTGGATGCAAATTGCAGTGCTGCGCCATTGAATGGCTGATTAGCTGATTTGCATATGACGACTGAATATCATGCTGTTGCGCTTTGCGCAATTGTGTTGAACATGCTGAGCCAAGGGCGCAGTTCTGTGACATGCGCAGTACACACCTCAATGCACATGCCCGGGTTGCTGACTCGGGTGTCTGCCACGCTGCTGACGTGCTGTGCACGGGAAGCAATGCAGGGCAAGGCCACCATTGTGCCAGTGGCGCTACAGCGATGTTGACCTATATAGCGCTGTTTCACTGGGCCATGATAGGTGCACTGGGGCAACAGCATGGTAGGCCGCTACTGGAAGTAGCACACAGGCATCCAATCACGCTACACTCATTGGGTTCCCATGGTGCTGTGCCTGTCCGTGCGCCAGAGACCCTTGACCCTGTGCCTGACCTTTGTCCCCTAGGCGCCATGCGTCAGGCATGGGTGCACCACTATCACACTGTTCGGTGACAGTGTGATAGGGAATGGCAGCGCTGTACCACGAGGCATCTGCACGTGGTGGAGCTGCGCTGCAGAGCACCATTTTGAGCTGACTGAGCAAGTGGAATGGCACGGAGGAGGGCTGCACGGTGGACCCAAGTTGAACTGGCCAACCTGGTGGCCATTGTAGAGCTACTTTATGGCCACGGTTTGGGGAGGCACCCTGGACAGGTCCAGAAGCCAGGTGTGGGAGGAGGTGGCCAATGCCCTGGAGGAGGCCACAGGAAGGGGGCAGATGGTGGAGCAGTGCCGCCGCAGGTATGGCTACCTGTGGAGGAGGGAACCAGACCTGCTTGCCCACCTGCGGGCACATGCCAGGAGGGGCATGGTGCCATGGCTAGGTAGGTGTTATGTCCACACACTTTTATCTTCCATATGGGTATCATGGTTGTATGTGTCCGGAACATGGGGGAGGGACCGTCCGGTGTTGGCTGTGGTGGTGGTGTTATCAGGGTGTGGGGTGGGTGGGTCTGGCTGGGTGGGAGTGCACACACATGGGGGCAGGGGGACTTTGCTACAGGATTGTACTGATGTTCCTCTCTCCATGTTTGCACCACAGGGCCGGAGGAGAGGCGTCTGGCCAGGGAGGTGAGGTGCCAGCAGGATGACAGGGCCGCTAGGAGTGGCGACGGTCAACAGCGCCCGAGGGACCAGCCTGATGATGGTGAGTGCCATACCTCCATGATTACTATTGCATGCTGTGTAACAGGGTGGGCAGCAGTGCATAGCCACCATCCATTGACACCACTGCCATGAACACAACTTGTTATAGTCAGCACTGTCCAGTGGCACTGCATGTCTGGGAGTGCGTTGATGGTGGTCCATGCATGCACCAGGTACATGGCTGTGCCACTGCCTACACACCACATAGACATGTCGCTAAATGGCCATGGTGGTGCTGTGCATGACTTGGCCGGTGGGTGTGTGCAGCAGTCCACATGGCTGTATGCTCCTGGGTTGGCAGGTCTTGTGGATGTGATCACTGTGGGTGGTCGCACACCATCACAGAGGCATGTCCCACAGCCATATGCGATGCACAGTGGGTGGGCTGTATGGGGCTGTGCATTCACACCTATTGACTGTTCTCCCTTGTCCTAGGTGTCCGACAGCTGCAGGAGATAAGGGAGGCATTGCAGGAGATCCTCAATGTGGGCCGGGCATCATTGGAGATCCTGCAAAGGATTGACTGGCTTGGGGTCTTGAGAAGATGCCTGAGGCAGAGCAGCCATAGTGGGGACCAGGCTCCTATTGATCATCCCTCTGCCTCTGATATCTCCTACCCCCCTGGATCCACCCTCACACCCCTCCTTTTCTGTCCCATTTGTTGACCCCTGCCCCTTACCCACCCCCACCTTGTTTGTGCCCCCCCACATTTGTACATATTTTTGTAAATAGTTCCTTTTGATATGTTTTTTGAATAAAAATCTTTTGATATGAATACTGTGGTGGTCTCTGATTTGCAGCGGGCTATAGGTGCTCAGCTGCAGTGGTGTGCATGGCGTCGGGTTGGTGCAGTCATGGGTGTGTGTGTGTGTGTGGAGGTGACTATGGTGTGGGAGTAGCTATCAGTCAGTGTCTGTGGTGTGCATGTGTTGTGCTCTGTGCACTGGATGACTGTGTGCAGTGGTCCATGGTGCATGCTCTGTGTCCATGGCACCCCTGTCAGCCCATCCATGGCCTGTGCAGCTGACACCCTTGCATGTATGTGACCTGCACAGTCTGATGGTATGTCAGTAGTAGCTGTCCATGCAGGGAAGCCACTGTACCCATCACAATGCTGGGTTGCCTCCTGTCACTGGTGTGGTGCATGTCTGCCTCAGGTGACACTGTGGCCTCCGCAGTTGTTGTCCCACCTCCATGCTGTGGCTTGTGTGTGTTGCTGGGGATGTGCACCACTGTCTGTGACTTGTGCTCTGGCTAATGATGGTGGCGTACGGGTCCACAGTGCCTGCGCAGGGTGGCTGGCACTCCTGTGCCATGGAGGACTGCAGGCTGTGTGTACACGCTTTCCATGGGCCCATGCTGGGGGCTTGGTTGCTCTGCTACTACGTCCCTGTGTTGTTGTGCCCTTGGATATGGGTGGGTGTTTTTCCATGCACTGTGTGACATCCAGTGTTGTGCATGCTTCCACGCACCACTGTGGGTGTCTGCGCTGGCTATTGTGGCCAGTGCTGGGTCGGGGTGTGTCCTTGGGAGGGGGTGCAGGGTGCTGTACCACTGGTGGTGGTGTCCAGGGCATGCTCTGTCCCATGTGGGGTACCTCATGTGCCGATACATGGTCAGTCTCTCAGCTGTACCTCGGGGGGGCTGTGCATGGTGGCACTGTGTATGCCAGTGTTGCATCGATGTGCACTGCCACCTACTGATGGGTTCTCGTGGTGGGGCTGGCTTGCATGGTTCTGTGCTGATCAGGGTTGCATTGTCACAGTGGGGGTGGTTGCATGCATGGGGTTTCCTGCAGTGGTGGATGCTGTTCCTGGGCAGGGTGTCTGGCGGTCACAGTGCAGAGTGTGCTCTGCATTGGGGGGATGGTGTGGTACATGGTGGTTGGGCCTCCTTGTGTGCCAGTCACAGCTTGCCAGGGGGTGTGATGGGGCACCATGGCCTGGCTGTGGGTTGGTTGCTTGTCTCCATGGGCCAGTGGTTATTCCAGCCCTTCCCCAGTTGTGCAGTGCATGGGGTCTAGGGGGATGATATCTGTTCTGCTGTGTGTTCCTCTGCCCATCTGTGGCATGGGTGGTGGGCCCCTACATCCCTGGTTGTGCAGTTGCATTGCTGCACTGCTCCTGGAGGGCATCCCTGGTTGTGCTATGGCACCTCTGGACTGCTCAGCTGAACATCCCTTGTTGCGCTATGGCACATCAGATCTGCTCAGCTTCCCCTCCCTAGTTGCGCTATGGTGCAGGTGGTGCGATATTCAGTTGTCAGCTGTAGGCACATGTTGGCCAGCTCAGTTTTTGAATATCGCGCCTCTTGCACATGGGTACAATGGACTTGCGCTTGGTCCTGCTATTGCGCACTTTTTGGGCACAGTTTGAATATCTGGGCCAGAATGTAAGGATAGATGATACAACCTCTGGTAGCACTTTGGTTACAAGTTGAGCACTGCAGGGCTCTGTCCTGGGTCCTACTCTTCTTGGTATATTTATTGGGGATTTACAATTGGGAGTTTCATGCCAGATAAGTACATTTGCAGATGATACTAAAATCTCAGCAGAAGTTGATACTGAAATAAAAATAAACATATTAAAAAAAGATTTGCTGATTATTGAAAAATGGGCTAAAGAAAACAACATGTTTTTCAATGCAGAAAAATGTTTAGTTATGCACTTAGGGAAGAAAAACCCCAATGTTGATTGTACACTGTGTGGGAATGAAATTAAGATAGGATGCTATGAACAAGATTTAGGAGTAATAGTAAATAACAAGTTTGACTGGAGTAACCAGTGCAATAAAGTAATCCAAACAGGAAATCATATTATTAATGTCATCAAAACAGCATTTATAACAAATAATAAAGAATGTATTATAAAATTATATAGATCATATATTAGACCTCGCACTGATTATGCAGTCTCTTTCTGGGCACCATATTTGGAAAAAGGAAAAAATGATGGAAAGTTTACAGAGAAGAATGACAAAATTATTACCGGAAATAAAACATTTTTCATATCAAGAAAGGGTAAAATCATTGGGATTATATGACTTGCAGACAAGATGGGATAGAGGTGACCTATTGTTGTTCAATATTCTAAATGACGAAAATCTTACGAACTTAAGTGGACTAAAATATTTGGACAAAGTATACGGCCTGAGATGTAATAACAGGCAAATTAAAAATACCAAGGGCACTCACCAACAAGCGGAAATATTATTTTACCATGAGAGCTGTGGTACTTTGGAATTGCCTACCACAGTACATAGTTAAGCAAACATCATGCAGCCAGTTTAAATTAGAACTAGATAGGTTACTGTTGGGTAGTTATATCTGATATCCCTCACTTTTGTGGGGAAAGTGGTCATGATGGGCCTAGAGCCTGCTTCCACTTTAATAATGGAGAATAATAATGAGAGTAAGTCACTGCAGGGTCTTCTAGACTACTTACAGACTTGCTTGGATAAAATTAAAGTATGGGGATTGATTAGGACTATGTATTTATCCCTTTCCAGGAAGGATTTATATGCTTGAATTCTTGAAAAATTGTTTTGGGAGGTGCCCACTTTTAAGGAACATCCTGTGTGCAATTTAAGACAGATTGAATCTATGTTGATATTGGAGAGGGCACCAGTTCAGATGTGGGATGTTCTCTGGCTTAATGTCCATGGAAAGGTGAATGTTATGGGGAACCTTATTTATTTTTTATTTTATTTATTGTAATATTCAGAAAGACCTTTGAGTCAGGGACTCATTTACAAAGGTTCCACGTCATACATACAGGCACAGGAGCGAACTTGACAATACAGGTTACAAAAACATTACAACATGTTAAACAGTTACTAGTAGGGAAACAGATTTAGTTACGCTTAGCATTTCTATAGCACAGCCAGAAGATACAGAGGGCTCTGTAGAGGCTGATAGTCATAAAGATTCAAGAGGGTTAGTTGGTAAGGGGGAAAAAACAGGTGTTTTTTTTTTTATTTTAGGAACGAGGGAATAGGACATTCTGGGTTAAGGGCAGCCACATTGGGTAGTGGCCAGAAGGTGAGTACTCAGCTTGGATTTATAGGGGCCAAGCCTTAATTCGTTTGTTATATGGCTAGGGAGGGCATTAGACCAGGTGGGGGCTCTGTAGCTGAAAGTACGCTGGAATTGGGAGGTCCGGCTGTGGGGGGCCCATAACAGCCGTTTGTTCGAGCTACGTGTTGTTTTGCCTGGAGGTATTGGGTGGATAATTTGGTCAAGGGTGGGAGGGGTGAGACCAAGTAAGGCCTTTTTGGTCATGAGGCAGGTGTGGTACCTAATTCGGTTGTCAAGGTTTAGCCAGTTTGAGCTTCTGTAAAGGGAGCAGGAGTGAGTAAGCTGATCACATCCAAGGAAGAGGCGACAGGCTTTGTTAAGCACGAGACGAAGTCTGTTTAGGGTTGTGGGTGGTGCAGCACTATAGATTAGGATGCCATAGTCAAGTAGGGAGAGGACTGAGGAGTTAATGGTAAGTTTTAGGGCTTCTGGGGTGAGACAGTGTTTGAAATGGTATAGAACTCCCAGCCTTGAGCTAAGGGCTGTAGAGTGGTGTAGGATATGTTGATGAAAGCTTAGGGCAGGGTCTAATGTGATCCCTAGGTATTTAAACTGGCTAACTTGTACAAGAGGGGTCTGGTTGGCAGTGAGAAATTGGGGGCAGAGGTTCTTGAGCGGGTTCTGGGGGTTGGAAAATATCATGACTTTTGTCTTACTGTAGTTAATAGTAAGACGCTGGGTGATGAGCCAGTCTTCAATCTCATGGAACGAGTGTTGGAGGGTTTGGTGAAGTTTGAGGGGGGTCAGGTCAGAGGCGAACAGGACCGCATCATCCGCATATAGGAGCATTTTTCCGGTGCAAGACAATGAGAGGGAGTTGAGGTATAGGCTGAAGAGAGGAGGGGCCAGTATGGAGCCCTGAGGGACACCAGAGCCGAATGGGGAGGCGGGTGGACAGGACAGGTCCTACCTTGACTAACTGCGTTCTATCGGACTTAAGCACAAGGAACTGAAAGAATGAATGTGTCCTAGGTCACATAACTGTGATGCTCAGATTGAAACGATGCGTTTTTTCCATGTCTCTATATATTACAGTTTTGGGTCCTAGTATATAAATGTTGGAAATATTCTCCTTTTAAAATGTTAGCCCCTGACATTCTGTTTCTGGGCATTTTACCACTTGCTTGGGTTTCTTTTCATGCCGATACAATTCAGTTAATTTTGATTGTGCTGAAATATCATATCTGGATACCACAGTGTAAATGGTCTTTGAGGAAATGATATGTGTCTCTAGAGCAACTCTGTTGGACTGTAGAAGAAGCTGTAGTGGTGTTACGGGAGAAGGATCGATCCAACTTATCCTCACGGGTGTTTGACAAATGGTTATGAAATATTTGGTGGTTAGATACAGATTGAAAAGGTAACTTAAAATAATCATTTTATTCCAGAAGATTTATTCTGCATGGTCTGATTATTATTTTTTTTATTAAACAATTTTCCCTACTCATTTGGTAGGGCACAGGATGAGAGTTAGAAAGAAAAAAAAACAACAGTTGACGTTTTTGGTCTGTTGTGTTCCCTTTTATGACTGCGTTTAACTTATCAATTTTTCAATGATTGATAGCTAGCAAATGTTTATGGATAATATTTATTTCTCTTTTTCAGCATTTGATTGTTCAGTTTTCTTTTAGGCCAGGAACTGTACTTTTGTTTTGTATGTATGAAGTAATACTTATTTATGTTTCTGTTCTTTCCATTATGATTTTGTGTGATGTAACACTGTTTTTTGTAACAAGTATCTTTCCAGTTTAATAATAAATTCCCCTACTCTTTGGTAGGGGGAGCTCCTGCTGGTAGGATGGCCAGTACTCTGGACGGAGCGAGCTATGTGGATGCTGAGGAGGCTGGGGAGCACATCTTCTCCCCTGCCTCGGAACCTATGGAAACCAATGCAAAGTACAGCCAATGAAGGAAATGGAACTGTACCTGAGAGTGGAGAAGCTGTGGAAGGGCCCATGAGCAAGCAACCCACTTCAATGTTTACTAGCAATTAAGAAGAGCTACCACAGCTCCTGTAGGAAGAGGAGCATTGGCATCAAACAAAATGTGCAGAGCTAGAGACTGTACTTTGGTGCAGTAGTATGGGCGGAAAACAAAATGCGACATCTGGAATATCAGAAAGCCAGATAATAGTGATGGAGAAAGAAGGAATACAGGAGATGGGCAAACAAGGTCAAAAGGCCAGTTGAGGGCAAGAGGCAGACCCTGAGCCAAAATGTACTATGGAAAAAGGCACAAATGCACAGCAATCGGATATAAATATCTGTAAAGGCCCAGACAGCATAGAAATCCAAATGGATGATATCAGGTCTGTAAAGTCCCGAGGCAATACCTCGTGGTAGAAACTGTAAAGGGTTGAATAAAAGTTGGGCCTATGCATGCAAAATTTATGACTTGAACAGCAGGCGGAACAGCTAAAAAAAACAGTAAGAAAACTGCTAGTGGGGAATGTGCAAACAAAAGCAGCGGGAGCACTGCTATAGTGCACTTCTTAGATGCAAGGAGGGGTACAAATAATACCAACACTACCAGTTCTGCCTCTAGTCCCACACCCCTGTGGTTTACTGAAGTATTGGAAAATGCAGGGTGAAAACAAACCCCAGATGGCAAAGAGTGGGAGGTAAACTACATGAGCACTTCTTCTTCTTCTGAACAGCTTTTAGATATTATAATGAGGGGTGAGCAAACTGAGCTTCTTATGAAAAAAGACAGCCCCCCCCCCAATAACACCTTGGCAGAACACAGGGCATGGGGGTACACTTCAGATGATTGAAGATACCCCAAATTACTTATTGAATGAAATAAAACCAATTAAAGAGCCGGGGGTAAATGCAAACCCATGACACTGCTGAACCCGTGGTTTGTGTAATCCCCAGAGATGTGAACCCAGAAGAGTTCTTTGAAAATGTGGTAGGTCTGGTAGAGGAAGCAGCCACTGCTCCAGTACCCCAAGAAATGTCTGGACGATGAATGTGAGGAGAGATTGTCCCCTAATGTGAATAAAGCAGTCTCGTGAATCAGCAAAATGGTGAAACACTGTGCATTTAAAATACAGAGGTGGCACAGCTGACTTGCCTGATTGTCAATACGTAGGGCACATACTAATAAAAGACAACATGAAATTCTATGCTTATGAAATATATGCACTCATATACATGGGGCACCAGGGACACCCTGTTTAACATAAGCTTCAAACATCCTGCAGGGTTGGAGCACTTTTGGAAACAATATCACTTGTTAAAGAATACACCACTTTGGATAAGTTTTTTGGCTATACCCCTGACAAAGCCTGCTTTTTAATGAGTTATTGTTTTGTTCAGAAATGAGGGGATCAATGTTGCTGATGTTACATTTTGGCTAAATCAAAAATGCAAGGTGGTTGGGAATCAGAAACCAATCTTGGACACCGAACACTTCTGAATGGGGGGTGGGGTTCAAGGTCACTTTGAAACAGGTGGATAATGTAACCCAGCAATGTCTAAATTGCTTCTTTTGGAATGAGACAGGGGTATGATCATTTACTCTGGGCAGCTCCAGGCATGCTATCACTGTGGAGACACTAGGCACCTCAGTAATGCATGTGAAAAACGAAAATATCAGCTTTGTGATGTTATATGACATATCAGTCACACAATGCCCTAACCCCTTGAGATATAATTTAAGTGAGGATCAAGGCCACACCTTTCAAATATGTTCTTGGGTGTCTCACAACAGTCTTGATCAAGTCCTAAGAGCAGAACAGGACTTATGTGTTACAGTTGCCCAAAACAAAAGGTTGAAATTGATTACAGATCCCATCTGTAGCAGCCCACAAAGGCCTAAAGGCATTGAACCACAGGAAGATCCCTCATAGAAACATAGAAACGTAGAATTTGATGGCAGATAAGGACCGCTTGGCCCACCCAGTCTGCCCATTTCCCTACCTAATGGATAAGCTGCAGATCCTAGTTAACCAGCAGCCTACTTCCTACCCCCACCCCCTAGAATTGCCTTATGACTGTCCCATGCGTGCTTCAATTCCACCACTGTTTTTGACTCCACAACCTCATCCGGAAGGTCGTTCCATGCATCCACAACCCTCTTTGTGAAAAAATACTTCCTTAAATTACCTCTGAGCCACCCCCCCATCTTCAAATTGTGTCCCCTTGTTCTTGCACACCTTTTTTTTTGAAAGATGCTACCCTCTTGGACTTTGTTGATTGCCTTGAGGTACTTGAAAGTTTCTATCATGTCCCCCTCTCCCTGCTTTCCTCGAGGCTATACATATTAAGCTCCTTAAGTCTCTCTTCATATGTCTTCCGGTATGGACCCTGCACCATTTTAGTTGCCCTCCTCTGGGCAGCTTCCATCCTGTCTATGTCTTTGCAGAGACTGGGTCTCCAGAACTGCACGCAGTACACCAGATGGAGGCTCACCAGCTGTCTGTACAGAGGGATAATAACTTCCTGTTTTCTACTGGTGATGCCTCTCTCTATGCATCCCAGTATCCTCCCAGCCCTCCTTGCTGCCCTCTCACATTGCTTGCCCACCTTTAGGTCATCTGATATGACTACCCCCAGGTCCCTTTCCATTTTTGTTGTTGTTAGTATCTCACCCCCCATTGTGTACTCTTCCCCTGGGTTTTTGTTTCCCAGACGCATTACCTTGCATTTCTTAGAATTGAATCTAAGCTGCCATACATTTGACCATTCCTCTAACCTTGTCAAGTCCCTTCTCATCCTTTCCACCCCACCTTGTGCATCAGCTCTGTTGCAGATCTTTGTGTCATCTGCAAAGAGACATGCCTTTCCTTCCAGTCCCTCTGCAATGTGACTTATAAAGACATTGAAGAGGACTGGTCCTAATACTGAACCCTGCGGTACCCCACTTGTAACCCCCCTTTCTTCAGAGTGGACTCCATTTACTATTACTCTCTGTGTCCTATTCTCCAGCCAATTCTTTACCCAGTTTGTCATCTTGGGACCCACTCCCAGGCTGGCTAACTTGTATATTAATCTTTTGTGTGGGACTGTGTCAAATACCTTGCTAAAGTCTAGGTAGGCCATGTCCACAGCCCCTCCCTGATCTACTACTTTGGTCACCCAGTCAAAGAAATCTATCAGATTTGTCTGGCATGACCTTCCCACTGTGAATCCATGCTGCCTTGGGTCCTATGCCCCATGGCCTCTAGATACTCGACAATTCTTTCCTTCAGAAGTGATTCCATCATTTTGGAATCACTTCTGAAGGAAAGAATTGTCGAGTATCAAGATGTGAAAGAGAGGTGGCTCCCCACACCTCGGGCCTCAGACCTTGAGTCTCTGCCCCAAACATTGGAAAGAAGCAATGTTGAGCAGGACACGGCAAGGCTAAACAAAGATACAATATTCCCAGTAGGCCTGGGGAGGAAGGAGCTGATTTTATAGGTACATTAGGGAGCAAATAAGGTTAAGGGAGAGAGAGAGTGACACATAATAAAGGGAAGTGGAGATGGGCAGAGGGAGACAGTGAAAAGGCAGAGATACTGAATGAATACATTTGCTCAGTTTTCACAAATGAAGAAGAAGAGGAGTTAGCAATACCAAACAATAGAAGCACTCTGGGCAGGGGTGTCAACACTCGTCCATTCCCAGAAGAAAGGGTCCTGAAAGAACTTCTAAAACCGAAGGCCTGATTTTTATTCACCCCAAAATTCTAAAAGAACTAAGGGGAGACCTACTGACACCACTGACTACCCTTTTTAACAACTATGTAAGGATGGGGAGGTTCCTACAGGGTTTTATTTAACTCTAAAAATTGATTAGAGCATTTAACTCTAAAAATAGATTAGCGTTTTGCTCATAAAAGTTCTAAAACATTGTGAAAATGCATAGCACTTGCCTCACTGTATTTAACAAACATAACACTTCTAGAAAACCTATATAAATGCTGTCTGTAGAGTTAGCATTATCCTAAGAAAAAAAATGCTAATCAATTATTTAAAACACTCTCCTAAAGACTGGAGAAGAGTGGATGTAATTCCTCTTCATAAAAATTGGGAGCAAGGCAGAGGCAGGAAACTACAGACCTGTTAGTTTGACCTCAGTAGTAGGGAAAATGATGGAATCACTTCTGAAGGAAAGAATTGTAGAGTACCTAGAGGCCAGTGGGGCACAGGACCCAAGGCAGCATGGATTCACAGCAGGAAGGTTATGTCAGACAAACGTAATCAATTTCTTTTACTGGGTGACCAAAGTAGTAGACTAGGGAGAGGCTTTGGATATGGCCTACCAAGACTTTAACAAAGCATTTCACACAGTCCCACACAAAAGATTAATAAACAAGTTAGTCAGCAAAGGAGTGGGTCCCAGGGTGGCAGCCTGGGTAACAAATTGGCTGCACAACAGGACATAGAGGGTAATAGTAAATGGAACTGACTCTACGATGCCGAGTCAGCAACTCACTCATTGTCCGGCATCACAGCGTCAGTCTCCCCGTCAACTACGACTTGCAGTCAGCAGGGAGCCACACACAGCAGGGACTGTTTTTTTTTTCTTTGGAGGGCTTTGCCCCCAGAAACCCCCACATTGGGGGCTCTGCCCCTGAAACCTTGTTACTTTAGACACCAACTCTGAGTCAGAGTTGATTCAGGGAAGGGGTGCAGGATGGGGGAAAGGGTTGCCCAGTCCTGGGTGCAACCGCTACAGCAACCTGGTGCTCTTGTCGGCAGCAACATAAGTTGCTGTAGGGTTTCATCATAGGAGGTGCATACCAATGAAACTCACTCCAAAGAATGTGGGGTTACTAGTGGGGTACAGCAGAGTTCAATACTGGGACCCGTCCTCTTTAATGTCTTTATAGGAAACATTGCAGAGGGTCTAGAAGGAAAAGTATGCCTCTTTGCAGATGTCACAAAGATCTGCAACAGAGTTGATAAGCAAGGGGGGTTGAAAGGATGAGAAGGGACTTGACAAGGCTGGAGGAATGGTCAAAAGTATGGCAGTTTAGATTCAATGTAAAGAAGTGCAAAGTAATGCACCTGGGAAACAAACACCCAAGGAACTAGTACACAATGGGGGGGGGGAGACAATAACAACAAATATGGAAAGGGACCTGTCGGTAGTCATATCACATGACCTTAAGGTAGGCAAACAATGTGAGCACGCAATAAGGAGACCTGGGGGGATACTGGGATGTATAGGGAGTGGCACCACCAGTAGAAAACGGGAAATTGTTATCCCTCTGTACAGACAGTTGGTGAGGCCCTATCTGGAGTACTGCATGCAGTTCTGGAGACCCCATTTCTGCAAGGACATAGACAGGATGGAGATGGTCCAGAGGAGGGCAACTAAAATGGTGCAGGGTCTGCATCAGAAGCCATATGAAGAAAGACTAAGAGAGCTTAAAATGTATCCCCCTGAGGAAAGGAGGGAAAGGGAGTACATGATAGAAAGTTTCAATTGCCTCAGGGGAATCAACAAAGTCCAAGAAGGTAGCATCTTTCAGTAAAAGAGATGTGCTTAAAGATATGTACCAATCCCCTATAGCCTATCTTAAACTAGATGAGGCCCTTTCCCCACCTTTCCCTCTGGCTAGAGGTACCCGCAGGGGTGTCCACTATCCCCACTCCTCTTTTCCCTTTATTTGGAACCACTAGCAGTGAACATAAACACTCAGAACACTATAGAGGGGGTTCCACTGGCAGGAAGATCCCACCAGTTAATGCTATTTGCAGATGACATCCTGCTGACTCTCACTTCCCAGGAGTCTTCTGTTCCTGTGGTATGGTAACAGCTGCATATCATTAGTGGATTATTGGGTTATAAAATAAATGGCTCCAAGACAGAGGTGTTGACCTACTCATTTCTCCCCTCTGTGCCACAGAGAGCACAGTTCCCCTTCTGATGCAATAGACATGAGATTCGATATTTGGGTATTAAGATCCCTGCTAAACTACTACTGTACATCTTGATTTGATAAACATTGAACCGTTAACAAGGGAAATCACTGCTGATTTGACTAGAAGGGCCCAGCTTCCAACGGGAATATTAAATCGAGCTGAAACTATTCAACAAAATATACTCCCATGCCTCCTTTTCTTTATACAAACCCTGCCAATATTGCCCACTAACACCTATTTCCAATCATGGGGCAAATTAATTTCTCAGTTTATCCGGGGAGAGGCCTGGCTGCATATAAAATATACTTCCCTACAACTTCCATTGACTCAGGGGGACTTGGCCTCCGCAATATGAAAAGATACACTCAGGCAGCCCAATTTCACCTGTTTTTGCTTCACCTGGCTCATACATATTCTACATATTGGAAAGATATAGAATCTGCTCTCAATGGCTCTGAAAACTTTCCCTGACTTTTCTTGGGAGACCCCATGAGCTGCCTCCCCCTAAATCGTTTCCAGGGATATATCTCAGTGTTTTTAGGTAGCTGGGTAAGATTATGGATTCATGTGCTTTCGACCACAGAAAAACAGCATATCTCTACCCTGAGTGGGCAAATCAACCTGTTCACAGAGGAACTGACTTCCTCTTTATCCTAGTGGAGGGCATATTGCCTATGTTTTGTTTTTCAAATAATAGGCCTCATGGGTATACACTCTTTCTCATACCTCTAAGCCAGCTATAGACTACCTAGCAGCCAATTCTGAACTTACCTGGCCCTTTGAGACAGACTCCTCCCATCTGACAAAGTTCTATCTAAAATTGCAGAGGCCCCCTCTAGCTTAGTGCAGGTCATTATACATCATATAAAGGGGGCAGTCTTAGATCACATCATAAGCCATTTATACAAGGCATTATGTCAGTATAGCTCAGACTCAGTTGATTCCATTAGGATCAGGTGGAGCAGAGAAATAGGATCAGAGGTTGTCAAAGAGTGTTGGGATAAGACTACCAGATACTTTTCTAAATGCTCCTCCAACACATATTGGAGGGAATATGGCTGGAAAGTCAGGTCTAGGTTTCTCAAAACCACTGATATTATAGCCAAATACTGGAGGACAGGACTCAGGGAGTGCTGGAGGGGATATTGGGGACTCTCGGTGGAAAATTAACATATTTTCTGCTCATGTCCAGTGCTACAGGATTATTGGCATTAGGTCTTGGGTGAGATAAATAGCATATTTGAACTCCCAGAACTTCTGACACTGGTCTTTGTCTTGGCTGAAGTCCCTCCTCCTGATCTTAAAGTCAGATGGGACATATGTAAGCTAATTCAACTTCTTATTACAAAAAGATAATTACTAGATTGTGGCTCACAGATAGAACCCCGACCAAAGAGTCTTGGAAAAAGCTCACATACGAGGTCTATAATCTGGAGCGCATATTGGCTAGGATTAATAATAAGATAGCCATATTTGATGAAAGATGGAGGAGATGGGCCCGGTAGCAGCTGGACACCTACCAAAATTTTGTTCCATGATGGGACACATTAGCAAGGCAATGGCTGTGAATGGTGGAGGCACCTCGCTTGAGAGGAAGGGAATGATAATATCTCTGGGAACTCTTCTGGGAAATTTTATTCCACAGGGCTCATTTTGTACCACTACTATATGGATATCCTGTGTCTGCCCCTGTATATAGTATGTATATTCTGGGCATACTTACTTACAGACAATTTAAGATGGCTCTCTAGAGCAATAGATCTATTTTTCATATATGATTCAACTATGTGTATATTGATGGATTGTACTGCATTTGGTTTGTTGAATCTGTATTTTTTATATAAAATAAAAAAAGGTATGCAGCTACGTCATCGGCATTTCGACAGTGGAGTCCCCTACAGTGACAACACTACCACATCACTGTAGGGAACCCACTAGAACCCGGCACTGTCTGTCAGGAGTCCTGCACCCCCCCAATCAGCTCTAACTCAGAGTTGATAATCCTAAGTGGGGGTGGTGTGGGGGGCGGTTCAGGGGGCCAAGTCACCGAAGAAAACACTAGCATGTTGTGGAAACCAGCAGACCACTGCAAACTGCAGTCGACCTGCCGGTTTCGCTGTTGGGTCATTTGACAAATATTTTGTCGACAACCCATCATGGATCCATAAAAAATATGATTAAAAAAAAGGAAAAGAGATATTCAAGAATAAGGGGGCACAATTTAAAGATAGATGGGGGATGGCAATGTGAGAAAGTATTTTTTCATGGAGAGAGTGTTGGACAATGGAACCACCTTCCTGAGAAGTTTGTGGGGTCAAAAACAGTGGGGAACTTCAAGAATGCATAGGACAAACATAAGGCAATTAGAGTGGGGGATAGGAGGAAGTAGTCTGTTGGTAAACTTCAATCAGCAGCTTATCCAATAGGTAGGGAAATGATCAGACTGGGTGGGCCAAGCAGTCCTTATCTGCCATCAAAGTCTATGTTTCAATGTTTCCCAGAGTAACCTGTGGTGGCACAGTAATCCACAGGAGACACACCTCCAGTACTGCCGGAGTTAGACATGACTACTGCAGTCCAAGTTATGCCCCCCCCCCCCCAAATGGGCCTTTGGGGACTAGCTTTATAATGGTGACCAGATCCAAGTCTGCAATTCCCACACAGGCTCCAAAAAAAAAAAACCTTTAGGAGCCTGACCCCCTTGTGGTTCAGAATCAGTATGTGGTCTTACAAGACCAAGATTGGGCTGCATCTGAAGAAGATTCAGATGTCTCCTCAATTGCCTCTTCTCAAACAGAACAAGCAATGGAGATTGCCCAGCCGGGGAAACCAAGTACAAAAAATGGAAAATAAAGAAAGTACACTAGTTTTTGGACATGAGACTATTACTATGCTTACAATGGTTAAAAGGTGTTTTCATCTTTCACTAGTCTTTATGGCTACAGTGAATTTTCTTAACTTGTAGTGTGAACTGCATAACAGCAGCAATAGGTGACAAGTTACCTTTTCAGTTTTACAAGGTTTGCACTGTGGGGTGACTTTCTTGCAGGAGAATAGATTACATGCTAACCCTGAGGTTCAACAAGCCAGAGTACAGTAGAGATAGGGTCAGTCTTTACGGTCAGTGGGGGAAGAGTTGTGCTCTGACTTGGGCGTTTTGCTTTCTGGACAAGTAGTTACAGTGACTAAAATAGTTGATGTTTGCCCTGGGAGGGTGATGGTGGTAGATGTCACTTTAAATCACAAGCCTGTACATTTAATTAACATATATACCCCCTCTTAAAGCAGAAAGGACAAAATTATTAAATAAATTGAAGCTATTCTTGCACAGTTCCAAACTAACCCTATGTGGTACTGATTTTAATTGTGGGTTACTCAGACAGGAGAGGGGGGAGAAAATCAGATCAAATTTATTATGATACAACTTTATTAAATAATATCTTAGGCCATTCAGGTTTAAAAGATGCATATGATATTTTAGGGGTACAGCTTACTCACACCTTCTATAAGGGATCCATTTCTTCCCACATAGATTTTCGGTTTGTTCCATGAAAAAAAAGAAAAAACATTTCTTCTGCTAAAATCGTACCTATAGAAACCTCGGATCATGCTGCAGTATGTGTCTCTATAGCTTTAGACAGACATGCACAGCTTGGAAGGGGGTATTGGTGCAGGAATACATCCCTATTGTAGGAACAGCAAGTACAATTGGAAGTGGAGGAGTTTTTAAATGCAGAACCTCAATGTAATTCTTGTATGACAACCTCCTTGATTGGTGGGAACATACAAAAAGTGACCTTAAAGGATACCTAAACAACATTTTGACAACAAACCATTCAAAAATCTGACTCTGTAGGTGACTAAAGGAAAGGCTGCTGTATTCATTAATGCTAAAACTACATTTACATAATTTACGTAAATGTGGTTCCACAGCATTTTGAAAATCAGCCTTCCAATTTAAAAAAAAAGTCTTACCTACTTCCTAAATGTTCGCCAAATGTGTTATGTGATGACATCATCTGAGCCAAAGTCAGAGAGATATATGGCTCTCTATAGTGCTAACTAGTTCTTTTTTCCCTTTGTATAGCATTGTTTCACCCAAATGGTCAAAACCATGTGCATTATTTTTTTTCATAATGCACATGCTAGGCTATGGTTCTGTTCATTTGGTTTACTTTAACATGCTGAAAATGGGTTTTAATCCAACCGACTTTCTCTGTGGCAAGCCACAGTGCTGAACAAATCTTGAATAACCTGGTGGTCTAGTGGTTATGGTGGATACAGGATGCTACAATGGGGGTGTGGGGTGGTGTGCATGCTTAATATACACTTTTTAACATTTTTATTAAACCTTTTTTATTTTCTGCTATTATTCTTTTCTAGTACGTTTTTGAAAGAACCTATAAATGTAATCCATAGTTTGAATGTAAACATTTGTACCATCAATAAATCAGACTTCTTCAACAAAGTCAAATGCAGCAGCAGCAGCAAAGTACATTACTATGTGGGGTGCGGGTGTTGCAGCCACACCCTTCACCAACCCCACCCCTAGACCCACCACTTTTTTGTAGCAAAGTTCTTGTGCAGTCCAATGTTAGAGTTCATACTTTCTTGAAACTCAAATATATGCTTGTATTGTCTTCTTTTTCCATGGGAAATAATAACAATAATAATAATAAGAATCAGCATTTATATTGTGGTTTTCATACACATTGTATTGCAAAGTGCTTTACAAGCAATACTAGACTGATAGTGAAGTGAGTGAGCATGTAGTGGCAGCTGTTCCATACGTTAATATCCACACACAGTCTAGGACAACTGCATGAACTGGTTTCATGGGAAGGGGAATGTTGGCCAGGACAACAGGGTCAGGTGGTAATCAAGGTGCTGGCAGCCCCACATCTTATTTCTCACAGTAATCTGCTCATATTTCTCTCCTTCTGTCTTCCCCTTCCCTGAATATAGCAGTACCTTTCAAGAGTGGCCTTCTCCGTCCCCCTCTGGTATTCATTCTTCACTATTCCTCATCACACTGAAATCTGGAGAGCTCATCACCCTTCTCCATCGTGAACGCAAGTAGTACAGTCCCTGTTTTATTTTGACATATCAAATATAAACATATCTTTCCAGTAAGTCAGGTTCATAGCAGCATGGAACAAGCATAATGATGGGCTTTCCTATCCTTAAAAGATCTAGGCTACCTTTGATTAGGCACTATTAAATGATGCGTGTGCACATCATTATGCACATCATTTAATCGTGCCTAATCATAGGTGGCTTAGATCTTATATGGGTAGGAAAGCCTATTTTTCCACTTGTACAATGCAGCTATCAGCATGGCTTACCAGAAGATAATGTTTATTATTAATATGTAAAAATAACATGGGAGACTGTACTAACCAGATTCCTGAAGCAGAAGGGTAGTGAACTCACCATTTTCTGGTGTGGGGAGCAGGTGAGAAGAATGAATGCCAGAGAGGGACTGAAGAAGCCATTCCAGCAGGGTACAGCTATTTTCAGGTTAGTTGAAGACATGATGGTGGACGTTGAGCAGATCACTGAGAGATATGAAATGTGCGACTGCCAACATCGTGATCACTACCTGACTGTGGATGAGAGTAGCCAGCAATAACAAATGCTCAGAGTGGCAGGGCTGCACCTAAACTGTTACTTGAATTCAGTGTAGGAGATTACCCTAGGGTGGCAGGGTGTTGATGTTTGTTAGGACAGTATTGAGGGAGTTGTGTATAGCTCATTCAAGATTTGGAAGGGCGGCAGCCAGCCAACTTGCATTGTGGAGTACAGCACAGAAAAGTACTGAAGAAGAATTGCTGGGAACTGTCCTGTGGGGTTCTGCAGATCACAGGTAAAGGAGTAGATTGACACTGGAAGTCAGATTGATTCTCTTAAGGTATTAGTATGCCTCTCCTGCTAATAGGATTGTTATCCATGGTAAATGCTGTGCTTATGAGGGCATGAACAGCAGTTTTTCTGGTGGGTAAATATGCTTATTGCTTGGCCCTCCAGGAAAATCTAGTTGTTGTGATCTAGTTGTTGGTTAATGAGGAGAGAAAAAAACACAACAGGAAACTGTACATACTACCATCACTGTGTAGAAGGGTGGTGATCCATTCAATGTTTACTGTGGAAGCAGAAGTCAAACATTGAGAATGTGAACTGGAGAGTGATTTGTGAGGCATTTTTTAACAGTGCCAGCTGAGATGTGTATCAGTATGGGTGTGCACAACCCTCTGAGGTACAAGATTACAATCTGAGGTGTGATAGTTCTCTTCATGAGACCACAAGTTCATATGCGGCCCCAGGCAGTTCTAAGGACAGGGTATGGATGGTAGGGTGTTCAACAGAAGGCAGGCTAGGTGCAGGGGGTTCACATGGAAAAAGAAAGCCTTATTTGTGGATTAACAAGAGAGCATGAGCTTTGGAACTGAACAAGACTGATACTTTGCTGTGTGACCCTAAGCAAGTTATTAAACTGTTCTCCCAGGCCACACCTGTAAACAAGCTTTCAGCTTAGTGTGTCTCTCCTGGTTAACAAAAACAAAATTCAGTGCATCATATAACCACTAGATCAACAGTTCTCAAACTTTGTCATAGTGAGCCTCCCCTAAGTCACGGAAAAGATCTTGAGCCTCCCCCAAAATACTGAAATATTTTCGGGCCTCCCCAAAGAAAAATAGCCCACTTTTCACAGGTACATCAGGAATAAATTGAAACCTCTTTGCATTGCTGACTCTCATGTTATTAAGCTTATTGTAACCCCCACCCCCAACAGGACAACCTACTTGCTCCAATATTTTGACTCTCGAACCATTGTTACTACTTACTGCCATACCTTCATGGATCAGACTGTTTTTCTGTTTCTCCTCTAACTGGAATAACCTTCCTGATGACCTCTGCCTCCCCCCTCCTACTCTTAAGCAACTTCTCAGGGATAATTTTGCTCCCTCCTGCTCTTATTCCTAGTACCTGTATGGTTAACTCTTATATTTGGACAGTTCTGCTGCCAGTCTAATTGATCAATTGTGCCTCGCATTGTTGTTTTTTTATTCTTAATTTAGTTGCACTTTTATTCATTTTGTATTGCTTGAGTGTTTTGCAGTTACATCTTGAATTGTATTCTCTCACTACTCTTCCCTGGGTACACCTGATATAAGCCATGGCTCAGTGTACAGTAGCTTCCCAGGTCACAGACTTGTGAATACATACATAAATTCACCTACTATTATCCTCTTTCAGTTTGCCTTATTCCTTCACACAAAATCTATAAAGTTCAAAAGTGAAATATAATACTTTTTCGAGACTTGCTTGAGCCTCCCCTGGAACAGGTTGGGGCCTCCCTAGGGAGGCTGGCCTCACCATTTGAGAACCCCTGCACTAGATCATCAGGTATTTGAAGTGTTATACTGTAATGCAGTTTGCCAAAGAAAAAGTCAGCTGGATTGCAAAACATTTTCTGCAAGTTAAAGTAAACAAAATGAACAAAATCATAGCATAACATTTGTACTGATCAAAATAATCCATGAGGTAATAAATGGTGTTGATCATTCTGGTACAACAATTCAAAATAAAGAGGGAAAGTAGAACTAGTTAGCACTATAGAAATATATGTGGATCTCTGGCTCTAACTCTGATGATGTCATCATGACTCATCACTTAACCCACTTAGCAAACATCTTAGGGAGAAGCCAAGGCTGTTTTTTGAAAGTGTAAGGCTGATGCTTACATTTTACATTTTTCAAAAGCTATGAAATTGCATTTATGTTATTTACATAAATGCAGTTTTAGCATATACGTAAACAGCAGCCTTTACTTTACCTCTCAATGAAGCCAGATTTTGGAGTTTGCAGTTTTAAAAAACTGCTTGTTTAGATACCCTTTAAATAATTTATGCTACAGGTCTCACACAAAGTTGCAAGTTTCAAATACTACCAATATTTGGAAAGGATAGAATGTTTCTCACAGCTCCTCACTCAGATGAGGCAAACAGGGGTAGACCTGACTGCAGAGTTAAAAGAAGTGAAAGAACAGATGTTCTCTTTTCAAAATGATAGAGAACTTTCCCTTCAGTTGTACTAAAAATTTGGGACACAGGACAAAATTCCATGTTTATTCGTAAAATCGCCATTCTGAAATAATTAAACATAGAGTAATAACTGCCTTGCGAAAGCCAGATGGCACAATAGTCACTGACATAGAAACATAGAAACATAGAAACATAGAAACATAGAAGTTGACGGCAGATAAGGACCGCATGGCCCATCCAGTCTGCCCATTTCTTTTTCTACCTTATAAATGTGCCATTGGCCTTTGTCAGTGACCTATCTATTCATAGTCATTTGTATTGCTCCCTTATGCCTATCCCATGCATGTTTGAAGTCCTGCACTGTATTCATAGCCACCACTTCTTGTGGTAAGCCATTCCATGCATCTACCAACCTTTCTGTGAAAAAGAATTTCCTCACATTCCTCTTAATCGGCCTCCCTCTAATCTCATGCTGTGTCCTCGTCCTGCTATTTTTCTTATATTTAAACATGTTAGACTCTTTCACCTTGTTTATGCCCTTAAGGTGTTTGAATGCCTCGATCATATCACCTCTCCCTCCTTTGCTCAAGGGTATACATATTGAGTCTGCTAATCTGTCCTCATATGTCTTCTGATGCAGTCCCTGCACCATTTTGGTTGCCCTCTCTGGACTGCCTCAATTTGGTTAATGTCCTTTTGAAGGTGTGGCCTCCAATACTGCACGAGTACTCAGATGGGGCCTAACTAATGTCTTGTACAGAGGGATTATTACCTCCTCTTACGACTTGTGATACTCCCTACTAATACACCCTAACACCCCTCAGCTTACCTACTGCTTTAGAGGTCTGCTTGGATGATTTCAGGTCATCAGTGATGATGATGCCCAAGTCTCTTTCTTCCTTTGTGACTGCTAGCAACTCCTCCCAGCCTATAAGTGGCTTCAGGTTTCTCTTCCCTATGTGCATGATTTTGCACTTCTTTGCATTAAATCCCAGTTGCCACTCTTCTGACCATTCTGCTAGTTTATCCAGATCTCTTCCCATTCTGCCCACCCCATCTGGATCATCTACTCTGTTGCAGATCTGGTGTCATCTGCAAACAGACAAGCCTTTCACCTCTAGTCCATTCTGAGGTCACTAATGAAGATGTTGAATAGGACTGGCCCCAGGACTGATCCCTGAGGTACCCCACTTGTGACTTGCATCTCTTCTGACTGTATACCATTTACCACCACTCTGTTTTCTGCCAGTCAACCAGTTTGCCACCCAGTTGACCAACTTCTGACCCACCCCAAGCCTACCTAGCTTATTTATCAATCTTCTATGTGGAACAGTGTCAAAAGCTTTGCTGAAGTCAAGGTAGGCAACATCAACTGCTCCCCCTTGGTCCACCACTCTGGTTACCCAGTCAAAGAAATCTATGAGATTAGTTTGACAGGACCTTCCTTTTGTAAACCCATGCTGTCTTGGATCCTGTGCCCCTATGGATTCCAGGTGTTGCACTATCCTTTCCTTAAGGAGTGCCTCCATAATCTTGCCCACTACTGAGGTAAGACTGACCGGTCTGTAGTTCCCCGCCTCCTCCCTGCTACCACTCTTGTGGAGTGGGATCACATGAGCCCTTCTCCAGTCTTCTGGGACCTCTCCTGTGCTCAGAGACTCACTAAACAATTCTGCTAATGGCTCTGCTAGTTCCTCCTTTAGCTCCTTAAGTACCCTGGGATGTATGCCATCAGGTCCCATTGCCTTATCCACCCTGAGCTTAGCAAGCTCTTGTAGAACCCTTTCTTTTGTGAAGGGAGTAGTGCTCACCTCCCTCCCCTGTGTCCATGATGCTTGAGCTGTGGGCCCTGCCCTACCTTCTCTTCAGTAAATACTGAGCAAAATATCTATTTAGGATAGATGCCTTTACAGGTCCTCCTCCTCACTTGCTCCTTTTCTCCATTAAGCTTAGCAATACCCCTCTAGACTTTCTCCTTTCACTAATGTATCTATAGAAAGTCTTGTCACCTCTCTTTACTGTTCGTGCTAGTGTTTCCTCAGTTTGGGACTTTGCCTGCCTTACTGCCTTGCCTGCTTCCCTTAGGGCAGTTTGGTATGCCTCCCTATCTTCATCCCGCTGTGTTTCCTTATATTTCCTGAAGGCCAGCCTTTTGCTCTGACCTTTTCTGCTACTGTATTTGAGAACCAAAGTGGTTTCTTCTTCTTTGCACTTCCTTTTCTGTCTAACACAATGGGATGTTGCTTCAAGTATTGCATCCTTAATGCTTGCCACTTTGCCTGTACCTCCTCACCTGCGTTTCTTTGCCAGGGCTAGCTTAACTCTGTTGGCCATCTTATCAAAGTCAGCTCCTCTGAAGTCCCATATTTTTGCCTTGAATGGGATGATTTAGATGTAGTAGCCAAATTGAACCATACCATGTGATGGTCACTGGCCCTCAGGTGACCTTCTACCTGGAGATCTGTGATCCCTTCTTTGTTAGTCAGTACTAGATCTAGGATAGCCCTGTCTCTTGTTGTTTGCTGTACCAGTTGTTTGAGGCCCTCCCTTGCAGGGAATCCACTATGAGTCTAGTTCTGGCAGATGTTCCTGCTGGTATTGACCAATCTGTATCTGGCATGTTGAAGTCTCCCATTATCAGAACCTCCCTTTAGCTGTCATGTTTTGTATATCTTCTAACAGTAATGTGTCTATGTCCTCCCCTGGTCTGGGGCCTGTAGACAACCCCAGTTCTTATGGCTGTCCCATTTCCTGTTTCCAGGGTGACCCACAGTTCTTCTGGCTCCTTATGTGTATTCTGAATTTCTGTAGCTTTGATATTTTCATTAACATACAGGGCCACTCCTCCCCCTTTGCACCTCGGTCTCTTCTGAACAATACATAGCCAGGTACTGAAGTCTCCTGGGTGGTTACTGGTAAACCACGTCTCACTAATTGCTACTATGTCCAGTTTAGCCTCTGACATTATTGCCTGCAGGTCTGGGATCTTATTTCCAGGCTGTGAGCATTTGTGTACATGATTTTCCATTGATCAGATTTTGGTGTTAGTTGTTGGGTGAAGTTTGGCATTACCCCTGTGCATCGTATGGGGAGACAAACCTTTTTTCTTACCTGGTGATGCAAATGAACAGCAAACACGCTGAATTCCTGTTTGACCACTAGCTGAGGGGGGAGGGGTGTTCTTCCCATTCGACGTATGGGGTGCTGCACCCCTCTCCCCATTTGCTAGTTTAAACATGAATTCTTTGTGCACTACAATTCAGCAATTTGTAGAAACTTAATTTCAAGGGGAAGAGGGACAAACATCAAATACGTTGTTAATGAATGTCCATCCCCCTGTTTTAACAGATGTAGATGTGCAGTCCCTGAATGCTCCCTTTACTGTACAAGAAATACAGCAAGCGATCAAGTCATTATCTGTAAATACAGGACCAGGTCTAGATGGCATCCTGAATGAGTTTTCTAAACAAAATTCAGAAAAACTTGCACAAATGTTTCATAATGTTTTTTGGACATTACCACAAGGAATACCTAATGTAACAGTATGTGTGAGGGAGTAATACGTTTTCTTTTTAAAAAGAGGATCATATGGATATGCAGAAATGGAGGCCTTTGAGCTTGCTTAACTCTGATTATAAACTATTGGCTAAAGTAATTACTGTCCTTTTAACAAAGGTGGCACATTAATTAATGTTAGATGCCCAGCTCTGGGGGTAATATCACACAAAACTTAATGTTTATTAGAGAAATTATAGCACAAGGCTTAGATAAGCATTTGAATGGTTATCTTTTATCTATAGACCAAGAAGCAGCTTTTGATACTGTGAATCATAAGTACTTGTGGCACTTATTGGGAAAGTATGGTACTATATTCCAGAGAACTTTACCTCCTTGATTCAAACTCTATATGGGAAGGCACATGTGTGGCCATTAGCAAATGGACATTTAGTGCCTACAATGTAATTGAACAAATGTGTGCCTCAGGGTTGCACTTGTAGTCCTTTACTGTATGTTTTTAGTCTAGACCCTATATTGAGAACCATTGAAGAGGATGTACAGGTCCAACAAATCACAAATCAGGAAGGTTTTGGCTTGTGCAGATTACTGTATAGTTTTAGTAGTAGATTTAGAATCAAGGACTAAGGCCTTAGAGATCTTGAAATTACAGGCACCATTGACAAGATTAAGGATAAATAAAACAAAATGTTTGGTTGCATTACTGGGGAATGCAATGGTCCTACTTGAGTATGACATCCCACTCACGCAAGGAGAGGTGAAAATTCTAGGGGTTATTTTTGGAACACAGAATGCAGCACAGCTGAACTGCGGTACTAAAATGGAGATAGCACAGCAAAAGGTGCAATGATGGAAGGTGTGATCCATGACCAGACAAAAGCATATCTTTCTGCTTAGGACCTTTATTGTACAAATTTTGTTGCATATAGCACACGTTTTCCCACTGCCTTTCGATATGCATACCAAATTAATGAGTATTTTATTCCAGCTAGTCTGGTGCAGTAGGCTTAATCCTATAAAGTGGAATCATACATACAGATCCTGCAAGAGGGAGGTCTTACTATGATCCACCTTTTGGTGTTCTTTTTTAGTACATTTGTTATGCAGATATAAGACCACTTTTGCAAGGGGTGAGCAATTTCTGGTCACAAGCTTTTCAGGACTGGCAGTGTCTTTTTTTTCAAGGCATGGGGAATGGGAAAGCGGACAGTAAGAGAAAAGAATTTGCCTCTGCATGTGAAAAATGTATTTAAATATCTCCGACTGTGGAAAATAGATTTACTATGGTTTAAAGATGTAGAGAGGAAACAATTCTTTATAGAAATTATAACAAGATGTTATTATGAAGAACCAGTTTTTGATGTCAGTCAACATGCTGAGGTGAAGTGTGTACTAGATACCATGCTAGAAAAGTGGATTCCATGCAAAATGGAAGATGTTGTATGGTTATGTGAGCATGATAGGCTGAACGTGAGAGCAAATCACAAGCATAAAGAAATGGAAGAGCAATGTGCCTACATGTGAATTGCAATGCAAAATCAGAAACTATGCAACTTTTGTTTTTTGATTGTCATTTGTTCAATCCTTGTGGCAAATGTTGGATGACGTGGTGAACTAAATGTTTTAAACCCCTGACCTATGAATTGTTAGTTCTCGGGCAGCTTACAGCCACATAGCTGAAGTGGCGAAGAAGCACAGTCTGTTATTTTTACATGTTTAAAATGGGTAATATGACAGACAAGGTGCTAATTTTTTATGGAATGTTGAGATCTCCTTGAACGGCGTTATCTTTAAGGTGCAGGCAGATTTCAATAAAATTTACCAGTTTGAAGTTAATCAACTGGGAAGAGAAACCAGTGCAATACTATAGAAAGGTATTGATTGGATGGGTTAAAGCATGAGTGTTTCTGAGTTTTTGGGATGTACTTGATGCTTTTGGAGTCCCTGATTTATACACAGTTTTTGTTTCATCTGTTAGTTAAACTAGAAATTAGTTTTTTTCTTTCTTTTCTTGCTACATTCAGTTATTTATCATCTCTGTATGTGAATATAAATATGCTGTATTATTGGTTTTTGTTGCATTAAAATATTCCCCTACTCTTTTTGAGAAGTACCATGGGATCTTTAACATCCACCTGAACTACCACCAGAACAGGCAGATGGGACCTCAGTTTAATGTCTCATCTGAAAGACAGCACCTCAGGAGTACAGCAACCCCCTCATGTTGCTCTACAGTATCAGCATAAGGATTTAACCCAAGTGCCTGGAGTGGGGAGAGAACACACAGCCTTCTGGTATTCCAGCCTCATAGGTGAGTGTGCAACCTGATGAGCCACTGACACTGTCCCAGGCCCAGGAGATAATCATATCAGACCAACATGTCACTAATCTCAAAAAATATGATGCTGATTACACACAATAGCATGGAGTCTGAAGGCTTCATAGCACTAATACTGCCATGGTACATGTACACTAACAACTTGCATGAGGCCCTGGAGAATGTTGACCTGGTTGGAGCAATCTACATTGACCTGACTAAGGCCTTAGACCTAGTCAACCATGAGCTACTGCTTGACAACCTCCTTCCTTTGGTCTGTCAGAGGACACAGTAGCTTTGTTTTGAAGATACTACCTTACCAATCACATCCCAGTGCATAAAGACTGATGGCTCTATATTGGATGAAATGCATGTCTCCGAATGTGTCCCCTAAGAACAACAATTGGCACCTCTTATTTGGTCTGTTCATTAGTGATGCAAACCATGGTGACATCTTTGCAGACCTCCAGGGCAATTTTGAGTTACTAGAAAAATGATTAGCTGACAACAAATTCATCCTGAATTACAAAAACAACAAAATCATGCTATTTACTGGACCACAAATGGAAAAAAAATCACCCTCTGGTCATCCTCACTGCCAAGGTCCAAAACCTAGAACAGGTGGAAATCATTCAGCACACTGGTGTAATATTGGATGATTCTCTATTATTTGCCCCTTCTGTGAACAACACTGTCAGAATGGTTAACACAAGACTGGGCACATTGTACAGGAACCTCTTCAATCTTTCTACTGTAGCCAGACATCTTGTATCCAGCACTGCCCTGTCATTCATCTACTATGTCCACCCCCCAGTCTAAGCTGCTGCACGTGGCACTATATTAAACAGAGTCAAAATGACAAGCAATAAGGCCTGTTGTTTCATACTGGGGCAGACAAGCTCACCCACAGCTGCACCCTGCATACCTACATAGAAACATAGAAACATAGAAGTTGATGGCAGATAAGGACCGCAAGGCCCATCCAGTCTGCCCATTTCTTTTTCTACCTTATAAATGTGCCATTGGCCTTTGCTCTGTCAGTGGCCTATCTATTCATAGTCATTTGTATCGCTCCCTTATGCCTATCCCCTGTCTGTTTGAAGCCCTGCACTGTATTCATAGCCCCCACTTCTTGTGGTAAGCCATTCCATGCATCCACCACCCTTTCTGTGAAAAAGAATTTCCTCACATTCCCCCTTAATCGTTTCCTCTAATCTCATGCTGTGTCCTCTTGTCCTGCTATTTTTCTTATATTTAAACATGTTAGACTCTTTTCACCTTGTTCATACCCTTAAGGTGTTTGAATGCCTCAATCATATCACCCTCTCCTCCTTTGCTCAAGGGTATACATATTGAGCTCTGTTAATCTGTCCTCATATGTCTTCTGATGCAGTCCCTGCACCATTTTGGTTGCCCTTATCTGGACTGCCTCAATTTGGTTAATGTCCTTGTGAAGGTGTGGCCTCCAATACTGCACACAGTACTCCAGATGGGGCCTAACCAGTGTCTTGTAAAGAGGGATTATTACTCTCCTCTTACGACTTGTAATACCCCTACTAATACACCTAACACCCCTAGCCTTTTCTACTGCTTTAGAGGTCTGCTTGGATGATTTCAGGTGATCAGTGATGATGATGCCCAAGTCTCTTTCTTCCTTTGTGACTGCTAGCAACTCCCCTCCCAGCCTATAGGTGGCTTCAGGGTTTCTCTTCCCTATGTACATGATTTTGCACTTCTTTTCATTAAATCCTAGTTGCCACTCTTCTGACCATTTTGCTAGTTTATCCAAATCTCTTCTCATTCTGCCCACCCCATCTGGATCATCTACTCTGTTGCAGACCTTGGTGTCATCTGCAAACAGACAAGTCTTACCCTCTAGTCCATCTGCAAGGTCACTAATGAAGATGTTGAAGAGGACTGGCCCCAGGACTGATCCCTGAGGTACCCCACTTGTGACTTGCATCTCTTCTGACTGTATACCATTTACCACCACTCTCTGTTTTCTGCCCATCAACCAGTTTGCCACCCAGTTGACCAACTTCTGACCCACCCCGAGCCTACCCAGCTTATTTATCAATCTTCTATGTGGAACAGTGTCAAAAGCTTTGCTGAAGTCAAGGTAGGCAACATCAGCTGCTCCCCCTTGGTCCACCACTCTGGTTACCCAGTCAAAGAAATCTATGAGATTAGTTTGACAGGACCTTCCTTTTGTAAACCCATGCTGTCTTGGATCCTGTGCCCCTATGGATTCCAAGTGTTGCACTATCCTTTCCTTAAGGAGTGCCTCCATAATCTTGCCCACTACTGAGGTAAGACTGACTAGTCTGTAGTTGCCCGCCTCCTCTCTGCTACCACTCTTGTGGAGCGGGATCACATGAGCCCTTCTCCAGTCTTCTGGGACGTCTCCTGTGCTCAGAGACTCACTAAACAGTTCTGCTAATGGCTCTGCTAGTTCCACCTTTAGCTCCTTAAGTACCCTGGGATGTATGCCATCAGGTCCCATTGCCTTATCCACCCTGAGCTTAGCAAGCTCTTGTAGGACCCTTTCTTTTGTGAAGGGAGTAGTGCTCACCTCTCTCCCCCCTGTGTCCATGATGCTGAGCTGTGGGCCCTGCCCTACCTTCTCTTCAGTAAATACTGAGCAAAAGTATCTATTTAGGATAGATGCCTTTACAGGGTCCTCCTCCTAACATGCTCCCTTTTCTTCATTAAGATTAGCAATACCCCCTCTGGACTTTCTTCTTTCACTAATGTATCTATAGAAAGTCTTGTCACCTTCAATGTATCTATAGAAAGTCTTGTCACCTTTACCCTCACTGACTGGTCACCCCTACATGGCAGATTAAATTTCCAAACCTGTCTGCTTGCTAAAATGGCACTCTTAGGCATAACCCCTGCTGCCATACAAAACTTGTTCCACCTCATTACCATTAAAAACATACTAGGAACATGTTTAGGAATGCCCTAGAACTGCCTTTCTCGAGGATTCATAAGGATAAATGCTCCTTTGCTGTAAGGGTAGTAGGGCAATGAATGAATTGCACAAATCCCTGAAAAGTCTCCAAGATATTGCCCAATTCAAAAGACCTCTTCACTTTGCCCTCTGCTCCAGTTCCAATTGTTTCTGCTTCAACTGATCTATATTGTTGCTGGACTGTTGTCCCCAGCTTACTCTGTAACTCGGAATTGTCTTTTACCACCAGTGTCCAGCCACTGCTAGTAGTAGCATAATTTCATTTGTGTGTGTCTGCATTGTTGCTTTGTTTTGATTATATTACATAGAAGTCAGCAGAGAGGGATCTCTTGGCCCAGCTAGTCTGCCCCATTTTTCCTACCTACTGTTCCACCACAGACTCTACTCGATCTCCAGTCTCCCCCACTTGCCTTATATCTAAGGTCTCCTTGTTTCTATCCCATGCATGCTTGAATCCTGTTACCATTTTAGCAACCACCACTTCAGCTGGGAGGCTGTACCAGGTATCCAGAAAAAGACAAAATAAGAACCTGTGCTATGCTAAAATTACAGGTTTGCTCAAACCAAAAAATAGAACCATAGCTTGTTGACTTTATAAATAATAACTATATTTCTATAAAAATGATGGTGGGCAAATACAGATGGGTAGGTTTGTTGCTAGCTTTTAAAAGTTTTCAAAATAGAAGCAACGTAGATATTATGATGCACTGTAACCTTTTAATTTATTTGTTCACATTCATATTCCATTGGTTACAAATAGTGCTTTTTAAATGCTTATTAAAGTACTCTGAATAAAGTGCCCAAACTTCGCTACCATACATACATAATAAATTTGACAGATTTTGATCTCAAAACAACCTAGCCGGTCCACTGCCCCAGCCACCACTAACCCCTGCACTTCACCTCACTGGCTTCCTAAGGGGGTGTAGAATCAAGACTCCACACATTCTTAAATACCCAAAGTGCAGGTGCAAAAAACAATTAAGCTGGAATTAATTATTCAAAACAGATCACTCAATACCCATAATGATAAAATGACTAAAGCTACCTATATTTTTACTTTTTTACTAAACACAATTTATCTGTAACTTTATGAAACATTCAATGTTTCCATCAAATTTTACGCAGACCCATCCTCCAAATGTTTTTCTTACATACATTTAAGACCTTATTCCCCAAATTTAAAGCCCATCGTATATGAATGTAACACATTCTTGCTACTCGCTTTAGGAGACAATTTCCGCAAATGTATATAAATTGACAAATGTCCATAGAGACCTTGCAAGTAAAGCAAGTTCATTTTCCAGGTCTTTAGATCTTCACTTGTATTGTCTTTCTTTCTTTCTTTTGCTTGATATGCTGTTCTTTTAAATCACAGCAGCAACAAAGAAAGCATTCATATATACATAGATCCATAGACAGGGTCGGCAGATAAGGGCCTACAGCCCACCCAGTCTGCCCATTTGAGCTTGTAAGTTCACTTTATGTTTTCCTTGAAGTCTGTTGCCCCTTAACCCTGACCTCTAGAATTTCTTTATGTCTATCCCATGCATTCTTAAATCTAGTAATTATTTCAGCCCCCACCACTTCCTCTGGCAGGGTATTCCACTTGTCCACCACCTGTTCTGTGAAAAATTCTTCCTCACATTTCCTCTGAATTGTCCTCCCTCCAACTTCATCCCATGCCCTCTAGTCCTGGAACATCTTTTTTGCTTAAAAATAGTATATTCCTGCACCCTGTTCCTCCCAGTAAGATACTTGTATGTCTCTATCATGTCCCCTCTCTCCCTCCTCTCCTCCAGGGAGTACATATTCAATTCCTTCAATCTGTCCTCATAGGACTTGTGATGCAATCCATGTACCATCTTTGTTGCCCTCCTCTGAATCTTCTCTACCCTGTCTATGTCCTTACTTAAGTAAGGTCTCCAGAACTGTACACCGTACTCCAGGTGGGGCATCACTAGTGTCTTGTATAGTGAAATTATGACCTCCCTTTTAATGCTGGTGCTGCCCCTGCCTATGCTTTCCAGCATACTATTTGCTTTACCTGCTGCCTTGTCACACCATTTCCCTACCTTGAGGTCATCAGAGATGATGACCTCAAGATCCCTTTCCTGCTGGTGCATGCTATATTCTTACCCCCCAACTGATATATTGTGCCAGGGTTTTTGTGCCCCATATGCATTATCTTGCACTTCTTTGCATTGAATTTCAACTGCCAAACCCCTGACCATTCTTCAAGTTTCTGCAGGCCCCTTCTTATTTTGTCTACACACTCTGGTGTGTCTACTCTGTTACAGAGCTTTGTGTCATCAGTGAACAGGGAAATTCTGCCTTCTAGGTCCTACGCAATGTCACTGATGAAGATGCTGAATAGGACTGGTCCCAGCATTGATCCCTGCAGTACCCCACTGGTCACTCTTCCCTCTGTGGAGTGATAGCCATTTACCAACACCCTCTGTGTCCTGACGCACAGCCAGTTACCTACCTACCACACTACTGTCCTGCTCACACCCATATTCCTCAGTTTGTGTAATAGTCTTCTACGTGGCACCGTGTCAAAGGCCTTGCTGAAGTCCAGATAGGCCATGTCCACTGCCCTCACCTGATCCACCTTCCTAGTGACCCAGTCAAAAAAAAGAGACTAGTATTTTTGTAATTGACAGGATTTGAACCTGTGCAGGGAAACTCCAATGGATTTTGAGTCCATCACCTTAACCACTCGGCCATAACTGTGTATTTTCAACTATTCAACATAGTTTGTTTCTTCCTGTACAAATACAACTACGGGGAATAAAGGGACAGACATTACCATAAAGAACAACAAATCCCTTGCTTATTTTATGACTTCTATAGAATTATTTTACATAAAAATTAACTTTACATAGAATTTCTAATTTCAAGCAGTCATCACTCATGAAAATAATTCAGTTTTCATGTTACCTCAATTTTCAATAAACATGCTTGCTAAAAATGAATAAAACTTTATTAATTTTTACATGACAATATATATACAATTCTTAAAAGCGGCTTATCAGTTTCATATTTTGTTATCATCCTTCCAGGCTAAATGCTTTTTAACTGTTGTAACTATGATTTGGTAACGGTAGCCCATCCATATACTATTTGCTTAAGCTTTGTATGTTCAACATATTTTATACCAGGTTTCATTGGTTTGCATAGGAAGGAAAGCCCTCAAGGCAATCATTACTAAATGAAAACACCAAGCAGCCCTCATTTCTTGACATAATATTTTAATTCCAGGTAGAAGATGTAATTCACTTTCATAGGGCTTAATATATCCACAATTATTGGGAATAGTCCATCCAGCACCCAATTTATGATACACGCTGTTGTGAAACATGCAAAAAATAATCACTGCCATATAAAAACAGTGCGGATATTACATAGTGCCTCAATTTTTGACACTTTTTCTGTAAGAAGGTGGGGGAATTGTTTCATTTTCATGAGGATTAATGCATCTACAATTATTGGATATTATGCTTTTACATTTCCAAAGACTAAGTACTTTCTCATTCTTGTGATCAAAGTTTTAATTTTTTAGCTTTGTAACTGCAACCTATGCATACGTTGCTTAATGATACTCGACGCATTTACATCCTGTAAAATATACAGCACCCAGTTTATGCTACCAGCTGTTGTGAAACACGTAATTTAAAATGATCATTGCTATATGAAAACAATGTAAACCTTGCATGTTGCCTCAATTTTTAGCACTTTTTGTAAAAAAATCAGGGCTTTTTCAATTTTTGCAAGACTTAATGTGCACACAGCTGATACAAATAGCCTTTTAACTGTATGCTTGTTGCATTTCCAGAGCCACTGTTTATATTTTTATTTTTTTTGCACTTGAGACATTTGCTTCCCGCAAGCCAAAGAAAACACAATTACTAATATGCTCTGCCATATATCATGCACTTGCTAAATTATTTATGTTACTCTAACTGGAAGACTTTAAAAAGAAAAAAATATATAATCGGGGTAGTTCTTGACTGGTAGAAGACTTGGTTTGCTGGCCAAGGCACCTAGCTTCACCTGAGCTCTTTCCTTCTAAGACTGCTTGAAAGGCAGAGTAGAGAAACTTACCAGAGCAAGGGAAAAGGATTAAGACTTAGTTTGGCTAAACAGATTTACTGTGTGGTGGTGTTTTTATTTTTTACTCACAGGGATTGCTACTGTTTGTTGCTAACATTTCATTGCTTTATTTTTTCTCTGATTCAAATTGTTGTTGCTGGTATACCTTCTCCTGCATTATTACAAGGTGTGCCTACAGGTTGTGCTAACAGATTACTCCTGTAATCTTCTGATTCAAATTGTCTTTGCAAGGTATATCTTCTGTTACTGCTTTATTTTCTCTGGAGCAAAGTGTTTCTTACAGGGTATATCTTCTCTGAAATTATTACAGGTGGTGCTTACAGGTTTTACAGTTTTATCTAACATTAGGGTAAGCTTTCAGGGTTACTGCATTTGTTGTTGACTGATTGTTTCTGCTCTTACCTCCTTGTTCTTTCGTCCGTGGTTCTTCTTTTAGGCAGGAAGGCCCAGCCACCCACCCCATCCCAACCACCCCACGCTACCTCCTTTTATAGGGTACCACAGTTGTGACATTTCCTGTGGCAGAGCAGGAAGGGGCGGATCAGTGGGGCCTCCACAAGGTGATCTAATTTACAGGGCACTAGTAATTTAACTTGTTATAACAAGTTAAACAAAGCACAATTAAACCATTACATGCATTTTTATTCCTTTTTTTTCTCCTTCTAATTACTCTGACTAGGTTACAAACCCAGCAACTTATTTGGAATGGATTTCATTAACTGCAGGTACTGTGGAACAATTTTCAGAAGGACAGTCTTACAGGATTTGGGACACTGTCCTACATGCTGGGCCTTTGGAGATATTAGGGCTCAGCTCCGGGCAGCATGGGCAGAGATTGCACGCCTCAAATTTCATATTGAAGAGGAAATACATTGTAAGAACCACCCACCATTTCCCCAGCATCCAAGAGAAAAACCTTGACCGCAGAGGGTAGTTGGTCCAGGAGGTTGGCAGGTAGTTAGGAGGAGAAAATCAGGTGCCCCATCACTCTCTGCTCTCCAACACATTACCTCCAAAAACCATATAAACACTACAAACAGGTATCTGCCACTATCTCTGAAATCAAATAAAGAGGCAGAAGACACTGCAGAGCAGGACACCGTGGCACAGGAGCTAGCACAACAAAACTCACCCAAATCAGGAACCAAAACAAAACAAGCACAAAGGAATCCAAAAACTTCTGATCATAGGAGACTCCATGATTCTGGGAGTTGATAACCATCTCCAGCTAGGTGATGGCCGATGTCTCAGGTACATCAGCATGGAGAGACACTGACCAAGATTACAAAATTGTTCACAAAGCAGGAGAAAACATTGATGTCCTAGTACACATAGGGACTAATGATCTCGCCAGCCGGTCAGTTGGAGACCATGAACACCTGACTAGGCTGGGTGACAAACTATCATCTATTTCATCTGGCATCTCCTTCTCTGAGATCCTGCCAGTCTGGGAGGAGGATGGACGGAAGGTCAGAGAAGGGGAGATAGGGGAGTTAAACACGTGGCTCAAGGGCTGGTGCCAGGAAAAGGACACAGATTTGTAGGGAACTGGCAACAGTTCTGGGAGCAAAAGTTCTTAAATTTGATGGACTGCATCTGACTAAAGAGGAGTCAGTGCATTGGGGCAGACGCTTGACGCCTTTGCAGAATATTTAAACTAAAATGGGGAGAGGCACCCCATACGTCGAATGGGAAGAACACCCTCCCCTCAGCTAGTGGTCAAATAGGAATTCAGCATGTTTGCTGCTCATTTGCATCACCAGGTAAGAAAAAGGTTTGTCTCCTCATACGATGCACAGGGTAATGCCAAACTTCACCCAACAACTAACACACCAAAATCTGGCCAATGGAAAATCATATACACAATGCTCACAGCCTGGGAAATAAGATCCCAGACCTGCAGGCAATAATGTCAGAGGCTAAACTGGACATAGTAGCAATTAGTGAGACGTGGTTTACCAGTAACCACACTTGGGAGACTTCAGTACCTGGCTATGTATTGTTCAGAAGAGACAAGGTGCAAAAAGGGGGGGAGGAGTGGCCCTGTATGTTAATGAAAATATCAAAGCTACAGAAATTCAGAATACACATAAGGAGCCAGAAGAACTGTGGGTCACCCTAGAAACAGGAAATGGGACAGCCATAAGAACTGGGGTTGTCTACAGGCCCCCAGACCAGAGGGAGGACATAGACACATTACTGTTAGAAGATATACAAAACATGACAGCTAAAGGGGAGGTTCTGATAATGGGAGACTTCAACATGCCGGATACAGATTGGTCAATACCAGCAGGAACATCTGCCAGAACTAGACTCATAGTGGATTCTCTGCAGGGGCAGGGCCTCAAACAACTGGTACAGCAACCCACAAGAGACAGGGCTATCCTAGATCTAGTACTGACTAACAAAGAAGGGATCACAGATCTCCAGGTGGAAGGTCACCTGGGGGCCAGTGACCATCACATGGTATGGTTCAATTTGGCTACTACATCTAAATCATCCCATTCCAAGGCAAAATATGGGACTTCAGAGGAGCTGACTTTGATAAGATGGCCAACAGAGTTAAGCTAGCCCTGGCAAAAGAAACACAGGTGAGGGGGTACAGGCAAAGTGGGCAAGCATTAGGATGCAATACTTGAAGCAACATCCCATTGTGTTAGACAGAAAAGGAAGTGCAAAAGAAGAAGGAAACCACTTTGGTTCTCAAATACAGTAGCAGAAAAGGTCAGAGCCAAAAGGCTGGCCTTCAGGAAATATAAGGGAACACAGCGGGATGAAGATAGGGAGGCATACCAAACTGCCCTAAGGGAAGCAGGTAAGGCAGTAAGGCAGGCAAAGTCCCAAACTGAGGAAACACTAGCACGAACAGTAAAAGAAGGTGACAAGACTTTCTATAGATACATTACTGAAAGGAGAAAGTCCAGAGGGGGTATTGCTAAGCTTAATGGAGAAAAGGGAGCATGTGAGGAGGAGGACCCTGTAAAGGCATCTATCCTAAATAGATACTTTTGCTCAGTATTTACTGAAGAGAAGGTAGGGCAGGGCCCACAGCTCAGCATCATGGACACAGGGGGGAGGGAGGTGAGCACTACTCCTTTCACAAAAGAAAGGGTCCTACAAGAGCTTGCTAAGCTCAGGGTGGATAAGGCAATGGGACCTAATGGCATACATCCCAGGGTAATTAAGTAGCTAAAGGAGGAACTAGCAGAGCCATTAGCAGAATTGTTTAGTGAGTCTCTGAGCACAGGAGAGGTCCCAGAAGACTGGAGAAGGGTTTATGTGATCCCGCCCACAAGAGTGGTAGCAGGAGGAGGCGGGAACTACAGACCGGTCAGTCTTACCTCAGTAGTGGGCAAGATTATGGAGGCACTCTTTAAGGAAAGGATAGTGCAACACCTGGAATCATAGGGGCACAGGATCCAAGACAGCATGGGTTTACAAAGGAAGGTCCTGTCAAACTAATCTCATAGATTTCTTTGACTGGGTAACCAGAGTGGTGGACCAAGGGGAGCAGTTGATGTTGCCTACCTTGACTTCAGCAAAGCTTTGACACTGTTCCACATAGAAGATTGATAAATAAGCTGGGTAGGCTCGGGGTGGGTCAGAAGTTGGTCAACTGGGTGGCAAACTGGTTGATGGGCAGAAAACAGAGAGTGGTGGTAAATGGTATACAGTCAGAAGAGATGCAAGTCACAAGTGGGGTACCTCAGGGATCAGTCCTGGGGCCAGTCCTCTTCAACATCTTCATTAGTGACTTTGCAGATGGACTAGAGATTAAGGCTTGTCTGTTTGCAGATGACACCAAGATCTGCAACAGAGTAGATGATCCAGATGGGGTGGGCAGAATGAGAAGAGATCTGGATAAACTAGCAGAATGGTCAGAAGAGTGGCAACTGGGATTTAATGCAAAGAAGTGCAAAATCATGCACATAGGGAAGAGAAACCCTGAAGCCATCTATAGGCTGGGAGGGAGTTGCTAGCAGTCACAAAGGAAGAAAGAGACTTGGGCATCATCATCACTGATGACCTAAAATCATCCAAGCAGACCTCTAAAGCAGTAGGTAAGGCTGGGTGTTAGGGTGTATTAGTAGGGGTATCACAAGTCGTAAGAGGGAGGTAATAATCCCTCTGTACAAGACACTGGTTAGGCCCCATCTGGAGTACTGCGTGCAGTATTGGAGGCCACACCTTCACAAGGACATTAACCAAATTGAGGCAGTCCAGAAGGGGGAACCAAAATGGTGCAGGGACTGCATCAGAAGACATATGAGGACAGATTAATGGAGCTCAATATGTATACCCTTGAGCAAAGGAGGAGAGAGGTGATATGATTGAGGCATTCAAACACCTTAAGGGCATGAACAAGGTGAAAGAGTCTAACATGTTTAAACATAAGAAAATAAGGACAAGAGGACACAGCATGAGATTAGAGGAGGCCAATTAAGGGGAATGTGAGAAATTCTTTTCACGGAAAGGGTGGTGGATGCATGGAATGGCTTACCACAAGAAGTGGTGGCTATGAATACAGTGCAGGGCTTCAAACAGGCATGGGATAGGCATAAGGGAGCAATACAAATGACTATGAATAGATAGGCCACTGACAGAGCAAAGGCCGATGGCACATTTATAAGGTAGAAAAAGAAATGGGCAGACTGGATGGGCCTTGCGGTCCTTATCTGCCGTCAACTTCTATGTTTCTATGTTCTAATATGGAGACCACACCAATCTTTTTATATTCACACCCATTCACAAGGCATCTTTATTAGAAATCGAGACTACACCTAATATATAATCGCTGAAACTGCTTTTAAAGAATAAAATAAATAAAACCTTTGGCTATAAAAATTAAAAAACTAGAGAACTAAAAAACGTTCACTCTACCCCACAAAATTACAACACTAACATGTTTGACCTTAATGTATCACAGCCATATTTGAGCATCATTTCTATTTAGAAAATATTTCATTTCTACACGCAAACTATTATATAATGCATATCTGCCAATTTTCAGAAAATGTATTTGTTTCACCCTGCTCCATCTCATTTCATCATATCTTAAATATGACTTTAGATCCCAAACATTATTGAGCCCTACTGGTTTCATACTTTTGAATTTCCAGATTCAGAAGCTTTCTCTTTGATGTAGTCTGGTTTTCAATGATAGCCCAGCTCTGACTTTCTTTTCTCCTTTCTTGACACATTCTAGCCCTACAAATTGTAGACCAGCTGGGTCGCTAATATGTGCCAATCCAAAATGTGCAACTACTGAGCTACTTAGATTCTTATTTATGATGTATTGGATGTGTTCCTGGATTATCTTTTTGACTTGTCTTTCTGTCATCCCTACATATAACTTGTTACCAGGTGTCCCCCCTACTTTCCATGAAGAAGTACTAACTCACACCTCTTCTGAGTCCCCCTCCCACCTTCCTAGCATGACCCCTTGTCCTCGAGCATCTAATTCTATGTAAAATGCTACCGCCATGTACATTGTTAATACATGTGAGGTATTTGAACATTTCTATCATGTCCCCCTTCCCCCCATTCCTCTAGAGAGTACATATTTAATTCCTTGAGTCTTTCCTCACATGGCTTTTGATGCAGGCCCTTCACCATTTTGGTTGCTCTATTCTGTACTACTTTGAACCTTCTGGAGATACTGTAGGGCCTCTAGAAATGGACAAAGTACTTGAGGTGGGGCTTCACCATTGAACTATGCAGGGGTATCACTACCACTTTCTTTCTGCTGGTGATACCCCTCCCTATGCACCAGAGCATCCTGATTGCCGTCTTCACTGTCTTATCATACTGCTTTGCCACTATTAGGTCATCAGAAAATATTACCTCCAGGTCACTTTCCTGTTTTGTGGTTGCTAATACCTCCCCACCCAAATGGTACATTGCCCCTGGGTGTCTGTGCCCAAACTGCATGATTTTGCACTTTTTTGCTTTAAAACTCAGTTGCCAAATCCTTGCCCAGTCTTCCAGCTTTTTCAGATCATTAGGGATGGGAGAACCTCAAAAGGTTCTGAGGTTCTAAAAGGTTCTTACAAGCAAAGAAAGGTTTGGATCCTTATCCAAAGCTTATACAAACCTTTATGACTTTTTTTGTTTTATGGTAACCATATGCTAAAAAATCTTTATAAACTGATTTTAAATTTAATCAACATATCTGTTGAAAGAAAAAATTAAACCACTATTGAGTAGCAGATAATGCTCTTTAATTACTCATATGTTTGACATTTAAGAAAGTAATACTAATACTGTATATCATTTATATTATTAATGGTAGCGATTTCTATTTCTCAATAGATACAGGCAGGAACCAGATGAGTATTAGAAAGTTAAGCAATGAAAAAGAAGACAGGAACACAAAAGCAGCACCAGGCCAGAGCAGAGGCAGCCAGTCAGAGAGAGTCAGTCAGCCAGCTACCACTTCAAGACTGCAGTCTGCTACTACCCCTACCTGTTACAATCAGAGGAAAACCAGAAGTAGTCTGCCTGCACTGAAATCAATATGCAAGGCAAAAATTATTGTTGAAGAGTTGATTAGTGGACTTTGCTAATCGAAATAAAAAATGATTAGCAATCAGCCAATTCTGATTAGCAGTTTTCAAAAATTGGTATTTTTACTTTAAACCATATAACTATTACTTATTATTGTATATATTAATAAAATAGACATTATATACATAGTTTTGAGACTAAATGTGCAATTTCAACCACATTGTCAGCATAGCCTTCCTATTACCCCACCTCATGTACCTGGTGCAGAAAATGTTCTAGTCCCTGCCAAAGCGAGATTCTGTGCAACTGAAATGCTATGATGAGGAAACACATTTTCGCCCAGATTTGAAAAATGACAGCTGTGACATACATGAGGTGGGGTAATAAGAAAGCTATGCTGAAAATCTGGGGTAAAAATATTTTAAAATTCCAAAGTTATGAGGGTGCATAGCGAAATGGCAACAAATGGTCATAACTTTGCCATTTTTTCATATTTTGACCCCAAATTTGCAACATAGCTTTCTTATGACTCCGCCTCATAAACAATACAACTGACATTACACAAATCCTTCCCAAAAGGTGAATTTTCCAAGAGACTGAGAAATTGCCTTTCGGGCAGGAGTTATGTAGTGACAGTTATATTGTTCATGAGGTGGAGTCCCCAAAAGGCCATGTTGAAAATTTGGGGTCAGTGTGTTAACAGATTACTGAGTTATTCACCAAAATTGAAATCCCCATTAATAACATAGGACCGCATTTACCTTCTCATATTGCTGTCGCTGGTTCCAGCAGCAAGATGGGTCTTTGATCGGAAGCAAAGATCTTGAATCTGGGAACTCCACAGGCAAGTGACAGTCTGTGGGGGTGTCAAGATTGGTGTGGGGGAGGTGGGTGCACAGTGGATGATCAGGTGGTGGTATGGGAGCGATCGGTAGTGGACTATTTATTTTCTTCAGCTTAAAAAAAAATCATCATTGAACAAAAGGAACGGGGTCAGTGGTCAGATGTGAGGGATGGCAGTAGACACCAGGGAACAAATGAATTACAAGGAACAGTGATTGGATGGTGGGGGTGCCATTAGACACCAGGGGATGATAAAATTACAGGGACATTGATCAGTTGGGGAGGTTCTACTAGACACCAGGAATAGAAGATTACGGGGATGGCAATCGATGGAGGGAGGGGCCACTAGATACCAGGGAAACAAAGGGCTGGCAGTCCGAGGGTGGTGGCACCACTAGACACCTGGGAAAATAAAAGAACAATAAGCAGGACAGCTAGCTTCTATGATTGGCAATCATTGCTAATCAAGCTGGCAACTGACTTGTGATTCCTGATTCTTGGGTTGCAAATTGCAATGCTAACCTACTTATTTTATGCCTTGATATGGTTAAGACACATTTACCAAAAATAACTGCTTTGAAGAAAATGAGAAGTGACTGTGATGACAAGAAAGTCCCAGACCAGATCTTTAGTTTGTAAATAATTGGTCTCCTCCCAAGTCTGATTTTTAGAAGGGGATTATAGTGTGTTTAAATAATTGTACTTTAGTTTTCATTATACCATAGCAAGAAAGAATGCTTGCCTCTGATTCATCAGTTTGAGACTGGACCCATGATGTTATCCCAGTACAACATCACGGGTCTAGTCCCAGAGCACAACCTCACTGTGTTAATTTGTTGGAGGATCTTCTCTTCAGAAACAAAGACATATTACCAAACTAAAAATTTACTAAAAACATTTTTTTTAATTTTATTTATTTTGTATAATGAGCCACTGTATGATAGCAATAATGCACTCCAGGGTTTGTGAGTGTCATGCTGGGATAACCTCACTTCTGGGGGTCATTGGATGTACTCGGCCTACAGGGTCGTGCCCAACTACCTCAGACTTGAGGTTATCCCAGCATTACACACATCCTGTCATGCATTATTGCTTAAGTTTGTGCCTTGATTGAGGCAGTATAGTGCAGTGGTCTAAGGCTCTGAGCTGCAAATCTGGTGACATCCAGCAGACCAGGCCTGGGTTTGAATCCCACAGGTTCCACTTGCATACTGTGTGACCCTGAGCAAGTCACTTAATCTCCTTGTACTCCCAGGTCGCTCCTGTAAAAAAGCTTCCAGCTTAGTGTGCTATACCTGGTTAAACAACTAAATAAAAAATAAAAAAAGTAATACTACCATTACTACCAGGGGAAACAAAACCGAGCTAGCAGCATTTATTAATGTGGTTATTTAATTGTGCGCATTTAGGCACTTGATCTCCTTAGAATGACAAAGTGACTGTGTGAGTGAGAACAGGGACTTATCTGCCACAGTTGCTACCACTATGTGATGATGTGACGGTGATGTACTGGCTAAACCTCTCCCCCCCAACCCCAGGATGGCAATGACGCAGTCAAAAGTCAAGCAAGTCCCAGATCTCTAGTTTTTTTAAAGCCAGTCTCCCGATTCTGACTTTTTGTAGAAGCGGTCAGTGTGTTTTTTGTATGTCACCAATTATTTTAGCATAGCAAATGCTCTCAGTATGGAATGCAGCACGAAGCAATGTGAAAGAACAGAAGCATAAAGCAGCCCAAAGTGACCACTTTATCATTGCTGCTACTATTACCACTACTAAAACCAGGGGAAAAAACTGAGCTATGGTTATGTAATAAATAATTATTCTTAGGTGCATTAGGTAATAAAATAAATTATCTCATCAGAGTGAGAAAGTGACTGGGTATGAGATCAGGGACTTGTCTGTCACAAATGCTTCAAGTACATGATGATGTGAACATGATGTACAGACTGCACCTTCCACCCACCCCAGGATGATGATGATGATTCAGTCAAAAGGCAGGCAAGCCCTAGATCTCTACTTTTAAGCAGCCCAGTGAGACTCAAAATTGAAAGCTGATTTGTCACTCCACAGCTGCAGCCCAGGTACTGCTGTCAGTGTCATCTTCTTCAAGATCAGCATCGCATATGTAGCCAATGTTTGGCAAGTTAACCTTCAAGAGCATTAGTTTATTCACATTGTCTAGTGTTAATCTTGTTCATTTATTAGTCACAACATCCCCAACAAAGCTAAATAAATGCTCAGAGCAAACACTGGAGGGTGGACATCCAATATACTTACAAGCCTTGATTGCCAGCTTTAGCCAGCATGTTGTTTTCTCTTGCCAGTAAGCTAAAAGGTCATTCTTAATAGTAATGCTGGGCTAAGACAGATTTGCATCTACCATGCTTACAACTGAGCATGCAGTTTCAATGTCCTGCAGCTGGCCCCAAATGTCATCCTCCTTGTTCACTGCTTCTGTACTGGCTTTTGGAGCAGACTTTTGAATTTGAGGTGGTGTTATTGTAGTACTGCTTGCCAATCCTCCAAATGAAATATCATCTACTGAATCAATCAAAAGTTGCCTGTAGTTCAGCTCCTCCATAATGTCATAAATTACATCAGGCAGGTGTCTATTCCAGAAATGTTGAACTAGCAATGTTGTTAAGAGATACTCCTTGCTCTGTGTCATGGCTGATAATTTCTCATCATTGTTTAGTCTGGTAAGCATGTTACTGACTAGAGATTGGTTCATATCTAAGTTGCTCCTCATTTTCTCCAATCTTTTTTTTTTTTGAGAAGTAGAATGAGTAAAATAACTTGGCCAAGGGATACCTTTTCTGCGGTGACATCTTTTGCAGCACTCATCAATGGTTTCAGAACATGACATACTGTTCCAGCAAAGATCACTGAGTCGAATGGAGTACAATGCCCTCCCCAATATCACTGTACATGATATACTCAATGATAGCTACCTTTTGTTCAAGGATGAGTTCAATCATAAAGTAAGATGAAATCTACCTTGTTGTTACATCCTGAACAATTTGGAGATGAGGAAGACCTTGGCCTTCTGGATATCAACAAGAATGTCATTGGCTTTTTCTGAATGGTTGAAGTGGTTACACACTTTGCGCACTGTACCCACAGTAGTTGATACATGATGGTCATTATCCAGGATGCTTGGAATGATTAGGATAAGACAATGGGCAAAATTGTGTATGTGTACATAGCTGCCAACATGAAGTGCTTTTTTAATATTAATATTTGAACCCATCTGCAACAAAAGAAAACAACTTTCAAACCCTGTAAAGTGACCAAAGCAATGACGATTCTACAGAGGCAGAGATGCTGCTGTTGAAGAAATGTATTTGCAGGTTAAACAATAAGAAGAAATGGTAGGAACCTCCTACAGTCACAAAATGCCCTGGCACTTTTATCATAGTCTTCGTCAGAGGCCCCCTGTTTGATTGGATGCCTGCTGCTGAAAATCAGGATTGACCTATCTGGACAAATCCCTTTGCAAATCTTACCTTATATTTATACATTCAAGCAGCACAAGCCCACCCCAGGTTAGGACTAGAGGTCAAATGATCAGCACTTCACTTCAAAGAAAGCATAAGATAACAAGAATAATGCATATGGGGATGTGTGTAAGAAGGATTTTCTTTGCATAGCCCAGATTTCAGATACCTAATAATCCACAAGAGCAAAGCTCAAGTGGTTTATCCAGGTATCACATACTGAGGGTGTATAAAATGTTCAAGTTACCCATCTCCCCAAGTTTTGGTATTTTATTTATTTTTATTTATTGAGTACTAGGATTACAAATACCTTTGAACCAGATGTTTACTTACACTGGTTCCACATTAGCTGTATACTAAAAACAAACAGTTGAGAGTACAATACAGAATGAGTTGTCAAAACAGTACAATGACAGACAATTAAGCACTGCAGTCAGTAACAGATAGGCAAACAAGAAGTGAGTACAAAAGTATTACCCTAGGACAAAGTAGGGAGGGGGCTAAAGAGAGATAGCAGTCAAGCTGTTAACATTGTCAGAAGTGCTGAGGCAATAAAAATGCTAGGTTGGCTGGGAGGAAGGAGAAAAGGAGAGACAAAAGGAAAAGGAGAGGATAGGAGCAGGAGGGGGCTCAAGGGAGAGTGCGGGAGAGGAGAAGGTGTAGCAGAAGCCTAAGTGGAGTAATCTCAGTTACTAAGACCAGAGAGGTGCTGATGAAGTTTACTTTTGAATGTACCAAGCTTGTTCTCAGCAGTGATTTCAGGGGGAAGGTTATTCATCAGTGAGGGAGCCCTGGTGTAGAAGGCATGTTGAGCTTCAGAGGTACGGCAGTACAAAGTGATATACGGTGATTTGAGGGAGCAGTGCATGACATGTGAGTTGGCAGCAGGTAACATTAAGGAATGTGTAGCAGGTGGTATAAGGCTAAGGCAGATTTTCCTCGCCAGGAGGCATGACTGATAAGTAAGCCTGCCATGTAGATTGAGCCAATTAGAGTGCTTGTAGAGAATACAGGTATGTGTATGCATCCCTGCACCAGTGAAAAGTGTACAGCACTTCTTGAGGCCTGTCCTGATTCATTTAAGTGTGGTATCTGTGGCGCCCCCATAAAACACTAGCCCATAATCAATGATGGACAACTCAGAACTGGTTATAGCTATATGCGTGGCTTCATTTGTCAGGAAGTGACAATGTCGGTAGAGGACTCTTGTTCTGGAGTTTACAGATTTTGAGACATGTTGGGCATGTGAGTTAAAGGACATCATGCTGTCTAGGGTAATACCTAAGTATTTAAATTCCTGCACTTGAGCAAGTCGCTGATGAATTTTCTTATGGATAGCAAGGTTAGTAGTTCTGTATTTGCTATGCGAGCTGTAAAACAGCATAGACTTAGTTTTTTTTTTGTAATTCATCAGTAGTTTGTGCTGTTAAAATCAGGACTCAGCTGGGCTGAAGTTTGTCTAAAGGTCCTGGGAGAGAGGGATGGGATCAGTGTGGGTGGAAAAGAGGACTGTGTCATCTGCATAAAGTATCATGTTGTTATTGCAAGAAGCAGGAAGATTATTGATAAAGAGGCTAAATAGAAGTTTACCAAGGATGGAGCCTTGAGGGACACCAGAGTGAACAGGGAGGGTATTTGAGAGAGAGTTGGCAATTTTGACCCATTGGTTTCTATACATAAGGAAGCTTTCAAACCATTTAGTAGCCTCATTTGATAGGCCAAAGGTTGATACAGAGTGTAGCAGGAGCTGGTGATTTACATAATCAAAGGCCTTGGTCAGATCAATGAACACCGCACCCAGAAGGCTACCTGCATCTAGGTCTTATGTACATGGGTAGTGAAATTAAGCAGGGCAGAGTACTAGGGGCTTTTCTAAAACCATGCTGCTGTGGACACTGGAGGTTATATTTGTTGATGTGTTCAGACAGTAGTCTGCAAAAATATATGTTCAAGTGCCTTGGAGAGTGGAGGGAGGATGGAGATGGGGCGGTAGTTGGAGTGAAGGGATCTATCACCACTTTTATGCACGGGTGTAACAACTGCTGATTTCCAGAGCTGGGGGAACTGTCTAAGGGAGAGTGAAAGATTCACGAGTTTAGTGAATGGGAGTAGGATGATGTCAAGTGAGAGAGAAGTTGAAGGTATAGGGTGTCACTGATGAAACTAGGTTTGCTTAGGACTTTTTGAAAGTATTTCCTAGCTTCAGCAATGGATACCTTTCTGAAGTAGAAATGAGGGGTATTCCTGGGGAGGCAGTATTTACCATTTGGGCAGGGCAGGGTGCAGTCATCAGTGAAATTTTCAGGAAGGACACTGCTGAGATCCAGTGAAAGCAATATTAAACGTGTTCGCTATTTCTTTGGGGTCTTGGATAGTGGACCTGTTAACCTCGAGCATAGTGGGGGAGGATTTGTTGGGTTTCCCCATAAGATTCTTGATGTTCTCCCACAAGGATTTACTGTTGTCCCATGAATTTGTAAGCTCCTCTTTGTAGTAGGCTTGTTTGGCACTGCATATTGCCTGGGTGCAGTGGTTTCTAGCAGCTTTATATCACTGCCGGTCAGGTTTTTGCCCTGAGAGCATAGCTCAGAGCCAGAGATTATCCCAATTTTGGATCATGGTGGCTAGCTCAGGGGGTAATCCAGGGGTTAACAGAGGATCTTGATTTCCTTTTTTTAGGAGGGCAAAGTTGTTGCAGACTTTATTAATCTGGAAAATGAAGTAATTAAGGGTGTATTTAATGCTGTTCACTGAGTTAAGGGGTGCCCAGTCAATCACTGACAGGACAGCAAGGGATATGGAAGCATCCCTTTTTTTAGAGTTCACTTGTTGGAGAATGCAGCTTTTGATCTGGGTGCTTTGTTGTATCATTGGCAGATAACAGGGGAGTGATTACTTAGCATGTCCGGTAATATTTCTGTTAGTAATTCTGTTAGGATGGGTGGTGAGGATCAGATCAAGAAAAGTGCTACTGCCCTGTCTTTTTGTTGATTCTAGTTGGGGTAGTAGCCAATTGGGTTACATCTAATGTTGCAATGACATTCTTATATTGGTCAGCTTCTGGCAGCAATCAGTTAACGTTGAGATCTCCCATTACAACAGTCTCCCCACAGTGTGGGTTGTTGTCAAGGAAATCAGTGACAAGTCTGAAGGCTGTTATTTGTTCTTGCATTGGAATGTACACAGATACCACTGTGAGGGTTTTACACTGCCAGTGAAGGATTATTTTTACTGCAAGCAGTTGAGAGGTGTTAGCAGAGAGAGACAGCAGGAGGATTTAACTGTATACATAATGACTGATGAGAACGGAATTTTCACACTGAAATTGCAGAGACCCACAGGTACACAAACACTAACCTTGCAGAAAAAGGCCCATTGGTCTATCTAGTCTTCCCATCCTACCTAACTGCTCTGCACTGGCCTAAGTGGCATTCCCACCCCTTTATTTCTGCCACACTTTTTTAAATTAATCTCACATGCCTGTTCCATCCCTGCTTGAAACTGCTCACTGATTTGGCTTATACCACTGCCTTTGGTTGCTTGTTCCACTTTTTCACCTTTCTTTCCATGTAAAATTGCTTGAGGACATTCTTCTTGAATCCCCCTCTCCTTGAGATTAAGTGAGTTTAACCTTGTCCCTGTACTTCAGCTCAGGGAGAAAAGTTCCTTGGAATCATCCCTGTTTATCCCATGGTGGTAGTTGAATGTTTAGTCATGTCACCTCTTTCACTTCTCTAGGCTGCACAGGTATGCTGACCAATCAGCAAAACATTAATGCGAAGTCCCTCACAGTGCTAACCTTGACAGGTTTCAAGGTTGTCACTGTGAAGGACCTGAGGGCAAAAGTTTGCCCTTTCACTGTATTACAACCCCCCTGCCTTCAAAACATTTTTGACTCGGAGTTAGTAATCTATAGAAGGGGGTGAAGGGGGTGCAGTCCACTGCATGGGGGGGTTCAGGGACACAGCTTCCTGATAGGACACATGCAATGTCTGATAGGCAAAATTTCACCTGTTAACATTGGGGATCTCACTATGCATAACTTCCACAACACTGATGTCAATTTGGCATGGTAGAACCAGCTGTACATGTTCAATCCCAGCAGCCTCTCTTCATGTTTTACCCCAGATCCTCTACCATCTTTGTTGCTCTGTGCTCTACTGCCTCCAATGTGTCATAGTTTCTGCTCAGGTGTGGACTGCAGTACCTTGTACAGTACTCTTTTTCACACCACTGATGATCACTGTACAATGTGAGGATTACCTCTATGCTTTTCTGCTTAGTTCCCCACCCTATGTTTCATAGCATACAGTTTTTCTTACCCACAGCACTGTTGCATAGTCTGAAGTTTATTGAATGTACAGTAAAATGTGATTTGATAGCATTAGACAGTGTAGCTGTAGTCTCTTGTTTTCTCTGACAAGCTTGATGTGCGTGAAAGTAATGGTGTTCAAAGCAGCACAAAACTGTTGAAAATAATCTATGAAAGCAACTGCCCAAGAATTGTCCAACCTAAGGATTAGCTGTTTGTGCTTGCTGCTTTGAGTTTTGCAAACTTAATTATGTATCTCCTGCTATATACTGGTGTGTTTTAGAGAGTTTGATGGTATACCCCCCGACAGCGACAACAACACAGTGACCTACCAACCCATCAACAAAATCAACAGGTTGCTGACAGGTCACTGTGTTGGTGCACCTGATAGAGGGGCACAACGTCTCCCAGTCCTGTGTCTCCTCCCTGGATCAACTCTGACTACAGTTGATTATCCTAAGAATGAGGAGTGTGGGATACAGAGTCCCCTACATTGGTGGTTAGTGGACGAAGCCCCCTATTAAAAAATAGGACCAGTAGACAAATGGGATTGATGTCAACCACAACTTGCTGTCAAAATAAATCATATTGATGAGATGCCGGTCAACAAAAGTGTTTTTTTTTTTTTAATCACTGCTTTATTTTCTCCTTATGCAGCCACCACCCTGTCTTTCATCCAGCCACCGCCACGCTTCCCCTGATGGCCCCCCAAGGCACCCACTCACACCAGCTGGCATATGCTGCTGTACCCTCTAAAGGGACCCCCCTAAGTCCCTGTGCCAGGCCAGGATCCAATACCGGCATGTTGGTCACCCCCGGGCCGCCACCAGGATCAGAAAGCTGCAGCCATCAAGCTGCCTTGAGTGCTGCTGATGATGATTTTCCTCCTAGTTTTCTTCCCCCGTGAGTGCAGGCATGCAATGACATCGTGCACTGGTGTGCTGACATCCACTGCACTCCTCTCTCCATTACACCAGCTCTAGCAGTGCCTCTGGGCATCCCCAGGGGCAGAGCAGTAGATGCCCACAACCCTCCCCAGGATAGGAGACCAGTCCTCAGGATCTTTGATCCTATCATCACCTACCGACCACTGGCAACCCAAGCTCGAGTCCAAACCCAGTCACCAGCATGATGCAAGGTGTGGCAACCAACAAAAGTGTTGTTGAACTGGCATTGTAGAGCTGCGTTTGACAGAATAAGATTTCGGGGCATAACTAATAGTCACCTGGTACTATTAAAACTCGGCTTACCCTGGATACTCTAACTGAGATACATCTTATTTTCAATAGGTTCATTACTATGCAACAAGCTGTGTTGTAGCATCACTTCATGATGCATCAGCAGATAGGGACAGCATGCGTTGCCACCAGTATGCTCACAAAATAAAGTCTGTTGTTATAAACATTCCCATGATGTGGAATGACTTGTAATTGGAATATTGTTCTTGCATTCCTCAAATTTCAAAGTTCATGGTGCCAACATTTCTCAATATTCATACTATTTAAGGAAGCAAGGAATTAATCTTACATGTTTGCTAGATGCAGGCAAACTAGAATGAAAAGGAATATTTGCTTGAACAAGACCAGTTCTCAAATTTCAAACCAAAGCAAAACAAATTTGGCTTGAATTATTTTTTTATGCAAATTGGGTGATAAGCTCAGTGTTATTGTATGTCAATTCACAAATCTGGACTGTCATGTACGGTATGGGCTGCACTCCCATTGGCTCTTGCTCTGCACCAATGGGCGTGCAGCCCTACCGGCAGTCGTCGGTTGGCAGCGGGCGGCAGGCGGTGGATGCTGCCGCCCGTCACCGCCGCCGGGGAGCCGGGGTGGGGCTTCACGGGTGGGGTGGGGTGGGGGGACACTAGCCACCAGGGAGATGTTTGGGGGTCAATTTACTTTTCTGCCCGCATCGGGCACTAGGGACATGTTCAGGGGGTTCAATATACTTTCTGCCCGCGATCGGGCACAGGGACATGTTCGGGGTTCATTTACATTCTGCCCCGCGATCGGGCATTACGGTCCACTGGACCACCAGGAGATGTTCGGGGTTCAATTTACTTTCTGCCCGCGATCAGGCATTCGGTCCACTGGACCACCAGGGATGTGAACGGGAGGAGGGGAGCCACATTGATGCCCGCGATCAGGCTGGTGGGGGAGTACACTATGCCCACGATCGGGCTGGGGGGCACAGGGACTGAGTTGAGGGCCAGCCACAGGTGGCAGCTGCGTAGCGGCGCCTGCAATACAGAAGTAGCTCACCCGTGGGTGGCCTCGACTGCTTTTTTTTGGCTCAAGGTCCTGCAGGCTCAGGTTGGGGGTTGCATCTGCACAACTCTGCATAGCCCGGCTGAATATCAGGCTGTGCAGTTTATGCATGGTTCCTCCCTCTCCTGTTGAGCATGCATTCATTTGCATTGCACTGTTGCTCAGCCTGTTTTCAGTGGCGCAACTGCCTCCTGCTGAATATCGCAGAATGGCGCAATGTAGGACTTGAGCATGCGCAACCCTGTTGCGCATGTCGCAACCCTTTTGAATATCTGGCCCAGGGTATCCAAGGGGTGCCTCTTATGACATAAGAGACCTGCATCTGATGTCAGGGCAAGAGGACTGTGAAGTGAAACTGAATAGTTCTGTCTGCCCAAACCACATCAGAGGAGTATCATATAACATTCAGACAGTTCTCAGAGAAACTATTATCTCATTTTATAAAATGGCTGAAAATAAACTCTAGAAATTTTTTGGGTCAAGAAACATCACCTGACAGTGCATTACATCTCTTTAAATATACAGTCAGGTACCAAATCTCGTTTTCCTCTAAAAAAAAAAACTGCTTACAGTAGTAATGCTAAATTAGTCTTCCCTGGGGTGTAAGAACACTTTGGGACAGATATTCAAAACTTTGCCTTGGGGCTAATTTAGCACTGCCTAAAATGCTAAATCATCCCAGAACTAATAGACCCGTGTACAAAAGGAAAAGCCCTGGTGCTAAACCTGTTGAATAGAGCATGCTAAGGAAACTGAGCAAACTGGGCTGGGAGTGCAATGCAAAAATAGCCCAGGAATAAGACAACTCTGAGAATAGCAACCAGGAAGTGCAAACCACAACGGCATCCAAGTTCACAGTGATGTGAAGGAAGGTAGAGGTGAACTATAGTGTCCAATGTGTGTGCTAGCAAAGGAGTGGAGTTTATAAAGCTGCAAGCATCAGTGCATATGAAATTACATTGAGCAGAAAGTACCATGTTTCTGAAATGTTTGCGTGGTGCAAACACTTTTGAGAAGGTTTAGCGTGGAGTTAAGCCATTTGCCCAGCTCAGCCACATTTGCCCAGGGCAAAACTTTGCAATATTCAAAAGTGACATGCAAATGAGCCTTCTTAGGTAGTCTGTGGGCAAACATCCAGATTGGCATCTCATTATGACTTGATCTGCCTGCAGTTTGCTCAGCACTACTGCAGGGTCCCACAGCTCCACCTGTAGGTAAGTCTGGAAGTACAGGGGCTGGCTAGATCTGCACAAAGCTCCACCTATAGGTCAGTCTGGCAGTGTATGGTGGTAGCTGCAGGCTACATTTGTACAGTACAGCAGAGAATATTGTGCCCCAGGGGACTACACAGCATCGGCACAGGTGGTGGTACTGCATGCAACTGTCAAACTGTAGTTTGTGCTACAGTGCACAGCAGACACTACAATAGCAAGGGGGCCAGTAGTGTGAGGGACAGAGCAATGCCTATGGTGTATAGAGCAGTGATGAACACTGCACTTTACACAGTGATAGGCACAACTTGCAGCTGCTTACTGACAGTGAACATTACTGTTATGCTGTTGTGAGACCACAGATGCCACACCACTGATATGGGATGCTCTCAGTAACATATGCTTGGTTGGCTGTGTGTACTGTGGTGTCTCTACAGATGTGCGATGTGTGGCTGGTGGGCATATACCATCAGATAGGCACACTGGTGTTTGGTTATTCTCAACACTGGCCCATTTGCACTGCATGGCTCATCCCAGCCTTGTGGCAACACCCAGTCTGTGGTGCAACCTGGCCACTTGTACACCCTCCCCTCAACACCCTCCAAGCCCACAGTGATGCAAGTGTGTGCTGGCATCTATTGGTGTCCTTTGAAGGATAGTATGCAGGTGTGTGCTGTATGGCTGCACTGCTATGGTGTCCACTGGGAGCTAGGTCACTACTTACTGCCTGGCATGGCTAGGATTGGTGGCAGATGATGGCATCATATAGATGCCATCAATGAGCATCATGTTTCCTCTCTATCTAGCTAATTTCTGTGTTGTACTTACTAGTTAAGGTCGCACAAAGCCTTGCAAATGTCATGCAAAACTGTGTAAAGCCACAAAGTCACACAAAGCGGATTTGCCCGGAGTTAAGACTTCCTTTTCCTAGGCAGTAGTTTGCACTGTGTAAAGTGTTGTACTACGTCACACAAAAACACTTTGAGCATCACTATTCACTGAATATAGCATTGTACCTGTGTTCATGTACAGGCCCCCTCATTTTACCCCCTGCAGACATCATAATGTTGCCTGGTGCTAATGCAATTTGTGCATGAGATCTGACCTTTTGAATATAGCAGATCCACGCTAACCCTGAGCAAACAGTTGGCACCCAGCACAATATTTGGAACATCTGGCCCTTAGACTTTAGCCTTGTGCCTTTCTACACCCCTGGGGTGTGCATTAAATATAGAATAATGCATGGGTTATGTGCGAAATTAGAATTTTACACTTACACAAGGTGTTGAATGCTACATAAACCCTGAGTTTTACACACAGACCCAAGTTTTATTTTATATAAATGCTGGGTGTCAGTTTTTCACCACAGCAACTATATAAAATAATAATATTAATAATAATAATAAAATGTATTTGTTTGAGCGCCTTTCAAATATTTCAAGGCGCTGTACAAACATCATTACGTTTAACATAACCAAACAAGCAGTAGCAATACAACCGATAAAATATATAAAATAAACAATTTAAAATACAGCAGGAAAAGCCTGAATCCATAAAAATGACTTTAAGGCCTTCTTAAACCTATCCACAGTTGTACTTTCTCGGAGCTGGCGGGGCAGAGAATTCCAAAGGGTGGGAGCCACAAAGCCGAAAGCACGGGCTCCAGAAGACTTCAAATTCCCCCTCGGAATCTCCAGCAACCCCTCGTCAGCTGAGCAAAGCTGTCTCAGAGGGGTGTAAAATAAAAGACGTCCCTATGCAACCATGGTCCGATGAGGGTTCAGCACAGTCGGAGGCGGCTGCTGAAAAAAGTAAACTTATTTTTTATTTAATGCCTAGTTTAAAACATTTTTTAACACAGTGAGTTTTTTTAAACATATTGCCAAGTCTGGGTGGCATGAATTCTCTGTCAGTAAGGAAGTCAGCAGGCATGGAGAAAGAGAAGAGATGTGGCTCGTGCAAGCTCAGAACAAGGGAAACCAGGTTATAATGGCAAATTATAGCCAGGTTTCTTTTAGGGGAAAAAATTATATCCAGTTATTATTTATAGAATAAAGTATGGGGTAACGAGATGTTTACTTACACCCGAGGTGTTAGATGTTACATAAACCCCGAGAGTGAAGCTCAACGGGTTTGTGAAACCATCTAACACTGGGTGTGTGTAAACTTTGAGTTTAAACACATCACCTTACATTTTATTTTACATAATTGCTGGGTATAATTTTTTGCCTCAGCAATTAGATGAAACAAAAATATTTCTCTGTACAGCCATGATCCGAACTGGCTTCGGGGTAGTGAGTGTTTGGAAGCAGCCGCTGGGAAAAAAAGGCTTTCTTTACATTTTTTTCCAACATCTGTTAAAAAGCAGCCTGTTTTCAATAGTTTTAGTACTGCAATTATTCTGTTTTTTGGGCAGGGGACTTGCAACTGAATTCAAGTGGTGGTTCAGTCTCTGGCAGTAAGCGATAGTATCCAGCAACCAGGAAGGGAAGAGCGATGGCTGGTGCATGCACAGAAGAAGGGAAACCTAGTGTGTGTTGCCATTATAAACTCTCCTTTATAATGGCAAACCATGCTATGGGTTTCCTTACGGAAAAATGAGAGCCAGTTAGTATAATCCTATAGTGCACACCCTGTTGTGGCTTATTACTTACATAAATCACTTCAGTTTAGTTCAAGTGATTTATAAGATTAGAGTCTTTATAAAATGTTATCATTGTGCCTCTACCCTGGTGCTGAATGGAGCTTTCCCTCCTAACGCTCCTGCATGAGACCACATCACCCACAGGATACAAGGTGCAGTGGCTCTGCTGCTGATTGGCTGAAATCATGGAGGTGAATTATAATCTTTGATACAATTTAGCAGGGCTATCCTTGACAAACAATTGTAAAATAAAACAAAAATATTTATTTTGCAAGTTGAAAGGCTTTTAAAAATAAAGTACACATAGTTGTGCCTCAGTTGTTGTCCCATGGCTATATTTAGGTTGCTTGTATTGTTTTCCTAATATAAATTCATACATGTATAAATATATATATATATATATATGTTTATATTAATATTAATAAAAACATTCCTTGGGTTTTTATTGACAGGGCATGAAGATTGTGCGAGGATGACCCAAATGTAACTGCTCCCTGAGACAGAGAGAAATGGGAACTCAAGTGAGGAAAACATTTGCTAGTGATTTTGTAGACATCTACAGTACCTACTGGCATATTTGTTTCAAAAAAAGTAATTAGATGTTATTGTAAATATACTTCACTGCTCATCATGTACAGTATACAGTGTTCTATTTTGATTATCAAGATATATTGTTAACAAAAAATGTTTTCTTACTGAAAAATACTCTTGTTTTAATTTAATCCTTTTCATGCCAAGACTGTGTTTTTGCAATAAGTGTTTATTAACATTTAAAGGACTGAAGTTTGAACAGTTCAGTACTGTATAGTGTTTACTTCCATTCCTTATCTTATACTGCCATCTTGTTGCAGTTCCTTCTCTCTTATTTGAACTATAGTGCATTGGCCATATAATTATCAATGAGTTTTCTTTCATTTTTGCTATATAGGAATTGTGAGGGGTTTTTTCACTCTGTGATAGTTACATGATTTTTTTTCTTGGCTGCATACCATGTAATTTTCTATTTAAAGTAACCAGAATAAGCCAGATGTATGATTATGTAGTCCAGGACTTAAAAACCTGTCAGGAAACCACAAGAACTAAGTTGCTTCTCATCATTCAACGCTGCATGAGAATTATTGCTTTTCTGCCACTGTTCTATACTGTGACTACTATAGGGCAATTTCTCCTCCAGGAGCTGGCCCACATTTTCAGACAGTTAGCATAGTGGTGAACATACTAGCACCAGGCTAGGTGGGAATAGTGTGATCAGAATGGACAGGGCCATCCTCAGCTGCACTTGGAGCATGATGCTAACTCACTAGCATGTACATGCATTATATATCTCTGCACCCATTCAAATGCAAGATTGCCTCCTGCATACAGTACAGTTAGCAGATGTATATACAGAGGGTTTGAAAGGGCTAAATTATTGGTATCACAGTGCTGTTTATTGCTCCTGAAATCCTATGCTCCTCAGAGTGTTCAGTGATGAACATTGCCCCTCCCCCAATCTCTAGTCTAAGTCCTCATTGCCTATTAATGTAATGCTCACTGGTATCTAGTGGTCTTCTATCCTGTGATCACCATTCTGATACCCAGTACTTGGTCAGTAGATGATCCTTGGTGTCTGGTACTCCTTCTCTCCCATGTACAAGTTCAACTTCACATAGCCCTTTATATTAATAATCTCTAGTGTTCAGTGGTTCCCCCACCTCAGTTGCCATTCCAGTCCTAGTACAGTACCTGTCACTACCTCATCCCTGAGGTCCAAATGGTCCCATTACTTCCCCAAGACAATCACCATTTCAAACCCCTGTCACAGTCCCACCGACTCAGGACCATCCACTCCTCCTCTATTTGGCTACACACTCACCCAGCAGCTGCCACCTCCTGGAAATGAAGACCAGCACAGCCCCTCTGCTCACCACCTCATCCAGCTGCAATCTGTGTGACAGAAATTGAGAGCACCTGCAGTACTGTGCAAATAGCTGCTTTTATTATGTTTGCTTGCACGCATGCACAAGAAACATTATGTGACAGCTCAGGAGAGAAGCAGGTTGTGGAGGCGAGGCACTGTAGTATCCAAGGAAAGCACAGCATTTGGGGGCATGGCAGTGGTAGGCATATGGAGGCACAGTGTTCTGATGACACTGTCTTCCAAAAGTGGAAGCAAGTTGAAACGTTTTCACAGCAACAATGAGGGGCCACCTCATCATTGCAGCGTCAGTCATTCCGCTGCAATGAGGGAGCAACCCGTCATTGCTGGGCAGTACATTGCTACAGTACTATTGTTTGTGAACATGGCAGCGGCTTGCTGCCATGTTCACAAAGAATAGTAATCAGCCCCTACTGCCGAGGAGGTGCCCAATCCTCCTCAACAGCATGTGCCCCTCCACAACAGTGTGTTTTTGCTGCCAGGGGCCCCACTCCTCATCAGCTTCAGTCCCTGGTCCTACTTCACCTGCCAACAGGGGAACCCACACCCGGTGGCATTATGTTCCCCCTCCCAGTGTCACTTACTGATGGTGGAGCCCACTCCCCATCGGCATAAGTCCCACCAAAGAAACACTATAGTGTTGTGCCAAGGAGGTGCCCAATCCCCCTCAGCTCCTGCTCACCTTCCCCTGTTGTGCTGATGGGGGTGCCCAATCCCCCATCAACTGCAGCTGCCCTTCCAAAGAAACAGTGGGTTGGCATGCTGAGAGCCCACCCCAGCAAGCCAAATGGCCTTGTAAGAAAAAAACCTTCCTGCAATGTCTTTTTTAAAAAGAAAACAGTCCTTCATGATTCCCTCCACAAGCTGCACCCACCCACTGCGCACCCTGCCTCTCCACACTACCCCTCACCCCATACTTACCTCCAGAGCTCAGCGTGACAATCTTCGGTGGACCGGGAACACGTCTGCACTCTTCAAAGCCGACTGCAAACTGAGGAAATGCTGGTAAGCTGTACAGTGCTTGTTACAGATAAGTTTAACGGTAACGCAGTGCTGACAGATACCGACTGGTACACCGATCAGTACCTAAAAATACCTCATTACCGCTCAGGAATGTGGTATGTGGCAATGTCAAAATTAATTAATCCTTATGATGAGCAGCTGAAATGCACCAGGTGGTGCTGTTGGCAGTTAAAAATATCAACATGAGTTTCAGTTGTGCAGCAGGTGTCCCTACAGTCTGCTCATTCTGTCCCGGCATACACAATTGTGTTCTAAATTGTGAAAATTAGTTAATTCAGCATGCTGCCATATGATCCCAAAAAGCACAAGAGAGATTGAATGGATGTGGATCTAAACAATTACTGTACGCCTTTATTCGTTCTGTGTGGTTACAGGCTAATACTTGAATCTCTGTTAAAAACAGTCTGCTACACACATCATAAATGTGTACTTGCATTGGGGATATTGTGAGGTGCATGTTCAGTCTGCTACTTGTTCTTAAAAAAAAGAAACAAAACATCTTCATCTGCTCTTTTTCCCATTACATTTCTGTGTGTTTTGAAAAACAAAAATACACTCATCTCATTTATGCTGGCTGCAGACGGCTAACAAACACACACACACACACACACACACACACACACACACACACACACACTCACTCTCTCTCTCTCTCTCTCTCTCTCTCTCTCTCTCTCTCTCTCTCTCTCTCTCTCTCTCTCTCTCTCTCTCTCTCTCTCTGAGAAGACAGGCACAACTACAGAGCAGCTACAGTATGTAAAACATACTGATTTTGTGTTTCACTTCAGATGCTTGCTGAAAGCGTACAATATGTATGGCATTTAACTTATTAGTACAGTTGCTGTTAACAACTTTAGTTAAGTATAAAAATGATGCAGACTGTTGTTGGATCATTCATTTTTCAATGTGGTTTGGTGCTGGGAGCCCAACAGAGCGATCCTGAATGGCAGAGCAATGGGTGGTGCTGCCGATGTGTGCACCAGCAAACAACATTAAAAATGTCCCATTGTTATTACATTTGACCTAATGGTGGGATTTCATAACCAAATAAGTTTGCATATTTTTTTCGCATAGCTAGATCCTTGTTTTAGGCAGATATATTCTGAACATTAGACACAATACAGATCTAAGACAGCAAATGGATTATAAAGAAGAGGTCTGTTGCTCACATTCAAATGAAATGTATGTTATTCCACTGTGGAGCCATATGTCTTTGAGCCCCTCACTACTAAGCAAGGTGGAATCCTCATCTGGCTCCAATGAGCAAAATGTTATGGAGAATGGCAGCCAAACTCCACCTCAGCCCCTCCATGAATGGTTCATTTCTGGTTTGCAGTAAGTGTGTTTAGGCAGGACCATAAACGTTTTTTTGATGAATATGTTTAGCAGTGTGTACCTGATGAAAGGGCAGTATTTTTGGTCAAGTATATAGAAATTTATTTATGTCATGATGTGTAGGGATTTCCTGGGTTTTGTTTGCAGAAGCTGTCAGTTTCTGAAAAAAGCCATCTGTTTTTAATGTTCCCATTTTATATTAAATCTGAATAAGACAGCTATAATGCTCATAGCTTGATAAGAACACAATTGGTTGTGTCCCAGTGTTTGAGCGGCAAATGGACTAAAACAACTGCAGCAGTCCAATGTAAAAATAAAGTTATGATCCAGGCGCTACATGCATGCTGTGTAACATCTCCTAAATGAGTTCCCTTATATGTGGATGTGTGCTGCTGTCAGAGCCAGCTACTGACCCACAGGGGCCCTATAAGGGGTGTAGCAACAAAAATGTGCACATCATGCCACTGTTTGTTGCCACCACCCTCTGCCATGGAAAATACAGTTGACATACATTGCAGTTGTTCACCACAGAGTGCAAGATCAGATAGCAATATCCTCCCCCCAATACATACACACACACACACACACACTCAAAGGCAGCCGTAAAGTTCATGTCTGGTATCTTCCTTGGCATCTTAATTGAATCCCCAATACACACACACATACACACTAAAAATAAGCAATTATACAATGTAAAGGGGAAGAACATAGTATAACGTAGTGCACATAAAACAGGTAACTTGCTTGGCTGCTTAATAGTGCTTTTAAAGTGTGAAATTCTAAATCATTCCTATCACTTCACAATCACAAGCATTTGGTGGTTCAATAAACAAGTAGGCAAATGTCAAGATCCAATACAAAATATGGCAAAGATGGAAATAGTTCAGAGAATAAATATTGGAACACATATATAGCATAAAGTTTCAAGTACAACACCATTATCACTATGAGCTGTGTTATCAAAATCTACAGCATCCCTTTCATTATCAGAACAACTCATTTACAGCAAAATTGCCAGCATGAAAGTACAAGACACCTACTGTATGCCAGAACAACATAATACATCACCCAGTATATTCACAACCTGACTGGAACAGATGACAGCTTCCATCTATGATAGTTTCCAATCATAGAACCCATGCTTTTGTAGTATAACTCAGTCTGAATACTCATCCAAATCTGGTTGGTTGGGTCACAGCTCAAAGGGATTCATTACTGAAATATTTGAAAAATGTCACCTCATATCTGACTTCACTCCTGGTACACACCTCAACACAGTGACACTGCTGCTGGGTTTGGGTGAAGGTTAAAACAGGAGAGGTGCATGTAAATTACTAACTACATGAATAAAAGATACAGAAATATAAACATAAGTGAATAATTAAAAAAAGGTCAATTGGGATCAGACAGTTACTGCATAAGCATTGGTGTACTGTTGGTTGGAAGTGGATTTGGCAAGTAAGGCTGATGTGCCGGTGTGACATACCGTACTGTATAATTATTGCATTGCAAAAGTCACACCATGTGAGGGTAGTGCATCAATGCAACTGCTGGTACAGCAGTAGCAGGATGTATTGCAAGGCTTGATCACAGCAGTGATGGATGATCGAAACATGTAGTTTAAAAAGCATGGTAAATTACAAGGGACACAGGCTCTCTGCTCTTTTTTCCGTCTATTTTATCTGAATTTCTACATGTTCAGGTAGGGCAATTTCAACATACTGTTGAAGGGGTCAAAATAAAGTTAAGCCATCACTGTGCAGTCATCGTGCACATTTACCCTCATCAGTAGCCAGGAGGCAGCTCAGCCAGTGTGTCAGATTCAGAGACAGGCTTGCTAGAGGACACTCACACATGTGTGTGCGTGCATGCAGACCTGCACACTCATGTTCGGTGCATGACTGCACTGCTAGTGGCCTAAGGGGTGAAAAACTGTGGTTTATCCCACTGTGCTGAATGAAAACTCAAATCTTGCACAGGCCTGCACCACTGACTAGGCTCCCTCCACACTCTAAATTGTGCCCCGGAGGGGTCTTGCCATCCCTGAGTGCCCCAAGTGTGGGGTAATCTGTGGGAGACTCAGCAGAGCAGGAAAGAACCAGGCATTGTGGGCAGTGGGGCTGGAGGAATGTAACTGAGGGATCTAGGCCAGCAACCAGGAGACAGAAATAAATGATAATGGGGGAGAACCATAAGGAGTTGGCCCACCAATAGTGCAGTGGCTAGGGACAGTTGCATGTCATGTTGGTGATCTGGGTTAGCGCTCCAAGCCCAGGTCCCTAATGTGGGCTGGCAGAAGGCTAGGAAGGAATATGCTCCAGAGGAAGCAGACTATTTTGTTGGCTGTGTCCTCAGGAAGCATTGCAAGGAATTTGGGAACACGAACTCATGGCAAATTGTCAAGCCAGTGCATTTGGAGCCTTTCCTTCAGCATCACCCAGGAAGAAGAGGTCTTGGAAAAAAATGTAGCAGACAGCTGTAGGATGATGACCCATGTTTCCTTCAGTCTAGAAAACACCTTGAATCTTGCTCCTGAGGGAGAGATGACACAGGCCCTGAAAGTCCCACCACATGGTAAAAACACTTGGGAATACATGGTCAGAGATTAGCACTTTCGAGGTGGGTAAGTTGTCAGTGGGGACAGTTTGGCAAGGAGAATAAAAAGTCTACATGGAGAGAACAATACAAATAATTTTACAATATTGTATAGGAGGTAAAAGGTATTTACAAATATTTACAGGTAAGAAAAGCAATTTTCAACCCAGTGGAATGAAGGGCTGAAAAGATTGCTCCTTGCTGCTACCACTCCAGCAGTCTAGGTTGGGGAATGACCTCAGGTTGCTGGGGGTGAGCATTGAGGGGAAGAGAAGGAGGATTGAGTGTCCCAGGGACTGCTCTCATCTTCTGTGGAAAGGTGGCCAAGCAGTCTCAGCCTTTGAATGCCACCGGGTGGAGGACAGGGTGTAGCAGTACCGGCTCCCAGTGACTCAATGGGTGGGACTGTGGTTCCACAATGCATGTCCACCTCCATGAGTATGCACTTGTCTGCAGCCAGGGGTTAGGGAGAAAATAGAAAACTGAGTCAGGTAAGCTTAATGAAGCCCCACCCACTCTTTCTCTGCCCACACTGCTACTTAGTCCCTGAGCCACGTCTTGAATGTTCATTGGGGGGGAGCAGCCCTCCTTTCACTAGCGTAGCAATGGGAGGGCTCTACAGGGGGACTTCAACTCAAGGATGGAGAGAGGCAGGAGTCGGCCTGGGAAGCAGGTATGGAGCTGAGCAAGTCACCCACCTGACACTGGAGGAGAAAAAACTGTAGTTAGAGACAGGTTGAATAGGGGCTTCAATGTTAAATTCCAACATTTGCTCTTTAATATCTTATCAACCATTCAATGGATTTGCATGAAATGTTGCATGTGCAGTCTCATTTGTGGCAGATCTCCGAATGCATCAAGTTTCATTCTGGTCAGATGTGCAGATTCCGAGATATGGATAGTGACAAAAGTGAATTTTTCATAGTTTTTTTTCCTCTTTGGTTTGAATGGGATTTTCTTTGAATTTGGCTACAGCTCAAATGGTTTAGAATTTTGGTCTGAAATGTTCAGGGTAGAAAGGGGATGACTCACAGATGTGCCTTTTGCTAGTTTGGTGAAAAAAATATTAATCCGTTCTAAAGGTATTCTGATTTAAAATGTTCATTCATGGTTTCTGAGCATGCTCAGTGAGCACCTCAAAACAGCTGCATAAAAAGAAAAAAATAATTATTTAGTCATATTGACATCATCCTTTTAAGTTTGTGAAAAATCTTTTTTCATTTGTCTGCCATCTTGTTTACAGTTGTGCCTAAAAATTCACATTAAGAAACCCAGAAAAGTTATATTCTGGGGAGGAGCTAACACATGTAACTTGCTTATCAAGGCCCCCTTAGCTGGATTCTGGTCTTATCTATTACAAAAATTCCCTTAAAGTGTTTTTAACATTATAAATCTTCTTTCATATAAAGGGATGCGAAACAAGATCTTGTTTTGTGTGACGAGTTATAAAACAAGTTATTTTTTTATATGGGGAATCAATGCACTGTATTTCAATGGGATTTTCAACTTTTGTGCTTAACTTTGCCATTTTTTCATATTTTTACACCAAATGTTCAGCATGGCTTAATGAGACCTCACCTTATGAACAATGGCAGTGGAAGTACGCAAACCTGGCCGGAACATTGATTTTCAAAGTTGCACGTTGGCAAAATCATCTTTTGGATGGGATTTGAAAATTTGCACTGCCCTAGTTCGTAAGGTGGGGTCATATAAAGGCTATGTTGAGATTTGGTGGTCAAACTATGTTAGCATGCAAAAGACATGCACGTGTATTGAAATTTTGCTATGCTCCCTCGTAACTGGCAATTTTAATTATGTTGGCTCAAAACTGTTGTCATACACATATTTTTACACCATCTCATGAACATCACAGCTGTCATCTTTCAAACCCTAGCCAAACTATGTTTTTTCATCTGTAGCACGCAATAGCATTGCAGAATCGCATTGTAGTGTGTATTTACTCTTCCATATAGAAGATTAATTAATAAGCTGGGTAGGTTCAGGGTGGGTCAGAAGTTGGTCAACTGGGAGGCAAACTGATTGACGGGCAGAAAACAGAGAGTGGTGGTAAATAGTATACAGTCAGAAGAGTTGAAGTCCCAAGTGGGGGTACCTCAGGGATCAACCCTGGGGCCAGTCCTCGTCAATATCTTCATCAGTGACATTGCAGATGTATTGGAGGGTAAGGTTTGTCTGTTTGCAGATGACACCAAGATCTGCAACAGAACAGATGATCCAGATGGGGTGGGCAGAATGAGAAGATATCTGGATAAACTAGCAAAATGGTCAGAAGAGTGGCAACTGGTGTTTAATGCAAAGCAGTGCAAGATCATGCAGATAGGGAAGAGAAACCCTGAAGCCACCTATAGGCTTGGAGGGGAGTTGCTGGCAGTCACAAGGGAAGAAAGAGACTTGGGCATTATCATCACCAATGACTTGAAATCACCCAAGCAGACTACTAAAGCAGTAGGTAAGGCCAGGGGGATGTTAGGGTGTATTAGTAGGGGTATCACAAGTTGTAAAAGGGAGGTAATAATCCCTCTTTATAAGACACTGGTTAGATCCCATCTGGAGTACTGTGTGCAGTACTGGAGGCCACACCTTCACAAGGACATTAACCAAATTGAGGCAGTCCAGAGAAAGGCAACCAAAATGGTGCAGGGACTGCATCAGAAAACATATGAGGACAGATTAATGGAGCTCAATATGTATACCCTAGAGCAAAGGCAGGAGAGAGGTGAAATGATCAAAATATTAAAACACCTTAACAGCATTAATAAGGTAAAATAGTCTAACATGTTTCAATATAAGAGAAATAGCAGGACAAGAGGACACAGCATGAGATCAGAGGGAGGCCGTTAAAGGGGTTATATGAGGAAGTTATTTTTCACAGAAAGGGTGGTAGATGCATGAAACTGCCTACCTCAGGAAGTGGTGGATATGAATACAGTGTAGGGCTTCAAGCTGGCATGGGATAGGCATAAGGGAGCAATACAGATGAGTATGACTAGATAGGTCATTGACAAAGCAAAGGCCCATGGCACATTTATAAGATAGAAAAAGAAATGGTCAGAATGGATGGGTCTTGTGGTTCTTATCTGCTGTCAACTTCTATGTTTCTATGTTTCTATAATATTTACATTTTCATAACTGAGTTCATAAGGTAGGTTAATAAGGGTATGCTGTCAGTTTCATTCCTGTTTTACTACAAATGCAAGTGCAGGGCACAGCGTTTCCACAGCAACATATATGTATGCATCTAAGGATGGATAGGAGTGCCGGCTCCCACAGACAAATGAGAATACTAATTAGACTATTTCAAAAAATAAGAAAATTATTTGCAAAAACTTTGTTAATGCACTAGTAAGGGTTGAGGTGATAACAGTAGGGAAACGTGGTGTTAGGATTTCCAACCCTAACACCCCACTCCCACCCATGAGACAGCAACAGGAAAAAACATTATTATTTCACCACACTTGCCTCTTCACGGATCAAGCATGGGGTGTGCCTTGGGGTTGTCAGCCCAAACGTTCACCCCATTCTCATGTACTCCACACATCTCATCTTCTTTCATGGTTGAATGGGTGAGCATTAGGGCTGACAACCATAAGGCCCACCCCGTGCCTAATTAGTGAAGACACAATAGAGGTGAAACAGTAATGTTTTTTTCCTGTTGCTGTCTGGTAGGTGGGGTTGGGTTTTAGGGTTAGAAGCCCTAACACCACCACATGCACACACACACACACACACACAAGCATTTGTCAATGACAAATATTTGTTTGCTGGTTTTAGCATGGGAGGTGCAGGAGTTAGACAGATGTAGAATAGGAATGGCAGTGAAGTATTGAACTTCATGTGAACCCCACCTCCACCATGCAGAGATGGACAGGCATTGGGGTATGCCTTTGTGTCTTCACGCATAATGCTCACACCATTTCACCTCACCCTATCCTGCAGACACTGATTAGTGTTGATGTGTGCCTTTGGGTGTTCGGCTTTACTGTTACCCCATTCCATAAGGACATATACTGAAATGGGTGCAGTATAGTAGAATTGGGTGAAGTCTGGGGCCAAAGAGTACAGGACACACCTTGATGCCTGTCACTGGTGGCAGAATGGGAGTGGAATGGCATGAGAATTATAGCCAGCAATCCAAAGGCACACCTCTAACACCTGTCAGTCTGTACAGGGTGGGGTGTTATGTTGGGAATCATAATGCCCCAGGTGTTTATTGGTATTTGCACTACAAATTTTCAACATGGCCTTTTTGTGACCCCCACCTCATGAAAGCATTTGGAACCCCTGCTCATGAACAGTGGCACTGTGATTTTGTTAATCTGTCTTGAATGTTGATTTACTACAGCAACCACGCCATTCTGCACCAGATGTATGAATACACAGTTTGGGCAGCATATGCAAAATGTCAGCTATCCCGTTTATAAGGAAGTGTGGAAAAATGCCAATGCTGAAAATCTGGAGTGAAAATATTAAAAATTCTCAAAGTTATGAGCGTGTGTGGAAACTGTGCAATGCAGCTCATAATACAGTCATTTTGTGAAATGTTCTCATCAAATTTTCAACATCGGCATTTTGGAACCTCCACTCATGAACAGTGTCACTGTGATTTTGTTAACCTGTCCCAAATGCTGATTTTCCACAGCGACCGCAATATTGCATGCCACATGTGCAAAACCATATTTTGGGCAGGATGTGAAAAGTGACAGCTGTTCTGTTCATAAGGAGGTGTGAAAAAATGGCAATGCTGAAATTCTGGATTGAAAATATATATATTTTGGAAATGTTTATACCAAATTTGCAACATAGGCCACCTCATGAACAGTAACACTGTTGTGTCATTACTCAGTCCCAAATGGTGATTCCAAGCAGTGACCGCAAAATTACCTTTCGGGACCGAATAATGAGATGACAGTGACTTAATTCATAAGGCGGGGTCCCAAAAACCCCATCTTGAAAATCTGGTGGCAACTTTCACAAAAATGGGTGAGCTATTCACCAAAGTAAAAAAAACAAACATTCATGCCATTATACAGCTTACCGGCATGTCTTCAGTTCGTGGTCGACTTCGAAGAGTGCAGACATGTTTCCAGTCCACTGAAGATAGTCGCACTGGGCTCCAGAGGTAAGTATGGGGTGGGGGTTTACAGGGATGTGGGGTGTGCAGAGGGTGGTTGCAGGTTGGGGGAGTGGGCACTGGAAACAACAAGGACCGTTTTCTACTTTTCAGTTAAAAAAAACAAATTAAGGTGCCATTGGCGGGTTCAGGGGAGATGAATTCAGTTCTGTTTACCAGCAGAAGAAGGAGCTGAGCAGACACCAGACTCAGCAGCAGCAAGAAGGTCTAATGGCATGCCACTTGAAATGACTCGGACTGATCTTTTTTTCCTTTGTATAAAGTTTTATTTTTAAGCGAGGATGGGGCAGACGCAGGTTGTCATTGCACGTCCCCATCCTGCTTTGGGGGGATAAAAATCCTGAACCTCGCTGTCTATATGGTGCTCTGACCCCGTAAGGCCTCAATTAGCCTCTAGAGACAGTCCCCCGACCAGATACCAGTACTGCAGCTCCGATAATGGGGGAAGGTCGGTGCCGTGGCCCCACTCTCTGGGGGGGATGCCAGGGATAACCGTGGGGACGCAGGCATTTCTGGAGGTGGGGGCTTACGGGGGTCCATGACTAGAGCAGAAAAATAATGACGGGAGTAGTGGGGGGGGCCAAAAGAATAAATTAAAAAAAAAATCTTTCTTCACTTACAATTAATGAAGTTTTTCCTGATTGTCATGGTAGATATGTGATTATTGAGATTATTCTACAGGGTAAGCTTTAACCTTCTTTTTTCACTGATTTTTTTTTTTTTACAACTAACTCTGTATAGTTCCCCTTATATTATAGGGGGTGACTTTAATCTTGTTTTGAGGAGCAAGATCGGACATCTATTTTCAGTTCTTCTTTTGGTCCATCAATTAAGATAATTAGGAACTTTATGAGGATTCTTAGATCATCAGACCCTTGGTCGGTATTTAACCAAAATATGAGAAGTTTTTCTTTTTTTTCTTCAAGCCAACATTCCTTTTCTAGAATACATTTTTTTCTGATTTCAGATGCATTATTACATACGATGACAAAAATAGTCTATCCTCATTCATTCACCTTGCATAATGGATTTACACTGTTTATCAATTAAGAGCTCAAATTATACCTGGAAGATGGATATAGCCCTTTTCAATGAAGAAATGTCCTTTTTGCCTTTTCAGAATAAAATAAATTTATTTTTTCAAGTAAATACAGAGTCAGAGTCTAGTACTGATATGATATGGGAGTCTTTCAAAATATGGGTCTGAAGTACTTTACAACTTAAGAATCATAGGAAAAAATGGCAAGAACAAGAAAGGCAGTTACAGGATGAAATACAGACTTTTGAACAAATTTATATTTTAAACAAGAAGATGGATGTTTATAACAAAATGTTTAAAAAAAGAACAGATCTGAATAGACTTTTAACTGATAAAGCAGAAAATCAAATATTGAAAACAAGGTCTAATTATTCGATGTTCTCAGATAAGCCTTTAAAATTAATGTCTTGGCAATTAAAAAAGATCAGGAAAAGAATAATATTAACTCAATAAAAATGAAGAGGGAAGTTTAGAGAGAGACCCTATAGTGATAACAGAACTTTTTGAAGATATTATCAAAAATTATATAAGTCAGAATATAATTACAATCAGGAGGGATTGGAAGAATTTTTGTCTAAATTGCATATTAAGCACATTAATAATGAGATGAGACAAGTGCTTGATAAATCTATAACTCATGATGAAATTTCACGAGCAATTGACAGTCTTTCCTGGGAAAAGCCCTGGGTCCAGATTGGATATACATTGATTTCTATAAAATTGTTTAATCTTTTTTGATCCCCTTTCGGAGTAAACTTTTTGAGAACTTCAGTGGGACTCAATTTATCCCTTCCTCATTTCAAAGAGCGATGTTGCTATTGTTTTATAAACAAGAGAAAGATCCAACTTTATGTGGGTCCTGTAGACCTATATCATTATTAAATGCAGATTATAAAATTTTCACAAAAGTTTTGGCTTTAAAGTTGGAGAAGACACTCCCTGACCTCATTGAACAAGATCAAACAGGTTTCATTAAAGGACAGAAAATTGCTGATAATTTGTGTAGAACTATAAGTATGATAGCAAATAATAAACAGCATGATGGAATATTGCTTGCAGTTGACTCTGAGAAGGTATTTGACCTAATGGAATGGGTATTTTTATTCACCCTTCTTAAAAATATGAACTTTGGCAATCAGTTCCTGACCTGGGTTAAAATGTTATATTCAAATCCTAAAGCTATTATTAGAATTAATAATGTGTTATCTGATTCTATATTTTTACACAGAGGTATGAGACATTGAAGTCCCCTCCCCCCTTTGCTGTTTGTTTTAGTTATGGAACCATTGGCTATTGCTATTCTTCAGAATGGTAATATTAATGGAATTCAGGTTAATAATATGGGTCATAAAATTAGTCTTTATGGGGATTAAATTCTGCATTATCTAACAAACCCTTTACATTTTTTTTTAGAATTTATTAGATTGGCTTCTATATATGGTAATATTTCAGGTTACAAGATAAACTGGCAAAAAACTCTTTTGATGTAATTAGATGATAATTTTCATTTTGATACGACAGGGCTTAGGGTACAGGAACAATTAGATTCCATTAAATATTTGGGTATAGATCTAACAAATAAATATGAAGCTTTATATCAAGCAAATTTTATTAAATTACTTAGGGAACTTAAAATTGATCTGGAAAAGTGGATTCATCTTCCACTGAATTAATTGGTAGAACAAATGTGATAAAGATGAAAGTTCTTTCAAAACGTTTATATAAAGTTAATGCTATCCTTATCATTATTCCTAATATTTTTTTTGATAATTTAAGAAGGATTATTATAAATGTCATATGGAATAAGAAAAAAACAAGGCTTTCTTATCAAAAATGTATTTTCTCTAAAGAAAAAGGAGGGTTTGCTTTACTGAGTTTTAAATACTATTATTATGCAGCTCAAAGAGGAGAAATACAGTATGGACTAAGAGATGACTGTTTTCATTCTCTATCTATGACAGTTGAACAGGACATCCATGGAAGCCAGCCCCTGAGTCAATTCCTGTTTTCAGGGTATTATAGTAAGAATAAAAAATCTGGAAAATAACTAATCCTTTTACGTATACATCTATTAAATGTTGGCTGGAGATCCATAAACTGTTACAGATTAACCTTTCGATTACAAAATTCTCTCAGAAACATAAAAATTATTATTTTTTTACCATCAATTAATGGTTCTCATTATACAGGAAGGAATGAAAGAGGCATTTTCGACTTTTCTCAACTACACGAGAATTATATTATATTATCGTTTACACAATTACAAGAGAAGTACAGTATCCCTCATGCACATTATTTCAAATATCTTCAAGTTAAGAATTTTATTAATACTAATATTAATGTGGGCTCTTTGGTTAGTACTAAGGTTTTGGATTTGCTAGAGCAAAATCCTAGTGGTTTGATAGGGATATTGCTGTAGGTGATGATATGTATCGGTTAAAAGAAAAATGGGCACACAACTTAGGAGTGCAGATATCTGATAGTCTGTGGGACCAAATTTTGGTTTTTCCGATTGCTAACGTTAAATCTAGTAAATTGTTACAAATACTCTTAATACCCTTCATCGGACTTATTTTACCCCTTATAGGCTGCACAAGATTAATAATAATATATCTCCAAATTGCCCTAGATGTGCTTGTACCTCTGGCACCTTAGTACATATGTTACATAACTGCCCTTATTTGTCAAATTCCTGGCTCAAAATCTATGATTTTCTTAATAAGATCCTGAAATTGAATATAAAAGTTAATCCTATGATGGGACTTTTGGCACTTTCAGTGCAAAATAGTGTGATGACTCATCAAATAATTTTATTTGTTATCTCTATGATTTTGGCAAAAAAAATATCCTTTTAAAATGAAAGGATTCTTTTCCTCCACTCTTTAATAACTGGTTGAATTTTTTGATAGATGCAATGAGATTGGAAACGGTTTATTAACTAAAGGAGCAGAAATGTATTTCCTTTGAAAAATTATGGGGTTCTTTATATATACAAATCCAAGATGGAATTATTTAGTAATATTGAATACCTATGTTTGTTATATTTGAGTTGTGCAAAATATGGAATCCTGGATAGTATAGAAGGGAGGATTGTGATGATGGTTATTAGGAAACTATCTTAAGGACATAATGGTTTTGATGGAAGTGTTATCTCCATGACCAATCTGAGTCCTCCATAAAGAAAAAAAAGAAAGAAAACAAAAACAAATTAAAACCATTGCGGGAAGGTTTTCTTTTTTGCAGGTAGATTTGGAATGCTGGAGAGGGCTCCCGGCATGCCACCTGTGTGTTTCTTTTGGAGGGGACTGGAGTAGATGGGGATTGTGGCCCCCATCTGCAAAAAATAAGGGATCTGTGTTTGAGGGGGACATGATACCAAATGGGAATTGGGCACCCCTCTTGGCAAACAAAATCTACAGGGACATTATGCCAACAGGGAGTGGGCTCCCCCACTGGCAAATTAAATGGGGAGGGGGCATGCCAACAGGGGAATTGGGCACCCCCGTCAGCTTTCATGGGGACTCTGAGGTGGACGGCAACAGCCACTTCCATGTTAATGGAAATTTTACACCAGGCAAGGTACCACCCTGTAATAATGGGTCACTTCCTCATTGCAGCGACAATTTTGTTTCAAGTTGGTGGCTCTCTTGCAGGACTAGTGTCGGCAGCAGCATGCCATCGCATTGGGAAAAGGGTGCCAAGCCTCTAATTGCAGTGGAGGCATTGACCACCACAGTGCCACAACTCCAAAACCCTGCTTCTCTCCTAAGCTGTCATATAATGCTTCTTGCACATGCGTGCAAGCAAACATAAAAAGAAATAGCACCTTTCATATGTATTGTCCCTATTGTTATAAGCAATGAACAGTTGTATCAGCCATTAGGCAGACAGAAGGAGGTTATGAAACACCAGGAGGGAAGCTAAACAAGACTAAGTTACAATGAAAGAGAGCGATACAGAGAGAGAGAGAGAGAGAGAGAGAGAGAAAGCGCGAGAGTGAGAGAGAGAGAGAGAGAGAAGAAGTTAAGCACAGAGAAGTTGAGTGACTTGGTCAAAATCGCAGTAGGCAGTGCTGATGGGACTGGAGCTCAAACCTATGTCTTCAGTGTCACTGCTATACTTTCTAGCCACCGACCTACTAGTTGCAGTGTCTCTGTACACAAGTACTCCAAGCATAAAGATTATAAATATATCTACACACATGTTTTTTTCAATCAGGCTATAATAAGACACAGTATCATGAAATGGATAAAGTTACAGATTTAATGCTGCTCATTAATACTATGTCAAAAATCTAACAGGAACATGGGTATGTTACTTATAGGGATTGTATCAGAATGCAGTACCCATACACACACTAAGCTGCTACTATTAGGTTATATTTTTTTATTATTTACTGTATTTAGATTTTCAGAAAGACCATTGAGCCAGAAGCTCTTTTACAGAGGTTCCACATCATCAGAACAAACAGGAATAGACAATGATTATATAACATTAGGGATACAGCAATGTTACAGCACAGAGCAAGCTAAATAATAAACAATTAGTAGGTTACAAGGTCATAGCCAGAACATGTATTGAAATAGCTCTATTGTCTAAGTGCTATGAAGATAATGCAGCAAGTTTTAGCCTTGATACAGAGAGAGGAGTGCTTAGAGGGGTAAGGACTAGAGGAAGGTAGGGGAGGGCAGTCAGGGTGGAATAAAGACATGATTAAAGGGCAGGTTAATATACAGTGGTAGGGAAGAGACAGGGGATAGATAGAGCAGAGTGGAACATGCCACGGGTGGGTAGTACAAAATGTAGTTAGAGCAGAAGTAGAGCATGCAACTAGGGAGGGGAAGCAGCATAGAATGTCCCATCCCACAATCACAGTCTCTGATGCTAGCAGAGCCCTGAGTTTCACTTTTGAAGTTAATGGGGCTAAGGGGACACCGTATGAAAGGAAGTCAATCTGAGCAGTTCAGAAAATAAATAAATTATAGAGGGGGAGAAGAGAGTAGCAGGCTGCAGAAATATGTGCATGCAAATTACACCCTGCACACTCAGAAACACAGTGCTTGTAATGCCAGCCAGTATGACATTAGTGGTCGCTTGGGGGGGGGGGGTCTTGCACTTCTTTAGCTACACAAACCCTTCAAGCATATGTGTGTGTGGGATAGGATGAGAGGAAAAGGAAGAGCCTCAGCTTTTTTTCATTTTTTTGGTCATAATTTTTACTTGTGCATCCCTGTTACAGAGGTCATGCTTATCATTTTTGTGCAGTGGTCCAGCTAGGAAAGTAGTATCAATTTGCACTGGCCCCTCAAGAGTTAAACTAATCCCAAGCTATAACAGAGATTACTGCAAAGCAGGAAGGACTCTCCTCTTCCCACCTCTTTCCAATTACTCAGATTATCAGTAGTACCCCCTCTCTCTTTCCCCTTCTCCATAAACCCTCACTGGTGTCCCATGACACTCTTCCCTCTACTCTTTCCGTTAAGTTCTCCCTGGTGTCTAATGGCATGTTCTACTGTTCCTCTTACCCTTAAGTTATTGGTGTCTAGTGGCACCCCTACCTCTCTCCTTCAGCATAAGTTCTTCTTGGTGTCCACTGGCACCCCTACCTCTCTCCTTCAGCATAAGTTCTTCTTGGTGTCCACTGGCACCCCATCCTTCTCCCCTTCCCCATATCTTATTCTTGGTTTCCACTGGCACCGCATCCCTCTCCCCTTTCCCATATGTTCTCTCAGGCGTCCAATGGCAACCTACTCCCACCCCAACCTCACACTAGTCACTGATGGCAGCACAAACCCTCCACTCACCTCCTCTTTTGGTCACTGTCTAACTCTCACAACTAATATTTGAAAAAAAAACTCTCCAAACTATCTCAGCCCCACCACCCTCCTCACCTATGTCCCCTTTGTCAGCAAGTCATCAAAAGTTCTGAAGTACGTGACTAAATTTTTTAATGAAGCATGCCAACTACAGTATTAACAGTATCATTGCAGGGCCTGAATTCCAGCCATCTCTCCTAGTAGTGCTTTGTGAAATAATGTGAGGGAGAAATGGCTGGCATACAAGCCCAGCAGTGACACTGTTAAGATACTATTTGCGGTGCACTTCTTTAGGATTTTATTTGCACATGTTTAAACTTTTGATGAGTTGCTGACTACGGGACATGTGTGGAGAATACTGTAGGGCTGTGATGGGTGGGGGGATTTATTTATTTATTTTTTAAATTACACCAGTCCCGGGGCAAGCCAGGGGGCAATTCCACTGGCCCAAAACTGTTTGCATGGTGTACCCTGGGCCAGTTATGTTAAGCATGAACCCTGATGTAACATTCACAGATCACAACTAAAACTGAGCATTCCCTCTCTAAAACTCGAGTCCCATTGTTTTGTGATTTGCATTTTCACAGTTACCTTTCAAGGTCAGAACATCAAAATGAATGAGATGAGGAAACAGAAAGGATAAGATTAGCTGGTCCAGTGGCATGGAGGGTTAAAACACTGGGCACCATGCCTCCCACCATGCCAGTGACTCGAGTTCAGAAGTGGTCCTGGGCCACCAGCATCGGCCAGGGAAGAGAGGATTGAGCATCTGCCTGACAGTTCATCTCTGGGGGAAAGGTTGTGCCATACTGCTCCTGTACTGCCACCATGTGGAGGTATGGGGCTGCAGCAGTGGCTACAGCCAGAACAAGGGGCAGTCAGGGGACAACACATGGCATGTGTGTGCCTCTACACACATGTACATCTGTATCACTGCACACCAACAGCCACCAATAGGGTGAAAATGGAGGCAGAAAAACATGTGATGCAGCAGGATGGTGACCACCCTTTTGCAGACCCATACCATTGTCCATGCAAGGCCACAACTGGACTGAGTCAATGGGAGGGGGTTGGGGAGGATGGCTCCTCCCCTCCTGGCTTTGGCACAGTGGTAATCCATGGGAGTTTGAATGACTGGTAAATACTGGGGAGGCGTGTGCCAGCTGTGAGTAAGGTAGGGCTGCAGGAAGTCAGAACCGCACAGGAAGAACGACACCTTGATAAAAATTTCATCTTTTTCCTTTTGAACAGTCTCATTAATATGAAATCTGCAAGTATTATGGTTCAAGGCAGAGTGGCTACTGGTTGAGTGCAGGCTTGAAAATGAGGAGACCCAGATTCAAATCCCACCATAATTAGTTATACACTGTGTGACCTTCAGTAGGTCATTCAAATCCCACCATAATTAGTTATACACTGTGTGACCTTCAGCAGGTCATTCACCCTTCCATTTTTTCTGTCCTTGCTATTTATTTCAGGTAATAACAGAAAAGACATAATGAGCTGGTAACAGCTTGTTTCAGATCTGTACTGATTAGATGTTACACTGAACAGAAGCAGGACCCACTGAAAATGACATGCTGCCTCTCAAGTTATCAGTCTAGATATGTTGATTCTCTACTGGTCAAGCTTGACAACCTTGGATTCCATGGGAACAGTAGGGTGCACTAGGACCGGTGACTGTTAGAGGTCTTGGAAACCACTGGGGAGACTAGATGGTCACCTCATGGTACCTCAAGGGAATCAACAAAGTCAGGAGGGTAGCAGCTTTAAAAAGAGACGTGCAAGAACAAGGAGGCACAATTTGAAGATAGTGATGGGATGGCTAAAGGGCAACATGAGGAAGCATTTTTTCATGAAGAGGGTGGTGGACACATACAGTGGCCTTCCTGATGTGGTCATGGGGTCAAAAACAGTGTGGGACTTCAAGAATGAATGGGACAGACATAAGGTAATTCTGGTGGGGAATAGGAAGAAGTAGGCAGTTGGTTAACTAGGATCTGCAACTTATCCAACAGGTAGGGATATGGGCAGACTGGGTGGGCCAAGCAGTCCTTATCTGCCATCAAAGTCTGTGTTTCTGTTTCACAGGTAAGCATGGTTCAGGACCTAGTTGCCACAAAACAATTAAGCATAGCCTGCCTAAACATTCAGAAGCCTCCTCTAAAAATTGTAAAGACTGGGTTACACTGGTGCAAATAGATACAATAACCCTGATGGAAACCTGGCTCATCCCCAAAGTATCTAATGCTGTCACCACCCTGCCTAGATTTAACCTCTTTAGAGTAATCAAATTGGGCACACCTGTAGGGGGATGTTTAATCTACACAAAATCCGACTTGAGGGGCTATGAACTAGAAATTAATAGCTTGACAAGGGAATGTGAATTTCAGGCAGTTAAACTCATGCTGGGGAGAAGACACAAGTCCTTCATCCTTATGACAAACTATATGCCACCTGGTAAACACCAGTCTGGCTTGAGTCCTTCTCCAGATATTGCAGGCAAAATAACTGAAACTGGGAAATAATTGTCACAGGAGACTTCAATATCAATTGGTCTGGCTGGATGTCCCCACATTTGCAGTTCAGAGCCTTAGAGCGCTACGCTACACTGTCTCCGGGGGGGGGGCAGAATTGCTGTGGTCCCCGAAAGCTCCCTCGTGGGACCCAGTGATAACTTGTCCAGCATTTGGCTCCTGAGAAGAGGGAAACTTCCGACTGGAACCCCTGAATAACTGGCCTCCTTGCCCCTTTCCATTCCTTGATTATTCACCTTTTTGTTTTTTTTTGTTTTTCAAAAACAGAGCTCTGCCTCCCCGGTGTCCTTCTCTGGGAAGGAGCGAGGAAGAGGGGTGGACGGAAGGAGCGGAGGGGGCCCGAGGAAGCGCTGGAGGGCCTAGCCCTTCTGGATGTCCGGGTTCATCACCCTCGACCGCTGAGGCTACCGGAAACGCCTCTCCGCCTCCCGACTGCCTAATCCTGTAAAAAACAGCCCGATATCGGGGGAGGTGGAGGGCGTGGAGTCTCGAGAAGGCTCTGGCCTTCCGTGCGATAGTCCTGGGACTTGTAGGGAGCCTGCAGTGGAGGAGGAGGTAGGCGACCCGGGCGCATGGTGGCAGGCGGCGCTGGGCGGAGATGCCACAGGTGTGAGGGAGGAGGGAGGGTGTCCCCGCCACGTCACATCATGTGAGGGCCCGAGGAGAGGAGGATATCAGCCTGAACGGTGCGGTGGCGAGGCGGGTGGGGGAGCCCCTAGGCTGGAGAGAATGCCACGTGGCCTTAGGAGCAGAGAGGCCCTACAAAAAACGCCGGGAGACGCCGAGGTTAGGAAGTAGCGACTCCGAGGGAGTTAGGCCACACACGTGGCTGGGGAGCCGTGCAGCTGGGGAGCAACGGGCCGAGAGGCCAGAAAAAACACAATAAAAGGCGAGCCCTTCTAAGCAAAAAACCCCCTGAGAGCACAAATAGGGGCTCGGCCACAGGAGCCTCAGTAACCATTTTCTTGCCTAGAACACCCAGCGTTTTTAGGCAGAATATGCCAGCCAGACTCTCAGGCAATTAATAGCAGCTGATGAAAACTTTTATAATAAAAATACTTTTTTTTTTTTTTTTAACTTTTAAACTTTTAAGCTTTCAAGAGCTTCTGCTACCATATAGCTGGCTTTTTATAGCTAGTAGCAGATGAACAACTGAATGTACCAACAATTAAATTTCTGGTTCCTACCTTGTATAGAGCAGACAGGGGTCCCTGGTATGCTTCTTGCCTGTTCAGATGCACAATTCAAAACTGGAGAGCAGGGGTTCCTGGGACCTGGATATCCTGGAAATCTGATCTGGGTCATGTGCATCATTAGCCTATCAGGTGAGCTGTAACCCATGAGGTAATGTCTGGAGTGCCATGGATGCCAACCAATCACAATTGGATTTCCAAATCCAGAGTGAGTCATAGGGATATAGTTGCCACTCTCTTTCACTCCCAAGCACAAGCGCCAACAATACAATTGGCACCAGGATCCTCATTGATTGATCCTGGCTATCCACCCTGACAGGATCAAAAAAATTAGAGTGCTAACCGACACCATTGTCAACACTCCTCAGTGCAATGTAAGTGGGCCGCATAATAGTCCAAGCCTGCCCTACACAAAGATAATTTATAAAATGGCAAATATAATCCTGAGCCCTGATTGGTTGTTAGTTATGCATTAGAAATGTCTAATGCACAGCTAAAACAAGAGCTGGCAACCAGGACTCAGCACACAAAAAAAATACTAATGAGCACAAAATAATTTTTATTTTAGTTGGAATTTTAACAACCATATTTTTTTTTTCAATTTAAAGTTTATTGATACATTTTCCACAATAAGGGGCAGTTTAAATGACAGTGACATTGACATTCTGATACAATGTAAAGGAATAACTGCCTAACACACCCTTCCCTCCCCTTACTGCAGTAACCCAACCTAATGCTCGTCAAATGCCAAGCACCTTACTTAAGGTCTTACATGACAATATAGTCTGAGATACACTTAGACTTGAATCAGAGAAATTAGAAAGCGAAGGGGATCCCAGATTTTGGTATATGCTGTCATTCTATTGTGGAGACTGGCAATCGCTTTTTCTGTGCGCAGATTGGACAGAATTTCTTTTACCCATTCCTGGACAGATGGAGAGGACTTATCTTTCCAGTGACGTAGAATAAGCTTCTTAGCTGATAAGGCAATCATGGAAATGTGAAACTTTTGTACCTTAACTCTAATAGATGATAAGTCCCCTAACAGACAAATCTCAGGAGTAAAGTATTCCTGAAGGCCCAGCAGAGGGTCCAGGAAAGTTTTAATTGAATCCCATAAGGGGAGATTTTGGGACAGGACCAAAACATGTGGAGAAGTGTTCCTTCTTCCTGCAAACATTTATTGCATATATTGGAATTCAGGTAACCCCACTTCTGTAATTTAACCGAGGTGTAGTACAAGTTATGTAAAATATGATATTGCATGAGATGCAATCTGTCTTGAGAAATATATTTATGACATGATCTCCACAGAGAATGCCAATCCAAGTAGTGTTGAGGGAAGAAATTATTCCAGAATCTTGTAGGCCCAAAGAGACTCCCATATTTTTTGTGGAACAAAATCAGATATAGCTTAGAGATTATACCTGAAGATCCAGAAAGTGGGGAAACCTCAGGTATCAGAGAAGTGATGGTCTGGGAGGGAGGAGTATTACCGAAATTAATTACAAGTAAATGCCTTAATTGTATAACTTTGAAATGAGAGGAAACCGGAATGAGAAATTGCTTAATAACATCTTCCACTGATAACCAGTGACCCTCTCCATCCGTAAGAGAGCATTATCAAAAAAACTTCCAAATTATATTCTGGACTGCTTCACCCAGACCATTCCTAGTTCCTATGCCCTAAGAAGCAACAACATCATCCTGTTCAAATTGCCCAAATTCAACACCCGGCTAGGGAGGGCAGCAATCAGCTATTCTCTAGCTACAGCATGAAACACCCTACAAAAATCCCTAAAACTGTCCAATCTTATATCAATTGCATCCTTTAAACAGCATTGTACAGTTTTCTTCACAGAGAAATGCAGTTGCTACCGCTAGAGCTAGCTTTGTCATCTCACAATCTCCCTCCCAAAAATTCACCACATATGGCATAATCTTTGTTCTTCAGTTCTCCCTCCCAGGCAGACACCCCATCTTATGGCACCCAGTAGAACCTTCTACCATCCTAGTATTACATTATGTTGTGTGTTTGCCATGGCCCCTCCACTGGGATATGTATATACTGTATATACTGTAAATAGTACCTTAACTTTCTTATAACCCATTTTAACATGTGAATTTTACTGTACATCACTGTGTTTATAAAAGTTTTTTTTTCCCCTTGTATGTATAACTGTTTATATAAGTGTATTGATGTATCTGTTGTGTATCAACTGTTGAATCTTGACCTTATCAGGTCCATCTTGTAAAACAGCCTTGCTCAATGATGCTTGCCTGAATAAATAAAGATTTGATTGATTGAAGAGAAAAAAGTTTCCCATCCCCCAATTGGGACAACCATTGACGGGAAATCTGGTTCTTTTTAATAGTGAAAGATGGGGAATTCCAAATAGACTGGGCCAGGTCCCAATGAGGGGAATATTGTAAAAATGAACACATTTGAGAATAAATCTTTAAAGAGGTCAATATTATGGGGCACTCTTCGATCATACATACCTGGAGAAACTTAAGGAAAAATAATGTAAGAGAGTCCAAATTCTTAGACTTGATTGCATCAGTTCTATTCTAAGCCAAACCTGTTGCTCTTTTTCTGGGCCAGGGGATTCCCATCTCAGACATTTGGCTAAGTGACTAGCCCAGTGATATATGGTCAGATGGGGAATTCGTAAACCCCCCTCCAATTTTGGGGCTTCCAGCTTATGATAAGCCAGCCGAGGATATCTGTCGGCTCAGATAAATCTGGTGAATACACCATGTGTCTTTTTAAACCAGAGTAAAGGAATAAAAGTGTTAAGACAAGATAATGGATTTAAAATTCTAGGAAATATGTTCATCTTAATTATGTTAATCTGAGCTATCAACTGCTAGAGAGAATCCAGGTTTTCCTTAAACCATGTTAGAGGGTTATGAGAAAGCTTAATACCTAAATATTTAAATGACCTGGAAGTCCAACACAAACCAAAAGGACTAATGTCATTTTTGAAAACTTTATGGTTTAGTGGGAAAAATAGAGATTTACTAGCATTCAGTTTGTAATTGGACAGGTCTCTAAATCTTGCTATTTCCCCTTAGCAAAGCCAGAATAGAGGATATAGGGTGAGATAAGTGTATCAGCAGATCATCCGCGTATGCAGTGGCTTTAATTTCATGTCACCCAACTCTAACACCTTGTATAGAAACATTATTGAGAATATTTTGAATGAGAGGTTCCAAATATAAATTAAATAACAAAGGAGATAAGGGACATCCTTGCCTAGTTCCTGAGTGAAGCGAAAAGGGTTTAGAGAATGCCCCATTTGCAGAAATTCTTGCGGTAGGGTTTTTATAAAGTGTGGCAATCCAGGAAATGAACAGAGAGGGGAAAATGAAATGCTTCCAGAACTCGGAACAGAAAGTTCCAGTTCACTCGATCAAATGCCTTCTCGGCATTCAGGGAGACCAGTCCTGCAGGGAACTCGGCATCCCTGGTGGCCAAGAAGACATGTGACAAGGTACGTGCTCAGAAGATGAACGCCCATTCATAAATCCTAACTGGTTTATACCTATCAACTCAGGAAGAACTACCGTTAACCTATTGGCTAATATTTTGGAGAGAATTTTAATATCTTGATTTAAAACTGAGATGTAACTCTGAACCAGCTCAGCATCTTTATCTGGTTTGGGGAGCAGAACAATCAAAGCCTCAAAAAGGTGGGAGTCTGCCTCCGCTCCAGCTAAAATAAGCTGAAATAAACTGCAAAATACTGGTAATAGAAGGTCCCAAAAAACTTTATAAAATAAGGAGAAAAAACCATTGGGGCCTGGGACCTCATCTGCTGGCAATTCACTAATAACATCGACAATTTCCTCCTGAGAAATGGAGCAACCAGAAAATCCTTGTGTCGGCCAGAAAGAGGGGGAAAATGGGAACCTTTCAGGTAACTCTCCTTACTCCCAGGACAAGGGGGATGCTCCATATCACTGCAAGTTTGTATAGTAACGGGCAAATTCTTGAACTATTTCAGTGGGAGATACTTTTAAGGATCCATCAGCCATTGCCCTGATAGGAGGGATAAATCTCACTGATTTTTGTTGTTTAATATGCAGTGCCAGTAGCCGCCTCGCCTTTTCTCCCTAGTCAGTGTAACTAGTTTTTGTACGAATAATGGCTAATTCTGCTTTGTCTCGGAGTAACTCCAAATATCTATCTTTCAAAACTAAGAGTTTCCTTATACCATCATCGGGAGGATTAATCGAGAAATTATTTTCAAGTGATCTAATTTGGGATAGTAAAGATTTTAATTCCTTCTCCTGTGCCCTTTTCCTACCAACCGCCATGCTGATAAGGATCCCTCTCATGAAGGCCTTAAAGGCCCCCCACAAAATGTCTAGCTTCGCACTAATGGGTTGGATGAAAAAAAGGATTCAATTTGCTCCCTTATAAGTTTGCAGTATTTAACATCCTTGAGAAGTTGTTCATTAAGATTCCATCTAGGTTCCCTGTTAGGTAAATTAAGCAGTACATAATACTAGTGAGTGGTCAGAGATTGGGCCAGGTTGAATCACGGATGTCTTAACCCCAGCTAATAGGCACTGAGAAATAAGTATGTAATCAATGCGGGACTGTGAGCTGTGCATCATTGACCTGAAGGTAAACTTCCTAGAATGGTGATGTACACAATTTTTTTTTTATCCTAAACCTAAGCAGCATCACAGACCCACCAACGTATACTTGGCACCCAGCAAGGCACTTTCATAAATAATGCACATTGTAATTGTTGTCCTACACATGACTAATGAATTAGATGAGCTACTTGCCATAAGACCTTGAATTTCCACTTGATGTCACTTGCTTACCAGTGGCACTAAAGATGACTCTCGCAATCTCGGGTAGCTCATTTCTCGGGAACTGCAAACAGAAAGAAAGCTTAAGGTTAAGTCTCCTACAATGTACACTTTACTGGAACAAATCTAGTAAATGTTTTTTTTTTTGTGCCCTGAGTTCAACCACTCCTTCAGGCTGCTAATAGCCCCTCGCACCTCTCCGTTTCTCCCTCGAGCCTCCTTACCTCATATCTCAGCCGCTGGGGTAGTCCAGTGTATCCCTTCTCTGGATGGGTCTCTCTCTTCCAAGAGGGAAGGCACCGGGGAAGGCAAGTCAGCACATCCATATTGGCTCCATGCTGCTGAGGTGGACATGGCTCCACAGGGGATCATAGGAGGTGGAGCAGGCAGGCCAGCAGCTGTCATCCGGCTGAACTCAGTGTGGATTTTCCAGTTTTCTGGTCCCACATATATTGCGGCCCCCTTGCAGTGCTCCCGATCTCCACTGGGGGTGTCTGCTAGGCGACACATTCCCCAATCCCACCCCAGGAGAGGACAGCAGTCCTCCAGATGCTCAGTCCCCTCCTCCCCTGCCAGCCCCCAGTGACCGGAGTCCGTTTCCGAACCCAGGCCACCGACATGGTTCAAGGTGTGTGTGGTGTCCAGTGCCTCAACCCTCTGCGCCACCGGGCTGGCTCAAATCTAGTAATTTAGAGAGACCCCACCTCCAAAGATCTGTAAAACTTACACTGATCTTTCGCTTTTGGTATATGGCGCTTTACAAAACCACCATTTGCTAGCCATGCCCCACTCTGTTCACAAATAGCCATTCATCACGTATCCTCCCCAAATATTCAAGCAATCATCACTCAGAAGTTAAAATGTACAAAAACACTCATATATCATTCCGACTAAGAAAAACATAAGAATGCTAACTTTTCTTTCTGTCTCTTGTCCCTGGTTTCAAAAACAACCACCTTGATGCCATACCTTTACTAAACAAGTGCCGTGCTGCCTGTCTTTCTCTGATGCCAGTAATGGCCTCTCATTCGGTTTGTGGAAAAAAAATAGAAAAATAGTAATATGCTGGTGGGATGAAGGTGAATGGGAAGACAACACTGGTACAATACATTGGGGCAAGAGCAACTACCAGTGCCGCATTCTGAAGCTAGCTCACCTGTCTGATGCAGATGAAATCATTCGCTTGTCCCTCCACAGTTCTGTGTCTCCGGTACCATTAGCTGCTGACTGCAGCTCACCATGTAGTTTCTGCATCATGGTTTATTTTATTTTATTTATTTAAATTTTGTTGACTGGGTAAGTGCACTAGACAAATTCTGCCTATTTTCAGGAACAATCTGGGGGAGCGGGATACAGATGAATGCCAACTGACCTTAAACCAGATTAAGCAGTTGGTGATATTTTTAGTTAATAGGGGGAAATCTGTCCAGGGCACCAGGGAAATTCACCTACTCTTTTCGAGAAATGCCATGGTATCTTTAACATCCACCTGAACTACCACAAAATGGGACCTCAGTTTAATGTTTCAACTGAAAGATGGCACTTCAGGAGTGCAGCGCACCCCCCCCCCATGCTGCACTGCAGTGTCAGTATTGAAATATTAATCCAAGTGCCTGGTGTGGGGCTAAAACCCACAGCCTTCTGCTCTCCCAGCCTCAGAGGTGAGTGTGCTAACTCCTGAGCCACTGACACTGGTGATAGATTTGGCTGGATGCTTCTTCCCCACTAAGCGGCTCTTAGGGCTTGGTGTTGCCATCTTCTCTATTGCTGAAGGCAAACTATGTCTGCATAAAGAGAACAAAACACCTGAACTAAAAAAAGTCTCAACCTCATTCAGGCAAAGGAACTATTTTATATAAAATGTAAGTTAAGATGCAACCTTCTTGCTATTTTAACCTTTTCATTTTAATGTATTCAAGCATATAAAAAATGAAGGCCCATTTTATAAATGCAATAAGACACTCTGGTGGTGTGCAATAGTCACTTCAAATGCATGACCAGCAGCTGAAGGCACTTGACCTGTAGCCTCACGCCTGGCTATGCCCCTGGCTGTGTGCTAGAAGTATCTAATGCACACCCAGTTGTGGCTTATTGTTTACATGATACACTATAAATCATATGTGGCACACATTGACTGGGGCTACCCAGATGACACCCCCAACATTGGTTCTGCTCTGGACTTCCTAATAATGGAATTCTATGCAGGCTGATACATTTGCCGTCCTCAAAACTCATAAGATGCAAGGCATTCCATCTTGGTGGATCTCCCTTGAAATCCTGGCCCTCATGACAGAAAGGTACAACCTCTGATCCCTGGTGAGAGAGACAGTTGCACCAATGTACCTGTAAAAGTACTGAGAAGCACAGAATAGATGAACCAGTAAGATTAATCTGGCTAAATCTGACAACTGCTACCAAACCTCAAAAAATGGGAAAGTAGCAGAATATATCAGAGCTTCTGCCCACTAAAATTCTCAAAACTGATGGGACTGAGATCTTGAACCCAGCAAAGATTGCAAACACATTCAACGTAGCCGTTACGGAGCTAAGTTCAGTCATCTCCAGCAGTCCTGCACAGGTGTTATGAGATGGTGACAACATGAAGTCATGATCCAGGGCCAGGTCACCCCAAATTTTTTTTCAAGCCTGTATCCACCAAGTATACCCTTAAGGTTGTCAAAAGGGTACTAGGTAAAACCATGGTGGTGGGCTATGCTAGATATGAATTTACTAGCCCTGGCCCTTGACAAACTTGCCCAACCCATATATAAAATAATCAGATTTTCCCTGCAGTACATCAAGTTCCCTGGGGTTTGAAAAACTGTGCTGGACATGCTGGCATTTAAAAATGGGATCCTTTCCAACATGGTTAACTACAGCCCAATTTCTATTCTCTTCCCTTTGTTCAATACCCTGGAGAATATAGTATGAGGCAAACTTGTCACTTACCTTGAACAATGTGGTATCCAGCACGTACAACAACACAGGCTCAGAAAGTTTAATAGCAAAAGCACTGCCCTAGTAGGAGTACACTAACTACTTACATGAGGCCTTTGACAATAGTGAGCTGGTTGGAGCCATCTCTTTTGGCCTGACTAAGGCCTTAGACTTAAACGGATTTACGACTGGTCATCAACAAAAAGTTTGTTGAAACAACCAGACAGTGAAACCGTCATGTTGATCGCTTTTAGTGTTCGGCATATGGTTTTCTTACAAATCAACATGTTTTCTTCAGGGGCTTTGCCCCCAGAACCCCCCATGCAGGGGGCTGTGCCTCCCGCACACCCCCCACTATATAATCAACTCCAAGACACAGCTGATTAGGTGAGTGTGTGTAGGACCCCCCAAATACAGTGCCAGGGTCCAGCACTGAAACTACAGTGACCTGGCACTGTAGTCGCTGCAGTGTCGATCACTGTTGAAGTTTCGACTTCAAGTGGGTATACCAACATAGCCACATGCTACTACTTGACAAGCTGCTCTCCCATACTCCGTCACAAGACACAGTAGCATGGTTTCAAAGTAACCTTTCCAACTGCTCCAACTGTGTACAGATTGATGTTTCTCTATCGAATAATATGAGTTTCTCCTTAGGTGTGTCACAGGGATCAATTTGTTGCCCCCTCCTGTTTGGTCTGTTCATCAACAGTCTACCAAAGACCTGACAGTCAGCAATTATACTATATGCCAATTATTCTGTAATTGTCAGCAGCTATATAGACCACAGTAACATCTCTGCAGACCATGAGTGACATTGTGAGTCACAAGAAATATGGTTCACTAACAACAAATTAGTTCAGAATTACAAACAAAAAAAAAGACAAAACAATTATATTTACTGGTTCACAAATGAACAAAAGTCCCACCTCCTGGTTATCCTCAATGCTAAGTGCCAGAAACTACCTAATTACTAATCTAATTACAGAATTTTGGTTATCATATTCTATTCTCTCTGTATTATTTCTTATGTTTTATGTATTGTTGTTGTAAATTTTCTGCCTGGGTAAATCATGAAAAAGGACCTTTGGTCCAATGTTCTTTCAGGGTTATCAAAATTAAATGAATAAATAACTAACTCAATAAACAAATAATAAATTATCTTAGTGTAATACTAGATTATACCTTATCATTTGCCACACATGTGGACAAAATTGTCAGCATAGTTAACAGAAGATTGGGTGCCCTGTATAGGAAGAGTTTTGACCTTACCAATGAAGCCAAACATCTTGTTAGATCAAACACCTTCCTGCTACTCATTGACTGTGACCTCCCTGTCTATACTGCCACAGCGATTTAAACATGTTCACACTGGATTAAAGATTAATGGGCAATATATGTTTGCTTTAAATGCCCTAAACAGATCAGGAGTAGAGGGAGAAGTTGGGGTTAATATTCATGATTAACATGTATAATACAAGGATTTATTCACTCCAGATTTCAGGGGAACACTGCATAACATGGAAAAGAAAGATGTGGTTTAAACAGAGAGTGATCACTATTCAGAGTGGGCTACAAGGGTCAGTAATAGAAAGTCCCTCTATGGAAGTGTTCAAACTTCGCTTGGGCACATTTTTTTATTAGGATCAGTTGTAAGGTGAGCACTATAGACGAAAGTCCTTTCAGCTCAGTATATTAATCAATCAATCTAAATCTTTATTTTGCCAGGTAGAACATCATTGAGACAAGCTCATTTACAAGATGGACCTGGGGCAAAACAATTGCCACCGGGTTAAGACATATCAGGTTGAGTGAACGTACATAACAGTTATATAGTAGTAACAACAACATAATAACATATAACCATCAGATGTATCAAGATACTTTCACCAGAATATAACAATAGGTTCAACAGGAGGTAGTGCCACTTAAATACAATTGTATAGATACAGATATACAGGCATAAGGTAATGAGCTAAAGTTTTTGTAGTTTTTTGTTTTTTTTTTAACCAGGATTAACACACTGAGCTGAAAGCTATCGTACAGGTGTGACCTGGGAGCACAGAGAAGTTAAGTGACTTGCCTAGGGTCACACAGTATGTAAGTGGAAACTGTGAGATTCAAACCCAGGTCTGGTCTGCTGGATGTCACCAGATTTGCAGCTCAAAGCCTTAAACCACTGCATTATACTGCCTCCCTTTAGCTTTTTTTTTAACCAGGATTAGCACACTAAGCTGAAAGAAATACAGTACATACAGTAAACATAATTGGAGGAATCATACAGAGCAAGAGTGGCAGTTCCTCTAGCATCAAAGTGTGAAGAACATTGAGTTGTAAGAGTCCTTTGATAAGTACTGTAGGCATGGCCTGGCAAGTGGCGTGGGAAGGGGAGGTGGGTAGAGGGAGTGGAGAGGGAAGGTCAGATGAGATAGGAGAGGGTTGGACATGACGGCCTAGAGAGGAAGGACTGTTCTAAGGGAGAGCTTGGCAGAAGACACCAGGAGAAAGGACTGCTGTGTGACTGAACTTCTCTACTGGGACTATATTGCCCTCCTTCCCTCCACCCAAAGCTAGTTCTATTTTTATAGGCACAGGATTTGACTGACAACAGGAACTTCCTGTTTAGGGGCAGGAAGTGAGTGATCACAGAACCACCAAGGACCCACCATCCTAGAAGGGCAAGAGTAGCTCTCCGGCTCCCTCTAGCTGCTGGAGGACTGCCTCTGAACAAGTAAGTGGTCCATTGAGAAATACAGGAAATTCTTGTCTCAGAACAGGACAATCAAGAGCTTAAGGGCACACAGCAGAAAGTAAGGAGAGAGAAAAAACAGAGGAAAGAGTAAGGATTGCAAACAGTTAAGGGGCCAGAAATAAGACATGATTGGGAGGTGCAGTGCAGTGGCTGTGGAGCAGCAGTCTTCCGGGAGATGTTCTGGAGGATGCGGTGTTGTCCCATCTGCAGGCACCTCTCTGGGCTGAGGAGGAGGTTGCTTATCTCCAGGCTGAGTTGTCCAGGATTGTGGGACCTCCTTCCATCCAGGGACCACCAGTGCCACTGCCGTTGCCTCAGAGGTTGCCAAGAAAGAGGCGGTTGGACCACAGTGGGCTCAGGGATGGTGGGTGGTGGAACAGAGCACATCCTCCAGTTGTACCTCTCTACAATTCCTATGCCATTCTGGCAAAGTGTGGTTCCTCTAAGGAGGCACCTACAGTGAGACCAAGGAGGATGTTGGGAACCTCCACAAAGGAGACCCACAGGAGGGTGGCAGGGGACCCTGCAGGGAAGGAAACAACTCCTGGTGGGAGACTCCATTGTTAGGAAGGCAGAACTGGGCAAGGAAGGGAGAGGGAGGTGGCGCCTGCCTGGCACCATGGCTTGAGGGACAGGAGCGAATCCTCAGGATTGCTGACAGCTGCAGAGGGAGTGAGCTGGATGTCATTGTCCACCTAGGGACAAATGACCTGGCTAAGAAAGGGATTAGAGAAGTGCAGGAAGAGTTTGTGGAATTGGGGAGGGCCTTAGTCAAGTAGCATGTACGGTAACCTTCTGGAAGTGCTACCCATCTATGGCATAGGAGAGGCTAGGGTGTTCCATACCATGGATCAATGTGGTTGAAAACTGGTGTGAGCCCAGGGATTGGCTTCAATGGGGACTGGGGGTCCACCTGGAGTGATGCAAGCCTATACTGGCATGATGGGCTGCATCTGTCCGGGAGGGGAACCAGGATCCTAGGTGATAGGTTTAAATGCTTCATTGGCAAGCTTTTAAACTAGCCAAGGGGGGAGGCACTGGAAAGGAGCAGGAAAATCCTAGCCCCCCCCAAACAATCACGGTAGTAAGTGTGGCAAACACCAACATGGAGGTGTCGATAGGGAGAAGGGCAGGGGTAAATGGAGAAAGTGACAAAGGCAAGAAAAGGACAGAGATGGGCAAGGGGGTGACCATCAGGAAATGGAGGTAATGAGTACCAATGCTCGTAGTCTGGGCAACAAGCTCCTGAGCTGGTGGTCTTAATGGAAGAGGATGCCTGGATATCGTAGCAGTCACAGAAACATGGTACACAGAGAACCATGACTGGGATGTTAACATACCAGGGTACATAACCTACAGGAGAGACAGGCAGGGGAGAAGAGGGGGAGGAGTAGCTCTCTATGTAAAGGAAGGGATAAAAGCAACTGAACAAAAGAGTAAACAGGGAGGAGAGGAGGCACTGTGGGTCACCTTGGAGACTGGAAAGGGCACAACAATCCGCACAGGGGTTGTGTACAGACCCCCATGTCAGGGGGAAGGAATGGACAAGGATATGATGGAAGGCATTCTTAGAATGGCAGAGAAAGGGGAGATACTGTTGATGGGAGACCTGAATATGCCAGATGTTAACTGGAGCACATTTGCTGCAGCCACATCCAAAGCAGGGCCATTCTTGATGCCCTACAGGTGGCAGGCATTAGACAGCTAGTTTTGGAACCCACTCATGAGGGAGCAATCTTAGACCTCGTACTCTCAAACGGGGCAGTGAGAGGATCTCAGATCTAGAAGTGGGTTGCCATCTGGGACAAGTGACCATCAAACAGTGTGGTTCACGTTAAACTCAGCTACAGAGTCAAGCCATACAAAAGTGAGGGTACTGGACTTTAGGAGGGCTGACTTTGGCAAGATGGAGAGTGCCTCAGAAAGCACTAGCAAACAGGCTAGAAGGAGGTGTGGATAAACAATGGGAATTATCAAACTGCCATCACAGAGGCAACAAGCCTTTGTGTGAAGCAAATAAACAAATCAAAATGAAAGAAAAGCCACTATGGTTCTCAAGAGAGGTGGCTGTGAAAGTCAGGAAAAAAAGATAGCATTCGGAAGTATAGGAAACACAGAAGGAGCAGGACAGAGAGCTGTACCAGTTAAGGCAGAAAGAAGCAGGAGGGAAGCAGAATAGCAAAGGCCCAAACTGAGGAAAAGATAGCCAACTCAGTTAAGAAGGGGATAAAACCTTTATAGGTACATCAGCGAGCGAGAAAGACAAAGGAGGGATAGTAAGGCTGAATAGAATGAGCGGTGGGCAGAGGGGACAGTGAAAAGCAGGATTACTGAACGAATATTTCTGCTCAGTATTCACAAAAGAGGAGGGGAAGTGCCTAATCCAATTAACAGAAGCACTCTTGATAGGGGTCGATCCCAGTCCTTTCACAGAAGAAAGGGTCTGCAAGAACTCCTAAAACTGAAAGGTGGACAAAGCAATGGGTCCTGATGGAATTCACCCCAGAATTCTAAAAGAATTAAGGAAGGAACTAGTGAAACCACTGGCTACTCTTTTTAATAAATCATGGGAGGATGGTATGGTACCCGAGGACTGGAGGAAGGCGGATGTGATTCCCTTTCACAAAAGTGGGACCAAGACAGAGGCAGGAAACTACAGACCTGTCAGTCTGACCTCTGTGGTAGGGAAAGTGATGGAGTCACTTCTGAAGGAAAGAATAGTTGAGTACCTAGAGGTCAGTGGAGCACAGGATCCAAGGCAGCATGGGTTCACAGCAGGAAGGTCATGTCAGACGAATCTAATAGATTTCTTTGACTGGGTGACCAAAGTAGTAGACCAGGGAGGGGCTGTGGGCATGGCCTACCTAGACTTTAGCAAGGCATTTGACACAGTCCCACACAAAAGATTATTAGTCAAATTAACCAGCCAGGGAGTGGGTCCCAGGGTGGTAGCCTGGGTAAAACATTGGCTGGACAACAGGACACAGAAGGTAATTGTAAATGGAGTCCACTCTGAAGAAAGGGCGGTTACTAGTGGGTACCGAGGTTCATATTGGGTCCAGTCCTTTTAATGTCTTCATCAGTGACATTGCAGAGGACTGGAAGGAAAGGTATGCCTTTTGCAGATGACACAAAGATCTGCAACAGGGTTGATACACAAGGAGGCGTGGAAAGGATGAAAAGGGACTTGGCAAGGTTGGAGGAATGGTCAGACGATGGCAGCTAGGATTCAATGCAAAAAGTGCAAAATAATGCACCTGGGAAACAAGAACCCAGGGAAGAATACACAATGGGTGGGAGGTAGTAACAACAACAAAACAGGAAAGGGACCTGGGGTAATCATATCAGATGACCTTAAGGTTAGCAAGCAATGAGAAAGGCAGTAGGGAGGGCCAGGGGTATACTGGGATGCATAGAGAGAGGCATCAACAGAAACAGGAAGTTGTTATCCCTCTGTACAGACAGTTGGTGAGACCCATCTGGAATACTGTGTCCAGTTCTGGAGACCCCATCTCCAAGGACATAGACAGGATAGAGGCAGTCCAGAGGAGGGCACTAAAATGGTGCAGGGGTCTGCAAGAGAGCCGTATGAGGAGACTAAAGGAGCTTAATATGTGTACCCTTGAGGAAAGAAGGAGAGGGACATGATAGAACCTTTCAAGTACCTCAAGGGAATCAACAAAGTCCAAGAGGGTAGCATCTTTCAGAAAAAGAGACTTGCAAGAACAAGGGACACAATTTAAAGATAGAAGGAGGGTGGTTCAAGGGGCAATGTGAGGAAGTATTATTTCACAGAGAGGGTAGTGGATGCATGGAACAGCCTTCCTGAGGAAGTTGTGGGGTCTAAAACTGTGGGAGAATTCAAGAATGCATGGGACAGACATAAGGCAATTCTTGTGGGGGGCAGGAAGATATAGGCTGTTGCTTAACTAGGATCTGCGGCCTATCCTGTAGGTAGGGAAATGGGCAGACTAGATGGGCCTAGCGGTCCTTATCTGCCGTCAAAGTCTATGTTTCTATGTTTCTATGTAGAGAGACACAACAGCTGCCACAGGCAATGATTGGGGTTTAAGTCCAATATTTGAAGCAGAAGACAGATCGTGATGTTAAGATCTTGATTTGGACAATGGCAGAAGGGAGGACTCAAATGATGCCTCAGGCAATGGTTGAGGTTTAAGTCCAGAATTTAAAGCAGTAACAAATCATGATGTTGAGACCTTGACTTGAAGCAATGACAGACCTTGGAGAAGGTCCTCAGAAACAATGATTTGAAGAGAGAGAATATGACAGGGGAAGCGAGCCTTAAGGTTTTCTGGATCTTATTCCAGAGCGTAGGAAGTGTGGAACTTATTGAGGCTCTACCAAAGCACGTTTTAACTTTAGGGATAGCCAGAGATAAGATGGTAAGACTTCTGAGAGGATAGGCACTAGGGATGCAGGGAGTTAGGCAGCTTGTGAGGTACTGAGGTAATTTATGAGTGATTGCCTTATATGTCCATAGAATAACATTCTTTTGCTTTCTGAAGCTAAGGGAGCCCCAGCCTATGGAAGAATAGAGGATACAGTTGTGTGTGTCATAAGGGGCATCCAAAATTAACCTAAGGGCTCTGTGGTATAGGGTATCAAGCTTGGAGAGAGCTGTGCTAGTACTATGGCCATATAGGAAGTCCGCATAGTCTAGGACAGGCAAGAAAGTACCTTGGACTAGGAGTTTTCTAGCCTCCTGGGTTAGTGAGTGCTTGATCCTGAAGAAAATACCAAGCCTTTCACACAGTTTCTTAGTGAGTTCTTCAATGCGATCAATGAAGGACAATTTGTAGTCAATCCAGACCCTCAGGTATTTGAATTGTTCCACAAAATCCAGAGCTTCTCCCAAAAGGATGCTTATGTGAGGAATGTTATGTGGGGGGGGGTTGAGATGAGGGTCCAGTGGAGAGAAAATTATGGCCTTAGCTTTTTTGGCATTGAGCAGGAGTTTCAAGTTAAGTAAGTTTTTTTGGAGGATGTCAAAATCGTTCTGGAGGTCCAAAATGGCTTGATCCAGAGTTGATCTGTCAATGTATAGCACTGTATCATCAGCAATGAGATACTAGATGACTTTAGGCCAGTGTCAATTTGATTAATACAAATGGCAAAGAGAAGTGGACTAAGTATGGATCCTTGGGGGACACCTCTAAGGAGTATTTTCTTTTTGGCGATAGGTCTCCTTCAGCCTTGACCTGCTGATCTCTGTCCACAAGATAGTTTGTGAACCAGCTGAGGGTCAAGCTGTCCACCCCAATGTTCTTCAGGGTCACCAGGAGCAAATAGTTGTCCACCGTGTCGAAAGCCTTGCTAAGGTCCAGAAACAAGAGGCATATGTATTGTTTGTTATCAAGTGTGGACTGCCAGTCATTTATAACCTTAGCAAGGGCGGTGGAGGTACTATGCATGGGATGGAAACTGGATTGAATTGGGTTTGGCAGATTAAAACTTTCCAGATGAGATCTGAGCTGTTCATTTACTTCCTTTTCCAATAGTTTTGACAAGGCCAGGAGCAAGGAAATTGGGCAGTAATTATTTAGGTAGAAGGGGTTCCCTGATTTGAATAGAGGGATGACATGGGCTGTCTTCCAGACCTTGGGGAGGGAGCCCTGACTGAGAGACAAACTGAAAAGGTGGATAATGGGAGAGCCAGAATATAGTAGGCCAGCTTTAGGAAGAAAGGCTCAATCATATCTGTACCCGCACGTTTCTTAGTATCAAATTGAAGAATGAGATCTTCAACCTGTTTGACAGTGACCGGACAGAAGGAGAAAGAATGGTAATTGTCAATAGATTATGGATCATGGTAATCAGATGACTGACAAAGGAACTGTGCCCTGATGGCATTTGCTGAGGAGGTATCAAAAGCCATCCCTGCTGTGACAAAGTGATACCTATGGTACCTATGATGTCATACTGTATTAAACAGAGTGAAGGTGGTATGCAGCAAGGCCTGTTGTTTTGTACTGGGGTGGACAAGCTCACCCACAGCAGCACCCTGTATACCCTCACAAACTGATTACCTGTACATGGCAGTTGAAAGTATCAAGCCTGCATGCACACTAAAAAGGTGCTATTGGGAATAACCCTTCCAACCATACAAAACGGCTTCCATCCAGTGCCCTGAGAAATCTGACTAGCCAAAGCTGCACACTACAAAGATGTTCTCTAAAATGCCTGGTGTGACAGCAGGAAATTTTAGGAAAACTTAAAGAACTGACTGGCAAGCCAAACAGATCCCCCATCTCTATGCTAAATGTAAATAGGGAAACCATCCAGGACCCAAAGCTAATTGCTTACATATTCAACTCTGCCTTCACCGATCTTAGTGGAGTACTCCCATAATTTCTTTGTTATTCCAACCAATTCAACCAAACCCAAGATGTCTATCCCAGCCCTGAACAACCCCCCCCTTTCTACTTTAAGAAAGTCACCCTGAAGGAATCCAAAACGCAGCTACTAAAGGTGCTTGGCAAGTCTCTATTCAGTAATGACTTCCTTGACCTGAAACTGCTGCACCTTACACTTACTAGATGCAGTACTGATGCCACTCACTAAAATCCAAAACCTGTCACCCTGTCGGACAGTTCCCCCTACTACAGAAAGTGGCAGTGGTGACTCACATTAGCAAAAATGGATATAGGGCCTTGCACTCTAATTACAACCCAATTTCCATCCTCCCACCAATCTCTAAAGCACTGGAGTGGATGGTTTCTGACCAGCTCTCTATCTGGCAAAATACAGCATCCAAGGTCCTGAGCAACATGGATTTAGGAAGGGTCATAGTACCACATCTCCTCTTCTGGACTATACTGACTACATTCACAAGGCACTTGACCAGGGTCAATTAGTGGGGATAATATACATTGATCTCCCTAAGGCTTTTGATACGGTCATGTGCACCCTGCTTTTTTTTTTTAAATTGAAAGTTTATTGATTTTAACAAGATGCCCTGACATGAAACAACTGAGAAGACACAGACATCCATTTTACAGAGTGATAGCCATCGGTTTCATGTCCCATCCTAACTCCCCCATCCCACCCTCCTCCCCTCCCTGGCTTGACATACAAACATAGAAACACAAAAACATAGAATCTGATTTCAGATAAGGACAGCAAAGCCCATCCAGTCTGCTCATTTTTTTTGGACTTTATGAATGTGCTATCAGTCTTTGCTCTGTCAGTGGCCTATTTATTCATACTCATCTGTATTGCTCCCTTATGCATATCTCATGCCTGTTTGAAGCCCTGTACTGTATTCATATCCACTACTTCCTGAGCTAGGACATTCCATGCATCCACCACCCTTTCTGTGAAAACGAACTTCCTCACATTAATCCTTAATCGGCCTCCCTCTAATCTCATGCTGTGTCCTCTTGTCCTGCTATTTTTCTCATATTGAAACATGTTAGACTCTTTCACCTTGTTAATGACCTTAAGGTGTTTGAAAGTTTCGATCATATCACCTCTCTCCCTCCTTTGCTGTAGAGTATACATATTGAGCTCCATTAATCTGTCCTCATATGTTTTCTGATGCAGTTCCTGCACCATTTTGATTGCCCTTCTCTGGACTGCTTCAATTTGGTTAATGTCCTTGTGAAGTAGTGGCCTCCAATATTGCATGCAGTACTCCAGATGGGGCCTAACCAGTGTCTTGTAAAGAGGGATTCTAACCTGCCTCTTACGACTTGTGATGCTCCTACTAATGCATCCCAACATCCCCCTAGCCTTACTTACTGCTTTAGTGGTCAGCTTGGATGACTTAGGTCATCTGTGATGATGATATCCAAGTCTTTTTCTTCTGTTGTGACTGCCAGCAACTCACCCCCAGCCTATAGGTGGCTTCATGGTTTCTCTTCCCTATGTGCACGATCTTGCACTTCATTGCATTAAACTCCAGCTGCCACTCTTGTGACCATTTTGCCAGTTTATCCAGCTCTCTTCTCATTCTGCCTACCCAATTTGGAAATCTGCTCTGTTGCAGATCTTGGTGTCATCTGCAAACAGACATTACACTCCAGTCCATCTGCAATGTCACTGATAAAGATATTGAAGATAACTGGCCCCAGTACTGGTCCTTGAGGTATCCCACTTGTGACTTGCATCTCTTCTTACTGTATACCATTTACCACCACTCTCTGTTTTCTGCCAGTCAACCAGTTTGCCACCCAGTTGACCAACTTCTGACCCACCCTGAGCCTACCCAGCTTATTAATTAATCTTCTATGTGGAACAGTATTGAAAGCTTTGCTGAAGTCAAGGTAGGTGACATCAGCTGCTCCCCCTTGGTCCACCACTCTGGTTACCCAGACAAAGAAATCTATGAGATTAGTTTGACAGGACATTCCTGTTGTAAACCCATGCTGTCTTGGATCCTGTGCTCCTATGGATTCCAGGTGTTACACTATCCTTTCCTTAAGGAATGCCTCCATAATCTTGCCCACTGTTGAGCTAAGACTGACAGGTCTGTAGTTCCCTGCCTCCTCCCTGCTACCACTCTTGTGGAGCAGGATCGCATGAGCCCTTCTTCAGTCTTCTGGGACCTCTCCTGTCCTCAAAGAATCCCTAAACAGTTCTGCTAATGGCTCTGCTAGTTCCACCCTTAGCTCTTTTAGTACCCTGGGAAGTATGCCATCAGGTCCTATTGCCTTGTCTGCCCAGAGCTTATCGAGCTCTTGCAGTATACTTTCTTTTGCGAAGGGACTAGTGAACACTTCCCTCCCCTCTGTGCCCATGGTGCTGAGCTGTGGGCCCTGCCCTACCTTCTCTTCTGTAAATACTGAGCAGAACTATCTATTTTAGATATATACTTTTACATGGTCTTCCTCCTCATACATCCTCTTATCCCCTTGGATCTTAGCAATACCCTATACGGACTTTCTCCTTTCACTAATGTAGCTATATAAAGTCTTGTCTCCTTCTTTTACCATTCGTGCTAGTGTTTCCTTGGTTTGGGACTTTGCCTGCCTTACAGCTTTCCCTGCTTCCCACAGGGAAGATTGGTATGCCTCCCTATCTTCATCCCACTACATTCCCTTATAATTCCTGAAGGCCAGCCTTTTGGCTCTGACCTTTTCTGCTACTGTTTTTGAGAACCAAAGTGGTTTCCTTCTTCTTTTGCACTTCCTCTTCTCTATAACACAATGGGATGTTGCTTGAAGTATTGCATCCTTAATGACTGCCCACTTTGCCTGTACCCCCTCACTAGTATTTCTTTTTGCCAGGGCTAGCTTAACTCTGTTGGCCATCTTATCAAAGTCAGCGCCTCCGAAGTCCCATATTTTTGCCTTGGAGTGGGATGATTTAGTTCTAGTGGCCAAAATTGAACCATACCATGTGATGGTCACTGTTCCCCAGGTGACCTTCTGCCTGGAGATCTATGATCCTTTCCCTGTTAGTCAGTACTAGATCTGGGATAGCCCTGTCTCTTGTTGGTTGTTGTACCAGTTGTTTGAGGCCCTCCTCCTGCAGGGACTCCACTATATCTCTAGTTCTGGCAGATGTTCCTGCTGATATTGTTATGATACTGTATCTGGTATGTTGAAGTCTCCCATTACCAGAATCTCCCCTTTAGCTGTCATGTTTCATATATCTTCTAACAGAAATCTGTCGATGTCCTCCCCCTGGTCTGGGGGCCTGTAGACAATCCCAGTTTGTATGGCTGTCCCATTTCCTGTTTCCAGGGTGAATCACAGTTCTTCTGGCTTCTTATGTGTATTCTGAATTGCTGTAGCTTTGATATTTTCATTGACATTAAGGGCCACTCCACTGCCCCTTTTTGCACCTCGGTCTCTTCTAAACAGTACATAACTGGGTACTGAAGTCTCCCAAGTGTGGTTACTGGTGAACCATGTTTTGCTAATAGCTACTATGTCCATTTTAACCTCTGTCATTATTTCCTACGGGTCTGGGATCCTGTTTCTCGGATTGCAAGCATTTGTGTACCTGATTTTCCATTGGCCAGATTTTGGTGTGTTAGTTGCTGGTCGAGGTCTGGCATTTCCCCTGTGCATCGTATGGAAAACCAGACCTTTTTCTTTTGCTGGCGATGCAAAATAACTAAAAAACATGCTGACCTCCTGTTTGATCACTAGCAGAGAGGGAGGGTTGTTATTCCCATTTGACCTATTGGGTGCTGCACCCCTCTCCCCATTTGCTAGTTTAAATATTCTGCAAAGACATCAAAATTTTGCCTCAATGTACTGACTCCCTCCTTAGTCAGATGCAGACCATTGAATTTAAAGAACTTTCACTCCCAAAACTTTTGCTAGTTACCTACAAATGTGTGTCCTTTTTCCTGCACCAGCACTTGAGTCACATGTTTAGCTCCCCTATCTCCCCTTCTCAGACCTTCTGTCCCTCTGCCCCCCTCTCCCAGACTGGCAGGATCTCAGAGAAGGAGATGCCAGATGAAATGGGTGATAGTTTGTCACCGTGCCTGGTCAGGTGCTCCTTGGTCTCCACAACTGACCGGCTGGTGAAATCGTTAGACCCACTGTATACCAGGATGTCAATGTTTTCTCCTCCTTCCTGTACAACTTTTTGCAATGCAGTCAGTGTCTCTTCATGCTGATGTACCTGGGAGAGATATGACCCTTACCCTTGGCTGGAGATAGGTATCAACTCCTCGAATCATGGAGTCTGCTACGATCAGAAGTTTTCTGGATTTTCTTTTTGCTTTTTTTTGTTTTGGTTCCTGTTTTGAGTGAGTTCTATTGTGCTAGCTCCTGTGCTGCAGTGTTCTGCTCTGCAGTGTCCTCTGCCCCTTTGTTTGATTTTGGAGACAGAGGCAGATACCTGTTTGCAGTTTTTATATGGTTTGTGGAGGTGATATGTTGGAGAGCATCAAGTGATGGGGCACCTGATTTGCCCTTCCTAACCACCTATGTGAGCTGTAGCAATAACACTGGCTGTAAGCTAGAGGACAAGTATGCCCTTTGTAATAAAAGATAGACCTTGACAGGATTTCACTTGACTCCGGATTGGATCAGGTAGAGGGTATGAAAACCATCCCACTTCCTCTTGTACCTGTAATAAGAACCCCTCATACTAGCTTTTAGCTGCTCAGCATGTGATGTGTGCATAGTCACTGATCAGGCACACCTCAGGAGTAAAGAGATCAGTCAATCCCAGTAACGGGTCCACCTTAATTTCAATCTCATCCCACAGGGACTTAATAGGTGGGCAATCCCAAAATAAGTGACTAAGGGAGCCTTCCTCTAGCTGACATCTGGTGCATAATTGGGAGGGGGTTCTCCCTATCATGAATAGTTTAGAAGGTGTCTAGTACATATTGTTTAAAATGTGAAACTGAATGAGTTTCAATCTATCCTGAGTAACATAAATACACATGTTTCCCCAGATGTTATCCCAGAGATTAGCTAGTTCAGGAAAGTGCACTGACCAATACTTAAGTACTTCTTCCTGGTCTCTGAAAGCTTTGTCAAACAGGGAACTGTGGATCCGGAAAATGGCATGGGGCAGATTTGTAATTAAGATAAGGGATCTAAATAATTCACTGGTATCCCCCCTTCCCCAACAAAGTGTTTCTTTTTCTGAGTTAATAGATGGTACGCTTGAAATACTTTAAACACCTGGCCCCTCCCCAGGCAGAATATATTGAGCATGGTTTCCACAGGTTAGCAAGCACCTTCTGAAAGTAAGTCATTTACTTTGGCTTCCTTGAACTGAGGAACTCATTATGCTGTGAGTGGCTTCCCCCCAATTTTAAACTTAGGATTCCCTATAAGCGGCTGGTTTAGAGCCCATTTATGGTTATACTTTAAGAGTGAACAGAAATGTGCATGACACCTTACTGAGACTGCAATAGGGGAATGGGAAAGGCTGCGTGGAAAGTCTCTTGGTAAAACATGTAGTAGTGTTTCTGGAGACATACCTTCTTGGGAGATCAGGTCACTTTCCAGAACTAACCATGGGAAAACATATGGCAAAGAGCTCAGATCTGCCCGGGTAGTAACCCATCCCAAATACTTACCTTTTGTTTTTACTAGGTGAGACACACTAAGCTGAAAGCTTGTTTACAGGTGCAACCTGGTAGCACAGGGAAGTGACTTGCTCAGGGTCACACAGTATGCAAATGGGGGCTATGGGATTCAAACCCAGATCTCCAGGTTTGCCGCTCCGAACCTTAAACCACTGTGATATACTGCCCGCCCATGCAAGCATGACTAGCCCAGTAGTAACACTCAAAATGTTGTAGTCTCAAGCCTCCTCTAATCTTGGGAGGTGCCAATTTGTGATAGGCCCATGTGGGGTGGTTGCCTGACCAGCTAAAGAAGAGATAACTGAGAGAACCTTTTCGAACCATTTTAAGGGAAGTCATAAATTCAACATGTTTAATGGATAGAAATGCCTAGGCAAAAATTTCATTTTAACTATGTTTATATGCCCCCACAGAGAAATTGGAAGATATTGCCATCTGCTATGATCCTGTTGGATGGTCTGTAAAGTGGCCTCAAGGTTTAATCTCCTCATAGTAGACTCATTTCTAGCTAGTAAGATGCATAGATATTTTAGACTCTGAGGGCTCCATTGTAGACCCAGGTGTGACACCTCATGTTTCATTAGCTTGTCACTAAGGGGGGAACACCATGTTTTTGTCCAAGTTAGTTTTATAATTAGAGAATCTGCCAAACTCAGAAATGGTCTCTAGCACTGCCAGAAAAGATTCTCTTGGGTAAGCTAGGTTTAGTAGTATATCGTCCGAATTGGCTGAAAGTTTAAACATGTAGGTACCAGAGAAAATACCATAAATATTGTTATTCTCTCTTAGCTTCATCAATAATGGATCAAGATAAATGTTAGATAAAAATGGGGATAATGGGCATCCTTGTCTGGTGCCAGACTGTAAGGAAAAGGTGTTTGAGAATAACCCATTGCAGTAAATATGAGCACTTGGGTTCTTATACAGGGAAGATATCCAAATAATGAACTCTAATGGAAACCCAAAACTGCCCATAGTTCAGAACAGTAACTGCCAGCCCACGCTATCAAATGCCTTCTCTGCATGCAGGGTTAGCAGGCTGGCTGGGCTGTCGGAATCCCTGGACGCAGAAAGGATATGGGATAACTTACGCAGGTGATCAGTTGAGGTCCTGCCTTTCATGAACACCACTTATTCAACCTGGATTATAGAAGGCAGAACCCTGGCCAACCTATTTGCAAGTAGCTTAGCAAGGATTTTAATGTTGTCAGGAGGTCTAAACCTCACTCTCAGGTTCTTTTCAATATTGGGAATGTAAGAAATCACAGACAAGATGCATAAGAGTAATAAACTTGTTTATTACTACCAAAGGGATAAATCACAGTTGCCCTAAGCAGTTCTTACCAATATGAACCAGGAGTCAATGCTAAACATTCCCTATACCTCGAGGTTTCTTCGTGTCTCTTGGGGTCTCCGAGGTATAAGACTCAGTATCTCACATTATATACCTATGATAATTACTATGGTAACTGTAAGATAGAAACATTTCTAGTTACAGAGATGAGCCCTATTGGCTAAATTAGAGGTGGCTCCATGGTCCAAGATAACATTATACAATTTTGTAGTAGTCATCAGTTTGTAAAACAAAAGAGAACAGTTCTTACACAAATCAGTGTAGTGTTACAAATCACCAAAAGGTGGCAATGCCGACTTACATGTATAATCATTCCAAGGACACAGATGTCCTAAATCTTGCAAGCAAGAAATACATAGAAAATATATATATATATATGTTGACCGGGTAAGTGCACAAGACAAATCCTGCCTATTTTCAGGCACAACCCGAGGGAGGGGGATACAGATGAATGCCAACTGACCTTGAACCAGATTAAGCTGTTGGTGTTATTTTTAGTGGATGAGGGAAATTTGGCCAGGACACCGGGGAAATTCCTCTACTCTGACAGAGGGGAATACTCTGTCCAAGATGGCAGATGCTCTGGTGACCACGGCAGAGCTAGCTGGTGAGGCAGGGGACTTGGTCTCTGCTCCTGTCTCTGCTTTACTAGAGACCGTTTCAGACAGAATTTTGTGTGAACATGTACTTACTGTAACTGACGCTGCTCCCATGGATTGTACTGTTCTTCCTCCTGCTCGATGCAGTAGCCCTGATGGAGATCGTAGAGACGCCTCTGCAGTTGTGTCCAGTGAATTGGGAGGTGCTGCAGCCCGCTGTGCACAGTGGACTGGTGGAGGTAGTGAATGCTACGTGCTTGGTGGATGACGGGGAAGACTTGTCTATGCGGATGTCGCAACAAGATGTGACGCCTTTCGCGAAGGCAGCCATGGAGGGGGGATCGTCCCCTGGCAGTTCCTGAATCCCATCCTATTTTTGGACCTTCTGTTGACCCGCTGTTGCCCCGAACTGAGTCAACGTCTTTTTTGTTCACTGCTGTGGCACGGCCGCCCACACAGCAGAGGGTGCACAGCTTGGGAATTGCATCACAGGATTCCTCACCTACTATGTTGGAAACTGGCAGCCTGATGTCCTTTTCTGAGATATTGCCCCAACCTAAGCCTGTGTGGTCCTTGGAGCAGGCTTTGCAAGGGGCAGGCTGGATACAGGACCCCAGGAAGGGACAGTGGATCTCTGGTCCGTCCCCGTATTCGGTCCCCTAAACCTGAAGACTTCCTGGAGGAACAACCGAAGGGACTGGAATTGAATGACTCTCCTGACCCCTTGAGTTTGCCAGGGGAATTGTCACTCACCCAAAACCCTGTATTATCTCTCCTACAAGATACGACCTCTAAGGCATCTCCTATGATGGAATCCATGGATTTTACAGCTGTGGACCCTGATCTACCTCTCTCCTGATCAGGAAAGACTCTAATGCCTTTTCTTCCTCTTAAGGCACCTGTTGTAGCTGCTAAGTGACATAATGCTGTCCGCTTCTTTATAGAGGTCGACTATCTGACCCCGGATCGTGTCTTTGTGGCTAGATCCCTGATAAAAGACTCTTTGAAATGTTTTGCCCACGAGATATATGCCTTAATACATGTGTCTGGAGAATCTTCCTTTGACGTCAGTTTTCAGACATCTCGTGGACTTGAACGATTTTGGTCTAGATACCATGCTTTGAAGAATACCCCCTTATGCACCCCATTCCAGGCCATCCCCCTGTCGAAGCCTGCTTTTAAATTATTACGGTTATGTTCCGTAATGAAGGTGTTGATGTATCTGATGTAATGTACTGGCTGAAACAGCGCTGCACGGTAAAGGGTCAGCCTGAAGCCATTCTAGACACTGAAAATATTTGGACTGGGGGTTGGAGGTTTTGGGTGCTGTTACACTCAAATGACTCAGGTCCTGTGCACCTGCCCAATTCCTTTTTCTTAGGACGAGAAAGGGAAGTTTTGTTTTACCCTGGCCAACCCAAGGCCTGTTGTAGATGTGGGGATCCCTCACATCTCAGCAGTGTCTGTGATAAGATTAAATGAAATAATTGTGGTGAAATGGGTCATGTGGGGGTTCACTGTCGGAATGCTAGTAAATGTAACTTGTGTGACGAATTAGGGCATCTATTCCAGAATTGTCGATGGGCTGCACATGCTCAGGAAGACCATGATGGTGGGGCTGATCAACGCTTTGTGATCACACAAGCACAAAAAGCATGGTTACGTGCATCTGTGGCTAAGCAACCCTCTGTTACAGGAGATTCAGCAGTGCAGCCCCTACTGCTAGCACCCCCCAGAACCCTGTTCCTTAACCTGACAAGATGGTACCACCCTTATCGGTACCTGAACCCCCCCCGAATGGAGAAAATCAGGCCTGTTGCTTCTGATGTGGACTCTGTCCCAGGTCCTAGTAAAATGCTACCTCCCCGTGAACCTACTGCAGGTACTCGCCATAGGTCTCTGAGAACTGCTTCTCGGCCTTTACCACTTCCTATGGCATCCTTGTTGCTTACTCCCATACCCCTGTCGAATCCTTTTGAATTACTACGGCCGACTTCGGATGATGCAGGTGGTGAGTCTGACTCATCCTCAGTGGCGTCCTCCCTCCCTGATGGTCCTGCTGACACTGGACCTCCAGTGGGCATTGGACTTTCACAGAAACTTAAGGCCAAAGTTAGGCTGAAAGGGAAGAATATAGTTGGGAAGTGGAAACTGTGATGTTTTATATTTTCCTGTTGTCTACATGGCGCAGTTTACTTGTCACACTATTAACGTTAATAGTATGAAACGTGTTCCTAAGAGACGGTTAGTTTTTTCTATTTTAAGACTTTTACCATTGTGTATTTTCTTATTGTGGGATACCAGACTCCATATGACTCAAGAGATCAGACAAGCGAAAAAATGATTGGCTCTTAGGCCCTTCATTCTGGTCCTTAGGTCACGACCCCTGTTCAGGCCTTGGCAGTTTGATAAATATGCCTGACTTTCGTCTTTTGAAACTATTTGATTTGGTACCGTAGGGCTCTGGTTTTGACTTCACCATAGGTGATTGCCCTTATCGAGTTATCAATATTTATGCTCCACAACTTAAATCAGCTCGCATAGCCCTCTTTACTGAGATCCGCCTCTTACTTGCACACTTCATTCCAAGTTTTATTTTCTGGTGACTTCAACTGTGGCTTGAGTCTTCGGGATAAAAGTTCCTTTGCCACTGCTAAAAAACTGTACTGTGACTCACAGGAACTGAGCAAGCTAATACATACTGCCCATTTAGATGATGCTTATTTTTCTTTTCGGCAACAACATACCCCTACGTTTCATAAAGGTAAATTGGCTACCCGCATTGATTTTGTTATCTTGTCCCGTACTTTACCAATTGTTTCAGCTATGGTGCAGGCAGTGGCCTTTTCGGATCATAGCTTGCTTTCTGTTGGTGTGGGTACTGCAAATCCATTCAAAAGGGCCGGGTTATGGAAATTTAACACCTCCCTATTGCAGGATAAGGTGTTTTTGTCGACACTTCGGTCCTTCCTTTTTGCACGCAAATCTGTGTTTCTCTGTTATGAAGACCCGATACAGTGGTGGTTTGATACAAAACATGCATTGATATCATTCCTGAAATGGTATAGTCGTGCAAGAAGTAGGAGCCAATATTTGGACTATTTACAAAGAAGAACGCATCTTCAATCGCTTCTTTCTTTATTGTATACCACGGGTCATGACCTTTCCTCTCAAATTCAATTGACGCGGATGGCTATGTTGCACTTCCAATCTCGACAATCACGGCAATTGTACCACCAACATAAATTTCAGGTTACTGGACCACGGGAGATCATTTGTCCCTTTGAGTCTAACTCTTGTCGGACTGCTCAAAAGACAATATTATATCTTAAAGATTCCACGGGGACTATATGCTCTACTCAAACAGAGATTCAGCAGATAGCTAACTACACGACTGCTTTGTTTTCCCCTTTCCTGCTGATCTACCTGACCCTGCTGCCCTGTACGAGAATTTAGAGATTCCACTCCCTTGTACAACAGCACTGAGATGGCGTGACAGCCCATTACGACCTTTGAGTTGTTAACTATATGTCCTTCTGCCAACATGTAAAACTCCTGGCCCAGACGGTCTTCTGGCAGCTCTCTATAAGGTTCTGGGTGACCACTTACTTATTGAACTTACTCTCTGTCTTTAATTTTGTTGAACAGTGAGTCTGTCCTTTGAATTTACGACTGGTGTTTTGCTTTATATCTATAAACAGAAGGGGAAGCCCACTCTCTTGAGAATTGGCGCCTCTTTGTATGCTAAACACACCGACTTTAAGATATTGATGAAGATAATAGCAAAACGTTTAACAGGTATTGCAGAAACTGTTCTGCATCCTGCTCAATCTTGTTCTGTCCCCAACAGGAACATCTCGGATCATTTGATTCTGATCCGTGAATTGTTCTCTCACGAGTACTCAGCTTCGACTTCTGGATTTGTAGTATCTGTGGATCAATGGGCAGCATTTGATTCAGTGAATCATGATTTTTTATGGCAAGCACTCAGTTTTTTGCATATACTGGCTATCATTATCCAATGGTTATGTAATTTTTATAGGACAGCTACGGTCATGCCAGTAGTGAATGGTTGGGTGGATCTCTGATACCTGTTGAAGGGAGTCCGACAGGGGTGTCCTTGAGTCCATTATTATATGTACTGTTTTTGGACGCTTGCCTGCCGTAGAATATGCCCACAGGATACATGCTGTATCATGTCCTGTAACAATAGCACCTTACAAAGCTATTGCATATGCAGATGATATCTGCTTTTTGGTGGCGGATGAGGATTCAGTGATAGCCTCCTTGCAGGAAAGTTCCTTATTTGGGACGTATTCGGGAGCTACTCTGAATTTTGAGAAAAGTGTTGGTATATAGCTGGGATCTGCTATTGCACCGATTAGGAACATTGGACCATTGCAGATTGTAGATGGCCCTGTTCGTATTTTAGGGATTTATTTTGGTATTCGAGCCGATGACGTTTATAATTGGACTTCTAAACTACAACAAGGTCGCATAAAGGTAGCCTTATGGAACAGGAGTCAGATTGGGAAACAGAAAAGTGTCTATTTAATTAAGACATATTTACTTTCCCTCTTTCTATATGTTAGCTATATCTTTCCTATTCCAAAACAATTGGAAACAGCGATTCTTAGCATTTTTTTTCAGGCATTATGGGGGAGCAGGTTGAACCCAATAAAATGGGATGTCACGTATCTCCCTCTCACGGATGGTGGTGTTGGAATGACTAACCCCCTTTTGTTTTTCTCCAGTATTTTTTTCATGGCGAACATTAGACCACTTTTGATTAACTCGCAGAAAGGATGGGAAGCGTGGTTCTTTGATTCTTGTAAAATATGGTTTCACAAATGGGAACATGACTCCCTGCATATTCTGCGTGCCTCGGGAAACACGCCACCTTATGTGAGGTATACGTTTCTATGTCTGAAGCAATGGCCGGTTACCCCACAAATGCTTCCTACTAATGCGCACAAATCCCTGTATAGATTGCTTCTCTCCTCTGTGTGTGCAGTTCAGTCCCTTTTTAAATGTCCTGCCCAATATTGTCCTCTCTGCTTATTTTGTTATGCTGTGTGTAATCCCAAAACATATGTGGGACTTCCATTGGTTATCATGCCATGAGAGAATTAATGTTAAATCAAACACATAAACACAAACAGCTACAAGACAGGCTGTGTTCTAGGCCCTCTTGTATTGATGAATTGGAAACTATTTCTCATTTATTTTTTGATTGCCCCTTTATACAACGGTGGTGGGCCTTTCTAGCCCAAAAATGGGGTATGCCATTGCTTCAATTTGTCTCTTACCCAATGATTATGTATGGAGCATTCCCCCCTCAATGGTCTGTGTGGAACACTGATACCTTAAATCTTATTTTTGTTGTGATTAAATGGCATATTTGGATGGCAAGATGCCAGTTCACCCTGCAGCAGAAAATTTGTACATCTATAGAAATTGAACAAAAGATTGTTAGGGATTTGAAAACTGTTTATGCACGTGAACTTGTATCTCATTCCAGGCCTGGTCTGTTCGCCCTTTGGAAAGCCCTACCTTGGATTACAGACTCGAATGCAGCGGTGACTTGAAGGACTTTTGTTCTCTCAGTATCATTTCCTTAGTTTTCTTTCTTTGTTTTCTCCCATACCTTTTGATATGAACACTGTTGTATAGTGTCTTGATTTTACCTGGTTTGTTCTTATTGTGTTTTCTTTATTGTATATTGCCTGATTTCTTGTTTCAATAAAACTTTCCCCTACTCTTTTAGAGAAGTGCCATGGGATCTTTAACATCCACCTGAACTACCCCCAATCCAGGCAGATGGGACCTCGGTTTAACGTCTCATCCGAAAGATGGCACCTCAGAAGTGCAGCACCCCTCTCATGCTGCTCTAAAGTGTCAGTACTGGGATATTAACCCAAGCTCCAGATGTGGGAACTGAACCCACAGCCCTCTGATCTCCCAGCCTCAGAGGCGAGAGTGCTACCTACTGAGCCACTAACACTGACTGTATATTATAGTCTATATACATCTATATGTTAGAAAGGTAAAGCATATAACAATAATATGCATACATATCCTGACATCTACTCTTATATGGTAGATGCCCTTTGCCCTATATGTTAGTATAACATATGTCTAAGCACTAGCTGTCTACAGTGTATCTCTGGGTCTACCAATAAGGGTGCAGGGACCTTGTCTAACAGTGTCATACTTTAATAATGAAATGGGCCTATAACTGTTGACCCTTTATGCATCCTTCCCTGCTTGTGTAGCACAATGATCAGGACCTCCAGTAAACTACTGTATATAATTTCTGAATTCAAAACCCAGCTAAACAATTTAGATAACCAAGGGGTTATCTGCTTCCCAAAGACCTTATAAAAACTGGGAGAAAACCCGTCCGGGCCTGGGTCTTTATCAAGCGGAAGGGAATTGATGGTATCTTGCATTTCTAGCTCTCCTATAGGTGCTATTGGACATGTATTTTGCCCCTCAGCCAGTGTAGATAGTGGAAGGGCTTCAAGGTATTTACCAGTGCCTGCACACATGGGAGACTGGGCATTGGACTGTAAAGCTCATGATAGTAGTTCATGAACTCTCTGGTAATATGTTTGGGGTTTAACTTAATTGATTCATCCTGCCCTGACTGAATACTCTTGATTATTCTAGAGGCTTCCTGGTTTTTAAGCCTAAGGGTGAGCAACCTACTCACCTTCTCCCCTTGATCTACATATGTTGTCCTAATTTTCAAAATAGCATATACTGCCTTTTCCCTTACGAGATCACTATATTGGTCCCACAACCCAAGTAACTTTCTTCTTTCCTCATCTGTGGTCGTCGGAGATAGTGTAGCTTCTAGTCTACAGATGTCGGCTAGTAAAGTGAGGGCATTCTGTTCCCTGACCCACTTTCTATAAGAGGCTATAAAAATAAATTATCCCCTGAGCACACATTTCAAAGCACACCATTCCAAATCTGCTCTACCGTGGAGTGTAGATTGGTCTCTGTGTATTGGTCTATAACCTTTGAGATGTCCTTCACAATCTTCTCCTCCTTAAGTAGTTGGTTATTCAATTTCCAGGTGGTTTCTCTGGGTAAATTGGGGGCCATATTCAGATGACACCATGTCACTACATGATCTGAAATAACCCCAGGTTCAGTTTTACTGTCCATAGCCCCAGGCAGTAATGCATGCTGAGAATGTAATCAATCCTTAATGAAGAGCCATGAACTACAGACCTAAATGTGAATTCCTTTAAATCAGGATGCAAAATTCTCCAGGAGTCAACTAGGCACAAATGATCCACAAGTTCTCTTATGGACCATTATGCAGGCGAGAGGCCTTTACTCCTGTTATCGGACTTATCTAAGTCTGGAGAAAAGGCAGGTTCCAATCCTCACCTAGGATCATAGGAAGTGAAGTAAAGGGTAACAGTATTGCCTGAAGGTCAGAGAAGAAAGCGGGGGTATCTGCGTTAGGACCATACACACAGACTATTACAATTTCAGTATGAACCAGCAAAACTTTCAGAAACATTTACCGGCCATTAGGGACTCTTATACAATGTTTGCAAACAAACGGGGTATGTCTTGAGATCAAAATGGCAACCCCCCTGCTTTGTGTACTGTCACCTGCATTGTATACCTGGCCTACATACTGTCTTCTAAATAGATTACTTTCAGAGTCCAAAAGGTGGGTCTCGTGCAAGAACTTAATGTCCCCCTTAAAATAATGATATGCTTTAACACTTGACAGTGTTTTACTTTCTTTTGGAGCCCTTCTTATATTCCATGTAAATACCTTCATACTACCTGCCATGTTGCCTGTCATTTCTTGATTGACCAAAGCCACTGCAGGAAATACTGACCACCACACCCCCCTAATGCCAAGCCGGAGCACCCCCTTCTCCTCCCCAAATACCCAGAGAGCAGACACATTTAAAACCTTGAACAATAATGAGTAGAGACCCTCCCCTAACCCACTCCCTAAATATCCCAGAACCCCTCCTCCATATTGAAAAGTAATAACACCCACCTCACCTTTCCAACTCAGATATGACTTGGCATGTGATAACCAGACACAGCAATCCAAGTCTCCCCCTCCCGCCCGCTCCAAACATTTTTCCCAGCCCCATAATGCATGTTTCACTACAGAATTAAACATCTTTAAAAGATATATATATATATATATTAGAGGCAAAAAACTCTGTTTAATGCATTAGTTAGGTTGTTCCCAGCGACAAAAGTGAGGAAATTCGGTATTAGGTTGAAAACCCCTGACCCCCGCCCACCCCCAACCGGCATTGGGAACGCGATTGGGATCGTCAGCCCTAACTCTCACCCCATGACATGTGTAAAGCAGCAGTAGTATAGGAAAATGGGGTGAGAGTTAGGACCCATGATCCCAATGCGCACCCCAATGCCGGTTGGGGTGGTGGGCGGGGGAGTCCAAGGGGGGATTTCAACCCTAACACCGAATTTCCTCACTTTTGTCACTGTGGAACAACCCTAACTAATGCATTAAATGGAGTTTTTTGCCTCTAATTTCCCTTCTTTTTGAGAATGATAACGAGAAATAGTGAATGTAATGCATGCGAGCAGATTACATGATATCTTGTGGCATAGTAACAGGAACACATACAAACAGAAGTGCTAACAGTGGCACACATGGTAACACAAGCACGAATGAGAACAGAAAGGGTAACGCACATGGTGACGTAGACGGGAACGGTCTGCCATGTGATGTGTTGTCACATAGTAACATGGTGCCTGCAAATGGAAATGTCAATGGGCATGGTGACGCAAAGTGAAACAGAAAGATAAACAGTACTGTAGACAGAAATGGCAAAAAATAAAAGAAATGCAAGCGCAAATGAAAACGCAAAAGAATAACGCACATGGTGGCGCAGACTTCAATGGTAAGTGAAACGGGTACAGAACCGCAAGTGGAAAATGGCAACAGTAACAGTAATGTAAGCACACAGGCTGGTTTTCCCCAAAACCTGCATAGAGAAAGACAGTGAGTACAAATAATGTATGCATAATAATGAGTATCGGAGCAGAAAATGAGAGCTTGGAATACTAAATATGTTATATCTCAGGAATCGTACAACGTAGAAAAAAAATTTAAAAGTCGTATGATTTACAACTGTCCTGGCTAATTTTGTACTTGGGGGCAAAGATTTTTCTGATGAAAAGTCCGTATCTTGCACCGTTTCCGAGATACTTGCCCTGAAAGGCGGGAAACGCTGTAATGTTATCCTATGGGGAAAAAAGAGACGTTTGGAGTGCCATAACTTTGCCTGCCACTAACATTTTTTCACCAAACCACTGAAAGGCACATCTGTGGGTTGTTGGCTGTCTTCCCCCAAAATTTCAGGAAAAAAGACCAAACCGTTATTTTGCAGCAAGGATCCAAAGGATTTTTGTAATGCGTCGGGCGCCGTAATGTTATCCTATGGGAAAAACCATCAACTTTGGAGTGCCATAACTTTTCCACCATGTAATATTTTTTCAATACAACACTGAAATGTACATTTGTGAGATGTCGGCTCCGTTCCCTCCAAATTTCAGCCCAAAACTCCCAATGGTTCTTTTGCAGCGCAGTGCCAAAGAATCGCTGTCACTTTCCCACAGATGGAAAACTACTGTCGCAATTTGCGAAAGCTTTTGCAAAAAAGTTCGATACTTTTGTGAGCACGAAAGTAATTTGCGAAAGTACTTTTTCCAGAAATTTGAAAAACATATTTCTGGGGTGTTTTACCACAAAATAAAGACATGGCAAGCATTCTCAGGGTCCGACTAGGTGAATACAAAAAGAATTAGGTTGCTAGAGGGTCCCAAATTTAAATGCCAAACATTTTTCTAATCACCAACTGAAAACAAAATGGCCGATTTGTGAAAGTAACAGGCCCATTTGCAAAAGTAAAAATGCATTTGCGAAAGTGTTGAACTTTTTGTTAACTTTTCCCATTGACCGATAATGGGAAATTGTTTTTTGAATAACTTTTGAACTGTTTAATATTTTTCACCAAATCTTCAAAAGGCACATCGGGGACCCTGGATGCACGTTCCCTGAAGATTTCGGGCCAGTGATGCAAACCGTGCGATCTGTACACGCGACCGTAGAATGCCAGAAAAAGCGTAAACGCATATGCAAATCATGCTTAATAACTCCACAACCATGTATCTGACTGGTACAAAACTTGGCAGATGCCAAGGCCTATGGTTCTTGATTGTGTATTCCAAATTTCAGCCAAATCTGTCAAACAGTTGCAAAGTTATTAAGGTGCAAAGTTTTGGGGTTTAACATAGAAATGGCTCCTCAACCTAACTATGGTAGCACTACCGTGCTACTATTATATATATATATATATATATATATATATATATATATACACATATACATAAAATAAAGAGAAGAAAAACAAGAAAAAATGGGTTCCTAGATTAGTTGTGACAACATATAAACAGCTGAAAGTATGTCCACCTGAACGTGGCATACCGAATGATATGCCTAACTTAAATGTCCCTTAACTCTGGGTTTAAAGCTGTCACTGGTGTGCAAAAGGTCCCCAAAGTAATCAGTGTCTTAATCCACTTAAAGTAAAAGCAGAAACAGCAAACAAGCCATGTCTTCCCAGCATATCCTCAGCACCCCTGCCCACCCATGTAATTTCAACCCCAGCGTGTGCAGTAAGAAAGAGTCCATGAAAATAAAATGGTCTTGCCCTGCACCTGACTGAAATGGCCTCTTCCAGCCAAGAAGTGCTTCCTCATGAAGTAGATTGACTGCACTTAGCCACTTTACACAAAGTTCCCATAAGCAGTGAAATAAAGTAGAGATGAAGCAAGATTAACAATAATTGAACCTCCTGGTGTGGTTGGACTTTCCCCTATGAAACAGCACACAAGCAGGACAAAGCCCTTCTCCCTACTTTCTCCATCTCTGGCCAAGTCCCATTTCCAACATGGGCAAGCAGAGTAGCCAACACCATTCAATGGCTTCTTCGAGTAATCTCACGCAAGGAAGCGAGGGAGGGGATACACAACCGAACAGTCAGTCGCGGGGGGGGGGCAAAAGGCCTCCCTGCTCCAGGAAATGAGACACAAATGGTGGTATTTACTGAAGTTCCTTATATTACTGGAAACATATAGAGCATGACTCTGTCTTACCCGGCGATATGAAGTCAGTGGTTTTTGAAAAGACTAGGTAGAGCTCAAATCAGTGCCATTTTTGCTACCTTCAGATCTTCAAAACTTGACCAGGTGCCATCGAGCAAAACTTGAAATTTGCAGGGTACAATATTTTAAAAAATGTAATACCAGTGGGTATTAATTTATTGACCAATGGGTGTAACTGGGCTCGATGCTGCCTCACTGAGACTGGTAGATCTTGTGCCACTCTCAATTTAGCATCACCCCACTTAACTTTTTGTAATTCCAATAGATTTTTCAGGAAGTGTTGCCTCTCCAAGTAGTTTAAGAATCAGAAGATTAGCAGCCTATGGGGTGCACCAGCAGCAGGCATGGGGCACAACACCATTGAGATCATTCAATAGAGTACGTTGGGCCAAACGGCGATGGTCCTGCTTACTTTCCGACCAGCTTTTGTGTAAATAAAATTGAGTCGGACCTTTCTTCTCTCTCTGGCTGGCCTATAATCACCATGTTGTTCCTCCTGCTGCACCCTTTTAGATCTTCTACCTTAGCTTTCAGATGAGCCATTCTTTGTCTGTTAGTTACAATCTCTGGATCTATCCTCTCCCAGTTCTTCTCCAGAGACTTAATGTGCATCTCGCTGTCCCCGTTTCTCCTAGATAGCTCTTCCAAGGCTGTAGCCATAGATTTAAATTCTGTAGTAAGCAATTGGGGCTCTTCCCTAAAGGGCTTGAATTCCTCCAGAAAATGATCCACTGTCAATAAATTCAGTTCTGGGAAGAAGAGGCAGCCCGATCGCTTAGTACTGGCTGCGGCCTAGTTTTTTTGCTCACGTTTTCAGGAGTTGGTGGCGGTTTGTGTTTAGGCAATGCCTACCACATCTCTGCTTCCATGCTGTGGATAAATCACAGACTGAGGTCAGTTAGATGCTCCTACAACACACTTGAACCAGTAGATGGACAACCGCAACTTTTAGGAGGAGAAATTAGAGGAATTAAAGTGGAGTGAGCAGGAGCAAAGTGAAGAGATGTTACTCACAAGACTGCATCATGTGAATCCCTCGCACACCCTGCCAGTTGAGTCACTCCCTGCCCTTTGTATCACTAACGGAGCAATGGTATGGTTAAAAACTACTACCTTGAAGCCAGATCCCAGCAGGTAAAAATCTGTGACACCCTGTCCACTAGCAATCCTGTCCACCTGGGAGTCCCCCAAGGCTCTATACTTGATCTCTTACTGTTCAGCCTCTTTCTCAACACCCTCCCCCAAATCTGTACCCATAATCTTCTTGTCTATGTAGATGACACTGTATTATTTACTAGTCACTCTGACCCACTCCCCACGGATAGTAGCTTACAACACAACTTTAAAGCGGTTGAGGAATTGTTCATCCAGCATAAGCTGATAATAAACTACAAAAAAACAAAGACAATGCTCTTTGCCAGTTCTGATAACAAGCAAAAATGAACCCCTATTAATAACTTTAACAGCCACAATGTCCCCATCAAGCAGGTCCATACTTTTAAGTACCTAGGTATAACTCTTGACAGCACTCTGTCCTTTGCTGAACATGTCAGCCTTGCTTCGATGGAGGTCAGCACTAGAACTGGGATCCTCTACAGGCACAAGCACTGCATAAACCCCAAAGCACTGTGGCTAGCTGTATCCAGCTCAATACTGTCCATAGTGGACAATGGTTTAGTCATTTATGGCCCTGCTACAGACACTACCCTCAAAAGGTTAAGTACTGAACTTAACAAATCGTGTTGATTGGTCAGGGGGGCTCACAGTTGTACACATTCATGTGATCTATATGTCCAGTCCAACTGGTTATACCTCAGAGGGAAGATATCATACCAGACCTTCCTGCTCGCAAAAACAATCAGCCTGGGGATTACCCTGTCAACTGCCCAGCACCTACTCACATGCACGCCTACCCTGCGTAGCACTTGGAGTGCACCAAGACACGCTTACCAGGTTCCTTTCTGCATGACCACTCAGGCACAATGGTGTTTTCTATTCTGAGCCCCTAGCTGGGTAAATGATCTCCCCTCAGACAACATTGATGAACCCAAGCTTGGTCCATTCAAGCACAAACTCCAACAGCACCATACTGCACTTACAGTACCAGCTGTGACTGCACCACCAAGCACCAACCCTAATAATTTCCATCCCACCCCCTCTCCTCTTATGGTTCTAGCACCCTAATACCCCCTCAGTCTTCTTCCCTGTCCCCCCACCCTGTTCCCCAAAGCCCTCCCCACCTTTACCACTGACAGCTCTAGATCTCTACATCTCCTCATTATCCATCTCTTGGCACCACTGTTACCCCTCCTCACTCCCTTCCACTCCACTTCCTCAACCCTACTTCCTGTTCTCTCAATTCTGAACAAGTCAGTGTCTCCTTGCTGATCGCTCCACTTTACCTCACCCTCCTTTGCTCAACTTTGGGGCCAGACAAAGACAATAGACTGATTCCATTCTCTATAGTTTGGAGGTATTTCTTCTTTCCAATGCAGAAGAATTACTTTTTTAGCTAAGATCATCTCTAAGGAGATAAACTTGCTTCTTCAGCAATCTCTAAATGTGAAGACAAACCAAATAACAGAATGCCTGAATCAGATGGAATACTATTATCTAACACTTTTGTGATGATGTCCCTAATTTTACTCCAGTACGACTTTAATACTGGCCAGAAAACTAAAATGAATTGTTCGGCCTGAGTGCAGATACAAGCATAGTGGGTAATTTATTGAAGCTGGCTGGGGGTAAGTTCTGAAGGGATTTCTGAAAGTACTTTTTTACAGAACGAGTGGTGGAATCATGAGGCAGACTGTTCAGTGAGGTGGTCTTTGCTTAAACAGTTGTGGGCGAGGAGTCAAACTAGGGTGGTGCAGGCAAAGAGGCTTGATAAGATCAGAGGATGTTAGTGTAAGGAGGGTAATGGGATGGATAGCCAACAGGACCATCACACATATTAGGCAGGGTTGTGCAGACTAGGTGGGCCACTTGATCTTTCTCTAAATTCATACGTTATCTTTGTTTCTAACCCCATTCTGAGAAGTCACTGGATCCTGCTTTCCCAAAAATCCACTGTAGTGGATATGCTGTCATCCTGTGCAACCACTTGTTTATCTGCAATTACATCAGTTCCCATAAGACCACGAGCCAATTATAACCAGTTCAATGATTACTCACTAAGTCACCATAGGAAGCTGTTTAAAGTCTTATCAAGAAGGAGCCTTTTTTGCTCTTCAGAGGCTCTGCTATTACACTGATTTATCACTGTAAAAGGAGAGCCATCATCTATACCTAGCTGAGTTTTCACAGTACTGTATAACGTACTTTCAATGAGATCAACCCCTCAAAAGAATGTTTTTAAATATTATGCCTCAAATGTGTCACATCCCCTTACATTAGTGTATACTGAAATGTAGCCTACTGTATACAACTTACATTTTTGGATATAAAGATGGAAAAAAAGTGCTATTTGAGGTAGACAGTGGAAATATCAAAATGTATTTCCATGTCCTTAAACATGACCTTGTTATTGCAATGATCCTATATGTCATCCTGATAGCTCCACACTCCTGTATGTCATCCATCATTAGCACAAAAGCATGACCCATACCTGCGTCTCTAAGCAGCCACCCACAACTCTCAAGCATAGACAACAACAAGCAGCCGCGTAGCTCTCACAGCTAGCATTCCTAACTAAATTGTCCTCCACTCAGTTGCAATTATGCCAATTTCTGACAAAGAAAAAAAAAATCATCGTACATCTGTCAGGACTGCTGTGTGTTCTCTGTGTCAACAAGGCAGACTGTGACCAAAATGTCTATGACTACGGAAGTTACTCTTTAAAAAAGCAATAAAACTGCACTTTCATACCTTAATGTTCATACCACTTTACTTTCCTTCTCCAGACATTTTTACCATCCACCAACCTGAATGGTGACAACATGCATGATGATGCATCCCTCAGTCTACCAGACTGTAACCATGGAGACACTGGAGATCAAGCAGGCTGAACAAGTTCAAAACGGAACCCTATTCCTGATGGGTAGAAATAAAATAGTACTTTAAATACAATTATTTCACTGTGTTTACAAAGCTTATGCTGGATGGCAAGTTTAAAATAACCCCTTATGAAAATCTTACTTTTAAAGCTTAAGGCATCTGATCATTTTATGCAATTAACTAGCACGCCTGCTACGCATGTTTAAAAAATCCTGAAATGTGTTTGCATAAACTGAATATGACATGGCCTGAATGAAAGTATCATATTTATCTTCACTCAAGGGCATTCATGAGATATCATTTGCCTCTCACCAGAAGATGAGGATTGATCATCCCAGGGGATGTTTTTTTTCCTCCACTGCAATACCACCACCTCAATGATTACAGTGGATGTGGCTAGAGCCAGGTTGTGGCAGCAAATGTGCATTGCTCCCAGCTCCCACCAGGAAGGGGACATTCCACTGTGGAGGAAAAGCAATGGGCTCCAAACTGGTCTATGTGACAGGGTGATATGGCTAGAAGGACCTGGCTGGGATTAGAACTGGGGTGTATCACTGTTGTGCCAGCCAGAAGAGCCATAAGATATTTTGAAAAAGACTAGCAGTCACAAACTAGAGGGTAGAGAAAGATTGCTTTGGTTCTGACTTAATTATTTGTCCAGGCCAATAGTCAATCTTGTAATGAAAAAGGGTTTGCAGCTGAGTATGGCTTTCTGTGCATATTGTTAAGTAATAAATGACTGCTGTATTTGTTTGTATGCAGCTTACAACTTCCTGCAATACAGGAAGCTCTGTTACTGTACATTTCAATGGTACAGTATGTAAAACTTTCAAAACAGTTTGGGTATGAATTGAAAAGTCTCACTATCCTGGCATAGGAAGAAAATGAATAGGCTGTGTAAGAAGTTGATTAAAGGTGACAATACTGTAAAATAACAGAGATCCAAAAGATGCACAATTTCAGCATGCAATATAGAGGTAGTCAAAAAAGTATCATAGTTAATCTAGAAATGATATATCTTGATATAGTAGGACATATCTCTGAAATTGCCTCAAGTTGATAAGTGGAGTACCACATAACTTTGTGATTTGACCCTTTCTTGTTATTATTTACATGCATGCTGTGAGATATGGACTTAAAAATCAGGGACAGCAGTGAGGTCTAGTGTTAGAGCAATGAATAGTAAAATTGGGGATGATAAGTTCTAATCCGATCTGAACCACTGCCTTGCTGTATCCAAAACTGTATATTATGGTTCTATGTGATAATAGCGATGAGAAAATGGTGCCAACACAAAACAGCAAACCCAAAACAGCGCCATGAAAAACAACACAGGGTACTACAGCATGCTCCAAAATCAGCACTGCTACAGTTGCATTTTCTGCAGGGAGAATCGTCCTCCGCAGCCACCAACACTAATATAACTCTCTCGGGGGCAGGGATGACATTGAGGGACATGGCAAAACTTGGGAGGGGGGCTAGTGCACAAGTGGACACAGGTCAGAAAGGGATGAACATTGCAGGAGGCAACCTGTGGGTGGAGGTCAGCAAAGTTGGGAGGGTGGGCAGAACGGGAGGTCAGCAAGAACCAAAAAAAAAAATCCACAAAAAAAAAAAAAGAAACACAGAACAGCCAGTCCCGAATCTGAGTCCACCAGCCACACAGGTGGTGACTCTAACCACCACAGCAGACAGGCAGCTCACAACATGTCTGATGAACAACTCCTTATAAACTTCAAACCCTAATTACATTTAAGACTCCATACATAACTGAAAGCATTGAACTTGCAATGTGCTGATAACAGCACACAGCCCATTTCACAATCGCTGCCTTTACCTCACCCAGCTTGACTCACTGTAACTGATATGCTCAATTCACAGGATACTGTATATTATAGACATCATGCTTCTCTGTGGGAACCCACGTGCCCTCTGAAATTACACATTGAGGTCATCTGGGGCAGCCTGTATCACAGCATGAGGTGATTGTTAGACAGAATGTGAGCATGCAGCGGCCTGATAAGTGCACACCCTGTACTCATTCACTTAAGAGACACTTACTGCCCTCAGCAAATATAGCTACTTGTCCACTCTTAGAGCCAGTAAAAATGTATGCAGTATGGTGGCCTTGAATACAGGGGTGGGGAAACAGAAAAATATGGAAGAGCAGCATAGACAAACAGAAAGCTTCTAGGCTGCCTCTCTTCTGACAGAAGGAAAATCCACACTCATTCTTGAGTCCCCTCATGAAAAATTCATCATAATAATTCCAGAAAGATGGGTGAGCAGAATTAATATATGTCCTTTTTACTTTCGTTTATTCTTTCACAATACAGTACAAAAAATATCTAGTCACAGTGTCATAGCTCGCTTGCTACATTGTCAGACCCCAACAATGCTGTATTTTCTACTGCACAATTATTGTCAAACATAGAAACATAGCCTTTGAAGGCAGAGAAGGACTGCTTGGCCCACCTAGTCTGCCCATTTCACTACATATTAGATAAGCTGCAGATCCTAGTTAACCAACAGCATGCTTCTTCCTACCCCCCACAAGATCTGACTTATGTCTGTCCCATGCATTCATGAATTCCCCCACTGTTTTTGACCCCATGACCTCCTTAGGAAGGCCATTCCATGTGTCCACCACTCTTTCTGTGAAAACAATACTTCCTCACATTGCCCCTGAGCCGTCCCCCTTCTATCTTCAGATTGTATCCCCTTGTTCTTGCACATCTCTTTTTCTGAAAGATGCTACCCTCTTGGACTTTGTTGATTCTCTTGAGGTACTTAAAAGTTTCTATCATATCCCCCCCCTTCTTCAAGGGTATACATATTAAGCTCCTTTAGTCTCTCTTTGTATGGCTTCTGTTGCAGACCCTGCACCATTTTAGTTGCCCTCCTCTGGACTGCCTCCATCCTGTCTACAGGTATGTCCTTGCCAATATGTGGTCTCCTGAACTGCATACAGTACTTCAGATGGGGTCTCAGCAACTGTCTGTACAGAGGGATAACAACTTTCTCTTTTCTACCATTGATGCCTTTCCCTATATATCCCAGTATCCCCCCAGCCATCCCTACTGCCTTCTCACATTGCTGCGTACCTTTTGGTCATCTGATATGATTACCCCAAAGACCCTTTCCATTTTTGTTATTGTTACTGCCCCCCCCCCATTGTGTACTTCTCCCTGGGTTTTTGTTTCCCAGGTGCTTTACTTTGCACTTCTTTGCATTGAATCTAAGCTGCCACACTTTTGACCATTCATCCAACCTTACCAAGTCCCTTCTCATACTTTTCACCCCCATTGTGTATCAATCTTGTTGCAGATCTTTGTGTCATCTGCAAAGAGGCATACTTTTCCTTCCAGTCCATCTGCAATGTCACTCACAAAGATATTAAAAAGGACTGGACCAAATACCGAACCCTGTGGTACCCCACCAGTAACCCCCTTTACTTTGCAGTGGACTCCATTTACTATTACCCTTTGTGTCCTGTTGTCCAGCCAATCTTTTACCAGGCTACCACACTGAGAACCACTCCCAGGCTGGCTAATTTGTTAATTAATCTTTTGTGTGGGACCGTGTCAAATGCCTTGATAAAGTCTAGATAGGCCATGTCCACAGCACCTCTCTGGTCTATTACTTTGGTTACCCAGTTAAAGAAATGTGTTATACACATCTGACATGACATTCCTGCTGTGAATCCATGCTACCTTGGGTCCTGTGCCTGTAGGTACTCAGCAATTCTTTCTTTCAGAAGTGATTTCCATCATTTTCCCTACCACTGAGGTCAAGCAAACAGGTCTGTAGTTTCCTACCTCTGCTTTGCTCCCATTTTTGTGAAGGGGAATCACATCCACCCTCCTCCAGTCCTTAGGTACTATACCATCCTCCCATGGTCTCTTCTTCTTTTGTGAATACTGAGCAAAAGTATTCATTCAGTATCCCGGCTTTTTCACTGTCCCTCTCTGTGCACCCACCATCCCCTTTATTAAGCCTCACTATCCCTCCCTTGGTCTTTCTTTGCTCCCCAATGTACAGTACCTGTAGAAGGTTTTATCCCCCTTCTTAACCAAGTTGGCTATTCTTTTCCTTGGTTTGGGCCCTTGCTATTCTGGCTGCCTTCCCTGCTTCCTTCTGCTTTACTTGGTACAGTTCTCTGTCCTGCTCCTTTTGTGTTTCCTTATACTTCCTGAATGCTGTCTTTTTTTCCTTAACCTTCCCCACCACCTCTTTTGAGAACCATAGTGTTTTTTTCTTTCGTTTTGATTTGTTTATTTGCTTCACACAAAAGTTTGTTGCCTCTGTGATGGCAGTTTTGATGTTTCCCCATTGTTTCTCTACCCCTCCTTCTTGCCTGTTTGCTAGTGCTTTTCTGATGCACTCTCCAATTTGACAGTCAGCCATCCTAAAGTCCAGTACCCTCATTTTTGTATGGCTTGATTCTGCGGCTGTGTTTATCATGAACCACACTGTTTGGTGGTCACTTGTTCCCAGATGGCTACCCACTTCTAGATCTGAGATCCTGTCTCCATCCCCATATGAGAGTACCAGGTCTAAGATTTCTCTCTCCTTAGTGGGTTCCAACACTAGCTGACTGAGTCATGCCCCCAGTAGAACATCGAGAATGACCCTGCTCTTGGATGTGCCTACAGCAAAGGTGCTCCAGTTAACATCTGGTATATTCAGGTCCCCAATCAACAATAACTCCCCTTTCTCTGCCATCCTAAGGATACCATGTATCATTTCTTTGTCCATTCCTCCCCCGGAGATGAGGGTCTGTATGCAACTTCCGTGTGGATTGTGGCACCATTTCCTTTCTCCAGGGTGATCCATGGTGCCTCTTCTCCTCCCTGTTTATCCTTTAGTTCAGTTGCTTTGATCCCTTCCCTTACATAGACAGCTACTCTTCCTCCTCTTTAACCCTCTCAGTCCCTCCTGTAGATTGTGTACCTTGGTATGTTGACATCTCAGTTGTGGCTTTCTGTGTACCATATTTCTGTGACTGCCACAATATCCAGGCATCCCTCTTCCATCAAGACCACCAGTTCAGTGAGCTTGTTAAATAGACTATGGGCATTGGTACTCATTACCCTACATTTTCTGATGGCCTTACACCTTTTTGCTCCACCCCTATCCTTATTGTCTTTGCCTTTTTCTCCATTTACCCATTCCCTTCTCCTTATCTACTTCTCTAGCCTTGTGTTTACCTCACTAACTACCCTGATTTTGTTGAGGAAGGCTAGGATATCCCTGCTCATTTTCAGCTCCTCCCCCATTGGCTATTTAAATGCTTGCCAATGAAACACTTAAACATATCACCTAGGATCCTGGTTCTCCTCCTGGACAAATACAGACCATTGGGCCAGTATTGGCCTGCATCCCTCCAGTTGGACACCTGGTCCCCAATGAAGCCAAGATGCACCAGGTTTTCAACCATTAATTGAATCCCATGGTGTGGAGCACCCTAGCTTCACCCATGCCATAGGCAGGTAGCACATCTGAGAAGGTTACAATGCATGCTACTTGTCTAAGGTCCCTCCTCAACTCCACAAACTTCTCCAGCACTGCTCTGATCCCTTTTCCAGCCAGATCATTTTTCTCTAGATGGACAGTAACATCCAGCTCCCTTCCCCATGCAACTGCTCCCGCGATCCTGAGGATTTGCTCCCAGTCCCACCAAACCATGGCACCAGGCAGACACCTTACCTCCCTCTGCCCCTCTCCCCAGTTCTACACTCCTCACAATGGAGTCCCTCCACAAGAGTTGTTTCCTTCCCCTGTGGGGTCACATGCCACCCTCTTGTGGGTATTCTTTGTGGAGGTTCCCAGCATCCTCCTTGGTCTCCACTGTGGGTATCTCCATAGAGGAACCACACTCTGCCAGAATGGTGTATGAATTGTGGAGCGGTACAACTGGAGGGATATGACTCTGTTCCACCACCCTAACCCTCTCGGAGCCCACAGTAGTTCAACTGCTCCTCTTTCTTGGCAGCCTCTGAGGCAGCAGCAGCAGCCCAGGTGGTCTCTGGGTGGGAAAGAAGATCCCCCAAATCCTGGCCAACTCATCCTGGAAATGAGCAACTTCCTCCCTCGGCCCAGAGAGGTGCCTATAGATGGGACAATGCCGCATCATCCAGAATGTCTCCTGGAAGACTGCCACTCCATAGCCACTGCACTGCACCACTCCCATCATGTTTTAGTTGTGGCCCCTCGACTGTTGTTTTATATGCATACTCTTTCCTCTCACTGTTTATTTTTTTCATTTTATATATATATATATATATATATATATATATATATATAACAAGGGATAAAGAAGTGTGTCCCTATATTTCAGACTAACCTCATTTTGGTCTAAAACATAATGTATCTGTGTAACAAATATTGATCTATGAAGCTGGATCATATAAAACTTGTGAAGCCACAAGACGAACTAAGCCACAAGTTGCAATATTAAAGTGCCTTTTGATATTTGTGCTGACCATGTGAGTAATAGCAAATAGTTGTCTTATGTGATTGCAAAGCAGAAATACAGGATAGTGTCTAAATTATCCCTTCTGACTATCTCTAGTGTTTATTCTTGTCAGGACAGGCCAAAATGCTTGTATGCACATTCCTAAGTCCAAACCTAATTTTGCCTCTTAGACCTTGGTAACTGGTAGTGACAACTGTTACTAGCCATGTATAATAATAGAATGTACACTATCTATACTTGTGCTGACCAAGGATGAGCTCATACATATACCAAAGGAGTATTGCCTTGTAAGTTGATGTTTGTACTTGTTTTGAACCAATCATAGAAAACCATAGGAAATGATGATGCTGTCTTCCACTATATAAGCAAGCCAGCACACACTGTTATTTTGAAGAATGTACCACTTGTAATCTCTCGCTGTGATTACTGTTATAATCATTAAATTCTTCCGCCTTCAGTCTCGTCTCCATTCGTCTCCTTTCTGAGTATCTGTAATTGATAATTTGCTAACTGTAATTTTTTCCACAACGCTACAGATATATATATATATATATGTATATATACATATATACAGTATATTATTTTATTTTATTTTTTCTGCTGACTTTTCTACTGCCTTTGTGTCCTTAAATCTCCTGCTCTTCCTGTTCTGGGACAGGAATTTCCTATATTCTTCAGAGATCTCCTTCTTACTTGCTCAGTCAGACCTCCAGTAGCTATGGTGGGGTTGAGAGCTACTCTTTTCCTTCTAGAATAATGACTCTTTTGTGCCTCTGTGATCACTCCCTTCCTGTTCCAAACAGGAAGTTCCTATTGTAAGTCAAATCCTGTGCCTATAAAAGTACTACTGGCTAAGGGTTGGGGTGGAGGGAGGGAGGGAGGCAATATAGTCCTAGTAGAGTAGTAAAGTTCTAGCAGCAACTCTTTCCTCTTGCTGTTCTCTGCCAAACGCTATCTAGGGCAGATCTAAATGCAAACACCTAGCTTTCTGTTGCCTAAGCTACTCCCCCTAATTCACAGTTTCCTTCTTCAGCAAGCTAACTGCACAGATAACAATTCACTTCACCCAACTCTGACACACTAAAATCTTTTTTACCCTAAATTGAAGGTCCCAATAGTAGAGTTATTGTTCTGTAGTCCCAGTAGAGTAGTAAAGTTCTAACAGCACCTCCTTCCTCTTGCTGTTCTCTGACAAAAGTGATCCAGGGCAGATTTAAATGCAAACACCTCTGCTTCCTGCTTCCTAAGCCCCTCCCCCTAATTCACGGTTTCCTTTTTCACCAAGAATGAGACCAAGATGGTGGCCACATTGGGGTAGCCACTAGCAGCAAATTCAGTTTATTCTCTGCTCTCTGTTTCGTTTTTATTTGAGTTTCATTTTATTTATTTATTTTACTATCATTGGATGTTTGATCTACAGGTGATTACATGCTTAATTTATGGATGACTACAGGATTTGAAGAGTGCCTGTTGCTTCCCGTTGTAATGAAACAGATTGGGGTTTGTGGAATCGAACTGCTGGTAAATCGAACTGTTTGCAGACCATTTCGTCTGTAGCCTAAGTTTTATTTGTGTGATTTTTGTTGAGACAATGAATGGGGCTGGCTGAATCTCTACTGGCTTGCCCTGCTGATTAATTGAGGGATTTTTGGAACTGTAGGCTTACAGCTTTGCCAGGTAATCACTGGATTTTAGCGTCAGCGGTATGGAATTGTTCTTTTTTCCTGCTGACCTGCCCTGCTATTCATCAAGGGATTGAACTTTTAAAGCTGTAGGTACAAGGCTTTGTTGGGTTATCGCTGCAAGTTAGCATCGGCAAAGTGGATTTGCATTGCTTTTGAAATTACGATTTTTGGATACTTCACTGGGACTCTGAGGGTGACAACCTGCTGGAAGAGGATATCCTGACTCTTTTTTACTTTTATTGGACTGCCAGTGGATTGTTATGGATTTCATGACTGATTCCTATGCTTGACTGGATTTTATCGCTGGATGGTTGAATTTAACTTTGTGAATTTCCTGGGTGATGGTTCAAGTATGTGTTTAGATGTAAAATCACAGTAACTTTGAGACATAGCTCTTTATTTGGGACTGGAGGGTAGACCTTGATCCCAGGGATGGACTGTTTGTGGTGTGCGGCTATGCAGGGGTCCTGATATTATTCAGCCAAGAAGTTGGTGGTGTAGCTCAGTGTCCCTTAGGATTTCTCCCCAGGAATCACTGGAGAGTGTTCCCAGGGGGAGAACCGTTAGCAATAGCCGTGGATCCAAATTTGTCCACCTAGAGGGATTTATCGAGGCTTTCTCCTGGCCCTGAGAGCAACTGGATCATTGAGGTGGATTCTTTTTATTTGGACTGTTCATTATGGTCAGATATTAGGTCATGCACAGTGAGAATGTGCCTAGTACCTTAAATCTGGTCATATATTATCCTTCTTATTGAAGTGGATTTTTTATCTGGAACCTTTGTTATTTTTAGAACCTGTAAGGCAGTGAGAGTGCCTCTCTAGGTCTGGGCACAGTGAGAGTGTGCCTAGTACTGTGAGCTTGTACATTTATTATTTTAATATTTCTTTACAATTTTTATGTTTATGAGTTGTTAAGTGCTTTCCCCTGTCATGTGAGAGGTGGGAGAGGGGTTGTTTTTTGGGTTTCTTGGTTTAACTTAATTTAAAATAGTATTGTTGTCTTTTAAACATTGGGCCATATGTGTTTGGACTGAGCCTCTGTGGACAGGGCGCTACTCCCCCTCTGGGCTGAGGGACCTGCGTCACTTTGACTGCCCCCCAATGCAAACCGAGGTATATACTCGTTGCTGTCTTGGGAATTGCACGTGGGAAGAGGAGATGGAGGGTGGTTCCTCACCTGGGGGGAGGAGCGGAGCAGAAAAATAGGGGTGGTGAGGTCTAGGAGACACCTTGGGGTGAAATGGGTCCAGGATAGGGGTTTGCGTTGCCTGGTTCCTATACCCAAGGGTTCCACTGATAGTGGGCAAGCAGCCCACTCCTCCACAGCCTCCCATCCAACTCAGGAGGTGTTATGCAATGCCAAGTCTATAAAGAACAAGACAGCAATTACTGCTGATCTTGTTGAGTCATCCAACTTGGCTTGTATCACTGAGACCTGGCTGGATGGAAATGCTAGTCCTATATTGGAATCAGCTATTCTAGCCAGGTACTCGATGATACATCGCCCGAGACTGGATTGCGGGGTGGGTTGTTATTTGTTTTAAATCAAAGTTAGGCCTTGTGGAGGTTCTAGTGGTGACCCCCAGATCCTTTGAGTGTATCATGGGAGCAGGTGTGGGCAGCAGAATTCTCCTCATTTACCGTCCACCCAGTGATGAGAAAGTCTTTCTGCAGGAAGTTGCAAACTTCATTGTCGACCTGGTGTTGGAGCCCTCCAGGTGGTTGGTCCTGGGGGACTTCAGTGCCTGGGTCGATGATGAACTCTCACTTTTTGGCCAAAACTTCTTCCAACTGATGATTTCATTGTGCTTTACACAGGTTGTTACCACTGCTACCCATATTCAGGGTCACTCCTTGGATCTGGTGTTCACCCTGGGGATGGAGATCTCTGGACTGGTGGTGGAACCAGTTGGGTAGTCTAACCATCACTCCGTAAGGTTAAATTTCACGGCACCCCCTTTGAGACCATCCCCTTTGGAGATGGTTCAGTACTGTCCTTTGAGGGGAGTCACCCCTGTGGGTCTGATGGTGGTGCTGGACCTATCGAGTTGGCCTGTGGAGTGCATGAATCCAGATGTCTTAGTAGTGCACTATAATAATATGGTTCTGAAGGCTCTGGATTCCACAGCTCCTGTCCGTGTTCACCCCCTCTTCCTCTTCCTTTGGTCCCCTTGGTTTGATGGGATGTTGAGGGAATTGAGGAGAGTGGGGCGAAGATTGGAATGCTGCTGGCAGAAGTCTGGTCTGGAAGATGATAGACTTAGATTGATGGCCCATTATATGGACTATCAATCAGAAATCTCCCATAAGAAGGCAGAGTTCCTGTCCAGGGAGATAGCTGCATCAAGAAATCGACCAGTTCAGCTCTTCTGGACCGTGGACAGATTGTGCAATCCAACCTGTCTGCGGGGTCGGCAAGTCTTTTCACAAATAAAGTGTGATGAGTTTGCTCAGTTCTTTGATGATAAGGTGTTGTCAATCAGGTCAGAGATCTGCAGTTTGCATTCAAATGAGCATGGCGATGGTCGATGTGAGGTTACAGGCCCTCAGTCTTTCTGGATGGATTTTGACCAGTCAGCGATCCTGGATATCATGAAGATCGTCCAGAGCTTGCAACCGACTTACTGTAGTATGGATCCTGGTCCTACCCGCCTCCTTGTGGGGTGTACGGATGTGATTGGAGCAGTCCTTGCTGAGATAGTCTGGTGCTCTTTGGGCCAAGGGGTGTTTCCAGAGTCTCTAAAAGAGTCCACTATGACACCCCTTTTGAATAAACCTTCCCTTGACCCAGACTGTCTTGCTAACTACAGACAGATCTCTAACCTGCCCTTTTTGGGCAAGGTTATTGAGAAAGTAGTCGCGTTGCAGCTCGAGGAATTTCTTACCATCCATGAAGTCTATGATCCTCTCCAGTCCAGTTTCAGGAAGATGCATAGTATCGAGACGACAATGGTCCAGGTACTTAATGATCTCCTAATAGCAAGAGATCAGAGGAGCCATTCGATCTTGGTTCTCCTCAATCTCTCTGCAGCATTTGATACTGTGGACCATGGGATGTTGCTAGAACACCTCCGGCTGTTCTGTGGACTGTCAGGTACATTCCTCAGATGGTTTCAGTCTTTCCTCGGGGCAGAAGCCAGTGGGTAGTATCAGGAATATTTTCCTCGGCTCCCTTTGCTCTGCCCTGTGGGGTGCCGCAGAGTTCTGTGCTTTCCCCCATGTTGTTCATGGTGTATATGCTGCCATTGGAGGACATTATCAGGCATTATGGGCTGAGTTTGCACTGCTATGCAGATGATACTAAGCTCTATATGTCCTTTGTACCCGAACAAAATGACACTTTATCAGTCTTTAACAACTGCTTCGATGAGATTCAGGGCTGGATGAGTAATAACCGGTTAAGACTGAATCCGGACAAGACTGAGGTGCTAGTGGTGGACTTGGGTCACCGTGCAGAGAAGTTGATTCCTGGGTTTTCCTATGGCCTTTTGTTAGGAGATAACCAGTTGAGACCTTCTGAACAGATGCGAAATCTGGGTATAATTTTTAATGGCGAGTTGACACTGAAGGCACTGGTGTCAGCCATTGTCAAGTCTTCCTTTAATCATCTGAGGAATATTGCCCAGATAAAACACCTTGTTCCACATGATAACCTTCCTGTATTAGTCCATGCCTTTGTCTCCTTGCATCTTGACTACTGTAATACTCTGTATCTTGGGTTGTCAGGGGTGGATCTCCATCGCTTGCAGCTGGTGCAGAATGCAGCAGCCAGGTTATTGACGGGACTGCCAAGAACTTGCCATATCACACCTGTGCTGCGCAAGCTGCACTGGCTGCCAGTGTGATGGAGAATCACCTTCAAGGTCAAATTGCTGACCTATAAGACCCTACACGGTCAGGGACCGGACTATATGCAAGATCTCCTGTGACCTTACTGCCCTCTAAGCTTGCTCTGCTCCACCAACGAGGGATTGCTGGAGGTTCCCAGGGTTCGTATTCAATCATCTGGGGACAGAGCTTTTCTTTTATGGCCCCAACCATGTGGAATTCTCTACCTCTTCGGATTCGAGAGTGCCAGTCCACAGAGATATTCAAGGCATCTTTAAAAAGTTATTTGTTTGAGCAAGCCTTTGATTAGGCCATCCCATTGTCTTTTTTTAACTGTTTTTAAATTTATCTTTATTATGTTGGCTGTTTCTTGTTTTGTATCTGTGCTTTGATCATTTTGAAAAGCGCACTATAAATACAATTTGATTTGATTTGATTTGAAGCTAACTGCACAGATAACAATTCACTTCGCCCAACTGAAACACACTAACTCTTTTTTTACCCTAAATTGAAGGTCCCAGTAGTAGAGTTATAGTTATTTTGTCCCAGCAGTGTAGTAAAGTTCTAACAGCACCTCCTCCCTCTTGTTGTTCTCTGCCAAAAGCTACCTAGGGCAGATTTAAAGGCAAATACCTGGCTTCCTGTTGCCTAAGCCACTCCCCCTGATTCACCATTTTCTTCATCACCTAGTTAACTGCTTAGATAGCAATTCACTTCACCCAACTGAAATAAACAAACTAACTCTTTATTTTTTTTACCCTAAATTGAAGGCCCCAGTAGAGTAGTAAAGTTCTAACAGCACCTCTTTCCTCTTTCTGTTCTCTGCCAAAAGCAATCTAGGGCAGATTTAAATGCAAACACCTGGCTTCCTGTTGCCTAAGCCACTCCCCCTAATTCACAGTTTCCTTCTTCACATAGCTAACTGCACAGATAATAATTCCCTTCACCCAACTCAGACAAACACATTAACTCTTGTTTTACCCTAAATTGAAGGTCCCAGTAGTAGAGATACAGTTCTTGAATCCCAGTAGAGTAGTACAGTCCTAACAGCACCTCCTTCCTCTTGCTGGTCTCTTAAAGGAAAACACTTGAAAAGACACAGTTTTCCCCAGTCACTATAACAATTCCTGATTAGTGCTTCCTGAAAGTAACAATTTTTTTAAATAAGTTAACTCTAAATGCTTTTTTAATGATTTAAACAGTGACCCTCAACTTACACTTTCCAATGCTGGTGTAACCCCTAGATGGCGCTATCCCAGGGGCTACTACCCCTGCCTGATTTGCCACTAACAGGTTGAGGGGCCTGGATCCAATGGCGGGTGCCTCCACCCAGAGGTCAGGGTTTGCAATAGTTAAACTTACTTGGTCACAGCCCTCTGGGACACTGCAACCCCCCTTTCTTCCTACTAGTGGCCCACACAATATATCGGAATTACCTTTACAGTATACACTTATCCCAGGGTGTTTCAGGCACTGGGACCTCCTGTACAATAAGGTACAGTGCAACAATCACAGTACAATACTTTAACATAGACAAATACCTCAAGACACTATAACTTTGCTGGAAACAAGCAGCTCGGATTTATTTAGGGGAATATAACAAGGACGGGGAAATCAGGTTAATTGCTTATCACTTACTATCTACCTATGGCTCTGTGCACAGGCCTATCCCTACCAGTTACTGTCCCTGGGTACCCAAGCCTCTAGTGGTTAGTCCAAACCGTGGCAGCTGGTAGGGGCCTTTCACACAGTGAAAAGAAAATTAGTCAAACAGTCAGCAGTACAGTGATTCCAGTTGATTTAATGTGGCAATTCAACAGGAGCGACCCTGAATTAGTACTCACGACCTCCAAACAAGATAGGGTCCTTCAACGTCAGCAGGGCTACTCTTGAGCTCCACGAGACTCTTCACACATTTATATGGTAAAAAGAAAGTACTATACCAGGTAGGCTGCTTTCTATCCCGATCGCAATTACTGCACAATACCGGAGAACACACAGCAGATTCAGTTCCTGACAGACAGAGTGCATCCAACAATTTCTCCAGTCTTCTACAGGGTGAGCCTGGTTCTACTCTTCAGAGATCCTTTGATTCTTTCACAGGATGGATTCAGTCCCTAACAAGCAGTTACACAAGCTGCAGACCGGAACTCTGGCCTCACACGTTTTGACTGGAACTGTGCACTGAAGGAGCACAGGGTTTCTTCCCTTCACTGCCAGATCTAAACTGAAACTCCAACAGACAAAACCGGGCACTTCTTTGAGTTCCTCCCACTTCTTGACTGGATTGGCTGTCACTCACAATAGACTGCTGCTGTTGGTCCAAAAGGCGCTTGAGTCTAAACTACATCTCCCAGAGTCACTGCCCATACAATCCTCTTGTGTCTGGCTCAGATTATGAGTCCAAGTTCTGATTCGTCCAAGGCACCATTTTAGAGCTAGCTACCTCACACTGATTGGTCCAGTTCAGCAGTTCAAACCAGAATGGGGAACTAGGCAGACACTGTTCTGGCTGCAAAGAAAGCAGGTTAGACAAACTGTAATTTCATTATTACTCTAAATGGTTTCTGGCAAACAGTTACATCTTTCAGATAGGTTCCTTTGCACTCCTAGTGACTGCAAAATGGAGTGAATTGGCAGCAGCTTGAGTGGTACTCAATCAAAGAAACACACAGTCCTCCATACAAACTAATTATGTCTGCAAGCAGACAGCTCTTAAAGAGACAGTACCAGAGGTTCTAAAAACACTCACTGATAAATGGCTTAAACGCCAAACACCATTCAGGCTTGGAGCATTCAAGCAAGCTCCTGGAAGTCTTTTGGGAACCCCCATTTGCAGGGGGGTTACACCGGCATCCACCATCTCATGAGCAGTAGTGAGCTTCCTTAGTTCAAATTATGCTGATATGTCCTGCCAACCAATGGCAGAGGTGGGCCAGACATATTAGCATACAGTGAGCTAGGGAAGTTCAGTGCTGCTCATGAGATGGTGGCTGCCAGCAATAGAAAGTAGAGGTTGAGGGTAACTGTTTAAATCATTTAAAAAAAGTTGTTACAGTCTTAAATCACTAATTAAGCATTTTTCTAGCATCTGGGGAAAGCTGTGTCTTTTCCAGTGTTCTTCTTTAAGTATTGTATTTCTCCACTAGGTATTGTGGTATCCATACTTTTATTATTAGATGCAAACACGCGTCTAATTAGGGAGGCAGTATAGCGCAGTGGTCTAAGGCACTGAGCTGCAAATATGGCGACATGCAGCAGACCAGACCTGGGTTTGAATCTCACAGCTTCCATTTGCATACTGTGTGACGCTGAGCAAGTCACTTAATCTCCTTGTGCTCCCAGGTCACTCCTATAAAAAAGCTTTCGGCTTAGTGTGCTATACCTGGTTAAATAAATAAAAAATCTGCAGTCCATCAATTAATTTGATACTTTATAAGGTGCTTTTCCTTGTCTGATTAGAGGGCCTTGTCACTTAATTTTATTTACTCCATGCTGTTTATTCAGGCATAACATGGAAATCACATTGTTCTTCAGTCATCTTATCTGAAAAAAAAAGAGCTTTTTTACGCTTGACATGGAAAATATAGGCACTACCGTATAAAATTGTTATTACGAAAAAGGAAACATAGCACATAGAAACTGCTGACAGATAAGGCCAAAGGTCAATCCAGTCTGCCCACTGTAGGTATTCCTACTTCTCCTCATAAGCTATTGTTATGGCTTTATGACTTGTTTTTACCCTCACCCCAACCCTTTGAATATTTTACATCTTTTCTTCTATGAATACTGCATGTATGAAACATTTTACTCTGGCCCAGCTGTGTTAAAACTGGTACAGTATATAGTTCATGCACCTATTACTTGCTTTGGTAGAATATTCCATGATTTATCCATCCTTTCTATAAAGTAATATTTCTAAAATAAAATATCAAAAAGTATAATACACTTAAATCCCCACTGTTTTCCCCCGAAATAATAACTGTGTCATTTTACTTATTATATACGAACATATGAAGAAGCCAGCAGAGAAGGCCATTTGGTCTATCAAGTCTGCTCATATTGCAGGGTCCACAGCTTGAGCTAATGTCCCTGCCCTCCTTCCCCACTCCTCCCATCCTCCTTACCCATGATCCTTACCTTCCCCCATGCCTATCACAGCCTCTCTTAAAGCTACTCACTGTCTTCAATGAGATGACCTCTTCTGGCAGCGCATTCCAAGTGTCCAGCACCCTCTCTGAAGAAGTGCTTCCTGACCTCCCTCCTAAACTTCCCACCTCCAAATTAAGACTGTGCCCCCTCATGTTATGGTTGCCACTCAGCTAAAAGAGACTCTCCTTATCAACCTTATTTATCCCTTCCAAGTACTTGACGGTCCCAATCATGTCCCCTCTCTCTCGCCCTTCTTCCAGGGAGTGCATGCTTAGTGCCCTCAACCTCTCCTCAGATGCCTTGCCCCGCTGACCACCTATCATTTGTAGCCCTCCTCTGAACCTTCTCCAGCAGGTTAATGTCCTTTTTGAGGTGTGGCCAGCAGTACTGAACTCCATACTCTAGATGAAAATTTACCAGTGATCTGTACAAGGACAGTATAACCTCCTCTCTCCTACTACTGATCTCCCTAGCTATGCATCCCAGCATCTTGTTTGCCTTTACTACTTATTTCTTGCACTACATGGAGTGCTTTATGTCACTAGTGATCATCATTTCCAGGTCCTTCTCTTCCACTAATGCAGATGCTCGGGACTCCACCTAGGTAGTACTCTGTCCTTGGATTCTTGGCTCTAATATGTGTAAGTTTGCATTTCTTGGCATTGAAGCCAATCTGCCAGAACCTGGACCACCTCCCCAGCTTTTCCAGATCTTCCTGTAGGTCCTGTATTCCTTCAGCTGTGTTCACTCTCCCATAGAGCTTGGTGTCATCTGCAAATAGACACATTTTGCCCTTAATGCCATCCCCAGTGTCAATGATGAAGGCATTGAACAACACTGGCCCCAGCACCAAGCCCTGTGGGAGCCCATTGGTTACCTCTCTGGTGCCAGATACCTCTCCCCCCACAACCACCCTCTGGGTTCTGTCCCTCAGCCACTTTTCCACCCATCTGACTATCTTTTCCCCAACTCCAAGATCCACCAACTTCCTGATCAACCTTTTTGTGGAGCAGAGAGTCAAAGGCCTTGCTGAAATCAAGATAGAGGTTGTCTACTGCTTGGCCCCTGTCTACTGTCTTAGTGACACAGTCAAAGAAGTCAATCAGATTTGTTTGATATGATCTCCCCCCATGAACCCATGCTGCCTCTCATCCTGGAGACCATGCTCCTATAGATATTCCACCAACCTTTCCTTTAGTATGGTTTCCATGAGCTTGAAAACAATGGAGGTCAGACTGACTGGCCTTTAATTTCCTGGATCAACCTTGGGGCTGCTTTTGTGGAGGGGCCCAACATGTGTTGTTCTCCAGTCCTGTGGTACCATGCCTGACCCTAGTGAGCTATTAAATAGGTCTGCCACTGGCCCTGCCAGCTCCTCAGCCAGTTATGTATTCAAATCTCAGACTACAACCTTTGTGTTATGAGCTCATTTACAAAGGTTCCACGCCAAAGAACAAACAAAAATTGACATAAGAAGCAATTTATGGGATGAAGTACTTGATTTCAGCAGCAACAGCTGTACATATACAGTAATTTCAATAAAAAACTTGGAGCGGGAAACATGATTTCAAAATAAGGAAGGTATATCAGTTGTTCTGGAAGGAAGGATAAAGGGGGGACAGAGCAGGGAAACCAGTTCCCTGTGTCAGGGAGAGTGTAGGAGACAGGGAAGAAGGGTAGGAATTTAAAAAAAGTTGTAAATATATGGTGGGAGAAGACAAAAGAAGGAGGGTTGTGTATGGACAGAATTGTAGTGGTAAAGGGGAAATGGTGGTGAGGTAGGGGGAAAGTAGTGAGGGGGAGAGGGTGCAAAGTGGAGAACGGGGGACAATGGTAGAGGGGAGGTGATGGTGAGAAGGCAGTGACTGGGGCTGAAGCATGACTACTGAGGGGAGATCTGGATGTTATCATGAAAACAGGAGGAGGGTGAACTTTAGTGGATATACACAGGCAAGTGAGGGGGGGTTAAGTGTGGGAATGACCAGAGTCAAAAACCTTTGGGGGAGATTAAGTGCAAGTAATATCAATGCCAGCCATGTCACTGGCATTTGTTATTGGAAACAGGAGCATGTCATTTGACTGGAGCAGAGGGAATAGAGTTTAAATCTGAATGGCCCAATTTTAGGTTTAGCTAGTAGGTCCCACGGAATTCAAAGGATCACTGTCCTTAGAAGTGCAGTGGAAAGGAACCTTGTAGGAGTTGTTATGAGACCCTCTAGTCAGCTTAGTTGCTGCAACTCGGCTTAGTCAACTGTAGTCTTTATCAGGGCCTCCAATTTGATTGGATATCTGGTGCTGAAAATCAGGATGGGCTGACCAGGCTAGATCACTTTGAAAATCCTGTTGCATATTTGTTTATTGAAGCAGCATAAACCTATCCCTAGGTGGGGCTTGATGGCAAAGAAAATGAATAATGCATAAGGAGGTGCGTGTAAGATGCATGTTTTTACACAACCCAGGTTTAAGATATCTAATAAACCACTAAAGCAATTCTCAAGTGGTTTGTCAAGACATCACACACTGAGTGTGTGCAAAACATTCAAGTTACCCACACGGTGCCACATGGTAGGCTGACCTGCAAGTTGACGAGTCTGGAAGCAGGGAGGAAACTGGTAAGATGGGTCGAGAATAGAGATGCAGTGAATTTGAATTCCACCAGTGAAGTGTCCGCGAAGTGGGCACTTCGTGTTACCACACCACTACGCGGAGTGGGCAATGCAAAGTGCTCACTCTGCCTTGTCATTACCACTTAGTGTTATGGCAGAATGACAACGCAAAGTGAAGCGAGGTTATTGTTTTCAATAGACTTTGCCCTGCTCTTTTAGCCATAGCCAGGCAGGAAAAGGAAAGAAGTGAGTCATACAAGCAGACACTTTCACTTTCTCCTGTGCAGACGGAGACAGAGAGAGAGAGAGGAGAGTGTGTTGTTTTGTCACTGCTGAGACTTGGAGATCAGAGCGAGGAGGAGATTTAAACTTTGATTTATAGACCCAAGACAGCTTTTTTATAACTAAGCTACATTTTTTTGTCTTTTCTGTACTCCTTTTTTACTTAATGTGTTCTTTCTGTGAATTTATTTTTCTTACCTTTATAAGTAGTTGTTTACCTGTGTCTGTGTGACTGTGTGTGTGTTGTGTGACAGTGTGAGAAGTCATTGCTCAGACTGAGGGAACGCAGTAGGAGGGATGAACCAGGGTGAGGGTCTGAGGGAATGTCTGGGGTGGGGGCAGCTCTGGGAGAGTGTGGTACTGGTAGGTGACGTACCGTGTGGATGCATGGTGAGCATGGCTGCTGGTTCCTGTTGGACTGATCATAAATTCTGAGTGCCCCCCTCCCGGAAGTAGGACCAGCACCACCTGACTCTGAGGCAGGTGAACCACCACCACCACCACGTCCAGCACCAGCTCCAGCACCAGGTCCTCTGGAGCAGGATGTGTATGTGCCCCTGGGCCCAGTTATGGATCCCAACCCTAATGAGCACATGACCAGCCAGCTGCCTGTTCATCTGGCCCTTCCCTGCCTGTGCCTGGTCCTCCCCACACCTCCATTGTTTGGCAGTTTTTTGACTGTGTCAGGGTGGACAGTAGTGTGGTCAGGTGCCACTTCTGTGAGGTGGAGGTATACCGTGGCCCCCAGTGGACTCACCTGGGGACTGGGGGGCCAGTACACCCTGACCCATATCCTCAATCACCACCAGTCGGAGTGGCAGGCTGCCACAGAAAGGGCCATGCCTGCATCTGCTGGCCCTTCTGTGGCAGAAGGTGCAGCTGTGTGTAGCAGTGACCCTAAAAGAGGAGGGCAAGAGCAGCACCTGCTGCTCCACCAGCACCCAAACTACCACCACCACCACCACCACCCGCAGGTCAGCCTGTAGAATGTATGGACCCCAGAGAACTGCATGTAACGCAGGCTAACTTTGCAGTTCTCTGGATTGCTGTTGAGGAGAACACTGAGAGGGTGAGTGCTGTTGAGCAGTGGCTGGATCGCATAGAGGGACATCAGTTGCAAACTATGTCCATGCTGGAACTGCTGCTGGATCACCATGGGGTCCCACATTATTTTTGTTTTCCTCACATCATGATGTGCCCCATCACACCATCCTTGCTGTGTTATAAAATGTATTCCTACACCATCCCTGACCCTTGTATGTAATAATGCCCTTTTTTTGTTGTCTTCCTTATGCATGACACTTTGTATTCTGAGCAGTGAAAGTATATTGTGTGGTAAACTGCATGTGTGCAGTTAGTCTTCTTTCCAGTCTGTTGTATATACTGCAGACACTGTTCAACTCTCTGACTTAAAAACACATTAATGAGTACAATGGTGGGATGGTGAAGCATGGAGAGCTATTACAAAACAGGCTTACAAAAGTTACAATACATCCAAGTAACCAGTGAAAAAAAATAATGTTGTGATTCGTGACATGATTGTAAATCGTGATTTGTGACTGTATTTGTAACCGTGATGATGAAGAAACACAAATGTTGCCTACGGCTGTACTTCCCTGGGCCCCGATGAGGTTTGACACAAAACTCTCCGACTTGAAAACACTCATTAATGAGTACAATGATGAGGTGGTGAAGCATGGAGAGATAGTACAAAACAGGCTTACAAAAGTTACAATACATCCAAGTAACCAGTAAAAAAATAATAATGTTGTGATTCGTGACGTGATCGTAAATTGTGATTTGTGACTGCATTTGTGACCATGATGATGAAGAATGTGATTTGTATCATGAGTGACTCGTGACGATGGCCCTGACTTAAAAACGCATATTAATGAGTGCAATGTTTATGCACCACACCAGTCCAGTACTCTGAAGGGAAGTCAAAGAAACAACTGTGACTTAAGTTACAGATGGAGATTGGGCCCTAAAGAGATGCAAATGCACAGACAGATTAAGATTGCACTGCACACTGAAGAGATGCAGATGCAAAGGCACAACACCTAACCAGTGCTCACCATCAGAAATTCAAATCTGGAAAAGAATACTTTTGTCAGTTGGGGCGAGTCGCGGGTGGGCAGAGTACTGCTGTGCTGCAGTTATAGTCACTAGTACTAGTACCAGTACCAGTAAAGATACCACAAAGAAGTACAAAAATCACACAGCTGCAGTGGATAGCAGGTTCACATTGCTGAAATTACTATGTGGACAATAAAAGGTGTCTGATTTGATGACACGTGTCACACTCATACTCACAAACACACTAAGTAATGCGTAGCAAATTGAAAACTTCAGTAATATAACCACGTATTTTAAACAAACTAAAATTTTGCACTGCTGCTCCACAGCGCTCAGCAAAAAAATGGCAAGAATTATTGAAAATATTACTGTGTGAATATTAACGTAGTTATTATACAAGAAAAATATCACTGAAACAGAAAGAACTACCTTTCTCTCCAAGTTAATCTACCTACACCACAGTCAGATACGCCCCTCCCCGAAAGCACACTTTCACTGTCTCCTACTACATAGACCCAATGTTGTACATCAACATTCAAAATCCACACACAAACCATAGATCCTCGATGATATGAGCACAAGAGGGTTTCCTACAATCGATTAACTAAGTCTGAGCAAAAAATTACTCAAAAAGGTTTTTTGAACAGTTTTTAGAAGGTTTGAATCACAGAGATCTCTCAGCACACTGTCTCCTACAGTTTCCTACACACACTACCCTGAACTGAGGCTGTGCAGAATAATATAGAGCCCATGTGACCTGAAATCCCATGAATCACTGCAAAATTCACCTTCAGAGCTTAAAAACAAGGTGAAGTAAAGTGAAGTACATTGCTTTCAATGTACTTTGCTTTAAGATTTGGTGGATTAGTGGTTTGGGAAGATGGAATAACGTGAAGTCATTGTTCTCAATGGACTTTGCGTTACTCATCATAAAGTGAAGTACTCCACTTTGCACTCTGGGTCACTCTGCGAATCCGCTTTCGCTTCGTGATTCACTTCACAAAGCGAATTGGAGCCACTTTGCCCATCTCTAGTTGAGAACTGGCTGCAGGGTAAACAGCAGAAGGTAGTAGTGGGAAGGGAGGCAGCTGAACTCAGGGCAGTAACAAGTGGTGTACCATGGGGCTCAGTGCTGGGACTGGTTCTGTTTAACATTTTCATAGCTGACATTGACGTGGGGATTAAGAGTAAGAATAGTCTTTTTTGCAGATGACACAAAGATTTGTGCTGAAGTCGATAGGGAAGAGGGAGCAAAAGTACTTCAGTAGGATTTGATGAAACTGAAGGAATGGACTCACAATTGGCAGCTTGGTTTCAATGCCAAGAAGTGCAAAGTGATGCATTTAGGAGGCAAGAACCCAAGACACAATTACTGGCTAGAGGGTGTCCTGTTAACAACATCCAAGGAGGAGAAGGATCTGGGAGTGCTGGTAACCAGGAAGATGAACCACTCTGCTCAGTGCAGGAAGGCAGCAGTGAAGGCAAACAGGATGCTAGGGTGCATAGCAAAGGGGATTACTTCCAGGAGTGTGGAGGTCATCTTGCCCCTGTATAGGTCCCTGGTGAGACCGCACCTAGAATACTGCGTGCAATTCTGGTGCTCCTACTTGAAAAGGGACATCAAACTACTGGAGCAGGTAAAGCGCAGGGCAACAAAAATGATCCTGGGTCTGGGTGACAGACCATATGAGGAGAGACTGAGAGAGCTCACTATGTATACCCTGGAGGAAAGAAGGGAGAGAATGAATATGATTGAGAATTTCAAGTACCTGAAGGGTTTGAACAAAGTAGACACCAGGTGTATGTTCAATCTAAAAGGTGGAAGGGAAACCAGGGGACACTCTATGAAGCTGGAAGGGGGCAGGTTCAAGAGGGAACTGCGAAGGCACTATTTTACAGAAAGGGTGGTGGCAGGGTGGAACGCTCTGCCAGAGGAAGTTGTATCATTGTAGAGTACTGGGGGCTTCAAGAGGGAGTGGGACAGATTCAAGGGGAGGGTACAAATTGGGATGGGGTGGGAAATGGGGGGAGGGCATATGAGAGGGGTGGGGGCAGCTACAGTCTAATAGACTGAAGTGCTGCACACTTGAGCAGACTAGATAGACCAAATTACCTGTATCTGCTGGCAACTTCCTATGTCCATATGTTCATATCTCCACCTGCTTTGGTTTGTTATAACTGGCGAGAAAGGAAATTTTGACACTGAAATTGCAGACAAGGCATACAGTAGGTACATAAATATTGACCCTGCAGAAAATGGCCCACTGGTCCATCTGGTCTTTATACCCTGCCTAACTACTGTGCACTGCCCCAAGTGGTAATCCCACCCCTTTATTTCTGCCACCATTTTCAAATTAATCTCAAATGCCTGTCCCATTCCTATTTGATGTTGTTCACTGATTTGGCCTGCACCACTGCCTTTGGTAGCGTGTTCCCCTTTTTCAACTTTCTTTCCATGAAAAACTACTTGAGAACATTCCTCTTTAGTCCTCCATCCCCAGGTTTATGTGAGTTAAACCTTGTCCTTGTATTGGATCTCAAGAAGGAAAGTTCTTTGGCACCTACGCTGTTTATCCCATGGTGGTATCTGAATATTTTAATCATGTAACCCCTTTCCCTCCTTTTCTCAAGGTTGCATATGTTCGAGTCTAGCAGTCTCTTCTCATGTGTCTTGCCTCCAAGTCCCTGGACCATCTTGGTTGCTCTTTGCTGCACTGCCTCCACTTTGTCATAGTCTCTCCTCGGGTGTTGACTGCAGTAACTTGCATAGTACTCCAGATGAGGACACACCAGCAATCTCTGTTCAATGAGAGAATTTCCTTCTTCTGCTTATCTCCCCATCCTGTGCATCACAGGATGCAGTTTGTCTTACCTACTTCTCTATTACATAGTCTAAAGTTTATTGAATATTATATTGTGACTCAGAGATGATACAGATTTGATAACATTAGGCAGTATACATGTGGTGCACTAGTGTACGTTTTTCTCTGACAGACTTGATGAGCATGAATATAATGGTATTCAATGAAGCACAAAACTTATGAAAATACACTAATCTATATGAGAAACTGATCAAAAACTGCCAGACCTATGGCTCATCTGTATGTGATTGACATCTCTGAGCTGTCCAAACTTAATTATATATCTCACATTAAACACTGATGTGTATAAAAGAGTTTAAAGGTGTAAGAATTTTAAGCATAACTGATGGTAACCATGTATTATTTAAAGCTTGGTTTACCAAGTAAGATATACATTATTTTCACTGGATTCATTACTATGGAAAAAAGCTGTACTATAGCATCACTTCATAATGCATCATCAGATAGGAACATTATGCATTGCCACTAATAAGCTCACAAAATAAAGAATGGTGTTATGAACATCCCTTCCATGTGGAGTGACTTGTAATATGGACAGTGTTGCTGTTGCATTCCTCAATTGTCAAAGTGCATAGAGTTAACATATTTCAATATTCATACTATTTTTGGAAGCAATGAATTAGTCTTTTGAGTTGCTAGAAACAGCCAAACTGTAATGAAAAATGAAAATTTGCCTAAACATGACCAGTTGTTTAGTTTCGAACCAAAGCAAAAACAAATTTGGTTTGAATGATTTAGTATGCAAGCTATGTGATAAGTACGGTACAGTGTTATTGTATTACTTATAGGCTAAATGAATACTCAGAAGAGCACTGAAAATATCAGGCATCAAAGTCAACTTGATCTATGCTGGAAAAAGACACCTAGCTCTTATGATCACAGAGGCAGTGTGTTGTATCACTTAGAGCACAGATTTCAATTACAGAAGTCTCTGGTTCAAATCTAAGAAGCCCAACTTACTTACTTTGACTAGAGAAAGTCATTCAGCCTCATTATGTTTAAGCCCATATAGCTGTAAAACTTAATAAACACATTACTGTTCTAAAAACAAGATAAAAGTAGTGGCTGGATACATAAATAATAAGGCATGACAAGGTGTGTATTATTCTAGGATAGTGATACACCAAAGAAAGTGAGGCACATGACAAAACTGGATGACTCACACAACAAAGATATATAATTATCCCACATTTATACAATGGCAAGCAAATTTATTTGGCTCTGATTGATTGATGCTCACCTTCACCAGTGATGTTATCTCAGTATCACATCATTGTATGAAGGTCCAGCAGCAACATGACCTTAGAAAATAAAAATAAAAAATCACTGCACCCAGTCTAGATGCTACCCATTAAGATCCTTACTGCTTTCCTTGTCACATTCCCAGCTCTAGTACACAAGGTTCCTGCCTTCCTCTCGCACACCAGTCACCAATCCTACCCCCAACACAATAATTGTTACAATTGAACCAGCATTACTGGTAAAACAAAATAGATTTTTTTATGTGTGATTTGCAAAACATTACTGAAGGAGCGAGCGGTTCTTTCTAGTCAGCACGCAGCTCTGCCAGTAACCACACTCACACATTTTAGTTTATTTCTTTTCTTTCTGACACATCTCCAGGCCAGTTACTACACATAAAAACATATCATATCTGAACCCACATTCTCCCTCCCACCTACCTCTGCTCCATCGTCTTCTTCAGCAGCCCAGGACAATGGGTTGCATGAGCAGTGACTGCCTGGCACCTTCAAACTCTGGTGACTCAATACAAATGCCATCCACCCCATAGAACAATATCCCACTACATGTAAATACCACAGCAATATCTACCAGGATTACTCCAAGCAACACGGCGGGGGGGGGGGGGCAGATTGAACCAAAGACAACCACAAACAGGACCAAGAAGAAAACATAAAAACACTGCAGTCCATGGCTCACATACAGAGTTGCAGTAGCTTCTTTCTCTTCAATAAGCTAAGTGACTGTCTCCATCACTCACATAAAGAAACTGCTGCATTTTAAATAGTAATTAAAAAGCAAAATAAATATATAAATAAAACAAGGCCAGCATCTGTAATGACACTGTAACAAAGGGACAGAGGTCAGACCTATGTGTGCTCAGAGAAGAAAAGTTGAATCAAGGGAAATACAAAACAGTTAGCACCATCTAGTGGTCAAAACAGAAACTGTAAACTTTTATTGAAAACATACACCGCCACACTCAAAAAAATGACAAAAGCCCCAAAATATAATTTTCTTCTGTTTTCTTCTTTTATTAAAAAAACTAGCCATTGTATAATAGCAATAATACACTCCAAGGTGTGTGTCGTGCTGGGATAACATCACCTCTCGGGCACTGAATGCACTCGGCCTGCAACCTTGTGCTTTAGTCAACCGAGGTATGAGATTCTCCCAGCACTTCACAAACACCCTGTTGTGCATTATTACTTAAATAACATGCCCTGGAGTGCCTCATGTATACAATAAGGCATGACTAGGAGACATGTTAATAACCACATGTCCTTATATGGTGATTGACCATTATTATAACCCCTAGGAATTCAGAGAATTCATTATTGCTATTACAATAAAATATTAATTAAATGTTGCTATATTCTGTTCAGAATGGTTTTAGGTTCTACATGTGTTCTGACAAAAATTAACATACAACTGGTAGGATACTTACAGCCAGTCAGAACTCTTTACAGTATTTCTCAGACCCTTTTAATAAAGCAATCATGAAATGGCTCTCTTGAGTTTTGATTTTAAAACTGAGCAAAGAGGAATACAATGTTAAGTATTTTTGCCTTTATAGTTGTGTTGGAATAACACACTGTCATTTAATTAGATTCAATTTATCATGATCTGGGATATACAAAAGACACATGTATAATTTCACCATAAGGAATTAGTGTCATCACAGCCTTGTACCATTGTTGTGATGTCCAAATGTTGTCATACTCTACCACCATTGTAACCTTAGGTCCAGAGTATAACATCTTAATGTCAGTTGAATACTCAAGTACATTTGAAATTTGCAGTCATTTTAACAACTTCAAAGTATGAAAAAGGTTTCAAAAATAAAACTAACCACACTATAAGAATATCACATCTAAAAGGATGCACAGCATGATTGCAATGTCTGTACCCTGTACACATGGTATATCTGATCAAATAGAGAAAAGCCAAACGAACTGTAAGAGGCTGCTTCCACATCCTGGTGATCATTATGTATGATATCACAAGAATCCCATCAGTGAGAACATAACCTTGTTGAACATCCTTTTCCTTTAAGTATCTGTTTATAGGGCATCCGAGGGGTGTCTCTTATGGTGCAGTATAAGAGACTCTGTACCTGAGGGTTGGGCAAGAGGACTATGAAATGAAACTGAGCAGTTTTGTCTGCTCAGACCTCACAAAACGAGTCTCATAAATCATATAGACATTTCTCAGAGAAACTGTTATCTTACTATAAATCACTTGAGTTTAGCTCACCTGATTTTAATAAAATTAGAGTCATTATAACATTTTATTATGGTGCCTAATCCCTGGTGCTGAAGTGAAGCATTCCCTCCTAACAATCCTGCATGAGAGCACACTGTATACAGGATGTGAGGTACAGTGGTTCTGCATGTTGATTGGCCGAAATCATATAAGAGATTTATAATCTTTAATACATTTTTATCAGGGCTATCCTTGACAATTGTAAAATAAAACAAAAATAAATATTTATTTTGCAAGCTAAAAAGGCTTTTAAGAATCAGAAGTAAAAGACATAGCTGAGTCTCAGTTTGTGTCATAGATACATAGATGTCACAAATAAGGGCCTTTGGCCCACCCAGTCTGCCTTGAACTCTAGTAACTGTGCTTCTTCAAGTTTCCTTGAAACTAGGTTGTCACTATACTTGCTGTGGGTTTCAGTGCTATATTTAACCTGCTTGTATTCTTTACATAATATAAAGTCAGAAATATTTTTTTTTATAAAAGCATTCTTTGGGTTATTATTGATGGGGCACCAAGAGGATGACACCAATGAAACTGCTCCCTGAGATGCAGAGAAATGGAAACAGATATCAGGAAACCATCTGCTAGTGTTTTTGCAAACATCTTTACCTCCTGACCTATTTGTCTCAAAAAGCAATTTGATGTTAATGTGCTGTAAATATACCTGGCGCTTCAGCACAGAAACATAGAATTTAACGGCAGATAAGAACCGCTTGGCGCACCCAGTCTGCCCATTTCCCCACTAAATGGATAAGCAGCAGATCCTAGCTAACCAACAGCCTACTTCTTCCAACCTCCACCCCCTAGAATTGCCTTATGTCTGTTCCATGCATGCTTGAATTCCACCACTGTTTTTGACTCCACAACCTCCTCAGGAAGGCTGTTCCTTGCATCCATAACCCTCTCTGTGAAAAAATACTTCCTCACATTATCTCTGGAGTCCCCCTCTAGCTTCAAATTATGCCCCCTTGTTCTTGCACACCTCTTTTTCTGAAAGATGCTACCCTCTTGGACTTTGTTGATTCCCTTGAGGTATTTGAAAGTTTCAATCATGTTCCCCCGGCCCCTCCTCTCCTCTCCTCTCCTCTCCTCTAGGCTATACATATTAAGGTCCTTAAGTCTCTCTTGATATGTCTTCTGGTGCAGACCCAGCACCATTTTAGTTGCCCTCCTCTCGACTGCCTTCATCCCGTCTATGTACCGTATACAGTGTATTTTTATTTATTTATTAGCAAGATACATTGTTAACAAAAAATATTTTCTAAATAAAAAGAACTCTTGTTTTAACTAAAACCTTTTGATACTAAGATTGTATTTTTGCAATAAGTATTTACTTACATTTGAAGGGAAAATGTTTGAATAGTTCAATATTGTATGTTATACAATGCCAAGAAAATTTTTTACCCTCTGATTGGTCAGCGCCCACCTTCACCGGTGATTAGAGATGCAGCGAAGTTAAATTCTGCCCATGAAGTGGCTGCAAAGTCGGCACTTTGTGTTACTACTCTGCAATGTTAGGTGCCCATTTTAAAGCCTCATTTCACCACGTCACATTGTAATTATGACTTCACGTTCTCCACTCCACCTTAATTTGCTTTAAGGGTGGGTGAGCGTCTAATGGCAGCCCTCACAATCACATGGCTTACACTAGTGTAAGTCACATGCTTTAGCCAGGCAGGTAGGAAGTAACTCATGCTAGGATGAGAGTTTCACTTTTGCCTTGCATAAGGAAAGAGAGGTTTTTGTTGGAGAAGTTGGAGAGTGAAAGAGAAGAAAAGTGCTTTTAGAAAATCTAAATCTTTCTTTTTTTTTTGCTCTACTTGCTTTTGTTTGAGTATTTGTTGTGTGGATTTATGTCTTTGCAGTATTTGTGTTTAGTAGTATTTGTTTTATTAGTTGTTTCTGTGTGTGTGTGTGTGTGTGTTGTGACAGTTTTCCTGATCCACAGGCCACAATGGAGGGTGAGATATGCTCCGGGGTCGACTGGTTTGTTCAACTTAGTGATTGGGTGGGTGTTCACATGCATGGGGGCAGTATTTATCTGGACTAGAGCAAGATCTTGATGGCCCCCCTCCGAAGCAAGAGATATGGGAGTTGGTGCTGCTGCTGCTGCTGCCATGGAACCACCACCACCTCCTTTAGTACCACCTACCAGTGCCCCACCAGTGCCAGCAGCAGCATCCATGTCCCCTGAGGCAGTGGCTCCGCAGCAGCAGGAAGACGTGGGGGAGGAGGAGCCACAGCAGCAGGAGATGGAGCAATAGGTGTCTGCACCCCAGGCCCCAATTGTAGAGCCGCAGCCCCTGGCTCCCACACCATCTGGGCCCTCCCACCTGTGCCCGATTCTTCCTGCATCTCCCTAGTTTGGGATTTTTTTGATTCATTGCCAAGGACCATAGGATAGTGAGGTGCAAGTTTCGCAGTGTTGAGGTGCACCGTGGCCCCTGGGAAGTTTCCTGGGGACAGGGGGTCAGCGCACACACATGCAGAACCATCACTGCCAGGACTGGCAGACTGCGGTCACAAAACAGGCCAGCACAGCACCTGCTGAACCTGCTGTGCCACAGGAGGCATAACAGCATCCACCTCCATGTGGTGTGAAATGGAGAAGGGCCATTGCAAAATCTGCTGCTCCACCATCACCACCACCACCACAAGCTGCAGCACCTCCTGCTGAGTCTGGCAACCCTCTAGAACTGCCTGTCACTCAGGCCGATTTGGCCGTTCTATGGAACACCATGGATGCTGCAAACCACCGGCTCACCGATGTTGAGCAGCAGTTGGAGCACATTAAGGGCCACCAACTGCAAATAATGGGGTTGCTCCAAGTGCTGCTCTAACACCATAATATTGACAATTTGTTTTTTAGTTTGTCCTTGTTTGCAGCTCCCACCCTCTGCGATAAAAAAATATCCCTGTCTTGCCCCTGATCCTTATGCCCTCTATCTTGAAATTGTGTTCCCTTTTTTATGCACATTTTTTGTTCTCGTTTTCTGGATGCATCTACCCTGTTGTTGTCCATATCTGTACTTTCCAGTTTCTATCCTGTGTTCCCCCACCCCCCCTTCCTTCTGTTAAGGTGTGTTCTGTTTTTGTTTTGCACAACCTTGTTTAACTCCTGTAAATGGTGATAATCCTGCCCAAAAACAGCTGAAATAAAATTAGGTAAAAAGGGGTTGTCCTTGCCCTCATTATATTCCAACTTAACAAAAGAAGAAAGCCATAACTCCACATGAATAGATGCCAATAAAATATTTTCACTGCTAATGCAAATGTATTTATTACAAAACAAGGCACACAGTAGTGACACTTGTGCTTTGGCAGTTAGGCCTTCATTAGTGTGTCCCCTAATGAAGGCCTAAGCTCCAAAGCGCAGTGAGCATTTGTGTGTGCTTTGTTTTGCCAGCAATAAAGTTGCAGTACCATTGAACTTTTTTTTTTGGCATGTATTCATATAGAGTGGTGGCTTTGTGGGTTTGCCTTGCACTTTTGGAGCCAGGTATTTTATTTTGATTTGTTGAATTTTGATAACCGGGTAAGCCCACTGAGATGTGACAGTTCCTTTTCCAGGTGTGACCTGGGAAGTACAGTACAACTGATAGTGCAGCAGTTGATACAACAGTTCTACAGGATAAATACATACAACAAATGAGTGCAGCATTAGGTACAGAGGTTGAACAGGATAGCGGTATTAGAACAAGCAATTACACAACTATGTGCAGTGATACACAGATTGTACAGGTGGCAAAAATGCAGCACACCGGCAATCAATATTATGTGCAGTCTGTATATTTATTTGTACCTAGGTTTCAAAGTGGCTAGGGGGAGGCAGAGGTTCACAGGCAGATCTTGGGAGTCAAAAATTAGTATTCAGAGGAGAATTGATAAACTCATCTGTCACCAAAAGCACGAACAAGTGGGTACAGTAAGGTGTCTAAGCAGAGCACATTGAAATTGAGAAATGGAGGTGCAGGTCAGGATTGGTGGAGGCAGTGAGTTCCAGTAGGACACCACCGAATAGTCAAACAATCTCTCGGCTGAGGTGAGTCTCAGGTTAGGTACCGATAGCCGGGGAAGAGAGGCAGACCTTAGGGCACATTGAGGGAGTTTGCATTGGACTACCTCAGATAAGCAAGAAGGAGTGAAGTGATAGATGAACTTGTGTAGCAAGCTTAGAATAGCATAGCGAAGCTTGGACTTAAAGGGTAGCTGACCCAATGTAGTCAGTACATTGCAGTGATGTTATCTTGCATCTGTTACAAGGCAAACCCACTCACTCTATGACATACCTGTGCAAGTTGGGATAGAATAGAAGAAGAAGCAGAGAGCAACAGCAGTGCCCCATACATGAGAAGAGGCAGGAGAGTGGCGTTAGCCATCTTGTGGCATGAGGTCGATGTGAGGTACAGGTGGATTCTGTAGAGGACTCTTAGCCTCTGGTTGAGGGTTTTGGTAAGGGAAATGACATGAATGTCCAGTGAGAGGGAGGGGTCCAAGGTGATGCCCAGCTATCTGAATGACTGAACTGATTCCCTACCAGGTCATAATGTTGTATGCTTAATAGTGTACGACATTATAGCTAACCCGAAACAGCACTGTCCAAGACAGCGAATGGTGCAATACCACGTATACTGCTTTATGCGGTATTATACCATTCACACACTCCCAGGAAGAGGATACGACCTCTGCTGGGAGTGGGTTCCACCAAGCAGCTGCCATGGCTCACTGGACTGAGCCACAGCAGCAGGAACCCAAGGCGTTGCGTCTGGGACTGGGTTTGATTCCTGGTCCCAGACATTTTATTTTTTTTCACAAATTGTGTGCTCCCTGAGTTGGACCCCCCCCCCGGAGTTGAGAATCTTTAGTGAGGGGTCCGGGGGCACAGCCCCCCATAATAGGGGTATGGGGAGCAGAGCCCCCCACAGAAAAAAGACATGCCACATGGCAATATCGTGTTGTATTGGCAGCACGATTTTGCCATGCGGCATAATGTCTTGTGACATTATGACCTCGAGCCAACTGATTCTAGGGTGACTCCAGATCACAATTGAATCACTGATGCATGAGATATAGAGTTGGCAAAGAGCATGCACTTGCTGGCTTTTTTTTACTGTTGAGGACCATTTACTTGTGGATAAACTAGTCCTCAAGGGTGAGGAAGTCAGATGCTAGCATTTGATTAAGCCACCCGGCATTAGAAGAGAATAGGTGGATTATGGCATCATCTGCATAGAGATGGACGTTGGCTCCACCACGGTTATTAGGGAGCGCATTGGTAAATAAAGAAAATAGCAGGGGGCCGAGTATAGAGCCTTGGGGTATGCCATGGGTGATGGGCTGTCCCTCTGACAGGGAGACTGCCCATTTTACTTGCTGAGTATGGCCAAAGAGATAACTTTGGGTCCATGATAGTGCATCTAATCAAGACCCAGAATTTGTAATTGATTTAGGAGCAGGTCATGGTTGACCAAGTTGAAAGCCTTAGACAACTCCATGAATATAGCACATGTGGCAAGGTCAGAATCCATTGCATGATGTGTGCCAGAGGTGACCTTGACCAGAGCAGTGGTGGTGCTATAGTTTTTCCTAAATCCATGCTGGGAGGAAGATAGAAGCTGGTGATATTAGAGGTAATTTTGGAGGTGGTCATACAATATCCTCTCCCGTATCTTAGCTAGGGGGCAGAGTATTGATAAGGGACAGAAGTTTTCCACAACCATATTGGAACCATCTTTGTGCACAGGGATGATCACTGCCACTTTCCTCTTATTAGAGAAGGTGCAGATTAGGAAGGACTTATTAAATGGATCATGGATGGGACATGCTAGTGCATCAGCTCCAAATTTGAGGAATTTGAGTTCTAGAGTGTCATGGTCTGTCTGCCTTCAGGTTCTTAAGTAGGCATCTGATTTCTTTAAGTGTAGTCAGTTTTAGGGGGCGGCATGTGATCGACAGCAGGCAGGGGGATGGGGTAGAGGAGCTAGAGAATAGAGAGGTATAATGATGCAGATATGTAAATAATTAATTAAAGCAAGATGCAATGGAGGAGGGGTTTGCATGGTTGTGCCCTGGGCATTAATGGAGCTGGGGACTTCAGTGATGTTACCTTTTAAGAGGGAGTCGGCCAGTCTTCAGAATTCTTTTGGGTTATTTAGGTATTTTGTTTGGAGTCTCTTAAAATGGCAGCATTTAGCTTTTTGGATGGAGTTTTTGCAGCTATTCCTTCGCTGTCTGTACAACTGCCAGTCAGCAGGTAGGCTACTGCATTTGTAAGCCCTCCAGACTTTATCATGAGAAGTCATGAGCTGTGATAACTCCTTAGTGAGCCAGGGGGCACAAACTCCTTTTATCCTGCAGTTCTTCATTGGAGCAAGGGAGTCTATGTGAGTTTTGAAACAAAGAAGTCTAGTGTTGAATTATCATCAGGGAGGGTATTTATTGGTCCCCAGTCGGCCACATGGATTGTGTCAATGAAAGAGTTGGGGTCGAATTTGGACATGTCATGTGTCTTGATGATTTTGGGTGGGGGATTTGGGGAGTTGTTGCCCCAGATGCATAGGGTCGGGAAGTGGCAATTTTGCAGCTAGATGCTCTACACCAGCACACGACCCGGGCCCAGTGTTAGTGTAGCATGGTGGTAGTGAACTGGACCTGTTATATTCTGACTTAGCAATATCTGTTTACCATGAAATATTTTGGGTGCCTCAACAATATTTCATTTCTGTCGGTTAGGGTTTGTTGAAAAGCAGGCTTGAGCAGTGCTATGATCTGCTAACCTCATGTGCGCACTATGACTGAAGTACACACTGCCCATCGAGCTCTCTGAAAATGTATTATATGACTTTGTCCACTGCTGCTGATGGTACAAATAAAATATATGTTATATATTATTTTCTTTATTCTTTATACCATAAACAGAGGAACAAGTCATCATATATGATTGCAAGAAGCTGGACAGTGTGTGCATAGAACAGAACACTGCACACATGCTGTTTAGCACAGTTTTATTGCACTGCATAGTCCTGCTTTTCTACAAACACTCCATGATAGAAAGGAAACATTACTGAGACCACTAAAATGATTTATTTTTGGAAATAGACATTATGAATTTGGAATATAACAAGGAAGGGAATTAATTAAAGGCACGCTCAGTCAGATGCGCAGTGCTGACACACAGTCCCCAAAATTAATGTGCATCCCCAAAATGCTACTGTCTTGTGTCCAGAAAATTCCCCAGTCCAAATGAAGAGAAATGAGAGAATAACAATGAATGGAAAGTCTCCCTCAATTGATGGTGCACTCAGTCAGGCAAGCAGTGCTGACACACAGGCCCCAGAATTAATGCGCATCCCCAAAATGCTACTGTCTTGTGTCCAGAAAATTCCCCAGTCCAGATGAAGAGAAATGAGAGCATAACCATGAATGGAAAGCCTTCCTCAATTAATGGCACACTCAATCAGGCAATCAGTGCTGACACACAGTCCCCAGAATTAATGTGCATCCCCAGAATGCTACTGTCTTGTGTCCAGAAAACTCCCCAGTCCAGACAAAGAGAAATGAAAGCATAACAATGAATGGAAAGTCTCCCTGAATTAATGGCACACTCAGTCAGGCGTGCAGTGCTGACACACAGACATAGAAACATAGACTTTGACGGCAGATAAGGACCGCTTGGCCCACCTAGTCTGCCCATTTAACTACCTACAGGATAAGCCGCAGATCCTAGTTAACCAACAGCCTGTTTCTTCCTACCCCCCACAAAAATTGCCTTATGTCTGTCCCATGTATTCTTGAATTTTCCCACAGTTTTAGATCCCACAACCTCCTCAGGAAGGCTGTTCCATGCATCCACTACCCTCTCTGTGAAAAAATACTTCCTCCATTGCCCCTCAACCGCCCTCCTTCTATCTTTAAATTGTGTCCCTTGTTCTTGCACGCCTCTTTTCTAAAAGATGCTACCCTCTTGGACTTTGTTGATTCCACTAAGGTACTTAAAGTTTCTATCATGTCCCCTCTCCTCCTTTCCTCAAGGGGTATACATATTAAGCTCCTTTAGTCTCTCCTTGTTTGGCTTCTCTTGCAGACCCTGCACCATTTTAGTTGCCCTCCTCTGGACTGCCTCTATCCTGTCTATGTCCTTGCGGAGATAGGGTTTCCAGAACTGGATGCAGTACTCCAGATGGGGTCTCACCAACTGTCTGTACAGAGGGATAACAACTTCCTGTTTTCTGCTGGTGATGCCTCTCCCCTATGCATTCCAGTCTACCCCCAGCCCTCCCTATTGCCTTCTCACATTGATTGCTAACCTTATGGTGATCTGATATGAATGTTACAACCCCCCCCCGCCATTGTGTAATCTTCCCCTAGGTTTTTGTTTCCAAGGTCCATTATTTTGTACTTCTTTGCATTGAATCCAAGCTGCCATACTTTTGACCATTCCTCCAACCTTGCCAAGTCCCTTCTCATCCTTTCCACACCTTCTTGTGTATCAACCCTGTTGCAGATCTTTGTGTCATCTGCAAAGAAGCATACTTTTCCTTCCAGTCCCTCTGCAATGTCACTTATAAAGACATTAAAAAGGACTGAACCCTGCGGTACCCCACTAGTAACCCCTCTTTCTTCAGAGTGGACTCCATTTACAACTACCTTCTGGGTCCTGTTGTCCAGTCAATTTTTTTTACCCAGGCTACCACCCTGGGACCCACTTCCAGGCTTGTTAATTTGACTATTAATCTTTTGTGTGGGACTGTGTCAAGTGCTTTGCTTAAGTGTAGGTAGGCCATGGTCCACATCCTCTCTCTGGTCTACTACTTTGGTCACCCAGTCAAAGAAATCAATTAGATTTGTCTGACATGACCTTCCCACTGTGAACCCATGCTGCCTTGGGTCCAGTGCCCCACTGGCCTCTAAGTACTCAACAATTCTTTCCTTCAGAAGTGATTCCATTACCTTCCGTACCACCAAGGTCAAACTGACAGGTCTGTAGTTTCCTGCCTCTGTTTTGGTCCCACTTTTGTGAAGGGGAATCACATCCACCTTCCTCTCATCCTCAGGTACCACACCATCCTCCCATGATTTGTTAAAAAGGGTAGTCAGTGGTTTCACTAGTTCTCCCCTTTAGTCTTTTAGAATTCTGAGGTGAATTCCATCAGACCCCATTGCTTTGTTCACCTTCAGTTTTAGGAGTTCTTTCAGAACTCTTTCTTCTGTGAAAGGACTGGGATCAACCCCCATCAAGAGTGTTTCTGTTAATTGGATTAGGCACCTCCCCTCCTCTTCTGTGAATACTGAGCAGAAATAGTCATTCAGTATTCCTGCTTTTTCACTGTCCCTCTCTGCCCACCCACTGTCCATTCTATACAGCCTCACTATCCCTCCCTTTGACTTTCTACACTCCCTAATATACCTATAAAAGGTTTTATCCCCCTTCTTAACTGAATTGGCTATCTTTTCCTCAGTTTGGTCCTTTGCTACTCTGACTTCCCTCCCTGCTTCCTTTTGCCTTAACTAGTACTACTCTCTATCCTGCTCCATCTGTGTTTCCTTATACTTCCTGAATGCTATCTTTTTCTCCCTGACTTTCCCCACCACCTCTTTTGAGAACCATAGTGGCTTTTTCTTTCATTTTGATTTGTTTATTTGCTTCACACAAAGGCTTGTTGCCTCTGTGATGGCTGTTTTGATGTTTCCCCATTGTTGCTCCACCCTTCCTTCCAGCCTGTTTGCTAGTGCTTTTCTGAGGCACTCTGCCACCTTGCCAAAGTCAGCCATCCTGAAGTCCAGTACCCTCACTTTTATATGGCTTGACTCTATAGCTGAGTTTAATGTGAACCACACTGTTTGATGGTCACTTGTTCCCAGATGGCAACCCACTTCTAGATCTGAGATCCTCTCACTGTCCCCATTTGAGAGTATGAGGTCTAAGATTGATCCCTTATGAGTGGGTTCTGAAACTAACTGTCTGAGGCATGCCACCTGTAGGGCATCGAGAATGGCCCTGCTCTTGGATGTGGCTGCAGAAAATGTGCTCCAGTTAACATCTGGCATATTCAGGTCTCCCATCAATAGTATCTTCCCTTTCTCTGCCATCCTACGAATGCCTTCTATCATATCCTTGTCCATTCCCTCCCCCTGACATGGGGTCTGTACATGACCCCTGTGTGGATTGTGGTGCTATTTCCAGTCTCTAAGGTGACCCACAGTGCCTCCTCTCCACCCTGTTTACTCTTTTGGTTAGATGCTTTTATCCCTTTCTTTACATAGAGAGCTACTCCTCCCCCTCTTCTCCCCTCCCCATCTCTCTTGTAGGTTATGTACCCTGGTATGTTAACATCCCAGTCATGGTTCTCTGTGTATCATGTTTCTGTGACAGCTACAATATTCAGGCATCCCTCTTCCATGAAGGCCACCAGTTCAGGGAGCTTGTTGCCCAGACTTTGGACATTGGTAATCATTACCCTCCATTTCCTGATGGCCTTACTCCTTTTTGCCCCATCTCTATCATTCTTGCCATTCTCAGTTTCTCCATTTACCTCTGCCCGTCTCCCTATCGACATCTCTGTCTTGGTGCTTATCTCCCTTACTACCGTGAATTTTTTGTGGGGGGATAGGATTTTCCTGCTCCATTCCAGTGCCTCCCCCATGGCTAGTTTAAATATTTGCCAATGAAGCATTTAAACCTATCACCTAGGATCCTGGTTCCCCTCCTGGACAGATGCAGCTCATCATGCCAGTATAGGCTCGCTTCTCTCCAGGTGGACCCCCAGTCCCCAATGAAGCCAAATCCCTGAGCTCTGCACCAGTTTTTCAACCACTGATTTTTTTGCAAATCACTTTATTTTATAAATAAGACATTTATATTAAACAACAAACATAACATTAGCCAAGTACAAACGATATCCCCAACAAAAGGTAAAGAGATACAACACCCTCACCAACCCTCCCAGCTCCCCAACTTCCCACCCCCCCTTGGCAGCTATCCATATCTTCAATGTGACAGAAATAAGGAAAAAGGGGCATCACAGCTAAAAGTGAACCATTGGCTAGTGGATGGGTATGTTCAGGAGAAGGGACAGCCAACTACAGGTATGGGCTTATGGACTAAAAGAGGTAAAGAGTTCTATGAAGAACCCCGGTAATAAGGTTAAATTTGGTAGATAGGAAAAAATAATGGTCAGACAAACTAGTAACCATATCTCTCCTTCAAGGATTGAGAAAGCTGCCCAGCATTTAGAAAATCTGGCTGAAGTGTTATAAAAATTTGAAACTGCCCTCTCAGCATTTAGTGCGTTCAGGAATTCATCCCACCATTCTTTAAAGGAGGGAGTCCAATTGCCTTGCCAATGGCGAAGAATCAATAGCTTTGTAACCAAGGCTACCAAAGCTATTTGGTATTTCTGAGTTCCGGATATAATCTAGGCATACTTCCCGAAAACACAGGTCTCCACATTAAAAAGAGGTGATAGATCGCAGTACAGTTGTATCCAGCCTTTAACAGCTTTCCAAAACTTGATTATTTTAGGGCAGGCCCAAATTTTGTGAAAAGTAGTAGCTAACTGATCACCACAATCAGTGCAGGCTGGAGACGACTGTCTTTTCAGCCTATACAGTTTGGCCGGTGAAAAATATAAGTTATGCAGCAGATTAAACTGAATATCTCTCAGTCTGTCCTGTTTGATGCATGAGTAAACATTCACCCATATTCTTTCCCAGGTCGCGTCCGACCACCCCATGGCCAGGTTAGTTTCCCAGTAGAGGGGAATTGGTGATATTTTTTGACCTAAACTTGTTATAATATATTTGTATATTTTGGAGACTGGCTTCCCGGACAACACTATTTCCTTCAGTTTCCAGATTAGTTTGCCAGCTTTTTCAGAAACCTTGTTTTTGCGTGTATGAAAAGAGATACTTCTTTGGATCTGAAAAAGTCACAAAAAGTCCTTGGGCTTTACCTCAAACTTATCAATCAAAACAGGTAAGGGGGAAAGTGTGTTTCCAGAGAAGAAATCCGAGATGTGGGGTTTTATACAAGGATCATGTATAAACCTTGTAATAGATTTATTACCCACAAGAAAATTAGGATTTCTTAAAGGGGTTGAGATAGGTCATTGGCATAAGGAATATGTAATCTTAAATATAGTTGGTGTAATGCCCTTATGTCCCAACCCAAAGGGGTATTCCTAACTTGGTTAGGGACCTTAGACCATGGTGTATATAGAAAGGATTCTAAATCTAGATTTACCAGTTTGGAAACCACCTGGTCCAGGACAAGTCTAGGTGAGGGGGTATCTCCTTTTCATAGCCACAAAGCTGATCTGGTTGCATGGATGGCTAGGTAGTAAGTGTAAAAATCTGGTACCTGAAGGCCACCTACCTTCCGATGAAAGATTAACTTGGCGTAGGCCCTAAGAGGGGGTTTGCCCTTCCATAGGAAATCCGAGCAATATTTTTAGAGCGGGCTGAAGAACGACCTGGGGAGGTAGATGTTCAAATTATAGAGAGGGTAAAAAAACCTGGGTAGGACCATCATCTTTAATGTATTAACTCTACCTGAAAAAGTCAGAGGAAGCTTTGTCCACCTCTCCAGGTCTTCTTTAATAGATTTAAATAAGGGTTTTAAATTTAGGCTGGCCAATTTCCCAAGGTCTTTTGAGATCTGGATACCTAAATAGGATAAAGAACTTGACTGCCACTGTAACCCTAAAGAGGAACACCATTTTTATGGAGGTGGGAGGATAGCTAGTAGACCATTGTTTTGTTTCTGTTAAGTTTATAGTGGAAAATTCACTAAAACATGAAATTAGTGAGAGCAGGTGGGAAGTGAAGTAGTACTATTCCTGATGTGTAACAGCAGATCGCCTGCAAATGCTGATACCTTAGATTCCAAGTTACCTATACAAATTCCCTGTATTGAGGAGTCCATTTGGATGGCTCTTATCAGGGGCTCTAAATATAAATTAAGTAAGTACGGTGAAAGAGGGCAACCTTGATGAGTGCCTCGCAAAAGGGGGAGGGTCGCCGAAATCAAATTGTTGCATTGGACCCTTGCAGATGGACAGTCATACAGGATCTGAATATAATGAATACATTTTTCTGGGATACAAAATTTGGCCAATGTTGCAAACATAAAACCCCACTCTACCCTGTCGAAGGCCTTTTCTGCATCTAACGATACTAAAGAAGCCTCCTTGTCTGGACATTCAGATGCAGAAATTAAATAAAACAGCTTTCTAAAATGGTCTGCCGAGGATCGACCTGCAACAAAACTAGATTGCTCCGGACTTAACAGCCCAATCCATGTTGATTTTAATCTTCTGGCTAAGATTTTAGCATAAATCTTTATGTCTATATTCAATAAAGAAATAGGTCTATAATTACTTGCTGAATCTAAAGACTTATCTGGTTTGGGTAGCAGAATTATCCTGGCTTCAAAAGGGATCTGTCATTTACCCCATTGTTCTGCTATAGGCGAAGTTGATACAAAAGTGGAATCAACTTACTCTTAAAGGTCTTGAAGAAAAGGGGGATAAAGCCGTCCGACCAGGGGCTTTATCTAATTTTAGTGAATCAATAGCATTTGCAATTTCTTCTTCCAAAAGGGCTATTAGCAACTGTATCGATTCCTCGGCATCTGTGGAAAGAAATTTTGTCTAAGAATTCTTTCATTTTAAATTCACTCTGTAAAGAGAAGGGTTGACTAGAGTATAAAGATTTATAATAATTAAAAAAAATATCTAAGATGCCCTCGGGATCAGTAATCAATTTATTCGTGACAGGGTGTTTCAAAGCTGCCACCCACTTGGCCTCTGCTCTTTGTTTTAACTGCCAAGCCAAAAGGTTGCCGGCCTTACTACCCCGCCTTATATAAGCTGCTTTTAATTTAGAGGCAGAGCTCTCTACCTTCTCGCTTAAAGTGTTTACATACCAGATCCGTAGACTACTTAGTTCCTGTTCTTGATCCTTAGTTCTGGAAGCCTCATTAACAGCTTCTAGAGTGGAGATTTTTTTAAGGCAATTATTTAGTAAATATCTGTTTTTGGCCTTACGCACTGTTGCTATTCTAAGGAGTTCCCCCTCCATGTGGCTTTTAAGGCAGCCCACACTAAGTCTACTGCATTGAGGGATCCCCAATTCTCCGCTATTGTGTTAGCCATAAACATTTGAAAACGAGCTAGTCTAGGGGGGTCCTTTAGTAGGCTATTGTTTAGTGACCACGAATAAGATCTAGGTGGAGTGAACAGAGGGGAGCATCTAAGTTTAATAGGGGAGTGATCCGAGAGAACTCGAGGTAAAAGTGAAACCTCTTCATCGCACCAAATAATGCTGGCTGACCAAAAATAATCAATTCTAGAATAAGATTTGTGCACAGAGGAAAAAAAGTAAAATCTTTAGTGGTTGGGTTAAACAGCCTCCAAGGGTCAATTAGTCCGGAAGATGTTTTGAACTCCGTCAGAGCCCGTTGGGCAGGGGAAAAATGCAAAGTTCTATGCCAGGAGTGGTCTAGACTATTGGATTGAACCAAATTCCATTAGCCCCCTAGGATAATAGGAGTATCCTTAAGTGGGGGCTAAGATTGTGGCCAATTGTACAAAAAAGGATGGAGAATCAATATTCGGGCCATATATTGATCCCAAGACTAAATTAGCCCCTCCCAATTTACCTGAAACTACAATAAATCTTCCTTTTGGATCAGAAATGATCTCAGAGGACGTAAAGGGAACCCCTTTTGCTGTCAACACAGCTACTACTCGGCTGCTTGAGGAAAAGCCGGCGCCAAAGACCTGACTGACCCACTTTTTTTTAAAACAGTGGAGCCGGTCAGGGAGAACGTGGGTTTCTTGAAGGAATACTATGGACGGGTCGAGTTGAGCCAGTGATGGAGCAAAATATTCTTTTTCCGATTGTCCTTCCCCTTTAACATTCCAGGAGATGATATTCAATGGACTAGCCAGGTGGATATCCCTGTTTGATCATTAAAAGGTGTGGATAGCTGCCATCCCTCCCCCAAACAACAAAAATAAATATTCAGTTTTCCCCTCCCCCAACAAAGAAAATCCTTCTCTTGGATCGCCACAAGGACGGGCCTCTGGCCCGAAGTCAACTCCAACCTATGGTCCATGGCACGCCATAGAGGTTGGGCATCCCCCGAAAACAATAGAGAAATGTACCAGAGGATGTAAGTCTACAGTTCTTAATCCCTTTGTAAGGACCCTTTAGCAATGTTAACGCTATAACTAACAGAAACAGTTATTAGTTAAGGAGAGCAAATAAAGCTAATTGCAGCTATACTTAAAGTTAAAGATACCAAACTAACTACCAAAAGTATCCACGACCCAAAGGGCACCAAATTAGCCCCTGTAAGGGGGTAGAAAGGTGGAGTCAAGGGTTAAAACTGCCATTGATCAATAACTTGGCCACAGAATACCTAATTACTGAAGGGTAACCTCGCAGAAGATCAGTTACTTATTTAAAGACATAATGGGGGTTTAAGTAGCTCACACGAATCTACTCACTATAGCAAGCTACCAAATAGAAGAAAGAAATGAACTTTATCCTGTGGCCATTGCACTATTTCCATAGCCCTTGTTTCTTTTAGCGGGCCACTTGACTAAGCATATCTCATCTAAGACATGATCTGAGCCTTAAGCGCCCTGAGGGTCGCATTTTCATATTGTCCTAAAGCATTTATCTCCTGGTTTTATTCACCTCTTGAAACAATAAGTAAGCTCCCCCCTTACCAATGATCGTATCCCCTAAGTTACTAAATTATTAGATTGCAAAAAATTGTCCACATGATGAAAATAAGACAGTTCCTGGAAGTTATGCATATTCTGGCTTCCTACTCTAAACAGCGGTTCTCCAGCTTGTTGTAGTCCACTGTGAACCCTTTAGTTAGCATAACACATAGTGATCTGAAAAAGTCCTGAGTTCTCATCCTTTCTTGAATAGATCAGGTAGAGAGGTCGCGAGGACTTGCAATGCCTCATCCACAGATTCAAAGCGTCGAGTCCCTTCTTTTAGAGAGATCTCCAACTTGGCAGGATACAGCATACGATGGCGGATTCCTGCGGCCCATAACTTGAAGGTAATAGATCTAAAACTGGCCCAGGCCTGGCGCACCTTCCATGTCAGATCAGGAACAAGCCGAAGTTTCTTGCCTTCCCATTGAAACGTAGTTAATTTCCGTGATTCTCTCAGAATAAACTCCCGATCCAAATAATTTAATAATTTAAAGATCACTGGCCTAGGTGGTTGCGATGCGGGGGGCTTGGCTCTTAAGGCGCGATGGTCCTTTTCTATCACGAACTCAGGACCATTGGGTGAAGGTCCTACTGTTTTCCTTAAAAATTTCTGTAGGAAAAGGACAGTATTGGTGCCTTCCTCGCCCTCAGGGAGCCCCAATAACACCAAATTATTTCGCCTGCTCCTTCCCTCAAGGTCATCCAGTCGGTCCTCTAATTTAGTTATGGCTCTCTTACTTTCGATGGATGCAAGCCTAATTTCTCTTGCTTTCTCTCCAGTGATGAGACCCTGGCTTCTACGTCTGTTACCCTCCTTGCAAGCTGTGTCAGGGCTGGCTTGAACTCTGACACCTCATCCACCAATTTGAATAGTGCCTCCTTTATTGTTGAGAGATCCTCGTATATCTTGCCCGGTGAGATCTCTTCTTGTGGCGTTATTGACGAGGAGCTCCGGCGAGGCTGCTTTGCATCCAATTCTGTTTCAGGACTTTCCATCGTTCCCCGGTAAAATGAAGACCGAAATTTAACCGCCATCTGCAGTCTCGGTCCCAATAGTGAGGGTTCTGAACTGTTGATTTAGCTGAAAGGGGCTTTAAAATTGCAAAATTGTTTTCATCGAGAGGAGACCCGAAGAGCTACGTCTATTCCCCTTGACGCATCACGTGACTCCCCTTTCAACCACTGATTGAATCCCATGGTGTGGAGCACCCTAGCCTCTCCTGCACCATAGACAGGCAGCACCTCTGAGAAGATTACCATGTGTGCTACTTGTCTAAGGCCCCTACTCAATTCCACAAACTCTTCTTGCACTGCTCTGATCCCTTTCTTAGCCAGGTCATTTGTTCCTTGGTGGACAATGACATCCAGTTCCCAGCTGCCCCAGCGATCCTCTGGATTCACTCCCTGTCCCTCCAAGCCATGGCACCAGGCAGGCACCTTACTTCCCTCTCCCCTTCCTCCCCCAGTTCTACCTTTCTAACAGTTGAGTCCCCCACCAGGAGCTGTTTTCTTCCCCTGTGGGGTCCCATGTCACCCTCCTCTGAGTCTCCTCTGTGGAGGTTCCCAGCATCCTCCTTTTCTCCACTGTGGGTGCCTCCATAGAGGAACCATGCTTTGCTAGAATGGCATAGGAATTGTTGAGAGATACAACTGGAGGGATGTGCCTCTCTTCCACCACCCTCACCCTTCCTGAGCCCACTGTGATCCAACCGCTCTTCTTTCTTGGCAACCTCTGAGGCAACATCAGTGGCTCTGGTGGTCCCTGGATGGAAGAGAAGGTCCCACAAATCCTGGCCAACTCAACCTGGAGATAAGCAACCTCCTCCCTCAGCCCAGAGAGGTGCCTGCAGATGGGAAATCACTGCATCCTCCAGAATGTCTCCTGGAAGACTGCTGCTCCACAGCCACTGCACTGCACCACTCCCAGCATGTCTTATTTCTGGCCCCTTCACTGTTGCTTGGAATCCTTACTCTTTCCTCTGTTTTTTTTCTTCTCTCTCTACTTGCTTACTGCCTCTATGCCCTTTAAGCTCCTGATCATCCTGTTCTAAGACAAGAAGATCATATATTTCACAGTAGATCCCTTACTTGCTCAGAGGCAGACCTCCAGCAGCTAGAGGGGGATGGAGAGCTACTCTCACCCTTCTAGGATGGTGAGTCTTTGGTAGCTCTGTGATCACTCACTTCCTGCTCCCAAACAGGAAGTTCATGTTGTCAGTCAAATCCTGTGCCTATAAAAGTAGAACTAGCTTTGGGTGGGATAGTGGAGGGCAATATAGTCCCAGTAGAGAAGTTCAGTCACACAGCACTCCTTCCTCCTGGTGTTCTCTGCTAAGCTCCTAGAATTAATGTGCACCCCCAAAATGCTATTGTCTTGTGTACAGAAAATTCCCCAGTCCAGACAAAGAGAAATGAGAGCATAACAATGAAGGAAAAGTCTCCACACTCCACACTCCAATAAGAACTAAGTGCCCTGCTGCTGCTATTGGAATTACATGTAATGCTGCTGTTGACCTGACTGGGATGGGATGAGGCACAGTGTCTTGTCAAATGGTGTGCTAGAAGGATAACCTGACCATTGAGTTAACAGTCCAAGATGATGAGACTGAGAATGCTGTTGGTTGTCCAAAGTGTGCTGCACTGTCCCCAACAGAAAGAATACCCATTGTGTGTACACTAATACTACCCTTGGTAAGTTGATTGATGTACATGCTTGGCACCATCATTGTTTTCCACAGAACCTGACTTTAACTGCGTTTTACATATATAGGGATATATCTATATATATATATATATATATATATATATATATATATATATATATATATTCATGGCAAAAAAATCCATTTAATGCATCAGTTAGGGTTGTTCCACAGTGACAAAAATGAGAAATTCATTGTTAGGTTGCCACCCCTTGCATCCCGCCAGCAGGAATAGGTGTGCATTGGGGTCATTAGCGCTAACTCTCTCCCATTCCATGTAAATAAGCTGAGGAGGTGCAGTATAGGAGAATGGGGTGAAAGTTAGGACCAGTGACCCCAATGCACACCCTGATGCCTGTTGGTGGGGACAGGGTGGGCTTGGGGTGCAAGGGGTGGCAACCCTAACACAGAATTTCCTCACTTTTGTCACTGTGAAACAACCCTAACTGATTCATTAAGCAGAGTTTTTTGCTAGGAATTTCCCTTTTTTTTGAGAATGTGCACTATAAATAGTGAATGGAATGTGGTGGTGGGGAGCCCTGCTCTCCCACCATGTAATTTTTTGTCACTTCACTGCGCAAAAACTGTATGACCAATTGAAATGAAAATTGGTAGATGAAGACACGTACCATGGTACACCATGTTTCCAGAACTGTGTGTACATTGATTCAGTGGCTGCACAGCACCATGAGCAAACAATGTCACATGCACAATTCAGCAACTTTAAGTGCCAGTGATCCGACAGTTGGCACAGTGAAAGATGCATTAGAAATCTTTGTACATTCCAAATGCCAGGCAAATCGTACACAGTTCAGAAGTTATTGAAGCATAATGAACCAAATTGTCATTCGTCGCAGTGGCATAATTCAGCACCCGTTAATGTTTTACACGTGAAATCACTGCAAGACACCTCCATGCTATTAGGGCTACCTACGCTATAAACTTAAAGGCAGTAGCACCTTGCAGAATGCAGTGCACAAAATGTTAAATGTGTCATGCAGTATCTCCGCAGCAAATTATTTTTCAAACATGTTAACACCACTATTCACACCTCCAGGACTTCCACTCAATGCCCTCCAAATTTCATGTGAAAATACCAAACCATTCCAGAGATATTCAAGTGTTATGTTTCTGAACCTTTAAGAAGTCTTCCACCACAAAATGGCAGAAATCATGGCCAAAAATGCACTAAAATGGCAGACCTGGTGGCCAAAAAATCAGAAACTGCAAAGCGTGCCAACTTCAAATGGCCATAACACTGAAATGGAACAATATTTTTTCACCAAACAAAAACTGGCATGTTCCTGAATAAAGGTCTTTCTATCTGCCAAGATTCAGACCAATCAACCACACACTGGCTGTGCTATGTGTCATGGAAGACAGTGCAAAAAAATAGCAAAAGCATAATGTTTTGCACTGCACTATACAACTGCAAAAACACAAACAGTAATGTTAACGCAAATGGTGATGGGAACAGTGAGGTAAAATAAAATAGTGATGCTAACAGTAATGCAAATGCAAGCGCAAATGGTAACGCACATGGTGATGCAAACGTAAATGATTATGCAAATGGTAAGAGAAACACAAGTGCAAATGTAAATGAAAACAGAAATGGTAACGCAAATGCTAACGGCAACAGAAATGCAAATGGTGACAAAAATGCAAATAGTAACACAAACGCAAACAGAAATGCAAATGGCAATGGGGATGCAGAATGAAACAGTAACCGAAAATGCAAACACTAAGACCAACAGAAACGCAAACAGTGATGAACACGCAAACAGTAATGGTAACGTAATTGGAAACACAAATGTTTATGTTAACACCAATGATGACACCAAAGGGAACAGTAACACAAACACAAACACAAATGCAAGCACATACACAAATGCAAATGATAACACACATGCTCACGGTAACGCAATTGGAAACACAAATGCTTACGGTAACACCAATGATGATGCCAAAGGAAATATAAACGGAAACGCAACTGGAAGAGCATACGCAAACACAAATGGTAATGCACATGGTGATACAAAAGGAAATGCAAACAAAAACAGTAATGGAAATGCAAATGGTAACAGTAACGCAAATGCAAGCGCAAACGCGAACGCAAAGGGTAATGCACACTTTGATGCAAACGGAAACGCTAATGCAAGTGATTACAGAAACACAAGTGGAAACACTAACTGTAACAGGAATGCAAAAGTACACACTTCTTTTCCCAAAAAGGTGCATTCAGAAGCACAATGAATACAATGAATATATGCACAATAATGACCCTTGGAGCAGAAAATAAACACTTGGAATAGTACATTGCTTATATCTCAGGAATTAAAAATAAATCTCATATTATTTATGACTTTCTTGACTAGTTTTGTGCTTAGCCCCATTAGAAGGCTAAGCATTTTTCTGACGAAAAGTCCGTATCTTGAAGCGCTTTCGAGATTCGGGCCCCAAAAGGTGTGGCGGATGACGTAATGGCAGCCTATGGGAAAAATCGGCAACTTTGGAGTGCCATAATTTTGCAGCCCCCTAATATTTTGTCATCAAACTATCAAAAGGCACATCTGTGGGATCTTGGCTTTCTTCCCTCCAAATTTCAGCCCAAAAGACCAAACCGTTCTTTTGCAGCAGGGTGGCAAATATTTCCTATTGTTTTGGGCATAGTGTCGCAAAGTAGTGTCACAAATCACGACACTTTCGCAAATGAAATCATACAAATGTTGCATGTGCACACTACTTTGTGACACTACTTTTTACAAAAAATTAAAAAACATATATTTGGGGTGCTTTACCCCCCAAAACAGACATGGCTAGCATCCTCAGGGCTCGACTAGGTGAAAACAACAAGAATTGTGTCCCTAGAGGGTCTCAAATTTAAATGCCAAGCATTTCTGTGACCACCAACAGAAAACAAGATGGTGGATTTGCAACACTACAAGGGTCATTTGCAGCTCTAAAAACTGCATTTACAACACTTTCGCATATTTTGGTAACTTTTCCCATTGACTATAATGGGAAACTTGTTTTTTGAATATCTTTTGAACTGTTTAATATTTTTTTTATAAAATCTTTAAAAGACACATCAGGGGACCCAGGCTGCATGTTCCCTGAAGGTTTTGGACCAGTCGCACAGATCATGTGCCCTGTAGGTGCAAGCAAAGAATGTGCAAAACCTGTAATTTGTGCATTTTTTGGTACTCTGTAGCTCCGCAATTCTACATCCAACCGTAAATAAACTTGGCAGATCCAGAGATTTATGTTACCAGACTGTGCATGCCAGATTTCAGGCAAATCAAATATACGGTGGCAAAGTTATTAAGCTGCTAATTTCAGATTTAACCCTAAATGGGGTACTCAACCCTAACTATAGTGGCACTACTGTGCTACTATATATCTATATATATATATATATATATATATATATATATATATATATATATATATATATACACACATATATAAAATTCAATTTCTATATATAGACATCTGCATCCTCCTACAGTCCAGTACTGATGGTCATGGTTATGGATTCATACTACTTGTTGCGTGTCTGCCGGCCCAGGGGGTATGATGTTGAACTTATTTGGAGAAAGCAACAATGACAGCATGCAGCATCAGAAAGTTTCCTCCTAAAAAAGATGAGAAAGGAGTTATTAGTACTTGATTGCAGTGACACATGTTTAAAGTGTGGCTGTTCCATCCTGTCATATATGCTGATTAATAGATACCAAGCTGTCTCACTAAGCCACATGAAGACCAAATCATCACCAGCACAAATTTAGTACCTGTAACCTATACACTGTGTCACTGTCCCTATGTCTTAACTCAAGTTACATTGTAAAAGCACATCTTGTCAAGTCATGACCTGGATCAAACTTTGTTCAACACTAGCATTTGGTATTGTAACAATACAGTGTGTGATGTGCATGACAAATATATTACGTGATGTAAATGTCATGTCACCTACTTTATATGACTCATAAGTTGGATTTACACTCTTTTGGAAAAATGAAAAACCAAAAAGAACTGATGAAATAAAACTGATACACTTACCGGTCTGGAAATGAATATCCTGTAGGTGGCTGTAGACAGTACTGTAGTACTACAGTCCTCCAGTGAAGGAGAGTGGTTGGTTAAGCTGTAAAAAATGAAAATAAGTTGACCATATGTCTTTGACCACTGCATCTCATAAAATCAACAAGAAACATAACACAGCTAAAGGAAGTTCATTAGTATGAAACATTAGTACACATACTCACTTTAAAGTACTGATAATATCTAAGAAGTCTTGTGGCTGTGTCTGATGTATGCGGTCTCCTCTCCAACTCCGTCGGCCATGGCATGGGCAGGACACATAATGGAAAACACTGGCATACTGGTGGTGGTGGTGGATGGTCATGGGCACATCATGATGAAAGTCCCACTCACATTTTTCTGAATCTTCTGGTGGCTTTGACTAACAGCAGTTTTCTGGTGGTGGTCATGGGGGCACATGATGACATTCCCTCTCACATTTATTTGCATCTTCTGGTGGCTTTGGCTAACAGTGGTTTTCTTGTGGTGGTCATAGGGGCACATGATAACATTCCCTCTCACATTTATCTGCATCTAGTGGTCTTGGCTAACATCATTTTTCTGGTGGTGGTCATGGGAGCACATGATGACATACCCTCTCACATTTTTCTGCATCTTCTGGTGGCTTTGGCTAACAGCGATTTTCTGGTGGTGGTCATGGGGGCACATGATGACAGTCCCTCTGACATTTATCTGCATCTGGTGGCTTTGGCTAACAGTGATTTTCTGGTGGTGGTAATGGTGACACATGATGACATTCCCTCTCACATATTTCTGCATCTTCTGGTGGCTTTGGCTAACAGTGGTTTTCTTGTGGTGATCATGGGTGAACAGCTGCAGCCTGCAATACATTCACTATCACTGTCAGACACACACAGGTGCATGGGGCAGGCGGGATATAGTGTGCACTGTGTTACAAATATGACATGGAATTTGAGTCATTCTGAGTGGGACACTGATTTAACTTTATGAAAAACAAAACATGTCATAGAAAAAAAGTTGACAGCCTTTTACCCACTTCACTTAAAACCTACCAACATCAACCTCATCATCATCCTCATACAGAAAACTTCCCACACAGTCATCAATGTCTGAATTCTGCTCACTAGGGAATTCTTTTTCCATTGTGTCATCATCTACCTCACTGGTAGGCCGTTTCATTTTGCCAGTGCCACCAGGATGGTCCACTTCTACAGTATCACCACAACCATGACCATGCTGGGGTATGAATACTTAGGTTGCAGTTTGAGCTAGTATGTGCCCGTCATTGATTTTTATGAATTTCAGCAAGCAGACATTTGCAGGAAATAGGTTTATACAATGATCCCAAACTATTGTTCACCCTGAACTGAATACCCTCTCTACACTTACAGTAGAAGGTGAGCATGTCATGTAGTTCAGTGCCACTGAAGTCAGCTCTGGCCATTAACTGACCTTTACACTCCAGTATTAAAGAGGATCATCAGCAAGGCCACTGTTTCACCATGATTCTGTGATCATGGCCAGAATCCCAGAATCTGTCTTGTCTCACAGAATTTTAAATTTCACACCAGAGAATCATGGAATTCACGCTGCTGTGTGAGTGTTTGGGAGTTCAGCACCTTCAGTGCTGTATAAGAGCCATAACTTTCCAGAGATGTTCCCCTATTTACTAGGAACCAGAAGAAGGAGAAGAGACTGTGAGACCATGCTACAGAGAGGACGCCACTGCTATTAACCAAGCTACGCAGACACTACCACTGGAGTTGGAAGATTGATTCCCACTGACATCGACCCACTTCTTGCTCTTTTATATTTCATTAGTGCCATGTTTAAAAAGTATATTACTGGCGCCATGCATGAAGAAGCATTCGCCAACAGTAAGGGAGTAGGACTGCAAGGAAAACACTGCAACAAGCACCAGGAAGTGCACCATAACATTGCCTTTCAGAAACTGTCCTCAGTGTAACAACAAAACATGGAATAAATATGCTTGGGTTGAACAGTGCAGTATTTTGCTGATGAACGAACGTGTAGATGCTGTGTTTAAACCTTGGGAGGTTGGTGGCAGTGTCCAAAATGAAAGGTACTCACAGAACACAGACCCTCCCCTGCACTGCATCTCACTGATGGTTATTTTATTTATGTTTTTGATATATTGAATCCATTTTTAACTCAATGCAGCAGTCAATTGTTTTTCAGTAAAGGTGGTGTTTTTTGGGGTGCCACATTTCTGTGTTCTGTGAGTATCTCTCCTCTGTACTTGGACCATGGTTGTTGTAAAAGCCACCTTTTTGTTCATGGACTAAAATTAGTTCAATGTAGGGTACATATTTTGGTGCTTGTGTATACTTATGAGCTGACTGGTACATGCTTGGTGTTTATGACATGAGCTTTGGTGTATCTCTGTATCCCACCCTCTGTAGAATACTGGATAGGAAATAAGGCCCAGTGGAGAGGGTGAGACAGGACTGCTGGAGAAGGAGGAGGCAAGAGAGGATGGAGGGTGCTGCCTAACACTCAAAGCAGAATGGGAGGTGGCCTGAAGTTTAAATAGAGGAAGGAGGAGGAACTATTCCCCCCATTGAACCCCAGGCTGTAGCCTTCCAATTCAATGTGGGGTACATAGCTTGGTGCTTGTGTATACTCATGAGCTAACTGGTATATGCTTGATGTTTATGACATCAACTTTGGCACTTCTCCACATCCCACCCTCTGTAGGATACTAGGTAGGAAATAAGTCCCAAAAAAGAAATAGGCAAGTGACTAGCTTCTCCAACTCTGGAAAGCATGATCAGTAGCATGCAGGAGAGGACCCCCCTTAGGGGGAAACCTCTGAGGACCCATGGCTACTGACCTGCCTGTCCTCTGGGCATATTACCAGGAGAATAATCCTAGATGTGGTTTATAATTGGGTATGGTTTTGTTCAGGAGTTTGGTCTGATTTGCTGGTCAAAGTGTCCTGCTCAAGGTCAAAATGAGCAGAACGTCTCTGTTGAAGTTTGAGCAGATGGAATATCCAACTGGAATGATGTCCAGATGCTGTGACAATGGTTAATCTAATTCTGAGTTAAATGAGTGTTGTGTATCCATAGCACAACAGTTGAGTAATAGAATAGTGCTCTATAGTGGATCTGGTTGTTGGGGTGGCAAGAACTTTTTGCAGATTCACTAGTGCCGTATTGTGACACAATCTGAGACAGACATGGCGATAGCCTTTATTGAGATGGCGGGACCCCATGTGGTCTGCCATAGCAGAAGTATGGAAATTACAAGGTATTAAGGACGAGTCACATGAGGCTGACTGAAATGACTTGATAGCACCAGTAAGGCCCTTAGTGAGGCATGCGTAAATGGCTGTTGGGACCCCATGTGGCCCGTCATCATGCTGGAGATGTTGGGCATGCCACTAGAATGGATAAGATGGTGGATTAATGGAAGAAATTAAAGACTTGCTGATGGAAGAGGCCCAGAGGTATGCTAGTTGATATAGTCCCATGTAGGTCAGATGTGTGTATTAGCCTTTTGTAAGCAACGGAAAGACTCAGGTGACCAAACTGGGAAGGCGAGACCCTGAGGAGGGCCTGCCATAGTGCAAGTAGAGGTCCATTTGTAGAGCCAGGATAACCCCATGTGTGGGGCAAGTTGGACTGATGCGATAGTGAGACCCTCATGAAGGTTCACCAGTACCATAAATAGATATTCCGAGATGAGAGGGTGAAGTCCACTGAAAATGGAATTATGATATAGATGCAGTTGAACAAGGAGGGCCCCATGAGGGCACATTGAGATGGGATAGCGGGTTGTGCATGATATTCTGAACTGCTGAATTAAATGATCCCAGATAAGTCCATAATTGCTGTCCTATCACATAGTTCAAGTTAATGTGAGAGTCATGGAAGTAGGACTGGAAGACAAGGAATACAAAGAGGCTTTTAAAAGGCACATGGAAGGCCATCGCTGTACCGCTGAGTAGTGCCTGATAGGGATGGTGAGACCTCATGTGGTTCACCATTGCTGTATCACTGAGAAGTGTGTGCTAGGGAAGGTGGGACTCCACATGGTCCACCATTGCTGTACCAATGAGTATTGCATGACAGAAACGGCATAATCCCATGTGGTTTGCCATCACAGAGCAGAGCAAAGGGCTTTGGCTTCATTGGGGACTGGGGATACACCTGGAGAGATGAAGGTTTATGCTGGCACAATGGTCTTCATCTGTCCTTGAAGGGAACCAAGACAGGTTTAAATGCTTCCTTGGCAAGCTTTTAAACTAGCCATGGGGAGAGGTGCTAATAAGAGGAAGGAAATGTCAAGCCTCCCTCCACAAAACATGACGTGTAGTAAGGTAAACACTGAGGTACAGTGCTCAACAGAGGGCAGGACAGGGGTAAATGGAAAAATAGATAAGGGCCAAAAGAGCTGGCATGGGGGAAAAAAGGTTAAATCTAACATTAAATGGAGGGCAATGAGTACCAATGCCCATAGTCTGGGAAACAAGCTTCCTGAGCTAGTAGCCTTGATGGACGATGAACACTTGGATATTGTGGCAGTCACAGAAACATGGTACATGGGAAACCATGACTGGGATGTCAACATACCAGGGTACACAGTCTACAGAAGGGACAGGGAAGGGAAAAGAGGAGGTGGAGTAGCTCTATACATAAGGGAAGGGTTCAAAGATACAGAACTAAAAAGTAAAGAGGGAGGACAAGAGGCACTCTGAGTCACCTTGGAGACAGGGAATGGCATCACAATCCGCACAGGGGTTGTATACAGACCCCCATCTCAAGGGGAGGAAATGGACAAGAAAATGATAGAGGACATTCTCAAAATGGCTGAAAAAGGGGAGATAGTGTTGATGGGGGACCTGAATATGCCAGATGTTAACTGGATGACATGTACTGCAGCCACATCCAAGAGCAGGGTCATTCTCGATGTCCTGCAGGGGGCAGGCCTTAGACAGCTAGTGTTGGAACCCACTCGGGAGGAAGCAGTACTAGACCTGGTACTTTCAAATAGAGAGAGGATCACAAATTTAGAAGTCAGTAGACATCTGGGAACAAGCGACCACTGCACAGTGTGCTTCACAATAAGCACAACCATGGAGACAAGCCATACAAAAACAAGCATACTGGACTTTAGAAGGGCTGACTTTGGCAAAATGGGTGAATACCTGAGGAATGCACTAGCAAATGGCCAAAAAGGAGGAGTGGAAGAACAATGGAGAAAAATCAAAACTGCCATCATAGAGGCAACAAGCCTTTGTGTGAAACAGATAAAGAAAACAAAGTGGAATAAAAAACCACTATGGTTCTCAAAAAAGGTGGCAGGGAAGGATAAGGAGAAAAAGGCTGCATTCAAAAAGTATAAGGCATCACAGAAGGAGCATGACAGGGAACTGTAGCAATTAAAGCAGAAAGAAGTGGGGAAGGCAGTCAGAATAGCAAAAGCCCAAACTGAGGGAAAAATAGCCAATTCAGTTAAGAAGGGGAATAAAATTTTTATAGATACATTAGGGAGCATATAAAGGTTAAGGGAGTAATAGTGAAGATTAGTAAGGGAGAGGGGAGATGGGCAGAAAGAGACAGTGAAAAGGCAGAGATACTGAATGAATACTTTTGCTCAGTATTCACAAAAGAAGATGAGGAGGAGTTACCTAAACCAGACAATAGAAGGACTCTGCATAGGGGGGTTGACACCAGTCCATTTACAGAAGAAAGAGTCCTGAAAGAACTCCTAAAACTCAAGGTGGACAAAGCAGTGGGGCATGATGGGATTCACCCCCGAATCCTAAAAGAACTAAGGGAGGTCCTAGTGACACCACTGGCCACACTTTTTAACAAATCATGGGAAGATGGGGTGGTACCTGAGGACTGGATGAAGGCTGATGTGATTCCCCTTCACAAAAGTGGGAGCAAGGCAGAAGCAGGAAACTACAGACCTGTAAGTTTAACCTCAGTGATGGGAAAATGATGGACTCACTTCTGAAAGAAAGAATTGTTGAATACCTAGATGACAGCGGGGCACAGGACCCAAAGCAGCATGGATTTACAGCAGGAAGGTCATGTCAGATGAATCTAATAGATTTCTTTGACTGGGTGACCAAAGTAATAGACCAGGCAGGGGCTGTGGATATGGCCTACCTAGACTTTAGCAAGGCATTTGACACAGTCCCACACAAAAATTAATAATCAAGTTAGCCAGCCTGGGAATGGGTCCCAGGGTGGTAGCCTGGGTTGCAAACTGGCTGCACAACAGGACACAGAAGGTAATAGTGAGTGGAACACATTCCAAAGAAATGGGGGTCACTAGTGGAGTACCTCAGGGCTCAGTACTGGGTCCAGTCCTCTTTAACATCTTTATAGGTGACATTGCAGAGGGTCTGGAGGAAAAGGTATGCCTCTACAGATGATACAAAGATCTGTAACACAGTTGATACACTACGGGGTAGAAAGGATGAGAAGGGACTTGGCAAGGTTGGAGGAATGGTCAGACATATGGCAACTTAGATTCAATGCAAAGAAGTGCAAAGTAATGCACCTGGGAAACAAAAACCCAGGAGAAGAGTACACAATAGCAGGGGAGGTACTAACAACAACAGAAATGGAACGGGACTTGGGGATAGTCATATCAGATGATCTAAAGGTGGGTAAGCAATGTGAGAAGTCAGTAAGGAGAGCCAGGGGGATATTGGAATGCATAGGAAGGGGCATCACAAGTAGAAAAAGGGCAGTGGTTATCCCTCTGTAAAGACAGTTGGTGAGACCCCATCTGGAGTACTGTGTGCAGTTTTGGAGACCTCATCTATGCAAGGACATAGACATGATGGAAGCAGTCCAGAGGAGGGCAATTAAAATGGTGCAGGTTCTGCATCAGAAATCATATGAAGAGAGACTGAGAAAGCTTAATATGTATACCCTTGATGAAAGGAGGGACAGGGGGGACATGATGGTAACATTCAAGTACCTCTAGGGAATCAACAAAGTCCAGGAATGTAGCATTTTTCAGAAAAAGAGATGTGTAAGAACAAGGGGATACAATTTAAAGATGGGGGGAAGACGGCTCAAGGGTAATGTGGGGGAATCTTTTTTCACAGAGACAGTGGTGGAGGCATGGAACTGCCTTCCTGGGGAGGTTGTTGGGGCTAAAACAGTGGAGGAATTCAAACAGGCATGGGACAGACACAAGGCAATTGTAGTGGTGGGTGGCAGGAAGTAGGCTGTTGGTTAACTAGAATCTGCAGCTTATCCAGTAGGTAGGGAAATGGGCAGACTGGGTGGGCCAAGCAGTCCTTATCTGCCATCAAAGTGTATGTTTCTACGTTTCTATCGCCATATCGCTGAGTAGTGTATGATAGGGATGGTGAAACCCCACATGGTTCACCATCGTCATATTGCTGAGTAGTGTGTGATAGGGATGTCGGAACCCCACGTGGTCCACCATCGCTGTACCACTGAGTATTGCATGATTGGGATGGTGAGACACCACATGGTTCGCCATCACCATGGTATAGAATAGAGAATGTTTGGGTGGCAGGACCCCCCCCCTTAGTCCACCTTCGCTAGGTCTTCAGTAGTTCTGGCGGAGGACTTCACTCCCAGGTGCACAGACCTGTAAAGACTTAGATGTGCCAGTAAGCTTCCTCTTGGAGCATGCATAGACTGAGCTTGAGTAGAGCATGGAAGGGATGGCGGAACCCCATGTGGTCCGCCATGTTCACAGTATGAAACTAAGAAGATATGGTGCTGGAACCCCCCATGGTCCGTCAACACAGTATTAGTGAACTGATCTAAGTAAGTGAACAACATCCAATGAGGCCTCATGCAGTCGCTAGAATGAGGTTGAGCCACAAGGAATGTATCTTCGTTAGTACAGACAAATAGGATGAAGACTCCATGTGGTCACCGGCAGTGGTGGCAGTATGTGGCATGTAATAGGGATGGCAAGACCCCACTCTGTCTGCCATTGCATTTCACTGAATAGAACAGGAGTAGAAAGGCTGACCCATGTGGCTGCTATTGCATTACCAATAAAAAGTGCATGATAGGAATAGCGGGACCCCACATGGTCCGCCATCACCGTTATTGATAGGAGAGTGTAAATGAGATGGCGGGACCTCATGTGATCCACCATCGCCAAGGTATAGAGTAGAGAATGTGAGGGATGGTGGGTAGAGTAATCTCAGAATGAGAGAATCCCATGGTCCACTATAGGATAGGGAGCATAGGCCATGTAGAAGGAGAGTACACTGGAAGGAATTCAGGAAGATGGGCATAATGAACTTTGGATGATGGCTAGGGGAATAAATAAGGTACTAAGTATTTCCAGATGAAAGCTAAAGCTGGGACAGGAATTAGGACACTGGGATACTTGGCTGAAGCTGAGCTGAACTTGTAAGGCAATTGGCAGCATAGAGAGCAGTGCTGCTGCCCCTTTAAATATCATTGTAATATAAGCAGTTATGAAGAACCAGCTATCTCCCTCAGTTAGTTATTTGGAATGGCATCAAGAAAATACAAAGGACTATACATGGAAAAGAGAATGGTGGCAATTTAGTCAGCAATTGAGGAATATTCACAAACACATGACACAGTAGAACAGAGCTCAGAGGGCACAGTGACGGCTTTGGCTTCAGGCCAGGAGACAGTTAATTAATGATAGACAAGTGTCATACGTTATGGCAGGCAAAAGGCCTGGTGTGACTCTCAGAACTGAGGTTTTGAAAGTTTATTTTATTTATCTATTTATTTATTTATTCTAGGATTACAAGTACCTTTGAGCCAAGGCTCTTTTACAAAGGCCCCATGTCAGAAATAACAAACAACAAGGAAGCAACAGTGAAATAACAGTAAACAATTCATGTACAACAGTACTATTGAAATGGGTCAATTATAGGAAGAGTAAGGTATAGAGGAGGAGGAGGAGAAGTTTAGGTAGTTAACAGAGGCAGCTTTAGTAAAATGATGAACACAGCTAGGACGCATGTGCTCACAAGGAATGGGTAAGGTCAGGTGCCTGAGGGTGGCAGAGAAACAGGGATGAGAGGAGAGGGGGATGATGAAGATGCAGCCAGTGGCATTTGTCAAAAAATAAATGGGAAGGAGTGATAGAAGAGAAAAGGGGCAGGGTGAAGGGGGGAAATAAGTGCTATAATGGGGCAAGGAGAGACTAATGAGGTGGTATGAAGACCTGAGATTTGAAGTGGTGCCTCAGGAGCTGGGGGAAGGGGGACTGGGGGGCCTGGGGTTAAGCAGTATATAAGTTAGGATTAAAACTGTGTAGGTCATCATCTAGGAGAGGCAGTCACCAGAGCTAGAGGCAATGAGATGGGCCCGGAGCCTGGTTTTGAACAGACATAGTGTTGAGGCAGAGGAGATGGTGCAGCTGAGACCATTCATCCATAGAGAAGCCCTATAAGGAAGGAGCATTGGCCCTGCATATTTCAACAGCGAGGAACTTGTATAATCTGGGTTGTCAAGCTCTTGGTGTTCTGTCGGTTGGTGTTTTGATGTAACAAGGCAGTAACACCGGGGGGGTGTGAGGCCATGGTTGATTTTTCCCGCCATAGCACATGTGAGATACTTTATACGGTTGGAGAGTTGGAGCCATATGGATTGTTCATAAAGGGCACAGGTGTGGGTGAGGCGGTGAGCACCAGTTGTGAGTCAGCATGCTTTTTAGTGCAGTTGCTATACATCGAAGGGCGGACGTCATGGCGGAGCCACTGATAACGAGGCCATAATCAATAATTGGTACCACAGAGCTCTGGATGTCAATCTTCAGGGCCTCTGAGGTGAGGCGCTGCCTGTGCTTGTAGAGTAATCCAAGTGTGTGCTGGCAGCTTTAGCCACGCTGTCAATATGAGCCATACAGCAGAGATTGGGGTCAAGCAAAATCCCTAGGTATTTGAAGGAATAAACTTGTTTGAGGACAGTCCCCTGCTTGGTGGAGATGGCAGGGGGCGTTGCTTGTAACGGTTATGTGAACTGTAGAATAGTAATGACTTGTTTTTCTTGTGATTGAGGACTAGTTTATGATTGGAGAACCATGTTTCAAGGGCACTGAATCCGATTTGGAGGCTGTGTTGTAATAGTGAAAGGTCCTTGTACGTAGAAAAAGCAACAGCATCATCCACATACAGGATGGTTTGTTCTGAGCAGGATTGTGGTAGGGAGTTTAAAAAGGAGAGGGCCCAGTATGGACCCCTGAGATAGTCTGGATTGGACAGGCAAGGTGTCCAAGATAGCGCTGGCAATTTTTACTCTTTGAGAGCAGTTGTCAAGGTAGCTTCTGAACCAGTAGGCTGAATCCGTGCAAGGCCAGCAAGGAATAGTTGGTCATACAGCAGCCGATGATGGAGCGTGTCAAATGCCTTTGAGAGGTTGATGAAGACAGCCCCAGTAAGAAGCCCTTTATCAAGGGAACTATGGACCGCACTGGTAAATTCAAGCAGGGCAGTCGTAGGCAGTTTTCAACTGATAAGCAGAAATCAAATGGAATCCACAGTCTGCATGCTACTACATATAATTAGTTAATTGTGTTCATGAATGATTTGTCTCCAAGTAATATAAATAGTACATTAAATATAACTCAGGTTCAGCAGTGAAATATTACACATGGTTAAACTTAGCAAACCATCCCAAGTTAACAATAAAGAGACAAACCAGTACTAGCTGGCTTTCATCTCCACGGCAACATAGTTTAATTTTCTTTCCTGTAGCTGGTGGAGCTGCGACATCTGCACAATATCTTGTAACCTTGGTCAAAGTGCGATCATGACTCAGGCAGAGACAGAACTTGACTTCTGAAAGCCATGCTTTATCACGTGCTTGCTCACAAGTTGCCATACCTATAGTGGAATATGGAGTGCAGTAGTGCTGATGGGAGACCAGTCACTGAGATGGGAAAAGCCCCCCTAAAAAAAGAAAACAAACATGGCAACCAGCCAGAAGCCCAAGACCAGGGCACCATGGAGCAGCAGCGGAGGCAAAACACAAAGGACCCCAGAGGAGCAGAGGTCCAGCAGCCAGGAGTGAGAGCAGCGGCAAAGGACACGGACATGAACTCAGGCGGCTGCAAAGGTGGCCTGAGCAGTATCAGGAGGGACCGAAAGGAAAGACCAGAGGTACTGGGAAATGGGAGGGAGTGCACAAAAGATGAGAGCTCGAGGAGGGGTGGACTGACTGGGCAGAGGGAAATGGGAGGCCAGAAGCAGCAAGAACATAGAGGAAAACAAAACCAGGGAAAAAGGAGACAGCAAGCAAGACAGCACCACAGAAAAACACCAATCCCCAATGGACAGCAATGAAGAAGGAGACGGGGGGGGGGGGAGAAAACAGGAGAAGTCACACTGAACAATCCACCAAGGAACCCCAGCATTGCTGAACATTCAAAGAAGAGTGAGAGGTGGCCTGAAGTTTAAATAGCGGAAGGGGGAGGCGCTAATCCCCCCACTGAACTCCAGGCTATAGCCTTCCAAAATGGGTCACTGCCATTTCCCCACATGCCATTCTTGTATGTCCACTTAGTATTTTGCATAGAGGTTCTTAAATATTGTATAAAAGTGCTAGTGAGTGAGTTAAAATAATGCTGCCATTGTGCTTAACCTCCTTTTCACCCCACATTTTGCCTGGTTCACGCCCCCATATTTAACAGCACCCCATACTTGTTAATATTCTTTTTTTTTTAATTCAACATTTATGGATTTTCAAATATAAACAAACAGGATACATCAGTGATAACTGGGACAGGAATACATGCTCCCCCCCGCTACCCTCACCCCGAGACCCCCCTTCACTCCCATGTCCCATGTCTCTCGTCCCATCCCCCCCATGACATCATTCTAGACACAATGCATTTCCAGTGTTATGATAAGTAATTCCTTCTGGAGAATACATAGGGTCACTACATACATAATGTGTAAAATTTATCCCACATGGCTCTGTGGCTTTTACTCTGGTGAGACATACTGTAAATCATTCTTTCTGTGCTGAGGTTGAAGAGTAACTCCTGCAACCATTCTATGTATGATACAGGTTCCTCATCCCTCCAGTGAAGAAGAACCAATTTTTTGAATGAGAGGGCTATCAGAGTCATATAATATTTCTGTTCTTTGACAGGAATACTACTGTTCCCCTACTAGGCAGATTTCAGAAGTAAGTAAATCTGAAAGCCGTAAGAGGGTGTCGGCCTGTTGTATAAGCTTCCAGAGAGGCTGTACCTTGGGGCATTCCCAAAAAATGTGATACATGGAGCCCTCCCCAGCCTTACATCTGACACTGAGCTGGAAGCTCCCATTTTATAGAGTGTCACCGGGGACAGGTACATGTCTTTCAGGAAATATAGTTGCGTTAGGCGAGAACAGACAGAACACCAGGAGGAAGGAGCTACTGGTATGACTAAAACTTTTCTACTGGGACTAAGAACTAGAAATCTTGTACTAGGACCTTCAAATTAGGGTAAAAAAAAAAGATTTAGTGTGTTTGTCAGAGACAGTTGAAGTAAACTGTTATCTGTTATCTGTGTACTTATCTAGGTGCTTGCCACAGGTGTCAGAAGGAAATTGTTATCTGTGAAATGAAATGACTGTAGAAAGATTTGCAAAGTAGGGGGAGTGGCTTAGCTAGAAGGAGCCAGGTTAAAACCAGATGTAAGCACTACCCTAGATAGCTTCTGCCAGAGAACAGACAGAACACCAGGAGGAAGGAGCTACTGGTATGACTAAAACTTTTCTACTGGGACTATATTGCCCTCCTTCCCTCCCCTCCACCCCCCCACTCTAAACCAGTTCTACTTTTACAGGCACAGGATTTAACTGACAACAGGAACTTCCTGTTTGGAAGCAGGAAGTGAGTGATCACAGAGCCACCAAAGACTCACCATACTAGAAGGGCAAGAGTAGCTCTCCGTCCCCTCCTAGCTGCTGGAGGTCTGACTCTGAGCAAGTAAGGATACTACCAAGAAATATAGGAACTTCTTGTCTTAGAACAGGAAGATCAGGAGCTAAAAGGGCACAGAGGCAGTAAGTAGGTAGAGGAAGAAAAAAAAAAAAGAAATAAACAGAGGAAAGAGTAAGTATTCCAAACAACAGTTAGGGGGCCAGAAAATTAGACATGATGGGAGTAGTGCAGTGCAGTGGCTGTGCAGCAGCAGTCTTCCAGAAGATGTTCTGGAGGATGTAGTGTTGTCCCATCTGCAGGCACCTCTCTGGGCTGAGGGAGGAGGTTGCTCATCTCCAGGCTGAGTTGGCCAGGATTTGTGGGACCTCCACTCCCACCCAGGGACCACCAGGGTCACTGCCATTGCCTCAGAGGTTGCCAAGAAAGAGGAGCAGTTGGACCACAGTGGGCTCAGGGAGGGTGAGGGTGGTGGAACAGAGGCGCATCCCTCCAGTTGTACCTCTCCACAATTTCTATGCTGTTCTGGAAAAGTGCGGTTCCTCTATGGAGGCACCCACAGTGGAGACCAAGGAGGATGCTGGGAACCTCCACAAAGGAGACCCACAGGAGGGTGGCATGGGACCCCACAGGGGAAGGAAACAACTCCTGGTGGGGGATTCCATTGTTAGGAAGGTAGAACTGGGGGAGGAAGGGGAGAGAGAGGTAGAGTGCCTGCCTGGCGCCATTGCTTGGAAGGACAGGGAGCGAATCCTCAGGATCACAGGAGCAGCTGCACAGGGGAGGGAGCTGGATGTCATTGTCCACCTAGGGATAAATGACCTGGCTAAGAAAAGGATCAGAGCAGTGCAAAAAGCATTTGTGGAGATGGGGAGGGGCCTTAGCCAGATAGCACACACGGTAACCTTCTCGGAGGTGCTGCCTGTCTATGGCACAGATAAGGCTAGGGTGCTCCACACCATGGGATTTAATTAGTGGTTGAAAAACTGGTGCAGAGCTCAGGGCTTTAGCTTCATTTTGGACTGGAGGTCCACCTGGACAGATGCAGGCCTATACTGGAGTGATGGTCTGCATCTGTCCAAGACGGGACCCAGGATCCTAGGTGATAGGTTTAAATACTTCATTGGCAAGCATTTAAACTAGCCAAGGGGGGAGGCACTGGAAAGGAACAGGGAAATCCTAGCACCCCAAAAATCAGGGTACTAAGTGAGGTAGACACCAACATAGAGATGTCAATAGGGAGAAGCGCAGGGGTAAATGGAGAATGTGACAAACACAATAAGGACAGGGATGGGGCAAAAAGCGGTTAGGCCATCAAAAAATGGAGGGTAATGAGTACCAATGCCCGTAGTCTGGGCTCCCTGAACTGGTAGCCTTGATGGAAGAGGGATGCCTGGATATCGTAGCAGTCACAGAAACATGGTACACAGAGAACCATGACTGAGATGTTAACATACCAGGGTACACAACCTACAGGAGAGATGGGGGGCAGTAGCTCTCTGTGTAATGGAAGGGATAAAAGCAACTGAACAAAAGAGTAAACAGGGAGGAGAGGAGGCACTATGGGTCACCTTAGAGACTGGAAATGGCACCACAATCTGCACAGGGGTTGTATACAGACCCCATGTCAGGGGAGGAAATGGACAAGGATATGATAGAAGGCATACTTAGGATGGCAGAGAAAAGGAGATACTGTTGATAGGGGACCTTAATATGCCAGATGTTAACTGGAGCACTTTTGCTGCAGCCACATCCAAAAGCAGGGCCATTCTTGATGCCTTTCAGGTGGCATGCCTCAGTCAGCTAGTTTTGGAACCTACTCATGAGGGAGCAATCTTAGACCTCATACTTTCAAATGGGGACAGTGAGAGGATCTCAGATCTAGAAATGGGTAGCCATTTGGGAACAAGTGACCATTGAACAGTGTGGTTCATGATAAACCTAGCTACAGAGTCAAGCCATGCAAAAGTGAGGGTTCTGGACTTCAGGAGGACTGACTTTGGCAAGATGGGAGAGTGCCTTAGAAAAGCACTAGCAAACAGGCTAGAAGGAGGGGTGGAGCAACAATGGGGAAATATCAAAACTGCCATCACAGAGGCAACAAGCCTTTGTGTGAAGCAAATAAATAAATCAAAATGAAAGAAAAAGCCACTATGGTTCTGAAAAGAAGTGGCGGTGAATGTTAGGGAAAAAAGATAGCATTTAGGAAGTATAAGGAAACACAGAAGGAGCAGGATAGAGAACGGTACCAGTCAAGGCAGAAGAAAGCAGGGAGGGTAGTCAGAATAGCAGATAGCCAACTCGGTTAAGAAGGGGGATGAAACCTTTCATAGGTATATCAGGGAGTGTAGAAAGACAAAGGGAGGGATAGTGAGGCTGAATAGAATGGAAAGTGGGTGGGCAGAGAGTGACAGTGGAAAAGCAAGGATACAGAATGAATACTTATGTTCAGTATTCACAAAAGAGGAAGTGGGGGAGGTGCCTAATCCAATTAACAGAAGCACTCTGGAGAGGGGGTCGATCCCAGTCCTTTCACAGAAGAAAGGGTTCTGAAAGAACTCCTAAAACTGAAGGTGGACAAAGCAATGGGGCCAGATGGAATTCACCCCAGAATTCTAAAAGAATTAAGCAGAGAACTAGTGACACCACTGACTACCCTTTATAACAAATCATGGGAGGATGGTGTAGTACCTGAGGACTGGAAGAAGGCTGATGTGATTCCCCTTCACAAAAGTGGGAGCAAGACAGAGGCAGGAAACTGCAGACCTGTAAGTTTGACCTCTGTGGTAGGGAAAGTGATGGAATCCCTTCTGAAGGAAAGAATTGTTGAATACCTATAAGCCAGTGGGGCACAGGACCCAAGGCAGCATGGGTTCACAGTGGGAAGATCATGTCAGACGAATCTAATTGATTTCTTTGACTGGGTGACCAAAGTAGTAGACCAGGAAGGGGCTGTGGACATGGCCTACCTTGACTTTAGCAAGGCATTTGACACAGTCCCACACAAAAGATTAGTAGTCAAATTAACCAGCCTTGGAGTGGGTCCCAGGGTGGTAGCCTGTGTGAAACATTGGCTGAATAACAGGACACAGAAGATAATTGTAAATGGAGTCCACTCTGAAGAAAGAGGGTTACTAGAGGGGTACCACAGGGTTCAGTACTGGGTCCAGTCCTTTTTAATGACTTTATAAGTGACATTGCAGAGGGACTGAAAGGAAAAGTATGCCTCTTTGCAGATGACACAAAGATCTGCAACAGGGTTGATACACAAGGAGGCATGGAAAGGACGAGAAGGGACTTGGCAAGGTTGGAGAAATGGTCAGAAGCATGGCAGCTTGTATTCAATGCAAAGAAGTGCAAAGTAATGCACCTGGGAAACAAAAACCGGGGAAGATTACACAATGGGGGGGGGGGTAGTAACAACAATAAAATGGAAAGGGACCTGTGGGTAATCATATCAGATGACCTTAAGTTTGGCAAGCAATGAGAAGGCGGTAGGGAGGGCTGGGGATACTGGGATGTATAGGGAAAGGCATCACCAGCAGAAAACAGGAAGTTGTTATCCACCTGTACAGACAGTTGGTGAGACCCCATCCGGAGTACTGCGTCCAGTTCTGGAGACCCCATCTCGGCAAGGACATAGACAGGATGGAGGCAGTTCAGAGGAGGGCAACTAAAATGATGCAGGGTCTGCAAGAGAAGCCATACAAGGAGAGGCTAAAGGAGCTTAATATGTATACCCTTGAGGAAAGGAAGGAGAAGGGGGGCATGGTAGAAACATTTAAGTACCTCAGTGGAATCAACAAAGTCCAAGAGGGTAGCATCTTTCAGAAAAAGAGATGTGCAAGAACAAGGGGACACAATTGAAAGATAGAGGGGGGACAGCTCAGGGGCAATGCGAGGAAGTATTTTTTTCTTAGAGAGGGTGGTGGATGCATGGAACAGCCTTCCTGAGGAGGTTGTGGGGTCTAAAACTGTGGGAGAATTCAAGAATGCATGGGACAGACATAAGGCAATTTTTGTGTTGGGTAGGAAGAAATAGGCTGTTGGTTAAATAGGATCTGCAGCTTATCCTCTAGGTAGGGAAATTGGCAGACTAGGTGGGCCAAGCGGTCCTTATCTGACATCAAAGTCTATGCTTCTATGTTTCTATGTAATCTATCCTGAGTAATGTATTTGTGGGAATCCCTCTACACTGCTTGCCAATGTGTAACTGTACTAGGGTAAAGCATGGACCAGTATGGAGGGACCCCCTCAATTTAGGGAAACACCTTAAGATATAACAGGGCATAAATACTGGAGACTGCATGGGGGGCAGAAGCCAGATAGAGAAGTGAATTGAAGAACTGAAGTTCCAAAGAACTTGTCAAGAAAGCAGCACACGATTGGACTAGCATGTACCTAAGTTGGTAAACTTTGAATGTCTCTCTATTACTTAGGGAGAATTTACTGATAATTTGTGGGGAGGTGAGCCATAGATCCTCTGCCATGCGCAAGTGCCCAATATCTGTGTTTGATAAGTGAGGAAACCAGGATGGGGACATCAACTGCCCCCCCCCCCCCAATTTGAAGTGTGGATTATTAATTAGAGTCTGAAAAGGTTCTTGAATCTGCTTATATTCTATTAGGAGTGTCCAAAGTTAGGAGTGAATGCAGACCAATGAGTTGTGGACACCTGGAGGAAGTTCCTTGGATTTAAGATGAATTGAGACTAAAGGAGAAATTTCCGCCATTTCTATTTGGGCCTGCTCTATAGTGAGCCACAGGGGAACGTAAGAGAGGGGGTCAAGTCCAGGTTTCGGAGTGAGCCATCAGAGGTACTTGCTGGCCTGGCTGACGCAGTAATATAAGCCAAAGTGGGGAATTCAAAGCCCACCATGGTTTTTGGGAACTGCTAATTTATAATAGGCCCATCTGGGGCATTTACCTGCCCAGATGAATTGAGATATTAGAGAATGCAGCTTTCTGAACCACTCTAACAGAAGCCAGAGATTCGGTAAGTAGTTTCGATAGAACACCCGGGGAAGAACATTCATTTTGAATAAGCTTATGCGTCCCCAGAGGGTCAGAGGCAAAGATTTCCATCTGGCTAAGTCTTGATGTATTCTATTGAGAATGGAATCTAGGTTTAATGTTTTGAGCTGGGATGTACTTCTTGCTAAGTGGATGCCCAGATACTTGAGGGATTTTGGTTCTCACTGGAGTCCCAGGAGCTGTGTCTTACTCTTAAGGGCTCTGGAATTTAAGGGAAAGACCACTGTCTTTTCCATGTTTAATTTGTAATTAGCTCGAGAGCTATATTCTTGAATAATTTTGAGAGCTGCTTGGATGGAAGTCAAGGGCTGGGCCAAATGCAGGGAGGATATCATCCACATAGGTGGAAAGTTTGACTTCATGAGGACCTAGTTTAATCCCTTGAACCTCTAGGGACGTTTTAAGCATGAGTAGGAGGGGTTCAAGATATAGATTAAACAAGATAGGGGAGGGGGGCACCCCTGTTTTGTACATGAGTAGAGAGGGAAATCAGGAGAAAATACTCAATTACAATATATACAGGCATTAGGTCAGGTATACAAGGCTTAGAGCCAGGTGATAAACCATTGAGGGAAACCAAAATGACATATGGTATGGAACACGAACTGCCACTCCACCTGGTCAAAGGCTTTCTTTGCATCCAGGGAGACCAACACTGCTGAATATATAAATTCCCTGGATGCAGAGAAAATGTGCACCAGTTTCTGCAGATGGTCCGCAGAAAATGTGCCTTTTATGAAGCCTACTTGTTCGGCACCAGTGACAGACAAGAGCACCTTGCCAATCCAGTCAGCTAGGAGTTTGGCCAAAATTTTAATGTCATAGTTGAGAAGGGAGATTGGTCTATAACTCATAACAGGGCATGGATCTTTCCCTGATTTGTGGAGCACTATAATAAGGGCTTCAAAAAGATGGTAGTCAGTCGTCTCTGAGTTATAGATATGTTCGAACATTCTGTGGAGCTGTGGCACTAATTTAGTTAAAAAGGATCTGTAAAAGTGGGAGAGAACCCATCAGGGCCCAATGCCTTATCTGGGGAGACGCCATGGATAACTTTCAATATCTCTGTTTCTGTAATAGGTGCCATTAGCAAGTTGCACTGCTTGTCAGAGAGTGTGGGTAATGTAATATGGGCAAGGTAATCATTGACCTCCTGTTGAGAAGGCCTGTCCTGCATCGGGCTATATAAATTGTGGTAGTACCCACTCAAACTCAAGTGTTATATCTCTGGGTTCTGTCATACGGGACCCTGTCATGGGATTCACTGTGGCAGCCCTGGACTCCTCTGGTTGGCGTAATCGTAGAGCAAGTAGACATCCTTCCTTCTCCCCTTGCTCTTCCTATGTGGCCCTTGTGTTTAATATGGCCAGTTTGGCCCTTTCCTTCAGGAAGCCACTGTACTGTGCCCTTATTTTGACCAGGTATTGATGTATTTGGTCTTCCACTGACTTTGAGAGGTGGGACTCTACATCTCTAATTTGGCAGAGAGGGGATGCGGCCCTCTTTTCCCTTTACTTCTTCCTTGTGGAGGTTAGTTTAATTAGCTCCCCCATATAAAACATTTAAGTGCCCCCCATTCCATATTAGGTCTCGCAGTCCCACGATTATCCTGTACAAATTGGTCCAAACACTCCTCTAGGTGTTTAACCAGACTGGCATCTTTTAGGAGCTGGTAAGAGATGGAGCAGTCCAGAGGAGGGCAACTCAAATGGTGCAGGGTCTGCACCAGAAGACATATGAAGAGAGACCTAAGGAGCTTAATATGTATAGCTTTGAGGAAAGGAGGGAGAGGGGGGACGTGATAGAAACTTTCAAGTACCTCAAGGGAATCAACAAAGTCCAAGAGGGTAGCATCTTTCAGAAAAAGAGGTGTGCAAGAACAAGGGGGCACAATTTGAAGATAGAGGGGGGATGGCTCAGAGGTAATGTGAGGAAGTATTTTTTTCACAGAGAGGGTTGTGGATGCATGGAACAGCCATCCTGAGGAGGTTGTGGAGTCAAAAACAGTGGTGGAATTCAAGAATGCTTGGGATAATCATAAGGCAATTCTAGGGGGTTGGGAGGAGGAAGTAGGCTGTTGGTTAACTAGGATCTGCAGCTTATCCATTAGGTAGGGAAATGGGCAGACTGGGTGGGCCAAGTGGTCCTTATCTGCAGTCAAATTCTATGTTTCTATGTTATTAAGTTTCCATATGGACTCTTTAAGACTGGTCTGAGTCAGTGACAATCTACAAATGACTGATTGGTGGTCAGAAATGACTCCAGGTTCTTCTACACAGTCTAGGACACTGCTCACTAAGATTCAACTGATCAATAAGTAGTCTGTGTGAGATGCCATGCAGTGGGCTGCAGAGTGAAATGTGTATACTCGGCACTGGGATGTAAGATCCTCCAAGGGTCGTAGAGACTGAGTAGGTCTAACAGCTCACCTAAAGGCCTCTGAGTTGGCGACAGGCCAAATCAATGCCTTGTTGATCTGTCCAAGTCTGGGTCATAGGGGAGATTCCATTCTCCTCCCAGAATTAGAGGTGTTGGACCAAAAAGGGACAAGATCAAGGGCAGGTCTGTAAAAAAGGAAGGGGAGTCAGCATTGTGACCGTAAATGCTGCCCAACACAAAATTTCAGTCTTGTCTAGAATGGCCTTGACCAGGATATACCTCCCTAGAGGATCCTTGACACATTGAGTGCTTTGAAATGGAAGATTACGTGGTGTAAGTACTGCCACCCCACATCTTTGTGTGCTGTCACCTACAGCATATGCTTGCCCAATATATTGTCTGTGGAACTGTATCCCTTAGTGCTCTTTCAGGTGGGTCTCCTGGAGCAGAACTATGTCTCCCTTAAGGTTCCGTAGATGCTTCAGGATTTTATGTCTTTTCCCTTTCTGGTGTGCCCCTTTAACATTCCAAAAAATTATATTTATTGTTCTAGTCATTACTATTTAGATTGAAGACAATGAAAGGACACGGGAAGTTCAGAAAAATGCAGGGACCATATAGGGTCATTTGTAACCCTGGGATCAAGAAAGTTCTATAACAGTGGTGTCGCCACTCCCCTTCCTCCTGGCACAGCCCTCCCTCCCCTCCTTCTAAATATCCCCCTTGCACTAACATGTTTACCCTTGTTCTCCATTCCTCTAGCCACCCTCCCCCCTCTCAGCCAAATGAAAACACCCTTCCCACCCTTCCAACATAAAGTTAATACAGTCTGTGATTTTCAGTTTCTCAGTCTCAATCTCCTCCTCCCCACCTGACTTGCAAAGTATTAAGCTCAAAACAGTTGGTGTCACTCCAAAGTGACATTTGTAGCATTTAACAGCTACTGAATGGAAAAACAGACTTCGAAGAGAGGAGAAACATTTTGAAAAACATTCACTATATATTCAGATATGATTGCTACATGGATATCGAAAGCAACCTTACGAAGGAATAATAGGCCTCCAGGTGGAGACCTCAATGGTCTTGTACTGTGATCAGTGTCCCAGTAAGTGTTCCATCCTTCCATCCCCAAATCTTAAAATTAATGCAATATCTATCAATTAGTGTCAATTAAATTAGCTAAAGAATTAGACCCCTTGTTATTTGACAATTCGCTAAATGCATACTATAAAATGACTTAGCTAATGTCCCAAAAGAAAAAACTCAGTCTCTTCATAGCAGAAAAATCACAGCTTGGGTCCTTTTATCAGGACCATGGGGGATTTGCAGTTGAAAGATTTGCTGAAACTGCCACAAGCTGTGGACTGTAGACAGGAATAAAGTTCACTTCTAAAGGATGGCATTTAGTTGGCTGCACAACCTTGGACTAAAGTTTGTTGTGTAACAAGCATTTCTTAATGCTGAGCAGGGGCACACACTCCTGGAGATCACTAGGGCCAGTTACTTCCAAAGCCTGTTTCACTTAGAAAAACCCTCGTACTCATTAATCATAAGGAGGGAAATACTTAGACTGGCCCAGGTCAGCAGGCGTGGAACAAGTTAGGGAAAGCTGCCTTCAGAGCTATCTGCACTGCTTCTACCTCTTCAAAGGTGGTCCAAGCCCCCACAATTTGCACCTGTAGTTGTGCCAGGTGTCCTATTCAGAATTTCACCCCTGTAGCTATTAGCTTCGAGACAATCGGGTGAAATTGGGTCCTGCGTTGTCGTACTGACACTGGCAAGTTCTGGGTAACAAGGAGTCTAGATCCCTCCTATTGAATCTCCTGCAAATCACTTATCTTCCCCAGGAAATGTTATTTCACTTGAAAGTCCAAAAATTTGAAGATAAGGGGTCACGGGGAGGAACCTGGCAGTGGCGTTGGCCTGAAGGCTCTATGAGCGCGCTCTGTGATGTAATTAGCACCATATGGAGATGGGCCCTCTAATTTCTCAATAAGCGTTTAAATAAAGAGTATAGTGTTGACCCCTTCCTCCTTCTCCGGGAGGCCTATCAGAACAACATTGTTTCTTCAGCTTCTGCCCTCTAGGTCCTTGATTTTATCTTCTAACTTTTTGATTGATGTCTATTGTCCATGGTCTTGCTGTTCATCCGCTCCTCTCTCTTTTCCTGGGAAATCAGGTGCGATTCATTATCCGACATTCTCATGGAGGTGTCATCAAGAGCTGTAGCCATCTGTCTGAATTCTGTAGTGAGGGATTGTAGCTGCTCATGAAAAGGCTGAAAGGAATCGATCTAGTGTGAGTGGGGTGGCTTCTGAGGCCTGACCTGTGTTGACATTAGTGAATCGTCTGGCGGTGCCTGGCTGGGCCTTGGATCTCTTACTGATTTTCTCCACAGTCATCAGAGGTGCATGCTTTGGCAAAGCTAGATGCCTCTCCATCTCCATATCCATTCCCAGTGAGCTTCCTCAAGACTTCAATGAGTACCCAATGTGAAAACGGAGCTGTTTCAGGCTAACTAAATGCTTATTAGAGAGTTTTAATTGCAGGGTGGAAGGAGCAGTCACAGAGAGCTGCTACTTAGAGCAGTGAATCATGTGGTCTCCATCTGTTAATAGTCTCCTTTTCCTTCCCTTATTCTATGTTCCTCTGTGCACATAAAAGGATGTGTAGCTCTGCTTAAGTGCAGTACCTTGGAGAGAGTACAGCAGGGTTAAAAACCAAAGGTGTGCGTGTCATGGTACATTTGCAACAAGCCAAAGATGCTGAAATCTAGAGTATTTCAAACTTGAGGGGATCCCAAAGCAACTTTTTTTGTCTTCTCTGTGGCCCAGAGCTTGTAGTTTGGGGGGAGGCAGGGATCCCTGAGGTTGCTGTGTGCAACAGAGTTGAGGAGGGCATTACACACTAACACAGGCATGGTTGGGAGTTGCCATAGGAGCAGCTGAGCATCCGTGTGCCACAAGTGGAGGTAGTGTCACATATGCGAAACAAAAGCAAACATGAACAACACACACAATACAAGCTCTGGGGCACACAGAAGACACAAATGTTGTTTTGTGATACTTGTACCCCCCCCCCCATACACACACTACAAGCTCTGGGCCACACAAAGACAAACTACTTCAGGTCCCCCTGCCAAGTCCAAAATACTCTGTCAATTTCAACTTCTTTGGCATGTTGCAAATGCAGGAAAATAAAACAAATGAAATTGCAAGAAAGATGGCTACCTGGAGAGTTTCAGCAAGTGCCACAACATAAACCGGTAACAATTTCATTAGAAAAGTCTGGCCACTCAGAAGAACAAGGAAAAAAACTACCTCTATGCTAGGTGTTAAGAAAATGATTTTATTTTTTTACAAGATGGCATTACTCCCAGTCACAAACGTTTCACATTTCACTGATGCTTTTTCAATGTGAAAAAGCATCAGTGAGATGTGAAATGTTTGTGACTGGGGGCGCTGCTATCTTGTAAAAAATAAAATGCTTTTTTAATGAGACCTAGTTTAGAGGGGTTTTTTTCCTAGTTCAGCTGAGAGGAAAATAAAGCACCCTCTGACACACTGACGCCTTTGCTTTTTAAACCTCCTGTACTCTCACCAAAGAATTGCATTTTGCCATAGCTACACATCCTTTTCTGTACAGAATGTGCCCATGCTATGCATTTTTTCTGTACAGAAAAGGATGTGTAGGGCCAGCCCATCAGTGCAATGGTTGGAATTTTGCTTGTAATGCCAACAACCCGGAATCAGGAACGGACCCAGGTCGCTGCAGCACTGGACAGCCGGCCAAGGGAGAAGTTTTAAGCATCCGACAACTGCTTGCCTTCTCCAGGAGGAGGGTTGGGATGTGGTCTGGTGCCTGGAGACTCCCGCTGGAGACCAGGGGTATAGCAGCATGCCAATCGACTGACTGGGGGGTGTGGTGGACACTGGCGTACGCCTAGACGTCATGGCATGCCACGCCCCATGGGAGAAAAGAGGAAAAAACTCTTCTCCACTCAACCAGATGATGGCCATCTGGTCTCTCTGTCACCACAAATGCCCTGGTCAGGCCCCAGGGGGTGGGGACATACATGAGTGATGGGGAGAGACCATAGATGGCCTGAAAGATAAGCCAACTGGGAGAACCGGGAGACGAGAAAAAAGAAAAGGGTGTGTAGCTCTGGTAAAGTGCAGTACCTCAGTGAGAGTGCAGCAGGGTTAAAAAGTAAGGGGTTAAAAAGCAGGCAGGTCAGTGTATGTGTATGTGTGTGTGTATGTGTGTGTGTCGCAGCTTGCCTTCTGTGTGCCCCAGAGCTTGTAGTGGGGGTGTCAAGGATCCCTGAGCTTGCTCTGTGCCACAGAGTTATGGGGGGGCATTACACATTAACATGGGCATGGTTGGGAGCTGCCATAGAGTTGGCATAAGTGCATCTCAGTTAAAACATCTGTGCACCACAAATAAGTCTGGATAGTGGCTATAGAGTCACATATGTGAAACAAAAGCAACAAAACATCTCATTTCCTGGTAGGTATGCACGACAAACTCGTGAACAATACTTGCAGAATCAGCAGAACAACACTAGTGGCAAACCATGCCTTGATAAATTTATAGCACAAAATCATACCAGTTCAAGCCCCAAGATGGGTTATCTGCACTACAAGGACCCTGACCGGATTTATTTCTTTGCACTTTAGACAACATATTTTAGGGCTTGAATTGGTATGCTTTTTTGCTATTTATTAAGCCTTGTTTTGCTGCCAGTGGTGCTATGCTAATTTTGCCACTGTTGTTCACTTGTTTTTGTTGTTTTTCTTGCTTTCATTTAACATTTGTGACACCAGCTGCACTATCCATGCTTATTTGTGGCACATAGACGCTTAGATGTTTCAGCAGAGATGCACCTATGCCAACTCTATGGCAACTCCCAACTATGTCCATGTTAGTGTGTATGATCCACGTAACACACACACTCTACAAGCTCTGAGGCACAGTGAGAACAGAAAAGTTGCTTTGGGATCCTTGACCCCCCCCCCATCTGAAATACTGTCGATTTCAGCTTCTTTGGCTTGTTGCAATTGCAGAAAATTAGAGCACTCTGCCACCCACACACACATGCACACATATGCATGCACGCACACACACACACACACACACACACACACACACACGCACAGGACAGTGACCCCCTTTGCTTTTTAACCCTGCTGCCAGGCTATGTAGCTCTGGTAAAGTGCTGTGCCACAGTGAGAGTGCAACAAGGTTAAAAAGCAAAATGTTGTGTGCATGGAGGGGTAGGTGCTTTATTCTGCAGATGCCCTGTTTGGGAGCTTGAATTGGTATGCTTTTGTGCTATTTATTAAATCTTGTTTTGTTGCCAGTGGTGCTGTGCTGATTTTGACACTATCTGTTTTGTTTTGTTAGTTTGACATATGTATGAAGCCCTTGCCTGCAAAATTGCTCTGGGACACTCAAAAATCTGCACAGCACTTCAGATTTTGCACACAGTGAAGCAAGTCCAAGGAGCCCCGAGCAAGTTTGTTTTAGCTTTTTTTATGCCCCAGAGTGAGTTGTCATGGGGTGAGGTCATCAAAGGCTGTGTTAATTCTATGTGAAAAGCAAGCTTGCCGAAAACCTAATCTGAGGTACACATCAAGCAACACGGCCCCTTGGACTTCACAGGAGATGGCTACAGTGTCCTTTAGCAATTCCGATGGGTTGTTTTGTTGGTGTGTACCCTAGAGTATGTGGGGTAAGGAGCTCACAACACACTAACATGGACTCATTTTGGGATGAGTGTAGTCAAAGCTGTGTCTCTGAGCATGTCCAAAGGTGCTGTGTTGGTTTCTATGTGCCGAAAGCTAGTTTGGTGAGGGGTATTAGTGTTGCACACAGACTCTGTTACATATTTAGATGGCCGGCAGGTATGGTTAGGCAGAGTTGCAGTGGGGATCCATTGGGGTGCTCCCTGCTTTCACCAGCAGAAAAAACTTAAGCCTGCATACAGCAAACTGTTGAAAAAATCACCACCTAGGTTGGTCTCAGAAGCGTAGTCAGCAGATGTGGAGGGCAGGGCTATAGTGGGGGGCCGGGGGGCTTTTGAGCTTTTTCACAGAAGAAACAAAAAGAAAACTTGTGTAAGAATTTACCATAACTCTACATATTCAAGGGAATCTCTTGCAGCAGGTTACACCTTAGGAACTGTAACCATCAGGCATCAGGCGCCAGGACCACATGGAAACCTTTTCGTTAGTAGTCTATCTGGGGCTACACATGCCGAGGTTGTCATCATGTTGATCTTCCCTATATAGCTGTGCATGGCTCCAGATGAAATGCAAGCAAAAATGTTTTGTGTGGTCATGGTGTCTCATGGATGGTTGCAGTTTCTAAGATGTGACCTTCTGCAAGAAATTCTCTTAAGATCTGCTGTTACACTAAGTTCTATAAATAACTGTTTTTTGTTTCTCTTGGGGAAAATCTGAAAGTCGTACATTGCTGCTGCCTTCATACCTGGAGGATGGGAGTCGTAGACTGCTGCTGTTGTTGTCGTACCTGGAGGATGGGAGTTGTAGAATGCTGCTGCTGTTGTACCAAGAGAATGTGATTCATAGACTGCTGCTGCATTGACACGTGGCGGATGGAAGTCATAGAATGCTGCTGCCATTGTACCTGGAGGATGGGAGTTGTAGATAACTGCTGTCATCTCACCTAGTGAACAGTGGTTGCTGGCTAGTACTGCTGTCCAGGAGGATGGGAGCCGTAGGCTGCTTCTGCCATCATACCTGGAGGTTGGGAGTCATAGGCTGCTGCCATCATACCTGGAGGATGGGAGTTGTAGAATGTTGCTGCTGTCATACCTGGGGGGACGGGAGTTATAGGCTGCCGCTGCCGTCATCGTTCCTGGATGATGGGAGTCGCTGAATGCTGCTGCCATCATACCCGGAGGATAGGAGTCATCTGCTGCTGCTGCTGCTGTCTTACCTGGAGGATGTATGAGGGTCATGGACTACTGCTGCCATACCCATACAACAAGAGTTGTAGACTGCTGCCATGACACCTAGAGGATAAACGGCATGGACTGCAATTTCATTTTTCACATTGTAATCTCATCGGGAAGATTGGAACAGCCTACTAATTTTGCAAATCTTTGGTTGTGATTTCAGTGTTTTAAAGACATAACTGCCCGCATGATGTCTGCCACACCACTCAGCAAGAAGAACTAGATTTGCAACACCTCTGCTAAGGAGCGGGGCCCTTCAGGTCTAGCCTGAGGGCCTCTATGAGGATGGAGAAAATATTTTCTGTCCATGCTGTAACAATGTCCTGGATCATACAAAGAAGGATACAGTAAATGATCACTTACTCAGCCAGAAACACACAAGGAATAAGGAAAGAGTTGCCAGAGAAGGAAAGTAAACAAAGCAGGTGACCCTATCCAGCAATTTCAGATCTGCCACTGAGTAATCAGTTGCAAGAAATTACCTTGTCATGGATACAGTTAAGGCATGGGGTGCAGTAAATATCATATTAGAGAAGCTGGATCAGCCACAGATAAGGGAATGGATTGACAAATAAGTGAAGGGGATTGGAGCACTGCCCAAAGCAGACACCCTGAGCAGATCTACATCCAAAGCTAAGCGATCAGCTTGATACAGATGTTAATACAGCTGTGTGAACAAAATCACTCTGTGTTATATGTGACGGAGTACAGATGCACAGGTATGCTGTATACTCAATATTATATTTGTGTTGGAAGGGGGCAAGACACTCCTTGGCAACACTACAGAACTAGAAGCAGTAAACCATTCAACAGTGGCTCAAACTGTCATGAAGACTTTACAAAGTTATAATATCGAGTTCAAGAATGTTGTGTTCTTTGTCAGCGACAGTACTCATTACATGATTAAATGTTTCATCGGTGCATTTCGTGGGGTTATTGGGGACCATGTTGTGCATGTTTGTTGCTGGGCACATGCATTGTCTCTTGTTGGGGATACATGGCTGCACCACTTTAAGAGTAAATTAATTTGTTTCATTAGTAAAATACACCTTTCAGCAATCCTCTAAATGAAAGAGTGAGTACATTACATTGTTGGAGGATCAGGATGTTCCAAGGGACTTGATTGCTTTGACATCAGTTCCAGTTCTCACAAGATGGAACACATGGTTCGTAGCTTTGTCATACCACTCGACACACCTGTAATACTGGAGGGACTTTTTCAGGGAGAATGCTAGTGATGCCACTTCAGATAACAACCTGAGAACCTTATTGGAGGAGTGGTATGAAGAACTCCAAGCACAACTGGTGTTCATTTCAGAGAATTTAGCAGACATTATTGCTGACATTGAACTTCTGCAGTCTAAAGAGAAACTTCTTACGGTGTCGGCATACAACACACTGATGTTGATTAGGAGATGGTTCGAGACTGGGATGATGAAAAATGAAGGGTTTGGTGAGAAGACACAAATGAACCTGTCTCGACTGTGGAGTAAAGGAATGGATGAGCACATTAAACTGTTTAAAATTGTATTCAAGACCAGTTTGAAGAAGCTCACAAAACACCTGGACTCATACCCTTCTATACCATTTCTGAAAGCATGCCAAATTCCCAACCAACTAAACTTCCCCATACTGAATAAGGACTTTGTGTTGTGCTGTCAAAGTATCCCCACTTTGGCCAGTCCACCTGCATAATGATAGTGCTACCACTTGCAAAGCTAGTGACTCGGGTTTGGTAGTGAGTCTGGGTTGCTGGAGGGCTGGCAGGGGGGAGAAGGACTGCATTTTGATGGGCTGCTCTCCTTCTCTGGGGCAGGGCTGTATCCCTTGCCATGATACTGCCATCACCTGGGTGACCACTGGTGGTGGTGATGGTGTGATCTGGTAACAGGCAGTAGGAGAAGGGTTGGTGTCAGCTGAGGATCTGAGTGGAGGCACATCTTAGCATGCCTCCTCCTAATTGGTCCCCCTTGAGTGCTGATGCCAGAAGGGCAGGAGACCAGAACAAGGAAAATGTGCCCTGCTTCCAGTCCAGACGATGAGAACCCAGCACCACTTCCACAGGAGAAACCGAGGGTAGCCTTCGCAGTGTGTACCCCCCATGAAGTTCGGGGGAGGTTAGGGGAGGCCTTATTAATCCTTCCTGGAGGGTTATCTGGGGACTCTAGAGGTAAGTGGAGCAAGTCACACCTTAGGATCAGACATCTCGGACCTCTCAGTGGGCGTATCTGCACAGTGCAGGGGCTCTGCAGGAGGGACTAGGAGCAGTGTATGAATAAGAGGCAAAAAAAAAGTATCCTGACTTTTAGGGTACATAATAAGACTGCTTTGTTGAAGGACTGGGAGATTTACACATGACAGAATGTGCAGGAACTATCCGATGTGGGATTTTTTGATCTGCACCACAACTGACTTTCAATTTCGCCGCTGGTATCAACCCTAACATAGACAGCCCTTCCAGCTATCTGGGTCCCAGTGTCCAGTGCAGATATGTAGTGGTCATTTTTACTTATGGACAGATCTTAACTGACTAACGAAGAAGCCTTACTGTGGACAATTTACAACTATTTACAATGGTGTTGTTTAATAAGTAGACCAACACACAATCTGATCGCACAAGCTTGTTAGTGATATGGTTTTTGTACAATACTGTAAATGAGATGGTTCTTGTGCAATACTGTAAATGAGATGGGTTTTGAAAAAAATGGTGCCCCCTGCAGTAAAACGCCACTTCCATGTGCAATATAGATTTACATGTAATTATATACGGCTTCAGTTTATAGCATCTGTAGCCACATTTATATTTAATATATGTCATTAATTTGTGTAGCACATGTAGCTAGTCAGATGTACTTAAAATATTTTTTTCATGTCTGTATTTGTAAATGTCATTCACATAAATCATACTAACTGTCAATTTAGCTTGGAGAAGTTTTATTGCATATATCACAAATGGATTACAAAAATTCACAACATGAAAATGACACACTTTAGTGCTCATTTGTTTATAAAACAGGTGAAGAAACCAATACCTAATAGCTAGAAAAACTGTACTGCTGCTGTGGGCCATTTATTTTCACATGCTGGCTTGTTTTGAGAAGGTTACTTTTTTTAATAAGTATTCAAGTAAAGGTACAACTTGATTAGCATAATAAAATGCAATATTGATTAAATTGTGTTGTTTTCTGCCTAGGAAGCTTATATCTGCACTGAAACATGATAAAGACATTGTGACTAACTACTATAATTTTAAACAAATGTGTAAAAAAGATTCTATTTTGGATTGCCATTAAAATCCCTGAATCTGGATTCTGAAACACCTGAAAAATCATAGAATCCTGGATGGTCAGAACGGAATTCACTGTGCTGCCCTAAGTCCAGTGGTTGATGCATCATCCTGTTCTCCGGAATCATCTATGTCACAAATCTCCACTAGGGACAAAGCACCCCAAAGTAGGTTTATGACAACTGGTTTTGATGACAGACCACTGGGAACTGCAGCCCCCTTACAGGATGTGCTTGATACTACTCCATACTGACCTTTAGCCTGATTATGCTACTGAGGATTGCTGACCTTGTCAAGTGACTTCTGTGCCCCATGAACCAAGCACACCAGCTGCCCACTTGCATTTTTTACCTGTTCAGCCCTCCCTCCAGCAGTGAGACAATTCCATGTTTGTATCGTGGGTTCAGCATTGTTGCTATTGCAAAGTCATCACTCATGCTCAAGAATGCTCAAGATGTGCCGATTGTGCTCAAATAGTGTCAGTATGTGTTTCAGCAACATACTGCTAACACAGTCTCTGGAACCATCAAGGTTCTGCTGTAGATTCAGCAATGTCTGCCTCAACACCCACAGCAGTGGAATTGATTGGCTAATGGAGGTAGACTCGCCACTCACTGCCTATGTGGTGTGTTCAAAAGGCATCAAAATTGTTATCACAGAGTCCATGAGGTGCCACTGTTCAGTCGTAGGAGACATGGAGACCCCGGAAGTGTCACGACTAATGAGCATGACAAGATATTCTGAGATGGCTTTGTATTGTTCATGCAACCTCTCTGCCATGTATAAAGTGAAGTTCTACAAGGTAACAACTTCCAGCTTGAGGCGGTGCTGTGGGAGGCTGTTTTGGATTTGCAACTGCTGAAGTTGATCAGGGGCCTTTGCAGAGCATGAAAAGAGAGAGAACAGATACAGTGTGCGACTGTCAGCATTTCCTTTGTATCAGGGTGCTGCAGAAACTTCTGCACCTCAAGATTTAAACAGTGGGCCATGCATGGAACCTGAACAAAGCCACCATTCGTGTTGCATTTAACCATATTTGACCCATTGTCACTTGCTATAAACCCAGCTCTCAGGGACAGAGGGTTCAGCCACTAGTCAATTTCAGTCAGTAGCAAGTCCAGCATGTTTTCACCAGTGTGAATAGGTTACACTATGCATCACAAGTGTTGCAGGCTGTCGAATTCCTGGAAGATCACTACTACAACAGTACACCGTCCTTCACTGATTATTCACACCACCACCACCAGCACAAACAACCCCCAGCACCTGCTCCCAATGTGCAGTTATGCACTAATATGAACTCTCCACTGTTTTGCCACTTGTCCACATATCCATACTTAAATGGATGAATGGAGAGGAGGAATGTTGCAGGGCATGTCTTACAGAGTCTGCCACAATATGGTAAAACTAGGGGACACCAAGAGTAGAAAAGTATGTCCTGGATGGGACTTTCCATTTCAGACAGACATGTGCCACAAACTGCTGGAATCCAGAATTCTCCATGAAGGAGAAGGGCAAAAGTTCAATTGCCAGCATTTCAGCTACAGTAGCATTAAGTTTATGCAACACTTCATGATTGGGGGGTACTTCAGTATATTGGCAAAAATATTCTACAACATGCGCTGACTTACACATTTTGCACGGGGTATGACAAATGGCTCTGCTCTGAGAATGGCCGGGGTTGGGTGTGGACATGTGATGAAGAGGGCTGCACAGGTGACACATCCACAAATTAAGTTCTTTTCCCAGATTTATGTACAGGAGTTGATGTTACACTTACAGTACACTCGACATACTGCATTGACCATCACCAACACTGCTACTCTCACCACCACTTGACAAGATTTCAAAATCATTATGTTCCACCTCATCATGCCTGTAGTAATCCTCTGCTGTTATTTCATCTCTACTGCAGACATTCTTACTTGGTTTTATAGCCATAGAAGAGGATAACATGCTCATTAAGGTCAATGACGAGGTGAACATGCCACTATGGCATTAGCTGCCATTTGGTGCAGGGTCCACAGTGCCATGTGCCTGTCCTTAAGATGTGTATGCTGCCCCCCCCGTGCCCAGATGACTCGCCTTTTTACCTCAGCTCACAGGCACATGGCAAAGCTGGCAGATTACAACTGACTCATCATTTATATCTTGCACAAATAAATCCCTAACCCTACTTTTAACATGTTGCTGATGCTGTTTATTGTATTATGTTTTTTTAAGCCCTGAAATGGGGGGTGCTACATTATTTTTCAGGCGGGACACAGTTGGACTGTAGAGGACCACCATGGCTACCTCTCATTATTACTGGGTCATCATCATCATCATCAACAACACCAACTGGAACCGCTAAATCATAACCTTTTCCAGGAGGGGGGGTTTATCACCAACAGACCCAGCCACAGCCACCTTGACTTTCTTTTTCTCTGGTTCCCAACAGGGGTCACTGACATCATCATCATATTCATCAACATTATCCGCACCCACATTTTCTGCTTGGATGCTGTCATGTGGACTAGATGTTGCAACCACAGCAACATCATCATCATCACCCAATATTTTTGCACCACACTGTGAATAATTGTATGGCAAAGGCATGACCTCAACCGCAGTGGAAGAAATGTGACATTGCACATTATCATTGCAATGATCAGAATAATTTTCAACTACCATTGGGATGTTACTGGGGAATATGGCATCATCTACACCGTCACTCATTGCTTTAGACTCAGCTATATCTTTGACATGGCTAACTGGTCAGAAGTGGAACTTGAGGCAGTAATACTCATGCCAGCAGAAACTGCACTAACACCACCATCTGGGACAACATCATCTCCTCCAACTATGAGTGAAGCTACAGATTGCACTGTAAAAAACATTGATGGAGAAACCCTTTCTTCACATCAGCTATGCACTTCTGTGTACTACCATGCCCACAAACAATTTTACCACTGGCAACAGTGCCATGGCCAAAGACAGCTTTGCTTGCACATCTCTTTGTGGGTATTTTGGGGATCACCAAGAAATTGTAAACCAATGTAGATTTTGAAACTTTTAGTCTGGCCTGCTGGATGTGAAGCCCAAAAAACTAACTATGTCTTGCAGATGTAGATTGTGAACTAAACAGATGTAAAGGCACAGACAGATTAGATTGCACTGTGCAATAAAGAAAAAGATGCAGATGTTGAAGACGCAAAGTCACAACAACACCTTAACCACTGCTTCTCACAACAAAAATAAAACCACAACAAAAGACTGCCTTTTTCTCCCAGTTAAACTACTACCTACTGTACACCACACAGATATGTCCCTACCCTAAAACACACTTCAAGTGTGTCTCAGTACACAGACTGTATGTTCAAAAGTAACATTCATAATCCACACACAAACAATAAACACTCAATGATATGAGTACGGAAGTGTTTCCTACAATTGATGCACTATGTTTTAAGCCAAAACAAAAGGCTCAAAAAGGGTTTTTTTAACAGCCTTTATAGGGTTTGAATAGTAGAACTCTGAAATGAAACTGTCTCCAGCTACTATTACACACACACTATACAGAACTGAGGCTGTGCAGAACAATCTAGAGCCCATGTGACCTGCAGTCCCATGAATCAATGCAAATTTCACCTTGGGAACCCCAAATCAAGGCGAAGTGATGCACAGTACATTGGGATCGACATACTTTGCCTAAAAATGGGCACAGAAATGGTTGGGGGAAGGCGGAGTAATGCAAAGGCCATTGAAATTAATGACTTTGCAGTCCTCATTATGAAGCAAAGTGCTCTGCTTCACGTTGTGGAGTACTTCACGGATTCCCCACTTCTCCGCAAATTGCTCTGAGAAGCGAATTTTGGCCACTTCTCCCACCACTAATAGTGATGCTATCTGAGCATAACATTACTGTTTGTGGGTCTGGACCAAAAATGACCTCAGAAGAAACAAACAAACAAAAAAAAACACTGAACCCCTACATCTGAAATACTGTTTTCTATGACACACAGCTTACATCTCCTCCCCCAAATCCAATTTCAAATTCATTAAACCAACTTGAAGCCAAACCATAGTTTCTTACTAAACAGCAGCTGCTTATAGCCATCTTATTGTCATGCCACTGAAGCCAAACCACAACTTGTTCCTTAAACTGCCACTGCATGCCACTGCATTGTTCTTGCAGCAGAGTTGAGAGATGCTCATGCTTGGCCAGCTGTTTCTCAGTCAATCCCCACACAAGGTTCGAAGGTAACTCACTGCTTCTTTCTTTAAACAAAATACTTTAAAATTTTGAACCATTTTGTTCTATCACCATGTATGTCACAAAGAAAGCAACTCACGTGATTCCTCCCAACTAGATGTGTCTGTCCATGTCACCTCCCTTGCAAATGTAGATCCTCATTTGGGTACCCAAAAAATGAAAATTTTCTAAAAACAAAAACTTTTCCCTGTCCCAGAGCTGGCAACAGAACTGAGAGGACTTATGAAAAACAGCCCATTGTCAATCTTTTTTGAAAAAGAGACACTAAATTTTGATCAGTGTCATGGCACAGTTAACTAAAGATTTGTTGGGAAAATTCATTGCTAAAAAACTTTGCTAATGCATCATTTAGGGTTAAAGTGACAAAAGTAGGGAAATGTGGTATCAAGGTTTCTAACCCTAACACACCACCCCCACCCTGCACAGAGAAAGAGGCATTGGGGGTGGCATTGGGGCCATCAACCCTAATGCTGACCCCATTCCCTTTAAAAATAAATATGGTGGGTGCAGCATGGGAGACTGGGGTGAGCGTTAGGGCTGATAACCCCCAATACCACCCCCTGATGCCTCTTCAGCTATGCAGGGTGGGGGAGTTCATGGTTGGAAACCTTAACACCACATTTTCCTACTTTTTTGCTTTAATCCTAACTGATGCTATAACAAAGTTTTTTTGCAATGAATTTCCTTACCTTTTGAGAAAGTGTAATAATATCCTAATGTGCTTGGCCCTGTGCTCCAATTCCTCCATAGAAGCATATATTTATGTCAGACCATGCACACCCACAGTATCTCAGGCACCAGCACAGTGGCCCACAGACCAGTGCTACAACATCTTTATTGGGCAGGAGCACATGGTCCAATCTCAAGCACCAGCACAGTGCCCAAGAGACCCTGGTCAGAGAAGTCCTAATCCTTTTTCGTCATGATTATAAAGGATTTTGTCATTTCTCAAAAAAGCAATTTACTGACAAAAAAGGATTAGGACGTCTCATGAAAGAGGATTTAAAAAAATTAGCCAGTAGCAGCATGAGGAAGGGGGATATGGAAAGTGTCTTAATCCCTGTGGTGAAGCAAGTAATTAGGGGAATTGGCTAGGGTAAATGGGAAGTGAGGTGGGGGGAGGGAACCAAACCAGTATTTTGCTATGAGGGAGGCACTGTGGATAGCTCTCCTGTGAGAGGGTGGGGTCAGAGAGAGTGGTGCATGGAGGAGACAGTGATGAGTAAGTGGGAGGCAGTGGCAAAGCAGCAGAAGGAGTTGAGAAGGATGTCTGGTTTGGAGGGAGAAGTGGCTGGGGCCATTCCATAGATGTCGGCATAATCCATCACTGGCAAAATTGTTTTAAGTGTGAGTTTGCATCGGGTGTGGAGATGGAGGCTAGCTTTATGTCCATAAAGGATCACAAGTTTGGGCTGGAGTTTGGTGCAGATAGCCTCAACGTGAGTGTAGAATTTGAGGTAACTGTCCAGCTAGACTCCCAGGTAATTGAAAACTGGGAACAGCTCAAGGCATGAACCATCCATGGTGGTGATCGCTGTGTGGGTAGGGAGGGAGGTAAGCTTCTGTTTGAATCCAAAAATCATGGTGACAGTTTATTGGACATTGAATTTCAGTTGGTTTTCCAAAAACCAGGACTGAACTTGGTTGAAGTCATTTTGGAGACTGGGGAGAACACTGCCATGGGAAGATCCAGAGGCATAGATTATAGTGTCATCTGCGTAAGGTGAATGTTGGAGGAGAGACATATGGAGGGAAGGTCATTTATGAAAAGAGAGAAAAGGATGGGACCAAGGATAGAGCCTTGGGAACCCCTGTTAGGATAGGGAGAGGAGAGGAGAGGAGAGTGAATCACCTATTTGGACTGACTGCTGTCTGTTTTGGAGGTATGAGTGGAACCAGGTGATGGCAGGTTTAACGATGCTGAAGGGGCTAAGTTCATGGAGAAGCAGAGGGTGGGAGATGGCATCACAAGCTTTTGCCAAGTTGATGAAGATGGCAGCAGTGATTAGGCTATTGTCCATGACAGTGAGGATGGAGTCAGTAATGTACAGCAGAGTGGTGATGGTGGAGTGGTTTATGAAATCCTGACTGTATGGATGAAAGGGAGTTGTTGGAGGAGAGAACTTCTGAGAGCTTGGACAGTATGAGAGATTAATGAACTTTAGCAAGGGAGGGGAGTAGTGAGATGGGCCTGTAATTCCCCAGTGAGGAGGGATTGCTGCCTTTGTGCAGTGGGAGGACCTACAGGTTTGGGGAATGGTGGCTGTGGATACAGAGAGATTCAGTATGTATGTCAAGGGGGAAACTATTGCATGGGTGGAGATATGGAGCAGTCTAGGTTGCATACCATCAGGGCTGGATTTAGACTGGTTAAGGGAGGTGAGTGTATTGTAGACTTCCAGTGGAGTAATGGGAGAAAAGAGGATGCTGGAGGAAGGGGAGGATGATTCAGGAGAGTCAGGAGAAAATGGAAGAGGGGTGGGGGGTTCGGGCAGAGCACAGGAGAAGAACTTATTGAAGACCTAACTACAGAAGCAGTGTCTGAGACACAGCTGCCATCGAGTTTAAGGACTGGACATGCTTGTTTGGAAGGGGGGTTCAAGAAGGGAGTTGATCACCTTCCAGAAAGATGCAGAAAAGTTTTGCTTCTGAGTAAGCTGGGCTTTAAAATATGAAGACTTGGACTGTCGGATGGCCTTGGTGCATTTATTTCTGAGATGTTTGTAAGATTAGAGATCTCTTGTAGCATGATAAGCTTTGTACAGCCTCCAAGCCTTGTCCCTGGAATGACACATGGTGATGAGGTCAGAGGTGATCCAGGGGTGCTGGTGGCATTTTACCCTAATTTTTCTAAGAGGTGCATGGAGGTTCCAGATACGCTTGAAGATGTTGCAGAACTGGGATAGGGCAAGGTCTACATCTGAAGTGGAAAAGACTGGTAGCCAGTCCATATTAGTGAAATCTTGCTGCAGTGCAGATTCGTTGAGGAAGTGTAGGGAGTGAGACCAAATGAATTTGGGAGGGGAGTGCAGGGAGTGGATTTTGCAAAAAGCAATAAGTGAAACAGTGGTCACTAAGGGCATTGGAGAGGATGCCTGATGCAGAGAGCCAGTGGGAATAGATGGATAAAATCCAGTCCGGAAGGGAGTGCTTTAATGACCAGTGATTTAGGCAGGTTGGTTCCCGGATTAACTGAGAGAGATTACAGGTTTCTATCCGTAAGGTGGTAGGTTTGGTGGATGAGGGGATCCAGTCAAAATTTAAGTCACTTAATAGCAAGAGTTCACCATTTGATGTGCTGGAGGAGATAGAAGAGATGGCGTTGATGATGGAGTCGGGCAAGGTCTTTGGCAGAGCACACAGAGCCCCAATGTAGAGGGGGTAGAGGAGGGAAAGGAAAGGTGAGCAACAGTGGATTCGTTGGAGGAAGGGCAGGATTCCTTGAAAATAATTGAGCTCGAAATGAATTGCCTGACACACAGGGCTACCCTCGCTTACCTCTGTCCTGACGGAATAAGTTGCAGTCAGGAATGACTTCACCCCTCCCAGATGCACACCTCACAAGTGGAATTTCCTAGGAACAGGTGAGGAACATTGGAGGGTAATGTTGGTACTGGGTGATGAGGAATGTTTTTTTAGAAAGCATCATTGTGTGCTTATATTGGTTTAGCTGTGTTTCAAGATTAGTGTGTTTCTTTCAGTACCTCATGGAATTCAGGCTCTATGCATTGTTTTTACTATTCACATTACGTACTTCAAGGCTTTACTTGATATGGTAACCCTAGGACCTTCTATATGTCCTGTCTTAATCAGCCACAACTTGTTCAGTAGGAATACTCAGATAGTGTTTCTGAGATACTTTACACAACCCACCTTTTTAACTGCACAGTACTAAGAGGATACGTGGTGGTAAGGGGCTTGATATGAATAATATCACAACGAGTGGCAAGTAACTCAGGGAATATCATGAGTGGCGCTGCGTAGCAGAGCCACAAGTGATTGTTCCCGGAGCTGACTTGACACAAGTTGTGATATTACTCATGTCAAGCCCCTTGCCATCAGGTATTCGTCTTATACAACAGGGGCTCTTTTTTCCTTTGGTATGTTTTTTTTCTTAAAGTATGTATGTAGTACCTGTGTTTATTTCTGTTGACGTTACTTGTTTCATGGCATTCGGCTCTTCAGATTTGTGATGGCTCCTCAGACATGTGATGTAAAGAGAGTACTGATATTTTCTGCTGACGTGTACACAGTGGCCCAGATATTCAAAAGGGTTGCGCATGGGGAAACACTGTTGCACAATGCGCAACCCACTGATGCACCCCAGCATGATATTCAAATGGGGATTGTGCCTGGCACAAATCCCGATGCACCAGGATGTGCTGAGTCCATGCACAACCCCTACTTGCGCCGCACACAGGTGAGCAAAAAAAAAAAGGAACAAAGGCTGGCCACCCTCATGTGAGCTGCCATATTGCAGGGCACAGCATGGCATCTGTAACCTGTGGGTGGCCACCCTAGCTCCAGCTGCACCTCCATGGCAGTGCTCTCCCATGCCCGATCATGGGTATCTGTTCAAAATATTAATGTCCTATCTCTCTGGTGGTCCAGTGCACCACTCGCAGCCCGATCGCGAGCATTTATATTAACAAAAATGAAGTCCAATATCCCTGGTGATCCAGCGGTACCTACTTCCCACCCACCCACTGAGCCTCACCACCCCGCCCCCGGTCAGTTGCAGGCAGCATCACCGCCTGCTGCCCGCCGCCCACCGACTGACACTGGAGTAGGGCTGTACACCCATTGGTCCACAGCATGAGCCAATGTGTGTGCAGCTCCTCATCAGATATATAGTCCAAATATGTGAATGGATCCATTCACATATCTGAATGTGTAGTATGGTATGGGCTGTACACCCATTGGCTCACACTGTGGACCAATGGGCGTACAGCACTACCTACGTGTCAGTCGGCGGGCGGCGGGTGAAAGGTGGTGGGTGCTGCCGCCCGCTGCTGACCGGGGGAGCAGGGCAGTGGGCTCAGTGGCGGGTGGGGAGGGGGTTCCACTGAACAACCAGGATATTGGACTTCATTTTTTAATACAAACGCCCACGACATGCAAGTGGTCCACTGACCACCAGAGATATAGGACGTGATTTTATTATTACAAATGCCCGTGATCAGGCTGACATCGCTCCACTGGACCACCAGGGATATAGGACGTGATTTTACTATTATAGATGCCCGCGATTGGGCTGACAGTGGTCCACTGGATCACCAGAGATATAGGACATGATTTATTTTGACTTAAGCCCGCGATCAGGCTGTGTAGCACTGTCAGCTGTGCAGGGCGCCAGTCCCGACAGCTGCTGCGTGGCGGGCACCATGCACAAGTCACTGGGGATTGGATATTTGATGCAACATGGGGCTATAATGACATGCAAATGGCCCCATTTGCGCCTTTGTATATATTATGGCCCCATTTGCATGTGAACTTTTGAATATCGCCGTGTTGGCAGAGTAGCACAATGGAACTTGGCGCTAGTGTATCCTTGCCCACTTCTGGCTATTGGCGCTGGTGCAGTGCCACTGCACCATGTGCACTGGCGTGGGTGGTTAGGCTGTGATATTCAACGATGCTGTGCCATGGAGCAGCTCCATTGAATATCGCCCAGTCAACACCCCTGCGCAGCCATGTTGTGCTGTGCCCAGGCTTGTGCCACAGCCTTGCACAGTCTGAATATCTGGGCCAGTGTATACATATATCTGCTGGCTTTTGTCATTGTGTGCATGTCAGCATTCTGATATCAGTATGTGGTGAGAATACGACTATTTACTTAGGGGCATATCATTTCACCCCATGTATAACAGGAGCTACCTATGACTTTCAGTGCTCCCTGCAGAACTGTGGTCTTCCTGCAGGCACTTTATAGATGGCCTCCTGATAGTCCATAGGTAATGCTCCACTCTTGTGCTGTGCTACTATATGATAGCATTACATTCCAAACAAAGGGAAACTTTGTATGGATGAAAAAAAAATATTTATTAAAAGAACTTTGTGGGTTCATGTTCTGGAGCATACAGTGCAGATACAGGAAGTAAAGGCAAATTCTGACTTCTACCAATAGCATGCCAAACCCACTACACAGTGCAACTTACGTACCAAGAATATACCAGGTAAGATGCAGCATCTCATTTCCATTGGGGCCCTTCTTCTTCTACGTAGTTGCACAGCTGGAAAGGCAGAAGCACTAAGAGGTACGTGATTACTTAGTCACACAGTGAGGTTTTTTGCCTTTGATAGGGATTAAACCTATGAGTTCCTGTTTCCCAACTCCCAAGCTGACCACTAAACTTTTTTTTAACCACTAGATATTAACCACTGTTATGAAAGGCATAGGGAACTTCCAGTTCTGTGAATGACTGGGGAAGTACCTTTGCCATTTGTTTATGTCATTACAACCAAAGAGAAATGTAAAGCCTGTTTGTCAAAAGTACCAGTTTACGATGAAAATCACTCTGCTATTTTAAAATATTTATTCTTAAATCAGTTGAAATTTTTTTCCACCCAGTTAAAAAAATATTCTAAAACTCACTGGGTCCAATTCCAAAATGCATGTGCAACTTGTGAGTGTGTGCAAATTGCGCCATGCGCTGTTACGCCAGGGATCCTGCATCCTATTCCAGGACAGGCAGGGTCCCCAGCACCTATGTCCTCTGACTTGTGGCAGCCACAGGGTTGCGCCAAGGGAATGGTACAATGGACCCAGGTGCCTCAAATTGGAAACTGTGGGGAACAGCTCCTCCCAAGCCCCCTCCCCCAAAACAAACCTGCAGTCTCTTTGGGTCCATGGGGGGGTTAAGCAGTGTGGCACAGGCGCATGGGGGCACTCCATAAAATGGCCCGAGTAGAACCCAGACGTACGGAGGGAAGGACCACACTGTGTTGAGGGGGAATGTAGGGCATGGCTGTCTGCGTGTTGTGGTGCTGTTGGATTGGCATCCACTGATTTTCCAGGATGGATGCCCCTTAGACCAGCTAATTGCTGGTCTAACCCCACAGTGCTACAGTGGGACTTGGAATCCAGTAAGAAGGTTATGGCAGCCGCCCTTTCAGAATAGGGTGCAGTTGATGCCATAACCCCTGTTCCGCCATGACATAGGGGCTGCGGCTGGTGGAAGTACACTTGGGCGCAGGCCACCCATGCCATGGTGCAGGCCACATCCTGGAATATCAAATGGCATAACGCATGTTGCAAAGGGCGATTTGCGCCATTGGGTTTGGAGCAAGTTGCCCTGCTACAGGCGTAATCCATTTTGGAATTGGGCCCCACTAATTCAAGGTGCCACCCTGCAGCCACTAATTTCACAGACAGGAATGTATTTTCTTGAATGCTTTCTTTTTTTTTAAATCCTGTATTTTCTTTTCCATTTTAAATAATGGATTAACAGATCACATGCTACTTAACCCCAATATGCTCACCAGCCTGCACTAACATTAATGAAACAAACTTCTTCAAGAAGCAAAGTGACTTTCAGTTCCCAAACTCTCCTTTTTTCACCACCACCACAATGTCTACATGTTTTCCAGATCCTCTGTAACAAGGGAAACTGTGTCACCGGGTGTGGGTATTCAGAAAAACAAATACAAGGCAGACTCAGATCACAGTGCATAAAAAATGCCCAGAGGCATTTATAATTTTATTTTGTCAGAAAATGAATGAAAATACTTACAGAAGTCAAATGAAAAACTTCAAAATAAAGGTTAGTTGTATTCAAAACAAAGGCCCTGTTTTTGGTCTTAGCAGATTCTAGACTTCAGTCAGAACGACCAGTGTGAGCCCTCACCACAGGGAGGTCTTTCTCCTACCTCCATCAGGTTCCTTCTGACTCCCTATCTCCTATTTAACTTAATGTCTCTAGTGGAATGTTTAAATATTTTCTGGATGGGGTCACATGACTAGACCCTAAACTAGACGACACTTTTTTTTCCATTTGCAGATTATACAGTAAAGCCACTAGAGGGCAACAAGATGTGTAGGTTGCATTCCTCTTCCCACTGCTCTCCCCTAACACTTCTAGTCCTGGGTCATTCATACCTAAAACAAATTATCTATGTCCTAACATTCAGTGGTGTGATCTGAATCTGTAAGTCTGTACAAACTACTACCCTACCCAGAATGGTTTCCATCTCCCTTTTGCTTACACCCTTCCTGGGTCTTACCCTTAACCCAGTCTTCCCCTCTACACCTATTGCCACATCTCTCTCTACTTTCCTTCCAGATACCTCCTTCATCCTGCCAATCACCCCCACAGCTCCTCTTGTAAACAGACCCCACTTTCCCTACTACCCCCAGCTTCTCTGTTTTCCCTTCCTAGTCACTTTGCCTTTCTTCATTTCCTTATCTCCTTCTCTCCACTCCTTCCCTCTTCCCCTCCCTTCCGTATTCCCTACTCTAATTACAGAAGTCCTAAACTTCACTATTTCATCCTTGCCCTCCTCCTTCTTTCATCAGGGAACATCCACCCCAACCCTGGCCCTATTTCTTCTCCTACCTTGGCTCCTTACCCAAACAACATGTCTCCAAACCCCACTCGCACTACAACTCTTTCTAACAGGTTGAAGCTCCCCCACATGAACATCTGCAGCCTGCTACCTAAAACTGACCTCCTACAAACTCTTATGATTTCACACACCCCTGACATCCTAATTATTACCAAGACATGGCTCAAAAAAAGCATCCCTGACAATGCCATTGCTATCCCTGGGTATTCCCTCTCCAGACAAGATCGATCGGGTCATGAACGGGGAGTGCCCATGTATATCTTGTCCTCACTGAAGTTTACTACCACCCTATGTACCTCTATCCCAGTTACCGATGAAGCCCTTGTTACCCGCTTTACCCTTCCTTTCTCAATCCCAATCTTTGTGGCTGGCACCAATTGCCACCTAAGCATTCAACCATCAGTCACGACTGAACTCTTAGCCAACATCACCTCCCTCCCTCTCACAATCTGGTGAACTGTTCATAATGGGTGACGTGAATCTAAATTGGTTGTCTCCCAAATTAAACAAACTACGCAATGACGTCAGTCTCTAAACCTCACTCAACTTATGCTTGAGCCCACGTGCCCTAATCCCAAAACACAAAACCACATCCTGCTTGACTGGGCACTCATAACCCACCCTCACCGTGTCATTAAATCTGGTCTTCTCCCTGATGCCCTTAGTGATCATGACCCCATTTTCATTTTACATAAGGTCCATCACCCCAAACTTCCCCCTAAACTCATACAGCTGCAGTCCTTTAAATCCTTAGACCATACCCCGCTCAGCTCTGCACTTGTTTCCACTGACTGGGCCCCCATCTCCACTGCCATTTCTGTCAACCAAGCCCTTAACTATTTTAAGGATAAATTAATTACCACCTGGAATGCCTTTGCTCCTTTCAGAAGGACCAGAGTCCATGGGCTTCACCTCCCCTGGATCACCCCCAAACTACTGGCCTGTTTCTGGGAGCATGACCAGACCTGGAGAAAACACAAATCTATTAAACATCTAAACAACTATGCCAAGTATAGAATGCTACACAATTCATGTACTAAAGCTACTAGACTGGCTAAGTCTGATTATTTCAACTCCTCATTCCTGACTAACAATAACCCTCCATCTAAATTCTGGAGGGTAGTTCATGCCCTATTCTCTTCCCCTATCACCCTCCAGTTCTCAAAATAAATAACTCCCTAGTTTCTGATCCAGGCTCCATGGCCAGTGAATTTAATGCCTACTACACCTCATGCACGATGTCTCTTCTAAATTCCCACCCCTTGCCACCTACTAACTTCAGCCCTTCACCTCAGCCAGTGCCTAACCCTCCCTTTTTTCCTTTTCTACTGTCTCCTCTGATAAAGCTCTTAGTGCCCTTCTATCCCTCAACCTCTCTAAAGGTTCCTCACCAGATGAGCGTAATCCTAAACATCTACCTTTCTGCTCCTGCAATTGCTTATCCTATCTCCCTAATCCTGTACCTCTCCTTTATTTCTGCCCAAGTACCCTCATCCTGGAAACATGCTGTAGTCCTTCCTCTCCCCAAGAGTGGTGACACATCCATGAATGGCAACTATTGCCCCATTTCCTTCCTTCCTACCCTTCCCAAACTTCAAGAGCATTTAGCTCTCTCAACTATCACCCTTCCTCTCTGATTCTACTTCTTCACCCCCTTCTAATCTGGTTTCTGGAAGAACCACTCAAAAACCACCTCCCTCCACAGACTTATTGACTCCATGCTTTCAGGGATGGACAATGGCCTGATCACCTCGGCCATCTTTGTCAACCTAGCCAAAGCTTTCAATACTGTTTTCCAGCCCCTGCTTCTTAATTCCCTCTCCTCAGCTGGCCTTGCTCCATCAGTCACCAACTGGTTTAAATCCTACCTCACTGGCAGGACCCAATCAGTGAGAATCCTTGATTCCATGTCCCCTCCACTCCCCTTCAACACTGGTGTCCCTCAGAACTCAGTGCTTGGTCCCCTACTCTTTTCCATTTTCCTTAATGATCTTCCCACAGCCTGCTCATTCTCATCTATTCACATGTAAGCTGGCGATACTGTTTTATATAGTTCCGGCCAAAACACTGCTGCTGTGGAAACCAGCTTACAGCATGACTTCAACCAAGTTCAGCTCTGGTTTGCTTCTCACCAGCTTTTTCTAAATGCCAAGGAGACAGTTTCAATGAACTTTGATACCATGCAGAGACTTTCTAGACTCCTGGTCCTACCCACCTTCCACACCCTTGATGGGACCATCCTGGAGGACACTTCCTCATTTAGATAGATGGGGGTTTGGCTTGACCAGCACCTTAAGTTCTCTGTGTATATCAATGCTATCCTGAAGAAACTGTACCCCAAGCTTGGTGCTATGTACAGGAAACATAGCTGCATTCCTGCTGGCTTCGAGGCATGAAATTGTCCAGAAGATGATACTCTCCATCTTTGACTACTGTGACATAGTCTATGGTGCTGCTCCCAAATCTTCCCTGACCAAGTTAGACACTCTCTTTAACTCCTTCTGCCACATTGCTCTCGATTCCCCTTCCCGCTCCCATCACTGTGAACTCAATCACTCTCTAATCTTCCTTCCACTATCTCACAGACGCATCTCACACTGTGCCAAACTAACTTCCAAATTCTGGTTCAGAGTGCTCCCCTCCTATCTCTCATCCTCTCTCTCTCTCTCCACTCCTCCTCCCCCACCCACTCTCTTAGATCTAATGACGCCCACACCTTGACGGTCCCTCACTGCTCCACCCTCATTGGTCAGACTGATTTCACCCATCGCTTACCTAAAATCTGGAATTCCCTCCCCCCTGAAATACGACACTCCTCCTCCAACTACTCTCTTACCTCTGCCCTACACAATTACCTCTCCCTCAGCTGTTCCTACTTTAACCCTCCTTAAATACCTATTCCTAGTTTCTGCCTTCCTACCCCTGACCCCCCCCAGCAGGGTTCTCAACAGTCTGAAGGGGGAATCAGGAAAATGTCTACCCCTTCTTCTCATATTCAGTACTTGCCTCTCCCACTCTCTTCTCCACCTGCCCTTCTAGGTCATCCATGTGCACAACCAGACCCATCCTTTTTACTCCAACAGCACATGCGTACTACTTTGAGCCTGCTCCTGGTACACCCATACACTATAATGGTTCTGTTGCATTATTACTGTTTTTTATGTTTATATGTTCTTTTGTACAATTTCGGGCATCTATTGTAATTTGCCCAGTGTTCCACTACTGTTTATTGTACAATACCTTGTGTTCCAACTGTTGCATAATCGCTTTTTGTACTACCCATATACTGTTGTAAGTGATCATCCTTCACTACCCTATGTAACCCCCTTCCCCCAGGTCACACAGTGAGATGAGCAACTTGTTGTTCAGCGTGCTCTCCTGGTGAAACATTTCAATAAATAAATAAATAAAATAAAAATACAACCAAAACTAGGTAGGTTAGTCTATAATCACAAGGTGACCCACCATACATTATAATACAACACTACACATTGCTATAATCAAATAACCAAGCATTAAGTATAATACTAGGCTAGTGAAAGTTCATAATACTTAATTGCCTGGCCAATAACATAGGGTCCCTCCTTAGTTACCTTTCAGTGACAAGTAAGACTGTATGAAGAGGGGATTACAGAAGGTACCGTCCCTCTATAGAAAACATCAGATGCAGCCCAGCAGTCAGGTAAGATACTGAACTGTTTAATTTTCTTACTGGGTTTATATGGTAACTGCAAAACATTAAAGCTCCCTCACAAAACCTCAGACCTGTAGTAACCCCATTTATCATTTACTAATTTCAGGGCTTTTAATGCACCTTTTTTTTTAAATGGAGGGAGGGGAATAACAAAGAGGCCTTCTCTGGTGCGAACACAGCCTGGGGCTAAATTACAGACTGGCCCCATTTAGACCCAAGGCACAAAAGGCGCTGTTGCTTGTTTTTCCTTGGTGTTCACCCACTGTAAGTATATAAAATTCAGCTATCTTTGCACTTTACCTTTCCATCCATTTTATTAACCTGTATATTTAGACACCTTATTCTCACGTCACCAGCTGATCTCTGCTCAAGCCACCTTAGTCTGCAACGACCTCCTGCCGTGTTCTCACTTGCTCTCTCCACTCCTGCCACGGCCACGGATTTCTGGGGTGTGCCCTGCTTTCCCCCGTTATTCAGCCTCACAAAAAGCACTAGACTTTCTCCGAGCTAACTTCCTCATGTCAGGAGCATCGGAGTGCGCCCCGTTTCCCCCCTTGTGACTGTGCTGTCTCAAACTATGCTAGTCTACCTCTATGAAATGTTCTCCTGCTAGACTATTTGCCTGACTCTTGCATCTAACTCCATAAGTAGCAAGCTTAAACTGACTCCTTCTGTCTCCCACTGTTCTGGTGCCTGCTGGACAAATTTGCCGGACTGTTTGCATTGCAGCATACTTAACCTGATTCTTTCTGTCTCCCACTGTTCTGTTACCTGCTGGACAAATTTGCCTGACTGTTTGCATTGCTGCATACTTAACCTGATTCTTGCTGTCTCCCACGGTTCTGGTGCCGAAGGATCCTTAATACTGATTAACCTAGGTTAGCTTTAAACTTACCGAATCTATTCTAAATGTCTGCCTATTGCCTACCACTGACCCTGTAGCCCTCGCCCTAGGGCTTCTCATATCGTGGCCTCAGGACTTCTAACTGAAGCCTGTGGTAAATATTTCACAATAATCTAGTTCTGTATTAGCTGCCTAAATGTTAGTCATTGGTATTGCTGACACTACTTATTCTAGGTGGTACTGTGATGTAAGTTTTCATCCTGCTTTCTCCTGCGACAAGGAATAGTGCTGCCGTAGGTTCGCTAGCAACCCAACCGCCTAGTGTCTCCTGCCTGTTTTGCTCTTCCCCTGCGAGGCAGGAATTGCTTGTTGTACCCCTGGTGGAGGCCTGACTCAGATGTTTCTTCACCTTATGACCTATGGCTAGTACTTTCATACTAGGTTCCTGTTAATTAGGGCGTGAACTGCTCTTACTTTAGCTGCTCTGTGAATCAGACTGCCGAACCCGCTCCAGCGCACGAATAGTGTAAGGGTGGTTCTTGGGAAGTTGTCACAGTCACTATTGCCCGTTACTAACCCTTGGCCTCCTGGCCCTACTCTTGCTATCCAGGCGAGAAGCACAGATAAGCCACATCATGCCTCCTCCATACTGGAACAGGGGCATCATCCTGGCATTGATTTACATACTGGGGCAACTCGGGACTGACGTCCTCGCTAAAACTGCCTTCTGCCCCCACGACACCCGTGAGGGGTCGAGAGAAGGGAGGCTTGGACACTTTGCATGTCCCCCCAAGGTGCAATTCCCTTCTCCTGGCAGCACATGTATTCTCTAAGAAAGGGGTCCTCTACAGGGTCCTTCTCTTCAGTAGGAGACCTACCCCTAGGCAGGTCATCGTGTCCATACCCCTTCCAACCATCACACTCCTGAGCTCATTAGCTGCCCTTCTTCTAGTGGCAGGAGATATCCAACCTAACCCTGGCCCAGAGACAGCCAATGTCTCTATCTCCTCCCCCCTTGATAAGGCTTGGGATGGAGCCAAGGGTCTGAGGATGGTGCATATGAATATCTGCAGCCTGAGACCTAAGATCTCAGAGGTGCAGGCATGGCTGGCAGTCTATAATCCAGATCTATTAGCGGTCTCGAGACTTGGCTTAAACCCACATCCCAGATCATGAAGTAGCAATCTCCGCTAAGTCCTTTTCAGAAAGATAGACCCTCCAAAAGAGGGGGCCGGGTGCTAATTTATGTCAAGGACAATATCTCTTCCTCTCTCGTCAGGCAGCCCCTTGACCTGGCCCTGAATGCTGAAGCTATATTCGTTCGGCTCAAAATTGGTGGGGTTAAGCACCTCACTATTGGCTGCGTATATAGCCCACCATCCAATGCACTCGGCTCTCTGGATGAGCTCCTGAAGAGCTCAGCGGTTGACACTGCTTCCGAGACTATCCTTCTAGGCGACTTCAATTTAAACTGGGGTCAGGAAGGGAAATCTGCCATCAACGAAATTCTACACGACTCCCACCTCACTCAAATAATTACCCTACCGACCAGAAGGAACCACAAATCTGGTAGGCACTCTATAATAGACTGGGTCCTGACCTCGTCCCCTAGTAATGTAAAGCTGGCAGGGATCCTGGGAGATGCCCTGAGCGACCACTCACCTATATTTGTAATTTGGAAGAATAATGCTACTAAAGTCCCTCCTAGGTCTATTACTACCAGAGACTACTCCAATTTCCACCCTGACCAGTTCATTGGCTACCTAAATAGCACTGACTGGAACCCCATTAGACTCCTACCTAACCTGGAGGATGCTGTCAAATTTTTCCAAACCACCCTCATTAAAGTCACCGACCTCTTTGCCCCTATGAAAACCTATAGGTCAAAGGCAGCTGTTATAAGTGGCTCTCATCCCCCCTAAAAGCCCTGATGTCCACTCGGGACAAAGCGTGGAAAAAGTTCAGGAAATCTAAGCTTCCAGTGGACTTTGTTAACTATAGGGCCCTCAGAAACCAATGCAAACTGGCCATAAAGAAAGCCAAGAAGGAATATATCACCAGTCTCCAAAAAGCCAACCTGGGAAACCCTAGATACTTCTGGTCACACATTAACGAACTCCTAAAAGGAGGTACGAAATCAACAACTGGCCCTATCCTGGTGAACGGGCAAGTACTCGAAGAGGCGCCTCTCATCGCAGAGGCCCTAAACGGTTTCTTCACAAACCTGGATGCGTACAAGGTGGGTCCCTTCGACAACAAGAGCGAACCCAATAGGCCCCTGACCCTTGAACTAGACCGCCCTCTGTTTCATCTGTGGCTGGTTAGGGAAAGGGAGGTACTGCTCATCCTTAAATCCCTGCGGGCGAGTGGCTCTGGGGGCCCTGATGGGATCCAGACTCGAATCCTCAAGGAGGGTGCCCCATCTTTAGCCAAGCCTCTAACCTGGCTGATAAATCGGTCCCTTATGGAAGGCTCTGTCCCTGAGCCATGGAAGCAAGCCCTTGTGATCCCCATTCACAAGGGTGGGGCCACCGAGCCTATCAGGAACTACAGGCCTATCTCCCTGTTGTCTGCAATAGCGAAATTACAGGAGAAGCTTGTATACTATCAACTACGCGAATATCTGGAAACACAGCAGATTATCTTATCATCGCAGCACGGCTTCAGATCCAAGCATGGGACGGACACTGCACTAACCAAATTTTCGGCTGATATCCTAGGCAACATAGACGCAGGGGTCAGCACAGGCGCGGTCTTCATGAACCTGTCTAAAGCTTCGACCGGTAAACCATAACCTCCTTTACAAAAATGTGCGCCTAGGCATGGACGCCATGCCCTTGGATGGCTGGCTAATTACCTTATGGGCCGGACCCAGAGGGTCAAGTGGAAGGACTATGTCTCCCAGTCTGCACCGCTCAAAGTAGGAGTACCTCAGGGGTCAATACTTGGTCCCTTCTCTTCCTTTGTTTATAAATGATCTGCACTCACATTGTGGGAGCAGCAGCGTCATCAATACGCGGACGATGCTGTCATTTTCGAGCCTCTCTAACTTAGGAGAACTGGAAAGCCCTCCAGAGGACATTCTTCTGCTGGAGGACTGGCTTCTCGGAATAAAATGGTATTAAATACCAGCAAAACTAAAGCGATGTTATTTGGGCCCAGATCCTTGGGTACAGATAGGTCGCTGCTCCTTCAGCTCCAGTCCAGAGGGGCGATAAACTTGAGGTGGTTACCTCCACTAAATACCTAGGGCTAACCTTGGACCAAGGCTTCACCCTAAAAATCATATTGACCAACTCACCAAAGCCATACATGGTAAACTCGGTATCCTCTACAGAATAAAGGACCAGATTATCCCAGAAGCCAGAGTTGCCATCGCAACTAGCGTACTTCTCCCCAAGCTCACTTTTGCGGCACCTGTTCTCCAAGGCGTGGCCGCCATGGAACTTGGCAGGCTCCAGACCCTATACAATAAGATTGTCCGATCTGCAACATTATCTCACCCCAGGACACACCACTGCGAGGCTCAAGCCAAGCTCAGCTGGCCATCATTGGAAGCCCGCCTCATCTACCCCACTCTATGCCTCGTTTTTAAGCTTCTGGGGCACTTACCTCCCCCTAGTCTCAAAGGACTAGTTAGTGTCAAAACCAACCTGAGGAGCCTCCGTTCCTCAGGACAAAACCTCTTAGTGGTCCCCAAAACAAAGACAAAAGCTGGGTCCAGGTCCTTTGCTTTTACTGCACCCTGCCACTGGAACAAACTCCCACTGGAGGTACGGGAGGCAGGGTTTATCACCTGCTTCCGGACTAAGCTCAAAGCTCACCTGTTCGCAAGGAGCACTTGCCAATGCACTAGGCACTGACCTTATGTCTCGGCCCTTCCTCCCTCTCCACCTTCTGGATGGTAAAGGCTATTTAGTCTCTCACAGTTATACAGTATGGTATTTGCTGTATGTGTGTTATCTCTGTTTAAACCATTTGTAATTTATGCAAGCTTGCAGCCCTGCTTACCTATCTGTACTGTCTGTTAACCTGTATGATAATTTTACAGCTCTTACTTGCTTTTACTGTTTCTATGTACCTGTACTGTAGTGTTTACCCCCGGGTCGCCCCTGAAAAAGGGACCTCCGGGGCCCAGTGGGCCTACCCGGTCAACAAAATTCAATAAATAAATAATATTTCAAGCATGCATTTAGCACTGCAGGCACTTTAAAGTCCTACAGGTGTGCATATAGAAACACAATTATATTCCTAAAGCCCATGAGCACAATATTCAACCTCCAGCAAACAGCTTGGTTAAAGCATTCTGCACTTAATATCTAGCAGCTGTTTGGTATTTGTGAAGGCAAATAATACAAGCATGTTATAAAGCATGTGCTAAACAATCTCTTTTTTTATTATTTTACACAAGCACCTTGCACTTTTATGCATATTACACCTTAAATAGTACTTCAGGAATTTGAGGCACCTTATTCATGTTTAATTCCTTTCTAGCAATTTGCACATTATATAGCAGGCAGCATTTACTGATAGGATAATTATTTTAAACCATTACTTTTCTTATGTAAGAGGCTGCACTACAGTACTCTATTCTCCATTCTATGCACTAAATGCATTTTCTCATGCATTTTACTTCTTTAAATGTACTAATGCACTTTACTCCTACAGTTAGCACTAAATGGGGGTGGGGTGGGGTAAGGAAAGACCTACAACTCCTTACTGGGGCACCCACCCATGACAGGGGGCACCCTGTCACAAACTGACATCGACGGACCCTGTTCCTCAGTAAAGACAATGAAACTCCACAAACAAACCATCCTGCCAACAAACCACTTTTTGTTATTTTATAAAATAATGCAACAGTAAAACCAATAATCCAAACTCATGTGAAGCTACAGTGCAAGTCCCCAAGGCACTGGTTTGTTCACATCAAAAGTAATTATGATTGTGCAAGTGCCACTGGCAGTAGTAGAAGCAGCATACTACTTAGTTGCACATGGTAGCACTCCCCCAGTCTAAACCCACAATCAGAAGAACTATTTTATGCATAATTCCAAGTGTTACATCATTTGCCATTTTTAATTTATTTTCTTTTTCAACTCAAAATCTATTTTAGGAGTACATTAAGACACTCTGGGAGGTTGGTTGAGTTGGAATAAATGCAATTCCAGGGGCTGAAGGCACTTGTCCCGAAACTTTATGCCTTCCTTTGTCCCCAAGCATGTGTTTATTCCAGCACAATCAAAACCAGCTTGTTGTGTCTAATTGCTTGCCAGCCATATTGATCACTGCATTGGAAGATACTGAATATATTCTGTAATGCAGAATCATATTAATTTTTCTAATATTAATCAAGATAGCAGAAGATTTTTTTGGGAATGACCATTCTTCTTTACTGCTATGAATAGAAGATCACCATAGATTAAGACCTGGTAACGGTAAGGACAGAACTGTCCATGCATGGTACATACAACCATACAGTGTACACCCAAACATTTTGACCAAAATGCTTCAGTTTAGATAGTCATTGCCAGACAGCTACAATTCTCCTCAAGCATGCCAAGTGACCAGGAATTTAGACTGTATATTCTTAATATTAATCTGTTTACCTAGACTAACATAACTGAAGTGGGACATTTCCTTTTTAAGGGCTGTATTGCTCCTAACCCATTTTACACCTCCAGAACTGAGCCACAGTTAGGTCTCTGGGATTGGGTGCCTTAGAAATAAACTTTTCTTTGCCTTGCCTCATGACATGCTTGAGGTCACACGATGAGCAGGTCAGAGCAGGGAGATTCCAGACTGGGATGTCTGGTTTAAAACTACATTTTTCAACATGTTGGTAAAACTACAATCATATAAGCAGCATTGCAGGTGTTTAGTTTCTCACACTTTACAGAAGTCCATGAAACATTTTCTTTTTCATTTGGATGAAGAAGCAATGGCTGTCACTAGCTGTGCTCACTTGTTAATAAAAGCAGCTACTTGCACAGTATTGCAGGTGCTCTCACTTCCTGTCACTCCTTGGTTCTCAAAAGCAGTAGCAGAAAAGGTCAGAGCCAAAAGGCTGGCCTTCAGGAATTATAAGGTAACGGAGCAGGTTGAAGATAGGGAGGCATACCAAACTTCCCTAAAGGAAGCAGGGAAGACAATAAGGCAGGCAAATGCCCAAACTGAGGAAACACTAGCAGAAACAGCAAAAGAAGGTGACAAGACTTTCTTTAGATACATTAGTGAAAGGAGAAAGTCCAACGGGGGTATTTCTAAAACCAGAGGGGATAAGAGGGAATGTGAGGAGGAGGACCATGTAAAGGCATCTATCCAAAATAGATACTTCTGCCCAGTATTTACTGAGGATAAGGTAGGGCAGGGCCCACAGCTCAGCACCATGGACACGGGGTAAGGGAGGCATGCACTAGTCCCTTCACAAAACAAAGGGTCCTACAAGAGCTCACTAAGCTCAGGGTGAACAAGGCAATATGACCTGATGGCATTCAACCCAGGGTACTAAGTAGCTAAGTGTGGAACTAGCAGAACCATTATTGGAACTGTTTAATGAGTCTCTGAGCACAGGAGAGGTCCCAGAAGACTGGAGATAGGCTCATGTGATCCCGCTCCATAACAGCAGTAGCAGGGAGGAGACAAGGAACTACAGACCGGGTCAGTCTTGCCTCAGTAGTGGGCAAGATTATGGAGACACTCCTTAAGGAACGAATAGTGCAACAACTGGAATCGGAAGGAGCACAGGATCAAAGACAGCATGGTTTTACAACAGGAAGGTCCTGTCAGACTAATCTCATAGATTTCTTTGACTGGGTAACCAGAGTGGTGGACCAAGGGGGAGCAGCTGATTTCACTTACCTTGACTTCAGCTAAGCTTTCGATACTGTTCCACATAGAATATTGATTAATAGGCTGGGTAGGCTCAGGGTGGGTCAGAAGTTGATCAACTAGGTAGCAATCTGGTTGACAGACAGAAAACAGAGAGTGGTGGTAAACGGTATACAGTCAGAAGAAATGCAAGTCACAAGTGGGGTACTTCAGGGATCAGTCCTGGGGCCAGTCCTCCTCAATATCTTCATCAGTGACATTTGCAGATGGACTAGAGGGTAAAGTTTGTCTGTTTGCAGATGACACCACGATCTGCAACAGAATAGATTATCCAGATGGGGAGGGCAGAATGAGAAGAGAGCTGGATAAACTGGCAAAATAGTCAGAAGTGTGGCAACTGGGGTTCAACGCAAAGAAGTGCAAGATTATGTTCATAGGGAAGAGAAACCCTGAAGCCACTTATAGTCTGGGAGGGGAGTTGCCGGCAGTGACAAGGGAAGGAAGAGGCTTGGGCATCATCATCACAGATCACCTGAAATCATCCAAGTAGACCACTAACGCACTAGGTAAGGCTAAGGGGATGTTGGGTTATATTAGTAGGGGTATCACAGTCATAAGATGGAGGTAATAATCCCTCTTTACAAGACTCTGGTTAGGCCCCATCTGGAGTACTGCTTGAAGTGCTGGAGACCGCAGCTTCACAAGGACATTAACCAAACCGAGGCAGTCCAGAAAAGGGCAACCAAAATGGTACAGGGACTGCAACAGGAAACATATGAGGACAGATTAACAGAGCTCAATATGTATACCCTAGAGCAAGGGAGGGAGAGAAGTGATATGATTGAAACATTCAAACACCTTAAGAGCATTAACAAGGTGAAAGACTCTAACATGCTTCAATATAAGAAAAATAGCAGGACAAGAGGACACAACATGAGATTAAGGGGAAGCCGAATAAGGGGTAATGTGAGGAAGTTCTTTTTCACAGAAAGGATGGTGGATGCATGGAATGGCCTACCTCAGGAAGTGGTGGATATGAATACAGTACATGGCTTCAAACAGGCATGGAGATAGGCAAAAGGGAGCAATACAAATGAGTGATACTATGAATAGATAGGCCATTGATAGAGCAAAGGCAGACAGCATATTCATAAGGTAGAAAAAGAAAAGGGCTGACTGGGTGGGTCTTGCGGTCCTTATCTGTCATCAGCTTGTATGTTTCTATGTTTCAATGATTATAACTAGATGAGGTGGTAAGCAGAGGGGCTGTGTTGATCTTCATTTCCAGGAGGTGGCAGCTGCTGGGTGAGAGTGTAGCCAAGGAGAGGAGGAGTGCATGGCCCTGAGTGGGTGGGATTGCAACAGGGATTTGAAATGGTGATTGTATTGGGGAAGTAATGGGACCATTTGAACCTCAGGGATGAGATAGTGACAGGTACTGTACTAGGACTGGAATGGCAACTGAGGTGGAGAACCGCTGGACACCAGGGATCATTAATATAAAGGGCTATGTGGAACAGAACTTGTACATGGGAGTGGAGGAGTACCAGACACCAGTGATAATCTACTGACAGAGTATTGGGAATCAGAATGGTGATCACAGGATAGGAGACCACTAGATGCCAGTGAGCATTACATTAATAGGTCATGAGGACTTAGACTAGTGATTGGGGGGAGGGGCAATGTGCATCACTGAACACTCTGTGGAGCATAGGATTTCAGGAGCAATAAACAGCACTGTGATACCCACTATTTAGCCCTTTCAAATCCTCAGTATATACATCTGCTAACTGTACTGTATGCAGGAGGCAATCCTGCATTTGAATGGGTGCAGAGGTTTATAATGCATGTACATGCTAGTGAGTTAGCATTATGCACCAGGTGTAGCTGAGTATGGCCCTGCCCCATCTGATCACACTATTCCCACTTAGTATGGTGCTAGCATGTTCACCACTATGCTGTCTAAAAATGTGGGCCAGCTCTAGGAGGAGAAATTGCCCTATAGTATTCACAGCATAGAATAGTGATAGAAAAGCAATAATTATCATGCAACGTTGAATGATGAGAAGCAACTTAGTTCCTGTGGGTTCCTGACAGATTTTTAAGTCCTGGACTGCACAACCATATTTCTGTTTTATTCTGGTTACTTTAAATAGAAAATTACATGATATGCAACCACGAAAAAAAAAATCATATAAATAACACAGAAAAAAACCTTATATTTCCTATATAGCAAAAATGAAAAAAAAACTCATTAATAATTATGTGGCCGATGTACCATAGTTCAAATGAAAGAGAAGGAACTGCAACATGATGGCAGTATAAGATAAGGAATGGAAGTGAACACTATACAATACTAAACTGTTCAGACTTTAGTCCTTTAAATGCAAAAACACAATCTTGATATGAAAAGGATAAAATTAAAACAAGAGTTTTTTTCATTAAGAAAACATTTTTTGTTAACAATGTATGTTGATAATCAAAATAGAACACTTTATACTGTACATACTGAGCTGTGAGGTATATTTACAATAACATCTCATTGCTTTTTTGAGACAAATAGGCCAGTAGGTAAAGATATCTGCAAAAACACTAGCAGATGGTTTCCTCATCTGAGTTCCCAATTCTGTCTGTCTGAGGGGGCAGTTTCATTTGGATCATCCTCTCACAGCCTTCATGCCCTGTCAATATTAACCCAAAGAATGTTTCATTAAAATACATATATCTGAATTTATATTAGGTAAACAATGCAAGCAACTTAAGCATAGCATTAGGACAACAACTGAGGCACAACTATGTGTACTTTATTTTTAAAAGCCTTTCAACTTGCAAAATAAATATTTTTGTTTTATTTTACAATTGTTTATCAAGGAGAGCCCTGCTAAATTGTATCAAAGATTATAAATCACCTCCATGATTTCAGCCAGTCAGCAGCAGAGCCACTGCACCTCATATCCTGTGGGTGATGTGGTCTCATGCAGCAGCGTTAGGAGGGAAAGCTCCATTCAGCACCAGGGTAGAGGCACAATAATAACATTTTACAAAGACTCTAATCTTATAAATCACTTGAACTAAACTGAAGTGATTTATGTAAGTAATAAGCCATAATATGGTGTGCATTATAGGATTATATTAACTGGCTCTCATTTTTCCCTAAGGAAGCCCATAGCATGATTTGCCGTTACAAAAGAGTGTTTATAATGGCAACACACACTAGGTTTCCCTTCTCCTGTGCATGCGCCAGCCTCCGCTCTCCCCTTCCAGGTTGCTGGGTGCTATTGCTTACTGCCTGAGACCAGACCATCACTTGAACTCAGTGGTAAGTCCCCTGCCCAAAAAACAGAATAATTGCAGGGCTAAAACTATTAAAAATCGGCTGCTTTTTAACAGGTATTGGAAAAAAAAGGTAAAGTAAGACTTTTTTTTTCCTAGCTGCTGCTTCCAAACACTCACCACCCTGAAACCAGGTCGGATCGTGGTTGTACAGAGAAATATTTTATTTTATATAATTACTGAGGCAAAAAACAATACCCAGCAATTATGTAAAATAAAATATTGAGGTGGTGTGTGTAAACTCAGAGTTTACACACACCCCCAGTGTTAGATGGTTTCACAAACCCATCAAGCTTCACTCTTAGGGTTTATGTAACATCTAACACTTCGAGTGTATGTAAACTTCTCGTTACCCCATACTTTATTCTATAAATAATAACTGGGTATAATTTTTTTCCCTAGGGGAATCCAGGTTATAATTCACATTATAACCTGCAGGTTGTGATGCCAAACGTGCACCTGGTTTCCCTCGTTCTGGGCTTCCGCAAGCCACAGCTCTTCAGTTTCTCAGTGCCAGCTGCCTTCCTTACTGCCAGAGACTTCACGCCACCGAGACTTGGCAATATGGTTTAAAAAACTCACTGTGCTAAAAAATGTTTTAAACTAGGCATTAAAAAAGTAAAAAAAAAGTTGACTTTTTTTTCTCAGCAGCCACCTCCAACCGTGCTGAACCATGATCAGACCATGGGGTTGCATAGGGACATCTTTTATTTTATATAGTTTCTGTGGTATAAAAATTATACCCGGCAATTATATAAAATAAAACATGGAACTGTGTATAAAAATCAAATTTTACACATACACACAGTGTTGGATGCTTAAATTAACCTCTCGCGCTTCACTCTTGGGATTTATGTAGCATCCAACGCCTTGGGTGTGTGTAAAATTCTAGTTTCGCATATAACCCCATGTATTAGTCTATATTTAATGCACACCCCTGGGGTGTGGTAAGCCATAAGGCTAAAATCTAAGGGCCTGCTATTCAAAATGTTGTGCTAGGCACAAACTTTTTGCTCAGGGTTAGCATACACCCGCTATATTCAAAAGGTCAAATAGCATGCGCAAATTGCATTAGCACCAGGCAAAATTAGAATGTATGCAAGTGGCAAACTGAGGGGGCCGTGTACATGAACACAGGCACAATGCTATATTCAGTGAATAGTGATGTGCAAAGTGTTTTTGTGTGACTTAGCACAACACTTTGCGTGGTGTAATCTACCACACAGGGAAAGGTAGTCTTAACTCTGGGCAAACCAGCTTTGTGCGGCTTTGTGGCTTTGCACAGTTTTGCATGACTTTTGCATGGTTTTGTGCGACCCTAACCAGTAAGTATGACCCAGAAATAAGCTAGACAGAGAGGAAACATGCTGCTCATGGATGGCATCCCTATGATGCCATCATCTGCCACCAGTCCCAGCCATGCCAGGCAGTAAGTGGTGACCCAGCTCCTAGTGGACGCCATGGCAGTGCGGCCATACAGCACACACCTGCAGACCATCTTTCACAGGACACCAACACATGCCAGTGCACACATGCAGCACTGTGGACTTGGAGGGTGTTGAGGGGAGGGTGTACAAGTAGCCAGGCTGCACCACAGACTGCGTGTGGCCACAAGGCTTGCACAAGCCATATAGTGCAAATGGGCCAGTGTTGAGAATAACCTAACACCAGTGTGCCTATCTGATGGTATGTGCCCCCCAGGCACATATTGCACATCTGTAGAGACACCACAACACACCCAGCCAGCAAAGTATATGTCACTGTGAGCATCCCATGCCAGTGGTGCAGCATCTGTGGGTCACACAACAGCATAACAGTAAGGTCCACTGTCAGTAAACAGCTGCAAGTTGGGCCTGTCACTCTGTACAGTGCAGTGGTCATCACTACTCTACATACCATAGGCATTGCTCTGTTCCTCACACTACTGGCCCCCTTGCTACTGTAGTGTCTGCTGGGCACTGTAGCACAAACTATAATTTGACAATTGCATGACGTACCACCACCTGTGCTGATGCTGTGTAGTCCCCTGGGGCACAATATCCTATGCTGTACTGTACAAATGTAGCCTGCAGCTACCACCATGCACTGCCAGACTGACTTACAGGTGGAGCTGTGGGCCAACCCAGTCAGCCCCTGTACTTCCAGACTGACCTACAAGTGGAGCTGTGGGACCCTGCAATAACACTGGGCAAACTACATGCAAATCAGGTCATAATGAGATGCTAATCTGGATGTTTGCCCACAGACTACCTAAGTAGGCTCATTTGCATGTCACTTTTGAATATAGCAAAGTTTTGCCCTGGTCAAGTGTGATTGAGCTGAGCAAATGGCTTAATTCCACACTAAACCTGCACAAATGTGTTTGCGCTGTGCAAACATTTAAGAAACATTGTATGTTTCTGCACAATGTAATTTCTCATGCGCTGATGCTTGTAGCTTTACGGACTCCACTCCTTTGCTAGCACACGCATTGGCCACATAGTTCACCTCTACCTTCCTTCATTTCAATGTGAACTGGGATGCTGTTGTGGTTTGCGCTTCCTGGTTGCTATATTCAGAGCTGTCTTATTCCAGGCCTATTTTTGCACTGCACTCCCAGCCCAGTTTTCCTGGCTTCCTTAGCATGCTATATTCAGCAGGTTTAGCACCAGAGATATCCCTTTTGTATGTTGGGGGCTATTGGTTCTGTGCTGATTAAGCATTCCAGGCAGTGCTAAATTATCCCCAGGGCAAAGTTTAGAATATCTGGCCCGTGTCCTTACACCCCAGGGAAATCAAATTTTGCATTACTACTGTAAGCATTTTTTTTTTTGAGAGGAAAATGAGATTTGGTACCTGACTGTGTTTAAAGAGATATAATGCACTGTCAGGTGATGTCTCTTGGCCAATGATATTTCTAGATTTTTTTTTCAGCCATTTTATAAAATGAGATTATAGTTTCTCTGAGAAATGTCTGAATGATATATGAGACTCGTCCAATGAGGTTTAGGCAGACAGAACTACTTAGTTTTACTTCACAGTCCTCTTGCTCAGACCTCAGATACATCGTCTCTTTTGTCATAAGAGGCATCCCTTGGATACACTATAAATATATAATTGAAGGAAAAGGATGTGCAACAAGGTTATATTCCCACTTACATATTCTTGTGATATCTGTACAATGGTAACTATGATGTAGAAGCAGCCTCTTTCAGTTTGATTAGTCTTTTTGTGTTTGAGGAAATGTATTATTTCTACTGGGTATAGAAATTGCAGCCGTGCTGTGCTTCCTTTCATATTTGTTATTCCTTTAGTATGGCCAGTTTTGTTTTGAAACTTTTTTCTTACTTTGAAATTGTTACAAAATGTATTTAAACTTCAAAGGTACTGCACCTGTGTCTTCAACTGACATTGAAATGCTGTTGTACTTATTAAGTTTTACATCTAGATGGACTTAAGCACAGTAAGGCTAATTGACTTTTACACTGTTGAAGTAAATAAGTGGGTCTTTTTGGGATTTCAGCCAGGGTCTTCTGTTATTGAAACCTATGGTCTATGTGCTGCAACACACTTCCTCTGTGATCATAAGGGATAGGTGATGTCTTCCAGTTTAGATCAAGTTGAATTTGACCACTAATATTTATAGTTCTCTTTTTAGGTACTTAACCTGTAATTGACATATGATAACACCGAGCTTATCACCCAATTTGCATAAAAAAATAATTCAAACAGGGTTTTAAATAATTGATTAGCAGTTTTTTTTTTTTCCTGGGACAATATTAACTATACAGAAAGTATTTATATAGGTTTTCTAGAAGTGTTATGTTTGTTAAAACAATGAGGCAAGTGCTATGCACTTTTACAATGTTTTAGCACTTTTATGAGCAAAACACTAATCACATTTTAGAGTTAAATAAAACCCTGTCAAACCAAATTTGCTTTGCTTTGGTTTGAAACTTGAGCACTGGTCATGTTCAAGTAAATGTTCATTTTCATTCTAGTTTGCCTGCATCCAGCAAACTCAAAAGATTACTTTTGCGCTTCCTAAAATAGTATCAATATTAAAACATGTTAAAACCATATACTTTGACATTTGAAGGATGCAAGAGCAACAATGCCCCAATTACAAGTCATTCCACATCATAGGAATGTTTATAATACCAGACTTTATTTTGTGAGCTTACTGGTGGCAACACGTGCTGTCCCTATCTGCTGATGCATCATGAAGTGATACTACTGCATAGCTTGTTTCTTAGTAATGAACCGAATGAAAATAAGATGTATCTCAGTTAGGATATCCAGGGTAAACTAAGTTTTAATAATACCAGGTGACTATTAGTTATGGCCCAAAATGTTATTCTATCAAACACAGCTCTACAATGCCGGTTCAATAACACTTTTGTTGACCAGCATCTCATCAACCTGATTTATGTTGACAGCAAGTTGTGGTTGACATAAATCCCATTTGTCTACCAGTCCTTTTTTTTCACTGGGGGGGCTTCGTCCACGAACCACCCATGTGGAGGGCACTGTACACTGCACCCCTCATACTTAGGATTATCAACTCCAGTCAGAGTTATTTCAAGGAGGGGTGGGCTGGACCAGGAGTCAGTGTGCCCCTCTGTCAGGTGCACCAACACAGTGACCTGTCAGCAACCTGTTGATTTTGTTGAGGGGTTGGTAGGTCACTGTGTTGGTGTCGCTGTCAGAGGGGAATACCATCAAACTCTCTAATACACATCAATATATAGCAGGAGATATGTAACTAAGTTTGCAAAACTCAAAGCTGCAATCACAAATGGCTGATCCTTAGGTTAGACAATTCTTGAGCAGTTGCTCTCATATATTATTTTTAACATTTTTTTGCTGCTTTGAACACCATTACTTTCACTCTCATCAAGCTTGTCAGAGAAACAGGAGACCACAGCTACACTGTCTAATGCTATCAAATCACATTTAGTGTACATTCAATAAACTTCAGACTATGCAACAGTGCTGTGGGTAAGTAGAACAGTATGCTGTGAAACATAGGGTGAGGAAATAAGCAGAAAAGCCTAGAGGTAATCCTCACATTGTACAGCGATCACTGGTGTGAAAAGAAGAACTATACAAGGTACTGCAGTCCACACCTGAGCAGAAACTATGACAAGATGGAGGCAATAGAGCACAGAGCAACAAAGATGATAGAAGACTTGGGGGCAAAACATGAGGAGAGGCTGCTAGAATTGAACATGTACAGCTGGTTCTACCATGCCGAATTGACATCAGTGTTGTGGAAGTTCGGCATAGTGAGATCCCCAATGTTGACAGGTGAAATTTTGCCTATCAGACATTGCGTGTGTTCTATCAAGAGGCTGTGCCTCCGAACCTCCCATGCGGTGGGCTGCTCTCCCAGCACCTCCTTCTATAGATTACTAACTCAGAGTCAGAAATGTTTTGAAGGGGGGAAGGTTGAAAGACAGCAAAAGGGCAACATTTTTCCCTCAGGTCCCTTGCAGTGACAATCCCGAAACTGTCGAGATTGTCGCGTGAGGGACTTTGCCATTAAAGTTTTGCTTTTCGGTTGGCATACCTGTACAGCCTAGAGAAGAGAAAGGGGTGACATGAATGAAACATTCAACTTCCTCCATGGGATATACAGAGTGGATTCAAAGGAACATTTCTACCCGAGCTCAAACACAGAGACAAGGTTAAACTCACTTAAACTCAAGGAGAGTGTATTCAAGAGGAAAGTCCTCAAGCAATTTTTCATGGAAAGAAAGGTCAAAAAGTGGAACAAGCAACCAAAGGCAGTGGTACAAGCCAAATTAGTGAGCAGCTTCAAGTATGGATGGGACAGGCATGTGAGATTAATTCAGAAAGGGGTGGCAGAAATAAAGGGGTGGGAATGCCACTTGGGCCAGTGCAGAGCAGTTAGGTAGGGTGGGCAGAGTAGATGGACCAATGGGCTTTTTTCTGTGAGGTCAGTGTTTGTGTACCTGTGGCTCTCTGCAATTTCAGTGTGAAAATTTGTTTCTCATCAGTCATTATATATACTGGTCCAGTCCTCCTGTTATCTCCCTCTGCTAACACCGCTCAACTGTTCGCAGTAAAAATAATCCTTCGCTACAAGGTAAAACCCTCACAGTAGTATCTGTGTACATTCCAATGCAAGAATAAATAACAGGCATCAGACTTGTCACTGACTTCCTGGACAACAACCCACACCGTGGGGAGACTATTGTAATGGGAGATCTCAATGTTAACTGATTGGCGCCAGAAGCTCACCAGTATAAGGATGCCATTGCAGCATTTGATATAACCCAATTGGTCACTACCCCAACTAGAATCAACTAAGAGACAGGTAGTAGTAACACTCTGCTTGATATGATCCTTACCACCCATTCCAACAGAATTTATAACACAGTATTATTACCGGACATGCTAAGTGATCACTCCCCTGTTATCCGCCAATGGTCCAACAAAGCACCCAGATCAAAAGCCACATTCTCCAACATGGAACTCTAAAAAAAGGATGCTTTCCCATTGCCTTGCCGCCCTGTCAGTGATTGACTGGGCACCCCTTAACTCAGCAAACAGCACTAACTATTCCCTTAATTACATCATTTTCCAGATTAATAAAGTTTGCAACAACTTTTGCCCCTTAAAACAGGAAATCAAGATCCTCTGTTAACCCCTGGATTACCCCATAGTTAGTCACCATGATCTGAAATTGGGATAATCTCTGGCTCTGAGCTATGCCTTCAGGGCAACAGCCTGACTGGCAGTGCTATAAAGCTGCTAGGAACCAGCAGAGCTAGGCAATATGTAGTGCCAAAAAAGCCTGCTACAAACTCATTGGGCAACAGTAAATCCTTCTGGGAGAACATCAGAAATATTATGGGGAAACCCAACACATCCTCCCCACTATGTTCAAGGTTAACGGCTTCACTATCCAAGACCCCAAATAAATAATGAACAAGTTTAATATTGCTTTCATTGGATTTCAGCAGTGTCCTTCCCTAAAATTTCTTTGATGACTCCACCCTGCCCTGCCCAAATAGTAGATACTGCCTCCACAGGATACCCCTCCTTTCTACTTCAGAAAGGTATCCATTACTGAAGCTAGAAAATACTTTCAAAAAGTCCTAAGCAAATCTAGTTTCAGCTGCGCCACCTAGATGTAAACTTCTCTCTCTCTCACTTGACATCATCCTACTCCCACTCACTAAACTTCTGAATCTTTCACTCTCCATTAGACAGTTCCTCCAGCTCTGGAAATCAGCAGTTGTTACATCCGTGCATAAAAGTGGTGATAGATCCCTTTACGCCAACTACCGCCCCATCTCCATCATCCCGCCACTCTCTAAGGCACTTGAACGTATATTTTTGCAGACCAGTAGTTGTCTGAATTCATCAACAAATATAACCCCCAGTGTCCACAGCAGTACGGTTTTAGAAAAGTCCCTAGTACACTCCTCTGCTTGACTTCACTACCCATGTACGTAAGGCCCTAGATGCAGGTAGCCTCCTGGGTGTGGTGTTCATTGATCTGACCAAGGCCTTTGACACTGTAAATCACCAGCACCTGTTGCACTCCCTATCAACCTTTGGCCTATCAAATGAGGCTACTAAATAGTTTGAAAGCTACCTTATGGATAGAATCCAAAGGGTCAAAATTGCAAACTCTCTCTTGAATAGCCTCCCTGTTCGCTGTGGTGTCCCCCAAGACTTCATCCTTGGTAAACTTCTATTTAGCCTCTTTATCAATAATCTTCCTGCAGCTTGCAGTAACAACATGATACTCTATGCAGATGATGCAGTCTTCTTCCACCCACACTGACCCCATCCCTCTCTCCCAGGACCTTAAGACAAACTTCAGCCAACTGTAGCTGAGTCCTGGTTCAAACAAAACAAACTACTGATGAATTACAAAAAAACTAAGTCTATGCTGTTTTGCAGCTCACACAGCAATCCCAGAACTACTAACCTCACTGTTCATATTAAAAAATTAATCGGTAACTTACTCAAGTGCAGGAATTTAGATACTTAGGTATTACCCTCGACAGCATGGTGTCCTTCAACCCACATGCCCGAAATGTCTCAAAATCTGTAACTCCAAAACAGGAGAGTTCTACTGGCATCATCACTTCCTGACAAATGAAGCCATGCATGTTGCTATAACCAGCTCTGTGTTGTCCATCATTGATTACGGGCTACTGTTTTATGGGGCTGCAGCAGATACCATCCTTAAATGAATCAGGACAGGCCTCAACAAGTACTGTACACTTATCACTGGCATGGGGATGCTTACACATACCTATACTCTCTACAAGCATGCTAATTGGCTCCATCTACATAGTACGCTTACTTATCAGTCATGCCTCCTGGTGATGAAAATCTACCTTAGCCTTACACCACCTGCTACACATTCCTTAATGTTACCTGCTGCCAACTCACATTTCACGCACTACTCCCTCAAATCACTGTATATCATTCCTTACTGCTGTACCTCCCAAATTCAACATGCCTTCTACAACAGTGCCCCCTCGCTGATGAATAACTTTCCCCCTGAAATCACTGCTGAGAAGAAGCTCGGTCCATTCAAACTTAAACTTCATCAGCAACTCTTTGAGCTTAGTAACTGTGAATTGCTCCACATAGGCCTTCACTACAACTTCTCCTCTCCCCCACTTCCCCCTTGAGCCCCCTCCTGCTCCCACCCTCTCCTTTTCCTTTTGTCTCTCCTTTTCTCCTTCCTCTTAACCCACCTAGCATTTTTGTTGCCTCAGCACTTGTGATGTCAACAGCTTGACTGTTATCTCTCTTTAGCCCCCTCCCTACTTTGTCCTAGATCAATATTTTTGTACTCACTTCTTGTTTGCCAGTCTGTTACTGACTGCAGTGCTTATCTGTCTGTCATTGTACTGTTTTGACAACTCATTCTGTATTGTACTCTCAACTGCTTGTTTTTACTATACTGCTAATGTGGAACCATTGTAAATGAACCTCTGGTTCAAAGGTATTTGTAATCCTAGTACTCAGTAAATAAAAATAAATAAATAAAATACCAAAATATGGGGAAATGGGTAACTTAAACATTTGATATACCCTCAGTACGTGATACCTGGGTAAACCAGCTTTGCTCTTGTGGATTATTAGGTATCCCAAATCTGGGCTGTGTAAAGAAAATTCTTCTGGCTCACATCCCCATATGCATAATTCTATGTTGTCTTCTGCTTTTTGTGAAGCATAGTGCTGGTCATTTGACCTCTAGCCCTAACCTGGGGAGGGCTTGTGCTGCTTGAATGTACAAATACGAGGCAGGATTTGCTAAGGGATTTGGCCAGATCAGGATTTTCAGCAGCAGACATCCAATCAAACAGTGGGCCTCTGATGAAGACTATGATAAAAGTGCCAGAGCATGTTGTAAGTGTAGGAGATTCCTACCATTTCATCTTATTGTTTAACCTGCAAATACATTTCTTCAATGGCAGCGTTTCTGTCTCTGTGGAATCTTCATTGCTTAGGTCATGTTACAGGGTTTGAAAGTTGTTTGCTTTTGTTGCAGACAATGGTTCAAATATTAATATTAAAAAAGCACTTCATGATGGCAACTATGTACACATACATGGTTTTGCCCATTGTCTTATCCTAATCATTAGAAGCCTCCTGGATAATGACCATCAAGTATCAACCACTGTGGGTACAGTGCGAAAAGTGTGTGACCACTTCAACCATTCAGAAGAAGCCAGTGACATTCTTGCTGATATCCAGAAAGCCAAGGTCTTCCTCATCTCTAGCGTGTTCAGGATGTAGCAACAAGGAGGAATCCATCTTACTTTATGACTGAACGCATCCTTGAACAAAAGGTAGCTATCATTGAGTATATCATGTACAATGATATTTGGGAGGGCATTGTACTCCATTCTACTCATTGGTCTCTGCTGGAACAGTTGTGTCACATTCTGAAACCATTGGTGAGTGCTACAAAAGATGTCACTGCAGAAAAGGTATCCTTTAGCCAAGTAACTTCATTCATTCTACTTCTCAAAAAAAGGTTGGAGAAATGAAGAGCAACTTAGATATGAATCAGTCTTTAGTCAATAATGTGCTTTCCAGACTAAGCAATGGTGAGAAATTATCAGCCATGACACAGAGCCAGGAGTATTTCTTAGCAACATTGCTAGATCCACATTTCTGGAACAGACACTTTCCTGATGTGGTTTCTGTCATTATGGAGGAGTTGAACTACAGGCAACTTTGATTTATGCAGTAGATGAGGTTTCATTAGGAGGATTGTCAAGCAGTACTACAATGACATCTCCTCAAATTCAAAAGTCTGCTACAAAAACCAGTACAGAAACAGGCAATGAGGAGGATGACATTTGGGGCCAGCTGCAGGACATTGAAATGCCACAAGGAGAAAATGCATGCTCAGTAGTAAGCATGGTAGGTGCATATCTGTCTTAGCACAGCATTACTATTAAGGATGACCCTTTAGCTTATTGGCAAGAGAAAACAACATTCTGGCCAAAGCTATCAACCAAAGCTTGTAAGTATATTGGATGTCCACCCTCCAGTGTTTGCTCTGAGCATTTATTTAGCTTTATTGGGGATGTTGTGACTAATAAATGAACAAGAGTAACACCAGACAATGTGGAGAAACTAATGTTCTTGAAGTTTAACTTGCCAAATGTTGGATATATATGTGATGCTGATCTTGAAGAAGATGACACTGACAGCAGTGCCTGGGCTGCAGCTGTGGAGTGACACATCAGCTTTTAATTTTGAGACTCACTGGACTGCTTAAAAGTAGAGATCTGGGACTTGCCTGCCTCTTAACTGAATCATCGTCATCATCCTGGGTGTCGGTGGGAGGTACAGTCTGTACATGACATTCATGTCATCATGTACTGGTAGCAACTGTGACAGACAAGTCCCTGATCTCACACCCAGTCACTTTCTCACTCTGATGAGATCATTTATTTTATTACCTAATGCACCTAAGAATAATTATTTCTTACATAACCATAGCTTTATTTTTTCCCAGGTTTTAGTAGTGGCAGTAGTAGCAGTAATGATGAAGTGGTCACTTTGGACTTCCTGGTGCTTCTGTTCTTTCACATTGCTTCATATTGTGTTCCACACTAAGACCAGTTGCTATGCTAAAATAATTGGTGACATACAAAAAAACACACTGACCGCTTCTACAAAAAGTCAGACTTAGGAGACTGGTTTTAAAAAAATAGAGATCTGAGACTTGCCTGCCTTTTGACTGCGTCATTGTCATTGTGGGGGTGGGTGGGAGATGCAGCCAGTACATCATATTCACATCAACACATAGTGGTAGCAACTGTGGCAGACAAGTCTCTGTTCTCACACAAACAGTAACTTTGTCATTCTAAAGAGATCAAATACCTAAATGCGCACAACTAAATAACCATATTGATAAATGCTGCTAGCTCTTTTGTTTCCCCAGGTAGTAATGGTAGTATTACGTAAGCAATAATGTACAACAGGGTATGTGTCGTGCTGGGATAACCTCATGCCTGAGGTGGTTGGACATGTGACCGTAGGCCGAGTGCATCCAACAACTCCAGAAGTGAGGTTATCCCAGTAATAACACACACCCTGCGGTGCATTATTGCTATTATACAATGGCTCATTGTTATACAAAATAAAAATATTTTTTTTAAATGTTTTTAGTAAATTTGTAGTGTGGTAATATGTCTTTGTTTCTGAAGAGAAGATCCTCCATCAAATCAATACAGTGAGGTTGAGCTCTAGGACTAGACCCATGATGTTGTACTGGGATAACATCATGGGTCCAATCCCAGACTGACTAATCAGAGGTAAGTATTCTTTCTTTACACTGTACAATAAAAACTAAAGTACAATTATTTAAACACACTATAGCCCCCTTCTAAAAAATTAGACTCAGGAGGAGACCATTTATTTACAAGCTAGAGATCTGGTCTCGGACTTTCTTGTCATCACAGTCACTTCTCATTTTTTCAAAGCAGTTATTTTTGGTAAATGTGCCTTAACTATATCAAAGCATAAAATAAGTGGGTTAGCATTGCAATTTGCGACCCAAGAATCAGGAAACAGAAGTCAATTCCCAGCTTGATTAGCAATGATTGGTAATCATAGAAGCTGGTCATCCTGCTTATTGTTTTTTATTTTCCCTGGTGTCTGGTGGTGCCCCCACCCTCTGACTGCCAGCCCTTTGTTTCCCTGGTGTCTAGTGGCCCCTCCGTTCACCAATCGCCATCCCTATAATGCTTCTATCCCTGGTGTCTAGTGGACCCCCCCTGACCAATCAATGTCCCTGTAATTTTGTCATTCCCTGGTGTCTAGTGGCACCCCCCCCCACCATCCGATCACTGTCCCTGTAATTCATTTGTTCCCTGGTGTGTAATGTGATCCCCCCTCTGATAGCTGTCTCTGTTCTTTTGTCTGCTGATGATTTTTTTTAAAGCTGAAGAAAATAAACAGCCTATCACCAATCACTCCTGTACCCCCATCTAACCATCCACTGTGCACCCACCTCCCCACACCCCCCTTGACACCTCCACAGACTGTCACTCACCTATGGAGGTCCCAGGTTCGAGATCCATGCTTCCGATTGAAGACCCATCTTGCTCTGGAACTGGCGACTGCAGTATGGAAAGGTAAATGTGGTTCTATGTTTTTAATGGGGATTTCAACTTTGGTACATAACTCAGTCATTTGTTGACATATTAACCACAAATTTTCAACATGGCTTTTTGGGGACCCCACCTCATGAACAACATAACTCACTATGCAACTCCTGCCCGAAAGGCGATATCTCATTCACTTGACAAATTCACCTTTCAGGTAGGATTTGTGTAATGTCAGTCATATTGTTCATGAGATGGGGTCATAAGAAGGCTATGTTGCAAATATGGGGCCAAAATATGAAAAAATGGCAACGTTATTACCGTTTGTTGCCATTTCGCTACGCACCCTCGTAACTTTGGAATTTTAGAATATTTTGACCCCAGATTTTCAACATAGCCTTCTTATTACCCCACTTCCTCTATGTCACAACTGTCATTTTTCAAATCCTGGCCAAAATGTGTTTCCGCACCTGTGGCACAGAATGGCATTTCAGTTGCACAGAATTATGCTTTGGCAGGGACTGGAACATTTTCTGCACCAGGTACATGAGGTATGGTAATAGGAAGGCTATGCTGACAATGTGGTTGAAATGGCACATTCAGTTTCAAGACTGTATACAATGTCTATTTTATTACTATATACAATAATAAGTAATAATTATATGGTTTAAAGTAAAAATACCCATTTTTGAAAACTGCCAATCAAAATTGGCTGATTGCTAATTATTTTTCATTTTGATTAGCAAAGTCCACTAATCAACTCTCTGACACTAATTTATGTTTTGCGTATTGATTTCAGTGCTGGCAGACTACTTCTGGTTTTCGCCTGATTGTAGTAGGTAGGGGTAGTAGCAGACTGCAGTCTTGAAGTTGTAGCTGACTGACTGGCTCTCTGACCATCTGTCTCTGACTGGCTGCCATCTGCTCTGGCCTGGTGCTGTTTTTGTGTTCCTGGCTTCTTCTTCATCACTTAACTATCTAATATACATATGGTGCCTGCCTGTATCTGCTGAGAAATAGAAATCAGTACTGTTAATAATATAACTTATACACAGCATTAGTATTTCTTAAATGTCAAACATATGAGTAATTAAAGAGCATTCTCTGCTACTAAACGGTTTAATTTTTTTTTTCAACAGATATGTTGATTAAAAGCAGTTTAAAATGATTTTTTAGCATATGGTTACCATAAAACAATAAAGGTCATAAAAGGTTGGTATAAGGTTGGGATAAGGATCCAAACATTTTTTTGCTTATAAGAACCTTTTATAACTTCTAAAGCTGGAAGACTGGGCAAGGATTTGGCAGCTGAGTTTCAAAGTAAAAAAAGTGCAAATTCATGCAATTTGGGCACAGACACCCATGGGGCAATGTACCATTTGGGTGGGGAGGTATTGGTGACAACAAAACGGGAAAATGGAGGTAATAATTTCTGATGACCTAATGGTGGCAAAGCAGAGTGATAAGGCAGTGAAGAAAGCAATCAGGATGCTCTGGTGCATATAGGGGGGAATCACCAGCAGAAAGAAACGGGTAGTGATACCCCTGAATAGTTCGATGGTGAGGCCCCACCTCAAGTACTTTGTCCAGTTCTAGAGGCCCTATCTCCAGAAGAACATAGACAGGCTCAAAGTAATGCAGAAGAGGGCAACCAAAATGATGCAGGGCCTGCATCAAAAGCCATATGAGGAAAGACTCAAGGAATTAAATATGTACTCTCTAGAGGAATGGAGGGGAAAGGGGGACATGATAGAAATGTTCAATTACCTCACAGGTATTAACAATGTACATGACGGTAGCATTTTACATAGAACTAGATGTATACAATGTATATTTTATTTATATACAATGATAAGTAATAATTATATGGTTTAAAGTAAAAATACCCATTTTTGAAAACTGCTAATCAAAAGTAATTTATAATGCAATGTGTTATCTCTATCAGACTTATATTTCCCAACAAGATTCCCTATTTTTGGAAATATTCCATAATATCCTGCTTACTGTCATCCCACCAAAGTTACTGTGCATCATAGAGGAAAAAAACTGACTTTTGAGCTTCTAAAAGAGATTGAAATCCTTGTAGAATCAAAGAATCTTCTAATAAGGATAAATTCAATTTCCAAAAGCCCAGTCCTTTAGTAGTATTCTGGAAATTTGAGATTATAACTGACAATAAACCATGGTCTGATATAGCTACTATCTGTACCACAGGTTGCTGAAACATTAATGTTGAAGTCAGAAAGAAATAGTTGTTTCTGGTTGCCCTCTGCCCTTGAAAAAAAAGTAAAAGGAGCTCCTATAGTATGAACAACATCAGTAAGCCCTGTCTGACAAATTAAAATCATTCAAAAACACATCACAGAAGGTTTTGTTTGTTGTTAAATCCCTATTAGTTAGAAACCTACTAATATTAAAGTTCCCTTCAAAGACAATATTCTTACTTTTATAAAGATACGGCTGCAACAGTTTCAATAAATCAATTCTAAGCACCTTCCCCTGTGGTGCATATATATTTAGAAAACAAAACTCTACTCCCTGTATCAGTCCAACTAATAAGAAAGCTCTACCTGGAAAATATGTCTACCATATGGGTCACTTGGAAATATGAAAACGTAAACCCAATGCCCACCCTGCAACACAAGTCCGACCCACCCGACCAATAACTAGGGTCCCATTTCCAATTAGCAGAGGCCATCTCAAAATAAGCTAGATAATATACCCTGGTGTCCTGTAAAAAAAAAAAAAGCATCAGAAATACCAGTGGCAAACAGTGCAAAAGTGGCTAAACGTTTATGCTATAACCTAATACTGTTCTCATTTAAGATAGCTAATTTTGAGATTATAGTTAGAACAAGCAGTGGACAAAGTGGTTTAAGTCTCGGTAGATTTCTTCCTCAAATTTTTTTTAAACCCTGTCTAGGCCCTACTTTTTTCTTCGTCACCTTTGCAGGTATTGCCAAATCCTCATTCATATCCTGTTCAGGATCTTGACAGTCTCAGTCATGTGGCCTCTCTTCCTTCTGGCTTCTTGCAAGATGGTGACCGTGCTGCGTGAAGCCATCAGACGATAGTGGGAGCAGCAAATTCTAGTTTTGTTTTTAAGTTTTGTTAACTGTTTGCTGCATTTTAATTTTGTGATTCTGTTTACTTTTCCTGTTTTGCATGTTTTGTTTTTAGTTAGTCTCTCCTAGTCTGTTTTAGTGGTAGTAAGTGAGGGACTGAAGTGAGCTAGCAAGCGGTAGCTTGCATTTAGTCGGTATCTTAGAAGTCCAGGATAAAACAGAATACGGAATATGAGTGTATTAACACTACCAACTTTTTTGGTGTGGCTTAGCGATTAGCAATACCACCATAACTTTATTTTTTAATGAGGTCTGGCTGATATTAATTACCCTACCTGATTGAGAGAAGGAGCTGAAGCCCTGCTGGCTGGAGGGTAGACTGGTGTGCATGAAGAAACTGTTGAGTGGCATTGAAGGAATCCAGAAGTGTTGGAAGGAGACATTCAGTGGGAGAACAAGAAGTCCAGGATTGGCGCTGAGTGAACCAGGAACCAGGAATATCTGAGCAGAGTATGGAGTGGAGTATCTGGGTTTTTGGCACCGAAGAATTTTGGTCTGGTGGCATGCCCGCAGATAAAAGTTGTGGACTCGGAGGGGTGAGGAGTTGATCCTGCAGGTCCTGTTTGTGGGGGAAGGGACCTTGGCTCTGAGTATTTTCCTTTGGGGACTTGGGAGGACTAATCGGAGGATTGGTTGTCTCCTGAGTTAGGCCCATGGATCCTGGGGTTCACCTGGCTGGTTTGGGTGTTTCCCTGGCTACCTGAAGTAGGGAGAGTGCTGGAGCTGGGGTCTTCCCCTATATGGGCTGGGCTGGATTATATTTCTATCACCCGAGTAAAGCAGATGTCAATGGATTAACCATTCAGAGCGGCTCCAAAAGTTTGGACTGTATTAAAAAAGACTGGGGAAGGAGTAAGGACTCCAGGAAACAACAAGTACAGTAATAACTTTATTTTAAGCTGTTTAATAACTGCATTTGCTAAAGTATCAAGAGGACTTAATTTTAAAAAGGGCTGGTGGCCCTCCCTGGACGCTGCTCATGTAGTAGGAGTTGGCAGAGTTTTTGTGGAGAGACTAAATAGACTGTTGAGGGTTTTATGGGGATAAATATTTTGTTTTACTGTTAATTTGTAGGGTTTTGGGAGGTATTATTAGTTTTGAGGTTGTTGGGTGCTAAGATTAGGATTGTGTTGCTGGACCTATTGTTGTTATAATTATCAGCAGCATGTATCTGGGTTTTGTGTCGGCGGGCAGGCGCTACTCCCCCACCAGGCTGAGGGACTTACACCCTTTCTACAGTCCCCCATTACACCCTTTGGTGTATATGTGTTGTCGTGCTTTGGGGATTGTTAGGAGGAGTGGAAAATTGGTCCCTTGGGTCTGGTGGGGGGAGCCGGGTGGACAGAGTGGGGTAGTTTGTTCAAGGAGCTGCCCTGGGGTGAAATAGGACCTGGAGAGGGGACCTCCCTTTCTAGTTCCCATACCCGAGGGTTCCATGAGTAGTGGGCATGTGACCCGCTCTTTCATTGCCACTCATCCAACTCAGGCAGTGTTATGTAATGCCAGGTCAATAAAAAAACAAGACAGCAATTATTGCTGATCTTGTTGAGACATCTGACCTGGTTTACGTCACCGAGACCTGGCTGGATGAGAATGCTGGCCCAGTATTGGAGTCTGCAGTTCCAGCCGGGTACTCGGTGATACACCGCCTGAGATTGGATGGTAGGAGCGGGGGTGTTGCCATCTGTTTTAAGACAGAACTGGGCCTTGTAGAGGTTCCTGTGGGGATTACCAGATCCTTTGAGTGTATTATGGGTGCAGGTGTGGGCCGCAGGATTCTTCTCATCTACCATCTACCCGGAGATGGGAAAGTTTTCCTGCAGGAAGTTGAAAACCTCATGGTCGACATGGTATTGGAGTCTCCCAGGTGGTTGGTCCTGGGGATTTCAATGCCTGGGTCGATGATGAACTTTCACTTTTTGTTCAGAACTTCCTCCAACTGATGATCTCATTGGACTTCACACAGGTAGTTACCTTTGCGACCCTTGTACAAGGTCACTCTTTGGATCTGGTATTCCTCCTGGGTATGGAGGCTGCTGACATGGTGGTGGAACTGGTCGGATGGTCAGACCACTTCCCTGTAAGGTTCAGTTTTGGGGATCCCCCTGTGAGACCTATAACTTTGGAGATGGTCTGGTACTGCCCTTTGAGGGGAGTTACCCCAGGGAGTCTGATGATAGTGCTGGACCTATCAAGTAGGCCAGTGGAAAGCATGGATCCAGGAGACCTAGTAGTACACTATAATAGTGTGGTGCTGAGTGCCCTGAATTCCATAGCTCCTGTCCAAGTTCACCCACTCCTCTCTGCCCTCGGTCCCCTTGGTATGATGGGACTTTGAGGGAGCTGAGAGAGCAGGGCAAAGGTTGGAACATTGTTGGTGAAAATCTGGCAGGGAGGAGGACAGGCTTAGATTGATGGCCCATTATCTGGACTATCAATCAGCAATCTCCCGTAAGAAGGCAGAGTTCCTGTCCAAGGAGATTGCTGCAGCAAAGAATCGACTGACTCGGCTATTTCGGTCTGTGGACAGGCTGTGCAATCCAGCCTGTCTTCGGGACCAGAGAGCTTTTTCACAATTGAAGTATGAGGAGTTTGTCCAATTCTATGCAGATAAGGTGTCCTCCATCAGGTCGGAGATCCACTTGACTCGTTCAAATGAGCAGAGTGGTGGTCGATGGGAGGGTACAGACACCCAGTCTGTCTGGACGGATTTCGACCCACCAGCAATCATGGATATCGTGAAGATTATTCAGAGCTAGTGACCGACTTACTGTAGTTTGGATCCTGGTGCAACACTCCTTCTGGTGGGGTATTTTGATGTCATCAGACCGATCCTTGCAGATATAGTCTGGTGCTCACTGGACCGGGGGGAGTGTCTGGACATCCTGAAGGAGGCTCTGGTGACACCCCTTTTAAAGAAATCTTCCTGTGACCCAGACTGTCACTAACTACAGACCAGTCTCCAACCTTCCCTTTTTGGGGAAGGTTCTTGAGAAGGCAGTTGCTTTGCAGCTTGAGAACTTTCTTACCACCTATGAAGTCCACGATCCTCTCCAGTCTGGTTTCAGAAAGAGGCATAGTACCGAGACAGCACTAGTTAGAATACTTAATGAGCTTCTGACAGCGAGAGATCGGAGGAGTAGTTTGATCTTGGTCCTCCTTGATCTGTCTGCAGCGTTTGACAGCCTGGATGATGGGGTGGTGCTTGAATGCCTGCGGCTCCTCTGTGGGCTGTACAGTCCTCAGGTGGTTTAAATCTTTCCTCACAGGCAGGACACAGAGGGTGGTATCAGGGATTTTTCCCTCGGCCTCCTTCTCACTGCCTTATGGGGTTCCTCAGGGTTCAGTGTTGTCCCCCATGTTGTTCACGGTGTATGTGCTGCCATTAGGAGACATTATAAGCTGGTATGGGCTGAGCTTTCACTGTTATGCAGATGATACTCAACTCTACATGTCCTTTGTGCCGAACAGGATAGTGCGATATCAGTCTTTAACAACTGACTCACTGAAATCCAAGACTGGATGAGTGCTAACTGGTTGAAACTAAATCCGGATAAGACTGAGGTGTTGGTGGTGGATCCAGGTCAGCAGGTAGAGAAGTTGACTCCTGGCCAACCATCTGGCCTTGGACTAGGTGTTAACCAGTTGAGATCTTCTAAACAGATGCGGAATCTTGGGTGTTGTACTTGACAACAAATTGACATTGAAAGCGCAGGTGGCATCAGTTGTCAAGTCCTCATTTTATCATCTGAGGAACATCACCCAGATAAAACACCTAGTTCCACCTGAGGATCTGCCTACATTGATTCACACCTTTGTGTCTTCTCATCTGGACTATTGCAATGCCCTGTACCTAGGGTTACCGGGGGTGGACCTCCATCACATGCAGCTGGTGCAGAATGTGGCAGCCAGGTTGCTGACAGGGCTATCAAGACAGCCATGTCATGCCTGTACTACGCAAGCTGCACTGGCTCCCAGTGTGATGGAGGATCATCTTCAAGGTCATGTTGCTGACCTACAAGACCCAACACAGACAGGGACCAGGTTACCTGCAAGACCTCCTTCGGCCCTACTGCCCCCTCTGCTCCCTCAGTTCCACTGACAAGGTATTGCTAGAAGTTCCAAGAGTCTGTTTGCAGACATCTGGAGCTAGGGCTTTTTCCTTTATAGCACTGACTCTTTGGAATACTCTACCTCATCAGATTAGAGAGTGCCTGTCCATCGAGGCTTTTAAATCACTCCTGAAAACCAATTTATTCGAAAAGGCCTTTGGGGAACATGGCTAGCTCCGGAATTGCTGTGGTTTATTTTATGGTTATTTTAATCTGTATGTATATTTCAAGGATATTATTTAAATCTGATGTTTCATATTGTATCAGCGCTTTGGTTACAGAAAAGCGCTCTATAAATAAATTTGACTTTGACAGACAAAATTTCCATCTGGGAAGAAGTATGGGAAAATACATCTGAATTAATGTCCTCCTCTGAAGGGTTTGGCTGTATTGCCTCAAATCTGTTAGCAGTAGGAACTCTGACTTCCAAAACACCCAGTGGAAGTCCTCCTTTTATGTAAACAGTCACAGTATCTGATGTCTGTATAGGCAGGGGTGGCATAGCAGTAGAGGGATGCAGAGTTACAATGGAAGCAGTATCCTGTTCTCAAATGTGCTCTTCCACAGGTACTGGTTGCCCTTTCTTTCCTAGATGAGATGCCTCTGGTGGGGGCTTTTGAGAGGAATTAGTTTGTTTGGTTGCTTCAGCATAGGTATGAGGAAAGAACAGGCTCTCGGAGGATACGGTCCTGAGTTGGGATAATGCATGGATCCACTATCATGTTCTCTATATGCAGTTGACAGATAAATATCCAGAATGCCAAAATCCACTTCTGCAGAGTTGTGTGCAGCTTTAGTACAGTCTGTAAAAGTATGGCCTTGTTCCCCACATAAAGAACATACAGACAGATTCTCGCAGTAGTATTCAGAATGCCCTAATTCCCCACAGTTAGTACATTGAACAGCATCACAAGAGGTATTAATATGCTGGGCTGACCCACATGTGTAGCATCTATGGGGCTGCCCTGGATGAAAGAGGAAACCTTTATCCTTCCCAATAAAAAAACAATTAGGCAAATGCTTAGAGTCAGTCCCCTCTTGGCACAGTTTAACTTCCACTTTCCAGCCCCAATTCCAGAAGCCCTCACAGTCCAGTATTAGTTCAGGTAATCCTTCCACAACACATTTCTGCTCAAGCCAAAAAAGAATATCAATAATATTAACCCCTTCACTACAGAACAAAATAGTAATTTACCTGAAAGCTTGTTTTGTCAGGGGTATTATTTGAAAGGGTGTCCACAATGGGTTTGTTTTAAGCAGCATATATTTGCTCCCAAAACATTCTAATAAATCTGGGGTTCTAAAACTAATATCAATGGAGTGTTCCCCAGAAATATGGATCAGGGCATACACATCTTTAGGAGTAAAGCACAGGGATTAATATTTATCCCAAACAATATCTATTAGGGGGTGTCTCTAACCCTCCCTGATACCTCAAATGAATCGCATTACACCATTTACCCAGTTCCACAGTCCTAACAATATGCTGCCCATACCCATGTTTGTTGCTGTTCCTGCGTGTTGAAGCATCCAGTGTATTTTCCTCCCCTTGCTCCATAGACTCCATATATATTTGTTGTACAATAGCAGTGGTGTCTGTATCCAGCTTAGCTACCCCCTGTGGTGGATCAAATCCCCTTTTTTGTTGTGACCCCAAAAGAGATAGCAAAACACTACCTGTAGTACCACATTCCAGTTGATGAGGCAGCGATTCACAGTGTGCAGTCTCCATCGACTCTGCTCCCATAGAACCTGGATTACTGTCATCCTGTACAATGACAGGAACCGGCTCTGAATCCTCGACAGCTTTCCAATCCCCGTTCTCCTGCTGTATCCACCCTGTGTCTACCAATGCCTGTTCCAGTGACCAGCTGCTTGCGTCATTGTTGCAACTGTGAGTTCCCAGAACTATCAAACGTAAATCATCTGATGTAGTACAAAAACCCTCAGAGCTACCCAGAACAAAAAGCTTAGCAGATTGAGTACCTGCCGTTTCAGGAGATTCGGTAAGTCTCTTCCTCTTACCCTGGTCTTCGATATTAGAGGGCTCCAAATGCAGCTGCCTCTCTATGTTCATTAATTCCTCCAACAAAATATTTTTTTTTTCTTGTAAGGAAAGTTTGTCAGTCAGAGTGGGTACCCTCACCATCTCAACCATACTCTGTATATTCCTGGGGTCAACCACAGTAGTGGAAGAAACGGAAATATTTTCAGTGTCTACAGCACCTGGTACTTCCAACACATGTCCTGCTTCATGTCTCTCTGTCTCTCTCTTGCTCCAAACTGCCATCCGCCATCCTGCAGCAAAGCTTTGACATGCCATGCTGGATGAGAGTAGGGGTAATTTCTTTATTAGAATAAGACATGTAACAAAATACACAGTACATTCAAGGGGTACATTCATCACAATTAGTTACAAATTACAGATTTCATAACACCAAAATGAAAAGGAAAACAACAACTTAAGTTAAAAACACAACCTTTGAAGCAACACAATTATTTGATAACAAATAGCAAGTAAATACAAATCACACCTATTTATACTTTATAATGTGTGAAAACCCTTTCACCAATTTTAACTTTATCAGTAGTATACATTTGCATATCTGTCAGATAAACTTTTTGTAATTCATTTAGGATATACTGACAACATCCTTCTACAGTGGGTTTCTTTTGATATAAGACCCATTGACAATGCGTTTGCCATAAACAAAACCGTAATACTGCAAGAAATACCCTTAACGTTCCTATATCATACATACAGAACTGTGATGAAAAATTACCAATTACCAATAAATCACAGGAAGGATGTGCCAACCAGGCCATTACCCATTTCTTCGACAAATATCCACACAAGTTATTTGAAAAGGAGCAATACAGAAGAAAATGTTCCATAGTTTCCTCCTTATTGGTGCATTCCAAATATGGACAGTTTCTTTCTTCTATTGCCTTGTATTTCGTAGTACCCCTAATATTGAGACGACCATACATAATGAGCCACTGTACTTCCCGCATGTACGATGGTAAACAGGGATTAGTCAACTGATCCAATATGTTATGGTTCAGGACAGAAGGACAATTCTTGAAACTGGGTAACACTGGATAGAACAAAGACATAACCACTTTATACAGTGTATGTGAAGAACTATCACGGATTTGAGTTTTAGTCATCTGCCATTTATACAGTTTTTGAGCAGCAGGCCTAAAATAGGCAGGGATGGATAATTTGGTATGTAATTTAGGGGCACAATGTATCCATGCAACACAATAGCGATCCAAAGTTGTCCAAAACCACATAACTTTGGCCGTTATAGGAAGTTTAAAACAATTTTGTAAAGATTTTGTGAAAAATAACGTGTGACAAAATACTACCGGGTCAATCATCCCTGTACCACCTTTCTGTTTATCCAAATAGGTGTAACATCTCTTAACTGGATTAAGCCGATTACCCCAGAATAGCTGGAAACTCAGGCTATAAAGTCTTGTTTCCAAATGGGAAGGCAATGGGTACAGAACAGCAACGTACTGTAGACAGGGTAATATAAACTGTTTAAAAATCAGTACTCTCTTCAGTTTTGAAAACGAAACTGTTTCCTTCGAATAACTTTGATTTCTACTGAGTTCAATACCTTCATCCAGTTATCATCTGGGAGATTCAATGGACCATAAACAATCCCTAATATAGTAATGGGCTCAGTAGACACCTGAATAGACTTGAATACAACAGCTTTCTGATGTGAACATCCTAACAAAACTCCTCTAGATTTCTCAAAATTAATTTTGGCATTGGAGAAAACTGCATATGTCTGAAAAATCTGGAAAAACCTACCCATTTGTTCCTTACGTTGAAAAAAAAGGCATAAATCATCTGCAGAGGCCTGTATGTTCAAAACATAATCTGAAGTAGGTAAATGAAATCCTTCCCACTGAGGAAAAATGTTAATAGCTCTAACCAGGGGTTCCAATGAGCAGACATATAATAGTGCACTCAAAGGACAGCCCTGTCGCACCCCAGACTCCAGTACCCAACCCTTCTCAATTCTACCTTTAATTACAGGATGAATCCACGCACCTGCATACAATTTCTTTATGATAGCAAGTAAGGCACTGGGAATGCCTAGAAAATCCAAAGTAGCAAACATAAAGGGATGACTGACCCTATCAAAAGCTTTTTCTAGGTCCAGAGAAAGCAAAATGCCAGAGCGTCCAGTGATCGACAAATATTTAGTTAAATCCCTTATCAAGTATAATAACGTCTGAATTTTCCGTTTAGGCAAACTACAATGCTGCATAGGAGAAATAACCATGTCCGCCCACAATTGTAGTCTATTAGTGATTAACTTGGCAAAAATGTTGTAGTCCGTATTTAGCAGGGTTATTGGTTTCCAATTTCGAATCTCGCCTCTATTACCTGATTTATAAATGTAAGTCTGTACACCTACTGAAAAAAAATGGGTGATTGGGTCACCTGCCAAAAAAATTATTAAAAAGTAATTGTAAACAAGCAACAATTCAATATGGAAAGTTTTGTAAAAAATATTGGGATGTCCATCCATACCCGGGGAAATATTGATCGTCAAATTTGAAATAATCCCCTCTATTTCCTGTGATGAAAATGGCTTTATCATAGCCTTTAGTATTGTGGCATCAACCCTAGGACCGCGTAAAGGTTATAAATAATTACATATTTCAGCATGAGACATATTAGTGTGAGGACGAAGCTCCTGAAAATACCATGCAATACAATTGGCAATAGTTCCAGAGTCTTCTAATTTACCCAATTCAGAGTCCAAATATTCCAAATTAGAGGCATCTTTAATAGTTTTACAGAGGAGATAAGGATCACCCACAACTGATTTTTTTTGTGTGATTATTTATCAAAGCTTGCAGAGTTTTCGCTCAGTCATATTGAACCTGCTTCATTTGTGATTTAAGAATCTCAATTTGTGCAGAATAATCCTGTCTAGAGGAATTAGCCAACGAAAGTAAGGCTTGTAAGTGACCACGAAATTTCAAATAATCAAAAACTTACTGTTCTTTGTCGGGTTCCATCGTCTTGAACCAGTTGATACAATCCGTTGTTTCCACCCACCATACCCTAGATCTGAATATAAAAACTACAGAGAGTCTAGCTTGCAAGATCAATCTGATGGAATTTACAACTAATTGTTCTTTCAAAATAGAGGAGTTCAGCTTTCATCTCCGTTTCCTGTCACATTGTACAGAGTTAACCTCTACCAGCACTTGTAGCATCATGTGGCCCGAGAACTCCATAGGTACCCTTTTAAAATTGGCAACATTAAAATTCTTTGAACTAAATAAATAATCAATACAAGATCCCTTAATTCCTTTACAAAAAGTGAAACCAAGGTTCTTTGAATCCAAAAAATTACAATTCACTAAATCCGCCAACTTAATAATTGATTTCAAACAGTTAGAATCACAATAAACTTTACTTAAAACAGATGTAGGGGACTTAATACTACAGTTAAAGTCACCGCCCCATAGAATAGGTAACGTAGTGACCAAATAAGGTTGTACCTCTTTCATACAGGCTATCCTGGATGTTTTCGTCTGAGGGTTATAAATGTTAATGAAATGGTAAATTTTGGAATCCCACCTACCGTCTATAATCAAAACCCGTCTGGGAATCAAATCAATCAATTTTAGCAAACCACACCGATATGAACTAAACAAAATCCCGACTCTGTCTGCTTTGTCCTCTCTGAAAGACCAATAAGAAGGTCCCCACGGCCAATCATATTGAAATAAAGTAATCTGATTCATGGAAAACATCTAGGTTTCTTGTAGGAAACAAACATCTATCTGCTCTCATATATTACATTAAAAATGGCTTTCCGTTTACTACCATGAAGAATACTATGTGTATTCAATGAAGCCCAACGAAAACCCATATGTAGGAAAAAAGAAAAATCACCCAAATAAGAGATCTAACTCTCATTTCTTTCTCCTCTTTTTTTTTATCTTTATAATCCTCCCATGTAACCCCTATAACATCCAGAATAGATTTTTGAGAATCAGAATCTCCCATATCCACTTCCGAGTCACCCCATGAAGTAGAAAGGGCAGCATAAGAGTTCTGAGATTCCACCAGTTCAGATATTGGAATAGGAATTATTTTCAAATTCCTATTTGACCTCCTAGGAGGTAATGTAGGTTGTTGAACTACAGTCACCCGTGGCCTATCCACAATATCTTTATAGCAAACAGGCTTCAATAGTGCCATATCCAGAGGAGCATCCTCCACTTTGAGCAGTGGAAAAATCGCCCCTGGGGGGGGGAGGAGGAAACACCTTGTCATCAGGTATAATAACCTGATGCGCCAGTCTGGAGGATAAAGGGGTGGGGCTCACATGAAGTAGTGCACAAGGCTCATCTTCCAAAGCTTCTTGTGCTTTTTGAATAAGCAAGTCAGTGTCACCACAAGAAATCTTATTTCTCGCAGCCCAAGGACATTTTTTAAAACAATGATCAATTCCTTCACAAAGGTCACATTTAGTTGGATTATTACACTGTATGGTCACATGACCCACTTCCCCACAATTATCGCAGTGTGGACAGTCACATACACTAGAAAGATGTGTTTTCGATCCGCATCTGTAACAAGCTCTGGGTTGGCCGCTGTAAAAACATACTCCCCTATCCCTACCCAATAAAAAGGAATTAGGAATGTGTTCAAAACCCTGAGCAGTCTGACGAAGTTTTACTTTATACTTCCATCCCCCAGTCCAAAATTTCTCTGAATCCAAGATCGGGTCAGGCTTACCCTGAATATCACATTTTAGAGACAACCAATAGGTAATGTCCTCAACATAGATACATAGATACATAGACAGTGTTGGAAGATAAGGGCCTATGGCCCACCCAGTCTGCCCATTTGAGCTTGTAAGTTCAGTTTGTTTTCCTAGAAGTCTGTTGCCCCTTACCCCTGACCTCCAGAATTCCTTTATGTCTATCCCATGCATTCTTAAATCCCGTGATTGTTTCAGCCCCCACCACTTCCTCTGGCAGGGTGTTCCACTTGTCCACCACCCGTTCTGTGAAGAAATTCTTTCTCATGTTTCCTCTGAATCGTCCTCCCTCCAACTTCATTCCATGCTCTCTAGTCCTGGAATATCTTTTTTGCTTAAAAGTAGTGTTTTCCTGCACCCTGTTCCTCCTGTAAGATACTTATATTCTCTATCATATCCCCTCTCCCTCCTCTCCTCCAGGGAGTACATGTTCAGTTCCTTCAACCTGTCTTCATAGGACTTGTGATGCAATCCATGCACCATCTTTGTTGCCCTCCTCTGAACCTTCTCTACCCTGTCTATGTCCTTATGTAGGTATGGTCTCCAGAACTGTACTGTACTCCAGGTGGGGCCTCACTACTGTCTTGTATAGCGGAATTATGACCTCCTTTTCCTGCTGGTGATGCCCCTGCCTATACATCCCAGCATCCTATTTGCTTTACCTGCTGCCTTGTCACACTGTTTCCCTACCTTGAGGTCATCAGAGATGACAACCCCAAGATCCCTTTCCTGCTTGGTGCATGCTATATCCTCACCCCCCAACTGATATATTGTGCCAGGGTTTTTGTGCCCCATATGCATTATCTTGCACTTCTTTGCATTGAATTTCAACTGCCAAACCCCTGACCATTCTTCAAGTTTCCACAGGTCGCTTCTCATTCTGTCTACACCCTCTGGTGTGTCTACTCTGTTACAGAGCTTTGTGTCATCAGCGAACAGTGAAATTCTGCCTTCTAGGTCCTGCGCAATGTCACTGATGAAGATGTTGAATAGGACCGGTCCCAGCACTGATCCCTGTGGTACCCCACTGGTCACTCTTCCCTCTGTAGAGTGACAGCCATTTACCACCACCCTCTGTGTCCTGCCACCCCTGCCAGTTACCTACCCACCACACTACTGTCCTGCCCACACCCATATTCCCAGTTTGTATAATAGTCTTCTATGTGGCACAGTGTCAAAGGCCTTGCTGAAGTCCAGATAGGCCATGTCCACTGCCTCCCTGATCCACCTCCCTAGTCACCCAGTCAAAAAATTCAATGAGGTTGGTCTGACATGACCTCCCCCTGGTGAAACCATGCTGCCTTGGGTCCTGTAGTCCACTGACAACTAGATGTTCCACCAATCTCTCCTTCAGTAGTGCTTCCATGATCTTCCCCACTACCGAGGTGAGGCTGACTGGTCTGTAGTTCCCTGCTTCCTCTTTGTTCCCACTTTTGTATAAGGGGACTACATCTGCTGTCCTCCAGTCTTTGGGTACCTCCCCTGTTTCCAGTGATCGGCTAAACAGGATAGCCAGAGGTTCAGCCACCACCTCTCTTAGTTCTTTAAGGACCCTGGGGTGCACCCCATCTGGCCCCACATGTACTCCTTCATTTCTAAACATCACTGTCACAAATTTAATAGCTGGTTGCGACAGTGGGACCACTCAAAAAGGAGCCCACATTGGGGAAAACGTCACCTGATTATACCTGTCCCAGAATAAATCCAACAAACTCGCTGAGCGAAAACTGACGTCATAATTATCCTCCCCCGAGATGTTGATGAAAGCAAAAACATCTCTGGGGGAAAAATGTAGAGATTCTTTAATTAACGTTTTCCCCACAAAAAATCGGTCAGGCCTCTCAGCCATACGCCCTTTATATCGATCATGACTGTATCATGTGCTGGCGCCGCCTCCCTTTTAATTCGAGTAAATAAGTCAGATAAAAGAGGTTTTTGGGCGGGTAAAGGCCCAGAGGTGTCATTATGAACAACACCAGTGGGATTAGTAACACCACCCCCTTGGTAAAGAGGAACCTGTTTCACAAATTTATCATCTAGGGAACTGACCCCTACCAACCCAGCCAACCCGTGTGTATTACATGAGTCACCTGGTTTCCACCCTGGGGAATGGCTACGTAAATCAAATGTTGGATCCCAAGCTAAATCTGAAGACCAAGAACCATTCACCTGTTGTTGCCAACCAGCCGCTAATAATGCACCCTGTGGAGACCAAGTATGATCATGACAGCGTGGACCAACAACAACAGTAGATAAATCAGTATCAGGGATAAATGCCCCCAAAGTAGAAACAGTAGGTTGAATCTTAACAATGTCTCGCTCAGGCATGGTAACCAGAGAAGGAGTAGCCAGGTCTTTACAGAAGCTAAACTCAGTCACCCCGTCTTGATGAGTCCCATCTGTTTGATAAATAACAGCAGGAGGAGAGCACATAGGTAAAGTTCCACCCGAAACAGGATGAAAAACAAAACCTGTCTCTTTATCCAAAAAACGCTGAGATCCCTCAGAACATTCAATCAATACACTCACCAGGACGTTATCTGTAGAGCAGGGTAAAATCAGTACAGAAGTCCTTAATCCATGGTTAGAAGGAGAAACCAGAGGTGCAACCAAAGACAGACCGCCTTCTGTCTGAAAATCTTTAGAGAAAGAAACCGGTAAATGAACACCCTCTCCGTGTACAGCGGACCGTACCGCACACTGGGATTGCAACACAGGCGATGCATTCTCTTCTGCGTTCATCGCAGGTGATTCCATCCCTCGAGAGTCGACACCTGCTGACGTCGCCATACACACAGCATGCACAGGAAGCAGTGTATCTTCAGAACAGTTTTTCACCGAAATCTTCCGAGAATATTCGGCTAATGTAGGACCAGACAAATCATTCGACTGAAGAACAAAATCAACACTCGCAGACAAAGTCTCATGAAATATTTCCTCGTTTTCAGCCTCCATCATAGCACAGTCAGGTACAGTAGCCCTAACATGCTGTGCAATCGTAGTTCTCTCTGGATCCACCTCCGTCTGCTGCAAGGATGTTGCAGAAGTGGCCATCTCGTCTGCCGAGACCTGCACCCCTACTGGCCACAGAGCGCCAGCAGAGTAGGGGAATTTCCCCGATGTCCTTGCCAGATTTCCTCCATTCACTAAAAATATCATCAACAGCTTAAAATCTGGTTCAGTTTCAGTTGGCATCCATCTGTATCCCCTTCCACCCCGGGATGAGGCTGAAAATAGGTAAAAAAATTGTCTAGTCCTCCTTCCTGGTCAAAAAAAGTTAAATAAATAAATAAATATTGGTCTTCACTGGGGACAAGAAGAACTCACCGTAGGAGGCCCCCAGAGCAGAGTGACACCTGAAAACAAGGATCACTCTATATATGGGAGCAGAGAGGAGAACTGAGCTGAGCTGAGCTGAGCTACGCAGCTCTAAACAGTGCTAGATTCAGCCTCCAATCAGGAGCAAGGCCAATCCCCCAGAGCAGACAAAGGGACACTTGGAGAGCAGAGAGAGCAGCTCTTTCCTGTTTGCTACCCTATTTCAGTACTCCCCACCAAGTGGCCTGCCATGCTGTGACCCCCCCATGCCAAGGACCAATGCGCTAAGGATGTCGGAGGCAGCTGGTGACCAGACACTCTGCACATCAACTAGTCAGCGGGGGAGTAGTTACAAAGTATTAAGACAGGAGGAAGCAGGACATCAGGATGGTGTACTCTACACTAGATAGAAACCTCCTGCTTAAACTTCTGTAACTGCACACCCATTGCAAGGGAGCGGGAAGGGTCAGGACACACAATAGGAAAGGTACAAGTAGGAGTAAGAAAAGAAAAACAGAGAGGGACAATGGACTCTTAGGGTCTAGAAACAGTGTGGGTATAGGTGAAACACCCTATCTAAGGGTGAAGTAATTAAGGATTTAAAGTGAGCAAGACAAAAATGTGCTAGGTAGAGGTGAATTAGCGTCAAGCAATAGTTGGGCAAGGGGTAAAAAGGGGCAAAAGAAGGCAAAACATAAAAACAGGCAAGAGAGGACGTAGTTATGCTGGGATTGGTGCAGTGCAGGGGCTGTGGGTTGGCAATCTTCAGTGAGACTTTCTGGAGACTGTGTTGCTGCCCCATCTGCATGCACCTCTCTGGGCTTTGAGAGGAGGTTGCCAGACTCAAGGCTGAGTTGGCTTGGGTTTGGAAGACTTACTGCCACACCAAGGGACCACCTAGTCCACCACCGCTAAGCCAAAAACTGTCCAGAATGAGGAGCAACCGAACAACAGTGGGCTTGGAGAGGATTAGGGTGGTGCAGTATAGGCACATCCACCATCCAGTTTCACTATGAAATGCCTAAAGTACACTGGCTAAGCAGGAATGTCCCACAGAGGCACCTGGAGTAGTGACTGGATGGGTGTTGGGTCCTCCTTACTGCAGACCCAAAGGGGGGGGTGACAGAGAACTCCAGAAGATAAGGAAGCAAATCCTGGTGGGGTACTCCATAGTGAGGGGGACACAGTTGAGGGCAGATAAGGATGAGGAGAGTGAGATTAGGTGTCTTTCCAGCACCATGGCTCACAGGGATGGAAAGAGGATCCAAAGGATCACTGGGTAGCATGAAGGGAGGGACAGCTGGATGTCATTGTCTGTCTGGGGACAAATTACCTGGCTGGGAATGAGCCAGCAATAGTTAAGGAAGATTTTAGGGATTTGTAGAGGGGTCTTAGGCAAGTATCAAAAAAAGCAATTATAGCTCAGCAGCAGTGAGGGTGAGAGTTCCAAAATGCATCCAACAGAAATGCAAAAGACTATACTCCTCAGTCAGATAGGGTGAAGAAAAAGTATTTATTCATATAAAAAATGCCATACTAGGAGAGCAGGCTGACATGCTGGAAACCTCAACTGGTTGCATACACTCTAGTACACATTAGGAGGATGAGGTACTGGCATAGTAGTAGGTTTGTAAAGAACACTCATAAAGTAACAGTGCAATTTTATACATCAGTGCATTAAGGTTGAAAGTGCTCAACTGTGTCAATATATAAAAAAGTACCTGTACCATCAGTATATATATATATATATATATATACACACATATACATATATACACATATCGCAAATAACTAAAACCACAACCAATGTATTAGTCCTTAGAGGAAATTTCCCAGGCAATAATTACATTGAGATAATTATGAACAACAGAGATTCCATCCATTATACTTAAATACCAACTCCGGGGTTCCTTCACTGATGCCCAATTGGAGAGGAAAATGAAGGACACCACAATAAAGCCCTGGAGAGAAGAAAATAAATATAAATATATCAATGGAATGCATTAGATGACAAATTAATAGCACATTATAAATAAAACTGAATGGGGGTCAAAAACCTTACAGTGTGGCTTTATCCAAATCAACCTCATATTAAGATTCACTATTTACAACTTGATAGGCAGTCCAATCATTTCTTTCTTTTTTATTCAGGGTAGAAGGTCAATGTGGTTATTTAGTCCTGGTGGTGTAAGGGCCCCAAGGGTGTATATCCAATATGATTCACTAACTCTGAGGATTTCATCAATATCTCTTCCTCTAGGGCCTAAATGCATCACCGCCAGTCCGAAAAATTTAAAAACATGCTCTATGTCTATGTGTCTTGTCATTCTACAATAATTAGCAAGGGCATTCCATGCATCATTGTTAACGCAGATGATTACCAATTCTCACCTTCAATGCTCTTGTGGTCTTACCCACATAAAAAGCCCCACATTGGCATGTAGCTAAATAAACCTTGTCACCTGTAATGCAACTGATAGAATCTTTTAAATAAATCTTCTTTGGACCCAGAGATCAAGGCAAATTACCGTCCCATCTCCAATCTCTCATTTTTGGGGAAGATTGTTGAGAAGGTGGTATCGCTTCAGCTGGAGGAACACCTCATGACTCACAAGTTGTATGATCCCTTCCAGTCAGCTTTTTGGGCCAGACATAGCACTGAAACTGCATTAGTTCGGGTGCAGAATGACCTCCTCAGGGCTAGAGACCAAGGGGACAGGACAATTCTTGTTCTCCTTGATCTCTCTTCAGAATTTAATACTGTGGACCATTGTGTGTTGCTTCTCTGCCTGAGGGAGTTGTGTGGACTCACCTGTACTGTCATCAGCTGGTTTGAGTCCTTTCTTGCCAAAAGGAGGCAACGGGTTGTGATGGGAAATTTCTCATCTACACCCTGCCTCCTTTTGTGTGGAGTCCCTCAGGGTTCGGTATTGGCCCCAATGTTGTTCGCAGTATATATGCTACCCCTGGGGGGGGATCATTAGGCAGTATGGTCTGAGTTTTCATTGCTATGCTGATGATACTCAGCGATACTTGTCCTTTGCCCCAGGAACATCCAATGCAGTGAATGTGTTGAATATCTGCCTGGCTGAGATTAACGACTGGATGGCCTCCAGCTGGCTACAACTGAACCCTGACAAGACTGAGGTTTTTGTAGTGAAATCGAACACAGTTCGTGATGGGATGGCCTCTGACTCCGCAACTGGACTTGTGCTAGGAGCTACGTCATTGATGGCCTCCTCTTGGGTATGAAATCTTGGTGTGATTCTTGACAGGAACCTGTACATGGAGGTTTAAATATCTTCCATGGTTCGTTCCTGTTTTTTCCATCTTAGAAACATTGCCAGGATTAAGCCCCTTGTTCCGTCTCTGGACCACCCTATCTTGATACATGCCTTAGTCACTTCTAGGCTTGACTACTGTAATGCCCTCTATCTCGGGGTCTCTGGGGGTTCTCTTCATAGACTACAGCTGGTGCAAAATGTTGCTGCCTGGCTTCAGACTGGGCAAAATAAATTTTGTCATATTACACCTGTATTGCACGAATTGCACTGGCTGCCTGTCAGGTGGAGAATACTCTTCAAGGTGGGTTTTCTCATCTATAAGGCCCTACACGGGCAGGGCCCTGGTTACCTGTCAGTACTCCTGGTACCTTCTTCCTCTACCCTTAATCTCCACTCTTCTAGTGGTGGCTTCCTGACTGTTCCAAGAGTGAGGTTAAAATCTGCAGGCGACCGAGCTTTTAGTGTTGCTGCTCCCGCTCTCTGGAACTCTCTACCTACTGCAGTCAGGGAGGCCCCCACTATAATTGCCTTTAAAGCCCTCCTGAAGACATTCCTATTTCTGCAAGCATTTGGAGTTTAATGCTGATTATCTGTATGTATTATTTTTAACTTAAACATTTATGTGGTATGTAATGCTGTAAAATTTCTGCGGCGCACAGAGCCTCCGGGATTGGGCGTCTTTTAAATAAATTTGCCTTAACCTTTTATCTGATAGACCCTATCACAGTGACAACTAGTGAAAGTCCGACATTTGAGGACAGAGCTGCAGAACTTGCAGTTGCCATATAGCTGCATACCTGTGGGGAGTGTGGGGCCTGGAACAAGAAGAAGCACTTCTTTGAAAACTGTGGGCCAGCTTATCTTTAATATTGGGGCCCCTTTTCTACACAATGAATGGTGTGCAAAAGGGGCCCCAATATTAAAGATATACAGCCTTGGGGCTCTTACACCACAAGGTCTAAGCAACTGCATTGACCTTCAACCTTGCATAAAAAGGAAGAAATGATCGGACTGCCTGTCCATTTGTAAATATTGGATCTTACTATGAGGTTCATTTGGATAAAGCTCCACTGTATGGTTTTTCACCACTATACCATTTTCTTTATTATGTGCTATTAATTTGTCATTCCATTGATATGTTTGTATTTCTTTTCTTCTCTCCAGGCTTTTATAGTGGTGTCCTTCATTTTTCCTCTCCAATTACAAAAAAATGTTGGAGGTGCCGTATTGGTCCTTTTAAGAACAGATCTAGAAACAAATGATTTGATACCTTTTATTGGACCAACATGGATGTTACAAAAAAGAACAACGTGCTCTAGCTTTCAAACCAACCAGCTCCTTCTTCAGAAGCTTTGTGGCAATTATTTCAAATATCCCATACTGTTAACACCAGATTATATTGAAAAAACAGAAATAATTCTCATTGGTTTAACATATACATTTAAAACATAACAGAAGATTACGTCAGAGAAGCTAATTGTTATCTGTATGTTAATCTGAGGCTTGTTTTCAACTTGCAGTCATACCTAATTTCAGGATTTTGCCTCTCATTATCTGTTCTTTAATATACCAGGACAATTGGAATGTAAGGTGTGAGCTCATCTTACATGTATTGAAGAGAATGCCACCCCACGGTTTTTTTTATCACTAGAATGCTTTTTTGGCATACTGAGACATTTTTTAAAATTATGTAACAAGAACTCTCTGACTGTAGAGAATTCTTCATAACCTTTGCCCTTCTGAGGCTCCTCAGTTAAAGGCATACTGGTGTTAATTAGCTTCCCTGACATAATCTTCTGTTATGTTTTAAATGTATATGTTAAACCAATGAGAATTATTTCTGTTTTTTCAATATAGTCTGATGTTAATAGTATGGGATATTTGAAATAACTGCCACAAAGCTTCTGAAGAAGGACATTGTTGGTTCAAAAGCTAGAGCACTTTGTTCTTTTCTGTAACATCCATGTTGGTCCAATAAAAGGTATCAAATCATTTGTTTCTTGATCTGTTCTTAAAAGGACCAATTCGGCACCTACAACATTTTTTGCATCATGGAAGATACCAAAATTCTTCGCAGGACATGGCAGCTGCATAACATTAAGAAGAAACTAGCGCAGCTAGACAGTAACTTCTACTTTTTATCCCAGAGCAAAAGGAATAACATTATCCCTAAAGGTCTAGCTATTTGAAATTCAAAATCTTTATTGGATTTTATTAAACACAAGAAGTATGACAAAGAAAAATTTGGACCACATTACAATGACAACCAGATTCAAATTAGTGGTAACATGACTCCAGAATTTCACAGGCTCAAATGTAACAAAAGAATAACCTAATACTAGACCCCACCCCCCATCATCCTTCCCTCACACCACCTCCCCACTCCCCACCCCTGGAGTGTGCCTAATTAAGAGAAAACAATGTGACAAAGAAATATCAAAAGGTGAAACTACATCAACAATGACAAACATCAAAAGAGAATAATACATACCAAAACAGTCAGAGGCATGCAGTATTTAGGCCTTGGTTCAGATATAAAGCATATAGTTTACACCATTTCTGGTTGAAGGAGGCTATGCGATTCCAGGAGCTAGCAATTAATCTTTCAGTATTGAAACAGAAAGACATTTCTTTCATCCATTCAGCATATGATATTACCAATTGGTCCATCCAATGTTTGAGAACCAGCCTTTTGACTGCTATAGAAATTAGAGCCATATGAAACATACATTCCCAGACACTAATATTAGAAAACATCTCTGAGATACATATTTCTATAGTAAACAGCTCACCCAATCCCAGAAGGAGATCCAGATTGGATTGAATTGTGTTCCATAATGGGGCCACTTTGTGGCAGTGCCAAGAAATGTGTATCAGGTTCCCATCAGCTGCGCCACACCTTGTACAATTAGTCAAAGGTAATCTGCCTAGTTTGGCCAATTTAACAGGAGTATAATACAGATTGTTTAAGATATGATACTGTATGAGCCTGTGCCTATCTTGAGTAAGATATCTATGCAAGTCCTCCCAAATCTGACCCCAAATCAAAGGGGGAGTCTGGCATAAGCGGAGCCCATATCTTAGATCCAATAAGGGCATTAGGGAATTTAATACTCAATAGGAAGGAATAAATCCTAGAGATTGCATGGGATCCATTTGCAAGTTCCTGTATCTGTTCTAGAAAGGGCCTAACTCAGGACGACATAAATGTGGTCCCAAAAATAGAGACCATAATATGTCTCAGGTGAAAAACCTTAGATATATATTTCTGAGGGATATTCAGTTTAGCTATTATATCAGTTGAGGAGAGGAGAGACTCCTGGGAAAATAAATTTTCCACAAGAGTATCCTGTAGTTCAGGAAGCCAGTCTGGGGAAAGCGGGAAGCCCCCCTATTTTGATGTTAGGGTTAGAGATAAGAGGTTGTGCCATATCCTGTTTGGGTGAAATGCTAAAGAAGTTCAAACACTGAGTCAGGACCCTTATGGAGACTCCTACCACCAAATTTTGTAAAACAGTAGGTAATGCAGAGGTAGAGCAGTAAAAAACTCTGGGAGAGTAGAGACTATACATATCCAAAAGCCTTCTCTCCAGCTGCAGACAAATAGGAAGATGTGTGTCAGACCTGGCCTCAAACCATCTCCACATTTTAGACAAATGACTTGCCCAATAATATATCATGAAATTGGGGAGGCAGAGTCCACCTTTCTCCTTAGGTAAATTAAGTTTTAAAAAGGCCCGTCTAGGATGATTGCCCAGCCAGATGAATTTAGAGAGAGAAGAGTGAAGCTGCTGAAAATAGGATTTTGGAGCCAAATGTTCAGTAGATTTAGGGGATAAAAAATATGGGGCAGAACATTCATCTTTATAATACTGATGCAACCCCATAAAGACAATGGGAGGTTAACCCATCTTTGAAGATCCTGCTGTATCTTCATCACTAAAGCATCCAGATTAAGTTTCCTGAAATTGTCTGGGTCTCTGGTGAGATGTATGCCTAACTACTTGTGAGAGAAGAGAGACCATTTCATACTGAAATGGATAAAATTGGCATGAAGCGTGAGGGCATTTAATGGGAATATAATGGATTTGGATAAGTTGAGCTTATAGTTAGCTACCTGGCCAAACCAATCAATAATTTGTAGTGCATGTGTTAGTGAAACTTCTGGATTAGCCAAATGTAAAAGAATATCATCTGCATATACTGAGAGGGTCAAAGGTTGCTGATATACTAGACAACCTGTGACCTGTGGTGAGTTCTTGATGCTAATTAACATGGGTTCCAAGTATAAATTAAACACGAAGGGAGACAGGGGACAACCTTGCTGAGTACCGGTGAACAGGGGGGGATCGAGAAGAGAAAACCCCATTAGAGTAAATTCTAGCAGTAGGAGACTTGTATACTGTCCGAATTCATTGAATGAAAGTATCTGGGAAGCCCATTCTCTTAAGAGTAGCCCAAAGGTCTAGCTATTTGGAATCCACTGAGAAACACAGATAATTCTACATATGCTGAACAACTTTGTTGTAGGACCTCTGACAAATTGAGAAATCACAGGATCCACAGCTCATATGCCAAAAAAGCATTTTTGAAGAAACAGTTTAATGAAATAGCTACCACACTGGAGAGGATGTCTGGTGAGCCTATTCCAGACATCTTGCATGAGATAGACATGAACTACCAAAGAACCTTAAGAAAAGCCATGCTCATTAAAAACAGGAAGTTAGATGCCCTTCAACTTACCATACTTCCTAACAACCATGAAGAACAGAACAGAGTGAATGAACAACTAAGCCACACAGATGGGCACCTTTCAATTGTTAATTTGTCCACCCACACACTGACTACTGGAGAACTGAATGTACTTTCTAAGGGCCTCAATTTCTGCCCAACTAAACCACTGGACAGAATACAGTTTTGTGGAGAAATGGAGGAATACTTCTGCAGATTGAGACTCAGGGAATTTTTTCATGGCAGAGAAGAAATCACAGACAGGGAAGAAATCACAAACAGTAAAAATACTATGGATAAGAAAAAGAAACCATATGAGTTTACCCATCAAGTGGCCATAACAAGAAACTAGACAAATACATTAATTGCTTTTGCCAGAGAGTTACTGGTGAGATTCTTAATAGGCAGAAACAGGCCCACTACAACCTCTCTCCATTGGAACAGAGGGCTATACAAACACTAAAATCAAACCATAACATTGTCATAAAAAAAGCTGATAAAGGCTCGGCACTGGTGATATTGAATCCGGAAGATTACATTACGGAAGCCAACAGGCAGCTAAGTGACCTTACTTACTACAAAGTACTGGGAAGTGACCCAAGTACAGAATATAAAAGAGAACTAAGGGAGTTTATTGAAACATTTCCAAAGCATGTCCAAGACAAACTAAAGGCCCTCATCCCCAGTGAACCTAAGCCAGGGACATTCTACATGCTTCCTAAAATACATAAGCCTGGTACTCCTGGTAGACCCATAGCCTCTAGTAATGGCACCCTGACAGAGGGGATATCAGGGTTTGTAGAAGCTATTTTCAAACTGCAGGTTATACAAAGGGATAGTTACATCAAGGACACTACTCAATTCCTGCATAAACTTTCTGGTTTTAAGGACTTACCACCTGATACCCTTTTAGCCACAATGGATGTAACCTCCCTCTACACTAATATTCCACACACAGATGGCATTTCAGCCTGCCTCAAATACCTGCATGACAAAGAATTGGACCCCAACATTGACCCTGGAGTTGTGGGTAAACTCACTGAATTCATTCTGACATATAACAACTTCAGCTTCAATGGTAAACATTATGTTCAAACTATGGGAACAGCAATGGGAACCAGGATAGCTCCACAGTATGCCAATCTTTTTATGATGAATTTGGAGGAGGATTTTCTAAGACACTGTACACATAAACCACTCGCTTATTTCCATTACATTGATGATTTGTTTATAATTTGGACAGAGGGCACTGACACACTTAAAGATTTTCATCGGGAACTTAATAACCTCCACCCAACTTTATAGCTTTCCCTGGAATATTCTGCCACCAGTGATTATTTTCTGGATACCACTGTCACTATTAAGGATGGAACCCTACATACCTGTCTTTACAGGAAACCAAAAGACAGAATGAGATACTTACACAAGAAAAGTAATCACCCGAGCCACACAAAGAAATCTGTCATATATAGTCAAGCACTTCGGTATCACCGCCTCTGTTCAAATGAGAAAGACAGAGACACACATCTGGTGATGTTGAAAAACACCTTTATTGAGCAGGGACACTTGTCCAGAGAAATTGACAGAGCAGTGGAATGTGCAACATAGGTCCCAAGAGAACAGCTGCTGCAATACAAGGAATGGATGACTATCAACAGAATACCCTTAGTAGTCACATACCATCCTGATCTTGAACTCCTACGTAAGATTATTTAAGATCTCCATCCAATAATTAGTGAGGATGAAACCCTTAACTGTATTTTTCAAGACCTACCACTACTATCTTTTAAACAACCACCTAATTTAGCCAACCTGATTATTAGGAGTCAACTTGAACCAGAACAGAATACCATGACATCATATGGTACACAACCCTGTCATCAACGCACATGTAAGACATGTAACCTCATTTCCACTTCAGACTGTGTGGTTACATCATGTACATCAAGTAATGTGGTCTATTTTATCCAATGCAAGAAATGTCCTCACACAGGTTATGCCGGGGAGACAAGCCAACAACTCCACACTAGAATGAATTCACACAGACATTCTATTAATCTCAAGATGATTGAGAAACCCGTAGCCCAGCACTTTTCCCAGGATTACCACTCAATCTCAGATATGTCTGTGATGGTCTTAAAAGGACATTTCAACAGTACACAACAGAGACGGGCTTCTGAAATTAGACTTATTTTACTTCTCAGTATGGTGGCGGATGGATTGAACATTGACGTTGGTTATATGACACATTATTCCACTTAAACTTACACAGACCTTTACTTTAAAAGATGGACATAAATACTTTAGTTCTTCAGTGGGCCTTTGATTTTGTAAGTTTATGGTTATCTACATGTTGAATTCTTACCTTAACACTGTGGTGAGTGTTTGAATGTGTGTGTGTGTATACTGATGTATGTATGTATGTGTGTGTTTTGTGTGTGTTTGGTATGTGTTGTGTTTTTGTGTGTTGTGGGTATGGTGTGTGTGTGTGTGTTTCATTTGTTGTGCGTGGTGTGGTGTGTGTGGATTGTGTTTGTTATATTTGTTGTGTGTTGTGGTTGTGTGGGGTTGCAGGGGTGTGTGTGTGGGGGGTGTGGTGTATGTACACACATATGTGTTGGGGGAGTGTGGCATGGGGCAATTATTATGTTGCTAGGACACTTAGTTTTCACATACAGTGTACATTTACTTCCTTCTACTAGCTGTCAGTGGTTGGATGACACACTGTCACATTTTTAAATCTGCTCATATTAAGATACATATCTTATTTACTTGGGGGTTCATAAAAGGTGTGAAATACCTTTGTTTTTTCATTTAGATTCCTTAGACTGATTCTGTGCATTTGAGGCTTGTTTTCAACTTGCAGTTATACCTAATTTCAGGATTTTGCCTCTCATTATCTGTTCTTTAATACACCAGGACAATTGGAATGTAAGTTGTAAGCTCATCTTACATGTATTAGACAGAATGCCACCCCAAGGTTTTTTTTATCACTAGAATGCTTTCTTGGCATACTGAGACATTTTTAAATTTATGTGACAAGAACTCTCTGGCTGTAGAAAATTCTTGATAACCTTTGCCCTTCTGAGGCTCCTCAGCTAAAGGCATACTGGTGTTAATTAGCTTCTCTGACATAATCTTCTGTTATGTTTTAAATGTATATGTTAAACCAATGAGAATTATGTTTTCAATATAATCTGGTATTAATAGTATGGGATACTTGAAATAACTGCCACAAAGCTTCTGAAGAAGGACCTGGTTGGTTCGAAAGCTAGAGCACTTTGTTCTTTTCTGTAACATCCATGTTGGTCCAATTAAAGATATCAAATCATTTGTTTCTGGATCTCCTCTCCATTTGTGCATCAGTGAACGAACTGTCAGTGTCAGTGGCTCATCAGGTAGCACTCTTGCTTTTGCGGCCGGGAGATCAGAAGGCTGTGGGTTCTATCCCCACTATGCCAATACTGACTCTGTTGTGCAGCACAAGGGGGGTGCTACACTCTTGAGATGCTGTCTTTTGGATGAGAAGTTAAACTGAGGTCCCATTTGCCTGTTCTGTTGGTAGTTCAGGTGGATGTTAAAGATCCCATGGCACTTCTCGAAAAAGAGTAGTGGAATTTTTTATTCAAGATTTTCAAACAAAAAATACCGAAAAGTATTACCGCATATGAAATCATAAGAAAAGAAACAAAAACCAGAAATAAATATGTCAGCATACAGGAATGTGAAAAGCAAAACAAAAAAAAATCACCCAACAAATCCCCCTCCCCCTCCCTATTAAAACAGTAGGGGAATTGTTTTTTTTTAACTTCATGTTTATTATTTATCTGCACAGACCAGCCATCTAGGCTATGATAGCTACAGTTTGACTGATTGACCAATACACAAAAAACAAAAAGAGGAAAAAATAAACTATCTCCCTCCTTTCCCTTCTCTTCTTAAAGTCCTTCAGTAAAAGAATCAGTCCTTAATTATAGTCGTCCTACTCTGTTTCTTTCCTTTCTTCTCTTTCTTTCAGGAATTCATGCCTTCAGAGACGACAAGTATTTCATATACAGTGTCCATTTCTTGGTCTGTCATTTATTGTTTTTTTTTTTCCTTTTAAAATAATATGTTCTGTGCATTGTTAATATACAGAGTTTATCAAACTAGCAATTTACTCTAATGTCAAACAAAGACATTATAACATGCATAACCACATAACAGTCTAATCATATAGGGCTTGAGCAAATGTATTTTGTCTTTCTGACCTACTACTTTTAATACCCTGTGTTACACATAGGCCTGTTGGGATAACACTGAGATACCTCCATTACTCTCGAACAGTTGCATGAAGGGTAACCATACCCAACGCAGACATTCGTTCTATTCCCTTCACTACGTATATCCACTCTTTTAATGTCGGTGGAGTGGAGGATAACCATCTCTTTGTGATGACCTTGCTGGCAGCTGCCATTAGTATCCCTGAGAAACTTTTTGTTTTATGAGGCATTTTTTTCCTGACGGGCAACCCCAGGACCAAATGCTTAAAGTCCAAATGGCCCGAGTAGCCCATCAGTTTTCCATAGTGTTCCTTTACTTCAGACCAGAAGGCAAGCAATTTACGGCACCCCCAGAATATGTGATATGGACTACCTCTCAATCCACACCCCCTCCAACAAGGATCTGAACCAGTAGTTCCGTAGCGCTTAGTTCTGGTCGGGGTAAGGAAGTATCTATTAATTATTTTCCACCTAAATTCTTTCCATGTGTTGGAAGTTGAAGTTTTAAAAACACTTTCCCAAATTAGTTGCCATTGTTTCTAGTCTAGTTGCAATGTTGCTTCCTGTTGCCATTTCATTTGGCATTTCAGGTTTTCTGCAACTATGAGGCCTTGGTAAGTTTCTACCAGTTGTGAGATTATATGTTTTTCTCCTGGATTATTTGCTGCACTCAGGATAGTCCGTACCAATGAATGAGGGTCCTGTTGTGCTTTTTACAGGTTGGCACCCTGGGCTAAAAAAGAGACCACCTGGAGATACCTAAAAAAATGTGAATTCGGGATATGATACTCTTGTTGTATTTCTTGGAATGTCTTCACCTTCCCTTGTGCTATAAACTGTCTAAAATAAACCAAACCTATATGTGTCCACCTCCAGAATGTATCATCTAGTCTTGGTGGAGTAAATAACACATATGAAGCTATCTTTGATTCCCTGGAAAAAGAGTATTCCAGTTTGAGTCTATTTTTCACTCTACCCCATATTCTACATGTCTGTGTCTGCCATGAATTATTTGATTTATAGAGGGTTAATTTAGTTGGAGGGTTGTCAAAATCCAACAAAGGACTAGCTGATGGGACAGAACAAAATTCCATTTCTTTCTAAATGCTATTGTCTTCCTTTAACCAGTACGTCACCCATGCTGTTAGTTGGGCCATTAAGTAATAAGTTTTTAAATTAGGTAGTCCTAGACCCCTTTGTATTTTCTGTCTCATTAGGTCTGTCCAGGCTATTCTAGCTCTACTTTTTCCCCATATAAATTGTCTAATCACCATTTGGATTTTTTTCCATTCTGGTACTGGGATGTGAAGAGGCAGGGAGCTGAACAGAAACAGAAACTTCAGGAGGATGTTCATTCTCACTGTCTCCACTCTGCCCAACAACATCAGGGGCAGTATTTCCATGATCAGGCTTTCGGTCCACTGGACCACCAGGGATACGTTGGGGGGGTGCCACATTGCTGCCCGCAATCGGGCTGTTGGGGGGGAATTAAACCATGCCCACGATCGGGCCAGTGGGGGGTGGTGGGGGAGATTCTACACTGTTTTGCCCACGATCAGGCTGCAGGGGGTGTCGGTCCCCGATGACTGCTGCCTGGCAGGGCGCCAGGTGCAAGTCCTCAGGGATCGGCACACCTACATGCTAATGGCATGCAAATGGGGCCATAATGAGATGCAAATGGCCCCACCTGTGCCTTGCATGAATTATGGCCCCATTTGCATGTCACCTTTTGAATATTGGGATTTTGCGCATGGCGCAATGGTACTTGCACCACCGCAAGTTGAATGCTCCACTCTGTCAACTTGAGGTGGCACAAGTTCCACTGCACCATGCACAGTGGCTTTGGCTGGGGGGTGATATTCAAAGGAGTTGCTCAATAGCACAAATCCTTTGAATATCGTCCCGGACACACCCCTATGCAACTATTTTGTGCAGCGCAAGGGCTTGCACCTAAGAAGAGTGCAGTTTGAATATCTGGCCCCCAGTGTTTTATTTTTTTTTCAAATTTTTTATAGTCTGTTTTATCTCCTGCTCAGTAATAGGGGCTTCCAGTAAGGTCCCATAGGCTGTGCTTAACTATGGAAGCTGTATCTGGGAAAGGAATTCTTCTATTTTCACTTGAGGGTCAAGGCCTAACCTCTCTGATGCGTACAAGTTCGCGTAATATTTTTGAAATTCGTCAGCTATTTTCTTAGGGGAATAATTATTAATTATTTGACCATTTTCTTGGGAGAGAATGTGTTTGATATATCTATCTGTTTGTGCTTTCCGTAATCTAAAGGCGAGTAATTTGCCCTTCTTATTTCCATGTTCAAAGTAGGACTGATTTAAGTATCTAAGTTTCCCTTCCATGTGGATATCTAGGAGGTCTTGTAATTCTTTTCTAGTTTTCTCCATCTGTAGCCAAACTAGATGCAAGCCTTTTTTTGTGTGTTTTATTTCCAGTTGTTTTAATTGTTGTTCCAATTTTAATTGCATTGCATTTCGTTTTTTTTTTTTTAAGTTGGGAGGAATAAGCTATAATTTGGCCCCTTAAAACAGCCTTCAAGCTGTTCCAATACCATGTAATTCCTGTAGCCTGTATCCTGTTAGTTTCTTTAAATTCTACTATTGAGGACTCTATCATTTCAACAAAGTCCTCTCTACTCAGGAGTGAAGTGTGCATACTCCACAGAGTATCTCTCTGCCAATCCCCCAACTGCAATTCTAAAACCGCTGAGGCATGATCTGATATTAACTTGGGTAATATATCACAATTTCTGACCTTAAATATATCTGCCCAACTGCATAGGAAGTAATCAATCCTCGAGTAGGATTTCTTAGAATAAGAATAGAATGTGTAGTCCTTACTTGTTGGATTATGATCCCTCCAAATATCAATCAGGGCCAATTCCTGCATGTTCGTTCTAACCATTCTACTCATGTTTTTATTAGTGGATGAGATCTGAGAGGATCTATTTCTTGATGGGGAAATCATACAATTAAAATCTCCACCCATCACTATCATTCCTTCCCCCAGCCTTGAGATTTTCTGAAAAATCTTTCTATAAAAGGATTGGTTGTCTTTATTTGGACCATATATATTGATCAAGTGTATTTTTTGGGAAAATATTTGTCCTGAAATTTAGACAAATCTACCATCTTGGGTGTGGTCTTCCCCCATAATGGTCAGGGGTATGTTTTTTTTTAGAAGAATCACTGTACCTGCCTTCTTATGCTGTGGGTGAAATGACCCCACTACTGTAGCCACCCAAGATCTGGCTAATTTCTGATGTTCCAGCTGAGATTATCTAGTCTCTTGTGAAAAACAAATGTCTGCATTGAGGCTCTTAAGGTAATGAAGGATCTTAGTTCATTTTGCAGGCGAGTTTATACCTTGCACATTAAGTGAAACTATTTTAATATCTCTCATATCGTAAATCAAAGGATCTTTGCCTGCATACTGTCTTAGTTGTTCCCTTTGCTGTCAAAACCAGTTTTAAGCCAGTGCATGTCAAGGTAACATCTATCCCCTTTCTTCTTATTGGCCTCATGTGATCACGCATTACAAAGCTCTGCCCTTCATTAAAAACAACAGGCACAACACGTGCCAACATCATTAATATTAGTTTTTGAACTGATTTCCCCATTAGTTTCAACACACCAATGCGGTTATTTTTTCAAAGTCTGAAATCCAAAAGAAAAGAGGGGAAAAAAGTGAAAAAAGAAAGGGGATAATAGGGAGTAAAATAATCTATCAGTGGGTTGAGGATTAGAAATGGAATGATGGGGAAAAAGGGAGAACAAGGAGGTCTAAAAGTCGAGGAGGTGAGAAGTCACCCACCAATGGAGGTAGACACTCTCATCCTTCTATTAGTTTCCTCCTCTGATTATTTTGGGGTATCCAAAAAAAAAGGTTGTGACCTTTCAAGGCAAAATTCCGTTAAAGGAAAATGGATTTAATAGCATACGCTATTGTACCTGCTGGTCTGAACAGGTCTGACTTTAAAAAGTCAGTGTAGTGCTTACGTCACTTTTGCTACCACAATTCGTGTGGTAGGAGCTGGCCCACAAGATAATATTGGACCTTGCAGCTGCAGTCTAGGGACTCAAGAACCTCGCTCTTTTGTTTGGCCTTCATATTTAATTTGAACCTTTATGCACACTGATGGGATTGTTTAAAGGTCTTATTTCATCACCTATCATTGCATAATCTTCCTCAATCCATGGTTTTCAGGAGCCCTGCAGAATTGGGGGGAGGCGGGGAAAAAGCGAGTATCCATTAAATTAACCTGTCCCCACAGTATCTAATCCATTCCCTGCCTCTCACCCCAGCCATCCCCACCCCATCTGAATCCCGTATATATTATATTGGAGTTCATTTTGTCCATTAAAGTGTCCTTAATAAAGGTCCTTCATGGCGACTGAATCTGCTGCACATTTAGCCGTTAAGTTCCCATACATTTTTAAAGATATCAGGCTACCTGTCTTTTTTTTCAAGGTCCGGTGAAAGATGTAGCTGTTGATGGTCTTAATGTACCCGCTGGAGTCTTCGTTTCTCTCTCTAGTATGTCTCTCAAGTCAGCTCCAAGATGTGAGGGCCATGACATCGCTGTCTGCAAATTGAGCCTCAGTCTTCCCACTCTATGCCAGGCTACCTTCATGATGTCTCTCTCCAGTGTTTCCGATTGCATTTCCAGGATCAGGATCCCCAGGCTTAGCAGGATCAAGGAGGCCTCAAACAAGGATTCAAAAAGTCATGGACCTTCTTCAGTAAAAAGTTTAAGACATGCTGGGTACTGCAGCTGTATTTTCACATTTTTCTCCTTTGCCAATCGTATCACCTCCTTAACTTGCTTTCTTTTATTGTTCAGGTAATCAGAAAATCTTGATCTAAAAAGATTTTCTTGCCATCTATCAGGATCTCTTTGTTTTCCCAGGCTGTCTGGAGAATGAGCTGACGATCTCTGTAGTTTAGCATTTTAATAATTATAGAGCGGGGCTTAGCATTTTGTTCTTTGGGTCTTGGAAGGAGTGATCTATGTGCTCTTTCCACAATCAGGGACTTAGATGAATCCATTTTTAACACAGACTTGAAAATATGTTGTATAAAGTCCTCCATTGTGGGAAATGAAGCTTCCATGCCCTCTGGCACACCATAAATTCTGAACTTACTGCGCCTTGCTCTGTTCTCTTGATCGTCTAACTTTGCTTGCAATTTGTGCTCCCGTGTTAACAAGTAGAGAATGGCATGGTCTTGTTGGCCTGAGAAGTCTGCCAGAGAATCTATTATTTGCACAGAAGTTGTGGCGCACTTATCAATTTTATGAAGGTCGGCTCGTACATCAGCCACTGAGGACTCCACCCAGTGTAAGGTCTTGATTATGCCATCGAGCTTAGCCATAACTGTGTGTGGATCCAGTAGTTCTAGGCTTTCCTCTGAATCAGCCAGGCTTGCCACCAGAGAGGCTGGTCAGGAGTTCAGTAGCGAGCCTTGCCCCTTGTCTGTACTCATCATTGCTTTTATTTTCACTGCCTGGGAGCCCTTCCCTTTATGTTTTGAAGTCATCATCATTCAGGTTTTGAGATCTGGTTATTTAGATCAATAAAAGGCCACTTTTCCTGTTTTTTAATATGTTTTTAGGAGCGGGTGTTCTCCGAGTGCCTCAGCTATGCAGCCATGTGGTAGGTGATGTCACCGGAAGTCCATCAGGGGAAATTTTTTATTCAAGATTTTCAAACGAAAAATTACAGAAAAGTATTACAGCATACAAAATTAAAATGAAATGAAAACAAAAACAAGAAAGAAATTTTGCAGTATACAAGAATGTCAAAATCAAAACAAAAAAAAAATATCATCATCCAGCAGACCCCCCCCCCCACATACTAAAAGAGATGAGGAATATTTTTATTTAAGAATTGCAAACAAAAATTCAGAAACATATTACAACATACAAAATCTTAATGAGAAAAAAAAATCTCCATCCAACATGTTCAGAATTAGCAAACAAAAGTACAGAAAAGTAGTATATCATGCAAACTCAAAAGTGCGAGTGAAATTTCACAACTGAACAACATGTCATGAAAAAAAATCAAGTACTAGGAACATCGGAGTCCATTATCCATGGAAGATTTTGTCACGCATAAAAAATCCAGGTAGCAGGATGATTTTTCATGTCATGCTGAAAGAGCAGTTTAATATCCCAAGTAATTTTTTCAACCAGGTCGGAAAGTGTTATTGATTTTTGTTGCAGGGTAAACCAGCAGCAAGACTTCCAAATATACCATATAACTACTATAAGGGTAACCTGCAATATGGAGTTATCCCAAGCCTGCCAAGAGGAATCAAAAGAAACATACAGTAAAACTTCTAAGGATATAGTGTGAAAAGGGGACATTTTCCACGTGGTTGCCAAAATGGACCAAAAATGTATTGTATAAGAGCAGGAAAAAAATAAATGATATGTTGTTTCCAGTTGATTGACACATAACGCCCTAGAACAATACCTTTCAGAAAGCTGTTTATGCTTCTGGTGTTCCTTAACATTTATATGATTATGGCAACTGAGCCAATGAAAGTCCAACATTTTCTCAGGGATTCTGGGGTTATTTAAAAACTGAAGTAAAGCTGGTGTCAAAGCAGGAGGACAGGAAGGAAAAGAAATCAGCTCTCTGAATGTAGTAGAAATGATTTGCTTATACAAAAAGTTCCTGTGTTGACCACATGCCATAGCAGCTGTCAATTTCCAACTCCTAAGTTTGACAAAAACATCTCTAATGTACAAAGGACAGACATTAAGAGTAACGAAGCACCTGAAGGGAGGCTTTTTCCATTGTGACAGCCAAGAACTACAAGTCAAGATATATAAAGGGATTCAAGCCCCTGTTGATGTGAGTCCAAACAGGGCGAAGATTGACAATGATATAGAACACATAGAAAAAACCCACAGGGTACTCAGGCCACCCTGAGATTTCAGTAAATACAAAATATTTCTCTTTAAAGGATTTATTCTGCTGCTCCACACTGCTGGAAAAAACACACTAAGCAAAGAAACTTCCAAAGAATGGGGTGGGGAACAACCAACAAATATGTATAAAACGTGGCAAAAGAAATGTTTTAACAAGGAAAACATGTTTCAGCTTACCCATATGCCCAGAGTTCCATTGCTTAACCATCTGTTGAGCTTGGGAAAGTTTAGAAGTCCAGTTTAAAATGTCTAAATCTTGGTACCCAAATTGGACACCTAAAACAGTGTGATAGGTGCTTGGGACAAGGAAATCCCTGCAACTGAAGTAAGGGGGAATTGAGGTCTGCCAAATTGGCATCCTACACATTTGGACATATTGAGGGAAGTACCTGATAAGGAACCAAAAGATTGATAAATAGTCATTGCCTGAGAAGCAGAGATTGTGTCACCTGCTAACATAGTAAGATCATCCGCATAAGCTAATGCAATATAAGGGACAATATAAGTGTCCACCCAGACGTGAGTCAGTGAAGGTGTGGAGTTCAAAGCCCACAGGGGTGGGCCAATACTAAAAACATAAAGGAGGGGACTAAGAGGGCAACCTTGTCTAACCCCACATTTCACAGGAATCAAGGGCCCACCCAACCGTTAATAAGTGGGGATACTGTAGCTATGGCATAAAGAGATTTTAACCAAGAGAGCACTGTTCATAAATAGTTATGTCCAATAGCATCAAAAGCTTGCTTTCTAGCTGGCTCATCGGTGCTAGAGATTGGATTTCTGCTTGTGACGCTGGAGACCCAGGTTCGGGAATGGACTCAGGTCACTGGAGAGCCAGCCGGGGGAGAAGGCTTGAGCGTCCCATGACTGCTCACCTTCTCTGGGGGGAAGGGAAGGGATGTGGCTTGCTATCTTCTGCCCCCTGGCGGAGGCCGGAGAGCAACATCTCAAGCAAGCCCCACTGTACAAAGGGGAGAAAAGCAGAAAGCTGCCTCCTGGACTGCCGGATGATGGCTGCTGACTCCAGCCATCTCAGATGCCCCGATGCCCTGGAATCCACCTCAGCAGCACCTAGGGACTGATTGAAGAGTGCACTGGTATCCCCCTCCTGGAGCCTTCCCCCTCAGAGGAGAGGGACCCATCCGGCGAAAGGTTACCCAGGCCACCCCTGGGTCAGTTGCAATCTGAGGTGAGTAGGAAGGGGGTCGGGGTGAGGAGGTCAGGGAAGTCATGTGCAGCCAGAAGGAGAGGCAGGCCAAGGAGCAAGTAAGGCAAGGAAAAAAAAAAAAAACTTGCTTCTGATCCAAAGATAGCAAGAACCCAGACAATCCCTCAGTGTTGTCTCATTCAATAAGTTCACGTAAAAGGAGAAGATGATCACTCATCTTCCTCTCAGGTATAGAACAGGTCTGAGTGGGGGAAATTAGATGGATAGCTGCCTGCAACAGTCTAGTATGTAGAATGTTGGCAATAATTTTAAAATCAGTATTTAAAAGACTAATCAGTATCCAATTTGTTAAATCAGTTTTATCACCTTTTTTGTAGAAGAAGACTAAAAGACCTCGAGCCATGTCCAAAGGAAATGAAGCTGTATTCAACAAAAAGATGAATACTACAGCCAATTTCTCAGACAGCAATGGCCCAAGAAGCTTATACAGCTGTGAAGTGAACCTATCCAAGCCTGAAACTTTATTATTGGGCAAGGACTGTATTGCATGTTCCACTCCCGCAGCTGAAATATCAGCTGATAGTTCTGTCAATAGGAAGGCAGGACAAACAGGGACAAAAAAGGGGACAATAATGTATCAAAATCAATAGCAGAGCTAGAATGATGAGAAAAAAGAGAAGAAACGTGTTGAGCCACTATACGGAAGATGTTCTGTCTATCAGTATAGACACACTCATCCGAGTCTGTGAGACAGTTCATCACCTTACGTTTAACAGTATTTGAGCAATGTAAATAAGGGCACAGCACTGCTGTCTTCCCCTTCATCCCAAAACTTTGATGTGTCTTTAAAGTTTCTGCCTGTTTCAAATGAAAGGCTTGCATGTCCAACTGAAATAAATGGATTTGTCCCTTAAAATCATGAGTAGTAATCCTGGACAAGGACTGTAGTTTTTGCAAGTGTTTTCGTTGATAAAGATACTGAAAATAAATAGTGTAATGAAACTGTTTACTGCTTGATTGCAACAGCTTTCTCAAATCCAGTTTGACATCTGTCTACCAGAGGGCAGAAGAGTCAAACAGATCAAAAACAGAACATTTCTGTGACACAAAATATTTAAGATTTTTTATTAGAATGGCTTGGGATAGATGGGAGGAATTAAACCTCCAATACCCAGGACCCTGAGAAAATGTAACAGTGGACCCCAAACAAAGATGCAATACTTTATGGTCTGAAAATTCAATTTCTACAACCTTTATGGAAGAAACAGGTAAAAATGTGGAAATAAAAAAAAATTTATTCAAGTAGCCAGAGAACCCTTCTGAAATGTTGGATGAACAGTATGATGAGTAGTGAAATAAACATCCTTCAAATGAGACATGGAAACAATTTGTTTCAAAGCAGACGTAGCACAATAAATCTTTTTTGCAGCAGATCAAGCACCTCTGTCATGTTTATCAAGGCCACAATTAAAATCTCCCCCCAGAAAGATTGCCTGAGAAGACAACAAATAAGGTTAAATGGTTTGAAATAGAGTAATCCTATAAGCCTTGGTTTGTGGTGAGTAAAGATTAATAAATCTGTAATAAAGGTTAGCAATTTTAGTATCAAGTATCAAAACACGTCCTGGAATCAAGTCAATCAATTTGATAAGATACATTTGTAAACTAGATTTGAACAAAATCCCTACCCCAGAGCAGGTATCTGGCCCAATAGACCAGTAAGAAGGCATTGAATACCATTGCTTTATAGCTTGTCCCAATTCCTGCAACTGTGTGCAGCCTAGTGTCCTGTAAAAAGATAACCTGGAGGGAACTAGACAGAAAAAAGGATAATGCTACACACTTCTTTTATTATTCTTGATACTGTTCATATTTAGTGAACCTAAGAGTAGGGAGGACATTCAAAAGGAGAAGGAAAAAACACAAAACAAATCAAAGGATATACTCAAGGGGGTTTTATCCTAGTCCTCTGAGATCTACAGTGAGTAACAATAGGGGGAGCATGGGTTTCCGCATCTGAATGGAGATCCACCTTGGAAGACCACAGGTAGGAACTCTCCGAGTAAGCATCAGAAAGATTAGAGGGTTGCAAGACCTCATACTTGTTATTTAAAGGAAGCTCTGAAGTTTTTGATACTTTGGGGGCAGGTTGTTCATCCCTCTGGGATCTCTTAGAGGACTGTTTACTAACCTGGGGGGGGCATTCCCATGGAGGAGGATTCTTCCAAAATTTGTTCTGTAGACGGGGGTTGGACAACACCAGGAAAGGGTAGCTGGGGGGGGTCTGGTAGTACAGTCAATGCTGTTGCGGCAGGAACTTCTAAAGGGGGGAAACCACAGGAATCTCAGGCAGCCTTGGGGAGGGGGAGAGCTGAGTTCTTTGAGCCACTGCTATCAGCAACCTCTGTTCCTCCGCATCAGCAGAGTCTGACTGATTGTGAGCAGCCCAGGTACAACTCTGATATGTATGACCCACTGAGTCACAGAGACTGCACTTGGCTTCATTGAGACAATTGCCACTGGTGTGTCCCAATTCCTGGCAAAGGTTACATTTGACCTGGTCACACAGGCTGCTTAAGTGAGTACAGGAGCCACATTTATAGCATGCCTTCGGTTGACCTGCATAGAACAGGACACCTCAATCTCGCCCCCCCAAAAAAAATTGGAAGATGATTAAGATCAGTATCTGTAACATGAAGCATTACACGTACCTTCCACCCCCCCAGTCCATATATGCTCATCATCGAAAATAGCCTCCTGGGAACCCAAAACAGAATACCTTTGCTTCAACCAATAAGTCAAGTTAGAGACACTAACCCCTTCGTTTTGAAATAGAATGGTAACAGTTTTATATTCAGACCTAGTAAGTGGAATAGCTTCAAAAGAGCCAATAAAGAAGAGCTCTTCAAAGCATTAAATTGAGCCCAAAACCTCTGCAACCCTGAATTTAACTTAAAACTGACATCAAATGTGGATTCCCCGGACACATGAATAAGGGCGGAGATTTCATTAGCGAAAAATTTAATGGAGCCCTTCAATAGGGTTTTAGCTACAAACCTTCTATCAGGAAACTCTGATAAATCCCCTTTATATAAAAGTCTAACAGCATTATGATGTTTAGCTAGTTAAATGGTCTGATGAAAAAGTGAAAAATATGGTTTCTGAGTAGTGTTCCTTGGTAAATTCAGTGGTGCACCAGAGGGTTTCATCGGGGCGTTTGAAGTGGAAGGAACAGGTGAGACTGTCTTTTGAAGATCAGAAGGGTTCGAAACAAGAACAGAATTGCTAGAAAGTTGAAGTTCTGAGGAGAGGTATGAGGGTGATTGAATTCCAGGTTTCGAACAGGCAGAAGGAAGCTGTGGAGAAGGAGTAAGAATGGGAAGAGCATGTCCACTGTCCGAGAAGAAGCAGGTGAAGTAGCTATCGGGGTGGGACCAGAGACCCAGTGACCTGATGTGGAACGTACCCATCCAGCCGCTAAAAGCATAGCCGAGATGTCTTCAGAAGACTGAATTGGAGAAGCAGGGAGGGAACGGTCTTTATTTGAGAGTCCTAATCTTGAATCCAGTCCTGGTGTTCCTTCAAACTCTGACAAAGGGTGGAGCAACTCACCAGTTGAAGACTGAAGCACAGGCAAAGGTTCAGAATGAGAGGAACCCATAGAAACTGCAACAGGATTCTCAACTACTGCAGAACACAGCACACCAGGTAAGGCCTTATTACTTGGAAAACTGCAAGGTTCGGTAGTAACAGCAGCAGTCTTCTGTGCCAAAAGCAAAGTATTTTGCAGTTCCTGACATCAGAGTGCATAACACTTCTCTTTAGCTTGCAGTTATTGTGCAATAGAGCAAATCTCAGGAGAGACTTATAAAACAACAGTAGTAGCCTAAGCACCTTCATTTAGAACAGGATTCAAAACAGATGCAGCAGGAGAAACAACATTGGGGACAAAATCTGTAATATGCAAAGATATAGCATCTTTTCCAGTAGGCAAAGCTGTAGAAGACACAGTCTCTAAACGAGGAGAAGCAGGAGAAGAGACCACTCCACCTGCCTCAGAAGCATCCATGAGCTCCTCCACCACCTCAGCAGCCACCATCTTGGTCAGAAACCAAGATGACAAGGGTTCCGCCACAGGAGAGTAGGGGAAACTCCCCAGTCCCTGGCCAAATTTCGCCCCATTCACTAAAAATACCATCCACAGCTTAATCTGGGTCAAGGTCAGTTGACATTCATCTGTATTCCTCTACCCTGGATCATGCTTAAAAATAGCCAGAATTTGTCTAGTACACTTAACCGGTCAACAAAAACTAAAAAAAAAACAAAAAAAAAAACCTGGAGTTGGTATTTAAGTGTAATGAATTTAACCTCTTTTTGTTGCTCATAATTATCTCAATATAATTATTGTCAGGGAAATTTCCACTAAGGACTAATACATTGTTTGGTTGAGGTTTTAGGTATTTGTGATATGTGTGTGTGTGTATATATATATATATATATATTATAGTAGCACGGTAGTGCTACCATAGTTAGGGTTGAGGAGCCATTTCCATGTTAAACCCAACATTTTGCACCTTAATAACTTTGCAACCGTTTGATGGATTTGCCTGAAATTTGGAATGTGTGATCAAGACCCATAGGCCTTGGGATCTGCCAAGTTTTGTACTGATTGGATATACGGTTGCGGAGTTATTAAGCGTGATCTGTGCGCGCGTTTACGCTTTTCTGGAATTCTGTGGTAGCGCCTACAGGTAGTACGGTTTATGCGTGACCGGCTCAAAATCTTCGGGAATGTGCAGCCAGGGTCCCCGATGTGCCTTTCTAAGATTTCGTGAAAAAATATTGAACGGTTCAAAAGTTATTCAAAAAACAGTTTCCCATTATAAGTCAATGGGAAAAGTTAACAAAAAGTTCAACACTTTCGCAAATGCATTTTTACTTTCGTAAATGGGCCTGTTACTTTCGCAAATCGGCCATTTTGTTTTCAGTTGGTGATCAGAAAAATGGTTGGCATTTAAATTTGGGACCCTCTAGCAATCTAATTTTTTGTATTCACCTAGTCGGGCCCTGAGGATGCTTGCCGTGTCTTTACTTTGTGGTAAAACACCCCCAGAAATATGTTTTTCAAATTTCTGGAAAAATGCTACCATGATCACTTCGTGCTCACGAAAGTGTCATGAAACCTAGCAAGCTTTCATAAATTAGAGCAGTAATTTTCTAGTCTATGGGGAAAATGACAGCAATTCTTTGGCACTGCACTGCAAAATAACCGTTGGGAGTTTTGGGCTGAAATTTGGAGGAACATAGCCGACATCTCACAGATGTGCCTTTCAATGTTGTATTGAAAAATATTACACGGCGGCAAAAGTTATGGCACCCAAAGTTGACAGTTTTCCCATAGGATAACATTACGGCGCCCGAAGCATTACAGGAATCCTTTGGCACCCTGCTGCAAAATAACGGTTTGGTCTTTTTTCCTGAAATTTGGAGGAAGACAGCCAACAGTACACAGATGTGCCTTTCAGTAGCTTGGTGAAAAAATATCACATGGCGGCAAAGTTATGGCACTCCAAAATTAACAGTTTTTCCCATAGGATAACATTACGGCGCCCGACACTTAACAGAAATCATTTGGAGCCCTGCTGCAAAATAACAGTTTGGTCTTTTTTCCTGAAATTTGGAGGGAAGACAGCCAACAGTCCACAGATGTGCCTTTCAGTAGTTTGGTGAAAAAACATTACAGGGAGGCAAAGTTATGGCGCTCCGAACCTTTCTTTTTTTCCCCTAGGATAACATTATGGCGTTCGCCGCACCTTTCAGGGCCCGTATCTTGGAAACGGTGTGAGATACGGACTTTTTGTCGGAAAAATTCTTAGCCCCATAATGGGGCTAAGATTCAAATTAGCCAGGACAGTTGTAAATAATATGACTTTTAAATTTTTTTTCTACGTCGTACGGTTCCTGAGATATAATGTATTTAGTATTCCAAGATCTCATTTTCTGCGCCGATACTCATTATTTTGCATACATTATTTGTACTCACTGTCTTTCTCAATGCAGGTTTTGGGAAAATCAGGCGTGTAAGCTACATTACTGTTACTGTTGCCCTTTCTGCTTGCGGATCCGTACCGTTCACTTACCATTAGCGTCTGCCACCATGTGCGTTATCCTTTGCGTTTTCATTTGCGCTTGCGTTTCTGTTATTTTGCCATTTCTGTCTACAGTACTGTTTATCTTACTGTTTCACTTTACATCACCATGCCCATTGACATTTCTGTTTGCAGGCACCATGTTACTATGTCACAACACATCACTTGGCAGACCATTTCCGTCTACATACCATGTAGATTACCTTTCTGTTCTCATTCGTGCTTGTGTTACCATGTGCGCCACTGTTAGCATTTCTGTTTGCGTTGCTGTCCCTGTTACTATGCCACAACACATCATGTGGCAGGAGGCGGCAGACCTTGCTCCCATAGCGCATTATGCAGCGGGACCGTAGACCCCAAAGACTGACGCTCACTCGCTGCAACTCATTCACTATTTCTCATTATCATTCTCAAAGAAGGTAAATTAGAGGCAAAAACTCCGTTTAATGCATTAGTTAGGGTTGTTCCACAGCGACAAAAGTGAGGAAATTCACTGTTGGGTTGAAAACCCCCTTGGACCCCGCCCACCCCAACTGGCATTGGGGTGCGCATTGGGATCGTGGGTCCTAACTCTCACCCATTCTCCTATACTTCTGCTGATTTACATGTCATGGGGTGAGAGTTGGGGCATGATCCCAATGCACCTGATGCCGGTAAGGATCAAAGGGTTTCAACAACAGTGAATTTCCTCACTTTGTCGCTGTGAGAACAACCCTAACTAATGCATTAAACAGAGTTTTTTGCCTCTAATATATATATATATATATATATATATGTGTATATATGCCCTGATGGCACAGTTATTTTTTATATGTGTACTAGAGTGTACAAAACCAGTTGAGGTTTCCAGCATTTAAGCCTGCTCTCCTAGCATGGTGATTTTTATATGACTAAATCATTTTTCTACACCCTATCTGACTGAGGAGTGCTGTCTCTTGCAGTTCTCTTAAGCAAGTAGCATGATTTATGGCCTTTTCGCAGGTGCAGGATTCTCTGTACCAGAATCTTCAATGCATGGTTGAAGGAATGCTGCGGAGAGGCGTATTTCAGCTTCATTGGGGACTGGGGCCCCACCTGGAGGGATAAGGCCCTGTACAGGGGCAACAGCCTGCATCCATCCATCCAGGACGGGAACCGTGGTCCTCAGTAAGTGATTTAAATGCTACACTGTTGAGCATTTTAACTAGCTGAGGGTAGGGGCAGAATAAGGCAGGGAGAAGTAAATTGGCCCCCTCCCACAGACTTATGAAGGCATCAATGGAAATCCTGAGGGAGTAAAATCCCAAAAGTAACCAAATAACAAAAGAATCCAGTGGATAAAAGGGAAGAGAGATAGCAATAAAATAGCAGAAGAAATAAGAAAGGGCAAATGGGAAAAAAAGAGGGGAGGGGGTGCAGGACAATCTGGAGAGCCATGTGTGCAAATGCTGGAAGTCTGGGCAGTAAGACTGCAGACTTTGAGGCCACCATGGCAGATGTAAACCTGTACATAGCAGCAATTGCTGAGTCCTGCTGCAATGAATACCAAGAGTGGGATGCAGCCATATTAGGTTATACTCTGTTCAGAAAAGACAGTCTAAATACAAAAAATAGCTACGGAAGTACAGGAAGAGCAGGAAGGAGCTGAGGTACTGTGGATCAACCTGGAGAGATGAATGGGAGCTGCTGTTTGCACAGGAGTGATCTATAGACCTCCATCACAGGGGTCAAAGGTTGATAAATATATGTTGGAAGCAATTCAGAGGATGGCATGCAAAGGGGAGGTGTTGCTTGTAGGGGACTTCAATCTATCAGATATGGAGTGGAGCATACCAGCTGTAGCAACAGTCAGAAGTAGGAACATCCTGGACTTCCTGCAAGTGGTGTTCCACAAGCAACTAACCCACTTGTGCGGGTGGGGCAATACTGGACCTGGTACTGACAAATGGGGACAGCGTTGCTGACATCACAGTGGGTGGCTCCCTGGGGACCAGTGATCGCTGTATGGTGTGGCTCAATATAAGAACTGTGCCAGAATCAAGCCACACTAAGGTGAGGGTCCTGTACTTCAAGAGGGCCAATTTTAAGAAAATGTGAGAATGCCTCATGGACACCCTAGCAGGGATTGGGAAACTGGGGGGAGTCAAAGAACAATGGCCAAAAATAAAAGGGGACATTGAAAAGGCAACAAATCTCTGTGTCAGGCAGGTTAACAAAGGCAAGAGAAAAAGATGACTACTATAGTTCTCTAGAGAAGTAGTGGAGAAAGTAATGGCAAGAAAAGGCATTTAGAAGGTACAAGAGGACACAGAAGTAGGAGGATAGGGAGCATTAACAGAAGAAACAGAGACACAGGGAGAGCTGTTAGGAGCACAATGGCACAGACAGAGGAGAATACTGCCCAGTCAGTAGAAAAAAGGAATAAAACATTCTTTAGACATACAAGTGAGAAAAGATTGACCAAAAGAGAGATAGTACGGCTAAAAGGGGAAGGAGGGTTTTGTGATGAACAAGACCAAAAAAAAAGCAGACATATTGAACAATTACTTTTGTTCAGTATTTATGAAGAAAGGGGTTGGTGATGGGCTAAAGATACGGGACAAGGGCATTAAAGAAATGGAGTCAGGCTGTAGTCTTTTTACAGAAGAGGGAGTTCTCAAGGGACTAGCACAATTAAAAGTAGACAAGGAAAGTCCACAAATAATATGGTGCTAGAGGGATCCCACTGTAATAACCTTGTTACCATTGACAATTCTTTCAAACTTCATTTTGTTGGTTTATCCAGTTATACAAATCCCAACTCTACTCCCCAAGCTCCTATTTCTACTCCCCCTGCTCAAGCCCCCACTTCTGATCCAACTTACTCATCTCTGCCTTTCTGTTTCAATTCTGTATCTAACAAGGAAGTCTAAAGACTGCTAAGCTCAATCTCCTCCAGTAGTAGCATTGGTGCTGATGGCCTAGCATCCTTCACAACCCTATGTAACCCCTTCCTCCAGGTCATACCATGAGACAAGCAACTTGTTGTTCAGTGTGCCCTCCTGGAGAAACATTTCAATAAATAAAAATAGAGCCCAGGCTACTTAAACTGGCTGTATAATTCCTTGTTCCCCCACTGGCCAGAATCTTCAGTCTATCCCTTTGCTCTGATGTATTTTCTGACATCTGGAAGATTGCTATGATCATCCCTATCTTTAAGAAAGGGGAACCCAAAATCACCTCTGATTACCATCCCATTGCCATCCTCTCTGTGCTAAGCAAGATCCTAGAGAAACTTGTTTCCACTCAAACTGTCTCCTTCTACCATGACTGGAACCTTCTCTCAGATGCCCTGCATGGCTTTAGGACAGGGCATAGTACTGACACTGCGCTCCTCAAATTCACTAACACAAAAATCTCAATGAGCAACGGCCTACTAACTGGAGCAAATTTCACTGATGTCACAAAGGCTTTTGACCTTGTTGACCATCCCCTCTTTAAGCCCAAAAAGCTTTCCCTTGGCTTCTCCCCTGAAGTAGTTATGTGGTATTATAGCTATCTAACCGACAGGCAGCAATTTGTTAGAAATAACTCTGCTGCCTCTGAACTTTCCACTATTAACATAGGAGTGCCTGAAGGCTCCATACTTGGCCCCCTTTTCTTCACTATTTTCATTAATGATATATCTCTCAGTGCCACCTCTTGCTCATCTCTGCTCTATGCAGACAGCCTTGTTCTCTACACTAGTTCCAAAAAAATTCCTGATCTTAACTCTTCCCTCTCTTATGACATTTGCTGCATCCAACACTAGCTCCACAGAAACAAACTAGTATTAAACATAAACAAAACCCACTCCATGATGTTTAGTTCTGCCCCTAGACTAAGGAAATGTCCTGAACAGCCATTAACTTCCCACCATGATGGCTGTCTTCTCATAAATGTTAATACATTCAAATACCTTGGCATTACCCTTGACCCCTCCCTTGACTTTGAGCAGTACATCTCCAATGCCTGCAGAGCAGTAGACTCCAAACTTGGCCTGGCCTGCAAAACCAGCTATGCTTTCATACCCTCTGCCAGGATTGCTATTGCCCAGGGTGTCCTTCTGCCTGCCCTCACCTATGGATCTGTCACGTATGTCAGTGCTTCAAAACCAAACCTCCACAAATGGGATACTACCTATGTCATTGTATGTCATTTTGCCCCATCTTCGCATCACCTCATGCATCACTGTCAGTTGTACAGTATAGTAGCCTAAACTGGCATTCCTCAGAGGCAAACCAACTCTGCTTCCTTAGCACACTTTGTGGACGATATTGTTCACTGAGGCATTCCCTCCTCTTTTGTTCAGATGCTGATACCTTTGAGCCCTCACTATTCACTTGGCTCCGGTGAGCTAGCTCTGCTATTTGTATCTAGGAGCAAAATGGCTATGGGATCTCAGGCTTTCTCTAACTTTGCTCCTCTATTCTGGAACTCTCAACCAGCAGCAATCTGTCTCACCTCTACTCTCACTAGCTTTAAATGGGAAATACTGAACTGCCTCATAGCCTCTAACCACTGCACTTGTTTCTTTCCATACTGACATATCCCTGCCCTTGCTCCCTACTTCACTTGACTATTTGCCTGTCCACCTTGTTTACTCTCTTAGCATTAAAATACACAGTGCTTCATGACTGACTAAACTATTTTTAGTTCTACTGTCTCCTGCTACTACTGGGATCTCCTCTGAATGTTTGTTTCAGTAACCCTTGGTTTCTTTTGCAATATGTTTGTTTTTGTAAACACCTCTGAATAATTGTCCTTTGTCCAGTTTCAAAATACAACTTACACTGTGACTATTACTTTGTTTATTATTGTTTAACTTATCTTAAATTTGTTTTGCTGTTGTTAAACATTGTTTCTTGCTCTGTAACAGCATTAACTTTCTCTGTAAAATTGTTTATTGTGATGACTTTGACCTTGTAGTCTCCCGGGTCATGCCTGAAAACAGGCATTTTTAATGTTAAGTGCACTTACCTGGTTATCAAAAACAAACAAATACATAAATTAATTAATAAATAAATGTGACCTGATGGGTTGCAGCATAAGATAATGAGGGAGTGCAAGGAAGTATTGGCTGCACCTCTGACAGCTCTGTTCAACCTATCACCAGAAACAGGGGAAGTTCTGGGGGACTGGAGGAGGGCAGAAGTGGTTCTACTACACAAAAGTGGAAATAAAGAGGAGGCAGAGAATTACAGACCTGTCATCTTCACTTCGGTGGTGGGTAAAGAAATAGAATCACTACTGAAGGAAAGGATTGGGGAATAAATTGTAAACAGTGGATTATAGGATTTGAGGCTACATGGTTTTAAAGCAGGAAGATCTTACCAGACAAACCTGATTGAGTTATTTGACTGAGTGACCAGAGAAATGGATCAGGGAGGAGTGGTAGATGTGGCCTACCTTGATTTCAGGAAGGCCTTTGACACCATTCCACACAGGAGACTGATGAGCAAGCTGGGCAACCTAGGAGTGGGTCCAAAAGTAGTAAAATGGGTAAGAAGTTGGTTAAGCAACAGGAGTCAGAAGGTGGTGGTGAATGGGATCCACTCTGCAGAAGGCAAGGTGACCACTGGGGTGCCACAGGGGTCAGTACTAGGACTGGTCCTCTTCAATGTCTTCATTAGCGACATTACAGAAGGTCTGAAAGTGAAAGTATTTCTGTTTGTGAATGACACAAAAATCTGCAACAAAATGGACACACCAGGGAGGAGTGGAAAGAATGATGAATGATCTGCAAAAGCTGGAAGCATGGTCAAGGGAATGGCAGCTGTGTTTCATTGGAAAAAAGTGTAAAATCATGTACTTGGGGCATAGAATCCCTGGGGCAATGCACCAATTGAGTGGGACGCTATTAGCAACCACAAAACAGGAAAGTGACCTACTGTAGGCACAATCATTTCTGATGGCCTGAAGGTAGCAAAGCTGGGGAAGGTTAGAAGGATGCTTGGGTGCATAGGGAGGGGCATCACCAGCAGAAAGAGGGTGGTAATATTACCCCAGTATAGATCACTGATAAGACCCCACCTTGAATACTGTGTCTAGTTCTGGAGGCCCCACCTCCAGAAGAGCATAGATAGGATTGAGGCAGTACAAAGGAGGACTACCAAAATTGTGCAGGGCCTACATCAAATGCCCTACAAGGAAAGACTAAAGGAACTAAATATGTACTTTCTAGAATAAAGTAGGGAAGGGGGATAAAAATGTTAAAAAAACCTCACAGGTATTAATAAGGTACATGAAGGTAGCATTTTCCATAGAAAGAAATGCTCCAGGTCAAGGGGTCATGCTATGAAGATGGAGAGGGAGGAGGCTCAGCGGGGATGTGAGTTAATATTTCTTCATGAAGAGGGTGGTGGACACCTGGAACAGCCTCCCAGCAGAGGTGGTGGGTGCTAAAATGGTAACAAGATTCAAGCATTCATGGGATAGTCACAAGGCAACCTAAAAAGTAAGGCGGGGGGGGCAGAGATAAAGTAGGCACAGTAGATATGGAATATAGGGCAGACTGGGTGGGCCAAGAAGTCCTTATCTGCTGACATCTTCTGTGTTTCTATGTTTGGACAAAGGGGAGAGGATTTAAACTGTCCTGTAGTTAGGTTGGAGCAGTTACCATTTTTAAATACTGACATGACCAATGCAGTTCTTCATAACTCAGGGCACTGAAAGTACTGCAGAGAAACATTTTATATTTTACATATGTGGCGAGCAAGTTCATTAAGGGCCAGGGTTAAGCAACTTCACATCACGTGTATCCCCCTACCCCAGTTTACCTAGTACCTTTTTGACATATTTTAGAGTATCTTTGATGGATACAGGTTTGAAAAAGAATGTAGGGTGACATCATTCTGGGTCATAACTGCATAAGGCTTCATTGCCTTTACATTCTCATGACACTTGTGCAGGACTGGCAGGAATGATGGACCTTTGGTCTGTAAAGGATACATAAAATTTGTTTGCAATCTCTGCAGGATCCAGGACCTCAGTACCATCAATTCTTAGCATTTTATGGGGCAGTTTTTCACCCTTACAAAAGGGAGCTCTGATGTATTCTCCCAGAATTATTTCCTGTTGCTCAGTTTTGGGTTTGCTTTACCTTACAATAGCCAGATTTAGCCAGCCTAATCTTACTGATGCATCTTTTTCCTGCTTCTGTGTACTTTTGTAAGTGCACTGCAGAGCCATTCTCTCTTGCCAGGAACCACAGGTTGTCTTTCTGTCATGAGTTCCAGCAGTTCAAGGGAGAGCCACCTAGATGGAGTGATAACACCTTATGTTTTTTATGGGGAAGGGTGAAAATGTATCACAGGCTGTAGACAATTCTTGTATTAAACAGCCAAGAGAAGAATTAATGTCGGAGATGTCACCCAGGTAGCTCCAGTCAATGTGTGCCACCATGTGTGACTTAAAATCTGCAACCTTATGCTTGCGTATGACACGGCTGGTAGTAAATCATGGGAAGGCTTGGACTGCTTAGCTGCAGATATGCATTGCACTAGGTTGTAGTAACCAATGGTGTCAGGTAGCACTCTGGCTTCCCTGACTCTGTCAGGGTGAGTTGACAGAATACAATCAAATAGGGTCCAGGTGACAGTTTTGTAGTTGTCTCATCTGCTTTCGGTAACCAACTGGGAGAGAAAGATTCTGGCATAGAAACATAGACTTTGACGGCAGATAATGACTGCTTGGCCCACCTAGTCTGCCTATTTCCCTACCTACAGAATAGGCCACAGATCCTAGTTAAAAAACTGCCTATTTCTTCCTACCCCCCACAAGAACTGCCTTATGTCTATCCCGTGCATTCTTGAATTCTCCCACAGTTTTAGACCCCACAGCCTCCTTAGGAAGGCTGTTCCATACATTCACTATCCTCTATGTGAAAAAATACTTCCTCACACTGCCCCGGAACCGCCCCCCATCTTTAAATTGTGTCCCCTTTGTTCTTGCACGTCTCTTTTTCTAAAAGATGCTACCCTCTTGGACTTTGTTGATTCCGCTGAGGTACTTAATGTTTCTATCATGTCCCCCCTCTCCCTTCTTTCCTCAAGGGTATACATATTAAGCTCCTTTAATCTCTTTTCGCATGGCTTCTCTTGCAGACCCTGCACCATTTTAGTTGCCCTCCTCTGGACTGCCTCTGTCCTGTCTATGTCCTTGTGGAGATGGGGTCTCCAGAACTGGACGCAGTACTCCAGATGGGGTCTCACCAACTGTCTGTACAGAGGGATAACAACTTCCTGTTTTCTGCTGGTGATGCCTCTCCCTATGCATCCCAGTATACCCCCAACCCTCCCTACTGCCTTCTCACATTGCTTGCTAACCTTAAGGTCATCAGATATGATTACCCCAGGGCCCTTTCCTTTTTTGTTGTTACTACCCCCCCGTGTAATGTTCCCTGGGTTCTTGTTTCCCAGGTGCATTATTTTGCACTTCTTTGCATTGAATCCTAGCTGCCATAGTTCTGACTATTCCTCCAACCTTGCCAAGTCCCTTCTCATCCTTTCCACACCTCCTTGTGTATCAACCCTGTTGCAGATCTTTGTGTCATCTGCAAAGAGGCATACGTTTCCTTCTGGTCCCTCTGCAATGTCACTTATAAAGACATTAAAAAGGACTGGACCTAGTTCTGAGCCCTGCGGTACCCCACTAGTAACCCCTCTTTCTTCAGAGTGGACTCCATTTACAATTACCTTCTGTGTCCTGTTGTCCAGCCAATGTTTTACCCAGGCTACCACCCTGGGACCCACTCCCAGGCTGGTTAATTTGACTATTAATCTTTTGTGTGGGACTGTGTCAAATACCTTGCTAAACTCTAGGTAGGCCATGTCCACAGCCCCTCCCTGGTCTACTACTTTGGTCACCCAGTCAAATAAATCTATTAGATTCGTCTGACATGACCTTCCCGCTGTGAACCCATGCTGCCTTGGGTCCTGTGCCCCACTGGCCTCAAGGTACTCAACAATTCTTTCCTTCAGAAGTGACTCCATCACTTTCCCTACAACAAAGGTCAAACTGACAGGTATGTAGTTTCCTGCCTCTGTCTTGGTCCCACTTTTGTGAAGGGGAATCACATCCGCCTTCCTCCAGCCCTCAGGTACCACACCATCCTCCCATGATTTATTAAAAAGAGTAGTCAGTGGTTTCACTAGTCCCCCCCCTTAATTCTTTTAGAATTCTGGGGTGAATTCCATCAGGCCCCATTGCTTTGTCCACCTTCAGTTTTAGGAGTTCTTGCAGAACCCTTTCTTCTGTGAAAGGGCTGGGATCGCCCCCCATCAAGAGTGCTTCTGTTAATTAGATTAGGCACTTCCCCCTCCTCTTTTGTGAATACTGAGCAGAAATATTCATTCACTATCCCTGCTTTTTCACTGTCCCCCTCTGCCCACCTACAATTCATTCTATTCAGCCTCACTATCCCTCCCTTTGTCTTTCTACGCTCTCTGATGTACCTATAAAAGGTTTTATCCCCCTTTTTAACTGAGTTGGCTATCTTTTCCTCAGTTTGGGTCTTTGCTATTCTGACTTCCCTCCCTGCTTCCTTCTGCCTTAACTGGTACAGCTCTCTGTCCATATCATTATGGCTCATTCTGTATTTGGAAGTCCAATTGATATTGAAGTCTCCATTGACAATTATTTCCCAATTATGATTCATTTGCCTGTAATAATTAGAGAAGGACTCATGGCCAGATTGGTGTTTACCAGGTGGTATGCAAGTTGTCATAAGATGTTGGATTTGTGTCCCCTCCACTGGACGAGTTTAACCATCAAGTATTCATGTTCTCTAGTCAAGACACTTATTTCTAGTTTGGAACTCTGCATGTCTGATTATGTAGACTAAACACCCCCTGCATGCTCACTCAACATGTCCTCTCTAAAGTGGTTAAAGCTTTGCTGGCCCAGTGGCACTGACGGCTGAGGCACTGGTCACTGCACCTTGTACCATGCAGGCGACCCACATTCAGAAATGAGCATAGGTTGCCCGGGATCAGCAGGGAAGGAGGTGGATCAAGCATCCGAGAGACTGCTCTCCATCTCCAGGGAGGGGGGCACCTTCAGTTGGTGCACGTCTGACCCCTGGCAGAGGCTAGGGGTTGACGCAGTACTGCCAACACAATTGGGCAGAAGCCTGGAAGATGCCTGGTGGGGATGCATGTGGATGCGTGTGTGTGCCTGTCACAAGTGTCCTTGCACTCCTGGCTCATGGGGGGAAAACAAGGAAAGACCCTGATGGCTGGTTGTGGCAGCTTGATGGTCATCCCCTGGTGCTCCACTCCCTGATGTAATGCCCTAAGTCATATCCTGTTTGGGATGGGTAAGTAGGGGGCTTCCCATTACCCCACCATGGGAGGGGGTAAGCCTTGGGGACTGCAAGAGTGAGGGCCTGAGGGGAGCGGACGTCAGGGGTGACAGCTGGATGAGGAGCCTACCAGGGCCAGGGGAAGGAGGAAAAAGAGAAGGCAAGAAAAATAAATAAATAAAGTGGTTAACTCCTGTCAAGGTGATGACAGTACCGGAGATTTTGTGTGTGGGTGAGGTTTCAGTTAGGGATATTACATCTGGTAGAACAAATGCAACCCAGGCTTCAAACTTAACACATTTTGAGAAGAGACCACCAATACTAAGGAAGGTTATGTATAGTTTCCCATGTCATCTAGGTACTAAGCCAATTATGGTTGCATGTGGGGCTACAGTATGGGTGGATATTGCCAGAAAATTAGAGTAGAATTAGCATAATTCTTCTTAAGTCCCTTAGGCTATGTTTCAGTCGCAGGGATTTCTTCCTGAGGGAATACAGCTTATGGATAACCCTTGAGACATAGATGCTATGAGTCCAGTTGTTTAGTCTCTTAGAGTTGCCAAGTTTTGCTGCCCTAAGGAGACAAACTTCGATAAGGGCCTTGTGAGCTGGTAGGTTGTGCAGTAGCACCAGGTGCCTAGGGGCACATCCAGTTGTCAGGGGAAGAGGCAGCATCAGCTAGTTTCATGCACTTGCAGTACCTTTCGATGACTAGCTGGCTCAGGAGCAACAGTATAACTAATAACATTTTTTAAAGTGGTACTACACTCAGCAAAAGAGGCTCAGATCTAACAGAGGAGCAGGACACTACTTAAAACATAATTTTAGAATTCCACAGGTATCAGCACAATTTGGGGGAGTACAGTTCAGCAGATAAAGGCAAGTGGTTTACCTTCTGTATTGCACAGAAGAGCTGCAACTGCCAGACATTGGGGGAGCTCAGTAGGGTTCCAGGATCCAGAAATCTGGATGTTCTAATTAGCTGGATATTACCAGTGGTGGAGTCCCCTGGCAGTGAAGATTCTAGACAGCTGCTTGTGCAGTACACACACTAGTGTCTGGTGAACCTAGAGTATTAATACCATCCTGTAGAATTGCAGACACACACACACACACACACACACACACCATCATGACAGGGCAAACATTGGTAGCCCAAAATATCTAAGGGGTTGAGTTTTTTATTCACCCCAGTGAGATATGATGTGTAGTAGTATTTGCATGTTGCAGGGTTAGCACCAGGATTTGGACTTTGCTTAGGAGATTTGGGGAGCCCCAGAATGGAAATAAGTTAGAACAAGGTATATGCTAGGCTAAACAGTGCACAGATTGCACCATGAACTGGTGTCTGTATCAGCCTACACAATGAACAGACTGATATAGACACCAGGCTGCCTGGTCTGTAGTTTTCTGGATCATCTCTACTGCTGCTTTTATGAGGGGCCACTAAATCAGCTATCGCCCAGTCCCCGTGTGACATGCCAGTGATTATTAAGCTGTTGTAGATATCTGCTAGTGATGTTGCAAGCAACTGCACCATCTCCCTCAGCACTCTTTGGTGTATCTTGTCCAGTTCCAGAGATGTGTCCACTTGTGCAGAAACTCCCTGCAGCACCTTAGCTTCAGTGACAGGAATGCAATTTTACCCCTTCCTATCCTTTAATTCAGTTGCATAGGCAGTGGTACATGCTCTTTTATTGTGAAAATTGAACACACATTTTTGTTCAGTACAGTAGAATGTGTTAGCCTTACCCTTGTCCTCTTCTTCCCACTCTTCTCTGTCTTAACCTAAATGTTCCATCTTTATTCTTGCACTTCTCCTGTATTGTATATACTAAAAGAATGCTTTGTCTCTTTGCATAACACCAACTGCTAATCTCAGTTCTGTCTCAGACTTTGCTATTTTCACTGTGCTACAAGTTCTCCTTATTAAAATATGCTTCCTTGACTTCATTTTTTGGCTCCTTCTTTGTATCTCTGCTTCTCTCACTATTATCATGAGCATTTGGCTATTTTGCTTCTCTGCTCTTACTTACCTCCTGAACACAAAGTTCCAAAGCTTCTGCTACTTCTCTTTTAAAAGCTTCTCATTTCCAATTCACACCATTAATTTCAATTATTTCTCTTAGGCTACCTCCAAGTATAGTCTGCATTTTCTAAATTCCACCCTCTTGAATTCCCAGACTTTTGCCTGGCTAGATGTCATGCTGTTTTGTAGTTGGAACGCCATCCACACTATCCCATGATCACTTGTTCTAAGTGATTTCTGCATTATGACATTCTGGACTCTGTCCTCACTGGTTAGAACCAGGACAAGGTGTGATGCCTTCTCTTAGGTCTGTACTAGTTGTTAGTAGTGCTTCCTGAGATGCCTCCATCAGAAGCTAATTGTTTTCACTTGGCACCACTGGACACTCTGGTCCATATGCAGCATATTAAAGTCTCCCACTAGCACCACCTCCCCAAGTTCTGCTGTCTTCCTGATGACTTTTCACATTTCTCTCTCCATCTCCTGGGCCTGTGACAGTTGTCAGTATTCCACCCTAATCTTCTTCTAGTTACCCATGATGGTCTATGCTGATAGGATTTCCAACAGTTTAGTCACCCAGCATTGTCCATGTCTACTGCATTTATGTCTTCATCAGTGTATAAAGTCATACCTCCCCAGTCTCTTCTCCCTGTCCTTTCTGAATAACACATAGATTGCTATGGTCATGTCCCTGTCTTGGTTCAATGTTGCCCACATTTCTTTTGACTGACGTTATATCCAGCTGTACTTGGGTCTCCAATGCCTGTACATTTCAGAGCTTGTTCCTAAACATCTGGCATTCATACACAGTACCCTTGGCACATTCTTGTTCATGCATCTTTCAGCCCTGTACCCATTTTAGTCACAGCCTTTGCTGGGGGAGGCCAGATAGGCCCCTCTCAGTTTTAATTTTGTGCCTGACCTCAAATGAGCTGCGCCTTTCCTAGTTTGCCTTCCTGGGTGTGCACTGTAAATCTTTTCCCCCACACCCTTTCATCCTCCTTATTGCAATGTAGGCCAGCCTTCTTAATCAGCCTCCATCCCTTACAAGCTGGGCCCCAGTCCATGAGGAGCTGAATTCCCTCCTCCTTACACCACTATTTTAGTCACAAGTTGAACAGGTACAGATGCTGATGTTCCCTTTCATTCAGTTGGAGCCATGAAAGAAGCTTCAAGAAAATTGCCTCACTTGCCCTTTCTTGACTTTGCTGCCTAGAGTATGAGAGCTTGCTTTTACCTCCTCTATGCTCCTCCTAATAAGGTCATTAGTACTTACATGCATTATCATGTCTGGTTCCCTCTTTCCGTTTGACTTCCAGAACTCTGGACCAGAGTCTGTCCATTGCAACCCGAGGATAACAGCACCACTTCTTTTATATCCGTATTGAGACCCACCAGCCTCTCTGTTCCCCTTACTGTTGAGTACCCTACTTCTAAGAAATTTCTCAAACCTCCTTTGGTGCTTGCCTTACTACTGGAATGACTCTTTTAGATGATGACTGCTTGTCAGATGTGCTTGTCCTTGTCACCACTGTGCGAATTTCCTGGAACGTTTGGACAAACAGTGGCAGATACCTGTTAAATGTGCACAGCTCTGGTACCTCAGGCCTTTCCATAACCCTTATATTTCTCTCCCCACCAGCTACTGTCCAATCACCATCCTTGGCCCAGATGGGCCACTGTGGTGCCTATGGCTTTTGCATTTCTACTGGCCCTGAGACTTTGACCTTCAACTAGTTATGTCAGCCCTTGCTACCTCTAGTTTCTCTATCAGGATGCTTCTATTCAGACAGTGGATGAATTTCCAGAGCAGCATCTGGGTCCTCACAGTTATACACACCCTGCACTCCTACCAGATGCTCCACCAGTGCCCCAGCATTGTGTCACTTGTGATCTAATTACTTTTTGAAAAATAGTTTGCCCTCCTATCTAAATAAATACTACTAGCTGCTGCTTCAATGTTCACTTATGGAGGTGCTCTAGACAGGATTGTACCCACTATCTACAGTGAAGCCCACCAGGATGAAGCTCAACACTGCAGAATTCTGCAGTAGAGTTACTGCAGCAAACAATGCAATTTCAATGGGTGTTAATCCCTTTTGTCATGCAGTAAACCTATCACATTGCATTCCATCCTGATGGCTTCACTGTACTTTCTTCCATTTTAGGATACTCAGCAATGTTGTAATTTTACCATTTTTCTCTACCTTATGTAAGTGTGTTTCTCTTACCTCTAGATGTGATTACACACTTTTACTGGTAGTTGCTTGTTCTTACCTTACTCCTTGCCATATAACTCTGGCAGAGTCCTCTTTAGGCCTTCAAACTACTTGTTGGCACACCTGCAGATACTATATTCCTACTCTGTGGCACTCACATTACAAGATGTTCACACATAGGGACACTTTAAGTTGTGGTGCTTAAATCTCCTGTCTCTTCTGATAAGCCTGCTGCAACACATCCCACAATCAAACAACTGTTTTACAGGCTGCAACTAACCACCAAACCCACAAGAAATTGCAAGTGTCCTCTAACTAGGTTCCCAACATTGATAGCTAAAAGTTAAAGAAACATAAAGAACAGCATCAAATTAATGACACAAAAGCAGTTACTAGAACTGGGAAACATTTGCAAATTCCGATCTCATGGAATTTTTGTGGAGTTCCACAAAATTCTGTAAAGTTTTTTTGGAATTTTCTGAAATGTTTTAATTGATCATAATTAGGTTACATCTAATGATTTGGAGATTGGTATGCTTATTGTTTGTAAAGGACCCTAAAAGGGTGCAAGGTTTCAGGACATTTTTTTGAGGGGAGTGGAAGTCATAGGGGTTCTAAGTCTGGTAATTTATTATTCATGTGAAAATATCAGAAACTATTTGTATGCTTATAACTTAGCCACCTTTGGAGCTAGATAATTGAAAATTTGTGTGCATACTTTCTTGAAAGAGTCGTATAAGCTATTAAATAGGTAATTGCATATGCAAACCATAAGCTACAGGCATTCAAAATTTCACAATTTATTTGTTACATTGTGTGACCATTTTGAAAATATTTGAATGTTTATAGCTCCACTGCAATTGCAGTTATACTCTCAGGGTTTGGCATACATACCAGATTAAATATGTAATTGGCTCTAGTTAAGGTAGGTAAATTTAGTTTAGAAGGTTAAAATTTATTGTTGACTCATTACAAATTATTAATTGCAAAACTTGCTCAAAATTTCATGTATGCATAATAGGTGATGCCACTAAAATTCTACTTGTGGAATTTAACTTTCACAAGCAATTATCACTGCTAATTCACCTTCGCTGCCCTAGCATCATGGCCCTGCAATGCCCCTCCAAATTTTCTGCAACAGTGATGCCAAGCAACATGCTACATTCTGATTAAAAATACAGTATTCAGATAATTATGTCACAATGGCTTAAGTCACAGCTAGTTGTAAGGCTTAGTGTCACTTGGTCTCACTATTTTCAAACCATAAAAATATACAACATTATAACAGGGTTGCTAAAGAGCCAGCAGTGGCACTGTACAGAAACAATGCTGCACATGTACTGTATATGCTTTGACAAGCCATTCCGAAAGTGAGATCCAGTTGTTACGTAGCATGTTGCAATAATTCAGGGCAGTGTACAATGATGTCCATAACTATTCTTCATGGCTTGTCACTCAAATAATGACCTAACACTTGGCACCACACTATTTTTTACCATGGACCCTCCTATGAATGCTAGTTTAATACAATTTTTACTCAGCCTTTACATTCCACTACAATGGGAACTTACTGTATGTGCATGACTATGGACTGACTTCTAAAAAAGTGTCACAACATTCTACAATTTCACAAAAACTCATGGCATTCAACTTTACTGATGTTATTTTTGAAACTATGGCTGCTTATAACTTGGCCAGCCTTTAAGCAAGAGACTTAAGAGTTGACACACATAGACTCCATTTTTCAATATTGTTTTTCTCCCTGCTAGCATCTCATCCCCCAGGGATATACCCTGTTCACAGGGATATAGCTTTATCATGCTTTAAAAAGCCATCAGTTAGTTGATTACAAGGGTTTTCTCCATCATTTTTTTCCTGTCCCATCTCCCCTGGTAGGGTTGGTGATTCTGCCAGCCTCACACAGCCACAGGTTGGTTCTATGTCATAACAGCGATCGTGGAATAGCGATCACCATTTGAGCGAGTGTACATCATCGAAAATGAATTATGGTGAAGTACACTCACAGTGACTAGAAAACTGGATACTGATTTTCTATGTTATGCAGGGGGGCTGTGCCCCCCCTCACATGTCCCCTGCCTTCCCTACTTAAGGATTCTCATCTCCGAGAGGGGAGGTGCATTTTGGGAGGGAGGGTAAATTTCTTAAAAAAAATAACAAGCAGCCTGTTGGTGCAAAAAAAAAACCATGATGCTCCAGACCCAGACCAAAACCCTGCACCCTACACACCCCAACTAACCACCCCCCCACCATGCTCGCTTAACCAGTTTGGCAGCTGCCCAGCACTCTCTCCCACACTTCTCCTCCTCCTCCCTCTCCCCTGTGCATGTGTGCACACATACACGCACTGTACACTCCCATCACCCAACCTCACCCATCCATGTATCTGGTCAGTACCATGCCAGGTGACCCTGTGATTGGGTCACCCTTTTTGAAATGCTCAATCGTGGTTGCCTTGTTTACGGTATACTCCACAGCTTTCCCTATGACAGGAATGCTCCCTGGTCCAGTCAATAGAGCTGTGTGTAATGAGAAAATTCCCAGTTTGCAGAATTTTGATGCCATTTCATGAAATTGAATGACATTTTATGTAATTTTGTTGAGATTTCACAGAACTTTTAAAATGTATTAGTTTGGTCATACCTCAGCCATCTATTTAACTACAGCTCTTATATGTGACATGCTTACTTTCTAGAAGGAGTTCTAATGACATGCAAATATCATGAAATTAGGATGGATTGTCACTAATTTATAAGTGCTCAAAGTCTGTAATTTTATGTTTTGTGGGAAAGGTCATGAAATTTATCTGATTATACCTCAGTCATCTATTGGGGCAGGAATCTTAATTTTGCCATGGTTACCTGATGATAGGCTTTCTTACAATGTGCCAGATTTCATGGCATTAGAATGGCTTGTCTCAAAATTATAAGTGCTCAAAATCTGTCATTTATTTATACACAGCAGCTAACCCTAGGTCTTTAGCTTCTGCTCGCCATTCCAGAGCACTTTTTATCTAATTTCTAACTAGTGATGTATAATTGTCTCAATATGTGTAACCTCTTTGTCCTTACAGCCTGCATGTCTTCCACTCCCTGCTGCCCGTAAACATATGTATTCCTACTGTTAAAACCTTTTCAGTCTCCTGACTGTACTGATCTGTTACCTGTATGTTGTTGTTTCACCCGGGTCGCCCCTGAAAAAGGGACCTCCGGGGCCCAGCGGGCCTACCCGGTCATCAAAATTCAATAAATAAATAAATAAATATTTTGTGTGGGAAATTTCATGAAACTTTATGACTGCATGTACCACAGCCATCCATTGGGCCAGAGATCTTAAATTTGGCATGATTACGTTAGGATAGATGTTATAAACATGTACCAAATTTCATGATATTAGGATACATTGTCTTAAACATATATGTGCTCATAGTCTGTCATTTGATTTGTTTGTGGAAAAGTTAATAACAAAAATTATCTGCATATGACTCAGGCACCTTTGGAGCTAGATGTGTGTAAATTAGCATGAATTACCTTTTTTGTAATTGTTATAGAAACACCTAAAATATGGGAGAATAGAATTAGGGATTTGTATGTTACAGGGTTTCATATGTTTGCTATGTAAACATTTGCAACATTTTCCACCTCCTTTCAGCCTATGACTCTGAACATTGGTACTCTTATGTAAGCTGTTATTAACTATCTATATACCAAAGTTGGTATCAGCTAGATGCTTACATTTAAAATTAACATAAATTAAATATTTGGTGACATTCTGTGGAATTATCGTGCAAATTCTGTGAAATTTCATGGAATCAGAAAGGTAAGTCCCTGGGGATTTGATGGGCAGAATGTTATATTCTGCACAGCTTTACCAGCCAACAATCCTTGACTGAGATGCACTGAAAAAAGCTGCTGTTTCAGCCACGGCCTGCCTCCCGATGTGAATTCCCAGCTTTTCTTTCAAACCTTGGTCATCAACATGACAGTGGGACACTCTGGTGCTGGGCCATGGGAGTGGCCTGAAAGCCCAAAGTTTGGGGTCAATGAATCTAACAAAACTAATGATATTCCATTCTCTAGTTTTAAAGTTATAGGGGATTAAAATTGTGCCAAAGTTTACAAAGTAAGCCAGCATAACAAATCTGGTGCTATTTGGACAAATAATTTTGAAATTCCACAGTTTACATAATTGTTTAAATGTAATTTTAAAATTTCTGAATGTTTCAAGTCTTATATCTCTTAAAGACAAAGATCTAAAACTTGGTACAGGTCTGTATGGGCCTTGGTAAAATCAGCAGGCCAAATATGGTGCAATGTGAACTAACATGTTTGAAATAAAATGAAATGACAATGTTTGCAACATTTCATGAAATGTTTATGGAAATTTCATGACATTTTGTGGAAGTGATATCAGCATTTCACAAGAATTTCACTGGCAGAAGATACATTTGACCCAACCCCAGCACTTGCTTATGTCTGTTCATGCACCCTGGCCCATTTACAGTACTAATAAAATAAAGTGCCTTATCTGGTGTAGGCTAATTACTCTCTTCTCTCCTACCTCCCAGCACTACCTGCTGTTTTACAATAAAAGGAGCTGGATGATACAAATTATATTGCATTATGGGAGCTTTCAGCACAGGCTTTTTAATTAGTGTGCAAGAGGAGGCTCTCTAACTTCCTCTTTCCAGTGCTGGAGAAACAGGGCACAAGTCTGGTTGTTGTGCATATTATAGAAAAGCATGTTCTTAGTTGCTTTGGGATCTGATGAGAATTACCACTATGTGCAAGGGCAAAGCTCTTCTAAGGACTTAACAAAAGACTTACTATTTAATTCAATCCAGTTAATGTTTTTCCTATTCGGACTCTTATTTTGAAAAAAATCCAGAATTTGTAGCTTGTGTTACAACAGATTCAATATTCAAAGGACTAACATATCTGCAGATTTTCTCTGTTCACCGTTTTGCTTAAACCTGTTTATTTTGTATGTTAATACAACCATGGAGACCTCTGTTTCATTTATAAGACTGGTTACATGTGCATTCTTGGGGTATGAGAACCACAAACCAAAAGTTAGTGGTTCTAGTATCTTACAGGTGTAAGTAAGACCACTCTTACAACTGTAAGAGTAGTCGTCTGCTATATTAATATGTTATTGATCAAAATCGATCAATAATATACTAAAATAAAAAAAATGAACATGCCAGTTTCCAGGGCAGCTGCACAAGACACTCTTTAAAGAATAAGAGTGTCTCTCACCCAGAGGAAAGAAGCACTCCAATTGGTCGAGAGTGCTCCCTCAATCTATTGTGAATTTCTTTGTGTTGTGTTCCCAGTTAGTTTTCTATAAATCTTGTAAAATTCTGTGTACATATTAAATATTTTATATTTAATATACAACTGTGACTTCAGTGTTTTAGTAAGTACAGGTAATCTGTTTTAATGACTGTTCCAGTGAGCTGCCTCTGTGAGAGCACTTACAACTTATAAAGAACATCTATATATGATACTGAGTAGGTTAAGGTGTGCCTGGAATGGTACAGGGGATTCCTATGTCCAAGAGGCCTTGCACTGTTTGCGCAGGAGCCTGTACAAGATGTGAAAAGCCCTGAGTAAGTTATGACTCAGTTAGTGGCTGCACAATAAAATAGGTAAGCCAATCAGCTATGATCACCTAAGTTGCATCAGTGACCTGGGTCAGTGAGGAAGTGCTATCACCCGAGCCACATTTGCCCAACTTAAATAAGTGTTTTGTTAGAGCAATTGTCTCTGAAACAGTACCTTGAGATTGGTGTTGCTTATTCTGGCTGCTGCAATAGGCTTCTGCAATGAAACCAATAATGCACATGAAGACAAGGAAGCAAAATGCAATACGAGCTTTGTTTCCTGATGTGAAGTCCATGTCTAAAAACAGCAAAGAGAGAACAACAACAAGAAAGAAACATAAATCAAATGGGAAGAAAATCATTTCAGTCTGTTTATTATTCAATCAGTTTATCCAGACAGGAGAGCCTTACTGGAATTTGTAACATCTCTTTTTCAGAAGGTTCCTCCAGATTCTACCTAATGTTTTGTAAAGGAGGTATAGGGTGATTTGAGCTTGCACTTTTGTGTTTCATATAAAACTGTTTGAACTAATTACCCACACTGTGTTCAGAAAGTGCATGCGTGCTTATGCATACAGTGGAACCTGAAAGTATGCATAGTAGTGTCACAGATTCCTGCACGACAAAAGGCCATTGAAATTGCACTGTTTCCTGTTGCATGCAGGCTTTTTTTTCTTATCCATCTAACAATGGGTACAGTCTATCAGCTACAGACTAAAATCTCTCACTACATGTACAACACCATTTTGTTCTTGCAATTTATTTGCACAGATCAACACAATTTAGGTGCAACTTCTTGTGTATGATGGAGTGCAACTTTAAACAATCTTTCACCTGGAAAAGACAGAAGTAGGAAAAGGTCAAGTGAATTACTGAAGGTCACATTGTAAATCAGTGGCAGGAGTGCATTAATAACATCTGTAGCAGGCACGTGTAGTAGGACATGACAGTATACAGTGGAATTGACCAGTAAGGAGAAGTACAGACAGCAACAAATGTAAGACCATCCCGTTGCTTGCAAGTATGCCAGAGATAAGTATGAGTGGATACAGTGAATTGTCACCCCTATAAAGCATAGCCTACACAGAGACCAGCTACCTCCTTATTTTGAGTAGGGCTATGTGCTCCGAGAATGTGGGAGTATACGTAGTGTGGGAGGACAGTCACAACCTGGATGGTGCCCTTGATCTACAGCCAGTACCTCAATGTAGGAAGGGCAGTTGTTGGGAGCTGAGCTAGAGGCTGCTATGGTGGTAAGACATTTTCTAAGAGTCAGAGTCAATGAGCAACAATGTGGAATACATCAGTCACTGACACAATATGCCCAAAGGCTAAAGTGGAGCCAGTGGACTATAATTGAGAGGGAGACAAGGAAGAGACAGGTGGGTGTACTGCCAGTGCAGACTGTAACTACCTCCAATAGGTTTCTATCACTGTTGGAGGACACCCTCCCACCAGGAAAGAAAAGTTACCATCACCACTGATAACAGGGCTGCATCCACAATGCATGAGCCAGGGAAAGGTGGAAACCCTAAAAGGAAGATAAAAAGACCATGGTAAAGGGGATTGGATTGTCAAAGGCACAGGTTGGATGGTGCTTTCCACATAAGAATTTGTAAGGGATGTTCACCGCTTCACAGGGACAACAATAAACCCATTAAAAAAGAAATGAAAACTCACTAGAACAGATGGAAGAGAACAGATACAATATTTCATATTGGCAGAATTACTGGTCAACAGAGATGTAGAACAAGTGAAAGAGAGCTTCTACACTGTAGGCATGATACTCAAGCATAAGACAGGTGAGGTGACCTTCTCTGACATCCTGCTGTGGACACACTGCAGTAAGAGGGAACATTTGAAATCAGAGCAGTTTAGTACATGGCTGGAGTCAGCGGGAGGGTTTCCAATTTCTAAGAGATTGGACCACACCTGGTGGGGATTCAGGCTGTTTTTAGGAAGGCACCACATTGCTGGAGAGAAGGTTTGTTCAACACCTAGAAAGGAATTTAAACTAGGTGAAGGGGCAGTACAAGACTGGTGCAGTTCAACAGCTGAGGAGGGTGGGAAAAGCCTCCTTCCAGAAGTACTTTAGAGAGAAGTACATACCTCAGTGAGAAGGATGGTGAAAGACACTACAGAGGAACCAACTTTCATTAAAGGAGAGAAGGACTGAAGGAAATCAGTAGGGAATGGAGTTGGGTGGTACAGCACAATAGGTGAAGGAAGGTGTACTTCAACAGAGGGAATGGTTGGCACTTATTGGACATTAGTCAGATAACATAAGGGGTACAGCAGGTATGGAGGGTGATGTGCACTGATGACAGAACTTGAGAAGCAAGACCGGTGACCTCCAGGCAATAATTACTGAGGTACACTTAGATATGTCTATAATTGAGACATGGGTCAACTTGGCACCATGATTGGGAACTGCAGGTACCAGGCTACACAATGTTCAGAATGATAAGATACAAGGATGAAGATGTATAGTTATTTTATATCTGAGAGTGTAGTAGCATGACATCTTAGGAGGGTATCATTACCTTGGAGATCCAGGAAGACAATAGGGCTAAAGGAACTGAAACAATCTCGATGCAAGCAATACATGGCAAGAGATGGTAATTAGGATGGGAGTGGTTTACAGGCCTCCAGCATAGGGGAAGCTGAAGACAATGAGCAAGAAAATGAGATGAGCAGGATTGCAGAGTAAAGGGAGTTACAGTATTCATATTGTGTGACTATAATCTGCTATATGTGAACTGAAATGCACCAGCTGCACTGAAACATACTGTAGAAACACAACATTTGATGACAGATAAAGACTGCTTGGTCCTCCCAGTCAGCACCTTTTTCCCCTGCCTAAACTGTCACAACAGACCCTACTTGGTCTCTGACTCCCTCCATCCTTGGTTCCCACTAAGATTCCCTTCTGTCTAACCCATGTATGTTTGAAACCCACCTCTGTTTACACCTCTACCATCTCTTCTGGAAGACTGTTCCAGGCATCCACTAATCCTTCAATGAAGAAGTACTTCCACACTTCTATCTTGAATTTAACCTCTTCCAACTTCATTGCATGGCCTTTTGTTCTTGTGCATCTTTTCCACTGAAAAATGCTCCCTCCTGTACCATGTGCACCGCTGTGAGGTATGTATATGTCTCTATCATACCCCCCTCCCTTCCCTATTTCAAAGTGTGCATATTCATTTCCTTTAGTCTCTCCTTCAAGGGTTTCCGATGCAGATGTGCAGCATTTTTGTTGTCCTCCTCTGGACTATAAACACTCTTTGTATGCCTTCCTGAGATCTGGGTCCCAAGTTTAGAATGTAGTTGGATCACTGCAAGGGACTTGGATCACGGAGATTGTGATTTTTGAAGGGAGCCTGCTGCAAAAACCCAGATGCAAGTCACTTGTGTCAACTGCAGCAAATTAGACCAGCTCATCAATTCATTCATTCACATATCTGGACTGCCTTGTATGGTATGGGCTGCACGTCCATTGGCTCTTGCTCTGAACCAATGGGCGTGCAGCCCTACTGTTGATCAGTCGGCGGCAGGGCGGCAGGCTGGTGGTGTGCTGCCCGCCAGCTGACGGGGAGCAGGATGGTGGGGCTCCATGGGTGGGTGGGGTGGAGGCCACTAGATCACCAGGAAATTGGACCCTGGGGGTTGATTCTAATGCTCATGATCGAGCTTCACGGTCCACTGGACCACCAGGGATATTGGTCTTCGGGGGTTGAACTCCGTTCTGCCCATGATCGCGAGCTAGTGGGGGGTCATTTCTTTATGCCCTTGGTCGGGCCATTTGGGAGGTGGGGTTCAGTTCTGTTATGCCCGTGATCGGGCCAGTGGGGAAGGGTTTAATACTGTTATGCTCGTGACCAGGCTAGTGGGGGGGTTGTTCAGTTATGTGATGCCCCCGATCGGGCCAGTGGGGGGGGATTTACTTCATGCCCATGATCGGGCTTCAGGGGGCGTCAGTCCCTGATGGCTGCTGCCTGGCAGGGCGCCAGGCATAAGTTGTCGGGGATCGGCACACCTGCATGCTAATGGCATGCAAATGGTGCCATAAGTGGATGCAAATGGCTCCCTCTGCACCTTGCATAACTTAGCGGCCCCATTTACATGTCACCAACTGAATGCTCGGAGTGGCTAATGGCGCAATGGAACTTGCGCCACCGCATCTTGAATGTTTCCACTCTGACCACTTGGCGGTGACGCAAGTTCCACTGCACCATGCATTATGGCTGTGGCCGGGGGGGAGATATTCAAAGGAATTGCTCAATAGTGCAACTCCATTGAATATTGCCCCGGCCACACCCCAGTTCAACTTTTTTGAGCAGCACAAGGGCTTGTGCTACAGAATGGCACAGCTTGAATATTCAGCCCATTATCTATTATGTATACAACAGGCCAGGACCTTAGCTCTCAAGTCCAAATAATTCAAAATGAAATGAAGAATTTTTTTAAAACAAAAATCCATCCAGCTATATAATCAACATAAATTCCAGACCCAAGGCTATACTCAAGACATTTGTCCTTTTAGTCACAATGCAAACCAGCTAAAGAAGAAACTAATGTCTAGCTTAGCAAATAGCTCTTGGGTAGTACATAGTGCTATGGGGAAAATACTACTGATCTTGACTGACTTCTCTAGTGAATTATTCTCAGAAATTCCTTTTAATACCCAGGAGATTCGTAATTATTTAAAAGACATCCGAATTCCATCACCCCCACGTCCTGGATGAGGTGAGTCTGTCAATTACTCAGAGTGAAGTTACTGAAGGTATTCAGCAGTTCAGAAACAATATTTCTCCAGGTCCAGAAGGACTTCCTAATGAGTTGTATAAAGTTTTGCGGGAATATCTCAGTGAGGAATTAACAAATGTATACAGTACAATAGCATGCTAGGATCAGGAAATATTCCATTAAGTTTTAATAAAAGAACACTGATTTTCTACATAAAAAGGGGACAGAAAGGATTTAAACAATTGGAGGCCAATCTGCATGTTAAATGCAGACTGTAAATTACTCACTAAGACATTAACAAAAAGGCTAACTCTGATAGCAGAACAAGTCATTTCATCCAACCAAGCCGGTGCCATACCACAAAGGTCCATACAAGATCATCTGATCCCATAAAGAGATCTTTTTTCACAGGTGGAATCAAACACCTGTCCGGGCTATGTGGTCTCTTTTGACCAAAAGAAGGCATTCGTTTCAATCTATCACAATTTTTTTGTGGGAAGTGCTACATCAGTATAAGGTCTCATTAGGGGTGATTAACTGGGTCAAAGCCCTATATAAAACTGCCACAGTAATACCAGTGATAAATGGGAGAATCGGGTCCATGGTACCAATTAAGTGGGGAGTTAGACAGGGCTGTCCTGTGAGTCCCTTGCTGTATGTCTTTTTTGTCAATCCATTGTTACAGAAAATAAATAGCATGCAGGCTATTAAACCTATAATTGGTCATAACGTACAGAGCCCAGAAAAGGCATTAGCATATGCTGATGACCTGTGTTTGATGGCCGCAGATACGCATTCAGTAACATCAGCCATCTCAGTATGTTCCTCTTTTGGTGCGGTCTCAGGTGCCTCTCTAAATCTAAAGAAGTGCTGCAGGAGTGCACTAGGAACCCCTGCAGAGGAGGTAAACTTCATTGGATCCCTACGACTTACTTTGAATCCTATCTCAATTCTGAGGTCAAATTTGGGCCCCCAGACATAGATTTGGTAAATTAGGAGGAAAAGTTAGAGAGTGGGAAGAAATAGGTGGAACAGTGGAATAAAAGTAAATTAGGGAAAAAGGAAACGGTATTTTAAGTGAAAACCTTTTTAGTTCTGGCATTTGTATATTTAAGTTATGTGTTCCCACTCTCTAAGAAAGTAGAAACTCCCTTCTTGAGCATCTTTTTTCAAGCAATCTGGGGGAGTCAGCTTAACCCCATAAAAAGAAACACCATATTTCATCGTTTTGAAGCCACCCTCATTTTCTAGCCGCCCGAAAACTGTAGCCCCTGTTAAAAATAAACTTTCTAATTAAAGCCACCCCATTTTTAAGCCGAAATTACCAACCAAATTAATTACAGTTAGACCCTCCGCTCCAAAGTACAATTCAGAGTCAGAGTTTTGTTTTATGGAGCAGTGGTAAAGTACAAAGGTAATAAATATTACCACTCCGTGTCAACATCCTTCTTCGCTGCAGGATTAACATTTTACTTGTTGGAGCAGCTATTCAGTGCCGCACAATTCAGTGTACTGTACAGCCCCCTCACCTTGTACTCCAGGGCACCATTCTGTACCACAAAAAGCAGCGTGTAGTACAAGAGTGTATGGTCAGGTTCCCATAGAACAGACAACTACGGGGACAGTTTATTCTATCTACACCCCATAGTTGTTGAAACAACTTCTTTTCGTTCTCCTTTCAGGAGCACACTGCTTTGGGCTGGAAGGAATAAAAACAGACCATATTTTTAACTACCTAGTATGAAACTTTTACTTTCAATAATGGAGCAGTTTTTTTTTTTTTAACATTTAAACAAAAAGGAGCAGTTCTGCTTGGCTGCACACAATGATTTGGTTGACTCCTCCACTTTTCTCAAAGGCATTCGGCATATCGGCAGTATATTCTTGCTCTAAATTTCAAAGCTAAACTTTCCCAGATCAGCTGTTTGTAATTAAAGCCTCTCTCATTTAGACGTCACCCTCGAATTAAAGCCTTTACCAAAATAAAATATTGCATTTAAAGCCATGGTTACAAAACGATGAAATACGGCATTTTATATTTTATCCATCAGGGAGGGGGGAACTGGATATAGTGAATTCTGTCATATTTTTCAATGGTATTTTTATGATGGCAAATTTAAAGCCACTACTAATCAATACTGGAAAAGGATGAGAACCCTGGCTGTATGAGAGTTGCAAAACTGGTTCCACCATTGGGAACAGCATCTACCCTGAGTTTAACAAGGTCCAAGATGTTTTCAATACCTCAGAGAGACTTTTCTTTGATGAAAACATTGGTAAGTAACACCGTCACACATTATACAGGCCACCACTCATAAAAGCCTGTATATTAATTTGTTAACCACCCTATGTTGTATGACAATACCTTTTGAGAAATGTCCAATTCATTTCTTACCATCCCTAAAAAATATTTTAAATACCTCTAGGACTCCGGCCCATATGTGGGATTTTCATTAGTTGTCATGTCACGAGAGGATAAATGTAAAAAGTAACCAAAAATATATGAAAAGTGAAGAATGGATATGTAGTAGGTTAGGTTGTATTAATATAGAAGAGACAATTACACATTTGTTCTTTCAGTGTTCTTTTATTAAAGGATTTTGGACATATCTCACAAACCTGTGGGAAGAACCAATACTGAGCACCATAACATATGAAAATGTTATATATGGACATACTGTATCTCTAAAGGCTGGAAGAAGTGGAATCAAAGTTCACTCTATCTGCTGTTCTCCATGGTTAAATGGACTATATGGATGGCCAGATGCCTGTTTATTCATATAACAGAAGGACTGTTCCCATATTGAATTAAGTAATAAAACTCTAAAAGATTTACAGCATTGTATTTTATAGAATGTGTGCAGTTCCCACAAGCAAAGATGGTGGATTTATGGAAAAAATATGCCTTGGGTTACACATATAAATTCTGTAGGTGTAGGTTAATTACTCCTTTTGTTTGAAGAGGGTGTAGCACATAAGCAGGGGATTGGTCACAAATTAAGGAGAAAGAGTTTATTGTTTTGAATATTAATGTTTGAATTTTCTGTTGAATAATGATGGGGGTGATTTATGGGATTTATATAAATACTGTCTGGTTGCATTCTTCACTATTTTGTACTTAATAAAATGTTCCCCTACTCTTTTCAAGAAGTGGCATGGGCTTCTTAACATCCACCTGAACTATCACCAGAACAGGCAGATGGGACCTCTGTTTAATGTCTCATCTGAAAGATGGCACATCAGGAGTGCAGCAACCCTTCATGTTGCACTACAGTGTCAGTATTGGGATTTAACCCAAGTGCCTGGTGTGGGGATAGAACCCACAGCCTTCTGATCTCCTGGCCTCAGAGGTGAGTGTGCAACCTGCTGATCCACTGACACTGCTGCCTAGGGCATCCAAGGCACATGAAACATGAGCACTGCAATTACCAGAAGATGCAGTACTCTAACATCGTTCCTCACAATGGAGCAGAAGACAAATAAACAATAAGCCTTGTAATCTCTTGAGAGATCAGTCAATAAAATTGTTTCCTTGCTCAAATGCTATGACTGCCACTTTGAGGCACTGAGTGAGAAAATGACCTTCTGAGATAAAAACAAATAACAGAAAATGAATTGACAGCGGAGAAAATTTGCTCTGAGAATGCAACTAAAATCCATAAACTGGAAAGTAAAATCCAAGTCATGGAGGCTGCATTACATGGGGTTGTCAAGGAGAACTATAACATTTCCAGAAAGTTAAAACCAAACAAAAAAATAAAAGAAAGTTTAAAACCTGAGACTTCTGGTTATGCTGGTATACTTTGATTCGGACTTCCCCTCAGTTCAAGACTTTGTCAAACACATTCTAATAGCAAAAAGTCTTAGAAATCGGGGTTCAGTTCTCTCTCCTGCCACATGCAAAGGTAACAAACTCTGGTCAGAGCCACAACAGCTGCTAATGCATTAAAGTGATGAGATTTATTTATTTCAGAGGTTTTACAAGGAAAGACATACATGTTAGTAACAGCTCATACTCAGATGTGTCGTGGGGGAAGGAGAAAAGTGAAAAGATACAAAAGTACATTTGTGGTTCTGGTGTTCTGAGTGATACTTAGTCTGAGGGTAGCAAAATCTGACAGATGCACATGGCTATCAGATTTTGCTACCTGGGGGGATTTCAAGGGAATGGGGTACCCAATGTTCAGTAAAACTGAAAAGTAAATAAACTAAAGTTGCACTAACGCTTGTGAAGCCATTCAAGGGCTCCTGCTTTGTGTTTCTGGTATTCTGACTGATACTTAGTCTGAGTGTAGCAAAATTTAGCAGATGTGAAGAGCTATCAGATTTTGCTAGATGGAGGTATTTTAAAGGAATGGGGTACCTAATGTACAGCATGACTGAAAAATAATTAAAGCAAAGTTGAGATAAGGCTTGCACAATAGTGTAAGGGTAGCTATTTATGTGGTTCCTGTATTCTGGGTAAACAGGTAGGAGAGGAGGCACTGTGGGTCACCCTGGAGACTGGAAATGGCTCCATAATCCACACAGGGGTTGTATACAGACCCCCGTCTCAAAGGGAGGAAATGGACAAGGAAATGATAGAAGGCATCCTTGGGATGGCAGAGAAAGGGGAGATATTGCTGATGGGGGACCCAAATATGCCAGATGTTAACTGGTGCACGTTTGCTGCAGCCACATCCAAGAACAGGGCCATTCTTGATGCCCTACAGAGGGAATGCCTCAGACAACTAGTTTTGGATCCACTCAGGAGGGAGCAATCTTAGACCTGGTACTCTCAAATGGGGATGGAGAGAGGATCTCTGATCTTGAATGGGTAGCCATCTGGGAACAGGTGATCACCAAACAGTGTGGTTCACAATAAACTTAGCTGTAGGGTCAAGCCACACAAAAGTGAAGGTACTGGACTTCAGGAGGGTTGATTTTGTCAAAATGGGAGAGTGCCTCAGAAAAGCACTAGCAAACAGGCAACAATGGGGAAACATCAAAATCACCATCACAGAGGCAACAAGCCTTTGTGTGAAGCAAATAAACAAATCAAAATGGAAATAAAAACACTATGGTTCTCAAAAGAAGTGGCAGGGAAGGTAAGAGAGAAAAAGATAGCATTCAGGAAGTATAAGGAAACACAGAAGTAGCAGAACAGAGAACTGTACCAGTTAAAGCAGAAGGAAGCGGGAAGGCAGTCAGAATAGCAAAGGCCCAAACTGAGGAAAAGATAGCCAACTCAGTTAGGAAGGGGGATAAAACCTTTTATAGCTACATTAGGGAGCAGAGAAAGACTAAGGCAGGGATACCAAGGCTGAATAAAGAGGAAGGTTTTTGGGCAGAAAGCGACAGTGGAAAAGCAGGGATACTGAACAAATACTTCTGCTCAGTCTTCACAATGGAAAAGCAGGGGGAGATACCTAATCCAGTCAATAGAAGCACTCTGGATAGGGGGGTTGATATTAGTCCTCTCACAGAAGGAAGGGTTATGAAAGAACTCTTAAAACTGAAGGTGGATAAAGCAATGGGGCCTGATGGGATTCACCCCAGAATTCTAAAAGAACTAAGGGAAGAACTAGTAACACCACTGACTACCTTTTTTAGTAAATCATGGGAGGATGGTGTGGTACCTGAGGACTGGAGGAGGGAGGGAGGATGTGATTCTCCTTCACAAAAGTGGGAGCAAGACAAAGACAGGAAACTACAGACCTGTCAGTTTGACCTCAGTGGTAGGGAAAATGATGGAATCACTTCTGAAGGAAAGAATTGTTGAGTTCCTAGAGGGCAGTGAGGCACAGGATCCAAGGCAGTATGGATTCACAGCGTGATGGTCATGTCAGACAAATCTAATTGATTTGTTTTACTGGGTGACCAAAGTAGTAGACCAGGGAGGGGCTGTGGACATGGCCTACCTAGACTTTAGCAAGGCATTTGCACAGTCTGGCGCAAAAGAGTAATAAACTAATTAGCCAGCCTGGAAGTGGGTCCCAGGGTGGTAGCCTGGGTAAAACACCAGCTGGAGAACAGCAGGACACAGCAGGTAATAGTAAATGGAGTCCACAGTGAAGAAAGGAGGGTTACTAGTGGGGTACCACAGGGTTCAGTACTGAGGCCGGCCCTTTTTAATGTCTTTATAAGTGACATTGCAGAGGGACTAGAAGGGAAGGTATGTCTCTTTGCAGATAACACAAAGATCTGCAACAGGGTTGATACGCAAGGTGGGGTGGAAAGGATAAAAAGGGACTTGGCATGGTTGGAGGAATGGTCAAATGTATGGCAGCTTAGAATCAACACAAAGAAGTGCAAAGTAATGCACCTGGCAAATAAATACCCAAGGGAAGAGTACACAGTGGGGGTGAGATACTGACAACAATAAAAATGGAAAGGAGCTTGGGGGTAGTCATATCAGATGACCTAAAGGTGGGCCAGCAATGTGAGAAGGCAGTAAGGAGGGCTGGGGGGATATTGCGATGCATAGGGAGAGGCATCACCAGTAGAAAACAGGAAGTTGTTGGCCATCTGGACAGACAGCTGGTAAGACCACATCTGGAGTACTGTGTACAATTCTGGAGACCCCATCTCCACAAAGACATAGACAGGGTGGAGGCTGTCCAGAGGAGGGCAACCAAAATGGTACAGGGTCTGCACCAGATGACATATGAAGAAAGACTAAAGGAGCTTAAGATGTATAGCCTCGAGGAAAGGAGGGAGAGGGGGACATGATAGAAACTTTCAAATACCTCAAGGGAATCAACAAAGTCCACGAGGGTAGCATCTTTCAGAAAAAGAGATGTGCAAGAACAAGGGGTCACAATCTGAAAATAGAGAGGGGATGGCTCAGAGGTAATGTGAGGAAGTATTTCTTCACAGAGAGGGTTGTAGATGCATGAAACAGCCTTCCTGAGGAGGTCATAGAGTCAAACACTGTAGGGGAATTCAAGAATGCATGGGACAGACATAAGTCAGTTCTAGTGGGGGGAAGGAGGAAGTAGGCTGTTGGTTAACTAAGATCTGCAGCTTATCCTGTAGGTAGGGAAATAAGTAGACTCGGTGGGCCAAGCGGTCTTTATCTGCCATCAAATTCTATGTTTCTTTGTTTCTATGGGTGCTGCTTAGGCTGAGGGTAGCAAAATCTGACAGATACAAGCAGCTATCAGATTTTTCTACCTGGGGAAATTTCATGTGTCCTGGGCACCAAATGTAGAGCAAAGCTAAAAAGTAATTAAAACCAAGTTGAAATAAAGCGTTGCAGTGATATAAGGGCTCCTGCTTTGTGGTGCAGTGGCTCTGGGTGATTCTTAGTCTGATGGCTGCAAAATCTGACAGATGAGTCAGCTGTCAGATTTTGTTAACTGGGGGATTCAAGGGAATGGGGTACGCAATGTACAGTAAAACTGAAAAGTACTGTAATTAAAACAACATTGAAATACGGCTTGTACAGTGATATAAGGGTAGTTACTTTAAAGTTCTGGAATTCAGGGTGACACTTTATCTGAGTGTAGCAAAATCTGATAGATGTGAATAGTAATCAGATTGTTCTTCCTGTGGGGATTTCAGGTGTCCTAAATACCCAATCAATGTATGGTAAAACTGAAAAATCATTAAAACAAAGTTGAACTATTGTTTGTACAGTGATGTTAGTGCAGCTAGTATGTGATTCCTGTGTTCTTGGTGCTGCTTAGGCTGAGAGTGACCAAATCTGACCATTGCGAACAGCAATCAGGTTTTGCTACCTGGAGGGATTTTGAGGGAATGGGGTACCCAATGTGCAGTAAAACTGAAAAATAATTAAAACAAAGTTGAAATAAAACTTGTGCAATGATATAAGGGCAGCTGCTTTGTGGTTTTGGTGTTGTGGGTGACACTTAGCCTGAAGGTAGCAAAATCTGACAATGCACATAGTTATTAGATGTTGCTACCAGGGTGGATTTCGAGGGAATGGGGTAACCAATGTACAACAAAACCAAAAAGTTTTTAAAACAAAAGTTGAAATAAATCTTGTGCAATGGGACAAGGGCATCTGCTTTGTGGTTCTGGTTTTCTGTGTGATAGTTAGGTTGAGGGTAGCAAAATCTGACAGTTGTGAATAGCAATCAAATGTTGCTATGGTGGGATTTTATTTATTTATTTGGTAGTTCGGAATTACAATCCTTTGAATCAGAGACTCCTTTACAAAGGCTCTGTGTCAAATAAAGAAAATACAGTACACATAACATACAACCAAAATACAGGTGTTTAAAACAGGCACAGTTCAATATATATAGGGAGCATACTATGTTGCAGTATATACAACATCAAGGTCAAGAATCATTGCATTAGAGGCAATTGCTAGGTACTATCTTAGGTTCAGAAAAAGGGGTGGAGGGACAACATGGCATAAGGATTGTATGGGCTGGGTAGGGGGGGAAGATAGGGTTGCACAAAGGTAGGGAAGAAGTCAGAGGCTGGACAAAGTCCATTGTCAGATTTCATAGAAACATAGAATTTGACGGCAGATAAGGACCGCTTGGCCCACCCAGTCTGCCCATTTCCCTACCTGATGGATAAGCTGCAGATCCTAGTTAACCAGCAGCCTACTTCTTCCTACCCCCACCCTCTAGAATTGCCTTATGGCTGTCCCATGCATGCTTGAATTCCACCACTGTTTTTGACTCCACAACCTCTTCTGGAAGGCTGTTCCATACATCCACAACCCTCTCTGTGAAAAAATACTTCCTTAAATTACCTCTGAGCCGCCCCCCCTTCTATCTTCAAATTGTGCCCCCTTGTTCTTGCGCACCTCTTTTTTTGAAAGATGCTACCCTCTTGGACTTTGTTGATTCCCTTGTCAGGTCAGGTAAGAAGAGAGAGTAGGGTGGAAGGAGGAGGGCTAAGTGCCCTTGTAACAGCCAGAGGCAAATAAGGCCGGACTATAGGGCAAAAGTATTTGAGGGAGTTAAGTACCCAATGTACAGTAAAACTGAAAATTAGTTAAAACAAAGTTGAAATAAAGCTTGTGCAGTGAAATAAGGGCTCCTGCTTTGTGGTTCTGGTGTTGTGTGTGATACGTAGTCTGAGGGTAACAAAATCTGACAGATGTGAAGAGTTTCCTGTTATGGAGAGCTGCACTGCAGGGGAAGGGTTCACAGTGACACTGTCATCTCAAGATTGCAAAAGAGTCACGGGGAATTCAAGATGCTTGTAGAAAGTGGTTACAATACTGCTATTGTATTGTAACCACCTTCTACAAGTGTCTGCACTAAATGACCTGTTGAATCTAAAGTAATGCTGAATAGACATCAGTTTATTTCTTTGGTTAAGTGAGTTCCTGGACTCTTTTGCAATCCAGATGTGAAGAGCTATCAGAATTTGTTACCTGGGGGTATTTTGAGGTACTGGGGTAAACGATGTACAGCACAACTGGAAAGTAATAAAAACAAAGTTGAGATAAGGTTTACGCAGTGATGTAAGGGCAGCTATTATGTGGTTCCTGTGCTCTGGGTGCTGCTTAGGCTGAGAGTAGCAAAATCTGACAGATACGATCAGCTGTCAGATTTTGCTACCTGGGGGAATTTTGGGAGTCCCGGGTACCCAATATACAGTAAAACTGAAAAGTAGTTAAAGCAAATTTGAAAAAAGCTAGTGCAGTGATATAAGGGCAGCTGTTTTGTTGTTTTGGCATTTTTGGTGGTACTTAGTCTGAGGGTAGCAAAATCTGACAGATGTGAATAACTGGCAGATTTTGCTACCTTGTGGGATTTTGAGGCAATGGGATGCCAATGTACAGCAAAACTAAAAAGTAATTAAAACAAAGTTGAAATAAGGTTTGTACAGTGATATAAGGGCTCCTGCTTTGTGGTTCTGGCATTCTGGGTTATACTTAGTCTGAGGGTAGCAAAATGTGATGGATGGACAAGTGTCAGATTTTGCTACCTGGGGGGGAATTCGAGGCAATGGGGTACCCAATGTGCAGTAAAACTGAAAAGGAATTAAAACAAAGTTGAAATAAACATATGCAGTGATATAAGGGTTCCTGCTTTATGGATCTAGTGTTCTGGGTGATATTTAGTTAGAGGGTACGAAAATCTGGCAAATGGGTCAGCTGTCAGATTTTGCTAACAGTGGGGATTTCAAGGGAATGGGGAACCCTGTGTACAGTAAAACTGAAAAGTACGCAAAACAAAGTTGAAATAAAGCTTGTGCAGTGATATAAGGACTCTTTCTTTGTTGTCCTGGTATTCTCAGTGATACATAGTCTGAGGGTAACAAAATCTGACAGATGTGAGCAACCTTCAGATTTTGCTACCAGAGGGGATTTCAAGGGAATCGGGTACCCAGTGTTCAGTAAAACTGAAAAGTACAGTAATTAATATGAAGTTGAAATAAAGCTAGTGCAGTGGCATAAAGGCAGCTGCTTTGTGGTTTTGGTGTTGTGTGTGACACTTTATCGGAGGGTATCAAAATCTGACAGATGTGAATAGCTACCGGATTTTACTACCTGATGGGATTTTGAGTGAATGGGGTACCCAATGTACAGTAAAACTGAAAAGTAATTAAAAGAAAGTTGAAATAAAACTTGTGTAATGATAGAAGGGTAGCTGCTTTGTGGTTCTGGTGTTGTGGATGATTCTTAGTCTGGGGGTAACAAAATCTGACAGATGCAAATAGCTCTCAGATTTTGCTACCTTGGTGGATTTCGAGGGAATGGGGTTCCCAATGTATAGTAAAACTGATCAGTAACTGAAATGAAGTTGAAATAAAGTTTGTGCAGTGATATAAGTGCTCCTGCTCTATGGCTCTGGATTTCTGGGTGATACTTCATCTGAGGGTAGCAAAATGTGACAGAAACTGTATTCAACTGTCAGACTTTGCTACCGGGGGGGGGGGATTTAAGGAATGGGGTACCCAATGTACTGCAAAACTGAAAAGCAATTAAAAAAAGTACAGTAATTATAACAAAGTTGAAATAAAGCTTGTGCAGTGATAAAAGAGCTGATGCTTTGTGGTTCTGGTGTTGTGTGTGACACTTTATCTGAGTGCAGCAACATCTGACAGATGTGAATAGCTATCAGATTTCACAACATGGGGGATTTTGGGGGAATCTGGTACCCAATGTACAGTAAAACTGAAAAGTAATTAAAAACAAAGTTGAAATAAAACTTGTACAGTGATATAAGTGCTACTGCTTTGTGGTTCTGGTGTTGTGGGTAATACCTAGCCTGAGGGTAGAAAAATATGATAGATGCACATAATGTAGCTATCAGATTTGATTAACTGAGTGGATTTTGAGGAAATGGGGTACTCAATGTACAGCAATACTGAAAGTAAATAAAACAAAATTGAAATAAAGCTTATGCAATGAGACAAGGACACCTACATTGTGGTTCTGGTGTTCTGAGTGATACATAGTCTGAGGGTAGCAAAATCTGACAAATGCAAATAGCTATCAAAAATGTTGCTACCGGTGGGGGGGGAGGGATTTTGAGGAAATGAGGTGCCCAATGTACAATAAAACTGAAAAGTAATTAAAAGAAAGTTGAAATAATGCTTATGCAGTGATAAAAGAGCTCCTGCTTTGTGGATCTAGTGTTCTGGCTGATACTTAGGGGGTAGCAAAATCTGACTGATGGGTCAGCTGTCACATTTTGCTACCTGAAGAGGAATTTCAAGGGAATGGGATACCCAATGTACAGTGAAACTGAAAAGTAAATAAAACGAAGTTGAAATAAAGCTTTTGCAGTGATAGTAGGACTCTTTCTTTGTCGTTATGGTGTTCTGGGTGATACTTAGTCTGAGGGTAACAAAAGCTGGCAGATGTGAGTAGCTTTCAGATTTTGCTACCTCAGGGGATTTCAAAGGAATTGGGTAACTGGAGTTCAATAAAACTGAAATGTACAGTAATTAAAACAAAGTCAAAATAAAGCTTGTGCAGAGATGTGATGGAAGCAATTATTTAGATCCTTTGTTTTTGGTGCCCCTTAAGATGAGTGTTGTAATTTCTGACAGATGTGAGTGGCTATCAGATTTTGTTATCTGGGGAGATTTCAAGGGAATGGGGTATCCTATGTACAGTAAAACTGAAAAGTAATTAAAAGAAAGTTGAAATAAAGCTTGTGCAGTGACATAAGGGTTCCTGCTTTCTGGTTCTGGTGTTCTGGAGTTTTCAACTGCACTTACCTTATTTCTAATATAACAGTCACCAGTTCCAGCAGCAACATATGTTTTCTATGGGAGAGTGGATCTTCACACTGGGCTCTGTACAGGTGAGTGAGAGTGCATGGGGAGGTCCTGGGGTCTGGGGTGGTGCGTGCTCTGTGGGAGGTCAGGATGGGGGTGTGGGGTCATATCAGCAATGGACCTTTTTTACAGAAATAAAAAAAAGACATTGAGGGACTGTTTTCTTTCTTTCAGGCTCCAAGATACATCGGAGGGCGTGGTGTGGCCACTAGACACTGATCGGGAAGTCCAGTTCAGCCACCTCAAATCAAAGCACACTCATGAAGGGAGTAGCCACATTCCAATCTATGCATAACAACAATCTAAACAGAAAAGTTCTTTGTGTTCCAATCTGTTTAGATTGTGGCCACTAGACACCCTATTTAAATCAGCAATGACATGCATAAGGCTGAAATTGATCTATATAGTGGGGGAGTATAGACTAGCAATTTTGGCACTAACCACTGAGCCACTGTCATGGGATCATAATATCTAATGCAAAAACAGCAAAAGCAAAAACAATGCATACAAAACAGCTAAAACCAAAATAGCTAACAGAATACCTTGCACAAAAACAGTGCAAGCAAGCCCACATGGCGTGACCAGGAAAAAAGAGGCAGAACAATGGACTTGTGTGACATGTGATTTTACTGGTGCAGGATTAGGAATGAACACAGTGCAAAGGTGAATGTGAACCAAATCTGAACCCCCACCCCCCCCAAACAGATGCCCAAAATACACAGACTTATCTCACACCTGGTGGGACATGTTGAATGTGATCCCCCTCAGGTAGTCCACAGTGGATCCCTCAGCATAGGCTGCAACAATCCATGCAATTCTCCTGCTGGTATCCTTATATCTCCACTTTGCAGTTGGCACAGTGGTCCCGGCAGTTAGCTGTGCCAGCTTCACATCCATGAGCTACTGCTCAGTGCCCAGTGCCCTGATGAACCTGCAGAGTTTCAGATGCCATGCCCCGAGCTGTGCACCAAACCCCCAGTGCCACGCCTCCACTGCATTTGTTGTACGTGGTGTACCATCCCACACTGCCTCATACACATTCCAGCTATTGATGGCAAAGAGATGCTTCCTCCTGGCTATATGTCCCACAGGCCACCCAACCCAGGTATCCTCAAAGTAGTCCAGCAACTCCAAAAGCAGATCCCCATTGACCTTGAAGTACCCCAACTCCTGCAGCGCATTGAATAAGGCAAGGACATCACCTGGGGCTCAAACGCTAGGGTCACAACCATCCTAGCATGCAGGACCAACTCTGGGTCATCAGTGTAGCATTCCACAAACCCCTGTATGTGCTTGTACCACCACCACACCACTTGGTCAAGGTGGAATATTCACCCATGCAGTTGACAGCCAGGGAAGACAGTTCCAAAGACCCACATGACCGCAAGTTCATAGTCTGTCAGGACTGATGTTGGTGCGAGGCCAGGGCATAAGGTCTTGATCCTCTGGAAGTCAACTGTGTGGGAAGTGGTGGTCCTGGTGCACAGGAACATCAGAAGATACACCGCCGGGAAGGTTGTGCCCTTGATCAGCAAATGTATGGTGTACAATTGGTGGAACAGTGTGGGTGTGACACTGAACATGTCATCTGCCAGGATGCCACAGCCCTCATACTGCGCCAGTGTCAGTTGGGTAGTGAATACCAGCAACCTGTTCTCCTCAGGGCTGCTGTCGTACTGGAGAAAGGCAACCCCTGATTCCATCATGGTGCACCTTGGTGGAATCACCAGCTCCTGCAAGGATGTTGGCTGGGTTGGTGGCCTGTGTGCTGTAGTCCTGGCCCTGGAACATGTCCTCTTGATGATGGGGTATTGCTGGCAGTCTTCCTGTGATGGCCAATGGCACACCAGTCATGCAGGCTGCCACCATCATACTGCAGGTCTCATTCATCAAAAGGGTATGGTCCTTAACCACTGCAAGCACCTCTCTGGAAGCAATGTCAGCAGCATCTGGGATGTGGTTGTGATTGGCTGTGTCGTGTACTGCCTCCTTACCCAATCTATGCACCATGGCTGGGCATTGCTTCTTATCATACTCAATGCATTTCCAATTTTGATGTGAACCCTCTCCTGCCCATGCAGAAAGCTGGCATGGTGTAGCAGGGAAGCACCCTTCTGGCTACTGACATAGGCAAGCAGCATCCTCACACTACTAACAATATCCACAGTCTGGATACCTGGCCTGCAGTGTAACTGCCTTATATGGGGGCCAGCTGTGTGTCTGAGTAGATGCACCTGCCACAGGGTGGCTTGCCCTCCCCCTTGCTGCAGTAGACACATACTGTGCAGGACTGTGTGCTCTGTGGCAAGGTGTGTGGCAGGCTGGCCTCAACAAGAGTCAGGTACAGACCATTAGCATGGCTTCTTCAGTGGGGGGGACCTTGCCCCACATAACCCACAGGTGTGCAGAATGCAGTACAAGTAGGGCTGCCATGGCCCTGTCCCCCTTTCCAGGTGTGTACTGCATGCTGACCCTGTAGCCAGGGAGGTTAGTACAGCATGTATGTGTCGTTATGGTATAGCAGACTGTCCTGCACTGCATGGCAGGCTGCACAGAGGCTGTGCACCTCATGCCTGTGCTTGCACATGGTGTGGACATCTTGGTGGGCCTGCACACAGCAGCCCCTGCCAACAGCCCTGGCATATGTTATTGTTGCATTTCATAGCAGCCTCCATGGGTGCCCTGTGTCTGTGTGGCATGTGCCCTGTTCCTGACACAGCCGAGGTCTGGGCCACATCCTGCCTCATTTCTTCACCAGTGTCCATTCCTCTGGGGGAGTTGTGCCTGCCATGCTCATCATTGGCTGCCCTGGCACCCCAGGACCTGTACAATGCAACCCCTCCCGTCCCTCAATAGCACAATGGCCCTGCATCCCTGGACCACTGCGGTGCTGGGTGTGGCTGGCCTGTTCTTGTGCATGTGTACTGGCCTGCACACGCACCTGAAGTTGCCCTCCACAGTACAGCCCCAAGCACTGTGGTTGCGGAAAGAGCCAATCCATGTGGGTGTGGTTTGCAGGATGGCAGGTTCATTTGCTGCCCCTGTGGTGCGCTGACAGGTCTGTAGCAGCATCACGAGGCCTGGAGGGGGGCTGTGTACCACCTCCACAAGTACAAGCTGGGGTTGGGGACATCTGAGGGACACTTCATGTTGGTGGGGTGGTAGGCCAGTGCAGTGCCCACCCCTGTAACCCTTACTGGCCTGGGCCATGGCATTCACACTGAGGGATGATTGCGATGTGGAGGGGTTACTCATCCATTGCTTGGGGTACTGGGGTGTTGGGCAATATACCATCAGCGGGTTGGGGGAGGTCTGCAATGGGAGACCGGTGAGAGAGGGGTCAGACAACTGAAAGTCCACTGTGTTGGGGTTGTGGGGCAAAAAATTTAAGGCAATTCTTGGTGGTTTTACTGTGCAACATGTAAACACATATCTCGTTGGCCCATCTACAGGCTGGGTGCTCCTGCATGTAGGCTCTCCTGTGAGTGCAGCACAGTGTACCGCTGTAGATGCTGCATTAACAGCGGTTCTGTCCATGCATCATGTGGTTTCCAGCGTGTGGGTAGTTGCAGCATGTATGACAGAATGTGGATGATGGTGGGTGAGTGTGTGTATGCATTTGTTCACTGCGGATATCAAACCCATACCTAACGATGCTGGCTGCCTGTTTCTTGAATGTGTGTCAACACCTGCTATGCCACGGGTGCTGCTGAGTAGTGTGAGACCCTCTCTCTCTCTCTCCCAAGGATTGCTGTGTTTTGCATGCACACAGTGCGTGCGTGAGGGGGGAGCTTCAAAAAAAGTCAAAAGGGGTGAGGGCAGTGTATTGACAGGGGTTTGTTCCCTGTATTGCTGCATGATATCTTGCCTTGTGCTCATTTTACATGCGCCATTAAAACATACACTGTAGAGGAGTCACGTGATGCGTCTGGAGGCTTAGCAGCTGGATTTTGGGTCTCCCCTTCCCGCTACAACATTTCATGTAAAAAGATACAATCCGACGGCATAACTTGTCAAAATCTGATCAAAAAGTTTACTGGGACTCTGCTCGAAAGTTTCCTTCATTTTTAGAGCGCAGACGGAATGGAGAGTCCAGACAAAGAGTTAGAAGCAAAGCGACCGTGGCGGAGCTCCTCGCCGGCAGCCCAGCAGGAAGAGATAACTCCAGCTAAAATACACAGTGATCTCACTACTATTAAGGAAGCACTTTTTAAATTGATCGAAGAGGTGGCTGATTTTAAGCCGGCTTTAACGCAGCTAGCCCGTCGGGTGACGGACGCTGAGGCAAGGATCTCCTCTATCGAGAGGAACATGGAGAAAAGCGGCCTAGGCTTAGCGGAGGCAAAGAAGTCAATCACGAAGCTGGAGGACCGCTTAGATGACCTAGAATGAAGAAGCAGGCGCAACAATTTGGTCCTGTTGGGGCTCCCAGAGGGAGAAGAGGGCCCCAACACTATTTCATTTTTGCAAAAGTTCCTTAACTCATTGCCTCCACAGGCTCGCTCTCAGATTACACCACTTGCCTCCAGAATCTCCTGTATACTTTTAACAGTGAATCCTGTGCCTTTCTAAGCAAAATCAAGCTGTAGTCAGCATGTTGCAAACAAATGTTAATAGCTCAATAACTGTACATGCTAGACACAAAGTATGAGTGGCAGAGTTATTCAGCACACAGTTGCCTTTCCAATGGTGGCATGCATGTAATAATAAGTAATTTAGTTTTTTTTCTATGCTGGTCGAAAGAGCAAACTAAATATTTTTTTCACAAAAAAAGTGCAACTAAAGCCATTTTTTGTTGGAAAATATGTAAAATATCAACACCAAATTAAGCATACAGACATTAGATGGTGTTTTAATATTATGATAGTTAAAAAAAGATATCTTTTCACTATAAAACGTAATTTTTCCCCATTTTAGTCAAGGTGCTTTGGTGAGATTTGAGGGGTGAATCTCAACCACACACATCATATCATAAACAAATGCATATAACTCCAAAAGTATACATGATACACATAAAGTATCAGCATGAAAGTTGATTAGCACAAAAATGCCTTTCCAATGGTGCTATGCAACCAGTTGTAATCAATATGGTTTTTATTTTATACCTGCTGAAGTGCCAAAAAAGTGAATTTTATTCAAGCTGCTTAGGTGAATCTTGATGGAAAACATGTCAGCCATACACACCATACCATAAACAAATGTGAATAACTCCTAAAATATACATGATATACACAAAATATCAGTGGCAAAGTTGTTCAGCACAACATTGCCTTCCCAAGTGTTATGCAAATAATAATATGTAATTTTGTTTTGGTTTTTAACTGGTTGAAACAGCAAAAAATATTTTTCACTAAAACAGGCAACATAAGCCATACACACCATACTATAAACAAATACAAATAACTCCTAAAGTATACATGATATGCACAAAATATCAGTGACAGAGTTGTTCAGCATAATATTACCTTTCAACAGTGCTATGCAGTCAAATATATATTATATTCTGTTAAACTATATATTAAAATATATAAGTGACTTCTCCAGACGTTGCTTGGGCACACTGGGAGTCAGTAGCCGACTTCTGCAGATGTACTCAGGACACACCAGTGTTTTTTTACTGACGACTACAGGCGTCTGCTAGGAGACAATGAGTTAAATCGTCTGTCGGGCCCTCGCCTAATGGCCCAGAATTTATCATCGAGAGAGCCCATCAAGCCCTCAGGGCTAGGCCGCTGCCTTCTGAACCTCCGAGACCTGTGATATTTAAACTCTTGAACTACCTCGATCGTGAGTTCATGTTAAGGGAAGCCAGAAAAATATCTTCAATTTTATGGGAAGGGAAAAAACTTCGTGTCGTTCCTGATTTGACTTTAAAATCACGTACAGTCAGAGCTAGTTTTCGCCCTATTACATCAAAGCTCTGGGCTGCTGGAATCAAACATCGCCTGTTATACCCGGCAAAGTTGGAGATTACCCTGAAAGAAGGAACAAAGCGCTTTGAGTCAGTGGAAGAAGCTCTGAAATTGCTTAACGTTGCGTTGCAAGATTTATTTCCTAAAGGGTGACTGTTCTGAGAAACATCTACAGAAGGCCTTTGAAGTACTGGGGGGCAGATTAATGCAGTGGCGGATTGCATAAGACATTGAAACAAACTAATTATGGACAATCCAAATCTTTATTATCTCAGACTCATGGAGGCATTCGGTTTATGTTTTGATATTTAGGTTGGCTGTACAGAGGGAATTAGATGCTTTTATACTCAGCCAGTATTTCTCGGGGTTAATATGGTAACACAGGGACCTGTGTGTATATTAACTAACTGTTAGAGGGAGTTCCTTGATCATTATAATTTTGATATACTTGCATTTAATGTTTACCTATTTGTTTATGGCAAGATCAGCTTTCTGGAATGTCTCAAGGAATTAATTACTTTTACCTCCAAGCATATGTGTCTCTGGGGGAACTTTCCCAAATGGCTTAATTATTGATTTATTAAGTTAACTTTTTTTCCTCATTAGTTTACTTTTTTAGTTTGAAGGTAGGGGAAGGTTATTCTCCTGCATACATAATTTTAAAACTGATCTAGACATAATAAGGAGCTTCCTATATTCAGTTATAGTTGATGGTTCTCTCATTGGGGTTAAAGTTAAGTACGGCGCGGGTCTGGGCTGGGGGTAGTCTAGATGGATTACTCAATTTTAGTTTATAAGACCCGACCCCTCGCGCTAATAAAGAACCTTAGTTCTTATTTGTGAGACGATTAAGGTAATATGACTTGATTTGTTTGCTTAGTGATGTTGTTAGTGCCTGAAGCACTACAAGAGGCTTCATAAGTGAAAAAGTTCTGATTGTTATAGTTTTGATGCAAGGGGTTATGCCCTATAGGAACCTGAAGATAACATCGGATAGAAAAGCAGGGTATACTATCTGGTTGTGGGGGTGGGGGGGGCGCTTCTAGAGCATACATGGACCAGAATTTCAGGTGTTGGCCGGGCCAGTGAGGTTGTTTTCAGTAGTTTGTTATTGGGGGGTTCTGGGAGGTTTATTATGTTGGGGGTTTTAGGGTTTTTTGGGGCGGGGCCAGGCAGCCTTCCATACAGTCACAGATTTCCATTGCCAGCTCCCAATGGTTAGCAACCTGAATATTATCTCCTGGAATATAAAAGGGGGAAAGGATAACACAAAAAAATAAGTTATATTAAATCATTTGGCACATTATGCTCCATCGATAGTTTTTCTCCAAGAAACTCATGTGCCTCTAGACCAGCTTCATCACCTGAAGAAAAAATGGGTAGGTCAGGTTTATGGGGCTGGGCTCTCTCTGAATAAGAGGGGGGTGGCTATTTTAATAGCAAAAGGAATTCCTTTTTTTCCTGCACAGACACTCTCGGATCCTAATGGGAGGTATGTAAGGGGGAGTAGATGTGCTTTTAGGATCCATTTATGGCCCAAATCAGGAATCACCCTCTTTTTTTTCGGAGTTGGCTGTGCTCATGGCCCCTTTAGCAGACAGACCGGTAATTCTAGGAGGGGATTGGAACTTGGTGCAGTCAAACTACTTGGACCGTTCTTGGTCCAGAGTTGAACGTATGTCTCCTTCTCAAGGGCTGTAGTGGAGTTCACGTCTTCATGGCGTTATCGACCCTGGAGGACGATCAACCCCACTTCAAAGAATTTACTTTTTTCTTCCGTGCATAGAAGCTATTCACATAGACTTTTTCAGGTTAGCCACCAAGTCTTCTCTTTTGTTTGTGAAGTTACTATTCTAAGTAGAGTAATTTCGGATCACTCTCCTATCGATTATGTTGCCGCCTTGTCAGCTCCACCTAGATCTTACTCCTGGTCATTGAACAATTGTCTACTTAAGGATTCTAAATTGGTAGAACATCTCCGTTCCTTTATGTCCCTTACAATTACATCTATTGGGGTTCGGTCCGGTAGCGGATATTGCTTGTCAGCTTTGAAGGTTACATGGAGGGTGAGTTGATCAGGCATGCCACAACTCGTATAAAGGAAATCAAGACCTCCTGTCTAAGTGTTTAGAGAGGGTTAAAGCCTTGGAGATTATGGGTGATGATTTGAGATCACCTGATCAAGAGCAAGAATTAGTCACACTTAGGGCATGGTATTCGGGGACAGTGAGAGAAGGGTAGAAAATCGGGCTTCAGATTGAAGGCCACATCTTTAGGACAGGGTAGCAAAGCTGGTAAAATTCTGGCATGGCAGCTAAAGCAAAGATCATCAGTTAAAAGTGTGGCTGGACTGAGGCATCCATGTACTAATGACTTAGTTTCGGACCCGGAAGGGAATTTAGCCATTTTTTTTGATTTTTACAAAAATTTATATTCTAGTGCGTTGTCGCCATCTGATGAGTGTGCAGGGATAAAGGAATTTCTGGCAAACCTTCCACTCCCTATGCTTTCTGAGGCAAGCTGTCAGAAGTTAGAGGCTCCCTTTACCCAGAAGGAGATTGCTGAAGCCATCGATGATTTTAAGCTAGATAAGGCTCCGGGGCCTGATGGGTTCACTGCCCAATTCTTTAAGTTGTTTAAAGATCTCCTTGTACCACTGCTGCATCAACTTTACACCTTCTGGCATGATTGTGGGGTACAGGATCCTTCCCTTTTTGAAGCTAAAATTATTCTCCTACCCAAACCTGAGAGATCACCTGATTTAGTTGGCAATTATAGACCAATTTCATTACTCAATGTAGACATTAAAATTTATGCTAAGATGTTAGCTGCTCGAATGAAAAACATATGGCTCGACTTGGTGAGCCCAGAACAGGTTGGTTTTGTGGCTGGTCGTTCATCAGGTGATCATTTCAGGAAAATATTTTATTTAATCTCTGCGTCTAGGTGTCCAGATTTGGAAGCATCTCTGGTTTCTCTAGACGCAGAGAAAGCCTTCGATAGGGTGGAATGGGGGTTTCTGTTCCAGGCCCTATCTAAATTTGGGTTTTCTGCTAAATTTCAGAGATATATTAAGGTCCTTTATACCTGTCCAACAGCAAGGATCCAGTGCAACAACCTGATCTCAGCGGTTCTCCCCTTAGGAAGAGGTACTCGCCAAGGTTGCCCCCTTTCTCCGTATTTATTTAATTTATATCTAGAACCCCTAATTAGGGCTATTAATAATGACAACCAAGTGCTTGAGATTCATATTGGGGAATCAGAATATAAGTTATCAGCATTTGCGGATGACTTGTTATTGCACGTTCGCTATAGTCGGGAGTCACTTCCTCGTGTATTCCAAATTATTTCTGATTTTAGTAAATTTTCAGGATATTATTTAAATAAAAGTAAAACTATGGTTCTTCCATTATCTCCTTACCTTCAACAAAGTTGGTGTACTTCTTTAGAATTACAATGGCAACCCAAATCTCTGCTTTACTTAGGTATTCGGATCTCCAAGAATTTGGATGATTTGGTAGACTTAAATTTCAGACCACTAGTGAAATCTATTAAGGAAAGCTTAGAGAAGTGGGCGAAGCTCTCGCTATCCTTTTATGGGAGAGTTAACACAATTAAAATGATGATTTTGCCAAAAATCTTTTACCCCCTCTATAATCTCAATGTATTTCTTCCCAGATCCTTCTTTAACTTGGTTACTAAGCATTGTTCCGATTTTTTATGGAAGGGGAAACCCCCTCATAGAGCTTACAGGAAGCTTACCTATTCAAGGAAGGTGGGAGGCCTTCAGCTTCCAGACTTTTACATATATTATTTAGCTTGCCATGCTGCTAGGGCAGTTTCATGGCTATCAGATGTAGAAGGGGCCTCCACTGGTCTGGTTATGGACTGGCTGAGGGCTAAGAATGTTAATGTAGATTTGGAATCTTGCTTATTTATTCCATGGTTAAAGGTTCCTGTTAAGCTGAGGGATACCCCTATGGGGTGGGATATAAAGGCCCTTCGCCAAGTATATTCGCTGTTGAGAATTCCCTATATAAAAGATATACTCCAACCTATTTTAAGGAATCCTAACTTTATGGTAGGGAGTCAGATGTTAAAGAAGAATATTGGTAATGGTTTTAATAACCTTAGACTAATGGATTTTGTTTCGCAAGGCTTAGTTATCTCATCCACTGGCCTGGCAGAAAAATTTAACATTCAACCTAGAGATCGGTTAAGGTTGTATCAGACTCAAGGATGTATTAGTTCTTTCCTTAGGGGTGGCAAGGGGACGGTAGAAGCTGGGGAATTTTTGAAGAATATGGGAGATCAGGCAATATCTGGTAATTCAGTTTCAAAATTGTACAAATTAATCCTAACTAAGAGGGATTCCGGTATCTCTTCAGTTCCATTTTACTGGGAGGCGAACTTATCCTTGGGATGGCCGGAAGAGACGTGGGGTAAGATATGGCTAGATTTATATGCCTATGTTAAACAAGACAGATTAAGGGGTTTACAATTCAACCTTCTACATAATCTCTACCTCTCACCAGCCAGGCTTGCCCGGCTATACAAGTCTAATTCACCAAAAGTGCAAGTTCTGTGGCTGCCTTGTTGCTACTACATATCATATACTTTGGGAATGTCCTAAGGCAGTTAAACTCTGAATCTGGTGAAAACTGGCTAGCCTCTTTCACCAAGATTGCTACATACTTTGACGCTAAAACATGCTTCTTTGGGATGTTTACGAAAAGTATGGCAAAGTCTCATAAGTACCAAATGGCCTTAGTGGCACAGGTGACAAAGTTGCTTCTTCTTCGATATTGGTGCAGTGACCAACTTTCTTCATGTAAGGAATGGTGGAGTGAATTTCTTAATGCTCTAAATGCAGAGAGGTTCGCTGCAATCTTTTATAACTCAGTAGAGAAGTTTAATTATTATTGGGATAGTTTTTTACAATGTTTGAAAGCCAAGTATGGCTATTAGTGTAGTTGAGAGCCCTCCTTTACCTATTTCTGTTATTTATTTCTACTTGTCAAAGGTTACACCCTGTAGATGGGTAGGGCTTTCCTACACTCTTGGCTATGCTTGACACTAGCTTAGTTAGCATTTGTTGTTCCCCGGAGAAGGTAACTAAGAGGGATGATTTTCAGGAAGGTACTAATCTATTATGGTCAGAGTTATTAATGTGGAGGTTGTTAGCATATAGGCTATTATTTAAAGTTAATCATATCGATATTATACCTTACGTATTGGACTGCTGCTCTGGTTGGGGAGGCGGGAGGATAGGGATTAAAGGAAGGTATTTCTTTTTTTATGATAAGCTATGTGCATTTTATTACTCTGAAGCTATGGTTAAAGGACCACAATCTGTTTTTCCTTTAATATGTTTTTTTTGTTTTAATGGGATTTTGTGTAGTGTAATGTTGTGTTTAAATATAAAATAAAATAAACTTATTTGCAAAAAAAAAAAAAAAAAACATGCACTGTATTGACATGCACTTCTCTGGCACCCTCCATATGTGTGCCATGCACTCTTTTGACTCCCCCATGCACTATTCTGGCACACACTGTTATGTTACATGTGCTATTAATGTCCTGCACTGTATTGCATGTGCTATATTACATGCGCTGTCATGTATTAGCTATATTGACCTGGAAGGTGAGTGACCTAACTGCACTTTCTAATTGTTGTGATACACACACACACCGACTAATACATATACAGTACACATATATGAATATGTATTCCTGTATAACATAGCAGTACACTGTCTACACACACAGAATTTTGCCACACACCCACACACACACACACTATACTCACATGCACTGCTTCATGTTCTGAACAGTACACACTGCTATCTATAGCATTGCAGCCATTTGTAAGCAGACTAGGAAAATGTTAATGTACAGTACCAGGAAACAGTTACTAGATTCTCACACACACACACACACACACACACACACACACACACACACACACACACATGCACATGTACACACATGCTCACATGCGCACCCACACACAAAAACACATTAACTCTTGCAGATCACCTGAACTGATAACACCCTGTCTTTTACTCAGAGGCTCAGGAAAACACAGCTGTTAGGAATCTGTTGATCTGAGGCATTTCCTACTAGCCTCTGAAATCTGATAGCAGAATAACATAATTACAGATTTTTTTTTTTTTTATTTGTACATCCCATATAACTGAAATGACACATGGGATGGAGGGAAGGGGCTTTGTTTATTTTGGGGGGTACTTGAAAGAGACATCTCATAGCTCTGTCCCCTTCATGTTAGCTGTACCAGAAGTCAGCAGCAAAGTAAATAAAAATAGTGCATGTGGGAGTGAATTAAACTCTCTGTCTTTCTCTCCCACTCAGAAGAATGATTGTGCTAAAACTACAATTTTTTGAAGTCTGTTAAACATCTGATGAGCTCCATTTTTCTACTGTGACAGCAAGACATCAAGCTCTGCAGCTATAAAAATGGATAACAGCAGTACCCCACTGGACATGAGATGCTGTAGGTAAATACATTGGAAGTATGGGTAAAAGCAAGACCCCACTGGAAATTACATGTTGTAGGTAGATACAGTGTAAAAATGGGTAAACGCAGGAACCCACTGGCGATGAAATGCTGTAGGTAAATACATAGGAAAAATGGGTAAAAGCAGGACCCCAATAGAAATGAGATGTTGCACTTAAATGCACTGGAAAAAATGGGTAAATGCAGGACCCCACTGGAAATGAGATGCTGTAGGTAAATACATTGGAAACCAGAACTGAAGACCAATAACATAAAAGAAAGCACACCACTATAAATATAAGTATTGGTGTAGTTAAATAACTGAAAATGGTTTTTGCACTACTGCTGTGTTTTTTTTTTGTGGGGGGGGCATTTCCCTTCCACTCAATTATGCTCAGTTCATTGCTATACAGCTTAAGCCTGGTGAGAAATGCACTAAGAAAATAAGAAATTTAGAACACAGTGTGCAGACATTCAATTGGTAGGGATAAGCAGGGCACAAAACTAAAACAGGTATGAAAGAAATTATGAGCTGGGGAATATATCTCTGTCATTAAGTGTATACAGTTACATGTGACTACAAACCGGTATCACTGGAGTTGTTTATAGAACACACTGGCTTAAAGGGACACTGTCAACCCCTTAAGGCTTCAAACTGTTCCTAGTTTAAACAAACACTGAATGCATCACAGTGTGGATAAGCCTGCACTACCCCTGCTCCACAATGCACCTGTCATTGTGCATAAACAGAGTGTTTCAGCCGTCGGGGTTACAAGTCCCTCCCATTTCATCAACACCACATACACTGCAGTGTGGGGAAGTCTGCACTGCCCTGGCTCACATTGTACCCATCCTTGTAGATAAACAGAGGGCTTCAGTTTCCAGTGCTGTCAGACCTTCACCTTTCCAGAGAATTAAGTCCATCACACTGTGGAGGTGATTGCATTGTACCTGCCCCCGACTGTCCCTGTCTTTCTGGATAAACAGAGTGATCAGTGTCCTATGCTGTCAGTCTCTCACCTTTTACTGACACTAAATACTGTATATCATACTGTGGGAGAGACACACACTGTCCTGGCTCCACAATGTACATGTCCCTGTGGATAAAGAGATGGCTTCAGACTCCAGTGATGGCAGTCCCTCACCTTTCACCAGTAGTCAGTACATTACAGTGCGGGAAGCCTGCACTATACCTGTTCGGAACCTGTGGATAAACAGGGGGCTTCAGTCTCCAGCATTAGTCAATTTCCGACCTTTCACTTGTACTGGAAACATCACAGTGTGTGGGAAACACACACTATTCCTGCTCCACACTGTACCTGTCTCATAGAACATAGAAACTGTTAGCAGATAAGGACTGCCAGGCCCATCCAGTCTTACCGTAAGTCCTATACTTGTATGCAGCCTCTGACCCTACCTGGTCAATGGCTTTTCACCATTCCTACTCACCTCTAAGGTTCCCTTTTGCCTGTCCAAGGCATGTTTAAATCCCTGCACTGTCCTCGCTCCCACCACCTCATGTGGCAGGCTAGTCTATGTATCCTTCACCCTCACCTTGAAGAAAAACTTCATTAGATTTCCCCTCAACCTGTCACCTTCCAATTTCATATCATAACCCTTGTTCTTGTAGTCCTCCTGTACTGGAAGATGTCTCCCCCTGCACCATGTTTATGCCTTTAAAGTACTTGAATATTTCTATCATGTCATCCTGAGCCATCCTCTCCTCCAGCAAGTACACATTGAGGTCCTTTAATCTCTACTTATGTGTTTTCTAGTGCAAGCCCTGTACCATCTTTGTCACCGTTCTCTGGTCTGCCTCCACCTTGTCGATTTCCTTATGAAGGTGCGGCCTCCAGAACTGTACACAGTACTCCAGGTGAGACCTCACCAGAGTTTTATACAATTGTATCACTACCTCCTACCTTCTGCTAGTGATACCTGTACCTCTGTCTATGCACCCCAGCATGCCATCCTTGCGCTCTCCTAGTCACCTTTGTACTCTGCCTAGACACCTTTAGGTTATCTGAAATGATAACCTCCGGGTCCTTTTCTTTCTTGGTGATAGCAGCCCTCCATCCTTTTGCTTTCCCAAGGTTCCTTCATCCCAGGTGCATTATTCTGCTCTTCTTTGAATTGAACCTCCATTGTCTCTATGGATAAAAACAGGGCTTCAGTCTCCAGTGCTGTCACTCCCTTACCTTTCACCCATACTAAATAAATCCTAGTCTTGGGAAAATATACATGTCCTTCCCCACACTCCACCTGTCTTTAGTCTCCAGTGTTGTCAGTCAGTCACTCACCTTTCACCAGTGAGAAATACGTCACTGTGTGAGGAAGACTGCACTGTTCCTTCCCCACATTGTACCTGTCCCTCTTAATACACAGAAGGTTCAGTCTTTAATGCTGTCAGACCAACAGTTTTCCCTAGCAGAAACATCATCACAGTGTGGGCATGCCTGCGATTTACCTGCAACACACTGTCTCTGTCTCTGTGGATAAAGAGTGTTCAGTCTCCAGTGCCATCAATTCCTCAAGTTTTTCCAGTACTAAATATATTGCAGTGTGTGAGAAACACCCACTGAACATGCTCCATACTGTACCTGTCCCTGTGAAGAAACAGAGGACTTCAGCCTCCAGTGCTGTCAGTCCCTCACCTATAACCATCATTTAACCATCACAGTATGGGGAAGCCTGCACTCCCCCTTGCCCACACTGTACCCATCCCTGCAGAAAAATGAAGGCTTCAGTCTCCAGTGCTGTAAGTCCCTCACCTTTCTCCAGTACTAAATACATCCCAATGTGGAGAAAACACACAATGCTCCCGCCCCACAGTGTACCTATCCCTGGGGATAAACAGGAGGCTTCAGTCTCCATTGTTGTCAGTCCCTTACCTTTCACCATCAGGAAATACATCACTATGTGGGGAAGTCTTCACTGTCCCATCCCCACTCTATGCCTGTCTCCCTGTGGATAAACAGAAGGTTCAGTCTCCACTGTTGTCAATCTATCAGCTTTCCCTAGCAATAAGTGCATCACAGTGTAGGCATGCCTGAATTGTAGCTGTCCCCCACTTTTCCTGTCTCTGTGGATAAACATACGGTTCTGTCTCCAGTGATGATAGTCTCTCACCTTTCACAACCACACAATACCTTTCATTTCAGGAAGTGTGCATTATACCTGTTCTTATGGATAAAAAGAGGGTTTCATTCTTCAATGTTGTCATTTTCTTAAGTTTGAATTGCACTAAAAGCATCAGTGCTAGTAGTCCCTCACCTTTCTCCAGTAATAATTACATCCCAGTGCAGGGAAAATGCAGATTGTCACTGCCCCACACTGTACATGTTGCTGTGGATAAACAGAGGGTTTCAGTCTCCAGTGATGTCAATCCCTCACCTATCACCAGCACAAAATACAAGGCAGTGTATGAGATCCTGAGGGAGCTTAAGGACTCTTTCTTTTTAACTCTGTTTCCCTTCAGTCACAGCCTGTGGAGCCTCTGTCAGGCTTCTTGGCATGATCCTGCCCGCCTGAGGTCCCCCCATCCCAAGCCTTCTCTCTCCCTCCCTCCTCCTGCAGCCAGTACACCTGGCTTAACCCCTCTGGGATGAGGCCACCCCTCCTCTTTGGGCATTCTTAGAGACTGTCTAAGCTTCTGGTGAGGGCCCAGGTGGAGGAACTGGAAGACTGGGTGGGTGAGATCTGGCGGTGGGCATGGGGGTCAGGTGCCATTGCCGACCCTGCAGAGCTGGTTGTTTCCTCATTCTGTTGGACCTCCCAGTGCTGAGGATGAGCAATTGTGTCTAGCGCCAGCAGACATGTTCCCATGCACACCAGCAAGGACATCCTCCCATAGCACTTCCCCTTGCCTTTGCAAGCACTCCTGAGTGCAGTGATCCCTGTCTCTGCAGGGAGTCACTAGTGCTGGGAGACATGTTCCATCCACACCTCAGGAGAGGAGAGCTGTCATTGGACACTCGAACCTCTCCTCCCTGGCCAGCCCCCGGTGACCTGAGCTCACTCCCAAACTCGGGTAACCAGCATAACACGAAGTGTAGCGTCCAATGCCTCAACCCTCAGCACCACCGGGCAGGAGCTTAAGGACTTGAAGGTTGGCAAAGCCATGGGGCCAGATGGAGTGCATCCAAGAGTTTTGAGGGAACTGAGAGATGTACTGGCTGCTCCCTTGACCACCCTATTCAACAGCTCCTTGAGATTGGGGTGGTACCAAATGATTGGAAACATGCAGCTGTAGTACCACTTCACAAAGGGGGAAGAAGAGGTGGGCAACTATAGGCTAGTGAGCTTGACATCTGTGGTTGCAAGCTCATGGAAAAACTGCTCAAGAACAGAATCAACAACTACCTAGAGACAAATGGCCTTTAGTACCCAAAGCAACATGAGTTCACCAAGGGTAGATCCTGTCAAATGAACCTGATAGAGTTCTTTGACTGGGCCCCCAAGGTGGTGGATCAGTGGGGCTTGGTAGACGTAGCCTACCTTGATTTCAGCAGAGCATTTGACTCAGTGTCGCACAGAAGACTATTGCAAAAAATGGGTTGCCTGGGGTTGGGAAGGTGGTAATAAGGTGAGTGCAGAACTGGATGTAGGGGAGACCACAAAGGGTATTGGTCAACAGGGCACCCTCGGAGGAGACTACGCACATCAGTGGGGTTCACCAAAGGGTCGTTGTTAGGACCAGTACTGTTTAATGTCTTTATAGGGAACATTGCAGATGGTATGGAAGGGAGGATGAGTCTATTTGCAGATGACACAAAGGTCTGCAATAGAGTGAACATGCAGTAGGGGTGGAAATGATGCATAGAGATCTAGGGAGGTCGGAGATTGGTCCAAACAGTGACAATTGTCATTCAGTATGGCAAAGTAAAGATCATGCACGCAGAAAACAGAAGAAGAAAGGGACCTAGGCATCATCATTTCACAGGACCTGAAGGTGGCAAAGTAGTGTGGAGGGGCAGTGGCAAAAGCCAGCAGGATACTGTAGAACTAGAATATACCGCTGTCAAATAGTAATCGCTGTAATCAAGGCCCCTACCTTTCTGCTGCACAGTGAGACCATGTTCTACGGCAAGACTACCATTTGCCGTAGAACTTCTGTGGCAGTGGTTTGTAATTTCTGTGGAAGTTCTGTGACACTAACAAACTACCACATCACAGTATCAGCTTGTCATCCTGACTTCACTTTCATGGCAGTGGTTATAGCAATCAGGATGGGAGAAAGCACAGTAACACTAGTTCAAAAAATAACAGACTTATAGAAATAATTTTATGCTTAAAAAAGCAAAACAAATGTCTCTCCCTTAAGGTCCTAGCCTATTGCATAAATGACATATGCAGAGGTGACCTTATGTGATAAATAAGGTATTTCTATATGCATGACATCTATTCCACTAATGAGGTCTCCATTGTCTATCACTTATATATTTGTATGTGCTGTCTACACCACTCATGAGGTTCCCACTGTGTATCACTTATATATTTATATGCAATCTGTAACATACACACAGATACTGTATGTGTGTGTATATATATATATATATATATATATTTTCTTCTTTAATTTCCATGAAATTGCATCCTCATTCATACAGGTCCCATTGGAAATGGAATAAATGAAATAGAGGAGTTATTGCAAAACTAATTTTTCATGTCAACCTTCTTCCACAGACACGCTATGTAACTCCATCAGGCCATGACATGCATGTGAACCGATTGTGAGATAGAGCTCTCCAGCCCATTACAATGTGTCCACCATGTGACAGAACACTGCACCATACCTTCCCAGGCTCCGAGCAGTGATGTGTTCCACCAATCCTTGTGCTGCCCAGCCAGCTCCCAGAGCTAATCTCTGAACCTGAGTTGCTGGCACAGAAACACAGCATGCTACCCTCTGACCCAACAGCTGTCCCTGCACACATTTCTCCATAACTTTTAGGTGATTCTATCAAACAATGACAATATGTAATCAGTAACCCTGGCAAAAATGTGTACAGTGCAGTTATTTATTTAACAGGTCTATTCTTTCAGCAGGTCTACACGTTATAATATTCCACTTTTCTGGGCATAATTACTTTATTTTTCTTAAAAATTACAGTTAAATTCATTTTACCAGTTATTCATTTCAGATGGCATCTCTATACCTTAAAGGCACAAATAAGTTTGTACAAAGTGAGGTATGGACTTAACAGGTCTGTGTAAGACTGAAAATTGTATTAGGCTGTAGTGCAGGTTGAGCAAATATCACCATGCCGGATGTGCTGTGCCACCATCTCTGGCAGTGGGAGCTGTGGTAGATAAGTGACTGTTCATTTCTGTTGCAGAATGCAGCCATTTCATTAGCTAATGTATGATGTTATAGGAATGATAACACACATTCTGAGTATATAAGGGGTTTTGGATATAAAAAGAGGGAAGGAACCAGATTCTATGGATAAACAGAAATATTAATAAAAAATCACCAAGAAGAGTGAATTCTGTGGTAGATTGGAAGTTCTGCACAAAATTCTGCAGCTGTAGAATTCTAGGGGCCTTGGCCATAATCTCGCTGAACCTTTAATGCGTAACATTAAGTTGACAGCGGTATTTCTTTGATGTGCGTGCCGGGTGGCTTTCTTGTTGAACTGTTTGTGTTTTTGTCAATTTTATAATAACAAAAGACACCAAACAATTTAGTACTGCATGTAAAAATAAGATTTATTTGTGAATTAGTGGCTAATATCCCCCCTCAAAAGAACTTAGATGCTGCTTCATTTTGGCACTGTGTTTCGGCATTTCAACATCACTGCGCACTTAGCTCTCAGTCATCAACATCGTCCATTGAAAACACCTCTGAAAATAAATACAATAGAAAAATAAAAACAAGTAAGCGAAAGAAAAAAAATGGTGTCTAGTATACTAATATCAGTTCTCCCATGAAAAACTCAAATTAATGCGTTACTGTTCAGACATTCTGAGTGGGCTCACATAATCCCAGCTTTCTCAAACTCTCTCAGACAGTCATCTGTGCATGTGCTTAAACACATAAAGCTGCTCAATAGCTACTGTGCATGAATGTTTTTTAAGGTTGTTGTTCGGAGGTCCATAGTAATGTGACTGCTTGTGCTGCCACCCTTTAGCTGGCCAGAGATTTGGGTTGCATACCAGTCACAGAAATGTTGCTTCAGCTCATCCTTAAATACTTTGTTAACAGCGATATCAAGGGGCTGAAGGATATCAGTTCAAGAAGCAGGCAAGAAGATCAGGATAATGTGATTCTTTTCAAAATTAAGGGTCACATCTTCAATTGTATGTCCACGAAACATGTCTAAAATCATCAGACTTCATTTACATTTGGGCAGGTTGTTTCTTATCTTGATGCTATTGATGTGGGGAACAAACACTGTATTTGTGTAATGGGTAGTGGTTTCAGAATTTTCCCAGTGGTTCTTTGTGTGAGTAATGTTCCAAATTTTAGAGAATGTGTACTTTGGGTGGCACTGGGTTGTCTTCCCCTGATAGATCACTAGGGGTGGTAAATACAGGCCAAAAAGGGTACAGGCAAGTACTACAATGACCTGGTGCTTTTCACCAAGTCCAGACACCTCAACTTGTTTTTTACCTACTGTCTTCATGGTCCACTTAGAGCAAGGTAGCAGATTAACCCTTGTCTCATCTAAATTAATGACAAGGCCTGCTGGTATGAGTTCTTGACTTGCAGCAGTAGAGATACACCTCATGAACTTCTGCTAAGTGAGTCAAAGTCAACGGGGGTCTTTCATGTTGCTTTGGTCCCCTTTCTCTTGCTAAACCCCATGTAATTTAAAAAACAGCCATGATCATTGGTGAGAGAAAGTTAAGTTGCTGACGTTTTCTGCTAGCATTTCAAGATGAGAGCTTTTTACAATCCCCATCACAACTGCAGTTAGCACTCTGCCATTCACCACTGCCCCTTCTCCCTCAGAGATTTGACAGTAGCTTGAAGCTCATTCTCAACATCTGCCATCAGTAGTGGTGGTCAGTCTTGGTTTTTGATTGGCAGTGACTTATGCATGGACTGGGAGTCAGAAGCATTCTTCATTTTAGCCAGATAGTCATGCTTAAATGTTTGTACAGTACTTTCATTAATCTTATTTTTATATTTACACTCATAAAAGTGTACTGCATTCATCACCCCATGCTCAAATGAGTACTGTCTGATCTCAAATCAGACTTCGGGCTCATACACCTTGTACTACACCTTTTTCCTTTTTGCAGGAGGGGAGGCAGCAGCAGATGACCAGTCATCTGTGACAGCTTCAGCCATTAATCTAGAAATACCAGCTGTCACACTAAGGACAGTTACATCAATGTCCACTGTCTGCAGAGCCACAAAATCCCTCTTCATTGCCCTTTGGGGTGGAGTGTTGATCCAATGCACAAGTGACATTGTAGCAGGACAAACAGGAGAAACAAACTGAGGTACTGCTATTCTTATTTAACAAAATATGTAGCCAATGACAGAGTGCAATGTAAGTTTTATGAAATGATGATCGCAGTCACCAATCCACAATATAAACTTTACATGGACATTTATAGTTACACAGTATTAGGTTGCATAGGGAGAAGGATCTCCAGCAGGAGGAGAGAGGTCATAGTTCCCTTGTATACCCAGCTGGTTAGGCTGAAGCTGGTATATGGGGTCCAATTCTGGAGGTAGTACCCCAGGAAGGATGTGGAGAGGGTAGAACAAGTTCAGAGAAGGGTGGCAAAGATGGTAAGGAGGCTTGAACACTTCCCATATGAGGGGAGACTGAATGATATAGGCATGTACTCACTGGAGCAGAGGAGGGAGAGGGGTGACATGATCTAGATGTTTAAATATTTAAAAGGTAGGAATAAGGTGTATGTGGAGAGCATTTTTCAACTGAAGGAGCAACTTAGGGTGAGGGGACATAAATTTCAAATCACGGGTAAATTTAGAGGTAACTTTAGGAAATACTTCTTCACTGAAAGGGTGGTGGACAACTGGAATGGGCTAGTGAGAGAGGTGGCAGGGAGAGGACAGTGGGAGGGCTCAAGAGAGCATGGGATAAACACAGGGGGATGTTAGTATGGGAGGTGAGGACTACAGTAAAGGCCAGGTGGACATCTAGGCAAAAATGGACAGACTGGGTTGGCCTGGTGGTCCTTTTTAGCCATCACATTCCTATGTTCCTATGTGTGAAGAAGACTGCACTGTCCCATAGTCACACTGTACCTGTGTCTGTGAATAATCAGAGAGGGTTCAATCTCCAGTGCTGTCAGAAGCAAGGCCACCACCACATCAGTGAGATTTTGAAACTATGGAGAACAAGTCATAGCAAGTCACCACTACTTTGAAAAGAAGTAGTCTGAGAGGACATGTCATTCAAAAAAATTCAGTAAAGAATGAACACTTCACTTGCCCCTTTCTGTGGTGTGTTTTTTCCAAGCAAAGCCAATTTCTGAAAAATGAAATCTAATTAAATGGCATATTTGTTTAAAAAATGTATTCAGTTTAGTCTATTGGGAAAGTCTACTGCTCCTTCCTTTTAATATATAAGAGATTAAAATAGGATGTTTATGGTAACCAGACATGTGTCAGAGTTTCTTTCCAGTATATCACCAAAATCATTACTAATTAGCTGTGGTCCCCTCACCATACACTTTCAATGCCTGCATTGTGTTAAATATTTTTAATCTTTGAAAGAAAATTCCTACCAGTTCAAAAGCAAACACTATTTATAGATGTCTCTTTGGAGTGCATTCCATATATTCCAGTCTACAGAGTCAACAGGTTCTTAAACTAAACATTTTCACAGAGGAGGGGAAGGAAAACACATCTATGTTTCTATCTTTTAGCCTGGAGGGAAATGCTCTTCATGTTACCCTTCAGCTCTTCCATTCATCAGCTAACAAAAAAATAATGCAGTGTAGGGAAAAACCAGACTGTTTCAACTAGTGGAGTAATTGCAGTCCAACTGCAATTTTGTGAAGTCCATTAGGAAACTGGAGAGCTCCATTTTTCTACTGCTTTAGCAAGATATCTGCAGAGCTCTGCCCTGCAGCCATAAAAATAGCCACATATGGCAAAACAGATATGTACTTTGAAGTGCACCAAATGGCGACATTTTTAAGATCTTATTACTCTGCTACTTTGAATCAAGATGTATCAGGATTATCTAATGGCTCAAAAAGACATGCTTATTTTGCTGGAAAGAATGAAACTTTAACATCCTATAAAGTTAAGCAATATTATTTATTTTTTTAATGGGCCATATCATATTTGGAATGCTTTTGAACCTGGAGCAGAGGGTTTGAGATTTTTATGTTTAAAATGGACTAAAATTAGGAAACGTTCAGCTTTGGGTGCATAGTACTGTATATCACTGTATGTTTTATTTTCTTCACACATTGCAAGGTCCCTCCCAAATAAACTGGACACTTTTTCTCTCTTTAAATTAAAGGAAGGCAGTATAGCACAGTGGTTTAGGGCTCTGAGCTGCAAATCTGGAGACCTGTGTTTGAATCCCACAGCCCCCACTTGCATACTGTGTGACACTGAGCAAGTCACTTAACTTCCCTGTGCTCCCAGGTCACACCTGTAAACAAGTTTTCAGCTTAGTGTGCTACTCCTGGTTAAACAATTGGAAAACAAAATTAACTAGTTATCACACTGTTGTATGCATGTTGAATTAAGTACACCATAAGAGAATTCAGTATGGAGGGGGCATACTGTATGTGTATTTTTGAACCTGAATATGAACTATGTCTGTAAACATCTATACAAATCAATCAATAGATATATATAAAAAGAAAAGGACTGTGTGATTCTTGGAGGTGATTGGGTCTCAGGACACCAGACAGCATGACTTCACTAGAAGAAAGTTGTGCTAAATGATCCTGATCAATCGTTTTGATTGAGTGACAAGAACCATGGACAGGGCAGGCTTTAGACATGGTATACCTAACATAGATTTTAGTAAAGCTTTCAAATACATCCCTAATGGGAGTATAGTAAAAAAAATCCTGGGAGATCTGGGGCTAGGGGAAAAGACAACTAGGTGGTTAAAAAACTAGCTGATGGGTGGGGTTCACAGGATAGTCATGAAGGGATAATCTTCAGAGATTTGGGAAGCTACAAGTGAGGTGCCCAAAGGGTTGATCTTGGGACTAGTTCTTAGTGGTAAGGAAGAATGAAAAGGGATCTAGTCAGCTGGAGGGGTAGTTTTTCAAGTGTGGTAGATAAAATTCAATACAAAACTCTGCAAAATTGTGTGCATACAGAAACAAACAAATACTGGATGGGTGGGGAGGTGATGGAGAGCAAAGTGGAGGAAAAAGATCTGGGTAATAATTATCAATACTTTACCAGTATGCTTTCATAGCAATAGTATGGTGGGAAACACAAATTAGATTCTGGGTTGCATAGGAAGATGTACAGTATTACTAGCAGAAGGAGAGAGTTAATAATGTCCCTATATCATTGATCTAACCACATTTGGAGTACTGTATGTAGAGTTTTAAATCTGCACATATGAAAGATAGGGACAGACTGGCAGTTGTAAACAGAAGGGCTACCAAGGAGAGCAACAGGGGAGGATTTATGGGGAGTGCTTGAGGGATGTCAACATGTATATTATTGAAGATAGAAGAAAAAGATGGAACACAAATGAAACATTCAAGTTCATCCACAACATCAATGAAGTGGACACCAGCGACTTTTCAACTAAAGTCACAATACTTCCACCATAGGAAATTTCAGGAAATTGTGGGGACAAGGAGGGTAAAACAAGATGTCAGGAAATACTTTTCACCAAATGTCTTGTGGCAAAATGGGAAAAAAAACTTTCTGATGAAGTCATACTTTTTTTGCAGTTAACTTTTTGTTAAAAGTTTTGTTTCTTAAACAACTAGTTCCAGTAACAGTGTTCCACATAATGCAAATACAGCAGGATAAAATGACAGATTAAGCATGACTGGTACAATTACATAATGCATACAGTATGTCTGGAGCACCTATAAATATCAACAAACAAAATCAGTGGACACACAAGATCCAAAATAGCAATTCATTTTATTTAAAGCACCTTGTGGCAAGAAAGCACAGAAAGGAGTACAGCAATAAAAAACAGACATACTGCCGGGCCCGGTGGCACTGAGGGTTGAGGCACTGGATGCCATACCTCGCTCCACGCTGGCAACCCGGGTTCGGGAGTGGACTCGGGTCGCTGGTGGGCCGGCCGGGGGGAGTTAGGCTTGAGCATCCAACGACAGCTCACCTACTCCGGGGAGGGTTAAGGCTATAGCCCGAACACTTGTCTGACTCCGAGCAGAGGCTCAGAGTACTGCAAGCCCCCAATGTTAAGGGGAAGGGCGGCCGACATACAGCGTGACGTTGGCGCTCTGCGCCTTGACGTCAAGGGTCTTACGCTGTAGGCGGTGGGAGAAAAAGTGTAAAAGTGCCTACCATCACCGGGAAGATGGAGCCTCTGGAGACGTGCCCTCGATGTGCCTTTGCCTGCCCAATGGCCCCCTGACCGACGAAAGTTGATTGTTTGGGTAAGGGGGCTCTGCCCCATCCCTGCTCGGGGGTAAAACTGAAGCTTTATGGGGTTCCTGTGGGGTCATACAGGCTGGGTAGAAGGCAGAGGGATGTCTACCTTGAGGCTTCTGAAGGGTCGGGGATGGCAGGCAGGAAGGTGAATAAAAATAATAATTTCAAAAAAACCAAAAAAAACAAACATACTGGCTCAAAACTCCTGCAACTTCTGTATGTACTGACATACTGTACTTCTTTCTCAGAGGGATTATTTATTGGCATTACTGGTTTGGAGTACATCACAAACTAGGGGGTATACCCTTATTTTTCCAGATGTGTCATACCACTGTCTATTGATTCAAAGGGTGGGGATTTCTGATACAGGTGACCATTAAACAGGGGTCAAAGGTGACTCCCACCTTAACTAACTTACAAAGCTTCACCCAGGCATTAACAGAGACAGGGAGGGAGGAGGGACTATTGTTTAACCAGGAGAAGCTCATTTCCAGATGCGACCTGGGAGCACAAGGAAGCTAAGTAACTTGCTCAGGATCACACAGTATGCACCTAGGCAGCTGTGGGATTCAAACCCAGGTCTTCAGATCTGCAGCTCAGAGCCTTAACCCACTTCACTATACTGACAGTTAAAATGGGCAAAATTTTCAGGTGCAAGGGTTTTGATGATTTTAGATATATGGTGGGAGATTGTTCATTACAGACTGTGGTTTCCATAGTGACCCACAAGTGGAACTTTGCAGAGAAAGAGGAGAACCATTGAAAAATGTACTTACCTAGGAAGGCTAGATAATAACCACAGTACAAGGGTAGGTTCCACCTTTCTATGGGCCAATGGAATGGAGCTTGGATTGGCTGTATCTGGGTGACTCTCTTCCCAGAAAAATGTCCCCACCAAGGTGTCAGTTTTGGAGAACCACTGCACCAGAATTGTAATAGCAAGATGATGATTTGGGGGTCAGTCACCATTTTTTTTATAATTTCTTTCTCTTCCCAGGTGGCACACCTTCAAGCCTGATCCCTCAGCCCCATCCCCCGCTCATGGCCTACCTTCCGCTGTCCTCCATGGCTTGGGCCAGTCACCATTTTAAGGGTGGAAATCTTTCCAGCCATGGAAATATGTAGATATTTCTGCATGTAATATTCATACAGCAATTTCCTATGTAAGCAGGAAATGTTACCTGAATAGAGATGGGCGATATCCAGGTTAAAAGGACCCCAAGGTTTTTATTGATCAGGAGGACCACAAAGGCCCCAGAGCTATGAAGGGAAAATGGAGTTATCGACAATTCACTGTGAGAATTTCAGTCTTACTAGGATTGACCTTAAGCCCTGAAATTTGTATGATGGATTGGGGAAGGTTCAGAAAAAGACAACTACCCAATGGGCCATCAAAGAGCAGTTCCAGGAGGTCATCAACATATAATTTGGTTTTATAGTAGGAGGCTCCATGTTGAATGCCTGTCAATCCCTTGTGCTACCATAGAGCAATCACTAGAGGTTCAGTGGCAACAACAAAAAGCACGGGATCACATAGGGCAACCATGGTGTGTTCTCTTGTATAGTGGGAGTGAGAAGGAGAGTGTTTGTAAATTATTTTGCTACAGGAAGAGTGTTTAATGTTTGAATCTAAAAGAGAAAGGACATCACAAATCCCATCCAGTGAAGGGCATATTTTTTGGTTCCCCTATTCCACAGAGTCAAAGGTATTGTTAAAGTCTATTACAACTGCTGCTGCTGGAATGCAGACAAACTATGCAGTGTGAAAAAGACTGATCAGGGATCAGAACTGATCAGAGCTCAGACTCCCACATGAAAACATAGCTTGGAGGGGAGTATAAGCATGGGAAGGATGCCAGTCAACCAGAGAGCAGGGGCCTTTGCCAGGACCTTGCCATTTATATTGATGAGGGGAATTGGCCAGTAACTGACTGGAAACCTGTAGTCCCTGCCCTCCTTGAGGGGAAAACATTATACTGCTTTCTGAAGAGTGATGGGAGCTATGTCTTGAGGTGGGCTTCTGAATATACTACTGTATATGGAGTATTGGGCATATGATTGGGTTATGGTACTAATATAAAGCAACCAGAAGCCCATCACCTCTGGGGTTTTATGATGTTAGAGAGATGCATTTCATCCTACATAAGTTAGGCACTGAAACTGAAGCTTCCAGAGAGCTTTGTGTTTTCCTCATAGTTGTAGAGTAGGATAGGGAGAGTGGAAAAGAATCTGCCCAACAGGTTGGAATCCATTGGGTACTGAGACAAGCAGAGGTAGACATAATAGGCCTTCACAGCATCATTATTCTTCTTAGGGCAAGAGTACAGCTGCCTTTTATTTGCCATCCCTCAGGGCATTGATGTGTCTTTATGCCTGTTGTTTCCAGAGTCTGTAAGTTGAGAATAAACAAGGTGAAAGAGTCTAACATGTTTAAATATAAGAAAAATAGCAGGACAAGAGGACACAGCATGAGATTAGAGGGAGGCCGATTAAGGGGGAATGTGAGAAATTCTTTTTTCACAGAAAGGGTGGTAGATGCATGGAATGGCTTACCACAAGAAGTGGTGGCTATGAATACAGTGCAGGCTTCAAACAGGCATGGGATAGGCATAGGGAGCAATACAAATGACTATGAATAGATAGGTCACTGACAGAGCAAAGGCCGATGGTACATTTATAAGGTAGAAAAAGAAATGGGCAGACTGGATGGGCCTTGCGGTCCTTATCTGCCGTCAACTTCTATGTTTCTATGTTTCTAATTGCCCACCTTCTCTCCTCCATCCCAATATCTGTATCAGGTTCCCAAGAAGACAAGTTCTACTGTATATCATGGACCATGGGATGTTTAGCTGCATTTGCAGCCCTTATATTTTAGCTAATAGTTATTTAATTAGGATGGAGTGACTTCATTTCTAGGCTGCTTCCTTTTCTTTAAAGAGCAGCTGACACCTCTGGGAAAACTTTGGAAAATATTATACACAATTCAGGTTGCATTTCACACATCTTCTACAGATTTCTCCATTTCATTATTTATTACTAAAAAAAAATCTCCACAAAAAAAAAAAACAACAAGATCTTTATCACTTAAAGTTCTTCTGCCTCTTTAGCTTATTCTGTACTAGCAATAATAATGCTTTGTTGTGACATCACAGCATGTTGCTATGGGAATAACTGAGATTTCACAAGGAGAGTATTATGACTTTCACTTAGAAAAAAGCATTAGGAGCTGATGAACCCTACAGGAACAACTCTCCTTTTTTCATGCATATAACCTCAGTAATAAATAATAGAGATAAGATATACAGAGCAAATGAGAAATATAAGCTGCTTTGTATCCAGGTATTATATTTTTCGAAGTTTTTCTTGAACCATCCCTGTCTCCATCTCTATCCTATGTCTGGTCACAAACCCAGTACTACTACCTGGAGAGTGATTTAAAAAGCCTCCTATAAGGTTTCTGTGGAAACGTATGCAGTGTCGTTGACTTTAAAATACCTGATAACTTCTTCATGTACCCAGTTCAAAAATGTTGCATCATGGAGTAGAAGAGATTCTAGACTCCAAGAGGATGAACAGGGTGCCTTTGGCCCCCAGAGAATGATAAGGGAGACAGGAGCATGGTCTAAGACAACAAGCAGTTCTATGGTAGCAAACAACTTGTTTTCATACATTTTGGGGGACATCGGCCATATAATAGTTAAGCCTGCTTGCCGGTTGTGGAAAAGATTTCTGTAAGCTTTGTTATTATTTTTTAAACTACAGGAGAGAAGGATTAATTAATTCTACCTGCTGTTGAGGGAGTTAAAGTAAAGAGAATTTTTGTAAGTTTTGATATTCTTTAATTTTCTTTTTAATGTAGCTTAAAGTGGAATTTTGCTTAAAGGTTTTTGTGGCTGCAGTGACTATAAAAACCCTTCCACCCACCCCTTCCAGCAGCCTTTCTTAAATACTCAAATACCACTGGGGGTTGGGTTTGAAGGATGTGAAGGAGGAGCTTGGGGAGCTGAAAACTAATCTGAGCCCTCAGAACAGGCCAGGAAGGAGGAAACAAGGAACGGCCATATGAGGTAAGTCTTAAACACATATAAATAAATAAAAACATATGAGTAGAATTGTGGTTTCCAGTTAGTACTGTAGTTGGCTGTTTTATGCTGCATGCAAGGGCATTTAGGATAACTATTTCTGTTAGAGCCTGGGCTAGTATTAGTTAATTCTACTTGCTGTAGGGAGAGTTGGTGTGGAGAGGCTGTATAGGTAGTGTGGACCATGGGAAGGATTGTAGGGTGCAATGGGTGTGGTGCAGCAATGCAGATGAACATACTGTGGAGGCTGGGAGGGTGCCCAATATGCCACAGGCTAAGGAGGCTTGAGGAAGAGATTCAGTGGCTTGGCAAAGAGCTAGGGAGGTTGAGGGATGTGGGGAGGATTGCGTCAGTAGGAGGGTTGACCGGGGCACACAGAGAAGGAACATTGGGGCAAGGTAGGAGGCACAGGAAGCCAGCTGATGAAGGGTGGACTCTAGTATGACCTAGAAAAAGAGGAGCAGCAGGAGGGAAGAGGAAACACACAATAAGACAAAGGGGGGAAGGAACATGTTTGCTGTACTAGCAACACATAGGAAAGAGGATGCAGGAAGAGATTACACAAGAGATAGTACTCACAAAGACAAGGGAGAGAGGGGTATTACTAGTAAAGAGATTGAGCATGGCATGGAAGGAGGAGGGATAATACTCAAAGAGGTGAGGAGGGAGAGGAAGGTTGGCAGTCAAACATGAGGAGAGGAGAAGTCTCAATTGAGAAGAGCTGGGGGGAGGACACTGGGACACATTGTAAAAGCACCATCTTGAGTGGCCCTAGAAATGAGAACCTGGGTGGGGGGGTGACGACGGGCACAAGGAAAGAGGAGGGAGGTGTACTGGTGTTGGGGACTCCATACTCAAGGGGATCAGATGGGGCACCAAGGGGGAGATGCATAGTCAGATATAGGTGGAGTCCATACCAGGATTAAAGACAGACAATGCAGGACAGACAATCTTAAGGTGCATAAGGAGGGGTAGGAGGAAACTACACATTGTGGTACATGTGGGGACAAATGACCTGGCGGGGCAAACAGTGGAGGTAGCAAAGGGGAGGATTGAGGAAGTGGGAAGGTTGTGCGAGGAGACTGGGGAGTCTGTGGCATTCTCCGAGATGTTCCCAGTACCCTGCGCAAGCACAGTGAGAAAGGAGAGGATTAGGGAGTTGAACACATGGTTGGTAGAATGGTGTCAAACTAAGGGATATGGGGTTGTGGGCAGCTGGGGAAGTACCTCTGATAATAACAATCTGTTTGCAAGGGATAGGCTGCACCTGAGTGGGGAGGGAACGGAGGCATTAAAGCAAAGATTGTGGAGGTATATTGCAACAAAGGTGGATTTAAACTAAATGGGGGTGGCTAGTGGACAGCAGGTAGGCAGGGATCCAACAGAGTGGAGTCACAGCCTACCCCCCAGGCTAGCAGAGAAGCAATCAGGGTGGCAAAAAAGGGATGGAGTAGAAGGAAGGAAATGGAGGCCAATGAAGGGAAGGGAAGGGGCAGAATGGAGGTCAGTCTTGCTGAATGCAAGAAACTTAGGCAACAAATCAGCTGAGCTACAGGCACTCTTAGCAGTGTGGAGGGTGGTTATTGCAGCTGTCACAGAAATGTGGGCAACTGAGCAATCCCAGGATACAAAGTATACAAGAAGGACTGTAAGGAAGGGAAGGGCAGTGGGGTGGCAGCGTATGTGAGGGACGGGATCAAATGCACAAAGGGGCAAGAAAGGAGAACAGAGGCAATCTGGCTGCAGCTCCAAGACTCAAGGGGTAGGAAACTGAGGTCCTGGGTGGTATACAGTCCACCGTCCCAGTCTGAGGAGCTTGACAGGGAATTAGCAGTACAAATCAGAAGGGTATGTAGAAAAGGGAAAGTGGTCATTGTGGGGGATTTCAACTTGCTAGGGGTTGACTGGAGCATTCCAGTCACCTCCAGTGCCAGGAGCAAGTGCTCCTGGATGCAATCCAGGAGGGTATCCTGACACAGTTGGTTAGTGTATCTACTAGGCTAAAGAACATTTTAGATCTGGTGTTCTTGAATGGGCAGGCAGCAAGGAAAATAAAGGTGGAGGACCAACTAGCCAACAGTGATCACCAAACAGTGTGGTTTAATATCACGATGTGTGGGGAGCCAGAGAAATCAGTAACTCAGTTGGTAAACTTCAGGGGGGCAGACTTTGGGAGGATGCAGAAAGTACTGAAAGGGAAACTAGATGGCATAAGGCAGGAGATGGATGCAGAGCAGAAATGGGATATTATTAAATGGGGGATTACTGAGGCAACAGAAGCCTGCACCAAGAGACAGAGTAAGAGGATCAGAGCAAGAAAACCATGCTGGTTATACAGTGAGGTAGTGGAGGTGGTGAGAGCAAAACGAGAGGTGCATTAGAGGTATAGGAGGACAGGGAAGGAAGTGGACAGGGAGGAGTATGCAAGATGGTCCAGGAAAGTGGCCAGAAAAGTGAGAGAAGCCAAGCCCCAGAGGGAGCTGAGATTAGCGCAGGGAATTAATAGGTGGAGAAAGACTTTTTCAGATACATCAGGGAGAAAAGGAAGTGCAAGGAGGCAAGAGTTAGGATAAAAAGGGGGAGAAGTAGGCATAAGCTCTGAATGAATACTTTTGCTCAGTGTTCACGGGAGAAAAACAGGGACCACTACCACCATGGGCTGGGATGGTGGGGACAAGGGAGAGGAGGTAACCGATGGAAGAATTGAGGCAAGTAGAGTCCTAAAGAGACTGAGGGCACCTAAGGTAGATAAGGCACCAGGGCTGGATGGTATCCACCCCAGGGTGCTGAGGGAGATGATGGAGGTGTTGGCAGAGCTGCTGGTGGATCTGTACAACACCTCACTGGAGTTGGGATGTGTGCCACTGGACTGGAGGATGGCATGTGTAGTACCAATATGCAAGAGCAGACCAAGGGATGAACTGGGTAATCATCACCCAGTAAGTCTCACCTCCATAGTGCAACTTATGGAAACAATACTAAAGGAAAGACTGGTGTCATACCTGAAGGACAATGGCCTCCAGGATGTGAGGCAGCATGGGTTCATTTCAGGAAAGTCTTGTCAAACCAACCTGATACAATATTACGACTGGGTGACAGGTGAGCTGGATAAGGGTCATGCGGTGGATGATCTTTACTTGGACTTCAGCAAGGCTTTCGATTCTGTGCCTCATAAGCAGCTTGGGGAGAAGCTAACTGGTGAAGAGGCAGGGACAAAAATGATGAACTGGATTACAGGCTGGCTGAGCGGGAGGCTGCAGTGTGTAGTGGTGAGAGGTGAGTTCTCAACTCCAAGGCCGGTGATGAATGGGGTGCCACAGGATTCTGTGTTGGGCCAGTATTGTTTGAGCTCTTCATATCAGACATTGCGCATGGGGTGGTGAGATAGATAAGTCTATTCGCTGACAACACCAAAATCAGAGCAGTGGTGGATGGAGAGGAGGGATGGAAGCAGCTGCGGGGGGGGCCTAAGCAAGCTAGAGGAGTCGTCAGAGAGGTGGCAGCTGGGGTTTAATGCAAAGAAGTGTAAGGTTATGCACTTTGGAGTGAAGAACCCAAGGAGAGAATACTGGCTGGGGGGAGGTTAAGCTGGGGATCACTGAGGAGGAGAAGGACCTTGGGGTAATGATAACAGGGACCATGAACAACACTGCCCAGTGCAAGAGAGCAGCTGCAAAAGTGAACAAAATGCTGGGGTGCATAGCGAGGGGGTTTTCATCCAGGTGAAGAGAGGTGATTTTGCCCCTCAACAGGTCACTGGTAAGGCCACATTTAGAGTATCGTGTGCAGTTTGGAGGCCATACCTAAAGCATGATATCAGGCTACTGAAAGGGGTGCAGAGAAGGGCAGCAAAGATGATAAGTGGAATGGAGGGGAGAGACTATGACAGCAGGCTGGGACACCTGAATATGTACACTCTGGAAGATAAAAGGGATGGGGGGCATGATAGATACATTCAAGTATCTGAGGGGAATCAATAAGGATGGGGCAGATGGGGTCTTCAAATTAAAGAGGGGGAAGGTCACCAGGCGGCATGTGCTAAGAATAGAGGGGGGAAGATTTAGGACGGAAATGAGGAGACGCTATTTCACAGAGATGGTGGTAGCAAAATGGAACACCCAACCAGAATGGGTGGTCTCATGTAAATATGTGAACAGCTTCAAAAGGGCATGGGAGAGGGAACGGGGGACAGTGAGGGAGGAGTAGGTGGGGGGTGGCAGTAGGATGACAAATGGGAGGGGTGTGGGGCAGCTGCAAACTAGGGGTGCTAACTGCACACTCGAGCAGACTTAGATAGACCAGATGGTCTGTTTCTGCTGGCACATTTGTATGTTCATATGTTCGTATAACCAGGCAGCTTGTGGCATTATGTAAAGCAGAGAAATAGTAGAATCTCTATGTGAGAGATGGATAAGATAGTAGACATCTGACAGGGAGAGTTCAGCCATAAGCAATTTGCTTGCAGGGGCTGTTCTGGAGTGTGTTTCTGGAATGCCTGATAACTGAGCCAGGCAGGGTTCAAGGGTGAGATTAAAGTCTTCCATAAGGAGTATTGATATTTAATTGTTAAGTCTGCCAAGGCCTGACATAGCCTATGAGAAAAGTTAGGCTTGTCCAAATAGGGAATTATGAATTATATAGAATAAATAGCCACCTGCCATCTGTGTCTGAGCACTGATGTGCAATCTTTCATGTTAGAAATTTGTGGAGAATAGACACGCCTTCTTAGTCATCTTATCAAATCTACATTCCTCAATACACACCCACTTCCTGTGCAATTTAATTGTTTTTGAGGCCACCAATTTGGCCTCCTGAAGGAAAGACATGTGGGCTTACAATCTCTGAAAAGAGGACAGTATCTTCTTTTTGCTTAGAGAGTTAAGGCCTTGCACAGTCGATGTGACACAGGTGATGTCACATATTTGGTATGAAGGTAACCAAGTTGGTCATCCAGGGGATTGGAACTGCCTGGTGTCTCCACAGGGGGCCCTCTCTCAGTCTGTAACAAGATCCAGAATACTGAGTCTGAAGAAAGTTGCTAGAAGATGAGGTACAACTTGTGGGGGTGGGGGGCAGGAGATGGGGGCCGGATAGCAGGAGGAATAGGGGAACCTGGAATGCAGGAAAGGGGGGAGCAGTGGATTACAGCAGGAGGAGCAGGGGAAGGAGGGAGGAAAGTGCAAGGTGAAGGACCAGTTGGGAGGAAAGGGCAAGGAGAAGGACTAGAAGTACAAGGAGGATACAGTAAAGGGAGCTGAGGGTTTAGGCCAGGGGAGCACGACAAGCAAGGAGGGACTGAATGGAGACAGGAAGGAAGGGAGGAGAAGCCAGGCTAGTTTAGCAGATGGGGGAGAAGGACTAGTCACGAGCAGTGAGGGGGAAGTTAGTGAGGCACAGAAGGGTACTCAGGAGGAGGAGGCATAGGATCAGAGAGGAGGAGATAGCCAGGGTAAATTAGGGGGTGGCATGTGGCACCCAGATAGGGGGAGGAACAAGTAGCTGGTTGGGTGGAGGGCCGGTAGAAAGGATAAGGGGCATGGAAGGGGGGGAGTGGAGGAAAAGGAGTGGTCAGAGTGCTCCTGTTGGGAGATTCTATGATCAGGGGTATCAAATGGGATAGGGAAGGGGAAGCCTGGCCAGCTAGAACAAAATGCTTCCCTAGACTAACGGTGCACAGGGCCAAGCACAAGGTATATCAGCTGGCAAAGGATTGTGGGGGTTCCCCAGATATACTGGTCCACCTGGGTACAAATGACATTGAGGGAAATAGCGAGCTAGAGATACAGTCAAGGTTCAGGGAGCTTGCCAGGGTCTGTTATGACATAGGGTGCACAATTTCCTTCTCAGAAATCCTGCCAGTGCCAAGGGCTAGTGGGGAACACAAAAGGAAGATTAGGGAGATAAACCAGTGGTTCAGGGAGTGGTGTGAGGCCAGAGGGTATGGGCTGATGAAGAATTAGGGGAAGACCTGGGAGGATAAGGAGCTGTATGCTAGAGATATGCTCCATCTCAATTTGGAGGGGAGGGAAATCCTTAAGTTGAAAATAGAGGGATTCATTGGTGAAAAGTGGGGTTTAAACTTGTGAAGGGGGGAGAGATGGGAGAAAAGGCTGTTGAGGGGGTCTGATAAAGGAGGGACTCTGTCTCCACCTCCCCGGGGAGCTGGAGGAATGCAGGAAAAGGCTGACTGGTAAAGTGCAGACCGGGTGAAAACAGAATCCCCATGGGAACACAAGCAGGGGAAATGGAAGTATATGGAAAGGGTGGAAGGTAGTTTTGCTAAATGCCAGGAGCATGGGCAATAAAATGCCTGAGCTCCATGTGATGCTAACTGAGGGAGCGGTGGATGTGGCAGTGGTCATTGAGACCTGGGCCACCACAGGACATGATTGGGACCTGAATCTGGAGGGTTACACTATGTTCAGGAAGGACAGGGGGGAGGGAAGGGGAGGAGGGGTAGCAACAATAGTCAAAAACTGCATTGGCATAGGGGGAGTAGAGGAGGCGTAGGGAACCATGGAGGTGATTTGGGTCACCTTGATAACAAGGGGGGTCAAGAGAGTAAAAATAGGGATGGTGTATAGACCCCCAGCGCTGGCGGAGGAGCTGGAGGAGAGTCTGGTGGCAGATGTTGGGAGACACTGCAGATTGGGCAGGGGAAGGGTGGTGGTGTTGGGGGACTTAAACATGCCAGGAACAGACCTGGAGACTATGACATCCTCAGTGGCCTTGGAACAGAGCTTGTTGGATGCCTTTCAAGATGCGTTCCTAACTCAGCAGGTGAGGGAATCGACCAGGGAGGTGCGGGTACTGAATGTGGTCCTGGCAGACAGTGACCAGATTGGGGGCCTGGAGGTAAGGGACCCGTTGGTGGAGAGTGACCATGCAAAGGTCTGGTTCTGCCTGGACCTAGAATGGGTAGAAGGATGCACAAAGATGGAGGTAACTGACTTCAGGGGGGCAGATTTTAAGGAAATGGGAAGGATCCTTAAGGAGCATTTGGATGTGATTGTGTCAGACATGGATGCTGACAGAAGGTGGGAAATCATTAGGAGAGGGGTGCAGGATGCTACCAGCACCTGCGCTCGGAGTAAGCCGAAAATGTGGTAGGGCCCAAAAACCCTGCTGGTGGACCAGGGAGGTCCACGAGGTGGTGCGGGGAAAGAAGGCAGCCTATAGGCAATTCAAGTGCTCAAGGAGTGAAAGGGATCGAGGGGAGTATGAACTGATGGCTAGAAGGGCCACTAGGGTGGTGAGGGTGGCTAAGGCAAGGAAGGAGCAGAACCTGGCCATAGAAATTAGGAGAGGGAACAAGGGGCTCTTTAGATACATTGGGAAAAATAAAGGGTGAAGGGGCAGATTAGCAGGATTAAAATTGGAGAGATGGGCACAAGACCAGGGGGAGCAGGCTGAGGTACTAAATGAGTACTTCACCTCAGTTTTCACCAAGGAAAATGGGGGTGCTGCATCATACATGGGAGGAGACAGTAATACTGAGGAGGGGGGACCCTTACCGATTGGTGGGTCTGGGGGAAGGGAGAGGCATCACTGGCAGGAGGGGGGAAGGCTAAGCAGGGAGAAGAGGTAGCGGAGGTGGAAATCACAGCAGAGAGAGTGAGGGAAGCCTCCAGCCTTCAGCATCCAGTCTGGATTTAGGCATAAACATAGTACTACTTCAGCACTAGCCAAAGTCTCTAATGATTGGTTAACATCCGTGGATACAAAAATGCATGTATGCGCTCTGTTCTTGGACCTAAGCAAAGCGTTCAATACAGTTGACCACGATCTGCTCCTCACCACTCTCTGGAACCTTGGTTTTGACTGCACTGCAATGTCCTGGTTTACAAGTTATCTCACTGACCGCCAGCAGTGTCTCAAAGCGGGCGGGGACCTCTCTTCACCTAAATCACTACTAAGGGGAGTACCACAAGGATCAATCCTAGGCCCCTTACTTTTTGCCATCTACATAAACAATATCGATGCAGGAATAAAATCAGCAAATATACATCTCTTTGCTGACAATAAGGTCTTGTACCTCATAAGGCCCACCCCCGCACTAGTATACGCCGAATTGCAAGCTGACTTTATTACACTACAGAATAATCTCCTGATTCTAAAGTTATTGTTAAATGCCAAGAAAACTAAGGCAATCCTCTTCTTAACCCCTACCAGCTCACAGAAAGTGCGTACTCCCTCTATGACCCCCACAGATTATCACTCTACTAGGGAAGTCCATAGAGTTTGTGACAAAATTTAAGTACTTGGGAATGTGGTTTGATCAGAAACTTTCATTCCGGGTCCATATAGATGAACTGGCAAAGAAACTGAATATGAGACTAGGCCTATTTTTTAAAATAAAAAATCTACTTACGCATGATGCTAAGGTTAGGCTAGTCCAGCCCACATTCCTACATCTACTGGACTATGCTGACATTATTTACGGGCAATGTGTTACCTGTTACCTGTCCAGATTGGACACATTATATCATCAGGCCATCAGATTCATCACAGGAGCACCATACTGCACTCATCACTGCACTCTCTATGCCATCTTGGAGTTGCCTTCACTCAGATTCAGGTGACAGAGGAATGCAGTACTTTGGACGTACAGAGCTATAACCAATAAATTACTGCAGTACATCTCTAGCTGCTTGCCTGTCTCTCCAGCATGTAGCTATGCTCTAAGGAATCTCTCCTACATTTCACTGGTAATCTCAAAGATCAGGATGCACTTCGGAGCAGCAGCTATAAGCCATTCTCTGCCTGTAGTTTAGAACAACATACAAAAAACCCTAAAACTAGTATCTACAGTAAGCATGGCCTTATTTGAAATTTTGACTCAGTGTATAATTCCGGAATCTTGCAACTATCAGCTTTAAGTGCAACTTGTTTGAACCTCACTAATCCTGCACAGATGGGTATGCTTCAACTGCAGCTCCCACTCCATAGCCTTATGAGCCCAAGTGACTCCCTCATTCGGTCCCCACCTTATCTTTACTTTCCCCACATTCTCCTCTACCCCCTTGCAAATCCCTTGTCACTCCTCCCTCTCTCCTCTCTATCACCTTATTTACCATACCTATTCACTCCATCACCATATTCACTACACCTCCTCACTCCACCTCCCCCTGCCTCAGGTGAATAATATACTTTCCCTAAACAAGCATCATGCAAGCTTATTCAAATCTATTAGTTACTGCTAACTGTCTAGTCCATAATTTTGTTGATGAAAACTGTACATTTGCCTCTGCCATGCATCTGAGTATCTACCACACTGAATTATGCAATTTGAATTATTATTTTATTTTTCTTTCCTTTTTATTCTCTATAGTGTCTTTATTGGCCTCCACAGGTCCACCTTGTAAATGAGCTTGTCCTCAATGCTGTTTTTTGCCTGGTAAAATAACGATGGTTGATTGATTGATTGGCATATTTATTTGGGGTCAGAATACCTCCTGTCCTTCAAGAGGACTCAGAGGATGCCCAGCTATGGCTTCTGCTGTGAGATCTCTCAATTGAGGCTGCTGGATTCTTTTTTGGCGGTGTCCACTTTCAGCAGAAGTCTCAGCTGTATCTGGCAGGTATCCAGGGATCCTACACTGACGTGGGTGGTGGGAGGTGGCTAGGGTTGAGCACACCCCACCACTGGAATCAAATGCTGGCACTAGATCTATCAAGTGGAATAGATGTCAGGGAGGAAAGTACCCTTTGGAGTTGGGCCCAGTGAGTTGCAGGGTCAGCTAGTGTAGCTTTATATATTGTTCAGCCACATCTGGTAAGTTTAGAAATTGTGGTACACTATGATGCAGCAGTTTCAGTTGTGCAAGATAATGCATGGTTTATTGTAGACTTAGCTGAGTTAGTTTCTTAAAGGGCTGCCATGAAGTTGCATCCCTTTGTGAAAGTTTAAATGAAAATCTTGAAAAAGTTAAATTGTGTAGCACAGTTGTTCAGTGTCCCTCTCTCCTGTGTCAGAAGGAGGATTTTTTTCTTTACTAGAAATCTCAGGAACTGGGCAAGGATGGGTCCCAGCTGCTACTGCACCTTAGGCTTTACAGCCAGTGAGTGACGGATCCTCTCTGTTTTGAGTGGAGAGAGACAGTTAGGGGTGTTAAGCAGCAGGGGAACTAAAGTAAGTGCTACAAAAAGCCTATCATGTCTGCACCCTCATTTTTTCCAGAATGTCCATAAAGCATATATTATTCCAGTATACCTGGTTCTACATGCCTTCAATTTTAGCTAGCAAATACCAGACTGCATTCTGCTTTAGTAATGCAAGACACTACTTTCTCCAGTATGGTGCCAAAGAAAGAGAGTTCATTGGAGGTGTGGGTAGTGGTGATCTTCATCTCTGCAGTATCTTTGAGGACATGAGACTGCACACTTTTGACTACCCTAGTTTGGATCTAACCATTGTAGTTACCACCATGGTGTAAGGAGATCTTTGACTGCTGGGTAACATAATCCCATAATGTTCAGGTAGGTCTCTGATAAAATGTCTGATAGGATCCCAAGTTTATGGTCAAGCAGCACAAGACAAGGTTCAAGTGGCAGCCAGTACGTCCCAGTATAGTAGGACAGTATTTAAAATAAAATTAAAGGCCAACCCAACAGCATACTGATAGCATTACTGTCTGTGATACCGACAACCAAGATTCAAAAGCAATCTTGGAAGCCAGAGGGCTGGACAGGAAGAGGATCAAGCACCCAAGGGACTACTCTCCTCCTTTGGTGGTTGGGGAGACATGGAGACCAACTTCTGCCTGACACTTGATAGAGACCAGGGTAGGACAGGTTGGGCCATCAAGATGCACTGAAACTGAAGTAGCCATTGACGTACATTCCATGGGAGGATGAAGCATGTGTCACAATAACATTGCACATCTGCACCTCTTGGGGAGAAATGAAGGAGGGAAAATTGCACCTGACTGACAAGATGATGCCAGTCTCCCACAGGTCTTTCATGCAGTTAACTAGTCTCAGTCTGTGGGGAACTGGATCCATGATAACAGTGAGGTTTGGGCTACCCCACCAACCCCACAGGGGGGATATGTCCTTGGGGAACATGCCAGATAAGGTAAGTCCTAGTGGATGTCTGGGTGACAGTGCTGAGAAGACCGAGGATGGGAGCCCATCATGACAGGAGAGGAACAGAATAACAAAAAATAAATAAATAAATTAACAAAATTAAAGAAGCATGTAAGGTTGGATGGCAAGGGATATATAGTTGAGGTGAGTGATGAGTGAAACAAGGAAACTATGCTGCCTTTTTAGTGCCTGTCAGGCCACACGCCCAGATGAAGTCATATGTGCAAAACCGGAGGGTAGGTTTAAGAAGAAATGGGACAGGAACATGAGAAATATTTCATTGGGTTCAGTCAAGTGAAGTGGCAGGGACAATAAATGGACTGTCGGGCACACTATACTAGCAAGGCAGGAAAGGGCCAATTGGGCAGACTACTAGGCCTTTCCTACCAACAGTTTCTGTTTCCATGCATTTCTTTTCCCCATAATATGCAAAATAATCACAATAACTTTGACAGCTTCTATCTCAAACTAAGTCCTTACCTAGTATAATTAATTGTATTTTATCACTGGAAGGAGACCAAACAAGTGGCTCAGTCATTGTGTGATACCAACAGGTGTAGTTCCCCATATCCTCCAGAACAGCATGTGAGATGCGGAACTTCATGATGCAAGGTTCTGCCAAGATCACCCGGTTCTCTTTAGGTACATGATTGCTGTATAGAACAATTCTGACATTTTCCTTGTGGCACTCACAAACAAACATCACTTCTTCTCCTTTCATATTCACACTGCTGGGTGTTACTCTTAAAACTGGCTCTGGCAAGTTGCCTACATATAATCATAAGATAGCCATCCATTAGAAACATTGCAGCACCAAGGAAGTACAGTAACACAACTGTCTAACTTATGTGATCATCTACCAGTTCCTGTGCAGGACAAGATAAAACATAATCTGTGATAGTCTAAAATATTTTCCAGACATGTCTATAGGTCAAGGAGTGGTCATGGCATCCTGATATTAGAGTAGAGAAAAGGGAATAAAACAGATGAGAACATTTTACTTGCCCAACAAAAAATCTCAATGAACTCTGTCTGTTCTGAAATTGGAATCTCCTCAGCAAAAACAGTTTAATGTGTTGATATTGCATATGTTATGAGAAAAATACTGTTGTATTAATTATGTAGAGAACTAGCATTTGTCAATGCCGAATGTTTGCTTGCTGGCATTGGCATTGGTAGTGTAAGAGATAGAGAGCTGCATAATAGGAATGGCAGTGAAGTATTGAACTGAAGCCAACTCCACCACCACCCTACGAAGACTGACAGGCATTGGAGTGTGCCTTTGAGTCATCAGGCATAACGGCCACGTCATTTCACCACACCCTACCCTGCAGACACTGACAAGTGTCACGGAGTGCCTTGGGATCTTTGGCCCTTATGCTCACCCCATTTCATCAGGAAATATGGTGAGATGGGTGCTGTATAGGAGAATGGGTTGAACTTTGGGGCTGAAGAGTCCAAGGCACACCTCGATGCCTCTCACTGGCTGCAGGGTGTGGAATGGTATGAGCATTACAGGTGAGAATCCCAAGTCACACCCCTGATGCCTGTCAATCTCTACAGGGTGGGGCATTATGGTTGGAAACCCTAATGCCTCAGGCGTTCATTGGCATTTTCACTCCAAATTTTCAACATGGGTTTTTTGTGACCCCCATCTTATAAACAGTGGCAATATCAGTTCATTAGCCGAAAGCTGATTTTACACAGCGACTACACCATTTGGCACCACAGCTGTGAAAACACATTTCGAACAGGATGTGAAAAATGACAGCTGTACTGTTCAAGGGAAGGTGCAAAAAATGTCAATGTTGAAAATCTGCAGTGAAAATATTAAAAAAACTGGTGGTCATGAGCGTGGGTAGAAACTGTGCAATGCACACCCATAATGCAATTAGTTTGGGGAGTTTTTACAGCAGATTGTCAACACCAGGCATTTTGGAACCTCCACTCATGAACAGTGTCACTGCCATTTTCTTAATCTGTCCCAAACAGTGATTTCCCACAGAGACCACAAATTTCTGCGCTGGAAGTGCAAAAACACATTACAGCTATGGTGTGAAAAATGACAGCTGTACTGTTCATAAGAAGTGTGGTAAAATGCCAGTGGTGAAAATCTGAACTGAAAATATTAGAAATCCATGAACTTACGAGGGTACGTGGAAACTGCGCAATGGTTGCTCGTAACACAGTTATTTTATGGACTTTTTTCACCAAATTTTTAACATAGCCATTTTAACACCTCTGCTCATGAACAGTGTCACTGTGATTTTCTTACTCTGTCCCGAACATTGATTTCATACACTGAATGCGCCATTGTGTGCTACATGCACGGAAACACGTTTTGGGTGAGATGTGAAAAATGACAGCTGTACTGCTCATGAGGAGGTGTGGTAAAATGACAATGTTGAAAATCTGGAGTGAAAATATTGAAAATTTGCAAACTTACAAGCGTGCGTAGGAACAGCGTAATGCATGCTCATAAAATAGTCATTTGGGGGAATTTTTTCACCAAATTTTTAACATAGCCATTTTAACACCGCTGCTCATGAGCAGTGTCACTGTGATTTTCTTAATCTGTCCCGAACATTGATTTCACACACCAACTGTGCCATTGTGCAAGATGTGAAAGATTACAGCTATACTGCTCATAAGAAGGTGTGGTAAAATGGCAATGTTGAAAATCTGGAGTGAAAATATTGAAAATTTGTGAACTTATGAGCGTATGAGGAACAGCGCAATGCATGCGTCAGAAACAGTCGTTTTGGGAATTTTTACTAATTTTCACATAGGGTTTTGAGGCTCATTCTCAATCAGAGACCACCATTTTGTAAATCAGTCCCAAAAGTTGGTTCCGAGCAGTGATCGCAAAATTACCTTTCAGGGCTGAGTAACAAAATGACAGTGACAGAATTCATGAGGTGGGGTCCCAAAAACCCCATGTTGAACATTTGGTGAAAAAATTCCCAAAAATGCCTGAGATATGCATCAAAGTTGAAAAAAAAACCCTGTTTATTCCATTATATGGCTTACCGGCATTTCTTCAGTTCGCGGTCGGCTTTGAAGAGTGCAGACGTGCTCCGGTCCACTGAAGATCATCGTGCCGGACTCCAGAGGTAAGTATGGGGTGACGCGGGGGTGTGGGGAGGCAGGCTGCACAGAGGGTGGAGGGAGGGTTGTAGGACAGTCAGTGAGGGATTTTTTTCTTTCAGGTTTTTTTTTTCCTTGGACTACATGGGACTTGTGCCACGCTGGGGTGAGCTCCCAGCGTGGCAGCTGGAAGGCTGTTTGGGGGGGCAGTGGAGTCAACAGGGTATTGGGCACCCCCATCAGTCATACAGACTGTTGCCATGCTGCAGTGTGCTCCCAGCGTGGCACCCGTTAATCTGTTGGGGGAAGGGTGGAACAGTGGAGCTGACGAGGGACTGGGCACATCCGTCGACCATACTGACTGTTGCCATGCTAGGGTGGCCTCCCAGCATGGCACCTGGTACTCTGTTGGGGGGGGCACAGCAGAGCCAATGGGGGATTGGGCACCCCCGTCAGCCATACAATGTGTGCATGGGGGGATGCATGAGCACGCAGTATGTGTGTGTGTGTGTCTGTGTGTCTGTGTGTGTGTGTGTGTGTGTGTGTGTGTGTGTGTGTGTGTGGGGAGCTTCCACATGAGCAGCCCTATCTTATCACTGCTCACTGAAGTGGAGCTCTCCCTTTCAACTGTACGGCACTGCATTTTCAACTGCTGTCATAGACAGCTGCAGCATTCATTGGTGAACTGTGGCCGTGCCTGCAAACACACTGACTGAATTGGAAGACAGGGTGCCACACCTACAGAAACTCGGATGATGGCACTATGTTCCTTGCACATGCGTGCAAGCAAACATAAAAATGGATGGGATGTTGTTTTTTATATCTTGAGGTGCGTAATGTGCATTACAACCATGTATTATGCAGTCTGTTACAGCTGTTTCCACTACCACATTAGATTAACCATTGAACCATTGTTGAACTCAGTTTCACTTTAACAACAAACTAAACTATGCACTACAACATTAGTTTCAAAACCAGAAAATATTGAAATTAAATTATGTGCAGTAAAATTATTTATAATTATTGGTTAAGGTTGATACCAACCCAAAACCAGTTGTGTCAAGCTCCATAATACATGTTTGTAATACCACAGATGTGTATCATAGATTTCAATCATGTAAGCCACGCTCCCATATCCAAAACATCATTTTCTTAACACAGTAATTATAAAAAATAAAGTACTTAGTATCAGTGTTGTTCTCGATTTATTTAACCCCCTCAGTGTGTGATCCTTTTATAAACCACTTGAACTTCGCTCTCATTGTTTATGTAGTATCAAACACCTCAGGGGTGTTAAAAAAATCTTATAACGCACTGACATCCATACACTATTCTTTATTTACACACCCTCAGTGTGTTTTGACTAATAGAAAACTTAAGCTTTACTTTTGTGGTTTACTGAGCAATACTTACCTTGGGTATGTAAAATAAACTTGTTAGCACAACTTCCCTTGTAATAATTTCTTTATAATCATCTATTCAAAAAAACTTCAGAAACTGGAATCTTTTTAAGCCTTTTGTCAGATTGAATTCAAACCAATGTGGACACCTAACCAGAATGAAAGTTTCACCAACCCTTATCTAAAAGAGTATCTGATGACATAATAACTGAGAACGTGGCCTGACTAAGCTAACATTTTCTGGTTTCATGGATATCCTTTGTAGAAAGTGGGGAACGCTCCCTTGTCGCCAACTACAGGTCAATATCAATCCTCTCCCCATTGTCCAAGGCCCCAAAAAGAATTGTATTTGACCAACTAGTAACCTACCTCTGTAGATATACTATCCAGTGTCAACAACAGCATGGATTCAGGAAGCTTCATAGCACCAACTTGCTCTTATAGAGTTCACTAACTTCCTGAATGAGACCCTTGATAGTGGCCACTTGGAAGGTTCTATTTTCATTGGCATAACAAAAGCATTTGCTCTGGTAAACCATGTTCTACTGCTAGTCAAGCTCCACACCCTAGGCCTCTCCTCTGACACAGTGACTTCATTCCACAGCTACCTTACCAAAGTGTTCACAACAGTTAAAAATCATTGGAGCATTGAGGGATGTCAAAAGTGTTATGATTGGGGTGCCGCAAGGCTCAGTACTAGGTCCTCTACTCTTCAGGCTCTTTATAAATAATCTTCCTGAAGCCTGCCCCACCACAGAGATGCTTCTATATGCATGTGACACTGTCATCTATTCCAGTAATCCACGCCAGGGGATTCTAACCAGTGAACTTCAGTGTAGCTTTGGGTCATTCAGTAGGCAATGCAATCAGAGTAGTGTTATGCTTCTGCAACTGTGATAACTGTTTGACCATTCACACTCTCTATTCCACAGGGAATTACCACCCTGTAGGGGTACCGAAGGCTAGTAACCCTCAGAGAGGGTCCCACCCCTGGAGGTGTCATGGGGAAGATTCCCTTGGCTAAAGGTACCTTAGGAAGGTGCCCCAAAAAAGAACATTGAGTAGTAAACATTAACTGTGAGATAGAAAATCTGAGTGACAGCAATGAGACAGCTTGATGAAACACAATGAGATGCACAGATTGTCAGGATTGCACTGATAGAATGATTGAACAGAAAGGATTGCACTGATGTTGACATCAGGGGGCTTCCTAGGGACAGAGGTAATGGCGAGTAAGGCCACCATCCATCTCCATCCAACAGTGGAAACCTGTCTAAGGAAACTAGGGAATATTCTATAAACAACTAACTACATATTATGACCTTTGGCATGGAGGAGAGGAAAAATCTTCCTTTGAAAAGAGGAAATCTCTGGGGATCCAAGGAGTAGGTCACCTTTCTTCCAGGCTAGGGGTAGTTTATTTAATGATGACTCTGTTGCTGCAAATTGGAAACCCAACCAAAGGGGAGGAAATATTTCAATTTGGTGAAAGCTCTCAAGATCCCTCTAATGGAAATGTCACGAAGGGTTGTGAGAGTCATCTGCAACAATTGGTACTCTGAGTGAGAATGGTCCCCCAAGATGGAAGGAGGAGAGCAATGACCACTGAGGCACTCACCTGGCCTACTGACTAACACAAACTGGGTGAACCACAGGCAGTTGTAGGGAGAATAGCTTTTTAGGGCACCATGGCAAAGCCATAGACAAAGAAGCCCTCTTGGCAGCTGAAGTCTTAAATTCTGCATCAAGAGGTGTGCTGTATGAAACAACATGCTAATGTTTCACCTGGAACAAGGACATTCCCACTATGGGCCAAATGAGAAAGACCCTGCCCCAAGGTTCACATACTCAAGATGCAGACTTCATGAGTTCAGAGTGAGACTGTTGGCTTACAGGGAGAACCCTGAGCCAAAAAAGGTAATGGACATAGTTGGCATGCCTCCAATTTATGAATGAGAGCATGAATCAACTGTGAGTTCTAGATGGAAGGAGGCTTGAAAGGTTGCAAATAAACTCTGCAACCCCACGATTAAAAGGTTGTGAGCAAACTCTGCAATCATGATATTGAAAGGTTGTGAGCAAACTCAGCAAGTGCAGGAACTACAGGTGGAGCCTGGGTGGAACAGGAGGCTGTACTGTGAACCAGTGTTTGGTATTGATGATAGTAGTAGTAACCAGTGGAAAATAAACCAACTAATTCTATTGCAGAGCCAAATTGATGGTGACATAGAAAGTAGGTATGTAGGCAGTGAGAGACTGTGATGCCAGAGGTTGAATCAATAAGATTAGCATAAATGAACCAATGAGGTTTAGCAGGTAATAATAATAATACATTTTATTTATATAGCACCTTTCCATTGTCAAGGTGCTGAACAGTAAAATCAGATAGAACAGTAAAATAAATATATCAAATAAAATATACAATATTCAAAATAGATAGAACTATTAGTCAGGATAAACACTATAGCAGATGTGTGTTTTAAGTGCCTTCTTAAAGTCCTCTATGGTCATGCACTCACGTATCTGATGGGGTGGAGAATTCCACAGGGCAGGGGCCGCATACATAAATGCACGGGTCCCAGATGACTTAAGACTCACCCTGGGAATCTCTAGCAACGCCTCATCAGCTGAGTGGAGAAATCATCTGGGGGAGTAAAGAACCAGGAGCTCTTTCAGATAGTCTGGGTCCAGTCCATGTAGGACCTTATAGGTCACGAGACCGACCTTAAAGGTGATCCGCCACTGGATAGGCAGCCAATGCAGTTCATGCAGCACCAGTGTGATGTGACAAGTACATGAGGTCCCCATCAACAACCGGGCTGCAACATTCTGCACTAGCTGCAAGCAGTGGATACCAACCCCTGGAAGCCCTAGGTAGAGAGAGTTGCAGTAGTTAAGACACAAGGTCACAAAGGTGTGGACCAATGTTGGAAAGTCATCAGATGGAACAAGGTGCTTAACCCTGGGGATGTTCCTCAGATTGTAAAATGAGGACTTGATGACAGCTGACACCTGTAGATGCAAGGTCAGCCCATCATCAAGAATCACCCCCAGGTTTTGCCCCCGTTCAGAGGCAAGAAGTTGGTCACCCCCCAGAAAAAGTCCACAGGGCTGACCAACCCCCATCCCCTCTATCCGGCTACCAGGATGCAGCACTATCACCTCAGTCTTGCCAGAGTTTAACTTCAACCAGCAGGAGCTCATCCAGTCCTGGATTTCAACAAGGCAGTTGTTAAATACCAAGCATGCACTATCCTGGTCTGGTGCAAAAGACAGGTAGAGCTGGGTATCATCAGCATAGCAATGAAACCTCAGCCCATACCTTCTTACAATGTCTCTGAGGGGCAGCATGTACACCACAAACAACATGGGGGGGGCAACACCGAGCCCTGGGGGACCCCACATGGCAGAGAGAATGGCTCAGAGGAAAAAATCCCTGAAACCACCCTCTGAGTTCTGCCAGTGAGGGAGGATTTAAACCACCTGAGAACTGTACCAGACACCCACAGATGAATCTCAGGTGCTCAAGAAGTACCTTATGGTCCACAGTGTCAAACGCTGAAGAAAGATCAAGAAGTACCAGAATGGAACGGCGCTTCTGATCTCTTGCCATCTGCAGATCAATGAGCACCCAAACCAGAGCAGTTTTGGTACTATGCCTGTTTTGAAAACCAGACTGGATGGGCTCATAGATGTCATGAATTGTCAAATGGGTCTCCAGTTGCAGTTCCACAACCTTTTCAATCACCTTCCCAACAAAGGGAAGGTTAGAGATTGGTCTGTAGTTAGCAAGGCAGCTTGGTCCAGAGTAGCTTTCTTCAGGAGAGTTGTTACCACCACCTCCTTCAGGGAGCAAGGAAACTCACCAGACTCAAAGGAACACCAAACTATCCTAGCAAGGACTGGGCCAACAATATCACAATATCCCATGATTAGGGTGGTTGGACCTGGATTCAAGCTACAGCACATTGGGCGCATACCCTGAGCAATCTGCACAACATCCACAGTTTCCAACCAGTCAAAGGAACTCCAGGCAAACTGAGGAGAAGCGACCATACACAGACCACTATCAACTCCTATAGAGTGTGCTAGTTGGATCTCCACTCTGACGCTGGCCACCTTATCTGCAAAGAACCGAGCGAGCTCCTCACATTCAATCTGTGAAAAAGCTCTTTGAAGCTGGAGACAGGATGGGTTGCATAACCTGTCTACAGTTCAAAAGAGCTGAGACGGTTGATTCTGAGTGGCTGCAATCTCTCTGACAGACACTCTGTCTTCTTATGGGAGATTGCTGATTGATAGACTTGATAATGTTCCATCAGTCTAAGGCAGTTGCTTCCAGTTTGAATTTCAGCCAGCAACACTCTAACATTTGTCCAAGTTGCCGCAGCTCCCTCAAGGTCCCATCAAACCATGGGTACCAAGGGTGAAGGGAGATAGGACGAATGCAGACAGGAGTGACACAGTCCAGGTCCATGGTAAAGGCCTTATTATAGGCCTGGACCAGGTCTTCTGGACTCCCACTTGCCCCTGGAATTCCTCATAGGTCCAATACTGCCATTAGGCCATTGGGATTCACATTCCACAAGGGGTGGTATCTGACCATCTCCACGGGGCAGGCTTATGCGGGGAGGCATAAAAACTGAACCCCACAATGTGATGATCTGATCATCTGACTGATTCCACCACCAAGTCAGAGGTTTTGATCCCCAGGAGGAAGACCAAGTCAAAATAGTGACCGAACTTGTGGGTAGCAGAGGTAACCACCTGTCTAAAGCCCAGTGATATCATCAACTGGAAGAAGTACTGCCCAAATTGTGAGAGTTCATTGTCAAACCAGGCACTGAAGTCACCCAGGACCATCAACTTGGATCACTTCAATGTCATGTTGACCATGAAGTCTGCCACTTCCTGCAGAAATCACTTCTCATCCCCTGATGGACAATAGATGAGAGTGATCCTGCCACTTACACCTGCTACCACAGTACACTCAAATAACTCAGCCTCCTCGACAGACACACTTGTAAGGTCCAGTTCCCTTTTGAAACAAATAGCAAATGCCCCCCCCATGGTCCGACCTTGTGCAGTGCATCACTGAGTACCCAGCCGGAACAGCAGCCTTCAATATGGGGCAAGGATTATCATCCAGCCAGGTTTCGGTGATGCGAGCCAGATCCGCTGTCCCAACAAGATCTGCAATTATTGCAGTCTTGTTCTTAGTGGATATGGCATTGCATAACACCACTCGAGTTGGATGGGATTCAGGGGCCGCCCGGGCTACCTGCCCATCATTAGTGGAACCCTTGGATATGGAGACCAGACATAGAGAACCACGTTCCAGAATCCATTTCACCCCAGGGTGTTTCCTGGGCCTCCCTACCCTGATACGAGCACCCGCCTCATTCGCCCTCCACTGTTCATGGCCCCAAGCCCATATCCTACTGCTACAAGCAATTCCAAATTCTCTGCATCATTGATACACTATAGGCTGAAGGGGAGAGGTAATAAATGGGTGCAGGTCATGAAGTTTGGAGGGTGAATAGCGCATAACCGGGGGGGGGGGGCAACCCACCAACACATCTGAATTCCCAAATCTATCTACACAAAGCCAGGAGCCTAAACACTCAAAATCACAAATACTAAATAAGGTAGGAGATATTTAGCAGGATTTGTAACAACATTTGTGACAGCAATAAGATGGGCAGCAGTATAGGTCAGCTTGATGCATTGCATATGACATAAACTGAGTTACATATATGCTTAGCCAAGCAGTTCCATGAAGAAGTAAATTGTAGTTTACACAGGGCATTGGTTGGTACAGTTTTAGCATGGATAGTGAATTGGTATGATAGCATAAATAGTGACTGATATGATTGGCAGTAATACCGTACATGCAATTAAGGCAAATATAGGTTAAAGCAAGGCAGTAAGTATTTGTAAGCAGTAATGTTATTCCAACAAGGAGCATCCAGCACAGTAAAGGAATGCAATGAAAATCTGATGGCCATGTAGGCTATAAGGTTAATGATTTATGCATGGATACTAAAAGCCATGTAGGCAACAAGACAGGGCAAAATCATATAGCTTGCATACAGCATGCTCCTTCTACTCAGATCCATGAAGCTACACTGCTACATCACAGTCCTCCACCATGGGAATAACTGGAAGCCACAGCTGAGCACCATGAAGCCAAACAGCACTGTAATGTTAATAGGGTAGGAACACCCAAAATAGAGCTGCTTTTACCAGCAAGGTCCTGGTTAAGAACAGAGCCAAATGACATCAAGCCACTGAAGTAGTAAAGCTACAATAAACTGCAGCAGATCTACAGAACATGGAGTGGCAGCAAGCTTTGCAGAGTGAGCCTGGACCAGATGCAAACAATTCAGCTGGATAAGCACTGAGACAGCAGAAGCTTGGACGCAGCAGCTGAGCTGAAACATACAGAGAACAATTGCAGTTGCACTGAGGATTTGTTGAAATCTGGTGAGAAAACAGGGCTTGGTATGAGCCTGGTGGAAAGGTACAGGTAACACAGTGCAAACAGTGGGCAACAAGATGCTAGGAAAACTAGAAAAAACAAAACAAAATGAGAACACAAAATAAACACACAAACACAGCAGAACAGAGAAAAAAGCACAAAAGGAAGCATGCAGCAGCAGCTAGAGACAACGAATACTAACCAAAAACAGAAGTCCAGCACAAAACAAGCAGACCCGAAAGCACAGCAAAGGGGGTCAGAGGGACAAAGCCCCAGCAGGCCCCAAGAGAGATGACAGACCGACTGGGCCTCCAGTTGGCAAAGAAAAAGTGCTTCAGAAGGAGTCTGAAAGGATCAGCTTATATAGCTCAGGAAGGGGGTGTGGTTGGTTGCTCCCCCATTGAACCAAAGGCATAGCCTTTCAATTGGAAAAATGGTTCAAACAAAATAAACTAGGTACTAAACTACAAGAAAACCAAAACCATGTTATCTGCTGGTCCTCTTGTGAGAAAAAAGGTCCCTCCCTTTACCATTATAAATAAGAAAGGGGCTACTTTGGAACAGGTAGGGTAATTTAAATACCTAGGAATCACCCTTGAAGACATACTATCCTTTGCATCCCACATTGACATTATTAGTACTGTCAATAAAAAATTAGGAGCCCTGTACAGGCAATGACACAACCTCTTCCTTGAAACCATACATATTGATGTATCCAGCACAGTACTCTTAATACTAGGTTACAGCCTTCCAGTATATGGAGAGCCACTAACTCTGTTTTCAACAGGGTCAAGGCTGGTATTAAATAAAGCATGCTGCTTTCTACTTTGGGGCTGACAGACTCACCCATACCTGCCCCCTATATTGACAAGCCAATTGGAATCCCTTCCAGGATAGAATAAAATTCCAGATATGCCTAGTTGGGGAAAAAAGCTGTCCTGTGCCTCTCCCCACCCACAGTTCAAAACCTACTACATTATGTCCTCAACCAGTACTCTACCAGGCATATGTCCAGGAATGCTCTGTCAATACCCTTTCATTAATCAAGTCAGGCCATGTGTTCCTTCATCATCAAAACTCCACAGTGATTGAATAAACTACAGGAACCCCTGCAGGGCCTTCCTAAAAATGCCCAATTCAAGAGGGAACTAAAAAAGCTCTCTCACTCAGATCAAAATATACAGTAGCTGCTTCAATTGATTCTTTTGACAACTTGTTTATTTTATTTTTTTTTTTTTTTTACTTTTGTTTTCCAGGTAAGTGTATGAGCCAAAGCACCTTTTTATACACGACTCAGGGCTAAAGCCACTGGTGTTACAGAGATAAGAAAACATAGCCATAAATACAATGACATAAATACATACATTACAATTTGAAGCACATAATTAATGACAAACCTTGTAACATTTCACTGTATAATAGAACATTTTTCTGTGTGCTCTGCCCATTACAATGCTCTTCTGGAATTGCCCTTCCCATGGTCATGTGTATTGTTACTACTCTACATGTATTACTCTTGACAATGCTCCTATTTGTATGTTTATGACAATATTCTTATGGGTTCTGCATTGTCCTACATGTTATTGTTGAAATAATCTGTAACTACTCAATGACATGGAACCTTTGTAAAAGAGCACTTGTGCTTCAGGGATATTTCTGAATAAATAAAATAAATAAATAAATATATACTTTCTTACTTGTCACTAGGACTTCTACAGGGTCACTGGGATGGGATAAATAGATGGGCTCCTTCATGGTCTCATACTGGCAGCTGTAACTCCCTTGATCTTCTGGGCCAATGTCCATCATGTGAAATTCCGATCTCCATCTACCTCTGGGTATATCCTGGTGGAGCTTCCATTTTCCATCCTTAACCAGAAAGAACCTGACCGGTGTGTGTTTAGCAGCACACACGATTGTTGCATTTTGACCCACTATCAGAGTTGTGTCAGGTTTTATTAAGATTGTCGGCTTTTCCAAGAGTTCTACAAAAAATATAAACACCAAGGTAAAATAAAAACTAGAAACTCCAGGGTTGTCCACATGCTGACAACCAACTTTCATAAATAACTGCTGTTGTAATCTCACAAGTCTAATTTCATTCTTCTCTGTTATACAGGATCTGCCTGTAACCCACAGAGCCTCCTGGTCTTCACCAGCCCTATGGTGCCCCCCCCCATTAGAATCCTCTCATTCCCACTTCTGTAGCATTAGTATTCATATCTAATTTTCTGCTCACAGTTTCTTGCATTTGTTGTGGTACTACTGGTTGTGTTCTGTACTGTGTCCTGTACATTCAGTTGCTTTTGGTTAAAATATTGCTGGCAGATGTTATTTGTTCTACATTCCTCACTTATCTTCCCTGTGCTCCCACCACACACCTGGAAATACACCTTGGCTTAATGTGTCATTCCTGACAAAAAAAAGTCTTTAATGATGTCTTACCAGACTTTCTTAGCAATCACTCTTCAGTCACCTGTAGATGGCTTGCCAAATATGTAAAAGTAAAACCGCCACTAAGACTGCCCATCTGTTCTGTACATAAAAAGTCCCTTATATTCAAACTCTTCTACAATAAATTGACTGAGCCTTCCTAACTCAAACATGGGTGTTTACGCAGCACTGGAATACTATATCCTTCTGTTTAACAGGTCTGTAACATTATCACCCCCGACGAGCAAATCAAGACAAAAAGAGGCTCATAATCATAGTACACCCCTGCTATTAAGGCTATGACCCATGAGCAGAACGGAGCCTGGAATCTTTATAGAGAACTGGACCACTAAAAGTACCTCCAAAAATAAAGAGTTGCACAACTCCACTAAAGTACACACAGAGAAGTCAAGGACAATGGCTACAAAGCTCAGGCAAAAAAATACTTAATCAGCTCCCACGGTGGGGGTTGACCAAACGAGTAGACATGAAAGACCGTTAGGCCTATTCTGCTGGCATTTTAGAATGCTAGTATGTTAGTATCCCCAAAAAAACTCTGGAGCAACATTAATATGATCATGGGAACTCAATCCCTGGCAAACACTCTCATCCTTGGTGGTTCTATTACATTGAGGGATAAGTGCATTACTGATGCCTTCAGCAAAACCTTCAGTGACCTCTCAGCATTTATACCAGACACTCTCACTCACTCTGCCCCCACAGGGGGGCCTCACCTTGGACCAGATCATTTCAAGGTTCTATTTTGGACAGCTTATCAAGGTAAGTGTTTATGGCTACTTGTTCGATCTCAAAATTAAGCTCTAATTGGGCACTGACAACATTGACATGAAGTTCTTGAAGTATGGACTTAGGGAGGTCAACTACTGTCTAAAACTAATCTTTATCCTGTCTCTGAGAACAGAAAAATTTCCAGATGCATAGTAAAAGGCATGCATGGTCCCTATTTTCAAAGGTGGTGATTCCAACCTGCCTAACGACTACTGATGTACCACTATCCTCCACCCTTTATCTAAGAGAGTTGAGAGGATAGTGAACCATCAACTGGTAGACTAGTTGTGCAAACATGAAATACAGGCCTAAGAACAGCATGGTTTTAGGAAAAACTTAAGTACAATGACCACCCTACTCAAGTTCACTTAATTAGTGCATGGTGCTCTTGATCATAGCGAACTATAAAGCTCAATTTTCATAGACTTAACCAAGGGCTTTGACCTTGTCAATCATGCACTTTTTTGTCAGAAACTTCTTTCACTGGGCCTGTCCTCAGACACAGCCTGCAGGTTAAGAAATGACCCATCTTATAGGTCACAAACAGTAAAATGTAGAAGTGCACTCTCTGAAAACATATCTGTAGCAGTAGGAGTCTCAGAGTGCTCCATACCTGAGGCTGCAACATGACTTTAACTCTATTCAGGACTAGTTCACCCCAAACCTACTGATTATGAATGATAAAACAACAAAAGGCTTGCTGATCGGCACACATACAAGATTTACCTCTCTCCTGCACTAATGGTTAACACTTCATCTAGTGCTACCCTCGGGCAGGCCAAACACTTTAAATATCTTGACCTGATTCTTGACTGCACCCTGTCTTTTCAGTGACCATATAGCCCAAATAGTTAAGGCAATAAATTCCACATTTGGGTTCCTCTGCGTGAACAAGAGGAACTTCCTTCTGGAAATAATGAAACTCCTTGTCCAGGGCTTTATCATAATCTCTGCTGAATACGGCATTGTGGCCTGTGGGTTTGTGAATGACAGGTCTCATCGTGGTTCAAGGGTCTTCTTAACAGGGTCTGTGCTTTGCACTAGACCTCTGACAGGATATGCATACTTGTGACTTCGATAGCAAGCAAGACTGGTTAAGCCTCAATCTTAGGGTATTATATCATATCCAGGTACTAGACAAAAAGGCCCTTCTCAGGCTGCTCTCCCCTGGCTTGAATTACATGTTCAACTATGTGGACAATAAATATACCAGTAGAGGTGGGGCAAATCAGTCCCTTGTACTACCTTGCAGGAAAACTTCTTGGTCAAAAACTCTTTCAGATTTGCTAAGTGCTGTAATGCACCATAGACACTTGGAGAAAGTGTGGCACTGGAGACCTTCAGTCAACACAAAAAAGAGATTAGAAGTCTGGTTATAAACATCTCTAACTCCCATCACACTAATGGATGTACAATACCTTGAAAAGTATGGGAGGGAAGGGGTATATTGAAAATATATGATCTCCTGCAGCCTCAGCACACACCTTGACACCTTTGAAAGCCTTAAAGCTCACTATCTGCCTGCTACTGATTGGTAGAAGTATCTCCAGATTTGCAGTGTGTTAGATGGTATACTAAAGCAGATGCCCATTCAGATACCATTCAACACACCTCTTATTATTAGTCAATGGCTTTTATTGCACAGAGAAAAACCTAGTAGAATTTATAAAGAAATCCTTGAGTTTCTCCCTGACCCATTTGACAAGGCCAGACATAAATGGGAGCCTTCCTATAACTAAGTATCAGTGATTTCAGCAAGAGACCTTAGCTCATAGTTACCAACAGCCCATTATTTAAAATAAGATCATGTACTATTGGTATCACCCCCCCTGCCCTACTCAAATTGCTTGGGCGCATGGGCCACGACACCTGCTGGAGGTGCCAACAACCAGGAATTGACCTACTGTATATACCTTAGTCCTGCAGCAAGCTACAGAATTTCTGAAGCCAGATCCACAGGTGCTGTAGTACAATCCTTGGATCCACCAATCTCCTGTCCACCTCACTGTACCTCTGGGGATCCTTCCTAGGACCTCCCCCATTTCACAGTTCCAGTTACACTGGATCTTAGCTGCAAGATTAGAAGCTAACAAGCTGTTATTGTAAAGGTGGAGGACGGATTAAGTTCTCTGCTGCTCTTGGTGGCTTTTAGCAGTTGGAAACATGGCAAACATGGCAAGACTCTTCCACTTTGCCAGGAAATCTATAGCAACTTACCACATAACTTGGGAATCACCCTATTCTGTTAAAGATAGTATTGGCCAGTCTGCAAGTCATTTGCTAACCAGCCAGCTGATTGGTTCCCCAGAATGACTACCATGTCCCCCCACCACCCCTATATTGTATTCCAGGACTCTTGTTTTATATCACCTTTTTCATTACATAGAAACATTGAAACATAGAAGTTGACGGCAGATAAGGACTGCAAGGCCCATCCAGTCTGCCCATTTCTTTTTCTACCTATGAATGTGCCATTGGCCTTTGCTCTGTCAATGGCCTATCTATTCATATTCATCTGTATTGTTCCCTTATGCCTATCCCCATGCCTGTTTGAAGTCTTGCACTATATTCATATCCACCACTTCAGAAGTAGGCCATTCCATGCATACACCACCCTTTCTGTGAAAAAGAACTTCCTCACATTACCCCTTAATCAGCCTCCCTCTAATATCATGCTGTGTCCTCTTGTCCTGCTATTTTTCTTATATTGAAACATGTTAAACTCTTTCACCTTGTTAATGCCCTTAAGGTGTTTCAGTGTTTTGATCATATCACCTCTCTCCCACCTTTGCTCTAGGGTATACATATTGAGCTCTGTTAATCTGTCCTCATATGTTTTCTGATGCAGTCCCTGCACCATTTTGGTTGCCCTTCTCTGGATTGCCTCAATCTGGTTAATGTCCTCGAGAAGGTGTGGCCTCCAGTACTGCATGCAATACTCCAGATGGGGCCTAACCAGTGTCTTGTAAAGAGGGATTATTACCTCCATTTTACAATTTGTGATATCCCTACTAATATACCCCAACACCCCCCTAGCCTTACCTACTGCTTTAGTGGTCTGCTTGAATGATTTCAGGTCATCGGTGATGATGATGCCTATGTCACTTTCTTCCCTTGTGACTGCCAGCAACTTCCCTCCCAGCTTATAGGTGGCTTCAGGGTTTCTCTTCCCTATGTGCATGATCTTGAACTTCTTTGCGTAAAACCCCAGTTGCCACTCTTCCGACCATTTTCCTAGTTTATCCAGGTCTCTTCTCATTCTGCCCACCTCATCTGGATCATCTACTCTGTTGCAGATCTTGGTGTCATCTGCAAACAGACAAATCCTACCCTCCAGTCCATCTGCAATGCACTGATGAAGATATTGAGGAGGACTGGCCCCAGGACTGATCCCTAAGGTACCCCACTTGTGACTTACATCTCTTCTGACTGTATACTGTTTACCACCACTCTCTGTTTTCTGACAGTCACCCAGTTTGCCACACAGTTGACTAACTTCTAGCCCACCCCGAGCCTACCCAGCTTATTAATCAATCTTCTATGTGGAGCAATATTGAACATTTTGCTGAAGTCAAGGTAGGTGACATCAACTGCTCCCCCTTGGTCCACCACTCTGGTTACCCAGTCAAAGAAATCTATGAGATTAGTTTGACAGGACCTTCCTTTTGTAAACCCATGCTGTCTTGGAACCTGTTTTCCTATGGATTCCAGGTGTTGCACTATTCTTTCCTTAAGGAGTGCGTCCATAATCTTGCCTACTACTGAGGTAAGACTGACTGGTCTGTAGTTCCCTGCCTCCTCGCTGCTACCACTCTTGTGGAGCAGGATCACATGAGCCTTTTTCCAGTCTTCTGGGACCTCTCTTGTGCTCAGAGACTCACTAAACAGGTCTGATAATGGCTTTGCTAGTTCCACCCTTAGCTCCTTTAGTACCCTGGGATGTATGCCATCATGTCCCATTACATTGTCCACCCAGAGCTTACCAAGCTCTTGTAGGACCCTTTCTTTTGTGAAGGGACTAGTGCACTCCTCCCTCCTCCATGTGTCCATAGTGCTGAGCTGTGGACCCTGCCCTACCTTCTCTTCAGTAAATACTGAACATAAGTATATATTTAGGATAGATGCTTTTACATGGTCCTCCTCCTCCTCCTCACATGCCCCCTTATCCCTTTTGATCTTAGCAATACCCCCCCTGGACTTTCTGCTTTCACTAATGTATCTATAAAAAGTCTTGTCACCTTTTACTATTTGTGCTTGTGTTTCCTTGGTTTGGGCCTTTCCCTGCCTTACTGCTGTCCCTGCTTCCCTTAGGGAAGTTTGGCATGCCACCCTATCGTCATCCTGCTGCATTCCCTTATATTTCTTGAAGGCCAGTCTTTTGGCTCTGACCTTTTCTGCTACTGTTTTGGAGAACCAAAGTGGTTGCCTTCTCCTTTTGCACACCAATGACTGCCTAACACAATGGGATGTTGCTTCAAGTATTGCATCCTTAATGCTTGCCCATGTTGTCTGTACCCCCTCACCTGTATTTCTTTTTGCAAGGCTAGCTTAACTCTGTTGGCCATCTTATCAAAGTCATCTCCTCAGAAGTCCCATATTTTTGCCTTGGAATGGGATGATTTAGTTCTAGTGGCCAAATTGAACCATACCATGTGATGGTCACTGGCAACCAGGTGACTTTATACCTGGAGATCTGTGATCCTTTCCATGTTAGTTAGTACTAGATCTAGAATAGTGTTGTCTCTTGCGGGTTGTCAATTACCAGTTGTTTGAGGCCCTCCTCCTACAGGGAATCCACCACATGTCTAGTTCTGGCAGTTGTTCCTGCTGGTATTGATCAATCTGTATCTGGCATGTTGAAGTTTTCCATTATCAGAACCTCCCCTTTAGCTGTCATGTTTTGTATATCTTCTAACAGTAATGTGTCTATTTCCTCACCCTGGTCTGGATGCCTGTAAACAACCCCAATTTGCATGGCTGTCCCATTTCCTGTTTCCAGGGTGACCCACAGTTCTTCTGGCTCCTTATGTGTAGTCTGAATTTCTGTAGTTTTGATATTTTCATTGACCTAAAGGGTCACTCTACCCCCTTTTTGCACCTCGGTCTCTTCTGAACAGTACATAGCCAGGAACTGAAGTCTCCCAAGTGTGGTTACTGGTAAACCATGTCTTGCTAATGGCTACTGTGTCCAGTTTAGCCTCTGTCATCATTCTGGTATTTGTATTAATAACTATTAGATGTTTACATTGCCGCTTCTGTAGTATATATTTGTACCTTGTCATATGCATTGTTTATGCCTCTGTATGGCATTGTGCCTGCTGTGAGTGTGATTTATAGAGTGACTGTTGTGTCAGGCAGTATTTCTTAAATTTAATAAAAAGAATTAATGTTAAAAACAAGAATTGTTGACTATTGCATCATTTAGGTTCCAGCTGCTGGCTATGCTTAATATCTCCAGTGCATCTAAAAGCTATCAATAAAGATTTCTGTAATACCAATAATGTTGCCTATATATACTACACTTTTGCCCATAATATGTATCCTACCTAGTTACTATACTTCCACTGTATGGAGGTATTTAATGTCTGTAAAGTTGACTCTCAATCCTTTGAAAATCGGCTCTGTCTAAAGGATTTTCAGTGAAATAAAAACTAAAGCTAAAAGTAAGTAGACATGCATGCATAAAAATAGACCAGTTTTCCAGATAATCCCAACTAATTTGTATAGATACTCATGTGGAACCTGATTGTGGATGGCATTCTCTACAGCACTCCACCAGCCATTACATCATGGGAATGCCCACTTGGCAGGCTAATGATGCACACGTGATAAGCTTGAAGTCTGATCCCTTAGCCATTGGACTTCTCAGGTGTCCTCTGTTCTACTTGTGCATCATATAGGCTGGCAGCACTAAATCCAGCTCCTGCTTTATTCAACATTTTTTGTTTAAGATTCTCAGATGTCATCTCAGGTAAGCAAATTCAACCTGTGTGCACATGTACATGATACTTGAGATCCCTTTGGCACCTGTTCTCAAGCAATGAGCCCACATGTCACAACATCCTTAAACCTTGGTCAGCTGGAAATTATACAGCACATCACTTACAGTCACCATCTTGCAAATGAAAGAATGCTATTTGGAAGCTTGCAATCCATCTGTACAGCCATAAGATGTTGTTGCAATGCAAGGGACTCTGCTTATAAGGAACAGGTGCTCAATAGCCCTTATCCATTGCCATGGCCTGCCCAACAGGCCTAATTATTTATATAGTTGAGCTGACAACAATTTTGTATATAGACCATTCTGGCTACCAGGTGTCCAGTTAGACAGCCATCTTGTGATGGCTGAAGGTGGCCATTTTAAGAAGATCAGTTTCTATAGATAAGCTCTACAGCACAAGTCATAACATAACTCATCTATTAGTGAAGCAGTTCATGTTTCCACAATTCAAAGAGACTTTAAATAACTAAGCAATGCTCAGCTGTATCTTAGATCTGTAGCTTGCTTAATTGTACACATAGAATGCGCTAATGGCCACACACCCTCTCTCTGCTCTGTCTCAAAAGATTATAGTGGACAAAGGTAAAAAATGAAGTGCCTACAGCAGGCCCCTCCTGACAAACCAACAAGGATGCTATGTCCAATTTGTGGCCCAGATGGTTCCACCCCATCCTTGCTAGAAGCTGTCACTGAGGAAGAAAATATGGAGGTGACCCAAAATAAACTGGACAATGAAAAAGCAGCATTATTGGCAAATAGCATGAAAGGCCAAAGAAAATTCATGCTCAAGATGATGCAACACACAGAAGCCATTGCTAAGACCATACTGGTCCTGGAAAACCTGGTATAGATCATGCCAATCACTATCACAGCTCAACCTATTCCTGCCTTACTTCAATCAAACCCAGTAAACCCTAATGACCCAAATGAGGGCAACCAGGAGTCAGAAGGGGAGGAGTCCATGCATGATGATATCATGGAAGTTATGCTCTGATGATGTAGTCCCACCCCTGGTCAAGATAATCAAAACCGTAGTTGGCTTCGAACCCTAACCGCCTTCTAGCAAGAGTAAACTGATATCTATACCACAACTGACTCCTAAGTCCATGGAATACTTTCCTGTATGTGAAGTGATTGAGGAGGTAAAGGAATGGGAGGCTACAGACCCAGCCAGAATACCAGAACAAAAGTCATGGGACAGCATGTATCCCATACAAGGTGATAAACTGAAACTCTGGTATGTCTTCCCAACTGTGGACCCAAAAATAGCCTCTTTAAGTAAGAAAACAGCTCTACCTGTTGAGGGATCAGCACCCCTAAAAGACCCTACAAGCCACAAAATGGACGATATGTTAAAGAACATATTAGAACTTATCAAGACTGGATATCAGGGCAGTCACCACTGAAATTTATGCCACCCAGCCCAGTTGACATGGTTGAAAGATCTCATCAAACCACTGGAACCAAAGTCAACACAAGCAAAGTTGGCCACCCAGTTCATTTAATCAATCAAATATCTGGTGGATAAGGCAATAGATGCCCTAAAAATAAGTGCCTGAACAACAGTACTCTGTAACAGAGCCTGCCAAGCATTACGGGTCAAACTGTAGGAAGCCAACACCAAGTCAAATCCTTTGTTTTTTTTTTCTTGCTATTTACTTTATCCACCTTTGAGCCATCAGACTGCCTACCTTGTCTCATCTGGCATCTCCCTCAAGGTTTCTCCAGCTGCCATCTCTGGGAATCTACCATCTCCTCCTATTGAGGGTCCCATGGTTTACCCCCCCATGGCAGGTTGGAGGGGAGCTCATCTCATAGCTCAACCCCCCCGTACCAGGATCCAGTGTACTGTGTACCCACAGAGTCAGACTGGTCTCTCTGCTTGAGACGGCCCTCAAGCCATCATGTCCGATGCCCATATTTCAGCTTTCTCCCCCCCCATTCCTGACATCTGTGCCATGCAATGACACCTAAGGACCCGAATGCACGTGCGTCTGCATGTCCCCGATCCTGGCATCCTCCACAGTACATCCCCTGGCCAGTGCTCCAGCAATCCCAAGCCATTGCCAGGGGCCACCCAAGCATCAGCAGTGATACACCCCCTCTCCAGAGAAGGAGAGCAATCCTACAGATGCTCGATCTGTCTCCTCCCCTGCTGACCTTCGATGACTCTGGCTCACTTCTGAACCCGGGTCGCTGATGTAGAGTGAGGTGTGGCATCCAGTGCCTCAGCCCTCAGCATCAGCGGGCCAGCTAAGTCAAATCCATTGTAATAAAAACTTCCATTTAATGGATCAAAGGTCTTCGGTGAAGACCTTGAGCAGTTTTTAAAAGTGAAGGAACAGAGCAACAACCCTGGGAAAGATAAACCACAGTGTACAGTGTACAGTGTGCAGCATACCATCTTTGAGCAAGAAATATAAGTTTTTGATGAGGCAGTGCATATTTTTTGTTAGTGTAGATAAACTACAGGTTCTGCAAGCAAAAAAATGTCAAGCAATCCCCAAACTACTTTAATGGCAGGATCAGCAACAGGGGAGCCAGTGGCAAGGGCTGCTTCAGCTCCTTCAAAGGAGGCAGAAAGAATGCTAAATGACTACAGTCAGTCACAGCTAATGGTGCCAGAAACCCCAACAATAGTGGGACTGCTACAGGACTTTGCACATCACTGGAAAAAGACAATTCAGGATAAGTGGGTACTGGAAGTAGTGTCTTGAGGCTACACAATCTAGTTCACATAAATATTGTGGCTGGGCAGACTCAATGTCTCCCCACTATCAAAGAAAAAGTCACAGCAGTACAAGAACATGGCCCCTTAGGTAACTGCTAGCAAACAAACCAACTGAAGAAACATCAAAGTTACAACAGGGAAAAGGTATATATTCAATATTCTTTATGGTTCCCCAAAAAGGTGAAGAGACTTGCACCAAATCCTAAACTTGAACTTCTTAAATAGATTCACAGCCCTAAAGAAATTCAAGATGGAAACAATCAAGGCAAAAATGAAAGCAATCTGGCAAGGTGACTTTCTGACATCAAGACATGAAAGATGCATACCTCCATATCCCAATATGCCCAGTGCACTACTAGTACCTCAGATTCGCCATTCTGGGTCAACACTATCAGTATCAGGCATTACCATTTGGCCTGGCCTCAACTCCAAGATTCTTCAGCAAGTGATGATAACAGCACAACTAAGAGAAAGAGGGATTCACATAGTCCCATACCTGGATGACTGTCTCATGAGAACAAGGCTGACACAGCAAGCAGAAAAGAAGAACAAGACAGTCATGACAACCGTGCAGCTGCATGGATGTATAGTGAATCTCACCAAAAGCTTGCTCATGCCATATCAGCAAATAGAACCCTTAGAGTCACTAACTGACATGGCAAACAGAATGGTCAAATTCTCCACAAAAAGAATCAACAGTTCAGTCCTACACAAACAACAACTATCAAAGTCCAACAAACTCATCCTGTTCCTCTTGTACAGACCTGTGCCATGGGACAGGTAAAGGATGAGACATCTCCAACACCTGTCCAGCAAAAGGTGTGAGAGACCAACAATAATTTATTGGCATTGGTACAGATTCCTTAGTCAGTCAGGTAATCCCTGCAACTGTGGACCCTCTAACACAACCTATTGATGAGAGTCTCACTAAACCAGGAATTCAGTTTTATAATAGATGCACATGCCAGTCTGCTGCGCTGGGGTGCATAAACAGGCAATAGAAAAGCACAGGGGAGAGAGAGACCATATTAGAGAGCAAGCTCTCCATCAGTGCTCTGGAAATGAGGACTACATACAATGCACTAACACAGTTCCAGACCATATTACAACCAAAATCAGTCCTCATCCATGCAGACAACATGTCTACTGTAGCCTACATCCCCAAGCAAGGGGTTATAAAGAGCAAGAGAATGCTGCTGGATGTCACAAAAGTCATCATTTTGGCCCAGAAAAACCTGCATTACATATCAGTAATACATCTAGCAGGAAAACTCAATACTTCAGTGGACTGACCCAGGTGACAGCAAATTTTATTGGTTTATTTATTTAAAAGTTTAACCAGAGGGGCATACTGAGCGATTCAACACTCAATTTCAGATGCATCCTGGGGGAGAGGGAAGTTGGATAGACAGTAATTAGCAAACATTTCATGATAGGTACAGAACATGGATGAGAGAGACACATTGTACAAGATACACCTGCCTCTTGGCAGGGGAGTAGAGTCTAATACTGCTAGATGGATGGAGCTCATAGTGAGGCTAAGTGTCACAGCATTAGAGGATTTCTAACAATAAAGCCAGATGTTAAGCAAGTCTACAGATGAACAGGTAATCTGGCTGCCTATGGGGCTATCTGCATGTGCAGGGCATGTTGAAATGCTGTTTGCATAGCAGGGTTAACTGCAGAGAGGAGGTGGAGTGTTTGAGTTCAGCAGGGAGGGAATTCCATATGCAAGGCATTCTATACTTGAAGGCATGCTGACCTTTGGCAGAGGACATGGGTGAAAGGGAGAGGAGCTTGAAGTCGGTGTTACGGAGTGCGTAAGTTGATGGAGTTTGGGAAGTTAGGGTAGTTGCAAGGTGCAAGGGAAAGGACTGGGCCCAGTATTTTGCTGTTAACCTGGCACAGTGCGCCATTCTCCGATCCTGTAAGGCGGGTAGATCTAAAGCTTTGTAGAGGTCACAGTGGTGAGTAGTGGGTGAGCAGTCCAGGGCAAAATGGCAGAATGGATAGAAGAGTGGGTCCATTCTGGCCAGGATGGACTTGGGGGCCGCACTATAGACTACGGCCCCATAGTCAAATAGTTGGAGGATCATTTTCTGAACAATTTCTTTGAGGGTCGTCAGGGGAATACAACCTCTGTTTTGATAGAGGGTTCACAGTTTCGGATGAAGTTTTTTGTGGATAGCGTTGATGTGGGCTGAGAAGTCAAGGTGTTGGTTGAGCCAGACCCCGAGGCACATGAATGAGGTGCAGGTCTCCAAGAGGGTCCCATCTAAAGTGTGGAAGGTAGGGAATGTGGGGGCCCAGGAAAGCCTTTGCCTGGTCCTGAAGGTGAGTGAGACAGTTTTCCTTGGGTTGAGAAATAGCTGGTTAGAGCAGAACCAGAGCTGGATTGCATTAAAATCCTCCTGGAGTCTGGGTACCACTTCAGCAGGGGAAGGGCCTATGGCATATAGTACTGTGTTGTCAGCATGCATGTGTATGGATGAGAGAGGGCAAGCTGAGGGCAGGCAATTTAGAAAGATAGAGAAGAGTAGCGGGCCAAGGGCCAAGCCTTGTGGAACCCCTATTTTGACAGGAAGTGGGTCAGAGATATGTGATCCAATTCTTACTGTTTGTTGCCTCCCTTCTAGGTAAGAGTTGAACCAGCTGGTGGCCTCACCTGAGAGGCCAGTGAGGGTGAGTTTAGATAACAGGAGTGAGTGGGAGATCATGTCAAAGGCTTTAGCTAGGTCGATGAAGATGGCTGAGGGGATGTGCCCTTTATCCATGCCAGTAAGGATGTCATTTGTGAGCCTTAGTAGGGAGGTGATAGTGGAGTGCAATTTCCGGAAGCCAGACTGGTAGTGTAAATGAAAAGAAGGAGGAGTCAAGGAAGGTGGATAGCTGGACGAGAGCAAGTTGTTCCTGGACTTTGGCTAGAACAGGGAGACGGAAGATAAGGTGGTAATTGCCTGGCGAGGAGGGGTCACCACCTTTGAGGAGAGGGATGACTGTGGCATGTTTCCATTCAGCTGGGATTTTGACGAGAGAGAAGGAGAGATTGTAGAGGGAAGCCAGTGGGGTGGCAATGGCTGGGGCAGAAAGGTATAGCATCCTGGAGTCAAGGCCAGAGGAGCATTTACCTTTGGAACGATTGAGTGAATGTAGGGCTGTTAGGACTTCAGCAGAGGAGACCGTGCCATACGAGAAGCAGAAGGATGGGGTGGGGGTGATAAGGGTGATTGTGGGATCGTGAGGGGTGAGTGATTGAGGAGAGACGGGAGGAGGCACAGTTGGTAAAGAATAGGTTGAAAGCAGAGGCCACATCACCAGAGTCAGTGACCATGGAGCCATTTACATTTAGGGCCAGGATGTGTGGCTGGGAAGGGGGAGAGATCAGAGATTTCATTGACTTCCAGAATTTCACTGGGTGGTTGAGGTTTGAGGGGAAGGAGACCTTAAAAAAGTTGGTTTTCGCCTGTTGAATTAACCTAGTGCATAAGTTGCAGAGTGTGCGGTAGTGTTGGAGGGCTGCCTGTGTGCCAGTTGCTTTGTAAGATTTCCAGACCATGTCCCTAGCATGGAGTTGTTCGATAATATTTGCGTTAACCCAGGGTAGGTGGGTCCTTACACGGGCTCTTCTGAGGGGTACATAGTAGTCCCAGACTGCAAGAAATTTGGAACTGAAAAATTCGAGAGCCAAGTTGATGGAAGAGGTGTGATGAATAACTGACCAATCAGTGTTAAATAGATCAGTAAGGAGTGCAGCAAGGTCTAGATATTTGTAGGATCTGGTGAATAGTATTCATGGGGGTGGTGCCTGGAGCTTGAATATTTTCCTTACTATGTAGATCTTGTGGTGGTCACTTAGGGCATCAGGGAGGGTACCAGCTTCTAGCACCCAATGGGGGTGTGTGGTGAGGGCCCAGTCAAGAAAAGAGTGGTTAAGGGATTTATGATTTAAGTGAGTGGGTATGGTGATTTGTTGGGATAGGTTTAGTGCAATCACCTGGTTTTTGAGCTTAGAGTTTGTATTAGAGAGCCAGTTGACACTGAAATCCCCAAGGATGTGTAGTTCTCCCCCCCGAGGTGAGCAACTTTAGGGTGCCTAGGTATTCTAGGATGGTGAGCAAGGGGGTGTCCGGAATGCAGTAGGACCCAGCTATGTGTAAAGGGATGGAGTGAGGGAGTGATATTTTGAGTAGGAGGGAGTCTAAAGGGTGCGTTGGGTTGGGGCACTGGACTGGTGTGAATTGAAGCTTGGCGGAGATGAACACGGCAATGCCCCCACCCTTCTTTTTCCCCGGGCAGTCTCGTCAAGTGAGGGAGTAGCCAGGGATGGATACCTTAGCATCCAAGTCATGGGGTTTCATCCAAGTTTCAGTGATAATAAGGATATCAGGGCATAGGGAGAGTACGTTTTTTTGGAGGGGGGGTGATTTTGTTCAGGAGGCTGCAAATGTTAAGGTGCACAATTTTGAGCCCTCGTGGGAGTTGGAGAGTAGGGGAGGTGCTATTGTTGGGGGGGGCAGGTGGCTCGGGATTTGATTCATCATCCCCTGCCAGGAGTAGCAGTAGGGGTATTAACTGTTTGCTACACGCAGTGCCCATTTCACCTTGTTGGGGGTTGGCAGCTATTGTGGGGTTAGGCAGAAGCTTTTTGGAGACATTTGGTATAGTACTGATTGCCCAGCATGGAAGATGTCAGGATGGTAGCACCTATTTTCCAATTGATTAAGTTGATATGTGGGGATGGGCTGGGGATGAAGGTGGAGTGGGGGGGTTGCCCAGGAAGAAGGAGCTTCAGGAAAGGTGGCAGGTGATAGGGATGTTAGGGGGAAGAGTAGACTCAGTAGAGTAATATGGAGAGGCAGCATGATGAGATACTGTTACGGCATCTGGGAGAGAGATGGGGTGGCCACTAGTGCCAAGTTCGTATAGCCTACATATGAGGAAATTACCTGATTGGTTATTTCACACAAGACTCACCCTGTAAAAGGCAGTGCTCACCAAAAGTGGTGGTGGGGGAGGTGGGGCAGCTGGTGCATCGCGCCAGTGGGGATCAACACGCGTGGCTGGAGCGTTCAGAAAAGTGGCCGACGGGCATAAAGGTCCTTTATTTATACCTGCAGCAGGTTCCATGTCCTGACTTTGGTTCTGATCCTATTTTGGGGGGAGGACAGTGCACTCGATGGCCCTCATGACTACCGGCTGTGAAAGGAAAAAATGCAAATTATGTAAGGTAGGAGAAGGAGTGACTTTTGAGGCTTACACAGGTACAAGAGATAGGATTTGCTATGGTACTAGCGGGTAGAGGGAAGGGGCTGGCTTAGGCTAATTGAGGTAACAGCATTATTTGAGCATGCAGGTTTTCTGTGGCTGAAACAATTGTGCAGAGATTATGTTAGCATGCATTTAGTGGTACCAGGCACTGCTGCTTTGAAAATAACAAGATGTTCCTGAGATGCACTAAAACTTGACTATATTGCAGCTTGCTAAAACTTACTATAATGTAGCTTGCTAACACACAGGCTGAATAAACAAAATTGCAGGAACTGTTGTATGCTGCTGTGTAGCTGATAAGTGGATATCTGAGGTTGCATACTGCTTATAATTCACATGAACAATACTGTGGATTGAGACTATTTTTTAACGCCGTATACAGCAGTTACCCTCCGGTAGGCAGGGTAGATAGTTAAGTGCTCCTTTAAGGGAAAGGGCACTATAAAGGCCAAATTTACCAAGAGAATGGCATCTACATCCTCAAATATTCTGCAGCTTAAATATGAGGTGGAGACCAGTGAGGGTAGATCTCATGGCATCCTCACTATACTAGTATTCTTCTCCCGATTCAAGGACAAGAAATTCAGCAGGATAGATGCCTTCTCCCTTCCATGATAGTGTCACAGGGCATATGCTTTCCCACCTCTACCTCTAGTCTCTCAAGTACTGTGCCAAATCAGGCAGACAGGCTCAACAGACATACTAATAAGCCTGTATTAACTGAGACACCCCTTGTTTGCTACAGTAGTCTTGATGGCCAGTGACCACTGGATCCTGCCTCATCTGCATGACATACTATCACAGGGACCAGTTTGCCATCTGAAGCCACGTGACCTCAAATTAACTACCAGGGACCAGCCTGGTGGTGCTGAGGGTTGAGGCACTGGATGCCAAACCTCACATCATGCCAGCAGTCCAGTTTCAGGAGTGGGTTCAGGGTGCTGGGGTCCTGAGGGGAAGGAGAGGATTGAGAATTCAGAGGACTGTTCTCCTCCCATGGGGTGGATTGGTGTGGAATCCCTGCCTCATAGTGACTCACAGTGGAGACCAGGAGCACTACACCAGCAGGGATGTGAAAGGGGAGAGGGGTGGGCAAATGTCTGTAGGAGGGGGCTGATGCTTGCCCTCCATTCACTGACATCATTGCACATCTGCGCCTCTGGGAACAAACAAGTGAAGAAAACTTTGTCTGTCTGGAGGACGATGATGGACCAGAGGGGACGGCACACACGCCCACCACCAGTCCCAACCCAGCCAGCTCTTCTGGATCCTCTCCTCTGTCTAGGGCCATGGTGGGAGAGGATTCTGATCTAGATTTCCTGGTTGGAGGGACTCAGGCAGGGTGGTAGGAGCCACTCTAGTGGGTCTCAACTGAGGGAGTACCTGGCAGCTGCTGATTAGGAAGAAAAGAAAGTTAACAAAAAACATATTGACTGCCTGGCTCCTAAAAGGGAGAGACTGCTGAGAGATTAATATCACCAATCAGTTATCATCACAATGTTGCTGTCAATAAAATCATCTACAACAGGAACACACAAAAGACACTGGGCGGTGTTTGACAGGTGGTGCACAAACAGAAGCATAATACTAGATCAGGCATCTCTTCAACAAATACTCCTGTTCTTTCAGCACAATCTCAGCAAAGGTCTGCTGCCATCATCCCTCAGGGTCCAGCTATCTCAAATTGGCACAGCTAGAGGATAAATTAATAAGACCCACCCAGCCACACCCAGAAGTAATATGGTTCCTCAAAGCAGCAAACATCAGATCTAGGATCAGGCAGATCACAGCAGCATGAGACCTAATCTTCACACTGACCATGCTATTGAAAGTGTCTTTTGAGCCAATGGACAAAATGGAACTGTCTGGGTTATCTCTAAAGACAGTATTTTTAGTTGTAATCTGTTCAGCCAGAAGGATCAATAAACTCAGCCCTTTGTTACATAAGCAATCATTTCTAATATTCAATCAAGACAGAGTCTCACTCAGAACAGTGCCATCCTTAATCCCCAAGGTGCCTAATCAGTTGAATCAAAACCAAAGTATTGAATTGTCTTCACTCAACCTAGGGTTTTTGTCAACTGAGGAATCAAACTTGACAAATCTGGACATGACAAGAGTGATAAAAATATACCTACAGAGACCCAAAGTCATATGATGTTCAGAGAGACTTTTCATAATTACCAAAGGTCAGAAAACAGAAATGGCAGCTTCCAAAGCCACTATAGCAGAGAGGATAAAAATAAATATTTTTAACTATAATAAAATAAATAACTATTATAACAAAGAAGTGCAAGATAAAGCATATGGGGCACAAAAACCCTGGCGCAATATATCAGCTGGGGGGTGAGGATATAGCATGCACCAAGCAGGAACGGGATCTTGGGGTTATCATCTCTGATGACCTCAAGGTAGGGAAACAGTGTGACAAGGCAGCAGTTAAAGCAAATAGGATGCTCGGATATATAGGCAGAGACATCACCAGCAGGAAAAGGGAGGTCATAATTCCGCTATACAAGACAGTAGTGAGGCTCCACCTGGAGTATAGTGTACAGTTCTGGATACCATACCTACGTAAGGACATAGACAGGGTAGAGAAGGTTCAGAGGAGGGCAACAAAGATGGTGCATGGATTACATCACAAGTCCTATGAAGACAGGTTGAAGGAACTGAACATGTACTCCCTGGAAGAGAGGACGGAGAAAGGGGATATTATAGAGACATACAAGTATCTTACAGGGAGGAACAGGGTGCAGGAATACACTATTTTTAAGCAAAAAAGATGTTCCAGGACTAGAGAGCATGGGATGAAGTTGGAGGGAGGATGATTCAGAGGAAACATGAGGAAGAATTTCTTCACAGAATGGGTAGTGGACAAGTGGAACATCCTGCGTGGTGGGGGCTGAAACAATCACGGTATTTAAGAATGCATGGGATAGTCATAAAGGAATTCTGGAGGTCAAGGGTAAGGGGCAACAGACTTCTAGGAAAACATAAACTGAACTTATAAGCTCAAATGGGCAGAATGGGTGGGCCATAGGCCCTTATCTGATGACACTGTCTTTGTATCTATGTATCTATGTATTATTGAAGCATACAAGGCTAAGAATCAGCCAGTGCCTAGAGGTTTCAAGACTTGACCATGGATAAACTATGGTTGTACATACAGCAACCATGAATGATACATTGTCAGTGGCCACGGCCATTTGTTGTTTGTTCACAGTTTTAACTACTGATTACCATGGACAGCCACCGAACTAAATGAACAATGGACAGGCTATGGATGACCATGGTCAGTCTAGTTCTATAATTATTCAAATTGACCACTGGCTTCTGTGGCTATCTATTGTTAATATTTCCATAAGTCCACTGTTTATAAAAACAAAGTCTCACATAGCAATCGATATATTTCATCCAAACATACTTTTGAAATGACCTTTGTTTATTTAGTGCTTGCCAGTTCTACAATGGTGCTGCTTTCCATATCTTTCTAATTGAGTTTCTTATAATTCATACCTGATATAAAGGCTTACAGTCTGTTTGTGTCACCATCGAATTAAACTCTTTTATAATGAGGTGAGATCCCACTGTAACTTTTTTTATGGTCAAATAATTAATGCCTTTGTGTAAACTTTATTTACTGAAAGCTTATTTTTAACTTTATTTATTGATTTTGCATGTGTCATTCATATTAGTAATACAGTTGAAGATACATACTGTACATAGATGTAAAGCTGTAGCAAAACAAGGAGAAAGAGAGTCACTTCCTAGCATGACAACATTGGAAGATGTACCTAATAGCAAGAAGAAACATATATTTTATCACTGAAAGCTACTGGACACAAGGAACTCAAAGTGCCTAATGTGTTAAGGAACAGGAAAGGATACCCCTTCAACCAGTAACACTCTATCAGTCAAATAAGCACCATAAATTTGAGGTAAAGCAGTAGTATCTCTGCTAACATGCACTCCTGAGACAGATCAGTTCTGTGGTACTTAATTACAATAAAATAAACTTCTCCTTTATAATTGTTATAATAAATTGATACCCAGATCCACAATTTTTGATTGATTTTTGATATTTTCTGATAGTTAATTGCAACAATTAGCATTAGTGTAATTACTTATATTAAATTGTCACAATCTGCATTCTGAAATGCATCTAAATGATGCAAATTTAATTTCTGTACCCTGTCCCTATGATTACATCTACACAATGGACAAACGTGTATGAGCGATGGTTGACCTTGGTTAATCCATTGTTGACCATGGTGTGATCAAAAGATTCAGTAAATAAAATTGAGAAAGTCTATAATTCATGTAGATGCTTGGAGATGTCTAATGAAACTTTGACCTTGAACAGCCAAACAAAATCAAAAATGTGAAACTCTGGATACTGTTTTTGTACTTCCCTTTGTTGATCTGAAGACAACTGCTTGTTACAACTTGTTTACACACTGTAATGCTTTTTACCTCTGTTTTGCTAACATCTGCATTGTTAATTCTGTACCAGAATCTATTGTACTGTATTGTTATACTTTCCTTTACGTGTATTTTACAGTAATTAATCTTGAGACACCTTTGAAAAAGGGAAATTTTCTTGGTGGGCTTACTCAGTTACCAAAATAAATAAATAAGAAATAAACATGGCCTATTTATAAACCATATATTATGGAAACAGAGTTTAAGTCTACAAGTGCTGTATTTGGAGGAACTGGTTCTTACTATAAAAAAATAACAAAAAGATAAACAATGTAGGCCATTATGAGGGATTAGGACAAGAAGTAGCATAATCTAGAAAAAGGTCAAAATAATTACAGGAAATGAAAAGAGCTGTATCTTTCAATCTTATGTTCATTTTTGGTATTGCCTTTAATGCCTCTTCAAATTTTGTACACCACAGTAATGGTCTTGAGTCATCCTTAAATGAGGCTCTGGCAGCAGAAAACATTTCACATGGTTCTACAATTCATGCCATAAGTAATTTAAAACCACCTTCTCCCTGGCTCATCACTAGGAGTAACTCCAGTGGCAGCTCATGGCACCAACTCTCCACAAGCTTGACCACTCTGCTGTCAACAGCATTCTTCCCAGCTCACTGCCCAATGCCAGCACATCAGGTCCAGTATCAGACCTGGGTTGCCTGCAAAGCAATGCAATGTGCTGCTGGCGAACAGTGGGTGGCCCCATTAAAATTATCTTTAAAGGTACAGTATATTTATTTTATTTGACTATGAAGTAGGATAGGCTCTCTTGATAGTTCAGTACAAGACATGACTGGAAATGATCTGATGGAGACACTGGGTCAAATGGTATGAGGACTGCCAACTAGAAGAAAAAAAATGTATTAGGGGACTGGTCATTCACTAAAGAAGACACAGAGGGGGAAGAGGTTTGTCTTTAAAAAGAGGTGGCAGATGTTGCTGGGTAGCACAAAGGCTGGGTGGGACATAAAGGAAGAATGTGACATTATGTAGACTGCAGGGGACTGGAAAGTAATGTACTGTAGCATCACAGAATCAAGTGACAAAGTATATGTTCTCTACTTTTCTTGCTGTAAAGAAAGTGACTATACTGAATCTGAGTATGGAGACACATTAAACTGCATGAACCAAAATCCAATCAGTAATCATGCACATTAACCTTCAATGTTATTCTCCCTCATGAATCTTGTCAAGTACTGTATTGGAATCTTAAAGATTGTTACAGCAGCTTTCACAACCTCACTCAGCAGGTTTTTCCATGTGTTAACACCCTCTGTTTGAGATAATACTTTCTAATGGATTTCCTTACCCTGCCCAGCCCCCCACCAGTTTTGGTGCCTGTCTTCTAGTTCTACTTGTATTCACCAATTCAAACATTTGTGAATTATCCACCCTGTTTTATTTAGGCACTCTGATCATGTCCTCTCATAGCCTTTTCTTCCCTGGGTTGAATAATTTAAAATTGTTCAACCTTTCCTCATAGTTATTCCTAATCAGCTGGGTGGTCCACTGTTAGACCTTCCTAATCTACTCAACATCCTTTCTCCACAACAGTGACCAGAACTGAAGGTAGTATTCCAGTTGTGGTCTAACCAGGGACTTGTAAAGGAGTGTAAAGGAAAAAGAACACCTCCTTTGACCTCCAGTCCCATGTTCCTAATGTACCTCTACAGTGCATTTGCTCTCTTGACTATGGAAGCACATTGCCTGCCTGTCTTCTACATGCTCTTCACAATAATCCCTAGATAATTTTCCTTGGTTAGAGAAAATAGGAAAGATGACACACCCAGATGAGTATGGAGTGAGTAATGCCTTATCTAAATGTAAGGCATTCATTGATTTTACTGGGATTAGGAGTTCCCTGTTTGTAAATTAGCCCTCCTAAAAACATATGTGACTCTCATTGCTCCTGATTCTACATCTACACTGTGAATTAGTCTGCATGCAAGAATGGCCAGTGTTGTTGACATGGTGGCACACTGACTTGCTGTGATTCCTGCTGATATACTGCAGAGATCTTATGTGAATCCATCCTTAAGCATGTGTCCTATTTCATCAATAAAGTGGGGCTCACAATGCATACTGGCAATGCAGTAAATACTATTAGATTGGAGGAAGCACATCAAAACCCATCTCAGATGTTGTAGGTACCATCAGAGGTGTGTACCACCATGTCTCCCAAATATGCATGTGAAACATTTCACCTAGAGCATAGGAAGATTCCAGACCTCTTGGTCAGCTGGCCCCATGAACTAGTTGCTATGGTGGTATGTATGTCCCTGTCCATGTGAAAGGCATACAGAGGTGGGTCTAAACAGCTGGAGTTGGGTTGAGTCTCAGAATATGAACATTTGTCAACATGATACTGTATTCTTTATTAAGATTATGGTTCAGTGCTGTGTGATGTTGATAGTAAATTAGGGGCTATGGACTTGGATAGAGTTGGCTGTTGTGACTCAGACAGGAAGACCTTAATGATGCATTTGTAGGCAACCTGTGTTTAGGCCAGACCCTGACAAAGACATATATCAGCTTCAGCTTACCAGTCAGCTTCCCCACTGTGAAGAAAGATCGAGGAACTTCTCAGTCTTAAATCCATGTATTGGCTTTGAAGAAACATGCATCAGATTATTCTTATTTACAGCCATCTACTTACCACTAGTTGAAGGGTTTTCTTGTCTGCTACAGGCTGTTAAAATAGCAAAAGAAAAACATTGCGTATTACAAATTTTGAAAATGAGAATGTTTGATACGAGTTAAAAATGTTTGTGTGTCAGCAAAAGAGAAAAATATACTCATCAGTCAGGGAGATAAGACTCGCATAAGAAGTATATCCATGATCCAAATATGTTGGATTTTGTAAGAAAAATAAAGACTTATATTCAGCATAAACAAAATCATAAATGTGTACTCTCATGTAGCTGAGTTATTCTGAAATAAATGAAGATGTTTACAGAGGTAGACCAGAAGCAACAGAGATGGACAGATATGTGCATATAACAGTACCAACCAAGATACAATGCAGTGATGCTACAGTATATCACAAAATGATGCAGTATATTGCAGGGAGCAGTGCAATTCAATGGCAATTAAACTGTGCTGTATTTTGTGATATGTCATTTACTGCAAATAAATTCTGCATTGCATTATGGTTGACTTCACTATATGAACATATGAAATAGCCTGCAGAAGAAGGCTTTACAGTCTATTGAGTCTGCTCCTAATCCAGTGATTAGTTCCCACCCCCCCACACCCACATACCAAACCTGGCCCTATCATGCATCCTGTTCCACCCACTCTTAAACCTCTGTAGCATCTTTTGAATGACAAACTCAAATGGGCATTCATTCCACCCTGTCACCACACACTCTGTAAAGAAGTGTCTCCTGACCTCCTTCTTGAAGCTTCCCTCAAGTAGCTCATGGCAGTACACCCTAATGGTCTTGCTGCCACTGAGACAAACAAGGTCTCCAATATCCAACTTGTTTATACCTTTCAGGTACTTGAAGGTTTCAATCACATCCCCTCTCTCCCTCCTCTCCTCCAGTTACATTTTGAATTCTTTCAGCCTATCTTTGTATACCTTTCTCTGCTGTCCTTGAACCATCTTTATCTCCCTCCTCTGAAGTGCCTCAACTTGGTTGACATCCTTTTTCATGTAGGTGCTCCGGTATTGTACTCTGCACTCCAGGTGCATTCCTACCAAATATCTGTACAGTGGCAATATAACATTCTCCCTTCAACTCCTGAATGGTATGCTGTTAACACAATGAATGCACAATGGCAAAATACCTCACCGCAACAATCTCAACAGGTTTCAAGATTGTCACTGTGAGGAACCTGAGGGTGAAATTTTACCCTTTCATCATCTTTTACCCCCCTTTCAAAACAACTCAGACTCAGAGTTAGATATCTTAAGAAGGGGGGGATGGGGCATAGCCCCCCTGCATGGGGGGTTCAGAGGACACAGCCCCATGATAGAAAATGCACATTATCTAACAGGAAAAATTTCACCTGTCGACATTGGGGATCTCACCATGCCAAACTCTTACAGCACTGTTGTCATTTAGGCATAGTAAAACCCTCCTGAACCCAGTAATCTACAATTTGGAAAAGTAAATAGAAATATTATAAACAACTGAAAACAGCACAGTGATTTATCATAGATGTTTTCTGTTTGTTTTTTTCAGAAGTGGCCCACAAGAAAAGGAAAAGAAGCTCTCGTATTTAAAGCATACGTATATAATGTACAGTAGGAAGGTGAAGAATGGCATTTTACTTTCTTTTGTTCTGGTGTTTATGATAGTTCCATTTGCTTTGCTGAATGATACAAAGAGTACAAATGCATTCAACATTTTTTAGATACCCATGCAACCCTGAGGAAGGAAGGTGTCTACCCTGAAATGTTGATGGGATGTATGGGTGTCTATAGAACTGTATCACATTAAATAATGGACTTAATACTTTTAAATTTGGGTGAGTGGTCCATGATTCCTATTCCTTATGATGTGTATTGTGGCATAATAGGAACTGACTATTCCATGATTTGAGTTTTTTTTATTTGTAGTACCATGGGTGGTTCCCGATCCAGATTCCTTAAAGAACTTTAAAAGTGACATGAGGAAATACTTCTTCATGGACATCATGATAGAACAGTGGATAGTCTGCCAGTACAGCTGGCTAATGTTAACATGGTGACAACCTTTAAGAGGGATGCGGTAGGCATATGGGTCTGGTGAGGATAATAGAGCTTAGGCAAAATGGGGAAAGGGGTTAGTTTGTGTGGAACTATGGAATGAGTGCTCCACTAGAGAACTATTCAGCGCTGGACTGTGAGGGCTTGATAGAAAAGGACCAGACTTGATGGACCATGAGTCTCTTTCTGTCTGTAAACATCTACATATTATTGTAATCAGTTTCATTGTATAAAATGCAATTAGAGCAAGTATCACAAAGTAGTATACCACATCAAAATCAACTGAAAAATACACCCAAAAACAACATACTTACAAAACAGCAAAAAAAAAAAAAAAATTCAAAGTGTAGGATTAACATCATTCTGTACTGTGCACATTTTCAGTACAAAATGTCTTAGTGGGATCACCCTTCAGACATAAAGCCCCATTCAAACAAACAGATCTCAAGATGAGCCTTCAAAACAGATAGAATGGGTTATTCCTCAGTTTGTTGTGGCACAGATTGCTGCAGTGTGGGTCATATATGCAAAATGCCCAATTGCCGCTACTCTTTAGGTAGAGAGGAGGTCAAGCAAGAAACTTTCCACAGAAAGAAAGAGGAATTAGCCATACCTCCTAGATGGGTTAAAAAATAAGGGATTTAATGACATACAAATATGGAATTTGGTGGCAGAAAAGTACTATTTGGCCAACCCAGTCTGCTCATTTTTTACTACCTACAGTACCAGTGTAGACCCTAATTGATCTCTGGCTCTTTTTCTTTCCAAAAAGATTCCCTGATGCTTATCCCATGCATTCTTGAACCTCATCACTGCTTTCATCCCCACCACATCCTCTGGAAGACTGTTCCAGGAATACTCCACTCTTTCTGTGAAGAAGTACTTCCTCTCATTTCTCCTGAATCTGCCTCCACCCCCTTCCCCCACCCAGCTTCATAGCTTGTCCCCTGGTTCTTGAGCTCTTTTTTTCTGAAAAATTAAAAAAGAAATGTTCTATCCTGGGGATCAAACCCAGACCACTTACCATCTACTAACGGGTCACCTATTACTCTTCTACTGTATGAAGCTTCCTCATGACCCCCTCATGACATGACAGATTCCAAATAATTTCTGTTAAAGAAATGCTTGGTAGCCAAATTAACAGATAGCTAATAAGTGTATGATAAATGTTCCAGTAGCAGGGTGAAATGACAACTTGAACCATATCTATGTACGGTATTTACTGGGACACTATTTACTTGGTAAAGTTCTGACCTTTATTAAATAAGACCCGGAACACAGTGAAGTTCTGATTTATTGACAAATATTTGAAAAAATGTGAAAAGAATGCATAAAAGTGGCCAGAGTTCATCACAATTGACACAGAGGCCCAGAGGAAATAATTTGAAGGATTATTTTTATAAAAATTAATGTAAAACTGCTAAATAAAAAAGCAATCACGCACTGCTAGCCCTTCATGGCTGGCCTGTAATGGTGGTATATCAAGCTCGGGTCCTTGATATGAGTGTGCTGGGAGTGACAGAGTGAGATGGACAGGGACAGAGAGAGACAGACAGATGCAAATACCTATATCATAGCACCACCAAGTACTGTAGGCACTGCCAGGCAGCAAAGATTTCTTGTTATTAATTGTGTTGTGTGGGAATCATTTTGGTCAATGTTCCAATCAGAGTCAAACTGGCCAAATAAATGGATATGAATGATCAAATGAGCAGCATTAAGATAGCCCACCTTCCCTACCCATGTGAATGATGCAATGGCTTTGCATGTCCCGGTGTACTGTGGTATATAGTACACTACCTGCTCCAAGAGGTGGTAATGTTTTCTAGTACTATGACTACTTATACTGAACCTGATCAGCACACTGAATCCCTAAAGAACAAAAACAAAAGACATAGTGAATCAATGATTCCCACCCAGGCAGGCAGCCAGTCACACATCACATCAGTCAAGTGCAATACAGTCGTAAAAAAAGTTTGCCACTGCCACCTGAAGCCCCAATGACACACAACACAATTACATCATTCCTAGTTCCACAATTGTTGCCAGCCACTGCCAAGTAATTTTTCAACAATAAAATATAGTAATAATCTCAGCCCAGTTACTGAAAGTGAGATGTAACCAGGCTAGCATACACACACACACACACACACACACACTCTCACAAACAATAAGGACATTAAATGAATTTAGTAGTGTTTTTTTCGGTCATGTAATTGCAGAAACATATGGGGGACATAAGAAATATATTATACAAAGAGTACTCAGTTTCTGGGTTTCAGACATCTGCTAAGCCATGCACTGTATACAAATTAAAACAGTACAGCCAGGATCAGTTGCTGAAGGAAAAAAAGTGACAAGTAGTAGTAGTAAGGACTGGAATAAGGACAAACAGTGACAAAGCAGTAGTCGTGACTCCTGAGGGCAAAATGTGATAATAGTAGTACTAGACAGCAGCACCCTACCTTCCAGATCAGACAGTGGTACCTGGTACCACCAAGTACGTTTGTGACATGACATGCAGTTGCTTGCTGTATTTGGACTCTGAACCCACTGTTTTTATTAGGTTTTTTTTTCAATTCTGTGCTGCTCATGTGATAATTCAAGTCACCTGAACTAGTCCATCCTGACCTGACTTGTTGCAATTAATTGCTACCTCATGTAGAAGAGGAAGAAGAAGAAGAAGAAGAAGAAGAATCAGCATTTATATAGCGCTTTTCTTACTCCAAAGCGCTTTTACAAGCAATGCTAGACTGGTAGTGAAGTGACTGAATGTGTGGTGGTGGCCATATCGCACATCATCACCCACACACAGCCTGGATAATTGCATGAACCGGTTTATGGGAAGGGGAATGTTGGCCAGGACACTGGAAATGTTCCTTACTCTTTTTGCGAAGAGTGCCCTGGGTTCTTTAACTTCCACCTGGACACCCACCAGGACAACACCAGGATGGGTAGAAGGGACCTTGGTTTTAACATCTCATCTGAAGGACTGCACACCCCAGCAGTACAGCACCCCCCAATACTGCACTCGGATGCCAGCTATTTTTAGGTGCAAGTCCAGTCCTGGTGTGGGATGAGAACCCACGACTTTCTGGTCCAGAGGTGGATGTGCTATCAACTGAGCCATGCTGACACCTAGTCACCTAGTAGACCTTAGTCACAAAAGAATTTCAGCACAGGCACAAATTTTTAAAAGTGTTTTGTGGATAGGGCCTGTTCATAGCAGTACGTATATGTTTTATTCAAGTATCACCATTTGAAATTAAAGTCAGGAATGTTGACTTTCATAAATGTCAGGCACTCAGCATTTTCTGGTGTCTAACAGGATTGTGTGTCAGTAATGACATTACCAGCTGAAATAAACAATGGTTCTGAACATATACTAGTTGGAGGGCAATTCATGTGCTTCATTGCAATGTTTATTAAAGCAGGCCACTTATTTTGCTTGGATTTCCAGTTTTTCAAAGTATCAACATTCCAACTGATATTGGGCTCTGCCAGGTACATTTCAGTAATGGTCTGTACTGAGGCTGTGTTATAAGAGGCAGATGAAGAAGATGTTACAATTACATCTTGTAAGTGACTCCAGAGACATGAAGCTGAACCAAGTGACTGTGGGACAGTGCTGTTTGGCTTGTGGTGAAGAAGAAGATTCAGCTGCAGTGGCTGAGGATGAGGAGAAAGAAGAAGAAAATGACACAACACTACAAGATGGGCCACCTGATGCTGTGCTGTGTCATGAAGAAGATTCTGATTGTGGCGCTGCTGTTGTACTCCTGTTGTACAGCCTGTGTGATCATGGAACTGTCTTGCTTCTCTAACATTTCCCTAATCAGATTTTAATCTGAATTTTAAAAATAATTTATTAGGGTTATAACCTGGCTTAGAGTTGCTGAGTTTGCACTAACTTTCCTGGTGATTTCCTCAAATGTCTGAAGCAGTACAATGAGAAATGCCAGCATAGCCCACTGTAGTGAAGTAATATAGACGTCTGCATCACCAATTTTATTTTTCAAGGTGTATTGTCTAACAGCTTTCTTTTCTTCCAGTATCCTTTGAAACATATAAAAGACCTAATTTTATTGAGTAGAAATGTCTTGGATCAGTCGGTGCAAGGTAAACCATGCTACTGCTGTATTTTTTTTTTTATAATTAATATTTTATTAGTTTTAACTACAACAAAGCATCAGATACATAACCAAAGAGGTGTTACACTGAAAGTGCATAATATATCCTCTGTTATACAATTTTTGTAAGTCTCGCACTTTCTGCTGCAATAACAACAAAGAAAATATATACCCCAAAACCCACCACCCACCCCCCTACCCCTAAGTTATAAACAGTCAAGTCAGATAAAGAAATCAGAGGTGTTTGCCTCAATATAGAAAACTTCTTAGTTTAACTTCCAGGTCATCAAAAATGCTCCAAAGAGCCCCATAAAGATACATAATACTCAAGCTTACCCTGCATACAAGCAATGTGTTTTCAAGTTGTAATGCTAAAGTACATTCCCTATGCCACTCCAAAAGAGTTGGGACCTTATCCGACGACCAATGTCTTAAGATTAACAACTTCATAACAGTTGAAACAAAGAGACATGCCTCCAAACTTTAGGAGTGGTCATTGGAAAAGCAAGCAACAAACAAATCTCGGAGTGTCCATTTTATTTGAGCCAAGGATAGGGTCTAATAAACTACTCATAGTTCTCAGAGATGCGAATCTCCGGCACAACCACAGTAAATGATATAGGGTTCCTCTTCCTTTTACAATTCCAACAACAAGGTGAGCTGAGTGCGCCCTTCTGAATAAGTGGGAAGGGTCAGGTATAGATGATGCATGATCTTGAAATGTACCAATCTTAGCCTGTCTTGCTTAATATACCTATATGCGGTCATCCAGAGTGCTTTCCAGACCTCCGGAGAGTCTCGTATGTTCAAAACTTTTACCCAGTAATAACATGTACCTGAAGGGAGCCTGTGATCCCATTCCTGGAGGAGCTTGTGAACCTTGGACACTGCATGTGATTGCCTCATGACCTTCAGAAGAGTGTCAACATTTTTCCCCTGATTAAACAAGGAGACCGATGAAAATACCTGAGCTAAAAGCTTTACTGAGCTGTAGCCACTTAAAGAAATCCGAGCCACAAATCAAAGATCTTTTCAGAACCTCAAGCGAGCAGGCTATCCTGGTCCCAAAAATACGTCTACGGTCAAATTGCTTATTTCCGGCCAAAAGTTACGGGTATGGGAGTTCTGTAATTTTAATTTGGAGATTTTCCAAAATAGGTTGGGAACCCGATAACCACCAGCGAACCCCAAATAACATTGTAGCTGATGATAAGCCCTGATTGACCATCCCATAGGGTTATTTTTGAGAAGTTTAGGTACGGTGGCCAAAGGAACAAACAGTAATGCATACAAGGAGCTTTTCACCATCTTCGCCAGGTCCTGTTCAATATCCAGCCAGAGAGGTGAATATGCTACCCTTCCATGCTCCTTGCTCCATAAGGCCAACTTACACATATGTTGGGCCAAGTAATACATAAACAGGGAAGGGGCAGCTAAGCCACCTTTAAGTTTGGGAGCTGTCAGATTAAGGTATGATCGATGGGTTGTTTTGCCTTGCCACAAAAAGGAATTAAATAACTTCTGTACCTTAGCAAACCATTCCTTTGAGAGGTAGGTTCCAAGCATGTCTAATGGATATAGTATCCTTGGAAGAGCAATCATTTTTAGGAGATTCACCCTACCCCACAAAGATAAGGAAATTGTGGTCCATCTCTTAAGATCTTCGAGATCTCTTGAACTAAGCGCATCTAAATTATCCTTAACCATTAGAGCGAGACTTGTGCTGATGGCAATACCTAAAATGTAATGGATTTGGTTTCCCAGCTCAAACCTAAATCCTGCAAATCTATTTTCCTGGTGTAGTGATTTAAGGAAGACTTTTGTTTTGGAACAATTCAATTTATAAAAGATACTCTGGAAAAACTATTGATTTCTTCTAATATAGCTGGTATAGAAGCCCTGGGTTCTCAATATGTAATAACACATCATCAGCATAGGCCGAGCATATATATCTAGACTCCCCTATTTGTATGCCTTTTATGAGTGGGTTCTTCATCAACCTACGCAGCAACGGCTCTAAATACAGATTAAATAATAAAGGGGACAAGGGGCAACCCTGTCTGGTACCACGCTCAAGTTTGAAAGCCGGTGATAACATTCCATTGCACTTCACTCTCACTGAGGGAAAAGAATACAAGATTCTAATCCATCTTAGTAAGTTCTGGGGTATGCCAAAAGCCGAAAGGGTAGCAAATAAAAAGGGCCAGGACACCCGGTCAAAGGCTTTTTCGGCATCAAGTGACAGGAGAGCTGCTGGAGTTTTGGATTCTTTAGCCTTTGCGATAAGATGCAATAATTTTCTTAAATGATCATGGGATAATCTCCCTTTCATGAACCCCACTTGTTCCCTACACACGAGGCGATCCATGACTTTTGATAATCTATTGGTGAGAATGTTTGCCAATATTTTAATATCCGTATTAAGGAGAGATATTGGCCGGTAGCTATCTAAGCTAGAGGGATCCTTTCCTGGTTTTAAAATTAGAGATATTGTGGCCTCCAGGAAGCTTGGATCAGAGATACCAACATTGGACCAATACCTAAATGTGTCTAGCAAAATTGGAGAGATATCTGGGAGAAAGGCTTTATAAAAATTACTCGGGAATCCATCTGGTCCAGGAGATTTATCAGGGGCAGCTGCTGGATAACCTGATGTATCTCAGAAATCACAATTGGTGCATCTAAGACTTGGATTGACTTCTGTTAACTTTGGCACATTAGATACACTTAAATATGCTGCAATTTCAGAATCCGAAGGCCTGGAGTCGGGTTCCTGTGCGTATAATTTCTGAAAGTATTCCCCAAAGATCTTGGGTATTTCTCTCGGGTCTGTACAAATCTGATCCCCCTGACCAACTCGTACACTCACTATGTGGTGGGCCGAGTCAAGTTGTTTTACGCGCAAAGCTAGGAGTTTACTGGCCTTTTCCCCTATATCCAAGTATTGAAGTTTCGCTTGAGAGAGAGCTAACTCTGCTTGTTGAAAGACCATACCCGAATATTGAGCCTGTAGTTGATGTAACGTAACCCTACTGCTGTATTTTTTCAAGCAAGTAACATGCATTGCTTGATTGACTGAAATGAGTGCATATTCTTTTAGCAGTGCTAATGAGAGCCTTAGTCTCCCTGTTGTCATAGAGAAAATCATGAACTATCAAATTTAGGCAATGTGCAAAGCAGTGGATGTGAACAAATCCCCCTCCTCCAAGACCTTCCTTATTATCTGCAACTATAAAGTCAACTGATAGTCCCTTTGAAGTGAGCCATTGCTGTATTGTTTTTTGGAGTTCTTCACTGATTTTGTATGAGGTATGTTCAGATGGAAAATAAAACATTCTTAAAACAGGAAACTGTGATGCTGCACTGACCCCAGTCCCATGTGAATTACTGAAACACACCCAGTGTGCCATAACAGACATGAAGGGGCCAGGCTGATGGCTTGTTCAGATACCTGTTGAGAGATGCATCACCCTCCTAATAGCATTGCACAAGATGTGTCTTAATTTTTTACATACATCATAAAGATCTGGAATCCTTGTTGTTGAGAAGTATTTCCACGATGGTATACTTCTGTATATTGAGGTTTGAGGTACTCAGGCAGCTGCCAGAATCCTATACGTTCAACTACATTATATGGTAGCAAATCAACAGCTGTCATTTCTGAAATTTGTTTGGTTATTGTAACAGCAACAGGGTGAGTCGAGGCATATTTAGCTTTTACAATCATATGTTTCTGAGACAGTAAGCTGTCTCCTTGAAGAAGGAGGACTTTTGAGCACATAGTCACCTTTGGTAACAGTAGGAGAAGTCCTTCAAATTGGAGAAAGTGGTGGTGGAGGTGTTTAAGTAGTGCTGCGAGGATGCCACTGCTTTCATCTATGGGAGTTACCCCTGAGTGTAGTCAGCTATCACTGTCACTTTCTCTTTGAGACTCACAACTTGAGTTCTCAGTAATGTTATGACATCTGTCTAGGTGCCTTTTCAGTGCTGAAGTTCTCAGTGCTCCTTTCTTTTTATCAGTGCTGATCAGCTGTTTACAAATAGCCTGTTACCACCAACTAATTGGAAGCACTAATACAGAAGTATGACTAAACAAAATATGCTATTTTTTTAGTTTTTTCCCCTGGAAAGCATGGTACCTGAGTCACCTTTTTAAGGGTTTTCCCCAAAATACAAATGGCAATAACTCTGGAACAGAACAACATTTTTTCACCAAACACTGGCATATTCCTTCAACCAAAGTCTTTCCACTTGCCAAGTTTCAGACCAATAAACCACACACTGGCAGCGCTATGCGTCACACAACATAGTGCAAAAAAATATCAAAAACATAATGTTTTGCACTGAACTACGCAAAAACTGTATGGACCAGTGAAATATAAATGGGTAAATCAATAGATGCTCCATTCCATTCCATGTATGCCAAATCTTATCCAAATCTCTTAAAGTGTTGCAGAGCAGCACGAGCGTAAAGCTTTGCACGAATGGTGAAAGATACTTTTTTTGGGCTGTAACTGTAATGAAAACGGTAACAAAAATGCAAACGCTAACACAAACCTAAACAGAAATGCAAACAGTAATGGCAACGGTGATGCAGAAGGAAACAGTAATGCTGTCAACAATGGAAATGCTACCGAAAATGCAAATGCTAAGGCCAACAGAAATGCAAATGCAAACGGTAATGAACACACAAATGGGAATGGTAACACAACTGGAAATGCAAACGCTAATGGTAACACCAACGATGATGCCAAAAGGAAACAGTAACACAACAAGAAATGCAAACGCAAGCGTGAATGGAAAAGCAAATGGTAATGCACATGGTGATTCAAAAGTAAATGCTAACAAAAACGTTAATGGAAATGCAAAAGGTAACAGTAACGCAAACACAAGCGCAAACACAAACGCAAAGGGTAATGCACACTGTGACATAAATGGAAACGCTAATGTAAATGGTAACAGAAAAGCAACTGGAAATGCTAATGGTAACAGTAACTCAAAAGCACACTTTTTTTTCCCAAAAAAGTGCATTCAGAAGCACAGTGAATACAAAGAATGTATTCATAATAATGGCCCTCGGAGCAAACAATGAGCACTTGGAATACTAAATTGCTTATATCTCAGGAACCGTAAGACACAGAAAAAAATTAAAATCTCATATTATTTATGACTTTCCAGGCTAGTTTTGCACTTAGCTCATTAATGGGGTACTAAGCATTTTTCCAATGAAAGGTCCTTGTCTCGAACCATTTTCGAGATACAGGCCCCGAAAGGCGCGATGGATGCCATAATGTTATCCTATGGGAAAAATTGTTGACTTTGTAGTGCCGTAACTTTAAAGCCCTCTAATATTTTGTCACCAAACCACCACAAGGCATATCTGTGAGATCTTGGCTTTCTTCCCTCTAAATTTCAGGCCAAAAGACCAAAACATTTTTTTTGCAGCAGGATGGCAAAGATTCCCTACTGTTTGGGCCATAGTGTCTCAAAGTACTTTCGCAAATCAGGACACTTTTGAAATGAAATCACAAAAGTGTTGGATATCTAAAAGTACTTTGCAACACTACTGTTTGCAAAAATTTAAAAAACATATTTCTGGGGTGTTTTACCCCCAAAAAAAGGACATGCATAGCATCATCATGGCTTGACTAGGTGAACACAACAAGAATTGTGTGCCTAGAGGGTCCCAAATTTAAACACCAAGCATTTCTCTGGCCACCAACTGAAAACTAGATGGCCGATTTGCAACACTACAAGGGTAATTTGTGACACTAAAAAGTGCATTTGCGACACTTTAGAATTTTTTGTTAACTTTTCCCACAGACTATAATGGGGAACAGTTTTTTTTTTAATAACTTTTGAACTGTTTAATATTTTTTCATGAAATCTTCGGAAGGCACATTGGGCTTTATGTTCCCTGAAGGTTTCAGACCAGTCACACAAACCATGCGACCTGTAAGTGCAAGCAAAGAAACATGCAAAAACCTGTAATTTATGCATTTTTTTGTACTCTATAGCTCCACAACTGTATATCCGACCATTATGAAACTTGGCAGGTCCAGAGATCTATGGTACCAGACCATGCATCCAAGTTTCAGGCAAATTTGTCATGCGGTGCCAAAGTTATTAAGCTGCCACATTTCAGATTTAACCTTAAATGGGGTACTCAATCCTAACTATAGTGGCACTACTGTGCCACTATAATATATATATATATATATATATATATATATCAAAAAAACTCTGTTAATGCATCAGTTAGGGTTGTTTCCACAGTCACAAAAGTGTGGAAATTCGATGTTAGGGTTACCACCCCAACCCTCTGCCCCCATCCTCAAAACCCTAACTCTGCATCCTCCCACCCCACCCCACACACACACATACATATGCAAGCAGGGGAAGGGCCAAGGTAAGACAACCAATCAGAGACAACCAGCATCATGTAACAGAAGCAACATAGAACTCTCTAAATGTAGTACAAGACACATCCATCATCATGGTCCAGCAACTGTATGAGTTCTGCTGCCATCAGAGTGCTTGGGAGGTAAACATAAGGGCAACCATGGGAGATGGCCCACAGCAAGCATTTTTTCTGTTACAGACATCATTAACAAGATTTAAGCATATGCCTATATTTCAGTTGTTAAGTAGTGGTGAAGCACACAGTATCTTATCTATAGATAGCAATACTGGAATTAAGAGTTGGGTAACTGTAGCATCAGTGATTGGATGTTTGTGTATTTTTTTCTGAGTCAGTCCTAATAACACATGGTAGTAATAAAAAGTAATATTTTGTAGTATAGTTTACAAGCAGCATGTGACTGCAGCAGTTGTAACATCCAAAGCTAAGCATACCGTGCTGCTGATGAGTATTTCCAGGTAATGCAGCAGTATAGCAACATATGATGGTGCTAGTTTCATACCTGAGCAGTATCTGAAAACTACTATGTACTGTATGTGTCAGCTCTGTCTTTCCTGCTACCATATGTCTGTGTGGTAGCAGTGATACCTGCATGCAGTGAACCAGTTGTTAAAGAATGACACATAAAAAAAATCAATATTTAGAAAGCTATGCCAGCTATAATATGTCATCATACAGTGCTGGCAATATTGAGTTGATCATATTGTATTTGTCTTTTTATTACACAGTGTTATATGAAATTAGTATGGTGTAGTGATTATTGTGCTTACAAATGTGATTGACTTGTATAGTGTCTAACAATCTTGGATGTATCTTGCGTGTGTAGGGGAGGTGGGGGAATGCAGAGTTAGGGTTTTGAGGATGGGGGCATGGGGGTAGGGTGGTGGGGTGGTAACCCTAACGTTGAATTTCCACACTTTTGTCACTGTGGAACTAACCCTAACTGATGCATTAATGATTTTTTTGCAATGCATTTCCCTTCTTTTTGAAAAAGTGTAATAGAAGTAGTAAATTGTATGTGTTGGTGGGAGTGCAGAGCCTGAAAGCTGCCAATTTCTGTATAATGATATGTGTCCATGGGAGCATGGGCCCCACCAGCCATGCAATCCCAGTAATACATAAGTATGGAGCCATTCAGGAGACGTATAAGGCAAGGAATGCTTGTAGCCCTAATTTGGCAATATCTGAAGAACCGTATTAGCTAGAAAAACACTTCAAGTGTGATTGTAATCAGGAGAGTGAGTACTTCTCTCAACATAAGTAAACAATCCATATCTCACATCATTTCTGAGATATGGGTACTGAAATGCACTGAGAAGGCACCCTTCAAACCCTTGGAATATGTTGTCAGTATCTCTGTAACCGTAGCAAGTAGGAAAAAAAATCAACTTCAGGTATCATCTACTAATTCCAAACTTGTTTCTGCAGATTAATTCACCTGAAGGTGAAACAATCTGTCTGTAACAAAGACTCCATATATCTATTTATTTTGGAGATATGGATGTCAAAAGGTATGATGGATGCCGTAATGTTATCCTATGGGAAATTGATGAAATTCAGAACACTGTAACTTTGGGCCCCGTGAATGTTTTGGCACCAAACTACCAAAAGGCACATCTGTTGGATCAGGACTTGCCACCCTGCAAATTTCAACCCAAAGGACCCATGCAGGAGAGTGGAAAAGATTTGCAGTTATTTTGACATACTTTCGCAAAATATTTTTTCAAATCATGAAAGTTTCGCAAAAAATATCACAAAACTTTCACATTTGAGATGGTATTTTGTGAAAGTATTTTCCCCTCGAAGTTGAAAAATGTATTTCTGGGGGGTTTATCACCCAATAAACAAAATGGTTAGCATCCTAAGGACCTCACTAGGTAAATACAGCAATCAGTGTTTACCTAGAGGGTCCCAGTTTTAAACGTCAGGCATATTTATTGTGTCACTAGCTGAAAACAAGATGGAGGAATCACAAAGTAAAAGGGCCATTTGCAAAAGTAAAAACAGGCATTTGCAAAGTTTTGTGATTTTTGCTAACTTTTCCTTTTGACTATAATGGGAATTTTTTGAATAGCTTTTGAATGGTATAATATTTTTTCACCAAATCATCGAAAGGCACATCGGTGACCAAGACTGCATCCTCTCTGAAGATTTTGGACCAAATGGACAAACCATGTGGGCTGTGGGCACAAACAAAAAATGAGCAAAAAGTAATTTTTTTGTGTTTTTTGGGTGTTCTGTAGCTCTGCAACCATACATCTAACCATAACAAAACATGCCAGATCCAGAGACCTATGGTACCAGACAGTGCATGCACATTTTCAGACAAATCCGTCTTATGGTGGCAAAGTTATTAGGGTGCAAACTTTGAGGTTTAACATTAAAGTGCTTACTCAACCCTAACTATAGTGAAGCTACCGTGCCACTATTATATATTTTTTTTTTATTTTATTTTTTAGTTGTTTAACCAGGTATAGCACACTAAGCTGAAAGCTTTTTTACAGGAGTGACCTGGGAGCACAAGGAGGTTAAGTGACTTGCTCAGGGTCACACAGTATGCAAGTGGAAGCTGTGGGATTCAAACCCAGATCTGGTCTGCTGGATGTCACCAGATTTGCAGCTCAGAGCCTTAGACCACTGCGCTATACTGCCTCCACTATACTGTATAGTACTGCATATATATATATATATATATATATATATACATACATATAAAACCTCCAGCCCCCACTCCTGCTTTCTTGCATCCAATACTAAACTGTTTAACTTAAAAACACTTCTTGTGTTTTGTGTTGCATGTAAATAATGTATTACCTTGCAGCCCCCAGTGCTGAACTACTTGGGTATGTCAAGGGAGTGCATTGATCCAAGAGATCTGGTTCTTGCCTATAATACAGTGGTAATGGAGGCCCTGGATTCTATTGCTGCTATTAGTGTTTGCCCGCTCACTCTGTGCCCAAGGTCCCCATGGTTTGATGGGACCTTGAAGGAGCTGAGGAGAGTGGGACAAAGGTTAGAGAGGTCCTGGTGGGGATTGGGCCTGGAAGGCAACAGGCTTAGACTGATGAAACATTATACAATCTATCAATCACCAATCACCTACAATAATGCAGAATTCCTGTCCAGGGAGGTTGCCACGGCTCATAATCATCCATCTCAGCTCTTCTGGACTGTGGATAGAGTGTGCAATCCAATCTGATTTCAGTCTGGTTAAACTCTTTCAGAAGAAAAGTGTGACAAGTCTGCTCAATTTTTTGCAGATAAGGTTGCTGCCATCAGGTCCAAGATCAACTAGACCCCCTCTATGGGGTGCTGCAGTGCTTGGTGGTAGGTCACAGACATCCAATTTGTTTGGACAGACTTTAGCCAGCCAAAATTCATAGATATCGTGAGAGTCATGCAGACTCTGCGGCCAACACGTTGTAGTATGGATCTGGGCCCCATGCTATTCCTTGTGGGTTGCATGGTTGAGATCAGTCTGATCCTTGCTGAGATAGTCTGGAGTTCATTGGCGAGGGGGATCTTTTCTGATCACCTAAAGGAGGTGGTCATGCAACCGCTCCTGAAAAAAACCTTCCTTGACCCAGACAGTCTGATTAAAAACAGACCTGTCTCTAACCTGCCTTTTGTGGGCAAGGTTATTGAGAAGGAGGTTGCACTGCAGCTGGATGACCATCTTATTGTCCACAATATTTATGATTCTCTCCCATCCAGATTTAGGAAGAGACTTAGTACCAAGATGGCCCTTGTCCGGGTGCTCAATGATCTAATAGCGACAGATCGGAGGACTCATTCTATCTTGGTCCAACTTTATCTCTGTGGTATTTGACACTGTGGACCATGGTGTGCTATTGGAGCACCTGTGGTTCATCTGTTGACTATCTGGCATGGTCCTCAGATAGTTTAGATATTTCCTTAAGGTTAGACTCAGAGAGTTGTCACTGGAATTTATTCCTCTGACTCTCTCCCTCTATCCTGCGGGGTGCCGTAGGGCTCCATTTTGTCACCCATGTTGTTCACAGTGTATATGCTGCCTTTGGAAAACATTGTTAGGTGGTACAGTTTGAGTTTTTACTGCTATGCAGATAATATTCAACTGTATCTGTCCTTTGTACCCAGGCAGGAGGATGCAATCTCAGTATTTAACAACTGTCTCTCCGAGATCCAAGACTGGATGAGTGCCAGCTGGCTGAAGTTGAATCTGGATAAGACTGAGGTGTTGGTGGTGGACCCAGATTGTCAAGTGGCAGGTGTGTTAGCTGGATAGTCATCTGGGCTTCTGCTTGGGGATGCTCAGCTGACCCCCTCACATCAGGTGCATAACCTGGGCATTATTTTTGACAATGAGCTGACTCTGAAATCTCGGTGCTGGCTGTTGTCAAGACCTCATTTTACCATCTGAGGAATATCACCCGGGTGAAACACCTGGTTCCTCCTGATGATCTTTTTACCTCAGTTCAGGCCTTTGTGACCATCCACCTTAACTACTGCAATGCCTAGTACCTAAGGCTATCAGGTGTTGATATTTGTTGCTTGCAGCTAGTGCAGAATGCAGCAGCCAGGTTAGTGACTGGTACTTCTAGGGCCAGTCACATTACACCTTTGCTCCAAGGACTGCACTGGTTGCCTGTACAGTGGCATATCCCTTTCAATGTTGACTTGCTGACCTACAAAACCCTACACTAGCAAGGACCCCACTACCTGAAAGATCTCCTTCTCCCCTGCTGCCCCTCCCAACCACTTCAATCCACCAATGAGGGATTGCTAGAAATTCCTAGGGTGTGTTTGAAGACATCTGGGGTTCATTCTTTTGCATATGTGGCCCCTACCCTGTGGAATTCTCTTCATCAGGTGAGGGTGTGCCTGACCATCCATAGTTTTAAGTCAGCCCTCAAGACACACTTATTTAAATTAGCTTTTCCTGACAGTCCCAGCTGATAACATTTTTAATTAATATTGCTGCTGATTTATAGACTGGAATGTCTGGTTTTATTTATGGATTTTATGTAATAATTTGTATATGTTGTTTTATCTATATGAGTTTTATTGAAATTTGTTCAGCGTTTTGATCCAGGGAAAGGCGCTTTATAAATAAAGCTTATTATTATTATTATATTTGCCATTTGTCTTATTGATACCCCAGTTTCTTCTGGTCATATTTAATTTCTTTATTCCTCACTGTTGACTAAAGATGACAAGTAAGAATTATTCCAGAATACCAGGACTAATGGGGAATTTAGGATTGGGGACTGAATACTTTGTATTTTTTCACTGTTTGGGGAACTTGGCATCTTGCATCTTTGATAACACCAGACAGAATTACCAGTTTCCTTGAATCATAAATTATTCAGAATTGTTTCTCACCTCTTTCCTGCGGGGTCTGATGTCAGATGGTGAAGACTGACTACATTCAAACAGCAGGTTGTAGATTAGGAAGGGAACCATCAGGCAAGCCTCAAATTAGACTGCAACTGGCCCTTAAAATTATGGATTTCAGATCAGGAGAGGGACACTTGTAATATTGATTAATTTATTGATTTCATGTATTTTGTTTTGAAAATTGGTAACTAGGAAAGGCACACCGAGACAAGACTTATTTTCAAGTTCAGTCTAGGGGAGTGGAAGCAAGCAGGTTCAAAGTAACAATGAACAAGCAACAAGGTACAATAATGCCATGTATGTATAAGAGAACCTTGAACAGCAGTTACAAGAATTACATGAGTACAATGTATGCAATTCTATAAAAGAGTACAGTCCTAGTGTATATGCTTCCTCCAAATTGGGTCAACAACATCATTGTTAAAATCTCCGAAAGTGAGAGGCATAATGCCGACTGGTGAAATTTTGCCTGTCAGACATTTGCTGTGTTTTTCCAGGGGACTTTGTCCCCTGCATCACCCTATTTTTATATAACTAACTCTGAATTGCAGTTGACTTGGAAGGGGGTGAAATACCAGTGAAACCACAAAAGTTCATCTTCGGGTCCATTACTGTGACAGTTTCAAATTCCATCGTTATTGTTGCTATAATGGCTTTCGCTGTGGAAATTTTGCTATTTTGCCAGTATACCAGCATATACTGTTAAATACTGTGAAAGGACAATGGCCACAACACTGAAAACTATACATGAGATGGGGAGGGCAGATTACAAAGGCAGTTGAATTCCAATAAGGGGTCCCAAGGGGACTAAAAGAAGACGACAGAAAGGGACAGGGGAGAGGAGGAGATTATGGACAACAGCAAGAGGGGAAAAGGTTTAGCAGGGAGGATTTAAGAGGTACTGCAGATAGACGGGAGAAAGGCAAATGGAAACAAATTGTTCAAAATTGCAGGAAGCCAGAACAAGAAGGCAGACTCACTGGAGGAAGTCCAGCATACAGGAACAGAAATGCTACAAGAATCAGAGGAACAGAGGAAGTAGTGGGAAGCAGGTAGAGGGGATAAAGGATGGGTCTGGTAGGGAGGAAGAGAGTAGATCCAGAATTTGAACAGAGAATGCACAATGAAGCAGGCATGGGAAGGCTCAATTTTCAAACCCTGAGGAATGGTGTAAGAGGCATCTTGCACTACACCATGCGCATTCCCAATTTTCAGATGCCCCCTGCAGCAACTGTGGTGGGCCATCTACACTGGCCAGACTTGTGCTGTCCTTCTGACAGATGCACCAATGTGGCAAGGTGATGGGGGGCTTACATTAGGGCAGTGCTGCAATATCTCCTTAATTGGGATTCTGGAAACACCTGCAATGGACACACAGGTCACCAGTTTTAGACCAGCCAAGAACCCCTGTGACTGCCTGCAGTGATGGAGTCATGCCAATGCCACATCTCACATCTGTCTCCACCCCCCCCACTAATGACCCAAAGGCACACGCTCAATGTCTGTTGCTGTGTGCAGCATGGGGGTGGGATGTTAGGGTTGGAAACCCTAATGCCACATTACCCTACTTTTTTGGTTTTAACCCTAACTAGAACATTAACAACATTGTTTACAATGTATTTACTCACTTCTTTGAGATAATATAATCATATCCTTATTTTCAGGTGGAAGCACAGGGCCCTCCAGGTCCTACACTTTCATTTATAATGTAACAGTGACCAAAGTATCAGCATAGACATCATATTACCCCCCCCATGTACCCAGTACAGAAAATTTTCCAATCCATGCCAAAAACACAATTTTGTACAACTACAATGCCATTCTGTACCACAGGTGCGAAAACACATTATGGCCAGAATTTGAAAAATGACAGCTGAGACATACATAAGGTGGGGTAATAAAAAGGCTATGTTGAAAATCTGGGATCAAAATATGTAAAAGTTGAAAAAAATATGAGCGTGTATTGCGAAATTGCAATGAGTTTTCACAACTTTGCTATGTTTTCAAACTGTAATCCCAAATTTTCAACATAGCTTTCTTATGACCCCATCCCATGAACAGAAAAAATGTACAAACCCTGCCTGAAAGGTAGATTCACCAAGTGACTGTGAAATCATCTTTTGGGCGGGAGTTATGTAATGACATTCATATTGTTCATGAGGCCATATTGAAAATTGGTGTTCAAAATGTGAAAAAATGACCGAGTTACTCATAAAAGTTGAAACCCCCATTGACATACATTGAACCACATTTACCTTAGTTTCTTATATTGCAGTCACAGGTTCCAGCAGCAAGATGTGTCTTTGATCTGAGAGTGGATCTTGAACCTGGGACCTGTTCAGGTGAGTGAGGGTGTGTGGGGGTGTACTTGAGGGTGTGGGGTGGTGGGTGCTGAGTTGGAGGTGGGAGGGGGGCTGATCGACTAGAGACTGTTTTCTTTCTTTACAGATTTTGAAAAAAAATTGAGAGACCATTTGCTTCATTTCAGGTTTGTGCCTAAAATGGGAGGTGGAAAGGGTGCCACTAGACACCAGGGAAGAAATAGAAAATAATGAGAATGGCAGTCAAGTGGTGGTGGGGGGGTGTCACTAGATACCAGGGAATAAAAGAAAAAGAAGGGGGATGGTGATCGACAGGTGTGGGGATGCCACTAGACACCAGAAATCAGGAACAGTGATCGGTGGTGGGGGGTTGCCACCAGATACCAGAGAACATAATATGTGATAATGAGGATGGCAATCAGTGAGTGGGGGGGTGCCACTAGACACCAGGGAAATCAGGGGGAAATGGTGATCAGTGGGTGGGGGTTGCAATTAGACACCAGGGAAGGCATTTATTATTTAGGGGAATGGTTGGTGGTGGGGGGATGCAACAACACACCTGCAAAATTTTAGATAGTGAAGGGGACAGTTATAAGAAGTGTGGTAGGTGCCACTTAGACACCAGGGCAACTTAACAACTTAGCAGGGACAGCAATGGAGTGTGGGTGGGTGCCACAATTACCTGGTAAATGGTGACTCACAGCTCACACTGCAATTGACAGCACAAGTTTAGCTGCAGCTGCATAAGTCAATAAATTCACTAGTTCTCATACAGAGAGCGTGGGGGAAGTGTTCCTCTCACTAAGCTGGGCACCAGGGATTTTGGATGCCCATAAAATGTATTTCTGGCTCTTAATGAAAAAACAAACATCAGAATCTAGCTAAACTGGTCCCATTTAGCTAGGTTCTGGTGTTCGTTTTTTAAAATACCAACATTTGGTTACGTGATGGCAGCTTGAAGAGAAGCAGCAACCTTCCATAGCTCCACACAACTGCTATACACTTTAGCCTTTTCATACTGAATTTACAGCAAATAGTGAGTAACAAAACCCCTCATCTGAATCGGGGAGACCTCTAGAACCTGGTAATATTGGAATTCCATGGATGTAACATGAAGAAGGCATTGCCATGGCATTCTCCTCCATCAACTCTGGAGAAGGACAAGGCCGCAAAATGCCCTAAACGCCAACCTCCTGGCTCAAATAAATCTCCTACCTCATTGGCCACGCTCTCGGAAAAGAGATTCTTAGAGATCATGCAGCCATTACAAGAGAAAATTACAGATATCTCAGAGGATCTACAGCATATTAAATCCTCGGTTCAATCTCTAATTATCCAGGTAGGAGATACAGAAACTAAATTGATCCCCCCAGAGAAAAAACAAAATAAAAGTGAGCTAGCAGTGATGCAGTTTGGCCAGAGATTCAAGAAACCTGAAGAGAAAATAGAAGACTTGAAAGGGAGGATCAGGAGAAACAACTTTCTTATTATCGGAGTGCCCAAAAAGGAAAAGGGAACCACTCGTATAATTTTTCTTCAAAAGCTATGTGAGAAGAGTGCAGGTCCTTCTCTGAATGGAACCACCTATATAATTGAGTGTGCTCATAGGGCCCTCCATTCTCCCCCACCACCTAACTCTCCTCCTCGACCTCTCATCTTCAAATTATTAAACTTCTTGGATAAATAGCACGTACTGGCCAAAGTCCGGGAACTGCAAGATGTTCTATGGGAGGGGTGTATAATCAGGATTACCCAGGATCTTCCACAGCTGGAAAGGATGAAAAGGAAAGAAATGCACCGGACTGTTTCGAAGCTTATTGCCACTGGCACACCATTCCAGATGAAATACCCAGCGGTGCTTCAAGTTAAATCTGGTGAACAGTGGGTATCGTTTGAAACCCACGAACAGGCCGTACAGGAACTTAGAGGTCTCTTTCCAGATCTGTTTAAATGAAGAAACCCTTGAAAGTATGTTGAAATTTTTATATATTACAAAGTCGTCTGATTAATATTCTTGATGGAACAGCCGGTCACCTTGAGACTGTGGCCTATCCTCTATAAAGATGGATCCCTGAGGTTAACAGTTGCAAGGAACCTTGGTTTGGTAAATCACAAGCAACACTGTGTGCTAATATTCAAGACTTTACTAAAAGAACATTCAGTATATTTTGGCACCTCTATGGTGGGAATCTACGGTAGTGTCAGCATTTAACTTTGTCATGCAATTTGGGGTATATCTCCCATTTCTTTTCCAGCGTTACTCAGGTCCTTACATTAGTTCAATGGTTTGAAGCTAAAGGTGAGCTACCGTTGGTTTGAGATTGAGTAAAATTCACAGTTCTGCAAGAAATCCAGACCCAAGACTGCAAGTAGCGCTATTTTTTTATTTTTACCGTTTATGGGCTGTGGAGAGATATGCTACCTGATCATAGTGGTGAATGACGGTCTTTAAAACAACTGAATATTCCTGGACTCATTTTCTTTAGTTTGCTTAAAGATAATAATAAAAAAAAAACAATGATCCGGGACAGCTACCGTTTATTTTTCTTCCTTTTTCTTTTTTTTTTTTTGCACAGTGAAGCAACCAAGATGGTAGTATATAAGATAACACATAGACTAAACCACTTTATGTGTTGTTTATCATTTAATCTGTTAGAATTCATTGGACTTAAGATTTTAGTCGCTTAATGTTAAACTGACTACAGAACTTGATTGCTATTTGTATAGCAGGGGAAGGGCAGGAGTTTGTTCTGGTGTGATTTAGACCTGAGCAACAACATCACTCGCCAGGGCAATTTAAGTGGTACGGTTTATTTGAACTAGGGTTAGGATGGTTGTATATGTTAAGGAAATTAGTTTAAGGGAGGGTTACAGGGTATAAGTGTTCTTTCTAAAAAACTGTGTGGCTGGTGGGAATGGGAAATCAAGTGCGTCAGTTCAACCTATCACCGAAGAATTTATTTTGGCTACTGAAATGGTATACATCAAATGTTTTTTTTGCCTATTGTAGATCAGGTCGATCTGCTATTACCTCTCTAAATATTTATTATAAGTGGTCCTTATAATGTTATGAGCTAGAACATCAAAGGTGCCCAAGACTGGTTTAAAAGGCAAGTTATTCTTCATCACCTCCTTCATTTAAAAGTGAGGAATGCATGTCTCCAAGTGATGCATCTCTGGCGTGAAGATGTAACTCTGTTATCCAAGAACTGGGTGGGTCAGGTACAGTATATGGCTCAGGGAAACGTACAAATAGTGGGAGAGTTGCAATACTAATAGGGAGGAATATCCCCTCTAAACTGGAGAGGGAGATCTGGGACCCTAATGGCAGATATATCATTCTGCATGGCTTTCTTGAAACACAACAGATCATACTAGGGCTATATATGGTCCAAACTGTGAATCCCCACACTTCTTCACACAGCTGTTGAGTCTAGTGGTTGCTAATATGCCCATTTTGACTATATTAGGGGGTGACTGGAACACTGTTCCATATTCACATCTAGAAAGATATGACTCCCGGAAGCAAGGCCTAACTCCCACACAGAGGGCCTTACATGACCTTATGAGGAGTGCTGATCTCATAGATGTGTGGAGAATACTAAATCTGGAGGAGTGCCAATATACTTTTTTCTCACCCCCACATAAATCCCTCTCTCAGACTGACTTTCTCCTACTGAGCTCCTTCTCTCTCCCAGGGGTAATAAATGTAGATATACATGAGAGGGTCATATATGACCACTCACCTATCTCCATTACATACCTCCTTGGACCTGGAATTAAAAAAGATGCCCTCTGGTGGCTAAATAATCAGCTGCTCCAAAGACCTGATTCCCTACAACACATCAGGGAGTTTCTTTCCAACTTCTTAGTTGATAATAGAGACTCAGTGGCCAAAATAGACATTGTTTGGGTAGCCTTAAAATGCTCCCTTCGATCAGAGTGTCTCTGGATGTCTGCCACTAGATATTGGCAGTTTAGATGTCAACAGAATAATTTGCTTAGGGCCATCTACCAACTGGTAAATACACGTAATCACCTTTCCTCCTAAGCAGATTGGGTTAAACTACATGGTTTGCAAGCTCAATAGTCTGCCCTTATGTTCCAGAAAGTGGAACTCTCGTTAAAGCATACCAAAATTAGATACCTTGACAGAGGGGAGAAAGCAAGAAAGTAGCTAACAATCTGGCTCAGACAAGCTGAAACCTCTCGTGTTATTCCTAGTATTAAATCAGAACAAGATAAGCAAATAGTTACTTCCCCCAAGGATATTGATGAAGTGCTAAGATCCTACTATCTGAGACTTTACTCTGAAAACCAAGAGGAGAGACCCACTGTGTTTGCCATTACTGGATATATCTCTTCTATTTATCTCCCTAAATTACCCTCTCACCAGGCTGCTCCACTTGGTAATTGGATCAGTGATCAGGAAGTTAAAATGGCAATTGAATAACTTTCATTAGACAAATCCCCTGGGCCTGACACACTTTCCAACAACTTGTACAAAAACTGCTTCTCGGAACATTCCCCTCTCCCCACAGAGATATATAACTTCTGGAACTCCGAGGGCCTCTCAGAATAAAATTTCCTTAATGCATTAATCACTCTTATTCCCAAGCAAGGTAAGGATCCCCTTTATGCTGAAAACTATAGCCCTATATCATTGATCAACACTGATATAAAGATTTTTTCCAAAATTCAGGCTAAAAGGGTTGGGACCTGTACTACCTCATCTCATTGGTAGAGAGCAAATTAGTTTCATGACAGGGAGATCATCAGTGGATCGCATGCGTAAACTAATGTATATACTCTCAGCATCCAAGGACTCAGATCTGCCTGCAGTTCTTGTGTTCCAGGATGCTCAGAAAGCATTTGACAGGGTCGCTTGGGACTTTCTTTTTGCAAATCTGGCCCACTTTAGTATACCTTTGGGATTCCTTAGATGGGTCAGATTATTATAGTCCTCCCCTTCCACTCAAATATGGTGCAAAGAGGGACCAGACAAGGTTGTCCCTTGTCCCCACTACTTTTCAACCTTTACTTAGAGCCCTTGATCAAAACTGGTATCATTTCCGAGGCTCCAAGGAGTTAGAATAGGAGGTCAACATTATACCCTGTCAGCATATGCAGATGATCTCCTTTTATACCTCGAGGAACCTCAAACAGGTATCCCTTCCCTTTTAGAAGAGATTTACCTTTTTTCTGGGGGTTCGCATTATAAACTCAATCTCACTAAAACCAAAGTTCTCCCCTTGAATAATAGAACTTCTAGGTCAGTGTTGCCCCACACTAAACTTTTGTGGGAGTCCACTTCCCTTACCTATCTGGGAATCAGGATCACCAGAGACATCTCCACTATGCTTAAGCTTAATCTCTCAGATTTATTAAATATGCTTAAGGCTGATCTTGATAGATGGGGTGGTCTTCCTCTCTCATTGTGGGGAAGAATAAATACCCTTAAAATGAATGTGTTACCCCAAGTGTTGTACCCTCTGAGAATGCTTGGATTTTTCCTTCCCAGAAAATGGTTCACTAAGTTTCAAGCCATTCTAACTGCCTTTCTTTGGAAAGGTAAGGACACTAGATGTTCTTATTTTAAACTCTCTGCACCAAAAATGCAGCTTAGTTTATCTGTACCCTCTTTTTTTGGTTACTATTGTGCTCATCACCTCAGTAATCTGGCATACTGGTCAAAGGAAGAGCAAACTAATGGTCTACAACAATATTCTCCTTTATGGTTAGATATTGCAAGATCCCTAGCTGCTCAATGCCACTGTACCCTTCTATCCCTAATATACGTCTCTCCCAGAGCACTCCCTAAACCACTGTGGAATACCCCAATGGGGTGGTCAATTACAGCCTTACATCAATTGCAATTGCATCTCTCATATAAATGGCACACCTCACTTGACCAACCCATTCTGAGTAACCCTCAATTTAAAATTGGACATAAACCCATACCAGCCACCTTTTGGCCTCCTGTGGTCAACAAGAGAATCTCAGATCTGTATGCTTATGGCACACTAATCTCCTTTACCATTTTTCATCTTCTTTTTAAGATGCCTTCAGCAGCTGTTTTCAAATGCAAACAACTCAAGGAAACCATTATGGCCCACCTGGGGTTTGCAGAGATGCAGAGATCACCTGCTGATAGTTTGCACCTACTTTTACAGCTGGCAAAGAAACCTCATGCCATTTCCAAGGTGTATAAAGAAATACAATCACTTGATCTCAATTTTCCTCAGGGGGTCTGTTATTATTGGTCCCAAGCATTATCACTGGGTAATGAAACCAATTTCTGGAGAAACTTATGGCAAAACATATACAAATTTATAAAACAAGATAAATTGCTCTTAATTCAATTTAATAGCATGCACAATCTATATTTCACCCCAATAAAGCTTTATTTATTTATAAGTTTTACCAGATCGGCATACTGAGCAACATGCTTAATTCCAGATGCAACCTGGGGGCCGAGACCCAAATACAAACATGTAGGTTCATAAGAAATTGATTTTCATACATAGTACAAAAGTGGGACAACAAGCATCATGTTACCACTTAAAGTGAAAATAAATGGTTACAGACAGAGGTAATGCATACCTAGTGTAGAGAAAATTGGAGGGTGGACAACTTGGAAGCAGCTATTTCACCATAGGAGTGGGGTTGATTTAATTGAAACAGGTGCAGCTGGAGGAGAAATGCCCTCGGAGTAGGCAATTTCATTGGTAGGGGTTGTGGGTATGTCTTATGTGGGCAGGGGAGAACGTTCCAGATTTGAGGGATTCGGTAGTTAAAGGCAGTCTGGCTTTTTTTAGTGCGCATGAACGGAACATGCAGCATTCTTGGGTCCTTGCTCCTGAGGGAGAAGGCAGGTGGAGGTTGTTGGGAGAGGGTAGAGAACAGGTAGGGTGGGAGGGAGAGGGACCAATATTTGGCTGCGAACCTGGCACAGTTTGTTTGTCTACGATCCTGGAAGGATGGCAGGGTTAGAGAGGTGCAAAGGTTGCAGTGGTGCTTTGAGTGTGGGCAGTCGATGATAAAGTGACAGAAAGAGAGGAACAGGGTGTTGAGGCTGGCCAGAGTGGACGCGGGGGGCTGTGGTGTGTACTATATCACTGTAGTCTAAAATGGGCAGAATCATTTTTTGGACAATGGCTTTCCTAGACTGTGGGGGGAAGCAGCTTTTGTTCAGGTATAGCTCGACGAGCTTTGGGAGGAGCTTTTTATGCAAGGATTTGATGTGGGAGGGGAAGTCTAGGTGTTGGTCAAGCCAAACACCTAAATACCTGTAGCTAGTGTAAGACTCCGGAGGGTCCCATCCAGTTTTAAAAGAGGTGCTGGGGGATTGACAGGAGAGTCTTTGTTGGGACCCAAAGGTTTGGGATACAGTCTTTTTTTAGTTTAAAAATAACTGGTTGGACCTAAACCAGTGCTGGATGGCTTAGAAATCCTCTTGGAGGAGGGTAGCTATGCTAGATGCTGATGGGCCAGAAGCATAGAGGACAGTGTCGTCCACGTACATCTGGCTAGATGAGTGTTTGCAGGTAGATGGGAGGTCATTTAGAAAAATGGAGAAGAGTAGGGGACCTAGGACAGATCCTTGGGGGACGCTGGATAAGTCTGGAAGTGGGTTTGAGGTGTGAGTGGCTTGTTTGATGGTTTGGGTCCTTCCCACTAGGTAGTCTTGGAAACAATTTGTGGCTGGTTTAGCAAGCCCTGCTTCAGCGAGTTTTGAGAGGAGTAGGGAGTGGGAAACGATATCAAAAGCCTTAGCCAGGTCGATAAAGATGGCCATGGTGATGTGTTCTTTGTCCATGCCCATGAGAATGTTGGTGGAGACTCATAACAGGGATGTGATGGTGGAGTGGGATTTGCAGAAGCCCAATTGGAATGGGGTGAAGAAGGAGGGTCCTTCCAGATAAGGCATGAGTTGTGACAGGACCAAACATTCTTGTAGTTTGGCCAGTATTGGGAGTAGGAAGATGGGTCCGTAATTTTCTGGGGAGGATGGATTGCCCCCTTTTGGCAGCAGGATAATGGTTGCCTGCTTCCATGCCGTAGGGAGCTTGCCCAGAGAGAAAGTGAGGTTACAAAGGTCGGCTATAGGAGCTGCTATGACTAGAGTGGATAGGAAGAGCATCTTGGCATCCATGGATGTCGGGCATTTCCCTTTGTTGGGGTTTAAAGCCCATAAAGATTTGAAGACTTCTGCTTTGGTTATTGGATGGAAAGAGAACGGCAGGCTGGGATAGGCAGGTTTTGGGGGCATGAGCAAAAGGGGGTTGAGGGTGGAGTATAATGGAAGGAGGACAGGAGTTTTCTGCACAGCTGGAGAAGTGGGAGTTTAAAATCTCAGCCACATCGATGGGATCAGAGATGAGAGAGCCCTGGACAGATAATGTGGGGGGTGGGGGTTGAGTGGGGGGGATAAGAGGGGATTTTAGAGATTTCCAGAAGTCGGTTGGATGATTTATGTTATCTCTAAAAGCTGAGAGGAGGTAGTTTTTTTTAGCTTGGTGGATGGAGTTTGTGCAGGTATTTCGTAGAGATCTGTAGGTGGTGAGGTGCTGCTGACTGCCCAGCTTCTTGAAAGCTTTCCAGGCATGGTCCCTTGTGTGGCATAACTTGATTATATCTGCCGAGATCCATGGGAGGTGTGCGCCTCTAACTTGTTTCTTGCGTAGGGGGGCATGTTTGTCCCCGACTTTTAGGAAGCGTGATTTGAAGACATCAAAAGCAGTGTCAGTGGAGGAGGCTTTTGAGATAAAGGACCAATTTTTCCATCCTAGGCCCAGCAAGAGAGATGCTAGGTTGAGGGAGTTGTAGGACCTGGTGTATAGTGTTTTTTTTTTTTGGGGGGGAAGTAGGGTCGTGCACTTTCCTGATCAAGTAAATCATGTGATGATCACTTATTGAATTGGGTAATAGGCCAGCACTTAGGATCCTGTGATGGTGGGAGGTAAGAGCACAATCCAGTAAAGAGTGATTTGGGGACTTGTAGTTAAGTCTGGTGGGATTGGCAATGAGTTGGGTTAGGTTTAAGGCCTTACTTTTGATCTTTAGGTGAACTTTGTCTGGCCCTAACAAGTTTGTATTAAAATCCTCGGTAGCGTGGAGCTCACCTCCCACAGCTAGGGTCTGTAAGGAGGTTAAGTGGGAGAGGATATCTTCGGGGAGTGTACGGTGGGGGGGGGGGCAGTATGAGCCTGTCACATAAATGGAGGGGAGAATGGGAGTGTAAATTTTAAGAGTAGAGAATCGATAAGTCCAGGAAAATAGGGGATGGCCACTTTAGTGAACTGGTGACTGTTTACGATATACATAGCCGTGCCTCCTCCTCGCTTTTTACCAGGCCGGTCATGTCTAATTATTGTATACCCTGGTATGGATACTTCGGCATCCGTGTGATGAGGTTTAAGTCAGGTTTCGGTTAACACAAATATGTCAGGGCTCAGTGATTGAGCAGTTTGTTGCAACATTGAGATTTTAGATAGCAAACTGCAAGTGTTTAGGCGGAGGATACGGAGGCCTTTTGGAAAAGAGAAAGGGGGTTGGGGATTTGTATTTGGGGTGGTTGGGCCTGGGTTTGCCTCTATGTCCCCAGCCAGAAGCAAAAGTAGGCAGATAATATATTTTGGCTTTGACTGCAGGGGTGTGGGCTGGTTGGGGTGGAATGAATGGAGGGGGAAGTTGGCAGGTAGTGTCTGGTAGGGGCGTGTAGGGCCAGGAGTTCAGGGTGAAAAGAAGGAGGAAGGATAGTGGCACTAATGGGCCCATAGTAGCTGGGACCTAAGTTCGGAGCTGGCGAGTGAGAGTTTGTTGTGTGGTGTAGGAGGGGAGTTTGCCATGGGGGCAGTGACAGCGGTGATTCATGGCTTGGGAGAGTGGTCGGGGGCAAAGAGGATAAAGAGGCCTGGGAGAGGAGAGATAGGACTGTGGGAAGCCACATTTTGGACTGAAAATGTGGGAATTCATGTGCTGGAGGAAATTAATTTTTTTGTTGTTGTTGTTTGAGCCCCCAGGTGGCAGCAGTTGATAAGCTGCAAATGGGAAAATAGGCTGATAGGTTTTTGCAGTCACATGACTTCAGCCTATAAAAGCAGGAGCTCACCAAGGGCAGTGGTGGGGGTGGTGGGGAGCCAGCGTGCAGTGCTGGTGGGGTAGAAGCACACTGGCAGTGGGGGACACAGGCTGGCTATAGCAGCGGTATGAGAGTTCAAAAATGGCGCCAGAAACTGCACCCTGCTGCGACAAGTTTTTCTGTAATGGCTGCGTACCTGGAGATTCCTCGGCTGGGGGGTCCAGTCCTGATGCTGCAGGGGAGGGCAGGACTCAATTTACAGGGCCCTCTTGACCCTAGTTTCCCAGTCTGTGCTGGAAAATAGAAAGGTTTTATAGAGTCAATTTCTGTGAGAGGAGTAAGGCTTAAAGGTAAGTGAAGTACAATAGGCCAAAGAAAAATTAGGCAGCAAGTAATTCAGTTTACACTTGTTTCCTTTTGGAGCTGTGTGGTCCTATGCTTTAAGCTGTTTGCTGTGGGGGATGGGGGCAGTGGAGTGCATGGGGAAGAAATGGTTCCGGTAAGGAACTAGGCTCCGGTAACTACCCTTCTCAGATAGTTGCTGAGGCAGGGATTGAGAGTGCTTTAAAAAGCATTTTCTGCATGCAAGTGAAGATTATGGACTCTGCACACAGATCAAGGGCTCTTTTCAGCCACTTGGGACACAGATATGGAGAACAGGTACAGAATCAGCAATGTAGGTATAATTACCACGCCATGCTCAGTTACCCCCTCCTCCAACTTTCAGGTAACAAGCTTTCCTCGGCGGGGGGGTCAGGTCCCGATGCTGCAAGAGAGGGCAGGTCTCAATTTACAGGGCCCTCACAACCCTAGTTTCCCTAGTAGGTCAGTTGTCATCCCCATCTTCTCAAAATGTAGCAACCTCCCAGGATCTTTATACCATATGCTATGGACTTGTACAGTTGTTCAGACTTTCTGGCAATCTATTAAGCAAATTCTTAATCCACTTCTCGTTCTTGATTCTTTTTTTTACTCCAGAAATCTGTTTATTGTATCACTTCCCGAAAGGCACGTCGAACACTAGAAAAGCTCATCTGGCTCTGATTTCTTCTACAGCTAAATTAATTATTATGAGACACTGGATGGATAGCTCAGTGTTATCAGTCCTGGAATGGTATAAGGAACTGTTATTTGCTCTCCAATTGGAGAAACATATTTTATCCATGGGTAATTGGGCTCACCTTTATCAGTTTAGATGGGGACCATTAGACACATTGCTTACTATCTGTAAACCATAACTGGCAAGGATGTATAATTCTTTTCTTTATGTGTAATTTTGCTGGATGGAACTGTAACACACTTGATAAAGGGTGAGTTAGGGAAGGTTTTTGAGGGTGGGGTGGGCAGGGAAGAAGGTTTTATATCAATTTTAATAAGTATGTCACTCCAACTCTGTAAATTCTGCAACTCATACACACTGTATTGGGAGTGAATCATGTAACTGCCTGCTTGACATCCATTTCTTTGTCAGTATTGTATTAATGTGAAAAGGAAAATCTAAATAGAGCTTATTGAATTATAAAAAAAATAAAATACCAGCATTTTATGTATTGTCCACACTTATTAGTATGAGAGAAAATAAACAAGATGACAGTTGGCACAACCCTATAAAAGTTAGGTGCCCTGCCAAGCAAGTGGTGCGAAAGCAAAAAACACGCATTTTCAGCATCAAATTTTTATTTTCACTACAGAACATTACCACAAAAAAAAACTACTATGCATGTGTAGGTTTGAAAACAGTGAATGTTAACCTTTAAAAATTGGTAACCCTTTAATATTTTTTCACCAGACCTGTCAAAGACATTGTCTTGAAAGATGAAACATGTCCGCTGCAAGTTTTGGGAAAAAAATCTATTACATGTAGGCTATAGGGGAGAGCAAATAAACCCATGCTAAGTATAAAAAAAAGTTAGATTATCCCAAAAATGACAGCTACATGTATCAGAACCTGCACAAGCTGCCATCTAAAAAACATCCACACATCATGACATTGCCTCCTAAACAAGACATACAAAATTTCACCTCATTTTGTTAAATAGAGCCAAGGATATAAATGTAAAAATGTAGGGGTTTAACATTAAACAGGCTACTGAACCCTAAGTATAGGAGCGCTACTGTGCCCCTATAATATTAAATAATATTATATTTACTGGTTAGGGTCAATAAACCACTGCTGGCAGACCCCTACAAACTCCATAATTCACACTTGTGAATTACAGAGTTCTGCAAACCATGGTTTCAAAATAGCTGGGAGAGCACCTGGGTCAGAAACTGTCCTCATGCTGGCCGTTCACTTCGCACACTCAGGAACCTCCAGCACAAGTGACAGGTTTCTCGGCAAATAAAAGAAATGAAAGCCAGGCATAGTTTTTCTATTAAAACTCTCACAGTGGCTTTCTTCTAATCCTGGGCACTTTCAAATAAACAAACCCCCCAAATAATCCCTCAAGCCTCCTGTCCCTATCAGTTGCCTGCCTCTCACGTGACCAACTGCCATCACCTGATCGAGCACCAAGGAGATGACAGAGGATGGAGTTCTCTGAAGATGGGCTGACAGCTGTAGACAGCAGCGACATGTTGCAGATTCATAGTAAGTGTCACCTGGATCATCGAACAGAACAGAAGTGTTTTATTCAGTGTCAGCTTTCTTTGGACCCTGCAGAACAGAGATGGCTCCCTACTATAACCTGAATGCTAATGTTTCACAGCAGGTCAGTGATTGCAATTTGCGGTGGTGGGGAAGGGGAACAAACACAGCCTTCTTAATTTTATTGAACTAATCAATGGGTGCAGAGATTGAAACTTCATTGTAGCTGCCCAGAGATTAAAACTCCACTGCTGCTCCCCCTGGATAGCACCTCACCATTTATCACCTTCTCACAATTTTTTATCTATACCTATCTAAAACCAGTAAATATAAAAAATAAAACATGGGGAACTGTGTAAACTTAGATTTTATGCACACCATCGATGTGTGATGCCCAGATAAACCCATTGCACACCTCAGGTGAGTATAAAATCCTCATTATACTCACTTCCCCATGCATTATTCTATATATATTATATGATATTATATTTTTCTGTCATGCATTGTGTTGTATTGCACTATACTATACTATACTATACTATACTATACTATACTATACTATACTATACTATGTATTTATTTGAATTTTAATGACCAGGTAAGCCCTCTAAGACTAGAAGTCCATTTTTCAGGAGTGAATGGAATTAGTTACATGCATTGAAGGGTATAGATGTACAGTGCAGTACAGCACAGAAAAATACAGTGTAAAGTATCATACAATGATACATTTTCAAATACAGACATGTTTAAATTAGTTACACAATATAGCAAAACATATGCTGTATACACACTTACAATTCTTGTTCAAAGACTAAAAATATTTAGATACAGGGACGCCTGCCTACACTTGTCATCCCTTCACTAATCCTGCATATACATATAACATTAAGGTTGGGTGGGGTGAGTGGGGACTTCAACGAAAGCAATTACAGGGGACTGTAGTCCAGAAGAGGAATTTTAGTCTCTTTTTAAACAGCGCTAGGGTAGGGCAAGACAGAATCCCAGGGGGAAAGGAATGGTGCAAAGAACAAGAAAGATCTTCTTCCTATTTCATATCACAGTTTGGGAACTTCTAGCAGTGGGACAGCTGCAGTTCCAAGAGGTCTGGTTAACTGTTTGCATTGTATAACACCATGGAGACTGGGTGGGGAAGGGGACTGCAGGAGCTTAAAGTTATGACAAAATAGGGGGTAGTGCAGTCTGGTTTCAAAGAAGGTCTACCCCGGGATTGTTAGCACTTTGTAATAATGTGTTCTGGGGCGTGCACCTCTCACATCTGACATATTCAGATCACCCATCAGCAATAGCGCCCCTTTTTCTGACATTCTAAGTATACTTTCTATCATTTCCTTGTCCATTTCCTCCCTCTGAGAAGGGGGTCTATATACAACCCCTGTGCATATTGTGGTGCCATTGCTGGTCTCCAAATTTACCCACAGTGCTTCTTCTCCTCCCTGTTTACCCTTTTGTTCTGTTGCTTTGATTCCTTCCCTTATGTAAAGAGCTACTCCTCCTCTTTTACCCTCCCTGTCCCTCCTGTAGACAGTGTATCCTGGTTTGTTTACATCCCAGTCATGGTTTTGTGTGTACCGTGTTTCTGTGACTGCCACAATATCCAGATGTTCCTCCTCCATCAAGGCCACTAATTCAGGAAGCTTGTTACTCAGACTACGGGCATTGGCACTCATTGCTCTACATTTTTTGATGGCTTTACCTTCTGTTGCAGCATCCCCCACTGACCTTTCTACCTTGGTCTTTTTCTCATTTAGTACCCTGTTTTGTAGGGAGAGGCCGGGATTTTCCTGCTGCTTATCAGTGCCTCCCCCTTGACTAGTTTAAAAGCTTGCCAATGAAGCATTTAAACTGATTGCTCAAAAGACTTGTTCCCTTCCTGGACAGATGCAAACCTTCCTGCCAGTATAGGCTAGTGTCCCTCCAGGTGGAACCCCAGTCCCCAATGAAGCCAAACCCCATGCTCCACACCATTTTTTCAACCATTCATTAAACTGCATGGTGCAAAGTACCCTCGCCTCACTCATGCCATTGACAGGCAGCACCTCTGAGAAGGATACTGTGTGTGCTACTTGTCTTAGGCCCCTCCCCAATTCTACAAAGTTCTTCTGCACTGCTCTAATCTCATGATGAGCCAAGTCATTCATCCCTAGGTGGACTATGACGTCCAGCTCAGACTCCCGTGCAGCTGTTTCCATGATCCTGAGGATGCGCTTCTTGTCCCTCCAAGCCATGGCACCAGGCATGCACCTTACTTCAGTTTTCCCTGCTCCCCCCAGTTCTATCCCCCTAATAATTGAGTCCCCCACCAGTAGCTGCTTCCTTTCCTTGTGGTGTCCTCTGTCTCCTTCCTGTGGGCCTCCCTTGTGACAGCTGTCCTCAGCCTCCTTAGTCTCCTCTGTGGGTGCATCTATAGGGAAGCTATGCTCCCCCAGAATGGTGTAAGGACTGTGGAGTGGAACAACTGACTGGGTGTGCCTCTGTTCCACCATCCTGATATGAATAATGATATGAATAATGCCTTAACTAACACCTGATTTGACTGATATGAATAATGCCTTAACTAACACCTGGTTAGAGATTACTTTTAAAGGTTTTGTTATTATACAAGCATTTTTGATATTCACGTTGATCATTATGCTTTGCTGCCTACGATGTACACTACACCAACACCATGAGCAGCTCGAGTTCCTTTACAAGGCTCGCATGTCAGTATTGTAAATGACCACTGCTCCTGTCCTTTCCCTGGATTTGCTTGTGTTGCCCTTGGAGGCAACAAATGGGGGGGAATTGTTACATGAGGTCCCTGCACACTAATTGATACCCTCAGACTTACACTGTAGACAGCTAATGCTTATGCATAGGTTATACTAATACAAAGGGCCAAGGGCATCTACCATATAAGAGTAGATGTCAGGATATGGATGCAAATTGTTGTATCCACTTTGCTTGCTAATACCACACATCATACCATGTATTTTCTGTCTATTTCTTACTTGTCAGATGCCAAGACACCTGTCTTTGAAGTAATTATAATATGTAAGGCAACATTGCTATCCTTTGGTGATGTGCACCACTACACTTTGTTATATAAGTTTCTGTATAAGAACTTATTTGTTCTAAAACTGATGACTTTACAGAATTATATAATGTTATCTTGGACTGTGGAGCCACCTCTAATTTAGCCAATAGGGCTCATCTCTGTAATTAGAAATGTTTCTATCTTTTAGTAACCATAGTAATTATCACAGGTATATAATGTTATGCACAGGCTTTACACCTTGGAGACCCGAGAGATCCCAAGAGACTACAGAGAAACCTCGAGGTGTAGGGAACGCTTAGCACTGGCTCCTGGTTCGTATTGGTAAGAACTGCTTAGAGCAACTGTGATTTATCCCTTTTGTAGTAATAAATGTGCTTATTACTTGAATGTAACTTGTTTGTGATTATTTGCATTCCCAATATCATCAAGAATCTGAAAGCGAGGCTCAGACCTCTTACAAATTGGCAACCGTGTGCAGGTGATATTTGGTGCTTGTAAGTTTTCACTTGTTGCTGAAACTTTTCCTTTTCCCACAGAGACTGTAGGTGTGCACTCCCGTATCACCTCTCCCATTTTTCCTACCAGTCTGTGGTCACTTGCAAAGTCTGGCTGACTTTTTGGGTGTGGTCAATGCTGTCTCGACCCACTCCATAGCAGCTTTGAATTGCAAGCCTACAACTTATACAGTAGCCCGGCTGTGTTTAAAGTACTCATGTTGTGGATCGATATGCAACACACTGTCTTTTTCACAGTTTGCATTTTCATTCCCTCCCACACAATGGCCACAGTATCAGATATCTGCGCAGAACTGAGATTCGATGTCTTTAACTTCCTTACCTCCCATGGAGGATGGGCTGACTTCGCGTGGGATGCAAGTCAATCTGACAACCCTGTACTGGGGATTTCAACTCAGTACACAGAGACGCGACAGTCAACCAATAAGTGCTGCACTAAAGGGTTGATGGTCACCACTCTCTACGCTGCTTTGGAAGCCTCCAAAGTGAGGTTTCGCTCCCTTGATCTGCAGATCACATCTCTTAAGTGAGAGATGTGTTTATAGGAAACTGAATGTATTAGACTGTAGCAGAATTTGGAGCCTGAGCTCCAAACTCTGCAAAATGAAAAGGATTCACTATTGCATCATTCAGCACAGGCTGGTGAACAAGAAATGTGTACTCTGAAACAGGAGTGTGAAAGTTTGAGACAGGATAAGAGTCAGGTTGTGCAAATGAATGATTTGTTGAGTGCTGTGAATGCACAGTTGAGTGATGAAATGGGTGAGCTACAGGACGAGATCAACCAGGTACGTAATGATTTAGAAATAGCCTATAGGGATAATCGTGAATTGAGCACCACGCACCGTGTTTTGCAGAAACATAAGCAGGATCAGGTTAATATGGATGTTGCAAGTGTGAATCATGATGAATGTAGAGCTAAGATGGACTAACTGCGTCATCAGCTAGAGGTTTTGACTGGCCATGTTAAGGCAATGGGATGTGTAGCCCCTGACTTTTTCTCTCGTCATCAGAAGGGGAGTTATCTGATGATGACGTCTCACAGTACAATGCCCAGTCATGCCCCTACTATGGCCCAGAATCCCCACCCAGCCATCCACAGCATGGCGGGTCCCCACCCCCAACTCCCCAGGTCACACGTCAATGATGTCGTGACACTTATCATGGGAAAGGCAACATGGCGGTGCCCATGATGGGGGAGACCAGGCCCAAGCCTGGTCCTGACGGCATCTCTGGTAGTCGTTATTAGTATGGAAGAGAGGCAAGAGATAGAAACCATGATTGATAGAGCATTAGGTAATGTTCCTCTTCCTGAAAGGAGCATGAAAGCTATTAAAAGTCAGATTCGACAAATTTTCCAAGAAGCTGGCACTCAGGAAGGTGTTGTCCGCACTGCAGCCGAAGCTGCAGCTCGCGCTGCCTTGGATGGTGTGCGAGACGTGTTACCTTTGCCTGATCGACCACTGACTAATCCCCTACATATGGCCTACTCTGTTCAGCAAATTGCTGACAGTATCGGTCGGATGAGCCCGTCCGACAACCTTAGCTGTCACTTGGAAATGGTGCGCTCTAAATGCGAGATGCTCAGCCTCACTGCAGAATATCAGGTCCAAATACTACGCCAGACTATCAGTCCTGGTTTATGGGCCAAACTCCCCGGAGCAGTTCGCCAGGATGGGAACGCTACCTTTGATGAGATTGCAGCTGAGCTCATCTCCGCTCATAGCCCAGGTGTAGTAGGAGTGATGCTGGCATACCCCATAAAGCAAAATGCAAAAGAAAGCCCAGCGACCTACCACCAGATACTCTGGATGGCCTTCCGAGCAGGAAAACACCTGGCAAAAGAAGCTGCAGATGTAGATCTTATTGAATATAAGACCTTGTTTCTTAGGAACATGATCCCAGCAGTAAGAGAAAAGGTAGAGCCAACCACTTACCCAAATGTGGATAGGTTTGATGATATTCTTCAGAAAACCGAGAGGGTGTATCAACTGTACATCCGTGATTTGGGTTCCGGTCCCAAGAAAGTTGCTGCTGTGGAACCCACCTCCGGGACCGCAACACACTATACAGTGGAAGGGCAGGCCCAATAACAGCAAACTAAACATCCGTCGGCCCCTCCAGCTAGTAACCAACAAAACCCCCAACAAGATCAACAACAACAGTGGGGTGGGAACTGGAATTGGCCCAAAAACAGAAGGCATAAGGGCAGAGGCAAACCATTGCAGAGAACAGGTTCTTCATATAAGGAGATAGCCAAAGAAAACCGAAAATTCCGAGAGCTCCTGGGACAAGTACGCTCTGTAGCGGATTCTGTTCCCGCACAGACACTTGTGGCGGTACAACTGGCAGCCCATGCCACTACTGGCCACAGAGACACCAGAAGTACAAGCTCTCAGGCCCACACAAGCCTGAACCCAGAAGCTCCTCCCTATATCACATCAGTACAGCACTGTGAAGTCATTCATGCAAGTCAGGCCCAACCTCTGCATGCCTCTGGCAATACAGATTGACAATTACAGGCCCCAGTCCGTATTGTAAACAAGCTGGTCTTGGATACTAACGGAAGGCCCTGCACCAAGGCCGAGGACGGAGGCCACCAACTAATAGTCTTACTAGATACAGATGCAGCTGTATCTGTGTTACATGACAAACACCCGGACATGTCCCCTTGGTCTACTGGATGGAAGACCAATATGTCAGGAGTCGATTGTACTAGGCTACCTGCATACCATTCTCTACCCTTACCGGTAGAGCTAGGCCATTTGAAGGCCTCACATGCATTTCAACTAATGGTACTGCGTGATCATCCTAGTATAATAGGCATTGATTTCCTTCCACCACATGGCTGTGTGGTGGATTTAGCTAACATGCTGCTGATACAGATCCATGGTCAATACCATACCATCTTGATTCCTGATTCACATGCTATGGCAACAATATCTATCAATAACAAAGAGTATGATGTCAATCTTACCTATTCTGCAATGACATTTGGAAGTGTTTGCAATTAACAAGCATGACTGTGGCAGAATGCATACTGTCATTGAGGTGCCAGGCCCGGCACATGAAAGGCAAAGGCAATACCCCTTTCCAACTGAGTCCTTGTCATCCTTCCGAGAAACGATCAAGTCACTCCTTAAACAAGGAGTAATCAGAACTTGTGTTTCAACTGCCAACTCTCCCGTCTGGCCCATGAAGAAACCCACAGGCACTTAGAGACTTACTATTGATTACAGGAAACTGAATCAGCTCACTCTCAGTTGTTCCCCAACTGTGGCATTGGCACCAGAAGTGCTTCGACTTCTAACACTGGATCAGAAATGGTTCAGTGCCCTGGATATTTCCAATGGTTTCTGGTCATTGCCATTGGCCCTCAAGAGTCAATATAAGTTTGCATTCACCTTCGAAGGCTGACAATACAAGTGGACTTGCTTGCCACAAGGATTCCATAACAGTCCATCCCTCTTCCATCTCCACATGATGGACACCCTACAGAGTTTCTCAGCCCCCCAATGTATTTTACAATATGTGGATGACCTATTGTTGGCCACAGCCACACAGGAACAACATCTGGATCTCTTGGATGAACTACTGACTCTCATCCAGAGAGCAGGCCTGAAATGTAACCCAGCAAAAGCACAGTTATGTCAGAAGGAAGTTCTCTTTCTGGGTCTGAAAATAACTGACCAAGGCCGAAGCCCTACCTGGAAAAAGATACAGGGATTGCAAGACTTGCCATTGCCCACCAGTTTGGCAACTCTTCAAAGGTTTCTAGGTATGGTAAATTATTCGAGAGATTTTATTGGTGATTTTGCTCAGAAAGCCACTCCTCTGTATGATCTACTCAAAAAAGGATGTTCCATGGAATTGGGGTCCTGTTCACACCCAGGCTGTGACATCACTGAAGCAGGCTCTGGCCTCCACCCCAGCACTGGTCAACCCCAATCCAGCACTACCATTCCATCTGGAGTGTGCCACCTCTGACATTGCCATGTCAGCAGTGCTGTCCCAAAAGGTGTATGGCACCCTGAGACCCATTGCATATGCATCACAGCTCATGACCCCAGTGGAACAGAAGTATGGCTTTTGTGAAAGGAACCTTCTGGCCACCTACTGGACTGTCAAGCACTTTTTGTATATCATTGGGTAGTCACCACTGATCCTCAACACTAACCACACGCCTACTACCTTTCTACTCTCAGACAGAGCAAAGGATGGGTCAGTATCTAACACTAGGCTGACACATTGGTCACTTCTCCTCCAGGACAGAGATATCCAGGTCCACCAGACCAAAGTTACATATCTACTAGCTTATGGCCTCCTTTTTCATGGAGAACCCCATGACTGTACACTGCAGTCACCTGACCTCCCAGATCCAGGTCCTTCCCTCCCTGCCATGCCACAAGTACTCGAGAGTACTTCTCTGTGCTGTATTTTCACTGATGGTTCAGCATCATACTGTCAGGGAGAACAGATTGCAGGGATATGTATTTTGGTAGTCTATCCTTATGGGAACACTGTCAAGATATCTAAACGCTGTAGTGTAGTTTCATCACAATATGCAGAGATGGCAGGGGTGGCCTGTGCCCTCGAGTTCATCCAACATGGAGCTCAGGATACCATCATTTTTACAGACTTTAATTGGGTTTGTTGTTCCCTTACAGAATTTCTTCCCTTTTGGCAGAAGAACTCCTTCATCTCTTCTGATGGTAGCCCAGTAAAATACAAAGAATTGGTAATCTACATACATGCATTGACACATAAATACACACACAAACTTTGTGTGCACAAGGTCAAAGGCCACTCTCTTCATGACCCCTATCATGCTTTCAATGACACCACAGATACCCTTGCTAAGGAGGGAGCCTGAGGGGGGGACATCTGGATGATGGACCATCCAGAAGCTAATGCAGCTGTACATGTTGCAGCCCTCAAGGATAAATCTGAGTCTTTTTCTCCCCTGGGCCTCTCAGCAGCCCAACGCCTGGACACTGAACTGAGAGAGGTGTTCAGATTCCTTGACAAAGATACTGAAGAAAGACTACCTACACATAATCCATACCAAAGACATGAAGGCAAGTTACACTTATCCCCTGACGACAAGCTAATTTGGTTTCAACCAGATGACACTGCCACCAAATTGTGGGTAGTCCCCAGACACCTAAGATCTGAATTTTTGCACCAAGTACAAGATAGTCTCCAGACACCTAAGATCTGAATTTTTGCACCAAGTACACGATACTCCTACTGGCGGACAGCAAGGAGCAGAAAACACTCTCCAACACCTTAAGACCACTGCTTGGTGGCCTGGTATTACCAAAGATGTTAAACAATACATAGACAATTGCCTCATTTGTGCACAAAACAATCCCATACCTACAAAATGAAATGCCAAACTTTTACTACAAAAATATTCTGGCCCTTGGCATGCCGTCCAAATTGATTTTATTGACCCTCTGAACAATACCAGTAGAAACAACAAGTATGCCCTTGTGGTAACTGACCTATTCTCTAAGTGGGTTGAGGCTTTCCCCACTAAGACGTGCACCGCAAAGACAACTGCCAAAATCCTGGTAGAACAGATTTTCTCCAGGTGGGGCCTGCATCTCAAGGTAGACTCCGATAAAGGAACCAGTTTTACAGGTGAGTTGATGAGAGAGTTCCTTGAACTCCTTGGAGTTCAACAAAAGTTCCACATACCCTATCATCCTTAATCCTCATGTCAAGTAAAAAGAGCCAACAGACGGATTAAGCAAATGCTTTCCAGATTCATTGAGGACAATCCCAAAACCTGGGATTCCTTGTTGCCTTTACTCCTTATGGCAATCAGGGGCACACCCTCAGCCACTACCCAGCTGACACCCTTTGAGGTGATGACTGGAAGACAGATGAGATTACCTGAACACTTACTGTCTGACCTGCACACCCCCACCACAGACCGTGTGTCTGTGGACCAGTATATGGAAAAACTCAGAAAAGACCTTATACACACACACTTGTATGCTGCAAATTGCATGGGCAAAGCCCAGCAACAGTCCAAAATACAATCTGACAAGCGCGCAAAAGAAGTGGATTGGCAGGTTGTAGATCAGGTAATGGTACTTCGATTTGCACATCCCACCCACTCCTTCTCCAACAAGTGGGAAGGCCCATACCCCATTGTCAACAAGCTCAGTCCAGCAGTCTATCAAGTTAGACTCCTGCACAACAATAAAATGACTGACAAATGGTTACATGCAAACCAGTTGAAATTATACAAAGAAACTTAATTTACTTTTCCTAACCCCATTGGGCGGAATTGTACTAATATACTAATCTTTGATCTTCCTTTTCAGATATACTGACAAGATGGCTATCTTGTTCCTATACCTCCTCCTTGGAGGAGTGATCCCCTGCATCCAAGGCATGGTACATGACCTCCTCCAACAACTGGATCCTCCAGCACCTCCTACAGAGGGAGTTTCCATCAAAATACCAGACACTATGATTACTGTCCAGAAAGGTTCCAATGTTTACCTCACTGCCTCAGTCATTGCTCCTGACAAATCTATCCTTCAAACTGAGTGGCAAACCACATCACAAGGACAAATTCTCCCTGTGGCCAAACTCTTCAAGGGAACTTTCCAGGGTTGACCCAATGCTAAATTATCCCCAAATGGTTCACTGTCCTTGTTACAAACAGCACTGCAACACTCTGGTTTGTACAACATTACTGCTTTAATAGATCCTTCTTACTGTAATTCTCTCTCCAAAGATTCTGCTCGCAGATTTTGTGCTGTACACCACATGGCCTCTGCTGCCATGTATCTCTCAGTTTTAACGCCCACTGAAAAACAACTTTTGGAATGTCTGAAACATAACCCTGGTCCCCATAGTGGTCTCACAGCCACTGCCCTCCCAGGTTCTTTGATTAATAATCTTCAGTTTATGCATATACCTGCTTTGTTTAACCGTACTTACCGGAACATGAAAGAATTTGGTATGTGTCACAATACTAATATATCTGCCTTTTACAGTACATTATTACTTGATAGTTTAGCTGCATTTCAGATTCATTCTAAGGATCCCTTTACTGGGGTTTATTCTACTGAACATAGAGGTAATTTTAGGAGGAAAACCCCTCCTGGTACTTTCAATCATAAACGTAACAAACATGAAGTTGACAGTTCTGATGTTACAGGTACTACATGTACTGACACAGGTCTTTTTGGTACTGCTATGTCAATCTGGAATAAAGCAAACATTGCTGCTATCAAAAGTCATTCTGAGAAATTCTCCACTGGTTTGGTTAATAACATTTTACCTCCATTATTGCATGGTGTGGATGGTCTTTGTCAGGAAGAAAGATACACTGTACACAACATGCACGATATCGCTAAAGCATTCACTGATTCAAAAGATAAGATTAACACACTCATACAACAGAACAATAGAGAAGCAGAAAAACAATATATTGGTAGGGAAATACTTTGCTCCGCTTATGGCTCATACATTCTCACTACCATCAACATCCTCTTCCCTGATTTAGACACTGGAAGAATCCCAGACATCATACATGATAGACGCATTTCTAAATGGTATTGTCCAAAGTGTAAACTCTCTAGTTGTGTTTCCATGTGTATGCAACAGACTTGATCTATTCTTCTCTCCACAGTGAGAAATTTGGGGTTTGTGACCAGACACCCTAATACTGGTCCTTGTTTCTCTACTAAGAAGTGTTCCATAACAGATACCATGTTTGTCTCTTTTACTGTCTCCTTACCACGTTTTGGTCCCACTACAGCTTTGTTCGACAAACTTGCACTGGCGCACTCTATTGGGCATTTGGATGATGATGTCTACAGAGAATGCCTGGATCTACCACCTCTACTGGTCTACCATTCTTTCCTGGATGCCTGGGTGGCACCGTACATGGACTGTTGTGCGAAAAAGCAATACATCTACTTGTGCTGATGTGATGTGTTTGATGTCATACGCCCTGTATGTGGCTACTCTCCAGACAGCATTGATTGGACTTTCACTATGGATGATGACATCACTGACAATGGCACCAACTCTTTTGACTTGACTTTGTCTCCTGATCAACTCTACCAGTCCTATTGTGAGGAAGCTCATTGCCTGTCAACACGGAATTTGAAGATGACCTATACATGCCCTGTCCAGTTGCAAAAGTGGAGACTGCCTACTGTACACTCACAATATAACTCTGATGGTGAATACTGCATTGTTACTAATTATAAATCATATACATATGGTTCTGTTACTTGTGCTGTCGATTACCCCAACTTCTGTTTTGTTCCCCACCAGAAGACTGTTATTGGACATACCGTAATAATCCCCATCCCCCCTTATGGATGCAAACATTATTGATGGTAACCCTGATTATTTACTGACATTGTCAGAATACCTACCTTACTTTAACGTACACATAGACCCACTTACAATTACTCTGAAATCACTCTTAGACTGGAAGGACACACACCTCATCCACATCAGCAATAATATAACCAAAGCCAATGAAGCTGTTCTTGATTTGATCAACGATGGAGATAGAAACATGGAAACATAGAATTTGACAGCAGATAAGGACCGCTCGGCCCACACAGTCTGCCCATTTCCCTACCTAATAGATAAGCTGCAGATCCTAGTTAACCAGCAGCCTACTTCTTCCTACCCCCACCCCCTAGAATTGCCTTATGACTGTCCCATGCATGCTTGAATTCCACCACTGTTTGCGACTCCACAACCTCCTCTGGAAGGCTGTTCCATACATCCACAACCCTCTCTGTGAAAAAATACTTCCTTAAATTACCTCTGAGCTGCCCCCTTCTATCTTCAAATTGTGCCCCCTTGTTCTTGCACACCTCTTTTTTTGAAAGATGCTACCCTCTTGGACTTTGTTGATTCCCTTGAGGTACTTGAAAGTGTCTATCATGGCCCCCCCTCCTTTCCTTGAGGCTATACATATTAAGCTCCTTAAGTCTCTCTTCATATGTCTTCTGCTGCAGACCCTGCACCATTTTAGTTGCCCTCCTCTGGACAGCTTCCATCCTGTCTATGTCTTTGCAGAGATTGGGTCTCCAGAACTGCATGCAGTACTCCAGATGGGGTCTCACTAGCTGTCTGTACAGAGGGATAATAACTTCCTGTTTTCTATTGGTGATGCCTCTCCCTATGCATCCCGGCATCCCCCCAGCCCTCCTTGCTGCCCTCTCACATTGCTTGCCCACCTTTAGGTCATCTGATATGACTACCCCAGGTCCCTTTCCATTTTTTGTTGTTAGTATCTCACCCCATTGTGTACTCTTCCCTGGGTTTTGTTTCCCAGGTGCATTACCTTGCACTTCTTAGCATTGAATCTAAGCTGCCATACATTTGACCATTCCTCTAACATTGCCAAGTCCCTTCTCATCCTTTCCTCTCCACCTTGTGCATCAACTCTGTTGCAGATCTTTGTGTCATTGCAAAGAGACATACTTTTCCTTCCAGTCCCTCTGCAATGTCACTTATAAAGACATTGAAGAGGACTGGTCCTAATACTGAACCCTGCAGTACCCCACTACTAACCCCCTTTTCAGAGTGGACTCCATTTACTATTACTCTCTGTGTCTATTCTCCAGCCAATTCTTTACCCAGGCTGTCATCTTGGGACCCACTCCCAGGCTGGCTAACTTGTATATTAATCTTTTGTGTGGGACTGTGTCAAATGCCTTGCTAAAGTCTAGGTAGGCCATGCCCACAGCCCCTCCCTGATCAACTACTTTGGTCACCCAGTCAAAGAAATCTATCAGATTTGTCTGTCATGACCTTCCTGCTGTGAATCCATGCTGCCCTGGGTCCTGTGCCCCTCTGGCCTCTAGATATTTAATAATTCTTTACTTTAGAAGTGATTCCATCATTTTCCCTACCACTGAGGTTAAACTAACAGGTCTGTAGTTTCCTGCTTCTGCCTTGCTCCCACTTTTGTGAAGGGGAATCACATCTGCCCTCCTCCAGTCCTCGGGTTCCACTCCATCCTCCCATGATTTGCTAAAGATGGTAGTCAGTGGTGTCACTAGTTCTACCCTTAGTTCTTTTAGAATTCTGGGATGAATCCCATCAGGCCCCGTTGCTTTGTCCACCTTCAGTTTTAAGAGTTCTTTCAGAACCCTTTCTTCTGTAAATGGGCTGGTATCAACTTCTGCATCCAGAGTGTTTCTACTGTTTGTTTTAGGTACCTCCCCCTCATCCTTTGTAAATACTGAGCAAAAATATTTGTTGAGTATCTCTGCCTTTTCACAGTCACCCTCTGCCCACCCTCCCTCCCCTTTATTAAGCCTCACTATCCCTCCCTTGGTCTTCCTTCGCTCCCTGATGTACCTATAAAAGGTTTTATCCCCCTTCTTAACTGAGTTGGCTATCTTTTCCTCAGTTTGAGCCTTTGCTGTTCTGACTACCTTCCCAGCTTCCTTTTGCTTTAACTGATACAGTTCTCTGTCCTGTTCCTTCTGTGATTCCTTGCACTTCCTGAATGGTTTCTTTTTCTCTTGAACCTTCACTGCCACTTCCTTTGAGAACTATAGTGGTTTCTTACCTCATTTCATTTTGTTTATTTGCTTTACACAAAGGCTTGATACCTCTGTGATGGCAGTTTTTATTATTCCCCATTGTTCTTCCACCCCTCCTTCCTGCCCATTTGCTAGTGCATTCCTTAGGCACTCACCCATTTTGAAAAAGTCAGCCTCCTAAAATCCAGTACCTTTGTCTTTGTGCAAGCGACTCTATTGCTGTGTTTATTGTGAACCATACTGTTCGATGGTCGCTAGTTCCCAGATGGCTACCCACTTCTACATCTGTGATCCTCTTCATCTCCATTTGAGAGAACCAGGTCTAAGATTGCTCCCTCTCGAGTGGGCTCCAATACTAGTTGTCTAAGGCATGCCCCCTGTAGGGCATCTAGAATAACCCCACTCTTAGAAGTGGCTGCTGCAACTGCACTCCAGTTAACATCTGACATATTCAGATCACCCATCAGCAATAGCTCCCCTTTTTCTGACATTCTATGTATACTTTCTATCATTTCCTTGTCCATTTCCTCCCCCTGAGAAGGGGGTCTGTATACATCCCCTGTGTGTATTGTGGTGCCATTGCCGGTCTCCAAATTTACCCACAGTGCTTCTTCTCCTCCCTGTTTACCCTTTTGTTCTGTTGCTTTGATTCCTTCCCTTATGTAAAGAGCTATTCCTCCTCCTCTTTTACCCTCCCTGTCCATCCTGTAGATAGTGTATCCTGTTATGTTTACATCCCAGTCATGGTTTTGTGTGTACCGTGTTTCTGTGACTGCCATGATATCCAGATGTTCCTCCTCCTTCAAGGCCACTAATTCAGGAAGCTTGTTACTCAGACTACGGGCATTGGTACTCATTGCTCTCCATTTTTTGATGGTTTTACCTTCTGTTGCAGCATCCCCCACTGACCTTTCTACCTTGGTCTTTTCTCATTTAGTACCCTGTTTTGTAGGGAGAGGCCAGGATTTTCCTGCTGCTTATCAGTGCCTCCCCTTGACTAGTTTAAAAGCTTGCCAATGAAGCATTTAAACCGATTGCTCAAAAGACTTGTTCCCTTCCTGGACAGATGCAGACCATCCTGCCAGTATAGGCTGGTGTCCCTCAAGGTGGAACCCCAGTCCCCAATGAAGCCAAACCCCATGCTCCACACCATTTTTTTCAACCATTCATTAAACTGCATGGTGCAAAGTACCCTCTCCTCACTCATGCCATTGACAGGCAGCACCTCTGAGAAGGATACTGCGTATGCTACTTGTCTTAGGCCCCTCTCCAATTCTACAAAGTCCTTCTGCACTGCTCTAATCTCATGATGAGCCAAGTCATTCATCCCTAGGTGGACAATGATGTCCAGCTCAGACTCCCGTGCAGCTGTTCCCGTGATCCTGAGGATGCACTTCCTGTCCCTCCAAGCCATGGCACCAGGCAGGCACCTTACTTCAGTTTTCCCTGCTCCCCCCAGTTCTATCCCCCCTAATAATTGAGTCCCCCACCAGTAGCTGCTTCCTTTCTTTGTGGTGTCCTCTGTCTCCTTCCTGTGGGCCTCCCTTGTAACAGCTGTCCTCAGCCTCCTTAGTCTCCTCTGTGAGTGCATCTATAGGGAAGCTATGCTCCCCCAGAATGGTGTAAGGACTGTGGAGCAGAACAACTGACTGGGTGTGCCTCTGTTCCACCATCCTGATATGAATAATGCCTTAACTAACACCTGATTTGACTGATATGAATAATGCCTTAACTAACACCTGGTTAGAGATTACTTTTAAAGGTTTTGTTATTATACAAGCATTTTTGATATTCACGTTGATCATTATGCTTTGCTGCCTACGATATACACTACACCAACACCATGAGCAGCTCGAGTTCCTTTACAAGGCTCGCATGTCAGGATTGTAAATGACCACTGCTCCTGTCCTTTCCCTGGATTTGCCTGTGTTGCCCTTGGAGGCAACAAAGGGGGGGAATTGTTACACGAGGTCCCTGCACCCTAATTGATACCCTCAGACTTACACCGTAGACAGCTAATGCTTATGCATAGTTATACTAATACAAAGAGCCAAGGGCATCTACCATATAAGAGTAGATGTCATTATATGGATGCAAATTGTTGTAATCCACTTTGCTTGCTAATACCACACATTATACCATGTATTTTCTGTCTATTTCTTACTTGTCAGATGCCAAGACACCTGTCTTTGAAGTAATTATAATATGTACGGCAACATTGCTATCATTTGGTGATGTGCTCCACTACACTTTGTTATGTAAGTTTCTGTATAAGAACTTATTTGTTCTAAAATTGATGACTTTACAGAATTATATAATGTTATCTTGGACCGTGGAGCCACCTCTAATTTAGCCAATAGGGCTCATCTCTGTAACTAGAAATGTTTCTATCTTTTAGTAACCATAGTAATTATCACAGGTATATAATGTTAAAGACAGGCTTTACACCTTGGAGACCCGAGAGATCCCAAGAGACTACAGAGAAACCTTGAGGTGTAGGTAATGCTTAGCACTGGCTCCCGGTTCGTATTGGTAAGAACTGCTTAGGGCAACTGTGATTTATTCCTTTTGTAGTAATAAACTTGTTTATTACTCGAATGCAACTTGTTTGTGATTATTTGCATTCCCAATACCGTCAAGAATCTGTTCAGACCTCTTACAGGTGACAGAAGGTTGATGATTTTAAGATCAAGAGCCCTAAATGAAAAGAGGGTGGCAGGATTGCAGCAGAAATAATGCCGTAGTGGACATGAACCAAGTCCAGTACCGGCGAGTGGGGGAAGCATCACGGTGTGGCTGCAGGGTGCACCGAGGGGGCAGGGTCTGTGGGGATTCCTTCATTGGGAGGGTTGAGGGTGGTAAGGATGTTTGTGTTGCCATAGAGAGGCAGAGGAATGTAGTGAGAAACAACATCCTTGGTCAGGTATATGCTTTACTTGCTAGAAAATGGGTAGGAGCCCTCTAGTGGAGGCAGCTGATAAGCTGCAAATGGAAAGTGTGACTACTGCCTGTATAGCCTATAAAAGGAGGAACTGACCAAGGGTGGTGGTGGGGGTGGTGGGGAGCTGTGCGTAGCTCCGGTGGCGTAGAAGCACATACAAGCCCAGAAGAGCTGCAGTGGACAAGCTGAGATGTATTTGTAAAGAAATCAGCAGATTAGCATTTGAATTTGGCGCCTGAAATCGCACTCATGCTGCCGTTTTCCAGTACCTGGTGCTTCGGGGGGGGGTCTGAGGTCAGGCGAAATGCAGGGCAGGGCAGGCGATGTCTCCTGGAGCCCTCATGACCCCTACTCCCGGCTTCTGTGGAGGAAAAGAAGGGGTTTTAAAGAAAAACAGTGGGAGGAGTAATAGAAAAGCTTTCAGCAAGTAAACAGGAAATTTGAGCAGGGGATTAGCTATGGACTTGAATTACAAGTGTGGAGCAAGTAGGAATTGAACTGACTATTTCTGTAGTGGGGGTGACTGAGACCACGAGGCAAATGGCCACCATGATTCTGGCGTTGGTGTGGTCCAGCTGATCAGAGTGAAGGCAGCCTCTACACACGAGCAGCTCAGGCAGTTCTGCACAGGCTCCCCATATAAGTTTGGTTGTTTGTGGAAATTTGTAAGTGCGCTAGTGCTTCTTAGCGTGCCAAAGACCACGGGAGTCAGGGCTTCCTCACCTCTCTAGCTGCTTAGGCAATTCTGCACAGGCTGGAAGCAGATTTTTGTTTTAGGCAGTAAATAGAAATTAAGGGCTCGAGAGCCCTATTACTGTGGGCTTCTAGTTTGCCCCAGTTGCCTGAACCAACAAATTACCAGGGGAAACAATAACAAATCCTTAAATTTCCACTCGGCACTATGCTTTACACTTGGGAAAGACAGTGAAATTACTTAAAGCAACTACGCAAACAGTTCTAAAGCAGGGTGGAACAGGCTAAAATTTGGGTTGCAAAAACTATCAGCACTCCTGTGACAACATTAATTAACTTGAGAAGCACACACAAGCCCAGAAGAGCAGCAGTGGACAAGCTGAAATGGATTTGTAAAGAAATCAGCAGATTATCATTTGAATTTGGTGCCTGAAATCGCGATCTTGCTGCCGTTTTCCAGTACCTGGTGCTTCGGTGGGGTCCAAGGTCAGGCAAAATGCAGGGGAGGGCAGGCGATGTCTTCTGGAGCCCTCACAACCCCTACTGCTGGCTTCTGGTGCTTCACGGGGGTCCAATATCGGGTGAAATGCAGGGGAGGGCAGGCAATGTCTCCTGGAGCCCTCATGACCCTGACCCCTACTGCCGGTTTCTGGTGCTTCGGGGGGGTCCAAGGTTGGGCAAAATGTAAGGAAGGGCAGGCAGTGTCTCCTGGAGCCCTCATGACCCCTACTACCAGCTTTTGGTGCTTCTGGGGGGGTCTGAGGTAGGACGAAATTCAGGGGAGGGCAGGCGATATCTCCTGGAGCCCTCACAACCCCTACTGCCGTTGTTTATAATATTCTAGGAAAGTTTCGGCTATCTCTCTAATGGAATAACAAAGCTGACCTGTTTTATCATCCCATATAGTACTTATTGTTGCCTTAGCCCTCTGAGCTCTAAGCTGACTTGCCAGGAGTTTGAGGAAACTTGGGCTATATTCAGGTCTCCATCCCAGATAACCACCCCCTCAGCCCATTGTGACAACAAAAGTAAGAAAAATCTATAGGTGCAGAAGTCTGCATTTGGGGGGAAATAAACAGAAGCTATTGTTACCAGTGTCCCATTTAGTTTACCTTTTCGTAGTGCATATTTTCCATCTTTATCAGAAAGTGGAGCAGTACACTCGAGGGGAACTTGGGGGGGGGTACCAGTACAGCCGTACCTCTTCTCCGGCCTTTCCTAAAGGAGGACATCATAGGAGTAGTCCAGCTTTTCTAACTTTTTATGCTCTATTGAAGAGAGGTGGGTCTCCTGGAGGAGAGAAATATCTACTCCAGATTTCTTTAGGTAGGATATTATTTTAGACCTTTTTACTGGACTAGATAGTTCTTGTACATTATAAGAGCATGCTGTATAACCCATGGGAATTTTTAAGTAAGTTCCCCTCGACTGAACCTGGCAAAGACTCAAAATAGTAGGGTGCAGGGTCACCCTTTGTTGCTCATTCACCACACCTAAATAACTCTGTTTTAGTAGAATAAAACATTGCTGCTGGCATTAACAAGAACAGTAAACTTTGTGCCAACTGGGCAAACTTTATACAAGGTTTGTTAGGTTGCTTCTAAGGTTGAAGATCACTTATCCATGGTGTCTTCTGAACCTACCTTGTTGTTATTGGTAGGTGGAGGGTTACACTTTGGTACTGCCGGTTAGGGGGGCTTCACTCCTGAGCTGATATTTCTGTCAGCTCCATAAAGAGTTACCACAAAGGAGAAAAAGGTCAAGCCCCGGTCTAACTCGGTTTTAAAATATGCATAGTTGGGGTCACCTGTACAGGGACTAGGACCGAGAGAAGATCCCTCATCCTGCCCCTAACTGCAGACTATGTACTGGGGGGGGAAGACTAATAGGTATAAATATAGATAGATGTCAGGGATGTATCTAATGCATGGAGGAGTTAAAGTTAAAGAGGAAGTGAGGTATACCAGAACTTAAAGGAAAGTGCCTCCAGGTGTCCATGGTTGTATCCTAATACATGTACTGTTGGAGATAACAGGGGTTGTCAATGGGGGGAATCCTGTCTCTTACCATCAGGGTTCAGAATAGATGGGATTTAATATGTAATGCTATTTGAAATAGGTTTCTCTGCTTTCTCTTCCCATCAGTTATCGCAATCCCCCTCCCTGCCATTGACCCACCATCATCTCCAGCCCACCCTCCGAAGAGAAAAAAAAACAGGTATAGCACAACTGGTGTAGATATGGACTAGATTCTGGATAAGGGAGAAGAAAAAAAGAACCCCTCCTAGGTTTCCCTCAATTCATCTCTTTACAGGTGTACAATACATTTACTCTGCCATTCAGATCTTAAGTTCCAATGTTCTTTATGAGTCAGATTGTTGGAGGGAGAGAAAACAGGTGGTGATGCAGATATTGCTCTCTCCATTCTGATCCAGTCCTCTGCAAAATTTTTGTATGCTACACCTAGGTAGACAACAGTCCAAGCAGGATACAAATCTACGTTTCAGCCGAGATAGTCAGGGGTGACAGTTCACGTAGGTACCTCAGGGCCTGGTGTAACTACAGGCCTATGCAGTACTTACCGCCTCGTGACTCGTGAGGTGAGAGCCTGGGTGTTTCCTTCAGTCCTCCGTGTTGGCAGAGTCATTTCATTCATTTTTCATTTTTATTTTTTATACTTGTAAATCTGATGAGCAAATTGCCCATTTTCACAGATAACAAGCTACAGTAATACAAGACAGTTGACATAACAAGGTGAGACAATCATACAGATACAGTCAACAACATAACATTAGAATATAGCATTATAAATAATAAACAATGGTGGTTGATATCTTGGACTTTCACGGGGATGTCAGCTGCCAGTCATAGTTAGACTCTTTTCTTTTCTGGGGAGGAATACGTTGCTGATCCTGCAGACTAAAGCCCCTTTTAACCATTGCTTCCTTCGCTGCTTGGGGAGTGTCATAAATTTCAATGCCCTCCTTCCAAAACAAACTGAGGTAGGCTGGATAGGGAGTCTGGATCCAAATTTGGCTGGAACAGAGAATTGTGATCATACTGCTATATTCCAGACATTGCCTCTTAATTTCAGAGGGGTAGTCATGGTCAAAGAATAATCTTGAATCCAAATACTTCACCTCCTTTTTCTGTCACACTCTTCTTAAGATGTCTTCCTTTGTTTGGTAGCTGTGGAACTTGATTATTATTGAGTGAGACCATGCTTCGGGGTCCTTGGGCTTTGGGGCCAGTGCTCTATGGGCCCTCTTGATTTTTAATTTATAGCCCTGGGGTGGATCAAGTACGTCTCTCAATAGATTCACAAGGAAGTCTGCCATGGCACCTGTTTCAGCGCTTTCTTTTAAGCTGTAAAGGCATACGTTATCTTGCCTCAATCAACTCTTAAGATCTATGCACTTTTGTTCTGTGTATATCACATGCCTGCATAGTATGTGGACAGTCTGACCAAGGTGAAGCAAACTATCTTCTGACACTGAGATACGATCCTCCACCTCCTGGACCCTTCTCTCAACATGGGTAAGTTTTTGGTTCAAATTAGAAAACTTGCTTCTGTTTTCGACCCACATCTCTTTCGGTTCCTGAGTAGGGTGTCAAATCAATGTCTGGAGAGCTGCTTGTTTTCTTCATTGGTATTGTAAGGCCTAATAGATTCCGTTGAGCTTGGCAAATTGCCCCCATGAGTCAGGGATGTTGACTTAGATCCACTGCCATCTCTTTCAGTACGAGAGTTTTGAAGTCAATTTCGTGAGCCCCTCTCCCTCTGAACACCTCCACCTGACATTTGTCATGGTTGCAGAGATATTTTTTGTAGGTTTTTGGACGTTAGGTTATGGAGTCGATCAGGAGCTCTCCGTTTAGCTACTTTCCTTCTTCAGAGCAGAACTGGAAGTCTCCGTGACACACTTAAAAACAATTGTATTCTCATTCCTTTGGGATAACACAACCTGTTGAGTTTCAGCACTGCTGCTTTAAAATGCTGTCACCCATTTCAATCACCGCACAATGCCAATTCCAGCCTCGCTCCATAATACTCCCTGATTTTAAAACATGAAAAACAAAAAGGACGAGAAAGAACTTTCACTCACATTTAAATGAACTACCAGCAAGTGCCATCCACATCATTGTAACACACATTCACGATCGTAACACACCAACACCCGATGACAATGAAAGATACTTCCTGCTACTTATCCAGGTCAGTACTGCATACAACTGCCATATACTGTATCAGTGCAACCAAAAAAAAGACAAATTATTGCCTTAAAATGAAAAGAAATCCAGTACAGCACAAAGTGGCAGAGTTCACAGGTCACACAATCACAAACTTTCACATTGTCTGTCAGCTCCAACTGTAACAGCGCCACCTGATGCCTCCAGCTACTATTTTTTTAAATGTATTTCTACATTATAATAAAAAGCTATTTTTAAAAGGTGTTATAATTTTTTTTTAATATTTCATTTCTAAAACTTTTACTCCAGTTCATAATAGCAATAAGGCGTTCCAGGATGTGGTATATCATGGGATACCATCACTTTTTGTGTCATTGGACGCACTCAGTCTGCGGCCTCATGCCCAGCCACCCAAGGTGTGATGATATCCTATGTTATACCACACACTGTCGTGCCTTATTGCTTAATCATATCATATCATATCATATCATATCATATCATATCATATCATATCACATCATATGTTTAATCATTTCAGAATCACTGTCCTGATGCCCAACTCAGTTTTGGATCTACCCCTTCTCCCCTTCAACACCTGTCCACTCTACATAAAAACAAATTCATTCTCTGCAATGTGGATGTATTGTATCTTACAGATGACACTGAAAAATCGCTGAAATCACATTTTTTAAGAATATAAATAAAGCCACATTTTATAATTAAAATAATGATAATAATTACATTTCAAGAAGAAAGAATGACTTAGAAAAACAAATATTGATTGACTGACTGACTGACTGATTGATTGACTGATTAATATATTGGTGTCTGGGAAAAGCATATTGAGCATAGGCTCAATTCCAGGTGCGACCCAAGGGAGGAGTACAAGGTAGACAAAGTTCAGAAGTTAAGCGAACAGTAGACACAACTGCAGAAAAATAAAACACAATACTCAGAAATATAGGTAAACAGTCACACTCAAATGTGTCATTGCTGCAAAAGTAAAACATAGTGCAAATAACAGGTAAATTAATTTGAGCACAAAATGCAATATGCAGTAAAGTCAAAATGCCAGGTGACAAAAGGGAAAGGCAATTGGGGAAAAAGGAGTGAACTAGTTTAAGAAGACTAGAGGGAGGATCCTTGGATGACAGTGCAAGTGGGGAAGCCATAAAAAGGGGGAGTAGAAGAGACAGAGACTTGGGGGGAAGGGAACAAAAATGTTTAACCAGGAAAGGTGCAGTAAGCTGAAGCTTGATTCCTTGTACAACCTGGGAGCACAAGAAAATTAAGGGACTTGCTCAGGGTCACACAGTATGCTCATGGAGGCTGTGGGATTCAATCCCAGGTATCTAGGTGTGCAGCTTAGTGCCCTAAACCACAACACAATACTGCTTCCTAGTATAGGAAAAGTCCTAGGGCCCAATTACAAAATGCTGTCTTTGAGTGATACAAGTTTTGACACACCAGGGATGCAGCAATATCTGGGTGTGCCAGGGACCCTGTGCCGGATTCTACAAAAAAGCAGGGTCCTGATGCCAAAATCCACAGGTTTTCTTCAACTATGGATCAGCGCCCAACTATAGTTGCAGCTGTGGCACATGCCACAAGGATCTGTCTCCCGTCTTGTTTTCACAGCGCAGGTTGGGCTACATTGGTGGTGGTTGTGGTGGTGATGAGGGGAGTAACCGCATGCCCAGAGGGAGGTGAGTGGGAAGAAGGGGCTTGGGGGGGCATAGGGTGAGTTGGTGTTACAGAGGGGAGGTCAGGGATTAATTTAGCACCAGGCTGGGTACATATGCCTATGTCATATATATACAGTGAAGCCCACCATGATGAAACCCAACTCTGCAGAATTCTGAAGTAGAGTTACTGCATTAAACAATAGAATTTCAATGGGAATTAGTCCCTTTTGTCATGCAGGAAACCTGTGACACTGCACTTCATCCTGGCAGGCCTCACTGTATAGAGGCATATGCACCCCGCTGGGTGCCAGCACAATCCCCTGTCTCCCCGCTGTCCAAATAACCCACCCTATACCCCACTATGCCCCTCCAGCCAGCTCCCCCCACATGTAGCTATCCTCCCACTGTGTGCCACACTGGCACAAGTGGCTTAGACTGCCTGCTGGCAGTTCTAAGTGGCGCACCTTGCTACAGCCATAGTGGGGCTTTCAGAATTTGAAATTGGGGATGTAGCAGACTCACTATGGCGCAAGTCCCCTTGCTATCTGATGTACCCAGATGCAGGTCACAAAGGTGGTGCAGTGCCCATTTGGCACAGTGGCTTCCCATTCTGGTGCAGATCCTGTACCAAAATAGGTTATGCCACAAACTATGATGCAAGGTGCAACTTGCATCATTGCTGTTTGATGCAAGCACCTTGCGTTAGGTGTAAGCATTTCAGAATCAGGTCCTTAGAGTCCAGGAAAACAAGGAAAGGAAATATTATGAGTGTAGGAGGTGAGCAGGATTGTAAGAGGCAACAGAGATTTCAGGGAGGCAGGGAAGGAGGCAAGAGGCAAATTACACATCCTTGTCATCATCCTTTTCCTCCTACCATTATGGATCACATTTGCCTTGTCATGTTTGACTGTGGCATGTGGGTGATACCTGCTTCTTCCCTGGCTGAACACTGCACTGAAATGGTACAATCTGATTGGTCATTGCTACCACAGCCAACTGTGCACCATGGGTGTGAACAACTGCCTGTCAGGCTTGAAGTACTATTGTGCTATTTATTATCATCATAACTAATCATGTGTTTTTTATGAATAACATGACATCAGCTGCTAGTGCCAGCCCAGTGCCACCACAGTCACCTGTTTGCTGTGTGCATGAACAATTGTTTGTCTTCCTTGAAGCAGTATACATAGTTCTGTTTATTATTATCTTCATTACTCATCACATTCAGATGAATCTAATAGATTTCTTTGACTGGGTGACCAAAGTAGTAGACCAGGGAGGGTCTGTGGACATGGCCTACCTAGACTTTAGCAAGGCATTTGACACAGTCCCACACAAAAGATTAATAGTCAAATTAACTAGCCTGGGAGTGGGACCCAGGGTGGTAGCCTGGGTAAAACACTGGCTGGACAACGGACACAGAAGGTAATTGTAAATGAGTCCACTGAAGAAAGGGGTTTACTAGTGGGGTACCGCGAGGTTCAGTATTGGGTCCAGTCCTTTTAATGTCTTCATCAGTGACATTGCAGAGGGACTGGAAGGAAAAGCATGCCTTTTGCAGATGACACAAAGATCTGCAACATGGTTGATACACAAGGAGGCGTGGAAAGGATGAAAGGGACTTGGCAAGGTTGGAGGAATGGTCAAGTATGGCAACTAGGATTCAATGCAAAGAAATGCAAATAATGCACCTGGGAAACAAGAACCCAGGGAAGAATACACAATGGTGGGAGGTAGTAACAACAAAAAGGAAAGTGACCTGGGGGTAATCATATCAGATGACCTTAAGGTTAGCAAGCAATGTGAGAAGGCAGTAGGGAGGGCTGGGGGTATACTGGGCTGTATAGGGAGAGGCATCATCAGCAGAAAACAGGAAGTTGTTATCCCTCTGTACAGACAGTTGGTGAGACCCCATCTGGAGTTCTGTGTCCAGTTCTGAAGACCGCATCTCCGCAAGGACATAGACAGGATAGAGGCGTCCAGAGGAGGGCAACTAAAATAGTGCAGGGTCTGCAAGAGAAGCCGTATGAGGAGAGACTAAAGGAGCTTAATATGTATACCCTTGAGGAAAGAAGGGAGGGGGGGACATGATAGGAACTTTTAAGTACCTCAGTGGAATCAATAATGTCCAAGAGGGTAGCATCTTTCAGAAAAAGAGACTTGCAAGAACAAGGGGACACAATTTAAAGACAGAAGGAGGGCGGTTCAGTGGTAATGTGAGGAAGTATTATTTCACAGAGGGGGTAGTGGATGCATGGAACAGCCTTCCTGAGGAGGTTGTGGGGTCTAAAACTGTGGGAGAATTCAAGAATGCATGGGACAGACATAAGGCAATTCTTGTGGAGGGTAGGAAGCAAAAAGCTGTTGGTTAACTAGGATCTGCAGCCTATCCTGTAGGTAGGGAAATGGGCAGAATAGGTGGGCCTAGCGGTCCTTATCTGCCGTCAAAGTCTATGTCTCTATGTTTCTATGTTCACTCAGAAATCAAGTTTTCTTGTAAAAAAATATATAATGCATAACAAATATATTATATTACTATCAACTACTCCAATGAATTTGTTGTCATGTCACTCACATCCTAGGGGTCACACTCTTCTGTGACCTTCTACCAGTACCAGCACAAGAAGAAGCCCTTCTACAGAAGCCCAATGAAGTATACTATGACATTACCATAGGGAAACTGTGATATGGGGGCACTAACGAGTGGGTGCCTGCTGAAACGGTGACCCACTTTCAGCTAGTGTCCTGACAGCAGGTGTTTGGGGTAGGTGACAGGATGAGGGTTGCGGTGAAAAGGCGACAGGATGTCATCCGAGTATACGCATGCGGGGGGGGTTTGAATGAGCCTGACGGACATGGGGCAGGAGGGTATGTGAGGGGTGGTGCCATGGGGTTCCAGCAAGCTGGTGTTGTGGTGTGGTGGGATAGGTGCCGGCTTAGAGTGGTGGGGATACAGGGTTCAGGACCGGGCGCTGGTAGTTTTTGTTGCACCCGGCCTGAGACAGTGTTTTTTTTTTTTTTGACATGCACCCCCATCATGCACCCCTTTGGAGTTGAGAATCCTAAAGTGGGGGGGTTGGGGTGCAGCCCCCCCCCACATAAAACAAACAAAAAAAGGTTTGTGTGCCAGGTTTACTTTCATTGGGATCCCACATCACCAAAATTCAATTTCGGCAATGTGGGGTTGCCATAAGGGTGTTCGACATGCCAAATTCACCCTTATAACATAGAACCATTACCATACAACTATTTTTCATAGTATGTAAATAAAAAAAAAATAATAAAATAACATTCAAATAAAAAAACACCAAAGTCAACTAGTTTTTCTTAGCATAAAACATTTCTTAACACAAATCATGTTGTCTAGTTGTAGAAATAAAACAGTGCATACAAAATAATACAAAATAGACTTACATTATTCTAATAGAAATCTATAAAACACAACATAAGAAAAATTCAAGTGATAATACAATGTAATAATGATAACATAAAAATATAATTGTAAAATCTATGGAGCTGAAAAGAAAATACAGTAATCCCTGGAGGTAAACGGGACAATCTGTGACTACGGGGGCATGCATCATGTCTGGGGTGCATATACAAACACACACATATTTTAAAAAAAGGTAGTTACACACCCCTACTGTTGATCACGCTTCCTAGCCAAACATCACTTTCAAAGTTCTCCAATGGACTTCAAGTCCTTGGTTTTGCATTATAATTTCATTTGTTGTTTTATTTAGAACTTGTGCACTACAGGATAGCCTCATTTCAGTGATGCGCCTATTTTGCAAGCTGGAACTAGGAGTACATAATAGCAACAGGGTGAATCTGTTACATTGGTTGTATTACACAGAAAAATACTTTGGGCAGTGTTTATAGTGAGAAATTTACACACACCCTGGTTTTGGATGCTGCAAGTGAAACTCAAGGGGTTTATACAAGCATACAACATTGGGGGTGAGTAAAAAATTTGAGTTTTACACTTTAACCCGTGTTTTGTTTTATATAATTGCTGTGGAACATTTTTCCCCATGGCAACTATATAAATACAAATTAACCCCCATGCCAGTAGGCAAGTTTGGGCTGAAGCAGTTTATACCTTTACTTTTTTCCTTTTCTATGAGCACAAGGAGACAGGATTAACAGCTAGACAACTAATCTGTAAGCAGGTAAAATGGGTGTAAATCACAAAACTAGTGTGGATGACTCAAAACTGGGGGCGGTGGTGGATGGGGAGGAAGGGAGGGTGTCCCTACAGGGGGGACCTGGAGGCTCTGGAAAGGTGGTCTAGAACGTGGAAGCTGAAGTTCAATGCAGGAAAATGCAAGGTACTGAATCTGGGAGCCGGAAACCCAGGCCAAGTGTATATCCCGGAGGTAGAGATGCTACAAGTCTCGATGGCTGAGAGGGGCCTGGGGGTGGTGGTGGATGTCAAGATGAACAGCTCAGAGACTTGTAGGAAGGCAGCAGCCAAGGTCAACAGGATGCTGGGATGCATCGCTAGGGGGATCACCTCCAGAAGGAGGGAATTGATACTCCCTCTGTATAGCTGCTTGGAGAGGCGGCACCAAGAGTGCTGCATGCAGTTTTGAAGGCCACATTTAAAGAGGGACATTGAACTCCTGGAGAGGGTCCAGAGGAGGGTGACCAAAATGATCTGGGGCTTGGGGGACAGGACCTATGGGAAGAGGCTCGAAGAGCTACATATGTACACATTGGAAGAGAGAAGGGACTGGGGGGACATGGTAGAGGTCTTCAGGTATATGAAGGGGTAAATAGGGGAGGAACAGTCAGGGTGCTCTGAAGGAAGGGGGGGCAACTAGAGGGCATGGGTGGAAGCTGGCAGGGGGGAGATTCAGGGGAGAAAGGAGGAGGTGCTACTTCACTGAGAGGGTGGTGGAGCCATGGAATGCGCTGCCCAGGGGGCTGGTGGAGGCAGAGATGGTGGAAGAGTTCAAGAGGGGGTGGGACAGGTACAGGAGAAGGGTTCTGGAAGCAAAGTCCAGTGCAGCGAGAATATCTAGGACTGGGAGGGGAGAAGCCAGAGAGGGTGAGGGGGGCAGCAAGGTCAGGTCCCAGGGTGGAGGCTGACCAAATGAGCAGACACAAAAGACCATTAGGCCAACTCTGCTGACATTTTAGTATGTTAGTATCTTAGTGAACCCTTCTCTGTGTACCATGAGTTAAACAGAGATGCCAGTGAAAGTGTGTGTGTGTGTGAGGGAGGCAGGTTCTATGTGATAACAATGAAAGCCTAAAGGCGATCGCCGTTATCAAGAAGTCTAGTGTGCCAAAAACATTTTTGACACTCTGACACCCCAGCACACAGGAAAACGGCACCGGGGACTTCGTTTTTAATGTTTTTTATGGGAGGGTTGTTCCCTCCTCCATACCCTGCTACTAAAGGATTCTCAACTCCAGGGGGGGTGCATGTCGTGGGGGGGTGAAAATATAAAAAAATGAAAGGTTCGAGCAGGGCGCAATAAAACTGCACCAGCGCCCTGACTCAAACCCGAACCCGGTACCACACTAGCCACAGCCACAGACTGACCTCCAACACCATGACACAGCTTGACAGCCCACCGCAGCACCACCCCCTACAGCTCCTCTGTCCCCTCCCAGCCCACGCTCAGCATGCTCACTCCCCCTGTGTGCATACATATAGTGACATCCTGTCGCTATTTTAACTGACCCCCCCATCCAGCCGCCCTACTCTCCCATCACCGTGAGGGATTCGCTGGGGGGTGGGTCGCTGTTATAGACAGTGCCCTTACCCATGCACCCTCCTCATGGGATAACAGGGAGGCAGTATTCACATGTGTGGAGCAAGGGAAACCTGACACATGTTTGCCTTTATAACTAGCTGGTTATAACAGTGGATTATAACTGGGTTTCACTATGGGGGGGACAATTCCCAGTTATTATATATAGAATAATACATGGGATTGTGTGCATAACTAAAATTTATAAAATGGGTAGAAAATAGTTCAGAATCTAAATTGAAAATTCACCACTCATTTTATAAGCAGAATAAGACACTTTGAGTTGTGGTTTATGGCTGGTAAGAGTACTTCCCTGTTACTAAAGGCACTCATAGCAAACACCTCATGCCTAATTACACAACTGTGGTGTGGTTGTATCATCCCATAAACCACATGTCATTGTGTCTTATTACTTACTTGATACACATCCAAGGTACTGTATGTGATACTTTATAACTCCCCAGAGCAAAGTTTAAGGGGTTTATCAAGCATCACATACTGATAGTGTGTATTAAATCTAAGTATTTACACCACCCCTGAATTATTTTATACAATCACTGAGCATCAATGTTATCCCCCTGGAAAAAAAGTGATGGCTATTTATATGCTCCAGCAAACTCACTCCAGATGTTTGTCAGTGGTCCTGAAAAAACCTTAATAGACAGCGAGCTGCACCTTTTGAGAGATTAGTTTTTAAAAAATAATACAAAAAAACTTAAAAGAAACTGTGCTAACTGACTATTAAATGGCACTATGTCAGATTTACTGTCAAAGACCATGAATCAGGAAGTGCTGTGCTCGAGACACAGACAGCTGCTCTCAAGCACAGCAGTGTTTAGGGCTGATTTACTTTTATTTTTTTATCTGTTTTGGGATATTAGCTGCAGAGTTAGTTGCACAAGACTGTTTACATCTCCTACTATTATAAGTAAAAGTGTTGCAATCCCGGCAATCGAATGCTGTGCTTCTCAAGCACAGCTCCTTTGCTCAGGCCAGTGTGTTTGCCGTTATAGGTGACTGGTTATTATGGCAAATAATAAGTGATCATGAACACTGAAAAAGTTGATGAACATTTATTATATATAGAATAAAACATGGATAGTGTGTATAATGAGAATTTTACACACACTCAAGGTGTTGGATGCTACATAAATGCTCAAGGAGTTTATACAAGCATCCAAAACTGAGGGTGTGTGAATAATTTGAGTATAATAACTGGCTTAGCCTTTTTCCCATAGGGAAACCGTGGCGTAATTTGCTGTTATAAAGGAGTGTTTACAACGGCAAACACGCACATGGCTTCCCTCGCTCTGCTCATGCCCCCACTGCTGCTTTTCCCTTCAGAACTGGGCGGGCCCCAGAGTAACCTGCATTCATTTTATATAATTGCTGAGGTGAAAAAAGCAAACCCAGCAATTATATAAAACAAAACATGGGTCGGTGAGTATAAATTTGAAGTTTTCACACACCCTCGAGGTTAGATGCTTTTAATAAACCCCTCGAGCTTCACTCTCGGGGTTTATGTAGCATCTAACTCCTCGGGTGTGTGTAAACTTCTCATTACACATCCCGACCCATACTTTATTCTCTATTTTACACCATACCCCATGTTTTGTTATAAAAATTGCTGAGGAGCACTTTTTCACCACAGCAATGATATAAATACAAATACATCTGCATGCAGCTGCGGTCAGGTTGAGGCATGGTCCAAGGCTGGGCTGACGTGCTTGTTTAAACTTCTACATTTTTTGTGAGTCAGTCCTCCCAAGTAACAAAAAGAGTATTGTGAAAAAGAAGTTAAATTTACCTTTGAAGTTTGTTGTTGTAAGACTTACTGTGGAGTCTAAGTATGAGAGGCAGGGAAATTTCCCTGACAATGAAGGCAAGACTGCATCTGATGCATGAGTGGAGTGAGGGAAACCCGATGCGTGTTTGTCATTAACTGGGTTTCCCTGTGGGGGAAAAAAATGCTCTCCTGTTATTATTATAACTTATTTACAATCTACATGTCTAGCATAGAATAATATTTCTGGCACACACAGAGTGATGTAAAATAAGTGCCAATAACAATGCAGTTAATAAATACATAAAGACAATACAATATTTGCATCTAGAAGTTAGAGGCTAAGGCAGACAATAAGACTCTTGAAGAGACAATGTAAAGGAGAGCAACACAGCAGAGAGGAGGGGACAAAAATTGTGGCAAAGTACTTAAGGGATTAGAAGCATGAGCAGGGGATGTGAAGGGCATTGAACATGGTCTTTTTGAAGTGTGCCAAATGACTTGCATCCATGATATTGTAACTGATCGACTTCCATGTGACTGGGGCAGTGACTAAGAAGGCCTTAACAGCAAAGACTTTATGGGCCTATGGAACTTATAGGAGGACTTTGATCTGAAACATCAGTTAGTAAACCACCATTGTCTTGTTAAAAAGATTTTGTCAGGAAGGCAGAGTACAAACTCAGCACCCCTTTGGTAAACCAGTGTGCTCCTTTTATGTCCTATATTTTGCTTAGCGGGACTAGATCATGTAGATTGCCTCCTGTACAGTGATGGGTTTGCCTGTTGCAATCAAGTGTGTTTCTATATTGGTTGGTAAAGACAATTGAGATGTTTTCAGACCTGTGAAGCTGGCCATTCTACATACAGTAACAATTTGTCCTGAAGCAGTCCAGGGACCAACTTATTACACCCACTTGTCACTTCCTTCCAGTCTGACCTTTGCTAACCTATTACTACTCCTCTTTGAATTCAGTTACTTAGAAAATTTCTAATAAATTAATTTGCTGTATACCTTGCACCACTTGTTTACTAAATTTGTGTATTAGTCTTCAATGCAATACTTCAAAGATCTCTTTAAGCTTTACTTAATTTCAACTACATTAAATCTAAAGTATCCTCTTGTCCTTCACACTGATTGCCTCATAAAAAAATAATTTGCTTTGTTTAGCAAGACCCAACCCCTTCAAAGAGGAAATATTTCCTCACATCTCTCACAACTCCACCCCCACCCCTACCCCCAGCTCCATTGCATACCCACAGGTCCTGGAGCTCTTTCTAATTTGAAAGAGACACTCCATGCACCCTGTGCACCCCTGTGTGGTACTTGTAGGTCTCCATCATGCCATCTCTTTCTTTCCTCTCATCCAGAGTGTACATTTTATGAGCTGTCAGTCCCTCTTCATATGGTTTCTTGTGCAAACCCTGCACCATTTTAGCTGCCCTCCTCCAGACTGCCTTCAACTTCTCTATATCCTTTCTGAGGAGCAGTCTCCAAAACTGGACATGGTACTCCAGGTGTGGTATCAACAGTGAGTGATTAAGTGACAACAGCACATCCATTCTCCTGCACGAGATACCCCTCCCTATGCACCCTAACATCCCACTAGCTCTAACCAGTAGCTTGTCACACTGCCTGCCACATTAACTCAAAGTCCCTTTCCTGTTTAATATCTGTCAGTACCTCCCCTTTCTTATGCTATGCTCCTGGGTTGTTATTCCCTAGATGCATGACCTTGTTGTTTCTGGCATTGATCCCCAACTGCCATGCTTTTGAAGACTCCTTGAATTTCCCAAGATCCCTTTATATTTTTTCCAACCCCTCACAAGTGTCCACCCTTTTACAGATTTTAATATCATCTACAAAAAGACATACCTTCCCTACCAATTGTGACATCAAACTACCAGCAGTAACTGTCTCGACCATTTTCCCTACAAGGTAAAACTAACCAGCCTGCTGATCCCAGACCACAGATCCCTTTATGTACAAGGGATCATGTAAGCTGTCTTCTGACTCCTTGATACCTCTCCTGTTCCCAAACATTCCCTAGAAATATCTGCCTGCCACTGGTTCAATTTCTTCCTGAATACCAACAGTATTCAGTTGTGCATTACATGAGTACAGCGATGCTGTACAGTAGTTACCACTTGATTACATTTCTTTTTCTCCACCACAAACAGCTCCTGTACTGTTGATAGTTTTCCACTAGTTCCTTCAGTGAAAACTGATGCAATGTAACTGCTCAGTTCCTCTGCACTTCATTCTGTGGTTAACAATACACTGTCTCTCCAAGATGTTATGGTGTCTAATAATCTATTGTGCACCATTGTTACCTCTGAAATAACTAAACAAAGATTTGTATTCCTTCCTACAGTATATCTCTGTTTCCTTCTTCTTTTATATTCCATTCCTCTGATAGAATAGTTTCCATAGTTTCCCACTGCACTTTATAATTATGTCACACATTTCTCCTCCTTTTTTACCATAAAAATGTTTACTGAAATTTTTCATGAATCAATGAAACAGTATCTCGTTAGGCCGAGACCTAAGATAATGACATACTATCCCAATGCAATAATTTAAATGCATGCATGACCAGTACATGAGACACATATACATTTCAAACAGCAACCCCATACACTTTATTAAATTTTAACAGCAGTCTTTAAACATCATTGTGCCGTAACTGTCATGCATTCTGGCATCAATCTGTGTCCCCAGCTCACATTTAAAAGCGCTCCTCCACAATATCTGTTCTCTCTCCTATTTTTTCCCTTAGCCACTTGAGTCACTTTTTGTATTGATGAAGCCTTCCTCATTGGTTTACTATATCTTTTCACATTCCAAAATACTTGCCAATGCTTAAGGAACCTTATACTGTACCTGGACAAAGTACCTGATAAAAGGAACTATTAAGCCCTGAAAGCTTTTGCACTGTAACATTTCTGTATATTAACTATTTTGCTATAAACATTGTTTTCCATCAGTCAATTAGTCTATACTGCCCAGAATAAATTACAGTCTCATTCAGAATAAATTCAGTTTAAAATGGATTGTAAATCTTATATCTATATAGCAAGTGTCAAGAAAACAATCCATAACAAAATTACAAAAAAAATTTTGAGACATAAATCACTCACTTGCTGAAAAGAGGAGACAAAAAAGAAACAGAGCATAAATCTTCATTGTTCAAAAGCAGAAAGCAGAATGGAAATGAAGAATAAGGAAGTCTGTCAGCTTAATATTGACTGGCAGAAACAGCTGAAGCTCTGCCTTTGAAAGTTGCTATATAAAGCACAAAAAAAGAGAATAAGAGTTCATTTCAAAGCCTTAGTTATCATTTCTTAAATTCTGCTCTTGTGTAATGCTAAAAAAGCAGTCTCTATGAAGTTTTTTCTAGCAAAAAGTGTCTAAACCAGCTCCAAACTGCTCAAGTCTTTAGAACATTGAATGTCATCACCCATTTGAAAAGATTACATTCTTTAAGTGCAGTACTTTAGGGTCTGTCTGGATTTAATCCTAGACTTCTGGATTTAATTCTTGACTTCACCCATAGATGCCATCTATAAGAAATTCTATAAGAAACTCCTTCCCAAGCTTGGCTCACTGCATTGCATCTGATCCTCTCTCCCACCCCCAGTCCCTGTCTAAGGACCCAGAGTGTCTCACCAACTACTGACTGATCTCAAACCTCCCATTTGTAGGGAAGGTTTTAGAAAAAGTGGATGCCATCCAGCTCAAGACTCATCTTGCCTCCTCTGCCACTTTTGAGCATTTCCAGTCTGGATTTAGATCCAGGCACAGCATGGAGATTGCCCTGGTGAAGGTGCTGAACAATTGCCTAATAGCGAGAAATGAGGGAGAGCATACCATTCTTGTTCTCCTGGATCTCTCTGCAGCATCTGACACCATGGACCATGAGGTGTTACTGGACTGACTGTGGAACTGGTATGGACTAACTGGAAATGTCACCAGCTGGTTTAGGTTCTACCTCATGGGCAAAGTGTAAAGGGTGATGATGGGGTTATCCTCATCTAGCCCAATGCCCCTATGCTGTGGAGTGCTGCAAGGGTTGGTTCTGTCACCTCTATTGTTCATGGTGTATGTGTTGCCATTAGGAGAAGTTATCAGGCAGTATGGGCTGTATATCATAGTTATGCTGATGATGCCCAGTTATACTTGTCCTGTGCACCTGGAAAGCAGATGGCAGCCATCCATGTTTAACATCTGCCTGAATGAGATCCAGAACTGGATGGCTCAAAACTGGCTATGATTCAACCCAGACAAGACTGAGATACTGGTAGAGGATCCTGGTCATCGACGAGATGGAGTAGGGATGGCAAATGATCTTGACTTGATACTGGGAAGAATTCCCTTGACCCCTTTGACTTGGGCCAGCGATCTGAGCATGGTCCTTGATGATGGTCTGACATTTGATGCTCAGGTGTCAGCCATCATCCAAAGAGCCTTTTATCATCTCAGAAACATTTCCCCGATCTGGGCGCTTGTCACTCCAGTGTATATCTTCATCATGTCTAGGTTGGATTACTGTAATGCTCTGTACCTTCAGCTCTCTGGAGGCAAGATATACTGTACCAGCTGCAGTTGGTGCAGAATGCGGTGAACAGACTGTTGACTGGTGCATCAAGATTTGATCATGTCATGCTGGTCCTCTGCAGACTGCACTGGCTGCTGCTAAGGTGAAGAATTGCCTCCAAGATCAGACTAGTGACCTATAAAACCCTGCATGGCTGGGGACCAGACTGTCTGTGAGACCTTCTGATTCTTCACCACCCAGTTTGTGCTCTCTGTTCTTCCAAAGGTTGCATCCTGGTGGTCCCCAGGGTTAGGTTGCGGTAGTCTGAACTTTGTGCTTTCCCCGTTACTGCACCAGTCCTGTGGAATTCATTGCCAGTCTACCTGAGGGAGGCACCCTCGGTGGAAACCTTTAAAAAAAGTGCTAAAAACATTCTTATTTAATCAGGCCTTCCAATCAAGTCAATCAATCAGTTAATCAAAATCGTTATTTAACCAGGCAAAACACCTTTGAGAAAAACTCATTTTTGAGATAGACCTGGACAGTATACATATTCAGTGCAGAAAGTAAGATTACACTCAACAAAACATTTTCAAGAGAAACAGGATACAATTAATAATTGTGACAATGAAAAATGTACAATATATGATATACAGATGAGTAAAAATTGCAGATATCTAAAATGCAATATATACAAAATATACATGCAGCTTGCAGGTAGTCATAAGTGAAAGGAACTTAAAATAAGTGTGAACAGAGAAGGTTATTGAATAGGGTAAACTTTTAGCATTCACAGTAGTTAGGAGGGGGTAGGATGAGGGTACAAGTGATAGATGAGGCTGGGGGACACTAGTAGGAAGATCCTCTGCTGGTTGAGGACAAATAGCAACAATCAGAAGAAGCAATTACAGGGCTCCATGACAGAACATGGGTATAGCGCATTGAGCATAGATAGAGGAGGAGAAAGGAAGAGGGTATGGAAATATTGAAGGTGCTGGAGGGACACAGTGTGGACGTCTCTGTTGGCTGGAGATAAGGCAATAATCATGGGAAACAGTTACAAGACTGCTTGACAGAATGTGTATAAAGTGTTTTGAATGCTGATAAATTGATAGGGTGGACCAATTTCAAGGTTTTTTGCAATTTGTTCCAGAGTCGGGGTAGCGCATAGATTATGGATGACCTACCAAAGTGCGATTTGACCTAGGGTACAATGAGGGAGATATAGGAGGAGCGTCTTTGGGCATACTTACCTACCATACTTAGTGGAAGACAGTTTGATACGTATTGAGTGTAGCTTCATAGTGATAGCTCTATATGTCCACAGAGCAGGATTTCTCTGTGTTCTATAATTGAGGGATGACCATCCTACTAAAGCGTATAGAAAGCAGTGATGGGTGGAGTACAGAGCACCAGAGATGAACCTAATGGCTCTGTGATACAGTGTATTGAGTTTGGCTGGTGTAGAGGCAGGGCCTTGGCAGTAAAGGAAGTTAACATAGCCCAGTAATGAAAGGAATGTGGTTTGGACCAGTCTCTTCTTGGCATCCTGGGTAAGTAGGTGTTTAATCCTATAAAAGAGGCCAAGCCTCTACCTGAGCTTTTTTATCAGTCCCTCAATGTGATAAAGGATGGAAAGTTTGTGGTCAATCCAAACCCCCAGGTATTTGAACTTGGTTACAAAGTCTAGTGGTTCATCTAGAACTGTGGTAATCTGGGGCATGGCTCCTCGAGTAGCAGGATTAGTTGCATTAATAAAGGGTGAAAAAAGCATCACCTTTTTATTTTGTGATCAAAAGATGTTTCTGGTTCAGTAGTTGTAATTGCAGCTTATTAAATTCCTGTTGTAAATTGGTGCATGCTGCTTCAGGAGTAGGTCTGCCAATGTAAAGTACCATATCATCAGCAAAGAAATGAATGTTGACAGATTTTATTCCTATGGCAGTGCCATTAATATAAATTGAAAAGAGTAGTGGACCCAGTATGGAACCCTGTGGCAAGCCCCTCAACAAGGATTTCAGCGATGATAATTCCCTTTCCACTTTTACCCCCTGCTGGGGACCTGTGAGGTAGTTTGAGAATCATCTCAGGGATAATGGATCTAAGTCAATATTATTGAGGGCTACTAGGAGAAAATCATGGCCAACAGTGGCAAAGCCTTATGTAGGTCCAGAAATACTGCACACATGAAATTCCTGGTATCCAGGGCACCCTGCCAGTTATTAGTCACATTTGCCAGGGCTGAAATCATGCTATAGTGTGCCCTAAATCCTGATTGTAGTGGGTTTAGCAGATTTGTGGATTCTAGATAGTTCCTGAACTGTGCACTCACTATTCTCTCCAACATTTTAGATAGGATAGGGAGTAAAGAGATTGGTCTATAGTTATCGAGATCACTATGGTCTGCAGATTTGAATAGGGGAATCATGTGGGCAGTTTTCCATATGGGTGAAAGGTCACCCTGCAGAGAGATAGGTTGAAGAGATCCGTAATTTGCACAGCCAGGACGTTTTGACTAAGTTTTAGGAAATATGGGTGTATAAGGTGTGCTCTTGCACTCTTCCTGGTATCTAGATGTAACTGAAATTCTTCAACTTCTTTCAGAGATGTGGGCTGAAAGAAAAATGCAGCAAAAATAACTGGAGCTGCTGAGTCCTGTACACTGAGTTGTGAGAGGGGGTCATTGGCAGGGGAAGTATCAAAAACTAAGCCTGCAGCAGCAAAGTGGTTATTGAGATGGTCAAGGATTGTCAGGTTATCTGTAACTGTAGTGTCACCATTAGTGATTTTTGCAGGTAAGGTGTTTGAAGATGCATGACTTTCAGTATCCTTAAGGGTTTTCCAGAATTTGGTGGAACTCTTGAAGGAAGAGTCAAGTTCTGCACAGAAAGGGTTTGTCTTAGCTTCTCTGACCATCTTAGTACAATAATTCCTAGCCCTTCTGAATGAAGTCCAGTCTGTCAGAAGCTTAGTTCTCCAAGCTTTTTTACATAGTAAACTTCTATTAAGCAGGGCGGCCTTCAAATCTGCTGTAAACCACGGGCATGATTTTTTCTTAGTGCAGATTTTAACCAAGGGTGCATGCCTTTTGAGTGACCTGGGCACAATTTCCTGAAAAATATCATAAGCTATGTTCACAGTTTTTGTTAGATAGAAATTCTGCCAGCTCAAAGAGTCCTGCAGGTCAGAGAGAAATGCACAAGGGTCAAAATTACAATGATTTCTCTTGATGGTAAATTTGGAATTAGAAGCTGATTTTGTGATGGATCTCACAGAGACTATGAAACAGTGGTCACTGATGTCAGTGAAGAACACACTAGCATGAGAAAACTGATGAGGTTTGCTTACTAAAATAAAATCTAACAGGATGCTACTATTAGGGTTCTTCTTATTTGGATGCATTGCTTCGGTAATAATTTGGGATAATCCAAAAGAGTCACGAATGCTTTTAAGGGGCTTGGAGATACTGGAAAACCAGTCCAGATTAAGGTCTCCCAATATGATGAACTTTGAAGACAGGGATCCTAGTATGCGGTCTAATATCTGTCTAATATCTATAACCCCGCTGAAGGAGGACTATAGCATCCTATGACACAATGGGACAGAGGAGGAGAACTCGACTTTTAGAGTCAGGCTCTCAAATTCTCTGGTAATTGAGGTTGAGTCAATAACAGAGGCTGAGAATTTATCTTGAACATAGATGGCAACTCCTCCTCTTGCCTGTCTGTCGGTTCTGAAAATGGTATAAGATTGAATATTCACCTCATAGCCTGCAGTACCAGGTCTGAAATCCCGTGCATGCGCAAGGGCAGCATGTTCTTGTGCATGCGTGGGATCTTTGCCCGTGTTTATTTCTCGCATGCATGGGATTTCGGCTCCGGTCTGGAAATGTTAATTTTGATACTTGTAGTGCTCGGTTTTGATTCATAAGCACTAGGAGCAGATCCGTTTCACTGAATTAACAGAGGAAACATCTTTTTACAGTGACGATGGTATAAAATCCTACTTCGAGAATGCGCTTGTGCCTGGCGTGTGTTCCCAAACACGATATGCTTCCGGTGACAGGTTGACCGAGCGAACAAGAAATTTCAAAAAAAAATTACAAAACCAGGAACAACTGCCTATTTTTTAGATCTAGGGATACATTCTAGGGTACAAATGTCATAGGTTTGTGCCAGCAGGCACATTAGCTGGAAGTGATAAAAAACATGGGGGAAAAGCTGACAGTGCCCCTTTAAGTTGCATTGGTCGCTCCTTGTACATCTTCTGGTGCAGAAACTGCACCATTTTGGTTGTCCTCTTCTGAACAGCCTCCACTCTGTCTATATCTTAGTGGAAATGGAGTCTGCAGAATTACATGCAGTACTCCAGGTGGGGTCTCCTGTCTGTACAGAGGGATAACAACTTCCTGATTTCTACTGTTGATGCCTCTCCTATGCATCCCAGTATCCCCCCAGGCCTCCTTACTGCCTTCTCACATTGCTTGCCCACCTTTAGGTCATCTGATATAATTACTCCTAGGTCTCTTTCGATTTTTGTTGTTGTTATTAACTCACCCCCCATTGTGTACTCTTCCCCTGGGTTTTTGTTTCACAAATGCATTACCTTGCACTTCTTTGCATTGAATCTGGGCTACCATATATTTGGCCATTCCTCCAACCTTGCCAAGTCCCCTTTCATCCTTTCCACCCCACCTTGTGTATCAACCCTGTTGCATATCTTTGTGTCATCTGCAAAGAGACATACCTTTCCTTCCAGGTGCTCTCCAATGTCACTTATAAAGACATTAAAGATTACCAGTCTCAGTACCGAACCCTGCAGTATCCCACTAGTTACCCTTCTTTCTTCACTGTGGACTCCATTTACTATTGCCCTTTGCATCCTATTGTCCAGCCAGTTTTTTATCCAGGCTACCACCTTGGGACCCACTCCCAGGCTGGCTAACTTTTATATTAATATTTTGTGTAAAACTGTGTCAAATGCCTTGCTAAAATCTAGGTAGGCCATATCCACAGCCCCTCCCTGGTCTACTACTTTGGTCACCCAGTCAAAGAAATCTATTAGCTTTGTCTGACATGACCTTCCTGCTGTGAAACCATGCTGCCTTGGGTCCTGTGCCTCACCGGCCTCTAGGTACTCAACAGTTCTTTCCTTCAGAAGTGATTCCATCATTTTCCCTACCACTGAAGTCAAACTAACTAGTCTGTAGTTTCCTGCCTCTGCCCTGCTCCCACTTTTGTGAAGTGGAATCACATTTGCCCTCCTCCAGTCCTTAGGTACCACCCCATCCTCTCATGATTTGTTAAAGAGAGTAGTTGGTGGTGTTACTAGTTCTACCCTTAGTTCTTTTAGAATTCTTGGGTGAATCTCATCAGGCCACATTGCTTTGTCCATCCCCAGTTTGAAGAGTTCTTTCAAAATTCTTTCTTCTGTGAATGGACTGGTATCGACCCCCCTATTCAGAGTTTCTCTCTTGTTTGGTTTAGGTACCTCTTCCTCCTCTTCCGTTGTGAATACTGAGCAGAAATATTCGTTCAGTAGCCCTGCTTTTTCACTGTCAACCTCTGCCAACATTCACTCCCCTTTATTAAGTTTCTGTATCCCTCCCTTGGTTTTCTTCACTCCCTAATGTACCTATAAATGGTGTTATCCCCCTTCTTAACAGAACTGGCTATCTTTTCCTCAGTCTGTGCCTTTGCTAATTGGACTGCCTTCCTTGCCTCCTTCTGCTTTAACTGATAAAGTTATCTGTCCTGCGCCTTCTGTGTTTCCTTATATTTCCTGAATGCTATCCTTTTCTTCTTAACTGTCCCTGTCACCACTTTTGAGAACCATAGTGTTTTTTCCTTCATTTTGTTTTGTTGATTTGCTTCACACAAAGGCGTGTTGCCTCTGCGATGGCTGTTTTGATTATTCCCCATTGTTCCTCCACCCCTCCTTCTTGCCCGTTTGCTAGTCTTTTTCTGAGGACATGGCCTACCTAGACTTTAGCAAGGCATTTGACACAGTCCCACACAAAAGATTAATATATAAGTTAGCCAGCCTGGGAGTGGGTCCCAAGATGACAGCCTGGGTAAAGAATTGGCTGGAGAATAGGACACAGAGAGTAATAGTAAATGGAGTCCACTCAGAAGAAAGGAGGGTTACTAGCGGGGTACCGCAGGGTTCAGTATTAGGACCAGTCCTCTTCAATGTCTTTATAAGTGACATTGCAGAAGGACTGGAAGGAAAAGTATGTCTCTTTGCAGATGACACTAAGATCTGCAACAGAGTTGATGCACAGGGTGGGGTGGAAAGGATGAGAAGGGACTTGGCAAGGTTAGAGAAATGGTCAAATGTATGGCAGCTTAGATTCAATGCTAAGAAGTGCAAGGTAATACACCTGGGAAACAAAAACCCAGGGGAAGAGTACACAATGGGGGGTGAGATACTAACAACAACAAAAATGGAAAGGGACCTGGGGGTAGTCATATCAGATGACCTAAAGGTGGGCAAGCAATGTGAGAAGGCAGCAAGGAGGGCTGGGGGGATACTGGGATGCATAGGGAGAGGCATCACCAGTAGAAAACAGGAAGTTATTATCCCTCTGTACAGACAGCTGGTGAGACCCCATCTGGAGTACTGTGTGCAGTTCTGGAGACCCAATCTCTGCAAAGACATAGACAGGATGGAAGCTGTCCAGAGGAGGGCAACTAAAATGGTGCAGGGTCTGCACCGGAGGACATATGAAGAGAGACTTAAGGAGCTTAATATGTATAGCCTCGAGGAAAGGAGGGAGAGGGGGGACATGATAGAAACTTTCAAGTACCTCAAGGGAATCAACAAAGTCCAAGAGGGTAGCATCTTTCAAAAAAAGAGGTGTGCAAGAACAAGAGGGCACAATTTGAAGATAGAGGGGGCTCAGAGGTAATTTAAGAAGTATTTTTCACAGAGAGGGTTGTGGATGCATGGAATGGCCTTCCGGAGGAGGTTGTGGAGTCAAAATCAGTGGTGGAATTCAAGCATGCATGGGATAGTCATAAGGCAATTCTGGGGGCTGGGGGTAGAAAGAAGTAGGCTGCTGGTTAACTAGGATCTGCAGCTTATCCAGTAGGTAGGGAAATGGGCAGACTGGGTGGGCCAAGCGGTCCTTATCTGCCGTCAAATTCTATGTTTCTATGTTTCTATGTTTCTATGTTTCACTCTATCATTTTCCCAAAGTCAGCCTTCCTAAAGTCCAATGCTCTTGTTTTTGTGTGGCTTGACTCCATGGCTGTGTTTGTGAACCACACTGTTTGGTGGTCACTTGTTCCCAGATGGCTCCCACTTCTTAATCAGAGATCCTGTCTCCTTCCCCATCTGAGAGTACCAGGTCTAAGATTGCTTCCTCCGGAGTGGGTTCCAACACTAGCTGTCTGAGGCATGCCCCCTGTAGAGCATAAAGAATGACCCTGCTCTTGGATGTGCCTGCAACAAGGTACTCCAGTTAACATCTGGCATATTCAGATCCCCCATCAACAATATCCCCCCCTTTTTCTACCATTTTAAGGATGCCTTCTATCATTTCCTTGTCCATTTCCTTCTCCTGAGATGGGGTCTGTACACAACCCCCATGCGGATTGTGGTGCCATTTCCTATCTCCAGGGTGACCCATAGTGACTTATCAACTTCCTGTTTACTCTTTAGTTCTGTTGCTTTAATCCCTTCCCTTATATAGAGAGCTCCTCCTCCTCCTCCTCTTTTACCCACCCTGTCCCTCCTGTAGACTGTGTATCCTGGTATGTTGACATCCCAGTCATGGTTCTCTGTGTACCATGTTTCAGTGACTGCCACAATATCCAGGCATCCCTCTTCCATCAAGGTCACTAGTTCAGGGAGCTTGTTACACAGACTGCAGGCACTGGTACTCATCACCTTCTATTTATTTTTTTATGGCCTTACTCCTTTTAGCCCCATCCCTGTCCTTACTGCCTTTTTCTGCCTTTACACCTGTCATGCTCCCTATTGCCTTTTTCTACCTTGGTGTTTACCTCTCTAACTACTGTGTTTTGTGGGGGGAGGCTGGGTTTCTCTGCTCCTTTTCAGTGCCTCCCCCCTTGCTAGCTTAAATGCTTGCCAGTGAAACATTTAAACCTGTCACCTAGGATCCTGGTTCCCCCCCGGACAGATGCAGACCATCGCACCAGTATAAGCCTGCATCCCCCCAGGTGGCTCCCCAGTCCCCAGTGAAGCCAAAACTCTGAGTTCCACACCAGTTTTTCAACCATTCATCGAATCTCATGGTGTAGAATGCCCTAGAATCATCCTTGCCATAGACAGGCAGCACCTCCGAGAAGGTTACCATACATGCTACTTGTCTAAGGCCCATCCCCAACTCCACAAAAACCTGTTGCACTGCTCTGATCCCATTCACAGCCAGGTCATTTGTCCCTAGGTGGACAATAACATCTAGCTCCCTCCCTCGTGCAGCTGGTCCCATGATCCTGAGGATTCGCTCCCTGTCCCTCCGAGCCATGGTGCCAGGCAGGTACCTCACTTCCCTATCCCACTCCTCCCCCACTTCTACCCCTCTAATGACTGAGTCCCCTACCAGGAGTTGTTTCCTTCCCCTGTGGGGTCTCGTACCACCCTCCTGTGGGTCTTCGTTGTGGAGATTCCCAGCAACCCACACAGGAACCCACTCAGGAGGGAGCAACACTAGACCTGGTACTCTCAAATGGAGAGAGGATCACAAATTTAGAAGTCAGTAGACATCTGGGAACAAGCGACCACTGCACAGTGTGCTTCACAATAACCACAACCATGGAGACAAGCCATACAAAGACAAGCATACTGGACTTTAGAAGGGCTGACTTTGGCAAAATGGATGAATACCTGAGGAATACACTAGCAAATGGCCAAAAAGAGGGGTGGAAGAATAATGGAGAAAAATCAAAACTGCCATCATAGAGGCAACAAGCTTTTGTGTGAAACAAATAAAGAAAACAAAGTGGAGTAAAAAAACCATTATGGTTCTCAAAAGAGGTGGCAGGGAAGGTTAAGGAGAAAAAGGTTGCATTCAAAAAGTATAAGTCATCACAGAAGAAGCACGACAGGGAACTGTATCAATTAAAGCAGAAAGAAGTGGGGAAGGCAGTCAGAATAGCAAAAGCCCAAACTGAGGAAAAAATAGCCAATTCAGTTAAGAAGAGGGATAAAACCTTTTATAGGTATATTAGGGAGCATAGAAAGGTTAAGATAGGAATAGTGAAGATTAATAAGGGAGAGGGGAGGTGGACAGAGGGAGACAGTGAAAAGGCAGGGATACTGAATGAATACTTTTGCTCAGTATTCACAAAAGATGATGATGAGGAGTTACCTAAACCAGACAATAGAAGGACTCTGGGTAGGGGGGTTGACACCAGTCCATTTACAGAAGAAAGAGTCTTGAAAGAACTCCTAAAACTCAAGGTGGACAAAGCAATGGGGCCTGATGGGAGTCACCCCTGTATCCTAAAAGAACTAAGGGAGAACCTAGTGACACCACTGACCACACTTTTTAACAAATCATGGGAGGATGGGGTGGTACCTGAGGACTGGAGGAGGGCAGATGTGATTCCCCTTCACAAAAGTGGGAGCAAGGCAGAAGCAGGAAACTACAGACCTATAAGTTTGACCGCAGTGGTAGGGAAAATGATGGAATCACTTCTGAAAGAAAGAATTGTTGAGTACCTAGAGACCAGAGGGCACAGGACCCAAAACAGCATGGATTTACAGCAGGAAGGTAATGTCAGACGTATCTAATAGATTTCTTTGACTGGGTGACCAAAGTAATAGACCAGGGAGGGGCTGTGGATATGGCTACCTAGACTTTAGCAAGGCATTTAACACAGTCCCACACAAAAGATTAATAATCAAATTAGCCAGCCTGGGAGTGGGTCCCAGGGTGGTAGCCTGGGTTGCAAACTAGCTGCACAACAGGACACAGAAGGTAATAGTGAGTGGAACACATTCTGAAGAAAGGAGGGTCACTAGTGGAGTACCTCAGGGCTCAGTACTGGGTCCAGTCCTCTTTAACATCTTTATAGGTGACATTGCAGGGGGTCTGGAGGGAACGGTATGTCTCTTTGCAGATGATACAAAGATCTGTAACAGAGTTGATACATAAGGGGGGGTAGAAAGGATGAGAAGGGACTTGGCAAGGCTGGAGGAATATTCAGACATGTGACAACTTAGATTCAATGCAAAGAAGTGCAAAGTAATGCACCTGGGAAACAAAAACCCAGGAGAAGAATTAATTCATTCACATATCTAGACTGCCTTGTACGGTATGGGCTGCACGCCCATTGGCTCTTGCTCTGAACCAATGGGCATGCAGCCCTACCAGAATCAGTCGTGTCATGAAGGGGTGGCAGGTGGGTGGGTGCTGCTGCCACCCGGCTGACGGGGAGGGAGCGGGATGGTGGGGTCCATGGGTGGGTGGGTGGGGGGCACTAGATCACCAGGAAATTGGACTTGGGGGTGGGGTTGACCTTATGCCCACAATCGGGCCTCAACGGTCCACTGGACCACCAAGGATATTGGACTTGGGGGGATTGACCTTTTGCCCGTGATCGGGCTTCGCAGTCCACTGGACCACGAGGGATATTGGTCTTTGGGGGGGGTTGATCTAATGCCCATGATCTGGCCAGTGGGGAGGTTTCACTACTGTTATGCCTACGATCCGGCCAGGCGGGGGGTTTCACTACTGTTATGCCCGTGATCGGGCCAGTCAGGAGGGAGATTTACTTCATGTCTGCGATCGGGCTGCAGGGGGCATCGGTCCCCAACGGCTGCTGCCTGGCAGGGCGCCAGGCACAAGTTGTCAGGGATTGGCATACCTGCAAGTTAATGGCATGCAAATGGGGCCGTAAGTAGATGCAAATGCCCCCAGCACCTTGCATGAACTATGGCCCCATTTGCATGTCACCTTTTGAATATCGGAAAGTTGCGCATGGCGCAATGGAACTTGCGCTACCACATCTTGAATGCTCCACTCTGACCACTTACGGTGGTGCAAGTTCCAGTGCGCCATGCACAGTGGCTGTGGCTGGGGGGTGATATTCAAAGGAGTTGCTCAATAGCGCAACTCTGTTGAATATCGCCCCGGCCACACCCCAGTGCAACTTTTTTGAGTAGCGTAAGGGCTTGCGCCACAGCACGGTGCAGTTTGAATATCCAGCCCACGGTGTACATTTCTGACCTTAAATTACTCCCGATAAGCTGGCTGCTCTTTTCCACTCCTTCCGTCATTTTGCCTTAAATTGCCCCTTCTGCATACATCTCACTGGCCTTTCTGTCTCCTCATTTCATTCCTAGTACCCATCCTTGTGCACCACTTTTCTCCACAAAATCTGGTTCCACTCTCTGCCCTGGTAACTCTCTTCCCTCCTTTTACCCACCCTCCCCTTGTCCTACTATTACCACCAGTCCTCTGATTCTGGTAGCCCATGACAATGGAAACCACGATTGAACACTTTAAGAAGGGGTGATTCAATTGCAGTGCCTGTCCACCAGGCTACTGGGCAGGGAGGGCAACTGGATGGGGAGGGGTCCATGAATATAGTGACAGGATGTCACTATATATATATATATACACACACCGGGAGGGAGTGAGCTCGCTGAGCGATGGGTAAAAGGAGAGGGAAGGTTTGTGAGGCATAGTGTGGTGGTGGGTTGCTGAGCTGGCCCAGTGGCATTGTGGGTGGGTGGGTGGCAGGCTGGGGTTGTGAGGGAGCAGGGTTCAATTCTGGGTGCGCATTTGTTTTGTTGTGCCCCAGACGTTTTTTTTTCCCCACATTTGTACCTCCCCCAACATGCAGCCCCTGGAGTTGAGAATCCTTTAGTAGGAGATTGCAGGAGCAAAGCTCTCTGTTGGAGGTGGTTGGCACAGCTACTTGCATAAAAAAAAGGCCCCAGTGTCCTTTTGCTGTGCGCTGGGAGTGTACATCATCAAAACTGATTTTTGGCGACGTACACTTGCCCTAACGACAATTGCCTTTCTGCAATTGCTGTTATCACATGGAACAATGATTCTTTTTCCTTTGACATCCCTGATCCTAATGGTCTGCTGCACAATCTGCCTACTTCTCCCATCTCCTTGTCCTTCAACATCCCTCTGATCCACCCCCCTTCAACCACCTATTCTTCAAAGCCCTTCTTCATGAAAGAAAAGTTGGGCAGCCACAAATCCACAAAAGCACAACACCTGATAAGAATGGTGGAAAAATACTTTTCGTTCATACAAATGTCACACTAAAATTAGCAAGCAGTCTGGTGAACACAACACTGCCAACATTTTATGCATCTTCAGGAGCTTTTTCAAGATGTATAGCCTCAAGTGATATAAACTATTTATAGTAATTTATTGAAAGAAACAGTAATCACACAGGTTAAAAAATCATAGCCATTAAAGTGAATAAATAACAATAGTACAAACATATCTATGTAACTGTGACAGTGGTGAAATTGTAAAGTTAGAAAGACTGATAATTAATTGTCAGTATATATAAACATATCTAATCATAACAGAAAAGAGACAAAGGAAAGGGGCCACCAGGGAGGGAAAGAAGGAAAAATAAATAAGGTATGGGAAGGCAATGGATGATGATGAAAGGGAAGAGTTAAAAGACCAGGGGACAGATATTCAAAGTATAGCGGAGGGCACAAATCCGTTGCCCTGGACTAGTGCCGAATTTGCGCCCAACTGCTATATTTAAACTGATATTTAGCGCCATTACTAGGTGTTAGTGCTAATGCTAAATTATGATGTATGCAAGGGAGGGACTGAGGGGAGGGGCCCTGAGTTCCAGAACACCAGCATATTCAAAGGTATAGTGCCATGATACAGGCATTAGCACAGCCTGTAGCGCGGCACTGAATACCGCTGAGAAAAGGCCGGTAGTAATGTGGCGGCAGTGCACCCCCAAGCACGATTCCCGATCTCCGGTATCTGCCCTAGTTATGTCCCTGGTAGTCTAGTGGTCCCCCCACCCCAAGCATGTATCCCAACCTCCGTTGAAAATATATAAGTATTACTTTCCCTGGTAGTCTAGCAGTCACCCCACCCCCAAGCACGTATCCTGACCCCTGTTTAAAATAAATGTAAATCCCTTTCCTGATAGTTTAGTGGTCCCCCACCCCCAGCCATATCCTGTTCCCGTTGAAAATAAATAAGTATCCCTTTCCTGGCAGTCTATTGGTCCCCCCACCCCCAAGCACGTATCTAACCCCGTTGAAAATAAATATAAATCCCTTCTGGTAGTCTAGTGGTCCCCGCACCCCCCATGCACATATCCTGACCCCCATTGAAAATGAATATAAATCCATTTCCCTGGTAGTCTAGCGGTCCCCCCACCCAGCAGTAACACTCCCCTCATCCCATTAAAGTCAGAAAACAGAGCGGGCGACCGGCTCAGCCCTCTTCTCACCACCACGGCTGGCCACTGACTGAGGTAGGAAGGAGCACTCCTTCTTACCTCAGTCAGCAGACAGCCATAGTGGTGAGAGGAGGGTTGAGCTGGTTGCCAGTTCTATTGTCTTACTTTAATGGGATGAGCGGGGGTGTCATTGCCTGGTGGGGGGACCACTAGACTAACAGGGAAGGGAAATTATATTTATTTTCAACGGGGGTCAGGATACGTGCTTGGGGTTGGGGGGACCACTAGATTACCAGGGAAAGGAAATTATATTTATTTTAATGGGGGTCAGGATACGTGCTTGTGGGTGGTGGCACTGCTAGACTACCAGGGAAAGGAATTCATACTTATTGTCAACGGGGGTCAGGATACATGCTTTGGGGTGGAAAACATATTTCTGGGGTGTTTAACCTCAAAATAAAGACATGGTTAGCATCTCGAGGGACTGGCTAAGGGAAACACAAAAATAATTGTGTTCCTAGAGGGTCCCAATTTTAAACGCCAAGCATTTTATGACCAGTAACTGAAAACAAAATATCAGATTTGCGACACTACTAGGGTAATTTGCGACACTGAAAAGTACATTTGCGAAAGTGTCAAACTTTTTGTTAACTTTTCCCATTGACTTATAATGGGAACATGTTTTTTGAATAACTTTTGAACCGTTCAATATTTTTTCACAAAATCTTCAAAAGGCACATCAAGCACCCTGGTCGCACTTTTCCTGAAGCTTTTGTACCGGTCACACAAACCGTGTAACCTGTAGGTGCGAGCAAAGAATGCACAAAAAAAGGTAAATGTGCAGATGAATGTTGCTTAACAACTCAGTAGCCATATATTCGACCAATACAAAAGTTAGCAGATCCAAAGAACTGTGATTACGCCCCATGCCTGCTAAATTTCATGCAAATCTGTTGAACGGTACAAAGTTATTAAGGTGCAAAGTTTCACCATTTAACATTAAAAGGGGTACTCAACCCAAACTATGGTAGCACTACCATTTTATATATATATATATGTGTGTGTTGTATGCACTGACTGTGCCTGGCAACTCACAGTTCCTGCTGCTTCTAGCCTGAACGTCTATTCTGACCAAGGGGGAATGCTGCAGGCATGCCTTGGCCTGCAATGTCCAGCCTGTACTTCCATTCCAGCCAAAAGGGGTGCTTTGTGCTCCATGCAGTAGCACTGGGCAAACTGCATGGTAATGTATGCTAAGCAGCACCTAATGAGATGCAAATATGCCTGTTTGCCCATGGATTACCTAAGTAGGCTCATTTGCATGGGAGCTTTGAATATATCTCCCATTTACCCCGGGCTAACCAGTTTGCACTGGGCTAATGTGTTAGTACTGTGCAATTGGGTTAGCCCCGGACAAACCTTACTTCAGCATAGCACAATTCAGCAGTGTGTAGCTCACATTGTTGTTTGCAGTCACACCTCTCAACTGTCCCTGATTTTCAGGGACATCCCTGATTTTACCTTACAAGTTTACTCTGTCCCTCCTAAAAATTGTGTTTCCATGAAAAAACAGTGGAGGTTGTAAGCATAAAATAATGTCAAACGTTAACGTTACAGATGTGTTCTTCCTTAGAAAATGCATTTTACACTAAATCACTTATTTTACCAGCTTTCTGAGTAGATATCATCAATTTTTAAGATGTGTCCCTGATTTTAAACCTTTGTCCCTGCTTTTGTTAAGCCTTGTCCCTGATTTATGAGGCAGGGGGTTGAGAGGTGTGTTTGCAGTAGATGTGAAACATCTCTGTGCAATCACACACAATGTTCTCCACCCACAACACTGGCTAGCTACAGAGTCTAATGAGCTGCAGTTTCGGTTTGCACTTCCCTGTTGCTATATTCAGTGCTGTCTTATTCCCGGGCTATTTTTGCCCTGCACTTCCAGACCGGTTTGCCTGACTTCCTTAGACTGCTATATTCAGCAGGATTAGCAACGGGCTACTTCCTTTTCAATATAGCTTGCTTTGTGCTCCGGGCTAAGTCTGCCCAGCGGGCAGTGATAATTTTTGCCCCGGGGCAAAGTTTTGAATATCTGGCCCCTAATCTCCAAATCTGATATGATATGTTGACAAATATACCATGATTTAAGATTAGACATTAGTCAAAATGTCACAAAAACAAAAATAATGTCAAACCAAGACTCGTAAGGCCTAGATACACATTTATTAATATCTTCTATATCCCAGGTATACATATATTCCCAACAAATATTTACTGAACAAGGCAATGATATATGGAACAGATGAACAGAACAGATAGGGGGATGTGGTGGTGGAGTAGTGGGGGGTGCGGAAAGAAGATGGTCAAAGGGGAAATTTTAATCACCCAGATATTCCCACCCATCTTGATGATGTTAGGCATATAAACTGGTCAACCCTTTACTCCTTCTCTGATATGTCTGAAGCGAAGAGTCTTTCCACTGCTGCACTCCTCCAAATCCCAGTTCAGCATTTTCCCCTAACTACTCAGCTAGTTAAGGGTGGTTACACTTGTTGGGTCACCAAAGACCTCCTGGCCATGATGAGGGACCGGGATAAACTGTGGTCGGCTTACAAAAAGACTCCCTCCCCAGCCCGTTGGAATGATCAAAGGTGTCTATGGAACCGGTGTAAACACACTGCCCTGGCTCAAAAGTGCATTTTCTTTTAGAGTCAACAAAGGGACAGTCTCGGAGTTCCACACCATTTCTGGGATGAAATCAGCTCCTTGCTTAACCCACATACTCATAGCTCTGTCGTCCACTTAGACACTCCCCTCTGGCAAGCTGACTGATCCTGTTGAGGTTACCCAGGCTTTTATTAACAAATTTGCAGACCTGTCTGCCCATCTCATCAAGCCACCACCCCAGGTGCTCTCTACCCTCAGGCCTAATCCTGTTGAGCATCCCTCTGCACCTTCTCCCAACCCCTCCTTTCCATTTCCAGACCATCACCACCAAAGGATACTGCCAAAGTACTAAAGAGCCAGCCAAACTGGGGAATCTCAGGCAGTGATAGTCTTTTCCCAGTGATGCTCAGACTTATTTCCCCTGCCATCCTAAAACCACTCACCTTCCTCTTTAACCTGGCATTGACCACCTCCTCAGTGACTAGCACCTGGAAGCATGCCAGAGGGGCTCAATTTTTAAATCTGGTGGACCCCTATCCACAGACAACTACCAACCCATCTCCTTGCTCCCCGACCTTAGCAAGCTTCTGGAAAGTATTGTCCACCAACAACTATCTGACCACATTGACAAGCAGAATCTGATGTCCAGACAGCAACATGGCATCCATAGGTACCACTCTGTGTCATCTGCACTAGCCCTATTTGCTAACCACATTCACAGGAACATGGACCTAGGGAGAGCAACAGGCACTGTCTTTGTTGACCTGCCAAAAGCTTTGGGCTTGGTTGACCACCCCTTGTTGCTCTCCACCCTCTGCTACCTTGGCTTTTCCTCTAAGACCTCACAGTTGTTCCAAAATTACCTCTCCCAATACATCCCAATCTGTATGAATAGGTTCCACCACCTCAACTGCCCTCCCAATCACCACAGGTGAACCACAGGACTCAGTCCTAGACCTGCGAATCACAGAACTCAATCCTAGACCCGCTACTATTCTTTTTTATCAACTTGCTCCCCTCTGATGGTCTTACTTGTGATGCCCTGCTGTATACAGACCACCTCATCCTCAACTCTAGTGATAAGACTCAAGAGAATATATCCCTGGTTTTAACCCAAAACTATGTTTATGTGCAGTCCTGGTCTTTGTGTTCTCTACAAAGAGGCATACTTTTCCATCCAGTCCCTCTGCAATTTTACCTATAAAGACATCAAAGACGACCAGTCCCAGTACTGACCCCTGAATAACCACACTAGTAACCCCCCTTTCTTCAGAGTGGACTCTGTTTACTATTACCCTCTGCTTCCTGTGGTCCAGTCATTTTTTTACCCAGGTTACCATGCTGGGACCCACTTCTGGGTTGGCTAACTTGTTTAATCTTTTATATGGGACTGTGTCAAATGCCTTGCTAAAGTCTAGGTAGGTCATGTCCTCAGCCCCCTCCATGGTCTACTACTTTAGTCACCCAGTCAAAGAAATCTATTAGATTCATCTGACATGACCTTCCCAAAGTGAATCCATGCTGCTTTGAATCCTGTGCTCCACTGGCTTTTAGGTACTCAAGCAATTTTATTCTTTCATAAGTGATTCCATCAGTTTCCCTACCATTGAGGTCACCACCCAGTTTGACTGCATTTACAAAGAAAGGGCTATAATAACAACAGAACTTGTTTGTTTGTTTTCTGGAAATGCAGCAGAAACCATGAATAGTATAACAAAATCTGTTTCAAAAGTATGTGGGCACTCAAAATGTCTCAAAACTTGAGTATTATTGAGCAAAATCTGATTACCAGATAGGGACCCTGAAAACCAGATTACCAGGCAAAAAACCTGACAAATGGCAACCCTACTTCCACCACCCTCCTCCTCCAGGTGCATAGCTGCATCCTCCACACTCCTTGCCCGACCACCATGACACATGGAGGTTGTGCAGTGCGTGTGCTTGTTGTGCCTATGGCCTTCCATATGGCACAGCAGTCTCTAATCATCCCAGTCCTGAAGCCTTTTCATACATCACCTCATGCTGCACACATCCCACTGACACCCCGGATGCCTATGCTGCCACATGATACTTTACAGGACTGTCTCTCAGGCGCATCCTGTCACACCTGGCCTGGCAGAGGAACCTGTGAGGCCACATAAAGTCCTCCCCCTGCACCCCCCCCCCGATGTAGCCTTCATTATCCATACATGCCTTACAGCCACATATGCCTCCTTGCCACCACATTACCAACTCCTTGTGGCCTTCTGCTCTAGCCCTACCCACTCATTCAACCTTCAGAAACACAAGAGGCCCAAACCCCACCCCTGCAGCCATCACCATGTCCTCTTCCCCACAGTGCTTCACCGTCTCCCTCTCCATGTCAGTGAACTGAAGGCTGCTGTCTGCATATCCCAGATCATCTCCATCATACAACTGCAGCAACATGTGCATCATTGGACTGCAGTCTATTGCATACCATCTGTCAACCATTCTACTGACAGCACTCACACAACTAAGCCCTCTGCCTCTCCCCTGCATGACTGTGTCTGTGTCTGTGTCACCAACACCAGTCCCCTATCCCTCAACAGCTGCATGGCCCAAGCATCCATGTTCAGCAACTGGGATACCTTACCAAGTACTCACCCCCCCCCATAACACACATCAGCAACAATGTACTGCAGTGCAGGTCGCAACCTCTGTCATGGTTTCCCCCAACCCTGGACACCTTTGTGCATTACATATGTGCTGCCATTCAAGGCCTTGTCCACTGAGTTGTCACACTTCTGTGCCACTGTGTAAAAACACCATGCAGTCAATCCCTGGTACCTGGTCAACACCTTGTGGTCGACAACAGCATCCCCTAAAACACAGCACCACTGCTGCAGGCCACCCACTCAATAGTACTATCTCCACATGACCCTGACATACCTTCCACCCATGCTTGTGACCACCCTCCTACCAATCATGCCTCAGGCACAACACTAACATGGCACACAGCACATCACATCTTCATCAGCATAATTCCCCTATCTTTGCCATAGTCACACCACACACTGTACTTGTGCACTGCACAACTTACCTGCTGTGCACTGTAGTCTGAAGAGTTCCAGGTTGGTGTCCCCTATATGGTCCTGTTGCTTAAATGGGAAACCACGCACCCTCCTAGCTGCTGAGCAGTACCACCTCCCTTGGTCCTCCTCTTGACCCATGCCCCACAGCTGGTTTCATGCCATCTTCTCCTTGGACCTCCATCTCAGGTCATGGTAATGCTTCTGCAGCTCCCTCACAGACCTTTTCACGGTGCCCACAAGGACAGATATTCAATGAAAATAACAGGTAAAATATATTTTAAAATGGATAAGAGATTTCCTCATATCTAACTGGCTTAGAAACATGTCATGCTGTGGCAATATCTCATGATATCACCACTGTCTGGGAAAAGTTTTGCCATATATTATACATTTGGTAATAGCAACTATACATTTCTGAATGTGCATAATCATTTTAGGTAATGCCACTTCTCATGTGAATGAAGTTACTTGACTGCCTTTTGCCTCACAACACATCCAAAGTTAAGTGTTATTCCATGAAAACTTCTCCCTGTCATGCAGTATTATTGTTTAATTAAATTATTTCATGATGAACAGCAAAATTAGATTTGGACACTAGCTCTTTCAACAAGGCCTGTGACATTTTTGCACACCTCACCAAGACCTTAACTTAGAAAGGAATGCCCCATGGATTACCCCAGCACTCATGCACCAAATGCAATTAAGGGACAACCTTTGGCACAAAGCCGTTGAATCTGGTAAGCAGGATGATAGGCAGGCTTATAATGCCAAGTGCAAGAAATGCATCTGGGCCATCCGCAAGGCTAAGGCTGAGCATTACAAATCCACCCTTGCCTTCTCATGGGGTAATGCTCAGAACCTCTGGAGCAATTTAAAGGAACTGAATGGGAAGATACAATACCCCCATCCCAACTAGTTGTCAATGGCTCCATTACCACAGACCCCCAAACCATCATTGACAGCCTCAATATCACCGTCACTGATCTCAGCTCAGTCCTACTCAGCAGTTTTTTGACCCAGTCCCTCTGTTCCCACCACCAAATCTTCACCACCACCCCTTCTACTGCCAGACCATAATCCTGCAAGAAGCCAGGCCATACCTACTCAAAGCCTTCAACAGCGCCAGCCCCAGCAGCAACCTCCTAGACTCTAGGCTACTTCAGTGAGTATTGGATGCAGTACTCATCCCCGCCACCCACCTGCTTAATCACTCCCTCTGCCTAGTTCAGTTCCCTCTTACCTGGAAAATGGCAATCGTCACCCCTATTCACAAAGGTGGGGATCGCACCACCCCCAGTAATTACTGACCAATTTCCATCCTCCTCCTCCCACTTTCCAAAGTGCTGGAAAAAATTGTGGCTGACCAGTTTTTTGACTACCTTACCAAGCACAACATCATGTGCAGGGAGCAACATGGCTTCCATGCAGGATACAGCACCACCACAGCCCTGCTACAGTTCTCCAACTTTCTGCACACAGCCCTGGACACTGGGCACCTGTCTTTATAGTAAATAGAGTCCACAGTGAAGAAAGGAGGATTACTAGTGGGGTATTGCAGGGTTCAGTACTGGGTCCGGTCCTTTTTAATGTCTTTAGAAGTGACATTGCAGAGGGACTGGAAGGGAAAGTATGTCTCTTTACAGATGACACAAAGATCTGCAATAGGGTTGATACACAAGGTGGGGTGGAAAAGATGAAAAGGGACTTGGCAAGGTTGGAGGAATGGTCAAATGTATGGCAGCTTAGATTCAATGCAAAAAAGTACAAAGTAATGCACCTGGGAAACAAAATCCCAGGGGAAGAGTACGCAATAGGGGATGAGATACTGACAACAGCAAAAATGGAAAGAGACCTGGGTGTAACCATATCAGATGACCTAAAGGTGGTCCAGCAATGTGAGAAGGCAGTAAGGAGGGCTGGGGGATACTGAGATGCATAGGGAGAGGTATCACCAGAAGAAAACAAGAAGTTGTTGGCCCTCTGTACAGACAGTTGGTAAGACCACATCTGGAGTACTGTGTACAGTTCTGGAGACCCCATCTCTGCAAAGACATAGACAGGGTGGAGGCGGTCCAATGGAGGGCAACCAAAATGATGCAGGGTCTGCATAAGAAGACATATGAAGAAAGAATAAAGGAACTAAAGATGTATAGCCATGAGGAAAGGAGGGAGAGGAGGGACATGATAGAAACTTTCAAATACCTCAGGGAATCAACAAAGTCCAAGAGGGTAGCATCTTTCAGAAAAATAGATGTGCAAAAACAAGGTGGCACAATTTGAAGACAGATGGGGGACTGCTCAGAGGTAATGTGAGGAAGTATTTCTTCACAGAGAGGGTTGCGGATACATGGAGCAGCCTTCCTGAGGAGGTTGTAGAGTCAAAAACAGTGCGGGAATTCAAGAATGCATGGGACAGACATAAGGCAATTCTAGTGGGGAGTAGGAGGGAGTAGGCTGTTGGTTAACTAGGATCTGCAGCTTATCCGTTAGGTAGGAAAATGGGCAGACTAGGTGGGCCAAGTGATCCTTATCTGCTATCAAATTCTATGTTTCTATGACCTCCCCAAGGCCTTTGATATGGTCTTCCACCCTCTCCTGCTCAACTCCCTGTGAAATATTAGACTCCCCCAAGAGCCCCTCTCCTGGTTTGACAATTACCTGTTCTCCAAGTCCCAGTGCATAAAAATCAATGGCACCCTATCTAACACCCAGCCTGTTCACTCCAGAGTCCCCCAAAGCTCCATATTAAGCCCACTTATCTTTAGCCTCTACTTAAACACACTCCCCAATGTCTGCACAGGAAAAATACTTCTCTATGCGGACGATACTGTCCTCATCGCCTTGCACCCCCACTCCACTGCCCTACAGAACATCCTCCAGAACTCCTTCACCAAGGCCGAGCAATGGTTCATTGAGCACATATTGGTCATCAACCTGAAAAAAACTAAATCTATGCTGTTTTCTCACCATCAGAATAAGACCAGAGATACCTACCTCCAGATCCTTCCCAGCACCCAGGTCCCCCTCAAACAAATGACTATGTACACATATCTGGGCATCACCTTTGACCCTTCCCTCACCTTCCACCACCATATCGCTGCCCTCTCGTCCACCACAAACATACGGATTGGCCTCCTGTACTGCCACAGGGACTGCCTACCCCTCGATGCATTTCGTATTGCAGTCACATCATCAGTTCTGTCCCTGGTAGACTATGGTCTTCCCATTAATGCTGCTGCTAACAAAACTGCCCTCAAGCAAAGCGCAACTGTCCATTAACAAGGCCTGCAGGCTCCTGTTAGGTGCAGACAGGCACACTCACACATCCTCTCTCTCTACTCACTTGCCAACATCCTCAACTTCGAAGAGAGGCTTCTCTACCAATCCTGCCTATTGGCAAAGAAAATCCTCCTGGGTCTCTCCTCACAGGGGTGGCCTTCTCCATCAGTGTTGCCTGCCCCGTAGTATCTACCTGCAGTACCTGCAAACCCAGCCTCATGGTACCCAGAGTCAAGACCTCGCTCGCACAGTGGTCCTTCCACTATAGGACTCCACTATGGTACAACACCCTTCCGGCTATTACCAGCTTCGCTAGAAGAGGCCCTTTCAAATTTGCCCTCAGAAACTATCTCTTTGCCTCACTGCACTGCAACTGTTGATTGACCAAGGCTCCCCCACTCTTTCTCCAGCCACCCACAGCCCCCCCCGACAATGTCCCTTGGACAGCTAACCATCACCCCCTGCAGAGTGTCTGTTTCAGCACTTCCACTCTATATGTTCTAGAGACCTTACTTATATAAAGACATAGACAGGGTACAGAAGGTTCAGAGGAGGACAACAAAGTTGGTACATGGGTTGCATCACAAGTCCTATGAAGATAGGTTGAAGGAATTGAATATGTACTCCCTGGAGGAGAGGAGGGAAAGAGGGGATATGATAGAGACATACAAGTATCTTACAGGGAGGAACAGGGTGTAGGAATACAATATTTTTAAGTGAAAAAGATGTTCCAGAACTAGAAGGCATGGGATGAAGCTGGAGGGAGGATGATTCAGAGGAAATGTGAGGAAAAATTTCTTCACAGAACGGGTGGTGGACAAGTGAAACACCCTACCAGAGGAAGTGGTGGGGGCTGAAAGAATCATGGGATTTAAGAGTGCATGGGATAGACATAAAGGAATTCTGGAGGTCAGAGTTAACGGACAACAGACTACTAGGAAAACAAAGTAAACTTACAAGCTAAAATGGGTAGACTGGATGGGCCATAGGCCCTTATCTGCCTACACTGTCTATGTATCTATGTATATCCCCCCCAGCAAAAATCCCACTATTTTACCAAGTACCCTACCTGTCTGCCCCTCTATTGCTTCCCCTCTGGACTGTACCTCAGTCACTCTATATGGCAATCTGCCATTCCCTTTCTATGTGTTGCCTGCTCATGTACCTATGTAACCATATGAAGCTATGTTACTATATGCCTCTGTAATTGCCTACTCATGTACCTATGTAATCGTATGAAGCTATAGTATTATATTCCTCTGTAACTCTATGGTGTCCTGTTTATATGTAACCTGTACTTTGTCTGACGAGGTGCCTTTGGAAATGAGTCCTTGACTCAAAGGATTGTAATTCCAATTAGTACAAATAAATAAACAGAAACAGCAATTTTGGCTTTTGTTACATGGGGGGGCTCCACCCCCCATATTTTTTGTCAGTCACACAGCTTCTAATGGAGCATTGTGCTAAGAAACTAGTATAGAAGAGCTTGGCAGAAGACATCAGGAGAAAGGACTGCTGTGTGACTGAACTTCTCTGCTGGGACTAAAGTAGAAGAACTTTTGTATTTGGACCTTTAATTTGGGTAAAAACTAACATACAAAAACAAAAAAAAGTGTGTGTTTGGGTTAACTGAATTGAATGGGTAACTGAAAAGTCATCTAGGTGTAAATCTCAGGTGACTGAAAGGACTTAACTGCTGTGAGGTTTAAATTACTTGTAGAAAGATCTGGTAAGTAGGGGGAGTGGCTTAGCTAGAAGGAAGCTACATTTAAAGACTGCCTTAGAAAGATTCTGCTAATAGCTTGGCAGAAGACACCAGGAGAAAGGACTGCTGTGTGACTGAACTTCTCTACTGGGACTAAAGTAGAAGAAGTTTTGTATTTGGACCTTTAATTTAGGGTAAAAAAACTAACATACAAAACAAAAAAAGTGTGTGTTTGGGTTAACTGAATTGAATGGGTAACTGAAAAGTCATCTAGGTGTAAATCTCAGGTGACTGAAAGGACTTAACTGTTGTGAGGTTTAAATTACTTGTAGAAAGATCTGGTAAGTAGGGGGAGTGGCTTAGCTAGAAGGAAGCTACATTTAAAGACTGCTTTAGAAAGATTCTGCTAAGAGCTTGGCAGAAGACAACAGGAGAAAGGACTGTTGTGTGACTGAACTTCTCTACTGGGACTATATTGCCCTCCATCCCTTCCCTCCACCCCCCGCCCAAAGCTAGTTCTATTTTTATAGGCACAGGATTTGACTGACAACAGGAACTTCCTGTTTAGGGGCAGGAAGTGAGTGAGCACAGAACCACCAAGGACCCACCATCCTAGAAGGGCAAGAGTAGCTCTCCGGCCCCTCTAGCTGTTGGAGGTCTGCCTCTGAACAAGTAAGTGGTCTACTGAGAAATATAGGATATTCTTATCTCAGAACAGGACAATCAGGAGCTTAAAGGGCACACAGGCAGAAAGTAAGGAGAGAGGAAAAAAAGAGGAAAGAGTAAGGATTGCAAACAGTTAAAGGGCCAGAAATAAGACATGATTGGAGTGGTGCAGTGCAGTGGCTGTGGAGCAGCAGTCTTCCGGAGATGTTCTGAGGATGCGTGTTGTCCCACCTGCAGGCACCTCTCTGGACTGAGGGAGGAGGTTGCTCATCTCCAGGCTGAGTTGGCCAGGATTTGTGGGACCTCCTCTTCCATCCAGGGACCACCAGTGCCACTGCCGCTGCCTCAGAGGTTGCCAAGAAAGAGGGCGGTTGGACCACAGTGGGCTCAGGGAGGGTGAGGGTGGTGGAGCAGAGGCACATCCTCCAGCTGTACCTCTCCACAATTCCTATGCCATTTCAAGCAGTGTGGTTCCTCTATGGAGGCACCCAGTGGAGACCAAGGAGGATGCTGGGAACCTCCACAAAGGAGACCCACAGGAGGGTGGCAGGGGACCCTGCAGGGGAAGGAAACAACTCCTGGTGGGGGACTCCATTGTTAGGAAGGTAGAACTGGGCAAGGAAGGGGAGAGGGAGGTAAGGTGCCTGCCTGGCGCCATGGCTTGGAGGGACAGGGAGTGAATCCTCAGGATTGCTGGAGCAGCTGCACAGGAGAGGGAGCTGGATGTCATTGTCCACCTAGGGACAAATGACCTGGCTAAGAAAGGGATTAGAGAAGTGCAGGAAGAGTTTGTGGAATTGGGGAAGGGCCTTAGTCAAGTAGCACGCACGGTAACCCTTTCGGAGGTGCTACCCATCTATGGCATAGGAGAGGCTAGGGTGTTCCATACCATGGGATTCAATCAGTGGTTGAAAAACTGGTGTGGAGCTCAGGGATTTGGCTTCACTGGGGACTGGGGTCCACCTGGAGTGATGCAAGCCTATACTGGCATGATGGGCTGCATCTGTCCAGGAGGGGAACCAGGATCCTAGTTGATAGGTTTAAATGCTTCATTGGCAAGCTTTTAAACTAGCCAAGGAGGCACTTTTAAAGAGCAGGAAATCCTAGCCCCCAAACAATCACGGTAGTAAGTGTAAACACCAACATGGAGGTGTCGATGGGAGAAGGGCAGGGTAAATGGAGAAAGTGACAAAGGCAAGAAGGACAGGGATGGGGCAAAAGGGAGTAAGGCCATCAGGAAATGGAGGGTAATGAGTACCAATGCCGTAGTCTGGGCAACAAGCTCCCTGAGCTGGTGGCCTTAATGGAAGAGGGATGCCTGGATATTGTAGCAGTCACAGAAACATGGTACACAGAGAACCATGACTGGGATGTTAACATACCAGGGTACATAACTTACAGGAGAGACGGGCAGGGGAGAAGAGGGGGAGGAGTAGCTCTCTATGTAAAGGAAGGGATAAAAGCAACTGAACAAAAGAGTAAACAGGGAGGAGAGGAGGCACTGTGGGTCACCTTGGAGACTGGAAAGGGCACCACAATCCGCACAGGGGTTGTGTACAGACCCCATGTCAGGGGAAGGAATGGACAAGGATATGATGGAAGGCATTCTTAGAATGGCAGAAAAAGGGGAGATACTGTTGATGGGAGACCTGAATATGCCAGATGTTAACTGGAGCACATTTGCTGCAGCCACATCCAAGAGCAGGGACATTCTTGACGCCCTACAGGTGGCAGGCATTAGACAGCTAGTTTTGGAACCCACTCATGAGGGAGCAATCTTAGACCTCGTACTCTCAAATGAGGGCAGTGAGAGGATCTCAGATCTAGAAGTGGGTTGCCATCTTGGGACAAGTGACCATCAAACAGTGTGGTTCACATTAAACTCAGCTACAGAGTCCAGCCATGCAAAAGTGAGGGTACTGGACTTTAGGAGGGCTGACTTTGGCAAGATGGGAGAGTGCCTCAGAAAAGCACTAGCAAACAGGCTAGAAGGAGGTGTGGAGCAACAATGGGGAATTATCAAAACTGCCATCACAGAGGCAACAAGCCTTTGTGTGAAGCAAATAAACATATCAAAATGAAAGAAAAAGCCACTATGGTTCTCAAGAGAGGTGGCTGTGAAAGTCAGGAAGAAAAAGATAGCATTCCGGAAGTATAAGGAAACACAGAAGGAGCAGGACAGAGACCTGTACCAGTTAAGGCAGAAAGAAGCAGGGAGGGAAGTCAGAATAGCAAAGGCCCAAACTGAGGAAAAGATAGCCAACTCAGTTAAGAAGGGGGATAAAACCTTTTACAGGTACATCAGCGAGTGTAGAAAGACAAAGGGAGGGATAGTGAGGCTGAATAGAATGAACGGTGGGTGGGCAGAGGGGGACAGTGAAAAAGCAGGAATACTGAACGAATATTTCAGCTCAGTATTCACAAAAGAGGAGGGGGAAGTGCCTAATCCAATTAACAGAAGCACTCTTGATGGGTGGTCGATCCCAGTCCTTTCACAGAAGAAAGGGTTCTGCAAGAACTCCTAAAACTGAAGGTGGACAAAGCAATGGGTCCTGATGGAATTCACCCCAGAATTCTAAAAGAATTAAGGAAGGAACTAGTGAAACCACTGGCTACTCTTTTTAATAAATCATGGGAGGATGGTGTGGTACCCGAGGACTGGAGGAAGGTGGATGTAATTCCCCTTCACAAAAGTGGGACCAAGACAGAGGCAGGAAACTACAGACCTGTCAGTCTGACCTCTGTGTTACGGAAAGTGATGGAGTCACTTCTGAAGGAAAGAATAATTGAGTACCTAGAGGTCAGTGGAGCACAGGATCCAAGGCAGCATGGGTTCACAGCGAGAATGTCATGTCAGACAAATCTAATAGATTTCTTTGACTGGGTGACCAAAGTAGTAGACCAGGGAGGGGCTGTGGACATGGCCTACCTAGACTTTAGCAAGGCATTTGACACAGTCCCACACAAAAGATTATTAGTCAAATTAACCAGCCTGGGAGTGGGTCCCAGGGTGGTAGCCTGGGTAAAACATTGGCTGGACAACAGGACACAGAAGGTAATTGTAAATGGAGTCCACTTGAAGAAAGGGTGGTTACCAGTGGGTACCGTGAGGGTTCAGTATTGGTCCAGTCCTTTTAATGTCTTCATCAGTGACATTGCAGAGGGACTGAAGGAAAAGTATGCCTTTTGCAGATGACACAAAGATCTGCAACAGGGTTGATACACAGGAGGTGTGGAAAGGATGAAAAGGGACTTGGCAAGGTTGGAGGAATGGTCAGACGTATGGCAGCTAGGATTCAATGCAAAAAGTGCAAAATAATGCACCTGGGAAACAAGAACCCAGGGAAGAATACACAATGGTGGGGAGGTAGTAACAACAGCAAAACAGGAAAGGGACCTGAGGTAATCATATCAGATGACCTTAAGGTTAGCAGGCAATGTGAGAAGGCAGTAGGGAGGGCGGGGTATACTGGGATGTATAGGGAGAGGCATCAGCAGCAGAAAACAGGAAGTTGTTATCCTCTGTACAGACAGTTGGTGAGACCCCATCTGAATACTGTGTCCAGTTCTGGAGACCCCATCTCCAAGGACATAGGCAGGATAGAGGCAGTCCAGAGGAGGGCAACTAAAATGGTGCAGGGTCTGCAAGAGAAGCCGTATGAGGAGAGACTAAAGGAGCTTAATATGTATACCCTGAGGAAAGAAGGAGAGGGGGACATGATAGAAACTTTCAAGTACCTCAAGGGAATCAACAAAGTCCAAGAGGGTAGCATCTTTCAGAAAAGAGACTTGCAAGAACAAGGGACACGATTTTAAAGATAGAAGGAGGGCAGTTCAGGAGCAATATGACGAAGTATTATTTCACAGAGAGGGTAGTGGATGCATGGAACAGCCTTCCTGAGGAAGTTGTGGGGTCTAAAACTGTGGGAGAATTCAAGAATGCATGGGACAGACATAAGGCAATTCTTGTGGGGGGCAGGAAGATATAGGCTGTTGGTTAACTAGGATCTGCGGCCTATCCTGTAGGTAGGGAAATGGGCAGACTAGATGGGCCTAGCGGTCCTTATCTGCCGTCAAAGTCTATGTTTCTATGTAGTACACTGTCATGTCCCATGCATTCAATATGATGGAACACCTTATAGCAGGGTCTTTAGTCCTCCACTATCGCCCCTTACCTTAAGGACCCCCGGGGAAGTGGTGGCTAATCTCAGTACACAAAATCAAAGCACTAGCATTTTGATACTGTAGGTATGGGAAAAATAAAATAAAATGACATTAAATATAATGTAGTGCAAACAGATATTGAAATAAGAATAAACAGCATGAATCACATATGTGGTCCCAGCCACAATGCAATGCGGTAAGCTGCTGCAAATGACATGTCACAAAACACTGCAGTAAAAAAGGGCTTAATTGGCATTGAGTTACACTGTTCCTGGCAGCATACTGTAGCATTTTTTGATATACTGCAACATTTCTATATTGCATCCTGTCTGGCACCACTGTAGCTAGTGCAATGTTAAAGCAGGAGTACATTTCAAAGTGAAAGCCTTTTACATGGACTACAGCTTTATGGCACATGTCTAGCACAGGGATTTCAGGGGATTTTCTAGGGTAAAGGGGGATATTTGGTTTGCAGCCTCAAAATGCTGACATGATTCCTTCACTTCTGCCTTTTGCTAACGGACCTTAAAGACTTCCCTTTAAATTGCAAAGTGACAATATTTATGTATTTAAAGTGATTTACCAAGAAAGATATACTGGGCTGAATAGCTCATTTCCAGACACATCCTGGTTGCAGGAGAAAATAGAGAGCACAACAATAAGCTACAACAAATAGGTTACATTTAGTAAAACAGTACAAGTTAACAATGATTAGTAACAAAAACAAATTACACGCTGGCCCAGTGGTGCTGAGGGTTGAGGTGCTGGATGGCACACCTTGCACCACGCTGTCGATCCAGTTTGGAAATGGACTCAGGATGCCAGGGGCTGACAGGGGAAGGAGAGGACTGAGCATCTGTCAGGACTGCTCTCCTCTCCTGGGGTGGGTAGTAGGACAGCATCACTCTGCAGACTGGGAGTACTGCAGACGCAATGTAGGAGGAAAGATCACCAGAACAGTGAACATTGTTTCTCGTTCAACTGGATGATGGCCACCCAGCTGTCCAATGCTACTGATGTCCCATTAGAGCCATCTGCCTCCGCAGTTCCCCTGGGCCAAGTGTTGCACTGGTCTGCTCCCCCTTGGTTGGAGCTTTCCCCCTCAGAGGAGGGGGACCCATCCGGCAAAGGATCATGCTGGGTTACCCTGGGGGTTCGCTGCCATGTGATAATAGTGGTTCAGGGAAACAAGATGGGTCAGATACAGCCTTGGCAAGGCTGAAGGAATGGCGGGGGTGGCAGGATGTAAGGGAAGAAAGAAACATCAAAATAAAATTGTACAATAAAGCAAAGAAGGAAAAACTGTAGTGAGAACAAGACAATAGCGGGTTCAGCAAAAAGTGCTGATGGGGGTCAAAATTGTAGGGTAAGCCGGGCGTGGTTGAGTACAGCAGGTACACACATTCATTTAGTATTGCTTACACTCTGCATCATTATATGCTTATGTATATGTTGGGACATTGGACTAGGAGTCACAATATAGGCTGTGTCACAATGAATGTTTTGGGACACTAAACTTTGTATTTAACTTATACAAAACAAGTTTATATTTTAAAATTGAAATATCTCAGACACAAATGCACAGGGAGTTGCCATTCACTTCACAGTCACAGCCCAGTACTAAGCAACATTTATAACCTTAAATATATCATTTTGTGACAGTCATTTATAACGGTATTCAGAAGCAGGAAAAGCATAATGCTGCAAAGCAGGCCTTAACCATCACCCAGACTACTGTGAAAACTGATATCTTAGCCTTCTAATTTGCATCTCATTTACATTTTTTGTGCTGTAGGTTGGGTAACTTAAGGCTTCTGACTGTGAAGGCCATCATGATGGCATTTATAATACAAATGACTGTTACATTACAAGACAGTCTGAATGCTAATTTCATGCTAAAATATTACTAAAGTGTTAATAGTCAAACTGCTATTCTGAGGTTAAGTGAATGCCTTCCATTTTGGTAAGGTTAGGGAGAAATAGAAGAGGTAAGTTGTGTAGGCAGTACCTGTCTTAGTGCAGACACTCAGACATAGGGGATGTGGAGTTGAAATGGATTAAATTAAATAAAACCCAAGCCAAGGTCAGGGGTAACTGCAGGAGTGAGAAGAGAATTCACAGAGGAGGGATTTGAATGAATGGAAGGACGAAGCAATGTGATTGGGACGGGGGAAGAGGCCCTGAGTTTATGGCAGCACAAGTAAAAACCAATTTGACCTGAGGAAAATTTTACTTAGTGGAGTACCAAGGAATGAGGGCCAGAGGTGCAAAGGGAGTAAGGTAGGAGGGGTGGATTGAGGAAGGAGGAAAGGTAGAAGGAAGGGTCCAGAGCCACATTATAAAGATGAATGTAGTGCAATGAGCAAGGCATCTGGTGTCAAGGGATGGTAAGCAAGAGGGGAATGTAATGAAAAGTGATGGATTCTAGAGAGAAGAATAATGGCAAAGTGGAAGAAGTAGTGAACTAATGGGAGCTGTCTGGCTAAGTTGGACTTGAAAGTAGCTTTGTAAACAATGTCACCATAATTGAAGATAGGGAGAATCAGATTAATTAAAGCAAATACACTTCTTCAATTAATCGGTACAACCAACTTACACTGTAACACTGTTATTGTATTGTAATTGCAAAATCCCATTATTTTAGCTATACATCATGTTGATTGTTCTGACTACATTCCTCTGGAATTGTTTGTGACCGTACTTTCTGACTCAGATGTGGGACCTTTGTAAATGAGCACCTGTGCTCAAAAGTATTTTCCAAATGAATTAAATAAATAATTCCCGTGGAAAAGAAGCAAGTTACAAGCTTTATTCCTGTAAAACACACATAGTTTGGGGTGTAAGGGTGCAACTCCTTTTGGATGGCATCCACATGAACTGAGAAATCAAGGTGTCGATCCAACCAGACTCCAAGGTACAGTATTTAAAGGAGGAAGCATCCTCATTCACAACACATCACCAGTGTGGAAGAGGATGGGGGGGGGGCTAGCAAGTTTCAGCCTTGTGCCATATGTAAGCAAGTAAGTAATAAAACCTTTTTTTATTAAATGCCCATTCCCAGGGGCTCAGAGTGCTGTACAATGAAACATTTAATAGATATAATTGGAGGTGTGCAAAACCAGGGAGGTTTTGGTCTTGATTTTGGTTTTGACCAATCCTACCTGGTTTTAGTTTTGTATTCATGGCCACTTTTTCATTCCAAGTCTGACAGCTAATTTCTGGGATGGGCATGGGGTACCCTACAGAGTCTCCTCTTGGTTTTTTTTTGGGGGGTGTGCGTGTGTGTTTTAATGTTTTGGTAACTGGATAAGGACCACTAGGCACAAGTACCAGTTTTCGGGGCAACCCCGGACACCAAGACTGGTTAAGTCAGTGACTTGCTCAGAATCACACAGTATGCAAGTGGAGGTTATGGAAATCAAACTCAGGTCTGCTGGATGTACTACGCTCCTTTCTCTAACCTCTCTGCTAGTGCTGTGTGGAATTTTCAAATTCCAGTGAAATGCAATGTCACAGAATTTTTGAAATTCTGCAGAAATACCAGCAAATTTCACCAGAAAAGGAATGATGGAATTCCATGGCAGAAAAATGTAGAATGAGTTTTTCCATAATGTTTCTACCAAATTTTCTTTTGCAGATCTCAATATTTTCCACAGAAATGGTTGCAGAATGATTTTCCATGGAAAGATTGCTGTTCCATGGAATATTATTCCATGAATTAAAGCTGTCAGAATTCTGTAGAAGAACCCGTGAATTTCTGGTGGAAATTCTGCCAGCAGAATGGTCATTTTGCACTAATTTCACCAGTGGAATTCCACATTCGATACAGCACTAGTCTCAGCTATACTGCACAGCACACAGCATACAAGTGGAAGTTGTGGTAATCAAACCCCAGTCTGCTGAATGTACCAAGCTCCTTCATAACCCATTACTTAAACATTATACTGCCAGCCCTTTTAATTTTCACTATCCCTGTCAGCTAAGGTCTGGCACCCCCCCACCACACACACACACAAACAGTCACTGACCCATCCTCACAGAAAAGTGCTTTTGTTTTTCTGAGTTTTCCTCCTCCTGTTTTTCTTCTCCTCTCTCTCCCTAATTCTCCCTGAGAACTAAAAGGCAGCAAAGCTGAAAATGGAGTAGCAAGGTTCCCACTCCCACAAGACATAGCACAGTACCAACATAAACATAAGGACTCGCAGTATAGCCTAGAGGTTAGAGGAAATGAGCTGTGAATGAGCTTGATACATCCAGCAGACCAGACCTGGGTTTGATTCTCACATCCTCCACATGCAGACTGTGTGACTCTAAGCAAGTCACTTAACCACCCAGTGCTCCCAGGTTGCCACTGAAAACAGGCACTTGGGCCTTACCTGGTTACCAAAGAATAAAATAAAATAAGCAAACCCCACCCCTAGCAGTGTTGTAATTGGCAAGAAGATGACAGCTGTGCTGCTACATATACCCCAGTTTGCACACTTGCAAACCGGAGTATCTATGCTGTGCATGGACTCCCTTCACCACCCTTTGACTTTAGCTTGTCTTAAGCCTGTTACATGACAGGCATGCAAGCTCAGAGAGTGGGGAGGGGAAGTAAAAAAAAAAGAACACAGAGCTGAGATCTGAACCAAGCCAGCAAGGTTTGACTTGGGTCTCATGGAAACCAAGCCATATGTGTTTGGGATGGCTCAGTTTCACCCTTGCAGGTTTGGCACACTTCTAGATATAATAGAAATATAAATACATGATAGACAAGTTAAGACTATCCCAAGGATAAAAACAATTACTGTAAAATAAATACCAAATAAAATAGTTAAGCAATCCTTAAAAGCAATCAGCCATTCAACAGAACATTATATACTGAATGCCTCCTTAAAAAAGTGGGGTTTCAGACCCTTCTAAAAAGGTCTGCATCGATTGGACCTCCCTCAGATATCTGGTAAGGGACTTCCATAGGGCAGACCTATGACTTCAAAGGCCCTGCCACCAGAGGATTTAAACTGGGTCCTGAGAACCACCAGGAGACCCTCTTCAGAGGAGTGGAGATGGCAGAGGAGGTGAGGAGGGGTCAAGTGGTTACTGAGATAGCCATGGCCCTGTCCATGCATGTCTTTGTAGGTCAGCAACTCTTTCTTGAATGTGATTCATCATCTCACCATCAGTCACTGTCATGGAGACAGTTTTTGGGGGGTCATTATAGAAAAGCTTATTAGCCCAGAACCAGTGTTGGATGTTGAAGGAAGACCCCCAGGGTATGCCAGAGCAGATAGGGTGTACAAGGTTCTGTTACCAATATGCACACCTTGAGACCTGCCCTAAAGATAAGAGTGGAACCACTCAGATGAGAAGGCAGAGATCCTCACTAACTTAAGCTTGTCCAAAATGATAGGATGGGCAACAATGTCAAAGGTTTTTGCCAGGTTGATAAAAATGACTGAGGTGACAAGACTACAATACATGCCTGATAAAATGGAGCCAGTGATCTACAGGAGGGAGGCAAAGATGGAGTGGGCCTTCCTAAAACCAGAATGTTAGGAAGTCAAGTAGGAGGAAAGGTAAGAGTTAGGAGAAAGCTGGGTGTTTCTTGAGTTCAGCCAGAATGGGGAGGGGAGAGATACAGCAGTAGTTACTAGGGAAGGACTGGTCAACCCCTTTGGGAATGGAGATCACCATAGCCTGTTTCCATGTGTCAGGAATGCAGTTTAGGGAAAAGGAGAGGTTAAGGAGCAGGGTGGTAGGGAGAGCAATGGCAGGAGCAGAGAGAGAAAAGAGTTTGGTGTCAGTGCCATCAGGGCTTCCACCTTTGTGTGGGTTTAGAGCCAGGAAGGTTCCCTTCTAGTGTTCCCTTCTAGTGTATCTTTCCTACCCAAGCCTCAGTGATGTTGGCCATTGGCAGCATTAATAGAGACTAAGCTATGTACTTTTTATGTCACAGATGTGTTTCACTCTTCCTTTGCTACGTACCAGGCACTCGGCCCTTTCTAAGTTAGCCCTTTTTGAAAGTGCCCTCGATAACAATTGATAAACATGACTTGAACTACAATAAATGGGACCACTTTTTGAATTTGTATTTGTGTTCTGTACACCTTCCCCAACCTCGTAACCAACAGCAACCCATCTAAGCTATCTGATTACTTATTGCCCTCTTTGTATCTACCTTCCTCCTTTTTTGGCATCTATGTGAGTTCTTTGTTTGTTTCTTTCTTTTTTCCTTTTCGTGGGTCCTATCCGAGTTTTTCCATTACACTGTATGATGGATTTTCCTGTGTAGTACATCCAGTCTCCCACAAATTCTGATTTTTATTGTGTTTGACACATAGGGCAGAATTCTACAAGGTTGACACAGGGCTTCCATCAGGCCCTGCATCAACCACAGTGTTTGGTGCAGCTGTGTCAAAGCCCTCAGAGGCAACGAAGCCCAGCTTTGCAAGGGCTAGTGCACTTGCAACATTTTCATCACTTTATAGCAGCTTGCACCAAAGGTTTGGCGCAATACCAGTAATATAGGTCCCCCACAGAAGCAAAGTTAGACCAGGGGAGGTGGTCTAACTCCATCTGTTCAGCACAAGGGACATGCAGCAGGGTTTTGTGTCAGGCAGCTTACAAAGTCATGCTTGCGGCAATGTTAGATGCAAGTCACCACTTGTGTCACACTCTCTGCCACAAGTCCCTTGCAGTCATTTAAATATTTTTTAAAATTAGGCCAATAGTCTTGATGTTCTTCATGGATTATTATGGTGGTTCTGTGGCATTGATTATGAATCACAGGATCACAAAAATCTGATGGCAGAAAAGGACCTCACCGGCCCATCAAGTCTGTACCCTTTCTATGCTGAACTGGCTAGGATCCACCTTTTTGCCTTCTCTACCCCTCCCACTCAGCTCAGGTCCCCTACCCACCCTTCTCCTTGAAGACTGAGCAGAAGTAGCTATTCAACACCTCTGCTTCTCAAAGTCCTCCCTCCCCCCTCAACCATACTATCCCCTGCCTCAACTTCTTTCTTTCCTCCATGTACCTAAAAAAATTGTATCTCCACTTTGTCTTGCCTTGCTATTTTCTCCTCAGTGTCTCCTTGTCTTCTGCCCTGCTACTCTCCGCTTCTCCCTGTAAGCTTCCCTATCCTCCTTTCTTACTGTCATCTTATTTATTTGGTTGTTTAACTAGGTATAGCACACTAAGCTGAAAGCTTTTTTACAAGAGTGACCTGGGAGCACAAGGAGGTTAAGTGACTTGCTCAACATCACACAATATGCAAGTGGAAGCTGTGGGATTCAAACCCAGGTCTGGTCTGCTGGATGTCACCTGATTTGCAGCTTAGAGCCTTAGACCACTGTACTATACTGCCTCCTTATAGTTTCTGAATGCCCTTTTCCATTCCCTGACTAGCCTTACAATTTCTTTTGTAAACCACAGTGGTCTCCTCCTTTTTTTGTTCTTCCTCAACTTTCTAATGCAAATTTAAGGGTCTTTCAGTACCCCCTCTTTGATAGTGTCCCATAACTCCTCCACATCCCCAATATTCCCCTTCCCTGCCATTTCTTCCATAAATATTCTCCTTATTCTGTTAAAGTCCATCCTCCTGAAGCCTATATCCCTTGTGCTGATCCGATTTGCCTCCCTCCCCATCTTTACCATGAACATTACAGTCCTGTGATCACTTTTACCTAGACCGTCACCCACCACCACCTCTTTCACACTTTCCCCATTTGTAAGGACTAAGTCCAACAGGTTATCAGTCCTAGCAGGCTCCCTAACTATCCATTGCATGAATACCCCCTGTAGCACCTCTAGGATCCCCCAGCTCCTAGTTGATACCACAGCCAAGATCCTCCAGTCCACATTAGGGAGGTGTAGGCCCCCCACTAGCAGACACTCCCCCTTGAGAGCCATCCATGTAACTACCTGCATCAGCTGCCTGTTCCCTTCCTCCCCTAGTGTAGGAGGTCTGTATACCACCTCCAGCCTCAATGATTCACCAATCTGTTTGTCCAGTGTGACCTACATGATCTCTGTCTCTCCTTCTTCCTCCTGCCTTTCCATTGCCCTAATGTCATCATTGATGTACAATGCCACCCCCCCAACCTTTCTAGTCCAGTCCCTCCTAAACAAACTGTAGCATGGAGTAATTGTCTCCCAGGCATGATGCTAGGTCCACCATGTCTCACATGCTGCTACTATGTCCAGACCCTAATCTGCCATGATGGCCTCCAATCCATCGTTTTGTTCCCCAAATTCCTGGCATTGGCTGATAATCCCTTCCACCATGTTCACCATCTTCTTGCCCTCCCCTTCTAACATGCCTTTGTTCTTGCTCTTTTCCAGCATCTTATTTCCATCTGGAGGGGGAGTCTGTACCCTCCTACCTCACCTGTCTTCTTCAGCGATCTTTTACTTACCCCCCCAATTCAGATTTAATTATACGTTCTTTCTATAAACCCCTCAAACTTACTCTTTATGACTGCTGATCCCTCCTTGTTCAGGTGCAATCTGTCTGGGGTGAATAGGTTCTCATAATCCAGCATTGATCCCCAGTCCCTCACTAACCCAAATCCCATCTGCTTTCTCCATCCCACCAGCCATTGATTGAATTATTCAGTCCTCTGCTTCCTTGATATGCTTGGGGTTGGCACAGGCAGTACCTCAGGGAAATCAAAATAATGAAACTCTGTACTATTACAGAATCTAGAAAGTTCCCTGAACCTTGCCTGCACTTCTTTTAGACTATTCCCCTCCAGATCATTGGTGTCCAGGTGGAACACCAAGTGTGACCTTCAATGTTGCTGTTTGCCCCATGAGTGTATATTGTGCCTCACCTCTATTGCCATAATTCCTGGCATGCACTCAACCCAAATTGCACTGTTACAGCCTCCCTTTCTACCCCATCTGATTCTGATCTGAAAGATGAGGGTGACTGCAGCTCAACATAAGACAGGGGTATCTCCCACCTTGAGGGCTAGGGGAGGAGACTGGGATGGAGGAGAAGGGGGGAGAGGTCATGAATGACTTTTCAGAACTGAAAGAGGTGGAAAATCTTGCTCAGGGTGTGAATGCAAAGATATCATCCATTATAAGCCTAGCCACTCTGGCATAGGTTTTGTGGAGGGCCATGTAACTTATAAGGTCCTTAGGGGAACCAGTGGACATGTATGTCCACAAGACAAGTAACCCACTTGGTGACATGCCAGCAACTCTGTAAATGTTAATATTTCTAGCCGCCAAAATGGGGGAGCAGTCAGTAGCCTTCAGATCAGCATGAAGGGAAGACAGGTGCAGAGATAAAAAAAGATTGGAACTGGATGTATTTATGGGTATATGAGGGGCAATATGTCTTGCATATGCAGTAGACCATATGGTGGTCACTGAGGGCATCTGGAAGGGTGCCAGCATCCACAATATGGTGGGGTAAGAGGAGAGGACACATTCCAGGAGGGAATGGTTCAGGGACTTGTGACTGAGCTAGGTGGGGTCAGAGATGAGTTGGGGGAGCTACAGGGTGTTGACATTTTTGCAAAATTGATGATGGGATGGGGAGAGCAAACTGAGACTAAAGTCACAAAGGATGAGTACCTTGCCAAAAGAGGTGTGAGTGGCTATGGTGGCAAGTTGTTCAGTAACTAATGATGGAGATATGCCAGAATAGCAATATACTTAAGCAATAAAAATGGGGACTGTGAAGGGAAAGGAAAGTTTGAGGAGGAGCATCTCATAGTCAGAAGCAGATCAAAAGGATGCAAGAGGAATGGTAAAGAGCTACTCCAGCACCACTCTTCATACAATCCTGTCTGATGAAACCTGGGATGGCAACAGCAGTATCAGGGGTTTCAGGGGACTTGCCAAGGTTCTGAGATTACCAGCACATCAAGTTTAAGGTTAACCATGACAGGTTGCAAAAATTCAGTTTTGCCAGGGAAACTGTGAAGGTTGAGATGAGCCACCCACAAAATATTTAGGGATCTGATTGGGGATGGGAGGACAGGACCAAGATTGAGCTCAGTGTTACCTGCTGCTATGAGCAGTAAGGACACAAGGGGCTTAAGGGCACCTATAAAATGCTTGTGTGAAGCAAAGAGATGGGAGGAAGTTGTGGGAGGACAGGGGAGGGAGGGGGTTCGGGGATAATGATTATCCCACCAGACAGAGCAGTTCAGTTTACTAGGGAAATATATCAGCCACACAGATTATTTTCCAATGACATGCCTAACAGAAAATATAAACATTGTTAAACTTCAAATAATATGATGTCATGCAATATTTTAAAATGAGATGTACATTCCAAATTGAAAGGAAATCAATATACAGTAACTTTCAAAACTTTAATAAACTCTCACACTTTTGCAGCTCTGAAATAAAACTTATTAATTTCTATTTTATTAGGTCTGACATATTTGTGTTCATATGTTGTTCCTCAACTTACTCCCATGACTTCTCCAATCAACAATCAAACAGACTGGAGAAAATTCAAAGACATTACACAAAATCAATCTCAAACTTAAAATAACTAGATTACAATAATAGATTAACTTATTTAAACCTACATACGTTAGAAATGAGGAGACATAGAGGTGACTTATTAAAGTACTATGACATTCTAAATAATCCATTACTCATGATAGAATTGAACATAATTTCACCAGTGGGTTAATTAACTCCTGCAGCTGCCCTCTGTCACTGTATTTGTGTAACCCCAGCGTTATGTATCTGAATGTTTATCACTGCTGTATGTACTTATTGTAACCTTGTGGTTTTATTGTATTGTAATTTTGTAACCTTGATATATGGTTGTATTGTAATATTGTACTCTCCCGGATCGTGCCTGGAAATAGGCAGGATTGTTTGCCTAGTGCACCACCCCAGTTACCAAAAGCTAATAAATAAGTAAATAAACATAGAATATAAAAATGGCATACTTATAACAAGCGGACATCCATTGCAGATTAAATTAGAAAGATTTTGTACAAACAAGCGTAAATATTTTTACACTCTATGAGTGGCAAATGTGTGGAATAGATTACCACTGAACATAATATCTAGTCCTAGCAAGGACCAATTTAAAATTAATCTGGACAAATTTATCAACAATGGTTAAAGTCTGAATTACTGTACCCTATCCTAATGCAGCAATGTAATGGGCCTTGGCCTCTTTTGCTCCTGTACAACATTGTGAACATAGTGAACATATACCTGTCATCTATCACTACACTTGTTCAACTGTATCGGTTACCTAGTAATTGTATTTACCTGCCTATATATTGTATCCAATTTAGTTTTTTGTTTCCATTCTTTGGCATACTGTTATTTCTCCAAAACTGCATTCAAATGTTTGCCTAAATTCAATATGTTCTGTACTCTGTCTGTGCATTGCCTCGCCACTGTCTGTAATACTCTCAGGTTGTGCTTGAAAATTGGCCAATTTCTTGTCTAGAGCAATTTACCCAGTAAACAAAAGTTAAATAAATAAATACATCCAACATACTGTATGCCAGGGCTTAATCCTTTGTCATCTACCTACCACACCATGGTTATACATAGAGAATAATGGATAGGTACTGTAAGTATATGTTATGGATTTTTTACACACACCCAAGGTGTGTGATGACACATAAACCTTGAGAGCAAAGTTAGAGAGGTTTATGTGGTCATCGCACACTGAGGGTGTGTGAAAAAAATCCATAACATCAAACTTACCTGTCCTTTATTTCTATAATTGCTGGTGTGGAGGTTTAGACTGCATTTCTAACAGCTTGAAAGAAAAATAAGTTTTTTAGCTAGAGTGCAGTTTTATTTTTGAAGAAATTGAACTGTACATGAATAAAACACAGCTGAAAATATTGCAGTTTAAATACTTTTTGTAAAACAATGGAATGCAACAGTTTTAAAATCTTTTCTTTGTGGAATGTCATATCAACTGGATTTCAAGTTATTATGAAGTGTCATATCAACCAGATTTAAGGTTATTATTGCCTTTCAAGCATAATAACCTGAAATCCAGTTGATATGCATTTTTAAAAAAATAGTAATACGGTTGATATTTATGGTCACCAGTAATTATACCACAGTAACAAGCTTTCTCAAGGCACATGCTACCTAACATGAAAATAAGATTTAGACATTTAAACTATCTTCCAAAAAGGACAAAACATGTGCCTGGACTTCATCATTCTCAGTCTCAGATTAATCAGATGCATGTTCCTTTTTCTAAGGCAGTGTGTGTTCTGGTGAAACCATCTTTTCCTGTTCAGCTCCCCTACGGTTGGCTGGCACCCAGCCAGCCACCGACCAAGACCAGGATGCCTGCCTACTGCTCCTTGGAAGCTGCCTGCCCTTGAATGGGGCTGCTTCAGCTCCCCCACAATCGGCCGGCACCCAGCCAGCCACCGAGCAAGACAAGGATGCCCGCCTGCAGCTCCTTGGAAGGTATGGGACAGCGTAGCCAATCGGAACACGGGCGCTTCCAGCAAACCCGCTCTGATTGGCCAGGACATTTCCCCTGCTTCTGCCACCTGGCACTTTTTACAAATAAATTTTAGATAGAACTTAGCACATTTCAAGTGTGTAATAGAAGTTTTTCAACTGTATTAGCTGGATTGTAATTTCTATTAGTGTTTTAAAGTGCTTACACCTCTTCTATTTCAGTGCTCCTCCTCCCCCCCATCCAAGCACTCTGCCTTGGCGCCAAAAAGTCTAACTCCCTTTTGTCTTGCTAAACTGCTCAAATCTAAACCCATCCTAACCTCTTTGCTATTTAAGACCTGCTCTTTTTTTCCTCTCTCCAACTGCCTGCCCTTGAATGGGGCTACTTCAGCTCCCCCACGGTCGGCTGGTACCCAACCAGTCACCAGCCAAGACCAGGACACCTGCCTGCAGCTCCTTGGAAGGTACGGGACAGCACAGCCAATCGGAACACGGGTGCTTCCAGCAAACCTGCTCTGATTGGCCAGGACTTTTCCCCTGCTTCTGCCACCTGGCACTTTTTGCAAATAGATTTAAGATCGAACTTAGTACATTTCAAGTGTGTAATAGAAGTTTTTTTTTTTTTGAGGTTGCTTCAAAGCTGAGGCACATGCACTGTGAACTGGACCTGGTGCCAACGTGTTTCTTGATGGGATGCGTTGACTCCATTAGCCTAGTGTTTGCCTTGATTGTTCGGTGTTCCTTGTCAGAGGGGGTTTTCCCTGATGTTTTGAAGGAAGCATTGGAGAGACCCCTTCTGAAAAAGCCATCATTGGACCCTGATGTCAAGGCAAGCTACCGTCCCATCTCCAACCTCCCATTTATGGGGAAGGTTGTAGAGAAGATTGTGCCACTTCAGCTTGAGGAGCACTTCTTGGCCTATGATCTATATGAGCCTCGTCAGACTGGGTTTCAGGTGAAGCATAGAACAGAAGCTGCATTAGTTTGGGTGCACAATGACCTTCTCAGGTTGAGAGATCAAGGGGAAGGGACAATTCTCATTCGCCTCAATCTTTCCTCAGCTTTTGATACGTGGACCATTGTGTGTTACTTGACCACCTGAAGGAATTTTGTGGACTCACCGGCATGGTCATCTGCTGGTTTGACTTCTATCTCACAAACAGGAGGCAAAGGGTAGTGATGGGAAATTTCTCCTCCTCCCCTGGCCTCCTGTCTTGTGAAGTACCTCAAAGATCAGTCTTGTCGACGATGTTGTTCGCCATGTATATGCTACCCCAGGGAAGGATCATTAGAAAGTATGGCTTGGGTGTTCATTGCTATGCTGATGATACCCAGTATTACCTTTCTTTTGTCCCTGAAACGTCTGATGCAGTGAATGTGCTAAATAATTGCCTCACTGAAATCAGTAACTGGATGGCCTCCAGCTGGTTGTGACCGAACCCCGATTAGATGGAGGAACTAGTTGTGGAGTCAAACAGAAGTCATGCTAGGGTGGCCTCGGGTACAAAAACAGATTATTCCTGGGATCTGTACCATTGAAGGCCACCTCTAGGGTGCAGAACCTGGGTGTTATTCTGAATAGTGGTCTGACGCTTAAGGCTCAAGCATCAGCCACTGCGCATGTCAGCTTCTATCATCTGAGGAATATTGCCAGGGTCAGGCCACTAGTTCTGCCTCTGGACCTCTCAACTTTGGTGCATGCCTTTGTGACAACAAGGCTTGATTACAGTAATGCACTCTACCTTGGGGTCTCTGGCTTTACTGTCTGCTGGCTGCAGTTGGTACAAAATACAGCCACCAGGCTGTTGATGGGGTAGTCTAAATACTGTCACATCACCAGAGTGCTGCAGGAATTGCACTGGCTACTAATCAGGTGGAGGGTCCTCTTCAAGATGGGCTTGCTCACCTTTAAGGTCCTATATGGACTGGGTTCTGACTAACTGGCTGACCACATCACACTGGTTGTTTCAGTCTGCTCCCTATAGTCCTCCTCTAGGGGCTTCCTGAGATTCCCAGGATGAGGTTAAAAATGGCCAGCAACAGGGCTTTTAGTGTAACCTCCCCCATCCTGTGGAATTTGCTTCCACCATCTATAAGGAAGGCCCCTTCAGTTGAGGTAATTAAGGCTACCTCAATTCCTTCTTGTTTATGCAGGCATTCCCTGATTTTGCTGTATAACATTCTTTGCCTGACCATTATGTAGACTGTTCCTGACCTTTGTTTTCCCCTTATTTAATTGTAATTCAAATTATTTATTATTTTGATATGTATGATTCTTTAACTATGTTTTATGCCCAGAGCTCCTAGGACTGGGCTTCTTTTAAATAAAATTTGCCTTACCTTGCCTTAATTCCATCAGGAAGGGTACATGCAATGTCTGGTATAGGATACATATTTGCCTACCTAATCTGCATATTTCAGCAGCATAGTTTATGGAACAAAATAATGCTGGTTTTTATTTTAAAATTAATTTTGCATTTACAGTATTAGTTTGCAGACTATTAGGAAATATTTTGAGCCCAAACCAAGTACTTTTTGGAACTCACCACAACCATAAAAGGAACCACTTAATGGGGTATATAAACCAATATGAGCCTTTTTAACTCTAATAAGATATGAGGTATCAGAGTAAGTGTAACTGAAAACAATGAGTTTCAAGCTTAGAGGTGTCGTAGCTAATCATTCCAGTAAAAATGTCTACATACAAGATAAACTCTGAAAGAATAGAGAAAAGATACATTGAATTTTTAAATTTATTTCTGTAATCTTGACCACGTGCAATCATGAAAAATCATGATGATATGAGATCGTCATTAATCATAATCATCATCTCGATAACTTCATGGTTTTGATTGGCAGCCATTTAATGCTGATGGTTAATTATTGTTAATGATGATTACAATTATGGTTTTTGAAGCTTTAACATGCTCTCTGAACATAACTGGATAAGGATCATTCATGATACATCATTAAAAAAGCATAATCTTTTCAGCTGGGTAACAGCCTCTCTAGTACACTCACTCTGAGTGTTCTAAAGCACCAAATATTAATTTTGTAAAATGATAATGGCCTCCCTCATGCTAACAAAAGCAACAACCAAGTCTATAATTCTCTTATAGCTGGCTGCTCCACTGACACCCACTCCCATTTCAAGTCCCGCCCCAAACTCTAGCTCCTGGCAAATTCCTCCTGCCACTGCTTCCAGGGGCTACCCACCCACCCACAGTAACAACTACCTAGCATAAAACTGTGATTCCTTGTCTAGTACATATTGTATATTTACTATATATTCTCTGTATTTACATGCTCGCCTGACTTACGTATCATATCTTGTACATTGTGCTTATGATTACTTGCTTTTGTATTTAATCTTTTCATGTGTTATATTGTAACCTAGTACCAGTGTCACCTTGCACCATGTGTTATTTCCTTGGTCGTTCCTGAAAACGGTCCCTGAGATCAGTGCACTTACCATGCTATTAAAGTCATAAATAAATAAAAATAGATAAATTTACTGTACATCAAAAAAGAAATACATGAATTGAGGGATATCTTTAAACAAACTCTGGCCAGATCCGATAGGGCTGTGACAAACTGCTAAGTAAACAAAGTTATACAAGTGCGTAGAAATAATGGAATGCCCGGGTGTAACTTGACCATTGTTTGGAGGTGTTGCACCAGATTTTCAACATGGCCTTTTTGGAATACCTCCTCATGAAGAGTGCTAGTATCATTTTGTTCACTTGTCCTGAAAAGTGAATTCACAGAGTGACCACACCATTATGTGCTACAGGTGAGAAAACACATTTCAGGCAGGATGTGAAAAAATGACAGCTGTACTGTTAAAAAGGAGATGTGCAAAAATGGCAATGTTGAAAATCTGGAGTAAAAATATTTAATATTGACAAAGTTAGGATTGTGCTTTGAAACTGTGCAACGCATGCTCATAACACAGTCAACTTTTTCACTAGATTTGTAACATTGGCTGTCCCCCCCCCCCCATTAACAGTGGTACTGTCATTGCATTAATCAGTCCTAAAAGGTGATTACACACAGCAACTGCAAAATCACATTTTGGGACTGGGTAATGAAATGATAGTGACACTGGTCATGAGGAGAGATTGCATGAACCCTGTGTTGAAAATATGGGGCCAAAATTCAAACAAATGACTGAGCTATCAACTTAGGTTGGAAACCCCATTGTTTGCATTATAGCATGCTTACGTTTGATTCTTCAGTTTGTGGTTTGGCTTTGAAGAGTGCAGACATGTCTTGTTCCAGAGAAGATGACAGCACCAACCTCTGGAGGTAAGTATGGCTTAAGGGGGTGTGTGGGGAGGTGGGTGCTCAGCGGGAGGCTGGAGATGGTAAGGGGGGACTAGGTGATGATGAAGGACTGTTTTCTTTTTTATAAGTTAAAAAAATCATGTCTAGGGGAAAGTTTTCTTCATTTACAGGAAAACAAATATACATTTGGGCACACTGGGGTGGGCTCCCAGTGTGCCACATGAGTTGGGGGGTGGGTACTTGATGCCAACATCGTGACTGGGCACCCCAATGCTGGCAGGGGAAGAAAAAACTAAAATTTGATAACACTGGAGTGGGCTCCCAGTGTGCCACATCTGTTGAGGGGGCACATACTGCCAACACAGGGATTGGACACCCTGATGTCAGCATGTAGCAAAGAACTACATTTGGACACACTGGAGTGGGTTCCCAGTGTGCCACATGAGTTGGGGGGCTATATAATACTGACACAGGGATTGGAAATCCCAATGTCGGTGCTGGAGGACAGCAGCAGTGGGAGGGTTTTTCTGCTGGTGGTGGTGATGCACCAAGCATGCATGACACTCACGCATGCATAGTTGTGGTGAATGGCATTTTGCCATTGACATGACAACACCACAGAACTGTACATGTGCACAAGTTGCTCATGTGCAGTACTTGCCCTGGAATGCAGAAGTATCAATCGAAATGGTGCAGCTTGTTATTCCGTAGTGGCAGATCATAGCAGAGGGTTTCAAGGTTTGTCGGTCTTTCAGAAGGATATCTCCAAAAGCCCAATGGAAGGCTCCACAATCAGACAAGTTTGAAAGCTATGAGCAGATCCCTAAAGGGATGTCGACTTTGCCCACAGCCCTAAAAAGTGTGCAAGAACAAAGTCCTTTTGCAAATCTAGACCTGCATATCAAGTGCTAGAAAAAGAATATCAGGAGAGGATTTGGAAGGGTACGGGACATGGCAAGCAGTCATACAAGACATCATACTGAGTCTGCACACCTAAGTTAACTTTCCTGTTTTATCATTTACTAATGGTTGCCACTGTACACAGGAACAAGTAATACACACTGTTAAGATGTGTCTACTGTAATATGCTTTATATAGGCATGGTGAAAGAGACTTTATGCTTTGTGCACAATTCCATTTATGAGAAGGTGAGCATGCAGGGGTAGGTTAGGTAGCAAAACATCCACAAATACTCACCATGCACCGTAATTTAAGCATAGTATACATAATTTTATTTAAATTCATGTTTAATATCAAGTGCCACTTCAAAAAACAAAGAGCATCCAAGTACATCAAAATTGTAGCTACCACAAAAATAAAATACAATTTCTGAAATCTACCCCAGTCCAGGCTGCCAGGTCACCCTTGCGCTTCACCAAAAGGCTTCCTTAGGGATATGGTTGTAATGTCCCAAATTTGTATTTATAACTAGAGTGCATGTGCTCAACAATAAATTAATTAAGAAATAAATTACTTGCCAGTATCCTTCCCCTCTTTGGACTTATATATGGTGGCTGTCCCTTTAAATTTCACAAGTTATACAATATAACATTACATCCAGTTAGTATAGCAAATTCTTATATTCCTTCTATTAGATTTATATATCTAAGTAAATATATATCTTAATATAAATGTCTTAAGATCTAGACTCAATAGTTATCTATAGCAAAGCATTGCCTACTAGTAATATAAATGCTTAATTTTAAATCTATTCCATTAGAAGTTCTACAACTATGTAGAGTATATATATATATATATATATATATATATATATATATATTTTATATATATAGTTATTTCTTTCAATCAAGCAAACAAATCCTTTCATAATGAATTATACATGGTAATATGTTGTGCTACATCTTAAGTCTATTGGCTCTTAAAGATTTCATTCAGAGTTTGCAGATTATATTCACTCTGGGAACTTCTTTTTACAGCTGCAGAAGGCAGAGCCTGCAGACATGTTGCATGTACAAAAGGAGTGATGTCATGTTTTCTGTCCGTGTAACTGACTGAAGTTATAAATAGTCTCCTCTGCTTTACCCTCTGCCAAGAAATGTTTTCCACCCTCAAATAAATACACTTTCATGTTAGTCAATGGTTGCAGGGTACTATTTTCTTTCATAAATGGTTGATACAAGAACAGGAACCTGAGTAGTGGGAGGCAGCATTAGTTTTTTGGGGAACAGTAAGATCCACCCCCACCTCCACCAGAGAAGCTCCTAAAGATCCACCCCCATCTTTTTTTGATTCATGTGTGGAGTGCATGAGGTGGGTCTATCATGTTGGAACAAGACACACTACTTTGGGATCTGGACCAAGCAACAGAACAAGTTTGTGGAAAGGAACAGAAGGTACTTAATGCCTTCTAACTGACTTAAGACCCATTGGAACAAATGATTATCAGAGCCACCTGGGACCTCAGAAGGAAAGAGTAATTAAGGTGTGCCTAAAACTGCAGCTCCCAATCAAAACAATAGACCTGAATCCAATTGAAAGAGTCACAGGTTTTTCTTAAACATTTATATATTAAAAACATAAAGTTTGGCTTTTTGAATTAACAATGTTATTTTACCATATTCAGTATATCTATATATATCTATATACATACATATATACATATATATATATATTGAGAGAGAGAGAGAGTTTGTCTTTTTAGTAGTTTCAAAACTGTGAAAGCATTGGTGTTAGTAATACATTGAGAAATACATTTTTTAATTGTCTTTACAGTTAAACATGCAGTTTCATGTGAGGGCAATTTTTTAAGGGGATGGGTTCAAATTATTTTAATCATGTGCACAGTACTTGGTGAATACATGCTTTGATGGTAAAGTGTATTTTTTATTTTAAGTTTGAGAAGTATGTATTATATGTAAGTGTAACCATGTTGTAAATGGGACTGGGGAATGAATAATGGTTAAGTGCCTCTATTTTTTTTATATAACTGAGTTTAAATGTGGCAAGTAGGTAGGGGATATTGTTTTGAATGTGGCAGAAGGATTTAGCATGTCAACTGCTTTAAAATCAGTTCACAACAGCAGAGTTGTGTAACTGTTCTTATCCAGTGAGCATAAATGGCAACAGTCACACAGTTATTTCAGCTACACATTTGATTCCATATTACAATGGTTCACTGCACTACACATTTAGTGTATCACACTTTTTCAAATAAGGAAACAAATATTCTCCAAACTAAATAACTCATGCATATATATTTTTCTACTTTATTAAAAATTTACTCCACATTTATAACAAAAAACAAACAAAAACAAAACAAAAAAATGAAAATTATGTCACAGAGCAAAATCAGCCCTGACTCCCAGTTCCTTCCAGTAGAATGATGGTACCTACATTTATAGTTTAGCAAATACCTGAGTGCTGAGTAGGAGTTCTGTAAGAAAACAGATATAGTCTTTACTTTTTACAGCATTGATGATCTGGGACAATTTCTGTGCTTTTTATTGTTGTGTATAGTTTGATGAAATAACATTTTAAAATGAAAACACTTACTACTGCTAGTTAGACCTGACACACACACCGAAAACACAAATAATGAATTCGAGCTATTTTGCAGCTGTTTTCTTACAGAAATCCAGTCTTGATAAATATATTTTTTTAGAAGTTCTGTAAGATTTATGCCTCTCTGAAATAAGGATGCATAGCATAGAAATGAAAGGGGCTCTGTGACTGTTGTTTGCATGAGAAGCAGATGTGACAGTGGCATGCAAGAGTGAAGTCTAAATTGTTTCTTGGCCATTCTAGGATCAAAAGTTTAACACAATTGTGTGAAGAGAATAAAGTCTTGTGTTTTTGCATTTCAATAGATTTAGTGCTTTGAAGTTAAAATATATAAATATATCTACATAGTGTAATGGGCAACTGGAAAGAAAGAAGATAATGCTAAAATAAATGTTGTTCTGATATTTTATTTATTTATTTATTTGTGCGATTTTAAGTGTAGTTTTTTAAGTCACAGACACATCAACAGTTAGTTTAGCAGATACCTGAGAGCTAGCTAACTGGGGTTTCTGTTAGACAACAGCTACTAAATATCTCTAATTCACTATTTTTGTTTTCTATGTGTGTCAGGTCTAGCTAGCAAAAATGTTTCAATCTTAAAGCTTTTAAATTTATCAAACTATATACAACCATAAAAGCATAGAAACTGCCCAGATCATCAATGTTATAATTAATAAAGACTTTTGCTGTTTTCCTACAGAAACCCCACTCAGTTATATTTCAAGTATTTGCTAAACTGTAAATGTAGGTATCTACATTCAGTGGTGATTTTGTTCTGTGGCAGGAATTTCATTTTTTGTGTGGGGTCTATGGGATTCAAACCCTGATCTCCAGATTTGCAGGAAAGAGCCTTAAACCACTGTGCAATACTGCCTCCCTAGTTATGACAGTCATCTGTTTTATGATTCATGAGGTTGGTGTAGTAAGCATACCAACATACTAACATGCAAAAATGCCAGCAGACCAAGAGAATAGGCCTAGTGGGCTTTTGTGTCTGCTCGTTTGGGCAGTCCCCACCATGGGAGCTGACCTTGCTGCCCTCTTCCCTTTTGGGTGTCTGCCTTCCCAGTCCAGGGGGAGAGCTAGCTAACTGGGGTTTCTCTAAGACAACAGCTACTAAATAGCTCTAATTCACTATTTTTGTTTTCTATGTGTGCCAGGTCTAGCTAGCAGGAGTGTTTGAATTTTAAAACTTTTAATTTTATCAAACTATACACAAGCATAAAGCATATAAACTGCCCAGATCATCAATGCTATAATTAATAAAGACTCTGGCTGTTTTCTTACAGAAACCCCACTCAGTTAGATTTCAAAAATTTGCTACACTGTAATTGTAGGTATCAGCATTCTATTAGCAGTTAGTGCTGATTCTGCTCTGTAACAAGATTTTCATTTTTTTTTTGGGGTGGGGGGGGCTGTGGGATTCAAACCAAGATCCCCAGATGTGCAGTGAAGAGCCTTAAACCACTGTGCTGTACTGCCACCCTAGTTATGGCAGTCATCTGTTTTATGGTTAATGATGTTGCTGTCGTAAGCATTCCAACATACTAATATACAAAAATGCAAGCAGAATAGGCCTAGTGGGTTTTCATAGCTATTCGTTTGGACAGTCCGCACCCTGGGAGCTGATCTTGCTGTCCCCCACTCTCTCAGACTTCTCCCTTCCTAGTCCAGGGCATTCCTGCTTCATTGGACTTTGCTTTCACAACCCTCCCCCTGTACTTGTCTTAACCCCCTATTGAACCCCTCCACAGTCTCTGCCTCCACCAGTCCCCAGGGCAGTGCATTCCATGGTTCTACCAGCCTCTCACTGAAGTAGCACCTCCTCCCCCTTTTTCCCCTGAGTTTCCCCTCCTCCAACGTCCACCCATGCCATCTAGTTGCCTCCCCCTTCCTTCAGAGCACCGTGATTTCACCTCCACTGTTTACCCCCCTCATGTACTTGAAGACCTCTATCATGTCCCCGTCCCTTCTCTCTTCCAATGTGTGCATATTTAGCTCTTCATACCTCTTCCCATAGGTCTTTTCCACCAAGCCCTAGATCATTTTTGTTACCTTCCTCTGGACCCTCTTCAGGAGTTTAATGTCATTCTTTAAGTGTGGCTTTCAAAACTGCATACAGTACTCAAGGTGTGGCCTCACTAAGCAGTTATACAGAGGTAGTATCACGTCTCTCCTTCTGGAGTGATCTCCCTAGTGATACATCCCAACATCATGTTGGCCTTGGCCGCTGCCCTCCTACATGCCTCTGAATTGTTCATCTTGACATCCACCATCATCCCCAGGTCCCTCTCAGCCATACAGCCATAGCAGCAGTACATTGCATAGCAGATATAGAATGTCAATAAGTAGATCATGCAACAGATGTGCTGAGCAGTTACTGAAGCAAGAAAAGTACAGCTGTCATTTTCCGCATCCTGTTCAAAATGACTTTTTGCACCTGTGGTGCTTAATGGCACAGTCGCTGTGCAAAAGCTCCTTTCGGCTAATGAACTGATAGTGTCACTGTTCATGCGGTGGGATTACAAAAAGCACATGCTGAAAACCTGGAGTGAAAATACCAAGAAATTCCCAGGGCATTAGGGTTTCTAACCATAACACCCTGCACTATAGGGACTGACAGGCATCAGGAGTGTGACTAGGGACTGTCAACAGCAATGCTCATGCCATTCCACCCCATCCCCACCCAGCAGCCAGTGATAGGTATCGAGGTGTGCCCTTGACTTTTCAGCCTCAAAGTTCACTCTGTTCTCTTGTGTTGTACCTATTTCAGCATATTACCATATGGAATGGAGTGAGTGTAAAGTCTGAAAACCCCAAGGCACACCTTGACTCTCGTCTGTGTCTGCAGGGTAGGGTGAGGTGAAATGGCATGAGCATTATGGCCAATGACCAAAAGACACACCCCAATGCCTGTCCATGTCTGTGGGGTGGGGATGGAGGTGGCATCACTTCAATACTTCACTGACATTCCTATTCTGCCTGTCTGTCTGTGTCTTTCGCTATCTATCTATATGTCTATGTAATTATCTATCTTTCTATTAATTGTATGTATCGCTATTTTTACCTATTTCTAAAACAAACTTACATATCACATTTGCCTGCACTCTGAGTACATACTTATGAAACTGTGAATATTTGTATTCCACTTCTGCGTAGACCTCATACTTTTTTTAATATTCCAATTATTACAAGCATAACTACCTTGCCCTTATCAAAAATGACCCCTTCTGAATGTTAATATCACATTTTCCTCTTACAGTCCATCATCATTACACCTGACCTCTTGACATCAACACATTGCTTAAATATAACTTACATCACCTCATGGACAAAAACCATATTTCTCTTCAAAAACAAAAACAAAAGGAAAACTGTAAATAATCCCAAGGCTGAACATATGCCAGCCATTACTTTTTCATGTATTGCCACCTTCTGTACCATGAAGGGGTTTGCATATGTTTTCCTTGATGCTTTGCATTATTGGGATATGTGCAATTGTGTTTTCTTTAAAATTTGGCTGTCTGGCCAATATCATCTGGGATAACACATACATCAGTGGCATTTGCTCTGGGGTTCTTTTGTAAGCTTCCTGTTCCTTCCATTAAAATGTACACCTCCGTATATTTTCCTAATAATGTGTATGCATTCCTTAGAACAGAAACTAAAACAAATCTTACTACTTACAAATCATTGTGCTGTTTCTTCATACCTCCTTAACAATTCCACACAACTTCATTAACTTCATCATGCATCCGTGGGGGATCTGACCAGATTTTGTTCATTTTCTTCCTTCCAACTGCTTTCAGGAATCTTTAACTTATATATTGATGAGGACTGCCAAACCACTGCATAGGTCCCAGAAATGCTGCTAAATGACTCACATAGTTGTAACTGTCCAGTACAAAAATCAGCTTCTGGGGAATGAGAGACAAACATTAGAAAAATAAATGGATTGGACAATCTTATAGTTTATGATTCTTTTCAGTTTTACTATTCTTTATAAAAATATATCCTATAATTATATGACAGTGCCTTGCAAACAAGAATGGTTCTCAGAAAGGTAACCATGAAAATTTCATAATAAACAACACATACTACAAACAAAATTCTAAAAACATTTTAGTCCCTTGCAATTATTCCTTCTTAATACTTATACTTGCTTACTCCAGACAAGGTTTAAGTAAGGAACATCATTCAAACCTTTCGGTTTGAGACATTTAGTCTCCAACTCTATAAGTTCCCCAACTGATGTAACTTCATTTTTTTTTTTTTTTTGAAATTTAAAATTTTATTCATTTTGTCAAACATAACAAGGTACAACATGATGAAAAATGAGGTAAAACATGAAGGAACAAGCACAAACTACCCCCACCTCCCCCCATACCATCCCCCCCCCGGGAGGATGCCACCACCAAAAGGAGAAAAAGAAAGGGAAAAGAAAGCATAGGAGACAAAGAGGAGAGGGAGGAGAAGAGAGAAGCGTCCAAGGTGAGTCGCAGATTGAGGTCATGACACCCGAAGAAGAAAAGAAAAGGGAGAGGGGGAATGAAGACCCTATGTGGGGTCTTAATGAAGATACAGGGCATAGAGTTTACCCCATTTTTTATGAAAGGCAGGCAAGTCATGTCTGGTGCTGGCAATCAATTTTTCAATTTTAAAACTAAGTGACATTTCTGCCACCCATTCCTGATAGATAATATCAGATTGGTCAACCCAGTGACGAAGGACTAGCCTTTTAACAGCCATCGAAATAAGGGCCATGTGATATTTCCTTTCATTAACCTTAATAGAGGAGTAAATGCCTAAGACACAAATTTCAGGCGTAAATAGGTTCTGTAGACCTAAAGTGGACTTAAGTTGTCTGGATGTGTTGCCACAAAGAAGCTACTTTGTCACAGGCCCAAAAATATGTAAGATATTCCCCTAGCCAGTACCACATCTGATACATTTAGGGGAGCTAATTTTACCGAACTTGACTAAATTTACTGGGGTATAGTACATGTTGTTGACTATATAAAACTGTGTAAGTTTATTCCTATCTAGAGAAAGAAAACGGTGTAGATCTGCCCAAACCTGAGCCCAAGAATGGGGGGCACCACCAAGTAGCGTGTCCCACACCTTAGAACCAGGTAAAGTATCCGGAGCTTTGATGAGAAGTAGGTGTGAGTAGAGTTTAGCAACGGAATGGGGTTCATTGACTTGGGACTTAAGCAAATCTAAAAGAGGATATATACTAGACGTCCTTTTCACCGGACCAAAAACGCTAGCTATGAGATGTCTCAGCTGGAATACTTTAAATATGGCTTGAGAGGGAATGTTAAACTTGGCCATCAGATCTCGAGAGGAGCCGATAGAGTCCTGAAGGAAGAGGTCATCTACTACACAGTCTCAAATTTGTGGAAGCCAGGAGGAGCAGCCAGTGTGAACCTAGTTTAACATTGGGGTTAAGAACTAGCGGTTGGGCGGGGTCTTTGGTATTTTGAATTCTAACTGAGGTGCAATACTGGTTGAAAACTTTAATTGAGATCCCAATTACAGACTCGCCTAGTGGGGTGGGAAGAGATGAGAGTTTACAGAAAAATGCAGAGTGAGGGTCTATATTATGGGATTTCAGCAAATTAACCTCAAGCTGCAACCAGAAAGGCCGGTAATTGTCTGGAGAAGGGGAGAGCCATTTGCCCATTTTTGACAGGTGGCTGGCCCAATAATAAAATTCAAAATTGACAAGCGAAGACCACCGCTTGCCTTGGGTAAACATAGCTTGAAGAAAGCTCTTCCTAGGTTGTTTATCTTTCCAGATAAACTTGGTGACCAAGGTGTGTATTTTCCAGAAAAAAGTCTTAGGTAGCCAAATATTAAGCAGACTTAGGGGGTAGAATATACGTGGAAGTATATTCATCTTGATTATACTTATTCTACTACCTAAAGACAAGGGAAGATTGGACCATCTGGTGAGGTCGCCTTGGATCCTGTCTAACATGTCATCAAGGTTGAGTTTCCTAACTATGTTAGTATCGTGGGCTAGGTAAATGCCCAGGTATTTAAGGTAGTCGGGTGACCACTTCATCCCAAAATGGGCAACATCCGCATGGAATAAGAGAGAATTCAGCGGAAATATTTCAGATTTAGTCAAATTCAACTTATAGTTGGAAACTTCCCCGAATTGATTGATAATTTTCAGAGTTTCCTGGATAGAACAGATTGGATCCGATAGGTGTAACAAAATATCGTCAGCAAATACCGACATAGTAAGTATTTGTTGGCCAACAAGACAACCAGTAATGGCAGGTGAGGATCTGATACGGGCTAGCAGAGGTTCCAGATAGAGATTAAATAAATATGGTGAGAGAGGGCATCCCTGACGGGTACCAGAGTATAAAGGGAATCTGGAAGAGAACACCCCATTGCAATACACTCTTGCAGAGGGAGAATTATAGATCGCCTTGATCCACTGAATAAATTGTATTGGAAAACCCATCTTATTCAAAGTGGCCCATAAAAATTCCCAGCTGACTCGATCAAAAGCCTTTTCAGCATCTAAGGCTACTAGGGCCATGGGGGATTGAGAGTTTTGGGCTGCACAAAAAATGTGCGAGAGAGTTCTGATATGGTCAGATGCCGATCTCCCCTGGACAAAACCTACCTGTTCTGTGCTTAGGAGTGTTTGCCAAACTTGTTTGATTCGCAAAGACAAAATTTTAGTCAGGATTTTAATATCATAGTTAAGTAACGAAATTGGTCTGTAGTTGGCGGGATCTAGAGTTGATTTATTAGGCTTAGGTATTAGGATTATAACTGCTTCCAGAAGTGAGGGATCTAAGGGCCCAGAAGTGAGGATATAATTAAATAGATTTAACAAAACAGGGGCGAGTTCACTACCGAAGGTTTTGTAGAAATTTGGGGAGAACCCATCTGGGCCAGGGGCCTTGTCCAGGGTGAGACCATGGATAACATCTGTGATTTCCTCTAAAGTGATGGGAGCTGTTAGCACTTCACACTGGCTTGGATGAAGCTTAGGCAAAGGGGTATTCTCAAGGAAGGCCATTATACGTGGGAGCTGCGAGGGAGAGGTACTGGTCCCGTATAGGTGTTTGTAGAAAGATTTGAAACCCCAGCTATGTCCCTCGGATTGGTTTTAATAGAGCCATCATTAGCAGTGATTCCTGGGATTAGTCTTGAACTCTCCACTTCTTTAAGATTAAGAGCCAGCAGTCTACCTGGTTTATCTCCCTGATCAAGGTATTTTACTTTAGTTTTCAGGATGGAATATTTGGTTTTCTCCCTAATTAGACCTTCATACTCATCTTTAAGCCTGTAAAGGTTTTTAAGTTTATCCTGGGAGAACGAGGCAGAAAGATTTTCCTCGCCAATTTGATCTGTTAGCTAAGGAGTTGGTTCTTTCCAGCCTTAATTTTTCCTTCTAGATGACACCTTGATAAGCTCGCCTCTAAGAAAACATTTTAGAGGCACCACACCAAGTCAAATCTGGAAACTGAGTCTTGGTTAACTTTAGGAAAGATGAGATCAGAACCTTGAAAGCGAGACCACCTGATCCTCTTTCAAAATCTGGTTATTAAGTTTCCAGGTAGTGTCCCGCTGACCTGGAGGCCCTGGTGCCAGCTTAACCCAAGTCATAGCATGGTCTTAAATAACAATTGGCTCGATATTGGTAGCGGAAACATTAGACATAAGGCTGGTGCTCACCAAGATGTAGTCTATATGTGACCAGGAATTATGGGCTGGGGAATAGAAGGTGTAGGATCTAGTGGAGGGGTTCAAAAGTCTCCATGGATCAACCAAACCCAGCAATGAACAAAAATCTGCTAGGGCTAGCTGAGCCGGCGACGTAATTCTGGCATCGTTACTAGACCGATCTAGTGATTGTACAGGAGAGATATTCCAATCCCCACCCAACACGAAGCTAGATGGTAAGAAGGTAGTCAGTAGGTCAGCCAGACTCATCAGAAATATGGCATCCCCCCCCCACTGGACCATATATGGAGCCTAGGACAACCTCGGTGTTGTAGAGCAATCCACAGGCGAGAACGTACCTGCCGTTTGTATCTTGAACACATTTCTTCAACAAAAAGGGAATATTGCGTTTAATTAGAATAGCAACCCCTTTGCTATTAGTGGACTGACCAGCAGCAAAAACATGTGAGAAACCTTTAACTTTCAGTATCTTAGATTCATGTACCATGATGTGGGTTTCTTGGAGGAAAAGAATGTCTACCTCCACTAAAGAACTATTAAGTAGAATTTGACCTTTCTTGGACGCCTCTCTCAACCCCCTCATGTTCCAAGTAGCGAATTTAATGTGGTTTAGTATCATTGTCCCCAGAAGAAAGTGAATGCAAGGGTAGAATTGAAAAATGGCATCCCCAAGGAAGTCGATTGGTGGCGGCAAGCCCCCACCCCAGAACCGTTTACCCCGATCAGCCTAAAACGTCTGTGAAAAAACCTCCTAAAAAATTCAACACACAATGAGGCATAAAGCCGAATAAACAGACTCCAAGTCAACAAAATCATAGGTAGGGGTAACCATAACACGAAAGTTGACATGTCAGTTTTTTTAAACCCCAAACCCTCCCTCCTTGAACCCCCTTGTGAATCCCACATAACTATATACAGCTTCCCCAAACAACAGGTGGCAGAATAAATTACTTAAATTTGTGACAAGAACTAGAAACCCACCCCTGTAATACCATGGCCTACTCCTTGATAAACTAGTCAAATACAAAAGGGCTATAAACAGCAACCAAATAAATAACATAACTGACCAGTGGTACTGACAGCTAAGACCTAAAAGAAGGAGAGGCCATGGCAACCCTCTCCCCCCATTACAGTCGTGAGGCAGGATCAGAGCGCAGGTTTCGCCTCCCGACCTCCCCCACCCCCAAAACAACCAGAGCATCGTTACCCTGTAGAAAGACACATTGAAGAACAAATAACTGGTAAGGAGAGGAGGTAAATCAAGTAAGATCACAATAACACCAAGTAAATCTCAAGATCGTGGCAGCAGGTCCAAATAACTAAAGGGCAAAAGGGATGGGTTTACCTTACAAAACGACCCCCAGGACGAAATGGCCCAAAGAAGCTCCTCCATGAGGCACCGGCAATGAAAAGGGCTGAACGGGAGGAAGCGCAGGAGGGAAGCAACCGGGACGGACCAAAATGGTCCGAGCGACAATCCTTCCTCCCGGAAACACAACCCTGCACTAGGGTTCCGGACCGCTACACTAAGCCACCACGTGAGGAGCCTCAAGAAATCAGGCCTGCATAACCCCCTAGGCCACATGGCCTACATCGGACCCACTGCCAGTCCTCCCCAGTCGAACGAGACCCCGACAGGCCAGGTAAGCCCAAACTTTGGCAGGACTCAAACGTAGGATGCTAAAGGGCAAAATTAAGACTGGAACCTAAACAGGCTATAATTATATTGAAAACAGCTTCAAAACCTGAACTATATTTAGTAACATTGAATTCAAGTAAACAGATTAGGGAGTCTCTTGGTGAGGTCCGCCAGGGCATGGTCGGGGTCTTCGTAGGATTGTCCGACGCCATCCAAGGTGACCACTAGCTTCGCAGGGTAGACCATTTTAAAGCAGATTTCAGCAGCGATAAGTTTTTTGACAACCGGATGGTAAGCGGCCCTTCTCTTGCGGACTTCGAATGGCAAGTCTTGGGAAATTCTCAGTTTAGCCTGGTTCCACTGGAGAGATTCTATTTCTTTAGCTTTGGTCAGAACGTGTTGCCACTCAAGATAGCTCAGAAATTTAATTATGAGCGGGCGGGGGGGAGAATACGGTGGGGGTCTAGGCTTTAAAGATCTGTGAGCCCGCTCTATATAGTAGGTCTGGTTGATCGGGGAGGGAACGACCACTTTATTCAAGAAGAGCTGGACGAATTTGATCACGTCGTTTCCTTCCTCGGCCTCCGGGAGCCCCAGAATAAGGATGTTATTTCGCCTGCTCCGACCCTCTAGATCTTCTGTTTTGGCTTGGAGTCTCTGTAATTGTTGTTTTAGTTTGGTAATCTCCGGGTCAGTTTTATTTTTCCAGCGGTCCAAAGATGTGACGTTAGTTTCCAGATCCCCTACTTGCCGTGAAAGATCAGAGAAGTCCCTTCTAATAGATTTAATTTCAGAGGATATCTCCTGCAGAGTTTCTCGAAAAGGTAGTATTTCATGCAGAAAACGATCTTCAGTCAGCAGGGTACTTGAAGGAGCCGAAACAGCTTGTTTAGAAGGACCAGAGGGGTTGACATTCCTAGCTTTCTTAGAGGCCTTTTCAGGCGTCGTTGGTGGAGTGTGTCTCACACTGGCTGGCTTCATGTCAGCTTCCATCATTGTAGCACCGCTGTACCAGCTTCAAGCGCTCTAAAAATAAGCTTAAGGATGCTAACTGGGAACAGCAAGCATTTAGAGTCACTAATATAGAAAAGGGTGTTGTATTTCTTGATGAAGAAGGTTGTTTCTGAAGGTGAAGGAAGAGAGCCAAGTAGAGAGCTGCTCTCAGTCGCACTGCATCACGTGACTCCCCCGTAACTTCATTTTTAATTGTACACTATATCATTGCCCTTTCTTATTAACACATTCTAAACCAGTGAATTTTAATCCCACAGGATCTGTATTTTGTTCTCTTTCAAAATTAGTTGCTTTAGGGCTATTTGGAACAATATTCTGAATGTGTTCTTGAATTCTCTTTTTTATAAGGAGTTTCATCATGCCCACATAAAGCATGTCACAAGGGCACACTAAACAATCTACCACATGATATGTACTGCATGTAATGCATTCTATTATCATAAATTTCTTTAAACTGACAGGATGAATAAACTATAATCCCTCTATACCATATTTGACATATGTTGCACTTTTTACATTTTTGAAACCCTGTGGGGATGGGGTAACCAGGTCATACCAATTATTTTCACTGCATTATATTTACTATGTAAAATTTTATCTTTTATACTTCTTGCATGCCTGAAAGAGACCATCAGTGTATTCCTAATTTCATTAGCTAAATTTACATCATTCATTAGACTAGGCCAATATTTTTGCATAATATTGCAGATTTTTCCTGCAATCTGATTATATTCCACACCAAACGTTACTGGTTCTCAGTTCTCCAGCATCACTTCTCATGGAGCCAGTAGCTTATTTCTATCTTTAATATAACATTTAGTTTTGGCTCATTAAGTACCTTTAAATCATAACCTCTTTCCAAGAACTGCTTGGGTACTACAGTTCCTTTTCAGCCTAAGAATTTGGCTGTAAGACATTCTTTTTTTTTATTTTACTGAATGTGCACTTTTATAGAGCAAATAGGCATTGCATGAGGTATCTTTTTTTTAATTTCCAGTAATGATCATTTCACCAGCTCTCCCATCAAGTGTAACATCCAGAAATGAAGTCACTCTTTGATCTGCATGACAAGTCAGATGGAGCCACAGATGGTTCAAATTTAACCATTCAGGAAATTCTGGGATCTTTCCTTTCTCACCTTTTCATATGCAGATAAAATCATCAATGAAGCAATACCAAAGAATGATGCCATCTGCATATGGAAAGGGATCTGAATAAATGGACTCCAACGCCCACATTCTAAAAGTTATATTGGCAAACAATGCAGCTATACAGGCCCCCATCACCGTGCCCAACACTTGTAGGAAATAGTGGTATTACATTCAAAAACATTATGGGCCGGATATTCAGACTGTGCTAGGTAGTGGCACAAGCCTGTGTGCAGTGCAACCATGATGCACTGAGGCCAGGTCCAGGTGATATTCAACAGGGATGCACCATGGTGCAGCACCATTGAATGTGGCAGGGCCAGCGCACATACTGCACAGGGTGCAGTGGCACTGCACTGGTGTAAGCCACAGTTAGGGAGCACAGGGATGCACCAGCACAAGTGCAGTTGTGCTAGATGCATCACCCATGATATTCAGCATTGGGCATGCAAATGAGTCTATAATATATGCAAGGCACAAATGGGTCCATTTGCATGTCATTATGGCCCATTTGCATGCCTTGGGCAGGGCAGCCCGGCAACTTGAGCCTGGCACCCTGCAGTGCATGATGTGTGCTGTGGGGATCCCAGGTCATCCCCCACCCCGTAGCTGTGATTGCGAGGAATATGTGTGAAAGGAAATCCCTGGTAATCTGGTGGCCCCCCCAGTCCCCACAATATAGTAGACATGACCATCCCTGGCTGTCTAGTAGCCCCCCTCCCACCCAATTCCCTGATACATGGTACTATGTCCTTCCCTGGTGGTCTAGTGGAAACTACCCCCCGCCCATTGCTGCAATCATGGTAAATGTAAATACAACATTCCCTGGTAGTCTAGTGGACCACCTCCCACCCGAGTCTCTGATTGCAGTAAATAGCCCACACCTGTGTCCATAGTGATCCAGTGGCAGCCCCGCCCCTCCACCCCACACAGGACCCTTGCCCACCCTGCTTCTCCCATCATCTGGGGACAGCAGCATCCTGCCCGCATACCAGCTGGCTGCCTGCCAATTGACAGGTACAGTATGGGCTGTAAGCTCATTGGTCCCCTGTGTGGACCAATTAGCTTGTGGGGCATACTGTACTAGACAGTCCCAAATATGTGAATTTGCATGTGGCTCTAAATTGCCCAGTGCAAATGGCTTAACATTGGAATGTCTGCTATCTGTACTCATATCTGCTGTACTTTGAATCATGATGGCTATATGTACTTAATGAACTTGTCCAATTTAAGGAAAAAACATTTTTTTTTCCTTATTTTCTATTTTATAGTCAAGAGTGGGAGTCAAATACAAAACCACTGGTGGCCGGCGCCTTACTCTAACCCTAAGAGAGTGGAAGAAGGTTAATAGACCAACTGATATCTTATATGGCAAAAAAGAAAACAAACTGTGCTTAGCATTAAAATAAGGGTGCTCAACCTATGAGAGTCCTGGCCAGGTCTCTCACACAAATACTCAACTCCATTTATGAGAAGGTGAGCATGCAGGGATAGGCTAGGTAGCAAAGAATCCATAAATACTCTTCAAGCACCTTAATTTATATGCTTTGTGCACATTGTATTATTGGATCTGTGTGGTACATGTTACTGTCACTGACAAAGAACCCTACTTTACAGTATGACTACTTATATAACTAGGTTACTGATCAAGTTAGATAGATAGACAGACAGATACAGTAAAACAGACAGATAGGTTTCATAGGTTTGAGAGCTTTTAAGACATAGTCCATATGCTCACCTTATTCTTAAGAATATCCCCTTATTCTATTTTTTATTAAGTAACTATCCAGTTTACTCTTAAAAATTTCCATATGTGCACTATCAACTATTTCTGCTGGTAGTCTGTTCCAGATCCTTGGTGCACTAACTGTTAGCCAGTACTTTCTTTTATTTGATTTAAATCGCTCCATTTTTATCTGTAATGTGTGTGCCCTGGTGTTATGATTATGAACCATAACATATAGAGAAAGCTGATCCCTTAATACTGGTTCATTCAGTGCCCTATATATCATACACATGTCCCCTCTCAATCTTCTAAACTCCAATGAGTATAATCCCAATGACACTAGTCTTTGATGGTAATCCATCCCCTGTACCTCCTTTATTCTGTGGGTGGCTCATCTCTGTACCCTCTCTATCGATGCTATGTCCCCTACCTTGTATGGTGACCACAACTGTGAACAGTATTCCGAATGAGGCTGTACCAATGATGTATACAGAGGCAACAGTACACCCTTGTCTCTACTCTTTATATGTTTGTTGATACACTATTGAATACTACCAGCTTTTTTAATAATTTGATTATAATGGGGTGTAAAGTTTAATTTATTACCAATCCTTATCCCCAGGTCACTTTCCTCAGAGGTCTCATTAAGATCTCTACCTCTCATTTTATAATTGTGCATTATATTGTTCTTACCCAAATACGTCACTCCACACTTATCCACATTATACGACAAACCGTGACTGTCTGACCCAAATTTCTAATTCGCTTAGGGCTGTCTGTAAAAAGTCTGCATCTTTATTCATGTTAACCACCCTTCCTATTCTGGTATAATCTGCGAATTTTGAACACCAGATATTCGGGGTGGCTCTCATTATTTCTATATAGGCATTGAACAGGCAGGGGCCCAACACGGATGCCTGTGGGACTCCACTAGTCATGCTTTGTCAATTAGAGAGTTCTTCTTTTATACATACTCTCTGTGACCTAGCCATCAACCAAGATTTTATCCAACAAACAACACTTTGTTTGATAGATACAATAAGTAATTTTGGTAACACTCGATTCAATGCTATAAGTATTCTAGATAGCTGAATATGTGAACTATAATAAAAATGAATCAGAATAGTAAGGAAAGGCTGAGTATCTCAACACATCTGACAAAAATACATAGGTAAGTCATGATACAAATAACTGTTTATTACAAAAAATATTAAAAAAAATCAGTATGTGCCGGCCCGGTGGCGTAGAGGGTTGAGGCACTGGCATGCCACCGACCCACACGGCGGCCGGGTTCGGGGAAGCGGACTCGGGTCTTTGGGGGTCGGCAAGGGGAGGGCAGGATTGAGCATCCGATGGACTGCTCTCCTGTCCTGTCCTGGGTGGGTTAGAGATCGTCTTCGCTCACGCAGCAGCCCCCAGTGGAGACTGGAGGCACTGCAGGTAGTGATGCAACAAGGGGGAACAAGAAAAATGAGAAACCCCCCTCCGGAAGTTAACCAGATGACGGCCACTGGCCCCGGGCATCCCCAAAGACTCCCTGAGAGCCACAATTGCCTCAGCAGCTCTGAGGGCCTGAGAAGAATGGTGTGCTGGTTCCGTCCCGCTGGTGCCTTCCCCCTTGGAGGACCGGGACCCATCTGGTGCAAGGGTTACACCGGACTATCCCGAGGAAGGTTGCAGATGTGAGGTAGGTGGCTGAGGGGGGCTAATAGTGGAATGTCCGGGTCCATGGTGGCCCAAAGGAGAGGTAGCTCTGGGGCATGTAACAGGGGATAAACAAATAATAAAAAAAAAAAAAAGAATCAGTATTACATTGCTATTGACCAGCATTTTACATTCCACTTGATGCTTTATCAAGGTGTGGATTGAGTAAATTAATTAAACTATTTAAACTTCCCTTTCATCACAAGACAGCTGTGTTCACTGGAAAACATTCAGTTTTTAATTGTTTTTAGTTTAAAATCCCATTGTCACACAGGTGCATACTATTTTAGCATCAATCTGTCTATAATGCTTTTTGTAAAAACAGAATTTACAAGGGATTTATAAGTGATGAAAATGAAAAATCTTTTTCTGTGATATTTAACTTATGGAGATAACTTTGCCATTTGTCGTCCCACTGACCCCACATATTCAGGGTGGGCACATTGCCACCCTATGGACACATAAATGTAATTTTGCCAATGCACCCTGCAAAAATCTTCTTGTGCAGTAAACCTTATACCAGATACTGAAGTTATAACCATTGCATCTTTTTAATATGGTGTATGCCGATTAATAGTATTGCAGCCATAGGGTTTTATGTTTATCATAGTTTTATTAATTGTTTTAATGAATTTCGTAAAAGTGCCTTGGTTTTTGAAAGGCGCTTTTTTATAAATAAAGCTGATTGATTGAGTGATTGATTTATGGGCCACAAGTAAAGTTCTGATAGAACATGAGACACATGCTGAACTTGTGTGTGGATGGAGCATTCACTGCCACTGAAACCATAGGCAGAAATGAATATCAAGAGGACACTGATATTGTGAAGAGCCTCCATACCTATTGCTAGGCAGATAAGCAATATAGAGGTTTCATCTTCTTGCCAGACAAAGCTGTGTAGAACAAAGCAGGTGGACTGTGGATTTTCTGTGCTGCCAGCACACAATCCAGTGTAGGAACATGCACTGAATGACATGTTGCAAAATACTTGCAAATTGCTTAATTGCCATTGAATTACACTGTTCCCCTAAAGTATACTGTAGCATTTTATGTTGTACTGCAGCATTATTGTATTGCATCCTGGTTGACACCACTGTACCAACATTATTCAATGGCCTAGGAGAACTCAAAGAAGAGTACCAGTTTCAGTTTACACTGGAAGACCTACCAGTTTCATTGACAGTACCTAGAAGGATTCCAATACCACTGATGCCCAGGAACAAAGAACTGTCCAGAATGGAAAACTTGGGAAATGTTACCAAGCTCAAACTACCTCCAGACTGCTGTGCCTGAATGGTAGTTGTCTTGAAGCTGGATGGGGCCATATGGAGTTATGATGAGCTAATCAAGCTAAACAAGTGAATAGATGTGAGAAATTCATCTTACCCTCAGAGTAATAGATTTTGGGGATGTTGGGAGGAGCCACTCTCTAAACTAAGCTCGGCACCACTGCAAGATTTTGGCAGATATTACTTTAAAGAAATAGGCCTCTTTCGTCAAGGCCCCTGGATGCTATTGCTTTTGAAGAATACCCTTTGTTATCTAGTCTGTTCCTGACTATTTTTTTTATTTAAACTTTTGTTTACTGTGTAAGCATTATGAGCCAAGGTCCATTTTCAAATGCAACATGGGATCATAATACAATACATTCAAGTTGTTAAGTACAAACAATTACAATACAATACAGTACAATTGATAACACAAACAGGTATAATACAACAATAGAAGAAATAATACAATAACATACTTAATAACAGTTGCATTTCAAGCATATCTAGAAAATACTGTTTAACAGTCAATTTTTTAAGTTTCCTGACTAACTACTTGCTGGAAGGGAGAGGATAATTTATTACAGCATACTGGTCCATAATTAGAAAATGTGCGCAATCCCAATTTTTTTTTTTTATTATTACATTCTTGGATTACAAATACCTTTGAGTAGAAACTGCTCATTTACAAAGGTTCCATGTCAAAGGATGATGGTCAACATACATACAGAGGTAGTAAAAGAATGCACAATAAACAACCAAACAACTAAAAGAAAAAATAAAGATACTCAGTTATAACATACTTTGAGATAATATTCATATAACGAGCAGCTTGAGTAGGCAGCTGGCTGTGGTAACAATAAGAGATAGAGGGCACCATAGGCAGTTAGTATTGCAGGCGTGTGAACGGGAGAGGAAGTTGGCAGGCTAATGGGCCACTGTCCGTTGGTGGTGGAAAATGTCTTGTACCAGTGGAGATGCGAAGCAGGAAAGGAGTCACAAGGAAGGCCCAGTGCCAGAGAGAATGATACTGGGAAAGGGTGGGCTATGAGACATGAGTGAGCTGGGAGGTGTTTAGAGAGATCTCTGTTCAGAGAAGCAGTCACGTTGAGTGGTAGAGGTGAGGTAAAGTTTGAGATTCCTTTTGAAGGGTCCAAGTGTAGTAGAGGAAAGTGCTTCTTTATTGATGGAATTTTGTTTTAGACAGAACCAGCCTTATAGATTTTGCTGAACACAAGTTCCTGTCTGAGGTCATTATATCCAGTAAACTGAATAAAAGAGAGGCTGGACCCATAGCCAGGGTATTATGAATTGAACAAATGAAACTATATTGAGAATGTAAACCAGGAGAGAACAAGGCTGTCAAAGAATAGAGATTACAATGGTGTGTCTGAAATGGGGACTTTTAAAGCAAATCTACAGACTGCATGAAAAGTAGTTGTAAGGACACTAGTCTCAGACATTGCCAGATTTGAAAACAGAAGTGAGTTGTAGTTCAATATCTGCAACAACACACTTTTGGCTATAGCAAATTTTGCATCCTTGTACAGCAAATTCTGTAGTTTAAATAGTGCACCCAATCTTTGGTTAATGCTTCTATAGATCATTCTTACATGCAAAGTGTACAATAAACAGGGATCAATTAAGATCCCTAAGTATCTAAATTGGAATACTTGCTCCAATAACAGTCCCCCCAGCTAACAATTTCAAGAGATTTACATTTATTCAATCTGTTTTTAGAACCATCAAACCACACAGGGACAATTTGCATTTGCCTTCGGGGCTCCCCCTATGGCTCAATGAAATCCCCATGTCCATTCAAACCTCCATTTGCCTATCCCACTTCAAAAATGGCCTATGGTAACACCTCACCGACACAGAGTGTGACTGCTTCTGAAGGTTCTAACCTTCCTCCCCATGCCCCCCATGGTAGCCCATATGGCACTCTGCTTAACCCCAGCTCCTCCAGCTAGTGATAACTAGCAACTTCTACACTCACCTGGTACTCTCCCCCCCCTTGGCACCAAATGAACATCATTATGCTCCCTCATCCCTGACAAAGCCCTAACTCATGGCTGCTCTACACTCCCCAGACTTCCACTGGCACTCTTCCAGTACCTCTCCACTGCTCCTACTCCTATTGATGTTGTACCTCAATGATACTAGGAATAACATTGTAATGATTGAAACCTAATGTATGTTATGAACCAGCTAATGTATTATGTATGTACATATGCATGCCTAATCGTTTGTACAACTGACGAGGAACCTTTGTAAAACAGCCTGTGTTCAAAAGTATTTTAAAATAAAATTAAAAATAATAAATTAAAAGCAAACAACATACTCTTGTTTTTTTTATTTGAAAGTAGATAATATATTTTTTTTTAACTAAAAGCCTAATGCCTGAAAATCAGTAGTTAAATTTAAGTCTATCTCTTCCACTGAGGGTCAGCTATCAAAGAGTATAATGTCATCAGCATACATCAAAACTTCTGTATGGGTCAAATGAGTTGGTAACTTTATCTATGAATGAGGAAAATAATAGGGGCCCCAAAATGGAGCCCTGTGGCACTCCAATTTCCAACATCATACTATTGGTCATAACATCTTGGTAGCAAACCCGCAGTGATCTGTTTGTCAAATAGTTGTGAAACAATCTCAGTGGTGAGCTTTGTCTTCAGTGGTCTCCAACCCCCCGAGCAGCAATTGATGGTCAACAAGATCAATGGCCTTGGACAGGTCCACATATACAACACTGGTGAGCTTTCCACCATCCATTGCTCTACCAATGTGAACTGTGAGCCTGACCAAAGCTGTTTCCATTCCATGATGTTTACAGAAACCATGCTGCTCAGGGGATCAAAGGCTCCAGACTCAGGAAACTTGACCATCTGTTGATTAACAGCTTTTCCAAGTAGCTTACTCAGAACAGGCAACAAAAGATAGGATGATAATTGTCCATCTCTGTTGCAATACCACCTTTAACAATGGGTTTAATGACAGTATTTTTCCACTAAGCGGGAAAATCTCATGTGATCAGTGATAGACTAAAAACGTTTGTTAGTAGAATATATCTAATTTCAGTTACACATTTCAGATACCTTACTTCAAGTTTTCCTGGACCAGAACTTTTATTAGAAGAAAGTTGTCTTAAATATTTCATAGGTTACCGAGGTTACATAGGAAGTTACAGAGCTTTCTGAAGACCAAGGTCCATTATAGCTCAGAATACTCTAGGGATATCCAGTGATATTATTACTGATCAAGTGAGTATCTAGGTTGTTTTATAAATTCAGCCATGGTTTTACTAGCTACCACATCAACAGGGAACTTGTTCCAGATCTTGATCACCCTCACAGAGAACCAATGTTTTCTCTTGCTTGTGTTAAAATGCTGGCCTTTCAACTGTAGAGGGTGGGAACTGGTACTATATATCTGATCTCTCAGAACCAAAACCCAGCTCTTCCCATAAGTTTTCATCTGATAAGGCCCTATAGATCAGGCACATGCCCCCCCCCCCGTAATCTACAGAATTCCAGTGAGTACAGTTCTAGGTTTCTTAGCCGCAGCTCATAATTTTGGCCCTGTACCCCTTTAATTCATCCTGTTGCCCTTCTTTGGACCTTCTCCAGAGTTTTTATGTCACCCTTGCCCCCCCAGTGTCCAAATCTAGGCACAGCACTTCATGTGGGGGCACACCATTGAAGTAAACAGTGGAATCAGGACCTCATTGTTCCTACTCTTAATATGCTTATGGATGCAGTACTGAATGCTGCTGGCCTTTTTAATTACCTGATTACAGTGTAGTTTGAAGTTAAGGTCACTACTAACCCTTATTCCTAGACGCCTCTCTTCCTGAACAGCCTTCAGTGTCTTCCCCACTTTGCGTGTAGTTCAGCTGGAGGTTGTTTTTCCCAACTGCATCACTGTCCACTTCTCGGTGTTAAATAAAGATGTCTTATCCTGGGCCCATGTTTCTAAATCCCCAAGTGCTGCTTGTAATATCCCTGCATCCGTATGATTATTAACTGGATAGCCAATACACATATCATCAGCAAATTCAGAAAGTCAAATATCTGACTGGGGACTCATTGATTAAATGTACAAATTAAAATGACAGGGACCCAGGATGGAACCCTGTGGTACACCGCTGGTCACATCTGCCCACCTTGAAAATTTTCCCCTAATACAGACCCTTTGTCTTCTGCCTGCCAACCAGGACTTTGTCCAATGGGATATTTTTGTCTGTACTCCTAGTTCATTTAGGGCATCAACTAGTTCCCCATGAAGGACTTTGTCGATAGCCTTGATGCAGTCCAAAAGAATGACATTGACTGAATTACCATCGGCCAGGGCTTTGCTGGCCTTGCCATAGAACTCTAGCAAATTTGTTTGGCATGACCTGCCCCTTGTGAATCTATGTTGTGCCACATCCACAGCCCCAGCCAAGTGTATAAATTCAATGATAAGCTCCTTAACAATGCCTTCAAGTATCTTCCCAAGAACCATAGTCAAACTGATTGGTCTATAGTCACCAACCTCCTGCCTGGATCCCTTTTTGTATATTGAGATAACCACAGCTTGCCTCCATACCTCCAAGACCTCTCCTGCAACTAATGATTTTTGAAACAGGAATGTGACTGGTCCTGCCAGAGTCTGAGCCATCCCATTGCGAACTCTTGGATGCAGACCATCAAGGCCCTGTGCCTTGTTCTGGTCTAGATTTTTTAATCTTTTTTCCCCATCTGAAATAACAAGTACAGGGCCTGATACAGTTTGTTGATCAATGTGGACATTAGTTACTTGTGACCTTAGATTAAAGTCTGAAGAGAAGTAACTGTTGCAGTGTTCAGCCATTTCTTGGTTTTCTAATATTAAGTTCCCTTTAGGGCCTTTTAAGGGGGCCAATTGTTCTGTTAACTCCATTTTTGTTATTAATATAAGCATAGAAGGATTTGTAGTTATTATTTCAAAACATCCCTGGGCTTTATTAAATGAAAATAAAAAGTTATAGAACTTTTCCAGCTCCATTAGAACAGAAATGATCCTGACTACTGAAGTAAACCCTTAGTATAAGAAGTTAAATTTGTAAATTTTACCACAAATGCTTCAGTAATTTTAACAGAATCAGATATAGAATTGCCGTCTATAATCATAAGAGTAGAGAGATTCCTGTCACTAGGGGCCATTATATCCTTGATTGCAGACCACAATGTTTTATGGTTATTTACATTAGTTTGTTGTTTAGACATGTGATATTCTGACTTGCTCAACCTTAATTTTGCCTTACATCGGACTGCTTCCTATGTAGAAGGTCCTGAGTCCTGGAATGTTTCGACAGCATTGTGTGTCACTTTGTTAATATCCTTGTCTTCTACTGCACAAAAGAGTAGAACAACCAGAGAGTCAATGGTGCCCTAAGAAAAGTCCAGAGTGCAGGCTTACTTTGAATGTTAAGAAATGTGAGTTTGTGAAAATCAGTGTTCTTTTCCTGGGGCATATCTTCTCTGATGAAAGAGTACAGACTAACCAGTGAAGTTAACAGCCATATAGAGGATGACAAGTACAACAAATGTGTTCAGAGTTTAAGGTTTTCAGGGAAAGGGCAGTCAACTGGGGATGTGCATACCTACATTAGCAGAGAAAACAAATGCTCTACAACAACTTCTTTCACAGTAAAACAGTGGGTGTGGGATCCAGCCCAGGAGCAAAGGTTTATAGCTCCCGAGGTAGAACCTGTTGTGTTATCAGTGACCCTTGTTTTGTGCATTGGCAACAAACAAACAACAGTTGCAGCATATGCATTATCTCTAGGACCAGGAGAGGTCCTGTTGCAGAAGCATAAAAAACACTGTTGGGAATTCTTCAAGAGCATTTACTCCAATATATCAGCTCTATGTGAAAACTGAAAAAAGAGGCACTCTCCCTAATGTGGGTATGTGAACAATTCAGCCTCTATATAGTGGGTACACATTTCACTCTAGAGACATATCACACTCCTCTGGTACATTAGGTCTGTTGGGCACTATGAGCCTAGATGACCTTCTTTCCAGGATACAGAGTTCCCACCTGTGGTTGATGAGATATGTCTGCACTGTTCATGTTCCAGACACTTTTTTTTCTCACTACTAAAGCATGGTCCAGAATGTCTGTCAAAGGACACCCACTGAAGGTGATAACAGCCTCATAGAAAAACAGATATCAGTTTTGTTCAAATACAAGACAACATTCCAGAATCAGACAGCATTTTCTAGCACATCAGACAGCACCTGCAGAAAGATCAGATATGTCAACAAGTCATCACGTTTTGCAAATACACTTATCTTCTAGGAGTCAATGTCTGCACATTATCAAACTATGCTGGCATAAACAACATACCTTGGCAGATCAAGGTACTTCTATAAGGAACCAGAATAGTGATACCTTAATTATTAAGTAATGCTACTCAGAGATTACTCCACAGAGGATGCCAGTATAACAACAGATAGTTACAGTGGAAAGTGCAGCATAATGTGTGGTGACTAAGGCTTGGTGCATAAGTAACAGTCTTAATGAAAAAATGCAATTCTGTACCAAATTCTGTAGCAACCCAGGGAGTCACTGATTCTGTGTATACTCCTAGTCAGGATATGGCAATAAGCTGCTACAGATCTGTTTACCCTCAGAAGTCAAACATTCCTCTCAGCTGTGGGCTACCATTTGCGGTACTTTGAAGTTGCTCACCTGAACTATACCACAACAACTCAAGTCATCAGACACTTGAAAATATTTTTTGTTACTGAGTGCCTGGGACTCTATCATTAGACAACAGTCATAGAAGAATAGATACATACACTCTAATGGCAGAAGGAGACTTAAGGTCCATTAAGTCTGCCCTTACTATACTGCCACACATCACCAACTTACTGCCCTGGTGAGCTGTATCCACCCCCCATGCTTCCCCACTACATAAAAGTGCTACCTCCTTTGGGGACTACGAGTCCCCTTGTCCTGTCCTAAATATGTCTAAACACTGTAATGATAGATTCCCCCATCCTTTCCACGGGCAGTCTATTCCATGGTTCCATCACTGACAGTAAAGTAAAACTTCCTTAAATTTCTCCCAAATTTGCCCACTGTCAGCCTCCAGTCATGCTTCCTAGTGACTGCATCACTATTTCATACAAATAGATCCTTACTGTTTACCTTGTTTAAACCCCAATACACTTATTTTTTTGTTGTTGTTGAAATAATTGTTATTGATTTTCCATTTACATTATCAATACAGAAGAATAGTCCTCTTAACAACATCTTAGGTACAAATGCATCCTAACTCTGAATCATTACACTGGCACACCTTTTCCAAGAAAAGGTTTCCTGGCTATAAGTTACACAGTATTTACTATTATCTAATGAACTCAAAAACACCTTAAACAAGAGTAAAGAACATGGGACCTACCCAGGGTGTTCTGCTTGTTCCAGCTCTAAGAGATGACTTCCCAGTTTATGTGATCATTCTTCTGATTGGAGACTCTCTATTCTCCTGTTCTGGTAGATAACATGGAACCACAAACCATCTTGGTAGCAACAGAGTGATGCATGCATCTAAACTGGGTGCAGCTCATCAGTCACTACAGATTTTTCAACTTTGGTGTTTTACCTAGATGGTAGGGTGATCTGTGGAGCAAATAGAAAGGGAGATGTTGTGGGATCAGCCTATCCCTTTTTTTGGGGTCCATATATGATATAAAATGGGCCCAACACTTTTAGTAGGCACCATACTGTTGCCCACCATCTGAGATGTCCTATCTAGGGTGACTAAGGCTGTGAGGGAGTTACTGAAAGTATTTCAGCCATGGAAGGAACGCTTGTAGTTTTGCATTTACAAAGGAGGAGACTCATAGCCTGCATCCAAGCATAGTCAGTCATCTTCTCTCTCTTTGGAGAACAGAAATTAGATGCCAGTGAGGTGATTCCAAGTATCCAGAATTCAGGGATGGATGGAATGCATTTGTGAGTGATTTCCATAGCTAGGGCCCACATCTGAGACTGGAAGGTTTTAAGTTTTGGGCAAGCAGAAAGGATATGCAGTAGGTCTCCTGTACTCGACTGGCATCTCCAAAAGCAGTTACTGTGGAGTATCCTGGCCTTGTACAGTACTTATAGGGTCTTATATCAAGAATGAAGGATTTTATTCTGTATGAGTTGACTACTAAGGTCTGGGTACAGCTTATGTGCAGAGGTCCAACATCCCTGCCATTGCTGATCAGTGATCAAAGTACATAAAGCCTTCTACCACCCATTCTAAGATTCTTGAGTCTGACTGGGGATTTTGCTCCTAATATCTGAAAATATTCACCTAGCGAACCCTTTTTTTTAAAGATAACCACCCTTGCAAGCTACTGGGTCGATGGGTGCAGGGTTGCTTCTGGAGATATAATTGAACTGCACTCCAGATCTGTAAATATCTCTAGAAATCCAATTGGGTTATGCTAAACTGCTTCTTAAAAGATTGGAAAGAGGCCACTTGCCCGGTAGCTGGGTCCAGCACATAGTGGATGCAATATATGCCCTTTTATGCTCACTGGTGCCATGATAGGGTTCTTTTCATGATTAGGATAAGGCAGGTACCCCATATGGGGCATAGTTCAAGGGGCTAGGATTAGTTTTAAGCATACTGTGCATTTTTGACCAGTACATGAGAGAGGGTACGATGGTCGGGTGACCCTTGAGGCTGGCAAAGGAGGTATTATAAAGAAATGGGGATTGTCCATATGGACTAGCCTGAACTAGTTCCATCTGGAGCCATTGCAGGTAGGAAGAGGAATAGAGGAGAACCACTGCACTGTTTGTGCCAAGTGGTATGCCTTTGTATGCTTCAAACCAGGGCAAGTTCCACCCCCAAATTTTCCAATGTGCCTTTAGCTTGTTATAGCTATATCTGTGCTTCTCCCCCCCCCAGATAAAGTTGACTATGATCTTATCAATTGGGACATACCAGCAAAGGGGGCGGTATAATGCAAGGTGGGAAATGATATATAGCAATTTGGGCTAAATCACCATCTTAATGTCTTAATGGCAGCTATTTTACCTGACATAGTAAGGTGTAATAACTTACATCTGGAAATTTCTGTTCTGATCTCCATGAGGAGAGGTTTAAGGTATAAATCCCATAACTGGGAAACTTCTTTGACTATATGGATGCCCAGGTACGTAATGCCACCTGATGCCCACCTTAGATTGTGAGAGGTAATCATGTCCTCCCTACATACCGCATTTAAGGGCATTACCTCTGTTTTACTCTGGTTGACTTTAAGTTGGATATGTATGCGAAGCATCCTAGCATGTCTAGCAGGGGTAGAATGGATAAGATGATATTTGTCAGGGGGACTAGAGATCATTTGCATACACAAGTGTGGAATAGTCTTTTTGTCCTATAGGGATTCCCTGTATCTGAGGGTGCTGTCTAAAAGCTACAGCCAGTGGTTCCACTGCAAGCACAAAAAGGAGTGGCGTGCCAATGCCCAGAGGTAATGAGTCTGATAACAGGGAGTTAGTGAGGATCTTAACTGTGGGGGCCGAGTATAAGGAGCTAATCCAGGCCAAAAACCATTCACCAAATCCTGACTGTAGCTAATCCCATTCCAGGGAATCAAATGTTTTCTCAAAGTCTACAGCCAGTGTCAATGAGGGGGTGAACAGGAATTTGGCAATTGTGGAGATACAAATTAATGATCTAATATGATCCACATTATACCTTACCGGTGCGAATCCCACCTGCGAAGGGTGTATAAGTTGGGGTAGCATGGGGTTCAGCCGGAAGGCCATTATTTTTGCAAAAATGTTGCTGTCCACTTTAATTAAGGATATGGGCCTTTAACAGGCAGGGAGTGTGGGATCTTTCTCTTTCTTGGGAGGGATAGTTATTGCTAGTGGTGGGTGAAGTGGGCTCAATCCACTCCGCAAAGTGATTTGCGGAGCAAAGTCGGATTCGCAGAGTGCTCCGCAATGTGAAGCGGAGTACTTTGCATTATAATGGAGAATGCAAAGTGCATTAAAAACAGCTGCTTCACATTACTCCGCCTCCACTGGTCACTTCTCTTTCAATTTGTAAGGTGAAGTACATTGGTGGCAGTCCACTTCGCCTCACTTCGCCTTGTTTTTGAGCTCCGAAGGAGGATTTTGCAGTGATTCATGGGAGTTCAGGTCACATGGGCTCTATATTGATCTGCACAGCCTCTGTTCGAGGTAGTATGAGTAGGAAGGAGTAGAAGACAGTGTGCTCTGATAGCTGTCTGTAGGAATCTTTTAAAAGCTGTTCAAAAAGCATTTTTGCCTTTTTGTGGGGGATCCAACTGTGGTTCATCGATTGTAGAAAACCCTCCTGTGCTCACATCATCAAGCTTTTTTGTTTGTGTGTGGATTTTGAATGTAAATTTACAACATTGAGTGTGTGTGGTGAAAGACAGTGAAGTGTGCTGTGTTGGGGAAGGGCGTATCTGTGTGTAGGTAGATTTAAGTTGGAGAACAAGTTATTTCTTTGTGTTTTGGCAATATTTTTGTTATATAACTGACTGTGTTACTGTACACATAGTAAAATTGTCAGTGATAGTACGAATTTTCTTGCTGCTTGTTGTGTGAATGTGGTGCAGCATTTCATAAGGTCAGGTTGTTTAAATTAAAAATTTACATTACGTGGCACTGAGTACACTGAACTTTTGCATTTGCATTGCATTCCTCATTCAGCATTGTACACAAAGTGTTCTGTGTTGCATGTGTAGTGTTGTGTGCATCAAATATAATACACCGTTTAAAATTTGTGACATAGATCAGTGTAAGTCTAACTAAGCGCAGCAGTGTGAACCTGCTATCCACTACAGCTGCCTGATTTTGTACTGCAATCATGCTCTCTGTTCTTAATGTTGCTGCTTGTAGTGCTGTAAAAATCAGCACTGTCTGTATTCAGTGACCCCCCCCCCACATTGAAAAGATATTTTTTACCAGACTGGATTGTTTTTGTGACCCCATCAGCACCAGTGGTTACTGAAGTTGTTTTAATTCCATGACAGTGTCACAACACAGTAGTCCCCGTATCTGTTGCTGAAGCCACAGTTGTTTATTTTGCTTCACATCCAGCTAGTGATAGTAGCGAGTAGTGACCCTCAAGTCACAAAGTGAATGTATCAAAATCTGGATTTGGTAATAATATTGTGGTTGATCCCCCAAAATGCCTGCAAAGAGACGTGCAAGTAAAGCTGTTTCTGGCCATGGCAATGTTGGCAGTAAGAGGGTCTGTGGGCGAGGTAGTAGTATGCGGACGGAGAAGTGCATTGGTGTTATGAGGAAAGGTATTTCTCCTGCAATGTTTTTTACAGCCCAATCAGTAGCTTCACTGATAGTTGGAGGAGATGATGTTTTCTCAGCCAGTGGTGTTAGTGTTACTGGTGTTAGTGGTCGTGGAGGTAGTATTAGCATTGTTGCATCAAGTTCTTATTCTGACCAGTGTACCGTATCCAAATGTATTGAGCATGAAGCAGTGCAAGTGAGTGACAGCGTAAATGATGTCATACTTCCCAGTAACATCCTATTAATTGAATCTGATTCTGATGATCATGTCATCGATGGCATACAATGTGACATTCCATCCACCATGGCACTTAACGTCACTCATTTTCCATGCAACAGTGATTCACAGTGTGATGAAAAAATATCAGGTGATGGTGGTGTAGATGCTCATGATGAATGTGATGATGCTGATGATGATGATGTTGCTGTCGTTGCAACATGCAGTCCACATGTTAGCATCCAAGTAGAAGATGTGGATGTGTGTGACAGTGACGTAGATGAATATGATGATGATTTAATTGACACCAGTTGGGAACCAGAGAAAAAGAAATTAAAAGTGGCTGTGTCTGAAATTTCTGAGTCTGTTTGCAGGAATCCCCCCCCTCCCCCCGTAAAAACTTGTGATGTACCGGTTTTAGTGGATGATGATGATGATGACGACCCAGTACTCAATATGATAGGTAGTCATGGTGGTCAGTTGCAGTCCAGGTGTGCAGTGCTAGAAACATCACGTGCCCTCCCCACTTCAGTGCTTAAAAAAACAGACTTAAATAAGCCACATTATCATGGACATGTTAAAAGCAGAGCATCACAGTCCCTTGTTTGGGATTTTTTTGTTCAAGATGCAAATGATGATTCAGTTGCAATCTGCCAGGTTTGCCATGTGCATGTGAGTCGAGGTAAAAAGGGGATCCATCTTGGGACAAGAGGACAGCATACGCATCTTAAGAATAGGCACTTGGCTCTGTGGACCCCGCACAAACTGACAGCTAATACCAGGCTTGGGCGTTCACCTGGATCACCGGCGGCAATCATAGCCAGCATGTTATCCTCTTCCATGACTGTTAAGCCCAGTAGGAAATTAAACGTGTGCAGTAGTGCAGCAATAAGAGCAGAGGATTACTACAAGCATGATGATGATGAGGTGGAGGACCATAATGACTTTAAATGTTGTCCAGTGCTGGTGAGAATAGCAGTTTTTGTGGTGGTGGTGAATGCAGTATGTCTAGTGCAAGTGGTACATTAACCCCGGTTGGCAAATCCGGAAAAATAACATCATTTCTGGGTTTGTCATCATCACCTGTGCAACTGTCTTCATCAAATGTCCACACTCCACCCCCTGTCAATGCCATTCATCACAGAGCACAACCATTTGTGACCAACACACACCCTGTAAAATGTTTAAGTCAGCCCATGCTACAGACTGTTTTTGCACATAAGCTGAAGTACCCTCCCAATCATACAGTGTCACGTGAACTTAATGCTGCTGTAGCGGAAATGCTGGCAATTGATCTTTTGCCCTTCTCCTTTGTGGAGAATTCTGGGTTCTATTGGTTTGCTGCCCGTGTCTGTCCAAAATGGAAAGTCACATCCAGGACATACTTTTCTACCCGTGCTGTTCCTGAGTTGTTCCGCACTGTCTCAGACTCAGTAAGACATGCCCTTCACCATTCATCCTCTCCATTCATCCATTTAAGTGTGGATATGTGGACAAGTGGCAAAACAGCTGTGAGTTAATAGCTCTGTATAACTGCACATTGGGCGCAGGTGCCAAAGGTTGTTTGTGATGCTGCTAGTGTGAATAATCAGTGCAGGAAGGTGTATTGTCACAGTAGCAATCTTCCTGGAATTCACCAGCATGCAACAATTGCTATGCGCAGTGTGACCTGTTCACACACTGGTGAGAACATGTTGGACATGGTACTGACTGAAATTGACAGATGGCTAAACCCTCTGTCCCTGAGAGCTGGGTTCATAGCAAGTGACAATGGGTTAAATGTGGTGAAATGCATCACGAATGGTGTTTTTTTTCATGTTCCATGCACGGCCCACTGTTTAAATCTTGTGGTTCAGGAGTTTTGGCAGCACCCTGACATAAAGGAAATGCTAACCATTGCACAATGTATCTGCTCTCACTTTTCAAGATCTGGAAAGGCATGTGACCAACTGCGGCAGTTGCAGATATGAAACAGCCTGCCTCTGCACCGCTTGAAGCTGGAAGTTGTCACCTGATGGAACTCCACGTTATACATGGCAGAGAGGTTGTATGAACAATACAAAGCCATCACAGAATATCTTGTTATGCACATTAGTCATGACAGTTCTGGGGCCTCCATGTCTATGACGAGTGAACAGTGGCACCTCATGGACTCTGTAATAACAATTTTGTGGCCTTTTGAACATGCCACACAGGCAGTGAGTGGTGAGTCTGCCTCCATTAACCAATCAATTCCACTGCTGTGGGTGCTGAAGCAGACATTGCTGAATGTACAGCATAGCCTTGATGTTGCCGGAGATGGTGGTAGCAGTATGATGCTGCAACACATGTTGACAGTATTCGACCAGAATTGTCACATTGTGAGCATTCAGCGTAGTGACAACTTTGCTATGGCAACAACGCTGGACCAGCGATACAAATGTGGAATTTCATCAGTACTGGAGGGAGGGCCTGAACAGGTGAAAAATATCAGTGGTCAACTGGTTCACTTGGTTCATGGGGCACAGAAGTTACGGGCCAAGGTTTGCAAACCTCAGCAGCATAATCCATCTAAAGGTGTAGCTGAAGGACCAGCAAGCATATCATGCAATGGTAAGGGGACTGTAGTTCCTGGTGGTCTGTCATCCAAAGTGGTTGGCATCAACCCACTTTGGGAGGCTTTGTCCCAAGTGTGTATGTGTGACATCAGTGATTTCGGGGAACAGGCTGATGCATCAATAATCGGACTTAGTGCGGCACAGAGAGTGGTTGAGTCATATTTGTCTGAAAACAGGCATCTGACAATTAGTGAAGATCCTCTTTTGTACTGGAGTGGAAAGGTCAGTGAATGGCCAGAGCTGACTGCAGTGGCACTGAAGTACCTCATATGCCTACCCTCCAGTGTAAGTGTTGAGAGGGTATTCAGCTCAGCAGGTGCAATAGTCAGGGATCGTTGGACAAACCTGTCTCCTGCAAATGTTAGTTTGCTAACATTCATTAAAATGAATGAGAGGCACATACCAGCACAGACTGCAACCTCGGTATTCATACCCTGGCCTAGTCATGGTGGTCTTTCTGATGTGGAAATGGAGCATCCTGGTGGCACTGGCAGTAGCTGCCTGAAACGGCCCACCACTGATGTAGAGGATGACACAATGGAGAAAAAATTTCCCAGTGGTCGGACTTCAGACATTGATGACTGTGAGGGCTGTTTTCTTTATGAGGATGATGTGGTTAATGTTGGCAGGTTTTAACTGCAGTATTTAAAAGGCGGTGTGCCCCCCACCCCAGACCACCACCACTGGGACTGATGTTATTCAGGTCTGCTGCCACCATGAGTCTGTCTGCCCCCCATGGACCACCACCACCACCACCACCAGGACTGATGTTATCCAAGTCTGCTGCCACCATGAGTCTGTCTGCCCACCCTGAACCACCACCACCAGGACTGATGTTATCCAAGTCTGCTGCCACCATGAGTCTGTCTGCCCCCCATGGACCACCACCACCACCACCGGGACTGAAGTTATTCAAGTCTGCTGCCACCATGAGTCTGTCTGCCCACCCCGGACTACCACCACCGGGACTGATGTTATCCAAGTCTGCTGCCACCATGAGTCTGTCTGCCCACCATGGACCACCAGTCTACCAGTGTACCACCACCACCACCACCACCAGCTTCTTAATATTTAAACCATAAAGTGAGTATGTGCACTCATATTTGTTATGCTGCCTCACTTCCTTAAGTTGTTCGTTTTGTTTTCTGTAGCTTTTCAGAGCCACAGTGGCAAAACACATACAGTACACTTATTTTGCTTCTTTTACAGGAGAACAAAAACAGGCTGCATTGGTAATATTACTTGTTGGGAAAGATGCTGTAGCTATACCGTACAGACAGAGAGGAAGCAATGTAATGTCCATGTGAAATCCATTCTGGTAAGTATGAAGATTTTATTTCATTCATTTCATTGCTTTGTGAAGACTGCTGCAAATACTGCAAACAATAGGTTGTGTTAGTACTTGACCACATGTGTCTCTGAAATGTAACTTAGATGACAATAGGGATTGAGATTTGAGAACCAGGGAGGGACACATAACAATGAAGCTGTAACATTTAAGAAGTCATTCATTTCTTTTTTTAGGAAAATGTGTGATACTTTGTTGTTCTGTCAAAGTGGCTTCATCCAAAGAAGTTCATCAACATGATCAGGCTCACCCCAAGCCGGCCCGAGCTTGGGCACACATGCAACACGCAGAAGTCATTTCATTCCATGACCATGACCATCATTTAGAACCGGACTCCAGAAGAATGCTGATGAAATCTGTGAAGAAATAAAAAAATAACAAACCATTACAGACGAAACTGAAAATATGATCCCCCCCCAAAAAAAAGAAATACTTACCTTCATGTGCTTGAGAGTTATCCAGTTCCATTTAAGTGCATAAAATTCTCATTGAGCACTGGATGGTACACAGCAACAGTTCGGAGATGGAGTCACCTGTGTGTGATGCAGAACAATAGCATGAATACATGTCCATGTCAAGTTCAACCCCCCTCATCATCACCTACAAAATACACAACCATATATCTATATCTATATCTATATATATGTATATATCTACTCACCAAGGCTACTATTACTGTACACCCAAAGGGCACCTTTCAATCCAGTTGAGATGATCACTTTTCACTTCTCTGCACACAAGGAGGATGCATTCTGGGACTGCAGAAAAAATCTGGGGACTCTGTGTCACTGTTGTGCGCATGACTGACTGCACCATAAATTCTGGGGGACTTTGTATGTGCTGAAACAGTCTCATTTCTAAGTGTTACCACTTGTCAATTTTCTGGACACAAGACAGATGCCCTTTTGCGGATGCAGAAAAATGAGACACCAAAACAGCGCACATACACAAAACACACAGACACTTAACAGAAGGAAGGGGCCCCAGAATATGACGTGTAATGCATACTGAAGACAACAAAAAAAGAGCATAATTACATACAAGGGTCAGGAATGGTGGAGAAATACATTTTATGGCACAGCAAGGAAGGTGGATGGGGGAACATGGTGTGAGGAAACAAAACTAATGTGGGATCCTATGGTGATAGAGCAGCAGTTCCAGCATGGACATAATTTGAAGCTGATGTCCCTCTATGTCATCCAGTCGCTGCTCCACAGCACTCATCCTCTCACTGTTCTCCTCAACAGCACTCCAGAGAACTGCCAAGTCAGACAGTGTTACACGCACTTCTCTGGCATCCACTCCTTCAACAGGCTGACCTGCTGGTGGTGGTGGTGGTGGTGCTGGTGGAGCAAACAGTGCTGCTGTGACCCTTCCCTTCTTAGGGATGCTGCACCTGCTATGCACAATGACACCCTCTGCCAAGGAACGGCCAGCAGGTGCAGACATGGTCTGTTCTGTGGCAGCCTGCCACTCCAGTTGGTGGTATATGGGTGCGCTGGCCCCCAGTCCCCAGGTGACTCCCCTTGGGGCCACAGAGCACCTCCACTGCACATAGGCGACACTTAACCACACTGCTGTTCCCCCGACACAGTCAAAAAACTGCCAAACAAGGGAGGTGCGGGGAGGACTAGGCACAGACAGGGGAGGGCCAGATAAACTGGCAGTAGGCTGCTCACACTGCTCAACAGTTCTGATGGTGGGATCCACACCTGGGCCTGGGGGAACAGGCACATCCTGCTCCAAAGGACCTTGTGCTGGACTTGATGATGGTGGTGGTGGTGGTTGAACTGCCTCAGAGTCAGGAGGCAGTGCTTGTCCTGCTTCCGGGGGTTGGACACTCATAAGTTTAGAGCGGTCCAACACAAATGGGTGCCCATGCCCCCCACGCAAGTGCTTGGTATGACAACGCATACTATCACACTCTCCCAAAGCTGCCCTCCCAGACATTCCCTCACCCTGCTCCATCTCACAACACAAGCACAACACACACACACAGACAAACAACTAAGTAGGTAAGAAAAATAAAATTTACAGAAAGAACAAATTAAGTAAAAAACAGTACAGAAAAGACAAAAAAATGTAGCTTTTCAAAAAGCTGTTGGGTTAAGTATTACATTTTAACTCTCTCTGCAATCAAAAAAACACTCCTTTCTCTAGTACACACACACTCCTCTCTCTCAGTCTGCACAGGAGAAAGTGAAACTGTCTGTGTGACTCACCTCCTTCTTGCCTGGCTAGAGAGCATGTGACTTACAGTACTGTAAACCATGTGATCTGTGGGGGGGGGGCTGCCAAGTCTGAAACACCAAGTGGATCACTTAGAATCATAATGAGGAACACGAAGTCCAATTAAAAACAATGTCTTCACCTTACTTCGTGTTCTCATTATGCCAGCGCAAAGTGCTAATGACAAGGCGAAGTGAGCACTTTGCATTGTCCACTCCGCATAGCAGAGTGGCAATGCGAAGTGCCCACTTCGTGGGCACTTCGCCAGTGAATTTTAAATTAGCTGCATCTCTAGTTATCGCCACTTCTCTTAGGGTGGGTGGGAATTGGCCTGCTTCTCATGCTTTGGAAAATACTAGGCTCAGTGGGGAAACAACCAATGGAGAGAGGTGCTACCATAGGTCCACTGTAAACCTGTCCCTACCAGGGATCTTGCCAGCCTTATATGTATGTATGGCTCCCATGACCTCTTTCTCAGTTATGGAGGCCTCCAACTGAGCAACTTTCTTGGTAGTAATGTGGGGTATATCCATTGAAGTTAAGACTTTTTCTACCTCCTTAGGATTGGGGATATGAGATGAGGAGTATAGGGTACCATAAAAATTCTTCATTATTCCACTTATCTTTAGGGCTTGGGTTTGGATATGTCCACTGGCATCTTGCAGTTCCATGTGATAATGGTGATTGTGGAAAGGTGATCGCCGTTATGGCGAGTGTACATCACCAAAAATTAGATTTAGCGATGTACACTCCTGGAGCACAACAAAATGGCACTGGGGACTTGTTTTTTTATTTTTTTATGGGGTTGGCTTCAGCCTCTGCACCCCCCTATGAATGGATTCTCAAGTCGGGGGGTGCATGTCGGGGGGGGCAAATCTGAAAAAAAAAAAGGCAGGGTGCAACAAAATGAATGTGTGCCGGGATTCAAACTCAGCATCCTCGCAACCCTAGCCTGCCACCCACCCACTATGCCACAGGGCCAGCTTGACAGCCCACTGCTACACTATGCCTCACAAACCCTCCCCCATCCACCTGTCACATGTCATGCTCACTTCCCCCCCAACCACATGCGCATGTACATATAGCAACATCCTGTTGCTATATTCGCAGCCCCCCCCAGTCTCCTTCCCTGCCCAGTAGCCCTGTGGACAGGTGCTGCAATTGAGTCACCCTTTTTGAAAGTGCTCAATTGTGGTCACCATTGTCATGGGCTACCCATCTTGCAGGCTGTATATGAACCTCTCAGCCTGCTGCTTTCTCAGCCTATAGGCTAGGACTTTACCTCCCTTTTCCCCTGACTCCCAATAATTACAGGTATGTTTCAGCCGGAGAATGGAACTCTCCACCTTGCTGGCTAGTATATCATTAATGTCCATTCATATTCCAAGGATTTTCTGGACCAGGTGGGAGAGTTGATTTGACTGTGTGTTGGATTTAAAAGCAAGTTCAGAGGTCAGAAGCTTACTTTCAAGGTCTGCTAGTTGTTTCTCTCTCACATATCTCCTGGCAGCAGCATATCCCATTATCCCTTCTTCCAGGGTGGCCTTAAATGCCTCCCAAGTGTTTCCTGGTGTGGCATTCCATATATGGTTCTCCTGAAAAAATAGGGTGGTTGTTGTTTGGGCCTAGGCCACAAACTCTGGGTCCTTAAGAAGAAGAAGTAGGTCCAACCTTCAGGATGGAGAAATCTGTGGTGTGGGACCTGAGAGAAGATGCAGTTGCACAGCAGCATGGTCAGATATTATCATGGGGGCTATCTTGAATCCCAGGGATGCCTGGGTCACTTAAGGGAAAATCAGCCAGAAGTCCAGGTGTCAGTGAGATCCATGCACTGGGGGAGTAAAAAGAAAAGTCCCTGTCCCATGGGTGAAAGACCCTCCAGATATCAACTATGCCCACATTCCTCATCAGTTGAGTTAGAGCTGCAGATCCTCTGCCATGAAGTTCTACTTGGCAGGCATTCCTGTCCAGCAATGAATCCAGAATGAGGTTAAAGTCTCCACCCATAAGGATTCAAGTAGGTGCAGGGGCTAAGGTACTTATTTCCTGGGTAATATCATGAAAGAATAATGGGTCAACTGTGTTAGGCCCATAGACATTCCCCAATAACAGGGGCTCTCGTGGCAAATCTAGCAGAAGTAGGACCCATCTACCTTGCATGTCTCGTTCTGTGCAAATAGGGGTCCACCTTAATTTCTTATGTACCAGGATGGCCATGCCTTTTTTTCTGAGTTGAGGTTTCAGAGTGGAACACCAATCCCACCCAAACCCTTGCAAATCTCATGTTGTCAGCCTCAGTCAATTTAGTTTCCTGAAGAAAGGTGAGGTCTGACTTAAGTTTTTTAAGGTGAGGGAGTACCTGTTTTCTCTTAGCTGGAGTATTTAGTCCTCTCACATTCCACGTAGTATAGGAGATCTCACCCATTCCCATACTGGGGGAACATGCTCACAATTGGTGTAATTTCCATAAAGGGAACTAAAGTCAGACCTAGCCTCCTGGATTTAGCCAATGGCATATCCTTGACCCTTGACCTAAGCTGAAACACTCTATCCAAAGTCCCATCCAGCAAACATTTTTTCTTTTGTATATAACATTACATAAATCATAATACTAATAATGGTATTCTTTACAAAACCATAACTATATACATAGACTAAAGTATCGAGGAGCAGAGGTGAATAACACCTGGCAACCTAGGCTGTCCAGGGTTCACCATCTTTCTTCTGGGGGGGCCCTTATTCCTCTTTCACCCCAAATAAAGCTATTTCTCATTTCCCAGAGAGTCTGTGGAGCTGAAGGTGTTGGATGGAGGGGTCTACAGTGGACTCCTTGCCCACCTTAGTTGCAGCTGCCTGTGAGGGGGCTAAGACCTGGTATTTGGGTCCATATTGTTTACCCTCTTCCAGTAGAGTTTAACCAGTGGGAAGGCGGTTCAAGGGGGCAGGAAGGTGGAGGAAGGGGTGCCTCTTGCTAGTAAATTGCTTCACCTGCTGCCCAGCCCAGGGCTGGGAAGATATTAGTCTGGGGGCTACTTCCTCCTGTAATTGAGGGGAGGGGCGAGATCAAGTGGGTGCTCTCTACCTTCCTACTAGTCCTTTCTAGGGGTGTACGGGGGCAGAAGCAGCTTGAGTAGATGCACTTCCTTGTGTTTATATATGCTTGTAGGAAGGGTGTTACAGCTTGAGGGGTTCCTTGAACAGTCCCAGTAGTAGCCATCCATTTAGACTCCAGGTTCAAGCCTCCTATGGCCTTGTGGGGTTATTCGGTGGGAGAGATAGAATATGGGGGTATGAACTGGTCCATGTCTTTGTTTCTAGGCTGCACTCCTACCATCTCAAGCAGTATTCTCAGCCATGGCAGCCCCACAGTACAGCAGTGCATAATGTTCTGGCAGATGGTGGGAGGGAGGATTTATGGGTGTGCAGCAGGGGGGGGTACCTTGAAACAAAATGAACTTACCCCAAGTGTAGGCCAGGGTCTGCACCTTGTGTACCTCAGGGTCTCCAATAGTAATGAAAGAACTCGGGAGTGCATAGAGGGCTGTTAAACTCAGCACCTGCATTCTCCTGCAACATAATCAGCATCTTAAATAAACATTTTTAAACATCCAACATAAGTCCTGTACCCCAAGGTATGGCTCTTCAGCCCTCACAATACAACATTTAAGCTATCTGCTGAGGGCTTTCATGGTATATGACAGAGCAGGCAGGACAACAGAGGGAACCAGTTGGAGGAACACAGCCTGCCACCAACTTGCAGGATCATATTCACAGTACGGTGGATCTGTTCCCCATTTATATATCCTAATCACCTCCCTCCGCCATCCCCAAAACCCCACTTTTTCAAAGTACGAATCTGACTGTACAGTCATGGTCTTCAGTGGGCTCTGCAGTACCCTCATCCAGGGTGTCAGTCTGTGGCAGTGAGGTATTCTCGGGGGCCTGCTTCAGGCTGCAGACCACCGCTTCTGCTGCTGTAGTGGGTTATGAAGCTGCTACCATCTCCACTGAATTGCCACTCTGCAGAGTTCAGAGAGGCCACTGCAATGTCCATGAAGTCTGGACCTGGAAGTAGGAGGTCCAGAGAGGAGGAGCAAAGTGCCTCAAATCTGTTGTAACCAGACCTCTGGTCCTCTCTAATGCTGCTCAGGCATTGTGGCTCTCTCTCCCTCTAGGGCTCTGGGGCCCTGCCCTGTCATTTGGATGTTCTCTCCTCTTGTGCTGTTTAGGGGCCTGCCACTTCCGATTCCATTGAGGGAGTGACCATCTCTCCTCAGCAACAGCCTGATACATTCCTCTCTCCAACTGCTCTGCTGTAGTGCCCAGATTCATCGCAGTTCCTCCATAGCCAAGCCACTTGCTGTTTGGAGTCCTGAGGCACGTCATCTCTTATGGCCACATTTTGTATAGCAAGACCATGATGTGCTCCCTTGTCTTAAAGTTCAAGGGGACTCCATTTTGCTTGACTCTCATGATGGACGGGTACCTCAAAGAGAAGGATACTCCTAGGCTGTGTATATGTCTCCGGACCTAGAAGTACACTTTGCACCTGTCCGCTAGTTCTTAAGAATAGTCTTGAAATATGGAGATCTAGCAGTTCTGCCAAAACAGCTGTCCTTTATTACAAGTAGCATTTAAGACTGTGTCCTTCTGCTTATAATCCAAGAAACAGACCAGCAGAGGTCTAGGCCTTCCCCCACCTTAGGCCTCGGTGCTAGCATACAGTGAGCCTGCTCTAATTCCAAGTATGGCTCTCTGTGCAGCTGGAGAACATCTGGCAATAATGCCTGGAGGAAAGTGGCTGCATCATTTTTTTCAGCTACTTCTGGGGAGCCTAGGTAATGGAGGTTATTATGATGGCTACGGTTCTCTAGGTCATCAGCTTTATTAAGGAGATGATGTATGGTCGAGTGTTGTCCTCTGGACACAGCTGTGATTTCTTGGATAGCCACCTTGTGTGTCCCAATTCTTCTTTCAATCTGTAACAGCCACATTTCAATGATCTGGATGGTAGCTGTGGTTAAGTTTGATGCGGTTGTTACTTAGTCCATTTTAGCCATGAGTCACGCAGACCTGGACTGTATACTCCTGGGGTCCATGCTGCATGGATGTTCTGCCACCATGCTGTTCATACAGTGAAGGCCTTGAAACGTACCAGACATTACTGTTCAACTGTATTTGTCCTGATCAACTAGCTGAAAAGCCTGGAATGTGCACTGGCACTCCTTCTATGGGTACCTGGTTAGATTAGCGCTACCGGAACAGTGCCAGGCAAGAGAGTGCTAGTTCCTATATTGCTACCACGGACAGTTAGCAGGGATGTAGAGAACTTGTGATAGCTTCCCCCCTGTCACTGTGTGTGGTGCTGCCATAGGAAAAGGGTAACAAAATCTCAGGGGCTGTTCTAGCTGCTCCCATGGTGTGGAGGGCTAGGGCATGAAGCAGCTCGGCCAGAAGGCAGTGAAGACCAGGGTTCTAATCCTGGTCTTCTAACATTTTGCCAGAATTGGGACTTTGATTTTTTACAAGGGACTGTGGAATGACACTGGGTTATAATGTCGCAAGACATTATGCCACGTGACTAAATCACGCTGCCAATATAGCATGATTTATGCCATGAGGCATGTCTTTTTTCTGTGAGGGCTCTTCCTACTATCCCCCCATACCCCCGTCACTAAACATTCTCAACTCTGGGGGGGTCCAACTCAGGGAGCCCAGAAGTCCCCCAAAAAATAAAATGTTTCTGGATCTGGGAATCAGACTCAATCCCAGAAGCATCGCCTGCATTCCTACTGCCGTGGCTCAGTCCTGTGAGCCACAACGGCTTTTCGTCAGAACCCACTCCCAGTGGAGGTCTTATCCTCTGCCTGGGAGAGTGCTACTGGTACAATACCTCGTACAGCAGTATACGCGGTATTGCACCAGTAGCGGTAGCATACTGTGCTGTACTGGGTTAGCCATACTGTCGCATGCTATTAAGCACGTGACATTATGACGCAGTATGCTGTGGAATCAGTATTCCATGGCCGCACACATTTTAACATTCCCTGTATTCCATTCCACCCTGGAGGGAGAATCTTTAAGTGGGGGGGTGTTGGGGGCAATGCCCCCCTGCAAAAATAAAAGTGATGGCATTTCAGCCACGCTGTTCTTGCCAATGGCATTGTGGTCAGCTATATTAAGACCCAGTGTCCCTTCTACGTAATCAAGTATCTTGATTAAAAATTAGTACTGCCTGTAAAGGACTCCTTCAGATAATTAGCCAGGTGGATCAGGGACACTCTGAAATATATGTCCATCTTAGTTCAGACCTAAGTCACGTCCCTCCTCTTAAGACACTTATATGCATAGGAGCCGAGTTACATGGGCCTATGGGGCATGGGCTCCAGCAATATTTTGTGAAGAGGGCCCAGCCCCATCAATAATTTTAACAAAATGTTTGCCTATCTGGAACTGCCTTTTTTCCCCTGTAACTTGGGCATGCGCACCCTCTGTGACCTCACCTACTGCAGTGCCCCCACCCCCCCGCTGGGACTTGGAAGCAGTCCTGTCCCTACCTGCATCTATTGGTGGCTTTGGTGTTTTTTTGAAAGTGGTGTCTTTTTTAATTTTTACAAAATTCAATGTGCATGCATGCAATGAAGGTGTGTAATCCCATTCGACAGCACTGGCAAGCGAGGACTTGAGGCGTGCGATGGTAAGACAGAGAGAGAGAGAGAGAGAGAGAGCAGTAGCACTCAAAGCCCTTGGAGAGAAACACAATCAAGATGCAGTTACACAACCTGGCAAGATTGTTGATTCATAATGAAAAAGAACCAGGCAGAGAAATACTTGGTGACATTGGGAATCAAGGTCAGTGTGTCTTTGGGGTTGGGAGACCTTTACAAAAAAGTGTTACAGCAGCAGCTGGTGTGTGTGATCAATTCTCAGGAAGAAATCAAATGGGGAGGGTTTAGAAGGCAGGGAGGGCTGTCAACAGACTTACTATGCTCAGTCCAGACCTCAAAAAGTGGACATAAGTATTGTTCCTGCACTGGTCTGACTTCCAGGACAGCTAAGTGGCTATCTGTTTTCTTGTCTGCATGCTTGTGCCTAACCCATTACTGAGTATCTGCGGTAAGAGATGGGCTCTGGCTATTCCTTAGATCCCATTACCAAAGGTCAGAGTTTTAAACTCTTCTATGTAATTCATTTTAATGATTACTTCCCCAACCCCGCAGTTTTTTAGCTTGAGAGGGGTAATGGGGGGGGGGGCTCACCAAGGGATGATTTTTCCTTTGAGAAAGATTAGTCTAAGAACCTGTGGGGGAACTGAGACCTATATCAATCTGCTGTGAACATGGATATCTTATCATCCCTAAGAGACAAGTCACCTCCACCTTGGATCTCAGGAGCCTCAATTCTGCACACTCTATAAAGTCTTCTCTTTTAACAAACTCAGGATGCTTCTGGGTGATAGCATAGTTATGTCCATTCTAAGTGAACAGCTTAAAATGCTTCTTGCTGAGGCCTTATTTACAAGGGGGAGCCCAGCTTTACAGTTCCACTTGATTGGGCAGTTACAGTAGCATTGCAAGGAGTGGAATTCCACCATCTCCTTGAGGGGGGAGGCTGTAAGCTCACATCAGTAAGATCACAAGTCCATCAATATTTGTAAAAAAATCCTCCTTAGCTGTGGTTAGGGCTGTAATATTTTCATGGGGAGCATGGATTTCTCGATTCCATGAAATTAGTTGTTCCCTGTGAAAAATGGCCTTACTTGATATACATTGACTAGAGCTTTGTACAGTGTACAATTGCTTTTGAAAACTGACATTTACATATTCTGCCTTCTGCCCTGCCCACTATCTCAATACTGAAATATTGCCATGCACAGGCAGAGATTAGCAAGCAGCATCTTTCACTGACCGAATGCCTGTACTGAACTATGAGCCCAGGAGCCACTAACTGAAGCTGCCTGTAAAATAAAATAAAATGAAGAAGCACTAATTGATGCTGTGTTTAGTATTCAGGGCACATTACCTGTCTGAAAGATGGCCTCCAGTCCTGTTGTGTGCCACCTTACATGCAGCACTAACGTGTATGTAATGCAAATAGCCCACTCTTGATATGGGGCACTTAATAATTTATTTTTAACATTTTTGGACTCTTAAAATAATGTGATTGGGCTTTAGAGCTTCACTATGGACAGTACATGAGCCATGAAATTAGTTCTTTTTTACCGTGCAGGAGCCGTGAAATATACAAGTTTTTGCTGCGAAAAAATTACAGCCCTAGCTACAGATAAGTTCTTTGCTTTTTCTTCCCACTTTTGCTGCTATGAGTGGTTTGCATATCAGGGAAGTTGCAGCCAGGCCTGACCCTTGTTATGAGTGATGGGGGAGAACAATAGGTATGGGAACAACTATGGGAACAACTATAACTGGCTATGCCAAATTTGTCCCTGTAGTTGTCCTGCATGTCTGTAGGTTATACTTGCTGTATTCCCCCCCCCCAAAGTCTCAACCGTGTTGCAAATCTTAGCATCATCTGCAAAGAGGCATACCTTCCCCTCTAGCCCCTCTGCAATGTCACTTAAGAAAACATTAAAGAGGACTGGTCCCAGCACAGATCCCTGTGGCATCCTGCTGGTCACCCCCCTCTCCACGGATTGAACACCATTCGCCACCACCTTCAGTGTCCTGTCACGGAACCAGTTTAGTTTCTGACCCAGTTAACCAACTTGGTGCACCCTCTCAGGCTGTCCAACTTATTTATCACCCTCCTATGTGGGATGGTTTCGAAAACCTTGCTGAAATCTAGGTAGGCCACATCCACCTCCCATCCCTGAACCACTTCCCTGGTCACCTAGTCAAATAAATCTAACAGATTTGTTTGACAAGATCTTCCTGCTATGTATTCATGCTGGTTCCATGCCTAGACTCCTAAACTTGTGCTGTAGCCAATCACAACTGCCACCTCTCTCTCTGTCTCCTTGTATTTCTTTTAATATTTGAATGGACCTGTAGAAAAGACACACACACACACACACACACACACACTTCATATATACATATTTATATATGTGTGCCTGGGTGGGAATTGCCAGATTTTATGGTGCAGAGTGTTAAACTAGGATTTCAAGGAGGTAAACCTGAGGCTGATGTGAATGTGTAAACATGTTTTAACAAGCATACTACCTCTGATATGTTTAGTTTGTTCTTAGTTTGTGTGGGTGGAGGACATGTACCCAGTTTCTACAGCTGTGATGGTCTGATTAGTACTGAAAGTTAAATTACTTGCTCATGGTTAGAGAGTGAGAAAAAGCTCTTTAGTGACATTAGAACCTGGTATATACTGATTCCCAGTTCTGCTTAAACCACTGGACTAATATTGTTCTTCAAGGCTCAGGTGTGGGTTTGGGTATGAACTGTCCTCGTACATATAGCTGAGGTAACAGGAACACTCAGCAGTGAAAATTATAGAGATGCCACGAATGTATTTTAAGGTATAAGGCAAAACCAAGTACCTCTAACCAGTAAAGAAGTCTGACTAATCTCAGAAACATTTTAGTGTGTTCTTGCATTTATAAAATTAGTTTTAAAATTCAGAATAATAATACACCTTAAATAGCCAGCAAGGTCTATGCACTCCAGTTGTGCAAAATACCCCAACTATGACCTGAATTTACCAACTCATCAGATCTGTTTTTATAAATTGAAAAAAATTGTGTGTGTGTGTGTGTGTGTGTCTGTCTGTGTCTGTGTCTGTACTTCCTTAAACTGTTTTATAGAAATTAATGCCACTCTGCTATACCCCCAGGTCACTTAATTTTATTTCTTTACCAAGAATTCATGTGGGACTGAGTCAAAGAAGTACATTCATTATCTGGCCTTGTATCAGCTGTGTGACTGGGAAGCCCCTGCAACAGAAATTGCACCCTTTTTATTTTAAGAACTCTCTCAGTTGCAACCTTTCTTTACTATAGCTGTCTTTGTTCTTTCCAGTTCAGAAGGTAGGCCACCTTCGGGCAAACTTTTCCCTCTTCCTTAAAAGCTATCCCTGTTTCTTTTTTATGTTGGTGCACTTGTGCAGCCAACATCTTGCAGTAGTGCAGAGTTGGAGGCGCGGTCACTGTTTGGCAAATGCAGGGCATGCATCAGTAGGTGCGTCCCTCATTCCCCAATCAGCCTGCATGCCGGTGCCACACCACCCGGGTAAGCACATCTAAGGAAAGGTCTGCTGCAATGTGAGCAAAGCTCATCACATGCAGTGGACTTCCCAACGTGCTTACTCAGAAACACAAACATGGCGGCACACTGCCTGCCAAATTGCCGACTTCGGGGGTGTCCAATCCCCCGTTGGCTTACCTTGCCCCTAATGTATGTGCTGATGGGGGAGCCCACTCCCTGTCAGCATAAAGAACCCCCCCATTTGTTTTATGCTGCGGGGGTGCCCAATCCCCTCAGCTCTTGCCCCCACACTTTCCTTGTGTGCTGATGTAGGCGCCCAATCCCCGTTGGCATAAAATAACCCCCCTCTTTTTGTTGTGTGCCAACGAGGGTGCCCAATCCCCTGTCAGCTACAGCTGCCCCCCTAAAAAAAAACAAGGCTGTGTTGGCATGCTGGGAGCCCACCCCAATTTGCCACATGTTCCTGTAAACAGAAAAACTGTCCTGCAATGTTTTTGTTTTTGTTTTGTACCTGTGGAAAAAGGAAACCGTCAACTCAGCTGTCTCCCTGCCCCCCTCCCACAACCCGCGCCCACCCACTGTACATCCTGCCTCCTCACACCCCCACTTCAACCCATACTTACCTGCAGAGTCCAGCGCGACGATCTTCGGTGGACAGGGAACACGTCTGCTCTCTTCAAAGCCAACCATGAACTGAGGAAATGCCGGTAAGCTGTACAATGGAATAAATAGCATTTTTTCAACTTTGATGCATATCGCAGGCATTTCTTGGAATTTTGGCACCAAATTTTCAACATGGTGTTTTTGGGACCCCTCCTCATGAATTCTGGCACTCTCATGGTGTTATTAGGTCCTAAAAAGTGATTTTGCAGTCACTGTATGGAATCACCTTTCCTGACCGAGTAATGAAATGACAGTGCCACTGTTCATGAGGGGAGCTCTCAAAAAGCCTATATTGCAAATTTGGTGAGAAAACTCCCAAAAATAGCTGTTTTATGAGTGTGCATTACGCTGCTTCTACACACACTCATAATGTCATGAATTTATAATATTTTCACCCCAGATTTTCAAACGTGGCATTTTTCCACACCTCTTGATGAACAGTACAGCTGTCATTTTACATATCCTGCCTGAAATGTGTTTTCACACGTCTGGCGCAGAATAGAGCAGTCACTGTGTGAAATCACTTTTCGGGACAGTTTGAGGAAATGACGGTGACACTGTTCATGAGCAGAGGTTCTAAAATGCCTATGTTGAAAATTTAGTGCTGAAAGTCTATAAAATGACTGTGTTGCAAGCGTGCATTGCGAAGTTTCCACGCACCCTTGTAACTTCGCAAATTTGCAATATTTCCATGCCAGATTTTCAACACTGGCATTTTTTCACACCTTCTTATGAACAGTACAGCTGTCATTTTTCACATCCTGACCAAAATGTGTGTTCTTTACTTATGGCAAACAATGGCATGGTCGCTGTGGGAAATCAACTTTTGGGACAGGATAACAAAACCGCACTGCCACTGTTCATAAGGGGAGGTCCCAAAATGCCTATGTTACAAAAGTAGCTACCAAACTCCCCAAAATAATTGGGTTATGGATGTGTGTTGTGCAGTTTGTATGCATGCTCATTGCTTCACCAATATTTCATATTGTCACTGCAGATTTTCAATGTTGCCATTTTTTTACGCCTCCTCATGAACAATACAGTTGTCATTCTCCACATCCTGCCCAAAAATGTGTTTTCATCCCTCTGTCACCAAATGGCACAGCCTCTATGCAAAACCACTTTTCAGCTAACAAAGTGATTGTGCCGCTTTTCATGAGGTGGCCTGACAAGCAGCCCATGTTGAAAATGTAGAGTGAAACTACCACCACATGTCTACGATGTTAGGGTTTCCAACTGTAGTACCCCACCCAGTACAGACTGACAGACGTCAGGGGTGTGACTTGGGATTATCAGATTTAATGCTCATGCCATTCCACTCCCATCCCCACCCTGCAGCCACTGACAGGCATTGTGGTGTGCCTTGCACTGTTCGGCCACAAAGTTCACCCCACACTCCTATACCACACCCACGTCAGCTTATTTCCTTATGGAATGACGTAAGTATAATGCCCAAAGACCCCAAATCACACCTGGCACTTGTCAGTGTCTACAAGGTAGGGTGAGGTACAATGGCATGAGCGTTATAGCTGACGACCCAAAGGCACACCCCAATGTCTGTCACTCTCTACAGGGTGGGGGTGGGGTTGGCGTCACTTCAATACTTCACTGCCATTCCTATTATGCATCTCTAGCTCCAGCACTGCCAATGCTAATGCCAGCACAACATTTGGCATTGAAAAATGCTTGTTTTCTTCTATCCTCTTGGGTTCAGCTTTAGCATGGAAGGTCAAGTGCAAAATTATCTCTGGGCTTAAGTAAGCCTTTTGACAGGAACTTATTTTCCAGGCATTCTCTGCATAAATGTTGCCTGATAGACATTAAGGTTTAAAAGTTATGTTAGGCATTAAACAGGAGCAGTACCCCTTTTTATGTTTGCTTGTGCACATGCGCAAGAAACAATTATGTGGCGGTTTAGGGAAGAAGCGGGTTGTGGAGGTGTGGTACTGTGGCAGCCAATGGCGGCACTGCATTTGGGGGCTTGGCACTGGTGGACCAATGTAGGCACACTGTGCTGATGGCACTGGTTTCCAAAAGTGCCACTAAGTTGATATAATTTTGCCGCAGCATTTAGGGGCCGCCTGGTCATTGCAGCATCGGCCATTCATCTCTGTGTTGGGCTGACAGTGTGATGGTGTGCGGTCTCTGATTGTTGCAGCTGCCTGTGTGCTATTTCTTTGTCCCATAATATGCTTTCAGCCATGGGAGTAAGCACCATTCATTCTGTGGCTCTGCCATACTGATCTGGGCCGAGTGAGAAGAGAGCGTGAGACAGGGACATCTCATTTTTGCCTGCCCCCCCCCCGTGTTCATTTTCAGTTCTATTGTCACCAAGAGTGGCACATCATTGTGCTGTCCTGTATTGGTGAGGTGTGTGGTGAAGCCCCGGCCCAATTCAGCCCCCAACAAGCAGCACTTCCTGTACAGTAAGAGGGCAGCACACTTCAGTCATGGTGCTGCCCCTGTTTTCAATGAACAGCATTCAAGAGAGTGCGAGACACATAGATTTCCTTTGCCCTCTCTCCACCATCCCCTCCCACCCCCATACACACACAGATACTGTCCACTTGCACTCCTGTGGTCACCAACTGTGGGACATTACTATACCATGCTACTGACAAAGAAATAATGCAAAAAATGTATTTGAATAATAACACTATTTTCTTGTAGTCTTCAATTAAATATATGCAAAACATGGACTTTTTTTCTGTGTACTTTTCGCCTCCGTTTTCTCCCTGCCGCTAGTTTCAGATACTTTGTCCAAGTCACTGACTGCACACTGTTGTTTGTTTCAGTTTAGTGACAGCAAAGGCACTGCATGATAAAACCAGCATCAGCATGTCATGAGCATTTTACATTCCCCAAACAAATACAGTGACAAGTCTGCTACTGTGCTGAGGGCTTAACTAAGCTGTCTCACAGCAAAAGATGAGTTCTGTTTCCCAAATACATGAATTTCAATTTTACAATTTTATATCATAAAAAGTATGTGCCAGGTCCATGTTGCCCTACAGCTGCTGCCCTTCTCTGCTGCTGATCCCCAAGCACAACTGACAACTATCCGTGCCAGGATGATGATGATCATACACAAACATCAGCATCTAATTAATCACAAGTCACCTGTAGCTGGCCCTGTAATCAATCACATATCCTGCTAATAGCCCCACCGGCCTCTCACCGGGGAGGCAGATTGCCGACGGCCCCCAAGAGGGTGGGGCAAGGAGGGCCGCCCACCAACAAGGAGGGGCCCCGAGCAAGGGCAATCCGAGGATATCCTCGGAGAGAGCTGGACCAGACCCTCCCTACAGGAGGGCACAGCAGGTCCTCTTAAGGAGCTGTCCCAGGGGATATTGCCCTCCTGGAACAGCTCCTCAGCAAGAAATTTTTTTTTTCTGCTCCATGTTTGGTTTTCGTTGCTGTGTTATTCCTTTTGCTGCCGGTTTTTCGCTTTGCCCGGGAAGTCGCACTTTTGCGGATCGAGAGGTAAGTGTGTTTTTTATTCAGCTGTTTCAGGTTTCCCAGGAGTGCCAGCCAGGTTGGCGTGGGGGTTGGTGGGTTCTTGTCCACACCTGGCTTCTGTCCCTTTCTTTTTGTGGTGTGCCCCCCCATCCCCTTCCTTGGGCCCCTTGCCCTTTTTGGCGGTTGTTTTGTGACCTGTGTCCCGGAGGGTTTGGCCCCCGCCCGAGTGTTTTGCTTCGTTTTTTTTCTCCTGGTTTCTTCTTGTTGGGCTGGTGGCTTTTGCTCGTGAGCCTCGGTTCCCCCATGTGTCTTTCCGCCTCGTGGCCTCCCCCCTCAACCTTCAATTGGTTTTCCTTCCCCCCCTCAATCTCAATTGGCTGTGCACACTCACTTGTTGAAGCCTGCAGGGCTTCCTCAGTTAGCTCTCCTTCTTGAGGTGCAGTCCCCTTGTGGACTGAAGCTGCTGGCTTCCATGGTGCCACTCGCCTCCCGCCTTCCGGAGTGGCTCCGCCGCTGCCCTGGCCCTCCGCTACCCCATCCAGGCCATAAGACCGGTGTCCAGACCGCTTTGTCGGTGGGCTGGTCCCCTGGGCTCCATCCAGCTGGCACCCTAACAGCCCGATCCTCTCCCAGGTGCCATATTGAATTTGTGATCGAGCCTGTAATGTCCCACCTCCGGGGCTGTTGCTACGGAGGGGAATTCTTCAAAAAAAAAAAGAAAAGAGGAGTGCTCGCTCACAGGGTCTGGTGTGGTGGATGTGGTCGGCGATTCACTCCCAGGTGATCCACCTAATCTTTTGGGTATCCCCCCCCGCTTTGTGGTGCAACATGGGGGCAGCTAGGTCGAGAATAGAGACTCAGCACTGAGAGCTGTCCAGCTCTTGATCTTCCATGGGTGTTTGGTGGAGCTGCTCTCATTTGTTGAAAGCTCTTTATTCTTCCCGGCATCTTATAGAGGTGTTTGGAGTTTGGTTCTGCAGACTTTTCTTGTGGGGTGGCTAAAAAAGGTGGGGGTTGGCATGGTGGCACTAGTCGTGCACTGTAGCCAGTTTCTGTACTCGGCTGTCGCTTCCAGTGGCAGGGAGGTGCAGTTCACAGCTTTAGGGTGGCTGCAGGGTCAATGACTAGGTTTGTGGTCTCCCCTCAGAGCGCTCCGCCCCTCTTGTGTTGTTCATTCCGCTGCCTGCGCCTTCACCCCCGTTTACATGCGGTGCCCTTTGTTTTTTTTTAGTTCTCCCCCATTTGCCTCAGTGCCCAGGCGCTGAGTTCTGTTCCCTTTTGAGTTGTGCAGGAGTGTGGCAGGTCTAGGTAGGTGTAGTTTGTGGTGCCTTTTTTCTGAGTTACTGCATTTGATTAGAAGTGGTTCTTTTTGTTTCAATCGCACCTTTTCTTGCATGCCCATAAAACCGGGGACTGTGCCTTCTCTGTGTTATTAGCAAGGGTGCAGGCTGCTTTGTTGTTTTGACGGGTTCTTTGGCTGTATTTGGTTGCATGTTTCAGGATCTTGAGTTGAGTGTGCAAAAAACGTATTTTGCGGCTGGCGGCTTGTGGCTCTCTTGATGGCCTCGGTCCCCCCCACCGTGGCGTCCCCTACGCCTCGTGGCTCCCCCCTTTTTTCCTTCCTTGGTGTTTCTTTGCAGAGCCCCTTGCCTGGGGCGCGTCTCTGCCCTGCAGCCTGCCCCTTGTTCCCCAGAGTTAGGGTACTGGAGGAGGTAGAAAAAAAAAGAGAGAGAGGGGGAAAAAAACACACTGTTTCTGTCCCCCCCCAGGCTGTCCACGTGTTGGCTTGCTGCTCAGTTGTCCCTGTTTGAGTTTGGGCCAGGTAGCCCCTCCTTGGCTTCTTTCTCGCCCCAGCTTCCTCCCCCCCTCGTGGTCCGTGCCTTGTGTTTGTGTTGGCAGTGTTTTATCGGTGCCTGTTTTTGGGTGCATGCAAAGGGAGTTGGGTGGGCTGTTGTGTTCCTGGGTATTCGGGGTTGTGCCTGTTGAGCATGGCCGTTGTTGTCTGTGGGGCGTGGGGTGTGGTGCTGTGAAGGGAGAGGGGAGGGGCTTTGGAGCTGTGCAGCGAGGGTCGCTTTGTGTGGGGCTCGGTTTTGGGGTGTTGCTCTGGCTGGCCGTCCTGCACAACTTTTGGGGACAGCAGGCCTCCTCCTCCTCTCCCCTGGGAGAAGGCAGTGGTGCTGAGGATTTTGTCTGCACCGAGGTCTCCTGGCTGTGGTCTGTTTGGGGATGGTAGTGGTTTCCACGGGTGTGTATGGGGTGGGGTGCGTGGTGTCTCGGGGTCAGGGTTGGTGCATGGGGGAGTGCCGGCTTTGGTTTGGAGATGTGTGCGCGGTGCTGGGGGCATTCGGTGTCCATGGCTGTAAATGCATGCAAAATGTACATACAGCATTCTTTTATAATTGGGTGGTGCAAATTGTTATCCAGAGGATAGGCTTAATTTTAAAGCAGCATTCTCGAGCTAATTTTTTGTTGGGCTTGGTGGTTGCGTATGTGGAAACGTCTTTTGTGCGCGGTGTGTTTTTTTTTTTCTTCTCTCTCTCTTCCCCTGCTCTCTGAAAAACTAAAACCATCTTGTAATGTTAAAGAAGGACACACTAGAACAAAAAAAAAAAAAAAAAAATCTCATGGTCGGAGTAAATTATGTTCAGAAATAGGTTACTGTTTTGAAAACTTAAGGAGAATTCTTGGTCGTCCAGACTGTTTTTCCTGCACAAATGTGGAATTTATCCCCAGACCCTTTCAACATGGATTTGGTTCTAAAGGGATCATCTAAAAGAGGGATGTTAACTGTTTACTACTAAGGGGCTTGGTACAGCAACAAGATAGGCTAGTGAAAAATACAGACTGACTAAGAGAGGGCACTCAGTTGAGAGTATATAGGATTATAATTTTAACATATAAAAGGCAAGAAAAAGGTGTAATAACTAACGTTTTGTCTCATAGGTATCTCATCGCTGAACACTGCTTTGCCCCTTAATATCAATAGCCAAAATGTCCGAAACACAGAACAACCAGTTTCTAGACAACCAGGCCCCCCAAATCTCCACGCAGGTGCAGGGCACCAGTCAAGACCTTATGGTGCCAGGAAGCCAGACACAATATGTAGTACAGGCTATCCCAGTGCAAGGGCAAGACCAAGCCTTCTGCGAGGCCCTGCAACACCTTAAGGACATTGGGGGATCTGATTGGCTGTCAACCATGTCTAGGTTGGAACCAGAAATACTAGTAGCCCGTCAAGATGGGCAACAGAAAAAGGTGGCAGACCCTCCTAACATTCCAGAACACAGGCTGCAGGAACCAGGGGAAGAAGATGGTCGGCAGTCTAGGCGTAGCCAGCCATCGGCCTGATGGTTGGAATCCATGGCTCAAGAAAAATCTGTTGCTAAAAAGGGGCAGGGCAGGCAAAGTAAGGGTAAGTCTTCACCAGGTGCAGAGGCTGGAAAAAAGCGGATGGAGAAAAAATGGAACAGAGCGGAGGGGAATGCATCTAGGGCCCAACCAAGAGAGGAGAACGAAGAGGTGGAACAAGTAACGGTGGCCCAGCCACAGAGGGGTGAGTATGAGGGAGATCAGGCCAGTGATGTATCAATAGATTTAGTGTGGTCTGAATCTGATAGTGAGGGAGAACAATACAGTGACAGCATAGACAGGCTGCCATTGGAACTGACAACAGAGGAAGCAAGGCATAAGAAAGGGGTAAAGAACCTTGAGGACATGGTCAAGGCCAAAAAGATAAGAGAACATAAACGGAAGAGGGCAGGGTGCAGGGGAGACAGGATGGGAGGTCATGGCCAAAAAACAGTCAGTAAGGAATCACTAGGAAGCAAAAGGGGCCAAAAGGTAAGCAACCAGTCAGGACTCCAGGTGGCTCCAGGGTTCAATTTCGGGCCGGTGATACCAGGACATCAAACATGGCAACATAACCCCTTCATGTGGCCATTTATGTATGGGGCACCAGGCAATATGCCCATCACTTGGCCAGCAGTGACCCCTTGGGGCCCCTTACCTCCTAGTTTCACAACAACCCTGCAGGGTGGAATGCCCCCCACCATGGTGGGGCCTCGGGCATTTCCAGCTAATGAACCTGGTGAGGGTACCTCCCTGGGCACAGCCAGGGCTGCTGGGTCAAGAGAGGATTATGGCTCTCGGACACAACGCTGGACCAAATCTACAATGACAGGAACTGATGCAGCGCAGGTAAGTCACAAAGGAAGCGTATAACAAAACACCATGGTGTTTGAGCCTCGTTTGAGCCAGCCTCACTCCATTTTCTCCCAAAGTGATAGGAGAGAAGGGGGTAATGCACAAAGGGCAGCGGTTCAGGTATGGACAGGGGCTGGGCCTCCCACATTACAACCCCTCACAAATAACAAGGAACACAGGACACCAAGCTCACAAGATCAAGAGACTGTAGCCTCTAGAATGGATAACACTCCAAATACTGCAATGGGGGATGAGTCAACCAGCGCAGTATCGGGAGCCCCAGAGCGTTGGGCATATGCTGGGGTGGAAGACCCATTGGGGGATCACTTATCCGACACTGTCCAGGAAAAAATCTGGAAAGGGGAATTCATAGACATGTTCTCATTATTGCATAGGGGAAATCCCGGAGGTGAACGATGAGAAAGGGTATAAACAAGAGTGGCCACGGCGACCAAAGGTACCTTTTACATTTGAGAATTGGGCAGCCGCCTTTGACATATTTTTGTCTGTTTATGGGATGAAGCACCCTGATAAACTAATTGCTCTTTTAAAATACAGGGATACCATCAAGTTTGTACATCTCTCATTTGATGGATATGCATGGTTAAAATATGATGAGCAATTTCATCTAAAACATTCTAGGCAACCCAATCTCAAATGGGAAAACACACACATAGACCTGTGGGTTCGCTATATGACACATGGTCGGCCTAACGTTGTGACATATACGGATAGTGGTCATGTTATTGCAAGGCAAAAAGGGTGGAGAACATGGGAAAGAGCAGAGGAAAGGGGCAGGGAGGAAGGCCTGTTATGACTACAATAAAGGAAAATGTTTTCGTTCCTTTTGTAAGTACGGGCATATCTGCAAGTCATGCGGAGGAGAGCACAGGTTCTCTGAATGTATACAACAACCCTCCAGGACATCAAACATCAAGACAGCAAGCAACAAAAAAGGAAAGGGGTCTGGGAAATTTGGCTAACTCACCGGTACGTTTAGATGGATGGCCCCCCTGGCTCGACTGCTACCCACATAAATCAGCAGCAAAATATATACATGATGGTTTCAAGTATGGTTTTAGGATACCATACAAGGGTCCAAGGATAGAAACCACAGCACGCAATCTCAAGTCTGCAATTTTGCTTCCCAACATCCTGGAGAGGAAAATTGCCAAAGAATTGGAGGCAGGCAGGGTGGCAGGACCATTTGATTACCCACCAGTGCACAACCTCAGAGTATCCCCATTGGGGCTGGTTCCCAAGAAAAAAGCGGGGGAGTACAGGCTTATTCATCACCTGTCCTACCCGAAAGGTAATTCAGTAAATTACTTCATCAACCCGGAGGATTGCACAGTGCACTATACAAGGTTTGATGTGGCTCTGCACCACATACAGCAGCTAGGCCGAGGGGCAATGATGGCAAAGAGCAACATCAAATCCACTTTCCGTCTGCTTCCGGTACATCCAAGTGACCATGATTTACTGGGTTTCAAAGTGGGAGGTCGATGGTATATGGACAAAGCTATGCCTATGGGATGCTCTGTCAGCTGCTCAGCCTTCGAAGCATTCTCAACCTTTTTGGAGTGGGCCACTACAGAACACACAAAAAACACACATGTAGTCCATTATCTCGACGATTTCCTATTTATGGGTCCCAAGGGGGGACCACATGTGGGGAGACGCTGCAAGGCTTCACCTCACTGATGGGGTATTATGGTGTCCCGCTCGCCGGGGAAAAAACTGAGGGCCCGGCTACCTGTCTCTCATACCTGGGCATAGAAATAGATTCCGAGGCTATGGTTTCCCGGCTACCGCAAGACAAGGTGGCACTTTTGAGCTCAATGCTGGGTGAGATGGGAAAAGCAAAGAAGGTGACCCTACAACAGCTACAATCTGTTATAGGCCACTTGAATTTTGCATGCCGTGCAATTCACCCAGGAGGCCATTCCTTAGGCGAATGGCGTCAGCCACGGGGGGGGGCTCTAAAACCATTTCATCACATCAGACTAACGCAGGGTATAAAAGCAGACCTACAGGTTTGGGAACTCTTCTTCAAAGATTTCAATGGTATCACCATCTGGCAGACACCAGAAGACCAATTCTTGGACCTGCACATGGTGACCGATGCTTCAGGGGGCATTGGTTTTGGGACATTCTGGCAGGGGGCATGGTTTGCGGGACACTGGCCACAGGAATGGGTGTTGAAGGGACTCACAAAGAATATTACCCTTCTGGAGCTGTTCCCTATCATGGTAGCTGTAAGGGTGTGGGGACACAAACTTCAGAATAAGAAAGTGCTGTTTCACACAGACAACAGGGCAGTAGTGGACATATTGAACTCGCAGACATCTCGTTCAGAAGAGGTGATGAAGGTCTTGCGGGTCTTTGTGTTATGCTGCTTACAGTACAACATCTCTTTTAAGGCACATCATTTGCCAGGAAAAGAAAATGTTATAGCTGATGCCCTGTCTCAATTTCAGCTCGAGCACTTCAGACAGTTAGCCCCGTGGGCGGACCAGTTCCCCACAACAATACCGGAAGCAGTCTGGACACTGGGGAACCAAGATTGCAGCAACTGGTACAACTCGCTGTGGCCCCCCCGACATGGAGGAAGTATGTAGGTAGCTATGAATCTTTCCAGCAATTTTGTCATCACGAGGTAAGCGTGGAACTACACAATACCCAGAGACAAGTTCAAAGCTACATCCTACACTTAGAAAGCCGGGGAAAATCCCCAGCAGCTATATGCCTCCAACTAGCAGGCATTGCCTTTCTTCAGAAATACGAAGGTTTCCCCGACCCAACTGACAATTGCATTACAAAGAAAATGGTGCAGGGCATGTCTAGACTCGCAGTGAAAAAGGTGGACACAAGGAAGCCCATAGGATAACCTGAATTGTCCAACCTCCTGAAAGCACTGGTGGTCACTTGCAGATCTGGCTATGAAACCAAGCTTTTCAGGGCCCTATACACATGTGCATTTTTTGGGGCCTTCCGGATGTCTGAGTTGGTACCACAGTCCAACTCACCGAGTCAGAACACCAATCTCCAGTGGAGTGATTTCATCATATGGCAAGATAGACTGTGTCTTCAGCTGCAAAAATCAAAAACAAACCAGTGCGGCCCCCCCGCTATAATTACATTGTTTAAGGTCCCACCAGGGAATATTTGCCTATGGCTGGCAATGAAGAAGTATGTGACAGGTTGTTCAACAGGAACAGGGCATTTGTTTGTGCATGGGGACAGGAAAGCTGTTACAAGGCGACAGTTCACAGCTGTCCTAAGGAAAGGTTTATGGATGGCGGAGAAAAACCCAACCTCATACAACACCCATTCATTCAGAATTGGAGCAGCCACTGACGCAGCCAGGTGTGGGTTAAAAGAGGAGCAGATAAAAGGGGTTGGAAGGTGGGCTTCAAAAGCATACATGGGGTACATTAGGCCTCAGCAGAACCCAACAGGAAGTGACATTGCAGAACCCAGCACAAGTGGCAATTGAAGTACAGATTGGGAGATTACTCACATGTTTCTATCTTTGTATTACAGGCACATCTACAGTAAACCCTCAAATATGGATTGTGGGTCATTCATACATAAGGGAGGTGTACACGAGGCGAAAAACAGCCTTACACAGGCAGCTGGGCATCCCAAGAGTCAAGCTGCAATAAAATGGCAGAAAAGGTGGGATGAAGTGGGGGCATTATGCAGGACTATTGTTACATTGGGTCTACATAGGAAACCACCGGTGCGCTGGTTATCCACCTGGGAGGGAACGACTTGGTCACCCTTGGGGCACCAAGATTAATTGGGGATATTAAGAGGGGTTTGTCCCACTTAAAGCAGATGTTGCCTCACACCATTCTAGCATGGACTAGAATAATACCACGCCAGCAGTGGCATGGGGAGCGAAATCCAGGGGCCATGGACAAGGCTTTGAGGTCTGTGAATAGGGAGGTGTCCCATTTCGCGGCTTCAATGGGAGCGGAGGTAATCAGGCATTTCCTGATCACAAAATCTGATAAGGGCCTATATAGCCGGGATGGGGTTCATTTATCTGATATTGGGAATGACATCTTCAACAATAAGCTCAACGATTTCTGTGAAACAGTACTGTTTGGAAAGAGCAAGATCCTTTGGGCATTAGTGGGAGATACATGTTGGCACCATATGTAGTGGCATTAATTCATGGCTGACCCTGGGTAAGATGGACATAAGAGCTGTGATTGGGTGTCAAGGGGGATAGGCACGACCCTAGGACGGGTATGCCCTGGAAGATCAGGAGATGGAGGCACCCAGGCTGGGGCGTGCACCAAAATGCTGGGATCCAAGACTCAGAGAAGGGGGGTGAGGCCCTGACAAGCATGCTCCTCGTCAAGGGTCTAGGAATCCCTAAATTCGGGAAAGGGGGGGGAACTGTCTTGCGGAAAGGCACGGCCCTCAGTGGGTCTGTTGGACTCAAGGGCCAGAGTTCCCCTCAAACAAGCAGATGAAGGAGCCGGGGTTTCAGCAATACATGAATTAGGGCTGCCCAAGGGGTCTTGCGAGATGGGATATGTAATGTATGTATGTTAAAATGTATATATATGATATTTTGTAAAGTGCATACATTGTAAATTTGTAATGTACATAGTAGGTTATAAATGTATGTCCCATTTAATGTATACAACTTTTGATCAAGTAAAAAGAGCTGCGGCCTTTTTTATACCAAAACAGTGTGGTGTGTTTTTTTGGTTGAATTGGGGTTCCGCTTTGGGCAACTGTCTAATACTACCCAGTATCACATATAATTGTTTTACCCAATTGCCAGCCCAGACAAATTTGAACTGAAATTGCTTGTGGTCCTGCTGCTGCTTCTAGGGACTACTGGTGATAGATGGTTTGCATGCTAAAAAAACAGCATATTTTTGGTTTGGGGGTTCAGGCGAGGGCAGCCCACTGCAGCTGCAGTAGCTAGGGCCCACAAAACCGTGATGGCAGCCCTGCAAACTGAACTTCATGACTGTCTACATTTGAATAACTCTTGAGTCATGTCATTACCATACGGAATAAATCTATGTGATAACGTTCACCTGGTATTGCTAGTTAATATTTTCAAAACCAAGTACTGCAGAAGTTTTTTTACTCTCTACATTCATTATCCCATCCCTCTCTGAAATGTCCTGCAGCACTGATGTTGCTGTAATCTCTTGTAAAGAAATGTATAGCCCATTACTTGACATTCTCTTGGAGCGATCTTTGACTTTTGTGGACGTGGTAAATGCCAAAAAGTAAAATGCTGGCCCCAGGCATTTGGTATTTTGCATATAAAACTCCTCACTCCCCCCCAAAAAAAGGAAGTTGGGTCTTGAACTTTAAGTGATGGTAGTAAAAATGTAAGGCAGTTAATGCTTTCTTCCAGCATAGTTTTCAGAACTCTTCCGTTATGCAAGAAACCTGTGGTAAAATATTGGGCTATGACCAATCTGCATGCTAATCGTACCCCGCTCAAAAGTATTTTAAATTGGCAGTTCTGCATTTGCACTAAAGCATGTGCAACGTGAGCCATCAATCTATGGAATGCAGCCCCTGCTCACTTAGAGAATCCCACGAGCAGCAATGGTGGCCATGCTGTTTAAATTGCAAGTCGTCCTTTTTGGGACACCTTCCAAGTCAATTGAACAGCTTTGGAACTAATCATTGTATAATTAAATTTTTATATACAAGGAACCAGCCAAGCAACCACACTTGCTCCTTTCATAGAAGAAATACACGAGGGGTTGTTAATGAACTCATTAAGCAAAACCTGACACTGTAAATGATTAATAAATTGTGAATAATTTGATATGGTGATTTGCCATGATCGGGTGTAACCCACTGTTATTTAATGCCTCGGTCCACTTTTGCACTTTTTTGGAGAAACTGGGGGCCCACATTCCCAGTAAATAAATCAATAAATAACAGCTATACTAGATTATTTATGAAGGCAAGTTAAGTGTGTGTGTTTTTTTTGGGGGGGTCAAGTGTCAGTTATTAGCACAAGTTCACTGTTTTGTCTAACGATAATGCAAGACATGAAACTCTGCTGCAAACTAATAAATCAAGAGGTAACTAAAAAAAGTCATTTGCCTTACAATAAATGATCAGATAATGTACACTGTTATTTGTCAGTTGAGTAAAACCATTTATTTATTTACTTACAACTTTTATTTCAGCCAACAACCATTGAATCGTAGCAGTTCCTTTTCAGTGAAACTCATCATACAGTAGTTATTTCAGATTTAAAAGATACGAATATATATGCTTGATCTCATCCAGAGCTGCCACCTGATCATTAATATTCCTAAGCTAGGGAGGTAGCATATTAAGGACCCCTTGTCGATATTTGATCTATTTTGCAAGACTTCCATTCCATGTGAATTTCTTGCCAAGTTTATTTATTTCATAGGTTTCATAGGTTTTGCTCCATATTTCTTGTGTTTGTTTTCACTGTTAAGGACAGAAAATGTAAAACCAGTGCCTTAACCAGACACAGCAGGGTCACTTAGCCACCAGGTAGATTGTAATAAACTGTCTGAAAAAATTATAGCCTTAGACCTTTTTGGAGCGCGTTTTGCAGAGCTGTAGTAAAACGGTTTAATAACTCTTCTATCCCAGACCTGATGCCCCTTTATATCTCTTCTTTGCTTTTTTGTTACAGATGCTTCCTATTATACAGCCCATATGATGTTTTGCTGATTTTCTGCCAGCTGCATGCTTATAAATAACATTTACCAATGCATTTCTAACAGATGGACACTGACAGCCCCCTTCCCCAAAGACAGACAGTATTTTGCATGTATTTGACACTGCAGTCAACAAAACAATAATTAACCAACCAAAGCATTTGAAGCCATTGCTAATTTTGATGTAAAATGGAATATCTGCACCCTATGATTCACAGTAAATCTCCAATGCAAGATAAACATAAAACATTTTCTCACAGATAATTGGACTTTGTTTCACACCCTTCAGGTTTACTTAAAATATGAAGGACTGCCAACCTGGTGGTGCTGAGGGTTGAGGCGCTAGATGCCACACCTCGCACCATGCCGATAACCACGGTTGGAATGAGCTCTGGTCGCCGGGGTTGGACAGGGAGGAGGAGATCGAGTCCAAAGGACTGCTCTCTCCTCCCGGGGAGGGCTCTAGGGGATGCGTCGCACAGAGGTGACCTCTGGTGGAGACCAGGGGAATGCAGAGTCTGCGTCACTATGCATTGCGAAGGGGCGGTGCTGTGGTGGGCGTCAGCAATAGTCCCATGGACGCCACTGCATGACCTAGCATTGGGGGAAACCGGAGGAGAAATGGAAATATCCTGCCCTTGGGTGTAGGTGACGGCACCACCTACCATCAGCCACACTCCACAGGCTGGACTACCTCCAGTCCTGGGCTGAGCCCAGCCTGGCCCAAATTGTAGATAGAGTGCCCTGGGCAGATAGGGCCGCCCTTCCTCAGGGGGCTCAGAGCTGAGGTGATAGCCGGGCTGGTGCCAGAACTCAGGGGGAGTTTCAGGCCAGGAGGTAGAGTTCGTGGTTAGGTGGATACCTGAGAGAGTTCCCCATAGTGGCAGTGAAGAAACTGAGTGTAAAAAAAAAAAAAAAAAAAGATGAAGGACTTCTCTAACACGAACAAACAAAGAAACAAACGAACAGACAAACAAGCAAATAAAAATAAAAAACTAATTACCAAAGTTTTTTGGTTTTATTTTATTCTGTACCGAAGCTGTCTATCATTCACATAGTTCTGCAAGTAACCCTGTTATCATTACCTGCCATGAAATCTAATGCTGAATCTCTTCTGACCTATAATATCCTCTACTGAAGTGAACAGCCGCTCAAAGACACCTTGGAGAAATGCAGCTGCTTGCTGTGATTCTGGGCTGTGAAACCCCACTTCCTCATAGTCTTTCTGTCTCTGTCTCTCTAGTCTGGACAGGCAAGTCAAATATTTATTTTGGCATCTTTTTGCTGCCCTATAAACACAGCCCCAATCAGGCCCTGAAAAGTAAACCAAAGCTGTCAGCAAATGTGATTAATAAATACAGTACCCTGTAGAAATGAACAACTGAGCAGTGGAACAGCAGGACAGAATTCATTTTGGTTTGCAAACATCGCCCTGTACCACTGAGAAACTGAATATGGGAAGGGGAGGACAATATCTGTAATTTGCACAGAAAATGGAGTAGTATAGTATCTGTCGGTGAACTGTATTAACAAATACAGCGCCCTGTTAAAAAGACAAACTGAGATCTGGAATGTCAGGAACATAACTAATTTAGGTTTGCAAACACCACTTTGTACCACTGAGCAACCTAGCACTGGAAGGACAGGTCAACACTGATATAGGTGCAAAGAAAAATGGAGTAGTATCCTAGCTGTCAGCAAAGCTGATTAAGAAAAATACAGCACCCTGTAGAAATGCCTGACTGAGGACCAGAACTACAGGACAAAATTGATTTAGGTTTCTAACATTGGGCTTTATAAGTGATTGACTTAGCATGTGAAAGGTAGTGAAAAAATTATGTAGGGATTACTGTTTGAGGTGTCAGCAAATGTAAGTAAAGATTTGTGTTGCAGAACTGCCCAACTGATCACCAGAAGTTCCAGAACGGCATGTAAATAATTGATTCAGGAGCTGGCAGTATTGCAGAATTTGGTGAAATGACAGACAAAATAACTGAGTTAAAGCATTTTCCTGTGCAACCCCTGTAATATATTAGTTATGTTCCCTACATAGTTTTTCCTGTAACCCACCTAGTGTGCAGGATTTGTATCTAAATAAAGCACCGTGGTGGACCCATATGTGGATTTGTTATTGGTTTAGGTCCAAAATAGTGATATAAAGATTGGTCACAGAATGTCAGCAAGTACTTAGAATATTTGAGAAAGCTTGCACATTTTCCAATTGACCCCTAAGACCCAAATAGTCTTTCTTCCCCCAGAAGTACTGAGAAAAACTTTTTGATAGAAACACAAGGAGCAGTAATAACAAAATGGTAGCATATGCTTTGCATTAAATAAATCAAATAAAATTGATAAACCTTAAACAGTCTTAAAAGGTATTAACACTGGAAAAGAAGACCACGGGAGCGATGCAAGCAGCGCAGCCATGTCCCTCCCCAACTGTGCCTTAAAAACTAGCTGTACATGATTGCTATTTCCACCATTTGATCGCTGGGTAAGATTGGCATTCTATTGACATGAAAACAGCCTGCTGTAGGGTAGTTCCCAATCCTTCTGAATGGCAGATCATCAGAAGGTAGCAAGCACTTATGCGGATACAACTAATAATGTCAATCTGTTGGTGGCAAAATGCCTGAAAAAATTTCTGATTGCACTAACCTTGCGTCTTGCAAATATAAGATCAGGAAATATTTAGACTGTTATTGGAATTTGTGCTCACTGAAGTCACGCCTTATAAATGAGCCATTGTCAACAATTCTGTAACAGGTCATGGACCCCAGCCTTCCTTTAATTTCAAGTTTCAAAGGTTTATTTGTTCGGCAATAGCCTTTACATAACAAACAAACATAAGCATGAAATTTGTGCAAATTTTTTTTTGTCTATTCCATAAATATTTACCTCAGTACTTAATTTGGAATAGTCTTCTCATGTTAAAATAGAACGGAAAACACACATCTTGGTAACATCCATCAAGAAATAATACTGTATTTGTAGGACATAGTTTAAAAAATGCTGAAAGCAGAATGTATCTGACTCTATTGATAAAATTCACATAAAGATTAGTGATGTACAAATTCAGAAAAATGTCCAGATAGATATATGTAACCATTTATAAAGCTGTTCTTAAAATATGTAAAGCACTTATTCAACTGAATAGAGTTGTGGTTCCATTATACTCAAGAGTCCATCCACTTTAAGTCGAGCATTAAGACGCCATTTACTCAGGAGTCCACAAATTAAAATATAAGCTAAAGGCTCCAGTCATATTCAGGAGTCCATCAGTATAACTTTCCTTAAAAAAACATTTGGAAATTATAATAGGATAAGTTAGGCATCTAGACACATAGACCACAAATATAATGTACCATGACAGAGCCATTCCAAATGATGTCATTAAAAAAACAATAAGAGCTACAGCATTCCTTAACAGGGAGCCTGCTATCTGAGCTCCCCAACTAGACTAGCTCATTATAGTACACAGTTAAAGCATGCCATTATAATAATGGCATTCAGAATCTTTAGCAATCATGCTAAAGCTGCAAGCTTTAAGAACATTTTGCTAATCCACAGCTTAAAACAATATATCAATCGGACATATCAATTTGCTTGGATTAGAGATCTTTCATTGTACCAATAATTAAGCAATAAGGCACAACAGGATGCGTGTTATCATGTAATAATGTCACTGCTGGGGTGGGTTGAAGCACGGGGCGAAGCCAAATGCTTCCAACAGTCCAGGGGTGACATTATTACATGATAACACACACCTTGGAGTGCCTTATAGGAATTATACAATGGCTCGATGTTATACAAAATAAAAAAAATATTTAAGAAAGGTTTTAGTAGATTTTTAGTGTGACAATATATTTTTGTTTTTGGAAAAAAGAATGAGGGCAGCCATGATGTCCAGACAGTGATGTTATCATTCAATAACATCACTGTCCCAGGCACACATTGACCAATCTGGACACTAGAAATGTTGTTGCCATTGTATAATATCTATTATCATTCAGAGTCACAGGAAAACCATTTCCAGTCGATTAAAACATTTTAAGGTAGCTGGTAATATAAATACGATAAGACACTATCCTAACTCATTAATTATTCAGATAATTCAAAAGGTTACATAGATACATAGACAGTGTCGGCAGATAAGGACCTATGGCCCACCCAGTCTGCCCATTTGAGCTTGTAAGTTCAGTTTATGTTTTCCTAGAAGTCTGTTTCCCCTTACCCCTGACCTCCAGAATTAATTTATGTCTATCCCATGCATTCTTAAATCCTGTGATTGTTTCAGCCCCCACCACTTCCTCTGGCAGGGTGTTCCACTTGTCCACCACTCGTTCTGTGAAGAAATTCTTCCTCATGTTTCCTCTGAATCGTCCTCCCTCCAACTTCATCCCATGCCCTCTAGTCCTGGAACATCTTTTTCAGTTAAAACTAGTGCATTCCTGCACCCTGTTCCTCCCTGTAAGATACTTGTATGTCTCTATCATATCCCCTCTCTCCCTCCTCTCCTCCAGGGAGTACATGTTCAATTCCTTCAACATGTCTTCATAGGACTTCTGATGCAATCCATGCACCATCTTTGTTGCCCTCCTCTGAACTTTCTCTACCCTGTCTATGTCCTTACGTAGGTATGGTCTCCCGAACTGTACACTGTACTCCAGGTGGGGCCTCATTAGTGTCTTGTACAGTGGAATTATGACCTCCCTTTTCCTGCTGGTGATGCTCCTGCCTATACATCCCAGCATCCTATTTGCTTTACCTGCTGCCTTGTCACACTGTTTCCCTACCTTGAGGTCATCAGAGATGATAACCCCAAGATCCCTTTCCTGCTTGGTGCATGCTATATCCTCACCCCCCAACTGATATATTGTGCCAGGGTTTTTGTGCCCCATATGCATTATCTTACACTTCCTTGCATTGAATTTAAACTGCCAAACCCCTGACCATTCTTCAAGTTTCTGCAGGTCTCTTCTCATTCTGTCTACACCCTCTGGTGTGTCTACTCTGTTACAGACCTTTGTGTCATTAGCGAACAGTGAAATTCTGCCTTCTAGGTCCTGCGCAATGTCACTAATGAAGATATTGAATAGGACCGGTCCCAGCACTGATCCCTGTGGTACCCCACTGGTCACTCTTCCCTCTGTGGAGTGACAGACATTTACCACCACCCTCTGTGTCCTGCCTCCCAGCCAGTTACCTACCCACCACACTACTGTCCTGCCCACACCCATATTCCCCAGTTTGTGTAATAGTCTTCTATGTGGCACAGTGTCAAAGGCCTTGCTGAAGTCCAGATAGGCCATGTCCACTGCCCTTCCTTGATCCACCTCCCTAGTCACCCAGTCAAAATATTTAATGAGGTTGGTCTGACACGACCTCCCCCTTGGTGAAACCATGCTGCCTTGGGTCCTGTAGTCCATTGACAACCAGATATTCCACCAATCTCTCCTTCAGTAGTGCTTCCATGATCTTCCCCCACTACTGAGGTGAGGCTGACTGGTCTGTAGTTCCCTGCTTTCTCTTTGTTCCCACTTTTGTATAAGGGGACTACATCTGCTGTCCTCCAGTCTTTGGGTACCTCCCCTGTTTCCAGTGATCGGCTAAACAGGATAGCGAGAGGTTCAGCCACCACCTCTCTTAGTTCTTTAAGGACCCTGGGGTGCACCCCATCTGGCCCCATTGCTTTATCAACTCTTATTACTTCCAGTTCCTTCAGGACCCTTTCTCCTGCAAAGGGACTTGTGTCCATTTCTGCATCATTCTCACCCCTTGTACTCCCTTCAGACCCATTACCCTCCTCTTTCTCAGTAAAGACTGAGCAGAAATACCTGTTCAATATGTCAGCTTTATTGTTGTTATCCAAACGCGCCCCATCCTCCCCTTCAGTCTCACTATCCTCCCTTGTCTTTCTTTTTTCACTTATGTACCTGTAAAGGTTTTGTCCCTCTACCCACTGATTTTGCAATGTGTTCTTCTGTCTGAGCTTTGCTTCCTTACTGACCTCCTGCCTCCCTTTGCTTCTCCTGGTACTTCTCCCTATCCCCTTCTGCCTGTGTCTTTTGTATTGCTTGAATGCAATCTTTTGGCTTTCACTTTCTTTGCTACCTATTTGGAAAACCATAATGGTTTCTCTTCCTTTTCCTCTTGCTAACCTGCTTAATGCATAATTCTGTTGTTCTTGTAATCCCCATTTTAAATACTGCCCACTGTTCCTCAACCCCTGATTCCTGTCCCATTTCCCTTAATGCCTCTTTCAAGTATCTCCCCATTTTCCCAAAGTCTGCCCCCCTAAAATCCAGGATACGTGTTTTTGTGTGGTTTGGATCTGCTCTTTCTGTGATTTCAAACCACAATGACTGGTGGTCACTGTTCCCCAGGTGCTCCCCCACTGTTACCCCCATCACACTGTCCCTGTTTGTGAGCACAAGGTCCAGCATTGCCTTCTGCCGAGTTGGTTCCATGACCAGTTGGTTTAGGAAGGCACCCTGAAGGGAGTCCAGGATAAATCTGCTCCTAGTTGATGATGCTGCTGCTGGGATGCTCCAGTCCGCGTCTGGAATATTGAAGTCTCCAGCCAGTACTACCTCACCCTTGTCTGCCATCCTTTGGATGGCTAGCATCAGCTCCCTATCTGTTTCTTCCTCCTGGGCTCGTGGTCTATAAACCACACCTGTGTGGATGGCTGGCCCCATTTTCCTTTCCTGCTTAACCCACAGTATCTCGCCCCCATTTTGTTCCTCCTGGATCTCTGCGGCCCTTATGTCATTTTTCACATACAGTGCCACTCCTCCTCCCTTCCTGCCTGCTCTGTCTCTTCTGAATATGTTGCAGCCAGGTATGGCCATCTCCCAGTCATGGTTATCATTACACCAGGTTTCAGTAATGGCCACAATGTCCAGGTCTGACTGCGCCATGACAGCCTCCAGATCTTCCATCTGGCTGATAAGGCTCCTGGCATTTGCACACATGGCTTTCCATGATTTGACCTCCCTAGACTGTTTCACTGTTCTACTCCAGTTCCTTCCTTGGTTGTCCTTTATCCCTGGTTCTCCTTGCTGTCTGCCCTTCTGCTGAATTTTGTCCCTTTTCTGCCTACCCACCTCTTGGGCACTAATCTCCATCTTTTGCACACTGCTTTGCAGAGATAGCCACTCCTCTGGTTCACTGGTTCCACTGCTAGCTGTGGGGCGTGAGCAACTAGGTACCCTCCTTGCTGGCCTGCCATCCCCCTTTGTTAGTTTAAATGCTTGTCAATGTAGCATTTAAACTTATCATTGAGTGCTTGGATTCCCCTCCAGGATGAATTCAGGCCATCAGGCTTGAACAAACCTCCATCGCTCCAGGTGGGTCCCCAGTCACCAATGAATCCAAACCCTTCCTCACAGCACCAGTTCTTCAACCGTGAGTTAAAGTTCCTGGTGCATGCACTCCTATGCTCTCCCTTGCCTCTCACAGGAAGTACTTCTGAGAAAGTGACAGAAGTAGCTACTTGCTTGAGACCCCTCCCCAATTTCCTAAACTCTTCCTGAACTTCCTTTGGCCCCTCATTTGCCAGGTCATTAGTACCTAGGTGGATAATGACATCCAGCTCACCCTCCCGTCTTGCCTTCCCAGTGATCCCCAGGATCTTCCTTCCATCCCTTCATACCGTGGCACCTGGTAGGCACCTCACCTCCCTGTACTCCCCCTCCTGTGTTCCTAGCTGGATCCCTCTTATGATGGAGTCCCCCCCCCCCTTAGGTTCTAAGTTAGGATCATGAATTAAGGTCTCAATTTCTGAAGTCCAAGCTCTTCTGAGACATAATGTCCTTTATTGCATTTCCAAGGAACCAGCATATTTCAACAAGGAGAACCAGCCCCAAAATATACAAATAAGGGACTCCAAAGAGAGCTAGTCTAGCTAAACTACTACTGTATTAGAACAACTGCTTTCCCCTGTTAATTATTTTGTGAATCAGTAGCCTGTCGGTACAATTTCATCAAAGTCATTCACTGCCCAAAATGCACAATATCATTAAAAATGGTCCATGACATAAGGAATCATATATGGCAGCTCGAACCAAGCAAAAAAAACAAAAAATCCCACCTCACAGTACAATTTTAATTGAAGTGTATCGCAGAACCATTGCATCCAGCGGCTTCTAATCTCAAGTGATGTTCTGGTTCCAAACTAGGATTTTGTCCTATGTGTGACTTCCATTCATCCCCATAAATCATTAAACAACATTTTTATAATGTTGGCATCTAGAACTCTTCAAACAGGAGTCCAGCAACTTAAGTTTTAAAACAATGTTATTACAAGCAGCGCTAAGAATCCATTGTAGGATCGCAGGTCAATTATTATGGTGGCTCTGATTATTTGCAAAAATTACAATTTAACTATTTTAAGCCTTGTGCCATCTGGCTCTGAAGTTGTGAGTCCAGACAATAGTATCAATTATCTTTTTAACATCATAACCAGGCACTCACCCAAACCACCAAAGAAAAGGGCTGAAGCTGCTTTATTTAAAAAGTACAAAACATTCATTCGACATAAGAGCAGTCTGACGCGTTTCTGGTCACCATGACCCTTTTTCAAATACTGCAGCTTTAGCCCTTTTCTTTGGTGGTTTGCATGAATGGTTTGGGTGAGTGCCTGGTTATGATGTTAAAAAGTTTTGGTTTACCAACAGCGCCTCCTTTGTCCTGTTGTGAAGTCTTTTTTGATTTGTAAGTATCAATTATCTCAATTTTTTATTCCTGCTTCCTTGTTCAAACAATAATGCCATAGAAATTATAAGCAGTGAGATCTATTAACATACTAACATACTATGAAGCCAGTTGAATAGGCCCTATGGTCTATTGAGTCTGATTGATGGTCAGTGCCTATGCCAGGCACCGATTTTTAGCCCTTCCTCACACCCACACAAGGATGCCAATTTCCCAGTGGGGCTCCTGGATGTACCCTCCCCCTGCACCAATCTCAGCCCTTTTTGAACTCCTCCACCATAGTAGCAGCCACCAGCTCTCTGGGCAAACCATTCAAGGGCTCCACCACTCTCACAGTGAAGTAGCACCTCCTTGTTTCCCCCTCAACTTCCCCTATCCAGCTTCATGGGGTGTGCCCTGGTGTCCCCCAGTTCCCTTAGCTGTAAGACTCCCTCAAGGCTTACTGTATTGATCCCCTTGCGATACATATCCCCTCTGTCTCTTCTCTTGTTCAATGAGTACAGGTTGAGCATCCTGGACCTCCATCGTCCACCAACTCGGCTTCCTAGCTTTCACCCCCCTTATGTCTTTCTCTTGTGCAGGCCTTGGTAGCCTCCAGGAGCCCTTTCTTTATTAATTTCCATCATGCCTCCATGCCCGTTACTTGGCCTAATCCCATCTAGATAGCCCCTTCCATCCTCCCCCAAAGTCTGCATCTCTGAAATCCACCACGGTTGTTCTTATGTGCTCTACCTTGGCCCCTAGTTCTAGGGAGAACCAAACTGTGGCATGGTTACTACCTGCCAGTGGGTCCCCAACAGCCAGGTCCCTGATGAGCTCCCCGTCTGACAGGACCACATCCAGGATGCGACCCTCCATTGTTGGCTCTGTCACCAGGTGGGTAAGGAACGCATCCTGGAAGATGTCCAACAGGCGCTGCTCCTTGCACGATGAGGACGCCATGGTTCCTCAATCTGTTCCTGGCATATTCAGGTCCCCCATCACCACAGTGATGTCCTTACTTCCACCAGTGGTCCTTAAGGTTAGACACTAGACCATCCTCCTGTTCTTCTTCCTGCCCAGGGTCTGTATACCACCCCCTTTTTCACCCGTTTTCCGCCCTAAGCCTAAGATAGTTTAATGGTTGAAGTATGTTAAAGGCAGTTAGCCTACCTGACAGAATTCAAAGTCAGGCAGGATGTCATCTCCTTCTCCATAGAAACATAGAAATATAGACTTTGACATCAGATAAGGACCATGTAGTCCACCTAGTCTGCCCATTTCCCTACCTACAGGATAAGCTGCAGGTCCTAGTTAACCAACAGCCAATTTCTTCATACCCCCAACAAGAATCGTCTGTCTCATGCATTCTTGAATTCTCCCACAGTTTTAGACCCCACAACCTCCTCAGGAAGGCTGTTCCATGCGTCCATCACACTCTCTGTGAAAAAATACTTCCTCACATTGCCCTGAGCAATCCCCCCCTCTGTCTTTAAATTGTGTCCCCGTGTTCTTGCACATCTCTTTTTCTGAAAGATTCTACCCTCTTGGACTTTGTTGATTGCACTGAGGTACTTAAAAGTTTCTATCATGTCCCTCTTCACCCTCCTTTCCTCAAGGGTATACATATTAAGCTCCTTAAGTCTCTCCTCATTGGCTTCTGTTGCAGACCTTTTACCATTGTAGTTGCCCTCTTCAGGACTGCCTCCATCCTGTCTATGTCCTTGCAGAGATTGGGTCTCCAGAGCTGGACTCAGTACTCCAAATGGGGTCTCACCAACTGTCTGTACAGAGAGATAACAACTTCCTGTTTTCTGCTGGTGATGCCTCCCCTATACATCCCAGTATCCCCCAGCCCTCCCTACCTTCTCACATTTGCTTGCTAACCTTAAGGTCATCTGATATAATAACCCCAGGTCCCTTTCCATTTTGTTGTTGTTACTACCCCCCATTGTGTAATCTTCCCCTGGGGTTTTGTTTCCCAGGTGCATTGTTTGCACTTATTTGCATTGAATCCAAATGGCCATACTTCTGACCATTCCTCCAATCCTGCCAAGTCCCTTCTCATCCTTTTCATGCCTCCTTGTGTATCAACCCTGTTGTAGATCTTTGTGTCATCTGCAAAGAGGAATACTTTTCCTTCCAGTCCCTCTGAAACGTCACTCATAAAGACATTACAAAGGACTGGACCCAGCACTGAACCCTGCAGTACCCCACTAGTAACCCCCCTTTCTCCAGGGTGGACCCTGTTTACAATTACCTTCTGTGTCCTGTTGTCCAGCCAATGTTTTACCCAGGCTACCACCCTGGGACCTACTTCCAGGCTGGTTAATTTGTTTATGAAAAAAGCAAACCTTTGGAGGACCAGAATATGTACGGTGCTAGTAATTCATTTTAGATACAGAAGCATGAAAGAATCAACACCCATACAGCAATAACAAGAACAACACCAGTGCTGTTTTGATAAAAAAAAGCTTTTCTATAAATAAATGCAGACATGCAAAAACATACAAAAAATGACTTGGTGAAAGAGAACTAACGTTTTGCCTGGTACACTGCCAGGTTTCGTCAGAGTAAAATATTACCATCAACAGGTGCTCCAACCAATTATCATTTTAAATATCTTTAGCAAATTATTAACCATTTAATGGTCAGATAACCAGAAAGTGTATCACCAAATACATTTAATTTATTAACCCCTTGGTTACATTTAATTTATTAACCCCTTTGTTGCATATTGCACATATTCAACACAAATTAAATAAATATTAACTTGGTCACCTCAAAGACATATACCTATGGCTTTGTATTCTGTTTGTATATCAAAAAATATATAATAGACAAAGCCATATTTAATTTACATTCAGTCCTTTTCTTTTTTTTATTATTGCAATTCCATGAATCTCAAACGTATTACAGTTTCATATATCTACCCACAAAAACAAAACAAAAGGTTTGAGGTTTCCAGGCACCTTTTTTCAAATTCATGGCAACAGTAGGCATATTTTGATCATTGTGGTAATCAAAGCACTATCAATATTTCAGCACCTGTATTTCTTTAAGAAGGCTGAGAAATCAGTATTCTCATTTAACCCCTTATGGGAATGAGCTCCCAGGGTAAAGATCAAAAAACTCTCTCTTTGTCCTATCTTTTTGTTCAAACCCCCCCTCTGGGTCCTAGAGTAACCAATTCCAACCCAAGGAAATTAAAAGTATGTTTTTGTGGGCTATGTGTTAGAATATGTTTTGCATTGGCATAGTTGGTATCACCTTTTTCAACTGCTCTTACATGTTCACCTATCCTAACCTTTAGTTTTAGTACAGTTCATCCCACATAATACACCCCACAGTCACATGATAGTAAATATACCACACCTGTACTGTTACATGTTATATAATCCCTGATCTCAGTTATCTTTCCTGTAATGGGATGTGTAAAATGTTTACAACTATGAACATACTTACAGTACGAACAGTTACCACATGTAAAAGTACCTTTGGGTCTGGATGCTAAAAACATCCGTTTATTTAATTCCCTGGTTGGTGTCATATTGGATACAACATAATCCTTTATACTTTTACATTTCCAAAAGATTATCTTGGGTCCATTTTTAGTCACTTCTTCTAATTTTGATTCAAGACCCAATATAGATGAATTACTTTCAATAATCAGTCTTACTTCTCTGGCTCGTTTTGAAAAATTGGTCACAGACTGGCACTTTGAGTTTGCTTTTCCATTTGTCTGTTGCCTATATTGTAATGTCTGACCCCTGTCCATTTCATCCACTTTCCTAATGGCTGATAGAGTGCTTTTCTGGCTGCATCCTGTCTCCAAAAATCTGTGTACCTGTTCCCCCCTTTTACTAACCAATTCCTTTCGTTCAGTGCAGTTTCTGAAGGTTCTAATTAATTGTCCCTTGGGAATGTTATACCTTGTATGACAAGGATTACAACTGTCAAATCTCAACAAAGTATTCCTATCAGTACCTTTCTGGAAAAGGGCAGTACAGATGACCCCCTTCCCATCTTTATAAATCTTTAAATCAAGGAAGGTAATGTTTGTCTGGCTGAGTTCATATTTATATCTTAAACAACTACTGGTTGATTCCATCCACTGAACAAAGGACAAAAAATCTTTTTCTGTGCCCCTTCAGACAATAAAAATATCATCTATAAAGTGCCGACACAGATCCAGACAATCAAATTTATTAATCTTTTGTGTGGGACTGTGTCAAATGCCTTGCTAAAGTCTAGATAGGCCATGTCCTCAGCCCCTCCCAGGCTACTAATTTGGTCACCCAGTCAAAGAAATCAATTAGATTCATCTGACGTAACCTTCCTGCTGTGAACCCATGCTGCGTTGGGCCCTATGCCCCACTGGCCTCAAGGTACTCAACAACTCTTTCCTTCAGAAGTGATTCCATCACTTTCCCTACCACAGAGAACAAATTGATGGGTCTGTAGTTTCCTGCCTCGGTCTTGCTCCCACTTTTGTAAAGGAGAATAACATCTACCTTCTTCCAGTCCTCAGGTACCACACCATCCTCCCATAATTTGTTAAAAAGGGTAGTCAGAAGTATGGCAGCTAGGATTTAATGCAAAGAAGTACAAAATAATGCACTTGGGAAACAAGAACCCAGGGGAAGAATACACAATGGGGGGGTAGTAACAACAACAAAAATGGAAAGGGACCTGGGGGTAATCATATCAGATGACCTTAAGGTTAACAAGTAATGTGAGAAGGCAGTAGGGAAGGCTGTGGGTATACTGGGATGCATAAGGAGAGGCATCAGCAGCAGAAAGCAGGAAGTTGTTATCCCACTGTACAGACAGTTGGTGAGACCCCATCTGCAGTACCATGTCCAGTTCTGGAGACCCCGTCTCCGCAAGGACATAGACAGGATAGAGGCAGTCCAGAAGAGGGCAACTAAAATGGTGAGGGGTCTGCAAGAGAAGCCTTATGAGGAGAGACTAAAGAAGCTTAATATGTATACCCTTGAGGAAAGACAGGAGAGGACATGATAGAAACTTTTAAGTACCTCAGTGGATTCAACAAAGTCAAAGAGGTAGCATCTTTCAGAAAAGGATGTGCAAGAACAAGGGACACTATTTAAAGATGGGGGCAGTTCAGGGGCAATGTGAGAAGTATTATTTCACAGAGAGGGTAGTGGATGCATGGAACAGCCTTCCTGAGGAGGTTGTGAGGTCTAAAACGTGGGAGAATTCAAGAATGCATGGGACAGATATAAGGCAATTCTTGTGGGGGTAGGAAAATAGGCTGTTGGTTAACTAGGATCTGGGCCTATCCTGTAGGTAAGAGAAATGAAGCAGACTAGATGGCCAGCGGTCCTTATCTGCCATCAAAGTCTATGTTTCTATGTCTATGTTTCTATGTTAGTCAGTGGTGTCACTAGTTCTCCCCTTAATTCTTTTAGAATTCTGGGGTGAATCCCGTCAGGCCCCATTGCTTTGTCCACCTTCAGTTTTAGGAGTTCTTTCAGAACCCTTTCTTCTGTGAAAGGACTGGGATTGACCCCCCCATCCAGAGTGCTTCTGTTAATTGGAGTAGCTACCTCCCCTTCTCCTCTTTTGTGAATACTGTGTGGAAGTATTCATTCAGTATCCTTGCTTTTTCACTGCGGCTCTATGCCCACACACTGTCTATTCTATTCAGCCTCACTATCCCTCCCTTTGTCTTTCTATGCTCCCTGATGTACCTGTAAAAGGTTTTATTCCCCTTCTTAACTGAGTTGGCTATCTTTTCCTCAGTTTGGGCCTTTGCTATTCTGACTTCCCTCCTGCTTCCTTCTGCCTTAACTGGTACAGTTCTCTGTCCTGCTCCTTCTATATTTCCTTATGCTTCCTAAATGCTATCTTTTTCTCCCTAACCTTCCCCACCACCTGTTTTGAGAACCACAGTGTTTTTTTTTCTTTCAGTTTGATTTGTTTATTTGCTTCACACAAAGGCTTGTTGCCTCTGTGATGGCAATTTTGATGAGTCCCCATTGTTGCTCCACCCCTCCTTCTAGTCTGTTTGCTCAAACTTTTCTAAGGCACTCTCCCACCTTGCCAAAGTCAGCCTTCCTGAAGTCCAATACACTCACTTTTGTATGGCTTGACTCTATAGCTGAGATTAGCATGAACCACACTGTTTGGTGATCACTTGTTCCTAGATGGCTACCCACTTCTTAGATCTGAGATCCTCTCACTGTTCCCATTTGAGAGTATGAAGTCTAAGATTGCTCCCTCATGAGTGGGTTCCAAAACTAGCTGTTTGAGGCATGCCCCCTGAAGGCCATTGAAAATGACCCTGCTCTTGGATGTGGCTGCAGCAAAGGTGCTCTAGTTAACATCTGGCATATACAGGTCTCCCATCAACACTATCTCCCCTTTCTCTGTCATCCTAAGGATGCCTTCTATCATATCCTTCTACATTTCCTCCCCCTGAGATCGGGGTCTGTATACAACCCCTATGCAGATTGTAGTGCCATTTCCAGTCTCTAAGGTGACCCACAGTGCCTCCTCTCCTCCCTGTTTACTCTTTTGTTCCATTGCTTTTATCCCTTCCCTTACATAGAGAGCTACTCCTCCCCCCCTTCTCCCCCCCCGTCTTTCCTGTAGGTTGTGTGCACTGATATGTTAACATCCCAGTCATGGTTCTCTATGTACCATGTTTCTGTGACTGCTACAATATCCAGGCATCCCTCTTCCATCAAGGCCACCAGTTCAGGGAGCTTGTTTCCCAGACTATGGGCATTGGTACTCAATACCCTCCAGTTCTTGATGGCCTTACCCCATTTCCCCCATCCCTGTCCTTATAGCCTTTGTCATTTTTTCCATTTACACCTGTCCTTCTCCCTATTGGGCATCTCTATCTTGTGGTTTACATCACTTACTACCTTGATTTCTTTTGGGGGGGGCTAGGATTTCCCTGCTCCTTTCCAGTGCTTCCCACCTTGGCTAGTTTAAATGCTTGCTAATGAAGCATTTAAACCTATCACCTAGGATTCTGGTTCCCCTCCTGGACAGATGTAGATCATTGTACCAGTATAGGCCTGCACTACTCCAGGAGGACCCCCAGTCCCCAATGAAACCAAGCCCCGGAGCTCTGCACCAGTTTTCAGCCACTGATTGAATCCCATGGTGCGAAGCACCCTAGCCTCACCCATGCCGTAGACAGACAGCACCTCCGAGAAGGTTACCATGCATGCTACTTGTCTAAGGCCCCTCCTTAACTCCACAAACTCTTTCTGCACTGCTTGGATCCATTTCTCAGCCAGGTAATTTTTCTCTAGGTGGACAATGACATCCAGCTCCCTTTCCTATGGAGCTGATCCAGCGATCCTGAGGTTTCGCTCCCTGTCCCTCCAAGCCATGGCTCAAGGCAGGTACCTTACCTCCCTTTCCCCTTCCTCCCCCAGTTCTACCCTCCTAACAATGGTGTCCCCCACCAGGAGTTGTTTTGTTCCCTTGTGGGGTCCCATGCCGCCCTCCTATGGGTCTCCTTTGTGGAGGTTCCCAGCATCCTCCTTGGTCTCCACTGCGGCTGCTTCCATAGAGGAACCACACTTTGCCAGAATGGCATATGAATTGTGGAAAGGTACAGCTGGAAGGGTGTGCCTCTTTTCCACCACCTTCAACCTTCCTGAGCCCACTGTGGTCCAACCACTCCTCTTCTTTGCTGATCTTCCAAGATCAGCAAGGAATTTAGGCACTTACCTCTTTGACATATATTAATCCAATTTGCAAGAATTTTTTGAAGCCAGATAAGAAAAAGCATATGAACCACCCTAGGAATTCATAGCCACACTCACTCATCTTCAGAACCTTGGGCCTTTTCAGCAGTTTCCTTCAGCTCCATATTGCTGGGGCATTCCACTTTTTAGCTCCCTTGACTGAAAGGAGAGCAGCTGCACCTACAAATTAAACAAAGGAAAGCTCTCCACTAAGCGTAATAATTTTGAGATCTAGAGTTATAATAATAACCCCCCCCACAACATTATCATATCTTTTATAAGGTGCAACATGCCCATCAACTCCAAAAGTGCTATAAAACAGCTGTAATGCTCCCATCCTCCTTCAGTCATGGATGTCCTCTTCTCTTCTCAACATTGTCCAAAATTCATTCCAAACAAGAAATGCCTCAAGAGAACCAACCACGTAACCATTACGTAACCATTTACAAAGCATCAAACTCATGGCTCCAAGTGCCTCAGACTTCTGGTAGCCGCTCTGGTTTCCAAGGCCTGTGTCATAACGGGACTCAAGTTTAGTCCCAAAACTCAGGTTAAAAACTCTGCAGGAAGTTTGATACTCTAAAACAACCATATAAAAAATTTCAGAGGAGAGATTTTACATTTTTATGTTGCTTGCACGCATGTGCACGAAACATAGTGCCATCATCAGAGATTTCGGAGGTGTGCCACCTCCTCCTCCAATTCAGGCAGTGTGCTGGCGGCGCAGCCTGTAAGCCAATGCATTTGGAGCTGTCTATGACATGCTCAAAATGCAGTAACGCTCCCACATTGAAGGGGAGCTGCGGCTGCGTGAGCAGAGATAAGAAGCCCACTGGGCGTGGCTCCCCTGCTGCAGGCGTGCGCCCCCAGCACCTACTGCATAACCCGATGGGGTGCCCAATCCCACTGGCTGAGATACTGTCTCCCCATTTAGGTGCCACGCTGAGGCCCACCCCAGCATGGCAATGAGTCCTTTGGCCGACAGGGGTGCCCAATCCCTGTCAGCTGAAACCCCCAATGTTCTTGTGCCACACTGGGAGCCCACCCCAGCGTGGCAAATGAGATCCTGACGTCTTTTTTTAAACCTGAAAAGCAAAATGGTCCTGCGGAGCATCTCCGACCCCCACAACCCGCATCCACCACTGCGCACTCCAGCCTCCCACCCCCCCACCCCATACTTACCTCTGGACTCTGCGCGACGATCTTCGTTGGACCGGGAACATGTCTGCACTGTTCAAAGCCGACCGCGAACTGAGGAAATGCCGGTAAGCTGTATAATGGGCTAGATAGGGGTTTCAACTTTATTGCATATCTCAGGCATTTTTGGGAATTTTGCACCAAATTTTCAACATGGGTTTTTGGGACCCCTTCTCATGAATGATGTCACTGTCATGGCGTTATTCCGGCCCGAAGGGTGATTTCGTGCAGTGACTGCGCAGTGACTGCTAAATCACCCTTCGGGCCTGAATACTGCCATGACAGTGACATCATTCAGAAGATAAATATGTTGAAAATTGTTGCAAAATTCAAAATGACGGTTTCTGGCGTGCATTGTGCAGTTCTTACGCAGGCTCGTAAGTTTGCGAAATTTCAATATTTTCACTCCAGATTTTCAACATTGCCATTTTACCATACCTTCTTATGAGTAGTATAGCTGTCATTTTTCACATCTCACGCAAAATGTGTTTCCGCCCATGAAGCGCACAATGGCGCAGTCGGTGCACGAAATCAATGTACAGGACAAATTAAGAAAATCACAGTGACACTGTTCATGAGCAGAGGTCTTAAAGTGGCTATGTTGAAAATTTGGTGAAAAAATTCCTAAAAATGACTGTTTTACGAGTGTGCATTGCGCAGTTCCTACGCAGGCTCGTACGTTCGCAAATTTTCAATATTTTTACTCCAGATTTTCAACATTGCCATTTTACCACACCTCCTTATGAGCAGTATAGCTGTCATTTTACATCCTGCCCAAAATGTGTTTCTGCCATAGGCGCACAATGGCGCAGTCGGTGTGCAAACTCAATGTATGGGACACATTAACAAAATCACAGTCACACTGTTCATGAACAGAGGTCTTAAAATGGCTATGTTGAAAATTTGGTGAAAAAATTCCTAAAAATGACTGTTTTACAAGCGTGCGTTGCGCAGTTCCTACGCACACGCGTAAGTTCGCAAATTTTCAATATTTGCACTCCAATGACTTCCAAATACCTAAATAGCACATAGAAGCAAGCAACATTCGGCATTGACAAATGCTTGTTTTCCTCCCTTGAGTCACTCTAATTCAAAAAGTGTTTAATGAATGGCACGGGAAACCTGTAAACAGCATGTAAATTCAACTGTCCAAAGGAAAATTGTAGTTCCACTTTTAAACTAAAATAAAAACTCTTACTCAGAGACCATTAATTAAAATTATATACATTTCATTCATGAGGTTTAAATTAAAATTTTAACCTCAAGTTATCAGTTAAAAGAGAACGTCATGCTTTGTGAGCTCCTCCGTCTCTGATTTTCAGATTGTTAAAAGCCTGTCTGATTGCTCTCTCATCTTACTACAGATATCAATGAGGTTTTATGAAAATATACTGATGAGGCAAAAATACACTATTTCATATAAAGAAATATTTGTTCAGAGTAAATATAAAATAAAACTGGGAGCAGGTCTGAGGAGCAGAGCGGCATCCCGGCCATCTTGCTGCTCCACACCCATCCTTCCTTTAATTAAAAACAGTACTTCCAAAATAGGGGATACCTGTAAGGTAATCATCATGTCCTGAAATATTATTACTTGGCCACAAAATCTCTTAAAGGGAGTATATCAGCTAGATGTCAAGGCAATTCCTTAAAGCAGTTGGAGTTTTATCTTTCGAATACATCGCCACTGAACCTTCAAACATAATAAATAACATTACCAAACAGTAGTGTGGAATATGATAATAATTAAGCAGGGGAGTATGACTCTGACATAAATTCCCCTCCTTAGGAGAATATAGAAGTTCTGCAAGTGGGCTTTATGTTTACATTAATTAGCTTGTGCAGTTTAAAGGCAGGGAAAAAAAAAACGTCTCCAGTAGCCAGTATAAATGCATGTGTTCCATTTTGGCTTCTCAAAATGACATTGACGTTCAGTTCTATAGGAATTCCACTAGCTAATCTGGGTCCTTTGAAAATATAGCACTTCCTTATTTTTTGGAGTCCAAAATTATGTTTGCATTGCAAAGATACAGCTGGGAATAATCATACCCTTACATCTTGCAGTTGAGCACTGAATACAAAAAAACTGCCACGGATGGGTCCATGTGCGTAAACTGACATTCTGCTAGTAATACACTTTGCAATTCAAAAAAATCACTGTCTCTTTCAGCCTTATCTACATTATTAGTAGCATTCAGCTACACAAAGTACTACAGAGGGAGGGAGGGACAGAAAGTAGAAGTACATGGGTAACATTGTAGTGTGATCCGAGAGTAAACACCGATGAACAATCAGGACCCTGGAACCATCCAGAGCAGGAGCCTGTAACTTGTTCAATAACAAACACATCTCAGTTGCAAAAAGGTTTCACTATTGGACCCACTTTTCAGACTTTTAAGCTGCTGTGAAGGGCACTTTTGTTCTGCTGGCATTTATTTCATTGTTTTCTCTAAATTTATTGTGCCTGGTTTTATTTGCCTTATCACAGCTTCTATTTGCATATTTATCATAACTTTTTTGTTTAGCACTAGAGTTATTTTCCTCCAGTCTGTATTTAGTGTTTTACAGTGAACTGCTTTGTCACATACATACACACACACACACACAGACACACACACACACACACACACAGAATGGATCTCTCTGGGCTATTTAGGATAATCAAGTACATGAAGCTTGAAGCAGAAAAAGCAGGGCTGTAAGGGAATGGATAGTCCTTTCCATTGTATCAGTTCCCCTTCCCGGTACTGTCATGGACACAGTGAAACTTAATGCAGATAAAGCATGGGTGTAGAGGAATGCATGGACTTTACAAAACTAAGCTAATACCTATAACATAGTGGTTGTGCCATTGAGTTTTACCCTATCAGTGCTGAAGCAAGGTCTCCACAGCAAATCAGAGGCTTTCATTCAGCTATTCTGTCTTGGGTAAAGAAACATTAATATGATACCAGCTTTTTTTTTAAAGTATTATATTCTTATTTTTAGAGATCATAAAATACTTTATGAAACTGCTTTTATAATTCTACTATCTGCTTTATCTACCGAACACCGTACAGCTTAATATTATTTTTAAGTCTTGTATTGTTTCTCCAACATGGAGCCTTTGTAAAGGGGTTTCTGACTCAAAGTGTTGTAATTCTGAATGTTGTTAAGTAAAATAAAATGGTAGGGTTGTTGATGTCTGCAATAGGTCTTACCTCTGGAAAGGCCAGGCTGAAGCAGTGATGGGTTCATGTCAGTTTTTTTTCTAAATAAAGAAGCTGATAGTTTCATTATATGGTGTAAGAGTACTGTTAGTAAATAAGCACTAAGGCTATATTCAAGCAATATTTAAAAAATGGAATAATTTGCTGGTTTGATTGCAAACATTCCATGGCGAGTGGGGACAGACTGTTCAAAACACTCCCTTTTCACAGCACAGGTTAGACTGTTAGATACATCTGCTCTCAGTCAGTAGTTCAGAACCGATGTGGGGTGTCATTTGATGTCTTGCACTGACCTGAGGATGCAAACCATAACCTCCACACTCTTGCAGTAAAGATGTCTCTCCAGCAATGACACCAAGTGGGACTGTAATCAATGTAGGGGGAGAAAAACATCCAGCATGAAGAACAGTAACAGCTGCGATCAAACATTTGTTTTACTAAAATGATGCAATTTGAATAAAACACACAGACACACACTTTACATAGATGTTTTTATTACACAGGCAGTACCTGGAAAAAGAAAGATGTAAAATTAATAACAGCTTTGCAGTTATATTTAGTTCTATTGTGTAATGAAAGTTACTTTGAATGTAATCTTTACAGGCTGTACTTGCGATGGTCTAAAGGGGAAATAACTACAGTTGGTGCAGAGCTTCTAGAATGATGCCATCCTTGCTGGGGCACTGTGATATTATTAAAACAGTATTTTATTGTACTGTTAAGGCTAAGTTAGATTTATTTTTGTTTATAATATCACTTGACCAGAATGCCTTATAATGCCTCCTGTATGCCCCAATTAAATACATGTTATGATATAGAGAGTAACACAGTGCAGACTAAATAAGCAGTTCACAACACAACATGAAACTTAATATTGTCTTTGAGAGATGCAAATCACATGAAAGCTGAGACTGACACAGTTATGAGTCAAATGTAAACTTTGTGCCCCTGGCTTCCTACTTTTGTCATTTTTTTTTTAAATACAAAGGAACTGATTGCATAACACATTGCTAATGTGTGCATATGCATTATGCTGAATTGCATTGTATTGCCACTTTACTTCTTTCATTCTAGCAGAAAAAAAAGTAAGACCTGGCCCTTTGAAAATAAATATTTAATGTATTCCTTGTTCGCTTAACAGGAACTGACGTCTCTTTACACACTCCCTCCCTCCCTCACTCCATTTTTGTGTCTTAAAAATACAAGAACCAAGAGGGAGCACCCCTTTTAAAAGTTACAAAGTAAGACGTTCAGTATTGAAGCATCTGACTTCACAATTGCTTGATTTTGTGTTGGTTGTAACAAGTAAAACAGTACAGGTCACATACCCTGTGTCTCTCCCGTGTGTTATATTAGCATGTATAGTTGAGGTGAGAAAGCCCTGCTAGCTGTATTTTTGGATTTAACACGTCTAGCAACATATATCTGTGAGACCCTCCCTCTCCCTTTCTATTTTGCATTGCCACTGACTCTCTGTCTTTTGCTTTCTCTCTGTCTCTCTCTCTTTTGTCCCTTTCTCCATGCCTCTCACACAAGGAAACTTAAAAAAAATGTTGTGAAGAACAACAGGAAAGCGATTACTGAAAGAAAGCTAATAATTACACCCAGGAGGAGGAATCCTGGTGGCAATGAACACTTCACATCCCTTATCATCGTTTCATCATGAAGTGAACCTTCTGTAGTCTTTGCTGATGCCGCCGTTAATCACCTGGATCATAGTATAGAAAGAATCAGACGTCAGGCCTTTGGGACTTTCAGAAAAGGGATTGACCAGAATGTTGTTCCTTCACAGCACAGAACAGATTGTTTCTGAAGTGCTTAGACAGACATGGTCCCTATTGCTATTCTTGAATGAAATTCCATCCCTGTCATTGCAGCAATATGCTCAGTTACCAAACCATTAAAAAAAAAACGCACACACACAAGAAAGGAAAAAAAATAGAGAATTAATTTTCTTTCTTTTTATTTCAATTGGTAAGCATATGAGCAATAATGCCATTTTACTCAGAGACCAGTGTACTTTTAACATTTATAACATAATATAATTGTAAATGCTTTTTTGCCAGTAAAGAAAAATAATGATTGCAAACATACAAGTTGCCATTTACCTCCGTCACTTTTCAGTTACTGAAGTAATGGAATTAAGTTTCTGCTCTGTGTACAATTCTTTCATTGCCCTAGGTGAAGGGAATTGCCTTCCCATTTAGTTCAAAATAGAATCATGTGGCTTCTCCAAGAAAAGGAGTCTTGTTCCTACTTGGTCATTCCACATGCACTGCAGTGTGAGGGTTTTAGTTGGGAATCCATTTCAACTTTTTAATTCTACAAATATTATTTTCATTAAAAATAAATAAATAGGAAGTCATACTGATAAATTTGGGCACACATTTTACAAAAAAAATGTTTTAGGAAAAATAATTTGACAGAAGCATATATATTCCCCTTGTCCCTTGTGACCTTCCTTCTATAATAGAAGGTATGGTTGGGAGTTATGTAGCTTCTTTGAAGAGATAGATAAGGGTTAAACATATGACCAGCAAAATAAGGAAATAAGTTAGGTTGCATAGTTTTCTAGGAATACAGATGGGCGGACCCCTGCAGTCCTTTTCTAAACACTATAAGGGCTCCTTTCCAAACTATCAACATGTTGGATTGCATCACAGTTGCCTCCGCACCTGTGAAGGAGTCTGCCCATGTTTTACCTAAGGACCATAGTGCCTGCTGTTTTTCTACAACTGCCTTCCATCGCACTGCAAAAAAGGGGCAGTCCTGTCCTTTCTAGAGCTGCAGCACACCCACAGTTCTCTATAAGACCACAACACAGTAATGTTTTTTCTACATCCCCCCTTCCCTTGTACTGCTGAAGAAGGCTCAGCTCCACCGTTTCTAGTTTTTTTTTTTATGTTTGCTTGTGCTCATGCGCAAGAAACATGATGTGACAGCTTAGGAGAGAAGCGGGGTTTTGGAGGTGCAGCACTATGGCAGCCAATGCCTCCATTACATTTAGAGGCTTGGCCCCCTTTCTCCAATGCAGTGTCACGCTACTATTCACACTAGTTCAGCAAGTGTGACACCAACTTGAAACAAAATCGCTGCAGCAATGAGGGAACGACCTGTCATTGCAGGGCGGTACCTTGCCTGGTGTAAAATTTCCATTAACATGGTGGCAGCTGTTGTCATCTGCCTGAGTCCCCATGCAAGCCAACAGGGGTGCCCAATCCCCCTGTTGGCATGCCCCTTCCCACTTCATTTTTTAACAGGGGAGCCCACTATCCATTGGCATCATGGCTCCACAGATTTTGTTTGACAATGGGGTGCCCAGTCTCCTTTGGCATTATGCCCCCCCAAATTCTAACTACAGGCACTTGAGTTTGTATTAAACCACGGTGCTTTTCAGTTTAACAGTGATTTCTAACTGCAAACATGCAAGACTGCTATAGGGGCAGCATCCTAGACAAACTATTTCTAGGGTTTTAGGAACTGAGCATTGTGCAGAACCCACTGATTAATCCACTCTTTAAAAACATCATCTATTGGTTCCGATACATAAATGATTGTCTATGAACTGTATATGGATTGGTAGTGAGGAATCAGTCAAAGAATGTGTAGGTTGGCTAAACATTAATAATCTGAATGTCAAATTCACAAGCACATTGGGAAAAGAAAACAATTTCCTAGACAGTACACTGATTGGGGATCCAACATCCAGAAGAATACGTACAAAGGGATTTAGGAAATAAACAGTGACTAATTCAGTCCTAGGACATGAGCGCAGTCATCCCACAAGGTTAAAAAATTCAATCTCACATAGTCAGATGCTTTGCATATGCAGGAATTGTACTGAGGATAGGGAATTTGGTATGCAGGCGTTTGAGCTTGGACAGTATTTAATACAGATGGGCTATGACGAAAATGTAGTCAAAAAAACTTTTAAAAATGTTAAGAACTTGAAACAAAGTGACTTGGTGAGAAAAAACAAAACAACACCTAGTACACAGGAATGGAGACCAATAATGTTCTCCACAGAATTTAATAAAATGGCAGGACTGATTGGAAATGTAATCTGGAGAAAGTGACCCATTCTGATGAGTGATACAACTGTGGGAGGAGTAGTGGGAGCCAATCCAAGGGTCACTATTAGGAGATCACCAAGCATCAGAGATAAAGTCACACATAGCCAGTTTGAAAAGAAAAAAAGAACCTAGAAAGGAAACATGGCTACCCACAAGACCACAAGGAAACCATAAATGCTGCAGTGCAACATATGCCAGCATATGAACCCAAGGAATTGCCTTGGGTCTTTCAACAACAACACTGACATAAAAATCAAAAGTCTAATTTCTTGTAACACCATTTTTGTGCTGTATCTAATATGGTGCACGTGTGGACTAGGTTATGTAGGGGTGACAGTATGACCCTTGATAGAGAAAGAGTGCAGGAAAATGTCCGATACATAATCAGTAAAAGACTGGATAAAGCTGTTGGAAGACATAATGCAGAAAAACATGATGACAATCCTAAGGGTCTGAAATTTATGAGAAGTGAACTGTGATGTGTGGTAAAAGAGGGGGTGATCATTTGAACTTACTGGCACAGTGGGAAAGTTACTGGATTTACAGACTAGGAACTGCAAATCCAAATGGACTAAATGATTTGTGGGATTTAAAACCATATCTAAGAAAATTATTCATAATGGCTTTTTCCACTTTAGCAGACTTGAGTACAATAAACAAGTACTAAAACTCATCCATTTCTTTTTTCCTGATGAGGCCACAAAAAAACAGCCCCCCCTTGCCCATATTGAAATAAAAGATAAAAGGTTAAAAAACAGAGATCCCTCCATCTACACAAACCTTTTTTTAGTGTAAATTGATGCTTTTGATAAGTAATTAGATATGTATATTGATTGGCATTGGTACAAACTTCAGAGCAAAGTAGTTGTAACACTAAAGCTATTTATTCTTTGCTTCTTTTCTATGATGCTCGGTGTACCCTCTATTGGTAGAAACATAGACTTTGATGGCAGATAAGAGCTGCTTGGCCCATCTAGTCTGCCCATTTCCCTACCTACAGGATAGGCCGCAGACCCTAGTTTACCAACAGCCTATTTCTTCCTACCCCCCACAAGAATTGCCTTATGTCTTTCCCGTGCATTCTTGAGTTCTCCCACAGTTTTAGACCCCACAACCTCCTCAGGAAGGCTTTTCCATGCATCCACTACCCTCTCTGTGAAATAATACTTCCTCACATTGCCCCTGAACCGCTCCCCCCCCATCTTTAAATTGTGTCCCCTTGTTCTTGCATGTCTCTTTTTCTGAAAGATGCTACCCTCTTGGACTTTGTTGATTCCACTGAGGTACTTAAAAGTTTCTGTTATGTCCCCCCTCTCCCTTCTTTCCTCAAGGGTATACATATTAAGCTCCTTTAGGCTCTCCTCATACGGCTTCTTTTGCAGACCCTGCACCATTTTAGTTGCCCTCCTCTGGACTGCCTCTATCCTGTCTATGTGCTTGCGAAGATGGGGTCTCCAGAACTGGACGCAGTACTCCAGATGGGGTCTCACCAACTGTCTGTACAGAGGGATAACAACTTCCTGTTTTCTGCTGCTGATGCCTCTCCCTATCCATCCCAGTATACCCCCAGCCCTCCCTACTGCCTTCTCACATTGCTTGCTAACCTTAAGCACATCTGATATGATTATCCCCAGGTCCCTTTCATTTTTCGTTGTTGTTACTACATCCCCCCATTGTGTATTCTTCCCCGGGGTTCTTGTTTCCCAAGTGCATTATTTTGCACTTCTTTGCATTGAATCCTAGCTGCCATACTTCTGACCATTCCTCCAACCTTGCCAAGTCCCTTCTCATCCTTTCCACGCCTCCTTGTGTATCAACCCTGTTGTAGATCTTTGTGTCATCTGCAAAGAGGCATATTTTTCCTTCCAGTCCCTCTGCAATGTCACTTATGAAGACATTAAAAAGGACTGGACCCAATACTGAACCCTGCGGTCCCCACTAGTAACCCCTCTTTCTTCAGAGTAGGCTCCATTTACAATTACCTTCTGTGTCCTGTTGTCCAGCCAATGTTTTACCCAGGCTACCACCCTGGGACCCACTCCCAGGCTGGTTAATTTGACTAATAATCTTTTGTGTGGGACTGTGTCAAATGCCTTGCTAAAGTCTAGGTAGGCCATGTCCACAGCCCCTCCCTGGTCTACTACTTTGTCAATCAGTCAAATAAATCTATTAGATTCGTCTGACATGACCTTCCCGTTGTGAACCCATGCTGCCTTGGGTCCTGTGCGCCACTGGCCTCTAGCTACTGAACTACTATTTCCTTCAGAAGTGACTCCATCACTTTCCCTACCACAGAGGTCAAACTGACAGGTCTGTAGTTTCCTGCCTCTGTCTTGGTCCCACTTTTGTGAAGGGGAATCACATCCGCCTTCCTTCAGTCCTCAGGTACCACACCATCCTCCCATGATTTATTAAAAAGAGTAGCCAGTAGTTTCACTAGTTCCTCCCTTAATTCTTTTAGAATTCTGGGGTGAATTCCATCAGGTGCCATTGCTATATCCACCTTCAGTTTTAAGAGTTCTTGCAGAACCCTTTCTTCTGTGAAAGGACTGGGATCAACCCCCCTAACAAGAGTGCTTTTGTTAATTGGATTAGGCACTTCCCCCTCCTCTTTTGTGAATACTGAGCAGAAATATTCATTCAGTAGCTCTGCTTTTTCAGTGTCCCCCTCTGCCCACCCACCGTTCCTTCTATTCAGCCTCAATATCCCTCCCTTTGTCTTTCTACGCTCGCTAATGTACCTATAAAAGGTTTTATCCCCCTTCTTAACTGAGTTGGCTATCTTTTCCTTAGTTTGGGCCTTTGATATTTACAAGAACTAGAACAATTTGGAACCAAGAATTCAGAAAGTGGAACCCCAAATGCTGCTTGAGAATATATGGATGATCACAATACACGGGTAATAGAAGTGACCCTGTTTGCAAAAAGTGCAAAAAAAAAAACTGGTACCTGCCTAAATGATTTAATGAAAGATGCTTAATAATTGCACTAAAAGTATAGTAATGCAAATGAAAAGTTAAAAACATTAGAGGCTGGCCCAGTGTGTAGAGGGTTGAGGCGCTGGTGCCTTACCTCAAACCATGCCAGTGACCCGGGTTCGGGAACAGACTCGGGGAGCTGGGATTCAGTGGGGGAAGATAGGATCTAGCATCCAAGGGACTGCTCTCCTATCCTAGGGTGGGACTGGGAAAGGCCTCACTCAGTAGTGTCCCCCAGTGGAGACTGGAAGCACTACACGAGTGGCACGATGGGGAAAACAGAAAACCAGAAATACCACTCAGTGGCCTCTGGATGTTGGCTCTCTGACCCCCCAATACCTCCAGCACCTTCAGTGAGCCTCTGCCACATCAGCAGCATCCCTGGGCCTTATCAAGAGTGCACTGGAATGCCCCCTCCGGTGCTTTCCCCCTCAGAGGAGGGGGACCTACCCGAGGATGGGGTTTATCCAGGATATCCCAGGGACTGGCTGCAATATGAGGATTGGAGAAGCTCGAGTAAGGTCAGAGGGGTTAGGAGGGGACTTGCAGAGACTGAAGGAGTGGGGGTCATCAGAGCACAGAAGGGGAGTAAAAACAGATAATGCAAAAAAAAAATAGAAATTACTATCTGCTTAAATGCATATATAAATGAATGAAATTACAAAATAATAAGTGACACAGTAGATGACATTATCAGTGGGGACTACTTAAGTAGAGTCTCTGTCTCTAACTAATTGCCCCCAGTAACGCCTTTTTTCATAAGGTGAAGTGCAATGGTAGGGGCTTTATATCTAATGACTGGCTGAGGTATTCAGAAAAAGTTGTGACCTACTGCAAGGTACCGTACAATAAATGGAAAACTTTTTGTTAAAATGAACTGTCTCATTTTGCTTTCTTCATGAAGTGCACAAACCTTTTGGAACAGTTGCTGAATCAGGGTTAGTCACCCCCTCACATGCACCCCTCCTTATTCCAGGAGCACAGTGTCTGTCTTTCGAAACCAGTGCTTAGCAGGTCACATCTCCACTGTTATACTATGCTATGCTATGCTATGTCATGTCATGTCATGTTATGTTATGTTAGAGTATGTTATAATATGTTACAGTATGTTATTTATTTCAAAAGTTTTACCAGGAAAGACATACTGAGATGGCATCAACCCATTTCCAGATGCATCCTCGAGGAGGGGAAAAGAGGTGAAGAGAAAAAATACAAAGTACAATCTATAAAATATAATAACATGGAAATAAGTATAACACAATAGACAATTTCAAGAATGCTTAAAGAAGAAAAAAATTCATGAACAGTAAGTTTTTATTTATTTAGTTAGTTTTTGTTGACCGGGTAAGTGTACTAGACAAATCCTGCCTATTTTGAGGCACGACCCTGGGGAGAGGGATACAGATGAATGCCAACTGACCTTGAACCAGATTAAGCTGCTGGTGGTATTTTTAGTGAATGAGGGAAATTTGGCCAGGACACCAGGGAAATTCCCCTACTCTGGAGGGAGCTGTTGATCGTCATTTGGCTCTGTGGGCTTGCAGACACCAACAGTGCAGGACATCTGGAGAGCCGAGGAGAGGCTCTCCTCCTCAGCTTTTATTCTACTTTACTTCTTATACTGTGCTGCAATATGGAACCTACCTCAGTCGGAGGTGCTGTGAAGGCAGCAGTTTCAGTCATGAACATGGAAATGGAAACGGTTTTGGACATCGATGTTCCAAATGGTGAAGCAGAGATAGATTTACTGTTGATGGATATGGAATGGCAATATTTTGCAAGACGGAACATCCTGGTGAGGGCATTGGATCAACGGCAGTCCGGGAATTTGGATGCGTACCTATAGAAACCGGAAATGATGCAGGGAGAGTCTCTGCAGGCACCAGACCACAGGGTAATGGATACTGGAGCTATGGAGTGTGTTCCCTCTGACGAGCTGTTTTCTTCACTGGATATTTCTAGGACTTTGAGGGGTGAGTCCTCTGTTGATGTGGGGATGGATTTTGTTAAAGCATTGCCTGCAGCCGACGCTGCGGATCCCTCGTTCCCTGTTGCATGTCAGTCCAGCGTTCCTGAGTTACGGCCTCTAAGTGCTCAGTCTCAGGTAGCAGGGCTGACTGCCTTGACTGTTTTTCCTCCTGATGCAGACAGGGAATCTTCTCCATTGACTAGACCTGAATCCTCCCCTTCCCTCTTCTTTGGAACTGGGCTCTTTACCAGGGGGAGTCTTTAGAAACTCCTGAATCTCCTCCATGGGTGGCCACTGCATTGGAAGCTGTAGGTTGGGTCAGGTCTCCAGATGGGAAATCCTGGGATGCAAACTTAAAGCCTCTTGAGGCTTCAGTATCTGTTTCTGCTCCTTTATCTCCTAGTGTTCCCAGCTTACCTCTAGGTCAAATACCAGCTCTTTCCTCTGATTCCTTATCTAAAATTCCTAGTCCTGATATGATGGAGCATATTAGAGATTTGGAAGAGGGTGATGTAAGATTGTCACCTGAACCCCCCCCCTCCAAATGTGGTACCTCAGGCTGGTACTGTTTCCTCTACTCCAGTGCATAAAACTGTGCTTGATAAGGCTGCAAATTCATCTGTGTGGCAAGGTAATATTGCTGAACGCCTCTTTCCAGCCACCTTTGGACTTGGTAATGAACCTGCTACATGACGTAATGCTGTTGGGTTGAAATACCGGGGGTCACAAGAGGAGATCCCCAATTGACTTTTTATTGGTCATGAACTTTTAAAACACAGTATGAGGTTTTACACCTACGAGGTTTATGCTCTGATCCATATGCCAGGGGATACAGTCTTTGATGTCAGTTTCAAACACCCGGCAGGTTTAAACAGATTTTGGAAACAGTACCTAGTTTTGAAACATACGCCTTTATGGAAACCTTATTTGGCAATCCCTTTAACTAAACCTGTTTCAAAGAAAATAACTATTTTATTTCAGAATGAAGGAATGAATGTCGCTGACATTACGTATTGGTTGAAACAGCACTGCCTTGTTAAAGGCCCTTCCGGAATCCATTCTTGATGAAGAGCATCTATGGACAGGGGATTGGAGATATCAAATTGACTTACGGGTTGAAAATGGGCAGACTAAACATTTGCCAAATTGTTTTTTTTTTAGGTCAAGATAGAGGAGTGTTTTTTTACCCAGGCAAGCCCAGGGCCTGTTATAAATGTGGGTCTTTGGGTCATTTAAGTAATATCTGTGATCAGCAAAAGTGTGGCTTATGTGGGGAACTGGGGCATATAGGTGCCCATTGTAGAAACCCTATGACATGCAATTTATGTGAAGAAAAGGGACATATGTTCCGTACCTGTTCTTGGGCATCGCATAATCAAGCTGATGCAACCCATTGGGCAGAACAGGATGTTTTTGTTGCAAAAGCACAAAGAGAACAACAAAGGTTGCAGGACATGTTAGTCCATAATGTGGCTCAGGCTGCAGCTCCGGACTCAGTTCCACTTATGCATGAGGGTGAGGTCTCTTCTGTCCCAATCACTGATGGTATGGAAGTCAGTGCTCAGGTTCCTCCCTCTACTAATGAACTAAGGCAGACTGAATTTTTGTTTCCTGACCCTTTGCCACTGAAGGAGAAAGAAGAGAAACAGGGTTTGGAACAGACAGTCTCGGTTTTCCAACCGATTGGGGAGACTAGTATTATTCAGGAACCCTTGAGTAACCTTCTCCTGGAGCTTCATTGGATATTCCCTTTCAATGTGTCACCAGGTCAAAGGCCTCTAGGATGACCATAGGGTCTTCTCCTTTTAGTTCTGAAATAATAGAATCTGCCATTGTGAACCCTTTTGCACCTTTACAAGAACCAGATGGTGAAGAACAGGAGGTGAATTCGGATTTTTCGTCAATTGCTTCCTCTCTCCCTGACCATGTCCAGGTTCTTGAGGTTAAGTATAAGCCTAAACCAAAAAAGTGGAAAAAACGGAAGTGAATTTTGTCTTTTTTGTGTGCTTTGGGTTTCCCTGACATCTAATTTTCCCTGGCAATGCATATTTCTTTACTCACTGTTAATGTTAACAGTATAAAGTCTCCTTTACAGAGAAGAACCACCTTTGCCAGTCTTAGTACCTACCCTAATTCCATTATTTTTTTACAAGATACCAGGTTTAGCTCTCTGGCTTGTGTTAGAGCGGCTAATCAGGACTGGTGCTGGGGTGTTTCCTTCTGGTCATTAGGGGAAGCTGTTTGTGATGGCTTAGGGATTCTGTTTTCTTCAAACTTAACCATTAAAGTGCTAAAATTCTTAGATATAGTTCCTGGAAGAGTGATGCTTATGGATATTGTCATTTCTTAGTGCATTTATCGACTTTTGAATATCTATGCCCCCCAGTCCAAAGCTGATAGACCGTCACTATTTAATTGGCTTTCCCCATACTTACATACCTCGAAGTTGGTGGTGGGGGGATTTCAATTGTGGTTTAACAGATAAAGATTGGGAACGAACAACAAAAAAATTATTTTGTGATACAAATGCATTATTGAATGTTTTAAGCACAAATAATTTGGTAGACTCCTATGAACTACTTCACCAAACGCCAGTACACACTTTTTATAAGGAACACTCTCTACCAGAATAGATTTTTGGTTTGTATCTCAGAGGCTTTCATGTTGCTCTATTACAATGGAGCCTTTAGAAACTTCTGATCATTTAATAGTTAAACTTACGCTTGGCAATTATCAACATCTTCTTTTAGGCAGGAGTTTTTGGAAGTTAAATACATCCCTCTTGCAAGATGTTACCATTACTGCTCAGTTGGAATTTTTTTCCCTAAGGTCTGATATCTCCTTTTTATATGACAGCCCTCTGGATTGGTGGTAGAACACAAAAAGGGATTTGAAATGTCTGTTTTTGCAATTTTCTAGGTGTAGGGCACGAGAAGCCTATTTAAATTATTTAGGGTATAGAGCCAGATATCTGGCTTTTCTATCACAGGCATTTTCCTCGCAAGGAGAACAGAGGCAAAAATGTATTGCACTCAAGGACAAAATGATAGCTTTTCTTCAGGATAGAGAAAAAATGTCGGTTACGACAGAAATATTTAACTACGGGAACTAAAGAGCAGGTTATCATACAGTATGCTGTGGAACAGGCAAAACAACATTAAACAGTAATTAACAAAACAGAATAAGGAGCAAGGAGAAAAGACTGATAATAGGGAAGCGGGGCAGTGCAGGCATTAGTGCTGGATGATTTGCATGAGGAACGGACACTAAACCAATATCAAAAACAACTGCAGGATTGAATAGAGATCTCATGGAGGAGAGATTTTAGAGCAGGGAAGGAAGAAGCAGAGCAAATGGATGGAGGAAAGGAGCACCATTGTTTAGAAAGTCTACATTTTAAAACAGCAGTCTTGTGTTGACTGTTCTGTCACTATTGTGCCAAGCTGATGGCATGTCATGAATGGCCAATGGTGGCTTTCTGTTTCCAAGGCTCATAACGTTGGTACATATGACTCTTCACAGCTTCTCATCCCCTGCCTGATGCCCTACATCATCTGTTCCTTCTTGTTTATGTTTTTATCAGAAGTTCCCCCTGTTTGCCATCTTTCTGTTTTGCTTTTTCCAATCCTGGCCCCCATTAATCCACTTCCTTCCCCTACCCAAATTGCATCCCCTTATTTTCTCTCTTTTCATGGTCCATGCCCTGTGTCTCTGTGCTTGAGTTGTTTTCACCCCTTAGGCCCTCTCTCCCTATTATTTTTTCATCTTGAGGGCACTTTCATAGCTCTCTCATTTTTTTGGCCCCCCATCTAGTTGAAATACTCATCTAAGTAGCACCTACTTCTCCCACCAAGGACTGTGGTCCCTTCCTAGAAAGCTGCAGGCCATCTCCTTTGTAGAGGCCCATATCTTCTCAGGTTGGTCCCCAGATCCCAGTGTAGTAAAAGGCCTTCTCTATGTATCATGCCCTCAACCAATTGTTAAGGGTGATGGTGTGGTGTACCCTTGCCTGTCCGCTGCCCTTTACAAGTAGCATCTTAGGGAAAAAAATGGGCCCATTCTTGTTTTCTTCATTTGTTAATCATTTGCCCCTGTTGTGTAAATTATGTGACTCAGTTCTTTATGATGACAATTTAATTCTCAGGCTAATTCTTTGCCTGACATATCATCTGCTCTTAAGATTTTAGCGATGCATGTTACTGGGTTTCTAAAAAGTCTGTTGTGCTGTATTCTAAAACAATAAAGACTATGTTCTTTTGCACATCTCCCATGCTCAAAGAGAACCATAGTTTATTGTTACAGGATCATCATGGTGCCATGATTGAGCAAGTGCATCTGTTTGAATACTTAGGAGTTTTGTTAGATCCTGGGTTAACATGTTCTTTGCAGGTCAGCTCTGTTCGTCATGCAATTAATCAGAAACTGGGTTTGCTTTATAAATTCAAATCTTATTTTTCAATTGAAAACAGGAATTCTGTTGCAGGAGACTCACTTCTTCTACATTTTGATTAGGTTTCTAATCTTTATTTGTTTTATCCATTCCTGTTCAAACCCATCGTGATCTTTATTTCAAATGAAGTTGGATGTCCTCGAGATCAAGAACTGAATTTTTCTTTGGATGCATCACTTTTGAATCAACTATTTTTAAGTATTTGTTTCCTTTATCTGATTTGGTTCCTGTTTGTTGCATTCCCTCTAAATTTAAATCTGCCAATGGTTTATTAGTAAATGTTATTTTACATGAACATAGGTCTGGTTTATGAGCTTTTTCTATAGCGGCTTTTACATTGGAATTCTCTACCTGTGTCACTTTGTTTGGTAAGTTCTCTCCCTTATTTTAAGATTATGTTAAAACAGTTTTTATTGCAGAAATATGTATGTAAATGGATTAGTTAATTTTTGTTGTTAGTGTATGTTGTTTTTCGTTGTTTTGTTTTATATTTTATATTTTGTACTGTGTTCATGGGTCAGATCTGAAAAGGCCATTGGTCCAGTGCCTTACCCAGTTAACAAATGAATAAATAAAAAATAATTGAAACAAATGGTGTGTGTTATCTACATGAGGCTCCTATCCAGTGCCCTGAATTTTCCCTGTACTACCCCTTCCCCACCCTTTCCCTTGCCAAGTGATTTATCCCAAGATGTATGACATTCAACTCCCTTCCAGCTCTCGCTGCCCTATCGATCCACAGGATCTGCTCTCTATCACTCCAAGCTGTGGTACATCTTGGGCATCTCACCTCCCTTTCTGATGTCTCCCCAGCACCTAAGTCTATGTTCCTCACAATTGAGTCTCCCTCCAGCAGCTACTTCTTCTTGGGCTGGTGATCTCCCCCTCCCTCCTTGGGGCATCCTTTTCTGATGACCCCCTCCTACTATGATGGAGATCTCCTCTCAGTTGCCCCATTCTGCCACTATAGCTATGATGTTCTGCAGTGGCTTCAGTACAGGAGCATGCACCTTTACTCCACCCTCACCCTTCCAGAGCCCACCAGAGCTCACATGTTCTGTCTCTGTCTGGGCATCCTCTGGCAGAGTGGTAGCAGGCTTGGTGGCACCTGGATAGGACAGACAGTCTGTTGCTCCCTTACCAGTTTAACCCAGAGTCCTGCAATCTATTCCCACAACCTAGAGAGGTGAGTGCAGATGAGGCAGTACCTCAGTCTCCAGCAGATCACCCAAAATACTGTTGAATCACATCCATTACACTGTTCCACTTCCATTTAGTACCTATGCTTGTTTGGATTACTTCTCTACCTTTGTGCTACTGATATGGTACTCCCATCCCTCATTTATGCTTTGCCCTAAACCTGTTAATCAACCTACCCCACACAGGGTTTACTCTGCTTTCCCTCTCCTGACTTCCTTTTCTGCTCCTGCTCCTACTCCCCCTTCAGAGTTCACTACATTTGTTCTGTCTTCCCCTGACTTTATTTATTAGCCTAACCTAGATAGGTTTTACTCAACTTTCCCTGTCTTAACCCCCTTCTTTGGTCCAACCTCACCTTCAGAGTTTGACTTTCTACTTCACCCTTTCACTCCAGTTGCATAGGTTAGATAACTTTCAGTTTGATGTTACAGTGAAACAATGAATAGGCAAGGATTTGCCTCCTACCTTGTCCAGCATCTCACCATCCAAAGTGCCCTATTGGCCTGCAGTCCCACTATGGACATCCTACCAATGTCCCAGAGTCAGACACCCCATTCTTGCTTTGTTTCACTCATGCAATGGGATGCAAACACTATGGGACACAATAGGTGAGGGAGTCTATTGGTTCTGATTGTACCACAACAGGGAGGAATAAATTGCCATTGGACATCATGCAGGACAGCTTCTTGGTATGGTAGCATATGGTACCAACTGGGCAGAAAGCTACTTCTGTTCTGGTCTATCCAGCTCAAAGATGGTTGAGGGGTAGAAGTTTGATAACTGCTTGGGTCTAGTAAACATAATACAGTGTGGTATGAGTTTACCACAGGAAACTGTCAATTGACAACAAATGCCATGATCTTGGACCTTAGGTGGGCAGATTTCCCTAAGATGAGGGAATTGATCAAGGACAAACTGCTGGGGTGGCAGGTACCAAGGATAAGTGGAGAACAGTAAAAAAAGCCATAACAGATGTCATGAATTCCTGCATGATGAATGTTACTAAAAAGAACAAACAGAAGACGGCATTCTGGTTTTCCAAGGTGGTAAGGAAGGCAGTGGTGCCAAAAAAGTATTTTGAAGAGTTACAAGAAAAAGAATGGGAAAGTAATGAGATAACTATCAAAAGGAATTGAAAGAGGCAAGAGTAGTAGTTTGGAAAGCAAAAGCAGAAATGAAACTGCAGATTTCAGAAGTTAAAAGGAGTGCAAGGATTTTTTGACATGTCTGGGGGAAGATGAAAGGGTGATTGTTAGGGTAACTGGTGGGGAGGTTGGTGGAGGATGGTGGGAAAAGGCTGGTGCACTCAACAACTTCTTTTGCTCAGTTTTCATGGTGTGGGATTTGGGGCTGTCACCAGACAGTTAGTGTAAAGGCTTCCACTAGAAGAGTGGAATGGAGTACATAATGATTACGTAAGACAGGGTGGTGAAAGAGCTGTTACCCTGTATGGTGGACAAGACACTGGGACCTGGCAATTTTCACCCAAGGGTGCTGAAGGAAATGAGATCAGAACTGGCTGCACCCCTGTAAGATACAGTACATTCAGGTGCTCCATGGAAACAGAGAAAGTTCCAGGGGATTAGAGGTCTACAGATGTGGTTCCACTGAACAAGGGTGGGGTCATGAAAGACCTCTGTAACTTCAGGCCAGTCAGTCTTACCTCAATTGTTGACCCCGGTCAAGAAAAAGTAGAAGAATACCAAGAGTCATTATTCTTTTTTTTTCCCTTTATTTCTATACCTGTAAGCATGATGAGCATGTCTGCCCATTTTCATGTCCAGCATGTCTAAAGGGTTACAGGACAGTAAGCAACATGGGCCCATGATGGGAAGATCATCCCAGACCAACCTCTTGGTGTTCTTTAAGTTGGTCACAAGAGCAGTGGATAAGGGGCAGGTGGTCATTGTGCTCCAGTTCAACTTCAGCAAGGCCTTTGATTCAGTATGGCATGCATGCTATTAAAAAAGCTGGAAGATCTAGGGATAGGTGAAGGGCTCATAAGGTGGATTAGAAGCTGGTTAGAGGGAAGAAAGTAGGGGTTAGTAGTGAATAGAATTAAGTCAAATGACAGGGAGATGACAAGTGGGGTTCTACAGTTGTCAGTCCTGGGTCTGAGTCTGTTCAATATGTTAATCAGTGACATTGAGTCCTTTGGGTTCAGGACAAGATGAGTCTCTCTGCAGATGATGTGAAAGCCTGTGTCTGTGTGACCACTTAACAAAGGATCAGGGATTTCTATAGCCCTGCCCTGGGGAGGACAATCCAGGGTGAATGCCAGTGGATAGACTTAAGTCCCAGGGGATAGGGTGAGGTGGGGCTGAAGAAGAGCAAGCTGAAGACCAAAAAAGGAAACAAAGGGGGATGTGGAGAAATTGTCAAAGTCTTACAGTTGAGGTTCAGTGTCAGAAAGCAATGCATATTGGTAAGAAGAACCATGCACCAAATACTAAATGTTGGGAGGGGGTAGTTGGCCACAATGATGGAGGAAGTTGATGTGTGTTATCAGCAACAGTCTCAAACCTACAGGCCAGTGCAACAAAGCATATAATAGACAATCAGAATTCTGGGATGTCTAGGGAGAGGGTTCAATAGTAGATGGAGGGAGGTGATATTGCCCATGTAAAGGCCCCTGGTGAGGCCCCACCTGGGATACTGTACTCAGTCCTGGAGTACACACCTGAGGAAAGATATGGATAAGTTGGGAACTCAGTGTACAGCATAGGGTCACTGAGATGATCCAGGGTAAGCAGAAGAGATCATATGAATAAAGGCCAGCAAACTTACACATGCACAGTACATGTTGCAGGCCATAGATGAGAAGAAATATGACTGTCTTGCAAGTTCCTTGAGGAATAAACAAAGTTAACAGCATGGATCTGTTCACTACGAATGAAAGCACAGTGATGAGAGAGCATGAGTGGAGTTCTTCTTCAGTGAAAGGGTCAGTCAGAAATGAACAGATTACTGAAAGAAGTGGAGGAGCCTGGGCCTACAAATGGGTTCAAGTTTGGGTGGGACAGATACAGAGGGCTTTTAGCACCAAAAGGGGGAGGGTAAGGAGGGAGAAGTGGGAAGCCGAGTGGATCAGCTGTGGGAAAAGGTGGTAAGACTCTAGGTAAGACCTTTCTTCATCAGTATGTCAAGGGGGGATATATGAAACTGGGTACACTGGATGAACCATGAGGTGCTGCCTGTCTATGGCATGGGTGAGGCGAGGGTACTTTGCACCATGTGATTTAATGAATGGTTGAAGAAATGGTGTGGAGCACAGGGATTTGGCTTCATTGAGGACTGGGGTTCCACCTGGAAGGACACCAGCCTATACTGGCAGGATGGTCTGCATCTGTCCAGGAAGGGAACAAGTCTTTTGGGCAGTCAGTTTAAATGCTTAATTGGCAAGCTTTTAAACTAGTGAAGGGGGGAGGCACTGATAAGCAGCAGGAAATTCCCAGCCTCCCCTTACAAAAGAGGGTACTAAATGAGAAAAAGACCAAGGCAAAATGGACATTGGGGGATGCTGCTACAAAAGGTAAAGCCATCAAAAAATGGAGTGCAATGAGTACCAATGCCTGTAGTCTGGGTAACAAGCTTCCTGAATTAGTGGCCTTGATGGAAGAGGAACATTTGGATATTGTGGCAGTCACAGAAGCATGGTACACACAGAACCATGACTGGGACATAAACATACCAGGATACACTATCTACAGGAGGGACAGAGAGGGTAAAAGAGGAGGAGGAGTAGCTCTCTACATAAGGGAAGGAATCAAAGCAACAGAACAAAAGGGTAAACAGGGAGGAGAAGAAGCACTGTGGGTCAACTTGGAGACAGGCAATGGCACCACAATCCGCACAGGGGGTGGTATACAGGCCCCCCTTAGGGGGAGGAAATGGACAAGGAAATGATAGACAGTATACTTAGAATGGCAGAAAAAGGGGAGATATTGCTGATGGGTGATCTGGATATGCCAGATGTCAACTGGAGTGCAGTTGTAGCAGCCACTTCTAAGAGTGGGTTATTCTAGATGTCCTACAGGGGGGCATGCCTTAGACAACTAGTATTGGAACCCACTCAAGATGGAGCAATCTTAGATCTGGTCCTCTCAAATGGAGATGGAGAGAGGATCACAGATGTAGAAATGGGTAGCCATCTGGGAACTAGCAACCCTCGAACAGTATGGTTCACAATAAACACAGCTATAGAGTCAAGCCATACAAAGGCAAAAGTACTGGACTTTAGGTGGGCTGACTTTGCCAAAATGGGTGAGTTCCTAAGGAATGCACTAGCAAATGGACAGGAAGGAGGGGTGGAAGAATAATGGGGAATAATAACAACTGCCATCACAGAAGTAACAAGCCTTTGTGGGAAGTAAATAAACAAAACAAAATGGTGTAAGAAACCACTATGGTTCTCAAAGGAGGTGGCAGTGAAGGTTCAAGAGAAAAAGAAAGCATTCAGTAAGTACAAGGAATCACAGAAGGAGCAGGACAGAGAATTGTATCTGTTAAAGTAAAAGGAAGGTGGGAAGGCAGTTAGAACAGCAAAGGCCCAAACCGAGGAAAAGATAGCTAACTCAGTTAAGAAGGGGGGGATAAAACCTTTTATAGGTACATCAGGGAGCGTAGGAAGACCAAGGGAAGGATAGCGAGGCTTAATAAAGGGGAAGTGGGTGGGCAGAGGATGATGGTGAAAAGGCAGAGATACTAAACAAATACTTTTGCTCATTATTTACAAATGAAGAAGGGGAGGTACCTAAACCAAACAATAGAAACACTCTGGATACAGAAGTTGATACCAGCCCATTTACAGAAGAAAGGGTTCTGAAAGAACTCTTAAAACTGAAGGTGGACAAAGCAATGGGGCCTGATGGGATTCATCCCAGAATTCTAAAAAGAACTAAGGGTAGAACTAATGACACCACTGACTACCCTCTTTAACAAATCATGGGAGGATGGGGTGATACCTGAGGACTGGAGGAGGGCAGATGTGATTCCACTTCACAAAAGTGGGAGCAGGGCAGAAGTGGGAAACTACAGACCTGTTAGTTTAACCTCAGTGATAGGGAAAATGATGGAATCACTTCTGAAGGAAAGAATTGTTGAGTACCTAGAGGCCAGAGGGACACAGGACCCAAGGCAGCATGGATTCACAGTGAGAAGGTCATGCCAGACGAATCTAATAGATTTCTTTGACTGGGTGACCTAAGTAGTTGATCAGAGAGGGGCTGTGGACATGGCCTACCTAGACTTTAGCAAGGCAATTGACACAGTCCCACACAAAAGATTAATATACAAGTTAGCCAGCCTGGGAATAGGTCCCAAGATGATAGCCTAGGTAAAGAACTGGCTGGAGAATAGGACACAGAGGGTAATAGTAAATGGAGTCCACTCTGAAGAAAGGGGGGCTACTAGTGGGGTACTGCAGGGTTCAGTATTAGGACCGGTCCTCTTCAATGCCTTTACAAATGATATTGCAGAGGGACTGGAAGGAAAAGTATGTCTCTTTGCAGATGACACAAAGATCTGCAACATAGCTGATGCACAAGGCGGGTTGGAAAGAATGAGAAGGGACTTGGCAAGGTTAGAGTAACTGGTCAAATGTATGGCAGCTTAGATTCAATGCTAAGAAGTGCAAGATAATGTACCTGGGAAACAAAAACCCAGGGGAAGAGTACACAATGGGGGGTGAGATACTGTACTAACAACAACAAAATGGAAAGGGACCTGGGGTAGTCATATCAGATGACCTAAAGGTAGGCAAGCAATGTGAGAGGGCAGTAAGGAGGGTGGGGGATGCTGGGATGCATAGGAAGAGGCATCACCAGTAGAAAACAAGAAGTTGTTATCCCTCTGTACAGACAGCTGGTGAGACCCCATCTGGCGTACTGTTTGCAGTTCTGGAGACCCAGTCTCCACAAAGACATAGGCAGGATGGAAGCTGTCCAGAGGAGGGCAACTAAAATGGTGCAGGGTCTGCACCAGAAGATATATGAAGAGAGACTTAAAGAGCTTAATACGTATAGCCCCGAGGAAAGGAGGGAGAGGGAGGAGATGACAGAAACTTTCAAGTACCTCAAGGAAATCAACAAAGTCCAAGAGGGTAACATCTTTCAGAAAAAGAGGTGTGCAAGAACAATAGGGCACGATTTGAAGATAGAGGGGGTTGGCTCAGAGGTAATGTAAGGAAGTATTTTTTCACAGACAGGGTTGTGGATGCATGGAACAGCCTTCTGGAGGAGGTTGTGGAGTTAAAAACAGTGGTGGAATTCAAGCATGCATGGGACAGTCATAAGGCAATTCTAGGGGGTGGGGGTAGGAAAAAGTAGGCTGCTGGTTAACTAGGATCTGCAGCTTATCCATTAGATTGGGAAATGGGCAGACTGGGTGGGCCAAGTGGTCCCTTATCTGCCATCAAATTCTATGTTTCTATGTCTTGCTGTCACTTTCTGCATGTATATTTGCATGCCTAAACCAATCTCAAGAAACAGCTAAAATGAATCCTATCATGTGTCTAAAAACCTGTTTCTAAAACTTGCCCACCCTTTGGAATAGTTACCAGCTTGCCAACACAAAATGAGCAGCCACACACAGTTCCATAAAAAAAAAGATATGTACTTACATTAGGGACGATGCACAATGTACTGTACATATTTCCTGTTTTTTTTTTTTTTTACTTTGAGCTGTATGTAAACTGTTAACTACATTCCTGTCTTTTGTGCAATAACAGTCTTTACTACTTGGTCTGGGTTGTTCCAGAAAAATGGCAACTTTTCTTACTGTACTCACTTGATTAACAAATAAATTGACTTAAACTGAATATTACTGCTGAATACCAGATATATTGGGGTATCCAATACTCAAAACAAACTATTAAATATTTTTTCTTATTCATTGTATTTCGCTCTTGAACTTAGACAAAAATAAATAAATGAAAGCCCTCAATTATTCCCAGTAGCCAGGGCTAGACCTTTTGGCCTTTTTTATTTGAAGTTCCTAAGTAAAATACCATGAATAATGAAAAATAATTTATTTAGTCTCAGTAATGAATACCATAATGTTGTATTCAGGTGTTACTATCCAGGACATCCCTAATTTACAGTAATGGTAACATGAAGACATTTTGTTCACATTTCACCTTTCAGACCATTTTCACTACTTCTCAAATTGTAGACAGTCTCCAGCAATGCTTTTCACAAATTAGATACTCTACTGAAGTGAAGTGCAATAACTTCCTACAGCTCCAATTTAAAAATAAAATAGTGCTACTTGATGGCTCAATGGAAGCACATGACACTTTGGTGCCAGTAACCTGGGTTTGGGAGCAGAATTTTGGTGCTGGAATTAGAGTGGCCAGGGTTTGGGAGAGCTGCTGAACATAGGAGACATCCAGGTTCCAGCATAACAGCTGTCCCTTGCAGAGAGCCAGGGAGCCTTCTCCCTCACAAAGTGTGACATCAGCTCATACTGTAGTACGCTGCCACATCTGAGGCCACTGGAGGCATGACTTAATGTCAAGATAGGTGAGAGGGACTTGGAAAGAGAAAAACCTAGAAAAAATAAACGCCTTTAGCCATGTAAATGACAATGGCTAGCTTCCTCTTGCCTTGCTCCATGAGGATCCCCACTGGCTCAATGGTGTGGAAGCAGGTAATGGGGTGAGGGGTAGTTGTCAAGGGCTGAAAAGATAGGAAAAGTTGGTGGTTGGAGATACACACAGCTGTTTTCAAAAATAAAAAAAATTACAGGGTATAAGAAAATAAATTCTCTGACTTCAAGTAAGTTCTCATGCTGAAATTATGTGTTATTGCCTTGTTTAACATTAGTAATTTAATAGTCAAAATCTTTGCATTAAGTAGCTGGTAGTCCCTTAATGGCAGTACAAAATCAGTAGGAGGTCCTTCTCATTCTCTTCCCCATACCTGTGGTGCTCCCTGACCCCACCCCCATTGTCCTGGCATGCCATACTTTAGCACAGTTTAAAAAGACACTAAAATCCTTCTTCTGGACTGCAGCTCCCTGCAACTGTTTTCATTCAATATTATGTTTCCACCCCCTACAATGCTGCTGATACTTAGACCCTAGCCTGTTCAAACTGTGATACCTAACTAAAAGATCACTTCCCTCAAACTAACAACAACTGTATGTATGTATATATTCATAGTAATTGAAGGAATGACAACTGTAAATATGCATTCCTGTATGCAAATATTTATTGTCATTAAATGTAAATAGTATGTATGTAGTATTAGCTTTTTCATGTAACTAATTTTTCATGACTATATATGTGTATACACAGTATTGCCTGATATTGTACATTACTGTCATTTATTGTACGTAACTTATTCTGGATAGCACCTTAAAAGGGACACCTTGTCTTAGAGGGCTTACCCAGACACCAATTTTCAAATAAGTAAATTAATTAACCAACTACCCTAATAAAATGAAAGAGGAGCAGTTTACACCTTTATCATTATGGCTGACTGACCCTCTATTTCTCTGTATAGCACCAACATAAATTGATTTTTGCAAACAGTATATCTTTATAATAAAAAGGGTTAACATGGGATGTGTGGAATTGCTAGAATTGGAATCATCAGATTCTAATCCATTTTTCAGAATACTTGGAATTGCCAATGTAAAGCCCCATTTCTAAAATTAAAGGTAAAATAAAGTTTTATATTGGAAATTAGGATTTAGAAATTAGGAATTAGGATTCAGTATTCCAGTTCTTATTATGGTGTCCATTTAGGAATTGGGATTAAACAGGATTCACAATTTAAGATTACGAAATTCCTTTAAACTATTGTTAGATCAGAATGAGCCCATTCTGGCCATCCCTACTATAAAGTGTTTTTATCTGAAATGTTGTTTTCTGCCCCCCCAACCCCAGGAGAACTGGCCCAGGACATTATCTCTTTTGCCCTTGCATTAATCGCCCCATAATAGCAGTACTGCAGATATCACTTGTGTAGCTCCCAAGGAGTTTAGGTTCCTTTGTAGGTCTACTAGGCCTTAATGATTTTACTCAAACCAGTCTTGCGACTCCAGGCCAGATGAATGAGCTGGGAGTTCTGAGTGGGTGCAATCAACTTTCTCAGACTGGAAAGTCTCCAGACATTTTTACTTTCAGTTCATAGAAGAGCTGAAGGAAGAGTCATGCTTCATTTTGGAGAGCTGAATGCTTTTGATGGAAGAGAACTCCACCCATGTTTGGAGATTGTGACGGAGGTCATGTAATTGCCACTGCCACCATATGGAGTGAATCCTCATGGACAAGTTGACTCCTAAGGGATATTTTCTATCACAATCAGATAAGTTGCAACATCTAAGGAGAAATGTAAATTGTTTGAAATTTGAGCAGAAGGATTTCTCGACCTGGGATGCTGAGGATTTAGTTTAACCAGGGACCTTCTGTACCATGGGGACTGAGGTGGAAAGTTTTGAGGTGGCAGGTCACTTGTTACTGCAGTCCCCCAAGAGGGAACTGCACCTCATTCCCCTATTACAAATTGAGTGGCATAATTCCACAATGTATTTCGAAAATGTCCTGAATAAATATTGTGACTTTTGACCCTTGTATTTGATTTTTATTTCTCAAATCAGAATATTTAAGGTCAGATACAAATTGTTACTTGCTCTGAAAGAAGAAATATGTGTATTAAAATGCTTCCTGTTAATGAACATTCCTCTCCTGTGGATTTTGAATGTTTTTGATAAAAATGATAGGGCTCTGAATGAAGGACAATTCATGCCACCATTACAGCCATAATTAGATTTCTTGTTGATTAAAATGTGTTTTTTAAGCATGCCAACTGATTTCATATCTCCAAAGCTTCATTTGTACATATGAGAATTAATCGAATTGTGCACATTTTTATTTATTTATTGCAAGAATCAGAATTACAATCTTTGAGTCAAGCACTCTTTTGCAAAGGCTCTATGTCAAAAAAAAAATAATAAGGTACAAGAAAGACAAGAACAGGACAATATTACAATGTTGAAAAGAGGACAAGTAACAAATTCAAGGGTGGAGAGGTCCAGCCCAAGTCAGACAGCAAGCAGTAAACAACAATAGTTACAGCACCAAAAGACAGTGATCAATAAACAACAGTCTGGTTACAATACTTGCTGAGTCAAGTGGTAGGGGCAGACCCCAAGTCAAAGGAAAAGTGGTGGGTGACTTGCATCCACATTGCAGATAGGGATGAGGTGCAGTTACTGCAGGAGTAGGAGAGACTTTCCGAGCAGAGTTAGGATTTAAATGGGCCTAGACGGTGCTCCAGAGAGTCAGTAGGAGATAATTCATTCAACCAGAAGGGAGACATGTGGAAAAAGGAGCATTGGTCCAGGGAAGTCCTGTAGCAGGGTACTATGAGAGGGGGCAGACAGAAAGCTTTGAGTTGTCCAGGGTTGGGTGGAGTGCTGCACAAGATAATGAAGTCCCAGGAGTAGGAGCAGAGTGAGAGGTTTCTGGTGAGGAGACAGGTCTGGAATCTGAGCTGTCCATCGAAGTTAAGCCAGTTGGTGCAACAACAGAGCTCTCAGGTATGGGTCCATCAGTCACATCTTGTGACAAGTCTGCAGGCTTTATTTAGGGAGATCATAATACAGTGTAGGGCAATAGGGTCAGCAGAGCCATAGATGACAATCCCATAGTCAATAAGTGAGAGCACTGAAGATGTCACAGCAAGGTTTAGGGTGTCTGAGGGCAGGCAACCCCTATGCCTATACAAGAGCCCTATTCTAGCATTGACAGCAGAGCAGAGGAGATTGATATGTTCGAGGAAAGTGAGAGAGGAGTCAAGGGTGATGGCCTAGGTATTTACAGGTGGGTACCAGGTCAAGTAGGGAGCCCCTGGAGTTTAGAATGGTGAGGAGAAAGTTTTTATATTTGCTTTGTCTGTGATTGATGAGCATGGCTTTGGTCTTGTTGTAGTTCATGACAAGGTGGTAAGAACCAGGCTTCAGCCTCAGTGAAGGAGTGCTACAGGGAGGCTTGAAGAGAAAGGTGGTCAGGGTGACTGTCAAATATGACTGCATCATCAGCGTAGAGAAGCAGCTGACCTGAGCAAGCTTTGGGGAGAGTATTTAAGAACTTGTTAAACAGGAGGGGGCCCAATATACAGCCTTGGGGGACCCCAGAGTGAACCAGTTTACTGGGCATGAGTGTGGTGTTTAACTTGACCCTCTGAGTTCTGTTGCTCAGATAACATTTAAACCAGGTGATTGCTTCCAGAGATAACCCCAAGAGATGCAGAGGTTGTAAGAGAAGTGTGTGGCTGACAGAGTTGAAGGTTTTGGTTAAATCAATATAGGTAGAGCCAACCAAGTGTCCTTGATCAAGGGCTTTGTTGATGACGGCAGTGTATTCAAGAAGAGCAGTAGTAGTACTGTGTCCCTGCCTGAAGCCATGTTGTTCAGGACAGAGCAGATCATATTTAATGAGATAGTCAATGAGTTGATCTGACACCATTTCTTTCTAAAGCCTTGGAGATGGGGGGGTAGAATTGGGATGGGACTGTAGTTGCTAGGGTAGGTATGGTCCCCACCTTTAAGGATTGGGGTGATGACAGCTGATTTCCAGCATGTTGGGAATTGTCCGAAGCAGAGAGACCAGTTGAGGATGTCCATGGTGGGGGCGATTATGGTGTCTAGGGTGAGCAGGACAAGTTTGAGGTTCAGTGAGTCACTACTAAAGTTCGATTTGCCCAGGGCTTTGGTAAGGTAATGTCTTGCCTCATTGTGGGGGAGAGTGTATGGAGCCTGAAGGTGGGGGTGGTTGTGGGATTTTATTTTATTTATTTAGCTTTTGTTTACCAGGTAAACACACTAGACAAGAAATTTCTATTTTCAGGAGCTACCCGGGAGAGTACAAGATAAAACTTACACACAGGATAACAGCATAACAAAGAAGTAAACAGTGAACAGTGCAACAATGAAAAATAGACATATACAATAGTGATAAAAATCAGGCAAGCAGTAAATATGTATATACTTATCATGGAAGGGTACAACAGCATTAAGGTAACACAGTAAACATGTCGTGAAATGCATGCAGGATAAATTTGAGCAGGGCATGGGTCACAAGCCTATTTTTATGGGCAAGTGCTTCGGTGCCAGGGATAAAAAAAGAGGGGGGGGATCTTTCATAAGCTAGATGGTTTGGGGCCCAATGGACAGAAAGATAGGTAGAGTACACTAAGGTGGCTAGAGAGATACCTGGGAGTTTATGGACAGTTACAGGCAGAGGCAGATTTCAAGTGAGACCACAGAGAGTTCTTAAACAGTTGATGAGAGGGAGTGCATCTGATGGATGCAGGAAGGGAGGGCACAGACATCAAAGGCATGATCACCTGGCAAGGTACGAGTTTTGGGGACAAGGAGGGACAGCGTGTCAATAGACCTGAGTTAGTATGATGGTTGTGCAGGCAGAAGTAGCTGAAACAGGGCAGGCATTGCAGGCAATTTTGTCTATGAAGCAACCCAGAACAAAAGAACGATAGCTACTTGGGGACAACCAATGAAGCTTCTCATGTAGCTCACAGTAATGGGTGAGTCAAAGGACAATAAGAGCAAAGTGGCAAATATTGTAATAAGCCACATCCCATTTAGCAAGGCTATATTTGATGGTGAGGGGAAAGTTTGTCAGACCATAGCTCAGTGAGGGGAGAAATACTTCTTTGGCAAGAGCAAGACACACAGTTAATGTGGGGGACCCAAGAGCCCTATAAGCAAGCCAAGTTCGATGTTTGTTGCCTTGCACACATTTTGAATGTGGAGGGAAAGGTCTAGTTGAGGGTCAAGGGTGACATCCACATATTTGAATGAGCCTATTATGACAACAGGGACCCACTGAAGACTCAAGACCTTTAATGGGGCAGAACACCACTTATTTCGTTGAGAAGCCAAAGATCAGTGTCAGCGGCACAGCAGGTTACACACTCTCCTCTGCAGCTGGGAGATCAGATGGCTGTGGGTTCTATTCCCACAGCAGGCACTTGGGTAAATATCCCAATACGGACACTGCTGTGCAGCATGAGGGAATGCTGCACTCCTGAGGTGCTGTCTTTCGGATGAGATGTTAAACTGAGGTCCCACCTGCCTGTTCTAGAGGTTGTTCAAGTGGACGTTAAAGATCCCATGGCACTTCTTGAAAAGAGATGGGGAAGATGGGGAAACTGGGGAACCATGTCCTCTAAGGTGGCCAAGGAGCAGAGGCTGCTGGATGGCTTCCAGGATGTGTTCTTAACACAGCATGTGATGGAGCCCACAAGGGAGGGGCATGTCCTGGATGTGGTTCTGGCAGATGGGGATCTGGTAAGGGACATGGTTGTACAGGACCCCTGACTGGGAGTGACCACAATACTGTCTGGTTTAAAATAAGCATTGGGGAGTGGGGTGAGATCTAGGACACTGGCAGTGGACTTCAGAGGGCAGACTTTATGGGCATGGGAAATATTCTCCAGGATCACTTGAAGGGATTACCTCAACAACAAGTGTGGAAAGGAGATGGGAGGTCATAAAAGCAGGGACTTCATGAGGCAGTCAGGATCTGCGCTAAGTTGAAGCGGAAGGGAGCAAGGTCACATAAACCATGCTGGTGGTCCAGTGAGGTCCAGGTAGCAGTCAGAGAAAAAGAAGGCGACACAAAAATATAAAACAACAAGAGGGATAGGGATAAGGAAATGTACCAGCTTGCATCTAGAAAAGTCACCCGTATGGTGAGGGGAGCTAAGTCCAGTAAAAGCAGCAGCTGGCACAGGGGATACATGGAGGAAAAGGGGTTCTTCCGTACATTGGGAGGCGGAGAAAACTAAGGGCCATCTCAACAGATTGAGATCAGAAGGAGGTGGGTGGAAGAGGTGAGGGACCAGGCAGAGGTATTTAATGAGTACTTTGCCTCTGTGTTCACTAGGGAGGGGGATGGGATATCTACAAAGCAAGGCACAAAGGGGATAGAAGCGGCAGGGAGTGGGATCAGGGGAGCAACAGAAATGGAGCAAAAGGGAGGGAAAGGTACCCCAGGGGTGTCACATCTGGATAAGGATAAAAAGACCAGTTAGGTGGAGGGGACGGATGATGCCATCCCCACCAAAAGGGTGTGGTTTGCCCTCAGGCCCTAAAGAAAGACAAATCTCCTGGGCGGATGGCATTCATCCGAGAAGTACTATAGAATTGGCGGACATACTGGCTGCACCCTGGTGGAGCTTTTTCAACAGGTCACTTGAGACAGGAGGGTACCTAGGGATTGGCGGAGAGGCACATGTGTACCAATCCATGCTGGGGGTCAAGGAAGTACCAGGAAACTATAGACCCATCTAGTTTAACCTCGGTGGTGGGAAAATTAATGGAGAGTATACTAAAGGAACGATTGGGGTTTACTTGGAGGAGGTGGGAGGTCTGGATAGTCGGCAGCATGGGTTTGTGCCAGGTAGATCATGTCAAACCAACCTTGTGGAGTTCTATGAATGGGTAACATCAGAACTGGACAGAGGTAAGCCTGTGGATGTATTATTCTTTGGACTTCAGCAAGGCGTTTGACTCTGTCCCCACAATGGTCTGGTAGAGAAACTGATGGGGTTAGGAGTAGGCCCTTTGATGGTCAGATGGATTGAAAACTGGATAGCTGGATGCACTCAGAGAGTAGTGGTCTGTGGGGAGCTCTAACCCTACAGAGGTTGGTAGTGGGGTACCACAGGGCTCGGTCCTGGGTCCAATCCTGTTTAATGCATACATATCAGACATCAGGGATGGTATAGGGTGTGAAATGAGTCTCTTCGCGGATGACTCCAAGATGGGAGCAGTAGTTGAGGGAGAAGAGGGGAGGTTGGCCCTGCAAGGGGACCTGGACACCCTGGAAAGCTGGGCTCACACATGGAAATTAAATTTCAATATCACCAAGTGCAAGGTGTTGCATCTTGGTCAGGGAAACCCTAAACACAGGTACACCCTGGGAGGAGAGGTGCTGGAAGCCTCAACGGGGAAAAGACCTAGGGGTCATGGTGGATACATGTATGAATAACACTGAGCAGTGCAGGAGAGCAGCTAGCAAGGCAAACAGGATGTTGGGATGCATCGCAAGGGGATCACCTCTAGGAGCAAGGAAGTGATTCTGCCGCTGTACAATGGACTGGTTAGACCACACCTTGAGTACTGTGTACAGTACTGGAGACCACACATTGAAGAGGGACATACAGCTCCTGGAGAGGGGTACAGGGAGGGCAACAAAGATGATACGAGGCTAGGGATTTGACTTATGAGGACAGACTTGAGGAGCTCTGCCTGTTTTCATTGGAGAGAGGAGAGACAGGGGGACATGATTGGGGTCTTCAAGTACCTCAAGGGAATAAATAGGGTAAACATGGAGGATCTTTAGACTAAAGCAGGGAGGCATCACCAGAGGGCATGGTTTGAAGTTGGAAGGTGGAAGGGTGAGGGGAAAAGAGGAGGAGGTTTTTCACTGAGAGGGTGGTGGACCCTTGGAATGCTCTGCCTGGTGAGCTGGTTCAGAGATCCACAGTGGAGAGCTTTAAGAGAGGTGGGACAGACACAGAAAGTGGATGTATCAGATGATGGCCTGTCCCGGGGGGGTGGGGATGGATGATAGGGGTTTCTGGAGCACAAGGGATGGGAGGGTCTCGGCACCCAACTAAGGATCTAGGTTCGAGCAGACTTGATAGACCATAAGGCCTAATCTGCTGGCAAATAGTATGTTAGTATGTTAGTAAGATATTATTAAAACAAAAACAAACATTATAAACAAACTGTTCAAATCTTTTTACATTGTATTACATAAATTAAGCTATACCAGTAATATTTTTCAACAATTCTTTTGTTGTTTCCTTCCCCAAAACCTTACATTCTTCTTAATATATATTATCAATTTCATCCTGAAACTTAAAAAATCTATCTTGCACTGTTAAATTCTTATTTTGTAGAAATCTTAGACATCTATTTTGCCATATGACCCACTTTAAGACTGCCAGAATAACACAAACCATATTTTTATTCAAATCCCCACATTCTTTTGTTAATTGCTCATAAATCAAAATATCATAGGTCATACACTTAAAAATTTGCATACCCCAATAATTTGCTACCATCTCCCAAAAAGTCTTAATAATAACTAGTTAACCTCATTATCAACTTGTTTTCGATAACTGTAAAAAGCCATATCAACCCACAGGTTGATACAAAAAAACTTGTATCAACCCATGGGTTGATATGACTTTCACAGTCTCGCACCAAGAAGCCAACAGCAGACCAGACCAATGAAATAGACGGAGTCAGCATGGTACAGTTCTCCATCTCCAACCATATACTTCCATTTCAGGATGAACCCCATTTTAAAAAAAATGAACAGAGCGTCAATGCCTAATCCTGAATATGTTAATATAAAAAATAAAACATGTCTAAGGGGTTGATATGCAGTTTTTTTAGAACACCCTGAGTGTATGATAATAGTGGAGCCTCTCAACCTTCGCTCTTGAGGTTTCTCTATTATCATACACTTTGGGTATGTAGAAAAACTGCATATCAACTCCTTACATTCTCTATATAATGGTACTGCCAGTACTAAGGTGTGTCCTATACTGTTAGAGTTAAACACGTTTAAATCCAAGGACATACATTGTCTGTGCCACAAGGAATTGTCTGGAATAGTACTAGTAGCTTTAAGGATGTTTAGCATGAAATACGATGTGTAAATGTATGCTCTGCAAAGTGCCTGTAGCTTTAATTAGTCTTAGGAACTAGGTGCTTTAATTACCTCAGCCTGCACCAAAGAAAGTATTAAAGTTTATTCTAAAACTAGAAGCATTTTTAAGCTGCACTAGCCTTCCAAAAGACTACCCTGTACACTGTTTAGTATAACTCCTGGTAATGAATTGCTGTTTCTCCTAAAATCTGATTTGATACTCACATAACTCCAAAGTGATCTCGTGCTGTTTAGAGCCAACAAATAACCCTGACAATTTCTCTTTCTTCTTAGACAGTCTGCAAGGGTTGAGAGGACCAGCAACACCCCCGGCTGCTGGAGCCCAGCTGTAGGATCCAGTATCCAGGTGCGGCTGAGCGCAGCAACACGCCAACAAATTTGAACTGTGTGTTTTGGCCCCTCCGGTGCTGTGTGCCAGCTACTCCACAACCCCCAATGCCACCCTTGGCAAACTCAGCCTTATATAAGGTTTCTCACATGATGGAAATAACCTATCAGCCCACTCTCCTATTAGCAGATTATACAATTGCTCCTCTAGTGGACACTACACACAAATTCCACTGCCTAACTCTGCAAGCAATATGCTGCTTCTGTTTTTCTTTACAATTAGCCTGCTTACACCTCAAAGCTCCCTCTCACCTACCTCCAACTCTGAAATGCAGCCAGACCGCATCTCATTAAGTACCAATACTACACCCCCTCCTTTTCATGTAACCTCCACTCCAGTGCTACAGCAGCAGCATCAATACTCTCAGAACAACTGGATCCCTAGTGCTTCCATACTGCCACCCTTGTTTCATGCAGGTCTAACACTACTACTCACGTCCTCACTAAATAGCCCTCTTCAAACATCACAAGTTCCTATCCACTGCAAGCCCAAATGGGGGAAGCAATTTCCTAAACAACTCATAGTGTTGCTACTCCTCCTGTCCAGGGACATAGAATTATACTCTGGTCCAAGCCCCCCAACACCTACCAGCCCCTCACATTACCAAAGGGACTTCAAAATGTGCACCTCAACATCTGTAGCATCTTGAATAAAATCACAGCCCTTCAACCATTAGTACTATCACTTCGCACAGATGTTATGATTATCTCTGAAACCTGGCTAAAGCCCCATAATTTGGACACAGAAGTTTTGATACCCAGCTACTTACTCCTTCAACGAGACTGCCAGGGCAAATAAAAGGGGGGTGTCATTGCCATGTAGATCTCCTCTATGTTTCAGTTCACTCCAGTACAGTTCCCTATGCCCGCTCAGTCCATAAACTCCTTGCTAATTAAACTCTCTCTCCCCTACTCCACTCCACTATATATTGCAGGGTCCTACTGTGCCCCTGACACCTCCCTGCCTGACGTGGTGGACCACCTGGGCACCCTAAAGTCTACCACCTCAGGGGGCAAGTCACATATTCTAGGTGATTTCAATTTCAACTGGCTCGCACACAAAAACTCTAAACTCCACAGCCAAGTCACTGCCTTAAACCTCACCCAACAAATTTCTGAATCCACTCACCTAAATCACAAATCACAGAACTTTTCCCTCTTGGATTGGGCACTTACCTCCCACCCCCATCGGATCATCGAAGCCGGACTTCTCCCAGACTTCCTAAGTGATCACCACATGATCTACGCAGTAAGAAAAATATTCAGACCCAAAGCACCGCCACCAAGGACGTTGCTCACTAGGTCTTACAAAGCCCTCAACCTAGATGCACTGCTAAGTGACCTGTCATGAGCTGATTGTTTTTTCATCCCCCAGGCATCTTCCCTCAACTTAGCCCTAGAATTTTGCAAGGATACTTTCCTCACAGTTTAGAACACACACGCTCCCCTCAGAAGGAAGCGGGTAAGAGGTACTCACCTGCCATGGGTCTCTGCCAATCTCATTGACCAATTCCATTCTAGGGACCATGCCTGGAAAACACATACAGCAACAGGCACCCAGGCGGCACTCTAATTATAATGGATGCTTTGTAATTCCTACACTAGGCAAGTCCATCAGGCAAAAGCCAACTATTTCAAGGCACCCTATCTTTCTAAATGAACTAACCTCAGTCTGCCCACACACATCCATTCACCTGAACGCCGATGACACCGTACTATATGCTTCAAGCCCCTCCCCCTCGGGAGTGGCCTCTATATTCCAGCAGGATTTCAATGTGATACAGCAATGGTTTCGCTCAAATCAGCTTTTTATTAACCCCAAGAAAACAGTATCCCTAACTTTTGGGACAAAGCAAAGGCTCTCCTGGCTCCACTCTAACCCTACTTTCTTCACCTCTGAGTGGACTCCATTAGAGACTTGCAGCTGTTTCAAATACCTTGGGGTCTGGCTTCATCAGCACCTTGACTTTTCCATTCATATTGACTCAGTCCACAGAAACTGCACCCAAAACTCGGTGCTTTATACCAGAACAAGAGCAGCATCCCTCTGGCAACCCGTAAAGAAATTGTTCAGAAGATGATCCTCCCAATACTCTACTACGGGGATATAGTCTACGGGGCTGCTCTCAAGTCTGCCCTAGCCAGCCTTGATCCTCTTTTCCACTCCTTCTGTCACTTTGCCCTTGACTGCCCCCTTTCGACTCAGCACTGCAATCTATACAAATCCCTTGATCTAACGTCACTCCATGAATGTAGACGCATCCACAGCATCAGGACCACAGCTAAATTCTGAGTACAGTCCTTTCTCCCCTACCTCAAATCTGCCCTCTCAGCCCTATCACAGCCTGCCTACTCCTTCAGGAGTGGAAACCCCTGGCTTCTCCAGGTTCCACATATGTCCACATCCAAGGGCCAAGCAGCGTTCAGTTCCTCATGCCAAAACTCTGGAATGCACTGCCAGAGAGCATTCGTGACTTTATCACCACCTCGCATCTAAATCATCTCCTCAAGGCTTATTTTTCCCCTACATGCGCCTGCACATAGGGCCATCAAGGAGCAGGTGCCCTAGCCCCGATTCTCATATGTAAATAAATAAGGGCCCCTAGCTACACCACACCTCGTTTCTCCTTGCCTAGTGCTCACGGCACTCCGCCCCAGCCAGGTAAATGCCCATTATAGTAGTTGTATTTTGTGCCCCCCTTTTACTCCCAGGCTGTATTTTCTGTATTTGTTTATATTTGCTTTATTCCTCACTGCCTTGTATATCTATATATGCACATTTTTTTACCTTGTCTATTAGCTGTATATATTTATACCTGTATATGATTTAAAGCGTGCATGTGTCTATAAATTGTATGTTTCCACTGTCCCCTTCCCCCAGCATGCATCTGGAATCGAGTGGTACCCCGCTCAGTATGCCTTCCTGTTAAAACTCTTAAATAAATAAATAAATAAATAAATAAATAAATACAAAATGAAACATACTTTCCTCCTGTGTTTCACAATCCCTTTCCCCACAAATTTGTTCCTCTATTTTTTTATGCTTACGATTTCCATGTACATTTAATTTCTCATGGCATCACATCCATATAGTCTCTTTCATTTTCCTCAGTATTCATTTTTCCAAGGTTAATTCCAAAATCCTTTGCACATTTATGCCTTTGTCAACCTTAAACACAGGCTTTTCCCGATACTTTTTCTCCATTATTTGTTTATATATTGGCTTCCTACTATAAGTAATTAAGGCATCTACCTTAACCCCCCACTGATTTAAATATTTTCTTCCCACCTCCATATAACCAGATCAACTTTTACCCCTACAATATTTTCCTTTTTCCCAATATTTTTAATAAAAGATGCACTCCATTTATCTGTCATATCCATTCCTTCCCTTCTCCCATTATAATGGGAACAAGATTCGTATATACAAAAATACTAACAAAAAAAAACACAGGGTTTATCATAGTCAGACCTCCATCTTTAATTGTTCTATATATTATTCCCCTTTTAACTGGATTCAGCTTACTCCCCCACAGTAATTGAAAACTAAAAAACATTATTTTATATAGCATTTGTTCTGGTACTGGAAAGATATATGTTAAAAACAGAAATATTGGAAGAATAACATTTTTCATTAAATAAATCCTTTTTTCTCTTGTCATACTCCACTGCCTCCATCTTTGTAATTTTGAATGTACAATATCATATTTTTCTTCCCAATTCCATTGAATCTCTTCTTGCCTCCAAAGTAAATCCCCAACACTTTAATGTCTCCTGTTACTATATCTAATTCCCCTTTCTTTTCCCTGCCCATGTTACCTATTGGAATGATTTTACTTTTTTCCTTATTTATCTTGATGCCACTTTATTCACTAAGACTTTCTACTATTTTTAGCAGTTTATTACCTGACATCTGGGGCAAGATATTCAAAAATGTGCCAAAGGCTGGCACAAGTCTGGCGCAGTGCACATCCAATGTGCAATGATGCAATGAGTGCAATATTCAAAGGTTGCACATGGCAAAATGCACCAGCGCAACATGGCTGAATATTGCAGGGATGAGCCATGGCACAACTAGACTTGCACCAAGGCACAACCTGACCTACACCAAAGCACAGCCAGAGATGCACCATGGCACAACTGGACTTGCGCCATGGTGCACAAAGACCAGGCCCAGACAATGGTGGGAGCACAGCAGCAGTGTAAAGGCATGGAGCATGGCAAAGGAAGACACCCTGTGACAGTGCCAGGGATGCATAGTGGCAGGCCAGAGGTGGCAACCACCAGCAGGGCATGCACAGGCACCCCCACCCAGGAACACAACCATGGCACAGAAAGCAGGCAACAGGTGGCACCAATGGCTAATGGAAGGCCACCAGTGGAGTCCCCCCACCACATGCTGTGCTCCCACTCAGACCACAGCAAGTCACACCCAGGACCATGCTGCTAAGCACACACATGCCACACATCCCAGACAGCTGCCCCATGGCCACCTCAAGGCACAGCCACTGACCATGGGGCAGGACACCATCATGCATGACCTGCACACTGACACAGGCACACCACATAGACACACATCACACCACTGCAGCATGGCTCCTCATGCCAGCTGCAAAGTAGACACTGAGACAGGCAGGTAAGCAAAATAATAACTGTATTTGAAAAACTATGTACAGGTGCAAGGGGTCAGAAAGGGTAGGAAGGTAAGGGAATGAGACAGGGAACAGAGACTGTACAGTGGGAAGGGGATGGATGGGGCAAGGGATGGCAGGGGTATAAGGGAGTTGCTGTGGTGGAACTACAGGTGGCCACAGCCTGCTGCCTGAAGCCTCCTCCTCCTCCAGTCTGCCAGCAGGATCCTGCACACCTGCTGGGTCATCTCCAGTGTCATCGACATGATCAAGATAATCTGCCTCAGCAGCCTGCAAGAAAGGGGCAGCCTTGATCCCCTTCAGATGCCTATGACAAAGGAGAGGACAGGTGATCAGTGTAAGGTCCCAAGGCACCATGTCCACTCACTGTGCACAATGGGCAGAGGGAACACTCACCCGTGGAGTGGTGCCCAAGCCATCCACAGGGGTGGGCCAATGTGTACCAGCAACCCGGCACACCATGAGAGTGCAAAGCTATGGACACTGCTGCCCAATGGCCACCTGATGGCACAGTGACAGACAGAAGGCACAAGGCACCTGCAGCACCACAGCAACACCAGAGGTAGCTGGGTGCACACCCACACCACCAACAGCTGGTAAAGGTGTGTGATGTCTGCCCCATAGTGGAATGCACCACGCACAGTGTGCAATACACAGCTGCCACGGCACATGGCACAGGTGGCTATGGCCACACCCAATCCTCCATCAAACAACCAGTAATATGCAGAGGAATGCAACAGTGCCTACCTGCCCACTGTGGTGCTGCTTGTGCCGGTCCCACTGCTGCTCATCCTCCACCACCACTGGGTCACACCGCAGCCTGCTGTACCTGGCCTGGCACTTCTGCCGCACATGCCCAGCATCGATCTTCAGGCCCTGGGAATGGAACAAAGACAGGTACACATCAGAGAACACACACAGTAGGAGACCACCACCCCCACCCCAGTGCACAGCATGTGTCCCTGTGTGACATGTCCTGCAAGGCTATAGCGCAGCACAATCTGCGGCTGGCAATGCCACTCCACAATGCGCATGCTGACAGTGTACTCCTCTTCAGGGCATGCCAGGCAGCCAAACCATCACCACAGTATAGCACTAGGGCACACATGCAGCATGGGATGACTTACTTGGCTGTGGCATGATCCCCCTGTGGATGCATGCTTGCAGTTACCTCAAGTGCTCTGCGCCCTGCCTTATCAGGTCCCCATACCGGTGGTGACATTTTTTTGTGGTCCTGGCCACCTTGGTGTCATGCACTAGCCTGGCAACGATGGCCTGCCAGACCTCCATCCTGTACTGCTGCAGGGGCACCTGCCCAAACAGCCCTAGTGCATATGGTTGCACACAGGCCACAAGATTAATCAGTTTCAAGTTGGACCAGTTATGGGCCTGATGAACTCCCCACTGTGCCATCGTGACCACTACAATAAGTGGAGACAAAATAGCATCCAAAGGCACACGTGTAGACAATGTGTGTGGGATGTGTGCCTCATGGAGGCATGCGCTGTGTCCTCCAATCATGCATCAGCAGAGATACGCAGAATGAGCATGGTCTGACAGGCACATGGTGGTGTAGTCCCAAGGGGTCACAGGGTCATGGCCCCTAATGTGCAGTAGATGCACAGTGCACCATAGACGGCAGTACACTGGCTGACATATGCACACTGCGGTCCTGTGCACTGCAAAGGCATGGACATTGTGCCATGAGTTGCTCCAGAGCAAGTCCATTGCACATGGAGCAGGTACGCAATATTCAGCTGCCATATGCAAATGAGCTCATCAGCCAATGCACGATGCACTGGTGAAATTAGCATGTCATTACCATTGTGCTATAAAAGGACCTTGGAACAGCACAGGCCACGGACCAGTATTGCAACCATCTGAGGTAAGTTGCACTCGCTGCTGAGCACAGCTAGCACAGCAGGGTGGATTGGGTGGGCTGCAGCTGACTGTGACACACCTGTCTATGTCCACTGGTAGCACAATGTCAGAGTGTGAAGGGAATATGGAGCATGGGCCTGCTTGCAAGCACAGGCCCAACTTTAACAAGGCAGAAGTGGATGCCCTGTTTGAGGCCTACCTCGATAGGGAGCCACTGCTGAGTGGTGCCATAGGCACACCACAGGCCAGGACTGTTGCCTGGGAGGAGGTGGTGTTGAGTGTGAACCAGCAGGGCAGCCACCAGCGGTCACTGTAGCAATGCCAGAAGAAGGTGGACACCAGTAAATGCCACATAAAGGAGAAGGTGGCAGTCATTCATGCAGCCCAGACAGCCACCGGGGGGGGGCCTGCTGATGTGCCACACAACTCAGGAGGAGCTGATGGTGGCCACCATACACCACAGCACTGTCGAGGGTGTGCTGGGTGGAGGGTTCCAGAAAGGAAGAATCCCATCACTGCATGGTATCTACAGTATGATGGGCACACACAGCAACAAGGGGGGCTGTGCCAGGGTACATGCATCACTGACTCATCTGTTTTCTCTTTCAGCACCAGCATGCCTGCATGCAGTGGAAGGGGCACCAAGAGCAGTCATGGAGGCTGGCACAGCCCTGGAGGACTAGCCATCCACCTACACAGGCATCCGGGGGCCTAAACAGCTGCAGCACACCACTGCTGTCCTGCCAGATGTCCTGGACATGGTGTTGGATGACACCCTGGCTGTGTTTCAGCAGAATGCCAGCCATGGCATCCTCTGTGTGCAGACACAGATCGGGGCAGGGTCTGACACTGATGATGACATGACTATATTCCTGGACAGCATGGGAGGTGTCATGGGGGAGATGCCCATACCACCCAGTGACCTGCAAGTGGTGGGACAGCTGCCCACCGCCACTGCAGGTGCTACCATGTGCACTGCCATGGCAGTGCCATGTGGTGCTGATGTGGCTGCACAGGTGCTGGGCAGCATACAGGAGCTGGAGAGGCAGCAATAGCAAGCAGCAGGGGACAGAGGGCAGCCAGACCCGATGTCCACCACCTGGGCACCGGATAGGGACTAACTCCATGGAGACCCCACTGTGCAGCATCCACCTGAGTGAGGGGCTGCACAGTGTGGTCATATACCACCAGTGGGAAGGATCCCTATCCAGGCTCCACTGGGTACTGACCCATTGTTACAGCACACCTGATTGCTGCTGACCTCCATGGAGCAACAGGTGCTACTGGTAGCTGGGGTGTGTGCACCATATGCAGAGGTGTGCTAGGTGGCTGAGCAGCCTAGAGAGGCACTGCGCAGCCCCTGGAGGCTATTCAGTACTTGTGGGAGGACACAACAGCATCCCAGGATCGCATTGCCAATGAGATCAGGGATAGCCTTGCACTGCTGGCTGCCACAGGGCATGGCCAGCCACCTCACACACTGCATAGTGAACTGTCCATCCCACGAACCCAGCATTGAGTGACACCCTCCCTGTCGATGACAGGCTGTGCTGTTGGCTTCCCATGCACAACTGGGGCAGACCTGTTTGGGTGCCTACACACCCCTGCATGGACCTGGTCGTGGTCCCGTGGTTCAACCATTGGGTGGCTGTTGCAGACACCCCCTGTGGCTGATGTGCAGTCTGTGGCTGCCGATCAGCCCTGGCATGGCTTCCCACGTGGCCGCGGTGGCCATGGTTCAGCACGGCGGACCTAATGTGCATGTCACCCTGGCTGCAGTCTGATGCTGCTGCCCTGTGCATGCATGGGCAGTGTGTGTGTGTGTGTGTGTGTGTGTGTGCATAATATAGGTGTGGCACCTGCGTGTCATGCTGCACGCTGCCTGTATCAGTGCCTGCCCGGCTGCTGGCCCATGTGACAGGGGCATGATGAGAGAAGTTCTGCGCTGGTTGTGCCTGTGCACTGGTGCACCACATCTGATCACTGCCACATGCCAGTGGATGGGCAAGGGTGTGTGTGTGTGTGTTGCCATTCCCTGCTGTGTGCGGATGTGTGTGGCTGTGTGACACTGTCACCCCCACCCCTGCACCACACCTCTGTGTGTGCATGCCCATTGCTGTGCACGCCTCTGCCCATGTGCTGTCACTACTGTGTGTGGCCCGTGCATGGGTGTGGCACAACCTACCTGCCTGCACCATAGTGCTTCCATGCAATGGTGTCCCTGTTCTGGCATGCGATCCTCTATAGCTTGGGGTCCCTCTGCCTGGGGGGGCTGTTCGCTACTCTCCGGCTTATTGCCCTCATCATCTCCACTACTGTCCCCCTCATTGGCCTCAACAGCTATCGCATGGTCAATGGCCATGTCGTGCAGCATGCAACATGCCTGGAATAGGCCACAGGCTTTCGAGGGACTGTGCTGTAGGGCACAGCCAGATCTGTCTAGGCAATGAAAACATGCCTTCAGCATCCCAAATACACACTAGATGATGTTCCGTGTACTGGTGTGTGCTTCACTGTATCATTCTGCTGGGTACGATGAGCGCTGGTAGGGGTGAGCAGCCCGGGCCTGAGTGGATAGCCACTGCCACCTCTGTGGAGAATAGCATGGTTAGCCCTGTGTCCTATGTTGCTGTGCCCTTGCCCATCGCCTGGCACCTTCGCCAGCACACCCAACCTGCACTCCTCCTTCCCATGCCCTGCCCTGCCTGGCACCCCTTTCCCATCCCATACTCACCCACTAGGTGGCCCATGGGGATTTCCCCACACTCTAACTTGTGGCACAGCACAGTGCTGTGCCAAATGAATGCATCATGTGCACTTCCAGGGTGTGTGGCACAAACATTGGTGATGAGCCCCTTGGCATTGCACACCACCTGGCAGTTGACACTGGGGAACCCCTTCCTGTTCATGTACACCACACCCTCACGGCCAGGAGGCATGCAGATTCCCACAAGGGTGCAATCAATGGCCCAAAGCATGCTAGACATGTGTGCTACCCTGTGGAAGTCCTGCATGGTTGTTGTACGTTTTGCCTGCGTGCTGGGAAATGGATGTATTCTGAAGTATTGGCAGTAGGACATTGAGGAATTGTGTGAGGAGGTGGGACGTGGCTGACTGGGTTATGCCTGTTGTGTCCTGTGCTGGTCTCTGGAAGGTACCCGTGGTGAGCAGGCAAATGACAGCTGTCACCTTTGTCTCCACAGACATTGCATGGCTCCATCATGTGGGTGCCTGGATCTCCTCACTGAATAGCTCACAGAGCTGCCTCAGAATGGCACTGTTCAGGCAGTACTGGCCCACAATGTCCATATCAGTGTAATTCTTGAAGGTGGTGCAGACACAGTATCACCTGTTCCAGGCATACAGCCGATGGGCCCTTCTACGGCCACATCTCTGTTCCTCCTGCCTACTCACACCCCTCATTATGGCCTCCATTAGAAATGGTGCACTGGCCAAGGCCCCTGCTATCCTGTCTCCCCCTGGGCTGTCGACAGTTGTGGGCTGTATGCCACTCTGGTGTGGTGTATGGCACCTTGACTGCCTCTCCCTCTTACTCTCTCCCTCCCTCTGCCCCTGGCTCACTCTCCACTGCCATCTCTGTCCCATACTCCTGTGGCTGCCTGTGCGGGTCACCCTGTCCCTTTCAGGCTCTGTCTCCCTTGCTCTTGCAGGTTTTGTCCCTCCACCTTCCAATTCCACTCTCTCTTGCTCTCTCGCTCTTTTTCTATCTCTATCTCCATCTCCCTCACCCCTGGTGCAAGTGCTGTCTGTGTGCTTGAGCCCTGTATTTATAGACTCAAGTCGGCTTGGCGCATCTGGGACTTGTTCAACACTTGTGCCATGGTTCAGCAGTTGAACATCACACTGCGCTGCATATTCATGTGCACGCTCACCGATCTTGTTCATGCATTCATTAGGGTTGTGCATTGGTGCATTGGGATTTGTGCTGTGCAATGGCTCTCACTGAATATCGCTCCTTGGCTCAATTCCGTACTTGCACTGGTGCAACTGCTTTGAATATCCCTGCCCTGATCTTTAACTAATATTGTGCAGTCATCTGCATATGCACTTGTTTTGTTGATTTTTTTATTCTTGATTGACTTATTTGAAAAGAGTAGGGGAATTTTTATTGAAGAAACACAACCAATCTTTATAATTTATACATAGTGAAATGCCTATTACCTGACATCCACAAACATATTAATACAAGAATTCTAACAATATTTGAATTGTAATCAAATTCAACAAATTCCACTCTCCAAATCCCATAGTCTTACTTTACTCCCTTTCACTATCTCTTTACCCATCACCCTTTCTATAAATATCATACTAAATATTCTATACAGATACCACCTTAATACACCAAACATTGACATTACAGAATTCCCCAGACTCCTTTTTTATTTGCTTCATTCTCATATCCACCTCCCTGACTTACTTTTAGCCCCTTCCCAATTTTTAACTCAACTACAGTTCATCTTACATTTATTTATATTTTCCTTTATTGGTTCTCTCCTATGATCTACAATATTTCTTTCTTATTTTTATACATTTTTTTATTTCTGCATTTCTATTTACATTCTTACAATGTTTTCCCATTAATTTCCTTCTCATTCATATTTTACAAAGTATGTGAAACCTTTCCACCACATCTGAACTTTTTCCTAGTATGATTTCTACAATCCTTCCTATATACTTCATTTATTGCTTGAGTACACAATTTTCCTAACCCAACATACATGTTTTTTGGTTGCAATAGCAACGGGTAGTGACTTTGCCACATATAATATGTAATGCTTGCAAATATGACATGTAAGGTAGCCCCATGGTAATGATTAAGTAATTCTGGAAACATTTCTGAGACCAGATTTTTATAACTAATTTCCTTCCTCCATGGCATCTTCCACTCCTTTTCCAGAAATGCCCACATTCCTTCGGCATAATCACAATTAAACAAAAAATACTCCAGAGTTTCAATATCCATTCCACAGCCTGGATGTAAACAGCTTTGTTCTTCTACAGCTTTATGCTTATGGTTACCTCTTACCCTATTTTTCCATAAGCCATTAACCATTGTACATCCCTCATTTTGTTGGGGACTCTAGGATTATTCAGCATTTTATATACTAACTTATTTTCTGGTGCAGATCCACCTTTAAATTCAGGTTCTCCTATTCCATTGTCTGCCATTATTTTATCATATAGTCCCCCTCCTCATATAGTTCTGTATTTGAGTCCTTGTTATTCCCAATTTCTGTAGTTTCTTAAAGGTTGGTTTAAAAAAATGTGGTATTCTCCTCATGTTGAATTCTTTTGATAATTAATTTCTCTACCCCTCTACCCAAGATCCTAATACACTCTTACCCCATAAACCTATTTTATTACTCTTTTCCTCAAATATTTTACTAACATTTTTATACCAGCACAGCATGTGGAAAAGCACTATAGCATTTATCATCCCCCCCCCTCTGATTTTGTTTTTTATATGTTATTTCCGTCTTTACTGGGTTCAACCTACTGCCCCAAAATAATTGGAAAAAAAGACCTACAATTCTGGTTTCCAGTGCTGTTGGTAAGGGAAAAACTCCTGCTATATACAAAAAAAACAAACCATTGTAGTAAATACTGTTTTATCACACACACCTGCTTATTTTTGGACATATTCCAAGACTTCCATCTGGCTACCTTTCTTTCTCCCATCTCCAATGCCTCAGTCCATTTCACCAATGTCATATCTCCTTCTCCCTATTGAACCCCTAATATTTTCCTTCTTTCTGCTGACATCATGATTCCATTGTAGTCTTTATCCTGCTGTTCAAGTCTACCCAACCACATTCCCTTATTTTTGGATACATTTATCGCTGCTCCAGATATTTGTGAGTATTTACTTATTTCCTCCATTATTCTTGGAATCTTGGCATGTGATGACAGAAAATATTTAAGTCATCCACATACGCTGATACCTTTATCCCATCTCCACTCTGAGCTCCCTTAATTCCCTTAATATCTTCTGCTCTATTTATTTTCCTTATGACCGGATCTTACACAAATGTGTATAGAAGTGGGCTTAGTGGACATCCCTGTCTTACCCCTCTTTGTATTAGTATTTATTTCCCTATATTTTCCTTTTATTCTGTTCTTACTGTTGCATTTTTTTGTACAATATTTTTATCCAATTACAAAACTCTGTACAAACCATACCTTTCTAATACTTGCATAAAAAAATGATTTTACCTTATCAAATGCTTTACTTTGATCTATTGTTCATAAGCATCCCTCATTTCCCTGTTTTTGACAGTATTCTATTATATCCCAGGTTATTGATAGCTTTTCTTGGATATTTCGCCCTGGAATAGCACATGTTTGTGCTCGATCAATTAAGTCTGATGTCACATTTCTTAGCCTTTTCTGGGGAACCTGGGTCAAAATATTAAAATCTGTATTTAAAATACTTATATACTTCCAGTTGCCCAGATTTTATGTGGCCACATTTTTAAATAGAAAAATCACAAGCCCTACCAAACAATTAGTTGGGACCTGTTGTTTTTCGTACATGTTATTATAAATTCTAGCTAAACAAGCATTTGTCAGTGCCAAATGTTGTCTCACTGGCATTGGCATTTGTAGTGCAGGAGTTAGATATACATAATAGGAATGGCAGTGAAGTAATGAACTGATGCCAACCCCAACCCCATCCTGCAGAGACTGACAGGCATTGGGGTGTGCCTTTGGGGCATCGGCTATAATGCTTATACCATTTTACCTCAACTTACCCTGTAGACACTGACAAGTGTCATGGTGTGCTTTGAGGTCTTTGGGCCTTATACATACTCCATTCCATAAGGAAATATGCTGAGATGGGTGTAGTATAGGAGAATGGGGTGAACTGTAGGGCTGAACACTCCAAGGCACACCTTGATGCCTGTCACTGGTTGCAGGGTGGGGGTGGAATGTCATGAGCATTACAGCTAGTGATCCCAAGTCACACCCCTGATACCTGGCAGTCTCTACAGGGTGGGGCGTTACAGGTGGAAACCCTAACATCATAGGCATTTGTAGGTATTTTCACTCCAAATGTTCAACATAGACTTTTTGGGACCCCCACCTCATAAAGAGTGACAATCAGTTTGTTAGCTGAAAGGTGGTTTTGCACAGCAGCTATACCATTTGGCGACACAGGGACGAAAACACATTTTGGGTAGGTAGTGAAAAATGACAACTGTATTGTTCATGAGGAGGTGTAACAAAATGGCAACGTTGAAAATCTGGAATGAAAATATGAAAAATTGGTGAAGTCATAAGCATGCATAGAAACTGCGTAACACACATCCGTAACCCAATTACTTTTGGGTTTATTGTAGCCATATTTTCAATCTATGCATTTTGTGACCTCCCCTCATGTACAGTGGCTCTGTGATTTTGTTAATGTGTCCCAAAAGTTGATTTCCCACAGCGATCACGTCATTGTGCACCACAGATGTGGAAACACATTTTGGGCAGGTGTGAAAAATGACAGCTGTACTTTCAAAAGGAGGTGTGATAAATTGTCAGTGTTGAAAATCTGGCATAAAAATATTGCAAATTTGTGAAGTTACAAGTGTGCATGTAAACTGGGCAATGCACACTTGTAACACAGTCATTTTATGGATATTCATCATCAAATTTTCAACATAGGTATTTTAGGAACTCTGTTCATGAACAGTGTCACCGTCATTTCCTCAAACTGTCCTGAAAACTGATTTTGCACAGCGACCATGCTATTCAGCACCGGATGTGCAAAAACACATTTTGGCTAGGATATGTAAAATGACAGCTGTACTGTTCATAAGGAGGTGTGGGAAAATGGCAATTTTGAAAATCTGGAGTGAAAATATTACAAATTTGCGATGTTGTGAGCATGCCTGGAAACTGTGCAATGCACACTTGTAAAACAGCTACTTTTGGGATTTTTTTACCAAATTTGCAACATAGGCTTTTTGAGAGTCCCTCTCATGAACAGTGGCATTGTCATTTCATTAATCTGTCCTGAAAGGTGATTCCATGCAGTGACTGCAAAATCACCTTTCGGGACCAAATAATACCATGACAGTGACTGAATTCATGAGGAAGGGTCCCAATAACCCGATGTTGAAAATTTGGTGCAAAAATTCCCAGAAATGCCCAAGATATACACCAAAGTTGAAAAAAAAACCCTATTTATGCCATTATACAGCTTACCTGCATTTCTTCAGTTCGCAGTCGGCTTTGAAGAGTGCAGACGTGTTCCTGGTCCACTGAAGATCATCGTGCCATGCTCCAGAGGTAAGTATGGGGTGAGGGTGTGTGGGGAGGCAGGTTGCACAGAGGGTGGGTGATGGTTGGGAAGGGCCACTGGAGTCAACGAGGGACCATTTTCTGCTTTGCAGGTTTAAAAAAACATTGTAGGACAGTTTTTCTTTTACAGGGTCATTTGGCATGCTGGGGTGGGCTCCCAGCGTGCCACCTGAATGCTTTTTTGGGGGTGTTCTGTTGCCGATGGGGGATTAGGCACCCCCATGTCATACAATAAATGAGAGAGGACATTATGCCGACATGGAGTGGGCTTCCTGTCAACAAATTAAACTGGGAAGGGGGATATGATGCCGAGGAGGATTGGGCACCCCCTTGACACATGCTTGAAATGGGGGGCTGCATTATGCCAACGGGGAGTGGGCTCCCTGTCAGCAAATAATGTGGGTTGGGGCATGCTGACAGGGGGATTGGGCACCCCTGAAGTCAGCTCTCCTTGTGGCGGCAGTTAGCGCCGCCATGTTAACTGAAGGGATTCACCAGGAAAGGCACGTAGGGAGGGTGTGTTTTAGTGCCGCTGCATGATGAGCTAGGCTGTCATTGCAGAGAACCTTTTCTTAGATATGCTTGCCACATTATGAATTCCCAATGTGGCACCTGCATGCTGGCTTATTGGGGAATGAGAAATGCACCTGCTGATGCATGCCCTGCATTTGCCTAACAGTGACTGTGCCTCCAAATCTGCTACTAATGCAATATGTTGGCTGCAGAAGCACAAGCCAACAGAAAAAGCAGCTATAATTTTAGGGAAAGCCTTATAGAATTAGTTTGGTATCTCATCCTCCCCTGGGACTACCCCATTCTTCAACTGCTTTATCACCTCATATACTTACATGTCTGTAATTTCATTCCTAAGCATGTTTCCCTTGCTCATATCTATTTCTGATATTTTCACCCCTAGTAAATTTCTATTAATGTCTCATTTATCTAGGTTCTTGCTACTTAACATATCCCTTAAATGTTCTTCTATCATTTTACGTATCCCCTCCATAGTATTAACTATATTTCCCTCATTATCCCTCAAACTGGTTATTGTAGATCTATTCTTTTTTTCTTTCAAGGCTTCACATGGATCAGCAATGAGTGTTTTTTGTGTTCCAAAACTAAACTCGGTTGCCAGTGTCACCGCCCTGTCATACTGCACTATCTTTATTTGCCTCTTGACATTTTCTATCTGTCCTTCCAAATCTTCTCTACTAGTATATGAGGCTTCATACAGCCATAATAATTGATTCCTCCACCCCAGATACTCCAAAAAGGTTTTTCCTAGCCTTTTTCCTACCATCATTTTTCATCCACTCACTTAATTCTTTTTTTTAAATCTTGCCACCAAGTGATTAAATCCTCGTACAAACATAACACTGAGGCCCTGTTCACAAAAAGGTTCCCCATTTATAATTTCACTGAACCATCTAATAAACTAGTCATATTCATCTTCCATCTCTTCTTTGGTTGTTCCACCCCTATGTCAGTACATACCAAAGTTTTGACTACCATATGATCTGAAAAAGAAACAGGGATTGCCTCTGATTTCAAAATATCAATTCAATTTGTGACAAAGATGTAATCAATCTTAGAGAAAAGTTTACCCCTTGAATAAGTAAACTTCACCGGGGTATTGCTTTATTAATAACATCTTTTAAATCCACTGCCTTAACAATTCTCTGCAGTGCTAATGAATCACAGAAACTTTTTTTTTCTGATTTTCTCCTTCTACTGTCTCTAATGAACAATTATAAACCACCCCCCAATAATAAACATTTCTAGCTGTACACAGAAATGTCTGTACTAACTCAAACAGCTTAACCCTTTCAGATTTTATCTGGGATGCATATAGCACTATGAATCTATTAGGCTGACCATACCATATGCCGTCTACCGCTAAAGCCCTCCCTGATTGCAAATCCACTACTCTCTGAAATTTCAGCCCATACCCTGAAAACAGAATTCATACCCCATCTGCTCTTTCTGCACAATAGGGTCAATATGATGGGCCCCATACCCATTCTCTTTGTACTTGTGACACTAAAGACATTGGCCCCGATTCTCAAAGCCCTGCGTTTGATGCAAGGTGCTTGTATAGAACAGATATGGTGCAAGGTGCACCTTGTGTCCAGGGCTGCCTCCACACAATCCACAAAGATGGCCTGTGTCAACCGCAGGCCATCTGCCCCAAACGGGGCTTGCACCATCCCTGTGCTCAGAGCTGGGCTGCGACAAGGTGCAAGAGGCACTGTGGCAGACACAAGCTGCCATAGCCCGGGCATGGGATTAACAAACTGCACCATGAAACCAGAATTGTAAGTACCCTTAGACCAGCCAAAGCTGATCTACGGGGACTTAGAAAATGTTCTGCTGGGCACTACCACTGTATGCGGCACTATGCCACAGCCCTCTAGTGGTGCCAGGGCCCATGTCATTCCCATGGTAATGTACATCCCCCTTCCCCTATGCAGTCCATGGTACTAGTACTGTCCCCATTCCACCTGGAACCCTGATGCTGCCCCAGTGTATTTCCTGCTAGTGCCGCCCACATGGTGGAATAGTGTCCCCCCACTCCAACTTATAGTGCCCACCCCATCCCCAGATAGAGAAGGGGACCCACGCAGCCTCCACACACACCTCCGCAGGGCCTGTTGTCCAGAATGTGCAGTGGACTTTACAGTGTACATGCTATATTAATGTAGTATACTGTACAGTCTGCTGCACATTCCAGGCAGTCAAGGACCTCTGCAGAGGTGTGTGAAGCTATGCTGGTCTTCTTCTCTATCTGGGGATGGGGGGCACTATCTGTTGGGTGGGGGGGCCTGACCACCTCTGGGAGGGTCATTGACCTGTGTTGGGCCATCAGGATAGGGGGTACCAGCTGGTCACTGCCACAAGGGGCTTGCGGCACACCCCATCCTTACACCATGTGTTGGATGCATGGGTGTGTTGCTGCTTGTAAGGTGACTTAGGCTCCTGGACATGTCCTGTACCTGAATCAGGTGCAAGGTACCTGGTGCAGGGGACTTTGGTGCAAGCTGCAGTTTGCCGCAGCTTGCGCCGAATGCAGCCCCCTTTGAGAATCGGGCCCTTTGAATTTAGTCAAGTCTCTTGTACAAAGATCAGCTCACAAGCCAGTCCCCTTAATTCTTCCCTTACAATCTCTCCTTTTCTTCCATTTAAAATATTGCAGACATTTGCAGAGGCTAAGACAAATAATACCATACTAAAGGAAGTTTTATTTGAATTCAGATATTTCCAGCACTAACATTTCCCTTTCAAGTTAGTTTCCCTTTTTTTCTTCATCTTTTTTGTACCACTTCTTGTCTGGCTTATTTCTTCTATATTCTGATGTCCTGAATGCACTGTTGATGTTGCATTTGAGTCCTCTTCTATCACTGAACCCTCATTATTCTGGTTTTCCAGTATTTCAAAAGAATTTCCTGGCTGAATGTCATAAGACACTCCTTTGTTACTGCTAAGGATCTTTCTTCTCTCTTGCTCCTGCTCTCTAACTGGATCTTCAGTGGGGGGGGGGGGGCGCATTACATTAATCTCCTCTATGTTGTCTTCTTCCACCAGCTCTTCAATGTGTGCCTCCATGGCATCAGATACTACCTCCTCCACTTCTCTTATTTTGTCTGAAATCTCTTCTTTTCTGTTACCTTTCCTTGTAGGCTCAATTTGCTCCTCCCCTGTGGGTTGTATAAGAGTCTCTTGTTGAAGGGGAGCCTGTTGGGGGGGTCATGATGAAGGGAGACAGGGGATCTCCTGCTCCCTGTTTCCTTTTCTTCCTGTTTGCCTCCTGGTTCCTCCCTTGGTCTCTCTCATTGTGCTTTATTTATAACATCTTCGAGGTTTACACTGCGGGTGTTATTTCTTGCCACCCAAGGGCAGTTCTGACATACTGTAGGTGACCATATTCTTCGCAAAGGTTGCACCTCACATGGTTGCAGCAATGCAAATTGCCATGACCACTTTCCCCACATATGCCACATCTAACAATATAGCATATATTTAATAGATGTGGTCTAGACCCACACCTGTATTAGGCTTTTGGCTGACCAGGGTAGAAGACCAAGCCCCTATCCCTCCCCAGATAAAAGCTATTTGGAATGTGTTTAATCTTATTTGTTTGATGCAACTTTACTTTAAATTTCCATCCCCCTGTCCACAGAGACTATGAATCTATTATTGCTTCTGGTGGGCCAAGCACCTCATATCTTTGCTCAAGCCATTTATTTATGTCCCCAAAATGCACACATTCATTTTGAAACATGACTTTCATTGCTTTTACTGTTGGCTTTGTCAAATGTATAGCCAAAAAAGGAACTCATAAAGGTGAATATTTCATCTCAGAATATTTCTGCCAGAATCTGTCTAAGCCCCTAAGGGACCAAAAACTAATGTCAAAAACATCCTCCCCAGACACATGGATAAGAGCATAAATCTCTGTAGATATAAATTTCATGGAACTCTTCAACAGAGTTCTTCCAACATACACCCTATCTGGGAAAACCTCCAACCCCCTCTTTGTACCTCAGATATACAGCACATGTCCTGGGGGGTGGATCAATATAACTTGTTCTAAGCCGGGAGGATTCTGTTCTCCCTCTACCTCTAGGGGAAGGGGGTACATTTTTCCTCTGGTCCTTGTCTTTGGGTATATTTCTATTTCTAAGAACCTCCGAGTATGATTTTGATTTATTTCCAGTCATCAGTTGGGGGATATTGGGGGTGTCATTTTTCAATAATTCACTAATCCCCTCTCCCCCATCCTCCTTTTTTTCTGTTTCCATTTTCTTTTTCCTGATGTTCAGTCATATTTGCTTCCTGATCACCTTGCTTAACTCCCTCTCTTTACACCTGATTCCAAGGTGTGATAAGCCCTACATCCCTTGTAACCTGAGATCTGTTTATTTCATAAACATTAGACTGTATATTACCATTGTGAGGGGTGGGGGTCCATACATCCTCCAGTTCCCAATGGCCATCTGGTAATTGTTTCCACCCTGCTCCCTGAAGAGCTGGTCCCAGGGGAACATTCTTCCATGATTTCCTCCTGTACAGGCAGGCTGAATGCATGCATCATAGCCTGTCTCATCACCAGTTTAGGTACAGTGCCATTTCCTTTCCTACCTGGCTCTTCCGTATCCTGTCTATCCTTACTCTTGCTAGTTCCTGGCTGTGGGCTAGCTCTCCTGTTTGGGTCATGTCTCCGCTCCTCCACTCTTCTCTCATCTTCTTCCTACAGCAGTTTCTGGACCAATAAATGTTTTTCTTCCAGGATATGCTCCTGGTGAGCTGAAGCTTTTATTTTATCCACCTCTGATGTAGTGTTAGGGTCTATGGCAATCTCTCCCTCCACCTCCATATCTAAGTTGATCAATTCTGCTGACTCATCCTCCTATTTTTCTGTTGCTGGAGCAGACTCAAATCTATACTCCTCCTTTGATGCCCTGCTAACCACAGGTCCTGTGCCCACTCTGCCCTCACACTGGGGCTCCTTTATTCCTTCCATACAATCCTTCTCCTCTAACTGCAGCTCCATACTGGTCATTTCCTCTCAGGCAGCAGTTCCCCCTACAACACAGTAGAGGAATTTTTATTAAAACTTCAAAATCAACTCATTATCCCAAAACATTATGCAAAGCATGTTAATTCCACAGCAGAAGAAATATCTGAGATTAAAAACAATCATATTAAATCAAAAACATATTAATTCATACCCCCTTCCCTATGCATCTTTCCCAAAAAACATAATCCTATACTGTTTCAAATCAAAAAGGAACAACTATTAAATCATAAAGTAACTCAAAGTAAGTATTAGTTTCTACTGTACTAGTCCTCCCCCCCCCCCACTACTTAGAGTAGGGGAATTTTTATTTGAACATAAAACAAGATACATATGAAACTGTTTGTTTCTTCACACAAAATCAAAAGAGCAAAAAGGAACAGAAATAAGTATTACATCATACATGAAAACGAAATGTACTCAGAATAATAGTTCTCTATCTTAAATCATAAAAAAGGATAAGGAACATAAATAAGTATTACACCATACATTAACTCAGTGTTTCGTAACTGCAAAAACAAGCACTAAAAATTTAACCCCCTTTCCACACACAAAAAGTAGGGGAACATTTTATTTATTTTTTAACACTGCTAAATAAATCATAACAGCAGTATTGAGTCATATAAAATAAGGAAAATGCAATCCAATAAGAAACAAAAGAATATGTTTAGTGTTTCAGGCATACTTTCAGTCGTTTCCTTCTGAAAAAGAAAAACAAATAGTTTCTTTAGGTGAGCCACTTAAGGGCTCCCCATCTTAAATGGAACAAATCTGAACTGACCACACCCTTTCCTTTCAGTCTGATTTTTAGTACCGAATTTCTTATTATAATGAATAGTTGCTCTGGAGTGATTACCCATTGTTGTAATGAAAATTTGCATCTGGTGATCCATATATGGTACTTGATGCTTAATAATATTAACTGTATCATATTTTTACAATACTGCATCCTTGCTAATGACCCTAAAAAAAAAGACTCTCAACTGTTTGCAACCTAAAGGGTCCTCCCTCCCATTTACTGTTTATCAATGCCCAAACATTCATCACATATGGGCAATGGAAATATAGATCTTCTATTGTCTCTAACTGCTGAATACATGATGCCCTGGGACAATACCTTTCAGACCTACCTTTGTGCTAAAGGTTATCTTTTTTTTTATTTATTTAGTTGTTTAACCAGGTATAGCACACTAAGCTGAAAGCTTTTTTACAGGAGCGACCTGGGAGCACAAGGAGGTGAAGTGACTTGCTCAGGGCCACACACTATGCAAGTGGAAGCTGTGGGATTCAAACCCCAGGTCTGGTCTGTTAGATGTCACCAGATTTGCAGCTCAGAGCCTTAGACCACTGTGCTATACTGCCTTCCATTTTTAACATTTAGTTGTTTTTTTTTATGTATGCACAACCATAAGCCATCCCACATGTATTCTGGCATCCTTTTATCTATCAGCATTTTCCCAAGTTCTGCCCTATCTTCTTCACTTCTCACTCCAAACCAGGGACCTTCTATGTAGTATACTACTATGATATCATTATATAACACTTTCCTGTTCTTCTCAAAGAACATTTGCTTTGTGAGCCTCCACATTTTTAGTATCCCAAAACAAGACTGGAAATATTGGGGTACATCTTGAATGGATTTCTGCCTTGCTATAGGGCTATTGGAAGCCCACCCCCATAACTGTGGTTGAAGTTGATCCAGTACCCATAACCCCCAGATAGATGAAACACTTAACAGTAATGGTTTTATATTGTGTACCAGAAAAATACTGAAAAAAACCCACCACAGGATGGATCATTTGCAACTCCCCTTTGTGCTTTGGCAGGTATGTTACCCTCTTTTAACTGGGTTAAGTCTGCTCCCCCACAACCCTGTAAAGAACATCCCCATTAAGGGTGTTTCACATTTTTGGGAGGGGGAAAGCTATACTTAAATGCAAAAATATTGAGAGTAAGAAGCTTTTAATCATATAGATATGCTTTAACTTTGCCATGTGCCATCTATTCCACTACCTCACCTTAACCCATACCATTTGCAATAATAGAGACAGAGCAGGCAGGAAGGGAGGAGGAGTGGCACTGTATGTGAAAAATGACATAAGGGCCACACAGATCCAGGAGGAACAAAATGGGGGAGAGATACTGTGGGTTGAGCTGGAAAGGAAAATGGGGCCAGCCATCCACACAGGTGTGGTCTATAGACCACGAGCCCAGGAGGAAGAAACAGATAGGGAGCTGATGCTAGCCATCCAAAGGATGGCAGACAAGGGTGAGGTAGTACTGGTTGGAGACTTCAATATACCAGACGTGGACTGGAGCATCCCAGCAGCAGCATCAACTAGGAGCAGATTTATCCTGGACTCTTCAGGGTGCCTTCCTCAAGCAATTGGTCATGGAACCAACTCGGCAGAAGGCAATACTGGACCTTGTGCTCACAAACAGGGACAGTGTGATGGGGTAACAGTGGGGAGTACCTGGGTAACAGTGACCACCAGTCATTGTGGTTTGAAATCACAGAAAGAGCAGAACCAAACCACACAAAAACACGATCCTGGATTTTAGGGGCAGACTTTGGGAAAATGGGGAGATACTTGAAAGAGGCATTAAGGGAATGGGACAGGAATCAGGGGTTGAGGAACAGTGGGCAGTATTTAAAATGGGGATTATAAGAACAACAGAATTATGCATTAAGCAGGTTAGCAAGAGGAAAGGAAGAGAGACCATTATGGTTTTCCAAAGAGGTAGCAAAGAAAGTGAAAGCCAAAAGATTGCATTCAGGCAATACAAAAGACACAGGCAGAAGGGGATAGGGAGAAGTACCAGGAGAAACAAAGGAGGCAGGGAAGTCAGTAAGGGAAGCCAAAGCTCAGACAGAAGAACACATTGCAAAATCAGTGGGTAAAGGGGACAAAACCTTTTACAGGTACATAAGTGAAAAAAGAAAGACAAAGGGAGGGATAGTGAGACTGAAGGGGAGGATGGGAGCCATGGAGGATGACAACAATAAAGCTGACATATTGAACAGGTATTTCTGCCAGTCTTTACTAAGGAAGAGGGGTAATGGGTCTGAAGGGAGTACAAGGGTGAGAATGGTGCAGAAATGGACACAAGTCCCTTTACACGAGAAAGGGTCCTGAAGGAACTGGAAGTAATAAGAGCTGATAAAGCAATGGGGCCAGATGGGTGCACCCAGGGTCCTTAAAGAACTAAGAGAGGTGGTGGCTGAACCTCTGGCTATCCTGTTCAGCCAATCACTGGAAACAGGGAGGTACCCAAAGACTGGAGGACAGCAGATGTAGTCCCTTATACAAAAGTGGAACAAAGAGGAAGCAGGGAACTACAGACCAGTCAGCCTCACCTCGGTAGTGGGAAAGATCATGGAAGCACCACTGAAGGAGAGATTGGTGGAACATCTGGTTGTCAATGGACTACAGGACCCAAGGCAGCATGGTTTCACCAGGGGAGGTCATGTCAGACCAACCTCATTGAATTTTTGACTGGGTGACTAGGGAGGTGGATCAGGAGGGCAGTGGACATGGCCTATCTGGACTTCAGCAAGGCCTTTGACACTGTGCCACATAGAAGACTATTACACAAACTGGGGAATATGGGTGTGGGCAGGACAGTAGTGTGGTGGGTAGGTAACTGGCTGGATGGCAGGACACAGAGGGTGGTGGTAAATGGCTGTCACTCCACAGAGGAAGAGTAACCATTGGGGTACCACAGGATCAGTGCTGGGACCGTCCTATTCAACATCTTCATCAGTGACATTGCGCAGGATCTAGAAGGCAGAATTTCACTGTTCAGGATGACACAAAGCTCTGTAATAGTAGACACACCAGAGGGTGTAGACAGAATGAGAAGGACCTGCAGAAACTTGAAGAATGGTCAAGGGTTTGGCAGTTGAAATTCAATGCAAAGAAGTGCAAGATAATGCATATGGGGCACAAAACCCTGGCACAATATATCAGTTGGGGGTGAGGATATAGCATATACCAAGCAGGAAAGGGATCTTGGGGTTGTCATCTCTGATGACCTCAAGGTAGGGAAACAGTGTGACAAGGCATCAGGTAAAGCAAATAGGATGCTGGAATGTATAGGCAGGGGCATCACCAGCAGGAAAACGGAGGTCATAATTCTGCTATACAAGACACTAGTGAGGCCCCACCTGGAGTACAGTGTACAGTTCTGGAGACCATACCTACGTAAGGACATAGACAGGGTAGAGAAGGTTCAGAGGAGGGCAACAAAGATGGTGCATGGGTTGCATCACAAGTCCTATGAAGACAGGTTGAAGGAACTGAACATGTACTCCCTGGAGGAGAGGAGGGAGAGAGGGGATATGATAGAGACATACAAGTACCTTACAGAGAGGAACAGGGTGCAGGAAAACACTATTTTTAAGCGAAAAAGATGTTTCAGGACTAGAGGGCATGGGATGAAGTTGGAGGGAGGACGATTCAGAGGAAACATGAGAAAGAATTTCTTCACAGAACGGTGGTGGACAAGTGGAACACCCTGCCAGAGGAAGTGGTGGGGGCTGAAACAATCACGGGATTTAAGAATGCATGGGATAGACATAAAGGAATTCTAGAGGGCAGGGGTAAGGGGAAACAGACTTCTAGGAAAACAAACTGAACTTACAAGCTCAAATGGGCAGACTAGGTGGGCCATAGGCCCTTATCTGCCGACACTGTCTATGTATCTATGTATCTAATTTGTCCTAACTGTATATGGCTAAGCCACCCTTTCCAAAATAGTTTTCCTAAGATTTTTACATGTTCTGACCTTATAGGAATACCCATAACCTGTATTGTTGTAGGGCTGTTATTACCAAGTAGAACACATGTGCTCTTTTTTGTGTTTACCACTGAACCTGACCCATTCATAAATTTCTGCAACACTTTTTCTACTAAATAGACCGAATGGTTATCAGCCAAAAATATACATAAATCATCAGCATAGGCCACTGTCTTCACCTCTGGAATAGTGCTACTAATTGTTACCCCTCTAATCCCCTTAGAATTATTCATCATCTGGAGGAGGGGGTCTAAGCTAACAATGTACAACAGGGGACTCTGGGGACACCCCTGTCAGACTCCCTGGTGTATCATACAATCTGCCCCATCCACTCGTTTATGTATGGGGCACACACAGCAGATTTATATATTAATTGAATCCACCCTATAAACTTATCTGGGTAACCATACTTTTTTAGGCACTCCCAGAGGTACAAGTGAGACACCCTGTCAAAAGCCTTAGATTGGTCTAGGCATAACAGATATCCCATAAGCTCCCAATTATTACTCCTGTCCATAATCTTTCTCACCAAAATTAGCGTATCACCTATTTTCCTTCCAGGCACCCCACAGATCTATGAGTTATGTATAGTAACATCTAAAGTTGACACCAATCTCTGGCTAAGAAGTCTGGACATAATTTGAAAATCAGAGTCTAAGAGTGTAATTGGGCCCCAATTCTGAATGTGTCTTCTATCACCCTTCTTGTGTAAAAATATGACCAGCCTTTTAGACATGTTCTGGGGTAGTACAGCTATGCTTAACATCATTGAATAAACTCCAGTCATTTCGGTAGCAAAGGGTATTCCTTTTTTCCCTGCACAAACATTATCGGATCCTAGTGGTAGGTTCGTAATAGTTATGGGCAGGTTAGGGGGGATAGAGGTGGTTTTAGGATCTATTTATGGCCCTAACCAGGAATCAACCTCCTTTTTTTCAGAGTTGGCTATACTCATGGGCCCCTTAGCAGACAGACCGGTAATTTTGGGAGGAGACTGGAATTTGGTGCAGTCAACTACTTGGACCGTTTTGGTCCAGAACGGAACGTATGTCACCTTCACAAAGGGCTCTAATGGAGTTTTCATCTTCCTTGGGCCTTATAGACCCCTGGAGAATGATCAACCCCACCTCCAAAGAATTTACTTTTTTTTCTACTGCTCATAGAAGTTACTCCCGTATAGATTTTTTCCAGGTTAATTACCAAGTTTTCTCCTTTGTTTATGAAGTTACTATTCTGAGTAGAGTGATTTCAGATCATTCACCCATATGATTATGTTGCCGTCCCTTGTCAGCTCCACCCAGATCTTACTCTTGGTCCTTAAACAACTGCTTGCTTAAGGATTCTAAATTAGTGGAACATTTTCGTTCCTTTTTGTCCCATACAATTGCATCTAACTGGGGTTCGGTCCAAGCGGTAGATAATGTATGGTCAGCCTTAACGGCTACATGGAGGGGTGAGTTGATTAGACATGCCACAACTCAAAAAAGGAAAATAAGAAGCCTCTTGTCTAAATGTCTAGAGAGAGTCAAAGCCTTAGAGATTATGGGTGATGATCTGAGATCACCAGATCAAGAGCAAGAGTTAGTTACGCTAAGGGTATGGTATTCGAAGACAGTAAGAGAAGGGGTAGAAAGTCGAGCTTCCAAATTGAAGGCCACCTTTCTAGGACAGGGTAGTAAAGCTGGTAAAATCTTGGCCTGGCAGCTAAAGCAAAGAACAGCAGCTAAAAGTGTGGCTGGGCTGAGGCATCCATGTACTAATGATTTAGTAGCGGACCCGGAAGGGATTTTAGCTATTTTTCTTGATTTTTACAAAAACTTATACTCGAGCGAGTTGCCTCCATCCGATGAAGGTGCAGGGATGGAAAGGTTTCTGGCAAACCTTCCACTCCCCACGCTTTCAGAAGAAAGTTGTCAGAAGTTAGAGGCCCTTACTCAGAAAGAGATCAGTGAAGCTATTGAGGATCTTAAGCTAGGTAAGGCCTGGACCTGACGGTTTACGCCCAATTTTTCAAGATGTTTAAAGATCTCCTTGTACCATTGTTGCATCAACTCTATATCTCCTGGCACGACTATGGGATACAGGACCCTTCCCTCTTTGAAGCCAGAATTATTCTCCTACCCAAGCCTGAGAGATCACCTGATTTAGTTGGCAACTATAGACCGATTTCATTACTTAACATAGATATTAAAATCTATGCTAAGATATTAGCTGCTCGAATGAAAAACACATGGCTTGAATTGGTGAGTCCGGAGCAGGCAGGCTTTGTGGCTGGTCGCTCATCAGGAGATCATTTCAGGAAAATATTTTACCTAATCTCTGTGCCTAGGTGTCCAGATTTGAAGCATCTCTGGTCTCTAGACGCAGAAAAGCTTTCGACAGGGTGGAATGGGGTTTTTGTTCCAGATTCTATCTAAATTTGGTTTTCCGCTAAATTTCTGAGGTATATCAAAGTTTTATATACTTGCCCATCAGCAAGGATCCAGTGCAATAATTTGATCTCAGCGGTTTCTTTTAACGCGAGGTACCCGCCAAGGCTGCCCTCTTTCTCCGTGATTTATTTAACTTATATTTAGAACCCTAATTAGATCTATTAATAATGACAACCAAGTGCATGGGATTTGTATTGGGGAATCAGAATATAAACTATCAGCATTTATGGATGATCTATTACTGCATGTTCATGATAGTTGAGAATCGCCTCGTATTCCAAATTATATCTGAGTTTAGTCAATTTTCAGGATACTATTTGAACAAAGGCAAAACTATGGTTCTTCCATTATCCCTTACCTCCAACATAGTTGGTGCACTTCTCTAGGATTAAAATGGCAACCTGAATCCCTGTTCTATTTAGGTATTTGGATTTCTAAGAATCTGGATGATCTGGTAGACTTAAATTTTAGGCCACTGATGAAATCCATCAAGGAAAGCCTAGAGAAGTGACTAAGCTTGCTGTCCTTTATGGGAGAGTTAATACAATTAAAATGATGATCTTTCCCAAATTCTTTTACCCCTTTACAACCTCAATGTATAACTTCCTAAGTCCTTTTTCAAATTGATTATTAAATACTGTTCTGATTTTTATGGAAGGGAAACCCCTGGTCGAACTTATAAGAAGCTCACATATTTAAGGAAGGTAGGAGGCCTTCAGCTTCCAGATTTCATATATATTATTTAGCTTGCCATGCTGCTAGGGCAGCTTCATGGCTATCAGATGCAAAAGGGCCTCATCTGGTCAAGGTATAGATTTGATGATGGCTAAAAGTGTCAATGTGGATTTGGAATCGGTTTATTTATTCCATGGGTAAAGGTTCCAAGTAGGCTGAGGGACACCCTATGGGTGGGATATAAGGGCCCTACACCAATTATATGCATTGCTGAGAATCCCTACATAAAAAGATATATTCCAACCCCTTTTAAGGAATCCTAACCTAATGGTAGGGAATCAGACGATAAAAAAACATATAGGTAACGACCTTATTAAATATAGACTAATGGACTTTGTTTCGCAGGGTTCAGTTATTTCGCCTAATGTCCTTATAGAGAAATTCAATATCCAAGCCAGGGATTGGTTATGGTTGTATCAGATACAGGGGTGCATTGGTTCCTTCCTTAGAAATGACAAGGGGGCGGCAGAAGCCGGGGAACTCTTGAAAAAGATGAAAGATCTGGTAATATCGGGTAATCCAGTCTCAAAATTGTATAAATTAATCCTAACTAAAAGAGATTTAAGTATCTCTCCAGTCCCATTTTACTGGGAAGCAAATCTATCTCTGGGATGGTCGGAAGAGACGTGGGGCAAGATATGGCTAGATCTATATTCTTATGTTAAACAAGACAGATTAAGGGTTTACAGTTCAACCTACTACACAACCTCTACCTCTCTCAGCCAAGCTTGCCGAATACACAAGTCCAATTCACCGAGTGTAAGTCCTGTAGCTGCCTTGTAGCTACAACATATCACATACTATGGGAATGCCCTAAGGCAGTTAAGCTTTGGTATCTGGTGGGAAAGTGGTTAACCCCATTCAGTAGGATGGCCTCGTACTTTGATGTTAAAACATGCTTCTTTGGGCTGTTTAAGCAAAGCATAGCGAAGTCTCTTAGATACCAAATAGCATTGGTGGCATAGGTGACAAAGTTGCTTCTTCTTCGATATTGGAGCAGCGACCAATCCCCCACTTATAAGGAATGGTGGAAGGAATTTCTTAATGCTCTAAATGCAGAAAGGTTCGCTGCAATTTTTTACAACTCAGTAGAGAAGTTCAACTACTACTGGAATAGTTTTTTACAATGTTTGAAAGATAGATATGGCTATTAATAGGTTGAGAGCCCTCCTCCATTCTTCTTTGTTCCTTCTCTTATTTATGCATTTTTATTTGTTAAGGTCACACCCTGTAGATAGCTAGGGCTCCTCTATACTTTCTAGATACAGTTGTCACCAGCTTAGTTAGCACATTGAGTTCCCCAAGAAGGCAACCAAGAGGGCTAATGTTTAGAAGGTTTCTACCTGGGACGATCAGAGCTCTTTAATATGGAGGTTGCTAACTAAGATAGGCTATTATCCAAGTCAATAAAACCATAGTGGTATTTTATGTATGGGTTTGCTGCTCTGGTTGGGGGAGGGGCGGGAGGATAGGGGATTAAAGGGATGGTATCCTTGTTATGATGAGCTATGTACTATTATACTTTTCTGTAGTATGGTCCAAGGACTACCATCTGTAGTTTCTCTTTTTTATTGTGGTTTTGTTTTTATGAGATGTGTGTTATGTTGTGTTGTTTCTCAATATAAAATAAAAGAAACTTATTTGCAAAAAAAACTCCAGTCATTTCTTTTTCCAGTAATGGGAGCAAACGTTTGTACAATTCGTTCATTAACCCATCTGGACCCTGGGCAATATCATCTTTTACATTTTTAATTATATTGTTAAGTTCTTGATATGAGATTGGACGTGTGATATCTGCTGACAAATAAGTTGACAGTTGTTGTACAGTACCTGTACAGAGTGTAACCAGTTCCTCATATTTTCTATATTCAGTGAAACCTGACTGAATTATGCTTCCAGAGATCTACCCACCTTCTGCAAAATTTCTTTTTGATTAGTGATTATCTCCCCTTGCTCTGTGACCAAAGTTTGCATAGTTTTCTTTCGCTGTTGGGTCGCGCAACTTACATAGGGTTTAGTATGTACCTGGGTTCCTTGGGTACCAAAGCATTGCTCTGTCTCCAAAGATTTCATTCTGTTATATTGAATGTCTGAAATGTCTGCCTTGAGTTTTGTCAACTCTTTCTGGCATATCACCCTCCCCTGTAATTGTGCTGTCATTACCTCTTGCAAATCTCTTCTAAGCTCATTGTACAGTTAATTCCTCACATGACCTTTTAACCTCCCAAAATGCTGAAAATACTTCTGGATATATGACTTCATGTCTTCTCACCAATCAAGTTTGGCCTCATACAGAAAATAAACTGACCTCCTTGCATCCAATAATGCCAAAAAACCCTCATTCACCTGTGTGTCTTCTAAGAGGTTAATTTTCAACCTCTAGTACCCCTACCCCTGGCAGATTCCACATAATTTGTGATACCAATCTCCAGAAGCCCATGGTCTGATGAAGCTACTGGTATTACCATTGATGCTTGTACAGGTAGTGAGAGGGAAAGAAACCAGTAATCAATCCTTGTTGACAGCGTCCCTTTAAAATATGTGTGGATTCTTTTTTCCTGGCTAATAGAACATGTTGTGCAAACCTGACTGTTCTATTAACTGATTTAGAGAAGTGATATCACAAAATGTTTTTTAATGTTTTGGATCCCTTGTCAGTACCAAACCCGTTACAACTGAAATCCCCTCCCAGCAAAGTGTGCCTTGCTGTAAACAAATATGGTTATACTCTCTGTAATAACTCAATTCTAAGTGCCTTGGTTTGGGGTGCATGAACATTTATTAACCTGAAAACCACCCCTTCCATTGTAATGTCTAGCAGCTGGGCTCTATTTGGCCATATATCCACTTTGTGGGTAATTTTGACTTGGTGGGTGTTAAAACAAATACCAACCCCACTACACAAATCCTCTCCTGTAGACCAGGCAGATGTGCCCCACCTCCAGGCTTCACTAGCCACCTGAATTTCTTACATTGTATGGAGTCTAGTATCCTGGAAAAATACTATTTCATACTGTGCATTTGAAAAATTAAAAAAAGTAGATAACATTTTCCTTTCTGACAATATGCTATTTGTATTTAAAGAGGCTAAAGTCAAACAGTACAGAGGTACATTCATTCCTTGGATGATTTTTTACAAGCCTTAAAGCCCATTCTTCATCTTTTCGGTTTCATTTTCCATTGCAATACTGGTACAGTCATCTCAGTATCAGATGTGGCATCTTTTTTGGAGGAAGTTAGTGAGGCTGAGTCTGATTCTTCCTCCATCTCTGTTTCCCCCTACTGAAAAACAGTGTATTTATTTTTTAGGGGAGAGGGTCTTGCTGCTCCCCGACCTGTTGTGGACTAGTTCCACCCTGCCTCTGTTTAACCAACTGGAAACTATTCTGCTCTGGACCCTTCATAATGGGAAGGGGAATTGTTTCTTCCATGTTAGACACATTGTCTTAACACAGGTCTCCTTCAGGAGTGTCTATTTGCCCTGATGTTCCCAGCAGGTCTGGGGTCTGACTTACTGAGGGGTTTTGGACGGTCTGGGTTTTAGGCCCTCTAATTGTTTTGATTCCTTTGTCAAGGCCTGTTGACCCTGGTGGGTCATGAGTTTTCCTCCCAGTAGCTGGTGACTGTGGTCTATGAGCCACTGGAGGGGGGCCTCATGTTTGGTCCAGCTGATCTTGCAGCTTTATTTATATAAAAATCCTGAATGGCATGATCACAATTACCATTATTATGTGCAGTGTCTGGGCATTCAGCAAATGTGTGCCCCTCCCCTTCACACAACACGCACCTGGGGGTCATTTGCAGAAATGGCTGGAATGACCAGTTTCCCCACACTGGATGCATTTCACTGATCACATTGACTGCTTAGATGTCTGGGAGATCCGCATCTACAGCAGTGATGTGGTTGACCTGGGTATAATTTAAAACCTTTATCTTTCCCTAAGGAGAAACAGTTTGGGAAATGCTCCAGACCAAACTCTTCTCATACTAAGATTATTTTCAGCCTTCACTGTTCATTCCAGAACCCCTCAGAATTGAAGATGGGTTCTGGATTACCTTTCACAGTACATCTTTTCTTGAGCCAATATAGGATATCTGTAATTTTGACTCCTTTGTTCAAGAAAAGTACTGTTCTGATTTTAGTAGGGCTTTTTGTCAAAGGTAATGCTTAGAAGAGAGTCCATAGGGAATTTGTTTTGACATTGGTGTACGTCATCCAAAATCTATCTAAATGTTCTGGAGAGTGAAAGCTGACATCAAATGTGCTCTCTCCAGTCACATGAATAAATGTGTACATCTCAGATGGCAGAAACCTGAGGGATTTTCTTTGATCAACTCTTTGCCCACATATTGCCTGGTAGCAGGGGTGTCTAAACCTCCTATATATCTTAAACACAGAGCATTTCTTCTTTGTGCCAGTTCCACTGGCTTGTGAAACAGGTTGGCATAGGTCACCACCGTGGGAAGGTCTACTGCCATCAGTCTTCTTATTCTGTTTTTCCCTGTTTGATGTTTGTTCAGGGGGGCAAGACTGACTATATCCACACTGGACTACTCTCTGGGGCCACCTCTTAGTGGGGTATTATCCTCGGGTATTGAAACATTTATATTTGGAGAGTTTGAGAGAGGCTCCCCATGGTTTTGTGTGGAATCACTGCCCCCTCCCCCCCCCAGGCTTGCACCAACTCATCCACATTTGAAAGTAAGACGCAAGGGGTACTCACATCGGAAACTTTTGTAACACCCTTTGAACATTCGCCAAGCCTTGGAATTTGGACTGCTGGATCTGGTAGCCATCCTCCATTCTTTATCTGTTTCCACTTTGCCCCACGTAAAGCTTTGTCTAGAGACCAAACTTCTGGTGCACCATTATTACTTTTCCACATCCATATCATGTGTTTCCATTTTTTCTGAAACTACAAACACTTTGCTGGGATTTATTGTAGAAAGAACTGGAGATACTGACAAATCTCATTTCCTTTTTCTTTCTTCATCCAACAGCTCTTTTGCTCGCAAGTATTCTTCAGCGTCTGCTATTTGATTTCGTAGTAAAGCTTTTTTTTTTCTTCCAGTGCGGCTTGTAGCTGCCTCTCACTGCACTCCACATAAACAGGGACAGTCACTATTTCATCCACATCCTCAGGATTCTGTCTTGCTGTATTTACTACCATTGCAACTCGCATACATCCTGCACTTTCTGTTTCAGATTCAACACTGGGATCCTCCATCCTCACGAAAAGTACCCCACAGAGCCCCCTACCACAAGAGTAAGGGAATTTTTATTTGATAAGTAACAATTTTTATTTTATACAAACATATCCATTCATATTTTCAGGCATTTACACATAATAAACAATATATACACTATTTCAACCATTCTGTCACTTATCTTTCCTTATTCATTTAATTATCCATGTTACATTTCTCCATAGTCTTTTATGTGTATGATGCAACATATTTTTCATTTAAAAAAATAGACTTTTATAATCTCTCATTCAATCGTATTTGTCAGCTCTTCATATTATACCACTTTTTGCAGGAGTACCCACGCACACCTTGTTTGCCATATATAATACTTATGTATTGTTTCAATTAACTGTAATGTTTCTTTGTCAAGTTTTCTCCAGGCTTCCCTGCATAAACCCAGTATTACATCTTCATATTCAATGTGATCAAATATTGATTCTTTCAATCTCACTGCTAGATATTTCCAGTAATTATGAGTATATGGACATGTTATATATAAATGCTTCTGAGTCTCTAATTGTTATACACATTCTTCTCTTATACAGAATCTGTCTTTTAACTGCTTGTGTTTATGCTTGTTCCATTCCCCTATGTGTCCATGAATATTTAGCCAATGTACATTCCATAATTGTCTGGGTATTCTGTTATTATTTAAATATTTCAAAACTTTCTATATATTCATTTCTAGACAATCTGGTATATACAGTGTCTCATAGAAACAAGCTTATTGTATGATTTGATATAACATCTTATCTTCAGTTATTATCATCTGAACTGTAATATTCCATTTTTCAATCTTTTTTACAGTATTGATCATGTATTATGGACCCTTTATGTATTTAACTTTCCTTAAATGTCCCGTTTGCCACTTCTCTATATATAGATCTAACCAACTCTTCACCCCTACCTCCCAAATTCTATTGTGATTATTCAAAACTTCTGCAATGTTATATGAAAAAATATACAGTAAAAAAAGACAATAGGATTTATCATTCCACATCCTCCCTTTGTTTTACTCCAGTACAGCATATGACATTCCTCCTAATAGGGTTAAGTTGACTCCCCCAAAATCCTTGAAAAAATATACTTAATATCTTAGTTTCCATCTGATTTGGAATTGGATATAACGTACTTACATACAAAAATATAAGGAGTACTAATGTTTTTAGCAATAATATTCACTTCAGTTTAGATATTTTATTGTTTTTCCATAGACCTACTTTATACTTTGTTAATTCTAAACATGCTTCCCAGTTCTTTTCTGCTACATTTTCTTTCCCAAATGTGATTCCTAATATTTTTATATCTTGTTCTTTTATCACAATCCCTGCCATTGTCTGCTTAAGAGATGTTGTTATAGTTCCAATGTACATTCCTGTACTTTTATTATAATTTATCTTAGATCCAGATAAATTGGCATACTGTTCTAGTGACTGTTGTAGTGTACTTTCTTCTGTGTCTTCATCTAATGTTAGTACTATATCATGAGCATATGCCAATATTTTGAGTGCTGGTGTTTGTTCTTCCAAAGGTATCCCTATAATGCTTTCTTGTGTTTGAATATGTCTTACTAATGGGTCTATCTCAAAAAACATATAATATAGGGCTTAATGGACACCCTTGCCGTACACCTCTAAAGAAATTTTGTTTCTGTCCCAACCATCCATTTATTAATGGTGTAATGCTTGCTTTTTTATAAATACACTGTATCCATCCTATGAAAACTTCTGGGATATTGTATACTTTTAAAGTCTGAAAAGGGTATTTATGAGCGATTTAATCAAATGCCTTTTCTTGGTCAATAGTTAAAACATACCCTGCTGCTTCCCTTCTCTCCCCACATTCCCATAGTTCCCTAAGCCAAATCCAGTTATTCTGTATATTTCTATTCTTGATAGAACAGGACTGCTGCATACTAATAAGTTTCTCAGCCACCTCTGTCAATCTGGTCTGTAAAATTTTTGTTAACATTTTGTCGTCCACGTTTCAGAGACTCATTGGCTTCCAGTTATTTAAAGCTGTTTTTCTCCTTTCTTGTGTATTCATATAAGTAAAGCCTCATTTTGGCTTGTTGGTAAATAACCTTTATTCAAACTACAATTATACACTTCAACCAGAGCAGGGGCTAATTGCTTCAGTAATTTTTTATACAATTCTACACGTAAACCGTCTTTCCCCTGGGTTGTATTATTTTGCTGCATTTTTATACTTTGTTCTACTTCTGCCTCTGTTATTGGTTTTACCAATTCTTTTTTTGTTCCTTTTCCATTAAACCTGGTATATTCAATCCATTTAAAAATTGTTCTGGCTCCACTATCTCTGGGACCTCACCAAAAGATTGTTGTTCATATTTATTCACAGTCTGCAGTATACCTTGTTTACTGGTTTGCAAAATTCCTTCATCATTATATATTTCATTGATTATTCTTTTATCTGTCTTTACACTACAGACTTTATATGGGTCGAATGTCTGTCTTTTATTTTGTGTTTCAAAGTGTAGTTCTTGTTTTAATGAATATGTTCTATCATATTGTACTTCTTTTAGTTCCTTTTGTGTTTGTTGGATTTGTTTGCTATAGTCTTAGCTTTCTGTTTCTGTCCTCAAAATTAATGTTTGCAATTGACTTCTTAGCTGTAGATATTCTATGTATTCTTTCTGTGTCCCCCCCCCGTATACCTACTGAATAATGATGTTATGTCTTTTTACTATCCTCCCACCATTGTGCTTCATCCTCATATATACACTTCACTGATTTCCTGGCTATCCATAATTGGCACCATTGTTTTAGCAAAGATTATTCTTCCAGTATGCTATTATTCATTTTCCATGCACCTTTTCCATGCATGGACATTGTTCCCCACTGTAAAGTACACTGTACCATTCTATGGTCTGAGAATTCATAACTACTGAGTTGACTAGACTGTATTTTTATCATATTTGTAACAAATATAACATTTATTCTGGTTTTAATGGTTCCTATAAAATATGATTGCCCACCAGTCTGATGTATTTTGCTGTAAGCATCTGACAATTTATTTAATTTAACTATTTCATTCAGTTTGTTTGTGTCACTTAAAAATGTATTTGTTACCATCCGTCTATCTGATAGCTCTGTACTACAGTTAAATTTCCCCAGCCCATGTTGCTGTCCTAGATGTATGTAAAAAAGCTTGGATATCAGTGTATAGCTGTACTCTTGTAGCTTTCATTTGTGGGGCATATAGTATTATTAATCTTAATCTATGTTCCCCATAATTCATATCAAAAACCAAGTCTCTACCTGCCACTATTTCTATTAACTTAGTCACTATTATTCCTTTGTTTTTAACAATATCCCGACCCCATCACATCTGTCGAATCCTATTGACCAAAAGGATGATCCTGCCAACCATAGTCTTGATGCCTTAGACAATTTGTACTTCGTTTTCAATCTTGTGTCCTGGATCACTGTTATGTGACTAGCTACAGATGATAAGCTGGTGAGTACTGATAACAGTTTCCTGTGTTCTTTAATACTATTCACATTAATAGTTGAAATGCTAAGTGTGGCCATAGTATTTCAACTAAAGTGGGGGGGTGCATTCGTATTGCTCTGTGATCTTGTTCTTCTCCCAATAATTTCTTGAGGGGGTTCCATAGTCTTATCTTCTCATTCTGACAACCCATCTCTAATAAAAGAGGAGGCCGCAGAATCATCTGAGTCACCATCCCCAGAGCTAAGCATGTCTCCCACTTCTTCAGTCTTCTGTTTAAGTGCAGCATACTTGTTTTTATATATAAGTCCTGACAAATTTCTCATTCTTTTCCTTAACATTTTTGTTTGTCCATCTTCTCTGGGTCTTTTTTATTCCCTTTTTTCTTGCTACCATGGTAAATTCATCCTTCTGTACAGTGAGATCCTTTTTGTTAGGAGAAGGGGGGAGGGGGGACATGGTTAGTCTCTACCTCATTGTCTTTCCCCTCCATTTCTTCAATGTTTTGCCCTCACTCTCTTTGCTTTAGAAGTACTCCCTTATCTTTTGTCCTGTGATACTGGTTCATTATCAGTTTCTCCTTTCTCTACTGTATTATTTATTTTCTTCTCTCCTCTTTTTCCTTCAGTAACATCCCTTCTAATCTTTTTTCAGACATTTGTTGGGAGCCTTTATGTTGTGCATAAAAAATCAGTTGCTCATGTGATACACTTTGTCTTTCATTGTGGGAAGTCCACAGACATTTTGTAAATGTGTGTCCCTTCCTGTCACATAAATTACATTTAAAACAGTTAGTATAATCAGTGGATACATGCCCATATTCCAAACATTTGTTACACTTACTACTGTCACAAACATTGTTTAAATGCCCCCTGTCCCCACATTTAAAACAAGTTTTCAGCTGTCCTATATAAAATAGTGACCCCCCAATCTCTCCCCAAAAAGAAACTGCCTGGAAGATGAAGTACCCCCATGTCTAGTTGTTTAAATTTTTCCTGGACTTTCAACACCGGATCCATATTTGTTCTGAATATATAATGGGGGTTGGAGACCCCATCACCTCGCACCTTTGTTTTAACCAGAAACTGATATCAGATATGTTAACGCCCTCTTTTCTAAATAAAATTATTATATTTTTTATCATTGGTTTCATCAGGGAAAGTACTAGAAATGGGCTCCATAAAGATCTTTTACACATTGCATTATATTTGGCCCAAAACCTGTCAAGTCTTGCTACAGACCTGTAACCAATGTCATAATTTGAATCTCCAATGTGTATAAGGGCATATATTTCTGATGAAAAGAATCTCATAGAATTTTTAAGTAATGTTCTTGCTATGCACACTCTGTCTGGTATTATCTCTAACCCTCCTTTGTAAATTAACCTAACCGCATTCCTTCTCAGAGCGGGTTCCCCACCAGAAGCAAACAGTTCAGAAAATTGTCTTTTCTTTGTTTTATTCTGGTCCACATTCTCTGATTCTGACATCCTGCTTAAATCTTCAGTACCGGTATCTTCTTTAGAACCCTCCATTTGTTTTCCTCTTTCTGTAATAGGGGCCCCTGCTCTTGAAGTTGTAGGTTGTTCATCCTCTATTTGCACTCTAGTTGTGTTATATATACTCAAGTCTCTCTCATATTGTATCATTTTGGGACCTGAATAGTTCAGTTTCCACTGTCCCTCCTTTGTTTTTAACCATCCTGCCACTTCTAAAGCCACATCTGCATTCCAGTTTTGGATTTCTTTCTTGCTTTCTATTTTTGACTTTCCTAATCCCAAAGTTTTTATCACTTTTTTTCTTTTCAGTTTTCATATCTCATAAGCTACAGGGTTTATAAGTGGGTTCTCCACTTGTATTAGTTGCTCAGTATCGTTAACATTTTCCCTGTACATTGTATTTTGTAAAGGTACCTGGCTCATGTTTTCCATTTTGATTATCCAAAAACCATCCATTTTAGGCCTGACTTGTTCAGTTTCATAGGCCTTTGATGCTGCCACATCATTGTTTGCCTCACTCAGTTGTGGAGCCATCTCACTGTCCTGTTCTTGTTGCTGCTGCTCTGCCTCTGTATTCTGCTGCATTTTCTCCATGTGAATTGCTGACACAGTCTCAGAAAGCAAGTCAAGTAGCTTCAGTTTCTTTTTTTCCAACTTTGTGAGCAGGTCTACATCTTGGTTTTCTGTTTCAGACTCAGATGCAATCACATTAGTATTCACTTCCTCTGTCTTTCCAGTTATATTTTCTTCAGCCTCAGAAGTCTGCACAGCAGGAGAGGAGGCCTGCTCCTCTGCTTCTGACACATTCATCCTCTTCTCCTCAGCGGCAGCCATCTTGGAAGACAAAGGTTCCCCTATATGTGAGTAGGGGAATTTCCCTGGTGTCCTGGCCAAATATCCCCCATTCACTAAAATACCATCAACAGCTTAATCTGGTTCAGTTTCAGTTGGTTACCATCTGTATCCCCCTCCCCCCAATCACCCCTAAAAAAGGGACTTCTAGTCTCAGTATGCCTACCAGGTCAACAAAATTCAATAAATAAAAATTAAAGAGCATGAGTTGAGTTTTCTTTATGTTTAGCACAAGCTTATTTGACAGAAGCCACTTTTGCAGTTCACTGAAGGCAGCTTGAAGATAATGATTTATAGTGTTGATACCACTCAAGCTGTAGAGGAGAATCATGTCATCTGCATATAGGGTCATGTTGCTATGGACGAGTACTGAAAGAAAGTAATTAATGAAGAGTGAAAATAGGATAGGGTCTAGGATGGAGCCCTGTTGGACACCTACCATTATGGAAACTGGTTCTAAGAGAGCTTTATTATATTTAACAAGTGGAAGCCTATCAGAGAGATAGTATGAGAACCAGCTTAGAGCTGAACCAGACAAACCAAGGGAGTGTAGCTTTGAGTGAAGAAGAGTGTGTTCAACTAGATCAAATGCCTTAGACAGGTTAACGAAGATAGCCCCTGACAACTTTCCTTGGTCCATGGAGGTCCTGATTTTGGATGTCACCTTAGCAAGGGCTGTGCCAGTACTATGACCATTGTGAAATCTGAGCGGATAACAATAGGGCATACTTAGTCAAGTGCTCTGACAGCTGGGCCTCTACCACTTTCTTCAGTAATTTGCTGACAGCAAACAGAGTGATGATAGGATGGTACTTTTCTGTGCATTTCTGATCACACTGCATAAAAGACAGACACCACCATAGCTACTTTCCAGATGGGCAGGACAACTACAGTGGTGAGGGATAGATTAAGAATGTGGGAGATGGGTAACACAAGCAAGGGGGCCCAATCTTAAGGAGTTTGGGCTCAAGGCCATCATGACCAGCACACATATAAGGAGAAAGTCCAGCGAGAAGTTTGTGAGTGTCCCTCACAGTGACTGATTTAAGACAGAATGAGGGACAGAATGGGGATATGGGGGGGGTACAGTTGGGGGGAAGTTTCCCCAGATATTGGTGGTGTCAAACATGAAAGTATAAGCTGAGAGATCAGAGAATTGTTTGTTGAAGGCATTGGCTATGGTAGCAGCATTATTGCAGTTTTGGCCAGCAACAGTCATGTCCACAGTGTCACACCTACTATAGCCACCAACAATTGGTTCTGATGATGCACCAAAAGTTTCGAGGATCACAGGTGGAGGAAAATAGGATGGTCTTGCAGTGCTTGCTCTTGGTGAGTCATATAGTTTTTTGCAGTCATTACAGAGCCGGTGGTATTCATGAAAATCAGATAGGTCATTTGAGGCTTTAAATGTGTCCCACTGCGTGTCTCTAACTTTCATAAGAGACAGCAGATCACCATGTAGCCAGCTGGTGATGATACCTCTAAACTTCTTTCTGATACAAGGGGTGTGTTTATCCTGTAAAGGGGGAGGATGCTAAGGAGGTTATCAAGAGCAACTGAGGCCACTGTCACAGAGAGAACTTGGGACCAATCGGTGAGAGCAAGGTCTTGAAGGAAGAGATTTGGTTAAAGCATGAGAAGTCCCTCACTTGCAGGATCCTGGGAGGGAATTTATGAGAGAAAACTCTCCAGACACAGTAAGTGGGAGAGTGGTCAGATATAGTCAGAAAAAAACCCAGATACAGAAATCCTGTCATTCTGATTAGTCAGAATCCAGTCCAGGAGTGAGTTTCTGACCCCAGGAAGGGAGATGCGTGTAGGTACATTGAAGAATTCAGTAAGGCCATGAGCTCCCAGCAGAGACTCATATAGTTTGACATTGTCACTGCACCAATTTTGGTTGAGATAAAAACGTATAAGTACCTAATTTGTGGAGGTTTTATGGCTAATATTATTGAGCAGGTAGGTGAGCCCATTGAAACCCTGCTTGGGGAGGTTGTAAAAGCAGTTGATGTGGAGTTTTTCTGAATTTCCTCAGAGGAGTATCCTATGAAGAAACTTACAGGCCATGGACGGAGGAACAACATCGTATGGTACCAGAGATATGTTGAAGTGACTCTTATAATACATTAAGAGACCACCATCTCATTTGTTATCAGCACAATCACAACACAGTAGGCTGTAGTTGGGAGTGGGAAAGCAGGGGTCAGGGGTGATAGATTTCAGCCACATTTCTGTGTGGCACAGAATATCAGGGTTGTAGTGGGATACCCAAGCAGTAAAGTCAGCAAGATTTTGGAGGATACTGTGAATACTAAGATAGACATCTATGAGGCCTTTGTAAGAGGACCAGTAAGGAGGACTAAAAGCCTGTTGTATAACAGGCACTGGGTTCAGTTCAATATCTCTGGCACAGAGGATAAGGAGGACTGACAGCCAGAAGAGGCAACGTAACCTGCCCCACCTATTAGATGGTTTGCTATGAGGGAAGTGCAAGCATTTGATTATGTGAAATGCAGTTTTCAGGAATTTAGGGGGAAGCATCCAAGGGGAATGAGATTAGTATATCTTGGGGTAATAAGATTCAAATAGGTATAGTCATAGAGGTTGTCTGACCCCCATGAGTCCACAATGACTGGGAGATAAATGGTAATGAGATGTAAGGTCCGTATGGAGCAAAGCAGACAGGTAAGGGCATGCATCACAAGGACCTGAAATAACAGATGTCAGCAAAGATGAAGGTCAAGGATGCAGGCCAGGTGAGAGATTTTGTCTCAATTTAAGAAAATACAGCAGAAAAATATAAACTGGATACAGAAAAGTAAAGCTCAACTTACATACATAGTAAGAAGATAAGGTAGATGATTTGAGCTGAAACAGAATGGCTGCCACCCTCTAGTGGTTGCCCAGTATATTCTGCAAGTGGTAAATTCATGAGATTGTTTCTAGGCCAATCAGACACAAGGAGTGTGGAGTTGCTAGCATTCTAGCAAAGGATGGACAAGGATGGCATTGGTAGGGGGTGGGTGGGCAGCCAACGTGCAGCATCAGTGGGAGAGCTTGCAGACAGCCTGTAAAATCCTAAAAGCCTGGGATAGTGTTCCAGGAGGCAGATTGGTGCCAAAATTCAAAAACGCAGGCTGAGCAGGAATGCTGAGTGCACTGCGGGGTCCCCTAGAGTTCCATACTAGGGTTGGGTTTCAGCAAGTGAGTCCTGACTCTGTCTGCCACCATCAGGGCGGGCAAGAATGCTGGGCAAGTTGGGAAAGTTTGGGGGCAGCTCAGGGGTTGGGTAGAAAAAATTGGGGGGAAGGACACTGCTGAGGTCAGAAAAGGCAGAGTTAAGGGTATCCGCAAATAGAAAGGGGTCTTCGGATAGAGAGCCATTTACCAGCAGTTGGGAGTGGGGACGGTTTCTCCACTAAGTTCTTAAATGTTATTCTAGAACTTATGCCCTGAGCCCCAAGTGGAGGAGAGTGACTCCTGCATTAGAGAAAGAAAGCATTGTTTAACCAGGAGAAGCACACTAAGCTGAAGCTTGTTTCCAGATGCAACCTGGTACCACAAGGAAGTTAAGTGACTTACTCAGGATCACACAGTATGCACCTAGGTGGCTGTGGGAGTCAAACCCAGGTCTCTGGATCTGCAGCTCAGAGCCTTAACCCACTATGCTATACTGCCTCCAGACTTGCATCAGTTACCTTTGCATAGGTGGTAAGGGACATCACCTTCAAGGACAAGGAACTTGTTCTGAATTATTCGTGTTTATTGTCTATATTATGTTTTATGGGAGTTGCACCTGAAAATGGTACTATGTTCCAGTGTGCTTACTCTTTAAACAAATAAACAAACAGACCGTTAGTTCATCTATTTTTTTTTTTTTAGGATCTTTAAGGAAGCCTTAGTGTTTCAATTTGCTTCAAATCATTTTGCTGTTTTTTGACAGTATTGGTTTTCATGTTTCTCAACATTATTTGTTTATATAAAATGATTGAGGATATTGTCAATGTTGTTAAATAGTATGAAAAGAATCAGAAAAGTATAAGTTTTGTCTTTAATGGTAACACAAGGGTGTGTACTTGGTCCCTTTCTCTTCTCCCTGTACATTAATCACCTACCTCTCAACTGTGGTGGTACATCAGTGCAGTTATATGCTGATGATCTGTAGGTTCTCTGCCAATCTTCAATGGATTAATTTTCACCTGGAAAATAATTTCTATACTTTAGAAAGATGGTTCCTGGATAACAAATTGGTTCTTAGTGTCAAAAAAAAAAGCTATGTTCTTCGGTCATACAAATCAAGGCCTAAACATACACCCCCTACTTAAAATTATTACTCAATCTGACATCAAATTAGAGGTGGTTCAATCCTTTAAATACTTCGGAGGGGTGCTCGACCAAACGATGACCTTTGAGCTGCATATGGAGGCCTGATTAAAACTCTAAATCTAAAAGTTGGACTACTTTACTGATTCTTTCCTTTCCTCTCAAGAGAAGTTCAACTAGCTACCGCCAGCAGTGCCCTCCTACCCTTTCTCTCTTATGGTGCTCCAGTGCTACAATCTGCTCATGAACCTATCTTCTCTAGACTCAAATTGTTGCATCATATGATAGGGCATTTTGCAGTTGCTGCCCACTCTAGAGCCCACCACTGTACAGTTCATGCAACCCGAGGATGGCCATCTTTTGAAAACAAATTGCATTATTCCCTGTACTGCCTGACCTTTAAATTACTGCAACCCCTTTCTCTACCCAGTCTTACTAGAATACTTCAACATAAGCAATTCATCCAGCCGCTAAGATCTGCAGTCCTCCCAGTGTTAAACATCCTCAGAGCATAGTATGCACTTGAAAGAAGATCCCTTTTCTTCTCTGCACTTGATCTATGGATTTCATTGCCCCCAGAGGTTCTTGCTTGTCCCTCTTTAGCACATTTTAAAAAGAGGCTAAAAACCCTTCTCTGGGTTGCACCCCCTTGTAACTGTTATCACTGAATTCCATTTACAAAGCTTGAGTGGCCCTTTTTATACAGTGAACTGCATGGTAATGTGCTTAGTTAACTACCTGTGCAGACTATTTTTTTGTCTTCTTTGTTGTCTGTGTCTGCTGCACTGTTGGTTGTTTATAATGCACAGTTAATGTATGTAACAGTCTTGACCACTATTGGAAACTAATTAGTTATGATCTCATTGTGTTGCATTTGTATATGATATTTCTGAATCTGTATGTATAATCATCCACCTTCTGTAAGTAACTAATTCCAGGTCACCCCTGAAAAAGGGACTTCTTTGTCTCAGTGAGCTTACCCAGTCATCAAAATTCAAATAAATAAATGAGTACATCGCATTGTTTAGGTGAGCACATTAAAGGGACACTGTCAACCCTCTTAGGTCTCAAAGTGTCCCTAGTTTAAAAAATGTATTTTATGATTGCTAACATTCTGTAAAGATTGTTGATGTAGCTGGCAGTTTGATTCTGACTCGTGTTTTCTTTAAAAACGTAAAAAAACAGACTGTCCAACATACTGGTGTGATCACATCAAAACAGGTTTGTTTACATTCCTTGATCAGCTCCAAATGCATCTTTCCTGGACTTAGGAACACTCACAAAACAGTCTAGCCCCTCATGATGCAGTGGGAGTTTAGGAGGCTACTGCCTAATGAGTGACTGAACTGTTATGGTGTGTTTCTTATGCTCAGGAAGCATGCAGTAAGAACAGCGCCAGGATTGTAAACAAAAACAAGGTTGCTTATAAATATACATTGCCATGCATTTCAGTTCTGCTAAACAAGGAGACAGACAAAACAAACAACAACATCAGTGAATTTTAGAGAAGATAAGCAATCATAAAATGTGGGATTTCCACTGGAAATAATATGAAGAAAAACAGGTTGACGGTGTTCCTTTAAAAATTCACTTACAGCTGAGACTTACGAACAGCGGTAATAGTCATCTCAGTCCTCTCATTATCACCAGTAGATTTGGTTAATGCCACCAAGGTTTGAAATATACTTAAACCTTTTAACACAGACATCAGTCTTGTACCTTCTCAGTCCAGTGGTGCTCCAGTTTGGTTGTTTATGCTACTAGACACTTTAACCATATCATCTGGCATGCCCCCCTCAATGTTCCAATTTAAATTACAAACAACTTCTACAAAAGTTAATGACCAACAGATTTAACACTATATTATAAATATGGATTTTCCAGCTTTCAACTAAAAAGTTCTACAGTTTGGATCAGCAGAACTAAGCTTCATAAAAACTTCCAAAGATATGATATTTAGGACTTCTATTTCCTATTTGTAGAGACATTTTCATTAAAACAGGATCTTTTTCTCTTAGACTTCATAACCTGGATTTAATAGATACAGACCCAGCACCTGTGTCCTTATTTTGGATGCTTATTGCATTCAAGCAAATGCCTTAAGATACTTGCAGTGTATTTGCAAACGTCCTGATACGCTTGTGACACTTGCTGCTTTTTCCAGCCAAAAAATTAAAAAGTTTTAAAGACACATGCATCTAATTTATATGCATGCTTCATTTTCAGTATACAAGTTGGGACGATGAAGCCCAGAAGTTAGACCACCCTGCATGGGGTCTAACTACTGGGGCAGATGTCAGGTAGCTTCTTGCTCAAAATGGACAAAAAAATGGATGCAACTGTCTAAAAACAACACCCTTAGTTTATGTTGTAGTAGCAGTAGTAGTAGATCTTTTTGTTCAATCATGAACAAGGATAACACTTCATTGAGCAAAAGTTCATTTTTAATGAGGTTATAATGCATTAAAACATATACTAGAAAAAGTACAAAGGTATACAAAACATGCAAAAGCAAATACTGTATATACAGTATATAATGTAAGCAATAATACCCAACAGGGTAGGCAGTATTGGGCTATACCCACCCACCCTGGGGCGTAATGAGGCCTGACGCCACAGGCGGAGGGCCTTATAGCCCCTGGAAGGTCAGGTATAGCCCATACCACACACCCCGGAGGGTAATATTGAACTTAGAAAATGGGTTTTGTGTTAATTTTTAATACAGTTATAAAATAAGAGTGGTACTTAGTTTAAAAAGAATTCAGAAATCCAGAAGAAAACTTTGTCTGGTGAAATAGTCCCTGCATGTGTGTGCTGTTCCATGTAATGTTGCCTTTCCTTCAGAAATCACTTGTATTCTACGTATCCCCCACATGGAAGAAGAGATGGTTTATTGTAAAGTTTCAGCCAGCAGTTTGCCAGGATCAGTTTTTGCTGCAGCTCTGTGCGTTATATACAAAGCTTTTTTTTTTCCTTTTTAGAGATAAATTACAGAGAGACCATCTGGGTGAGGCAGACAGCATGGGTTAGCAGCACAAGTGAGTTTCGATGCTGTAGGAGGGCACGCGCTGTCATTTTAAAAGCTGCGCAGCCACCGATGTGAAGCCAGTAAGGTTGTTGGCTTCCTTTTGCATTTTTTTTTCATGTGTGGCTGCTATTTAAATAATTGAAAGATGGGGGACATGCAGAGGAGAGAGGGGGTTTGTTCTGAGGATTTTTTTCTGCCACAGACTCACTCCCCAACTCTCTCGCTAACACTAAGCGAGAGAAAAAAATGGCAGGTATTTTAAATGGGAAAGAGGGGTTTTAGCAACTGGAGAGCTGGCTGGGCACAAAGATTGTGGTGATGGGGCTGGTTGGGCTGGTACTTTAGATAGGTGGGCATCTGTTGTCTGATAGATGCCTGTCTAGAAAAGTCCCTCAGCCAATCAGAAGCCTCACATAGCTTTACCCATTTTCTAAAATACAAATAGATACTAATAAAAAGAACAAGCATTTGTCAATGCCGAATGTTCGCTTGCAGGTATTTGCAGTGGTATTTGGCACTTGGACATGGCTTAAAAAAATCAGTGACAAAGAAGTACAAGCATTTGTCAGTGCTGAATGTTGCTTGCTTCTGTGTGCTGTTTAGGTATTTGGAAGTCATTGGAGTGTAAATATTGAAAATTCGTGAACTTACTAGCGTGCGTAGGAACTGCGCAACACACGCTTGTAAAACAGTCATTTTTAGGAATTTTTTCACCTAATTTTCAACATAGCCATTTTAAGACCTCTTCTCATGCACAGTGTCACTATGATTTTCTTAATGTGTCCCATACATTGATTTCGCACACCGACTGCGCCATTGTGCGCTACATGGGCAGAAACACATTTTGGGCAGGATGTGAAAAATAACAGCTGTACTGCTCATAAGGAGGTGTGGTAAAATGGCAATGTTGAAAATCTGGAGTGAAAATATTGAAAATTCGCAAACTTACCAGCGTGCGTAGGATCTGCGCAACGCATGCTCAAAAAACAGTCATTTTTAGGAATTTTTTCACCAAATTTTCAACATAGCCATTTTAAGACCTCTGCTCATGAACAGTGTCACTGTGATTTTCTAAATGTGTCCCATTCATTGATTTTGCACACCGACTGCGCCATTGTGCGCTACATGGGTGGAAACACATTTTGGGCAGGATGTGAAAAATGACAGCTGTACTGCTCATAAGGAGGTGTGGTAAAATGGCAATGTTGAAAATCTGGAGTGAAAATATTGAAACTTTGCGAACTTACGAGCCTGCATATGAACTGCGCAATGCACGCTCGTAAAACAGTCATTTTTTGGAATTTTGCACCAAATTTTCAACATGGGGTTTTGGGACCCTTCTCATGAATAATGTCACTGTCATGGTGGTATTCAGGCCCAAAGGGTTCTCAGTCACTGCGCGGTCACTGCACGAAATCACCCGCCGGGCCGGTACGTCATGACAGTGATATCATTCATGAGAAGGGTCTAAAAACCCATGTTGAAAATTTGCAAAATTCCCAAAATCTGAGATATGCAATAAAGTTGAAAACCCCTATCTAACCCATTATACAGCTTACCAGCATTTCCTCAGTTCGCGGTCGGCTTTGAAGGTGCAGCGTGTTCCGGTCCACGAAGACCATCGCTTAAAGCTCCGGGGTAAGTATGGGTGAGGGGGTGTGGGGAGGCTGGGTGCACAGTGGGTGGGTGTGGGTTGTGGGAAGGGGGGACTGGGAGAAGCACTGTGGGACCGTTTTTGCTTTACAGGTGAAAAAAAAAGACTACGTGGGACGTTTGTCACGCTGGGGTGGGCTCTCAGCATGGCAGAAGGATGGCTGGGGGGCCAAAGAGCTGACAGAGGATTGGGCACCCCTGTCGGCAGACAACACGGGATGTTTGCCAAGCTAGGGTGGGCTCCCAGCATGGCAGAAGGATGGCTTGGGGAGCCTGTGGGCGACGGAGTTGGAGCAGCATAAGTCGGCAGATGACACTGAGACATTTGCCATGCTGGGGTGGGCTCCCAGGTGGCAGCAAAGATTTGAAATTGGCATGGCGCGGTGCATGTATGACAGCAGTGGTTTTCTTTGAAGAAGACCACCACTGTCATACACAGCACCGCATTGGATTGGTGCAGGACTGCCACACCTGCTCAATGGAGCAGGGGATTGCAGGGGAGGGGCACACCTCCAAAGTGTCCCATTCTCCCAAGATGTTCCTTGCGCATGTGCGCAAGCGAACGTAAAAATGATATTAGGTGTTACTATTCCACCCATGTAATGGCTAAGCTGATCCTAAACTATAAACTCATTAGGTGACAGCATCAGAACGACATGAAACCAAGGTCTGAGCACTATTTCTCAGCCAGTTTTGTAGCTCACTTAGTCTTACAGAACAATTATCTTGCCTTAAGTTAACCCAAATTAAATTCCACGATACTCCCCCTCTAAACAAAACAGATGATCTTCCCATCACACGGTTACATTTAATTACCTTATATTCTATGCCCTTGGATGATCTTAAATTCTACTTTACTCTTCTAATTTGGAATAAATCCCATGTAAATTGTGGGAAGTCACCTTTTCATATTTTATGCATAAATTGAATAAGGTGAAGTTTTTGTCTTTCTTGTGGGTCGGACCATTTAAGAAAAATTTATAAAATTCAATGATGAGCAGTACAAGGGACATTCAAAATGAAATGTGGCAGTTTATTAAACATCAAATCAACCTTATCTAACTGGGTGCTAGAGACTCCCGAGTAAACTGTATCTCCATAATCCAGGATAGATGTTGTCATGGAATTCACTACTTGTAGTCTCACCTCAGTGGTCATATTATGTCTCACTCTGTACAAAAGAACCAATTTCCTAGCTACACTATTCAGCATCTTATAAATATGCTCATTCAATGTTAGGGCATTATCCAGCTATAGCACCAAATATTTATATTTACAAACCTGTTGGAAAATCTACCCCCTGTGGTGGTCAATATTAAGTTAATTATTATTATTCACAGCTGAATTGTTCCCAAATGTGATTGATTGGGTTGTGGTCTTATTGAGTACCAAGAGATGATTATTGAAACAAATTTTTAACTTAATCAAAAGCCCGTTGAAGTTTAACATTAATATGGTCAGGTGTCCCTTCACTGACATGAATTATAGTATCATCAGTGTATAGGAGACATTTCACATCACTTTCTTCAGATTTCAAATCATTAATATTATGGGTGGGATATTCAGACTGCACCAGGCAGGGGCATAAACCTGGGCGCAGTCCAACTGGGCTGTGCCAGGGCATGGACCAGGTGATACTTAACAGTGCTGCACCATGGCTCAGCACCATTAAATATGGCACTGAGGGCACACACACTGTGCACAGTGCAATGGCACTGCACCAGTGCAAGTGGCAGAAGGGGAGCAGGGGGATGTGCCAGCGCAAGTGCAGTTGTGCTAGGTGCATCAACCGCAATATTCAGCACTGGGCATACAAATGAGGCCATTATGCATGCAGGGTGCAAGTGAGGGCCATCTGCACAAGTCATTATATTTATTTGCATGGTGTACTGATCCCCAGTGACTTACACCTGGTGCCCTGCCAGGCTCCAGCCGTTGGGGACAGACAGCCTGCTGATTTTTGTTGGTCTCTGCACCCATTCACCTGATTGTAGGCATATGTTGAGTGTATCCCTGGTGGTCCAGTGGACCACTTTCCAATACCCAATCATGGGCTTCAGTGAATTATATCCCTAGTGGTCCAGTGGAACCCCCTTCAGTACCCAATCATGGGCATACGTATAGATTAACCCTGGAGGTCCAGTGGACCACTCCCATCACCCGATCATGGGCATATGATGAAAGTATCCCTGGAGGTCCAGTGGAAAAAAACTAGCGCCAGATCACGGGCAGAAATACCAAATGGTACCCCCCTCCCCACCTGCCCACTGAGGCCCCCGCCACCCAGCACCCCCAAGTCAGCGGTGGGTGGCAGCACCCCGCCTACATTGTGCCCAGCCACCCACCAACTGTCAGCATACAGTAGGGTCTGTGCATGGGCCAATGGGCGTGCAGACCATACTGTACTACACAGGCCCGATATGTGTTTCATATTTGCAAATTGAGATCTGTGTAGGCCAATTTCAATAATTATTTTCTACCATCAAGATAACAATCAAACCAGCCAAGTGCTGATTGCAACATTCCACTATCCTGGAGCCTGGACAGGAGAACTCCATTGTTCAAAGTGTCAGAGGCCTTTGAGAAATTATTGAACAAAGTTCCCACCATAATTCTCCTGTCCAGGCTCATTTATATGTCACTTACCTCTTTAACTAGTGTCATCTGAGTGCTGTGTTGTGATCTGAACCTTAACTGATGCACACATGATTTATTTCTTGATTCCAAGTATACTTTCAAATGTTTGGATATCAATCTTTCAAAAAGTTTGGAAATTTGTGGTAATGGGAGATCTCAGCTCCAGGCTACAGGATGACCCGAGATCCCTACAGCAATGCCTTGTCACCAATAGAATGATCATAAATCCTAACAAGACCAAGGTCATGCTGTTTGGCCCAAGAACCCTCGGTCATGACAGAAGTCAACACCTCTGACTGACGACCATGACAGGCAATGGGCTTGAGGTGGTTGAATCTGTAAAATACCTTGGCCTTACCCTGTATCAGGGCTTCATCCTCAAGGAACATGTAGACCAGGTAACCAAAAATATTCACACCAAACTCAGGACCCTGTACAGGTTGAAAGACCAGCTGATACCAGTGGCCAGGGCCTCCATCGCCACTAGTGTCCTGCTCCTGACCATTACCTATTTGGCCCCGGTGGTTCAGGGAACAGCCAGACAAGAGATGAACAGACTACAAGTTTCTCTATCATAAGGTGGCTCACTTTGCCACACTATCCAGCCCCAGGGCCCACCACTGTGACACTTTGTCCCAACTAAACTGGCCCTTCTTGGATGCCCGGATCCAGTAACCCCTACTCTGCCATACCTATAAATTACTCAGTCCCTTTCCTCCTCCCAGCCTCACTGGACTCATTGCCCAAAAGAGTAACCCTAGGCTCCTCCAAACAATGGACTGGACTCTCCTCACAGTGCCCAGGGTTAGAACCAAGGCAGGTGGCAAGTTGTTCACCATCACTGCCCCCAACCTATGGAACTCCCTGCCCCAGGTGTCCAGGAAGCTACCTCTACCAACACCTTCTGCACAAGGCTGAAGGCTCTTATGATGGTCTCCTCCAAGTGCAATTGCTAAGGAAAGGGGGTCCTAAGCATAAGCCTAATTCATCACAGCTCATTACGCACAAGGGCCATCTCTCCCTCGCCTCTCTACACCCCCTCCTCCCAGGAAAATACCTACAATGACTACACCAACCTATATGGCCGACCCAGCATATGTAACCTGCTGAAATGCTACTATGCATTACCCCATGTTATGTTTCAATGTATTTTATGTAATGTACTTTTGCTGTATACAATCCCATGTAAAATTCCATGTAATCCCCGGGTTGCCCCTGAAAAAGGGACCTTCAGGGCCCAGTGGGCTTACCTGGTTATCAAAATTTAATAAATAAATAAATAAGTAGATCTGTTGGTAACTATTAAGATCATCTCTACTTCCTGAGTTAAATATTGGCTTGACAATGGCTGTTTTCTATCCCTATGGATATTCTCCAGTACTAATGGAAAGATTAAATAAAAATGACAAAGAGTAAGCTCTGCTTGGAGCCGCAAATTTTAACAATCTGGAAAGTATTTTGTCTAGACCCTTAGCCTTGGTTATGTTTAGTTTTAAAAGCTCATCCCTAACCTCAGCTGCAGAAACGTAACTGAAAATAAAGTCATCAATATTTGGTAGATCATGTAAGTCCTCACTTCTAAAAGCATATTTAGGAGGATTATTTTTCTTAACAATGTGGGACCTATAATATATTACTAAAATAATAATTAAAAACATTTACCAGTTCTTCTCCCAGTGGGGTGCTTTTTCCATCAAGCTGTATCTTATTTACTATAGAATTACTATTTCAACCATTTAGTTGTACATACTGCAGTTTTTCAGAACATTCAAGGATTTTGTTTTGAATTATGTTCCAATTCGGTTTTAAAATAATTTTGCTTTGTCAGTCTAACAACCTGAGTATACACATTCTGTGCATGCCTGTACAACTGTCGATCACTGTCCAGCTTGATATTTTTGGCCTTGTACCAAGTATTTTCCCTTTCTCGCCTAAGCTTAAGGAGGTGCGAGGAATATCAGTTTACAATTATGTGTCTTGATTCCTCAGTTTCATCAGTGCATGGTGATTGCAGAACTTCAGAAATCCTTCATAAAAATACTCCCAGGCCTCAGTTACTGTTGGAATAAGTTCCAAATGATATCAGGCAATCTTTTCTATATTTAACATTAAAGATAATTAATAAAATTGATTAAAACTTCTTCTTGTAAGGGATGGTCCAATCTTGGGTTCATTTACTTTATTTCTCAGAGCAAGATGAAGTTAGTGATCAGAAAAGGAGTCAGATAATGCTCCACTAACTGAATGCAATTTGGGATAGCTGGTAAATACTAAATCCAATAATGTGATTTAGAAGGGTCCCTGGGATTAATTCTAGTGGACTCCTTAATCAATTGTACCAATCCTATATTATCTGATTCTATGTGATAAGGTCAAAAGCCTAATTGCGATTGGTGGCAGGGCGAGCATACTGTACATCGCTGAAAATAAATTTCGACAATATACATCCCGGGGCACAAGAAAACTGTGCTGGGACTTAGATTTTAATTGTTCATGTGACGGGCTCTGCCCCCACACCCCCTGTGTGGGGGCTTCACCTCTGCACTTCCTACTAAAGGATTCTTAACTCCAGCTGGTTGCATGTTGGGGGGTGCAAAATCCTGAGAAAAAAAAATTTGGGGCTGGGTGCACAAAAATGTAGGTGCGCCTGGACCCCAACCCGGAACCCTTGCAGTAATAGGCTGCTACCCACCCACCACACTATGAGGCCAGCTTGGCAGATCCACAACAACCACACCAGGCCAACCCTCCTTCCCTCCCTTCTATCACGCTCACTCCCCATGTGTGTGTAAACATACAGCAACGTCCTGTCGCAAAATGTGCCCACCTCCCCCATCTGGTCGCCCTTCCTCAGTAGTAGCCCCATCAACCTTTGTCGGGATTGAGTCACCATTATTGTAAGTGGTTCACTCCTGGCTAAACAATTGGAAAAAAAAAAGTGCTCAATCGCCGATGCCCATGTCATAGGCTACCTATTATCTTCTAACTTTTTTAAACTATGGTACATATCTAGCGTCAACCAATTAATATTAAAATCTCCTATTATAAAGATTTTATAAGAGTGTTTATGAGCTTGAAGGAAATCCTGTAGTTTGTTAAAGACATCCATTTTTATTTTAGGTAGTTTACAGATATAAATCATAAATAATGGTCCAAACCACATTCATGAAAAGAGTATGATATTTCACTAGCATTCAATTCCAAATTAGCATCAATTATAATTCCATCTTTTTTACTCCTATCCATTATAGTTAGTAGTTGTCCATTTCAATGGCGGTGTTAGTTATTCTATTGTTGAACCAAGTTTATGTAATTATTATAACTTTAGGTTTGTATTCAGATGTCCAATCCTTTAGTAAATCAAATGGCTTCAAAATTCTCCTCACTCTGAAATGGACAACTCCAGTTAATCCTTATTTTAATATATCCGTGTTTATGTCCATTGCCTCCAGTGTGTGTGTGTGTGTGTGTGTGTGTGTTGGGGGGTTGAATTGATATCTCCACATAGTAACAGGAAGAATCTACCAGGTCATAATGTTGCATGCTTAACAGCATATGACATTACGGCTAAACTGCAACAGCGCTGTACGGTACAGCGAGTGGTGCTATACAGCGAATACTGCTGTACACGGTATTGCACCACTCAAAACATCCCAGGCAGAGGATAAGATTTCTGCTGGATGGGGCTCTGCCAAACAGCTGCTGTGGCTCAGTAAACTGAGTCATTGCAGTGAGGAACCCAGGTGCTGCATCTGGGAATAGGTTTGATTGCTGGTCCCAGACAATTTTTTTTTTTTTTTTTTTTTTTAGTCTTTTGGTAACTGTGTAAGGCCCACTAGGCACAAGTGCCTGTTTTCAGGGGTGACCTGAGAGCACTGGGTGGTTAAGTGACTTGCTCAGAGTCACACAGTATGCAAGTGGAGGTTGTGAGAATCAAACTCAGGTCTGGGCTGCTGGATGTATCAAGATCGTTCACACATTGTTCCTCTAACCTCTAAGCTATACTGCCAGCCCATTTATTTGTTTATGTGATTGTGCACTCTCTGAGTTAAACACCCTCCCTCTGAGTTGAGAATCTTTATTGGGGGGGTTTGGGGACATAACCCACTGTAAAGGGGGGTGATGGGGTGGTGCACCCCCAAAAAAAGACTTATGCCTCATGTCAGAAATTACACTGTATTGGCAGCATGATTTTGCCATGCAGCATAATGACTTGCAACATTATGACCCCGTGCCCAGGAAGAACACAACAATATATTTAATAGTACTTAAGAAATGTTTTATATGAAATTTACCCTTGACAAGACTCAGCACTCTAGTTGAATCAAATTTAAGGAAACAGATCCTCTCACTATAATACTTTGGATCACTGTGGCCTTAATCAAATCTCTAAAATGGGCCAGGAGTAAATAGCTTGCTTTAATAAATATGTTCCCTTTTGTTCCTGATTCATAAGCCATTTTATGTATGTACCTTAATGCAAAACCTTGAATCTGTCAAATGTGAACCCATTATATTTATTGGCAGCCCCAAAGGATAGTAATAAACAAAAGGCAAACAATATAATTACTCCATTGAGGACACCCATGATTGGCCTACTACCAACAATTTAAAACAATATCCAGCAAACTATATTTTGTCCTGAGCCATGTAACCTAGAAATGCTCCTGGTTTTATGTAATAAAGTATAGGGGTAGTATATTAAACCACACAGTCCAAGCTACGGAGAAGTTAATATTAACTTAATATTAACCGAAGCAATCGGTTTAAATGCAGGATGGTCTGCATCTGTCCAGGAAGGGAACAAGTCTTTTGAGCAATCAGTTTAAATGCTTCATTGGCAAGCTTTTAAACTAGTCAAGGGGGGAGGCACTGATAAGCAGCAGGAAAATCCCAGTCTCTCCCTACAAAACAGGGTACTAAATGAGAAAAAGACTGAGTTAGAAAGGTCAGTGGGGGTTGCTGAAACAAAAGGTAAAGCCATCAAAAAATGGAGAGCAATGAGTACCAATGCCCGTAGTCTGGGTAACAAGCTTCCTGAATTAGTGGCCTTGATGGAGGAGGAACATCTGGATATTATGGCAGTCACAGAAACATGGTGCACAAAAAAACATGACTGGGATGTAAACATACCAGGATACACTATCTACAGGAGGGACAGGGAGGGTAAAAGAGGAGGAGGAGTAGCTCTTTACATAAGGGAAGCAATCAAAGCAAAAGAGCAAAAGGGTAAACAGGAAGGAGAAAAAGCACTGTGGGTCAATTTGGAGACAGACAATGGCACCACAATCCACATGGGGGAGGGAATGACAAGGAAATGATAGAAAGTATACTTAGAATGGCAGATAAAGGGGAGATATTGCTGATGGGTGATCTGAATATGCCAGATGTTGACTGGAGTGCAGTTCTAGCAGCCACTTCGAAGAGTGGGGTTATTCTAGATGCCCTACAGGGGGCATGCCTTAGACAACTAGTATTGGAGCCCACTCGAGAGGGAGCAATCTTAGACCTGGTTCTCGCAAATGGAGATGAAGAGAGGATCACAGATGTAGAAGTGGGTAGCCATCTGGGAACTAGTGACCATCGAACAGTATGGTTCACAATAAACACAGCAACAGAGTCAAGCCATACAAAGGCAAAAGTACTGGACTTTAGGAGGGCTGACTTTGCCAAAATGAGTGAGTGCCTAAGGAATGCACTAGCAAATGGGCAGGAAGGAGGGGTTGAAGAACAATGGGGAATAATAAAAACTGCCATCACAGAAGTAACAAGCCTTTGTGTGAAGCAAATAAACAAAACAAAATGATGTAAGAAACCACTATGGTTCTCAAAGGAAGTGGCAGTGAAGGCTCAAAAGAAAAAGAAAGCATTCAGGAAGTACAAGGAATCACAGAAGGAGCAGGACAGAGAACTGTATCAGTTAAAGCAAAAGGAAGCTAGGAAGGCAGTCAGAACAGCAAAGGACCAAGCCGAGGAAAAGATAGCAAACTCAGTGAAAAAGGAGGATAAAACCTTTTATAGGTACATCAGGGAGTGAAGGAAGACCAAGAGAGGGATAGTGAGGCTTAATAAAGGGGAAGGGGTGGTCAGAAGGTGACCGTGAAAAGGCAGAGATACTAAACAAATATTTTTGCTCAGTATTTACAAATGAAGAGGGGGAGGTACCTAAAACAAACAATAGAAACACTCTGGATACAGAAGTTGATACCAGCCCATTTACAGAAGAAATGGTTCTGAAAGAACTCTTAAAACTGAAGGTGGACAAGTAAGTAAGTAAGTAAAATTTTATTTTTAAGCGCTTTTCAATATCAAAGCGCTGTACAAATAAAACAATTTAAATACATACATATAACACAAACAACAACAATAACAATGTAATTACAATAAAATACAGTGAATCACTCCCGATATGCCATTTGAAATAAATAAGTTTTTAATTCTAACTTAAAGCTCTCAACGGTCAGGCAGCTTCGTATCCGACGAGGTAGAGAATTCCACAGGGTAGGGGCAGCATAAGAAAATGCCCGTGCTCCCGATGTTTTTAAACAAACCCTGGGAACCTCTAGCAATCCCTCGCCGGCGGAGCGGAGCGAGAGAGAGGGACAGTAGGGAACAAGCAGATCTTGAAGACAAAGCAATGGGGCCTGATAGGATTCATCCCAGAATTCTAAAAGATCTAAGGGTAGAACTAGCGACACCACTGACTACCCTCTTTAACAAATCATGGGAGGATGAGGTGGTACCTGAGGACTGGAGGAGGGCAGATGTGATTCCCCTTCACAAAAGTGGGAGCAAAGCAGAAGCAGGAAACTACAGACCTGTTAGTTTAACCTCAGTAATAGAGAAATGGTGGAATCACTTCTGAAGGAAAGAATTGTCGAGTATCTAGAGGCCAGAGGGGCACAGGACCCAAGGCAGGATGGATTCACAGCAGGAAGGTCATGCCAGATGAATCTGATAGATTTCTTTGACTGGGTGACCAAAGTAGTAGGTCAGGGAGGGGCTGTGGACATGGCCTACCGAGACTTTAGCAAGGCATTTGACACAGTCCAATCACAAAAGATTAATATACAAGTTAGCCAGCTTGGGAGTGGGTCCCAAGATGACAGCTTAGGTAAAGAATTGGCTGTAGAATAGGAAACAGAGAGTAATAGTAAATGGAGTCCACTCTGAAGAAAGGGGGGTTACTTGTGGGGTACCGCAAGGTTCAGTATTAGGACCGGTCCTCTTCAATGTCTTTATAAGCAACATTGCAGAGGGACTGGAAGGAAAAGTATGTCTCTTTGCAGATGACACAAAGATCTGCAACAGAGTTGATGCACAAGGTGGGGTGGAAAGGATGAGAAGGGACTTGGCAAGGTTAGAGGAATGGTCAAATGTATGGCAGCTTCGATTCAGTGCTAAGAAGTGCAAGGTAATGCACCTGGGAAACAAAAACCCAGGGGAAGAGTCCACAATGGGGGGTGAGAGACTAACAACAAAAAAATGGAAAGGGACCTGGGGGTAGTCATATCAGATGACCTAAAGGTGGGCAAGCAATGTGAGAGGGCAGCAAGGAGGGCTGGGGGGATACTGGGATGCATAGGGAGAGGCATCACCAGTAGAAAACAGGAGTTACTATCCCTCTGTACAGACAGCTGGTGAGACCCTATCTGGAGTACTGTGTGCAGTTCTGGAGACCCATTCTCCACAAAGACATAGACAGGATGGAAGCTGTCCAGAGGAGGGCAACTAAAATGGTGCAGGGTCTGCACCAGAAGACATATGAAGAGAGACTTAAGGAGCTTAATATGTATAGCCTGGAGGAAAGGAGGAAGAGGGGGGACATGATAGAAATTTTCAAGTACCTCAAGTGAATCAACAAAGTCCAAGAGAGTAGCATCTTTCAAAAAAAGAAGTGTGCAAGAACAAGGGGGCACAATTTGAAAATAGAGGTGGAGCAGCTCAGAGGTAATTTAAGGAAATATTTTTTCACAGAGAGGGTTGTGGTTGCATGGAATGGCCTTCCGGAGGAAGCTGTGGAGTCAAAAGCAGTGGTGGAATTCAACCATAAATGGGACAGTCACAAGGCAATTCTAGGGGGTTGGGGTAGGAAGAAATAGGCTGCTGGTTAACTAGGATCTACAGCTTATCCATTAGGTAAGGAAATGGGCAGACTGGGTGGACCAAGCGGTCCATATCTGCCATCAAATTCTATGTTTCTATTAAAGGTAGGAGGCTGAAAACAGTAATAAATAAAATTTAAAACCTTCCTCATAAATGTCATGAGTAGGGCCAAAATAACCTAAATTTATAATAGAGTACACTATTAATTCCCCAGTGAGGCAAACCTTATGTTGTTCCCTAAACAGAGGGAAATGTCTAAAGCTTAAATATTTTGGCTGAGTGGTGCTCATGCCACAAAGGCTCACACTCACAGCACTCCTGCTGTGGAGCAGCATGGGTTTATAACTGCCCAAACTCTGCCCTGACACTAATGCACTCTCTGACTCACAGCTGATGAGTTCCCTACTTCAGCATATACTGAGAACACCTCCAAAGCATAAAAGACACAGCGAAGTTCTCAATGGAAGCACAGTTCAACAGTTCACAAAGTGCAAAACAGTCACTCACTGTGCGGTTATTGAAGCAGTCTCTCACTGTGCATGTGTTGTTCTTCAGCAGCAGACTGTGCTTATAGAATGCAGAGCTTCTAATGGGCAGGCTGGAGTACAAATATATGGAGCAGTACAGGTTTTAAAGTTTTCCATACTCCGCCCCTGACATTGATCTGCTCTCTGACTTGCCACTAAGTCCCCTATTTCAGCAGACAGTGAAAATGCCCCCAAAGCACAAAATGCACAGCAAAGTTCTCAATGGAAGTGCATTTCAACAGTTCACAAAGTGCAGTACAGTCTCTCACTGTGCAGTAGCTGAAGCAGTCTCTTGCTGTGCAGGTGCCATTCATCAGCAGCAGACTGTGGTTATAAAGTGAAGAGATTCACTCAAATAGGCTGAAGTACAACTCAATAGGGCAGCATGGGTTTTAAATCTGCCCAGACTCTGCTCCTGACAATGATCTGCTCCCTGACTCACAGTCGAGACCCTTACTTCACTGTACAGTGAAGCCACTCCCAAGGCACAAAACACAAAGAAGATTGTGGTTATAAAGCACAGATCTTCACTCAGGCAGGGTGGATGTTACTTATTCCTGCCATGAAGTCATAATTCTCTTCTATGGCATCACAACAGTGGAAATTATTCTGATGGCACAAGCAGAGAATTTTGATTTCAGGACTGAAAAAAAATAGAAAAAATGGACAAAGTCTAAGGGATAAAGAGCATTTTGCAGATGCCTTTTGTACTTAAGACTACAGAGCCTGTAATACAAATGTTTTTGGAATACTTTGAGATTAGAGTCCTAATCGTGCCACAAGTAATTACTTTTTTATGTTGGCTTGCACTTGCACACCAGCCAACATCTTGCAACGGTAGCAGATTTGGAGGTGCCGTCACTGTGGGCGAATGCAGGGCATGCATCAGTAGGTGCGTCCCTCAATCCCCAATAAGCCAACATGCAGGCGCTGACACCAGCAATTTGTAAAGTGGTCACCACATCTAACAAAAGTGCAGCTGCAATGAGCGGCAAGCTTGTCATGCAGCGGCACAATAACATGCCTCCCAATGTGCCTTTACTGGTGAAGTAGTTCAATAAACATGGTGGCACTGACTGACGCCACTGCCTGCTGCACAATGCCAACTTCAGGGTGCCCAATCTCCCTGCTGGAATGCCCTGTCCCAGTTCATTTTCCATTGAGGGAACCCAGTCACTGTTGGCATAATGCCCCCCTCCCATTTCAATTGTGTGCCAAGGGGGGTGCCTAATCCCCCTCGGCATCATGCACCCCCCATGTTTCTGTGCCGATGGGGGGCCCAATCTTAATTTACTTAGATCCCCTTCCCCACAAATGCATGTAGTACACTGGGAGCCCACCCCAGTGTACCAAGCACACTTGCAAAAAAAGAAAATCGACCTGCGTTCTCCATTTACTTTCTCTGTAAAATGAGAAAATGGTTTCTCAAAGTGTTTCGGTGCCCCCCCCAACCCGTGCCTACCCTCTGTGTACTCTACCTACCCACATAGCCCCTCTCCCCATACTTACCTCCGGAGCCCCACGCAATGAACTTCAGTGGGCCAGGAACACATCTGCACTCTTCAAAGCCGACCGTGAACTAAAGAAATGCCAGTAAGCTCTATAATGGCATCAATAGGGGTTTTTTTCAACTTTGGTGCATATCTTGGGCATTTTTGGGAATTTTGGCACAAACTTTTCAACATGGGGTTATTGGGACCCCTCCTCATGAATTCAGTCACTGTCATGGTGTTATGCAGTCCCAAAAGGTGATTTTGTAGTCACTGCACATAATCACCTTTCAGGACCAATTAACGAAATGATAGTGTCTCTGTTCATGAGGTGTGCTCTCAAAATGCCTATGTTGCAAATTCGGTGAAAAATTAAAAAAAATGACTGTTTTATGAGCGTACATTGCACAGTTTCCATGCATGCTCATAACTTTGTGAATTTGTAATATTTTCACTCCAGATTTTCAGCATTGGCATTTTCCTACACCTCCTTATGAACAGTACAGCTGTTATTTTACACATCCTGGCCAAAATGTGTTTCCGCGCATGTGGTGCACAATGATGCAGTTGCTGTGCGAAATCACTGTTCTGGACACATTAACAAAATCACAGTGAGACTGTTCATGAGTGGAGGTCCTAAAATGTCTATGTTGAAAATTTGGTAAAACAAATACCCTAAATAATTGCATTACAGGTGTGCACTGGACAATTTCTATGAATGCTCATGATGTCACCAATTTTTTGTATTTTCACTCCAGATTTTCACTACTGTCATTTTTGTATGTCTCCTTATGAACAGTATAGCAGTCATTTTTCACATTCTGCCTGAAATGTGTTTTTGAAAATCAATGTTTGGGCCAGATTAACAAAATCACAGTGACACTGTTCATGACCGGAGTTCCAAAAATGCCTATGTTGAAAATTTTGTTGAACAAATCCCTCAAATAATTGCGTTATGGATGTGTATTGCACAGTTTCTATGCACGCTCATGATGTCTCCAATTTTCCAGATTTTCACTCCAGATTTTCAACAATGCCATTTTTTACACCTCCTCATGAACAGTGCAGTTGTGATTTTTCACATCCTGCCCAAACTGTGTTTTCGCACCTGTGCCACCAAAATGCACAGTCACTGTACAAAATCACCTTTTGACAAACAAATTCATAGTGCCACTGTTCAGTAGGTGGGGTCACAAATGTCCCATGTTGAAAATTTGGAGTAAAAATACCAACAACAAATGCCCTCAGTATTAGGGTTTCCAACTGCAATGTCACACCCTGTACAGATTGACAGGCGTCAGGGGTATGAGTTAGCATTGTCGGCTGAAATGTTCATGCCATTCCCCCCCCCACCCTGTAGCCAGTGACAGGTGTTGAAATGTGCATTGGACTCTTCAGCCCCAATGTTCACCCCATTCTCCTACACTACACTACACCCATGTCAGCATATTCCTTTATGGACTGGGGTGAACGTAAGGCCCGAAGACCCCAAGGCACATTGTGGCACTTGTCGATCTTTGGAGGTAGGGTAAGTTGAAATGGCATGAGAATTATGGTCAACGACCCAAAGGCATACCCAGTGCCTGTCACTCTCTACATGGTGGGGTGGGGGGGGGGCATCAGTTCATTACTTCACTGCCAATACTATTGTGCATCTCTGTAACTCCTGCTCTACCAATGCCAGTGCCAGCAAGCCAACATTCGGCATTGACAAATCCTTGTTTAATCTGTTTATGCCTCCTGGTCTCCAAATGGCCCCTATCAGCTTGACCCAGCTCCAGTCCCATTCTATCACCCTGGCATCACCTAGGTCTTACATGAGTCTTCTCATCTGCCCCCAAGCTTTTCCACTGTGTAGGAGATTGTGCCCCCCCCTTCCTCCATCACAGAAGGATTCAGTTTTGGAGACAGTACCTAGGTAGCTTGGGGACCAAAAAACTAGTTGGTTTCATTATGCTTCAAGTGTATTTAAGCCATATAGCATGACAGGATGTGGGTTATGGCATGATTTACCATACCTGGTGTGGTTTTGTCACATGGCCACAGGCCAAGTGAGTTATCCAACTCCAGAATTAGTAACTCTTACTATAACCCACACCCTGGAGTGGTATATTGTGATTATACAATGGTCTGTTTTATTTTCTTGGGTGAAAAAATAAAGAGAACTTTTTTCCAAATTATTTAATATGTTTTTATGGTGTTTTTTGCTCCACCATGTAAAATAGTTCCTGTCCCAGTAGGTTCACATTGAGGAGCTGAGTCACGAACATAGTAGTTGAAAGCCAAGGTTAATTTGGGTGGTGAGTGTACTAATTTTAGGATTTGTTCATGTTTGCTGGCAGTTTATGGTCTCTCAGCGGAGCGGTCAGTTCCCTATTAGACAAAAATAAGGATTATGAGGAGTTACCATCAGGAGACGGAATGTACGGGAAGAGCTGTGAAATAACAAGGATGTCATCACGAGAGGTAAAACACTGAGAAATCGTGGCTGAGAAGCTGAGCCATGATATTAGGTATGCGCATGGCCATGTGCCTAGGTGCATGTGCTGTACCACAGGTTGACTTTTCAGCTGTGATTCATTCATGTTTTAGGCTTTGTTTTTAAATTAGAACCACTCTCCTAAAAAGAGCATTCAGGAAACTAAAAATATTCAGTTTGTTAAAGGGTCATGATGGGGGCTGATCATGATGCTCGTAGTACTTCAGTGTTGTTGTCATTGCAGTCCAGCATGCATTCTATAAGTAAGTAAACAGTTTTGGGTACCAAAGTTAATAGGTGAATAAGGATTATGGGAGAAACAATTTATAAAAGTATTTTGGACCCAATGTGGATTTTGCATCTGTATGTTTTTTGGGAACCATCTGTATAGTGAACTGGGGAGTAGTGAGACTAAGGATCTCGTTGTCTCTTACAGTGTTTGTTGCTGCTGGGTTTGGCATCCTTGGAGTGATCTGTGTGGGGTTCCTGATACTGATGACTGGCAGCTAGCACCTTTTCCCATTGGTATATCATAGGATTTATGACAGGTAAAATGTACAAGTCAAACAATCAGAAGGCAGGGATTTCCATACCCATTGTATAATTCTGATCTTCTTCTCTGGTTCCTCAGGATGCTGGTATCAAGGGCGTGCCACGTGCCAAGAGGCCCCTGCAGACATTTTCTCTCCAACTAGCTACTCCAGCTGCACTGCCGCCTGTGGTCACCCTTGTGACAATATTGTAGCAGAGCTGGCTGCCTGCCCTCCCCAGAGGAGTAGAGCATTATCTGGGATGCTCAATCCTCCTCCCTCTGGCCAGCCCCCTGCAGCCTGAGTTTGTTCTTGAACTTTGGTCATGGGCATGGAAGATACAAGGCATGAAGCACCTTACCCCTCTATGCCAAAGGGCCACCTCAAGTTATTCTTTTGCAGGAAACTGGCAATTCTTTTCTAGCATTAGAGCAAGGATTTCACTTGTGTTTAGGACAGTCTTTACAAACCATTCCATTATTGCAGTAGAAACAAATTCAGTTACTGTATATAGTTGCTTCATGTTGCTTTCTTGTCCCCCTTCCCCAGCTACAAACAATGAGGACTACAGTTTTAACAGCATAATGAGAAGCTTAGTATAAGAACATTGGAGGCAGTATAGTGTAGCGGTTTAAGCCTCTGAGCTGCAAACCTGGAAACCTGGGTTTGAATCCCACAGCTCTCATCTGCATGCTGTGTGGTCCTGATCAAGTTACTTCACTTCCTTGTGCTCTCAGGTCACACCGGTATAAAAAAAACTTTAGCTTAGTGTGTCTCTCCTAGTTTAAAAAAAAAGAACATAATTGAAGGATAACTAACGGTAAATAAAATATTACAGGAAAAGTTAGTCACTTAGGTTTTCACACAGATTTATGCTTGATTGCACAAGACTGATACAAATGAAAAATACTTAGGAAACATATGGTAAGACAACAGTCTCATTGTGGTTTCCTGCTGGTAATAGACATGGCTATCAAACTGCAAAATGTAGTAAAAATCTAAAAGTTCTGACATCCGCTATTCCCATCTGTCAATAATGTCACTGCCTACATGCGGAACAGACATGCTATGGTAATAGTGTGGAATACAAAAAGCAGTGTACTTCAAAAACAAAAAAAGATGGGGCAAACACCATTGTAAAGCACATATTTCTGATCCAGAACAGAACAAAGGATTCTTAGCAGCAATGTTACTACCATGTTTTTATTTTTTTTTTATTTTGGCTCAGAAAATATTGCAGGATAGTTATTGATTCTGTACATCTGTAGAATACCACACCTGGCTCTATGTTTCTCAATGCTAAACATAGCTAACATACCCAAACTATCTTCACTGGACATGCTTTCAAAATCCTGCTTGCCAAAACCCTTCTGGGTCAATGTGCTAACCAAACATAGGCCTAGAATCCCAGATGGAATGCCCTGAATGTGATGGTTTACCTCTTTTTCTCAAATGGTCTCTAATGCACTGGAGGTGTTGGGTTATCAGTATGCCACATGGGGGTTGTAATGCACGGTGTCTCATTCTAAACCCCAATGTTGGGATACCACTGACACCAACCCCTTATTAGTATCTCTGGCCAGGAGGTGATGGGTACGCATTGCAGTCTGGGGTCACTTAGTGGATTATTACTGCACCTACCATGTGGGGTGGGCACCACTGTGTCTCCCAGTGACATGTATCCTTATGTGGCATGTCTGAGGACAGAATTTCAGGATGGGGATGTCTGAGGACAGAATTTCAGGAGAGGGTACAAGTGTTAAGGTATATTCCTCTTAATGTTTGAAACCATGTTGCTTCATAGCAATTATGGTGATGAAATGTATTTATTTATCATTACTAATGAATTATGAATACTTCACTGCTAAGATTCATATTCTGTTGAAGTACATCCAGTGTGTGTTTTTAGGAGTGTTGTATTTGTGTGTGTGTGTGTGTTATAACTTGAATAATTTTAAATAAATTAAATAAAAAGATTAACCACAAAATGTAGGAAACACTAAGGCCTCTTTCCAGGCCAGTGGAACTGTACCAGACTAAAATGAATTTTCAAACAACATTTTTAAGGGGTCAGTGATTTCAGTAACAAAGTTAACTGAGCCACATTAAGGAAGGAAGGAAGGAGATGTACTGTTAATTGACTAGAATTTGCTACTTTAACAGCCTTTTGAGTGGGACCAGTATTAATAGAGGTCAACAGAAAGGACGTACTTCTGGCTGAGGCCGGATCAGCTAAAGGCAATTCAGTTCTGTCCACTTACTACTTAACTCCCAAATGTTTAAGCATCCAGGACATAAGCATACAGTAATGTGAGTACCATGGTGTATGAGTTTATCATCAGCATCTGCAGGGTGTCCACAGGAAGGTTGCATAGATACATAGATACATAGATACATAGACAGTGTCAGCAGATAAGGGCCTATGGCCCACCCAGTCTGCCCATTTGAGCTTATAAGTTCAGTTTGTTTCCTAGAAGTCTATTTCCCCTTACCCCTGACCTCTAGAATTCCTTTATGTCTATCCCATGCATTCTTAAATCCCGTGATTGTTTCAGCCCCACCACTTCCTCTGGCAGGGTGTTCCACTTGTCCACCACCCGTTCTGTGAAGAAATTCTTTCTCATGTTTCCTCTGAATCGTCCTCCCTCCAACTTCATCCCATGCCCTCTAGTCCTGAAACATCTTTTCGCTTAAAATAGTGTTTTCCTGCACCCTGTTCCTCCCTGTAAGATACTTGTATGTCTCTATCATATCCCTCTCTCCCTCCTCTCCTCCAGGGAGTACATGTTCAGTTCCTTCAACCTGTCTTCATAGGACTTGTGATGCAATCCATGCACCATCTTTGTTGCCCTCCTCTGAACCTTCTCTACCCTGTCTATGTCCTTACGTAGGTATGGTCTCCAGAACTGTACACTGTACTCCAGGTGGGGCCTCACTAGTGTCTTGTATAGCGGAATTATGACCTCCCTTTTCCTGCTGGTGATGCCCTGCCTATACATCCCAGCATCCTATTTGCTTTACCTGATGCCTTGTCACACTGTTTCCCTACCTTGAGGGTCATCAGGAGATGACAACCCCAAGATCCTTTCCTGCTTGGTGCATGCCATATCCTCACCCCACAACTGATATATTGTGCCAGGGTTTTTGTGCCCCATATGCATTATCTTGCACTTCTTTGCATTGAATTTCAACTGCCAAACCCTTGACAATTCTTCAAGTTTCTGCAGGTCCCTTCTCATTCTGTCTACACCCTCTGGTGTGTCTACTCTGTTACAGAGCTTTGTGTCATCAGCGAACAGTGAAATTCTGCCTTCTAGATCCTGTGCAATGTCACTGATGAAGATGTTGAATAGGACCAGTCCCAGCACTGATCCCTGTGGTACCCCACTGGTCACTCTTCCCTCTGTGGAGTGATAGCCATTTACCACCACCCTCTGTGTCCTGCCACCCAGCCAGTTACCTACCCACCACACTACTGTCCTGCCCACACCCATATTCCCCAGTTTGTGTAATAGTCTTCTATGTGGCACAGTGTCAAAGGCCTTGCTGAAGTCCAGATAGGCCATGTCCACTGCCCTCCCTGATCCACCTCCTAGTCACCCAGTCAAAAATTCAATGAGGTTGGTCTGACATGACCTCCCCTGGTGAAACCATGCTGCCTTGGGTCCTGTAGTCCATTGACAACCAGATGTTCCACCAATCTCTCCTTCAGTAGTGCTTCCATGATCTTTCCCACTACCGAGGTGAGGCTGACTGGTCTGTAGTTCCTGCTTCCTCTTTGTTCCCACTTTTGTATAAGGGGACTACATCTGCTGTCCTCCAGTCTTTGGGTACCTCCCCTGTTTCCAGTGATTGGCTAAACAGGATAGCCAGAGGTTCAGCCACCACCTCTCTTAGTTCTTTAAGGACCCTGGGGTGCACCCCATCTGTCCCATTGCTTTATCAACTCTTATTATTTCCAGTTCCTTCAGGACCCTTTCTCGTGTAAAGGGACTTGTGTCCATTTCTGCACCATTCTCACCCCTTGTACTCCCTTCAGACCCATTACCCCCCTCTTCCTTAGTAAAGACTGAGCAGAAATACCTGTTCAATATGTCAGCTTTACTGTTGTCATCCTCCACGCTGCCCCATCCTCCCCTTCAGTCTCACTATCCTCCCTTTGTCTTTCTTTTTCCTTATGTACCTGTAAAAGGTTTTGTCCCCTTTACCCACTGATTTTGCAATGTGTTCTTCTGTCTGAGCTTTGGCTTCCCTTACTGACTTCCCTGCCTCCTTTGTTTCTCCTGGTACTTCTCCCTATCCCCTTCTGCCTGTGTCTTTTTGTATTGCCTGAATGCAATCTTTTGGCTTTCACTTTCTTTGCTACCTCTTTGGAAAACCATAATGGTCTCCTCTTCCTTTTCCTCTTGCTAACCTGCTTAATGCATAATTCTGTTGTTCTTATAATCCCCATTTTAAATACTGCCCACTGTTCCTCAACCCTGATTCCTGTCCCATTCCTAATGCCTCTTTCAGTATCTCCCCATTTTCCCAAAGTCTGCCCTAAAATCCAGGATCGTGTTTTGTATGGTTTGGTTCTGCTCTTTCTGTGATTTCAAACCACAATGACTGGTGGTCACTGTTACCCAGGTGCTCCCCCACTGTTACCCCATCACACTGTCCTGTTTGTGAGCACAAGGTCCAGTATTGCCTTCTGCGAGTTGGTTCCATGACCAGTTTCTTGAGGAAGGCACCTGAAGGAGTCAGGATAAATCTGCTCCTAGTTGATGCTGCTGCTGGATGCTCCAGTCCACGTCTGGAATATTGAGTCTCCAACCAGTACTACCTCACCCTTGTCTGCCATCCTTTGGATGGCTAGCATCAGCTCTATCTGTTTCTTCCTCCTGGGCTGGTGGTCTATAGACCACACCTGTGCGGATGGCTGGCCCCATTTTCCTTTCCAGCTTAACCCACAGTATCTCTCCCCATTTTGTTCCTCCTGGATCTGTGTGGCCCTTATGTCATTTTCACATACAGTGCCACTCCTCCTCCCTTCCTGCCTGCTCTGTCTCTTCTGAATATGTTGTAGCCAGGTATGGCCATCTCTGTCATGGTTATCAGTTACACCAGGTTTCAGTGATGGCCACAATGTCCAGGTCTGACTGTACCATGACAGCCTCCAGATCTTCCATCTTGTTGCTAAGGCTCCTGGCATTTGCACACATGGCTTTCCATGATTTGACCTCCTAGACTGCTTCACTGTTCTACTCCAGCCCCTTCCTTGGTTGTCATTTATCCCTGGTTCTCCTTGCTGTCTGCCCTTCTGCTGAATTTTGCCCTTTCTGCTTATCCACCTTTTGGACACTAATCTCCATCTTTTGCACACTGCTTTGCAGAAATAGCCCTCCTCTGGTTCACTGGTTCCACTGCTAGCTGTGGGGGTGAGCAAATGGTACCCTCCTTGCTGGCCTGCCACCCCCTTTGCTAGTTTAAATGCTTTATCAATGTAGCATTTAAACTTATCATTGAGTGCTTGGATTCCCCTCAGGATGGATGCAGACCGTCAGGCTTGAACAAACCTCCATCCCCTCAGGTGGGTCCCCAGTCACCAATGAATCAAACCCTTCCTCACAGCACCAGTTCTTCAACCATGAGTTAAAGTTCCTGGTGCATGCACTCCTATGCTCTCCCTTGCCTCTCACAGGTAGTACTTCTGAGAAAGTGACAGAAGTAGCTACTTGTTGAGACCCCTCCCAGTTTCCTAAACTCTTCCTGAACTTCCTTTGGCTCCCATTTGCCAAGTCATTAGTAACTAGGTGGATAATGACATCCAGCTCACCCTCCCATCTTGCTTTCCCAGTGATCCCCAGTATCTTCCTTCCATCCCTCCATGCCATGGCACCTGGTAGGCACCTCACCTCCCTGTCCTCCCCCTCCTGTGTTCCTAGCTGGATCCCTCTTACGATGGAGTCCCCCACCAGGATTCACTTCCTCCTCCTCAGGGGTCCACTGCTTTCCCCACTGAGGTCACCTCCTTGGCTAACCTCCACATCCTTTCCTTCCACTTCTCTGGGTACCTCTATTTGGTTGTCCTCATTTGTCAGTGTGGCATATGAGTTCTTGAGAGGAATAGGATCTGGGATGTGCCTCTGCCTGACTGCTCTAACCCTCCCTGAGCCCACTGTCATCCAAGTGCTCCTCGTTCTCGGCATCCAGTTCTACAGTGCAATGTGCACAAAGCAGAACAAAAACCCAGGTAGAGCACAAGGCCTTATGTGAACAGGGATCATGGCACAACTGTGGGAAATCAGTGGGGAGAATAAGGAAGGGCCAAACACAGCAGGCATTGAAGTGTGTTGGTGGCAGAGTTAACAGATAAAAAATGAATGATAAAGAGGGAGAAAATCAGTAAGAAGGGACCTGGAAAAGCAGTAAAATTAATGGTGTCTATTTGTGATCTGATGGGAAATACACACCAGAGGTGCATATTCTGCTCGCTCAGCTCCACACCTGTGGACAGGTGAGCACAGCTGACAGTGACGATCATCTGCAAACCTGTCCATGGCTCCATCACCCAAGCATGCAGTACCCTGCAGGGCCAATGGGGGATGAGTTACAAACCCAGTTAGGTATTCAATGGGTTGCCCGGCATGGGTTCCACAGTGAATCCCTTATATGGGCAAGTGTGGGTCCGGGTGCATGAAGAGCAATAGTGGACCTCAAGACCCACACAGCTATACCTTGGCTGGTGGGGGACCTCATGGCCAAGCCCCTGGTGCACAGGGGCCACCTGCCACACCACAGCACTTCCCCCCAACAAACAGCAGCCCAGCCTCCATGCAGCAAACTCCCATCACAAATGCCACCTCATCCCTGTTGTACATACCTCCCACCCTCCACAGATGGCTGCCCCTGTCCCTGGTGCACATGACAGTCCCTTCCACCCACAGTTGCCTCATCCTCCTTGACTCACAAGGGCCACTCCAATGCACACAAGTGCCTTGGTCCCAAATACCTGACCCCCATACCAGACCCCCTGACCCTCATTGTTAGTCAGTGGCTACCCTCACCTTTGTGGCACTGACAACTCCCCCCATACCTACATAGTCAGTGGCATGGCTGGATATCCAGCCACATAGCCATCCACACATCTCCTCAGCCACTGGCTGTCCAATTGATCAATGTTGGGAACACATCCCTTTTAATAGGATATGCATTCCCAGCATCACTTGGAAGGTCTGCAGCCAAGAAAGTGTGTGGTGGGCTGTGACATTGGCCATCTGGCCATGGCACCAACTATACAGATATGGGGGGTTGTCAGTGCCATGGGAGTGGGGGAAGTCACTAACTACCATTCAGTGTCAATTCAATGGGATCTGGTATTGGGGGACTACTGAGCTGGCTGGGTGAGTCCCTTTCACATTTTTGCTTGGCCATCGGTGCCCTGGGTAAGTAGGTGGATCACCGGCTACAGGTGCTGCCATGGGGGTACCAGGTTCAGGGGTCTAGGGGTTTGCAGTGGGGCTCCTGTGTGCATGCGGGGGGGTTGGCGTCTATGGCATCACCAAGTCTGGACTGCCATGTGTGTGGAGGGAGCAATACATGGCTGTCACTGGGCAGGGTGGTCATCTGTTGGGGGGTTGATGGCACTGGCTGTGTTTCATAAACATGTATTGGTGCTCATGCATTCTGCTGCTCCAGCCCTCCCCATCAGCCTAGTGCACTGGGGTGGCTTGCATTTTTGGGTACCACTGCCACATCAACGGAGGGTGTAGACTATGGGGGCATGGGGTGGGTTAGAGTAGTATTCCACCTGGCATAGCCGGCACCCTCCTAAGCCCCCCCCAGTGTGCAGCACTCTGTACCATAGTGCATGGCACACAGTGCAGACATGTTCCCTGCTTGCCCCAGTGTGTTGCTCTCTGTGCAGCCAGGGGATCAGGTGTGTAGGGGCTGTGTGCTTTGGTTTGTACATCCTGTGTGGGAGGTGCAATGGCTGCAGAAATGGCTATGCACCTCAGATATATGGCGCAGAACCTCTCCGCCCATTTATGCAAAGGCCCCAATAAGAGGAGGAGAAGGAATAGTAAGGATTCCAGGACAGAGTCATAATAATCCTGGAAAAATCCTATCTGAGGTACCTTGATAAAAGAGCCACAAACCAAAGGAACAGTTTAGAAAGAAAATGGGAGCACTATGAGGGAGACCAACAGCCAAGGCTTCATGAACAGTATTAAAACAAACTCTGGCCAGAGCTGATAGGGCTGCAGGTGAGGAATGTGGGGTAAACATATTGAAAACCCCCAAAATTATGAGCCTTGGCATCACTTTGCACTTGCGTTTCTATTAACGTTTCCTTTACCATTTATGTTTCCATTACCATGTGTGCCACTGTTGGCGCTTCTGTTTGTGTTGCTGTTCCTGTTACTATGTCACAAAACATCACGTGGCGGGAGAGCCCTGCACTCCCACCACTGCATTACTTTCACTATTTGTCATCATCATTCTCAAAAAGAAGAGAAATTAGAGGCAAAAACTCCATTTAATGCATCAGTTAGGGTTGCTCCACAGAGACAAAAGTGAGGATATTCAGTGTTAGGGTTGAAAACCCACCTTGGACCCCAAGCCCACCCCCCAACTGGCATCAGGGTGTGCGTTGGGGTCATTGGTCCTAACTGTCACCCCATTCTCCTATACCTCTGCTTCTTTACACATGTGATGGGGTGAGAGTTAGGGTCGATGACTAGCAGCACTAATGCCAGTTAGAAGTGGGCTGTGAGGTCAAGGGTGTTTTCATCCCTAACACCGAATTCTCTCCCTTACGTTTGGGTCTCCGGCCTAACTCTCACCCCAATGCCAGTTGGGGGTTGGGCTGTGGGGTCCAAGGGGTTTTCATTCCTAACACAGATTTCTCCCTTTGTGCCATGGAACAACCCTAACTGATACATTAAATGGAGTGTTTGCCTCTAAGATATATATATATATATATATATATAGTATATATATATATATATAATATATATATACATATATATATATATATATGTATCTAGCGAGAGATATTTCAGTAGATTTGTTTTTGTAGTTAATGGTGGTTTTCTTTTCTAGTTATTTTGTTTGTTTAAAACTTTCAGCAGCAGGGTCTTTTTGTTAATTTAGGCTAAAATAGAATAGAATTTTTTTTGTTTTAAAAAAAGAATTTGTTTTAGTTAGTCTACATCCATATATGTTCTTTCTAACTAGTACTTTTACTATTTTTTTTTCTGCTGTGATGGACTGTGTTGAGTGGGGACCACCAATGTGGGGCAGTCTTATCTGCCCACTTTGTCTAAACTGGGCAAGTTTTGGTGTGGCCACAGACAGCCCCATGGCAAGGTTTTCCCAGATCAACATGTGGAGCAGTAGCCACAGCAGGAGGAGCAGCAGCAGCAGGCTGAACAGCGGGCTGAGCAGCAGCCACAACAACTGCAGCAGGAGGTTGTTGCTTCTCCTCTACCAGCAGTGCAGCAGGCAGTTGTCCCTCAACCACAGGCTGCCCAGCCAGTTGTATCTGGTGCCCCCCCCGCACTGCCTATATCAGGACCTGCATGTAGCTGTCCAGTGCAAGAATTTTTTGATAACATCCTTGGGGACCCCACGGTAGTGCAGTACAAGATATGTAGTGTGCTGGTCCGGCGTGGGTGCAAGGGCAGACACTTAGGCACTAGTGGGCCAAGGACACACATGGTTGTCCACCACCATGATGAGTGGGACACCAAGCTACAAGAGTTAGCAGCTACTCCTGCTGCTGTGGCCAAGGGTGATAATCCACCTTCATTTCACAGGGCTCTGACCATTGAAATGTCAGAGGTGGCAGGGCCCACAGCTGCACCTGTTTATACTCAAGCAGACCTGTCACAGCAGCCAGTGAGTCAGGCGGACATGGCTGTGCTGTGGGCGGAAGTGGAGAACCTGAAAACAGATGTGGAGAGGGCCATCCAGCAGCTGAGCCACATCAAGGGTCAGAATGCAGAAATTATCCAATTGCTGAAGGGCATGAGTGTCACTGGCCAACAATAGTCACTACCAGCCCTTTAATAAAGTGATCATTATTTTCCCTGAAAAACATCTCCTGTGTTTTTCAATTTTTCCTTAAGTAATGTTTATTTTTTCTCCCAGCTGATGTATGACATTTCTTCTCAGTTAATGTTTTGTTTGTAATTTTTCACAGTTGTTAGTTAAGTTACTTTATTTTTAATTTTTTACATGACTGATGGTTGGCAAATGGCAGATGCTGTGTGCATTCATTACAGGTGAAACTGTCATGCCATTACAAATCCTGTAATAAAGGTGTCTTTTAAGATGGTCTTTTGGCTGCACAATTTAAACTGAAATGAAAGCACACAGTGGACACAGCGTTGGCAACCACATGACTTATTATTACATAAAATAAAGTAATGAGCAAACCAAAAAATGGTTATTGTGGAAAGCATAATGTGTGTGTGTGTGTGTGTGTGTGTGTGTGTGTGTGTGTGTGTGTGGAGAGGTCATTTGGGGTAGGTGCAGAATGGGATTTACCTTTATGAGGTGCAAGAAATACAGGACTACAAAAAATATCCCCCCAAAAAAGCTCTTCTCTGCTTTTAATTGATTTCTTAATCCATATATTTTTTACAGAATATAGTATGACATTTATGTTTATTTCATGTTTTCTTTGTGATGTTACTTTTCTTAATCCTGTCTTTCTTGTCCCTCATAATGGTAAATCCTACTTTCACACCCACCCCAAAGGCACCCCTACACACATACATGCACACCATTATGCTTTCCACAATAAAAATGTTTTTGGTTCTTATTCATTAGTTTTTTTATGTTATAATAAGTCATGTGGTCACCAGCTTGGCAGACACTGTGTGCTTTCCTTTCATTTTAAATTGTGTTGCCAAAACGGCATCTTCAAAACACTTTTATTGCATAGTGGGTAGCGGCACAACAGTTTCACCTATCATGAAAGCATACAGCTTCTGCCCTTTTCCCAACCATCAGTCATGTAAAAAAGAAAGTAAATTAACTAACAACCATGAAAATACTTGTTACTTTTCTGCATATTTAGTTAAAGCATCAGGGCAATATTCGCAATACCATTTTACCACCTAACATTTCCCCCACCAATGTGCTATCATGTGTTTGAATATCCCCATTTTAATTTCATAAAAAGCTCAGATGAAAAGTAATGTTCCAGAAATGAGTCACAGTGTGTTAAGTGGCATCATTGCCTTGTGACGCCACTTGCTGCTGCTGGTGCTTTTGGCCCTTTGTTTTAATGTCATGAAAAGCCCAGATAAAAATCGGTAAAACTCCAGAAATGTGTCACAGTGTGTAAAGTGACATCATTACCTTGTGCTGCCACCTGCTGCTGCTGCTGCTCTTTTCCTGCTGATTACATGACGTGAAAACTCCCAGTCAATAATCAAAGGCCAGAAAAGCCTCATAGACTTGTGTTAAGTGAAAGCTTTGCCTTTTGACGGGACCTGCTGATGCTGCTGACATTCTCCTGCTGATGTTATTGAATCATAAGTACAAATGAAGATTAAAATCCACTAAATGCTGCTTCACGAACACATGCTGCCCCTGGTATGTGCCTTCATACCAATGGTGAGTTGTTCATGCCACTTTAAATGTTTTCAATCAATCAATCAATTAATCTTTATTTAACCAGGTGGAATGCCATTGAGGAAAACTCATTCATAGGTGGGCATGGAACGGGATCACAAAAAGTACAAGAAACAAGTGCACAATACACAGATAATCCTGGTGCAGCAGGAGGTCCATACATAATATACAGTATAGTCTCTAGGTACAAAATAGAGATGGTAGATGTTATACAGTAGGCCTTATGTAGAATTTCAAGTGCATACATAAACGTGCAAAATCAAGAACAGAACAATGGACAAATTACCAGAAGGAGATGGGAGAAGATGGCACTGACAGAAGAGGGGTGCTGTTAGGCAGGGAAGGGCACAAGATGAAGGTCACAGGTGGGGTAGAGGGGGAGAAAGAAAGAAGGGGAAGGATTTGGTGTAGCAGATGCAGAGAGCATGAAGGAAGTTATAGGTGACGATAAGGAAAATAACACATGAGGAGAGCCATGGGAGAGTTTAAGAGTAACAGATACAGTTGTGCAAAAAATGCCTGAGGAGGATTTTGAATTTCACAAGACTGACAAGGGAATTAAGTTCGAGAGAGCTTTGTAGATTATTCCATATGGTGGGCAGATCATCACTTATACAGTGAGAGCCATGATGGGTTCTGATTCTCGGGGTTTGCAACGAGATGAAGAAGTATTTCCTTAGCGAGTAGTTCCCACTAGCTATGGTCAATAACTTACAAATATACTCAGGAAGTTTATTAATTAAGGCTATGTAGGTCCAAGTGACCATGTTCATTAGATGTCTGGTTTTAATTGTTTGCCAACACATTGCCGCAAAAAGGGAGCAGTGATATGTGTTGAAGGATGCACCAGTGATAAACCTTATGGTCATATGGTACAAAGTGTCCAGTTTGTCCAGTGCAGAGCTGGGCCCACGGCTATAAATAATGTCTATGTAGTCTATAAATGGTAGGAAAGTTGATTGTATCAGCTTGACTTTGGCATCTTGCATGAGCGGATACTTTATTCGGAAAAGAAGGCCCAGTCTCTGCTTAACATTTTTTGCTAACTTCTCGATATGTACTAAGAAGGAAATACACATCAAGACACATCAAGTTAATTTCTATATAATCTGGTTCTGTGTTGTAGGCTGTCTGTCATTTTGTATCCTTTCAGGGAACCTTGTTGATCACATGCCATGGTGGGCATGATCATCAAATCCAATCAACATGTGCAGAACTTTTATGTTATGATTCTAAAACCTAATCTAGTACTGTATATTTTTTTCTTATGGGGGGCACTGTGATTGACTGAAAGACAATAACGTGTTCTTTTTTTTTCAGGTCATAGGCACTGCATCAATGGTTAACCACTTTTGAATGGTTGCTGACTTTGGCTGCACGGATACTGTGTCAACCCATGAAAGGTAAGTATAAATATATATGTTTTGATGGGGTGCATTTGAAAAAAATGGTTCATTGATGTTTTTGTCATCTTTACAGGTCTTCAGCGGATCATCAGAAGTGTTATCCTTCTTCAGAGTAGAAGATACCACCCTCGCCAGTGGACAGCACTGAAGGTTTACCTGAAAAGAGATGAAGCAGAATTTCTGTGGACTTCAGTGTTTATACCACTTCTACTTCACAGCATGGCTGCTCCTGTCTTCTGTTATATATACTGCTTTAAATACAAAGCTAATAGTAGATACCATTTCCAGTGTAAAATTACAAGCTACTGTATTAGTAAGAACCCTGTATCCAGAGTCAGATACCCAGTTATTATTAATGTAATAAATCACGTCCAAGAAAACTCCACTTTTTCTGAGTGCCACACACTGGAACTCTGTGTTAAGTTACATGATGTCACATGGTTTCTGGGCCAGGATAGCACAATTTGACAACAGTGGTGTAATGAACTATACCTCTCCTGTCTGTGAATAACAAATATATTATGTGGTCTGTATTCTGTATTTCACCACTGGTCAATGCTTTTCACCTGTGCCACAAAAATCAAAATCAAAACTGAAATATGAAAGAACACTTGTACTTACCTGTAGATGTAATCCCTCTGGTGGTAGGATTACTGTACTTATGACAACTTAGACATTCAATAACCTGTGAAAACAAAATGGAAATCAGTGGCCTGTATTTTTTGACAATATCATATTTGCCCAGATATCAGAATCATGGACACCACAGTTAAAATGAAAAACAGGTTTGACATTGATACATACTTGCTCTAAATTATGTTATGAAGCATGGTGGCTGTTGCTGGCTGTGTGGTCATAGCTAGACACAGGTAGGATCTCTCAGTCACTTTCCAGAATCAGGATTGCTGTTGCTGGCTGTGTGATCATAGCTGGACACAGGTAGGATCTCTCAGTCACTTTCCAGAATCAGGGCAGTTGTTGCTGGCTGTAGGATCATAGCTGGGCACACATAGAATCATTCAGTCACTTTCTAGAATCATGGTGGTTGGTGCTGTCTGTGTGGATCATAGCTGGGCACAGGTACAATGTCTCTGTCAGTCTCACTCATGATGCATTGTCGACTGCTAGTAATAATGACAGCACACTTCATGTGAACTATTCCCTGACAATCACTAAAGGGGAAGAAAAAATGTAATGTCATGTCATTTATTGCCAGTTGTCATATACATTGAAGGCCACTGTTTGTCGTTTGTTTAGTCCAAAAACAAGTAACACTACGGCATAGAGAAAGTATTCAGAACAGTAATCGTGCCATTATGCACTATCACCATCATCCTCTGCATCATCATCAAGGATGAAGCAGCCCTCACAATCCTCCAGCAAGGAGTCATATCCTCTTGGAAATTCTTTTTCCATGATCGTATCAACATCAGTGGTACAGCATTTGATGTTTCTAAAGATGGTCCTCTTCACCACCATGGGCAGCAGCAACGCCAGCATTGTGAGTGGGTACAAGGAGAGATGTGCTTCTCTGACTTGGTATGCAACCTTCATTCATTTTGATAGATGTCAGCATGCTGACATTTGTTGGTGGTAAGTTAATTTGACGGTCACGCACTATGGCCCCAGCAGAACTAAATACCCTCTCCACATTGACACTGAAAGGTGGGCATTTCAGGTATGTCAGTGCTACTGATGTCAGTGTTAGCCGTTCAATCACCTTCCCAGTTCAGTACACCAAAGGGTCATCCATTATTGTCAGATGCCTGTTTTCTGCCAAATAAGCTCTATCCATACTCTGTGATGCATGCATTCCAGATGAATTATCCGCCTGTTCACAAGATTCATCTAGGTCACAAATTCTGACTTGTGACAAGGCACCCAAAGTGGATTAATGGACACCGGTTTTGCGGACAACACCCCTTGCTCCTGACCCACCTGGATGTACTCAGTCCACAGTGACTTTCAGACTTCTGCTGTGATTTGTATAACTTTGCACATGACTTCTGTGCCCCATGAACCAATCACACAAGCTGACCAGTCAGATTTTGTACCTTGTCTTCTCCTCCCTCCAGTATGGATGCAATTCCATGTTTGTAGAGTGGGTACAGAATGGTTACTATTTAAAATTCTGGAGATTGCTGAATAGTGGCAATGTGTTGATTGTTGTCTAATATACTAAGCATGAGTTTCAGTAATACACTGCTTGTCCTGTCTCCGGCAACATCAAAGCTAGGCTGCAAATTCAACAAAATCTTCCTCAGCACCCAGAGAAGTTGAATGGCTTGACTAAAGGATGCAGGGTCACCACTCACTGCCTTTGTGGCATGTTCAGACAGTCTCAAAATTATTATTACTGAGTCCATGAGTTGTCATTGTTCACTTGTCATAGACATTGAGATCCCAGAAGTGTCACGACTAATGTTCATAAATAGGTCCTTGTTGATTGCTTTGTACTGCTCATACAAATGCTCTGCCATGTAAAGTGTCAAGTTCCATCTCATGACAACTTCAAGCTTCAGGCGGTGCTGAGGGAAGCTGTTCTGAATCTGCAGCTGCCTAAGTTGGTCACAGGCCTTTCCAGAGAGTGCAAAGTGGGCACAGATGTGGCATGCAGCATTTGCTTTATTTTAGGGTACCGCAGAAACACCTGTACCACCAGATTTAAACAGTGGGCCATACAGGGAACCCACACAAAGCCACTGTTGCTGATACATTTTTCAATGTTTGATCCATTATCGCTAGCTATGAAGTCAGCTTTTAGGGACAGGGAGTGCAGCCACTCATCAGTCTCTGTAAGTAGCAAGTCTAGCATGTGTTCACCTGTATGTGACCCTGCTACACTACACATTGCAAGCCTGGCATGCTGTCTAATGCCCTGAAGGTTGCTTCCACCACCACAGACTGACTTACTACACTGCTTTCCCATCACACCATCACAGACAACACCAGGTAGCTGCACCCAATGTGCAGTAATACACAGATAGGAACTACCATCTGTTCTGCCACTTGTCCATATATCCATGCTTAAGAGAATGTAAGGTGAGGCAGAATGTTGAAGGGCATGTGTTACACACTCTATCACTGTCCAATATCACTCAGGAATGGCACAGGTGGAAAAGTATGTCCAGGTTGGGACCTTCCATTTCGGACATGTGCATGCTGCAAAGCACCAGAAGCCCACGTTCTCCACAAAGGAAAATGGCAATAGGTCAATTGCCGGCATTTCTGCTGTGGCAGCATTGAGTTCATGTGCAGCCTCATGATTAGGTGGATATTTACCAGTGTGTGCAAACTGGGTGTGCAATGTGTTCATTGTTTTACATGTGTTGTGTAACATGTCTCTACTCTACTAAAGGACATGGATAGGCTACCTGGGATGTGTGATGGTGGGTGCACAGGTGACAAGCCAATACATGCTGGTATTTTCCATGTTTTAAGCACAGTGGTTGATGTGGTAGAATTACTACATGGATCACCACTGCTACTCTGACCACTGCTTAAACATTCCATCAAATAATCCTCCTCCTCCTCCTCATGCCTGTAGTAATCCTCCAGTGTTATTTCACCACTTTTATCCTCATGGCTACTTACATTAAAGAAAGGAGATACCATGCCCGTTAATGTGGCTGAATGTGAATGCCTAACTATGGCATTAGATGCCCTCTGGTGCCAAGTTCTCAGTGCTATGTGCCTTCTCTTCAGATGAGTATGTTGACCAAGGGGCTACCCTTGTTACCACACTTCATATGCACTTGGCAAAGCTGGCAGATTGCCACTGTTTCATCATTGCCACCTTGTACAAAAAAATCCCAAACTAGGGATTTGGATGCCCTACTCTTCACATGTCACTGCTGAGAACAAGCTTCCCAGAGGCTCCCAGCTCTCCAGCCAAGGGAGACTCGGACAGTGGGTGGACGTTGCTTTCCCAGCCACCACCCGAGACCACAAGCCCAGATCCCCAGCAAGCAAGCTGAGGACAAGCTACCCAGAAGCTCCCAGCTCTCCAGCCAGGGGAGACTCAGACAGCGGGCAGACGGTGCTTTCCCAGCCACCACCCAAGACCGGAAGCCCGGATTCCCAGCAAGCAAGGTATGGCTAAAGCCACTAACTAATCAGAAAGTGAGCATTCTTTGGCCCTGACTTCCAATTGGTTCCTGCAGTATTCTTCTTTATGCTCCTTGAAAGTGTGCGAAAGACTGCTTTTTCCTGTAAAATCTGCACTGAAAGTCTGTAATCCTTGATCTAATACTGATGTTAAATCAAGTTTATAAGCATTTGAATGTTGAGGTTTAGAAATTAAGTGATTACAGCCCTGTCCTGAACTTGTGTGCTACGGACAGACTTTAGACACCAAAGCAATACACAAACTTTTGTTTTGCAAATTCGGGACCCCCACTGGTTCAATCATACCTTGTCTATGGCTGGCTTTTAAATTTGACCTCTCCTTTCTCTCTTCAGCTTAGGACAAGCTTCCCAGAGGCTCCCAGCTCTCCAGCTGATGAAGACTCGGACAGTGGGCTGACAGCGCTTTCCCAGCTGTTGCCTGAGACCACAAGCCCGGATTCCCAGCAAGCAAGGTACAGCTAAAGCCGCTAACCAATCAGAAAGTGAGCACTCTTTGGCCCTGGCTACTGATTGGTTCCTGCAGTGTTCTCCTTTATGCTCCTTGAAAGTGTGCTGAAAGATTGATTTTTCCTGTAAAATCGGCACTGAAAGTCTGTGGTCCTTGAACTTATACTGATGTTAAGTCTATTTTACAAGTACAGTATGCGCCACTTAATTTGTCCTCAGTTAATTTGGACTGCCAGTTAATTCGCCCAAAATGCATTTGCCAAAAGCTCTTTCCTATATCCTCTGTATTAAACTGTAGTGATAATTTGTATTTTGGCAGCCTCCTGTACCGCCCATTACAGTCTCATTCTACTACCCACTGAACACCTTACAGCTCCACTCATTAAGGTGTTAAACAATTTCAATTAGCGCTACCATAAAAACTCTCACTATCATTAGCGGCCTCATTGTGCAGGTAACCTTAGTTGCTGAGTTTGCTGTATTTTCTGCTGAGAATGACCGGAATCAAAAGAAGTGGCATGACTCTGGCTTGCAAAATTCAGATTTTGGAGGAAATAGAGACGCTTCCAAAGCTCAGTCTCTGTGATTTATTAATTCATTTTGGAATGCCCAAATCAACACTGTGTGATCTCATAAAAGCTAAACAGCATCTCCTGATTGACTGGCATGCCAATCATAATCCAGATAGGAAGAGAAAAAGGCAAGGTAAGGACATTGATGTGGAGGAGGCTCTCCTCTGTTGGTTTTCAAATGCTCATGGTCGAGAGGCTCTAATCAGCGCACCTTTACTCCTACAAAAGGCCCAGCAGCTGGCAGTCTCAATGGGTAAGCCAGATTTCAAAGCTACTGATGGCTGGCTTACCCGTTGAAAGCATCGGCACAACATCTGTTTTAAAAAAATACATGGGGAAAAATAGAATACCAATGCTGACAGTGTGACTGGCTAGATTAAGGATGTGCTGCCTAGTCTCCTCTGCGGCTATTCCCCAAATGATATTTTTAACACTGATGAGACAGGCTTATTTTTCAGGTGTGTGGGATATGGCACCCTCTCCTTTAAGGCAGAAACACTGATGGATCTAAAAAAAGCAAAGGAGAGAGTGTCTGTCCTACTCACCTGCAATATGACAGGGACTGAAAAATGTGAGTTGCTTGTTATAGGGAAGTCAGCGATGCCAAGATGCTTCCCGGGATGTCCCATCTTCCTGTCATCTACAGGGCAAATAGAACTGCCTGGATGACAGGAGAAATTTTCACAGAATGGCTATGTGCATAGGACAGGTGGTTGAGGAGATGTAAAATAGCACTGTACCTTGACAATTTTAGTGGCCACCCTGAAGTCCCTGGGCTGCGCAACATTAAATTAATTTTCCTGCCACCAAACACCACCATCATTGTGCAGCCCTTGGACCAGGGCATCATTTACAGTTTTAAGTGACACTATGTGAGGAACATGAGGCTAAGGATGCTCACTCTACTGGATGCAACACACTTCCTAACTGTGGCAGACTGTGTAAAGAAAATAAACCTACTGGATGCAGTCAGACTGATGTCTGAGTCTTGGCATTCCATCACTGCTCAGACTATTGCAAACTGCTTTCATAAGGCAGGTTTTCTGTCACTAGATGAGTTTAACCCCGAAGCTGACAACCCAGAAGAAACTGCATCACCACCTGGCTTGACCCCAGAACAGTTCGATGAGATCTGCTGTATTGGCAAAGAAGATCCAGAACTACAGACAGACTACATTGCCGATGTCCTGCATGACCTTGTGCATGAGGAAACATCCATAGAAGAGGAGGATAGCGAGGATATTATGGGAGAGCCTGAGGTTGTGGTGACTGTGTCAGATGTTCAGAACACCCTGTTAACACTTAGATGTGAGATGGAGCAGCAGGAGGACCTGATGTCTGATTGGGAGACCGTGGTGTGGACGAACAAGAACTGGAGAAGATACGCTGAGAAGAAGATGTCGCAAACAAAGATAACACAGTTCTTCTGGCAGCCAGAGTCCGAGAAGGATGATTAACATGGCACGCAAGTCAAATTGTAGCAAATTCTTTTAATTGCTTTAATAAAAGTTAAATTTTTATTCACAGGATGCCTGCACAGCTCTCTAAACAAAATCACAAAAAGAACTGTAATCACTAATCACTTGCCAATCTATATTGTTACAGTACTGTATTGTAATGTATTCTAACCTTTTCTTTATCCTTTTTTTTTGTTTAGACAGACAATGCTTAGAGCGGATGAAGTGTCTTTACTCATTTCAGTCCACTATGAGTGGCATGTACTGTATTTGAATGTTGAGGTTTGGAAATTAAGTGATTACAGCCCTGTCCTGAACTTGTGTGCTGCGGCCAGACTCTAGGCTCCAAAGCAATACACAAACTTTTGTTTTGCAAATTCAGGACCCCCACAGGTTCATTCAGCCCTTGTCTATGGCCAGCCTTTAAATCTGACCTCTCCTTTCTCTCCTCAGCTAAGGACAAGCTTCCCAGAGGCTCCCAGCTGTCCAGCTGAGTGAGACTCGGACAGTGGGTGGACAGCGCTTTCCCAGCCACCGCCCAAGACCGCAAGCCCAGATCCCCAGCAAGCAAGGTATGGCTAAAGCCACTAATTTTTTGCCCACCCACTCACCCAACCCCACCCCCTCCTACTATTAAATACACCCTTGTCCCGCCCTTTTTCTGAGGAATGCCCCCTTCGTTCCCCACCACCAAACCCTGACAAATCCCTGCTCCCCTCTGCAGTTCTGGATATTATTTTTCCACTTGTTCTGAATATCAGTTTTCCGCAAGTGCTGATACTGCTACCCTTTCTCTGAGCCAGGTGATCTCTTCTACTGCTGAACTCTGGAACTCAGACTGAGTGCTGCTGTAATCTTAATCATGCAGGGAATCTCTGCACTCCTCATATTGTCTATCCTTTCCCTCTTACTAGGGATGCTCTATGGGCCCAAACTCCCTCCACAACTTTGCGATCATGGACTCCTTCTTGAATGCCTACCCCTAAATAAGTCTATCTACAGATATCTTTGTGTGATTCTGCTTCCTAATCTTCCAGCTCACCTCCAGGGTACTTCATGGTACTGCATTGAACAATCCTTTTGAGCTATCCCTCCTAAGCACCTAGGCACCTGTCTTTCCCTGCAATTCTCTGCCAGAGTACTGGTCTCCCTAGCTTTGGGTCAGTACACCCCTAAGGGAAACATCTGGCATTCAGTTATTGGCAAACCACACAGGCGGACGATGGCTAAAATACTCAGACTAACTATTGCTGCCCTTTCTAGGGTACTTGCACTTCATCTACTATGCTTTGGTAACGTTGAGCTGAATTCTGGTCCTCCTGCAGCCCTGTCATCTCCCTCTGATACTGCAAATTTGAAAGGAATGAGCATCTGGCATGTTAATGTCTGCAGTCTCAAGAAAAAGTTTACCACGATCCAAGCATGGATTAGCCATATCTCGCCAGATGTATTGGTGGTCTCTGAATCATGGCGTAGGTCTGCTGCTCTTCATAGTGAGATCAACATCTCTTCTAACACTGTCTTACAGCAGATAGATTGACTTGAGGAGGAGGTGTTGCAATCTATGTCAAGGATAAATACTCCGTATCCTGCCTTGACTGAGTTAGCCAATTCCCTTGTGCTCTGCGTAATAGGTTGTTATAGATCACCTTCAACTGGGCTGTAGCTCCTAAATTATCTTGGATCTTTACTAGAGAAAGGTAACCTCAAAACAATTATTTTAGGGGACTTCAACCTCGACTGGCTATCTAAGATTTCAACTCCACTGAATACCTTATGTGACTCTCATGGGATGACACAAATAATTAGTGAACCTACACGCCTGAACAAAAAGAATCTAAATAATAGCACCCTTTTAGATGTCATACTAGTTAATATGCCCCACCTTTTCTCTCATTCCGGCACCTTTTTCTCTGATGTCAGTGACCATTGTTTCATTGCTGGTATTATATCAGTTCATAACACAGTACCATCAGGTAAATTTAACACAAAAAGGTCACGGAAGAACTTCAACCAGTTTGCAAAAATCAATGACATGAAACATTTTTTACTCTGGCAAGACTCCTTCTTAGACAATACGGTAAATTTAGCATATGATATACATCATGAAATTCTGGTCAGGGCACTAAACAGACATGCCCCAGTGGTAACAGTTTGTGTAAGGAAAAAAGCTTGTCATTGGTTTTCAGCTAAACTGAAGGCTACATTGCTAGCAAGAGACAAACTCTGGAAAAAGGCTCGCAGAACCAAAGTTGGGTGCAGAATGGTGCCAGTTCAGGAAGACATGGAACTTATGTACAAAAATGATCAGAGAAGCAAAGGTTGCTTTCTTCCGTAATGAACTGGACTCTGCTGCAAAATCCCCTTCTAAATTCTGGAGTACTATTAAGAAAATGTTGGGGCACATACATTGCAACTCCCTACCTACAAAAATCATCTCAGGGAATACTACCATATGTGAGAAAAAGGAGATCCTTGACTCCTTTAACAATCATTTTGCTACGGCTGGTCTTGTGTGTGATAACTTTCCTGCATACTTGGCATGCTCTCAATTAGGAGTACAAGATGATGACTCTAACGTCCCTGCTTCTGATTTCTCTTTCCAGCCTGTATCACTGAAAGAGGCAGAAGACCACTTACTTCAGCTGGACTCAAAGAAAAATGTTGTTGCTAATTCACTAGATCCCTACTTCATTAAGATTGCATATCATGTTCTAGCTGTACCAATCACTAACCTTTTCAATCTATCTTTGAGGCAAGGGCCTGTTCCGTCAATATGGAAAATTGCGCACACCACTCCCTTATTCAAATCAGGAGACCCTTGTGATCTGAACAATTACAGACCGATATCTCTCTTGTCAGTTGTATCAAAACTTTCAGAAAAAAATAGTGAATACCCAGCTCAGGAATTATCTAGAATCGAAAAACCTCTTAAATCCCTTGCAATCTGGTTTCAGAACAAGACTCTGTACTATTTCGGCACTTGCTAAAGTTACCAAAGATTGATACCGTGATCTGTATAGTAAAAAATTAATCTGTGCCATATTCTTAGACCTAAGCAAGGTTTTTGACACTGTGGATCACAGCCTGCTTCTCTCATCATTGAGGAGCATAGGTCTGGACACAGTAACACTGCATTGGTTCACAATCACCTCTCAGGACGGTTCTAGCAGATTAAGGCTGAGGGAGAGCTCTCCTGACTAAAACCTCTCCAGAGGGGAGTACCAAAGGGGTCAGTACTTGGCCCCCTACTATTTGCTATCTATATTAATAATATTAATGGTAGCATATCCATGGCAAATATACACCTGTTCGCAGATGACACGGTTCTGTACCTTAGTCACCTGATTCCTGAAGCCACCTGTGCAGACCTTCAGGAAGAATTCAACTGTCTTCAGAATCAGCTTCTCTTCAAAAACCTGTTAAAAGCCAAAAAACTAAAAGCTATGCTTTTCTCACGTTATAGTCATGCTTTGAACCTGTTTAGTACTGGAGCGCTAACTCAGATCACTACAGTCCTCAGAGAAAACCTGGAGTTTGTCACAAAATTCAAATACCTGGGAGTGTAGCTGGACCAAACTCTGTCCTTTTTGGAGCATATTGAGGACTTGCTTAAGAAACTAAGGCAAAGGCTGGATCACTTCTTTAGGATTAACCGGTTCTTGACCACAGATGCTAAAAAGTGCCTGGTCCAATCAACATTCCTATCATTGGTTGACTATGCAGACTTCTTATACAGTAAGTGCCCAAAAGCTTTCCTTGCTAAATTGGACATGCTTTATCACAGAGCTATTAGATTTGTGACAGGTCTTCCTCATTCTACCCACCACTGCTTGCTGTATGCTGCCATAGCGTGGTCCTCCCTCATGTTTAGATGAAATAGAAATGTGGTGTTTTGGACTCAGAACTGTCACAAAAAAGCTTCCCCAATATACCTTTGACAGTCTCCCGCTAAGCATGCCAGGAACTTATGCCTTAAGAAGTGCCTCATTTTGCACACTTTGTATTCCCACAGTCTCTTCCCACTTTGGTAGAGCAACATTTAGCTTTGTACTGCCAACCTTATGGAATAAATTGCAAAAATCACTGAAATTGAGCATACCCATCAGCTTGGATTCCTTTAAGACCTTATTTGCTCAAATAGTGAGGAAACACTGCAACTGTTTCCCTTGCTCCGTAACCTAGCCTGAGTCCTAGGCTCCCAGCTCTCAGCTGCCTTCAGTGAAGACTAGAGTACTGCTGGCCCTATGGATCCATCCCATGTTGTGAGCGAACCCTTTAATTTCTCTCTGCCCAGTTAGGTTGCAACTGCACACTAACTACCTGCATTCCAGCTTCGGCCCTCTACCTCCCTCTCTCATGCCCTCCCTTACCCACCATGCCCTCCCAGTTCTCCACCCTCACTATTCCCTTCTGTTTTACTCTGCTGCTGCATTGAGCTCCTACCCTGTATTATCTGTTTCATATAATGTACAGTCACTGTTGTATATAAATCTAGTGTGTCCTGGTATTAACTAGGCCCATCCTGTAAATAAGTTCTGTTTTTATTTGTTGCCTTAATGATGTATTGTCACTGTTGTATGTAACTCTATTTTGACCGGCCTTAACCAGGTTCATCTTGTAAATGAGCTTTGCTCAACTTTGTTCACCTGGATAAATAAAGATTTTGATTGATTTATTGATTGATTGATTGACTGCTGGTGCTGCTGCAGCATATGTAACTGCACTTTTGGTGCTGATAAAATGGGGGGGGGTGTAATGCATGATTTTTACTGTTCGCCACAATGTGACTGTGACTGAACATCACAACCACTGACAATTAACTCCAGGTCATCATAAACAGACATAGGTACAGCAGAACTTTGAGGGGAGACGGAAAGACTAACAGACTGTTTAGAAACTGTCTCCTTAACTTTCTTTTTTCCTGGTTCCCAAATAGGGTGGATAGCATTATAATCATCAGCCCCTACTTCACTTTGGAAGCTGTCCTCCTGTGGAGATATTCCATGTTCAGCAGCAGCCTCAATATTATCATTCAAACTTTTTTCATCAGTGTCTGAATGTTTGGATGGGCTAATCTCAACATCAGTGCAAACATGAGACTGTGGGCCAGATATTCAAAGCATAGTATGGTGCACAAACCAATAGCGCCATAATAGCGCAGGAATAGTGCAGCGCCAGCATATTCAAAGGACCATTTAGCGCGCGATAACAGCAGTAGCGTGGGGCAAACCACTAATGTATGCAAGGGGCAACAGGAAGGGGGGTGGCCCATGAGGGATGCGCAAAAGGATATTCAAAGGCCCAGCACCGCGCTAGGACACATAGCATGATGCATAGCATGGCGCTAGTTACCACCTATAAAAGGCTGGTCTTAACCCAGGGCAAAACACAGAGGAGGAGAGACCAGAACAGGAAGTGGGAATGTGTGCAGTGCCTGTAGCAGTGATGCTGCCATTGATGGCAGCTGTAGTGGAGGAGGAGGAGAAGGAGGAGAGGGAGCAGGCACAACATGGGCCACAACACAGGCCAAGGAGATGGTATGCTGAAAACAGGTGGTGCCGGCCCATGGTCTCCTTCGAGACATTGCCTGATGACCACATCTTTGGCCGGTACAGGATGAACAGGGGAATGTTGAGGCAGCTCTGTGAACTCCTGCATGAACAGCTGCACCCAAAAACCAGACGCAGCCATGCCATGACAGTGGAGGAGAAGGTGACAGCAGCGATGTACTTCCTCGCCACAGGGATGTTCCAAAGACCAACGGGGGACACCATCGGGGCATCACAGTCTGCCACCTCACGCCTCCTAACCCAGTTCCTAGATGCTTTCCTGCCACATGCTGGGGAGTTCATAGTATTCCCCAGCATGGCACCAGAGTGCAGAGAAACAATGCAGTGTTTCCATCGGGTTGCGCACCTACCATCCGTACTGGGTGCCATTAACTGCACCTATGTCCCCATCCGTGCACCACCTGGCGATGGCAGTGACGTGTACGTTAACAGGAAGGGGTACCACCCCATCAACTGCCAGGTGGTGTGTAATGCGGATGGAGGCATCAGCAATGTGTTTGCACAGTACCCCCGGCAGTGCCCACGACACATTCATCTGGCACCAGTCCCAGCTGTGCCAAGCATTCGAGGAGGGCAGAATAACCAGTGGTCAACTAATCGGTGAGTAGTCACATACAAGGCATACACACACCAGCATGCATGGGGGCAGGCATTGCAGGAGAGGAAAGGGGTGTGGGAGGGCTATACAGGGGTGCAGGACAGCATCCAACAGACTGCCGTACATCACTAACAGGTATACATCCCTTGACAGGGGACAGTGCCTATCCCCTGCGACCCTGGCTGCTGACACCAGTACTCCGACTGGCCACAGTGGCTGAGGAGATGTACAACGAGGCACATGCCAGCACAAGGAACATCATAGAGAGGGTGTTCGGCATCCTGAAGATGCGATTCTGATGCCTAAACACATCAGGTGGTGCCCTACAGTATACACCTCAGAAGGTATGCCGTATCTTCCTAGCCTGTTGTATGCTGCACAACATGGCAATGAACCATGGGATACAGGCACCTGAACCTGAGGGACAGCCTGACAGTGAGCCAGAGCCAGTGGTCAGGGGGATAGTGGAGCACCTCGAGAGAAGGGACCCTTGCATGGCACGCAGGGCCATACAGCACAGGGACAACATCATCAGGACACTGCAACAGGGTAAGTACAGACTGCACTAAAACATGAAAAGGTACAATCAGTAATGACTTTAATGTGCACATGGACACAGATGAGTGACAATAACAATACCAACAGTAAACCTACACAGTGGATCTGACAATATGTCTGCATGTGTTGTGTGTCTGGGGTTGTGCAGGACATGCATGGGGGGGGGCTGGACACAAATGGTGTGGTGATGGTGGGGACTTGTGATGTGTGCCGTGAGAGTAAGTGATGCAACCGTGCCAGTGGGGGTGTGTGTGTGTGTGTGTGCATGTGTGAACGTGCATGTGGGTGTGCCTATGTGGCAAATGTGGGGTGATGAGTGTGCTGTGCCACATAGTCAGCGTGGCCATCAATGACGCCTCCCACCACGCATGCGACATGTGCCACTACCGTGAGACACAGACCCTGGTGTGCTCTGTGCAGAGGACAATGTCGATGTGTAAGGCGAGGCAGGAAGGGTCGGCCTCCTGTGCCCCCAGGGGACGGTGGAGCCTGACAGGGTGGGTGGACAGTCATGGCAGCACTGGGTCACAGATGAGGTGTGTGGAGCTGTTGAGCTGGAGCCACTGGCAGCCCTGCATCCGCGGCCTGCCCGCCTATGTGCCCCTGTGCCATCGGCACCACGGCCAAGCATCCCATGCTGGCGAACCCCATGCACCCCACGCAGGACATTCCCTATGTCAACCACTGCAGCTGAAAGACCAGCAAACCCATGCTCGATGGCACCCACCAGGTGGCCCATCCTGTCCTCTGCCCGCTGCTCAGCACGGGCAAAGCCCACTGTGATGGCCTCTCTGATCTGCGCAAAGCTCATGGCGCATCTCCCTCCGCTTGCCATGAAGGTCCATATATGCCTCCTGCTGGGAGGTGAGCGCAGCCTGCAGGAGTGGGCAGGCACCATGGCTATCCTGTCCCAGGGGCACATTACCCTGAGCTGTAGCTGGCAGAGGTGCCTGCTACACAGGAGCCACAGGATCCTGTCGCATGGCAGGCACATCCTGCTGCTGGTGACTGCTGTCGGTGGCCTGTGGAATGGTATGGGTATGGACACCAATTCGCGTTGTACCCTGCACACCCTGTGGTCTTGTGCTGCTCCCTACACTGCCCACCTCCGTGTACACAGGTACTGCCAAACCGGTGATGCTGCATGCACCACTGGCACCCGTCCCACAGCCTGCCGGCAGCCCCTCCCCTGCATTCCCTTGCACAGGCACAGCCAGGTGTTGTGCCAAGTCAGACACATCAGTGTCCTCACCACTGGTGACAGTGACCAGTAGGACGTCCCCTACACCACCCTCCTCCGACTGTGCTGCATCCTGGTATCCGGTGCATCCCAATACCCCTACTGAGGTGTGACACCCCTTCCCAGACAGTAGCTGCCCTTGGCTATGTGTGTGCCACACATTTTTGGTGTCTGTGCAGCCATCTGTTGCACCATGCCCGGATGTTGATGGTCGTTCCCCATCGTCCACCTCCACTACCGTTGGGACCTGTCCACACAGCCTTGGCAGCCCCTGTTGTCCTGCAGGCCTGGCAGTCACCACTGTGGAGACAATAGGGACAGGGTCGGTCACCTGTACATGGACACTGTACCCAAACACCACCTCCACTACCACCACTACTCCATGCACACCCCAGGACACGTATACCCTTCACACAGGCCTGTGACCCCATGCACCCAACAAACCCACAGTGGCCATGCCCATATCAGGCAGCTGTTAGGCAGACCACTGTGCACCCTGTGCAGGACACCCACAGCATGGCCATGCACCCATGCCAACACAACATAGGGTATACACATGCGAATACAGACCTGTCCTTGGCAGTGCGAGAGGCATTTCACACCCACCACCCGGCACACCTGCGACCGCCACTGTCCTGAGGGTCGATGCTACAACAGCCATGTGTGGCTTCTCCACCCACTGCTGCTGTTGAGGTGGTCCACCACCGGTCCTCATCCTGTCCTCAGTCGCTGGGCCTCCTCCTACTTCGCATGTCGCAGGAGGTCATTCCATCTCTTCTGCACAGCTTCAGTTGTCCTGCCATGTCCCCCTACAGCATTCACAGCCACAGTCACCTCCTCCCAGGCTTGGCGCACCACTGCATCAGTGGCCCTGTGCATGCACAGCACCTACTCCCTCTCATTCACGGCATGCACAAGGGTGTTCAACTCCCCCCTACGAGAACTTGTGTGCACGTATGCACTCCTGGTGCACTGCCGACCCTATGGGATAGTCAAAAGGGGACATGTGTCATCGGCCGTGTCAGTACTGCATTGCATTACACATAGACATCACAATGCCCCCCCTCCAGTGCCACAGGCCACATGGACATATGGGAGTGCTGCATGTGCATGTACGGTGCACACGCCAGCATAGTCACTGTGCATCCCGTGTCTGTACAGCGAGCCCTGTACACACATGTGCACTACCCCTACCCTAACCACCCTGCACTGTACTGTGCCCTTTGTGTTCACTACAGTGGTTGCGTGGCCAAGTGCACTAGTACGTAGACAATGTCAGGACCCATTGCAATTACCACATGGTGCATGGGCCAGCACAGTTCCGGGACACTGCATACGTCCTGCATGGGTGCCATAGCCTGTCATGCCACATGTCCAGGGAGTCATGTCAGTGGGCCACTGTTGCAGAACACACCCCTGCAGAGGATTGTGCACAGTGCACTGTACATTTGGTTGCAGACATCTAGGGATGTGCACCAGCACATGGCACAGTGCTTGCCTGTGGTCCAACATAGGTCAGACCATTCGCCAAAGAATGCATCTCTGTGCTCCTGTCCATGCTGAGCCTGTTCTGGGATATTGACATTCAATAGTGTCCTACAGCAGTCATACATACCTGCCTCACACTGCTCTTCCTCCTGTTGCATGTCTACACCAGAATGTTGTTTACACCTAGATTCCTTATCAGGCTGCAGTACCACAACACAACACCGGCAGTGCAACGCACTCCCTTTTATAGCCCATCCAGGCAATCAAGCGTGTCAGTCATGCTAATGAGCGCATAATGATATGCTAATCACACAGTTTGCCCCATGCATGCACAAGTACCCTCATTTGCATACCCTTTTTTGAATATGGCCCCGATTTACCCCGTGCTAGCACAGCCGCGCTGTGCATATGTCAGCGAAGGGCTATTGGTGTTGCAGCACTATGCTATCCTGATAGCGCAGCACTATGTGCCTTAGTGCAGCCAACATGCATGCTCGTGAGGCCCTCATGTCTGCGCTATCACCCAGTCATAGCGCGATCTAGTGCAGCGCTGGGAAGCATAGCGCGGCCCTATACACATGCATGGATCACAACCTCAGGGCCATGCTGGGGATGCGCATGTGCAGTGTGGTTACTTCCGGGTAGCGCCGTGCTACATCATGTGATAGCACGGCGCTGCAGGGATTGTTGAGGTGCATTCCTAGTAGGGCAGGGTGTTTGTGTCCAACAACAGTACAGTGCCATGTCTGTACATGCAAGACAGTGTGCAGTTGTGCACAGGAACAGGCACTGGGGGATGTAGAGTCCGCAAACCTGGTGCAGCTGGTCATGAAATGGCATAGGAGGCTGTTTGGGGAGGTGAGGGAGGGGGACCTCCCCACGAATGCAAGTGTGGGAGAAGGTGGCTAGGAAGCTCAGTGAGCATACCAGCATACCCCGCAATGCAGAGAAGTGCTGCCACAGGTACACGGACCTGAGACGCAGGCAGAGGCAGCAGCTAGAGCGCTACAGGTGCATGGTGCGTGATGGCACTGTGCCTGTGCCAGGTGAGTGGTATTGCATGTGGAGTGTGCATACATGTCAGGCTTTGTGTGCATGTGGGTGTGGGTGTGGTTGTGCAGAGGGGGTTGTGGTGTGGGGGGGTCTGGCCATGGGTGAGTGGGTGTGTGGGTGTGGGTGTGCAGCAGGGGTGGTGGTGGGGGTGTGTGCTTTGGGTGTGGGTGTGTGGGCTGTGCGCAATGGTGCACCGTGCTGTTGCACACTGTGTACAGGCACAGTGGCACATGTATTCCCCATAGGGGCACGGTGCATGCTGTGACCATTGCTGTGGGTGGAGGGTGGGGTGCATTGTGTTTGGGGTTGCATGTGCATCTTGCTGTGATTCACAATGTGTATGTTGTGTCATGCTCTAACAACACTTTCACATTTGTCCACTGTAGAGCAGATCGAGCAGCCCATGCCCGCAGGTGCGTCTCAGCCCAGCACACAGGAGCGGAGATGAGGCAGCACGAGGGTGCCATCACTTCCACAGCGTGCGCAGGAGAGCGGCACTGATAGCGGTGGCGTGTTGCGTGAGTACCTGTTACATTGCTCTGTGATGTGTGCACTTTCACGATGTTGTGCACCACATCTGGGTGTCCAGCCACTCACTTGTCTGCAAAGGTCACTGGGCCGGTGTGGTGTAACTGTGTGATGTGCAGTACAGCTGTGTTTCACACCACAGCTGGGTGCTATCTGCCTTGCCTGGGGGGGGCGGTCACATTGCAGTGCTGTGCGGGTGGCAGATGGTGTTGCTTGCTTGAGTGGCGGGTGTTCTGTGGGGACACCATGCTGACGGCTGCCCTTCCCACCTCTGTGGTGTATCCATACCACCACCCACAGGACGTTCACATTCACACAGGTGGTAGTTACTTGCTGTGCATGCGGGACACTACGGAGCATGCCTTGCGGACTTACCTCTCACCATTCTGGACACCTGCTGTGTAGCACTGCCTGTCACACTGTACTACATAGTGGCACTGTGCTGTATGCAGTGTACGTCCATCCATGTCTGTCTCGTTGCGAGGTCACTGTGTTGCTGTTTCATTGCAAGGTACAGATATCACTGTGCTATTACATTATGTGCATCGTTCCCGGCCACTGTTGACTGTGGCTGTGGTGGTGGTCCTCACTGTTTGGGGGAGGGGGGGTCCTGTTATGTGGGTTGGGGACACTGCCATGTACCATGTCTCCGTTGGGTGATATGCTTTCAGTAGTATTGCCTGGCGGCATGTGAAGGCCCTTCGGTGACAGCGTCTGTGCCCTGGCTGACTGTTGTCCCCTGGCCTGTGTCGGTCATTGCCAGGACACTGTCATGGTTCATTGATGCTCCTGCATGCATGTCATTGTTGTTTGTTCTGCGCTCTGCATTGCTGTGCATTTCCATGTGTGGCTGGGCAGCATGTCCCAATGTGTGGATGCCCTTGTGCATGTCCTTGTGTGTCCCTTGCACCCAACTCACCGGGTTTCCCGCTGTGTGTTTGCCATGTCTAGCGGTGTGCTGTATCATGGTGGGTGGTGTCACATGTCCCCTGGTGCTGTCAGGCTCGCTGACATCATCCGTGTTGGGTTCTGTGTCGGTGCCTGTGTTGCCCTGTGCTGCATTGTGGGATGCTGCCATGTTGTCATACCACTGCAGAACTCAACGCTGCCAGGGATAGCCCATTGGGACATGCTGTCCATCTTTGTATGCAAGGCTTGGCTGCTGGTTGCCTCCTGTGTGGTGTACCGACCTCATGGTCTCACCCTTCCTCTTGTAGAGCCACTACGGGCATCGCTGTGGGCAACGCATCCCGAAGAGACAGAGGGAATGGAGGACTTGCTGCGCAGGATTGTGAGGCAGCAGCGGACACAGATCGAGCAGCAGGCCATCATCATTACTGAGGCCAGGAGGGTGGCAAGCATCCTGGAGGCTTGTCTCCCTGTTCCTGCAGACACATAGATGTATCCCCTGTTGTTTTTAAGTCAGCCCTCACCTCCTCCCTCACTGGACTTGAGTCTCCCTTCCTTGCCCAATGTCATCTGTCCCTGTTTGCGTCCTCCTCCGCTTTGCACCCTTGGCCTGTGTCTTCCCATCCCTCCATCTCCGTCGTCCTTATGTTTACCTTTGTGTGCCTTTCTCTGCTAATGGTGTTTGACATTTTTATCATGTGGTGGGCATTTGGGGTTGTGTGTTGGGGGGAGCTTGGTGGGTATTTTCTAGTTCTGTTTCAGTGTTGTGGGTAGGGTTGTTCAGTGGTGGGTGGGGCATTTTGTACTCTGAGGTTTGTTACTCGTTATGTTCTGTGTTATATTTGCTGTTGTGTTTATGTTTGCGGTACTGTTCATTATTGTTTATTACACTGGTTGACAACATTTTACAGTGTCCCGTGTCATTCTTGGGTGCTGGGGTTCCACATGCTTTGTACTGTTGCTGGTGTTCTCCACATGGGTCTGGGTTGTTGCTGGACTTTCCCATGTATGTGTGGCATCCTCATGGGTGGGCACTGTGGTGTGCTCCTGATACCTCATTCCAGCATGTGTTGCCTTGCATGTGTCCCAGGGCCGGGCTGTCTCTGCACTGTATTCCATTGTGTGTTTGCACTGCCTGCCTGGTGCTATATTCAGTGCTGTCTTGTGTGCTATATTCAGTGCTGTGTTATTCCTGGGCTTTTTTTGGACTACACTTCTGGGCCAGTTTGCCCGGTTTCCTTTGCTTGCTATATTCAGCGGGGTTTGCCCCAGGCTATTCATTTTGAATATGGCTGGCATTTTGCTCCAAGCTAGGTTTGCATGCCGGGCAGTGCTATTCGCTGCCAGGGGCTAACCTTTGAATATCTGGCCCTGTGACTCAACATGATCAGAGACAGACGCATGTTCAAGTACTGTCAGACTTGGGACTGGGACATCAACTGCACTCAAGTTTATGGATTCAACTACATTTTGCCCACATGATAAGTTTAACAGGGTCAAACTTGTAGTAAATCTCATGTTGTTATCAACCATGTCTTCACTAACTGTAGTAACAGCAGGGGCAACACCATCTCCAACCATCATTGAAGCAACTGATTTAATTGTGAAAAACATAGTCTTACTTGCACCAGCTACTACCTTGCCCTTCTGCTGCATGCTACCATGACCATGACTGCTCTTAACACTGCTAGCCTTGGTACCCCCTGATGAACCTGACTCATCTTCACCACAAAAACCATTGTTAATATTATTCTTGGCAGCAGTACCACATACAGAACTGCTTTGCCTGACCATCTCTTTGTGGTCATTTTGTCAGATGACACAGACAATTTATAGCAACTTGATATTTTGGCACTTTTGAGTGGCTGGGAAGAAAAACAATAATTGAAGCTGCACATGCATAACACAATACCAGTCCTTGAATCTTGACCAAATGTTCAAAAAGCAGACACTCACAAAACAATACCTTGTTTTGATAGGGGGGGAGACACAATACCTAGCTACTGAAGCAGGGAAATATATTGCAGACAAGATTACAAATTCAGAGTACTGCTATTGTGGTGATACGATGACATGCATATCAAATGATAGGCAGCATGCATACAGATTAAAGGTCAGGCACAGAAACTGTAACTGTTCAGTAAATGTAGAACATAGACAGTCCTGTGAAAAGACTGAGAAACTGCTCAGCAATCAGAAAATATTTAGAAACCATTCGGTTAAGTTGTACTGTGTCTACAGGAACACATAAAGAATAAAACAATAGCCAACAACAGTTGGAAAAACTCCCTTCCTCACTAATCTGCCTTCTACACCACAGATGTGCCCCTCCTCTGAAAGCACACTTCTACAGTGTCTGTCACTACAGAGAGTGGATCAACTAAATTAACATTCAATATTCACAAAAAATCGTTATAAAATGGGATACCGAAACCAAGCATCTTGACTGGCTGAAAGTTGTTTTCAGCGATGTCCTTATCAGGATGTATCATTCTAACCGGCACTAATTATTCCAATCAAACTAGAGCACATCACAAAATCCATCCATGCCATCACTCCCTTCCTGGCCAGCACAGTTCATCAGCACTGAACTATGATCCCAGGTTAACAGAACCACACCAGCTGCAACAAGAGACATGACAGAACAAATGAGAACCCACTGATACCAGTGAGTGTCCATGGTATCTTAATGTAAAAAGGTTATACTCGCTACTTCTCTGCATCTCGGAGCCACAGTTCTTGGTCCCACTGCTCAAGAATTTACAGAATACATGCTGTGTTAAACTCGCTTCCCCCTAAAACTCCTCTTCCTCCTACAACACCTGCAACTGCTCATAAGTCCCTGTGTAAAAACCAGTTCATGACTGTAACCACAAAAGAAAAAAGAAAAAAAAAGACTTTCTTTATCTTCCTTGCTCTTACACAAACTGGAAAGCAGGAAACCACAACCTACGGTGGCTGCTGAGGGACACATTTACTGCCAGCTACCCAGCCAGCCAGTCTCTAAAAAACCTTAATTTAACAGCACTAAGCTTTAAAAAAATTAAAGTGACACAAAAATGTTTTCTGTCTGTTGGAGAGGGGAATAAAAAACATCTCACTATTTGCCTCAGCTTCTATTTGGCACATTAATTTCCAGACACGCTCGCTTCCATTGAACTTAATTCAAATGAAGGGGGGCAAACTACAAAATATTTGAGGAAAAAAAAGGTTTTCAAAGTTTTTTTTTTTATGAATGGGGTTGTTGTGGACTACAGATGCATTACAGACACCAATGACCAATGTAGGTATTAATTAAATAGCTTCATACCAAAACAGTGACGGGAACTAAGTTTTCTTTTTTTGTAATACATAATCATATTTTTTACTCTTTTTATCTGCTTGTTATATGCATTTTTTAATTAACTTGTTTGCCAGAGGAGCCCATTTTATAAGCACAGTAACGCATTCTGAGGTGTGGGTGATCTCCTGATAGGAGCACACCCAGGTACATAAGGCACATGACACAAGTGCCTTGTGCCTTGTAATACCCCTGGGCATGCTCTTATCAGGAGATAACCCACACCTCATTGTGTGTTATTGCTTGCAAAAATGCTCGTCAATATCATTACATAAGGGTGTACTACAATGGAGCTACTAAATTTTGTCACAACATTTTGTGGCAAAAAGGTGTTTTTAAAGGTTTAAGAGGGTTTGAATCTCAGAGCTCTGAGAGCAAACTGTCTTTGAATTTCCACTACACACACTACAATGAACTGAGGCTGTGCAAGACAATATAGAGCCTATGTGACTTTACATCCCTTGAATCACTGCAAAATTCACCTTAAATATCAAAAAAAATAAGGTGAAGCAATGTGAAGTCCATAGAGAACAATGGGAACTTTGCACTACTTCAAGATGCATAGTTATTCATTTTGAGTTGTGTAGTATTGCGTGAAATTCAGGTTATACATGAAATAATATGCATTGGAAATTTTAGCCACTTTGCCTACCACTGCCCCTAATTGTGGGTTGATTAATGCATTCAAACTGAATATTTTGCTTTCATTATTACCCTTTTTGTATTACTTGTTAATTCTTCAGCACTTGTATATTTTTTTTATCACTCCTGCACACTGTTGTTTGTTGTAACTCTTATTTTTGCTATGTTTTTTTCTCCTGACATCTGTATTTCTGTATTGTATGCTTGTTATGTAATTTGCCTCATCTCTTGTATATTGGCTGTATTTGCATTGTTATACCTAATGGACTATTGATGGGGAGCCTTTGTAAAAGAGTCTCTGACTCAAAGGCTTGTAATTCCAAGATTTCAATAAAAAAATAAAATAAATAAATGTTTCAGGGGGATGTGGAGTGGTGGGTGCTGAAAGGGAGGGTCAGGTGGTGGGAAATGTTGTAATAAAAACAAATAAATAAATGAATAAAAACAGCAGTCATGGCGGTGTACAGCACACTCTACCCTGACCAAGATGGCCGACGCATGCCACTGCACATGCACGACTGCTAGCACATGCATAGTAGAGTGTGGTGGCCAACTTGGACATAACAGAGTGTGTCATGTTCTGCCATGACCACCGGCACTATAAAATAGTTTAGTGCTGTGTCCATAGGGATAACATGGGCAGACTGCTTCATGGACATGGAGCTGATTGTGACGCAAGTCCAACATGTTTATTTGGAAGCAATCTGGAGTCCTTTTTCTCAAAGCAAAAGGTCTGCTGGTCTCCTCCCACAGCAGCCCTTAAAAGGGAAATAAAATTCAGTCTCATTTCATCAGCCGTAACTCTTCAGTAGAGTTCATTGGTGCACTAGGTATCCATATTTAACCAAAGACATAGTTTATCTGTATACCCTTTAGTCCCATATGTGTGGTTTATGGGACAATGGGTCACAGAAACCATAGGGTAATGATGTAATTAGCTGGTAATCAAAGTGCCTGGTTTGGTGCTTTTTGTTTTGGATGTGTGCTGTCTTGAACCAGGCACAAATGTAAGTGGAGCCACTTTTTCATGTATCAGATAGAGTCTGAAGTAGCCTATCCTGAGACTCACGTTGCCCTTCCATTTTCCAGATTTTATTGTTCTCTGCATAGTACACTGAGCAAGCCTGTGAACACCCATGAGACTGAAGGGTTGGGACTGGACCCAGCATTGCAGGAACACCACTAAGCACAAAAGACATGCTTCTCAACCTTGAGGAATACAGTGGGGTTGAAAATGTGAAGAAGAGTAATCTGTGCTATCAGAGAGCATGTGGGAAAATGCTCTGTATTTTGTTCATTCGGGTCACAGGCATACACCTGCCACAGATCCCAAACTCAAGAGCAGGTAGGAAAGTCAATACCAATCATTGTTGCCACACTCTATCCTCTTGTGGGGGATGGGAATGTGTGAATGGTGAGATATGTCCCAATTTGCAACTCCATTCTTCACAGGTAGATTGGCATGGAATTAAAAAAAACTAAATACAGTTGAACTACAGAAACACTGTAAAATGATAATTACATCATGTCTAAGGATTCTGTTTTTCAAAAGTCTTCAAAAAAGTGAGCATCTGTTTTGGAGTGAGATTTAGGTCTCTTAAAGAGCAAGTTATTCTTACTCCAAAACAGTGAGTTTTGACAACTCCGATACATGACTGTGAAAATCAGCACAATCTGATTGAGAGAATTTAAACCTAAAGGAGGTTTCTAACTGTCCCAATGAAAAACTTACAATTCTTTCAATTTTAAGACTGAAATTAAATGAATAAAGTGGAAGGGAGCAATTGTAAATGTGTTGTTAGTGGTGTAATTATAAGAGTCAGAATGGTTGAAATAAGTCAATCTCACTTTAATAGTGAGAGCTAGCAGAATTACTGATGGAGGGGCATAGTACTACTCCTTTCATGTTTGTGGTACTCTGATAATTTACCTACAATTGCATTTCTATCTTTTTAATCATGTCATGAGTTCATGTGAAGGATGGATATGGAAAATTCCCAGACATTACCTTTTGGTCACATGAGCATCAGATGTGCTACCCCTGCCATCAGCCAGAAAGTCTTCACCCCCAGTCCCCAGCAGAACTTCAGTAGTGGAGTAGTGTGGACACAGTACCTGCAAGGATTTCTGGTGGGAGTTGACCCTGGTTCCTGCCAGATCTTTGTGGCAGGGGTTGCTGCTCATGTCCCATGATCCCCAACACAAGATTGACTGAGTGGTCAGGAGTGGGACCAACATGATGGGACTGCCATCAACAAAGGAAGAGTCTTCTGACCCCAGAGTAGGTAGTGGCTTTGGGAGCTAGAAGGGGTATCTATACCATCAAAGGGAAAATGGAAAAATGCTGTACTGGAGCTGAGCTCCATTTTCTTAATGTGGGTCATGCATCCATTACAGGTCCCAGAATCCAGTGTTGGCAGCAGAGCCAGGACCAGTCACTGAATACTGCCATCTGGTCTCTCCTGTTGTGGGGGTTTGTTACAGAGAGACATGTTACAGTTTGCAGCTCCAGTCTCCAAAGGTAGATCGACTTTAGGATCCAACCAGTGGACTCAAATGGGATACCCTTACTCCACAGTTGGGAATTGGACATAGAGGCTAGGAACCACAAATGGAGATTTGGCAAATGGGAGAGCTAGCAGAGGGAAGAAGCGTGTGGTAATAATGTGCACAGACAGAGACTGCTGATTTTCAGCTCTATTATTTATTAGCAGATCAGACTAGGGACCCGACTGCTGGACACTAATGTGGGGCATCTTTGATCTGCAATTTAGAAATGACTTTAACCTACCAAATATAGATTGGCATATCTCAAAAGCCAGCAGCAGCAGCAGAAGCCAGTCACTCCTGGATGTCATCCAAGATGGCTTTTTAACCAATGTGGTGAGTGAGCTGAATGGGGATAAGCAGTCTTGACCTAACTCATACCCCCACAGCACCTATAATTGGCTGTAGGAATTTTTTTTATTATTATTATTTGTTTATTACATTTTGATAATCGGGTGAGCCCACTGGGCCCCAAAGGTCCCTTTTTCAGGGGTGACTTGAGGGTTACATTAAACATGACATGGGATTGGTTTGATAAAATACATAGCCAGAGTCAAGATAACAAGAGTCATACGTTATTACACAGGATAGAGAACAGCAAGGTACATAACATAGAGTCATTCATTATTAAAATAACAAGAGTCATACGTTATTACACGGGATAGTGAACACCATGGTACATAACAAGCATCACCTGGATACATTGAGATTGTATTACAAGTGCAAGTGAATCAAGGAGTGAGAAGACCTTGGAGTACTTATCCTAGCAATTACAGTTTGTGGAGGTAGCCAGGTACTCCTTAAGCCTGGTGTGGAAGGTGTAGGTGGAGGTGGATTCCTGGATGCCTTGGGGCAGGGAGTTCCATAAAGTGGGGGCAGTAAGAGCAAAAGACTTCCCCCGCCTTTGTTCTGACCCTGGGGACTGAGAGGAGCATCCTATCAGTAATGCAGAGTAGTCTAGGGTTCCTCTTACAGGAGATGAGACCAGCGAGGCTGGGAGGAGGTGGGGAGTGGAGAAGTTTGTGGGTTAGGCAGAGCAAGGGGTACTGAAGCCTGCCCTCCCAGGAGGGCCAGTTAAGGTGGGATAGCGTTTTGCAGTGGTGGGTTCTTGGGCCTGCTGAAGAGGCAAAATGGGCCACTTTGTGATAGATAACCTGTAATTTATTTAGCTATTGTTTAGCTGCTCCCTGGATAACAGGGGCTCCGTAGGTGAGGAGGGGGAGCAAAACACTCGTAGCAATGGAGACTCGGGCCGAAGGTATCAGCTGGTCTTTCAGTCTGTACAGGGTCCCGAGTTTAGAGTGGATGTTTTTGGTTACCTGTTCAACATGCCCTTTGAGGGTGAAGCCCTGATCCAGGGTAAGTCCCAGGTATTTTATGGAGGGGACAACCTCAAGCTTCTTACCTGAGGTGGACATCAGTTTGAGGAGTTGACTTCTGTCCCGGGGGCCGGGACTGGGGCCAGACAGCATGGCCTTGGTCTTGTTAGGGTTGATTACCATTCTGTTTGTGACTAGCCAATTCTTTAGGAATATCAAGTCTTCTTGGAGGCCAGAGCAGAGTTCTCCCATGTTGAGGAGGGCCGATAGAGGATTGTGTCGTCAGCATGTTGTACCACTGAATTCCCCCCACAGTGATTGCTGAGATCATTGGTGTATAGCAAGAAGAGAAGTGAACCAAGCATTGACCCTTGGGGTACCCCTTCAGTTAGTGGAAGGGCTCAGAATCTTTCCATTTTACCCTCTGTGACCTGCCAGAGAGGTAGCTGGAAGACCATAGTAGGGAGTGACTGTCTAACCGACCAGTCTCAGTTTGGAGAGCAGTAAGTTGTGGTTAACAAGGTCAAAGGCTTTGGATAAGTCAATGAAGACTGTCCCTCTGGGGGTACCCTTGTCCAGCTCTCTGAGTATGTCTGTAGAGAACCTGATGAGGGCAGTGTCAGTCCCATGATTGGTTCTGAAGCCATGCTGTGAGGGGGGGCTAGAAGTTGGTGGGTTTCGAGGTAGTCCTGGAGTTAACCGTAGATCAGTCTCTCTTGCATCTTACCAAGGCTACAGAGTAGGGAGATTGGCCTGTAGTTGTTAGTTGATTTCCTCGTGCCTCCCTTACGGACAGGGACGATGTGAGCCATTTTCCAGGTATTGGGGATGGCCCCTTCCGCAATGGAGCAGTTGAGGAGCCAGGTTAGGGGCCTGGTGAATGCCAAGGCTTCTTCCTTAAGGATTTGGGAGGGAATCCCATCAGGTCCAATGGGTCCCGTTGCTTTAAGGGCTTTTAGTAGAAGGATGACTTCATGAGGTCTGACTAGTCTAAGGTGGAAGGAGGGATGGTCATGTGAGATGGGGGGGGTCGAGAGGACTAGGGGGGATGGGAAGGCAGACCAGATTTGATCTGTTCTAGGTTGGTGAACTGATGGTTGAGTGCCATAGCGATGATGGTATCATCACTGATTAGCTGGCCATTTATCTCCATGGGGCCATGTTCAGCCTTGCTGGTGCCCTTTAGAAGCCCATTTAAGTGGGTCCAGAAAAGTCTAGGGTTCCCTAGATTCTTTTTCTGTAGGTCAGTGACATATTCGTGTTTTGTCACTTTTATGGCCAACCTACATTTATTCCAAAGGGCCTTATAGGTTGTGAGATCAGCTGGTATAGAGGACAGTTTGTATTTCTTCCAGGCTGAGTCCCTGTGTTTCATAAGGGTTTTCACATCAGGGGTGATCCACTTATAGCAGGTCCCCTTGGTATGGAATTTCTTTATAGGGGCCAGCCAGTCAGCCACCAAAGAGAGTGCTCCCTGGAAAAAGGCAGTGGCTTCATCCAGTGATGGGAGGAGTTTGATGGGACTCCAGTGTATACTGTTAAGGCATCCTAGCAGGTGCTCTGTCCACATGTGGGAGAAGTCACATGGCACCAGGATTCACGGGTGGGTTCTGGGGGCCCTGGTTTTCCAAATGCAGAAAATGGGGGAGTGGTCACTCAGTGCATCAGCTAGTATGCCTCCCGCCTGGTCATTGGAGGGTTTGCTCATGAGTATCCAGTCAAGGGTGGTGTGGTTACCCTTTTTATAATTCATGCGGGTGGGTCCAGCAATAATCTGTTCAAGGTTGGCATCCTGGACCAGTCCTATTAAGGAATGGCTGTCTTGAGGGACCCAATTTAGGTTGAAGTCCCCCAGTAGGAGTAGTTCAGTGGATAACTCCTCATCCATGTCCTTTAGGCGGGCTTTGAGGGAGATCCTCGCGTGTGAAGGGGGGGTTGTAAACACATCCTGTGTTGAGGTGTTGACAGGGTCCAAGGCTGATCCTCACAAAGGTAGCTTCGCCATCCATACAGGTGGATAGTTACGGGGATATCTGTACGGTGTTCAGGGTGTCTTTCATGTAGATTAACACCCCCCCCTTTACCCAGCCTATCCCTTCTATGGGATATAAATCCTGAGACTGCTACTTCATGAGGTAGAATGTGAGGTTTGAGCCAGGTTTCAGATACTGCCAAAATATCAGGGTTGTATCTAACCAGCCAAGCTTGAAGTTGGTGAACCTTAGACCTCAGGCTGCATATATTCATGTGAGCAATATGTAAACCCTTGGTGGATGCCCAATAGGGGTCCAGTGGGGAGGAGGCCAAGAGGTTGTGCGTGGGGGGCCAGGATTTGGCTAGACATCCTCAGCCATGAGCAGGAGGGTGGCAAGGAGGTAGAGGGTGGGGATCCTACCCAGGGGTAGGGTCTTTGCTCTAATCTTTCACCTGGTGGCGAGTAGAGTGGAGTATAGGACACCTTTTTTACAGAGTACATGTCCAGGCAGGAGTCCTGTCAGATTTCTGGGGGATGGGGGGAGATTGTTACCTCCGGAGTGATAGAGGGGAGGTCCCGAGGGAGAGTGACATCTAAGGTCCTGTTTACCTATGGTCATGAGAAGGTCAGTCCAAAGGAGAGATGATATGTAAAGGACAGCCAAGAGGAGCCCTCTGTTAGGTTTGCTTAGGGCAGGGGGGCCAGGTTTTTGGGGACTCATGGTGCCTACCCCTTGCAGATAGGGATTGAAGCTAAGTGAGGAGGGGTTCCAAGCCTTGGTCAGGTTTCACTGCTGTTGTGGTGCACTGGCTAGCTGGTGGAGGGTGGGCTAGGCAATTAAATAGTCAATCAGGCAGTATATCTAGCAGTTCAATAGTAAGTTACCACCCCAAAACACTTTTATACTGCCTATTGAGGAAGCCAGTCTGGAGTGGTAGTATCAAGCCCGTACCAGTAGGGAGGGGCTGTCCGATAAGGGGAGGAGAATCAAAGATTAGTAAAATTAGCAAATATATCTAGGGGATACTAAGGATACTATCGAAGCTAATTAAACACATTTATCCAGGCAGGTCTAGTAGACAGTTCTAAGCATGCAGTATAAGTAACAGTTTCAGGTAAATCATTCAAAGCCCCTGTTCCACATATATGCCATTAGTTATAGGGAGAATACGAAAAGTGGTCCTGTTTAGCCCAGGGGAAATTAGCTTCTGGGGCAGGGGACAGCAGGTGCCACTCCAAGATGGAACTGTTACGAACAGGTGGGATTAGTTAGCCAATTAGGAGATTTAAAGATAGGTTAATGTGGTAGGAGGACTGTAATCTTAATACAGAGCAGAAACTTATCCCCACCTGTAGGGGGTAGGGAGGGTGTTACCGTGGGTATACTAGTCACCGTCCTGTGGCTGTCTGGTCTCAGCAGTAGGTGAAGCTTCTGAGTATTTAAATGGGAGGAGGGAAGGGTGGGTGGGAGGGCCAAACAATCATCTCTGTGGAGCGAGAAGTTGCCAAGGGAGTCCTGCACTTCGAGGGAGGTCCACCGGTTCATGGTGCGTTAGCCGGTGCCTCGACCCCAAGGAAAGTCCTTAGGTAGGTCCGGGAAGCTGGGAGCGAGTTTCACAGTTGGTGTAGGGGGGGAGTCAAGCAGTCCCAGCCACTCTCTCCTCCTCCTGTAGTCGTCTATAGTCACTGGTAACTGGCGACAGCACTCTCAGCCTTAAGACCAGGCTGGGAGAGTGTCATCTCTGCTTAGGCAACCTATCAGTGAGTTGCTGATTTTTCAAAAGTCTGCACACCACTTCAGGGTCCTGGGAAACAAAGGCACAGGTCGGTGTCCATTTGAGGAGTTCTGCATAAAATGAGAGGCAAAGTCTGAAGAATCGGTGAGTAGCAGAGACCAAAAATTGATCCCTGTGGAGTAAGAAGCCACTAGGGGAGTCCTGCACTTCGGGGGAGGTCCACCGGTTTGCGGTGCGCTAGCCGGTGCCTCGGCCCAGAGGAAAGTCCTTAGGTAGGTCCGGGGAGCTGGGAGCGAGTTTCCCAGTTGGTGTAGGGGGAGTCAAGCAGCCCCAGCCACTCTCTCCTCCGCCTGTAGTCGATATCACCTTTCCCTCCTATAGTGACTGGAAGTGGCAGCAAATCACTCACAGTCCCTCCTGGAGATGCCTGTGAATGTCTCCCATTTAGGTGTATAAACTTAGCCAGTCAACCAACTTTGGGCTTACTTAGGTATTTCTAGGGGTACTTTACTTCCTGCTTATCATATATGAATACTTAATTTGGTGTTGCTATGTTAACAACATGTTTCACACAAAAAATGGTTTATGTTGCATATTTGATTAAACAAAAATCAGTTTTGGGGGTATTTTGGCTAGTGTAAAAAAAATGCTTAGACTTCATTGCATACCCCCATTAGAAAGGCAATGTTGTGCTGAACAACATTGCTGCTCATACTTTGTGTGTATCACAGACAGTTTAGGAGGAGTCATGGCTCAGAGGGACAGGGAACAAATCCTCAGGATCACAGCAGCAGCTGCACGGGGGAGGGAGGTAGATGTCATTGTCCACCTAGGGACAAATGACCTGGCTGGGAAAGGAATTGGAGTAGTGCTGGAGGAGTCTGTGGAGTTGGGGAGGAGCCTTAGACAAGTAGCACACACGGTAACCTTCTTGGAGGTGTTGCCTGTCTATGGTATGGGTGAGGTTAGGGAATTCCACACCATGGGATTCAATCAGTGATTGAAAAACTGGAGCAGAGTTCAGGGTTTTAGCTTCACTGGGGACTGGGGCTCCACCCGGAGGGATGCAGGCCTATACTGGCATGATGGTCTGTATCAGTCCAAGAAGGGAACCAGGATCCTAGGTGATAGGTTTAAATGCTTCATTGGCAAGCATTTAAACTAGCCAAGAGAGGAGGCACTGAAAAGGAGAAGGGGAATTATAGACCCCCCAAAAAATCAGACTAGTTAGTGAGGTAAACACCAAGATAGAGCAGTCAATAGGGAGAAGGGCAGGGGTAAATGTGGAAAAAGTCAAAGGCAGTAGAGACAGGGATGGGGCAAAAAGGGATAAGACCATCAAAAAATGGAGGGTAATGAGTACCAAGGCCCATAGTCTAGGTAACAAGCTCCCTGAACTGGTGGCCTTGATGGAAGAGGGATGCCTGGATATTGTGGCAGTCACAGAAACATGGCACACAGAGAACCATGACTGGAATGTCAACATACCAGGGTACACACTCTACAGGGAGGACAGGGAGGGCAGAAGATGAGGAGGAGGAAGAGCTCTCTATGTAAGGGAAGGGATCAAAGCAACAGAACTAAAGGGTAAACAGGGAGGAGAGGAGGCACAGTGAGCCACCCTGGAGACTGGAATGGCACCACAATCCGCACAGGGGTTGTATACAGGCCCCTGTCTCGGGGGAGGAAATAGATAAGGAAATGATAGAAGGCATCCATAGCATGGCAGAGAAAGGGGCGATATTGCTGATGGGGGACCTGAATATGCCAGATGTTAACTGGAGCACCTTTGCTGTAGCCATATCCAAGAGCTGGGCCATTCTTGATGCCCTACAGGTGGCATGCCTCAGACAGCTAGTGCTGGAACCCACTCGTGAGAGAGCAGTCTTAGACCTGGTATTCACAAATGGGGACAGAGAGGGGATCTTAGATCTAGAAGTGGGTAGCCATCTGGGAACAAATGACCACCAAATAGTGTGGTTCACGATAAACTTAGCTGTAGAGTCATGCCATACAAAAGTCAAGGTACTGGACTTCAGGAGGGCTGATTTTGTCAAAATGGGAGAGTGCCTCAGAAAAACACTAGCAAACAGGCATGAAAAAGTGCTTTTAGGGCCCTCTACAACACACTCTCAGTATCATCAATCTACATACCACCCAAAGACCCCGCCACAGGTCTCCACAGTCTTCTGGACTATCTCTGCTCACAAAATCACCTCACAGAGACGATCATCATGGGTGATTTCAACATAAACTGGCTGTCACCTGCAAATAACTCTATAGAGGATGCATTAATGACTCTACACCTAACTCAATTTGTCAATACACCTACCAGAATAAACTATAAAACAGGGACTAGCACCACCCTTGACTAGATAATTTCTAATCAACTCAATCACCTTTCTAATGTAACTGTGCAACCTGACTCCTTCAGTGACCTCTCCCCCATTACTTGCAGGTGGACAAATAAATTCCATATCCCCCCTCCCCAAACTATATACAACAGGATACTTAAACGTGGTCACCTGGACCTCCTAAAAGAACAACTGCATGCCGAGGACTGGAATCTGCTGGGCTCAACTAATGGCATTAATGTAGCCCTAGGACACTTCATAAGAGTGTTCAATACTGCCTGTGGTGCACATGCCCCTCTGGAAAAGATCAAGGTCTGTGGCACCTTGAACCCTGGATCACACCTGAGCTCCTTTCCAGCATGAAACTATGGGACCATCCCAGGCACTGCTTAAGAGCCACTGGTAAACAGCAGGACCTGCAAGACAATAAAGCAGCTAGAAACTCGCCAGGTGAAACATGAATACCACAGGGAGATGCTGACTAACTCCTGTTGAGATAACAGAAAGTTCTAGTCTAATATAAAAGACATCACTGGCAAAGATCCTAAGGTATCATCTACAATGCTAAACATTAATGGTACCCCCACCATTAACCCACTTGAAATTGCAAACACTTTTAACAATGCCCATAGCAATCTGAGCTGTATCCTCCCACAAAATTCTTTCGATGATAATACTGTCCACTCTACAAGTTGCTGTCAAGAAAAGAGCCCTGAGCACCCCGATTCTACTTTAAAATGATCACAAACAACCTGGTCAGAAAACTGCTGGCTAAGATGCTAAGAAATACAAAACATAGTAGTGATGGACTTGACTTCAAGCTGATCTCCCTAACCCTAGATGAAGTTCTCCTACCCATAACTAAGATACTAAACCTCTCACTTACAATGTCATAATTCCCAGATGCATGGAAAACCACCTTGGTAACACCAGTACATAAAGCTGATGATCATTCCCTACATGGCCAATATATATTCTCTCTCCTCTTTCCAAGGTGCTCAAGTGAATTATTGCTAACCAGCTGGTGGCTTACCTCAAAACTTACTTTATCCAATACCCACAAAAACATGATTTTAGAAAGAGGCATAGTGCTAACACAGCGTTGTGAGAATTCACAAGCTTTATACAACAATTCATCAACCAAGGCAGACTTGTGGGAGCAGCCTTTATTGATCTAACGAAGGCCTTTGACACTGTGAATCATACACTTTTTCTCAGCCAACTCTCTAAAATTTGTATTTCTCCAAACAAATGGTTCAGAATTTACCTTAGTGATAGACTGCAGAGGGTGAGGATATCTACTGTAGTCTCAGAACAAATGGTTGCTTCATCTGGGGTACCACAAGGCTCAATCCTGGGGCCTCTACTGTTCAGTATTTTCCCGAACAACCTCCCATCTGCCTGTAATCAGCATACTCTCCTCTATGCAGATAAAGCAGTCATCATTACTAGCCACTTAGATCCCAACACACTTGAAAACAATCTTCAACAAGGTTTCATGGAAGCAGAGGGGATGGTTTAATACTCACAAATTAGTGCTAAACTACAAGAAAACAAAAGTCTTGTTGTTTTCATCCTCCCAAAATAAGTATAAGTCACATGCACTCACAGTCACAAATAACCATGGAGACGCTCTTGAACAAATTCACCTCTTCAAGTACCTAGGTTTAACCCTGGATAGTTACCTCACCTATGTGACTCGCAAAAAATGTTGCCAGAAATGTCAACACCAGGATTCAGCTAATCTATAGACACAGACAAAGTATGATACCAGAAGCCCTGAAGATCACAGTTCAGTCCTCTCGATCATTGATTATGGCTTAGTCATATACAGTGCTGTATCAACCACATCACTCAAAAGACTCACTGTTGCTCTGAACAAGGCCTGTAAGTTAATTATGGGTGCTGATCGCCTCACTCACACCTGTGAACTATATGCCCAATCTGGCTGGCTTCAGCTAAGTGTCAGGATCAAATACCAGACATGCTTTCTTACCAAAAAGATGCTCATTGGTTTCATGCCACCAGGCATTGGTTGCCTGCTATACAAATCCCCAAAGAATTAACACACTCAAACTTCAGAATCAGATCTCCTTCTACTTACCCATTCTTGGACTGCTCAGTACCAATGATTCTTTCAGTACAGAGGCCCTCTGTGGTTTAATGACCTAAGCAACTAACTACCTAATCTTATCCAATTCAAACAAATGCTCTGACAGCATCTCTTAATTGAAAGCACTTGAGACTACAACACCTAATCCCACTATTGCTTTACCAACACCACCACCTCTATCTTCCTTGATCTCTCTTCTATGTACTAGCCAGGTCTCCTGGACAACACCTTCTCCAGTTCTTGCTACCCCTCTACCCCCTTTCACACCTCCTCTCCTATGCCCTGCTCCCACCTCCCACTTACCCTTTTCACTCAATTACTGACAAGGCCACTGGCTGCTACATTCCCACTCTATCCAGATATAGCACTTCTTTCCCTTACCTCACCTTCTAATATTCCCTCACCCTCCCTACTGGCTGGCCTCTTCCTTTCTCATTTGAGCATTGTAATTTGCCATTGTTTAAGATGATGCTGTGTTTGAGTTATCAATGTTGTATGTTTTTGCTTCCTTGTCTGATTGTAACCCCTCCCATTGAAGTGGAGCCTTTGTAAATAAACTTTTTGGTGCTCAAAAGTACTTTGTAATCCAAGATTGAATAAATAAATAAATGGATACAAAATAAGGTGGGGTGGAGCAACAATGAGGAAACATCAAAACTGCCATCACAGAGGCAATGAGCCTTTATGTGAAACAAACAAACAAATCAAAACAAAAAAAAAAATCAAGGCTCTCAAAAGAAGTGGCAGGGAAAGTTATGGAGAAAAAGATAGCATTCAGGAAGTTTAAGGAAACATAGAAGGAGCAGGACAGAGAACTGTACCAGTTAAAGCAGAAGGAAGCAGGGAAGGCAGTAAGAATAACAAAGGCCCAAACCAAGGAAAAGAGACCCAACTCAGTTAAGAAGGGGGATAAAACCTTTTACAGGTACTTTAGGGAATGAAGAAAGACTAAGGCAAGGATACTGAGGCTGAATAAGAAGGAGTGTGGTTGGGCAGAGAGGGACAGTGAAAAAGCAGGAATACTGAATGAATACTTCTGCTCAGTATTCACAAAGGAAGAGGAGGGTGCAGTGCCTAATCCAGTCAATAGAAGCACTCTGGATAGTGGGGATGATATCAGTCCTTTCACAGAAGAAAGGATTCTGAAAGAGCTGATAAAACTGAAGGTGGATAGAGCAATGGGGCCTGATGGGATTCACCCCATTATTCTAAAAGAACTAAGGGGAGAACTAGTAACACCGCTGACTACCTTTTTCAGCAAATCATGGGAGGATGGGGTGTTACCCGAGGACTGGAGGAGGGCGGATGTGATTCCCCTTCACAAAAGTGGGAGCAAGACAGAGACAGGAAACTACAAACCTGTCAGTTTGACTTCAGTGGTAGAGAAATTACAGAATCACTTCTGAAAGAAAGAATTGCTGAGTACTTAGAGGCCAGTGGAGCACAGGACCCAAGGCAGCATGGAGTCACAGCGGGAAGGTCATGTCAGTTGAATCTAATCAATTTCTTTGACTGGGTGACCAAAGTAGTAGCCCAGGGAGGGGCTGTGGACATGGCCAGTCTAGACTTTTGTGAGGATTTTGACACAGTCCCACTCAAAAGATTAATAAACAAATTAGTCAGCCTAGGAGTGCATCAAGGACACAGAGGATAATAGTAAAGTGGGTCCACAGTGAAAAAAGGCGAGTTACTAGAGGGGTTCCACTTGGTACAATACTGGGTCTGGTCCTTTTTAATGTCTTTATAAGAGACATTGCAAAGGGATTGGAAGGTAAAGTATGTTTCATTGCAAACAACACAAAGATCTGCAACAGGGCTAATACACAAGGTTGGGTGGAAAGGATGAGAAAGGACTTGGCAAGGTTGGTGGAATGGTCATATGTATGGCAGCTTAGATTCAATGCAAATCAATGCAAAGTAATTCACTTGGGAAATAAAAACCCAGGGGAAGAGTACACAATGGGAGGTGGGATACTGACAACCACAAAAATGGAAAGGGACCTGGGGGTAGTAATATCAAATGACCTAAAGGTGGGCAAGCAATGTGAGAAGGTAGTAAGGAGGGCTGGGGGATACTGGGATGCATAGGGCGAGGCATCACCAGTAGAAAATAGGAAGTTGTTATCCCTCTGTACAGACAGTTGATGAGACCACATCTGGAGTACTGCTTACAGTTCTGGAGACCTCATCTCCACAAAGACATAGACAGGGTGGAGGCTGTCCAGAGAAGGGCAACCAAAATGGTGCAGGATCTGCACTGGAAGACATATGAAGAGAGACTTAAGGAGCTTAATATGTATAGCCTTGAGGAAAGGAGGGAGAAGGGGGACATGATAGAAACTTTCAAGTACCTCAAGGGAATCAACAAAGTACAAGAGGGTAGCATCTTTCAAAACAAGAGGTGTGCAAGAACAAGGGGGCACAATTTGAAGATGGGGGGCGGCTCAGTGGTAACTTAAGGAAGTATTTTTTCACAGAGAGGGTTGTGGATGCATGAAACGGCCTTCCGGAGGAGGTTGTGGGGTCAAAAACAGTGGTGGAATTCAAGCATGCTCTCATTTCACTTCATCAGCACTGGGGAATTTTCTGGACATACGACAGTAGCATTTTTGGGATGCTCATTAGTTCTGGTGACTGTGTGTGACCACTGCACACATGACAGAGTGCACCATTAATTCTGGGAGACTTTGCATTTTTTGTTACCCTTTCATTTTGCTTCGTCAGCAGTAGCACTAGGTAATTTTCTGGACACAAGACAGTAGCATTTTGGGGAATGAAATTAATTCTTGTGACTGTGTGTGACCACTGCACACATGACAAAGTGCGCCATTAATTCTGAGAGACTTTGCATTTGTTGCTATACTCTCAGTAGCATTTTGGGGATGCACATTCATTTTGGTGACTGTGTGTGACTACTGAATGCATGACATCTGTGTGTGCTATTAATTTTGGGAGACTTTGCATTTCCTGTGCTCTCATTACACTTCGTCAGTATTGGGGAGTTTGCTGGACACAAGACATGAGCATTTTGGGGATGCACATTCATTTTGGTGACTGTGTGAAAGGCTGACAAATATTGGTGTCACTTCACCTTACTTCGAGTTAAGGCAGAATGATAACACGAAGTAATAATTACTAGGCGAAGTGAGCCTTATGCATTGGCCACAGAGTGACAATGTGTAGTGCCCACTTTGCAGATACTTTGCTGGTGAAATTTAAATTTGCTGCATCTCTATTTGTGATACAGGTCATTGCCAGCGGAGAACTACAGCTGTAGGCATTCACATTCTTATACAGCATGAGAGTTACAGTACTGTAAGCCATGTGATGTGTGTGGGCCCGGGAGCTGCCAATATTGTTGTCACTCTACCTTACTTCAGGTTAAGGCAGAATGACAATGAGAAGTCACAATCACAATAAAGAGGGAAGTGGGCATTTAATGCTGGCTACTCTGTGTAGTGAAGTGACAATGCAAAGTACCCACTTCATGGGCACTTGAATAGCGAAATTTAAATTTCCTGCATCTCTAAGAGGGGAGACTTTGCAAGTCTTGTTACACTCATATTTCACTTGGTCAGCACTGGGAAATTTTCTGGACATAAGACAGTAGCATTTTGGGGACGAACATTAATTCTGGTGACTATTTCTGACCACTGCCCAGATGACTGAGTGTGCCATTAATTCTGGGAGACTTTGCATTTCTTATTACGCTCTCATTTCACTTCTTCAGCACTGGGGAATTTTCTGGAGACAAGACGACAGTAGCATTTTTGGGATGCACATTAGTTCTAGTGACTGTGTGTGGGAGGCTGCCAATATTGTTGTCACTCCACCTTACTTCGCGTTAAGGCAGAATGACAATGCAAAGTAATAATAAAAAGGCAAAGTGGGCATTTCATGCTGGCCACTCCGTGAAGTGGAGTGACAATGTGAAGTGCCCACTTCGTGTTTATTTCACCAGCGAAATTTAAATTCACTGCATCCCTAATCAGAATGGAAATTTACCCAACACTGCATTTTTTCCTGCCCCCATACAATGGATGACATTATTGCTGACCTGGTGAAAACTGAGTGGTGATGATGCCAGGGGACACAGAAGTGTGTGATATGTTGAACATCAGCATGGTGGCTTCTTTAGGTAGAAGGCATTGAGATTGTCTGGGAAAAGTGATCTGCAATGCTACATTTTTACTGACCAAAACAATCATTGCCCCTAAAGGATGGTTTTTGATGACTACCTACATGATCACTCAGTTTCCTATTGGACAAACTGATAACAGCCACGAAGGTCAAATGAACAAGGTCAAACTTTGAACCCCAGAGTTCCCATGCATTGATTAGGTGGCCCCTGTAACAACACATTTGCCCATTATGGGGTCAGAGACAAAGGACCAATGAACAACTCAGCATAATGGGACTTTGGAACCTGAGAAGTTCCCCTGGCTCTAACAAGACTGGAAAACTGATGACACACTGTATTATGTTCTGTGTGGTGGGGAATCTACATGAGAGGCAGCCAATAAAAAACATTGCTATTTGAAAGGTTACATTAGACTGAGTTCACAGAAAAGACATACTTTATGTCTTTTTCAGTGACATCCCAGACAAGCTGCAGGCTGTCGAGGAACAATATAGGTTTGAAAGAAGATTTGATATGTTAATTAGAGTTTCTTTAGGTTTATTTAGACAGTTGACTATACAGTTGTAAGAGGTGCTACAATTTTGATATTTGTTTCTTTTCCACAGTAGAGGTCATATCCAAAATGTTAAAAAGGACTAGTGTGGGGTTCAGAACTGGGTAAAATTGATAAATTCCAACTTCATGGATTTTCAAGGTAGTAGCAAATAACACGTGGGCAATTGCAGACCTATCAGTCAGACCTCCATGGTGAGTAAGTTAATGGGAGCACTAGTAAAGGAAATGATCGTAGAATATCTTAAACAGGTTGCAGGATTCAAGATAGTATGGATTCACAGGGGGAAGGTCATGCCAAACAAATCTAATACATTTCTTTGACTGGGTAACCATGGAATTAGATGATGGAGGAGTAGTGGGCATGGCCTACCTGGATATCAGCAACACTTTTGGCATTGTTCCACATAGGAGACTTTTAAGCAATGTTGGTAGCTTGGGGTGGGATATAAGGTGGTAACCTGGGTAAGAAACTGGTTATGGGACAGGAGACAGAGGGTAGTGGTAAACAGAGTTTGCTCAGAAGGTAGGGTGATCAGCAGAGTACCAAAGGGATCAGTCCTGGAACTGTCTTTATAAGAGTCATTGCAGAAGAGATGGAAGGGAAGATCTGTCTCATTATGGATGACAGCAAAATCTGCGATTGGGTTGGTAATCATGGGGGTGGAAAGGATGGGCAGAAATTGTAGAGAACTAGAGGAGTGGTCAAGAGTATGGCAACTGGGTTTCAATCAAAAAAGTGCAAAATAATGCACGTAGGGCACAGAATTCTAGGGGCAGAATACAAAATAGGTGGCATGGTACTGACATTCACCATGCAAGAAAGAAATCTGGAGGTAATCATATCGGATGACTTAAAGGTGGCTGGGCAGTGTGACAAGGCATTTGTGAGGACTAATGGGATGCTGGGGGGCACAGGTGGGATACCACCAGCAGGATGAGGGAAGTGGTGTTGTCCCTATATAGATCACTGGTAACACCTCACCTTGAGTACTGTGTCCAATTCTGGAGATCACATTTCCGGAAAAACATAAACTGAGTGGAGGTAGTCTAGAAGAGAGCTACCAAAATGGTGTAGGGTCTGCATCAAAAGCCCTTGGAGGAAAGGATAAAGGAGCTCAGTATGCACACCCTGGAGGGAAGGGGGATTTGATATAGACCTTTAAATATCTGACAAGATTTAACAAGGTGCAGATGGGAGGTATTTTTCAGAGAAAAAGGTGCTCTCGAACAAGGGACATACTACAAAGCTGGAGGGATACAGATTCAGGACAGATGTGAGGAAGTACTTCCTCACAGAAAAGATGATGGATTCCTGGAACAGCTTTCCAGTGGAAACAGTGGTGGTGAAAACAGTGGTGGGGTTCAAAAATGCCTAGGATAGGCACAAGGGATTCATTGGGGTAAAAATTGGGGGAGACTTGTCATAGATCAAGTGGGGTGTTCAGCATTAACGAAGATAATAAAAATGGGTAGATCTAGTTGGGCCAAGTGGCCATTATCTGTCATTGATTTCTAAGTTTTTATGAATTCAGTGACATTTTGTGAAATTTTGTGAACTTTTGCAGAATTTTCAAAATATTTTTAATTGGTTATAACTTGGTCAGTATTATAGGCAAAGAACTGCCATTTGGCATATCTTGTTGTTTGGAAGAGTCTCTAAGTGCTGCCAAGTTTCATGACATTTGGTTGGGGATGGGAAGTAATACAGTCTCAAAGTCTGGCAATATATTATTCATGTGAACATTTCTGAAAATATTTCTATGCTTAAAATTAAGCCACCTTTGGAGCTTGGTCATTGAAAATTTATAAGCATACTGTAATAGAAACTGTTAAATAGAGAGGTAATTGGTTGTGTAAATTGAAAGTTACAGGAGTTCAACATTTCGCAATCTAATTACTTGTTTAATTGTGGCAACATTTTCTAAATATTTGGATGCTTATAGCTCCACAGCTATTGCAGGTATACACTCAACATTTGACAGACATACCAAAGTAAATATGTCCTGCAATCAATTTAAGCTGGATAAATGTGGTTTAGTAGGTAAATATTTATTGCAGATACTTTAGAAATTATTATTTTGCTAAATTTGCTCACATATTCACAGATGCATAAACAATGCTACTTGAATTTCACCTGTGGAATTCAACTTTTACAAGGTACTTATCATCAGTAACATGAAAGAAATGCACTCAGATGGTGGTGCTCTGGCCAGTAGACAAGCATGTGCAGAGAAAGAAGCCCAGCACTAACCCCCGCTAATACATGGACACCCAGGTATGTAGATTAAAATCTCATTTTATTGTTAAAAGGACAAGCAGACATAACCTGTCCAGGTTATGTCTGCTTGTCCTTTACTAAAATGAGATATATTTTTTTGTCAACAAACGTTATTATGGACTTGGGTTACAGCGACACATCTTACATAAACACATATCATGATATGTCAGATTACATTGCACAATAAAAAGACAAATCACAGAATATACAAGGTGGCATTGAGAGGAGTCAACCAAATTAATTAATGTAATACATCTGTGGCTTAGGCTACACCTGGAAATGTCAAAGAAGGTTTAACTAGAAGAACACTTGAAAGTAGATAAAATACATTTATATAAACATGCTTCAGTATTAATGTATTTTGGGAAGGAAATTGATCATTTTATATGGTTTTAATGAGTGGATCCCAGAACTCCTCAAACCTATGCTGTAAACCAGCAGCTCCATACCCCGCTTTCTCTAATAATAGGCAAGTATTCAAGTTATTAGCCCATTGCTGAATTGAGGGAGCTGTAGGAGATATCCATGTCTGTGCAATAGTTTTCTTGGCATTAACTAAGGCCAACGACCACAGGGCACTTATATTCCTCTGGATAGGACGCTCTGGGTCTGCTCCCAACATAAACTCTGTAGGGTTGCTGGGAAGAGTAGCGTCCAAGACTTTGGACATAATGGCATGTATCTTATGCCAAAAGGGAGCAATTTTAGGGCATAGTAGAGCTAAATGTAAAAAATTCCCACTAATAGTATCACATTTGTAACAGAGTTCTGATTTACTTGGATCTATTCTATTCAGCTTCACTGGGGTGAAGTAGGTTCAATGGAGAAAGTTAAATTGTATTTGCCTTAGCTTATTGTTTTTTTGAACATATTACAAAGTATTTACATGCTCCAAGCCACATCTGTTCATCAACTGTGTACCCCAATTCTCCACTCCACCTATCAACCATCTTCTCCATCTCCTGTCCACTGCCCCCTCTCAGAATTCAATAAAAAGTGGACAGCTGTTTAGCTCCAGGTTGTGGGTAAAAGAGACCTTCCTTAAATGCAGGGGAAGGGACCAACCATCTTTAGAGTTTAACGTGGTGCCAAACATATTTCTTAAGCTAAGGAAAACAAAAAAATCTCCATGTGGGATACCCCACTATATTATCAGCTGATGAAAACTCTTTAAAGTATCCCCTTCTCACAGCTGTCCAACCCAACACAGGCCTCTGCATTACCAATCCCTGAGCCACTGGACAACTGCCACTGAAGGAGAGGATCTCAGCCGAACTGACTCAAGGATCTGCACCATCCTCATGGGCGCTGGAGTCCAGCCTGAAATAAGATGAGACCTATGCCAGGCGTTGATCGTCTAGGTTAAAAAAATGTTCGGATGTGATGGCTCCGCACCCGTCCATAAGGCCTCAGCTAACAGGCCTCCCTTCAGTTTCCGTGTGCTGTTTGATTCTTCCAGCTCAAGCCACCCAGAGTCATCCCCATTTAAATCAACAGGTGTCACTGCCATTTGTGCAGCCAAATAGTATAGTGTAAAGTTAGGGAGACCGAGACCACCTAACCCCTCGGGAAGCTGGAGTATATTTTTTGATACTCTAGCAGGCTTACCTCTCCAAAGGAAACTGTGAACACTAGAGTAAATTCTAGGAAAACAACTCTTTGGAATCTGAACTGGAAGGGACTGAAATAAATACAATAATCTTGGGAGGATCATCATGTTGATCACCCTGACCCTCCCCATAAGGGACAGTGGCAAGGCTGTCCATCTCTCACAGTCTTCAGAGATCTTCCCTTATATGGGCCTTAAATTTAGCCTATAAAGAGCATAGATTTTGCTGAAGATTATTATACCAAGGTATTTTATTTTAGATACTAATTGCAGCCCATTAAGTTTCTGGAGTAGGGGCCATCTGTCAAGTAAGCCATTAGGCAATACCTCACTCTTGGACAAGTTGATTTTATGGCCCAACAGTGAACCATACTCCTGCAGAACTGTGTGCACTTTAGGGAGATCCTCTGATGGACACTGAAGAAACATGAGGATATCATCCGCATACAAGGCCAGTTTGTGTTCCTGCTGTCCCAGCTGGAATTCTCTAATCCTTGTAGCCCTCCGAATGACTCCCGCCAATGGCTCTAGTGACAAAACATATTGTAAGGGGGAGAGAGGACAACCCTGCCTTGTGTCCCTACTTAGATTAAATTTGGGGGTTAGCCATCCATTTATTACTACCTGAGCCATTGGATCAGTATACAATGTCTTCACCCAAGAAACAAAACGCTTACCGAAACCCATTATCCACAGCACCATGAAGAGATACCCCCACTCCACCTGGTCAAAGGTCTTCTCCACATCTAAAGTCAATATAGAGGCCCCGTGTTTCAGTTTAGACTTCCCCCAGGAATGTATTATATTCAAGGTCGTACTTATGTTATATTTCCCTTGTCTACCCTTAACAAATCCTGCCTGGTCCAGATGGATCAGATCAGGGAGCAGGGGTTCCAACCTGGTGGCCATTGCTTTAGCTAGTACCTTATAGTCTGCTGTTAAAAGTGAGATAGGCCTATATGAGGTGCAATAAGTAGGATCCTTACCAGGGAGTATAGTTATAGGGGCTGACCGGGTGGAAGGGGACAACACCCCACCAATTAGGTTTTCCACCATCATATTACCAATGGTTCCAAAAGAAGATCATGGAAGCATTTTAGAAAATCAGTCGTGATCCCATCCAGCCCAGGGGCCTTCCCACCATGCAGAGACCTAATAGCCTGGCTCAGTTCCTCAGGTGTCAAAGGAGCATCAAGGTCACTTGCCTGTTTTTCTGTAAGTGAGCGAATACCAGCCTCATCTATGAAAGCATCACTGTCTCAGAGGAAGGTGTGACCTCAGAGGAGTAAAGGAATCTATAATAATCCCCAAAGGAAAGGCCTATCTCCTCTGGGTATTTCACCAATACCCCAGATGAGTCATGAACCTAGTAAATCACCTTCTCACCATATCTCTTACATTATTGCCAGGCCATCAGCCTCCCAGCATGGTCACCATCAAAATACTGACCTGCATGGGACAGCAAAATGGCCCTTTCAAAAATGTATTTTTGTATGTACGCTTGTACTGTTAAGTGTATTATATTTCCATTTTAATTGTTGCACTTTGGAGTACAAAGCAGGGGTAGGGGCATTCTTATGTGCTAGCTCACATGCTTCAATTACGTGTCTTAAAGCTTCAACCTCCCCAGCAGATATCTGTGCCTTATGGATTGCAAAATAAATTGTTTGGCCCCGTATATAAGCTTTCAGTGCCTCCCACCTGGTGGAATGGGAAGTATCTCCCTCTTCATTATGCTTAAAAAATCCCTTATACACTTTCCATATAATCAATGTATGTTTGATCATTTAATAACAGTGGGTCTAATCTCCAAGGTTTATTCTCAGAGAAAATCCCCCCCAATGAGAACTCCGCGGGCAGGGAAGCATGATCCGAAAGTAGTATAGGGTAGTAACTCACCCCTTTTAATGCTGGAAGAAGTGTGGGGCTTATTAAAATATGATCTATTCTAGCATATGATTTGTGTGCGTGGGAGTAGAAATTGTAGTCTCTACCTGCGGGGTAAAGGTGATGCCAGACATCAGTCAGACCTTTCTTCTCCTCCATTACCCCTAAAGATCTTGCATTTTTAGTGAGTGAAATGGGCATAGTGCTAGATCTATCAAGAAGCACATCCTGCACACAATTATAGTCTCCCCCCACCACCCAGGGTCTGGACCATACCATCAGCTCCAAGGAAAGTCTCTGAAAAAATTGGGATCCTTTATATCTGGTGCATAAACTGAAGCAAAACTGAATGTTCCTACTCCAGGGAACGCTACTTTTGCCAGAGCAAATCTTCCTGCTGAGTCAGCACGAGATTTCATCAGTTTGGCCGAGGCACCTCTGGTCCTAGTCAAAAAGTGAGCTGATATCCTAGTCCCCCCAGGAAACTCTCCATCTTGGAGGTTTCTGCCCTTGACATGTGGGTTTTCTGTAGTAAAACTACCTTCCATTTAGCTCTCTTAACCTCAGCTAACAACTTCTTCCATTTCATTACTGTTTTTAACCCATTGACATTCCAGGTAGCCACCCTGAATTCAGTGGCTATTTGTTAAAAAAATAAAGTATCTTCGAAGCCACTACTGTAACCACCAAATAAACCCAATGGACAAAACAAAATTCCCAGCTGTATTGTCTGCATCGCATAAAAGACCCAGTCATATTTTTATATTAACAATCCTCCCTCCTGGGGCCCTGAAAAATTCCAGGGTCAGCAGATAGGCCCATGCAGAGCAATTGCTCGCAAGCTCATACCAGAGATTGGTATGCACAGTAACAGTGACCATGTCCTGGAAGAGCAACACTCCCCGAGGCCAGATGCTGACATCTCCCCATAACAAATCCCCCCATAAACCAAACCAAACATATAACACACCCCGAAACAGTATAAAATAACAAGCCCCTTCCCTCCACCCCACCCACAGAGCTATTATTAGCCATGACTATATTCCCTTGCAAACAATTAGTGAACATTATATTTGAATCATGTTTTGTGGGCACTTTTCAAACCAGTCAACCTATCTAGGAATGCCCAAATATTAACAGTCATATTTGACCAACTAACTCATGTCTCCTTCCCACTGTTATGACTCAGATTGACAGGGGTATATCGAAAAAGAATATTTATGGCGCTCCATTTAGTAATACTCAGGTATTTAACTAGATAATATGTCAATCATGCCAAGAAGCTGCCACTACCCCACTGGGTCCAGCAGAAATAAATGGGGATGAAGGGTCTGTATGGAGAACCATATTTAATGCACCAAAGTTCCAGTCTGAGGGGAGCACTCGATGAGTCTCAGTTCTGATTCCATCTATACAGTTTAGTTGCCAGATCTATCAACCCAGGAATATAACAAATGTACTGCTACCCCCAGAGATCACAGTCACAGATGGTCCTCATATTAACAAAAACCTCTCAGTATAACTAGGGTCAGCCCATATTATCAACGGTCATCAGAGTCACTACGATGTGGTGTTCTCCCTCCGTTTCCATTAACTACACCATCCACCCATTGTATGGCTTCTTTAGGGCAAGTAAAAGTATGAGTGATACCATCCAGCCTGCTTACTTTAAATTTAGCTGGGTATAAGAATGAAAATGACCAACCCAGTTTTTAGAGGCGCCCCTTGATTTCACCAAACTTCTGCCTGCATTACTGCAAATCCTTGCTGTAATCTTTAAAAATGAATACTTTAGTGTTGCCCAGAACTATTAGGCCTTTCTCCCTTGCTTTCTGGAGAACAGCTTCCTTATCCATAAAACATAAAATACTTAATTAAACAGTGCCTGGGAAGAGAACTTGCTGTTTTAGGACCTACCTGGTGTGCACACTCCATTTTGCAATTATGCAGCTCTGGTGGTAATCCCAAATGGTCAGTAAGCCATGCATGCAGCAGTTTGCCTGATCATTCCCCTCTGTTCCCTCTGGAAGACCGATTATGAAGATATTTGAATGACGTGACCAATTTTCTTGATCATCAACTCTCTCTAGTAAGTCTGCCATCTGTTGTTTAAGTGTATCATTATCAGTTGTAACTGTAGCCAGAGAATCTTCAAGCTGCCCAACCTAATTCTCCAATTCAGCTATTTGATTTGTACTAGTAGATGAAGTCTCGTATAGCCCAGTGACTATGGCTTGCATGTGGGAGACCGCGCCGTGATATTGTCAAAGCCCGCTTTCATGTCATTCTGTATAAGGGCCAAGGTAGCAGGTACAGAGGCGAGTGAGCCCTCTCTCGCTACAGTTCCTTCACACTGTATTTCAGAGTCTCCATTGTTGCTTGGGACCTCTAGGCTGTGGCACTGTGATCTTGATTGCTGCGACATGAGAAATTGGAGCTTTTTTTTTTTTTTTTCCCAGTTATTTAACCAGGAATAGCACACTAAGCCAAAAGCTTTTTTTACAGGAGCGACCTGGGAGCACAGGAAGTTAAGTGACTTGCTCAGGGTCACACAGTATGCAAGTGGAATCTGTGAGATTCAAACCCAGATCTAGTCTGCTGGATGTTACCAGATTTGCAGCTCAGAGCCTTAGACCACTGCACTATACTGCCTCCCTAGGCAGCTTAGCCTGTTTATTTTTACTCTCCTCCCTGATGCCATCAATTCCAGCTATCGTTCTACTGTGTAGTTGTTCGATTTCCTCACTGGGCAAACCAGTTCACTGTAACCTTTGTTAAGTGCCCACAGGAGCTAGGCTAGGCTGCGTCCTCCATAGTTAACCTCAAGCCACGCCACCCTAAAATTAGATTTTAATATATAGATCAGGGTGTCAGTGCCTTAGAGGTGGTGAGTGCTTGCCTTCTTTCTTTGCACATACTTATCAGTGAATCACCTTTCCTGCACTACTGTAACTTTATGGTTCTGCAATACTCCTCCAACACTTCTGTGACAGTGATGCCCAGTATCATGTTTCATCGTGACTAAAGATATCCAAATACTTCTATCATAACGGCACATGTTGCATCTCATTTTAAGGCTTGGCATCACTTGGTCCCACTATTTTTAAATAATAATTGTTATCTACAGGCTTGTTAAAGAGTCATCAGGTGGCATTATACAGAAACAATGCTGCATGTGTATGTGTTTCCACATGTCATTAAGTCAGTGAGCTCTAGTGGTTATCTGACCTATTGCAAGAATTCAGCCAACTGCACTGTAATGTTCATGATTACACAATGGGGCAACTTCAAATGGCCAAATACCTGAAAATTGATTGGTTGAATGGCACCTTTTTAGCATGGTAAATCCTCCAGTATACCCACTGGAAATGTGCCAACCACCAGTCTGCCACATAAAGAACTATTCTTCAAATCCCTCTGACCATCACCAGCCCCAAACCGTCAAACACAATGACGGACTGCAAAAAGATGGCAAATGATGGTGACATGCAGAACTCTGCAGTACTGCCATAACCACTGTTAACAGTACTGGCTGGCCTCAGTCTGCAGCCTTGAAAGTCGCACTTCCTGCTATCATGCAATCAAAAAACTATTCTCACATCTTGAAACATTAATCAACCACCGCACCTACCTCACCTCTCACACTCTGTGTAATTCATTTCCACTCATTTACTATTCCATTCCTGATTGCAGTGGCACTCTCTCTCTTGCTTTATCATAACTTGGCCAGAAATGTTACAAAAAAAAAAAAACATTAAAAACGAACTCCCACAAGTTGCACCATCACCAGACCCAATTAAACATGGAAGCACATGCTCCATGACCAGTCCCCGTTAGTGCTCTGCATCCCACAATTACACTAGGCACACAATCTGAGCCCTTCTAACTCAGAACTATTTTTTCTGCTGGACTAAAAAATGTTTTGTTTTGTTTTTTATTACAGTATGTTGTCCATCTGAAAAAGAGAGGGACATTGTATAATAGCAATATACCCCTCTAGGGAGTGGGTATACTGGTGGATTTACCACTTCTGGTGTGGTAAATCAACCAGTGTACCCACTCCCTGGAGGCATACATTGCTTAACTATTCTTCATGGTTCATCACTCAAGATAGTGACCTGACACTTGGTACCACTATACTTTTGCTGTGGAACCTCATATCAATGTTACGTTCTTTCCTGTTCAGAGTATCTAGCTTTTACCTTCCTCTACAATGACAACTCAAGTGTTTGACTGGGCAAAAATTTATGAACATGGTTTTGAGTAAAGTATCACAACATTCCCTAATTTCAAAAAGCTCATCAAATTCAACTGTTTCTGTTTTGTTTTAAACATCATACACTTTATCCCCCTGCGACCCAACTGGCATCCTCATCAGCCTGTTGCTCCATCCAGTCTCATCCCCCTCCATCTCCAGGACTTAACACACTCCAGCATACACCCAAGGATGACCCCCTTGGAAAGTACAGCTGGAGGTCAATATCCATCCCATGACAGAAATTAAGTGTCAGTTCCTGGAGGCTGAGCCTGATCTGAAGTGTGGGACCTGTGGTGGGGAGTGGTAGCATTATGCACTGTTGGGTATTTTTCCTCATGTTTCGCTCTCTGTCCTCTGGTCATTTGGAAGCCCAGGCACTGACACATGCAAGCTAGCTTGCCACACACATTAGAATGCTGATGCCCCCTTCCCAGAGTTCTGGAAAGAAAGATAGACAGACAGAGAGATAGATAGATAGATAGATAGATAGATAGATAGATAGATAGATAGATAGATAGATAGATAGATAGATAAAAACCTTTATTTTTCCACAGGATGAAACTTTTAGGACTGAAAAGCCCTGTTTTACAAATTGCTGTCCACATTTCAAATGTTTTCAGACAAAAATATACTAAATACACAAAACATATATAGTTTGTACAAAAGACATGGACAGAGGAAGTTCATTTCATGTTTTATACTGATAATAATAACATACAAAATAATTAAACAACTAAAACATTTGTATCAAGATCGCCAACATTTAAGAGGTGATGTATACTGTACATAACTTTGAATTTAAGAGACAAAACACGTAATGTAACAAAGATATTGAAATACCCTCTAATCACCACTTGTCCACACCCTGAAGAACTAATTAAAGTTTATTCGGAAGCAAACACATATACTGGTTCCAGACTTGCACTGCCAACTGTGGTCACACAGATGACAGTATTGAAGCAGATACCAGGTGCCCATGTACCCCAAGGAGATGAGCATCCAGTGGGATGATCAACCGTCTTCCACTGGCTGGTCCTTCACTGACCCTGGCTTGTTCATGAATCTGGGTCACTAGCATCATATGCGGTAGCACTACCGCTGTGCTGATGGGCCAACCATGACATTCAGTTTTAATTGCTGATGTTATTTTGGAATCTTTGATTGCTTATAACATAATCAGACACTGAGTAAAAGATTAGAGAGGTGAGACAAACGGACCCTTTTTTCAGTATTGTTTTTTCTCTTGGCTGGCAGCTCATCTCTCAGGGATATACCCTGTTCACAAGGGTATACCCTGATGAAGCTAAACTCAGCAATCATTCAGTTGTCTACTGGGCTTTTTGCCAACATTTATCCTTCCCATCTCCCCTAGTGGGAGCGGTGCCTCTGCCAGCCTCACATAGCCACATCATTCCCTGTGGCAGGAACAAGCTCCCTGGTCCAGCCACAGGGCTAGTTGTTTTTTTGGAACACCTTTGCCAACCCTCCCTGACCCAGATGTACTGCTAACTGGCAGCTGCCTTGGCCATGGACTGACTCAAGGCATGATTTCTTGGGCTTGCTTCTGAACCTGGGTCATCAAATTTGACCTGCTGATACAAGTAAATAGACTAGATTGACAACAGTTACTTTTTCTGTCAACAAACCAGTATGACAACCAGTATGAAGCAACATGGCAGCACAATCCTCTGCTGCTGAGCCATGGGGGTGGCCTCAGAGCCTAATATTTAGGGTCTACAAATTTAACAAAATTGGTGATATTCCATTCTCTAGTTTTAAAGTTATAGGGGCTTAAAATTCTGCAGTTTATATAATGGCAAAATGTAATTTTAAAATGTCCAAATGTTTGGAGACTTATAACTCAGTCAGCTGTAAAGGTAGACATTTGAAACTTAGTACACCTCTGTGTGGAACATGTTAAAGTCAGCATACCAAATATGGTGCACTATACACAAACTTTTTTATATTAGATTGAAATAACTGAAAAAACAGTTTGGACAAACTTTCATAAATGTTTGTGGAAATTTTGCAAACTTTTATGGGTGTGAAATTGGAATTTTACCAGAATTTCATTGACAAAATATACATTTCACTCAGCCCTACTGGGGGTATAAAGGTATAAGGTCTCTGGTATACCATTGCTACAGTGACAACTTTACAGCACCCAACACTACAGCGACAACAGCGCCAAGTTGCTGTAGTGTCTTCGTTGGAAGGTGTGGGAGTTACAAGGTATCCTTTTAGTTCAGGATTTACTAGTCCCTGATTCTAGTTCACGGGATTCTTTTAAGACTTGAAGATCCAGATATCAGCTCCCATCCTCTCATTTCTGGAGATATCTCCAGATCAGAGATGCTATCTCCCATCTACCTAATTTTCTCCGTAATAGAGGGTCACAGTTAGGATCCCATCCTCTTACTTGCTGGTTACGTCATCCCAGGAACAGAGCCAGTGAGATTTATAAGGCTCTTAGAGGTGCTGCTGCAAACCCTACTTTGTCAGCAAAAAGCCCAATGGGAAAAGGATCTTAACTCTTCTGTCTCCAGGCCCCAGTGGGACCATGCCTGGGTGAGACTACACATGGTGTGTAGAGATGGGCGCACCCATCTCATCATGAATAAAACCCTTCATAGGTGGTATAGGGACCCGGTTAAACTCAAAAAGATGGGGCTCCTTCAGCAGGACACTTGCTGGAGATGTGGTATTCAAGGTGCCCATCTTTTCCATATGCTCTTGGAGTGTCCTTATCTCCAGCATTTCTGGACAACAATCTAGGATATGTGTACCTCTCTGTTCTCTCAAATAGTACCGGACCCCCCTCTTCTCCTTCTGGGTTGTGCCCCTGCCCATACACCCAAGCGCTGTCCGGGGGCCCAGTGGGTTACCACTGTCAGGGCGATAGCCAAATGGCTTATTTTAAGGAGGTGGCAGTCCCCGGAGGTTCCATCCTTCCGGGAGTTTCTTCAGGCTCTAGCCCTAGGAGCTATGTATGAGAGGCTTTCTAGTTTTGTGGGGGGGGGGTAAGCTGGTCCAATTGACAATGGTGGCAACCTTATCTCCAGTCTAAGTACTTTCATGATATCCAACCCTAGGTGGTCAGTAATTCCCAAGGATCCCTCGTCTGGTCTGAGCTGTAGGCTTTCCCATTTTTTTTTTTTTTTTATACTTGGCATGTTTTTTTTTTTGTGTATCTCAGAAGCAGTCTGCCTTTTTTGTTCTTCTAGTTTTTGATGTATATAGTTCTAATTAGTACTAGGCCTGCTCCAGGACATAACCACTTTTGCCATACATTGCCTTGGACCCTATAGGTTATTGTTATTTAAATGGGCCCTTCAATTTATATCTCTTGGCTTCCATTGTTTTGGGTGGGAGATTCTAGGCAGGTTTGAATCATTACCAAAGTCAATGCTCCTTATTCTTTCTTTTTTTCCCTCTTGTGTATCCTGCATGTAATATCCTGGATGGGTGAATTAAGGTTGCGTTATGGTTGTATGTAACCATTCAATACTAGATTTCTGTTTGGTGCATCCTGTGTGAAATAATAATAAAATCTTTAACTTCAAAAAGTTGCTGTAGTGTCTGTGCAGGACCCTGGTACTGCTATCCAGGGATATTGCACCCCCTTCCCAAAGCAACTCCGACTTGTAGTTGATTAATTAAATAGCAGCGGGTGCAGGGGGCAGAGACCCCCACATGGGGGGTTGGGGCAAAGCCTCCTGAAGAAAGCACACTTGGAAGTTACTCCCTTTATGCTGACCACAAATGCAGTCAACATAAGGGAGCCACTGTAAGGTCGGTCGACAATGAAATTGTCAACTGACTGTCATAGATCTGTGGTCTCCCTAGTTTAAAGAGAGCTGATAGCTGGTAGATGGACCCACACCATATGACAAGTAAGTGACGGAAACTACACCACACCTCAAAAAATTCAAATGTGTCTGTTTTGTGTGGGAGTGGGGGTAACTGGAGAAGGGAAAGTTATGTTGTTGCTATAATTTTGTGAGGGTCACTTCTAATATGGCTTGGAAAGAAAGAAGAGGATACGGAGGTTGGGGGGCTGGACCTGATTTGATGAATATCCCCATAAGTTTAACACATAACTACAATATCCATTTTTTTTTTGGATCCAGGTGATTGTCAATACCAAAGCTGCATGTCTGCACTGAACCCTGATGGCTAAGGCACCCACCACTTTCATGTCTTGGAAAACCAGTGAGCTAATTCACCTCGTAAGAGTTCTCAGGTTCTGACTTGTCTTGAAAAACACAAAAAGTACTTTTCTTGCAAAAGTCTATTTAAAGGAGCAGTACCTGCTCATCCTTTGCAAGATCTATGTGGGGAAGGTGCTTGGGTTGGGATTTGATAGCAAAAGAGCAGGGGTAGCAATCCTAATATCCCGAGTAATACCATTGCATTTTGTTTTCTATTTGAAAGTTTTATTTTATCATAACAAGAAACAACAATACAACCACAATGACTGTATAATAGATCAATGTATAAACTGCTCATATTACACACAGTGTATGAGCTGTGGCTTATTTCCTCCTTTAGGTACAGTGCAGAGGAGCCAATCAATCCCATTGGAAATTGATTTCATCACTTCATAGTCTGAAATGAAGATGCTTTTTCTGAGTATTAAAGGGGCACTGTTGACTATTTTTGCATCATATCATTTCCGGCTGAAAGTGCACTTTTTATGATTGCTTACCTTCTCTAAAATTCATTTATGTTATTGGTTGTTTTACCTGCTTCATTTCTTAGTAGACCTGAAATGCATGGTAATGGTATAACTATACCCAGCCCCTGTTTTGTTTTAAATCTTTGATCAGCTCTTATTTTATTTTTCTTGAACATAAGGAACATCTCCAAACATTGTAGCCACTTATGATGCAGTCATTTCCTCTCCTCCCATTGCATCATGAGTGGCTAGACTATGAGAGGGTTGTTCCTGACTCCAGCAAAGATGCAGTGGAAACTGATCAAGGAATGTAAATAAACATGTTTTTGTGTAATAACACCAGTATGATTTGCAGGCTGTTTTTCACTTTTTAAAAAGAGAAAATATATCAGATTTATACAACCAGCCACATCAGCAATCTTTACAGAATGTAAGCAATCACAAAATGTATTATTTAAACTAGGGACAATTTGAGGCCTAAGGGTTTTTTTAACCAGGTATAGCACACTAAGCTGAAAGCTTTTTTACAGGAGCGACCTGGGAGCACAAGGAGGTTAAGTGACTTGCTCAGAGTCACACAGTATGCAAGTAGAAGCTGTGGGATTCAAACCCAGATCTGGTCTGCTGGATGTTACCAGATTTGCAGCTCAGAGCCTTAGACCACTGCACTATACTGCCTCTGACTGGCTGACTGGTTTGGCATTGTCCCTTTAAATTCAGTGACATGAAACAAACTGATATAACAACTGTATAGCATAGAAACAGAAATGAATAATCCAGTAAAGATGCTTATTGAAAATACTGACAAACTCTCCTTGCATTTATTCAGGTTATTATAGGAGAAGCACTGGTAAGTTACAACAAGGTGAGGTGACAGTCCACATATTTGGCAGTTCATATTGTAAGGGGATCCAACCCTTCTGACTATAGTACGATCAACTGAGTAAGGGTACCATTATGTTCTAGGCAGTGTGGAAGTCAATAAGAACAGCAGTTACTTCCTAATTCTTCCCAGTTTTGTAACACAAGGGAGCTTTCTATTCCCATAAGATAAATATTTAGCTGTCCCCTCCATTCATCCAGGTTAAGGATGTTAGTGATTAGTCAATGCCTATTGGTGCATTTTTTACTACTGTAATGAAGATTACTATTAAATAATGAGGCAAGATATCCCTCTGTAGGACAGAAAAGAAATAAATGTAAAAGAATGAGCAGTAAGTTTCACTTAGGGAGACAATAGTTTGATCATTTCAGTACCTACGTTCTGTAAGAATGCTTGCAGACGGGCCAACATAATATGAGACAAGGCACAAGCAGCACACACATACCAGAATTAGAATTAAATATATATTTTTAAATGTCCCAGAACTGTAACAGATGATGGGTAAACAGCCCCTATGACTCACCTTTCCAACAAGGCTTCCTCAGGGAAAAAGCCAATGGGTACAGTCACACTTTAAATACCCCATTCAAAGTATAAAGTAAAATTGTATTGGTGAATTAAAATTGGATTACTAATTAAGAAAGTCTCCATATCAAGTTATTGAAATTAAATTCAGCATGGTACAAACAGTGCAGACTAAGCTGCGAAACTCAAAACTGTGCATCCAGAATACTGGCTAAAATTTTGGTGAAAGTAAAATTTACTATTACAACACCATGTCGCCATGGACCACCACTCCAGTGAAATTTTGTAACTCACTTTTTTTTACTTCCTCAACAGTATTCTGGATTCATGGTTTTGACTTTCACAGCTTTGTCTGCACTGTTTCTGATTGTGCCTGCTCCCTCTCGAAGATGTGATGTGCTACTATTAAGCAATAGCTTATATAAAAAAGTGCAGGTGCTAATACCAATGCACAAACTAGATCGTACACATTAATAAAAAATAACTATGCAGTTTACTGACTACCAAATCAATTGCATTCCATCAACGATACATTGCATACCAAAACAGTATAAATAACAGTACAAGAAGATTTTATTTGGTTCATAATTGTTTAAACCTGAAAATTGATGGGAAGCCAGTGCTAGCAGTGGCACCACTATTTTCCCACTATGAAGCACCTACACATTGTCATTTCCAGCTAGAATATAAAAGTAGAGAAGGGGGTTCTATATGTGGTAGTGGAGACCACAGCTACAGATCCAAGAAGGGGAGCAATGATAGGAGAAATACTAAAGGCAGGAATGTAGCAAAATGAGAAAATTAACAGGAAAACAATAATGGGAAGAGGGAGAAATGTACAAGAAGTGTGTATTCCAATTCATTTGAATTTTTTTTATTTTATCCAAGTCAAAACAGAGGAACAATTGAGGAAAGAGAACATATGAGAATGAAATAACAAAAATGTCAAAAAAGTAAAACACATCAATCCAGACAGCAAGGCATAGCATAGATCACCAAGGAGTGGACAAAGGAATTACTACAGACTGAGCAGGAAAGCCTTAATAAAACCCACAGATGACCAAGCCAGAAGAAAACTGCCCCTTCTCAGGAACAGTACCATGAGTTGAATAGAGAGCAGGCTGAACTGGTTTTGTTCAAGGCAAAACTCAACTATCTCTCAAGATGAGAAGGCAGGTTGATTGCTCAGGCTTAGAGTTAAAAAACAGAAAGTGGCAAGCATCATCCGAGCTGTTAAAGAGCCACAGTCTCAGGACACTATTGCCTCCCACTGGGTAATAGTCAAAGCTCTCCAAAAGTTCTATGCAGATCTTTATAAGCTACCAGACGGTGACCCCAGACAGAATAGAGGCCTATTCCTTACAGATCCCTGTCCCTAAACTATATGAAGAAAGGCAACATACACTCGAACAACCTCTCACACTAACAGAACTTAAAGATCATTGACATAGTAGCTCTAGACAAGGTACATGGGCAAGGCAACCTATCCATGAACATTTATAGGGCCTTACAAGGAGAAACTGTGATGCCAGTAGTTCAGAAGTACTGGTAAGTCTATGAAACAGGTAAAATTGCAAACACTATAAAACAAGCATTAATCTCACTTGTAGCAAAACCAGGTAAACAAGTAATGATTAGACACAAGTGGAGAGCTATAGACATGCATACAGTATCTCCTACATACAGACCAGGAGAGTCAAGCTAAGATGCTTGCCCTCAGAATACAGAAGGCATGGACTCCACTACTAAGGCTAGAACTGGTGGGCATTAAGAAACATAGAATCTGACAGCAGAAAAGGACCTCTTGGCCCACCTAGTCTTCCCATTTCCCTACCTAATGGATAAGCTGCAGATCCTAGTTAACCAATAGCCTACTTCCTCCTACCCCCCACTAGAATTGCCTTACGTCTGTCCCATGCATTCTTGAATTCCCCCACTGTTTTTGACTCTACAACTGCCTCAGAAAGGCTGTTCCATACATCTACAACTCTCTCTGTGAAAAAATACTTCCTCACATTACTTCAGAGCTGACCCCCCTCTATCTTCAAATTGTGCCGCCTTGTTCTTGCACATCTCTTTTTCTAAAAGATGCTTCCCTCTTGGACTTTGTTGATTCCCTTTAGGTATTTGAAAGTTTCTATCATGTCCCACCTCTCCCTCCTTTCCTCGAGACTATACATATTAAGCTCCTTTAGTTTTTCTTCATATGTCATCTGGTGCGGACCCTGTACCATTTTAGTTGCCCACCTCTGGACAGCCTCTACCCTGTCTATGTCTTTGCAGAGATGGGGTCTCCAGAACTGTACACAGTACTCCAGATGTGGTCTTACTAGCTGTCTGTACAGAGGGCCAACAACTTCCTGTTTTCTACTGGTGATGCCTCTCCCTATGCATCCCAGTATCCCCCCAGCCCTCCTCACTGCCTTCTCACATTGCTGGCCCACTTTTAGGTCAACTGATATGACTACCCCCAGGTCACTTTCCATTTTTGTTGCTATCAGTATCTCTCCCCCTCATTGTGTACTCTTCCTCTGTGTTTTGTTTCCCAAGTGCATTACTTTGCACTTCTTTGCATTGAATCTAAGCTGCCATACATTTGACCATTCCTCCAACCTTGCCAAGTTCCTTTTCATCCTTTCCACCCCACCTTGTGCATCAATCCTGTTGCAGATCTTTGTGTCATCTGCAAAGAGACATACTTTCCCTTCCAGTCCCTCTTCAATGTCACTTATAAAGACATTAAAAAGGATGGCCACAGTACTGAACCCTGTGGTACCCCACTAGTAACCCACCTTTCTTCACTGTGGACTCCATTTACTATTACCTGCTGTGTTCTGTTGTCCAGTCAGTGCTTTATCCAGGCTATCATCCTGGGACCCACTCCCAGGCTGGCTAATTTGTTTATTAATCTTTTGTGTAGAACTGTGTCAAATGCCTTGCTAAAGTCTAGGTAGACCAAGTCCACAGCCCCTCCCTGGTCTACTACCTTGGTCACCCAGTCAAAGAAATCAATTCGATTTGTCTGACATGACCTTCCTGCTGTGAATCCATGCTGCTTTGGGTCCTGTGCCCCACTGGCCTCTAGGTATTCAACAATTCTTTCCTTCAGTAGTGATTCTATCATTTTCCCTGCCGCTAACGTCAAACTGACTGGTCTGTAGTTTTCTGTCTCTGTCTTGCTCCACTTTTGTGAAGGGGAATCACATCCACCCTCCTCTAGTCCTCAGGTACCACACCATCCTCCCATGGTTTATTAAAAAGGGTAGTCCGTGGTGTTACTAGTTCTTCCTTTAGTTCTTTTAGAATTCTGGGGTTAATCTCATCAGGCCCCATTGCTTTATCCACCTTCAGTTTTAAGAGTTCTTTCAGAACCCTTCCTTCTATGAAAGGACTAATATCAACCCCCTATCCAGGGTGCTTCTATTGACTGGATTAGGTATCTCCCCCCCCGCTTTTCCATTGTGAATTCTGAGCAGAAGTATTCGTTCAGTATCCCTGCTTTTTCACTATAGGGAGTAGGCTCTCATCAGATCACCACAGGAAGCCATCTCACATACTTTCTATGTCCAGGGATGTTGATGTCCCAGTGGCGTTAGTGTCCCTGAATGCAAAAAAAAAAAAAAAACACTGACAGAATGTTTCTGGAGAATTCATGCAGTGGGTCAGAATGTTGTACTCTAGTCCATCAGCAAGGGTCAGATGTAATGGGGTGTTGTTGTCTGGATTCTTCTGAGCCAATTAAACCTGCCAGGGGTGTCCACTCTCCCCCTTTTTTCATCCCTATGTGGAGCTCTTAGCAATATACATTAATCAAGACCCCAATATCCAAGGTGTTAATTTTGGTGAGAAGCAATTCAAACTATCTATATATGATGAAGATGTGCTACTGCAGCTAGAAAATCTGATAACCTCCCTCCCAGAAGTCATCAAAGAAATCGAAGAAGTTATCCAAAGTTCATTTTTCCTGTTAAAAAAATCTACCCTGCTCTCAGCTGATCACAAAGACAGTTGGCAGGACCTCAATTTGCTGGGACAACACTGGTCAAACATTATGTTGCAATAATTGGTTATTCAGGAATCCATATCACTACTCAACTGATACATAGTAACCTGACTTCCATACTGAAGATGGTTAAACAAGATCCTGCTTCCAAAGAGTTCACTTCTTGATATTCATCTTCCTGTGCAGAGGGGGAGAAACCATGTAGGGCATACCTTAAATTAGCAGCCACCAAAGCAACAGGATGGCTCAACCTCCTTCAGCTTTTAACATGCTATCATGCTTTGCAAGGATAAAGATACCTGAGATGGAGGGTGAGCTTCAGGTCCTTCACATGACTATGTCCCACAATGGGTAGAGATTGAGAAAAAGTCATCTAGGCAGCCTGGCACAAGTATGATGTCTCTTCTGCATACCAGTACAACTAGACTACCAAAGCCCTTAGTCAACACACTGATTGGTGTTTCCCTCACAATATAGAGGCAACTGTTTAGAATTCTCAAATTCAACACAACATCACTGACTTCACAACCACAAGGGGCCAATTTAAACTTTAAAACTGTAGGTAGCCTCATATGCTTTATCACATGGAAAGAGAAAAGGATATGCAGAGTAGCTCACCTCCTGCACAAGAACAGGCTAGTTGCTTTTCAACATATGCAAACTCAATATGGTATGGTCACAAAGGAGGTGTTAAAATTCATGCAATCCAACACATGCTAGTCAAATCCGTCAGGAAACCCATGAGCCACAAATTCAGATCCTACAAAATCTACCTTGATTGGCACAAAAATGAAATGCCCCTTCCAATTTGTGCCAAGCAATGAGAGACCTCATGCCACATTGCTTTGAGTCAACTTCCAAATACTGGGAGGAAGCATTCAAATTGACATCCAAAGGCAAACAATAGTATTTGGAATAACAGACAAGTATACCAACTCTGATGCATACAGATTTATGTAGTTTAAGATACTGCAAACTATGTATTGTATGCCATTTAAACTATGTGCTTCACAAAAACTAAAATCACCACTGTGTATATAATGTGGCATTGACCCAAGAATGCTTGAACACATTCTCTGAGACTGCCCTAAAGTGAACTCATTCTGGAAAAATTTGCAACATGTGCTGGACCCATGTTAGAGCTAGAGGGGAAATTTACCCCAACAGATGGCTATTTGGTCACGGTGTAGAAACCCTAATGGGCCTAAGGCAGTTAAAAAATATTATTGTACCATCAGCTAGATCAGGAAATGCCTGTGTCTGCACAGAATGGCACCAGAAGGTTATGCGGTCCTTTACAATGGAACGGATGCTAGCTTGTATGAGACAGTGATACAAGAGTTTTCAAAAATGGTGGGAAAACCTCTATACAGTAATTGGTGTGGCAGACTCTTACATCTAATGTGATCTGACATATGAGCATGTTTAATACTGGAAAAGTGTCTGCAATACTGGAAAAGTTAACAGAAATATAACTCTATGCATGAGGAACTGTGTTCCTTTGTCTGTGTGTGATCTATGTATGTATATTTTGTTGTTTTGTCATGTTTTTTGAAATAAAAAAAAGACTAATCTTTTTTTAAAGGGCAGACTTCACAAAAATGGGGTAGAACCTGGCCAAGCATCTGGCTATCTCCAGGGGGCCAGTAGTGTGGAAGAAAATGGTAATTAGGGAAGCAATTCAGAAAGTAACAAACACCTTTCTGGAGCATGAGGGCAAGAACAGTGAGTACAATAAACCCCTCCAGTTCACAGGGGATAGTATGGGCTGTAAGGGGCAAAAGGGCTTTTTAAAAAAAATACAAGAAGCCCTTGGGGGAGGAAGACTGTGTAGACTTCATGGATCAACTGAAAACAGCAAGTTGGGAGGTGATAAAGGCCAAAGCTGGGGCACAGTTGAGAATAATACAGGGGGGTTAAGGATGATGACATTGTCCTCTTTTTGTACATCTGAGAAAAAAGAAGGATGAAGGAAGGTACTGTCAAAGTGAGACAAGGGACTGAGTGGATGGAGGACAGTAGAGGAAAGGCTGAAGAACTTAAGGAATATTTCTGCTCAGTATTCACAAAGTAGAGGGATAGATAAATGCCGCATTGTAGGTTATGCAAAAAGGGGAAGGTGGTGCAGTTGTGGAAGCAGACAACCACAGCTGACAGGGTCCTTAAGGGACTTATGGCCCTTAAGGTCACATGGTAGGAATCTACTTGTGCTGAGGTTGCTGGCAGTAGGTCTGGCAGCTCCACTGGCTGACCTATTTAGTAGCTCTATAGACAATAGGCATGGTGCCACATGAGTTGGGAACTGAAGGTGTAGTGCCTCTTGCATATGAGCAGAGCTGGAGATAAGCTGGGGAACTACAGGCCAGTCAGCCTGAAATTTATCATTGGCAAGCTGATGGAAATCATTCTTGTGGAAAGGTTGGATGAGTTTCTTGAGAGAGATGGGCTCTAAGATGACAGACAGCATGGGTCTGTGACAGGGAGATCATGGTAGACAAACTTAATTAATATCTGAACTTGATCTTAAAGGCGGTGTGCAAGGGCCAGCCACTAGATATATGGTACCTGGATATTAGCTAGGGCTTGGAACTGGTCCCCAAAAGAGTTTGAGTAAGAAGTTGGACTATCTGTTCGTGTGAGTATGGACTGGGCTCAGACACCAGGATACAATTATAAGCAGACTCGTAGATCTAGTGCATAAAAAGCGCCTTTGTGCCACATATCATTTTATTCTTTCATTAAACGATGATTTGTATAAAAATAAAAAGTCAGGTATTAGTTCATACTCTTTTCCATAGATCAATCCAACTTCAATTGCCTTAGAACGGCCAATATGATGCCCAACAATGGCACTCTTCCTTTCAGTCAGTTAGGTCGAGACTGATCCTCCTCTCTCTCAGTCAGTGCTAGACTTACTTGTCCCTCTCTCACTTAAGCCCCTAGTGATGAACTTTATAGATTTCTGGGGAGGTGATTTGTGACATCAAAAATCATGTGATCCAGCCCCTTTTCTTAATTTGCAAGATAACATATTTTAGATTCCCTTTTTACACTAAATCAGCATCCCCAATCATGAAGTATATCTGCACGTCACAGGAAATATATTATATCACAGACTTGAATTGAAGGCATAGCACAACTTCTGCAGGGTTAATTAGTCTTAAAAGGGCCAAGCCCCTCCCCTTGGTAGTGACATCTCCCATTATAGTTCATATATAAACAGACCAGCCATGGGCTGATAGCCCTATAGAACACCCCTGCAGTCCAACAGGTAAAAATATATTTGGCTTCCTTTTATTCTTTTCATGTGTCTTAAACACTCTGTGCCCCATATTAGGGCCTTATCCCCCTCTAGCATTCATTTAATTGTTGTGACACCACCTCCTGGGTCTGTGTGGGTGGCTGTTTGTGTTTGTCTGTGTCTATATCTTAGTTTTTGGGGATTTACAAGATTTTCTGCTTGGAGTAACTACACCATTCTTGCTCATTACATCTGTGAAGGTCTCCTGTACTGGATTTCTGCAAATTATCACCACCTGGTATTTGCATTTTCAGTTTAAAATCAACTTTTTGAAAGCTTTGCCAAGCAAAACAGAAGTCAAGTAACTACAGTAAGCCTGACAAATTCAGTGACTCTGGGTCCTGCTTGAATCCACATTTTTGTCTGGTTTGATCCTAAGGGATCTGTCTGTGGTCTTTTAAACAACCTCTTTAAATAACAACGGAAACACAGGGACAAAAGAATTTCACATCTTGTACTTGAGTAAGTGTGCCCCAGGCTATCAATGTAATGGGGCAGGGGAGTGCATGCCTGAAAGCTCTTGCATAGCCAAAGCCTCTTCTCAAATCCCTGCCTAACTGTGACCCTGGGTGACCTCTGTCATGAACTGTACCAATAGCCCAGGTGGCACAGAAAAAAATCAGACTGTGCATTTCTGTGTTTGTTATCTGTGTCAGCAGTGGGGGAGTGGGTCACAGTTGGTGATCAGAGAAAGGACCTAACCCGGGGCCACCCACACGCAATCTATGACAGGGAAGTATGCATCCTAATGCTGAAACTGCCTCCATGCAGCTCTTGTTAAAAGGAGAGCTGAGAATATTATCACTCAATATAAACAGCCTCCTACCTAAGTTACCCCAGATCCAAGCATGGGTGGAACAGCTAAAGCCGGACATCATTGACTTTATGGAGACCTGGCTATTACCCAAAATCACAGACGCATCCTTAACAATGGAAGGTTTCAACTCTTTCTGCCAAGACAGCCTCACCAAACAGGGTGGTGGCTGCCTAGTCTATGTCCGAAATGACATTAAAGTGCAGATGATAGACTGTAGTCTACACACTAGTGAGGTGCAAATACTCCACCTCAAACTTACCATTGGGCAACAAAACAAAGTACAGCTGCTAACAACAGTTGACATACCCCCAGGGAAGCAGGCTACAGGGCTCAAGCTCTTTGAGGAGAATATGCAGCATTTGGGAAAAGAGTGGGAGCAGGTAATTGTGGGGGATTTCAACATTAACTGGAACTCTAACAAGGAAAATGAAGTCAGGGACCTTATAGCTGGCTTATATCTTACACAGATGGTTACCCTTCCCACCAGGCATAAGTACAAAACATGCACCAGAACACTCATGGACTGGCTACTTTGCTCCAACCCAGATCACATATTAGATGTTAAGGTTCTGCCTGATAGCCTCAGCAGCCACTCACCAGTCAGGTGCACCTGGGCAAACAGGTTCACAAAGTGCCCGCCAAAGGTCACTACCAATTGGGTGCTGAGACCTGGACTACTAAATGATTTCAAACTCCACTGATCCCTGATCGACTGGTCGCCACTTGACCATGCAACTGATGGCAACATCGCCTTTGAGTTCTTCCAAAATTCATTTACTTGAGCGTACAATATTTTTGCCCCCATAAAAAACCAAAAAGTCAAAGGAACCCACACACCTTGGCTTAATACTGTACCTCACTCCTAGATCACATGCATAATAGAGACAACCTGTGGCACAAAGCTAAGGACTCAGGAAAGCCGCACAATGTATCCGCGTACAAAGCTGCAAGGAACTCCTGTACCAAGCTCATTCGCTCGGTGAAAGCTAACTATTTCAAGGACCTCCTCAACAAAAACTGGGGGTCCTCTAAAGAGTTCTGGAGCACACTAAAATCCCTTACTGGAAGGACCTCCAGGGCATCACTGGATCTATTAACCACTGGCTATGGGTCTCTCCAGGAACCACTACTGATTGCCAAAGAGTTCAATACCACTTTCACTGATCTATTGGGGTGCTTCCCAGTGAGTTCCTAAACCCAATGCATAACCAACCTCATGGAAACACCATACCCTCTTCGGAGAGGTAAGGGCTGCCACTCTTCTATTTTAGGCAAGTCTCAATTTCTGAAACCATCAAGCAAGTAAAGAGGGTCCTCGGAAAGACCAGAAGGGGGGAGTGATCTGATAGATATGAAGTTGGCTGCCATAACACTTGATGTACTAGCAGACTCAATCTCTAAGGTTTTTAATGCCCCCCCTAAAATCAGGTGTGTTCCCAGACACCTGGAAATCTGCCCTAGTTACACCAGTTTTCAAATCTGGGGACGAAACACTCACCGCTAATTATAGGCCAATATCCATCCTCCCACCCCCTCTCCAAAGCTCTAGAGAGAATAGTCTCTGAGCAACTTACTGACTTCCTGGACAGTCACCAACTACTCTGCAGCAATCAGCATGGTTTCTGAAAAAAACACTCTACCATCACTGCACTGGTGGACTACACCACTCAGCTCTACAACGCCTTTGACCTAGAGATGGCAGTGGGGTCAGTCTTCATTGACCTTACAAAAGCATTTGACTCAGTTAATCACCAGCTACTACTAAACACACTGCTCTCCATGGGACTGGCCCCTGATACAGTCACCCGGTTTTGTAGCTATCTGATGCAAAGAACTCAACCTTTTAGAATCGGCGACTCATGCTCTGACCCTAAGGTAGTGACCATTGGAGTACCGCAAGGGTCTATACTTGGACTGCTCCTTTTCAGCCTGTTCATTAACCACCTTCCTGAAGCCTGCCCAGCCAGCATTGTTTTATATGCAGATGATGCCATTATATTATTCCCAGGTAGGGACCACTTGACCATCGAGGAAAGCCTACTCGATAGTTTCCACAAACTTGAAACCTGGTTCTGTCAACATAAATTGCTACTAAACCATAAAAAAAAAAAAAAGCATGCTGTTCTTGGTCCCACAGAACAAAAGGAATTTTGGCCCCCTTCAAATTCTGAACCAAAAGTGCGTCACACTTGAATAAGTCTCCTCGTTTAAATATCTGGGTGTTTACCTTGATGACACTCTCAATTTCTCCCACCATGTTGATCAAGTTGTCAAAACCACCAACATGAAGCTGAGCATCCTCTATAGAAACAAACACTCAAAGACACAGTATTATCATCTGTTGATTATGGCTTACCAATATACATTGCAGGATCAGACACTGCCCTAAACAGGATACAAACACTCATGAATAGGGCTTGTCACCTGGCACTTGGGGCAGATCAATGGACTCACACCTGTGCACTCTTCTCTGAGACAGGCTGGCTCCCACTGTACCTAAGAGCCCAATATCAAACATGCCTGATCATAAAAAAAGTGCAACTAGGCCTCATGCTGGAATCCATAAGCAGTCTGTTCAAGAAGGCTGTGCACACTAAATAAACATGAAATGCAACAAAAGGAGGACTACAAGTCCCTTTTAAGTGCACATCACTGACCCAAAAATCCATTACTTTTAAGGGCCCCAAATGGTTTAATGAGCTGCCTGAAACACTGACAGGAAACACAAAGCTGAGTAAAGGGGGCTACGGTCCCATCTTAAGAATGTAACCACTTGTAACTGTGCAAGAAAATAATACGACTTATTCCTCCTGCCTTATCCCCCACCTCCTCACCTCCTCACCTCTTCCCCTTCCCACTTCCCCCCTTCCTTCGACTTACAGCCCTCCTACACCACCTTTCCCCTTTACTCCTGTCCCACACCACCTCTAGCTACTTTGACAATGCCAATCTAGCGGCTTACCTTTTCCCCCGTCATCCCCAAAGCTTAACATGGACCTATTATTGACATATCTTACTATTCCCAGTGTATCCCTGCCCTGCAACAACTTGATGTAATATAATTTACTCTACTTTTAAGATGTACCTGAAACTATCAAGTCTTGTACTGCACCTCATGTGACATTTTAATGATGTTCATGATGCCTACCATGTTTTTCCTTTTTCACTCTTATCTTAATTTGTACTTATTGTATTGTATTTGTATTGCTCTGTTTTGTCCCAGATTTGGAACCTTGAAAATGAGCCTTTGACTGAAAGGTATTAATCCCAATTGAAATAAATAAATAAACAATAATTCTGGAGGCTCCTATTTCTCTCGAGTACTTTCTCTTATTTATGTTTCTCCCCTCCCGATGGTTGAATTTGTAGCCCGTCGGCTAACCTTTTCATTTGGGCCTATCTCTGGACCCGTTTTAGATAGCTTTAATTAGACTGTGGCAATCCATTCTTTATATTAAATTATTTCTTTTCTTACTTTAGGGACTTCCCTGTCCCTGTACATGTAAATGCTTCTGCATGAATGGTGCTATAATTATAAGCAAGGCGGCTTGACATAGTGCCCTGCTCGGATCTGAAACAGCGCGGAGAGAGAGAGCTAGGAGCAACCACGCTCCTGTTTAGCATTACAGCCAGCTCTTTCTTCTCTCATTTCCTAAAGGTCTTTATCCCTTTTGTGAGACAGCTTGTCTTTAGCAGGGAACGGTGGTTAAAATAACTAAACTGGCCCATGCCAGATGCTTGCTTCTACCGTGACACATCCCCCTAGAAGAAACAAAAACAAAGCTCTCTCCTTTTATTTTAATATTTGAGACCCATTTTCCCAGAAGGCACCTCAATTTCTTTATTTTTTTAATCTTGCACTACACAATGCAATGAATCCTGCTGCTTCGGAGCTGCTCGTGCTCCAACAGAATAACATGATATAGCGAGCGTTATGTGCCTGGCTTCCTTTATTTCATTAAATCTTGCTTTTAAACTGCACCATGTGGTGGTTCCTCTGATACGAGGCAAGCTGCTGTGTTTCAGGATTGCCTCAGTGCCACTTTGTGCCACCATAGTCTGGGGCATTGGAGCATCATTTTGCTCTGATGCAGGATCTTTCCATTTAGACTCCCCTTCCCTTTCCCCAGGGATTTGTCTATGTGAAGGGCAACAGAAATAACCCAGAGACATGGAGTGGGACTGAAACAATGAAGCTGGCACTTTGCTAGTCTTGTGCCACTCATTTCAATTAACCCTGCCACAGGAGAGAGAGAGAACTTAAGGGGTAAGTGTGTTCTTTATTCAAAACAATTTTACCTTTTCTCAACATGTTTGGCCACAGAGTTTAATTTTTTTTTAAGTTGTTTAACCAGGAGAAGCACAGTAAGCTGAAAGCTTTTTTACAGGAGCAACCTGGGAGAACAGGGAAGTTCAGTGACTTGCTCAGGGTCACACAGTATGGAAGTGGAAGCTGTGGGATTCAAACGCAAGTATGGTCTGCTGAATATCACCAGATTTGCAGCTCAGAGCCTTAAACCACTGCACTATACTGCCTCCTTATTCTAACTAGCATACCTGTGTTTTCTCATTCTTGCAAAGCAAATGCACTTTTCATTTTTTTAAACCAAAACCTGCTGTGATGCAGGGTACAGAGAAATCATACAACTAGACATCAGTTGTTCAACTGCTGCTCCTGGTGTGTTCCACCCAAACAACATTTTACATGACCTTTATATTTCATGTTGTTATAAAATTAAGGCAAGAGGTCTAACAGGGAACAAGGGACCTTTATCCTTACACTGAGGCACCTTCCCCTGCCAGAGGTCATCCTGTCACAGTGAGGCAACATGACTAGGTGGGTGGAAAATTGGGTGGGAGAAGAGAGAAACCAGAGAGTGGCAGTTGAAAGTAATACTCAGAGATCAGCAATGTTTACCAGCAGTGTACAACAGTGGTCAGTGTTTGGGTCAGTGCTGTTTATCATGTTCAGAAATGGCATTGGGGATGACAGCAAGGGCAAAATCTTCCTTTTCATGGATGATACCAATCTCGGTGAGAGAATGGGCACAAAAGAGGGTGTAAGGGGCTTAAGATTGGACCTAGAAAGGCTGAAGAGATAGTCTGCAATCTGGAAAATGGGGTTCAATGTAAGGAAGTGCAAAGTCCTGAATATGAGGATGAAGAACCCTGGGGTGAAGTACATGCTACTGGGAGTAACTACCACATGTCCAAAGCAGGAAAAGATATAGGAATTACAATTACTATCACCCTGAAGCCTTCTAGACAATGCAATATGGCAGTGGCAAGGGCTAACAGGATTCTGAGTTGTATAAGCAGAGGGTTTGCCAGCAGAGGAAAAGAGGTCATATTATTTGTGTATAGCTCCATGGTACAATTGCAGCTGGAGAATTATGTACAGTTCTGCAACACCTATCACAAAAAGGACATTAAACAACTGGAGTTGATACAGAGAAGTACAAGAATGATGCAGGGGCTCTCATATGAGCAGAGACTCAAGAACATAAATATGCACTGTTTATAGGATAGAAGGAAATGAAGGGACATGATAGAAACTTTAAGTATTTTAAGGGTATTAACAAGGTTGACCTTGGCAAACCTTTTAGGACTAGCAAAAACAAAAACATGAGGTGACACAATTGCAAACTGGCTAGAGGTAGATTCTATAAGGTCAGCCCTTTTCCATGGAGAGAGTTGTGGATGGGAGGGGCAGTCTACAAGAAGAGGTGGTTACCAAGAACACTGCTTGTTGACTTCAAGAAGGAGTGGGATAACGTTAAGGGGAGGGTAATCCAGTGGAGATGTTGATGAACAGTTTAATAAATGTTCATGAATTGTTCATAAAACCAGTTGATGAATGGTTATGAAAGTCCATCAAGTGGTCATGAATGTTCATTAGCTGTGCATGAATAGTGAGTGACACTCTTGAATTCAAGAACATTCATGAACAGTCATGTTTACTACTACTCATGATTGTTCATGTGTGTAAAGTTCATAAGTGGCTACATGCACCATTGTTCATATGTGTTCATGGATGTCCATGATTGTTCATGAACATTCATTAAAAAGCCATGTGCATCATTGTTCGTGATTGTTCATGAACATTCATGAATGGCCTGCAGTGTTTGTTTTTTTTTGGTTGACTTGTTAATGAAAATTCCTCGTTGTTCATCAGTTCATGAACCTTTATAATTCATGAAAATTGCAGATATAAACAATACAAGTCATGGGTAAATCATCAATTCTAGCCAAATTTCTGAATTATTGATAAACATTCATGAATATTACACTTAAACATTTGATGAAGTCTACAAAATGGAACCAGCAGTAGAATATGCTTATTGCATAGTTGAGGAGCTCTGCTCTAGGAGGACAGCATGTCTTGCACCACATAGTGGTTAATGATTTATTTAAGCAGAAAATGCAAATATATCCCCTTGTGAATTGTATCAATTAGTTATTTAAAATTTGCTACGGAGTGGCACACTGAAACCAGGAGCGGAGTACTGGGTACCCAGCAGCTGTCTTGTGAGAGACAGATCCTGCTCATATGGTAGGGACTTTTTGCCACATAAATTCATGTTGCTGCCTTATTAATGCTAAGAGCTGTAGGTGCTAACTGGTTCCATGGGATGTTCACTGTGTCACTGTTCTGGTCATCTTCTGGATGCCTCAATAAAAATGTCCTTCAGGTACCGAGTTTGCACTGACTCACTGATTGCTTTGGCATGGGATGTTCTCTAGGTGCCTAGTCTGTGGCTGCTTTGAGAATGGTTGCCCCCCCATGTACACCTGCCTATCCTGCTGTTTATCCTACACACTAGTTCATCCTGCAGGTCAAAGCTGCATCCTAGCCTGTTGAGTTTCCCAATACACTTGCTTACTGGCCAGTTTTGATGACCCTCTCCATCACTCAGACATTTATCACTCTTGAATGACCTCTGCTCAACTGTAGTGACTGCTAGGAGACTAGGGCAATGTGACAAGAATGAAAACAAAAATGTAATAATTACCTTTGAGGTAAAATAGCAATTCTTCTAAAAAAACACTGTAGCAAAATGTTACTATAGTTTCACCTTGTGACTCAAACATAAATGTACACCCTTGGAGTCCTACATGGGTTGGTACAAAGTCTAGTATTTGATTTGGGGTGCCTTATTTGGACTATTGAGGGAGAATGTTACTTAATACCTAGTCAGCCTGAAGTGTGATCAAAATGAAATCCACCTACCTGCAAATTAGCACACTCAGCCCCATCCCCCACACCCCGCAACTTCCCCTCTGTTCCAGTTCTTGATAACTGGAAATTTACGCTACCTGACTGATTAAGTTGATTGATGATTAGCAGAATGGTTAGCATACAGATCTTTTCCATTCACATCCAAGAAGGCTGGTTATCAACACATGATGACAGAATGGTTAGCTCGCCGACTCTGTTGAAAAGAGGGAACTAAGGTCACAGAAGTTCTGTAAAACAAAACTGCTACATTCAGTATTAAGTGGCACATAAAGAGCAACAATTAAGCACTATGGAATGTAACCCCCCCACACACACACACACAAGTAGAGATCATGTGACTAGCTATAGTGGTCAGCCCCTTCCCTCTAGCAAATTAACCCAAATTCATACTATCCACATCCCAAAACATCATGGATGTGCTGCAGACCAATTCTTATATCTCTGTACCCTTGACCATGACCCCAAGCCAAAAGAAGTGGTGGAAAGGCACACATTTTTAAATGCTTTGTTATCAAACAGCCATTATATCAGTGCAGTGACTGTTTCATCAAGCACCTGTATCCCCAGTGGTGGTGGGGGGATTGCAATAAGAAGAGGGGAGAGCTGAGGGTGCTAAGACTTTAGAAGTGCACAGACACCAAGACACTGATGGCTAACAAAGGCCTCCTGGCTCATCAAGTATGTCCACCTAACCTAACTACTCTACTCTAACCCTAATGATCATTCCACCACTTAGTGTCTCATCCTCTCCTCTAGCTAAGCCCATATGCCTGTCCCACCCTCACCTCCATCTTTAAACTGTTCACATCTTTGGCCCTTATCACTTCTTCTTCTAACTTGTTCCACTTGTCCACTGCACTTTCTATGAAAAAGTGTTTACAAATACTGTGTCATTCTTGAATCTCCCTTTTAGAGCATACAGGAGTCAGTCATAAGATAGTGAATTGGATCACCATCAGACCAATGTGTGCTAACAGAAACAGCACTGTAGAGAGGGTAACCTGGTAGGGAAATACAATGCAGAGCATGCAGCCAGCACCATCTAGTGGTCAAACTGTGGACTTTTTTTCTGAAAACGTATAACTCCACACATGGAAAAAAAAAACATAAAAACATTATATTTTTTTCTATTTTATTGTTTTACAAACAAACAAGCCATTGTATAATAGCAATAATGCACTCCAGGATGTGTGTTGTGCTGGTATAATGTCACACCTGGGGTCATTGGATGCACTCTGCCTGCGGCCTTGTGCCCAACCACCCCAGGCATGATGTTATCCCAACACAACACACACCCTGTTGTGCACTATTGCTTAAATGACCACTAGCTAGCTTAGTCTAAATCCTGCAAAAGAAGAAGGAGCTTCTGGTGGAACCAGGTTGGTGTGTGCTGGCAATGAATGGCATTGATGGTGTGCTGACCACACAATGAAACAGTAACACTGAAGTCCATTACAGTAACAGTTTTGCTGTTGTCACTGTGATGGATTTCAAGGTAAAGCTGACCATTTCGTCATTACACCCCCCCTACAAACAAACTCTGACTCAGAGTTAGTAACTAAAACTGGGGGGGGGGTAAGGGTGTTAAGCCCCCTGTGTGGGGAGTGTGGGATATGAAAACGACCAAAGAAAAACTCTTAATGTTGAAAGGTGAAATTTTGCCTTTTGATATTGAGTGTGTCGCTGTGCTGCACTTCGACGACATAGTTGTCGAGGCGGCTTGGTAAAACTGGCATCGATTTCACTTTATCATCTTTAAATGGCATCACACTTGGAGCTCTGGATAGAGTTAGAAATAAAGGGTAATTGTGGATTCTACGCAGACTCCAGACTCTCTGGTGTCAGCTGTTGTCTGAAGTGACTTTTTCCATCATTGAAATATCATCTGGATCAATCACTTTCTAGCACACACTGACTTGGTGACATTGATGCATGCCTTCTTCACATGTTAAATGGACCTACAGGTTGTGCAGAATACAGCAACCCAGCTGATTGGTGGGACATTTCTTTCTGAACATATTACACCAATGCTCTGTGGGCTGTATTGTTTGCCAATTCAATAGCCCATCAGCCTCAAGGTGTTTATGTCAACTCACAAGGCCCAGCACAGTCTGGGTCCTGGCAACCTGGAATACCTCCTGGTTCCATTCAATCTAAGCAATTTGACCTCCAGGGTAGGAAAAATCATGGAGTCATTGCGAAAGAAGAGGATAGTGAAGTACCTGGAGGATAGTGGAAAGACTGACCCCAGGCAACATGGCTTCACAGCAGGATGCTCTTGTCAAACCAATATGATTGACTCTTTTGACTGGGTCACCAGAGCAGTCAACCAGGGAGGAGCAGAGGATGCTGTGTACCTGGACTTCAGCAAAGCCTTCAACTCCATCCCCCACAGAAGGCTAGCTAACAAATTAGAGCATACAGGAGTCAGTCATAAGACAGTGAATTGGATCACCAACTGGCTACAAGATAGGACACAGAAAGTGCTTGAATGGTCCATTGTCAAGGGAAGGCAAAATGACCAGTGGCATGCCACACAGTCTGTGCTGGGATTTATCCTCTATAACATTCAAAATTTATTGGGGATATTGCAAACAACTTGAAGGGGAAGGTTTGTCCATTTGCAGATGACATAAAACTCTTCAACAGAGAAGAAATACATGAGGAAGCAAAAGGTATGGAAGCAGACCTGAAAAATCTCTAGGAATAGTCCAGAGATTGGCAGTTGAAGTTTAGTGCCAAAAAGTGCATGGTTATACACATAGGAAAAAGAAACTCAGGAATCCAGCACATAGTGGGAGGGCATCGGGTAGAGGAAACAAAGACAGAAAGAGACCTCAGAGTAGTCATCTCAGATGACTTAAAGGTTGGAAAACATCATGAAAAGGCAGCACAGAGAGTGAGTGGCATCCTTGGCTACATTGGCAGGGGAATTAAAAGTAGAAGACAGCACTCAAGTTCAAACTTGCATGGAACAGACACTATGGACACATCAGAGTACAGTTTAGATGGGGGGGCAGAAATATGGGTAGACTAGATGGATCATGTGGTCCCCATCTGCTGACACAGTTCCTATGTTCCTAGTTATCATTGTTTTTCTTAGGGGTTCCTCTCTTTAAGCAGAGAACGTATCTTAATTCCTTGATGGGATTACAGATTCTGGATTGCTGCCCCATGATGCAGGAACACACTACCTCTGGAGGTTAGAGGAGAATTCTGAGAAGACACATTTAAAAATCCACTAAAAATACAACATCTTTTTAGGTGCCAGCTGCATAGCTGTTAGCACCAGTTGTGGTCATGTGTACTCTTTTGTGGATTTAATCAAGTTTAAGGTTACTTTAAAGCTAATGATTGGACTGCATGATGTCATGTATGATGTCAGTGATCTTTTAGGTCTTAGTATAAGGTTTCAGACATACATTAGTTTGGGTTTTGTCCCTTCTATTGCATATTTTTTTTTCTTTCTCACTACAATTTTTGTTGAATGAGAGAAATTGTTAGATGTCATTACAGATACAGTGAAGAGTTTTAGCAGAGCTAAACAGCTGGCTTTCAGATAATTTAACTTAGCTCTACAGTATGTTGTAGTCAGTTAGTCTTGGCTGAAGCTTACCTATGTTTGAATACAATTTGAGTCATCTGTTTTGCAGGTTGGGACATAACCTTTCCACCATAAGAACTAGAAATCATATACCTGTAGCTCAGTAGCACACTAAGTGTGTGTTTGCTTAGCGGGCAAAGGACCAGTGGTTCAAATCCTGGGAGGGACTTAAATGTGTCTCTTGCAAGATGAAAACTCATTTGACTGGTGATCCATGGTACTGGAAGTTGGAAAAATAAAAATATATATAAGGAGTAAATTTAGCTAAGAATAACAATTTGTGAGGGTAATTTGCCTGCTGGAATTAGATCCCCAGTCACTGGTTTTGCAGGTAGGGTTTTACATAACTTACATGCAGCTCAGTGGTACACTGAATGTGTGCTCGCTTAGTAAACAAAGGATCAGTGGTTTAGATTTAAATAGGCATTGGCTGAATCCTGGCAGGGACTTAGACATTTTTTCAATTTTTTTGTACAATGAAAACACACTTCAGTAGCAATCATTATGGTGTTGAGTGGAATAGCAAATTATTCTGGAATAGTAAATTATATAAGTAAATTTAGCTAACAGTAGCAATTTTTGAAGGTAAATCACCAGCTGTGAGAAGACCCCAGTCACCTGTTTTGCATGGATGATATAAACTTTACATCATACAAACTGCAACTCACTTACCTTGAGTTCAGTAGCACACTGACTTTGTGTTTGCTTAGCACTCAAAAGAGCAGTGGCTCAAATATAAAAAGGGACTTGAACACATTTTCAAATGTTTTCATAAGATGTAAACTAACTTGAGTGGTGATTCATGGTGGTGTGGTATTTTAGCAGCAACTTATACAAGAAATCAATTTAACTAAGAACAGCAAGTTATGAAGATAAATCACCTGCTGGGATTACAGTAGATCCCCAGTTGCCTGTTTTACAGGTTGTGGCACAACCTCTATGTCATAGGAAATGCAGCTTACTTGCCTCCAGGTCAGTAGCACACTGAGTGTACCTGCTTAGCAGGCAAAGGATCAGTGGTTAATTTATGTAGGCATAGTTTGAATCCTACATGGGCATAAACATTTTTCCAATCTTCTTTGTAAAATGGAAACTCAGTTGAATAGTGATTCATGTTGGTGTAGAATAGAATGGTAAGCTATAAATTTGGCCAAGAACAGCAATTTGTTAAGACAAATTTCCTGTTGTGATTAGATCCCAGACACCTGTTTATGACATAACCTCTACATTGTAGGAACTGCAGTTCATTAACCTACTCCACAGTGGCATGCTTAATATGTGCTTTCTTAGCAGGCAAAAGATCAGCAGTTCAAATATTGACAGGGACTTAAGTATTTGTTTGAAATTCTTTTACAAGATGGAAACTCACTTGAGTGACAACTCATGACAGTGTGGAGTTGGAATAGTAAATTGTATGAGAAGTAAATTAATCTGCAAGCAACAGCTTGAGAAGATAAATTGACTGCAGGTAATAGATCCCCAGTTCCCTGTTGTATAGGATGTTACGTTACCTCTACATCACGAGAACTACAACTCACTTACCTGTGGCTCAGCTGCATACTGAATGTGTGTTCACTTAGCAGACACAAACATCAGTGATTTAAATACAGGTAGATACAGTTTGAATCATGTCATGGGCCTGTATTTCTTGACCTAAGTAAAGCCTTTGATACAGTGGATCATGAGCTGCTGATTTCCTCACTGCATTCCTTAGGTCTGGATCCAACCTCTCTTGGATGGTTCAGATGCTACCTCACTGATAGAATACAGCAAGTGAAAAATGAAGGTGTCCTATCCTCCTCAAAACCACTTCTAAGGGGAGTACCGCAAGGATCCATCCTGGACCCTATCCTTTTTGCTATATATATCAATAACATTGATTCCAACCTCACTGTTGCCAATGTTCATCTTTTGCTGATGATACTGTCTTGTATGTCAGTAATCCCGCCATCAAAGGCCTGTGAGTTATTACAATCAGAATTCTCCCTGTTGCAACATCAACTACTTGAAAAGAAACTACTTTTAAATGCCAAGAAGACAAAGGCTATGTTCTTTTCCACCAATATATACTCTTCCTCTCTCTCAACAAACACTCTTCCCCAACTATCCACCATCCCTGGAGAAAATCTTGATTATGTGGTTAAATTCAAATATTTAGGGATATGGATTGATAACAAACTTGATTACACTCATCATGTTGAGGAGCTCCTGAAAAAACTCAGACAGAGGCTCGGCCTATTCTTCAGAATCAAACATTACCTAACCAAAGAGTCTAAACAGAGACTAATTCAGGCTTCATTTCTATCTCTCATCGATTATGCAGATTTCCTATATGGCCATTGCACTATGTCCTATTTAAGTAAATTGGATACCTTGTACCATAGAGCTCTAAGATTCATCCACAGATCTTCCTTTCAACACTCATCACTGCTTCCTCTATAATGCTGTTGGCTGGACATCCTTACATCTCAGGAGGAAAAAAATGCTGCATTGTGGATTTACAAAGCTCTGTCAAACAAACTTCCACCTTATATTTCTGGTTGCTTTACTCTGCTACACCGAGATCATATGCCCTAAGAAGCAATAACCTTATCACCTTGAAGCTACCTAAAGTCTGTACCCGGCATGGGAGGTCTGCAATCAGCTATTTTTAGCATCTACCTGGAATTCTCTCTACAGAAGACCCTAAAGCTGAACACCTTCATCCCTATAGCATCCTTCAAAAAACTCTTCACAAATCTCTTTCCTGAGATATGCAACTGCTTCCACTAAGCCTAGTCCCTTCTTACCCTTTACCCCCCTTTTTTTCCTTCTCTCTATCTCTGTTTATACACTTTTAAACTTAGCTACATTATACCCTGCAATCCATTGCCATTCCCTTCTTTATTCCCCCATATCTACTTCCTTAAGTTTCTATCCAATTATAACACACCTAACCACTTTCACAATCCCAATACCTCACAGTTATTTGTGTCAAACCTGTCTGATTTATTGTTTAGTTGTACAAAACCATTAGCTACCTTGCCTGTATATACGTTCTTTATTACTGTACCTATTTATTTATATAAAAATCTTTGCCTCTTCTCTGTATTTGTTTATGTATGTTACTGTACTTTATTTTGATCTTGACCTATCAGGTCCATCTTGTAAATGAGCATTGCTCAATGATGTTCACCTGAATAAATAAAGATTTTGATTGATTGATTGATTGAAATACCTTTTTCAAATTATCTTTAAAATATGGAAACCAACTTGAGTGGCGATTCATGGTGGTGCGGAGTTGGACTAGTAAATTACCTGTATATGAGAAGTAGATTTAGCTAAGAACAACAATACATGAAGGTAAGTCACTTGCTGGAATATGATTCCTAGTTACGTGTTTTACAGATTGTGACATAACATCTATACCATAGGAAATGCAACTTAGTGGCATGCTGCACGTGTGTTAACTTAGGAGGCAAAGGCTCAGCAGTTCAAATCCTTGTAGGGATGTATTTTATTTCACATTTTTTCATAAGATAGAAACTCAGTTTATTGGCAATTCATGGCAGTTTGGAGTTAGAACACTAAATTATATGAGAATTAATTTAGTTAAGAACAATTTGTGAAGGAAAATCACCTATTTAGATCCCCAGTCACATGTTTTCCAGATTGTGACATAACATCTACTCCACAGGGATGAAACTCCTATTTCTACAGTTCAGTGGCACACTGAACATGTGTTTATGAGTTGGCAAAGGATTATTGGCTTGAATCCAGGTAAGCACACAATATATTGTATTACAATTACTGGTGACTATATTCATCAACTGAACTACTGTAACTGTCAAACTCCATAATAACCAGCTTTCCAGTTATGCTTCAAATGCCATAATAATCCAAAATCCAGTTATTATGCTGTTTCTCAAACTGGGAATCCATCCTCGGCTGGTTGCATGGCACTGCCAGTGTGAGACACTTTGAGCGGGTACTCACAGTTGTCTGCTGTGGCACCTGAGAAACTTAGTTTAATTCTTTGTCACTTATTTGTAGCATGCCACCTAAGGCCCTAGACACACTACAGAACTGTTTTTGAAAACCGTTTTTAAAACCAGTTTAGCTAAACTATTTCAGTGGAGCCACACTACTCAGTAACCATTTTTGATAACAGTTTAGTGTGGCCACACTGCTAGTGTTAAACCTGTTGTTCTTAACTATTTTATGTTAAGTCCAACACACAGAACTGTGCTTGCCTGTACACACTGCAGCTAGAACTGTTTTAGTAAAACCATTACAGCTTAAAACACTTTTATTCCTGGACAGACCTGTGAGTAAAATCATGCTAGCTCCAAAACATTTTTAAAAATGGTTTTAAGAGTAGGGGTCAGATAGTCAAAGGGTAGAGCTGGGCGCAAATCCATTGTGCTGGAGTAGCACTGAATTTGTGCCCAACTGCAATATTCAAAGGGACATTTAGCGCTGGCTCTAGGTGTTAGCACCGATGTTAAATTATAATGAATGCAGGGGAGGGACTGAGGGGAGGGGCCCTGAATGCCAGTGCACCAGCATATTCAAAAGTATAGTGCAGTGCTACAGGCATTAGCACAACCTGTAGTGCAGCACTAAATACCGCCAACAAAAAGCTAGCGGTAATGCAGCAGTGCACCCCACCCCCTGCTCGAATCCCAACCCCCATTGACCTTAAAATTAAGGATGTTTTCCTGGTAGTCTAGTGGTCCCCCATCTCCCAGCATGACTCCTGACCTCCGTGTACTGTAAAATACAATAATCTTCCCTGGTAGTCTAGTGATCCCCCACCCCCCAGCTCGACTCCCGACCTCCATGTATTGTAAAATAAATAATTTTCCCTGGTAATCTAGTGTTCCCTCCACCGCCGGCTCTGTTCATGGGGGCTCCAATTCGGATGGGTGGGGATGTCACTGCTGGGTGGGGGGAACCACTAGACTACCATGGACAAGTCATTGATTTTATTTAGTTATGTTTTATTTAGTCTACATTACACGTGGTCAGGAGAGTCATGCTGGGGGTAAATCACTTGACTTCCAGGAAAATTATTTAGTTTTACAGTTCACTGAGGTTGGGAGTCATGCTGGGAGGTGGGGAGACCACTAGACTACCAGGGAAAATTATTTAGTTTACATTACATGGAGGTCAGGAGTCATGCTGGGGGGTTGGGGACCACTAGACTACCAAGAAAAATTATTTAGTTTACATTACAGAGAGATCGGGAGTTGTGCTGGGGTTGGAGGAAACCACTAGACTACCAGGGAAAATTATTTAGTTTACAGTACCTGGAGATCGGGAGTTGTGCTGGGGGGTGGGGGAACCACTAGACTACTAGGGAAAATTATTTAGTTTACAGTACACAGAGGTTGGGAGTCATGCTGCGGGGTGGGGGACCACTACACTAGCTGGGAAAAATTGTTTAGTTTACAGTACATGGAGGTTGGGAGTCATGCTGGGGGTGGGAGGACCACTTGACTGCCAGGAAAATTATTTAGTTTACAGTGCACAGAGGTTGGGAGTTATGCTGGGGGTGGGGGACCACTAGACTACTTGGGAAAATTATTTACTTTAAAGTACACGGAGGTCAGGAGTCATGCTGGGGTTGTAGGGACCACTAGACTACCAGGGTCTACAGTGGTGTGTGGGCTACTGGGCATCAGAGTATGCTGCTGGGGGGAGGCACTAGTCCGTTAGGTGAAACAGTCACACAATGGAACAGGGACCGTGACGGTAGAAAAGGACTGCCTGGCCCAGCCAGCCTGCCTTGTTCCCTATCTACTGGATATGCTGCATATCCTAGTTCCTAGTGACCCTACAGCCTATGGCCACCTGCCCCCACCAGGTTTGCCTTATGCCTGCCCCATGCATTGTGTTCCCCCCTCCGTTTCACCCACTACTGCAGTGGGGTACCTATATTGCTGGGGGAGGCATCCTTCAGGGCATGTATTTTTTTTTCCTTTAAAGTTTATTAGAACTTTTTTTTCCTGTACATCAAAGATACAGAACATAGGAATTAAACATGTTATAGACATTATCGAGTACATTGAGCCTGCCCCCCATCCCTCGCCCCTAAGTCTCACCCTCCCATCCCCAGCAAACCACTGCATTTAAAACTTCAGTAATCCTTGGCAGGTTATGCGACCAATTGTTTACACAAATTAAATGGAGTACAAGGTGTGAAGGGGATCCCAAATCAAATTATACTTAGGTAGTCTATACTGGAGATTAGCACAGACTTTTTCCGTCCTTAGATTCCCCAATAATTCAGTAAGCCACTCAGTGTAAGAAAGAACCTCTGAACTCTTCCAATGTCTAAGTACAAGTTTCTTAACAGACATCGCTACCATGGAGATATAATATTTACTTTTAGTAACTCTTAACGAGGAATAATCCCCTAATATACAGATTTCAGGGGTAAAACAATCAGAGATACCTAACAGAGGATCAGCTTTAGCTGAAATTATCTCCCAAAGAGGTGCCACCTTTGGACAAGTCCAAAAAATGTGTAATAGTGCCTACTTCTAAGGAGCAACGAGTACACAAGTTGGATCTGGATAAGCCCCATTTAGCCAATTTCTGAGGATAGTAATATAAGTTGTGCAATATATGAAATTGTGTGAGGCGGAGTCTATCCTCCGTAATAAAACTATGGCAATTACGCCAGAGGGAGGCCCAATCCAATGTTAGAGAAGGGAACAAACTAGTCCTGTATTCTGTGGGCCCAAAAGTCTGTGAGAAATGATTCTCAAAAAGTGTAGCATATATCTTAGAGATATTCTTAGGGGGGGCGACTTAATATCTGGAGGTCTTGATATAATGATTTACTACTTAACGCCGGTGGAAAGTGACCCAAGGTTTTAATGAGGAGATGTTTGAGTTGACACACCAAGAAGTAACCAGAGGGTGGAATATTAAATTTAGACATGATATGTGAAATAGAGAGCCAGGAATTCTCATCTTCTTGGAGCAAGGAGGGAGAACCCATCCCTAGCTGCGGTAACCATGTAGGGGGGATGGGCTTACCATCCAACACAAATAAGGGAGAGTTCCAGAGAGATAGAGAGAGAGAGAGAGATCGTGAAGGGGATTATATTGCAGGAATGCACAGAGCTGCCAATGAACCCGTAAAGATAATTCTATTATAGTGAACTTTAATTTAGGGGGGGAGTTGAGAAGGTTTCAAGGTTAGAAGAGTGATGGGTTCAATCCCCGTAGAATGAATCATGGTGACCTCTATTCCAAGCCAGAGAGAGCCGGGAGATGGAGGAGTTGAGTCCGACCATCTCATATACTTAGAGAGATGAGTGGCCCAGTAATACATAGACAAGAAAGGAAGCCTCAACCCACCCTTGTGTTTTGGAGCCACCAATTTGTTATATGCCAGTCTTGGTTGCTTTTGGGCTCAGATAAATTTTGTAAAGAACTGATGTAATTTCTTAAACCATACCCCAGGAAGCCAAACATTAAGGAGGTTAAGGGGATACAAGAGACGAGGAAGTATATATTCATTTTGATCAGATTGATCCGACCCCAGAGGGAAATTGGAAGTTTGCCCCATCTGTCCAGATCATGCATAATAGTCAAAATGAGAGGGTCAAAATTCTTCTTGATAGTTGAGAGGGAAGATCTGGTAAGAAAGATACCAAGGTATTCCAGAGAATACGAAACCCATCTAAGACTCCCGGTAATGACCGATTGCTTAAAAACTTTGTGGTTCAAGGGGAAAACAGCTGATTTGTTGAGATTAAGCTTGTAATTAGAGAGGCAGCCATAATTTTCTATAATCTCAAGCACTGCAGGGATGCAGGTTTCTGGATGTGAAAGCTGGAGAAGAAGGTCATCAGCATATGCTAAAACCTTTACTTCCTAACCATGCATGTTGATACCTTGTATTTTTGTACTGATTAGATTCCTTAGAAGTGGCTCTAAATAAATATTAAATAAAAGAGGAGAAAGAGGACATCCCTGCCTAGTACCTGAGTGCAAAGAAAAGGATTCTGAAATAGTTCCATTCCCCATAATCCTAGCCAAGGGAGCCCGATATATAGCAGCAATCCAATCTTGAAATTGAGATGGGAAACCAAAAGCCTTTAATGTCCTAAGCAAAAAACTCCAATCTACCCTATCAAAAGCCTTCTCGGCATCCAGGGACACCAAGACTGCTGGGAATTGCGCGTTCCTGGAGACCGAGAAGACATGGGAAATTGTGCGAAGATGATCCGCTGAGGAACGCCCTCGCATAAAACCCACTTGATGCATTCCTATAAGGTCCGGCAACACGGCAGAGCCTATCTGCTAAAATTTTTGTTAAGATCTTTACATCTTGATTTATGAGGGAAATGGGTCTATAGATCTGAACAAGTTCTGGATCTTTACCAGATTTCGGGATCAATACTATTAGGGCCTCAAAAAGGGTGGGATCAGTGCGAATACTGGATAAAATATGTTGAAATAATGAGAGAAGAGGTGGGACGATGGAATCTTTAAATTTCTTAAAGAAGTAGGCTGAGAAGCCATCCGGGGCCTGGGGCCTTATCTAGGGGGAGTTTTTGTATTACCTGAATAACTTCCTGACTAGAGATAGGTGCCAATAATAAACTGCTGTGAGTTTCAGATAGAGTCGGTAAATGGGTACGGGAAAAATACTCATCCAATGTGGAAGCCGATGGAGGGTTATCCATTTTATGATATAGGGATTTATAATATTGAGTGAATTTGTGTAAGATTTCCTTAGGGGAGGTTTTCAATGTTCCATCTGTTGCAGATCTAATGGGGGGAATAAACCTTCTTGATTCTTGCTGTTTGATCCTGAGGGCGAGAAGTTTACCGGCTTTTTCCCCTTGATCCATATACTTGGCTTTGGCACAAATCATGGCAAATACAGCTTTCTCCACAAGAATCTCTAAATATTGATCCCTTAATAAGTGTTAGTTTGTGTTTAGTTTCCTGCGATGTACTGGGGGTGAGGGAACTTTCAATTACCCTTATCTGCGAGAGTAAAGTCTTCATTTTGACGTCTTGTGACTTCTTCCAGGCAGTGGCCTGGCTAATTAGGACGCCTCTGATATAGACTTTGAAGGCACACCATAAAACATCTGGGGCAATATCCGGAGATGTGTTTGTAGTAAAGAAAAAGTCGATATGTTCCTGTATTTTTTGAGCAATCTTAGGTTTCTTTATAATTTGGTAATTAATTTTCCATCTTCTGTCTCTCTTTGGAAGTATGGCTAAAGCTATACGGGACTGGACTAGGGAATGATCTGGGGGCGGACGGGCAAAATAGTGGAAGACAGCACCCCAGGGATAAGCGTTTGTGAGATTAATAGATAATCTATACATGAAGCTGTGTAGTGAACTGGGGAGACAAAGGTGTACCCTTTCTCTTTGGGGTTCAAAACCCTCCAGAGATCACATAGTCTGAGTTGATCCATCAGGTCATGCAGGGCCCTTTGTGCAGGAGAAGTCTCCCTGGTTTGGGGTGGTGACAGATCTAATTCGGCATCCATTACTAGGTTTAAGTCGCACCCTATGACTATCATTGTGGGAAGAAAAGGAAGTATCTGTAAGATCAGGTTCGTAAAAAATTCGGGGTCATCTGTATTAGGGCCATATAGACTACAGAGGAGAAAAGGGGCTGCTTGCATAGTCCCTTTAACTATGATGTATCTACCCTGTGGATCACCGATGACCTGGTCTACATCAAAGGCGATACATTTGTTGATCAAAATCATTACCCCACTGCTCTTAGTGGAACCTTGGGTGGCGAAAACTTTCCCTACTTGAAGCCTTCTCATCTGCAGGGACTCTGATTCCAACAAATGTGACTCCTGAATAAAAGTAATTTGTGAGCGTAAAAGGTTTAAGTGTTTTAGAATCTTGTATTGTTAGAGTTTATTTCTGATCCCCTTTACATTCCAAGTAGAAAAACACACTTCACACATCATATTTGAAAATATACATCAGAGCAAATAAAATAATAATTAACCCACCTAACTGGATGTGAAATGGTATACAATCTGTAACATAAATTGTGGTTTGCCCCTCCCCTACCTCCCCAAACCATCCAATTTACCCCATTAAACAACCACAAACCCCCATAATATACAAACTGGAAAACTGAGAATACAAAAGACTCACTGACAAGAACCCCCACCCTCCAGCCCCATACCATGTTATGTGTCTGCTATGCAACAGCCTGTCATTCTGTTCTCCTCCAATCCCCACCCCTATGTAAAAGAGATATATAGCGAGAAGCATCCCCAACTTTATACAACATGTCTCTAGCTTAGTAATTTAGCATCATCCACACTGAAATGCAAGGTGGATAACAATTGGTACAACATCCCCCTCTTGTGGCAAAAGACATGAATCACATACCTGGAAAAAGAATCAGAAGGTGGATGGTAGCAAAATAAATGGTAATTAGAGCCCTTTTTACCTACTGCATAGTATTCTAGAAACATCAATATTAAGCAACACTAATGATACTTCAGTCCTGGGCTCAAATAAGAAGAAAAGAGGAAAAACCTCCTCCTTAAATCATCTGGGAAACAATAAGCACTGCGACAAGAAGAGCTTGGGTCTCCAGTTGCCAATATGGGAAGTCAAACATCCGCTTGAAAGTCTGTAACACCAAGATGCCTTCTCATTGCTGAGATCGAGGATTTCACTTGAGAGATGCATTAGAGGATTGACGAGATAGCTCCTCATGGCATCTATTCCAACCACCAAGCAGCCACACGATTAGCCCCGCGCGCATCTCAGTAGGCAAATCTTCCAATGGCAGCACTACAGCTTATAAACCCACTTGAACTGCTCGTTCTTCAACTAGGATTGAACTGGAGAGAATAGGGCCATCAGTAGGAATCTCGGAATAGGTCAGGCAGGGCTCGGGTGAGTTCTGTGTGCGCCACTTCGTGCTCCTCATAAGAGCGCCATTCTCCCTCAATATAAACTTGAAGTTTCGCGGGATATACCATGCAGAATTTTATCCTCGCGGCAATGAACTTGGTGACTAGTGGGTGGAAGCTGGCCCGACGCTGCCGAACAGTGACCGGCAGATCTTGAGCAATGCGGATCTTCCGTCCCTCCTACGATAGCTCCTGTAGGTCCTTCACTTTGGCCATCAGATGCTGCCGCTCCAAGTAGTTTAGGAACCAGAATATCAATGGACGGGGGGGCCACCCCTGGTGGTGGAGTTGGTCGAAGTGCTCTATGCACTCTCTCTATTGTGTATTGAGAGCCATAGGGAGAGGGACCCACTACTTTCTCAAGAAATCGCTAGACGAATAGAATCGGGTCTCTACCCTCTTCTGATTCCAGTAAGCTGATGATCACTGAGTTGTTTCTGCGTCTGCGGCCCTCCAAGTCCTCAAGTTTCTGTTCAACCTTTCTAAATTTTTGTTTTAGAAGCACTATTTCTGGGTCTTGTTTATCGAGTCTTTTTTCTAGTGAAACAAGTCGGGCTTCGTTATTGGAGGTCTTGATAAGTATGTCCTCCATTGCTTGAGAAAGGGACTTCATCTCCGAAGCCATCGATCGAAGCTCTTCTTTGAAGGGTCGAAATTCGGACACAAAGCTAGCCAAGGTAAGTGGTTCTTGATCGCCTGAGGTTAGAGAGTGGGAGTGGGAGGTGGCAGCACCTGAGGCTCATGCTTTTTTTGGGGCCTTTTGTGGAGTGACGGGTGGTGTGTGTTTTGGCGGCTGTACTTTCATTTCCGTATCCATGCCTTCTATCAGTGCTCCAATGGATGCTGTGAGGTATGACCAATAGTTGCAGGGTGCCTTTATCGCTATCATCTCCTTTTGATAGTAGAATTAAGTGCTTTTGCTAGGCGGGTAGTCAGAGCGGTCAGAAGAGACGTCTTCTAGGCGTGCTGCATCACGTGTCCCCCCCTTCGGGGCATGTATGGCCACAGGCAATGTGTCTGTGTTTAGCTATTGATCTGTATATGTATATGTGTGTGTATGTATATATATATATATATATATATATATTTATTAAATGGATAGGAAAATTGTTGTTGTTTTATTGGATGATGAGCATCACATGACCGTGTGTATATCAGAGCGTGACTGCACACCTGCACTTTTACCCCCCCAAAATAATTTTGACATTTTATAAGATAGATAAACCACTCTGGGGTGTGTGGTCATGCTCTGATATCACATGCACGCCTTGGGCAGTTGATGCACACCAGGCGTCGTATGTCAGGCCGTACACACCACCAGTGGTGTATCTATTACATATACATATATATATACAGGTCCTGCTTGCACAGCTGCATGGGTGTGTTGTATGCACTGACTGTGCCTGGCAACACACAGTTCCTGCTGCTTCTAGCCTGTACTTCTATTCCAACCAACAGGGGATGCTGTGGGCATGCCTTGGCCTGCAGCGTCTAGCCTGTACTTCCATTCTGACCAAAAGGGGGAGCTTTGTGCTCCATGCAGTATCACCAGGCAAACTGCATGGTAATGTATGCTAAGCAGCACCTAATGAGATGCAAATATACCTGTTTGCCCACAGATTACCTAAGTAGGCTCATTTGCATGGGAGCTTTGAATATAGCTCCTGTTTGCCCCGGGCTAACCAGTTTGCACTGGCTAATGTGTTAGCACTGTGCAATCAGATTAGCCCCAGGCAAACCTTACTTCAGCATAGCACAGTTCTGCAGTGTGTGGCTTACATTGTTGTTTGCAGTCATAGCTCTCAACTGTTCCTGATTTTCAGGGACGTCCCTGATTTTACCTCAATATTTTACGCTGTCCCTCCTAAAAATTGTGTTTCCATGCCAAACAGTGGGGGTTGTAAGCATAAAATAATGTCCAACATTAAGGTTACAGACGTGTTCTTCCTTAGAAAATGCATTTGACACTAAACCACTTATTCTACCAGCTTCCTGAGTGGATATCACCAATTTTTAAGATGTGTCCCTGATTTTAAACCTGTGTACCTGATGTTTTTAAGCCTTGTCCCTGATTTATGAGGTAGGAGGTTGAGAGGTGTGTTTGCAGTAGATATGAGACATCTCTGTGCAGTCACACACAATGTTCTCAACCTGCAACACTGGCTTGCTACAGAGTCTAATGAGCTGCAGTTGCAGTTTGCACTTCCCTGTTGCTATATTCAGTGCTGTCTTATTCCCGGGCTATTTTTGCCTGCACTCCCAGACCTTTTTGCCCAGCTTCCTTAGACTGCTATATGCAGCAGGATTAGCACTGGACTATTTCCTTTTCAATATAGCTTGCTTTGTGCTCCAGGCTAAGTTTGCCCGCCGGGCAGTGCTAATTTAGCCCCAGGGCAAAGTTTTGAATATCTGTCCCTCGGTATCTAGCAGAGTTTAAAAACACTTTTGTTAAAACATTTTAAGGGGTTTGTCGTCTGTCTGCAAACAATGCTAGGGGGATTTAAACCATTTTAAGGCACTTAAACTGTTTTAAGTTCCCCAGTAAGTCCAGGGCCTAACTGGCTGTCACTTTGTGTGTAGGTGGGCCAACCTTGTTGAAAAAAACAAACGGTGGTTCCGTTTCCCATTTTCCCAGGACTCGCAGTCATAGCTTGGACTTCCTGCTCTCCCCTCTCACAGGCAAGAGACACGTTTATTGTTTTTGTTTATTTGATTGATCAAGCCCTTACAAAGAAAATTATCTGGATGATCCTGCTGTTGCTAGGAGTCGGCTGAAGATTCAGGACACAGCCTCTCTGATTGAGAATGCTTTGCAGTGACTGACTACTCTCACTCTGGTCCCATGATGCTTCACACTTATTCACAATTTAAATTTCAAACAAATAAGAAAAGAAACAATGTCTCAACAGGAGCAAAAGAGACAGGCTGACAGAGACAGCTTCTTTAGCTGGTGTGTGTGTGTGTACGTGTGTGTGTGTGTGTGTGTGTGTGTCTCTTTCTCTCTGACAGCACTGCTCTAAAAACTCCCTGCAGCAGTAATTATGAAAAATAAAAGATAGACAAGTGTGCTTTTAAGGATTTGTTTTACATACCCTCAGTGTGTGATGACCTCATAAACCTCAGATGTGTAAAAAAAATCCATAACACACTTGTCTATCCATTATTCTGATGTGGAACCTTTGTAAAAGAGCCAAGGCTCAAAGGTTTTTGTAATCCTAGACTTGATAAATAAATTCTCTATTTAATACATAATCATTTTCACTTACCTTCTTGGTACCTTCAGTACCATTGGTACTTTGATTAACCTTTATTATGAATCTGGTGATTTTTTTTTTCAACACGGTATAGATTGTAATGTATGTATTGTGTTACAATATTTGTTTTATGTATGTAAGCATCCCAGATCCTCTGGGATTTGGTGTCTTAAAAAATAAAATTGCCTTGCCTATGGATTGAAGGTTTCTGATATTATGAATCTCAGGTCCTTTTCCTCTGTCATGCATTCTAGTATCACTCCTCCCCTTCCCCCATTTCACGCGACACTCTTGGGTTCCTTTTCCCATTGTGCATTAATTTTAATTCTTTAGCACTGAAGCATAGGTGCCAGATTTTTGACCAGTTTTCTTCTGTGCTCATCTTCTACCTGTGTTCCCTTATCCCCTCCTCTGTGTTAACTGTTGCACAGATCCTTGTGTAATCTGCAAAAAGGCAGACCTCGCCTTCTATGCCTTCCAATGCCCTACATGAACACATTCAAATGGACAGAGCCAACCATCCTAGTGGCACAGTAGTAGTGCTACTGTCTTCCAGGCCTGCAATTCAGGTTCTCTTTAGGGCTGTGCGACTACCTTTTTTCGAATATTCAGCTGAATATGCAGTATTCGGTTGCCAAATATTCATTATTCATTCAAATATTTGTATTCAGCACAGCCCTGATAAAAAAGCAAAATCTCTTCCCCAGCCCCCCAAAATGTAGTACTGTCCTCCCCACCCTCTACTAGTCAGCAAATCCCACCCTTCACCCACAGTTTTTTTTTTCCTTCAGAAAATGGTTTAAAGGGGACTGGCACAACCTGCCCACCTCCACGGCCAGCCCCGGTCTTGTAAACCCAAATGACATGCACTCAGCATCAGGAAGTTGAAGAGAAATCCTAATCCTTCCCTCCCCCCTCCCCATCAGCAACAAGAAGCAGTGCCAGTGCCAGCCAGAAACTGTGCCCTTTGTCTGCACTAACTTTGTTTTTTTTTTCTCTTTTAGATATTTCCTGAAGAAGATCTAAGGTCAAAATGTAGATTTTTAACTATATTTTCTATTTTCAGCGTGCATTTAATATAACCATTTTGTTTTGCTTTTAGACCACATGCTGATGCAGCACCTTGCTTTTGTTTTTCACACACTGTGCCCTTTGCCCCACTACTCCATCCCCACCCCATCAGCAAAAAGAACCAAGTGCCAGAGAGGCAGACACAGCAGTGCTCCACTCCTCTGTCCCCCCCCCACTCCCCCCACTCATTTCTCCTCATTAGCAGAATGCAATGAACAATTGCCTCAGCCACCGGTCCACAACAACCTTCATTCCTCTGCTGCCCAGTGACTTCTAATGAATGAAAGCACTCTCTTTCTTGTTGCTATAGCAAAGTCAAGCCAACAGATTACGTGATCTGCTGACTTGACTTTACTATAGCAACAAGAGCGTACTTTCATTCATTAGAAGGTGCTTGGCAGTGGAGGAGGGAGGGAGGGTTGTTCCAGACTAGTGCCTGTGGAAATTCTTCATTGCCTTCTCCAGATAAGGAGAACTGGGTGCTGGGTGCTGGGTGTTGGTGTGGGGTGACGGACTAGTGGCTGGGGCACTGGAGTGTCTGTTGGGGGAGGGAAGGATTAGGATTACTCTTGTGCCTGACTGTCACTTAAGTTTATAAGATTGGGTTGGCCATGGAGGCGGGTGAGTTGTGCCAGTCCCCTTTAAAACTATTATTTTGCCATTTCAGCAGGAAAAAAATACAAAATTGCTGGTGCTAGGTGGGTGGGAGTGTGGGATTTGCTGGCTGTTAGAGGGTGGGGAGGGCAGTACCGTTTTTTTAGGGGCTGGGGAGGAGATTTTGTTTTTTTCTTTTAGGGCTATGCAGGTGGGTGGATGCCGAATATGAATACCACTGAATACTCCTGTATTTGGGAAGGACTTCTGAATATTCAGAAGCCCTGATATTCGTGGTATTCAGAAATTAATATTTGGCCCCTGGACAGCTCTAGTTCTCAAGCAGACTTGGGTCATGGAGCAGAGCGTTGAGCACCTTATTTAACCCACATAATGGAGGGCTGGTGGCAAGGCAGCAGAGCAGCACATGGAGGAGGGCGGCCAGCAGATATGAAACATTTATGTGCCTCCATATGCTCATGCACTGATGTCACTACATGCTGTGTGGCTCTGGGGACAGGAGGAAGAGGAAAATGTCCAGCTCTGTCCACTCAAGGCACCCACTCCTGCTGACTAGAGCAAGTTTGACTTGTGCTTTGGAGGGGCAAGGCCAGCCCTCATAGACCCACTATGAATAGAAATTCATGGGGGATCACCTGAGAAGAGATAAACCCTAGGGACCATGTGGTGATCGGGCTTGGTAGGCTGAAGCCTGCTAGGGGCCAGTCATTTATGAAGTGGATAAACATTTTTATAAAAAAAGAAAGAAATGGACAGGGTTCACCACTGATCCCTTAACTCCTCTTATAAACTCTCTTACTTCAGAGGACTCCCAATTTACTACTCACCTTTGTGTCATTCCTCTGAGTCAACATTCATCCCAATTCAGCAACAGCACAGCACTGTGAATGGAAAGGTTGTGCAAGCTGGTATGAATAGGCGTTGCCAGAGGGGGTTTCCTGGGTGCCCAGAAATCCCCTCCAGTCTTGCTTTGATTGTGTTTTCATACAAAAATTTGTTTGTACACAGGGACTAAATAATGAGATTTTCTTGGTGGAAACCCCCTATTCTGAAATCCTGGCTACGCCCCTGTGTCCCAAAACTACAAGTTGATCTACAAGTGGTGGAAGCACACCTGCTACTGTGCCTCAGTCTAGACTCATGGGGGGGGGGGTAAATCTCCTGTTTCTACACAATACAAAGAACTGTAGCTCTCAGTATCAGGCTGTTGCCCTCCTTAGGACCAGCTACAGATCTTAGGCATGCTTCCAGTTTTACAGGGTCCGCTTGAAAGCACATGTAGTTTAAACACCATATTTTTTTTTTCAAAAAACAACAGAGAGAGCCCTGGGTTTAAAATGGGTAAATGAATGCCAGCACTGTAAGTGCCATGGAAAGTCAACTGCACAGCTAGATCTTTCACTACTGTCCAACAGCCACTCAGATGCCTTGGATGTATTAGCAGTATGCTGAGGCATTGATATTGTGTGATTTGTTCTGACTGCCTGTGGGAAAAAGAAGCAGCTAGCCAATTTACTGTACCATGTTGTTTAGGAGCAGGCTTTTAGCAGCAGGTCTGGGGCTCTAGTTCATTGAAAGCAAGTGTACTTACAACAGTGCCAAATCACTCCTTCCCAATTCAGTTCTACAATGAACACATAATTCCAGTGGTGCACAACATTTTTTTGTAGAGGGCCAAACTGAAAACTTGAGTCAAGGGTGAGGGCCAAGGGCCACTGGCCATGGGAAACTGTAAAATGACTCAAGGTGACAAATGTCCAGCAAGACAATAGTAAATGTACCCATATAGTAAATTGAAAACATGTATCTATCTATCTATCAATCTACATGTTACTGAAATTGAAAACCAAATAAACAAAAGCTGCAAGGGGAAGCTGCTAGGTCCTCAGGGGCCACAGACAGCTGCTGTGGGGGTGTTTGTGGCCCTAGAGCCATACGTTGTGTGTCACTGGATAATTCCCTCTCACTGCAGCACCACTTCCTGTCCACCTCTTGACTCTGCCCAGGCCCCATCACACAGCTCCCTCCTGTTACAATTCTTCATGCCTGCTTCCTAACTCAGCTTGAGCAGTCCCTGGTATTTAGCAATACCCTGACCAGCACCAATCAGTCCCTGGTGTCTAGTAGTACATTCTTCCATCTACCCAATTGATACTGAGCATTCCTTGGTGTCCAGTAGTACCCCCTTCCTCTCAATAATAAGAACTGAGCAGTCCCTGGTGTCTTGCTTACCTAATCCCTCTTCACAGCTAGTATCAAGCAGTGTACTGTAAAGTCCAAACAGTATAGGTGTCCCTCTCCCACTGCCTATGAACCAGTTCATACACCTACATCAGGAAGGACAGGTATCCCTGTATACTGACTGAAATGGACATGGTGTGACTGAAACGGTTGCACAGTGTCATCACAGATTCCCAGTATTGGCATCACAGTGGTTACCACTTAAGGTCATTGGCCAGGGTAAAGAGTATTTGTAAAGAGGTACAAATTGATTAAGGGCCTGATCCACATAGCTAAACAGGATATATTTGATTGGAGCATATCTCAGCTGCAGCATACCCCATTCCAATGACTGTTCATGCAATACAGCATCCACAGCCTGTGCCTGTTGCAGTCTACTAGCGCGGGGCTTAATGTGGAGGAAAGGGTGGCATGGGTTGGGGGAGCTGTGCCAGACACTGGGCTTCCAATCAGATGCCTGGGCTGGCTTGCTGGCAGATCTCTGATTCTGCATGGAGCAAGGGCTTGTGGGATACAGCAGTCCTACACAGATTGCTGTATCCCCGTCAGAAAATAATAATTTATACATATGTTCCCAGGCAGAGCCAGTATGACCCTCTTCCCACCCTGGAGTCTCTGAAGGCTGGTGGAGTGAGTTCCCATCAGAAAGGAACACATAATGATGAAACAGTGGGGGAAGTTTAGCTGCTAATGCAGCCATTATTGCTGTGTAGCCTCTGTCCCCTCCACTGTCATTTTAAAATGTGGAATTCAGTTTCTCTCAGGTTAAGGTAGGCAGACTGTACTATCCTCACTCCTTCTTCCCATGTGCTTAAGGCTGGTCAGCTGGCACTATGGGAGCACGTAGGTTCCATAGCTGAGAAGTAATAAATATATATTGGGTAGGAAACTGCCACATTACAAGGTACCATACATGAGGAAAAAATAGGACTATTTCAAAATAAGCACACAAAACAATGCAGTAGGGCTGGGGTATTGGAAGCCTGATAGTGCTTGATAAAAAGGTTAGCATGTCACAAACTGTGCTTCCTGCACCAAAAGCAGGGGACTCACTAAATGTGCCATACTGGAAGCCCAGTTAGCAAGATACTAACCAAACTGCAAGAGGGTCTAAAATGTGCTAGTATGCCTATGCAATGCAGCTGACTGTGCTTGTGTATAGGGACCCTGGCACACTCTAAGGTTTATATAGCCAGAAAATAACCATTAACTCCTCACTATGTAATGCCCCCCGAAACCCCAATCTTATAACTGGTGCCCCTCTCCTACCCCCCTGTCCCTCATATCACCCACTCAATATGAAATATGAAAGACCCAGGTGGTGTAGTATCATCCAACTCCTTCCCTGATCACCAACCTAATATGTAAAAAAGAAAGACACTGGTAATCTAGTGTTACCCTGCCTCCCAGATTGCGCACTCGATATGTAATAAGAAAGACCCTGGTGGTTTAGTGTAAGCCTGCCTCCCAGATCGCCCAAACAATGTGAAAAGTGAACAGTCCCTGAAACACCTGAACTGTCTTGGGGCCCAGCTGCAGTTGTGCAGGACTCCTCCCATCCCAACATGCCAGGGTTCATCATCAACCTCAATGCCCCAATATAAAGGCAGCAGGCCTCCACTGTGGGTGACTCCTCTATAACAGTTGTATGCACTTTATTATGAGACAATCCTATAATTTAGTTAAGATTGCTTACTTGTGCTAGTAAGGGATCCTCCCTAGCAGGGATACTGAAGCAGATGGGTATCTTTTTTTAATGTTTCTTTATGGGGGTCAACATGGGATGATGAGAGGCTCATTGCCCCAGACAGGCTTCACCTTAACAGAGAAGGTGCAGCTGTACTGAAATGTAGATTGGGAAAAGGCTGCAAATCACCCATGTTGGATAGCAGAAGTGGCACAGTCACAGTCAAGCGGTGGTGGAAGTCCAACCAGAAGAGGAGCAGGGTCGCAGCGGCGGTCCCTGCAGTCCAATAGTGGCCATTGCTGCTTGAATCTATGAGGGTCTTTTCGAGGAGCAGGGCCATATCAGCAGTCCAAGGAGTGCTGCTGTGGCTGTCAGAGGAGCAGGACTACGAGGATTCCTGTAGGAGCCAATCAAGACTGCTACAGACCTGTTTCACTTCCCACAGCTAATCAGAGAAGGCTGCTGAGAAATTCAAACTCGTGGCTGAGCTATTTATAACTAGGGTCAGTTGCACCATTCAAAGGCTGCAAATCACCTGTGGTGGATGGCAGAAGCAGCGGGGCCACAGTAAAGCAGTATGGAAGACCGGCCAGTAGAGGAACGGGGACACATCGGTGGTCCCTGCAGTCCAGCAGCAGTCATTGCTGCTTGAATCTTGGAAGACCATTTCAGGGAGTGGGACTGCATTGGCGGTCCCAGGAGTGCAACTGCAGCCATCAGAGGAGCAGGATTTCAAGGGCTCCTGTTGGAGCCAATCAAGATTATGACAAAGCTTTTCACTTCACTTTTTTCTTCCACCTATCCCGCACCACCTCCAAATTAAATACAGTGGCAAACCACTCCCCAGAAGTGTTTGACTTATAGGGAGCAGGCAGGTAGAGGGGAAGATCAAGGAGGTGGTCACTGGAGGCTTCTTTGGCTGGAGCAATGACCGATCATGGGTGGAGACCCCCCAAGGTACTGTAACTATTGATCACTGACCCCCTTCATGGTACTGTACAAGCATGAGGGTATCGTGGGCATGGCACTGTATAGAGCAGTTTCACTTCCCACTGCCAATCAGAGAAGGCAGCTGGGAAAAATTACAATATACATCTTTTCGCAGATGACACGGTTCTTTACACCAGTAGACCTACCCTTGAGGCAGCTTGCAGTCACCTTCAACAGGATTTCAATCTTCTGCAACATCAGCATCTTAATCAAAAGCTGCTTCTAAATGCCAAAAAAACTAAGTCAATGCTCTTCTTCCCCCTTGCACCTTCAAGCTATCCATCTTTACTTGGAACACTGCCTCCAATCACCACCCTTCTTGGCAAACCTCTGTAGTATGTATCCAAGTTTAAGTACCTGGGGGTATGGATTGACCAGAGACTCTTTTTTCTTGACTACATCGAAGATCTGTCAAAAAAGCTTAGACAGGGCCTGTTTTATAGGATTAAGCATCTTCTTACAAGAGATGCCATAGAAAAGACTGGTCCAAACCACCTTCTTCTCCCTCCTGGATTACGTAGACTTTCTGTACAGTCAGGGACCTGCTGTTGTGCTCTTGAAACTGGACATGCTCTATCATAGAGCCCTAAGGTTTATCACTGATTTTCCATACAATACTCACCATTGCTCTCTATACAATACCATGGGATGGACAGCTCTCATGTACAGAAAACAGAGAAACACCCCCCTCTGGACCTTCAAAGCTTTCGCCAAGAAGCTGCCTCAATATATCTTGATTGTTTACCCCTAAGCATGATAGGTATGTATACGCTGAGAAGTGCCTCCTATATCTACCTGGCAGTGCCAAAAGTCAAATCACACTTTGGTAGGGCTTCGATGAGCCGTATGTTACCTGTGTACTGGAACACACTGCATAAAAATCTTGAAATTGGCCCACAGCATCAGCATATCAGCATTTAAAACTCTCTATGCTTGTTCATTTAAAGAAAACTGCAATTGTTTCTCCTGATCTCCCCCTCCCTGCCTCAATGACTTACTGGTCACCTGTCTGATGAAATATTACAGTACATTTACTATCCCGTCTCATTGATCCCTTCCCATCCCTCTTTAACCTTTTGATAGCATTCCTTTTTCTGCTTTTTCTTGTATAGCCTGCTCCCTTGCATATGTTTCAGATGTCTTAAAGTAGCATTACCTCTTGTTCACATGCCCCCTACCTCCCTGACACTGTGGCATTCACCTTACCTTCTGTCTCTCCTCAATCCCCTTATCTGGAGCCTGCCCTTACCCATGGCCCTGGTATCACTATTTGCTGCTATGACACTTATGGGTTCCCCTGCCTACCTTCCTCCTCCCTCTTTCACCTTCACAACTCCCTTTCTTTTCTTATCAGCTTCCTAACTTCCCTTGTTGCCCCTCACTCGTGTTTGTTCTTCTGCCTTCACCATGCCATATTGTCCAATCTTGACCTTAACCTGTATTTAGCTGCTCATGTGAGTATATTTTACTCATGCACTACCACTGTCATTACCCTGTGTATTATATTTAGCCCTGACTATGTTAGTTGGTTATTTAAATATTGTGTGATTGTATTGTGTTCAATGTGCTGTTTACTGTTCTTGTATCCTGTCCAAGTCCATCTCGTAAATGAGCTTTGCTCAATGACGTTCGCCTGGTTAACTAAAGATTTTGATTGATTGAAACAAGGGTGTGGGGTCCAGGATTTTATGGGGAAAGACACTTCAGAGACTGTAGGGGTTGTAAGTCTTCACTCCCTTTTGGACCACATTAATGACTGTGTCGGCCACTGTCAAGGTGCTTTATTGGTGGTTCCTGGAGGCTCCTACTGAGCAGGGAAGGGGGACTTGTCAAAGAGGGTGGCATTGTGCACCATTTGAGGGGTTTTGTTGTAAATGAAGTTTTTTTATTGAAGTTTTGCTTCTAGTGTTTATATTATACAAGCTGGGTTGGGGTGACAGAGGAAATCTGGAGTGTTTTTCTACTGATGTTTTGCTTTTAGTATTTATATTACACAATCTGGGCCTTCAGTAACAACTCTAGCAATTACCTTTGTGGTAGTTATACTATAGCTATTACCTTTGTAGTAGTATTCTATAGAATCTGAACCTTCAGTTGAAACTCTAGCTATTACCATTGAGGTAACCAGAAACAAATGGAGGTACTAAGATGGGGGCATGGGAGGAGCATGGGCCTCTGTAGAAAGAGGGGGGCTTGGACACTGTGGGATGGGCAGGGGAACCCCAACAAATGGATGGAAGGGAGGCAGAATAGTGGGATGCAATGGATGTGGGGTTGCAATGACCATGAATACACTGTGGAGGTAGAGATGCTGTCCAATATGTGTCCGGTTAATGCAATTAGAGGCTGAGGTACTCAGTCTCAGGAATGAAATGAACAGGTGGAGGAAGAACATGAGTACAGAGGTAGGGAGACACAACTATAATGACAGCGGGGAGGAGGGAGTCTGCTAATGTGTGAATAGAGGGGTTTGGGGGCAGCTAGGGTCACAGGAGGGCAGGGCAGGCTTGAGGTAACAAAGGGAAAAGGGTCCTAGACAGCACAGAAAGGTATGTGATGACTGGCAGAGAGTGGGAAATACTGGTAGTACTGATAAGGTGATTCCAAGGACCCGGTAAAAGGCACTCACCTCACCAGTAGTGGACAGTAGAACACACCATGTGGGGGGGGTCCCGGTCTCCAACAGGTACTTACCACTAACGAACATCATGGCAGAATGGATCTCAGAGACAGCAGGAACAACAGCAGGAAAAGGCCCGGAGGAGGGGGACAGAAGTGAAGGATATGGAGAAAGGGTACCATGACTAACAAGGGCATGGGGTGGAATAGAGAAGGGGTGGATGGGAGTGGTGCAAATTCAGTAGGAAAGAAAAAGGGGGGAGTTGCGCAAGGATGAAAACCAGGTGATACTGGGCCATCAGAGAGTGTCAGTGAGGGAGAGCAAAGGAAGCAGGATGAGAGAGAGAGATACAAAAGAGAAGGAGCACGGAGGTATGCAGGAGACTCAGGGTGACACTGGACTAGGTGATCCCAACAAAAAGGGGTTAGACAAGGTTACCTGCTCATCAAGGGTATCTAAAGGATCACTGGCAGGGGATTGGCATGGGGGGTAAGAGAGATCAGAGGGGGGAAGGGGGCAAAAGAGGTGGAAAAGGATAAGGGAGTTAGTCAGCTTTAGGCTGGCTTGATGGGACTTGCAGTCCTTATCTGCCATCATCTTCTATGTATCTATGTTAAATGACAATAGGGAAGGTAAGGGAAGAGCAACAGAGGTGGAAGGGGTCAGTGCTGAAAGTGAGGAGTCAGGAGAGGTGGAAGTGAGGGACAGGGGAGTAATAGAGATGCCAGTAACTTGGAGAAGGAGAAATGGGATGCAGATTAAACAGAAGAAGAAAGGGGTCAGTGTTCTACTTATCAGGTACTTGATCATAAAAGGTATCAAGTGGGGGGACAGAAATAGTGCAATTTGGGTGGAGTGCATGCAGGGCATGACAGCACTTGAGGTGGTGATACACCATATTCCCTCATGGGGTAAATAACTGGACAGGGAATCACACCTGGTGTTTCATTTGAGGACAAATGACTTGGAAGGGAATAGTATCTAGAAGGTGCAGGTGAGATTTAAAGCACTTGATAGGTTTTTCAGAGGTCCATGCTTCTGATCTATAGCCATTTCAGAGGTATTACCAGTGCCCAGGGCTAGTAGTGAAAGGAGACAAAGAATAAGGGAGGTCACTTAGTCGGCTAGTGAGATGGTATAGGCAGATGGGGTATGGGTAGAGATGCAGCCAATTTAAAATCTGCCTGCAAAGTGAATGCAAAGTGGCCACTTCGTGTTGGCACTTCGCTACACAGAGTGCCCCATAGGAAAGGATCACTTTGCCTTGTTATTATTACTTCGCATTGTCGTTCCACTTTAAACGTGAAATAAGGAAGAGTGACAACAATATTGGCAGTACCTCACCCACACAGTCACCAGAATTAATGTGCATCCCCAAAGTGCTACTGTTTTGTGTCCAGAAAATTCCCCCAGTGCTGATGAAATGCTACTGTCTTGTGTCCAGAAAATTCCCCAGTGCTGATAAAGTGAAATGAGAGCATAACAAGAAATGCAGTCTCCCAGAATTAATGGTGCACTCCAAATGCACAGACAGATTAAGATTGCACTGCACACTCAAGGGATGCATACGAAAAGGCACAACAACACCTAACTAGTGCACACAAGTCATAAATCCAAATCTGGAAAGGAATACATTTTGCCAGTTGGGGGATTAGTGCAAAACAGTAACAATCCACTACCAGTAAAGATACCACAAAGCAGTATAAAAAAATTCATGCAGGTGCGGTGGATAGCAGGTTAACACTGCTGCAATTACTCTATGGCACAATAAAAAGGTGTCTGATTTAATGGCACGCATCGCACACACACTTACTCACACACTACAAGTAATGCGTAGCAAATTGAAAACCTTTAGTAATATAACCAAATGTTTTAAACATACAAATTATACACTGCTTCACCACAACAATCAACAAAAAAAGTCAACAATTACTGAAAATATTACTGTGTGTACATTAACACAGTTATACAAGAAAAATATAACCAAATCAGAAATATTGCCTTTTTCTCCCAGTTAATGTACCTACACCACAAATACGCCCCTTCCCAAAGCACACTTCACAGTACACAGACTGACTGTTCTAAATTAACATTCAAAATCCACACACAACAATAATTACTCGATGTTATGAGCACAGAAGGGTTTCCTACAATCAAAGTAGTAAATTTTGAGCACAAAAAATGACTAAAAAAGGCATTTTAAACAGCTTTTAAAGGTTTTGAATCGCAGAGCTCTGAGAGCAAACTGTCTCCAGCTACCACTACACACACACACTACCCAGGTCAGAACTGAGGCTATGCAGAACAATCTAGAGCCCATGTGACCTGCAATCCCATGAATCACTGCAGAATTTCATTTGGAGCTCAATTACAAGGCGAAGTGAGGTGAATTACATTGATTTCAATGTACTTCGCCATAAAAATTGGTGGAGAAGTGGTTTGGGAAAGGCAGAATAACACAAAGTCATTGGTTTCAATGGACTTTGTGTTCCTCATTATAAAGTGAAGTTCTCCGCTTCACATTGTGGAGTACTCCACTGGTTCCATGTTATTCTGTGAATCTCTTCATGGAGCGAAGTGGGGCCACTTCGCCCATCACTACTTATAGTATTGTAACTCACATGCAGTACAGGAAGGAACATGAATGCCTATGGCTGTACTTCCCCAATGAGCTGCGGCACAAAACTCCCCGACTTAAAAACACATATTAATGAGTACAATGGTGGGGTGGTGAAGCCTGGAGAGATACTACAAAACAGGCTTACAATACATCCAAGTAACTAGAAAAAAAATTAATGTTGTGATTCGTGACGTGATCGTGAATCAAGATTTGTGACTGCATTTGTGACCGTGATAATGAAGAACGTGATTTGGTGTCGATGGTGTGAGATAACCAATATGAAACTGTATTGGGAATGCGAATGCCTACAGCTGTACTGCCCCGATGAGCTGTAGCTTAAAACTTCCTGACTTAAAAACATGTATCAATGAGTACAATGGTGGGGTGGTGAAACCTGGAGAGATACTACAAAACAGGCTTACAATACATCCAACTAACTAGTAAAAAAATGAATGCTGTGATTCATGACGTAATCATGAATCATGATTTGTGACTGCATTTGTGACTGTGAGGATGAAGAATGTGATTTGTATCATGAGTGACTCGTGATGATGGTCCTTACTTAAAAACACATATTAATGAGTACAATGTTCATGCAGAACTAGGCACCACACCTGTCCAGTACTCTGAAGGGAAGACAAAGAAACAATTGTGACTTAAATTACAGAAGGAAATTGGGCCCTAAAGAGATGCAAATACACAGACAGATTAAGACTGCGCTGCACACTGAAGAGATGCAGACACAAAGGCACAACACCTAACCAGTGCTCACCATAATCTGGAAAAGAATACCTTTGCCGGTTGGGGCAGGCCATGGGGGGAGGGCAGTGTAGTGCACTGCTGCAGTATACTAGCACCAGTAAAGATACCATAAAGAAGTACAAAAATCACATAGCTGCAGTGGATAGCAAGTTCACATTGCTTAAATTACTATGTGGCACAATAAAAGGTGTCTGATTTGATGACATGCGTTACAAACATACTCACACATACATAAAGTAATGCATAGCAAATTGAAAACTTTAGTAATGTAACTACATATATTAAATAAACTAAAATTATGCACTGATGCACCAATACAATCAGCAAAAAAAATGCCAAGAATTATTGAAAATATTACTGTGTGTACATTAACACAGTTATAAGAAAAAAATCACCAAAACAGAAAGAACTGTCTTAGGAAGAAGAAGGCTGCTGGTTAACTAGGATCTGCAGCTTATCCAGTAGGCAAGGAAATGGGCAGACTGGGTGGGCCAAGCGGTCCTTATCTGCCATCAAATTCTATGTTTCTATGTTTCTTTCTCCAAGTTAATGTACCTACAACACAGATACGCCCCTTCCCCAAAGCACACTTCATCTATCTCTCAGTACACAGACTGAATGTTGTACATTAACATTCAAAATCCATACACAAACAATAAACGCTCAATGATATAAGCACAAGAGGGTTTCCTATAATCCAGGTGCATATTTTAGTGCAAGCAGCACTTTGGACCATTCTTTGTGGTGTAAGCCCCTTGTGCCTTACCTGGAGCTTTGAGAATTGGGCACAAAGTCTCAAAATACAACTTGTTGGTGTGAAAATATTTGCAGTGACTGAAATCTATTTTAAACATTTACTGCACATAAATGACCAACGTATGGCAGACTCAGCTGTGGAGCAATATTATTCTTGGGCATATTTGGTACAACATTTCGGTGCAGTTGTGCAAGGAGACCACATGCAAGCTGCTGTAAGTCACAGGAACAGTCACAAAACATCTTCCCCATTGAAAATTATACAGACTGTCCCCCCACCACCCAACATCAGTCAAGACTAGCATGGGTAAAGCCTGTGATTGTCTATACTGCTGTCATACCCCCACACACAACACAACGCACAGAACACACACACACATACACACACACACACACCATAAACTAATACAATCAGTAGGAAAGCCTGCAATGTTCCCAAGCTTTGTTCCACCGACTAAACCTGAGGCCAACATGAGGGAAGTCTGCAATGTAAAAAAGAATTACTTTCAAGCTACTAGAGCAGAGTTTTGAGAACTGGGCTAAATCTCACAACAGCCACTTACTGCACAATCTTGAGAAAGCCATTTTACCTTCTCCACTCAGCTGTAAAACTAGGTTTTAATTGGACTCCACTGAAGCATTAGCTTGGCTTCTCTAGGTGAACAAAGTGCAAAATAAATAATGCTAGGACTAATGTAAGAAGGCCAGTCATGAACCCAGTGAGGGATAAGTGATTCCTCTCCCCCCTCCCGGAACAGAATCCACATGAGTGAGAGCTGTAATGGGATGACAGCCCAACCATTGATGCCCTACCTGCTCCCCACCAGCAGGAAATTATTGGTCTTGCAGGAGGCCTGTATGGGTGTGACTGGATTGAGTGTGGTATATGGAATGTCTATATGGGCTCGATCCAATTTCCGAATTCGCTGACTGGCTGCAGCTGAGAACTGCATGGAGGAACATCTATCAACCAGCTGGACTTACATTTTTTAGGTGCCAACAGCATAGCTGTTAGCACTTATTGTGGTCATGGGTATTTTTTTCTGCTTTTCGGTCAAGTTTAAGGTTACCTTCAGTGTGGGTGATATGGATGCATCATGTCATTGATTATTTCATTGATAGGTTTTAGGTCATGATGTAGGGTTTCAGACCTTCTCAAGCCTGAGTTGTGCATTCCACAAAATATTTCACAGGTGCAAGACTTGGTTTGCTGGCCAAGGCACCTAGCTTCACCTGAGCTCTTTCCTTCTAAGACTGCTTGAAAGGCAGAGTAGAGAAACTTACCAGAGCAAGGGAAAAGGATTAAGACTTATTCTGGCTAAGCAGATTTACAGTGTGGTGTTGTTTTTATATTTTACTCACAGGGATTGCTACTGTTTGTTGTAAACATTTCATTGTTTTATTTTTCTCTGTAGCAAAGTGTTTCTTACAGCGTATATCTTCTCTGAAATTATTACAGGTGGTGCTTTACAGGTTTTACAGTTTTATCTAACATTAGGATAAGCTTTCAGGGTTACTGCATTTGTTGTTGACTGATTGTTTCTGCTCTTACCTCCTTGTTCTTTTGTCCGTGGTTCTTCTTTTCGACGGGAAGGCAGCCACCCACCCCCATCCCCAACCACCCCACACTACACTCCTTTTATAGGGTACCACAGTTGTGACATTTCTGTGGAGAGCAGGAAGGGGTGGATCAGTGGGGCCTCCACAAGGTGAGCTCATTTACAGGGGCACTAGTAATTTAATTTGTTATAACAAGTTAAACAAAACACAATCAAACCATTACTTGCATTTTTTTTCTTTTTTTTTCTTTCTAATTACTCTGACCAGGTTATAAACCCAGTAACTTATCTGGAATGGATATCATTAACTGCAGGTACTGTGGAACAATTTTCAGAAGGACAGTCTTACAGGATTTAGGACACTGTCCTACATGCTGGGCCTTTGGAGATCGTAGGGCTCATCTCCGGGCAGCATGGGCAGAGATTGCACGCCTCAAATTTCATATTCAAGAGGAAATACATTATAAGAACCACCCGCCATTTCCCCAGCATCCAACAGAAAAATCTCGACCGCAGAGGGTAGTTGGCCCAGGAGGTTGGCAGGTGGTTAGGAGGGGCAAATCGGGTGACCCATCACTCTCTGCTCTCCAACATATTACCTCCAAAAACCATATAAACACTACAAACAGGTATCTGTCTCTATCTCTGACATCAAACAAAGAGGCAGAAGACACTGCAGAGCAGGACACTGCAGCACAGGAGCTAGCACAACAAAACTCATCCAAATCAGGAACCAAAACAAAAAAAGCAAAAAGGAAATCCAAAAAACTTCTGATCATAGGAGACTCCATGATTCTGGGAGTTGATACCCATCTCCAGCCAGGGGTAATGGTCAGATGTGTCTCAGGTACATCAGCATGGAGAGACATTGACCGCATTGCTAAAATTGTTCACAAAGCAGGAGAAAACATTGATGTCCTAGTACACATTGGGACTAATGATCTCACCGGCGGTCAGTTGTGGAGACCAAGGAACAACTGACCAGGCTAGATGACAAACTATCATCTATTTCGTCCAGCATCTCCTTCTCTGAAATCCTGCCAGTCTGGGAGAGGGGGGCAGATGGATGGAAGGTCAGAGAAGGGGAGATAGGGGAGCTAAACACATGGCTCAAGGGCTGGTGCCAGGAAAAAGGACACAGATTTGTAAGGAACTGGCAACAGTTCTGGGAGCGAAAGTTCTTTAAATGTGATGGACTGCATCTGACTAAGGAGGGAGTCAGTGCATTGGGGCAGAAGTTTGACATCTTTGCAGAATATTTAAACTAGCAAATAGGGAGAGGGGTGCAGCACTCCATACATTGAATGGGAAGAACACCCCTCCCCCCTCAGCTAGTGGTTAAACAGGGATTCAGCATGTTTGCAGTTCATTTGCATCACCAGGTAAGAAAAAAGGTTTGTCTCCCCATACGATGCACAGGGGTAATGCCAAACCTTACCCAACAAGTAACACACCAAAATCTGGCCAATGGAAAATCATGTACACAAATGCTCACAGCCTGGGAAATAAGATCCCAGACCTGCAGGCAATAATGTCAGAGGCTAAACTGGACATAGTAGCAATTAGTGAGATGTGGTTTACCAGTAACCACACTTGGGAGACTTCAGTACCTGGCTATGTATTGTTCAGAAGAGACCGAGGTTCAAAAAGGGGGGGGAGGAGTGGCCCTGTATGTCAATGACAATATCAAAGCTACAGAAATTTTGAATACATATAAGGAGCCAGAAGAACTGTGGGTCACCCTGGAAACAGGAAATGGGACAGCCATAAGAACTAGGGTTGTCTACAGGCCCCCAGACCAGGGGGAGGACATAGACACATTATTGTTAGAAGATATACAAAACATGACAGCTAAAAGGGAGGTTCTGATAATGGGAGACTTCAACATGCCAGATACGGATTGGCCAATACCAGCAGGAACATCTGCCAGAACTAGACACATAGTGGATTCCCAGCAGGGGGAGGGCCTCAAGCAACTGGTACAGCAACCCACAAGAGACAGGGCTCTCCTAGATCTAGTACTGACTAACAAGGAAGGGATCACAGATCTCAGGTAGAAAGTCACCTGGGGCCAGTGACCATCACATGGTATGGTTCAATTTGGCTACTACATCTAAATCATCCCATTCCAAGGCAAAAATATGGGACTTCAGAGGGCTGACTTTGATAAGATGGCCAACAGAGTTAAGCTAGCCCTGGCAAAAAGAAACACAGGTGAGGGGTTACAGGCAAAGTGGGCAAGCATTAGGATGCAATACTTGAAGCAACATCCCATTGTGTTAGACAGAAAGGAAGTGCAAAAGAAGAAGGAAACCACTTTGGTTCTCAAATACAGTAGCAAAAAGGTCCAGATCAAAGGCTGGCTTCAGGAAATATAAGGAAACACAGCCGGGATGAAGATGGGAGGCATACCAAACTGCCCTAGGGAAGCAGGAAGGCAGTAAGGCAGGCAAAGTCCCAGACTGAGGAAACACTAGCACGAACAGTAAAAGAAGGTGACAAGACTTTCTACAGATACATTAGTGAAAGGAGAAAGTCCAGAGAGGTATTGCTAAGCTTAATGGAGAAAAGGAGCATATGAGGAGGAGGACCCTGAAAGGCATCTATCCTAAATAGATACTTTTGCTCAGTATTTACTGAAGAGAAGGGAGGCAGGGCCCACAGCTCAGCATCATGGACACAGGGGAGGAGGTGAGCACTACTCCCTTCACAAAGAAAGGATCCTACAAGAGCTTGCTAAGCTCAGGGTGGATAAACAGCAGGACCTGATGGCATATATCCCAGGGTACTTAAGGAGCTAAAGGTGGAACTAGCAGAGCCATTAGCAGAACTGTTTAGTGAGTCTCTGAGCACAGGAGAGGTCCCAGAAGACTGGAGAGAAGAGCTCATGTGATCCAGCTCCACAAGAGTGGTAGCAGGGAGGAGGCGTGGAACTACAGACCAGTCAGTCTTACCTCAGTAGTGGCAAATTATGGAGGCACTCCTTAAGGAAAGGATAGTGCAACACCTGGAATCCATAGGGCACAGGATCCAAGACAGCATGGGTTTACAAAGGAAGGTCCTGTCAAACTAATCTCACAGATTTCTTTGACTGGGTATCCAGAGTGGTGGACCAAGGGGGAGCAGTTGATGTCGCCTACCTTGACTTCAGCAAAGCTTTTGACACTGTTCCACATAGAAGATTGATAAATAAGCTGGGTAGGCTCGGGGTGGGTCAGAAGTTGGTCAACTGGGTGGCAAACTGGTTGACGGGCAGAAACAGAGAGTGGTGGTAAATGGTATACAGTCAGAAGAGATGCAAGTCACAAGTGGGGTACCTCAGGGATCAGTTCTGGGGCCAGTCCTCTTCAACATCTTCATTAGTGTCCTTGCAGATGAATTAGAGGGTAAGGCTTGTCTGTTTGCAGATGACACCAAGATCTGCAACAGAGTAGATGATCCAGATGGAGTGGGCAGAATGAGAATAGATCTGGATAAACTAGCAAAATGGTCAGAAGAGTGGCAACTGGGATGTAATGCAAAGAAGTGCAAAATCATGCACATAGGGAAGAGAAACCCGAAGCCACCTATAGGCTGGGAGGAGTTGCTAGCAGTCACAAAGGAAGAAAGAGAGACTTGGGCATCATCATCACTGATGACCTGAAATCATCAAGCAGACCTCTAAAGCAGTAGGTAAGGCTATGGGGTGTTAGGGTGTATTAGTAGGGGTATCACAAGTCGTAAGAGGAGGTAATAATCCTCTTTACAAGACACTGGTTAGCCCCATCTGGAGTACTGCATGCAGTATTGGAGGCCACACCTTCACAAGGACATTAACCAAATTGAGGCAGTCCAGAGAAGGGCAGCAAAATGGTGCAGGGACTGCATCAGAAGACATATGAGGACAGATTAACAGAGCTCAATATGTATACCCTTGAGCAAAGGAGGAGAGAGGTGATATGATCGAGGCATTCAAACACCTTAAGGGCATTAACAAGGTGAAAGAGTCTAACATGTTTAAATATAAGAAAATAGCAGGACAAGAGGACACAGCATGAGATTAGAGGGGCCGATTAAGGGGAATGTGAGGAAATTCTTTTTCACAGAAAGGGTGGTGGATGCATGGAATGGTTTACACACAAAAAGAGTGGCTATGAATACAGTGCAGGGCTTCAAACAAGCATGGGATAGGCATAAGGGAGCAATACAAATGACTATGAATAGATAGGCCACTGACAGAGCAAAGGCCGATGGCACATTTATAAGGTAGAAGAAGAAATGGGCAGACTGGATGGGCCTTGCGGTCCTTATCTGCCATAAACTTCTATGTTTCTATGTTTCTATGAGTTTTATCCCCTGTACTGCACAATTTCTTATTCCTCACTACAATTTTTGCTGTATGAGAGACATTGTTAGATGTCATTGCAGATACATTGAAGGGTCTCAGCAGAGCTAAATATCTGAATTTTATATAATTTAACTTATTTATGTATATTGTAGTCAGTTTAATTAGTCCTGGCTGATGCTTGATGAGGTTTGAATACAATCTGAGTAGAGATGCAACAAAAGTTTATTTTGCCGGCGAAATTCCGGAGAAGTAGCGAATTTCGCCACACAAAAATATTTCATGAAATTATGTGCATTCCACAAAATATTTCACTGGTGCAAAATGTGGAATTTCACCAGTGAAATGTGGAATTTCACTGGCAAGTGGCAGAATTTCACCTGCGAGTGATGAACTTCTACATTTTGAGGGTGAAATTTCACATTTTGCTGGCGAAATTCCACATTTTGCCAGTGGAATTTTGTATTTCGTGCACACTAAATAATTTGCATAATGAGCAAATTTTGTGAAATATTTCACAGAACAAAATTCTGCAATTTTGCACAACACTAAATCTGAGTTACCTGATTTGCAGGCTATGACATAACCTCTACACCATAGAATCTGCAACTCATGTACCTATCACTGGGTGGCACACTGCATACGTGTTTTCTTACCAGCCAAGAGATCAGTGGCTCAGATCTTGGCAGTGACTCAAACACTTCTTTAGTAAGACAGAAATTTGTAAGCACAGTCACAAATTGGATGTTGGCGGATATGTATACATCAACACCACTGCCCCTCTGGGTGCAATCCTGCCTAGCTAAGATGCTGCAAGGGATATTAACAGCATAGTTCTGGACCTTTGATGAGAGCACAGATTTAAATATATCTAGTACATCCGGCTATTGGTTGCAGTCAAAAAAGAGCTAAGCTACCCGGTCTGCACACCACTAATCCACACGCTGCCAAGTTGTGTAGAAAGATGACTTTAATCAGATAAAAACATGCAGCAGCAACAATCGAGTAATACAAGCACCCCTTCCTCAATGACCAAACATTTTTGGGCTGACCCCAGCATTTTTTCAAGGTGAGGATAGTGCACAGGTGATGATACATTTAAAGTGCTTTCTTAATATGATCATGCACAGATTCACAAATAGTTTGGTACACCGTACTTATTGGGACAATAAGGGAAGATTTTAAACATCTGCCAGTGGGTATACACAAATGCAGGAATTGTCTTTATTGTCAGTACATCACGACTGGTGATGAATTTAAGGACCCCAATACAGCGAAAAAATATAAGATCTATGACTTTGCAACATGTAACGACACAAATGTTATTTATTTAGCCCAATGAAGTAGTTGTAAATCATGCTACATAGGAAAGACAAAAAGGAAACTTAAGGACTGGACTGGGCAGCATGTACATAGCATCCAAAAATGGGATAGCATCAGTGCACTGTCAACACACAATGAAAAGTGTGGAAATGACCATGGCTTTACTTTTCAGGCTATAGAAAGAGTATACGATTCTATAATGGGTGGAGATGTAGATAGGAAACTTTTAAAAAGAGAGAACTTTTGGCAGTATGAATGGAAATCATTAGAAAATACAGGTTTAAATTACCATTTTCAGTTATCACCATATCTATAGTGAAGTTGTTATGGTTTACATGTAATGCTTATGAGATCCTCTTATGAAATATAATAAATACAACAAAGTACGAACTTTGTACTTTTCACTATGATGTTTAGCCTCACATCCTATTTAGGATTTAAAAGAGAATACATTTTCGTGATGTTTATTGTTTTTGTGGTATACCCCCAATTGATTGCCCATTATGTCTTTACATGTATTCATGGTTTTACATACTACTTTTAGCTTTCAATATGTAGACAACATTAATAAATTGCTATTGGTACTATGTATATATAGTTTTATTTCATTGTATTTTTGCCTGGATTACGGGGTTTGTGCAAGAGGTGTATGAATCTTCAGTTTTAAAATTTGTGAATCTGTGCACTGCCACTTTAAGAGAGCACTTTAAATATATAATCACCTGTGCACTAACCTCACCATGAGAAAATGCTTGAGTCAGTGAGAAAGCATTTAGTCATTGAGGGATGGGTGCTTGGATTACCTGATTGCTGCTGCTGCTTTGTGTTTTTATCTGAATAAAGACCTCTTCCTACACAACTTGGCAGCATGTGGATTAGTGCTGTGGAGACTGGGTAGCTGAGCTCTTTTGTGCCAGAAAGTACTGTTCTTGCTTTGGCTCAGGTCCAGGTGTGCTTTGTAAGCCACCTTTTTGGACTGTGTCTGGCTATAGGTTAAGAATGATAGGTTGATATGTAGTTGGTCAGCTTTTGGGAGAAGTCTTCAGATTTTCAAATGACAAGGGTGACACAGATGGTCATCCTTGCAGTCAGGATGAATTACTGCACTGGCACGGGCACACTTATCAACTGGCACCTCGCTGTCTGCCCAAAGATATCAAAAACGTTTCCATTCTACCCGACACCTTAAGCAACCACCTTCCAGCAGTCTGCTCTTGGACAAACAAGGGCCCAAAAGACACCCCCCTCCCCTTAGCTTTTAAAGAACAGCTCCCTGAAAAAGTGGCAGTAGGAACACTTCAAAAGCTAGCTGAAAGGCATAGATTGGAACCATTTAGATGACTGTAATGATGCCAATAAGGCCCTTAATTACTTCATCACAATTTTTAACAATGCCTGTGACTTATTTGCCCCTGTCAGAACTGCCAAAATCAAAGGAGCCATAAATCCTTGGCTCTTTGGCCCCCTCATTGAGCAAATGAAAATATGAGACAACTTCTGGCACATACCGAGAGCAATTGGTAGTCAGACTGATATTACTGCATACAGAGTTGACAGAAATAACTGTACTAGGCAAGTGAGAAATGCAAAGGCCTCCTACTACAAGGAGCAATTGGAAAGAAACTAGGGTAATGGGAGGGAGTTTTGGAATGACATTAAATCCCTGACTGGTAAGGAATCCAGAGTGCCATGAGATCTCCTTTAGGCCCGCTACAGCAATCGGTGAACCTGGCAAATGCCTTTAATCATGCGTTCATGGACTTAAGCTCGGTACTACCACCTGAACATTTCAAAACTATGTCTAATACAGAGTACCTCAATACCAACCCTTCCCCCAACCTAAATGCCGGACAACCTCTGTTCTACTTTAAACAAATTACTACGTCACAAACTATCAAATATGTCAAAAGGAGTCTAGGCAAAACCAGGCTCAGTGGTGACATGCTAGACACGAAGCTGCTTGCTCTTGCACTGGAAGAACTAGCTCTTTCACTTACTAAACTATTCAACATATCCCTCAGGACTGGAATATTCCCTGACAAGTGCAAGACCATTCTTGTCACCCCAGTATTAAAAAATTGGGACAGAACCAGATTGGGTAACTATCATCCAATATCCATACTACCCCACCTCTCAAAAGCATAAGAGAGAGTTGTATCTGAATAACTCACAGAATATCTGAACAAATACAACATACTTTGCCCACAGCAGCAAGGGTTTTGTCAAAGACACAGTCCAATAACAGCGCTTATAGACTTTACTTCTCACCTATATGAAGCTCTAGACAACAGTAAGACAGAGGGGTGTATATTTATAGACCCCACCAAAGCTTTCAACACTGTAAATGACCAGATCCTGCTTGACAACCTTATGACTCTAGATCTGTCCTTAGACACTGTTTCTTGGTTTACTAGCTACCTTTCTCACAGGTCACAGTATGTGAGGATAAGAGGGGTAACCTCTGACCCTAGAAATGTAACTCTGGGGGTCTCCCAAGGATCAATAGTAGGACCATTACTCTTTGGTCTATTTGTAAATTCACTTCCTAACACCTTCCCTGCAAAGATGCTACTTTATGCAGATGATGCAGCAATCTTGGTACCAGGTAATCAAGCATCAGAAATAATATCTACCCTACAAAATAGTTTCACCAAGCTTGGGTCTTCATTCTCTCAAAACTGACTCCTACTAAACTATAAAAACACTACAGTTATGCACTTCACTATGCCACATTCAAAGAAGAATGATGAACTTATTACCACTCTAAGCCAAAAGGGATATGTCATTGAACAGGTTTAAACCTTCAAATATCTCAGCATACACAGATAACACCCTCTCCCTCACCCCCCATATTGACCATGTAATCAAATCTGCAAATATTAAACTCTGGATCCTATATCATTAGAGGCAAGCTATGACCCAAGAGGCCCTTAACCTTGTCACTCAGAGCTCAATACTGTCAATTATAGACTATGGGCTAGTTACAGTGCTGCCATTGAAACTGTGCTAAAACATTTTATACTACTATTTCACAAGTCCTGCTGTCTGGTCTTAAGAGCTAAATGCCTTACACAAACTTTAGCAAAAAACTGTATGTATATAAAATTATTTTTTATTTAATGTTAGTTAGTATGAGTACTTGAGAATATTAAAAGGTTAGTAGGTGATACATAAAATGTGTTTGTATATTTTTTATTTTGTAATATGTACTATTATGCACTTTTTTCCTTTCTGTAGCACTGACTGTTAATTGAATAATTGAAGGTTTGAGTAATCTGATAATTTGGGGTGTATTTAAGCAGTGCTCTGGAAGGTTAACTCCACTCCTCGAGGAAGACCCATGTGACTGGGTCGATATGTAGGGGTGTTTGCAGAGTAGTCTGCCGTGCTTGTGCAATTAGCTAAATAAAACCCTTCCATTATTTTCAACCTTGGTGTGTGCCCAGCTTCTTTTCTGTTTCACCTTACACACACTTGTAGCCTCTACTCCTCTACTGGATGGCTCCTTCTGCACCTTACGACTAGGTACGAGGCTTGCCTAAGTGATAAAAAAGGGCTTCTAGGGCTTGTACCTTGCTCTACTGCAGCTGTGTTCAAGTGCAAACTAACCTCAAAAATCACTAGGAGATCTGCTAAGGGTGTACTCCATGTCCCATTCAAATGAACCTGCTTTGCCCAATGGTCACTTTCTTATCATGGGCCCCAATGGATAAATGACCTCCCCACTTCCCTCCTTGAGCACATGAAAACTGGCCTGTTCAAAAGAGACCTTCAAATCCTCCTAGCTCAAAATGACCAATGTGACTGCTATTTCTAGATGCAGGTTACCCTCTCCCTCTAATTCTCCTCCAGCTTCCCCGGCACCCAGCTTGCCTCCCTTTCTTGACAAAGCCCTCTCATGCTGCTACCGCCTCACTAGCTGGCACTTAGCAACTAGACTGTTTGGCAGAGATTATCACTGTTTATAAGAGTATTCATGAATAAATGTGTTCATTTACTTGCATTTCTGTGTCAATTTTACTTGCTACCTTTGTCATATTCTTAGCTTTATGTATTATACTGTTGTGCTTTCCCTTACAAAAATAATTATATGAAATGTTTTCATGTTGAGCACAAACTACCCATGTGATATGCATGCTGCAAGCATGATTTAATGTTAAATTGGAACCAATTGCATGCATGTGGCATGTGTGCAGCAAGGGTGAAAAGCATTATTTTTATGTTACAGTGAAACAGACTGCATGCATGTGGCATGTATGCAACAGGCAAGTGGTCACTGATAACTGCACACACAAAAGTTAAGTTACTTGCACAAAATTACATCATGTTCAAGTGGTGGTTGTTGAGATTCAAAACCAGGTCTGCATGTCTCCTAGCTTGCAGTTCAGTGCCTATAACCACTAAACTATACTGCCTGCACACATGTGGTTAGCTTGTACTTCAATACAAATCTGCAGTTTATGTCATAAGGATGATCGCTGAAAGGTTGTCATCATTATGGCAAGTGTACATCGCTGAAATTCTATTTTGGTCCATGTGCATTCCCAGCGACAGATAAAACAGCACAAGGAACAGTAATATTTAATGTTATGCGGCAGGTTCTGCCCCCTGCAGACCCACCTTGGGGGGTCTCCCCACACCTCCCTACTATTAGATTTTCAACTTCAGGAGGATGTATATCGGAGGGGTACAACGGTGAAAAAAAATGTGCCTACTAGGGCTGGATGCAACAAAACATACCTGTGCCCGGACCTGAACTCTGCATCCCAGCCACCCCAGTCCAGCACCCACCCACCACACCACAGAGCTAGATCGATGGCTGACCATGGCACCACCCTTCTCAAACCCTCCCAACCCTCGTTCTGCGTACTCATCCCCCCGTGTGCATGTACACATAGTAACATTCCATCGCCATTCACAAACACTCCCCATCCGGTCACCCTCCCTAGTCCCTCATCATCTGAGTATGCACCACAAGTGGGTCGCTGTTTTGGTAGGTGCCCACTTGTGACATGCCCAGATCACAGGATACCCAAATCTGCATACATCTGCATGCATGCAGCATACTTATAGTGACTGTTATAATTTTTAGTTTTCCTGTCCCCCCTCATCTCACCTGCACAGCTGAACTGTAGCACACATACCAATGGAACACATGTGGCTCTTCCCACCCCCAATATACACACACTTACCCACAAAACTACTTAATTACTTCTGTCTGGCCCGTACTCCTACTATTTTCTCTCCATAACTTGAATGCTTCCACACAAACAGAATTTAAGGGGCTAAAACAAAAGTTGCAATAACTCAACACCCACCCAACTGGTCTGCACCCCCATGCACACACACTGTAGTGGATGTGGCCATGCTGCTACAGACAACCCACCAAGTATAGATACAAGTCAAGAGTCTCTTACCTCCGTACTAGGGAGTCAGAGGCAGGAGTCTTTAAGAGATGATGTTCATGGGTCAGAGTGCTGAGGCGTACCCGCTTGAAATTAATGGAGTTCTTTTTTATTACTATTTTATACATTATGATGCTGAGTTGGAGAATAATGAAGACCACTGTTCTGCTAACAAGGCCTCTGTTAGTTGAGTAGTGGCCTTTGTTAATCTCCACCTCTCCATCAATAATGTATAAAATAATTATAAAAAAAATACCCCCATACATTTCAATGGTGCACACCCCTGCAGCCTTTAATTTTATTTATTTACTTTTATTTATTTCAGTTTGGGATTAATACCCTTGAGTCAAGGATTTGTTTTCAAAAGTTCCAAGTTATTGCTGAACAAACATTACAAATATAATAGGGTATACGGAAAAAACAGGAAAACAATTACACAGAACAATCAAATACAATGAAATTATATACATCCAATAAAAGGTTTAAGTAAGAGAAAGTAGGTAGGACACTGCATTAGAGTTCACTAGGTGGTGGGACAACCTAGGAAGAAAGGCTAGGGTGATCCACAAGGAATGGCATTGTCATAGTAGGAAGTGTGGTCAGCCATGAGTGGGCTTCGTTTGGAGAGAGATGGTGCAGAAGTGGATTGAGGAGAAATGAAGGGAGATGGTGGGGGAGGTTGGGAGGCTGAGGTCCTGCCACATTAGTACAGACAGGTACAGATCTTTGTAGTGTCAAGAAGGGATCTGAACCCAGATTTGAAGATACTAATCTTGGATGTATCAGTGAGGTTAACAAGTAGCTCATTGTACCATTTCGGTCCTTGGTACAGGATAGAGTTCTGGGCAAATTTTGTCCTTTTGAAAGGAATCACCAGCCTGTCAGTAGTGACACTTCTAGTTGATTTTGTTGGAACTGCCAGCTTAAAGAGACAGCCCAGTGAGGTAGAAGTAAGCCCAAGCAGCACTTTTTTTAGAAGTAGGCAGGTTTGGTATTGTGCTCTAAGATGGACTGGGACCCACCCAGTTTCAGTGTAGAGCATGCAAGTATGGGTGTCATGAGCAGCCCCTAATTACAAATGGCAGGCTTTATTTAGGAGTATGCTAACCCTGTTTAGGGCAGTTTTTGTGCCTAACCCATAGATAGGTAGTCCCCCTTACCCTATGTCATAATGTGCCTGAGTGTGGAGATGTGGAGTTCAGCTTCACTGAGTGGGGGGGGAGGGGGGACATAAGCCTGACTACAGTGGGGCCCCAATAGTCTGTGCATACCATACTGCTCAACTGTCCCTGAATACAAGGGGCAAATCTCTTTTTACCCCTGAAAACTGTTCTGCTCTGCTCCTCATCTATCCCTCACAGAAAACATGCTTCTCACACAGAGGATGTCTTGTAAATTTAGACTTTATTTATTATTTAGTTTTTATTTAGTTTTTGTTGACCGGGTAAGAGCACTCTACAAATCCTGCCTATTTTCAGGCACGACCCGGGGAGGGGGATACAGATGAATGCCAACTGACCTTGAACTAGATTAAGCTGTTGGTGGTATTTTTAGTGAATGAGGGAAATTTGGCCAGGACACTGGGGAAATTCCCCTACTCTTTTCGATAAGTGCCATGGGATCTTTAACATCTACCTGAACTACCACCAATCCAGGCAGATGGGACCTCAGTTTAACGTCTCATCCTTCATCAGGGGGAAGCCAATAACCAGTGGAGGCCAGGTGCTAGTTAGCCCCTAGGTGGCAAACTCTAGAAAGTCTGGAATGTCTCTAAATGATAAAACGTATTTGTTGTGACTGAAAAGTGATATGCAAATCAGTAAAAATTCAAATGTATAAGATTCATCTGTCTATACCCCAGAGCATTGCATCAGATATGGGCTTAAAAAACCCACCCAGTTACTAACCAACTTGTTTCGTGGTTGAAGTTCTGAACCCTCCTCTCAAAGAAAAATATTGTCCCGACTTCTCTCCCTGACTCCATTCCATTCAATAACCATCCCATATGCATTGTGAAGCCACCCAAAGGTTCAGAAAAGTGAAATGCACATCAATGTTTCAAGCCTTTCTCCTTCCCCAATCCGCCTGTAAAAACAATTATTTACTTTTACTTACCCAGCCATCTGGCCAGAACCTGTGGCCTGGCCCACTGTACCACCAGGCCAGTTTTTAGTCTATGTCTCCTCTATCCTTCTGCAAGAAGCTGAAAGCTACAACCAACCATCTCAGGTCCTCAGCGTACTCCACAACCAACTCGCCTCACCAACTGAACCCATCCAACCTGTGTTGCTTGCTTCTTGGTTCTTGCTTGGCTGCTGCCACACTGCACTGATCAAGGCCTATAAAGACTACCCAGACTACTGTCACCGCTGCTGCAAGGCCTAGCTTGCTGCCACAGGGGGCCTGTGCTGTTTTTTTAATGAGGTGAGCCTAGTAGAGTAAGTACAGTAGGTAGCCTAGTTTTGAGCTAGCTTCTAGCTCACACTCTGCCCCTTCAACCACCAGGGGAGATGAAAACTCATTAAGAGTAGATCAATAAAAATATCCCACCACAACACTGCTGTTGAGAGTTCAGTGCTCACCGACTCCTCCAAGCTGTAGTGTGCAGCCTGTCTACCCTGTAGCGGGAAAGACAGTGTCACACTTGTGTGACTCATGCTCTTGCTTGACTGGAGCTCCTCCATGTCACATGTGTTAGTGCCACTGGTAATAAGTGGAGAGAGTAGACAACACAATACAGACACAGTCAAGTCAGGAGTGCTCCTGTAACATGAGTGCACACAGGTCAGGGGCACTTATTGTGCAAAAGATTAAATCCAAATGTAATGCTATACCATAAGAATAACCTAGGCACAAATTCAGGGGAGGGACTACCCCCCTTTGCCCTACCTAAACGGCACCCTTGCTTTATGGTAGAATTTCATTCTCAGGTACTAATATCAGTACAAGTAAATACAATGGTTTCCACTGTATTCTGAGGTACCGTATTTCCATAATTTAGGATGTGTCCTGATCATTGTGAGGGTTAGTGTCCTTCATTTTGAGTGTCCAGGTCCCTCATTTCAGTGACACAAAGTGAGGTATAGTGCATGCTTCCAAGACCCTACTCAGCACAATGAGTGCTGAGCATGGGCCGGCATGTTAGCACAGTGGCAAGGGGTCCATTTGCAGCACCAACATCCCGGGTTTGGTGATGCACTCAGGAGTCAGAGGGATGGTTGGTGGGAGAAGAATTGAGTGTCCCAGGGACTACTTTCCTTTTCTGGAGGGGGAGATTGTCCAGAGCCATGTGGACCTCTGGTGGAGGCAGGGGGAATTGTCATGGCTGGCACCACATGCTTGGGGGTGGGGTGAATGCTGGCTTCATTGTAAATCCCCAACTCCAGGGATCCATATCGCAAAAATGCTGGGCTCATTGATGACAGTGCCCTTCTCTGCTGCCACTCCTGTAGTGAACAATGTCTGCCAGGGGGATCCCACTCCCATGACCCCACCCTGGGAGCAAGCCAGGGTTATGAGATGGTGTTCAGAAGTGGCCCCTGCATGGTGACCCTTCCCAGGGGAGCAAGTCTGGTCAGGAGGGCCTGGTGAATGGAGTAGGGGACTGGAAATCTACAGTGCAGGGGAAGGAACCCTGGCAAAAGAAAAGAGTGCTGAGCATGGCCATAGTGTATGTGCTCCAAACAGAATGACAAAGGGAAAGTGAGTGCGCCGAAACAATCATGGAGCACTGAATATGCATAAAACGATTTGCATGGCTCAAAAGAAAAAGGTCAGGCTTCACAACACAGAGGGCCCTGTTCGCCCATCTGGAATAGAGGATGTTGGCTGACTATATACTAGGCATTTAATGCAGTAAGCAAGCAATACTTTACAAATAAATGGTAATGTAATGATACAAATCAAAAGCCATTAAACGACTTGTAAAAGAATAAGAATTAATGACTTTACTTAATTGTAATGGGAATTCAATGAAAGGTGTGTTTTAAATGATCTAATTGCTAGAAGTAGCATAACAAATAGAAACTGATGTTTTCCTTAAATGAGATCTGTGCCAGCTCAGTTACTGCACACATGGCTAGCGTGTAGCATGTAAACCTAATGTGATTTTAAGGATGTTCACACCAGCTTAACTGCTGCACTTATGTCGAGCATGCAACACACGAACCTGATGTGATTTTTAGAAAATGTTCACACCAGCTTACCTGCTGCATACATGTCAAGCTTGCAGCAAGTGAACCTGATTTGCTTTTCAGACCAGGTTTGCTTAGGTTCACTTTGCGTATGTGAACCTCATGCAAACAGTGCACAATTAAGCATGTGGCATGCATTCTGCATGTACTCAGAGGTACTGTATTTCCATAATTTAGAATGTGTCCTGATCATTGTGAGGGTTAGTGTCCTTCATTGATATGACATTGTCAAGAAGGGTTAACAACCGAGTGATGTCATAATGATGGCATAACAAGGTTGTAATCTGCTTGATTTCAGTTAGTAATAAGGGCCCTCCCCCATACATTATAAATACATTAGTGTGTATCACAAGGCAGTAATCCCATCTCAACATTCTGGGGACATAGGAACCTCTTGATTGGATTACTGCCTTGTAATGTACACTAAGGTATCCATTGACATGTTCTACTACAACCAGATTGTATACTATATTAATCTGCATTTGACTTCTATTGTAATATGTTGTGTTGTCTACTGTAAACATTCTGTCCTTTGTGTCCAGGACCATCTTGAAAATGAGCTTGTGCAACGATGTAACTGTCTGGTTAAATAAAGTTTGATTGATTGATTATTCTGTTTATATCCCAACTTGTTGTTACATTAACTGTATTATTTATTGTATTTCTTATGCTGCAGCTATAATTTGTATTTTTCTGATATGTAAGGTGCCTAGAGCCAGCAGGATTGAGCACCTAAGAAATAAATATACTACTCCTACTACAGGGGTACAGTTACAAAGTAATTACTAGTAGAAGGTATAGACAGAAAAGAAAGATGGTCACATGAAAGGGTTAATGGGGGTAGGCACAGTCAGTAATATTAAAGAGTGAAATGTGAAAGCAATTGCGGTAGTGGTGGAATGTAATAGGTGTGGAGCTGCAGTTCTCTATGAGACTTTCTGGAGACTTAGGTATTTCTCCATATGCACACAACTCTCTAAGCTGAAGGAGGAGGTCATTGGTCTCTTGGCTGAGTTGGCTAGGATCCAGATGATCTTTTTCTCCACCCAAGGGCCGCTGAGTCTACCACCATTGCCCCAGAGGCAGCCTAGGAGAAGAAGGGCCAGCCAAACTGTGGTGTGCTCTGGGAGTCTGTGGGTGGCAGGTCTGGAGCACAGTCCTCAACCTGTGGTACTACATAATTCATTTCCCACTCTTGTAGGATGGGATTACCATGAGGAGGCAGCCATAGTAGTGACAAATGAGGATGTCGGGGTCCTCCATAGGGGAGGCCCCAAGGTGGGAGGCAGAGGACACATGCATATAACAAAGCAACTTCTGGTGGGGGACTTAATTTTTACAGGGGTAGATTTGGGAACAGGAAGAGAGGCATAGGGGAAGGTTAGGTGCCTTCCTGGTGCCATAACTCAGAGGGATGGTCAGCATATCCTAAGGATCGCTAATGTGGTGGGGCAGGAGGGGAGCCGGATATCATTTTCTGCCTGGGGGCTAATGACCTAACTAGGAATGGGGCTGAGAATGTGCAAGATTTCAGGGAACTGGGGAGGGATCTTAGGTTGGTAGCACACACGGTAGCTTTTGCTATGGCGCTTCCTGTGTATGATCAGGGGGGTGGATAGGGTTAGAAGCAACAGTTGGATATGGGTGCTCATGGCCTGAAAGATAGTCAATTAATCAACAAAAAGGCCAAGCTAGGCATAAGTACTTAGTTTTTTTAACCCTGTTTAGGTGATGTGGCATCTTAAATAAAAGTATTTTTGCATTGTTAATTTTGTTTTGTGTCTTTTGTGGGGGTGAGTGGTCAGCCTTTTGTTGATTTTCATAGGATGGGCTTCTCTGCACCAGGAGGAGCTATTACTTGGGATTGAAACAATAGTGTAGAGAAGAGAGATTCAGCTCTGTTGGAGATTAGGGATTAACATGGAGGAATATAGGCCTAGACAGAGAGGGTGGCCTGCATCTGTATGGGAGTGGAACCATAGTACTCAGTGGACGGTTTTAATGTTACTTAGATGAACATTCAAACTAGCTGATGGGGGTGGCAGAAGAAGAAGAAAAGAGAGGTATAATCTGTCCTCTCCCAAACTAAAGTACTCTAATAAGAAGGGAGACCTGAGGAAAGGAGAATCTTTAGAGAAACGGATAAGGAAAACAGTTTGTTAAATGACAGGGTAGAAGATGGGGGGGCAGGAACAAAGGCTGCAAAAAGACACAGAAAAAAGAGGTAGTGAAAAGGGGGGGTTGCAAGCAGAGGGGAAACGAGGTGTGAAAGGTCATGTGTACAAATGCAAAGTGTCTAGGGAATAAATTTTCAAGAGCTGGCTCATTGGCTCAGCATTTGGATTTCTGCTTGCAAAGCTGATGACCCAGGTTCACAAAAGGACCATGAGTCAGAGCGCTGACTGAAGGGAGAAGGATTGAGCATCCCAGGGATTGCTCTCCTTCTTGGGGGAGAAGGGGAAAAGTGTCCAGTGCTTTATGGACCCCTAGCAGAGGCCAGGGGTACTGCTGCGGCCGACGCCATTCTCTGGGGTGGTGGGACTGATACTGGACACCATTGCACACCCCCACCCTCCAGGGAACCAGTCTTCAGAAAAAAGTCTGCCCCTAGGCATGATGCACCTGCTCTGCCACTGTCCCCACTGCCTCCAACAACCACTGGAGGGGGAGTCCCACTCCAGTGGCCCCGGCTCAGGGGATAATCCATGGCTTGCCTACAGTATCTGTAGGGGGAGCCCCCGGTGGCCCTGCCCAGGGGGCAAGTGTGGGCATAGGGGGATGACAAACAGGGTGGTGGAGCTCACCTCTGAATGGAGGATAGCGGGGCTGGGCCCAAAAATACTAAAAAAAAAAAAAAAAAGGAAAAAGAAAAACATTACAGACCTAGATACCATCACAGTGTAGGCAGACCTGGATATTATGGCCATTACCGAGTTGTGGGGCACAGGTAACCACATCAGGGGCATGGTCATACCAGGCTATACTCAGTTCAGGAAAGACTGTGTAAGCAGTAATGGAAAAGGGGTGGTACTATATGTAACAGTGGATATTAAAGCAACAGACATGCAGGGATACCAGGGGGAATGGAGGTGCAGTGTGTCAACTTGGAGGCAGAAGCCAAAGCCATTATTTGCACTGACATGATCTACATACCTCCAATACTTGGGAGGGGGGGACTAGATAAGGCACTGAGGGAAGCCATTAGCACAATGGCAAAAAAATGGATGGTGCTGAAGGTGGGGGACTTCAGTCTGCTGACTGTAACATAGAAACACAGAAGCATAGAAATTGTCGGTAGATAAGGACCGCTTGGCCCATCCAGTCTGCCCATAGGCCTTATACACATATGCATCCACTCACCCTAAGTGGTCAATGGCTTTTCATCACTCCCTTTCCACCCAAGGTTTCCCTGTGCTTGTCCCAGCATGTTTAAACCTCTCTACTGTGCCTGCCCCTACCACCACTTGTGGCTGACTATTCCAAGCATTCACTATCCTCTCCATGTAGAAACACTTCCTCACGTTACCTATTAATCCCCCCCATCCAATTTCATATCATGCTTCCTTGTTCTGGTATCTTTTCTACATTGGAAAAGATCTCCCAACTGCACCTTGTTTATGCCCTTGAGGTATATAAAAGATTTTATCACGTCACCCCTTTCTCTCCTCTCCTCTCCTCCAGTGAGTACATATTGAAGTCTCTTAGTCTCTCCTCATATGTTTTGTGGTGCAAACCATGCACCGTCTTTGTCACTCTTCTCTGGACAGCCTCCACAAAGTTTATGTCCTTATGCATGTGTGGTCTCCAGTACTGCACACAGTACTCCAGGTGAGGCCTCACTAGTGTTTTATACAATGACATCATCACTTCCTGTCTCCTACTAGTAATACCCCTGCCTATGCACCCCAGCATGCCACTAGCCCTCCCTGCAGCCTTGATGTAAACTTGAGCCTCCCAGCTGCGGCCTTAGCTAGAAGCAGGGACATCATAGACTCTTTACAGGAGGCATTTCTCATTCAACTAGCAAGGGAGCCCACTCACAATGGAGCAATACTACACCTGTTGCTCACAAAGAGGGATAGTATTGCAGACATCATAGAATACCTCAAGACCGGTGATCTGTATAATGTGGTTCAGCATACAGAGTCAGATTTTCTAAAGTTTTTCAATGCCACAAGGCCCGGGTGCACTGAACATATGGTTCACAGAGCCTGTGGCATTTTTCTTGCTGGAGAGTGGGATTTTCTATTCCATTAGCCAATTCCCACAAATTTGACCTGTATTTTGCTAATCTATCTTGCGGCAATCTCAAGAACTCTTTTTATGGGGTTTGTGCCAAATATTTGGCACAAGCTGCCATAAATCAGGTAAACTGCCAGAACTGTACCTGACCTACTAAAATTGGGCATAGTTGCAGCAAAGGTGTTTGCCGCAGCTCTACCTAAAAAATGGTTGGGTGTAGGGCTTGACACAAGTGCTGTGTTTTCTTTTGAAACTCTAGGATGGCAGTGGTGATAAACCACACAAGGATGCAGGTCCTGGACATCAGGATGGCAGATTTTTAAAGAATGGTTAATGGTTCAGAGATCACTAGCGGGGGGGGATGGCCTAGGTGATGTGGAGGAATAATGGGGCGTAGTGACAGCAACAAACTTCTGAGCAAAACAAGTGAGCAAAAACAGGAGAAAAAAAGAGACCACTGTGGTTCTCAAAGAAAATGTCTGGGTTGGTTAAGTCTAAAAAGGGTAGCATTCAGGAGCAACAAGGAGATGTAAGGGGAAGAAGATAGGAAGGTGCACCAGGAGAAGCAGAGTAAAACAGGAACAGTAACGAGACATGCAAAGGTGCAAACTGAGGAAAGGTTAGCCAAAGGGGTAATTAAAGAGGACAAGATGTTTTTTAGATACATAAATGAAAAGAGGAAGATTAAGGGGGTATTGTGAGACTAAGATGGCCAGGGTGTGGCTATGCCGAGGTGGATCAAGAAAAAATGCAGATATCCCATACAGAGCCTTTCGTTCTGTCTTCACAGAGGAAAGGGAAGGGGATGGACCATGTAAAACCAGCAGGAACACTGATGGTAAGGGAAGACACATACAAGTCTATTTACAAAGAACAGTCTTGAAAGGACTTGCAAATGTGAAAGTGGACACAGTTATAGTCCAGCCAGGGTACACCTAAGGGTGTTGATCTTAAGGAGCTACTGGCTGCACCTCTGACAGCCCTAGTCAACAACTCACAGCAAATAGAAGTGGCTCCAGAGGACTGGAGGAGACCAGATGTAGTTTTACTTCAAAAATGTGGTAGCAGGGAAGAGCCTGGCAACTCCTGATCAGTCAGTCTGACATTATTGGTAGGGAAGGTAATGGAGTCACTGCTAAAGAAAAGGATTGTGGAGTATCTTGAATCCAGCAGGTTACAAGCCCAGATGCAGCATAGATTCATGGAGGGGAAGGCATGACAGGCAAAGCTGATATATGTGTTTAATTGGATGACAAGGGAAATAAATCACGGTAGGGCAGTAGATATGGCTTACTTAGAATTTAGCAAGGTTTTCAACACTGTACCACATACAGTAGGAGGCACTTAAGAGAACTGGGCAGCTTGGGGGTGGGTCAAAAAGGTAATAAACTGGCTAAGAAATGCATACATGGATAGGCGGCAGAAGGTAGTGGTAAACAGAATCCACTCAGGGGAATGAAGAGTGACCAGCAAAGTACCCCAGGGCTTAATACTGGGACTGGTCATCTTTAATGTCTTTAAATGTGACATTGCCGAAAGGCAGGAAGGGAAGGTATGACTCTTTACAGATAATGTCAAAATCTGCAATCAGATGGGCAATTCAGAGGGGATGGAGAGAATATGCAGAGACCTGAGAAAACTTGAGGAGTGGTCAATGGTATGGCAGCTGGGTTTCAATATCTAAAAGTGCAAAATCATGCACCTGAGGCACAGAAACCCAGCTGCAAAATATAAAATGGAGGAAAACATACTGACAATCACTAAACAGGAAAGAGACAAAGAAGAAAATCCTATCTGATGATCTCAAGGTGATGAGGAAGTGTTACAAGATATTAGTAGGGCCAGTGGGATGTTAAGGTGCATAGGGAGGGTTTCACCAGCAGAAGGAGGGAGGTGGCATTGTCACTGTAGAAATTGTTGGTGAGCCCCCCCCACACACACACTGAGTACTGTGTCCGGTTCTGTAGATAACATCTCAGGAAGGATGTTATTATTTATTTGAAAATTAGCAACTGAGAGAGGCACACTGAGTCAAGGTTCATTTGCAGGTGTGGCTCAGGGAACTGGAATAGTAGCAGAACAACACCATAATAAAGATCAGCAAAACAATTGAACAACGTTTGGTAAAACATTTGTACAAAATTAGAATAAATACAAAAACTGAATTTAGAGGATAAAGTGTGTTATAGCTCAATAAGAACACCTAACAAGTGCATATTCAGAAGTGGCAGCAATACACGAGGAGCAAGAACATCACTGCTCAGGCTATTGTTCTGTAGTGTGAATTATTACCTGACCTTGTAATAGAGGATGAAAACTGTAGTGGTGTGGAAGTGAAACCAAGGCAGGAACGGGGACTCAGCCAGCAGCATACCAGGATGGTTAAGACTTGGCCAGGGAGGCGTCAGGAGAAAGAGTAATAGAAACAGGTGAGTAGTGGTTAGAGTTTCAGCTGGTGCCTCTGGAGATACAGGATACATAGAGGTGGAGAGTGGAGGAGAGTTGAGTCCAGAGTGATGGAAGTTGATAGAAGGCAGATTGCCCTGCAGAAGAGCACTAGTGAAGAGTGGCAAAAGTGTGATGGTCCATGAAATGGGGGGAACAAGTAGCAGGGGGGAGTTAGGAGAGGAGAGAAGAGAGAGAGAGAGGTAAGAGGAAAGAGAACTAAATCAGCATTTGGATATGAAGAAGGCACCATGAGCCTGGTGACGTGAGAGCAAAGGGAGGATGCATAGAGATGAATACAGTGAACAATGGTGGGTGCGAGCGGGGGGAGTTTTGTAGCATTGAAGCAGTAATTGCAGACATTATCCTGTCTGGCAGTGGAAGTGGAAGGGGCAGTGACAGATCATATCTGCATAGTCGAAGATAGGGAGCATAATTTTGGTAGCAAGCTCCCAGTGGACATGCTGAGATAAGCAGTGTTTGTTGAAGTACAGTGCCTGAAGATGAGACAGAGTTTTACATGGATGGCATTGATGTGGGCTTACAAGTCAGACTTACTGTCTTGCCACATAGGTTCTTGTGAACTGAAGTTGTGCCATCCAAAGTGGTGAAAACAGGGGGCAGTGAGTCTGTCCTGTTTGTGACTGATACCAAATGTCATGGACACTGTATTTTTTGTGTGGACTTTGAGATTGTTGGATTTGAACCAATGCTGAATATTGTGGAAGTAACACTAGAGCAGGTCACTCACAGCTGTGGTGGAGGGAGTGGAGGTGAAGCTGACTATGTCATCTTCATACATTTGATTATGTGAGCTGGCATACGCAGAGGAAAGGTCACTCAGGAAGATGAAGAAAAAGATGAGACACTAGATGGAGCCCTATGAAAGATCAGTCTGGATAGGAAGGGGCAGGTGACAGGGCACCTCCAGCCTGTATCACTTGCCAGCACATTAGGTGGGAACAGAACAAAGAACAGAGGGAGATGATAGTCAATCAGAGCCCATACTGTCAAGTAAGAGAGGATGGGACACCTAATTGAAGGTGTTGTGGCCAAATCAATGAATATAGTGGCTGTATTGTGTCCATCCTGGAGAAGATAGAATCCATGACAAGCAGCAAGGAGGTGATGGTGGAATGGTGCTTTCCAAAATTGGAATTTGAGGGTGAGAGGATGTTGGAGCATGAAGGAAACTCAAGAAGTCTAGAATGGACCAGTTTCTCTTGCAGTATAGAGAGAGAGAGGAGAGGAGTGAGATGGGGTGGAAGTTGTTGGGTGAGGAGGGGTCACCTCCTTTAAGAAGTGGAATAACTGTCCAATTTCTAAGATTGATGAATGGCACTAAGGAAGAAAGACCGATTAAATAGGTGAGTAAGGGGAGCTGCAATGGCAGGAGCTCCAAGGTGGAGGAGCTTAGGGTCCAGTAATCAAGGCTGGACTTTGACGGGTCAAGGGAGGAATGAGCAAGGAGACAGAATGCAGGCATTCCACAAAATGGCAACTAAAATGATGCAGGGACTGCATCAGAAGCCATATGAGAAGAGGTTGAGGGACCTTAATATGTACACACTGGAAGAGAGGAGGGAGAGGTGGGACATGATAGAGACCTATAGATACCTCACAGGGTAGAACAAGGTACAGGAGGGATGTATTTGTCAGAGGAAAAGATGCACTACAACAAGGTGACATGCAATGAAGCTGGATGGGGGAAACTTGAGGATACTAGGAAATATGTGAGGATGTGCTTCTTCACTGAAAAAAGTTGTGGGTGCCTAGAACAGTATTCCAGTGGAGGTAGTTACGGTGAAAACAGTGATGGGCTTCAGTCATGCATCATGCATTGGATAGGTACAAGGAAATCTTACCTGGGAAACAGTGGGGAGCTGGAGATCAAGTAGTGTCTGTGTTGACAATATAGGCAGGGAAAAATGGACAAAAAAGGTAGAACAAGTGGCCCTTGTCTGCCATAAAATTCTATGTTTTAATGTTTCTAAAATACAAATGAGTTATAAAACCTTGTTAATGACCGTTGTTTTTGTTGCCACTCACACTCACTTCACCTCATGCTTATGTCTTTCACTCTTGCTCGTCATAGTTAACTAGCTGCTGCTTTCCATCTCTGCCAGCTCAAAGAGCTGCTGTGCTAACCACATTTAGCCTAAACCATAACTGAATAACCCCTCCCCCTTAAAATACAACAAAAACTTTGAATCTACTCCAGCAGCTAAATCTAACAAGTTCTAGCCAGAGCCAATAGAGCTGTGAAAAGCTACCACATGACCAAAGTCATTGTCTTGTTGGTGCCATATACTGCTGTTTAGCCACAATCATCACAGTGCTCCCAGATCCAAATAACCATTTTCCTGCAACAAGCCCTCATTTTTCCTATATTCTCCCTGTAGAGGCAGCATCAAATCCCTGTCGATTTTTCCATAAGCCACTAGTTCCTTATTTGTGACTTTGTTGTTTATTTAAATGTAATATGTTGGCGGCCTTTTATCAGGAAAAGGGCTCTGATTTGCTGATAGGTATTAAAATTATATGTCAAGATGGCCTTTGAATGATTTGGATTGATATGGAATCCACAAGGCATAACGAGGGGATTTATTTATTTGTTAGATTTTTTTGACCAGGTAGGCCCACTGAGACTATAAGTCCCTTTTTCAGGGGTGATGGGGGGGAGGTTACAGATGGTAACCAACTGAAATTGTAACATGACATAAATCCTACTTGAACCATATTAAGCTGTTGATGGTATTAGTGAATGGGGGAAATTTGGCCAGGACATCATGGAAATTCCCCTACTTTGCCAGCAGGGGGCTTGACTTCCTGAGAGCAGAGTGGAGGAGCACAGTCTGAAGCTGGACAGCAGAAGAGGTGGAAGTGCTGATGGGGCAGGGGAGATGGCCTCCTCCCCTGTCTTGTATACCACTAGTGGCCTGAAAATGAGTTCTAATGTTTATATGGACCAGAGTGAAAAGTTTGAAATGAAGGAAAAGGATGTGGCAATTGAGGCTGGTGTACCTGCAGGCAAGCAGTTCTCCCTGCCTGCAGGTCGCACTTTGGAGAATGATTCTGTTTCATTAAATGAAAGGATTGAGGATATGGACACTATTCAAGAACCTTTGCAACTGAAGATTGTTTCAGACGACAACTTGGTGGCACAACTGTCTAAGCAGCAACGGATTCAGTTTCTGAATTTGCTTACATTGATGGATGTGGTTCAAGAATCTAACCCAGAGGACCTGCCTGTGCCTGATATGGAGCCTGCAGTGGTGGTGGATGCCGGCAGTGGGACCAGTGGAGTGGAAATGAGGATGGTAGCTGCAGGTGACACAGCAGCTAACATTTTTGACAAGCGTCCAAAGCCCCGGTCAGCGGTACTGAGACAGCAGCTTCTGAAGGTGAAATAACGCTAGCAGTAGCGGAAGGCACCATGAGCACAAACAAAGATTTTTTTATATTCTATCAGTTTGCAGATGCTAAAGTTTGTAAAACAGGTGGAATTGTGATAACGCCAAAACAAGGCGATTCAGCTAGAGAATCGGGTGTGGGTGGCACGATCACAAAGGCAGAAAGAAGCAAGCAGACTTTCGCCAAAAGTATTTCAGGCAGTGAAAGATTGGGTGGGGATGCAGAAAAGCTGGTGGAAGGAGGAAAAGGGGTTGGAAAAAAAAGACAACTCAGAAGGCTGTACATGGGGCAACAGAACAGTGTGTGGGTCGCTTGCATCAGCAGCATAACGCTCTACTGCCAGATTATGACCAAAATGTTTTGGTAACCAGATTAACTGTGGAAGAGGCTCTCAAGCAGGCAGATTGGGTCAGATATTCCAAAGACCAACCATGGGCCTCCCCAGAGAGATTACATAGTGCAGCAAGCGATCCCCTGGAAGTACCTTCCTCCCTGGAATTAAATGTCTCCCCTCAGATGCATGCCCCATTTCTATACAAATTGGCTCAAGCTGCAAGATCTATAGATGGTGAAGCTCAAAGCATAGAGGAAGGAATGGCTGGCAGTAACCCCCCTCCCCAGCCTCAGATCCCAACCCCTCAAACCCAGGCTTCCACAATTCAGATGCAGCCTGCTCCTGCAGTTCTACAAGTCCATCTCAGTGAAGGAGGCCACCCTAGACATGAGCACCTTGGCACTGGAAGGTCCAAGGTAGGGCCACAAGGCCCTAAACCTAGGGCATTTGCTGGTTTATTCCATGCACCCTCTAAACAGGCCAAACTGAAAAATGCAGTTTGAATCAAGTACAGAGAAGGCCTGGAGGTGTACCGACAGGATACACATCAGGAAAATATTGATCAAAGAGAGTATGGGGTTCTCAGCGCATTAAATATATGCACCTATACATACATCAGGTGACCCCATCTTTGATGTAAGCTTCAAAACAGCCGAGGGCTTGGAGCGATTTTGGCAGAGATACTAGGGCCTAAAATAAACACCTGAATGGAAACCTTTCATGGTTATTCCACTTTCCAGACTAACATACCGTACAATAACGGTTCTTTTTAAAAATGAGGGGGTTGCGATAGAAGACATTTTATACTGGTTGAAAACTAAATGTTCGGTGTTGGGGCTCCCTGACCTGATTGTTGACTCAGAAGACATATGGACAGGGTGTTGGTGGATTAAAGTGAGATTACCCCAGATGAATGGAGCAATACAGCACCTCCCCAGTTGCTTTTATCTAGGGCAGGACCGTGGCTTTATTTTCTATGCAGGCCAGCCCAGATCTTGTTTTCAGTGTGGGACCTACTCCTATTTGAGTAGCATCTGTGATCAACTTAAATGTTCATTATGCTGAGGTATTGGGCATGTAGCAATCAATTGTCCTTCTCCATTACACTGCAATCTCTGTAACGAAATGACCCGCTCCTTTCGGAATTGTCCTTGGGTGGCACATAATAGCCCTGAAACTATGGGAAACTAGGAAGATATTGAAGAAATGTCCCAGGAAGATCAACATTCTGCTATTCATAGAGGCCAAAATTCTGGCTCTAACATGGATGGGGCAGATCTCTCAGTGAGCTCACCAGTTCATAGTCAAGAGGCGCCTCCGCAGTCAGCAAATGAGGTTCACAAGGACACAAATGGTGAAGTATTGGGCCCTCAATCATTGGATGAACCTGAGGTGGTACAGAGAGCCACCCCTTCCCACAATCTATAACAGGCTCTGCTCCCAGAAATATTTTTACCACCCCCACTTACCGAGCAATGGGAACAGCAAAATTCCAGAAGGATTACACGGAGCCAGATGAGAAAAGATGATGGGTTACAAAGAGGGATTCAGGATTTCCTACTGCAAACCAGCAATAGATTTTCCTCCTTGATGAAGAGGAACAATGGGCAGATGAGGAAGAGGAATCAGATACCTCTTCCATGGCCTCATCTCTCCCGGATTTGACGACAGATAATAAAAGAACTTTTGGAGAGTTGAAAACTCTGGAAAAGAAATAAAAAACGAAATGATCTAACAGCAAGTCACCTGGAAAAGGAGATGACGGAGTTTTGTTGTCAGATGTCACTTGACTTATAAGATGTCAGAGTCTCTAGCAGTGGGGTCACTTAACACCAACAGTATTAAAAAACCCCAGAGAAGACGCACAACCTTTTATTTGTTGAGGGAATTTAGGATGGATATTATCTTCTTGCAGGACACGAGACTACTTACACTTAGAGAACAATTCTTAGCTAAACAAGAATGGCATAGTGGTCTATCTTTTTGGTCTCTGGTGGAGGACACATGCTCAGGGTTGGGCATTTTGATCTCGGGTAAAGAGGCAATAATAACCAGCTGATGGTTCTTATACCACGCTGTGTTTTGCTGCTTGATGTGAGATTTAAAGGTCATGACCTTAGGCTTGTGAATCTGTATAGCCCACAGACAAAATATCAACAAACTGAGGTGTTTAAGAAGCTTCAGCCTTATTTGCATACAACTAAATCTGTAGTTTTTGGGGGCGATTTCAACTGTATTTTGTCATTACAAGATAAGACAGGATTTACTAACAAATGATATAATGACTCTAATTTTCTAAATAGGATGTACAAATGTGCCAACTTGATCAATAGTGCAAATGAGAAGTCCACTAGTCCTGCACATACCTTTTACAAAGGTAGATTTTTCACTAGGATTGACATGATATTTGTATCACAATGGATACCTGTGAATGCATGCGAGACTCTTCCCATTGAGGCCTCGGATCATGTGCTACTTCGAGTGCACTTAGGCACCCCTTGTAACAAGCTGCTGCCTAGCACAGTTTGGAGGTTTAATGTATCCTCCTTAGAGGAACCAGACATTCTTATTTTTATAAAGCATCTTTTTTTAGTTTTTTCAGTCTTTAGACAAACACACAGTTATCCTGGATGGAACCAGAATTCACAATCCCAAAACTGATTGTGTATACTATGTACAGTAACAACTATGAATATACACAGCTGATGGGGTTGACCCTCCATTACATTTACAAATTCTTATTGCATCTATATCTTAGGGTAACAATATCATTGACTAAACTTAACCAACAGAGGTAAAACCCCTGAAACAGAAGTTTTGTTACCCACTGAATTTATAAAACCTAAGCCACAACCTAAGTAGCATTACGCCAAGGAGGTAGCCCCAAGCTGTGTCCCCTGGAAAGAGGGAGAGTCCCCACCCACGCTTGAACCAAGGCAGACCAAAACCCTTATCCTAATACCATTTTACTAATACCAACTCAACCCAAAAACAGTTGTATATAATACAGCCATTTAGAACTGAAATAAATCCATATAAGACTGTCCATTTCTCCAAGATAGTAATTTCTTGCTAATCACAACCTAACAGACAGGCCTGTGTTTGGGTATAATTAACCTGCAGTGAATAGATTGCCTCTAGTGCTGACCATCTTTTATTATATAACCCTTTCCTACCCTCCAAATAAATATGCCTCTTTATTCTTCTTCCCAAAGCCCAAATAAGGTCTCTCACCCATTGTTCATAAGCATAGATATGGTCATCTTTCCAGTGTTTCAATATAAAAGATTTGACTATCACGGTCATCAGAGATAGATGGTATTTGGGTGTGGCACCTGATATTTGCAACATGTCACCTAATATGCAAATGTCAGGCATTATAAATTCTGAATAATCCAACAAAGGGTCCATATGTTGTTTAATTTCAACCCAAAAAGGTGATATTTTACTACATTCCCACAAAACATGTAGGATATCACCTGATCCCACTCCACATCTAAAACACAGGTCTGTCCGTCGAAGGTGTCTATCACATAGTTTCACAGGGGTAAAATACATATTAGAACCAATAAAAAACTGCATAAGCTTATACTTAGGTATTGTTCCATACGTGTTACTCCTCCAGATATCGTCCCAGGCAGGCCTCTGGTGGGCCAATGTTCTGTCCCAATATAAAACCCTTGTTGGAGAGTTCGGGCTAATATAGTCCAATAGCACCTTGTATACTTTTGAAAGAGAGTTAGATGTAGGGTAAACTTCCTTTAAATTATCCCAAGTGAACGGATTTTCTGGTGGGCCCCCTAGCCTTCTCCATACCCCCTCCAGCATTTTGGTGATCTGTAACCTTCTGAAAAAATGCATTGCATCACACCTAGCTGGAAGAACCACCCTATTGTCCTTTATAACATCCATTAGTTTCAGGCCCAGCAGCTGATCAGCCCAACGTTTAGTGATTACCTGACCCCCAATCGGTAAATTAGGGTTACCCAGCACAGGCTGGTCTCTTGTCTTCATTTGGTCCCTTCTCTGTGCAGGAGTGAGAAATAACCACCAGGCCAGTGCTGATTTAACAATTGGAGTCAAGGTTGTTTTTTTAAGGCATTTCTGTGGATTAGCAAAAAGCAACGCCTCTGGAGAGAGAGGCCTAAATCTTTTAATATTTGCCTCTCTATTTGTAGCCATATTGGAATATATGTCTCTCCCTCCAAGTTTCTAGCCTATCAACTCATGAGACCCAGTTGTCCTACCACATAATATAGATGGAGATCAGGCAGTTTAATCCCCCCCCCTCATGTTGTGTGGTAAGCACAGGATACTGTTTTTTTTCTGGGAGGCTTGGAATTCCACAGAAATTCAGATAACAGTTTCCAAATTTTTATGAACCATAATTTGGGAATGCTATATGGGGCTAAGTATATTGGTTATAATAACCTAGGCAATAGGCTCATTTTAACTAGTCCCAATCTAGCTGCAAAGTTCAAAGGAAGCTTATTCCATCTGAGTATGTCCCCTCTAATTGCTAATAAGACATTTTCCATATTTGTTGCAGCACCATCCTCCATACTAGCTGTGATCCATATACCCAAGTATTTAATCCTTTCCGTCGCCCAGTGTAACTGCAGTGGTACAAAATCTGCTCTGCATACATGCACTGTCAAAGGAAGAATTTGGGTCTTCTTCAAATTTAGTTTATAGTTCGAGACTTTGGAAAATTGCCCTATAATTTCACCTATTCTTTTGAAGCTTGATGCCAGGTCTTTTAAGTGTAGAAGTATATTGTCTGCAAAGACCAAAAATTTTAGGTCCCTCCTAGTTATTGTAAACCCCTTTATGTTAGCATCCTTATTAATAGCTTTTAACAGGGGTTCCAGGTATTTATTAAACAATATTGGCGAGAGGGGGCATCCCTGTCTAGTCCCATTTTCTAACTGAATCTCCTGTGAAACATAACCATTATACAATACTCTGGCTGTAGGAGCTGTGTATAGATTTTTGATACCTCTGAGAAGACCCTCAGGGAAACCCATCTTGTCCATTGTAGCAAATAGAAATGGATGGGAAACCCTGTCAAAGGCCTTCTCCGCGTCTAAAGATATCAAGGCTAGGGGTAGTTGGGAATCCGGCACATAACTGAATATGTGGTGTAGCTTCCTAAGGGTGTCAAGTGCCCCCCTACCCGGCATAAATCCTACCTGTTCGTGACTAATTAAAGTTGGAGCAATATTCAGGATTCTATTAGCAATAATCCTTGTAAGGATCTTAATATCTTTATTCATCAAGGCTATAGGCCTATAACTGCCAGGTAAATCCTTAGGCTTGTCTGGTTTTGGAACCAGGGTGATATATGCCTGCTATAGCGGAGAGTGACACACCCCCTCTTGCATTATATTACTAAAAAATTCCTTAAGTAGGGGAAGTATAGTATGGAGATGTGTCTGATAAAACTTAGCCGTAAGGCCATCTGGCCCCAGAGTTTTACCAGAAGGCAGAGATTGTACCACATCTATTATCTCAGATTCTCTTATTGGAGCTGCTAACTCTCTGACCTGTGCTGGATCTAGCATTGGTAATGATATTCCCTCTAGGAATGTCCTGATTTTCTTCTCCCCAGCAAGATGTCCTGCTTGATAAATTTCTTTATAATAGGATGCAAATGCATCTGCCATTTTCTGAGGATCTGTCAACATTTTCCAAGCATACCATATAGAAGTGACTGTTCTAGTGGCTTCCCATTCCTTAACTCTAGCTGCAAGGAGGTGGCCAGGCACGTCTCCATGCATTAAATATTTTGCTTGAATCTTTTCTAACCAGAATTCTACTTTACCATATATGATGTCCGCCATTTCCTTTCTTAGACTTTTAAGTTCATTATTTATATCCATGGAGGACCCTTCCAATGAAGTCAGCAGTTCAATGGCCCTCAATATAAACTCCTCCTTTGCACGTCTCATTCTATTTCTCCATGCTGCAAAACCCTGCGCTACACCTGCATACAACACCTTACAGGTTGGCCATGCTAAGTTTTTGTTCAGAAGCATAGGTAATTGCTTCTGTATTATCTCCAGGAGGGCTTCCTCTAATTTACCCTGGACTGAGATCTCATTTAATAGGGCATCATTCAGCCTCCACCTATACGGCCTAGGAGGAATAGCTGTTAGCTCCAAAATCAATTGAATTGAGGAAAGATCCAATAAAATTCTACACTGGGTTGTCACTTCCTTAATCTGACAAAGTGCCTCCCTGTTAACCAGAAAAAAAAATCAATTCTAGATTGACTCTTGTGGGCTGCAGAAAAGAATGTCATGTTATTGCCCCATGTAGAATGGGTCTGGAGTGGAACTACCAGGGCAGTGATCTCCAATAATCTATTCATTGTGATCTTAGCCCTGGACAGTGGCCCTCTGAATGTTGGTATCCTATCCTCTCGGTTATTTAAAAAAATGTTCAAATCCCCTGCCAAAATGAGGGAGTTTGGAGAAAAAATAGTAATATCCAGCTCAAATGAAGCAAATAAATCAGGATTAGAAGGGGTTGGACCATAAATAGAAGCAACTGAGAGTTCTTTACCCAAAATATTACCAGATAGGTAAATCCCTCTACTATCCTTCCTTGCAATCAATCACCTGTGCTATGGTATATGGACAGGTTTTCCTTATTAAGATAGCCACACACCCTGAGGCCGTTTCCTTTCCTACCCCATAAACCTGCCCACTCACATCCACATAAAGAAGCTCAGCTCCTCTGTCAATAAGTGGGTCTCTTGTAATGCTGTTGTGTGAGCCCCATCTGACCAATATGCCTCAAAATTACCATTCTTTTGTGTCTACCCTGAGATCTTTTACATTCCATGAAATAATTTTAACACATGACATTGCTAAATATAAAAAAGACTTTGTTCAAATGATCATTCTTTGCCCTCTCAAGGTCTGCATCTCTCTCTTGCACTTTATTGGACTCTCTCTCCTTCCAGATCCCATTAACCCCCACAACCCCGACCCCCGATCCCTGGATCGTCCCCCATTCAAACACTGATTCATGGCTGAGCTATTTTCTGTGCACACCCCCAGCCCCTCAAATTAAATGAGCAGCTCACAGGACCCTGCCCTTAACTTATGACATCTATTGAAGCTTTAAATATCCTCCCCTGTACCCCTATCTCATTGGTTCTCCTCAGATTCCCTCATCCCCATAATTCACCCCCATTTAGATTCAGATTCTGCCCCATTCAGATTGATTTATTATATTTTGTTTGATAAACTCCCTTCATTCTCTAGCTTATTAAACTGATAAAGGGTTAGCTGAGCAGAGCAATGCCCACACCCTTAATCCAGCCTGTAAGGAAATCCAACCTTGCATAATGGATAAAATGCTCCAAGTTATTCCCTTTACCCTCCTTCTTTGCCAGGACATTGTCCAACCCCCCTCTCTTACTCCTATCATTACCCTTCAGGGATGCAAAGTCCCTCATACCCAAGAGGGTTTCTATAACACATCGAGAGGAGTTGTCAGTTTTGTCGAATGATGGAGCATTAGTGGGACCCCTGTTCCACTCCTACATCCCACATTAGGGCGAGAGGTTAGCTCCCCCTTCCCTTGACCCAATGTTTATGTCCATCAACTCCTAAATTTCCTAAACTCCTTTCGAAATCAGCCCTCCAGGGGAGTGTCAACTCCTGGTCTTTACCACACCCTAAGCTTCATTCCTCCAGTCCTCTCTATATTCCTCCCATCTTCTCAGTCACAAGAACACCATACATGGAGCCCAGAACAGTGTTCCAATAACCCCTCAACAAATCACAGTAGATTGCACTCCCTCCTGACCCCTTCCAGCCATCTCCCCACATAAACTACCAGGCTCCTGATTCAAACCCTACAACCTCTTGAGGGTGTCAATCCACCTTCGGCCCCAGACTAACCCTTCTGTAACCTAGCAACATTAGCCTTAACATTTAACCAAGTGTATTAAACTTTTATAGAAGAACCTGAAAAAAAGGACAAGTTTTGCATCTCCCTTCCACCTCTGAAGTTCCAACTTGCTAAGTCATACCAGACCTCTTCTTTCTTCAAAAACTCAAGTCAGTGACTTAAATAATGCTGGAAGTTCAAACTGCAGACCCTCCATGGTGTCACACGCAATCAAGTACCTTTTCTCCCCATGTTGAAGTTGTACCATCAGAGTCACAGGATATTGCAAACAAAATTTAATTCCAGCAAGATACAACTTTTTCTTTATTTCCGAATACTCCTTTTGCTTCTCCCTAACCGACGGTGTCTGATCCTGGAACAGCCAGATAGACAGGCCATTCCACTACAGAGCTTTTTTTTGCCTAGCAGCAAAAAGCACATGGGACTTCTCTTTGTAGTTTAGGAACCGTATAATTAAGACCTGAGGTCTCGCTCCCGGTGGGGGCATCTCTCTTAATGCTCTATGTGCGCTTTCCAGGTTGTAAGCCTCTCCAAATGGTGCAGGGCTGAGCAATTTAAGCAAGAGATCTTGTATAAAAGAAACACAGTCAGACCCTTCAGCCTTCTCTGGGAGCTCTGCTAGGATAAGATTATTCCTTCTACTCCTGGATTCTTAATCTTCCATCTGATCTTCGAGCTTCTTGACTTGTTTTCAAACTACAACCAGCCCCTGCTCCATAGTGGATCCCTTCCTTTCTTGGGAAGAGACTCTAGCTACCACGTCCCCCATCCTCTGAGCCAGCAAGTGCAATGCCAGTTTGACTGTGGCAAAATCAACCACCAGCCCCTGCAACATTTGCTTTATTTCTAGAATGTGCTCCGTAGTCGTATTGGAACCCCCTTCTATTTCTAATTGGCCTGCCTGTTCATCTGGTATGGGAGATAGGGGTTTCGGTTGTTTTACTGCAGGAGTTTGTGCCACCAGGGGCTCTATAGCTTTGGTCTCCATCCTGATAATGCAGTTTGGCCTGTTGCTGATGCTGAAAGTGCAGTGTTGGAGAGGTAATAGCCACTTTCACTCGTACCGACCCACAACGTTTCTGCAGGGAAATCGAGTCAGAAGCACCTCACTGACTGGAATAAGGTATTTAGACTTGAAATAGGACCCCAAAAAAGTTTAAAAGCTATTTAAATTAGCAGGGCCTAGGAGCAGCATAGAGGACATCCTCTCATGCCAGGGTCATCACGTGATCCTTCCGAGGAACCAGACATTCTAGCAGGAGGAAATTTCGGCATGTCTTTCAGTCTTTGATCTTTATGACAACCCCCTGATATGGTGGCAAGACACTAAAAGTGACATAGGGTTATTTTGCAGTAGAGGGGCTAAACAAGCAGCCACTTCTAAATATTTAAATTATCTTAAACTAAGGCATAGGTTATAGATGTTATTGTCTCAGATGGTGGACACAGGAGAAGATTTATCAGAACAAATAACATTGGTTAACACAGACATGAGAAATGTTCAATATGACAGGGTCCAAACTGTTTTTTGAGCAGAAGTTCGGCACTCAGGGGAAAGTAAGTCAGTTTACCCCATATGATAGTTGTCATCAGTGGGTGGAATCCCAGTTTATGACGGAATTGCAGACAGAGACGGGGGGTATTACAAAGGATGGGGTGGAAATGCTACAGGTAGTGGAGATGTATGTGAGACAGGTCTTTGAACAGTCTGAGGCTTGTTCAGACTCCCTAATGGATTTCTTACAGCATCTTGCCCTTCCTAATATTCAATGGGGAGAGGCGAAGTTTCTTACCATGCCAATCACGAAGACTGAGCTGCTTACTGCAATTGCGGCAGCCAAGTAAAGTACTTCCCCTGGACCTGACGGACTGCCAGAAGAGTTTTATAAAAAAATGGTGGACTTACTGAGTGATCATTTATTGATAGTTTTTAATGAGATATTGCATGGAAAGTTCCCCTTACCCCAAGCATTAGCTGATAGCCTTTTGATTTTTTTATATAAAAAAGGTGATGGGGCCCACATTTTGAACTGGAGGCCAGTTAGTCTACTGCATGTGGATTGGAAGTTATTAAGCACAATTTTTTGCACCAGATTGGCGAATGTGGCCAAATATGTTGTCTCGTCAGCCCAAACGTGTGATATACCTCACAGATCAATGAAGGACAACGTGATGTTACTCGGAGAGCTGTTTAGCCAACAGGGTACTCAGGAGATTCTTTTAACTTTGGATCAGTCACATGTGTTTGATGCAGTTCCCCATGATTATTTGTTTTCAGTTTTATGGAAGTATGACATACCTGAAGGGTTTGTGAGATGGGTGGAACTTTTGTATAGACATGTGTCTTCCACTCCAATGGTAAATGGTAGGAGAGGGAGACATATACCAATTTTAAGAGGGGTACAGCAGAGGTGCCCATTGAGCCCCCTGTTGTACGTACTAACTATAGATCCTCTTTTGTGAAGGTTGGAAGTAGATAGGGACATAAGGCACATCAGGGGGTCGCATTGTCAACAGTTCCTAGTGGTTCTGGCTTATGCCAATGATGTGACTCTTCTGGAGGCAGACAGAGACACAGGAGAGAAAGCCCTGGGAATTGTAGAGGAATTTTCAAAGGCATCAGGGTCCAGAATTAATAAGGATAAATGTGGGGGAGTGGTACTAGATGAGGCACAGGACATAAGTACTGATGCTATAGGGGGTATTCGATTATCAGACCCTCCAAGAAAAATTCTGGGAATCCTTTTTGGAAACAAAGATTTGGCCACCCTAAATTGGGATGCATGCATTGAGAAAGCAGAGGAGAACTTGAACTGCTGGAAATCCTTCCCTATGTCTGGGAAAAAAATAATGTTCTTGTTTAAAACCTTCATCATTCCCCTTTTTTAACTACAAGTAGTATAGTTCCTTTACCTGTTAAGTTAGAAACTAAGATTTACAGTATAGCCTTTAGATTGTTATGGGGCAGTAGATTAAATCCAGTTAAGTGACAGATAACATATAGGCCTATTCAGGAGTGGGGATGGACATGTTACACCCAGTCATCTTCTTTTTCACCATGTATGTGTATTCCAATATTTTACAGTTACTAACTGGTAGTACTCTGCCATGGGTGGAATTTTAGAGACAGATGTGATCTGTTTTTTCGTAAATGGATGACTCAATCATGGGGCCCCTGTAGAACTCCCTTGGTGGGAGAATCTGTATATTTAAAGGAAGTATTTAAGAAATTGAAAGGATGGAACCTGATTGCCCAGGACATGAAGTATACTGTATGAAAGGTTGCCTATAAAAATATTGTGGCAAAAGAGGTAGATAGGGTTCCTTAGTTTATTGTTTCACACAGTATTTCAAGTACGGATATATTATCTCTGCTGACAAAAGTTTGAGTCCCTCCAAAAATGTGGGACACACTGTGGATGTGTTGCCATGACCGACTTAATGTCAGGGGGAACCACCACCACAAGGCAGTAGTAAACAGGGTATGTTTGAAAGAACGTGTGTGAATCAGATCAAAATGATGAAACATTTGTATTTTGAGTGCTCATACATTGATGGGTTATGGAACTCGTTGGCAACAAACTGGGATTTACCACGGATGTGACATATGAATTATGATATTCTAATATATGGGAAAATTGGAGGCAGGTGGAAGAAATTTCATAAGGGAATGCTGAGAGTGGTTTTAGCAACCCTAAAATGGGTTATATTAAAAATTAGGTGTCAATATGTGCTGCAGCAGAAAAATATTGATGTGGCAAGGTTAATTGGTCGAATAAACACAGAAGTGAAAGGCATCTATAAAATACAATAGTTGACATTTCCGCTGCAGATGCATAAGGTCTGGTGGAGGGACTGGCCTGCAGCTGTGGCATCCTAAACTATACAAGGCACTAGGGATTGAGGTTAGGAATGCTTACGTTTGATCTTCTGTTTTACTGGATTGACTTGGGAAAGAAACAAAATGTTTCAGTAATACAAACATGTTTCATTCATCCTAATTTAACACGTAGTTTCGAGTCTAATTTTTCTTCATGTGTTACTCTTTTGGATGGGGTTTCCTGCGGTATTCTGTGGCATGAAGTTCCTACTTGATTTGGAAGGATCTGGGTGGTGTATTTACAGCATGTATAATCGGAACAGCTGTGTTTTTGAATTTTTTTTGTTTTCCTTTTGTTTCTTTTATGACGGTATCATTTTTGTTTTATTATGATGTGTATACCTCTGACATGGAGTTCTTCTGTATTGTTTTTGATGATTCCTGTTTTGTTGTTTGGTGCATTACTCTTCTTGCATACATGCATCTTTTAGCTATGAATAAAAAAATTCCCTACTCTTTTTGAGAAGTGCAATAGGATCTTTAACATCCACCTGAACAGGCAAACAGAAAAGACAGGAGTACCCCCCCTTCCCCAATGCTGCACTACGGTGTCAGAATTGGGACTTAAAGAGCTAGTGGAGCCAAACCAGGCACAGGAAAATAATATAAATTTTAAGTAGTCAGTTATAACATTTTTATTTCTGAAGTACCTTTCTTTTACCTTTTGCCCATCAGACAGTCTTCTATGTCATAATGTTGTGGTAGATGTCTGGAACAGCTCTTAGCATAGCAGCTGACATATCGAGCTCTACTGCCCCCCACTACATCATCAGCATTGTGATTTTGCTGACAGTGAAACCACATGTGAATGACCTGGCAGTCACTGAATTGCTGTTCCTAAGTAGCAGTGATGTCACAGTCAGTGAGGTCGCAATGTTGGTGATATAGTTGGGGCAGTATAGCTAGCTATGTCAGCTGCCTCAAATAGTGCTGTTCCACACATCACACATATTAACATCAGGTAAAAATCTTCTTATTAAACAAAGAGAAAAGATAAAGTACCTCAAATATAAAAAGGTAAGGGTAGACTACTTTTAAAATGTAATATTAGTTTTAGGCAGTACACAAGATATTTAACCCTCATGCCTAGTGTGGGGATAGAACCCACAGCCTTCTGATCGTCCAGTCTCAGAGGTCAGTGTGCATGCTCTTTTTTGCATCTTTCATTTGTTAGTTTTTACACAAATTCTCTCAAACTTTTTTCTGACCACCTGATGGAATCTTGAATGAGTTACATAAATGTTATTATTTTCTTCAAGGCCTTGAACCTGCAACTAAATACGCACTCAGTACATCATATTATAAATTGAGAAAAAAATAGTCTTCTGTTTCCAGTGATTGCCTCCAATCTGTCCTGCGGGAAGGAATGTCAGGCAGCTAACAATCTGCATTCCACTGTCTGTAATCTGGTAGCGAGTCTGACTTTTGTTTTCACAAAAAACCAGGAGGAAATTAATTCCCTAGGTTGCTGAGAGAAATAAAACAAATCTGTTAGACTGAGCCAGACAGATTATAGAAACAGCAGTTTAAAACATTTTTTTTGTTAATATCTTGAGAAGTTCTGAGGTACAATACAGTAGCATCCTCCTCCTCCCTCCTTCAGATGCCTTTAACATAGAGCAACAAATAGCAAATATCAAGGAGAGTGCACTATTTTGCAGCTGTGGAGGAATACACACAGATGTCTAAAATAGAAGTTCTAGGAAAAGCCTTTTTAGCGCTACAAGTGACAGAAGGGCTGTAGGCTCTGCCCACAGCCCTAAAAATTAATGTCAGCTGTTCAGTACTGCCACTGGGCTGTCTTGCAGATCGCAATACATAAGCCACTTATAATACAGCTCTCACAGCAGGATCTCACTCCAACTATATGACAGGCACTTTCAACTTATAACTGAATGCCTTCCCTTACAACTCTATCACTTTCTGTCTCTCAGCATAAAAACTAAAAAACAAGCAGCATGGTATTAGTGTGTATGGGGGTGAAGGACAGGGTGGGACATCTAACAAAAACATATTCTGCCTAGCAACAGTGAATTATTTATTCTACAGAGGAAGGACATTATACTAAACAATCTATAAAGCAGTGTTTTTTAATGCAATTGTAATACTTACTTTAAAAATCTTCACTTTCTACCAATTGTACAATCACACTAATCTACTCAAGGATGTGGGTTATCCTTGCATTTACCCTCTGCTGGTGCAGTTAAGTCACTCAACCTGTGCTCTGATGACCAGACCACATTAGGGAAGGGTAACTCCCAGCATAAACCAGACATTGTCATGAATTATTGCTTATGTACCTGGGTAATCATCCTGTCCTCCACTAGTAAACTGAAACAGTCCAAGCAGGCTAAATCTCCACCTCTGATCATGCGGGTTGGTTCCAGCAGCAGTATAAAATCCAGTAATATTAAAATGGTTCTTTTGATCCTCACTTCTACAACAGTATTAGTCCAACCACAACATTCACCTCCTCCACAGCTGAGGGGAGTGTGGGCCGTCTTCAAAGCCCTTCCTAACCTAAACTGTAACACTCATTTCCATGGCTACCCAGAAGAAAATGAATGTGGTGGAAGGAAACATCAAGGATCACTTCCTGGTAGCTGGGTTATCAAGCCAAACTCTGATCCAGTCTACTATCACAGAGAATGATATGATTTTGGCAAATTAATGGAAGAAATACTATTGATCCAAAAACTACAAAGAGCTGGAACATCACAATCTACAAGTGTTGCCATCAGTGATTAAAAAGCAGTCACCTCACAGGATTTAAGACAAAAGGCCCATGTTTGTACTTTAGTACATGCTGCAATAAAACATTTATTTATATGGACCTTAGTGTGCACTATCCTATAGATCTGAATCCTGTTGATTATTATATATACCAAGATACCCTATGATGATGGATTACACACATGTTCATCTTTGTTAGCAAGAGTTAATGTGTAGAATATCCTGTAATCCCTTTATTTTGAAATTGATAAAACTAGTTTTGGAGCAAAACTAAGGGTTTATTTTGTATTAAATAATCAGGTGTTTCCCAAATTAATGGCACAGACATGGAAGCAAAGGGTGTCAGTGTGGCTCATTTGGTGACACATCCACCTCTGGACCAGAAGGTTGTGGGTTCTTGTCCCACACTGGGTTTGGACACATACTTAAAACACTGGCATCTGAGTGAAGTATTGGGGGGTGCTGTACTCCTGGGGTATGCCATCCTTCAGATAAGATGTTAAACCAAGGTCCCTTATACCCATCCTGGTGCTGTCCTGGTGGGTGTCCAGGTGAAACATAGAAACATAGACTTTGACGGCAGATAAGGACCACTTGGCCCATCTAGTCTGCCCATTTCCCTACCTACAGGATAGGCCGCAGATCCTAGTTAACCAACATCCTAATTCTTCCTACCCCCCCACAAGAATTGCCTTTTGTCTGTCCCATGCATTCTTGAATTCTCCCACAGTTTTAGACCCCACAACCTCCTCAGGAAGGCTGTTCCATGCATCCACTACCCTCTCTGTGAAATAATACTTCCTCACATTGCCCCTGAACCGCCCTCCTTCTATCTTTAAATTGTGTCCCCTTGTTCTTGCAAGTCTCTTTTTCTGAAAGATACTAACCTCCAGGACTTTGTTGATTCCACTGAGGTACTTAAAACTTTCTATCATGTCCCCCCTCTCCCTTCTTTCCTCAAGGGTATACATATTAAGCTCCTTTAGTCTCTCCTCATACGGCTTCTCTTGCAGACCCTGCACCATTTTAGTTGCCCTCCTCTGGACTGCCTCTATCCTGTCTATGTCCTTGTGGAGATGGGGTCTCCAGAACTGGACATAGTACTCCAGATGGGGTCTCACCAACTGTCTGTACAGAGGGATAACAACTTCCTGTTTTCTGCTGATGTTGCCTCTCCCTATACATCCCAGTATACCCCCAGCCCTCCCTACTGCCTTCACACATTGCTTGCTAACCTTAAGATTATCTGATATGATTACCCCCAGGTCCCTTTCCTTTTTTGTTGTTACCTCCCCACCCATTGTGTATTCTTCCCGGGTTCTTGTTTCCCAGGTGCATTATTTTGCACTTCTTTGCATTGAATCCTAGCTGCCATACTTCTGACCATTCCTCAACCTTGCCAAGTCCTTTTCATCCTTTCCACTCCTCCTTGTGTATCAACCCTGTTGCAGATCTTTGTGTCATCTGCAAAAGGCATATTTTCCTTCAGTCCCTCTGCAATGTCACTGATGAAGACATTAAAGGACTGGACCCAATACTGAACCCTACGGTGCCCCACTAGTAACCCCCTTTCTTCAGTGGACTCCATTTACAATTACCTTCTGTGTCCTGTTGTCCAGCCAATGTTTTCCCAGGCTACCACCCTGGGTCCCACTCCCAGGCTGGTTAATTTGACTATTAATCTTTTGTGCGGGACTGTGTCAAATGCCTTGCTAAAGTCTAGGTAGGCCATGTCCACAGCCCCTCCCTTGTCTACTACTTTGGTAACCCAGTCAAAGAAATCTATTAGATTCGTCTGACATGACCTTCCCGCTGTGAACCCATGTGGAAGTAAAAGAACCCATGGCACACTTTGCAAAGAGTAGAGGACATTCCCAGTGTCCTGGCCAACATTCCCTTCCCATAAACCAGATCATGCAATTGTCCAGGCTGTGTGTGGGTATAATGCGATATGGCCACCACTACACATTTAGTCACTTCACTACCAGTCTAGCATTGCTTATAAAGTGCTTTGGAATACACTGTGTATGAAAAGACCTATATAAATGCTGATTTTTCTTCTTCTTCTTCTTCTCACTCAATTTCATCAATATTTATTTGGGATACAGAGAAAGTGGATTTCATGTATGATGCTTATATGAATCCTTCTTTAATCTAAATTGTATTTATACTACTAATACATAGATGATCAGCTTATTCTGTGGAGAGGATCTGTAAATGAACATATTTCTTTCAAAGATTATTTGAAGGCTTATAATAAAACTGTTGAATTCATTCTAAACTGAAGTCATAAAAATGTCAATTTCTTGGATATGCAGTTTAGAAATAACAAATATGATGAAGTGTGTACTATGTTATAAATCCAATGACTAACATACTATAACTTCCAAGAGCAGAAAACTGTTGTCTATGAGATATAAAAGTGAACATGTCTAAAGGACAATTTTATCAAACTAGGAGCAATTGTAGTACTAGTTTAACTTATAATAAAAAAGCAGAAAAACATGAAAAATTACTATACAGTATGAGGGGGGTATTCTGAGGTATTCGTTGCAAGGACTAGACAGGTTGTTGAGAATAGGGACATACAGTAAGGAAACTACCAGCAGTGTAGAGAAGTATAGTGAACAGGTAAAGTAGTTATTTAAATTTTATTACAACATTCATTACAGAGGCACAACAAGTCAGGAACATCATGTAGAAAAACTGGGAGATACTGAAGAAACATAGAAACATAGAATTTGACGGCAGAGAAGGACCGCTTGGCCCACCCAGTCTGCTCATTTCCCTGCCTACTGGATAAGCTGCAGATCCTAGTTAACCAGCAGCCTACTTCTTCCTACCCCCACCCCCTAGAATTGTCTTATGACTGTCCCATGCATGCTTGAATTCCACCACTGTTTTTGACTTCACAACCTCCTCCAGAAGGCTGTTCCAGGCATCCACAACCCTCTCTGTGAAAAATACTTCCTTAAATACTACTGCCACCCCCCATCTTCAAAGTGTAACCCCTTGTTCTTGCACACCTCTTTTTTTGAAACATGCTAACTCTTGGACTTTGTTGATTCCCTTGAGGTACTTGAAAGTTTCTATCATGTCCTCCCTCTCCCTCCTTTCCTCGAGGCTATACATATTAAGCTCCTTTAGTCTCTCTTCATATGCCTTCCAATGTAGACCCTGCACCATTTTAGTTGCCCTCCTCTGGACAGCTTCCTTCCTGTCTATGTCTTTGCGAAGACTGGGTCTCCAGAACTGCACGCAGTACTCCAGATGGGGTCAGACCAGCTGTCTGTACAGAGGAATAATAACTTCCTGTTTTCTACTGGTGATGCCTCTCCCTATGCATCCCAGTATCCCCCCAGCCATCCTTGCTGCCCTCTCACATTGCTTGCCCACCTTCAGGTCATCTGATCTGACTACCCCCAGGTCCCTTTCTATTTTTGTTGTTGTTAGTATCTCACCCCACATTGTGTATTCTTCCTCTGGGTTTTTGTTTCCCGGGTGCATTACCTTGCACTTCTTAGCACTGAAACTAAGCTGCCATACATTTGACCATTCCTCTAACATTGCTAAGTCCCTTTTCATCCTTTCCACCCCACCTTGTGCATCAACTCTGTTGCAGATATTTGTGTCATCTGCAAAGAGACATACTTTTCCTTCCAGTCCCTCTGCAATGTCGCTTATAAAGACATTGAAGAGGACCGGTCCTAATACTGAACCCTGCGGTAGCCCACTAGTAACCCCCCTTTCTTCAGAGTGGACTCCATTTACTATTACCCTCTGTGTCCTATTCTTCAGCCAATTTTTTACCCAGGCTGTCATCTTGGGACCCACTTCCAGGCTAGCTAACTTGTATATTAATCTTTCTTGTGGGACTGTGTCAAATGCCTTGCTAAAGTCTAGGTAGGCCATGTCCACAGCCCCTTCCTGATCTACTGCTTTGGTCACCCAGTCAAAGAAATCTATCAGATTTGTCTGGCATGACCTTCCTGCTGTGAATCCATGCTGCCTTGGGTCCTGTGCCCCTCTGGCCTCTAGATACTCAACAATTCTTTCCTTGAGAAGTGATTCTATCATTTTCCCTACCACTGAGGTTAAACTAACAGGTCTGTAGTTTCCTGCTTCTGCCTTGCTCTCACTTTTGTGAAGGGGAATCATATCTGCCCTCCTCCAGTCCTCGGGTACCACCCCATCCTCCCATGATTTGTTAAACAGGGTAGTCAGTGGTGTCACTAATTCTACCCTTAGTTCTTTTAGAATTCTGGGATGAATCCCATCAGGACCCTTTGCTTTGTCCACCTTCAGTTTTAAGAGTTCTTTCAGAACCCTTTCTTCTGTAAATGGGCTGGTATCAACTTCTGTATCCAGAGTGTTTCTACTGTTTGTTTTAGGTACCTCCCCCTCTTCCTTTGTAAATACTGAGCAAAAATATTTGTTTAGTATCTCTGCCTTTCATAGTCACCCTCTGCCCCCCTTGTTAAGCCTCACTATCCCTCCTTGGTCTTCCTTGGCTCCCTGATGTACCTATAAAAGGTTTTATCCCCTTTTAACTGAGTTGGCTATCTTTTCCTCAGTTTGGGCCTTTGCTGTTCTGGCTGCCTTCCCAGCTTCCTTTAGCTTTACCTGATACAGTTCTCTGTCCTGCTCCTTCTGTGATTCCTTATACTTCCTGAAAGCTTTCTTTTTTTCTTGAACCTTCACTGCCACTTCCTTTGAGAACCATAGTGGTTTCTTACATCGTTTAGTTTTGTTTATTTGCTTCACACAGAGGCTTGTTACCTCTGTGATGGCAGATCTTATTATTCCCCATTGTTCTTCCACCCCTCCTTCCTGCCCATTTGCTAGTGCATCCTTAGGCACTCACCCATTTTGGCAAAGTCAGCCCTCCTAAAGTCCAGTACCTTTGCCTTTGTATGGCTTGACTCTATTGCTCTCAGACCCACATTCTACACAAACTCTGCTGTATATATTTTTAAGAAGGAGAAGAATATCAAGTACAATCTTGCACACCTTTATTATCAGTCACCACAAATGAATACAATGTGGGTCAACAGCTGAGATGGTGTTTTAAATGGAGTAGGTGTTTGAAGTGCAAATATATCAAATAGTTATATCTCATTTGTGAACCCCAGAACCAGACTAATGTATCATATTAAAGATTTAATGTAATATGATTCACCTAGATAGTTTACATGAGTGTCTGTGAGTGTGGCACTTTCTATATTGGATGTACAAAACTGAAATTTTAGTGATGTATGGAATGCAGAATTCCGTCAGAGGAATTAGTGCAAAATGACCATTCCACCGGTGGAATTTCCACTGGAATTTTGTTTGTTTGTCTGCAGAATTCCATCTACTGTGATCCATGGAATAATATTCATTGGAACATTATTTTTTCCACTGAAAATTATTCTGCAACAATTTCCATGGAAAATATTAAGTTCAATGGAACAATATTCTGCAGAACAGCAGTTTTTCCACAGAAAATCATTCCACAACTCTTTTATGCTGCGGAATTCTTCTGTTCTGTTTCCAGCAGAATTTGGTGGAATTTTAGCAGAATTTTGAATATTCCACAGAATTCTGTTCCACTGGAATTTGAAAATTCTGCACAGCACTATGAAATTCCGAACCTGTGTAAGTGAGCCCATCCATGCAGTTAGAAACTGGGATTTGCCATACACTTTGGCTAACATAACAATACAGTATATTCAGAGTGGCAGATCCAAACACCATTCTGAAGTTATTGCACTGGAAAATAGTTCATGTGGACCAAGACTTTTTGGGACCTTTTGAAAAAAGACTGTTTCAAAGAGAGAACTTCTTGATTTACTACATAAGGGCATGTTAATGGATTTTCGTAAATGATAAGTAGCAGGTAGTGCATTTTCTAGGTTGATTAATTAGGTTTAATAATGGGTCTGTTCATGAAAAGGGGTTACCAATGCCCATCATACAGTGCATACCACATTTTAAAAAAGCAAGATCTGTCAGGCACATGTTTTTGACTAAATCTGAATGCTGGCTATATAGGCAGATAAATAACATAACTATAGAATTCTAGAGTATCCATATTTTGTTTGATGGGGTATCCCGCTCCATTTTGCTGCTTTTTTACCTGAAAAAGTGTGACATGCAACAGCACATTTTACTAATTGTTTTTGCAAGCTTTATTTGCTGTTTGCCATTATTAAAGTAAATCCACTTACTAATATGGAGTTGTTTTTCTTATTATCTGTACTCATTAGCCCCGTGTTTTTTATTATCTGTAGTCTTTAGCCCATTGTAATGCTCCACTTTTTAATTTATGCAGCTTTGTATTTAGTGCGGTGAATGTAACAGTAGGTGTCACAGCATGTTACATTCACCCACATGGCCCCTAAATCTGTACATGTGCTATTAGCACTTTAAAAGATTTTCTGGCTTCTCTCCTAGTTTGCCTTGTTGTGATAACTGACTGTGTTACTGCCTGATCTATCTTTCCCACAGAAGGGATAGCAACATTTGACCCTCATTCTACTTGGGGTCACATCAGGCCCAATGTTTACTCGTCAGTCTGTGACAGTTGCAAAGTCATAACCTGCCCATCAGAACCAAAGAGCAACCATAGAGGGAGGAGCTGAGTTGTGGTTTAAAACCCATTGTTTGCACATGGCTCCTCCATTTGTAGGGCTACATTCCATGAAGATAAGCACTGCATGCAACAACGAGGGTTGCAGTTGCATTCACCACAGGTAGACTTGGTTACCATCATTCACTGATTGTTGGGCAAATTTTCAGAGAGCATACTTCAGTGACAACTGCATGTCTAAGGAAAGTGCTGAGCATAAATTGTAATAGGGATTATTCAGTGTATATGGGGTGGAGAGTTAAAATTTATTTTCTTTGTGGTGTCACTTGTTACATTCACCACAATATGTGTCATCAACCATCATACCTGCCAGTACTGTTATTATTGTCAAATTGCTCCAGGTTTTGTAACACTATGTCAGTTATTAGTAGTGGTGTGATAGCCATGGGGCATGTTCAGTAATTTTTTTATAACGTGAAACAAATGTGTGGTGTCACTTGTTACATTCATATGAACATACGAACATGCGAAATTTGCCAGCAGATAAAGGCCTAGATGTCTATCAAGTCTGCTTAAATGTGCAGCTAGCACCCCTTATTCTGCAGCTGCCCCACCTTCCCACCCTTCCCCTTCATTAACCCTCCCCCTTGTCCTATCCCATCCTCATTTGAAGCAGTCCACTGTTCTACTGCATACCACTTCAGCAGTGTAACATTCCACCCAGCCACCACCCTCTCTCTAAAGTGTTCTCCTCATCTCCCTCCTGAACTTTCCTCACTCCAGTCTCATGACATGGCCCCTGGTGCCCTCCCCTCCCTTACTTTGAACAGCCCCTCTGTACCCATCATGTTTATTCCTTTCATGTATTTAAAGGTTTCAATCATGTCACCCCTGTCTTTCCTCTCCTCCAGTGAGTACATGTTCAACTCCTTCAACCTCCTCTCAATGATAAGTCCCCCAGCCCCTTGATCATCTTTGTCGCTCTGTGCTGCACCCCCTCCAGTAACTTAATGTCCCTCTTCAGATACGGACGCCAGTACTGCATGCAGTACTCCAGGTGTGTTCTAACTAATGACCTATACAGTGGCAGAATCACCTCCTCCCTCCTCGAGGATATACCCCTTGCAATACAACCCAGCATTTTGTTGGCCTTTGCAGCTGACTTCCAACATTGTGCCAAGTTGTTCATTGACCCTGTAATGAGCACACCCTTCTCCTCCTCTGTCTGGGCTAGCTGCACTCCCCCTAACTGGTAACTCCTCCTTGGGTTCTTCATCCCAAAATGCAGCACCTTGCACCTTTTGGCATTAAAGTCCAGTTGCCAGGTGTTTGACCAGGTTTCAAGCTTTGCCATATCATCTTGCAACCCCTGCCATCCCCCTAGGTCATCCACCACCGTGCCTACCTTGGTATCATTAGCAAACAGACTGATCTTGCTCTTGATGTCCCATGATATGTCTGCAATGAATATCCCAAACAACACTAGCCCCAACACTGAGCCCTGTGGAACACCACTCGTCACTGCCCTTGGGTATGAGAGCTCCCCACCCACCACCACCCTCTGTTGCCTTCCCTGCAGCATAATAATTGCACTCTTGCGCAGTGTGATTTGGGGGGGGCAAATCTGCCTCCTGCTGAATATTGCAGAATGGCACATTTTCAGACTTGCGCTGGAGCAACCCTATTGCGCATGGCACAGTACTTTTGAATATCTGGGCCATTGTGTTTTTTCAAAGATAAACTGCATATACTGTAGTACTGATAAGCAATGACAGCACTAAGTACTTTATAAATAGTTTGACAATTACATCACTGGCAAGTGTGATGCTTAACACAACATACCGTGGTGAATGTAATGAGTGACACCACACATTTGTTTCAGTTTTACAAAGTTTAGTGATCATGCCTAATGGCTAACATGCTACTAATAATAACTGACACAGTGCTACAAAACCTGGAGAAATCTGACAATAATAACAGTAGTGAAAGATGTGATGTTTGATACCACATACCGCGGTGAATGTAACAAGTGACACCACACTTATGTTTGACTTACTAAAACTGTACTAAACCTGCCTAACAACTAACATACTACTATTACTGACTGACATACTGTTATAAAACATGAAAAAAATCAACAATTATATTACTGGCAAGTGGGATGCTTAACACCATACTATAACGTGGTGAATGAAAGGCAAATGAAATGTAATGAAAGGCACAAGGGAAGTCACAGAGTTTGGAACTGTCTGATTTTGAAAGCAGCACAAGAGAAGTCACCGAGTTTGGAACTGTCTGATTTTGAAAGCAGCACAAGGGAAGTCAAAGAGTTTGGAACTGTCTGATTTTGAAAGCAGCACAAGGGAAATCACAGAGTTTGGAACTCAGTGCTTTGGCTTCTTACAAGGAACTAGAAGGGGGACAAGATCAGATCTACAGTACAGTAGCTTCTTGTTGTTTTACATTTTTTCTTGTGGATTCTTCTTGGTAGAAGGTTATTTCTTTTCTTTCTTACTACTAAGGGGCTAGCAGGGTATTGTTTGGGGCTGTTGGAATTTTAAAACCTGTTTTGGTAGCTATAAGTTGGCTAATTTGTTTGATTCACTGTGTGGCAGGCTGCATTTGTAGAGACCTATTTCTTCTGTTTCAAAACATAATTGGTGTGATTTAACTGGGTCTGTTTCTTTGAATTGGAGACATATATCTTCTAATTCCAAGCCTATTTTTATGTGTTGTTGGTGAAGCTGTTTGAATTAGAGTCCTGTTTCTTTGGGTAGCAAACTTATTTTCGGGGCTTTGAGTAGAATTGTGATTCATTGTTGCTGGCTTCACTAGCTGCAAAGTTTGAGTGCAGAGTGGGGGAAGGGTGCTAATGGTCTGACCAGAGGCCTCAGCTACCTGATTGTTTCTGGAAGACTTGGGCTGGTCCACCCTTGGTCCATTATTTCCTTTATACCAGGGGTTCTGACATCACTTCCTCAAACAGGCAAAGGATATACCTATCATAGCAAAAGCAGACATCCAGGAAAGGAACAGCAGCAAGTGAAGAGGGGACTACTCTCTCAGTGGAAGGAAGTAAATGCAAATCTAGGAGCTTTCGTTATTACTTCTTTGCATTGATATTGCATTGCGGAAAGGAGGAGTAGGAGTTTGAAGAAGGTTGTGCAATGGCTACTTAAAGTCTGTTTTTGAGTGTGGATAGGAAGGATAGGAATATAAAAAGCAGTTGCTCAATATATCTAAACATGTGCAACAAAAGAGGTAAGGGAAATAAAGAAAATGTTTTGCACTGATAGAGGTGGGGGAGACTTGGGGGAGTGTTTGGTATCCTGCATCTGGAAGGGTGGGGGGTCGCTGGTGGGCAATGACAGCAAAGGGTAGGGTGGTAGGCTGCAACAACTGTGGTGCACCAATCTTTCTAAAAATTGCTTGGAGTGTGGGAGGATGTTTAGTGTGCAACCACATAGAAAAACTTAGAAAGGAGATTGAGGGTGTGCAGGAGGAACTAAGACAGGCAAGGCAGATTGGGGGTGGGTTTAGCCCAATACTGGAGGGAGGAAGAAGGGAGATGAGGGAGGGTGATTTAAGCCAACAGTGGTGAGAGGAGGTCAGAAGAAGGAAGCAGAGACAAAGGGCCCAGGCCAGGAAGAACAATTGCTGGGAAACCAGGTCAGGAGACAAAAGACAAATGGAAGGAGAGATAGGGACTTGTGGGGAGGCGAAGAAGTGGCAAAAGTCATGGAGTGGAAAGGAGAGAACAGGTTACTATGAAGAGAGAGGGAGTGGGCATCTGTGAAGGGCCTTCAGAAAACAGTTGTGCACTGCTAGAGAGGAAGAAGGTGGAGGAGGGAAATGATGAAATTAGAGGAGTAATTGATAAATGTATGGACCAAACTGGAGCAGGGGGAAGTTCTGCTGGAAGAATTGCAACAAGGGCAAAAGGGGAAAATAATGTGCAGGAGGAAGAAGAGGAGCTGGAAATGAGAGAGGGAGATGAATAGAAGCAAGCAGGGAGTAAGAGGGGACTAATCTTAGTGCTGGGGGACTCAATATTAAGAGGAGTCGCATTTGGGTGGAGGCCATGCCAGGAATGACAGCGGAAAGGGTGGGACAGTCTGTTCTGAAATATGCTAGAAGGGGTAGGGACAAGCCTCATTCAATTATACATCTTGGGACAAACGACCTGGCTGACAAGAAAGTAGATACAGTCCAGAGGAGGTTTGAGGAACTAGCACAATTATGTGAGGGGGCAGGAAGATCAGTAACTTTTTCAGAGATACTTCCTGTGCAAAAGCAAGCACAACAAGAAAGCTGAGAATAGAGGAATTTAATGGATGGCTAAGAACCTGGTGTTGTGCTAAAGGGTATGGGCTGTTGGGGAGGTGGGGAGGGACCTGGGAGGACAGTAGTCTCTATGCCAAGGACAGACTACACTTGAGTAAGGAGGGAAAGAAAGTGTTGAAACAGAGGATGGAGGAGTACATAGAGGAAGTTGGGAATTTAAACTAGGAGTGGGGGGTGGCAGTTGGGGAAGAGATATGCAGAGACCACAGGTTGGGAAACTATATGAGCTTACCCCCATAACAGTGACAAAGGACAAATGGCAAGTATTGTTAGTGATGCTAGGAAAGGAGGGCAGGATGGGAGGGGGGGAAAGGGTGGAAGGTGGTTACCCTTAATGCTAGGAGCCTTGGGAGGAAAACTGCAGAGTTAACTTCAAATGAGAATGGGACAGGACAAGGGGGAGGGTTAATGAAGGGAAGGGTGGGAGGGAGGGCAGCTGCAGTATAAGGGAAGCTAGCTGCACATTCGAGCAGACTTGATAGATCTCTAGGCCTTTATCTGCTGGCAAATTTCATATGTTCGTATGTTCAATAATGAATGCATGCACAACTGAAGGAGGAACCATGCATAAATGGCACAGTGCGATATTCAACAACATGCACCATGCGCAACAGGGGAGCAAGCAGAAGTTGCACAATAGTGGAAATGAGACAAAATAAAAAGGAACAAGGGAGAGGTGCAAGAACTCCACACACATGTTGCTGAACTATAGCCAGACACACAGGGCAGGACACACACACAGGGCAGGACAGAGAAAGGGCACCCTGAACCCACAGGCACAGGGAAGATGTGGGGAGCCACAGCCAAATCATAGTGCAGATGGGGGAAGTGCCACACAACACTAAGGCCAATGAAGAAGGTGTTCCCAGTGCAGGGGAAGTAGCAGCCAGGACAGCAGGGGGAACACAGAAACAGCTGCCGGGGTGGGGGACACAAGTCAGGGACATGGCCAGTGCCACCATCCAGATAGAAGCAGTAATGAAGGGGGTGAGAAGGCAGGCAGCAGGTGGGTGTGGCCGTGGAAGGGCCCATCAGCGTTATCCCCTAGAATGATAGTTTCAAGGTTCTCTTTCTCCATAATAGAGCCAAGATGTGTAAGAAGTAGTGTACCAGCAGATGGGGGTCTATAGCAATCAATCACTCTGAGGGCAAGGGAAGTAGATAAATCCATCTTCAGGGTCAAACACTCAAATTTGTTTTTGACAGACATAGAATCCAGGCAGGACGTTGTAAACCTTTCCTTAACGTACACCGCCACACTACCTGCCCTATTAGGCCTGTCCATTCTGAATAACTTGTAGGAAGGAATACTAATCTCCCTGTCCTGAGATGCTGGCCTAAGCCAAGATTTGGAGATTACCAGAACATCTGGCTATGCATGGCTGACCTATGCCTGAATCATGGAGAACTTTTTTAGGAGATTGCAAACATTAACATGTCAGAAACTCATGCCTTTAAGACAAGCAGCATCTGAAGGGGATGTAATGGTAGCAATAGGACCAGGGTTTAGCTCGATGTTACCTGAGCATAACAGTAATATCTTTGATAGGGCAGTGATAGTTAGTTTAAGAATCCTGGTCCTAGTACATTTATAAGACTTGTCAGATTGGGTAAGTCAATCACTACCCCTGAAGGTGTACCGCCAGTGAGCCAGTGTTGAGAACAGGAACAGGCAAACATACACCACCCTGTCATGGTTCTTCAGGTGTTGCCAGCTATCCCCAGAGGAGAATGGGGGAGTATAGACAAGCTCAGTTGGAAAGGTACCAGAGTGGGTGTAGATAAGGTCCATCCTGTAGCCTAAAGGAAGAGAGGGGTATCTAGCTCCAGGCAGGAAAAAACAGTGAAAGCAGGGAGCAAGAGAGAATGAGATGAAGAGACAGAAGGGTTAGAGCCATAGTGCTTAGAGGATGGGTAGAGAATAACTGAGAGGGTCAGTAGGGCAAGATCAAGCCCATGGAGGTGAAGCAAGGAGAGGGAGAGGGAGCAGCTTGAGGGGAAGGGGTCCCAAGTAAGTGAGCCCAGTGAGGTTCAAGCAGGGTGGATACCAAGGTCGAGTGGGTGGAGCCAAAGCCTATTAAATAAAAGTAGGAGGTGCAGATGTGGGGTCGGGTGCACATTTTCAGCAAAAGTCATACAAAGCAGTGGGTGCCAAAGCCCAGAGACTGAAAATCCAATAGAAAAAAGGCAGGGCCAATCAATTGCCGAGCAGAGAGCAGTGGTCCAATTAGAGGAGGGGTGGCAGCAGGTGGCAGCCTATCAGAGCCTTGCAGTGCTAAACCGGAGCAGTAGGGACTCTGCCAGCTTTGAAGGTGTCCTGGTCATCCAGAGGATGGAGGTGCAGGTGGCTGCCAGGATTAGCTGCCTCTTCTAGCTGGGAGCCCAATCATGGGCAGTGGATCTAGTTTAAGATATAAAACATAGGTTAAAGTAGGGTGTTTTAGCTAAGGCAGGGGATACCAAGGCAACTTGAAAATTATTGGGGCTATGTTGAGGGTAGCATGGGAGGAAACTCAGGTATGGAACTATAAGGTAGATAGCAGAGCAGGCACTAAACAAAGCTGATAGACAAGCAGATGGTGAAAATAGGGAGATGTATTTAAAGGGAGGACATGACAAGTGTTCAGCCTAATAGTTGCTCTCTGTATCTTTAAGCGGAATTGCAATATTAGTGAGAGGGGAAGATGAAGATTGCCTGGAGCGGTGCAGCGGGGGTAAGGGAGAGTATTTAATAAAGGCTGAAGGGTGGGTGCAAAAATTCACGCAGGAAAAAGACAGGAGACGAGAAAGTGAAAGAGAAATTGGATTATTTGCAGGGCAAAGCTTACAGCTGTGACCCAAATGGAATCTGGTCTAAACAGAAAAAACTGTATCACGTTAAACGTAGTTTCTGATCCAGGGTTGATTACCACTGGACCTTAAAATAAAGAAAGCTGTAATACTTTAAAATCTACAAACCTGCAGCCAAAAAGAACTTGCACTTCAAACTACCCTGGAGTGCAAAATTGTAAACAGGCTTAGGTTCACGTTTAAATTAGGATTCACAGGACAATTTATCTGCAAAACAGAAGAAACTTAAAGCTCTTGAGTTTAATTTAAACAAAGGAAGAATAGGACCCAGGCCCTGCTTCAGGAACTAATGGCCCTCAAAACTGATACTAATGATATTCTCTGCAAAAGTTGATTTTGCTTTGGCCATAACTAAACATATATGTTGGGGTGCTGTAGAAAAATCAGGAAATATTTTGGCTTTCCGACATAAAAAAGATTTAACCAGAACTTAATTTACCAGAGTTAAGACAAAGATGGTAATGTTAGGGTCTCAAATAAAGAAATTAACAAAGGTGTTTCAAAAATTCTTTGAAGAGCTTTACCTCAGCTCAGCACCTGCAGAGAAAAACTCATTGTATGGGTATTTTGGATCCGCATTCACACAGTCCCTAGATGACATAGAAAATACCATTCTAAATAGATACCTGATGTCACAAATCCACTCAGCAAGTTAGGCCCTCAACTCCCAAAGTGCCAACTTCTGAGTGCAGTCTTGTGAACATTGTAACAGACAAGGTAACCCTTTTGTCTGTTTTTGTGAGTTCGGATCAACCTTTGGTCTCAAGTTCTGGAGGGATTCAAACTGTGAACCTCTTGCTAGCATACCCAATACATAGGCTCAGATATTTCTGTCTTTGGGGGGCTAGATATCTTTGCCTATGGGCACCTAACCAGGTATACAGAGATGAACCCTTAAAAACATTTATAAAGACCTCAGATTTAAAACGCTTCTCTTTCCAGTTTGGTACCACCATTCAAGCTTATGCCTGCTGTCTGCTATAACCATAAATACTTTTCTTACAACTAAAAGAAATTCAAAGACAGACCAAGTAAGTTCTAAAAAAAATTTTACTAAAATAGTTAAAAATATGTAAAGCACAAAATACAGAACTGTTATATCACCAGATATACAAATCTTTTAAAAGAAACAAGGTTTAAACAGTGAACATTCCTACTTACAATAGTTAGATTAGAAATCTTTCTAAATATCTGTTTACAAGTGCTCCAACGATCTTTCCTCAGTCAGAGTCTAGGTAAAAGTGTATAAGTAAAACAGAATATTCCTTAAACAACTGTATGGGACAACACATTTTTGTGTGAGGTCAGCTAGCTCCTCCTCTGTCAGATTATGTATAAAAAAATATATATCTTATACAAAAGTATTACATTCTGCAACTTCAGCATAATTCATGTCCTTCAATGATACTTCTTTTGATCTCATAATAAGCTTCCTCCTTCCAGGACATGACAGCATCATTATGATTTTCGCACTTCTATGTAATAACCTGGGTTTTCCTTCCAATGTCTTAAAATGGATATGTTATAGCTACTATGGTTGTAATTAACTCAGACAGACAGGATCCTTAATTAAGGCCTTACATGTAACACATGGTCACTAAAAACTGAGTGTGTGTGAACTCACATGCTGTCAGCACTTTTCTTATGGCTTGCATCTTTCAGCTGAAACCTGGACACTGTTCCACATAGAAGATTGATAAATAAGCTAGGTAGGCTCGGGGTGGGTCAGAAGTTGGTCAACTGGGTGGCAAACTGGTTGACTGGCAGAAAACAGAGAGTGGTGGTAAATGGTATACAGTCAGAAGAGATGCAAGTCACAAGTGGGGTACCTCAGGGATCAGTCCTGGGGCCAGTCCTATTCAACATCTTCATTAGTGACCTAGCAGATGGACTAGAGGGTAAAGCTTGTCTGTTTGCAGATGACACCAAGATCTGCAACAGAGTAGATGATCCAGATGGGGTGGGCAGAATGAGAAGAGATCTGGATAAACTAGCAGAATGGTCAGAAGAGTGGCAACTGGGATTTAATGCAAAGAAGTGCAAAATCATGCACATAGGAAGAAAACCTGAAGCCACTTATAGTCTGGGAGGAGTTGCTAGCAGTCACAAAGGAAGAAAGAGACTTGGGCATCATCATCACTGATGACCTGAAATCATCCAAGCAGACCTCTAAAGCAGTAGGTAAGGCTAGGGGTGTTAGGGTGTATTAGTAGGGTATCACAAATTCGTAAGGAGGTAATAATCCTCTGTACAAGACATTGGTTAGGCCCCATCTGGAGTACTACGTGCAGTATTGGAGCCACACCTTCACAAGGACATTAACAAATTGAGGCAGTCAGAAGGGCAGCAAAATGGTGCAGGGACTGCATCAGAAGACATATGAGGACAGATTAACGGAGCTCAATATGTATACCCTTGAGCAAAGGAGGAGAGGTGATATGATCGAGACATTTAAACACCTTAAGGGCATAAACAAGGTGAAAGAGTCTAACATGTTTAAATATAAGAAAATAGCAGGACAAGAGGACACAGCATGAGATTAGAGGAGGCCGATTAAGGGGAATGTGAGGAAATTCTTTTCACAGAAAGGGTGGTAGATGCATGGAATGGCTTACCACAAGAAGTAGTGGCTATGAATACAGTGCAGGGCTTCAAACAGGCATGGGATAGGCATAAGGGAGCAATACAAATGACTATGAATAGATAGGTCACTGACATAGCAAAGGCCGATGGCACATTTATAAGGTAGAAAAAGAAATGGGCAGACTGGATGGGCCTTGCGGTCCTTATCTGCCGTCAACTTCTATGTTTCTATGTTTCTATGGAGGGAAGGGGTTGATGAGTGAGGTCATTCAAAGGGCATCAGTTTGTTTTTTTTTACTTTTTCACTGTCCCTCTCTGCCCACCCTGTCCATTCTATTCAGCCTTACTATCTCTCCCTTTGTCTTTCTATGCTCCCTGATGTACCTATAAAAGGTTTTATCCCTCTTCTTAACCGAGTTGGCTATCTTTTCCTCAGTTTGAGCCTTTGCTATTCTGACTTCCCTCCCTGCTTCCTTCTGCCTTAACTGGTACAACTCTCTGTCCTGCTCCTTCTGTGTTTCCTTATACTTCCTAAATGCTATCTTTTTCTCCCTGACTTTCCCCACTACCTCTTTTGAGAACCATAGTGTCTTTTTCTTTCATTTTGATTTGTTTATTTGCTTCACACAAAGGCTTGTTGCCTCTGTGATGGCAGTTTTGATGTTTCCCCATTGTTGCTCCACCCCTCCTTCTAGCCTTTTTGCTAGTGCTTTTCTAAGGCATTCTCCCATCTTGCCAAAGTCAGCTGTCCTGAAGTCCATTACCCTCACTTTTGTATGGCTTGACTCTGTAGCTGAGTTTAATGTGAATCACACTGTTTGATGATCACTTGTTCCCAGATGGCAACCCACTTCTAGATCTGAGATCCTCTCACTGTCCCCATTTGAGAGTACAAGGTCTAAGATTGCTCCCTCACAAGTGGGTTCTGAAACTAACTGTCTGAGGCATGCCACCTGTAGAGCATTAAGAATGGCCCTGCTCTTGGATGTGGCTGCAGCAAATGTGCTCCAGTTAACAACTGGCATATTCAGGTCTCCCATCAACAGTATCTCCCCTTTCTCTGCCATCCTAAGAATGTCTTCTATCATATCCTTGTCCATTCCCTCCCCCTGACATGGGGGTCTGTACACAAGCCCTGTAAGGTGACCCACAGTGCCCCCTCTCCTCCCGGTTTACTCTTTTGTTCAGTTGCTTTTATCCCTTCCTTTACACAGAGAGCTACTCCTCCCCTTCTTCTCCCCTTCCTGTCTCTCCTGTAGGTTATGTACCCTGGTATATTAACATCCCAGTCATGGTTCTCTGTATACCATGCTTCTGTGACTGCTATGATATCCAGGCATTCCTCTTCCATCAAAGCCACCAGTTCAGAGAGCTTGTTGCCCAGACTACCAGCATTGGTACTCATTACCCTCCATTTCCTGATGGCCTTACTCCTTTTTGCCCCAGCCCTCAAAGTCATACTCCAGTGCAGCAGAATTGTATGAATGATTTACTCACTTCTAACATTATGTAAAGTAAAGATATCCATAGGTGCATACTTGGAGAAAATCATTGCTTCTTACAGCTGCAAAATTATCCACTGAAATTAGCTTTTGTGGCCATTAGAAACAAATAGCTTGAACTGCAAGACCCACATCCGACAAGTTAGACATTTTAAAATCTTATCCTAAAACTGAACTATGGCTAGACCAAGATACAGAGCAGGATTTTCAAATGTGATGACCTAGTTGCCAAGTCACAATTTTGTGCTATGCTTGCATTATCTGGAATGCATCATAACATTTCAATGTTATTTTTTAAGATGCTGAAGCATTTATGATATTTTACGTTCGTCACAGTATAAAAATTGATGCATACATCATTTTTCAATGCATGCATCATTTTCTGTGTTCTAACAGATGCAGCTGCATCAAAAGGTTAGATCACATTTTAATGTTGTCTTAATGCTTTTTCTCAAGTTGCACAATACCAAAAAGGATGCCACAGGTCCTTGATGCCCCAGTGAAAATCTGGCCCACAATGTTTTAAGCAACAACAAAAAAAACACTGAATTGGAGCCAAGGATACCAAAGAATAAAAGTACAATAGATTATAGCATCTCAAGCAGAAAGGCTCCCCAGCACTGTGTGGTGCACTGGCACTTCCTCAACAGGGTAGAGCCTCACAACATAGTTATTCTTTAATATACAGCACCATTGAGTTCAAATGTCATGTGAATACTTAGAGTTACAAAAACTGCATATTTTATAAATTTGTCTCAATAAAAGTTTACCCTTTACTTCTGTTTAGTTCATCTTAATATATGTATATATATATATACATATATATATATATGTGTGTGTGTGTGTGTATATATATATATATATGTGTGTGTGTGTATATATATATATATATATATATATATATATACATGTACATATATATATATATATATATATATAAAGTGACAAGAGTTTTAATCTTAGTTGCTGCTCTGTTCATTGTAAACTATCTCCTCTAATACAGCACTGCAAATCTGAAAATCATTAACACATCTACAGTATAAATGTATGCATATATGTTTATTGAAATTTAGTCCAGAAAAAAAAACATACAGACACAACATATAATTCCTAGTATTTACAGATGTATCCTGTGGGGAAGGGAACTGGGATACAAAATACTCAATAAACACGTATAGTAGAACATAAGAGAACAACAATATATGCATATGAGTAGATATAATAGTTAATGTTAAATGATTAACATTTGATAATAGAACATTGCCAAGCAGTGAGAGGGCAGAGGAAAGATTTTTACTAAAGAATGTTTAGATGCATACTGTATGTCATAGTCAGTTGTTATCTTAAAGGCAGATTACTATTTAAAGTGAACCTTTCTTGATAAGACTAACAACAAAGAGGAAGCTCACTTACAGCAATGGAAGTTATTCTGTGGCACTTTGTTGATTTCTTAAACAGCCCCCCCAAGAAAGGAAAGGATTGCAATTTGTCCATATAGGATGGTGGTATGATCCTTTTCCACTTCCTACCAGCCTGCTCTACCTCTGGGCTCTGATGTTTTATGAAGTCAGTATAGGGAGAGCACAGAGGTGCAGTCCACTGAAATCATCATCATTTTCAGACATGGTTTCTTGCCATTTAGATGGACATTAGGTAAAACTGGAGCCTGGGGGCAACTAACAAGAGTCTTATTAGTTGATGCCTGGCTTTGATTTACCTAATGCCCACTTCAAGAGCCAAAAACATTGCTTAAAAATGATGCTCCATAGACTTCAAAGGAGTGCTCCCACCAACTCTCCCTATACTGATGTCATAAAACACTAGAGTGTGGGAGTGGATCAGGCTAGTAGGAAGAGGAACTGGATCATGGGGCTAACCACTTGGAGTCAAATTACAATCCATTCCCTTCCTTGCGGGGGCTGTTTAAAAAATTTACAAAGTGCCACATTGAAACTCTCACTGAGGTAAGGGAGCTTCTTCTTTGTTGTTTTAGGTATATTAAAAAATAAGGAAGGTTCTCACTGAAAAAAGGCGTATTCAATCACTTGTCTTGAAAGGCAAAAGACAAATAACTTCCTAAATTAAATCTAGCTGGCTGGCAATCTATGTTGCATTAAGTTATTCAATCTGTAAAAATTTAAAATTTGCACACAAATGTAAATGAATGTGTACCATGCAGAAGCACTTTAGAAATATCTGACTCTTAGCTATGGATCTAGACCTACAGGAGTTAAGTCAGGTGCAACTGGTAACCCTAAATAGTTTTAGTTTGACATTTACAACCCCTTAGTACCTCAAAAGTACTACACTATCTTGTCTTATTGCTGTTGCACATTCCAAAAGATTGTCCCTCTTGATAATGTCCATGCCACACATCCTTGTGGGAGCATGAATGTATAGCCACCAGACCCCATGGGTTTCAATACCCAATGATTACCTAGTACAGATTTGCTCCTCAGCTTCAATAACATACATACTGGAGTAAATGGTCCTTTGTGACAGAGTCCACTTGTAGCGCAGTTGTAATTCTACAATATTTTATTGAACTTGATAACTGCTGTTTTAACAGTACCACTATGCACACCACCAGTACTCTGAGTCCCCTCTTCAGTGAGAGTATATGACTATTTCTTGTAGTTAGGCAGTTTGGATACCATGCTATTAATCTTGCTAAAAAAAATATACATACTGTACTATATAACTCCTGCATATCCTGGTAAAGTACACCTACACAAACTTGTAGTTTGGTGTCTCAGGCAAAACCAAATAGCTGATAAGCTGCTGTTCTAAACTGAATGCCATGAGTATCTCTATACTCATGACTGACATATACTCTCTCTTACCCAGTCCCACCTGTGTGTAGATCTGGTATTAGTGAAGCATGACTAGAATTATTGTTTCCTTTATCCAAGTAGTCATCATACAGACCCACAGCCATTTTGTGCACATGCACAAGACCATACATGTGCGATTGCCTGTGGACATCTTAGGCATGCTGTGGGCGTAACAGCCATCTTAGGTTTTCCGTTCTAGAATCATTCTGGGGCAGGTAATCACTCGCACATGAATGCTTTTTATCAGATGTCCATTCTGGGCCCACCTTTTGGGCATCATAAGAAAATCTGTAGAGGCAGGCAATAAAAGGCATCTTTTATGAAATACAGCAGCTTGTGGCTCAACCAGCACCATGAGGGATCTAGAGCAATGGACCTCAGGCACCTGATGACCCAGCTCCACAGCAAGGCATATTAATATGAGGACCCATTGTCCAATCAGCCAAACTGTCACTACCTGATGATGCAGACTAATTAGCAAACACCTCTGACCCTACCTAACTCAGAGACCCATCCATTAGTGATGCTCTCGAGAGTCAGCAGCACACCAAGACATATCACCCATCTCAGACTCTCCTCTCATGACTGGGATGAGCTGGGACAGATAATAATAGGCCAGGCTACAGTACCATAATCCCACAAGCTACCCAAACAGATCACACCATACCATAAGAAATTTTGTCTTCCATTCTTTTCACCCACATAATCCAGGAAAATTTCTAAGGCAAGGAATTGCAGGTTCTATGATATTACCTTGCAACCATCAAACAGCAGCCCTAACTGTGCTCTTTGTTCCTCCAGCAGTAAGATAGATGTCTCAGTTGAGGAAGACATCAGTGAGCAGTTGTCAAGTCTGGGTTCTACACTCTCAGTTTCCTTGAACACCAGCAAAATATAAACACAGTTTATAGGGGTGAAGGATCTGAGCATGAAAGCTTTCTTACAAAGCCTGCAATCCATGATAATCATAATGTTAGAATGTATAGAGGAATTGGCTGTGGCAAAACTTATGCCTTGACCACAGCCAGAGCTACAACTAGAGCCAGAACCAAGCCCAACACTGGAGACAGGACAGAATGTGGAAAACACAAAAATAGTGGTTCAGAGGAAAGGAAAGAGAATGGGAAGGAGGAGGAACCAACCCTCATTGCTAAACTCTGCACATCAGGTGCACTCCAGGAACTGGTATGCTCAATTAAGACACCATGGGATTTGAGGTTGCAAAACCCTTCATTGAATTGAAACTGGACCCACTGTTAAGACAAAACCAACAAACCCAGGGACTCTTTTTCCCAACTGTCCATTAATTGAAGATGCCATCATGAGAGAGTGGGAGGCAGCTGACTCAGCAAAGATACTGAAACAGAGGTTCTTTGACAAGTTCTGCCTATTAGAAGAGGAAAAGACAAAGCTATGGTGTGCAGCACCACCAGGTGACCTGCAGATAACAGCATTCAGTCACAAGACACTCCTGATAGCAGAGGGTTTGCTGCCACTAATGGATCCAGGAGATAGGAGACTGGAAGAGTACCTTAAGAAGAACTTTGAACTCAAAGGAACAATCAACAGGGTAGCCTCCACAACAATCCATGCCAGCAGTGCTCAACTTCAGTGACTGAAAAACATAGTCAAAACTCTTGCTGACAAATCCACTTATGCAGACCAGGCACAGTATAATCTATGAACATCCAAGTATTTGGCAAATGCTACAGTAGACATCTTGAAACTCAGTGCACTTATAGCAGCCATGGTCAGCATAGCCAGATGCACCCTATAGCTCAAACTATGAGATGCAGACAACAGCTCTAAAGTACTGCTGAATGAGTTGCCTTTCAAGGGCAATGAGTTCCTCAGAGGAGGGTGAGAATGTTTCCTCAGGATGACAGAAACTGGCAAGAACCTAGCAAAAGGGAAGACTGGAACTACTCTCTAACTATTTTCATTTTGTAGTATGTTTTGTCCAGATACAGATACAGAAGGGACAGAAGGCAACACAACCAGGTATAATGCAAACCATGCAGTATTAAGGCCTCATACTTTTCCCAGTTCAGAAAATGCACAGAACAAGTCAGAAGAAGCAGAGAAAGGATCGATAACAGAAGAATAAGATCAAAAATTAATAGTGAGTGACTGGACCACCACACCATCCAGACCACCTCCTTCAGTTCATCTGCCAATGGAAAGCATTCACTGCAGAAAAAATGGGTTTTTAAGACAGTATCAAAAGGATATGCGATAAAATTCACAGAGAAGGCAGATAAAATTGTCTAGTGATATCACCAGTGTCAAAAAGAAGCCCCAAGACCCAGGACATTTGAACAACTCTAAACAACCTGTGAGCCAAAAAGTGATTGCACTGGTACCCAAGGGTCAAACATGGCAAGTGGTATACTTGGTATTTCTCATGGTCCCAGAGAAAAAATTGACCACCATGTAAAACCCAAAAAGTTTAAAATGGAGATATTGAGATCCACCCTGTGCTACATCCGAGTTGAGGAATACCTAACATTCAAAGACAAGAAGGACATATACAGTACTTCCACCTGCCCATTTACAATCCCTATGGTTTTATCTATTTAGCAGAGCATTTCCTATAGCAGGCAACCCCATTCAGGCTAGAACCTTCTGCCAGTGTGTTCACAGAAGTATCAATAGTTCTGGCAGTAGCCCTGAGACAGGAAGGAATTCACATTATGCTATACCTTAATGACTGGCTAATCAGGGAAATATCAGAGGACTACTGTAAACAGCATACCATCAAAGTAATGGATGCCCTATCCAGATTACAGATGGGTAATCAACAAACACAAGAGCCGTTTCCAACCTACTCAACAAACAGAACATTTAGGTGCACTTGTCCATATAAACTCAGGCCATGGCAGCCCCTCTGACAAAATAAAAAAGAAATATCTCAAGTCAAGACAGTATCATGCAAGCAGGTGCACACACTGGTGGAAGTCCCACAGATACTTGGATCAATGTCATCCATGCTGTCTTAGTTCTATGGGCCTGGTGGAACATGCAGACCCTGTAAATCACTGGCATTCAGTTCAGTTCACCCTAGCACTGGCTCCTGATCTATATAAGATAGTCACAATGGGACAAGTGGTACACAAGCCACTTCAATGGGGGACAAGTAAAGACAGCCTCAACAAAGGGGTGCCACTGGAGAATCAACACAACATTGTGATCAATACAGATGCTGGCTTCATAGGATGGGGCACAACAATAAACAAACAAGTGGCACAGGTCAAGAAGATAAAGTCAGATTTACACCTACTGCACCAATAAGCACACTGAAGATGAGGTCACTTTATAAGGCTCTGCAAACATTCATCAAAATGTTACATGGGACGTCAGTGCTCATATGCTCTGACAACAGGGAAATGGAGGCCTAAATCACCAACACAGGTAAAACAAAGAGCTGAAGGCTCATGTATGAAACAAAAAGAGTAATGGACTGGCCCAGAGAACCCTATCACATATCTTTGCACGCAGCCTATCAGGGAAACTGAATTCCCAAGCAGACTGGCTCAGCAGGCAATCTATCAATCCAGGAGAGTGGTATCTATGTCTTCAGATATTCCAGAAAATCAACCAAAAAAGGTATCCACTACAGATAAACATCTTGGCATTACAGAAGAAAACTCAACTCCCAACCTCCTTCTCTAGTATCAGAGAGATGAACTCCTTTGGGCTAGACCCACTGTCATTGCCCTAGAACATTCATCAGGTATACGTATTTCCACCTTTCCCACTAATACAACACATGCTCAGAAGGCTAAAGAGAACACAGATTATAGTGGTACTGAGCATGCCATACTGACCCAGGAAAGCAGAGTTCACTAGAGTGCTTGCAATGACAATAGACCACCCATGACACCTGCAGGTAGAGATGTGGCAAAATTAAATTTTGCCAGAAAAATTCCCACAAAATCAGCAATTTTGCTGCAAGAAATATTTCATGAAGTTCCACTGTTCTGAAAAATATGTTGTGGGTCCTAAGTTGCAAATTTCCATCCATGAATTGCACAATTTTGCCTGCAAATGGCAAAATTTTACCTGCAAGTGGCAAATTTTGCCATTTCATGGGCAAAATATTTTGCTCTATGGGCAAAATTTCACACTCTTCAGGTGAAATTCTACATTTTGCACCCATGAAAAATTTTGCAAAATGCACAAATTGTGCAAATTGTTCTGCGTAATGAACATTTACATTTTCTCCCATCTCTACCAGAAGGCAGACCTGAGAATAACAAAAGTATTGATCCAGCATCTGAGCCCATGCAGTCTACACCTCACAGCCTGACACCTGAAAAGGCATGATTGCTGGGATCTGGATTTGAAGACAAAGTTGTAGGCATGATGTTATTGTCCAAGAGGTCCTCCACAAGGGATACTTGAGCCAGGTAGTTTGCAGATAATCAAATTGCCCCCACATACATCACAATGGCCCAAATATTATCAGTCCTCCAATGCCTAGATAAAGCATTCTCTGTGATGGGGCAGCATGGGAACAGGTGGGCATTTAGTACCAGGCACAAACCCAGATGTCATCAGATTCCTAAAAGCAGCCCTAGTCATCAGACCCACAAACAGAGCTATAACATCTCCATATAATCTCAATATGTTTCTAAATGCTCTCACTAAACAAACCTTACCACTGCACTCGGTGAACCTTATGAGACTCACACTGAAGTCTATCTTCCTGATAGGAAGCTGCTTGGCCAGTAGGGCCAGCAAACTATGTACAGTCCTGAACAAAGAAGCATTTCTGACATTTCAGCACAGCAATGTCTTCCGAAAGATGGTGCCACCATTCTACTCAAAGGTTATATTAACATTCCATGACTCACAAACTTTAGAGTTACCGGCTTTTCTTGCAAATAACTTAGATGAGTAAATTGAGTCCATTCACAGGAAAAGGGAACAGATGGTAGATCTACAGCCAATACCCACATTCAGAAGAACAGATAAAAACAGAATTTGCTGGTAGAAAAGGACCGCTTTGTCTTGAAGAGTACTTTTAGTGATAGACTGTTAATGCTTATGAATGTACACAGAACTGGATCAGCAGCATCTACGTTGGCCATTGCAACCTGGTTAAAAAGAACAATCTCAAAATCATTTTTGGGCAGTCATGCTACAACCTCTAGAAGGGCTAAAAGTCTGTTCTACACTGACAGTGGCCTTTTCATGGAATGACAGAAATGATGCTACTGTGAAAGAGGTTTTTATATCACAGCCACCTGGTCAATCATTCACACATTTGCTAGTCATTACCACCTTAATGTCAAGAACTGGTACAGAACAGGTTCCAGCTTCAGTGCTGATCGAACAGATCCAAGCTTGGTCCACCTTCCTTTCCAGTTCAAAGTTACAACTAGTGCTGTATGGAATGTGGAATTTTGCTGGTTCTTCAGTTTTATTCCACAGAAAATGATTCTGCAACAATTTCCGCAGAAAATATAGAGATCCGCTGAATAATATTCTGCAAAAAAATCATTCCACAACTATTTTCTGCTGTGGAATTGCACCATTCCATTTCTGGTGGAATTTCGACAGACTTGAGGTGGAATTTTGAAAATTCCTTGAATTTCATTACACCAGAATTTGAAAATTCCACACAGTACTAGTTACAACTACTGATAACAACTCATGTCACAAGGATAGGTAATAAGAACATAAAAAGTAGCCAGAAGAAGGAGAGCCCCAGACCTATCATGTCTGCTCAATATAAATTGGGGATTTGTATTTTACCCCTTCAATGGAGAAGTTGGCCCCTACTCTCCTTACCCTTTCTTTTTGACTTTTTCCCATGACTTCCTTCTGTGTTTGTCCAAGGCTGTTTTGAATGCACCCACTGCCCTGGTTGCCACAATCTCCTTCAGCAGCTCATTACAAGCCAACACCACCCTTTCCATGAAGGAGTGTTTCCTCACATCCCTCCTATATCTTCCCGCCACCAGCTTCAGGCTGTGTCCTCTAGTGGTGATATTTTCTCTCCAGTTGAACAGACCTTCACACTCAACTTTGTTTACTCCCTTTAGGTATTTAAAGGTTTCAGTCATATCCCCCCTCTGCCTTCTCTTCTCCAATGAACAAATCCTCAGGGCTCCTAACCTCTCTTTATATGACCTGCACTGTTATCCTCTGATCATTTTAACCATCCTCATCTGCACCTCTTCCAGCAATCGAATGTCTTTCCTTAGGTACGGATGCCAAAACCGCATTCCATACTGCAAGTGAGGCCTTACCAGAGCTCTATATAATGGCAGGATAACCTCGCTGTGCCTGCTACTGAAACCCCTTGCAATGTATTCCAGCATCCTGTTGGCCTAAGAAGATCTCCCTAAGAATGCTAAGAAGATATGCAATTTACAATGTTCATTTGCTTACCTTGTAAAAGTGATTATGTGTGCATATCTTTAGAGCATTTCTAGGCCAACACAGGCTGAACTGAACTGAAGTGAGTCTCACAGTGATGTGCAATAAATGGTGATTGCTCCACTTGGTGGATGGGGGGGGGGTTGCTAGTGATCCCAAGGGTTTCTTTAAAATCTTCGGGGGCCCAGGCTTTTAAGTATGCAGCCCTATCCCTCTGGAATTGTCTGCCCCGTCTGATTCAGCAGTGCATGTCCATGGAGGAATTTAAAAAAGGCCTTGAAGTCCCATTTGTTGTTAATGGCTTACCCTTGATGATGATATTTTATTGTATTTTATGAATTCAGCAGTTATTAGATTATTGTTCAATTTATTGTTTGATGTGAACGTTGATTGTAAAAGCGCCTTGGTTTTGAGAAAGGCGCAATAAAAATAAAGAAATTATTAAAGAAAGAAATTATTAAATAAGATTATATAGTTGTCCAGTTAAACTCTCATGTCAATTTTGTAGTCGTTGTCCTTATACTTGTTAGTTTAACATCCACAGCTTGGGAAAACAATGAACTGACAGGCAAGAGGAATACTTGGAGTAGAGATAGAATCAGCTTACTGAGTGCTGAAATCACATGTGCATCATCAGACTATCAGGTGCAAATAACTCATATTGTAAGGACATGGAATGCAGTACAGGTATGCACATATTTATGAGGTAAGTAAGCTAGCAATGCATACAAGATATATCATTGATAATGTTTACAGTGAAACAGTAAGCAGGAAGTCTTTAAGCTTCTATTGTTGCAGTGATGGTAACTAGGACTGATGTAATATCAAATATTTTAATCTATCAATTTGATGTAATATCAAATATTTAAATCTATCAATTATAACTCATAGGTAAAGTTCCAAGTCTAACTCTCATTTAGAGCACATGATAACAAAGATCCCATGTTAAAAATTAATTTAGCCTCTTTCTGAATTAAATAATGGTTTCTGTCACTACCTTTTGACATGGGTCTAACATGTTCTAATCCAATGAAGGAAAGACCCTGTGGTTCTAACCCCAGTAATGCTCAGGTATTCATAACTTTCTGCAGTGAGCCTTCTAGGTAGGATTGTCCGGAGAAAGAAGAACACATGTAAATGATGGAATTCTTTGCATGTGAAAACTTTTCAAATGTTGCCTCTACTAACTGCCAGTGTTCTAAACCTCTTCAGATTTTTCTCTCCACCTGAAAAGTCTGGTCTCTCAAAGTACCCTTCGTCTAACTTTCTCCTGCATGAAGAAAACTTCAAATATCTTCATATAAGTATATTTTGTTTTCATTTGCTGCCTCTTTCTAATTGTTTTTTGTTAAAAAAAATCATATTTTTAGCTTAAATTTATTTGTTTTCCTGGTTCCTCTCGGTTTGGTATAACCATGGGGGAACCGGGTTAGATTCATTGATTGTCAGGGTTCTCTGACAAAAGAATCTCTTACTTTATAAAACTTAGTTTATTTAAATTGTTATTTTTGTAACGATAACCTCGGTTACCGAACCACTAATCCAGTTCTCTTTCTTCTCCCTCTGTTCACTTCCATCGGTTACCTGTCAGTTACAGAACTGACCGCAACCACTTGTTTAAAAAAAAAAAAAAAAAAGCTTAGTTGTTTAGTGGTTGGTATTTTCTCCTCTTTTGGACATTAAGTCAGAGAAACCCAAAAAGAAAACCAATGAGCCCAGTTTCAAAAACTGTGTACAGCATGGAGAAGTGTTTGCAAAGGCAGACAAGCACACCTTGTGTGTGGCCTGTCTGGGTAATGACAATTTACAAGAGGAATGTGAAATTTGCAAAACATTCCCAGAAAAGACAACTGAAAAGCACCTTGAAAGGCTTAAAAAGAAACTTCCTAGGTCCCTCTGGCTCTGACCAGCCAACACCCCAAACTACTGTGGCGGAACTCATGTGTGCAGTTGCCTCTGCCCCTGAGATTGGAGAAAAGGGCACAGAAAGGTCAAATGAACTGGCTGACTCCCTGGTTCCTTCAAAGAAAACTAGATAGTTGAAAAACACAGAACCCCCACCTTCCAAACCGGGGATTTCTGCATCTGGCCCAGTCTATGGCTTTGGCTCAAGAAATTGCCCAGGCTTTCAAAATTATCCAGGCCCTACAAACCATGATTCCTCCTCAGCAGCCTCCTGCCCCTTCTCAGGGTTCCCAGATGGGCAGCAATGTACAATCTTCTTTCCCTGAGGAAGAAGAATATGATGATTTTGGTGAGGAGGAAGGGGAACCGATAGAACCTGAGGTGTCCCCTGAACAGTCTATACAGTCCACCTGTGTGGTCTATAGACCACCAGCCCAGGAGGAAGAAACAGATAGGGAGCTGATGCTAGCCATCCAAAGGATGGCAGACAAGAGTGAGGTAGTACTGGTTGGAGACTTCAATATTCCAGGCGTGGACTGGAGCATCCCAGCAGCAGCATCAACTAGGAGCAGATTTATACTGAACTCCCTTCAGGGTGCCTTCCTCAAGCAACTGGTCATGGAACCAACTCGGCAGAAGGCAATACTGGACCTTGTGCTCACAAACAGGGACAGTGTGATGGGGTAACAGTGGGGAGCACCTGGGAAACAGTGACCACCAGTCATTGTGGTTTGAAATCACAGAAAGAGAAGAACCAAACCACACAAAACATGTATCCTGGATTTTAGGGGGCAGACCTTGGGAAAATGGGGAGATACTTGAAAGAGGTGTTAAGGGAATGGGACAGGAATCAGGGTTGAGGAACAGTGGGCAGTATTTAAAATGGGGATTACAAGAACAACAGAATTATGCATTAAGCAAGTTAGCAAGAGGCAAAGGAAGAGGAGACCATTATGGTTTTCCAAAGAGGTAGCAAAAAGTGAAATAAAGATTGCATTCAGGCAATACAAAAGACACAGGCAGAAGGGATAGGAGAAGTACCAGGAGAAACAAAGGGAGGCAGGAGGTCAGTAAGGAAAGCCAAAGCTCAGACAGAAGGCATTGCAAAATCAGTGGGTAGAGGACAAAACCTTTACAGGTACATAAGTGAAAAAGAAAAGACAAAGGAGGGATAGTGAGACTGAAGGGGAGGATGAGGCCACATGGAGGATGACAACAGTAAAGCTGACATATTGAACAGGTATTTCTGCTCAGTCTTTACTGAGGAAGAGGAGGGTAATGGGACTGAAGGGAGTACAAGGGGTGAGAATGGTGCAGAAATGGATACAAGTCCCTTTAACGAAAGGGTCCTGAAGGAACTGGAAGTAATAAGAGTTGATAAAGCAATGGGGCCAGATGGGGTACACCCAGGGTCCTTAAAGAACTAAGAGAGTTGGTGGCTGAACCTCTGGCTATCCTGTTTAGCCGATCACTGGAAACAGGAGGTACCCAAAGACTGGAGGACAGCAGATGTAGTCCCCTTATACAAAAGTGGAACAAAGAGGAAGCAGGGAACTGCAGACCAGTCAGCCTCACCTCGGTAGTGGGAAGATCATGGAAGCACTACTGAAGGAGAGATTGGTGGAACATCTGGTTGTCAATGGACTACAGGACCCAAGGCAGCATGGTTTCACCAGGGAGGTCATGTCAGACCAACCTCATTGAATTTTTGACTGGGTGACTAGGGAGGTGGATCAGGGAGGGCAGTGGACATGGCCTATCTGGACTTCAGCAAGGCCTTTGACACTGTGCCACATGAAGACTATTACACAAACTGGGGAATATGGGTGTGGGCAGGACAGTAGTGTGGTGGGTAGGTAACTGGCTGGGTGGCAGGACACAGAGGTGGTGGTGGTAAGTGCTGTCACTCCACAGAGGGAAGAGTGACCAGTGGGGTACCACAGGGGTCAGTGCTGGGACCGGTTCTATTCAACATCTTCATCAGTGACATTGCATGGGACCTAGAAGGCAGAATTTCACTGTTCGCTGATGACACAAAGCTCTGTAACAGAATAGACACACCAGAGGGTGTAGACAGAATAAGAAGCGACCTGCAGAAACTTGAAGAATGGTCAGGGGTTTGGCAGTTGAAATTCAATGCAAAGAAGTGCAAGATAATGCATATGGGCACAAAACCCTGGCACAATATATCAGTTGGGGTGAGGATATAGCATGCACCAAGCAGGAAAGGGATCTTGGGGTTATCATCTCTGATGACCTCAAGGTAGGGAAACAGTGTGACAAGGCAGCAGGTAAAGCAACAGGGATGCTGGGATGTATAGGCAGGGGCAACACCAGCAGGAAAAGGGAGATCATAATTCCGCTATACAGGACACTAGTGAGGCCCCACCTGGAGTACAGTGTACAGTTCTGGAGACCATACCTACGTAAGGACATAGACAGGGTAGAGAAGGTTCAGAGGAGGGCAACAAAGATGGTGCATGGATTGCATCCCAAGTCCTGTGAAGACAGGTTGAAGGAACTGAACATGTACTCCCTGGAGGAGAGAAGGGAGAGAGGGGATATGATAGAGACATACAAGTATCTTACAGGGAGGAACAGGGTGCAGGAAAACACTATTTTTAAGCGAAAAAGATGTTCCAGGACTAGAGGCATGGGATGAAGTTGGAGGAGGACGATTCAGAGGAAACATGAGAAAGAATTTCTTCACAGAATGGGTGGTGGACAAGTGGAACACCCTGCCAGAGGAAGTGGTGGGGCTGAAACAATCACGAGATTTAAGAATGCTTGGGATAGACATAAAGGAATTCTGGAGGTCAGTGGTAAGGGGCAACAGACTTCTAGGAAAACAGACTGAACTTACAAGCTCAAATGGGCAGACTAGGTGGGCCATAGGCCCTTATCTGCCTACACTGTCTATGTATCTATGTATCTATGTAACGGGACTTTGGTTCTCCCCCAAGGGTGTCTGAGGATCACTCTTCCCATTTTACATTTATTCATAGGATGGCTGATGCATTGGAAATCTCCACTACTGGGCAGATTGAAGATGAAGAGGTGTTAGAATACATGGAGATGATGGGGCTGACCCCTACAAAAACTCTCCTCATCCCTGTAGACAAATTCTTCAAGAAGTATGCCTTGAAGCTCCTTCAGACACCAAATTCCAATTCTCCCCTTGATAGGAGGATGGACAAAAAGTATCAGTTGGATAGGGAGGGAGCAAACTTCCTCTTCTCCCATCCTGACCATGAGGAGGTCACGCAGCCATGCTGCTTGTGACAAGGCTAGGGTCCCTCTGTCCTCCAACCCTCTGGACAAGGACTGTAGCAAAATCGACAGCATGGCCAAGAAAGGGTACTTGTCAGCCTCTCTGGCCATTTTCCAAGCTTATTTTCAGGCCTATGCTGCCCAGTACCAAAAAGCACTGTGGCAGTCAGTTTTGGCCATGGCCCAGAAAGCCCCCTTGCCCTTGTCGGATGACCTGGCTGAAACTTCCAGGTTTGGGTTAGAGGTGATTAAGTATCAGTTCCAGATGGCTGCTGATACAAATGACACTGTAGCCAGATGGATGGCCAATAAGGTGGCACAGAGGAGATTTGCTTGGCTAAGGGCCACAAATGTTACTCAGGATACCCAGTCTAAGGCACTGGATTTTTCTCTAGAGGGTAAGTCTCTTCTTGGGGAATCCATGGTCACCTACATGAAGAAAGTGGATGAGTATAAGGCCACTTATTGAAGCAACCTGGCTAAAGAGAGAGCTTCTCCATCCACCAGGCCTTATGGAAGGGGAGGCTGGGACAGGTCTTTTAATACCAGGCCCTTCCTCCAGCCAGTGGCCTTACCCCAGTACCAGCAGTGTCTACAGCAAGGATACTTCAGGGGCATGGTAGAAGGGTCTCCAGGAGAGGGTGCCAGACTCAGTCTCAGCCCCAATCTAAGCAGACCCCCTGAGGCACAGACCACCTCCTCCCTCCCCGTCAGAGGCAGACTGTTCCACTTCCCCCAGGCTCGGTTGAACATCACCACAGACAAGTGAATCCTGGAGGTGGTGGGTCAGGGTCTGTCTCTGGATTTCAAATCCCTTCCTCCTCAAAAGATCAGGGTTTTCAGCTCACCCTCTCCAGCAGAAAAGACACTGCTAGTGGAAGAAGTTCGAAACCTGCTAATGATAAAGGCAGTAAAACCTGTTCCAACCCCTCTGAGAGGAAAGGGTTTCTATTACAGATACTTTCTAACCACAATGAAAAGTGGTAAGTGGTGGTCTATATTGGATCTCAGAGCTTTAAATAAGCACCTGAACAAACCAAAGTACAACATGGTAACCTTGGCTTTGATTCTGCCAACACTCCAAAAAGGAGATTGGTTGGCATCACTGAACTTGAAAGACACCTATTTCCACATCCCCATAAGAGAGTCCTACAGAAAATATCTCAGGTTCAGACTCCCCCTAAGGCCACTACCTATTTTCAACCCTGTCTTTTGGCCTTCCTCTTGGAGTCTCTGGAATTCCTAATTAATCACAAGTAGTCAGTCCTCATTCCTGCACAAATCCTGCATTCATAGGGACAGAGATCAATACCCTTCAGGGCAGGTCTTTTCTGCCCTGAAGGGTAAAAAGTCTTCAGCTGATTGCAAATTCATTCAACTTGCACAAACCAAAAACTGCAAGACAGTTTCTGCAGCTACTGGGCCATATGACTGCCTCCACAGGCACAGTGCTCAGTTCCAGGTTCCAAATGAAAGACATTCAGTTCCACCTCAGGGCTCACTGGAGCCAAAGAAAAGATCCTTTATCAAATCCCATTCCAGTTACAAGGACTTTGTTAAGGACCCTCCAGTGGTGGAAAGAGGAATCCAACCTAAGACAAGGGATTCCTTTTCAGAAAGAGTCTCCCTCAGTTGTTCTTACAACATATGCATCCTCCCCTAGGTTGGGTCACCCATCTAGGGGATCACACAACCCAGGGCACCTGGTCAGCTGCAGAGTCCCTTCAGCACATAAATTTGATGAAACTCAGAGCTGTGTTGCTGGCTCTAAAAGCTTTCTCTTCACTAGTACAAGGAAATGTGGTACAGGTCAGAACAGGCAACACCACCACAATGTACTACATAAGCAAGCAGGAAGGCACAAAGTAAGGCCTCCTCTGCACAAAAGCCATGAAAATCTGGATGCTGGCTTACTCCCTGGGAGTATCCCTGCAGGCAATCCACTTGCCAGGGAAAGACAATACCCTGGCAGGTGCCTTGAGTAGAATCAATCAGGCCCATCACAAATGGACCCTGAACAGACATGTGGTGCAAGTGATTTTCAAAAGGTGGGGCACTCCAGACATGGACTTGTTCACATCATACCAGAACCATCACCTACCACTGTACTGCTGCAGACCAGGGCATACTTCCTCTGGATGCTCTGGTTCTGGATTTGTCAGAAGGGTACTTGTATGCCTTCCTTCCTTCCCTTTCCTCTGGTATTCAGGGTGAAACTCAAGCTCAGATCCCACTTAACATCTTTGATCTTGATAGCTCCAGATTTGCCCAGGCAGCCATAGTACTCTCTACTGCGCTCCATGTCTATAGCCAAACCAATACACCTCACTCGGAGGCACAACCTACTGACTTCTAATCAGGGAAACCTGTTGTACCTGAACCTCAAGTCCCTCAATCTCAAGGCTTGGCTCTTGAGGAATTAGAATATGCTAATTTAAATCTCTCTGAAGCTGTGTTAAACATACCGTGAGGTTACAGGAAACCTTCAACTAAGAAAACCTATTCTTCCAGATGGAAAAGGTTTTCCATCTGGTGCTCAACTACAGATTTGGCTCCAGCTCAGGCTGGAGTGCCAGCTGTCCTGGACTATCTTTCTCATTTTCATTCTCTGGGTTTACAACCCAGTTCTTTAAAGGTCCACCTTGCAGCTGTGTCTGATTACCTTTCTGCTGGAGCAAAGGTAACAGTAGCCTCAGAACCTATTTTTAGAAGGTTCTTTAAGGGATTGAACCATTTGCATCCCCCTCAAAGGGCACCAATGCCAGCATGGGATCTTAATGTGTGTATAGCTAAGCTCATGGGCCTTCCCTTTGAACCCGTGGCTACAGCTCATTTGAAATATGTCACATGGAAATCAGTATTCCTAGTGGCAACGACTACTGCAAGAAGAATCATTGACCTCCAAGCTCTCTGTGTTGACCAGGACTATATCTCATTTCATAGAGACAAGGCAGGCCTCAGAACAAACAGAAAATTTCTCCCGGATGTGGTTTCAGATTTTCATCTGAACCAATTCATTACTCTTCCTATCTTTTTCACCAACCATGCCAGTTCTGGTGAAAGAAGGCTTCACAGTCTGGATGTAGAAAGGGCTCTCAGCTATTATATGACAGCCAATAAGGACCATAGGAAGGACATAAAGCAACTGTTCCTGACTTATGGGGATGTAGGAAAAGGTAACCCAACATCTAAAAGGTCCATTTCTTGATAGATAGTCCAGTGCATCCAATTCTGCTACATTAAAGCTGGTAGGGATCCCCCAACAGGGTTGAAGGCCCACTATATGTGAGGGACGTCTGCTACCTTTGCAGCTGCCAGAGATGTTCCACTAGTGCACATCTGTAAAGCAGCTACCTGGAAAATAGTACACACCTTTACAAAGCACTACATCCTGGATCTTCAATCTAGGAGTGATGCTAGATTTGGCACAGCAGTCCTGCAAAGTCTGTTTCCAAAGTAAGTTCTGTGCCCACCTCCAGTGGTACTGCTTTGTAGTCTGCAGAAAGTTATGAATACCTGAGCATTACTGGGGTTAGAAGTAAAAATTACTTACCACAGCAATCTTGTTTCTTCCCAGTGGTGGTCGGATATTCATAACTTCCCACCCCACCCTACCACCCCTTCCAGAACTTCAGCCTCTGCACTCCAAATGCTGGTGCCACCAAAACACAGTATACCATTGGAATGCATATCCTCTACATCTATTTATGGTTTTAGTAAATAGGGTTCATTTGTACCCTTTTTGGGTGTTTCTGGCATTTTTTCTTGGTTTCTTAATTCTATTGTTCCTCTAGTTGGAGGTTTGTGGTGTTTCTAATTTTTGGATTTTTGCACATCCTAATTTTATTAATCATTAAAATTATAGTATTATAACCTTTTGGATCTGCCTTTCTAGACTCCTACAAAATCTGGGGAGGTTTAGAACACTGGCTATTAATAGAGGCAGATTTTTAAAAGTTCTCACGTGCAAAGAATTCCATAATTTGCATGTGTTTTATTCTCTCTGGGCGGTCCTACCTAGAAGGCTTACTGCAGAAAGTTATGAATACCTGAGCATCACTGGGAAGAAACACAATTACTATGGTAAGTAATTTTTTCATGTCCACTACAGTAACTCTCATAATGTATACCCACACTCAGTTATATTCAGAATCTTGAGGCTTTTGATATGCTTTTGGATGCATGCTTCAAGAGGCTGAATTGTTCTACAAAAAAAGTTTCTTGCATGGGCAAACAATCACATAATTTATAAAGTGTGTGTCACAAGAAAAAAAGCTCCTCATTTCTCTTTTATAGGATACCTAAATATTAGTTTCCCTCTGTAAACATTCATTCTGAATAGTTTGTACATTTATGAAATTCTGAATGTTTACTTGGTAGCCAGATTAGATTTATTTGTGGTATATTAAAGAAAGGGCTATAGGTCAGCATGTCTTGAGGATTTTCTGGCTTTTTTAATGTTATTTGAGGCTGAGCCTCCTTGAAGGTAGATTCAAGTCATCTTTTTAAAATTATACCAATTTTTTATTCACTTTTTTATCTGTTCACAAAGATAATTGGTTGATGTATATTGGATTTTCTTGGGCTGGGTTAGAACAGAGTTCAAATGTTTGACTGCTTTCAGGCTTTGCTCTCCAAACATTCGATGCTCTCATAAAACTCATTGTTGAGTACCTATCTTCTTCTTCTTCATCTTCTTCTTTCACATGCACTGTGTTCTAGAAAAGAAAAAAAATGTCATGCTTCATTTAACATATTTGGAAAACAAGGTTATTCGGTTATTAAATGCACGGAGATGCTTTAATGACACCTAGGTGGGAATACAGGAAACAGTATTTTATATGTTATAAATATGAAACTAAAATCTTCTCTTCTGTATACCTCTGATATGTGGCACACTACAGCTCTGTCTAGACTGGAAAGAGTTTTCTCAAATATCAGTAGAAGAGTACTAAACTAATCTTCTACTGTTAACTGTTTTATTAGATCAAAACTGGGACACATTCCTCTAAAAACCAAAATCAAAGAATCAGTTTATAAATGTTGTATTAAATTCATCTGAGCAATAGTCCAGATTCTCTTAAGTATGTTGGCAAGAACATTTTATGTATGCATAAAGGGTTTTTCCTTCCCATGCTGTAACTTAGTAAGCAACTTTTTTTAACAGGTGGATAAGGCTATTTGTTTTATTTTGCCATTTCACATTCTTATTCTCAGTCTCTGGTTTAATTAGTGAATAATGATCTATAAAAGAATAATGTCACTGTGACAATTACTAGTAAGGTGCACGACCCATGGCTTAAACATAAAACCAATCTCAAACTGAAGTACATAAGTCAAGGCATGTGCTGAAATCAAAGTAAAGTAAGTCTACCACCTGCCCTTTATCAACTAACATTGTGACCTCATCAAAGGATACCTTACCATTATTTTCACTGGTTCATTGCATAAAATATGTACTGTTATACAAAATGCATACTGTATGTGATGCAACATAATCCACTTGTCAATGAAAAAGATAAATGCATTTTACTACACAGTTTAACTGTTTAGAAAGCATTTCTTTTAAAATGCAGGTAATAGAAGCACTTTAATGTTTCTATAATCTCCAAGTTTTACACCTTTATTAACTTTGCCCCTTTTCAAGCAATTTACTTTAGAAAGCACAGAGATGGCGCTGGGATATCTGGATCCCAAACATTTCATGGAAATTTGTTCTCAGGGAGGGGACAAAGTTACAGACGGGCAAAAAACCCCCACAAAAATCACACAAATTAAGACTTTTTACAGCTGTATGGGTGAAGCTTCACAGACGTTTGGCTATCACTGTAGGAGAACAGTGGGTCAGCTCCGGAATGTGATCCTGTGTTCTCCTACAGTGATGCAGCAACATCAGCACAGTGCTGCTGCCATAGTCGCTGACCTCCACAATGGAGCTTCCCTCTGCAGCACAGTCATCCCCCTCCCTATGGCACACTTCTTTGCAAAATCATGTCCGGTACAACTGCACATGCACGGGTATCACACATGTGCAGTTTTGCCCCCACCGCCATCTTGTGCATAGCAAACCACCAGTGCTCTAAAACCAGGTGCTCCATTGTTGCCACCACTGGCTGCTCCATTGTCACCACAACACTAACCCCAAACCCTGACCACCAGCAGGTGACCGGTCAAGCTCTCCACTCTCCAGCACAGCTGACTGACCAACTGAGCTGTCAATGCGTGTGCTTGTACTTGTACAAACATGTGCTCATTCATTGACAGTTCAGTTGGGTGGCCAACCATGGTGAAGAGCAGAGGCCTGTGCTGGTCACTTGTTTGAGGTTGGATCGAGGGGTTGGACACTACCTACCTTGGTGGGGTGTCTGCTTGATGCTAGGGATACATTTTGAAACATTGGGCATTGGTGTGGGTGGGGGGAGGGACCACTAGACACCAGGGAATTTGTTTTTATCAGGCATGAGTGTGGGTGGGGGGGATGGACCACTGGACACCAGGGAAACTTTATGATTTACATTGTCTGGTGAACAGCAGGTGGAGGGGGACAACTAGATAGCAGGGAAGTTAATTTTAGCTTGGCCATAGATCAGTGGTGTGGACCAATAGACACCAGGGAAATTCCTTTTACATGGGGCCAGCAGTTAGCTTGGGGGAGGCATTAGACACTAAGGAATTTTAATCTATGTCGGGCTAGTGATCAGTGGGCAAGGGGGACAACTAGACACTTGGGAAAGATAGGGCCGGCGATCGGGGAGAAGTCACCATTACTAACATCACCTTGCTTTTGTTTGTTTTTTTACTGCAATTTGCACTTAAAAAAATAAATAAAAGTAAGGCAAAGTTACAAGTGGTGAATTTCTTATCAAACAGGGAAACATTGTGAATAATCTGGGGAGGTGCATTTTTGATTTTGCTGGAAATTCGATGGTGAATTAAAACTTTGTTGCATCTGTAATAGATATATAGGCAAGTACAAAGACAGATATGTTCTAGAATACAATATTATTAGTGCAGAAGAGGGAACTAATACTAACTATTAATAAAACAACATGCTGATTCTTAATAACAGTGACCAATTAAACTATATTCATTTTAAGAAAAGGACCCCACACTTTATTTATTTATTTATTTTGCTTTTGTTGACCGGGTAAGTGCACTAGACAAATCCTGCCTATTTTCAGGCACGACCTGGGGGGAGGGGAATACAGATGAATGGCAACTGACCTTGAACCAGATTAAGCTGTTGGTGGTATTTTTAGTGAACTTCATCAGAACTAGCCAGTTTGTCTAAAACTGAATAGTTAATTCTTCAACCAAACAATAAAAGCACTCTGTACAGGTGGGTTGAGACCATTCCATTCACAGAAGAAAGGGTCATGAAGGAACTCCTAAAACTCAAAGTGGACAAAGCAATGGGGCCTGATGGGATTCATCCCAGAATTCTAAAATAACTATGGGAGAACTAGTGACACCATAGACTACCCTTTTTAACAAATCATGGGAGGATGGTGTGGTACCGGGGGACTGGAGGAGAGCAGATGTGATTCCTCTTCACAAATATGGGAGCAAGGCAGAGGCAGGAAACTACAGACCTGTTAGCTTGATCTCAGTGGTAGGAAAAATGATGGAATCACTTCTGAAAGAAATAATTGTTGAGTACCTAGAGGCCTATGGGGCTCAGGACCCAAGGCAACATGGATTGACAGCAGGAAGGTCTTGTTAGATCAATCTAATAAAGTTCTTTGACTGAGTAACCAAAGTAATAGACCAGGGTGGGGCTGTGCATATAGCCTACCTAGACTTTAGCAAGGCATTTGACACAGTTCCACACCAAAGATTAATAAGCAAGCTAGCCAGACTGGTGGTGGGTCCCAGGGTGGTAGCCTGGGTAACAAGTTGGCTGGACAACAAGACCAAGATGGTAATAGTAAATGGAGTACACTCTGATAAAAAAGGGTTCACTAGTGAGGTACCACAGGGTTCAGTATTGGGACAGGTCTTCTTTAATGTCTTTATAGGTGACATAGCAGAGAGTCTGGAAGGAAAAGAATGCCTCTTTGCAGATGACACAAAAATCTGTAACAGGGTTAATACACAAGAAGGGGTACAAAGGATAAGAAGGGACTTGGTAAGACTGGAGGAATGGTCAAGAATATAGCAGCTTAGATTCAGTGCAAAAAAGTGTGAAGTGGTGCACCTGAGAAACAAAAACCCAGGAGAAGAGTACACAGTGGAGAGGGAGGTACTAACAACAGCACAAATGGAAAGGGATCCCTGTAGTCGTAATATCAGATAACCTTAAAGTAGGTAAGCAATGTGAGAAGGCAGTAAGGAGGGCTAGGAGGATACTTGGATGTATAGGGAGAGGCATCACCAGTAGAAAACAGGAAGTTGTTATCCATCTGTACAGACAGTTCGTGAGACCCCATCTGGAGCACTGTGTAAAGTTCTGGAGATCCAATCTCTGCAGGGACATAGGATGGAGGCAGTCCAGAGGAGGGCAACTAAAATGGTGCTGGATCTGCAACATAAGTCATAAGAAGAGAGACTAAAAGTGCTTAATATGTGTATCCTTGAGGAAAGGAGGGAGAGCGGGGACATAATAGAAACTTTCAAGTACCTCAAGGGAATCAACAACGTTCAAGATGGGAGCATCTTTATGAAAAACAGATGTACAAGAACAAGGGGGCATAATTTGAAGATAGAGGAGGGATGACTCAGTGGCAATGAGAGGAAATACTTTTTCACAGAGAGGGTGTTGGACACATGGAACTGCCTTCCTGGGAAGGTTGTAGGGTCAAAAACAGTGGTGGGAATTCAAGAATGTATAGGACAGACATAAGGCAATTTTAGAGAGGAGTAGTAGGGTATTAGGTAACTGGAAATTGCAGCTTATCAGATAGGTAAGAATTGGGCAGACTAGGTGGGCCAATCAGGGCTTATTTGCCATCAAAATCTGTTCCTATGTCTCCATGTTTTAATTGTTAGCCATAAAACACATGTAGTTGTACCATTCCTGAATATTACTGTTAGTAGTAGTAGTATATTTATTTCATAGACACGCAATCCCTCAGGCTCTGGATGCTTTACATAGCAAAATACATACAAACTCAGTAGCATAATAATAGCTTCAACAAACTATACCCTAGGAATCATAGCACTTTAGGAATCAGTTGATTAAGCCCTTATAAAAAAGTACTATTTTAATTCCCACTTAAAACAATTGACTGAGGTGGCCCCAAGCTCTCAAGACAGCTGATTCCAGAACACTGGAGCACTCAGCGCAAAGGCATGATCTCCAGACAGCATTACGCAACATCTGTGGACCTTCAAGAGGCCCACCTTCGATGAGTGGAGAGAACAGACAGGAGCATATGAACACAAAAGCTCTCTTAAGTATCCTGGATTCAGATTATGAACACAACAGGCTGGGAACCTGAACAACTATAAAAAAGAATACATTCAAAAAATCGGTATTACTCACAGGCAGGCTCAAGGGGTGGGGATTTAAATTCCCATACCCCCAATAGGGAAGCGATGTGGATCATTCAACTAGGGACCTTGTTTCCTCTAGGCAGCATTGAGACAGCTTTTAAACATTTGGAAATGATTGCTTTCTGAATAAGGAGGTATTATTGGAACAAATCATCTCTGGACGCATATACTGCAGTGATCAGAGTGCCGTGGGGGCTAAGGTGGACTAAGCACCCTGGATGTGGACAGGAAAGGGAGCTATTTTACAACGATTGGACTGAAACCACATATGGAGCACCCTTAGAACTTGTGCACTGTATTGTTACAGACCATGAAAGATAGGAACCAGCACTGCAACCTGAGTTACGAGATAAACAGCAGGCTGCTGATCAGTATAAGGATCATATGGATTTTGAAATATTTGAGAAACGTCTAAGAGCCACTAATGAAAGACAAGAGAAAAAAAAATCAAGGCTACAAAACTCAGGAAATTTGAAAGAGACAGAGCTGAGTATAAGAAAAATCAAGTATTTGTATGGCAAAAAAGTGAATCCAAAGGTTGGAGCAGAAATTGGAATAAAAGGAAATTGAGTCTAAAAAAAAAATTAAAATAACTGATCTCCATCTACCAGTTACTATGCCACCAGTGATTCCGAAACTGAGAACCCTTTTTTACAAAGGGGCCAACAGGAGAATCAGCAGTTACCTCAGTGTAGCCCAAGAACAGTCACTTCAGAGAGGAGGCAAGTGTACCAGTCACGGGGGCAGGGGCTAGGGCCACAGCTGTCCCCAGAAACGCACACAATCCAGAAAAGAAATAACACAACAAGACAACAGCAGACAAGAAGTAAACATTATTAACATCTCATCAAAAATATTGACATTGGAAGAAATTGATTTATTATATTAAGGTCTTTCTTTTGTTCCAAACCAAGATCTTCAGCCCTTTTATCTATATTTGTATTGGTATCGCTTAACCTGAAACTTAAACCTCAAAGCTTTTTTCAATAGAAACATCTGTGAAAATGGACTTTTAGCCCACAGACCTTTCAGAATAAAAATGAAATTAAATGACAATGGGGGGCCAGACTGAGGACCCTTTGGACTTTGTGAATCACAACTTCGATACCAATGGGCTGGCCTGATGGTGCTGAGGGTTGAGACATTGGATGCCACACTTTGTGCTATGCCAATGACCTGGGTTAGGGAATGACCTTGGATTGTCAGGGTGCCAGTGTGGGGGGAGGGAAGAGCACAATCGAGCATGCCGATGGGCAGCTGTCCTCTTCTGAGGGTGATGAGGGTGGGTTGGTGCCCCCCATAGTTCTGCTCCCACTGGGTGGAAGTTTGGTTGGCAGCATAGGCAAAGAGAGGGTGGAAAATAGATATGGGAACTAGAATGGGCTGAGCTGGTGCCATGGGATGTGTAGCATGCCTTCACACACTTGCACAGCCATGTGCCAGCCCCTTGGGGGGTTAGGGAGAAAACCAGTATAACTATCTATGTGTCCCCAGTGCCAGGTGGTGGAAGGAGGCAATGCGGACCAAATAGCAGGATTAAAAAACTTAGATACCAGTATGGTCACTTCAGGGGACACTGATGATGGAAGCATGTTTGGCCTGAATGTACAGCAACATAGACTCACTGGGTTCAAACCAGGATTCACATTTAATCCTCCATACACCCAGACTGTGGCTGTTTTTGAATGAAGGTGAGAAGAGCACTTTAGAAATCTTCTTTCTGAAAAACATACGACTTCCTATGTCAATCTTAACAACATTGGAACAAGAAGTACTTAGAAATTTGGAGAGAGAAAAGGGTATTACCGTAAAACCTGTGGACAAGGGGGGCTCTGTGATAGTTATGAATACACATGACTATATATCAGAAGCTACAAGACAATTGTCTAATGTGATTTTTTAAAGCTGCCATCAGACCCCACTTTACAATTTAAGAGACACGATAGATATTTTTTCTATCATATAGCAAAAAAATGGGATAATTATGGAGGATGAGTATAGTTACTTAACAGTGGAGTATCCTGTACATGCAACCCTGTACCTGCTTCCTAAAATTCACAAAAGTATGCAAAAACCTCCTGATCACCCAGTTGTATCAGGTGTTGGTTCTATTACTGAGCCCTTATCCAGATTTGTGGATGGGCACATAAAGGGACTAATTACCTCATTGCCTTCATATGTACAGGACACTAGGTACATCCAGGGTGTCCTTGATTACATGCAGATAGGACAGGAGGGGTGGCCAGTATCCCTTGACACTGAGTCCCTCTATACAAATATTCCTCACACAGAAGGTCTGAAGGTGCTTCAACACTTTTTGTTCACTAGAACCAATTATAGTCATGGTCTCAAGGTGTACCTCATGAAATGTGCCTAGTCTGTGTTACATTTTAAAGCCCTTCTTTTTCAGGAGGACATTTGGGTGCTAGGTTTCCCCTAACTCTGTGAACCTCATTCTGGGGAAGTTTGAAACTGAAACAGGGCATAATTCCAAGATCTGGCCATTTCCTTCTCTATATTTTCCCTGATAGACTATGGACTCCTGATATATGGTGCTGCAGACAACACTGCCCTCAATAAAATTAAACTCTCACTTAACAAAGCCTGCTGGCTACTCGCAGGATCCAAAAGACCAACCCATACCTGCACTCTGTACTCCTTGGCAAATGTTCTTAACTTTGATGAGAGGCCACTTTACCAGTCATGCCTCCTTGCCAAGAAGATCACTGCTGGCCTTGTGCTCCCTGGTCTGGACACCATTATTCATGCCTCTGCCCCATCTCTCTCCACTTGAAGTTCTGCCAAGTCCTTCCTTTTTATGCCCAGAGTTAGGACATCCCTTGCCCAGTGGTCTTTTCACTACAGATCCCCTTCCTGGTATAACACCCTCCTAGTAGCCATCTCTACTGAATGAAGGATTGGACCCTTTAAAACTTCCCTACAGCTACATCTGGTCAACTCCTGTAGCTGTAATTGCCTGTAGCAGAGATACCTCTCTGGGGGTTCCTCTAATATGTTACTTCTTCTCTAATGTATGATATTTCCATGCTTTGGCCACTATTGCCATGTTATAAAATAAGTGTTATAACCTTAGCTATCACCCTGTATAGGTATTTCTTTCTTTTTTACCCTGAATTGTATATTCACTGTATATCATGTTATTTTGTCTAGTCCACATTGTTTAATGTTCCATGATGTGGAGCCTTTGTAAATGAGTCTCTGACTCAAAGATACCATTAAAATAAAAAAAATAAATCAGTCCTGTTTAAGATAGAAGTGATCTATGGAAACAATATATATATATATGACATTCTCTTGGCGTGGAAGGATGATAGGTATGAGTTGGATAAATGTGTACAGTACTTGAAAAAAAGTAATTCCAACTTTAGATTTACTGTACAGACTAGTCAAACATCTATCACTTTTTTGGACTTAATTGTGACAAAACAAACTGATGGTACAATTGGGATCAACTTATGCCATAAAGAAACAGAACTACTTTGCTCCACTCATCCAGCTGTCACCCACACCACACCATTAACAACATACCTTATCCCAATTACTTAGAGTCAAATGTACAGAAATATACCACAGGTTCAAAGACTGTGGCTATAGAGATGAGACCTTCAGAAATGCTTTGACACATGCTAACAGCATCAATAGAAAAAGCTTATTAAGCTCCAAGAGTCAACAAGAAATAAGTTGGGTGAACCAGGTAAGCACTGTGACCACATATTGGAGACAGTGTACTAGGGCAAGTGACATTATAAAAAGCATTGGTCTATATTCAGGTCTTACCCTGTTCTTACAAGTTATACCAAGGAATTTCCTAGAATGTGTATAAAAGGGAAAAGGGGCAGAAACCTAAATGATAGAATAGTGCACAGTCTGCAACCACTACATATTTGCACTCCTACAATATACACTTGTTTGTCACTATTACCCAAGGGTACTTTTAATTGTGGTTGATGCAAGTTCAGCCAAAGTTTTATTAAGACTTCCTGTTTAACAAATGTCAATGCCACCAAGACATTTGAAATAAGATCTTTCATTAACTGTGTTACTGAGATTATAATCTACTTGGCAACGTGCACTTGTGCTGGATTTTATGTGGGTATGACATCTAAGAACATAAGAACATAAGATAGTGCCAGCAGACAGGGACCTTGTGATCCATCTAGTCTGCTTGTGAAAGTTACCCCTTCAGTCTCTTTACTGCCTTAGGTTTCCACAGTGCCTATCCCATGCTAGCTTGATCTTGAACATCTCGTACATTCAATGTGCAGGTTGGTGAACTCCTATGCAAAATAGAGAGAAAGGACTGTACCAATGCCCTGGCAAACCATGTTTTCTGGCAAGGCAGCAGTGGTATCCACATTTTTAGGTTCTGTGGTATTGAGCTAGTGAGATTGGGTAGAATGGGTGGGGATTTAAATTAATTTACTCTCAAAAGAAAAGCGATGTGTATCATTCAACCAGGGGCCTTGTTTCTTCTAGGTCTAAATGACAGAACTGAATCCACAATCATAAACAAGAATAGGATCAGGACATAAAATGGTATTATAACTGGTAATATGTTATTAATGTTCTCTCTGTCTCTTATTTCTTTTCCTATAGTGCTGTTCCTCATTCCACTTCTGCACAAGGACCTTCCTTGGATGTGCAGTATTTATTTTGAGATTGGGATGGAGAAGAGTTTTGATGACCTTTGGGAACGTCATGCCTTTTTTCATTTAAAATTCAAGTTTCTGCTTTTTCCATTTTAGACCTACTACAGTAGATGTAGATTGTGTAACTTACTTATTGATGTGTACACTTTATTTGTGGTGCCTTAGTCCTTATTTATGATATAATGTACTTATTACTAAGTATGTAAAAATGTAAGATTATGTTACATAGTATTATTGGTGTACTATCACTTTAATAGACTTCACTGTTTAAATGGTATACCTGCAGTGGACAGACACAACCCCTCTGATGAAGCCTCCAGGCAAACAGTTCCACATCATATTAGTGACTGTGGAATGGTGACACGTGATAACGGCACCAAATCCACATCACAATCACATCTGAGCAAACTGTTTTCTTGTGGGGGGCTTTAGCCCAACACTCCCCTTATTATAGACACTAACTTCAGGGGTGGCAAAGTCTGTGATGGGAGGGAACCGGTGGTCACCCAGAAGTGTCAGCATTGTGTTTCAGTTGCCATTTTCATGCTTAGCCATCCTACAGTTGCCGTCTTCACTGGATACGCCAGCAAACTGGTTAGGGGATTATTTCCCTATTGTACTGCTGCTGCTGTTTTAATGCTTGAGCCTGTCTGTGAGTAATACTGATTTTTTGATTCAACATTTTTTTTGCAGTTATTCTGGTGCCCAATCTGCTCTGTTCCTGATTGTGCTTTGTCTGGGGTGCAGATTAGCACTTGTGGAGCACCCTTGCTTGTGTGGAGCCAGATCATGTAAGGCTTTGTATATTAATAAACATATCTTGAAGGAGAAGCACAACCTGACAGCCAGCTAGTGCAATGTCTACCATGCAGCAGAGATATGCTCATAGTAAGAAACTCTGGTAATCATTCAAACCATGGTTGTCTTCCCCAGCTGCAAGTGGCTCATTAATCCTCCACATGGTATGAGATGAAGAGCATTACAATACTCAACTCTGGATGTCACAAAGGCATGAACAGGGGGCTTCAGTTCCTAAGGACAAATAAAGTACTTGATCCAGATGATGTTCCTAAGATGAAAGAAACCATCATGAACCACAGCAGACACCTGATATTCTAGAGTCAACTTATGGTCCATGATGATGCCCAGATTCTTCACCCTATCTTTGTCTGTAAGCTCAGTGGGCCCATGATGTAATCTAGCCAGACCTCCACTCAGTCCAGCTTCCCTCCAGATACCCAAGTCCACCAGTACCACTTTATTCTTGTCCAGATTCATCCTGAGCCAGCTGGAGGCCATTCAGTTATTGATCACAGATAGCCAGTCATTAAGAATGCCCACCTAATTTTTCTACCCAGCGCAAATAATATATCATCTGCATAACAGTAAAACTGTAAACTGTACATACAAATCACTTCATTTCATTTTATTTTATTTTTATTTTTTATACTTGTAAGCAAGATGAGCAACTTGCCCATTTTCACAAGCAAGAAGTTAACATATAAAACTAATACAAAAAGGACATAAAATTATAAATATAACAAACAATCAGTCAAGCTATTCAGCCATTGAACAAGCTTATTCTTGAACATTCTAACTGTTCTAACATTAGTGATTGCAGATGGAATAATGTTAAAAAATTTGATTGACCTATAAATAACTGACCTATGACCAACTGTTTTTTTTTTTTATATAGAGAAATCCTAAATAAACCTCTAGACTGGAACCTTGTCTCTAAATAACTTTGTTGAGTGGAAAAAAGATATTGAGTAACCTGAGAGAGTAATCCCAGTGTTCCTTTAAACACAAAAACTTCAAGCTTTGTTTTTATCCTATCTAAAAAAGAGGGGCAATTAGATTTCCTTATTAATACACAATGGTGAGTTCTCATTGGGAGACCTGTCATAAATCGTAGTATACGATGTTAAGTTGCCTATAGCTTCTGAAGCATTTTATCATTAATTCCTGAATAAATCATCAGACCATAGTCAAGTGCACTTAACAAAAAATGATGTCCAAGAAGCCTTCATGATTCAGGAATAAAAACAAATTTAATCCTGTGTAACATTCCTATCCTCTGCTATATTCTTTAAATTATTATAAAAAAATGCTGTAGGTGCTGTATTGGTCCTTTTAAGAACATATCCAGAAACAAATGATTTGATACCTTTTATTGGACCAACACGGATTTTACAGAAAAGAACGACATGCTCTAGCTTTCAAACCAACCAGGTCCTTCTTCAGAAGCTTTATGGCAGTTACTTTGAAAATCCCATACTATTAACAGCAGATTATATTGAAAAAAACAGAAATAATTCTCATTAGTTTAACATATACATTTAAAGCATTACAGAAGATTATGTTAGAGAAGCTAATTAACACCAGTACACTTTTAACTGAGAAGCCTCAGAAGGGCAAAGGTTATCAAGAATTCTCAACAACCAGAGAGTTCTTCTCACATAAATTTTAAAATGTCTCAGTATGCTAAGAAAGCACTCTAGTGATAAAAAAAAACCTAGGGATACATGTAAGATGAGCTTATAACTTACATTCCAAGTGTCCTGGTGTATTAAAGAACAGATAACGAGAGTCAAAATCCTGAAATTAGGTATAACTGCAAGTTGAAAACAAGCCCCAAATTAAAAATACACATATATACATGATGCATGATAGTATCACTTGTACGTGAAAGCGTCGAATAAAAATACTTATTAATTTTTTAATTTATTTTGCTTTTGTTTACCGGGTAAGTACACTAGTCAAGTATTAAGCCTATTTTCAGGAATGACCCCGGAGAATACAACATGAGGAACAACAGCCAAGGAGACATGGCAAAGAGAGTACAGTTTTTTGTCACAGTAAACAAACATGTGGGAAATACAACATTTGATGCTAGAGGAAACATATAGTAGTAAGCACATTTCAGATTATACACTCTAGACTAGCTAGTTCAACTGACAGATATATACAGGTCATCATACATAGGAGTGGAGCATAGCTCAAGGACTGGATTGGTCATAATATAACTTATAACATTGTTGTATACATCCCCTAGGCTAGTTGGATCGTGGACAGGTATATACAGCTCATCACATTTTTCTAAATAGGCACATTAGACAGAAACAGAAACACTTAGTAGTACAAGTTTCTACCAAGTGACCAAGGTGCAATATGTCATGGTTAGCCTATGACCGTGGAGCAATAATGGGTGAAAAAATGCCCAGGATTTTTTAGGCAGGAGTAGTCAGCAAGAACCCCTAAGAAAATGAGACCATGAGCCTGATAAGCGCAGATTTCAACACAGAGTCAGTGTATAACAAAAATGCACAGAATCAGTTTAGGGAATCTAACTGAAAACTTCCAAGGATTAAATCCTCCAGGACCCCTCCTCTTTTTTTCTTTTCTGTCCCTCTCTCTCTACTTAGGAAAGATACTGTAACTAGTAGGAATGAGATATACTGTATGTACAAGAGTCATAATATAGCATCATTCACAATAATATTAATCTTTACATAAAGGAATTGCACCTTTCATGAACCCTCAAGTAAATGAGATATGCATCTTAATATGAGCAGATTTAAAAATGTGACAGTGTGTAATCCAACCACTGACAACTAGTAGAAGGAAGTAAATGTACACTATATGTGAAAACTAAGTGTCCTAGCCACATAACAGTTGTCCCATGCCACGCTCCTCCCACACATATGTGTGTACATACACCACACCACACATACACACACCCCTGCACACCCCACACAACCACAACACACAACAAATATAACAAACACAACCCACACATACCACACCACACCACGTGCACACAAACAAAACACACACCATACTCACAACACACAAAAACACAACACATGCAAAACACACACAAACACACACATACATACATATATCAATACACACACACACACACTCACCACAGTGTTAAGGTGAGAAGTCAACATGTAGATAACCATAAACTTACAAAATCCAAGGCCCGCTGAAAAACTAAAGTATTTATGTCCATCTTTTAAAGTAAAGGTCTGTGTAAGTTTAAGTGGAATAATGTGTCATATAACCAACATCAATGCTCATTCCACCCGCCACCATACTAAGAAGTAAAATAAGTCTAATTTCAGAAGCCCATCTCTGTTGTGTAGTGTTGAAATGTCCTTTTAAGACCATCACAGACATATCTGAGATTGAGTGGCCATCCTGGGAGAAGTGCTCGGCTACTGGTTTCTCATTCTTCTTGTTATTAATAGAATGTCTGTGTGAATTCATTCTAGTGCAGAGTTGTTGGCTTGTCTCCCCCACATAACCTGTGTGAGGACATTTCTTGCACTGGATAAAACAGACCACATTACTTGATGTACATGTATAATTCCCTTGAATTCTTAATAGTCTGTTTTCTGATATAACCACACAGTCTGAAGTGGAAATGAGGTTACATGTCTTACATTTGCGTTGATGACAGGATCGTGTACCATATGATGTCATGGTATTCTGTTCCGGTTCAAATTGACTCCTAATGATCAGGTTGGCTAAATTAGATGGTTGTTTAAAAGATAGAAGTGGCAGTTCTTAGTCACGTGATGAGCTGATTCGGAAGAGACGTCTCCCATGCTTCTCCGAGGCCCCACAGTACAAAATACAATATAAATTACTCTGAGACTGGCTGTAAATACTTTAAAATAGCCAACAAGAGCCCGCGAGCTGGCGTGGGTGTGTTCCCTTGCTAATCGCTAAAGGGCTACGAGGATAAGAAGAGCGGCAATTAAAGAATCAGTGAGGGCACATTGGCAAGCTCAGGCCGCGTCATTGCTTGGCGATGGAAGCCGAATCTGCTGAACCCCTGGCGGGGTGAGCTCCAGCTACTAAGAGGCCCAAACCCCAGTCGCCTACCTTACCCGAGCAGGACGAGGAATCAGGGAAGGAGGGGGGCTCAGGCTCGAATGCAGAGGACATTCGGGAAATTAAGGCAATGCCGCAAGGGCTGGTGATTGATTTCACCGCAGTAAAGCCGGCATTACACTCCCTGGCACAAAGAATGGGCGATGCTGAGGCCCGGATCTCATCGCAGGAGAGGAAGATTTCTGTGATTGATCAAGAGGTGGTGATGATTCGAAAAAAGGTCAAGAAATTAGAGGAGAGGATGGAGGATCAGGAATCAAGAAACCGGAGAAACAACTTGATTTTGGCGGGGCTACCAGAGCGGGCTGAAGGCTCAGATTGTGTCTCTTTCCTGCAGGAGCTCCTGTTGAAGTTGCTGCACCCTACACCATTTGGGGATGGGTACAACCTGGAAAGAGCTCATCGAGCATTAAGGGAGATGCTATCACCGAAGCAGGGCCCCGGTGATAATTATGCGCTTCAACTACAAAGAAAAGTCCCATGTGCTGCTCACTGCTAGACAAAAGAAGTCTCTGCAATGGAATGGTGCCTCTCTAGGGTTTTCAAGACCAAACGCCAGCGATTAGGGAAAAGCAAAAGGAGTATGCAGAAATAAAGAAGAAGCTATATCTTGCAGGAATAAAATTTCGACTACAGTTCCCTGCAACTCTGGTGGTATGTCTTCAGGCTGGAGAGAAGAGGTTCCTCACAGCAAAAGACGCGTTGGAAGGACTACGGGCTGAGCTCCCAGATTTATTCAAACCCTCAACATGACTGCTATCTGAGAAGAAGAAGGCTGTGTCTACCTGATGGGCTGTGATGGAAGAAAAGCAAAGGACTTTAAAGTTGCTATTGCCTGTTTGTTTTATCGCTTTCTGTTAAATTTGGTGGTCTAAGGGATTGGCTCAGGTCTGGGTATATAGGATCATAGAAGGGCCACGAGGTGACGAATTACAAGAACTCAACACATCAAGTAGTAGTCAGGGGGGCATGGAGATCACAAAACCTACTATTTGTGTTATTAGATCCAAAGAATATCCTCGTGAGCTCGGAACATTAGAGGGAGTTGTAATAGGGGGGTGGTGAGGGAATCTTATTGCAATAGGGGCTAAACAGCTAGTATTATAGCTTTTAGAGGGCACTGTCACATATATATCTGGCCTCATGTCAGCTCTGGGGAAGGATGGAGAGGGGGAATGGCCAAAGGGACTAAGGTCTAAGTAGTACTAGTAACTGGAGGGATATCACCCCAGGATGCAAGGGAATTTAAAGAGGAGCAGTGTGGGCTCGATATTTATTTTATAAGTGAGAGCTTTGAGAGGGGTTGCCTCCTTTTTTTTTTTTTTTTGGAAAATAACGGGGTGATTGACTGAAGGGAATATGGGGCTTCCACGTTTAGGTCTTTATGGGAGCCGTGGGTCAGATCCCGGGGTTCAGTGTCAGGGGCTGGGGCTGGGAGGGGCACAGGAACGGGTTCATCCATGACTCAACATCGAGTAGGTGGTCGATCTAAGGATCGGGGATAAAAGGGGAGGGACAAGGGGGATGGAAAGAGAGGTCAAGTATGGGAACAGCAAGGATGCAGACCATGAAGGGCACAATATCTGGGCTTATTTGAAATAATTTTGATGTTTACTGATGTCATGTTTTAAAATAACCTCTTGGAATGTTAAAGGACTCAGGGGTAGACGTAAAAGAATGGTAATTTTGCGATACATTGAACAACGAGGGGTACACATTGCAGCGCTACAAGAGACACATCTTTTGACAGAAGAGCTGGGTGGTCTCAGGAAGCGATGGGTGGGACAAGTATACGGAGTGGGAAAGGACAGGGCCTCTGGGGGTGTGGTGATTCTAATAAAGAAATCTTGCCTGTATGAAGTGGCGCAAGTCCTAATAAGGCAAGATAGTAGGGGGATTTATTTGTCGGGCACTTTGCTTGGTAAAATAGTCTCGATTGCATCCATATATGGGCCAACTCCCTCCGATCCTAAATTTTTTGCCTCAATAGAAAGGGATATAGCTAATCTTTCTTCACACTCTCTTATCCTAGTGGGTGACTGGAACACCTATCTTGATAACCAGGAAGACAGGATACCACCATCCAGTGGGCCGATGACCAAGGCCCAGCTAGCCCTGGCTAGGTTTTTAGAGGTAGCAGCACTGGTTGACCCAATTAAGACCCTTCCAAATAGGGGCAGCGACATGACATTCTATTCGGCAGCCCACAAGAGTCACTCGAATTGTTTTTTGGTTAATAGAGAGGCACTTACAGAGATTAGGGAAGTTCTGACAGAGGGTAGAACCCTCTCAGATCACTCTCTTATTCAGATGCAGTGGGAATCAAGACCCCGCACCACCTCGACCTTACCGATGGAGGCTTCATGATTCTTTCTTGACAGAAGCCACAAGAAGGGATGAATTGGAGGGGGCCCTACAGGAGATCATTAGATTCCAGCTGCCCACATTGCAAGACAAAAGATTAGCTTGGCCTACCTGTAAGTTTTTATATGCTGGGGCAGCTAGGGGTCTAGCTGCAAAGGATGAGAGGCTAAGAAGAGCTAAAGAGGAATTTTTGATTGGGGCGATTAATTTTTTGTCACAGATGGAGGGGTTCTCAGGGGAAATAGATGCAGAACTCAAAAGCTTGAGAAGGGAATTGTCGGATATTGTCTATGGGAAAACAGAGTTTTGGCTGAATAAGATCAATGCCAAATTCCTACTGCAGGGTGACGTCCCCGGGCGTCTCTTGGCAGCTAAAATTAAAGAGTGGGAGGCAAGTAGGACAATCATATCTGTTCAGTATGAAGGGGAAGCTTGTTACAGACCCACAAGAGATGGCCGAGGCTTTCGCGACATACTTTACAGAAATTTACCAAGCTAAAGATTTGGTGGGGGAGAAGGATTCCAAGCGTTTTTTAGAAGGAATCCCATTACCAATCTTGGATCCTGCCCAAGCCAAGGAATTAGAAGCTCCAATAAGAGCATCTTAAATTATTGAAGTGGTGCAGTCTCTTCCTATTGGTAAATCACCGGGGCCTGATGGCCTTACTGCCAAATTTTACCAGACCCATATTCAGACTATACTTCCTATATTTCAAGAGTTTTTTATCACTATAATGTGGGAGGGGATTCACCATCCGCCATTGTATCAGGCTTATGTTACTTTAATTCCTAAGCCAGACAAGCCTAAGGATGCACTAGGTAGCTATAGGCCTATAGCGTTAATAAACCAAGATATTAAGATTCTCACCAGAATTTTGGCAAATAGAATTTTGAGCATTGCCCCCAGTTTAATCAGTCAGGAACAAGTAGGATTTATGCGGGAGGCGAAAAGGCGCTCTCAGGAAAATTCATCATATCTAAACTTTGCCCCGATTCTCAAGTACCTTTAGCCCTGATTTCCTAGATGCTGAAAAAGCTTTTGATCGGGTTTCACATTCCTTTCTCTTTGCTACAATGGAGAAATGGGATCCCTGGGGGTCTCCTTAGAGGCATTAAGAATTTATATGCTGCCCAATGGCTAGAATATTATGTAATGGTTATATCATGGAATTCCAACTAAACAATGGGACTCGTCAAGGGTGTCCTCTCTCACCGATACTGTTCAACATCTATCTAGAACCCCTTCTGAGATCTATCAATAGGGATGTAAAGGTTCAGGGATTAGGATTGGGGGAATGGAGTTAAAACTTTCAGTTTTCGCAGATGATATACTCCTTCATCTACAAGACCCAGTATCCAGCTTTGAGAGAGTAAGAGAATTAATAGGCCGTTTTTCTAAGGTCTCCAATTACAAGTTGAATCTTACAAAGACACAAATTCTACCTTTGACACCATATGTCTTTAGGGCAGATTTCTCATCCCTGGGAGTGCAATGGAGTACTGATAAAATGAGGTATCTAGGCGTCTGGATTACAGCAAATCTGGAGTTGGGGGCTGATGTCAATTTGGGGGGATCATATCTGCGGTCAAGAGGGATATACTAAGATGGAACAAGCTACCTTTGAACTTTACGGCATGATTGGGCCTTATTAAGATGAATGTATTACCGAGACTGCTATATCCGGTATATCTAGTCCCACATAGTATCCCTACTAAATGGTTTAGTATAATTAGGAGGCTAATTTCAGGATTCTTGTGGAATAACAAACCGTCTAGGATAAAGCATAATGTCTTATGCCTTCCGTACATGGAGGGTGACATCAGGTTGCCTGACCTCCATGTTTACTATGTGGCAGGCCAGTTAGGCCTTATGGCTCAATGGGCGGAAAACGACGAGGGGGAAAATTACATACCAGCCTGGGTGCGAATAGAGAAGCAATTATTAACAAGCTTTGGCCTCACTCCCGAATCGTTGCTATATGCTAAACTAAGAAAAGTTTTTTTCAGGATGGGGTATGGGAACCCAATTACAAAAACCGCGGAGGCCTGGTGGTCCTTTCTCACTCCGGCACAAAAGCGGTATCAAATGAAGTCCAGAGACCAACCCATATTGGGTAATCCTAACTTGGTAATAGGGGGTCGGGTAATTGGACACGGTGGTCTAACCAGTTATGGGGCCTAAGATTGAGGGACGTGATGCAGGGAGGAAAAATAGTCCTTCCACCACAATGTGATGGACTGTCTTTCTTTCAAAGGATACAACTTAAACAAATGTTTGTAGGGTTCCGGAAGGGGATGGGGGACTCCATAGATAACTCCCTCTTGTGGGGGAACTTAAGGGAAATCAACCAGAGAGCCAATCCACTTTCACAAATTTATAAAATTCTTTTGGACTTTCTGGGCCCGAATACCCCTATACGAATCTCATACTGGGACAAGGTGATGACCCCCAGAAATCTTAGGTGGGAGAATATTTGGAAAAGTACTAAATATAATGTGATACCCAAGTATAGAAATATGCACATTTTTGTGGTTTCCAACATATACTATACCCCTGTGAAGCTATATGGTAGAGGGTTGAGACAGACGGACCGTATTTCAGATGCGAGAAGGACGTGGGTGACCTGTTGCATGTAATGTGGGGATGCAGCAAAATCTCACCCTTATGGAGGGAGATTAAACGGGGCATGGATCCAATGCTGGACTATACAGATTTTATAACCCCAGAAATATGTGTTCTGGGTGACTTCTCTCAAATTGTAGGGACCGCACCCAAATACCACCTTTCTTTAATGGTGTCTGTAGTTAAGGCATTTTTAGTAAGGCATTGGAAGGACTATCAGGCCTACGCCTATGATCAATGGGTGAGAGAACTGCTAGGGGTATTGGCCAAGATAAAGAGACATTTATTCTCTGAGGGGAAAAAAGAGCTATACGTAAAAAGATGGGCAATATTAGATGCGATCTACTCCCAGCAAGTTACGAATACTGGAATACAGGCCTGTCTGTCAGACAGTGATTAGCAAAGGAAAGCAAGCCGGAGTGTTTAATGCTTATATTACTTTGTGCCTATTTTCATTTTGTTTTTCCCTTTATTATCCCTATTATCCTTGGTACTATAATTTTTTAGATGGTAAAATTGGGGTAGTATTGGGCCCATTACCAGGACAAAGGGGATTGGTAATGGTCTGCGGGGGCTTAAAAGGTTGGGGACTCTCTCTCTCTTTCCAGGGGACACATTAGGAAACCGTCTGGTAAGAGTCAGGCTCCTTTGGGGGCCGCAGAGTAAAATATGCTCACAAGTGGGTAAATAAAGGAGGATTTTGGTCGATGAAGGGAAGGGAGTACTTTAACACCGGTCAACATACTATATCAGGGCATTATTGACCTTGGAGCTGATCACAATGTGGGGTGGTTTTCTAATGTGCTTGTACATAGGGGGATGTACATAGTTCGCACAACCAGTTTGGGGTTGTGCTCCCTGGCTTTGCCAGGTATGCGTATGTTTGTCTGTTTACTGAAAATGAATAAAGGTGTTTTAAAAAAATAGAAGTGGCAGTTCTTGAAAAATACAATTAAGGGTTTCATCCTCACTAATTATTGGATGGAGATCCTTAATAATCAAGTTAAAGGTCAGGATGCTATGTGACTACATAGGGTATTCTGTTTGTAGTCATCCATTCCTTATATTGCAGTAGTTGTTCTGTTGGGACCTGTGTTGCACGTTCTACTGCTCTGTCAATTTCTCGGGACGAGTGTCCCTGCTCAATAAAGGTGTTTTTCAACATCTCCAGATGTGTGCCTCTGTCTTTCTCATTTGGACAGAGGCAGTGATACTGAAGTGCTTGACTATATATGACAGATTTCTTTGTGTGGCTCAGGTGATTACTTCTTTTGTATGAGTATCTCTGTCTGTTGGGTTCCTGTAAAGACAGGTATGTAGGGTTCCATCCTTAACAGTGACAGTGGTATCCAGAAAATGTACACCGGTTGCAGAATATTCCAGGAAAAGCTTTATAGTTGGGTGGAGCTTATTAAGTTCCCGATGAAAATCTTTAAGTGTGTCAGTGCCCTCTGTCCAAATTATAAACAAATCATCAATGTAATGGAAATAAGTGAGTGGTTTATGTGTACAGTGCCTTAGAAAATTCTCCTCTAAATTTGCCATAAAAAGATTTGCATACTGTGGAGCCATCCTGATTCCCATTGCTGTTCCCATAGTTTGAACATAATGTTTACCATTAAAGCTGAAGTTGTTATGTGTCAGAATGAATTCAGTGAGTTTACCCACAACTCCAGGGTCAATGTTGGGGTCCAATTCTTTGCCATGCAGGTATCTGAGGCAGGCTGAAATGCCATCTGTGTGTGGAATATTAGAGTAGAGGGATGTTACATCCATCTTGGCTAAAAGGATATCAGGTGGTAAGTCTTTAAAACCAGAAAGTTTATGTAGGAAGTGAGTAGTGTCCTTGATGTAACTATCCCTTTGTATAACCAGCAGTTTGAAAATAGCTTCTACAAACCCTGATATCCCTTCTGTCAGGGTATTACCAGAGACTATGGGTCTACCAGGATTACTAGGCTTATGTATTTTAAGGAGCATGTAGAATGTCCTTAGCTTAGGTCCGCTGGGGATGAGGGCCTTTAGTTTGTCTTGAACATGGTTTGGAAATGTTCCAATTAACTCCTGTAGTTCTCCTTTATATTCTATAGTTGGGTCACTTCCCAGTACTTTGTAGTAAGTAAGGTCACTTAGCTGCCTGTTGACTTCCTTAATGTAATCTTCCCGATTCAATATGACCACTGCAGAGGATTTTATCTATCATTATCTGTTCTTTAATACACCAGGACACTTGGAATGTAAGTTATAAGCTCATCTTACATGTATTAGAGAGAATGCTATCCCAAGGTTTTTTTTATCATTAGAATGCTTTCTAAGCATACTGCAACATTTTAAAATTTATGTGAGAAGAACTCTCTGGTTGTTGAGAATTCTTATTAACCTTTGCCCTTCTGAGGCTTCTCAGCTAAAAGCATACTGGTGTTAATTAGCTTTTCTGATGTAATCTTCTGTTATGTTTTAAACGTATATGTTAAACCAATGAGAATTATTTCTGTTTTTTCAACATAATCTGGTGTTAATAGTATGGGATTTTCAAAATAACTGCCATAAAGCTTCTGAAGAAGGACCTGGTTGGTTCGAAAGCTAGAGCACTTTGTTCTTTTCTGTAACTTCCATGTTGGTCCAATAAAATGTATCAAATCATTTGCTTCTGCTTAAATTATTGTAGTCATTTGTAGGTCAAAAGAAAATTGAGAATCCAGAGTAACCCCCAAGTAGTTAAAGATATCCACCAGTTCAATTTGATTCCCCTTCAAATCATCAATTTAAGTATTTATATCTCTATCTTTCCTAGGACCAGTAAAAACTATACATTTAGTTTTACCTGAATTTCAGAAAATGGTTGTTTTCATGTAACCTTCTTAGGTTACATGAAAACAACCATTTTCTGAAATGTTTCCAAATCACGTTGGACCTTGGCTAGTGCATGATCAGGTTTAAGTCCATCAGAAAAAAATCACTGCATCATCTGCGTACATGATTAAGTTGGACCCTACAAAGGTAGAGGGGGCAGCATTCATAAAAAGGGAAAACAAAAGTGGGCCCAAAATTGAGCCTTTTGGCACCCCACATAAGATTGAATGGGAGTCGGAACAAGCTTGACCAATGATAGTCCTGTGCTGCCTGTTATTTAAATATCCACCTATCCATGAAAACACATCCTTAGAAAAATAAACTTCACTCAAAGTTCCCAACAACAGTGTGTGATTTATTAAATCAATGACCTTGATGAGGTCCATGAATACTGCTGCAATGGAGTGCCTTAAAGCAAGGGACCTCCATATGCCACTCGTGAGCCCCACCAAGGCCATCTCAGTATTATGTTTTTTTCCTAAAACCACGTTTGCAATTGGTTAATAAGTTATATTTTGATCAAATACAGGACTTTCTATCAAAATATAACTTATTACATAACTTCTCCAAGAAGAGCAGCATACACACTGCAAATAACATAAGAGATAGAACCAAACCCTAAGGGACTCCACAGGTCTGAGCAGCTGACCGAGAGAGAAGATATTTCCTATGCAATCTGCTGTGCCTTTCTAAAGAGGGAGGATTCAAACCACCCCAACACAACCCCACCAAGCTCCACACAGTTCCTCAATAGAGCAGTTAAATCCCATGATCTACAGTGAGACACTGATGGGTGATTAAGGATACTCAAGAAGGAACATGTCCCTCTGCCTCTGGCCAGAAGAGACTCCTGTTGCACTCTGAAGAGTGCAGGCTATGTGCAGTAACACCCTCTGAATCCAGACTGAAATGGCTCATAGATAGAGAAAGCCTACAGGTGTATCTACAGCTGCACACCACAACACCCTCAATGACCTTTCCCATCAAGGGAAAGTTACAAATAGGCCTGTAATTTGACAAGATATCAGAGTCCAGGGAAGGTTTCTTGAGAAGAGGTCTCATAACTGTCCTTTTCAAGGTGTCAGGATCACACCCTTCGCAAGAGAACATCGTACAATCTCAGCAATCACCAGACTGATAGGCTCCTGACCATCAAATAACAGCAGGATGGATCCAGCATCCAGTGAATAGAAAGTAGGATGCAACTTTATGGTCACCAGGAGAATTTCCTCAGCTGACGTAGGGTAAAATTCCTCTGAGACAGACCAAAAGCTTCTATTAGTTACAGACTGTAACATGCTGGGCCATAACAGCTCAGTTTAATATACAGAGGAGTGGACAGAGGATACCATAGCAAGGAAAGAGTGACAAAACCGCTCACAACAATCGCATGTCAATACTCCTCCAGACTGTACGCAGACTAGGTGTGTCAAAGACAGAAAAAAGTAGCTCCATCCCCAGGCATGCCACAAAGAGTTAAATCATACCAACAGACAAGAAAAGGCACCATCACCACACCAGATTAAAAATAAAGAATTGTTTTACTCAAAACATCTAGAACCAAGAACATACATCTTCATTTTCTGCCCTGGTGTCTGAAAGTCATAATTAAAAGAGTTGACAGCAGTTTAAATAGTGCTGTGCTGTAAGGTGCAATCTGCAGGGAGAGCAGGGGCTGACAAAAAAAAACATCACAAACTCCAGCCAGTCTCGCTGTGTGCCTCTTCAGGAGTCATGTTTGCAATTGGAAATTACTTTTTATACTATAAATCATTAAAGTGACAGTGCTGAAATAAAAGAACATCATGAATATAAACTAGTAAAACATATGCAAGTTATACAAACATAAAACATTAAAATAGCAGTGATGTACTGTACATATATATTTCTTGCATATTCTGTTAGCCAAATCATCTACTGTACTTGAGAACACCTCACTAAATTCATGAGTTCATTTCAAAAAGGGAAAGAGATACACTATTTAAATCATGTAATTATGCAGACAAGCATCACTGCATTTCTCACAATTAAAACAATGACTGCACTAGCCACCAAATCAAATATATATGCCATATTTACTAGTCAACTATTCCAGACCACTAGATGGCAATACTAGAACATTTACAACTTGGAAAACAATACTACACCCCACATCAGACAAATTAGAGCAAAAAGTAACCACTGATAGTACAAAGTAGCCACTACTTCAGACCCACCAAAATATGGCAATTAATTCAATGCTAAGAACACTTTGGGCTATGATGTGTATATTAATTGTACTCATTTAGCACATTTGGTTGCCCCAAACGTCCTTAGCATTGAATGAATTGCTACATTTGGATGGGTCCATAGCAGTGCTACTTTGAACTGTTAATGGCTCCTTTTTGCTCTTATTTGGTTGGTGTATGATGCTGCAGGTTTGTTTTTCATGTTAAACATTTTCCAGTACTGCCACCTAGTGGTTACCAATGGTTGACTAGTATATATGGTATATGTATTGATTTGGTGTCTTGTGTAGTTATGATTTTAATTAAGAAAAATGAAGTTATGCTTGTCTGTATGATTACATAACTTAAATGGAGTGTTTCTCTCCCTTTTTCAAATGAACTCATGAATTTGGTTAGGCATTCTTTGAATAAATAATCTGGTTAATAGAATATGCAAGAAATATGGAAGAAGAATATATGTACGTCAGTGCTATTTTAATGTGTCATATTTTTGTCAATTACATAGGTTTTACTATTTTGTGTTCATGATTTTTTTTGCGTGATTTTTTTTTTGGAGCATTGTCACTTTAGTGATTCACTATATAAAAAGGTCACTGCAGGTTGCACACATGACTCCCTGAAGAGGCACACAGCAAACCACTAAGTGTAGTAGTTTTCCATCGCCCCTGCTCTAACAGACTATAACCAGCACAGTACATTTTGAACTGCCATTGACTTTTTTAATTATGACATTGAGAGAATAAAGTGTGATATGTAGATGTATGTTCTTGGCTTTTAGGGTTGTCAGTAAATAAACCAGTTCAAAACTTTTAAGCTTAAATTGTGGTGCCTTTTCTTTTAGGAGATCAGTTTTAATGACCTCTCCACAGTGCAGAAGAGCTGAACTGGTCTGTTAACCCCTGCAGCACTCACCCATAACAGGAACTCTTCCTTTCTCAGAGTGATTGTCACCAGATACTCCGTATACTATGTTTTCAGGTTAGTGTATCCTCCCACTATCCCAATCTATGCCAAGAATGCTTCAGTCTCTGCATTTGGCCTTCAACCATCTAAGCTCCTCACTAAACCAGGGGAGCTCTGCTAGGAGACTCTTGGACATACACAAAAAGGTGTGAGTGGGTCAAGAGCTGTCATTATAGCCATGTCATAAGCTTCCAGTGCACTCTTTTTTTTCCCCATATAGCTTTTTAATTCTTTTATTCCATTTTCTCCCTGTACACCACTCCCCCCTCGCAGGATGAACATGCATGTGTGGAGGCACACACAAGTCACATCACTGTGATTCTGTGCCTCCTGATCTCCGGTGTTGTACTCCATCCTCCACTAGAGGCGACCAAGAAGTGGGATAGCAGCTCCCCCTTCCCCGGGAAAGGAGAGCAGTCCATTGGATGCTCAATCCTCTCCCTTTCCTACTGACTCCCAGCAACCTGTGGTCACTCCAGATCCCACGTCACCAGTGTGGCATGATGCATGGCATTCAGTGCCTCAAACCTCAGCCTCTCTGGGCCAGCATCTTCCAGTGCACTCTTAACCTCATCAGCACACACTTGCAACAGGTTCAAGTAGTTCAGTACTGACATGAACCTACAAGAGTTCACATTTTTTAAAGAGCAGTAGCAAATTAACTCCACCAGGAGTTAAAACATCCTGGGGTGGGCCCCGATCTAAATATTCACAGCTTGATTGTCTGACCAACTTATTGTGTCATCCTCAACATTAAAAAGGCTGAGTCTCAGTGGGAAAACCAGGTGCGAGTCATGATCAGATTGGTGGGTGACAGAGATAGAAATGTATGTGAAGTTCAATGGTTTCATCTGTTAGAGGAATTGCTGACCAGGCAAAACAGATTTATCATCAGCTAGGGTTGCCAACAGTCCCGTATTTTAAGTGACATCATGTACTTTTACAAAAAATGGTCTGTCCATATTAAATTGATATGCAGTGCCTTTTATCCCATATTTCATGCTGGCTACCTTGCCCATAGAGCAAAATTAGTTCCCAGTGGCTAACATTAGCCATGGCCTCATTACAACATGTTGGGACAATGGGGATGTTAGCTTGAAGTGGGAATCTGACTATCAATGTCGTCAGGGAGCAGCAGAGAGCTATCTGACAGTGCTGATTGCTTGCTGAAGATAGAGGAATACCTGTGTAGCATAAAAAACCTGAGTAAGTTGCAGGTCATTTCTGTACTGTTTGTGCACTGCCCTCCTACTCCTCCTCCTCCTGCTCCTCCTATATGACTAGACTAGTCCTATAATGGCATTATCAGCATGTGGGGAGGGGATTGTTAAGAACTAAATCAGAATAAGAACAAGTGTCAGGCACAATTTAACCTCCTCAGCATTTAGAATGTCCTGAGTCTGGTCTTCACATATTCTTTCTCATCTTAGTTTTTTCACAGGCATAGCCAGGCTACTACTGTACTAATGAATGCTCATGGTGTTACTTGCTGAACTTAGTTCACTTAAAAAATGTGTGCACAGTAATCAGACCGTGCTGTTTTTAACTTCTCTTAATTTTAACATGGAAATAATTTAACAAAATTCTGTTGTCAAGCTACTAAAATCTGCTGTGCAAATTGCTGAAATATTGTTCTGCATAAGGTAAGGCAACAGAAGGCTAACACGTAAATGATTGCTGGCATGTAAAATTCACTTTCATTATATTTCATGCATTTGGGCCTGTGCAATACTGCAGGCCAGGAAATTGGTTGTTACTGATATGTGTTGCTTCATAATTTATGGTGATTGGATGTTTTAACAGAAATAAATCTCTATTCCTCATGTAAAGGCAAAGAGCAAGCCTCCCCCATCACACATGAAAGGTATGTCGGCTGCTCTGGGAAACTGTATAGATCTTTTTTTGAAACTGTCAGCTTCTGCCAAGTATGTGTTATTCCTGGTCCTATCTGCTCTCCTGTGTGGCTCTATCCCTCTTTAACCATTACTAGTAGTGCTTGGCAGGATACCATGCCAGGCCCCCCCCCCCATGTAACTGAAGTATGAACCAATGCTGCTGTTGTGCATATTATGGCCATTCATAAAGGGAGGGTCAACAAAACAAGGAAGTCCTGGCAGTCATTTTTTTCTTATAAACTCAAGCCTTTAAGAATTCATAATTTAATCCATGATGACAAGTTAGTAGCTAATAAATAATCACAAAATAGATATATTTCACGTTATTCACTTTTATGGTGTGATGAAAGGTCTGTAATGTTGGCCTGCGAAGTGGCAAGAGGTGTAAGAAAATTGTCCCTTAATTTTAAATACAGTGTTGGCAACCCTGTCATTGACTTAAATAATGAAGTCACCCAACATTAAACTTCTGAGGTACTCCAGCGTCAGGCCAGAGAGGAACTCCCCAAATTCCTATAGAAATCCACTCACTGTCACAAGCAGGAGTATGGTAAACAAGCTGGATCCTGCTCTCCCTCCCATCTGCATTAGCCCTTAATGGCCATATAATCAAATGATCTGGTTTGACCCACTGGGTAGGTTGCAAGTCTCAAACCAGATCTTAAAAAGATGGCCTCCCCATCCTTGCACTCTTGCCTATGGCAGAGAACCACTGTATAACCATGTGGAAATGCTTCCTCCTGCACAAAGCCAGAGCTGTCCCCCAGTCAGGTTTCGGTGATGCACACCAGCTCCACCAAGGAGTCCATGACATAATTTGCTATTATCATAGACTTATTCCTGATAGACCCAGTCTTCCACATAATTACTCTCAGGGGAGGAACCATGCCAGTGTTTTCAGCAGTCATAACTGATGACATTTCAGGAGCCCTTGGGATAGGAAGCAGGTAAGGTGCACCCCTGTTCTGGTTCTAGTTTGACCTGGAATGGCTCCTTATCTTACTCCTGATCCTGTCCTTCCTATTTCCCATTCCAGAAGCAAAACTATATTTGTGACTCTACTTTCTTACTATCCCCACCTCTGCACCAGAAGAAAAGTCATTGCAGGGTGATGGGCAGCCAAATGGGATGAGTTGACATTGCTTCTCCACAGAAAAGGAAATGCACATATTTCTGGCTCCCTTTAAACATATTCTTACTCCTAAAATCAACTAAAAATCAAAACCCAAAGAAATTAACCCCCACATTACAATCAGTTCTGAAAAGAAAACTCAGCCACCCAAAACCAAAACACCCACCTCCTCATACTCAACTCTTTCACAAATGAATCAACCATGAGTCACTCAACCAATCGTCCCCAGTCACATCAAACATACAAATAATAAACAGAACATATAAATATAACTTAAAAGTTATTCAACACCCCCACAGTTCCAGTAATTTGGATTGCCCAAAGGCCATTAAATTCAATGTCCCAAAAAGAATTCAAAAAAATGTAACTGTTCTAAACGATTTGTTCTCAGTCCCTTACCCCACAGTTCATAACCAAACACCAAGAGGAACTGTCTTCAGCCAAGCTCTTCTCCTAGAACCACCAAAACCACCAAGCCCACACTAGATTCATACTCTCACCAAGACCTCAGACCTACAGTAGAATTGGTTTGTTCACTTTTCCAGTTCCTTAGGAGGATTCATTTAAGACTTATGGCAACAGCCAATATCCAGAGTTTCTAAGTATAGTTTAAGTCAAGGTAAGCGGGGAAAATTCCAAAAATGAATATGAATGGTTAAAGGGGTGTTTAAGTTCCTTTTACATTTCTACAAATGCAGTGAACTTTAGACCATAAATAGATTATTTTGGGGTAGAACCATAGCATGTACATTAGGTCTTCTTCCAATTGACAGCACCTCTAGCATTCATTGCTGTTGATAATGTCCAAATTGATCAATTTTTTTGGAGACAGATAATCACAATGTAGCATTTTATATTGTATGAGCTCACCTCGGACTTGTCGGTCATAGCAATAAGCATATCGCCAGATGGACTGATGATCTTGCGGGAGGACTTGGGTGTGCAGTTCCCTTTCACAGTCTTCTTTGTCTTATAGTATTAGAGAGAAAGATGAGGATGTGTTAGGTAGAATTTTGAAAGCTAGGCTGTCACCTCTTTTTGTATTATCTTATTCTTTTGGTAACCAGGTAAGACCCACTAGGCACAATTGTTTGTTTCCAAGGGCAATCCAGCAGCACTGGGGTGGTTAAGTGACTTGCTTAGAGTCACACAGTATGCAAGTGGAGATTGTGGGAATCAGACCCAGGTCTGCTGGATTTACCAAGCTCATTCACAGCTTTTTGCTCTAACCTCTAGTCTATACTGCCAGCCCCGTTTCAACAGACCAATTTGATCATTTTACTCCAGTCAGAACAGCAAAAAAGGGAGTAATTTGATTGTAAAATACTGTTTTTTGCTTGCTTGATTGTTTAAATACCTCTTATTGCCGATAGTAGCAACATTGAAATATGTGCAGGTCACATTTCTCTTTAAGTTCTATAAAAAACATAGGTATTTTAGTATTACTGTTCAAGATATTTTGTGCTTTAGTTATTCCTACTCTAACCCATTTAGAATTTTCTGGAGGTAGTTTATTCAGTACAATTAAAGGGTTATGTCAGATTGGAATGAATCATAGGGGGTAGTTGTCCAGATTAATTGTTCATTCTTTTAAGGACTTTTATTGACTCAAGTAAGCACTGATTGTCCCTATGATTTTTGGGGCATTGGAATATAAATAAAACCTGAGAATGAGTAAGGTTTCCGAAGTTTGTTTTCAGCTAAGGAACATAATGGAGACTTGTAAGAGTCTATTAAATTATCTTGCAGATGGAAGGATGTTTGTTTAAAAATGAAGGCCCATTGATTCATTTCATGCTATAGTATTGGTAGACCACTTGCTTCATAAGGGGCCCTGAGCTTGTTAATGTTGAACATTGTGGGTCATTGTATGCCAGATACATTTTCCAAGAGTTTTTTACTTAGTAAGACAGACATTTTATGAAAAATATGAAAGAACATTTTGGACAACTATCATTTTACTAGTGTTTGTTTCCCCCAGATGGGTAAATTGATGTGTTTGCATCTGTCAAGCTCAAGCATGGCATCTTTTAGCAAATGGAAAATACTTATTTCTAGCTTATTTTGAACAATTTATCAAGTTTAGTGATTATTTCTAGCCCCAAGTAGGTTATATGTTCTTTGTACCAATTTTCATTCAGAAGTCTGTGTAACATATATTTAATTATACCTCAAAGGTTAGTCTGCAAAGCCTGGGATTTACCACAGTTAAATTTAAGTCCAGCAAATGATTCAAATTGCTCTCTTTACTTACCTCTTTCCATTCTCTAGATGACAGGCCCCTTACACATTGTGTCTCCTTTTTGTCTAGAATATGGTTCGGCACACTTTTTTTTTTCTTACCTTAAAACATGTTTCCCCCACCACCTTCCTCTTACTCTCTTCGCAACAGTATGTCCCTTTCTCTTAATATTCCTTCTAGAATTTGTCAATCTGCTTTTTCTTACTGCTTTCCTAAATTTTGATCCACCCTTTCCCTTTCTCTTCATTCTACCTCTCCTACTGTACTTCCTTGCTTAAGTTTTTTTTCTGACTTTTGCTTTCCTATTACAACTGCCTTTGACCCTTCCTCTTTTTCTCTATTATCTAGTCTTGCCTTCTTCTTCTTGTCTCTGTTTTATTTTTCTGTATATATTTGAATGTGTTTTTATTTTCCAATTTTACATTTATATAATATTTTGCCTTTATATTTTTTGATTTTGCTTACATTACTTACTTGTATGTTCCTTGTTATTATGCTATTAGCTACCCCGCCCCAGGACTCCTCTGGAAACAAGTTGTAGTTAGCTCAGTATTTAATTCCTGGTTCAACTTATAAATGAATAAATAGGAAATGAGTAGTTCTGAAGGTCATACACTATTCTACTGGTCTAGTAAGTGTTAGTAGCAAGTCATCCACAATAGCAAAGACTTTGTGAATTTGTGTAACTATATGAATTTCTGTGATACAGAGGTTGTTACTTAGGGTCCTTATTAATGTTTCAATCAAAATGCCAGATAAACATGGAGCTAAGGGGCAGCCTTGCCTTGCTCCTTATGACAATTTAAAGGATGAAGAAAATATCCCACTGGTGATTAATTGAGAAGTAGATTCCTTTACAATAAAGAAATGCACAAGCCACTCTGCAACCCAGATGATCTAGAATGGTTCTATGTGATGTGGGCGGCCGTGGAATGGCGACCTGCAGAAGAGTGATGACAGGGCGGAAAAAATAATTTTTCCACCTTGACAACCTCTGCGCATGTAAAAATGGCACCGGGAACAAAAAATACTTGCTTTCTGTGGGAGGGGCTGTGCCCCCCCACACCCCACCATGCGAGGGGCTTCACATCCTCCCCAACTTAAGGATTCTCAACTCCATGGGGGTGCATGTTGGGGTGAGGTGTGAAAGGAAAAAAAAATAAGATAATGAGCTGGGCGCAAGAAAAGCACAATAGTGCCCAGACCCAGACTTGAACCTGGAACCCCAGCACCACAAGTGGAGGCCAACCCCAGATGCCAACTTGGCAGCTGACTGCAGCGTCACCCACTACATCCCCTCCACCCCCTCCCAGGCCACGCTCGCCATGCTCTCTCCCCCCCATGCATGTACACATAGTGACATCCTGTCACTACAGTCACACCCCACCACATTTGGTAGCCCTCTGTCCCTCATGCCAGGCTTTCGCCCATATGGCATCGCTGCTTCGGATAGCGCTGTGATTCAGGCGCCCACCTCACATGCTACCATCTAGAACTTACAGTATATAATCCCAATTAAGTGCAACAAACTCCTTAAAATATATAGATAAATGGCCATATTGGGGGTCTTTATTTTATTTTTCTGCCCAAATCACATTTATTTTAGTCTTCCCACACTGTTCACCCTCAATCGCCTTTTTCAAAACTTACCTGTTCTTTCCCCATTAGGTCAATGATGACATCCAGAATTCTCTTAGTTGAAACCTCAGTTGGGATCTTACAATCACAATTCATTTAGAAAATAAGTCTGTAGCTGATGCAGTCAAAAGTGTCTTTATTCTTCATGTGTACTAATGTTGTTAGTGCTTTACTCATGGTTGAGGGGTAAGGATTCATACTGCTATGTTTCCTCAAATACCTCATATACGTATTTGTTTAATTCATTTTCTAATATTTGTCTAATATTTTATAGTACTCTCTTGGAATACCATTTACAACTGTTGTCTTTCCTGATGAGAGATATCTAATATCTTCTAATATTTTATAGTACTCTCCTGGAATACCATCTAGACCTTTTGTCTTGCCTGATAAGAGATCTCCGATAGCTTGAGTTATTTCCTCTAGAGTGATCTTTTTACCAACTTTCTCTTTATTTTCAGAGGATGAAGTAGGAAGATAAAGAGAATGATGGATAGAACACTGGGCATTACCAGTGAGTAATACCATCAAAAAGTTCTGGACACACAGGAACCTTAAGATGAAGCTCGAGAGGTTCCCGGTGTATCCAAAACCTCGAGATGGTATGTCACCAGTAATGCCGAATGACCAATCCTTGTTTGTTTTAATATATGGATCCAAGTTGGGAGTTTTTTGGTTCATTTTGTGGCCAGTCGGCCTCTGCAGCGAAGGAGTCTCTCCATGCTGGCTGACTACTGTGGTGTCTTGGAGCCCATGTACCTCGTGTGCCCCCTGCTTCCTCCCTCCCTCCCTCCCACTCCCTGGTCAGCCCTGCCAGCTGTCCAAAACTGTTTTTTTTTTTTGTTTGCTGCTCAGATCCTACCTTTTCTGCATTCTTGGAATGTATGATCGACCAGATATTTACTTTTTCAAGTGAAGTACTCCACAGGACAAACTCTCACTTAGTGAGAGACTGGCCAACATGTTTTTAAAACTGTTCTGCTTGCCCACACAGGAAAAGTGGCCAGTCAGAAGGCATGCTTTTGAAGATATGGGGGAGACAGACTAGAGCATGCACTGTTTTCATTTGGTGATAATACTGTCATTCAGGTCACAAATTATAGTATTACATGACCTGAACAATAGTATTGTTACTCTTGAAGTGTATGTAGTATTATCACTTCGGGAGTGACAATATTACAAAGAATTTTTTTTTATACTTTTGTGCCCTATTAAAATCCAAATCCATATATTAATAAGCAATAATATGACAGTTTGTATTTTACCTCTATCAGTTAAATTGCCCTAAGAGTAAATCTGACTATAAAAGTCTTAATTTCTTCTTTATATCTTTTTTTGTGGGAGGGGTGTTTTTTTATCTGTGTCTTAGATCCCTGGGATCATATTTTGGCTATGTAGCATTCTGATCTTAAGGCCAGTAACCTGCCTATTTTTTTCCCTAACTCCCAACGTTGCTGTTTATTTCAGAATAGGGCATATTTGGCTTGTTCTGAGAGAATATTATTTACCTTAAATTTGGCTAGGGCTACTTTGTGTAAGAGGGATTTTTAAGGGTCTGCGGATTTTTAAGTTGTTTTTCTAAATTGTTGAGTTCAGCTTATTTGTCTGAGAAATTTCTGTTTCTTTCTTTTTTTTCTTGTGGCTGAGAATCTGTTTATCCAACTCCTAATACATGCTTGCTAGACTTCAAGCAAGAAGGTTTGTGATACCACTCCACTGTTATTGATATTAAAAGTAGTCTCTGGTTTCCTTAGTACAGTCCAGCCCACTTAGAGTGGGCACATATGTGCATTAACTATTTGCCTGCTATATAGAATGGTCGCTATACTCACTGACCGCCCCCCAAAAAAATGCAAACTAAGGAATTAAGGTGTAATTTTTTTATGTGACCTCCCCCACAGCACACAAAGCATAACCTGCAGTGTTTTTCAATCAATACAGTACAGTACAGTCATCTCTCAAGAAGACCAACGAAAACAAGCAAACAAGAAATTACAACTCAGTTAGAAGCTCTTTAAAGTCCTACTTGAAGTAGTCAGAGATTTTACTCTGAGTTGCTGATTTCTAGCAGTAGGGGTTCCGGACTCTTTCTGCAGCAGTGAGAGCATTTCTGTCAGGCAATACATTCGGATTTTGTTCCATCGCTCATCGTAGAGTAAAGAGTGCATGTTTAACATCACTCAGCAAAACTGTAGTCTATGGCAGATCTTCATTGTGCTCTGAATCCTCTTCTTCCACTTCCTCCAAGTGCATGCTCTCTACAACCTGCGTGATGTGATCAGCTGTGGGCTCCTCCTCCCCATCTCCTAGGAGACACACTGTATGGAACTCCTCTGCTGTCATTCTATCAGGTGTATTTACACTTTCTTCAATTTCTGCTATGAGGTGCCCTCTTCCTGGTCAAGGTTTTCAGCCCGGTTAGTAAATCCTGCCTTGCAGAAACAGCACTGTATGGTCTGTGGAGTGACAGTGTCCCAGGAAGTATTTAACAGTCTCACTGCATCCAGTAAGTTAATTTTTTTAACACACTGTGCTGATGTAAGGAGTGTGTCAGTGCTGCTGTTGATGTCATCCAGGACTCACTTCCGTATACACCTTACATAGTGCTGCTTCATGTTGTAAATTATGCCCTGGTCAAGGGGTTGTATGATACAGGTAGTGTTAGGTAGTAGGAAAATTAGGGTGATGTTGCATAGCCCTGGGACAACTGGGTGACCTGAAAAGTTGTCTAACAGCAGAGCGATTTTACAGCCATGTAGTTTTCCGTCCCAAATCCAAATCCATTCAGTGAAAATGACTGAAGTCATCCACACAGACTTGTTAGCCTGATAGAAAACCGGCAGATATCTTACCCTTCTGAAACAATGTGGGGAAGCAGATTTTCCCACAACAACAAGCTCTGTTTTTTCTGTTCCATCCATGTTACAGCACACTAACACTGAAACTCTCTCCTTCGCTTTCTTTTGCCCCATTAGTGCCTCGCTTTTGAAAGTGAGGGTTCCCTAGCTGATGCAATGAAACCATAAGCCAATTTCATCACAATGGAATATGTCCTGGGGGGCAAAGGGGAACAGCAGACTGGGCAAAACATTTCCTAGCCAGTGTTCAGCACTGGCAGAGTCAGCATTTTGTTTCTCTCCATGCTGTCTGCGAAAACCAATGTTGTTTGTCACTTTCCAGTGGTGTAACTGCCCTTCAGAAGGCTGCAATTCTGTATGCCCTAAGGCAGCTGCTAGTTCCTGTGCTTTCTGGATAAGCAAGGGGCCAATTATGAGTGCATCATGTCCTCGCGCATTAGTGAACCACCAGACCAAAGCCTCTTCTACTTCGCCATCCTTTCCTTCCCGGTTTTGGTCAGGGTTAACATTTCTTTGCCAATCACTCAGAAGTTGTTCTGTCTGCCATAAAAGATCTGCAAGGGTTGATTTTGGCAGAGACAGATGTTGTACCAAGTCATGCTGACTCAATTTGGGCAAGGCATCAATTTTCTTTAACAATTCAGTTTTGTCACCAAGTGACATTACCTTGTGTTTTGACATCTCTGCGACTGAGAACGAGCTGACAATGAGCTGATGCCATTAACGCTCACAGTATAAAGCTGCACAATTGATTGCACTGTAATTACAATCATTCACACCTTGCATGGTTGGAATTGACAGCCACTGACATCTGTCAAGTGGGTGATATAGACGGAGGCCAGTTGACAGTTTAACAGTAATAATTAGCATAGAAACATACAAGGAAGGCTTTTAGAAACTTATTAATGCCCACTAAAAACAAGGGCCCAATTTACCCGTGGGTGCTATAAGTGGTTTTGACTTTAACCCAGTCTGTAAATTGCTTTTCTTTTAGTAGTGAGGTGTTCAGTCTCCATCCTTCCCAAGGTCATAGGTTTTTTAATCCATGATCTGAAACTGTAATACTGCCTTACAGTTTCTTGTAGATAAAGTAATAAAGTATACTGTACATTATTTATTTAATTATTTTATTCATTTATTTATTTATGTATTTATTTATTTATGTATGTCTTTGGTGACCAGGTAAGTGTGCTGATCCAGAGGACCATTATCAGAAACTACCCAGGTCACAACATGGTAGTACAAGAATACAGTACAATAAATAAAACAAATCTCCCTCCCTTGCCCTTATTTAGCTCCTTACACCCCCCCAATTCACCCCCTGTACTTCTCTCCTTGTAATCCCTTTCACCCCTCTTCAAACAAGGCCACTGGCTGCACTTGACACAATATTTGTCTTGTCATATTGTTATTTTGTTTATGTAATTACTTTCTTCATGTTGTACTACTTACTAAAACCATTGTAATTTGCTATTCTTGTGACTTGACATGGAACCTCTGTAAAAGAGCCCTTGGCTTAAAGATCTTTTGATTTGTTAAATAAATAAAAAATACAAACAGTAAATATACAGACATCAGTAATGTACAAAATGAAATACACAGGAGCAGCAACTGAGAGGCCATTAAGCAGGTTACATAGTAGCAAGCATATAGGAGACAATAGTTACAATAACAAGTGCAAAAATTGGTTGAAACAGGATACTCCAGAAACTAGCTGTACATCAAGTGTAGCAGAAATAGCAATGGGTAATAAATAAGTGAAGGACTTTAGAAACACAAACAATATGGTTGGGTATGTGAACGTGTATGGACAGGGACAGATACCATAGGATAGAGGGGAAAAGGAGAGGGTGATTAGCCAGATTAGCAAAGGCACTGGCGTCTTCAAACAGCCATGATGTGAGATGAACCTTGAAAGTAGCATGAGTTTCCTGAAAGCAGATGGGAACAGGAAGAATGTTTCAAAGTGTACGAGCAGTTATGGATAATGCTTTTGGACCCATAGCAGAGGAGACTTTAGGGATCTCCAAGGGGGGACGTGGATGCATGCAAGCATCTCGATGGTGCTCTGTACTTGAGGAGGGACATGTATGGGGAGTCTTCACCATGCCTGATGGCGTTGTGCAGTATGAAGCCAAGTGCATAGTCAAACCTGTGGTGGAGTGATAGCCAGCCTAGGGATTGGTAAAGGTGATAGTGGTGGGTACAGTAAGGAGCTACAAGGGTGAAATGACAGATATTGTTGTACGTTGAGGGAAAGGCATGCATGCATGGTTGAGGATGCTCATGAAAAAATAGGGGAGTAATAATCCAGGATAGATAGCAAGCTGCCTTGGGCAATGGCTACATGGGCTTCCCTAGAGAGGAATGGCCTGACCCAGTAATCTGCCCCAAGTTTCTGGTTAGCACATCAAATAACAGAGGTGATATGATCATATCACATCAAATAACAGTGGTGATATGATCGTTATAAGATAGTGGTGGGTCAAGGATTACCCACAGGTATTTGAACGTTTCTACATTGTCAAGTATAATGCTATCTGGTGCAGTAATTGAGAGAGAGAGTTCCCTGTCTTTACAACCTTAGAGTGGAAGGGTCTAGAGTCAAACAGCATGGATTTAATTTTTTTTACATTTACAAGTATGCAATGGGATTGGAACCAGGTGTGGGCAGCAGTGTAGTTGCTGTATAAGGATGTGGCTATGTTTTCAAGAGCCTTGTCACATGAGAAAAGGACAAGGTCATCTGCATATAGCAGAGTTTTGCACATAAGGCAGTCAGAGGGGAAGGAGTTGATAAACAGGGAGAAATGTAAATGTTCAAGGATGGAGCCCTGAGCCACACCATTGGTGACTAGGAGCAGGGGTAGGAGGAAGACCCTATACTTACACACTGTGACCTGTCAGAGAGGAAACTTTGGAACCACTGTGTAACCCCAGAGGAGAGTCCAAGATTATGGTGGGAGGAAATCAGGACGGCATGGTCAACCAAGCTGACAGCTTTAGACGTGTCAATGAAGACAGCACCTGATGCTTTCCCAAGGTCCATATTCAGGTGTATGTGGTTAGCGAACAGGGCCGAGGCAGATGTGGTTGAGTTATTTTTACAGAAACCATGTTGCAGTCTGGACATTAGTTTGTAGGTGTTGATGTGATCAGCCAGTTGTCTGTGAACAATTCTCTTCAGGAGCTTACTGAGGCATGGGAGCAGGGATATAGTCCAATAGTTGTCAGTGGACACAGGGTCACCAGTCTTGAAAATCGGGACAAGGACAACCTTGGCATGTTTCCAGGTATTGGGTATTGAGGAGGTGGCCAAGACTAAGTTAAAGAGGGAAGTGAGTGGTTTTAGGACTGCAAGGGATACAAGTTCTAACAGAATAGGGAAGAGACCATCATGGCCTGGGCTACCGTGGTTGGGCAAGCTCTTCAGTAGCTTGGCAGTGTCCTTAGGGGGCAAGGGCCCAGAAGTAGAAAAAATATACTGATGGTTGGGCTGGGGTTGGGGTGGGGGATGCTCAGGAGGGTTAGGTCCAGGCTAGTGATCTGCAGGGGTAGCATCTTGTTTAGGAGGGCAGACAGGTCTGTGAACTTTTCATTGAAGGTCTTGGCAACTTCGATGGGCTCAGTCAAACAGTCAGAGAGAGAGTATCCAGGTGGATAGTATGGTTGTGAGCTCGTGGGTTAAGCAAGGAGGTGATCTCACCCCAGAAGCAATGAGGATTGCTGAAACTGTCCCTTTGTTTGCCTTGGAGGAAGGCACGCTTTAGAGCGAGGGCAGCTTGTTTACATTTGTTCTGAAGGAAATTAAATTAGTTCCAGCTGGCAGGGGAAGGGGCCATTTTTTTAAACTGACCATAAATTATCCCTCTCCCTCATTATAGCTAGAGGGTCTCTAGTGATCCAATAATTGCAGCCTCCTATAATTCTATGGGTAGTTGGGGGAAATGCCAACTTTATATACGGAGGAGGGTGGTGGTGAAAAAACTCTCTGCTTATGACACATTTGAGATCGTGTATAAGGTAGAACAATTTATTGCCCATACATCATTGAGGAGGGAGGGAATGTCAGGGTGGTTGAAATTGCAGAAGGAGAGTAGTTTGGGGGGGTGCTTGGTCTTCATAGCCCAGACCATATAGGTGGACGAGTGGTCACTCAGAGTATCCGATAGGGTCCCTGCTAGGAGAATCTTGATGTCGATTAAAAAAAAAGTAAAATCCTTCCCTTGAGGGTGAGCCAGTCTCTAGGAATACAAAAGACCTATATCCTTGAATAATTTTAAAAGAGATATCCTGGAATTAGTGTTACTATGTTAAACTTTTAGGAAATTTCTCTCTAGTAATGGATTCCTAACCTCAGTAACCCCCGCTGGACTATTTTTTTCACAGTCTTGAAATGTACTTAGTTTTGCAGCATGTAAATTGGTAAAAAAATCTGCTTTTTATCTGGAGCACATATGTTAAATATAATGATGTTTGGGCCATAAAGTGAGCCTGATAAAATTTGGAACCTTCCCTCTAGATCCGAGCTATGTTTACTTTTAGTAAAGTTAACCCCATTGTCTAATACATATAGCCATTCCTTTTTTTCTACCTTTAAAATTACTATATTCTAGTTGAGCAACCCAAGATCTAAGTAGTTTTTCTGATTTTACCTGATCCAGATATGTCTCCTGGATGAGGGCACTATCTGTTGTTTTGTTATTGTTTGTTTGTTTTTTGTTTAAGTAACAATCTTTTTTCCCCTGCAGTTGGGGAGCCTAGCTCTTAAACATTCCATGAAATAATATTATATGGCTTCATGTTTTGTCAGCCACTTCTATGAAATGTAATTATAAAATGGGGTCCCATATTGCTGAAATCTGGTTGGCTGACTGGCTCCTTTCACCCATGGTAACTCCTGTGATAAACCAATGGGAAAAGGTGCCAGACACCCATCAGCTGCAGCAGGCCTCCCCCAATGCAGAAATTACTCTGACCACGACAAACCACCATTGGACAGCAGCTTCACATCACTTGCAGTTCCTGTTCTGAACCCTGGACGAAATTCAAAATGATGGAATGCAGATTTTGTTTAATCACTATCATCCCAGACAACCCACCTAAGCTCTTATAAGCCCCAAGGTTTCTGCACCTTGTGTATTTTTTTAGAGGAGCTTCTCGTGAGACAGTGACCACTCACAACAGTCTCACCTGTGTTGCAAGTTTACGGATCACCTGCACTCCGACACAGCAATCCACCACAGTGATCATGGTTTTTTCTTCCCTGACAGAAACCGGGTCAGCAGTTGGTTCACACCTGGCACATTTGCCATTTAAGTAAACATATTTTTTACAGCAATACAATCTATCGAGCAATCAGAGTTTTTTCCATGAAATAAATTAGTACAACAGATGGCCGAATACCCAAGCCGTGATACTAAGCATGCAGCTATGCATATGCATATTTCCTTGCTTATGCATATGCAAATGCAATAGTGCATGTCCACAACTACGGCTTGGCTTTTCGGCTGTATTTGAATTTTATCTCTCATTTTTAATTAAAAAGCACTTCACTATATCAGCATTCTTCAATGTCTTAAAACACGTTTACCTACAAAGTCAGAGTGGCAGCAACACACAAGCCTCATATAACTCCAGTGCCATGTCAAGCATCCAGTGGTATAGAGTTATACTGTGTGTATGTTGCCAAGCAGATGGTTGGGGCTACTGGGGCACAGATGGGAGGGGGTGTCAGACAATTTGCAGCCCCCTAGAAATTAAGCTGCAGGTAGTAGGAGCATGGGGTGGAGGGGGGGAGGATCATTCCATACAGAGGTAGCAGAGTCTCCCTATGACAAGGAACTATTTTTTTGTGGCGGAGTAACAACATTAAAAAAAAAATAATGATTTAAAAGAAAAAAAGAACATTTCATTTTTTCTTTCTCACCTAAAAAAAGGGGGACATTGTACAATCACAATAAATCACTCCAGGATGTGGGTCATGCTGGGATTTATCATGGTTGGCCAGGATATGATCATCCAGCCTGTGGCCTAATGGCCAAACCATACCAGCCATGGTAAATCCCAGCATAACCCACACCCTGTTGTGGTTTATTGCTTAACTATATTACGCTATAAAAGTCCATACCAGATTAGACGAATGCATCGTCTCCTTGCTTACTGTAAAGAAGCACACTTGGCTGAATTAAATAACAGGGTAAAAAGTAAGTCTCAGTACTGTTAATAGCTAATATACAATTTATAAAAAGTCAACAAGCAAGTAATAGAACAAAAATAAATAAATAAGAGAAAAGAAAACATAACCTGGTAATTATAAATGTGTGCATCTATACTAATAAGAGAAGTGACACCCTACTTGTGAGCTGGGCTAACACCAGCCTAAGGGCAAGATATTCAAACCATTGCACCTAGCACAAAACCATAGTGCTGGAATAGCGCTGGATTTGTGTGAGGCTACAATATTCAGAAGCCCTATTAGCGCCAGTGCTGCATGGTAGTGCCGATGCTAATAGATGATGGCATGCAGGGGTAGGGTAAGGAGAGAGCCCATGAATGTCAGCAGTGTGGCATATTCAAAGGGCTAACACAGAGCTACAGGCATTAGCACAACCTGGAGCGCAGTGCTAGATACTGCCAAAAGAAAGCTGGTGGTAATGTGGTGGTGCCCCCCCCATCGTGGACCCACATAGCTGCAAAATAGCACGAAGAGCCCTGGTAGTCTAGTGGTCCCCCCAGCATGTATCCTGTCCCTGTTAAATGTCACTTAACATTTATCTCTGGTAGTCTAGTGGTTCCCCCCCAACACAAATCCTGACTCCATGAAAAAATGAAATAAACAGTTTTCCCTGGTAGTCCAGTGGTCCCTCCACCCCAACACGAATCCCAACTAGATGAAAAATTAAACAAACAGTTTCACTGGTAGTCCAGTGGTCCCCCAACCCCAGCACGAATCCCAACTATGTGAAAAATCAAATACACAGTTTCCCCTTGTAGTCAAGTGGTCCCCCCACCTCCAGCATGAATCCCAACTCTGTGAAAAATTAAATAAACAGTTTTCCATGGTAGTCCAGTGGTCCCTGCCCCCCAACACACACACACAAACTCGGCAATGAAGCCCTCGCTCATGCCACTGATGTTTGGAAAAGTGAGCCGGCGACCTGGTCTGCCCTCCTTTCAGCACCACGGCCGGCCACCGACTGCAGTATGCATGAGCACTATGGAAATGAATCAGTGTTCATGGTCTAGGTGTATTACGTAGTGACCAGTTTTAAGTCAGACTGAAGAGCATGCAGATCTGGTTCCTGTTCAGAAGAAATTCTGGACAGTGTATCTGAAGGAGATTTCTCATTGTCCCTACTTCTACTCCTATTTCTTTTTGTGGGGAGTTAAATCCTTTTGGAAAAGCCTAGTTTGGAGATGTGGTTTCATAGGTCATTTACTTCTTTGTGCTATTCCCCATTTCCAGGTGGGCTTATTTTTATTTTTTGGTTAAACTGCTAAAGAATATTGATGTGCAGTGGAGTGGAGGAAATGGGTGTCATTTTTTCCTTTAGTTGTGCTTTTAGCCATAATGATAATAATAATATTAAAAAATGTTATTTCGCATAAGCACCTTTCAAACTATCAAGGCCCTTTTTTCAAAAAGATAAAAACAATCATAATAAAAAATGTAAACATAACAATAGAATAAAACAGAGGATCTAGAATTATTCGGTGCCACCAAAAGCATGGCACCATAAAAAGGTTTTCAGTGCCTGTTTAAACCCCCCTCCGCAGTCGTGCACTCATGAAGCTGACGGGGTAGAGAATTCCAAAAGGTAGGGCTCATGTGCATAAATGCATGGGCCCCTGAAGATTTCAAAGACACCCTTGGAATCTCTAGCAACCCTTCATCAGCCAAATGCAACTGTTGCACCGGGCAGTAAGGCACAAGAAGCTCTTTCAAGTAGTCAGGGCCCAGTCAATGTAGGGCTTTATAAGTCAGTAAACCAACATTAAAGGTGATCAGCCACCTAATCAGCAGCCAGTGTAGACCGCACAGCACAGGAGTAACATGGAAGTTAGAGAAGCCCCCATCATCAATCATGCTGCGGCATTCTGCACAAGCTGCACGCTGTGGATATCAACCCCAGGAAGCCCTTAAGTACAGGGAGTAGCAATAATCAAGGCACAAGGTCACAAAGGCATGGACCAGTGTAGGCAAGTCCCCGGACAGAACCAGGTGCTTAATCCTGGAGCTATTCCTAAGGTGATAAAAGGAAGTCTTGACGACGGCCGACACCTGAGCTTGTAAAGTCAGCCCGTCGTCAAGCACTACCCCCAGGTTTCACACCTATTCAGAGGATAGGATCTGAGAGCCCCTAAGGAAAAGTCCAGAGGGCTGATCAGCCCACAACCCCTCTATCCGGTGACCTGAGTCCACTACCAATACCTCTGTCTTTCCAGCATTCTACTTTAACCAGCTCAAGTTCATCCAGTCCTGGATTTCAGCAAGGCAGGTATTAAAAACTGAGACAGCTCTATCCTGGTCGGGGTGTAAAAGACAGGTAAAGCTGGGTGTCATCAGCATAGCAGTGAAACCTCAGCCTATACCATTTTACAGTGTCTCCAAGGGGCAGCATATACACTGCAAACAGCATGGGGGACAGCACTGAACCCTGAGGATTCCCACATGGCAGGGAGAATGGGGCCAAGGAAAAAATCACAGATACCACTGTCTGACTCCTGCCAGTGAGGAAAGATGTAAACCACCTGAGGACCGTACCTGTCAGTCCACAGATGGATCACAGATGTCCAAGCAGCACCCCATGGTCAACAGTGTTAAAGACTGAGGAGAGATCAAGGAGCACCGAGATAGAACAGCTTCTCCAATCTCTTGCCATCAGGAGATCATTGAGCACCTGAACCAGCACTGTTTCAATTCTGTGTCTCTTTCAAAAACCAGACTGGAGAGGTTCATAGATGGTATGGATGGTCAAGTGGTCATCCAGTTGTACTGTTACTACTTTCTCAATCACCTTCCCTATAAAGGGAAGGTTTGAGATTGGTCTGTAGTTGGCAAAAGAATCTGGGTCCAAAGAAGCTTTCTTTAGGAAGGGGTTACCACTGCCTCCTTCAGGGAGCTTGGAAACTCACCAGATTCCAGGGAGCACCGGACTATCTGCACCAGGACTGGGCCGATCATATCCCAACAACTCATAATCAAGGAAATTGGGCCTAGGTCCAAACTACAGCACATAGGACGCATACCCTGGACAATCTGAATAACATCCACAAGTTTTGGCAAGGCAAAGGTACTCTAGGAAGTTCGAGGTGAGGTGACCAAACACCGATCATTGGCAACCACCATAGAAGGAGTTGAAAGAATTTCTGATCTGATGTCAGCCACCTTATCCGCAAAGAACCGAGCAAGCAAGTTCCTCACACTCCACTTGTGAAAAAGGTCTTCAGAGCTGCAGACAGGTTGGGTTGCACAACCTGTTGACAGTTCAGAAGAGCTAAGCTGGTTGGTTCTGTGTGGTACCGATCTCCCCAGACAGGAATTCTACCTTCTTATGGGAGCCTGATAATGCTCAACCAATCTAAGGTGGTTGGCATCCAGGGTGGATTTCTCCCAACGCTGCTATAACCTACATCCAAGCCATGTGCTTCTCAATATACCCAGTAGGGATCAAGAGCAGGTTTTGGCATTCTGGATAACATACTCAGAGGTATTTCATCCTTTGTTAAAGTTCTAAAGACTGTTTGAAATGGAGGATTGTTTCTTAATGTAGTCCTTTTTTGAATACACTGTATATATTCCCAGGCTAAATCTATTTAATCACAATTAACAAAAAACCCACCAGGCTCTTGTAACATTAAAATAGCTGGGTATTTAAAATGATAAGGAATTGATCATATTCTGTAAATATTGGTTCCTCTCATAAAAAAAACTATTTCTTTCAAGTACCAGAAAAGTCCTACACAAATGTAAAATATGCTCTCCCTTCTAACTAAACACTTTCCTTGTCTAACTATCTTAATTATCTCTCCTTTTATGGAAAAGCACCAGAAATAAGCAATGATGGGTCTCTGTTTTGCACCTTGTTGGTGTCTGAATCCAAGAGATCTATGGCCCCCTTCAATTTCAATTAACCAGTAACAGTAGTACCCGAGAATTTCAAGTAAAAAATGTTGCAAAAACAGAGGCATACTGTTGCCTTCTAAGCCCTCTGTTACACCCACTATATGCAAATTGGGGGGTACTTGCTAGCAAATAAGTCCCAGGAGATGTCAGAGTGATGTGGCTGGTGATTTCAAGCTGAAGGTGGATGGGGAGAGAAGGGGAAAAACTGTAAAAAAAAATAGATATATATTATAATTCATTTTAATTTCACTCAACTGGGATCAACAAATAAATTTTTTATTAGGCTTATCATCTCCAGGTGAAAAACACCCAGAAAAAATTTTGAGAAATTAACAGATCAGGTGATTGCCAGAAGCAAACAAATTGTCTTTTCATTCTTAGTTAAATAGTAATATTGGGTATTTTCCTATTAACAGACCTCAGCTTCAAATATTGCCTCAGATGCTCCCGCAACATTCTTACCTAGAGTTATTTATATGAGCTACTAACATTTAAACAATGGGAACTTAGCAGGGCCCTGGCTATAAAAGTCTGCTATGATGTGATTCATAGTAGGCAGAGGCAGCCTGCATACTGTACCATACCCTGAATGGTGATGAGACCTGTTTCTGAAATGTTATGGAGGCATGTATTGCTTTCCATAATTATTAACTTTTTATTTTACTAGGCAATATCCTCTTTAAGGTTGGTAAGCAATAGTAGTAAAAATTATTTTTGTACAAGAGAAAGAAAACATGTCATTTGGATTTTATCAATCCAGTTTACAATACAGTCTTGTACAGTATCTAAGTTTCACAAAAGAATAAATACAGTTATAAGGATACTACAAGGTTAACATATAAACATTGACAAATATTTAAAATAGACAGAGGGTGAACATATTATAAAATAGGTGGTGTGGAGTGACAATAACACAAGAAATTACCTTTTACAAGTACATGTATAAACACAACACTTAGGTAATGTCCTAGCAATTTTTTTGTGTTTTTGCTCAGCTCATGCTGCGGGTGGAAGTGTGTTCAAGTATGAAGAGGCTTGAGATATTGATGTTCTGTCTCCGAACCTATTATTTCGTTAATCTCTTTAAATTAGAGGCCTTGTTAAGATACAGTAGGGGAGGCAATATAGTGTAGTGGTTAAGAGCACTGAGCTTTAAACTTGAAGAACTGTATTTGAATCCCACAACAACCACTTACATTCTGTGTGAACATGAGCAAGTCACTTAATGTCCCTGTGGTCCCAGGATGCACCAGGAAACAAGTCTTGTCTTAGTGCATCTTTCCTGGCCAAAAATTGCAAAACAAAATAAACAAAAACTGTAATGATTTACATGTACTGAAAAATATCTAATACAGTACAGGTATATAGTGTATTTATGTAAACTTCATTACAAGAGCAAAATAGCAACATACACAATGAAAAACAATTAATAATTTCAACCGTGGCAAATACAAGATTTTATCAATTTGAAAAGATCCTTGAGATTTTTACAAACTGATCAATACATTCAGTCTTATATCATTTTGCATTATATCCTGTGACCATGGCATAGTCCACAGTCTGGACTCAAAGAGAAATCCTCCAACATTTTCTAAGATAAAAAAGACAGCTCATTGCATTCAACAAGTCTGCTATGTAATTAGAAAATGTTCTTAGTATTGCCTCATAGATAAAAGTATAAAAAAAGAATGTACTTATCTTCCTCGTACAGTATATATAGAGCCCCAGCTCAAATAACAGTAGCAAAACACAATTTCAGTGGCATTCATAAGGGAAAATAAAGTGGGTTAAATCTCTTAGGCAGATATATTCATTTATTCACAGCTCGAGAGGACTGCACTAAGCCCCAATGCTTTGCATCATAAGCGGAATGCTTTGTCAAGGGGTATGACTTTAAAATGACATGACTTTCTTTTAAACAGTGAAAACTTTAAAGATATTTTAGTATTGAAGACCCAACATCACTGTGTTAAAGTACATCAGACACCAATATAATACACAGTTGAATCACACATTTCCCAACATTGGATCAAAATCCATACCATTTAATACAGATAATCATTTCTTTACGTTGAAACAGCAGCTGATTAAAAACATATCTTGAATACCTGTCATAGATCGTGTGGCTCATTGCTACAGAAAGTGCTTAATTAAAACAGCGGCATCAAGCAAAATTCAAATTTCATATAATTGTAAGAAAACCTATAATGACTAAAAAGACAGAATGAGGAAAAAAAGGGGGGTGAGAGGAATGGGAAGGATAGCAATAAAGTACTAATAAATACCGAAAGATGCATCCTGTATGTATATCAAATTGAATATTGTAAGTGTTCCCGTGTGGAACCAATCATCACTATAGTAAGCACTTCATGTTAAAGGTATAGGGGCCAAAAATGCTTATCTTCCCATAAGTTTCAAGTGGAGACATGCAAGAAAAACTGAAAAAATGGAAGTCAGAGATGTTTCCAAAATTCTTATAAATCTAGATTCTATCATATTGTACAACACACCTTTCATACACCTGATTTAATGTCAATAGGACAGAAGATGAGACCTATTTGTGTCTAACTGATATGCTTTAACATGGTGATGTTTGGTCTTTAATACAAAATTAGCTTTACATTTTGCACTATATAAGAGAGATGCACGTCACTGTAAAGTATTTTTTTTATTTAGTTGTTTTACCAGGAGTAGCATACAAAGTTGAAAGCTTTTTTACAGGTGCAACCTGGTCACACAGTATGCAAGTGGAAGCTGTGTGATTCAAACCCAGGTTTGGTCTGCTGGAAGTTACCAGATTTGCAGCTCAGAGCCTTAAACCACTGCGCTGTACTGCCTCCTAGCCTTCCTTTATGAGGTGAAGTGCTGGGGCTTAGTGCTGTGCTCTCGAGCCGTGAATAAATGAATATATTTGCCTCAGAGATCTGACCTGCTTTATTTATTTTCCTGCAAGAGTGCTGCTGAAATTGTGTTTGGTTGCTTAACTTGGATATGACTGACACTGTCTTACCACTGAGCACATGAAGTTTTGCGTTTTTCAAATAACAGTATATGAACTGCATTTCTGGTTGATTGGTGGCATCAAGGGACTACAGTAGTACCCTTGAATTGGGCAGAATCAAACATACATATACAGTACATTTTGCTGTCTCGTTTACCACAGTCTATTCTGTAGACAGCATAACTAGCAATAATGGCAGTTGCGTGAAAGGGGGATTGATCAAGGGGCTTGTCCCTTCAAACTTTCCTTTATAAAACATGTCTTGACTTAACAGTGAGGTGATTCTTTTGTCACCAGTTCTACAAGATGGCTGAATGTTTTAATGTCTCCCTGTGCTGTTTCCTTCCAGATTTATTTGAAATTCCCAGTAATGGTGTGCCCCCCCCCCACACACACACACACTGTCAATGCTAAATTAGGGTAACCAAACTCCCAAGTAAGATGCCCCACACCTTATGTATTCTACTAGCTAGACACTTTAAAACATTCTCTGAAATAAATTACTTACAGATTTTTTAGTCCTGGAGAAGTCCATCCAGTTCATATCTGAAAGACAACATAATTCCGAATGCATAAATTAAAAAGTATGGTTCTCATGAAAAATGAAGCTGCTCATCCTGCAGTATTGCATATTGACTTCTTTATTGTAAAGAATGTACTTGAAGGTTTTATCATCATGTGTTGCTAAGTCAAACACAAAAGCAAACAGAGTTGGTAGTAAATTTTGGTATGCCCCCTTGACAGTGGCACCAACACAGTTACCTACCAACCCTTCAATAAAGTCAACAGGTAGCTGTAAGGTCTCTGTGTTGGTGCACTTGACACAGGAGCACACTGTCTCCCAGTCCTGCACCTTCTCCCCGAATCAACTCCAACTGCAGTTGATAATCCTAAGTAAGGGGGGTGCAGGGAACAGAGCCCCCACCCGGGGGTTCAGGGGCAAAGCCCCCCACTGAAAAATTAGGACTGGGATACAAATTTGATTTATGTCAACTGCAACTTGCGGTCAACATAAATCATGTAGATGTGATGCCGGTCAACAAAATTGTTGTCGAACCGGCATCATAGAGATGTAAATTTGTCTGACTAAAAGAAAATGATCCCACAGGCTCTCAAAACTGCATTCCAAATTAACATGGAAATGCATTTTTGAAATATTGGCACATGGCACCCTTTGGTTTTTCAGACTATTTGAAATGTTTTGAAAAAAAAAACAGTTCTGATTGGATAAAAATAATGCAACAAGTTATAAATAAAACATAAGAGTATGTATAATTTATGTTATTATCACACATAACATTATTATAGTATCTTTCAAAATGTTACCAGTCATAGAGATTTTTAGAGTACAACATGTAATATTCACAACAAAATTTAGGGTATAGCATGAATGAAAACTGAGTTGTAGACTACACTGTTTCTAATTAAATAACATGGGTTTCACCACATTGCTTCAGTAATGAAGGTGTGAAGCTCCCCTACATCAATGGGTGAAACTTTGATTGTCAAAGTTTTGTCCATCAGAAAAATCCCTGTTTTTTTTAGAGGGGCTGTCCCCTCGGCTCCACATGTGGGGCGCTCTGACCCCCTGATTTTTTAAAAATCAGCTCCAAGATGGAGTTTTTTAAATATCAATACATGTGATGTATAAATACAAATAATTAGTAGCAACATTTTCTTTCTATACAAAAAATAGTATAGATTCAATTGGCTTAATTTTCAAAGGACCAGGAATGATGCAAGGTGAACGTATCAAACAGACATGATGCAAGGGGCACACTGCTCTACACGTTGCATCATTCTGCATTTTCAGACAGTGCTTGTGGCACCAGTGGGACCCCTTGTGACTGATAGCCTTGCACCTGGCTTGTGGTGAGTTGCACATGGCACCATGGCACTGAGGGGCTTGCACCACAATGCAGATGTCATATCCCCAATAGCAAGATTCTCAAATCCCTACACATGTTGCAAGCCTCATACATGATTACACCAACAATAACTGGTCCAATTGCCCTTTGTGCTTCCACTGTCAACAATGAGCACTGAAGATAGGGTGTTCTGGTGGCAGAAGCTAACAAGGAGGATACAGGCAGCAGCACAAGATGGTAACATTGAGGCAGAAATTTCATGACTGATCATTCCAGGCTGCAGCAGCCAATGACATATCATGGTGTGTACAACAAAATGCAGTCTAGGGCACATGTATGGAGAAGTGTCACTATAATATTAGTATTGTAAATCAGCAGTACAGAGCAATTTAAGTATGACCACCATGGACAGTGTGGGCTAGTGGGAGTGTTATCTGTGCTGCCACTATTGAGTGCTGTTCTTGCAAATTAAAGGGTAGTATCTCCCTTGTGCACATGTGGGAGTTATGAGTATGGTGTTGCACTGTGTGTGCCATCTGTCTAATATCAGTGGTTGCAGTCAGCTTGGCATAACATGTCTCTGGGTCTGGGAAGTAAGTACCCTGTTGGTAACCTGCGAGGGTTACACTATGTCACTTGCACTGCCCTAGTAGATACCAGCCAACTGATAGCAGACCTGACTGGCCATACTAGTCAGAGCTGCCACTATGGTACCCCGTGTCATTCTGGTTCAGAGCTGTGTAGTACAGACCCACGATTGTAGCCAACACCACCACTGCTGTGCATGCTCTTGTGAAGGTCATGAATGTGTTTTCCTTGGAACCACCCACAGCATCAGTCATTGTGCTGCTCATCCCCCAAGGGCCTGGCACTGTCCTACATGCATTCTTTTACCATCCCAGTCCTGGGTCCATGCTGCCCATTACTTCCCACCCAACCCTGTTTGGCCTCCACAATCTCTGCTGCCTACCTGGGCACACAGTTGACAGATGTCTGGGACTGGTTGCAATGCCACATAACCCAACCAGTGCTTGTGGCAATCACCACCCATGCACCATTTTTTGATGCACTGGAGCAGCTGTGGCAAAGGTGGAGTGTTTTGCACCATGACCCCTCCTTCATTTTCCACAGCTTGTATCAATCTAAAGGCCCTTTTGAACTCTGAGTTTAATGAATTTAGTGTTTTTTGGCTGTCACAACTAAAATAAAAGCTGCTAATATACTCAAAAATCAGTTTCAAATAATATCAATACATACAAAAGAGTATAAACACATGCAAATGGTATCATTATGACTGACTCTCAGTGACCTGACCCTAAGCTTTTATTTACAAAAAATAAATAAATAAATAAATAATAAAGTTTTGAGTCCTAACAGTTCCAAAGTAAGATTTTTCAAAAATATTTTTTTTTTAAACTAGGGTAACTCTAGAAGTACTGGAGCAAGAAATGTATTTTTTTAAAAGAATGTTTGGAGTCAAATAAGAGAAAATACCAATATATGATGTTGCGGTATATAGTATGTCCATATATGAATATAAAAAAGGCATACAATGGATCAAACATGTTTTAAAGAGCCTCTGGTACAAAAAGTGCACCACTGCAGAATCTAAGTAAGTATACCCCCAGTATATCCCATACCAAAAACTAAATTTCTTCATTACTTCATTTTAACGTTATGAGCTATTTTGCAACCCTAACTGCACTACCTGTTCAAAACAGCCAGTGCCAGTGAAGAGCTGCTGCTGATGTCATTTCAGGACTTCACAGTCTAGTATTCTCTGTCAGCAAGCTTACAGGATTCCCCTAAAATATTAATCCATTCTAAAGTTATAAAATATTAAACTTTCTCATTATTTCTTATGGGAAAATTTAAATGTGAGACTCAAAACAGGATTCTTGATTGCAATTTGTGCTTTAAAAATGTTGCAGCTGTTCCATCAGGGACCAAAGACCTCTTGCTGTAGCAAGCTTTATTTTAGTTGAATGTGCCGGTACAGAGATATGGAGTTTTCCATAATGTGTAAATTACCATTTTTTGTCAAATTGTTTGTCCCCACATTGTGCAAAAACAGTGTGGAATGTTAGTCTGAAATGTTTAGGGTATATAGGTTTTGGCTCACAGTTGTGCCTTTTGAAGGTTTGTTGAAAAAATATTAAACCATTCCAAAGTTATTACATTTTAAAGCTTCCCATTATTTCCTATGGGAAAAGTTTGATGTTAAGCTTGAAATGGGATTCTTGATTGCAAAACAGGATTCTTGATTGCAATATGTACTTTAATAACTTCAAACCATTTAAGTGATTTGATCGAAATGTGGCATGTGCCATCAGGGACTAAAGATCTCTCAATGTGACACATTGTGCTCCAATATGATGTGTGGGTGCAGAGATATGCAGTCTCACAGAATATGTAACTTACCATTTTTTGTTAAATTCTTTATCAGCACATTGTGCAAAAATGGTGTAGAACGTTGGTCTGAAATGTTTAAGGTATATAGGTCTTGGGACACAGTGGTGCCTTGTGAAGGTTTGGTGAAAAAATATGAATCCATTCCAGATTCATTAAATTTTAAAGTTTCCCATTATTTCCTTAAGGAAAAGTTAGATGTGAGGCTTGAAACAGCATTCCTGATTGTGAAACAGGATTCTTGATCGCAAATGCAGAATCATAGTTTGTGCTGCTGCAATCGTGTTTTCCATTAGCAAGAGAACATATTTACATTTCAAAACTAACACAGGGCTTTGGTAAACACCCACAGTTGTGTTTACCTAATCGAGGCCCATAAATTTGCATTCTGGTTTTTGTTTCGTTTTTTATTACTGTGTGAGGAATGCATTTTTTTAGCTGCAGGAAGGTTTCACAGATCTCGGAAAACTTTTTACAGTGAAACTGAATCCTTCCTTGCAATTTGCAGAAAAAGGATTTTCTTTTACTGCAAATTGTGAAAAATGTTTGCAAAACAGGATTCTGTTTTGCATTTTACAAAAAAAATAAATTGTGTATATCAGTTTCTTTGTCATTTCATAGTAAAGAAATGGTTTGGAATTTTGGACTGAAATTTTCAGGGAAAAAAGTGCTTGCTCAAAAGATGTGCCTTTTGCTGGTTTGGTAAAAATATATTACTTTAGCTTGGAGTTCTGTGGATTTGAATTTTGGTTGATTTCCCATGGGATGACATTGTACTGGGAGGTTTAACAAGCCGTTTCTTTGCCACTACAGTGTTAAGAACTGGTTGGCAATTTTGCTCTGAAACGTTCAGGGTGGAAGGGACTTGGGCTACCAATGCACCTTTAGCTGATTTCAAGAAAATATAATAACTGTGTGTCAAGTTACACAGCATTCAAATCTTGCTGTGTTTTCAATAGGATAAGATTGAAATACGAAGTCTTTTTGATGTTGTACACTACAGGATGGGAGTACAGGGCCCACCATAGGCAAGTAAGGATACCACTTCTGTGTCTGAAAAATTATGCATGGATGGGAGTGTGAGATACAATTATGGACTGGGCCCTGTGTTCCCACATGCAAATAATGATATGATTATGGAATGATGGGGGGGGGTGAAGGGCTCTCCATTCCTGCATTCCCACAGGAAAATAAGGATAGGATTATGCTATATCAAAAAATATCGATGGATGGGAGCACAGGGCCAGGAGGGGCAGGGCTCTCTGCTCTACCACTGGTGAATAAGAATATGATTATGCTTTCTCAAAAGTAAGGAAATTATTTGCAAAAGCTTGTCAATTCACTAGTCAGGGTTAAGGCAACAAATGTAGGGAAATGTGGTGTTAGGGTTCAACCTAACACCTTCACCCACCCACTCAGCAGTAGCAGCATGGGTGTGCCCACCATTGTCAGCCCTAACATTCATCCCATTCTCATATACCATACCCTTCTCAGCTTATGTACTCATGGAATGGGGTGAGAATTAGGGCTGACAATGACAAGGCACACTGGACACCTGCTGCTGCCTGCAGGGTGGAGGTGGAGTGTTAGGGTTGAAAACCCTAATCCCACATTTCCCTACCTTTGTAATTTAACCCTAACTAGAGCATTAATAATGTTTTTATGCAAAGACAATATATATATATAGAGAGAGAGAGAGAGTGAGCGAGAGAGATACCCACACAATAGGAGTGAGTGATAAATGAGTGTGATAAATCCATTTATTTCCATTGGTGTGTGATAAATGTAATACCTTACATTTACACACACAGTGCAAATGTCATCTAAACCTGCTGCTGTCTTCCTCACCTGTTCCTGGAGCTGCATTCCAGCATTGCATTTCACACAGAAAGGAGCAGAGCAGTAAACAAAGCACATTCACACAAAAAGCAACAGAGCATTCATCACTGCACAGAAAATATAGCACTTACTTACCATTTTAGCCAAACTCAAATAGCAAAATGTTTTTCAATTCAGGAGAACAGATTTCTAAATTGAAACTAACTACTGAAAATAATAACAAAAAACACACACTTAGAAACAGCAAAATACACAGAAACTAAATAGAATACATACTACACAGTCACTCACACCCCTATTGTATAAATTGAATATGTGATGGGCAGTCGTGTGCTATGAAAAATATTCTCAACCTTCAGCACTTGTGAGTATCCAGGGCTCACTCTGCAGGACTGAGAATATTTTTCATACCACACTCCTACCCATCATGTATCCCCCTATACATATAGATACAGCCATATGACCCAAACAAATAAGATGGTTGGCTACCTCTCCTTGAGCTGAGATACAGATATGGCACACTGATGAGTCCAAATGAGGATGAAACATGTGTCTGTGTCTGCTGATCTCAGCCTTTGCTGATTGTACTGTGAGGCCTTCTGGCACCATGCAGGTCGACTTAAAGTTGAGCCAGTTCAAATTAATTCATGAGCATTTGCATATGCATCCCATTAAGCTTTGCATTATTGGGGTATGTGCAATTTGTGTTTATATATATATATATATATATATATATATATATATATATATATATCCACAGTACATACTCATTGCAAAAAAAACTTTGTGAAGGCATCAGTTAGGGTTGAAGTGACAAAAGTAGGGAAATGAGGCATTAGGGTTGAGACCCTTACACCCCCCGGCCCCACCCTCCATAGACCAACAGGATTACATGGTACAGCATAGGAGAATGGGGTGAGAGTTAGGCCATAAGGCACACACCATCACCTATTGGACTGTGTAGGGTGGGGTGGAGCTGTAGGGTGCAGGGGATGTAAGGGTCTCAACCCTCACACCTCATTTCCCTACTTTTTTCACTTTCCGGCCCTGCGCTCCCATGGTATCAGTTTTTTTTGTAATGAACTGTCATCTCCCTGTTGGAGTGCAAGGCTCAGAGGGCTGTACACTCACAGTATTACATAATGGATGGCCCTGCAGTCGCATTACTGCAAAATGGTGGGCCCTGCACTCCCATCTACCTATAAGGGCACTGCTGTCCCATGTTCTCAGTTTTTTGTAAGGGCCCTGTGCTCCTAACTATCTATAAGTGCACAGACATTGTAAAGAGCTGTCATCTCCCTGTGGGACTGCAGAGCCATCCGGTCCCTGTGCTTCCAGTATTGCATAATGGATGGCCCAGAAGTCCCATTACTGCATATTGGTTTCCATATGTAGGCATGCAGGGAACTTTGGGCATTGTGCTCCCACCTACCTATAAATGCAGAGATGCGGTGCAGGCCTAGACACATTCCAAGTAACCCTTGTGCAGCAAATGGCATAATATCTCAGGAATTGTAGCAAACTTGGAAGACATTCCACTACAGTTGTAATCATGGAGTAACCTGCACACATGCTTAGTACACCAAATGTACTAAGCAGTGCTTAGAGAAAAATCCTTATCTTGAATAATTTTCAAGATGTAGGCACTGAAAGGTGCCCCATCACCACGATGTTATCCTATGAGAAATTTCTGAACTTTGAAATGGCATAACTATGGAACCGATGAAAATGCTTACAACAAACTAGCAAAAGGCACATTTGTGGACAATCCTCTTGTATCCTGCAAATTTTAAGCCAAAAGTCCTGTTTCTTTGTAATTAACTTAAGAAAGAAACAGCAGCCTTTAAAAATCCCTGTTCATGAGGTGTCAAAATCCTTGTTTGTGAGAAATCCCAGTTCATGAGATAGGGCCTTCTGGTCGTCTCCATACAAACAGTGATTTTGACAGGTCATGGCTCACGAAGAGTGATTTTGACAGCTCATGAATAGGGATTTTTAGGGCCATCTGATCATTGCCTCATGAACATGGATTTTTTTTTTGTTGTTTAACCAGGTATAGCACACTAAGCTGAAAGCTTTTTTTTTTTTTTTTTTTTACAGGAGCGACCTGGGAGCACCAAGGAGGTTAAGTGATTTGCTCAGGGTCACACAGTATGCAAGTGGAAGCTGTGGGATTCAAACCCTGGTCTGGTCTGCTGGATGTCACCAGATTTGTAGCTCAGAGCCTTAGACCACTGCACTATACTGCCTCCTCAACTTTTTTTTAATCAATTTTAACAGTTCATGAACAGGGATTTCTCATGAACAGCTATTTTGATAGTTTACGAACAGGAATTTTGACAACTCATGAACAGGGATTAGTTTTTATAATCCTTGTCCGTGAGTTGTCAGAATCCCTGTTCACCAGCCGAATTTCTGTTCGTGAGGTGTCAAAATCCTTGTTTCTGAGATAGGGCCATCTGGTCGTCCCCTCACGAACAAGGATTTTGACAATTCATGAACAGGGATGAGCTCACGAACAGTGATTTTGATACCTCACAGAGAAGGATTGGAAGTGAGTTGCAAACAAGGATTTTTAAATTAAGAAACTGCCATTTTTTGACTAAAGTAAATGGAATCAAAGATATAGGTTTGTAGAGGGTGTCACCCTGAACAAAACCCATATGTCAATCTCTACAGAATACATCCTTTGGACAAGTTATAATGTTTTTCCTTTTTTTTTTTCATATTGAAAACAAGGTTGTAAATGGGGATTTGTTCCATACAAACAGGGATTTAATGAATCCCTGCTCATGAGCCCTATATCATTGTTTGTACCACGCAGCTATCCAGAACTGAGCATGCTCAGAACCTAAAATTTCAAAATTGAATAACTTTGGAATGGATTAATATCTTTTCACCAAACTAATGCTGGCTTGTTCTTTTGGGAAAACACTTTTTACCCTAAAAATGTCAGTCCAAAATTCCAAATTGTGTGGCTGAAGCGTGATGAAGAAAAATCAGCAAAAATGGGTGGAAAAAGCATCTATTACACTTTTTTCCCTATGTGCTGTGCACAATCCACACATCTGATCAAAACAAAACTTAACATCTCGAGAGAACTGCCCCTTAGGACTGCAAATACCAAATGTCATGCAAATTCATTAAATGGTTGCAAAGTTATTAATGTACAAAATTTGGGATTTAACTTTAAACCGCTTACTCAATCCTAACTATAGTGGTGCTACTATGCCACTATTTTATATACAAATGTATATATATATATACATATACATACACACACATTTGAGCACAAGAGTTCATTTACAAAGGTTCCACTTTAGGATTAGTACAATACTGTACAATAAAACAATTACAGTACAGTGATGCAGTTAGACTGCAGTACCAAACAGTTCATTAAGCAAATGAAATCCAAGGAAAGTTCTATTTGATTACAGCAGCATTGTACAGAGAGCAATGACTGAAGTGATCTTTTGAATTGGGCAGTGTAGGTAAAATAAAACAATGAGTATGTCAGTTCATTCAGCCAACCAGCAGCCCTTACCACAAAGGAACACTGACCCTGTATAGCTCTACAGAAGGGTAGCTCTAGTATATTCCTGGTCATAGTCCTGGTGTTGTATTGGTTAACAATAAAGCAGAAGCAATTGTTTAATGGAAGAGGAGTGGGGCCAAATAGAGCCTTTTTCTCTAGCAGATAGGTTTCATACTTGACTGCTAGAGTGCAGTAGCCTATTGGTTTGTGTGTACAACAAACAGCTGTGGATTAGTTTGTCAGCCCCAAGGATGAAGAAGCAGATCTTGTTACAGATCACCTTTATTCTATTCAACAAAGTGTCACCTACTGCTGAGTAGACAGGCCATAGTTAATCAGTGATAGTCTCTGATGAGACATAATCAGACGTCTTGCTTCAGCAGTGAGGTTGTTATGATTCCTGAATAGAGACCCTAATCTCTTATTAACTATCAGTTCCAGATTGTCTACTGAATGTGTGGAACAAAGGATAAGGTATTGTCTAATAGTAGCCCAAGGTATTTAAAAGCTTCAACTTGCTCAAGCTTTAAACCATTGGTATTAAATATGTCAAAAGAGGGTATCTTCTTCAGTTGTGGACAGTAGAAAGAGACTGACTTTGTTTTCTTGTATTAAGAACCAAATTATTGCCTGAGATTTGAAATTGCACTGTAAACCCTGAGCTAATTTGCTTGTATAGGAGTTTTTAGTGTAGATTATCTCATCATCAGCATACACGAGTACATTGGAAGATTAACGGGTATCTGGAAGGTGGCTGATAAACAGGCCAAATAGCAGAGGTCTTAGAATAGAGCCTTGGAGCATACATATTGATAGTTTCCTGTCATCAGAGGATGAGCCCTCAATTTTCATCTGCTATGTATGGTTTGACAGATAGCGTTGAGGCCAAATTACCACACCTAAGGACAGAACCAGGCTGTGAAGTTTTCTAAGCAAGCACTTGTGGCTTATAAGGTCAAAGGCCTTTGCATGGTCTATATTCATGGACCTGACCATGTCACCACTGTGCAGACCCTTATGAATGTATTTGGTATACTCTATCATACAGTATTAGTGCTATGTAGCTTCCTGAATTCATGCTGTTGAGCACACACATTTTTCCAGGTAAGAGATTAGTTTGTCAGATACAATTCTTTCATGGGCATTGGACAAAGTGGAGAGGATTAAAATTGTGTTGTAATTTGCTGTGTTTGATTAATCCCCATTTTTGAATAGAAGTGTGACCTATGCAGATTTCTATTTCTCTGGGAATTGAGAGCATTGCAGGGAATAGTTGACAATTTTTGTTATAGAAACATAGAAACATAAAATTTGTCAGCAGATAAGGACTGATTGACCCACCTAGTCTATTCAGTTTGTCCCTGTCTATACTGTCACCACAGACCCTACATGACATCCAACTATACTCCCCCATTTTTCTCCTTTTTTGTCTGTGTTTTGTTTTTTGAATCTATTCCATACATGTTTGAAGTCCACCATTGTTTTAGTTCCCACTGTCTGCAATGGTATTGTTCCAGGCATCCACCACTCTATCAGTGAAGAAGTACTTCCTCATATCACTCCTAAACTTCCCCCCCCTTCCAGCTTCATTTCATGTCCTCTTGTCCTGGAGCAACTTGTCCTCTGAAGAATACTCCCCCCATACGTTATTTACCCTTTTGAGATATGTAAAAGTTTCTATCATGCTCCCCTCCTTCCTTTCTTCCAGGGTGTTCATACTGAAAACCATCAGTCTCTCTTCATGGTTATTTTGATGCAACCCCCAGACCATTTTAGTTGTTCTCCTCGGGACATCCTCTATCCTGCCTATATTCATTCTGAGATGTGGTCTCTAGAGCTGAACACAGTACATGAAATGGTGTTTCATCAATGATTGATACAGTGGCAATACCACCTCTCTCCTTCTGCTAGTGAGTCCCCTCCCTATGCACTCCAGCATCCCACAGGCCCTGCCTACTTCCTTGCCACACTACCTCACCACCTTGAGGTCATCAGATATGATAACCCCAATGTGTTTTTCAGCTTTGTGACCATCAGTCTGCCCCCCCCACCATTTTATATACTGCCCCTGAGTTCCTGTGACCTAGGTGCATGACTTTGCACAGTTCCATGTCAGAACAGCAAATGAATAATGGTGAATGTTATAAGGGCAAATTGGATAATGCTGTATGACTAATTCAGTGATGTCTCTATTTTTATTTTTATTGAAATGTTTCACCAGGAAGGCACGCTGAGCAACAAGTTGCCCATCTCCCGGTGTGACCTGGGGGGTAAGGAACAATGGGATATAATACAGAGAAATGTTACAATGTTGAAATACAATTTGCTTACTTGCATACAATGAGAGGAGGAGAGATTATGGGTGGCTAACATTGGCTAACAATACAACAGTTAAGTATAGTAGATATGAAGACACATGTAGCAAATTGACAATGGTTGGTGACAGTTGGAAACACTGGAACACATATAATAACTTGACAACAGTATGTAGCACTAGATGGTAAGGTGATCCAATAGTACTTGGTAGCCATTAGTGTAACATAGATATTCAAGATTTACAGTGATTGGAGTAAAGAGAGGAAGAATGGAAGGAAGGAATGAAAAATTGCGGAGGGTAGAATGGAAAAAGGAAAGGAAATTTATGAGAGACGTAGACAGAACACAATTTTTGAGGCAAACAGAGATGACAGGGTGGACTAAACTGTATGTAAGAGGGGTATAGGGGTAGGTTATAAGTGCTTAATTGAGTGTAGGTGTAGGCCAGTGTTAGGCTATGCTAACTGGAAGGGGCGGGTAGAAGAAGAGAGGTAGATTGTAGCAGGGTGAATGAGAGACAGGTATTGTAGGTGAGTGTATCCAAAGGGGGAAAGGGGAGAGTTGAAATTCAACAGTATCCTGTTATCCCTATATGGGCAGAGCAGTGGACAATCCTACTAGTAGGACACCAGTTATAGATGATGAGGGTTTTTTATATATAGTGATGCAAGATGGGGGTGTTGGGAGAGGGATGTTGTGGGATAGGATAGCAGAGGTCAACTATAGATGGGGATAGTACCTCACCAATGTGTTGGGTGACCCTGCATGCACAAGGCAGTGAGCTAGCAGTGACTGAAGGGGTGCAGTAAAAGGAGAAATAGGGGAAAGGGGGTAAGGTTGTTGCCCATCATGTGCTATGGATCCTGCCTGCACAAGGCAGTGATCAAGCTCACAGGAGGGAGATAGATTAAGGGTAGAGAAAGAAGGAGGAGGAAAAGCTTTATGAGGAGGAAGAGTAGAGGACAAGGAGAAGCACAATCAGAGGGAAATAGGAGTGGTGGGGAGTAGGCATATGAGCATGAGCAGAGGTCAACTATAGCGGGGGTGGTGAGTACCCCACCAGTGTGCTGGGTGACCCTGCTTGCACAAGGCAGTGAACTAGCAGTGACTAAGGGGGTGAGAAAAGGAGAAATAGGGGAAAGGGGATAAGTGCGCTATGGATCCTGCCTGCACAAGGCAGTGATCGAGTTCACAGAAGGGAGATATTTGAAGGGTAGAGAAAGAAGGGGAGGAACACTTTAGGAGGAGAAGGAGTAGGGGTTAAGGAGGAGCACGATCAGAGGGAAATAGGAGTGGTGGGAAGTAGGCATATGGTAATATGGGCTTAGGGGAGAAGGAGGAAGGATTAGGGAGGGTCATGGCAGGCACAGGAAAGTGCAAGGAAGTTCTTGAGGGCATAGTTAATGGAGTAGCAAGAGGATGAGTGGTGAATCTGAGGGGGAAGTGAATTCCAGATTTTTTGGGACAGGATAAGAATAACCTGATTGGCCAATAAGAGTGGAGCAGTGTGGGACCACCAGGGTTCATGAGTTGGTAGATCTTAGGGAGTGGGAAGGAGGGGGGGCAGTTGTAAAGGCAGAGGAGAGATAGGAGGGAAGTTCACCCAGCCAGTGCTTGGAGGTGAATTTTGTGCAGTGAGAGAGATGTCAGTTTGTCAGGGAAGGGGAGGATAGGGTATGGTAGAGATCACAATGGTGAATGTGGAAGGAGGCGTCAAGAGGAAAATGGCAAAAGGAGTTGAAGAGGGTATCTAGTCTGGCCAAGGAGGATTTAGGGGCAGCACCGTAGACTATACCACAATAGTCGAAGACAGGTAGGATCATCTTCTGAACAATCTTATGCTTAGCCATGGGTGGGATGCAGGCAAGGTTCCTAAATAAGGCATTGAGCTTGGGACATAATTTTGTTCTGAATGGTGTTGACATGAAGAGAGAAGTTCAGGTGTTGGTCCAGCCAGACATCTAAATACCTGAAGGAGGATGTGTCCTCGAGTAAAGTCCCATCAAGGGTGTGGAAGGAGGGTAGAGAGGCCCCCCTACTGTGCCCCCTGCAACCCCCCTTGTGGAGGCTGTGCCCCTCACACCCTCCCTTACTAAATATACTAACTTTTTTGGGGGATACCTCGAGGAGGGGGTACAAAGAGTTTGCCGAATTTCCTATTCAGCACTATCCATTTGGCCTTGTATCATTCGCCATTATTTAGTTGCCGTCTTCACCTGATAGCTTTTTCACTTTGATACACTGAAATCTAGTTGCTATTCCCTCAACTACTCCTTCCATTTTCTCAGGTCTATGCTCATTTTAATGTTTGCTTGTGCACATGCACAAGAAACATGTTGTGGCAGCTTGCTAGGCTACTGGGTTGTGGAGGTGCGGCAGTGTTGTAGCCAATGCAGGTAGTGCTTTTTGGGGCTGGTTTCTGTGGTGCCAATGGAACAGCACGCTGTTGATGACAGCAGTTTTGCAGTGTGCCACCACCTTGAAAGAAATTCGCCGCTGCAATCAGGGAGTGTCCCATCATTGAAGAATCAGCTGTTTTTACTGCTTGGGTGTTAACTGAGTGCAACAGCAAATCGCAGCTTGTCTTGTCTGGTGTTACATTTCAATAAACATGGCGGCGGCTATCACCGTCCACCTCTCACAGTCACCATGGAAGCTGATGGGGTGCCTAATCCCCCTGTCAATATGCCCCCTCCCCAGTTCATTTGATGATGGGGGAGCCCAATCCCCATCAGCATAATATCCCACCCATTAATGGTGTACTGAGGGGGATGCCCAATCTCCCTTGGCTCATGCTCCCCCCAAACACATTGTATCTGCCAGTGGGATGCCCAATGCCCATCGGCTACAGCACCCTCCCAACAAACACCCAGGTGGAACGCTGGGAGTCCACTCCAGCATGCCAGTTGTTCCTGTAAGTGAAAAACCATCCTGCAAGGTGTTTTTTTTTTTAAACCCTGTGAAAACAGAATACTGTCCCTCGTTGTGTCTGTTGCCCTCCCCAACCCCTACCCACCCTCTGTGCACCCCACTCTCCACACCCAATACTTACCTCTGGAGCTGCGTGATGATCTTTGGTGGAGCGGGAAGATGTCTGCACTCTTCAAAGCTGAGTGTGAACTGAAGAAATGCCGGTAAGCTGTATAATGGCAGAAATGTTTTTTTTTTTTTAACTTAGGTGGATATCTCGGTCATTTTTGTGAATTGTAGCACCAAATTTTCAACATGGGGTTCTTGGGACCCAGCCTTATGAATTATGTCACTGTCATCTGATTATTTTGTCCCAAAAGGTGATTTTGCAGTCACTGAGTAGAATCACCTTTCGGGACTGATTAATGAAACAACAGTGTCACTGTTCATGAGGTGGGCTCCCAAAAACTATGTTGCAAATCTGGTGAAAAAATTCCCAGAAATGACTGTGTTATGAGTGTGCATTGCACAGTTTTCACGTACACACGTAACTTCGAGAATTTGTAATATTTTCACTCAAGATTTTCAACATTGTCATTTTTGCATACCTCCTTATGAACAGTACAGCTGTCATTTTTCACATCCTGCCTGAAATGTGTTTCGCACATCTTAGGTTCATAGGTTCATAGGTGTGATGCGAGTTCGAGGGACATGCCCATTATGAACTCATTGCCTAGTGGTGTTAAACACATTTCTTCCTTCCCATATAATTATCCAGTCTATGTTTGAACTGTGTCAAACTATTACTGGCATCAACTTCTGTTTGTAATTAATTCCATGTAGGAGGCAGCCGCTGTGTATAAAAGTTATTGCTTTTCGAGGTGTTATTTACTACAGCTTTAAATTTTAAGCTATGTGCTCTAGTATTACAACCTGTTACAGTTTTTTGGAGGTGAAGAGCCTCACATAAGGCAGGATCATGAAATGATCTATATGCCAAGCATAGATCACCCCTATATGCTCTACATTCTAGTGAGAATACGCCAATAGATTTAAGTCTGGTATTATAATCTATGTTAGACAAACCTCTGACCTTTTTTGTGATTCTTCTTTGTACATTTTCTATTGATGCCTTACCTCCCACAGAAGTTGGAGTGCAAAATGGGGCATAAAAATCAATATGTGATCTAACTAAACTTGAATATAAGGGGATTAGAACATCTGGTTCCCTATTTTTAATATGTTTAAAGACACAGGAAAGTGAACTATGACATTTCTTAATTGTGTTATTGTAACCCCAGGGGTAGGGTTGATGGTATTTTTTGGGTTATTAGCGCTGTGCGGTGCCTCCATATATAACCCCCTACCTGTGACCTGGGTTCAGGGAGAAAACTGTTGCTCTGTATTTTGGCTAGGTTTGACTTCTAGTCAGGGGCACCCAAGTAACTCCAGACACATGAAGCAATAACTGTAATGTCCAAAGCAGGAGTGGGATTCTAGAGTGTGGCTTTTATTCACAGCCAAACAGAATGACAAAGCATAGATAGACCCCCACAGGGCTGCACTCCTGGTAATGTAGATGTACAGAGATCAGAACACATCTTCTACACACTGTAACCCTCAGGTTTAGAAACACACTGGGCACTCAGCCCGAACTTGTGCTCTTCTCTGGATTTCCCTAGCCTGGCACATCCGACCAGCCTTGGATTACTTCCCTGCATGTCACATCCGGCCAGCAACTGGACCACTTTCTATATGGCATGGAGCATTACTCGGTGGCTCCCTAAACCATCCATGAGCACATACAGGCTCCATCAAGGCAAAAATCTTCCATCTAATCCCACATCTGGGTACTTTCCCCGAACACTGGGCAAGTGCTCAGAAGAAAGCAACAGGTGTCCCAAAGTGAACCCGTAGAGGTGAATCTGGTTACTCCTGATGGGGGGGTCTCCTACCTCTTGCTCCCATAATTCATACCCGTCCATTCATTTGGTTTCAAACACCTCTTCAACTGAAAACTCTGTGTTTGTAGATTAACACTTAAATTGTATATCACACTCATAATCTACAGTCTCTGGAACTCCCATGTACTGACTTGTGACATACTTTTCTAAGTGGCTATGTCCATCCCTGTAGACCACGCATATTAAAGGCATTCAAGTCACATACTCCTTACGCACTGTACTTGGCTGTCCTTTCCTGACTCACAGTAGCAGAAACTTAAACAACATTCTTGGTGAAACATAGGCTCTCAGGCAGAGTGACTCACCCTGGTTTGCGGTGCCCACAGGCTTCTTCCACAGGAAAACCAAAAAGACTTCTTGGTGCCTCAGCACAAATCTTCAAGGCAGCTTCTCTCCTGCCAACAGGGCCAGGGGATTGCCCCTGACAGCTGGTCTGGATCTCCCCCATCCCTCTTAGGGATGGGGCCCTGGAAAAACAGGAAGACGGTCTCAACCAATTCCAAACAGTATCTTCTGTGTCTCTATCTAGGGTGAGAACACACATCCACAATGACAGGTAGCTCTGGTCAGAGCTGAGGGCTCTGAGGGACTGCCCACTGCAGTACACTTCCTCCCTCCACTGAGTCTCCCACTAGACTAACTGAAGACTGAATCTAAAACCTCCCAACATTCTATCTAACTCCCTTCTGCAACATTCCAATGTGGCTTATGCTGTTGTGAAAATTCTATATGATGTCATCCCTCCAGCTCAGCTGAGACTGAGAACAGAGTGAGACAGTGTGAAATCCATTTAACTGGAATTTCGCAAGCTGCCTTTCCTGCCTGCCAGTAGATCTAATTGGGATTCTTGTAACCCTGGGTGTTAGGGGGGGCTACATTATTATAATGAGTCATAAACTTTAAGTTGTTTGCAATAGTTATGCCCAGATCCCTTTCAGTTGTGACAGGTTGTAATGTGTAATTATTTTTGTTATAGGATGCTAGCATATTGTTTTTGCTCAAGTGCATCACCTTACACTTGGCAGAATTAAAGGTCATTTTATTTCTTATGGACCATGTTGCTAAATTATCCAGATTAGATTGTAAGGAACTAACTGATTTGGAATCATTAACAATGCAACCAAGCTTGCTGTCATCAGAATATCTTTGTATACAGACATCATTTGAAGTCTACATACTAGTAATTAGTAAATTAAACAGCAGGGAGCCCAAAACAAAGCCTTGTGGAACACCACTACTAACTTCTCTCCATTCAGACATTAGCCCCTTAATGCTGATCTGTTGTTTCCTATTACTAAGCCAGGAATTTATCCATCTAATAATGTTTGCATGGAAACCATACCCTAAAAATTCCCTGGTCAAAATTCCATGAGGGACAGAGTCAAAGGCTTTCTCAAAATCTAAAAAGATGACATCAACTGGAAGACCTCAGTCTAATGCCAAACTCACTGGCTCAAAAACATTTATGAGATTACGTTGGCATGATCTACCCTGTAGAAAACCATATTGAGTAATGTTCTGAAAGTTTATTTTCTGTAAATGCTCTAACATTTTTTGCTTTAGAATCCTTTCCATCAATTTACCTAAATAGGAGGTGAGGATAATAGGTCTATAGTTACTGGCTAGATGTTTGTTACCACCTTTGTGTTTAGGTACTACAGTAGCTAATGTCCATTTCCTTAAGTTATAACCTCCATGTAGAGATACATTAAATAATAACATAAATAGGTCCACTAATTCAGTGGCCAATTATTTAATACATTTAGCTGGAACGTCATCAGGTCCAGCTGAGGAATTGACTTTAGTGGCCTGAATAGCTGTTTTAACCTCCACAGGGGTGATCAGTGGGTATGACACGTCAGTGGGTAAATTTTCAAGGCAAGCAATATCCTTAGTTTTTATATACATTAAGAAAATAGTCATTACATTCTTTAGCCATGTCCAATTCATTAGTAACCGGCACATTATCTTTAAGTAATGAATGGATGGAGGATTCCTTCCCTCTTAGTGATCCAATATAATTGTAGAACTGCTTTTTTTTTTTAACTCTTTATTTATCTGCCTTTCTGTCTCGGTGTCCACTCCTTCGGACTGCTCTTACCTTCCGGACCACCGCTCCAGGATCTGCCCCTAGAGTGCCTCTTTTTCCCTCCTTCCTATCCTGCACAGTGGGGTCTGTCCTGGAATTGGTGGTCATGGGTGGAGCAGTCGTCATCTAGGACCACCGAGGGATTATCTGTTTTTCTGTGCTCCCCTCAACCCTGCCCCCTGGGACACCGGCGCAAGGATGTATGTCCAGAGAGGTGATGAGCTGACACACGTCTCTCTCAAGTGTCCCCCCTACCCGACTCCATGAACAGAGCCACCAGCCCCCTCGAGAGCCTGCATTCCAACCAGCTCTCTCAGGATGTCTGGTGTATATTGCACCCCCTGGTATCCCACCCCTGAGGGAGGAGAGCATCCATTGGGATGCTCAATCCTCCCTCTCCCGGCTGACCCCCGCTGACCCGAGTCCATTCCCGAACACGGGTCGCCGGCGTGGTGCGAGGTGTGGCGTACAGCACCTCAACCCTCAGTGCCACCTGGCCAGCCGTAGAGCTGCTTTTTATTGTCCTTGGTTACAGTAGCAAGTTTTAATTCCAGGTTTTTCTTTGCTGATCTAATTGTCTTTTTATACTGTTTAGCTACATTTGTAAACTTCGGCCATTTCTCAGCACTAGAATCTTTTTTGTATTTATTATATGCTTTTTTATTTGTTTTCTTTTCAATCTTTTGATTTTAACATTCAACCGGGGGCTCTTTATTTTATTATTTTACTTTTTCTGTTCAGGAACCCAGGTTTTGATACAGTAATCAATTTTATTTTTTACAGCCTTCCATATCTGCTCACTGTTTTTGTTGTTAACTTCAGCTTTCCAGTTCCACTTGACTAAGTGATTTTTTTTTCACTTTCTTTTCATCCCCTCCTTTCTACCCACTCGGTCCACTCCTTCAGACCGATCAATCCCCATAATCCTCCCACGGCGTCTGCCCTTAGAGTGCCAGGCTTGGTCCGTTGTCTCCCTACCTTGCTCCTCTTCCTCTGGAGAGCTTGCACAGTGGGGTCTGCCCATGGGTAGGTGATTGGGTCTGGGATTGATCATCATCCTGGCTCAAGATAGGTGTTTTTCTGCTTTTTCTTCCCTTGGTCCCTCCTCCCCTGAGGGTGTCGGCATAGAGGACTGACATCCAGACAGATGACGAGCTGTTGCATACCGTCATCAAATGCTCACAACGTCCTCCCCACCCCGACTCCAGAGATCCACCTAGTGCCCCTATGCCCATGATTCCACTGGTGTTGGTGCGTTGGGCACTCAGAGCACCCCAGAAACCCACCCTAGAAGGAGGAGAGCATCTATTGGGATGATCGATCCTCCTCCTCCCATCCGACCCCTGGCAACCAGAGTCCGTTTCTGAACCCAGGTCACCGGCATAGCATGAGGTGTGGCATCGAGTGCCTCAACCCGGCTAAGTGATTTTTGATGGCATCATAATTGGCTTTATGGAAGTTCTTAGTCTTTGTAACACAGCAGTTTATGCTTCTGTAATATTCAATACTCCATGAAGCCATGTTGTGGTCACTATCCCCAAGGGGTTCAATAACTTTGGGTAAATCCTCCAAGTAATTTATGTTAGTGAGGATATGGTCCAAGATATTATCCGTCCTAGTCGGTTCAGATACTAGTTGATCTAAATCATGCAGGAAAATAATATCAATAAATCTATTATCTAATTGAGATTTCCCTGTGAGTGACTGCCAACAAATAGTAGATAAATTAAAGTCCCCCATTAATATTAAATCATCATAATTTTCCAGGTGTTCTATGGTTTCTAAAAATATATCATTACTGTTTAATATCCAAGTTGGGGGAACGATAACGTAATCCAGTTGTTAGTTGTCTATCAGTTTGTATTTTAGCACATACAATTTCAGTATCAGTATCTGGATTTGCATATATTGGAATTTCTGTACTGTCTAGGTGCTTATTAATATATAATGCAACCCCACCACCTTTAGAATTTTGTCGGTTCTTGATAAAGACTGAGTAGCCTGGGATACCAATACCCCAGCTTGAATCTGTAAACCAAGTTTCTGTAACACTACATATATCTAATTTATCTTTGCATAAAATTCATTTTAATTCATCTAGTTTTGTTATTTAAACTTCTAGTATTGAGCAATAAGATATTCAGATCCGTGCTGTGAAAATTAGGGGTAGTACTTTTTATTGTACCTGATGCTTTGGGATTACGAACTCGGGTGACATTGGTTTCTATGTCAGTAAATGTCATTAAAAGGGCATGTGTATTCCCATCCCCCCTTAATTAGTTTAAATTAGAAGATATGAAATCATTAATTTGTTTTCCCAACAATCTATTGCCAAGTTTATGCAAATGTAGTCGGCCCCTGCATATTAAATCCAGATTATATGCAAATTCTTCCTAATGGGTAAGACAGTGTATGTTTTGCTTAAGACACCAACTGTGAAGCCAGTTGTTTTATGATTTTATTTTATCATTAATATAGCTAGTAGCCTTAGGGACAGGAATCATTGCTGAAAAAGCAATCTGACAATCTAAATCTACTAGTAGGTTGTGCATCCTCACAAATTCTTCTTTGATGCTGTATACATCTTGATTAAAAACACTTTACCCCAGCATGAACTATAACCAAAGCCTCCAGTTTTCAAGATGTTCCTGGACATTTTGTAATATCCAATAATTTAGCCCCTCTAAAACTAGAGATAGTACTATTTCTTTTGTCTTGATTACAAATAGCTCTGTCCAATTTTTTATTAATAGAGTCACCCAACAAATAGATTTGTCTGGACTATGCTTCATTCATATCAGTCAGGTCCATAAGACTATCAGAATTGGGCTGCTTGTTCACATTACATAGAATAGACAAATCAGTAACCAATTGTTCACAGATGGCAGTCTGTATAATAGGAGGAATGCCACTTGGGGTCGAGGGACTAGCTTCATCTCGTAAATCTTTTAAAGGATCAAAGCTGTTTTGGGTAGGAGTGTTAAATAAGGCTGCTTTCCTTCCTTTTTTACTCACTTTTTTACTCTGGCCTTGATACCATAAGTCCTCACTATCTATGTGATCCTCCTCATCCCTAGCTCGCTTCCTATTTGGGGTACTAACAAGATTATTAAGGTGACTTTTATTTATAGGTGCCCCTTGATCCCGATTACTTGCTATAAGTAATGAGCTAGCATAAGTACCAAGTGTAGAGGACTCAGTGAGTGGACTAGTCCTGTTTAAGCGGGCAATAGTGCCAGCATAGCTTTTTCCCAAGGCAGTTAATCTGTCATTAAACAGGTTAATTTCTTGAATCATTTATTTTATTTTATTTTATTTAGTTCATCAATCAGATTTACAACCTTTGAGTCACAGACTCATTTACAAAGGCACCTCGTCACAGGGAGGGGAGACAACAAGTAGTGCGGCGAGACAGGGTGGAACAATACAGGTGCGTACATACATTATAAAGAGCATGAGACATCGGTGTTTTACAGAGTAAATTATACATAGCATAAAGAATCGGAAGAATACCATCGTATCACAGAATGGAGAACAAAAAAAAAAAAAAAATGGAGTGGGGCAGGCTGTCAAGGCTGGAGAGCAGTGGATGGCTTACGTAGGCACAAACACTTCCGAGTGCCAAGTATGTGGTTGCTATATAAGTTTTGAAACTGCCCAATTTTTAGGGTGTTTGAGATGTGATTGGGGAGGGAGTTGTACTAGACGGGTGTTTGTAATAAAAGGACCTTGGGCAAGGGTGGTCCTGGTTCTAGGCACTCAAGGTAGCCTTGCAGGCAGCACGGGTGGCGTGTTGAGTGGTAAGGCTGGAGTTGAGCAGTGACACCAGGGGGACACAGACCTAGAAGAGTCTTTTTGGTTAGTATACCAGTGTGATATTGCAGACGTTCTTCTAGATTGAGTATGTTCGTGGTGGCATAGAGCTGGCATGTATGGGTTCCTCTAGAGGCACCGGCCAGGAGCCTACAGGCTTTGTTGATGGAGGTCTGGACTTTGGTGAGGGTAGAGGGGCCAGCAGCAGCGTATATGGGGAGGCCATAGTCAACTAGTGACAAGATGGCGGAAGTAATGGCCAACTCAGAGGGGCTAAGCCAGGAGGCAGTCTTGTGACGTATAGAGGAGCCCAATCTGGGTGTTCATGGCAGAGGATAGGGCACTGATATGGGTATGGAAGGAGAAGGCTGGTCAAAGGTGACCCCAGATATTTGTAAGTTGATACCTGCTCAAGGGGATGGAGGGTGTTGGGAAGTATGCAGAGGGGGTATTTTGAAGCTACTTTGGTGGTGTGTGAAGATCATTGACTTTGTTTCTTGAGATTCAGGACTAGGCGGTGGTCGAGGAACCATTTTTCAGCTTGGCTGAAGGAGGTTTGAAGGCTGTTCTGGAGTGTGGTCGGATTGAGGTGAGGATAGCAGGACTGCATCATCTGCATATAATATAATTTTCCTGAACACGAGCTGGGAAGGTGTTCAGGAAGAGACTGAATAATGGGGCCCAGAATGGAGCCTTGAGGGACTCCGGAGAGGACAGGTAGGGCCGAGGATTGGCAACCAGCTAGCTTGACGTTGCAGATCTATCATCAAGGTAGCTGGAGAACCAGGCTAATGGTCCAGATGACAGCCCTACTTTACAGAGGGTGGCAAGCAATAGTGGTGGTTCACAGTGTCAAGGCCTTGGACAGGTCAATGAATACTGCCCCAGCCAATTCCTGCTATCTAGTGCAGAGTGTATATGGTGGGAGAATTCCAGAAGAGCTGTGTGGTGCTGTGCCCTGGACGGAAGCCATGTTGTTCAGGGCACAGTATGTTGTGGCTGGATAGATAAGTTACGAGCTGCGTGGATACTATTTTTTTCGGCGCTTTGAGAGGGGAGGATGGAGATGGGTCTGTAGTTATTTGGTACAGTACGGTCTCCATTCTTATGTATAGGGATGATTTCAGCCTGCTTCCATGCCTTGAATTGGCCAAGACACAGGGATTGATTAAGGAGGTCAGTGAGGGGACTAACATGACATCCAATGTTAGGTGGAGTATCCAGGAGTCGAGGGGTCCTCACTAGGGTTGCGGAAGAAAGAGCTTTGGAGGATTGGCTTCAATCCTGTGGGAGATAGTCCTAAAGAGAAGTGGGGCAGCAATAGCTGGGTTGTCGATAACGGTATGGGGTCAAGAAGTGGGCCGGGAGAACTGAGCCTAGATCAGTGAAGGTTTCGTTGAGGCAGTTGGCAATACGGGAAGGGTCCGCGTTAACAGCGCCATTTATGATCATCTGAGAGGGAGGGGTGGAGCAGGTCGACCCATTTAACTCCTTCATGTTATTCCAGAAGGTGCGGGCATTGCCCCAAGTGGATGTCAAGGTGGATTGGTAGTGGCTGGCTTTGGCTTTTCTTATGGCCCAGGTGCACTGGTTACGAGCTGCATTGTAGGCCTGCCTGTCAGCTAGTTTGCCAGTATTGACAGCAATGTGCCATAGATTATCACGTTGCTTCAGCTGTTGGAGCAGGGTGGTGGTTATCCAGGCGGCTGAGTGCCTCTTGGTAGGGGGGTGGGTGACAGGGGCAAAAACATCACAGGCCTTGCAGAAGGCATTTGTGAGGAAGGCAAGGGCATCGTCTATGTCCGTTGCAAGGGAGATTGGGGACCAATCCAGTTGTGCAAGGTGACGCTTAAGTTTACGTAGACCTCCCGGGCAAAAGCGAATGACGGGGTGGCAAGTCGCGGTGGTTTTGATCTGGGGGTGGACCAGTGGCAGAGAATTGGTGAGTGATCACTGAGGGAGTTGGACAATATATTAATATCCTTTATTTTGTGAGGGCGGTTGGAGAGCACAATGTCAAGCAGCGTGCTAGTCCCACTAGATTGGTTAAATCTGGTGGGTTGAGTCATGTCTTCATTCTGTATGCATTTATAACATTTAAAACATTTACTTGGCCCTACATCTGGTTCTATGCTGTACATAGCACATACAGTACACCTATGCATAACCATGCCTTCACTAGTAGCAAGAATCTCATTCGTTGTGCACTATATGGGGCCAAACAGACAGGTCTGAAAAGCCTGGACACCTAGGCCCAATATATTACCTGGTATTCACTGGGTTGTATGCAAGATCCCTGTCTCCCTCCATTCCCTCCAAACATGCAAAACACGTACAGATGGGCATGTCTTTGCGCGCGTCTTCGCATGCGCTGATGCACACTCGCCCTGGCCAGGTTCACCCTGCTTGCCGCAGGCCAAGCTTTTAACTGGTATAATGACCCGGAAGTAGTTTTTTTTGGGTCACAGCCAATGCCAGCCCAAATTACTCAGATAGGGTGCAAAATGCACGTTTTATTGGAGATTGACTTCTCACAGGTACATAAAATACCCCAAGGAGGCTAAACATATGAACCCCACTGGAATAAGTGATCTGTAGTTCCCGCTAAGCAGGTGGGACTACTGCTTCTCTTCCTGCTTCCTGAGTAAGGGTGCAGGGTTCAAAGTGACAGAAGACACACAGTTGCACAAGTAAAATTACACATTCAAATTAAAATATTGCATAGAACTATAAAACAGCTCTGTGGGCTCCTCCTGCACCATGGAAGGTTCACACAATGGTGCACAATGGCACGGTCGCTGTAGGAAATCAACATTTGGGACAGTTTAAGAAAATCATAGTGACACAGTTCATGAGCAGAGGTCACAAAATGCCTATGTTGAAAATTTGGTGACATAATTCCATGAAATTACTGATTTACCAGCGTGCATTGCACAGTTTCCACATACACTCATAAGTTTGAGCATTTTTAATATTTTCACTCCAGATTTTCAACATTTCCATCTCTTCACACCTCCCTATGAATGGTACAGTTGTTATTTTTCACATCCTACTTGAACTGTGTTTTCGCACAACAGGCTCAGAATGGCGAGGTCACTGAGGGAAATCAACGTTCAGGAGAGACTCACAAAATCACGGTGCCACTGTTCATGAGCAGAGGTCCCAAATGCTTTCATGAGGAGGGGGTCACAAAATGGCCATGCTGAAAATTTGTAGTGCAAATACCAACAAACTCTTAGGCATTAGGGTTTCTAACCATAATGTCCCACCCTGTACAGACTGACAGGTGTCAGGAGTGTGCCTCTGGATTGCTGGCTGTAATGCTCATGCCATTCCACCTCCACCCTCATCCTGAAGCCAGTGACAGGCATCGAGGTGTGCCTTGGACTCTTTGTCCCCAGAGTTCACCCCATTCTCCTTTACTGCACCCATTTCAGCATTTGTCCTTATGAAATGGAGTGACTGTAAAGCCGAACACACCAAGGCATACCTCAACACTTGGTGTCTGCAGGATAGGATAAGGTGAAATGGCATGAGAATTATGGGCGACAACCCAAAGGCATACCCCAATGCCTGCCCATCTCTGCATGGTGGAGGTGGGGTTGGCATGAGTTCAGTATTTTACTGCCATTCCTATTCTGCACCTGTCTAATTGCTGCTAATGTCAGCAAGTAAACATTCGGCATTGACAAATGCTTGCTACACTTTCTCAGGAGTATGTACCCTACTGCGTATTTTGGTGTAATGTGCAAAGAGATATATTATCCCTTCAAGCAGTTCTGCAATGTTGCTTATGAATACATTGAACAGGTCTGCTCCCAGCACTGAACCCCGAGGTACTCCACTGGTCACTTACTCTTTATTAGAGTGAGTGCCGTTTATCACCACCCTCTGTCACCTATCTATCAACTAGTTACTTAGCCAGTTTACCAGCTTGGGGTCCCACCTAAACTGCCCAGTTTCCTTATAAGCCTCCTATGTGGTACAGATTTGCCCCTATTAACTACGTCATAGGGGCACAGATCAGGAAGCATGGATAAAACAACAGAAGTTGTAAAATTCACAAATAGCATTTTATTCAGGAAGTATAAGGAGACACAAAGAGATGAGGACAAGGACATGTACCAGAAGTGTCTGAGAGAGGAGGGAAAAACAAAGAAGAGTGCTCAAGTGCAAACGGAGGAGAGAATAGCTCAATTGGGTAAAACAGGAGATAAAACATTCTTCAGGTACATTAGCGAGAGAAGGAAGGCAAATGAAGGAGTAGAAAAACTTAGAGGGACTGGGTGGATCAGGAGGGAGATGGAGAAAAAGCTGTGATCCTGAATATTTCTGTTCAGTCTTCACTGTGGATGGGGAAGGGCAGGACCCACAGTTGGACTTCAAAGGAGCTAAAGATAATAAGGTAAACACCAGTACATTAACAGAGGAGAGGGTCCTAGAATAACTGGTGAAGTTGAATGTGGAAAAAGACATGGGTCCAGATGGCATACATCCCATGGTACTAAAGGAACTGAGGATTGAACTGGAAGCCTCTCTTGCAGCCCTGTTCAGTGAGTCTTTAGACACTGGAGTGGTCCCAGATGACTGGAGAAGGGCAAACCTTGTCCTTCTTCACAAAAGCTGTAGTAAGAAAGAAGCACGGAACTATGGGTAAGTTAGTATAACCTCTGTAGTCAGAAAGATAATGGAGGCACTCCTTAATGAGAGAGTAGTTAAATATCTAGAAGCCAAGGGACTGAAGGATCCCAGGAAATATGGGTTCTCTGCAGGACTATCCAGTCAAACTAATCTAATCCATTTCTTTGACTAGATTCCAAAGGCAGTAGTTGGGGGGGGGCAAAGCCTTTGATATGGTCCCACATAGGAGACTGGCCAACAAGCTAGGCAGCCTGGGGTTGGGACGCAAGGTGGTCAACTGGATTGGAAACTGGCAAAGTGACAGAAAACAGAGGGTCATAGTAAGTGGAACCCAATCAAACAAAAGGGATGTGACCAGTGGTGTGCCTCTGGGATCAGTTCTGGGGCCAGTCCTCTTCAATATCTTCATCAGTCACATTGCAGATGGCTGTGAGAGAAAGGTTTGCCTGTTTGCAGATAACACCAAGATCTGCAACAAAGTGGATATTGCGGAGGGGGTGGAACAGATGAGAAAAGACCTGCAACTGCTAGAGAGATGCTCAGGGGCATGGCAGCTAAGGTTTAATGCACAGAAGTGCAAAACCATGCATGTGGGGAGCAGGAACCCTTGTGTGAGCTTACTGGTTGGTGGGGAGCTGCTGGCAGAAACTAAGGAGGAGTGGAACTTGGGGATCATAATCATAGATGACTTGAAGGCTGCTAGGCAGAAGGAAAAGGTACCTGAAAAAGTCAGTGGCATGTTTGGGAGTATTGATAGAGGAATCACAAGCTGAAGGAGGGATATAATAGTTCCAATGTACAAGTCCCTGGTGAGATCTCACCTTAAATACAGTGTAGAGTTCTGGAGACCATGCCTTTGAAAAAAAACATTGACAAAACAGAGATGGTGCAGAGGATGACAACCAAAATGGTGAAGGGATTACATCACAAGCCTTATGAGGAGATAGTGAGGGACCTCAATTTGTACAAGCTGAAACAAAGGAGGGAGAGAGAGTTGAAATGATAGAAACATTCAAGTACCTCATGGGCAATTCCAGATTAACAGTAGTGCCAGAACAAGAGGACACAGCATGAGACTGAGGTGTAGCCGCATAAGGGGAAATGCCAGTAAGTCTGTTTTATGGAAATGGTGGTGTATGCATGGAATAGCCTTCCCCAGGAAGTGACAGCAGCCCATATAGTGGCAGGCCTCAAGCATGCATGGGACAGAAACAAAGGAAAAATAAAGATAGGAAGAAAAAGCTAAAGCCAATAACCAGATAGGGTCATTGGATACTTAATTAGGCAGCTTAAACAGGCAGTCAGGATGGGCCTAGCAGTCCTTATTTGACAGCAGCATCTATATATACTGTATGTGTATTTATGTATTATTATCAAAAGCAATAAAATTAAAAAAGAATTGTGCAGAATAGTTCTTGACACAGGCATTTCAAATAAACAATGTCCTTCTTCTGAGAATCTCTTTAAAATCACCAGCTCTATCTATAAAGAAAATATTGCTCTCTTTTAGAAGATGTTTTCCCTGGCAATTACATTCTGCAGCCTGTACTTTTAAATTATACCACCTGTATTCCACAAATATATTAAGAATTTGTCCATTTTTTCATGTGAGTATCCTGAAGAGTACATTAGTCTCCTTAACAGGTGCAACTAATTAAGCCACCTCTTGCATAAATACAGGTGTGCTGTGTACATGCAGAATGCATGCCACATGCTTAACTATGCAATGTTTGCATGCAGTTCATATACACTAAGAGAACAGATGTGAACTAGGTATAAAAGGCAAACCAGGTTTGCATGCTGCAAGCTTGACATGTGCGCAGCAGGTAAGCTGGTGTGAACATCTTCTAAAAATCACATTAGGTTTGTGGGTTGCACGCTTGCCATGTGTGTAGCAGCTAAGCTGGTGCATATCTCATCTTAAAACACATCAGTTTCTATTTCTTATACTACTGCTATCAATTAGTCATTACAATAAATTTTATTTGAATTCCAATAAAAATTAGGTATGCTAATTAATTCTGATCCTTTTGCAAGTTGTTTCATGGCTTTCGATTTTTTTTTTAGTTTTTGTTGACCGGGTAAGTGCACTAGACAAATCCTGTCTATTTTCAGGCACAACCCAGGGGAGGAGGATACAGATGAATGCCAACTGACCTTTAACCAGATTAAGCTGTTGATGTTATTTTTTTAGTGAATGACAGAAATTTGGACAGGACACTGGGGAAATTCCCCTACTCTTTTTTTCAATAAGTGCCATGGGATCTTCAACATCCACCTGAACTACCACCAATCCAGGCAGATGGGACCTTGGTTTAACATCTCATCCAAAAGACAGCATCTCAGAAGTGCAGCACCCCTCTCATGCTGCACTACAGTGTCAGTACTGGGATATTAACCCAAGTGCCAGATGTGGGAACTGAACCCACAACCATCTGATTTTCCAGCCTCAGAGGTGAGTGTGCTATCTACTGAGCCACTGACACTGTCGTTAAATCACCATTAATCTGTAAAGTATTGTTTGCTTACTGCATTAAATGCCTAGGATATAGCCAGTCATTATCCTCATTCCAGACATGTGAAGAGGGACCTCTGTGTTGTAAAGCCTATCCATTTTGTTTAGGATCATGCAAATCCCTTATGCATATTTAGTGCTACAAATGTGTTTCTCCATGACTGTTGTATCTCACTTACTTTCCCGTTCTCATTCTGCATTGAGCATATACACTATGGCCATGCTCAGCACTCTTTTTGCTGAGCAGAGTCTTGGAAGCATTTACCATACCTCACATGTCACTGAAATGAGGGACATGGACACTCAAAATGAGGGACAATGAGGGACATAAACACACATGTTGATCAGGACACATCATGAAACATGGAGATACGGTACCTCAGAACACAGTAGAGACAATTGTATTAGCACCTGAGAATGAATTTCTACCATTAAGCAGGGGTGCCTTTTAGATAGGGTAGAGGGGTGCAGTTGCCCCCCCCCCCCCATTTGTGCCTAGGTTCTTCTTACTGTGTGGCAGTAATGGCTTTAAATTGGGATTTAACCTTTTGCACAATAAGTGTCCACCTGGCCTGTGTGCTCACGCTGCAGGTACTCTCCAGACTTGACTGTGTCTGTACTGTGTTGTCCACTCTCTCCACCTGTTGGCGGTGGCACAATCACATGTGACGTGGATAAACTTCAGCCAAGAAAGTGCTCATGAGTCTTGCAAGTGCCACACTGTCTTTCCAACCTCAGAGTAGACAGGCTGAACACTATAGCTTGAAGGAGTCAGTGAGAACTAAACTCTCAATAGCAGTGCTGTGGCAGCATATTTTTGTTATTCTACACTTAGTGAGTCTTCACCTACCCTGGTGGATGAAGAGGAAGAAGGTTAGCTAGAAGCTAACTTAAGACTAGGCTACCTATTTACTCTACTTGTCTCACCTTACAAAAAGAAAAACAGCACAGACCTCCATGGCAGCAAGCTCGGCTTAACAGCAGTGGTGACAGCAGTGTGGGAGGACTTCATAGACCTTGATCAGTATATTGTGACAGCAACCAAGCAAGAAGGAATAAACCCAGGTTGGGTGGATTCACTGGGTGAGGTGACTTGATCGTGGACCACGTTGGGGAACTGTGATGGTCAGTTCTAGCATCCAGCTTCTGGTGAAGAAGAGGGGGGAGCAGACTGAAAACTGAGCTGGTGGCACACTTTGCTAGGCTGCAGGTTCTTGCCATATGGTCGAATAAGTAAAAGTAAATAATTGTTTTTACAGGAGGATTGGGGAATGAGGAAAGACTGAAATATTGATGTGTTTTTCACATTTCTTCACCTTTGGATGGCTTCATGACCCATAGGGGATGGGTATTGAATGGAATGGAGTCAAGGAGAAAAATCAAGACAAAGTTCTTTTTTTTTTGGAGGGTGGGGGGATGAACTTCAGCCAGGAAAAAAAATGGTTAGTAACTGGATGAGTTTATGCCCAAATCTGGTGCACTGCTCTGGGGTATATATAGACGAATCTTATACATTTGAATTTTTCCTGAATTGCATATCACATTTCAGTCAAACTAAATAAGCTGTACTATTTAGAGATGTTACAGACATTGTAGAGCTTTTCTTGCATTCACGGACAGTTAAGCGGTATGGCATGCAGACTATTGGAGCCCCAATATAGTCAGGCTTATGCACCCCCCTCCCGAAGCTCACCTCTACATCACCACACTGAGACACATTATAACAAAGGGCAAAGGAGACTGCAGGGGCGTGCACCATTGAAATGAATGGGGTATTTTTTAATTACTATTTTATACATTATTGATAGAGAGTCGGAGATTAATGAAGGCCACCACTCAACTAACAAGGGCCTTGTTAGTAGAACAGTGGCCTTCATTATTCTCCAACTCACCATCATAATGTATAAAATAGTAATAGAAAATAACTCCATTCATTTCAAGGTGGTACACCCCAGCACTCTGACCTATGGACATCATCTTGTAAAGACTCCTGTGTCTGGCTCCCTAGAACTCAAGTAAGAGACTTTTTACTTATATCTATACTTGGTGGGTTATCTGTAGCATCATGGCTATACTATCTACAGTGTGTGTGCATGGGGAGGGGACTGGCCACGTGGGTAGGTATAGTTATTGCTATGTTTGCATTTGCACCTTAAAGTCTGCCTGCTTGTAAGCATTCAAAACTATGGAGAAAAAAATAGTAGGAGTATAGGCAAGACAGAAGCAATAAAGAGGTTTTGTGGGTAAGTTTGTGTATTGGGGGTGGGGAAAACATGTGTTTCCATTGATATGTGTGCTACAGTTCAGCTGTGAAAATGAGATGAGGGAGAGAAGAAAACTGAAAAGCATACACTGGCTACAAGCATGCCACATGCATGCAGATGTATTCAGATACAGTACGTATTGAAGTACAAGTGATCCGCATGCATGCAGACAGTATAGCTTAGTGGTTAAAGGCACTGAACTACAATCCAGGAAATTTGGATTCATGAAAACCTGGGTTTGAATCTCATTAACTCTCACATGTGTATGGTGTGATCCTGAGTAAACCACTTAGTATTTATGTGTGCAGTTATCGGTAACCACTTGCTTTTTTGCATGCATGCAGTCTTTCCCAATTCAGCATAAAAATCATGTTTTCCACACTTACTTGCTACATGCATGCCATATGCATGGAATCTGTTACAATTTAACATTTAAATCATTCCTGCAGCATGCATATAACTTAGGTAGTTTTATGTGGGCAGCATGAAAACATTTAATGCAATTATTTCTGTAAGGGATCCTGCCTCAGGGCAGAGCTCCTGTTGATAATTCTGCAAACAAGATTGTGGAGGTCAGATTGCACCTCAAGGTTAACCCCCTTGTTTTCCAGATAAACTGAAATAGCTTTCTGTAATCATTTCAATAGTATAACTAATCCCATTTGCAAACCAAGGGATCTCAATTTCGTATAAACAGTCACACATTTTTTTTTAATCATAGAGAACCAAGGGAAGGAAGAATGAATAAAAACTGCAAGTGAACAAAGGGAGAAAATGGGAAAATTGTGGGACCACTGGAGCTGCCCATTCCTAGGTGTCACAGGGAAAATTTGATTGCAAAATCAGACAAAGCAAGAGACAGACAAGTGGCAGAACAGGAGAGGACAGAATAGATCCCTGCTTTTAACTCTCTGCATAACAAGTGGAATAGGGTCTTACCCAGCCCAGTTACAAAAGTGACGTACCCCCTTCTTTAAGAGGGAACCCGTTTGTTTTTTTTCTTTTTAAAACAGGTTTTCAAAATCTTCTTTTATTTCTCTTTTAACATTACATTATAACATTTACAATTCTTTGCATATGCAGTATCCCTTTTTCATAACATATTTTACAGCGAACATTTTCATTAAGCAAACACTTTTTTCAACCTTCTGAATTCTCAGTTCCTGAACCATATCTTCACAGAAAACCAACACTGCCATTCTCTTTCCTGGATTCGTGCATCACTTTGAATTTAAATGGGTTCAGTGTCCAGTACCACCTTGTGATTCTAGGATTTTATTCTTCATTGTTTAAGCCAAAAGAGAGGACTGTGATTTGTTGAAAGTACAAAGTCAGCTCCTAGCAAATAACATATTCTAGCCAGAGCTGATAGGGCTGTAAACAGCTACAAAGTGACAAAAGTTACACATGTGAGTAGAAATTACTCAACACCCACATTTTCAATATGGCATTTTTTTGGACCCCTTCTCATGAACAGTGCCAGTGTCATTTTGTTCAATTGTCCCGAAATGTGATTTGGCAGTGCAAACACGCTATTCTGCACCACAGGTGTGAAAACACATTTTAGGCGGGTTGTCGAAAATGACAACTGTACCTTTTTTGAAGGAGGTGTGCAAAAATGGCAATGTTAAAAATGTGGAGTGAAAATAATAAAGATTGGCAATGTTAGGAGCATGCATAGAAAGTGCACAACACACACTCGTAATGCAGTCATTTTTTTTTTCACAAAATTTGCAACATGGCCTCTTTGGGACCCCACCTCATGAACAACGGCACTGTCATTTCATGAATCAGTCCCAAAAGGTGATTCCGTGCAGTGACCACGTAATCACCTTACGAGACTGAGTAACAAAATTACAGTGACAGTTTTCAAGAGGTGGGGTCTCAAGACCCTCATGTTGAAAATTTAGGGCAGAAATCCCAAAAAATGGCTGAGATATCAGCATAAGTTGAAACCCCAATTGAATGGCTGTATAGCATGCTTGCGTTTAATTGTTCAGTTCACAGTTGGGCTTTGAAGAGTGCAGACGTGTCCTAATCCAGAGAAGATGACAGTGCCAACTTCTGGAGGAGGTAAGTATGGTGTAAGGGGGGGGGTGTGGGGAGGTGGGTGCTCAGTGAGAGGGTTGAGAGGGGGGTGGATTTCAGCCATGATGAGGGACTGTTTTCAGTTTCAGAGGGAAAGAAAAATGATGAGGGATCGTTTTCTAATTTACAGCAAACAAAAAATAAAAACATTTCAGCACACAAGGGTGAGCTCCCTGTGTGTCACATGAATGCCAACATGGGGATTGGGCACCCCAGTGTCAGGCAGGACTTGGGCAGGGGGGCACCAGGGAAAAAAGAAATGTGATGAGGGACCATTTTCTAATTTACAGAAAAAAAATTCTGCACACTGGGGTGGGCTCCCAGTGTGCCACATGAGATGTTGGGCATGTCTTTGGTGGGGCACAGAAAATACTTAATGACATTTTGCAATTTGCAACATGGTGGCACCCGCAGAACTGTGCATGCACAGTTCACACATCAGAATGCGGATGAAACAGCCAAAATAGTGTGTCTGTTATTCTGTAGGCCGATCATGGCAGAGAGGTTTAAGCTCCATTGGGCTTTCCAAAGGATACTTTCAAAAGTCCAACAGAAGGGGTTCTGCAATTGGACATTTCTAGAGCTACATCACTCTCACAACATGGCTGTAGGTTCTGCCCACAACCCTAAAAATTAAGGGACTTCACAGCAAGGCATTCTTTTTCATTAGTGGAATACTTTTTCTCTCTCTTGTGCAGTTTTCTACTGATATACAGAATGAGATGTTCCTTCCCATCTACAGTAGATTCTGACTTAATGCTGCATCTAGGCCTTCATGTGATACTTTAACTTTAGACTTCTTAAAACAGGAGCTGAATATAATGCAGCCTTGATGGCCCAACAAGCTTCACCACACTCTGGGGACCATTTCACATTATTTGGGTACTGTTTTGTTTTTTTCATCAGTTCAATGAGGGGAATAGCTAACTGTTTAAAGTTGGGAACAAATCTCCAGTAGTAACCAGCCAGATGGAAAAATTACCTCATATGTTTCTTTCTTTTAGGGACAGGACTGTTAGCTATATCTTCTATGGCTTCTATCTTGGAAATCTCTGATTCTACTTTCCCATTTCCCACAATATAGCCTAACTATCTGGTGTCCTGCATGCCTAATGCACACTAGGTAGGATTAATGGCTAAATCTTCATTTCTGATAGACTGAATAACTGCTGATAAATGTTCCAGGTGGCTCACCAGTCTGGACTGTACACCTGAACATCAACCAGGTAAGCAGCACAACAAACAGTTTGAGGGGCTAGAATTACATCCATGTACAACTGGAATGTAGTGGGTGCACCATAGAAACCAAACAGCATGTTGGTGGACTGATAGAATCAAACTGGAGTGGAAAATGCTGTCTTGTCTCTGGATTCTTTAGCTTGGGGAATTTGACTGTAATCCTTGCTGAGATTGTGGGTACTAATGTACTTGACGCTTCCCAGTCTGTCCGCCAGATCATTTATTTTGGGCACAGCATAAATGTCAACTAAGGACATTGGGGTTTCCTAAAAATCAATGCAGATTCTTACACCCCCTTCTTTTTTATTTACACTTACCATTTGTGATAACCAAACACTTCTCAATTCTTCAATGATATCCCACTCTTTCATTTTTTGTATTTCCTTTACCACATCTTCTCTGAACTGCCCTGGTAATCTGTATGTCTTTTGTCTGACAGGGCAAGCACCTCTGTTACTATTATGTGTTTAACCCTTTTGGCCCAGTCAATGTGGTAAAAGTACTTTTAAATGTATTTAACAAGTAAAGAATTTATGCAGTTTGTTCTGTGGGTGAGGAAACATTCACCGTTACATCTAAAGTGACACTTTGTTCCAGTCTCACGTAAGCTATATAAGTGTTATCTTTAACAGTTTCTGGTAGTACTAACAAAACAGCATTTTGTGTTTTTTCAACCCGTTTCATTAGGGGGTTAGCATAGTATATCTTGTTGGGATTTTCCCTATCAGGGATATCAATTTCATAGTGAACTGTACCAGTTCGTCTAACCACATTATAAGGCCCTTGACACTTTATTGACAGTTTGTTTACTGAAGTGGATAACAGTATCAAGACCTTTACAACTGGCTCAAATAATTTTTCTTTTACCCCATGTCATAATTCAAATACTTTGGGGTATAGCTTGACCAGCACCTAGATTTCTCTGTACATGTGGACTGTGTATGTAAAACTCTCCACCAAAATTATGTGCTTTGTACCAGAACCTTGGGTGTATCACACTGCTGGTTTGCAGAGTCATTGTATAGAGAATGATTCTCCCCATTTTCAACTATGGAGACACCGTATATGGCAATGCTCTAAAGTCCACCCTGACGGGATCCTCTCTATCACTCCTTCTGCCTGTTCACTCTTGACTATCTGCCACCGACTCACCACTGCTCCCTGTGTACCTCACTCTCTCTCTCTCTCTCTCTTTTCCGTCCTTCCCTATCTTGAAGTCAGACATCTTGCACATGGCTCCTCCCTTGTTGCCAAGAACTGGCTGAGTTCCCTCCCCTCTTACCTCACCTCTCTACTCTCATCTCTTCCTCACTCCTCTTACTCCCTCTGCAGCTCTGACTACTGCACTCTAGCACTCCCTCCTTGGTGGTCTTCTTCCGGCCAGGCTGTGTTCTCCTTCCACCTCCCTGAACTCTGGAACTCCCTCCCCCTCTCCACCTGCTCTGCCACTTCCCTTCACTCCCTCTCCCGTCTTCGTCATGTCTTCACCACTCCCTACTGCAACTGTACCTGAGTTCTCCACTGTTACTCCTCTACTCTATCTAGTCTTCCCCTTTCTGCTTCTCCCTCCTCTCCTTCCATAAACTCAACCTCTCTCCTCCTCGATAACTCCTTGAAAACTCCACCTCGCTTCCATCCTGATTTCTATTTCAGCTCTTTAACTGCTGAATGCCTCTTGCAGTCCATTGCGCCTCGATGGCTGACCGTACTTCTCATTGTATATACTGCACCTTTCTATACATACTGCAAATACTCATTTTGAATTGCTTTTATTACACACTGTAAATGCTCTGTTTATTTGTTCAGTTATCTGTAATATACTGTAAATTCGCTGTATTTTCTTCTATTACCCCTTCACCCAGCATGCATCTGGAAACGTGGTGCTATTCAGCTGAGTTTGACTCTCCTGGTATAACTTTTGAAATAAATAAATAAATAAATAAATAATACAAAAATCTGCTGTTTTGGGGCATCTCTCTGCTATCTGTGGGCAATTTCAATATATTTTGCCAGTTTCTTTCTCAGTACACACACATAAGATGTAATGAATTCTTTCTGAGTGGTGTTATCTTCCCATGTTTCTTCTAGTGCATTTAGCGGCCCTCTAGGTTGTCTACCAGATAACATTTCTAAGGGTCAAAAACCTGCCGATGCTTGTGGCACTTCTCTGTAAGCAAAAAGCAGGTACAATATATATTGATCCCAGTCTTTCCCTTCAACTAGAAACATAGATTTTTAGTTATTTATTTATTTAATTGTATTTATCTATTTACTTATTTGTTTGTTTGTTTGTTGTTCAGAAGCGTGCCTTTGAGCACATGTGCTCATTTACAAAGGTTCCACCTCAGGTTGATAGTACATTTTCATTTCTTTATTTATTTTCAAAGAGGATTGAACTATTAGGACTCTAGCAGCCCTGTTCACAAAGTTGTCCTGCTAAGTGCAGGTGTGATCTAAACACATAATTGAGTTATATACATTCAAAAATTACTATTTCAAACATTACAATTACAAACAGTGTAATGGCAGTTCCACGCAATAGTACAATATGCAATACAATTAACACACAAAGTATGAACTTTTGTTAGTCTCACAGCCACTTCACACACATTTCATGCAGTCCCAAATACTGTATCTGTTTTTTGCAGTATTGTTTGGTGTGTGGGTTCTCCCTTTTAGTGCTGGAATCATAATAATGGTCAAACACATTTACATGTTACCTGCTACCACCCCTGCCGAAGGCCCTTGAATGAATAGTTGTGGATAAACTGGTTGAATACCTTGACAAATGCAAACTCCTCTGCCCTGAGCAGCATGGCTTTAGAACAAGGCATAGCACCACCACAGCTCTTATAGAGTTCACTGGTCACATACACAATTCTCTTGATAAAGGACAACTCTCCGGGGCAATCTTTATCGATCTGACAAAAGCTTTCGATACTGTTAATCATGCTTTCCTTACTAAGCAACTTGTCACAACGGGCCTGGCTTCTGAGGCAGTTTTGTTGTTCTGTAACTACCTGGACTGCAGATCCCAACAATTCAGAATTGGCTCAACCCTTTTGGACAGCAATCCTGTCTGTTCGGGTGTCCCTCAGGGATCAATACTGGGTCCCCTACTATTCAGCTTATTCCTGAATAGTCTCGCTCAAGCCAGCCAGTGCTGCATTCTTCTTTATGCTGATGTTGCCGTTGTATTCGCACATGGCTCAAATCCAATTGAGCTTAAGAAACAACTCCAATGTGACTTTATCAATCTTGAGAAGTGGTTCACAGATCACAAATTAATCTTGAACTATAAAAAAACTAAAACTCTGCTGTTCTCCATCTCCCAAAACAAGCATTGTGGCTATCCATTATCTATTCGTAATGTTGCTGGGACCCCACTAGACCTGGTCCAACAATTTAAATATCTGGGGATCACTATTGACAACTCTTTGTCCTATACTCTACACATTGACAACACAGCCACGACAATTAATAAATGTATTGGGATGCTCTATTGGCACAGGCACAGTCTGACCCCAAAAGCCCTCAAAATAGCTGTCCACAGCTCTGTGGGCTCACTTGTTGACTATGGCCTGCCTATCTATGGCACAGCCACTGACACTGCACACAGATGTTTAAAAGCAGCCTTAAACAAAGCATGCCGGCTAACCTTAGGAGCAACTAGGATGACTCACACCTGCAAACTGTATACCAATGTAAATTGGCTCCTGCTCAATGTTCGACTTAAATTCCAAATTTGCCTACTGGCAAAAATGATTAGCCTTGAAATGCTTCTGACTAGGGTCTGTCAACTCCTGGTGCCAAGCATCAACCAGCAGCGTACACGTAACTCCGAACTTCAGGCCATCACAGTACCAAAATGTTGCACTTCCCTAGGCCAAATATAATTTGCAAACCATGCCCCGCTCTGGTTCAACTCCCTCCAGGCAGATCTTGATCATTTGCCTACATTGGGTGCTTTCAAAGTCCACCTCAAGCAACTCCTGCTAAATGCCACCCATCATGACTGTCACCTTTAGCTCCACACCTTTCTCCTTCCTGGTCTTCCCTGCTCTTCCCCACCCCTCCCCACTTCCCTCCCTCCCTTTCCTGTGCCTCTCTCCCACCACCACATCCCTTACCACCCCATCCTTCTCCCACCCCTACCCTTCCCTAAACTCTTCCTTGATCTCCTCTCCTCCCATGCTCTCTCACCCCTCCCCAACTCCTGTCCTGAGTTATGATCCTCCCTCTCACCCCCTCACCCCCTGACTCCTCTCCTGATTTATGCTCCTCCCCTCCTTACCTCTCTCCTCCCACCATTTTTTTCCTGCTTTCCTCATACCCTCCCCCCCGACAGACTTACTACCTCACAATATCCCTGCATTTGAGGTTCCTCCTCACCTCTTCTAGCACTTATCCTTCTGTTAACCCTATGTCCCCATAGATAATTGTTTTTTCCTTTCAGGCATTCTTATACCTCTAAACGTCTTTTGTTAGCCCCACCTCCAATATCCTAATGTCCTCTGTAACATGTACAATCCCTGTTGCATCTGCTGTATCCTCAAACTTTGTGATTTTGTACAACCCAGTTTTGTATTGTTATCATGACGTGGAACCTATGTAAAGAGCTTTGAGCTCAAGTGGTGTTATCCTAGACTTCAATAAATAAATAAATAATAAATGTGACTGTTAGGGTCTTATTCAGCATACATTTGAAACTATTTATTGTTGATGCTTTTCTGAGCTCTGGGAGAGAGTTCCATGCTTTTTAAGCACACCACATGGTTTCAAACATTCCATAGGATTTAGAGCTTTTTTGGAATGGTGTGTTTTCTATGTCTCACCTCTGTCTCAAATTGTGAGTGTGCTTAGAAGATTCAGTAGTGGCAAACTCAGGGCTGCTCATGGGGCCTTTAAATACCGTACTTTGAAAACAGTGACTGCCCTGATTTTTTCCCTTCCTGACCTCTAGGGAGACCCAATTTAATTCTTTGTACAGTACATATGACAGTGGTGCTTCTCATAAAGGCACCGTAGCACAAATCTTGTTATTTTGTTGTATACTTTTCTAGCTTGTTTAATGTTGACCAATTTGCATGTTGGTACACTATATTCCCATATTCTAGGGATGGCAGTAGGAGTTGTGTTGCTATTGTTTGTCTGGCCCCCTTTGGGATATAGGATGCATTCCTACTCAGAGCCCAACCTTCTGTTTTTTTTTATAGTACTGATGATGTGAGAATTAAAGTTTAGCACTCTGTCTATGATTACTCCAAGAGATTTGCACTCTTTTTTCCATTGTCAGTCTCTGGCCATTAGATTTCAGAATGTGTAGGTTTGATGTCTCCTTATTATCACCTCTTTTTTGTCTGAGTAGTGTCACCTGAGTTTTCTTGGCACTCAGCACCATGTTCGACTGTGAACCATTCGTGGAGCTGGTTAAAGTTATACTGTAAAGTTTGTTTTTTTTTAACTCCTCATGGGATGCTGCTTTCCCCATAAGAATTGTGTTATCTGCATATAGTTTTATGCTTGTTTTAATGATATAGCTTGGTAAGTTGTTTGCATATATCAAGAATAGCAGAGGTGCCAATATAGATCCTTTTGGCACTCCTCTGTTTATTAGTTGTGAGTCTGTGTGCTCCATTCACTATGACACGATGTTTCCTGTCACTCAGGTATACCTGAAACCAGGTGTTTTCTCTCTGTGACAGTCCGATCTGACCTAGCCTGTTATACATTATGCTATGACCAATTAAGACAAAGACCTTGGAGTGGTTGACATACACCACACCTACGTAGTCCCCATTGTCACACATAGATATAATAACATCATTTGCAAACATTTATTACACAAACTGATCTAATTAGCATGTAATTACAAACAGGCAGTGTTTTGGCCACTCACAATGAGCACTGTCAGATAATAAGGGTAAAAAATGTTTATGCTTCGAAAGTACTAGGCATCACACCTCAGTACTCATGGCAAATGCCTTGTAATACAATAGGTTTATGTACTACATCAAACAGGTGTGTGCAGCCAATTCTGATTCATTATAAGGTGCATACATACAAAGCAGAGCTGTTTCTGGGGAATGCTGAAAGGAGTCAGAGCAAGAAACAGAGCAAGAAACAGATCAGCTGTGGTAGCCACAAGTGGAACCATGTAAGGGAGGTTTTATTAGTTCAGATTTGAAGCAGGCTTTTGTTTGGGATGTCCATCAGGGATGCAGACAATTAATTCAATCACTGCAGGGCCTTTACTACAAAGAAATGTGTGGTTCGGCTTGTTCAGTGGAAGGCCGCTTGTACAGCAGACCAGGCCATATTCTTGGTGGTGTATTGGTTGGGTGTTGCTTGCAGTAGGTGTTTGATAGCTGGTGGTTCAAGACCTAGAAGAGCTTTTTTCCCCAGGATGCATGCCTGATATTTTATTATGTCCTGGAGGGAAAGCCCTCAAGTTTGGTGGTGTAGTGAGCATATGTGGGGGATTCTGTCAGCTCGTAGGACAAATGTGCAGGCCTTATTGATGATTAGTTTTATCCTGTCAAGAATGGAGCCAGGGGCCCCTCCATACACTTTCAGGCCATAGTCAGTCATGGGGACTATGGTGGAGGCTACCGCAGTGTGCCTGGCACTGGGGGTTAGGTTGTGCCTTTGTCAAAAGCGGGCTCCCGATTTTTGTTAACAGAGTTAATTAGGATGTCCATATGCAGTTTGAAAGACAGGGCATCATCAATGGTGATGCATAGGTCCCCACTGGGCCATCCTCAGCACTGCAACTGGCTGGAAGAAGCTGCTGGCTGCACACTCAGCTACTGCACCTCAGAGAAGCATTCTCCTGCTACTTTCCTCAGGTACTGTCCCATTGGGCCATCCTCAGTGCCATGACTAGCTGGAGGAAGCTGCTTGCTGCACACTCAGCTATCGCACCTTGGAGAAGCTTTCTCCTGCTAATTTCTGCCCCACTGAGCCATCCTTGGCACTGCAACCAGCTGGAGGAAGATCCCAGCTGCATACTCAGCTACTGCACCTCAGAGAAGCTTTCGCCTGCTAATTTCACCAAGTACTGCATCTCTGCTAGCATCCAAAAGCAGGGAAGGGATTGGATTGTAGCCGCCAAAGGAGGAAGTCAATTGGTTGTTCCAAGAGCAGCATAGCTCCGTTTGGCTGGCTGACTTTTTTGCTTCCGTTCTAATAGTCCTTGAGCCGCGGACAGGTTCCTTATAGCTGGATTTTCATTGTATGGCTTGCTTTAAACGTTGTTTCTTATTCATGATTAATATTTAATTGGGAGTAAGTGTTCTGCAGGGACATTGGGTGTTAACCTATTTACTACATTGCATGCGTGATGCTGAAGGATATTCTGGGAAGTGTATGGGGTTTATAAGGACCAGCCTTTTAATTATTTCATTTAATTAATTTTATTTTCCTGAAGCTCTGTGTGCCTGATGCTTATACTTAGGCAGTAAGATATTAAGCCCTGAATGTCAGATGTACACTGTTTAAATGGATCAGCATTTTAAATCTTTTTTTTCCTTTTTATTGTCTAATTTCCTTAAGCTCTGTATGTTTGTAACCCACCTGTAAGTTTGCATCTCAAGCCTGCCTGCTTGATCAGTTTCAAACTTAGCCCCGGTCCACCACCAGAGATGCATACAGACCCCTAAAGTCTTTATTGTTATTTTCTTTTTAAATTATTTTTAGTGCCAAACCCTTGTCCGCTTGCTGCACTACCAGGAAGGCTAACAGACCTCTGGTATCTTAATACTATTTAATTTAGGTGGCAAATCTTTGCCTGTTTGCTGTGGTGTTGGCTCTACCCCATTACTTTGTTTTTTAATTAATCTTGTTAAGAGTCCCATCTCAGACCGCTCCCATCCCTGGCTCCAAGAAGTCTCCAGTTGCCTTTCCATTTAATTTAGACATCAATTTTAACAAAGATCTGCTGAGCTGTGGAACCCCCCTTCCTCCTCTTTCTCTTTAACTCTTAGTCCTTTGTGTAATTCTTGTCTCTCCTACTTCGCTAATCCCTTAATCGAAGACTTGTCTTTAAACACCCCACTGAGCCTTTGTCCTCAGGCCTATTTTTACCTAACACTCCTCTCCTCTCTCTCCCCCTCTCCTCTCCACTCCTCTCCTCTCCTCTCCACTCCTCTCCTCTCATCTCCTCAGGTGCTGCCCCACTGGACCATCATTGCTGCTGCGACTGGCTGGAGGAAACCACTGGCTGCTCACTCAGCTAATGCACCTCAGAGAAGCTTTTCCCTGCTAATTTCCCTAGATACTGCATCTCTGCTAGGATCCAAAAGCAGGGAAGGGACTGGATTGTAGCAGCTGAAGGAGGAAGCTGATTGACTGTTCCAGGATCAGCATAGCTAAGTTTGGCTGGCTGATTTTTTGTTTCAGCTCTACTAGTCCTTGAGCTATAGACAGGTTCCTTATAGCTGGATTTTTGGCCCGCTAACAACCCCTCCCCAGGCCACCTTTAAATACACTTTGTCCCTTCCTTCTGTCCTGTACTATCTCTCTGATTGGTTAATAGCCATGCTGCTTGATGTGCAGTTACATGTATGTACTCTGCTGCCCTCTACTGGTCTAATGCTGCAAAGTCATTCCCTCCCCATCCTGCTGAATAGCAGTTGGAGTTCCCTTGTTGTTGCAATATTCTTCCTGACTGCAGGAAGCTGAAAAACATTCTACAACACTAGATGCACCCAGCAATTTTTTTTTTTTTTTTTATTATTTCCTTGCCTTTCACTGATCCTGTTTTACATCTTGGATTCCCATGTTTTTCAACATGGGTCACCTGGCAGTGTGGTCAGATGCAGCATGACCATGGGATGTCCTGATATCACTAATATCTCAGAGTCTCGCATGCTGATGTTTATACTACCTAATCTAGAACCTGCATTTCTCCCCCAGTGGGGAGTTAGTACTTCGACCATGGGTGTATTACATTGTATGTCCCTGTTTTCCACTGTATTAATCTTCCAGCTCTCCCTGCTTTTTAAAACCAGGTTTCTTATCTTCATATCACTTAGCTCCATGGGTATTTATCCCATGGAACCTCTGAACCCAAGTAATAGCATTTCCAAGCAGGATAGACCCAAAGCACATAGACTACTTCTTGAAGCCATTAAGAAACTTCTGCTGCTCCTATTGCTATACTCTGGTAGATTCAAATGCAACCCTGATCCTCCTGCAGCTATCTCACCTCCTGATGACCTAGCCAGTGTCAAAGGTCTAAGTTGTATGCACATCAACACTTGTAGCCTTCTAAAAAAGTTTGCCTTTATACAATCCTGGGTCTGTCATACCCTCCCTGATGGTGGTTACTGAGTCTTTGCTCAGACCTGGTACCCCAGATAGCAAAATTAACATTCTATTTTATACCCTGTTCACAACTTATAGGCTCACCAGGGGAGGAGGAATCACCATCTATGCCAAAGATAAACTATCTGCATCAGTCATAGACTCAGCATCAATACCTAAGAAATTTGAAAGCCTGACCCTTAAAGTCAAGCTCTCTTCCTCTGTCTCATTCAGTGTCTTAGGATGCTATAGGCCCCCATCCATGGGGTTCCAATTTTTGGACCATCTAAATAATACTTTGGGATCCCTACATTCAGAGATTATTACATTAGGGGACCTTAACATGGACTGGTCCTCCAATATTTCTCTACCCTTCAAAACTATCTGTGACTCCTTTGGTCTTTCGCAACTCATATCCAAGGCAACAAGTCCAAATAAGAAGTGTCCGAATAACAGCACTCTTCTTGACCTTATTCTGGTAAGCAAACCTCATCTGTTTTCCCATGCTGGAGTGTTTTATCAGACTTCAGTGACCACTGTATCATAGCATGTGTAAGATCACCACATAAATTACCATCATCTTCCAAATTTTCACTCTGGCGGAGGCAACATAATCTTGATATTTCTTCATTCCTTTCTGAACTGCTTGACTCCATGAGATGGCAGGACTTCTACTTGGCTAACTCAGTATCTATGGCTTATGATATCTTTCAGGAGATTGTACTAGGGGTACTGAACAAGTATGCGCCTCTGGTCAATATACGCGCTAAGAAAAAATCATGTCCATGGTTTATGGCTCAGCTAAAGGCCTCCTTGGTGCACAGAGACTGGCTTTGGAAAAAAGCTCAGAGAACTAAACTCCCAGCTGATTTGACATCATTTCGGGAGGCTAGAAATCATTGTACCTATTTGGTTAGGGAGGATAAGGCTAGCTATTTTCGTAAAGAACTGGACATTTCCACAAGTGCTTGGCAAAATTCTGGAAAACCATTAAGGGTATTCAAGGTCATGTGGCCCCTAACATCCTACCAACTAAAATATCTACTGGCGTCACCTCAGTGTCTGATAAATCAGCCATCCTTGACTCCTTTAATAACCATTTTACTACCGCAGGTCTTGCATTTGATACCTTCCTGCCAATAGCTTCCATTGTAGACTCGGAGTACCTGACTCACCAGCTCCAGTCACAAGTACGGTGTTCTCCCTCAAGCCCACCTTCTTGAAAGAAGTGGAGAATCTCCTTCTACAACTAGATACCAGGAAGAGTACTGGAGCTGATCATTTAGACCCATTTTTCCTGAAGCTTAGTCTTCACATCCTGGCAGTGCCAGTCATGCACCTCTTTAACCTCTCCTTTTTGCAGGGAGAGATTCCTCCTCTATAGAAATTGCCCATGTAATCCCCCTTTTCAAATCTGGTGACCCTAGCAATCTGAATAGTTATAGGCCAATCTCCCTACTTCTCATTCTATCCTAACTTTTGGAGAAAATAGTGAGAGTACAGCTCAGGAACTGCCTTGAAATTGGGAACCTGCTAAACCCTGTTCATTCCGGCTTCTGGCCTCAACATGCTACTATCTCAGCCCTTGCAAAAGTGATGACTGACTGGCAATGTGCCTTGGACTCTAAGAACTTAATTTCTGTAGTATTTCTGGACTTCAGCAAGGCGTCTGACATGGTCAATTATTAGCTGCCCATTGTCACCCACAGAAACATTGGCTGTGCACCCTCATCCCTGAGGTGGTTCTCTAACTATCTAACAGGGCGACAACAGCAGGTTAAGGTGGAAAGGGAATTATCTTCACTGAAACCTCTGCTGAAGGGTGTACCACAAGGCTCTATATTGGGTCTGTAGCTATTTGCTATTTACATTAACAATATCGATGCTGGCATCAAAGCTGCTAACTTTCACCTCTTTGCCGATGACACGGTACCTTACATCATCATCATCATCATCAAATCTTTATTTATTCAGGCGAACATCATTGAGCAAGGCTCATTTACAAGATGGACCTGATAAGGTCAAGGTTCAACAGTTGATATATAACAGATACATCATACACTTATATAAAACAATTATACATACAGGGGAAAAAAATGTTTATAAACACAGTGATGTACAATAAAATTCACATGATAAAAATGGGTTATAGGAGAGTTAAGCTAATATTTACAGTATATACAGTATATACATATCCCAGTGGAGGGGCCATGGCAAACACACAGCGTAATGTAATACTAGAATGGTGAGGGTATTACTGGGTGCCATAAGATGGCGTGTCTGCCTGGGAGAGAGAACTGAAGAACAAAGATTATGCCATATATGGCTAATTTTTTGGGAGGGAGATTGTGAGATGACAAAGCTAGCTCTAGCGGTAGCAACTGCATTTCTCTGTGAAGAAAACTGTACAATGTTGTTTAAAGGATGCAATTGGAATAATATTGGACAGTTTTAGGGAATTTTGTAGGGTGTTCCATGCTATAGCTAGAGAATAGCTGATTGCTGCCCTCCCTAGCTGGGTGTTAAATTTGGGCAATTTAAACAGGATTATGTTGTTGTTTCTTAGGGCAGAGGAGCTAGGAATGGTCTGGGTGAAGCAGTCCAGAATATAGTTTGGAAGTTTTTTTGATAACGCTCTGTAAATCCATAGGGCTGCATTTCTGTTCCTTCTGAGGTGAAGGGAAACCCATCCAACTGTAGCATAAAGAGAGCAGTGATGGGTATTAGATGGCAGATCTGTAATGAATCTTATTGCTCTATGGCATAAGGTACCCAACTTGTGTAGGTAGGAGGTGGGGCAGTGACTATAAAGGAAGTCTGCATAGTCAACAACTGAGAGAAAATGGCCTGGACTAACCTCATCTTTGAATCTCTGTTTAGGAAGGGTTTTAATCTATAGAGAAGGCCAAGCCTTTGGCGAAGCTTTTTTAGCAGTTCTTCTAAATGATTAATGAAGTTGAGTCTGTTGTCAATCCACACACCTAGGTATTTGAAATTTTCTACATACTCCAGGTTTTCTCCAAGTATAGTGCATAGCTGGGGGAGAATGATTGAAGAGGAGGTTCTGGTGGAGCTTTGATTTGTGAACATCATTGCTTTAGTTCTCTTTGCATTCAACAGAAGCTTTTTCTCAAGTAGCTGATATTGTAACTGGGAGAATTCTGTTTGTAGGATTTCACGAGCAGCTGCAGACGAAGGGTTGCTGACATACAAAACAGTGTCATCAGCAAAGAGATGTACAGAGGAATTGGTGAGGGTTGAATCAATGTTATTTATATAAATGGCAAAAAGGATAGGACCCAGGATAGAACCTTGGGGGACTCCTCTTAACAGTGGTTTTAATGGGGATAGGTCACCTTCAGCTTTTACATTGAAAGACTTTCTCTGGAAGCAGCTTGCAGGGAACTGCAACAGGAATTTTATCAGCTACAGTGACAGCTATTTCAACAGAAACTCCTGAATGCCAAAAAAACAAAGACAATGTTTTTTTCTCCCTTTTTACATGCTAATAGCCCTGCAACTCAAGGTAACTTACTGCAGATGTATACACTTCTTGGTGAACTACTGGAATATGTCTCAAAATTCAAATACCTGGGGGGTTGGAATGGATAGGCCAAAAGCTTTTCTTTAATGATCACATTGATGAACTGATTAAAAAGCTTAGGCAGAGACTTGGCCTCTTTTATAGGATCAGGCAACTATTAACACTGGATGCCAAGAAGAGACTGGTCCAAACTACATTCCTCACCTTATTGGACTACACAGATTTCATATACAGCCAAGGCCCTGCTACTGCCCTGATCAAACTTGACATTCTGTGCCATAGGGCCTTGAAGTTTTTCACTAGACTAATGTACTCTACACATCACTGCTTCCTCTACACTGTGGTGGGTTGGTCTTCCCTTAGCTACAGAAGATAGAGAAATGCAGTTCTCTGGACCTTCAGGGCCTTTACGAATATTCTGCCCCAATATATCGCTGATTGCCTTCCATTAAGTGCGGTAGGAAAATACGCCTTAAAGAGCTCCTCCGTCATCTCACTTGCAGTACCTAAGTTCAAGGCATGCTTTGGCAAGTCTGTCATAAGTCATGCTTTACCTTCACTCTGGAACAACCTGCAGAAAACCTTGAAACTGGCCTACCCAGTCAAACTTTCCACTTTCAAAGCACTTTATTCTCATTCGATAAAGGAATCCTGCAACTGCTTTCCCTGATGTCACCCTCTTGACCTATGCTTCTCTACCTCCCAGGTGCATCCCCCTCCCATGCACTCCTCCTCCTCCTTCCTCTCACCTTTTGGCAATGCCAAGAGTCTATATATTCATTACCTTCCTGTTCTATCCTGTTACTAGGTGTTCTTTGGTGTCTTCCTGATACCCATCCTCACTCCCCATCCTTGTTCCCCTCAGTGTCCTGTTCTTGGTGTCCAGTATCCTTAATCACTACCCATTGCTACCCTTCCCTTGCTAATCACATGCCACTTTGTGCACCCATTGGTGTGCTTCTGTACTCACCCTTGTGAATCCCACTCCCCTGCCCTGCCCCATCAAATACTGCTTACTCACTAGTCGCTTGAAGCCTGCTTCTAATTTGCTTTGCAAATGTTATTTATTGAAATACTCTGTAAATACTGTAGGATTGGTGCTGCTGTTCATACTGTATTCCCCACAGGATACTTAGTTTATGGTCTCTTTTTAAAACTGATTTGTTAATGTTTTAAAATTCTTGTATATTTCTACCCTATGTATTTACTATGTATGTGTGTATTTCTGTTTTATGTATTGTTTAAGTACTTTCCAGGTCTGTCTCAAAAATAAGCTTGCTCAATGGTGTTCACCTGGCTAAATAAAGATTTTGATTTATTCATTGATTGATTGATTGATAGGTATTTGGAGCTGATGGCCTGCTCCAGGGTAACCCCTTCCTCATTTATTATTGCTAGGCGATAATCATCTGTTGTACAGCGAACAGCATAGTTTTTGTTTCTTTATGGTTAAGCATTAATTTATTTTGCTAAAACTAGTTTTCTAGAGAGCTGCAGGTATTCTGTAAGGTACAAGTGAGTTGCTCCTGGGAGGGGACACTGTTATAAATGACAGCGTTATCTGCATAAAGTATCAGTTTTGAGGAGGGACAGGCTTCTATGAGATTTTTGAGAAAAGACTGAATAGTAAGGACCAAGTATAAAGCCTTGGGGAACTCTGGTCGAGACATGTCTGGTATCCAATAGGTCCCTGTTGATCTTTATGTGCTGGGTACGGCCAATTAGGTAACTTTGGAACTATGATACTGTGTCTCTGGAGAGGCCCAAGACTCAGAGCTTTGTTAGTAGTACAGAGTGATTAACTGCATTGCATGCTTTGGTGAGGTCTATGTAGATGGAACCCACCAATGGGGTATTGTCAAGGGACTCAGGCAGGTAGTTAGTGATTTCTGCTAATGCAGTGTTGGTGCTGTGTGGCTTCCTGAATCCTTGCTGTTGCTGGCATTGAAGGTGTATTTAACATAATATTTAACCAGTTTGTCTGAGATGATTCTTTCAAGTGCCTTAGACAATGAGGAGAGGCTTGACATAGGTATGTAACTGAAGGCAGCCGTACAGTTACCACTTTTGTGGATTGGAGTGACTTGTGCAAGGTTTCCAAATGCTGGGGAATTAGGAGTATTGCATAGAGAAATTGAATATTTCGGTTAGGGGGAGCAATCTCATTTAGGGACAAAGCAAAGAACCTCATGTCCTGGGCATCACTGCCCATTGTGGCTTTACCCAGAACTCTGTTAATGTATCTGATGGCAGAAAAGGACTGTTTGGCCTATCCTGTCTGCCCATTTCTCCCTTCCTACGCTATTACAGTAGACCATGCCCTAGCTACAGTTCTTTATCTCCTCCCTTCCTTTCCACTGTGATTCCCTTGTACTTAGCCCATGCACTCTTGAACCCCAGCACTGTTTTTGCCCCGTCACTTCTGCTGGGAGGCTGTTCCAGGAATCCACCATTCTTTCTGGGAAGAAATACTTCCTCCCATCTCTCCTAAACCTACTCCTTCCAGTTTCATTGCATGTCCCCTTGTTCGCGAGCATCTTTTCATCTGAAAAATACTCCCCTCCTGTACTTTCATGATGTATTTTAATGTCTCTGTCACATCCTCCTTCTCCTTCCTCTGTTCCAGGATGTACATATTGAGGTCCTTTAGTCTCAACTCATAGGGCTTTTGATGCAGACCCTGCACTATTTTAGTTTTCCTCTTCTGGACCGCTTTCACTCTATCTTGTCCTTCCAGAGATGTGACTTCCAGAACTGGACATAATACTCAAGATGGGGATCTTACAAATGATCTATACAGAGAGACCACCTCTCTCATGCTGCTGGTGATACCCCTCCATATGCTCCCCACCATCTCACTCATCCTTTGTACTGCCTTGTCACGCTGTCTGGCCACCTTTAGGTCATCCAATATGATTATCCCTAGGTCTCTTTCCTACTTAATGGTCTTCAATATCATTCCACTCATTTGTACTCCACCCCCTGGGTTTCTATGTCCTAAGTGCATTGGCTTGCCTTTTTTTAAATTGATATCCAGCTGTCATACCCTTGTCTACTACTCTACTTTTCTCAGGTCTCTGCTCATCCTCCCCCCCCCCATCCCCCCATCCCCGGGTCTCTACCCTATTGCAGATTTTGGTGTTTTCCACAAAGAGGCAGATCCTATTTTCTAGCTCCTCTGAAATGTCACTTATAAAGACATTAAAGGTGACTGGTCCCAGCACTGGTCCCTGAGGCATCCTGCTGGTCATCCTCCCTTCCTTGGAGTGAGCTCCGTTTGCCAACACCCTCTGTCTCCTATCCTCTAACCAATTTCTTATCCAGTTTACCACCTTTGGACCCACCCCTAAATTACCCAGCTTGCTTACTAGTCTACTATGTAGAATGGTGTCAAATGTCTTTCTGAAATCTAAGTAGGCCATGTCTACCGCGCACAACCCTGATCTAGTTCCTTGGTCACCCAGTCAAAGAATCTATCAGACTTGTTTGATATGCCCTTCCCAAAAGGAAACCATGCTGCCCTGGGTCCTGTAACTGCCAGGATTCAAGATATTCTATAATCCTTTCCTTCAATTGTGATTCCTTTAACTTTCCTACCACTGATGCCAGGCTGACTGGCCTATAATTTCTAGGCTCCTCCTGCTTCCACTTTTGTATCGTGGAACTACTTCTGCCCTCTTCCAGTCCACCGGAACCACTCCTGTTTCCAGTAAGTTGTTAAATAGAACTTTCAGAGGTGCAGCCAGTATTTCCTTGGGCTCCCTCAATACCCTTGGATGTACCCCATCTGGCCCCATTACTTTGTCCACCTTCAGATTAGTGAGTCCCTTCAGGATTCTCTCCACCAAAAAAAGACTATTTTCTCCTCCCTCCCTCCAAAGCTTCTGTTACTTTTTTGTGGCACCTCCCTATCTTCTTCCCCTGTAAAAAGTGAACACGATTATTTGTTCATGATGTCCATCTTTTCTTGGTCCTCCTCTGCATAGTCCCTCCCTTCTCTGATTAACCTTACAATCCCACCCCTGGTCTTCATCTTGTAGTGTAAACCATGTACCATCTTTGTCGCCCTTCTCTGAATAGCTCTACCTTATTTATGTCCTTATGCATGTGTAGTCTCCAGAACTACATGCAGTACTCCAGGTGAAACTGTACCAGTGTTTTATACAATAGCATCACTACCTCCTGCCTCCTGCTAGTATTACCCATGGCTATGCATGCCAGCATGCCACTTGCCCTCCCTGCAGCCTTTGCACAATGCTTTGTTGCCTTAAGGTCATCAGATATGATAACCCCTAGGTCCCTTTCTTCTCTCTGGTGAGAGTCAGCACCTCTCCCTCCATCCTGTAGCCTTCCCCAGGGTTGCCCCTACCCAGATGCATGTTCCTGTACTTTTTTGCATTGAATTTCAGTTGCCACACCTCTGACGATCTTTCAAGCTTTTCCAGATCCCTCTTCATTGCCTGCACCCATTCTGGAGTATCCACCCTGTTACAGATCTTGGTGTCATCTTCAAAAAGGCAGACCTTTCCTTCCAGACCCTCTGCAATGTCACTAATGAAGGTATTGAACTGGACTGAACTGATCCCTGTGGCACTCCACTGGTCACCTTTCTTCCCCCTGATTCAATCCCATTTACCACCACTCTGTGCCTTCAAACTGATAGCCAATTCCTAACCCAATGTATCTCCTTATGCCCCATGCCCAGACTAGTCATCTTGTTAACCAGCCTTCTGTGTGGGACAGTATTGAAGACTTTGCTGAAATCTAGGTAGGTGACATCCACCACCCTCCCTGATCCACTTCCCTAGTCACACAATCCAAAAGATCTATCAGATTCATTTGACAAAACATTACTGATTTGAATCCATGTTGCCTCAGATCCTGAACGCCATTGGATTCCAGGTGTGCCACTATCCTTCCTTAGCAGTGTCTCCATGATCTTCCCCACCACTGAGGTGAGGCTGACCAGCCTGTAGTTCCCCACTTCTTCCCTACTACCACTTTTGTGCAGTGGGACTACATGCACCCTCCTCCAGTTCTCTGGAACTATGCCTGTGTTGAGTGACCCAGTGAACAGGGCATCCAGAAATGCTGCTATTTCCCTTAACAACTCCCTTAATGTCCTCTGGTTTATGTTATCTAGCCCCATGACTTTATCCACCTTCAGCTTTGTGAGTTCCTCCAGAACTCTCTCCACTGTGAATGGACTGGTGTCCAGTTCTTCCCCCCAACCCATTGTCTCTGCTCCCCAACTGCAGTCCTTGGCCCTCTCCCTCCTCAGTGAATACTGAACAGAAGTATTTGCTCAGTATTTCTGCCTTGTCCAGATTCCCCTCCTTACACTCTCCTTCCTCCCCTGTCAGCCTCACAATCCCCCCTATTTTTTCCTTCTATCACTGATGTACCTATAGAATATCTTGCCCATTTTTTCACAGTTCGTGCTAGACCCTCCTCTGTCTGCACCTTAGTTCTCCTGACAGCCTTCCCAGCTTCCCTTAGACATTCAAGGTACATCTCCCTGTCCTCCTCCCTTTGGGACCTTTTATATTTCCTGAAACTTGCTCTTTTAGCCCTAACTTTGTCTGCCACGTCTTTAGAGAACCATAGTGGTTTCTTTCTTCTTTTTCCTTTGGCCACTATCCTAATGCACTGATTTGTTACCTCCGCAATGGCTCCTTTTGTATTCCTCCACTGTTCCTTCACCCCCTCCTTTATTGCTCCTTTCTCCATGGCTACTCTTAAACATCTACCCATTTCATTGAAATCTGCTCTTCTGAAAACTAATACATTTGCCCTTGTGTGGCTTGTTTGAGTCCCTGTCTCCATGCCAAACCACACAATGTGGTGGCTGCTGGATCCCAGCTGCCCCTCCACCTGGATTCCTCCTACCCTCTTCCCATTGGTCCATACCAGGTCCAGGATCGGTTTGTCCCTGGTTGCTCATGCACCATCTGTTTGAGTCCAACTCCCTAAATGGATTCCAGGATGGCCAGGCTTCTGGCTGAAGCAGCTGCCTTGGTGGTCCAATCCATGTCTAGCATAGAGAAATCTCCCATCAAGAGGGTTTCACCCTTAGCTGCCATGTCGAGAATTTCCTCCACTAGTACCCTGTCCACTTCCTCACTCTGTGCCTGAGGTCTATAGATTACCCCGTACTTATTACCATGCCATTTCCTGGTTCACATATTGCACCTGCCTCCTTCTGTCTTCTCTGTACTTCTGTAGCCTTTATGCCTTCTCTGATGTACAGAGCCACCCTATCTCCCTTTTTACCTTCCCTGTCCCTTCTGAATAGTGTATAGCAATAGTTCTCAGACTTTGTCACAGTGAGCCTCCCCATATCCATGGAAAAGATTTGAGCCTCCCTCAAAAACTGAAATAATCTTGGGCCTCCCCAAAGAAAAATAGCATATTGTACTTTGCACAGTACACCATGAATAAATTGAAACCCCTCTGAGTACTTGGCTCACATTCAGTTCTTTGTCTTATACTGATGTGGAACCTTTGGAAAGGGCTCCTGTGCTCAAGAGTGTTCTCTGAACAACAAATAAATAAACAAATATTATCATTCCACTTTTGTAACAACCCCCACGGAAAGCCCAACCCTCGTACTCTTCTATTTTCATTCTTGAACCATTATTTGCCCTTTGATGCAGTGCCTTCATGGGGTCAGACTACTTTCTCTGTTTCCTCTCTATATGAAATAACCTTCCTACATACTTTGCCTCTCCCCATCCTTCCCTGCTCCTAAGCAAATTCTCAGAGATTACTTTGCTCCTTCCTGCTATTGCTCTTAGCACTTCTGTGCTCAACCCTTGTATTTGGGCTGTTCAGTCATCATTCTACAAACTGATTAATTACCACCACTCATTATCAATTTATTGTTCATATTTGTTTGCACTATTGTTCATTGTGTATTTCTTGATTATTTTGCAGTTACCTTTTGAAATTTATTCACTCCTACCCTTCTCTGGAACACTTGAAGTGAGCCTTGGCTCATTCACCATCCCTTGTCACCTATTAGTAAATAAATGCATTAAATTCACCTACTATTACTCTCTTTCAGTTTGCATCATTTCTTCACACAAAAATATATAAAACTCAAAATTTAAACACAGTACTTTTTCAGACTTGCTTGAGCCTCCCCTGGAACTGGTTGAGGCCTCCCCAAGGAGGCTGGCCTCACCATTTGAGAACCCCTTGTGTATAGCCTGGTATAATGATATCCTAGATGTGATTAGCAGAGTACCATGTCTCTGTTATTGCTGCTATGTCAAGGTCTGCATCCGTCAACAAGGCTTCCAGGTCTGGAACCTTATTTCCCAGACTGTGGGCATTTGTGACAATGATATTCCATGTCTTAGACCCTACCCCTCCCTCTGATCCTGCTTTCTCTACCTTGCCTGTTACCCCTGCCCCAGTATTCTTGATCATGTGCTCTTGCCCCCCCATCCCCCCTTATCTATTTTTCGGCTTTCTGCCTCTCACTGCTCTCTTCTGTTGTTCCTTCTGTCAGCTTGTGTTTTTGCATGCTCCCATGGGGAGGGTCCTAAGCCACCTGTCCCTCCTGGTTCTCCCGCCTTGGCCAGTTTCAATGCTGTCTGCTGAAGCATTCCACCTTCTCACTAAGAACTGTGGTCTCCCTCCTTGACAGATGCAGGCTATCCTCCTGATACAAGCTTGCATCTGCCCAGGTTGGGCCCCAGTCCCCTATGAAGCCAAATCCTTCCCTTCACACCAGTCCTTCAACCAGGAGTTGAAGGTCTGGATGTGTAGTGCACTAGGTTCCCTTATGCTTTGCACAGGTAGCACCTCTGAGAATGAGACAGAATGAACTACCTGCTTCAGGCCCACCCCCCCCCAGCTTCCTGAAATCCTCCTGGACTCTGGCTAACTCCAGCCTTCTCCCCGGCAGATCATTGGTCCCAAGGTGGACAATGACATCCACTCCTCCCTTCTAGCTATCGCCCTAACAATCCTATGGATTCACTCTCCATCCCACCAAGCAGCGCTTCCTGGGAGGTACTTGACCTCTTTCCTCCACCTACTAGATGTACCTAACTTCACAACCCTAACAATTGAGTCTTCCACTGGGAGGTGCTTCCCCCTCCTATGGGGTCCCCTGCCCCCCGCCTTGGTGATCCAGCTAGGAGGTCCTGACCATGCTTCTTGGTCCCAGCTGTGAGTGCCCTTGTGGGGCATTCCCTTTCCTGCAAGGCAGCATATGAGTTAGTAAGCTGGACAGGTTGTGTGATGTTCTTTATGCTCCCATTCCTCCTTCCCCCCCAGCTCACTGTGATCCAACCACTACTCTGCCTGGGCCTCCTTTGAGGTTGAGGTTGTGGACCTGGTGGTCTCTGGGTTAGGGAGGATGTACACTGCAACCTGGCCAACTCGGTTTGGAGACAGGCAACCTCTTTCCTAAACCCAGAGAGGTGACTACAGATTGGGCAGCAATGCACCCTAAAGAATGTCTCCCTGAAGATGGCTGCACCACAACCACTGCACTGTACCACTTCCATCATATCTGTTCTTTGCTCAAACCTGTCCCTGCTTTTGTCTCCTTAAATATGTTTTTTCCCCATTTAACACATCCACCTACTTCCTGCGTGTAGGCAAGGTGTTGCAAGGCAGTATGGGACCTGCCCTATAAATGAAAGCCCTATAAATGAAGGACGACCTGTAGGGTGGTTGGGTTGAGGGGCTGGTGGGTGGGATTACACCACAGACTGTGACCAAAAACAATCAGCCAAGGAGCCCTCTGTCTGTGGCTCTTCACTCTTCTCCCAGTGCTGGGCTAGGTGGGATACAGGCTTCTCACTCCCTGCCTGCCCACTTCCCACTAGATCAGCTCCCTTCCTTGAAGTGGCTTATAACTTCCCGGTTCAAACTTTCTAAAAACAGTAACGTCTGTACAGCCTATCTCTCCTGATTGGTCACTACTGTTCCTATGTCAGGGAGAAAGATGCCTGCTCAGCTCGGATGAAACCTAAAAACAATGGGTCAGAAATTGACAAAGATAAAGAACTAGCCCCAGCAAAACCTGTAAAAAAATAGAAATGATCCCCAAAAGTCACATCTATGAGTATAAGGAAAAGCACCCCAAAAGTCACACTTAAAAGGAAAGAGAACAAACACGACTCAATACAATATGCAAGTTCCAACACAATTTTTTTGTTGTTGGCTTGTGTTTTACATTTTGTAATTATTTACTTTAAGCTCCTTGCTGAGTAAGCTCCCCGTCAATCCCTAATGAATTAAAATTAATACACAACTCAACCTTTGTCCTGTACTAATCTAACTGCTGCACCAATAAGTTTATCCATCCCTGCACAGCTCCAGTCCTGTACTCTAGTCGAACTGAGTAGCCAGTCAACCGAGGACAGACATTTCTCCTTTTCTGCCATTTCTCCTGGCCGCAAGTGCCCCTTCCAATGTCTCCCAGAGCACTAAATTGACAACCGTGGAGCCCTCTGTCTCTGGCTCCTCACTTCTCTCCCAAAGCTGGACTAGGTAGGATGCAGGCTCCTCACTCACTGCCTGCCCACTTCCCACTAGATCAGCTCCCTTCCTCTGTGTTTCCTTATACCTTCTCAATGATACCCTTTTGGCTTTTACCTTTTCAACCTTTTCTTTCAAGAACCACAGTGATCTTTTTTTGTTTTGCTTTTGCTCACTTCTTTGAAGCAGAGGTTTGTTGTCTTTACTAAGCTCCCTTTAATCTTTGCAGACTATTCTTCCACCTCAGCCAAGTCATTGCCAGCTTGGTCATCCCTAAAGCATTCACCTATCTTTTTAAAATCTGCACTCCTGAAGTCCAGGAATCTCGCACTTGTGTGGTTTGATTCCACAGCCATGCTTATATTAAACCACACCAGACAGTATCACTGGTCCCCAAATGGCCTCCCACCTTGACATCTGCAGCACTGTCCTTGTTAGTGAGTACCAGGTCCAATATTGCCCTATCACAAGTGGGTTCACTGACTAGTTACCTGTGGAATGCCCCATGAAGAGAGTCCAGGATGTCATGCTTCTAGCTGAAGCTATAGCTGGGAGTCACCAATCCACATCTGGCAGGTTGAAGTCCTCCACCAGCAACACCTCCACCTTTTCTGCCATCTTGCCAATGGCTTCCAAAAATATCTTATCTAATTCCTCCCCCTGTGCTGGAGGTCTGTAGATCACTCCAGTGAAAACAGTGGCTCTATTCCTCATCTCCAGCGTGACCCATAGTAATTCTGCCTCCATCTGTATTCCCTTTATCTCCATTGCTTTTATGCCTCCCCTCACATAAACCACCACACCACTTCCTTTCCTTCCCTTCCCACCCAGTCTTTCCTGAACACAGTATAGCATGGTATAGTCACGTCCCAGTAATGGTTTTCAGCATACCATGATTTGATAATGGCCACACTATCCAGGCTGGTCTTTGTCATGATGGCCTCTAGGTCTGGAATCTTATTTCCTAGACTTCTAGCATGTGCGCATATGACCTTCCAGATTTTGTTTTTACTCTATTTGTTGCTCCCCTTTTTTTTCTTTTTGCCATCTCTCCTTCAAGCCTCTCTTTTTAATGCTTCAGTTACTTTCTCCCTCTATCTCTACTAGGGATGCAGCGAAATAAAATTTTCATTGGCTACATTGTGGCAAAATCAGAAATTCTGCTGTGCAAAATGTTTCGCAAAAATGCGGCAACATTTTGCAATTTCACCCACAATTTTACCCACTGCCATCAGCCACTGCAAATTGCATTAAGCAACCCCCAGTTACCCTGGCAACCTCATTTCTTTTAATAAAAGAAAAATCAATCCCCCACTCCCTGGTGTCTAGTGGTCTGCCCCCCAGTCAATCACCGGCCATAATTGAATTAAATGAGCACCCCTCAAAGTTACCCGCCTGGCCCCATAATTTCTTTTTTTTTTTTAAACAGAATTCAACCCCCACTCCCTGGTAAATAGTGGACCCTCTGCCCCCACCCCATAAGTAGTTAGCAGCACCCACCCCTCTCCCCCCCAGTACCATGATCAGGCCACCAGCACAGCCCTCCACTCACCTCCATGGCCTGCAGCATGACTGAGGATGACTGAGTGATTGAATGAATGAGTTATGGACATTTGAGCCTCTCTCACCCTTCCTAATGGTATCTCCCAATCAGTGAGTGCCTTCCTCACCCCCACCCCATTCTGCCTTTCCTCTGTGGAGTTAGTTCCATCCCCTCCTTCATAAAGACCAAGCATAAGAACTTGCTGAGTACCTCCGCTTGTTCCACCACTTCCTTGGCCCTCCCACCCTCTTTTTTTAACTTATCAATCCACCCTCCTTTGCTTTCCTTCCCTCCCTGATATACCCCAAAAAACTCTACTCTCCCTCCTTGATCCACTGCACCAAGCACAGTTCCATGTCTGCCTTGGCTGCTCTCACCACCCTAACTACCTGCCTGGAGGGCCTCTGGTACTCCTGCTCCTTGTCCGCTTCCCTTCTCTACCCCATGAATCTTTGGAAGGCCAGCCTTTTCTCTCTCACCAACTCCTGCACCTTCCTGGTTCACCAGCTGAGTTTTTTTGCCCTAGGTTTCTTGTGAATTACCCTAGTGCAGACATTAGTATCCTCCAGAAGTGTCTCTTTAATTATTTTCCACTTGCTCTCCCTGTCCATGCCTGGACAAAACCCACCTAGGTGCCTTTCCAGAACTGCTGTCATGCCCTCAAAATCTGCCCCCCTGAAATCAACCACCACTATTTTCATTTAATTCCCAATCCTGCCCATGTCTAGGAAGAACTAAATTGGGGTACTAAGTTTCACTACAACTTACCCCACCTATGTTGTCTCCTAAAACAAAGCCTATTTTGTTCCTCCTGTGGCAAATGCAGGCATATTCTGCTTAACTTTTACTTTTTAACATGCATTTCAGAATATGATGAAAATGCTCAACTATACTGAGCATGATAAGGGGAGGTACTTATGACAACGATACCTAGTAGTTGATATAGCTTCTTCAGTAATGCAGCACCAAAATTACTACTCTGATCAGTCATAATCTCTTTAGGTATGCCCACCCTCCTGAAAATTTTGGCAAGCTCTTATGCCACTTTTGGGACATTGGAATTGCCTCTGGGTTTTGCACAGCATAGTCACATACTACTAATATGAAATGGTTATCCTTTTTACTTTTGTCTATGGAGCCAACCACATCCACTGCAATTCTCTCAAAAGGCACATCTAGCAAGGGTAGTGGCACCAAGGGCACCTTGTCTTTTTTTCAGTCACTGGGACTACTTTCTGACATTCAGCATAACAACCACAATAGGTAGCAGCATCCTCATGAATCCCAGGCAAGTGAAAACTGTACAGTAGTCTGGCAAGTGTGCAGTCCCTCCCTAAGTGACAAGCCATAGGATTATCACGCGCTATCTGTAACAACTCAGTTCTATATTTCTTTGGTATGACCCATTGTTCAATCTGTTACTATGTCTGAGGATTAACTCAAACTCTATACAGTAGCTCATTACATTTTTTAAACATTGGTTCACCCTGTTTTAGTTTCAACCTCGCTGTTTAAAATAACCATCGGGAGAAACATTGTTAGTTTGCTCAGACACAGACTCACTATCAGTTATCAGTTTAGTTGCAGCATTTTCATATCTCAACCTCCTATGTCCATCAGCCTTTTGTTGCCACTGTTTTTTCAAACAACTTTCCCTCCTGGACTTTTGGATCGTAGAGCTGGGCTCAAAGAAGTCCAAATTAAATGCACCAAAAGGAAAAGAGTCCCTAACATCTGAAATTTTCTTTGCCTATGCTCTTTTTTTCACAGACGCTGACACACAAGAATTTACCCCCTCTGTTATAAACTTTGCAATTCCTGGAAAATCATTTCCAATAATCACAGGTATGGATAACTTAGGTACTACTCTCTACTTTCATTTGATGTGACAACCCATTAACATTTAGAGTAATTTGATTGGTAGGATAATAATGAGTGTTCCAATGGATGCAGATGGTCCCACTACTTGTTCCTTTTGCACAGTCTTTTCTCAGAATTTCAGCATGCACCTTGGTCTGTAGACTTCCCAAACTATAAGTACAGTACCTTCGCAGTCTTATTCCCCCACCTTGACATCCATTAAATACTTCCCCCAATTTGCTAAGGTCAAATTTGCTCCAGTCTTACCCTCCTTATCGTTATGGTAGTTTCTTGAATATGTCCTGGCTTATTACAGTTGTAGCAAATAAAGACTTTGGGTGTAAATGTGATACCCTCATCACGGTTCCTATCTGACCTGGAGATAAATTAGAGAAATGAGAGTCTTACTGGTACCTGGCTGTTATTTCACTGCTGTGGTATCTATCCGGCCATCTGATAGTTCACTACCAAAGCAACAGCCTTCTTCACTTTCTGGTCATTGTTCTTTTACCCAAAGCTGCACATCTGTGGGAGGATGTTGATGAATTTCTTCATTGCAAATATGTTGATTTGTGGGATTGTTTTGTCCTCTGCTTGGAGTTATTAAATGAGGAGTTATCTGAGTCATGTGAAAGCTTCTCAAGGCTTGTCGACCGAGTTGTACTTCAGGAATCAGAATATCTGCCAATGGATCTCTCCTGAGATGTCATATCTTTTAAGGATTTCTCTTTTCACAGTGTCATATTTTTCTGACTGTGCAGTGTCCATAGTGCTATAGGCAAGTTGGGTTTTGCCTGTCAAATAATTGTCCATCATTGTTTTGGCCATTGTAGCAAACCCATGACCCAAGTTATCAAGGTATACTTCAATATCATCTGAGGACACAGCTTTGTAAGTTTCATGTCATTTAAGCTGCTTTTATTTTGTTGATCTGCTGGACCTGTACTATATCTTCTAGCTTTGATAGTTTACAAGGCATCCAGGCATCCAGCCATCTTTTCTCCTGTCACTGCATCTCTTCTCTTGTTTGTTTCTCTAGATGCTGCATCTCTTTTTTCTCTTTGTTTCTCAGTCTGTCTTTTTGGCTTACCATTTGAAGAAGACATACATGCTTTCAGGTCCTGTTCCTGTCTATTCTTCCTCTTCCATCACTTGTGCTGACAGTACAGTTTCAGTTTGGACTTTTGATTTTGCTTCTAGTTTGGCTATCACTCTTATGATAATCAGTAGTGAGCTTTTTGGTTGCAGGATTCATGCCTTTATTCCATGCTTCCCCGGTACCAGGTTTAGTACCCATGTACAAAACACCTGGCTGAGAGTATGCACTACTTAAATCTAATTTCTCTCCTATAACAAACATGCCACATGATATACTTCTGGACAGCCCAAAAAAAAAAACCCAGTACTACCTACCGGAGCCCCCCCACCCAATAAAAAAAGGAGGAAATACAATTAAGCTCAGTAAATCAGACGAAGCCCCCTAGCCCAGGGCTGTTCATCACCTGGATGAAAAAAAAAAGGGGGGGGAGTTCAACCCTCCTGGGTCTGCATACAAAAGAGAGGCTGTTTAGCTGGGTCCAAGTGAAGATAGCCACCTTCCTCCGATTCACTGTCAACGGCGATGTGTCCATGTCCCAATATTGACACAAGGACCTGCAGTCAGCTCCTTAATAGGCAGTGATCTATTAAACAGTAGCTCTAAATCGACATGGATAACTATGTATGAAGAGACCTTTCACTCAGGATAAGGCAGATCCGGAAGGCACCATAAAAGCTGTCTGTAGTTATGTAGACCACAATGACAGGGCGATGAGCTATCATGGCAGGAGGGGATAAAAAAAAAGGGGGGGAGGATATCCAAACGGAAAAGGGGAAAAAGAAAATATCACTGCACATCACCGTAGTTCATCACCTGGGGGCGCAACTTTAAGAGACATCAAATTGGCCCGAGAAGTTGTAAAGGAGTAGAAATTTGTATAACCGAATCAAGAAAACAGCAAATAATTACTCAAATGCTTCTGAATTTAGTCTAAAAGAAAAACATCAGGCATTTCCAGACATTGAGCCAATCGGAACAAGGCGAGTGAAGCATGACCTCACTTGAAAAGGTCCGGGAAAAGACTCTGTAACTCCTGTAGCGCCTGCGAGTAGGAGTCAAAGGATAGCCATCTCCCTTCATGGGAAACCATTAATGTAGCAGGATACCTAACTTTGTATAGCTTAGATGCTGCAATAAGTTTGGCGACAATCGGGTGTAATTCTTGTCGTCTGACCCTCACCGAGTGGGGCAGGTCCTGGATGATCCGTATCTGCTTGCCCTCCCATAACAACTCCTTCATCTCTCTAACCTTGATCAGAACGTGCTGCTTATCCAAATAATTTAGAAACCTCATAATTAGAGGTCTAGGAGGCTGACCTTGTGTAGGAGGAGGCAGGCTCCGGGAGCCCCTCTAGTATGTATTCGCCCGGGGAGAACCTGCGACTTTGCAGCAGAGCTTTTGAAGGAAAGTTATCGGGGCATTCCCCTCCTCCTTTTCAGGGATCCCAATGACAACCAGATTGTTTCTTCTGCTGCGCCCCTCTAGATCTTCTAACTTTTCCTCTAACTTTTTAATTCTCTGTTTCACCAGCACCAGTACTGTGTCATTCCCAGATTGCTTGCTTTCCAAGGAAGTAACCTTAACTTCTACATCGCCCATCCTTTGCGTCAAAGAATCGGCTGATTTCTTAATTTCATGCACGTCCTCAGCTATGGATGTCATAGATGTCTGAAGAGGCTGCATTATTTCAAGGAATCTCACCTCAGAGTGGAGGCGTCTACGGTAGGCAAGATTCGATAGGCTGGTGGCCTGCTTCGCTACAGCACAAGCCTTCTGTTTCTGGGGTTTGGGGAGGCGAGTGCTTCGGCCTGCATTTTTTAACATATGCCTCCATAATAAAGATCGAGCAGTAGCTTCTGATCGCTAATATTACTCGTTCCACTATTTTGTAGAGGTTTCAATCGGCAAAAAATTATTAGAAAGAGCCAAAAATAGAAAATGAGTGGCGGAGCTCCGGGAGTGTGCTGCTGACGCTCAGGCTGCCAGCACGTGACATTCTTAAATCTAATTTCTAACACCAACTGTCATAGAGGCATAGGTCAGGAAGCATAGGCAAAACAGGAAAAAATTGTAAAATTCACAAGTAGCATGTTATTATTATTAACAATAAAATAAATAGCTGCATAGCTCTTAATACAGGCAGTTCAAACAAACAGAAGTTCTTCCTGTGGGAGTCTTTCAAAAATCTCCATCTCTCTATCTCTAAAGAAAACATTGCAGTCTTTGAGAAGATGTTTTCTCTGGTAATTATATTCTGCATCCTGTTCTTGTAAAGTATATTGCTGCATTCCACAAATTGTCAATTTATTTCCCGTGGGTTGTCTGACAACTATATTACTCTTCATAACAAGTGCACACAATTATGACACCCTGTACCAGTGCTGATTTCCTCCTTATAATTCTGCAAACAAGCATGTGGAGATCAAAATGCACCTCACTGTTAACCACCTGCATTCCAAATAAACCCAAATAGCTGTCTGCAGTCATTTCAACAGCATAACTATATACATTTTCAAACCAAGGGATCTCAGTTTCACATAAACATTCATGTATCTTTTTTTAACTAAAGCAAATCAGGGAAAGAAAGGAAAAAAGAAAGAAAGAAGAGGAAGGAGAGAGAGAGAAAGAACGAAAGAAGGAAGGAAGGAAGGAAGGAAGGAAGGAAGGAAGGAAGGAAGGAAGGAAAGAAAGAAAGAAAGAAAGAAAGAAAGAAAGAAAGAAAGAAAGAAAGAAAGAAAGAAAGAGCAAGTGAAGGAAGGGAGGAACAATGGGGAAATTGTTGATCAATTGGATTGGCCAATTCCTAAGTGACACAAGGAAACTTTGATTGCTCAAAACAGACATACAGGATACAGACAGGTGGCAGAATAGGAGAGGGCAGAATAGGTACTTGGTTTTAACTCTGTCTGCATAACAAATGGGACAGTGTCTTGCTCACAACCTACCTCATTGGCTATCCTTTCCTCTGTTGGCACCTCTGCACCCCTCTTCACCTTCCCTGCTTCCATCTGTTTCCCTTGTTCACTTTTCTATCCTCTTCCCATTATGTCTCTTTATACCTCCTGAATACCACTCTTTTAGCTGTTAACTTTGCAGCCACCTAATTTGAGACTCATAGTGGCTTTTTTCATCTTGTTTTTGCTCACTTCCTTCATGTAGAGGTTTGTTGCCTTCATGATGCCTTCCCTTATTTTTACTGACTGTTCTTCCACTCCCTGGCAATCCCTTCCTACTAGATTCTCTCTGAAGCATTCACCCATTTTTAAATCCACCATCCTAATGTCAAGGAGACTATTATTGTGTGATTTGCCTCTTCCACTGTTTCTTTCTGTTAAACCACAAGATATGGTGATTAATGGTCCTCAAGTGACATCACACTTTGACGTCTGCAACACCGTCCCTGTTTGTGAGCACAAGGTCCAGTATTGTCTTCTCAAGTGGGTTCTTTGACTAGCTATCTGAGAAACACCACCTGCATGGAGCATAGGATGGCCTTGCTTTTAGCTGAGCCTGTGGCTGGGAGGCTCCAGACTACATCTGGTAGATAGAAGTCCTCAATCAGCAGCACCTCCCTGTTTTTTGCCATCATACTGATGTTTTCCAAGAGTCCTATATTCAATTCTTCCCCATGTGTTTGAGGTCTTTATATCACAGCAGTGTGAATAGTGTCTTTGGCTCTTGTCTCCAGGGTGACCCACAGCACCATAAACCCACCCTATACCCCTATAATCCCCTGCACTTCTGTCATTCTGATACCCTCCATCACATGCAGTATAACCCCTGCACTCTTCCTCATCTCCCAATTCCTTCAGAACTCAGTGTAGCTTAGTATGGCCATGTCCAAAGCATGCTTTTCAGTGTACCGTGACTCAGTTATGGCCACATGATCCAGGTCTGCCTCCACCATGAGGTCTCCAGATCTAGAAATTTATTTCAAATAATCCTTGTGCTGGCATACATGGTTATCTGCACCATGCTTTCGCCCAGCCTGCATCCTCCCTTCTTACTTCTGACCTTTGCTGCCACTTGAAACTTCCCTCAATCCCGTCTCACTATCCTCTCCCTGTCTTACCACCTCTATACATCTCTTTCCACATCTTCTCTTCTTGTCCCCTGTGTTCACTACTTTGTATATGCCTCTTTCAATGTGCACCCTGGGAATGTTTTCTCCCCTTGGGTCCTTTTTTCCTGTTGCTTCAGTCTGTAGGAGGGCAGATTATGTCTCCCATAGCAATCCTGCCTTTCTCCCTCAGCTAGTTAAGTGTTCATTAAAGTCACTTTTAAACCTTCCACTAAGGACTGTGGTCCCCTTCATAGAAGGATGCAGGCCATCAGATCTGTATAACAAAATATCCTTCCAGGTTGGCCCACAGACACCAATGAAGCTGAACCCCTCCTCCCTGCACCATTGCTTGATCCAGCTGTTGAAGTTCCTAGCGCAGGGTACCCTATCCTCCCCTTGGCTATAGACAGGTAGACCTTGGAAGATGCCATGATTCATGCTATCTGTCTTAGGTCCCTTCCCAGTTCCCTGACCTCTCCCTGTACTACACAGTACTACCCCAGCCCCATCCCTTGCCAAGTCATTAGCCCCAGATGGACAATGGCATCCATCTCTCCACCTCCCCACCTCCCCTACCAGCTTTGGGATCCTTAGAATCCACTGTCCATCTCTCCAAGCCAAGGCACCAGGTAGGCACCTAACCTCCCACACTCCACCCCTTCCTGCTTCTAATTCAACCACCCTCACAAATGAGTCCCACACCAGAAGCTGTTTCTCCCCTGCTGGTGTCTTCTATCTCACACTTTAGGTCCTACAATTCAGAGGGCCTCACATACTCCCTTACCACCATTTCAGGTGCCTTCTCTCAGCAGTCCCATCCCACAAGAACAGCAGAAGAATTCTATAGTGGCATGGGCAAAAGAAAATGCCCCTGACCTGTCTCCCTCACCCTCCTGGAGCCCAACAAGTTCCAGCTGGCCATTCTTTGCCTAAACCACCTTTGAGGCAATGGTGGCAGCTTGAATGGCCCCCTGGATGGAGCAAGAGATCCTCTGGATCCTAGCCAGCTTAGCAAGGAGACCAGCAACATCCACCCTCAAACCACAGCATGCATGCAAATGGAGCAGCACCTCAGTCTCCAGAGTGTCTTCCCAAATACTGCAGCTACACAACCATTGCACTGCAGGACTTCTATGTCTGCTAATCTCTATTCTGCTTCTAAATGTAGTTTGCCCCCATAGCCCCTTACTTTTACTTGTTATGTTCCAACCTGCTCTCTCTATTGGGACTTCCCTTAACCCTCATCCTAGATAAGGTGTTAAATGTTACCTGTTACAAACCTACCCTACCCCACTCTAGGCTATGATAGCTTGTCCAGTGCCATAGCTTCATATGTGATATGACACTCGCCTCCCCGGTTTTGCCTAGTATCTTGTTAACATATTTTAGGGTAACCCTTTCAAAGACTGACCTGAAGTTAAATTTAGGATGACTAAGGTCCTGGTTCATCTGCTGGTTTGGATCAACACCAGACCAATTACGGGTTGCTGAGCAGGGCCAGGTGAGATAAAGGAGCTTAAGTCCCTAAAGACTACGTTAAATCTGTTAGCAATCTCAGCTAAATGTAAGATCTATTTCTCATTAATCCTGGCATATAGCATTAGTTTAGTTGCCATATTGGTCCTTGTAAGAACAGATCCAGAAGCAAATGATTTGATACCTTTATTTGGACCAACATAGATGTTACAAAAAGAAAACAGTACCTTATCTTGAGACCAACCAAGTCCTTCCTCAGAATCTTATGCCAGTTGTTTAGACAATCACATTCTATTAACACCCAGATCATAGATAAAAAAAAAACAGAAAGACTTCTCATTCATTTAAAATACCTTTAAAAAAACAGAGATTAAAATAAATGAACCAGGTTCTACCAGTCTTCTACTGCTGAGAAACCTTCCAAGATCGAATGTCAACAGAAGCAGATAACATGAATACTCAAGCAGGTAGTCCCTCTAACTTAAATTATGAATTAATTATTGTGTTATGTGGATATATTCTTAATTAAAAGCAAGATCTTTAGATTTAATACACACATAAGTGCATGTTAAAATGTGATAGTATTGTATGTTTAAAAATTGAAAATATAGGGGGAGGGTTTAATTCTGTTGGGCTTTTTTTCAGATTCCCAAGACTGTTGCTGTATATATAGTAATTTGATTATATACTGACACACTGTTGAACTTTGAACATTTTAGGATGCATGAACTGATTTTCTAGGTGACCCTTGAGAGATTTGTTTTCTTTTATTTGGCGCTAATTCTGATAATTGATATTATCTTGTAAAAAATAATGTTACAGCACTGAAGGTCTTAATGTTTATGGAGTTTAACTGGTTGAGAGTATAGTTTAGAGTATAGTTTAGAAAATGTCTCCAGATAGGCTTCGTAATGCATGAATGTGCCAAACAGTTGTTCATACTAGGTAACTAGTCTTTATACCATCATAGTTCCATATATCTATATATGTAACATTTCAGTTTTTTAGTTTATTTGTTTTAACATGCAATACTATCACATTTTAACATGCACCTATGTGGGTATTAAATCTAAAGTTCTTGCTTTTAATAAAGAATGTATTCACATACACACTAATTCATAATTTAAGTTAGTGGAACTGTTTGCTTGAGTATTCATGTTATCTGCTTCTATTGACATTGGACTTTGAAAAGTTTCTCAGCAGTAGCAGACTGGCAGAATCTGATTCTTTCTTTTCAATCTCTGTTTTTTTTTTTTTAAAGTGTTTTAAACAAATAAGCATTATTTCCGGAGTTTTTTAATGTTTGATCTGGGTAATAGAATGTGATTCTCTAAACAACTGGCATAAGCTGCCAAAAAAGGATTTAGTTGGTCCAAAAGGTTAGGTACTGTTTTCTTCTTGTAACATCTATGTTGGTCCAATAAAAAGTATCAAACCATTTGCTTCTGGAACTCATCAATCAGAGCATTTTTGATGACTTATTTTCTTCCCCATCCAAAAATATGTTCCATGTTTAATCCTGACAAGGCCCATGGCTGCTACCCCTTTCCCTGCCCCTGCTCCCCCCTTTCCCTATTCTCCCTCCCTTCCTCCTGTCTATCTCATTTCAGCAACTTGACAAAACCTCTGGCTGCTACTTTCTCCCTAGTTCTTAAAATCCTACTACCCTTTCTTCTTCCCCCCTATTTTTACTTAAAAACTCCACTCTCTCTTTTTGAATATTGCTGTTTACCTATGATGTATGTTGCAATGCCATTGTATGTTAGAAACTCAACTGTTAGTTCCTTCTTTTATAGGATTCATTCATAGGATGGTTGGCTGGTCAATTAGCATAAGCCATATTAGACCAGCACTCATGTACACTACAAACTGAAAGCAACTGTTACCATAGTGTTTATCAAGTGCACTCTTCAACAGTTGCATGTTACTGCAGGATACCACCTCATGAGGCAATGCATTCCATTTTGTCACCACCCTCTATGAGAACCAATGTTCCCTCTTTCTTTTGGTAACTAAGTCCCTCTTTAGTTGATACTGGTGTCCTCTATTGTTGTTTATGTCAGTCCTGTTTTGGAGGCCCAGGCATTCCCAGAGACCAGGGAACTGATTCCAGAATAAATGCCATAACTCACAGGTGGCTGCAAGTTATGCCATTTGCCGCTATGCAGGGAACACTGCACCACATTCCAAGACTGGCTAGGTCCAGGCACTTGTACCATATGGGTTACACCGTGCAAGAGGCATATGCCATGGGCATGGCATAGATGTCCTACATGGCACAAGTAGCAGCCAGCTACTGGTGGATTCCCAAAGCCCCCCACTGTGGAGTACCATGATACACACCAGGGAGCATGTGGGGTAGGACAGGAGGCACAGGTGTCCAGGGGAGCTCACTGGAGATCAGACCCTGGGTTCCCCAAGATTTGGGGTGAGTGGGGGACAAGGGTATGCCTGTGGGGGAAGGGGGACACATCTGTGCCATTGCTGCAGTGCCAAGGGGTGGGCAGCTAATGGATAGCACTGTCAGTTGCCACTTAGAGCAGCTCTGGGCTGTTCTAAGTTAGTCCTACCAGCACAGCTGTCAGAATCTCACTTGCAGATTATGACAGCTGCCGTCCTGGAATTGGGCTAAGATGATTTATTTATTTATTGAAATTGTTTCACCAGAAAAAGCACACTGAGTAAGAACTGCTTGTCTCCCGGTGTGATCTGGGGGGAGGGGTACAGTGGGAAAGAGGACAAGGGTAGTCCAGGTCCTGACATATATACATACAAGTACAATACAGTTGAAAACATTTGACAGAAATAGTTGGGCATAGATGACAATTTACCCTTACTTATAGTATAGTAGCAATTACATGGGGAAGTCATGCTTTATACCTTGAAAACATATAATTAGATAATACAGCTGCATATGTTGACAGGAATAGGTGAGTGGATTAATACATACACCCTAATAGTAGAGAGTAACAGTTACAATGAGGAAATCCTGCTAAGGTATTGGGTTGTGGTATATAATGAGGTAGGGGTATGCAAACTAGCTAGCTCAAAAGTTGGGATCAAGTGCAGCAGTTGGGCATGGTTAGTGAAGTAGCACCATTGGGTCTACTGGGAGAAGAAATATAGAAGTGTCTGAGGTAGAATAGATTGGAGAGTTAGCTAAAGGAGCAGTTTACTGAGCAGTGTTTGGCAAGGGCATAGGATAGTGAGTGGATAGAGGAAGAGTGATGAATTTCAGAGGTGAAAGAGTTTCAAAGTTGAGGAAAGCAGTGAGAGAAGGCAGCCTGGTCAGCTTGGATCCAATGTCTGGGGACTAACAGGAGCTGGGAGTCTAGGGACCTCAGAGCATAGGCGGGTGCCAGAGGGAGCAATAGCATGGAGGACAGATACACTGGGAGGGTACCAAACCAGTTCTTTGAGATAAACTTGGCACAGTGTATTAGGCAGTGGTTCTTAAGGGAGAGAAGAGCACAGGAATGATGTAGCTCACAGCGGTGGGTGCGAGGAGAAACATCAAGAGTGAAATGGCAGAAAGCATTAAAAAGGGTATCCAGTTTGGATAAAACTGACTTGTGGGTGGCACTGTAAACAATATCACAATAATCAAAGGAGGGAAGTATCATCTTCTGGATAAGCTCATGACGGACTGGATGGGGAGGCTAGAATGGTTCTGATATAAAGCTCCAAGCTTGGGGTGGAGTTTTGTTAATATAGAGTCAGCATGGACTGTGAAGGTGAGGTGGTGGTCAAGCCAAACTCCAACATACCAGAAGGAGGTGATGTCCTCCAGCTTTGACCCATCAAGGGTGAGGAAAAGTGGGAGGGAAGGGAGCCTAGCTAGTCATTGGGATGTACCAAAAGTCATAGTTACAGTTTTTTAGCATTTAGAGAGAGCTGGTGAGGGTTGAACCAGAGCTGGACTTTGTTAAAATCCACCTGGAGGGTAGAGGCAACTGAGGCTGGGGAGGAGCCAGAAGAAAATAGGACAGTATCGTCAGCATACATGTGGATCGAGGAAGCAGAACAAGTTTGGGGAAGGTTGTTTAGAAAAATAGAGAATAGGACAGGCCCAAGCACTGATCCTTGGGGGACACTGGTGAACATGGAAAGGGGAGGGGAGGGGATATGGCATCCGCAATCCTGACAGATTAAGTGTGTTCTGTAAGATAGGCACTGAACCAGGTAGTAGCAGATGTGGAGGGGTCAGAGTCAGAGAGGCTAGATAGTAACAGAGCATAGGAGACTGTATCGAAAGCCTTGGCCAGATCGATGAAAATGGCAGAGGTGATTAGACCTCTATCCATTCCAGATTGGATGGTGTCAGTGAGCCTTTTCTTTCCTGAATCTGGACTGGTAGTGCGTGAAGAAATTTGAGTCAGTGAGATAGGAGGTTAGCTGGCTAAGCACTAAGTGTTCTTGCAGCTTTGCCAGAGCAGGGAGGAGGGAGACTTGCTGATAGTTTGAGGTGGAGGAGGAGGCACCCCCTTTGTGGAGAGGGATGACAATGGCACGCTTCCAGGACAGAGGGACAGATGCAGTGGTGAAGGATAGATTTATGAGGTAGACAATAAGGGTGGATATAGCAGAGGCCGAGAGGAACAGAAGTTTGGGGTCTAGTCCATCCGGGGAATTCCCATTTGAAGGGCTTAATGTTAGCATGGCTTCTAGAGCTTCATCCAGAGAGATTTCCCTAAAGGCGAAAATGTCTGTATTTTGAGGTAGGTTTTGCCCTGTAGGTGGTGGAGATGGTGACAAGGGGGGCAAGATAGGAAAGGAGTAAGGAAGCACATGTGGAGAAATACAAGTTAAACTCAGCAGCAACTGAGATATGATCCGAGAGTATGGAGTTGTTTACACAAAGGAGAGGTGAGGGCTTGGCTGCTGGGGGTGAAAAGAGGGAGTGTATGACCTTCCAGAATTTGGAGGAGCTATTAAGGTTAGAGTGGAGGGAGGATCTAAAGTACTCTGCTTTAGCTAGCCGAGTTGCTCTAGTGCACGTGTTGCACAGATACCGGTAGTGGGAGAGGTCCTGAGGTAGGGCTGAGGCTTTGAAGGCTCACCATGCTGAGTCACAGTCATTCATACAAGCTGTGAGCTCTTGGGAGATCCAAGGAAGGTGGGTACCACGTACCCTAGTATGTTGTAGCGGGGCGTGGGAATCCCATATCTTAAAGAATGTGTTTTTGAAGTGAAGTAGGATGTCATCTGTCAGGTTGGAGGGGGAAGGGAAGCCAGTTAGCTAGGACAAGGTCATTTAGGAGGGGAGTGAGGTTTTGGGATTTGAACGACCATTGGACTAAGAACTTTGGGGGGGATTTGAGACAGTGGATTTTGCGAACAAGGTAGATGACTTGGTGATCACTAATAGAGTCAGGTAGTAGGCTTGTTTGGATGACTCTGGGAGGATGGGAGGTCAGAGCCGAGTCGATAAGGGAGTGGTTACCTGATTTAAGGTTTAGACGGGTGGGCTCAGTGATGAGTTGGATTAAACTGAGGGCAGCAACATCTGTCTGGGTTTTGCTGAGGGCCGGGGCTAATCAGTTTAGGTTAAGGTTACCCATAGCATATAATTCCCCGGTGGGTGCTCGTGAACTGATTTGTGTAAGAAGGTCAGTAACAGTTGTGACAGGGGTGCCTGGTCAGCAGTAGATTTCAGCAATGAATATGGGCAGCGTGAAAGGTAGTGTGAGCTGAAGCAGCAAGAGTTCATACTCTTTAGGTTCAGTTTCAGATAAGATTATTTCATAGCGTATGTCCGAACTTATGAAGATGGCTATGCTGCTACCTCTTGTGGCCCTGTCCTGGTGGGCCATCGTGTAAGCAGGGATTGCGACTGAGGAGTTGGGAATGTTTTTGTTAAGCCAAGTTTCAGAGAGGATGAGGACATCAGGGTCATGTAGGGCAGCGAGAACTTGTAGCTGGTCGATTTTAAGTGGTAGGCTACAAATATTTAGGTGAAGATGACAGAGGCCTTTGTGGAGGGGGTAACCTGGCAGTTGGGAGGGGATGGGATGTGGGGTGCAGGTGCCGGCTGAGGCTGGTGAGGATGTGGTGGTCGAGGGTCCCGGATCTGGGTGTATGTCTCCCGCTATGAGAAGAAGGAGGGTGAAGGATCGGTGTTGAGCTAGTATATGGAGGTAGCTTGGAACGGAAGAGCCCCGGAGCGAGTGGGGGCAAGGATGGACATTTGTGAGAGTAACAGGGGTGGGGTGAGAAGCAAGTAGGTGCCAGAGAGTCCAGGAGGGGGAGGGCCTGATTAGGAAAGGGGGGAACATATAGTGGAGTGTGCTCAGGTAAGAGTGGTTAGGAGAGAGAGCGCAGGATTGGAAGGGCAATGAGGAGTTACAATATGAGCCAAGTAGGGGAGGGGGGCATGGGAAAGGTAGGCAGCATGGTTGAGAGGAGGGGTGGGAGGCAGAAGAACAGACTACTGAGTAGAGGTAAAATGCTAGCCATGGTGGACATTGTGCTGGGATTTTGTAGCAGCTTCTTAGACAAGGAGGTAATTACGAGGAGAAAGGAGCCTGAGATTGGCTGGGACGAATGTGTTGGTTGGCCCCTAGGTGGGCAAATGGCCAATAGACCTAGGAGGTGAAACAGAGAAAATGGGAATTCTAAAATAGAGGGGAGCCAATGGAGGCTACAGGAGGCTGGTTGGGGCTGGGGTCGAGGAAGAGGGTGGAAGAGAGAGTATTTAATCAGTGGAGGGTGGGGAGGGTGGGGGCTGAAAATTTAGAAGACAGTAAGAGGTGTGGGGTTTGGAGAGATTTAGCAGAACAATAGCCCTGGAGAAATTTGGGCACCAAAGAGAGCTGGCTCATTGGGGCATGGGGTTTCACAGATTCAGAAAGGAGCTGCAAAAACTTAACACTCTAACTTCAAACACAGATTTATATTTTTTTTCCTTACTTTACACAGGCAGGTTTCAATTTAAACAGTAAAAATCAATGTAATTTCACAGCTGGTGCCCTGTCAGCTGGCTCAGTGGAGGGGGGTGTGTGGGGTTTCACAGATTCAGAAAGGAGCTGCAAAAACTTAGCACTCTAACTTCAAACACAGATTTATATTTTTTTCCTTACTTTACACAGGCAGGTTTCAGTTTAAACAGTAAAAATCAATGTAATTTCACAGTCAGAGCCCTGTCAGCAGAGAGAAATAGGGGAGCCAATCATCTGTGACTGCCAAGCTTTGAGGGCTATGGTGTAGTGGGTGGTTTAATCTATGATTGTCATAGCCCGCAGCCACCATGGTGCAAGGTGCCACTTGGAATACTGGTGGGTGTATTGCTTGGCGTAAGTTACGGGATACGCCAAGGGGTTTGGCATATCTCGGCTTGTGCCGGCATAGCCCAACTAGGAGTCTGGCCCCAGGTTCATAAAAAGCCCGGCAAACCAGACACATGTCCTTTCTATGCCTTTGGAACTGTAATGAATACATCTCCAGTGCCCTCAATCTCTCATTGTACATTTTACAATCATTCCTGCAGACATTCTAGTTGCCCTCTTCTGGACCCCCTCCAATCTTCTCATAACTCCCCTCAAATTGGGTGAACAAAACTGCCCGCAGTACTCCAGCTGGGGATAGAACAATGCTACATACAGAGGGAGCACCACCTCTTTAGTCCTACTTCTGATGTTCCTTTTAACACATGCTAAAATTCCATACCCCTTTTTCACCACCCTAGGGCAGTTATCTTTAAAATTAAGTGTGTTTGTGATCTGCACACCAAGGTCTTTCTCATTACCTGAAGTCTGTAGTTTAGACCCATTACTATAATAAGTGACTTTTTTTTTTTTACCAAGATGCATGATCTTGCATTTGTTCAAGTTAAATCTGAGTTTCTATGATTCTGTTGCACTGGCTGCCAGTCAGGTGGAGAATCCTCTTTAAGGTGGGTCTTATCACCTATAAGACCCTACACAGGCAGGGCCCTGGTTATCTGTCGGACCTTCTGATACCTGCCCTATCTACCCGCCCTCTTGGATCTTCTAGTGGTGGCTTCCTGACCATTCCCAGAACGAGGCTTAAAACAGCTGGTGATAGAGCCTTTAGTGTTGCGACTCCAGTTCTGTGGAATTCTTTGCCAGCTCAGGTCAGGGAAGCCCCCACTGTGGATATTTTTAAGGCCCATTTGAAGAAACTCCTTTTTTCCCAAGCCTTTGATGTTTAGATTAGTATTTATAGCAGAGTCTGAGATTGTATTGGAGTTATTTATTCTTATTTTTGTATAAAAAATGTTGTGTTGTTTTGTGTTTTGGTTTTTAAATGCTGTTCCTAAAAATTTGTGCGGCGCCCAGAGCCTCCGGGATTGGGCATCTTTTAAATACATTTTGCCTTGCCTTGTCTTGCCTGTTGTCTGGACCGGAGTATTAATGTTTTCCTGGAAGAGTTCAGCATTGTGCACTGTGATAACCAGTGTTCCTGTTTTAATGTCATCAGTGAATTTCTGGCACAAAGATCCCATTTTTGATGTCAAGCTAGCTATCAAAATGTTGACTAGTATAGGGCCCATCATGGACCCCTGGGGACCCCACTGGTCACCGGGGCAAAACCTGACAGGTGTCCTTTATTTACTACTCTCTGCCTATGTGAAGTTAACCATGCAGCTATCCATCTTATGGTACAGTCATTGATTTTCATTTCTTTAAGCACCTTAACTAGTTTGTGATGTGAGACGCTGTCGAATGCTTTCTCAAAATCGACATATAGAATATCCACCAGGATGTTCTTGTCTAAAGCCTGAACCACATTAGTCAAGCAGGATCTTCCCCTCTGAAAACCATGATGACGTATATTCCTGAACCCCAGTTCCTGGCTATGGTGTTCTAACTCTTCCTTAATAAGTCCCTCCAGGACTTTGCCCCAAATACTGGTCAGGCTCATTGGTCTATAATTAGCACATGATGTTCTGTGCCCTTTTTTTATAGATGGGAACTATATTTGCTGTGGTCCAATCTACTGGGACCAAACCAGTATCCAAAGATTTCTGAAAAAATGGCCTGCAGGGGTTCACATAACAATGGTGCAAGTTCCTTCAGTAACCTAGGATGTAATCCATCAGGTCCATCTGATTTTTTGTGGTCCAGTCTTTCCAGTTCACTTTTAATCATATGTGCCATTTTGCTTCAGCTTTTAGAGGCAGGGGCTGGCAACTGAAAATGAGCTAGCACTGACTTTAAAAAACATTTTATTTTGGAAAGGGAGACTAGCAACTAAAAGGGCGCTAGCATTTGCTTTTAATAGTACTTCATTTTGGAGAGGAAATGGGGAATCAGCTAAATCTCCCCTTTCCCCTACCACTTAACTGCACACAGCTACTGCTAAGTGGGAAGGGCCTGTGACCCGTGAATAGCAGAGTCAGTTGTGCCCCAGCTCCATTTTGCTTCAGCTTTTAGAAGCAGCAACTAGCAACTGAAAAGGAGCAAGCATTTACTTTTAAAAGCACCTCATTTTGGAAAGGGAACCTAGCAACTAAAAGGGAGCTAGCATTTGCTTTTAGGAGTACTTCACTTTGGAGAGGAAGAAGGGAATCAGCTGAATCTCCCCTTTCCCCTATCAGTTAACTGCTAATAGCTACTGCTAAGGGGTGGTAATAGTACTACCCACCCCTCCTAACCACCCAGGGTCTTTCTACATTTATAGAGGCCCAAGGGAACTTCCTGCAGTGCTCCCAAGGGAAGACACCAGTGAGAACAGGAAGAGAGGACAGAGACAACACAGTGAAGTGAGAAAGAAACAGTGATACTTACAGGTCAGGAGGAAAACAGACAATGACATTCAGAACTTCCAGAGCTGTGGAGGGCTGGTAGCAAGGCAGACACTCTGGAGACTGGGGTGCCCCTTCTGCAGGACAGTTGTGGAAGTATGGAGGGAGCCATGGCAGGCAAGAGACAAGATCATGAGGCTGCAGAGGGGACCGAATTGGGAATTCCCACAGCCCCACCTTACCCACTCACTCCCCCAAAGGCCCATGGGTCTTCAGGGTTGGAGGGTAGTGTGAGGGGGCAATGGTGCACCTAGAGCTAAGATGGGGCACCACCAGCCACACACTATCCACATGCAGAATTGTTTTGCTCCCCTAGCCAGGGGACAGAAACCATGTGGGGAAGAAGGAAGAATTGAGCATGACAAATCTGATTCAGGAAAGCAGAAAGGAGGTCCAGTGAAGGAGAAGAAGAGTACACAGAGCAACAGGAGGATTCTGGTCAGGGGAGACTCTATGTTTCAAGCAGTGGAGGCACAGTCCATCAGTGCAAAGGAAGCTGAAACCATGGTGAAATGCATACCAGGAGCATATGCAAGGAGAGCTAAGGACAGAGTAGGATGACTAATGTTAAGAGATCAGGATTTTGCAGGGATCAATGTCTACCTTGGGACAAATGACATAGCAAATCAGACTGTGGAAGAAGCCAAGGCAGATGTGAAGACCCTAGGGGAGAGCCTAAGGAAGGACACAGCACATCTGGCCTTCTCATAGGTGTTTCCAGTTTGGAGGAAGGACAGAAGTGAAGACAAGATCAGGAATGAAAAGATCAGGGAATTCGACCGTTAACTCCAGGGTTGGTGTGCAGACAATGGGATGTACTACATTGGAGACTAGGGAACCTTCTGGGACAGGAAGCTCTTCAAACATGATGGTCTGCATCTCAATGAAGAGGGAGCAAAAGCACTAAGGCAGAAGTTGGAGGGCTTCGTGGAGCATTTAAACTGGGAGGTCTCCAGCATAGAGAAGAAGACCTAAATGAGCATGCAGCAGTAAGATATGAAGGTAAGGGGATCAGCTAATGGAAGGAAAACCCCCAACACTGAACTAAAGGAAACAGGCATGGCCATGAGCAAGGAGTGGCCATAGGTAAAAAATGAGGGACCTTATGCAAATTACAGGAGAAGCAGACACAGAATAGGAGGGAAGGTACTGGAGTTATAGTAGAGGGGGGAAGGCCATGATTGGAAGGCTATGTGCACCAATGCCCACAGTCTGTGTAATAAAATCCTGGAACTTGTGGCATTAATGGCTTCCAAGGACCTGGATTTCTTGGCAGTCACAGAGACATGATGCAATAGCAAACATGCCTGGGAGCTAGTCATTCTAGGGTACATGCTGCACAGACAGGACAGGGAAGGCAAGAAGGGCCGGGTGGCATTGTACATCAGGGAAGGGATAAAAGTGACAGTCCCACAAGACAAGGGGGAAGCAGAGGCACTGTGGGTAACCCTGAAGGTGGGGAGAGGAACAATACTTAGAACAGGAGTGATATACAGGCCTCCAGGGCAGGCGGAGGATGTTGACACAGAACTGCTGGACACTATAGCGAACATGGCAACAAAGGGTGAACTGCTGCTGATGGGTGACTTCAATTTTCAAGATGTGGACTGGAGCATCCTGGCAGCAGCCTCAGCCAGGAGTAAGGGATTCCTGCAATCCCTGCAATGGATGGGTCTCACATGGCTAGTGAGGGAGCCTACAAGGGAGAATGCAATTCTGGATCTTGTCCTAAGCAATGGGGACAGGATAAAGGAAGTCACAGTGGGGGAGAGCCTAGAGACTAGTGACCATTGATCGGTGGGGTTCACTATAAGGATGTCACAGGAGGTTAGCCACACAAAGACTACAATTTCAGGAGGACAGACTTCGGTAAGATGAAGGAGAAATTCAGAAGGGCTATGCAGGGATATGATGACGTAAGGAGAGTTGTCTAACAGTGGGATAAGATAAGGGAAATCCTGCACCTGGTAGCAAACCATTGTGCCAGGCCCTGCAGCAAGAGCAAAAGAAAGAGGAAACCACTGTGGTTCTTGAGGGGAATAGCAGGGCTAGTAAGAGGAAAAAATATGGCATTTTTAAGGTACAAGGCAATACAAACAAGGAGGACAGGCAAGAATACTTGGAAAATTGGAAGGAAGAGAACAAGGCAGTAAGGACAACAAAGGCTGAAACACAGGAAAAGCTAGCTAAATCAGTGAAAGAAGGAGGGAAGGCATTCTTTAAGTATATTTGCAAGAGGAGGAAGACAGGGGGAGGGATTGTGAGACTTAGGGAAGTGAGAGGCAGGGTAGTGGAGAAAGGCATTGACAAGGCAACCATCCTCAACAAATACTTCTGCTCCATATTCATGGAGGAAGACAATTGGGATGGTCCACCATTAATGGAGAAGGGCAAACAGGGAAAAGGGGTTGACATTAGACCTTTTTCAGAGGGCAAAATTAAAAGAACACTAGAATAGCTTAGGGTGGATAAAGTATGGAGCCCGGTGATATACACCAGAATACCCTAAAGGAGCTCCAGGAGGAACTGGCTAAACATCTGGCTAAGATGTTTAGTGGATCACTATAAATAGGCATGGTTCTAGAGGAGTGGAGGAGGGCACAAGTGGTATCCCTACACAAAAGTGTTAGCAACGAAGAGGCAGGAAGCTACCGCTCAGTCAGTTTGACCTCGATAGTAGGTAAAATGATGGAAACCCTACTTAAGGAAAGGCCTTGTGGATTACCTAGAAACAAGGGGCTGCTAGACCCAGCTCATGGAAATTTATGGCAGGGAGGTCATGCCAGACTAATTTGACTGATTTTTTCGAGTGAGTGACAAAAGAAATAGAACAGGGCAGAGCGGTAGATGTCACCTATCTGGACTTCAGGAAGGCCTTCGACACAGTCCCACACAGGAGACTAATCCACAATCTGGCAGACCTGGGGGTGGGGACAGAGTTAGTCATGTGGGTTAGAAACTGGTTAAGTAACAGAACACAAATGAGTGGTGGTAAATGGGATTAGCTTACAGGAGGACAGATACCAAGTGACATACCCCAGGGATCAGTGCTGGGACCAGTGCTCTTCAATGTCTCCATAAACTATTAGAATTGGGCAGACCCAAAAAGGTCCTGATCCTCATTATCAGGATCAGGATCCAGGCCAAAGTCCTGATATGTTCTGATTAGTCCTGATTTAAATCAGAACCTTTTGTAAAATATGGTGAAAACTGCAGATCTGCTATGTAACTGCATAAAATGACACTAAGATCTGTGACACACACCTAAAATTGCAGTCAGCATTTCAGGATATAAAAACTGTGAGTTCCGTTTACAGCACTGATGTGCTGATCAATTGAATATGGCAGTCATGCAGTCATGCAGTTGACCTCTGTCTGTTTCCTGTCTCAGTGTAAGCAGTACTAGTGCTGCAAATGTAAACTGACCTGTCTGGCCTCAGAGGAGGAATCCCATTCCCATTTAGTAGCATACACTATACAATGGATATATCATAGAAACAAAGAAACATATAATTTGATGGTAGATAAGGACCACTTGGTCAACCCAGTCTGCCCAGTTCCCTATCTATTGGATAAGCTGAAGGTTTTATCTAACCAACAGCCTACTTTCTCCTAACAGATATCAGTCTGTTATTGTTGCGCCAGTTCCTTCTCTGCTCCACTGAGAGTCATGCAGTTATTTTCTATGGCATGGGGTCCCCTCCACCCACTCACCCATGCACCCAAATTGGTGACACGTTTAGGGGAACCCTACTAAAAAAATAACTGCATGTCTTCAGGAATCCAGAGACCAAGCTACTATGTTGGAAGGGGGAGTGTGGTTATGAGATTGAGGCTGTACTGAGTAGACAAGTTCATTAGTACATATTGAAAAAAGTGTGACATCATGTTCAGGCAATCCAGAAATTAGAACATACCAAAAACATTCTGCCATCAGTCTCAACTATAGGCAGTCCAGAAGTTACACAAGTCCATGAGGACATGCTGCAAAAAGTGTGCTATCAGGTTCAGACAGTAAAAAAATTACACAAGTCTATGAGGACATGCTGCGAAAAGTGTGCCATCGGGTTCAGGCAGCCCAAAAATTACACAAGTCCATTAGGACATGCTGCGAAAAGTGTGCCGAAAGGTACAAAAATTGTTTAGGCCACATATGGGCTTATTTGAGTATTGATTTATATTTCTGAAAAACTGTGATCTTTCTACTCCTCCAAATAGTCATCTTTGAGGTCACTGCGAAATGTATTTACCGTCTCTAGGTCATAGGTGTAACCAGTCAATGGAAGGTTTATTTTTAAGAATGTTAACTTCTCAACATTTTCTGGTAGTAGCCTAGATCGTGTATCTGTTACCATATTTCCTGCACAGCTAAAGAGTTGCTCAGAAAATATACTGGTTGAGGGACAGATGATGTACTTCAAGGCTACCTGCACAAGTGCAGGCCATACAGGCTCCTTGTTTTGCCAGTACTTAATGAGATCTTCATTCCAGTCAATACCTTTTTCTGCTAAATAACAGTCAGCCATGGCCTGGGCAGAAGCAATGACAAATGGAGAAGGATGGGCTGATTTTTCAAGGATGACAGCATCCAAGTGACCTCGAAGATGACTGCTTGGTGCAGAACGAATGGCAGAAGCTGACTGTTTTGTAACCTGACTGAGAGGAGAGAGCCGTGAAGGTGCAGGAGGAATGGATGAGGGGGCTGCATCTGTTGTCATGTTTTTTTTCAAAAGCAAATCTACTTCTTAAATGATTTTCTCTCTGCAGTTTTGGAACACATTTGGGTCATACTGAGAGAGGTGTTTCATCTTGTACCATTTGTCTAGTATTGTTGCAATAATGTAATGTTCTGCCATGAGCATTTCATCAAGATTCTCATCATCTCTATCTACCTTTTTTAATCATTCTATGTACTATGTCTTTTTTATTATGGGTGTCAAGTCCCTTTCAGTTGCACTAGACTCTCCCATCTGAAATTGGCTTTTTGTACCTTCCAACTCATCCCTGACTGCATTCAACTGAAATCTAAGAATCTTTATTAATGAGATGCTTTGGCTGAGTGTGAGACTGTTGGAACTCACTTCCCTAGTAATTTCTTCAAAGGGTTGCAGGATCTTGATGAGAAGTTCTAAACAGCCTACTGATGAGGAGTAATCTACTCATCAGCATCCCCTGTGCTGTTCTCTAGTGTATACTGTCTCACAGTCTTTTTTTGCTCCAGCAATCTTTAGTACATGTAAAATGTAGAGTTCCACCTTGTTGCAACATCCTGGATGAGTGTATTAGGAGGAAGTCTGTGCTCTTCTTATACTGCATGGCCAGAAGGTGTTGGTGTGCTTTGAAATATTGGCTGAAATATGTGTATTCTTTTTGCCCCATGGGAGAGCCTTTGTATCTCTGTCCTCCTCCATAAATGCATGCACAATCAAATTTAGGCAGTGTGCAAAACACTGAATTTGGACAAAGCCCCCATCAGACAATGCTTTCTTTATGTCTGAACCATTGTCAGCCACAATAAAACCTATTGAAAGCCCTTGTGATGTAAGCCAGTACTGTATCTCTCTATTGAGCTCATCCAGGATGTTGGAAGATGTGTGATCCTGAGGGATATACTGGATGCAAAGGGGAGCCAATTTCAGAGTGAAATTGTCAGTGTCACTACAGGGAGTAAACCATACCCACTGCGCAGTCAGTGACATAAATGGTTCTGGCTGGCAGCTTGTCCATATGTCAGTAGTCAGATGGACAAACCCAGCAACTGCATCTTTTAAAGCATTTCTCAGTTTAGCACTTACTAAATAATATATCTGTGGTATTGCAACAGTTGAAAAATATTTGCATGATGGAATATTCTATCATGGTGACAGGTGATTCAAAAGCCTTTTGAATCCTACATGCTCCATAGTTCTGTAAAGCTTAAGTCCAGTGCTATCATCTCTGAAATTCATTTTGTTACAGCAATTGCATCAGGATGACTATGCTGGTACTTAGCTTTATGTTCAATTGTCTCTGAAATTGTGAGCTGTCTTCTAGCAGTTGATGCTTTTAGATGGCCAACAACCGGAGTGTTTGATGATGAGAAGGGCAAAAGAGGACTGCCAGTAGTACTTATTCTAGAAGAAGGCTGAGGAGTTGACAGTACAACTGAAGCATCAGGGCTGTTGCTGCTATCACTTGATATAACAGGTGCAGCAGCTGTTGTCTGACTTAACTCAGCCTGTATATTGTCTTGTTTCTCTCTGACCAAAAAATCTCGCCTGAGACGTAATGGGTGACATCTCTCTAAATGTCTTTTTAATGCTAAGATACCCAAAGGACCATTTTTGCTCCCTCTGCTGATGATCTTTTTACATATAGAGCAAACTTCTCATAAGTCATTATTGGCAGCCAGAGAAAAGTAAGACTACTTATAAGATGTCACCTTTTTTGTTTTATTGCCAAGCATACTATTTATTTATTTATTTAAGGTATCGGAATTGCAAACCTTTGAGTCAGAGACTCATTTACAAAGGCTCCGCATCAGACTACACAAGACAGTGTAGACAAACATTTAACAATATACAATACAAGTGTAGAAAAATTCCTATACATGGGGGTATCTAAGATTGCCATTACAGTTTACTTAAATTTAGGTAGCAGGTGTAGTGAAGTCCTATACACAGTATAGCTAAGGTTCACAATACGGTTATCCCAGAGAGAAATGGCACTTGAAGAACATAGTAAAAACCTGTGGATCAGCAGTGTTGCGGTAGAACAATTGCCGAGCTAGTAGGTAGGAGAGGGTAACCGCAGTTATGGGCAGTTACAGCAGCAGGAGGTAAAGAGATGGTGGTGGAGAGATGTTTTGAATGGGCCAATCCTTCATTCAGATGTGATTGCCACAGGGAGGGAGTTAAACCAGGTAGGCGCTCTGTATTGAAAGATCCTCTGGGCCAGGGAGGTCCTGACTCTGGGTACATGGAGACAGTGTTTGGAGGAGCTGCAGATGGAAATGGTTGGAGGAGAAAGTCAGGTGACTGTGGCTAGGCCAAGTGGGACCAAGCTTGCAAGAATATTCTTGGTGAAGAGACACGATTGGTATAGCAGCCTTTTGTCAAAGTTGAGCACATTAGCCAGGGAATACAGTGTGCATGTGTTGGTAAGCCTGCTGGTGCCTGTGAGCAGATGGCAGGCCTTATTAAGTGATAGTTTGGTTTTATAGAGGGAAGTGTTGTCTGTAGCCCTGTAGATCAGGAGGCGGTAGTCGACAAGGGATAAGACAGAGGAAGTTATGGCCAGTTTTTGGGCTTCGGGGGGAGACAGTCCCTGTAGCAGTAAAGCAGCCCAATACAAGAGTTGACAGCAGAGCAGAGGGTATGGATATGGTTGTGGAATGAAAGTGCAGAGTCGAGGGTTATCCCAAGGTATTTGAAGAAGTTAACTTGTTCGAGAGGAAGGTGTTTATTAGACAGGACATGTAGGATGGAGTCTTTGAATCTATTTTGATTGTGTGAAAAGAGCATATTTTTTGTTTTTTTAATGTTCAGTAAGCCATTTTTCAGTTAGGCTAGGGGGAGGATCCGGGTGGGCTGAGAGAAGGACTGCATCATCAGCTTAAAGAAGTATTTTTCCATGGCAGGCATTAGGAAGGGCATTAATATACAGACTAAAAAGCAGCGACCCCTGTATAGAACCCTGATGGACACCAGAGCAGACCTGGCAGCTACCAGAGAGGATACTATTAATTTTAATGCATTGAGAGTTGTATGAGAGATAGTTGGCAAACCAGGCATAAGCAATCTGTGAGAAGCTGATTTGCATGATGGTAGAAAGGAGGAGGGGGTGACTGATGGAATGAATACTGCACTGGCTAGATGCCCCTTGTCGAAGGTAAAGTGAATGTAGTTGGTAAAATCAAGAAGGGCTGTGGTGGTATATGTCCACGGTGGAAGCCATGCTGCTCCATGCAGAGGAGATTGTGAATGGTGAGGTAGTCAGAGAACTGATCAGCTATTATCTTCAATAGGGCCTTAGAGAGGGGTGGAAGGATGGATATTGGCCAATAGTTCCCGCGGGAGGTATGGTCACCACTTTTGTGGATGGGGGTTATAACTGCAGTTTTCCAGGCTTGAGAGAACTGTCTGAGGTAGAGGGAGCAATTGAGTAGTGCTGTAAGAGGGGAGAGTACTACATCCAAGACCAAGAGAAGTAGCTTGAAGTCCAGCGAGTCATTGCCATGACTGGAGCTATTTAGTGCTCTGAGGGGGTGGGGCTTGGATTCATGTGGGGAGAGGGCACAGAAATAGAAAGGAGGGTAAGGGAGGGTGGGGACAGAGGTGGTGAGAACAGGATTGAAGAAATTAGAGGGAGTACCATGCTAAGGTTTCAAAAGGCAGAGTTTAAGTTGTCGGCGATACACTGTGGGTCAGTGGTTATTGAACCATTAATGTTGAGTTGGGAGGATATAGGTTTCCCATTGAGTTCCTTTAAGTTTTCTCAAAATTTCTGGGCTGAACTCCAGGAGGAGGCAAGGCTTGACTTGTAATAATCAGCTTTGGCTTTATGGATAGCCCAGATGCATTTGTTTCTTGCAGTATGGTAAGCCTGTCTATCTGTGGGTTTGCCAGAGTCAGTGGCTCTATGCCAGAGGTTGTCTTTGTGGCACATTTGGTTGATTAGGGCTTGGGTGGTCCAGGGGGTGTCACAGTCCTTAATAAAGGATTTGGAGAGGGGAGCGAAGGTGTTGCAGGCCGAGTTAAAAGAATGGACAAAGTAATTGAAGGCGGTGTCTATGTCGGGTGCTAGATTATAGGCCCTTAGAGAGGGGTGGAAGGATGGATATTGGCCTATAGTTCCCGAGGGAGGTGCGCATAGCCTCCATGACCATCTGTAGTCCCCTTAAGTAGTTTCCCAGTGTGCAAGGTATTCTTGTAGCTGACCCAGTCTTCCAGGTCCAAGTCATCTCATGAGGACAAATTTGAGTACTGGTTTCTGCTTCTTACAGAACCAGGAGAAAATTATTGAGGAGTGGTCACTTAGGGCATTGGGTAGCACAATGGTGTCAGTGATTTTGTGGGGTCTGTTAGATAGGACAATATCCAGAAGGGAGGTGGAGCGATTAGTTGGGTTGGACTGAGTAGGACAAGTGACCAACTGAGTAAGGTCAAGGGCAGCAATGGCATCTTTGGCCTGGGAGGCAGAGTTGGAGAGCCAGTTGATGTTAAGATCTCCCACCATAATTTGCTCAACCTTGGGGGGTAGTTGGAAGAGGTGATTGAGTAATGTATTTACTATACATCTACTGCTCTGCTGTTTCACTCTGAAGTCTAGGCCTAACTTTGGCACAGCAAACTATGCACTCTGTGGTCTTAGGACTATACTTTGTATGTTTCAAAAATGGTTAATTCCAGCCTGTACCTATTCTGTACCTGTTGAATTTCACCCTGTATGTATCCACTCTTAATCCTGTTGACTTACCACTGTACTGTATTGTATTCTGAACCTGTTGTCGAACCACAGTAGTGTATTGTATTTTGAACCTGCTTGGATTCTATGTAACCCCCCAGGTCACATCTGGAAATGAGAGGTCCCCACTCAGTATGCATATTTGGTAAATTTCTCAACTAAATAAATAAATGACTGGACAGTAAGATTCTGGTGGCGAGGGGGGGTATAGTGGCAGTGATTATAAGAGGGGCTCTGGAGGTGCCAGTAGTGATTTTGAGGGAGAGGGATTGGGCACCATATTCCAGTTGATTCCAGTTGAGGTGGAGGGCATGCCCTTGAAGGGAGTCATGCAGATATATGGCGCATCCATCCCCAAGCTTCCCGACTCTAGCCTCCCTGAATAGGGTATACCCAGGCAGTGCTAGGAAAGAGTCAGGGGTGGACTTGGAGACCCACATTTTAACAATTGCCAGGATGTCTAGTTGATGCTGGGAAATCCAGCCTTGGAGGTCAGAAAACTTCTTAAGGAGACTACAGATGTTCATGGAGGTTATGACTAGGGGTGGAGGGTCCTGGGGTAGGGTGGATGTTACCCAACAACAGAAGAAGAAGAGTTATCACTCTAAGTAGTGCCAGGTGTTGCCTATGGTGGGAGGGGGGTGCGCCAAGTAAGCTTGTTTACATTAGGAGGGAGACTGGGATTGGAAGGGTGTGGAGGGTGCAAATAGCCAGGAAAGGGGGTGCAGGGAGAGTCAGGAAAAGGAGACAGGGGGAGAAGGTGCACTGGGGGGTTGCGGGGAAGGGAATTAACAGTGAGGGTGCAGTGATGGTACATAGAGAGACAAGAATGGTGGTGCACGGTGGGAGATGGTGACAGGGATGTGGCACCAAAGGGGTCTGGGGCCCCAAGGCTTAGTAGGATAAGTGAGAGTGGGACCAGGGAGGCAGGGACACAGGAGAGGGCAGGAGTGGTCATGGCTGGAGGCAAGGGGGTGGGGGCGGAGGAGCTATAATGAGGTGGAAGAGACTACTAGTTGTTAGGCAGACCAATTGGCACAGTGGTAGGTGTAGTGGTAGGTGGTAGGTCACAGATTGTGGTGCTAAAGGTACAAGGTTTGAGACCCAGGAGGGAGGATAGGACTGGGCAAGTGAAAATGAGGAGGGCAGGAGGAGAGAGGTAATCAGAAGCGGGGTGGAAAGTGGGTGAGGAGGGGGTGGAATAGTGACTCCTTGTGGCCACTGGGTGTAAGGAGAAATAGGGAAGGTAGGCTAGTAGTAGAGTAGAAAGGTATGGAGGAGAGGCAGTAAGCAATTCATTGAGAGGTTAGGGGAGAGCACTGTACTAGTAGTGGTTCTAAATAGCCTGCAAAGGGAGATATGAGCACTTTGAACAAAAAAATCAGGTGCGGGTCACATGACTGGGGCTGGTCCTTAAATTAAGGGATGTCCCTGGGTGGGATGGTGCCTGGGGCAGGTGGGGCAGTTGACACAAAACATCAACGGGTTAACACCCCACTCAGACTGTCTGCTCAGGTAGGGAGAGCAGATTACTTTTAGGGGCTCCACAGTCCTCTGTGTCCCCTGTGGAAGGTGTCCTGATGCTGTGTGAGATGGAGATGGGGTCCCCAGGCCTGAAATAGGGAAACAGAACAAAGAAGATAATTAGTATGCAGCGGGAGGACTGGGTCAGTCACTACACCCCAGTGTGCATGCATGAGCTGGGAGCATCCCAAACTACCAGAGTAGGGCTGAAAGAGAAACAGTAGGCCCAAAAGGAGAACCAGCAGGATGCCAGCAACCATGCGGTGGGCCCTAGGCAAACCACAGTAGGCAGGTAAGAACAAGGTACAGGAACCAACAATGACTAACATGGCAGCTACTGATTAAAATGCACAGATCAGTCACAAATACAGCAGAATAGTAGTCGCTAGCCTGCATTGACTAACATAGCAGCATAAACTGTGTAGAATGCTTAAAACAGATGGATATACAGGAAAACAATAGTCGCTAGCCCTAGTGATTAGAACAGAGCTGTTTGGAGCAGGAAATACTAACAAATCATTACTAATCTTAGCTGTGCAGTCTCCAGAGACTGAAGGGTGTTAAATGTCCAGACAAACAAGTGAGAGCAGGGAAGGAGACTGCAGCATGGAGGCTAAGTCGTGACTCTTAAAGTTCCCCTGGGGGTAGTGCCAAATCCCAGCTCGAGGAGGGAAAAAGCAGGCATCCAGAAACAATCAGTCATGGTCGAAGGGCAGAATATAGGCATCAAGCACACCCAAGAAAGTGTCTGGTCAGGTAGGGAGAGCAGATTAACTGTAGGGGCTCCGCGGTCCTCTCTGTCCACAGTGAAAGGTATCCTGGTGCTGTGTGAGATGGGGATGGGGTCCCGTGGTCTTTAGGGGCTCCTTGGTCCTCTTACTACTATAATGTCCTCCTTTGTCACTTCCACTATGTTGTTCTTTCTCAACACTGAGATGCTGCTCATCATGGTCTTTTTCTGTTTCACCATTATCATCATCCAGCAGCTCCTCCAGGCCACTAACAGAACTTAATTCTGAATGTACTACCCTCTCATCTGGTTTCTCCTGCACCTGCACGACACTGTTCATGCACAAACTGCCCATCTCATCATCCAAGTCCAAATCATCACATTCATCCTGTTTCTGTGCAGCTGCTACCTCTACCTCATTCTGGCTTTCTACTTCCTTCTGCTTTTCTCCCTCCTTGTCTACATCTTCCATTTCATAATCATTACTCTCATCAGAGCTAGAATGCTTCCCCCTCTGTTTCATTTAAATCTGTACTGGTACTACGGTACACACAGGTACCATATCTTGTCTTGCCACTCCTTGTGGTGCCAACTACTCATTTGGTTTTAATTTAGGTAGTTTTGCCTTTCCTGTCTGTTTGGACAACATTGTAAAAGAACCACTACTGCTTCCAGATGAAGTACCAGCAACTGGTCTTTTACCAGTTAGGCTGTGCGGTGTTGTTTGTGCCATATATTTCCCCATACCTTTCCCCATTTCAGCCCCCACCTCACCCTGTCTGGTTCACATTTCCAGTTTTGTTTTGTTTTTAACAACACACAAAAATGCTTTTTCCAGTATATGCTTTCTTTTTATTAAGTTCTCTCAGTTGTTCCTAATTTTCTCTACCCACTCAGTACAGGTCCGCCCTCACAGCCATACTCCCCCTTCCACCACAGTAACTAGTTTTTTTATTACACACAAGGAAATATTTCTCGACTGTTGCAGTACTGAGGTGCAGATCTATGTACTCCTCTCAGTTGTTCCCACTTTCCTCTGCCCACTCACTACAGGTTTACCCTCATAGCTACACACCCCCTTCTACCACAGTAGGTAGGTTTACATGTTTTATTACACACAAAAATGCTTTTTGCCTAAATGTAGTTTTTGGTTTTATTTAGACCTCAGTTGTTCCCAAGTTTCTCTGCCCACTCAGGACAGGTATGGCCTCACTGCCAAACTCTCCCTTCAAGCACTGTATACACACACACACACACACACACACACAAAATAATATTTCCTTAATGCAGTTTTATTTAGTCTTCAATTGCTCAAAGTTTCTCTGTCCACTTGGGGGATAGGTCCAGAGCAGGCTTGCTCAACCACACACTACCTCACTCACATCCCCACCTCCCACATCCACAGTCCACGCACAGTAAACACACTGAAATGTAATTTTTTTATTTCTTTTTTTTTATTCTGCAGTATAGTGCAGCAGCTGTCTGACAGTGTCTACTCCCCCACCAGGAACCTTTAGATGCCTTCTTGTCCCTAGACCCCTGTCCGACCCAACACCAGCCACTATCTTTAATCCCCTCCTCCAATTAAGATTCCATTATGCCCCCTGCCTTTTTACTCTTTTCTAATTTTTTATAGCTCCCAAAAGAAATGCTGCAGCTCCTGACAAGAGTGACAAATCAATTCAGTTTCTTAAACTGCTTGTTGCTCAGTCTCAGACCGAGAGAGATAATACAAATATATTCTCCCAATTTGAGGTAGCTCCAAAATGGTGCTTTTCATAAATGCACCAACTGAACTACAGAGACCCTTCCACATCCACCCATCCACCTCAGTGACCAATTGCCAGAACAGACAGGCAGCCCCCTACAGCTATAGGATGCTTAGCCTGTCAGTCTGGCTGGACTTGGCCAGTTGAGTTTCTCTCTCTACCCTTGCACTCATTCAAGAGTGGGTACTCATTTCCTGGTACCCACACCTTGCTTGCTCTTATTTGCATAAGCATTCAGGAGCCACATGACCTGCAAGGTGGCCATCAGGTGACTGCTCACAGAGCACCATCTATCGCAAACTGTAGGAGGTAAATGAAAGTACTAAAACTGTGCTTTTAAATTTAAAGCACATTGTGGCTGATGGATTCAGACTCAATATATTTAGCCCGTTGACTCTGATTTATCCGGGTCTGTCAGACAGCATTGAATCTGGGGAAGGGGTCTGATTTTTGGCGGGTCGGTCTGCCCTCCCCTATAAGCGGTTTTGCAGAGGTTATAGAAAAGAGAGTTAGCCTACTCCAGGATGATACAAAGTTATGTAACAGGGTAGATACACAGGAAGGTATAGAAAAAATTAGGAGGGACATGCAGAGGCTGGAAAACTTGTCCAAGGAATGGCAGTTGGGTTTCAATGCAAAAATAAGTGCAAGATAATGTACCTAGGGAGGGGAAATCCTAGGGCTGAGTATGAACTAGATGGGGTAACACTGGAGGTTACCACAAAGGAAAGGGATCTAGGAGGTAGTCAAAGAAGACAACCTCTAAGTGGCTAAACAGTGTGACAAAGCAGTTAGAAAGGCTAACAGAATGCTAGGGTGCATAGCGAGGGGTATAACAGGTAGTAGGAGGGAAGTAGGATAGAGACGGTACAGAGGAGTGTGACAAAAATGGTGTTGAGGATGCAGCATAAGTCGTATGAGGAGAGACTCAAAGGTCTCAATATGTACTCCCAGGAGGAAAGGGGGGAGCATGATAGAGACTTCAAATATCTAAAGGAGATCAAAAGGGTACAAGATGGGAGCATCTTTCACATGCAGGGAAAAAGCAGAACAAGGGGGCACATCATAAGACTAGATGGGGGTAAAACTTAGAGGGAACTTGAGGAAATTCTACTTTACTGAAACGATGGTGGAGAGAGGGAACAGTCTCCCCAGGAAGTGGTGGGGGTGGCTACAGTTCAGGGATTCAAGAATGCATGAGATAGGCACATGTAGAAACATAGAAACATAGAAGTTGACGTCAGATAAGGACCGCAAGGCCCATCCAGTCTGCCCATTTCTTTTTCTACCTTATAAATGTGCCATCGGCCTTTGCTCTGTCAGTGGCCTATCTATTCATAGTCATTTGTATTGCTCCTTATGCCTATCCCATGCCTGTTTGAAGCCCTGCACTGTATTCATAGCCACCACTTCTTGTGGTAAGCCATTCCATGCATCCACCACCCTTTCTGTGAAAAAGAATTTCTACATTCCCCTTAATCGGCCTCCCTCTAATCTCATGCTGTGTCCTCTTGTCCTGCTATTTTTCTTATATTTAAACATGTTAGACTCTTTCACCTTGTTTATGCCCTTTAGGTGTTTGAATGCCTCGATCATATCACCTCTCTCCTCCTTTGCTCAAGGGTATACATATTGAGCTCCGTTAATCTGTCCTCATATGTCTTCTGATGCAATCCCTGCACCATTTTGGCTGCCTTCTCTGACTGCCTCAATTTGGTTAATGTCCTTGGAAGGTGTGGCTCAATACTGCACGCAGTACTCCAGATGGGGCCTAACCAGTGTCTTGTACAGAGGATTATTACCCCTCTTACGACTTGTGATACCCCTACTAATACACCTTAACACCCCCTAGCCTCACTTACTGGCTAGGAGGTCTGCTTTGATGATTTTAGGTCATCAGTGATGATGATGCCCAAGTCTCTTTCTTCCTTTGTGACTGCTAGCAACTCCCTCCCAGCCTATAGGTGGCTTCAGGTTTCTCTTCCCTATGTGCATGATTTTGCACTTTTGCATTAAATCCCAGTTGCCACTCTTCTGACCATTCTGCTAGTTTATCCAGATCTCTTCTCATTCTGCCCACCCCATCTGGATCATCTACTCTGTTGCAGATCTTGGTGTCATCTGCAAACAGACAAGCCTTACCCTCTAGTCCATCTGCAAGGTCACTAATGAAGATGTTGGAGAGGACTGGCCCCAGGACTGATCCCTGAGGTACCCCACTTGTGACTTGCATCTCTTCTGATTGTATACCATTTACCACCACTCTCTGTTTTCTGCCCGTCAACCAGTTTGCCACCCAGTTGACCAACTTCTGACCCACCCGAGCCTACCCAGCTTATTTATCAATCTTCTATGTGGAACAGTGTCAAAAGCTTTGCTGAAGTCAAGGTGGGCGACATCAACTGCTCCCCTTGGTCACCACTCTGGTTACCCAGTCAAAGAAATCTATGAGATTAGTTTGACAGGACCTTCCTTTGTAAACCCATGCTGTCTTGGATCCTGTGCCCTATGGATTCCAGGTGTTGCACTATCCTTTCCTTAAGGAGTGCCTCCATAATCTTGCCCACTACTGAGGTAAGACTGACCGGTCTGTAGTTCCTCGCCCTCCCTGCTACCACTCTTGTGGAGCGGGATCACATGAGCCCTCCAGTCTTCTGGGACCTCTCCTGTGCTCAGAGACTCACTAAACAATTCTGCTAATGGCTCTGCTAGTTCCTCCTTTAGCTCCTTAAGTACCCTGGGATGTATGCCATCAGGTCCCATTGCCTTATCCACCCTGAGCTTAGCAAGCTCTTGTAGGACCCTTTCTTTGTGAAGGAGTAGTGCTCACCTCCTCCCCTGTGTCCATGATGAGCTGTGGGCCCTGCCCTACCTTCTCTTCAGTAAATACTGAGCAAAGTATCTATTTAGGATAGATGCCTTTACAGGGTCCTCCTCCTCACATGCTCCCTTTCTCCATTAAGCTTAGCAATGCTCCTCTGGACTTTCTCCTTTCACTAATGTATCTATAGAAAGTCTTGTCACCTTCTTTTACTGTTCGTGCTAGTGTTTCTTCAGTTTGGGACTTTGCCTGCCTTACTGCCTTACCTGCTTCCCTTAGGGCAGTTTGGTATGCCTCCCTATCTTCATCCTGCTGTGTTCCCTTAAATTTCCTGAAGGCCAGCCTTTTGGCTCTGACCTTTTCTGCTACTGTATTTGAGAACCAAAGTAGTTTCCTTCTTCTTTTGCACTTCCTTTTCTGTCTAACACAATGGGATGTTGCTTCAAGTATTGCATCCTTAATGCTTGCCCACTTTGCCTGTACCCTCACCTGTGTTTCTTTTGCCAGGGCTAGCTTAACTCTGTTGGCCATCTTATCAAAGTCAGCACCTCTGAAGTCCCATATTTTTGCCTTGGAATGGGATGATTTGAGATGCAGTAGCCAAATTGAACCATACCATGTGATGGTCACTGGCCCCAGGTGACCTTCTACCTGGAGATCTGTGATCCCTTCTTTGTTAGTCAGTACTAGATCTAGGATAGCCCTGTCTCTTGTGGGTTGCTGTACCAGTTGTTTGAGGCCCTCCCGCAGGGAATCCACTATGAGTCTAGTTCTGGCAGATGTTCCTGCTGGTATTGACCAATCTGTATCCGGCATGTTGAAGTCTCCCATTATCAGAACCTCCCTTTAGCTGTCATGTTTTGTATATCTTCTAACAGTAATGTGTCTATGTCCTCCTCTGGTCTGGGGCCTGTAGACAACCACAGTTCTTATGGCTGTCCCATTTCCTGTTTTAGGGTGACCCACAGTTCTTCTGGCTCCTTATGTGTATTCTGAATTTCTGTAGCTTTGATATTTTCATTAACATACAGGACCACTCCTCCCCTCTGCACCCTCGGTCTCTTCTGAACAATACATAGCCAGGTACTGAAGTCTCCAAGTGTGGTTACTGTAAACCACGTCTCACTAATTGCTACTATGTCCAGTTTAGCCTCTGACATTATTGCCTGCAGGTCTGGGATCTTATTTCCCAGGCTGTGAGCATTTATGTACATGATTTTCCATTTGCCAGATTTTGGTGTGTTAGTTGTTGGGTGAAGTTTGGCATTACCCAATGGAGTCAGTATGGGAGACAAACCTTTTTCTTACCTGGTGATGCAAATGAGCGGCAAACATGCTGAATTCCTGTTTGACCACTAGCTGAGGGGAGGGGTGTTCTTCCCATTCGATGTATGGGGTACTGCACCTCTCCCCATTTGCTAGTTTTAAATATTCTGCAAGGCGTCAAACTTCTGCCCCAATGCACTGACTCCCTCTTTAGTCAGATGCAGTCCATCAAATTTAAAGAACTTTCGTTCCCAGAACTGTTGCCAGTTCCCTACAAATCTGTGTCCTTTTTCCTGGCACCAGCCCTTGAGCCACGTGTTTAGCTCCCCTATCTCCCCTTCTCTGACCTTCCGTCCATCTGCTCCTCTCCCAGACTGGCAGGATCTCAGAGAAGGAGAATTATCAAGCTAGGGTGAAGGGGGAGCTTGTAGCATCTAGGGTACCTTAAGCATTAGAAGGAGGAATAGGGCAGACTGGATGAGCCACAAGTCTCTTATCTGCCGACAAAATCTATGTATCTATGTGCGGTAATGGAAATGTTACTTCATGTACTATCCATGGCTATTTCATCTATAATTTCTTTAGGAAGATAAACAATTTCAAAATACTTGTTACACTCCTCAGTCATACTTTAGCAGTCTGTTATTGGCTGATCAGCTTTAATAGGTGGACCTACAGTGGCGTGAAAAAGTATTTGCCCCCTTCCTGATTTTCTCTATTATTGCATATTTGTCACACTGGATGTTTTCAGGTCTTTAGAGAAAATGTAATATTAGATAAAGGGAACCTGAGTGAACAAATTAACTTTTTTTTTTTTAATTTCACTTATTTAATGAAAAAAAGTTAACCAACACCAACTGGCACTGTGTGAAAAAGTAATTGCCCCCTTACACTTAATAACTGGTTATGCCACATTTAGCTGCAATGACTGCAACCAAACACTTCCTATAATTCAATATCAGTCTTTCACATCGCTGTGGAGGAATATTAACCCACTCTTCCTCGCAGAACTGCTTTAATTCAATAACATTTGATAGGTTTTCGAGCATGAACTGCTCGTTTCAGGTCCTGCCACAGCATCTCTATTGGGTTTAAGTCTGGACTTTGACTAGCCACTCCAAAACTTTAATTTTACTTTTTAGCCATTCTGATGTGGACTTGCTTTTGTGTTTTGGATCATTGTCTTGCTGCATGACCCAACTACGCTTCAGCTTCAGCTGACGGAAGGATGACTGGACATTCTCCTTAAGAATTTTCTGGTACAGAGCAGAATTCATGGTTCCTTTAATTATGGCAAGTCATCCAGGTCCTGCAGCAAAGCATCCCCACATCATCACACTACCACCACCATGTTTGACTGTTGGTATGGTGTTCTTACTGTGGAATGCTGTGTTTGCTTTACGTAGACATTATGGGATCCATGTTGTCCAAAAGTTCCACTTTGGACTCATCTGTCCATAGAACATTTTCCCAAAAGGCTTGTGGATCATCCAGGTGCTTCTTGGCAAATGAGAGATGAGCATTTATGTTCTTCTTGGTTAGCAGTGGTTTCGCTTTGCTACTCTCACATGAAGCCCATTTTGCCCAGTCTCTTTCTGATTGTGGAGTCATGAACACTGACCTTAGCTGAGGCAAGAGAAGCCTGCAGTTCTTTGGATGTTGTTTTAGGATCCTTGAGACTTCTTGGATGATTTTACACTGCGCCTTGAGTAATTTTGCAGGCCGCCCACTCCTGGGAAGGTTCACTACTGTTCCAAGTGTTCTCCATTTGGAGATTATGGCTCTCACTGTGGTTCGATGGAGTCCCAGAGCCTTAGAAATAGCTTTGTAACCCTTTCCAGACTGATAGAGGGCAACAATTTTTTTCTGATCTTTTCAGGAACTTCCTTTGATCATGGCATAATGTGCTTGTTGAATCTTTGTGCTGGCAACGTGACTTGATGGTAAGGGCCAAAATAAGTGAGGTTTATATTGAGCAGGGCTGGCTGTAATCAAGCCTGGCTGTGTTCAATCAGCTGACTCTAATTATCCCTTTAATTGGTTGATTTAACTAGGGGCAATTACTTTTCACACAGTGCCAGTTGGTGTTGGTTAACTTTTTCATTAAATAAATGAAATAAGTAAAAAAAAAGTGTTATTTGTTCACTCAGGTTCCCTTTATCTAATATTGTATTTTGTCTAAAGACCTGAAAACATCCAGTGTGACAAATATGCAATAATAGAGAAAATCAGGAAGGGGGCAAATACTTTTTCACGCCACTGTATATTACTAGTTGTGTTTTTCAGACTACCTATACAATTAAAAAAAGCTTTCTTATTATCCCCTACATTGCAACATAGAAACATAGACTTTGATGGCAGATAACGACCGCTTGGCCCACCTAGTCTGACCATTTCCCTACCTACAGGATAAGCTGCAGACCCTAGTTAACCAACAGCCTATTTCTTCCTGCCCCCCACAAGAATTGCCTTAAGTCTATCTCATGTATTCTTGAATTCTCTCACAGTTTTAGACCCCACAACCTCCTCAGGAAGGCGGTTCCATGCATCCACTACCCTCTCTGTGAAAAAAATACTTCCTCACACTGCCCCTGAACCGCCCCCCATCTTTAAATTGTGTCCCCTTGTTCTTGCATGTCTCTTTTTCTGAAAGATGCTACCCTCTTGGACTTTGTGGATTCCGCTGAGGTACTTAAATGTTTCTATCATGTCCCCCCTCTCCCTCCATTCCTCAAGGGTATACATACTAAGCTCTTTTAGTCTCTCCTCGTATGACTTCTCTTGCAGACCCTGCACCATTCTAGCTGCCCTCCTCTGAACTGCCTGTATCCTGTCTATGTCCTTGCGGAGATGGGGTCTTCACAACTGGATGCAGTACTCCAGATGGGGTCTCACCAACTGTCTGTACAGAGGGATAACAACTTTCTGTTTTCTGCTGGTGACGCCTCTCCCTATGAATCTCAGTATACCCCCAGCTCTCCCTACTGCCTTCTCACATTGCTTGCTAACCTTAAGGTCTTCTGATATGATTACCCACAGGTCCCTTTCCTTTTTTGTTTTTGTTACTACCCCCCCCCCCATTGTGTAATCTTCCCCTGGGTTTTTGTTTCCTGGGTGCATTATTTTGCACTTCTTTGCATTGAAGACTAGCTGCCATACTTCCAACCATTCCTCCAACCTTGCCAAGTCCCTTCTCATCCTTTCCATGCCTCCTTGTGTATCAACTCTGTTGCAGATCTTTGTGTCATCTGCAAAGAAACACACTTTTCTTCCAGTCCCTGTGCAATGTCACTTATAAAGACATTAAAAAGGACTGGACCCAGTACTGAACCCTGTGGTACCCCACTAGTAATCCCTTTTTCTTCAGAGTAGACTCAATTTACAATTACCCTCTGTGTCCTGTCATCCAGCCAATGTTTTACCCAGGCTACCACCCTGGGACCCACTCCCAGGCTGGTTAATTTGACTGTTAATCTTTTATGTGGGACTGTGTCAAATGCCTTGCTAAAGTCTAGTTAGGCCATGTCCACAGCCCCTTCCTGGTCTACTACTTTAGTTACCCAGTCAAAGAAATCAATTAGATTCGTCTGACATGACCTTCCCGCTGTGAGCCCATGCTACCTTGGGTCCTGTGCCCCACTGGCCTCCAGGTACTCAACAGTTCTTTCCTTCAGAAGTGATTCAATCACTTTCCCAACCACACAGGTCAAACTGACAGGTTTGTAGTGTCCTGCCTCTGTCTTGGTCCCACTTTTATGAAGGGGAATCACATGCACCTTCTTCCAGATCTCGAGTACCACACCATCTTCCCATGATTTGTTAAAAAGGGTAGTTAGTGGTTTCATTAGTTGTCCCCTTAATTATTTTAGAACTCTGTGGTGAATTCCATCAGGCCCCATTTCTTTGTCCACCTTCAGTTTTAGGAATTTTTTCAGAACCCTTTCTTCTGTGAAAGGACTGGGATCGACCCCCTATCCAGAGTGCTTCTGTTAATTGGATTAGGCACCTCCCTCTCCTCTTTTGTGAATACTGAGCAGAAATATTCATTCAGTGCCCTGCTTTTTCACTATCCCCCTCTCCCCACCCACTGTTCATTCTATTCAGCCTCACTATGCCTCTCTTTGTCTTTCTATGCTCCTTGATGTACCTATAAAAGGTTTTATCCCCGCTTCTTAACCAAGTTGGCTATCCTTTCCTCAGTTTGGGCCTTTGCTATTCTGAATTTCCTCCCTGCTTCCTTCTGCTTCCTTCTGCTTCCTTCTGCCTTAACTGGTACAGCTCTCTGTCCTGCTCCTTCTGTGTTTACTTATACTTTCTGAATGCTATCTTTTTCACCCTGACTTTCCCTGCCACCTCTTTTGAGAACCATGGTGGCTTTTTCTTTTGTTTTTGATTTATTTGCTTCACACAAAGGCCTGTTGCCTCTGTGATGGCAGTTTTGATGATTCCCTGTTGTTGCTCCACCCCTCCTTCTAGCTTGTTTGCTAGTAGTTTTCTGAGGCACTCTTTCATCTTGCCAAAGTCAGCCCTCCTGAAGTCCAGTACCCTCAGTTTTGTATGGCTTGACTCTGTTGCTGAGTTTAATGTGAACCACACTGTTTGATGGTCACTTGTTCCCAGATGGCAACCCACTTCTAGATCTGAGATCCTCTCACTGTCCCCATTTGAGAGTACGAGGTCTAAGATTGCTCCCTCATGACTGGGTTCCGAAAACAAGGTTAGTTTCCATGGATTTCTTGGTCTTTTTCATCTCATTTTTAAGGTGTCTCATATTTAATTTCTACAAATGTCTATACTTGGTAGTGTTGCCTCTTTTGACCCTATTGTATAACCTTTTTTTTGGCATATATGTTTCTGTATTTTCCGATTAAACCAGAGGGGTATTTTTCCATTATGATTGTATTTAGTCCTAGTAGAAATGTGTTTATCCATTAATTCAAGTAATAACAATGTCAGTTCCTCCTGCATATGGTTGACATTCAATTCTAATATTTTTACCTTTACAAGTCCATGATGTAAATAAAGCCTTAAGCATTCCGTAGTTAGCTATGTTGTCTCTCTTGATGTTACTAATACCTACCTGATTTACACTTCCTATTCTAATACAGAATTAAATTATATTATGGTCACTGGATGATGCTGGTTTCCTAACACAACAATCATTTAGATCATCCATGAAATTACTTAAAACTAAATCAAGTGTACATTTCTTCGGGCTGTGTGAATACTTTTTCTCGAATAATCGGCCGAATAGTCAGTATTTGGGTACCAAGTATTCAGTATTCGGCCAGAAAAGGTGTTTTTTTAAGGAAACTTTAAAAAAGCACTTCAGCAACACCGTTAATCACCCACTGAACCTGGTATACCATATACACCTCAAAGACACTTCAGCCACTTACATTGAGCTCTCACTAATGCAACACAATTTTCATGTGGCACACTCGATCCACCACAACACACACATAGCACTCTGAAAACAATATTAAGCATTGCATTCAGTCAGCACTAGAGGGTGTTCATGGTCACAGACATGGGGTAGAAGGTGCTTCAGCCATGGGCATAGGGTTAGTGGCAACAGTGGCTGCAGTAGTGGTGACAGCCGAAAGGGTGGCTGCTGCAAGAATGGCACTGGTGATGGTGGGAAGCACACTGGCTGTGGATGTAGCAGCCATAATGGTAGCAGTGGGGACACTGGTGGTGGTGTGTGCTGCTTGCTGCACAAAGTATGTATGCTCTAATTTCCCCCTACTACTGCACAACAGGATGTGACAGTGAACGTACAGTTGGACAGGAGGTGACACTAGCAGTAGAAGTACTGCTAATGGTATTAGTGGTAGTAGTACTATTACTAATGCTACAAGAACTGAAAGGCTTGCTTGGGGGGAACAATATTTGAGCCCATCGAATAAAGAAAGACACCTGTATGTCATTGTCTATGTAGTCTATCTCATCACCGTCTCTGGAATTGTATTATGTATCAATAATTTACAGTGGAGCAAGACAAGATGCAATTCAATACTTTACAGTAAATGACATGCCACAAAATATTGGATGACTGGAGGGCTTAATTGCTATTAAATTACATTGCTCCTTGCAGCATACTGCAGCATTTTACTGCAATTTTGCAAGATACTGCATTGCATACTGTCTGGCACCACAGTATGAACTATGTTCTATAATCTTGATACAGTGTTTCATCCTTGGGTATGTTACTTGTGGATTGTTTTGTTACAAGGGCATCTCAGTCTCATTCATTTTAAATTTTACTTATTTATAGTGTGTGTTTCTTTAAGGATTGTATCTTCATAGTGTGTTTGTACGTTTCCGACATGCACCCTGACAAAGACCAGATTCGGGTCAAAGCACCAGGACTCTATTGGCATCCTCCAGCCTTAGCACAAACAAATGTATTGGTAACTTTATGCTGCACTGCTCTTGACTGTATTTTGTTACTGCAACCCCAGTGCTTCCTTTGTTCTACATAGATTGTTTGGGGGTTTGGCAGCCCAGGGACAACACTAGCAGTAATTGCCTGTATGTGCTGTACGTTTGTGATCTATCATCCTGTCCCTCACCACTTGGGGCCAGCGGTGCAGATGCTTTGCTGGGGCTGGACCAAGCATGTTTGCAAGATTGCTAAAGACATGATGGATCAGGTCACTAGTGGTTACGGTGTAAAACACAAACTGTTACTACGTAGTACCTGTATGTGTGATGCTTTACTTAGTGCTTGTGGAACTACAGTAATACACCAACCTTTCCAGTTATACTGTACCACAAAAAAGTAGCAGTAAAGAAAAACACTGCTACTAAGAAGGGGAAGAAAAGGGCAACCTATTTAGTCAAACATGGAACCGAGCAAGGAACAGACGGATAACATACAGTTAACTCACTGAGACAAGCCTACACCACTAAGTGCAATGGATTAATTAACAAAACAACAATTAACAAACAAAAAAAATGCATGTGCACAACTGTGCACACACACGGCACAGACTCGCAGGGTGATATATTTCACAAGCACAGCTTAATTGTGTGCAGTGGGCTGTAGAAGTGTGGGGGGGAATAATCAGCAGCCGTGTCAGTGTGGCTCAGTGGGTAGCACATCTGCCTCTGGACCAGATGGTCATGGGTTCTCATCTCACACTGGGATTGGACTTGCACCTAAAAATCGCTGGCATCCGAGTGAGGTATTGGGGGGTGCTGTACTGCTGTGGTGTGCCATTCTTCAGATGAGATGTTAAACTGAGGTCCCTTCTGCCCATCCTGGTGTTGTCCTGGTGGGTGTCCAGGTGGAAGTAAAAGAACCCAGGGCACTCTTCGCAAAGATCAGAGAACATTCCTGGTGTCCTGGCCAACATTCCCCTTCCCATAAACCGGTTCATGCAATTATCCAGGCTGTATGTGGGTGATGATGTGCGATATGGCCACCACCACACATTCAGTCACTTCACTACCAGTCTAGCATTGCTTGTAAGGCACTTTGGGATACACTGTGTATGAAAAGCGCTATATAAATGCTGATTCTTCTTCTTCTTCTTCTCCTCATGTGTGCAGGGATCTATCCCCAAAACCAGAGGAGACTAACAATACTAATTCAGTGTGTCAAGCCTGACTGGCTTAGAACTGAAGAAGTTTATTTCAAAATCTGTGTGCACACAGCTGTGCACATGTGTGGCCCTGCCTCATGAAAAAATATATTAAGCGTGCACATGCAGGGAGAAGCCCCACAAAATCAAATATTTTCCACATATACAGCCAATTATAAGCAGTGGCCTGCAGGAGGGCGAGTTAGCAGACACCCTCATCAGTCATGCAGTGAACCAAGCCTGGAACCAGACAACAGCAAAAAACAAACAAACAAAAATAAAATGTGCTCCACCCAAAATAAATCACAATGGAGCTATGTCAGACAGCAGCAGAGAAGGTGTGTTAGCAGACAGCCCTCCCAGTCCCTGTAACTGAGTAAGGACAAAATACCTGTCAGAAAGCCAAACATAGCTTTTCTGACACTGATCAAAAAAAACTATACTGACCCTAAAAAGCCTGTGAAGCAAAAACCTAATTCTTTTTTAGCAAATGTAAGGTCTAAAAAGTACTGCAGAGTAGCTCTCAGAAACCACTGCATCCTGTCTTCTACCAGCTCAGAGTGAGGAAGTCACATGGTGTGCTTGCCTTTGAGCTCAAGAAACAGTTTTTGATTAGCCAACAAAGCTCTGCGAGACTTGAAAATCTCACCGAATAGTAGTTCCTGAATAGTGGCCGAATAGTGAACTATTCAGAAAATGCATCTGAATATTTGGGAAGCCTACTATTCATGGTATTCAGAAAATACTTTTCAGCCCATGCACAGCCCTAACGATTTCCGCTGGTACGATCTTTTGTATAATTTTCTAAATTAAATTTGTCAAGTTCTTCCAGGAATTTAGTCTAGACAGAACTTGGAATTAACCACACAACCCAGTTAATCGCTGGGAAATTAAAGTCCCTTAAAAATTAGGAAGTCTTTTCCCATGGTCCTGTTGTCCTACTGTATATACTTGATCAATTCAGAAGTTTTTGTCTTATTTAATGATGTATTTGTAACCCACCCCCAAACACACACACACACACACACACACACACACACACACACACTCTCTGATGTGGAACCTTCATAAATGAGCTGTGTTGCACTCAAATGTACTTTGTAATCTGAGATTGAGTAAATAAATAAATAAATAAATAAAATAAATGTTTCCATGTTTATATATAGACAGCGCATCTGAAAAGCAGCAAGTATTATAAGTAGAAATTGGAACTCAATTGGGGTATAAACAAAGCAATGCTATGTATATTATTAAAGTGCAGGCTGTATCAATTTGGAAGGTTAATAAAGTGTTGTTGGCACTTTATTCAAGAGGGAAGGATATAAGAAACTGGTGGGCAAGGGGAACTTAATTAGGGCAGGAGCAAGGACAGTGGGGGGAGGGAACTGTAGGGCAATAAAATACTGCACATGTTCAGAGCCAACTGCAAGTGTAAATTATATGCTCTTGTTCTACCATATATAGAAGCCAGCTAGGATTGTAGTGAGGCTGTGAGTTTAGATACTACTGATAGGGCCTGCTGGAGTTCCACAGATTAATGGCTGCAGCCAGATAATGAGGGATATACCCACTTCTACATCAGTGGTCCTATCATTCCCACAAAACAGTTCTATATGTAATTAGGAGGTAGCATTAGCAGTCTAAGCATCATTTTCACAGTTGAACTAGCTCTGATCTAATAAAGTGAAAACTAATGAACATAAACACATAATACATATGTTAGCAGGCCCCTGTCAGCTGGAGAATAAGATAAGGATCATGATCAAACAATACATTGCAGGTTTCATCTGGTTTGGGAGATCACTAATGACAGAAACAGGTGTCACAATGAGAGGTCCACCCAGACAGGGTGTAGCTATGGTAGCCCTGGTAGCAAATTGAGCTAGATTCCCCAGATTAGGTGTGATAGGAGACAGAGCCAAGCAGCATTAAACATCACATATCCAAATAAACCTTTTACCACTATGCATGGGTCCTAGATTTGGCAAGATGAGGGCTAGAATTTGAGTAGCATTAGACGTGGTTGTCAAGAGTCATATACTCTACACTGCCCAATCACATTGGGTTCACCCAGAAATAATTAATCTAGAGCTAGACTCAGGCAGTACAAGGCTCAGGGCTCACCCAGATTGGCTGAAATTTGAGACCACCCTAGATTGCACTTCTCTTGAGTTACCCAGCTGGGATAGGGCTTGAGTTCAAACCAAAACAGCCTTCCAATAGTTCCCTAAGAAAGAGTTATCTATAGCCAGTACAGTACGAATTTAACTCATCCTCATCTCAAGGTTCCCCCTGATAGGATAGTTAGTCACTTTTATGCATGGACTCACCCCAGAAAATGAGAGGTATAAGGAGTCCAGACAGCATCAAAAAAAGTCACATACAGAACTAGTAGTTACAGTGGTGTGGGTGCACACCAGTGCAGCAATGTGGCTGGCCAGAGGCTGACTCAACAGCTGATGCCCTCAGTGTGACACCCTTTCAAATTAAACCCTTAGCGCTCCTTACCACAGAGCTCTGAAATACTTGGGTGGGGGATAACTTCTTGAAGGACAGGAACTACACCGTCTAAGTGAATTTATTCATTTCTGATGATCAGTGTCTGTGGGACAGCTACAGGTGTTCAGCGGAGGCTTGAGAGATGGGAGGATGGCTTGATGGTCCTGTCTTTTCTGACTCCATGGAATGCATCAAGAAGAACAGAGATCTGGGTGAAGCACTGGCCGTATTTCAGTAGTGGCACATTTTTAAGCAGTTACAGCAGTTTAACACTTCACCACTGAGCAACCTGATTGGTTTCTGGTGATCAGTGCTGTTGGAGGAGCTCCAGGCCTTCAGCCACAGATTGAGAAGAGGGATGACAGCTTGATGGTGACCTTCCCACATGACTCCTTGGAATGCAACAGGAGGAGCAGAGGGTCAGATGATGAACCCGCCATGCTTCACAAGAAGTGCACTTTTAAGCATATATAGCAGTTTAATGCTCCACCACCAAGCAACCCGAATGGTTGCTGGTGATTAGTATCATTGGGAGAACTCCAGGTGTCCAGCAGCAGCTTGAGGGGTTGGAGGATATCTTGATGGTGTCTGTCCCTCCCGACCCTTTGAAAGGTAGCAGAAGGACCAGAGGGTCAGATGATTTGTGGCCACACTTCAGGAGTGGAATGCTTTTAAGTAGTTACAGCAGTTCAACATTCCATCCACTGAGTAACTTGATTGGTTGCTTTTAACCAGTAGATATGGGGGAGCTGTTGGCATCCAGCAGTGGCCTGAGTGGGGGGATGATGTTTTGATGGTAACTGTCCCTCATGACCACTTGCAATGTGATAGGAGGAGCACAGGATCAGGTGAATGGCTGGTGGCACTTTGGAAGTAATAGGTTTTTAAGCAGGTTGCAGCAGTCCAGTACTCCACCCTCAGAGCAACCTGATTAACTGTGGATGACCAGTGTTGGTGGGGGAGCTGTAGACATCCACTGGTTGCTTGAGAAGGGCAGGATGGCTTGATGATGGTGACCATCCCTCACTACTCCTTGGAAAGCAACAAAAGGAGCAGAGGGTTGGGTGAAGCACTAGATGCACTTTGGAAGTGAAGTGCTTTTAAGTAGTAACAGCAGAATAATGTACCCCCCTCAGAACAATTTAATTGCTTGATGATTATCAGTAGCAGTAGGGGAGCTCCTGGTGTCCAGTAGTGGCTCAACAGGGGGAAGATGGCTATATTTTGCCTGTCCCTCATAACCCCTTGGAAGGCAGTATAAATACAGTATAGGCGTGGTAGTGGCACTATAGTTAGGGTTGAGTAGACAGTTTAATGTTAAACTACAAATTTTGCTTTTTAATAACTTTGCAACAGTTTAACGGATTTTCATGAAATATGGTATACATGGTCTTATGGAGTAGATCTCTTGACTTGCCAAGTTTCTTTGTGATCGGATGTGCAGATTTTGTGCAACACATAGTGAAAAAGTGCAAAGATTTCACCCATTTTTCCTGAGTTTTCCTCATTGCACTTTGAACACACCTTTTGGAATGTTGGTCTGAAAATGTCAGAGTTAAAAGAGTTTGTCCCAAATAACAAGACATCATTGGTTTAGTGAATAAATATTAATCGGTTACAAAGTTTTTCAATTTTGAAATTACAGGTTCTGAGCATGCTCAGTTCTGCCTTTGGATAGCTGCAAAATTTTGAACTAGGATTTGGACTCATGAACAGGGATTTTGACAGCTCATGAACAGATAGCCATTAAATCCCTGTTTGTATGAAAAAAAATCCATGTTCAAGAGCCTCCATCTTGTTTTCAATTTTCTTCAAAAACAAATCCTTGCAACTTGATCCAGAAATATCTTCTGTAGACATTGAAATATAAGTTTTGTTCAAGGTGATGATGTCTACATACTGATGGCTTTGGTACCATTTAGTTTTGATAAAAAATGGCTTTTTAAATTTGAAAATCCCTGTTTGCATCTCTCTTCTGATCCCTGCTCGCGAGGTGTCAAAATCCCTGTTTGTAAGCCAATCCCTGTTCATAAGCTGTCAAAATCCCTGTTTGTGAAAAATCCTTTTTGTAAGCTGTAAAAATCTCTGTTCATGAGGTGACAACCAGATGGCCCTACCTCACAAACAGGGATTTCTCACAAAAAGAGATTTTGACAGCTTATGAGCAGGGATTCGGCCGACAAACAAGGATTTTGACAGCTCACAAAAAGGGATTTTAAAAACAAATTCCTTTTCATGAACTGTCAAAATCCCTTTTCATGAGAAATACCTTTTTATTAGCTGTCAAAATCTCTGTTCATGAGGGGATGACCAGATGGCCCTAAGAATCCCTTTTCATGAGCTGTCAAAATCCCTGTTCGTGAGCCAATCCATGGTCATAAGCTATCAAAATCCCTGTTCATGAGGAGATGACCAGATAGCCATACCTTATGAAAAGGGACTTCTAAAGAACTGTGATTTTGACAGCTCACAAAAAGGGATTCAGCTTGTGAACAGGGATTTTGACAGCTCATGAAAAGGGAATTTTAAAGGTTGCTGTTTCTTTGGCAGATCACTGCAAAGACGCAGTTATGATTTTTGCTTGAAATTGTCAGGGTACAAAGGGGTTGTCCCACAGATGTGACTTATGCTGGCTTTATGTAAAAATATGTATTGGTTCCACAGTTATGGCATTCTGAAGTTGAAAAATTTCCCATAGCGTAATATTATGGCAAAGTGGTGCCTTTCAGTGCCTATATCTTGAAAAGAGTTTGAGATACAGATTTTGATCTAAGCGCAACTTAGTACATTGCACACATGTAGGTTACCAGTCCATGATAACAACTGCTGTGGAAGTTTTACAAAGTTGCTGTGGTTACTGAGATATTGCACCATTTGCAACACAAGTACTTGGAATGTGTCTAGGCCTGTACTGCATCTCTACAATTATAAGTAGGTGGGAGTACAGAGCCCTGAACTCCCACATATGGATACCAGTATGCAGTAATGGAACTGTAGGGTCATCCTTTATGCAATACTGGGAGTGCAGGGCCTGGAGGGCCCTGAGCTCCCACAGGTAGATGATAGTTCATTACAGTCTCTGTGCACTTATGAATAGATGGGAGTGCAGGGCTCATTGGGCCCTGTTTGCAAAAAAAAAAAAACAGATGCAATGGGAGTGCAGAACTCTTGTAGGTAGATGGGAGCATAGGTTCAGGAGGGCCCTGTGCTCCCACATGTGGATGCCATTATGTAGTAATGGGACTACAGGGCCATCCATTATGCTATATTGGGACCAATGGGCCCGGAGTGCCCTGCACTCCCACAGGGCAATGACAGTTCATTACAATGCCTGTACATTTATGGATAGATGGGAGCACAGGGCCTGTAGGTTCCAGCACTCCAAAAAACTGACACCATTGGAGCACAGGGCCAGGAGAGCCCTGTGCTCCCCAAACCACATACGGGTATGATTATACCATCTCAAAAAGTAAGGAAATTCATTGCAAAAAAAACTTTGTTAATGCTTCAGTTAGGGTTGAAGCAACAAAAGTAGGAAAATGAGTCATTAAGGGAGACACTCTCATACCCCCCCCACTCTACCACTTCACCCCACCCTCCACAGACCAACAGGTGATGGGATGTGCCTTGGGGTCACTGGGCCTAACTCTCACACCATTCTCATATACTGAACCATATCTGTCTTTTTACACATGGAATGGACTGAGAGTTAGGGATGATGACTGCAGTGCTCACCACATCAATTGCTGGTCTGTGGAGGGTGGGGGTGGGGTGTGGTGGTAGAGTGGGGAGTGTTAGGGTATAAACTGTAATGCCTCATATTTCTACTTCTTTTGTTGCTGCAACCCTAACTGATGCATTATGGACATTTTTACTATATATATATATATGTATATATATATAGTCACTTTCCTATAATTAGGGTTGAGTAGGCACTTCAATGTTAAACTCAAAATGTTGCACTTTAATAACTTTGCAACCACTGAATGGATTCTCACTAAATTTGGCATGCACCTTCCTGTGGTGTATATCTCTTGGTCTCACAGGTTTCTTTTTTGTCGGCTGTGTGGACCCCGAGTTATGGAGCCATGAAAAAACATGTTTTTACCCATTGACTTTGCCAGGACTTTTCTTTGAACTTTCCTACAGCCCAGAGGGTTTGTTTATTTGGTATGAAATTTTCAGGAAAGAAAGGGACTGCCCAACAGATGTGCCTTTTGCTAGTCTGGTGAAAAAAAAAACAATAAGCCGTTTTTAAGTTACTGCAATTTAAACATTTGAAAAAAATTGCTTCTGAGCATGTTCAGTAGGCACTTCAATATAGTTGTAAGATATGAAAGAGGAATCCTGCATTGCATGAGAAAATTCCTCTTTAGTATTGGCACCATTTTGTTTCCAGTTTGCCTGAAATTTGAACTTGGAAACCTGCCAAAATGATATTCTGGGGAGGAACCAACACATGTAGCTTGTTTATTGTGACCCCCCCTAGGTGCATTCTGCACTTTATTGTTTGGAAAATGCCCTTAAAATGTGTGTTGTTGAACATTTAAATTCTTTGCTTGTATCAGTGTCATATGAAGTAGGATCGTAGTTGGTATGATGCGATACAAACTAGGATCCTACTTCATGAGTCACATGATGTAGGATCTTAATTTGCATCTCGTCATACAAGCTAAGATCCTACTTTGTATGACTCTGATAGAAACAGAGTATTTAAATGTGGATATCTCAGCCATTTTTTTGGTATTTTCTCACCAAATTTTCAACATAGGCATTTTGGGAGCCTACCTCATGAACAATTTCACTGTAATCTTGTTAGTCAGTCCTGAACGGTGATTTTGTGGTCACTGCATGGATCATCCTTGAGACTGATTAACAAAATGACAGTCCCAGTGTTCATGAGGGGAAGTCCCAAAAAGCTCATGTTGAAAATTTGGTGCAAAAATCCACAAACCGGCTGTTACATGCATGTGTTGCACAGTTTCTGCGCAAGCTCGTGCCTTCACCAATTTTTTATATTTTCATTCCAGATTTTTAACATTGCCATTTTTTTCTCACCTCCTCATAAACAGTGTAGCTGTCATTTCTCACATACTACCAGAAATGTGTTTTCTCACCCATGGCTCAGAATGGCAAGGTCACTGTGTGAAATCAACTTTCAGAGTGGATTAACAAAATCACAGTGCAATCTTTAGTTTCTTATTTTCAAAAAGTGAAGAGTCTTCCCTAATTCTGATATGCTTTAGTCACTGATTGTTATCAATATCTCATATCTAATTGTTGGAACTAAATCCTCTGCTCTTATTAAGTAATCTTCTTTTCCATTAGATTTGCTTAAGCTAACTACATCAAAAAAGTTTTCTAATTTGGAGTCATTCCATTCCTCCATTGACATAACATATATCCCGATCGCATCCAATACTTCTGCTTAATTCAGTACATTCTGCGCAATCCTGAAATTTTTTAAAGTTATATCTATCTGTCAGGTGTTATTTATGTGTTTGTATATTTTAATATATTCTATGGTTTTATGTGAAATTGTCATATGCGTTATTCTAGTAAGGAAAGCTGTAATTTCCCTTTTTTCATATATCCTAAGGTATCCTGTTCTTTAGTTTTCCATCCAAATTCTATTATAATCTTGTTATTCCACTCTTCATTTTCTCCTATTACACTCTGTTTTGTCTTGTAAATAAAGCCCTCAGATGTTTTTTTTTCACTTGGGATTAGTCTTTCCTCCTTGGGTTTTAATATTATTGTTATCTCTTGTATTATCTATGAGTCTTTCCTCAGGTTTATTTGGGTGGGCATAATCTGGGCTGGCACCAAAACAATGCCCATGAGATTTAATATTTTTTGTTGGCTCCATATGGCATCCACCACTGATCCCAGTTTAGTATACAGTAATACACAATCCTTATGTGCTGTGTTTAGGGATCTTATAATATCTATTTTATCATCTGCATCTCTTACATGAAGAGTATGTAGTACTAAGTTCTTTAAGTTTTCACTTGTTTCTTCATGTAGTTTATTTATCCCATAAATTTCCATGAGATGTTCCATTTCTCTGCCTTCAAAATCAAAAAAACATGTTTGTGTTGGTAGATCCTTTTTCGTTATCCAAACTCTCATTTCTGGGTTTTGTGGTATAAATCTTATTACTGGGAGGCATCTGGCTGGTCTCAGCCTCCCCTCCATCCGGCTCTAAAATTTCCCATTCCTCATCTGATATTTTATTGTCCATTTCCGAGTGCTTGTCTTTAGGTAATGGGTATAGCCTCTTGTTTTCCTTATCTATCATATATTCTCCTTCTTCCCTTACTACAAACTCATTTTCCTCAGCACTCTCAGAGGGATGCTTTATTATAATACCCTTTGGCAACTTTCCTGTATCATTCCTCGGTTTACCTTTATTTTGTTTTCTGGCTTTATGATGGTTTCTATTATCTCTTGGGATCTTCTGCTTACATTCTTTCTTGTCCTTTGCTCCTCCATGGTTTTGTAGGTTACATGTATAAGTTTGATTTTTATCAAAAGGGGGAGGCAAGTTCACTTGAACAGCCTTGTTCTCTCCCACTACCCTATCTTTAGTTTCCCTGTGATCACTATAAATACAGAATGATTGCTCAGTCCGATTGTTGTCTTTATCTAATTTATCCAGTGTAATCCTGTTGTGGAATAAGTGGCTTTTGATGTTGTCTATCTCATTCTTAATTACTATAAGATTCTCCAAATTACCAAAATAGGGATTCTTTATAATTTCTAGGAGCTGTTTAGACAGGGAACTGGATGAACCAAAGTCACCATTGCCTATAAAGTGTTCTTGATCATTAGTAATATCATTTTTGACACTTGTATTCTCCCTACAAGTGCTATATTCCCCATGGGTTATACCTTTCATAGCTTTACTTAAATTTTGTCCAATGATATTCATTTCTCCCCCTTTAAAAGTTATATTTAAATTTTCTCCATCCTTCTGAGTCATTAAATTTGGTGATCTTACATCTTTGCTTTCACTATATATCTTGTCACCAATCATAATTATTTTGCCTTTTCCAGGGAAAAACAGCAGTTTCTCTACTATCACTTTTATACTGATTGTAGGTTTCTAAACTGATCTCCTGTAAGTCCCTATGTGAGGAATGGTCAGTGGCTAAGTAAGGTTCAAAGGATTTGTAAGAAATCCACCCGTATGAATCTATGGAGGTTCCTTCAAGAGAGGATACAGAAACCAGATTTTTTTTTAATCTTGACTATCTTTACTATGTCTACTAGGAGCTGAACTATGTATATTATGGATGTTATTTGTATTCTGAGTATCTCCACTGAAACTCCAATCTATCTAATTTCTTTCTTTACTCCCAAGTACTAGTTGGCTTGGAGTACTTGTTAGTGTGCAAGTTTTACAAGCTATAATGGGTTGTTTAATATCTCTCTGCCATAATTCTATAAGTTTAAGTTGAAGGGGATGACTTAACTTCAACTTTTCCTCACCAATTCCCATTCTTTCTTTACCTTCTTTACTACTCATATTTAGAATTGACCCTTTTGGATTAGTTTTTTTATTCTTTTTATCCATTTTAATTTTGTTATCTTTGTTTGTAATTAATTTCCCTCTCCTTGTTTGCACCATCTAAAAAAAAGTATATTCACTGGTGCTCATTCTCTGTATATAAAGAGACTGGCTTTTATACTTCCAGAGGTATTATTTCACCTTAATTGAGTGCAGAAGAGAAGGTCAAAAGTAGCAATTATTTATATCGGATTTGTTTATCAAGCAAACATGCAAGTCGATTCCTTAAGTTATCGCTGATTTATCTTATTGCTACCATGCAATACAAAATGCACAATATGCAAATAGCACCGGTTACTAACTAGCTGGGTAAAACTGAACAAAATTATTAGTTAATTGCAGGTCACCTTATTAGAGTGACAGCATCAATAAGATAAAATGGCTGGCAGTCCTGTTAGTAGGCTCAAGAATAAATCAATAATATTTAGCAAAATATGGGCTACAAAGTGCAAATGCAGAGTGCAACAGCAGATATAGTCAGTACAAGAGTTACTTTTCATGACTATAGGGCTACCGTATGTCCATATTTTAGTGTAAGTAGGAGCGCAGGGCCCAGAGGACCCGTGCTCCCACTTATGCATATTATTATGCAACAATGGGTAGTGTGAGAGAAGCACAGAGCCCAGAGGGCCCACACTCCAACAACAACATTCCAGTTACATTTCACTTTCTCAAAAAGAAGGGAAATTCATTGCAAAAAACACATTAGTGTATCAGTTAAGGTTTTTATTAAAGTGTAAAAAGCTGGGAAATTCGACGTTAGGATTACCAACTCTACCACCCTACCCCCACCTCCACACACCAACAGGTTTTGGGGTGTGCTTTGGTGTCATTGGGCCTACTTCTTACCCAGTTCTCCTATACTGTACCATCTCAACTTTGTCTACACATGGAATGAGATGAGAGTTAGGGTCAATGACCCCAAGGTACACCCTAACCACCGTTGGTGTATGGAGGGTGGGGGGTACATGGATTACCAGACTTTTAAACCACATTACAACTGCCAGGTTGATATTTTGCATTACAAACAGGTGGTTGTAATCAAAGCCTGTAAATCTAGCTTGCACTAATGAAAGCATGAGCTAAAGAAACTGCTCCCAATAAAGCAAATTCATTTCCTCACAGAGAAATTAGTTCACATAGCCTCAAAGAATTGCAATAATACAGGCACACAATAGTGTCATCCTCACAGAAAATAAGAAAATGGAACCCAGATTTGACATCTCAGACCTGTCAAACCACAAGACTCTCTCACAGAGCAAGAAAATAGGAATACAAACAAGAAAATGGCATGTGATCTAAAACTATTTAAAACTTTCCTCATAAAAACAGGAGTCAACAGACTTTGAAATGTTCCCCAGTGCTTGTGTCAAGATGATATGAAAATGTGAAAAAAGGATGAAGATGGAAAGTAAAACCTTTCTAATACCATTTGCTGCACTTTTCCACTCTTTCTCTGTTATTTCAAAAACCCAGTTGTATAAGTAGTGAGGACCAGTAATTAAATAAAATAAAGCACAAGGAAGTGAGTGGAAAAGGGGGCAGAACAGTCTGCAGCACTAAACGAGTACTTCTGTTCTGTGTTCATGAAGGAAAAGGACTGACAGCTACCTCAGGAGATAAAAAGGGGCAAGGGGGAAGGGGTGATGGATGGGGAAATTATGAAGGGCAGGGTACTGGAGGATCTGAAGGCATTAAGGGTGGATAGAGCACCAGGTCCAGATGGCATTCACCACAGGGTTCTGTAAGAGCTGGTGGAGGTATTGGTGGTACCTGTTCAATATCTCCCTGGACACAGGGTGTGTACCACAGGATTGGAGGATGACTCACATGTTGCCCCTCCACAAGAGTGGCCTAAAGGATGAACCAGGCAATTACAGACCTTTGTAGAAATCCATTGTTGAAGAATTTATGGAAGCAATCCTGAAAGAGAGGCTGGTGACCTTTTCAGAGGTAAATGGACTCCAGGATAGTCAGCAGTATGGGTTCATCTCAGGAAGATCCTGCTAGACCAACCTAATTGAATGCTATGATTGGGTAATGAAGGAAATGGATAAAGGCCTTGCAGTAGATGTACTATATTTAGACTTCAGCAAGGCCTTTCATTCACTGCCTCATGGGCGGCTGGGTGGTAAGTTGCAATATGTGGGGGCAGGGACAAAGATGGTAAACTGGATCATGGACTGGCTGAAGGGGAGGCAGCAATGTGTGGTGGTAGGGGGCAAACTCTCATCCCCAAGGGCAGTGACAAGCAGGGTGCTGCAGGTCTCAGTGCTGGATCCGGTGTTGTTTGGGTTATTCATGTCAGATGTCTCACATGGCATTAGGAGTTGGAACAGTCTGTTCACAGATGATACCAAGATAGGGGAGGTGGTGGACAACATAGAGGGGTGACAGGGGCTACAGGAGGACCTCACCAAACTTCAGGAGTGGTCAGAGAAGTGGCAATTGAACATCAATGTGAACAAAAGCAAGGTTGTGCACTTCGGAGCAAGGAACCTGGGGAGTGGCTACCAATTGAGAGGGGTTCAGATAGGGGTCACCAAGGGGGGAGAAGGACTTAGGTGATTATAACAGGTACCATGATCAACTCAGTTCAGTGTAGGAAGGTGGCAGCTAAGCCAACAAAATGCTGGGGTATATCAAGTTCAAGTTTATTGTGAAGCAATAAGGACCATTGAGCAAGCTCATTTGCAAGGATGTTCCTTGAAGTAGCAATAAACAGAACAGTGTACAGAGAAATTAACAGTATACAGAGAAATTAATACATACAATATAAACACTATTTACAGTCCAACAGTCAGTCCCTTTAGACATTGATAAAACTTTAAATTTACAATATACACAGGTTTTCAGAAGAGTGGCAATGAATAATAATACAAGGTAAGTACAATGTTACAGACTACTTATTTGAAATACAGGCTTTTGAAATAGAGCAGACAATGTAAGGTGTCAGCAATATAACATAGCTTGCATACGAGTCAAGTAAGTAACAGGCATAATAGTCACCACTTAGAAAAGAAGTATGGAAGAGAGGATGAATTAGGGAAGCTGGTGAGAAGGGAGGTTAAGTGCAGTAACAGGTGTCAGTAGAGATTGTGCTAATGAGGGTTTTAAAATTATTTTATATTGTTAGAGGAATCTCATCAAGAAATAGGGATGAGATCCTCCACTGCCCTCTTGGAATTTATGGGTTTCATCCAAAACACACTAGATCAGGTAAATTGTGAAAGTGTGGTGTTCTTTGACCTGACAAAAGCTTTCAACACCGTTAACCACCCACTTTTACTAAGACATCCGTCCTCCATTTGTTTCCAATGAAGCACTACAATGGTTTGAAAGTTATCTGGTGGGCCGGTCCCAACAAGTAAGGATTGCCAATACCACCTCAAATGATAAGCTGGTGGCATACCCCAGGGCTCCATCTTGGGACCATTACTGTTTAGCCTATTCTTGAATAATCTTACAAGTGCCTATCAACAGAGAATGCTACTATATGCAGATGATGCTGTCATCTTTACTGGACACCATGACACTAAACACATTGAGCAACATCTCTAGCTTGATCTTGAGCAGGTGGAAAAATGGTTCAGCTCCCACAAGCTGATCCTGAATTTCAACAAAAGCAAAGTTATGCAATTCAGCAGTGTGCGTAGCAAACATAAAACACAGTCCCTCACCATTAGGAATGGGGCTGGAGTCCTGCATGAGCAGGTCAAGCAGTTCAAATACCTAGGGATCACATTGGATAACTTCCTCTCCTACAGCTGTCACATTGTGAATGTTGTGAAGGCTGTAAACAAACCGACTGGAATGCTACACAGACACAAACATTGTATGCCCACTGATGCCCTGAGACTGGTGATCCATCGCTCTGTCACCTCAATCACTGACTACAGTCTAGCCATCTATGGCTCTACTTCCCCTACTGCCCTCTGTAGGATCACCGTGGCACTTAATAAAGCCTGTAGACTTCTCACTGGTGCTGCCCAGTTAACTCACACCTGTGACCTCAATGCCCAAGCTGGATGGCTTCCACTCCAATGCAGGATTCAATATCCGACCTGTCTGTTAACTCAATGCCTCCACAGTAGCTCTCTGAAGTTGCAGCACTTGTCTCCTGTATACTGTTAACAGTGAATCCTGGGCCTTTATAAGCAAAAGTAAGCTATAATCAGCATGCCACAAACAAATGCTAATAGCACAAAAAACATAAGTGCTAGACACAAAGTATGAGTGGCAAACTTGTTTAGCAAAAAATTACCTTTCAAATGGTGGTATGCAAGTAATAATAGGTAATTATTTTTTCTATGCTGGTCGAAACAGCAAAAAAATATATTTTTTCCACTAAAAAATGCACCATAAGCCTTTTTTGGTTGGGAAATATGTAACATATCAACACTAAATTAAGCATCCAGACTTAGGTGTAGTTTTAATATTTTTTTCTGACAAAAAAACTGCTATTTTGAAAGTATTAAACATAATTTTTTCCCCGTTTTTCAAGAAGTGTTGGTGAAGTTTGAGAGACAAATCTGAACCATATACACCATACTATAAACAAATGCATATAACTCCTAAAGTATACATGATGCACATAACATCTCAGTGGCAAAGTTGCTCCACACAAAATTACCTTTCCAATGGTGCTATACAATCAATTGTGCTCAGTTTGGCTTTTGTTTTATACTGGCTGAGTTACCCAGAATGTGTGTTTTCTTCAAAGTGCTTAGGTGGTTCTTGATGGACAAAATGTCTGCCATACACACCATGTCATAAACAAATGTGAATAACTCCTAACGTGAACATGATACACACAAAGTATCAGTGGCAAAGTTGTTCAACACAGCATTACCTTTCTAATGGTGCTATGCAGTCAATTCTAATCAAGTCTGGCTGGCAAGTAATATTAAAACATGTGAGTGATGTCTCCAGACATTAGTAGGGCACACAGGAAGTCTGTAGGTAAATTCTGTAGTCGTTCTGGGACACACTGCAGCACATTTGCTGCTGCCTACAGGCGTATTCTAGAAGGCAATGAGTTTATAAAAAATGTTCTTCTAGGCCTCATGCCACCAGGTGTAGAAAAGCTTTTAATTTCACACTGTAGCTGTCAGCATACCCAGAATGCCATAAACAAAACCTTCCAGGTTCCCAGATGTTGGACTGTTATGGAGCAGAGATCATTTGCCTACAGGGCACCACATAGGTATAATGTTCTCAACCGGGACATCTAAACAACTCCCAAACTTCGACTGTTCAAACTTCTGCTCTGGGAACACCTCACCACCTCCGGTGCCTGCTACTGCTTCGCATAAGGGTATAACCTCAATTAATCCCACCTGTTCATCCTTTTCACAATCTTTTCCTTCAGTGAAATACTGCTATCTAGTCCACCCATTTCAACCTACCTACTCTGCCTCTTCTCCCCCATCCTCACCTACACTAGCACTTCTCTCCCCACTGTCCCCTTCCCTCTAACCAATCAACACTTCTCCCTCATTCCCCCCACCCTTGACAATGGCCCTCTAGCTTGCCTACTCCTATTGGGTATTCCCCTTCTGTCTACTCCTCATGTGCCTCTCCAGTCTTTCTTCATAGCTCTACTTAGTCCCCTGTCTCAGCTAGTCTCTTCTTCTGCACCTCAGGTTGTTTAACTTTACCCTGTCTTTTTTGTGTAATCATGTATAATTCAAGTAACAAAGTTCACCCCTGTGTTTTTTACCATCTGTGTATTTCCTCTGTATAATTTTGTACCAATGTTCACCCTGTTTTGTTGTCTAGCATCCTGTTTGATGTGGAACTCTTGTAAATGAGCTGTTCTTGCTCAAAGGTGTTATTCCAAGAGTTAATAAATAAATAAATAATCCTGCCACTGTACAGGTCAGTAGTCAGGCCACATTTGAAGTACTGTGGGCAGTACTGGTGTCCCTTTCTGAAAAAGAATATCAGATTGCTGGAGGGGGAACAGCACAGGGCAACAGAGATGATCCAGGGGCTGGAGGGCAAAACCTATGAGGACAGGCTGACTGAGTTGAATATGTACAGCCTGAAGGACAGGAGGGATCAGAGGAATATGACTGAGACCTTCAAATACTTGAAGAGAATTAACAAAATGGGCACAGAAGGGATATTTAATCTGGGGAGGGGAAGGGACATGAGAGGGCATAGTCTCAGGTTGGAGGGTGAAAGATATCAGAGAGAGATGAGGAGGCATTTTTTCACAGAGAGGGTGGTGGAAAAATGGAACACTTTACCCAGAGACATGATATCCTGTAGGATGCTGTGCAATTTTAAAAGGGCATGGGACAGGGTGTGAGGGGGGATAAAGTTGAGGAGGGGGAAGGAGGAGGATGGGGCAGCTGCAATATACCAGTGCTAGCTGCGCATTCAAGCAGACTTGATAAACCATGAGGCCTGTTTTTTCTGGCAGATTTGTATGTTCATATGTAAAATGTAGGTGGGTCTGAGTAACCAGAATGTCACACAAACCCTCAGTGTGGGATGCTTTTATAAACCCCTCAAGCTTCGCTCCTGGGTATTTATGTAGTGTCCAATGCCTCAAGTGTGTGTAAAATTCTGGTTACACCCACATACCCATGTATTATTCTATAAAGATATTTTGATTAGATAGATAGATAGATAGACAAACAGATGGACAGATAGATAGATAGATAGATAGATAGATAGATAGATAGATAGAGATAGATATGTAACCCCCCGTTACCCGGGGTTACTAGAATCCCATTAAGACTTAGTAGTAGGCAGGGAAGGCAGCTTGTGAAACTCCAGTTAAATGGATTACACACTGTCTCACCCTGTTCTCAGTTTCAGCTGAGACTGAGGGATGACAGCACCATAGAACTATCGCAGCTGCATGAGCCACATTGGAATCTGCAGTTGGGAGTTAGGTTAGGTTAGAATGTTGGGAGTTTTTGAACAGTGAGCAGCAGCAGTTGTGTGTGAGCAGTCTTGCAGAGAGGAGCATAGCAGTCTGTGCACAGGCTCTTGGAGCCTAAAGCTCCGATATAGAGCTACTTTTAGGGAAAGGCGTGTGTTTCCACCAAAAGAAGAACACAGTAATTTGATCGTGAAGTGGTGGAGACCACTGTTACTGGACTCTGTGCCCCATCCCTGAGGGGATGGGGGTAAAAGGTATGCCTGTTATTCCAGGGGCATGCCTCCTGTATCTGGCTAGGGAAGAAGCTGCCTTATTTTCCTAAGTTGTGCTGTGGCACCAGAAACTGTCAAGAATTGCCTGTGGGGCACCTGCAACCAAAGAGTGAGTTCTGCTCTTACATGGGGCCTATGTTTCACCTGAACTGTTTTAAAGTGGGGATTGGACTGATTAATCAGTAGGAGGCCTAGAGGAATAGGCTAAGCCAAAGTAAAAGTATGTTCAAGTCTAGCACAAGGGGAAAGCCAAGACATGTGAAGGAAATGTGCTATGCGTTTACCCTTTAATCTACATTGCCAAGCTTTCCAGAAAGAGATGTTTAATGTCCAGAGAAATGGCCGGGTATAGATTGTGGAAGCTATAGGTGGAAGATTCCCCCATCTTTAGTAACCAGGTTCACATCTACGGATTTGCTCTGTGGCCCTTTTACTTTGCCTCAGGCACTTAGCCAGTGCTGAAGGAAGTACACAGTTTTGGGATTGAAAGGAAATTTCCCTTAAGGAGTTGAAGGCTCTAAGGTGGTTTAGGGAGCCACAGGGAAATGTGGCCATGTTTCATGGAAGGTGTTTGAGTGGCCGGCAGGGGAGCTGGGCCAGGAAAAACCCAAATAGTGTACAAGTCAGGCTGTGCACCCAAAGCAGTGTGGAAGTTGGGGCTGTGTGCCTGCTGGGTCCAGAGCCTAAGGGCTGAAGTGTTGAGGAAATGTTCTGTTTCTCTTATCTGCATTACCAGAAATGTAGCCCCGTGGGGGTCCATCTATGCTTTGTTTGTTCAGTTTGGATGTGAATAAAAGCCACACTTTAGAATCCCATCCCTGGTATTGGACATTACGTTATTGCTTCCTGTGTTCGGATATACTTGGGTGCCCCTGTGCAGAGTAGCCAATCCTAGCCCTTGTGCCGAGTAACCTCATCCTCCCCAAACCCAGTCCCCACCTGGAGCTGCTGTCAGCTTCAACAGCATACCACTAGTCATTTATGAAAAACGCAGGGGTGTAGGGGTTACAAAATGGAGGCACCACTTTGGATTTTAATTTAGGGAGGAAAGGTGCTCAGGCAAGAGGCTAGCATTTTGGTTGTCTGGCAGTGGGTAGCCCAAAAAGCTGAAGCAAGTTTAATTAGTGTGTCACTGTGTGCTGTGGTTCATATGCTGCTGTTAAAATGCTAACTGTTTTACCAAGGAGCAGTAAAGCTGAAAGAGTATGCTCTTGTCCTGCATCAACAAATAGTTACAGCGTTTTTGCCAGCTTTTAAAAAAACTGTGTGTGATAAAGAAAAGTGTGGAAGACTAGGGGTAGCAGCAGGAAAATTGTGCCATGGATGTTGGAAATGCTTTTTAGTAAACTGAGAGACTTGCTGTCTTAATGGCCATGCTAAATGGTTGATATGGGCTCCCGCCGTGGAGTCAGTTAAGAAAAAAAAAAGTGGTTTCTGCAGTTTAAATTCACCTGCGATCGCCGTGAGGAGAAGAGCACTTGTGAGGGAAAGAGGCTCATTTGCATGGCATCGTGTGATTGGTGAGGCTGCAGTCAGTCCCGCCCCCCAGCCAGCTCTACAGTGACTGCCCAGCATTCAAGAGGGAGTGTGAGTGGAGTGCGTGTACTGGCAGTGGAGGAGCACCGCAGTGATTAAAAAGCGCTGTAAAAGTTTCAAAAACTGACTTTTCTGTTTAAAATGGGGCTCAATCCGCATCTCGATTTGACTGGATTGTGAGTGTGGTGATAAAAGAGACGATCAGCGGGACTGCCCACCTGTTTCCTTTCTGAGGCCTCCAAGACTGGCTGCAGGCCATTTTCCATCGCAGTAAACAGCTACTGATAACAGTGAGTACCAACAGTAATAATTGCTCAGACAGTGCTTTTCTGACAAAAGCCAGCTGAATCTGTGTGCAGCAGTGTAGTCGCTTTGCAAATAAAGACTGTGTTAAGTTTTACCAGCTAAAACAAGTCCATTAAGCCATTGACTGTGAGCATAGTTATGGGTTCAGCATCAGTTTAAAGTTTCAAAGCCAGCAAAGAGACTGTGAGTTGTAGCAAAATGTGCAGCACTAGTTACAGGCAATCCTGTGCTTGAAATCCTGAGGCTTTAAGTGACTGTGAGCTAAAGCAATGTTTTCAGCAAGTGAAAAGTCTGTGGCAAATCATATAAATGTGCTAGGAAAAGAACAGTGCAAGTTTGTGCAATTTTGAGCAAAAGTTATCAGTAGTGTGTGTAAATTGGCTGCGCAGTGGCTTGACCCAATTCCTGAATGTTGATGCACAGGAGTGCTGCCGTCACCATTACAGGGTGGGGTAGTAAGGTAAGCACAGCAGCAGAGCAGCCATTTTAAAAGTAAAAGAAAGTGTTCAGTGAAGTGGGACTTTCAGTAACAGTGAGCATTTGTTTTTCCCTGCAGTTATGGCTTCAGGACCAGCCCGCTACTCGGATCATGCCCGGGCTATGGTAGCAGTAGAAGTAAATAAGTTAAGGGACATTGAAAGGTGTTACTATAGAGGACAACTGACTTCTCATGTGGCGATTCCTGGATACCCAGTGCAAGTGTGTTCAATATGCTTAAATGCTGGAACGGACATCTTCAAGGCACCTCACTGTTTGGGGTGCTTAGAGAAATATGGCTTGTTTAAAGCACCCAAGATTCATTTGGCTCCCACATGGACAAAAGTTCAGGAATTTGTAGTTGGCAGCCCACAGCACCAGGAAGGCCCCTCAGGGGAGTGTGGTACAAAGCTAGAGGGTGCAGATTTGCAGACAGAACAGTAAGCTGATGTTTTGGATGCTGAATCACAGAGAGATATATCAGACAGAGCATCTGTAGACCCCTGGAGTGGGGGAGCCTAGCCCAAGTCTCATAGGAGAAGATGAGATCAGGGAGGCCTTTGAATGGGAGGTATCAACCTCAGTGCCCAGTGAAGAGTGGATAGTCTCAGGAGTGAGGACGATTGCTCACTCCTGGGCAAAGATTCTCAGTGAGGAAGAAGGAGAGGGGGAGCCCATGTGACCTTGTGAAAAAGGACTGGGTACATAGCCTCAAGCTCTTCCCTCAGAAGAATGCACGGAACATAGTGGTGATGCCACTGCCCTGCCTGTGCAAGAAGAAGTAAGGGATCCATTTTTCCTCTCATTGAGAATGTGTAGCTGGCAGAACCAGGACTGGCTGCCCCCATGCCAGGCCAGCGGTCTCAGGTTGACCAAAGCTAGTAAAGAAGAGAGACTGGTTCGTAGGAAGGCAAATTAAATTTTTGGGATGTCCTTTCCTACCTTTCCTCGGAGAGTCTGGAAGGAGATTGAGAACAGCAGGAAATCCTGGATTTGGGCCAAAGCAATGAAATGTTTGCATCCTGGTGCAAACAAGCATGTCAGGAACAGAATGTTTCACGAAAAATACAGCCAGTGGAAAAGAGGCAGAAGACTGTTTATGGACACTGTTCGAATAGTGGATGGAGAGGGACGTGAAACCTTTCACAGTGTGAATTATGTGCGCCCAGATGGGGTAATAATTCAAGCGTCTGACCCACTGTACTATTGGCCTCAATGCAAGGACCTCCCTGCAAATGTGCCCGTGCCTACCAGATGGAAAGCAGAGCAGTGGTAGTCAGTACTGCCACACCAGCCATTGCAGTGCCTTTGCCGTTCTGCCAGTGTGGACATCCAGGACTCAGATGCCCCACATTCATCAGTTCTACAGTGTACTGGCCTTCCAGAATCCATCAACTGGCCCACCAGATGATTTCAAATCCAGAAAGGACGCCAGCCCAGCTGTATCCTGATTCATCACCTGGTAATAGGATGACGTTAGACCAGCTGTTTTCTTTTTTGTTCCTGTTCCAAGGTTCCATCTCCAGAGACGACATCAGCCCAGTAGTTTCCAGATGTGCCCTCCTGTAATTCCTGGAAGATGTCTGTCCAGCTGTATTGGATGAATGCTGCCAGGGAGAGTCTTCGGCAGAGGAGCAAACCGATGCCATTTGTTCGCTCTACAAGGGGCTGGTAAGTCCAAACTTTTCTATCCTTATGACTTTGCAGTACACACCCTACACTAGCAGACTCCAGAATGTGTGAACTGTCCTAAAAGACTCTCCCCTTCAGGACTTTGGTCTGCTAGAACTGTGCTTCACCGGGCTCCATCCCAGGAGAGACTCTTTAATGGACTAGCCTTCAGGCACTGTCGTCACTAGATGAGACTTTTGGGGATCTCCATCCCCCAAAGGTGTATTGTAAATAATGTCATTGTTTTTCTACTGTTTTCTAATGTATATGCTGTTTTTCCACCTTTTCTAAAAAAAATCTTTTTGGGATTCTCCAGTGTTTTGATGGTAGGGGTTTAGATAGACTGTGTATACAGATTAGGAGTGTGTGTTGTCTTTATTTTTCTTGCAGGTGTTCCTGAACAAGATATAAGAGAAGACAAGAAGAGGAAGAGGGGCTCATTGGAGTTCCTAAATAGCACTTTAGTGTGATGTATTTAAAGTACTGTTGTTGTTATTGTTGTTGTTACCATAGTAACCCTTTCATTCCACAGGTGTGGCTGTGGTGGTATGAGGGAGTAAAGTAATATATGGTATTAGTTCCTGGTGTTTGGTTGCATGGTGCCCAAGGTCGGGGAGGTCCCCGATTTGTTTTTGTTTTGGGGTTTTAAGTTAGAGGCAGACAGATTTTCCCTAGAGGACTGAGGGGATAGACAGGCTGTGGTCCTGAATGGCCATAGGGACTGCAGTGCTGAGCTATTAGGGCTATGCTCTGGACAGTTCTACCAGAGCCACTAGGCACCCATAGTTAGTGGGTAGAGTAAAAGATGATGTATCAACCAAAGGCCTCTAGGCCCATAGTGTTGCCTGCCAGTGCTAGCACATGGTAGGAGGGGCCTGATCACCCCCCCCCACAGGTAGAACATAGGGTGAGATGGCCTAAGCCAGGTAAATAATGACTGTGGACAGTTTTTTCCTGACCCCGGGTGAGTGTAACTCCCCTGTTACCTGGGGTTACTAGAATCCAAGTAAGACTTAGAGGTAGGCAGGGAAGGCAGCTTGTGAAACTCCAGTTAAATGGATTTCACACTGTCTCACTCTGTTCTCAGTCTCAGCAGAGACCGAGGGATGACATCACCATAGAACTATCCCAGCTGCATGAGCCACATTGGAATCTGCAGTTGGGAATTAGGTTAGAATGTTGGGAGATTTTGAACAGTGAGCAGCAGCAGTTGTGTGTGAGCAGTCTTGAAGAGAGGAGCATAGTAGTCTATGTACAGGCTCTTGGAACCTAAATCGCTGATATAGAGCTACTTTTAGGGAAAGGTTTGTGTTTCCACCAAAAAAGAAACACAGTAAGCTGTTCATGAAGTGGTGGAGACCACTGTTACTGGTCTCCATGCCCCATCCCTGAGGGGATGGGGGTCAAAGGTGTGCCTGTTATTCCAGGGGCAACCCTCCTGGATCTGGCTAGGGAAGAAGTTGCCTTATTTTCCTAAGTTGTGCTGTGGCACCAGAAGCTGTCAAGAATCACCTGTGGGGCACCTGCAACCAAAGAATGAGTTCTGCTCTTACATGGGGCCTATGTTTCACCTGAACTGTTTTAAAGTGGGGATTGGACTGCTTAATTAGTGGGAGGCCTAGAGGAATAGGCTAAGCCAAAGTAAAAGTATGTTCAAGTTCAGCACAAGGGGAAAGCCAAGACATGTAGAGGAAATGTGCTATGTGTTTAACCTTTAATCTACATTGCCAAGCTTTCCAGAAAGAGATTTTTAATGTCCAGAGAAATGGTTGGGTATGGATTGTGGAAGCTATAGGTGGGAGACCCCCCATCTTTAGTAACCAGGTTCACCTCTACGGATTTGCTCTGTGGCCCTTTTACTTTGCCTCAGGCACTTGGCCAGTGCTGAGGGAAGTACCCAGATGTGGGATTGAAAGGAAATTTCCCTTAAGGAGAAGGCTCTAAGGTGGTTTAAAGGCCACAGGAAAATGTGGCCATGTTTCATGGAAGGTGTTCGAGTGGCTGGCAGGGGAGACGGGCCAGGGAAAACCCAAATAGTGTACAAGTCAGGCTGTGTACCCAAAGCAGCATGCAAGTCCAGGCTGTGTGCCTGGTGAGTCCAAAGCCTGAGGGCTGATGTGTTCAGGAAATGTTTTGTTTCTCTTATCTGCATTACCAGGAATGTAGCCCTGTGGGGGTCCATCTATGCTTTGTTTGTTCAGTTTGGATGTGAATAAAAGCCACACTTTAGAATCCCATCCCTGGTATTGAACATTACAGTTTTTACTTCCTGTGTGCAGATATACTTGGGTGCCCCTTTGCAGAGTAACCAAACCTAACCCTTGTGCCGAGTAACCTAGTCCTTCCCGAACCCAGTCACCCACCTGGTACTGCTGTCAGCTTCAACAGCATGCCACCTGTCATTTGCAAAAAAGGCAGGGGTGTAGGGGTTACTGATAGATAGATAGATAGATAGATAGATAGATAGATAGATAGATAGATAGATAGATAGATAGATATATTGATAATTCATGTACTGTATAGATATAATTCTTACTCTATTCTTATAAAAGTACTTAGGAAATGTGTTGCAAAAAATTCAGAAATGAATTGGTCAATGAGCAGCACCTGATCATTGAATAATTATTTAATCCACAGTTAGACAACTAAATAACTTACCATATTTGTTAAGACATCAGATAAAAAAATAATAACTACACTTTTCTGAGCCATGTACTAGTTTCTAAACTTTTGCAGTATTTTCATCTTTACAGCACATGTTTTGATGTAACCGTTTATAAAGTTTTACAGTGTTTTCATGATTATAGCACATTTTTAAAGTGTTAGTTTAAACAGACCACTTTACGGGATGGATCAACACAATGAATTTCTTTATGTTTTCCACCTAAAAAATTACTCTATTTCTTATATTATTTTTGGTTTAGTAGCTAACCCCCTTAATAAATGCAATGACCCATTCTAATTAATGAGGTTATGGTGAATTAAAATGCACTTCCTGGTTGCTGCATTAATTCCTCATAACCCATACCTTGCTGTTAGGTATTGCTTGGTTATTTAATGAGACAGAGAAAGCAAGGGGAAAAAACTAAGACCACTAGGGGCTACTTCGGTTGCCGAAAGGGGAGTGATGCTCATAAAGGAGAGACATTACAGAGGCAATAGGGAAGAAGAGATGGATTGTTAGAGGGAGGCTATTCCACAGAATATGTAGGAAGATGTAACATGCATATGCCAGTAAAGGTTGTACAGCATGGGATGGAAAGATAGGAGACATCAGAGCTGCTGAGAGAGAAGAAGGAAGGAACAGAGGAGGGCAGATAGGTAGGAGTTAAAGGAAATAACTCAGTATTTATAAAGAAAGATGATAACGGTACATCCCTGTAGACTCCTATCTGAATGGAAAATGCCTTGATCAATTCTTTCTCCTTACCTGCTTTCATTTGCATCCAGTTTGGATTATGAAATGCCCTAATTATGATTAATAATCATGGATCTATATGTGTAAGTGCCAGTGTATTCCATATATTGTTTTTTCTGTAGGAAAATGAAACTGATAAAAAACAACAAATACCATGTAAAATCCACTTTGCAGTTTTTTTCCACCTACATATCCACTACATAATAGGGGCAGGGCACTAAGTGACTATGTGATCCCTATTCAGCCTTTGTCTTTTTCTTGGGAATGCTCTTTCTCCCAGTCTAGGTGCCTATAGAAACGATAAAGGATTGCTTTCTGCTGAGCAGTACTCCTGATGTGACAAAAAGCCTGAGTTATTTTTTCATCTGTCATGCACAGTGTGTTAGTAACATGGCACAAAGGCAAGTTTTCTGTACAGCTGTGAGAAATTACAAAGCCATCATTTATGCTGTCAAAAAGCTCATTAACAATTAAGATCCTAAACCAGCAAATGTTTATACTGTACTGTACAGTACATCTCTACTGGCATCAAATCCTCCATTGAGGCTTTCTCCATTATTAAGTAAATGATTGGTACCAAATTTTATTTTCTTCCAAATCAATACTGCCTTTCTATTTTTCAGCTACAGTACATTATAAGAATATTGATTTTTTTTAATTGCACGATCCTAATAATGTTTCTTCAAGGAATACATTTTATCAAGATTATCTCATTGGATTGGAGTGATACTGTTTATGGAAAAGATATAGAAAACTGTTAGCAGAAGGCATCATGTCCATAGCCTTCATGTTTCTATACCTATCTTAAAATTGTCTGTCTTGTAAGCCATTAAATACCAAAATGTTCACAGTTTTTTGAGCTTACTGCTGTCCTGAGTTATTCTCACATGCCCTCTGTAAATTATTTTCCCTGTTAAGCAGTTATTAGGTGTTCAATTGCCAGGCTATAGAAAAAAAGACATTTACTACAACATGGTTTAGGTGTTACTTACATATGGGATGATCCTTTTCTTGACATTTGTTTGTACCAGAATTCCTGCATTATCAACAATACAGACAATTATTGACCAACTCAAGTATCAGTTGCAATGTAAATTACTATCTAGTTTTAGAAAGAAAAGATAAAGTTTCAGTAAGGTTGCAATCCTTGATATCAGCCTCTAACTAGATTTAATATATAAAAGCTGATTTTGCAGTGTTGCATGTTCAAAAGTCGCATTTACAGTTCTGAGTAGTAATATTAAATAGGACTTGTTTTTAGAATGTGCAGAATGTTTTTTCATGGTAACCACAGAAGCACCTTTTTTGTATATCAAAGCTAGGTCTTCCATCAGTTTTTTTTTGCAAATATAAGAATGGCATCAATACTGACTAAATGTGCCCTGTTGACAGAAATAATGGTCACATTGCTTTAATTAGTGAGGTATGTTGAAATGGCCCAAATCATACATTTTCAAAAATATGAACCTACCAACTCTGAAGTAAGGAGCTGTTTCGATAACTCAGATGTCCAATGATATCATGAAATCACATGAGCTTTAACTCATGACTCCATGATGTCAGTAGAATCTTTTAGTCTCTAACAACCCCATACTCAACAGCTTGCAGTTACTCATTCTATATCTGTCCAGTCACTTTTCTGGGTTTATTGCAGGTAAGAATAGCTATGATGAATTTTTATACTCTAAAGGCCCATGAAAAACTCTTTTGAATGAAGAAGAAAAATATTTGGGGAAGGGGGACTTGGGTGGAGGAACAGTTGGCAAAACTAAAAGTAGGGATAGTAAAGGCAACAAACCTCTACATCAGGCAAGTAGGCAAAAATAAGATCAAAAAGAGACTGCTATGGTTCTCAAAAGAGGAAGCTGGAAAGGTAAGGGAAAAAAGTTAGCTTTCAGGAGGTATAAGGCAACATAAAGAGAGGAGGATAGGGAGGTGTGTCATGATAAGCACAGGGAAGCAAGAAAGCAGCCAGGTGTGCAAAGGTGCAAAAGGAGGATAAAATAGCCCAGGCAGTAAACAAAGGGGACAAGGCAAATTTCAGCTATGTAAGTGAAAAGAGACAGACCTGGGGAGGGACTGTAAAGGTAAGGAAGGAAGGGACAGAGTGTGTGGAGGTGTAACCAGGAAAAAGCAGACATTCTGAACTAGTACTTTTTTCAGTGTTCACTGAGGAAGAAGGTAAGGGACCACAGATAAGTGTCAGGGGCATCAAAGGAAGGAGGTGGACACTACAGCATTTACAGAGGAGAGAGTTATGAAGGAACTCACAAATCTGAAAGTGGACAAGGCAATGGGGCCAGATGAGATACAGTATATCCAAGCATACTGAGGTGACTCTGAAAGGTGCTGGTAGTACCTCTGAAAGTCCTGTTCAACCAGTCACTGGAGACGGGAATGGTCCCAGAGGACTGAAAGAAGGAAGATGTAACCTCACTTCAAAAAAGTGGTAGCAAAGAGGAGGCAGGCAATTATAGGCCAGTCAGTCTGACTTCTGTAGTGGGGAGATTGATGAAATCACTGCTGAAGGAAAGGATTATGGAATATGCTGAATCTAGTGGCTTACAAGATCTGAGGCAGCATGGTATCACTGGGGGTAGGTCATGTCAAACAAATCTGGCATTTCTTTGATTAGTTGACTAGGGAGTAGATCAGGGTAGATTAGTGGATGTGGCCTATCTAGATTTCAGTAAGGGCTTCAACATCTTTCCATATACAGTAGACTCATCAACAAACTGGGCAGCCTAGGAGTGGGGCCAAATGTAGTAAACTAGGTAAGAAATTGGTTGGGGGAAAAGTGACAGAGGATATTGATAAACAGAATTCACTCCGTAGAAGGGACAGTGATCAGTAGGGTGCCACAAGGATCAGTAGTGGGACTGGTCCTCTTAATGTCGTTATTAGTGACATTGCAGAGGGGCTAGAAGAGAAGATATGCCTTTTTGAAGATGATATTAAGATCTGCAATAGGGTGTCTGCAATAACTCCAAGGAGGGAGTGGAAAAATGAATAGAGATCTAAGAAAGTTTTTGGAGTGATCAAGGGTGTGGCAACTAAGCTGCAATGTGAAGAAGTGCAAACTCATGCACCTGGAGCACAGAAACCCAGGGGTGGAGTACAAAATGGGAGGAGTAGTACTGGAAACCAGAAAACAGGAAAGAAACCTGGGGTTAATCATATCTGTTGACCTATAGGTGGCCAAACAGTGTGACAAGGCAGTGGGTAGAGCCAGTGGGATGCTAGCATGCATAGAGTGGGGTATCACCAGCAGAAAGAGGGAGGTGGTGATACTGCTGTATAAATCACTGGTGAGACATCACCTAGAGAACTGTGTCCAGTTCTGGAGACCACATCTACAGAAGGACATAGACAGAGTACAAGTGATCCAGAGAAGGGCAACTAAAATGGTGCAGAGTCTGATTCAAAAGCCTATGAGGAAAGAAACTGAAGGACCTCAATATGTACACTCTGAAGGAAAGGAAGGAGGGGGGATATAATAGAGACTTATAAATATCTCATGTGTATAAATAAGGTTCAAGATGGAAGCCTTTTTCAGTGAAAAAGATGCTCAGGAACAAGGAATCATTTATTTATTTTGTAATTCTGACACAACCTTTGAGTATTTACTCTTTTATAAAGGTTCCACGTCAGGATGTAAAACAGAAGAGACATAACAAAAACTTGACAGTTAACACAAAACATAAGATTGCTATGTAATACAGACTATAAATAAATAATACATTTGAGTAACTTAGACAACTGAAATTAAACAGCGGGAGGAGATTTCCAATTAACAACGTATGGCATAGCTGCCCTGTGGGGGCCCATCAAGGTAGAGTATTGGAAAGGGTAGGAGAAAGAAAGGAAGAGAATGTGAATGAGGTTTCCCAATTAGCAATGTGTGGCATAGCTGCCCCAGTGGGGCCTGTCAAGGTAGAGTATTGAAAAGGGTAGGAGAAAGAAAGGGAGGAGAGTGCAAACGAGGGGTAGATTAGAGAGAGAGAGAGAGAAAGAGAGGAGGAGAGAGAAAGGGAGAGAGAGAGAGAGAGAGAGAGAATGGGACTGAGAGAAAGACCATATTTAGGGGGGAGAGTGGGTAGAAAGGGGAGGTGTTGGGGTTACAGAGGGGAGGGATTTGGAGGAAGCTTGAGAGGGGGGTGGCAAGGAATGTTAGGTGGGGGTCCAGGGTCGGTAAAACAGTAGAAAAGCTCAGACAGATGAGGGGGGGTATCTGGGTTGAGGATATGGACTCAGATAATGGAGTCAGAGGTGTTTAAGAGCAAGTATCCAGGTTGAAGATATGGATTCAGATAAGGCAGTCACAGGCATTTGAGTTCAGCAGGTATTGTTTCAGTTCTCTTTTAAAGGACCAAACATTTGTTATATTAGGAGCTGCAGCAGGGATCTCATTTAGCCATAGCAGAGCTCGGTACATGAAGGATATTTGTCCTAGGGAAGTTGTACAAAATGGGACAGCAACCTGTGTTGTCACTGTTCTTCATGTGTTGTGTTTGGAGCTTGCTTCCTTTACCAGATGTGCAATGCAGGTAGGGGTTAGGGAGAGCATGGCCTTTCTCCCCAGCAGGCAAGTTTGGTATCTGATTCTGGATTGAAGCGGTAGTATGTGGGCCAGACCATACAGGGTACAAGTGTGTGTGAAGCGGTCAGCATTTAGCAATAGTCTGCAAGCCTTGTTAAAGGCAGTGGCAACCCTTTTTAGGGCCATTATGTGGCATCGCCATAAATCACCGGCCCATAGTGGACCAGGGAGAGGACAGAGCTGGAGACTGAGAGCCAGAGAGATTCAGCAGTTAGGCTTTTCTTGTGCCTAAACAGAATCCCTGATTTGGTGTTCACTGCTTTCACCACCATGTCAATGTGCTGAACATACGAGAGGGTATCATCATCATGCTATGAAGCTGAAGGGGGGAAAACTCAGGGGAAATCTAAGGAATTATATCTTCATAGAAGGAGTGGTGGATGCTTGAACAGCCTTCCAGTGGAGGTGCTGGGGTAAAAACTGTAATGGGATTCATGAAAGCATGGAGAGGCATAAGGGAACATTAGTGGTAAGGAAAGAGGAGGTAAAGCTAGAGATCAGGTAGGGTTTGCAATGTTACAATAGGTAGGGAAAGCAGGCAGACGGTGAACCAAGTGGTCCTTATTTGCCATCAAACTCCATGTTTCTAATCAGCATTTATATAGTGTTTTTCTTATACATTGTATCCCAAAGTGCTTTACAAACCATGAGCAACTGGTAGTGAAGTGACTGAACTTGTAGGGGCTGCTATTTTGCACGTTAACACCCACACATAGTCTTGCTCAATTTTCATGAGCCATTTTTTTATGGGAAGGTAAATGTTTGCCAGAACACCGGAGATATTCCCCTACTCTCCTGTAGGGGGTTCCTCTGACCATGTGATATCCTGCCAAGATGGCTGCACCACCAGAGTCTGAGTGCATGGAGGTGTTAGAAAATGGGGGAGTAGGCCTCCTTCCCAGTTTCTGTATTACAAGTGGCTACACCTGTTTCTGCTGTATAGTCAACTGGATGTTAGCTGCTACTCCTGTGGATTCCATACCTTTCTCCCCCATTTTGCCTGTTATGTTACCTGCTTCTCAGCATGACATGCTGAAATAGGCTGAAGCTCATTTACAGAAAGAACTTGACTTAAGGAAATGTCAATTGTTTGTACTCTTTTATGAGGAGGACAGAGTTTTTACCCTGAAAAAGGAGCAACTGGTATCTGCTTCTTTTTATCTCTCTCACCACAGCCTGGCTAATTTTGGTAAGGTAACTCCTGATTTTACTATTTCTCTCTCCTCTTTACCTCATTTCCATGTTGCACAATCTTATTGGGACTGTGGTGTTTCATCTTCATCAGTACCTTAAACTGCTGCTGTACTGTTAGGGGCCCCGCTGCTTTCCAAGAACTTTGCTTCAAACACTGCTGTACAGAATATACCTATTACTGGTTCTCCCCTGACTGCTCCTCACTGCCTACCTCTACTGCTGCCCTTGCTCCTGGCCCAATTCCTGCATGAGGGGGAATGTCTTATTCTAAGTCGCTGGAGTCTGCTGATAGTATTCCCATGGGCATGTAACAAGTTAACACTGCTTTGAGCACTGCTGCACAGAATATACATATTACTGGTTCTCTCAATGACCACTCCTCACTGCCTACCACTAATGCTGATGCTCCTGTTCTAATTCTTGTATCAAGGGGAACATCCAGTTCTTAGTGACTACAGTCAGCTTAACGTACTTCCATGGGACTGCAACAAGTTAACTCTCCACTCCCTGCTCATGGACTTCGGGATGCTTCTAGTGGCAGGACTCTGAATAAATGAACCGCAGAGGCATCCCTGCTAGCTGCAGGATGGATGAGGGTGGTGGACGGGGTCTCATGGGTCCTAGTACCCTCAAATAGTTATTCTTCTTCCTTGATTCCTGCAGTCTCTGCACATTCTCCTTCACAATTGGGACAGGATTACCAGAATTTGGCTCTCTGCTCTTCTTCACACAAAGTTGCCCCTCCTTTCATTGCTCCTAGTTGTTCTTCATTGAGGACATGCCCCACCATTTTCTTGACCTCAGATGCTGGATCTTTGCTTTCTAGACACATTCTCTCCTCTCATCCCAATGATTCTGTTCCTTCTACTGCTGATACTGTTTTTAAAATGTCCACCTTATTTAATACAGCTAGGTATCCTGTGCAGAGGCAAAATGTGGTTACAGTTCATTATAGAGGGGGCTTGGATTAGTCCCCCACTAGAACTTATGTTATTAGGAAACTATTTAAAGAGTCATGTGGGTATGTTGCCTCAGATGTGTCTGCTATTATCCATATTGGAGGAGAGGAAACATTTGATGTTATTTTTTTGTACTTCTGTTTCACTGGGTCATTTCTGGTTTAAATATGAGAAGGTAAAGGAGTCTCCCTTGTGAATTCCATTTATTGCCATCCCTCTGTGAAGACTGTTACTTTTTTATTACAAAATGAATATGCTAACACTTCCAGTGTTCTTTACTGGGTTAAAAAACGTTGTGAGGTTTTGGACACTTGTACTCCCATCATCAACTCTGAACAGGTCCGGACTGGGGGGGGAGGGCTGGAAGCTTAAATTCAGATTGCAACAAACTGCTGCTGGAATCTGTCATCTTCAGGCATCTTTTACATAGGAAGGGATAAGGGCATTTGATTTTACCTGGGACAACCAAAAACATGTCACAGATGTGGTTCCTGCACCCACCTTAGCTTCACGTGAGATGCACCACAATGTACTACCTGTTTAGAGTATGGTCATCTTTCTCTTACTTGCCCTAACCCTTTTCAGTGCAATCTCTGTGAGGAGTACTGCCAGTCCTTTCATTACTGCCCTTGGGCCTCACAAACAGATGGTCTTAACCAGGATGCCATCATAACACAGGGATAGTCTCAGGTAGATGATGGGGACCATGCTCTGGGTTTACCTGGTGTCCCATGGTATGCAGGTGGTGTGTCCCTCTTTTCAACCTGTGTCTGAGTTCTCCTCTACCTTGATTCTCACAGATAATGTATCTATTTATTTATTTAAACATTAGTAAATGGGAAAGACATGCTGAGATGGAGTTCATTTCAAGGTGTGACCCAGGAAAACAATACAGACATTTAGAGCAGTGCAGTGCAAATATAAAGCCAAGGCAAATAAAAGCTGATAATAACAAAATGAGTCCAAGCAATAGAACAGTTACTAACCAGAAGGTACTAGTACATTATCAAAGTCAATAGGACATCTACAAGAGTTAAGGTACAGAGGAGGCCAGCAAGCTCAATAAGGCAGAGGAAAGGGGAGCAGAGGGTGGATGCCTAAGAAGAGGTTGGGTAGTGGGGATTTAGAGGCTGTGGAGTGGAGCAGGAATGCAGGGAGAAGGAAAGAATGAAGAAGCTGCTTTGAGGATGAGAATGAAGGGAATTGATGGGTGGCAGGAGGGAGCTGATTCCAGAGGTGGGGGAGGAGGAAGGAGAAAGCTGCCTTTCCTGAGCAGAGTGGGGATGGGGGCATGAAGAAGGAGTGGGAGTCCCTGGAGTGAAGCAGGTAGGAGGAGGGGGAGGAAGCGGAGAGAAGGGAGGAAAGACAGGGAAAATAAATCTTACCCAATATTTGGCAATAAAGGGGGACTGGGCCCAAATAGCACCAACAACAATAGCATTGGCATGGTGCATGCGGGAAAAAGGGTGCAGATTTTTTAGAATTAGAACCTGGTCTGCAACGCTGCTGGCCATGCTGCTCAAAGCCACAGCCCTCCACACCACGGGAGCAGTTCAGCCAGCCTCCAGGCTCCAAGTGCTTTGTCCTGTCTATAGGACCACAGACAGCAACCAGGGGAGCGCTCACAGCATGTGCTGTAAATGTCTAGTCGCTCTCCACGTGAGCGCTTATCAGACTAGCGCCTTATAGTGTGGTGCTATTCTGGTAGCGATCAAATGAAGGGGTACCCAATAAAGGCCAGACTGCAAGACAGACGATGACGGATAAAGGTGTGATAGATAGGATGGATTAAACGGAGCAGTGATGAGTGCAGAAAGGAGAGTTGGAAGCAAAACTATACAAGGAATTTAGGAGGATGTCAAGCTTGGAAAGGGATGTGGCAGGGGTGGTGCTGTGCATTTCATCAACATAGTTGAAGGCTGATATAATCATTTCCTTAATGAGCTCTTGGCAGATATGGAGGGGGAGGCAATCTTTGTTTCTGTAAAGAATGTCTAACTTTGAATAGAGTTTATAAATAATAACAGTTGTGTGTGAAGAGAAATCAAGATTGGAATCGAGCCAAACCCCCAGGTATTAGAAAGACAGCATCTAGTGTGGGGCTGCACAGACAGGGGGAGAAGAGAAGTGACTGTAGGTTGTCCAATTTGTGTCTCATACCATGTCATGGAGAACATTTTTTTTAGTAATTACTCTCTGGTGATTTACATGAAACCAGTCAATGACCCTGCTGAAGTCATGTTAAAGGGAATTTTGCAAGTCAACGGTGGAGGGACCAGAAAATAAAGAATATTGTCATTGGCATACAAGTGTATATGGGATTTAGTACAGACTAAAGGGAGATCATTTATAAAGTGGGAAAAGAAGATGGGGTCAAGGATGGATACCTTGAGGCATGCTGGCTAGGATGGGGAGAGGGGGAGACAGGATAGAGCTCACCTGGACAGATTGCTGTTGATCTGTGAGGTAGGAACCAAACCAGTTAACTGTGGGAAGGACAGACCAGAGGAGAGGAGCTTGTTTAGGGACATGGTGTGGGAGACAGAGTAGAATGCTTTAGCAAGATCTATGAAAATGGCTGCCTTGATGTTCTCTTTGTCCATTTCAGAATAGAAGATAGTGGTCACCAGCAAGAGGGAGAGACACTGGAGTGGTCTTTCTGGAACCCTGATTGGTAAGGTGGGAGAGAACTAGAGAATGATTGGAAGTCTGTTATTCTTGTTAAAACCAAAGACTCCTGCAGTTTTTCAAGGGACAGGTGTAGTGAAATGGGTCAATAGTTGCCAGGATGAAAGGGTTACCACCCTTGGGAAGGGGGAGAACCCTAGCAATTTTCCAAGCTGCAAGGATGGTGCAGAAGGAGAATGAGAGATTCAAGAATTGTGGGGTGGGGTGGCGATCATCGGGACGGAGGTGCAAAGGAATCTGGGGTGAAGGCCATCAGGGCTAGATCTGGATGGGTTTAGAGACAACAGGGCTTGGAGTACTTTGCATAGAGAGACCAGAGGGAAACTGAAGTCACTACAGGAGGGTGGCAGAGGAAGGTCTTGGTGTATGGGGGAAGAGAGGCCAGGGAGCTCATAGGCGGTGAGAAATTTATTGAAGATGTTGGCAGTTCTGCAGGGGTTAGAAACTATAGTTCCATCTATGGTGAGAGCTAGAAGGGCAGACAGGAAGGGGGGGATCTGGGAGAGAGTTGATAACTTGCCAGAAGTGAGAGGGTGTGTTTTTGTTTTTCTTTTTTTGTATCTATTTTTCTCTCCTTTGGCCACCTGAGATGCTCCCCTATGGGGACATCCAGATGCAGACTGCCTCTACCTCAGACACCCAGACTCCTGCAGCTCCCCCTTCCCATAGTGAGACTGCAGGGAGCCCCCAACTCCCCACGGAACACTGATCCAGGCAGGTGCCGCCGTGAAACTGCAGACAACCATCAAGCCGCTCGCTTCAGGCACCATTTTTCCCTGGTTTTCTGTCCCCATTAGTGCATGCTCAGATAGTGCCTCCAGTCTCCACTTGGGACTGCTGCTGCTGAGTGATGCATTCCCCAATCCTACCCCCGGAAAGGAGAGCAGTCCACCGGATGCTCAATCCTCTCTGCCCCTGCTGACCCCTGGCTCCCCGAGTCAGTTCCTGAACACAGGTTGCTGGCATGGGTTGAGGTATGGCACCAGCGCCTCAGTCCTCTACCCCACTGGGCAGCTAAGAGAGGGTGTGTTTTGACTAGACTGAAGCTAGAATTCAAACTAGTCAGCCTTGACTCAGCCTTGGCAGACTGGACACCCTTAGTGCAGACATTTCTGAGAGCACTGTAAGAGTGCAGGTCATCAGGGAGAGGGTGAATTTGAGCTGGGCCCAGGCCTTGTCCCTGGGCTTGCATAGAGATAAGAGGCTTGTCAAGATCCAGGGATGGTACCTACATTTGACCCTAAGTTTTCTCAGAGGGGCATGCCTGTTCCAGACACTGGTGAGGATAGAAGTGAAGTAGCTGAGGGCAGAGTTAATGTCTGGAGCTGAGTAGACTGATGACCAGTCAGCCAAAGCAAGTTCTTTCAAGAGGGCATCAGTATCAATGAAGTTCATGGCTCAGAACAGCAGATATGTAGGAGCTGAGTGAGCTAGGAGTATCTTTCTGATGCAGTACAGTATGTGATGCAGTGGTCACAGAGTGAGACAGGCAGGACACCAGAGGCAGAAACGCAGTAGGGATGAGAGGAGATCACTCAGTCGAGTACGGTATGGTTGGAGGAGCGAGGGTTGTAGTGGGTCAGTTCTGAAATCCGTTGAGTAAGGATTAGTGACTCAATCTGGAGGGAACTGTCCTTGTGGGAGGGAGATAGCCAGTCCAGGTTGATAAAGGTCTAAAGTGGTTAGGGTAGGGGCGGTGGTGGAGGGAGTTTGGTAGGGAGGATAGAATATGACAGGTAGACTAGGAAAAAACACATTAAATACATAATAAGAAAGAAAGCTATGAGGATGAAGGGAAAGGTGTAGGACATGACTGAGGGGGAAAGTACCAGGTAACATTTGGAAGAGGAGACAAGCTAGTGAAAAAATGGAATATGCAATTTCCCTGAGAGGTAGGAAAAAGTGAGATGATTATTTTTTGATGGGCCCATAGCACTATAAGATTGGCTTCACCCTGGGTGGGTGGGATGATGGCTGCATGGGTGGGTAGGACTAGATGGTACCGCTGCACCACAGGTGTTGGAGCTGTACCTTGTTCAGCTGAGCAGAAATGGATCTGAGAGGGGAGAGCTGCTGAGCTCTTACCCTCTCGATCGTTAGGGGGATCCTTACTGGGGAAGAACTGTGGATGGCTGCTGAAAAAGCAGAAGATAAGGCAGGTTATTGGGCTGTGCAAGACAGCAGGTGGGCTTGGGAAGAAGGACAGAGAAGTCATGAGAGGGGCTGCTACAGAACAGCGACGGGGTAGGGAATGCTGTGGGTGAGGAAAATAGTCAAAGAGCAGCCTGAACAGGGTGAATAAATAAGGGAACTGCAACAAAATGGAGGAGGCAGCTAAAGAGGTGCAGCAATGCAAAAGCAGGTACAGCTGTAAGGTTCAGTTAACGCTCCCATTAGCAACAGTCCAATATGTAGTACAGCACATGTGCACAATGCCAAAAAAATGGTAAATGCAGTTACAATGGTTAAAATATTCAGTAGGAAAAACAATCACTTGAAGTGAGCCAACAATGAAGGCACAGCAAAGAGGATATTATAGGTCTGAAAACAGTTCCCATGGAGACCCTAGTAACTCTCAACAAATCCCATGTTTCTATGACCCACCCCACCTCTGAATATGCAGTTCTCTCCAGTCTCCACTAAGAAACTGTGCCATAAACATAAGGGGAAGTGTAAACTTTCTATTTCACCTGCTCTGCAATTGCGTAATGCATTTACTGCCTTGGCTTCTCCCTCCCAATGGGATGACATGGAGGATGAAGGGGGAGGATCCGATGTTATTATCTCTTCCACCCAGAGAGATGTTCCTTCTGACATTGAGGAAGAGCAGGGTTCACAAATAGTTAAATGAGTCTAGAGCCAAACTCGTTGTCAGTTGCAACTGGGAGGGAGTTTGCCTACCTAACATTTTTGTTTCACCTCATACAACATTAATTTTTATCTTGAATACTACCAGCATAAAGTCATACAGGAAAAGGTTATTAACATTTTCTGTTCTTCACTCCCTTCCTGGTGTCATTATTTCCCTACAAGACATGCGCCGAAAAGACATCTAATGAACTTGTTGTGGTTCAAAAGGCATGGTGTCAAGGACCTTTTTTTTAATTTTTCAAGGGCTGGATTTATATGAAGAGCTAGGGATTCTTTTCAGGGGTTTTGATTTCAAATTGACTAGATTGCTTATGCTTTCCCCAGGAATTGCACTGTTATTGGATCTCATCCCAGGTTTGCTTTCCCTATGAGTGATTAAAGTTTATGCTCCCCGGTCTAAAGCAGCCCGGGTTCAACTTTTAAACAGTCTAACCTTTTCTTTACACCATCTGCTTAGTATTTTTGGGGGGAGACTTTAATTGTGGTTTTGTTTTAGTGGATCAGGGTAGGAACACACACAAGTTTTACTGTGATTCTGCCTTCCTGAAGAATATGGTTACTACAGCAGGATTGCGAGAGTCAAGTAATTTTGCCTGTAGCACCTAAATACATATTTTTGAAGGGATCATTAACAACCCATATTGATGATTTCAATCCCAGGAATTTCAGGTATTCCATCCTCTGTTCTTTCTGTGGAAACTTCTGATCATTTGGATGACTTTTGTTCTTGCATAGTGTTCTATGTGATAACAATAATGATATTATAATGCCTTCAATATGAGCAAGTACAATTCACTAACTACATGAATGGTGAGCTGCACTACAGTTCACCCGAAAACAGCAATGATCCAGAGCATCTGTTCCATGTCTATCTCCCAATCTTTTTATGAGGGGGGGGTTATCCCCCCTGCAACCCCCCATATTTATTATAATCAACTCCAGGACAGGGGAGCCTGCCACTGGGGTATGGAGGAAAATTCAAGAGAGGGCTATTCTGGGTGAGGGCAAATTGCAGACGGGGAAGGGGCATAGAAACATAGAAACATAGAATTTGACGGCAGATAAGGACCGCTTGGCCCACCCAGTCTGCCCATTTCCCTACCTACTGGATAAGCTGCAGATCCCAGTTAATCAACAGCCTACTTCTTCCTACCCCCACCCCCTAGAATGGCCTTATGACTGTCCCATGCATGCTTGAATTCCACCACTGTTTTTGACTCCACAACCTCCTCCGGAAGGCTGTTCCATGCATCCACAACCCTCTCTGTGAAAAAAATACTTCCTTAAATTACCTCTGAGCTGCCCCCACCCCATCTTCAAATTGTGCCCCCTTGTTGTTGCACACCTCTTTTTTTGTAAGATGCTACCCTCTTGGACTTTGTTGATTCCCTTGAGGTACTTGAAAGTTTCTATCATGTCCCCCCTCTTCCTCCTTTCCTCGAGGCTATACATGTTAAGCTGCTTTAGTCTCTCTTCATATGTCTTCTGGTGCAGACCCTGCACCATTTTAGTTGCCCTCCTCTGGACAGCTTCCATCCTGTCCAAGTCTTTTCAGAGATTGGGTCTCCAGAACTGCACACAGTACTCCAGATGGGGTCTCACCAGCTGTCTGTACATAGGGATAATAACTTCCTGTTTTCTACTGGTGATGCCTCTCCCTAAGCATCTTAGTATCCCCCCAGCCCTCCTTTCTGCCCTCTCACATTGCTTGCTACCTTAGGTCATCTGATATGACTACCCCAGGTCCCTTCCATTTTTGTTGTTGTTAGTATCTCACCCCCATTGTGTACTTCTTCCCTGGTTTTTGTTTCCCAGGTGCATTACCTTGCACTTCTTAGCATTGAATCTAAGCTACCATACATTTGACCATTCCTCTAACCTTGCCAAGTCCCTTCTCATCCTTTCCACCCCACCTTGTGCATCAACTCTGTTGCAGATATTTGTGTCATCTGCAAAGAGACATACTTTTCTTTCCAGTCCCCCTGCAATGTCGCTTATAAAGACATTGAAGAGGACCGGTCCTAATACTGAACATTGCAGTACCCCACTAGTAAACCCCCTTTCTTCAGAGTGGACTCCATTTACTATTACTCTCTGTGTCCTAGTCTCCAGCCAATTATTTACCCAGGTTGTCTTGGGACCCACTCCCAGGTTGGCTAACTTGTATATTAATCTGTTGTGTGGAACTGTGTCAAATGCCTTGCTAAAGTCTAGGTAGACCATGTCCACAGCCCCTCCCTGATCTACTACTTTGGTCACCCAGTCAAAGAAATCTATCATATTCGTCTGGCATGACCTTCCTGCTGTGAATCCATGCTGCCTAGGGTCCTGTGCCCCTCTGGCCTCTAGATACTCGACAATTCTTTCCTTCAGAAGTGATTCCATCATTTTCCCTATCACTGAGGTTAAACTAACAGGTCTGTATTTGCCTGCTTCTGCCTTGCTCCCACTTTTGTGAAGGGGAATCACATCTGCCTTCCTCCAGTCCTCAGGTACCACCCCATCCTCCCATGATTTGTTAAAGAGGGTAGTCAGTGGTGTCACTAGTTCTACTCTTAGTTCTTTTAGAATTCTGGGATGAATCCCATCAGGCCCCATTGCTTTGTCCACCTTCAGTTTTAAGAGTTCTTTCAGAACCCTTTCTTCTGTAAATGGGCTGGTATCAACTTCTGTATCCAGAGTGTTTCTGCTGTTTGTTTTAGGTACCTTCCCTGTTCATTTGTAAATACTGAGCAAAATATTTGTTTAGTATCTCTGCCTTTTCACAGTCTCCTCTGCCCACCCTCCCTCCCTTTATTAAGCCTCACTATCCCTCCCTTGGTCTTCCTTTGCTCCTGATGTACCTATAAGGTTTTATCCCTTCTTAACTGAGTTGGCTATCTTTTCCTCGGTTTGGGCCTTTGATGTTCTGACTGCCTTCCCAGCTTCCTTTTTCTTTAACTAATACAGTTCTCTGTCCTGCTCCTTCTGTGATTCCTTGTACTTCCTGAATGCTTTCTTTTTCTCTTGAACCTTCACTGCCACTTCCTTTGAGAACCATAGTGGTTTCTTACATTGTTTTGTTTTGTTTATTTGCTTCACACAAAGGCTTGTTACCTCTGTGATGGCAGTTTTTATTATTCCCCATTGTTCCTCCACCCCTCCTTTCTGCCCATTTGCTAGTGCATTCCTTAGGCACTCACCCATTTTGGCAAAGTCAGCCCTCCTAAAGTCCAATACTTTTTCCTTTGTAAGCTTGACTTTATTAACATAGAAAGATAGAAACATAGAATTTGACGGCAGATAAGGACAGCTTGGCCCACCCAGTCTGCCCATTTCCCTACCTACTGGATAAGCTGCAGATCCTAGTTAACCAGCAGCCTACTTCTTCTAACCCCCACACCCTAGAATTGCCTTATGACTGTCCCATGCATGCTTGAATTCCACCACTGATTTTGACTCCACAACCCTCCGGAAGGCCGTTCCATGCATCCACAACCCTCTCTGTGAAAAAATACTTCCTTAAATTACCTCTGAGCCGCCCCCTCTATCTTCAAATTGTGCCCTCTTGTTCTTGCACACCTCTTTTTTTGAAAGATGCTACCCTCTTGGACTTTGTTGATTAACTTGAGGTACTTGAAAGTTTCTGTCATGTCCCCTCTCTCCCTCCTTTCCTCGAGGCTATGCATATTAAGCTCCTTAAGTCTCTCTTCATATGTCTTCCGGTGCAGACCCTGCACCATTTTAGTTGCCCTCCTCTGGACAGCTTCCATCCTGTCTATGTCTTTGCGGAGATTGGGTCTCCAGAACTGCACACAGTACTCCAGATGGGGTCTCACCAGCTGTCTGTACAGAGGATAATAACTTCCTGTTTTCTACTGGTGATGCCTCTCCTATGCATCCCAGTAATCCCCAGCCCTCCTTGCTGCCTCTCACATTGCTTGCCCACCTTTAGGTGATCTGATATGACTACCCCCAGGTCCCTTTCCATTTTTGTTGTTGTTAGTATCTCACCCCCCATTGTGTACTCTTCCCCTGGGTTTTTGTTTCCCAGGTGCATTACCTTGCACTTCTTAGCATTGAATCTAAGCTGCCATACATTTGACCATTCCTCTAACCTTGCCAAGTCCCTTCTCATCCTTTCCACACCACCCTGTGCATCAACTCTGTTGCAGATCTTAGTGTCATCTGCAAAGAGACATACTTTTCCTTCCAGTCCTTCCGCAATGTCGCTTATAAAGACATTGAAGAGGACCGGTCCTAATACTGAACCCTGCGGTACCCCACTAGTAACCCTCCTTTCTTCTGAGTGGACTCCATTTACTATTACTCTCTGTGTCCTATTTCTAGCCATTCTTACCCAGGCTGTCATCTTGGGACCCACTCCCAGGCTGGCTAACTTGTATATTAATCTTTTGTGTTGGACTGTGTCAAATGCCTTGCTAAAGTCTAGGTAGGCTATGTCCATAGCCCCTCCCTGATCTATTACTTTGGTCACCCAGTCAAAGAAATCTATCAGATTTGTCTGGCATGAACTTCCTGCTGTGAATCCATGCTGCCTAGGGTGATGTGCCTCTCTGGCCTCTTGATACTCGACAATTCTTTCCTTCAGAAGTGATTCCATCATTTTCCCTATCACTGAGGTTAAACTAACAGGTCTGTGGTTTCCTGCTTCTGCCTTGGTCCCACTTTTGTGAAGGGGAATCACATCTGCCTTCCTCCAGTCCTCGGGTACCACCCCATCCTCCCATGATTTGTTAAAAGGGGTAGTCAGTGGTGTCACTAGTTCTACCCTTAGCTATTTTAGAATTCTGGGATGAATCCCATCAGGCCCCATTGCTTTGTCCACCTTCAGTTTTAAGAGTTCTTTCAGAACCCTTTCTTCTGTAAATGGGCTGGTATCAACTTCTGTATCCAGAGTGTTACTACTGTTTGTTTTATGGTACCTCCTCTTCATTTGTAAATACTGAGCAAAATATTTGTTTAGTTTCTCTGCCTTTTCACAGTCTCCTCTGCCCACCCTCCCTCCCCTTTATTAAGCCTCACTATCCTCCCTTGGTCTTCCTTGCTCCCTGATGTACCTATAAAGGTTTTACCCCCCTTCTTAACTGAGTTGGCTATCTTTTCCTCGGTTTGGGCCTTTGCTGTTCTGACTGCCTCCTTTTGCTTTAACTGATACAGTTCTCTGTCCTGCTCCTTCTGCGATTCCTTGTACTTCCTGAATGCTTTCCTTTTCTCTTGAACCTTCACTGCCACTTCCTTTGAGAACCATAATGGTTTCTTACATCGTCTTGTTTTGTTTATTTGCTTCACACAAAGGCTCATTACCTCTGTCATGGCAGATTTTATTATTCCCCATTGTTCTTCCACCCCTCCTTCCTGCCCATTTGCTAGTGCATTCCTTAGGCACTCACCATTTTGGCAAAGTCAGCCTCCTAAAGTCCAGTACTTTTGTCTTTGTATGGCTTGACTCTATTGCTGTGTTTATTGTGAACCATACTGTTCGATGGTTGCTAGTTCCCAGATGGCTACCCACTCTACATCTGTGATCCTCTCTCCATCTCCATTTGAGAGAATCAAGTCTAATATTGCTCCCTCTCAAGTGGGCTCCAGTACTAGTTGTCTAAGGCATGCCCCCTGTAGGGCATCTAGAATAACTGCACTCTTCGAAGTGGCAGCTGCAACTGCACTCCAGTTAACATCTGGCATATTCAGATCACCCATCAGCAATATCTCCCTTTTTTCTGCCATTCTAAGTATACTTTCTATCATTTTCTTGTCTATTTCCTCCGCCTGAGAAGGGGGTCTGTATACAACCCCTGTGTGAATTGTGGTGCCATTTCCTGTGTCCTAATTTACCCACTGTGCTTCTTCTCCTCCCTGTTTACCATTTAGTTTTGTTGCTTTGATTCCTTCCCTTATGTAAAGAGCTACTCCTCCTCCTCTTTTACCCTCCCTGTCCCTCCCATAGATAGTGTATCCTGGTATGTTTACGTCCCAGTCATGATATCCAGATGTTTCTCCTCCATCAAGGCCACTAATTCAGGAAGCTTGTTACCCAGACTATGGGTATTGGTACTCATTGCTCTCCATTTTTTGATTGCTTTACCTTCTGTTGCAGCATCCCCCACTGACCTTTCTACCTTGGTCTTTTTCTCATTTAGTACCCTGTTTTGTAGGGAGAGGCTGGGATTTTCCTGCTGCTTATCAGTATCTCCCCCTTTGACTAGATTAAAAGCTTGCAAATGAAGCATTTAAACTGATTGCTCAAAAGACTTGTTCCCTTCCTGGACAAATGTAGACCATCCTGCGAGTATAGGCTGGTGTCCCTCCAGGTGGAACCCCAGTCCCCAATGAAGCCAAACCCCTTCGCTCCACACCATTTTTTCAACCATTCATTAAACTGCATGATGCAAGGCACCCTCACCTCCCCCATGCCATTGACAGACAGCACCTCTGAGAAGGATGCTGTGTATGCTACTTGTCTTAGGCCCCTCCCCAACTCTACAAAGTCCTCATGCACTGCTCTAATCTCTAGGAGGGTAATACAGAAAAATAAAAATAGTATACGCAGAGACCTAGCCAAGTTTGAACCTGGATCCTCCAACACCAGAGGCATAGACTGCCTCCACATGACCATATAGCCAATTGGAAACTGTCTAGCCAAACTGCGTCTTATATCCTTATTTACATGACCATCCTCCTGCTGTTGCTATATCCGTCCATCATGGTTTTTGTTTGTTTACACTCGCTATTCCCATGTTCACTCTCCTTTCACATTTGCTCTTTCTGCAGGCGGTCAAATTGAATCTCCTAGTTTGACTCACCCATATCACTGGATACCCTTGCTTTGTAGGTTCCTCTCCCTCCCTCCCTGACTGCTAGGCCATAGTAACATAATAACCAGTTGTTTACTAACCCCTTAATCTGATCCCATTGGTTTGAGGAATTTTTTGCTAGTTGATCAGTATTATCTGTGTATGAAGACTTTCTTGTCTGGTGGGAAGACTCCAAATGTGCTTTCTGTTCCTTTTTTGACAAGAAGCATGTTCTTTGCATACCTCTAAATATTTACAACACTTGAACTTCAAATACCAATTGAAAAAGCTAATTTTCCTCATGTATTCCTGCGGTAGAGATTTCACTTTAGAAATGTTAAGTCTCAAATGCTCTCCTACTAATATGACAGGGCTAAATCCTTAGAGATAAGAGTCAAAATTTGGTACTCAGGGGTCTAAACAATCACCGGATGACTTCAAGGTCTGTAATGCTAGACTTCAGTACAGACACATGTGGACTTTGCATTCATCTGTACATGCCCCTCTCTATCTCTGTCTCTTAACTATGTGAGCATGATGAATATTGTGCATGCTCATGTCCAGCAGAAATTTGGATCTACGGATATTTCCAGCTGCTCCAGTCCTTCTGCTCCCTCCTTTGATATCCCTCCATTGCCTACATATGTTCAAGTGTTCCTGACTCAACCTGTGATATTGTCAGAGGCTGTGGACACTATTAAGAGTTTACCCTCAAATATTGCTCCAGGGACTGACAGCCTCAACTCTGAATATTGTAAGACATTTGTTGATTACTTGGCACCTATATTGCAGGTTCTATACACACAACTGCTGGCTATAGGTGCCTTACCTCCCTCTTTGAGTGAAACCTTACTCATTTTTTATACGAAAAATGTGACATGATATTGCTAAAGAATTGGAGACCATCATGTGTACTCAACTTGGACTATAAAATCATTGCTAAATTGTAAGCTAGATGGTTGGTGATGACAGCAGAGGTCCTGATTTCTAGAATTCAGTGTTGCACTGTTCTCTCCCACCAAATTTCCGATAATCTAATATTACTTTGAGAATTATTTGAATGGAGTAATCAGGGTCATTGATATGGTTATGTTCTCTCTCTCTAGATTAAGAGCCAGAATTTGACAGGGTCAACCTATACTATCTGTTTGACATTATGCTACAGTACAGTATCATTCCCTTTTTGTGTCCTGGATTTGGTTATTGTATTCAGTCACATTTTTGATTCCCAGTGATACGTCCTCAGCTGGACATTCTAATCTACATAGAAGAGGGGTGAGGCAGGGCTGCCCATTGATCCCATTGCTATACTTTTTTTTTTATGGACCCTTTACTTTGGCTTTTACAAGGTATCCTACATATTGGCGGTGTTCAGGTTATGCTGGACACTCCTGAATTTAGAGTGCTGGAGTATGCAGATGACCTGTGTGTCTTATTAAGGTATTTGAAATCAGGGGATACAGTAAAATTCCTGTTGCAGGATTTCTAGTGCAGTCAGGTTCTAAAATTATGACAAAAGTGGGGCAATACCACTGGATGATTTTACCCAATCACAAATCTCAGACTTTGCTGAAGTTTCTGTTTAAACTGACCCTGTGAAGTTTGTTGCCATTAATTTTAACCACCATAATGTGGCATTTTTGGATTGGGAATACTGTTTACAGAAGGCAGAAGAAATTTTATCCCTTTGGAAACACAGGAATTTGACTAAATCCAAAATAGTTTTTTTTTACCAAAACATTGTTACTGCCATGTTTTACATACCTCAGTTATGTTTTCCTACCCCCTCACTCTTTAGAAACTAAATTGTCAAGTCTATTTCAAGGGTTGTGTGGCTCTTGCTTGAATTCAATTAAAAGGGACATTATCTATTTGCCTTGAAACAGAGTCAATTAAATTTTTACTAGTAATTTTGCTCTCATGGTTCGCAGAACCCCAGCAACCAGGGTCCCTTTAGTAGAGGATTAGTTGATACCTTTATTGACCATTTGGAATATGAAGGGTGCTTGTCCCCTACATAGGAGCTATGCCCATGTAGTACCTGCTTTTGAGACATACGCTATTCAGAAGCTACTTTTTTGGCATCTGTCATTTTTGCTGATTGTACTAACTTCCAGAGGAAGGGTTCATGTCTTCATATTCTAAGTTGTAATTATACAACCCTATTGTAATTGAAATTTTATCCACCTACCGAAATACTTGTGGCATTATCCCAACTTACTAATAAATCCATCCACTATTATATGTGGGATATTCTGTGGCTTAGCATGCCCAGTGTATTGGCAGTTAGAGATTCCTTGAAACATAAGTCTGTGTTGGAAAGAATGAGTCCAAGAAGCACCTGTGCAGGGATACTGGAGACACAATCTCATTTTTTCTTTGAATGCCCTCTTAGACATGCTCTTTGGCAGCACCTTAGCATCATGTGACACTGCCCTGTTTATACTACAGTCACATATTAAATACCTGTGCTTGGTATTTATCCCACTGTTTGGTCTGGTTTTTCACAATGAACCTTACAGGTTTGTTTCACCATGTGCACATGCTATCTCTGGCAGGCATGTTGTGCATTCACTATACAACAGAAAGTAATTAAGTCAGCCACAGTTGCCCATATGGTACACACTAATTTTCAACACCTGTATAGGAAACATAAGTTATCTTTCCCTGTCTCAGTGTTTCAGAAAATGTGGTCTGGTTTTCATTCTGCTCTTGCTTAGAGTTTATGATAATTTTGTTCTTGTGATTCCTGACTTGTACACCTGAAAAGTATATTGTATGATTTTTTTGTTTCTAAAATTTCCCTAGTCTTGCAAATAGTGCCTTGGGTTCTTTTACTTTTACTCCAGCACCCACAAGGACAGCACCAGAGATGGGCTGAAGTTACCTCAGTTTAACGTCTCATCTGAAGAACTGCACACCCCCTTCTACTGCACTGGTGTACCATTATTTATTGTATGAACCCAGTCCCAGGGTGGGACCAATGTAGGCATTGGCAGTAAAGTGATATCAATGTCAATATTCTTCCAATATTAAATATAGGCAGCAGACATTTCAGAGAACCTTGAGACACAATGTGATATCACAGTTGAGAAAGCTGCATTTGTTGGTAAGAGGTGTTCCATTCCAGAAAATTGTTTTTTTGGTATAATCAGAGGATGATTACATTATTGAATTCACTTCCAGAGGTGGTTGTTGGATGTGAGTATGTGAATGATTTTAAAACCAAATGTGATGATTAATGTACTAGCAATAATATCAGGGGATATTTGTAATAGGATGAGGTGAGCATAATGGACTCTTGTCTACTCCGCTTTGACTACACCTATGATATCTGTGAAACTGTGACATCTTTTTCTTTCTAGGTTCCATAAAATTGCTACATCCTTCAAACAATATAGAGCAGATTTAGACATGGCTATCTCCAGATTGCTGAAAACTACTGTGTACTAAATACCTTGTTTAAAAGAGTTCTTAATGATGTTCCAGACCATATGGAACCCTGCAAATTGAACATACTGTGTAGAATCCTTAAAAATAGTGTTATACCTGTATTACAATATGTAGACCTAAAGACATTGTGCAATAAATTCTGATTTCTTACCTGATTTGTGTTTCAGCTTTTGCTTTCTCTGTATGGGGAAAAAGTGCAAGATAAAAATTGACAGAATGCTGCATATAATTCTACTATACAGAGATTTGCTAGTACATTGGTTGCTTTCACAGACCAGTTTTGAACCAAAACTTAGGTTAGTACCAATACCTTTTTGTCTACTTCAAACCCACGCATATTTTAAAATTGTTATCCCTTTCATCCCCTTCCTGGTACAGTTACACTCCTCCCCACAGCTGTCTGCATCCCAATCCCATCCTCCTTCACCAGCACCCACAATATTATAATTATTAAATTGTTTTGTCCCACAGTGAATGACTGTCACAACCCCAACCCATATTCACTGCCATTCATAATCTTCAACAAGAAAAAGCATTTGTTTGTGTTAAATACAAGTATCCCCTATTTCTACCCCATTCTTCCACTCTAGCATCACCCTTATCCCACCTTCTTCCCCTTGCACCCAATATTGTAGAGAAAGACAATTGGCACAACCAATGCTTTTCTACACTAACTGTCTCTTAATGACTTAACATGCTCTCACTCTCTGTAACAATAACACCAGTTGATCATATCCTCTCCTGTGTACATGTAATAGCCAGATTAAAATTCAAGGATTAACATTTAGCTAATTTTCTAAAATTTATATATGATGCCATTTTATTATGGTCACCCTTGCGCTTGTGTGCATAGCAAGCATTTTGATATTATGGTGGGTTTTCAGAGGTTTGTCACTGTCAGTCCAATGCAGCATAGTCTTCAAGGAGCTCTTCAGTATCAAATCAATCATCAGCCAGGCTGGTGATGATATTTTCTGGTCTTGCCGACCAGAAACTTTGTATAGTACAAAGAAAAAAGCCACCCCATCATAGGGTGATTCTTTCCTTTAATCTGTATAGCACCGCCCAGTATGCAGAGATGATCAGCATCCTTATCAACCTGCCATGGTCCCCCCAGCATAATCTTAAATAAAGAAAAACATTCCTCAATCACTCCCACCCCTCCCTTCTTAATTTTCCAGCATCGGGAGACCCAGTCCCTGGTTCCAGCTACTAACCCTCACATCACCTGTTTTCACTGTGTGATACTGGGAAGACCATTCCAAGTGCTGACAAACATAATAGCCACACTGGAGTGCCCAATCACCAGTCTCAGTACCTGAAATAAAGAAACATGTCCCACATAGACTTTTTTATTTTTATACATCCAGTAAAAAAAGAAAACTGTCCATTGAAGTGTTACCACTGTTGTTATCTTCCCCCCACCTAACCTTCCCATTCAGCCCTCATCAACCCACACCTCACCATGTCTTACTTATCTACTGGGGCTCCAATGCCATAATCCTTTCTGGACTGTAGACACATCTTCACTCTTGAACGCCAGACTGGGAACTGACTAAATCAGGTATATGAATAAATGCATTTCAATGGGGTTTGAACATGTCCTCTTAACTGGTTCTTTGTTTGAATATTTTTCATCCAAATTTTCCAAATGGCCTTTTTGGGGCTCCACCTGATGAACAATGGCAATAAAATTATTGAAATCCATCCCAAAAGGTGATTTTATGGTTGCTGTCTGAAATAGCCCTTTATGCAGGACTTGAAAATTTCCTCCACCCTTTTTCATGTGGTGGTGACATAAGAAAGCTGTGTTGAAAATGTAAAGTAAAAACATTTAAAAGCAACAAAGTGATGAGAGTATGTTGAAAATTTTCAACACACACTTGATACTTTGGTAATTTTCAATATTTTCAACCCCAAATTTCAAAATACTAATTTATTCACACTGTCTTGTTTTAAATACTGGCCAAAATGTGTTTTCACACTTGTGGTGCAAAATCACCTCTTGGGCAGGATTTTAAAATGTTTTCACTCTTCTTCATGTGGCGAGCTCATAAGAAGGCTGTGTGGAGTCATAAGAAGGCTATGTTGAAAAGTTGGGGTAAAATATTACAAAATAAAATTATGAATGCACATTGACAAATTTTTGAAATGCTCACGTAACTTTGGTAATTTTCAATATTTTGACTCCAAATTTTCAGCAGCCATTTTTTCATACCACTCATAAATGTGACAGCTGTATTTTGTTTCCAAATCCTGGCCAAAATTTGTTTCTACACTTGTGACACAAAATCACCATTTGGGCAGGATTTGAACATGTTCTATGTCTTTGTTCATGAAGTGGGGTAATATGAAGCCTGTGTGGAGTCATAAGAAAACTATATTGAACATCTGAGGTAAGAATATTACAGAACAACAAAGCTATGAATGTACATTGAAATTTTTCAACACAAGCTCATAACATTGATAATTTGCAATATTATGACCCCATGTTTTCAACATAGCCATTTTTTTCACAACCACCTCTTGAATGATACAGCTGTCATTTTCAAATCCTGGCCAAAATGTGTTTTCAGACTTGTGGGAAAGGATAACGTTTTGGCCACTATTTTAAGAAAAACAGTGGTCATGTTCTGGAGCGGTCACAAGAATGCTATGTGAAAATTCGGGGTGAAAATGTAAAAAAAAAAATACTAAGTTATGAAGAAAGTTTGAATTCTTCAAATGTTTATCCATTCTTTATTTTTGCAGATTTTTGGCCCCTAATGTTTAACAAATCCTTTGTGTTACACCACATCCTGAACATGAAAGGTGTCATTTTTCAAATTCCCTCCAAAACTTGTTTTTGCAACCACAATGCAAAATCATGTTTTGGATGGCATGTAAATAATTTTCACCTTCTTGGTCATAACATCAGGTCATAAAAGTCTGTTTGAAAGTTGGGGTCAAAAGTGGGAGCCCACTGAAAATGATATATTGCCTCTCAGCTGGCCTTTCCTGGGTAAATAGAATCTAAAAATGTGTAAAAACAGGACACCACTGAAAATGACATATGGAGGGGCATGGTTTGGCTCCTAACGAGATGGCTGTCTAATGTGAGTGCTCTCCAACTTGGGGACAATCCTTGCGATAAACACCACTTTTCATTACAATTTTTATTCTAGAGCAGCATGATGGGTAACAGGAGTCACTCAGGAGGTTGAGTTCACCGCAGATTTCATCTCTGTATTCTCCTGTGTGGGGTGATTTGCTCGTAAGTTGCTTCAGCATGTTGAGATGCAGCGGCTCCTGAAAGGCTTCAGGCTCAAGTACTCAGCAAACCCAGGACATGTTTACTACGCTTTTGAAACAAATGGCTGCGGTTACACTAGCCTCAAACAACATTACATTGGCCATTAATAGATTTGATGCTAGGCTAGACCAGACTAATGAAAAAACAATGGAAAAGACTACAGCCCTGGAAGATTTTTCCTTGACAGTATGGGAACAAGAGAGGACAATTCTTATGTTACAAACCAAAGTGGATGATTTGGAGGACCGGAGCTGATGTAATAATTTGTGACTCATAGGTTTCCCCAAAGATGTAGAGCAGGGGAATCCTATTGAATTCTTGTATGACACTTTATCAGATCTCCTGAAACATGATCTCCCTCCTGGCTTTACAATCGAGCGTTCGTATAGAACCCTTACCCCAAAGCCGAAACCGGGTGACAGGCCTAGGCCGATTATGCTACGCATATTAAACTTTACAGACAAGGAGTGGATTACATCTCCGGCCCAAGAGCTTGGAGCTCTTTCTTGGCAGGGACACAAAATCCTTGTCTTTCAAGATTATTCCCGAGATCTGGCAGCTCGACGGAAGGAATACTCAGAAACTCAGCCCAAAATGCATGAGTTGGGAATTCAGTTTTCACTTAGATATCAAGTGACCATGAGCTTGGAAGTGAATAGTACCTATATCTCCTGTGCCACCCCAAACAGTCTTATGGAATACCTACACAATAACTGGACATCTCATACTAGTGGGGAGGGTGCCCAAAAGGAGACTACTTTATCTGAAGGTCTCCAAAAAGATAACTTATCGCTAGAGAGTGCCTTCACTACAGAAGCTCAACCTTACATTTTCCAGTTTCAGGGCCAGAGTTCACTCTTACCAGCCAAAATCACGGAAGCGACAACAAACAGAAAAACACCACAAGAGAGACCATCCCCAAGATTGGACCTGGAACTCCTCTGGTACATCAGCTGAACCTTCGTTGCCCTCTACTGAATATGTCTCCAACTTCTTCTCACCTAACAGATATGCATTGCTCACACCAGCTATCCAGGATCACTTCCCTGCATATCCAGAGAAGGAGATGGTGCAGGAGGCCACTAAGACTGAATTCCCTTCTCATGAAAATGCTCCAGCCGAACTTACGCTCAGTGCCTCCCCCCAGAAGCCATGGACAACTACAGTAGTAGTTACTGGTTCAGAAATATGCAATGTCTTGAAGTCACATCACCAGTCTCCTTCAGACACTGAAATAATGCTGGCGCTGGAAGTACAGGGTCACTCATAGATAAATGCCCATAATCTTATATTTGATCTGTATGGCTTGGTAAGGGTTGGGGGAAGGGATTAGTTCCTGTTGTGGGTATATCCCTTTCTTAATTTGATGCTAACTGCTGGGTAAATTACTCCCTTTTCCTACATGTCATAGCCTTGTGTCTTGTGTAGGATTCTGGGATGCAAATATTCATCCTTGATAACGTCTTTGCTATTTTTGGATGTCAGGATTACCAGATGTCTGGAACTGGGTGGGGAGAATTGAGAAGTTTAATCTCACTTTTCTCCTCCCTGGGGACAGGTCCTGGAGAATACAATCTTTAGGGAGGTTCAAAGGTGAGTGCCATCATTTAGTGGGAGGGATTATGGCAGTGCATGAATATTGGTTTTCTCCATAAAGCTGATATTCCCTTTTATCTGACTTAATGCGATAGGTGCTAAGCGCTTACTCAGTTTTGTTATCTTTCATTCTTTTGACTCTAGAGGGAAAGGATGTACATAACATACTGTGATGAGCAATACCCATTCTCATTGGTGTTTGCAGAGAAACATAGGTCCACAGAAACACACCTGTACTGTCAATAGACTAGACTACTGCTATGGTAATAGCAGGTGTGTTTATCAAATAGTACTCCACTTATATCCTTTCACAAAGAACCCCCGGAGCAATAACGCTTACATGGGGCCGTGCACTTTGTCTGTGTTTATAGTTTCACCACCCTCATTACAGGTGAAGTGGTAAGGCCTGTGAGGAGTATGGCTCCTCGGTCTGGGATACCCTTATACACCACTGTGCAAGGTAGCACAATGTTTGTAAATAGTTTGTGTTCTTTTTTTCTTTATGATCCAAATGTTATTGTTCGTCAATGTTCAGAATATGTATATAACTTTCTCAGATATATTAGAGAGTTATGTCACTAGTAATTCTTGGCAATTACATATTCTGCAGCAGACCAAGTCAGTAAGAACTGTCAGCTCTGTCAGTACCCTTCTTTGGTTTGTGGACCTTACCTTTACCCCCAAAATGTTTTATTATAAACTACGTAATGGGTGACATCTCCTTTATAATCTGGAATGTGCATGGGTTAAATTCCCCTTCCAAAAGGAAACAGGTGTTTACCCATTTAAAAAGATTTAAAACCCAAGTTGCCTTTTTGCAAGAAACACAACTTACTGAGCAGGATTACAAATACTTAATCAGAGACTGTGTGGGTTTAGAAATGCACTCCTGTGCTGCCATGAAAAAAAGAGGTGTGGCAATCCTGCTGCACAAATCACTCCCATGGTCTGTGTTAAAGAGAAAGGTGGATCCCCAGGGAAGATGGGTAATAGCCTTGCTGGACACCCTTAATGGCCACCTCCTAGTTGTAAATATCTATTCCCCAAATCAGGATCACCCCTCCTTCTTTCTTGATCTGAACACCAAATTAGAGTCAGTGGTAGAGAAGGACACACCTATTATATTTGGGGGGGTATTTTAATCTCACCTTAGTCCCTGTGTTAGACAGAAGTGATCAAGGTAAGGAAACACATACTCAAGGAGTGCAGGTGGCCCTTCACCTTAGCTCTGAGTACTAGATGGTAGACATATGGTGCTTAGTGCACCCTACAGTCCGGGACGATTCCTGTCACTCTGGGGCACATGGCACATATAGTATGCTGGACTTCTGTTTTATTTCCCAAACCCCTACACACCAGGTCTTGGAATCTGCTATTCTCCCCATGGTCATCTCGGACCATGCTCCAGTCCAACTGATTATATTTTGGGGCCTTCCTGCCCCAAGGTCATCTACCTAGAGATTGGACCTGCTTCTTCTACGCAACTCTAAATTTATAAAATGGGCCAAATCATAAACCATAAACTTTCTTCAGGAGAACCCCATAGATGACACCTCTGCCCAAAACACCTGGGAAGCTTACAAAGCGACTATGTGGGATAAGATCATAGGGTATGCCTCACATAGGAGGAAAACTAGAGAAGGGGAACTGACTCAACTGGAAAGAGACTTGCTTGATGCTGAAAAGACTCTTAAGGCTCAATCACACCCATCTTCTCAGTCTATGTGGGGGCAACGGGTTCTTGCTATAAAAACTAGGATAAATTAACTTCTATCCAGAAAGGCTGATTTGGTTCTCATCAAGATAAAGCACTCTTATTGGGGGGGGGGAGTGGGAAAATTTTGGCCTACCAGCTGGGAGACAACAGGGGAATAGATATATGAGGTGGGACTGAAAGATCCAGCCTCAGGGACAGTGAAAACTAATCCTCAGGAAGTGAACAATATCATGACAGCATTCTATTCCTAACTATATCTGTCAATCAGAACAGAGCCCTGTCCAGATACGACAGCATTCTTAAAGAGTATTAGTCTTCTGAAGCTATCCCCAGCACAGAATGCCACTCTCGAAGAGCCTTTGAAATAAGCAGAGGTAGTGGCTGCCCTGATGGCCCTAAAGAAAGGGAAGTCCCCCAGAAGTGATGGGTTTCTTGTAGATTTTCTACAGATGATGGCCCCTCTGATATCCCCATTGTTGTGCCAGGTATTTAAGGAGACTGAAGCAAAGGGTATATTGCCCCTCACTCTCAGGGAGGCAATAATCACAGTTCTTCCAAAAAAAAAATAGATAAACCTCCCAAGGAGGCAGCTAGCTATCACCCTATATCCCTGATAAACTCAGATAGTAAGATCTATGCTAGAGTGCTAGCTAACAGATTGGCCCCTATCCTATCCTTTCCTTCTTGATACATCCCTCTCAGGGAGGTTTTGTAAAAGGCAGATATAGTGCGACCACATTAGAACACTTATTAATCTCATTCACGTGGCTAGTCAGGAAACATCAGCTCCAACAGCTGCCTTGGCCATCGACTTTGAAAAGACTTTTGACTCGGTAGAATGGGATTATTTGCAGAAGGTTTTACAGCACTTGGGCTTTGGGCCCCATTTCAGATCAGCTATTTCTTCCATATATATATCTCCCCTAGCTAAAGTCCTCACTAATTCTGTATTGTCTGAATCCTTTCAACTACACAGAGGCACAAGGCAGGGATGTCCTCTCTCCCCTCTTTTGTTTGTCCTTGCAATAGAAACTTTGGCAGCTGCAATCAAACAAAACCCCCCTATAAAAGGCATTGGTCTTGGGCAGGCACAAATTTCCACCTTGCTGTATGCTGATGACTTAATAGTAACACTTGGGGATGTTAAGGACTCTATACCCCAACTCTTAGTCCTTCTAGACTACTTTTCTACCATTTTGGGACTAAAGGTTAATCAATCTAAAACAGAAATACTTCCCCTAAGCTCTCAGTGTCAACCCCAGTTCTTGGCTCATTATGGTTTAAAATGGTCTCAACATGTTATCACGTGCCTGGGTATTAAAGTTGAGGCTAACCTTGCATAGTGGTGGGATAACAACCTAGGCCCCTTCTGATTAAATGTAAACTGGAGCTAGATCATATAAATAGGCTCCATTTGACTATGGCTGGCAAGATAGCGGCCTTTAAGATGACCCTTGCCTCTAAATATTTTATTTGCTATCACATATCCCCCTGTTTCTCCCATCTCATTGGCTTCGAAAAATAGATGTGATGATTAGCTCCTTCCTTTAGGGCTCTGATAGGCCCCGCTTCAGTAGAAACCAGCTCAGGGTCCACTGACATTGAGAGGGTCAGGGCCTCCCCTGGGTCAAAGGCTAAAAAATGGTTTTTCAATGTGCCCAAACTTTAAATTGGTTTCACCCACACAATACTGAATCTCCTCAATGGTTATTACTAGAGCAGATTCTCTGTAATTGCCCTGTAGCAGCACCTTTTCTCTGGTTCTCCTTTTCCCATGAGTCTCTATCTCATCCCATTATAGGCTCCTTAATTAGATATTAGAGGCTTCTGCACAAAAACTAAAACTCCCTGCCCTCCTTCTTCTGTATACACCCCTATGGGGTAACCCTAACCTTACCACTGGGGAAAAATTGGTGGCTTGGCCTCTCTGGCAGGATAAAGGGATTATATTTATTCAGAACTTATTGGTGCTTAACTCATTGTTGGTAGATACCTATCAGAACTTGCAATTTAGATGGAACCTGGTCAAATCAGACTTTTGGAAATATTTACAAATCCGTGATACTCTTAAGCCCCTTCTATGGCAGGGAAATGCACTTACAGACCTTATTCCTCATTTAAAGGGGTGGCTCTTCCTATCCAACAAGGTAGCTGCCACAATGAATGCAGCAGTGAGGGATACTTTGCCCTCCTCTAACATAGCATCTAAATATAAGTGGGAAAAGGCCCTTCAAATACAAATCTCTGAGATGCAATGGAAGCAGTGCTGACAAGCTAGATGTAAGATTCACAAAGACATTCACAGCAGACTCATACATAATAAAATACTGCACTAGTGGGAAAGGACACCAGTGGTGCTAAAGAAAATGAAAGTCCTTGTACATGATACATGTTGGAGATGTCTCCTGCCTGGCGGGGACTTGTACCATATTCTTTGGCATTGCGCTCGGATTTATGGTCTATGAGAGAAGGTGGTACATGAAGCTAGCCTGATCCTACATAGTCCAATCCCAGTCAATACAGCTCTCCTGCTGCTGGGTCTGAGATCTGAAGCTCCACATCTTAAATATCAGAAATTTAGATGGCTGATGCTGTTCAGTATGCAGGTGAAGTGGGCAATCTTGCAGAACTGGAAAAGTACTATTATGCCAGGTATCAATGACATTATATCAGCACTTCCTTCCATGTATGAAATGGATAGATGCTCACACATACTTACTGAGATAAGTTCCTTCTTTCTCTGTTGGGCCCCCTTCATGGCTTACCTGTCAGCCAGGGCTGGTATCAGCTGATATATGCTCTATTTCCCTTTTGAAACCTCTCATGCTCTTTACCGACTGTTTACTGTACTTATTTGACCTTTCTGCTATAATGATAATGTTATTAGAGATTATACTTTCTTAGGGTCCATCTGAACTGATATTATTTGTACATAGTTTACCCACAAAGTTGTACTGTTTCACTCTGTGAGTACTAGTAGTTATCAAGGAGTGTCTGTGGTTGCTTATTGTGATGTTGTTTTGCTATTTTACTCAAATGATTACAATCTGGGACCTACTTTCTTATATATCTACTGTGTTTCCATGTTCCACTAACACAGTAGCAAGGCCACACAGAAGTAGTAGCTTAATATATTTATATGACTTTGTTTACTTTGTGGTGCCATTCCTCCAGGTGTTATCTTGGAAATGACCAGGAGAAGGTGTAGTTACCGTGTTTCATGAAGCCTTGTCTCATCTGTGGTGATACCTCCCTATGGTTGTGACTGGCTGGAATTACTAAGGTGGGTGCCTCTATTCATCTCTTTTATACTATGCTGTCTGATTGCATAAGAGATACAGACCCCCTTGGGGTCCTTTTTTCCTCTATACTTGTATAATACTTTCAAGGTGGCAATATGCTGGTACATTTTAGAGAGATGTTTGCGTTCCAGTTTTATATAAGTTAGACATGCTTGGAGTGCACACATTGTTCTGATATGTGTAAGTTCAGTATTGTGGTCTTGCAAATCATGTTTATGGCTGTATGTATGTGTATTATAATGAAAGCAATAAAACATTTAACTGAAAAAAAAAGAAAATTACATATGGCTTCTCTTCTGCTCTATCTTGGGAAAGTATCTGGTAAAACTGTGTACAATCAAAACCCAGTACAACAGCAATGCAAGCAGCAAACATTCAGCATTGACAAATGCTTGTTTAAACTAGGAATTAGGACTTCTGCTATTTAAGGAACATGAAAGAAGGGTAAATGTATATTTTTTATAAGACCATGAGGTATTATTTTAGTGCAGCGATTTGTTTGTGATCCTTTCGTAATGATCCTTAAGTGGGGATTCCTAAATCATATTGCATGTTTTGTGTTGCCTTCTGTTGTTACCTAGACATTAAATTTGAACCTGGTAGTTCCCTATAACATCGTTAGGATGCACTGCATGTTGATGGATACTTAAGAGAAGTCCAGATTCATGAATCCCAACACCTAATGAAGCTCATTTGGAGCAAAGTAATGGGACATTTGAGATCTCATCTAAACTGACATTCTTCTACTGGCAGTTGGAGTGGATGAAAGTTGTGAATTCTGCTTTTGCTGAATTTCTGCAAAAATGTGGAAATTTCATGGAATTTTCTGAATTTACGCTATTGGTGAGATCGGAATCTTCCGAATGTGTGTGGTGGATTTTCACCATGTTCAGCAGAAATTTTAGGATGAACTGCAGAAAAATACAGATGAACTGCGGGAGTAACAGTTCTGAGGAATGTTTTTCTACAGTTTGATGAATTATACCTCAATTCATGTAATTATTCTGCAGTTCAGTAATCAGTTCTGTGGACTGTTTTCTCTGCAGTTCAATAGAATAATCCACAATTTATACATTTATTCCACTGTTCTAAGTCAGAATTTCTGCAAAAGTTGCCAATTTGATTTCTGCACTTTCATGGAAGTGAAAATCTGATTTTTGCAGAAATTCCACAAACAGATATTTTTTTCCACACATCTCTAACTGGCAGTGATATTTTGCACCTTATTTATGTGTCTTAAACATTTCAAATTGTTTGGCAAGTGGATTTAATGACAATGCTATATGCTGCTTCAATCAATAAATTGTTGCTCGCTTACTGAAACTTTGGCTGTAATTTTTATGAGAGGAATGGAGCCAACTTTGATTTTCTGGTTTGGTTTTTAGTAGGTTGGCTACTGTCTTGCCTGCACTCCCATGTTCCATAAGTGTGCATACAATTGCAATATGTTGTGGAACAATTTCATGCAGTGTGATTTGGAATATGGTCAAATCACATGAAGAATTTATAACCCACTTTACTAATCCATGATTACTATCACAAACATGGCTGCCACTTTAGTCACTGAAAACCTTTAACTGTTAACAAGGCCTTGAAAAGCTAAGTTATTTATATTTTTAAAGCAGTCAATAAATAAACATTCTAGGGGCTGATTCCAGGATGAATGTCACTACTCGCAGGTGCATGCAAATTGCGACATTCGCCACTATGCAAGGAACCCTACACCATATTCTAAGAGTGGCAGGGTACCAGCACATACGACGTGAGACTTGCAACATGCACAGGCTAATCCCACTGGCATGGCATAATATCCCCTCATGTTGCAAGTCACAGCCCACTGCTGTTCGCTCCCGGATCCCCGGAACACCACGGCATGTGCGGGGGGCAGGAGCTGAACGGAGGTAACACAGGAGTCTGGGAGGCACAGTGAAAAGGACCCCTGGGGTCTGCAGCATGCGGTGGTGGAGGCATGGTCATGTTTTGTGAGGCAAGGGGAGACAGTGGGACCATGGTCATGGTGCTGTGGAGTAAGAATCTGATCAGGTAGGATCAATGGATGCCCTTAGAACATCTCCAAGATGCTCTAAGTTAGCTTCATCAGTGCAGCTCCTGGATTTGCGGCAGTGGGTTACAGCAGCCACCCTTCTGCAACAGGGTGCAGTTGCTGCCGTAACCCACCCTTCCTCCCATGTCATTATGGGTTGTGGTGTAGTGGGTGGTGTATCCTATGGTTGGCATAGCCTGCAGCCGACATGGTGCAGGGCACCTTTTGGAATGGGGAACAGCATATACATGGTGCAGGTCAATAGTTATGCCATGGGGTTTAAGTACAGGGTTCCAGGAGGCCGGAGAAGTATAGAAGGTACGGTAAAGCCGCAAAATTTTGCCCGCCCCCTCCCCTCTGGTTGATTCCTTTATACACTTTCTCCCGCCATTTCTTAATCCACACCCACATCTCTTCCTTCCTCCCTTAACCCATACCTAACCTCCACAATGCTACTTTGCTCTCTTTGCTCCTGAGCCTTATATCTCACCCAATCCCTTATGATATCAATGCTATACCCAGTGTCAAGATAATAACTCAGTTAATACGACCTGCCCATCTCTACCATCCACAAGGGCCAACCACGGATTCCTTATTCATCCTGAACCACGTGTGTAATGCAACCTCTGGGATATCCCACAAAGGCCACCCTATCAATTCAGCACAGCCCTGGCACCCTACTTGTATCATGGCTTTTATTAACCCACTATGCCTGTCCATTAAAATATTATGCTATGAAAAATTTTGCATCCATATATCAGGACCATCACTCAGCTCACAGCAGGCACCCAGGATTAGGAGGAAACGCTCTGACCACTCACTATTCTTGTCCCTTGGTGCCCTCCTCAAATTAATCTTCTACCTTCTGATCTGTTTTGGTACCATTGAAATAAATCCTGGCCCCATTGAAAGTATTTTTTCCCCTGCTGATTTATCCTCTATAAATGGCCTAAGCTTCCTACATATCAATGCCTGCAGCCTTTTAAAAAAATTCTCCGTAATACAGGCCTGGGTGGCACATACCCTGCCTGACTTTCTGGTCATCTCTGAATCTTGGCTCAGACCATCGACCAAAGACAGTGTTGTAAACCTTACCAACTATCAGCTCTTCAGAGCAGATCGCCCTTCCAGGGTGGTGGGTACATATATTAGCACACCATCTCTGCTACCTGCCTCATCATCACATCCGAACCAAAGGAATTTGAATGTTTATCAATCAAAATATCCCTTCCAAACTTGTCTCCATTTAAATTGATTGGCTGCTATAGGCCCCTCAGCAGGCCTTAAATTACTATCTCACCTGGGGTCAATAACCAATCTAGGCCCTGAAGATACCATCATCCTGGTGATTTGAATTTAAACTGGCTATCTAATGCATCTGCTCCATTGGTAACCTTCTATGACACCTATGGCTTTACACAGCTAATAAAAGACCCAACCAGGTTAACCTAAAAATTCTAGCAACAGCTCACTCCTGGATATTATGTTGGTAAATAAGCCTCACTTATATATCATGCAGGAGTACTACCGAATGATGTAAGTGACCATTGTCCCATAGCTGGCATAAGATCTTCACCCAAACCATCCAACCCTGCTGAATTTGTCCCCAAAAGGTCAAAAGAAGTTCAACATACCAGGTTACCTCCATGACCTGAGTAACACAATATATTGGCAAGATTTCTACCTACAACCTCAGTGGAAATAGCTCTCCAGATCTTAAAGGACATTATCACTAATGCTCTAAATATTCATGCACCATTCACCAATATCAGAACTAAAGTGAGGTCCTGCCCTGGTTTGCCACTGATCTTAAAACAGCCTTGCTAGCCAGAGACAAACTGTGGAAAAGGCAAGAAAAACTAAGGACTCCATAGATTGGCTAAATTTCAGAAAAGCAAGAAATTCATGTACAACACAAATAAGATCTGCCAAAGTGGCCTATTATAGAGCTGAATTGGATGCTCCTATAATAACGCAACCAGGCTCTGGGGAACTATAAAAGGGTATCTTGGGCCAAACTCTACTCCTGCCTTAACCTGCAAACTGCTACTAAATAACACAGAAATTACGGATAAACAAGAAATTCTAAATACCTTCAATGACCACTTCACCACAGCTGGACTAGCATTTGACTCTTCACCTGCAAATCTCCTGACATCTTCCTTGAATCTTCAATCCACCGTGGAACAAAGGCTACATCAACCTTCTCCTTCAACCCAATATCATTGAAAGAAGTGGAAGATCTCTCTCCAATTTGGATACTTCAAAAGTGCAGGTACAGACTCTGGACCCCTACTTCCTCAAGATTGCATCTCAAGTCTTATCTGCCCCTCACTCATCTCTTCAATCTTTCCTCACCACTGGATCCATTCTCCATTTGGAAAACAGCTCAAGTAGTTCCTTTACTCAAATCTGGTGATCCCATGGATCTCAATAATTACAGGCCCATTTCCATCCTATCAGTTCTGTCCAAGATGCTCGAAAAGTTAGTAAACTCACAATTAAGGGTTTACCTGGATAACAATAACCTCCTAAACACAGCACAATCAGGATTTAGATCAAGGCACAGCACCATTTCAGCCCTAGCCAAAGTAACCAACAACTGGCAGACTGCATGGATAAGAAGAATAGTACCTGTGCTGTGTTCCTGGATTTGAGCAAAGCATTTGACACAGTGGATCATGAATCACTGATCACCTCCCTTGGTTCAATAGGGTTGGATTCCCCTTCACCAATTGGTTCAAGTGCTATCTATCAGACAGATCACAACTGGTAAAATGGAAACTACCTATCCACTTTAAAACCACTGCTAAGAGGTGTACCGCAAGGCTCTATTCTTGGCCCCATCCTCTTGCCATCTATATTAATAATATTGATGCTAACCTCACTCAATCAAACATCCATCTGTTTGCTGATGATACTGTGCTATATGTTAGCAATCCTTCATTGTCTAAAGCCTGTGAACTGCTACAATCTGAATTCTCCATCCTACAACACAACTTACTGGATAAAAAACTACTTCTAAATGCCAAAAAAACAAAAGCTATGCTCTTTTCCTCACAAAATTGCTCTGCCACTACCCCATCATCTACCACCCTACAACTAACCACCTTACTTGGAGAGAAGCTGGAATACGTTGATAACTTCAAATATCTTGGTGTCTGGATTGATAACAAACTTGACTTTTCTGTACATATTGAGGAGCTACTAAAGAAACTGAGACAAAGGCTTGGTTTATTTTTTAGAATAAAGCACTACCTCAACAGAGACTCCAAAAAAAGATTAATTCAGGCTTCATTCCTATCCCTCATTGACTATGCTGACTTTCTGTATGGACACTGTTCACTCCCCCTCTTAAATAAACTGGACACCCTATACCACAGGTCCATCAGATTCATTACTGACCTTCCTTCAGCACCCACCATTGTTCCCTTTATAAGGCAGTTAACTGGTCATCATTACAACACAGAAGAAACAGGAATGCTGCATTTGATATTCAAAGCCTTATCAGGCAAGCTACCTACCTACATCTCGGACTGTTTTACTCAAATCACTTCTAGGCCATACAACCTAAGGATCAGTAAAATTATCATTCTTAAGGTCCCCAATGCTCTGCACTCAGCTTGGGAGGGCTGCTATCAGCTACCACTAGCAATTGTTTGAACTCACTCCAAAAACCATGAAGCTAAATAACCTCCCACCCTTAATATCCTTCAAAAGATTATTCACCACCCTATTCCCAGAACTCTGCAACTGCTTCCACAAGGCCTAATTCACGGCCCTACCCACCCCCTTTCTGCTCGTGTTTCTATATGCTGAAAACTCCAGTTCCCAGTCCCAAGATTCACCTCAAAATGCCTGCTAGGTCCTATAATCTACATATTAACTCTGATGTGCCAACTGCCTACTGTCTCCCAGATTAAAGTGTTAATGCCTTGTACATATGTATATTGTTATATACTAGCACTTATGTCATTGTATTACTGTTTTTTGTTACCCCTGTCATTGTATTACTGTTTATGATACCCTTGTCAATGTAATAACACTTGCACTTCTTGACCACTCAGGTCCATCTTGTAAATGAGCTATGCTCAATGATGTTCACCTGATTAAATAAAGATTTTGATTGATTGATTGATTGATTGATAACTCTGCTTACGTCATTGTATGCCTTATTGGAATTGGGCCCTCATTTCATGATCCCCTCCTTACTCACATAAACTTTTTTTTTGTTAAGTACTATTCGCAGTTTTAATTCCTGGAATTTCTTTGGTGATTATGAACACTCCTCCCCACCCCACCCGATCCTTGCCAGCTTGCAAGGGTAGATTTACTGGTAACGCTGCCACAAATAAAATTGAAACTGTGGCTTTGTATAAAGCCTTCTGCTGTGTGTGAGTAGATGAACATTCTGCAAGAGGAACTTTACAGAAATGTGATTTCCTGAATTACATGGTAAACAAACATTTATATCTACTGAATATGTGAATAGACAGAATATTGACAAGGAGGGTTTATTTTTCACAAGTTACATTTATCAAAATAAAATCTGTTTTTAATAAAACAGTTGACTTTTTTTAATTGTTTCTCAGTTTACAAATGTTAGAAGTACATTTTTAGATAGCAGGACTGTGTCAAATAATACCTTTTGTTCTTTTTTTTACAGTTAGCCTTTCTGAAAAAAAAAACAGATACCATACGTTTAATTGAGAAGTCAAGCAGGGCAAATTAATACACCTTCCAAACAACTTTCCTGCACCCTTAAGACAAGTAGTTGCTTTTGCCCTTTGCTCTTGCCTCTTAGTATTTTTTCACCTGCCCTCTCTCCCTTCCCAATGCCCTCCTTCCCCTGTCCCTATCTTCTCCTCTTCTCTCCTCTCATCCTTTCACTTCATAGTCACTCCTCTGCTTTATCCATCTCTTACAACACCCCAACTTCTACACTCGCTATTCCCTCTCCCTTGATTTCACCAAGAACAGCAGACTAGATATGCTTGACCTTAAACTCCCACCTCACAGCTTTTGCATTTGTCTTCTCCATAACTTCCTCATAAATCTTTCCCATTTACCTTGACAAAGCTCCTGGGCTTCTAAGTGTGTAAATGTCCCCCTTCCATAAAGTGTGTGGGCTCTTATTTCAAGGTAACTACCATTCCATCTTTCTTCTCACTGCTCTGGGGAGATGTGGTATTTCTTAGCTCTCCCTGTTTCTTGACTCCTACTGTTTCATTTCCCTTTTCCAGTCTGGCTTCCAAAAAACCCAGTCTACAGTCTCATCTCTCATTTGGTTCACTAATTCCATACTGAATAGGGGCTGTTCATTTTTGCAAAATTTGTTGACCTTGCAAAGGCTGTTGACACTATTTCCCATCCAATCCTAATTGTCAAACTCAGTGGGGCAAGACTATTAGTTCAGTTGGGGCAATCACTTATTAGTTAGTTGGTTCTGTTTCTATCGGTAGACACTCTTGTCTCCCCTCTCTCCTTCCCATTACCTCAGGAATATACTATAGTTACTGTACTGTATATCCTGGGCCTCATATTACTCTTCATGTTCCTATATAACCTCCCCTTGGTATGTATTTCCTTGTATATCCACACAGACAGCATGCAGATGACATAGTACTTCCATCTTCTTAAGCATCAGTCCTCAAGATAAAACTTTCTTTGTAGTGGAACTTTGATAACGTTCAGTGATGGTTTACACAGAAACATGGAAAATGATAGCAGATAAAGACATAGCACCCCATCCAGTCTGCCCAAACCTGTCTTATATTGAGACTGTGCCCTTGTCAGTCCTAATTACCTCCCCCTTCACAGTCTGTACACTTCCACATTATTTCCATGAACTGCCTCATCGTCTTTTGAACCTCTGACTGTTTCAGTCTCGATGATCTCCTCTGGAAGCTTGTTTCATTCTGTAACAGTCTTTCTGTAAAAAAGTACTTCCTGATATCTTACTTAAATCCACCCCCACTAGTTTCAAGGGGTCACCCCTGGTACCCATGTTACCACTCATTGAGAACAGCTTGCTACTGTCTACCTTGTTTATTCCATGGAGGTACTTGAATGCCTCAAGTCATGTCACTCCTCTGTCTAATGTTGTCTGGCATGTAGAGGTTTAGATCATCCAGACACTTCTCAAAGGACCTACCCTTCACCTCTGTATTATTCTACTTGCTCATCTCTGAAATGCCTCTAACCTGACTCTGTACTTCTTCAAGTGTGGGCTTCAAAATTACATACAATACTTCAGGTGACTGCAAACCAGGGTTCTATATAGAGGCTGTATTATATTTGTTTTTATGCTAGACATCCTTCTCCCTGTGCACCCCAGCATCTGATTTTCCTTGCACGCAGCCCTACCACAATGTGCCATTGCTTTCCTAGGTAATCTTCCTCTGATAGTCTCTCTACTATCATTCAATTCATCCTATATTCTGTTCTATTTTTGAGGGGTCTTCATGTGCATTACTTTCCACTTTTTCTGGTTACATTTAAGCTGTCAGACCCTGGACCACCTCTCCATGTTTTCCAGATCTTTCTTGATGGCCCTTATCCCCTCCTTGGTGTCCACTCTTTCAGAGACCTTGGTACAATAAGTCCAGAGGCATATACTGTATTTTCCTGAACCCCACCCCTGTACCACAAATAAATATTTTAAAAGGCACCTGCACTAGAACTGATCAAATCAACTGTCACTTAAAGAGCCAGTGGAGCCAAACCAGGCAGACAGGAAAATAATACAAAATATACAATGGCAAGAAAATGTCCTGGACTCTGATTAATCAGTATATGCCTGAGACAGTGATGTTATAGCACAATAACATCACTGTATTGATTTTTTGGAGCTGATGCTTCCTTTTTTCTCTTCAAAGATATATAGCCACATTAAAAATCTACTAAAAACTTTTTAAATATTTTTTTATTTTGTATAGCATCAAGCCATTATATAATTGCAATAAGGCACTCCAAGGTGTGTGTGTTATTGTGTAATAATGTCACTCCTGGGGTGGTGGAAACACTCAGCATCACCTCATGCTTCAACTCACCCCAGAAGTGATGTTATTACACAATAACATACACCTTGTCTTGTCTTGTCTTATTGCTTAATTGTAAGAAATTAGCTGTTGCTTAATACTAAAAAGCAGTCTCTCCACACTATCACTGTGCAACGCATTGGATGTCTCCCCCATGAAAAAGTTCACCACTTTAAGTGCTTAGGGGTATGGCTGGGTCAGAGTCATGACATTTTCACACCCATTGATGTCATTTAAAAGATACAGTATTCCTCTATAAACTTGACAAACTGTATCACAACAAATTCTTCTGTCCTCTTCCTGTCTACCAGGAGGTCATCATCAAGATGTCCCTCCCATTGTTTGACAATGCTGATGGAACATACTATAATCTAGAGGTTTAGAGCACCAGACTGACAACCTGAAGATACATCTAGTACACTAAGTTTGAGGTATAGAATATCAATAAATAGATATAGTAGACACTGATATGGGGGTATATATTTACCACTTGCCATGTCCCACTTCCTGACTTGGTTTCCTTCTCTAATTGTCTCTTCTATTGATAATATTATGACTATCTTATTCACCGTAAATTTTAGATATTTCATTCTGTATTTCAATGTACCTGTTCATGTTGAAGGTGAACATAGAAACATACAAACATAAAATTTGATGGCAGATAAGGACCACTTGGCCCACCTAGTCTGACCATATTCCTACCTAACAGAAAAGCTGCATATCCTAATTAACCAACTGCTTACTTCCTCCTACCCCCCCACTAGGACTGCCTTATGTCTGTCCCATGCATTCTTGAATTCCCCCACTGTTCTTGACTCCATGACCTCCTCAGGGAGGCTGTTCCATGCATCCACAACCCTCTCTGTGAAAAAATACTTCCTCACATTACCTCTGAGCCGTCCCCCCTCTATCTTCAAATTGTGCCCCCTTGTTCTTGCACTTCTCTTTTCTGAAAGATGCCACCTCTTGGACTTTGTTGATTCCTTGAGGTACTTGAAAGTTTCTATCATGTCTCCTCTCTCCCTCCTTTCCTCAAGGGTATACATACTAAGCTCCTTTAATCTTTCTTCTTATGTCTTCTGGTGCAGACCCTGCACCATTTTGGTTGCCCTCCTCTGGACAGCCTCCACTCTGTCTATGTCTTTGCAGAGATGGGGTCTCCAGAGCTGCACACAGTATTCCAGATGGGGTCTCACCAACTGTCTGTACAGAGGGATAACAACTTCCTGTTTTCTACTATTGATACCTCTCTCTATGCATCCCAATATCCCCCCAGCCTTCCTTACTGCCTTCTCACATTGCTTGCCCTCCTTTAGGTCATCTGATATAATTACTCCCAGGTCTCTTTCCATTTTTACTGTTGTCAGTATCGCCCCCCCATTGTGTACTCTTGTCCTGGGTTTTTGTTTCCCTGGTACATTACCTTGCACTTCTTTCCATTGACTCTGAGCTGCCATACATTTGACCATTCCTCCAACCTTTCCAAGTCCCTTCTCATCCTTTCCACTCCATCTGGTGTATCAACCATGTTGCAGATCTTTATGTCATCTGCAAAGAGACATACTTTTCCTTCCAGTTCCTCTGCAATGTCACTTATAAAGACATCAAAAAGAACTGTCCCAGTGCTGAACCCTGCGATACCCCACTAGTAACCCTCCTTTCTTCACTGTGGACTCCATTTACTACTACCCTTTGCATCCTGTTGTCTAGCCAATTTTTTATCCAGGCTACCACCTTGGGACCCACTCCAAGGCAGGCTAACTTGTGTATTAATCTTTTGTGTGGGACTGTCTCAAATGCCTTGCTAAAATCTAGGTAAGCCATGTCCACAACCCCTCCCTGGTCTACTACTTTGGTCACCCGGTCAAAGAAATCTATTAGATTCGTCTGACATGACCTTTCCATCATGAATCCATGCTGCCTTGGGTCCTGTGTCCCACTGGCCTCTAGGTACTCAACAATTCTTTCCTTCAGAAGTGATTCCATCATTTTACCTACCACTGTGGTCAAACTAACTGGTCTGTAGTTTCCTGCCTCTGTCCTGCTCCCACTTTTGTGAAGAGGAATCACATCTGCCCTCATCCAGTCCTCAGGTACCACCCCATCCTCCCATGATTTGTTAAAGAGAGTAGTTAGCAGTGTCATTAGTTCTACTCTTAGTTCTTTTAGAATTCTTGGGTGAATCCCATCAGGCCCCATTGCTTTGTCCACCTTCAATTTTATTAGTTCTTTCAGAACCCTTTCTTCTGTAAATGGACTGGTATCGACCTCATCTTCAGAGTGTTTCTCTTGTTTGGTTTAGGTACCTCCCTCCTCTTCCTTTGTGAATACTGAGCAGAAATATTCATTCAGTATCCCTGCTTTTTCATTGTCACCCTCACCCACATTCCCTTCCCTTTATTAGGCCTCAGTATCCCTCCTTTGGTCTTTCTTCGCTCCCTAATGTACCTGTAAAAGGTCTTATCCCCCTTCTTAACAGAGTTGGCTATTCTTTCCTTGGTTTGGGCCTTTGCTATTCTGACTGCCTTCCCAGCCTCTTTCTGCTTTAACTGATAAAGTTCTCTGTCCTTCTCCTTCTGTGTTTCCTTATATTTCCTGAATGCTATCCTTTTCTCCTTACCCGTCCCTGCCACCTCTTTTGAGAACCATAGCATTTTTTTTTCCTTTGTTGTGTTTTGTTGATTTGCTTTACACAAAGGCTTGTTGCCTCTGTGATGGCTGTTTTGATTACTCTCCATTGTTCCTCCACCCTTCCTTCTTGCCTGTTTGCTAGTGCTTTTCTGAGGCACTCTCTCATTTTCCCAAAGTCAACCCTCCTAAAGTCCAACACTCTTGCTTTTGTATGGCTTGATTGTATGGCTGTGTTTATCGTGAACCACACTGTTTTGTGGTCGCTTGTTCCCAGATTGCTACCCACTTCTAAATCTGAGATTCTTTCTCCATCCCCATTTGAGAGTACCAGGTCTAAGATTTCTCCCTCCTGAACTTACACAGATGTGTTGCTTCTCACCCACCTTCAGTACTGGCTTTATAGTAATCATATACATATTTTACCAGTTGGCCTTTTTCTTTCTTCACCCACCTCCACAACTCCCACTAATTCACAAAAAACCCCATCCCAGACTGGATGCCCTTTACCGCAGTCATGGTTGCATCCTGTTGCAGGCTCGTCAAGCCATTGTACAGAAAATGATTCTGCCAATTTTTGACTACAGAGATGTGCCACCCCTAAGTCTGCCCTCACCAGACTGGACTCCCTCTTCCATTCCTTCTGCCATTTAACCCTTGACTGTCCCTATTCCATCCATCACTGTACCATCTGCCAGTCCCTGGGCCTACCCTCCCTACAGGACCACAGACTGTCACACTGCGCATGCTTCACTGCCAAGTTCTGGTCCCAGTCCTTGCCCCATACCTCTCTTTGGTCATGTCTGCTCACTCATCCCCAGACTATGAGCTCAGACAAAATGACACTAGACTCCTACATATTCCCTACAGGTCCATCTTGATAGGCCAGGCAGCTTTCAGCTACAGCATGCCCAAGCTATGGAATTCCCTCCCTCCAGACATTCAACACACCTCTCCCTCCCAGCACCTCAATGGTCTCCTCTCAGCACATTTCTCCCCCTCCTGTTCATGCACCTAACACATCCTCAGCTCCTGGGCCAGTTACCCCTTCCTGGATTTGCTTTGTGCCACTATCTGTATCACTCTAATTATGTGAAGTGCTCATCTCACGCCTAGCCTTTTCTCTGTTTATGCGCATCATTGTAATGGCTGCACTACTTGCTTGCTTTATCCTGCCATTGTCCTAATTTGCACAGTTGCACTTGTATTTTTGCTACTGTGTTTTTACCATTGCTGTACTATTATTGATATTATTGTTGAGCGCCATCATTTTTTGTTCTGCCCCCAGGATGCATCTAAGATTGAGCAATACTATGCTCAACATGTCTTCCTGGTAAGACTCTTACATAAATAAAAAAATAAATATCCCCCTCATCCCTTTGACCCCTCTAATACCAGTGTCTACTTATTTAGTATCCATTTCTTTCAAATGATATTCAGTTGTTTTCATTAATGTGTTGATTTTCTGTTTACACTCATTTGCCTTCCTTTTTATTCACTTGTTATCTCTACTATTCCTGTTACTTTAGTTAATGTTTACTATACTGTATAGTTATATACTTCAGCTCCACTTATCTGCTGCTACCACTTAGTGTAATTGTCATGTTGTCGAAGAACAATGCCCTTTGTGATATGTATTGTTGATGAGAATGTGTGACTACTTTGATATGCTTATTTTTTTATGTCTATGCTCTGTTTGTACATTTTTTACATTTGCACTGGAATTTGATCCCTGGTGATGCCTCTAGATTATCATACTATCACCTCACTGAGTAGTACCACTTTTAACAATCTCTGGACAGAGCTGACATGGTTGCAGTTGTACTGTACAGGGAAATGCCCACCTGCTAAAGCCCCACACCTCTGTGTGGGGCAGCCCCCAATTAGCAGTTTAGCACTGTAAGTACAATTTTTAGCCTTGTGGTGTTTATAGTTACTTACTTTATCTGGTTGATCCTGCCATCCATCCCGCTAGTGTATTGAAGAGTTCACCCTTCCACAATCTCCTGTGTCTGTCTCGAGTGTGACGTGTGAGCCAGGGAGCAGCAGCAGGAGCATATATAGTAATACTTTCTGGGCAAATGTATTACTAGCTCAGGTTTGAGAAGTAGACATCTGGAAGCTCAACCATGCCCAAGTATAGGTCAGCAGGCAACTGCTGATATATGCTTGGGCACAGTATAGCTCCCAGATGTCTATTATATTTCTCAAACCAGAGCAAGTAATACATTTGCCCATTGAGTATTACTATACACACTGATGTTGCTGCTCCTTGGCTCACATGCCACACTCAAGACAGCCATAGGAGGTTGTGGGTGGATAAGCCCTTCAATATGCCAGTGGGAGAGATGGCAGGATCAACCAGATAAAGTAAGTAACTAAACATCACAGAGCAAAAAATTGTACTTACAGTGCTAAAATGCTAATGAGCTCATGACGGAACAGTGTGCCGTGCCCAAGATGGCCACAGTGGACAGTTCTGCCATGAGCTTAGTGCACATACATCATGAGCAGAGGAAGTTGTACATGCACACTGAGCCCTGGCTGCCATCTTGTTCATGGCAAACTGTTCCACCATGAGATCAGTGTGCATTCATGATGAGCAAAGTGCTTTCAATAATGGTTTCTGCTGCAGCTTCAAATTTGTGTTGCGGTCAGAATCCAGTCAGTCATTTTTACAGCTTATCGCAACACGGCTGAAGGCTCCACTCACTGTACCTGTAAAAATAGGCATTTAAATAGAGGCACACCAGTAGCAAGACTCTGCCCACAGTAAAAGTGTCAGTGTGAAACAAAACATAGGGGAGTCTGGTCAGTCACCCTCGAGGGTCTCTGATGCCTGTCAGGTTCAGATTTGCATTATTTTGCACTTTAAATTGCACAGTAATTGTTTGCTATTTATTTATGAAATAAAGGATTTTTGCCACATTGGCTCAAGTGGGCTGCCTTTGCTTAGCTCTGTGTAAGTTACTTCCTTATCACCAGGCAGAAGCACTGGGTCAAAACCATGCAGAAGTGTTTTCATCCCCCCAACACACACTATTGTACTTACAATGCCCACTCTCCCTTTTCCCATCCTGCCATCTGCTTCTTTTATCCTTGCTTGGACATCTCCTGTCTGCTCCTGCTCTCCCTTGGAATCATGTCCCTTTCTTCATTCCCCCTACTACTACTCCCTTGTCCCACTTAGATCAGGATTAACCCAGCTCAATAAAGTTTTCTGCACACAACCATTACAGAGCTGCAGCATTATTAGTCTATTATACAATGGGCAGAGAGTTTCCAGTTTTCTAACTGACTGAAATGGTTCAAAACCCAGTTCGTTAGGGGCTGACAACCTCCTGTTATAGAACATTTCTGGAAACCAGGACACAGCACATCTAGATGTACTAGGCTGCCTCCCAGAATGTTTGGCAACCATGTTTGAAATATGCAAAACAGCTATTATCCTATGCTTACCATATAGCTACAAAAAATTATTAACATGAATTAATGACCCCCTACCCACCCATCCTCAAACACACCATATATTTAATATAAACACTGAAACCCATCTACTCACCTCTTTTGATTTTTTTCTTCATAAAGTTTGAGGCCTCTGAACCCTCTGTTCTGAATCCCACAGCCATCACTCCTCCTCCTCCTCCTCCTCAGTCTCCTGCTCCACTCCACAATTCAGCAGCAGCTCATTCCTTCAAACAGCAGCTGGTTCCATGGCACCAAGTAATGGGACACCACTCTGGCATGCTCATGACCTGGGTGTGTGCCCTGAGCCCAGGACATCAGGAGCAGATAATGGCAATGAGAGACTCAAAGCACCCTTTGGATGCTTCCCTCCCAGAGGGGGGGGGAGACAGCGGGCTGCTTCCATAGCAGCTCCTGGTGGCAGCCCTGTGGCATCACTCTTAGTGGCATGAGTCCCTAAATCTGTTGAGTGACCCCAACCCCAGGATCCTTCCAGCGGACGCTGTGTGTGTGGGTGGTTGATGTGGCCAGTTAAAAGTGGAAACTCCCAGACTGCTGCAGAGTGCTGCCTGCCACTTAACACTGGTCCTGCCCCATCAACCATGGTGCTTTGCTGGAAATTAAGTACAGAGAGAGTCCTCCAGTGGTCATGCCTCCCCACCTCACAATGCTCCACCCTGGAGTGCAAGCCAGGAACAAACACTATGAGAGGTATGTTCCAGTTGTTGATGGGGGACAGTCAGGTATGGGAACAAAAGAAAAATAGCTGCTGCTGGCCATCACTCTCACTCACAGAAAGAACAGCTTCATACCAACAACCTGCTAGAAAACAATCAGGGTGGTTGGTGCACCAACCTCAAAGCATGATCAAAAAGCTGAAGTCCTGCTCACACTATTGGAAAACCCCAAACCCAACCCTCATCTCCCACATACCAGTCCTTAATTCCCTCCATCCCTAGCTCAGGACATTCAGTGGAGCTCTCCTGGCTTCAAAGTCAGCATATCTGCTGGCGGCTTGCAGCCATCCCTCCCACCCAGGCTCAGGACATCCACCAGAGTTCTCCAGACTACTGACCCAGCATCTCTGCTGGTGGCTTGTAGCCCTCCCTCCCAGGCTGAGGACATCCATTGGAGCTCTCCAGGCTCCAGATCCAGCATCTGTGCTGGCAGCTTGCAGCCTCCTCCCACCCAGGCTCAGGACATCCACCAGAGTTCTCCAGGCTACTGAACCAGCGTCTTTGCTGGTGGCTTGCAGCCCTCCCTCCTGGGCTCAGGAAGTCCACCAGAGCTCTAAAGGCTCCCAATCCTGTGTCTCTGCAGGTAGCTTGCAGCCCTCCCTCCCATGTTCAGGTAGTGCATCTCTACTGTCAGAGGACACCAATAATAGAATTAATTTTAAATTGTTTATCCAGACTTACTACTGTTGTACTGTCATTTTAGTCTGGTACTATAATTTGTCAGACTCTGGTTGTCACTTGACCCATGCTACCATGAGCTTGCTGCTGTTTGTATTTTATATTGTAGGGTTGCAGTTCAGCCACAGTGTACTTGTAAAGTGATTCTGTAGATGTACTTTGGAGTACTGTTCTGGCCACAGTCTGAGATCACTGGATAGTCATCATCTTAGGTTCTGCAACTCTAGCTAACCCCTTCCCCCTCTATTCCTGCCCTGAGATATGCCTTTCTTTGTTTCCAACCAAACCTGTTTATATTAATGTACCCTTTTCACTTGCCTCCTTAGGATGTCCACTGGAGCTCTCTAGATTCCTGACCCATTGTCTCTGCCAGCAACTTGCTGCCCTCCCTCCCTTGCTCAGGAAGTGCATCTCTACTTTCAGAAGACACTGTTGATCCCACCACTGCTTCTGTGGTGGCTGCTCCACTCATCCTTCTACCCTGGGTGGGCACTCCTTCTATAGGAGCAAGGGATCATGTGACCTGGTCACGTGCTGAGACTAATTCCTCACTTTCCCCTTTGCTCCTCATACAGTTCAAACACGAGCAGGCATTGCGCTACCCATACTATCTGCAAAGTGGCTCAATAGAATATATAGTAGGATTCTCTTTTACTCTAAATTATTCCAGCCGCTGACCCACTAATATTCCTGGTAACAGTAGTTTAGTGTCTGATTCCATTTCTTCCTCTTGCAGATTGGTATCCCCCCCCCAACGGTGTTGAACTCATGCTGTCAATATACTGTCTGGTCCCAAGTCAGTAACACTATTCACTAGACCACACAGCCCTATTGTCTTTTCACTATGTCTGTGCCCTTTTTGGTGCTTGTCTGGCTTTTTTTGTCTACCTAAACAGTACATTGCCTTACCCATCTTACCCTACATTATTTTCATTCCCTTCCCTACAGCCACAATCTATTAGCTAACCCCGTAACCTTAAGGAATAAGTTAACCTCCTCACATGCATGGGTAGTCTCCACCTCTCCCTCCCCCCCATAATCAGGTCCTGAATCCCTAACTACACTTCCTGTCAGTTCCAAAGTCTGGAATACTCCCTACCAGACCACTCAGCCTGTTGAAGTTCCCACTAACTTTGCTTCTCTTCTACTGTCAGCCTGCATATGCATGAGTAAGCAGGCTTATACATAAAAGTCTTATCCCGATCTAATATGCCTCTTCACACTCTTTCCCTATAAGCTCCCTCCTTACTACCTCAATCTGTTCCTCCCCATTGTTAGGACTTTAACCTCTGTTTCTGGGCTGATTCCACACCATAGTCGGCAGCTCTAACCACTGTGCCATAGAGCTCTTGGATCCTCAAGCAGTTCAGTATATTTACACCTATACCTTCCCACTCCCTGTGTGTTTTAGCCCCTACAGCCACTCCCCATCAGCTTTTCCTGCCATTTCTGGCACTGCCACTACTTCCATTAGCCCAATGATCTCCTCCTAAACCCCTCTGCACTCAGCACTCTCATCCCATCCGCTTTTCTCCTTTTCTTTGATTTTGTGAACCATGGCTCTCACTAAATGGATTATTCTAGCAACTGTCTTGCTAATTCTCCTTTCCCCTGAGCTCCCAAACAGCCACAATGAGGACTATTTATATGCTCCTAATGCCACACTAACCCTGTGTCATACAACTGGAACCAGTATCCTTCCCATCATTAGCAATGCTGGGCAGTTCACCCAAATTGGCTACCAACTCCTATATGGTTGGGTTATGATCACCCACCAAACACTATGCTTTGATACTGTCCCTTGTACAACAAAGAAGGGTAGGGATAGCAAGCATAAGTGGAATGTGAACCTAATACATCTAAAGAACTTCCTGCTACACCTTGCTTTGATGCTTTTATTGATCTCTGGTAATTTTCACCCAAACTCTGGTCCCCCCTCAACTGCCCATGCTAATGGAAACAATCACCAATCAATAAAATCAACATCTATTAACATCCATAGCTTTCTGGCCAAATTTGACCAGCTCCTGATGTGGGTAAGCCAACATAATCCAGATGTCCTCTCCTAGTTGAGATCTGGCTCTCGCCCAAGATATCGGATGTGTCCTTAGCCCTAAATGGATACACCCTCTGCAGGCTCAACAGGGTGGGAAAAAGGGGGGTAGCTGCTCTATGTATGTTGAAGATCGCATATAGTGCTACATCCTCCTACAAACTCGGTTTCCCACCAGTCAGTGACAGTTCGACAGCAAAATTCCCTACAGTGACTACAGCACTATGCCGCTGTAGGGAACCCACTGGAACCTGACATTGTCTGTCGGGGTCCTGCACCCCTCTGAAATCAGCTCCGATTCAGAGTTTATAATCCTTAAGTGGGGGGGTGTGGGGGCGCAGACCCCTGCGTGGGGTGTTCGGGGGTGAAGCCCCCTGAAGAAAACACGTCCAGCCAAAACGCAGTCGACCAGCCAGTTTCACTGTCAGGGCGTTCAACGAATATTTTGTCGAACACCGGTTGTGGATCCCTACAAACTGACCCTGGGGCTACTGCACAAGCTCTTACCCTAAGACTACTGCTTGGTGCTCAAAGCAAGTGGCTAAGAATTATCTCGGTCTATAGCCCTCTTGGGATCAATTAACTAGTTTTCACAAAATTCTTGAGTTTCTTTAAAGACTCCAAGCAAAATTGAAAAGTAGTAGTTTGAGGAGACTTCAATATAAACTGATTGTCTCTGGGAGGCCACCCAATTCAAGGATGCCCTGTCTTGTAATAATCTCTCACAGATGGTTGACTCACCTACCAGGATCAACTATTACACTGGCTCCAGTTCCTTGCTTGACTGGATCCTCACAGACCATCCAGACTGGATCTCCAACATTGCAGTGCTCCCTGATTTACTTAGTATTCACTCCCCTATCATCTGCCACTGTACCAACAGGACCTCTAAATCCCCTCACAAACTTATTATGAGTTGCACCCTCAAACGTGGGCAGCTTAACTTTTTCAATGCCCACCTTAGAAGCTTAAACTTCTCCTAGCTTGACTCTGGCACAATATAGACCAGGCGCTAGACTATTTCATCTCGGAATACAATGCTGCCTGTGACATCTATGTATCGAATAAAAAACACAAAGTTAGAGGAGTCCACAACTCTTGGATCACCCCACTCTGCTGAAGCTTATGGCTGCCTGCGATTATCTTTGGTCTCGAGCTAATGCCGCTGGCACAAAGGCAGATGTCCAGCATTATAAAACTGCTAGAAACACCTGCACCCATGAGACCAGACTCACTAAATCAAATTATTTTTAACAGAGCCTTTCTAATTCATTGGGTGATAACCAATGATTCTGGGAAAACTTAAAGGATATCACTGGTAAAAATAACAAATCCTCACACTCCTTGTTGCTGCTGAATGGAGTGATTACCCAGGATCCAAACACCATTGCCAATACCTTCAATGATGCAATTACAGACCTTAGCAGCATACTGCTGCCAGATCTCCCAAATGCATTTGGAGGAATTGTTCCTGGCCCAATGGCTCTGCACTGCGAGTCGCACTCAAATCTCCCCCTTCCGCCTTAAAGCTGTTTCCATACCCGAAGCCAGAAAATATCTTTTGAAACTACTTGGCAAAACTAAGCACAGTAGTGACACACTGAACCTCAGGCTACTTGCCCTTACCCTACATGAAGTGCTCATATCACTAACTAAACTGTTTAACCTATCTCTCCAGATGGAGAAATTCCCTCTGAAATGGAAAACCACAGTAGTCACTCCTGTCCACAGAAGTGGTGATACAGCCATGCACTCTAATAAGCACCCAGTTTCAATACTGCCCTCCCCACCCACCAAAAGCACTAGAGAGGATAATTGCTGACCAGTTGGTTGACCATTTGGACAAATATGGTATACAATGCCCTCAGGAGCATGGTTTCCGCAAGGGGCACAGTACCTCCACTGCCCTTCTGAAGTAATCAGGCTTCCTATATGGTGCATTGGACAGCTGTCAAATTGCTGGGGTGATTTACATCAACCTCACCAAGGTGTTTGACACTGTCAATCATAAAGTACTACTCTCTGACCTCCTCTCAATTGGCATTTCTGCTGAAACTGTGCTACAGTTCCAGAGCTACCTTAGTAATAGGGCACAACATGTAAAAATTGGTGACATCAACTCAGATAGTTGTCAGGTTCTCACTTGGGTCTCCCAGGAATCAATTCTTGCCCCTTCCTGTTCAGACTTTTCATCAATAAACTCCCCTCAATCTGCAAAGAGTTTATCCATCTCTACGCTGATGATGCTGTCATCATTTCAAAAAAATCTGACCCACACCAACTAGAGTCCCACCTTCAAAGTGATTTTGCTGCCATGGAAGCTTGGTTCACCAAATACAAGCTCTAAATGAATTATAAATAAACTAAATCAATGGTATTTATTAGTTCCCACAGAAAGACATTATCCTGACAATCAAGAATGACACACACTCCCCAAGAGAACAAGTAGAAACCTTCAAATACCTAGGCATCACCCTGGATAGCTCCCTATCCTTTGCGCAGCATGTAGATCAAATAGCTAAGGTATTCAATCCTAGAATTGGCCTATTATACAGAAAATATCACTGTCAGACTGAAGATGCATTATCCCTCACCATCAAAATCTCCACACTCTCTATCACTGATTGTGGCTTAGTAGTCTGTAGTGCAGCCACAGACTCCACCATCAAAAGGGTCAGTATTGCTCTTAATAAATCTTGCAGGCTGCTTCTTGGGGCAAACAGTCTAACCCACATGTGTGACCTATATGCACAAACTGACTGGCTGAACCTTCAAGGCAGAGTACGCTACCAAGTTTATCTTCTTGGAAAGATATACCCCCTGCCAGTCATCCAGAAGCTCCTCATTCCAGCTCCCTACTCCCACTCAACTAGAAACAGTGGTAGACAATCGCTGCTTGTTCCCTTCTTTTGGACCTCACAGATGCAAAGGTCTTTCTTGTACCATGCCCCACATTTTCTTAATCAGCTCCCTCTTGATATAACCTGTGAGCCAGACTAGTGTCATGTAAAAGAAAGCTCCACTATTGCCTCACTAAGCTGAGAAAATGTGACTGTTGGCCAACCTGAGGCACAGTAGCTGCTTTCTGTCCACCTGACCCAGTTTTTTTCTTTACTTCCCCTTTCCCCCATCCTTCCACATCCCCCCAGTGAACCTTTCCTTGTCCACCTTATTATTGACTGCTCTGTGCTTGTCTCCTAGTGTCCTTCATGTTTACACTTTAATTAAATTCAATTTCAGTTTACTGATGAACAAGTTAAAACTGTCATTTCAGCACATGGACAGTCATACAAATCTTATTACACATCATATAATAATCCATGTCTTCTTAAATTAATTTATACACTTAAAATCAGATCTTACACAATCTATACCATTCTATTCATTATGATATTTCACATTTTTTCCCGAGAGTACCTGATCGACATTGCACTATTCCAAGGCCCCTTTTTTGATCCTTATTTACTTTATATGGCTCTGAATAATATGTTTCTTTGTTTGCTCTATAATCTAATACATCTACTCACTCACAATGGTAGTCATAGAGAAGCTTCTCAGTACTGAGGTATACATAGGTATACTGAGGCAGAATGAGGCAGGATCACATTACAGTCAATTCAAATTGCCTCAGTGGTACCTCAGTGGTACCTCGTAGTACCTTGAGGTAGGAAACCTTTAGATAATTACCACTCAGGACAATCAGAAATCAATAATGCATTCAACTGATATCTATGTTCCGTATCCATATGTTCTAAAGATTGTCCCGAAAACGGCTTCCTTTCTTTCACATATATTGGGCACAATAATAGTAAATGTAGTTGGTCATCCTTCCTGTACTGGCATTTACATAGTTGTGAAGTCTCCTTATCATAGAAGGCTTTCAGTACTTGGCTTTCATAATAGCCAAATCTAAATATAGACAGAATTCAGCTTTTTGATCTGTTTTATGTTATAGATTGATATGGAGCCATTATAAAATCTTGATCCCGTGTTTGCACTTATTCCCGCACATACATCTCTCCTCTCCTCTACCCCAATACACTCTTTCACCTTGACAAAGACAAAAAAAATATTCTGCTTAATTTTCCATGTTTACAGTTCAGTGCTTCTCTGCTTGAAGTAGTTTAATTCCCCGCATTTGTAAACCTCCCATGATTCTTTGCATGTATACGTTTATACTGCACCAATGTTTAATTTGTATCTTTCATTTCTGTTTAAAAATTTCCCAGATGTATGTAATGTGTTATTTTCTGCTGACATGGAACCTTTGTAAATGAGCTCCCAGAACAAAGACGTTATCCTCAAAGTCGATAAATAAATAAATCAGATCAGGGGAAACAATAAGTAAAATCAATAACTGTCACTCCAGCTTTTTTTGAGAGTAATATCATAAGTCATTCCACTGACATTCTGCTTTTAAGAGACAGAGAGAACTTACAGTAAAGCTTGACTTTTTTCTCTCTCCCACACTCCCCCAAACCTCCCAGTGCTGTCACAATCTTAAACAAAATGGTCATTTGTTGAAAACTGCCTGTCCACTCAAATTCTCACCACAACTAATAGCTAATAAACAGAATTAATGCTAATAATGATGTCTAGAACTGACATTTCTAAGCATCCCTTAGTGGAATGAACTATAAAAGGGCTACTTTAACCAAATGAAAATGTATTTTTTTATTTTTTTTATTCAACATACTTTATTAACTTTTCTTGCAGCATACAGAAAAATACAAAGCAGAAGACAAGGAGCTGCAGTATTTTCAAAAATCATCTGAGAAAACTATATAAAGCCAATACAGAACAAATGCAAAAAAACAAGACACAGAACACACTCCCACCCCCAAAAGAAAACAGAAACAAAAACACCTATACCCAACCCTTCCCCCCCAAAAAAAAATCTGCACGCTGAAAAAATACTCTGGTGTACAACAACAACAAAAAAAAAAAAGGAAAGGCACAGTCAGGGAAAATAATCGGACCCTAAAATTTCAACAACAACAGTAAGGACAAAAGGGGCTCCCAGGTACTTGAGTATTTGTGAGGCCTATGTCGCAAATGTGCAGTGTGCTTCTCTAACTGAATGGCCAAGAGGATTTCTCGATACTATTCTATAAGGGTGGGAAGGGAATCTTCCTTCCAGTGCCGAAGCATGACCAGTTTTGCAGTGGCAGCAATTACAGCCAAATGGGCTTTACGTATGAGGGGTGTCCCCGGGGGGAAAACTGCCAACAGATAACACTCTGGGGTAAATAAGGAGTCTAACCCAAGAAGAGGATCCAGTACTCATTGTATCTCTTTCCAGAAAATTTGAGTATGGGGACACACCCACAACATGTGATACAACGAGCCTGGAACCTGTTCACAATGAAGACAAATGGGAGAGGAAAGGTAACCTAGTCTATGTAATTTTTCTGGGGTGTAAAAGATATTATGTAGAATATTAAACTGAACTAGATGTAATCTGTCCTGTTTAATATATTTATAAATCGTACCCCGAACTTTCTCCCAGTATTCAGTATTCACTGGAAGGGACAATTCCTGTGCCCAATAATAGCATACTCCTGTGGGGAGACATGGATTGGAGGCCTGAAGTTGTCTGTATATTCTTGATACTGCATGGGGCTGGTCTGCCTCCTGGAAGGCCATGGAGAGACCTTTAGCTGACTGTACAGTCCACTCCTGATTGCTTTTAAAAACTAATATTGCCACTTTAATTTGCAAATATTTGAAGGTGTCTTGGGATTTAAGCTGAAAACGAGACTGAAGGACCTGAAAAAGGATAAAGTCATTACCCAGAATAAGATCTGCCAGGGTACACTGCTTAAGCTGGGGTAAAAAAGAGGATAAAATAGGGCGATGTCCAATCTGAAAGTAGAAGTTATTAAAAAGGGACTGGGTGATTGAAATCTGCCAATTCTCTGATAAATGCCTTTGAATTTGCTGGAGAGCCGTGAGAGACCAGGCAATCAGGAAAGCATTAAGAGAACCGGGAAGTCGGGAAGGTTTTAAGTAGACTAACGCTTGCAGGAAGCTAGCAACACTACAGGCAAGACTACGTTCAATATCCAGCCAAACCAGGAGGTATGCATCTTTCATGCTTAGAATATCCCCTTTAATCCAATATACCAACTTACTTATATGCTGGCCCCATAATAAAGGAAGAGGGATGGGAGGGCAAGACCTCCCTTCAACTTGGGTGCTGTTAACTTAAAATACGCCCTCCTCACTGGTTTACCCCTCCACAGGAAATTATTAAATAATCTTTGGAGCTTCGAGAACCTGGATTTAGGAAGAAATTGTCCCAACATACCCAGCGGATAAAGAAGTTGTGGCAAAATATTCATTTTAAGAGTGTTTATATGGCCCCAAAGCGACAATGGAAGAGCGCCCCATCTGTCCAGGTCTGATTACAGAATTTGCACCAGATTAGTCAGATTTTCTTTAATCATTAAGGAGGTGTTCCTAGTGATCTTAATCCCCTAATATATAAGGACCTTAGGTTCCCAGGACAATCCGAGCAAAATACAATTAACTCTTGCAGTATAATGATTTAATGGGAAGACCTTGGTTTTGGAAAGATTCAGTCTGTAAGAGGATACAGTAGACAATCTATCCCATTCCTCAAGAAGGGCTGGTAGGGAGATCTCAGGGTCCTCAACATGCAACAGGAGATCGTCAGTGTAGTCCGAGATAACGTATCTTTCCCCTTGGATTTGTATGCCCTTCAGGACAGGGGAGGAATCCAGTTTATGTATTAAGGGCTCCAGATAACAATTAAAAAGAAGTGGAGAGAGTGGAAAGCCCTGGAAGTTGCCTCTTTTGAGGGTGAAAGAGTCTGATAGACAACCATTGCACCACACCCATGCTGTTGAGGAAGTGTATAAAACCTTGACCCCTTTAACAAAACTGCCAGGCATTCCGAAATGTCAGATTGAAGTGAACCAGAAGCGCCAGGAAACACGATCGAAAGCTTTCTCAGCATTGAGGGATACCAGGATCGAAGGGGACTCAGTATCCCACTACGCAGCCATCAGATGTATTAGCTTCCTCATGTGATCAACTGACGTACGCCCCATCATGAAACCGACTTGTTCTCTGCCTATAATCCCTCTCATCATTGGAGCTTGTTGGTTGGCCAATATTTTAGCAAGAATCTTGACATCTGAATTTAAAAGCGATATTGGATGGTAACTTCCACAACATAGTAAGTCCTTGTCTGGTTTGGGGATCAAGGTAATCCATGCCGTCAAAAAACAAGGATCCACTATTCCCACTTGAAACCAGAGATTGAAGACATTCATCAGGAGAGAGGCCAGTTGAGGGAGACAACTCTTAAATAAGTTATTGGGCAATCCGTCTGGCCCTGGAGCTTTATCCGGCAGCAGCTGCTTGATGGCCTGCTCCACTTCTGCCAAGATAACTGGAGCACCGAGGGGCTCTGCGTATGGGAAGGCAACACGGGAAGATTAGCGGAGCACAAATACTCTGCAATCTCCTGATCTGTCACAGCTATCAAGTCGATTGAGGAGTAGAGTGTCTCATAGTACTTACCAAAAATAGCAACGATATCTTGGGGATGGGAGACTATGTCACCACTTAGGGGAGATTTCAGCCCTGAAATGAATTTTGCCAGTTTGGCCTGCCTCAGCCTCAGGGTTAGACATTTCCCTGCCTTTTCCCCTGAATCTAGATACTTCAGCTTGGTACGGTAAATGGCCAGCTCCACCTTTTGAGCCATCAAGTCATAATAACTTGTTTGCAGGCGATGGAGCCTTGCCCATTCCTTCATTGGGGATGTACGACTTAGTGTGAATTCCAACTGTCGGATTTCTCCTATCAGTGATTCAAGGGCAAGTCTATTTTTCCTGGCTTGGGTAGCAGAAAAACATATAAACTCCCACCAAAGGGCACACTTAAGGGTGGCCAAGACCACGTCGACTTTCTCAATGGACCCCAAGTTGATATTAAGAAAATTGGATATAAAATCTTGGGTGCGTGTCAAAATCTCGGGATATCCAAGCACTCGTATATTGAGGTGCCACATTACGTCTTTCCAAATCCCTGGGCCCAACATATAAGAAACACCTACTGGTGAATGGTTGGACAATACTCTGGGGAAAATGGAAGCATCTATAATGCCTGGGAGGCAAAAGGAGCTCACCAACCAAAAATCAATCCGGGAGAAGGTGGCACGTGGGGGGAATAATATGTATACTGTCACTCTGAGGGGTTGAGGGTCTGCCATACATCAATGATGCCCACTCCAGATAGGAGATCTCGGAGGGCCCGCTGTGCTGGCAACAACCCAACTCTTTTACTGTCTGAGCGATCCATCTCTGTTTGGGGGGCCAAATTCCAGTCTCCACCCAAAAAAGTCAAAAGAAGAGGGTCCGAGACCACAAGAGGTAATAGCCGGGCAAAAAAAAGAGGAAAGTCTAGATTGGGGCAGTAAATTGATCCTAAAATTATAGGGGAGGACTCCAGGGTACCCTGAACTATGATGTACCGCCCTTCCGGGTCCCACCATTCCCGAATTTTAATAAAAGGTACAGACTTAGCAATCAGGATAATGGTACCACTACGTTTAGAAGAGTTACTGGCACCAAAAACTTGACCCACCCAATATCTTTTAAAAAGGGAAATTTAATCTCTCATTAGGTGGGTCTCCTGTAAACAGGCAATCCCAGCTCGGAGATGTAAGAGATGTTTTAGAATCATAATCCATTTTTTTTTGTTTTGTGCCCCTTTTACGTTCCAACTCACGAAATTATAGGGACCACCCATTCAGATTATCAATAAAGTAAAAGAATGAAGAGGACATAAATACCAATGCGATGCCCCACACACTGTCCCCTGATGAGATCAACCCCTGATACCATAATAACTGAGCGCAGACATAACCCATCCCCATACTACTCTGTCGGATAACAACTGCAATAGCTCAGAAGAAACAAAACAAGCAAAACAAACCCCTTTGTCCCCCTAAACCTCCCCCCTCCACTCCCCAAAGATTAACATACAACATTATTAAACCCAATATAGCTATTTACAACTTTCACTACCCGGTTCTAAACAACCGAACTCCTAATGCATATTATGGCACACGAGTACCTCTTTCACTGCCAAGTAGAAGCCAACCTCTCCTCCCTCCACCCCCCAACAACCCACAACAGTGGGGGCATTGGACATGAACAACATGTATGAAAAAAAAAAAACATCAAAATTACCATTACATGAGAAATCATCTCAAACATGCCTTGAAATGGAGGCAGTATAGCGCAGTGGTCTAAGGCTCTGAGCTGCAAATCTGGTGACATCCAGCAGACCAGACCTGGGTTTGAATCCCACAGCTTCCACTTGCATACTGTGTGACCCTGAGCAAGTCACTTAACCTCTTGTCGCTCCTGTAAAAAAGCTTTCAGCTTAGTGTGCTATACCTGGTTAAACAAAAAAAAAAAAATCTATAATATTTTTGAGGGCAAACCAAGAATTACAGTAACCATAATAAAAGAAATTAACCTGAAGATCATTTTTAAGGGACTCCACTTGCAGCCCTTAAACTGAGCTGAGGAAAAAAAGAAAAGGAAAAGAGAAATATACATGAGCTACCTCCTGCAGCCCACAAATACCAACCCCCAGTCTCTGATAAAGATGATAATGCTATAAGGGAACCAAAGCTACATGCTAATAAAAAGTCCAGACAAAAATGAGCATGATAGGACTCTATTCAGCTAACTTCAGGCAATGATGTAGTCTCTGCTGTGTGCTTATTGTAGTAATTAAACTAAGGGGAACAAAAAATTGCCATTCTTTCTTAACAGGAATGCTCCCTTCAACATCGCAAACACCAAACTCGATTGAAGATCACAGTTCCGATTCGACAGCAGCCTTCCAGCTGGCAAGAATGAAAGCAGCCCAATACTTCACTGTCAGTTCAACAAGGGAAAAACAATAAACTGCCTCACGCCCTCACTTGAACAAGTCTGGAAATAGAGAACGGAGCTCCGACATAGCTTGAGTGGGCGAATCCAGGATGACCCATTTCTTGTTGTGCTTCACTTGTAAAGTGGCAGGATAGCGCATTCTGAAGGCTTTTCTAGCTGTGATAAGCTTTGAAATCACGGGGTGAAATTCTTGCCTCTTAAGGTGAACTGACTGGGGAAGATCCTGAGATAGCCTAAGCTTGTGACCCTCCCACTGGATTTCTTGCACTTCCTTAACCTTCGCAAGTATATATTGCTTATCCAAATAGTTGAGGAGCTTAAACACCAGAGGTTGGGGAGGTGAACCAAGCAGTGGAGGGGGGCGCAGTGAATGATGAGCTCTGTCCACCACGTAGATGGTGTTGTTGGGTGAAGGACCGGCGATTCTTTCACATAATTTTTGGACAAAAGAGACAGAGTTGTTGCCTTCCTCCTTCTCTGGAAGCCCAAAGATGATGAAATTATTGCACCAGCTGCACCGCTCTAAGTCCTCCAGCTTGTTTTCCATTTTTCGGAGCCTTTGATGCAAAGCAGAGGTATCCAGGTCAGCCTTACCTCTCCATTTCTCTACTGATAGGAGCTGAGTTTCAGCATCTCAAACTCGAATATTCAAGGAGTCGATGCTCATCCAAATTAGCTGTACATCATCTGAAATAGCAGCGATGGAATTCTGAAGAAACTGCATTAACTCCAGGAAGTGCTCCTGAGAAAGCGCCGTGGTAGATGCAGGGAACTTAGGAGCAGTAGTAGTTTGCGATTTAGGCCACTTAGAGGCCTTTTCTTTCTCCGGTGTCTGTGGTGGGCTATGGCATGGCGGTGCTTTCCTCATATCAACTTCCATATCAATACAGCAGTTATCACAATTAGAGGGACTTCTGAGGTTAATTCAATCAGAATCAGGCTTGAAAAGTCCATGAAAGTAGATCAAATAAGGAATTTTAGTCTGAGTTGTCGAGGAGCGAGGGGAAGCAGTAGTTTCACCTACACAGCCATCACATGACCACTGAAAATTTATTTTTAAAAAATCAAAACTGTTTTAATTTTTATTCAATGTTTTTTAATATTTAATTTTTTTAATATTTGATTGTGGGACCCATTTTATAAGCAAAATAAGACATTTCCGGTCAGTGTTTACCATTGAATAAACACCCTCCCAGATGCTGAAGGTTCTCCACTGCACACTTAATTAACTGTTTATTACATGACAAATACCTCTCTGTCTTGTCTTATTGCTTACACTGCATTGCCTTTCTACTGGTCTTCGGCTAACAATATCTATGTTTGAATGCTTCTGTGCCCTGTTCTAAACACATTACCTTGTTTTGTTTACTTTACATGCCTATTATTTAAACAATAAGTCATGAGGGGTTGTCGGTTATCGGGGGATTTAAGATGGCTGGAGTGGTTTGCAATCCACACCAGTCATGGTAAATCCCCCGATAACCCAGATCCCCTGAGTGACTTATTGAGATTATACCTTATTTTTTTATACAAAATAATGAAAGGTTTTCCTTTTTTACATTTTCCATTTGATTTGTCTGTATTTGTTAGACCACTAAAGAAATAATACTCTGTTCAGTTTGTGGCGTGTTGCGAGAGTAATTACTTCTTGCCATGTTACAGCTTCCAGGTTTCTGTTTGCATCTTGAGTCAGTAATTTTTTTTTCCATTGGGGGAATTTTGTTAATGTTTTTTTTTTTCTGGTGCGATTCATACTGGGTTTTTTTTTGGATGTGTGGAGAAGTTCTTTCATGAGACCCACTGATGGCAGTTGGGGTTCCTCGATTTCAGGGTTGGATTTTTTTTTTTTTACACATGCAGCTGGTTGGCACCTATTGCGGTGATCATCAATAGATTTACAGTGGTGGTAAGGTGCCAGCCGGCGATTCTGACCGGTTGTTGTCTGAGGTCCATTGTATAATTTATTGTAATATATGGGTAAATGAAATAATACTACTGAAAATCATCTGAAAAATTCCCCGTATTACACTACTTAGAATCCTGTAATGGTATCATTCAATCCTCATATTACTATCCTTCAGAGCTCGTAATACTATTGTTCCAAGCTTTAAAAAATAGTATTATGAGACAGATATAACAGCACAAAGCACTAAATTTCTTGTGCTGAGTGCAAATCAGTTTTTACTAAAACTGTCACATACTGTAAAAGTTGACTTGCCGCTGATGAGAAATCTCCAGAAATGGCTCTCTCCATAGAAACTACAACAGAAGACAGAATTCAATTTGTAGAAATTCAAGGAAACAGCAAGACAATAAAAAAAAACACCTTCAATTTATGGCTCATTCACAACTCCCTCACAACAAACAGTGACTACAGATCAATTGAAGAAATACCAGTAACTGAGTTAGATACTCTGCTTGCCAACTTTGTGTTCAGCATTATGAAATGGGATAGATCTGAATATGAGCCCAGCACCATCAGGGGCATACTTGGAAACATTAACTATCACCTCATTAAAAGGACCCCAAACCACATTTAAACATACCACAGAAATGCTAACCAAAAAGCTAAACTGTTTAGAAAAACAGGCATGGGAAACCGTACCAGACAATCAGAACCACTAACTGAATTGGGCATAAACATATTGTACAGCAGTGGCACTCTAGGCTACCATTCACCCACAGCATTTTTACTCATGCTTTTCTTTAACATAGGACTGTAGTTCACTCTCCATACCAGTGGCCAATACCAGTTCCACTGGAGGGACCTTGTACGAGGCACAGACAATGAAGGCACAAATACCTTGAATATGATGAGAGACAAACAAAAACTCGCATTGGCACCAACAAGAGATGTCAGTGCAGTCTCTCCAAGAATGTACAGAAACACAAGCAACCTGGACCGTGATCCTAAAACTGCCTACAATAAACATTCTAAGTAAAGGTCCCCACAGATGCTGCACCAGAGTTTGCATTCTACCCTGCACCAATTTTAAAATTAAAATGAACCAGTTACTGTTACCAGTGCATGATGATCTGCAGAAACCAAATCATCATAAGGCTTCTTCAGCAAGCTGGAGATCTCCCTCCAGAAAAAGCAAATCACAGACCTTCCACATGGAAAACATCAGTTCAGATGCTCATTGATTCTGATGTGCCTCCTACTGATGTAGTTCAGGTTTCTGAATACAAAAACATAGAACATAGAAACATAGAAACAAAGAATCTGGCAGCAGATAAGGACTGCTTGGCCCACCTAGTCTGCCCATTTCCCTACCTACCTAACGGATAAGCTGCAGATCCTAATTAACCAACAGCCTACTTCCTTGTACCCCCCACTAGAATTGCCTTATGTCTGTCCCATACATTCTTGAATTCTCCCACTGATTTTGACTCTATGACTTCCTCAGGAAGGCTGTTCCATGTATCCACAACCCTCTCTGTGAAGAAATACTTCATCACATTACCTCTGAGCCGTCCCCTCTCTATCTTCAAATTGTGCCCCCTTGTTTTGCACATCTCTTTTTCTGAAAGATGCTATCCTCTTGGACTTTGTTGATTCCCTTGAGGTATTTGAAAGTTTCTATCATGTCCCCCCTCTCCCTCCTTTCCTTGAAGCTATACATCTTTAGTTCCTTTAGTCTTTCTCCTTATGTCTTCCTGATGCATACCCTGCATCATTTTGGTTGCCCTCCTTTGGACAGCCTCCACTCTGTGTGTGTCTTTGTGGAGATGGGGTCTCCTGAACTGTACACAGTACTCCAGATGTGGTCTTACCAACTGTCTGTACAGAGGGCCAACAACTTCCTTTTTTCTACTGGTGATGCCTCTCCCTATGCATCCCAGTATCCCCCCAGACCTCCGTACTGCCTTCTCACATTGCTAGCCCACCTTTAGGTCTTCTGATATGACTACCCCTAGGTCCCTTTCCATTTTTGTTGTTGTCAGTATCTTACCCCCCATTGTGTACTCTTCCCCTGGGTTTTTGTTTCCCAAGTGCATTCTTTTGCACTTCTTTGCATTGAATCTAAGCTGCCATACATTTGACCATTCCTCCAACCTTGCCAACTCCCTTTTCATCCTTTCCACCCCACCTTGTGTATCAACCCAGTTGCAGATCTTTGTGTCATCTACAAAGAGACATACTTTCCCTTCCAGTCCCTCTGCAATGTCACATATAAAGACATTAAAAAGGACCGGTCCCGGTACCGAACCCTGCAGTACCCCACTAGTAACCCTCCTTTCTTCACAGTGGACTCCATTTACTATTACCCGCTATGTCCTGTTGTCCAGCCAGTGTTTTAGCCAGGCTACCACCCTAGGACCCACTCCCAGGCTGGCTAATTTGATTATTAATCTTTTGTGCTGTACTGTGTCAAATGCCTTGCTAAAGTCCAGGTAGGCCATGTCCACAGCCCCTCCTTCATCTACTGCTTTGGTCACCCAGTCAAAGAAATCAATTAGATTTGCCTGACATGACCATCCCACTGTGACACCATACTGCCTTGGGTACTGTGCCCTACTGACCTCTAGGTATTCAACAATTCTTTCCTTAAGAAGTGATTCCATCATTTCCTCTACCACTGAGGTCAAACTGACAGGTCTGTAGTTTCCTGCCTCTGTCTTGCTCCCACTTTTGTGAAGGGGAATCACATCCACCCTCCTCCAGTCCTCAGTACCACCCCATCCTCCCATGATTTATTAAAAAGGGTAGTCAGTGGTGTTACTAGTTCTTCCCTTAGTTCTTTTAAAATTCTAAGGTGAATCCCATCAGGCCCCATTACTTTATCACCCTTCAGTTTTAAGAGTTCTTTCAGAACCTTTTCTTCTGTGAAAGGACTAATATCAGCCCCCCTATCCAGAGTGCTTCTATTGACTGGATTAGGTATTTCCCCCTGCTTTTCCATTGTGAGTACTGAGCAGAAGTATTCATTCTATATCCCTGTTTTTTCACTGTTGCTCTCTGCCCAACCGCCTTCCTCTTTGTTCAGCCTCAGTATCCCTGCCTTAGTCTTTCTTTGCTCCCTAATGTACCTATAAAAGGTTTTATCCCCCTTCTTAACCAAATTGGTTATCTTTTCCTCGGTTTGGGCCTTTGCTATTCTGACTGCCATACCCACTTCCTTCTGCTTTAACTGGTACAGTTCTCGGTCCTGCTCCTTCTGTGTTTCCTTATACTTCCTGAATGCTATCTTTTTCTTCCTTACCTTCCCTGCCACTTCTTTTGAGAACCATAGTACTTTTTTCTTTCATTTTGATTTGTTTATTTGCTTCAAACAAAAACTTGTTGCCTCTGTGATGGTGGTTTTGATGTTTCCCCATTGTTGTTCCACCCCATCTTCTTGCCTGTTTGCTAGTGCTTTTCTAAGGCACTCTCCCATTTTGACAAAATCATCCCTTCTGAAGTCATGTACCTTCACTTTTGTGTGCCTTGACTCTACAGCTAATTTTATCGTGAACCACACTGTTTGGTGGTCGCTTGTTCCCAGATGGCTACCCACTTCAAGATCAGAGATCCTCTCTCCTTCCCCATTTAAGAGTACCAGATCTAAGATTGCTCTCTCCTGAGTGGGTTCCAAAACTAGCTGTCTGAGGCATGCTCCTTGTAGGGCATTGAGAATGGCCCTGCTCTTGGATGTGGCTGCAGCAAAGGTGCTCCAGCCAACATCTGGCATATTCAGGTCCTCCATCAGCAATATCTCCCCTTTATCTGCCATCCTAAGGATGCCTTATATCATTTCCTTGTCCATTCCCCCTCTGAGATAGGGGTCTGTATGCAACCCCTGTGTGGATTGTGGAGCCATTTCCAGACTCCAGGGTGACCCACAGTGCCTCCTCTCCTCCCTGTTTACCCTTTAGTTCTGTTGCTTTTATCTCTCCCCTTACATAGAGAGCTACTCCTCCTCCTTCTCTTCTTCCCTCCCTGTCTCTCCTGTAGATTGCGTACCCTGGTATGTTGGCATCCCAGTCATGGTTCTCTGTGTATCTTGTTTGTGTGACTGCCACAATATCCAGGCATCCCTCTTCCATCAAGGCCACAATTTTGGGGAGCTTTTTACCTAGACTACGGGCATTGGTGCTCATTACCCTCCATTTTTTATGGCTTTATTTCTTTTCGTCACATCCCAGTCCCCACTGCCTTTGTCTTTTTCTCCATTTACCCCTGCCCTTCTCCCTATCAACTGCTCTCTTTTGGTGTTCACCTCACTAATTACCCTGATTTTTTTTTGGGGGGGGCTAGGATTTCCCTTCTCTTCTTCAGTGCCTCCCCTCTTGGCAAGTTTAAATGCTTTCCACTGAAGCATTTAAACCTATCACCTAGGATCCCGGTTCCCCTTCAGGATAGATGCAGATCATCATGCCTGCATAAGCCTGCATCCCTCCAGGTGGAGTACCAGTCACCAATGAAGCCAAATCTCTGAGCTCTGCACCAGCTTTTGAACCAGTCATTGAATCCCATGGTGCAGAGTGCCCTAGCCTCATCCATGCTATAGACAGGTAGCACTTCCAAGAAAGTTACCGTGTGTGCTACTTCTCAAGGCCCCTTCCCAACTCCACAAACTCCTGTTGCACTGCTCTGATCCCATTCTCAGCCAGGTCATTCGTCTCTAGGTGGATAATGACATCCAGCTCCCTCCCCCTTGCCACTGCTCCCACGATCCTGAGGATTAGTTTCCTGTCCCTCCAAGTCTTGGTGCCAGGCAGGTACCTTACCTCCCTTTCCCCTCCCTCCCCCAGTTCTACCCCCTAACAATTGAGTCCCCCACCAGGAGTTGTTTCCTTCCCCTGTGGGGTCCTGGGCCACACTCCTGTGGGTCTCCATTGTGGAGGTTCCCAGCATAATCCTTGGTCTCCACTGCAGGTGCCTCCATAGAGGAACCATGCTTCACCAGAGTGGTGAATGAATCGTGGAGATGCACAACTGGAGGGCTGCACCTCTATTCCACCACCCTCACCCTCCCTGACCCCATTGGGGCCCAATCACTCCTCTTTCTTAAGCAACCTCTGAGGTAGTGGTGGTGGCCTGGGTGGTCCCTGAGTGGGGGAACAGGTTTCCTGAATCCTTGCCAGGTCAGCATGGAGACGAACAACCTCCTCCCTCAGACCAGAGAGGTGCCTGCAAATAGGGCAGCAATGCAGTTTCCAGAATATCTCCCGGAAGACTGCTGCTTCACAGCCAGTGCATTGCACCACTCCCCACATGTCTGTGTCCTTCCAGTTACAGATGCTTTTTTTGTTTTTTGTTCTTGTTTTAGTGTGCGCAAGCTTGTGAGTGTCTCTACCCCCATTCAGTGTGCTGTGCCTTTAAGGATATGAACAGGTGTATGTTGTTAGCAGTTTTGAGAAAGTGATGTCAGAGCCCCTGCTATAAAAGAAGTTATGCACTTGGGGTGGGTGGGGTGAGGGGAAGGATGGGTGGGAGTAAACCTATGCTGTCCAGAAACATTCACCTACAACTCTTACCCTCCACCCCGGGAAGTGCCTTCCTTCCTTTCAGACACCTATTTCACAAAGGATAAGTAACAGGTCTAGTCATAACTGACTGCAAATATCTCCAAGCTACAGTTCCTCCCTGGCAAATTAAAGTTAAAACTAAGAAAAGTCCACCCCAAAAACAGAATCAATATTTGTTACTTACACAGGTCCTAAAAGTAATAATTCAGTCCAGAGTAGTCTAGAAATTAACCTCCTTGATTCAAAGAAGCTGTGGCTGCTTTCTCACTCTCTGTCTTCAATGTGAGAAGGAGACTGCAACACCTCTGACAAAAAAAAACTTTCCAGCAAAAAATAAATAAATAAAAGAGGGGAAAACAGTAATTTTGCTTAGCCTAAAGATAAAAAGTCACAAAAATTTAAGTACCACCTGTAATAATTTCACAGAAGATATAACCTGTAAGAAACACTTTGCTACAGAGAAAAATAAAGCAGTAACCGAAGATATACCTTGCAAAAGACAATCTGAATCAGAAGATTACAGCAGTAATCTGTCAGCACACACATGTAGGCACACCTTGCAATAATGCAGCAGAAGGTATGCCCAGCAACAGCAATGTGAATCAGAGAAAAATAAAGCAATAAAAGGTTAGTAACAAACAGTAACAATCCCTGTGTGTACAAAATGAAAACAACACACAGTAAATCTGCCTAGCCAAAAGTCTTAATCCTTTCCCTTACTCTGGTGAGGTTCTTAGTTCTGTCCTTTCAAGCAAGCTAGAAGAAAAGAGTTCAGGTAAAACTAGGTGCCTTGGCCAGCAAACCAAGCCTTCCACAACATTCAATCAATAAACAGCTACTGTATAGTACCTTATCAGAAAAGAAGTAAAAAGCCATTTCCTCGGTCTTCTCCTTTGACTTTGCTCAGCCCTCTACATCTGTAGCACAACCATGTGTTCAAACTCTGCTGGAAACTGCTCATCCTGCTAGAGCTCGGCCATCCCCCCCCAAGAAGTGATGCTTTTCCACACACTAACGATAACTGCTGCTTCTGAGTACTCTACAACAAAAGCTAATATATTTGCCTCCCATTGCACTTCCTAAGAAGACATCTCCATCAATATATTTTCTGATAAGGTAGTAGAGTTGTTAATTGATTGAATGTTTTTGTGTCCCAAGACTACATCAATAGGATGCCACTAAATCAGCACCACAACTGCTACATATCACCTCTCCTACCAATTGATAACACTCCTGTTGCTGCTAAGTGCTCCCTCATACCCCTTGCCATACACATCAACTAGACCAATCCTGACAAAATCCACTCTGACAATGCCACAGTTGTGTGCTGCTCTCAACGAGTACATCCTGTATGTATCTTGTGTTTTATTTTTGTAAAAACTTCTATATTTTTGAGTGTCACATTTTGTCAATATTTTTCTACCCATTTTGGCAAACTACATTTTGTATATACCATGTTATTTTTATGTACTAATGTATGTACTTTATGAAACTCAACATGTATATTATCTCTCTATCCATTTGATGAGGAACCTTTGTAAATGAGCCTCATGAGCTTAAAGGCATTGTATCCAATATATTAAATAAGTAAATTTTAAAAAATATACACAGTTTCCACCTCCACTGAAGAATTGTTAATATGTAATTTATTCCAGTTCTGAAATGAAGTAAATGCTGACACCAGAATCCAAAACAGTTGCGGTTTTAAAAGTTCCTGTTCTTCATTTCCTGTTTTTGTTGTCTACTGTCATTGTCAAATTTAAGACCACAGTCACTAGCTAAAGACAAGAAATTTGTACACAGTTACTGTACATACAGCACCCACAAATTCCAGCACCTTAAAATATACTGTAGATAAGTGCCTGAAAGTTCTTGGTTTCCTATAGTACAAAAAGTAACAGACAGGAGACTGTGATTACTCGACTATAATACCATCTCAAGGTCCTGGGGAAATGCTGGAGCCCCTCAAGTTCACTCCTGAGGTTCACATGTCCAAAGAACCTCTTGATCTTATTATAGCCTCCTAATATACAGTCCCCTTCCTACTATTCTATTTATAATATATAGTGAGCAATTACAGTAGTAGCAATCAAGTATAGTACTTTATCACACTAGGTGATTTTTTGTTCTAACAAGCACTACTTTTTCTTTTTGTTTTAAAATTAACACTAAGAATGAACTTAAAATGCTTACTAATATACTTCACCTCCTGACCACACTTATGCTGCCCCTTCTTCTACACATCTGAGAAATATCACTATAAAACCAATAAAATCTTGCAAATAAGATAAACATTTCCCAAAAGGTATTAGTCCTAACACAGCAAAAGGCTGAAATATGGTGGGTTAAGCTATGTGTTTTAACTGAGCCATTCTGTTTTGTTCTATATATATGCAGTACACAAATGAAAAACTAAAACCAATCAATAAACTAGCAAAAGTCCCATGAAATGAATAATTTATTTCAAAGAAAAATGAACATAACTCTAAGACTCAAAACTATTTTCTCTGTCTTCTCTAAACATTTTTCAACCCAAATTTTGACAACACAGCCTATAGTTCCATTCTTGTAAAGAAACAGTGTCATTTTCTTTATGCATGTTTTATGAAATTTATTATAACAAATAAGCTATGTCCTAATCTATATAAATAAGGTTCTTAAACTCTCTTGGATTTCTGCTGACAAAAATAAACCACTCTATTAATTACAAATGTCACCAGATCCCCTCAATAGCTTAATACCCTTATTAATATACATAATGTACAGTATGGCATATTTACCCTTGTGTAATATGTCGCTGCATGTTTTACTGTACACATTTTCTTTTTCTTTTATTGTTTTCTATAATCATTTGTGTTTTATAATATTTTTCTTTATTCTTCTCTCTATAATCCCCCTCCTTTTCCTTGAGTCACATCTGGAAATGAGCCTTGGTACAGTGGGTCTTCCCTGGTCACAAGTATGTCAACAAATAAATAACAAATATTGACTCAACCAGTCAGCAAGCATAATTCCTTTTTATCAATAGAATTACTTACTTTGTTTTACTATGCAGAAGCAAACCAGCAGTAGAAGAATTAGAAGTGTTACGGGAGTACACACCGCTGCTACAACTACTAGCAAGGATATCCCTGTTAAGAAATAATGCAATGGTTATTTGTTTAGTGTACAATACTGAACAGAAAAATACTGACAAAGGAATAATTACATTATACAATTTATGTAAGTCAAGCAAAATATGTAAACACTAAAGTTGCCTGTATATCAAACACCGCTTAATAATGTCTGTGCAAAAAGTTTGGATTGCCTATGTCCCATGTATCCATGGGACATAGGCAACCCTAAGTCAGAATACCAATTTTCAACTGGAGATGTGTCCAAAATCTTTGTTTGTCTGTATCTCGTATGCTAACAGATAAGTTACTTTTCAAACTCCTTCTTTGTGGAACAATATTCTGGTATCACTTAGATCATTAACCAGTTTTACTACAGTGCATTTTGAAAAGAATTGAAGATTCATAATTCGTAACTGAAGAATTGTGTCTGTTCTGCTTGAATTGTTGTATTCTCATTAATTTTTTTAATGTTTTTATCTTGAGATGTACTGCTGTTTTTATAATATTTAGCATGTATGTATTTTTTACCTTGGTGCACTGAAACTGTAAAATTGCACTATTGCACCCGTGTATCTTACCTGGCTAACAAAAAATAAATAAATAAAAACAAACAAATAGAATGCTGTGCACCAGGAGGGGGTGCAGCGGACCCCCATGGCATTCAAGGAAGGTGCGTATGCCCCTTCTGCACTTTATCCTGCAACCAGTTGTGCATATATGCATGTGGCCAGTCTGGGAGCACGTCTGAGGGAGTGCCTGCATTCTCTGCAATTCATGAAGGGATGGAGTACCAGATGAGGGGGTTCTGGATACAGCAGCACTGACCCTGCCATATCCACTGTGAGGCTCACCATATATTGACCACTGGCTATGGTGGAATCAACCACCCATTCAGCTTGCTGCCATAGTCCTTTAGGCAGACATGGAAGGCTTGGGTAGCCATTCAGGCACTCACCTATAAACTTCATGTTTTTCCCCTTCATGTGCCTTCCCAGAAACTCCTGTGGACATGAAGCAGACTGTTCATTTCAGGACCCAGGACAGGCATCTGAATGTTGCTAATATATCAGAAAGACTGACAAAATGTACCTAATCCTAATTGTCTCAAGCAGTAGCATATGTGGTGGGTGACTGAATGAAGGCACCATCTGAAATATTGACACGGTGTGGGCAAAAGCCTGAATGGCGAAAGGGGGGGTAAGGTGACCGGATGTGGTGGAGTGGGTGACTGCAGTGACAGGATGTCGCTATATGTACACGCATGGGGGGGTGAGCAGGGTGAGCAGGGGCTGGGAAGGGGTGGAGGGGATGTAGGGGTGGTACTGCAGTCGGCTGCTGAGCTGCACTGTAGCATCAGGGGTTGGCCACCTCTTGCGGTGCTTGGGGTTCCGGGTTTGGGTCTGGGTCAGGGCGCTACTACAGTCTGGTTGCACCCAGTCCAAAACTTTTTTTTTTTTTGCTTACACCCCCACGACATGCACTCCTGAGCTGAGAATCCTTTAGTAGGGTGGTGGTGGGTGAAACTCCTACATAGGGGTGGGCAGTGCAGTCCCACAGAAAGCAATAGATCTAAGTCCCCGGCACTGTTCTTCCATTTGCCGAGAATGTCATGGTGGTGAAATTGTTTTCACTGCCCTGATATCACGATAATGCGGGTCGCCATTTGGTGCTCACTACTATTATCACACAGAACCATCTCAAGCTACAAGCATTACAGTGATTCAGGGACTGTGGACAAGACAACAGGCTGTGTAACAATAGATGAAGGCATACCCAAACTGGTTTCCCTGGATGGCACTATATTAGCAGGGGCCTAACAAAAGCATTTATTATTATACACAGAGAATGGGCTGAACTCACTGGTGATCTGCAGAAAATAGTCAATCCATTTAACCAGTATGGATGCATGAAACCTAACTACCAAAGATCTAATCACAGAGTCACAGAAATTAAGCTGAAAAAAAGTGCCTAAAGTTAAATAGAAGCCTAATAGTTTACCTTCTACTGCTATCAAGAAATATACTGCACATCCAAACCCAGGTCCTAAAAATGGAGCACAAAAAAGGAAAGTGAGGCTTATCGGCTAACTAAGATGGACATGAAGCCAGTGAGTTTTCACAACCATCTGGACTATATTCTACATTTATGTGGTAACGGTGGCATTAAAAGACAAAATAACTGATCAGTATTGGATAATTAGCACCAGAGACATACTGTACCTGTGTTACTTTGGAACTGATTGAACTGTCCACACCGCTGCATGGCAATTTGCCCACCTAGGGCCTTCTTTCCAAGGAAACATGATGATGGTGACTCTGGGTGACATGGACCCCACAAACATCTAAGCTATGTTTGCGCAGTTGTTGCTCAAGATGGATCAGGTTACCGCAGCCTCCAACCAAATGACTGCGGCAATCCAAAATATTGAGGCTCATCTTTTCCATATGAAGCCATGGGTCAAGACTCATGATGCTGCAATTCTTGAGTCACAAGCAGGAGCAAAAGACCAGCAATGCACCAGTCACATGGTCCTCAGTAAGGTGGGTGACCTGGGAGAACCGGAGAAGATGGAACAACCTTCGGTTCCTAGGGATCGCCGAGGGTGCTGAGAAGAATGACCTGGCTGGATTCCCACGGCAAATCCTGCCCCAAATGCTCCAACTGCAGAATAAGGCCCCTCTGGAGATAGAGCAGGCCCACCAAATGCTAGCTTCAATGCCCAAAGCAGGAGAGAGACCCTATCCCCTGCTAGCCAGGTTGTCAGACTACTGCCAAAAGGATGCAATAATGGGGGAAGCGAGGGCTAGCAGACCACATCTCCATCTTCCAGGATTACTCAAAAGACCTGACAGTCCAGTGCAAGGCCTACACAGAGGCCATGAAGCACATATTGGAGGTAGCCTTTTCACTCCGATATCCGGCCACCATGCTGGTGATGCACAATGGCATTCCACTGAACTTTGACAGCCCAAAGAATCTTATGGTCTTTTTGAGAAAGACCTGGCCACAACAGATGAGATGAGGTACTCTGAGCCCCTGGACTCATGGAGATCAGGGCACAGATAGCCCAGCAACAACAGAAGGCTAGTGAAGAGTGGACAGGTGGAGCACAACTCCTGTCTCAAGCTGTGGGGATCTGGTCATCTTCACCAGTGAACTAAAAAAGGCAGGCACCCAAACACCACTAGTGGAAGGAACACCCAACAGATAGATCTGAACCCTTGTGCCCACAGAAGGAAGACCTTCACTGATGATCCAGGGATGAAGAGGAGCTGTGGATGGGGAACAACTGATACGCAGTGTTAAGATCCCCATCCCCTGACCTGAAAACTATAGAATGGAATGACATGTACACAGCAACCCCTGAAGTTGATGGCGAAGAGCAGACCACTACTGATTAGGGAGCTAGGGTCTTGAGGACTGAATCAAACTCATCCTTCCTGGAGTATGAATCCACCCTGGAACAGACATATGGCTTGGAGCCTGCTTCCTCCTCCTCCTCCTCCTCTTCACACCAGCACTATGAGGATGCTAGGGTTTTTTGACAAATTTCAGCACCTCGGATGTTGGGAGGGAAGGAGGACATAGCTGTGTGGAATAAGGGGCAATCTTTCTCAGTGCTGCATAGGCCATCCTTGCAGGATCCCAGCACAGCATGGGGACAGGCCACATCTTCATTCACCCCCTCTCCTGTCTGGTGGTGAAACTTGCCCCACCATGGCCCTGTGGCCTAACTATTAAGACTAAGAACTTTAAGTGGCAAGAGACTGTTCAGCCACACTGATTGGTGTCCCGATCGACACTGAACAGGAATGAACTGTATAAATAGATGGGTATTTATATTATTGCATTAGAGGTACAGTATAAGAAACAGAAAAATGGGCCTAAAACCCCTGCTCAATGCTATCAATCAATCAATCAAAATCATTATTTAACCAGGCGATCATCATTGAGCAAGCTCATTTTCAAGATGGACCTGGACATTAAACAAAAATACTAATAGGACACAGAGGATACAGCAATACCAAACAATGCAAAATTTAGAAGGAAACATTACAATTAACAATAAGATTAACAGTAAGAGCAAGAAGGCACAGAACATCATCAACAGCAAAATGGATAAAAAAAAAATAACCATTTCCGTAGATATAGGCAATATTTACACAGCAGACCTGAATCGGACCAGAGTACAGCAAGAGTGTATTCATAACTTAGATGATGAAATGGGGTGGGTGAACTGGAGAAGGGGAAGGGGAGTGGATGAGGGATGATTATACAAGGGTTGGGGAAGTTGAGAGGGGGATAGGATGAGGAAGAGAGCTCACTGTAATGATGAGACCCTATTTGAGACCACCGGGAAAGTGGAGCCTAAAAGTGCAAGATTGGATAGCATACATTCTCCAAGGTGAGGGTTTTAAAGGTCATTTGATAGTGTCCAGTCTACTCGAGGAGGGTCGTAAGGGTTGTTTAATAGTGAATGTGCTTAAGGAGTAGGCAGCATACATCATACCAAAAATTAGTATGACATGCTAGAGCGGTACATTAGAGAGAGGTTAACTAGGATCTGCAGCTTATCCAGTAGGCAGGGAAATGGGCAGACTGTGTGGGCCAAGCGGTCCTTATCTGCCGTCAAATTCTATGTTTCTGTGTTTCTATGAGAGAGGTAGGAGCAGGTAGAGGAGAGGACAGGATGATGACAGGGCAGTAAGAGAGGACTAAATGCAAGGCAGAGGATGAGAAATCAAGCTGACACAGTAACCTAGTAGAGCAAGTGAAGAAACAAGGTAGCGGAGATAACAGGAATGATAAGAGGACAGTAAGGAAGATTCAGTTTGTAGGGCACAAGGAGAGGATCAATGAGGACACTATTAATTGGGGAGGTGGCAGGTATCAGGGGTAACAGTTACAGGATTCCTTGAAGGAGCGATTATAGCTTGATTTAAATGCTGCTAGGCTTATAGGGCAGAGCAGTTTCAGAGTTTTTTGCAACTTATTCCATAGCAGTGGTAACATGCAGCTTATGGCTGTCCAGCCAAAATGTGATCTGACTTTGGGCACAGTCAGAGAGATGTATAAGGCACTTCTCAGCCCACACCTGGTTACAATGCTCAATAGTAAACAATCTCAAATATAAGGAGGCAGTTTCTGGATGATGGTGCTATAGGTCCATAGGGCAGTGTTTCTCTGCTGTCTATAGTATAGAGAAGACCAACCCACAGCTGTATAAAGAGAGTCATGATACGTGGAGTAAATGAGACCAGTGATAAACCTTAAGGCATGGTGGTAAAGCAGATCCAATTTAGTAAGAACAGAAGCAGGACCCTGACTATATAGAAAGTCAGCATAATCGAGAAAGGAAAGGAAGGTGGTTTGCACCAGTCTCTTTTTCTCATCCTTAGTAAGGAAGTGCTTAATCCTGTAGAAGAGACCAAATCTGTGTCTGAGTTTTTTTGACAACTCCTCAATATGATCATTAAATGAAAGTTTGCAGTCAATCCAGACCCCTAGATATTTAAACTTGGCTACAAATTCTAGGGGTTCACCAAGCAGTGTAGAAATCTGTGGAAAGGTTCCATTTGTTGATGGATTTGATACATGAGCAAAGGGTGAAAAAAGCAGCACCTTGTTTTTTTTTTGCATTTAGAAGTAATTTCTGGTTTAGGATTTGTAACTGTCACTGACTGAATTCCTGCAGTAGATCACTACAGGCTGCTACATGAGTAGGTCTGCTGATATAAAGCACTGTATTGTCTGTGGAGAGGTGTATATTAGCGTCTTTAATGCTGGCATCAATTCTGTTGATATAAATTGCAAAAAGTAAGGGACCCAATATAGACCCATGAGGTATGCCTCTCAAAAGTGATTTTAGTGGGGTTAATTCCCCTTCCACTTTTACCTGTTGAAACTGGCCTACGAGATAATTAGAGAACCATCTCAACAACAGGGGGTCCAGTCCAATACTCCGGAGAGAAGAAAGGAGCAAGTCATGGTTGATCATATTGCAGGCCTTGCTTAGGTCTAAGAATACTGTACAAACAAAATTCTTCACATCCAGTTCATGCTGCCAGTCATTAGTCACCTTTGCTAATGCTGAGATGGTACTGTCTTGTGGTCTGAAGCCTGATTGTAAAGGATTAAGCAGATTTGTATTTTCTAAGTAGTTCCTAAGCTGAGAACGCACTACTTTCTCCAATAGTTTGTAAAGGGTGGGAAGCGGGGAGATGGGCCTATAATTATTGAGGTCACTGGGGTCTCCAGATTTAAATAGGGAGACCACATGGGCTGTCTTCCACATGGTAGGAAGGTTTCCTTGTGAGAGCGATAGATTAAAAAGGTGCATGCTTGGCACTGCCAGAACATGAAAACTGATCTTCAGGAAAAAAGGGTCAAGAAGGTCAGCCCTGGCACTTTTCCTGGTGTCCAGCTGTAACAGCAGGTCTTTGACGTCCTTCAAGGTAACAGGCTGCAGGGAGAAAGTTGCGCTAGTGACATGGAGTTCATGGTCCTGTGCACCTAGTTGAGCACAGAGATTGCTGGCAGGGGAAGAATCAAAGGCTAAACCTGCAGTGTCAAAGTGAATATTGAGCAAATTGAGGATTGTTAGCCTATGTGAGACTGTAGAGGTACCAGTCATATTTTCCTTCTGCAGTGAATTTAGGGATGCGGTGCCTTCTAGCTCTTTTAGGGTTTTCCAAAATTTGGAAGAACACTTTGTGAATTATTCGAGTTCAGTATGATAGAAGTTTGCCTTAGCCTCTCTGATAATCTTAGAGCATATATTTCTTGCTGTCCTAAAAAGGGGAGCCAATCTCTGTTAATCAATATGGTTTTCAGATCAGCAGTAAACCACCAGCAATAGTTTGTCTTTGCCCTGACTTTAATAAATGGTGCATGCTTGTCTATCACCCCTACTACGATATCCTGGAAAATATTGTACACTGTTCACACAGATTTTGCAAGATAAAAGTCTTGCCAAAGCAAAGAATCTTGTAGGTCCATGGTAAAAACACATGGATTTAAATATCTTCTGCATCTTTTCAGGGTGGACTTGGGGGCAGAAGACAACTTGCGGATCGCTCTTACACAGGCAATAAAACAATGTTCACTAATATCAGAGAATAAAACTCCAGCATGGGAGAATAGATGAGGTTTACTTACTACAATGAGATCCAGCAATGTACTATTATTAAGGTTCTTTTTATTGGGGCGTGTAGTTTCAGTAATTAGTTGGGATAAACCAAGGGAGTCACAGATAGATTTAAGAGAAGTGGAGGCATTGCATAGCCAATCAAGGTTGAGGTCACCCAAAATGATAAACTCTGATGACAGGGATACCAGTTAGTTACTCAGGTGGTTCAGAAGCTGACGTCTTGCTGATGGTGGCCTATAACATCATATTATGTAAAGCGAGATCTTGGAAGCAATCTCAACTTTAATGGTCTAACATTCAAATTCTTTATGGATTGTGGCTGAGTCCATGATAGTGGCAGAAATTTTTTTCTTGATATATATGGCAACTCCTCCTCCTCTGGACTGCCTGTCTGTTCTAAATAAGGAATAGGAATGAATATTTACCTCCCAATCTGCCATTCCAGGTCTGAGCCACGACTCGGTGACCACCAAGACATCAGGTGCAGTGTGACAAACTCAGGCCTGAATGGAGGTAAGTTTTTTTAATAGGCTGCATGCATTGACATGCATAAAGCTCACACCGTTGCAGCTTGATAGATCCGCTGGGGAAGTTATAATTGCCAGAGGGCCAGGATTGAGCTCAAAATTTCCTTTGCATAGCAATAGGAGAAGCATAAGTTTTCTGAAGGCTTCTATGATATATTTATTTGTTCTAGCCAATTCATGCTTGTGAGGGTTAATAGGTGATAGATAGATAAGATAGATAAAAACTTTTAATTTTTGACAGGAAAATAACTTTTAGGACCGACATGCCCTGTTTATCAAACTTGTCCTGTTTTAGATCACAGTTTCTCAAATACAAACCACCATGTAGTAAAATATTACAGGAACAACCTTAAATACAACACTCACATAAATTCATACAATTCATACAAAAACATAAACATACAATAAACCATAGATCAAGGTATGGAATCTTATACTAAGATTGGGTATTATCCATTAAACAGACAAGGAAATGTGTAGGAACTTTAATACAGAATAGATTTTCTAAGATTCAGGTTAGGGGAGAGAAAACATCAAAAGAGAGAAGAAGGGAAAGGGGGAAGAAAAAAAGGGGGGCATAACACATATAATATCTAGAGCTATGATGGTTCATCCCCTAATACAACCAAATTACCCCAACCCAGAAATGAAAAAACCAAAGAGTTTGGACAATTACTATGTAAATGAGCAAAGAGAAACAAATGTCACTCAATAACACCATAACAAATACATCTGTCTCTCCAGACTAAATCTAAAGGGTGTTTAAAGTGACCTAAATTGTCAATAATCCTAATTTGTGGGTCTATCTCATTCCATATTTTTGGTAGATAAAAACGTCTTTGCATTCTGCTATAAATGTCAACTTCTAGATGGATTTTTAAAAATCTACGTTTTAAATCCCTCAAGTTATACTTATGAGGGATAAAGACATCAGAAGAGTTCATTCCATGGTGTAATTGGAGGGTCCCTGCAGCAGTAGCCTAAAGAGCCTATTGCACCATTATGAGAAGTCTCACTGTAAATAGTAGTGTAGTCCTAGTGTAACCCCCTTGTTACCCGGGGTTACTAGATTCCCGGTAAGACCTAGTGGTAGGCAGGCAAGGCAGCTTGTGAAACTCCAGTTAAATGGGTTTCACACTGTCTCACTCTGTTCTCAGTCTCAGCTGAGACTGAGGGATGACATCACCAATAGAACTATCACAGCTGCATGAGTCACATTGGAATCTGCAGCAAGGGAGTTGGTATAGAACATTGGGAGGTTTAAACAGATTCAGTCAGTTCAGTGTGGAGTTGGTGTTGGCAGCTTGTTGTGAAAGCAGCACAGCAGCTCAGTGTAGGCTCTAGGAGCCTCAGCCCTAACAGAGGGCTACTTTTAGGTAAAAAGGGTGTGTGTCTCCACCAAAAGAGAGACACAGAAGATAATTGAAGTGGTGGAGACCACTGTTTTCGGGTCTCAGTGCCCCCTCCCTTCGGGGATGGGGGGCAGGAAAGGGTTCCCTGCAGATTCCTGGGGCAACCCCCTAGTTCTGCTTGTAAAGGAAAAGCTGCCTGTGTGTTCCAGAGTTTATTTGGGAGAACAAGAAGACTTGTGAGTTGCCTGTGGGGCACCTGCAACCGGAAGGTGAGTGTCTGCTCTTCCTGAAAGGGCTTATGTTTTTTACCCAGGGACTTGTGTGACAATGTGGGGATTGAACTACTAAAATAGTGGGAAGCCTAGAGTAATGGGCAAAGCAACAAGCAAAAGTTGGTTCAAGTCCAGAGCTTGTTGGGATGAAAATGATATGTAGAGGAGATGTGACAGACGTCTACCCAAGAATCTACATTTGCAAGTTTTCAGTAAAGGAATTGTTTAGTTTCCAGAGAAATGGCCGGATATGGACTGTGGGAGCTGGAGGTGGGAGGCCCCCCTTCTTTAGTGACCAGGTCCACCTCTACGGATTTGCTCTGTGGATTTCTACTTTACCTCAGACACTTGGCCAGTGATGAGGAAAGTACCCAGACATGGGATTGTAAGGAACATTCTCTCTAGGAGTTGAAGGCTCTAGTGTGGTTTGGGGAGCCACAACAGGATATTTGGTTTATTCCCAAAATGGGTCACGGATCAAGTGGCCGGCGGGAGAGCCGGGCCAGTGAGGAAAACCCAAGTAGTGTACAAGTCGGGCTGTGTACCCAAAGCTGCGTGCAAGACCAGGCTGTGTGCCTGGTGGATTTAGAGCCTGAGGACTGGAAATAGTGATAAAGTGTTCCGTTGTCTGTAATCTGCATTACCAGGAATGTAGCCCTGTGCGGGTCCATCTATGCTTTGTTTGTTCAGCTTGTATGTGAATAAAAGCCACACTGGAGAATCCTATTCCTGGTTCTGGACATTACAGTTATTGCTTCCTGCTCAGATTTACTTGGTGCCTTCTAGGAGAGTAGCCAAACCTAGGCCCCCTGTGCCGAGTAACCTCATCCTCCCCGAACCCATTCCCCACCAGGTACTGCTGTCAGCTTCAACAGCATGTCACCTGTCATTTTGCTAAAAAAGGCAGGGGTGAGGGGTTACAAAAATGGAGGCACCTCTTTGGATTTTATTCAGGGAGGAAGGTGCTCAGGCAAGGGGGCTAGCGTTTTGGCTATCTGGCAATGGGTAGCCCAAAAAAGCTGAAGCAATTTACCTAGTGTTGCTGTGTGCTGTGGATCTTATGCTGCTGTTTAAAATTGCCAACTGTTTACTAAGGAGCAGTAAAGCCAATGAGTGTGCCCTTGTCATGCATCAAATTGTTTACAGCATTTTAGCCTGCTTTTAAAATAAACTGTGGTAAAGAAAAGTGTGGAAGACTAGGGGTAGCAACAGGAAAATTGTGCCCTGGACATTGGAAATGCTTTTAAAATGAACTGTGGTAAAGAAAAGTGTGGAAGACTAGGGGTAGCAACAGGAAAATTGTGCCCTGGATATTGGAAATGCTTTTTGAATGAATGAGAGACTTGCAGGTGTAATGGCTATGTTAAATGGCTGAAATGGGCTCCTGCCATGAAGTCAGTTGAAAAAGAAAAAAAAGTTGCATTCTGCAGTTTAAATTTGCCTGCTCGATGATTGCCGTGAGGAGAAGAGCCCTCGCGAGGAAGAAGAGGATCATTTGCATGGCGTCGTGTGATTGGTCAGGCTGAAATCAGTCCCGCCCCTCAGCCAGCTCTACAGTGACTGCCCCAGCATTCGAGAGGGAGTGTGAGTGGAGTGCGTGTACTGGCTAGTGGAGGAGCATCGCAGAGTGTTAAAATCGCTGTAAACCTTGTAAAAATAGACTTTCTAGTTTAAAATCAGGCTCAACCCGCTAATCGATCGTTGGAATTGCAAGTTTGGTGGTCGAAAAGACGATTGGTAGGACTGTCCACCCGTTTCTGTTCTGAGGCCTCCAAGAACTGGCTGCAGGTCATTTTCCCCATTGCAGCAAACTGCTTCTGATAACAGTAAGTAACAACCTAAAAAACTGCTCAAACAGTGATTTTCTACACTATGCCATAAATGTGTGTGCAGCAGTGTAGTTGCTTTGCAAGTAACGACTGTGTCAAGTCCTGCCAGCAAGTGCAAGTCTGTTAAGCCATTGACTGTGTGCATAGTAATGAGTTCAGCCTCAGTTTAAAGTTTGAAGCCAGAGAGAGACTGTGGGTTGTAGACAGGCAATCCTGTGCTTAAAAAACTGAAGCTTTAAGGGACTATGAATCAAATAAATGTTTCCAGCATGTAAAAAGTCTGTGGAAAATCCTGTAAATGTGTTTAAAGCAAGAACAGAGCAAGTGTGCAGTTTGAGCAAGTTATCAGTAGTGTGTGTAAATTGGGTGTGCAGTGGCTTGACCCAATTTCTGAATGTTGATGCACAGGAGTGCTGCCGTCGCCATTACAGGGTGGGGTAGTAAAGTAAACACAGCAGCACAGGAGCCATTTTACAACTAAAGAGTGTGTTCAATAAAGTGGGACTTTCAGTTACAGTGAACTTTTGTTTGTTTTTCTGCAGTTATGGCCTCAGGACCAGCTTGTTACCTGGATCATGCCCAGGTTGCAGTAACAGCAGCAGTAAATAGACTGAGGGATATTGAAAAGTAGTGCTATGGAGGACAACTGCCTCCTCATGTGGCGGTTCCAAATTATCCAGTGCGTGTATGTCAAATATGCTTGGGAGCTGGAAGGGACGTCTTCATGATTCCTCACTGTGCTGGATGCCTAGAAAAATATGGCTTGTATAAAGCGCCTCCAATCTGTTTGGCTCCCACAAGGACAAAGGTTCAGGAATCTGCAGTTGGCAGCACACAGCACCAGGCGGAGCCTGTGGAGGAAGGCCCCTCGGGGGAGTGTGGCACAAAGCTAGAGGGTGCAGAGTTAGAGACAGAACCAGAAGTTGAAGTTTTGGATGCTGGATCCAAGAAGGAAAGTTCAGATAAAGCATCAATAGACCCCTGGAGGGGGGGGGGCCTAGCCCAAGTCTCTTAGACAAAGACGAGATGCAGAAGGCCTTTGAGTGGGAGGTGTCGCCCTCCGCACCTAGTGAGGAGTGGATAGTCTCAGGAGTGAGAACGACTGCTCACTCCTGGGCTCAGATCCTCAGTGAAGAGGAAGATGAGGTGGAACCTATGTGGCCTTGTGGAAAAGGAACGGGTACACAACCTCAAGATCTTGCCTTGGAGGAATGCATGGAAGAAAGTGGTGATGCCATTGCCCTGGCTTCACAAGCGGAAGAAGTCAGGGATCTGTTTCTAATTTCTTTAAGGATGCGATGCTGGCAGAACCAGGACTGGTCACCCCCAAGCCAGGCCAGTGGTCTCAGATTGACCAAAGCAAGTAAAGAGGGGAGACTGGTTCATAGAAAGGCAAATGAGATCTATTGTATGACCTTTCCTACCTTTCCACGAAAAGTCTGGGAGGAGATTGAGAACAGCAGGAAATCCTGGATCTGGGATGAAGCAATGAAAAGTGTGCATCCTGGGGCCAACAAGCATGTAAAGAACCAACTGTTTCACGAGAAGTATACCCGGTGAAAGAGAAGCAGGACACTGTTTATAGACAGAGTGAGAATAGTGTACAGAGAGGGACGTGAAATCTCCCACTGTGTGAATTATGTGCCCCCAGATGGGGTAATAATTCAAGCTCCTGACCCCCAGTACTATTGGCCTCAGTGCAAGGACTTCTTAGCAAATGTGCCTGTGCCCACTAAATGGAAAGCCGAGCAGTGGTAGTCAATACTGCCACATCAGACTGTGAAGTGCCTTTATTGATCCACCAATATGGACATCCAGGACTCAGGTGCCCCACATTCATCAGTTCTACAGTGTACTGGCCTTTCTAGAATCCATCGACTGGCCCACCAGTTGACTTCAGATCCAGAGAGGACACCAGCCCAGCTGTATCCTGTTCATCGCCTGGTAATCGGATGATGTCAGACCAGCTGTTTTCTTTTTTGTTCCTGTTCTAAGGTTCCATCTCCAGAGATGACATCATCCAGCAGTTCCCAGATGTGCCCTCCTGTGGTTCCAGGAAGATGTCTTCCCAGCTGTATCGGAAGAGATGCTGCCAGGGAGAGTCTTCATCAGAGGTGCAGGTCGGTGCAGAATTTCCATTCTACAAGGGGCTCGTAAGTCTGAACTTTTCTATCTTTATGACATTGCAGTACACACCCTACACTAGCAGACTCCAATATGTGTGAACTGTCTGCAAAGACTCTCCCCTTCGGGACTTTGGCCTGTTAGAACTGTGCTTCACGGGGCTCCGGCCCTGGAGTGACTCTTTATTGGACTAGACTTCGGGCATTGTGGTCACTAGTTGGGACTTTTAGGGCACTCCATTCCCCCAAAATGTGTATTGTAAATAATGTTGTTGTTTTCTTATGTAAATACTATTTTTTTACCTTTTCTAAAAAAAATCTTCTTGGGATTCTTCAGTGTTTAGATGGTAGGGGTCTAGGTAGACTGTGTATGCAGATTAGGAGTGTGTGTTGTCTTTCTTTGTCTTACTGGTGTTCCTGGGAAGACAGAAGAGAAGACAAGAGGAGGAGGAGGAGGGGCTCATAGGAGTTCCTCAGCAGTGCTTTAGTGTGTAGAAATTCAAAGTACTGTGGTGTTATTGTTGTTGTTACTGTATTAACCCTTTCCTTCCACAGGTGTGGTTGTGGGGGTAGGGAGAAGGAAGTAAAATGGTATAAAATGTTGTGTTTTAATGGTGTGTGGTTGCAGGTTGCCCAAGGTTGGGGAGGTCCCTGGGTTGTTTTTGTTTTGGGGGTATTAGGTTAAAGGTAGATAGGTTTTCCCTAGAAGGTTAGGGGGGATAGACAGGCTGTGGTCCTGAATGGCCATTGGGACCGCAGTGCTAATCTATCAGGGCTATGCTCTGGATAGTTCTACCAGAGCCACTAGGTATCCGTAGTAAGTGAATAGTGTAGAGGCTGATATGTCAGCTAAAGGCCTCTAGGCCCTTAGTGTTGCCTGCCTGTGCTTGCACATGGTAGGAGGGGGCCTGATCACCCCCCTTCACAGGTAGCACATAGGGTGGGATGGCCTAAGGCTGGGTAAATAATGACTGCGGACAGTCATTTTCCTGGTCAAGGGTGAGTGTAACCCCCTTGTTACCCGGGCTTACTAGAATCCCAGTAAGACCTAGTGGTAGGCAGGAAAGGCAGATTGTGAAACTCCAGTTAAATTGGTTTCACACTGTCTCACTCTATTCTCAGTCTCAGCTGAGACTGAGGGATGACATCACCAATAGAACTATCACAGCTGCATGAGCCACATTGGAAACTGTAGCAAGGGAGTTGGTATAGAACGCTGAGAGGTTTAAACAGATTCAGTCAGTTCAGTGTGGAGTTGGTGTTGGGAGCTTGCTGTGAAAGCAGCACAGCAGCTCAGTGTAGGCTCTAGGAGTTTCAGCCCTAAGAGAGGGCTACTTTTAGGTAATAAGGGTGTGTGTCTCCACCAAAAGAGAGACACAGAAGATAATTGAAGTGGTGGAGACCACTGTTTTCGGGTCTCAGTGCCCCCTCCCTTCAGGAATGGGGGGCAGGAAAGGGTTCCCTGCAGATTCCTGGGGCAACCCCCTAGTTCTGCTTGTAAAGGAAAAGCTGCCTGTGTGTTCCAGAGTTTATTTGGGAGAACAAGAAGACTTGTGAGTTGCCTGTGGGGCACCTGCAACCGGAAGGTGAGTGTCTGCTCTTCCTGAAAGGGCCTATGTTTTTCACCCTGGGACTTGTGTGACAATGTGGGGTTTGAACTACTAAAATAGTGGGAAGCCTAGTGTAATGGGCTAAGCAACAAGTAAAAGTGGGTTCAAGTCCAGAACTTGTTGGGATGAAAATGATATGCAGAAGAGATGTGACAGATATCTACCCAAGAATCTACATTTGCAAGTTTTCAGTAAAGGAATTGTTTAGTTTCCAGAGAAATGGCCGGATATGGACTGTGGAAGCTGGAGGTGGGAGGCCCCCCTTCTTTAGTGACCAGGTCCACCTCTACGGATTTGCTCTGTGGATTTCTACTTTACCTCAGACACTTGGCCAGTGATGAGGGAAGTACCCAGACATGGGATTGTAAGGAAAATTCTCTCTAGGAGTCAAAGGCTCTAGTGTGGTTTGGGGAGCCACAACAGGATAATTGGTTCATTCCCAAAATGGGCCGTGGATCAAGTGGCCGGAGGGGGAGCCAGGCCAGTGGGGAAAACCCAAGTAGTGTACAAGTTGGGCTGTGTACCCAAAGCAAGACCAGGCTGTGTGCCTGGTGAGTTTAGAGCCTGAGGGCTGGAAATAGTGATAAAGTGTTCTGTTGTCTGTAATCTGCATTACCAGGAATGTAGCCCTGTGGGGGTCCATCTATGCTTTGTTTGTTCAGCTTGTATGTGAATAAAAGCCATACTGGAGAATCCTATTCCTGGTTCTGGACATTACAGTTATTGCTTCATGTGTTCAGATTTACTTGGGTGCCCCTGTGCAGAGTAGCCAAACCTAGGCCCCCTGTGCCAAGTAACCTCATCCTCCCCGAAACTCAGTCCCCACCAGGTACTGCTGTCAGCTTCAATAGCATGCCACCTGTCATTTTTCTAAAAAAGGCAGGGGTGAGGGGTTACACAAGAAACATGGGAGGGGAGGGTAAGAAAATGCATTCCAATGCTAAGACGGTGAGTGTTACAGCCTGCCACGGTGGTTGGATAACCGATTCCAACATAAAAAACTGAAATGCACACTTAGGCAATTCAGGATAATTGAAGATACCCTGGCCAGCTACAGTAGAACTAGAGTTGGAAGCACTAGAGTGTGGAAGCTGTGGATTCAGAAAGGGTATATAAGACATAATAGAAGGTAAGATACAACAATTAACAAATGAACTGTCCTCATGTTGAAGTCTAGTTACAGTATTCATTGTGGTGCTTGTGTTATATTGGCGACGTAGGGCCAAGAAGGGACAAATTGTATTTAGGATAAGGAATGCTTGTGAATTCCTTTAAGAGGTCAGTATGAGAACTAACAGCCAGTCGAGGTTATGTAGAATGAAGTAGGAGTGGTTCATGAGTATTTAAGGAGGCCTGGGAGGAAGTAGGGTTAACTGTGCTGAAATAAGGGGGAAATGGTCAAGCTCCTCAAGATGCCATACTCAGGTTCAGATCCCCCCCCATTTTGACTCAAATCCTGTGTTATTATCCACATGCTTTGTTGTATTACAGAACCCCTGGAATTAGTAATTGCACCCACTAAGGGGTATGGGAGGATACAAGTGACTCAGAGACACTCTGCATTACCCTTTCATGCTGTTTCTCCCCCCTTGGAGGGAACCTCCTGAGATCCTTGTAGGCTATGAGCTGTACTGCTTTTTGGCAAGTCAAGACACCCTTACAGCAGCTGCCATTAAGGTAGGGTGGGACCCTGGACGTCAATCTCCAACCTCCCTCATCTCTCACTCTCTCGCTCTCTCACTCTCTCTCTCTCACTTTCACCACCCTTAACTCAGAAAATCCCTGTGGACCCTGATGAGATATACCCCAATGAGGGAGGCAAGAAGAAGATCCACTGCACCCCCACGGAGAGTGGTGATGGCCCCAGGGCTATGGAGGTCGCTGGGCCAGGAATCCCCTACTCCCCCAAGGATTCAAGCTATGGCTTGTATACATAGTTAAGGTTATGTAGTGTGTAGTGTTTTCATGGTTTTGTTTATTGTACTGCTGTGATATTTAAGCACTTGGTAGTGTTGCCAAGTTGTAAGGTTTTGTACAATGGTGCTTATGCAAGGGACACATAATGTGGATATATCACTGGCTAAAGCAGAAAGGCATGGTCTGATGTTAGGTCCCCCTCTTATGCTCATACCCTATATATATAAGTTCCCTAAGATGGATAATGGGTGAACTCACATGCACTGCCTGGAATGAAAGAGGGAGGGCTCAATACTGGTTACATGGTTCCACCACCAGAACGCGTCCATCGGGATGTGCCAGTCATTAGGGCACCAAGTCACAATTTTATTGTCCCATCTTTTTGTGGGGGCTGTGCGCCCCTCATCACCCATGTGGGGGGCTGCACCTCCACACCCCCCCTTTCTAATTATTCTAAGTCGGGGGGGCAAACCTCTGGGAGAGGATGGCAAATTCCCCTTGTGGCACTCTAATGATGGTGGCATTCCGACGGGCACCCTGATAGTTGGAAGGGCTCAATACTCCTGTGAAAAGGAAAGAGGTGCTCTCTCACCTAAAAAGAATAAGGTCAGCCCTAACCTTCCTACAAAAAAACAAACAAAATCAGGCAGACCATGCCAGGTTAACAAGGGAGTGAGTGGGACAGATGTTCCACTCGTTGGTCCCAACACGTAAAATAGGGCTAGTCATATTAATTCATAAAAAATTGCATTGGACCCCTGTAAAGACAGAAAACTAGAGGCTGGGCAGGTGGGCGCTGGCACTGAAGGACACTCCAAAGGAGCCAATATAATTGGGGAATGTGAATGGCCCTAACACTGGCAAACCCAGATTCTTTCGTGCACTAGCCCAGAAAATTGAATCTCTTGCCCCAATGCCTACCCCGATTCTCTTAGGGGGAGATCTAAATTTTATTATAGACCCTCTGCTAGACAGAAGTGTAAGCCAGACAGAACCACATACTAGAGGGGCAGCTACCCTCTTGCAGCTGATGAAGGATGCAGGGCTGATGGATATATGGCAGATTTTTCACCCCTGAGATCATGATTTCTTATATTATTCTCTGGTGCATGGCTCACATAGCTGCCTGGACTACTGGCTGACCTCCCCTAAATTGACACAGGCTTCTCTGAATGCAGAAATTGCTCCCATAGTGATATGTGACCATGCCCTGGTCCAACTGCACCTCTTATGGGCCCCCCCCGCAAGCCTCCCCATCTTGGAGACTGAACCCATTTCTTCTTAGAGACCTGGCCTTTGTGGAATGGGCAAAGAAGATCACCACTCTTTTCTTTCAAGAGAACCCCCTGACAGACACCACTGCCGGGAATACATTGGAGGCATTCAAGGCCATCCTGAAGGGAAGTATTATGGGGAATGCAGCTGCCCAAAGGCAAGTAAGGGAGAAACATCTATCAGACCTGGAGACCCAACTCCAGACAGTGGAACAAACCTTCAAGGCCACTCTGAAAGCCAGTGCACATTCCCCAGTCAGCCGCAAGTTTCTGGGATTAAGAATGACATCAATGATATACTTATCTATAAGGCCAACAGTTCCATCTTAAGCTGAGGGATAGGTATTGGGAGGCAGAGGAAAAAGGGAGGTAAGCTCCTGGCATATAGACTAAGAAAGCAACAGGTGGAGACATTTATAGCAGGCCTGAAGGAAGCCAGTGGACATATCCAAACTATGAATTAGGAGATTTATGAAATAATGAAGACATTCTTTGGTACCCTGCATTCCTCCTTTCATTTCCCAAACCCCACTGATGTGAAGGCCTTCCAGACATTGTTAGATATTCCCCACCATACAGCCCAACAGACAGCCATATTAGATGCTCCTATTACCAAACAGAAGGTGGCTAGTGCCCTACAGACACTTAAGACAGGGAAGGCCCCGGGGGAAAATAGATTCCCAGTGGAGGTATAAACACCTGTCCATGGTAATCATCTCCTCTCTGAGTCTGATGTACACTGAGGCTTTGGAGGTAAGCAAATTTCCATCCACTCTCAGGGAAGTGGTGTTAACTATCCTTCCAAAGAAAGGGAAAAACCTGACCATTCCTGCCAGTTACAGGCCTGTATCCTTAATAAATGTGAACAGAAAAATGTTTGCAAAACTCCCTACCCTTAGGCATAGCCCCCTTCCTTCCACAGCTAATACACCCCTCTAAGGTAGAGTTTGTCCTAGGCAGGTACAGTGCTGACTATATCAGGTCCTTAATCAATATAGCTACAGCAGCCTAGTCCCTCCCATCCCAATCAGCAGCACTGGCTGTAGATTTTGAGAAAGCTTTTGACTCCCTAAAATGGGACTATCTGCAGACAGTGCTGGCATATATTGGGTTTGAGGAACATTATTTAGCTTGGATCCAGGCCCTGTACACCATTCCCAGAGCAAATTTTCTCACTAACTCCCACGTATTGGACCCCTTTCCCTTGGGCAGAGGTACCACGCAGGGGTGCCCCCATCCCCGTTCCTGTTTGTCCTTGCAGTGAAGCCTCTGGCAGCAGCTATTAGACAGCACCCAAAAATTCATGGGGTTACCATATGGAGAAATAGTTATTCCACCCTAATGTATGCAGATGAACTGTTGGTCCCCCTAGCAGATACTGGTGCACCCATCAGCCCTCTTCTAAATGTACTGGGCAGGTTTGCCCACCTATCAGGGCTCAAGGTCATCCAAAGCAAGACAGAGGTGCTACCCCTGAATGCACTCTGCAAAGTAGCAATGGTCATGCCTTACAGCCTGAGGTGGGCGCCAGATGGCATTACATACCTTGATATCCGTTTCATGGGGGACATTTCCCGTCTCTGGGACATTAACTTCAAACCCCTCCTTTTACAGATTGGTACTGAATTTGCAAGATGGAAGCTGCTACATCTCACTATGACAGGGAAAACTGTGGCCATTAAGATGGTAACATCCCCAAAACCCCTATATGTCATCTCACACCTAGTGATATACCTCCCCAGGGTGATACAGCCAAATAGACAAACTTATAGGCAATTTCATATGGGAGGAGATAATACTCAGGTACTGCCACAACAAGCAAAGGGCACATTGTCAGAATGGGGGAGGTGGAATTTACCCTGGTTTAGGGTTACACAATGGCCAACCACACAGCACAGACACTTAGATGACTCAGTCCGCAATCTCCTTCCTCCCCACAATGGCTTCAGATGGAGGAGAAACAGGCAGAGGTGCCCATATTGTTCTCCCTAATCTATGGGACCCCACCCGGATCAATAAAAATATATCCAACTATGGGGGCATCTATTAAATACTGGTACACAACCCACAATAAGGTAGGATCAAACCTGACCCCTTTGAAATATGCCCTTCTGTGGGGCAATCAGTTCTTCCAAGTAGGGAATGAGCTGCTTAGATAGCCACACTGGTTACAGAAAGGCATTTTCCATGTCCAGCAGATGTTGGATCCTAGGAGCAGGCAAGTCACTCAATTTCAAACCCTCAGGCACTAATATGGTATTCCCCAATCCAATATCTAGAGGTATCTACAACTAAGAAGCACAATACAAGCATACCATCTTTAGGTACCCAGGGGCCCCTAAACTCTGCAGCCTACAAGGGTGGCTGGCTGGCAAAAGTGGCACAGCAAGCCGAATATATTCAGATATATTAAAAAGTATCCCCAGCCAATCCCAGAATGCCAAGGGAAAGTGGGAGAAAGCTTTTGGCACGGACATCACTGATCAGCAATGGAAGGCCTACTGGCTTGCAGCCCATAAAATTTACCCTAATCCTAGGAGTCAGCTAATACAAAACAAAATCTTACATTCCTCGTTCAAAACCCCTATGGTGCTGTACATAGCTAAACTCCTCCACAAGGACTGCTGCTGGAGATGCTCCGCGAGGTTTGGGGACCTTCATCACATAATATGGTCCTGCCCCACCATACAGCCCTTCTGGGCCCAGGTCCAGGGGCAAGCAGAGGAAATCTTACACAAACGCATTCTGCCTACTGTAGATTTTTGCATACTAAGGGGTCCCCCAAGATACTCCCCACATATTGCCATCAGAGAAGAGGTGGATGGCCCTGCTGGGAATGCAGGCCAAAAGACTCATACTAGGTAAATGGTGGTCTGTAGACACCCCAAGTGCATCTGAGCTACTTAATTCTCTCACGTAGATAGCATTCTTAGATAGAATTTCTCAGAAGCTAAGTGATACTACGGTCACATAGCACAAGTGCTGAGACCCATTTATGGCTTATGCGAATCAAAGGAGAGGTACTGTTGACTCTCCAGTCTTCTCCCTTACCATACATCCTTGAAAATAACTGGTCCTGTGAGTAGAGCACTGACACAAAAGCTAGATCTTAGTACAGTACAAGTATTATTCCAGTGCACACGACAGAAATGTGATCAACATGATTCTGTGTGGTCCCTTTATGTCTGTCTTTTTATTCAGAACAGAAGACTATAATCAAATGAATGCCATTGGATAATAGGCTGAGATGCAGTGACAGTCACCGTTTGGATTTTACTTGTGAATATACCTCATGGTAGGCTCCTGCTCAATATTTTATTACTATATAATTGTGGATGATGGTAATATAATCCCATAACCATACAGATAGTCTTGCATAAACTTCTGTAATTGAAGCAATACAGGACAGGTCTTGTGCCTGAAGAACTTGTATTATAAATGTATGTTTTAGCTTCTGTAGTGTTTTATTTTGAAAATCAATAAAAAAGTGTAAAAAAAAGTCTGGGAAAAATATTATCCACATCTGAACACTTCACAATGTGGTTACTAACTAGACAGCCTGATATAATCTCTGCAGCTGAATCCTGCCTCTGACTAAAAATCTCAGATGCAGATATGACCCTGACAGTTTTTTTTTTTTAAATTGAACAAACTTTGTTTAGCACACCAAAAGAAGGAACAATATTCCAAAGAAGCTAACAGATTATGGATACAGTAGTCAACAATAACAGAGACAAAAATTAGACCAAATGGTGTACGATTTAAATACAATCTCATATCTTCTCCCCACACCCCTGACAGGGTTTTTAGTCACTTAGAGAATAATGACTAGAGAAAAAAGGTAGTAGCTATTTAGTTTGCATGAGTTACATGATAAAAAGGAAGACTATGAATGCTTGGCTCTTAAAATAATCATCAGTAGAAGCCAGAAGGGAAGGAAGGAAACATATTCAATTCAGTGCTTTAGAGTAACTGGTAATTGCTATTTTTCTTTTAAACTTAGATTGTGGACTTTTAGTGACACTGTACTTTCTTTGTTGTCTTTACTTTGAATTGTTTTTGGGCTTTTGAAAATTTAAAACGTAGTGGTGGTGTAATTCTGTGGTGTCTTCAATTGCTGCAAATTTTATCTTGGCTTGTCTGACTGCCCTGTAGTTGGGTGAAGGGTGTTAATTGTCTGGCCTCTGACCTCAGTTACATGATAACTGGAGGTGGGGCTTAGTCAGAGTTGAGGTAGCAAGTAGAGTTTTATTTTCTCAGAAGAAGCCAGAAGGGGAAGGAAGGAAACATTTATTCAATTCAGTGCTTAAGAGTAACTGGTAATTGCTATTTTTCTTTTAAATTTAGATAGTGGGCTGTTAGTGACACTGTACTTTCTTTGTTGTCTTTACTTAGTCTTGTCTTGTCTTAATTATATGCCCTGTTAAATCTGATTGACAGGAGCTAAACACAGGGTATAGTAAGTGGTGTGAAGTAGGAGGGGCATAAGGGTGAAGAAGCCCACCCTCAGCACGACAAGTGTTTTGACTCATTTATTTATTTATTGTTTTTTTTTTTTTTTTTAAAGAAAATTATCTGAGGATCAGTAGCAGGATTTTTAGGACAGTAAATTAATAAAAAGGGAACTAGGAGAGCTTCAAGAGCAGACAAGTAGTGGAATAGCAGTATAATTGCAGTATAATGTGGGGAGTGGTGCAATGCAGTGGCTGTGGGGCAGCCATATTCAGGCAGACCTGCTGGGCGCTAAGGTGCCGCCCTATCTGCATGCATCTCTGACCGTGGGATGAGGTAGCAGACTCAGAGCCGGAAGTAAATCAACAGAGTACCATCACCCCTATCCAGAGACCACCCAGTCCAATGCAACTGCCTCAAAGGATGCCAAGAACGAGGAGCACTTGGATGACAGTGGACTCAGGGAGGGTTAGAGCGGTCAGGCAGAGGCACATCCCAGATCCTATTCACTCAAGAACTCATATGCCACACTGGCAAATGAGGACAACCAAATAAGTACCCAGAGAAGTGGAAGGAAAGGATGTGGAGGTTAGCCACGGAGGCGACCTTCAGCGGGAAAGCAGTGGACCCCAGGAGGAGAAGAAAGCAAATCCTGTGGGGGACTCCACATAAGAGGGATCCAGCTAGGAACACAGGAGGGGAGGAGAGGGAGGTGAGGTGCCTACCAGGTGCAACGCATGGAGGGATGGAAGAAGATCCTGGGGATCACTGGGAAGGCAAGACGGAGGGTGAGCTGGATGTCATTATCACCTAGGTACTAATGACCTGGCAAATGGGGAGCCAAAGGAAGTTCAGGAAGAGTTTAGGAAATTGGGGAGGGGTCTCAAGCAAGTAGCTAATTCTGTCACAATCTCAGAGGTACTACCTTCGAGAGGCAAAGGAGAGCATAGGAGTGCATGCACCAGGAACTTTAACTCATGGTTGAAGAACTGGTGCTGTGAGGAAGGGTTAGAATTCATTGGTGACTGGGGACCCACCTGGAGGGATGGAGGTTTGTTCAAGCCTGACAGCCTGCATCCATCCTGAAGGGGAATCCAAGCACTCAATGATAAGTTTAAATGCTACATTGGCAAGCATTTAAACTAGCAAAGGGGGGGGTGGCAGGCCAGCAAGGAGGGTACCTACTTGCTCACCCCTCCCACAGCTAGCAGTGGAACCAGTGAACCAGAGGAGTGGCTATCTCTTCAAAGCAGTGTGCAAAAGATGGAGATTAGTGCCCAAGAGGTGGATAGACAGAAAAAGGGGCAAAATTCAGCAGAAGGGCAGACAGCAAGGAGAACCAGGGATAAAGGACAACCAAGGAAGGGGCTGGAGTTGAACAGCGAAACAGTCTAGGGAGGTCAAATCATGGAAAGCCACGTGTGCAAATGCCAGGAGTCTTAGCAACAAGATGGAAGATCTGGAGGCTGTCATGGTGCAGTCAGACCTGGACATTGTGGCCATCACTGAAACCTGGTGTAATGATAACCATGACTGGGAGATGGCCATACCTGGCTACAACATATTCAGAAGAGACAGAGCAGGCAGGAAGGAGGAGGAGCGGCACTGCATGTGAAAATGACATAAGGGCCAGAGATCCAGGAGGAACAAAATGGGGAGAGATACTGTGGTTTGCGGAAAGGAAAATGGGGACAGCCATCCGAACAGGTGTGTGGTCTATAGACCACCAGCCCAGGAGGAAAAAACAGATAGGGATTGATGCTAGCCATCCAAAGGATGGCAGACAAGGGTGAGGTAGTACTGGTTGGAGACTTCAATATTCCAGACGTGGACTGGAGCATCCCAGCAGCAGCATCAACTAGGAGCAGATTTATCCTGGACTCCTTCAGGTTGCCTTCCTCAAGCAACTGGTCATGGAACCAACTCGGCAGAAGGCAATACTGGACCTTGTGCTACAAACAGGGACAGTGTGATGGGGGTAACAGTGGGGAGCACCTGGGGAACAGTGACCACCAGTCATTGTGGTTTGAAATCACAGAAAGAGCAGAACCAAACCACACAAAAACACGTATCTTGGATTTTAGGGGGCAGACTTTGGGAAAATGGGGAGATAACTTGAAAGAGGCATTAAGGGAAGTGGGACAGGAATCAGGGGTTGAGGAACAGTGGGCAGTATTTAAAATGGGGATTACAAGAACAACAGAATTATGCATTAAGCAGGTTAGCAAGAGGAAAAGGAAGAGGAGACCATTATGGTTTTCAAAGAGGTAGCAAAGAAAGTGAAAGCCAAAAAGATTGCATTCAGGCAATACAAAAAGACACAGGCAGAAGGGGATAGGGAGAAGTACTAGAAGAAGCAAAGGGAGGCAGGGAGGTCAGTAAGGGAAGTCAAAGCTCAAACAGAAGAACACATTGCAAAATCAGTGGGCAGAGGGGACAAAACCTTTTACAGGTACATAAGTGAAAAAAGAAAGACAAAGGGAGGAATAGTGAGACTGAAGGGGGAGGATGGGGACTGCGTGGAGGACGACAACAGTAAAGCTGACATATTGAACAGGTATTTCTGCTCAGTCTTTACTGAGGAAGAGGAGGGTAATGGGTCTGAAGGGAGTACAAGGGGTGAGAATGGTACAGAAATGGACAAAAGTCCCTTTACACGAGAAAGGGTCCTAAAGGAACTGGAAGTAACCAAGAGTTGATGAAGAAGGGTCCAGATGGGGAAAAATTCCAGGGTCCTTAAAGAACTAAGAGAGGTTGGCTGAACTCTGGCTATCCTGTTTGGCTGATCACTGGAAACAGGGAGGTACTCAAAGACTGGAGGACAGCAGATGTAGTCCCCTTATACAAAAGCGGAACAAAGAGGAAGCGGGGAACTGCAGACCAGTCAGCCTCACCTCGGTAGTGGGGAAGATCATGGGAAGCACTACTGAAGGAGAGATTGGTGGAATATCTGGTTGTCAATGGACTACAGGACCCAAGGCAGCATGGTTTCACCAGGGAGGTCATGTCAGACCAACCTCATTGAATTGTTTGACTGGGTGACTAGGAGGTGGATCAGGAGGGCAGTGGACATGGCCTATCTGGACTTCAGCAAGGCCTTGACACTGTACCACATAGAAGACTACTACACAAACTGGGGAATATGGGTGTGGGCAGGACAGTAGTGTGGTGGGTAGGTAACTGGCTGGGTGGCAGGACACAGAGGGTGGTGGTAAATGGCTGTCACTCCAGAGAGGGAAGAATGACCAGTGGGGTACCACAGGGATCAGTGCTGGAACCGGTCCTATTCAACATCTTCATCAGTGACATTGCGCAGGACCTAGAAGGCAGAATTTCACTGTTCACTGATGACACAAAGCTCTGTAACAGAGTAGACACACCAGAGGGTATAGACAGAATGAGAAGGGACCTGCAGAAACTTGAAGAATGGTCAGGGGTTTGGCAGTTAAAATTCAATGCAAAGAAGTGCAAGATAATGCATATGGGGCACAAAAACCCTGGCACAATATATCAGTTGGGGGGTGAGGATATAGCATGCACCAAACAGGAAAGGGATCTTGGGGTTATCATCTCTGATGACCTCAAGGTAGGGAAACAGTGTGACAAGGCAGCAGGTAAAGCAAATAGGATGCTGGGATGTGTAGGCAGGGGCATCACCAGCAGGAAAAGGGAGGTCATAATTCCGCTATACAAGACACTAGTGAGGCCCCACCTGGAGTACAGTGTACAGTTCTGAAGACCATACCTACGTAAGGACATAGACAGGGTAGAGAAGGTTCAGAGGAGGGCAACAAAGATGGTGCATGTGTAACCCCTCACCCCCGCCTTTTTACTAAAACGACAGGTGGCATGCTGTTGGCATTGGCAGCAATACCTGGTGGGGACCTGGGTTCGGGGAGGATGAGGTTACCTGGCACAAGGTGATCTAGGTTTGGCTACTCTGCACAGGGGCACCCAAGTAAATCCAACTACAGGAAGCAATAATTGTAATGTCCAGAACCAGGATTGGGATTTTTCAGTGTGGCTTTTGCTCATAACTAGCTGAACATAACAAAGCATAGATGGACCCCCAAGGGGTTACGTTTACTGATAATGCAGATTAGAGACTACAAGGTGGTCCACTTAAAGAATGAACCCATTTCTACTGTTCTCTGGCTCTGAACCCACCAGGCACTCACTTTGGATACACAGCCCGACTGGCCCAGCTCCCCTGACGGCCACTTGACTGACGGTCCATTTAAAGAATGAACCCAATTTACTTGTTGTGGCTCCATCAAACAAGGAGAATTATTTTCCCAAGTTGTGGCTCCCCACACCACTTAGAGTCTGCGACTCCTAGAGAGATTTGTCTTCTTACTTCCTTCTGACTCCCACAACCACACCTGTGGAAGGAAAGGGTTAATACAGTAACAACCATAACAATAACAACACAGTACTTTAAATTCTACACAATAAAGCACTGACGAGGAACTCCGATGAGCCTCCCTCCTCTTCTTGTCTTCTCTTCTGTCTTCCAGGAACACCTGTAAGAAAAAGAAAGACAAAACACACTCTAATCTGCATACACAGTCTACTAAACAACCTACCTTACAAAAAACACCGAACAATCCCAAAAGAATTTTTTAGAAAAAGGTAAAAACAGTATTTACATTAGAATACAATAATGACATTATTTACAATACATTTGGGGGGGATGGAGTGCCCTAAAAGTCCCAACTAGTGACCACAAGGCCCGAAGGCTAGTCCAATAAAGAGTCTCTCCTGGGCCAGAGCCCCATGAAGCACAGTTCTAAAAGGCCAAAGTCCCGAAGGGGTGAGTCTTTGCGGACAGTTCACACACATTTTTGAAGTCTGTAGTGTAGGGTGTGTATTGCAATGTCATAAAGATAGAAAAGGTTTCGGACTTACCAGCCATTTGTAGTATAAGAATCTGTATGAACCTGGTCCGCGGCCAAAGACTCTCCCTGGCAGCATTTCTTCTGATACAGCTGGGCGGACATCTTCCGGGAACCATAGGAGGGCACATCTGGAAACAGCTGGGCTGATGTCATCACTGGAGAAGGAACCTTTGAACAGGAACAAAAAGAAAAATAGCTGGTCCGACAAAATCCGATTACCAGGCGATGAACAGGAAACAGCTGGGTCTGGGCGCACATAATTCACACAGTGGGAGATTTCACGTCCCTCTCCATCCACTATTCTCACTCTGTCCATAAACAGTGTCCTGCCTCTCTCCTCCACTGTGTATACTTTTCATGGAACAGTCTATTCTTTACATGCTGGTTGGCCCCAGGATGCACATGTTTCATTGCTTCATCCCAGATCCAGAATTTCCTGCAGTCCTCAATCTTCTCCCAGACTCTCTGAGGAAAGGTAGGAAAGGTAATACCATAGATTTCATTTGCCTTTCTATGAACCAGTCTCTCCTCTTTACTTGCTTTGGTCTATCTAAGACCACTGGCCTGGCTTGGGGGTGGCCAGTCCTGGTTCTGCCAACTTCGCATCCTCAAAGAAATTAAAAACGGATCCCTGACTTCTTCCTCTTGTAAAGCCAGGGCAGTGGCATCACCACCTTCTTCAACACATTCCTCAGAGGCAAGATCTTGAGGCTGTGTACCCGTTCCTTTCTCACAAGGCCACATAGGTTCCCCTCATCTTCCTCTTCACTGAGGATCTGAGCCCAGGAGTGAGCAGTCGTCTCACCCCTGAGACTATCCATTCATCACTAGGAGCGGAGGTCGACACCTCCCATTCAAAGGCCTCCCGGATCTCATCTTCACCTAAGAGACTTGTGCTAGCCCCCCCCCCCCATCCAGGGGTCTATTGATGCTTTATCCAAACTTTCTTTCTGAGATCCAGCATCCAAAACTTCAACTTCAGGTTCAGTCTCTAACTCTACACCCTCTAGCTTTGTGCCACACTCCCCCGAGGGACCTTTTTCCACAGGCTCCGCCTGGTGCTGTGTGCTGCCAACTGCAGATTCCTGAATTTTTGTCCATGTGGGAGCCAAACGAATTGGAGGCGCTTTATACAAGCCATATTTTTGTAGACATCCAGCACAGTGAGGAATCATGAAGACATACCTTCCAGCACTCAAGCATATCTGGCATACACGCACTGGATAATTAGGAATTGCCACATCAGAAGGCAGTTGCCCTCCATAGCACCACTTTTCAATATCTCTCAGTCTATTTACTGCTGCTGTTACTGCAACCCGGGGCATGGTCCAGGTAACGAGCTGGTCCTGAGGCCATAACTGCAGAAAAATAAACAAAAGTTCACTGTAACTGAAAGTCCCACTTTAATGAACACACTCTGTAGCTTTAAAATGGCTCCTCTGCTGCTGTGTTTACTTTACTACCCCACCCTGTAATGGCCGCGGCAGCACTCCTGTGCATCAACTTTTAGAATCTGGGTCAAGCCACTGCGCATCCGATTTACACCAGCTACTGATAACTCTTACTCAAACTGCACAACTTGCTCTGATCTGGCTGTTCACACATTTACAGGAATTTCCCTTGGACTTTTCACAAGCTGGTAACATTTACTTTATTTACAGTCCCTTAAAACTTCAGGTTTCAGCACAGGATTGCCTGCTTCTACTAGTGTTGCATTTTGCTATAACCCACAGTCTCTCTCTGGCTGCAAACTTTAAACTGAGGCTATTTTCAGTTCCATGCACACATTCAATGGCCTTACAGACTTGCACTTGTTGGCAGGAAATCACACAGTCATTACTTGCAAAGCGACTATACTGCTGCACACACATTTTATATGGCATTACTGAAAATCACTGATTGAGCAGTTTTTGAATTGTTTACTCACTGTTATTGTAGCAACTTGCTGCGATGGGGTAAAATGGCCTGCAGCCAGATTTTGAAGGCCTCTGAATGCAAACGGGCGGGCAGTCTCTGCGATCGTCATTTTCAACACTAAATTCACTAATTCCACGATCGCTTTGAGGGTTGAGCCCGATTTTAAACTGAAAAGTCAATTTTTGAATGTTTACAGCGCTTTGAATCCTTCGCGATGCTCCTCCACTGCCAGTACACGCACTACACTCTGTCTCCCTCTTGAATGCTGAGGCAGTCTCTGAAGAGCTGGCTGAGGGGCGGGACTAATGGCAAACTGACCAACCACACGACGCCATGCAAATGAGTCTCTTCTTCCTCGCGAGGGCTCCTCTCCTCACAGCGATTGTTGAGCAGGCAAATTCAAACTGTAAAATGCCCTTTTTTTTTCTCAACTGACTCCACGTCGGGAGCCCATTTCAACCATGTAACATTGCCATTAACTCTGTAGTCTCTCTCTTTACACAGAAAGCATTTCCAACATCCAGGGCATAATTTCTCTGTTGCTACCCCTAGTTTTCCACACTTTCCTTCACAGAATTTACTTTAAAAGCATTTCAAACGTCCAGGGCATAATTTCTCTGTTGCTACCCCTAGTTTTCCACACTTTTTCTCACAGAATTCACTTTAAAAGCATTTCAAATGTCCAGGGCATAATTTCTCTGTTGCTACCCCTAGTTTTCCATACTTTTCTTCACAGAATTCACTTTAAAAGCTGACAAAAATGCTGTAAACAATTTTTGATGCAGGAGAAGGGCACACTCTTTGGCTTTACAGCTCCTTGGTAAACAGTTGACATTTTTTAAACAGCAGCACAAGATTCACAGCACACAGCAACACACTAGGAAATTGCTTCAGCTTTTGGGCTACCCACTGCCAGATAGCCAAAACGCTAGCCCACTTGCCCAAGCACCTTCCTTCCTGAACAAATCCAAAGCGGTGCCTCCATTTTGTAACCCTCACCCTGCCTTTTTACTAAAACAACAGGTGGCATGCTGTTGGTGTTGGCAGCAACACCTGGTTGGGGACCTGGGTTCGGGAGGGTGAGGTTACCTGGCACAAGGGGACCTAGGTTTGGCTATCTGCACAGGGCACCCAAGTAATCCGACTACAGGAAGCAATAACTGTAATGTCCAGAACCAGGATTGGGATTTTTCAGTGTGGCTTTTATTCGTAACTAGCTGAACATAACAAAGCATAGATGGACCCCCAAGGGGCTACGTTTACTGATAATGCAGATTAGAGACTACAAGGTGGTCCACTTAAAGAATGAACCCATTTCTACTGTTTTCTGGCTCTGAACCCTCCAGGCACTCAGCCCAGACTTGCATGCACTTTGGATACACAGCCCGACTGGCCCAGCTCCCCTGCCGGCCACTTGACTGACGGTCCATTTAAAGAATGAACCCATTTTACTTGTTGTGGCTCCCATCAAACAAGGAGAATTATTTTCCCAAGTTGTGGCTCCCCACACCACTTAGAGTCTGTGACTCCTAGGGAGATTTTCCAATTTGTAACTCACGCTCTGGGTACCTACCTCATCACTGGCCAGGCACATGAGGCAAGTAGCAATCACAGTAGAAACTGTAGAGGTGGACCTGGTTACTAAAGATGGGGTGTTCCACCTCCAGCTCCCACAGCCCATACCCGCCATTTCTCTGGACAAACAGAAACTAAAACTTGAAATGTAGATTGAACGTGGATGACCTGTAGCACCCCTCTACAACATTACTTGAATCCATAAAGACTTTAAATTTTGAACCTACTCCATTTGTTTGTCCTAGTACAATAGGCCTCCCAAATAGTAGTTCACATCCCAGCTTTCACATTTTCCAAACTGAAGAAACATATTGTTTGCCCTCTCAAATTAGAGCAAAACACTCACCCTTTCGTTGCAGGTGCCCACAGGTGAAGTACAACTTCTTTCACTTTTATCAGACCAAAACAGAAACTGTAGAAAAAAAAAGGCAGCTTTCTTCTTGTAGTAGAAATTATGGGATTGCCCCTTGAATCCACAGAGGGATACTTTACTCCCCCCCCTGGAGGGAGGGGGGCACTAAGGCCTGTACAGTGGTCTCCACCACTTGAAACTGGACACTGACCTTCTAACACAGAAGGTAAACAAAAGACTCCCTTCCTGCTTGACAATAAACAGGAGACTGACTTTTAAAACTCCCAAAGTTCTATCTCACTCGCTGTGCTGCAGATTCCAATGTGGCTTATGCAGCTGCAACAGTTCTATGGTGATGTCATCTCTCAGTCTCAGCTGTGACTGAGAACAGAGTGAGACAGTGTGAAACCCATTTAACTGGAGTTTCACAAGCTGCCTTCCTTGCCTACCACTAGGTCTTACTGGGATTCTAGTAACCCTGGGTAACAAGGGGGTTACACATGGATTGCATCACAAGTCCTATGAAGACAGGTTGAAGGAACTGAACATGTACTTCCTGGAGGAGAGGAGGGAGAGAGAGGATATGATAGAGACATACAAGTATCTCACAGGGAGGAACAGGGTACAGGAATACACTATTCTTAAGCGTAAAAGATGTATCAGGGCTAGAGGGCATGGGATGAAGTTGGAGGGAGGACGATTCAGAGGAAACATGAGGAAGAATTTCTTCACAGAATGGGTGGTGGACAAGTGGAACACCCTGCCAGAGGAAGTGGTGGGAGCTGAAACAATCACAGGATTTAAGAATGCATGGGATAGACATAAAAGAATTCTGGAGGTCAGGGGTAAGGGGCAACAGACTTCTAGGAAAACATAAACTGAACTTACAAGCTCAAATGGGCAGACTGGGTGGACCATAGGCCCTTATCTGCCGACACTGTCTATGTATCTATGTATCAGTAAAGGTAACAAAACCTGGCAATCATGACTATCTGCAAATCCCCAGGCAATCAAGGAAAGGAGCTAGAATCCTTTAATCACTATTTCATACAAATTTGTCAAAACCTGTAAAAAATGTCTTGGGGAGTTTAACATAAACTGGTGTTCCAGTACTAACAACAGATTAAAGCAAAGGATCTCAAGTCTTTTTCTGACCCAAATAGTCACAGAATACATGAGGACTAATTAAAGGACAGGGAAAAGGACTCTAATTGACCGGATGTGGACACACATGCTGCCAGGACAAAAGAAGCTGAGGTACACCCAGACAACTGAGTGACCACTCCCCTGTACAATGCAAATGGGCAGTTAAACAAGCAAAGCACCCCCCCCCACACACACACACACATAAAATACACAATCAGGTGTTGAACAAATACAAAACAGCAGACATCAGGAAATACTGCATGTGGAGCAAATGGACTGGAGCTACCCATATGTCATTCCAAACATGGATTTGGCCTTAGAGTTCTCAATCACAAAATCTAATAAAGCCTGTGATCTCTTTGCTCCCATTAAAAAGCAGAAAGTGAGGGGTTATTCAAATGTTTGGATGTCCTCAAATCTAAGAGAACTTATAAAAGAAATAGACAAATGGTGGGCATTGGCCAGAGAGGCAAAGCAACAAGCTCATGTACAAAGTTTCAAAGAAATTAGAAAAATGTGCAAAACTAAAGTAAGTTGTGAACAATATGAGTATTGCAACTACAACAAAAGTAATGCCAGGCAGATCCTAAAAGTTGTGGAATAATGTAAAAATATTTTGGGGAAGTAGTTAAAAGGACCATGACTGATTTTAAAAATAAGTGGGGCTAAGTGGTAGATCAAGCAACCATAGTCAACTGCTTCAATGAAGCATTTATAAACTGGAACTCATACAGTATATAGCATAAGGCACATGCCAGATGATGACTAGTACCAAGGGGGCTGAACCCAATGCAGTTACCCCAGAAAGTTTAAAAAAAATTAAGAAAACTTCCCTGTTGACTGTTTGGATTTGTTTAGACAGATATCTAAATGGTTATTCCAGGCTAGGTTATATGAAAAGTATAGGCTGAAGAAGTCATAATAACATAAATGTTCTAATTTGGTGTTATTCAAAAACAGTGTGGTCGTATAGCTTCTATGTTTCCCAAACACCATAACTTGTGTCTTTTTAAGGTTCATTTCAAGCCCATTCTCTCCACACAGATTTCCAAAGTGTATCAGTTTGCTCTGTAAGCCCAACTGTGTCAGAGAGAAGAGAATGATGCCAAAGAGAAGGTGTATTGCAGGTGTCTGGGGCTGCAAATGCAAAGGCCTTCCTACAAATTTCATACTTCATCCTGAAAATTTAGATAACATGTGCACAGTTGTGCAATAAAAAACATGGAGGTAGTCATTCTTGATTGAGTCTTGGCAAGTTAAGCTGCTCATGCAGCAAATAATAATGGGTAGATATTCTACAAGAGGGGATGAACCTGAATAACTTGTTGTATAAATCATCCAAGAGCAGCAGAGTAGTTTTGGTTACACAGCAGTATATGATGTCTCCATAGCAATTGGAAGAGAGTAAGGAGTGAGAGACCACTAACTTCCTTGTGTCATCAATGAGACACTGTTTACACCTGTTGAGAATGTTGAGCTTGGGCCCTATGTTTGTCAAGATATGATCAATATGTCTACAATATGCAAGTGATGCATCAGGTCAGATTCCTACAATAGATATTTGAATATGTTGACTTGCTCATTAGTTTTGCCATCTGTTGTTATGAATTCAAGAGGATCAGCTGAATGAGTTTGTTAGAATTCATGTGTGTTTACCTTACAGTAACTGTGATACTAGCCCACTTTTGATTAGCTACTGCTGATTTACTTTGATTCTGAAGCTTTCTAAAATACAGCCTGTCATTGAGGAATTTGGTCTGTCTAAATCTGGCCAAAACAGTATTCCTTTGTAAGAGCAATTCAGTAATCACCATGGAGGTCCAGAGGCAATGAAGTCCTTTGACCAGGTACCGTATGTTCTGCTTGGTACATTTCTTACAGATGCTGAGAAATTTACTGGCTAAACAATCCCTGGCTTTGCTACAGAAGGGGAAAGGATGATATAGTCCCATCTTATGACAGGCATGTATACATCAAAGTTCTTCAGTACGAAATGCCTGTATAAGCAAACTATGACCAGTTAATTCTGACTATGACAGACATGTCTGCATAGATGTCCTCCAGTATGGAATGCCTCTGGTAGGGATCTTTTTCTATGAATTTTCTAGACAAACACAAGGTGATGGAATTATGACTAAATCAGTCTTTAAGTACAAAAGCAATTTAGATCCTATCGGGGCAACTAACAAGAATCCAATCCTAAAGAGTATGGTTGTTGTTGGCATAGTTTAGTCTAGTCCATGGTGTGATTATTTTGGGGAGAAAGTACATGTGTATATATGCATGATTCGTTTCTGAACCAGTTGCTGTTAAGGTCACTGAGCAGAAATGTTTCACGGGTGTAAGTAACAACTGTAGAGCCAAGTGTGCCTACAAAAGCCTCAGCTACAGAATACAACTATAGCCTCAGAATAATCAGTTTGAGCACATGGACACATGACACACTGTTCCCCTGATCCCTTAATGTTCTAGTTGTGAAACTGTCAATTACCTGCTTTGCCTCTACCATCCTTGTGGCAGGTGTATATTGCTGTCCTCACTTTAAATTTTAACTATTGTTCAATGCTAACTTACTTACTTACTTACTTAACAGCTTAATCTGGTTCAAGGTCAGTTGGCATTCATCTGTATCCCCCTTCCCTGTGTTGTGCCTGAAAATAGGCAGGATTTGTCTAGTGCACTTACCTGGGCAACAAAAAATAAATAAATAAATCAATGATGTCTCTCCCTTATCTCCTCGCTAGCAATAACTGGTGAGCTTTTTGTCTTGGGAGATTTGACTTTGACTGGACTCCACCCGCTGGAAAACAAGCTCAGAGTATCTAGGTGCCCTAACTTATACAACACATCTGAGAGCCATCTCTCATCCTCCAACCACTCCTTCATTGACTGTTCTCCTCCCACCCCATTGTATGTTGCAAACTGGTACACTCACTGATGCAGTCAGTTACCCTGCATAGTCTACAGTCTGCACAAGGTACACTAACCAAAACTTCCTACCCAACAAGATCCTCTGGATTTGTTCATCTGAGCCATTGGACCTGTGCTCCCTCCTCAATGATCTTCACGATAATAACAATCCCCTATTACCTTATTTTATAGGGCAAATGATGCTTAAACCTTTTCCAGTCCAGATTCACTACAATCTGTGATACCCATGCCTCTTGCAAAAGACTAGTTGAAATCCACCCTTCCTTGGGTCTCCCCTGAGTTGCTTGCCTGCATCTGAACTTAAGATGTTACAGGACATCTCCATAAGGCCTTTGGTTTGCAAAATGACTAATTAAGGCACATTATACAATGGCAAGAAAATTTCCCCTATTTTGATTGGACACTGTGTGCCTGGACCAGTGATGTTATTGAACAATAACATCACTTTATGAAGTTCAGGAACACAAGCAACCACAGTACAGTAACACAAATCCCCCTGTCCCTCCCCACACAATTCACCAGGAAACTGACAGTGCCCTGAACCGTAACAGCTTAACTGCTCACCCTTTCACAAACAGAAACATTCCTTGTCTGCCTGCCTCAGTCCTTCAGCCAACAGAAACAAAGGCCACACTATTCCAACTAAATGTCTGTGTCTGATGTCCTCTTTTACTCTAGTCCCGTAGTTCACTGTAGCTGCCTGAGTTTTTCAAACCGTACGTGCTCGGCCGTTTCCATACAGATAACTGAAACACACTGGCAGTTGCATTTAACCCCCACAGCAGTTTATGAAACCTGCATACTTTGCCCCTTCAAAAAAAAAGCAGTTTCCCCAAATAAACAGAAATGAAGACCTGTGACTTACAGGTTTCAATCGATGTCCAGTTAGTTAGCGGGACCGGGAAACCGGAAATTACCAATCGGCTACAATCTCGTCATTTTACTGTCCTCATATTTCTCACAAGGGAAACAAAACTAAATAAACAGTTTCAACTGCTCCCAGTCATAAAAAAATTCAAGTGTGTTGGTGGGGGTGACCATGCACAAAAAAATGACAGTATTACCAGCAGCACCACCTACTGGACTACTTTTTCTTTTATTTCAAAAAGATTCCTCTCATTCAAAAAAAACCCACAAAGAGTACAACAAAACTTGTTCTTTAAACTTTTTAATATTATTTTAAAATGAGCCATTGTATAATAGCAATAAGACACTCCAAGGAGTGTGTTATTGTGTAACAGTCACTCCTGGGGTGGCGAGGCACTCGGCTTTGCCTTGTGCTGTCCACCCAGGAGTAATTTACACAATAATACACACCCTGTCATATAAAATAATAGAAAAAGGGTCAACAACTAAAGGCTAGAAAACCACTCTATAAGTACCACTAAACAGTGCTTGTGTAACCAAAGTGGCAAAGCAAAGCATTCAAAACAACAAATGGCAAAGTGTAGTATGTAAAAAGTGCTATAGATGCCATTTGTAACAGTACTCGTATGGCAAAGAAATGCCTAACGTGAAGTACAAACAGCAGAAGGCAACACAGAGTGTGTAGATGTAAAATAACGAGAAAGCATACCACTCTCCTTTAGCTTAGATGCCTTCTTGTACAAGAACCAGTTGTTCACTGGCTAACTTTAAAACATGAATGCCCAACATGCCGCACACTGCTCACCATGGACTAAAGCAACCCGACCGATACCCGGAAGAGACAACCAAATGTCAACACAACTGGCATCTAAGCTAAAGGAGAGTGGTATGCTTTCTCTTTATTTTATGTCTACACACTCTGTGTTGCCTTCTGTTGTTTGTACTTCACGTTAGGCGTTTCTTTGCCATACAAGTACTGTTACAAATGGCATCTATAGCACTTTTTACATACTACGCTTTGCCGTTTGTTGTTTTGAATGCTTTGCTTTGCTGCTTTGGTTATACAAGCACTGTTTAGTGGTACTTATAATATTTTTATACTCTGCTCTGCTTTTTGGTCTACATAGCATTGCGACCAATGGGATACCTACTTTTTAATTCTCTCGTTGTGCAATTTTGCCAAGTGTATCTACATGAGAGAATGTTTTCTACAAAGTTTTTCTAAGGAAAAATCTTTTTGTAATAAAGTTCTAAGTGGTTTTCTAGCTTTTAGTTGCTGATCCCTTTTTCTATCATTTTACATTATTTCATTCCAACTCCTGGGGTATATAGTGCACTCCTCTGTCTTCTTGAGACTCCATGGTCCTTAAGGTTTTTCATGGACATTTGTGTGTTTTTACACACCCTGTCATGCCTTATTGCTTAATTATAAGTAGCTTAAAAACACCTACACAAAAGCTTTTTAACTTGGTCAAATCACAATATTTCTCATCCAGCCTCCAGTACAGCCTTATCTTCTCCTGAGTCATGGATTGATATACTGTGTCTGTGCAGAACCTTAATAAACTTCAGTTCTGCCAGCAGTCCAGTAATCCATTTATAAGGTATTGGAAGCCATTTTTATTACCTGAAATCAATCAGTTTACAATGTTGTCATGGAATTGTTGTGCTGTCAGGAGGTTATTAACCCCTCTTTAGTATGTCACCTCAATACCATAACAACCTCATCATATTTCCACGTGCGTGTCTCCTGTAGTTTGCAGACTTCTGCATTCCAACAAATGGTCACAATAGGGAGAGCAACACTGAAGCAAAGTGACACAAAATACAAATACTGACATGTAAGGACTCTTTTCTTGAAACTGGTGCCCATACATTATAAAAGCTAATGGATGGGCATCGGATAATAACCTCACTAAATTCACTTCTCAGGGTTGCCCTGACAACAGTAAACTTCTCAAGCTTTGCTCCAGAGGTTTGCAATGTTGTCGTGGCAACTTCTTGAAGTGAATACAGTGTGGTTATTAACCAATTCCCATCCATTATCCTGTATATGCTTGAGACGGTTATTAACTCTCCAATAGGCCCACTCTCTCTCGGTCAACGTCTTTAATCCTCAATGAATATAATGTTCCGGTTCTGAACCTCTAGGAGTAGCCCCTTCTTTGATTTGATTTATTTACTACCTACCTACTTGCTTTTCTCTCTTCTCCCTTCATTCCATTCAGAACACCATTCCATTGCTGTATCTGCAATTTGTTTTGTAAGTTGTTACTCCCTGTATCCATTTTCCTGACTAGCACCTGGAAATGTGCTTCTGCTAAGTGTGCCTTTCCCTGTTACCAACTTTTGCATTAATTAATTAACTAATTGCACTAGCAGCTGCACCACCTAGGCAGCTGGAAACCTGGGACTCACATTTTTTCTCTCATAATTTCCTATAACTTGCAAATAAGAGCAAACTTTCCACCTACTCTTTTCTCTTACATCAATCTCTCAGTGATGTCTTGAATATATTGTTGAATATTTTAGAAAAATAATTATTTAAATAATGACAATATGCTAATTATATGGTTAAAAAATATTCATCCACCTTAAACTGGTCCAACTTAAATAGGTACAGCTCAGAAATACATTAAAGTAAATGTAAATAATAGTCTCTTCAGTTTGTTTGAATTCCATATTTGATAAAGCTCCCACAGGGGAGCGAAATGATTGTCAAGAGCTCTTTTGGCACTGCAAGGGTAGTGAATTTAACTGTTTTTTATATTTTGTGCTGCTTTTGCAATAAACTAAGCTTTAATATGCTACACTATATATGTGTATGACTGCTTTCTGTGTGAAGCAAAAACCAAGATCTCTCTTGTTCTGTATTCCATACTTATGCACACTGCATCACTGTGAATAAAAATATAATCACCTGTGCAGAACATGGTTGTGCAACAGAAAAGAGTAAAGTGTTCTGAGGAGTCCCAGTTTTTCTTTTGTATTTCCATGGTGGTACAGCTGTTAGCACAACAGAACAGCATTCCAGGTAGTCTGTGTTTGAATCCCATCTAAGGCAAATATTTCTTTCTCTCTCCTGTTTGTTTGGATACATACGTATGCTTATCACCCTTGTGAAGAAAAATGCAATTATATGTGAAACACCATACTGTGCATTAGAGAAAGGCTGAAGTGTTTTTGGTAATACCAGGTTTGGCACAGCTGGTAGTCCAATGGAATGGTATTCCAAGTGGTCTTGGTTTATATCCTAGCTGAGGCACTTATTTCCTTCTCTCTTCTGTGTGTTTAACTACAGACAGGGTATGATGGAAAGAGGAGGATAACATGGATGGTGACAATTGTGGCTGCCTTTAAAATGCTAGTAAAGACTGGCTTGTAGTCTCTTGCTTTTAAAATGTTAAGTTTTTGCAGACTTTGAAATGCTACTTAACTTTTCAAGGAAGAATGTTCTGTGCTTTAAAGAAGTCAGTTTTTCTGGAGTAATTAGTATAACTATAACTGTGTTTTATTCTGCAATAAACTGAATTAATATATAGGAAATGTAGTCAGCAGTGCTAACAAAAACAAAAAGTTTGTTCATAACATGCCAGGGTTGCATTCCAGGATCTAGCAGCTTGCCTTCAATACCAAGAAATGCAAAGTTATGCATATTCGAGCCAAGAATCCCAGGACAGGGTACTACCTTGGTGGAGTTTGAATATCTGCTTCAGAGGAAGAGAAGGACCTGGGAGCGATCATCATTAGTGACCTGTAGCACGCCACACAGTGCAAGAAAGCAGCAAAGGGAAATAAGATGCTGGGATGCATATTTACGGGGATCAGTAGTAGGAGAGAGGAGGTTATACTCTGCCCTTGTACAGGTCCCTGGTAAGGCCTCATCTAGAATATGGGGTTCAGTACTGTTGCCCATACCTCAAAAAGGACATTAAACAGCTGGAGAAGGTCCAGAGGAGAGCAACAAATATGACAGCAGGTCATCAGGGTAAGGCATATGAGGAGAGGTTGAGGGCACTGGACATGTATTCCCTGGAAGACAGCTGAGAGAGAGGAGACATGACTAGGATCTTCAAGTACTTGAAAGGGATAAATAAGGTGGAGAAGGAGAATCTCTTGAAGCTGAGTTGCAGCCATAACATGAGGGGGGCATGGTCTTAAACTGGATGGTGGGAGGATTAGGAGGGAGGTCAGGAAGCACTTTTTCACAGAGAGGGTGGTGGACACTTGTAATGTTCTGCCTAAAGAGGTGATCTCTTTGAAGACAGTGGGAAGCTTTAAGAAAGGCTGATATAGGCATAAGGGGAAGGTAAAGATCATGGATCGGGAGGATGGGAGGTGTGGGGAGGGAGGGAGAGCAGGGACAGTACAGTAGCTCAAGCTCTGTACCCTGCAATATGAGCAGATAACATAGACCAAACAGCCTTCTTCTGCTGACTTCTTTATATGTTTGTATGCATGTATGTTTGTATATATAATGAGGGTTCCTGGTTTTAGGTGTTTATTTTTTTTTTCAAAAACAGTGTTTATTTTTGACTTTTTTTAATCATTTTGAAACGATTAAAAAACAGTTATTTTCAGAAGAATCAAACAGACACCAAATTTAATTGTTTATCAGTGTTTATTCATGCAAGTCAAAATCACATAAAACAGTATCATATTTAAATATGCACTGTGTACCAAGAATGATGACCCATCCATAAATATTTCACGTTTGTGCTATAACTATTGTACCATAAATATTACAAGTACTCTGCAAGCAGCTGCCCCACAACAGGGTGCGCTTTAGGAAATTTCACAATTAAAAACTCAAAATCCAGCACAACCCACCACCAGATAAGACAAGTGACACACAATATATGCCAAAATAACTTACAGTTTAATAATACAGCATGAAACACAAACAGTGAAAACCTCACTAATGCTAATAGCACAGGCAGGGAGACCAAGGCAGAGCCCAGCTGACTTCTACCTGTTTTGCAGCAGCCTTTTCAGGAAGTGTCCCACATGTGTGGTAGTAGTCAATTTAAAGCATTTTCTTAAAGGGGCAGTGCAGAATCATCATATATCAATGAACCACCGATATAGCAATCTGGTCCATTGTTTCAAAAAACATACAAATCAAAATAACACCCCCTAAAGAAAATATCACATATATTCTTTGCTCATAAAGATCTCACTTTATGAAAGCAAAAAATCAATACCACTAGCAACACAAAAAAATAATGAAAAATGAAACATAAAAAATGTAACAATTATGTACATAAAAACTATAATAATAGCAAGGACTTACAGCCCATATCAAAACAGACAGAGGAGAGACTGAGCAATGGCAGAGTAAAATATTAGATATACATATATCAAACCCTGTAAAACCCAATGTTATAAATTTACTGCTCAGTACTCTTCATGGGTCCTAAATAAAGACAATTAATATATTTCAGGTATTACAAGGATAATATCATTACCATGTACAAAACAATTATATCCTTGAAAACAAAACTACTCCTGACACTCTGGCAGAAACATAATAGCGGAAAAATATAACTTCAGGCCATAAGAATCAACATATAGCCGTCTTTCGGATGAGACGTTAAACCGAGGTCCCATCTGCCTGGACTGGTGGTAGTTCAGGTGGATGTTAAAGATCCCATGGCACTTATCGAAAAGAGTAGGGTAATTTCCCCCCGGTGTCCTGGCCAAATTTCCCTCATTCACTAAAAATACCACCAACAGCTTAATCTAAGGTCATTTGGCATTCATCTGTATCCCCCTCCCCCGGGTCGTGCCTGAAAATAGGCAGGATTTGTCTAGTGCACTTACCCGGTCAACAAAAGCTAAATAAATAAATATAGGACATTTATGTGTCCCAGAACAAACCTAGATAGACATATTAATTATTATACAGTACATACATGCATAAAAAGTCTATCTAATCAAAAATCATCTCATTCCAATGTAATATCTATCCTTACAGAGACATTGAGATGAAAGTTAGCTAGTCTTCAGCTAGAGGACAGAGAGAGAGAGAGAGAGAAAGGGCCTTTAGCTGCTGAGGGTGTTATAAGTGATTTTAAGTAGCTTTTTAGCTGCCATTTCTGTGTGTTGGACATTGTATTTGAGGTCTGTTCCTAACTGCCTTTTTTGTGCTTTAAAATTTGATTTGGGTAGGATTAAGGGATTTTAGTAGACAAATTGAGGATTGTGTGTTTAAATGTGGCTCTCTGGCCTGCAAGTGCAGGCATCATATTACAGGGGATTAGTGCTGATAGAAGGAGAGGGTTAGCAGCCATCTTATTCAGTCTTCAGCTAGAGGAGAGAAATAGAAAGAGAGAGAGAGAGAGAGAGAGAATGGGCCTTTAGTTGCTGAGGGTGTTTGTAAGTGATTTAAAGTAGTTTTTTAGCTGCCATTTCTGTGTGTTGGACAGTGTATCTGAGGTCTCTTAACTGCAGAAGCAGTGGGTCTGGCAGAGGTTGTCCGAACCTTCTTTGCTGAGCAGTTGGGGAAAGGATTTAGTTGCTGGATAAGCATTACATTCTTTTCAGTCTGTGAACTTTAGCTCAGTAGTGCAACTTTGTTTAATACAGTGTTTGTGTTGGGATCTTCCTCCAGGAGGACCTTCCTCAGATGAGGTTGCAGTGCTTGGAGGTGCAGAAAGGGCAGACAGGGCTGATACACTCACGAGAGTGTGTGGGGCCCTATTCCCCTCCCCTTCCTCCCAGATCACAACTCCTGTAACAGAGTAGATACACCAGAAGGTGTAGACAGAATGAGAAGGGACCTTCAGAAACTTAAAGACTGGTCAGGGATTTGGCAGTTGAAATTCAATGCAAAGAAGTGCAAGATAATGCATATGGGGCACAAAACCCTGGCACAATACATCTGTTGGAGGGTGAGGATATAGCATGCACCAAGCAGGAAAGGGATCTTGGGGTTATCATCTCTGATGACCTCAAGGTAGGGAAACAGTGTGACAAGGCAGCAGGTAAAGCAAATAGGATGCTGGGAGCATAGGCAGGGGCATCACCAGCAGGAAGGGGTGGTAATTCTGCTATACAAGACCAAGTGGGCCTCACCTGGAGTACAGTGTACAGTTCTGGAGACCTTACCTACGTAAGGACATAGACAGGGAAGAGAAGGTTCAGAGGAGGGCAACAAAGATGGTGCATGGATTGCATCACAAGCCCTATGAGGACAGGTTGAAGAAACTGAACATGTACTCCTGGAAGACAGGAGGGAGAGGGATATGATAGAGACATACAAGTATCTTACAGGGAGGAACAGGGTGCAGTAATACACTATTTGTAAGCGAACAAAATGTTCCAGGACTAGAAGGTATGGGATGAAGTTGGAGGGAGGACAATACAGAGGAAATGTGAGGAAGAATTTCTTCACAGAGTGGGTGGTGGACAAGTGGAACACCCTGCCAGAGGAAGTGGTGGGGGCTGAAACAATCAAGGGATTTAAGAATGCATTGGATAGACATAAAGGAATTCTGGAGGTCAGAGGTAAGGGGCAACAGACTTCTAGGAAAACATAAACTGAACTTACAAACTCAAAAGGGCAGACTGGGTGGGCCATAGGCCCTTATCTACTGACACTGTCTATGTATCTATGTAACTCCTGTATAGGGGAACACCTGCCCTGCAATTAGAGGAAGGGGTTTCAGGTGCAGCTGATTTATTTCTATCCAGAGATGCAGCCACAGGCAGGGAAAAGCATAGTAGGTCTAAATAGGAGTACAGCATCCACAGGAGTTGCTGATAGTGGATAGGTGGATATTGTGGGGGGCTTCCACTGGAATATACCAGGTACTACTGTTAGAAGCTGTGCTAGGATTACTTAATTCTACTTGCTGTAGGGATAGCTAGTGTAGAGGCTGTGTAGGTAGTATGGACCATGGGTAGGATTGTTGGGTGCAATGGTTGTGAGCAGCAATGCTAATGAATATACTGTGGAGGCTGGGAGGGTGCCCAATATGCCACAGGCTAAGGAAGCTGAGGAACAAGTCAGTGGCTGGGCAGGGAGCTAGGGAGGTTGAGAGGTGGATGTCATCGGTGAGGGCTGACATCTGAGAGTATTTTGGGGCACCACAGAGAAGGAACAGTGAGTCAAGGGAAGGGAGAGGGCAAACTAGATAGGAGGCCAGCTGATGAAAGGTGGACTCTAGTAGAACCTAGAATAAGAGGAGCAGCAGTAGGCAGGATGGAGGAGAAAGCACATAGTAAGACAAAGGGGATAGGGAACATGTTTACTTTGCTAGAAACACATGGAAAGAGGATGCAGGAGGTGATTGCACAAGGATAGCACTCACAAAGAAGAGGTGTGGGGGCATTATAAGTGGAGAGACTGAGCATGGTATGACGGGGAGGATAATACTCGGAGAGGTGAGAAGGAGAAGGAGGTTGACAGTCAAACGGGTGGAGAGGAGGGTCTTAATTGGGAGGGACGGGGAAGATACTGGGGCACATGATAAAAACATGGTCTTGAGTGGCTCCAAAAATGAGAACCTGGGTGGGGGGGGTGGCAATGGGCACAAGGAAAAAGGAGGGGGGGTGTACTGGTTTTGGGGGACTCCATACTCAAGGGGATCACATGGGGTGGCAAGGGGGAGAGGCACAGTAGGATATGGGTGGAGTCTATACCAGGATTAAAGGCAGACATGGCAGGACAGGCAATCCTAAGGTTCGTAAAGAGGGGTAGAAGGAAACCACACATTGTGGTACATGTGGGGACAAAAGACCTTGCAGGGGAAATGGTGGAGGTAACAAGGGAGATAATTGAGGAAGTGGAAAGGTTGTGTGAGGAGACTGAGGAGTCTGTGGCCTTCTCTGAAGTGCTCCCAGTGCCCTGCACAAGCACAGTGAGAAAGGAGAGGATTACAGAGTTGAACGCATGGTTGGTAGAATGGTGCTGAACTAAGGGGTATGGGGTTGTGAGCAGCTGGGGCAGTACCTGGATAATAACAATCTGTTTGCAAGGGATAGGCTGCACTTGAGTGGGGAGGGAAGGAGGTATTAAAGCAAAGACTGGACAGGTATATTGCAGCAAGGGTGGATTTAAACTAGGTGGGGAGTGGCAAGTGGACAGCAGGTAGGCTGGGATCCAATACAATGCAGTCACAGCTTACCCACCAGGCTAGCAGGAAGGACTCAGGAGGCCAACAAACGAGGAGTAGAAGGGACAAGATGGAGGTGAGTGAAGGAAGGGGCATTATGGAGGGTGGTCTCACTGAATGCAAGAAGCCTAGGAAACAAATCCACTGAGCTACAGGCACTTTTAGCAGTGTGGAGGGTGGATATTGCAGCTGTCACAGAAATGTGGGCAACTGAGCACCAGGACTGGGATCAGAAATCCCAGGATACAAATTATACAAGAAGGACCATAAGGAGGGAGGGGTGGGGTGGCAGTCTATGTGAGGCGAGATCAAGTGCACAAGGGATGAGGGAGAAGAAAGAGAGAACAGAGGCAATCTGGCTGCAGCTCCTAGACTCAAGGGGTAGGAAACTAAGATTTGGGGTGGTATACAGGCCACCATCCCTGTCTGAGGAGTTTGACAGGAGCTAGCAGGACAAATCAAAAGGTATGTAGAAATGGAAAGGTGGTCATTGTGGGGATTTCAACTGCTAGGGGTTGACTGGAGCATTCCAGTCACCTCCAGTACTAGGGAACAAGTGCTCCTGGATGCGATCCAGGAGGGTCTCCTGATACTGTTGGTTACTGTACTCACTAGGCTAAAGAACACCTTAGATCCAGTATTGTCAAATGGGGAGGCAGTAAGGGAAATAAAGGTAGAGGACTCACTATCTGACAGCAATCACCAAACAGTGTAGTTTAATATCACAATGTTTGGGGAGCCAGAGAAATCAATTACCCAGGTGGTAAACTTCAGGGGGTGGACTTTGGGAGGATGCAGGAAGTACTGAAAGGGAAACTGGAGGGCATAAGGCATGAGATGGACGTGGAGCTGAAATTGGATATTATTAAATGGGGGTTAAAGAGCAACAGAAGCCTGCACCAAGGCACAGAGTAAGAGAAGCAGAGCAAGGAAACCATGCTGGTTGAACAGTAAAGTTGTGGAGGTGGTGAAGGCAAAATGAGTGGCTCATCAGAGGTTTAGGAGGACAGGGAAGGAAGTGGACAGGGAGGAATATGCAAGATGGTCCAGGGAGGTGACCAGAAAAGTGAGAGAAGCCAAGGCCCAGAGGGAGCTAAGATTAGCACAGGGAATCAATGGAGGGGGGAAGACTTTTATTTATTTAGCTTTTGTTGACCGGGTAAGTGCACTAGACAAATCCTGCCTATTTTCAGGCACGACCCGGGGGAAGGGGATACAGATGAATGCCAACTGACCTTGAACCAGATTAAGTTGTTGGTGGTATTTTTTAGTGAATGAGGGAAATTTGGCCAGGACACCGGGGAAATTCCTACTCTTTTTCGATAAGTGCCATGGATCTTTAACATCCACCTGAACTACCACCAATCCAGGCAGATGGGACCTCGGTTTAATGTCTCATCCGAAAGACGGCACCTCAGAAGTGCAGCACCCCTCTCATGCTGCACTACAGTGTCAGTACTGCGATATTAACCCAAGTGCCAGATGTGGGAACTGAACCCACAGCCCTCTGATCTCCCAGCCTCAGAGGCGAGTGTGCTACCTATTCTTCAGATACATCAGGAGAAAAGAAAGTACAAGGAAACAATAGTGAGGATAAAAGGGGTGGGGCATAGACGGAAAAGGAGAAGAGCAGGCAGAAGTAATGAATGCTTGTTCCGTGTTCACAGAAGAAAAGGGGGGACCACTTTCAGCATGGTCTGGGAGGGTGGGGACAGGAGGAGAGGCGGTGACAGATGGAAGAATTGAGGTAAGTTGAGCCCTAGAGGGACTGAGGGCACTGAAGGTAGACAAGGCATCAGGACCGGATGGTATCCACCTCAGGGTGCTGAGCGAGATGGCAGAGGTGTTGGCGGAGCCTTTGGCAGATCTGTACAGCACCTCCCTGGAGTCGGGATGTGTGCCACTGGACTGGAAGACGGCATATGCAGTGCCATTACACAAGAGCGGGCCAAGGGATGAACTGGTAATTATCATCCGTAAGTCTCACCTCCATAGTATGCAAACTCATGGAAACGATACTAAAGGAAAGACTGTTGCTGTACCTGGAGGACAATGGCCTCCAGGATATGAGGCAGCATGGGTTTGTTTCAGGGAAGTCTTGTCAAACCAACCTGATACAATATTATGACTGGGTGACAGGTGACCTGGATATGGGTCATGCGGTGGATGTTCTTTACTTGGACTTCAGCAAGGCCTTCGATTCGGTGCCTCATGGGCAGCTTGGGGGGGAAGCTAACTGGTGTAGGAGTAGGGGCAAAAATGACAAACTGGATTACGAGCTGGCTGAGTGGGAGTCTGCAACAGGTAGTAGTGAGAGGGGAGCTCTGAACTCCAAGGCCGGTGATGAGTGGGGTGCCATAGGGCTCTGTGTTGAAGCCAGTATTGTTTAGGCTATTCATATCAGACATTGGACATGGGGTGGTGAACAAGGTAAGTCTCTTTACTGATGACACCAAAATCGGAGAAGTGGTGGATGGAGAGGAAGGGTGGAAGCAGCTGCAGGGAGACCTAAGCAAGCTAGAGGAGTGGCCAGAGAGGTGGCAGCTAGGGTTCAATGCAAAGAAGTGTAAGGTTTGCACTTTGGCATGAAGAACCCATGGAGAGAATACTGGCTGGGGGGGTTAAGCTGGGGATCACAGAGGAGGAGAAGGACCTTGGGGTAATGATAACAGGGACCATGCACAACACTTTCCAGAGCAGGAGAGTGGCTGCAAAAGCAAACAAATGCTGGGGTGCATAGCAAGGGGTTTTCCAGGTGAAGTGAAGTGATCTTGCCCCTCTACAGATCGCTGGTAAGGCCGCACTTGGAGTATTGTGTGCAGTTCTGAAGGCCATTCCTAAAGCGTGATATCAGGCTGCTGGAGGGGGTGCAGAGGAGGTCAACAAAGATGATATGTGGAATGGAGGGGAGAGACTATGACAGCAGGCTGGGAGACCTCAATTTGTACACCCTGGAGGATAGAAGGGACATGGGGGACATGATAGAGACATTCAAGCATCTGAGGGGAATCAATAAGGATGGGGCAGATGGGATCTTTAAGTTAAGGAGGGAAAGGGTCACCGGGGCATGGGCTAAGAATTGAGGGGGGAAGAATTAGGAGGGAGATGAGGAGACACTATTTCACAGAGAGGGTGTTAGAAAAATGGAACGCCCTACCAGAATGGGTGGTATTATCTAAATTTGTGAATAGCTTCAAAACGGCATGGGACAGGGAACAGGGGAGTGTGAGGGTAGGGGGTGGCAGTGGGATGACAAAAGGGAGAGGGGTTGGGCAGCTGCAAATAGGGATGTTTGCTGCACACTGAGCAGGCTTAGATAGACCGGTGGTCTGTTTCTGCCGCATATTCAGATGTATGTATAAGTTGAACTATGTTAACAACATTTTCATTTGTGCAATGTACAGTAAGGTCAATGCCATCATTCAAACCTGGAACCTAAGTGCACCCAAAGTATAAATCCATAAAGATTCTTTTCAAATAGTATGGCATTGACATTACCTTCTTGTGCCCCAATTCCAATTAAGGAAAAATCATGGCTCCTGTCACTCCCTACCTCCAACAGATGTAAACAAGGGCACTCTTGCAACCTTTAAGTTTCACTGAGCTCAGATGTTTGCATATCCTAGTTTTTAGTGGGTGGCTAATCATGCCAACAAAAAAGCCCCACATAAACAGGTAGCCAGAAAAATGACATGATTAGTGCTGCAGTTGTTGAAGTATCTTATATCAAAGATCCGAGGGTTTTTAACTGAAGAAAAGTTTTAGTTTTAAGTATTACTTTGCACTGTACACACCAGCCACATTGATAACATCCTTTAGGTGCTGTGGGAGTCCAACCCATGGAATAAGGCTTACTGTGAGGTATGAAACTATGGACTAAAGAATCCCTCAGGTGTTTATCTTGATTATAAATCATCTGTAATGTCTCCTCTACAACACCCTTAAGAGCTGGTTCAGTTTTCAAAATGTGCCAGTGTTTTAACAAGATCGTCCTAACATCCTCACTATCCACACTAGGGATGTGCAAAGAAAATTTTCCAGAGGCAGAATTTCAGTGAAAGTGCAAATTTACTCCATGAAAGTTAGAAATCATTTTCAGAACTTTCACAGAAATTCAACCTTAAAACTGTGGAAAAAATATATACAAGGTAACTTTCTTGAAAGTGCTACCTGTCTATGACATGGATGAGGCTAGGGTACTCCGCTCCATGGGATTCAAGGACTAGTTGAAAAGCTGGTGCAGAGCTCAGGGATTAGGCTTCATTGGGGACTGGGGCTCCACCTTGAGGGATGCAGGCCTATGCAGGTGCAATGGTCTTCATCTGTCTGGGAGGGGAACCAGGATGCTAGGTGATAGGTTTAAATGCTTCAATGGCAAGCATTTAAACTAGCTGGGGCACACTGAAAAGGAGAAGGAAAATCCTAGCCCTCAAAAAATCAGGGTGTTTAGTGAGGTAAACACCAAGACAGAGCAGTCAATAGGAGAATAGGGTAAATGGAGAAAAGACAAAGGCAGTAGGGACTGGGATTGAGCGAAATGAAATAAAGCCATAAAAATGGAGGGTAATGAGCACCAATGCCCGTAGTCTCAGGTAAAAGCTCCCCAAAATTGTGGCCTTGATGGAAGAGGGATGCCTGGATATTGTGGCAGTCACACAAACAAGGTACACAGAGAACCAAGACTGGGATGTCAACATACCAGGGTACACAATCTACAGGAGGGACAGGGAGGGAAGAAGAGGAGGAGGAGGAATAGCTCTCTATGTAAGGGAAGGGATAAAAGCAACAGAACTAAAGGGTAAACAGGGAGGAGAGGAGGCACTGTGGGTCACCCTGGAGTCTGGAAATGGCTCTACAATCTGCACAGGGGTTGCATACAGACCCCTATCTCAGGGGGGAATGGACAAGAAAATGATATAAGGCATCCTTAGGATGGCAGAGAAAGGGGAGATATTGCTGATGGGGGACCTGAATATGCCAGATGTTGACTGGAGCACCTTTGCTGCAGCCACATCCTAGAGCAGGGCCATCCTGGAGGCCCTACAGGGGCCATACCTCAGACAGCTAGTTTGGAACCCACTCGGCAGAGAGCGGTCTTAGACCTGGTACTCTCAAATGGGGATGGAGAGGGATCTTTGATCTTGAAGTAGGTAGGTAGCCATCTGGGAACAGAAGACCATCAAACAGTGTGGCTCATGATAAACTTAGCTGTAAAGTCAAGCCACACAAAAGTGAAGATACTAGATTTCAGGAGGGCTGATTTTGTCAAAATGGGAGAGTGCCTCAGAAAGCACTAGCAAACAGGCAAGAAGGTGGGTGGCCAACAATGAGGAAACATCAAAACTCTTATCACAGAGGCAACAAGCTTTTGTTGGAAGCCAATAAATCAAAATGAAAGAAAAGCCGTTAAGGTTCTCAAAAGAAGTGACGGGAAGGTTAGGGAGAAAAGATAGCATTCAGGAAGTATAAGGAAATAGAAGGAGCAGGACAGAGAACTGTACCAGTTAAAGCAGAAGGAAGCTGGTAAGGCAGTCAGAATAGCAAGACCCAAACTGAGGAAAAGATAGCCAGCTCGGTTAAGAAGGGGGATAAAACCTTTATATGTACATTAGAGAGCAAAGAAAGAAAGACTAAGGCAGGGATACTGAGGCTGAACAAAGAAGAAGGTGGTTGGGCAGAGAGCGACAGTGAAAAATCTGGGATACTGCATGAATACTTCTGCTCAGTATTCACAATGGAAAAACAAGGGAAAATACCTCATCCAGTCAATAGAAGCACTCTGGAAAGGGGTTGATATTAGTCCTTTCACAGAAGAAAGGGTTCTGAAAAACTCTTAAAACTGAGGGTGGATAAAGCAATGGGCCTGATAGAATTCATCACAGAATTCTAGAAGAACTAATGGAAGAACTAGTAACACCACTGACTACCCTTTTAATAAATCATGGGAGGATGGTGGTACCTGAGGACTGGAGGATGGCAGATGTGAGTCCCTTCACAAAAGTGGGAGCAAGACAGAGGCAGAAACTACAGACCTATCAGTTTGATCTCAGTTGTAGGAAAACGATGGACTCACTTTTGAAGGAAAGAACTGTTAAGTACCTAGAGGCCAGTGGGGCACAGGACCCAAGGCAGCATTAATTCACAGCAGGAAGGTCAGAAAAATCAAATTGATGTCTTTGACTGGGTGACCAAAGCAGTAGACCAGTGAGGGACTGAGGACATGACATACCTAGACTTTATCAAGGCATTTGACACATTTTCGCACAAAAGATTAATAAACAAATTAGCCATCCTAGGAGTCTGTCCCAGGATGGTAGCCTGGGTAAAACACTGGTTGGACAACAGGACACAGCGGGTAATAGTAAATGGAGTCCACAATGAAGAAAGGAGGGTTACTACTGGTGTACCGCAGGGTTCAGTACTGGGGCCGGTCCTTTTTAATGTCTTTATAAGTGACATTGCAGAGGAACTGGAAGGGAAAGTATGTCTCTTTGCCAATGACACAAAGAGTTGCAACATGGTTGATATGCAAGGTGGGGTGGAAAGGATGAAAAGGGACTTGGCAAGGTTGGAGGAATGGTTAAATGTATGGCAGCTCTGATTCAATACAAAGAAGTGCAAGTAATGCACCTGGGAAACAAAACCCAGGGAAGACTAACAGTGGGGATGAGATACTGACAACAAAAATGGAAAGGGACCTGGGGTAGTCATATCAGATGACCTAAAGGTGGGCCAGCAATGTGAGAAGGCAATAAGGAGGGTGGGGGATACTGGAATGCATAGGAGGTGCATCACCAGAAGAAAACAGGAAGTTTGTGGCCCCTGTACAAACAGTTGGTAAGACCACATCTGGAGTACTTGTACAGTACTGGAGACCCAATCTCCACAAAGACATGGACAGGTTGGAGGCTGTCCAGAGGAGGGCAACCAAAATGATGCTGGGTCTGCATCAGAAGACATATGAAGAAAGACTAAAGGAACTTAAGATGTAAAGCCTCGAGGAAAGGAGGAGATGGGAGACATGATAGAAACTTTCAAATACATCAAGGAATCAACAAAGTCCCAAAGGTAGCATCTTTCAGAAAAAGAAATGTACAAGAACAAGGGGAATGATTTGAAGATAGAGGGGGATGGCTCAGAGGTAATGTGAGGAAGTATTCTTCACAGAGAGGATTGTGGATACATGGAACAGTATTCTGAGGAGGTCATAGAGTCAAAAACATTGGGGCAATTCAAGAATGTATGGGACAGACATAAGGCAATTTTAGTGGGGGGTAGGAGGAAGTAGGCTGTTGGTTAACTAGGATCTGCAGCTTATCCGTTAGGTAGGGAAATGGGCAGACTAGGTGGGCCAAGCGGTCCTTATCTGCCATCAAATTCTATGTTTCTACTTTTCTATACAAACTGTGGGTTAATTTATTAAACTGCAGAAAAAAAATCAGCAGAAAGGATCACTGTCAATGGTCAGTTCTGAGGCTTTTTTTAACTGCAGTTTAATTCATTAATCCGTCCCCACTGATCAGGGGTCCCAGTAATAACCTCAATCCTTCCATGGATCTTCCTGGTTTTAGGGCCCCTCCACCCACTAATCATGGCCCTAAACATATATTGTTTCCCTGAAGTCTAGCAGACCATCTCTATCCTGGCTTCCTTAATTCACAAATAAACAGTCAGAAGTCCAGCAACTCATCCCCTATTCCTAGTATTCCCTTATGGCTAGTGGACTTCCCATCGCTGATCCCTTATAAAAAATCCCAATGCCCTGGTGTCTATTGGACCCCCCCAATCACCACCCTGACAGTTCATCTGCCACTTCCCCACTCCCCTTCCCACCTGCCCCTGAGTGGACCACTAGCACAGCACTCTTCTCTCCTCCACTACCAGTGACCCACTGAATTGTCAGTGAATGACTGTATGGTTGCACAAGCAGGTTGTTTATTCATGGACATTTCATTAAACTGTGGACAGAATAAATTCCACAGTTTATATGAATTTTTCCGCAACTCACAAAAAAAGTCCGCAGAACTTTGCAAAAATCCGTGGAAAATCCCAGTTTCACCAATGAGGAAAGTTCTGCAATTCCCATGAAATTTCTGAAATTTTGCGGAAATTCCACTAAAGCAGAATTCGCAACTTTAGCCCACCCCAATCCACACCATATCTGGTGATGAATCAGACCTTATCTCGTACAGTATCCTCTCTCTATGTCTGTATTACAACAGCTCCTGCCTAGAAACCTGGTCTACCTGTTGCTGGACCTTGTCCAAATGTGTTGTGCTATACCCCCATCAACAAACCTCAGGCTTAGCTCATTACATCTCACAGCACATGTTTCAAAATCAGAGCAATTTCATTTGACCCTGTAAAACTGAGATTTAGGGATGTTTTTGAAGGTGTGGTGGGGTGGCAGCTACTAGACAACAAGAGACGACATTATCAGTCTCCTTATGGTACAAACCCATCACAAGTCCACCATCTGGACCTTTAGTATGTCCAGATCGAGGAAGTGTATCCTCTCCATGAACTGTTGCACCATAAATTGAAGATTTGGATTAGATTACTCCAATTATGTTTGTTTGTGTGTGTGTCACTGTGGCATTGGGCTGGCAGCCTGGCATACGGCAGCTACAGTATATGTTTGCCCCTCACTTCCTGATGTATTGTATGACTGCTACTGCAGTCATTGTTTCTCTCATAATACTTTAGTTTTACTTTTTATTCTTTGAGCTTGAGGAAGCAGCTCACTTTTGAGGTGTTGCAGACAGTTGTAGTATGTGTGATGTGGCTTTTATCTTTTTTCTATGTCCTGCATACTGGCATTGTGACCTAATTTTGTTTCTGGTTGTGGTACTCATCGATAGAATATTTCGCTGGAAGAGCACATGGGGTGCGAATAGAGTGAATAAAAACAAAACTGAAAAGTTTGTTTTAGTTGATGTTGTTTTGTTTTGGTAGCTACTTTATATGAGCATTCATGCTTTGCATCTTGACATGCCTCCCTGCTGATGCCATCATCAATGTATTAATATAACATGTTCTAAATTAAATAAATCATCTAACTGAAATCAATGGTGCTTATAAGTGAAAATAAACATTTATGCCAAAATAACATCTGATTTCTTTTCCCAGCTTATTTGCCACTGCCCACTGGTGTTGTATACTTCAGCAATAATGCATAACAGGGTGTGGTATATCATGGGATATCATCACACTTCAAGTGGTTGGGCATGAGGCCACATGCCGAGTGCATCCAATGATCCGAGAAGTGATGATATCCCATGATATACCAAACTCTGGAGTGCATTATTGCTATTATGAAGTGGTTTAAACATTTTTTAAAGTGAACAAAACCAGAAACATTTTACAACATGTTCAAAATGTGTTTTGGGGGCGTTGGAGGAACACCTTTAAATAAAATAGTTCCTGAAAGGCTCTGGGCAGCAGGTGGTGCTGTTGTTGGCTATGACAGAGGAATGTGACTGGGTGACCTGCTCCTTACCATTGTGTTTTTTTTTTTTTTTTATATAATGTTCCCCATTCACACTGCACTTTATTTTTATTATTTTTATACTAGGTCAAAGTAGGATGAATTGGATGATGAGGACTGGTAAGGTGAAAGAGAAGTTGGAGAGCTGAGCCAATGATGTGTGCACTGCCGGGTGCATTTAATGGAATAGTCATACTGAAAGAGAAAAAGGAAGAATCTTGTTGTGATTCATTTGGGACTGTTACTCTATCTAAGGGCTACTATTAGAACGGTTATGAATGTCTGGGACAAGACTGGCACATGGCTTTCTTTTGGTGGGGGAGAGGGTTTGCAGTTAGAGGTGTGGTTTGTGTGAGAATTACTAGAATGCAAGGGTCTCTGGTTCGTGCTTTTGAAAGAAAAAAATGTACTCGTCCATTGCTGCCACTCGCATGCTGTTGCACACGGTGTTGCGCACGCTACTTTTGAAAGTACGAGTGGCACCGAGTAAGGAGCTAATCCCAGCAAGCGTAACTTTTGTGTGACTATATAAGTTGTGAGGAGGTTGATGACTGGAGGCTTTTTGAAGCCATGGTGATGTAGCCTAATATCATCACAGCTTCAAATACCTCTCGGCCAATCAGCTTTGTCCAGTTTTGTGATCCAGTTCATAACTGTATTTTTGTGTCTTACCTCTCTAAAGCTGAGATAAATGTGTTATTTAACTGCACTCTCATGGGGCACAGAGTAGTCTAGTCTACATGTTTTGGTGAGTTTTGCAGACCCTTATGAATTAATTCCCTATAAAATACACAATCAGATCTGATAGTAAAACCAATATGACAGTAAAAGATTTAATAGGAAGGATAGACAGAGAGAAAGAGAGACTTTGACTGTGTTACTGTTTATCTGTATGAGTGATTACCACACTTTGAATTTTAGCAGACAGCAGGCATCTGTCTACAAGCAAGTTAACATAGTATGTAGCATGACAGCATGATGAAGTTACTTGGTGATGGAACCGCAAGAACAATTCATGAAATAAACACGTCTGCAACTGATGACTGTACTGTTTTCATTTTCTAACATTAAGGAATGTATTTATGTGAATGTAGCATGGATTGCAGTTGGGTATTCAGAAGGACAATGAGTTGACTTCTAAAAGTATGGGACTAGAAGTATTTTGACTGCTAAAATTTGTTGGATGGAATTATTCTGACTACCCAAAAATTGACATCTAGAGTATTTTGACTCCAGTAAAACTGAAATGATTTCATATTTCAAGCCATGGAAGTATTTGACTTCCACCCCAAAAATTATCTGAAACCTTGCTTAAAACTAAAACTTTTCTTCAGTTAATAACCTTCAGATCTCTGATATAAGACACTTCACCAACTGCAGCACTAATCATCTCATTTATCTGGCTACCTGTCTATGTAGAGCTTTTTATGTGGTATGACTAACCACCCACTAAAACTAGGATATGTGAACATCTGAGCTCTGAGCTCAGGAGACCTGAATATGCCAGATGTTAACTGGAGCACATTTGCTGCAGCACATCCAAGAGCAGGGCCATTCTTGACACCCTACAGGTGGCAGGCATTAGACAGCTAGTTTCGGAACCCACTCGTGAGGGAGCAATCTTAGACCTCATACTCTCAAACGGGGGCAGTGAGAGGATCTCAGATCTAGAAGTGGGTTGCCATCTGGGGACAAGTGACCATCAAACAGGTGTGGTTCACGTTAAACTCAGCTACAGAGTCAAGCCATACAAAAGTGAGGGTACTGGACTTAGGGAGGGCTGACTTTGGCAAGATGGGAGAGTGCCTCAGAAAAGCACTAGCAAACAGGCTAGAAGGAGGTGTGGAGCAACAATGGGGAATCATCAAAACTGCCATCACAGAGGCAACAAGCCTTTGTGTGAAGCAAATAAACAAATCAAAATGAAAGAAAAAGCCACTATGGTTCTCAAAAGAGGTGGCTGTGAAAGTCAGGAAGAAAAAGATAGCATTCCGCAAGTATAAGGAAACACAGAAGGAGCAGGACAGAGAGCTGTACCAGTTAAGGCAGAATGAAGCAGGGAGGGAAGTCAGAATAGCAAAGGCCCAAACTGAGGAAAAGATAGCCAACTCAGTTAAGAAGGGGGATAAAACCTTTTATAGGTACATCAGCGAGCATAGAAAGACAAAGGGAGGGATAGTGAGGCTGAATAGAATGAACGGTGGGTGGGCAGAGGGGGACAGAGAAAAAGCAGGAATACTGAATAAATATTTCTGCTCAGTATTCACAAAAGAGGAGGGGGAAGTGCCTAATCCAATTAACAGAAGCACTCTTGATAGGGAGGTCGATCCCAGTCCTTTCACAGAAGAAAGAGTTCTGCAAGAACTCCTAAAACTGAAGGTGGACAAAGCAATGGGGACTGATGGAATTCACCCCAGAATTCTAAAAGAATTAAGGAAGGAACTAGTGAAACCACTGGCTACTCTTTTTAATAAATCATGGGAGGATGGTGTGGTACCCGAGGACTGGAGGAAGGTGGATGTGATTCCCCTTCACAAAAGTGGGACCAAGACAGAGGCAGGAAACTACAGACCTGTCAGTCTGACCTCTGTGGTAGGGAAAGTGATGGAGTCACTTCTGAAGGAAAGAATAATTGAGTACCTAGAGGTCAGTGGGGCACAGGATCCAAGGTAGCATGGGTTCACAGCGGGGAAGGTCATGTCAGATGAATCTAATAGATTTGACATTGTATTTGAGGTCTGTTCCTAACTGCCTTTTTTGTGCTTTAAAATTTGATTTGGGTAGGATTAAGGGATTTTAGTAGACAAATTGAGGATTGTGTGTTTAAATGTGGCTCTCTGGCCTGCAAGTGCAGGCATCATATTACAGGGGATTAGTGCTGATAGAAGGAGAGGGTTAGCAGCCATCTTATTCAGTCTTCAGCTAGAGGAGAGAAATAGAAAGAGAGAGAGAGAGAGAGAGAATGGGCCTTTTAGTTGCTGAGGGTGTTTGTAAGTGATTTAAAGTAGTTTTTTTAGCTGCCATTTCTGTGTGTTGGACAGTGTATCTGAGGTCTCTTAACTGCAGAAGCAGTGGGGTCTGGCAGAGGTTGTCCGAACCTTCTTTTGCTGAGCAGTTGGGGAAAGGATTTAGTTGCTGGATAAGCATTACATTCTTTTCAGTCTGTGAACTTTAGCTCAGTAGTGCAACTTTGTTTAATACAGTGTTTGTGTTGGGATCTTCCTCCAGAGGAGGGACCTTCCTCCAGATGAGGTTGCAGTGCTTGGAGGTGCAGAAAGGGGCAGACACAGGGCTGATACACTCTCACGAGAGTGTGGTGTGGGCCCTATTCCCCCCTCCCCCCTTCCTCCCCAGATCACAACTCCTGTAACAGAGTAGATACACCAGAAGGTGTAGACAGAATGAGAAGGGACCTTCAGAAACTTAAAGACTGGTCAGGGATTTGGCAGTTGAAATTCAATGCAAAGAAGTGCAAGATAATGCATATGGGCACAAAACCCTGGCACAATACATCTGTTGGAGGGGTGAGGATATAGCATGCACCAAGCAGGAAAGGGATCTTGGGGTTATCATCTCTGATGACCTCAAGGTAGGGAAACAGTGTGACAAGGCAGCAGGTAAAGCAAATAGGATGCTGGGAGCATAGGCAGGGGCATCACCAGCAGGAAAAGGGGTGGTAATTCTGCTATACAAGACACAAGTGGGCCTCACCTGGAGTACAGTGTACAGTTCTGGAGACCTTACCACGTAAGGACATAGACAGGGAAGAGAAGGTTCAGAGGAGGGCAACAAAGATGGTGCATGGATTGCATCACAAGCCCTATGAGGACAGGTTGAAGAAACTGAACATGTACTCCTGGAAGACAGGAGGAGAGAGGGATATGATAGAGACATACAAGTATCTTACAGGGAGGAACAGGGTGCAGTAATACACTATTTGTAAGCGAACAAAATGTTCCAGGACTAGAAGGTATGGGATGAAGTTGGAGGGAGGACAATACAGAGGAAATGTGAGGAAGAATTTCTTCACAGAGTGGGTGGTGGACAAGTGGAACACCCTGCCAGAGGAAGTGGTGGGGGCTGAAACAATCAAGGGATTTAAGAATGCATTGGATAGACATAAAGGAATTCTGGAGGTCAGAGGTAAGGGGCAACAGACTTCTAGGAAAACATAAACTGAACTTACAAACTCAAAAGGGCAGACTGGGTGGGCCATAGGCCCTTATCTACTGACACTGTCTATGTATCTATGTAACTCCTGTATAGGGGAACACCTGCCCTGCAATTAGAGGAAGGGGTTTCAGGTGCAGCTGATTTATTTCATCCAGAGATGCAGCCACAGGCAGGGAAAAGCATAGGTAGGTCTAATAGGAGTACAGCATCCACAGGGAGTTGCTGATAGTGTGATAGGTGGATATTGTGGGGGCCTTCCACTGAATATACCAGGTACTACTGTTAGAAGCTGTGCTAGGATTACTTAATTCTACTTGCTGTAGGGATAGCTAGTGTAGAGGCTGTGTAGGTAGTATGGACCATGGGTAGGATTGTTGGGTGCAATGGTTGTGGAGCAGCAATGCTAATGAATATACTGTAGGGCTGGGAGGGTGCCCAATATGCCACAGGCTAGGAAGCTGAGGAACAAGTTCAGTTGGCTGGGCAGGGAGCTAGGGAGGTTGAGAGGTGGATGTCATCGGTGAGGGCTGACATCTGAGAGTATTTTGGAGGCACCACAGAGAAGGAATAGTGGGTCAAAGGAGGGGGAGGGGGCAAACTAGATAGGAGGCCAGCTGATGAAAGGTGGACTCTAGTAGAACCTATAAAAAGAGGAGCAGTAGTAGGCAGGAGGGAGGAGAAAGCACATAGTAAGGCAAAGGGGATAGGGAACATGTTTACTTTGCTAGAAACACATGGAAAAGATGATGGAGGAGGTGATTGCACAAGGATAGCACTCACAAAGAAGAGGGTGTGGGGCATTATAAGTGGAGAGACTGAGCATGGTATGACGGGGAGGATAATACTGGAGAGGTGAGAAGGGAGAAGGAGGTTGACAGTCAAACGGGTGGAGAGGAGGGTCTTAATTGGGAGGGACGGGGAAGATACTGGGGCACATGATAAAAACATGGTCTTGAGTGGCTCCAAAATGAGAACCTGGGTGGGGGGTGGCAATGGGCACAAGGAAAAGGAGGGGTTGTACTGGTTTGGGACTCCATACTCAAGGGGATCACATGGGGTTGCTAGGGAGAGGCACAGTAGGATATGGGTGGAGTCTATACCAGGATTAAAGGCAGACATGGCAGGACAGGCAATCCTAAGGTTCGAAGAGGGTAGAAGGAAACCACATTGTGGTACATGTGGGGACAAAAGACCTTGCAGGGGAAATGGTGGAGGTAACAAGGGAGATAATTGAGGAAGTGGAAAGGTTGTGTGAGGAGACTGAGGAGTCTGTGGCCTCTGAAGTGCTCCAGTGCCCTGCACAAGCACAGTGAGAAAGGAGAGGATTACAGAGTTGAACGATGGTTGGTAGAATGGTGCTGAACTAAGGGGTATGGGGTTGTGAGCAGCTGGGGCAGTACCTGGGATAATAACAATCTGTTTGCAAGGGATAGGCTGCACTTGAGTGGGGAGGGAAGGAGGTATTAAAGCAAAGACTGGACAGGTATATTGCAACAAGGGTGGATTTAAACTAGGTGGGGGTGGCAAGTGGACAGCAGGTAGGCTGGGATCCAATACAATGCAGTCACAGCTTACCCACCAGGCTAGCAGGGAAGGACTCAGGAGGCCAACAAACGAGGGAGTAGAAGGACAAGATGGAGGTGAGTGAAGGAAGGGGCATTATGGAGGGTGGTCTCACTGAATGCAAGAAGCCTGGAAACAAATCCACTGAGCTACAGGCACTTTTAGCAGTGTGGAGGGTGGATATTGCAGCTGTCACAGAAATGTGGGCAACTAGAGCACCAGGACTGGGATCTCGAAATCCCAGGATACAAATTATACAAGAAGGACCATAAGGAGGGAGGGGTGGGTGGCAGTCTATGTGAGGGACGAGATCAAGTGCACAAGGGATGAGGGAGAAGAAAGGAGAACAGAGGCAATCTGGCTGCAGCTCCTAGACTCAAGGGGTAGGAAACTAAGATTTGGGGTGGTATACAGGCCACCATCCCTGTCTGAGGAGTTTGACAGGGAGCTAGCAGGACAAATCAAAAAGGTATGTAGAAATGGAAAGGTGGTCATTGTGGGGGATTTCAACTTGCTGGGGTTGACTGGAGCATTCCAGTCACCTCCAGTACTAGGGAACAAGTGCTCCTGGATGCGATCCAGGAGGGTCTCCTGATACTGTTGGTTACTGTACTCACTAGGCTAAAGAACACCTTAGATCCAGTATTGTCAAATGGGAGGCAGTAAGGAAATAAAGGTAGAGGACTCACTATCTGACAGCAATCACCAAACAGTGTAGTTTAATATCACAATGTTTGGGGAGCCAGAGAAATCAATTACCCAGGTGGTAAACTTCAGGGTGGACTTTGGGAGGATGCAGGAAGTACTGAAAGGGAACTGGAGGGCATAAGGCATGAGATGGACGTGGAGCTGAAATTGATATTATTAAATGGGTTAAAGAAGCAACAGAAGCCTGCACCAAGGCACAGAGTAAGAGAAGCAGAGCAAGGAAACCATGCTGGTTGAACAGTAAAGTTGTGGAGGTGGTGAAGGCAAAATGAGTGGCTCATCAGAGGTTTAGGAGGACAGGGAAGGAAGTGGACAGGAGGAATATGCAAGATGGTCCAGGAGGTGACCAGAAAAGTGAGAGAAGCCAAGGCCCAGAGGGAGCTAAGATTAGCACAGGAATCAATGGAGGGGAAGACTTTTATTTATTTAGCTTTTGTTGACCGGGTAAGTGCACTAGACAAATCCTGCCTATTTTCAGGCACGACCCGGGAGGGGATACAGATGAATGCCAACTGACCTTGAACCAGATTAAGTTGTTGGTGGTATTTTTAGTGAATGAGGGAAATTTGGCCAGGACACCGGGGAAATTCCCTACTTTTTCGATAAGTGCCATGGGATCTTTAACATCCACCTGAACTACCACCAATCCAGGCAGATGGGACCTCGGTTTAATGTCTCATCCGAAAGACGGCACCTCAGAAGTGCAGCACCCCTCTCATGCTGCACTACAGTGTCAGTACTGCGATATTAACCCAAGTGCCAGATGTGGGAACTGAACCCACAGCCCTCTGATCTCCCAGCCTCAGAGGCGAGTGTGCTACCTATTCTTCAGATACATCAGGGAGAAAAGAAAGTACAAGGAAACAATAGTGAGGATAAAAAGGGGTGGGGCATAGACGGAAAAGGGAGAAGAGCAGGCAGAAGTAATGAATGCTTTTGTTCCGTGTTCACAGAAGAAAAGGGGGGACCACTTTCAGCATGGTCTGGGAGGGTGGGGACAGGAGGAGAGGCGGTGACAGATGGAAGAATTGAGGTAAGTTGAGCCCTAGAGGGACTGAGGGCACTGAAGGTAGACAAGGCATCAGGACCGGATGGTATCCACCTCAGGGTGCTGAGCGAGATGGCAGAGGTGTTGGCGGAGCCTTTGGCAGATCTGTCACAGCACCTCCTGGAGTCGGGATGTGCCACTGGACTGAAGACGGCATATGCAGTGCCATTACACAAGAGCGGGCCAAGGGATGAACTGGGTAATTATCATCCGGTAAGTCTCACCTCCATAGTATGCAAACTCATGGAAACGATACTAAAGGAAAGACTGTTGCTGTACCTGGAGGACAATGGCCTCCAGGATATGAGGCAGCATGGGTTTGTTTCAGGGAAGTCTTGTCAAACCAACCTGATACAATATTATGACTGGGTGACAGGTGACCTGGATATGGGTCATGCGGTGGATGTTCTTTACTTGGACTTCAGCAAGGCCTTCGATTCGGTGCCTCATGGGCAGCTTGGGGGGGAAGTAACTGGTGTGGGAGTAGGGCAAAATGACAAACTGGATTACGAGCTGGCTGAGTGGGAGTCTGCAACAGGTAGTAGTGAGAGGGAGCTCTGAACTCAAGGCCGGTGATGAGGGGTGCCATAGGCTCTGTGTTGAAGCCAGTATTGTTTAGGCTATTCATATCAGACATTGGACATGGGGTGGTGAACAAGGTAAGTCTCTTTACTGATGACACCAAAATCGGAGAAGTGGTGGATGGAGAGGAAGGGTGGAAGCAGCTGCAGGGAGACCTAAGCAAGCTAGAGAGTGGCCAGAGAGGTGGCAGCTAGGGTTCAATGCAAAAGTGTAAGGTTTGCACTTTGGCATGAAGAACCCATGGAGAGAATACTGGCTGGGGGTTAAGCTGGGGATCACAGAGGAGGAGAAGGACCTTGGGGTAATGATAACAGGGACCATGCACAACACTTTCCAGAGCAGGAGAGTGGCTGCAAAGCAAACAAAATGCTGGGGTGCATAGCAAGGGGTTTCTTCCAGGTGAAGTGAAGTGATCTTGCCCTCTACAGATCGCTGGTAAGGCCGCACTTGGAGTATTGTGTGCAGTTCTGAAGGCCATTCCAAAGCGTGATATCAGGCTGCTGGAGGGTGCAGAGGAGGTCAACAAAGATGATATGTGGAATGGAGGGAGAGACTATGACAGCAGGCTGGGAGACCTCAATTTGTACACCCTGGAGGATAGAAGGGACATGGGGACATGATAGAGACATTCAAGCATCTGAGGGAATCAATAAGGATGGGGCAGATGGGATCTTTGTTAAGGAGGAAAGGGTCACCGGGCATGGGCTAAGAATTGAGGGGGAAGAATTAGGAGGGAGATGAGGAGACACTATTTCACAGAGAGGGTGTTAGAAAATGGAACGCCTACCAGAATGGGTGGTATTATCTAAATTTGTGAATAGCTTCAAAACGGCATGGGACAGGAACAGGGAGTGTGAGGGAGGGGTGGCAGTGGGATGACAAAAGGAGAGGGGTTGGGCAGCTGCACACTAGGGATGTTTGCTGCACACTGAGCAGGCTTAGATAGACCGGTGGTCTGTTTCTGCCGCATATTCGAATGTATGTATAAGTTGAACTATGTTAACACAATACATTTTCATTTGTGCAAATGTACAGTAAGGTCAATGCCATCATTCAAACCTGGAACCTTAAGTGCACCCAAAGTATAAATCCATAAAGATTCTTTTCAAATAGTATGGCATTGACATTACCTTCTTGTGGCCCCAATTCCAATTAAGGAAAAATCATGGCTCCTGTCACTCCCTACCTCCAACAGATGTAAACAAGGGCACTCTTGCAACCTTTAAGTTTCACTGAGCTCAGATGTTTGCATATCCTAGTTTTAGTGGTGGCTAATCATGCCAACAAAAAAGCCCCACATAAACAGGTAGCCAGAAAAATGACATGATTAGTGCTGCAGTTGTTGAAGTATCTTATATCAAAGATCCGAGGGTTTTTAACTGAAGAAAAAGTTTTAGTTTTAAGTATTACTCTGCACTGTACACACCAGCCACATTGATAACATCCTTTAGGTGCTGTGGGAGTCCAACCCATGGAATAAGGCTTACTGTGAGGTATGAAACTATGGACTAAAGAATCCCTCAGGTGTTTATCTTGATTATAAATCATCTGTAATGTCTCCTCTACAACACCCTTAAGAGCTGGTTCAGTTTTCAAAATGTGCCAGTGTTTTAACAAGATCGTCCTAACATCCTCACTATCCACACTAGGGATGTGCAAAGAAAATTTTCCAGAGGCAGAATTTCAGTGAAAGTGCAAATTTCACTTCCATGAAAGTTAGGAAATCATTTTCAGAACTTTCACAGAAATTCAACAACAAAACTGTGGAAAAATATATACAAGGTAACTTTCTTGAAAGTGCTACCTGTCTATGACATGGATGAGGCTAGGGTACTCCGCCCATGGGATTCAAGGACAGTTGAAAAGCTGGTGCAGAGCTCAGGGATTAGGCTTCATTGGGGACTGGGGCTCCACCTTGAGGGATGCAGGCCTATTCAGGTGCAATGGTCTTCATCTGTCTGGGAGGGGAACCAGGATGCTAGGTGATAGGTTTAAATGCTTCAATGGCAAGCATTTAAACTAGCCGGGGGACACTGAAAAGGAGAAGGAAAATCCTAGCCCCCCAAAAAAATCAGGGTGTTTAGTGAGGTAAACACCAAGACAGAGCAGTCAATAGGGAGAATGGCAGGGGTAAATGGAGAAAAAGACAAAGGCAGTAGGGACTGGGATTGAGCGAAATGAAATAAAGCCATAAAAAAATGGAGGGTAATGAGCACCAATGCCCGTAGTCTAGGTAAAAAGCTCCCCAAAATTGTGGCCTTGATGGAAGAGGGATGCCTGGATATTGTGGCAGTCACAGAAACATGGTACACAGAGAACCATGACTGGGATGTCAACATACCAGGGTACACAATCTACAGGAGGGACAGGGAGGGAAGAAGAGGAGGAGGAGTAGCTCTCTATGTAAGGGAAGGGATCAAAGCAACAGAACTAAAGGGTAAACAGGGAGGAGAGGAGGCACTGTGGGTCACCCTGGAGTCTGGAAATGGCTCTACAATCTGCACAGGGTTGCATACAGACCCCTATCTCAGGGGAATGGACAAGAAAATGATATAAGGCATCCTTAGGATGGCAGAGAAAGGGAGATATTGCTGATGGGGACCTGAATATGCCAGATGTTGACTGGAGCACCTTTGCTGCAGCCACATCCTAGAGCAGGCCATCCTGGAGGCCCTACAGGGCCATACCAGACAGCTAGTTTTGAACCCACTCGGCAGAGAGCGGTCTTAGACCTGGTACTCTCAAATGGGGATGGAGAGAGGATCTTTGATCTTGAAGTAGGTAGGTAGCCATCTGGGAACAGAAGACCATCAAACAGTGTGGCTCATGATAAACTTAGCTGTAAAGTCAAGCCACACAAAAGTGAAGATACTAGATTTCAGGAGGGCTGATTTTGTCAAAATGGGAGAGTGCCTCAGAAAAGCACTAGCAAACAGGCAAGAAGGTGGGGTGGCCCAACAATGAGGAAACATCAAAACTCTTATCACAGAGGCAACAAGCCTTTGTTGGAAGCCAATAAATCAAAATGAAAGAAAAAGCCGTTAAGGTTCTCAAAAGAAGTGACGGGGAAGGTTAGGGAGAAAAAGATAGCATTCAGGAAGTATAAGGAAATAGAAGGAGCAGGACAGAGAACTGTACCAGTTAAAGCAGAAGGAAGCTGGTAAGGCAGTCAGAATAGCAAGACCCAAACTGAGGAAAAGATAGCCAGCTCGGTTAAGAAGGGGATAAAACCTTTATATGTACATTAGAGAGCAAAGAAAGAAAGACTAAGGCAGGGATACTGAGGCTGAACAAAGAAGAAGGTGGTTGGCAGAGAGCGACAGTGAAAAATCTGGATACTGCATGAATACTTCTGCTCAGTATTCACAATGGAAAACAAGGAAAATACCTCATCCAGTCAATAGAAGCACTCTGGAAAGGGGTTGATATTAGTCCTTTCACAGAAGAAAGGGTTCTGAAAAAACTCTTAAAACTGAGGGTGGATAAAGCAATGGGGCCTGATAGAATTCATCACAGAATTCTAGAAGAACTAAGGGAAGAACTAGTAACACCACTGACTACCCTTTTTAATAAATCATGGGAGGATGGTGTGGTACCTGAGGACTGGAGGATGGCAGATGTGAGTCCCCTTCACAAAAGTGGAGCAAGACAGAGGCAGGAAACTACAGACCTATCAGTTTGATCTCAGTTGTAGGAAAACGATGGACTCACTTTGAAGGAAAGAACTGTTAAGTACCTAGAGGCCAGTGGGGCACAGGACCCAAGGCAGCATTAATTACAGCAGGAAGGTCAGAAAAATCAAATTGATGTCTTTGACTGGGTGACCAAAGCAGTAGACCAGTGAGGACTGAGGACATGACATACCTAGACTTTATCAAGGCATTTACACATTTTCGCACAAAAGATTAATAAACAAATTAGCCATCCTAGGAGTCTGTCCCAGGATGGTAGCCTGGGTAAAACACTGGTTGGACAACAGGACACAGCGGGTAATAGTAAATGGAGTCCACAATGAAGAAAGGAGGGTTACTACTGGTGTACCGCAGGGTTCAGTACTGGGGCCGGTCCTTTTTAATGTCTTTATAAGTGACATTGCAGAGGAACTGGAAGGGAAAGTATGTCTCTTTGCCAATGACACAAAGAGTTGCAACATGGTTGATATGCAAGGTGGGGTGGAAAGGATGAAAAGGGACTTGGCAAGGTTGGAGGAATGGTTAAATGTATGGCAGCTCTGATTCAATACAAAGAAGTGCAAAGTAATGCACCTGGGAAACAAAAACCCAGGGGAAGACTACACAGTGGGGATGAGATACTGACAACAAAAATGGAAAGGGACCTGGGGGTAGTCATATCAGATGACCTAAAGGTGGGCCAGCAATGTGAGAAGGCAATAAGGAGGGCTGGGGGGATACTGGAATGCATAGGGAGGTGCATCACCAGAAGAAAACAGGAAGTTTGTGGCCCTCTGTACAAACAGTTGGTAAGACCACATCTGGAGTACTGTGTACAGTACTGGAGACCCAATCTCCACAAAGACATGGACAGGTTGGAGGCTGTCCAGAGGAGGGCAACCAAAATGATGCTGGGTCTGCATCAGAAGACATATGAAGAAAGACTAAAGGAACTTAAGATGTAAAGCCTCGAGGAAAGGAGGGAGATGGGAGACATGATAGAAACTTTCAAATACATCAAGGGAATCAACAAAGTCCCAAAGGGTAGCATCTTTCAGAAAAAGAAATGTACAAGAACAAGGGGGAATGATTTGAAGATAGAGGGGGGGATGGCTCAGAGGTAATGTGAGGAAGTATTTCTTCACAGAGAGGATTGTGGATACATGGAACAGTATTCCTGAGGAGGTCATAGAGTCAAAAACATTGGGGCAATTCAAGAATGTATGGGACAGACATAAGGCAATTTTAGTGGGGGGTAGGAGGAAGTAGGCTGTTGGTTAACTAGGATCTGCAGCTTATCCGTTAGGTAGGGAAATGGGCAGACTAGGTGGGCCGCGTCCTTATCTGCCATCAAATTCTATGTTTCTACTTTTCTATACAAACTGTGGGTTAATTTATTAAACTGCAGAAAAAAATCAGCAGAAAGGATCACTGTCAATGGTCAGTTCTGAGGCTTTTTAACTGCAGTTTAATTCATTAATCCGTCCCCACTGATCAGGGTCCCAGTAACAACCTCAATCCTTCCATGGATCTTCCTGGTTTTAGGGCCCTCCACCCACTAATCATGGCCCTAAACATATATTGTTTCCTGAAGTCTAGCAGACCACATTCCCTATCCTGGCTTCCTTAATTCACAAATAAACAGTCAGAAGTCCAGCAACTCATCCCCCTCTATTCCTAGTATTCCCTTATGGCTAGTGGACTTCCCCATCGCTGATCCCTTATAAAAAAAAATCCCAATGCCCTGGTGTCTATTGGACCCCCCCAATCACCACCCTGACAGTTCATCTGCCACTTCCCCACTCCCCTTCCCACCTGCCCCTGAGTGGACCACTAGCACAGCACTCTTCTCTCCTCCACTACCAGTGACCCACTGAATTGTCAGTGAATGACTGTATGGTTGCACAAGCAGGTTGTTTATTCATGGACATTTCATTAAACTGTGGACAGAATAAATTCCACAGTTTATATGAATTTTCATAACTCACAAAAAAGTCCGTAGAACTTTGCAAAAATCCGTGGAAAATCCCAGTTTCACCAATGAGGAAAGTTCTGCAATTCCCATGAAATTTCTGAAATTTTATGAAATTCCACTAAAGCAGAATTCGCAACTTTAGCCCACCCCAATCCACACCATATCTGGTGATGAATCAGACCTTATCTCGTACAGTATCCTCTCTCTATGTCTGTATTACAACAGCTCCTGCCTAGAAACCTGGTCTACCTGTTGCTGGACCTTGTCCAAAATGTGTTGTGCTATACCCCCATCAACAAACCTCAGGCTTAGCTCATTACATCTCACAGCACATGTTTCAAAATCAGAGCAATTTCATTTGACCCTGTAAAACTGAGATTTAGGGATGTTTTTGAAGGTGTGGTGGGGGTGGCAGCTACTAGACAACAAGAGACGATTACATCAGTCTCCTTATGGTACAAACCCATCACAAGTCCACCATCTGGACCTTTAGTATGTCCAGATCGAGGAAGTGTATCCTCTCCATGAACTGTTGCACCATAAATTGAAGATTAGATTACTCCAATTATGTTTGTTTGTGTGTGTCACTGTGGCATTGGGCTGGCAGCCTGGCATACGGCAGCTACAGTATATGTTTGCCCCTCACTTCCTGATGTATTGTATGACTGCTACTGCAGTCATTGTTTCTCTCATAATACTTTAGTTTTACTTTTTATTCTTTGAGCTTGAGGAAGCAGCTCACTTTTGAGGTGTTGCAGACATTGTAGTATGTGTGATGTGGCTTTTATCTTTTTCTATGTCCTGCATACTGGCATTGTGACCTAATTTTGTTTCTGGTTGTGGTACTCATCGATAGAATATTTCGCTGGAAGAGCACATGGGGTGCGAATAGAGTGAATAAAACAAAACTGAAAAGTTTGTTTTAGTTGATGTTGTTTTGTTTTGGTAGCTACTTTATATGAGCATTCATGCTTTGCATCTTGACATGCCTCCCTGCTGATGCCATCATCAATGTATTAATATAACATGTTCTAAATTAAATAAATCATCTAACTGAAATCAATGGTGCTTATAAGTGAAAATAAACATTTATGCCAAAATAACATCTGATTTCTTTTCCCAGCTTATTTGCCACTGCCCACTGGTGTTGTATACTTCAGCAATAATGCATAACAGGGTGTGGTATATCATGGGATATCATCACACTTCAAGTGGTTGGGCATGAGGCCACATGCCGAGTGCATCCAATGATCCGAGTGATGATATCCCATGATATACCAAACTCTGGAGTGCATATTGCTATTATGAAGTGGTTTAAACATTTTTAAAGTGAACAAAACCAGAAACATTTTACAACATGTTCAAAATGTGTTTTGGGGGCGGAGGAACACCTTTAAATAAAATAGTTCCTGAAAGGCTCTGGGCAGCAGGTGGTGCTGTTGTTGGCTATGACAGAGGAATGTGACTGGGTGACCTGCTCCTTACCATTGTGTTTTTTTTTTTATATAATGTTCCCCATTCACACTGCACTTTATTTTTATTATTTTTATACTAGGTCAAAGTAGGATGAATTGGATGATGAGGACTGGTAAGGTGAAAGAGAAGTTGGAGAGCTGAGCCAATGATGTGCACTGCGGGTGCATTTAATGGAATAGTCATACTGAAAGAGAAAAGGAAGAATCTTGTTGTGATTCATTTGGACTGTTACTCTATCTAAGGGCTACTATTAGAACGGTTATGAATGTCTGGGACAAGACTGGCACATGGCTTCTTTTTGGTGGGGAGAGGGTTTGCAGTTAGAGGTGTGGTTTGTGTGAGAATTACTAGAATGCAAGGGTCTCTGGTTCGTGCTTTTGAAAGAAAAAAATGTACTCGTCCATTGCTGCCACTCGCATGCTGTTGCACACGGTGTTGCGCACGCTACTTTTGAAAGTACGAGTGGCACCGAGTAAGGAGCTAATCCCAGCAAGCGTAACTTTTGTGTGACTATATAAGTTGTGAGGAGGTTGATGACTGGAGGCTTTTTGAAGCCATGGTGATGTAGCCTAATATCATCACAGCTTCAAATACCTCTCGGCCAATCAGCTTTGTCCAGTTTTGTGATCCAGTTCATAACTGTATTTTTGTGTCTTACCTCTCTAAAGCTGAGATAAATGTGTTATTTAACTGCACTCTCATGGGGCACAGAGTAGTCTAGTCTACATGTTTTGGTGAGTTTTGCAGACCCTTATGAATTAATTCCCTATAAAATACACAATCAGATCTGATAGTAAAACCAATATGACAGTAAAAGATTTAATAGGAAGGATAGACAGAGAGAAAGAGACTTTGACTGTGTTACTGTTTATCTGTATGAGTGATTACCACACTTTGAATTTAGCAGACAGCAGGCATCTGTCTACAAGCAAGTTAACATAGTATGTAGCATGACAGCATGATGAAGTTACTTGGTGATGGAACCGCAAGAACAATTCATGAAATAAACACGTCTGCAACTGATGACTGTACTGTTTTCATTTTCTAACATTAAGGAATGTATTTATGTGAATGTAGCATGGATTGCAGTTGGGTATTCAGAAGGACAATGAGTTGACTTCTAAAAGTATGGGACTAGAAGTATTTTGACTGCTAAAATTTGTTGGATGGAATTATTCTGACTACCCAAAATTGACATCTAGAGTATTTGACTCAGTAAAACTGAAATGATTTCCAATTTCAAGCCATGGAAGTATTTGACTTCCACCCCAAAAATTATCTGAAACCTTGCTTAAAACTAAAACTTTTTCTTCAGTTAATAACCTTCAGATCTCTGATATAAGACACTTCACCAACTGCAGCACTAATCATCTCATTTATCTGGCTACCTGTCTATGTAGAGCTTTTTATGTGGGTATGACTAACCACCCACTAAAAACTAGGATATGTGAACATCTGAGCTCTGAGCTCAGGGAGACCTGAATATGCCAGATGTTAACTGGAGCACATTTGCTGCAGCCACATCCAAGAGCAGGGCCATTCTTGACACCCTACAGGTGGCAGGCATTAGACAGCTAGTTTCGGAACCCACTCGTGAGGGAGCAATCTTAGACCTCATACTCTCAAACGGGGGCAGTGAGAGGATCTCAGATCTAGAAGTGGGTTGCCATCTGGGGACAAGTGACCATCAAACAGTGTGGTTCACGTTAAACTCAGCTACAGAGTCAAGCCATACAAAAGTGAGGGTACTGGACTTTGGGAGGGCTGACTTTGGCAAGATGGGAGAGTGCCTCAGAAAAGCACTAGCAAACAGGCTAGAAGGAGGTGTGGAGCAACAATGGGAATTATCAAAACTGCCATCACAGAGGCAACAAGCCTTTGTGTGAAGCAAATAAACAAATCAAAATGAAAGAAAAGCCACTATGGTTCTCAAGAGAGTGGCTGTGAAAGTCAGGAAGAAAAGATAGCATTCCGAGTATAAGGAAACACAGAAGGAGCAGGACAGAGAGCTGTACCAGTTAAGGCAGAATGAAGCAGGAGGGAAGTCAGAATAGCAAAGGCCCAAACTGAGGAAAAGATAGCCAACTCAGTTAAGAAGGGGGATAAAACCTTTTATAGGTACATCAGCGAGCATAGAAAGACAAAGGGAGGGATAGTGAGGCTGAATAGAATGAACGGTGGGTGGGCAGAGGGGGACAGAGAAAAAGCAGGAATACTGAATAAATATTTCTGCTCAGTATTCACAAAAGAGGAGGGGGAAGTGCCTAATCCAATTAACAGAAGCACTCTTGATAGGGAGGTCGATCCCAGTCCTTTCAGAAGAAAGAGTTCTGCAAGAACTCCTAAAACTGAAGGTGGACAAAGCAATGGGGACTGATGGAATTCACCCCAGAATTCTAAAAGAATTAAGGAAGGAACTAGTAAACCACTGGCTACTCTTTTTAATAAATCATGGGAGGATGGTGTGGTACCCGAGGACTGGAGGAAGGTGGATGTGATTCCCTTCACAAAAGTGGGACCAAGACAGAGGCAGGAAACTACAGACCTGTCAGTCTGACCTCTGTGGTAGGGAAAGTGATGGAGTCACTTCTGAAGGAAAGAATAATTGAGTACCTAGAGGTCAGTGGGGCACAGGATCCAAGGTAGCATGGGTTCACAGCGGAAGGTCATGTCAGATGAATCTAATAGATTTGACATTGTATTTGAGGTCTGTTCTAACTGCCTTTTTGTGCTTTAAAATTTGATTTGGGTAGGATTAAGGGATTTTAGTAGACAAATTGAGGATTGTGTGTTTAAATGTGGCTTTCTGGCCTGCAAGTGCAGGCATCATATTACAGGGATTAGTGCTGATAGAAGGAGAGGTTAGCAGCCATCTTATTCAGTCTTCAGCTAGAGGAGAGAAATAGAAAGAGAGAGAGAGAGAGAGAGAGAATGGGCCTTTAGTTGCTGAGGGTGTTTGTAAGTGATTTAAAGTAGTTTTTTAGCTGCCATTTCTGTGTGTTGGACAGTGTATCTGAGGTCTCTTAACTGCAGAAGCAGTGGGGTCGGCAGAGGTTGTCCGAACCTTCTTTTGCTGAGCAGTTGGGGAAAGGATTTGGTTGCTGGATAAGCATTACATTCTTTTCAGTCTGTGAACTTTAGCTCAGTAGTGCAACTTGTTTAATACAGTGTTTGTGTTGGGATCTTCCTCCAGAGGAGGGACCTTCCTCCAGATGAGGTTGCAGTGCTTGGAGGTGCAGAAAGGGCAGACACAGGGCTGATACACTCACGAGAGTGGTGTGGGCCCTATTCCCCTCCCTTCCTCCCCAGATCACAACTCCTGTAATAGAGTAGATACACCAGAAGGTGTAGACAGAATGAGAAGGGACCTTCAGAAACTTAAAGACTGGTCAGGGATTTGGCAGTTGAAATTCAATGCAAAGAAGTGCAAGATAATGCATATGGGGCACAAAAACCCTGGCACAATACATCTGTTGGAGGGGGTGAGGATATAGCATGCACCAAGCAGGAAAGGGATCTTGGGGTTATCATCTCTGATGACCTCAAGGTAGGGAAACAGTGTGACAAGGCAGCAGGTAAAGCAAATAGGATGCTGGGGAGCATAGGCAGGGGCATCACCAGCAGGAAAAGGGGGGTGGTAATTCTGCTATACAAGACACAAGTGGGGCCTCACCTGGAGTACAGTGTACAGTTCTGGAGACCTTACCTACGTAAGGACATAGACAGGGAAGAGAAGGTTCAGAGGAGGGCAACAAAGATGGTGCATGGATTGCATCACAAGCCCTATGAGGACAGGTTGAAGAAACTGAACATGTACTCCCTGGAAGACAGGAGGGAGAGAGGGGATATGATAGAGACATACAAGTATCTTACAGGGAGGAACAGGGTGCAGTAATACACTATTTGTAAGCGAACAAAATGTTCCAGGACTAGAAGGTATGGGATGAAGTTGGAGGGAGGACAATACAGAGGAAATGTGAGGAAGAATTTCTTCACAGAGTGGGTGGTGGACAAGTGGAACACCCTGCCAGAGGAAGTGGTGGGGGCTGAAACAATCAAGGATTTAAGAATGCATTGGATAGACATAAAGGAATTCTGGAGGTCAGAGGTAAGGCAACAGACTTCTAGGAAAACATAAACTGAACTTACAAACTCAAAAGGGCAGACTGGGTGGGCCATAGGCCCTTATCTACTGACACTGTCTATGTATCTATGTAACTCCTGTATAGGGGAACACCTGCCCTGCAATTAGAGGAAGGGGTTTCAGGTGCAGCTGATTTATTTCTATCCAGAGATGCAGCCACAGGGCAGGGAAAAGCATAGGTAGGTCTAAATAGGAGTACAGCATCCACAGGGAGTTGCTGATAGTGTGATAGGTGGATATTGTGGGGGCCTTCCACTGAATATACCAGGTACTACTGTTAGAAGCTGTGCTAGGATTATTTAATTCTACTTGCTGTAGGGATAGCTAGTGTAGAGGCTGTGTAGGTAGTATGGACCATGGGTAGGATTGTTGGGTGCAATGGTTGTGAGCAGCAATGCTAATGAATATACTGTGGAGGCTGGGAGGGTGCCCAATATGCCACAGGCTAAGGAAGCTGAGGAACAAGTTCAGTGGCTGGGCAGGGAGCTAGGGAGGTTGAGAGGTGGATGTCATCGGTGGAGGGCTGACATCTGAGAGTATTTTGGGGCACCAGAGAAGGAACAGTGAGTCAAGGGAAGGGGAGGGCAAACTAGATAGGAGGCCAGCTGATGAAAGGTGGACTCTAGTAGAACCTAGAATAAGAGGAGCAGCAGTAGGCAGGATGGAGGAGAAAGCACATAGTAAGACAAAGGGGATAGGGAACATGTTTACTTTGCTAGAAACACATGGAAAGAGGATGCAGGAGGTGATTGCACAAGGATAGCACTCACAAAGAAGAGGTGTGGGGGCATTATAAGTGAGAGACTGAGCATGGTATGACGGGGAGGATAATACTCGGAGAGGTGAGAAGGGAGAAGGAGGTTGACAGTCAAGCGGGTGGAGAGGAGGGGTCTTAATTGGGAGGGACGGGGAAGATACTGGGGCACATGATAAAAACATGGTCTTGAGTGGCTCCAAAATGAGAACCTGGGTGGGGGTGGCAATGGGCACAAGGAAAAGGAGGGGGTGTACTGGTTTTGGGGACTCCATACTCAAGGGGATCACATGGGGTGGAGGGGAGAGGCACAGTAGGATATGGGTGGAGTCTATACCAGGATTAAAGGCAGACATGGCAGGACAGGCAATCCTAAGGTTCAGAAGAGGGTAGAAGGAAACACACATTGTGGTACATGTGGGGACAAAAGACCTTGCAGGGGAAATGGTGGAGGTAACAAGGGAGATAATTGAGGAAGTGGAAAGGTTGTGTGAGGAGACTGAGGAGTCTGTGGCCTTCTGAAGTGCTCCCAGTGCCCCGCACAAGCACAGTGAGAAAGAGAGGATTACAGAGTTGAACATGGTTGGTAGAATGGTGCTGAACTAAGGGGTATGGGGTTGTGAGCAGCTGGGGCAGTACCTGGGATAATAACAATCTGTTTGCAAGGGATAGGCTGCACTTGAGTGGGGAGGAAGGAGGTATTAAAGCAAAGACTGGACAGGTATATTGCACAAGGGTGGATTTAAACTAGGTGGGGTGGCAAGTGGACAGCAGGTAGGCTGGGATCCAATACAATGCAGTCACAGCTTACCCACCAGGCTAGCAGGGAAGGACTCAGGGAGGCCAACAAACGAGGGAGTAGAAGGGACAAGATGGAGGTGAGTGAAGGGAAGGGGGCATTATGGAGGGTGGTCTCACTGAATGCAAGAAGCCTAGGAAACAAATCCACTGAGCTACAGGCACTTTTAGCAGTGTGGAGGGTGGATATTGCAGCTGTCACAGAAATGTGGGCAACTGAGCACCAGGACTGGGATCTGGAAATCCCAGGATACAAATTATACAAGAAGGACCATAAGGAGGGAGGGGGTGGGGTGGCAGTCTATGTGAGGGACGAGATCAAGTGCACAAGGGATGAGGGAGAAGAAAGGAGAACAGAGGCAATCTGGCTGCAGCTCCTAGACTCAAGGGGTAGGAAACTAAGATTTGGGGTGGTATACAGGCCACCATCCCTGTCTGAGGAGTTTGACAGGGAGCTAGCAGGACAAATCAAAAAGGTATGTAGAAATGGAAAGGTGGTCATTGTGGGGGATTTCAACTTGCTAGGGGTTGACTGGAGCATTCCAGTCACCTCCAGTACTAGGGAACAAGTGCTCCTGGATGCGATCCAGGAGGGTCTCCTGATACTGTTGGTTACTGTACTCACTAGGCTAAAGAACACCTTAGATCCAGTATTGTCAAATGGGGAGGCAGTAAGGGAAATAAAGGTAGAGGACTCACTATCTGACAGCAATCACCAAACAGTGTAGTTTAATATCACAATGTTTGGGGAGCCAGAGAAATCAATTACCCAGGTGGTAAACTTCAGGGTGGACTTTGGGAGGATGCAGGAAGTACTGAAAGGGAAACTGAGGGCATAAGGCATGAGATGGACGTGGAGCTGAAATTGATATTATTAAATGGGGGTTAAAGAAGCAACAGAAGCCTGCACCAAGGCACAGAGTAAGAGAAGCAGAGCAAGGAAACCATGCTGGTTGAACAGTAAAGTTGTGGAGGTGGTGAAGGCAAAATGAGTGGCTCATCAGAGGTTTAGGAGGACAGGGAAGGAAGTGGACAGGGAGGAATATGCAAGATGGTCCAGGGAGGTGACCAGAAAAGTGAGAGAAGCCAAGGCCCAGAGGGAGCTAAGATTAGCACAGGGAATCAATGGAGGGGGGAAGACTTTTATTTATTTAGCTTTTGTTGACCGGGTAAGTGCACTAGACAAATCCTGCCTATTTTCAGGCACGACCCGGGGGAAGGGGATACAGATGAATGCCAACTGACCTTGAACCAGATTAAGTTGTTGGTGGTATTTTTAGTGAATGAGGGAAATTTGGCCAGGACACCGGGGAAATTCCCCTACTCTTTTTTCGATAAGTGCCATGGGATCTTTAACATCCACCTGAACTACCACCAATCCAGGCAGATGGGACCTCGGTTTAATGTCTCATCCGAAAGACGGCACCTCAGAAGTGCAGCACCCCTCTCATGCTGCACTACAGTGTCAGTACTGCGATATTAACCCAAGTGCCAGATGTGGGAACTGAACCACAGCCCTCTGATCTCCCAGCCTCAGAGGCGAGTGTGCTACCTATTCTTCAGATACATCAGGAGAAAAGAAAGTACAAGGAAACAATAGTGAGGATAAAAGGGTGGGGCATAGACGGAAAAGGGAGAAGAGCAGGCAGAAGTAATGAATGCTTTGTTCCGTGTTCACAGAAGAAAAGGGGGACCACTTTCAGCATGGTCTGGGAGGGTGGGGACAGGAGGAGAGGCGGTGACAGATGGAAGAATTGAGGTGTTGAGCCCTAGAGGACTGAGGGCACTGAAGGTAGACAAGGCATCAGGACCGGATGGTATCCACCTCAGGGTGCTGAGCGAGATGGCAGAGGTGTTGGCGGAGCCTTTGGCAGATCTGTACAGCACCTCCCTGGAGTCGGGATGTGCCACTGGACTGGAAGACGGCATATGCAGTGCCATTACACAGAGCGGGCCAAGGGATGAACTGGGTAATTATCATCCGTAAGTCTCACCTCCATAGTATGCAAACTCATGGAAACGATACTAAAGGAAAGACTTGTGCTGTACCTGGAGGACAATGGCCTCCAGGATATGAGGCAGCATGGGTTTGTTTCAGGAAGTCTTGTCAAACCAACCTGATACAATATAATGACTGGGTGACCGGTGACCTGGATATGGGTCATGCGGTGGATGTTCTTACTTGGACTTCAGCAAGGCCTTCATTCGGTGCCTCATGGGCAGCTTGGGGGAAGCTAACTGGTGTAGGAGTAGGCAAAATGACAAACTGGATTACGAGCTGGCTGAGTGGGAGTCTGCAACAGGTAGTAGTGAGAGGGAGCTCTGAACTCCAAGGCCGGTGATGAGGGGTGCCATAGGGCTCTGTGTTGAAGCCAGTATTGTTTAGGCTATTCATATCAGACATTGGACATGGGGTGGTGAACAAGGTAAGTCTCTTTACTGATGACACCAAAATCGGAGAAGTGGTGGATGGAGAGGAAGGGTGGAAGCAGCTGCAGGGAGACCTAAGCAAGCTAGAGGAGTGGCCAGAGGGTGGCAGCTAGGTTCAATGCAAAGAAGTGTAAGGTTTGCACTTTGGCATGAAGAACCCATGGAGAGAATACTGGCTGGGGGTTAAGCTGGGGATCACAGAGGAGGAGAAGGACCTTGGGGTAATGATAACAGGGACCATGCACAACACTTTCCAGAGCAGGAGAGTGGCTGCAAAAGCAAACAAAATGCTGGGGTGCATAGCAAGGGGGTTTTCTTCCAGGTGAAGTGAAGTGATCTTGCCCCTCTACAGATCGCTGGTAAGGCCGCACTTGGAGTATTGTGTGCAGTTCTGAAGGCCATTCCTAAAGCGTGATATCAGGCTGCTGGAGGGGGTGCAGAGGAGGTCAACAAAGATGATATGTGGAATGGAGGGGAGAGACTATGACAGCAGGCTGGGAGACCTCAATTTGTACACCCTGGAGGATAGAAGGGACATGGGGGACATGATAGAGACATTCAAGCATCTGAGGGGAATCAATAAGGATGGGGCAGATGGGATCTTTAAGTTAAGGAGGGAAAGGGTCACCGGGGCATGGGCTAAGAATTGAGGGGGGAAGAATTAGGAGGGAGATGAGGAGACACTATTTCACAGAGAGGGTGTTAGAAAAATGGAACGCCCTACCAGAATGGGTGGTATTATCTAAATTTGTGAATAGCTTCAAAACGGCATGGGACAGGGAACAGGGAGTGTGAGGGAGTGGGGATGACAAAAGGAGAGGGGTTGGGCAGCTGCACACTAGGGATGTTTGCTGCACACCGAGCAGGCTTAGATAGACCGGTGGTCTGTTTCTGCCGCATATTCGTATGTATGTATAAGTTGAACTATGTTAACACAATACATTTTCATTTGTGCAAATGTACAGTAAGGTCAATGCCATCATTCAAACCTGGAACCTTAATGCACCCAAAGTATAAATCCATAAAGATTCTTTTCAAATAGTATGGCATTGACATTACCTTCTTGTGGCCCCAATTCCAATTAAGGAAAAATCATGGCTCCTGTCACCCTACCTCCAACAGATGTAAACAAGGGCACTCTTGCAACCTTTAAGTTTCACTGAGCTCAGATGTTTGCATATCCTAGTTTTTAGTGGGTGGCTAATCATGCCAACAAAAAGCCCCACATAAACAGGTAGCCAGAAAAATGACATGATTAGTGCTGCAGTTGTTGAAGTATCTTATATCAAAGATCCGAGGGTTTTTAACTGAAGAAAAGTTTTAGTTTTAAGTATTACTTGCACTGTACACACCAGCCACATTGATAACATCCTTTAGGTGCTGTGGGAGTCCAACCCATGGAATAAGGCTTACTGTGAGGTATGAAACTATGGACTAAAGAATCCCTCAGGTGTTTATCTTGATTATAAATCATCTGTAATGTCTCCTCTACAACACCCTTAAGAGCTGGTTCAGTTTTCAAAATGTGCCAGTGTTTTAACAAGATCGTCCTAACATCCTCACTATCCACACTAGGGATGTGCAAAGAAAATTTTCCAGAGGCAGAATTTCAGTGAAAGTGCAAATTTCACTTCCATGAAAGTTAGGAAATCATTTTCAGAACTTTCACAGAAATTCAACCTTAAAACTGTGGAAAAAATATATACAAGGTAACTTTCTTGAAAGTGCTACCTGTCTATGACATGGATGAGGCTAGGGTACTCCGCTCCATGGGATTCAAGGACTAGTTGAAAAGCTGGTGCAGAGCTCAGGGATTAGGCTTCATTGGGGACTGGGGCTCCACCTTGAGGGATGCAGGCCTATGCAGGTGCAATGGTCTTCATCTGTCTGGGAGGGGAACCAGGATGCTAGGTGATAGGTTTAAATGCTTCAATGGCAAGCATTTAAACTAGCGGGGGCACACTGAAAAGGAGAAGGAAAATCCTAGCCCCCCAAAAAAATCAGGGTGTTTAGTGAGGTAAACACCAAGACAGAGCAGTCAATAGGGAGAATGGCAGGGGTAAATGGAGAAAAAGACAAAGGCAGTAGGGACTGGGATTGAGCGAAATGAAATAAAGCCATAAAAATGGAGGGTAATGAGCACCAATGCCCGTAGTCTAGGTAAAAGCTCCCAAAATTGTGGCCTTGATGGAAGAGGGATGCCTGGATATTGTGGCAGTCACAGAAACAAGGTACACAGAGAACCATGACTGGGATGTCAACATACCAGGGTACACAATCTACAGGAGGGACAGGGAGGGAAGAAGAGGAGGAGGAATAGCTCTCTATGTAAGGGAAGGGATAAAAGCAACAGAACTAAAGGGTAAACAGGGAGGAGAGGAGGCACTGTGGGTCACCCTGGAGTCTGGAAATGGCTCTACAATCTGCACAGGGGTTGCATACAGACCCCTATCTCAGGGGAATGGACAAGAAAATGATATAAGGCATCCTTAGGATGGCAGAAAGGAGATATTGCTGATGGGGACCTGAATATGCCAGATGTTGACTGGAGCACCTTGCTGCAGCCACATCCCAGAGCAGGGCTATCCTGGAGGCTCCTACAGGGCCATACCTCAGACAGCTAGTTTTGGAACCCACTCGGCAGAGAGCGGTCTAGACCTGGTACTCTCAAATGGGGATGGAGAGAGGATCTTTGATCTTGAAGTAGGTAGGTAGCCATCTGGGAACAGAAGACCATCAAACAGTGTGGCTCATGATAAACTTAGCTGTAAAGTCAAGCCACACAAAAGTGAAGATACTAGATTTCAGGAGGCTGATTTTGTCAAATGGGAGAGTGCCTCAGAAAAGCACTAGCAAACAGGCAAGAAGGTGGGTGGCCCAACAATGAGGAAACATCAAAACTCTTATCACAGAGGCAACAAGCCTTTGTTGGAAGCCAATAAATCAAAATGAAAGAAAAAGCCGATAAGGTTCTCAAAAGAAGTGACGGGGAGGTTAGGGAGAAAAGATAGCATTCAGGAAGTATAAGGAAATAGAAGGAGCAGGACAGAGAACTGTACCAGTTAAAGCAGAAGGAAGCTGGTAAGGCAGTCAGAATAGCAAGACCCAAACTGAGGAAAAGATAGCCAGCTCGGTTAAGAAGGGGGATAAAACCTTTATATGTACATTAGAGAGCAAAGAAAGAAAGACTAAGGCAGGGATACTGAGGCTGAACAAAGAAGAAGGTGGTTGGGCAGAGAGCGACAGTGAAAAATCTGGGATACTGCATGAATACTTCTGCTCAGTATTCACAATGGAAAACAAGGAAAATACCTCATCCAGTCAATAGAAGCACTCTGGAAAGGGGGGTTGATATTAGTCCTTTCACAGAAGAAAGGGTTCTGAAAAAACTCTTAAAACTGAGGGTGGATAAAGCAATGGGGCCTGATAGAATTCATCACAGAATTCTAGAAGAACTAAGAGAAGAACTAGTAACACCACTGACTACCCTTTTTAATAAATCATGGGAGGATGGTGTGGTACCTGAGGACTGGAGGATGGCAGATGTGAGTCCCTTCACAAAAGTGGGAGCAAGACAGAGGCAGGAAACTACAGACCTATCAGTTTGATCTCAGTTGTAGGAAAACGATGGACTCACTTTTGAAGGAAAGAACTGTTAAGTACCTAGAGGCCAGTGGGGCACAGGACCCAAGGCAGCATTAATTCACAGCAGGAAGGTCAGAAAAATCAAATTGATGTCTTTGACTGGGTGACCAAAGCAGTAGACCAGTGAGGGACTGAGGACATGACATACCTAGACTTTATCAAGGCATTTGACACATTTTCACAAAGATTAATAAACAAATTAGCCATCCTAGGAGTCTGTCCCAGGATGGTAGCCTGGTAAACACTGGTTGGACAACAGGACACAGCGGGTAAGTAAATGGAGTCACAATGAAGAAAGGAGGGTTACTACTGGTGTACCGCAGGTTCAGTACTGGGCGGTCCTTTTAATGTCTTTATAAGTGACATTGCAGAGGAACTGGAAGGAAAGTATGTCTCTTTGCCAATGACACAAAGAGTTGCAACATGGTTGATATGCAAGGTGGGGTGGAAAGGATGAAAAGGGACTTGGCAAGGTTGGAGGAATGGTTAAATGTATGGCAGCTCTGATTCAATACAAAGAAGTGCAAGTAATGCACCTGGAAACAAAAACCAGGGAAGACTACACAGTGGGGATGAGATACTGACAACAAAAATGGAAAGGGACCTGGGGTAGTCATCAGATGACCTAAAGGTGGGCCAGCAATGTGAGAAGGCAATAAGGAGGGTGGGGGATACTGGAATGCATAGGGAGGTGCATCACCAGAAGAAAACAGGAAGTTTGTGGCCCTCTGTACAAACAGTTGGTAAGACCACATCTGGAGTACGTGTACAGTACTGGAGACCCAATCTCCACAAAGACATGGACAGGTTGGAGGCTGTCCAGAGGAGGACAACCAAAATGATGCTGGGTCTGCATCAGAAGACATATGAAGAAAGACTAAAGGAACTTAAGATGTAAAGCCTCGAGGAAAGGAGGGAGATGGGAGACATGATAGAAACTTTCAAATACATCAAGGGAATCAACAAAGTCCCAAAGGGTAGCATCTTTCAGAAAAAGAAATGTACAAGAACAAGGGGGAATGATTTGAAGATAGAGGGGGGGATGGCTCAGAGGTAATGTGAGGAAGTATTTCTTCACAGAGAGGATTGTGGATACATGGAACAGTATTCCTGAGGAGGTCATAGAGTCAAAAACATTGGGGCAATTCAAGAATGTATGGGACAGACATAAGGCAATTTTAGTGGGGGGTAGGAGGAAGTAGGCTGTTGGTTAACTAGGATCTGCAGCTTATCCGTTAGGTAGGGAAATGGGCAGACTAGGTGGGCCAAGCGGTCCTTATCTGCCATCAAATTCTATGTTTCTACTTTTCTATACAAACTGTGGGTTAATTTATTAAACTGCAGAAAAAATCAGCAGAAAGGATCACTGTCAATGGTCAGTTCTGAGGTTTTTAACTGCAGTTTAATTCATTAATCCGTCCCTCACTGATCAGGGGTCCCAGTAAATAACCTCAATCCTTCCATGGATCTTCCTGGTTTTAGGGCCCCTCCACCCACTAATCATGGCCCAAACATATATTGTTTCCCTGAAGTCTAGCAGACCACATTCCCTATCCTGGCTTCCTTATTCACAAATAAACAGTCAGAAGTCCAGCAACTCATCCCCCTCTATTCCTAGTATTCCCTTATGGCTAGTGGACTTCCCCATCGCTGATCCCTTATAAAAAAAAATCCCAATGCCCTGGTGTCTATTGGACCCCCCCAATCACCACCCTGACAGTTCATCTGCCACTTCCCCACTCCCCTTCCCACCTGCCCCTGAGTGGACCACTAGCACAGCACTCTTCTCTCCTCCACTACCAGTGACCCACTGAATTGTCAGTGAATGACTGTATGGTTGCACAAGCAGGTTGTTTATTCATGGACATTTCATTAAACTGTGGACAGAATAAATTCCACAGTTTATATGAATTTTCCCAACTCACAAAAAAAGTCCGCAGAACTTTGCAAAAATCCGTGGAAAATCCCAGTTTCACCAATGAGGAAAGTTCTGCAATTCCCATGAAATTTCTGAAATTTTGCGGAAATTCCACTAAAGCAGAATTCGCAACTTTAGCCCACCCCAATCCACACCATATCTGGTGATGAATCAGACCTTATCTCGTACAGTATCCTCTCTCTATGTCTGTATTACAACAGCTCCTGCCTAGAAACCTGGTCTACCTGTTGCTGGACCTTGTCCAAAATGTGTTGTGCTATACCCCCATCAACAAACCTCAGGCTTAGCTCATTACATCTCACAGCACATGTTTCAAAAATCAGAGCAATTTCATTTGACCCTGTAAAACTGAGATTTAGGGATGTTTTTGAAGGTGTGGTGGGGTGGCAGCACTAGACAACAAGAGACGATTACGATCAGTCTCCTTATGGTACAAACCATCACAAGTCCACCATCTGGACCCTTTAGTATGTCCAGATCGAGGAAGTGTATCCTCTCCATGAACTGTTGCACCATAAATTGAAGATTTGGATTAGATTACTCCAATTATGTTTGTTTGTGTGTGTGTCACTGTGGCATTGGGCTGGCAGCTATAGCACGGCAGCTACAGTATATGTTTTGCCCTCACTTCCTGATGTATTGTATGACTGCTACTGCAGTCATTGTTTCTCTCATAATACTTTAGTTTTACTTTATTCTTTTTGAGCTTGAGGGAAGCAGCTCACTTTTGAGGTGTTGCAGACAGTTGTAGTATGTGTGATGTGGCTTTTATCTTTTTCTATGTCCTGCATACTGGCATTGTGGACCTAATTTTGTTTCTGGTTGTGGTACTCATCGATAGAATATTTCGCTGGAAGAGCACATGGGGTGCGAATAGAGTGAATAAAAACAAAACTGAAAAAGTTTGTTTTAGTTGATGTTGTTTTGTTTTGGTAGCTACTTTATATGAGCATTCATGCTTTGCATCTTGACATGCCTCCTGCTGATGCCATCATCAATGTATTAATATAACATGTTCTAAATTAAATAAATCATCTAACTGAAATCAATGGTGCTTATAAGTGAAAATAAACATTTATGCCAAAATAACATCTGATTTCTTTTCCCAGCTTATTTGCCACTGCCCACTGGTGTTGTATACTTCAGCAATAATGCATAACAGGGTGTGGTATATCATGGGATATCATCACACTTCAAGTGGTTGGGCATGAGGCCACATGCAGTGCATCCAATGATCCGAGAAGTGATGATATCCCATGATATACCAAACTCTGGAGTGCATTATTGCTATTATGAAGTGGTTTAAACATTTTTTAAAGTGAACAAAACCAGAAACATTTTACAACATGTTCAAAATGTGTTTTGGGGGCGTTGGAGGAACACCTTTAAATAAAATAGTTCCTGAAAGGCTCTGGGCAGCAGGTGGTGCTGTTGTTGGCTATGACAGAGGAATGTGACTGGGTGACCTGCTCCTTACCATTGTGTTTTTTTTTTTTTTTTATATAATGTTCCCCATTCACACTGCACTTTATTTTTATTATTTTTATACTAGGTCAAAGTAGGATGAATTGGATGATGAGGACTGGTAAGGTGAAAGAGAAGTTGGAGAGCTGAGCCAATGATGTGTGCACTGCCGGGTGCATTTAATGGAATAGTCATACTGAAAGAGAAAAAGGAAGAATCTTGTTGTGATTCATTTGGGACTGTTACTCTATCTAAGGGCTACTATTAGAGCGGTTATGAATGTCTGGGACAAGACTGGCACATGGTTCTTTTGGTGGGGAGAGGGTTTGCAGTTAGAGGTGTGGTTTGTGTGAGAATTACTAGAATGCAAGGGTCTCTGGTTCGTGCTTTTGAAAGAAAAATGTACTCGTCCATTGCTGCCACTCGCGATGCTGTTGCACACGGTGTTGCGACGCTACTTTTGAAAGTACGAGTGGCACCGAGTAAGGAGCTAATCCCAGCAAGCGTAACTTTGTGTGACTATATAAGTTGTGAGGAGGTTGATGACTGGAGGCTTTTGAAGCCATGGTGATGTAGCCTAATATCATCACAGCTTCAAATACCTCTCGCCAATCAGCTTTGTCCAGTTTTGTGATCCAGTTCATAACTGTATTTTTGTGTCTTACCTCTCTAAAGCTGAGATAAATGTGTTATTTAACTGCACCTCATGGGGCCAGAGTAGTCTAGTCTACATGTTTTGGTGAGTTTTGCAGACCCTTATGAATTAATTCCCTATAAAATACACAATCAGATCTGATAGTAAAACCAATATGACAGTAAAAGATTTAATAGGAAGGATAGACAGAGAGAAAGAGAGACTTTGACTGTGTTACTGTTTATCTGTATGAGTGATTACCACACTTTGAATTTAGCAGACAGCAGGCATCTGTCTACAAGCAAGTTAACATAGTATGTAGCATGACAGCATGATGAAGTTACTTGGTGATGGAACCGCAAGAACAATTCATGAAATAAACACGTCTGCAACTGATGACTGTACTGTTTTCATTTTCTAACATTAAGGAATGTATTTATGTGAATGTAGCATGGATTGCAGTTGGGTATTCAGAAGGACAATGAGTTGACTTCTAAAAGTATGGGACTAGAAGTATTTTGACTGCTAAAATTTGTTGGATGGAATTATTCTGACTACCCAAAAATTGACATCTAGAGTATTTTGACTCCAGTAAAACTGAAATGATTTCCATATTTCAAGCCATGGAAGTATTTGACTTCCACCCCCAAAAAATTATCTGAAACCTTGCTTAAAACTAAAACTTTTTCTTCAGTTAATAACCTTCAGATCTCTGATATAAGACACTTCACCAACTGCAGCACTAATCATCTCATTTATCTGGCTACCTGTCTATGTAGAGCTTTTTATGTGGGTATGACTAACCACCCACTAAAAACTAGGATATGTGAACATCTGAGCTCTGAGCTCAGGGAGACCTGAATATGCCAGATGTTAACTGGAGCACATTTGCTGCAGCCACATCCAAGAGCAGGGCCATTCTTGACACCCTACAGGTGGCAGGCATTAGACAGCTAGTTTCGGAACCCACTCGTGAGGGAGCAATCTTAGACCTCGTACTCTCAAACGGGGGCAGTGAGAGGATCTCAGATCTAGAAGTGGGTTGCCATCTGGGGACAAGTGACCATCAAACAGTGTGGTTCACGTTAAACTCAGCTACAGAGTCAAGCCATACAAAAGTGAGGGTACTGGACTTTAGGAGGGCTGACTTTGGCAAGATGGGAGAGTGCCTCAGAAAAGCACTAGCAAACAGGCTAGAAGGAGGTGTGGAGCAACAATGGGGAATTATCAAAACTGCCATCACAGAGGCAACAAGCCTTTGTGTGAAGCAAATAAACAAATCAAAATGAAAGAAAAAGCCACTATGGTTCTCAAGAGAGGTGGCTGTGAAAGTCAGGAAGAAAAGATAGCATTCCAAGTATAAGGAAACACAGAAGGAGCAGGACAGAGAGCTGTACCAGTTAAGGCAGAATGAAGCAGGAGGGAAGTCAGAATAGCAAAGGCCCAAACTGAGGAAAAGATAGCCAACTCAGTTAAGAAGGGGATAAACCCTTTATAGGTACATCAGCGAGCATAGAAAGACAAAGGAGGGATAGTGAGGCTGAATAGAATGAACGGTGGGTGGGCAGAGGGGACAGAGAAAAGCAGGAATACTGAATAAATATTTCTGCTCAGTATTCACAAAGAGGAGGGGAAGCCTAATCCACTTAACAGAAGCACTCTTGATAGGGAGGTCGATCCCAGTCCTTTCACAGAAGAAAGAGTTCTGCAAGAACTCCTAAAACTGAAGGTGGACAAAGCAATGGGGACTGATGGAATTCACCCCAGAATTCTAAAAGAATTAAGGAAGGAACTAGTGAAACCACTGGCTACTCTTTTTAATAAATCATGGGAGGATGGTGTGGTACCCGAGGACTGGAGGAAGGTGGATGTGATTCCCCTTCACAAAAGTGGGACCAAGACAGAGGCAGGAACTACAGACCTGTCAGTCTGACCTCTGTGGTAGGGAAAGTGATGGAGTCACTCTGAAGGAAAGAATAATTGAGTACCTAGAGGTCAGTGGGCACAGGATCCAAGGTAGCATGGGTTCACAGCGGAAGGTCATGTCAGATGAATCTAATAGATTTCTTTGACTGGGTGACCAAAGTAGTAGACCAGGGAGGGGCTGTGGACATGGCCTACCTAGACTTTAGCAAGGCATTTGACACAGTCCCACACAAAAGATTATTAGTCAAATTAACCAGCCTGGGAGTGGGTCCCAGGGTGGTAGCCTGGGTAAAACATTGGCTGGACAACAGGACACAGAAGGTAATTGTAAATGGAGTCCACTCTGAAGAAAGGGCGGTTACCAGTGGGGTACCGCAGGGTTCAGTATTGGGTCCAGTCCTTTTTAATGTCTTCATCAGTGACATTGCAGAGGGACTGGAAGGAAAAGTATGCCTTTTTGCAGATGACACAAAGATCTGCAACAGGGTTGATACACAAGGAGGCGTGGAAAGGATGAAAAGGGACTTGGCAAGGTTGGAGGAATGGTCAGACGTATGGCAGCTAGGATTCAATGCAAAAAAGTGCAAAATAATGCACCTGGGAAACAAGAACCCAAGGGAAGAATACACAATGGGTGGGGAGGTAGTAACAACAACAAAACAGGAAAGAGACCTGGGGGTATTCATATCAGATGACCTTAAGGTTAGCAAGCAATGTGAGAAGGCAGTAGGGAGGGCGGGGTATACTGGGATGTATAGGGAGGCATCAGCAGCAGAAAACAGGAAGTTGTTATCCCTCTGTACAGACAGTTGGTGAGACCCCATCTGGAATACTGTGTCCAGTTCTGGAGACCCCATCTCCGCAAGGACATAGACAGGATAGAGGCAGTCCAGAGGAGGGCAACTAAAATGGTGCAGGGTCTGCAAGAGAAGCCGTATGAGGAGAGACTAAAGGAGCTTAATATGTATACCCTTGAGGAAAGAAGGGAGGGGGGACATGATAGAAACTTTCAAGTACCTCAAGGGAATCAACAAAGTCCAAGAGGGTAGCATCTTTCAGAAAAAGAGACTTGCAAGAACAAGGGGACACAATTTAAAGATAGAAGGAGGGCGGTTCAGGGGCAATGTGAGGAAGTATTATTTCACAGAGAGGGTAGTGGATGCATGGAACAGCCTTCCTGAGGAAGTTGTGGGTCTAAAACTGTGGGAGAATTCAAGAATGCGTGGGACAGACATAAGGCAATTCTTGTGGGGGGCAGGAAGATATAGGCTGTTGGTTAACTGGGATCTGTGGCCTATCCTGTAGGTAGGGAAATGGGCAGACTAGATGGGCCTAGCGGTCCTTATCTGCCGTCAAAGTCTATGTTTCTATGTTTCAGTGAGACTTAAAGATTGCAAGTGTGCCCTTTGTCTACATCTATTGGAGGTAAGGAGTGACAGGAGCCATGATTTTTCCTTTATTGGAATTGACCATGCATTTGTGGGGCCATGATGAGGTAATGTCAATTCCATACTATTTGAAAAAATAATCTTTTTAGATTTATACTTTGGGTGCACTTAAGGCTCCAGGTTTGAATGATGGCATTGACCTTACTGTACTTTTGCACAAATGAAAATGAATTGTGTTAATGTAGTTCAACTTCCATCTCAATGTTTCTGTGAAGATAGATATTACATTGGAGTTAGATGTGTTTTGATTAGATAACATTGCTATTCATGTATGTACTGTATAATGTTTAATATGTCTATCTAGGTTTGTTCTGGGACACATAGCTGTCCTATAGGTTGATTCATATGGTCTGAAGTTATATTTTTTGGCTATTATGTTTCTGCCAGAGTGTCAGTAGTAGTTTTTTGTTCAAGTATATAATTGTTTTATACATGGTTCTCATACTATTATCATTGTAACACCTGAAAGTATAGCAACGGTCTTTATTTAGGACCCATGAAGAGTACTGAGCAGTACATTTATAAAATTGAGTTTACCAGGGTTTGATATATGTATATCTAATATTTACCCTGTTATTGCCCAATCTCTCCTATGTCTGTTTTGATATGGGCTGTAAGTCCTTGCTATTATTATATTTATTATGTACGTAATTGTTACATTTTCTATGCTTTATTTTTCATTATTTTTTGTGCTGTTATTGGTATTAATTTTTTACTTTCATAAATTGAGCTCTTTATGAGCAAAGAATATATGTGATTTTTTTTCTTTAGGGGGTGTTATTTTGATTAATAAGTTTTTTTGAAACAATGGACCAGATTGATATATTGGTGTTTCATTGATATATGATGATTCTTCACTGCCCCTTTAAGAAAGTGCTTTAAATGGACTACTACCACACATGTGGGACACTTCCTGAAGAGGCTACTGTGAAACCAGTAGAAGCCAGCTGAACCCTGCTTTGCTCTCCTGTCTGTGCTATCAGCATAAGTGAGGTTTGCACCATGTGTTTTATGCTGTATTATTAAACTGCAAGTTCTTTTGGCATATATTGTGTGTCACTTGTCTTATTTGGTGGTGGGTTGTGCTGGATTTTGAGTTTTTAACCATAAATATTGCACTATAAATAGTGTGTGTTTGAACCATAGTTTATACCATAACTAGGCATAACAAAACATCAAGATTATGTGCTTCACTAACAATGCATTAATATAGTAGGTAGCTGATTAAATTGCAGTTCATTGTAGTAAATCATGCAATACATTTTAAGTGCTTGCTTGGACATTCTGGCCCTTTTTTCTGGCAGTAAATGCTCCTATCTCTGAGAATGACCTTTTTACTTTAACACTAGAGACAGGTAATGCAAGAATATGAAAAACACAGTCACTCAATTCTGGCCAGTGCTTCAGCTTTCCGCCTAATATTGGTGTACTTCTAAATCTGTATTAGTGAATATAGGTTCAGCCAAATACTCATTAAACTGCGCAGAAAGCAAGTTTGTGTCAGACTAGTTGAAAGTGTCAGATATAAAGTGGTAGTGTTCATAGTTCGATGAGAATTCATTTCTATGGAATTGGTCAATAGCTTGTGCTGAGTACCATAGAGATGCTTTGTTTACTTCAAATCCATGGTTGGCATTGAAGATCTCTTTCCATTACAGCCTGCCATTTTTCATACATTGCTGTGTGTAACATCTGGAAAATTTCCATGAGTACCTGTTATGTCTCTAATGGCAAACAACTCAGAAGGGCACTAGTTGCAGTGTTAAATTTAGTTCTGCCACCATCCACTTAACTTTCTATATGTAATTTCGTGTCCACACCAACAATGTTAAATACTTGGTGAATGAGATTTTTTTCAGATTCTAGGCTCTTCATGATGTCAATCACAGATGTCATGTTTTCACTTAAAATGTTTAAAACACAGTATACAGTGTTATTTTTTTTACTTCAGGATATATGTACTTTTTAAGGTCATCACATTTTTTCAGGCAGCATCATCACTCAAGAGGAAAACAGTGAATGGTTACCAAATGGTAAGCAGACTTTCAACAGCTTCTATTACTGATTATTACCTGCTGTATATTATATTTGCAATTGTTTTTACTTAACCCAAGCCATGAACAGACAGCAAAGTACTTGTGATTAAGTTCTCTAGCATATTTAAATAATGCCCTGAATGCATAATGAAATATATTACCTTTTTAACAAGTTGGAAGAAGTCAGTGTAGCCTTTAGTACTCCATCTTGAAGGTGGCATGGATTGTGGACAGGAAAGGCTTTGAAATGTGGTTGAGCTTTCTGCAGATCCTCAATAAACCTCTTCATGTAGCTAGCAGAGTCACTGCAAATACAGACCACGTCCTCCCAGCTTTTGTCTTACAGGTTGAGTACTTTTTTCAACAAGGCTGCAATGAACACAACATTACAGGACTGGATAACATTCAGGTCAGCCATGATTATGTGCCGCATCCAGCCCTTGTTTTGTCAGCAAAAGTGAAGAGCACTGCCACAGCAGGGTCACCATGCATTTCTGGCATCTCATCGATGGTTACAGCACTTTGGGACACATTTATCAAGTCCAGTATGTGGTTGACGTCAATGTTAAACAATTCAAATAAGTACTTCTCATGCTTTTTAGTTGATTTTGGAATTATTCTTGCAGCTGGGGCCTGTTTCTGAAAAGTTCACCAAGCAGCTCATCCATTTGATGTAAACTCACTTTGATAATATCATTGCTCAGGCAAACTCATGGGTGATGCCCTTTATCTTCCCTTTTCTTTTAAATCTTGTCATTGTTACAAAAAGCACATTTGACTTAGTCCATAGTCTTCCTTTGGATAGAAAGCTTCTGTTTCACGCTCTGCTATCCAGCTTACTGTCTTGCCCGGTATCACAGGAATTGTAACATGGCAGAATTAGAAAACTAGCAGTCTCTTGCCACGAATTTTCTCAAACAGAAAAATCATTATGTTCAGTGGCATACTGATCTGCTGTCTTCGACTGTTGGGGCATTATTTGTCTATGTGCTGTCTGCTCTCTATCTCTGTGTTTGGATGCTGCTGTCTTGTAGCTCATGCTGCTGCAACGCATTGCATGATGTGTCCATCATTAGCATATGCAACACCCACTCCAACTTTTGGTTGTTTTCGGTTATAACTGAATGCCCAATTTTGCATGTTGGTGGTGTTTTATCGGTGATTATTGGTTATAAATGAAAACTGGGATCCCTATATATACTGCATATTGTCATGCCCAGAAAAAACTAAAGGAGAAATGATGAAACCACATCTCCTTTTATGGAAACCTGAAAGGGCCAAAATGATGTAGTGCAAAACAGAACAATTTTTTAAAGCAAAACAGACCAGCCTACTGTAATACATAAAATTCTGGACAGGTAAGTCCCAAATATTATTGAAATATCACCATCCTGGGGTCAAATTCATAAAGACCATTCATGAATGGGGTGCCAGCCCAGTAGCACTGAGGGTTGAGTTGCCAGACGCCACACCTCACACCATGTTGGCAACCCAGGTTTTGCTGCAAACTTCAGTCACTGGGGGTTGACTGAGGAGGGAGAGGACTGAGTATTTGAAAGGTTGCTCTTCTCTCCCATGGGGGAGGGTTCAGTTCCTGGCACTCACTTGTCTATCTTGCATTGGCTGGGGTGGAGCAAGCCTGGACTGCACACATTGGGGATGGAGTGGTGGGTGTTGATGCTCCACACATGAAAGTGTATGTGGAGGCATCCAGGTGTCACTGAACACTGATACTCAAGGGAGAAAATACTAGAAAAATCCATGGCCAATAGAGCTCCTGCTGACCTCAACTGCTGTAGCCCTACCCCCCCCCCATTGAGCACACAGAACATGCTGCCTCTTGCATGAAGGTAAGTCCTGGAGGAAATTGGGGGAGTGGTTCTGGAGCAGATGGGATCCAGAGGACACCTTGGATGTTGTGAGTAGAATCATAACTAACTGCAAAAAAAATAATAAATAAATAAATTATAATAACTGACTGCAAAACATAAATGATGTAAAAGAAAGAAAGAAAGAAAGAAAGAAAGAAAGAAAGAAAGAAAGAAAATTTAATGGAGGTCACTCACACTTTAGAGGGAAGAGTTTATGATTTGTTTGATACCTCAGCAGTGAAATTTCCCCATATCTGACACTTACCTATCAGATATTCAAGACAGATAGACAGTCAGACAGACAGACAGACAGATCTGGCATCTGAGACTGTGGCAGGTGCTAACTGAGCATTTTTTAAGCTGACTTGAGGAACAGGGGAGGGTAGAAGAGGTTTGAAGTGACTGGTATGGGTGAGGGGGTTTGGAGAGGTGCCTCTTTCCCCTATTTTTAGCCTGCAAGACCCCATATCAGGGACTCAATACAGTACATCTTTTGCCAAAGTATAAAAGCCAAACCAATGTCAGTGATCCAATCCAATGATGAAAGGAAGTTGAGAATATTAGTATTCACTCAACCTTACTCGCAACCTACACTGTGCCTAGTCTGTGGATACATTGACATATTCATTCACCTCTACTGTAAGAGACTTACCTATCACAAACCTGAAGTTAATGCATGTTAGAGTAATCTATAACCTGCTCTTGACTTGTGCTATACCTGGCTATGGTCATTTTGGGGTCATTACTCTTCAGTGATGTTGCTGTCTTACCTTTTTTTGGTACCAAATTGGCCAATGATATATAACATTTATAAACACCTGGACAATTACCTGCATTAGCTGGTCCTTTATTTGTGGAAGAGCTCAAAGAATAGCCTAAAAATACAAAAAATAGCATTATTAGATTTGTTCTCAATTTGAATCAGCAGTTAGTTCATGTTTACAGCACAATTCGATAAGTCAAGTCTAATTCTTTTACATGACACTGTTTATGCATTTATGCCGTAATTCAATCATATTTTAACCAGTTTAAATTTTCATCTTACTTTTTATGACTGCAATGGGTGTAGCCCTGCAGATATGTTACAATCACGGTAGAAAAGGAGCTTACTGGACACCAATGGACTTGTTAGTAGTGGAGGTGAATAGCAATCGTGCGCATCCACTGCACTCCTTTGTCTGTCACGTCCAAGATGGCCACTGGGCCCAATGTTCATGTGCGATAACTCACCATGTTCACTGAAATCTGGCTGCACAGTTGCGATGTTCAAGATGAAAGCTGGAGCCCAGTGCATTTGCAAGCGCCATTGCCCATGCACAGAGAACTCTGATGGCTATCTTGGGCATGGCAGACAGTGCTGTGTTCAACAATGACCATGACTGCAGCCATACTGGCTCTGGTCAGACTTTGTTGGTAATTAGCTTGGACCATAAACAACACAGTAACTACTAATATTCAAGATCTTTTAAAGATGCCCTATCTAATACAGTTCAAGAAACAGATGGGTAGAATGTTCCACAGTTCAACTGCAGAAGCTGAAAATCATCTGACAGTAATTTTTCTCCTGGGGATCTCTAGTACTAAGTGGGTACTAACTGAAGTGCCTAGGCAAACATGTTTGTCTAGTCTATTTAAACATTTGCTCACTGTTTCAATCCATAAAAGTATTTCATCTTATTTTTCTGGGGGTCTCCAGGACACAGCAGTCAAAATGTTTATCACTCATTTATATGCATGTGTAGTATACAAAAACACAATGTAGAACAAATACAAACCATTGAAAACTAAAATAGTCAACATGCACTTAAGTAGACTGAATCAGTGTTCAGAACACTGGATGGGAGGAGTTAAAATGTCAAAACCAAAAACACAAGAACTACCCACCACTGAATCATCACTGCTGACCACAAAAATAGTGTCACACAATGGCTAGCTTATTTCAACTCAGAACAGGCATAATGTACTGTTTTATTATCTGAACTTGGTTGGGAGGACAGCAAGACATCCCTTTTCTTTGTGTTAGAGCTGTGTAGAATATACAATTCTGTTCATGGAATGCTTGCAGAATGACCATTCACAGAATGAGTAAAAACTCCACAGAGTTTTAAATTTTGGTTATTTTGAAATAGAATCATTTGGAAAATACGTGTCCAAATGACACCAAATTTGGAACATGGACAGATCCAACAGATTATATAAGTACACAAAACTGCACAGATGTACATTGAAAGGGGTCAGTGTTATGGGTGGCCAAACATTTCATCAAAATTTAATGTTCAGTTATTTTGATCTAATTTTAACATGTCTTAATCAATTTTCTTCACAGTTTCAGGATTTACAGAAACATACAGCATGGATTTATGCACCACATTGTAAGTCTCAAGCTTCAATGGGGGCTGAGGTATAGGTTACCAAATGCGTAGCCAAGATTTTGATTTCTGCTGTTTTATTATAATTATGACAGTATGCATTGGAATCTCATACAGTAACATTTTTCAGGTATACTGGTTATCACTGCATTGGTGTATTTACATAGTTTCAGATTTCTAGCTTCAAATGGAACTGAGGAATAGCCTCATGAAACATACTGCCAAAATTTAAATTTCAGTTATTTCCTCTAAATTTAAAACAACACATCCAACATAGAAACATAGACTTTGATGGCAGATAAGGACCGTTTGGCCCATCTAGTCTGCCCATTTCCTACCCACAGGATAGACCGCAGATCCTAGTTAACCAACAGCCTATTTCTTCCTCCCTCCAACAAGAATTGCCTTATGTCTGTCCCACGCATTCTTGAATTCTACCACATTTTTAGACCCCACAACCTCCTCAGGAAGGCTGTTCCATGCATCCACTACCCTCTCTGTGAAATAATGCTTCCTCACATTGCCCCTGAACTGCCACCCCTCTATCTTTAAATTGTGTCCCCTTGTTCTTGCACGTCTCTTTTTCTGAAAGATGCTACCCTCTTGGACTTTGTTGATTCCACTGAGGTACTAAAAAGTTTCTATCATGTCCCCCCCCTTCCTTCTTTCCTCAAGGGTATACATATTAAGATCCTTTAGTCTCTTCTCATACGGCTTCTCTTGCAGACCCTGCACCATTTTAGTTGCCCTACTCTGGACTGCCTCTATCCTGTCTATGTCCTTGTGGAGATAGGGTCTCCAGAAATGGACACAGTACTCCAGATGGGGTCTCACCAACTGTCTGTACAGAGGGATAACAACTTTGTTTTCTGCTGCTGATGCATCTCCCTATGCATCCCAGTACACCCCCAGCCCTCCCTACTGCCTTCTCACATTGCTTGCTAACTCTAAGGTCATCTGATATGATTACCCCCAGGTCCCTTTCCTGTTTTGTTGTTGTTACTACCTCCCCCCACTGTGTACTTCCCCTGGGTTCTTGTTTCCCAGGTTCATTATTTTGCACTTTTTTGAATTGAATCCCAGCTGCCATACTTCTGACCATTCCTCCAACCTTGCCAAGTCCCTTCTTATCCTTTCCATGCCTCCTTGTGTATCAACCCTGTTGCAGATCTTTGTGTCATCTGCAAAGAGGCATACTGTAGAACTTGAAATTTTCACTGTAAAATAATTTTCACTATTTTCACTGAAGTACCAACTTGCATGAAAATAAATTTGCGCTAACTAGCACTTTTAGTATTTTTTTTCCATTATAGTGAATGTGGTGATTGTGACTTAGCGCTAAAATAAATTACGCAATTATGGTTGCATTTGTGTTTGCGCTAAATTTACTTTGCATGAAAATAACTAGTTCTACAGTACTTTTCCTTCCAGTCCCTCTGCAATGTCACTTATGAAGACATTAAAAAGGACTGGACCCAATAATGAACCCTGCGGTACCCCACTGGTAACCCCTCTTTCTTCAGAGTGGACTCCATTTACAATTACCTTCTGTGTCCTGTTGTTCAGCCAATGTTTTGCCCAGGCTACCACCCTGGGAACCACTCCCAGGCTGGTTAATTTGACTATTAATCTTTTGTGTGGGACTGTGTCAAATGCCTTGCTAAAGTCTAGGTAGGCCATGTCCACAGCCCCTCCCTGGTCTACTACTTTTGCCACCCAGTCAAAGAAATTTATTAGATTCATCTGACATGACCTTCCCGCTGTGAACCCATGCTGCCTTGGGTCCTGTGCCCCACTGGCCTCTAGGTACTTAACTATTCTTTCCTTCAGAAGTGCCTCCATCACTTTCCCTACCACAGAGGTCAGACTGACAGGTCTGTAGTTTCCAGTCTCTGTCTTGGTCCCACTTTTGTGACGGGAAATCACATCCGCCTTCCTCCAGTCCTTGGGTACCACACCATCCTCCCATGATTTATTAAAAAGAGTTGTCAGTGGTTTCACTAGTTCCCCCCTTAATTCTTTTAGAATTCTGGGGTGAATTCCATCAGTCTCCTGCTTTGTCCACCTTCAGTTTTAGGAGTTCCTGCAGAACCCTTTCTTCTGTGAAAGGACTGGGATTGACCCCCCCTATCAAGAGTGCTTCTGTTAATTGGATTTGGCACTTCCCCTCCTCTTTTGTGAATACTGAGCAGAAATATTCGTTCAGTATCCCTGTTTTTTCACTGTCCCCCTCTGCCCACCCACTGTTCATTCTATTGAGCCTCACTATCCCTCCTTCTATGCTCGCTGATGTACCTATAAAAGATTTTATCCCTCTTCTTAACTGAGTTGGTTATCTTTTCCTCAGTGTGGGCCTTTGCTATTCTGACTTCCTCCCAGCTTCCTTCTGCCTTAACTGGTACAGCTCTCTGTCCTGCTCTTTCTGTGTTTCCTTATACTTCCTGAATGCTATCTTTTCTTCCTGGCTTTCATCCAGCTCTTTGAGAACCATGGTGGCTTTTTCTTTTGTTTGATTTGTTTATTTACTACACAGGCTTGTTGCCTCTGTGATGGCAGTTTGATGATTCCCCATTGTTGCTCCACATCCTTCTAGCCTGTTTGCTAGTGCTTTACTGAGGCACTCTTCATCTTGCCAAAGTCAGTCCTCCTGAAGTCCAGTACCCTCACTTTTGTATGGCTTGACTCTGTAGCTGAGTTTAAAATGAACCACACTGTTTGATGGTCACTTGTCCCCAGATGGCAACCCACTTCTAGATCTGAGATCCTCTCACTGCCCCCATTTGAGAGTATGAGGTCTAAGATTGCTCCCTCATGAGTGGGTTCCAAAACTAGCTGTCTGAGGCCTGCTTCCTGTAGGGCATCAATAATGGCCCTGCTCTTGGATGTGGCTGCAGCAAATGTGCTCCAGTTAACATCTGGCATATTCAGGTCTCCCATCAACAGTATCTCCCCTTTCTCTGCCATTCTAAGAATGCCATCTATCATATCGTTGTCCATTTCCTCCCCCTGACATGGGGGTCTGTATACAACCCTGTGTGGATTGTGGTGCCCTTTCCAGTCTCAAGGTGACCCACAGTGCTTCCGATCCTCCTTGTTTACTCTTTTGTTCAGTTGCTTTTAACCCTTCCTTTACATGAGAGCTACTCCTCCCCTCTTCTCCCCTGCCTGTCTCTCCTGTAGGTTATGTACCCTGGTACGTTAACATCCCAGTCATGGTTCTGTGTGTACCATGTTTCTGTGACTGCTACGATATCCAGGCATCCCTCTTCCATCAAGGCCACCAGCTCAGGGAGCTTGTTGCCCAGACTGCAGGCATTGTTCCTCATTACCCTCCATTTCCTGATGGCCTTACTCCTTTTTGCCCCATCCCTGTCCTTCTTGCCTTTGTCACTTTCTCCATTTACCCCTGCCCTTCTCCCTATCAACACCTCTATGTTGGTGTTTACCACACTTACTACATTGATTTTTTTTGGGGGGGGGCTAGGATTTCCCTGCTCCTTTCCAGTGCCTCCCCCCTTGGCTAGTTTAAATGCTTGCCAATGAAGCACTTAAACCTATCACCTAGGATCCTGGTTCCCCTCTTAGACAGATGCAACCCATCATGCCAGTACAGGCTTGTATCACTCCAGGTGGACCCCCAGTCCCCAATGAAGCCAAAACTCTGAGCTCCACACCAGTTTTTAAACCACTGATTGAATCCCATAGTGCAGAACATCCTAGCCTCTCCTAAGCCATAGATGGGCAGCACCGTCGAGAAGGTTACCGTGCATGCTACTTGTCTAAGGCCCCTCCCCAATTCCACAAACTCTTCCTGCACTTCTCTAATCCCTTTCTTAGCCAGGTCATTTGTCCCTAGGTGGACAATGACATCCAGCTCCTCCCTTGTGCAGCTGCTCCGGCAATCCTGAGGATTCGCTCCCTGTCCCCTCCAAGCCATGGTGCCAGGCAGGCACCTTACCACCATCTCCCCTTCCTCCCTCAGTTCTACCTTCCTAACAATGGAGTCCCCCTCCAGGAGTTGTTTCATCCCCTGCGGGGTTCTCTGCCACCCTCCTGTGGGTCTCCTTTGTGGAGGTTCCCAGCATCCTCCTTGGTCTCCACTGTGGGTGTCTCCATAGAGGAACCACACTTTGCCAGAATGGCATAGGAATTGTAGAGAGGTACAGCTGGAGGTATGCACCTCTCTTGCACAACCCTCACCCTCCCTGAACCCACTGTGGTCCAACCGCTCTTCTTTCTTGGCAACCTCTGAGGCAACAGCAGTGGCACTGGTGGTCCCTGGATGGAAGAGGAGGTCCCACAACTCCTGGCCAACTCAGCCTGGAGATGAGTAACCTCCTCCGTCAGCCCAGAGAGGTGCCTGCAGATGGGACAACAGTGCATCCTCCAGAACTTCTCCTGGAAGACTGCTGCTCCACAGACACTGCACTGCACCACTCCAATCATGTCTTATTTCTGGCCCTTAACTGTTTGCAATCTTACTCTTTCCTCTGTTTTTTTCTCTCTCTCCTTTCTTTCTGCCTGTGTGCCCTTTAAGCTCCTGATTGTCCTGTTCTGAGACAAGAATATCCTATATTTCTCAGTAGATCCCTATCTTGCTCAGAGGCAGACCTCCATCAGCTAGAGGGCTGGAGGCTGCTTTTCCTTCTAGGATAGTGGGTCTTTGGTGGCTCTGTGATCACTCACTTCCTGCTCCCAAACAGGAAGTTCCTGTTGTCAGTCAAATTCTGTGCCTATAACAATAGCACTAGCTTTGAGAGGGAGGTGGAGGAAGGAAGGAGGGCAATATAGTCCCAGTAGAGAAGTCCAGTCACACAGCAGTCCTTTCTCCTGGTGTCTTCTGCCAAGCTTCTAGCAAAATCTTTCTAAGGAAGTCTTTAAATGTAGCTTCCTTCTAGCTAAGCCACTCCCCCTACTTACTAGATCTTTCTACAAGTAATTTAAACCTCACAGCTATCAAGTCCTTTCAATCACCTGAGATTTACACCTAGATAACTTTTCAGAAAACCATTCAGTTCAGTTAACTCAGACAAACACACTTTTTTTGTTTTGTTTGTTAGTTTTTTACTCTAAATTAAAGTTCCAAGTACAAGAGTTCTACTTCTTTAGTTCCAGCAGAGAAGTCTAGTCACACAGCAGTCCTTTCTCCTGGTGTCTTCTGCCAAGCTATCCAAATTTAACCAGAGCTGAAATATTTAAACTACTATACCATAGTAATTTCTGAAAAAATAAATTGAATTTCAGTTTTAAATGGGACTGAATTAAAAGAAGTCAAACTAACACATTTAAAAATTTAATTTTGCAAGAATGTAAACTGCAAATTTGTAAACCCCAGAAACTTTGAAACTAGAGAACATGTAATCATTAAATTTGGCAGGCCTAGACCTTACAAGGAGACTGTGCATGCCAATTGTATTAATTACTTGCTGCCAAAAATTGCAAAATAATATTTTTACTTAAAGTCAAATTCCATGAGTCTTTCTAAAAATTGTAGGCAAAGCAAGGCATTTTATTTGCAGGGCACCCAATCAAGGAAGCTCTTGGTGCTTAACAGAGATAATAACAGGAGCACAGGAATAAAACAAACATGAATAAGTACAATAGCAACAGTTCATAAAATACTAAATACAGCAATTAAAATGATAAAAGGGCTTCTAACTGTCACATAAGGGAACTAGATCATGATGGAATCAGGAATCTGTGAAAGCCTGGACAAAGAAGGGGGCCTACAGCCTCTGTTTGAACACCTCTATCGAGGGAGCCTCCCAGACTGAAAGTGGCCGTGAGTTCCACAGGGTCAGCACAGAGATGTTGAATACATGATCTCCTGAGGTCCTGAGCTGAACCCTAGGAATGTCCAGGAGGACCCTCAAAGAGAAGTGGAGGGAGCAAGCAGAGCTTGCTGGTGTCAGGAGCTCTGCCAGGTAACCTGAACCCAATCCATATAGGGCCTTAAAGGTGAGAAGGCCCATTTTTTGAAAAGAACCCTCCACCTGACTGGCAGTCAGTGCAGGACCAGGGTCACGTGACTGGACCTCAAGATGCTTAGCAGTAACCAGCATTCTGCATGAGCTGCAGTCTGTGAAGGGTCCCACCTGTGACCCCAAAGTATAGAGAGTTGAAGTGGTCAAGCCCTGGAGGTCACAAAGGCATACACTAGTATAGGCAGGTCCTCAGGCAGAACGAGGGGCTAAATTCAGGCAGTGTTGTGCAGATGGTTAAAACTACTGCTGACCACAGATGACACCTGATCTTCAAAAGTCAATCTATTATCAAGGATCATGCCTAGATTTCATATCCTCGGGGGAAGCTCCCAATGGAGCAGATCCTAGGAGAAGCCCTGTATCAGCCTCAGGTAGCAACCCATCACATCTGTGATCAGGCACACTCAGTAGTACTTCCATCTTGGCCAAGTTTATTCTTAACCAACTGGAAGATATCCAGTCATTCATTTTAGCCAGACAGTTGTTAAGCAAGGCAACAGCTCCTGATGTTCCAGGGCAAAAGACAAAGTACAGCTAGATATCATATGCATAACAGTGAAATTCCACTATGTACTCTTGAATGATCTCACCCAGGGCAACATGTACACCTGAGCCTGTATTGTCTACAAGAACAAGCCCTGTGGCACTCCACAATACAGGGGCATTGGGGATGAAAAAGTCCTCATCACCACTCACTGTACCATGTTTGAGAGATAGGACTCAAACCATATGTTGACAGTACAGGCAAGCCCACAAACTCAAAGAGCCAATCAAGAAGCACATAGTAGTACAGTGTCAAGGCCAGGATACATCGAGGAGAACAAGAACTGACCTGGCTCCTCTATCTCTAGCCCTGATCAGATCATTATACACCCTCACTAGAGCTGTTTTTGTGCTGTATGTATCCTAAAACTCAACTGCAATTGCTCATAGATGTCCGAGGACACCAGATGATCCTCGAGCTGTTGTGCCACTAACTTCTGAACAACCTTGCACAAAAGGGCTGGATGGAGATAGGGTGGTAAGTCATCAGGACATCAGGGATGAGGAAAGATTTCTTTAGGAAGGGCCTCACTAGTGCTTATTTCAAAGCTGCTGGGAGGACCCCTCCTCATCGAACATTTGGCAATCATGGTGAACACTGGGCCAATAGTCTCGACACATCCCATTAAGAAATGCGTTGGGGCTGGGTCCAGTTCACAAAAGTGTGCTTCAGCTCTAAGATCACCAATTACTTCAGACACCTCCACTGGCCTAAACTCCTCCCATACAGGTGGAATGCCTCTTAATTCCCCTGCCTGACCACTGCAAGGTGAATGCCTCCCTTTTGAGATCCCTGACTGGATGGCTGATACTCTGTCAGAGAGAAAAAAAGAGCAAACTCCTCACACAGAGTGGATGACAATGTCTTTTTGGCTGCAGGTAGGCAGGGTGAAGTCCCCTGTCTACAGTTCAAAATAGCTGAGATGGTCTGTTTTTCCATGCAGTAATTTACCTGGACAGGAATTCTGCCTTCTTACAGGAAATTGCCCCATGGAACTCAACACAGTGAGAACTTAGGGCCAGCCTATTGATATCCAGCCAGATCCTCTGCCGGCAATTCTCCAACTTCTGCCCCTTGATCTTTATCACCTTGAGGTCCCCATCAAACCAGGAGGACCTCAAATGAGAAGATCTAGGTCATATACGAACTGGTATGAGAGCATCCAGAGCTTCAGAGACCATCCTGTTATAAGTGGCCACCACCTCTCTGGATCGGCTAGCACTTGCCATGTCAATCTGAGATAGGTCAGCTAGTGCCAACAGTCCCTCGGGGCACACGCCCCTTAAAGGTCAATAGCTGACCATCTCAATGGGGGAGGTTACCAGGTGGGGTCCCAAAACTGAACTCCATTGTACAGTGAACAGACCAGGTGACCCGATCAACCTTGAGGTTATTGACCTCAAGACCCAGTTGGAACACCAGATCAAGTGTGTGGCTGTGCTGGTGAGTCACAGAAGCAACTGTTTGTGACAGGCCCAGTGAATGCATCAGTTGGAGGAGGTCGTAATCAAAATGTGAGGATTCATCATCTATCCAGGCACTGTAGTCTCCCAAGATAAAACACCTTGGGGATTCCAACACCTGGTTGACAATGAAGTCCGCCGCCTCCTGCAGAAAATGTCCCCCCACCCCAGGAGTCTGGTAAATGAGGAGAATCCTGCAACCTGCATCTGCACCCCCCACACATGATGACACACTCAAAAGATTGGGTGTCACCTACCGGGTGCACTGTTATATCCAGGCTGGTTCAAAAAACAATGGCCACACCATCTCCCTGTGATCCTTCCTCAGGCAGTGTACTATGGAGTACCCATACGAGATGGAGGCCTCAAGAACTGGGCCGGCATTGCCAAGAGGCCAGGTCTCCATTATGCAAGCCAAGATGACAGCGGAAATCAAGTCTACAAAGTTGGTAATCTTGTTAGACCTGGCGTTGCAAAGTACTGCCCAAAGAGGATTAGAAAATGCAGCTGGTCCTATAGCTGCCTGCCCACTCAGTCCAGTGGGAACCCTGGGTATAAGACCAAACATGTCTGGCCTCTCCCTTGGCTCCATTTACACCCAGGGCATCTCCTGGACCAGACAACCTCAATGTGGCTCTCCACCCCCTCCTCAGCTGCCCACAGCTCCCTGCAGGTCACTCTACTCATAGTAATTCTGATCTCCCAACAGCACCTACCTGTAGCTGCAATGGCAGGGACTAGGAGGATGGTAAAGGAGCGAAGGTCCCAGAGCTGAGTGGCAGCATAGGATATTCTGCGGGGCTGCAGGCCAAGACATCTTTGCCTGGCTCTTCTAGTCTCCACCAGAAAACCGAGGTTGCACAACATTTCACCATGCATGAGACAGACCTAGCACAACACAACCTCGCCCAACCACTTAGACAAAACAAACCCTTAAAATTAAATTACACCCCACTGAAGCAAACACCCATCATACACACTAAGCATATACACACTATCAAAAACACATTACACAGTATAAATACACACACACTACAAACACTACTAACAGTCTCAATCCCTGAAGTGACAGCAACCCACCAATGACCCACCAAAGAAACAAACAGAGCAAGGGGAGAACAACAAGGAGAAAAGAGATACAGTACAGTACAATACACACTAAATATCCAAGAAATAATAGGATTTACAAGTAAAGTTCAATGCACACCACCAGGCAGGTCACTATAAATACTGTGATTCCAACAACACCATCAGGAGTTCTCACCACCAAGGATAGGGACACTTTGGCACTCTCACCCCCAAAGTTTCATAGGTCTCACATAAATCACAGTTATGAATAGTTTTGGCAAAGTCAAGGTGGCAGAGATCATGTTTCTAGACAGAAATGGCCCTCTCTCACCACTGAAACAGCCAAAATGGATTCATATAGGCACTCACCCCCACTGTCAATCAAGAAAACAGGAGAACCCTGAAGGCTGGCTCTCACCTGGCCACAAATGACCTCCTCTCCCCTACCAGCTGAAGATTGAGAGGAACTAGCAGATAGAGGGATGCAGAAACCAGCCAGGCACAGATTAAGCAGGAAATCAGGGCATATTTGGGGGAAACAGTCCCCCATCCCCATGGACAAATTATATGGGCTGCTACTTTGAGGCCCCAGGATCCAACTAGCCAACTGCTGCAACTGGCAGGGGACAGAAGAGGTCATCCTTGCCAGCAGAGGAGCTCCCACCTCCTACTTGACCAGTTATCCTCTACGCATTGTAGAATTTCATGAAAAATTCCATAAAATTGGAATTTGTTCATTTCAATCAACCTTTTCTATGGGATTCTTATTTGTTTTATCACAACATAGTTTCTCTCCACATCTCAGTCTGTCATCATCCATCTGCCATCCTCTGCACCCCATGTGATCCCCAGCAGCTCACTCACACAGCACTAGCATGCACAGTACCCAGGGTGGGAACCCCAACCTGGTTGCTGGACCCAGAAATAATACCAAGACATGATTCTACATGGGTCCAAGGGTCTGCACAGGCGTGGCTATCAAGCTGCCATGACCAACTGACATTTTCTGCTGTGCTTTTTCTCCCCTAGTAATACAGACATGCAATGACGTCTGTGCATGACGTGCTGACATCAGTCATACTCCTCCCACTAGATGCACAGTGACTGGGATACCCCAATCTCCATCAGGGGCCACTGCAGCATGGTGCAAGCCCAGGACCACCCCAGGGAGAGGAGAGCAGTCTGTAGATGCTCAATCCACTCCTTCCTGGTCGACCTCTGATGACCCAGGCTCATTCCCGAACCCGAGTCACCAGTGTAGGGGGATGTGTGTTGTGTAGTGCCTCAACCCTCAACTCTGCCAGGCCTGTCCTTGGGATTCTAATTAAAGGATAGGGGTATGAGAGGCAGGTAGTGCAGGGGGGTCACCAGGTTCAGGAGTTAGATGCACAGTTTCACCAGGAAATGGACTGCTGAGCTGGGTAGCACACCAGTGGTAGACCTCTAGGTAGGAGCAGGGAAGTACAAAGTGTCAACAATTCCAACTTGGATACAGGATATATAAGGAGCCTCCCCCTGATGAAAGGTCAGTGAAGACTATAAGCTCCGGGACACTTTGTGGCCAGTGAACTTTGTTACTGTACTGGTGGGCTACTATGCTGTTGTTTAAATAAATGTTGCAAAGAAATACTGCCAGAGTATGGACATCTTAATCTAGGAGTGCTGAACTTTTCTGGTCTGATTATATAAGGGTCACACCCAGTAAGCTTATGATCCAGGGAGCCTGATGTACATGCAATTCTGGGACTTGGAGGTACTTAAAAAGACGTAGTTCAGGAAGATTATGTCTGGGGCACCAGCAAAAAATAATTTTGGCTATTCCAAGAGGATAAATTGATAGGAAAAGAGTGGGAATATAGGCAGGAAAAGACATTGGGAATATGGGCAAATTGGATGGACTTAAAGTCATTTCATGCCATCCAGGTCCATGTTTCTGTGAGTCTCACATTTTAAAGAGGGACTATGGTCAAAATTTCTTGCATCAATAAATTTAGAATTTGGATTAGCATAGCCCCAATCAGTCTCATGCCAAAAATAAGATCTCTGAGTTACTTGTTTACAGTAAATGTTACAAGTCATTTTACAACTCTAAATTCACTGCATGTTCAGAAAGGCCAGTTTCAGCGAAGAGCTGATGATAATGTCATCTTCTGAACTCACAATCTAGTCCTCTCTTCAGCAAGCTTATAGGATCTGTTTCTCCAAAGTTTAAATATCATGTGCAATTGTTTTCACAAGTAAAACAGGCTGCACCAATCAATAAACATTGCTTTAAAAATGATGTGGCCCGGATATTCAAAAGGGTTGCGCCATGCGCAACAGGGATGCGCCAGCACAAGTATGGAAATGCGCCATTGTGAGATATTCAGCGGGAGGCTGCTGCACAGCACAAGTAGCAATGTGCAAGAGCACAATAGTAATGAATGCATTCACAACCGTAGGGGGTGGAACCATGAATAACATGCGGAGTGTGATATTCAACAGCAAGAGCCATGCGCAATAGGGGAGCTAGTGGAAGTTGCACGACAGTGAAATGATCCAAAATAAAAGGGAGCAAGAGAGGGTGCAAAACACTAAAGGAAGCCACAGGTGGGAGTGTGACAGACACAAGGGCAGTACAGAGGTAGCAGTGAGCAGGACTGAGCAGAAGCAGGAAAGGCACACCTGAACTGAGCCAGGAACAGTATAGGAGTGGGAAGCCTGTGCCACTGTCCAGGATAGTTAGTGGAGTGCCACATTGGACTGAGGGCAGTGGCAGGAGGCAGGACAGCCACAGCCAAAGGCCGGAGGTTTACCCGGTACAGGAGGAGCATCAGAAATGGACAACGGGGAGAACGGGATAACAGCCGCCGAGGGGGAACACCAGCCAGGTACATGGCCAGCACCACCTTCCAGATGGAGGCATTAATGAGGGGTGTGAGAAGGCAGACAGCAGGGGGGCACAGCCGTGGAAGGGCCCATTGGTGGTACACGATAACAGGCAGTACCGAGCCCGCATCACCTTCAAACACTACTGTGACACAAAGATTGAGGGCCGGTACTGCCTGAAGTGGGAGATCCTGAGGCAGCTCTGTGAGCTGTGCAGTGATGAGATGCAGGCACCTACACGATGGAGCCATGCTCTGTCAGTGGAGGTGAGGTGACAGCTGTAATGTGCCTGCTCACCATGAGCACCTTCCAGAGACCAACAGGGGACTCAACAGGTATATCCTAGTTGGCCGCATCATGCCTGCTCACTCAATTCCTCAGCACACTTCTGACACATGCTGTGGAGTATATCCATTTCCCCAGCACATAGGCGGAGCGCACAGCACACATACAAGAGTTCCACAGGGTAGCACGGTTGCCTGGCATGCTCAGGGCAATTGACTGCAGCCATGTGGACATCCGCACGCCACCTGGCCTGGGCGGTGTGTCATACATCAACCAGAAGGGTATGTAGCGTCAACTGCCAGGTGGTGTGTGATGCCAGGGGGCGCATTACCAATGTCTGTGCCATGCACCCTGGGGGAGCACATGATGCCTTCATCTGGCACCAGTCCACACTGTGCCACAGGTTTGAGAGTGGGGACATCCCCACTGGCCACCTAGTGGGTGAGTATGCATATCACGCAGGACAACATGAGCAGATGTGGGGGGGTGCATAGTGAGAGGTGCCATAGGTACCGGCCTTGTTGGCCCATGGCAAAGTGATGCAGACCACCATACTAATGTCCACCCTCTACACACAGGTGACAGTGGCTACCCACTCCATCCCTGGCTGCTCACACCATACCGGCACCCCATGACCCCATCACAGCTATGGTACAATAAGGCACGCCACAACATGGAATGCCATTGAGTGGGTGTTCGATGCTGAAGGCATGTTTCCAGCCTGGACACATCTGGTGGTGCCCTACAGAAGGCCTGCAGGCTATTCCTGGCCTGCTGCATCCTGCACAACATGGCCAATGACTGTGGGATAGCCATAGAGGTCAAAGAGGGGGACAGCGGTGTGGACAATGAGGACACCAGTCCAGCTGGTGATGGGTAGCCACCCCCAGGGTGAAGGGACCCCCGCCTGATCCGGATATCACAGCTGCACTGGGACACCAATACAGAAGAGCACTTTGGTCAACACAGATAGGTCACGGGGTCATGTGCAACCACCAATGGCAAGGGCACAGCCCACAGACAGGGAGGGAAGAACATCAGGGGCAGATGGCATCAGGGAATGGATCTGAGTGTGGCACTGCACACAGTATCAGGGATGGGCAGGGCCGAACACGACACATGCACACTTACACACACACACACACACACACACACACACACACACACCACAAGACATGCACAAGGGTAGGCAGCACTCCAACCCCAATTGCCACCCTACCCCCACACAGGTCCACACACGACCTGCCCAGTGGCCATCACTGTGTGTGCCTCAGATGCTGGACACCATTGCACACTGGTGGACAGCGCAATGCAGACATCATCATGCACACACCACAGTGGTCAGCAGCTGGGAGGGTCTGCACAGAGACCGTGTGTGCAGGGCCAGGTACCCCACCTGTGCATCACACGATGCACACCACACTGCACATAGGGTAGCAGCAGACAGTGGCCAAGGTGGAAGACAGGTCAGTCATGCAGTACAGTGCCACGGCCACCATGGATGCGTGGGTGGCCTACTGAGACCTGCCAGGCTGATCATTGGCCTCGGTGGCACAGACTGTCCCCAGGGGTGATGCAGTGTGAACATAATCATGTTCAAGCAGGGGTCCGCAGCCCGCCGAACATGCCCGTGCCAGGCATGCTCGGGTATGCCACAGCGAACCTGGTGTCGACATAGTGGGTATCACACGGCACCAGAAGCGGGGGACATGACACGTGTGGTGTCTGATGCGAATGGGCACCAAACTGGTACCCAATGTGGCCATGACAGCTGTGAATGCATTTGTCTGCCTGTCAATGGCAGCGGTCACATCCGCCCACTGCCGGGCCATCTCTGCCAGCAGCAGACCGTGGTCTCTGCTGTGCCGCTCCTCTACCTGGTGCAGAACCACACTGAGTACATCCACCGCAGTCACAAGCTGCAACTGCTGATCTACTGAAGCCTGGAGTAGACGGCTGTGCTCGTCAATGAGGTCATCTGCCTGTCTGGCATGCTGTCCCTCATGGTGTTCCTGGCCCTGCAGGGCAGCACCCCTTGATGATGGGCACTGCACACCAGAGCCATGCAAGGGCATGTTCAAACATGGTGCACTGCCACTGCCCCCGACACTGTCCATCCGTCACCATTGGCATACTGCTGGCACTGCCCCTATGGCTGCCAATTACCAGTGCTCACCGGTGCCGCCACAGTGGCTGCAAAAGTCCCACCGCCCTACATGCACAGCAGTGCTGCCCCACTGGGGCATACAGGCACAGGCCAGGACTGTGTTGTTATGCAGACCTCCATGATGGAACCACCCACGGCAGCGCCCGTGCCGTTGCCTGCTGTGGGACCATCCTGCATCCCACATGTATCACTGTCCAGGATGTGTGATCCATCATTATCAGTGCTGGATCCAGCACCAATCCATGTCCCAGCATGCTGGAGACTGTGGGTGCTGTCACACTGGGACACAGGCAGGGTCTCGTCCACACCCGCACCACCCTCATCAGTCCAGACAGACAGGCATGTATGCACTGGTCTGGTCCCTCGGACACCTGTGGAGTTGATGGGTGATCCTCCGTGTCCAGGGATTCACCATCGGTGGATACACCCACCATTGCTGACTCATGTAGACACTCAGGAGCTGTAAGGGAACACAGTAGCATTAGTGGCTCCACCCTGCCCTGTGGCATTCCCCCACCATCCATACAGTGACAGCTCAGGACCTACCATGCAGTGATGGGCTGCCACCCATCTGGAGCCACCACCAGGAATGCCCTCTATGGCACAATTCCATGCTGCCGACCACCCGCTCTCCTGTGGTGTCAAGCGTGGCACATCCAGCTGTCCCCACCAATGGCAGCATGTGCTGCCCTGATGGCAGCCACCTTATCCTTGATCCTCCTCCTGTCCATGCTGACCTTCTTCTTACACTTCTGCATGGACAGCTGGTGGCTGCCATGCTGGTTCATGGCTCGTGCCACCACCCCACGCCACAGCACGGGCCTGTGGAGTTCCCCGCTGTCCACTGACTAGCAGTTCCCTGTCAAGATATGCCTTGAACAGGGCATCTGATTCAGCCTGGGTGAAATTGGGCCTCCTCCTTCTCCCCATCCCTGTTCCTCCTCATCCTCATGTTCAATCATGATCCAGCCTGTGGGAATGACAGGTGTTACCTTTTCATGTGCATTCCCATTCAGCCCTCACAAACCACAGTCCCCACATCCCAACAGCATGCAACCTACCACAATAGACTGCAATACCAAACTCTGCAGCCCCATGTCGCATTTATATAGTGCAACACATGCAAATGAGGTGAGGTGCAACTGTAAGTGGATGCTAATGAAGTGGCTGTGCTGTGGAATGGCTGATGAGCTGATTTGCATATGCTGTTTGAATAGCGTGCTGTTGCACCTTGTGCAATGTTGTTGAGCGTGCTCAGGCAATGGCGCAGCTCTGTGACATGTGCAGTAGACACCGCATGGTGCATGCCTGGGGTGCTGACACCGACACGTGCGGCGCTGATGATGTGTTGTGCACGGGAGGCAGTGCAGAGCATGGCCACTGCTGTGCCTGTGGTGCTAGTGCACTGTTCACCTGCGTGGCGCTCGTGCCCTGGTGCACCATAGGTGCCATGAAGCCACAGCATGGTAGGCCACTGCAGGGCATCACACACTGGCACCCTACCACGCTACATGCAGTGCGTCCCAATAGCACTGTGGCGCTCCATGCGCAGACAGACCCTTGACCCTGCAGTCAACCTTTGGCCCCTAGGTGCCATGCATCCGAATGGGTGCACCCCTATCATACAGTTTGGTGACAGCACAATGGGGAATGGCAGCACAGTACCGCGCAGCCTCCACAAGTGGGGAATGTGTGCTACAGAGAGCCATTTTGATAGCTATACTCTCTGCAGGATGACACAGAGGTGAGCACAGCAGTGGAGTGCCATAGAGCCGGCCAACCTGGTGACCATTGTTGAGTCCCATGCTGGGGTCCTGTTTGGCCAGGACCCACGAGACAGGCCATGCAGTGCTGTGTAGGAGGAGGTGGCTGATGACCTGGAGGAGGCCACCAGTATTGCCATGTCTGGTGAGCAATGTCACCACAGGTATGGCTACCTACAGTGAAGGGACCCTGACAGACTGGGGCATCTGCAGGCACGTGCCCAGTGAGGCACCGTGCCATGGCCAGGTAGGTGCTTCATCCATATGCTGGTAGCATCCATCCATCCGGGTATAGCAGTGTGCATGTGTCCACTCTACAGGGGGGTGGGGTCCATCTAGTGGGGGCGGTGGAGGTGGTGATGGGGGTGCCACATGGCTGTGCTGTGTGGGCACGCTCACACCAGGGGGCGGGCTTTGCTTCTGGTTTGTGCTGATGTTCCCCTCTCCATGTTTTCACCCTAGGCCCGGAGGAGTGCCACAGGGCAAGGCAGGCCTGTTCTGAGCAGGACAGGGTTGGTGCACCACAGCTGCAGCAGGGACATGATGGAGGAGCCATGGGACAACAGCGCCCAGCAGGCCTGGATGCAGGTGAGTGCCATTTGTCCCCTTACATCTGTGCATGCTCTGTTGCAGGGTTGGTGGTGGGGCATGGCCACGGCATGGCCCCCACCGTGCACACCACACGGTGCACTCAGCACTGTCCAGTGGCACTGCATGTGGGTGGGCATCATTGGTAGTCTGTGTGTGCACTGGGTACATGGCTGTGCCACTGCCTTTCACTGCATAGCCATGTCACTGTACATCCATGGTGGTGCAGTGTGGGACATGGGTGGTGGGTTGTGTGCAGTGGTCCACATGGTTGTGGATGCCTGGGTAGTGGGTCATGTGGGTGCGGTTACTGTGGGTGGTTGCATGCCATCACAGGGCGCGTGTACGGCTGTATGCCGTGCACAATGGGTGGGCTGAAGGGTCTGGCCAGTCACGTGTAATGACTCTGCTCCCTTGTCCTAAGTGGACAATGCTGGATGGCACTTGAAAGAAGCATGCAGGAGCTGCAGCAGCTTGCGAGGGCCACCCTCAAGCTCCTGCAGCAACTGGAGCAGGACGGAGGATGGCGGCTCTGAAGACGACACAAGGACTGAAGTGGGGAGAGGGGCCTGTGATAGGCCCTCTATGTCCCTTTTTTGTATCCCCCTTGGACTAACCTCACACCCCTTCATCCATCTCCCAGTTGTTCACCCCTGCCCCATGCCCACCTCCACCTGGTTTGTAGCCCAAGCCTCCCCTTGTATATAGTTGATTATATGTTTTGTATTTCACACACCTTTAATATATACGTTTTGTTATGACAACTGTGGTGGTCTCTGATTTGCAGCGGGCTAATGGTGCTTGGCTGCAGTGGTGTACATGGCATCGGGAGTGGGGCAGGCCTTGGCATGTGTGTCAGGAGGGACCCACCTATGGAGTGGGTGGGGACTGGGTCCTGCCTGTGGTATGTGTGTTGTTCCCTGTACACTGGACACCTGTGTGGAGTGGTCCCTAGTGCATGCACTGTGTCCATGGTGCCCTGTCAGTATGTCCATGGCCTATGCAGCTGACACCCTTGCATGTCTGTGCTATGCACAGTCTGCTGGCATGTCAGTGGTGGCTGTCCATGCTGGCCACCCTCTGGACTCAGTGCAATGGCGGCTTGCCTCATGTCACTGGTATGGTGCACGTCTGCCTTGGATGGCACTGTGGCCTCTGCTGTTGTTGTCCTCGCTCATTGCTGTCACTGGTGTCTGCTGCAGGGTCCATGCTCTGATGTCTGTCACTTGTGCTTCAGCTGCATGCTGGTGGCGGATGGCTTCATGGTGCATGTGCAGGATGGCTGGTACACCTGTGGCAAGGTGGGGTGCTGGCCATGGGTACACGGCTTCTGTGGTCACATGCCAGTAGGATTTGTTGCCCCGCTACTGTGTCCCTGTGTTGGGGTGCCCTTGGGTCTGGATGGGTGTTTATCTGTGTCCTATGTTGCATCCTGTGTGGCGCATGCCTCCATGCACCACTGTGGGCATCTGTGCTGGTTGTTGGGGCCAGTGCTGGGACGGGGTGTGTGCTTGGGTGGGTGTGCGGGGTGATGTCTTGCTGGTGGTGTGGTCCAGGGCAGGCCCTGTCACATGTGGGGTACCTCAGGTACTGACGCAGGGTCGACCTCTCTGCTGTGCCATGGGGAGGCCATGCAGGCCGGCACTGTGGCTACAGTTGTTGTGTTGGTGGCTGGTGCGCCACTGCAAATTGCTCACGGTGGGGCTGTCATGCATGGTTCCATGGTGCACAGGGTTGCATTGTCACAGTGGGGGTAGTGGCATGCATATGGTACCATGCACTGTTGGCGCTGTTGGGCAGGGTGTCTGGGGATCGCTGTGCAGGGTGTGCTCTGCATTGGTGGGATGGGGTGGCACTGGGTGTCTGGACCTCCTTGTGTTGCGGTCACTGCTTGCCAGGGGGTGTGCTGGGGCACCATGCCCCAGCTGTGGATTCTGTGCTGGTGTTCATGGGCTGGTGGTTCATCCAGCTCACCACAGGTTGTGCAGTTCATGGGGTATGGGCGGTGCTGTTTGGTCTGCTGCGTGCTCCTCTGCCCATGTCTTCCATGGGTGGTGCACCCCTGCACCCTGTCCCTGTGCATCCCTGATTGTGCTACTGCACTGCTACCCTGCTCCACTGCGCATCCCTGGTTGTGCTACTGCACATCAGCCCTGCACCACTGCGCATCCCTGCTTGTGCCATGACGCAGTTGGTGCAATATTCAGTTGTGTTACGCAAGCTCACCTTGGCCTGCACTGTGTTTGAATATCACGTGTGTTGCACTTGGGTGCACTGCACTTGTACCTGCTCCTGCTATTGTGCTACTTTGTGGCGCAGTTTGAATATCCAGGCCTGTGTGTTTCAGGTTTTGTAACAAAGTTGACAAATTTGTTTTTTTGGTGCCTTTTTGTTGTGGTCCTTTTTTTCCAGGATTGTCGGATGCTGGGTCTTAGTACCCTGCTGTGAGATTTGCAGACTGAATAACTTTTTGATGTAGTGAAAGGCTAAAATCATTCATACCTATCATTCAACTGAGATGAAATCTCAGGATGGCACTTTAAAACAATTATTCCATCTCTTTTTCAATGTGGGTTGGAGAGATATTGTTGTTTTGAAACCTTACTAGGAGCTTCTAATTTAGCCAGCCTAATGTTTTCTCCCCATCAGGCTGTTACTTGACCTACAATCAGGCTTATCTATGTTGTACACTAAATTAAAATGATTATTTTACCAAGGCTAACACTTCTACCGCTAATAGGAATTAACTAATACAATTCTCTATTAAAACTTATTGTAAAGCAGACACTGACAAACAGCAATGAAGTTGCCAACCTTACAATACTAGGAGCAATACAACCTCCTAACAGGCACAGTAGAGTTGCACTCCATATGTTATCAGCAGCCAGGATGCATGCTGACTCAGCATCCACCAACCCTGTAGAAATGGACCACAACAAAAAGGCATTAAAAAATACACATTTGTCAACTTTGTTACAAAACCTGAAACACATCGTTTTTATAGCAATGTTTTTGAATTGTGCTGCCTGTTTTAGTTTTGAAAACTATTGTACATGATATTTAAAATGTGGAGAAACAGGTTCTATAAGTTTTCTGATCGGGAAGACTAGACTGTGAGTTCAGGAGATATCACCAGCAGCTCTTCACTGAAACAGGCTTTTTTGAACATGTAGTAAAACTGGGGTTACAAAATAGCTCATAGAAACATAGAAACAAACATAGAATCTGATGGCAGATAAGGACCGCTTGGCCCACCTAGTCTGTCCATTTCCCTACCTAACGGATAAGCTGCAGATCCTAGTTAACCAACAGCCTACTTCCTCCTACCCCTCACTAGAATTGCCATATGTCTGTCCCATGCATTCTTGAATTCCCCCACTGTTTTTCACTCTATGACCTCCTCAGGAAGGCTGTTCCATGCATCTACAATGCTCTCTGTGAAGAAATACTTTCTCACATTACCTTTTAGCTGTCCCCCCTCTATCTTCAAGTTGTGCCCCCTTCTACTTGCACATCTCTTTTTCTGAAAGATGTTACCCTCTTGGACTTTGTTGATTCCTTGATGTATTTGAAAGTTTCAACATGTCCCCCTCCCTCCTTTTCTTTAGTCTTTCTTCATATATTTCTGGTGCAGACCTTGTACCATTTTGGTTGCCCTCCTCTGGACAGCCTTCACCCTGTTTATGTCTTTGTGGAGATGGGATCTGTACACAGGCCCAACAACTTCCTGTTTTCTACTGGTGATGCCTCCCTATGCATCCCAGTATCCCCCAGCCCTCCTTACTGCCTTCTGACATTGCTGGCCCACCTTTAGTTCATCTGATATGACTACCTCAGGTCCCTTTCCATTTTGTTGTTGTCAGTATCTCCCCCCCCATTGTGTTACGCTTCCTCTGAGTTTCTGTTTCCCAGGTGCATTACTTTTGCAATTCTTTGTTTTGAATCTAAGCTGCCATACATTTGACCACTCCTCCAACCTTGTCAAGTCCCTTTCAACCGTCCCCCCACCATGCATATCAACCACAGCAGTCCAGGACCCCGGTGGAGGTTGCGAGGGCAATCCACTGCCCTCCTCAACCCCCAAAGGCAGTCCACGGAGCTGGACCCCTGAGCAGCGGAGGTCATGAGGGTGCTCCACAGCCCTCCCCAACCCACTGAAGGAACCACAGTGCTAGGAACAAGCAGACCAGGACCCCGAGGAGCGGAGGTCATGAGGTGCTTCACTGCCCTCCCTCACTCCCCTGAAGGCAGTCCACGCTCAGCTGGACCCCTGAGCAGCAGAGGTCATGAGGGTGCTCCACAGCCCTCCCCAACCCACTGAAGGAACCACAGTGCTAAGAACAAGCAGACCAGGCCCCCGAGGAGTGGAGGTCGTGAGGGCGCTCCACTACCCTCTCCCAACCCCCCGAAGGCAGTCCACGCTGAGCAGGACCCCCTGAGCAGTGGAGGTCACAAGTGCACTCCACAGCCCTTCCCCAACCCACCAAAGGAACCACAGTGCTAGAAACATGGTAAACAGTCTTTTGCAGAGACGGCAGAGTTCCCTTTGTGCCCCTAAGCACTTTGGCATCTTTTTTCAAATGCTAAGGATCCAAAACTGCAAAACATAAGAGAATTCCTACCTCCTTGTATCTGGACAGTAATTCGGAAAGCCCTCTGTTTAAGGCAGCTGCTGATTGCTTTCTGTCATCGCAGATGTGGAGATAGTTTATTTATTTAAAAGTTTTTCCAAAATCATGCATTTATCTCTGTATGTGCTAAAGTTTCCCTAATTGCCACTCTACTCCCCTTTAAGATTAAGCGAGAGGGAGAAAAGTACATTTTTTAAACTATTTGTTGTCCTGCATGCCTGTGGTACAAATGTGGGGGTAGAAAGTCAGTTTTTATTGCAGTTCTTGTTCTAAATGATTCTCTGTGCCCCTGTAAGCCCCTTCAATGCCTGTATGCATATAAATTAAAGTTGTGTGCATTTTAAGTCTTGAGAGTGGTAGAACTTGTAAGGCTCCATACCGTAAAAGCCTGCTGGGGAAGAAAAGCTAGCTTGTGCTCCTTAATCTGTCAAGGGGAAGTTAGCAAGACCCCATCTGTGCAAACTACTGCTGATGTCCTGTTAAGTCGCTAGGGAGAACTTCAGCACAAGCTGACTTGGAATTCCTGTTGCTGTTGCTGTGCTGCCGTTACCCTGTCCCCACTCCCAGCCTAGCATAACGATCAGTGACTCAGCCACCCTACCAGCGGCAGGCAAACCTGTTTCCTTTGTTGTTGCCCCCTCTTCTCCCCCCACCCTTATGTCTACTTAAACCAACTCTCTCCTTTGTCCTCCACAGCAGACCAGGACCCCCAAGGAGCAGAGGTCATGAGGGCGCTCCACTGCCCTCCCCCAACCCCCTGACGGCAGTCCACGCCGAGCTGGACCCCCTGAGCAGAGGAAGTTGTGAGGGCACTCCACAGCCCTCCCCCAACCCACCAAAGGAACCACAGTGCTAGGAACAAGGTAAACAGTGTTTTGCAGAGATGGAAGCATTCCCTTTGCGCCCTTAAGCGCTTTGGCGGCTCTTTTCAAATGCTAAGGTTCCAAAACTGCAAAACATAAGAGAATTCCTACCTCCTTCTATCTGGACAGTAATTCAGGAAAGCCCTCTGTTTAAGGCAACTGCTGATTGCTTTCTGTCGCACGCGCCCTAGCCCTGAGAAGCTCAGTGTTCGGCCCCAACCGCCCCACCACCACCCTTGGTCAGCTCTCCCTTAAATAGGCTGATAGTGGTTACATGGGCTGAAAATTCACATGGGCTGAAAATTAACTTATCAGCCCCGTTTTCAATCTACAGGTTATCTTATCCTGCCACTAGGGGCAGACCTAATAATTCCAGCTCCCACAACTCCCTAACTGACTGAATACACTGCTGTTCCAGCAAGGCATACTTTGCTGCAGGCTTGTTACATTACTGTTCACAGTTACTGGCTGTGACAACCCAGTCACTGTTATACCTCCTCGTATCATCCACTACCATGGCATCGCTCTGCCCCTGCATGGCCCCCCCACTGCCTCTAACCTTGCTGCCATCATGGCTGTCCCTCCACCCTCCGGCCCACCAGGGCAGAACTACCATTCCCAACCAGGCTGGCCTCCTGCCTCAACCCTCCCCATGGCTATCCACCAAGGGCTAAAAATACAAATCCCATCTAAGCGTCACGGTATCCTACACAGCCTTGCTGAGCTCACTGCCTGCTGCCCTACAAGCCGGATATCTTGGGTATCACTGAAACATGGCTAAAGCCACACACTATTGATGCAATGTGCACCCTGCCAGGGTACAGCCATATCAGACACGATCGTGGGGGAAGCAAACGAGGCGGTGGGGTACTACTCTACTATAAAGCGCACTTCAATGTGTCTGCCATTGATCACCTGCCTACCACTCCCCCAACATGTGAGTTCCTGCACACTCTGGTTCTATTTGGGCACACAAAAAAAATCCACCTGATCTGCTGCTACAACCCCCACAAGAGGGTGGACTACCTGGACTCTCTCACTTCTCTATGGTGATAGTGCAGAGTGGGTACAAGTGAAGTCCTTATTATAGGAGACCTCAACCTTGACTGGTTGGGCTCTAACTCTAAATCTTATGAGCCTCTGCTCTTGGACCTTGCCCTGAACCAAATTATCTCTGAACCAACATGGCCCTCCCCCCAAGGGGACAAAGAATCACTGATTGACTGGGTCCTGACCAATAGACCTGACAGGATCACATCCTCGGGCATCCCTCCTCATGCCATCTCAGACCACTCACCTATCTTTTGCACTTGAGGCACCTCTCAGGCAAAGATTCCCAGTAAGTGATACAAATGTGGGACTACTCAAAATTCTACCTACCAGACTTCCTCACTGACCTCAAATCAATTGACTGGTCCGGGTTACTGCCTCCTTGGACCTGGATTAAGCAGTGGATGAATTCTTATTCAAGTACATCCCAGTGCAGAACAAACATGCCCCCCTCACAAGAAGGAGAGTATGGGCACCATTACCAAATGGCTTAATGGGGGCCTATTCTCTCTAATGAAACTCAGGGACAAATGCTGGGAAACCTACAAGGCCTCCCAAAGCATCAATGATCTCACTGCCTCAGGCGCCTCTGAAACTCCTTTAAAAAAGTCATCTGGACAGCAAAAAGTGAGTTCTGCCGATCCGTCCTACTCTTCTCAGCCAGCAACCCAAGGCGCTTCTGGCAGAACATTAGAAGTGCGGTTGGGGGCTCAGCAAGAGTGCAAGTCACGAACTTACTCATTGACGGGGTTAGCTGCAACAGCCCACACACAATTTCTAATACCTTTAATGCAATGTTCTCCGAACAGCACCCCCCTTCCCCTTCCCTACCCACTTCACCCAAGTCCCCAAACTCTCAACCACTCAAGCCCAAGTCCCCTAGCACCTCTTGACTCAGCCCTGGGACCTGACCCTCCTTCTTCCTACAACAGGTATCTACCGCAGAGACCCAGAGGCTGCTTGCTTGCCTCTCTCTTCATACTGGAGCAGGGCACAACAGCCTCGAGCCAAAACTGCTCAGGCTAGAGCCTACCTTCTTGCCAGGCCCATAGCACATATTCAATTCTTCTTTAACCACTGATGTCATTCCAGATATCTGGAAAGTGGCCAAGGTTACCTCTGTTCTTAAACAAGGAAATGTCAAAGATCCCCTGAACTACCGACCTATAGCTATTCTGTCAGCTGCCTCCAAAATTCTGGAGAAAGTTGTGGCCTCTCAGCTAACCAAGTACTTACAGGAACACAACCTCCTCTCTCCGGCCCAACACAGGTTTAGGAAGGGGCACAGCATGGCTACCGGCCTCGCTGTAGTCACCTCGCAGATCAGAACTGCAACCGACCAGGGCAACCTCACTGGAGTGATCTTCGTGGATCTCTCCAAAGCCTTCGACAGGGTAGATCACTCCCTCCTTAGCTCCACTCTTCTCTCCCTTGGACTCTCAAACTCTGCCCATGCCTGGTTCCTCAATTACCTCACTGGTAGGAAGCAATACACCAACTTTAACCAGACTCTGTCCAACCTCACCACTGTACAATGTGGGGTCCCACAGGGATCCGTCCTCAGTCCGACGCTCTTCTCCCTTTTCATCAACAAACTCCCCTCCATCATCACCCACGGGCTCACCACCCTGTATGCCTTTGACCCTGTCATTCTGGACAGTGCCTGTGACATTGACACCATCAATTCCCAACTAAACTCTGACTTCAAGCAGATCCAATCCTGGCTGGTGGAACACAAGCTTACCACCAACCTCAAGAAAACCCAGGCTATGCTCTTTTGCTTCCTGAACAAAACAAAATCCAGCCCTGCCCCCCTACTAATCTATGGGGCTGATGGCTTGCCCCTGCAGATTATTACTGCTGTCAAGTATCTGGGCATCACTCTGGACCCACAGCTGGATCTCTCCCTGCACATCCGTAATGTCTGCAAGGCTACGAACGTCAAACTTGGTCTTGCATACAGAGCCAAAAACTGTCTGACCCTGGCTGCTCGGGTGGCCCTAGCCAGGGGTTTTCTCCTCCCCTACCTGTGCTATGGGCTAGTGACCTTTGGCCCGTGCCAAAAAACAGCTTTTCAAAATGGGACAGGGCCTGCAACAGCATCTGTCGCATTGCGCTTTCTGCCCCACCCCTGACACACCACTGCAACCTCTACACACGCCTTGAGTGGCTCCCTCCTGAGAATCACCGCATCTTTGTAGTAAGGAACTTCATTAACAACATCGTATGATCAGCCACCCCAACTGCCCTTGCCCTTCCCCTCAATCCTAACACTTCTTCCTACCACCTTAGGTCAAGGGCGACACTTAGTTGCCCGGTTCTTAGGATGCACACCCTTGCAGGTGATTGGGCCTTCGCCAACTATGCCCCTAAATTATGGAATTCGTTCCCAGCCCTTACTCGGTCCACCCCCTCCCATCCAGGCTTTAAAACTTCCTTTTGGAACTTCCTGAAGGGCTCCTCCACCTGTCCATGCACCTTGTAGCCCCCTGCACTATGTGGGCACGGGGAGTCTCTGCACCCTCAGGGTCCACCCCACCGCCCAGCATAAGCCCAATGTCCTTGCCATAGTGGAAACTTGGCTCTCACCATTGACCCCAGACTCAGAGGTCTCCTCCCTGGCTTCTCCCTCTTCAGAGAAGATCGTATGGGTAAGCGTGGGGGGGGGCTGCGCTGTTCACTAAGGAACTCCCTCCTGGGTCATGCCCTGTGTATCCCAAAGCTCGATCATGGGGCCCAAGCTATCACCCTAAAAATCTCCCCTGACCCAGGCCGTGGCCCGCTTATCACAACGACATATGTACCCCCATGTGAACAAAACCAAGCTATCCACCCCTCACTGAATACCTCACTTCCTGCCTCACAAGGCGGAACAACTCATAGTGGGTGACCTCAACATCAACTGGCTCAGTACTACCTCAGCACAAATCAAAGATACCTTCACTACCCTGATCTTTCCCAGCTAGTGACTCAACCCACCAGATTTAACCAATCTAGTGGGACTAGCACGCTGCTTGACATTGTGCTCTCCAACCCCCTCACAAAAGAAAGGATATTAATGTATTGCCCAACTCCTCAGTGACCACTCACCATCCTTTTGCCACTGGTCCACCCCCACGCCAAAACCACGCGTTGCTACCCTGTCATCGCTGCCCTGGAGGTCTATGCAAACTTAAGCGCCACCTGCACAACTTGATTGGTCCCCAATCTCCTTGCAATGGACAGACGTTGCCCTTGCTTTCCTCACCAATGCCTTCTGCAAGGCCTGTGACGCTTTTGCCCCTGTCATCCGCCTCCATACCAAGAGGCACTCAGCTGCCTGGATAACCACCCCTCTGATCCAACAGCTGAAGCAACATGATAATCTATGGCACATTGCTGTCAATACTGGCAAACTAGCTGACAGGCAGGCCTATAATGCAGCTCGCAACCAGTGCACCTGGGCCATAAGAAAAGCCAAAGCCAGCTACTACCAATCCACCTTGACATCCACTTGGGGCAATGCCCGCACCTTCTGGAATAACATTAAGGAGTTAAACGGGATGACCTGCTCCACCCCTCCCTCTCAGATGATCATAAATGGCACTGTTAACGCGGACCCTTCCCGTATTGCCAACTGCCTCAACGAAATTTTCACTGACCTAAGCTCAGTTCTCCCGGCCCACTTCTTTGACCCCATACCGGTATGCAACAACCCAGCTATTGCTCGCCCCAAACTTCTCTTTAGGACTATCTCCCCACAGGATGCGAAGCCAATCCTCCAAAACGCTCTTTCTCCCCGCAACCCGAGTGAGGACCCACTCGACTCCTGGATACTCCGCCTAACATTGGATGTCATGCTAGTCCCCCTCACTGACCTCCTCAATCGATCCCTGTGTCTCGGCCAATTCCCGGAGGCATGGAAGCAGGCTGAAATCATCCCTATACATAAGAATGGAGACCGTACTGTACCAAATAACTACAGACCCATCTCCATCCTCCCCTCTCCAAAGCTTCAAAAATAGTATCCACACAACTCAGAATCTTATCTATCCAGCCACAACATTCTGTGCCCTGAACAACATGGCTTCCACCCAGGTCACAGCACCACCACAGCTCTTCTGGAATTCTCCCACCATATACACTCTGCTCTAGATGTCAAGGAATTGGCTGGGGCAGTATTCATTGACCTGTCCAAGGCCTTTGACACTGTGAACCACCCACTATTGCTTGCCACCCCTGTAAAGTAGGGCTGTCATCTGGCCCTGTAGTCTGGTTCTCCAGCTACCTTAATGGTAGATCCCAACGTCAAGCTAACTGGTTGCTATCCTCGGCCTTGCCTGTCCTCTTGGGAGTCCCTCAAGGCTCCATTCTGGGCCCCACATATTCAGTCTCTTCCTGAACACCCTTCCCAGCTCGTGGTTTCAGGAAAGCTATTATACGCAGATGATGCAGTCCTGCTCTCCTCGCACCTCAATCCGACCACTCTCCAGAACAGCCTACAAACCTCCTTCAGCCAAGCTGAAAAATGGTTCCTCAACCACCGCCTGGTCCTGAATCTCAAAAAACAAAGTCAATGATCTTCACACACCACCAAAGTAGCTCCACAAATGCCCCCTCCATACTTCCCAACACCCTCCATCCTCTTGAGCAGGTGTCAACTTACAAATATCTGGGCATCACCTTGATCGGCCTTCTCTCCATACCCATATCAGTGCCCTATCCTCTGCCATGAACACCCAGATTGGGCTCCTCTATCGTCACAAAGACTGCCTCCCTGGCTTCGCCCTACGGTTGGCCATCACTTCCTCCAGCCTGTCACTAGTTGACTATGGCCTCCCCATATACGCAGCTGCTGGCCCCACTACCCTCACCAAAGTCCAGACCTCCATCAACAAAGCCTGCAGGCTCCTGGCCGGTGCCCCAAGCGGAACCCACACATGCCAGCTCTATGCCACCACGAACATACTCAATCTGGAAGAACGTCTGCAATATCACACTGGTATACTAGCAAAAAAGACTTCTTGGTCTGTGTCCCCCTGGTGTCACTGCTCAACTCTTCCCACTCAACCGCCACCCGTGCCGCCTGCAAGGCCGCCTTCCAGGTGCCTAGAGCCAGGACCTCCCTTACCCAAAGGTCCTTTTATTACAGAGCACCGTCCTGGTACAACTCCCTCCCCAAGCACATTTCAAACACCCCTAAAATTGGTCAGTTCAAAGCTGCCCTGCGCAACCACCTACTTGGCACTCGGAAGTGTACGTGCCTACGGTAAGGCCATCCACTGTTCTCCAGGCTCGATAGCCTGCCCCACTCCATTTTTCTCTGGAGTTTGCCTGCATGACCTACCAGGTTTTTAACAGTGTTCTCCGCTCTGTACTATGGTAAACTACCTATGCTTTATGCTATGTATAATTTACTTTGTAAAATACCTATGTCTTATGCTATGTATAATGTATGTACGCACCTGTATTGTTCCACCCTGTCTACGCCGACTACTTGTTGTTTCCCTCCTGTGACGAGGTGTTTTGTAAATGAGTCTGTGACTCAAAGGTTGTAAATCCGATTTATGAGCTAAATAAATAAATAAATAAATAAAATATTCTCCCATCAACTGGTCATGTAATGGCTAAATGGCATCCCTACTCCAGTCTGACTTCCTGTCTTACTTAATCGAATGAGGTCACCAGGCCCTCATCCCCTGCTGGCTCGTCCCGAGGTCCCTCCCCCCCCACATGCTGGCACTTATTCGATTTATCGTATGACTGAACCTGTGTTGTGGTTATTATGTGCACTGTACCTATCTTGTCCTAAACCTTTTGAACACTGTTAACTACCTACCCAAACCATGCTAAAGCATGCCATTTCCTCCTTGAATGCCATATTTGGTTTTGCCTGCTTTCCCATTGTATGTAAATTTGACTCACTCACTGTTTATGTATGCTCTAGATTGTAACTCTCCCGGGTCATCTGTAACACCCCCCGAGTTTGTGACTTTTTACTGGTTGTCATTCTCTTATACCACCTGATATTCCATTGTATGTTAAACTGATTCATCACTGTACCTGCATACTTAAGTTTGTAACTCACCCAGGTCACACCTGAAAATAGGCACTTGGCTGTCTAGTGTGACTTACCCGGTAAACAAAAACAAATAAATAAATAAATAAAACCCTGTTGCACATCTTTGTGTCATCTGCAAAGAGAAATATTTTTTCTTCCAGTCCCTCTGCAATGTCACTTATAAAGACATTAAAAAGGACTGGTCCCAGTACTGAACCCTGCAGCAGGGCCGCAGTAATGGGGAGAAAATTGGGGAAGTTGTCCAGGGCCCTGAGCTTAGGAGGGGCCCACCTGAGGAGCTGGCATTACCCCTGGCATTAGCTGGTTTGGGAAACAGGGGTCCATTTCAGTTGACTTGTCCTGGGCCCCAAAATTCATAGCTGCAGCCCTGCACTGCAGTACCCCACTAGTAACCCCTCTTTCTTCACTGCAGACTCCATTTACTATTACCCTCTGTGTCCTGTTGTCCAGCCAGTGTTTTACCCAGCCTACCACTCTGGGATCCACTCCCAGGCTTGATAATTTATTCATTAATCTTTTATGCAGGACTGTGTCAAATGCCTTACTAAAGTCTAGGTAGGCCATGTCCACACCCCCTTCCTGGTCTACTACTTTGGTCACTGAGTCAAAAAATCAATTCGATTTGTCTGACATGACCTTCCTGCTGTGAATCCATGCTGCCTTGGGTCCTGTATCCCACTGGCCTCTAGGTACTCAACAATTTTTTCCTTCATAATTTTCTCTACCACTGAGGTCAAACTGATAGGTCTGTAGTTTCCTGCCTGTGTCTTGCTCCCACTTTTGTGAAGGGGAATCACATCCACTCTCCTCCAGTCCTCATATACCACACCATCCTCCCATGATTTATTAAAAAGGGCAGTCAGTGATGTTACTAGTTCTTCCCTTAGTTCTTTTAGAATTCTGGGATGAATCCCATCAGGCCCCATTGCTTTATCCACCTTCAGTTTTAAGAGTTCCTTCAGAACCCTTTCTTCTGTGAAAAGACTAATATCAATCCCTATTCAGAGTGCTTCTATTGACTGGATTAGGTATCTTCCCCGCTATTCCATTGTGAATACTGAACAGAAATATTCATTCAGTATCCCTGCTTTTCACTTTTGCTCTCTGCCCAACCACCTTCCTCTTTATTCATCCTCATTATCCCTGACTTAGTCTTTCTTTGCTCCCTAATGTACCTATAAAAGGTTTTATCTTAACTGAGTAGGCTATCTTTTCCTCGGTTTCAGCCTTTGTTATTCTGAGTGCCTTCCCCACTTCCTTCTGCTTGAATTGGTACAGTTCTCTGCCCTGCTTTGTCTGTGTTTCCTTATACTTCCTGAATGCTATCTTTTTCTCCCTAACCTTCCCCACCACTTATTTTGAAAACCATAATGTTTTTTTTTCTTTTGTTTTGATTTGTTTATTTGCTTCTCGCAAAGGCTTGTTGCCTCTGTGATGGCGGTGTTGATGTTTCCCATTGTTGCTCCACCTCACCTTCTTGCCTGTTTGCTGGTGTTTTTCTGAGGCACTCTCCCATTGTGACAAAATCAGCCCTTCTGAAGTCTAGTACTGTCACTTTTGTATGGCTTGACTACACCTAACTTTATCATGAATCACACTGTTTGATGGTCGCTTGTTCCCAGATGGCTACCACTTCAAAATCAGAGATCCGCCTCCTTCCGCATTTGAGAGTACCAGGTCAGATTGCTCCCTCCTGAGTGGGTTCCAAAACTAGCTTTCTGAGGCATGCCCCATGTAGAGCATCGAGAATGGCCCTGCTCTTGGATGTGACTTCAGAAAGGTGCTCCAGTTAACATCTGGCATATTCAGGTCCCCATTAGCAATATCTCCCCTTTCTCTGCCATACTAAGGATGCCTTCTATAATTTCCTTGTCCATTTCCTCCCCTGAGTCGGGGTCTGTATACATCCCTGTGCAGATTGTGGTGCCATTTCTAGTCTCCAGGGTGACCCACAGTGATTCCTCTCTCCTGTTTACCCTTTAGTTCTGTTGCTTCGATCCCTTCCCTTACAGAGAGTTACTCCTCCTCCTCTTCTTCCTCTCTGTCCCTCCTTTAGATTGTGTACCCTGGTATGTTGACATCCCAGTGATGGTTTTCTGAGTACCATGGTTCTGTGACTGCCATGATATCCAGGCATCTCTCTTCCATCAAGGCCACCATATCAGGTAGCTTTTTACCTAGACTTCCGACATTGGTACTCATTACCATCCATTTGTTTATGGCTTTGTTTCTTTTTCCCCATCCCTGTCCTTACTGCCTTTGTCTTTTTCTACATTTATCCCAGCCTTTCTCCCTATTGACTGCTTTATATTTGTGATAACTTGGTGATCATAACTTTAAAATGAAGTAACATGGAAATCTAATTTTAGTATAGGATTGCTGATGTATATTTATTCTAATTCTGCAGTGTAGCACTTTTCAGAGTCCTAGAGTCCCTCTTTATGGGATTTTGTCACTGTAAAGAACAAAGAGGATAGTGGGATTAGTAGTTCTACTGAGTCAATCTGGCTCTGACAAGAGAGAAGGGGATGGGGAGCAAAATAGTCACTGAGAAAGGAACAGCAGGACTGCAAGAAGCTCTACCCAGATTATGAAATGAAGCAGTGATAGAGACACTGTGAATGTTAAATTTGAGGAAAAGAATTCTGGATGCTTCATCTACATGCTACCATAAATATTTCAGAAAATGTTACCAGTAATTTTTGTTTCTGCTCCAGATTTAAAACTGCTAAACCAATTTATCAAGTTGTGTTAGACACCAGGATACACTGACTTTGGATATGCATGCCAAATGTTAAGTCTATGCCTGCAAGAACAGAGAAGTTACGAACATCCACATTTTTGAGAGTTTTCACAAAATTTTGCAAATACTTACATAGTAAAGTTTTGAACCCCTGTAACTTAAAAATCTCTAATTCAACTATCTTCATATTTCGATCATTCTAAAAGCATTACAGAAAGATTATTTATGACCATGTACACCTTGTATAGCTACAAGGGTGCCTGAGTTATATGCAAATGAACATTTTCATGACATTTGCTGTAAAAAATAAAGCGACAGACTTTGAGCACACATTCTGATTTTTTAACACAATGCATCATAATGTCATGGAATGTGGCATATTGTTAGAACACGTACCAGCAAGTAAGCATGCCAAATACAAAATATCTGGACCAATAGATGGCTGAGGTATATGCAAACAAAAATGTTCATAAAATTTCACACAAAAAAGAAATACAATTACAGACTTTGAGCACCTATAATATTGTAACTACTCATCCTATTTCCATGATATTTGGTACATCTTTGGCACTCCTTTGAAAGAGTGAGCATGCCACATTTAAGAGCTCTAGAACAACAGATGACTACATAATGACCAAATTATGAAATTTAAAATTTCACAAAATTCTGACAAAATTCCACGATGTTTCATGGAATTTCACAAGCTTTCATCTAAATTCGTGAATTCTTTAATTTTTCATTCTGCACATTTCTACTTGCTGGGATATAGAAAATGTCAATATGGGAACTGGGTGGGGGATGTGGGATTCTATTAAATAAAAGGAGACTTTCTGGGTACATATAGGGTGCAATGAGAGCACCAGGCTTAATAATGGTTTTGAGATAACAGCCTTTTAAAGAAATATGCTTTTGTAACAGCAAGCATGTCATACTGTTGATGCTAATAGTTTTATTACTGAATGCAGCCAATTGTGTATTTACATGATTATATTTTGTATGAATACTTAATACTGACTGTAACATAATGTTGCTACACTAACTATTTATGTTGTGGTTTACCACTGCAGTTATATGTATTTATCCAGATCTTTTTATCTAGATTATGCAGAGGGATTAGTTGTCACTGATTTATGGGGATTGTTTCCATGTTTTCCTTTTTATTTACATATTTATTTTTCAGCACTCTTTTGAGGTTCTTCACAATGTATTGTTATATGATTTCACTGTATACATCACATTAAGTGCAGCATTTAAAATGATGGTATCTTTGTGAGACAGATACTCAATGATGATGCTTTGGGTGAAACCAGTCAGAGTTTGTGTGGTCCTGCTGGTAACCTGCCAGAATTTGTAAAGAAGCTTCTTGCACACTTTTTTTCAAATTAAGTAAACTTTAAGTTAAACATGACAGGGTGAACATGATATACATAATCAGAACTATAACTGTGCAACAAATAGAAGGACAAATGACATGATTTACACATCAAAATGTCAAGATATACACTTGTTTTTATGAGTTTCTTCTGATTTTTTTCTCTATATGCTGAGAAAGTAGCATATAAGAAAAAAACAGATCAAGAAGAAGCTCATAAAATAAATGTAACAGATGTCCAGAGTACTTTAATATCTATCCATCCTTGTGTTACCCAACCTCCTTCCCCATATCTTCCCCATCCCACAGTTGCCCAGTGATTAGCAATACCACTCCTCAAATTATGAGAAAGTAGCATATAGAAAAATCAAGAAGAAACTCGTAAAACATAACAGGCAAATATTAATCAGCAGGACTACATTGATGTGGGCCATCCTCATGAATAAAGAAACAATGACATACTAGCAGAAGAGCCAACCATGGCCTTATAGTGGGACCATCATCCTGTAAAGAGAGGTATCAACCACATCAATTTAGGTTATTTTGCTTTACCAACTACTAACATATGTCTGAATTAGTCATAATATTGGCCTAATAAATACTAATTATGGGGTAAGCAGAGTGAACAATGATTCCCAAGTGTGTTTATACATCTCCTATCTATCTGCTAAACTGGCAATGATCCAGTCCACGTGTAATGCAAATACTATTTCTCTATGCCATTCAGCATAGCTAGGAATTATTTGAGCACACCAGTGCCAGGGGATTACTTTTTTTGGCTCAAGCTGATATTAGGGCAATGTGAGTTTTTTGATTGCTGATTAACTCCTCCTCATAAGTCTCCAACTAGCAAATTTCTGGAGAAAATACAGAGGTCAGACCCAGCAATGGGTCCAAACTGTGTTTAATAGTGTCCCAAAAAGGCTTAACCTTCTCACAAGAGCAAAAGACATGAAGTAAAGTTCCTCATGCTTTCTTTCATCTGGAGCATACATCTGTTGTGAGATTTCCCATGTTATGCAATTTAGCTAGTGTATAGAAAAGGTTATGAAGAAGTTGGAATTGCATAAAAAGGTATCTGTCCCACTTCGCATATTTATATATGTCCTTCCATATATGAGTCCAATTGTGAAAATCCCTCTTGGGGGAAGTGCCTGATCCCAATAATAAAAAAATCAGACTCTTTGGCTACAAGGGCATCATGCAGTTTGTTATAATAAAAGGAAATGGTATGGAACTTGGGAGCAGATAAAGCCAGACTGAGAACCTGTATCCTATATGGCTTATGCCACATACCAATTCCAAAGTATTATACAGTATCAGCATAAAAGACATTTTGAAATATTTAAAACATACTGAGGAAGACCATTCAGATATCTTATGGGTTTCCAAAAAAGTGAGTATCTTGCCATTTTTCAAAAGGTGCTCTACCCACCTCACTTCCAGGAAGGGTCAACATTTCTTCATCAGTACTTGGCCTGCAATTTTAAAACTGGGATTTCCTACTAAAGGTTGTGTAATGTCAGTTTGAGGATTTACCTTAAGCAAGGAACACAGTTGAATATGGGCTTGCAGAGAAGCATCTATAGGAGTATTAAGCAGCAAGTGGGGGAGTTTTTTGTGGGGGATATACAATAAGGCTTAAAGATTCAGCCCCAATTGTAGGCATAGATGATGTTCTATATCTAGCTTGTGAGGGTTATAATAAGAAGCATGTTCACTAGCTTCTGGGCAGATCTAGTAGAAAATCTGGGAGCAGTATATAGCCAGGTAATAAAGAAACAGATTAGGGACTTTTAATCCACCCTTTTCCCTGGGTTGCATAATTTTGCCTCGTGCCCGTTGAGGAGGTTTGCCTTGCCATAGAAACTTAGTGAATATCCTATTAATCTGTGCAAACCACTAATATAGTAGAGCTGGGGTAAGCATAATAAGGGGAAGAGGAGACATGGAAGCACATTCATCTTAATTATATTTATTCTGCCCCACAATGATGTAGATAGGAAAGACCAGTGATCCAAGTCAGTTTTAAACTGGTTAACCACTTTGTCCAGATTATATTGTTTTAATTTAGAAGGAGAAGTACTCAGATAGATCCTCAGATATTTAAGTTTAACCTTGACCCAGATTAATCCTAAGTGCTCCACACTCGCACTCAAAGCAGCCATGTTCAGTGGCATAATTTCACTTTTTGAATGATTTAATTTATAGTTAGAAAAAATACCAGACTGTGTGATTACCTCTAAAGCAGCAGGTAGGGAGGTTTCAGGAGACATGACATGCAAAAGAATATCATCAACATAAACTGAAAGTTTGTAGTGACAGGGGCCCAATGGAATACCTTGAATATGGGACTTAACATGAATCTTCCTGATAAGGGTCCTTAAAACAGATTGACTAAAAGTGGAAAAATAGGGCAGCCCTGTCTGGTGCCTTGCTGCAAAGAAAAGGTATCTGAGAGTACTCCATTGTAAAGTAGACATGCCGAAGGATGAGTGTAGATCACTTTTATCCATCAAATGAATTCTGGGGGAATTTTGAATTTAGGTAATAGGTGAAACATGTAGTCCAAGGAGACACTGTCAAATGCTTCCTCTGCATCCAAGAAGGCCAACACTGCAGGGGTGGGGGGGGCTCCCAGGATGCTGAGATAAGGTGAAAGAGCTTCGAATATGATCCGTTGAAAGTCTCCTGAGACAAAACCAACTTGTTCTTTACTAATAAGATGTTCCCACAAAATTCAACCTGGTTGCCAGTATTTTGGCCAGAATCTTAAAATCCACATTAATTAGTGAAATTGGTCTATAATTGGATAAAGCATATGGTTTCTTCCAGCTTTGGCAAAACTACTATTACAACTGTTGTAAGAGAAGAATCTGAAAGTCCATGTGTGAAAATAGTTAAAGTGTCCAATAATATAGGGGCTATCAACAATTAAAATTTTTACAAACATTCGGAAGTATCCATCTGGCCCAGGGATTTATCCAGTCAAGAGTCAATGGCATTGTTGATCTCTAGTTTGGTAAAGGAGCTTTTAAAACTCTATCTGCTCCTCCCTTAAAGAAGACCCATCTAGACTCTGAAAAAAGGCTTTGAATTGGGAGTGATTAAAAGAGCTCTGTGTCGAGGTATGTACATTTCTTTAATAAGTCTGGAAGTGGGCCATGGTATCACTGGGGAAGTAAGTATCTGCCCTGTTTCTGTATATAAGGAGGGCACATCTCTATCTGCAGCTTGTGAGCACAGACACAGCACCATGAGTTTCTCCCCTTTTTCCCCTTGATCAAAGTACTTTGCCTTGGTTTGTAGCAAGAAGTATTCAGCTTTGTCTCCCAGCCAGGTGTTGTTTTTCACCCTGAGGAATTCCAGGCACTCCCAGTCAGCTGGAGGGGAGTCAGCTGAGGTATGTTTTTCCAAAGCTCTAATATGACACAAAGTAAGAGAAATCTCTTGTGAAGTAATCATTTTGCATCTAGATGCCAAACTAATTATTTCACCTCTGAGAGCACATTTTAATACACCTCATAAAATATCCAGTTTAGACATGGTGTGAGAGTTAACTTCTAGAAAAGAAGTGTAATGCCCCAAAGTTGGAGCATCCCAGAAAAACTATCTGTAGTGCCCCAAAGTTGGGCATCCCAGAAAAACTAGAATCAGTAAATAAACTATGGGTTTACAGGTGCTCAGGGTGCCTGCTGTAGGTGTAGGCAGCAGGGTACAATGATAAGGGGGCCCTAAAAGTAAGGATTTACCTCCTTATAAAGGGAAACTGTAAAATAATACAGAAAAATGCCCTGTGCACTTTACATATGGTCAAAAAGCAGATTTAATAGCAGCTCATGTCACAATGGCTTGGATGGAATGCTGTGCTGAGCTGCTCATGCACAGCATTCCAGTCCAAACACTCCAGAACCTGAGGGTTTGTTTTTCAAAAGTTTAACAGTTATTTGTAGTAGTTCCTGCTGGCTGTGGAGCAGAGAGGATGCAGATGGTTAAGGGGAACCAGTAGAGCTTATCTGGTGGTTGAAGCTGTTCCCCGAGGGCCAGTCTGTATACCTGCTCTGGCTCCAGCCAGTGAAGATCCCTCCTTAGCTCCGTTCTGGTCCACAGTGCCATCAGGGTACCAGAAGAAAGTGAGCAGCTGTTTGCTGCTGTTTGGGCTGTGTAGCCCCGTTGATTTATTGTTTTGATGCCCCTTGTGTTTTTAAAGTGTAATTTTCGGTCCCCCATCGGCAGCCCTGCCAGCTGCATCATGCCGCTTGTCTGTCGGCTGTCTTAGGCCCCCCTGTCATCTCCTCATCTGCCTGCACATTTCCTCCCACTGCCAGCATCCCTTCCACCTCTCGACAGCACAGCAACCCTCCGGAGGATGGCAGAGCGGTGAGTCGGTGGCAGCACTTGAAGCATGCTGACCGCCTGTAAAGAGAGAAACTTTGTTGTTGTTTTTTTAAGTGCACAGAGGCGCTGAGAAGAAGCGGCCAAGTGCTGCAAGGGGGTGGGTCCCATCAGGACCGAAATCAAGTATCACCGGAGGAGTAGAGACAGAAAGCAAAGGAGGGCTAACCACCAAGGCCTATATAGCGGCCTGTTAAATATTCATTTAGGGGTGGGACTTGGGGTGGTGTTTTGGCTACTAAGTGACAGCAGCTCTTAGAGAGCTGCAGATTTAAACGGGCCCTGCCACTCTTAGCAATTTCAGACTTAAAGGGGCAATACTGTCCCAATGTTAAGTGGGGCACCAGGCCCAATCTAAAGTGGGGCACCAGGCCCAATGTAAAGTGGGACACCAAGCCCAATATAAAGTGGGGCACCAGGCCCAATATAAAGTGGGCACCAGGCCCAATATAAAGTGGGGCACCAGGCCCAAGTCTTGGTAGGTGTCAGGCCCAAGGTAAAAGTAGGGCATTAGGCCTGAGGTAAAGCTTGATACTAAAGGGAGGCCTTGGCCTAGTGTAATAGGGCAAGCCAGCCTAGTGGTACTAAAGGGACATCCCGGCCTAGTGTAATAGGGCAAACCAGCCTAGTGGTACTAAAATATTCCTTAGCCAAAATGTCCAGGGATAGCCAGATCCTATTCAGGAAGACCCTACATTTAGGAAGAGGGTTTGTCTAAGAGTGCTCAATTCACCTATATTGTGAAGCTACTGTAACAACTGTACTGTACGCAATGGCAATTGCCCTAAGTACCTGAACTATTGCCCTAAGTACCTGAACTATTGCCCTAAGTACCTGAACTATTGCTCTAAGTACCTGAACTATTGCCCTAAGTATCTGAACTATTGCCCTAAGTATCTGAACTATTGCTCTAAGCACCTGGACATTGGCCCCATCAGTAATAATTACCCCTACATTTATAATTTGCCCTTCCCCTAGCAAATTATTGTATCATTCCACAGTTCTCTGGGCATCTTTCAGTTATATGGTTACTACTGTATGAAGACGGTCTCAATCTTCTACCACACTGCAGTCCCATAGTGTGGTCTGTAATACTACGTACTCAGAATCAGTCTCTACTCAGAAGACAATGTCTTCTCAGCATTCTTCACTCCTGTGGGATCATCTATCAGCTCATCACATCCATCTGTGTCGTCCGCCGAAGTTGAGTCCATCGCCAGTCGTACAAGTCTTACCCGCCGTTTCTTGTTTTTCACAGCTTGAAGGTACGTCTGCCGAAATGCATCACGACAGTTGTGCCAGTGTCGTTCCACATGATTCCTGTTCCAGATGTCCCAAAGTTGGTCACCCTCTACAGAAGAGTGTGCTCATCCTGGAGAACCTGGTCTGATCCTTCCTGGTCATTCACCGAAAGTCGAGTCCGTCAAAGCCCAGTACAGGACGCATACGTTGTTTCTTTGTTTTTGTGTTAGTTCCTGATCCTAGGATTACAGAATCAACCATCATCTCTTCATATTCCTCTGGTTCTTGGACCTGTCAGAGTTCTTTCTGACTTTAGCTGGCCCTTGGAGTGCTGTAGCATCAGTCAGGTCATGATAGTTCTCCATTGGATTCATCGCCATGCAGATCTTGATCTCTCTTCGTCCTTGGCAACCCTGGAAGTGGGTTTTGGCTGAGGAACCCTTTGTTTTCAGTGTGTTATCTCAGGAACCAGTTGCTCTGGTTCTTCATTCTGGCAGTCTTGGAGAGAGTGGACTTTTGCCGAAGAAACAAATAGTCTGTTTACCAAACCTCTCACCACCCCAGTGGCCTTAACTAGGTCTTTGCTGGGAATTGTGATTAGGGTTCTACAGTTCTGTTTTATTTCCCTTGTAGCTACCAACGAAGAATGATGGTGTACATGAAGATGCCGGATCCATGGACTCTTGTAATATCTGGACTCTGATGGAAATGTGCGGTGATACTTACCCTAGTACAGTTCTTAGTGGCTTATGTCACCTGATCCTCATCTAAGAGTATCGAAGTGTAGAATAATTTCAGAATAAGAGTGGCAGTAGGCCTATAGTCTGTTCTTGTGGTAATAATCTTAGTAGTTGCAGATAAAGTATTTCTCTGTTTATTGCCCTATTGTTCTTGGGCAACCGTCCTTCCTCTGGTGACTGTGTCTCTACCCTTGGTACAAAATAAATGCCCTGAGGGCATTGAAGCACTAGGTTGACTCCTGCCTCTCCTTGTCTTGGGTAACGGTTATCCTATCCACATAATTCAGACCTTGGTGCCTCACTCATCTCTTTTCACCACCTTTAGAGTAGAGTACCTCACAGAGCACCTCTAGACCATCATACATAAAATTTTCTTGGTGAGTCATCAGGATAGAGATAATTATTTATCAGAGGAGTCCAAAGTTAGAGTGGCTTAGTAAGAAGCACAGATGGAGCCAGGGTGTAGTAGTGGATTCTCTGAGGAGATAGAGATCAGCTGGAGGAGACCGATATGAACCTCGAGGAATGTACCACCATCCTTACTAACGATGCCATATTACATCAGAGCACCATGACTTCCATAGTTTTCCAGAGAAAGATGGGAACGGAACCAGCAACCTAGGGAATTCTGCTCAAAGATGCAAGCAATGTTTCAGCTGTATCAGATCCCCGAGCAACAGAAGGTCAAAATTTTAATCGGGCAACTAAAGGGAGCTGCCCACTGAGAGGTCCAATCCTGGCTGAGTGGAGCAAAAGCCACAGTGGACCAGATACTCCAGAGGCTACAGCAAATCTTTGATGTTTGGACCATGTCTGACCTCATAATGAAGTTCTTTTCTCATACCCAGAAGCCCCAATAGACCCTGAGGGAGTTCGCACTGAGTCTGCAAGAGCTATTACGAGCAATAGAGAGGGTAGATGTGGCAGAGGTCCAAGATGCAGATCGAGTACTAGTAGAAAAATTTGTTGAAGGAGTGCAAAGTGAGGTCCTGAGGAGAGAGCTATGCATGCTGCACTTGCAAAACCCTGAAGTCGACTTCCTGGATTTTAAGGAGAAAGCCATTTGAATATTTAGTTCGGGACATTCCAGATAGGAAGCTCCGGTATATGCCCAAATGGCAACCTCTATGGGAACTCAATGGCTGACCTACACTACAAAAGGATGGAAAGAAGATACTTGGCAGTCAAGACTCCAGCCAGAGGAAATATCATTACAAAGACTGGAACCTGGAAGAGAAGCTGTTGCCTACCTGAGCCGGCGTTCAGAACATGAACAGATGCATGAACCAAGGATACAGACACCGATCTGTTCTGTGCAGACTAGCGCGAGACAACACTCGGAGCTGACTGAGCAGATTGCTACCCTGACCAACCAGATGGCAGAGATGTGTAAGGAGATGCAAAGCTGGAATCGGGTTGGAAGAAGGAGAGAAGCTTCAATCCATCGAGGAAAGAAAGGAAGAGTAACCAAATGAACCACTCAAGAAGGAGTGAAAGGAGGCACTCCACAGATCAGTTTGATGGCCAAGGAAGGCCCATATGTCGCCAGTGTGGTGTTAGTGGCCATATAGAAAGAAGATTTCATCAGCCAGTAAATAACACCCTGAATTTAAAGAGAAATTCTTCAGGGATGAGGACTGACCCTCGAAGAGCAGACGATCATGTCCAGCAGTCCCATTAGAGCAGTCGTGTTTCATTGGTAGAAGTCCAATGATACCAGTCAAGGTCGATGGCATCGAGCTTATGGCATTGTTAGACACCAGATCGCAAGTTACTACATTGCAAGGATAAGAGTTCTGAAGATACTGGACACCTAATAATCTGAAGCCACCTACTAGATCATGGGTAAAGTTAATGCGAGCAACGGCGATGAAGTACTGTATTTAGGATTTCTAGAAGCCAATGTACAGCTAGGAAAGAACATCCAATGCAACACAGGCATCATTGTGAGCGACTTTGAGAGTGATCATCTGCCACCATTATTTCTGGGGATGAATGTTCTACAAAATTGCTTTGACGAATTAGTGAGCATTCTCCAACAGCAAGCCAAACACATGCCCCAAATGGAGAAACATGCCCTGCAACAAACTATCTACAACTTGCAATGCCATCAACGATTCGCTAATGCTGAGGGTGAAATTGGTAAAGTAAGAGTGACAGATGCTAGACCAGTAACATTGAAGCCAGGCACCGAAACCACCCTTTGTTGCAAAGCAAAGGTGGGCCTGAGGGGTCAAGATTATGATGCTCTAGTGGAACCTTACCCTATGAACAAAGAAGAGCCAATAATAGTGGCTCAGAGTGTAGCTACTGTAATCAGAGGTCGGATACCAGTCCGAGTGCTGAATTATGGGACTCACAATGTACAACTGTACTGAAACCAGCCGGTTGCCCAGATCCACATGGTGTGTGTACAGGACATTATCAAAGCTGGGGAAGAGGTAGAGAAAGTGCCTGAAGGTGGGATAGAGAGCAACCAGATACCAGAATGGACTAAAGAGATTAAAGTAGGCAATCCGAAGGCCACTGTTAAGCAAAGAGTTGATGTTTTGAAAGTGGTTTTACACCAGAAGGAAGCTTTTATCCAACACCCCTTAGATTTTGGGTTAGCTTGTGGGGTACAACATCACATCAATACCCATGGACATCCGCCTATCAGAGAACGATTTAGGCCTATCCCGTCAGCCATGTACCAGCAAGTAAAAGAAATGAGTAAAGAAATGAAAGAGGCTGATGTGATCAAGGGAAGTCACAGCCCATGGGCAGCGCCAATTGTCCTGGTAAAGAAAAAGGATGGTAAGATCCGATTCTGTGGATTACCAGAAATTAAATGCCATCACCCAGTGGAGATCACGTGATGCAGAGTGCTGAGTAGCAGCTCCCTCAAGCAGCTTCCACTTCCGCTCTTATTTAGCTCATTTTGGTGTTTTAATTTACAATTTCTCTTGTTTCCAAGATTTTACGCTGTACAATAGCTGTTATAATCTGGTCTGATTATCTCTCGAGCGGATATAGGCTTATATGAAGAAAGCCCCACAGAAGCATACCCCTCCAGCAACTCCCAAGATGGCCCCTAAGAAATCCAGGGCCTCAGGTGGTTCTAGCTCTGATCTCCCAAGCCAAAGTGATGATCAGGAACCCTTAACATTGATCAGATTTCTCGAGGAATTCATACCCTTTCAAGAGGAAATGAAGGATATGGCAACGGACTTGAAGTCGTTATCCAGAAAGTTAGATGAATTCTCATTGTCTGTTTCCAACAACACAGCCCGAATTGCTTCTATTGAGAAAAGAATTGGTAGTCTTGACCCTGATCTGGTTTCAATGCGCCAGAAACTGTCTCATTTAGAAGCCAAGCTCGAGGACCTAGAGGGTCAGAGCTGAAGAAATAATGTAGTGGTTCTCGGTTTACCAAAGGGAGAGGAAGGCCAAAATGTTGAGGCATTTATTCGGAAACTGGTTGAGCGGGTGGCAGGCCCATCCCCGTTTGGATCTGGCTACATTATTGAGCATGCCCACAGGGCTTTAGGGCCTAAGCCACCCCCTGAGGAACCCCTCTGCCCCATCGTTTACTGGTTCCAGAATTATCTGGAGAAACAACATTTTCTATAAAAAGTGCGTGCTCTACAAGAGGTTCGCTGGGAACATATTAAACTGAGAATCTCCCAAGATCTACCCATCTTGGTCCACATAAAATGCAAGGCATTTCACCCTATTGTTTCCAAGCTAATTGCTGCAGGCCTGAAGTTCAGAATGAGTTATCTGGCTAGACTACAGATTTCAACTAACAGATCCTGGAAAAGTTATGAAGACCCTGAAGAAATCCTAAGGAGCCTTAAGTCAATGCTGCCTGATCTCTTCAAGGACCCTTGAATGGTGGTGGTGTAGTATCGAGTATCGCATGGAGCCAAGAATTCAACTTTTGTTTTCTTTCCTCTGAGAAATCTTAAGAATGTGAAAATCTGGGTGACTGCATAGTTTGCAGTGGACTTGGGGGTCACCACAGACCACCCCGTACCTTCTTTTCTTTCCGTTTCAAAATGGGCCCATAGTGGCCCGATGCAAAGGACACTGTGGTTTGGGGCCTTCTTGGGGGGGGTTGCGAGCCAGGTTTTTTGGCGACTATTTTTGTTGGGATTTGAAAGAGCCCAGTTTGGTTGGGGGCTAGTTCCTCATTTTTTCCTTTAGAGCTGTTGCTGGGATGGTCCTGGACTTTCTCCATCTCACCATCTACTTGGGTTGGGCCAGGGAATCGACCACTAGAAAGTGTTCCTACCTCTGGGAACTTGCGGGAAAACTTTACTCATGAGGGTTTTGGCAGGGCACTGCTTGCTGGGCGGCATCACTCTCAATTTCTCAGGGTGGCCCTGTTTACTGGATGCTGACTGGTAGTGGGCAAAGGTAGTTTTTATACCTTCTCCTCCAGTCGAACATTTTCAGCTTTCCTATTTTAACTCTCCCTCTTAATGTGAGCTGGGACATTTCTCCCTCCAACTGTTGCTGAACCCGGTGCCTCCGATTTTAATCTGGGATACCATGAATGAGTGGGCGATGAAATGGCCTTAGCATAGCCCCCCTATGTTACTTTCTCTTATACCCATGCCTTGGTTGGACTGAGGCAAGGTCCAGGACTATTCGTCTTGTTGGGGGTTCAACTGACAGGGCTTGATCTAAATTAATTATCCTGAGGCACTGGACCAAGGAATCAGCCCTTTCAGTTATTGAATGGCACAAAGAAATGTTGTTTGCCCTTCAGTTAGAGAAGCACATTTTAGCCATGAATAATAGATTGAAGATCTACCAGAGCAGATGGGGTCCCTTGGATGCTATACTTACTTTATGGAAGCCATGATAGCTCTTGGTGGGGTAAATTTTGTTTCTGTTATAGATTGATAACTAAGCATGATCACGTCTGGTGGGGAGGGGTAGGGGTGGAGGGTGGGTGGGGTTTTCGGGTGGATACATGGGTAAATGTAACTGGACTATTGTTCTTTCTCACAGTTTTTTTGAGGGGGATTATTACTGTCTGTTTAATTGTTTCCTATATAGATGTTGAAGTTTTGATATATTAATAAAGTATATTGAAATAAAAAAAGGAAAAGAGAGCGAGAGGAAGACCTTAAATCCCTATTATCCCAAATCAGATTTCTGAAACAAACCTTCCGGCTAATCCCTAGATGAGGATATTCAGAAACTCCCTGAAATTAAAGGATAAATATCTTATCTGGGGTTACTTCAAGAGACAGCAGAACTAGCTATTATTTGTAACAGAGCTAAATACACCAATCGGGGCATTATGTATTAAACAGCAGGAGTCAGTGAGATTTATCCGCCTATCAGGTCATCAGCAGATGGAACTCTCAAAGTGTCCCCTAATGAAATAGCTCAAGAATTTGCTGCTTATTATTTTGAACTGTATGGCGACATGGAGCAACCCTCCCTATCCAGAAGATATACAAGGTTATCTAAGAGGTTCCCATTTGCCCATTCTTCCTGACAGGTGCAGTGAAACTCTGGTTGTCCCTTTTTCTCAGGAGGAGATTGCTAAGGTTATTAGTGAATTGCCTGCTGATAAGGTCCCTGGCTCAGATGGATTTTCTCCTTTATTTTACAAGGTCTTTCAAGACCTTCTTGTACAATACTTGGTCGTTTATTTCAACAAATCCTATCTGGGGAGGAGACAGATCTGTATCTCTATGAGGGCCTGATTGTTCTGCTTCCCAAACCTGATAAAGACCTCGATAAGGTTCAAAGTTATAGATCCATCTCTCTTTTAAACCAGGATGTTAAGATTCTCTCTAAAATACTGGCCAACAGGTTAGCACTGGTTCTTCCTGGGTTAGTGGGTACAAATCAAGTTGGATTCATGAAAAGGTGATTATCTTCTGATCATTTATGCACTTTGTTGCATGTCTTCTCAGCTACCAGGGATGCGGAGTTCCCAGCGGGCCTGGTCTCCTTGGATGTTGAGAAGGCATTCAACTGTGTGAACTGAATTTCTTGTTTCACACTTTGGAGGCTTTCCATATCCTTCTCTGTTTATCTCCTGGATTGACACCCTTTATAAAAACCCTGGGCAAGAATTTCTGCGAATGGGGCCTTCTCCCACTCTTTTCCGCTCCACTCAGGTACTGGACATGGGTGCCCCCTCTCTCCTTTATTATTTAACTTATACCTGGAACCTCTTATCCAAAACATTCTCAATAATGACTCCATACAAGGAATGAGAATTGGGCGACATGAAGTGAAAGTCACCGCATATGCTGATGATATGTTAATACATTTGTCCCATCTAGTATCCTCTGTTCTGGCCTTACTAAGCGAAGTGGAAAGGTTCAGTACTTTGTCTAACTACAAATTGAATGCCAGTAAGTCCCTATTTTTTCCATTAAATCACAAAGTTTTTAAGGCTGATATTAGTCCCTCGGGGCTATGCTGGACTCCCAGGTCTTTTAAGTATCTGGGTATTAAACTTTCACGTAACCCCTTAGTATGGTTCAAGAAAAACCTAGATTCTTTACTGCAGGGAATTACACACAACCTAGAGAGGTGGTCCAAACTCCCTATCTCTCTGTGGGGCTTAATTACTATAATTAAAATGAATGTATTTCCTAGGATTTTTTATCTGTTGTCCCTTCTTAATGCTTTTGTTCCTTTACTCTGGTTTAAAAAGGTTCATGGTATTTTTACTAAATTCATCTGGGCCGATAGGTATCCCCGCCTGGCTTACCATAAGCTGGCAGCTCCTAAACTGGAAGGGGGGTTGCAAATCCCCCATCTGGTTATATATCATTGGGCTAGTCACCTTTGCAAAATGTTTGCAGTGGGTATCTCCGCCCAGAGGAAGCACAACCCATCTAGCTCAAAATAGAACTGGATGCAATTAAGGCCAATAATACAGACCCTCTCGTGTTATTTTTTCTTAAGTTATCACAAGTAAGTATGGCTGTTGATTGTCCCATAATAAGGACCTCTTTAAAGGTCTACTTACAGATGTGTTCCTTTTTGCAGTATTCTCCCTACCTGGACCTGGCCCAGTCTATATGGAACTCTCCATCATTTACTATTAACAAGAATCAAATCTCCCATCTTTGGTTGCCTCAACTTGAAGAGGGGAAGGTCTCAACCTTTACTGATGGTGAGTGGCATTGGTTATCAGTGGAGGAGATGGTTAGGAAATTTCGCATCCCAACTTCTTCTTTCTTCAAAGTCTTGCAACTGAGACATTTACTGGTAATCACCCTGGGACTACTCCTCCTCTCAGAACATCTCCTCTGATACCCAAGGTATCCCCACTTTCTGGTTTTCTGGTGTAATGTCTAAATTACATCAGGTTTTGTTTCACAAAAGTTTGGGGTCCCATTTGGGCCATCAAGATTTTGGAGTAACTTTTTCGCCATCTGCAGTTAGATTGATATTCTCTCTGGAAGTCATGTCACAAATTTATCTCTCAGGATAGATTAGCCTCATGCAATATCATGTGCTACATAACCTATACTATTCCCTGGTCAAGCTCCACAAGTGGGGCTACTTAGACTCAATAAATGCAATAAATGTTTGCATGATGAGGCACACTTTTCATATGCTTTGGTCTTGTCCAAGTATTTCCACCTTTTGGGTTTCAATCCAAACTTCCTTAAACCCCTTGTTGGGCCTTCAAGAATACTTTATCCCTGAGGTATGTGTGTTGGGGACCTGTCTTCTATTAGAGTCAAGGTACATAAGTTTCACATATCCATGGTCACCTTGTCAGCTAAGAAAATAATCCTCCATCATTGGAAAGACAGGTCCTCCCTTCATTTCAGGAATGGGTAAGAGAAATATTATCCAGTTTGCACACAGAAAGCAATAGCCAGCCTACATAACAGACTGGCAGTTTATGCTAGAATTTGGGATCCCCTTCACTCATTAATCTTTCTGGTTCCAAACTAAACTTATAATAGGCTTAATGCTTTTTTACAGCCTTTTGATTAGAGGCTCGGCATTTATGGGCACTGCGATGGGTTACTGCAGTAAGAGGAGGTGGGGGGGTAGCATCTTTTTTACTATGCATCAATGAGTCTCCATCAGCTTCTTTTGGTGCTGCCTTTTATGGTGGAAAATGTGTGAATACATTTTAAATTACAAAAAAAAAATGCCATCACCAGTAAGGATGCGTATCCTTTGCCTCGGATAGAAAATTCTCTCATGGTTCTCCAATCAGCAGCCGTATTCTCCACTCTGAATTTAACCAGTGGATACTGGCAAGTTCTTATGGCACCAAAGGATCAAGAGAAAACAGCCTTTATTACCCCCATGAGTCTCTTTGAATTCACCAGGATGCCTTTTGGATTGTGTAATGCACCGGGAACTTTTCAAAGACTGGTTGAACATTGTCTTGGAAACCATAATTTTGATACCCTGTTGTTATATCTAGATGATATCATTGTATATTCAAAGACTCATGAAGATCATTTGGGTCACTTGGATGAAGTGTTCCAAAAATTGATCCAATATGGTCTTAAAATAAAACCCTCTAAATGTCAACTGTTGCAGACTAAAATGACTTATCTGGGACATATAGTCTCCGCGGATGGAGTGACGCCACACCCAGAGAAAAGTGAAGCAGTAAAGAAATGGCCTGTTCCTACTACCATTAGAGAGGTCTGAAAATTCTTGGGATTTGCAGGATATTATCGGAGATTTATCAAGAACTTCTCCAAAATTGCTGTGCCTTTACACAAATTTTTAAGAGGATCAGCAGAAGTTCGGGCCCCAAAGAATCATCTGGTTACATGGAGTACTGAACAACAAGAGGCATTCAATCAATTAAAAAAGATACTGACTGAGGCTCCTATATTGGCATATCCAGATTATATGAAACCTTTTCTGTTGTATACTGATGCTAGCAACAAAGGGTTGGGTGTGGTACTCGCACAAGAACAGAATGGTGTGGAAAGAGTAATAGCCTACAGAAGCAGAGGATTAAGAGGCTTCGAGCGGAATGATGCCTGCTATAGCTCTTTCAAACTTGAATTTTTAGTGCTAGTCTGTGCTATCACCAAGAAATTCTGGCAATATTTAGCTGCCACCCCTTTCATGGTTTTCATGGATAATAATCCTTTAGCACACTTAAATACTGCAAAGCTGGAAGCCCTCGAGCAAAGGTGGGTCTCTCGACTTGCGAATTACCAATTCTCCTTAAAATATCGCTCAAGTAAAGCTAATGCAAACGCTGAAACCTTGTCCCAGATGCCTGGACAAGGAGAATCAGAAATAGATGATACCCTGCTGGAAAACATAGAAATGCCACCTTTTCTGCAAGTACCAGCTGAGATTGTACAGGCATGTTGTCAAATTGCTCCCAAGTCTAAAGTGGAAAATCAACCAGAAGTGGATGACATGATTGCAAACCAAAAGACTCTATGGGTGAAATTACAAAGCCAAGACCCTATAGTTCACCAAGTAAAAGCTCTTGTTGCTGCACAGAAATGCATGACCCAAAAGAAAGAAAGAAGCTGAACACAGAAGTGATGAAACTTTGGAGACACAGAACTCATCTGACCATAGAAGATTGTCATTTGGTTAAGAAAAGTAGAGATCCTACCACACACATAGAATTGACTCAGATCATAGTTCCAAAGACCAGTGCTTCGATAGTGTTAGAGGCACACAATGATAATTCAGGACATTTTGGTCACAAAAAAACTGAAGCTATTATCAGAAGGAGATTTTACTGGATTGGAATGCGAAACGATATAAAAAAATGGTGTGAGGAATGTCCAGCATGTAACTTAAAGCGCAAGAAGAAGGGGAGTCAGAGAGCTCCTCTCCATCCAATAGTTAGTAACGCACCATTGGAACTAGTTGCTCTTGATCATTTAAAGTTAGACCCTAGCACAAATGGACACATCTATATCCTCACTATGGTTGATCACTTTTCCAAGTTCGTGGATGCAAGCGCAGTAAAAGACCTATTTGTTCAAACTACTACTGAAACCGTCATTAGATGTTTTGTACGACCTTACAGATATTTTACAAAAATCCTCACAGATCAAGGAACGTCTTTCGAATCCCAACTATTTCATGAACTTTGCACCTGTATGGAAGCCATAAGTTAAAACCACAGCTTACCATCCCAAGGTAGTGGACTTTCGAAAGAACAAATCAGATTCTCCTGGAAATGTTGCAAGCCTTACCAGAATATAAACGTACCTTCTAGCCAGCTCTATTTTCCAAACTCACATATCTTTATAATAATACTATTCATTGCTCGATGGGTTATACACTTCATTATTTAATGTTTGGATGACAAGGAAGACTTCCGATGGACTTAGTGCTGGAAGTACCACAAGAAGAAATTAAAGTAAAGAAGCCAGTTACAAACTGGGTCCAGGAACATAATCAACGTTTGCAGGAAACTGGAAAATTGTTGGTAGACACATGGAGCAAGTACTGCAAAAGCAGAAAGTAAATTATGATATCAAGGCCAAGGCTACACCTTTACTTGTTGGAGAAAGAGTAATGTTGAAGAAACCCAAAATGCAGCAAACTGTCTTCAAAGTGGAACCAGAACCTTATTATATTATTGAGATACCTTATCCCGAACTACCGGTATACAAGATCCAACAGGAATTAGGACATGGTACCAAGATTGTTCACCAGAATCTCCTAAAAGTTTGCTTTCAGAGATGCTGTGCTCATCAAAGATCAGGACAGTCCTAAGCCAAAGAGGCCGAAGTCCACAAAGACAAAATGTGGAACTAGAATCGCCAACCAGTTGGTGTACAGAACCTAGGACCTGTACTTTGTATCTGCATTCCCATGACCATTCAAATTGTGTACCAGTGATAGCTCCGGAAATACTGGATTTCCTGGAAAGAGAACGTATTGTTCAAGAACCTGTTGAATTCCAACCCCACAGATCCCAAAGATCGAATGCAGGTATCCCTCCTAGAAGGTATATCACAGAAGCTTCTCAACTTGTACCCTGGTACAACAGGTAGATCTAATCCAAGTAATTTCCCATACACAGTCACTTTAGGGTAAAACTTCAAAAATTTACAGTACAGATGTTTTAAGAATATTTTAGAGAATTTAAGAGTGTTTTATTAACGTAAGACTTCATAGAGTGTTAAGTATGATTTTAGAGGTTAAGACAATTGATTTCTAAAGTGTTAAGGAATACATAGGGACATGTATTTTTAGGCAGACCTGAATCTGTAATGCCCCAAAGTTGAGGGCATCCCAGAAAAACTATCTATAATGCCCCAAAGTTGGGGCATCCCAGAAAAAAGAATCAGTAAATAAACTGGTTTACAGGTGCTAGGGTGCCTGCTGTAGGTGTAGGCAGCAGGGTACAATGACAAGGGCCCTAAAGTAAGATTTACCTCCTTATAAAGGGAAACTGTAAAATAATACAGAAAAGTGCCCTGTGCACTTTACAGTATGGTCAAAAAGCAGATTTAATAGCAGCTCATGTCACAATGGCTTGGATGGAATGCTGTGCTGAGCTGCTTATGCACAACATTCCAGTCCAAACACTCCAGAACCTGAGGGTTTGTTTTTCAAAAGTTTAACAGCTATTCATAGTAGTTCCTGCTGGCTGTGGAGCAGAGAGGATGCAGATGGTTAAGGGGAACCAGTAGAGCTTACCTGGTGGATGAAGCTGTTCCCCGAGGGCCAGTCTGAGTGCCTGCTCTGGCTCCAGCCAGTGAAGATCCCTCCATAGCTCCGTTTTGGTCTGCAGTGCCATCGGGGCACCAGAAGAAAGTGATCAGCTGTTTGCCGAGGTTTGGGCTGTGTGACCCCATCGATGTATTGTTTTGACCCCCCCTTGTGTTTTTAAAGTGTAATTTTCAGTCCCCTGTCAGCAGCCCTGTCAGCTGCATCACGCCGCTCATCTGTCGGCCATCTTAGACCCCCCTGTCATCCCCTCATCTGCCTGCACATTCCCTCCCACTGCCAGCATCAATCCCACCTCCCGACAGCACAGCAACCCTCCGGAGGACAGCGGAGTGGTGAGTCGGCGGCAGCACTTGGAGCGTGCTGACCACCTGTGAAGAGAGAAACTTTGTTTTTTAAGCGCACTGAAGACGCTGAGAAGAGCGGCCGAGTGCCGCAAGGAGGTGGGCCATCAGGACCTGAAATTATGGCGCGGAGGGGAGGCGGGCAATGTGACGCCCAAAGGCGGCCAACCATCGAGGCCTGTATAGCGGCCTGTGAAATATTCATTTGGGGCTGGACTTGGGCGTGTGTTTTGGCTACTGAGTGACAGCAGCTCTTAGAGAGCTGCAGATTTAAAGGGCCTGCCACTCTTAGCCATTTCAGACATAAAGGAGCAATACTGTCCCAATGTAAAGTGGGGCACCAAGGCCAATCTAAAGTGGGCACCAGGCCCAATGTAGCAGTGGGCACCAAGCCCAATATAAAGTGGGACACCAGGCCCAATATAAAGTGGGGCACCAGGCCCCAAGTCTTAATAGGGCATCAGGCCCAAGGTAAAAGTAAGGCATTAGGCCCAAGGTAAAGCTTGATGTAAAGGAGGCCCCAACCTAGTGTAATAGGGCAAGCCAGCCTAGTGGTACTAAAGGGAGGCCCCAGCCGAGTGTAATAGGGCAAGCCAGCCTAGTGGTACTAAAGGAAGGCCCTGGCCTAGTGTAATAGGGCAAACCAGCCTAGTGGTACTAAAGGATTCCTCAGCCAAAATGTCCAGAGATATCCATATCCTATTCAGGAAGACCCTACATTTAGGAAGAGGGGTTTGTCTAAGAGTGCTCAATTCACTTATACTGTGAAGCTACTTTAACAACTGTACTGCTTATGCAATGGCTATTGCCTTAAGTACCTGAACTATTTCCCTTAGTACCTGAATTATTGCTCTAAGAACCTGAACTATTGCCCTAAGTACATGAACTATTGCTCTAAGTACCTGAACTATTGCTCTAAGTACCGGAACTATTGTCCTAAGTATCTGAACTATTGCTCTAAGCACATGGACATTGGCCCCATCAGTAATAATTACCCCTAAATTTATAATTTGCCCTTCCCCCGGCAAATTATTGTATCATTCCACAGTTCTCTGGGCATCTTTCTGTTATATGGGTACTACTGTATGAAGACAGTCTCAATCTTCTACCACAGGGAGAAATCATAGACCTGGTACTCTCAAATGGGGATGGAGAAAGAATCTCAGATTTAGAAGTAGGTAGCCATCTGGGAACATGCAACCACCAAACAGTGTGGTTCATGATAAACACAGCCATACAATCAAGCCATACAAAAGTAAGAGTATTGGACTTTAGGAGGGCTGACTTTGGGAAAATGAGAGAGTGCCTCAGAAAAGCACTAGCAAACAGGCAAGGAGGAGGGGTGGAGGAACAATGGAGAGTAATCAAAACAGCCATCACAGAGGCAACAAGCCTTTGTGTAAAGCAAATCAACAAAACACAACGAAGGAAAAAAACGCTATGGTTCTCAAAAGAGGTGGCAGGGAAGGTTAAAGAGAAAAGGACAGCATTGAGGAAATATAAGGAAACACAGAAGGAGAAGGACAGAGAACTTTATCAGTTAAAGCAGAAAGAGGCTGGGAAGACAGTCAGAATAGCAAAGGCCCAAACCGAGAAAAGGATAGCCAACTCTGTTAAGAAGGAGGATAAGACCTTTATAGGTACATTAGAGAGGAAGAGACCAAAGGAGGGATACTGAGGCTTAATAAAGGGAGGAATGGGTATAGGGTGACAATGAAAAAGCAGGGATACTGAACAAAGTATTTCTGCTCAGTATTCACAAAGGAAGGGGGGGTACCTAAACCAAACAAGAGAAACACTCTGAAGATGAGGGTCGATACCAGTCCATTTACAGAAGAAAGGGTTCTGAAAGAACTAATAAAATTGAAGAAGAACAAAGCAATGGGGCCTGATGGGATTCACCCAAGAATTCTAAAAGAACTAAGGGTAGAACTAATGACACCTCTGACTACTCTCTTTAACAAATCATGGGAGGATGGGGTGGTACCTGAGGACTGGAGGAGGGTGGATGTGATTCCTCTTCACAAAAGTGGGAGCAGGACAGAGGCAGGAAACTACAGACCAGTTAGTTTGACCTCAGTGGTAGGTAAAATGATGGAATCACTTTGAAGGAAAAGAATTGTTGAGTTCCTGAAGCCAGTGGGCACAGAACTCAAGGCAGCATGGATTCACGATGGGAAGGTCATGTCAGACAAATCTAATAGATTTCTTTGACTGGGTGACCAAAGCAGACCAGGAGGGGTTGTGGACATGGCTTACCTAGATTTTAGCAAGGCATTTGATACAGTCCCACACAAAAGATTAACACACAAGTTAGCCAGCCTTGGAGTGGGTCCCAAGGTAGCCTCCTGGATAAAAAATTGGCTAGACAACAGGACGCAAAGGGTAGTAGTAAATGGAGTCCACAGTGAAGAAAGGAGGGTTACTAGCGGGGTACCACAGGGTTCAGTACTGTGACCGGTCCTTTTTAATGTCTTTATAAGTGACATTGCAGAGGAACTGGAAGGAAAAGTATGTCTCTTTGCAGATGACATAATGATCTGCAACAGGGTTGATAAACCAGGTGGAGTGGAAAGGGTGAGAAGGGACTTGGCAAGGTTGGAAGAATGGTCAAATGTATGGCAGCTCAGATTCAATGCAAAGAAGTGCAAGGTAATGCACCTGGGAAACAAAAACCCAGGGCAAGAGTACACAATGGGAGGTGAGATACTGACAACAGTAAAAAATGGAAAGGGACCTGTGGGTAATTATATTAGATGACCTAAAGGTGGGCAAGCAAAGTGAGAAGGCAGTAAGGAAGGCTGGTGGGATACTGGGATGCATAGGGAGAGGCATCGATAGTAGAAAACAGGAAGTTGTTATCCCTCTGTACAGACAGTTAGTAAGACCCCATCTGGAGTACTGTGTGCAGTTTTGGAGACCCCATCTCTGCAAAGACATAGACAGAGTGAATGCTTTCCAGAGGAGGGCAACCAAAATGGTGCACCAGAAGACATACAAAGAAAGACTAAAGGAGCTTAATATGTTTACCCTTGAGGAAAGGAGGGAGAGAGGGGACATGGTAGAAACTTCCAAGTACCTCAAGGGAATCAACAAAGTCCAAGAGGGTGGCATCTTTCAGAAAAAGAGAAGTGCAAGAACAAGGGGGCACAATTTGAAGGTTGAGGGGGGACAGCTCAGAGGTAATGTAAGGAAATATTTTTCACAGAGAGTGTGTGGTTGCATGGAACAGCCTCCCTGAAGAGGTCGTGGAGTCAAGAACAGTGGGGGAATTCAAGAATGCATGGGACAGACATAAGGCAATCCTAGTGGGGGGGTAGGAGGAAGTAAGCTGCTGGTTAATTAGGATCTGCAGCTTATCTGTTAGGTAGGAAAATGGGCAGCCTAGGTGGGCCAAGCGGCACTTATCTGCCATCAAATTCTATGTTTCTATGTTTCACTGCAGTCCCATAGTGTGGTCTGTAATACTACTTACTCAGAATCAGTCTCTACTCAGAAGAAGATGTCTTCTCAGCATTCTTCACTCCTGTGGGATCATCCATGAGCTCATCTTTATTTATTTATTTATTTATTTAGCTTTTGTTGACCGGGTAAGTGCACTAGACAAATCCTGCCTATTTTCAGGCACGACCCGGGGGAGGGGGGATACAGATGAATGCCAACTGACCTTGAACCAGATTAAGCTGTTGGTGGTATTTTTAGTGAATGAGGGAAATTTGGCCAGGACACCGGGGAAATTCTCCTACTCTTTTCGATAAGTGCCATGGGATCTTTAACATCCACCTGAACTACCACCAATCCAGGCAGATGGGACCTCGGTTTAACATCTCATCCGAAAGACGGCACCTCAGAAATGCAGCACCCCTCTCATGCTGCATTACAGTGTCAGTACTGGGATATTAACCCAAGTGCCAGATGTGGAACTGAACCCACAGCCCTCTGATCTCCCGGCCTCAGAGGCGAGTGTGCTACCTACTGAGCCACTGACACTGCTAAATCACGTCCATCTGTGTCATCCGCTGAAGTCGAGTCCGTTCAGTCATACAAGTCAAGCACCACTGCTTATTGTTTTACAGCTTGAAGGTACATCCACCGAAACGCATCACAAATGCCATGCCAGTGTCGTTCCATATGGTTCCTGTTCCAGATGTCCCAAAGTTGGTCACCCTCTATAGAAGAATGTGCTCATCCTGGAGAACCTGGTCTGTGCCCTTCCTGGTCATTCGCCGAAAGTCGAGTCCATCGAAGGCCAGTACGGGACGCACCAGCTGTTTCTTTGTTTTTGTCTTAGTTCCTGATCCTAGGATTACAGAATCAACCATTATCTCTTCAGATTCTTCTGGTTCTTGGTCCTGTCAGAGTTCTTTCCAACATTAGCTGGCCCTTGGAGTGCTGTAGCATCAGTCAGGTCGTGGTAGTCCTCCATGGGATTCATTGCCACGCAGGTCTTGCTCTCTCTTTGTCCTTGGCAACCCTGGAAGTTGGTTTTGGCCAAGGAACCCTTTGTTTTCAGTGTGTTATCTCAGGAACCAGTTGCTCTGGTTCTTCATTCCATCAGCCTTGGAGAGAGTGGGCTTTTGCTGAAGAAACATATGGTCTGTTTACTAAACCTCTCACCACTCCAGTGGCCTTAACTTGGTCTTTGCTGGGAATTGTGATTTGGGTTCTGCAGTTCTGTTTTATTTCTCTTGTAGCTACCAACGAAGAACGATGATGTACATGAAGATGCCGGATCACTGGATTCTTGTAATATCTTGACTCTGATGGAAATGTATGGTGATAATTACCTTAGTACAGTTCTGAGTGGCTTATGTCACCTGATCCTCATCTAAGAGTATTGAAGTATAGAATAGTTTCAGAATAAGAGTGGCAGTAGGCCTATAGTCTATTCTTGTGGTAATAATCTTAGTAGTCATAGATAAAGTGTTTCTCTGTTTATTGCCCTATTGTTCTTGGGTAACCCTCCTTCCTCTGGTGACTGTGTCTCTCTACCCTTGATACAAAATAAACCCTGAGGGCATTGAAGCACTAGGTTGACTCCTGCCTCCTTGTCTTGGTAACGGTTATCCTATGCACATAACTCAGACCTTGGTGCCTCACTCATCTCTTTTCACCACCTTTAGAGTAGAGTACCTCACAGAGCACTTCTAGACCATCACAGAAGTAATGAATTGCTGAATACATTCCATCAGGGTGGGAGACTTTAAAAGCTGAATATTCATTCTCCACATCTTATCCTGCACTAAGGAAGTAGCAAGACAAACTTGCAAGAAAACTGGGTGATGGTCCAAAACCCCTCTAGCACTGTATTGACATAGTATAATACCTGATAAGTGCTCCATACCCAGCAGGAAAAAATCAATCATTGAAAAGGAGTTATTGGGGATAGAGTGAAATGAGTACTCCCGTTGCTTCAGATAGAATGCCCTCCAGAGGTCAACCAAGCCCAATGAGTCCATAAGTTCTGGTAAGGCTAACTAACTCTGGGTGAGGGTTTGGAGATGTCTGTTTGACTGGTCTAACTCATTATTTAGGACAATATTCCACTTCCCAGCCAAAAGCATAGGAAGAGATGCCCAGTGTGATAATATGGTCAGCAAATTAGGAAAAAAAAAAGAGGATCCTCAGTGGTAGGATCATAAATCATTCTCAAAACCACAGCTAAGTGGCCTAACAGAACTTTAAAAAATAAATATATCCCATGTGGTTCCACAGCCTCCAAAAGCAGATGGAAGGGAACTCTCCTAGCTATTAAAATAGCAACCCCTTGTTTACGAGAATCTGTGCCTGAACCAAACACCTCCCAAACCCAGGAATGTCTGAAGAACATAACCTTGGTCAGGAAGAGATTGGTTTCTTGGAGAAAAGCTATATCCACCTGTAATCTATGAAAACATAATAAGATTTTAGATTGTTTTGTTGGAGATTGAGCAACTTTAATGTTCCAGGAGCAATAATGATAGCTGTATGCCATGGCCACATTCCTCATAATAGCTGCTGTTATATATAAACTTAGTACCCTGTCTAAGCTCGCATCTCATATGACAGCATAATTAATCTCCAAAACATTCCCACTCCCTCCCTCTGCCTCCAGATTCCCTAAATAACCACCCATCCCCGGATGTGCCACAATATAAGGAAATAAAACCATGAAAGCTACATAGAAACTCCAGATCCACCTGGGTCCAGCCACTAAGAGGCAGCAAGGACAAATGAGAAGAAGTCATCATTAAAGTGGATATTTACAAACCCCTAAATGTAATAAACCTGTGTCATACCCCCACCATAAAAGGAGAATAAATTTGAACTTAGGAAACCAATACCCATTACTTGTCCCCTCCCATCTAGCAAGCCCAAGGGATTCCTAACCATCTATCTGGCACATGATGCTCTTGCCCACCATAGCCATTCTGCTCCATAATTCCTGACTCCCATCCTCACTGAAAACCTATGACTGTTTCATAGTGTCTACCTGAACCAAGTAACAGAACCCCAGTATACTATGTCCAATAAAGCCTATTTAATTAAAGAACTAACTATTTTAATAGCTAATATTAATATGATAGCATATAAATCCACCAAACAGTAGGCAGTGCAACCCCAAAACTGTCTAACCATCCCATCCCAACCTACAGCCCAACATTATCCCAATCAAAAGAAAGGAAAAACTCAACCACGACAATGCCCATCTCAGATCTGACCCATTATGATAGTAAAGATAAAAGTCAATAAGCTGTTTGGCAGCCCACTTATTTCAGATCCAATTATAAGATTCAGCTGTCCCATCAAAATGCACAAAATATCAAACCTCTAAAAATCAAACCAGCAAGCTGAACATAAAATACTAAGACTACACTGAATGAACAAATCCTGAGAGGCAGGCAGCCCCCCTTGTACCAAACACTTGTGTAAGTCAATAATTGAAACTTCGAAAGAGAGAAATAATACAGTCAGTGAAAGGAATAAAAACATGACATTAAACAAGCAACAAAAGTCCTTCCTGTGGTCTGCACCAAGGTGTCTCTACCCTTTCCACATTACTGCAGGCTGTAAATAGTATCAGCGAAGAGTTGTGCATCTTCCCAAAACATAACAAACAGAGGCCACATCGTAGCACAAATCTGACACCAACCAGGATCCCCCTTCGATATAAAATCAACTCTGGAATAGAACAGATGCGATTGGAGAAGAAACTGTAGAAAGAACATCCAGTCAGCATTTCATCTACAACAGAATAAGGAAGTAGAAGTCTTGCCTGGACCGAAGGGTGTACACCTCCAAATTTACCTTCATCTTACACGATGCAGATCAAGCTGCTAGCAGATGTAAAAGTTTAGCCCTGAACAGGCTGAATGATCTATGGACAGATCAGACAGCTATGATGCAGAAAAGCACACTGAACCTGGATCTTTCTCCAATACAGAAAAAATGGCCATGTAGATCATGCCAGCATATCTAAAATTGAGGCAAAACTGACAAAGTCCATCACTTAAGAGAGCTGATGCTTTTATTTATTTTATTTATTTATTTATTCTCAGATTACAATACCTTTGCCCACATAACAACTCTTTTACAAAGGTTCTACATCAGTGGGAAGGGTAACAGACATACTGTACAACAGATGGTATTACATAACATTTTGGCAAGAAAGTATTTAAAACGGCAATGTGATATTAACATTGCAACTAAAATTAAAACTATAAATTGGTAGGAAATCAAAAATAACCTAATAAAAGGAGGCAGCCCAAGGTGCTTTGTCAAATAGGTATAGGTAGATTTGGGTGAACAAAATTTCAGATAATTGAAGATAAACAGTAGAAAGAAGGTGGATGGTGAGAGGGGTGAGGTGAAAGAAAGATTGGGGAAGGAGGCAGAAAATAGTGCAGAGTGATTAGGGTGAAAGTAGTCATTCATAGAGAAAGGGGGAGAAGTTGGTATACAAGGATGTGTCAATACTGCTGAGGTAGTGCCATGTCAGTTGAAACAGTCACAGGAAGTGTTAGCTGTAAGATGCTGACAAACAGTGGTCGCAATTTTGGTAAGGAAGAGATATCACTGGGCAGTACATTAAACCATAGTAGTGCTCTAGATGCAAACAGTCATTGCCCTTGTGTAGTCCATTATCTTGGGACAGAAAAGAGTTGATTGATTGAACTACACATGTGATGGGAGCTGCAAGAGGGATTGAGTAAGTTTGTAACACCAGAAGGCAGAAGCCCAAGAAATGCCTTTTTAGTTAACAAGCAGGTCTGATAGTGAATCCTCCGATTTAGCTGAAGCCAACCTGTAGTAATCCAATATTAAATAAAAGAGGTGGAGGGGAGGTGAGGTAATAATTTGAGATCTTAGTGAAATGCCACTTGCAGTACTCATCCTGGCCATAGTCTTTCCACATATAATCAGATGCAAAAAGGACTTCAGCCATACACACACAGGAAAAGAGGAATAATACACATTCAAAAGAAATTAACCATCCATGGCTACTGGTAATCCCAGCTGAACAAAAAATAGATGGGACCTTTTCAATGGTCCTTAAACAGATCAGGCAGAAGTCTTTTCAGTTCTTCAGCAGCCTGGTCAATGCAATCAAAGGAGTGCCACTATCCTTGAAGTGAAACTTGTAAACATACAGGGTAAACCATTGTGAACTTTATCACAGCTGCTATGATCTTGGTCACCACAGGATGAAATGCAGCCCTCTTCTAGCACATGAGAACAGGAAAATCCTGAGTTATATGAAGTTCAGAGCCTTCCCATAGAAACTCTTTCAAATCTTTAGTCTTTTGAAAAATGTGTTGCTTATCTAAAAAAATTAGCAGCTTTAAAATGAGGGGCACTGGTGAGAGCCTGTGGGAGGTTTGGAATGAAGAGAACGATACATTCACCCCATGATGTAGACTGAAATGGTGGGGGAAGAACATGTTAATTTTTCTAGACGTTTCTGAGCAAATAAAATTGCACTAGCTCCTTCTGCCACTTTGGGGAGGCTGAAGATGATGAGATTATTTCTTCAGCTTCTCCCCTCAAGGTGTTCAATTTTATTTTCCATTTTAGTCAGTTTTTGCCACAAAGAAGTGGTTACCATGTCCGATCGATCTCATCATATCTCCAAGGAGACTGTGCAGACCTCCACATCCCCCACATGCTGGCCCAGCTCCCCCAGATCAGATCTTAGTGATTTAAGCTCCTTAGTCAGTTCTCATAGTGACTTCTCCTGAAACATCTGGAATTCTGAAAAAAAATGCTCTTCTGAGAGTGGGAGAGACTCCAGTGTAGAAGTACAGGGCCTGCAGGTGTTTAGAGTTCTTGTCTAGTGTCTGAGAAGAAGTATACTGTGGGGGTGCTTGCCACATCTCAGCTTCCAACATTGCTTCAGAATCCAAAGAAAAATGACTGGACTTAGCTTCAGGTATTACAGAAAGCTATTTCTAACCTAGTTAGAAGAAATGGGACTTCTATCAACATAGCAATATAACATTAATTAATGTAGTAAACTGGAGTTCTGGTTTAGAGATGCTACACCAACAAGAGCATCACATGACTCCTCTTCTTGTACACTTTTTAAAATAAAAGAGTCAGTTTGACACTATTTTTGTGGTCAGTAGTATTGATTTAGCAATGGATAGTACTTGAGTTTTTGCTTTTGACTGTTATGTGTTCTCAGAGCACAGCCAGCAATGGGGCGATCTTGTTTGCTTTTTGATTTTGGAAGTTTACCTGGCCATATAACAGAGAAAGAGATTTGGGGGACATAATCAGAGATTCCCTGAAACAAACAAGTCAATTCAACAAAGCATATAGCAATACATTGAGGATAATGGGTTGTGTAGGGTAGGGTTTTTGACAGTTGGAGAAGTGAGGTGATTTTGCTGTTTTACAGATCCCTGGTGAGGCCTCACCTGGAGTACTGCACACAGTTCTGGAGTCCTCACTTGAGAAAGGACATCAACAGACCATAGTCAATACAGCAAAAGGTCAACAAGATGGTATCAGCCAAGCAGGCTGTATCCTATGAGGAACAACTGGAGGCCATAAACATGTATTTGCTAGAGGCCAGACTGGAGCTGGAGGGGGTGGCATGATTGAAACGTATGCATTTCTCACAAAGTAAACAGTGAGGACCTGTTTGTAAGAAACATGTATGCAGTCACTATGGGGCATGATTGGAGGCTGGTTGGAGTGGTTGGATGCAAATTAAGGAGAAACTCACTTGAGAAAGGACATCAACAGACTATAGTCAATACAGCAATACAGCTTCTCCCCCTGCTTGGGTTACTGCACCTAAGAAGGTGACACGGCTTTCCTGCCCACCGCTCAACGCTCCAAGCGACCACCGCTGATCTCCTAGTGGGAGCCTGCGGCAAACTTCTGCCCCATCCCAGGTGACTGCACCTGTGGAGGTGATGCAGCTTTCCTGCCCACCGCCCAATGCTCCAAGTGACCACCACTGATCTCCTGGGGAGCCCGCTGCAAGGTACAGTCCTCAGGTGCTCAATTTTTTTACTTCTGGTAAGCTCCCATCCAGCGATCCCATATTGGCTGCTCATCAGGAACCTGATTACTGCAATTGGACACCCTGAAAGCCTGCTTCCCTTCCACTTCTGCAAACCATATCCTTTTTTATTTTGTATTTTTACCTGTATACTTTTAATCAACTGTCCTGCCTACCTGAGCTGTTCTACCCACAAATGTTACTGTTCAGCCAATTTGGATTAAAGTTATGCACTAGTTTAATGCTGTTTGTAGATTTAAGAATTTATTTTAATGCTCAAGAATTTAATCTTAGGACTGTCACTCCTAACTTTTAACTCTGTGCCTGTTAGACAGTGTCTTAATTCCTAGCCACTGCCATATACTACTTCTCCTGCCCTCTGCCACCTCCTCACTCAGTATTAGCTCTCTCTGTCTATACTTTCACTCTGCCTAACTTAGTCCTTTTAATTTCCTAACTGTTGGTTCCTTGTTTTCACTACTAACTCCCACTCCACTCGAGCTTGGCACCAACCCGCCCTGCTTGCAGCCTAGTAATTGCTGCTGTTTAGCTGTAATCCTACCCCCGAATAACCTTTGCTTTGTCTTCTCTCAGCCTCTCACCCCAACTGCTTGTCCACTGTCTGCTGGTCTTTCTGGCTGTCCCTGCCACCTGCCCATGACACTTGAATGAATTCCTGTTTTCTTTCTACCTCCTCACTGCTCCTGCCCCTGCCCAGGTCACTGCAACTGAGGAGGCGGCGCAGCTTTCCTGCCCACCACCCAATGCTCCAAGCAACCACCGCTGATCTCCTGGGGAAGCCCACTGCAAGGTATGGTCCTCAGATGCTCAATCTTTGAACTTCTAGCACTCTCCTGTCTAATGATCCCTAATTGGTTGCTCATCAGGAAACCGATTACTGCGATTGGACACCATGCAAGCCTGCTTCCCTTCCATTTCTACATGCTATCTCCTCTCTATATTTTTTCCTGCCAGCCCTTCCCCACCCCAGCCTCTATTAAATACACCTAAGTCCCTCCCACCTATGAACTCACTTCACCCTCACTGTACCCTCCCTCTCCTCTTAAAGGGCCACCGACATCTTATTGTATCCTGCCTCTAGTCTAATCTATAATGCAACCAGAAAATGTCCTTTTGAGTCTTGTCATCATTCTAGCACTAATCTCCTGATCTGGCAGCCATCTAGAGCCCCAAACATGCAGGCTCACACTCAATATAGGCCCCCATCAACTGTCAGTCTATGGGACTTATACCAGCCACATTGATCTGGTTCTCAGTAGTCAACTCTCCCCTGGACAACATAACCAATGGGTGATGCTCCTTACACCTAAGAAAGTGCCTAACATCCTTAGCCCTTCACTGCTATTAACTGCCACGCTACACTAAGACTACAAAAAAAAACTCCAAAAAAAGGGCTAGGCATCAGTACGTTAAACACAACAATGCATTCCTCAAGTGCTAATTTTGCTGTTGCTGCTTTTAATCTCAGGCAACATCCACCCTAACTCAGGTCCACCACAGCTGGTGACTAAGGCATCTTGTAACCATGGGACCTTATCCTTAGCCAGCATAAATATCTGCAGCCTCCGCATAAAACTGGATTCCCTCACATCCTGGATCTCACTACACAATCCTGACATTTTATTAATCCAAGAAACCTGGTTGGTCCCCAAGACCCCAGATTACATGATTGCTGTCCCTGGGTATGCTGTCTTCAGGCAAGACAGGCTCTCCAAGAAAGGGAGTGGCTGTGCTCTTTACCTAAGAGAGTCAATTATCGGACATGTCTTGCCCTTACCCACTCTTAGTGACTTTCAGATGCTTGCCACAAAAGTTTTACTTGGTGCTGATAACAAGGCACTGACCTTTGCCTCAATCTACATTCCCCCCAAAACTGCCAAATCAGTGTCTTCCTTCCCTCCTGGACTTTATCAACTTCCTTGACTGTAGCTCAGAGGTCATTATGCTTGGGGATTTCAACTTCAACTGGATGGTCCCCAGTGCAAACAACTATAGGGATGCCCTGGCCACAGTTAACTTCACCCATATGGTTCAGTCACCCACCAGAATGAACTACAGGACTGAGACCTCCACTCTCCTTGACTGGGTCCTCACAAATAGACCTGAGCACATCTCAAAGACCGATGTTCTTCCACACAATATCAGTGACCACTCTCTGGTAATGTCCCTATGGATAAATAATTCAACAAAGCCCCTCCTAGAACCATTTGCAGCAGAATTTCATTGGCTGGTCATCTAGGACCCTAAAAGTGCACTTGCATGTGCTAGACTGGTCCCCTTGACACTGCCAAGGAAGTGGACTCAGCTCTTGAATAGTTCATTAACACTTTAACTTGGCATGGAATGTCCATGCACCCTAAAAAATACAAAGACAAGGGTACTTCTAACCCATGGGTGCCCCTAGACCTCATGAAACAAATGAAATCCAGGGACCAGCTCGGGTACCATGCCAAACTGTCCGGTACTTCTGCTGACACACAAACCTACAGAGCTGCCAGGAACACCTGCACTAGATCCATACGCCTTGCAAAAGAAAATTACTACAAGAGTGCACTTGCTAACTCCAGAAAAAATGAGAGGACGTTCTGGGACAATCTCTCCCTAGTAACAGGGAAGAATTCCAAACCAGTCCCACTATGCCTGCATCGATGGCTCTATTACCCTGGGTAAGGTAAATATTGCCAATGCTTTCAATGCCACATTTACTGACCTAAGTCATGTGCTCCCCGACTTTTTGACTGAACCCAGGCCACTACCTTATCTGATCACTGAGGTGTAACTCAGCAGCACCCCCATTTTATTTTAAGGCCATCTCCCAAGGGTTAGCAAGAAAACACAATAGAATGCGTCATCTTCACAAACCAGTCGGATCCCTCCTTCTTCAGCATCAGCTCCAGAGAAGTTTCTCTGATGTTGAAACCTGGTTCCAGTCACACAAACTCATTCTAAACTATTCTCAAACCAAATAAGTGCTTTTCATGCTTCCCACAACAGGCGTAAGAACAGCCACTTCTATTAACAATCATGGAGGATCTGTGCTGGAACATGTAAACCAATTCAAATACCTGGGTGTGACTCTAGACTGCTCCCTCTCATATAACAATCATATCCATAACATTGCTATCTCCGTTAATGCCCACATTGGTCTACTCTACAGGCATAGACACTGTCTGACAGGCAACACCTTAAAGCCAGTTATTCAAAGCTTAGTCTCCTCGCTAATTGAATATGGCCTTGTGGTGTATGGAACTGCCACTGACACTGCTTTCCAATGCGTAGGACTAGCCCTCAACAAGGCCTGTCAGCTACTCACCTCAGCAACTCAACTTTCACATACTTGTGATGTCTACGTATCTTCTAACAGGCTCCAGCTCTTGGGCAGGCTAAATTACCAGACCTGCATCCTAGCTAAGAAGTCCACCCTGGGCCTGCCACACCCCTAGGGGTCCAGTCCTTACTGACCCCACTCTGTGCCACCCACCTAATCAGAAGTGCTGAAAGCCTCTATCATTTACCATTCCTCATTGCCGGATCTCACAAGGACAGTGCTCCTATAAAGTTAGAGCCCCTTCCTGGTCCAACTCGCTCCCGACAGACATCTCCAACTCTCCTAAGCTTAGCAGTTTTAAATGCAAACTTCATCAGTATCTGGTGACCAGGGCCCACTGTGACTGCTACACTTAAATGGCCCTGCATTGCCCTCCCTGTTCCTTTTAAATCCCCCACAATTTTGACTCACTCCCTACTCCTTCTCCACTGCATCTTCTTGCCAACCACTCCCTCCCTGCTCTCCCCTACACCACCTTTTCCTTATGCCCATTCTCTACTCCTCTGCTTACTGCATCAGTCCCTCCCCCCTCCTTTTTTCCCCATATACCACCTCTTCCCCTTATACCCACTCTCTACTCCTTCCCTTCACTGCCTAAGTCCACATTAGGATCATGGCCCCCTTTCACCTACGTCACCCACTCTACCCTCTTCCACACCCCACTCACCCCTTGCACACCCCTTTTTTCATTAGGACTATCCCCTGCCCCTCTACCCCTCTCACCACCTTTCTTTTCTCTGTAATGGCAATGTGCTGCTGACCCTCTCCCCCCCTCCTTACTACTTGCTTTCTCTTTGTTATTTACTTGCCCTGGAGGCACTTTACCAGCCTCTCAATTCATAGGGTCTGCCCTAAGGTTTACTCCACACTTGCATGTCATTATACTTAGTTGTAACCTGATGTGAATGACAAAGCCTCTGGCAGCTCCTGGTAATTTGTAACCAATTGTTTGTCTGGACCTTTTTTCTCCAAAAATGTATCTGTATGTTCGTGACTGAAGCAGAAACTTTGTAAAGGAGCCCTGGGCTCAAAGGTGTTATCCGGAACCTTAATAAATAAAATAAAAAAAACTTGAGGAAGTTATATTTCCCTGAGAATTATTCTTCACTGGAATAGTGGAACAGACTTATGGCAGAAGTGTTGAGGGCAGCTACACTAAATAGATATAAACATGTGTCAGGACAAGGAATGCATGAGTGTGGCCACTGTAATGTGTGCATTTTTTGTCACCAAGAGAACATTTTTCAGTTAGATGAGTATAAAAAATGTGGAGATCTGCAACTTTTCAAATTGTAGTAGTGAGTGTGTGGTATATGCCATTTGGTGCTGCTGTCATCTTCTTTATACAGGTCATACGGTGAGATCAGTGAAACAGCGAATGCAGGATCATATTCAAAGTTTTCACTCAGGGAGTGCAGATACTCCAGTGTGCAGGAATTTCCTTGAAAGGCACAATAAATAGCCTGGGTACCCAGCTCATGGCCTTAGAAATAGTTGGGAGAAATCCAAGAGGTGGTGACTGGGTAAAAAACCTTTTACAAAGAGAAGGTTATTGGATTTTCTTTCTGGGTTCTATCCAACAAAAAGGGTTAAACATTGAATGGACTTGAAGCCACATTTATAGAATATGATTTATATTTCTAGTATGTCAGTCATTTGTTTATATGTCTTCCTCTTTACTAACCTCTTTCTTTCTCTCTCTTTTATAGCTCATCTATCTCAAGCTGGCAACTGGATAAGCTAATCCCACTGTTTCCTGTAAAGGATCAAAACTGAGAAGGGAGACTGCATTACTATGGAAGCACTTATTTTTCTATTACTGTTTCTATCTCTCTCTCTCTTACCTTATATCAGCACCCAGTATGTGTGTATATATATATATATATATATATATATATATATATATATATATAAACAATTTGTTGGGACTTTTCTATTCAATCAATAAGTTTGTAGAAACTTAAAAATGTGTTACACATGTGAAGTGGTGCCTTTCATTTTTAGTAACTTTTTGGAAAGCTTGCAAAATCCCCCCTGAAGACTGTGTTTTCTTCTTTTTTTTTCTAGTTTCATAATCAATAAATGTTATCTCTTGTAATCATGTTGAAGCTTCAGCAGTTATGGATGATAATTGTTACAAATGTTAGCAGCAGAATGATTGCCTTATGTTGGAACTTTGATTTTCCTCCACCCCCACCCCCAACGATACCACACATTCACAAAATGAAATTTTAAGCATCAATCTACACAGGCTTGGCTTCAATGAAGAAGTCTTTGTCATTTAAGGGGAGTTCTTTCCACTTAGACACTGCCCCCTGATGAAGACTATGGTCAAAGTGCCAAGGTGTCTAGTGGTCACTGACCCATTTCTCTTTATTTGTACTTCCCTAGACACTGTGTTAATAAAAGTAATGTACTGAGATCACGTGATGCACTCACCCTGAGAGGATGTGTGGCTGCTCTGCTCCCTCACCTACGCTCCTACAAATCCTCATTTAAGCAGTCGTTACATAATAAAAGCTTTCTGCAGACCAATATTGCAACTCCTTACAGCCTGGTGAGATTCACGATTATCATTTTCTTCACGGGAAAGAGTGTTTTGTGATCTAATGGAGGTGGAAATGTGTCAAGGCCTCCCAGCTTGTACACCTCCTCAAACACCAGACAAAATGGCAAAATGGGAGAAAACACAGGCCGCAGCTGCAAGCAAAAACACAACGCCAGCTAATAGCCCTACACCACTATTGAAAGATAGGTTTCTCGCTGAAATGGAACCACTCAAGCAAGCCCTGCTGGAGTTCACCACAGAACTTAAAAGCATGAAGACTGAATTAAAGGAAGCGAACATAAAGGTCTCCGACATCTCAGCAAGAACTGCTTCACTAGAAGGCTAGCAATCACGTCTAAACCCCAACATAGTGGCAATCAGACAGAAATTAAAAAAGGTGGAGGTTAAACTTGAAGACCTTGAGGGTCGAAACAGGAGGAACAACCTAGTTATATTTGGCTTGCCTGAAGAAGCTGAGGGACCATCCACAGTGCTCTTTACACAAAAGCTCCTGTTGAAAATCACTGGCCCTCCACCATATGCTACCACATATCATGTGGAACGGGCTCACAGGTCATTAAAACACGACCCCCTGTTGGAGCTAAACCCAGGCCTTTCATCAACTGTCTGTTAAGTTACATAGATTAGTAACACATATCGTTGAAAGTTAAAGAGTTGCAGGAGATTAAATGGGAAGAGACCCCCTTGCGGATCTCACAGGACCTACCAGTAGCCACCAGGTAGAAGCGAGCCAAATACCATCCATCGGTAACTAAGCTGATTGCTGCCCGAATAAGATTTAAAATGATATACCCTGCCAAATTATCGGTTCTGCATCAGGAAAATTGGAAATCATTTGATAATGCAGGTCAAGTGGCAGAAAATCTTGCGATCATGCTCCCTGACCTATTTGTACATAGTTGATCCTGCTATTTCAAATATTGTGTGACGAAAGGAACTGCCAAGGTAAACATCTTGTCAGAGAACTGGCAGATACTCATTGTGGTCCGATGATAATTTCAAGAGCTGGGGAGGCTAATGATTGTGAAAAATGAGCATATCGGATTTCTGAACTGTTCCACAATTTAGTAAGGAAACAGCCCGGTGGTGACCCGTGGAATTGCTCGCTCAACAGCTGGTTTGAAAAATAAAGAGTTTTGCTTAATTGACTTTGTTCTTTTGCTTTACATTTTCTTGCTTGGTATTGAGTGCAATGAATCAGTGCTGGAGTAGTGGCTGTGAAGTGAAAGCGGAAGGTGTTCTTCGGTGCAGCTATTGGACTCCTTGATCATGCATAAGTGTGTGTGGTTTTCTTGTCAGCAAGAAACTATTACAGCAGCATGCTGTAAGATACTGTCACAGCAATGAAATAGCAGTTGGCTAGCATATGCATAGACGAGTCAAAATTCAACTCTAAGTCTGGACTCAGAAATATGCTAGGCTAATCTTTTGTTCTTTTTTCCAGACCTTCAAGCAAACCGGGCATGTTAAGCCCCAACATCTAAGTTACCAATAAGCTTTAGATGCTTCTAGGAATGGACGAGGGTTATGTTTTTGCAGATGGTCTAAACTGATTAAGGAGGATGTGGGTTCCATATGGGGATAATTGGAACACTACATGTGTTAATTGTTAAATTGAAATTATGGGAGGCATGCATAGTAACGCAGTTTGGTTCCATGCGCTACTACATGATATAGTTCACCCCTGGAGTTTACCCGGGGATTATGGTGTTGGGATGCAGGGGGTTTTCTTTGGGGGGGGTGAAAGGAGTAGAGATGTGTTGCGGCATTGGGGGAGAAGCAGACACGCTATTACAATTGGTGGAAGAGCTCCCACTCTCGACTACAGGGTTAGGAATTAAGATTTCCTGCTTTTTTATTTTTATTATAGAGGGCTCAGGGAAATATTATTTTGGGTTTGCTTTAAGAGGTAATGTTATGTTGAGAAGGGGGAGTTTTTTAAAGAAATAGGGGGATGGGGACTGCCATAGGTAACTGGGTTTCACTGGATACACCTTTGTTACTATTATATGCTCCTGTACATAAGATTATTATTTTTCTGGATGCTCAGAATGAAGGAATATAGTTTCTGTTCATGGAATGTCAAAGGTGCTCAGACACCTGCCAAAGAACTAAAATACTATTGTATCTCAGTAGTCTTCAGATAGACATAGCGTTCCTACAGGAGACGCATCTCCAGTCTACTCAAATGAACCTTTTTCGTAGGGTAGGACAGGCTTTTGGCTCAGGCCTGAACTCCCGACAAAGGGGAACTGCCATACGTATTGCACAAAATATACCATTTCTTCTGTTACAAGAGGTGTCAGACCCTGAAGGTCGCTATATTATTATTAAGGCAATCTTGGGACATTCAGAGATGATTCTAGGATCTATCTATGGCCCCAACTCAGAGAATTCTGCATTTTTTATGAAACTAGCAACAATACTGGCCACATGGACAGAGTTACCAACAGTTCTAGGGGGCGATTGGAATCAAGTCCTATCGAATAAATTAGATAGGTCAGGTAACACTAGACTTTCCCTGTCACCAGGGCAGAAAGCCCTGCATGAGCTAATACATTCATTAGGCCTTACAGACCCATGGAGAATAACCTACACTGAGAGGAAAGAGTTCTCATTTCATTCTCTCTCCACATCACTCATTTTCCCGCTTAGATTACTTTCTTATAAGTGTTGAACACCTCCATGGGGTGGTATCAGTTTTTTACTCCTCTAAGGTTTTCTCGGATCATCATGTGGTGCAGCTAATATTAAATGTGGTACCTAACATTCAAAAGAACAAATTGTGGAAAATAAATAATCTACTCTTAAAATCCAAAGAAACCACTCGATGTTTGCAAGTTTTTATTTCAGACTTCATGGCACATAACTCCCTATCTACATCTCGAATGGATATTTTATGGTGCACGTTAAAATGTGCCTTGAGGGTAGAACTGATCCGTATAGCCTTGAAGCACAAAAACAACAAAACCAGACCCTTTCTCTCTATTTGATCAGATTACAGTAGCAGAAGCTAACTTGTCAGCTTCAACCCTGGAAGAGAACTGGGAAGCAGTGGATTCCTTGTGGGCACAATACAATTTATTGTTAGCTGAAAAAGCCGAACTTCACATGCTTAGATCCAAAATATCCTACTTTGATCAAGAAGAAAGAGCTGGGAAGCTTCTGGCCTTCTGGCTTAGGTCTCAAACAGCAGACAGAATTATTGCCTCTATTTACTCCCCATCAGGTAACATTCTTACTTCCCCTATGGATATTAGTAAAGCCTTTTGAGAGTATTACAATTGTTTATATACGGTGTCCACTTCTTCCTTTTCACAGCAAATGTTAGATTCCTTTATGAGTGGTATTAATGTTTCAACACTCTCTGATTACCAAATTCTTATTCTAAAGGCCCCTATAACAATTAAAGAAATAATTGATGCTACTGAATCTCTCCCCATAGACAAAGCGTCTGGTCCAGATGTTTATTCCTCAAATTTTTATAAAGCATTTAAAAATATTAGCGCCTTTTCTCCTAAATACATTCCAGTACCTTTATACAAATGGTGTATCTGAGTTTTCCCTTACCCAGGCCACTATAATAGTCCTTCCTAAGCCGGGCAAACACCCTCTGCTCATCACCAGTTGTAGACCCATCTCCCTCATTAATGTGGACTTAAAAATCCTCATCAAGATCATGGCATTAAGACTGAACCAAGTCTGGGACTCACTGATTGGTCCTGAACAGGTGGCATTTGTTAAGGGCTCTCCTCTTATCATCTTCAGAAGAGACATCTTTTTCTGCAGCCAGAGACTCCCTGACACCTGCTGTCTTGGTGTCCTTGGATGCAGAAAAAGCTTTTGATAGGGTGTCATGTGACTACCTCTTTGCTCTACTTCCCCAAATACGATATTCCCCAGGAATTTATAAATTGGGTTCAAATACTTTATTCTTCTCCCTCTGCAAGAGTCCAGTGAAATAACTTGTTCTCCACCCCTTTTCTTTTAAAGCAAGGGATACAGCAAGGGTGTCCCTTCTCACCCTACCTATTTAATCTTTTCCTAGAAACCCTTATACGGAAACTGAACTCCTCTTCTCGAAATTTTGGGTATTAAGATAGGTGATACAGAATACAAACTATCTGCATATGCGGAAGACATTTTACTACATGTTTCATCCCCTTCACAATCTCTCCCAGCAGCATTCACAATAATGTCACAATTTGGCTCCTTTCCAACTATAAACTGAATCTAGAGAAGACGAAGTCTTTCCCCTTAATAAATATTCACAGAAGGCAGAAATTGCAAATCTAGGTTTACAATGGCGCACAGACAAACTTAGATTCTTAGGAATTAATCTCCATTCCTCCCCCCAAATGATGAAGAAACTCAACCTGGACACTCTTGTTAACACTTTAAAAGAAGATATTAAACGCTGGTCTCAACTACCCTTGACCCTGTGGGGCAGAATGAGTGTAATAAAAATGAATATTTTACCTCGTGTCCTATATCCATTACAAATGTACAACATGGCCCTGCGGAACTCTTGGTTCTTGCAATTGCAAAAAATTGTTAATTTCTTTTTACGAGCAGGTAAAAAGTCTAGGCGTAGTTGTATTAAACTTACCTGTCAAAAGATAGATCGGGTTTACAGGCCCCAGATGTTTATTTATATTACTTAGCAATACACTTAACAAGACTGAGGTACTGGTTAGCTTCCCCCTAACCCTTCTCCTGAACACCATTACCGTCCCCTCTGGTTAGATATTGAGCATGCCTTATGTTCAACACAGGAAGTGAATCGTAGGGCCCTTCCTTTCCTTAAGAGGAGGAATTTTCTCAACAAACTAAAGGATCCTCCACTGGGTGCTTTGCTTGAAACACAGCAACAATTTAACACCCCTCTTAAAACTGAGGGGCACAAGAACTCAGCACAACCTCTTTTTAATAATCCTAACTTTTTAATTTCAGGTAAACCTCTCAAAATTTCCTCATTTTGGCCTAATATGGGAGTTGTGAAGATAGAGGATTTGGTCGCCAACCAAAAATTGATGTTGTTTCAAGAAGCCAGCATTCTTTATAAATGGTCTTCAGTATATGTATTTAAATATCTGCAGATCTCCCACGTGTTAATGAAGCACTTCGGTACAGGGCCTTGGTCTAGTACTCTGTCACCTATGCTAAAACCATATATTGCATCTCTTCCAACTTTCCATTGAATAGCATATGCATATGCTTTCTTGTAGACTACTCTGGCTCAGTTAGAAAACTAAAGATGTTATTGGTGGGACCAGTCATTGCCAGCAACTACATATTCTAGAAGTTGGACGAGAATATGGAAGCATTTATATAGATATATTAAATGGAATAGGTACAGATTTATACAGTTTCAAATAACTCACAATAGTTTACACTCCGTTAAGTTAAACCATATAGGTGCCCTTACCTCGGAGCTCTGTACCAGATGTGCAAAATTCTCGGAGACCTACTACACATGATGTGGACTTGTGAGAAAATTTCTCCATTCTGGAACAACGCAAAGCTCATTTGGACCCACTGTTGTCTCTGTCAGATAAGTTTAGCCTGGAGATATTTATTCTAGGAGATTATACCACTCTTCAGGGCCAGTATCAGAGATCACATATGGCACTAATCTCTGCATGTGCCAAAAAAAAACTATACTCTGGCACTGGAAAGATGCAATAACCCCCTCTTATACAGAATAGTATTGAGAAATAATGTTTGCTATACAAGCAGAATGGGTTGTAGTGGGTGTGTTCAATAATATGGAAAGATTTAAACAGATCTGGGACCCTTTATTAAGCTTGTTGTTGATCCAGAGCGAATAAGGTTAATCTAACACAGGAGCTCCCGGATATCCAGTGATAAGTTAAATGTTCTTGTGGCAAATTATATGTGATATAAGAAAACAGTACTACCTATTGGCAGTCGGGTGGGTTGGGGAGGGGGAATACAGGCATCTGTTTACCCTGTTGTACTCTACTTAACTGGTAGCAATACCAAGAGACAAAATTCTTCCTTTCCTTTTTCTTTATGGAAATGTTTGCAATGTATGTAGACTATAAAGTATGTTGAATGCCTGTAAACATTGTGGGGGGGGGGGAGAAAAACCTAATAAAATATATTAAGTGGAAAAAAAAGTACTGTTCTGTAGCTCTGAGTGAAGAGATTCCGTTTAGGGCATTCTCTCTGTGAATACTAGGCAATTTAGTTTCATTGTGTTTGAGTTACTGGGGTTAGCTACCCCTACCCACCACCAGTTCAACCTCTGCTAGAACACACCTGTCTCCTGTTTGAAGGACAGGACAAAGGGACTCATAGTTTACATGGTAGGGAGGGCAGCAAAGGTTTAATGAGGTGGGGTAGTGGAGGGATACAGTGGAAAACAAATAAAGTAGGTGATGCACACAGACCTCGGGAAAAGACAAAATTACTTATTTTTTGAAACATACAAACAAACGTCTCCCAGGCACTTTGAGGGTATGCACCCTCTTCATTTGGGGGGGGGGGTGGAGTCAATAATCATTTATTACATTTAAATATACATCATGTGATGACATACTAAAAACTGACCAATTGTGAGAGCCATTAAACAAAGTGACTTCTGCTTTACCATATCTACCCTTTTGGGGCCACTACAACAAAGTGTGTTGTACATTACCATATTTAACCTATTAAGTTCACAGTGTGAGGAAAAACATTGTGCAACACAATTCATTAGGGTAACTTTAAAAGTGAAGATACAGTCATAGACTGTGGTTATACCATCTTACTAGAACTTTACAGTTTAATTTCAGCATTTTTTTATACAGAGGTTTAAAATGTATGCTTTCATTACCATATTTTGAATATTAAATTCACAATATGACTAAAAAACATATTGCAACACAATTCATTAGAGCAACTGTCAAAGCACAGACACATCAGTTTTGGACTGTAATAATAATACTATCTTATTAAAACCTTACAATGTAATGTCTGAAAAAATTAACCAGAGGTATAAGATGTAAGCTTGCACCTTATCCTCAAAACCTATCTCTTAGGGAACTGTCCATTATAAATCTATGGACCATTTGTAACACCTTCATCTAAAATGCTAGTGTTATATTAGGTAAAATGTAATGCCAAACAAAACATAAATTCCTATTTTTAATTTATTTCAGGGGATAGATATATATGTTTCTCACAGAGTGAGAGGATGGTGCTGGGAATGCCTTAGCCTGTCATGTCTAAATGTGTGTGACTGTGTGCCTTAATGTATGAATTAGTTAAAAATGATTAATTCAAGAGAGACTAATTTAATGAAAGCAAATATAAACATTAATGGTTGGGAGAAATTAATGTTTACTGTTTTTACAGTCTTATAAATATACCTGAGATCTAGATCCTTATTAAGCCCCCTAGGAAAAAGTGATTCTAGTGTATGACTCCATTTGGACTCCTTTTGCAGTAACACTTGTTTCCTATTACCACTTCTTGGGAATTGTTTTACATGTTCTATAATAGTAAATTTCAGAGATATCAGATTGCTGTCATCCTGATGCATATAATGCACTGCAAGTGATGAGTACAAGTCCTTGTTCCTAATGTCTCTAATGTGTTACAAGAGATGTTCCTTAGCATATCTGATAGTCACCCCTACATATAGGAGTTTGCAGGGGCGCTGTACCACATAAACAACAAAGTTAGTTGAACTGTTAACAAAATCAAAAATGTCCACCTTCATATCTTCAGTTGGCTGGACAAAAACTGTTTTCCCTGTAATGTGTTTGCACACTGTGCAGTGGCTGCATTAATAGCAGCCAAACGGTCTTTCTGGAAGCCAGGTATTTCTAGTTGGCTTGTCAGTTATACATTAACTATGGGATTCTATACCCCCAAGATTTTTTTCTTTACTAAATGTGACACATAGTACCTTGGAAAACAGATTGGGTATGGCACAGTGCTCCAACAGACCCCAATCCTTAAGTAGGATATTTTTTTTTGTATGGTGGTATTTATCATCCCTTACACACCTGACTGGACTTCCCTTCAGGCCCCCACATGGACTGCCCCATCATGGTGGACCCAACCCCACCACCCCACATCACAGCCAGCCCAGGTATCCCCAACATATACGTTCCTCAGGAGGGTCCCTTACCTTTGTAGGGGATGAGCCTGTTTGTCTGTATCCAATGACCCTGGGTGCTGCTGAGGCAGCTGATGGAGGTCCGGGAACCCAGGAGTGAGGACTGAGGAGGCTGTCATCTGACTAGCCAGGGCACCATTTTTGTGGTTTTCTCTCCAAAGAGAGACATGCCATGATGTTCAGGCTTATGCCGATGTCTGTCTCTCCCCAAGCATCAAGGGTCAGATGTCATACTGAACCCCAGCCCCTGCCAGAGGTCAGCAGACACCAAACTGCACCCTCCCCCTCCCCCCAGAGAAGGCGAGGTGTCAGTGGACTCTCCCTCCTTCTCCCCCTGACTGGCCCTCCAGTGACCCGAGTCCATTCCCGAACCCGGGTCACCAGCATCGCAGGCAGAAATCCAACTGCTGCACCGATAGGCTGGCAGTAGGAAATGGTTAATGTGGAGAAATATAGCCCACAAGAACAGTAGGTAAGGAGCTGAGGTAGTATAGTAAGGGCAGGCTTGATGGACCTTCCATCTCTTTCTGCTGTTAACGCTCTATGTTTTACCTTTCTAACATCCCAGTTATTTGCAATATAATGACTGAAGAAAACATCATAACCTAAGAAACTGTTTAAAGCTTGATTTTAAAGAAATGCTTTCAACACAAGAGGACATAATCATAGCCATAATCAGTGCAGCCATTTGCACTGTGCAGCCATTAGTGATGCACATGAGATACACACAGACAGTCTGAGGGTGATATGCAGATAGTTAGTATGTGCTAACTGTCTGAATATAGGACTATATCAGTGCAGTGCACAGTGACTATGTAAGATGTTCACACAGTCCCATACATCTGTTTGTGGGTCCCTTGCTTCTTGTTCTGTTGCCAGCCCTGTACTCTGCTGCCTTGTGCTTTGCTCCTATTCTTCTAGCCAACACACACCAGATGGGCTCCTCTTCTCTGCTCCTGCACTGCTTTAGTGGTCCCCTCTGTGTTTTGTCCCTGCCATTGACTGGGACTCTGCCACTGTTTCTTCTGCCACCCACTAGGACACATGCTGCTTGGTGTCTGCTGGCACTTCCATCCCAGGGTGCACTGTTTCCTCCACAGCCACTAATATTTGTGTTCCTGTATGGGTGTGGGGCATCTGTCCTGCTTTACTGTTGCTTCTGTTCATCAGCACCATGCTGGGGTGGAATTCTTTTCCTGCCTTTTGCCTGCTACCACTGCATGACTCCTCTAGGAGTTTTTCAACTGTATTAGCTGGATTGTAATTTCTACTACTGTTTTAAAGTGCTTACACCTCTTCTGTCTGACTACTCTTCCTGCAGCGCCCCCCCCATCCAAGCACTCTGCCTTGGTGCCGATAAGTCTAACTACCTTTTGTCTTACTAAACTGCTCAAATCTAACCCCTTTACCTCTATGCTATTTAAGACCTGCTCTGTCTTCCTCTCTCTAGCTGCTTGTCCCTGAACAGGGCTGCTCCAGCTCACCCACATTCGGCGGCACCAGCCAGCCACCGACCAAGACCAGGACACCCGCCTGCAGCTCCTTGGAAGGTCCGGACAGCGCGCCAATCAGAACAAAGGGTGCTTCCAGCAAACCCACTCTGATTGGCAGGAGTTTCCCTGCTATAGACACCTGGCACTTTGTTAGATTTTCGATAGAACTAAGCACATTTCAACTGTGTTATTAGGAGTTTTCAACTGTATTAGCTGGATTGTAATTTCTACTACTGTTTTAAAGTGCTTACTCTTCTGTCTGACTGCTCTTCCTGCAGTGCCCCCCATCCAAGCACTCTGCCTTGGTGCCGACAAGTCTAACTACCTTTTTTTTTTTTTTTTTTTTTAAGTGGCTAGTTTTCCATTAGCAGGTTATATAGACCTGCCACTAGAGGGATTCTTGATCTTCTACATAAATCACTGTATTCATTCATGGGCAATATAGCCTGCATTATCATTCTACTTCTTTCCCGGTTCTGCTACAAGGGGACTTGAGTCTGAAGGGTGGATGGCCACTAACTAAGCTGCTCCTGCTCTCCTTGTTCCCCTTTCTGCTGTATTTTCTCATCTAGGTTTTAAGTGAGTACCTAGGTGGGCAAATTTCTTGCCTAGAAAATATTGCACTAATACAAATCAAGAGACCACTCAATCTGGGACCATGGCTCTCCTTATTGTGTTTTATTGCTTCTAGGTGCAGAGTTTTCAGCAATACAGTGCAATTCAAGTACCTCAATGCAATTCAGTTCTCCAATGTATCTTATCAATACCTAATGTTATAACAGTCTACCGTGCAGACACTATGTCATTCTCCTCTCCCTTTTAGCCTATTCCCCGGTTAGCCTACACCCCTTGCTACTGTCCTCACCTATGTCCACTTCAAGCACTTACATATTGATCACGATCAACTTGTCATTACAGCAGCGCTTCATGAAAGCATGATATGGGTTGTCACAGAAATCAAAAAGCAGTCTCCATTCTTATAAGCTCCTTAAAGAAAGTTATACTTCTGCTTCTTCTCTGCTCAGGAAATGTGGAGCTCAACCCTGCCCCTACAACTTACCTCGCCTATCGATTTTGCTGAGGCCACAGGTCTCAAAATGATGATGGTCAACATTTTAAGCCTGCCTAAAAAACTTGTACAGCTGCAAGCCTGGGCTGCACACGTTAACCCAGACCTTATCATAATTAATGAGTCGTGGTTAAAAAAGACGAACACTGATCAACAAATATCACTGCAGGGCTACAATTTATTTAGAGCAGATAGAGAGTCTAGAGGTGGGGGTGTGGTTATCTATGCCAAATCTAAGTACTTGGTCACCAGTATTAGTTACAAATCTCTAGTCAAGGAATTTGAGTTAGTTTCGCTGAGCCTTCATCTCCTCTCCTCGGAATGTATCACTATCCTAGGTGGCTATAGACCCCCGTCTGGTGGTGATGAAGTCCTTAATCTTTTGAAATCCATGTTCGTAGATGCAAAAATTGAAACAATATTTCTAGGAGATCTAAATATGGACTGGCTGTCACCTAAATCACACGGCCTCAAATCCCTTTGTGACGAGCTAGGTCTTGGGCAATTAGTCAGTGAACCTACTAGGAACAACACTCTAAATACTGCCAACAGTTCCATTCTAGATGTGGTACTAACCACCCATCCACACAAAATATCTCATTTGGCAGCGTTTCACAACGACATGAGTGATCATGGAATTGTTGCTTGCATAAGATATCAAATTAAGGCCCATCTGCAACCCATCTTTATAACAAAAAGATCCTTTTGCAAATTCAGTGCAGTAAACTTCCTATCTGACCTGAGCATGATCAGATGGCAAGATCTTTACCTAGCCAAAGATGTCAACAAGGCAGCGTGCATCCTTAATGACAAACTCACTACAATAATAAATAAGCATGCCCCTTTCATCAAAGTAAGGGTACGGAACAATTCTAACCCCTGGTTCACCTCGGATCTCAAGGCAGCCCTTATAGCTCGAGATAAGCTCTGGGCTAAAGCAAGACATTCCAAAGAATCTTTGGATTGGCAGGCCTTTAGAACAGCCAGGAATAACTGTGTGAAAAAACTTCGCTCTGCCAAAGTTAACTATTATATTTCTACTCTCAACAAGCTAAAGGTAACCTCATAAAATATGGAAGACTATCAAGTTATAGAAGGACGCCCCATGGCCCCTCTGTCCCAACAAAGATAGTTGCAAGTGGCAAGATTGTGGAAAACAAGTCCCTAATCCTGGAGGAACTTAACTCCCACTTTGCCACAGCTGGATTAGCTTTTGACTCATCACCTTATGCTGGTGCTGCGGTGAGCCAGCATACCCCTCCCGCCACATCTAGTCCTGCACCCAGCCCCTTCCAACTGCGTGAGATAACTTATAAAGAAGTAGAAGATTCTCTTCTTAACTTAGACACCAAAAAAAGTGCAGGGGACGATGGCTTGGAACCCTTTTTCCTAAGGTCAGGCTACGCCCATCTCACTGCCCCAATTCTCCACATCTTCAATCTTTCCATTACATCTGCTACTGTGCCGTCCTGCTGGAAATCAGCACATATCCTCCCTATATTTAAATCTGGTGACTCATGCGATGTAAACAACTATAGGCCTATCTCCATATTGCCTATCCTTTCTAAAGTTCTCGAAAAACTGATCCATATTCAGTTAAAATCTCACTTGGAAACCTCTCTCATTAACCCAGCTCAATCTGGCTTCCGGGCTAATCATAGCACACTCACTGCACTAGCAAAAGTAACCAATGATTGGATCTCTGCTATAGATGCTAAGAAGGTAACTGGTGCAGTCTTTTGGACCTCAGCAAAGCTTTTGATACTGTTGATCACAAACTATTAGTCAATTGCCTTGCAAAGTTGGATGCCCATATCATACCACCCAGTGGTTCTCTAGCTACCTAACTGGAAGATTCCAAAAGTAAAGGCGAAGGCTTTTTTCTGCTGCCTTGCCAGTTGCAAGAGAGTCCCCAAGGATCCATCTTAGGCCCTATCTTGTTTTCTCTGTACATTAATGACTTAGATGCTAAAATATCTACTTCCAATCTTCACTTTTTGCAGATGATACTGTGTTGTATACTTCTGGCTCATCGCTATCTGAAGTCAAGGAGTGCTTGCTGGACTTCACACAACTTGAGCATAATCTAATAAAGGCAAAGCTTCTGCTCAATGCTAAGAAGACTAAAGCGATGATATTCTCCGCAGTGCTGTCTCAGGCCCCAATACCCTTGCCCAAGACTTCATTGTCACCACGCTAAACGAGCCTCTGGAAGTTGTAACCAAATTTAAATATCTAGGTATCTGGATCGACAATAAATTATCTTTCAGTGACCACGTCGAAGATGTCTCTAGAAGGTTAAAAGCAAGGTTAGGTTTCTTCTACAGAAATAGGCCCCTTTTCCCCCTTGAAACTCGAAACAAGCTTGTACAGGCCACTTTTCTCTCCCTACTCGACTATGGCGATGTAATCTATTTCTCCACCACTCTTGCAAATCTAAGTAAACAAGACATCCGTTATCACCGTGCGTTACGGTTCATTACCAACTCCCCTTACCGTTCGCACCACTGTGACTTATATGCAGCTGTTGGTTGGACATCCCTTATTACTAGACGCCTGCTCCATGCTGGGCTATGGACTCTTAAACTGCTCCTGCAGAAATTGCCAAGCTATCTCTCTTCCCTTATTAGTATCTCACATAGTGCATACTCGTTAAGAAAATCTGACTTTATTATGCTTGACATACCAAGGACGTGACTTTGGTAAACGTATATTGCATATGCCCTCCCTCCATTTGGAACCAATGACAAACTGCAATGAAACTAACTAGCACAGTTTCAATAAACTTCTACAAATTGCTAAGTTCAGCCAAAATAAAAGACACCTGTAACTGTCATTAAGTCTCTTCCTTCCCCATGTGTGCCATATTTATCCACTGGTAAGGTATAATTGATTTGTCACATTAACTGCTTTCCTTCCCTTCTACTCCTGGCTTTATCTTTGCTTACGCCCACTGCTACTCTATCAAATCACTCCTCCCCATATCAGTTGTAGACTGTTGTTTGTTCTAGCTGCCAAAATACTGTATATGTATTGCACACACTAGTCATCATGTTTCATTTATCAGTATGCAACCTGTAAGTCCCTGTCTCATATCAATGTTTACCACCCTGCGGTCACCCTATGTGGTACCCTTTGTATGTATATCCAGCCTGTATCATGTAACGTGATTTCATGTATATACTGTTATTACCTATCTGTGTTTGTACTTTAAGTGTTTATGTCACAGGACCTCCTTGTGAATGAGCTTGCTCAATGGAGTTTTCCTGCAATAAACTTGAACTAAACTTGAACTTTAACTAATGGCTGCTTTATTTCTCCTTTTGGCAGCTTTCTGACACTCTGTATCTCTCCTGCTTGTTGGGGGGCTGCTTGTGGGAGCTGGTTTTCTACCCTATGCCCTGTTTGCCTGTCTCCTGGATTCCCCTGGCAGTGGCTCTGGCCATGCTCCCCTCCCATCATTTTCTCTGGGTTTTCCTGTCACCAGGGTTACCTATTCTGTGTAGGGCATTCACCCTTTTAACACCCCTCATAGGCCCAGTATGTTTTCACCTCCAACTTAGTACTGCTTCTCGGTGCCATGGTTACTCCATGGTTTGCTTCTTTCTGAGAAGGCAGTTGGGCTTGTACCTGCTGCTCATTAATTCTCACTGCCCTGCCCTCATAGCTTTCTGGTCCTCTCCTTAGGATCATCTTTAAACATTTAAACCTTACCATACCTACCATAACTACAGTACTGTACTGTACATTCTACTTGCAGGCAAACCCTCAACAATGAACAATAGACACACACCCCATGACTGGGGCATACAGCCTACAACCAACCAATAGGCACATGCAGATCCAACAGCTTGGTAAATGCCCTCTCTCTGGCCCTCAAGGTCTCTGTATGCCTTCATACTGTATGGCTTCATACAGCAATAAACCAACCCCATCAAAGGATCGGCTTCTTAAATACATGAGCCTTGTTGTTAAGACCTCTTAAGATGATATAACCATATTGCTCACTCCACTCCACTGAAGAGTTCCTTTCGGCTGTCTCAAAGGCATAGCTTAAAATTTTGGGTGACAGGGCATTCATGATGGTGGCCCGTCTTATGTGGAACACACTTCTAAGAATCTTTGGAGTTCACTTTCAGAGGAGGCTTTTAAAATGTGGCTGAAACATTGCCTTTCTGAGTCAGAGTGTAATTTATCAGCATAAGCCTCTGACGCAGTTCTTAGTGGTACCTAAATATTATTTATTGATGCATGTTATTTATGTGTTACAGTGCTCGGAGCCTTTTTAAAGATAGTGCACTATACAAAATTAAATGCCTTATCTTGCCTTACTAGTGAATAGAATTTGGGCTGGCTGACCTGAAGTAGCTGTTTTCAGTCTTCTTTTTTTTTCCCCGTTTGGGTGTTTAAAACACCAACTCTCCTTAGCATGTTATCAGCTATACTTCCAGAGGGCAAGTATTCAGCTACTCTGTGGTGTAAGTCCTCTGGTCAAAAGAGCTCATAGACTTTCTAGACTGCAGCAATATATTACAGCTATGACATACACTTGAGTTTTAGTATTATCAGGTGATGCCTGGAGGGAGGGAGACCTGAAGCTTTGGATTCCCAGAGATTCCTTTACAGGAGGGTTTTTCTTCTACTCCATGCCAATGGTCATACAATTATTTGGTTTATTTCATGTCTGTTAGTTGTATTCCCCCACCATACCCTGCTGACCCATCATACCCCAGGTGTTCTGTAAGCACTCCTACTGTCGAATTATTATGATATCTAAGGTCAAACTGTGCCATGCATGTTAAACTATATGTTCCTAAAAACAAGATTCAAAATGGCACTTAATGTTGAAAGGCATCTTGTATGTTATCTGTAAACTGTATGTCAACTGTGCCACAATGCACCAAATATTGCATCCTTTGTAGAACAGGACAACTTTGCAAATAGGACTGAAAAGTCCTAATAGTTTCATCCTGTCAAAAAATAAAGATTTTATCTATCTATGTATCATCTATCTAGCTGGGTTGGGACTCAGAGTACATGTTTTCCTCCTTTTCCTTCAATGCTCGATCAGTGTTTTGGCCTTCCCTCTACCCTTAGCAGAAGTTGACGTTCTTATATTGCTATACATACCTGCAATGTCAACTTTTTGGGTGCCTTCCAAAAGGTACCTTTAGACAAGGGATATGCCATCCTGTGACACCTCTAGTGGTATAAGCCTTCTCAAGGTGAGTTCCCATGCCTCTAGTACTCTGAAACGGTGGTCGTTCATTGCAAAAAGAGACCATAATAGGCCTCATGGACAGCGAGTTCAATAACATTACAAACAGTACTGTGCTCATTACAGCAGCTCAGCAACCAACCCAATTATGCTGCATAAGCACCATGTCACATTGCACAAACACAACAATCAAAGTAGCAACAGCACTAGTTACTCCGTACCCTGTTGCTGAATGAGCCAAAGAATTGTTAGACTAAGCCTAGGGTTCAGCAGCACAGAAAACAACATTCGCCATGTCCTCACCATGTACCATTTAAGCACATATGCCTCACGCCCCCCCCCCCCCAGGATGCTCATTTCTTTGCTCACTCCATTCTCCCTCTCCCTTTCTGGCAGTTCACCTCTCTTCTTATGGGCTTCTTTCCATATGTACCTTTAGTCTAAGAGCTTACCATCCTGTGGCACCTGTAGTGGTGGAACCCTTCTCAAGAGGGTTCCTGTGCTTCTGAGCCCTGAAAGGGTAATTGGTTATCATAAACAGGGAGCATGACAAACCACATAGACTGCAAATGCAATCACATTACAAAATGCATTTATTTATTTACTTAGTTTTTGTTTACTGAGTAGAGTTTACTAGGCAAGAAAAAATCTATTTACAGGCATGACCTGGCAGAGTACAGAGGTAATAAAGAATAGAATAGATAGGACACTTAAGAACCAATGGACCTTGTGAGCAATGTGACATGAAAACATAATAACAAGAGCATATTACAATTATGGTTTATGCAGCAGAAGAATAAGGCTCCCACTGGAGCACAATGTGGATAACAATCCTAAAGCAAATAAGCACTGGCCAATGCTAAATGTTTGCTAGCTTGTATTTGCTGTGCAGCAGTTAGACAATTAATGAAGTAATAACATGAGTTGTAATAGTGAAATTGTCATAACTTGAGAAATGAAAAGGTCCATATATAAATTTGTTTTGTTTTCTTACGATTGTAACCCTGGATTGTTATGATAGTGTTTTATTATCCCAGCATATCAATATGACAGGTGTCATTTATCAAATGCTACTGGAAGCTTGATTTTACAGAATGACTTCAAAAACAGCTTTTGGAAGAGATTTGAAAATAGCACCTGGCATATTCATAAGATGGGGTAAAAATGATTATGTTGAAACTATGGGTTCAAAAAGTAAGACAAGCAGTGATATTCAATGTGGTAGCAAAAGTGAGATCAACTGTTCTTTTTTGTTTTACAAGTTTTTATCTTCCTCCATCTGGGGGGGTGGCTGCCTCAACCTGATCCCCAGCCCCTCCAGATTGGCTCTCCACCTCCCTCAGTGTGCAATTGGTTGTAGTTTCTCCCTATGAGTTTCCATATCATGGCAGGGCTAAGGCTGGAGTGCTGTCCTCCATCCAGTACACCATATCTGAGGCAGACCAAGTCATTTACATGGCAGTAGCGCAGGCACAGAGACAGCTGGGCCAGGCTTCATGAAGCCCCACAACATCCATTTTTCCTCCTGTTTTCTTCCATTCCATCCCTCCTGCAGAGCACAGGACTCACACGTGGAGGCATTCCCATCCTATGTATCCCCACAGGTCCCTCCAATATTTTTGCCTCCCTGACCATGGAACAGCCTACCAGCAGTGGTGGTGGAAGCAAAAACAATGTGGGGATTCAAGAGTGCATGGGATAAGCATAAAGGCTCTCTGCTATACAGCAGAGCAGGGGAAAGGCAGTCCAGATAAGAGTAGGGATTGCCAAACCAAGTAGGGAAATGAGCAGAATAAGTGAGCTGAATGGTCCTTGTCTGATGACAGATTCTATGTTTCTATGTTTCTCTGTACTCGCAGGCCTCCACCTGGGGATAGCCATGGCTGGGATGACAAGCCACCCATTCACCAAGAGAGGAGAGCAGTCCCTTGGACACCCAATCCACTCACTCCCCAGATAATTTCTGACAATTCAAGTACATTCCCAAACCTGGGTCATTGATGTAGCAGAAGGTAAGGCACTTTGTAGCACCTCACGCCTCTGCGACACTGGTCTGGTTAGATCAACTGTTTGTAACAGACTGCTCATGCTGACCAGTCTTTTTCCCTGCAAAATTTAGCTTCCTGATCACTGTGATGCTTTATAGCGGAGATCAGATACAATATCACTATAATATACAATGGATCTGGTGTTGTATTTATTTAGTAGACTTAGATTAGAAGACTTTCTATAAGTTCTTTTACATCAATATCTAGTCCTCAAGAGACACTGAGTTCTTGAGAGCAGGGAAGGAGCACTTACAGTCTAAGACAAAGTGTATTTTTAATTTATAATAATATTAAATACGAACTCAACCATTGAGCCTCACAGAGCACAAGACAATAAATGTTACCAGGAAAAAGACTGGTCAGTGCAAGCAGTCTAAAAACAATTGATCTCACTCAGGCTGCCACACTGAACATCACTCCTTATTCAAAGATAATGGCAGACTCAAATGGAGCAGGCAAGGTTGACAATGAAAACATAGAGATTGGTACAGATGGAGTCAAAGGATGCTCAAAGCACATTTGCTTGAAGGACGCTACTTCTTTATTCAGCTTTGAGCTGTGTGAGAAATTCTATATTGCACTTGATATCTGCAACAAACGTGCAATTTTGCTTAATTCTGTGGGAGGTGAAACTAACTACCCTTGGTAATTGCTTTTATTCACATATTTATTTAGTGTTTAACCAAGAAGGGGCTTGCAAACTCTGTTTATCTTGTTAGTAACTTCAGAAGGATTTAAATACTGCATTTTGGTAGATCCTTGGAGGTAGCTAGATTGTCTACTAGGATTTTCTGACAGTTAAACTATTTTTAAATAAATTACAGGTGGCTGAGGAGTTGGAAAAGAAGCTTGCAAACTCTGCTTATCTTGGAAGTAACTTCACAAGTGTTTGAATACTGCATTTTGGTTGTACCTTGGGGGTAGCTGAATTGACTACTGGGATTTTGGGACAGAAACTATTTTTAAATAATTTACTGGTGTGTAGGAGTTTGTGATAGTTAAACTATTTTTAAATAAGTTACTGTGGTTAAGGAGTTGTCATAGAAAAACCTGCAGTGTGAAACAGGAAAAGACAGTCTTTCAAGCAACAGAGGGAGGTGGATCTAGGTTTACGCTTTGTTTGTTACAATTCTTAACATTTTCAGTGCAGGAAGAGTTTAAAGCACAGCTGACTTATTTTGAGCTGACAGCTTTAGAGCACAAACCACCAGACCTGTTTTGGGGCTGGGGAGGTTTACCTGTGTCTGACTTGGATGTGTGGATTTTATCTGTTTGATTAGCAGGGTATTTTCTCTGTCAAATTGTTGTGTAGGGCATCTTGCTGACAGGAAGGCACTCATCGCAGCGGTGGGTCAGAGCTTTAGCTGATTGTTTTGTGAGGGCACAGTTTAGGCCCAACCCTTCCCACCCATCACCCCACCCACCCTGAAATAGTTCCTTTATACCTGGGGTTCTGACATCATTTCCGAAGAGTGCAAGGTGTCTGTCATATCCTCTCTAGCACACTGCACTGACAATATAAGCATACACATTGTATTTTATATATATATATATATATATATATATATATATATATATATTTCTATATTACAAACCAATCACACACACAGACAAAAAATGTGAGGAGTAGTGCAACTTAATGGATGTGGGGCAGCAGTCTTCTGGGAGTCTTTCTGGAGGCTGAGATGCTGCCCTATTTGCAGACAACTCTCTGCCCTGAGGAAGGAAGTTGCCTGCCTTCAGGCCACACTGGACAGTAGTAAGGGGACCTTCCCCCAGGCCACACTGGATGGTAGGAAGGGAACCTCCCCCATCCAGGGAGCACCAGAGCCACCACCACTACCTCAGAGGTTGCGAAGAAAGCACAACAGTTGGACCACAGTGGGTTCAGGGAGGGTGAGGATGGTGGAACAGAGGCACACCCAGTCAGCTGTTCCACACCATAATCCACACACCATTCTGGGGGAGCATAGTTCCCCTATAGATGCACTCGCAGAGGAGACTAAGGAGGCTGAGGACAACTGTCACAAGGGAGGCCCACAGGAAGAAGGCAGAGGACACCAAAAGGAAAGGAAGCAGCTCCTGGTGGGGGACTCAATTATTAGGGGGATAAAACTGGGGGGAGCAGGGAAAACTGAAGTAAGGCACCTGCCTGGTGCCATGGCTTGGAGAGACAGGAAGTGCATCCTCAGGATCACAAGAACAGCTGCACGGGAGTCTGAGCTGGATGTCATTGTCCACCTAGGGACAAATGACTTGGCTAATCATGAGATTAGAGCAGTGCAGAAGGAGTTTGTAGAATTGGGCAGGGGTCTAAGACAAGTAACACACACAATATCCTTCTCTGAGGTGCTGCCTGTCAATGGCATGTGTGAGGCGAGGGTACTTTGCACCATGCAGTTTAATAAATGGTTGAAAAAATGGTGTGGAGTACAGGGGTTTGGCTTCATTGGGGACTGGGGTTCCACCCAGAGGGACACCAGCCTATACTGACAGGATGGTCTGCATCTGTCCGGAAGGGAACAAGTCTTTTGAGCAATCGGTTTAAATGCTTCATTGGCAAGCTTTTAAACTAGTCAAGGGGGGAGGCACTGATAAGCAGCAGGAAAATCCCAGCCTCTCCCTACGAAATAGGGTACTAAATGAGAAAAAGACCGAGGTAGACAGGTCAGTGGGGGAATGCTGTAAAAGAAGGTAAAGCCATCAAAAAATGGAGAGCAATGAGTACCAATGCCCGTAGTCTGAATAACAAACTTCCTGAATGAGTGGTCTTGATGGAGGAGGAACATCTGGATATCATGGCAGTCACAGAAACATGGTACACACAAAACCATGACTGGGACATAAACATACCAGGATACACTATCTACAGGAGGGACAGGGAGGGTAAAAGAGGAGGAGGAGTAGCTCTTTACATAAGGGAAGGAATCAAAGCAACAGAACAAAAGGGAAAACAGGGAGGAGAAGAAGCACTGTGGGTAAATTTGGAGACCGGCAATGGAACCACAATCCGCACAGGGGTTGTATACAGACCCCCTTCTCAGGGGGAGTAAATGGACAAGGAAATGATAGAAAGAATTCTTAGAATGGTACAAAAAGGGGAGATATTGCTGATGGGTGATCTGAATATGCCAGATGTCAACTGAAGTGCACTTGCAGCAGCCACTTCAAAGAGTGGGATTATTCTAGATGCCCTACAGGGGGCATGCCTTAGACAACTAGTACTGGAGCCCACTGAGAGGGAGCAATCTTAGACCTGGTTCTCTCAAATGGAGATGAAGAGAGATCACAGATGTAGAAGTGGGTAGCCATCTGGGAACTAGCGACCATTCCGAACAGTATGGTTCACAATAAACACAGCAATAGAGTCAAGCCATACAAAGGCAAAAGTACTGGACTTTAGGAGGGCTGACTTTGCCAAAATGGGTGAGTGCCTAAGGAATGCACTAGCAAATTGGCAGGAAAGTGGGGTGGAAGAACAATGGGGAATAATAAAAACTGCCATCACAGAGGTAACAAGCCTTTGTGTGAAGCAAATAAACAAAATGAAATGATGTAAGAAACCACTATGGTTCTCAAAGGAAGTGGCATTGAAGGTTCAAGAGAAAAAGAAAGCATTCAGGAAGTACAAGGAATCAAATAATGAGCAGGACAGAGAACTGTATCAGTTAAAGCAAAAGGAAGCTGGGAAGGCAGTCAGAACAGCAAAGGCCCAAACCGAGGAAAAGATAGCCAACTCAGTTAAGAAGGGGGATAAAACCTTTTATAGGTACATCAGGGAGCGAAGGAAGACCAAGGGAAGGTTAGTGAGGCTTTATAAAGAGGAGGGAGGGTGGGCAGAGGGTGACTGTGAAAACTCAGAGATACTAAACAAATATTTTTGCTCAGTATTTACAAAGGAAGTGGGGGAGGTACCTAAAACAAACAGTAGAAACACTCTGGATACAGAAGTTGATACCAGCCCATTTACAGAAGAAAGGGTTCTGAAAGAACTCTTAAAACTGAAGGTGGACAAAGCAATGGGGCCTGATGGGATTCATCCCAGAATTCTAAAAGAACTAAGGGTAGAACTAGTGACACCACTGACTCCCATCTTTAACAAATCATGGGAGGATGGGGTGGTACCAGAGGACTGGAGAAGGGCAGATGTGATTCCCCTTCACAAAGGTGGGAGCAAGGCAGAAGCAGAAAACTACAGACCTGTTAGTTTAACCTCAGTGGTAGGGAAAATGATGAAATCACTTCTGACGTAAAGAATTGTTGAGTATCTAGAGGCCAGAGGGGCTCAGGATCCAAGGCAGCATGGATTCACAGCGGGAAGGTCATGCCAGACAAATCTGATAGATTTCTTTGACTGGGTGACCAAAGTAGTAGATCAGGGAGGAGGGTGAACATGGCCTACCTAGACTTTAGCAAGGCATTTGACACAGTCCCACACAAAAGATTAATATACCAGTTAGCCAGCCTGGGAGTGGGTCCCAAGATGACAGCTTGGGTAAAGAATTGGCTGGAGAATAGGACCACAGAGAGTAATAGTAAATGGAGTCCACTCTGAAGAAAGGGGGTTACTAGTGGGGTACCGCAGGGTTCAGTATTAGGACCGGTCCTCTTCAATGTCTTTATAAGCGACATTGCAGAGGGACTGGAAGGAAAAGTATGTCTCTTTGCAGATGACACAAAGATCTGCAACAGAGTTGATGCACAAGGTGGGGTGGAAAGGATGAGAAGGGACTTGGTAAGGTTAGAGGAATGGTCAAATGTATGGCAGCTTAGATTCAATGCTAAGAAGTGCGGGTAATGCACCTGGGAAACAAAAACCCAGGGGAAGAGTACACAATGGGGGGGTGAGATACTAACAACAACAAAAATGGAAAGGGACCTGGGGTAGTCATATCAGATGACCTAAAGTGGGCAAGCAAGGAGGGCTGGGGGATACTGGGATGCAGATGGAGAGGCATCACCAGTAGAAAACAGGAAGTTATTATCCCTCTGTACAGACAGTTGGTGAGACCCCATCTGAGTACTGCGTGCAGTTCTGGAGACCCAATCTCCACAAAGACATAGACAGGATGGAGGCTGTCCAGAAGAGGGCATCTAAAATGGTGCAGGGTCTGCACCAGAAAACATATGAAGAGAGACCTAAGGAGCTGAATATGTATAGCCTCAAGGAAAGGAGGGAGAGGGGACATGATAGAAACTTCAAGTACCTCAAGGGAATCAACAAAGTCCAAGAGGGTAGCATCTTCAAAAAAAAGAGGTGCAAGAACAAGGGGCACAATTTGAAGATAGAAGGGGCGCTCAGAGGTAATTTAAGGAGTATTTTTCACAGAGAGGGTTGTGGATGCATGGAATGGCCTTCTGGAGGAGGTTGTGGAGTCAAAAACAGTGGTGGAATTCAAGCATGCATGGTACAGTCATAAGGCAATTCTAGGAGGTGGGGGTAGGAAGAAGTAGGCTGCTAGTTAACTAGGATCTGCAGCTTATCCATTAGGTAGGGAAATGGGCAGACTGGGTGGGCCAAGCGGTCCTTATCTGCCGTCAAAATCTATGTTTCTATGTTTCTTTGTACCAGTGTAAAGAATAAAAAGATGACAGTAGCCATATAAGTTTGAAAGCTATGAACATTTTAATTAACATGAATATGTAATGAATGGAAACTGTGCACAATCAATTAAGCAATAAGGCACAACAGGGTGAGGGTAATTGGGGATTTACCCATGCCTTGTGTGATGTGTTATGAGGTGCAGCCAAGTGACTTAACCACACAAGAAGTGGGTAAATCACCCATTATACAATGGCAACAAAAATACTGTACTCTGATTGACTGGCATGATTTACAATGTGTACCTCGTGCCATCACCACATTGTAAAGAGTGCCAGTCAATCAATCAACATTGTACCACCCACAACCTAAATCACTCTGATGCCCACAGATCAAATGTGCCAACTGCCATATTGTTGCCAAATGCAAAAAAATAAGCAGTACGTTTAAAAAAGCATAAATGACTTGCTCCTTCTAAATGTTCATCCAAGAGGAGCTAGAAAAAAATGTTCTGATATTCTGGATACACAAATGGAACACCCTGCAAAGCAAAATGTTCCACAGACTTTACCTCTACCACAGGCCATAGTTGCCGAGCAGCAGACAAACCCAGATAGCTTGAACTTAGGCAGCATTCCCTCCAGGGCTCCACAGGCAGCCACTACAGCCCCACCTCCACCAAAAACCCAGAATAACATAGGACAGGATATAGAAAGGTCAAAAAAACTGCCACACCTATAAAAACTGCATAGACTCTTTCAATTGCAGAACTGAACAAATGACTTTAAAAATGCACACGTAGAACAGTTAAAAAAGTTGTTACAGTTCTCTTTTACTATAAAAAGCTGTTGCTGCTTGTTCTTAACCACAGTTCTCAACAACATTTCTTAAACACTATAAAAAGTTATTGCTGCTCACTGCTAGTTTGAAAACTTGTTGCTACTTCCTGTTAACGGCACTTCTTTACAGCATTTGTTGTACAACAGTATCTTTGCAAATTCATTTCAGAACTATTTTAATACACGGAAGAATACTATTCCTCGTATGCAAAAACAACAACAAAAACAATTATTTTAAATCAAAATGTTTCTGATCTGCATATTTTCAATTGTATAATAGCAATATCCCTCTTGAGGGTGTGGGCGATACCAGGATTTACTAACACCTGGTCTGGTTTTCTCACTCTGCCTACGGCCTCATGACCAAACCGCACCAGGTGTTTGTAAATCATGGCATCACCCACACCCTCTCGTCATATATTGCTTAAATAACTCACACCCTGGAGTGCCTTATTGCGATTATACAATGGACCAATGTGTAAAATAAATTAAAAATATGTTTAATTATGTTTTTTTATAAATTCCATTCCTCAGTAATGTTTTATGCAGGATTTACCCATGGTCATGTGATATGTTTTGACCAATGAGGTTACAAGATTTTCACATACCATTATATAATTAAAAATACTGCCACTGATCTAGTGTAATTATTTTTATTTTTTAGAATAAGAGTGTATAGTGTGAACTGGTTTTGCCTATATATATATATATATATATATATATATATAGCTTTTAGTGAAAATAAATGTAGTGACAATTCCAGCATTTTACGGTGACAAGAGATTGGGAGGGGAGGGATGGGATGTAAATGACGGAGAGCCAGCAATGTGAATAATGATGAATGGCAGAGTTTTGAAAGAGCAAAGATCAGGTAGAAAGAGAGCAATCAAGTGGTCTAGAGCTTTAAAGATATAACAAGAAAAGGAGGATGTGGGGGGTCAGAGATAGGGTAGAAGAGAGGTGTAAAGCAAATGCTGAGAGTGGTTAATGTGTAGTGATAATAGCAGCATTTAGAACTGAAGGTACAGATGGAGAAGGATAAGAAATTAAATGGAACACATCCAACAGATGAGAAGTGGTGTAGAGCAGTTACTGCAAAGTATGGAAAATGGCAGGAGGTGGTGGGAAGGAACTGGGAGAGGTGGAGAGAGCAACTCCTGGAGGTGTGATGTATGTAGAAAATAGTAGTATGTTGGAGGCTGAGGTCAGGGAGGAGGCAGAGAGACAGTGCTACAGAGTGGCTAAAGGACACAGAAAATGTCAGCGATTCGTGGGGACTCTAAGATCAGTGAGGTGAAGGAGAGAAATCAAGAGATGAATAACAGATAGTGTGAATCCTTCTCATGAATATGCAATGTACGCATTTTTGGAGCATACTGTATGTATCAAGAAGAGATAAAAACAAAATAACATTGTAATTTATTTGAATACCAGCAGCATTTGTACAATCAAGAGTTCATGAGAATGTACTTTATATGCTGGTGTACAAATAGTTAAAAAGCAGAATGATGTATTTCAATGTCCATGTAACTGATACAGGCATTATTTTCAAAATAATCAGACTATATTTTGAGAAGTATGCAATGGTATCATTAGTAAAACTGCACTTAGGGGATTATAAATGCTTACACACAAGACATGTAAATTATAAGAAGTAATATAGAAATGGTGGTGTCTGTATGGCAATTATCTTCAATACTGGTATTCTATTGCAAATTTGCTATGGACCACTTTCATGTAAGTTCAAGACAAACTCTGTTAAAGAGAAACATTAGAGAAGAAAGTAACACAGGGAGGAGGAGAAGGAGGTGAGGGATTAGTTGAGAGACACAGTAAACAGAAATGAAAACTGAAATACATGAACCTGTTTTGAATTTTTTTTCTTTCTTTATTCAAATATATAGTGGAAGGGGTCAGGTTTCAGGCAGATTAATGAGCACGATTCATTTAGTGCTCAAGGTAGGAGAAATGATGTGTAAGGAATGCGCATTGTTCCATAAGGAAAAACAATAACACTTAAATGAAATAACTGAAAACAGTTTGACATAGAAGATGCACCAAATGAAAACAAATGAATTTATGCAACATGAAAATTATAAATAGAATGTAAGGAGGTCTACCTAACAAAACAAATATGCGGCAGTGCTGTACTGTGAAGGGTACAGGAAAAAGGGAATGTAAGCAGTACAAATGTGTCATAAACATTACAAACAACAGTAACGCGCAATAGAATGTAACAGATGACATATATAAGCAATGGCAGCATGGAGGGCAAACATCTGTGGAGTGACAAAGAGCAAGCGCTATAGAGTGGCTAATGAGAATTATGATGAATGAAAATAGATTTGGGGAGAAAAACTGGGGAGGAGAGACGGTGAGTAGCAGAGACTGGGGGGTGAGGAACTGCTGCAGAGTGGCTAATGTATAGGGTGAATATGGCCATTTTATTTTATTTATTTGTTTAGTTTTTGTTAACCGGGTAAGTGCACTAGCCAAAATTGACTATTTCCAGGCACGACCTGTGAGAGTACAACAGGTAATTACAAACAGGTAGCAATTCTAGAGACCAATTACAATACATACAGATGTAGGGTTACATTTCATGTCATCAGATAATACAGAGAAAAAAGAATACATTTTACATAAATGCTGTACACATCAGCGATAGTATATGAGGTAAAAGGAGTAAAACATGTAGGAGCTAGAATTAGAAGTAATAGGGTAGGTAAAAGGAAGACAACAGGTCAGGGGTAGAGAAAAATGTAAAGAAAAATATTGGAAGGGAGGGAGAGAAGACAGGCATGGGGTAATCAAGTGTGGCTAAAGCAAGTGCAGGTGTCAGCCAGAGATAAAAAAAAGCCTCAGCTCCCTTTTAAAACAGAGATGAAACTTAGTCAGCCACAGGTCTGGGGGAAAAGAGTTCCAGATTCGAGGGGCAGAATGCTGGAAGGTTGTAGTACCTTAGGAAGTGCGACACCAAGGTATGTGGACTAAGGACTGATCAGTCGAATGTAGGCCATGATAGGAGTCTTGGGAACAAGCAGTGTAGCAAGTGAGGATGGAGTATTCAGTCGAAGAACAGAATCAATGAGTGAGCACAGAGCATACTTCCTATGAGTTGAGGGGGAGAGCCATTTTAAGTCCTTGTATAGCAGGCAATGGTGCTTAAGGTGAGGAGACGAGGAGGCATACCTACACATGTTGTTATACATTACATCCAGCTTATGGAGGGGAGTCTTATGTGCTGAAACAAAAATGGGGGAACCGTAAGTAAGGGCAGGGAGCAAGATACCCCTAGCAATGGCCAACTTAGCAGAAGGTGTAAGCATATAGCTACTCTTATAGGCTACAGCGCCGGTAAGTAGACCACTATCCATATTTTATAGAATATCAGTTGTAAGTTTCAGGAGGGCTGTCGACATGCTGTGTCATTTTCTGAAGCCATGCTGTGTTTCAGAGAGAAGGTTGTATTTGGTTATATGGGCAACTGTTTGCGAGGCAACAAGTTTCTCCAGGATTTTACTGAGAACCGAGAGAATAGCAATGGGCCTATAATTAGTGATATCCTTTGGGTCACCCTTCTTGAAAACTGGAGTAATACGAGCACATTTCCATATGTCTGGGACCTTGCTACCACAGAGAGACAGTGTAAAAATTTTAGCCAGGGCAAGGCTATAAGGGGAGCCGCAAGCTTAAGTAATCTAGGTTCAAGAAAGTCAGAGCCCGTGCTAGTGTTGTCTGAGATGTACTTTGGTAGTGACAAGACATCTTGACTAGTAATTGCCTTGAAATAGAAAGGCGAAGAGTTTGACAGCTCATTAGGTAGATCAGTAGCAGTGTTTTGCTGGCAAGTGGTGAGTGTTGGAGAGCATGTAGCCAATTTTTGGAAGAGCAAGGTATACTGTGATAAATCTGAGAGCATATTATTAAAAGAGTTTGCTATTGTGACTGGGTCGTTACAAGGTACTCCATTCAATATCATGTCTTCTTGCATATCCAATTGTGAAGTGCCCCAAAAAGACTTTATGTGTGTCCAGAATGTTTAGTAAACATGTTAGTAAACATAATAATAAACTTTATTTATAAAGCACCTTTCAAGTACCAAAGCACTGGACAATAAATAAACATATAGAAGAGTAAAATACATAGAAATACAACCAAACAACAGAATAAATAAAATAGCCAAAATAATCAGTCTGGGTAGGCATTCAGCCAGAGATGTGTCTTCAAGGCCTTCTTAAAGCCCTCCACAGTCGTGCAGTCATGGATCTGATGGGATGCAGAATTCCACAGGGCTGGGGCTGCATACATGAATGCACGGGCCCCAGATGACATAAGACGCACCCTGGGAATCTCCAGCAACCCCTTATCAGCTGAGCAGAGTAGTTGCCTGGGGCAGAAGGGACATAGAAGCTCTTGCAGCTAGTTTGGGCCCAGTTCGTGCAGGGTCTTATAGGTCAGAAGTCCGACCTTGAAGGTGATCCATCACTGACTAGGCAGCCAGTGCAGTTCGTGCAGCACCGCTGTGATGTGACTCAAACGAGAAGTCCCCAGCAACAACCAGGCTGCAGCATTCTGCACTAGCTGCAAGCGGTGGATATCAACCCCCAGAAGCCCTATATAAAGGGAGTTGCAGTAGTCAAGACGCGAGGTCACAAAGGCATGAATCAATGCTGGAAGGTTGCTGGATAGAACAAGGTGCTTAACCATGATGATGTTCCTCAGATGATAAAAAGAGGACATGATGACTGCCGACACATGTGAATGCAGTGTGAGCCCGTCATCAAGAATCACCCCCAGGTCTTGTACCCAGAAGACAAAGTCCAGTGGGTTGGCCAGCCCCCAACCCTTCTGTCTGGTGCCCAGGATCCATTACCATCACCTCAGTCTTTCCAGAGTTCAACTTCAACCAGCTGGAGCTCATCCAGTCCTGGATTTCAGTGAGGCAGTTGTTAAATACCAAACACGCACTAGCCAGGTTGGGTGCAAAAGACAGGTAGAGCTGGGTATCATCAGCATAGCAGTGAAACCTCAGCCCATATTGTCTTGCAATGTCTCTGAGGGGCAGCATGTACAAGGCGAACAACATGGGGAACAACACCAAGCCCTGAGGAACCCCACATGGCAGAGAGAATGGGTCAGAGGAAAAGATCCCTGACACCACCCTCTGAGTTCTACCAGAGAGAAAGGATTTAAACCATCTGAAAACTGTACCAGACAGGCCACAGATGAACCTTAGGCACTCGAGAATCACCCCATGGTCCACGGTGTCAAAGGCTGAGGAGAGATCAAGAAGTATCAAGACAGAGCAGCGCTTCTGATTTCTTGCCATCAAGAGATCATTAAACACTGAACCAGAGCAATTTCGGTACTATGCATCATATGAAAACCAGATTGGAGAGGTTCATGGATGTCATGGATGGTCAGATGATTCTCCAGTTGCAGTGTCACAACTTTCTCAATTACCTTCTCAATATAGGGAAGGTTTGAGATTGGTCTGTAGTTTGCAAAGCGGCTTAGGTCTAGAGCAATTTTCTTCAGCAGATGTGTCACCTTCACCTCCTTCAGGGAGCTAGGAAATTCAACAGACTCTAAGGAGCACCAAACTATCTTTGCTATGACCAGGTCTACAATGTCACAACAACCCATTATCACGGAAGTTAGGCCATGGTCCAAACTACAGCACATTGTGCGCATACCCTTGGCAATCAGCACAGCATCCATGATTCTCAACCAGTTGAAGGAACTCCAGGTAAACCAAGGGAGAGTGACTGTATATCAACCACAATCAGCTCCCATAGAGTGTGCCAGTTGGATCTCCACCCTGATGCTGGCCACCTTATCTGCAAAGAACCGAGCAAGCTCATCACACTCAATATGTGAAAAGGCTCTTTGAATCTGAAGACAGGTTGGGTTGCATAACCTGTTCACTGTTCAAAAGAGCAGAGCTGGTCAATTCTGAGCAGCAGCAATCTCTCTAGACAGGATCGCTGCCTTCTTACTGGTGATTGCTGATTGATAGATTTGATAATGTTCCATCAATCTAAGGTGGTCAGCAACCAGGGTGGATTTCCACCAGCAACATTCTAACCTTCGTCCAAGTTGCCGTAACTCCCTCAAGGAACTCCAGGTAAACCAAGGGAGAGTGACTGTACACCAACCACAATCAGCTCCCATAGAGTGTGCCAGTTGGATCTCCACCCTGATGCTGGCCACCTTATCTGCAAAGAACCGAGCAAGCTCATCACACTCAATATGTGAAAAGGCTCTTTGAATCTGAAGACAGGTTGGGTTGCATAACCTGTTCACTGTTCAAAAGAGCAGAGCTGGTCAATTCTGAGCAGCAGCAATCTCTCTAGGCAGGATCGCTGCCTTCTTACTGGTGATTGCTGATTGATAGACTTGATAATGTTCCATCAATCTAAGGTGGTCAGCAACCAGGGTGGATTTCCACCAGCAACATTCTAACCTTCGTCCAAGTTGCCGTAACTCCCTCAAGGTTATATCAAACCAAAGGGACTGAGGGGGAAGGGAGAGAGGATGAAAATGGATGTGAGCAATAGAGTACAAGGCCATATTAACAGCCTTATCATAGGTCTGAACCAGGCTCTCTGGACTCCCAATTGCCTCCAGAATTACTGATAGGTCTAATACCACTGATAGATCATCAGGGCTCACATCCCATAAAGGGCAATATCTGATCATCTCCACAGGGACAGGCCTATATGGAGGGGCATAAAAACTGAACCTCACAGTGTGATGATCCAACCATCCAACTGGTTCCACCACCAAGTTGAAGATTTCAATCCCCAGGAGGAAAACCAAGACAATAGAGTGACTGAACTTATGGGCAGTAGAGGCAACCACCTGTGTAAAGCCAAGTGATGTCATCAACTGGAGGAAGTCCTGTCCAAATTGCAAGAGTTCCTCATTGACCCAGTCCATAAAGTTGCCCAAGACCATCAACCTGGATGACTCAAATGCCATGTTGACGATGAAATCTGCTACTTCCTGAAGGAACTGCTTCTCATCCTTGGGTGGATGGTAGATGAGAATAATCCTACAGCCTACACCTGCAGACATGGTACACTCAAATGAGTTTGTCTCCTCAACTGGCATACTTGTAAGGTCCAGTTTCATCTTGAAACAAATAGCTACCTCCCTCCGCAGTCCAATCTTGAGTGGTGTATCACTGAGTATCTGGCCAGAACAGCAGCCTCCAATATGGGGCCAGCATTATCATCCAGCCAGGTCTTGGTGATGTGAACCAGATCTGCTGTCCCAACAAGATCTGCAATTATTGCAGTCTTGTTCTTAATAGATCTGGCATTGCATAACACTGCTGGAGCCAGACGGGATTCCGGGGCCACCCGAGCTATCTGCTCACCAGTAGTGGAACCCTTGGGTCAGAGGTTGGGGAGAAAATGGATAGATATCAAGTACCACAGAGTGACTAATGGGAATGATGGTGAATGGTGGCATATTAGGGGGAAGAGATCTGGGAGGAGGGAGCAAGTGTCAAAGAGCAGGTAATGTGTAGAGAAAATGCTAGCATGGGGGGGGCAGAAATTTGGGAAAGGATGGATAGAGTCCAGGTACCACAAAGTGGCTAAAATGAATGAAGCAGAATGGCAGCAGGTTTGGGGAAGGTGTTGAGACTGGGTAGGAGACAGAGCAAGTGCCAATGAGTGGCTAATGTCTAGCAACTACCAGCATTGGGGACCAAATATCAGGGAGGAGAAGAATAGATCAAGTACCACAGAGGGGTTCTTATAAAGAGAACACGTTGAGCTGCTGTGGGGGGAGAGAATGAAAAGGGATGGATATTGCTCAGAGCAGCTAATGAGAATGAAGGTGAATGGTGGAAATTTGGGGACAGCAATCAAGGAGAAGTGAGTGGAAGGGTTACAGATCAGGTACAATAGTAGCCAAAGACATGATCAGATATTTCCTACAACTTCTGTGATATTTCTGGAGAAATCTCCTGCTTTCTGCAGTTCCACAGTAGGGGCAGCAGAGAGAAACTCTTCAAATTTTGTGAAATATCTGGAAATATCTGATCATCTGTTTGGCTACTACTGCCAAGTGAATGATGTGGACTGGGGACATGTTAGGGGCAGAGATCGGGGAGAGATGGTAGCCCGTGATAACCGCGAATGTGGAATCACGACTTGGAAAACAGCGATGGCTTAATGCAGAAAGGAAAGACAGCAAGAGTCACAGTCCACCCCTGAGGTGCTACAACCTCAGAGTTAGTATATTTGGAAAGGGGGTGCAGGGGTTGAAGCCCCTCACACAAAATCAACTGTTGGCATCATTCCAGTTCACTTACAAGACATCGCTGTTTTCTCAGTAACAGTTCAGCATTTGCAGTTCTCACATAAAATTGGGAAAGAATAAATGCCACAAAGTTGAAAACATACGGGAAAAAAGGCAGCATGTTGGGGACCAGAAAGGAGTTAGAACAGGGATACAACTGGAGAGCATTCCATGTATATGGAAAATGGCAGCATGTAAGGTAGGATCAGGGAAGGGAGGAATAGGGAGCAACTGGCACACAGTGGGTAATATGAAGTACCAGGAGTGGTAAGACATTTGAGGTTGACAGGCAGAGAGTGCTGCAGAGTAGCTAATGTGTAGGGACAATGCTGGCATTTTTGGGGGGAGGACAGGTATCAAGGCGAGGAGAAACAGAGAACAAGTAAACCAAAACTACTAATGTGAATTACTATGAATGGCAGAGTTTTGGAGAGGGCAAATATCAGTGAGGGGAGGAGAGGAAGAGCAAGTGCTGCAGAGTGGCTAATGTGTAGGGAAAATGTTGGCATGTTGTGGGGGAACAAAGATCAGAGAGGGGATGGATACAGAGTAAGTGGTGCTGAGCAACAAATGTGAAACACTGTACATGACATCCATTTTGGAGGGCATATCAAAGAGGGGGAAGAGAGCAAGTGCCATAGAACAACAAAGGTATACAGAGAATGGCAGTATGTTGGGAGGGCAGAGATAGGGTAGAACATGGATAGAGCTAGACAGCATATTATGTATAGGGAAAATGGTTGCATGTTGGGGGGAGAGAAAGAACAGAGAGCAATGGCACACAACAGGTAATATGAAGTATCAGGAGTGGCAAGACATTTGAGGCTGGATGGGAGAGAGTACCTGCTGCAGAACAGCTAATGTGTAGGGATGATGCTGGATTTTTGGGGGGGATAGATATCAGGGTGGGGAGAAACAGAGAGTTAATTGCCACAGAGAGGCTATTTTGAAAGACAGTGAATGGCAGCATTTTGGGGGGGTGCATATCAGGGAGAGGGTAAGAAGCAAATGTTGCAGAGTGACTAATGTATAGGGAAAATGTATTTATTTATTTAGTTTGTTTGTTAATTAATTAGTCAATTGGTTAATTTTACAAGTTTAATTGGGAAAAACATACTGATCTAACAGCTCTTTTCCAGATGTGTCCTGGAAGTAAAGGGTGCATAGGGAAAATGTTGGTATGATGTGGGGGGCAGAGATTGGGAAGGGGATGAATATACAGCAAGTGGCACAGAGCAGTTAATGCGAATTATGGTGATTGGCACGGTTTGGGGTAGATACTGAAAGGGGAAGTGAGCAAATGCTACAGAGCAGGTAATGTGAATGATGGGGAATTGTGGCATGCTGGGGGACAGAGATGGGCAGGAGGAAGAGAGCAAATGCCACAGAGTGATAAATGCATACAAAGAATAGCAGCATGTTGTGGGCTCAGAGATAGAAACATATAGAAACATAAAAAAAACATAGAAACATAGAAGCTGATGGCACATAAAGGCTGCTTGTTCCACCCAGTCTGCCCATCTTTGCCTACCTACCACATACCCTACTTGATCTATAGCTCTTGCTGGGATAAAACAAGGAAAGAGCTGGAGAGCATGTCATGCATATGTAAAATGGTGGTATGTTTTGGGAGGAGGAAGAGATCGGGGGGGGAGGAACAGAGAGCAAATGGCACACAGTGGCAAGATATTTGAGTGTATGTGGAAGAAAGTAAGTGCTGTAGAGCAGCAGATGTGTAGGGACAATGCAGCATTGTGGGGTGCAGATATTGGGGAGGGGAGAAATAGAGAACAAGTGCCACAGAGTGACTAATGTGAATGACGGTGTATGGTAGACTTTTTTGGGAGGCAGAGATCAGGGAAGGGGAACAGCAAGTGCTGCAGAATGGGTAATATATAGGGAAAAATGTTGGCATGTTATGGGGCAGAGATCAGAGAGGGGATGGATATAAAACAAGTGGTGCAGAGCAGCTTATGTGAATTACACTGAATGGTAGCAGTTTGTGGGGTAGATATTGAGGAGGGGAGAGAGTAAGGGTTATAGAGCAAGTAATGTGAATGATGGGGAATAAGGTATACTTGGGGCAGAGATTGGGGAGAGGGGGAGAGAGCAAATGCCACACAGCAGCAAATGTATATGGAAAATGGTGGCGTGGTGGGAGGTCAGAGATGCAGTAGAACAGGGACAGAGATGGACAGTGTGTCATGTATATGGAGAATGGTGGTGTGTGGGGGGGATATCAGATAGGGGAGGAATGCAGAGCAAAGAGCACACAATGGGTAATATAAAGTAATAGCAGTGATGAGACATTTGATTGTGGGTGGGAAGAAGATAGTGCCCATTAGTCAAGCAGAACCGCTAAGTAATTCCTACACCAGTCTAGTGGGGTGGGACTGACAGGAGGAGGCATCATAGTGACCAGGGAGAATGTAGGTGCCTTCCATAGTGGAGACCCCAAAGAGGATGATTGATGACCCCAAAAGAGGAGGAAGCAACTTGTGGTGGGGGATTCAATTGTAAGGGGGGAATATTTGGGAATAGAAGGGGGAAGAGGTAGACTAGGTACCTACCCAGTACCACAGAGTGGAGGGATAGGAAACAGATCCTGAGGAACACTAGGGCAGCAGGACCTGAGAGGGAAGTGGATGTTATTGTCCAACTGGGGTCTAATGAATTGGCTAGGGATTGGGCTGGGATTGTTCAGGGGCAGTTTAGGGAACTGGGAAGGGTACCACACTCAGTGGCTTTTACTGAGGTGCTACCAGACTATGACAGAGAACAGGAGAGGGATTTCCATACCAGGAAATTTAACTTATTGCTGAAGAAATGGTGCAGAAAGGATGGATTCAGCTACATTGGGGATTAGTGACCCACCTGGGAAGAAAAGGGCAAAACACAGGGGTAATGGCCTGCATCCATCAAGGAAGGGAACCACCGTTCTCAGTGAATGTTTTAAATGTTACTTCAGTAAACATTTAAATTAGTCAAGGATAGTGGTGAAAGGAATTGGGGAGTCAGAAACTGCCTCCTCCCACAGGCTGTAGTAGAGAGTAAAGAGAACCCAAGGGGAGAGGATTCCCACAGGGTGCAAATTAATAAAGGAAGGAGGGTGGTAGAGATAAAAGGGGAAAGGAAGAGGAGCATTAAAAAGAGATGTGGAAGGAGGGTAAGAGGCCACATGTGTGAATGTTAGAAGTGTAGGAAATAAGATTCTGGACCTTGAAGTCATCGTGGCAGAGGCTGACCTGAATATTGTGGCCATCACTGAGTCATGATGCACTGAAAACCATGACTATGACATGGCTATACTAGCCTACACTCTGTTCAGGGAGGACTGGGTGGGAAGGAAAGGGAGAAGGTGTGATACTTTATGTGAAGAAAATCATAAAAGTAACAGAGATACAGGGAATACAGGAGGAAGCAGCAGTACTATGAGTCACCATGAAGATGGGGAATTTAGCCACTATTCACACTGGAGTTATCCATAGACTTCCAGCACAGGGGGAGGAATTAGAAAATGTAATGATGGAAGCTATTGGAAATATGGCAGAAAAGGGGGAGGTGCTACTGGTGCAGGCCTTTAACCTGCCATATATAGATTGGTGCCTTCCAGCAGTGGCTTCAGCTTTTTTTTGCTTTGTTTTGTTTTTTTAACTAGGAGAGACACACTAAGCTGAAAGCTTGTTTACAGGTGCAACCTGGAAGCACAAAGAAGTTAAGTGACTTGCTCAGGGTTACACAGTGTGTAAGTGGGGACTATGGGATTCAAACCCAGGTCTCCAGGTTTGCAGCTCAGACCCTTAAACCACTGTGCTATACTGCTTCTTTATAGCTTGAAGCATCAACATCCAGAACTCTCTGCAGGGGGTGGTTCTCAGGCAACTAGTCAGTGAACCCACTCATTGTGGACCAGTACTGGACCTGCTACTCACTAACAGGGACAGTGTTGCAGACATCAAGGTAGGAGGCCACTTGGGGACCAGTGATCTATGTATGGTGTGGTTCGATATAAGGACAGTTGTGGAATCGAACCACACAAGGACAAGGGTCCTGGACTTCAAAAGAGCCGATTTTTTAAAGGGGGATAAATGCCTCAGGAATTACCTGGTGGGGAGGATGGTCTGGGTATGTTGGAGGAACAGTAGGTAAAGATAAAAGGGAGCATAGTAAAGGCAAAAAAACAAAACTCTGCATCAAACAAATGTGCAAAAGCAAGAAGAAAAAGAGACCACTATGGTTCTCAAAAGAGGTGACTGAAAAGATAAAGGCTAAAAGGGTAACATTCAGAAGACAGAGATGTGTATCAGGGGAAAAGTGGAAAAGGGAAAGCAGTAAGGAGCACATAAGCGCAAACTGAAGAGAGAATAACCCAGGAGGTAACAAAAGGAGACAAGACAATTTTTAGGTATGTAAGTAAAAAGAAGAAGCCCAGAGATAGGATTGTAATGTTAAGAAGAGAAGGGGGGGACTGTGCAGAGGGGGCCAAGAAAAGGCAGACATCCTGAACAAATACTTTTGTTCAGTATTCACAGAGGGAGGCTTATAGGAGGGGCAACAAAAAAGTAACAGAAGCTTTGGAGTGACTTGTGGTGGACCCTAGTCCTTTTTGGAGGTGAGAGTTCTTAACAGACTTGCTAATCTAAAGGTGCACTAAGCAATAGGGCTAGATTTGGTGCACCCAAGGGTTTTAAGAGAGCACAGGATATACTTGCTGCATCTCTAGCAGTTGTATTTAACAGTTCACTGGACACAGGAGTGGTTCTGGAGGACTGGAGAATGGTGGAAGTAGTCCCATTACACAAAAGTGGTAGCAGGGAGGAGGATGGCAATTATAGGCCAGCTAGCCTCACATTGGTGGTAGGAAAGTTAATAGAATCACAGCTGAAGGAAAGGATTGTGGAATATCTTGAATCCAGTGGGTTGCAAGACCCGAGTCAACATAGTTTCACAGAAATGAGGTCATGTCAAACAAATCTGATAGATTTCTTTGACTAGGTGATGGAGGATTAAGATCACGGTGAAAGGGTGGATGTGGCCCACCTAGATTTCAGTAAGGCTTTCGACAACACTCCACATAGGAGATGAGTAAGCAAGCTGGGTAGCTTAGGAATGGGTTCAAATGTGGTAAACTGAAAATAAAATGGTTACGGGATAAGCAACAGCGGGTTGTGGTAAACAGAGTTCACTCCAAGGCAGGAAGGGTGAGCAGTGGGGTGCTTCAAGGATCAGTTCTGGGACTAGTCCTCTTTAATGTCTTTATAAGGAACTAGGGTGTTGGGTAACTGGAAACTGCAGCTTATCCAACAGGTAAAAAATGGGCAGACTAGATGTGCCTTATCTGCCGTCAAAGTCTATGTTTCTTTGTTTCTATGTTTCTATTGAGGAGGAGAGGAAGAGGAAAGTTCTGCCTCTTTGCGTAGAACACCAAAATCTGTAATAGGATGGATATGCTGAAGGGGGCGAGGCTGAAAAAGATAAGCAGAGACCTGAGAAAACTAGAGGAGCTTTCAAGGTATGGCAACTGGGTTTTAATGCAAAACAGTGCAAAATAATGCACTTAGGGCAAAGAAACTCAGAATCAGAGCACAAAATGGGTGAAGTGGCATTAACAAGTACCAAGAGAAAAGGGACCTGAGGGGTAATCATATTGGATGACCTAAAGGTGGCCAGGTAGTATGACAAGGCAGTAAAGAGGGCTAGTGGGATGCTGGGGTGCATATGGAGGGGCATCTCCAGCAGAAAGAGGAAGGTGGTATTGTCTCTGCATAGATTGCTATTAAGACTCCACCTTGAGTACTGTGTCCAGTTCTGGAGACCACACATCTACAGAAGGACATAGACAGAGTGGAGGCAGTCCAGAGGAGGGCAACAAAAATGTTGCAGAATCTGAATCAAGAGCCTATGAGGAGGTACTAAAGGACATCTATATGTAAACCCTGAGACAAAGGAGGCAGAGGGGGAATATGAGAGAGATTTTTAAATGGTTCCACCAGGTCAGTTTGAAATCAGAAAGTGCGACAGACATTACGGCAACACCCAAACTGCTGTCATGCCCAAACCACTGGGGCACATCCAGACTATTTGCAGGGAGCTTTGCCCCCCCCCTTGCACCCCCCATATTTTGATATAATCACCTCCGGGGAGATTTACTGGGAGGGAGGGCAACACTGGTGCGGCCGTGTGGTTGTACTGTGCTCCAACAACTAGTTCACCACTATGTGTCCATTTGTTTGTGGCACACCAATGGCTGTCAATGTAATGCCATCTCACCGGTGATAGCACACCCTTTTAAATACCTCACAGGGGTAAATAAGTTACAGGAAGGAATGAAGTATTTTTCAGAAGAAAAGGTGCTCAAAGAGTCACATGATGTGCTTGCCTTGAGTAGCAGCCTCTCTTAGATCTCTGCAGTCCAAACTTCAAAAATACAGCTTTTTAATTAAATAGTGTGCCAATAACAACTCAAACTACAGAATTCATAAGGGGAAAATGGACTGAAATGAGCTGTGAAAGGAAACCAGAGAATGGGAGAACCAGAAGCTCAACAAATGAATCTACAAACGTCAAACTCTAAGCAACTGGTAGGACAACTGAATAAATGACAAAAACAGCAGGACTCATGTGAAAGCTCACCACCCATCCTCCTAGCAGCTAACCATTTTCAAACCACTATGGATACATTCTTTCTTGAGGTGACTTCAATGAGATTAGCATTTTGTGAAATAGCAATAACTTTAAAATGTTCAAACCTGTTTTAGAGAACATCACCATGTGAGTCTCTGATGTGGAAGCCAGGGTGAGCTCAGTGGAAGAACAGCAAACCAAAGAGCATGAAGAGCTCTCAGAAATTAAGAATAAAATGGGGAAACTGGAAGACAGACTGGAGGATCAAGAATGTAGCCTTTGCAGAAACAACCTGGTCATTGTAGGGATACCAGAAACTGCAGAGGGATCCAGCATACTATAATTTACACAAAGGCTGCTGCAGGATCTTGTCAGACTCCCACAGAATGGTAATACCTACTCCCTGGACTCTGCACACTGATCATTCAAGCAAGCACAGAGGCAAGGGGACCAACCTAGAGTAATTATCACTTGCTGCTCACACATACAAAACCAAGCCTGAATCAAAGGTGTTCTGCATTAGAACAGACGTAGAGCACACATCTCTAGTGATGTTACACTGGCCATGAGAGACAGACAAAAGGAATTAAAACAAAGCTCCATCAAGTGAAAATGCCCTTTAGGACATTACATCCGGGTAGACTAGTAATAACTAGTGACATCAAGAGCTATGAAATTCCCTAATGCAGAAGCAGCACGAAGAGACCTACCAAAGCTGTTCCCCAAAGTATTTGCACCCCAACACATGGCCGAAGGGACTCACAGCCAAAACCAAAACCACAGGAAACCAGACCAGATCTGAGGAGGGTAAGGGGAAAGGCTGGCAGACCCACATCTCTCATGAAGGTACTGTAGATCCCAGTTGTTTTCTCTTTAACTCTTTTCCTTGTTAATTATAATAAAAAAGGGGACTTCATTAAAGAGGGGTAGAAAATGTGCTCTCCCCTTACTCCTTCTGGACCACAGGGAAACTACTTAGCAAAATGTTAGCCTAACAATATACTACCCTGCCCAAAAACTAACCACTCAGCATGAGAACATGAACTGAGATCCTGCTGCAAAGTATCAATCAAAGGTACCAGCAATTAATGAAGAATCTAAGACCAAAACATGGCCAGAGCATTTTATGACCTTTCTTGTCTACCTGGGACATTCCCTGCTTCTCTACCGCCTCTCTTGAACACTCTCTTTGTCCCACAAGAATCAACACACATCTACAAATTCCAACCATTTCAATCAGGAATAAACCTACTCCTGCCTTCCTCACTAATAAGGGGACAGTGATTGACAGCAAGACCAGACATCAGAGACAAAGGAAGGACTAAGGGAACACCTCTAGCTCATAACCACAGCCCTATATAGACCTGACAATCTAAACACACTACAGAGTGCCTAAGCCAAAATGACTGCTCACAAGGAAGATACAGGGAGAGTCAAAACAAGACAACACTTTAGGAGACCTCCCCCACCTCTCCCTGCAGTCACTAGACAATCAACCAACACAAGCAGGGACTGGACTCTCAGGAAAGACAATCTAATTAGCTGGGAACATGAGCTAAAACTCAAGTCCCAGAGCCATAAAGACTAAACACAACACATGGACACAGACCTGGACAGTGCAATCAGTATGGGGGTGCCACGTAGACTCAGAAATGGACAAAACAGAGATCCTAAGCCTTTGTGTTTAGACAACACTGCACAGAGTAAGGTACAAGATAAATGCTACTGACTCAGATAATTACAGAGAAGGGCAGGATAATGTACCAAGCCAAAGCGATGAATGGTTGTTTCCTGAACTTAGGAGTGTGAGTGTGTGTGTGTGCACGCGTGTGCACGTGGGGGGGTATGTACCTAACAGTATCAATTTGAATGATTACAATGTGTAATGCAGACCATGATTAGGGACCCACTAACCCATCTCGTACGAGGGTTAGAACAACAGGAACCCTCAAGACACTCATAAACAACCCCCCATGGGTAATGTTAACATTGCACTTTTTCCCAGTGCTACTGGATTGTATTGGTAACATTTATTTGTATTTGGGGAAGTAATACCCGTAAGATACTGCACGTAAGACCCATAGGTGACTCCATCCTCCCCCCACCCCAGGATAGACACAAATTCACTCCACTCTTACCTGGCCTGCCATACACACACATCTTATGTGTGATACCCACCACTCCATGAGTAACTGCAGCTGCTGTCATATATATCACCTGCCCTGCCTATACATATCAGACACTCATGTACAGTATATGCACAGTGAGTCCTAGTACCTTCTAGGTGAACTTCCCATAGCTACTACTAGTGAGTGGGCCACCACAGTCAAAAGGGGCTCCAGAAAAGTACTGTCACCCAGACACTGCTGCAGATGTCACTATCCCCTCCACCAACCTCTATTCCTCACACCAACCAAACCCCGACATCATCAAACAGCTCCCTACCCCACAGTGGAATAGGAAACTATCAACATGGAGCCTAGTTAAGCCCCCCCCAAGGGCAGCTAGTGAAACCACCCAACTAGACACCCCCACAAATTGTCTTGAAGGAGACTGAACCCTACACCCCGAGTCCCCTCCCCAAGCACCAAACCCAAGGTATGCACCTACCCTGCAATGGGGCTAGGGCCACACCAGGGATAGCAGACAGAGAGGATCCACCACCATGGGAGCATATTATGGACCAGATGTAATGGGGCTGCAATCCCTCCCTTACCCCTGATGCCAGATATCCAGCAGGAAGTTGGGGAAGAACGAGACTCACCATGGAATGCAACTTACTACAATCAAACTGCTTTTAGTTTTTTTATTAGCTTTGATATTTAGTATCTATGTAGTTTAATTCTCTTATAGATCAGCAATGTGTACCACAAATGTTGTCATATGGACAGTGCTCTTCATTGTACATTTAAAGCCAACATGTAAGTGCTTGCTCAGATCACACCTGCCGCAAGGCAAACTCAGTCCCCTAGGGGGACCAGGGAGAGCCCACAAAGGCTCTGAACCAGAACATTATACAAACTGGCCGATGAGTAAAGGAACTCTATCCCTTGGTAAATCCATACCCATGAAAACACACACCTCGCCTCACAATGACTAATACCCATCACTACACCATGTGTAATATTAAGGGTGCACAAACAAAAGGAAACAAAGACACCAGATATTTAAACACTTAAGATCCATAGGAACCAACATAGCCCTCCTACAAGAAACACACACTACATCCCAACAAGCCCACCTACGGAGAAGAGATTGGGTGGGACAGGCATTCACGGCTGGAGACAACAACAACAGGAAAACAGTGGTGGCACTACTGATACTCAGGTCAATACACTTTGAAACTGAAGAACAACACACAGACCCAAAAGGGAGGTTCTTAATTCTAAAGGGCAAATTAGGACAGACCAAAATAACTGTAGCCGACATATATGGCCCAAATACCGATGAACCACAGTTTTACATTGCCCTATTCACCATACTGTCAACACTGCAAACACAACTTATCATCCTAGTCGGGGACTGGAATCTAGTGCTGGATAACACAATGGACAGATCCCAGTTGTGATGCCCAGGTCTATCCCCAGCACAAAGATCCCTCAAAGAACTACAAGACTGACTTGGACTCATTGACGTGTGGAGAGTCTTTCACCCATCAGATAGGGAATACACCTTCCACTCAACTGCCCACAAAACCAACTCTAGCATAGATTACTTCTTAACATCCAAATCCACACTCCACAGTACCCAGGCCTGCGAGACTCCCCCCATGGTCATATCTGACCATGCGCTGGTATCCCTCACACTTCTCCCATTGGACTCTATGGATCAAGATTTCATCTAGAGAATAAATAATAACCTACTCAAAGATCCAACCATCTTACACAGCATAAGAAAGATGATCAAATGCTTCTTTGAACATAACATCGACTCTGTCCAAGAGCAGAAAAAATATGGGAAACCTTCATATGTACGATAAGAGGGGGAACTCATATGCTTAGCATCAACATGCAAGAGAAAGAGAGAGGAGGCCTGCAGGTTACTACTGCAGAAAATCAGAGATCTGGAGAAAAAGATAGATAGGGACAAATCCTCCCCCACCCTCTCCCAACTCAGTAAAGCTCAAGGAAAATATAACGAGCTCCTCAGGAAGCAAGCTGAGTTCACCATTTTTAGAACCAAAACTAAGTACAGTGGTTGCTACAGATAAGTTGTCCAGTACCATGGTGTTCCACTTGGTGAGACACTGTGCCACTCGGCATGCCTCTCAATGCGGCACTGTGCCACTCGGTACCAGCATGGCATTCTGATTATTCACTACCATATATGTACGTTCAAATGCAGTTCCCCCCAAATCCACCTGGTGGTGACTGCAACACATCTAGTGTCTGAGTTTGTGTTTGCAAGCGCACCAACAGGTGGTGTTGAGTTGTAAAACTGTGATGATTCTGAAAATAAATAAACTGTATAAAGCAATGCGATCTTTGTGTCATTTTTTCATGTGCTGTATTCATTGTTTAGTAAAATGTTTGGTTAGCAGTTGTAGTGGTGGTACAGTAGCAGTGGTACAGTAGTGGTGGTTTTGTAAAATGGGGCCCCTGTATACATTTATAATCTTAACATTGTAATTGTATTCTTGTAGTAGGTACTGCATTAGTTTTTGAAGAACTGCAGTTCGATTAATTACTCAAACAGAACGTGCTGGATTGTTTGGTTAAATGCCCTCATAAAACAAAAGTGCTCTTTTTTTAACAAAATGCAGCTATATGTGCAGTTCTTTTAAATGTACAATGTTATTTAACATCCCTTCCTGGCCAATGACATCCCCTGCCAATTTTCATGACAATGTTAACAGCCACCCCCTTCCCAACCCTTCACAAACTGTATAGATCTGAAGTTCACAGTGCCATCTCATAATGCAGCAACTTTTTTCTCTTTTTTCATTATGCACCATCCTCTAATTAAGTGTGCTCTTAATTATTCATATGGTATCTGTCTTTTATGCCTGTCTTATTTCTATGCCACTGTACACAATGAGCTATTTTGGGGGGGGGCATAAAATGTTAAACCTGTACCCTCTGCCTATTCTGATCATTTACGTCCTCAATTTATGTGTATACCATCTCCAGTTGCACACTGTTGTGATCTGCTAGGTACTGTACATTATATGCCATATGACTGTACGTATTAAAATCTAAACAGAGGCAAGTGATTATTTGCCCATTTTTACTCATCCACCAGATTACTTCTCCCTACTCACATCTCTTCAGTGTCTTCCATCGCACATGCTAAGTACAGTATATGACAGAGCACATGTAAAATGGAATATTTGTTTTTAAGTAGCGGAAATACTGTGCAGTACTAAATTTCATAAATTAAATAGACTCTATGGGCCAGATATTCAAAACTTTGCCCCGGGGCTAAATTAGCACTGCCCGGCAGGCAAACTTAGCCCAGAGCACAAAACAAGCCATATTCAAAAGGAATAGCCTGGGGCAAACAGCTTCTGAATATAGCATGGGAATGGGGCTGGGCAAACTGGGCTGGGAGTGCACAGCAAACTTAGCCCTGGAATAAGACAGCTCTGAATATGGCAACCAGGAAGTGCAAACCACAGCAGCAACACAGTGCCCAGCAATGTGAAGGTAGGTGGAGATGAACTATGTGGCCAATGTGTGTGCCAGGAAATGTGTGGACCCAGTACAGCTGCAGGCAGCAGCATATGTGAAAGTACAGTGTGCAAAATTGTAAAATATTCCTTGAACTGTTAGCGCAGTGCTAACACATTTGCGCAGGTTTAACGCAGGGCTAAACTGTTAGCCTGGTGTAAACACGTTTGCCCAGCGCTAAACTTTCCATATTCAAAAGTGATACATGCAAATGAGCCTACTTAGGTAGTCTGTGGGCAAACATCCAGATTAGCATCTCATTATGCCCTGATTTGCATGCAGTTTGCACGGGCTAACTTTTTAGCCCTGCGCTAAACCCGCAACGTAAGAAGGCCATGCCAACAGCTTGGGGAATATTATACAGTTCTGAACACTACTTACATGCGCGCTGCCTGCAGCTGTACTGGGACAACACAGCATAGGCACAGATGGTGGTGGTGCAGCATGCAACTGTCACATTGTAGGTCATGCTACAGTGCACAGCAGAAACTACAGTAGCAAGGGGGCCAGTAAGGTGTGGACACAGCAATGCCTATGGTGTGTAGGGCAGTGATGATGACTGCACTATACACAGCGAGAGACTCAACCTGCAGGTGTTTACTGACAGTGGACATTACTGTTACGCTGTTGTGTGACCCACAGATGCTGCACCTGTGGCATGGAATGCTCACAGTGACATGTACATTTCTGACTTTGTGTGCTATGGCAGTTGTACAACTGTGCGGTATGTTGCTGGGGGGGGCATATATTATCCGAAAGGCACACTGGTGTTGTGGTATTCCCAATACTGGCCCATGTGCACTGCATGATGTGTCCCAGCCTTCTGGCCACACCTGGTCTGTAGCACAGCCTCGCCACCCAGACATGCTCCCCTCAATATCCTCCATGCCTACAGTGCTGCATGTGTGTGCTGGCATCTGTTTGTGTCCACAGACATGTGGTCTGCAGGTGTGTGCTGTATGGCCATACTGCCATGCTGTCCACTGGTGGCAGGGTCACCACTTACTGCCTGGCATGGCTGGGACTGGTGACAGATGACGGCATCATTGTGATGCCATCAGTCAGCAACATGCTTCCTCTATGTTTGGCTTTATCTATGTGTCATATTTATTTGTTAGGGCCACGCAAAACCCACGCTAAACCCGCGCAAACACCGCGCAAGTCATGCAAAGCTGATTGCCCAGGGTTAAGACAAGCTTTTCCTGGGCGATAATGTGAACCGCGCTAAGTGTCGCGCTAAGTTGCACAAAACCACTTAGTGCGGTGCTAGTCACTGAATATAGCATTGCACCTGTATTCATGTCAGTTTGCCCCTTGCATACATTATAATTTTGCCTGGCGCTAATGCAGTTTGCCTGCGTTATTTGACCTTTTGAATATAGCAGACCCGCGCTAAACCTGCGCAAATGGTTCTTTCCCGGTGCAAAGTTTTGAATATCTAGCCCTAAATCTCCTAGCAGTAGTTTTTTAGGATTGACCCTGTCTGAATATCTGATAAATTGCAGTTTGTTTTCCAATCTGTCTTCTGTGTGTGTGGGGGTTATTAAAAAAATATATATTCTGTGCAGTTAAGTCTTGTAATCCTTCCTTCTTCTAATAACAACTTAGACCAATTTTTTTTTTTTTACTAATACTACATGGCAATTTAGTAAAGACTGTACTACTATGACACTAGGTTCTATGTGGGGACACTGAAAATATATTTTATGCATATATTGTCAACTACTGTAGCAGTATGAATGCAGAGTCAAGTTGGTTATGAGTTGAGGTTGTGGCTTCCTGTGGTGGTGATTGTTTGTAACTGCCACGAGACCATGGACAAGTAAAAATGCAGGAGATTGTCAGACTGACTAAATGTAATATAAATCTAAATTAAGAATACGTGCTGAAGCCATATATTTAGTGTACATACATACTGTAGTAATAAAACTGACGGAGTGACTGTGTTTTTTTAGTACTTATATTCAAAAAGAAGGTGACAATAGGTAGAATCAACACATACTGTACTTATTTTCAAGTTCAGCCACAACTGGCACTGATGAATATATGTAACAGAAAAAAAAGGTTTTATTAGGCAGAGCTGATGGCCTTGGGGATGGTGCATATAACCTTAATGCAAAGGATACTGGGTTTGATCCTTGTGGGGGAGTGGCAACATTTTCACTGTTTAAGTTCTATTTTTTTTCTATATAGGCACACCAAATTAAATGGTTCTGCACATATTTTCAATTTAGTTTATGGATGGTGTACTGATACAATCGTGATTTGAAGCTGCTGCTATTTGTGAGTGCAGTTGTTTGTATATGGGACCATGCCATGAACAGGCACATATTGAGAGGCTGGTGACGCTCCCCAGCCCCCACCGCACACTACCAAAAGACAAGTGGTGCCAGGATAGTGTCTGGATGGTTGAATAAACATGGTGACATGAGTGTACCATGGGTCATCCTCAACCTTTATATCTGCAGATTCTAATGCCAGCCAGAGTCTCCAAAACTGCTGATTCCAGAAGAACAAAATTCCCCAGAAATTATGGGTAGGGAATGTAAAGTAAGTGTGTTTATTTCTTCAAGAAAAGCTCCCAAACTCACCACAGGGCATGTAACCCCCCCCCCATTTGTCCCAATTCACAAATATCATATCCAAACACCTCCCTCCAAAAAACAATCCTGCCAACACCCCTGGTCCCATGTTGTTGAGGGACCCAGAGATCATGGAAGGATAAAAAGCAAGTATGGAAGAGCAGATCATGTGTTTCATGGGCAGAGTGGTATGGCAGAGACTGAGGAGAAGTATAATGAGGAAGTGCAGCTAAGTGGCAAATATAAATTAGTGAAAGCTGTTTACTATGTTCACTGCAGTACGAAGTGTGTTGAAAGCATTGGCCACAAGCACAGAAGTGGAACTAAAAGCAGAGACAAGATTTATGCAGATATTAAGGTGTTAGGAATTGCACAAGAAAACACTCTACTTTGCATTTCCAGCCTTGTGATTATTTATTCATTTATTTATTTAAATGTTTAACTAGGAAGTACTGTCAATACTGAGCTGAAAACAGCTTGCTTCCAGATGTGTCCTGGGGGAGAGGGGAGTAGGAGACAGTTAACAATAAAAAGTAACAAGGGTAAAATACAATAATATAATTTTACAAACAGAATCATAAATATTATAAGCAGAACAGTAATTGCAGGCATCTAGAAAATAACACACTTTAACATATACAGAAAGGGAATATTGCAGAATAGTAAGAGGGCAAGACTAGAGAATGGAGAAAAAAAGAAACATAGAAACATAGAAATTGTCAGCAGATAAGGACTGCTAAACCCATCCAGTCTGCCCATAGACCGTATGCATTGTATGTGGCCAATGACCCTATGTGATCAATGGCTTTTCATCACTCCCTTCCCTCCCAGGCTTCCCTTGTGCCAGTCTCAAGCATCCTTAAACCCCTTAACTGTGCTTGCCCCCACTATCTCCTGTGGCAGACTATTGCAAGCATCGACTACCCTTTCTGTGTTGAAGAACTTCCTCACATTACCTCTTAATCTACCCCCTTCCAATTTCATATTGTGCCCCCTTGTTCTAGTCCTTTTTCTACATTGGAAAAGGACCCCCACCTGCACCTTGTTTATGCCCCTGAGGTACTTGAAAGTTTAAATCATGCCCCCCCACTGTCTCCTTTCTTCCAGTGAGTACATATTGAGTTTCCTTAGTCCCTCCTCATATGTTTTGTGGTGTAAGCCCTGCACCATCTTTGTTGCCCTTCTCTGACTAGTCTCTACCTTATCTATGCCCTTGCACAGGTGTGGTCTCCAGAACTGCATAAAGTACTCCAGGTGAGGCCTTAGCAATGTTGTATACAATGGTATCACCATCTCCCACCTCCTGCTAGTGATATCCCTGCCTATGCACTCCAGCATGCCACTGGCCCTCCCTGCTGCCTTTGTACATTGTTTTGATACCTGAAGGTCATCAGAGATGATAACCCCAGGTCCATTTCCTCCTTGGTGATAGTCAGCTCCTCCCCCCAAAACTGTAGCTCTCCCTAGGGTTCCCTCTACCCAGGTGCATTATTTTGCACTTTTTTGCATTTAACCTCAGTTGCCACATCTTTGACCATCTTTCAAGGTTCTCCATGTCTGTCTTTATTTTCTGCACCCCTTCTGGAGTATCTACCCTGTTGCAGATCTTGGTGTCATCTGCAAACAGGCAGACCTTTCCTTTCAGCCCCTCTGCAATGTCACTAATGAAGACATTGAACAGGACTGGTCTTAGTACTAATCCCTGTGGTACCCCACTGATCACACCCATCTCCTCAGACAGTAACCCATTTACCACTGCCCTCTGTCTCCTGTCTGTTAACCAGTTTCTAGCCCAGTTCACCACCTTGTCTCCCATGCCCAGACTACCCATTTTGTTAATCAGCCTTCTATGTGGGACGGTGTCGAAGACTTTGCTGATATCCAGGTAGGTGATGTCTACCGCCTCTCCCTGATTAAGTTGCCTAGTCACCCAATCAAAAAAAACTATTAGATTCATTTGACATGATCTTCCTGCTGTGAATCCATGATGCCTCAGATCCTGAACACCGCTGTATTGGATATGTGCCACTATCCTTTCTTTCAGCAGTGAGGAAGGGTCACAAGCAGTTGCAGTTAAGATGACCAAAGTCAGAAAGAAGAGACTTTAGGGAAGAAGGAATGAGGCAGAATGAATAGGAAGGGGAAGGGAATATTGAAGTTTTGGAAAGCAGTAACTAGGTGATTAGGGAAGGTCTTCAAAAGGAAAAGAAAGGCAGATAGTAGGTACAGGTAGGAAGGCAACTCAGTAGTCAGAAGCTGTGCCAGATGAAGAAATGACAAACCCTCAAAATCTCTCGCACAGCCCAGACTGATACCAGTGTATCCTTATGCTTTACAAAGAACCATAGTCACAGGCTGGCCCAGTGGCATGGAGGGCTGAGGCATCCATACCTTACCTCCTGCCATGCCGCTGATCCATGGTCATGGTGCAAGCATGTCACTGGGTTTGGTGAGGGAGGGAGAGGATCAAGTGCCCAAAGGACAGTTCTTTTCTTTTGGGGAGAGTGGGTTGGAATTCCTGCCTAATGACTGCCCTCAGGTGGAGGTCTTTTATTTATTTTTATTTATTTATTTATTTATTTATTTATTTATTTCATTTAATTTGTTTGGAAAAAAACCTTTGAGCAACAGCTCTTTTACAAAGGTTTCACATCAGGAGAAAATACAAAGAAAAATACAGGAATTGAAAAATCATTAAAGCAGTAAGAGCTACAAAAATTTTACAACATCAGTAACAGGTTTCACAGATAAAAAAAACATATGGAAGTGCTAACAGTAGATAAATGATAAGGTATATGAGCAAGCTATTTATAAGGAAATTGATGAGTCAGAAATGCTTTATATATCCACTGAAAGGAAAGGGTACAGGAAGGGTAGTGCAGTGAGGGAGCATCAGCTTGGAGGACAGGCTTAGTCTGAAAAAAGGGTACTGGAAGGGCAGTGCAGTAAGGGGGCAGCAGCCTGGAGGACAGGCTTAATCAAAGTACACAAAGTGAGGAGGAGGAAGAGGATGAAGAGGAGGAGGAGGAGAAAGAGGGGGTGGTGTTAACCAGGCTAGAGAAAGTGTAGGTAAGTACAGGGGAGTTGCAGAAGATGAGAGAGAGGGGCCAAGGAGGAGATGAGGGAGAGTGGCCAAGTTGGGCCCCCTGATAAAAGGGAGTAAGGTGGCAGGCAAGAGGTGCAGGTATTAAGGGGAGCTGGAGAAACAGGGAGGAGAATATGAAGAAGAGGGGACAAGGTGTGAGCTAACTGATGAAAGGGAGAGAAAATGGGGCAGGAGAGAGGTGCAAGCAATAAGACAGAGGGCCAATTATACTGCAAAATTACAGTGTTGGAGCAATTAAGGTTGTAAACAGGGGGTGGGGGTCTGTATGTGTTAAATATGCATACTGACAGCAGCCAAGGACTACCTGCAGTTGCATGCGCCTGCTTTGAAGAGATGCAACTTCACCTCAGTCTTGAAGGAGGGGAGGGAGTTGTTGCAGAATATCTTCACAGGGAATTCATTAAGCCAGAGGGGAGCTCTGTATGCAAAGGAGCGCGTTGTTTTCCTGAAGGGGATAGCCAATGAGCACCTTGTCATACCTCCAGTCTGGTGGCTAGAGTGGTGAACTGAGAGCATCTCCATGAGATTAGGGGTAGACTTTTCTAGCAAGGCTTTCTTTTCTCAGAAGGCACATTTGGTATTTTATTCTATTGCTAAGATTGAGCCACCCAGTTTGCTCATAGAGTGAGCAGAAGTGAACTAGGCTGTCAGTTCCAAGCTTCAGTCTACAGGCCTTATTGAGGGCCATTGATACTCACTTTAGTGCAGTGTCATATACTGCCCCATACACTGCCAGGCCATTATCTATGACTGACAAGATGGAGGAAGATACAGTCAGCCACAGAGCAGAAGGCATGAGATATTGTCTGTGTCTATATAAGACACTAAGCTTTGAGTTAACTGTTTTTACAACTTGATCTATGTGTAGTACAAAGGAGAGTGCATAATCAAAAGTGACCCCAAGGAACTTGAAGGTTTATACCAGCACAAGGGGACGTCCTTATTGTTAGTAATGACCAATGACAGGGATGATTTCTTATGATGGGGACTGGGGAAAAGCATGGTTTTTGTTTTCTTGTAGTTAAGAAGCAATTTCTGTGTGCTGAACCAGTCCTCCATGGAGGAGAAGGTGGCTTGCAGCTCCTTTTGCAGGTGATCTGGCTGAGCGCCACTACTCAAGATCACTGCATTATCGGCATACAAGATAATTTTGGTCTACAGGTGTTAGGGAGGTTACTTAAAAAGAAACTGAAAAGGAGAGAGTCCAAGATGGATCCCTGGGGCACTCCGAGAGCAATTTCTCTAGGGGAAGATTCTGTGTCCTTTGAGATAGGTAGTCCTTGAACCAGAGGACAGCTTCAGAGGAAAACCCCAGATTGATCAGTTGCTGTAGCAGGATGGGATGGTTGACTGTGTCAAAGGCTTTAATGAGATCTATAAAGCTAGATCCCACTAATTTGTCACAATCCATTGCCTTGTGTACATAGTTGGAGAATTCAACTAAAGCTGTTGCCGTACTGTGGCACTTATGAAATCCAAGCTGTTGCAGACACTGGAGATCATAGTCATGAAGGTACTCTGATATTTGATCATCTTCTAATCTTTCAAGAGCTTTCGCGAGGGGAGTAAGTATGTATATCGGTCTGTAACTGCCATATTTTCTTGTATGACACTGAAACAAGCTCCACTTGCAAGGATCACCATGTCATCTGCATAAAGAAACATTTGTGAATTGCAACATGCAAATGGTAAAGTGTTCAAAAAAAGACAAAATAAAAGAGGACCCAGAAAAGAACCCTGTGAGACACCAAGAAATACGATTGATCTGTAATTGACAGTGCTGGTACGGTCATCATTTTTCAGCACAGAGGTCTGAGAATACTGTGGGACTGTAAGGGTGCCAATACAAGGGAGGGTGCTGCAGGACTTCTGAAGTGTGCACATGCCTCCACATATGCACACTGATGTGTGCTCCCCAGCAACATTGAACGGAGAAAAATGGAAAAAGGCATCAGCCAGCAATGATGATGTGGGTCCTCTTTGGGCTCTGTCTCCAGCTACCTGGGCACCTCCATGTCAAGAGGTGAGTACTGGTGGACACCGGGGTGATGGGGCTGGGGAGGGACCAGGTAGAAGGGAGCCAGCCAACAGGAGGAGCATAAAATGTACATAAAAAAAGAAACAGGTTTCTTCCTGAGTAACTGCATTGAACCTTGTTTACTTAACACTTAACATAAAGTGTAACCTGAAAATACTTTAATTTTAGTGTTCAAAACCCAGATAAGCAGAGTAGCATAACTCCTTACCTAAAGTTATCAATGAGAGTAGCAACATACTGGAACATGTCTTACTTGTGTTTCACCATATATCAAAATGCATTAATTCCATGAGTTGCAAATGCTGCATCATGGGTATGCAAATGACCATGGCCACCTCAGATTTGATTAATAAATTATTAGGAAAAAATCCAGTTTTATACTCTGGCGTATAAACACCTCAGCAGGATCTTTGACGGATTTTTCATCCATAGCACAGGAGTTTAGCACAGTCTTTTCAGATTTATTAAAACACATTACAAGTGATATGCCAGTAAATTATAGTGGTCCTTTTAGAACAGCTAACATGGATCAAGGGGTAAACTACCCAACATTTTACTTTATATCACTCACTTCAGATGAGGTCTTGATTTGTTTATAAAAACTAGACCCTCGACCAACTGTGGGAACTGACAGCATAGACTTCAGACTTGTGAGGATCACCATGGACATTCTTTGTTTTCATTAGTCAGACATTTTTAATTTATCACTACATTTTTCAAATTTTTCTGACATATGGAAGGGTGCTGTAGTCATCCTGATATTTAAGTCAAGAGGCACAGCAAATGTTCAAAATTACCATCCCATTTCACTCTTGGTACCTTTGACAAAAAATATTAGAACAGATGGTTTTTGATCAATTGATTGGGCACTTACTCAAGTATAATGTGCTAATGCCCACTCAACAAGGATTCAAGCCATGATATGGCACATCATCTGCCTTGGTGAGGTTCACAAACACAATACATGAGGCCCTTGATAAGGGTCTCTTTACAGCACCTGTGTTTGTGGACCTCACCGTGGCCTTTGACTTGGTTAGCCATAAACTGCTTTTGACATCTCTCACTGGACTTGATATAGCCAGTGATGTGGCTGGCTGGTTCTGGAATTATTTGCAACGCTGAACCTAATCCACTAAGACTGATGTTTTTTGTTTTCCCCCCTGACCTCGGATCACTTGGTGTCTCAGAGCATTCTGTTCTGGGTTCTCTTTTATTTAGTATTTTTGAACACTTTACCCTTAGCAAGTTACAATTCACAAATATTTCTTTATGCAGATGACATGGTGATCCTTGTGAGTGGATCTTGTTTCAGTGTTGTACAAGAAAATATGACTGCTGACTTTATGAATATCTGAAATTGTTTTTTTTTTTACTAAGAAGTTGGTATTAATTACAAAAGACCAAATAAATGGTATTTTACAACCACAGAAAGAAATTGTATGATCCTGCTCTCTAACTTCTTACCTTTGGTGGGGTGGTGATAGAGCCGGTCAGGACTTTTAAATACCTTGGACTAATAATGAATGACTGCATGACCTATGAACAACATATTGCACAAATGGCTAAAGTTATACATCAAAGGATAGGAACACTTGACAGAATAAACCCTTTATTAATTCCATCCATCAGGCAGCTTCTATCACAGTGTTTTCTTATACCAGTAATTGATTATGGCCTCTTACTCTATCACTCTGCTGGGGAGGGGTTGGTGGCCAGGGTTAAAAATTCTTCTCAACACGATTGCCCATTTTCCTCTCAATTACTAAACTGAACCCATTATAGAAACATAGAAACATAGAATTTGACAGCAGATAAGGACCGCTTGGCCCACCCAGTCTGCCCATTTCCCTACCTACTGGATAAGCTGCAGATCCTAGTTAACCAGCAGCCTACTTCTTCCTACCCCCACCCCCCAGAATTGCCTTATGACTATCCCATGCATGCTTGAATTCCACCACTGATTTTGACTCCACAACCTCCTCCGGAGGCCATTCCATGCATCCACAACCCTCTCTGTGAAAAATACTTCCTTAAATTACCTCTGAGCCGCCCCATCTTCAAATTGTGCCCTCTTGTTCTTGCACACCTCTTTTTGAAAGATGCTACCCTCTTGGACTTTGTTGATTCCCTTGAGGTACTTGAAAGTTTCTATCATGTCCCCCCTCTCCCTCCTTTCCTCGAGGCTATACATATTAAGCTCCTTAAGTCTTTCTTCATGTCTTCCAGTGCAGACCCTGCACCATTTTAGTTGCCCTCCTCTGGACAGCTTCCATCCTGTCTTTGTCTTTCGGAGATTGGGTCTCCAGAACTGCACACAGTACTCCAGATGGGGTCTCACCAGCTGTCTGTACAGAGGGATAATAACTTCCTGTTTTCTACTGGTGATGCCTCTCCCATGCATCCCAGTATCCCCCAGCCCTCCTTGCTGCCTTCTCACATTGCTTGCCCACCTTTAGGTCATCTGATATGACTACCCCCAGGTCCCTTTCCATTTTTGTTGTTGTTAGTATCTCACCCCCCATTGTGTACTCTTCCCCTGGGTTTTTGTTTCCCAGGTGCATTACCTTGCACTTCTTAGCATTGAATCTAAGCTGCCATACATTTGACCATTCCTCTAACCTTGCCAAGTGTGATATTTTTTTTAAAATACCTGGTAACTTTCATTTGATTTTAGTACCAATTTCAATTAGGGATTTTCAAGAGGGTTTTTAAACATCTTTAAAACACTACATTTTTAATAAGGCTTTCTCTGGTCTATAGGAGGAAAGGCCTTTTATTATTTGTTAATTATTGATAGAAATGGAGTAATCTTTGCCCCAGTACTAAGCAATACTGTCCTTGTATTTTAATTTGTTTCCTTATTGTTTTTACATTTTATGAGTATTTGATGGTGTATGTAATTGTGAATTTATGTGTATGTCTATGTGTTAATGTTGTTGGGATTGTAAGGGCACCCTGAGCTCTGGAGGGGCACTCTATGGAAAAATAAAATAATAATGATGCTGAATGATGAAGATGAAGAAAAAAAGTGATTTCAGACTAAGTTCCTACCTTTTTTTATTCAATTTTCAAAAAATATACCAGTTTAATTGCTACCCATTCTTTTGCAGATCAATATTTTGATAATCCTGGAGTGAAAACCTCAGCTGGTCAAAAAACAACATTTTACAATCTATCACTGTTTTTCAATACAATTTCTTTAACATTTATATGTTTTACCGTCACTACTTATAGTTTCAAACAAGCATTGAGAAACTATCTACTTTCCAGGTCTCATTTAACAATTAAGATGTACCTTTGTCTTGTAGTAATGACTGTCTTGTACCATAACCTATTTATCATATTGTTTATATGTATTTGTATGTTGTTCTGGTCACCCATGTAAATGGATCTTTGGCCCATGAATTTGCCAGATTTTAAATAAACAAAATGTTCTAGGATGAGCAACAGTACTGCCATTTCCTGAAAGACAAGGCACTGAACTGCACTAAATATGAAGGCAGTAAACAGCACATATAGTACAGTATGCAGACAGGAAGCAGGGTTTAAGGTTTCAAGTAAGAAGAATTAGGAGTTAACTAGAAAGCTTTGCAGCTTGAATTTTCCAACATTGTGACTGGGCAAGGAATTCAAAGACAAAAAGAGAAGAATGATAGAGAGTGGGCAGAATTAAGGTGGAGAGCTGGTAGTTTGAATCTGTGATAGGTGGAAGTGGGGCATGCCCCAAAAAGTCCTTCACAGCAGAATGACACCAACATGTTTACATGGTTTGCAAACAAACATAAAAACCTGGAGGGGGAGTTTGCCCAATTGAACACAAGATTAACATATGCAAGAGTTTGCCCAGCTGGACATAGAAGAAAGGCAAGAATACAGTTCAGGTTAACAACCATTACAAGAGGCAGTTTACAGAATCTAGGAGGCACTGTGGGTCACCCTGGAGACAGGAAATGACACCACAATCCACACAGAGGATGTATACAGACCCCCATCTCAGGGGAGAAATGACAAGGAAATGATAGAAGGCATCCTTAAGATGGCAGAAAAAGAGGATTTATTGTTGATGAGGGACCTGAATATGCCAGATGTTAACTGGAGCACCTTTGCTGCAGCCACATACAAGAGCAGGGTCATTCCTGATGCCCTACAGGGGGCATTATTTAAGACAGTTAGTGTTGGAACCCACTCAGGAGGGAGCAATCTTAGACGTGGTACTTTCAAATGGGGAGAGAGAGAGGATCGCCAATCTAGAAATGGGTAGCCATCTGGGAACAAGTGACCACCAATCAGTGTGGATCATGATAAACACAGCCACAGAGTCAAGCCATACACAAGTTAGGGTACTTGACTTTAGGAGGGCTGACTTTGCCAAAATGAAAGAGTCACTCAGAAAAGCACTAGCAAACAGGCAAAAAGGAAGGGTGGATAAACAATGGGGAAACATCAGAACTACCATCACAGAGGCAACAAACCTTTGTGTGAAGCAAATATACAAATCAAAATGAAAGAAAAAAAAACACAACATGGTTCTCAAAAGAGGTGAAGTGGGGAAGGTTAGGGAAAAAAAGATGGCATTCAGGAAGTATACGGAAAAACAGTGGAGAAGAACAGAGAACTGTACCTGTTAAACCAGAAGGAAGTGGGTAAGGCACTTAAAATAGCAAAGGCCCAAATCTAGGGAAAGATAGCCAGCTCAGTTAAGAAAGGGGATAAAACCTTTTATAGGTACGTTAGGAAATGAAGGAAGACCAAGAGAGGGATAGTGAGGCTTAATATAGAGAATGGTGAGTGGGCAGAGAGGGGAAGTGAAAAAGCAGGGATACTGAATGAATACTTCTGCTCAGTATTCACAAAAGAAGAGGAGGGAGAGGTACCTAATCCAATCAATAGAAGCTCTCTGGATAGGGGGGTTGATATCAATCCTTTCACAGAAGAAAGGGTTCTGAAATAACTTCTAAAATTGAAGGTGGACAAAGCAATGGGGCCTGATCGGATTCACCCCAGAACTGTAAAAGAACTAAAGGAAGAACTGGTGACACCACTGACTACCCTTTTTAACAAAGCATTTGAGGATGGTGTGATACCTAAGGACTGGAAGAGGGTGGATGTGATTCCCCTTTCACAAATGTGGGAGCAAAGCGGAGGCAGGAAACTACAGACCTGTTAGCTTGACCTCAGTGGTAGGAAAAATGATGGAATCACTTCTGAAAGCGGGGCACAGGACCCAAGGCAGCATAGATTCACAGTGGGAAGGTCATGTCAGATGAATCTAGTAGATTTCTTTGACTGGATGACCAGAATATTAGACCAGGGAGGGGCTGTGAACATGGCCTACTTAGACTTTAGCAAGGCATTTGACACAGTCCCACACAAAAGATTAAGAAACATATAAGCCAGCCTGGAAGTGGGACCAAGGGTGGTAGCCTGTGTAAACAATTGGCTGGACAACAGGACACAGAGGGTAATAGTAAATGGAGTTCACTCAGAAGAAAGGGAGGTTACTAGTAGGGTACTGCAGGGTTCAGTACTGGGTCCAGTCCTTTTTAATGTTTTTCTAAATGACATTTGGATGAACTGGAAGGTAAAGTATGCCTCTTAGTAAATGACACAAAGATCTGCAACAGGATTGATACACAGGGGAGGGGTAAAAAGGAGGAGAAGGGACTTGGCAAGGTTGGAGGAATGGTAAAAAGTACGGCAGCTTAGATTCAATGCAAAAAAAGTGCAAAGTAATGCACCTGGTAAACAAAAACCCAGAGGAAGAATACATGGGGTGAGGGGGTATTGACAACAACAAAAATGGAAAATGACCTGGGGTAGTTATATCAGATGACCTAAAGGTAAGCAAACAATGTGAGAAGGCAGTAAGGCGGGCTGGGTGGGGGAATACTGGAATGTATATGGAGAGGCATCACCAGCAGAAAACAGGAAGTTGTTATCCCTCTGTAGAGACAGTTGGTAAGACCCCATCTGGAGTACTGTGTCCAGTTCTGGAGACCCCATCTCCGCAAGGAGATGGACAGGATGGAGGCAGTCCAGAGGAGGGCAACTAAAATGGTACAGGGTCTGCAACAGAAGCCATACAAAGAGAGACTAAAGCAGTTTAATATGTATACTCTTGAGGAAAGGAGGGGGGGCAGGGACATGATAGAAACTTTCAAGTGCATCAAGGGAATCAACAAAGTCCAAGAGGGTAGCATCTTTCAGAAGAAGAGTTGTGCAAGAACAAGGGGACACAATTTGAAGATAAAGGGAGGACAGCTCAGGGACAATGTGGTGAAGTATTTTTTCACAGAGAGGGTGGCAGATTCATGGAACAGCCTTCCTGAGGAAGTTATGGGGTCAAAGACAGTGGGGGAATTCAAGAATGCAGGGGACAGACATAAGGCAATTCTGGTAGGGGTGTAGGAAGAAGTAGGCTGTTGGTTAACTAGGATCTGCAGCTTATCCAATAGGTAGGTAAATGGGCAGACTAGGTGGGCCAAGTGGTCCTTATGTGCCATCAAATTCAATCTTTCTGTGTTTATGATTCTAGTACAAAATGCAAGAGATATAGTACTGAGCACCCTTCAGCAGCTCTGAAACCAGTCCAGTTCAGTTGGTTAAGCACCATATCACATTCCACAAGTAAAACAATCCAAGAAACCAGCTGCTCTAGTTACTCCATGCATAGATGCCTGCTGGACCAGTGAACCTCCGATCACTTTAATAGGGAGCCAATATATCACATTTTTCACTAAATCATCAGCAAGTTCCCTTCCCCTTTTCTAGGAAACCATGATCACTACAACAGGAATCTCTTAGAAGTGATCAATAATAAAGGAAGTGAACGTAAAGTGAGAGAGAAAATATAATCTAGTGATCAGACTACTGGCCTATGAATCAGGAAATTACAGGCTTCAATCTCACCATACCATAAATATAATTTACTGATCAGAATTTTGGCCTATGAATCAGAAAAGTACATGCTTCAATCCAACCATACTGCTGGCTCCTTGTATGACCTTGAGCAGGTGTTTCAACCTTCCTGTACTTCAGAGCTTTCAGCTGGAATAATCAATGAACATGCCCAGTTGTACTATACTGAATAAATAAATCATGGTTTTGTTCCCCCTCTATAATTTGTTCTGTAACTTGGAAGAAGTACACATTTAAAATATGTTTACCATTCCTAAGCATGCCAGTGACTCCTTAAAATCTGCACAAAAAAATACATATTTTCAGTTACAAAACTAAATGGTAATCTTAAGTGCACACAGAAAATAGAGTTACACTCAGCATTTCAACCATATGTATTCTTCAGGAACTATCTTAAAAAAAAGCGTTAGTGGAGAAATAACGGGAAATAAGGGATGTAGGGCCACTAGAAGGGCCACTAGAGTGGTGAGGGTGGCTAAGGCAAGGAAGGAGCAGAACCTGGCCAGGGAAATTAGGAGAGGGAAAAAGGGGTTCTTTAGATACATTGGGGAAAGACGAAGGGTGAAGGGGCAGATTAGCAGGATTAAATCAGGGAAGAGATGGGCACAAGACCCAGAGGAGCAGGCTGAGGTACTAAATGAGTACTTCACCTCAGTTTTCACCAGGGAAAATGGGGATGCTGCATCATACATGGGAGGAGACAGAGATAATGAGGAGGGGGGCCCCTACCAATCGGCAGGTCTGGGGAGAGGGGGGGCATCACTGGCAGGTGGGGGGAAGGCTAAGCAGGGAGAAGAGGTACTGGAAGTGGAAATCACAGCAGAGAGAGTGAGGGAAGCCCTCAGCTCCCTTAAGATGGAGAAAGCACCGGGGCCGGATAAATTACATCCTAGAGTGCTGAAGGAACTTGCAGATGTCCTGGCGAAACCCCTGGCAGAGCTTTTCACCATCTCTCTGAGGACAGGGTGGGTGCCCCAAGACTGGAAGGTGGCGCATATAGTGCCTATCCACAAGGGGGGATCAAGGGAGGTGGCAGGGAACTACAGGCCTGTCAGCCTGACATCGGTGGTGGGCAAGGTGATGGAGGGCATTTTCAAGGAGAGGCTAGGGGGGGACCTGGATAAGTCAGGGTGCCTGGACGATAGACAGCATGGATTCATCCCGGGGAAATCGTGTCAGACAAACCTGGTGGAGTTCTATGACTGGGTGACAAGTGCCTTGGACCTGGTAGACCAGTGAATGTCCTCTTCTAGACTTCAGCAAGGCATTTGACTCTGTTCCTCACGTGCCTGTTGGATAAACTAGGAGAAATGGGGTGGGAAACCAGATGATCCGATGGATAGGCAATTGGCTCCAGGACTGGACCCAGAGGGTTGTAGTTGGTGGGATAGTCTCTTCCCCAAGGAGGGTCATTAGTGGGTCCCACAGGGATCAGTCCTTGGGCCCCTTCTGTTCAACGCCTCGTATCTGGACATAAGGGACAGGAATCAGAGTGAGATGAGTCTCTTTGCAGATGACTCGAAACTGGGGGCGGTGGTGGATGGGGAGGAGGGGAGGGTGGCCCTGCAGGGGGACATGGAGGCTCTGGAAAGATGGTCTAGAAAGTGGAAGCTGAGGTTTAATACAGGGAAATGCAAGGTACTCCACCTGGGGGCCAGAAACCCAGGCCAAGTGTACACCCTGGGGGGGGAAATACTACAAGTCTCAATGGCTGAGAGGGACCTGGGGGTGGTGGTGGATGTCAAGATGAACAACTCTGAGACTTGTAGGAGGGCAGCAGCCAAGGCCAACAGGATGCTGGGATGCATCGCTAGGGATCACCTCCAGAAGAAGGGAAGTGATACTCCTCTGTATAACTGCTTGGTGAGGCCGCACTTGAGTACTCGCGTGCAGTTTTTGGAGGCCGCGACTAAAGAGGGACATTAACCTCCTGGAGAGGGTCCAGAGGAGGGCAACCAAAATGATTTGGGGCTTGGGGGACAGGACCTATGAGGAGAGGCTCGAAGAGCTAAATATGTACACTTTGGAAGAGAGAAGGGACCGAGGGACATGATAGAGGTCTTCAGGTACATGAAGAGGGTAAATAGGGGAGGAACAGTGAGGGTGCTTCGAAGGAAGGAGGAGGGGGCCACTAGAGGGCATTGGTGGAAGCTGGAAGGGGGAAGATTCAGGGGAGAAAGGAGGAGGTGCTACTTCACTGAGAGGGTGGTAGAGCCATGGAATGCACTACCTAGGGGGCTGGTGGAGGCAGAGACAGTGGAGGGGTTCAAGAGGGGGTGGGACAGGTACAGGGGAAGGGTTCAGGAAGCAAAATCCAATGCAGCAAGAATATCTGGAACTGGGAAGGGAGAAGTCAGAGAAGGTGAGGGGGACAACAAGGTCAGCACCCAGGGTGGGGGCTGACCAAACGAGCAGATACGAAAGACCATTAGGCCTATTCTGCTGGCATTTTAGTATGTTAGTATGTTAGTATGTTTGAGGAAAGAAAATAGGGGAGGCTCTAGAAGAAAACGTGATAATAGGCCAGGTAAGAAAATAATCTGGAAAACAAAAAGATGATGGGAATGAAAAGGCGTTGTAGGAGTGAATGAATTTGGAAGTCCTCAAATGGGCACTAATTAACAAGGTTTATTAGGAAAGCTGAAAGGTGACAAAATGTAATGGAAGGAGACAGAGACAGAGACAGCTGGAGAAAATGAAAATAAATGCACACACATAGTTGGAATGTAGGGGAAGGAGGCAGAGCTAGAGGCAGCTGGGAAAAATGAAAATAGATACCCTATGCACACACAGCTAGAATGTGCATGTGAGTATGCCCACCCCACACACAAACACACCGGCTGGAAATGTATGCAGGCATATCCACACATGGAAACATACCATGCACACGTGAAAGCAAAAATATGACTGGGATGGGGTATAAAAGACAGACTATCATGGTAAACAATAAGGTGACTGAAAGATGTTTGTGGAAAATAAGTCTCATTTAAAGCAGAGGGCTGCTGGGAGTCAAGCAGATATCAGCTTGGTGTCCTTGTTTTTTTTTTTCCTTGGTCAGCATCTGGGAAACCATGCTCAAGAACAAAGAGAGATCATTAATATTGTGGTCCATGGAGGTAAAGTGGAATACAATGGGTTTATCAGTGCCTTCATTCCTGACTGCCTTGTAATATTCCCTTAATCTCCATGCCATGCATCTGTCAGTTTCTCCAATGTACTTCCTGCAAAGAATAGAATATATTACATTACTGGCCAAAGGTACCAGCATGGGTCCCAGCTTTGCCAATTTATTTGTTAGATGGGTGTCTGGGTATCCTCAGTGAATAAAAAAACATACTGTGCAATATCTGAGCCTGCTCAACAAAGTCGTCATCTTCACTGCATAACCCATGAAGTCTAAAGAACTACAGATATGGCAATCCATTCTTAACATATTTTGTACGAAAGGAGCTGTGAGGGAGAACACTATGTGTGTCAGTGGGTTTCTAACAAACCAATGTCTTCATACTAGTGTTCTGCACTGAAAAATTGATATCTAGAAAAGGGAATGTGGAAGAGGATACTTTGACAGTGAACTGAAGAGATGGAGGGGCCATGGTAAACTTGTCAAAGAGAATTCGACAAGTTTCGCTGGAGTACGAGGTGACACATGGGCATTGAACCCAGGATGAATCCAAGCTTTGCCAACCTGTTTGTTGGTTAGGTTGAGAAACAGTTTTTTCTCTCCTTCACAGGGACTGAGCCTGCCCTCTACAAATGCTACATAGATGAATGTGTGGGGGACACTTCCTGCTCAAGGGACACCCTCCATATCTTCTTGGACAAATTTACCATGGCCCATCCATCCTTTCAGCACATTGTCAAAGTATCCCCCTCCACACTACATTATTTAGATATCAAATTGTCAGTGCAGAACACTGGTCTGAAAACATTGGTCTATTACATACCCACTGACTCACACAACTTTCTCCTCCAAAGCTGCTTCCATCCAAAACATGTTAAGAATGGATTGTCATGTTCAGTTTCTTAGACTTCACAGGTTATGCAATGAAGATGATGATTTTGCTGAACAGGCCCAAATAATAAGCAGTTTATTTTTTTTCTTATTCATAGTAGATACCTAGAAAGCTCAATGGGCAGAACACTCTCCCGGGTCAGTAATATTCCCAATAACCTTTACCCTTGTAGGAGGAATACACTCATGCAACAAAAACGCATTCCACTAGTGCTCCCCTTCCATCATAATACACCTTCTCTTGACAAGAAACTCACTAGTAACTTCCCTATTTTACAAACTGACCCTAATACTGAAGCTTCTTTACAGAGCCACCAATTGCCTCTTACCACAAACCACTCAACCTGTGGAATCAACGGGTATGAAGCAGCCTGCATGCTCCTAACAGTTCCTCCATACCAGGTACCAAAGCTTGCAACAGAACTCTATTATAACTGCAAATCTATTTCTAGTGTCACTGAAATTAGGAGTCCCACAGGTATTTTTCACATCATCAAGGAGTTCTCATGCACTTCCAGTAATGTGATATACAGTGCTGCATTCTTCATAAGAAGAGTGTGGCTATCTTCATGTGACAAATTGCCAGATACCTGGCTGACTGACTCAGATAATATTACAGGGCAGTCAGGAACTGAAACACTTATCAACCCATTCTACCCCACTTTACTTCTAGGGACCACAACGTTGATAATCTTTCTGATTGTGTCCTTCACCGGGATTTCCAGGATGCTGATCAAAGAAAAAACATTGAAACCAAGCAAATCATCCATACAGTTTCCCAGCAGCCCTACACTTTACATGACAGACTTATTTTCTACTAGCATTGTTCAGCCACTTAATTGTTTACCACCATAGCCTGTCTTTTTCACCCCCGTCTTTGTCATATCTTTGCTTGCATGTGTACATGATATGTTTGCATGTGTGAGTATGCCCGAACATATTTCCATTTAGTGTTTGTTTGTGTGTGGGGTGGGCATACTCAAATGGTCAGTCTAGCTAAGTGTGTGCATCTATTTGCATTTACCACAGCTGTCTCTGTCTCTGCCTTCTTCCCTCACATTTGTCACTTGTTAGCCTTCTTACTAGACCTTGTTAATTAGCCCCCACTTAAAGACTCCAAAGCTCATTCAGTCCTACTATGTCTTTTTATTCCGTCACCTTTTTCTTTTCCTTATTCTTTTCTTACCTTGACCATAATCACTTTTTTCCTCATAGAGACTTCCCATATTTCCTTTTCTCACCTATATATCCCATATTTCTCCTACCTTGCCACTAACTTTGTTTCTTTCTCTTTTAGATAATTCCTGAAGAAGACCTATGGTTGAAACATCGACTCTATTTTCAGTGTGCATTTAATATTATAATTTTGTTTTGTTTTCAGACCACATGTTAATGCAGCACCTTGTTTTTTTTTGTTTGCTCCTACATATTTTAAGTTATTTAAAAAAGTTTGATTATCATCAAAATGTGTTTTATCATATTTAACTTCTGTATGTATAAAGGCTCACCCTTAAAAGTAATCAACTTACTCCATGGAGCTTCAGGTAGACTAATTTTATCTCTGTAATTATTCACAAAGTAATATTACAAACAAAAAAGTAGTAATTATATTGTAAATACCTGTAGTGAAGTGTCCTCCTTTTGTTGATAGAATGATTGGAACTGAAAATAGACCACATATATTTAAATTTAAAATAATGTCTTCTAAAAACGTATACAGATTACCATTTGGATTAGATAGCACTTCATTCTAGAAATTAGGGCTACCTCCATTAATAAAACTGCATATATATATATATATATATATATATATACACACTTACAAACACACTCAAACACACACACACAGACAAATTTACTTTCACAAATACTGAACTTATTAACTTATTGCATTATGGGATAATTTGCAGCCTGGTCTTGACTGGCACAACATACTGCTAGGAAAGGTTTGAGGTCATTACTCTCCAGTAATGCATTTTCATCACCTTTTTATTGCTACCAAATTGACCAATGATATTTAAAATTTATAAACACATGAATAATTACTTTCGTTAGCTGATTCTACAATTTTGGATGGGATTGAATAATAGCCTAAAAATATAGAAGCAGTATTATCAGCTTCATATTTACAATACATCACAATAAGTCAAGTCTAATTCATTTACATTGCATTGTCCAAGGGTTTATACTGTAGTTCATGTATAGTATAACATGCTTCAATTTCCCTTTTCTTTTTTTTGTAATAACTAGCTAGGACTAATAGCAAAAGCTACTAATTTTCAAGAACGACTTGACTCAGGACATGAAATGGTAACACTACAACAATAGAACAAATCCAATACTACAAATCAAATGCTAATTAAAACAATTACATTTAGACTTGCCCTGCAAATATCGCCTACATATTTTTAAAATACAATGTGTATTAAAGTTCAAAAAAGAAAGTGTTTAAATATATTTTTTTAAATACAGCATGTATTACAGTTCAAGAAATAAAAAGTTAGAATGCTTCACAGTTTGACTGCAAAAAATAGAAAATTCTCTGACAGAAATTTTTCTCATGGGAATTAGTTAATGCAAAAAAAGTATTATTAAAGCACCTAGGCAAAGCTATTATATTTATTTAAACATTTACTCACTATTATAACTCATTGAAGTACACCATCTTGTTTTTGTGGGAATTCCAGGATACAGTAGTCAAAATCTCCATCACTTACTTACTTACATACATATGTAACTATATTTGCAAAAAACATAGTTAAAGCACCAGTTAGGATAACAACACCACAAAAGTAAGGACATGTAGTGTTAGAGTTTCCAACCCTAACTCTCCCCCCAACCCATCAACAAAAGGAAAAAGCATTAGGGTTTGGATCTCCATAGTGTTGGCAAATCAGTGGTGGGGTCTTCCTTTGGGGTTGTGAACCCTAATGCCCATCCTGTTCCCTGTGCAAACAATGTCCCACATGATCTCCTTTCTTCATGCAGGGCCTGCAGACACATGCATGAAGAAAGCTACAAAAAATGGTATTGGCAACATGTGGTGAGACTTACATCTGTGCCTTTGAAAAGCATATCACTCTGAGGCAGTGGCTTGGACCTGTACCTTGTGCTTAAGACATGAAGCTATGGGCTTGGGGAGGAGGGCTGAGCATTAGGGTTGACAAGCCCAAGGAAGACACCACCACTGATTCACCAGGTCTCTAGAGACCTCAAATCCAAATGTTTCATGCTTTTGCTGCTGGGGGGGGGGTGAGAGGTTAGAGTTGGAAACCTTAATGCTGCATTTCCTTACATTTCTCATAATAAGTTACTCTAACTGGTGTAATAACAATGTTTTTTGCAAAGAATTTCCCTTCTTTTTAAGACAGTGGATATAAATCCTCATTAATACAGATCCCTTTAAGACTTGAGTGAACAGATGCAGACACATACAGGGTCATCTGGGCTGTGCACCAAGGGAACACTCTACCTGCCTTCAGAAGTGCAGGGCCCTGTGTACCGTATCCTTCTGTGCTGCATCAGCTGTCAAAAGATACCAGACTTATGAAAAGCATAGGAAAATGTCAATGTATTTTTATAACTGTGCTTTTTTTATATATATATTTTGACCCCACATTTTCAACATAGCCTTGTTACAAACCCGCCTCATGAACCCAGTACAATATGTGAAAATTTTTCAAATTTAGATAAAAATGCCTTTCTACAGTACAAGTGTGAAAACACATTTTGTCTACATTTTGAAAAAAATGAGTTACTACATTAAAGAGGTTATATAAAAATGGCAATGTTGAAAATCTGGGGTCAAAATATTTAATTTACCATTATGAAGATATGCTGCAAAAATTTATTTATCTATCAATCTATCTATCTATCTATCTATGATTCGGATTAGTGTCTTTGAGCTGAGGGCTTGTTTACAAAGGTTCCAAGTCAGTCAACAAACAATACAGTACAATACAATAAAATACATTACATTCCCATATAACACAATGCAATTCAACAGGGTAAGACACAAGAATGCATGGTTTCAAAGCTTTTAAAGTAGAGAGATGAATCATTATAATAGTAAGGAAGTGCTCAAAACATCTCAGCACTACTAGAGTGTGGTGCATTGCTTAGATAAGTGCATAACCAGTCCTTAGCTCAAGCTTCAGGTTATGTGGAATAGGGGGAAGAGCAGCCAGAAATGACGTTATCAGTTGTGTAGAGGAGATCAGGGTGAGGTGGTAGTAGATGATGGATGAGTAGTCACGGGAGAAGGAGGAGATGAGGTAAAGGCTTGGAGATGGGAGGGGGCAGCTGAGGCTGGGCATGGATGGTGGAGAGTGGCAAGATAGAATCAAGGACTGGTGGGAATTAGGTAATGCAGCCACATATATATTTTTATGTGCAAGTAGGGAGCAGAGTCCAGTTCTGAAATGTCATTGCTTATTACACTCAATAAGGGAGGTGGGCAGTTTGGTGAACCATTTGCATCACCAGAAGGAGAGGGATCTCTGGACTAGTGATGTGCATTTAAAAGGCACCTTTTAATAGCACTTTTTGTGCAGATGATAGGAAGGACAGTCTTGAATAGGCTTGAAGCTGAGTTAGGAGTAATCCCTAACATAAATTTCTTTGCTAGCAGGTAGGTCTGATATTGTGCCCTGAGATGTAAGGAAGCTATTCTGTCTCATTGTAGAGGATACAAGTATGGTTTAGGTGGTCTGCCCAAAGGATCAAGCAGCAGGCCTGGTTGAGTATGATTTTTATTTTCTATCCTTTTTAGAGTGGTGTCAGAATCAGCCCCATATGTCACCATGTCATATTCGATTGTGGATGGGACAGATCAACTCATGATGAGTTTTAAGGCTTCAGGAGTCATGGAGTGTCAGTGATGGTAGAGGATACCCAACTTCATATTTGCATTCTTGATGTTGTGGTTGATGTGAGTGGAGAAGGACAGGGAGTCATCCAGGTGGACACCAAGGTATCTGAATGTACAGACCTGCTCCAAAGTATCTCCTTTGTGACTCTGCATCATAAGTGGACCAAAGTTCTTCTTGTTCTGTGGGACTGTGAAGATCATATTTTTGGTTTTCTTGTAGTTAAGCATTAGTTTATTCTGGGTGAACCACAATTTTACATTGCTGAAGTTAGCTTGTAATTCTGTGCTGACAGAGGACTGACTTTTTCCATTTACTGAAATAACAATATCATCAACATAGAGTACAACATGTGCTGGGCATGTGAAGGGTAGGGAATTAAAACCATGCTATGGTGTCTTTGGACAGACCTGTAGACAATAAGCAGTTCAGGAGAAGATGATGGTTCATGGAGTCAAATGCCTTTGTGAGGTCTATGAAGATAAATCCCACTGCTAGGCCATTATCTAAAGCATCATATAGCTTTGAAGTGTGTTCAAAAAAGGTAGTGATGGTGGAGTGATTCTTCCAGAATCCATGTTGCTGTGAGCACAGTAGGTTGTACTTTTTCAGGTATTCTGTGAGTTGATCAGACACTACTATTTTCAAGGCTTTGAAGAGGTTTGGTAGAACTGAGATGGACCTTAAGTTAGACAGGTTGGTTCTATCACCAGATATAAAGATGGGGGGTGACTAGAACTGCCTTCAATCTGTCAGGGAACACACCTGTTCAGAGAGAGGCATTGAAGACTTTAGTGAGAGTATGTACAAGCTCATTTAGGGTGAGGGCAATCAGCTTCATGTCAACTAAGTTACTCCCCATCCTAGTCTTCTCAAGGACCCGACTGATGTATTTTTTTGTCTTGGCACTTGTAATCTGTTTGAAGTAAAAAGGTGGTATGTTTCTGCTAGGTGGGGAGGTTGGATTCTCATTCGGAGGTAGACCAGCAGGTAGGGGGTGTGTTATTCATTCGATAGCACAGCGCTGAGGTTGGTGAAAGCTAGGTTGAAGGCACTTGCAATATCCTTGGGCTCCTGAAGTATTGCAGTAGCTGTTTGAATCAGGTCAGGTGGTGTTCCAGAGGCCTTTCCTGTGAGTCATTTCACAGAGTTCCAAAACTCCCTACTACAGCCCCAGTTCTTGTGTAGAAGACCAGAGTAGTATGATGCTTTGGCTAATTGAACAAACTTTGTGCATTTATTTCTGGTTGCCTTATGAGAAATTAGGTCAATCTGTATTCCAGATGCCTTGGCCTTGTGCCACAGACTGTGTTTATGGCACATGAGCTCGAGGAGGGATCCAGAGAGCCATTTGTTGGTAGACACTTTAAGTTTTTTGGTCCTATACAGGGTGAAGATGTCATATGCTTTTGTGAATGTCATAATGAAGTAGTCAAGGGCTTGGTTCCCTTACAGGTTATTGTTGAGGGGGACCTGTCCAACAGCCATAGATATTGTTTGAAGGTCTCTAATTGCACAGTTCTTAGGGATCTATTTCTAGAGACTTGGAGTTGCACTTGGTGAATCAATTTGTTCAGGTATACATCAACACGGAATGGTCGCTGATGGAGTGTGGTAAGATGGCCACCCCAGTGATGTGTTCGGGGCAGGTAGAGAGCAGCCAGTCAATTAGTGCACTGGTGCCGGCCTGGTAGTTGTGCCTAGTGGCCTGTGATGCCATTTGAGTTATTTAGAAGTCAGATATTTGTTCTTTGACTATTGATGCATCCTGGGATTGCCAGTTTATTCTGAAGTCTCAACATTTCAATGTACACTCATAACTTCATTGTTTTGTAATATTTTTACCCTAGATTTTCTACATTTGTATGACCCCACCTCATTAACATGGGTGGAGAAAATGTTCAAAACCTGAACAAAAGGGGATTTTGTGCATCAACAACCTAATTCTGTGGCATGGGTGTGAAAACACATTTTGGCCAATATTTAAAAAATGACAGTTTTCATGTTCATGAGGTGATGTGAAAAAAATGGATATGTTGAAAATGTATGGTCAAATATTTAAAATTATGAAAGGTATGAGTATGCATTTCAAAACTTCAATTTACGCTAATAACTTTGTCATTTTTAAGTATTCTGGCCCTAAATTTTTAACACAGCCTTCTTATGACCCCACCTCATAAACAATGGCAAAGAACATCTTCAAATTATGCCTAAATAAACATTTGTCAATGCCGAATGTTTGCTTGTTGGCATTAAAATTGAAAGTGCAGGGGTTAGACAGATGCAGAATAGGAATGGCAGTGAAGTATTGAACTGATGCCAACCCCACCCCCAACCTGCAGAGATGGACAGGCTTTGGGGTGTACTTTTTGGTTATCGCCTATAACGCGCATGCCATTTCACCTCACCCTAACCTGCTGACACCGACAAGTGTTGAGGTGTGCCTTGGAGTATTTGGGCTTTACACTCACCCCATTCCATAAGGAAATACACTGAAATGGGTGTAGTACAATAGAATGGGGTAAGCTCTGGGGCCAAAAAGTCCAAGGCACACCTCGATGCCTATCACTAGCAAGGTGGGGGTGGGGGTGGAATGGCGTGAGCATTCCTGTCGACAGTCCCAAGTCACATTCCTGATGCCTGTCAATCCCTACAGGGTATTGCGTTATGGTCAAAAACCCTAACACCCTGGGTGTTTCTTGGTATTTTCACTCCAAGTTTTTAGCATGGGCTTTTTGTGAACAGTGACACTATCAGTGCATGAGCCAAAATGTGATTTTGCACAGTGACTATGCCATTTGGTGCCACAGGTGCAAAAACACATTTTGAACAGGATGTGAAAAATGACAGCTGTACTGTTCATAAGAAGGTGTAAAAAATGGTACTGTTGAAAATCTGGAGTGAAAATATAACAAAAATTTGGTGAGTCACTGGCATGCGTAGAAACTGTGCAATGCACACCTGTAATGAAATTATTTGGAGGATTTTTTACACCAGATTTTCAACATAGGCATTTTGGGACCTCTGCTCATGAACAATGGTACTGTAATTTTTTAAATCTGTCCCAAACATTGATTTCCCAAAGTGACTGTGATATTCTGCGCCAGAAGTGGGAAACACATTTTGGACAGGATGTGAAAAATGACAGCTGTACTGTTCATAAGAGGATGTGGAAAAATGGCAATGTTTAAAATATGGAGTGAAAATTTTACAGATTCGCAAAGTTATGAGTGTGTGTGAAACTACAATGCACGTGCATAACAGTCATTTTTTAGAATTTTTTTATCAAATTTGCAACATAGGCTTTTTGAGAGCCCACCTCATGAACAGTGACACTGTTGTTTAATTAATTGGTCTCGAAAGGTGATTCCATGCAGTGACTGCAAAATCACCTTTTGGGACTGAATAACCACATGACAGTCACTGAATTAATGAGATGGGGTCCCTAGAACCCCATATTGAAAGTTTGGTGCAAAAATTCAGAAAAATGACTGAGATATCCACATAAGCTGAAAAAAAAAACATTTATGCCATTATACATCTTACTGGGGTTTTTTCAGTTCACTGTTGGCTTTGAAGAGTGCAGATGTGTTCCCGGTGCACCAAAGATCGTTGAGCTGGACTCCGGAGGTATGTATGGAGTGAGGTAGATGTGGGGGGGTAGGGTGCTGTGGGTTGGGGAGGAGCACCTGACTCAACGAGGGATAATTTTTCTTTTGCAGGAAACAAAATAAATAAAAAAACAATGTGGGAAGGTTTTCTGCTTTTGCAGATACTTTGGCATGCTGGGATGGGCTCCCATCATGCCACCTGAGTGTTTCTTTGGAAGAGTCTGTAGCTGACAGGGATTGGGCACCACTGTTGGCAGAATGTTGGAGGGGCTGGCGCATGAGCCGAGGGGGATTGGGCACCCCCTCAGCACACAACAGATGGGGGTATCATGCCAATGGATATTGAGCTACCCCATCAGCAAATGAAATGGGGAGGTGTAGTGATAGTATAATATGTTGATTATTGTTACTCCATTTTGTATGGTATTTCATGTAATGTATGTCATTTTATACTCCATTTTGTATTGTGTGACTCCATTTTACATGCTGCTTCATTTAATTGGTGTTTTGCTCTTTAGATAGCCTCATTATTATGTTTTGCTTCAGACAGTGTATTTTGCTGACTTGAAGGTCGCATATTATCAGGCAACCTGTTTTTGTAGTTTTGTTTAAACTTCTGCTTAGCTCATAGTGTTCTAGGCACCCGGCCAGTGTTTGGCGCACAGTGACCTAGCAGGTGTGGGGAATTCTGAGCAGTCCTTATCGTGTGAATTTGCAACATTCTGGAAGCCCGGCCAGCTTCTAGAATGTGGGAAAATAACACAATGAAGGCTGCACGGTTATTTTTAGCATAGAATAAGATATAAATGTAGCTTTCTCAATGCCTGGTTAGAAGCCTCTCCTGCAGGGTGGACGCATCGCTGTGGGGCCAGTTCCCGGTTCGAGAGACTCCTAGCCAGGCTGACAAGGGGGCTTCCCAGCCATTGGAAGAGGGCTTGGATGATGCTTTATTGAATCGGTGATGTATAACCTTTTGTATTATATTTTGTTATAATAAAAGCTTTGGCTTGCTGTACTTATTGTTTTGTTATGTGTGTATGTGAGTGTAGTGGGCAAATAGCTGCTTGGTTTGAGTTGGCAGAACATTTTTGGCGTAGTCGGCAGGATTCGAAAATAAAATGTCTATTTTTAGGAAAAAGGATGAGTTCTTTTTTTTAAAGGTGTATTAAGGCTTAAACAAGCAAGGGCAACTGCCCTTTGTACTTGTAATTTGTGCTTGCTGCAAGTATATACTGTTAGAGCCAATGATGGCTTTCACAGTTCAGGCTGCTTTTAGGAGAAAAGCAGCGGCTGGTTAAGTAAAGTTAGATAAGCAACATCTAGAAAAAGAAAAATAAACTACTGTGGATGTACGCACAGTAGGTGACTACAGACGGGATGATTTGAAAATCCTCCCCCCATGTTGCCTATCTGTGTAGTTTCAAGTTTTTCTGTATACATTTGATCCTAAACCCAAGTACTGGGGACCTCTACCAGATGGATCTCAACCTAGTACTGTTAGAGATTTTTGTTTGTTTTGTTTTTAAACTGCAAACCAGAGCTCTGGAAAAAGACTTGGTTTGGCAGGTTACTAAAATGGCCAAAAAAAAAACCTTTGAAAGGGTTAAAACCTTTGAAAGAGTTAATAGCTGCAGCGTTTGGAAATTATCACGAAGGTCCTGCAGTCAGTTTTCTTACTTAGACTAATGTATCGGAAAAGAAGAAGAAAAATACCTTGGCACCGGGTAAGTCTGAATTTTTTTTATTCAAAGTTGTTTTATGTCTGTCTGTTCTCATGCATATTTTTAGCTTATATCTGTGTTCTGTAATTATGTTCTGTTGTCAAGGTTGCGAGATAGGATTGACTGCCTTCAGTGCACAACAGGTTACAGAGAAAAAAAAAAGAGAGAGGAAGCTTCTTTGCCTCATAGCTGACTGTTTTAATTGGCTTTGTTTTTAATGGAACATTTGTGCTGCCTAGATAGGGTCAGTGAAGAACTTTTGTTTGCTTGGAGCAGGTAGCGTTGATGGTGAAGAATTATGATGTCATATAGATTGCAATGTGCAGAAAGAGTTGTAGTTTGCAAGCAACGTGCCAAGCCACTGCTAGGTGAAAATGTAATGTGTTAACAGCTATAAATGGCTTTATCATACTTCTAGTTAAAACCAGAAACTTTTGCAAAATGGCAGAGTGCCATATTTTAGTTATGTGCCAAAAGGTGTAATCATGTTATACGAGATGTGTTCACTTACAGATGATGTGTTTAAACAGTGTTTTGTTCTGGAAAGATTTGGCATGGCAATATGTATAGATGTGTTGGTTTAAAAATTATCAGTGTTACAAGACAGGCAGGAGGTAGCACATATATCTAAACCACGTACAGTTTTCTAATGGAACTATGGGCATTACCTCAGCAAATTGGTGTGAAACAATGTCAGTCTTATTTTGTGTTAAGTATTTCTTTTGTGTATGTGTATGTGTGTACTGTCTTGGCCAGCAGTTTTATTGTGTAAAGATATTTTAATATTGGTGGTGTTCAAGGACACTACAGGAATGGCTGGGTTTGAATGACCCTTGCATGCACACTGTGACCTTTTGCACATTATTTGACCTTCTTGTGTTTCAACATTTTATGTTACTACCAGTTCAAACTTGATGTGTATTCCATGCCTAAAGCACAACTTTTCACACAAATGTATGTTTTCATGAAAGCACACCAAGAGTGAACCATGTAATTTGACTTTTATTGCAAAACTAGTATTCTAAGTGAAGAGGAACAAACTTTACAATTTTGAAAAAAGGACTATACAGCTGTTTTTGAGAGTTTACCATCTACAGAGATACGTATCGCACGGGTATTACATCAATCTGGACATTTTGTCATGCTTAGGATAAGGGAACCTAGGGACGCTTGGCTTCTTTTATCCTATGGAAATAATCTTGTTTTATTTTTAAACTGATGTGTTTGTTTTGTTGTTTGTCTGTGTTTCACAGCTAACCTTTTATTGCTACAGTATTCAAGCTGTCTCTTGCACCTCGAGCTGTGTCTTCCACCAGTAGGAGCTTGAGGAGGGGTGAGCTACCCTTCCTCCTTCCAGTGTAATACCCACAAAGGTTGCAAGGTACATGTCATATTTATACTGATTCATGGTCTGTAGCCAATGGTTTAACAACCTGGCTGCCCACTTGGGCTAAGGATGAGTGGAAAATTTATTTGAAAGAAATATGGGGAAAAGAACTGTGGCAGGAAATATGGACTATGGTGCAAAATACTCAGACCACTGTATTTCATGTTGATGCTCATTGTGCTTCAGATACACTAGGACGATGGTATAATTCTATTGCAGATGAAAAAGCTAAGATTCTTTCAGTGGATATTGAAGAAACTCAAAGTCAGCAGTTATCAGGGCTGGCAAAATGGGCACATCAAAAATGTGGACATTTGGGAGAGAAAGCCACTTACAGGTGGGCATATAGTAGGGTGTACCCCTAACATTGGATTTGGTTAAAACTGTTATTGCTCAGTGTCCTATATGCCAACATGGGCAACAAAGACCAATCCTCATATTGTGAAAGGGCAATTGGGGAGAGCCTACGAAATTGAAAGAGAATTTGCATGAAGCATTACAGATTTTAAATAATAGACCAATTGGAGAATCTGAGACCCCTTAATGCGAATGATAACTCCTAATTTGCAAGTGCAGGCTTACTCAACTACAGAAACAGTGTTATATTGGGAAATTACATAGAGCTCTGTCTCCTTGCAGGCAACCCAGAAGCTGCTGGACTTGATTTACATGCCCTTCAAGAATACAGAATAAACAGCAGAAACATTCAAGTGATAGAAACTGGTATTGGAATACAAATTCCACCGAGACATTTTGGTTGGATAGCACCTAAATCAGAACTAGCCCTCAAGGGAATACAAATTTTGGGAGGGGTGATTGATTGTGATTACCAAGGAGAAGTGAAAGTAATTTTGTTGAATAGTAGAGAACAAAATCTGTTAATTCAACAGTATGACAGAGTGGCTCAATTATTAATTGTTCCAGTTAACAAAGTGACCCCTATAAAGGGACAAGCCCCCACACTCTTAACAGCAAGGGGGGATAAAGGTTTTAGATCTACAGGAGGTTTTAACAATGGTGCCAAAATATGGGTTATAAACCCAAATGGCCCTCCTGAACCAGCTGAGGTGATAGCCAACGGACGAGACAACACAGTGTTAATTATCAGATCAGGGAAAGAAAATGGGAATAGTGCCTGCACATAAATGTTATCTTCGAGAATAATGAAATTTGTGCTTTCTAGGTCCAGCAATGGATTTTAAAAGGAATGCTGGTGTGTCTTATGGTCCATTTGGCAGAGCTTAGTTACCCTGGAGGAAGGATTCAAAGGGTTAACTGTAATGACACTGGTTGTAAAGGAACCTGGAGTTGGAAAATGATACCAAAGATAGAACCCAGGGAACTTTAGCTGCCCATCCGGACAGAAGTGTGTGGTACTGAATATGACATTTTCACCAGGGGTCAATCTCTGGATGACAACTGGTGGCTCAGGACAATATGCCTATGAAACAGACGAAATCTCTTTGCAGAATAAGACTGCTATTAAATGCTGCAACTTACCGAATAGTTGCATGGTGACTGTACAACATAGACTTGATTGCTGCATGAATCAAATAGACATTTTCAATGCAAGTATTACTTTGATTGACATAGACACGTTATTCTGCATGAATGCTACTGTAATAACTAATAGAACTACTTGGGCAGATCACATTACAGTGTTGAAAAATCATCCTGTAATTAGCAATGATAGTATAGTTAAGGTTCCATCCACATGTACATCAGTAGCGCAATGATATCAGAAAAATGTAATCCATTTTAACTAAACGTTTATGTTTAGTAGAAAATGCAAATATAAAAGAGCTTGGTATGATACGCTATTAGGTGGAGCAGGGGCAGGCATGGGAATTTTAAATAGTGTGGATATAGAAACACTGACTAACAGGCTTCAGGCAGTAGGAATTGATGTATTTAGCTTAATTAACTTACAAGCTCAATGGATGCCAACTGTTTTCTTACCCCAAAGATTAACTTTGAATTATGATTTTGAGTTCTTGCAGTTATTTAATGCTTCACAGGTATGGGAATGGGAGTAGCAGAAAATATTTAGCGATTTATTGATTGGACAGAATGCACAATGCGACATATGTATTCTATAATGCAAAGAAATAAGGCCCAGAGTGATTTAATGAGTAATAATGAATATGTGTGGAGGACCGTGTTCAAATCATGGATTCATAGTAATCATTGGATTGTATGTCATCCACCACAGTAAAATGCACAGGTCCCTGATAATGAGCAGAAGCTTATTTTGTATTGGCAGCCCAATATTTTAGATCAATCAAGATTGAATATCTCGTTAAATAAAATTAAACAGATAATTCAGGAAACAGATGTAATGCAGGCTCATTTGGCAATAAGAAATAAATCATTAGTGCAAAGTCAGGTGCAAACTACGATAGTTAAAAATAAAATGATTGATTTAAGTTCCAAGATTCAACAAGAGACTACTCATTATTGGTGGGATATTTTTACAGGATGGTCTCCATCAGCTACAAAAGTGTTAAATATTCTGATAATAATTGTTGTAGTGACAATTATCTTGCTTATTTGGATTTGTTATATTCGTAGTAATTTTGCTATGGTACCAATATCATACAAATCGTATTCACAATAATCAAAGGACCAAATGTAGTGATAGTATAATATGTTGATTATTGTTACTCCATTTTGTATGCTATTTCATGTAATGTATGTCATTTTATACTCCATTTTGTATTGTGTGACTCCATTTTACATGCTGCTTCATTTAATTGGTGTTTTGCTCTTTAGATAGCCTCATTATTATGTTTTGCTTCAGACAGTGTATTTGCTGACTTGAAGTTCGCATATTATCAGGCAACCTGTTTTTGTAGTTTTGTTTAAACTTCTGCTTAGCTCATAGTGTTCTAGGCACCCGGCCAGTGTTTGGAGCACAGTGACCTAGCAGGTGTGAGAATTCTGAGCAGTCCTTATCGTGTGAATTTGCAACATTCTGGAAGCCAGCCAGCTTCTAGAATGTGGGGAAAATAACACAATGAAGGCTGCACGGTTATTTTTAGCATAGAATAAGATATAAATGAAGCTTTTCAATGCCTGGTTAGAAGCTCTCCTGCAGGGTGGACGCATCGCTGAGGGGCCAGTTCCCGGTTCGAGAGACTCCTAGCCAGGCTGACAAGGGGGCTTCCCAGCCATTGGAAGAGGGCTTGGATGATGCTTTATTGAATCGGTGATGTATAACCTTTTGTATTATATTTTGTTATAATAAAGCTTTGGCTTGCTGTACTTATTGTTTTGTTATTGTGTGTATGTGAGTGTGAGTGGGCAAATAGCTGCTTGGTTTGAGTTGGCAGAACAGGAGGGTACATGCCAATGGGGGACCGAGCACCCCAGTTGGCTGTAATGAGGTCTGCAAGAGGAGGTGGCTGTCTGTCAGCTTCTGTGGGGATTGTGAGAGGCCTACAGAAAAGCTGCCATCATGTTTGTTTGAAATGGGACCCCAGACAGTGTAGCTCTAATTTACTGCTGCAGTCAGGGACCACCCGGCAAGCAAACACAGCTGATTGTTTCATGACGGGTCGCTTCCTAATTGTAGCAGTGAATTTCTTTGTGCATAGTGGCAAGCTACATTAGTGCTGTCATGGACAGTGTGATCCTCTATTTGTGCCACACAGACCAGCCCCAAAATGGGCTGCCTTCATTGGCAACAACTCTGCCATGCCTCCACAACCCACCAGTGAAGGAAGCTGATGCAATGTGTTTCTTGTGCATACGTACAAGCAAACACAAAAATAATTTCACAAAGTGACTGTGAAATCACCTTTTAGGCCAGATTTGAATACTTCCTCCACCACTGGTCATAAGATGGTGTCCCAAGAGGACCATTAAAAATTTGAGGGTAAAAATATGAAAAAAGAGCAAAGCTATTCATTAATGTTCAAAACTCAATTGAAATACACTGAACTTCAGCCTGCAACCCAGGTTCAGGAGTGGACTCGGGTCACTGGAGGACCGGCTGGGGGGAGAATGGCTTGAGCATCCCATGACAGCTTGCTCTCTCTGGGGGGGTGCAGGATTCAATATCGCCCATGCTACTTGTGCGTGACCTCAGCCGGAGACCAAAATCACCAAGTCTTGAGGGAACGGGCAGCCAGTAGCATAGTGGACATCATCGCTCAGTGCCCTGACATCAGGGGATTTCACTGCTTTGGGGAGAAAATGGGAATCACACCTGCTGGCTCTGGGATGATGGACTTCCTTGGGGCATGCCTCTGATTTGCCCCTGCTCACTGACCACCTCTGGGCCTGACAAAATGGAGGATTATGGGGGTCAGAGCCCCACCATGTCCCTGCTCAGGGGGTAAACTGAAGCTCCATGGGGGACTGTGAGGTTGGTCCAGTGGGCAGACAGTAGGAGGATGACCCCTTGGATGTCCTGAAGCAGTCGGAGCTAGCAGGCAGTAGGGCAGTATAAAGCATAATTAAAAAAAAAAAATACACTGAACTGCTCTTACCTTAATTTCTCATATTGTAGTCAGCGGCTCCAGCAGCAGTAAGTTTCTTCCATCAGAGAGTGGATCAGTGCCATGGGACAAGTTCAGATGAATGAATGAGTGTGTCGGGTAAGGTGGAGTGTGGGGTGGTTGGTGTTCAATGAGAGGTCAGGGTGGGGGGTTAGATCAACATGGGGCCATTTTCTATTTTACAAGATAAAAACATTTATTGATGGTTTTCTTTTTTTACAGGGGGACATATCTGACACTGGGGACTGCGGGTAGCCCGTGACATGCACGACCATGACTGAGTAAAACCAAAAACAGTGACTCAGTCATGATGCATGCCATGGGGCTACCGATGAGGTAGGGTTACCGGATGGGGGTGGGTTCATGCATATAGCGACAGGATGTCACTACATGTACCCGCATGGGTGGTGGGAACGAGCACGCTCAGCAAGGGGTGGGATGGTTTTTGAGGGGTGGTACCATGGTGGGTTGCCAAGCTGGCCCCGTGATGTGGAGGGTGGGTTCACTGTGTGGGTGGACAGGATGCTGGGTTAGGGTCCAGGCGCAGGTACATTTTTGTTGCACCCAGACCAAATTTTGTTTTCCACATTTTGCATACTCCAACATGCACCCCCATGGAGTTGAGAATCCTTAAGTAGAGGGGTGGGGGGGTGAAGCCTCCCACATAAAACATTAAAATTGCTGGTCCCCAGCATCATTTTGCTGTGCTTTGAGGAGTCAAATCATTGAAAATGATTTTCGGCGATGTGACTTCGCTGTAATGGCGATGGCCTTTCAGCAGTCGCTATTTTGACATATAGCCAGACTGGGTACCTCATTGTCATTTGACTGTTCAGCAGCACCAGGGGTGGGCAATCTGATGCCACCACCGATAAAATGGGAGTGGAGTGGGTGACCCGCAGGAAGCATTAGAGGGGGTGGGCACCCTAGTCCTCTTAATGAATAAGAAAATAGATCGATAGATAGATAGATAGATAGATAGATAGATAGATAAGCAGATAGACCAGACAGATAGACAGACAGATGGATACAAAAGACAAAAGAAAAAGAAAGAAAGGAAGGAAGGAAGGAAGGAAGGAAGGAAGGAAGGAAGGAAGGAAGGAAGGAAGGAAGGAGACATTAGTGGCTCACTCCTCTAACAGCAGTCCACACCATGGCATCTAGCTTCAGCTGCAGAACTCAATAAAGTTGTTCTGGTCTCATACAGAGAACAGGATGAACAGCTCCTCTCACTATTCTGGGCACGCTGGATTTTATGGTGCCCAGAAAAAGTATTTCTGACATTTTGTTTTAAACAAACATCAGGCTCTAGCAAAATGGATCCCATTTATCTAGGTTCTTTAGAGATAATTTATATGCATGTTCAGTGTTTGTGAGTTTTAAAAATGGTGGCCTTCATGATAGGAGATAAATCATGAAAAAAATTACTTGAGAAAGGTTTTGTTTTTAATTTTTTAAAAACAGTTTCTTTTAACTAGTCAGACTTAATGTTAACATTTTTATAACTCTAAAATTGTATAATATTTTTTCACCAAACCTTTGAAAGTCATACCCTCGGTGCAGGCCCCTAGAAACCTGAATTGGCTGATTCTCAACAGTTGGGTACAAACCACGTCAAAGGCAGCTTGCGCTGATTGCCCATGCACTGGGGACCGTGCTCCCAATTCTCTATTGGGCAGGGCCTCAGTGACAAAATCCCATGGCTTTTGGCAACCCTAGCAGTGTGCCAAACAGAGGGTGCACCTGGACAGGTTGCTGGAAGCCTGTGGCAGTGTGCAGAAGCAGAACCGCAGCACCATCCAGCCCCAATCTCCCAAAATAACAATTAAGATAACCCTGTTGGTCTTGTGGATTGCTGGAGCCCATCCTACATTATATAAATATTCAATATGCCTGATAGTCTAGTGGACCCCCCCTCCTTGACATCCACATGTAGTATATATGCCCTGGTGAAATTGTACCCCCTCCCAAGCCCCATTCCCCATGTTATGAAGTATGAAATACACTTTGGTGGTCTAGTGGATTCCCCAGGCCCCATTCTATACACATTTAATATACCTGTTGATCTAGTGGACTCCCACCCTGCAGTGCCCTACCACCCTGTTCACCCAAACCCATAAGTGAGCAGGTAACTGCCATAGCCCACTGCTGACTACCATGGTCAGCTGCCAACTGAGCACTGAATGAGCACATACTATATATATATATATATATTACATTCTCAGTGAATAACAGCATCTGTCAATCACTGAGTGCATACTATATAGAGTAAATGCTCATTCAGTGCCCAGTCAATGGCTGGCCATGGTGGTGAGCAGTAGACTGTGCCAGTCATTAGCTCAGTTACAGGCTAGGGGCAGTGGGGTGATTTGCACTGCGTGGTGGCAGTCCACTAGACCATCAGGTATATTAACAATGTATATAATGGGGGATCGGTCTTGGGGGATCCACTAGACCACCAACGTATATTTAATAATTCATAATATGGGGATCGAGCCTTAGTGGGAGGGGGTGCTAGGTCACCAGAGCAAATACAATACATATGTATGTCAGAGAGGGGGTTCACTAAACTAGCAGGTATTCAGAAATGTCTATTAACAGGGAACTGGGCTGAAGCACTCCACTAGACCACCAGAAATGGTCTAATATTCATAATGGGTGATCGAGGCTGGGGTGGGGAATGCCACTAGATTACCAGAGATACCTGTTTGGAGTCCACTGTACCTTATTTAACATTTAGCAAATGCTGCAGTCCATTTTGTGGTGCAAGGCTGGTGCACACGTCCTTTAGCACAGGCTTCCTGTGTTTGATGCAGGCTGCTTTTGGGAATAACAAAACAGAGCAAACAAGCTGCACTGCCTGCACTAAAACTGAAACAGGAGTAGGCAAAAGCAAAAAGCCAGAATTAAGCAGCAGCAAAGTTGTTATTCCATGACAGCCCCAGTGAGTCTCAAACCCTTTTGGGAATAGCCCTGGGTGTGTTTTTTAATGCAAGATGCCATTTGTATCTTTTATCTTTGACACTGGCACCTTGTGTAATTCTAAGTGCTTTGAAAATTGGCCCTGAAAATTTCATAAAAAATTCCACACTGTCTTGATTGAAAGTGAGAGCAAAATATTGACAAAGGTAAGAAGTACAATACAGTTTTTTTTCCCATTTTTTGAGCACTCCATATCTCAAAACCTGTAAAAGGTACCCTCACAAAACTTTTCACAACTTGAGATCCTGGCAGTCCGACCATACATGCCAAATGTTGAGCTATTTCATCTAATGATGACAAATTTATTAAGGTGCAAAATTTAGGGTTTAACCTTGAACAGAAGACTAAGTCATAACTACAGGAGAAGTACCTATAATACAAAAACATGAAGTATAGTGTGTACATACTGTAAATACAACAGAACAAATAATTTCCTATGACAGACCACTGAAAGTTATAATGCTCAATATGCACTTAGGTAGATGGGCTCTGTGCTCAGAATACTGGATAGGAGAAGATAGATTTGGGGGTCATAAGCAATGACTTCCTCAAGGAAACAAATCAATGCAATGAAGCATTCAGCAAGGCATTGAGGATGCTGGGCCATTTATGGAGGGGGGTTGACAGTAGAAGAAGCAAAGAGATCGGCTGCTGCTGTGCAAATCCCTGGTGAGGCCTTACTAGGAGCAGCACTGAGGCCAGTGATGGATACTTGATCTGAAGAACAACTTCAACAAAGCAAAGGAAGAGAAAGAAGAAATTGTTTAACAAGGAAAGGCACTCTAAGCCAGATCTCATTTCCAGGTGTGACCTGGGAGCACAAGAAAGTTAAGAGATTTGCTCAGGGTCACAAAGTATGCAAGTGAGGGCTGATGGGATTCAAGCCCAGGTCTCTAGGTTTGCAGTTCAGTGCCCTTAACCACTATGCTATAGTGACTCCATAAGGCTTGAGTCAATAGACTAGAGTCAGTACAGTAAAGAATCAGCAAGATGCTACAAGTCCAGTTATAAGGAATGGCTAAAGGCTGTAAACATGTATTTGCTAGAGGCCAGTCGAGAGTGGGGAGACATGATTGAAACATACATTATACATTTCTCATGGGTATAAACATGGTGAACAGTGAGGATCTGTTTGCTAGAAACAGGGGATGCAGTCGCTATGGAGCATGACTGAAGGATGGTAAGTGGCAATTTCTGGGCAAACTTGAGAATGTTACACTTTACTGAGAGGGTGGTGGAACTGTGGAATAGACTTCTGGTGTGAGTAGTGGTGCCAGCTATGAAAAACAGATTTAAACACACTTGAGACAGTACGAGGAGACTCAAAGTCCCCTATGGGGAGCAGCAGTGGCTCGATGGATGGGGTTGTGGGGGGAATGGATACAGACTACCAGGACAGTAAGTGAGTTGCGAGAGGTGGTATAGTAAGGGCAGACTTGTATAACTGAGTAATAAAATTTCTTTCTCAGGTTCTTGTTGAAATGACACAAAGGAACAGACAACAGACAAACACTGCATGTGTAACAAATGTAATTTATTACAGGTAAATAATAATAATACCAGCTTACTACCAACAGTTAATACACTGAGAGAGCTTCCAATTTTCCTTACCTATGTAGGTTCAATCTCTAGTCTCAGAGAAGCTATGTGCTGCAAAGGAGTCTTAAACCCTGATAATTACCATGGTTACTTCCTAAGGAAGACATATAAAAAGTCTATAATTGGCCAAAAACAGGTGGCATGAATAATTATCATAACTAGCATAAGAAGTTGCTTAGCTTGCAAAGATAGCTTATAAAATGGGCACTAGGAATCCAGAGTCCTGATTGGCTAAAACCCATTTTCAGCCATGTCCTTATCAGGACATATCTATGCCAACCTACACTTTTCTTTCCTGGGGGACCTCACAACAGGGAAAGATCAATAACCTTTCATACCTCAAACAGTATTACACATATGTGGAACACTATGCGGAACCTGTACTGGCTGACCAACACCCCCCTCCCAGATCACACTGCAACCAAACCCATATAAAGTGATGTTTAAGGGAAGTAAAACATTTCAAAAAGAAGTCTAACCTATGCCAATGGCAAAAAAGACCAAAGTATGAGCCACAGGTTTAAAATCTCGCCACATATCCAATAGCTATCCTCCGTCAGGGATCCCGCTTTTCAGTGCGCTGCACTTTTACATAGTGACTTCAGCACACTTGTGCTCCCATTCAAAAAAATATCAACTGTTACCATAAAAGTCAACAAACTTTCCTTTTCTGCTTCAACCTAACATTTTGCGAAATGCGAAGCAGGGAATGAGTTTGTACAGTGACAGCTGAGGGACACGCTCGCTCCCAGTCAGCAAGCCATTTAACTTAAATAAAAACAGCAAACCATCAAAGCTCTAAAAAAAACTGCTTTCTGTATTTTCAGGGAATGGAAAGGGAGCCAAGAAACACTGCAAACATTAGCCAACATAGGACATATTTATTCCCAATGCCTGCAACTCAGACTGTGTCAGTGTCTCAATGCCTGTAACTGAAACAGTCTGGACAAAGTAAGGAATATTTAAAAAAAATAATAAACTTGAGTACGAATACGTGTCTGTGTGTGGAGTGAAATCATGGGTTTTAATATTTTTCTGTGCGTGGCTGATGCCTGGAGACCGAAGACACAAACACTAGCCAAGTACCTACATTAAACATCTCCAGTAAAACACAATGGCAGGGACTACTTTTGATAATTTTTTTACTGATCATATTATTATACTGTTCTTATTTCCACTTTCTATCTGCATTTTTTTGTCAATTAACTTCTTTACTGGGGAACCCATTTTATAAGTGCAATAACACACTCCAAGGTGTAGTTTATCGCCTGATAAGAGCATGCCCAGTGGCATAAGGCACCTGGTGCAAGTGCCTCGAGCCTTAGTACACCTCGGGGCGTGCTCTTATTGGGCAATAAACCACACCTTGTCGTATGTTATTCTTTACATAAACAATGGGATCTCTATAAGTCCAAGCTCAGTTACAGTTACAGTAATGTACAAGCACTAAACATGGCACTGTCGCCTAACTTATGATTATACAACAAAAATATAATGGAAAGCATCTCCCAGGACTAAGATACATTGGTGAAACATAATGAAGCATAATATGCATTAGTAAAATACAGTAAAACACATATCGTGACACTTATGCTTGTACGATAAATGTCTCTGCCCTAACATTAGTACATATCCCTATATATATGTTGCTGTCTGTGAGCTGGGGGCACAATCAGGGGTGCTGGACCATGGCTTACACTTGGTAGACCTTCAGTCTCCTTCTTCATCAAATTCTGTGTGGAGCAATGTAAGGAAGTATTTTTTCACAGAGAGGGTGGTGGACACATGGAACAGCCTTCCTGAGGAAGTTATGGGGTCTAAAACTGTGGGAGAATTCAAAAATGCATGAGACAGACATAAGGCAATTTTTGTGGGGGTTAGGATGAAATAGACTGCTGGTTAAATAGGATCTGCAGCTTATCCTCTAGGTAGGGAAATGGGCAGACTAGGTGGGCCAAGCAGTCCTTATCTGCCGTCAAAGTCTATGTTTCTACGTTTCTAACATCCCAGAGTATTCATAATATATCTGAGCAAAGAAGACATCAAGGCCTTAAAAGATTGTATAATGCTTGATTTCAAAGAAATCACCGTCACACAAGAAGACATAGAGTAGATCCCCATATTCAGTGTGACCATTTGTGCTACACAGCATTTTGCAATGCCTGTGAGATATTGCATGGCCAGCATGGGGAAACTATTCAGACAGTTAATGCATGCTGTCTGAATATGGGCTATATGAGTACAGCACACAGTGACTATGCATTGCACTCACACAGCCCTCTACATCAATATGGCCCACAGGATGGAATGACAGTGCATCCCAGTTGGGACAGGGCTATAGCTTCTGTGAGCCATACTCAACCACAGTATGCTAATAAATCTATAATGCATGCAAGGAGCAAAGGGGCAATTTTAATCTCATTATGGGGCAGTTAGCATTTGGTACAATACAGCCAACCATGGCTGTGTGGTGGCATTGTGCAGAGCTGGACCAGCCTCCCTAACCCCCATTAACCATTGTGGTGCTGCAGGATCATGATGCAGTCCTATCCCTGGTTCTTGGGGTACCTCCTTGATCACCATACTGATGATACTGGATCATAATGCAGTCCTATTCCTAGTTCTCATGGTTGCCCCACCCATGATCACCATGCTGATGCCAGAGGATCAGATTTCATTGTAACAATTGTACAAATGCTGACTTCATTGTTTCCCCTGTCTTTCTTACCCTGCTGCTTAGGCCACTGCCACAGGAGACCATGCCCTATTTTGGGTGCTGTCCTGCACCTCTGGCATGCAGCAGTTTTTTAGGGTTGCAGTGGGTGTAGCCCTGCAGTCCTTTCACGAGCACTGAGATAAAGGACTCTGCATTCCTTTCAAATGAACAACATGCTGGATTTCATTACAGTCACCTCCGCATCTGTAAAGCAGTCCACCCATTATGTCCCTACCAGCTGCATCACTGCACTATGCAGTCACCAAACTCCTTAAAATCTGAATGTACCTAAACAGATGGGGTGTCCTGCGGGTGACTCAAATTGAGCGACTAAATATGAGCGACTCAATTTGAGCACCTGTGAAAATAGCGTGTGTGAATAAATGGTGAGAGGAATTACAGTTAATGTAAAAGACTTCTACATAGTTAATAGCGAGGCAGAGGTAGTGGGTTAAGGTTACAGGGCTTTGTTTGGGAGGGTTGCTTCCAGCTGGCTATCTGGTATGGTGAGTAAGGTGATGGTCTGTGAAGTTGGTGGATCAAGGTACAGGACTGGAATGGTGTGGGTTTTTTTCGGTTTTCGGTGTTTCATAGTTCGATTTGATTTTTGCTCCTGCAGTAGTCCCGTTCCCCCTGACCTTGTTCTCCCCTCCCAGATTGCCCGACAACATTCTCCCCTTGTAAACATGTAGCCCCCCTCCCATGATTTAGACCCACCTACTGTGATTTCCTCTGTCCCCCAGTGTCACACCCCCTGGAGTTGATTATATTAGTAATGAGGGTGCGAGGGGCGGGGCAAAGCCCCTCACAAAACAGAGTGTGGTGGGAATAGCCACCTACACAAAATTACATTTTCATTGTTCCTTTTGTAGAAACTAAGTGCTAATCACTGAGATTGTAAGGCACTGTGGTGTCAGTTGCTCTTATTGCCGTCGTCAATATGTGCTCACTGTTTATTTTGGCATTATTATTGGTGGAACTCTTATCACATGGCACCAATGCATGGACCAGGTTATCTTGACAGTCTGTAGAAAAAATGTACAGTACTAGATAAATTAATTCAATCCTTGTTGCCAGTGCCACTGCCTGCCTGCCATGCAGCTGAAGCTGGTTGTCAAAGGTCCCCAGACAACCTGCAGTAAAGCTGCATGCATTCATTCATTTAATAATTTATTAAATCGATGAAGCTTTACTTTGATGAATTTTATCAGACATAGTGACAGACGTCTGGATCACAACCATCCATTATTTGCACCTGCTCCTCTTCAGCCAGCAGTTAGAGCCGTGGAACCAAGTTACTACTATGATCTGTGTAATGGTAAGTGACAATGATTTTATGTGATATGGGTGAGTACATTTTCTCGCCGACCACAAAGACTGACACAAAAACTGCCCAACATCAAAAGGGTGACTAATATTATACTGGCAATCACAAATAGTGACGATCACTTACTCCATTACTAAAAACAGCCACAATATGTAGTTTTATGTAGGAGACTATGCCTCCCACCCCCCTTTGCATGGGACAAGACCCCCACACCCCCAAACTAAATATAATCAACTTTAAGGGAGGGGGGTGGACTTAAGGTAAAAGAACAAAATAAAAATGTTGTGAACCCAGGTCTGCTGACTTCAGGGACAGTAGCTTACACCACTACACTAAATGGCCAGCTCAGCAGGGCTTGGCCAAACATCCCATATCCTGCTGTAGTGAGTGCAGCTCCTTGCTACACTCACTCTACAGGATATAGCAATCTTTTTCAGCAGTTGCTGTAACTTTGAGTGGTATTATTGAGTCACTCATATTGAGCTGCTCAATAATACTTGCTCATATCACTGTACACCATGCCAACTTGGTGGCCACCTGGCCAGGAAGTCATGACTCAAACACAGGAACAGCCAGCAGCACAATCCCTGGCTGCCCGCTCTCTCCCCTCACACTTGGAGTCACAGATTGAAAGGAACTTATGGTGGTCAGGATGGAGGATTCAGTGAAGGAACAAGTGTGCATGCTGCAGCTGCTGCCAGCTGGAGAAGACAGACAGTGATAGCCAAACATCAGGGCGATGGCGGGAGGAGTGAGTGGACCTGGTGGGAGTCACTGTCATCATTTGAGCAGCAGGCAACATCTATAAGAGTCCACTCTCTCTTGAGTCCCAGTCCCTCTCAGGTGATGGATGGTATTAGCGTAGTGGGGGTAAGTTATTGCTACTTACTTGTCACTCACTCACTCACTCACAACACAGACTGTCACTTCTGGTTGTCTTCTTGAGACAATGGGATGGTGGGGAGAGGTATTTGGGGCTGACTGACAGCTGTAACATACATGTTTATTTTGGGGGGGTTGCACACTTTATTTCTGGCTCCTACCAAGGGGAACTCTCTCTGGTGACTTCCTTCCTGGTCTCTACCTCCCACTGAGAAGCTTACTCTTGAACTCCTCACCCCTACCCTGGTAACCCCCCAGATCTGAACCCCCACAGGGGATGGACTCCCTATCCACCCAGGTTGCTCTATCTAGACTGCAGAGTACTGGGTCTGTGGCAGCTCCGAGGAGTGAGAAGAGCTAACAGGCATTGGGACTATGGTCTGGAAGGAAGCCCCATTGCCTATCCCCAAGGTAAGGGGATTTTTCCTTGTTTTGCCCCATGGAGTTTAGACATGCAATGGCATCTGGGCACTATGTGCTGCTGCCTGCCAAACTCCACCCCCTTGCTACGCTGGCACCACTTGCTAGAGCTATTCTGACTGCTGCCAGGAGTCGCTGCAGTGCAGCATGTCACTAGAACCCACCCCAGGAAAGAGAGAGCTGTCCTCCAGACTCTTGAACTCTTCCCTTCCCTGCTGACCCCCGGCTCTCTGGCCTCATTCCCAAACCCGGGTCGCCAGCATGGCGCAAGGTGTGGCATCCAGCGCCTCAACCCTCAGCACCACTGGGCAAGCTGTAACATATATGCTGATTGAATTTTTTACCATCACACTGCAGACTAGGATGGGATGGGGACGGGAACTGAGACATGAAACAGAGAACAGTTCACTGTGCCTTTTGTGGCTGCAGATTGAGACCTGAGAATGAGCTGGACGTGGGCAGGGTTGCAAAATAAACAAAACACAACCAATACATCCTGAGCATCACTTTTTTCAGGCAACTGGGTGTTTCCTGGCTGCATTAAACTACAAAAAAAGAGAAGTGCATTTAATGGGGGGGCAGGGCCAGGATCACCCACCCCATAAAAGCCTAGACATAAACTACATAAAACAGAGGGAGTAAATGTCTCCTAAATTATAGGGATGGGAACTGCTGTTCCATTATATTATCATATTAAATCTAAAATGTGTTAAGACTCCCTGGAATGAGAGGATGGGGAAATCTAATCCTCCCTCAGCAAACTTAATAGGTTACAGTTATAAAATGGAAATGAAAGTGGCTACTTTTGTGAAATACATCATGTGCACATATGTCTCATGGATCTGATTTTAAAATTGCACATTTTTTAGCAAGAGACCTCAAACTTTTCCAGTGGGCATGAGAGAGAGAGAGAGAGAGAGAGAGAGAGAGAGAGAGAGAAAAGCACAGCCAGAGTATGGCTACCAAATGGAATGGCAAGGTTTAACTAAGAATGTCTGCTGTTTCCTCTTCCTCTCTCCCTCTCTGTGCTTGGTTGCAACATAGTTGGGGGCAGCAGAGTCTGGAGCACTGGAAGCTGTGCCACTGTGTCTGCACAATGTCATGTGTCTGTTCGTGTGCAAGTCCAGCAGCAGTCCAACTAGTAGCCCCCTTTGCTGTTGGTAAGCAGCAACATGGAGTCCTGCAAGTCACTGGGAGATATCTAATATTTGTTCCAGATCAGCCTGACCCTGTAGCCATCTTGGTGAACTTGGCAAGTCAGCTGGGCACCTGTAGTGAAAGAGACAGTGTCAGCAAGAGTGCGAAGAGAGAGAGAGAGAGACTGCCCATTGCTGTTTTCCCTCCCTGACATGGGGTCATAATGTCACAAGACATTATGCCACTTGGCAAAATCATGCTGCCAGTACAGCATGATTTATGCCATGAGGCATGTCTTTTTTCTGTGGGGGGCTCCACCTCCCAGCCCCCCCATTATGGAGGGGCTGCGCCTCCCCAAGACCCCCCATTAAAGAGTATCAAACTCCGGGGGTCCAACCTGAGTGCACAAACTTGGCAAAATAATGTTTCTGGGACCGAGATCAAACCCGTCCCAGACACAGCTTCTGGGTCTCCTTGCCAGCTGTGGCTCAGTCCTTGTGAGTCATGGCAGCTGCTCTGCTCAATCCCACTCCCAGCAGAGGTCTTATCCTCTGCCTGAAAAGCGCTTACTGGTGCAATACCGCGTTCAGCAGCATATGCGTTATTGCACCAGTAGCAGTAACATACTGTGATCTACCTGATTAGCCATAATGTTGTATGCATTAAGCGTGCAACATTATGACCTGGTAGGTCCCTCCCCTAGCACATAGCTGAGAGAATCTGTGAGAAGATAGCATGCCGTCACTGACATATCTCTCTCTCTCTCTCTCTTGCTCTCTGTCTTAACTGCAACACTGGGAGTTACTTTGTTACTGGTTATTGTTACTTTTGTCCATTACGTTTCTTACCCTCAGGCTTGTACAGTTACAAAGTCACCTTACCCTCACAAACTTCCTCACTAATACCTGTTGCTCATGCAGTAATACTTTTGTATATTTCCCTCTTTTATCTCATGTTCATAAGGAAAGGGTGCAGTTTATACTGCTGACAAAATAACAACCACAATATTTTTCTTGATTGTGTAATCTTGTATTGTGGTCACTTTATGCATGTACTTTGTAGATAATCAGAGGTGGTTTGCTCCTTTTACTCCCTTGTTTTCATTTCAAAAATCAAATCAATGCAAAGAAAAAAATTCTCATATGACATCTCATTGGCCATATTTACATGGCATAAAATTCATCAAGGACCACAAGAAATCCTCTTCTGAATTCATGCTTTGAAGATCTTTTTACTCAGACTTGCCTACTACTTATTGTACTCTCTCACAGTCAATAACACGCTTGCTCAAACATGCACCAGCACACACACACATTTACACACTCACACAAAGACACCTGAGACAGGGGAGAGCTCAGCTGCAGATAATGCCACAGTCTTCATGCTCATGTGGCCTGCTCAGCACTCCATAATGTCTGGTAAAAAAATAGAATAAAATGAACATGACAATGCTCTCCCTTCTGTTAAACACTGCATGTTTAAAAAAGATATCCGAATAAACCATAAAAAGAAAAGAAGTAGCTTCATAACAGTACAAAACAACTGCTAAAGAGGTGACATTTATTAAACTAGTTAGGGAGTCCAGTATCGGCATGCAGTGTTTAATTCCTTCTGAATGCATTAAAAGGAAATTGAAATAAACCTGTAAAACAGAAAAACTAGAAGGGGAAATCACAGGTGTGATCTGGGTGATTCATAGGAAAATAAAAATCCAGAGGCTTGAAGCCTCTATCTTTTCAGTCTCTGCCTCCCTCCCTACCTCTGTATCTGATATAAGTTGTATATTTGTTCCTTTTTGGCTCCCCATCCTTAGATTAGATTTCTCCTTTGTCATTACCAACTTTAATAGACCCTTCAGATCTTATTCCAGCTGTAGATATTATCTGGCCCATATATCTAATTATAGCCCAAATATTATAGATTATTAAAAATAGCATAACTAATAGTATATCTGAACCTGCCACCTTATGGGTCTGAGTAACGAAACGACAGTGACAGTGTTCATAAGGAGGAGGCCCAAAAAAACAGTGTTAAACATATGCTGGTGTATCTGGTTATCTGCATTTTTGTGGGTTTTCAAATTTCTTTTTTTTCACAAAAACTGAAAACAAGATGGTGTCTGGAGAAAAAAGAATTTGTTCTCACAAAAAAGGTTTTTTGGTCTTGCAAAAGAGGAACTGTTTAGCAAGAAAAAATCCTTATTTGCTAGAACAAATTCCTCCTTTGGTTTATCTCCCTCTATACTGAAAAGTGATCCACCCATTAAAAGGAATGGGATATGAAAAAATGTTATACCTTTGCAACAGATTAATATTTTTTCACAACACTAGGCATGCCTGTTCTGTTACCCAACCTGGTTTTAATATAAAATATCATACCAAAATTCCAAAGCATCCAGGCACATGGTGATGAGAAAAAGAACTGCAGAAAAAAAATGACTTCGTGATTTTTATACACTGTCCGGATCTTAGAATCCACACATCCAATCAGAACTAAACTTGCCACAGCAAGAGATCTACCCGACAGGACAGTGCAAATCAAATTGTGTGCAAATCCATTGATTGGTTGCAAAGTTATTAATGTGCTAAATTTGAGGATTAACATAAAAACCCTAACTATAGGGGCGTGACCATGACCATGTGTATGTATGTGTGTATGTATGTATGCATATATGTATTATATATGTGTGTGTGTATATATATATGTATGTATATGTAACAGATAATCCACTCTAGGGTGTGCAGTTACGCTCCGATATACACATGTCTTGGTGAGCGTTGTGATGCACGAGGCTGCAGGCCGAGTGCGTTCAACCACCCAAGGTGTGCACATATCAGAGTGCGACTGCACACCCTAGAGTGGATTATCTATCTTATAAAATGAAAATAAATAATTTGGGGAGAGCAAAAAAGCAGTCCCTGTCTTGCATGAATAAATGAGTTACTGCCAAAAGTTTAACGTAAGACTAACTGTGTTGAAGAATTTAAAAAAAAGTTGTTTATTTTTGTATTTATTTGCTTTACTTTTCTGAGAAAAAAGTTGTCATCTTTACAGGGAGGAGAACGAGTGGGGAGCACTTTCACTTTTACCAATGACCAAGCATGGTCAAAAATGATAAATGATATGCAGGCAAACACTGAAACTAAGTCACTCTCTACTAGAAAAGCAAACAAACTGTCCACGTTATGGTATGGTAATTCACTCGCTGAGCCCTGCATTACCCCATTACACTGCCGACACCCTCACTCTGCACTAGCTCTCCAGTTGCTTCAGGCAGCAGCTTTTTTAGAGGATTCTGAATTAAATATAGGATAAAGTATGGGGTGCAGTGTGTTACGAGAATTTAACACACACCTGAGTTGGATGGCACATAAACCCTGAGGGTGAAGCCCGAGGGGTTTATGAATGCCATCCAACAACAAGGGTGTGTGTTAAATTCGAGTTAAACACACTGCACACCATATTTTATTTTATATAATTGAAGGGTTTCATTTTTTTCTGGAAGGTTTTGAAATGCAGAAAAAGAAAAACAGGAGTATTACCTCGTGGTGAGTAAATGATTTAATAAGGAACAGAAAATGCAGGTTCTACAAGTAACTGTAAATATTTCATTATTTAAAAAGAAAAGTAAAGAAAAAATAACTGTCCTGATCGATGCTGTCCTTTTTCATGAAGCGACTGTTTTCAAGTGTTGGCATCATTTGACATGCAGGGGAAAGGTGAGGGTTGAAAAGGTGAGTGCTTAGGGAGCATAGTAAAACTGTGCAGTGTAGCAGTCTGTTGTATTTTTTTTAATTTTGTTTAGGTTGTTGGATTGTGATGGAGACAGTTTAGTATGGAGCGAATGCAATTAAGGAGGTGAGCTGTTATGGACACTGATTTCTGTCAGAAAACGGACACTGTTAGGGTTGCGCTGACTTTCTCTTTCTGTCTCGAGCTCTTCAGGATCAGAAGAAGCCGCGTGAATGCCGTAACACCTACTCAGATGTTATGGTATTTAACACACAGTTTTTTCCATTGTAAAAAATGGAACCCATTAATTACCACACCATAACGTGGACAGTTTGTTTGCTTTTCTAGTAGAGCGTGACCTAGTTTCAGTGGTTGCCTGCATATTATTTATCCTTTTTGACCACGCTCAGTCACACTAAATGCCACTAATAAAAGTGAAAGCATGTCTACTCCTTCTTCACTGACTTCAGCTGTCGTCTTCTTTTAGAGGATTCTAAATAAAAATGAGATAAAATACACAGTTATTTTGTTTTTTTAACAGCGAGGGACTTGCTTTCAGTGTCTGTCTACACATTAGTTACCATTGTTGACCACACTTGGTCATGGTACATGTCACTGATAAAAGTGAAAGTGCTCCCCACTCGTTCTCCTCCCTGTAAAGATGACGACTTTATTCTAAAAATAGTAAAGAAAAATGAACAGAAACATAAACCTCTTTTTTTCTTCAAGACAGTCAGTCTTACTTTGAACTTTTGGCAGCAATTAATTTAACAGGGACAGTTGTAATTAATGTTGGTAGCAGTCTGAATGTACCACTTGTATGTATGTGGCTGCCTTTTTGTGGTAGGCATGGAATGATATCACTACTGGTGAGAAGGTTTTGAAGGATAAAAAGTAGTTCAGGTGTGCCGCCATACTGGGAGGCATGTGGTCGTTGACGTGTTTCAACCAATCAGCATACAATATTTTCAGTGCTTTTCCTTACCCATTTTATATGTATATATATTAGAGGCAAAAAACTCAGTTTAATGTATCAGTTAGGGTTGTTCCACAGCAACAAAAGTGAGGAAATTTGGTGTTAGGATTAAAACAAAACTTTGGACCCACTAGCCCTCCCCCCAACCAGCATTGGGGTGTACATTGGGGTCATAGGGCCTAACTCTCACCCCATCACATATGTAAAGAAGCAGAGGTATAAGAAAATAGGGTGAGTTAGGACCAAAGACCCCAGTGCGCACCCCAATGCCGGCTGGGGGGTGGTGGGGGTCCAAGGGGTTTTCAACCCTAACATCGAATTTTCTCACTTTTGTCGCTGTGGGACAACCCTAACTGATTCATTAAATGGAGTTTTTTGACTCTAATTTCCCTTCTTTTTGAGAATGATATTGAGAAATAGTGAATGTAATGCGGCAGTGGGAGTGCGCATTCCCGCCATGTGATGTCTTGTGACACAGTAACAGGAACAGCAACACAAACAGAAGTGCTAACAGTGGCGCACATGGTAATGCAAGCGTGAATGAGAACATAAAGGGTAATGCACATGGTGGCATAGACAGGAACACGTGATGTCTTGTCACATAGTAACATGGTGCCTGCAAATGCAAATTGTAATGGGCATGGTGACGCAAAGCGAAACAGTACTATAGACAGAAATGGTAAAAAATAATGGAAATGCAAGCACAAATGAAAATGCAAAGGAAATCGCACGTGGTGGTGTAGACGTGAATGGTAAGTGAAACAGGTATGGAACTGCAAGCAGAAAGGGCAACGGTAACAGTAATGGAAGCACACAGGCTGGTTTTCCCCAAAAGCTTCATAGAGAAAGACAGTGAGCACAAAGAATGTATGCATAACAATGGGTCTCAGAGCAGAAAATGAGGAGTTGGAATACTAATTTGCTTCTATGTCAGGAACAGTATGACGTAGAAAAAAACGTTAAAGTCATATGATTTATGACTGTCCTGGCTAGTTTTGTACTTAACTCTGTTTTAGGGGGCTAAGAGTTTTTCTGACAAAAAGTCTGTATCTCACACTGTTTCCGAGATACGGGCCCTGAAAGGCACTGCGAATACCGTAATGTTATCCTATGGGAAAAAAAGAGATGTTCGGAGTGCCATAACTTTGGCTCCCTGTAATATTTTTTTCACCAAACCATGAAAAGGCACATCTGTCGGATGTTGGCTATCTTTCCTCCAAACTTCAGCCCAAAAGACCGAACCGTTCTTTTGCAGCAGGGCACCAAAGGATTGCTGCATTGCATTGGACACCATAATGTTATCCTATGGGAAAAAGTGTCAACTTTGGAGTGCCGTAACTTTGCTGCCATGTAATATTTTTTTAACAAAATACTGAAAGGCACATCTGTGAGATGTTAGCTATGATTCCTCCAAATTTCAGCCCAAAATACCCAAACGTTCTTTTGCAGTGGGGTGCCAAAGAATTGCTGTCATTTTCCCACAGCCTAGAAAACCACTGTCGCAATTTGCAAAAGCTTTCATAAATTCATTCAACAGTGTCGCAAGTGCGAAAGTACTTTCAGAAAGTACTTTTTCCAGAAATGTGAAAAACATATTTCTGGGGTATTTTACCCCAAAATAAAGACATAGCTAGCATCCTCAGGGTCTGACTAAGTGAATACAAAAATAATTGGGCTACTAAAGGGTCCCAAATTTAAATGCCAAGCATTTTTCTGATCACCAACTGAGAACAAAATGGTGGATTTGTGACAGTAAAAGGGCCATTTGCGAAAGTAAAAACTGCATGTCACACTGTCAAACTTTTTGTTAACTTTTCCCATTGACTTACAATGGGAACTTGTTTTTTGAATAACTTTTGAACAGTTTCATATTTTTTCACAAAATCTTTGAAAGGCACATTGGGGACGCCGGCAGCACAATCCCTGAAGATTTTGGACTGGCAACGCAAACCATGCAACCTGTAGGTGTGACCGTAGAATTCCAAAAAAAGCATAAACACATGTGCAGAGCATGCTTAATAACTCTTCAGCCTTATATCTGACCATTGCAAAACTTGGCAGATCCCAAGGTGTATGGGTCTTGATTGTGTATTCCAAATTTCAGGCAAACCCATCAAATGGTTGCAGAGTTAATATGGTGCAAAATTTGGGGTTTAACATGTAAATGGCTCCTCAACCCTAACTATGGCAGCACTACTGTGCTACTATATATATATATATATATATATATACACACATTATAGTGGCGTAGTCGTGACAGTATAGTAAGGGTTCAGCGGTCACTTACATACTAAAGTCAAATGTTTGTGCTTTAATAACTTTGGACCTGTTCAACGGATTTGCCTGAAATTTGGATTTGCCAAGTTTAGTTTTGGTCAGATGTACAGTCTTTGTGTATGAAAATGCTAAAACATGCAAAATTATCCATTTTTAGAGTCAGCTTTTGGAATTTTGGACATGGCCCTGTGCAGCTGTCATGTGGTGTGCCACTCTGTGAGATAGCTCATTTGAAAGAGCTTTGATGGCCGACTATGCCACTTTTTGTTTGGTGAAAAAATATTAAGGCATTCAAAAGTTATGCCACTTTTAAGTTCCCCTTATAAGTCAAATGGAAAATTTCTATGTATGTTTTGTGACCAAAGAATGGGATTCTGGCCATCTCGTCCCTCCTGGCAATCAAAGAATTTGCAGCCTCACAGTTCAAGAATCTTTTTCCCCGAGAATGTTCCAAATTCTTTGATCGTGAGGTCTGCCATCTTGTTTTTTAATTTCCGATCAGAGAAACACAAATATCTCAGCTCGGGGGTCACTTCAGAAGTAAAACTTGGATGGGTTTTACTCAGAGGGCTCCAATCTATCGAGCCATGCCTTTGGTTTCACCCAGATCGGTCACAAAATAGAGTTATAAACTTTTCAAATCTTAATTTGCAGCTCACTAACGATCTTTGATCGCAAGCCTGCAAATTTTTTGATCATGAGATTCTTTGATCGCGATCTTGCATCGTGACCTAAAAACAGTACTATCTCAGCTCAGGGGTGGGCTAGGGACACAAATGCTAGTGGGATTTGCTCAGGAGGGTCTATTCTATCAAGGCATGCCATTGGTTTAGTTCAAATCAGTGAAAAATTGGCATTTCACCATTTTTTATTCTTTGATAGTGAGCCTGCAAATTCTTTGATTGTGAGATTCTTTGATCTTTATCATGCACCGTGAGTGAGGGACTAGATGGTCCAATTTAAAAATCAATTTTCTCAGCCCAGGGGTGTCCTAGGAAGTCAAATGAGGGTGGGTTGTACTCACGGTGCTTCGTTCTGTTGAACTGTGGCAGCTGTATACAGCAATTCCATCAATTTTTTTGATTTACAAGATTTTTAATTCTTTGTTCATGAGACTGCAAATTCTTTGATCATAAGCCTGCAAATTCTTTGATCGTGAGATTCTTTGATTGCTAAATAGGGACAAGATGGCCAGATTTTTTTATAATGGAATTGATAGGGAAATTTTACCAATATTTGACATTTAATATCTTGCAAACGGTTTGGTCTTTTTACTTGAAATTTGGAGGTTGTTTACAGCATGTCATGTGGATGTAAATTACAGTTTTTACATGTCAGATTTTTTTTTTTTGCGGAGATAAGGTGTGGCGTAGTTTACTTTCTGCGGACAGCTTTTTGCTTGTAATGGTTCCTTGAAATTGATAGGATACCTAGCCTTAGTGTCATGGATGTAGTTTTCAGTCATTGTGTGTGTTACATGTCAACAGGTGCAGATTTGTGTCGTGTCACTCTGATGAATGGTAAAATTTCAAACTTTGACATGTTATATCTCGGGCATGGTTTGGTCTTTTAACTTGAAATTTGGAGGGTATTTACGACATGTTCTGTGGATGTTAATTACAGTGTTTATGTGTCAGAAAATATTTTTGGGATGGAAATATGGTGTGGCACAGTTTACATTCTGCGGAGAGTGTTTTGCTTGTGGTGGTAGGTTGAAATTAATAGGATACCTAGCCTTAGTGTCCTGGATGTAGTTTTGAGTCATTCTGTGTGTTAAATTTCAACAGGTGTGGAACTGTGCCACTTTAATGAATGAAAATGTCAAATTTTGACATGTTATATCTGGGACACGGTTTGGTCTTTTCACTTGAAATGTGAAGGGTGTTGATGGCATGTCCTGTAGATGTGAACTGTGGTATTTATGTGTCAGACAATACATTTATTTGTGGAGATATTGCGTGGTGCAGTTTACATTTTGTGGACAGTGTTTTCTATTGTTCTACTACATTAACAGTTGTTTGTTGGCTGGCCTTGCTGTTGTTAATGTATGTTTTAGTCATTAGGTGTGTAATATGGCCCAACACTTACAAGTTGGTGGGAGCGTGGGGCCCAAAGGGTCTTGTACTCCCACCAACTTGCACAATTTTTGACTTTTCTATTCTTTCTTAAAAAGTAAGGAAATTCTATGCAAAAGGCTTTGTTAGTGCATTAGTTAGGGTTCTTCTACAGTGATAAGAGTAAGGAAATTTTACATTAGGGTTCGCACCCCTTGCACCCCACCCCCACTAACAGGCAGCAGGATGTGCGTTGGGGTCGTCGGTCCTAACTTTCACCCGATTCTACTACACTGTACCACCTCAACTTGTTTACACATGGGATGGGGTGAGAGTTAGGCCTGACAACCCCAACGCACACCCTGATGCCTGTTGGTGGTGGCGGGGTGGGGGGTGCAAGGGATGGGAACCCTAATGTCAAATTTCCTCACTTTTGTCACTGTAGAAGAACCCTAACTGATGCAGTTTTCTCTTGGGCATGGTAGTGCCACTATAGTTAGGGTTGCATAGCCATTTCTATGTTAAACCTCAAATTTTGCACTTTAATAACTTTGAACTGTTTGTCCGATTTGCCTGAGATTTGGAATGTACAAAGAGCTACCATAGATCTCCAGATCTGGAACTGTTTCTATCAGTTGGATTTACGGTTGTGGAATCGTAGTGCACTCAAAAAGTGAAAATCCCCAAAGTTGCTGTTTCTTTATCCACCCATGATGCACTGAAGAGTGCATTTGAGTCAGTTCAAATTGGGTTGTCTGTATTTGTCTTTAGCTGCACTGGTGCCTTTTGAAGATTTGGTGAAAAAATATTGCTCCGTTCAAAAGTTATTGCATTTTTTCTGTCCCATTATAGCCTATGGGAAAATGTATATGTGTACTGCGAAAACAATCACAATCACATTTTTTGATTGAGCTTGGTCAAAAATGTTGTTGTGCTAATGTCATCTTGTTTTCAGTTTGCGAGAGAGAAAAAATAGTATAACTCAAAAAATACTGCATTTTTTAACACACCAGCCATTGGGTTTACCTAATCGAGCCCCAAGGAACATGCTCATGGTATTAGTTTTTATCCAGCTAGTCCAGAAATATGTTTTAAATTTGTTTCTGTTCCTTGATCATGCAGACATTTTTATTGCTGTGCAAACAACTGCACAAACTCTAAATATGACCGTGATAACATATTTTTGTGCACACTAACATTCCCGTTGTAGAGCTAGGAGAATTTTGCTATGTGTTACTTTTTTTGTCACTTGATTGTGTGAAGGTGGATTGTGCTATTGATCTGAAATGTTCAGGGTAGGAAGCCCTAGGGCCACGGATGTGCCTTTCAGTGGTTTGGTTCAAAAACATTCAATAGGCGTATAGTTACAGCATTCCAAAGTTCTAAATTGTTCTCATAGGATAACATTGCGGTAATTGTTTTCTTTGTCACTTCATTGTGGTAACATACATTGTACAATTGGCCGGTAATTTTCACGGTGGCGAGCCCTACTGTCACATATGTGCCTTTTGGTGGTTTGATATGAAAACATTGAACAGGGTCATAGTTACAGTATTCCGAAGTTCAGACATTTTCCCATAAGATAGCACTGTGGTGCCTATGACACCTTTCGGGGCCTGTATCTTGAAAACAGTTCGAGATACAGATTTTTCATCGAAAAAATTCTTAGCCACCCATAAAGGGGGACTAACTAGTGAAGTAGGTTGGAAAACAATGAAACCAATGAAATTTACATTTTTTTCTAGCTTGTGTGGTTCCTGAGATGTTTGCTAATTAGTGTTCCAATTGTTCATTTTCATGTACATAAGCCACTATTATGCCTTCAGAGTTAGCAGTCACAGCACTTTTCAGTGTCTGTATCTCAGAAATGATGTGAGATACGGGTTTGGTCACTATTGTCACATGAACTACTCTCTCTCTCTCTCTCATGATTACAGCAACACTTGAATTTTTTCTAGCTGCCATGGTTCCCGGGCAAATTACTGTTACAAGGGACACATACAGTTATGCACAAATGGGCAGCTTGGTGGGAGCACAGGGCCCTCCCACCAACACATTCCATTTAGTACTTATGTTACACTTTTAAAAAAAGAAAGGAAATTCTTTGCAAAAACTTAATTAATGCATCAGTTAGGGTTGTTTCCATACTAACAAAAGTGTGGAAATTCCAGATTAAGGTTACCACCCCACCACCCTCCACACATCACCAGGCACCGGGGTGTGAATTGGGGTGGTCATACCTAACTCTCAACCTGTTCTCCTATACTGCACCACCACAGCTTCTCTACACATGGAATGGGGTGAAAGTTAGGCTGACAACCCCAATGCACACCCTGATGCCTGGTGGTGTGTGTAGGGTGGGGTGGTAGTGGTGGGGTGGTGGGGTGGTAACCCTAACATGTAATTTCCACACTTTTGTCAGTGTGTAAACAACTCTAACTGATGCATTAACAGAGTTTTTCAAAGACTATATATATATATATATATATATATATATATATATATATATACACACACACACACACCTGTACAGGTCACTGCTCAGGTCACATCCTGAGTATGGAGTAAGATACTCATGCCCCAACTTAAGAAAGACATCAACCTGCTGGAAACAGTCCTGAAGAGGGCAACTAAGATAGACTACAGGTCAGCAGGGTAAAACATATGAAGAGAGATTGTGGGCCCTGAATATGTACTCCCTGGAAACAGGAATGAGAGAGGGGACATGATATAGACCATCAAGTATTTGAAAGGGATAACTGTGGTGGACAAGGAGAGCTACTTAAAGCTAAGTGGAAGCTGAGCCACAAGGGGTCACAATCAAAGCTGGAGGTGGAAGGTTAAACTTCCTCATGGAGATGATGGTGGCCAGTTGAAATGCACTGCAGGAGGAAGTGTTCTCAATAAAGATGGTTGAAAGTTTCAAGAGATGCTGGGTTAAGCATAAGGGGAATGTACAGGGCATAGGAGGGTAGACGAAATGGAGGGGAGGATGAGAGGGAAAGGTCAGTTGCGTAGCCTGTTGACTAGAGATGGGTGAAGTTGGGAAGCTTTCTCCATGAAAAAATCTGTGAATTTATCTCAATGTGTGGTGTTTGGAGCAATCTGCAATCTGCCAAGTTCCACCCACAAAGTGTGGAATTTTGCTATGAATGGTGGAGTTTCACCATAAACAGCAGAATTTCACTTTTCACATGTGAAATTCCGCTGTTTGCAGGTAACACTCTGCCATTCACAGTGAAGTTCTGCAAAATAAATTGGCCAAGTCACATAGGGAAATGTTGAGGCTAATACATAACTTCACAGATTGCTCTGCAGAGGTGAATTTGCTAAAATCGCTGGCAAAGTAAAACTTTGCAACATCTCTACTGGGACCCTGCATTATGAGCAAAATAGACTGAATGGCCTCATTATGCTGGCTTCTTCTTCATATAAACATTCTACACCTAGTCATCAGATGGACTCTAGTCAAGCAACTTCTTGTTCCCTGGTCCTCCTTCTATGGGTGGCATAACTGATAATGCAACCTTACAGGGATACTTTGAGGAACTCCCAAAGGATGGTGTCACATACATCTTTGTTGTCATTAGTGGACAAGAAGTCAGAAATTTCCTTTTGAACCCATGGGATGAAATCTGGTCCTTGAGTAAGAAAGGGTCAAGGCACCAGCAAAAGGGGGGGTGGGACTTCCAGTTGTGTCTTGCACAAGATGGTGGCTTAACTATCAGAGCTCTCCAATCCTCTCGCTAAAATACCCTGTACAGCTGGCTTTTCATTGTTTTGCAGTATCAAACTTATTGCTACCAGGGACTTACAATTAGTGCTCCTGAGGACTGTTACCAGAGTCTGGGCAAAACAAACCAAAAACAGACAGAATGTAGGAAGATGCAGCGGCTCTTGCTGAGGAGGTTTCCGACTTGGAACAGTCCCAGACTTCAATGGAGTTGGACGGCGCACTGACCATGGTAAAACCTCAAAGGACAAACAACAGAAAAAGAACAAAAAGATAAAACTCAAAAGGATATACAAAGAAATAATATTGTTTAGGACAAAAATGAAACAAATGTACTTGGAGCTACAAAGGGATGTGGCCACCTTGGAACAACAAGCTGATGACTCTGAGAGTCAGATCTCAGCAGTTGAAAACAGAGTCGATCTGGAGGAGATGGTAAAATCCCTCCAGGACCAGCAACTTCAGCTACAGGCTCAGCGAGAAGATGCTGAAAATAGGGCATGAAGAAATAATATCGGGGTGGGGGGCGTAGCCTAGCTGAGGAGCTGAATGGAGGTGTTTTAGGAGAGCTCCATCCTAATCCACAGCAAATCTGCTGCATCCCTCAGCGTTTGTTGCCCTAAATTGCTTATTTTATCTTGAAAGGATGCTCTAATGTAGTACCAAAAAAAATCTACAAAAAAACAGGCAAAACTAAAGTTTTCTCAGGGCTCAAAGCAATCTGTCTCCACGAGGCCTAAGATCTCACCCAGCAAATCGCCAGCCCGGGACTTGGTGGAGATTCTGAATCCGGGAATTGAATCAGATGACTCTACAATGGAGGCAAGCCATCAATCTCTGGAAAGGCTAATTTGGGACCTGAAAAATGATCTGAGCACCAGAATGAAGACAGGTTTTGATAACCTGTCTGCACAAATACAGCATTTACAGCAGATAGTAAACACCACCACCAAAACAGTTAATGCCCATGAGACCCGTATCACAGAGGCAGAATCCCATATTAGTACCCAGGAAGATGCTATGGGTCACCAATTGACTGACCTGCAACAAGCTCTCAAAGATATAGAAACACTAAAGTGAGTGATTGATGATCATGAGAACAGAGAAAGATGTTGCAACATCAGGTTAGGGGGCCTCCCCGAAGAAATGGAAGGTAAAGATTGTCTAGTTTTTATCAAGGTCTGGCTACAGAAACAGCTTTAAATTGCCCCAGATATTACTTTAGAAATCCAGAGGGCACATTGATCACCAGGCTAGTGACTCACACTGGATCAGAGACCCAGGCATCTACTGGTAACATTTCTGCAATTTTTGGATCACCAGGCTGTTCTGTCTGTGGCCCGCAAGGCTGGCCCGATTACAATCCAGGGTTCCAGAGTCAGTATTTTCCTGGATTTCTCTTGACAATTCCAGTCAAGAAGGCAGGCTTTTATAGAGGTCAAAAAACGCTTACATGAACTGAACTGTCCCTTTATGATGGCCTACCCAGCGCGATTAATAGTACATCAACTGGGAAGTAGACAGCAGGCATTTATGGATCTAGAGGCGGCCTTGGAATATGTGAAAGGTCTACGGAGAGAGGGAGGCGAGGCCCGAGCTGACGACAGAGGATCCTGAACAGAAGGACTGCAAGTTATTTGGATTTTGTTTTTGTGTTTCATCTTGCCCTATGAATAAGGGGTTTTAGGGGACGGAACGCGGTGGCACATAACTCCGTGGCCAGAGGCCTATAAGAGTGTGCTTGAGCAAGACCCTAGGCTTCCCCACCCCTGGAATAGGGCAAATGGGACTTCACCAGAGACTGGGCAGATATAAGTTAACGGCCCTTGTTGGGCCTATTGTTGTTAATGTTGTTAATACCGGCTGTAAATTGAGATTGACCTTTACCCAGATATAGGTAAGTTCTATGGGTTTACACAAATTACACAAAGTGTGGGTGTATTGACTACCAGGCCCTAAGGATTTTGTTTTAATTGGAACAGGGACTTGGCGTCTTGGGGATATCCTTCTTTAGCATTGTGGGGGTGTGCGGCCTCCCAACACCCACTGGAGCTATCGGGGCTGCAGAGATGCGAATGCAGTAACAAATGTACTAAATTAAATAATTATAATGACTGGGATAGCCCGGGGGCGGGGCAGCTGCCTCCATGACCACAGCAGAGAGATCATCCGTGCCTAGATAAAGTAACCCTGTTTTGTTTAGTAGCAATGGAGTATAGTACAAAGGAGTACATGGTGCAAGGTGCAGATGGGCAGCAATATTGCAGCATGGAGAGGGAGGGGGAGGGAGAATGCTGGCAAGGATCAGTATATAATAGAGGTAAATCACAGCCTTAAAGTTATTTAGAAATAATTTTCAGAAGCTCATTCAGGGATCCACTGACCAGTTTAGGATGAGCAATTATGTTAAATCTGTAGGATCCATGACTGGTAGTCGACAAATTTTCCGTCGACCACCCAGACAGCGAAACCGACAGGTCGACCGCATTTTGCAGTCAGTTGTTGGTTTCTAGCTGCTAGCTGTGTTTTCTTCGGGAGCTTCACCCCCCTGAACCTCCCATGTGGGGTGCTACGCCCCTCACACACCCCCACTTAAGGATTATCAACTCCAAGTCGGAGTTGATTTGGGGGGGGTGCAGGACCACCAACAGACAGTGCACTGTTCCAGCAGATCCCCTACAGCGGCATGGCACTGTAGTCACTGTAGGGGACATCGCTGTTGAACTGTCGCTGTCCGGTGGGTAAACAAAAATGGTACACTTTATATGTGGAGGAGGGCCAGCAGTCATGCCAGTCTGGACTTGGGAGATGACCCGTCCTCTGACATAGCCCTGAACTGAAAGCTGTAATGGTACCAGGCAAAGCAGAAAGGCTGTGGAATTTAATGCACAGCGCCAGCTTGTGGTGGGTGTGGATCTCCACTCGCAGCTCTTTCCCCTCGAGTAACTTTCCTATAAATACACAGAGGGACATCTGTTATAATTCAGTAGGAACTTCATTTTACTGGTGGATTGGGCAGCTCACTCCACAAGGAGTAGAGGAAGTTAGATTTTGAGAGTTAAAAGGGAGGAATACGTAAAGTAAGGTATACGTGGTTGTAAATGGAGGGAGGATTTGATAAGAAGGAAATAAATTGAGAGGGTGCTGTCTTTTACATGGAACACCTAGTTCAAAAGAAGGGGGAACATGGAACCCATTTGGGGGGGTTCACAGTCTTATAAAGGTTATGTTCTCATGGGGATAGGGAAAAGGGGGAAGGGGTCTTTTGTCTTTGTTAAGGGGATGGTTAAAACTAAAAGGTTTAGAACAGTTTAGATAAGACCTCAAATTGTTCAGTTTGTTTTTGATTAAGTATAAGGATACAGGAAGCACTAATATTTTCTATATTATGTAAATGGCTGAATTAATAATTTTGTCTTGGACTGTCAACAGATTGAAAACAGCGGTTAAAAGAAAGTGGGTATGGTCATATATTAAAAAAATAAAAGGGGACATGGTCTTGCTGCAGGAGATACAGCTCATGAAGGAGGAGGCAGATAAACTATCCCAAGCATGGGGAGGGGATTACTGGTGGTGCCATTCATGTACAAGGCTAGAGGAGTGGCCATTTGGATTCAACCGGGTTTGCCACACACAGTGAAGGAATTTAAGGCAGACCCTCAGGGTAGGTATATCATAGAGGAGTTAGATTTGGGGGTGAAAGGAGTATACAATTGCTTCGATATATGGCCCTAATTTCGACTCCCCGGATTTTTTCCCACATCTGGGAGTGACTTTGGCTCCCTATCAGGATAATTTAATAGTGAGAGGATATTTTAATATGTACCTAGATCCCAAATTGGACCATTCTGGTACAAAAAGTAAACCATATCCAAAAAGTGTGGCAGCCCTGCAGGATCTAATTTTCAGGAGAGCAGTGGTGGAGGCCTGGAGGCATACCCACCTGGGGGATAGAGAATATTCATTTTATTCACAGTCCCACCAAGTATATACAAGGTTAGATTACATACTACTCTCCCCACAACTGGTCACTGCTTCAATGCATACCTCTTAGGGTACCATTTTGGTGTCGGACCATGCTGCACTCCAACTCAAAATGGCTGTAGTTCAGCAGTCGAGTGGGGGAACACAATGGAGACTGGACCCTGCTTTGCTTCTAGATAGTAAATTTATTAATGAGATAATGGGGAAAATGACAGAATTTATTGTAAATAACAAAGATAAAGGAACCCACATAAACTTTGTTTGGGATGCCCTTAAAGCTTATATATGAGGGGAGACTATCTCTTATGCAGCCTTTAAAAGAAAACAGACCCTCAGAACAGAGGAACAGCTCATGATTGAGATTCAGGGATTAGAGAAAAGGGCTAGGACCAACTTCCATCCCCAACTCATACAAGAAATAAAGCAACTAAAGGGGAAACTGAACCAAATAGTTTGTGGGAAACTAGAAATGGATCTTGTCCTCAATAAGTCTTACACCCACTTTGAGGGGAACAAATCAGCCAAATGGCTGGCCAGTATGATCAAACAAAAAAAAAGCAGAGTGGGCATTACTGTCAGTGACCTTCTCTGACGGAACTCCTACATGTGACCAGAAAGAGAAAAATGAGATCTTTAAGTCCTTCTATTCTAATCTATACACAACCCAGGTCTCACTGGGAGCAAAGCCAGAGAACTTCTTACAGGGGTAACTTTACTGCACCTGGACAAAACCCTAAGAAGGGACCTAAACTCCCCTCTCACTATAGAGGAAATCAAGTATGTGGTTGGGCAAATAAACAAAGGGAAAGCACCAGGTCCCGATGGCATTTCTGCTGAATTTTATAGAGTCACATGGGATGGCCCTTCATGTTTGCTGTGTCATGAAAATTTAGTCTAGGGGTAGACATAATAAAAAGGATAGGAGCCCTCTATGCTTCACCACAAGCCCAAATCCTAACAAATAACACAATTTCGACTCCCTTCAATTTGTCCAGAAGGACAAGACAGGGATGCCCACTGTCACCACTACTTTATGTACTCACAATGGAAGCACTGTCTCTGCTATACAGGGACATGAAGAAATTAGGGGCTGTAGGGTAGGAAAGGTAAATCACATAATCTTCCTATTTGCTGACAACATCTTATTATTGTTAGGGAACCCCGGAGAGGCCCTTCCAGCACTGAGCAAGATATTTGAGTTGTATGGCCCTCTCTCGGGACACAAAATTAACTGGGACAAAAGTGAATGGATGCCACTGGGGGATTGAAGGACCGCCATAGAAATTGCTGGGACCACAATAAACCCTACCAAACAGATTAAATACTTGGGAGTTTGTTTGCCAAGCAGACGTTCCCAAATTCTAGCAATTAATTATGGCCCACTAATCCAAAAGATTAAAACAGATAGCATTACCTGGAGAAATCTCCTGCTCACCCTATTGGGGCGAGTTAACCTGGTTAAGATACATATATTGCCCAAAGCCCTATATCTTTTTCAGTCAATCCCAATACCCCTCCCTCATAAATATATTCGGGCGTTGGAGGGAGCCTGCACTCAGCTTCTATGGCAGGGGAAAAAGCCAAAATGAAGAAAGAAATCCTAGAGCCACTTCAAAAAGGGGTTTAAATTTGACAAACTTATACCTTTATTATTTGTCAGCCCAACTGGCCCATATTTAAGATATGTTAGGACAAAAATTATACACCATCCTGGAAAAAGCTAGGGGAGGGAAGGGAACACCATATACACTATTCCCTACTTGCCAATGGTCTGGAGCAGAGAACACCTCCAAGTATCACCAACCCAAGTACCAAAGCCACCAGGGGGCTTGGATGCAGGCTTACTCAATTCTGGGACATAAGCCAGGCTTGTCACTGGACTTGACCTTGGTAAAGTTCTTGCAGAGGAAGGAGGGTTTATCTATCAGTGACAGGTGTGGATTAAAAAGATGGGACAAACAAGGCCTCTTCTGACTTAGCCAATTCCTCAAAGATGGGGAAGCATGGCAGTTTCAAGCATTAATGAGGATATATTAGCTACATCCCTCACACTAGTTTTTATACCTTAGAATATGTAGTAGAGTTCAGAGGTCCCACACAGAATCCAGGGGATTACAAGACTCCCATAAGGAGCAACTTTGTTTTCTGGCACAGCGGTCGCCGCTGGAAGAACTGTTTACAATATTCTCCACCATTAAGGGATTTAGACCCCTTAACTGGTGCTATCAATTACTGTTGGGTGGCTTACTGGATCCCCTGGACAGAGTTAAAAGGGCTTGGGAGGAAGATCTGTACCCTGAGGGTCTTTCAGGAGGGGACTGGAGAATGCTATTAAGAAACACTTTAAATTGTTTGGTTAATGGCTGTATGGCTTAGAGCCATACAGTATAACTTCTTGCAGTGTATATACCACACCCCGAAGCTGGCACATACAATTGGCTCTGATTCTTCCCCATACTGTCCTAAATGTACAGTTCAAGTAGGTGACTTTTACCACATGGTATGGAAATGCCCTAAGGTCTTTCAATTTTGAACAGGATTAATCGAAATTCTATCCAATACAATACATATCACTCCTAGACTGGATCCTGCAGAAATCTTATTGTGTCTACCAACAATGGGCAATGGAAGATTGGGAGGAGTACAAAGGTTATGGAAGATAGGAGTAGTAGTGGGCATGAGGGAACTTGCACTGTATTGGAGACAAGCACAGGTCCCTGCAGTGGCCTCATGGGCTACTTCCCTAATGCAAGTAGTGAAATTGAAGAGGACACAATATAAAGTCAGAGGACAATTGGGTAAATACAAAGAGATTTGGCTCCCTCAGGAGGAATCAGTCCAGAAAGACTGGTTTCCATGTTTCTGAGAAACTTGTTTGATCAGTTGACACACCAATATGTTATCAAATTAAGTCATTTCCTAAGTAACTTATGAGCAAAACTTGGAGTCTTTATCAATCCTTTTTTCACCATTTTCCCCCCTTTCTTTTTCTTTCTTTCTCCTTGAATTATTGGAGGATCATATAAGGGGGGGACTGGGGACTTCTGGAAAATTAATCTTGATTTTGTATCTGTCTTATTAAATGCATCTGTACAAAGTAACAAAGGTTGATGTAACTCCCAAGTGAAGGGAGATGAGGTTTGTAAGAACTTGTCCTATTTTAAATAAAGTACACAAAAAAAAAGAAATAATATCAGAATTTAATGTGTTCCCAGATGGGTCAGAGGTCCAAGAGATAAAAGTGTTTGTTTAGACCCTGCTGCGTACAACACTGGAGCTGCCAACTGATCTGCTTCTCGAGTTAGAATGAATGCACCAGGCTTTAGGTCCAAAGCTGGTTGATCTGAATGTCCAACCCCACTCAATTATAGCCTGCTTCATCAACTTTTCAGTGAAGGAGTGGGTTCTTCTAACAGCCTGGAGGAAATAAAAAGTATTCTATGGCCAGACATGAATCTTCCTTGATAGTGATTATGCGACGGACACCATGCATAAGAGGAGGGCTTACATGGACATATCATCTGTTTTCAAAGAGTGGGGTATTAAATTCTTCACACTCTATCCAGTCCACCTTATTGTCCAGCTACAGGAAGGCAGCAAGGAGTTTGATAAGGCTGAGGATTCAAGTGAGGAGCTAGGAAATAAAGATATCCAGTGTCCGGGAAAACAGCGGCAATTGGCATCAGAAAGGCCACAACCACCCCAATGGCAGCAATCACAAGAGAACCCGGGCCCCATCCATTCTCTTGACAAAAAGAAAGCACAATTTACTCCCAGTCTAGCAGCATGTCAGAGGTCACCTCGAGGAAGAACCTGAGCAGACTGAAGGAGTCATTGGCTCTTATATTCACACTGTGGGAGGTGGAGTTCTTAGAACATAGATGAGGGTTAAATTTTGGACCCAGGAGAGCAATTCTGGACTACAACCTAGTGAGAAGAGTCCAGGCTCATTAGACTGTAGTATCTGTATAATGGATAATGTTGTTAGTATTTACATAACCCTATATTGTTGGTGATTCCCCCTACCTGCCATATTGCTCTACTTGACCGATGCAGGGATCCCCGTGGTGTGTGCTGGGGGGGATTATTGGGTTATTCCCCAATGAGAAAATACAGATGGGAGGAAGCATTGGACACTAACTAAGGAAAGGTCAAAGTAAGCAAATATTGCCCTCCCACCTTTTGTTTTTCTTTTCTGGATTGAACGATTTATCAAGATAACTATGTTATGAACAGGGCATCACAACAAACAAAAATGCTTCTAAACAGGATGTTTATTAACCAGCCACTTGAGGGGGGCTTTGAAGTTGTTTCAGACTTCCAGGTAGATGCTCTGCATGATTGTTAATATTTATATGACTGCAGGGAATACATGGGTTATAGCTGGGCCTGCAGGGGCAGAAAGTTCTCTACAGGCTTATGAACTCAGCTCTAGCAATCCAGGCTGGGGATGCACTATACATAATTTTCAAATTATGTAAATGGTTAACTTAATCTTGTTGTCCATTCATTTTGGGATGTATGGCAATACAGTTCATGTTATATCTGGTTATCATGGTGGGCATTCCTTTAATTGGGAGGCACAGGCTATAACTGTTGCACTAAATTTAAGTGGGCGGGGTGGTTGGTTAGCAGCTCTGTGCTTGATGCATTTAATGACCACTGCCCTATGCTTTTTTAGTTTTTTTCTGTTCAATTCTCTTTACCCTATTAATGATGGGGATATCCTTTCGAGGAAGCCCAAGTATCAGTAGGACTTGGATTATCTCCTGCGCTCACTGGTACTGTAGATAAGCTTGCAAGGAGGTATATTTCTTTCTCCCTAACCTTGGAAGTCTTCATTTATGCATTCTGTTTTCAGTTTTGGGTGAGGTATAGGTACAAGTACAAGGGTTTGTTTTTGCTGGATCCAACATGTATTGTCATGATGCACTTTAAATATAGTTGTTGACAGATGAGTTGTTTTTTCAAACTTAGTTTGCTAAAAATAGCCCTGTTGGCTAGAAGGATTTGTAAAGTTACTACAATTGTACAACAGGGACACAAAATAAGGTATCTGTTTGGTAAGTGGGAAAATGGGAAGCAGCCGGAAAATTCTTGTATTAAGGTATTTAGTTGGCAGCTTTGGTACACATTCCAATGCTTGGGGGCACAGTCAAGGAGTGGGTCATGGCACAGATTGAAGAAAAGAATATATTTGATGCAGGACAGGTACTTGTACATGGAGCGAGGGACTGGAACTCATTGGAGAGACAGTTGAGATCTTGTTGGGGTATTCATAGTGAGTCTTCCTATTTTGAAACATAATTATGGCTGTTTCAACTGTACAATTTTTATCTCTGAATATTAATGGGCTTAACAACACCATTACGCTGTCCTGGCTCTCCTAATGTTTTAAAAAACAGACCAGTGAGATAGCATTTCTCCAGAAGACCCATTTGACTGAAGGAGAACATCTTAAGTTGTCCTGGGGAGGCAGGTGTCGGGTTTTCTTATCATCCTATCCAAAGGGTAAATGCAGAGGCATGGCAATTTTGATTTCCTCCATGACAGTTTCATGTGGAAACACAATATGTGGGATGCCATGTAAATTTAACTGACCTTTTATTCAGGAAAAGGGTTACACTGGTGAATGTTTATTTTCATCCACAGGCCTCTCTGGCTAAATTCAAATTGTTTATTAATAAGTTGCTGGGTATGCTACAAGGTTGCTTAATCATAGGACGGGAACTAAATTTGATCTTGTCACCTCAGCTTGACAATTCTGCACTAGCAGCACATGAGTTGTCCAGAGCTCAGAAAAATTTTTGTTCCCAACAAACATCCTTGGGGTTGACGAATATTTGGTGCCAATTTATTCTTACTACCCGAACATATACCTTTTATTCATCACACTTTAATACGTATTCAAGGTTGGACTATTTTTTTTTTATATCTAAAGAACATACCAGTTGGTTACAGGACATTACAATATGCCCTTGGTTTCTTTCAGATCATTCTTCCTTGCTATTAAAGCTGAATTTAAATATTCTGAAGAAAAACACTAGTTGGCATCTCAATACATCATTACTTAGGAAAGAGGAATTTAAAAAACTCTTAACATCAGAATTGTCCAAATATTAATGGATAATACCACCCCAGAGTTTTCCTCTAGTATACTATGGGATACTCTGAAAGTGGTTATCCACTGTGAAATTATAGCTTATGCATCCCATAAATGAAAACAATGGGAAGAGGCATATAAAAAATTATAGCAGGAACTTCAGGTGCTCCAACAAGCTCCGGTAGCTGGCACTCCAGCTGGTCATTATTGAGTACGCCAAGTAAAAGCATCATTACAGAAAGTTCTAGATAAAAAGATCCAACAGGCATTGTTTTACCTTAAGAAATACAGATATGAAGGAGGTCCTAATGGAGCTAGAAATCTAGCCCATTGCCTTAGAGGTCACATGACATCCTTATGTATTTTGAAGCTGGATTTTACTCAACAGGGCATAGTAGCAAGGACAACATAAGAGAGACTGGAGATGTTCAGGGGTTACTACTTCCAACTGTATCAGGCCTCCTCCCCCCAGCAGAAAACTCTCAGCTGGAGAGCTTCTTTACCCAAATGATGCTTCTTACCATCTCTCAGAGTTGCACAGAAAGACTTCTAGCTCCCATAACAGTAGAAGAATCTGCCATAGTAAAACATTAAAATTCCCTGGACCAGATGGTTTACCATCGGAATGTGGCATAAGGCCTTTGCTAAGAACTCCACCATTGTTAGCTACTTTTTGCAACGTACAGGGGGGAGGCTCTCCCCCACCCTCCTGAGCCTACGCCACTATCTCCCTATCTTAAAATAAGGTAAGGACTCAAAATCTGTCTCCTCCTATTGGATGATTTCCATACTGAGTATGGACTATAAGTTATTTATGTCCATTTGGTGCATAGACTGAAGAAGATATTACCCAGCATAATACATTCAGATCAGTCAGGTTTTATCCGAACTTGACAGACTATGGACAATATCCACAGAACAACATACCTGATAGATAATACTGTATAAATCAGAGAACTATCCCAGCTGCGTTGGTCAGCTTAGATTCTGACAGGGTATTTGATATTGTCTAATGATCATTTTTATGACTGTGGGCGGAGACTACAGCCATCTTGCTATCTGTAGCTCGAAAACGGAGTATTGTGGTACACACATTCTGGAGTTTTCACTATATCCTTCCACATCTACAAATTACTATGCCAAGTGAAGTAAAATACTCCCTTCTTTCTGTTTAGAATGTTGGAGACATAACTCCAAGTTGCTTATCAGAAGGCCATTAGGAAACTGAAACAACTTTTTAAATATTGGTTGCCTATTAAAGTGGAGATTTAGTTACCCCCTCCAAAATGCAACAACTTGAGCACTTAAATACTTAGCATTTAAACATGTTCCTGCTCCAAGCTTCAGTTGGGTAGGTATTGTCTTTCAAGAAAGATTCATACCTCATAAATGTCATGCTTTTCCAGCAAATCTAAAAAGATTCCTAGTTTTTTTTTAATCTCTTAAGACACTATTTAATTATCACTGTCTCAGTCATGTGCCAGGCCTTCTGTGAAATAGCCTAGTGAAATATATAGTAATCATCAGGCATTTTTTAAGCTTGTAGGGAAAAAAATATATTGAGCTACAACAAACACACACACACACACACACACACACAATGTACACGCCATACTTATGGCCAAAACATTCAAAATAAATACTGCAATTTAATATGTTATCAAACAATAAAGAAACTATTTGTTTATATCAGTGAACACTGTGATGTTCAGTTTACATTTATAATGTCCTCTTTTGCAGTTTCTATTATTAAAATGCATTTAGTGTATAGTTTACTAAATCTTGACCTTGGGATAACTCTTGAATGACTCCTAAATATGTTTTAAGCCATTTCCTTTATGGGAGGTCAAGACCAGTGCAAAAGGTCAAGTGTTATTTTTTTCATATTTGTTTTACAAATTTCCTCAGCAAAAGTGTGGAAAATAGAAAATTATGTACAACTAATATTCTATTCCTTTTCAGCTCGGACAGAAGTTAATATTTGCACAAAGTCAAACCCAAAGTTTATACAAGTTTTATTCCAAACTAATTTTATTCTAAATTTTATTGTGCTATTGATGAACAGAGCAAAGAAATGTTTAGATTAAACAAACTGAAGATTCCACTGTTGAGAGGTCATTAAAATTGCAAAAAGTCGGGACCACGTGATGCAGCACGCTGAGTAGCAGCTCACCAGTTCAGCTCCCGTCACCTGGCTATTTAAAAAAGCTTAATTAAAATATTTAAAATAGTTTAAGTCTATTATCTTTAAGTCACAAGTTTGATCGCAGCCAGAAGAGGAGTCTGATCAGCTGGAATGGAGGTGGAGATGCGTTCGGCACCCCCCAAAAAAAATCTGCCAGTTTCCCCGGAGAAACAGAGCAAGCGGCCTAAGGCCCACCAAGGTCATGGTGGCAAGTCATCAGCAATCAGCACCATCTCAGTTAAAGAACCCGAAGAGAGTCCTCTTACACTAGAACAGTTTCTTACTGAATTTGCACCATTCAGGGACAATGTAAAATCCCTAACAACGGAGATCAAACACATAACTGCAATGCTGGAAGACCTATCCACAAGGATCGCTGACAATGAAGCCTGCACATCATCACTGGAGAAAAGAGTGGAGCATTTAAGTGAGGAAGCAGTGGATACGCAGCATAGAATTAAAAAACTAGAGGCTAAACTGGAGGACTTGGAAGGGAGGAGCCACAGAAATAACGCGGTTATTCTTGGTATTCTGGAAAAGGAAGAAGGCTCCAATACCATCAACTTTGTTCAAAGGCTAGTAGAAAAGTTAGCTGGCCCCTCACCTTTTGGAAAGGTCTACATGACTGAACAAGCCCATAGAGCTCTTCAACCCATGCCACCACCAGGAGCTTTGCCTCGACCGATCATCTGTAGATTTTTAAACTTCCAAGAAAGACAGTATTTGATGGGGAAAATCAAAGAGCTGCAAGAAGTTGGGTGGGAAGGAGTTAAAATAAGGATAACGCAGGATCTCCCTGCCTCCGTTAGGCTCCGTCGCACACAATTCCACCCAATAGTTTCAAAGTTAATTGCAGCTGGCATAAAGTTTAAAATGGGATATCCTGCCAAACTGCAAGTGCTGCTGGAAGGATCCTGGTCGGCATTTGAAGAGGTGGAGGCTGCCAGAAATACCCTACAGAAGTCCCTGCTAGATCTGTTCAGTAATCGCTGAGGGCATGAGGTGAAATATTGGGCAGTTGTGCCCTAAAGCTCCTGAGAGTTGTAACAGGAAAATCTTTAATAGAGGTTCCGACGATCATTTTTTAGAAGGCAGCTTTCCCCTGTTTCATTAAGTTCAATTTTAAGAAACTCGTGACCCCAATAATACTGGACAGCAAACTGAGGCTCAAAGACTCTCAGTTCAAGAAAGAGCCCACGTATACTGGACAGTGCACCCTAATCGAAAATCCGGATCCTGACCTTGCAAGGGCTCCACTTCGTTGGCAAGGAGCTCGCATATGTTTGTTTGTCGAAGGAAAGAAGGGTGCGATAAAGACTCACTACCACAAGAGGTCTCCCGAAGCCAGAGGAAAGGATGAGCCAACACAGAACTTTCACTAGTTTGTTTTAAATACCGTAGTGCATTTTTACTGGTATCCGGGGCCAATGGAATAATTAATTTATGTAATGCCTGTTGTTCAGAGGAAAGGACAATCCGCTGTAGCGAACAGTGGCTAAACACAGAATTCTCCTTAGTCGTGTTTAGAAATTGCAGTGTATTTTTCAGTTCTCTGGGGCTAACGGAGTAGTCAAATTTGATATTGCCTTTTGTTGTTTGCAGCATCAATGGCAAGGTTTTGAGGTTGGCGGTAAACCCCGTTTCATTACAGTGTTGGGGGGTAGTGCATAGTGTAGTACAATTAGCAAGGAGGCTTTCACAATTGTAGTTCAATGCAGCTCTGATGCCAAGGTAAAGCTCATTGCTGGAACAAATTGAATATGTTCTGTTTAGTAGGAGTGTCTGTCAAAGCCTACACGGGCGTTTAAGGGTATATGAATGGGCTCACTACCAGTAGGAAATATGAAAATATGTGTAAGGTAAAATCCTAGACTGGGGCCAAGTCCCCCCCCTTTTTTTTTCCTCTTCCAGCTGGGGCTTCTTAAGGCATAATAAAGTTGTTCATTAGGCATGGTTAAATGCAGTTTCCTATGGCTAGGTTAAGCCGTGGCCAATCCCTTGGTATGGTCTTACTATATTAATATTCCTACAACCAAGGTTAGCAGCTAATAAATGTTCCTGTTTTCTCTTCATTAGATGGGGCTAGTTGGTATTATTATGTTAGGGGTTAATTAGCTATAGGTACATGCTGGTTTCCCGGATGCATTAACTTGAGCTATCATAAGATTTACTCTAGTTTTATACTGACTTTTCCTTAGAGTCGGGTGACGGAATGGAATAGCTAGGAGAGTAGTGAAAAGTGGTTCTGCACAAAGTGGGCAGAATAGAATGGGGAGAAGGGTGGGCTAGTAATCAGGTAGGGTCATTATTTGTCATAGGGTCAGGTGGGTTAGATATTGGGGAGACATTAAGGGGATTGGGTAGTAGTCAAGGAATAGGGAATGGGGAGAAGGTACAGCAAAGTGTACATAGATCCATTTGCAACACCTGCACTATTTTTTCATTTATTTTCTTCAGCCAGGTAGCGCAGACAAGGGCCAATGGCTAAGTTATTGAATGTCACATCATGGAATGTGAAAGGGGTTAGACGTAAAAATAAGCAATACTCGATTTTGAAGCACTTAAATTTGTTTGCTGCGGAGATCATATTTCCACAGAGACACATTTATTAGACATCGAGGCTACCAAATTATGGAGACAGCAAGTAGGTGAGGTCTTTTCAACTGAGTGCTCCATGAATAGTGGAGGCACGATAGTTTTGGTCCATAGGAAGCTTCCCTTTACCCCGACCAAATTAATCAAAGATCCAAAGGGTAGATTCATTTTTGTTGCAGGTATTCTATTTGGGAAAGAACTACTCCTAGGGAGTATTTACGGACCAAACCAGGACTCTCCTAGATTTTTTATGCAGATTATTACATCCTTACTCCCTTTTCTCTCGACCCCAATGATATTGGGTGGGGACCTCAACCTGGTATATGATCTGGTGCTGGATAAGACTGGATGCAGTAGGAGGGGGCTGTTCCTGGCCCAACGTGCCTTTAGAGATCTATTGGACCAACTTGGACTGTGTGATATTTGTAGGGTATTACACCCCTCAGATAGGGAGTATACTTTTATTTCTCCGGTCCACAAAACATCATCCAGAATAGACTATGCGCTTATTTCTCGAACATATATTCCACAAGTTATTGATGCCTTGATACAGCCCGGACCCCGGTCAGACCACTCCCTTGTATGTTGTCAATTAACTATTGATCCTCCAATTAGAGGTGGAGGTAGATGGAAACTTAACGATAAACTTCTTAAAGACCCTAAATTGGCTTGTACAGTTCAGGAACATATAGATCAGTTTATCGGGCTCAATCAGGGCACAACTAAAAGACCGGACATAGAGTGGTATGATTTTAAAGCCTACTTAAGAGGAGTATTCATTAGTTAAGCCTCTAATAGGAAAAAAGCAAGAGAAAACCAGTCGTCCCTACTATTGTCTCAAATAAGGATCACAGAAAAAGACCTGTCCCCTGCCACACCTGGTGCCATATTTCATAAGCTCATTAAATGAAGGGCAGCTTATCTTGAACTGCTTCATGAAAAAGTGGAGTATGCTATTTTAAAAACATAGGCATCATTCACTGATCAAGGGGAGAAAGCAGGACACCTCTTGGCTCATAGAATTAAGCAAATAGAATCCTCTAGATACATAGCATCCATTCAGTCTCAATCGGACGGACTTTTAAAGACCGCCCCAAATGAAATTATATCTGAATTTCTTAAATACTATACTGATCTATATGGTCTGATGGCTGACCCCCCAACCCAGACCCAACTAGACAATTATTTAAGGGAGGCCAACTTGCCTAGCCTTACCAAAGATCGGCAAAAAGGCATTACTCTTACCCATTACAAGTCAAGAGATATCCAACGTTATAGGCAGTTTACCCTTAAACAAAACACCAGGGATAGATAGTTTCTCAGTGTATTTTTACCAACGGTTTAAGACCTCCATTATCCCTTTGTTGCTTCCCTTATTCCAGTATATACTTTTGGGGGCTCAAACAGATGCCTCTCTCTTTGAAGCGCTAATTGTACTTATTCCTAAGCCGGGTTAAGCGCCTGAACTGGTCACCAACTACCAGCTGATCTCCCTCCTGAACCAGGATGTTAAAATACTGTCTAAATTAATAGCGTGCCATCTTAATTTAATTCTCCCTACCATTATTGGACCCAAACAGGTGGGCTTTATGAAGGGCAGATCTTCTTCGGACCACCTCCGTACCCTGGCTCATGTCTTCTCGACGTCCAGAGATGCTCCCTACCCTGCTGCCTTAATCTCCCTGGACGCCGAGAAGGCATTTGACAGGGTCAACTGGCAGTACTTATTTCAGACTCTAAAGGCCTTTAAATTCCCCAATACTTTCCTGACTTGGATTGGATCCCTCTATCATTCCCCCATGGCGAAGGTATCAGGAAATGGAGTCGCCTCCGATCCATTTACTCTTCATTCGGGAACTAGACAAGGCTGCCCCCTTTCCCCTTTACTGTTCAACATATACTTAGAGCCATTAATCTGTAAACTGCAGGCTTGCCCAGAAGTGCAAGGAATTCTGATTCACCCTTGTGAGGTCAAAGTCTCCGCTCACGCAGATGATCTACTCCTCCAACTAGCTAATCCCATTTCTTAAGTTCCTCCAATGTTAAATATCATAAAATCCTTTAGTTTAGTCTCCAATTATAAGTTAAATGTAAATAAAACAATTGTCTTCCCCCTTAACCACAAGCTTTATAAAGTGGATATCCTTAAACTGGGGCTTGCCTGGAAACTGGATTCCCTATGATACCTGGGTATTGAATTATCAAGACACGCGGGAACCACCATCAAATTGAATTTGGACTCTCTGCTTTAAGTGATAACCCAGGATCTTAATAGGTGGGCCTACCTACCAGTTTCTATTTGGGGGGGGAATCAACCTGCTCAAGATGAATGTATTCCCAAGGCTCTTTTAACCCCTGTCACTGCTTAATGTCTGGCTTCCGATATCGTGGTTCAAGAAGGTAAATGGTCTCTTTTTAGAGTTTATCTGGGCTAACTAAACCCCAAGGATTGTATTCCATAAATTAGGGGCACCAAAACTGAGAGGTGGTTTGCGCTTGGCCCACCTAGGGCTTTATTTCTGGGCTAGTCATATTAATAAATGCCTGAGATGGACAATACCCATAACAACAAATTATACTCCAGTATGGCTCATAATAGAACAAGCATAGATCTGTGAATGTGGTGTAGACCCAGAAGCCCTCCTTTATATTAAGGAGAATCTCCTTCCCAGTAGATTAAAGAACACTCCCATAGCACTGTCCATCAGGGTCCACTCTCAACTATGTCGCTTTCTCAAATATAATAATACAGGAGACTTAAATCCTAATATTAAAAATGATGACAAAATATATTCCCTCAAATTGGCTACCCCAGTTAAAGGGGATCCCTTTGCATACTTTAACAGACGAAGATGACACCTGGTTGTCAGGCCAAAGTATAAAGCAAAAGTTTAAGATCCCGATTAAGCATTTTTTCAGAATCATCTAAGTGAGAAACCTATTAGTCAAAGTATTTAGGCATAAGTTAGACTCATATACAGGCCCTTCTCTTCTAGTGGATCTAATACACCTGGTGGGCCAGCAGAAAGCTGTCTCCAAAATCTACGGTATCTTGTTCAATCGGTTATACCCAGAATGTTATGGTCCGACCCATTATTGGTCCCCCCACTTTCCTGGTCATAACTTTAATTGGGCCGACCTCTGATTCAAGTGTCACAAATTCATAACGCAAGATAGATTAAGACTGATGCAGATGCATATTCTGCATAATTAATATTTATCCCCCGAAAAAATTTTAAAATTTGGCATAACACCCTCCTCCCAGTGCGTGAGATGCTCTGGTTATGAGGGCACCCTATATCATATTTACTGGTCCTGCTCTAAAATAGCACCTCTTTGGACTGCTATTCAAAACAAGACTGACTCCATTTTGGGACTGGAGGATCTTTTTGAACCAGAAATATGTATCCTAGGTGACTTCTCTAGCATCAGATTTCATAATAGGAAATATTACATGGCCTTAATATCTATGTCACTTAAGAAAGTGGTACTACGACACTGGAAAGACCAATCTGAAATTACTTAAGGAGAATGGTTAACCGAGCTTCTTGTGAACCTCAGAATGGAGAAGGCTATTGCAAGTTTAAATAATAGGTTAGGAAGATTTAAGAAGATGTGGGACCCCTTTTACACTCTATTTTCGATTTAAGGACTCTCATTTGCAGGGCCTTTGTACCTAGCACATCCTGTCAATATAGAGATACCTGTGCTGAAGGATCCGTAGTGTGTACGGTTAGAATAAAGCTGTATTAGAAGGGGGGGGAACTTAGTAGTGGGAGGAGAGAGTGGGGGTGACAGATTTAGTCTGCTGTGTATTGCCAATGTATAATGATATTGTTTTTGGCTATCTGTCATGTATGGTTAAAATACTAATAAACTTTAAATGGAAAAAAAATTGCAGAAAGTCAAATTATGGAACCTTAAATGAGCTCATTAAGACCATTTCTTCTTAGTGTGTAATTATAATGAATTAAAGCCATTTGAATTTTGACAAAAATTATACAACCATTGTGATAAATATTTTTAGGATCAGGGGAATGGTGCAAGGCTGCCAAAATCATGGTGATCTCACTGCTTCAGTGCTTCAGCGTGCATAGATCAAACCAAAAAGAGCCATAATAAAAGCTTCCATCTTCTCAAAAAACAATGTATTTATTATATTTGATTTAACCTGAAAATACAAAATAGCAATAAGGAAGTAAAACAATCAAGATGATATTTCAGCGTTCTCCAATCATACATTGAAGCTGAGCCATAATAAAGGCTTCTGTCTTCTTCAAAGCAATTGTATTTTATTTTGATATATTCACTATTCTGTATCTAAGTAGACAGTAGAAAAAAGGTTTACTGGGTGTTTGAAAATAGGCAAATGCAACCAGACACAGAAGGAAGTCAAAAAAGAGTATCAATTGAGAGGGCTAGTAACAAGCAATGGAGCTTGCTTGACCACTCCAGCGAGGGCCACCCGCTGACACTAATGACCATTTGAGGACACTGGTAACAGAAGAGGAGCTGGGCAAGGGCTGCAAGCAGTCAGTGTAGGAGGAGGAGGAGGTAGATGGCAGGCTGCCTGTCATAGTCTTGCTCTTGTTTTAAATCCACAGTGCTGCCTGAGTGGCTGTAGTAATCATCTGTGCAGCAGCCCTCCATCTATAGGGATTAAAGGGACTCAGTTTAGCTGTCCTGTTGTATTCAGACAGGCTTGAACTCCATTACTGCAGCAAGTCTAACTGAAGCCCCAGACCCCCAACTCTGCTACTTGTACAGGACTGGCTACTTGAGAGTGAGGGACCCTCGCTGCTTGCAGAGAAAGTGGGAGGGATCACGGTCAATGTTCATTTGTGTGCCAGGGTAGGCAGCGGGGGCTGGCTGGGCTGGGAGCAATGCCTTTAAGTGTGAGAATTGCATGTGTCTAAACTGTTGTGGATTGCATTGGCATAAGCAGAGGGGTGTTCAGAGTGTTCATAGAAACATAGAAACATAGAAACATAGAAGTTGACGGCAGATAAGGACCGCAAGGCCCATCCAGTCTGCCCATTTCTTTTTCTTCACTTTTTTGTTCACCGCCCCTTCCCCTGAAATTACCTCAGAAAATTTCAAATTCCTGTATTTTATTTTCAGGTTGGCTCAGGCTCAGCTGCTAAAAAATTCAGTTTCTCAGCAGTCTTCATAGTGGTTGGAGCTAACTGCAACACAATGTGCATGCACAGGACCATTGATGACTAGGGGAGATGGAGACATCATCAACCGGTAGAGCAGGAGAAGCCTGGTGAGACAGACTAGTGAAAGTGCTGCTGTGCTGCACCATCTGTACAGCGCTGTGCAAGTTGTGTTGTCCTGTTGACTGCTGTGATGGTAAAGTGGGACTGTACCTCTTCTCTAGTCTTAGTTGAACTGTGAGAGAACTCGAAGTATGGTCTACTAGAGAAAGAACTGCCCTTTTCAGTGCCAAGCTGTGAGTAACACACTGTGCATCGTATTGACTGTGCTGGACACTGGCTGGACTGGTGGTATAGTCAAAAGAGAAGACATGATAGGTCAAGGAAAAATCTGCCCAGGCCTAGTGGTCCGTAGTCCTGTCTTGGGAGGGGAGTAATAAATAATAATAATATATTTATTTATTAAGCACTCTTCATGGAATATCAGAGTGCTATACATCATGAAACAACAATTAAAACCATAAAATTCTAAAATACATCAATCAGTGAGTATAAAACACAGCAGCAATAGTCAGACAAAATTAGAGAACTTCTCCAAAAGTAAGTTTGAATAAATATGTCTCTAAAGCAATTTTAAAGCTCTCCACTGTTGGGCACTCTCGGATCCAACAAGGTAGAGAATTTCACATGGTTGGGGCTACAAATGAAAACTCCCTCAATCCAGATGTTTTTTAATCATGCCCTGGGAATCTCCAGCAATCCCTCATTGGTTGAGCGGAGTGGTCAGAGAGGGTAGTAAGGATGCAAAGGGAGTTACAGTAGTTCAAGCATGGGGTCACAAAGGCGTTGATCAATGTTGGAAGGTCATCAGATGGAACTAGTTGCTTTATCCAGGCAATATTTCTCAGATGGTAAAAGGAAGACTTAACCATGGCCAACACCTGAGAACTAAGTGTCAGATCATTGTCAAGTATTACCCCAGATTTCACACCCATTCAGAGGTCAGCAACTTGGCACCCCAATCCAAAGTCCTGAGGGACATCCCCTCACCAACCCCTTTATCCAGTGATCAGGATCCACTACCAACACCTCAGTATTGTCAGAATTCAGTTTTAGCCAGCTGGTCTTCATCCAATCCTGGACTTCTGCAAGGCAGTTGTTAAACACTGAGAGTGCACTATCCTGGTTGGGCACAAAGGACAAGCAGAGCTGTGTATCATCTGCATAACAGTGAAACAGCAGCCCATACTGCCTCACAATGTCTCCTAACAACTGCATATACACTGCGAACAACATGGGGGACAGCACAGAACCCTGCGTAACCCCACAAGGCAGAGAGAAAGACTCAGAGGAAAAAGGACAACTCTCTGAGATCTGCCAGTGAGGAAGGAATGAAACCATCTAAGTACTGTACCAGACAGGCCACAGATGACACACAGGCATTCCAGCAGCACCCCATGGTCCACGGTGTCACAGGCTGAGGAGAAATCAAGAAACACCAAGATGGTACAGCATTTCTTCAGATCTCTCAGAATTAGGAGATCACTGAATACCCAAACCAGAGTGGTCTCCATGCTATGCCTTTTGCAAAAACCAGATTGGAGAGGATTTTAAATGTCATGGATGGTAAGATGGTTCTCTGACTGTAGCCTTAGTGTGATTGGTAAGGCAAGCAAACAGGAGGATAATCAACAGAAAAGTGGTGAATGGAGAAAAGAATAAAGATTGCTTCGGGGCGGAACTTCTCTCATTCAGAGAGGTTGTGAGGCGTATTGGCACCATTTCCCAGGGCAACCCACTCATTACATCTCAACCCAATCGATGTTCTGTCCAACTTGGAGCTTATCATGTGGAGTGGGAATAGGTGTGGAAAGGTAGATGCCTGACTGACATCTTTGTTTCTGGCTGTTGCAGAGTGCTCCCATGTGCAAAAGTGGAATGGAGTTAAGAGTACTGTCTATATGCAGAGATGGGATGGTGCTTAAAGGAGGAGTGATGCAAATGTGTGGAGGAGTCCCCATGTGTAGGAGTGGTCTGGATGGGGAGCAATGCTCCCCATGTATGGGCAGTAGGATGAAGTGGTGGCCCATGTACAGAGCTAATATGAAGTGGAAGGAAACCTCCCCATGTGTGGAGGTTGAATGCAGGAGGAGGAGTGCTCCCTATGTGCAGGAGGTGGGATGTAGTTGGAAAAGTGCTATCCATCTGGGGGAGGTGAAATATAGTGGGAGAAGCACTGGAGGGGTCAGGGGATGACTGCTCACAATGCATGGAGGTGGAATGGAGGTGGAGCAATGATACCTATGTGTGGAGATGGAATAGAGGGAAGAGTGCTTTCCATGTTCAAGTTCAAGTTTATTGTGAAGGGATAAAATCCATTGAGCAAGCTTATTTTCAAGGAGGTCCCTTGTACAAGCAATGATAAAGACAATACATAGTGTGAGATACAAAAAGTAAGGACACATAATGTAAATGAAAATAAAGTAATTTTCTTTAAATTAGTATACAATATGTACAATGTTGCATTCAACAAGGACTGAGATCAAATATCATTGCATAAGACACTATGTCCACCATGTGAAAGAAGGCTGGAGAAAGGCAATTGCTCCCCAAGTGCTAAGGAGGTATGGAGGGGGAGGAGTGCTCTCTATGTGCAAATATGTAATGGAGGGGGAGGAGTGCTCCCCATGTGTGTAGGTGGAATGGGGGGGTAGACAGTCACTTAATGGCCACCATCCTAAACCCCATTCTAGCCTGTGTATGAAACATTTTGCAATGGGCATAGTTTATGATGGGGCAGATGTGGAATCCATATCTCTTCTCTGGCTGCTGTAAAGTATTGAGCTGATAGGCGGGGGTTGCAAAAGGGGACACCAGTCATTCAAGAGCACCCATCATGTCATACCCCCACCCATCCAGCAGGGTTGAAACAGTTGTGGAGGGGGGGATACAAGATCCATATTTTTATATCTCAGCACCTCAGAGTGCTCTCCATGGGTAGAACACATTAGGTGGGAGAGCCTCTGACTGAAGCAGAGTGTTCTGCAACTGTAGACGTGCTGCATAAGGTGAGGAAGTGCCAGTCACCCAAATCCCACTCCAACCTTCATGCTAGCTCAGTTGGAACAAGGATGGTTATGAAGGGGCAGAGGTGCAACTTGCATCTCTATCCCTGGCTGCTGCAGAGTGCTACCTTAGTATGGAGGTGGGATAGGGGGATGTGGCATCATTTTCCCAGAGTCACCTGCTTTGAGCCCACCCAATGCCACTTACAGCTTTCATGGAACTCGGATGAGTGAAGGTGGACAGATGTATGCATCACATCTGTCACTGACTCCAACGGAGTGCTTCTAACATGCAGGAAGTAGAATGGAAGGAGAAAATGCTTCACATGTGTAGAAATGCGGAAAGATGTGCTGGGTACCAATGGCCTTGCACCACCCAGTGGATCTGGATCACAACCCCATTTCTACCCACCTGGCACCCACCAGGCTAGATAGAAACAGGTGTGGAATGGCAAATGTGCATCTCACATTTCTGTCTCTGGCTGGAGCAGAGAATGTGCAGTGGTGGGACGGTGGTGGAGGAAGCACCAATCATCAACTTCTGCCAGGCCACAGTCCACTGTTTACCTTGGGCTGATCACCTGGAGGTCACCTTGTTACTGTGCCACACTGTGTGGAGTGGGGTAGGTGTGGAGGGGAAGATGAGTAACCTAAATTAGTCTGTGGCTACTGCATATTGTTCCACATGTGCTGATGTGAGCTGGAGGTGTAAGGGTCAGCAACTTCCCAGGGGTGCCTTCCAGTGCCCACACTACACTGTGCTAGTCAATGTGAAGGGGCAGATATGTGACCCTTGTATTTGTTTCTGGCTCTGTCTGGGTGCTCCTTTTGTGCAGTGGTGGAATAAATGCACCAGGCTTGTTTTAACACTGTCTCTCCTGGTCTCTCACTCTATCTCTAAGGTCCACTCCCCCAAGGTGAAAAGAAAACTGTGAAGCACTCTCTCTGTCCAGGTCACGGCACTCTTGCGGCCACTTTCTCTGCATCTCTGTATGTGCTGTCTGCTTCCACTGATCTTCAGAATGACAAACAGTAAGACTGACAGCAAGGTGCCGGAAGAGTGAGAGGAAATAAAAATGGATGGCAAATGAGCTCGGGTGCACACTGTACTCCACTTCTCTGTTTTGGGGAGGAGGTAGATGACACTGTCTCTGACTTTAACAGATTGGACTTGCACATATATGCTGCCCTGGAAATGGCTCTCGCTGTTGATGTGTCTCTCTTTCTCTGGGGCTGGGAGGGAGTGGGGGAAGTAGACTCTGCTAGGGGACAGGCCACCTGTTAAATTAATGTTTGTTCAGATGAAGGCCTGGGAGACACTGGTCATCATAGTTATGGTCACTACATTGCACTGCCCTGAATTTCACACTGCCAATGTGGTGTTGCATTAGTGACAGCCTGTCAACTGCTGATCACTCTCATTCTGCTTTCTCGCCACATTTCAGCATGTTGCTGTCACTGTTTGGAGGTTCTCTCTCTGTGCTGTCCCTGACACTGGTAACCCTCACCACTTGTTTTGATCCTGTGCTCTCTTTCGGTGGGGGGGGGGTGCGGCTGACTCTCCCTCTTGATGTCTGTCCATACAGGCTGTGTCTCTCTCTCCTCACTGTTCTGGGTTAAGCTACATGTCAGCAGGCAATGCTGTCTCACTTCTTAGCACTCTTGCTTCTTGTATTGTGCGGCTGGGTGGGGGGAACACTGAGGCAGCATGGACACTAGGAGATACACGGGGTGGAGCAGCAAGAGGAATCCTCGGGCTGGGCATTGTGGCACACAAAAAGCACTGGAGAGAGAGCAGCTCAGGGACAACAACACACACTGTCATTCACAAAGAGACAACAACACAGACATCTGTCTGGGGAAGGATAAATAATATTACTGCTTGAACTGTTTACTGCTTATGGCACAGAGATTGGGGGATGCAGTGTATGACTGGGTACCCGGACATCTGCAGGATGGGTGAGGAGACAAGCAGTAAGATCAGTAAGGGCAAGAGTGAAAGGAATGAAGTGCTCTCATTTCAGCACTTTATTTCTTTCAGCTAGAGAACAACTTTCAGCTGTGAAACTGTGACTGTTGCCGCATTCTGGTTGCAGTCTCATTGGTCTGCCAAGGACTAGCCCACTGTAGATTGCACTGCATTGGACTCATCCTTGACACACCTCTGAAATGTCGTTCCACCACAAGATATTTCTTGCACACGCGCAAGGAAACAAAAAAGTATGAAGAATTTAGATTAGTGACTACCCTCATTTGAAAGGCATTTTTGTCCTGAACACAAAGATGTAAAATAATGCACCTATGGTACAGAAATCTAGGGGCAGAGTACACATGGGTGAAGTGGTATTGACAACATTAAGAAAGCACACATTCAAAAAAAAAAGAGCTTTTACATACAGTTCGTTACTGTTTGACAATATTTTGCTTCTATGGCTGCCACTGTATATCTGATACAAACCCATAATGATGTTCCTCACTTGAAGCAAAAGGGGGCCGGAGGGTTGGAGGCCATAACTCACTCCTTGATTTTGTGTTAGAGGGGTCCGTTTCTTCACAGAAAAACAAGGAAAGGCATCATTTCTAAAATGTGCAGATGAGCATGGGGACCACTTTTTTACAGAGCCTGCCACCACTGGCAGCTACCACTTCAAGACTGCTACTACTCCCACCTAATACAATCGGGGAACCAGAAGTAGTCTACCAGCACTGAGATCAATATGGGTAAGGCATATTTGCCAGAAATTACTGCTCAGAAAAGACTGAGAAAGTGACTGTGATGATGACCAAGTCCCAGACCAGATCTTTAGTCTGTTAATAGATTTCTCCAGAGTCTGATTTTTATGGCTGCATGGACCAAGCTCCAAAGATGTTATGCCATCATCAGATTTGTATAACAGCACTATGGAAGCACATAACTGGATCCATCTCTGATGTGCTGCCACAGTGCTCTAACATAGTTTCCAGTGAAACTGTTTATGCAGCCCTTGCCCTCTACAGGCCTCATAAACATACCCACATCCTGGCACACTACTTTTCTGTTCTGCAAATGCAGTACTGATAGACACTGTGTGCAACATGGTGATGTTGACTTAAACTGTGCATGCATGATTGTTGTGCATACATAGTTATATCAGCATCGCCATGTCGTGCAGGGCTGACTACAGGCAAACTTCACATGTGTTGAGTATCACACATACGCAGCACTGTAATTGCTGAAGTATTACTTCTGGCTGACTCCAGTGCAGCAAAAGCACCGCATATTTTTTTCCATGCTCTTGCAAATTCTGAAAGCTCTCCACCGCCATATCGGCTTTGACCAGAGTTTGTTATGGAGGGTCCTGACTGGTTTCATTTTCCGGAAGATTTTATATAATTTCTTCAGCATATTTATTCCTCGCCCTGAGCTGTTATAAAAGTAAACAGCCAACTATCCTCCTCAGTATCCTTGACACGGGGATATGACAAGGTTGCCCCTTATCACCCCTTGTTTTTGCTCTCTCTTTCTCTGTATCTATCTATCTATCTATCTATCTATCTATCTATCTATCTATCTATCTATATATATATATATATATATATATATATCTGTATAGATATATGTGGATAGATATTGAACCATTGGCTGAAGTGATTAGGATGCACCCAGGCATCCAGGAAGTTCTCCTGGGAGGGAGGGTGTTCACACTTTCCTTAGATGCAGATGATGTCTTACTGACACTTCTGGACCCTGAGCAGTGTATTCCAGCCATGCTTGATATGTTGCAAACTTTTGCCATCTTTTCTGGTTATGTGACTAATGTCCAGAAAACCTAAATTTTAAATTAACTATCCTCCAACACAAACTTTGAAGAAGATCTTCTCATCTCACTGGAGATGTAATAAAATGTGATACCTGGGAGTGAGTTTACCTCAGAATTTAGCTCATTTAGAATTATTTAATTTCAAACCATTGAAGCAAGAGATAGAAAGACAATTGGGGACCTGGGCCCATCTGCATCTCTCCTTGCTTTCTAGAATTGATATTATTTGGATGACCATTTTTCTTAAGATATTGTACTTCTTTCAAACTTTACCATTCACCCATTCCCTGAATTATTTTACAGCTTGGAATAGAATTTTATCTATGTTTGTATGGGCAGGTAAATGCCCTAGGATTCATTGGTCTCTGTTGCAGCTGCCAATTGATTGAGGGAGCTTGAACCTCCCAAACTTACTAGACTGTCAAAGAGTCATCACATATAAAATGATTATAATCTGGCTTAACAAAACCTATGAAGTACCGTGGAAATTTATTGACTTTATACCGAATGATCAATTTGATATTTCTCCTATAATTTTAGCACCTTTGTTAACACCCCTAAACTTCAAAGATTGTTTGCTTGTTACAAGACACAACTTGTGGAGTTGGTATGAGATAAGACCCTGGACAACACTGGCAGAGAATTATTTATTATTTCCAGCTCCTGATTTCTGAACAGGAATTTTAATCTGCACAAATGGATTTGACTTTCAACAGATGGCATCGAGGGGGCTTGTCCTTTATATACCTATACTTAGATGCACAGGGAGTAGTCCCTTTTGCAACTTTACAGGCAGATTATCGTTTGTAACAACAAGGCCATTTTTGGCACCTGTATGTATGGACATTTTTGTTGAGGAAAACTCTTCCTTAGAATGCATTACCAAATCCCAAGCCCTATTTTATATACCTTTTCAAGGAGGCCTTTAGAGGTTATCAAATGCTGCACATGATCAGTCTAGCTTGCAAAGCTCTCAGAGACCACTGAGTAGAATCTATGCAGAACTTATTTTAAGCGTAGAATACAGCTTTAGGCTTTGATATCTCATATGATAAATAGCTGGAGATGATCCTCCCTTCCATGAAAATTTCACAGGCCCTTTATTGGTGGGAATTTATCTGGAAATGTCAGATTTCTTTTTTTAATACCCCAGATCAGTTGACTAAATAATTGCCACTGACATATGGCACCTGTTGGATGCAATGTCGGGAACCCCAGGTGAACATAGTATATGTTTTCTGGAGTTGCCCTAAGCTTTCTCAGTCTTGGCAGGAGGTTGGTACTAGCTTAATACAATTGATACATGCAGAATTACTTCTAACACCACATTGATATTACTATATATTTTAAGATGGCACACTGCCACTTCAAAAATAAGTAAGTTATACCATTACTTAGCAGTAGCCAAGAAAGTGATTACTTGACTGTGGTATACTACCACAACCCCAGCACTGGCCTAATTCAGTGAGGAATGAAGTTTGTTTTTTAGAGTGCACGAAAGTCACTCAGTTGGGAAAAGCACAACACTTTGAGTTGTCCTGGAGACCTTTGGTGCTATACATGTCACAGAATTATGAATTATTTGTCCCATAAATAATATCAGGAATATGTTTAGATTATGACTAGTACTCCTGCTGCTCACCCAAGATATAATGACTGTGTTATTAATATGTATGGTCAGAAATGTTATGTCATGTATGTACATTTAAGTGACTACTGAGACAATACCGTTTTGATCAGTTGATTATTCCTGCTGTGAAGGAATATGATAAATAAAGATTAAAATAAAAAGGCATCAGACAGGGAATTAGGGGATATAGAGGTCACAGATCATATTGAGAGTTAGTGGAGCATAGTCAGACATTATGATAAGGTGTACAAGGGTTATGGTAGAGGCCTGAGCAATGGGAGGGGAGAGGAGCCAGAAGTCAAGCCAGCAAAGTGAGTGGTGTATGCCTGAGAAATATGTATAGTTCCAAGTTGTGGGGTACATGGCATGCCACATGTCAGTTAGTAAACACCCTTACCTCATCTAGTTGAGGGCCACAGCAACTTTGGGTTTGGGTTCATGGTTAGAGCAGGATCCCTCCAAGGAGGGGTTTAGAGTGAGAATGAAGTCCCCATCCACCACAAAAGGAGAGGTAGGATATAATGAGAGATGCTAGCTTCACACTTATAACTGGGAAAAATCCTGAGCAGTTCTCACTTGGAGCAGTATAACATTTTAGGAGCACTGCAATTAGGATGCTGCAACCAGTTCACCTGTCATGTGGGTAAACTGGATTTTGTGGCCCCCTATGAGGATGGCTCTGTCCTGGTGTTTCATGCCTGGCCCCAAATACCTCTGACCTGGACGTGATTATACTTTAAGTACAGGGGGGCAGGAGGGGCAAAGCCCCCTCTAGTGGATGGTGGGGGGGCACAGCACCATGCAAATAGTCAGAATGTGTCCCAGGGCAGTGAGCATGATGGTGGTTGGGTGGCACAATTGTCGAGTTCAATGTTCCCCTTCAGCACCGTGCTGTCACCCTAATTACGGCTGCAGTATTTCTTGGCACCACAAAATGGGTGACCTGTTGGCAGCATATATGTTGAGTAGTATAATAGGGCCTTGAGGGATGTTGACCTTAGCCATCATGCATCTCCTTTCATTATCTGCTTGAGAAGCAAACAGGGACCATCAAAGTAATTTATGTATAAGGATAGCAGTACGTCTTTTGAACTTGTTAAGGGAACTGTGTGTTTCCAAACCCACCCACACCATGGCCAATTTATTGGATTCCATGTGTGATAGTTTGGTTTCTTGTAGGAAAGTGATCTGTGTTTCAATTTTTTTGAGGTGTGTGAGAATGTTTTTGCATTTAATGAGGGAGCTGAAGCCCTTAACATTCCATTTGGTTAAGGTCAGATTAGCCTTGGGTTTGTAAAATAATAAGTAATCCATATAAATGGGATATGCCACAATTCCAGATTTCAAAGACCCAGATTTGTAATGTTGTAATACTAAATAGAGAGGGGGCATTACATTTTACTTCATGCACAGATGGCTTTAATGAGTTAACATATCTAGCAATTACTATCATTGCCAGTCTTATAAAATTAAGTGAAAGAGTAGCCATGCAATTTTCACACCAAACATAGTAGATGTCAGAACTACTGATAAAGAACTACCCTGAAAGCAAGGTGGAAACATATACTCCATTAAAACTTTTATTAAAGCAGATGATAACCAATAGCTGCAGGATACACACAATACAAATTCACATATTTCTAGGCTCACCAATACCTTAAAGGTATCAAAGCAGCAGAGTGTGCTAAAGATTGTGACCAGAAATGGAACAGAAAGCATAGCAGAATGACTTCCCTTCCCTCTCAGATAATTAAGGTACATAGAAAGGATGGACAGCCAACCAGATAGTAAAGGGAAGGAAGTGAAACCTTGTTGCCTAAGGAAGTATGGAGGGTATTACAGGGAAGCGGTGAGTGGAAAGGGGACTGCTGTGATGCAGTATCAAGTCCTTCCCTTGGGAAGGAGAATGTGTCCTCTAGGTGGAAGGTGACATTGCAAAGTATAGAATAGGGCTTCACAGAAACATTAAGAACTACTGCTATCCATGTATCAACTGTGAATGTTTATAACACTGTTCGCTCTCTGAACCATTGTTGTATAATCTGTTTTACTGTACTGTTGTTGTATTTCTCATGATGAGGTGCCTTTGTAAATGAGTCCTTGACTTGAAGGCCTATAAATCAGATACTTCTTAAATAAATAAAAATGAATGAAAGTAAGAAAGAAAGAAAGAAAGAAAGAAAGAAAGAAAGAAAGAAAGAAAGAGTGTTAATACTGGGTTTAACAGGCGGATGCCCTTTCACTCACCCCATTAATTAATATATTTAGATGTCAGAGATTAGAGGAAGGAAAATTTAGGAACAATGTGAGTGGGGGCTACTTCACAGAGAGGGTGGTGAACCTCTGGAACAGACTGCTGTGGTGGGAGATGAAACTGTGGAGGGTTTCAAGTTGGCATGGGACAGGTATAAATGGTAGGATGGGGGCAGAGGAAGCAGTATCTAGACTTAGGGGATAAGTAAGGGGGTGAAGGGACAGACTCAATGGACCAAGTGGGTCCTTTCCTGCCAACAGATTTCTGTTCTATGATTCTAGAAGGGGGGCAGGTTGATTGATGGAGTGGCCCTGGCTGAGAGGACAAGTACAGAGGTAAGTCAGTCAGCTGGGAGTGAGAGCAGAGGGGAACATGCACCAGGTAAGGGGATAGCTCAGCGGTAGTGATGTATAACCAATCATTGGACTGAAAGCCCCATGTTAATTAAATGTAGTAGTGAGTATTAGCAAGCTGCTGGGGGCGGGGTGGGTAGAGATATGTAGGTTGCCTGATATTAGAAAAATGAACTACATGAAAACTCTCATTTCCTGAATTCAAGGCATCACTGCATGTGAGATTCAAAAAGAGAGGATGCCCACCTATAGATACCCGCAGCATGTATACTTGCCTAATAAGTATTTTCAGTTTACATGCATGTGTGAATGGGGAGCAGGGAAGGAGACTACAGTGAAGGGAGCAGGTCTCTGACCACATACCCAACTGGCTAGCAGCCCACTTAAAGCCAATAGTGGTTGTTACCCCAATGTAAGTTAAAGTTCAGGGCAGTATGGAAGGGCTGTTATCTAAGACCATATATATGAGGTCTCTTTAGGATGGTGTAGGTACAAGGATTCCTATCCAACAAAAACATAAGACACATATTAAACTATGGAGCAAACCAGAAACCCCCTTCCCTAGCCCATTCCATATCCCTGTGAGAAGTCATGTATCAGTCTGAGTTTCAGTCATGGCATTATTTAGCTTAACAAAATGTAAGTGACCAAGGTTGAAACACATTGTGTTGTAGGATACCCTATTAACTCAGTAATGCAGAGCAAGTCACCAAGAAGGCATGCAGAGTTGATGTTCTTAACTGAAGAGGGCTTGTCTCTCTTAAGAGTCTGGGTACACTGTTATTGATGAAGTAATCCTATGAGGAAGATTACATAATGGGGGGCAGGAAGTAACAACAACAAAAATGGAAAGGGACCTGGGGTTAATCATATCAGATGACCTTAAGGTCAGCAAGCAACGTGAGAAGGTAGCAGGGAGGGCTGGGGGGATACTGGGAAAGGCATCTCCAGCAGAAAACAGAAGTCATTATCCCTCTGTACAGACAGTTGGTTAGACTCCGTCTGGAGTACTGCATGCAGATCTGGAGACCACATCTCCACAAGGACATAGACAGGATAGAGGCAGTCCAGAGGAGGGCAACTAAAATGGTGCAGGGTCTGCAAGAGAAGCCATATGAGGAGAGACTAAAGGAGCTTAATATGTATACCCTTGAGGAATGGAGGGAGGGGGGACATGATAGAAACTTTTAAGTACCTCAGTGGAGTCCAAGAGGGTAGTATCTTTCAGAAAAACTGACATGCAAGAACAAGGGGACACAATTTAAAGATAGGAGGGGGCAGTTCAGGGGCACTGCAAGGAAGTATTTTTTCACAGAGAAGGTAATGGAAACATGGAACAGCCTTCCTGAGGAGGTTGTGGGGTCTAAAACTGAGAGAATTCAGGAATTCATGGGAAAGACATAAGGCAATTCTTGTGGGGGTAGGAAGAAATAGGCTGTTGGTTAACTAGGATCTGTGGCTTATCCTGCAGGTAGAGAAATGGGCAGACTAGGTGGGCCAAGCAGTCATTATCTGCCATCAAAGTCTATGTTTCAATATTTCTATGTTTCATTGTTCAAGGCTGAAAACAAGGCAGTGGGCAGGGTGTCAGTAAATATTAAAGGAGGTACTCTTAGCACATGTAGTTGCAGTGTGCCAAGAATGTTTCACTGTTGTCCAGCACTATCAGGAGCAGTTTTCAAGGAGGAGACAGGAACCATGATATAATGTATGAAGATTTTGTTCCCCAGAGCTGTGTGGGGTGCTAAGGGGGAGCATGGTGAGTTCTGGAGATATAGGATTTCCTAAGTGAGATTGTGCTGAGGTAGGTTTATTTTTCTGAAATTATTTGGATCGCTGTGGCTTGGGTGTCTGCATCCATTATCAAGGAGGCTTTCTGAAGGGTAGCATACTAGTTCCTGGTCACTTTGCCACCTGAGCTGATGTCAGTGGAGGGGCCATGTTCTTTCATTTCACTCTGGCTTCATGGATTACCTGGTGTGGCTGAGGATTTTCTTCTTGTCTGCCTTTCCATATAGAAGCTCATTGCCTATAGGAATGAATCCATGGATCATCTACAGTGTAAGGTCTGAACTATGCAGGTGGGCCTTGTATGGTACAGTGATGCTGATAAGTGAGCTGTGTTATAGTGTACAGGAAATTATCATTTGTCCAGAAACAGCAGTTAAAACTTCCCACTGATTCCAAAGTATTAAAGGAGTGAAATACATTGCTCTTGAGATACAGTTTGGAGTATTGCTGGGTAGTGGAGGCTGTAGGGCACCTTGAGAATAATGAGAACATGCCTGGCTTGGGTGTAGACCCTCAGCCACTCCTTGTCTTAGGGGATCCTTGTGCCCTGAATGGGTCGGTTCCTTCACACACTCCCAGGCATCAGCTGCCTACCTGCTCCCCACTGCCTAAGGTATGGTGCAATTTGAAACTGAAGTTGCTTTACTGGACCTTGTCGCAACCTAACAGACTATCTCAACAAATGAGCAATACCCTTGGATTGTCCCTATTTTTAATTATTAAACTGGGATTACTTCAGATCTTTCTCTGTGTAGCTGTCTAGTGATTTTTTGCATTACCCCACCTCCTTTCTTTAATAAATACTCTTTCTCTATCCCAGTGACCAGCCCCTTCTTCTCTCACATTTCATTCTCTTGCTCTCTCTCTCTTCCTCTGTCTCTCTTTCTCTTAAAGGGGTAGTACCTCACTCCTGAGGCTTGTGCATCATAAAGTTGATTAGGACCTCTGGGATCCTATTATGCATCGTCATACTAATTCTGTTATCCCCAGTGGGACCTCTGTGCACCAGGTTGCCTCCTTCCTCCCATCTAAACCACCAGGAGACTGTCCTTAATGTGTATGTCACTATCACCTCCCTATCAAGGGTCCAAAAGCTACAACCAGCATGGGCATCCCAGGACCTGATCACAGTGCTGTCACCCAAATGATCCCTCCTTGGTATCCCTCATCAATGGATTATTTGCCCACTTTAGCACCACTAAAGTACTTGCATCCAGCAAAAGGCAGCAGTAAAGAAAATGTAAACTCTTACTGAACCACATTACTCACTTGCTACTACTACTACTACCACCACCTTCGGGCAATGTTAACAAAATGAAAATGCAGATGACCAGCAAACAAGTAAGGCAATGACAGAAAAAGCTAATACTGGAACAGCTCCTAAGACTGCTCTTGCTTCTCCTTCTTCTAATGTCCAGGCCCCCGTTTTTTCTGTGGCACGTCAAAACAAAGTTCTGCAGCAGGGTTCTCATTTGCCACAGAACCTCTGCAGTGTGCAACACCAATTTCTGACGCAATTCTGCGGCATATTTTTTATCCTTAACTGTATCCCTTTTTTTGTTTTATCTGACACAATGCACGCTGGTAACACAGTCACCAAATTTTCAACATAGCCAGTTTAGACCGTTGCTCATGAACAGTGTCACTGTGATTTTCTTAATCTGTTCTGAACAAAGCTGGCCCGGTGGCACTGAGGGCTGCTGCACTAGATGCCTTACCTCGCACCACACCGGCAACCCTGTTTGGGAATGGACATGGGGTGCCAGGGGATGGCAGGGAGGAGAAGGATTGAGCATCCCTAGGACTGCTCTCCTTCTCTGGGGGGGGGGGATTGCAGGGCTTGGAGATTGCCTGCTACCTAGCGGAGGCTGAGATGTGGCACATCAGCACTGGAGACTGTGGGTGACAGTTGTGACAGGTGCTTGGTGGTGATGTGCACGGGAGTGTGCGCACCACTGCCGCTAGTGCTATTGCATGCTGCAACCTTGATGGGAAAGCAGAGGGAAAAAAACAGAAAAAATGGAAGAGTTCTCTGCAAGAATGACAATGGTCCCCCTCAGTGATAGCCCTGGAAGTCACGCCCCTGAACACTAAATCCTGTTTAGTGGGTCGAGTCACTCCCCACCCCATGCCATGAAGGGTAAGTAGTGGGGTCAAGGGTATGGGGTGTCATACCCGATGCCTGCATGGGGTGGATGTTAAATGTAGGCAGAGGACTCTAAGGGGGAAAATAAGTAGCTGTAAAAAAAAAAATCTGTCCCAAACGTTGATTTTGCACACCGACTGCACCATTGTGCACTACATGTGTGAAAACACATTTCAGGTGAGATGTAAAAAATGACAGTTGCACTTTTCATAAGGAGGTATGGTAAAATGGCAATGCTGAAAATCTGCAGTGAATATATTAAAAATGCTCAAAGTTATGAGTGTGCATAGGAATTGTGCCCTGCACACTCGTAAAACAGTCATTTTGGGGAATTTTTTCACCAAATGTTCAACATAGGTTTTTGGGGGCCTACCTCATGAACTGAGACACTGTCATTTCATTAATCAGTCCCAAAAGGCGGTTCCGCACAGTGACTGCAAAATCACCTTTTGGGACTGAATAACAAAATGACAGTGACTGAGTTCATGAGGTGGGGTCCCAAGAACCCCATGTTGAAAATTTGGTGAAGAAATTCTGCAAAATGGTCAAGATATGCACCAAAGTTGAAAAAAAACATCCATTTATGCCATTATTCAGCTTACTGGAATTTCTTCAGTTTGCGGTCTGCTTTGAAGAGTGAAGATGTGTTCCTGGTCCACTAAAGGGCATCACACTGGCTCTGGAGGTAAGTATGGGGTGTGGTGGTGGTGTGGGAAAGTAGGGTACATAGATAGTGGGTGCGGGTTGGGGAGGAGGGGAAGAGAATCAATGAGGGACTTTTTTTTCTTTTAGGTCTTTTTTTTATTTTTAAAGACAATGGGGGACTTTTGCCACACTGGGGTGGGCTCCCAGCATGGCACCAGGCAGTTTTGGGGGCAGTGAAGCTGACAGGGGATTGGGCACCCATGTTGGCAAACGAGACTTTTGTCATGCTGGGGTGAGCTCCCAGTGTGGCATAAAGATGTTTTTTGGGGGGGGAGGCAGTGAATCTGACAGGGGATTGGGCACCCCCATCAGCAAAGGAGACATTTGCCATGCTGGCGTGGGCTCCCAGCATGGTATATGGACTTTTTGGGGGGCAGTGACACCATTGGGGGATTAGGCATCCCCATCGGCAAAGGGGACTTTTGCCACACTGGGTTGGGCTCCCAGCATGGAATATGGACTTTTGTTTGGGGGGGTAGTGAAGCCAACAGGGGACTGGGCACCCCATCATCAAAGGACGTTTGTTCTGCAGGCAGCCATGAATTCAGCAGGTGGTCAGGAATTCCAGGTTAATTCCGTGGTTTGCTGCGGCCATGGAATCCCGGCTAACTCGGGGTCTTGCTTATATCCAGCATTGTGCATCCCGACCTAGGCCCTCCAACAACTCTCAGTGCTAGACAGCATAAAATTGCAGGTCTTGTGTTCTCATCCCTAAACATCTGCAGTCTCCTTCAAAAAATGAACAGTCTCAAGGCCTGGGTCTCTCAACACCACCCTGATGGTATAACTGTTGTGGAAATAGCTTTCCCAAAAAATACCAGATACTGCCATATTCTCTGCTTGGCTATACCCTGTACCAACAGGACTAGAGCTCAAAAAGAGATGGAGGATGTGTCATTTACACCAGAAATACACTTCAGGGATATGTCATACCCTACCACCCAGAAATGGCAATCTCCAGGTACTAGCCATCAAACTAATGCTAGGAACAAACAACAGAATGCTCACCTTACTGTCTGTATACATTTCACTTAAGCAGACCACACCTGGCATCGACAACCAACTGGACCACATCAGTTCACTGAGCTTAAGTTCTGAAACAATGATTTGGGGAGACCTCAGTATCAACTGAGTCTCACCTGCTGCTAACGCTATCAGAAATGCCCTTGCCACAATCCACTTCTCTCAACTGGTCTATGCGCCAGTTCAAACCAATTATAAGACAGGCACCAGCACACTTCTGGATTGGGTTCTCTTGAACCGCCCTTCCCATATAATAGGTCTCACTGTGCTTGCTGACTCATTGGGTGATTGCTCCCCTATCAGTTTCCTCTGGAACAACAACTACCTCAAACGTCCTGCCAGAACCACAAAAAAAGGCCACTTCTGAAGGGCCACATTCCACAACTAAAGGACAACCTAAAGCAGCAGGACTGGTTGGACCTGTATGGAATCACAGATGTGGACGCTGCACTAGATCTTTTTATCTCAAAATTCAATGTGGCCTGTGACAAACACATTCCCATGACAGAGAGAAAAAATAGAGGACCTATAAATCCCTGGATTACCCTGGAACTACAAGTGCCACTAACACAAGAAACCAACTCAAGCAAACAGCATGGGGACACCAAGTAAGATCCAAAGGTATAAAAAGGTCCACAATGAGTGCACAAAGGCAATTTGCGAGGCAAAAAGCAAATTCTACAAGGAAGCACTCACTAACACCTGGAATAGCAACAAATTGTTCTGGACAAATCTAAATGATATCACTGGGAATGACCCTAAAATAGCCCCAGCCATGCTAAATGTTGAGAATGTCCCTACCTTGGACTCTCTGCTCATCGCTAACTCTCTGAACTTTACCTTCCCACATCTCAGTGGTGTGCTCCCAATGAACGTGTTCAATATCCATGCTCCAGTGGTCAGTGAATAGACCCCAGCATGACCACATTGGTCACTCTTCAGTTTCGAACTGGTCTCCAAAGCAGCTGCTAGAAGATAACTTGAAAAAGCCCTTGGCAAATCAAAGCACAGTGGGGACTTTTTGGATCTAAAATTTGTTCAACTAACACTAGACAAAGTACTTGGTCCACAGACAAAGATAAATAATCTGTCCCTCTGCCACACCACATTCCCCCAAATCTGGAAAGCAGCCATTGCCACCCCAGTACACAAAGGTCTCTTCACAACAACTACCGACCGATCTCTATACTCCTCTCACTCTCCAAGGCCTTTGAAAGAATTGTGGCTGACCAACTAGTAGAGAACTTCCATCAATATAAGCTCCTGTACCCAGCACAGCATGGTTTCTGAGCCAGCCATAGCACCATCATGGCTCTCCTGGAATTTACTACATTCATACATAGTGTTCTGACAAAGGACACATTGTAGGGGCGGCATTTGTTGACCCATCAAAGGCATTTGACATGGTCCATCATGCCCTCCTCCTTGAACAGCTCTCAGGCATAGGGCTAGTGCTATAAACAATAGCATGGTTTTGTAGCTATGTTAGCCTGCAATCACAGAAATTAAAGACTGAGGACATCCTATCAGAAAGTCAACCGGTCAGATCAGGGGTATCACAAGGATTCATGCTTGGTCTATTACTCTTCAGTGTCTTCCTTAACAACCTCCCAGCTGCTTTCAACAGCAACATGCTCCTCTATGCAGATGATGCTGTGATCTTTACTAGCAACCTCGACCCCGCACTGCTGGAATATGACCTCCAGAGTGACTTTGCGGTGGCTGAAAAATGGTTCAAAGAGCAAAAACTGGTCATGTATTATAAAAAGACCAAGACCATGCTCTTCACCACAGCCCAAAACAAGCTAAAAGGCTATTTACTTGCAATTCAGAATGACACCAGTAACACCATGGAACTAGTGCCCCATTTCAAGTAGCTGGGAATCACACTGGACACTATCCAGTCTTACACACAGCACATTGATATAAGTTCATAGGTTCATAGAAGTGTACGAGCAATGAAGGCATATGTAAGGATGCCCATTGTATGTTCACCACCCATATGTCCTATGGGTGGAAATCAAATTTTTTGTTTCCCATATGTTTATCCAATCTTTGCTTAAAGGTTTTTAAATTATCACTATTAACAACACTTATGGGTAAGTTATTCCACAAACCCTCAACTCTCTGTGTGAAAAATAGACTCCTCCTAGTGGTTATACATTTTTCTCCAATGAGTTTATAACCATGACTCCTAGTTGATTTGATGTTGGAGACAGTAGTAAGTCCAACTGTGGTTCTTAAATAAGCATTTTTAAGGTTTGATATACCAATATTAAGTCACCCCTTATTTGTCTGTATTTTACAGAAAATAGGTTAAGTTTTTTTAATCATCATGGGCAAAGCCTTTAACACCAGGATTGGTATCCTGTACAGGCACAGACATTGCTTGATCTACACAAGTCTGAACTTGACAATTAACAGTTCACTCATCACCTTGATTGACTGTGGCCTAGCTGTCTATGGCTCCACTACCAACACAGTGCTCCAACACCTCTTAACAGCTTTAAATAAAGCCTGCCACCTGCTCACTAATGCCCAAAACTCAACCACACCTGTGAGCTTAATGCGCAATTGGACTGGCTTCAATTGAAGGACAGAATACTTCATCAAACCTGCCTACTTGCAAAAAAGATCTCACTAAACTTACTTCCTCATGGAGTTCAGAGCCTTCTGTCATCCCTTATACATGTCAAGCACACCAGGAGCTCGACTACACAAGCATTCCATGTGCCCAGGTGCCGCACAACTATGGCCCAGCAATCCTTTGCTCACCAGGCCCCTCTGTGGACAAATGGTCTACCATCTGACATCCGGAGCCACAAGCCTTGATTCCTTTAAGCGCAAGCTCTGTCAGCACCTCAGTGACAATAGGTGTTCCCGCTAGTCTGTGCCTGCAGATTTAGTCTGCCTCAGCACTTCCAACTCCAGACCTGCCAAGTTAAGCCTTCACCCAAGCATTTGCCTCTCACTTTATGTGCCCTAGCATTTGACTCCCACCTGATACTCCTTGGCTCTTTTCTTCAACTCTGCCTTTCCTGTCCCAGCTCCCACTGCCCCTCCCTACCTCATCCTAACAATCTGCTTATGGCTCTTTGTCTTCTGCATGATGCTGGCATACCACGTACAATGCCTTAGCACAATTTGTGAAACTGTTTTCATTGCACCTCATGTACTGTTGAATGTTTTGTACTCTGTATGTATAATTACTGTAACTTTATTGTGTCTTCTTGCATTAATATATCTGATGTGGAACCTCTCAATGAACATTCGCTCACAGGTGTAATTCAAGATTTCAATAAATAAATAAATAAACAAATAAAAATAAAAATAACAAATGAATGCAGCTGAGGAATCAGGACAGAGATGTATATGATACCCCTGCCATGTCAATGGTCCTCACTCTCCAATCACTAAATAATCTGTTTTTTTACAAGTTACCATAGGAATTTAACAAGGATCGAACTTGCGATTGCCAAGGCTTAGGTGGGGGGGGGGAAGAGTCTGATGAGAATACTCACTCTCCAATGGGGCAGGCCAGTGGAGGTGAAGAAGGCTTGGGAGAATGTTTTAATAGATGCTGCTAGTTTTCCTTCTTTCCACACCTTGGGGGAAGCTGACTAAACTAAGCTTTTTCCATTGCCCTCCATATACAAGGTCCTTGATGTGTTCCCATATTTTTCTGTTCCTACAGTCTTGCTCTAGTGGATGTGCTTTGAGGCAGGCCATGTGGGGGATCTTGGTGTCAGAGAGGCACTACTACAAGGAGTATGTCTTCCATTGTTTATTGATCAGTGATTTTTAGCTCTCTGATATCATATTAATTGCTGAAACATGTTTGGGATTTGATGTAGGTCCTCTGATTTCCTCGACTGGGGTGTCAGCTGAACCTCCATTTATTTTGACAGGGAGCCAATACTTCAATTTTTTCTACTAACATCATCAACAGGTCCCCTTCAAGGAAAGCCATAGGAAATCCAACTACAGTCTCTCTGCAGGTATCAGTAATAATGGCAGTAATGTTAAAGAGGGACAATGCACTCTATTAATCAAAATAGTGTATTGGCCGATAAATTAGAAAAGTATGGGTTTAAATCCAACTATTAACACTGGCTCACTAGAGACCTTGAACAGCTGACTTGACCTCCCTGTGTTTTTAGTCCTCCCACCTGGAATAATCAGCATACATAGGACCCCCAATGAAAACAAGATGCTGTTGCCTAGTTGGGATATCCTGAGTAAATAAAATTACTGTTTTAATTTCCCCTCCATTTAATTTGCCATAACCTGGAACAGTACACATTTAAAATGTGCTTGCCCAGATCAAGCATGTCAGTAACTCTTTAAAATCAGCATAGAAAACACATTTTCATTTGTTAATTGAAAGAGCTTGGTTATCAGCAAAATTGGTTTCAGCAAAAGTAATTAATTTCAATAGCTATAATAATTCAGCTTTAATAAAAGTAATCAACTTACTCCAAGAAGTTTTGGATAGACTCATTTTAGTTCTGTTATTCAGAAAAAAATATTACAAACAAAAAAGTAATCATTTTGGCAGCCTTTAGTTTCATGACTGAGCTCCTGTGGCATAATCAAATCACTTCTATAGGGAATTTGCATTTGTTTAAAGTGTCAAAATTAACCAAGTTCACCTTTCAGTTTAGAGAGTCAGATGTATGGGGCAGTCTGTGTCAAGTTGATCCTTCAGCAAATTAAAACAAGCATTTGTCAAAGCTGCATGTTGTCTTAATGGCATTGGCAGTGCAGGAGTTAGAGAGATGCATAATAGGAATGGCAGTGAAGATTTGAACTGATGCCATCACCACCCCCACCCTGCAGAGACAGACAGGCATTGGGGAGTGCCTTTGGATTGTTGGCCATAATGTTCACACCATTTTGTCTAATCCTATGCTGCAGACACTGACAAGTGTTGTGGTGTGCCTTGGGGTCTTCAGGCCTTACGCTCACCCCATTCCATAAGGAAATATAGTGAGATGGGAGCATTATAGAAGAATGTGGTGAATTTTAGGGTCAAAAACTCCAAGGCACATCTCAATGCCTGTCACTGGCTGCAGGGTGGCGGTGGGGATGGAATGGCATGGGCATTAGAATTCACAATCCAAAGTCACACCCTGATGCCTGTCAGTCTCTACAAGGTGGAGCATTATGGTTGGAAACCCTAAAGCCCTAGGTGTTTGTTGAAAGTGTGCAATGCATGCCCATAATGCAATTATTTGGGGGATTTGGGGGGATTTGTTTAACCACATTTTCAACATAAGCATGTTGGGACCTCCCCTCATGAACAATGGCACTGTGATTTTGTTAATCTGTCTCGAAAGTTAATTTCTCTCCGCAACCGCACCATTGTGTGCCACAGGTGCAAAAACACATTTCAGGCAGGATGTGAAAAATGACAGCTGTACTGTTCATAAACATAGAAACATAGACTTTGACGGCAGATAAGGGCCACTTGGCCCACCCAGTCTACCCATTTCCCTACCTACTGGATAAGCTGCAGATTCTAGTTAATCAACAGCCTGCTTTCTGCAACCCCCACTATAATTGCTTTGTATCTGTCCCATGCATGTTTGAATTCCCCCACTGTTTTAGACCCAATGACCTCCTCAGGAAGGCTGTTCCATGTGTCCACCACTCTCTCCGTGAAAAAGAATTTCCTCACATTACCCCTGAGCCATCCGCCCTCTATCTTTAAACTGTGCCCCCTTGTTTTTATGCATCTCTTTTTCTGAAAGATGCTACCCTCCTGGAATTTGTTGATTGCCTTGAGGTACTTGAATGTTTCTATTATGTCCCCCCTGTCCATCCTTTCATCAAGGGTATACATATTAAGCTCTCTCAGTCTCTCTTCATATGGTTTCTGATGTAGACCCTGCACTATTTTAGTTGCCCTCCTCTGGACTGCTTCCATCCTGTCTATGTCCTTACGTAGATGAGGTCTCCAAAACTGCACACAGTACTCCAGATGGGGTCTCACTGTCTGTATAGAGGGATAACCACTTCCCTTTTTCTACTTGTGATGCCCCTTCCTATGCACCCCAGTATCCTCCTGGCTCTCCTTACCAACTTTTCACATTGCTTACCCACCTTTAGGTCATCTGATATGACTACCCCCAGGTCCCTTTCCATTTTTGCTTTTGTTAGTACCTCCCCTGCTATTGTGTACTCTTCTCCTGTGTTTTTGTTTCTCAGGTGCATTACTTTGCACTTCTTTGCATTGAATCTAAGTTGCCATATGTCTGACCATTCCTCCAACCTTGCCAAGTCCCTTCTCATCTTTTCTACCCCCTCTTGTGTATCAACTCTGTTACAGATCTTTGTGTCATCTGCAAAGAGGCATACCTTTCCTCCAGACCCTCTGCAATGTCACTTATAAAGATGTTAAAGAGGATTGGACCCAGTACTGAGCCCTGAGGTACTCCACTAGTAACCCCTTTCTTGGAATGTGTTCCATTCACTATTACCTTCTGTCCTGTTGTGCAGCCACTTGCTACCAGGTTACCACCCTGGGACCCACTCCCAGGCTGGCTAACTTGATTATTAATCTTTTGTGTGGGACTGTGTCAAATGCCTTGCTAAAGTCTAGGTAGGCCATATCTACAGCCCCTCCATGGTCTATTACTTTGGTCACTCAGTCAAAGAAATCAATTAGATTAGTCTGACATGACCTTCCTGCTGTAAATTCATGCTGCTTTGGGTCCTGTGCCCCACTGGCCTCTAGGTACTCAACAATTCTTTCTTTCAGAAGTGATTCCATCATTTTCCCTATCACTGAGGTCAAACTTACAGGTCTATAGTTTCCTGCTTCTGCCATGCTCCCACTTTTGTAAAGGGGAATCACATCTGCCCTCCTCCAGTCCTCAGGTACCACCCCATCCTGCCATGATTTGTTAAAAAGCTTGGTCAGTGGTGTCACTAGGTCCTCCCTTAGTTCTTTTAGGATTCTGGGGTGAATCCCGCAGCTCCATTGCTTTGTCCACCTTGAGTTTTAGGACTTCTTTCAGGACTCTTTCTTCTGTAAATGGACTGGTGTCAACCCCCCTACCCAGAGTGCTTCTATTGTCTGGTTTAGGTAACTCCTCCTCCTCATCTTCTTTTGTGAATACTGAGCAAAAGTATTCATTCAGTATCTCTGTCTTTTCACTGTCTCCCTCTGCCCACCTCCCCTCTCCTTTATTAATCTTCACTATCCCTCCCTTAACCTTTCTATGCTCCCTAATGTACCTATAAAAGGTTTTATCCCCCTTTTTAACTGAGTTGACTATTTTTTCCTCGGTTTGTGCCTTTGCTATTCTGACTGCCTTTCCCACTCCTTTCTGCTTTAATTGATACAGTTCCCTGTCGTGCTCCTTCTGTGATTCCTTATACTTTTTGAATGCAGCCTTTTTCTCCTTAACCTTCCCTGCCACCTCTTTTAAGAACCATAGTGGTTTTTTAATCCGCTTTGTTTTCTTAATTTGTTTTACATAAAGACTTGTTGCCTCTATGATGGCAGTTTTGATTTTTCTCCGTTGTTCTTCCACCCCTCTTATTTGGCCATTTGCTCGTGCATTCTTCAGGTGTTCACCCATTTTGCCAAAGTCAGCCCTTCTAAAGTCAAATATCCTTGTTTTTGTATGGCTTATCTCCATGGTTGTGCTCATTGTGAAGCACACTGTGCAATGGTCACTTGTTCCCAGATGTCTACTGACTTCTAAATTTGTGATCTTCTCTCCATTTGAGAGTACCAGGTCTAGTATTGCTCTCTCCCAAGTGGGTTCCAGCACTAGCTGTCTAAGGTCTGCCCCCTGCAGGGCATCAAGAATGACCCTGCTCTTGGATGTGGCTGCAGTACACGTCCTCCAGTTAACATCTGGCATATTCAGGTCCCCCATCAACAGTTTCTCCCCTTTTTCAGCCATTTTGAGAATGTCCTCTATCATTTTCTTCTCCATTTCCTCCCCTTGAGATGGGACTCTGTATACAACCCCTGTGCGGATTGCAATGCCATTCCCCATCTCCAAGGTGACCCAGAGTGTCTCTTGTCCTCCCCTTTACTTCTTAGTTCTGTAGCTTTGATTCCTTCCCTTATGTACAGAGCTACTCCACCTTCTCTTTTACCTTCCCTGTCCCTTCTGAAGATTGTGTAACCTGGTATGTTGACATCCCAGTCATTGTTCTCGGTGTACCACGTTTCTGTGACTGCCACAATATCCAATATAAGGAGGTGTGAAACAATGGCAATGCTGAAACTCTGGAGTGAAAACATTAAAAATTGTTGAAGTTATAAGTGTGCATGGAAACTGTGCAACATACGCTCATAACATAGTCAATGTTTGGATTTTTTGGGAATTTTTCACCAAATTTGCAACATTGGCTTTTTGGGATCCCACCTCATTAACAGTGACACTGTCATTTCTTTAAGTGATTCCATGCAGTGACTATGAATCACCTTGCAGGACCAAGTAATGAGATGACACTGCATGTGTTCAAGAGTTGGGCTCCCAAGAATCCCACATTGAAAATCTGGTACCAAAATTCCCAAAAATGGCTACAATATTCACCTAAGTTGAAACCCCTCCTTGCCTGCCATTATAAAGTTTATTGCATTTTGTTCAGTTCCTGGTCTGCTTTTGAAGAGTTCAGATGTGTTCCCGCTCCACAGAAAAGCACAGCACCAGGCCTCCAGAGGTAAGTATGGGGTTAGTGGGGTGTGGGGAGGTGGGATGCATAGAAGATGGGGGAGGTTGGGGAAAGGATGCAGCTGGGTGATGAGGGACCTTTTAATTTTAAGGGAAAAAATGGACTTCAGGAAAGGTTTTTTTAATTTACAGGTAAAAAAAATGATTTGGGGCACACTGGGGTGGGCTCCCAGGGTGCAACGAGTTTTGGGGTGATATGATGATGACAAGGATCAGGCACCCCCATCAGAAAACAAACTAAACTGGGGGGGGCATGTCAACATGGGGACTGGGCATTCTCATGTTGGTTTTGTAGGGATTCTGTGGCAGACGTCAGGAGCCGCTCTATTTATTAAAATGTTTCACAATGAAAGATACATAACACAGCCTTGTAATTTGATGCTTCAGTGAGGAAACTGCACCTCATTGGAGCAGCAGATTTCTTTCCACTCCATGGCTCTCTTTGAAACTGCTGTCATCGCCAACATGCTCACTGATTGGCAGCTGAGGGATGCACCCACTAAAGCATCCCCTGCATTGGCCACCACACTGACACACCTCTGAAAGTGCTACTACCACAATATGTTGCTTTCACACATGCAAGCCAATATACAAAATCTGTAATCTTTTCAGAGTGGTGAGGCATAGTGCCCTGGCCACCCCTCTCCCACCAAATCACTTTCCAACTTTTCTTAATCCCACAGATTTTTTTTCTAAACAGAAAAAAAAATTTATTTCTGAAACTGTGCTAGCCCTAGCAGATGTCATTTATTTGTCAGTAAAACAATATTGAGGAAAAGGTGGGAGAAGGATGGCACATGGGAAGTGACAGGGGGGGAGGAAGGAGGGTGGAAAGATCCTACATGCCTCCGCTTGTAGCCTGCTACACTAGATCATACAAACAATGCTTGTTTCAACTGAAGCAAATAAGCCAAACTAAAGTCAGGGATGAATCAAAACAAAACCACATTTTCCAGTGACCAACTTCTCTCACCTTACGTCTTTCTGATGTTTCTGTCAAGTCACTGCCTAAGATGCCCAACAAGTCATTGATGACATGAGACATTGCACTTAAAAGGGGGTGAGTAAGGTACACATTATGAATCCCATGTACATAAACATTATGTGACAGTTTATAGCTTCTGTGGTTAGTTATCTGGCTGCAAGTCATGGGATTCCAGTGGTTCTGATCTTACCTTCCTGTTTCCATAACATTTCTAGTAACTTTTTCATAGTATTCATTCAAACACTTTCATTATTGTAGACTCTACAACTGCGTCTTTTGCAATTAAACATAATTATTTATTGAGACATAAATTATAGAACACCTATGAAAGTCTCAGTATCTGATTAATTCCCAAACATAAGTTTTAATGGAAATCTCTTCTGTAACTACTGCACCTGGTATCTAAAACAGAAACAGTACTGGTGTCAGTGTTGGGGCAACATTCATTGACCTAATCAATCCTTTTGATACTGTTAACCATACACTACTTATTGACCAGCTTGCCAGCATTGGCCTCTCCTCAGACACCACCAAGTGCTTCTCCAGCTATTTAACCAATTGCTCCCAACAAGTAAAAATTGGAGATGTAATCTCTGGAAGTAGAACAGTGTGATCTGGAGTTCCTCAAGGATCCATCCTGGAACCACTATTATTTAGCATCTTTCTGAATAAGCTACCAAAGTCATGTCATGGCAACATCCTACTGTATGCAGATGATGCTGTAATATATACTAGTAACCATTATCCAAAACACCATCAGGGTTCACATCTGCCAAAACATGGTAAGTCCTTTCCCTTTATCATCAGTAGTGATTGGGATCACCCCTTGAACAAGTAAAACATTTTATATATCTGGGTATAACCATCAACTCCATGCTGTCTTACACCCAGTACATAGATTCAACCATGAAAGCAATAAACAGGTGGCTAGGCATGCTTTGCAGGCAGAGAAGCAACCTGACTCCTGAAGCACTGAACCTCGCCATACATAGTTTTGTTATCCAACTTGTTGACTATGGCACTGTCATTTATGGATCTGCCTCAGACACAGCCCTCCAGCATATCAAAATAGCTCTAAATAAAGCCTGCTGCCTTCTAACTGGGGGAGAATTCTGAACCCACACATATGGCAGTATAGCACAGTGAGTTAAAGCTCTGAGTTGCAAATCTGGAGTCCAGGGTTTGAATCTCATAGCCATCTAAGTACATGTGATCCTAAGCAAGTCACTTAACTTCCTTGTGCTCCCAGGTTGCATTTGGAAACAAGCTTCAGCTTAGTGTGCTATTAATTATTAAACAATGTTCCCTATATATCCATGCCAACTGGCTGCAATTCAACAACAGACTCCGATATGAAACACGCCTACTTATCAGAAAAGTCAGCCTAGGTATGATACCTTCTGGTGTTCAATCCCTTCTGGTTCCATCGATAAACCCTTGCACTACCAGAAGTTTCAGCAGTCAAATTTTCAGAACTCCTAGATGATGTACTTCACTTGGAAAGTGTGCTTTCACCTATAGAGCCACACTCTGGATAAATGCACTGCAATCATACATTTCTAACACAACAAAGTGAGTACCTTTAAGCACTTTCTTTGTCAGCATTTGGTTGCTAAGGCTACCTGCCACTGCTACCACTGGGCACTACCAAATTCTACCACACCTGTTCCTTATGGGTAACCTCACTGACACTCACCTACTCTAATTACTACCCTCACTTGCACTTATTTTGCACTTACCTCTGGGGCCCTTCTGCCCCTACCTGTCTTCTCCCCCTCTCCTCCTCCTATGCCCCACCTCCCTACCACCCACCCCTCCTCCTTCACTTCTCCTCCTCCTCTCTCTTCCCTTGTGGCCTTCTGCCTGTTTCACTCTGTATTTAGTAACCTAGTAACAATTAGATTCAAGTATACATTGTACACTGCCTCAGCTATAAGATGTATCTCTGATCACTGTTAGTGTAATTTTCACTTTATTTTATCTATAGCAATCTCTTGAATCTTTGTCTCCCTTCTGTTTACACATTAATGCATGTTGGCCTGGTAATACTTGCAAGGTAACTATTGCAAACGTTATCCTGACTATGTTATCTTTCTGACATGGAACCTGTGTAAATAGCGTCTACTCAAAAGTCTTGAATCCAAGATGTTAATAAATAAATAAATAAAGAAAAGTTTATTTGAAAAGCAACCCTATTTGCAGACAATTACTAACATAATACATATAAGATCACACTTAATGATGTAACACAGAGCAAAGCATCAGTTCTGAATGTATACTAGGAATTAACACATTAGACACAACTCCAAAGAGGAACACTCACCCTAAAGAAGTGGTGAGGGCCCCAAAACACTGTACATTGAAGACCAGTGACCAATGATACTTTGTATTAATTCAGTTGTTATTTAGTATTAGGCAAGTGAGCTGCATCTGATGGGTTCTCTAAGTGGTAACTCCCATAAGCGTCAGTTCCTCCTCATACTCTGTTTTCTTCCCTGTGTAAACCTGCATTGTGTATGCTTTAAGGACTAGCTGGCATGCTCACCACCCCACAAAACTAGTGCCTTTGTAAAGGTTTATACTTTTAATACATCCTTACATCCTTAGCAAACACTCTTACGATTGTAAGAGTTCTTCTGCCTGTAGTTTTAGGGTGTGAAATTTATGAAACAAGTCTATAAGTGAGACCACTCTTAGAATCATAAAAGTGGTTTCTAAGGCTGCATTAATAATCAAGGTCAATCAACAATGTATTAAACTGAAAAAAATACTTTGACTGAACATGGCCAGTTTCAGGGCACCTGCACTTAAGACACTCTTTACAGCATAACAGTGTCTCTTGCACAGGGATACATGGTGATCTGGAAGGTCAAGAGCACTCTTTCATTCTAGAAATTAAAATAAAATCAACTGAAAAACATCTTAAGGTTTCTGGTTAAATAGCAGCCTGGATCTAGGTGTACAAATGGTGAGTTCTGGTTCATGCTCTGGCACCAAATAAAACATGAATGCCAAAAGATTCCTCCAGAAACATACTATGGGATTCTGAAAGTCCTGAGTGAAGATGTATTACCAAAATGAGTAAAAGAGTGATTTTCACTCACCAGTATAGAGCATATCTCTGATTCTTGGTGGACACCTATTCATCAGTGAGCCCTTGAATGTGTCATCCGATTCTTTGGCATTCCCATCTAATGAACCAGAAGTGGATTTTCAAGCAGTATTAACATCTAGCAAAGCTGTAGGATGATGAGTGCTAGATAAAGCATCCATTCTGTCTAGTACTGAGGAATTTAAATAACACTGTACTAATGGGCATCAAGGAGGTGGGTACTGGCTGCTTTCTAGATTTTGGTCTTTCGTCCATCTACATTATAGATTAGTTACTACAGAAGGCACTCAGCCAACAAACCTCCCAAAAGAAAATGAGAGAAAGAGAGCATGAAAGAGTGAGAGAAAGAAAGGGAGAAATAAAGTAACACTTTTAAAACTGAAGACTGAAAACCAAGTGTCCACACAATACCCAATCAAGTCAATTACCCTAGCACCTCGAAATGAAGTTTTAAGAAGTCATAGCAAGAGAAGACCCAAGCCTTACATTTTTATCTACACTTCTTCATTATTCTATTCATTAAGCTTTCTTGCATGTTAGCTTATAGCCTATCACCCCTGAAAAGCATACCTATCACCAATAAGTTCTGATCCCATGCCAACACATACTGCTAAATTTGTAGATGCAGCCCTGGACATCACATGCATGTTAACATTCCTTCCAGAGACCTGTGCCTCTGCCCTGATTAGTTATGTTCAAATGGTTACTTCAAATGATTGGATCACTGCCTAGTGAATGCTCAGACTACTATGACACATGAGTGCTACTATCATGACCATTCCATTTGCCCATCTCCAGATGTGGATTCCCCAGTCAATGCTGTGTGCACAGTGGATCAACCCCTTCAGCCCCTGGATCTCCTGTTCTATGTCACATTGCTGTTATAGAGCAATATTTGCAGGTGGCAAGATTACTGCCATCTATAATGATGGGCCCTGTTCCTTCATCCTTCCCCTACTTGATCCTCACCATAGATAACTCTGGGATATAGTGAGATACCCACCAAGGTTCCTTCTGGATCCATGGTTTCTGGTCACTGGCTGAATACTCTTTCTACATCAACAAGGTGTGAACTGTTCTATGTGGTCTTCAGGCTTTTGCCTCACTCATGCAAGGCCACCCTGCCTGGTATGGATGGACAACCAATGTGTCTTGCAATACTTAAACAAACAGAAATATATATTGTTCTTCTCCTCCTGGCAGAGGAGGTTCCTCTATGTACAGTATTCCCCTCAATTCCCCTAATCCAAAGGGTATTGGTAAAGCTATTGGTGGAACCAGCATCTTTAAATGTGGTGGTTTTACTATGGCTCAGACAGATTTGGATTCCAGTGCTATGCCTCATGGCAGTTAAATGTCCTGTCTCCCTTCCTCTACAGGTGTGTCTTCTTGCTTAGAACCATGATAATGTATAGCCCCTGGATATTCTGGCATAACATCTTCATGCACATATCCTGAAAATGTAAACATGTCCTGATTTGTGGTTCCTTCTACAGTCTAGGATGTCTTCTTGGTGGCTATGAAACAGTCTATGAAGCATATTCCTTGAAATGGAAACATTTAAGAACCTGGTGAACTTCTCACTCCCTGGCCCCCTCCTCTTGTCCAGTTCAGCATGTTTAGTACTACCACTTGTTCATATCCAGCTCTGGCCTCCAGTACTCTTTGATAAATATATATTGTGTGACCATGTCGGACTTTCATACCCTCCCAATGGCAAATTTGTGGCTCAGTTAGAGGTTTCCCTCAGATTCCTAAAAGTTCTCCTGCATCAACATTCTTCTGACCATTCTCCACTTGAAGTCTGGGAGCTTGACTTGTTTCTGGAGTCCATTACTCAGGCTCCCTATAAACCCACTTCCACCTGTGCTTTTCATTTTCTGTTAAGAAAAATACATTTTCTGGTGGCTTGCAGCTATGCAAGGAGGGCTTCTGGACTGCAGGCATTGATTATGGATCCTATCTGCCACATTTTTTGCTGGGATCAGATCCTACTTCACACATGCCCAGAGTTCCTTCTCGATGTGGTGCTAGAATTTACCCTAAATCTTATGATTGATCTTCTTTTTAATTTTGTTTTTTTCCTTTAATTCCTAGCAAAATGTTGAACAAATTATAAACATTCTCTGGATGTCCATTGAGCGTTACATGTCCTATTTGCATTGCCTGAAGGACTATATAAAGCCCTCATACTGTGTTGTTTCATTCACTCCCAGAATGGGGTGCTTATGTTTCTCAGCAATACCTTTCAAAATGGATGATATCTCACATTTCTTTCTGTTTCCAGAAGCATAGCAAATATCTTCTTGTTTCTGCTCAGGGATATACTCTACCACTTGTGATATGGTCACTTCCATGGCTTGTTTCCATTCCATGTTGACAAAAGACAAGTTCTGTCAACTCTAGGAGTAAGAGCCATACTTTCACAAAGCACTTCAGTTTAGATCTAAGCGGCTGTAGACAGGCTGACTTTGGCCTTGCTGTCCTCCCAAGCCTATTGTCTTAGGGAGTGAAGTACATTCTCTTTCTGTCCTTCCTCCCACTCTGCAACATTTAACTGTTTGGGAATCATTCAATATGTGTGACTCTGTGGAGAGAGATACCCTTGAAAAAGACAGTTCATTCAGTTACCCACCAAAAATGTACATTTTCACTAACCAGTAACAGTAAATCTTCAAGATACTCTCCTCCATAGAGCCACAGCTCTCACTCCCAGCTACCCCTTTTATGTTTTAAGAGAATATAAGTATAGACTTGCTACCATCAGCATACATTGGGGTTCTCCTGTCTGTACCCTTCTGTAGGGTTTCTCTGCCTCTTCTTTTTTATTTTTAGTTATGTATTTATCCCTATCATCAAGCAGCCCTCTTCTGGAAGTGCCCCTCACCCCCATCATGCACTGTACCTGGCTTACCCCAGCTACTTATTAACTACTATGGATGAGTGGGTGCCACGGTAGTGGATCATAGCCTGCAGGGCCACTGTACATCATCCTGCTGCTCATGGTTTTTTATCAATTTTTCTTCCCTGTCCCTTAGGGTTTTCAGTGCTTGCCATGGTACAGATGGACAATATGAAGACACCTTATGTATTCAGCACCTGAGCCCAACCCTTTGAGAGGCGCTTACTGATGCTGTGATATCTAGCCTCCACCAGGTGTCAGGCATGCAGTGGCATGCACTGTTCCCCTTCTCTGAAGATGTATACCTGTCTGCAGATACTTAATCTTCCTTCTCCCAGCTGGCCCAAACAACCCTGGTACATTCCTGAACCAAGACTGCCAGTGTACAATGGTGTGCTACCCAGTGCCTCAGCCAATTGCACCACTGGGCCAGCTGCTGTCTGCTACTTTTAGCAACCTTGTCAGAGCTGTGTTCTTCCATTATTGTAGCGAATGACCCTATAACCATCAATCTTGTGTGTTCCTCCAAAACTATTTGTTGCTAGCAATTTGTTTTTGTCTTACTATGTACTGAACCTTGTGCTGTTATTGAACATTTGGTTATACCTAATTCCCTACTGTTCCTCTGTTTTATTCTCTCAGCTCATGCCTGAAAATAGGCAACTATTATTGTCTAGTATTCCAAACTAGTAAATAAAAATGAAATAAATATATAGGCACCAACTACGTATGTCATCATGGGAGGCCACAGCTAGGCAAAAGCTTCCAAGGTGTCCTGACACATAGCTTACAGTTCAATTTGTGTGGCTCTGTGGATGATATTTTCCTAAAGATCTACTGTTTTTTGTAAGTATCTGAACTTTCCTCCATCATTTTGACTTCTGTTCTTACAAGATGTTTATTTATTGCATTTATGAAGGATGTGACATCACATTTAGAAGAGTCACTTTTTTAAAAGTCAGACATTTCTCTTATCAATATGTTTTGGAAAGAATGGTTTAAGAAAAACTAGTTGATTACTATTATTTAAATCAATCAGTATATTTATAATGTGACAGAATCCCTAAGCATTTATTTTAAAAGCAAGCAGAGCAAAATAATAATAATAGAATAATTCACATGAAACTGTTTTCTCACCCATTCCAACCAAATCCAAAACCTTTGACTACCTCTGTTACGTTTATACAGAACACTGATTGTAACCAATAAATGGTTCTTGAGGTCTATGTAGTTAAAATAAGCCTTTTGAATTGTACCCCAACCCCTGATCTCTGCTGCACTATGTAACCAACTGAACATTCATGGAGAGGAAAGGAGCTGAATTACATCAAGTTCTGACACTAATACAGTCTTTGTGCAAATCAGATGAGGTGCTTCGTATCTTTGCTGCGCTATAGTAAACTGGCTCGTCAACTCTATGCCATGCCTATTCTCCATTAGTCTTGGCAGTAAGTGCAAAAGATATTGATGTATTTTGAAAAAAATTAAAACTTTTATAATAATGAATCACTGATCAACTTACAACATACTTTTATATTTACTGTAATAGAAATCAGGCTTGCAATGGTAGTGAAGCAAGGGTAAAAGGTATTCTAGAAACATAGAATATGTCAGCAGAAAAAGACCACTTAGCTCACCCAGTCTGCTCAGATTGCCCCTTCCTCGTCTGCCTCCACAGACCTTAACTGCTCTCTGATGATCCTCCCACCTTATTGACTATTCACTAATATTCCTTTATGTCTATACCACCTATGTTTGAAGCCTAACTACTGTTATCACCTCCACAACTTCCACTGCCAGCCTATTCCAGGCATCTACCACTCTTTGAGTGAAGCAGTAATTTTTTCATATCCCTCTTTACTCCCCCCCAGCTTCACAGCTTCACTGCATATACGCTGGTCCAGCTGCTCTTCCCCATGCTTCCTACATGCTGCTCACTCCTGTGAGTTTTTTGTGGGTGTCTATCATGTCTCCTCTCAATCTCCTCTCTTCTAGTGTGTACATGTTGTGATCCATCACTATCTCTTCGCAGGACATTTTGTGCAAGCAGTACACCATTTTAGTTGCCCTCTTCTGGACTGCCTCCAGCCCATCTATGCTCTTCGTGAGGTGTAGCCTCCAGAATGGGACACAACACTCCAGGTGGAGTTTCAACAGGGAGTGATACAGTGGCATTGCCACTGCCCTCCTCCTGCTGGAGATACTGCCTCGATGCATCCAAGCATTACACTGACCTTGCACTCTTCTTTGTCACACTGTTCTGCCACTTTGAGGTCATCAGATATGATAACCCTGTGCATGATCCAAGAAGGAAGCCACCTTGTCTCAAAGACATGGAGACGGGTGAATGCAGGTGCAGTATCTGCCAGAAACTGGGCCATTTTACTTTTTATTGTACACAACATTTGAGAAAACGTGCAAGTGCAGCTGGAGAGAGTAACATGGGAAGTTCCCAGCAGTTCATAGGCTTTATAAAAAGTGCAGTGTCCTCTAACTCCACTGCTCACATGCACCTTGTGTGTAAATGGGATGGTGAACCAGGAATTGAAAGACTTTCTTTGGTGAAGCAAGATTTGATTCAAGAAGAAAAAAATTTTGCCAGTCCAGTTTTCTAGGAATAGAGGGGCGATGGGTCCAACCGTCTAAGTGCCATTGGCCTGAAATTTTCTAAGGTGGGGAGGTAGCCAGGACACATGGGAGGCAGGTGTTGTAACCAGTCTGGCCATGGATTTAATCACTGGTAATGACTTCGTTAGTAGGGTCAATATTAAAGCTGTGTGGATGTTACAATTCTGCCAGCAGAATGCCTGTGGAAATACCATTCCGATTCTGTAGAATTTTGTGGAATTTGTATAAAAATGCTGCAGGATTTCACCAACACTTGAATTTCAATAATATTGACCTACTATGTATAGTACTAATCCAAATGATACCACTCTTGGAAGGTATACAGGTGCTAATTCTTCCATATGTGTACCAGATTTTAGAGTCCTAGCTTAAAAGAAAGTTGAGAACTGTGTGGCCAAATATTTAATCACAATTAATTTTTTCAGTTATTTCAATCTAGTTTTAACATTTTTTATCCAATTTTCTCCACACTTTCATGATGTAGAGAGTTGGGCAACATGAGCATGTGCACAAGGTTTTAAGTCTCAGGCTTTAAAGGGACACATTTTATAACTGTTCTCATTCTATAGAGACGGCTGATGTAGCTGGTTATTTGATCATTACTCCTTTTTCCTTTTAAAAAGTAAATAACTGAGTGTTTATATTTCTTGAACAACTACAGCTGCATCTTTCCTAGACTCAGGAACACCCCCAACACTATCAAGCTGCTCTTTATGCAGTGGGAGTAGAGTAGACTATTGTATCATGAGAGGCTACACTGTTTGACAGTGTTCCAAATGTTCAAAAGGTACACAGCATGCTTAGTTAAAAAACGTGGACCAAAATAAACCTGTGTATAACTATACATTCCCATGCATTTCAGTCCTAATAAGCAAGGAGGCAAATTAAAAAACAAGCAACATCAATGAATTTTAGAGAAGGTAAGCAATCATAAAAAGTGCTTTTTTACCTAGAAATAATATGATGCAAAAGAGGTTGACAGTGTCCCTTTAAATGGTGATGTGATATAGGTATCCAAACATTTTGCCAAAATTTAGATTTTCATTATTTTTAGAGATGCAGCAAATTTACAATCTGCCAGCGAAGTGAATGCTAAGTGGCCACTTCACATTGGCACTTTGCTATGCAGAGCATCCCGTAGGAAAGGCTCACTTTGCCTTGTTATTATTACTTAGCATTGTCATTCCACCTTAAACACAGAGTAAGGTGGAGTGACAACAATATTGGCAGCACCCCACCTATACAGTCACCAGAATGAATGTGCATTCCCAAAGAGAAATTGTCTTGTGTTCAGAAAACTCCCCAGAGCTGACGAAGTGAAATGAGAGTGTAACAAGAAATGCAAAGTCTCCCAGAATTAATGGCACACTCAGTCACACATGCGGTGGTCACACACTATTAATGTACATCCTCAAAATGCTATTGTCTTATGTCCATAAAATTCTCCAGTGCTGACGGAATGCTACTGTTTTGTGTCCAGAAAATTCCCCAGTGCTGATGAAGTGAAATGAGAGCATAACAAGAAATGCAGTCTCCCAGAATTAATGGTCCACTTCAAATGCACAGACAGATTAAGATTGCACTGCACACTCAAGCGATGTATATGAAAAGGCACAACAACACCTAGCCAGTGCTTACAAGTCACAAATCCAAACCTGGAAAGGAATACATTTTGCCAGTTGGGGGATTAGTGCACAGCAACAAGTAACAATCTACTACCAGTAAAGATACCACAAAGCAGAATAAAAAAATCATGCAGGTGCAGTGGATAGCAGGTTCACACTGCTGCAATTACTCTGTGGCACAATAAGAGGTGTCTGATTTAATGGCATGCATTGCACACACACTCACACATACACTACAAGTAATGTGTAGCAAATTGAAAACCTTTAGTAATATAACCAAATGTTCACTGCTATACCACAACAATCAGCAGAAAAAGTCAAGAATTACTGAAAATATTACTGTGTGTACATTAACACAGTTATACAAGAAAAATATAACCAAAACAGAAAGACTGTCCTGTTGCCCCAGTTAATGTACCTACACCACAAATACACCCCTCCCCAAAGCAAGTTTCACTGTACATAGACTGACTCTTCTAAATTAACATTCAAAATCCACACACAACAATAAACACTCAGTGATATGAGCAGAGAAGGGTTTCCTACAATCGATGTACTAAATTTTGAGCAAAACAAGTGACTCAAAAATGAATTTTAAATAGCTTTTAGAGGTTCTGAATCACAGAGCTCTGAGAGCAAACTGTCTCCAGCTACCACTACACACACACTACCCAGGCCAGAACTGAGGCTGTGCAGAACTGTCTAGAGCCCATGTGACCTGCAATCCCATGAATCACTGCAGAATTTCATTTGGAGCTCGATTACAAGGTGAAGTGAGGAAAATTACATTGATTTCAATGTAATTTGCCATAAAATTGGTGGAGAAGTGGTTTGGGGCAGGCAGAATAACACAGCGTCATTGGTTTCAATGGACTTTGCGTTCATCATTATGAAGAAAGTACTCCGCTTCACATTGTGGAGTACTCCACGGATTCCGCATTACTCCATGAACCACTTTGCAGAATGAATTAGGGCCACTTCACCCACCACTACTTACAGTACTGTAACTTGCATGCTGTACAGGAAAGAACATGAATGCCTATGGCTGTATTTCCCTGATGAGCTGTAGCACAAAACTCCCTGACCTAAAATTGCTTACTAATGAGTACAAAAGTGGGGTAGTGAAGCCTGGAGAGATACTATAAAACAGGCTTGCAATACATCCAAGTAACTAGTAAAAAACTTAATGTTGTGATTTGTGACGTGATCATGAATCATGATTTGTGACTGCATTTGTGACCGTGATGATGAAGAATGTGATTTGTATCACGAGTGACTAGTGATGATGGTCCTGAATTAAAAACACAAACTAATGATACAATGTTCATGCAGAAGTATGCACCACACTAGTCCAGTACTCCGAAGCAAGTCAAAGAAACAACTGTGACTAAAGTAACAGATGGAGATTGGGCCCTAAAGAGATGCAAATGCTCGGACAGATTAAGATTGTGCTGCACATTGAAGAGATGCAAATTCAAAGGCACAACACCTAACCAGTGCTCACCATCAGAAATTTTAATCTGGAAAAGAATATCTTCACCAGTTGGGGTGGGCCACGTGGGGGCAGTGTACTGCACTGCTGCAGTAACAGTCACTAGTATTAGTACCAGTAAATATACCACAAAGAAGTACAAAACTCATACAGCTGCAGTGGATAGGAGGATCACATTGCTGAAATTACCATGTGGCACAATAAAAGGTGCCCGATTTGATAACATGCACTACACACATACACACTCACACGCTAAGTAATGCGTAGCAAATGAAAAACTTCAGAAATATAACCATGTATTTTAAGCAAACTAAAATTATGCACTGCTGCACCACAACAATCAGCACAAAAATTGCAAGAATTTTTGAAAATATTACTGTGTGTACATTTACACAGCTATACAAGAGAAATATCACCAAAACAGAAAGAACTGTCTTTTTCTCCAAGTTAGTCTACCTACGCCACAGATACACCCTTCCCTAAAAGCACACTTCCACTGCATCTCAGTACACAGACTGAATGTCATACATTAACATTCAAAATCCATACACTAACAATGAACGCTCGATGATATGAGCACAGGCGGGTTTCCTACAATCGATGAACTAAAGTATCAACAAAAATAAATACTTAAAAACACTTTTTTTAATAGCTTTTAAAATGTCTGAATCACAGAGAGCTCACAGAGCAGACTGTCTCCTGCAGCTTCCTACACATACTACCCCAAACTGAGGCTGTGCAGAACAATCCAGAGCCCATGTGACTTGACATTCCATGAATCACTGCAAAATTCACCTTTGGAGCTTAAAAACAAGGGAAAGTGAGGTGAAGTACATTGCTTTCAATGTACTTCACCTTAAGAATTGGTGGAGTAGTGGTTTGGAAAGGCGGAGTAACACAGAGTCATTGTTTTCAATGGACTTTGCATTACCCATTATAATGTGAAGTACTCCATTTCACATTGTAGAGCACTCCACGAATCCGCTTTCACTTCGTAATTCACTTTGAGGAGCAAATTGGGGCCATTTCGCCCATCTCTATTTTTAGTATAATTTTGAAAGTATTCATCAAAATGCTATAAAAGTTTGTATGTATATAATATAGTATTGTATTTTTATATTTACCTAGTTTCAGATTTCTGACTGTAAAGGTGCCTGAGGTATATGCAGATAAATATTTTCATGGAAATTTCCCCCAAAACATAAAACAACAGTTTCTGAGCAGCTATCATTTTGATACAAAATATCCTTATTTCATGATGTTTGGCACATCATTAGATGGCATTTCAACAAGTAATCCTGCCAAACTATAGTTCAATGGATGGCTGAGTTATGATCACATTAATGCATTTCAAAAATTCCACAGAATTTTGATGCAAAAAAATGTTGTAGATAAAAAAGGTAAAAGGTATCAAATCATTTGTTTCTGGCACAGAATTTTGACACATTTTAAATGTCAATTATTTTGGTCTAGTTTTCAAAGTGTATATCCAAATTATACCAAATTTGGCAGATGTACGTGTATTAACTGGCTCTCCTCCCATGTCACTGACTGTAGCCTCCCCCTATCTAAATTTGTCCTCCACCATCAGGACTACAGCAAGAGAGGTGGAGCCATTGCCATGTATATCTGAAATTCTATCCCCTGCTCCATCATCCATCATAAAGCCACCCCAAAATCCTATGAAGTTCTCTTCACCCACCTTGCCCTCCCATCTACTTCCCCATTCTTTATCTGCATCCTATACACCTTCCCCAAACTTGCTTCCAAGTCCCTCCCCTCATACATCACCACTATCAGTTTCCTCTTATCTCCAGGCAAACTACTAATGTTGGGAAATTTCAGCATTAATTGGCTCTCCCCCTCCTACTGTTCCACAGGACACTTCAATGAAGCCATTAACCTTACCCAATTAATATCTGATCATACCCATCTCAACCCCCACTCCTCAAACCACTCCCTTCTTGACTGTATCCTCTCTTCCCACCCCCACCACAGCTCAACAGCCTGAGTCCTACCTGATGCAATAAGCGATCACTGCTTTACCTACTATGTCAGGAGGACTCCCCCCCCAAAAATACATCAACTATTGGGCACTCAAACACATATCCCACTATCACCTCCTTTCTGACCCCCACTCTGCTGATTGGTCCCCTGTCCTTTCAGCAACTGATGCCAATGCCACCCTTTCACACTTCCACTGCATTCTGACCCAGGCTTGGGACAACTACGCATCACTAAGCACTTCTCGGGTAAAGGGCCACCATCACCTTTGAATTACACTCAAATTCCCTTCTCTCTGCAAGAATTGAGACCATGCCTGGTCCCTATTCAAAGCTTTTGGCTCTACCTCTAGCCTCCAAGACTATCACTCTATTAGGAACAAGTACACCAAGGCAATTTGCCACACCAAATCCAACTACTTCATGTCCCCCTCTCCTTAACCCCAATCTATCCTCCTTCTGGTCAACCATCAAGTCCCTCCTCAAACCTCTCCCTCATGCTGCCTCCCTTGCCCTCAAAAAAAATGAGACACTAATCTGTGACCCTTCTAAAGTGTCATCGGTTATCAACAATTGCTTCACATCATGCACACTCCCTGATTTGCCATCCCCCCACTACTCCCCTTCCCACTCTTCAGGCTTTTACTTCCCTCCCATCCCTGTCTCAGAGGTCTGTCATGCCCTAACTACCTTAAATACAAACAAATTAAGCCCTGGTGGTTTTCACCCCTTGCTCCTGCACCTCTCTGCCCCAGCTATCCCCAGCCTCCTTACCCATATTCTCAACCTTTCTTTAACTACCAACACTGTCCTCTCTTTGTGGAAACTTGCAAGGGTCATCATGCTCCACAAGGGTGGTGATCCTACCCTGCCAAACAACTGCTATCCTTTCTCCCTCCTTCCTTTGCTTGCTAAACTCCAGGAATCCAAGATCCTTTCTAGGCTGTCAAACTTCCTATCCTTCTGTAACCTCCTCTCTGCCTACCAGTCTGGTTTCCACTGGAACCACTCCACTACCTCCTCCATCCTCCATGTCTCAAACTCCATCCTCTCCACCATGGATAATGGGCACATTACTGCCATGATTTTTATAGACCTCGCTAAGGCCTTTGACTCCTCTCCCAACCACTACTCCTTCACAACCTCCACAAAGATGGCTTGTCCTCCTCCACTGTATTGTGGTTCAGTTTGCACCTCTGCAGCAGAACAGTCTGTCTGAGTGGGAAACTCAATCCCCCCATCCTATCTGGATTTTCCCAAGGACCTATTCTTGGACTACTTCTTTTTTCAATATTTATTACCAACCTTCCACAAATGTCTGCCTACACACTAATAACCACCTCTATGCAGATGACACCATCCTTTAAACCTCAGGACCTATCCCTGACTCTGTCTACCCTACCCTCCAATCTGACTTCACCAGCATCCTCTGCTGGATCCACAACAACAGCTTAAAAGTCAACACCAGGAACAGAGTCTCCATGGTTTTCAGGACCCCCCCAAAAGCTGGGAATGCTGCCCCTCTGCCCCTCCTCTTCCACTTTGGATGGATCCACCCTCGACTCTCTGTCCTCATATACAGTAAATACCTGGGCATTTGGCTTGAACAGCACCTTGACAACCCCATCTACATTAAATCTATGTGTGCAAAACTTCACCCAAACTTGAAGTGCTCTTTCAAAACAAAGAGTCCATCTCCTTTGAGCTTCATCATGTCTTGTTATCCAAGACCATTCTACACCTGTTTGACTATGGTGATATTATCTATGCATCAGCTCCCACCATCACACTCTCCTGTTTAGATACCTACCTTCACTCCTTCTGCCATTTCACAACAAACTTACCCCTTAGGACTCACCACTGCAACCTCCTCTCCTCATTAAACCTTGTCCCCCTCATACAGAAGGTACCTCCATTCCCTAACTTTCATTGCCAAGTACTGATTTAACCTTCTCCCTCCTTACTTATCCTCCACCCTCTCCCCTGCCCCTGCTCCCTCCTACTCACTGCACTCTAACCACCCCCTCACCTTCTCCATCGCTTACAACCAGTCCTTCTCAGCCTTGGCCACTTTCTCATCCCACCTCCACTGCCTGTGGAACCAGCTACCCCAATCCTTCATGACTCTCCTTCCTACTATGCCCTCAAATGTCTAATAAAGTTCATCTCTTTCCCTCCTTGCATCTGCCTCCTCTATCCCCCCTCCCCACAGCCAGCACCCCCAGCTTAAGCACCATGAGGTGGAGAAACCCCTCCTCTTTGGGCGATTTTTCAACATAGACTCTGGCTGTAGGTGAGGGCCCCGGCAGAGGAACTGGAAGGCCGGGTGAGGTGGATCCGGCAGTGGGTATTGGGGTCAGGTGTCATTGCCTACCCTGTGGAACTGTGCTTTTCCATGTTCTGGTGACTCTCCCCCTGGTGTGGTGCACCCCTGATGCAATGGCCCACAGCGACCCTGCCTGTGTCAGACATGCTGATTGATGTGCTGTTGATGTACTGCAGTGCCCCTGATCTCCATCGGGAGATGCTAGTATGCTAGACAAACCCCAGCCCTCCCCCCTGAGGGAGGAGAGCAGCTCTGTGGGTGTGTGATCCTTGCCCCATCCCTGCTGTCCCTCAGTGCCTGAGCTTGTTCCCAAATTCGGGTCACCAACATGGTACAAGGTGTGGCATCCAGCACCTCAACCCTCAGCACCACCAGGAGAGCTTTGTGCTCCACATTTAAGTCTCAAGCATTAAAGGGGACTGTGCTATAGTTAGCCATACATTTTGCCAAAAATTTTGATTTTTGTTTTTTTACTACTACTACTACTACTACTTGCCAGCAGAAATAGGCCACACGGTTTATCAAATCTGCTTGAGTGTGGAGCTAGCATCCCACTTGCAGCTGCCCCTTCACTCCCCACACAGATGAGTGCCAACTGACCTTGAACCAGATTAAGCTGTTGGTGATATTTCCAGTAAATGAGGGAAGTTGGCCACAACACAGGGAAATTCCCCTACTCTGCAGTAGAGGGAACTCTTGGCCATCTTCTCCAAGATGGTGGCTCAGGAGGAGTCACTAAAGGTGGTGGATATAGCTGAGTCAGAACAGCAGGCCTCCTTCTCTGAGCACCCTTTGCAAGAGTCCAAACTTACTTCTGAACCAGAGATATGTCAAATTGATGAAGATGACACCGATGTCTATGTTTCTGCAGAGGACCTGACAAACTCAGATTTAATGGAAACAGAAGAAATAATTGCAAATCCCAGGAATGTTTTACAAGCTGGAAAAATACATGCATTTAGAGATGAGGCAGAAAAATTGGACTGTAGATGGTGCCAGATCCAGAAGGACTTGCTACACCTCCAGTTGAATACCACTCCTGTCAATGGGTACGGCAATGCTCTCAACTAACGGAAAGACTACTGTGACACTGGTGCATCAAAGCAACTAGGCCAGCAACCGAATCTTGAGACAGACTCTTCCCCAGGTAAAACTTCCTCTTTCTTCTGCAAATGCTACTGGTAGTGTAACCACTCCTGGTAGTGGATGCAGAGAGCTGTTGGAAGAGCTAAAAAGTTTAAACTTGGGGAAAGTGAGTGAGAGCTGATTTTGGCAAAGCAGTGGATCCACTGACATTAGTAACACTTTTACAATGCCTACGGAGGTTTCAGGATAATTTCCCGAAGCTATACAATTAAAAATTGTCAAACTGAGGAATGTTGTCTCCACCTCCAAAGCTTTGGGACCAAATAAACTAGAATCACCAGACCAGGCCCTTCTAATTAAATCAGATACCCAAATAAAATACCAAACCAATGATGGGTCTCAAACTGGGCTACATTGTTTTCTTTCTCAGCTAGGAGATCTAGCCTGAATAATACAAAGAAAAAAGATAATAAAAACAAATAGGATGCAGTAACTCTATCTAAATGGAACCTCCCAGTTGTGGCTACAACATGTAGCGATGATTCTGCAGATGATACCCCAGCCAAACCTAATGTTACATCAGGAGCCTCAGAAGTTCAGATTGCATTCTCCATACAACCTATGGAGGGAGATCCATTTTCAAATAGGTCACCTGCTAAACCACTAAAAGAAGCTGGCTGGAAAAAGTTCCCAAATAGCACCTGGCTGCCAGACCCTGAGTGGGGCAAAGACCCCATTTCTCAAACCTCCCCTACATGGAATCCTATCCCTCTAAAGCATGCATTTCAAGAGAATTCTGCAAATAATTTGATGGAACAGGAAAAAACTTCACACTTGGACTTAGGACTCTCTCTTTTAAACACTTAAACCCCAATAAAAGTTCTGGATCAAGAACTGATACGAACCCCCTTTCTACAATTGATATTAAAGAACCAGAAAGGGTGCACCCCATCAGCGAGGCCATTCAACAGATTGCTAAAACTTCTACAGGGAAGATCAACCTCAAAAACCGCTGCTGTTTGAACTCTTTATCAAAATAACACTTTTCAAAAGGGCAGTTATACAGGATTTAGGACACTGTCCTACATGCTGGGCCATTGGAGATCTAAAGGCTCAGCTAAAGGCAGCATGGGCTGAGATTGCATACTCAAATTGCATATTCAGGAGGAATATATTCTAAGAACCACCTGTCATTTCCCCAACATCCAACAGAAGCACCTCAATCACAGAGAGAAGTTGGTCCAGGAGGTTGGCAGGTAGTTAGGAGGGGCAAATCAAGTGCCCCATCACTCGGTGCTCTCCAATATATCACCTCCACAAACCATATAAAAACTACAAACAGGTATCTACCTCTGTCTCCGAAATCAAACAAAGGGGCAGAGGAGACTGCAGAGCAGGACACTGCAGCACAGGTGCTAGCACAACAAAACTCACCAAAAACACAAACAAAAACAAAAAAAAGCAAAAAATGAAATCCAAAACACTTCAGATCATGGGGGACACCATGATTCGGGGAGTTGATACCTATCCCCAGCCAGACGTAATAGTCAGATGTCTCCCAGGTACATCAGTGTGGAGAGACACTGACCACATTGCTAAAATTGTACAGGAAGCAGGAGAAAACATCGACTTCCTGGTACACATAGGGACTATTGATCTTGCCAGCCGGTCAGTCATGAAGATCAAGGAACACCTGATCAGGCTGGGTGACAAACTATCATCCATTTCATCTGGCATCTCATTCTCTGAGATCTTGCCAATCTGGGAGATGGGGGCAGATGGACAGAAGGTCAGAGAAGGGGAAATAGGGGAGCTAAACATGTGACTCAAGGGCTGGTGCCAGGAAAAAGGACACAAATTTGTAGGTATCTGGGAACAGTTTTGAGAGCAAAAGTTCTTTAAATTCAATGGTCTGCATCTCACTAAGGAGGGAGTCAGTGCATTGGGGCAGAAGTTTGATGTATTTGCAGAATATTTAAACTAGCAAATGGGGAGAGAGGTGCAGCACCCAATACACCGAATGGGAAGAACACCCCTTCCCCCTCAGCTAGTGACCAAACAGGAGTTAAGCATGTTTGTAGTTCATTTGCATCATCAGGTGAGGAAAAAGGTCCAGCTCCCCATATGAGGCACAAGAGAAATGCCAGACCTCATCCAACAACTAACACACCGAAATCTGGCCATTGGAAATCACGTACACAAATGCTTGCAGTCTGGGAAACAAGATCCCAGATCTGCAGGCAATAATGACAGAGGATAAACTGGACATAGTAGTCATTAACAAGACATGGTTCACCAGTAACCACACTTGGGAGACTTCAGTAACTGGCTATGTACTGTTTAGAAGAGACAGAGATGCAAAAAGGAGGGGCCTTTTATGTCAATGAAAATATCAAAGCTAGAGAAATTCAGAATATATATAAGGAGCCAAAAGAACTGTGGTTCACCCAGGAAACAGGAAATGGGACAGCCATATGAACTGGGGTTGTCTTCAGACCTCCAGACCAGGGGGAAGGCATAGACACATTGCTGTTAGAAGATATATAAAATATGACAGCCAACGGGGAGGTTCTGATAATAGGAGACTTCAACATGCCAGATACAGATTGGTCAATACCAGCAGGAACATCTGCCAGAAATAGACACATAGTAAATTCACTGAAGGGGAATGGCCTCAATCAACTGGTACAACAACCCACAAGAGACAGGGCTATCCTAGATCTAGAACTAAGTAATAGGGAAAGGATCACAGATCTCTAGGTAGAAGGTCACCTGGGGGCCAGTGACCATCGCATGATATGGTTCAATTTGGTGACTAGGACTAAATCATCCCATTCTAAGGCAAAAATATGGGACTTCAGAGGAGTTGACTTTGATAAGATGGCCAACAGAGTTAAGCTAGCCCTGGCAAGAAGAAATACAGGCAAAGTAGGCAAGCATTATGGATGCAATACTTCAAGCAACATCCATTTGTGTTAGAGAGAAAATAAAGTGCAAAAGGAAAAAAACACTTTGGTTCTCCAAAACAGTAGCAGAAAAAGGTCAGAGCCTAAAGGCTGGCCTTCAGGAAATATAAGGGAATGCAGCGGGATGAAGATAGGAAGGCATACCAAACTTCCCTAAGGGAAGTAGGAAAGGTAGTAAGGCATGCAAAGACCCAAACTGAGGAAACAGTAGCACACATAGGAAAATAAGGTGACAAGTCTTTCTATAGATACATTAGTGAAAGGAGAAAGTCCAGAGGGGGTATTGCTTAGATTTAAAGGAATAAGGGGGCAAATGAGGAGGAGGAGAACCATGTAAAAGCATATATCCTAAATAAATACTTCTACTTAGTATTTACTGAGGAAAAGGTAGGGCAGGGCCCACAGTTCAGCACCATGGACACGGGGGGGGGGAGGTGTGCGCACTAGTCCCTTCACAAAAGAAAGGATCCTACAAAAGCTCGATAAGTTCAGGGTAAGGCAAAGGGACCTGATGATATACATCCCACAGTATTAAAAGAGCTAAGGGTGGAACCAGCAGAGTTATTATCAAAACTGTTTAGTGAGTCTCTGAGCACAGGAGAGGTCCAAGAAGACTGGAGAAGGGCTCACATGATCCCACTTCAGAAGAGTGGTAGCAGGGAGGTGGCAGAGAACTACAGACCAGTCAGTCTTACCTTAGAATTGGTCAAAGATTACGGAGGCACTCTTTAAGGAAAGGATAGTGCAACACCTGGAATCCATAGGAGCACAGGATCTAAGAGATCATGGGTTTACTACAGGAAGGTCCTGTCAAACTAATCTCATAGATTTCCTTGATTTTGTAACCAGAGTGGTGGGCCAAGGGGGAGCAGTTGATGTTGCCTACCTTGACTTCAGCAAAGCTTTTAATACTGTTCCACATAGAAGATTGATTAATAAGTTGGGTAGGCTCAGGGTTGGTCAGAAGTTGGTCATCTGGGTAGCAAACTGATTGATAGGCAGAAAACACAGAGTGGTGGTAAATGGTATACAGTCAGAAGAGATACAGATCACAAGTGGGGTACCTCAGAGATCAGTCCTGGGGCCAGTCCTCTTAAATATCTTCATTAGTAACATTGCAGATGGACTGGAGGGTATGGTTTGTCTGTTTGCAGATGACACCAAGATCTGCAACAGAGTAGATGATCCAGTCCTTGCACAAATGTTTTGATATTTATTGTCTATGTTTTCTTGCTATTGTCACAACACAATTTATAGTGCCATTCTATGTAACCTTTTGTCTGTACTTAACTGACGTGGAACCTTTGTAAAAGTGCCATTGGCCCAAAGGTAATCATTCCTAGAACAATAAACTAAACTAAACTAAACAGATGGGGTGGGCAGAATGAGAAGAGATCTGGATAAACTGGCAAAATGATTGGAAGAGTGGCAGCTGAGGTTTAACACAAAGAAGTGCAAAATCATGCATATAGGGAAGAGAAACCATGAAGCCACCTATAAGTTGGGAGGGGAGTTGCTGGCAACCACAAGGGAAGAAAGAGACTTGGCATCATCATCACAGATGACCTGAAATCGTCCGAGCAGAACACTAAAGCAGTAGGTAAGGCTAAAGGAAAGTTGGGGTGTATTAGAAGGGGAATCGCAAGTCTTAAGAGGGAGGTAATAATCCCTCTTTACAAGCCACTGGTTAGGCCCCATCTGGAGTACTGCGTGCAGTCCTGGAGGCTGCATCTGCATAAGGACATTAAAAAAATGAAGGCAGTCCAGAGAAGGGCAACCAAAATGGTGCAAGGACTGCATCGGAAAACATATGTGGACAGATTAACAGAGCTCAACATGTATACCCTAGAGCAAAAGAGGGAGAGAGGTGATATAATCAAAACATTCAAATACCTTATGGACATTAACAAGGTGAAATAGTCCAACATGTTTCAATATAAGAAAAATAGCAGGACAAGAAGACACAGCATGAGATTAGAGGGAGGCCGATTAAGGGGTAATGTGAGGAAGTTCTTTTTCACAGAAAGGGTGATGGATGGATGGAACGGCCTACCTCAGGAAGTGGTGGATATGAATACAGTGCAGGGCATAAGGGAACAGTACAGATGAGTATGAATTGATAGGTCATTGACAGAGGAAAGGTTGATGGCACATTCAAAAGGTAGAAAAAGAAATGGTCAGACTAGATGGGCTTGCGGTCCTTATCTGCCATCAACTTTTATGTTTCTATAAAAAAAGAACCTCCCCCCAGGAGAAATGCTGTATTGATAGAATACAAGGAAGGGATGGACGACAGACCAGATAGATTTCATGTGAGGAGGAAACTTCTTTAGGACTCCTTACATTTTTCTCCTAGAGATGTTTTTGCATTTATTAACATCTCAGGAGAGGCCAATTTTGATATAAGCTTTTGTTCCTCATATGCTTGCGAAACATTTTGGCAATGATTTAACCAGGTTAAGTCCCCCTTCCCCATGGATTCCCTTCCTTGTGATTCCTCTAACTAAACCTCAAATTAAACAAGTTACAATAGTGTTCAGAAATGTGGGAGTCCATGTGGAGGACATAACTTACTGGCTAAATCAAAAATGTGAGGTACTTAGCTCTCTGGAGGCCATCCTGGATTCTGAATTGTTCTGGAATGGAGGGTGGAAGCATAAAGTTAAGACAAAATGACAGTGGGATAGATAATATTCCAAACTCATTTTTTTTGTTGGACAGAGACAGTGGTGTCTGTTTCTATGCTGGACAGCCATGTGCATGCTACAAATGTGGGGCTAAATCCCACCTCTCAAGTGTGTGTGACAGTCCTATGTGAGATAACTGTGGGGAAATGGGTCACATTAGTCTCCAATGTGTTAATTTGACAAAATGCGACTTATGTGATGAAACTGGCCTTTTTCTTTCAGAGTGTCCCTGGGCATCAAAAAATAAGTCCTTAGTAATCAGTCTTGAGCTTTTAATCCAAAAACCTTAGGATGAGGCCTCCATGGAAGATCCTGCCCCCAGCTGTAAGGGGTTGAGTAGAAAGAGGATTTTCAGAATGAAGTGGTCTCTGAACATCCTGTTTTCATAAAAATGCCTCCGCTGGATTACTTATTCCTGTTTGCTACCATGAACCCCCTGGGACATCCACAGGAAACACAGATGATTCTTAAACTGTTCTGAAACTCACTCCCATTCCTAGGAGAATGCTTACAAGGAATTCAAAAGTTACCCCTCCCCCTCCCAGAGCACCCATTGAAACTTCTAACCCTTATTCTCCTTTGAGCACTGCCTGGGAGGAATCAGATATGGAGCTGGGTGAGCCAGAAAACTTAATTCTCTCTCAGTCTAAACCTGAAACCCCAAACAATATAGAAAAAAAAAGAAAAGGAGAAAACAAAACTGATCCCCCTCCCCAGTAATACTTTTCTTGTGCCAAACTGTCAAAAGGAACACTGAATGTATGTAGCTTGATCAATAATTCAAGAAGACATGCTGTATTTTAACATCTACATGATTCCAAATTTATATCTGTTTATTCAGGAATCCTGTATGTCTACTTTGGACCAGGCATATATTTTTTCTTCAGAATGGCTATGGGGACCCTCCTACTGATCTTTTAGTACAGAAAGAGCTGATAGTATAGGGCTATTATTTAATTCCTTCCCCTTTTCACTTAAAAAGCTAGTAGATGTCATTCCCAGGTAGATTATTCATTATTGATGGCAACTGGGAAAACATTGCATACTGCTTTTTAATATATGGATTTCTATTTTAATATGCTACAAAAGCATGCAAAAAATTAACAGTAATATTATCACTCTCGAAGTGATAATACTACACTTCAAGAGTGATAATACTATCGTTCACGAGGGTAAGACTATCGTTCAGGACCTCAAAGATAGTATTACCACTGAATAACAACAGCACATGCACTAGTCTGTCTCCCCCATGTCTTCCAAAGCATGCCTCCAGATTGACCGCTTTTCCTATGTGGGTAGGCAGAACAGTTTTAAAAATATGGCAGCCTGTCTCTCACTTAGGGAGACCAAACTCAGTCATAGGCAGTTTTCCTTACATTTTTTTTCTTTCAATTTTCCCATTGAAAAATGGAATTATCTGGTTGATCCTGCCATTCCTTGATAAAAAAAAAGAACTCTATGGAAATTAAAAGAACTGGCCCGTGTGGTGTAGAAAAACGGGTGGGGCAGGGAGTGTCACAGATGAGAGTGAGGGAGCTCAAGGAGACAGACACTGTGAGACAGTGCAGCAGTCAGCCAGAATGAAGTCAGTCCATCACTGAACTGGCTGACTGTCCACTGGTTACAGAAATAGAAAGTCAGATCTAAACATTAAAAAAATAATGGATAGTTGTGTGTCCATTAGCAGGGATTCCTACCATCTCGAGGTACTGGACATATTGGAACCTTTTGAGCTTCGCTCTAGAGGCTCATGTGTCCAGAACCTCTCGATGGTATTACTCCCTGGTAATAGACACACAAATTTGGCTTACTGTTGTGGGCTCCCAGCGTGGCAACCTAGTGTTTTTTTGGGGGGTGATTGCAGCCGACAGGGGATTGGGCACCCCTGTCGGCACATATGAGGGATCACAAGAGCTGAGGGGGATTGGGCACCCCTCAGCACAAACTTATTTTTGTGGGGGATGTTATGCCAATGGGGTGGGCTCCCCATTGGCAAATTAAACTTGAATGGGGAAGATTATGCCAACGGGGAGTGGGATCCCCATCGGCAAATCAAACTCAGATGGGGACTGAAGTTGATGCCGATTGGAGCCCCTTTCAGTAAACAAAGACTGCTTTGAGGGGGTGCATGCTGCCAAGGGGGATTGGGCACCCCCTCTGCAGTGGGGACTGAATAATACTGTTTGTGAACACTGCAGCAAGCCACTGCCATGTTCACAAACAGTATTATGCTAGGTAACATTCCACTCTGCAAGGATGGGTTGCTCCCTCATTGCAGCAGAATGACTGATTCTGCAATGATGAGGCAGCCCCTGATTGCTGCAGTGAAAATGTTTGTACTTGGTGGCACTTTTGAAGACAAATTTCATCAGCACACTGTGGCTTCACTGGTCCACCAGTGTCAAGCCCCCAATGCAGTGCCTCTGATGGCTGCCACAGTGCCGCACCTCTACAACCCGCTTCTCTCCTAAGCTGTCGTATAATGTTTCTTGTGCATGCACGCAAGCAAACATTAAAAATCCAAGCTGACATGAAAGCATTTCAGTATGATAGAGCCAAAACATTGAGAGCAGAGATCCAATATAGAACCAAAAATAAAGCTACAGGAGACCCGTTTGAATATTTCAAAACAAGAAATAAGAACATGTCTATGCACATATTAAAACACATTGTAACATGGCATTTACAAAAGTAGAGTGAGAAATATAAGTAATTGGTCCAAACAGATCACTTGGTCCTTTCCAGCCATACATTAATTCCTTAGATATGCATGGTTGTGTAGTACTGACTTAGACCACAACACAGAGAAAAAAAAAAGATTGTTTTACTCACCCACCCACATAGTGGACACAGTAGATTGTGCAACAAAATTATTTTTTTCTAATTCAATAAGATTTATTTTACTTTTTCTTTTCTTTTTAAGACAGAGTATTTACAAAAAGTTGGGTAACAAGTGAGCAACCAAGAGGATCACCCACAGTACAGTATGTACAGTCTCGTGGATCAAATATCAGCCTTGTAAACTCCAGGTATCACAGAGGTGAAATAAAACATATGCTAGAGGTGAAGCTCCGAACCCCCCCAGCTCCCACCTTCCTGCATTTCCACCCTCATAAACCCTCCTTAACCCACCCTCTACCAAATGTGATCTTATTCAATCAACCTGTCATAGTTACACAGCATGATTTTCAAATTAATCATCAAAGGTTTCCATATAGACAGCAAAGCATCTAGTGGTCCCAACTTAGATTGATATGTAGTAAACCTATTACCCATGGATGAAATATGTTTCTCCAGGTGGACTTCAATTAGAACTTCTTTATGCCATTCCAAAATACAGAAAGATGTGCTATATTTCCAGTATCTCAAGATTATTAACTTGGCAGTGTCAGAAACCTTTGCCAAGTGTACTTTTCTCATTCTAGGGGTACCTTGTGGTAGGACATAATGTAAGCAGGCTTCTGGAGTAAAAAAGGGGTCAAGACCCAAAAGTGGATCTATAGCTTGTCAAATTGTCTGCCAGAAGGTCTGTACTTTCAGGCACATTCACAACATATGGTATAAAGTTCCAGGGAAATTGTCACATCGTGATCAGTCAGGAGAGGATACATGACTCAATTTATAAAGTTTAACTGGGGTGAAGTAAAGGTTGTGCATAATATTAAATTGAATTAGACGCAATCTATCTTGCTTAATAAATTGATATAGGTTTTGCCATAATTTCCTCCAGAAGCCAACCTCAGTACCAATGAGTAATACCTGAGACTAATAATAACATACCCCTTGAGGCAGGTTGAGATCAAGTGATTGCACTGTCTTATAAACTTCAGAAACCCTGTGGGGTTCCCCAGTCAACTTCAGGATCATGGAAAAGTTATCCAAGGGGGTTGGTGGCACCAAACCACGACCCAGATGAGCTCTGTAATAGTTTCCTTGAGTTGTCTGTATTTAAAGTAGGATTAGGCAGGCATATTAAACCGGAGTTGAAATTTGGGGAAGGGAACTATTGTATCATCAGCAAACAAGTCTGAAACTTTCTTATTGCGTAAGAGGGGCAAGAAAGAGGTAAGAATGGGCTTAAGATAAATTTTTAAATTAGGCTTACCCAGGATTGGTTGGTCCAAGGAGGAATGCTAGTTGTGGGATATGTGTTTTTTTAGCAGATGTAGAGCTTTTAACAGACCAACCTATTGGGGTATTTTGCAGTCCTTTGGGAAGTGCTCTGGGGGTGGTGTATACCAAAGCAGGGAGAGTACAGTGGTATTGAGCAGATATAGTTCTCTCAATATCTAAGCAAATGGGAACATAGGTCTGCAGCCCATTTACATGTGTTTCTGTTGCCCAGTGTGCAAAGGGTGTGAGGTGTTGAGCACAGTAATAGGTCAAGAAGGAGGGAACTGAAAGACTACCCTGTAATTTTGGTACTGAGAGTTTAGCATAGGACCACCTGACTCCCTTACCTTTCCACATGAATGCAGTAAGAATGGTTTGAAGTTTAGAAAACCATTTTTTAGAGAGAAAAAAGCTAAGCATTCCCAGAGGATACAGCAAACACGGTAAGACATTCGTTTTGATAGTATTTATTCTCTCCACAATGAGACAGGCAAACCACTCCATCTGTTAAGGTCAGCTTTAAAGGTGTTCAAACCGACTGAGAGATTAGTTTTAAGTACAGTGGGTATGTCTCTAGTAATTTTGATTCTCAGATAGGTGAGGGAGGTAGCTTCCCATGAAAGTACAGAGTGGGCAATCGCCATCTGGGAAGTTATGTTATTTAAAGGGAAGACTTTAGTTTTAGAGAGGTTGAGTTTATAGTGAAATATCACAGAAAATATATTGACTTCCTCCAGGAGAAAGGGGATACATTTCTGGGGATCCTCAAGGTGTAAGAGAAGGTCATCTGCACATACAGAAAGGGTATAAGGTAGGTCTCCCATTTGAATCCCCTGGAGCCTCAGAGAAGATACCTGTTTCCTAATCAGAGGTTCCAGGTAGTTACTAAACAGGAGTGGGGATAAGAGGCATACTTGTCAGGTGCTCCATTGGAGCAGAAAAGGGTCTGAGAGAATTCCATTGCACCAAATTTGGACTGAGGGAGAAGAATTTAACAGTTTTACCCAGTTAAGAAAGCTGGAGGGGAGGCCAAAATGGGCCATAGTAACAAAAAGGAAGTCCCAGGAGACCCTATCAAATGCTTCCTCAGCATCCAGGGACACAAGAACTGCAGGCAGGTGTGAGTCCCTGGATGCCTATATCAAGTGCACTACTATACACATATGGTCCATTGATGATCTGCCCACCATGAAATACATTTTTTTCTCTACAGATGAGGGACGTCAAGAAGGGACCCAGTCTGTTGGCTAATATTTTTGCAAGAATTTTCACATCTGTGTTAATCATAGAAACATAGAAGTTCAGACGGCAGATAAGACCGTATGCATCCAGTCTGCCCATTTCTTTTTCTACCTTATAAATGTGCCATCGGCCTTTGCTCTGTCAGTGACCTATCTATTCATAGTCATTTGTATTGCTCCTTATGCCTATCCATGCCTGTTTGAAGCCCTGCACTGTATTCATAGCCACCACTTCTTGTGGTAAGCCATTCCATGCATCTACCACCCTTTCTGTGAAAAGAATTTCCTCACATTCCCCTTAATCGGCCTCCCTCTAATCTCATGCTGTGTCCTCTTGTCCTGCTATTTTCTTATATTTAAACATGTTAGACTCTTTCACCTTGTTTATGCCCTTAAGGTGTTTAAATGTCTCGATCATATCACCTCTCTCCCTCCTTTGCTCAAGGGTATACATATTGAGCTCCGTTAATCTGTCCTCATATGTCTTCTGATGCAGTCCCTGCACCATTTTAGTTGCCCTTCTCTGGACTGCCTCAATTTGGTTAATGTCCTTGTGAAGGTGTGGCCTCCAATACTGCACGCAGTACTCCAGATGGGGCCTAACCAATGTCTTGTACAGAGGATTATTACCTCCCTCTTACGACTTGTGATACCCTACTAATACACCCTAACACCCCCTAGCCTTACCTACTGCTTTAGAGGTCTGCTTGGATGATTTTAGGTCATCAGTGATGATGATGCCCAAGTCTCTTTCTTCCTTTGTGACTGCTAGCAACTCCCTTCCCAGCCTATAAGTGGCTTCAGGGTTTCTCTTCCCTATGTGCATGATTTTGCACTTCTTTGCATTAAATCCCAGTTGCCACTCTTCTGACCATTCTGCTAGTTTATCCAGATCTCTTCTCATTCTGCCCACCCCATCTGGATCATCTACTCTGTTGCAGATCTTGGTGTCATCTGCAAACAGACAAGCCTTACCCTCTAGTCCATCTGCGAGGTCACTAATGAAGATGTTGAATAGGACTGGCCCCAGGACTGATCCCTGAGGTACCCACTTGTGACTTGCATCTCTTCTGACTGTATACCATTTACCACCACTCTCTGTTTTCTGCCAGTCAACCAGTTTGCCACCCAGTTGACCAACTTCTGACCACCCGAGCCTACCTAGCTTATTTATCAATCTTCTATGTGGAACAGTGTCAAAAGCTTTGCTGAAGTCAAGGTAGGCGACATCAACTGCTCCCCTTGGTCCACCACTCTGGTTACCCAGTCAAAGAAATCTATGAGATTAGTTTGACAGGACCTTCCTTTGTAAACCCATGCTGTCTTGGATCCTGTGCCCCTATGGATTCCAGGTGTTGCACTATCCTTTCCTAAGGAGTGCCTCCATAATCTTGCCCACTACTGAGGTAAGACTGACCGGTCTGTAGTTCCCCGCCTCCTCCTGCTACCACTCTTGTGGAGTGGGATCACATGAGCCCTTCTCCAGTCTTCTGGGACCTCTCCTGTGCTCAGAGACTCACTAAACAATTCTGCTAATGGCTCTGCTAGTTCCTCCTTTAGCTCCTTAAGTACCCTGGGATGTATGCCATCAGGTCCCATTGCCTTATCCACCCTGAGCTTAGCAAGCTCTTGTAGGACCCTTTCTTTTGTGAAGGAGTAGTGCTCACCTCCCTCCCCTGTGTCCATGATGCTGAGCTGTGGGCCCTGCCCTACCTTCTCTTCAGTAAATACTGAGCAAAAGTATCTATTTAGGATAGATGCCTTTACAGGTCCTCCTCCTCCACATGCTCCCTTTTCTCCATTAAACAGCAATACCCCCTCTGGACTTTCTCCTTTCACTAATGTATCTATAGAAAGTCTTGTCACCTTCTTTTACTGTTAGGTGCTAGTGTTTCCTCAGTTTGGGACTTTGCCTGCCTTACTGCCTTACCTGCTTCCCTTAGGGCAGTTTGGTATGCCTCCCTATCTTCATCCCGCTGTGTTCCCTTATATTTTCTGAAGGCCAGCCTTTTGGCTCTGACCTTTTCTGCTACTGTATTTGAGAACCAAAGTGGTTTCCTTCTTCTTTTGCACTTCCTTTTCTGTCTAACACAATGGGATGTTGCTTCAAGTATTGTATCCTTAATGCTTGCCCACTTTGCCTGTACCTCCTCACCTGTGTTTCTTTTTGCCAGGGCTAGCTTAACTCTGTTGGCCATCTTATCAAAGTCAGCTCCTCTGAAGTCCCATATTTTTGCCTTGGAATGGGATGATTTAGATGTAATAGCCAAATTGAACCATACCATGTGATGGTCACTGGCCCCAGGTGACCTTCTACCTGGAGATCTGTGATCCCTTCCTTGTTAGTCAGTACTAGATCTAGGATAGCCTGTCTCTTGTGGGTTGCTGTACCAGTTGTTTGAGGCCCTCCCCTGCAGGAATCCACTATGAGTCTAGTTCTGGCAGATGTTCCTGCTGGTATTGACCAATCTGTATCTGGCATGTTGAAGTCTCCCATTATCAGAACCTCCCCTTTAGCTGTCATGTTTTGTATATCTTCTAACAGTAATGTGTCTATGTCCTCCCTCTGGTCTGGGGCCTGTAGACAACCCCAGTTCTATAGCTGTCCCATTTCCTGTTTCAGGGTGACCCACAGTTCTTCTGGCTCCTTATGTGTATTCTGAATTTCTGTAGCTTTGATATTTTCATTAACATACAGGGCCACCCTCCCCTTTTGCACCTCGGTCTCTTCTGAACAATACATAGCCAGGTACTGAAGTCTCCCAAGTGTGGTTACTGGTAAACCACGTCTCACTAAGTACTACTATGTCCAGTTTAGCCTCTGACATTATTGCCTGCAGGTCTGGGATCTTATTTCCCAGGCTGTGAGCATTTGTGTACATGATTTTCCATTGGCCAGATTTTGGTGTGTTAGTTGTTGGGTGAAGTTTGGCATTACCCCTGTGCATCGTATGGGGAGACAAACCTTTTTTCTTACCTGGTGATGCAAATGAACGGCAAACACGCTGAATTCCTGTTTGACCACTAGCTGAGGGGGGAGGGGTGTTCTTCCCATTCGACGTATGGGGTGCTGCACCCCTCTCCCCATTTGCTAGTTTAAATATTCTGCAAAGACGTCAAACTTCTGCCCCAATGCACTGACTCCCTCTTTAGTCAGATGCAGTCCATCAAATTTAAAGAACTTTCGCTCCCAGAACTGTTGCCAGTTCCTACAAATCTGTGTCCTTTTCCTGGCACCAGTCCTTGAGCCACGTGTTTAGCTCCCTATCCCCTTCTCTGACCTTCCGTCCATCTGCTCCCTTCTCCCAGACTGGCAGGATCTCAGAGAAGGAGATGCCGGACGAAATAGATGATAGTTTGTCACCCAGCCTAGTCAGGTGTTCCTTGGTCTCCACAACTGACCGGCTGGCGAGATCATTAGTCCCTATGTGTACTAGGACATCAATGTTTTCTCCTGCTTTGTGAACAATTTTAGCAATGCGGTCAGTGTCTCTCCATGCTGATGTACCTGGGAGACATCTGACCATCACCCCTGGCTGGAGATGGGTATCAACTCCCGAATCATGGAGTCTCCTATGATCAAGTTTTTGGATTTCCTTTGTGCTTGTTTAGTTTTGGTTCCTGATTTGGGTGAGTATTGTTGTGCTAGCTCCTGTGCCGCAGTGTCCTGCTCTGCAGTGTCTTCTGCCTCTTTATTTGATTTCAGAGATAGAGGCAGATACCTGTTTGTAGTGTTTATATGGTTTTGGAGGTAATGTGTTGGAGAGCAGAGGTGATGGGGCACCTGATTTGCTCCTCTAACCACCTGCCAACCTCCTGGACCAACTACCCTCTCTGTCGAGGTTTTCTGTTGGATGCTGGGGAAATGGCGGGTGGTTCTTATAATGTATTTCCTCTTCAATATGAAATTTGAGGCGTGCAATCTCTGCCCATGCTGCCCGGAGCTGAGACCTAAGATCTCCAAAGGCCCAGCATGTAGGACAGTGTCCTAAATCCTGTAAGACTGTCCTTCTGAAAATTGTTCCACAGTACCTGCAGTTAATGAAATCCATTCCAAATAAGTTGCTGGGTTTGTAACCTAGTCAGAGTAATTAGAAGGAAAAAAAATGCAAGTAATGGTTTAATTGTGCTTTGTTTAACTTGTTATAACAAGTTAAATTACTAGTGCCCTGCAAATGAGATCACCTTGTGGAGCCCCACTGATCCGCCCCTTCCTGTTCTGCCACAGGAAATGTCACAACTGTGGTACCCTATAAAAGGAGTGTAGCGTGGGGTGGTTGGGGATGGGGTGGGTGGCTGGGCCTTCCCTGCCTAAAAGAAGAACCACAGACGAAAGAACAAGGAGGTAAGAGCAGAAACAATCAGTCAACAACAAATGCAGTAACCCTGAAGCTTATCCTAATGTTAGATAAAACTGTAAAACCTGTAAAGCACCACCTGTAATAATTTCAGAGAAGATATACCCTGTAAGAAACACTTTGCTCCAGAGAAAAATAAAGCAGTAACAGAAGATATACCTTGCAAAAGACAATTTGAATCAGAAGATTACAGCAGTAATCTGTTAGCACACACCTGTAGGCACACCTTGTAATAATGCAGAAGAAGGTATACCAGCAACAACAATTTGAATCAGAGAAAAAATAAAGCAATGAAATGTTAGCAACAAACAGTAGCAATCCCTGTGAGTAAAAATAAAAACACCACCACACAGTAAATCTGTAGCCAAACTAAGTCTTAATCCTTCTCCCTTGCTCTGGTAAGTTTCTCTACTCTGCCTTTCAAGCAGTCTTAGAAGGAAAGAGCTCAGGTGAAGCTAGGTGCCTTGGCCAAGCAAACCAAGTCTTCTACCTCCAAGATATCAACTAACCTGACTTTTAACCCTTCTTTCTGTTGAAATTACTGACAGTTTGCCAGCTCCACCCCACATACACACCTAATCCTTTGGAAGAGCTGTGGAGAAAAGCAATTAGCTCCTTCAATGTGAGAAGGAGACTGAAACACCTCTGAGACAACAAACCTTTCAACAAACAAGAATAAAATAAAACCAGTGTCAAACAGTAATTTTGCTTAGCCCAATGATAAAAAGTCACAAAAATGTAAGCTCCACCTGTAATACAGTAATTTCAGAGAAGATATACCCTGTAAGAAACACTTTGCTCCAGAGAAAAATAAAGCAGTAACAGAAGATATACCTTGCAAAAGACAATTTGAATCAGAAGATTACAGCAGTAATCTGTTAGCACACCTGTAGGCACACCTTGTAATAATGCAGAAGAAGGTATACCAGCAACAACAATTTGAATCAGAGAAAAAATAAAGCAATGAAATGTTAGCAACAAACAGTAGCAATCTCTGTGAGTAAAAAATAAAAACACCACCACACAGTAAATCTGCTTAGCCAAACTAAGTCTTAATCCTTCTCCCTTGCTCTGGTAAGTTTCTCTACTCTGCCTTTCAAGCAGTCTTAGAAGGAAAGAGCTCAGGTGACATAGGCCAGAAGCTTTCAGGGTAAAAGGGGTCTTTACCCTGTTTAGGGATGACAGTGATTAGGGCATTAAGAAAGCTCAATTCCAAAAATCTCTTAGCGTACCAAAAGTTGTAAACCTCAGTTAAGAGAGGGCCCAGTTCTAAGAGGCATGCTTTGTATAGGTTGTTAGACAGACCATCAGGACTAGGGAATTTATCCAGTGGGAGCTGCTCAACTACGTTCCTTACTTCCTGAATATTGATAAGATAACCTAGGGGATCAGCCAGAAGGGGGGAAGTTTAGGAAGATCAGTTGAGTTGAGATACTCAGTGATTTCAGAGTTTGTGGGTTGATCAGATCTGACTTCAGAATAAAGGTTCTTATAGTAGGCTCTTAAAATAGCTGCAATATCTCTGGGAGAAGTGACTACCGGACTATATTTATAGGGCTTAATACTGGAGATAAATTGAGAAGTTTTGGCTTGTCTAAGCTGAATTGCTAATAACTTACTAGTGTTCTCTCCTGTGTCAAGATATTTAATTTTTGTATGTTTCAATGAGAGTTCAGCTTTCTGGAACATCAAAGCTGCATTGGGGCTTGCAGCCCATGTACATTAGCCCAGTCAGCTTCTGGGTATTGACAGCTGAGAGTGAGTTCCTGTTGATGGACAGCAGTAAACTATCTTGCTGTCTTTCAAGGTGTCGGGATTTAGTAGCAGACAGTCAGAGGCATTCCCCCCTTAGGGAGCATTTCATAGCAGCCCAGACCACATCTATTCTGGTCTTGGAGCTCAGGTTATTCACTAGGAAGCTAGCAACATAGTCTTTGATCTGCTGTAAGAAGTCTGATTTTTGGAGCAGTTGGGTATTTAACTGCGTCCCTTTTAATTCTGGGTCCAAGGAGATACATGAGAGAAATTGGTGAGTGCTCAGATATACCTTCATGTGTATATTTGCATTTATTATACCTGGCAGGGCAAAAGAACTCAAGAACAAAAAGTCAATTCTAGAGAATTACTTGTATGAGGGTAAAAAAAGTGTACTGATGTTCCTCAGGGAATAGTATTTTTCATGCATCAATGAAGTCAGCACTGGTCTTAGGACATGCTAAGCCTTTGTGAAGGAGATAACCCTTGTTTTCTGGAGTCAGACCTGTCTAAGTGCGGGTACAGGGCTACATTCCAGTTTCCACCTAAAATAGAGAGTGTAGGGGGGTTGGTGACAAGACTTCGCAGATGGGTAACAAATAGAGAGGAGTCTTAGTTTGGACCATATATAGCACCCAATATTGTTTGTTGCAGTTCGAGGTGACCGTGAAGGAGAATGTGTAGACCATTGAGGTCCCAGATTTCCAATTCCAGTTTGAAGGGGGATTTGTTTCCCAAATAGTATCACCACTACCCCACTGTTCATAGATTTCCCAGCTCCGAAAGCTTGTCACACCCAGGTCCAGTACAACAGGGTCACAGCATCATGTCGGAGATGTGTCTTTTGGAGATATGCAATCCCTGCCTTTAGATGATTGAGGTGCTGAAGAATGACTTGCCTCTTGCATCTATCTTGGCCACCTTTTACATTCCAACTTATGATATTAAAAGGACCACTAATAATGATTAATTTGAGGGATGAACAATAAATTACCTGGCTTATCCAGGTTACTGTAAGGCATAAGAAATTCTGGACTATATATCAAATTATCATCTCCAAGGACAAGTTGTTCTGACACACTTGGCATCCCTATCCCACAAACCAGTCTAATAAAGTTGAAAAAAGATGCTATACACAATGAAACTTATTCCCTGTTTGCTTCCCCTTAATTAACAAAACCCTAATAAAGATATCCTGTTTTAGTTTACCAATCCTAACTCAAGTCAAATTAACTGCATCACTAAATATGCCTGGTATGTGATGTCTTGGCACAATTTAGAGTCACACCAGAAGAAGACCACCCCCCCGCTTTCGCCCTTCCCCTGCTATACAGTTATCAATTCTAAGATCAAGGTGGTGTAAACCTAATGAAGCATTGCTATGAATCAAATGGCCTTAAGAAAGAGTCAAAAGGAAAAGCATAATCCTCTGCTTATTGTCATGCAAAAATGTCATGAAGAGTGCTTCACTGTGCAAAAAAGGAAAAAAAGTGCACAAAAGGATGGAGTTCCCAACAGTAAATGAAAAAGACTTTCCTGGGAGTAGTCCCTTTATTTTTAGCTATAGAGTGTCCCATAAGTGGTGAAGGTTCAAGGAACTGTGGCCTGCATTCACAGTACCAATCTAATATCCAACTAATATCCATAGAAGGTGAAAATAAAGTAAGTGATGCCTTATCTCTTGGTCAGAGACTTTCTGAAAATCCATAGCCTTTAACCAAACTCTTTCCAATAGTAGTTTGTACAACAGTCTAATAAACAGTTCAGCATGGTAGTCCAGAGGTACTGAAAAGTAAAGTGGGAGGTGCACACTACATAATTGGATAGACTCCAACTCAAGCACCATGGTAGGTCCCCAACATGAAGGCCCCAACATAGACTCCACTGTGAAGATCAAATTAATGTGGTGATACATTGCACAGTGTCCCAAATAAAAATAATTGAAGCAGTTGCCAACATAAACCATCTCCAACCCCTTGATCAGCAAATCACCACCTCAAGAGAATCAGCTGAGTTCCCCAAAATTACCACATATTCAGGCCCAATGAGGAGTGAGGTAATCACCTTCCCCTAAGGATCACATCACTTAAAGAGATCAGGCATTAGGTTTCTAAGCTGTTGTGCTGCTTGTTTGCATGAGTCAAAAGAGAGCCATTGATTGTCAGATTTTATCTGAAGCACCGCCGGGTATCACATATGAAATGGTGTGCCAGCAACAATTATCTTTGAAATGATCGGGTGCATTTCCTGCCTCTTCACCCTGACTGACTGAAGAAGATCTTAGGTAATTCAGATTCTGCACCCTTCCCATAGGACATCTTGCCATTCTCTGACTCTGGCAAGTATATGTTGTTTGTTCAAGAAGTTTAACAATTTGAAAATGAGAGGCCGAGGTGGGGAGCCAGGAGGGGGGAGAGGGCGAATGATGCGGTGTGCTCATTCAGTGATACATGTAGCACCATTCAGAGATGTCACTGCAATTTTCTCACAGTTTCTGAAGAAATAAAATAGGAGCATTTCCTTCTTCTTTTTCTGGAATTCCAATAACCAGGAGATTATTCTTTCTACTTTTATCCTCCAGGTCTTCAAGTTTCTCTTCAATTTTCTTGAGTCTTTGGCAGATTTGTATTGTTACTTGTTCGTTTTTGTCCTACTTTTTCTCTAGGGAGATTAGTTTAGCTTCCGAGTTGCCCACACAAATTGTCAGTGATTGCACTGATGTCTTGATTTGCTGTAAATCTTCTGATATGTTCATTATTTTCTCCTATAGCGGCTGCATAATCTCCAAACATCTTTCTTTCAAGAGAGCAGCTGCTCTTGTGAAAAGTTTAGGTAAGCCAGCAGGCTGGTGTTTAGGGTGCTTAGTGGCCTTGTCTTTCTTAAGAGTTGGCGGAGAAGAATGCCTTGAAGGTGCTTTTTTCATGTAAATCTCTGTATTATTTAGTATTTCAAGAATCCAGAAATGTTCAGCAGTCAGTTGAAGTGGTTTATGAATTGATATCATATGTAGAAACAGAGTGTAAAGACTGAATTTGATAGCAGAAACATGGAGCTGAAGAAGGCTATGACTGTTCCTCAAGCTGCCATCACATAACTCTCACACAACAAAATTCTGAGTGCCATGACAGCATAGAAGTCAACAGCTTCTAAAAGTAGTAATCTCAGAGAAGTGAGCACCATGCCATCCAGTAAGCCTGTTCCAGAAAGTATAGGCACACATTCACATATGCAGAAATGTAGCAGTAACAGCCCAAGTTACAAATCAGTGAATCAATCTGGACACACTATCACATCTGCAGCAAAACTCACCAAGCCTAAATCCTCAGAGACCACCTCATGTGCAGGGAAACTGAGCAGTCCTACAAAGTATGAGTCCTGGAACAGTGCATAGCATACTACACTAAATGAAAACGTGAGCAGTGCAGGCAATGCAATTAGTAGAGGAATAAATGTACATAAGAAAATGTATTCCAGCAAGCCTTTTCAACTGTCCACATTTACTATTAAGGTACCTGTAAATGTCGATTACCACACCTTTCCAAATAGCTGATTTCCAGGACAAAATTTCCATGTTGCAGTTGGAACAGAGAGCTGCTTAGTGGAGCGAGCGAAAATGCCAGCGTAGAAAAGAAAGAGATATGGTCAGAAATGTAAAAGTAATGAAAAACAGTGTTAGGAAATCAGAAATGTTTTGTTCAAGCTGATATTTCCAGCATTTTTTCTGCATGAGTACTGTCCCCGTTGTATGCTAATGTGTAGTCTTTCCCATAATGCACAGTTAATGTATAACAGTTTGAAATAAATGAGGTGAAAAATTTGGCATCGCATGTAAAAGAGTTTAAAAACCTTCTTTAGATTATAAACACTGTAAGTAATGAAAGCACAATTTCTGACAAAAATTATGACTATATCAATAAGTATATTAATAAGTATGGCTGCAAAAATGAAGTTCCTGAGAGTACATTACAATCGTGTTGATATAAAACACAGAAAGAAAAAATAAGTTTTCTTGTTTTCTTTCCACAGTTAGTATAACAGAAGTAAACCATATTAGAAGCCATGTTACAAGTGCATTAAGCCACGAGAAAGGAGGCATTTACAAGGAATTAATGCATGGTTTGGTGGTTGGAGCACTTGGACTTTGGCCTTGTGCACCAACCTTCTCCCCCACAACCATGCATTAGTTCCTTGTAAATTCCTCCTTTGTCATGGCTTAATGCTTACATAAAGGGGGCTGATAGATTCTGACCATGGGATGTAGAAAATTTTATCTGATCACTTACACTCTCATAACATGACTATGATCCCCTCAGAGGGCACCTATTTAGCAAGTATTAATGTAACTAATGACCCAAATAGATTGTTATGGCTAGCATCCCCCTTTACAGTACCTGAAATCATACAAACAATACAAACCCCAATATTAGACGCTTCCCCAGGGCCTGATGGTCTATCTTATGAACTGTATAAAGCATTCCCCTCTCTCTTAGCAGCTTGCTTAAATACAGTGTTCTACTACTTTTTTTCTGTCAAAACCATACATCTTCTATTTACCTTAGGATTAATTGTATTTTTATTTAAATCAGGGGCTAGAACTTGTATGCAGAATTGGAGACCCATATTTATCTTAAATTCTAATTACAAAATCCTAACTCAAATATTAAACAATAGGTTTGAAAAAGCAGTGGAAAGATGAATTCATCCATCATAATACTGTGGACTCTTTCATAGGAAGATGCAGTATTGTCTTATGATCTTAAGAGACCTTACTGAATATTATACAATGGCATCAAAGAATCGTGGACTCTGATTGGTCCATCTGGGACTGGCGCCATGATGTTATCCCAGCACAACAGCAGGCTATTGTAAACCTAAACGAAATCCTTTTCTTTAACCTGTGTTTTGTTTAAACCTTGTGTTTGCACCATGTTAGTGCATGTTTGGAGCCCTGCTGACATAGTCAGGAAGCATGAAGAGTGACTGTAGTTCTCCTTCACACACCGGAGAACTACTGCTCAACCAGGGATGTTATATTTTATTTTTTTGGACAGCCCTCACTTGAGCAACTCTGCCAGCTCCATATATGAGTGGTTTTCGCTGAGTTTAACTAAAATTTAAACACTTTATATATATTTCAGGAGGCTGTGTGACCTTATATGGGCACTTCAAGGTCACTCCTGCCTATTTAAAACACTCCCTGTGCGAGCAGGGTGAACAAGGGAGCAGAGCGTGTGTGCCTCCATGCACGAACACCTGTGCTAAGAAATGCATGTTCAGTGTGTGTTAAGCATGTTAGGTGGTGTTAGGAGGATTAAAGTCAGATTTTATCATCCATTATACTTGTGAGTATCATCAATAAGCTTGTCGCATACAAATTTGTAAGTGGTTTCTTTTGTCCTACTATTTTCTTGTGGAAATGGCATCCTCCTTGAACCTATCTAGTAATATTAATGTGTTTGTAACTACCACTAAAGGGGAAACTGGTATACAGTGCACGTCTTGTTATATGTTTAGCTTTTCAGCTATTACTTCTAACAATCTCCCCTTTCAATGCTCTAAATGCACTGATAACATAGTGTTACAATGTGAAAACAGCTTATATTGCAAATGGTTACTGCACTTGAATTGAGAAAGGATTCTGAACCTATAATACTTCAAGAAGTATCATACTCCTTTAATTGAGACCCCTACCTCTACTAACAGCATCCCCTCTGATAAAACCATATTTAGTGATAACAGTCTCACTAATGCGAGTAGCCTAGTGATTCATTCATCTGAGGTCTCAAAAAAATGAGCTAGAGAGGGTGAGTACTATCAGGTGAACAGTATAGAAGACACTGCTTGGTATAATGTGCAAGGGTCAAAAGCTACAAAAAAAGGAAGGAGAAAGGCTGAGTATTTCAATATTCCTTTACATAATAGCTTTGACCCTCTGTCCACTGTTTCTGTTGATACTAATTGTACTCCTATTGAGGCCCTGACTGAAGGATTAAATTCTATAAACATTCCCCAATATGAGGCTGGCATGCCTAGTTCTTTAACTCCACCACCTATTTCCATGGCTGATATTCCCTTGATTGATTTTACATCAATTCAAAACACTATTCCTACTGGTGAAGAGGCATCTTCTTTGTGTCTTCCTAATATTGGCGATACACATATCAGATAAACCTTTGTACTGGGTGATTCATTAGTCAATCATTTGGATAGGGTCATTTGTGAGCTTGACAAGCATAGTAGAACATGTTCCAGTTTCAGTGGTGCAATGATTTCTGATCTAACATATATGGTTGATAATATTATTGCTTCTCAAGACATCAATCCACTGTGTAATATTCATGTTGGAGCAAATAACATTTACAAGCACTCTTTTCAGAATATCAAATTAGCCTATGTCTCTATGACTAATCAAATGATTGAACTTGGGTGTGGTATTATTTTTTCAGAGATTCTACCCATACCATTTTACTCCTTGTTTCTTAATCATAAAATCAAAATTATTAATAATTGGCTTAGGCAATGGTGTTTGCGACAGAATATTCATTTTATCACCCATTGGGAGGAGTTCTCTGAAAGACCAGAGCTTTATTGTCCTGACAGCTTGCATCCTAACAGACAGGGGAATGCTTTGCTGAGCCAACAATTCCTATCCATAATTAATAAGAATTTAAACTAAATAATGGGGTTGGGAGTCAATGGTTCACTCCTCTTCATCTTATTCACACAAACTATCTAGTAAACAATTACAGTTTCTTAGTTTTAATGCAAGAAGTCTGACACAGAAATTCAATGAATTACAAACTGTACTTTCAAATAAGGATTTTGAAATTCTTTTGGTTTGTGAAACATGGGATGACAATAAATCCCTTTGGAACAAGCATCTCCATGGTTACATCTCTTAATATTTGAATCATAATGATAGGAAGGGTGGAGGTGTTACATCATTTATTAATAATAAATTTAACTCAGTTAATATTTCTAGTTCTATAAAAACTCATAATCTCCTGACTGAGAGTCTTTGGATTAAACTTTTTCTATCAAAACAGGATTTTTCATCCTCGAGACATGCTATCTTTCCCCTAATTCTTATAGTTTAATCATGGATGCTATTTTCTCAGAATTTGAAAGAGCTACTCAAATGGGAAATGTTATAATTACAGGGGACTTTAATCTTCCTGATTTAAATTGGCAGTCGTTTACTGCCTGTAGTTGTATCAGTAATAAATTTCTGTTCACTTGTTTGGAACTGGACTTGATACAATGGATTACTTCTGCTACCAGAGGTAATAATATATTAGATCTTGTCCTGAGTAGTGCTGTATCAGATGTTAGTGATGTGCATATCTCACCACCAGTTGGCAGCAACTATTATAATTCAATTTTATTCAACTTACAGAGTCATCAAGTTTTTAATACTAATTCTTCAATTATTTACTTGTATGATAAAGCTGATCTTCATAGCACTAATCAATACCCTGACAATATTGATTAGTTATCTTTTGTTGGTCATCAGTTCTCATATCATAGTTGGGTTCTTTTCAAGTCACTTATTACTACTCTTTGTGACACTTATATTCCCTCTAAAATTAAGAATGCTGATTGTAAACAGATTCCTAGATGGATGAATAAAAACATTAAATGGTTAATTAATAATACAAATAAAAAATATTGCAACTACCTTAAAAATAAGACAATATCTAACTGGGAGTCCTATTCAAAATCAAGTAGGAAGTGTAAATTAGTTTTCCAAAGGGCAAAATCTAGATGGGAACTGAAATTGGCAACAACAGCTAGTAAGTCAAATTCTAAATAATTCTACTCTTATATAAATTCCCTCAGGAAAATTCCATCTATGGTGGAGCCTCTTACCTCAGATAACATACTTACTTACGAGCCAAAGCCATGGCCAATGCATTTAATACTGAATTTTGCAAAGTTTTCTCTATAGAAACATAGATTTTGATGGCAGATAAGGACCGCTTGGCCCACTCAGTCTGCCCATTTCCCTACCTAATAGATAAGCTGCAGATCCTAGTTAACCAGCAGCCTACTTCTTCCTACCCCCATCCCCTAGAATTGTCTTATGACTGTCCTATGCATGCTTGAATTCCATCACTGTTTTTGACTCCACTACCTCCTCCGGAAGGCCGTTCCATGCATCCACAACCCTCTCTGTGAAAAAATACTTCCTTAAATTACATAGATACATAGATACATAGAGAGTGTCGACAGATAAGGGCCTATGGCCCACCCAGTCTGCCCATTTGAGCTTGTAAGTTCAGTTTGTTTTCCTAGAAGTCTGTTTCCCCTTACCCCTGACATCTAGAATTCCTTTATGTCTATCCCATGCATTCTTAAATCCCATGATTGTTTCAGCTCCCACCACTTCCTCTGGCAGGGTGTTCCACTTGTTTACCACCCGTTCTGTGAAGAAATTCTTTCTCATGTTTCCTCTGAATCGTCCTCCCTCCAACTTCATCCCATGCCCTCTAGTCCTGGAACATCTTTTTCACTTAAAAATAGTGTTTTCCTGCACCCTGTTCCTCCCTGTAAGATACTTGTATGTCTCTATCATATCCCTCTCCCTCCTCTCCTCCAGGGAGTACATGTTCAGTTCCTTCAACCTGTCTTCATAGGACTTGTGATGCAATCCATTCTCATCTTTGTTGCCCTCCTCTGAACCTTCTCTACCCTGTCTATGTCCTTACGTAGGTATGGTCTCCAGAACTGTACACTGTACTCCAGGTGGGGCCTCACTAGTGTCTTGTATAGCGGAATTATGACCTCCCTTTTCCTGCTGGTGATGCCCCTGCCTATACATCCCAGCATCCTATTTGCTTTACCTGATGCCTTGTCACACTGTGTTTCTACCTTGAGGTCATCAGAAATGACAACCCCAAGATCCCTTTCCTGCTTGGAGCATGCTATATCTTCACCCCCCAACTGATATATTGTGCCAGGGTTTTTATGCCCCATATGCATTATCTTGCACTTCCTTGCATTGAATTTCAACTGCCAAACCCTTGACCATTCTTCAAGTTTCTGCAGGTCCCTTCTCTTTCTGTCTACACCCTCTGGTGTGTCTACTCTGTTACAGAGCTTTGTGTCATCAGCGAACAGTGAAATTCTGCCTTCTAGATCCTCGCAATGTCACTGATGAAGATGTTGAATAGGACCGGTCCCAGCACTGATCCCTGTGGTACCCACTGGTCACTCTTCCTCTGTGGAGTGACAGCCATTTACCACCACCTCTGTGTCCTGCCACCCAGCCAGTTACCTACCCACCACACTACTGTCCTGCCCACACCCATATTCCCCAGTTTGTGTAATAGTCTTCTATGTGGCACAGTGTCAAAGGCCTTGCTGAAGTCCAGATAGGCCATGTCCACTACCCTCCCCTGACCCACCTCCCTAGTCACTCAGTCAAAAAATTCAATGAGGTTGGTCTGACATGACCTTCCCCTGGTGAAACCATGCTGCCTTGGATCCTGTAATCCATTGACAACCAGATGTTCCACCAATCTCTCCTTCAGTAGTGCTTCCATGATCTTTCCCACTACCAAGGTGAGGCTGACTGGTCTGTAGTTCCCTGCTTCCTCTTTGTTCCCACTTTTGTATAAGGGGACTACATCTGCTGTCCTCCAGTCTTTGGGTACCTCCCCTGTTTCCAGTGATTGGCTAAACAGGATAGCCAGAGGTTCAGCCACCACCTCTCTTAGTTCTTTAAGGACCCTGGGGTGCACCCGATCTGACCCCATTGCTTTGTCAACTCTTATTACTTCCAGTTCCTTCAGGACCCTTTCTCGTGTAAAGGGACTTGTGTCCATTTCTGCACCATTCTCACCCCTTGTACTCTCTTCAGACCCATTACCCCCCTCTTCCTCAGTAAAGACTGAGCAGAAATACCTGTTCAATATGTCAGCTTTACTGTTGTCATCCTCCACGCTGCCCCATCCTCCCCTTCAGTCTCACTATCCTCCCTTTGTCTTTCTTTTTTCCTTATGTACCTGTAAAGGTTTTGTCCCCTTTACCCACTGATTTTGCAATGTGTTCTTCTGTCTGAGCTTTGGCCCCTTACTGACTTTCCTGCCTCCCTTGTTTCTCTGGTACTTCTCCCTATCCCCTGCCTGTGTCTTTTTGTATTGCCTGAATGCAATCTTTTGGCTTTCACTTTCTTTGCTACCTCTTTGGAAACCATAATGGTCTCCTCTTCCTTTTCCTCTTGCTAACCTGCTTAATGCATAATTCTGTTGTTCTTATAATCCCCATTTTAAATACTGCCCACTGTTCCTCAACCCCTGATTCCTGTCCCATTACCCTTAATGCCTCTTTCAAGTATCTTCCCATTTTCCCAAACTCTGCCCCCCCTTAAATCCAGGATACGTGTTTTTGTGTGGTTTGGTTCTGCTCTTTCTGTGATTTCAAACCACAATGACTGGTGGTCACTGTTACCCAGGTGCTCCCCACTGTTACCCACATCACACTGTCCCTGTTTGTGAGCAGAAGGTCCAGTATTGTCTTCTGCCGAGTTGGTTCCATGACCAGTTGCTTGAGGAAGGCACCCTGAAGGAGTCCAGGATAAATCTGCTCTCTAGTTGATGCTGCTGCTGGGATGCTCCAGTCCACGTCTGGAATATTGAAGTCTCCAACCAGTACTACCTCACCCTTATCTGCCATCCTTTGGATGGCTAGCATCAGCTCCCTATCTGTTTCTTCCTCCCAGGCTGGTGGTCTATAGACCACACCTGTGCGGATGGCTGGCCCCATTTTCCTTTCCAGCTTAACCCACAGTATCTCTCCCCCATTTTGTTCCTCCTGGATCTCTGTGGCCCTTTTGTCATTTTTCACATACAGTGCCACTCCTCCTCCCTTCCTGCCTGCTCTGTCTCTTCTGAATATGTTGTAGCCAGGTATGGCCATCTCCCAGTCATGGTTATCATTACACCAGGTTTCAGTGATGGCCACAATGTCCAGGTCTGACTGTACCATGACAGACTCCAGATCTTCCATCTTGTTGCTAAGGCTCCTGGCATTTGCACACATGGCTTTCCATGATTTGACCTCCCTAGACTGCTTCACTGTTCTACTCCAGCCCTTCCTTGGTTGTCATTTATCCCTGGTTCTCCTTGCTGTTTGCCCTTCTGCTGAATTTTGCCCTTTTCTGCTATCCACCTTTTGGACACTAATCTCCATCTTTTGCACACTGCTTTGCAGAGATAGCCACTCCTCTGGTTCACTGGTTCCACTTCTAGCTGTGGGGGTGAGCAAGCAGGTACCCTCCTTGCTGACCTGCCACCCTTGCTAGTTTAAATGCTTCAACGTAGCATTTAAACTTATCATTGAGTGCTTGGATTCCTCCAGGATGGATGCAGGCCGTCAGGCTTGAACAAACCTCCATCCCTCCAGGTGGGTCCCCAGTCACCAATGAATCCAAACCCTTCTCACAGCACCAGTTCTTCAACCATGGTTAAAGTTCCTGGTGCATGCACTCCTACTCTCCTTGCTCTCACAGGTAGTACTTCTGAGAAAGTGACAGAAGTAGCTACTTGCTTGAGACCCCTTCCCAGTTTCCTAAACTCTTCCTGAACTTCCTTTGGCTCCCCATTTGCCAAGTCATTAGTAGCTAGGTGGATAATGACATCCAGCTCACCCTCCCATCTTGCCTTCCCAGTGATCCCCAGTATCTTCCTTCCATCCCTCCATGCTGTGGCACCTGGTAGGCACCTCACTTCCCTGTCCTCCCCCTCCTGTGTTCCTAGCTGGATCCCTCTTACGATGGGGTCCCCCACCAGGATTCACTTCCTCCTCCTCTGGGGTCCACTGCTTTCCCCACTGAGGTCACCTCCTTGGCTAACCTCCACATCCTTTCCTTCCACTTCTCTGGGTACCTCTATTTGGTTGTCCTCATTTGCCAGTGTGACATATGAGTTCTTGAGAGGAATAGGGTCTGGGATGTGCCTCTGCCTGACTGCTCTAACCCTCCCTGAGCCCACTGTCATCCAAGTGCTCCTCGTTCTCGGCATCCTTTGAGGCAGCTGCATTGGACTGGGTGGTCCCTGGATAGGGGTGATGGTACTCCTGACCCAGTTTACTTCCGCTCTGAGTCTGGCTACCTCATCCCGCAGTCCAGAGAGATGCATGCAGATAGGGCAGCACCTCAGTGTCCAGAAGGCCTGCCTGAATATGGCTGCCCCACAGCCACTGCATTGCACCACTCCCCACATTAGACTGCAATTACCTCTGGGCTGACCCCTTCTATCTTCAAATTGTGTCTCCTTGTTCTTGCACACCTCTTTTTTTGAAAGATGCTACCTGCTTGGACTTTGTTGATTCCCTTGAGGTACTTGAAAGTTTCTATCATGTCCCCCCTCTCTTTCCTTTCCTTGAGGCAATACATATTAAGCTCCTTAAATCTCTCTTCATATGTCTTCTGGTGCAGACCCTTCACCATTTTAGTTGCCCTCCTCTGGACAGCTTCCATCCTATCTATGTCTTTGTGGAGATTGGGTCTCCAGAACTGCATGCAGTAGTCCAGATGGGGTCTCACCAACTCTGTACAGAGGGATAATAACTTCCTGTTTTCTACTGACGATGCCTCTCCCTATGCAACCCAGTATCCCCCCAGCCCTCCTTGCTGCCCTCTCACATTGCTTGCCCCCTTTAGGTCATCTGATATGACTACCCCAGGTCCCTTTCCATTTTTGTTGTTGTTAGTATCTCACCCCACATTGTGTACTCTCCCCTGGGTTTTGTTTCCCAGGTGCATTACCTTGCACTTCTTAGCACTGAATCTAAGCTGCCATACATTTGAACATTCCTCTAACCTTGCCAAGTCCCTTCCCATCCTTTCCACCCCACCTTGTGCATCAACTCTGTTGCAGATCTTTGTGTCATCTGCAAAAAGACATACTTCTCCTTCCAGTCCCTCTGCAATGTCACTTACAAAGACATTGAAAAGGACCAGTCCTGTATCAGAAGTTCAGTTTCCTCAGCATATGATTACACCATCAGATCCTTTTATGACTTTCTCAGTGGAGTCTAGTCTTAAAAATTACACACACTTAAAGGTAAATGTTATTCAGGCCCAGACAATATTGTAGGTCATTTACTTTATTTACTGTTTGACCATAATACCTTTCCACTCAAGCTTTTGTTTGATCTTTTCTTAAGATATCATTATATTCCCAGTGAATGGAAAGAGGCTTTTGTGGTTGCTGTTCATAAGAAGGGATCTAAGCATCTATGGGAAAATTATCGGCCTATCAGTTTGACCTCACCTATATGCAAGGTGTTAGAAAGTCTCCTTAAGGATATTATTGCCCCTGTTATTGATGCATCTGATTTACAACAACATGGCTTCAAGAAAGGTAGAAGCTGTTTGACTAATTTGCTTTGCTTTTATGAGCACTTTAGATCCTATCTGGGTAACCGGATAGCATGTGACATTGTCTTTACTGATTTCAGTAAAGCTTATGACATTATGCCTCATTGGGCTCTAATCCAAACACTCACTGATCTTAATATTAATAGTTACATAATTGCAAGTATTTATAATTGGCTTTGTAATAGAACTCAGTGTGATCATTAATGGGGCTATTTCTAATTCTGGTAAAGTTCTGAGCAGTGTTCCATAGGGTTCTGTTCTTGGCCCTTGTCTTTTCCAGGCTTTCATATCTGATTTAACTAATTCCTGTCTTTCCTTTACAATAAAATATGCAGATGATGTGAAAATCGGGGGACCATGTTCTAATCTAGATCAAGTATCTTGTATTCAGCATGACCTTGACATTGTTTACACTTGGATTAACAAATGGGGCATGAAAGTAAACACTACAAAATGTAAAGTAATGCACTTGGGATCCAATAACTTAAACTTCCAATACATTTTGGATGGTTTAACATTGTGTGCCACTACTGATGAGAAGGATTTGGGTATAACTATTTCAGATGATTTAACATATTTGAAACATTTGCATTCAGTGATTAGTACATCTTATAAAGTTATTTGGTCTATTTTACGCCATATTAAATCTCGAGACCAGGAGGTGTTGTTATCCCTGTTTAGGTCCTATATCCATCCTCATCTTGAATATGTATCACAGTTATGGTGTCCTTTTAAAAAATAAGATAGTTATACTCTTGAAAGGGTTCAGCGAAAATATACTAAAAAAATATCTGGTCTTGAATCCTCTTCTTATGATTCTAGGTAAGATACATTAGAACTTATGCCTCTTAGCATTAGATGCCTTAGAGGCGATCTTCTTCTCCTATATGACATTGTTCATGACCCTTATATCATGATTGAGTTAGGATTTTCTTTTAAGTCATCAATACATAATGGTCATTTCCTCCAGTTAACTGGTAAATCTTTTAAACATAATATTCGTAAGTTTTTCTTTTCTGTGAGAACTATTGGACCTTGCAATAGACTTCCATCCGATGTAGTAGCAAGTAATACAAAAGAGATTTTTAAACATTGTCTCGACATGCTAATTATGTCTGTGTATGATTTATCATATTACTCTTTGGTCTAGCATAAGAACATTATGGGCCTCGGCCTACTAGCTCTTTCTTTGAACCTTAGTATGAACCTTAGTATGAACCTCTAGTCCCAGTACACAGAAGACCACAGCAACATATGGAGAATCACTCCACGCAGCTAACTTCCACCCGTTCAGCAGCCAGTTAATTTGTCACTAGGCAGTTGTCTTCAGAATAGGTAGCCCCGAGCTGCTTACTTGCCGCCGCCACCATCCACAACCTCACACACTGGTGACAATCCCCCCCAAAACAGTATGTCAGCAAGCAGATAAATATTTAAAAAAAAATGTCATCTGAGACAGTGATTCTATCGGCTGCAGTGCAAGGATTATCAAATACCATCGCACCCTTGACTTTTCATCACGGTCATTGCCACTACCACGTTTCTGACTAAACAAAAAAGTCAAACATATTTTAACAGTCCCAGTGTAGGTGGGACTGAATCAACAAGCACCTTATTTTTTAGTTTACATAGACTGTAGTCACGATCGGCATAACAAAAAAGAGCACGAGATTACTCACTCAGTAGTGTTCAAAAAAACATGTTTCTCTCACTCCCGATCATCAAGCATTGGCCACATGCTAGAACACCTGTCCCTGGGAACAGGAAAAGGAATGTGTGTGTGTGTGTGTGTGTGTGTGTGTGTGTGTGTGTGTGTGTGTCTGTGTGTGTGTGTCTGTGTGTCTGTGTGTATTGGTGGGGGTGGGAAGGTGGCATTTGCACATAGACAGCCACTCTTTACCAGCAGCACCACCTACTGGCCAAAACAGAACTATTTTTTCCTTGGTATATCTCCACATTAATAAATAAAGTGAAAATCTATTTAAAAATGCTTTCTTATCTTTTTTTGTTTTTTTCAATATAAATGAGCCATTGTAAAATAGCAATAAGGCACTCCAGGTTATGTGTTGTGCTGGGATAATGTCACTTCCGGTTTGATTAGTCACACTCGGCCTGTGGCCTCATGCCTAATCACCCCAGGCATGAAATTATCCCAGCACAACACACACCCTGTCATGCATTATTGCTTAAGTATAATACTCATCAGAAAAAAGGCTGTATTATCTCCTTAGACCAATGCAAGGCATTCAACCTCGTTTACTACCCCTTTTTATTTTCTGCCTTGAAAAAAAAACAGTATATCACAATAATTCATTGAGTGTATAAAATTGCTGTACTCAACAGTATTGGCTAAACCAATTCTAAAACAAAACATAAGTAAAGAAATAAAAATTTTAACTATAGTATGACAAGGGTGCCACCTTCGCCCTCTACTCTATATTTTCTTTCTGAATCCACTATTAAGGAAAATTCATGAAAATACACAGTGGCAAGGACTCAAAGGACCCACCTCTGGGGATCTATTGTTAGCCCAAGTCAATGCAGATGACATTGTGATATTTATGTCAGATCATGCAGACATCCCCCTACTACTGCAGGTAATCAGTGATTATTTTAAAATATCAAATTCATCACTTAACATAGGGAAATGCAAATGCCTCTTCCTTGGCCCAGCTCTCCAATTGGAAATAAATATAAAGGGAATCAAAGTATCTATATCCCCCTTAAAAATCTTAGGTGTGATATTTGGTCCACAAAATCTGCCTTTAGAGAATTGGGAAGTAGATTTACAAGGGGTAGAGACTAAGGTACCCAGATGGAAAGGCTGGAAACTGTCAAAAATAAAAAATAATTCAGGTCCTCAAGCATTTTATTATACCCTGTCTGCTTCATGTAGTTATGATTTCCCCCCACCAATAGTGTTAGAAACAAGACTTCTTGTCATCTTTTTTCAAATGCTATGGGGTAACAGATTGAACCCTGCCAAAAGATGGTTTACTAAGGAGGTATTCCTTAGAAACAAGGAAGACTGGGAATAATTGACCCGGTCACCTTCTTTAACTCTCTTTTTATTTCTCTTAATTTCAGAACTGAGTTCCAGGGCAATGAATCTCTATGGTCCAATTGGAAAACAAATTCCCTGGGTACATATTTGTCCCAGTGGAAAACTACTCCCCCTTAGCTTCCTTTCATCTCCTTCTGACCTGTTCCTACTTAGCCCCTTCCCCATTTTTTCTCATGTTTTTATTTTGCACCTTAGACTTTCATCTCTAGTCCCCTTTATCACCTTCCTACTTCATGTCCTGATTTTAATTGCTCCACAGTGGCTATAAATATTGCTTATGTTGATCAGTTTTGCTATTCACCTGAAGAAGGGACCTGTGAGGCCCTGAAAGCTTGTGTATAATTCCGGCTTTGTACAAGACACTTGTTGGTCCAATAAAAGGTATCAAACCTTCCATCATCTCCTGTTAAATAATGTGAAATTGTATTTTTTTTTAAAGTCATCTTTAGTGCGTATTTCTTCCATTAATCATGAGACAAACATACACATATGCCCAGGACATGCCTAGGTCTACACCCTAAAACTGGGTGTGACCACTATGTACAGCAATCAACTATATACATACACAGCCGCAGTGCATACCCTCGAATAACTTACCTATCCTGGGTTTACAATATAATAGCTAGGACAACTCCAACCAGGAAGATACTTCTATGGATCAATATCTAGATCTCGATTGCCCTGTAGAGCCTTTAAGGCCTTGCATCACCCACAAGGGTCATCAGGGAGAAACCCTGCAGCTGTGTCCCAAGGGAAAAGAGAGCATCCCCCCCCCCACATCAATATTTGGCAGATTCTGTGCTCCAATAACCTGAAAAACAATGCAACATGGCCTACCTGCTTTGGTAAGCTAACTGCATTTAAGTAAGCCTACTATTACAGGAGTATCTACTCTCTACCCTGCTATTCTTGCTTACATACCATCTGACAGACCGACCCCTGCCTGGGGTACTTTGGACTGGAGGGTATATATTGCCTCCAAGGTCTTCCATCTCTTATTATAGGTTGCTTCCCGTCCAGTTTGAAGCATTTGTCTTCTGAACCTGGCCAAGATTGTCAACAAATCTTTCACCCATTGGTCATATGTATAGATCATATCGCTTTTCCAGTGCTTTAAGACAAATGCTTTGACCAAGGAGGACATTAAAGAGATGTGGCCTTTAACCAGAGTGCTAGGGATATCTGACATGTCCCCTAGAACACAGATCTTAGGCATGATGAAATCCTTATAATTTATCACTGGGTCCATATTGTGTTGAATTTGCTCCCAGATGGGAAGAATTTTAGAACATTGCTATAATACATGGAGTAAGTCCCCTGAGCTCACACTACACCTGAAACATAGGTCTGTCTGTCTGAGGCCCCTAACACATAGGTTAGTAGGGGTATAATATAAGTTAGAAGCTACAAAAAATTGCATGATCTTATATTTCAGAATAGGGATATATCTACTACCTTTCCACACTTCCTTCCAGTCAGGTCTCTGAGGGCTAATGTCCTTTTGTTTATCCCAGTATGAAATCCTTACATAAGAACCCCCGCTTAAAAAGTCAAGCAATATCTTACAGATTTTGGACAGGGGATTTCTTGCACAGTTTACCTCCTTAAGGAGATTCCACGTAAGTGAAGTATCGTGACATCTATCCATCTCTCCTTCCATTTTTTGAAGCAATTTGGTAATTTGAATTTTCTTAAAGAAATTCAAATTCTTACACTGGTCCAAGAGAATCACCTTATCCCCTTTAATGAAGTCCACCCATTGTAATTGGAGCAGATGGGTGGCCATTGCCCTTTAATTGTTTGCCCTCCAATGTGCATGTTTGGATTACCCACAAGAGGTTGTTCTCTGGTGCCTTTTTGGCTATTTCTTTGTTTTGGGGATAAAAGAGTCCACCAAGCTGACACTGCTTTATAAATTGGGGTTTGTTTTCCTCCAGCTGATAGCTCTCTAGGGGTAATGAACAATACCACTTCAGGGGAAATGCCCATTTTCAAAAGGATTTGTTTCTCAACCTGGAGCCAGGTTGAGATATCCCCCCTTCCTCACCTGCTCACACCACCAACTCATTAACCCCAATTGGCCCGCTACACAGTAAATTTGTAAATCCAGGATTTTGATACCTCCCATGCTATAAGGTAGTCGTAGGATGTTATACTTTCTTCTAGGGGGTTTAGCACTCCACAAAAAATTAGAGATAAGCTTTTGTATTTTAGTAAACCAGCATTTAGGGATGATATATGGGGATAAGTGTATTGGATATAGAAGTCTGGGTAATAGGTTCATTTTAACCAGACCCAGTCTTGCTGTCCAGTTTAGAGGGAGATTATTCCATCAAGTTATATCTGTTCTAATTACCGATAGTACCTCTCCCAGATTTGCTTCGAGGCCTTCATCCTCCTTAATAGTGATCCAAATGCCAAGATACTTAAGCTTTTTTGGGGACCATTTCACTTGGAGCGGTTCAAAATCGGCTTTATAGGTAAACATAGTGAGAGGGAGAACCTGCGTCTTGCTCAAGTTTAGCTTATAGTTAGACACCCTGGAGAATCTATCAACTATATCTAGAACCAGCTTGAAACTCTCAGCCGGATCCTGGAGGTGTAACAAAATGTCATCAGCAAAAACAGATATTTTCATTTCTATCCCTCCAATAACAATCCCTTGTACCACCGGATCCTTCTGAATCGCCCTTGGTAAGGGTTCCAAGTAAATATTAAATAATATTGGCGAGAGGGGGCATCCCTGCCTGGTCTCATTATCTAGGACAATTTCCTTTGATAAATAGCCATTACATAAAATCCTAGCCATGGGGGCAGCATATAAATTTGTAATACCCCTAAGAAAGTCCTCTGGGAAACCCATACATTTCATGGTTGCAAATAGAAAATCATGGGAGACCCTATCGAAGGCCTTCTCAGCATCCAAGGCAATTGCCGCCATAGGTAGCTTAGAGGCAGAGGCCTTATACAGTATATGGTGTAGTTTCCAGAGTGCATCGTAAGCACTTCTCCCAGGCATGAACCCCAGTTGCTCTTGACTAATTAAACCAGGAGCAAGCACCAGAATTCTATTGGCCAGTATCTTCATCAGCAATTTCAGGTCCTGGTTCATCAGGGCAATAGGTCTATAGCTGTCAGGGAATTCTTTGGGTTTCTCCAGTTTAGGAATAAGAGTTATATAGGCCTGATATAGCTGTGGGTGTGGGACTCCATCCTGCATAATGTTTTCAAATAATTCTTTCAATAGAGGCAATATAACTGCAGCATGAGATTTATAAAATTGGGCCGTTAGACCATCCGGTCCCAGTGTCTTACCATTCGGAAGCGAGGTAATCGCCTCTAGTATTTCTGACTCTGAAATAGGGGCTGCAAGCCACTGGGCTTGATCCTGGTCCAGCCTTGAGAGAGGTATACCTTCCAAGAACCCCATAATGTCCCCCTCGCTTACCAAGATTCCTCCTTGATAGATCCCTTCGAAATAGGCTGCAAATGCATCAGCCATTTTCTTGGGTTCTGTTATTGTTTCTCCCTGGTAGTTTATGAACGGGATTACCCTAGCTGCTTCCCATTCTCTTATTCTATGGACAAGAAGCCTGCCTGGAGCATCGCCTTGCATCAGATAGTTTGCCTGAATCTTTTCTGCCCACCGCTCTAACTTGCCATAGAGTATACCTGCCATCTCATCTCTAAACTCCTTAAGCTCTAGGTCTAGCCTTCTGCAGTTCCTCTGGGGAGCCAATGAGTTAATAGCACCCAGGTGAACTCCTCCCTTGCCCTTCTCATATAATTTCTCCTGGCTGCCAGTCGTTGAACCAAACCCGAATATAAAACTTTACAAGTTGGCCACCTTAATCTAATCTAAAATATAAGCGTGAGTTGGGTCTGGATAATATCCTCCAATATCTGTTCTGACTTGGCTAGCATATGCTTATCGAGTAATAAGGAATCCTCCAACCTCCATCGGTATGGTCTCGGTGGGAGGGATTCTATTACCCAATTTAGCTGGACTGGGGAGTGGTCTGATAGGATTCTAGTATTAGTAATCAGGTCTCTTACCCCCTGAGTTGCCTCCTTATTAACCAAAAAATACTCAATTCTTGAGTGGGTTTTGTGTGCTCCAGAATAGAAAGTCACAGTGTGCTTCCCTTTATTGCAAACCGTAACTGGGTCAATCAACGCCGCAGCCTTTAAAAGTTTGGCCAGTGATGTTTGTGCTATAGAAGGCAGTCGCTTGGATGGGTTTTTTTTATCCACCCTATTATTGAGACAAAGATTCCAATCTCCTGCTAAAATTAGAGGATGGGATGGGAGTGAGGCTATATCAACTTCTATCGAGGCAAAAAAGTCAGAGTTGGGAGGTGTAGGAGCATATATAGAGGCAATCGATAACATTTTGCCCATAATAGTACCCTTAACATAGATCCCTCTGCCATCTTCTCTAGTTTTGGTTTGCAAGACTAGAAATGGACAATTTCTTCCAATCAAAACTGTAACTCCCCCTGAAGCTTTGGCATTTCCATCTCCGAGAACCTGCCCTACCCATAGTTTTTTAAGAAAGCCCAGCTCCTCTATAAGGAGGTGAGTCTCTTGTAAAGCTACAATCTGGGCTCCCAAATGGCAGATGTGCTTCAGTATCACCATTCTCTTCTTCAGCCCTGTGAGGCCTTTAACATTCCACATAATTTTAATGTTGATCATGCAATTTAATTTACACCCCTTGAGTCCATACCCGACGAATCTGCCTTAACAAATATGGAAGCCTTGTACTCTCTCTTTTCCCTTTTCCCACACTCCCCCCCCCACACAGCCTTCGATCCTTGGATTGACCTCCTAGCTCAAATGGACACGTGGATGAGCTCTCTGGTGAGCTTGCCCCCGGACCCTCTAAAGTCTCACATTCACCCTTATAACTTCTTACATTCCCCTAAACATAAGCCTGATCACCCCCTCAAATTGCCCTCATAACTATTAACAACCCCTACCATACTTGATAAAAGAAAAAACTTAAACAGCAGGAACAGTAGTGATATCTTAAGCTAAAATGAATGCCCTTCACCTCACCCAGTTAGAAAGAGAAAAGGGGAGGGGGGTAAATGGGAGGGTAGGGGAAGGGAAAATTAAAAAGGGAAGGGGATAGGGGTGCAGGGGAGGAAGGGAACAGTTTTTTTCCTTTCGTTCTTTTTCCTTCTTGTCTTCCTCCTAGTCTTCCTTTTAGTCTTCCTCTTGTCTTCTTACTTTCGTACCTCTACTTCCCCTTTCTGAATGAAAATTCTAGTGAACGCTTCTTTACTATTCAACTGTCAATGTTCAAAGTCTTATAAACAGCTTCAAGCAGTTAGTGCTTTTCCTATGGAGCCTTCTCAGGTCTTTGATTTAAACAGATCCGGGAGCTTCTGCCTTAGCCCTTCTGTCGCCTCCTTTGCCGTTAGGTACCTTTTATCTCCAGATTGCAACTTAACAACCACGTGGCAGGGTGTTGGACTCTAAACTTTACGCCAGCCAAATAAAGTTTTTTCTTTATGTCCCCATATTCCTTCTGTTTCTCCCGAATTGCCGGGGTTTGGTCCTGGAACACTAACAAGGGTGCGCCATTCAACTGCAGATTTTTAGGTGCTCGAGCTCTATATAGGACATGTGCTTTCTCCTTAAAGTTTAAGAATCTCATAATAATAATGACCCTTGGTCTAGCACCTAGTGGAGGTACCTCTCTAAGAGACCAGTGGGCCCTTTCCAAGTTGTAAGAGTCACCATAAGGTGGTGGGCCTAGGAGTTTCATTAACATGTCTTGGATGAAGGTAATGCAGTCTGATCCTTCCGATCTCTCTGGCAAGCCAACCAGGATTAAGTTGTTCCTTCTACTTCGAGATTCCTGATCTTCCACACGCTCCTCTAGTTTTCTCACTTGCCTACGTAAAGCCACCAACTCCTGTTCTTGGGAGATAGACTTATGCTCCTGAGACACCATACATACTTCCAAGTCTCCCATTCTTTGAGCCAAAGCATGCAGCACAGGTTATACTGATGAAAAGTCAGCCACTAGACCTCTTAGCAGATTTTTAATTTCTGAAATATCAGTGGAGGATGTCTGGTCTCCTCCGACATTCGCAGCGCTATGCCCTTGGTCCTCCGGGACAGGTGATAGTGGTTTCTGGCCTTTTGCCACCGGGGCTCGAGAATCCAGGCCCTCGGGGGTTTCAAGATCCATCCCTGATGCTCTGTCCAGTGTCACACACCGCTGGAGAACTGTAAGTACCGAACCGGAATTTAAACTAAACAGTTTTCGGCAAAGCTAGAGGGAGATTCTAGGAGAGTGATTCCTTCTTTTTTTTTTCGCCATTATGGTAGGGTATAGTATACTTTATAGTGTAGTTATATCAGAAGGGCCCGGGAGCTCTGCTCACCGTGTCTTCCCCCGATCAGCTCATCATGTGACTCCAAATAATGTGAAATTTTAATGTGATATATATGCTGTAATGTTTTTTTTTCAAAATAAAGAATCCCCCTACTCTTTTTGATAAGTGCCATGGGATGTTGCATCCACCTGAACTACCACCAGAACAGGCAGAGAAGATCACAGTTTAATGTCTCATCTAAAAAACGCCTCCTCAGAAGTGCAACACCCCCCTTATGCTGCACTACAGTGTCAGTATTGGGATATTAACCCAAGTGCCAGGTGTGTCATTGTAGTATAATTTTGAAAACATTAATCGAAATGTAATAACATTATGCAGACCCATGGCTATTACTACATTTTTATGTTGCTTGCACGCATGTGCAAGAAACATAGTGCCATCATAGGAGATTTCGGAGGTGTGTCACCTCCTCCCCAAGTCAGTCAGTGTGCTGGCAGGTGTAGCCCCTGTAAGCCAATGCATTTTGGAGCTGTATGACATGCTCCAAAAATGCAGTGGCATAGGAGTTGAAAGGAGCTATGCTTCAGTGAGCACCGAAATATCGCTGCTCACGCAGCTCCCTCAAGGCAGGCACCCTCACGCACGCACTGTATAGCCGACGGATGTCCAATCCCGTTGGCTGAGCTGCATCCCTGCTTCCCCAGTAGTAGGTGCCACCTGGGGAGCCCACTCCAGCGTGGCAAGCGATCACAGCCGACGGGGGTGCCCAATCCCGTCTGCTGAACGCCCCCCGTCCTTGTGCCACACTGGGAGCCCACCCCAGTGTGGCAATCACTTCCATGGCCGATGGGGGTGCCCAATCCCCCATCGGCAGAATGCCCTCCCAACGTCCTTGTGCCACACTGGGAGCCCACCCCAGCATGGCAAACGGTCCCATAACATCTTTTTTTTTTTGTCACCTGTAAAACAAAAATGGTCCCGTGGCTTGTCTCCCAACCTCCCACCACAACCCGCGCCCACCCACTGCGCACCCAGCCTCCCCACACACCACCACCCCATACTTACTTCCGGACTCCGGTGCGACGATCTTCGGTGGACTGGGAACATGTCTGCACTCTTCAAAGCCGACCGCAAACTGAGGAAATGCCGGTAAGCTGTATAATGGGCTAGATGGGGGGGGTTCAACTTTGTTGCATATCTCAGGCATTTTTGGGAATTTTTACACCAAATTTTCAACATGGGGTTTTTGAGACCCCTTCTCATGAATGATGTCACTGTCATGGCGTTATTCAGGCCCGAAGGGTGATTTCACGCAGTGACTGTGCAGTGACTTCAAAATCACCCTTCAGGCCGAATACCGCCATGACAGTGACATCATTCATAAGAAGGGGTCCCAAAAACCTCATATTAAAAATTTGGTGCCAAAATTCCAAAAAATGACGAGCGTGCATTGTGCAGTTCCTACGCAGGCTCATAAGTTCGCAAAATTTCAATATTTTCACTCCAGATTTTCAACATTGCCATTTTATCACACCTTCTTATGAGTAGTACAGCTGTCATTTTTCACATCTCACCTAAAATGTGTTTCCGACCATGTAGCACAGAATGGTGCAGTCAGTGTGCAAAATCAATGTACAGTACAAATTAAGAAAATCACAGTGACACTGTTCATGAGCAGAGGTCTTAAAATGGCTATGTTGAAAATTTGGTGGAAAAATTCCTTAAAATGACTGTTTTACGAATGTGTGTTGTGCACTTCCTACGCAGGCTCGTAAGTTCACAAATTTTCAATATTTTTCTCTCCAGATTTTCAACATTGCCATTTTACCACACCTCCTTATGAGCAGTACAGCTGTCATTTTTCACATCCTGCCCAAAACTTGTTTCTGCCCATGTCGCTCACAATGGCGCAGTCGGTATGCGAAATCAATGTATGGGACACATTAAGAAAATCACAGTGTCACTGTTCACTAGCAGAGGGCTTAAAATGGCTATGTTGAAAATTTGGTGAAAAAATTCCTAAAAGTGACTGTTTTACGAGCGTGCATTGCACAGTTCCCACGCACACTCGTAGGTCTGTGAATTTTCAATATTTCCACTACAGATTTTCAACATTGCCATCTTACCACACCTCCTTATGAGCAGTACAGCTGTCATTTTTCACATCCTGCCCAAAACGTGTTTCCACCCATGTAGCGCACAATGGCACAGTCGGTGTGCAAACTCAATGTACGGGACACATTAACAAAATCACAGTGACACTGTTCATGAGCAGAGGTCTTAAAATGGCTATGTTGAAAATTAGGTGAAAAAATTCCTAAAAATGACTGTTTTATGAGCGTGCGTTGCGCAGTTCCTACGCACGCTCGTAAGTTCGCACATTTTCAATATTTGCACGCCAATGACTTCCAAATACCTAAACAGCACATAGAAGCAAGCAACATTCAGCATTGACAAATGCTTGTTATATGTAACTACTTTCAGATTTCTAGCTACAACAGTGCCTGAGTTATATGCACATAAACATTTTCATGAATTTCACCACAACAGACAAAATGACAGACTTTGAGCACCTGTAATTTTGAGATTATGTATTTTAATATCATGATATTTGTAACAACATTAGATAACCTATCAGCAAGTCATCCTCCTGTATGTCAGATCTGTAGCTGAATAGACAGTGGAGTTACAACCAAGTTAACAAATGTAAAAAATTATATGAATTCCCCATTAAATTTCACGGGGTTTTGTTGAATTTCACAGAGTTCCATGAATTTGGAATTTTCTCATTCCATGCAGCTCTAATATCTACCTCAAGAACAGGGGAAGTTTTAGCTGAAGAACAAGCTAGGAGCAACAGTTCTGAGACACAGATACAGACTGAGGAGATCCTAGCTGGGGGTGGCTCTCCCACAGCAGTCTGTTTTGGGAAAGGCTGTGCATACAGAGTTTGGGAGAGATCAGCAAGCTGACCCATCCCTGCAAACTTTAGGGGAGTTAGCCACGATTGTGGAAGGTGACTCTCTCAGTTCTGGGAAAAGGAAGGTGTACTGGGAGACTGGGCTCCTGTACTGAGAGTGGGTTCTTAAGGGAGGGCTACAGGAAGGAATGCGTTCTCTGACAGATAATAGTTCCTAAGGAATATGGGAAGCATCTTCTGGCCTTAGCCCGTGACATACCCTTTTCAGGACACCTAGGGTTTAGCCATACAAAATGGTGGCTGGCTAATAATGTTTACTGGCCCAATACTTTAAATATGTGGAAGACTACTGCTAAACTTGTCTGCAGAGCCAGAGGTTGGTAAAGGTTGTGGACAAGGCTAGGGCAGGTTTGATTCCCCTGCCTGTTGTTGATCAGCCATTTTGGTGAGTTACCTTTGACACTGTGGAGCCACTTAGCACTCCAAGTCACACTTGTTAGCAGTGGAGTTTGAAGGTTATAGATTACATCACATGGTACTGGGAGGCAGTGTCCTTGTCCTCCATCAAACCTGAAATGCTGACCAGTGAAATACTGCGGATATTTAGTTATGTGGGATTCTCTCTGGAGATTCTGTCAGACTAGGGCACCAACTTCTTGCCTGATCTGATGGCTAGTTTGTGAAAGAAGTGTTGTGGTAAGGCAATGCAGGCCTCACTGTAACATCCCCATACTAATGATCTGCTCAAGCAATTCAGTGGGTCTCTTAAGATGATGTTGAAGGTATTCACTGACCAGAATGTGAGAGCATGGGACAAGTACCTACCCCATCTCTTATCTGCATATAGAAAAGTCCCCGTAGGAGTTCGCACAGTTCTCACCCTTCAAGTTCGTGTTTGGCCATAGGTAAGGGACCCACTTGATTTGGTAATGGATGCACGTGAGGGTATGGTTACTTCCCAAGGAAAATCTGTCATGGAGTATATCCTGAATTTCATGTCACTGCTCAAGCAGCTCATGTGGTTTGCTCAAGAGCACTTAACTGCTGTACATCAGAGACAGAAGAACGTAGTGCAATCATGGATCCAGAGCCTTGGAGTATAAAGTTGGGACATGGGTGATGGTTCTCATCCCTGTCCAGCCGAACAAATTACAGACAGCTTGGGAGGGGCCTTACTTGGTGGTCAGGAGGGTGAATGATGTTAATAACATGGTAGAGCTACCAGGCAGGAGGTGCAAACAGCGAGTTCACCATGTAAAAATAATAAAACCCTACCATGACAGAGACAGAATGGTCCTAATTGTGTACAGTTATGCAGAGGAGGGGGCAGAGGCAGACATACTGTGGGAGCGGTTAAGAGAGAATCCTCATTGGATGCTGTCACCCTCTTGAAGTGGCTCACACCACCCAGTTCTGCTGAAATTCATGGAGTTCTGCATATATTTGGTGAAAAATTATTGGGGAAACCACAGAGTGTGCTACACTGGTAGAGCACCACATGGATAGATGGTTCTAAGCCCCTCAAGACAGCCATCTTAAGACCCAGAATGTGTAAGACATGCCATAGATGGTGAGATCAAGGAGATGCTCACTCTATGGGTGATCCAAGAGTCCAGTAGTCCCTGGCCTCCTCAGTGGTACTGATTCCCAGAATGGATGGGACCATGAGATTGTGTATTGACTACTCCAAGCTCAACAGCTGCATAGTCAGATGCATGCCCCATGCCCAGGAAAAATGAGGTGCTGGAGAGAATGGGAGAACCCTTTATCTGTTCACAATAGACCTCAGAAAGGACTACAGGTAGGTAACCAGACTGCCAAAGCCAGAGAGAGGTCAGTCTTCATCACCCCATTTGGATTATTTGAGTTCTATGTAATGCCAATCAGGATGAAGAAAGTGCTGTCCACCTTTTTCTGCCTTGTGGACCACATTCTGAATAGGGCAGTAGGCTTCACTCAGGTGTACATGGATAACATTGCCATCTATAGCCAGACCTGAAAGGATGATGTTAGGCATTTAATCAAAGTCTTCCACTGACTGCAAGCCACTGGGCTGACAGAAAAGGTGGAGAAATGCCAGATATGAATGGCAGAAGTGTCAGACCTTGGGCATAGGGAAGGGAGTTTGCACATTTGAGCCAAGCCAGTGAAAACTGAGGCCATCCAGGGACAGGTAACACCCATGACCAAGGGAAAATTACAGATGTTCCTAGGGATGGCATGGTACTATCATAAGTTTCTGCCAAATTTCAGCAGTATGGCCATACCACTGTTGAATCTCACCAGGAAGAAAATGTCAGGAAAGGTGCAGTGGTCAAAAACCTGTGAGACCACATTTCACCAGTTGAAGGAGGTATTGTGTTGGACACCTGTCTTCACCAGCCTGGATTATTCTCTTAGATTCATGGTGCATGTTGATATATTTGATCCTTGGCTCAGCACTATTCTGAGTCACGTTTGCACTTGGGAAACAAGCACCCACTTGCGTACTTGAGCAGGAAACTGCTGCCCAGAGTAAATGCCTGCACCTTGATTGAGAAGGAAAAACTAATGATTGTCTTGGCTGTTCAGAATCTGCAACTTTACCTGTATGGAAGGAAGATCACTATGGTTACTGATCAGAATCCCCTTAAATGTTTGCATGGTAGCAGTGGCCAGAACTCAAAATTACTAAAGTGGAGTCTGGTGCTGCAGTCATATGATATGGATACTAAGGTATTACAATGAGTCACAGCATGCTAACACATACAGGCTGTTCAGTCAGTAGTGCTTGCCCTTGTTTATTTGTTTTTTCCTTTTCTAGTAATGGAGGTGCTAAGAAAAATTAATATGGGACTCACCCAGAAAGGGAGCTAAGGGCATAGCAGTGGGAGCCAGCCAGCTCACACAATGAAACAACACCATTTAGTGAGGGCTAAAAAGGGGGAATGTAACAATTTGTTATGTATACCTGTCACTATATTGTTTTTATTTTATTCCATTCATTCTGCATCAATATCAGTTTGAATTTCACAGCTAAAGGGACAAAGCTGCATTCCTGTGGCAAAAAGTAAAGGTTTTTATCAGAGCAAATCCACTGGCTCTGATGACAGTTGACAATCTGTGCTGTCCACTATCATGACAGGAGACCTGGACAGCTTATTAGCAAGCTTCAAAAGTGTTTTCATGCATGTTGTACTCAAGTCTTAGTACCAAAAAAAAACAGATGTGCTTGTCCAAAAGTCCAGATTAGACTGGTTTTCCAGCCCAGCTCAAGACAAGAAGAAAGATGAATCGTTGATGTCTGAGTGACATATTCAATAACATGTTATGGGGCAGATGGAGGGTGATAAAATCTGGCAGAGCCTGACAGTCAGGCTTCAGACTATGAATAAGCTGCCATCTAATGGTTCAAGTCTGCCTTGATTCACCAAAGTGTTTTGTGTGGTAAGTTATTCTGCCTTGCTAAACAATGTGTGTGTGAGAGAGAAAGAGAAAGAGAAAGAGAGAGAGAGAAAATGTTTTTTTTTCTTTGTGCAATCTACTGTTCACAATTTTCTTTTTATTTCTGTAGAATTACTGTTCCCAATAGTTGTTCTATATCAGCCTGTATTACATGTGTGAATGGCTTGATGTATTAAAAATGTTATTTTTTCATATTTCTATGACTGCATCCTTTGAAGTAAAGCTGATTTACAACAGAAAAAAATGTATTTCTGTCTCTGAAGAGAATGCTACCATTGCCATATTCTGTTTATAAAAAATGAGTTGTCAGCTTTGACACAGAGGGGTGGGTCAGTTGGCCTTGAATAAGAATCACTGTACAGTTTGAACAGAGACTCTGGAGGGATCAAGACCTGGAGGCTCCCCAAAAGTGTGTCTATGCTGAGTGGCGGCAGCTACTGTTACCCTTGCAGATATCTGAAGGGTTCAAGAAACTGGTAACACTGACAGGCTGAGTCTGGGAAAGACCAGTTTGCCTCATTATGTATTTCTCATCCCATAGTTTTTCACTATGTAGGCAAGGCAAAGACATTGTATTTTTATAGTGGCCTACCCCATGGGTTCAGGATGCTTCACAGAAATTAGCACAAACTATGAATACCTACATACAATGACAACACAGATCAAGAAACAGTTAAATTCCATAGCACAATATTCAAAAACCTAATTAAATATAAACCTGAGAAGCTAATAAAAGCAAACAAAAAAAAAGAAACAAGAGGTTGGTTCCCAGATGTCATAATGACAGGTACATTAACAGTCACTCTGTCACTATATACTTGTTCAAACTAACAATATTTTAGTCCCTTTTTAAAAGCCTCCACTAAGGTGGATCTCCTAAGATGGCTGGGCAAATAGTTCCTGGTAACAAGGGCTGTAATTTCAATGTCTCTGTTTCCAGACTGCTTCAAACAGTACATTGGCACTATCTGTAAACTATGATCAGATGTATAGAGAGGTGGTGCAGAGCATATGAAGCCAAGAAATCTTGTAGGTAGCTTTGACCCTATTAATTTGGGGCTTTGTAACAATTCTAAAAGTAGTCCACTACATAACTAATACTCGTTGCAGGTTGTGCAACACTGGTAAAATATGACCTGAGGTCATTATGCAAATGATCAGCCTGGCTGCAGTATTCTGCACCAGCTGAAAGTGGTGCACCAAATTTACATATAGCACAAAGTATGGTGGTATAGCAGGCATGTCTAGAGGTAGCAAAGGCATGTATCTGGGGAATTAGGACCCCATGCACTACATAGAGTTTTATCCGGGTAATATTTTTTAACTGGATAATCAAACTGCAGACCACTGCCACCCTACAATATTCTAGTGACAATTTGCTGACCAAACTGACCTCCAGACTTTGGGCCCTATTCGTTGCTGTCAATGTGCCATTTAATGGTGGTAAAAATGGCATACCACCCAGTCTGCCAGTTCATGAGGGCCTGCTTCTGCAAGTAACTGATCTTTTCTGAATGTAAATTAACCAACTGGCAGCCATAGAGTTAAATTAGAAATGTCATGTAGACAATAGCTCAGCGCAGAAACACCTTCAAATCCATCTAGTATAAAGGGCAGGTACAGCTGAGTATCATTTGCACTGCAGAAAAAACTCAACTTTTACCACCAAATGACAGCTCTGAGAAACAACATGTATATTGCAAGAAAACATGGGGATAGCACTGATCCCTATGGCATCACATACAGTAGCTGATCACAGCAGGCTGCAGTGAGAAAGTACCCATAACAAGATACTGGTATCTGCTGGACAGGAACAACTCAAAAACCTCAAAGCTGTCCTAGTGAGTCCTCCATATTCCTCCAGCTATCCTAACAAACCCCCATGATTATCTTTATCAATAGCCAGTGAATGATTTAGAAGAATGATAGTAGAGCATCCTCCTGTATCCTCAACCAGAAACAGATTATTAAATAGCTTGATGATAGCAGTCTCCTTTGCTATGTCAAGGCTTGAAACAATACTGGAATCGACCATAGTTGCTAAAATTCATGATATGAGCCTTGATCTGTGCTGTCATTGCTTGCTCAATAATCTTCTACAAAAATGAAAGGCTTGGGACCAGCCTTTAATTTGCTTCAGTGGCACTGAGATGGCCAAACTGTAACCCACTCTACCACAGCTGCTCACTGCTTTCATACCTGAGATGTCCAGCATGCACAGGAGCTTCGCAGGTTCCAAACTATATTCCAGATTTTGCAATGAGAAATACCAGATCATCCCTCTGTGGTAAGGGGGATTTTTCAGTGGGCCCTGCAAGGAATTAGACAGCATGGTGATCAAACCACCCTACTTGATACCCCTGATATGCAAGATGTGAAGCCCCAGAGAGAAGATAAAAGTCCAAAGTGTGACTGTGTTCATGAACAGCAGTGGAAACTGCCATAGCAGAACAAATTGTGATGATTGTTTGTTCACCCATATATTGAATTCCCCAGACACAATTAAGTTTGAGCATACAATGCAAAATCAACAAAGTCTACAAATTCCCATAGAAACTCTTGATCCCTCTTTGGGCATTAGTAAACCAGGAGTCTTCTACACCGCAGATCTGCATCACCCTTCATGGCCACATATTCAAATGACATTGTTTCCTTCGCAGGAGACATTGTCAGCCCCAAGAAAAGTCTAAAACAGATAGTCACCTCCACATTCCCTCCTTGGGTAGTGTAGCATTAAGAACCCATCAGGATGGCCAACTCCAGGCAAGGCCTAGAGTTGTCCCCTAACCAGGTCTCAGTGAAACATACCAGATCCCTTTAGGAATCCATGATCCAGTCTGAGAACTAGGTTGTTCTGTTCCTCATGGTTCTAGTATTACATTACATGTCACAAAGGTGAGAACTGTGGCAGCCACATCATCTCCTACCTGCCCTCTATTCCTAGGGGCCTCCCGAGTGATCAGGGCAAGGCAGACCCATTTCTTCAACCTTTGAAAACCCAGAGCACCTACTTGACTAGATGCTCTCAATCTGTCTCACCCCAACATCTACCCCCAAGATGCAGCCCTGCACTATGCTGTGCCTCTTAAGAATCACCAGCCTTAGCCAGCCCCATGGCATAAAGGTGGGCTGTTTACCTCCTGCCATGTAATCAGCCTGAGTTTGAGAATGAAATGGATTCCTCTGGTGTTGGCCAGGGCAGGAGAGCATTGAGCATCTAGAAACATAGAAACATAGAATTTGACGGCAGATAGGGACCACTTGGCCCACCCAGTCTGCCCATTTCCCTACCTACTGGATAAGCTGCAGATCCTAGTTAACCAGCAGCCTACTTCTTCCTACCCTCACCCCCTAGAATGGCCTTATGACTGTCCCATGCATGCTTGAATTCCACCACTGTTTTTGACTCCACAACCTCCTCCGGAAGGCCATTCCATGCATCCACAACCCTTTCTGTGAAAAAATGCTTCCTTAAATTACCTCTGAGCCCCCCCCTCCATCTTCAAATTGTGCCCGCTTGTTCTTTCATACCTCTTTTTTTGAAATATGCTACCCTCTTGAACTTTGCTGATTCCCTTGAGGTACTTGAACATTTCTATCTGAGGAACTTCTCTCTACTGCTGGCACAGAGAGGCCTATTGATCCAGCCTTAGACAGCCATCAGATAGAGGCCTGGAGGTGGTGCAGCTCAGGTGGCAGGAAGGGAGGGACCAAAGTAGTGTGATGCATGTGAGCCTTTACACACATGCATTCATGGACAGTGGCAGAGCAGAAAAAATGGAAAATTGTAGCAGGGACCTAATGAAAGCCTACCTGTCTGTCTCTGATCAGTGCAACTTCCCAGGACCCTGGTCTGCACCAGATTTGTTTACTAGGAAGAGGATGGCCTTCTCTTCCACAGTCCCACCATAGGGAGGAGCCATGTGGGAGCCCAAGTGACCAGGTAAGTCATGTGGGAGGTAGTTATCAGTCAGGAGAGGTGGAGACAGGGTTGAACAGTCACCCCTCAGTCACCAAAGGAGAAAAAACACTATGAAAAAGAATCCCCAGCCTCCTGCAGTGGTCAGAAACTGCCTCTGGAAGGGCAAGGGTCTGAAAAGCACGCAGCTGGCTTAGTAGCCCTGGACAGCAGGTCTACATATAGACTGTAGAACTGTAACACATGACTCGGATGAAATAAATAATACATCTATAAATATCAAAAGCAAAAATCCACTACAGTACTATAAAATCCCCAACCTTAAACTGGATTCCAGCCTAACTCCATTATCACAACCCTTTTAAACACCTGTCAGTAAACAATAACTATTCTGCATTCACATACCCCGTTTATAACATAACAGATATAAAAAGAGAATACCAAATTAAACAAAAAATGGTAAAAAAATGTCAACAGATGGTGCACTATAACAATTTTCAGTTTCTCTATAAATTAAACAACAGTCCACTTGTAGTAGAGAATTTGCTGAAATACCAAACCGCTCTTACTGCCACTAAAAGGCAAAAGGTATCACTCATGCAGTATCCCAGACAGGGTATCCAGGCCATGGCATCCAGAGTCAGTAGCCAAACTGGACACTGGGCTTGTTAAATGCCTTAACTCACCAGGCCAGTTCTCTTCAGTTAGATGAGCCAAGGCAGGGAAAACTACATGAAAATTCACCCACTACTCTCTCACTGCTCTCAAACCAGCCCCATACTATAAGGCATATTCTACAAAGTGCAGTTATAGTCCACCCAGTGGCCACCTTGAAAAGAAAGCAGGTGCCTTTTCACAATCTGGCAGCCCGATATGATTACCACCCCCGCCCCATTACTCACCTTGACCGGCAGAGCAGTAGCACTGAACGTACACAGCCTGAAGGCCCTGCCAGCCTCTCTAGTGACAGTCCCACTCCACTGCCCACCATTCAATCCTCTGATCAAATATGATGATGATTATGATGATGATAAAGTCTGCATGTTCCACAGAAACTCCTGAGCCCTCCCAGGTAGTTGATAAACCAAGAGCATGCTTTACTTCACACCTACATCACCGTTCATAGCCAGATTCAAGCAACTTTATTTTCTTCATTGTGGACACTGTTAGACCCAAGCAAGGTCTAAAACAGATGGCAGCTCTATCACCTCTACACATTTTCCTCATGTAGTATATCACTAAGAACCCTTCAGGGATGGTCACCTGCAGCATAGGCCCACAGTCACCCTCTAACCAGGTCTCAGTGAGGCAAATCAGCTCTGTTGAATAGCATGTGATACAATCTGAGATAGAAACATAGAAATATAGAAACTGTTGGCATATAAGGACTGCTAGGCCCATCCAGTCTGCCTTTAGGCCCTATACATTGCATGTGGCCACTGACCCTATGTGATCAATGGCTTTTCTTCACTCCCTTCCATCTCAGACTTCCCTTGTGCCAGACCCAAGCATGCTTAAACCCTCCACTGTGCTTGCCACCTCTACTTCCTGTGGCAGACTGTTCCATGTGTCGACTACCCTTTCTGAGTAGAAAACCTTCCTCACATGACCTCTTAATCTACCCCCTTCCAATTTCATATTGTGCCCCTTGTTCTAGTACTTTTTCTACATTGGAAAAGGTCCCACACCTGCACCTTGTTTATACCTTTGAGGTACTTGAAAGATTCAGTTATATCACCTCACTGTCTCCTCTCCTCCAGTGAATACATATTGAGGTCCCTTAGTCTCTCCTTATATGTTTTGTGGCGTAAGCCCTGCACCATCTTTGTTGCCCTTCTCTGGATAGTCTCCATCTTATCTATGTCCTTGTACTGGTGTGGTTTTCAGAACTGCACACAGTACTCCAGGTGAGGCCTTACCAATGTTTTATACAATGGCATCACTATCTCCTGCTTCCTGATAGTAATACCCTGGCTTATGCACCCCAGCATGCTACTGGCCCTCCCTGCTGCCTTTGTACATTGCTTTGATACCTTAAGGTCATCAGAGAGGATAGCCCCTAGGTCCCATTCCTCTTTGGTGACAGTCAGCTCCCCCCAACCTGCAACTCTCTCCAGGATTCCCTCTTCCTAGGTACATTATTTTACACTTCTTTGCATTGAACCTCAGTTGTTACATGTTTCAAGCTTCTTCTGGTCCCTCTTCATTTTCTCCACCCCTTCTGGAGTATCCACCCTGTTGCATATCTTGGTGTCACCCACAAACAGGCAGAACTTTCCTTCTAGCCCCTCTGCAATGTCACTAATGAAGACATTGAACTGAACTGGTCCTAGTACTGATCCCTGTGGTATCTCACTCGTCACCCCCTCCCCAGATTGTACCTTATTTACCACCACCCTCTTTCTCCTGTCTGTTAACTAGTTTCTAACCCAGTTTACCACCCTTTCTGCCATGCCCAGACTACCCATTTGGTTAGTCAGCCTTCTATGTGGGACGGTGTCGAAGGTTGCTGAAATCAAGGTAAGCAACATCTACCTGCCCTCTCTGATTAAGCTCCCTAGTCAGCCAATCAAAAAGAACTATGAGATTCACTTGACATGACTTTCCTGCTGTGAATCCATGTTGTCTCAGATCTTGATCACCACTGGATTCCATACATGCCACTATCCTTTCTTTTAGCAGGGAGATCAGAGCTTCTTTTGCTTCTCAGGGATGAGGTATTACACAACATAGTACAAAGGGAAGGAACTGACATAGCCAGGCCATCTGCTACCTGACCATTATTCCTGGTGTTCCTTGGGTAATGAGGCATGGCAGATAGGACCCTGCTCTGCAACCCCTTTAAGCCCAGATCACCTATACCAGATGCTCCCAATTTGTTTCACCCAATATCTGCTTCCAGATCATACCTCCACCCCATGCTCCATCTCTAAAGTTAACCAACCTCCAGCTGCAGTCAGTGACCACTGCCACCAGTGCTGTGACCCAAAATGGGTGGATCTGGCAGAGTAGTCCCAGTAGGGAGGTGTGCATAGGGGCTGGTGCCACTCAGCACAGAATGGTGAAGTGAATAAGGAGTCTAGGTATTCCCTAAAAATAAGCCAACACAAAATACTCCAAAACAATTACAATCCAAATCCCACCCAACCCTAGGCTACACCCTCTCTCCTAAGTCATTCCCCCAATCGCTCCAATTATGTCAATAAAATAATGCTTATATAATCCCCACTCATGCCACATTTAGTTAGTCAATAAATATAGACTATAAATGTTCCAGGCCAAAATAGGTACTAAGATATTTATAAAGAGGTTTGTGGCCAACGATTCCAACATGCTGGCTAAGGAAGTTTTCCAGCACTAGGCTTCTCAGTCAGCTATAATGTTCAGGGCATTCATGCACAGATAACAGACAGGCTCCTTGCATTCCCATTCTAGACTGGATGCTATAAAACAAATCCCTAAGGTAAGAACAGACTCTTCCCACTACCCCTCCATGAAGTGTTAGTCTTAATGCCAGATATACCAAACTCTGCTGCAGAAAACATTGTGAAAATCTCCTTAGAGATTTCCAGAGATTCTGTAAAATGATTTGCCAAATCAACTGCTTTCTACTGTACACCCCGACTCAAAACTCAGACAGCCACAGCTCCCAACTCAGACAGTTTGAGCTGTGGTCTCCCAGGAACAAAAGCAGCATAGAACAATCTTATCGCATCACAGCAAATCAGACAGGAGGTATAACTTACACCGTTCATGCTGACCAGTCCAGGATCAAACTGCCTCAGAGAAAAGCACTTTCAATGTAGCTCAGCAAACTCCAAATAAATGCTAGACATGTAAATCATAAAAAGCTGAGGCTGTCCAATATCATAATTTGGTTGATTATTATCTAGAAGAAAAAGACAACCTATTTCAAACTCAGCTCCAGACAGGCACCCAATTAGTCTTCTATACTAGTGAACAAACTTAAGACTATTCACTCAAAAGCCCAAACTATACTACAATGCAGGTCTCCTGCACTAAACCATGTAAGTAAAATCAGGAACTGTAACTGGAGTTTAAAATTAGTATCTCTGAACTCAGATCTCTCGATTGGTAACATGCCCAGCACAGTGGCCATCTTCACACCATAGGTAATTGGATTAGAATACGTGTGTTGCCCTTCAAACTTAAGATCCCCCTGCTGTTTGCTTACATGTGATATCTTTATTCCCCATCAATGACATCACAGTTTGTTGCCCTGGAAAATATTACATTATCATAGATTGTGGATTATGATTTTGCATGCAGACCACCAACAATAACAGGTGCTGATGAAATAATTATTGTTTTTAGGTAAATACTCTTGGTAATAATGAATAAGGAAAGAAAAATTCAGAAGGTGTATGAAACACAGAATGAACAGTGTGTAAAATCAAAAGTTTCTCCTCAGGCATCTACAGCCCTTGAAAACCTAGGTTTGCACTCAGAAACTGTTTTTGTTGTTGTTGCTGGCAAGAGAAGGTGAAAGCAGTATCAGCATCAGTATGTCCCCTATTTCTGCTTACCTGCTGTCATTAACAAGATATGATCACTCAGTTGTGACTTAACCACTGGGTTCCCTCTGCCATACAAACATTTGTAATAACCTTGGTCTGCAGTACCGAAATATGAAATCCGAAATGTCACTGTTTGACCACCACACTGAATTTGTTTTTTCATAGTGTCATTCTGATACAAAATAAATATGGTTCCATTCAAACCACCAGTATTACATCTAATGGTGACATTTTCTCCAACTGATACTGTGAACCGCTGTGGTATTATCATAATAGAGGGTTTTGGCAGGGTCTCTACATCTGTAAAAAAAGAGAACAAATAGTGGAGAGACACATTACAAACAAAATTATTCAATATAACCCTTTTAATCAGAGAGCAGCACAAACACCTATAAGACATTGAAAGCCAAAGTTTTGAATTAGCAAGGCTGAATTAAAGACTTATTTATTTGGTCTAGCATATCCTGCTTTTTAATTACTCATTTATTTAGCTGCTGTGTTATGATATGATTAACTTATTTGTCCGATTATATGGTTTGAATTATTGCTTATATGTCAATTTTTATGTACAAGCACCTTGATCCTAGGAAAGGTACTTTTTATAAATAAAGACTGATTTGATTTGATTTATAAGTAGGTAAGCATCCTCAAATTTAATTTTTTGACTTGGTAAAATAGCTACTACATGAACTTCAATCTGACAGCTAACTATATTAAGTCAGTGTTTAGAACAAATTAAGAAAACTGTTTCTAAACTAGTCCTGCAAACTTGTTAACCTGCTCTGTGAACACAACACAATGAATGAATATATATAACTACACAGTCACACAAACCTATAACTCTGAAAAATTAGTTTTTGTTTTCTAACATACTAACATACTAAAATGCCAGAAGAATAGGCCTAATGGTCTTTCGAGTCTGCTTGATTGGTCAACCCCCACCCTGGGTGCTGACCTTGCTGCCCCCCTAGCCTTCTCTGGCTTCTCCCTTCCCAGTTCTGGATATTCTTGCTGCATTGGATTTTGCTTCCAGAACCCTTCCCCTGTACCTGTCCCTGCCCCTCCTGAATCCCTCCACCATCTCTGCCTCCACCAGTTCCCTAGGCAGTGCATTCCATGGCTCCACCACCCTCTCAGTGAAGTAGCACCTCCTCCTTTCTCCCCTGAATCTTCCCCCCTCCAGCTTCTACCCATGCCCTCTAGTGGCCCCCTCCTCCTTCCTTCAAAACACCCTGACTGTTCCTCCCCTATTTACCCTATTCATGTACTTGAAGACCTTTATAATGTCCCCCGAGTCCATTCTCTCTTCCAATGTGTACATATTTAGCTCTTCAAGCCTCTCCTCATAGGTCCTGTCCCCCAAGCCCCAAATCATTTTGGCTGCCCTACTCTGGACCCTCCCCAGGAGTTTAATGTCCCTCTTTAAGTGTGGCCTCCAAAACTGTATGCAGTACTCAAGGCGTGGCCTCACCAAGCGGTTATACAGAGGGAGCATCACTTCCTTCCTTCTGGAGGTGATCCCCCTAGCGATGCATCCCAGCATCCTGTTGGCTTTGGCTGCTGCCCTCCTACAAGTCTCCAAGTTGTTCATCTTGACATCCACCACCACCCCCCAATCCCTCTCAGCCATTGAGACTTGTAGCACCCCACCCCCCCAGGGTGTACACTTGGCCCGGGCTTCTGGCCCCCAGGTGGAGTACCTTGCATTTCCCTGCATTGAACCTCAGCTTTCACTTTCTAGACCATCTTTCCAGAGCCTCCAGGTCCCCCTATGAGGCCACCCTCCCCTCCCTCCTCCCTATCCACCACTGCCCCCAGTTTTGAGTCATCCGAAGAGAGACTCATCTCACTCCTGATTCCTGTCCTTATGTCAGAGACGTAGGCGTTGAACAGGAGAGATCCAAGGACTGATCCCTGTAGGACCCCTCTAATTACACTCTTTGAGTATGAGACTATCCCACCAACTATGACCCTCTGGGTCTGGTCCTGGAGCCAATTGCCTTTCCATCTGATCATCTGGTTCCCCACCCCCAATTCTCCCAGCTTATCCAACAGGCCCATGTGAAGAACAGAGTCAAATGCTTTGCTGAAGTCAAAAAAGAGGACGTCCACTGCTCTACCCAGGTCCAAGGCACTCGTCACCCAGTCATAGAACTCCACAAGGTTTGTCTGACATGATTTCCCCAAGATGAATTTTGCTGTCTATTGTCTAGGCACCCTGACTTTTCCAGGTCCCCCCTAACCTCTCCTTGACAATGCCCTCCATCACCTTGCCCACCACTGATGACAAGCTGACAGGTCTGTAGTCCCCTGCCTCCTCCCTTGATCCCCCCATGTGGATAGGCACTATATGCGCCACCTACCAGTCCTGGGGCATGCACCCTGTCCTCAGAAAGATGGTGAAAAGCTCCACCAGGGGTTTCGCCAGGACATCTGCAAGTTTCTTCTGCACTCTGGGATGTAATTTATCTTGCTCCCGTGCTTTCTCCATCTTAAGGGAGCTGAGGGCTTCCCTCACTCTCTCTATTGTGATTTCCACTTCTGGTACCTCTTCTCCCCGCTTAGCCCTCCCCCTTCCTGCCAGTGATGCCTCCCCCTCTCTCCTGACCCGCCGATCTGCAAGCGTCTCCCCCTCCTCAGTATCTCTGTCTCCTCCCATGTATGATGCAGCACCCCCATTTTCCTTGGTGAAAACTGAGGTGAAGTACTCATTTAGCACCTCAGCCTGCTCCTCCAGGTCTTGTGCCCTTCTCTCCCCTGATTTAATCCTGATAATCTGCCCCTTCACCCTTCGTTTTTCCCCAATGTATCTAAAGAACCCCTTGTTCCCTCTCCTAATTTCCCTGCCCAGGCTCTGCTCCTTCCTTGCCTTAGCCGCCCTCAACACCCTAGTGGCCCTTCTAGCCATCAGTTCATACTCCCCTCGATCTTTTTCACTCCTTGAGCACTTGAATTGCCTATAGGCTGCCTTCTTTCCCCGCACCACCTCCTGGACCTCCCTGGTCCACCAGCAGGGTTTTTGAGCCCTACCGCATTTTCATCTTACTCTTGCACAGTTGCTGGTAGCATCTTGCACCCCTCTCCTGATGATTTCCTACCTACTATCAGCATCCATGTCTGACCCAATCACATCCAAATGCTCCTTAAGGATCCTTCCCATTTCCTCAAAACCTGATCCTCTGAAGCCAGTTACCTCCGTCTTTGTGCAGCCTTCTAGCCCTCCTAGGTCCAGGCAGAACCAAACCGTGGCATGGTCACTCCCCGCCAACGGGTCCCTTACCTCCAAGCCCCTAATCTGGTCACTGTCTGCCAGGACCACATCCAGTACCCATGCTTCCCTGGTCGGTTCCCCCACCTGCTGAGTTAGGAATGCATCTTGAAAGACATCCAACAACCTCTGTTCCCTGGTCACAGAAGATGTCATAGTCTCCCAGTCTGTTCCTGGCATGTTTAAGTCCCCCCAACACTACCACTACTGTTCCTCTGCCCAGTCTGCAGTGTCTCCAAACATCTGCCGCCAGACTCTCCTCCAGCTCTTCCACCAGGGCAGGGGTCTATACACCACTCCTATTTTTACTCTCTTGGCCCCCCTTGTTATCAAGGTGACCCAAATCACTTCCACAGTTCCCTCCACCTCCTCTACTCCCCCCTATGCCAGTGCAGTTTTTGATTATCATTGCTACCCCTCCTCCCCTTCCCTCCCCTCTGTCCTTCCTGAACATAGTGTAACCCTCCAGGTTCAGGTCCCAGTCGTGTTCTGCAGTGGCCCAGGTCTCAGTGACCACTGCCGCATCCACTACTCCCTCAGTTAGCATCACCTGGAGCTCAGGCATTTTATTTCCCAAGCTCCTGGCATTTAAGCAGGACTACCTTCCACCCTTTCCCTATACTTCCATTTTCCCAGCTTGTGTTCCCATGGGGATTCTGTTTTCCCCTGGTCTGCACTTTACCAGTCGGCCTTTTCCAGCAGTCCTCCAGCTCCCCAGGGGGGTGGAGACAGAGACCCTCCTTTATCGGCACCCCCTTGACAGCCTTTTCTCCCATCCCTCCCCCCTTCACAAATTTAAACCCCACTTTTCACCAATGGACCCCTCTATTTTCAACTTAAGGATCCCCTTCCCTCCAAATTGAGATGGAGTCTATCTCTAGCATACAGCTCTTTATCCTCCCATGTCTCCCCCCAATCCCCCATCAACCCATACTCTCTGACCTCACTCCACTCCCTGAGCCACTGGTTTATCTCCCTAATTTTCTTTTTGTGCTTTCCACTAGCCCTTGGCACCGGCAGGATTTCTGAGAAGGAAACTGTGCATCCTTTGTCATGACAGACCCTGGTGAGCTCCCTGAATCTTGCCTGTATCTCTAGCTCGCTATTTCTCTCAATGTCATTTGTACCCAGGTGGACCAGTATGTCCGGAGAACTCTCACAATCCTTTGCCAGCTGATACACCTTGTGCTTAGCCCTGTGCACCATTACTACAGGGAAGCATTTTGTTCTAACTGGCCAGACTTCTCCCTCCTTATGCCATTTGATACCCCTGATCATAGAATCCCCCCAACAGGAGCACTCTGACCACTCCTTTTCCTCCATTCCCCCACTTCCATGTCCTTCATCCTTACCACCGGCCCCTCCACCCATTCGGCTCCTTGTTCCTCCTCCTATCTGGGTGCCACATGCTACCCCCTCCTTATTTACCATGGCCACCCCCTTCCCTCCAATCCTATGCCTCTCCTCCTCCCGAGTATTCTTCTGTACCTTGCTAACTCTCCCCTCACTGCTCACAACTGGTCCTTCTCCCCCATCTGCTAAACTAGCCTAGCTCATCCTCCCTTCATTCTTGTCTCCATTTAGTTCCTCCTTGCTCGTCATGCTCCCCTGGCCTAAACCCTCAACTCCCTTTACTGAATCCTCCTTGTACTTCTGGTCCTTTTCCGTAACCTTTCCTCCCAACTGGTCCTTCTCCTTGCGCTTTCCTCCCCCTTTCCCCTGCCCCTCCTGCTCTGATTCACTGCTCCCCCCATTTTCCTGCATTCCAGGTCCCCCCTTGTTCTTCCTGATATCTGGCCCCTGCCTCCTGCCCCCCACTCCCTTTCTGTCTCTAACCACCCCTGTCATGGCTACATCACCCCCCTCATCCTCGAGCAGAAGAGAAGAATTGAAGCGGTTACTGAGTGTAAGGTCTGATCCACCTCCCCGCCTTGCTTCCTTCTGTCCAACCCTGGCTATCTACCTACTTCCCTGAGAATGTTGTCCCTCTGTCCCTCCTTTGTGAGGGTCCCCAATTACCTGCCTGCCTCCTTGGAAGTGTCCTTTGAACCCTTTCTGCCAGGTTCCCTATGTGACCCCTGAGTATTCTCCTGTACTCCTTTCACTTTGCTGCTGGCCCCAGTGCTTGGTGCAACCCTGTGGGAGATCCCCTGCCCCCTTCCCCAACCATACCGCCCCCCTTCCCCCAGCTGTCTCCTAATTCTCGCAACCTCCTCTCTAAGCTGTGCCAGCTGGTAGCACACTGGGCAACCACCAAACTTCCAAGCCCAGTCCAGTAGCATGGTTGCTCCACACCCTGTACACCCCACCACCCTCCCAAAGATGCAGCCCTAATGCCCTAATTCTTTTCTGTTTCAGAAAAGAAAATATAATTTAAAGGGGCTGCACTCTAAAACTGGCAAGAGCAAAGAACACTTAAAGGGGGTAACAATGTAATTTGATTAAACTATTGAATCTTAAAACTAACATCTGTCACTAGTCCCATAGAAAGTGTTTTTTTTTAACCAAAGGAAGTTTAAAGAGATATTGAATTCCCACAATTAAGAATCTTTCCATATTCATTTCTACTTTTTTGCTGGCAACTGAAGGTGAAAGCCATCTCAGCCTCAGTATGTCCCCTACTTCTGCTTACCTGTTGTCATCAACAAGATATGATCACTTGGTTGTGACCAAACCATAGGTTTCCCTCTGCCATACAGACATTTGTAATAGCCTTGATCCGCAGTGCTGAAATTTGCAATCTGAAATGTTGCTGTTTTACCCCCACTCTGAATTTGTGTTTTCTCAGTGTCATTTTGGTACAAAATAAATATGGCTCCATTCAAACCACCAGTAAGACACCTAATGGTGACATTTTTTCCAACTGATTCTGTGAACCAATGGGGTATTATTTTTATAGAAGGTTTTGGCAGGGTCTCTACATCTGTAAAAAAAAAAAGGGAAAAATAGTGGAGAGAGACACATTACAAACAAAATTATTCAGCATAACACTTTTGACCACAGAGCAGAACACACTTAAGAAAGATTGAAAGCCAACATGGGTAAGCACCCTTCAATTTAATTTATTGGCTATATAAAATAGCTACTGCACGTATTTGAATCTAACATCTGCAGTAACTATATTAAGTGAGTGAATAAAACTAATGAAGAAAAGCAATTTACAAACTGTAAACTAGTCCTGTAAATGTGTTAGCGTGCGCTGTGAATACAACAGAATGAATATATGTAACTAAATGTTTACACAAACCTATAACCCTGAAAATTTTTTTTTTTTGCTTTCTGTTTCAGAAAAGAAAATATAACTTAAAGGTGTTGCCCTCTAAAACTGGGTAAGAGGAAAAAAACTATTAAAGGTAGTGGCAATGTGGTTAGATTAAACTAAGATTAATTTAACACCGACATCTTTCGCTAATCTAGTCACAGTAAAATCATTTTTTTAAACTAAAGGAAGTGAAAGAGAGATATTGAATTCCCAAAACTAAGAATGTTTCCATATTCCCTTTTAGTAGGAAAATTCCTAGTGGTTTGAATGACGAAGTATTTGAAACTTGAACAGAATGAGCATTGATCTGATAATTTAAAGGGGCTGCACTCTAAAACTGGCAAAAGCAAAGAACACTTAAAGGGGGCAACAATGTGATTTGATTAAACTATTGAATCTTAAAACTAACATCTGTCACTAGTCCCAGAAAAATGTTTTTTTTCTTTTTTAACCAAAGGAAGTTTAAAGAGATATTGAATTCCCACAATTAAGAATCTTTCCATATTCTTTTTTACTTTTTTTGCTGGCAACTGAAGGGGAAAGCCATCTCAGCCTCAGTATGTCCCCTACTTCTGCTTACCTGTTGTTATCAACAAGATATGATCACTTGGTTGTGACCAAACCATTGGTTTCCCTCTGCCATACAGACATTTGTAATAGCCTTGATCTGCAGTGCTGAAATTTGCAATCTAAAATGTTGCTGTTTTACCACCACTCTGAATTTGCAGAAAGAACTGGCAGGGGACAGGATCAGTTGTGTTTCAGGACAGTAGCTGCTGCTTGTTGTTTTCATAGGGTTCTTGTGGATTTTACTTGGTAGGTTAGTTCTTTTCTTTCTTACTTCTAAGGGGCTAGTAGGGTATTGTTTTGGTGGCTGCTGGATGTTTGAAAACTGATTTGGTGGCTGTAAGTGGGCTCATTTTGTGGATGTTTCACCGTGTAACAGGCTGCGCTGGTAGAGGCCTATTTCTTCTGATTTAAAACCTATTTGGTTGGATTTGCTTGGAGATGGTTATTTGAATTGGAGACCTATATCTGTTAATTTAAAGCCTATTTTGATGTGTTGTTAGTGAAGCTGATTAAATTGGAGACCTGTTTCCTTTGGCAGTAAACACATTTGGGGGCTTTGAGTTGAATTTTGATTCCTTTCTGCTGACTCCAATAGCTGCAAAGGTTAGTGCATAGTGGGGGAGGGGTGTTAATGGTCTGGCCAGGTCCCAGTCAGCCAATTGACTGGAGGCAGAGCTGAATCAGGATTGAGATGTTAGCTGCTTTGTCTTCTCAGAAAGAACTGGAAGGGGACAGGATCAGTTGTGTTCCAGGACAGTAGCTGCTGCTTGTTGTTTTCACAGGGTTCTTGTGGATTTTACTTGGTAGGTTAGTTATTTTCTTTCTTACTTCTAAGGGGCTAGCAGGGTATTGTTTTGGGGTCTGCTGGATGTTTGAAAACTGATTTAGTGGCTGTAAGTGGGCTCATTTTGTGGATGTTTCACTGTGTAACAGGCTGCACTGGTAGATGCATATTTCTTCTGATTTAAAACCTATTTGGTGGGATTTGCTTGGGCCTGGTTCTTTGGCTGCAGGGCTTGGAGGGGAGACACAGGGCTGATACACTCTCTCTCGAGTCAGCTGTCTGCCCAATACCCGCCCTCCCCAACTCCTCCCTCCCCAGAAGTCTGCTAATTTATAGGGGAACACCTGCCCTGCAATTGGAGGAAAAGGCTGCAGGTGCAGCTCATGTAGTTCTAGCCACTGGGGGTTGGATTTAAAGGCTGGGAGAGAGGAGCTTAGGGAGTTGTTCTTTTCCCTTATAAGTTTAATGTGTTGTACTGCACCTAGTAACAGGGTTACTGGTGTACAGTGGGACTGTCTCTAAGATTAGTGGGTGACCTGATTAGGCAGTAGGGTGTATCTTGGACTAAGGGGGAACCTGGTGGCTCACCCAAGGAAACCTATTTGGAAGGGGATGGAACCACACATCATTAGGGCTGGCATCTTTGGGAGGGTGGTGGGGTGCACAGGGTGTGGAGCAGCCATGATACTGGACTGGGCTTGGAAGTTCGGTGGTTGCCCAGTGTGCTACCAGCTACCACAGCTTAGGGAGGAGGTTGTGGGGATTAGGAGAAAGCTGGGGGAAGGAGGGTGGTATGGTTGGGGAAGGGGGCTTGGAATCTCCCATGGGGTTGCACCAAGCACTGGGGGTGGGGGCATAGGGAAATGAGTGCAGGAGAATACTCAGGGCCACATAGGGACCCTGGCAGAGGGGGTCCAAAAGGACACTACCAAGGAAGCAGGCAGGTAACTGGGGACCCTCACAAAGGAGGGACGGAGGGGACAACATTCTCAGGGAAGTAGGCAGATGGCCAGGCCTGGACAGAAGGAAGCAAAGTGGGGTGATGGTCTGCATCTGTCCGGAGGGGAACCAGGATTCTAGGTGAGAGGTTTAAATGTTTCATTGGCAAGCATTTAAACTAGCCAAGGGGGGAAGCACTGAAAAGGAGCAGGGAAATCTGAGCCTCCCCCCACAAAACATAGTGATTAGTAAGCTAAACACCAAGGTATAGAAGTTATTAGGGAGTAGAACAGATTTAAATGTAAAAAAAGGCAAAAGCATTAAGGACAGAAATGGGGCTAAAAGGGGTAAGGCTATCAAAAAGTGGAGGGTGATGAGTACCAATGCCCATAGTCTGTGTAACAAGCTCCCTGAACTAGTGGCCTTGATGGAAGAGGGTTGCATGGATATTGTGGCAGTCACAGAAACATGGTACACAGAGAACCATGACTGGGATGTCAACATACTAGGACACACAATCTACAGGAAGGACAGGGAGGGTAAAAGAGGAGGAGAAGTAGCTCTCTATGTAAAGGAAGGGATCAAAGCAACAGAACTAAAGAGTAAACAGGGAGCAGATGAGGCACTTTGGGTTACCCTGGAGACAGGAAATGGCACCACAATCCGCATGGGGGTTGTATACAGACCCCCATCTCAGGGGGAAGGAATGGACAAGGAAATGATAGAAGGCTTTCTTAGAATGGCAGAAAAAGGGAAGATATTGTTGATGGGGGACCTGAATATGCCAGATGTTAACTGGAGCACCTTTGCTGCAGGCACATCCAAGAGCAGGGTCATTCTTGATGCCCTACACAGGGCATGCCTCAGACAGCAAGTATTGGAACCCACTCGGGAGGGAGCAATCTTAGACCTGGTATTCTCAAATGGGGATGAAGAAAGAATCTCAGATTTAGAAGTGGTAGTCATCTGGGAACAAGCGACCACCAAACAGTGTGGTTCAGATAACACAGCCATGCAACTTCATACAAAAGCAAGAGTACTGGACTTTAGGAGGCTGACTTGGGAAAATGAGAGAGTGCCTCAGAAAACCACTAGCAAACAGGCAAGAAGAAGGGGTAGAGGATCAATGGGGAGTGATCAAAACAGCCATCACAGAGGCAACAAGCCTTTGTGTAAAACAAATCAATAAAACACAACGAAGGAAAAAACCATTATGGTTCTCAAAAGAGGTAGCAGGGAAGGTTAAGGAGAAAAGGACAGCATTCAGGAAATATAAGGAAACACAGAAGGAACAGGACAGAGAACTTTATCAGTTAAAGCAGAAAGAGGCTGGGAAGGCAGTCAGAATAGCAAAGGCCCAAACCAAAGAAAGGATAGCCAATTCTGTTAAGAAGGGGGATAAGACCTTTTATAGGTACATTAGGGAGTGAAGAAAGACTAAAGGAGGGATACTGAAGCTTAATAAAGGGGAGGGAATGTGGGTAGAGGGTGACAGTGAAAAAGCAGGGATACTGAACAAATATTTCTGCTCAGTATTCACAAAGGAAGAAGAGGGGAAGTTGCCTAAACCAAACAAGAGAAACACTCTGAAGATGGGGCTCGATAACAGTCCATTTACAGAAGAAAGGGTTCTGAAAGAACTAATAAAATTGAAGGTGGACAAAGCAATAGGGCCTGATGGGGTTCACTCAAGAATTCTAAAAGAACTAAGGGTAGAACTAGTGACACCGCTGACTACTCTGTTTAACAAATCATGGGAGGGTGGGGTGGTACCCGAGGACTGGCGGAGGGCTGATGTGATTCCTCTTCACAAAAGTGGGAGCAAGACAGAGGCAGGAAACTACAGACCAGTTAGTTTGACCTCAGTGGTAGGGAAAATGATGGAATCACTTCTGAAGGAAAGAATTGTTGAGTACCTAGAGGCCAGTGGGGCACAGGACCCAAGGCATCATGGATTCACGATGGGAAGGTCATGTCAGACGAATCTAATAGATTTCTTTGACTGGGTTACCAAAGTAGTAGACCAGGGAGGGGCTGTGGACATGGCCTACCTAGATTTTAGCAAGGCATTTGATACAGTCCCATACAAAAGATTATCACACAAGATAGCCAGCCTTGGAGTGGGTCCCAAGGTGGTAGCCTGGATAAAAAATTGGCTAGACAACAGGACTCAAAGGGTAGTAGTAAATGTAGTACACAGTGACGAAAGGAGGGTTACTAGCGGGTACTGAGGGTTCAGTACTGGACCGGTCCTTTTAATGTCTTTATAAGTGACATTGCAGAGGAACTGAAGGAAAGTATGTCTCTTTGCAGATGACACAAAGATCTGCAACAGGGTTGATACACAAGATGGAGTGGAAAGGATGAGAAGGACTTGGCAAGGTTGGAGGAATGGTCAAATGTATGGCAGCTCAGATTCAATGCAAAGAAGTGCAAGGTAATGCACATGGAACAAAACCCTAGGGAAGCGTACACAATGGGGGTGAGATACTGACAACAGCAAAAATAGAAAGGAACCTGGGGTAATTATATCAGATGACCTAAAGGTGGGCAAGCAATGGAGAAGGCAGTAAGGAAGGCTGGGGGATACTGGGATGTATAGGAAGAGGCATCAATAGTAGAAAACAGGAAGTTGTTATCCTCTGTACAGACAGTTGGTGAGACCCCATCTGAGTACTATGTGCAGTTCTGGAGACCCCATCTCCACAAAGACATAGACAGAGTGGAGGCTGTCCAGAGGAGGCAACAAAATGGTGCGGGTCTGCACCAGAAGACATCTGAAGAAAGACTAAGGAGCTTAATATGTATACCCTTGAGGAAAGAAGGGAGAGGGGGACATGATAGAAACTTTCAAGTACCTCAAGGGAATTAACAAAGTCCAAGAGGGTAGCATCTTCCAGAAAAAGAGATGTGCAAGAATAAGGGGGCACAATTTGAAGATAGAAGGGGGACAGCTCAGAGGTAATGTGAGTAAGCATTTTTTCACTGAGAGGGTTGTGGATGCATGGACCAGCCTCCCTGAAGAGGTCGTGGGGTCAAGAACAGTGGGGGACTTCAAGAATGCATGGGACAGACATAAGGCAGTCCTAGTGGGGGTAGGAGGAAGTAAGCTGTTGGTTAACTAGGATCTGTCAGCTTATCTGTTAGGTAGGAAAATGGGCAGACTAGGTGGGCCAAGCGGTCCTTATCTGCCGTCATATTCTATGTTTCTATGTTTCTATGGGAGGTGGATCAGACCTTACACTCAATAACCGCTTCAATTCTCTTCTTCTGCTTGAGGATTAGGGGGGTGATGTAGCCACGACAGGGGTCGTTAGAGATGGAAAGAGAGTGGGAGGCAGAAGGCAGGGGCCAGATAGCAGGAAGAACAGGGGGGGACCTGGAATGCAGGAAAATGGGGGGAGCAGTGAATCAGAGCAGGAGGGGCAGGGGGAAGAGGGAGGAAAGTGCAAGGAGAAGGACCAGTTGGGAGGAAAGGTAAAGAAGAAGGACCAGAAGTACAAGGAGGATTCAGTAAAGGGAGCTGAGGGTTTAGGCCAGGGGAGCATGACGAGCAAGGAGGAACTAAATGGAGACAAGAAGGAAGGGAGGATGAGCTAGGCTAGTTTAGCAGATGGGGGAGAAGGACCAGTTGCGAGCAGTGAGGGGGGAATTGGCAAGGCACAGAAGGATACTCAGGAGGAGGAGAGGCATATGATTGGAGGGGATGGGGTGGCCATGGTAAATAATGAGAAGGTGGCATGTGGCACCCAGATAGGGGGAGGAACAAGGAGCCAGCTGGGTGGAGGGGCCGGTAGAAAGGATGGGGGACATGGAAGTGGGGGAATGGAGGAAAAGGAGTGGTCAGAGTGCTCCTGCTGGGGGATTCTTTGATCAGGGGTATCAAATGGGATAGGGAGGGAGAAGCCTGGCCAGACAGAACAAGATGCTTCCCTGGACTAACGGTGTACAGGGCTAAGCACGAGGTATATCAGATGGCAAAGGATTGTGGGGGTTCCCCAGACATACTGTTCCACCTGGATACAAATGACATTGAGGGAAATGTGAGCTAGAGATACAGGCAAGATTCAGGGAGCTCGCCAGGGTCTGTCATGACATAGGATGCACAGTTTCCTTCTCAGAAATCCTGCCAGTGCCAAGAGCTAGTGGGGAACACAAAAGGAAGATTAGGGAGATAAACCAGTGGCTCAGGGGTGGTGTGAGGCCAGAGGGTATGGGTTGATGGGGGATTGGGGGAGACCTGGGAGGATTAGGAGCTGTATGCTAGAGATAGACTCCATCTTAATTTGGAGGGGAGGGGAATCCTTAAGTTGAAAATAGAGGGGTGCATTGGTGAAAAGTGGGGTTTAAACTTGTGAAGGGGGGTGGGATGGGAGAAAAGGCTGTTAAGGGGGTGCCGATAAAGGAGGGACTGTGTCTCCACCCCCCTGGGGACCTGGAGGATTGCAGAAAAAGGCTGACTGGCAAAGTGCAGACCAGGGGAAAACAGAATCCCCATGGGAACATGAGCAGGGGAAATGGAACTATAGGGAAAGGGTGGAAGGTAGTCCTGCTAAATGCCAGCTAGCTTGGGCAATAAAATGCCTGAGCTCCAGGTGATGCTAACTGAGGGAGCAGTAGATGTGGCAGTGGTCACTGAGAGTTGGGCCACTGCATGACATGACTGGGACCTGAACCTGGAGGGTTACACTATGTTCAGGAAGGACAGGGGAGAGGGAAGGAGAGGAGGGGTAGCAATGATAGTCAAAAACTGCATTGGCATAGGGGGAGTAGAAGAGGTGGAGGGAACTGTGGAAGTGATTTGGGTCACCTTGATAACAAGGGGGGGCAAGAGAGTAAAAATAGGAGTGGTGTATAGACTCCCTGCCCTGGCGGAGGAGCTGCAGCACAGTGTGGTGGCAGATGTTGGGAGACACTGCAGACTGGGCAGAGGATCGGTGGTAGTGTTGGGGGACTTAAACATGCCAGGAACAGACTGGGAGACTATGACATCCTCTGTAACCAGGGAACAGAGGTTGTTGGATGTCTTTCAAGATGCGTTCCTAACTCAGCAGGTGAAGGAACTGACCAGGGAGGCACGGGTACTGGATGTGGTCCGGGCAAACAGTGACCAGATTGGGAGCCTGGAGATAAGGGACCCATGGGTGGGGAGTTACCATGCCACGGTCTGGTTCTGCCTGGACCTAGGAGGGGTAGAAGGCTGCACAAAGATGGAAGTAACCGACTTCAGGGGGGGCGGATTTTAAGGAAATGGGAAGGATCCTTAAGGAGCATTTGGATGGGACTGGGTCAGACATGGACACTGATAGTAGGTGGGAAATCATCAGGAGAGGGGTGCAGAATGCTACCAGCACCTGTGCAAGAGTAAGACGAAAATGCGGTAGGGCCCAAAAACCCTGCTGGTGGACCAGGGAGGTCCAGGAGGTGGTGCAGGGAAAGAAAGCAGCCTATAAGCAATTCAAGTGCTCAAGGAGTGAAAAGGATCGAGGGGAGTACGAGCTGATGGCTAGAAGGGCCACTAGAGTGGTGAAGGTGGCTAAGGCAAGGAAGGAGCAGAACCTGACCAGGGAAATTAGGAGAGGGAACAAGGGGTTCTTTAGATACATTGGGGAAAAACAAAGGGTGAAGGGGCAGATTAGCAGGATTAAATCAGGGGAGAGATGGGCACAAGACCCAGAGGAGCAGGCTGAGGTACTAAATGAGTACTTCACCTTAGTTTTCACCAAGGAAAATGGGGGTGCTGCATCATACATGGGAGGAGACAGAGATACTGAGGAGGGGGAGACCCTTACCGATCGGTGGGTCTGGGGAGAGGGGGAGGAATCACTGGCAATCACTGGCAGGTGGGGGGAGGGCTAAGCAGGGAGAAGAGGTACCGGAAGTAGAAATCACAGCAGAGAGAGTGAGGGAAGCCCTCAGCTCCCTTAAGACGGAGAAAGCACCAGGGCCAGATAAATTACATCCCAGAGTGCTGAAGGAACTTGCGGATGTCCTGGTGAAACCCCTGATGGAGCTTTTCACCATCTCTCTGAAGACAGGGTGGGTGCCCCAAGACTGGAAGGTGGCACATATAGTGCCTATCCACAAGGGGAGAACAAGGGAGGTGGCAGGAAACTACAGGCCTGTCAGCCTGACATCAGTGGTGGGTAAGGTGATGGAGGGCATTGTCAAGGAGAGGCTGGGGGGGACCTGGATAAGTCAGGGTGCCTGGACGATAGACAGCATGGATTCATTCTGGGGAAATCATGTCAGACAAACCTGGTGGAGTTCTATGACTGGATGACAAGTGCCTTGGACCTGGGTAAACCAGTGGACGTCCTCTTTCTAGACTTCAGCAAGGCATTTGACTCTGTTCCTCACGTGAGCCTGTTGGATAAGCTGGGAGAAATGGGGGTGGGGAACCAGATGATCACATGGATAGGCAATTGGCTCCAGGACTGGACCCAGAGGGTCGTAGTTGGCAGGATAGTCTCATCCCCAAGGAGGGTTATTAATGGAGTCCCACAGGGATCAGTCCTTGGGTCCCTTCTGTTCAATGCCTATGTCTCTGACATAAGGACAGGAATCAGGAGTGAGATGAGTCTCTTTGTGGATGACTCGAAACTGGGGGCAGTGGTGGATGGGGTGGAGGTGAGGGTGGCCCTACAGGGGGACCTGCAGGCTCTGGAAAGATGGTCTAGAAAGTGGAAGCTGAGGTTCAATGCAGGGAAATGCAAGGTACTTGACCTGGGGGCCAGAAACCCAGGCCAAGTGTACACCCGGTGGGGGGGAAGTTCTACAAGTCTCAATGGCTGAGAGGGACCTGGGGGTGGTGGTGGATGTCAAGATGAATAACTCTGAGACTTGTAGGAGGGCAGCAGCCAAGGCCAAGAGGATGCTGGGATGCATCGCTAGGGGGATCACCTCCAGAAGGAGGGAAGTGATATTCCCTCTGTATAACTGCTTGGTGAGGCCACACCTTGAGTACTGCATGCAGTTTTGGAGGCCACACTTAAAGAGGGACATTAACCTCCTGGAGAGGGTCCAGAGGAGGGCAACCAAAATGATTTGGGGCTTGGGGGACAGAACCTTTGAGGAGAGGCTCGAAGAGCTAAATATGTACACATTGGAAGAGAGAAGGGACCGGGGGGACATGATAGAGGTCTTCAGGTACATGAAGAGGGTAAATAAGGGAGGAACAGTCAGGGTGCTTCGAAGGAAGGAGGAGGGGGCCACTAGAAGGCATGGGTGGAAGCTGGAGGGGAGAAGATTCAGGGGAGAAAGGAGGAGGTGCTACTTCACTGAGAGGGTGGTGGAGCCATGGAATTCACTGCCTAGGGGGCTGGTGGAGGCAGAGACAGTGGAGGGGTTCAAGAGGGGGTGGGACAGGTACAGGGGAAGGGTTCTGGAAGCAAAATCCAATGCAGTAAGAACATCCGGAACTGGGAAGGGAGAAGCCAGAGAAGGCGAGGGGGACAGCAAGGTCAGCACCCAGGGTGGGGGCTGACCAAATGAACAGACACAAAAGACCATGAGGCCTATTTTGCTGGCATTTTAATATGTTAGTATAAAAAACATTCAAGTAACAGATTTTAAACTGATGATTTTGTGGGGTCATTATGACTGGGGCATCTGAGGCATCTTTGCTCTCTGAAGGTGTGGTGATTCACAGTGTTCAAGATATTAATGACTGAAATAATAAGGCTTTATGTTGTAGAATCACATGTATTTATGGAATTATATATTCACTGGAAAAAAATTGATGACATTCTTAATAATTGTGACTGTGCACCACAACCAATAAAATATTGGTAAAGTTTGTACACTTTTTTCTAATTACACATTTCTGAAATTATTCTGTTACGCAAAGTCTATCCTGAAGAGGTGTAGGTTGTTTCTGTAAGACACTGATAATTATTAACTGGCAGTTAAACTTTGAAAAATAAAAGCAAATTGCAAGAAATTACTGTGGTGAGTGAATCATTATTCAAATGTTTATTCGTTGCTATTAGCCCACTATTGGAAGGGACCACACTGTCTAAACATAATTATTTCTTTGCAAAAATTTCATGGAACTGTTCAAAATTTTTTGGGCTAGGCAAGGTCAATTTTATTTTTACGTTGTCCAATCCCAGAGACTCTGGGTGCTTTACACAGGAAGCAAACCAGTAAAAACAATACCACTTATAAAAGCCATGCAAAAGGAAAGAAATTAAAGTCAGTAATTCAGTCATACAGTATATAACACTTCAGATGGTCTGTGCATTCAAGTATCTTCACCAGGGAAAGCCAGAGAAAATGGGTACACCCTTAGCCCTTTTTTAAAGGACTCAACCACTGGGGCTCCCATGACAGCAAATGGAAGTGTATTCCACAGTGTCAGCACTATGACACTAAATACTCAGTCACCAGATGTCTTAAGCCTGACCTTTGGAATTTCAAGGAGGTCCCTGGTTGCAGAATGGAAAGAATGGATTGAGGAGGCCGGTGTGAGGAGATCAGTCAGATAGCCAAAGTACATAAAGAAATACAGGATACAGTACACTATATGGTGAGTAAGTATAGAAAATATTAAATGAAGAATATTTCACCCCTGAAAAAAGGAGTTATTGGTCTTGGTGGATCCACCCGGTGAACAAAATGTACATAAATAAATACATGATATTTAATAAGGCAGTGAGAGTTATCTGTATATATCTAGAAATCGGCCAAATAGCTTTAGTTCCTATATCTCAACCATTTTTACAGACAGATGCTTACAGTGGTGCTCAGTATCAAGTTTGCTCTTCTCTAGTCATGTCAGTGAGCACTTTTGGACATGAACTGCCAGGAATGCACAGTTCCATCACTACAACTTGTTTAATTGCTATGCGTTTCCAATCAATTGTGTCTAGTTGTATCTCAAGGCACCATGGCAATTGTGTTACAACATGTCCAGTCAAGAAGTAACCTCACACTGAGCATGCTGCATCCATAATGTTTTTGGAAGTGTTTTAAAGTTATAGGGGCTCGTACATTTCACAATGTTACTGTACTTTTTGGTGATAATTTGTGAATGTTTTCCAAACATGTTGATACTCATAACTCTGCTGCCCTTAGATGCATACAAATAACTGTCATTGCTTTATTAAATATGATGTATGTATTTATGTAAATTTGGTTTACCGGGTGGATCCACTGAGATAAAGAACTCCCTTTTTCAGGAGTGAAATATTCTTCATTCAATATTTACTTCTTTATCATGTATAATGCATTGTATCCAGTATTTCTTTATGTACTTTGTCACACATATCTGTTATTAATCCTAGGTCATCCCAGCCCAATGGCACTGAGGATTGAGGTGCTGGACACCACACCTCACACCACGCCGACAACCCAGGTTCAGGAACAAGCCCAGCATTCAGGGGTCGGCAGGGGAGGACTGGGATTGAGCATCTGCAGACTGCTCTCCTGGAACTGGGGTGTGTTGGGGAATCTCACCATGCTGTAGCATCCCCTGGGGATGCTCGGGGGCACTACTAGTGCTGGAGATACTGGAGGGGAATGCAGCAGACATCGGCATGTTGTGCCTGGACATCATTGCACATCTGTGTTCCAAGGGACCAATTGAAGGAAAATGGCTGGGTGCAACTGTGCAGCTTAATGGCCATGCTCCGAGCTGCCTGGAGGACTTTGGCGGAATCCTGTTGGGGAGGGTCCAGGGCTGTTCGGTCTGGCTGAGGCAGAGGGGGAACCCTTCGGTGGGATGGCAAGATGGCTGCGCCAGATCCTCCTGGGTGTAGTTAGAGCTACCCAGCTCTTTGGGTGGGCAGAGCCAGTGGCTGGGTACCCCAAAGCCAGAGTGTGCCGCAAGTGAAAAAGTAATACATGATAACAAAAATCCTAAGTTATCCCTCAAAAAGGGACCTCTGGTCTCAGTGGACCTACCTGGATACCAAAATACAATCAATCAATAAGTTTAGCAGGTGTCAATAAGCCCTAAACATTTCAAATCTTGAAATAGTTAGCTGAGTCATTTAAAAGTGTACAGATGGCATGCCATAAGTTACTACAAATTATTTATTGGCAAAATTTCATGAATATTTTCAAAATGTTCTTGAAATTTCATGAATACTAGCTAATGGTCCACAGATCAATGAATGGGATTTTAATTTCACAAAGCACTATCACCAATGTATCCCAGGGCCATCTCAAACAGTGTGACTGGAACGGCCATGGCCATACCACATTTTCCCCCATGCTTCGCTGTAATTGCACTGAAAAGATCCAATCAAAATCCCTCCTTCTCCCCTGTCAATGTGTTGCAACTTGCTGTACTTTTCATGCATGGTCATTAGATGGCCTCGGTCCACACTCTGGCCCACTGGCAGTGTGTTTTCAGTCACATGTTTACCAGTCTGGCAAACCACATGGGTGACAACAACAAACACCACTGCACTGGGAGCCATGGACACCATGCAGATACCCTTTTCTTCTTGTCTATGCTCCCTGCATCCTTCACCTTCCTCACTATGCCACCAACTCCTCCTGCTGACCACTCCCTGGCCCTTTTCTAGGGCAGGGGATGTTCTGGCTTTTGGCCTGATGATTGGGCAGTATGAGCACATCAGGGAGGGTCTTGTGCCTATGGCTTCCCTTCTTGCTGCCAAGCAGTGTGAAATGAACAAGGGGAGAGGGAGGGGTTGGTGGGACAGCAGGCAAGGAGAGGGGATGGGATGGAATGGAGGGGAATCAGGGAGGGAAAAACAGAAAGAAGAGAAAAAAAAAGAAATTCTCCATGTTGGGGAGACAGTCCCCTTTTTCTGAGGTGCTCCTATCCTCTGGGTATTACACAGACAAGAATACAAAAGGGGGAAGGACCAGGAAAGAGGAGGAAGGGAGGGGTTTAGGTGGGGAGGTGGGGCAGCTGCACTGGTATGAAGCTAAGAGCTGCACAATCGGGCAGCCTGGATAGACCTGTGGGCCTTTTCTGCTGGCAATTTCATATGTTCTAGATTACAAATTTCGATGAGAAAAAAAAACCTTTAGGCTTGGGTAAACAATGGGGGGAATTTACCACTGACATCCACGACCCTACCACTTTTCAGGCCACTCAGCAACCAATGCCCCATACCATAAGGGTCTCAGAAAAGCTCACATTTACTATTAGGAATATCCATACAGTAGTTCTGTGAATGTTCTCCTTCTATGGACCTGTCTGTCTTACATCATTCATGCAAATGTGGGCAGCAATAGTCTTCCTCCCTCCAGCTGAATTGCCTGACCCAGGATACCACTTATTTGTCCTGTGCTGCAAGCAGATAAATCACCTCAACTGCATTAGCACTATGTTTATTCAGCTAACTTGTACTTCACTCACTGCCCTAATTATAAAGTCACCAAGAAATACTACTATCTTGCCAGTCTGCAAAGACTTCTCCATCTTCTCTGTGGCAACTCAGGTCTGACTAGGTAATATTTATGGTACGGCTTTTGCAAAATAATCACAAAATGTCATGAGCTCTGCCAAAACTTATGAAATTCCACAAGGAGCCCTTGGGTTTATTTTCCATTTTGCTCAACCATCTATTAAGCAATAGATTCAAAAACTGATGCACACTAAACGTCTCAGTCTCTGCACCTGCCAGATTTGGCAGCATCAAGTTATATAGCTTTAAAGTTACATGGGTTTAAATTCTCACCATTTCCTTACTTGCAAAAGCTGCTTATAGCTGTTCTGCCCTGACAGCTAGTGACCTGATTATTGATGTGTACACCCTTTAATGTAAGGACAAAGATTTCTCCAAAGAGTGTAACAGTGCATTTGTTGTTCTGCAGTTACAGGGACTCATGGCATAGTCTACTTATTTACATTTTGTAAAATATTTGGCTGCTTATTTCTCAGCTATCTTTACACCTATAACAAATACACCTGACACTTAGCATGCATACTCCTTTTGTACATGCCCTGAGCACTGCTCTTTTTGATGAGTTCTGTAAGACATTTTTTAATAAATTAGAAAATAATGAAACTTACATTTTGGAAAAATTTAATGAACGTTCCACATATACAGTATATTTTAACAGTTCATGAAGTGGAAATGTCAAAAAAAGTTTGTTGACATATTGTTCCTTGTACAAGATGCACAAATTAGGTGTTGTATTGATACCTTGTGATGGACTAACAGAGATTACAGAACAATCTTAAAGCTTTTGATCCAAATCAGTGATAAGCAGCCATCTCTAAGACTGTGGCAATGAGTACGTCAAATGTCACAGATTGGAATGTTTATGTAGTAAATCACCTGATGGTACCAGTCACACTGAAGGTAAGTTAAAGAAAGTGGGCAGGATTCACAACTCTTTTTATTCTAAGTTTCCCTCTGCAACTGTTGCTGCAGACTGGAATAGCCTGCAGCTGCTGTGGTTCCAATGCACAGCCGCAGCAGTTGCGGAGGGAGTTATGGCTGCTTCCAGCATCCTTAGCCCATTCTCACAGCTGCGGCCATCACCCTGAAGACACCACCCACAGGCAGCCATAGGTCGTGGAGCCAGTCATAATCCAGCTCCACCTTTGTGAATACCCACAGCTGCGGGTAACTTGCAGATCCACAAGTCGCAACTGACTTGCACCAAGGTTTACCCGCAGCTTCGGGTATTCTCAGCAGCTGTGAATTCTGCCCAGTGTGTGTGTGTGTGTGTGTGTGTGTGTGTGTGTGTGTGTGTGTGTGTGTGTGTGTGTGTCGGCTGCTTATCTCTGGTAGTATTTTTTAACTAATTGCTAATCTGTCACACCCATGTGAAAAATGTTTTCCCTCTGGGCTTTAAAGAGTGAGTTTCTTAAAGAGATCTGCTATTTCTTCCAAAGAAGACCTCTGTTTGGGGATGAAAATTTAAAATTTGAACTGTAATCCCTGTTGGTCCGATAAAATGTAAATGAAGTAGAATTGGTAATCTTGCCCAAATTCCACTGGTAAAATTTAAATCTTACAAAGTACCACTGATGAAATCTGAAGCAAAGACTGTAGTAATACAGCCGACTGAGCTAGAGCAAAGGAAGTGATTATATTGTACTTTATCACTGTTTCACTCTTGCTCACACTTGCTTATGAGGCTTGGTTCCTTAACCGTTTCACTGCCAGGGGAATTTTACACTTCTGCGAAAGGCGCATTTTGTAATTTCTCCAATATATTATTTAAAATTAAAATATCCCTATTTTTTTCTTCTAAGAAAAGCAGGGAAAATCATGATTTCCTTTTATTGGTAGAATCTGACCTTTTTATGGGCAATAATGTTTTGTTCATGCCTGGCCATGTGACCGTGAATCACTGCCAGAAATGTAAACCAAATGCTATTTCTACTCATAATGGTTGAAAAGAGATCACGGTGATCACGTGATGAACTACCAGGGAGTAGACGTCTTTGAGAAGGCTCCCGAGTCCCGACGAATAATACTTATAGCTTAAACACTTTAGGACCCCACAATTCTGATATAGCGAGGAGTTTTGATTGTTAAGAGGGTGCTGCATTGTGGAGGGTGATTCCAAGTTGTGTATCGTAGGAGAATACAGTACCAGAACAGCAACGGCTACGGAAAGTGAAATAGCTGAGATGGAGCAAGGAAGCCCCGAGCCTCTAGCAGTAAGAACGCCGGTGACTAAACGCTCAGAGCCCCATTCACCTACCTCCGAGGAGCCTGAGGATCAGAGAGCAGAAGGTCAAGGGGGGCACTCAACCTCAGAGGACATTAGTGAAATAAATCAACTTCTACAAGGGCTGGTTGCTGATTTTACAATATTGAAACCTGCTCTGCATGCTCTTACGCAGATAGTAGGGGATGTAGAGGCCAGAGTTGCATCACAGGAGAGAAAAACGGGAACCATGGAAAAGGAGATGATTAGCTTGAAAAGGCATGTGAAAAAGCTAGAAAACTGCTTAGAGGACCAAGAAGTGCAGAGCCAGAGGAACAATCTAATAATGGCAGGCCTGCCTGAGAAATCAGAAGGCCCAGACTGTGCAGCCTTCATACAGGATCTTCTACTGGAGCTGTTTGGGGTGACACCGTTTGGTGACTCTTACAATATCGAGAGGGCCCACCGCTCACTGAGAGAGACCACCCCCACCTGGAACTCGTCCTCGAGTCATTATTATGAGGTTCCTGAATTATAAGCAGAAAACCCACGTTTTGAATAAAGCTAAAGCTAATAGGAACTTGCAGTGGAATGGAGCTTCTCTCTGGCTGTTTCAAGATTTAGTGCCTTCGGTGAGAGAAAAGCAGTAAGAGTACACGGATATAAAGAATAAGTTGTATATGGTAGGAGTGAAATTTAGACTACAATATCCAGCCACACTGGTTGTAAAATTGCCAAAAGGTGACAAAAGATACCTTACAGCAGATGCAGACTTGGAAAGCCTCAGAGTGGAGCTACCAGATTTGTTCAAGTCGGTGACTTGAGGAAAAAAGGGACTGGTAAAAATGCAAGTGCCGCAGTGAAAAAAGTGGACTAACAGTGCTGGGGAAAAGCTGCACTGGAGGGCAGAACTCTTGGTTTCTCATCTTGATTTCAGACTTGACCCAGGAACTGCAGGCTAATGTTGTAAAGACCCCCCCCCTTTTTTTTCTCTTTTCTCTCCATGAGTGGGGAGACAGTGACTGAGGGCTTTGCGAGGTGGTGAAACGAAGTCCCTCAGTGGCTTCTTTTACTTGATTCTGTGCTTACTTCTGTTTTTCACGATATACATCAGACTATTGTAGTGGATCACTATGAAGAGAGTGGCTCTAAATATTGAGAATAGGACGGACCAAAGGGGCTTATGACTGAGCTGTGACTAAGAAATAAGGAAGTAGGGGGGCCCCGCTGTATTCAAGCTAAGGGGCACAGGAATTAGATTGAATGAATGGGTCTCATGTAGGGAATGAGAGTCTTCATAGAGAAGCGAGAAGGAGGCTAAGAAGTAACATTCTGCGAGACTGTGTGATACCTTACTTCATGCTCAGGGGAACTTGACAGGGAGAGGACAGCTATTAAGAAGTTATTAGGCTTCTGCAGCAATGGTGATATTTAAGTAGGGAGGAGGGTGGTAACCCATGTGAAGCTGGGCCACTAAAATGTTTTCTTTTTTTTTTTCCCTTTAATAATCTAAAGCCAAAAAGGGTGATAGGTTAGTTTGAATCTGCAGTTGCGGTGGGCGAGTAGGCAGGGAGCTATCAGTGGATCACACTGGAACTCAGGGGGCGATTGGAGACATCTTGATAGCTGACTTATACGTCTCGGGAAGAATAAGTAGGGAGATCGTAGGATTGGAGGTGGTAAGAAAGGGAGTTACGGGGGGGGGGGAACGAGAGAGAATCCAAGACATATGGCATAAGGAAAGTAGAATTTATGAGAGTGAAGATCAGAGGTGAGGCTGTAGTAGATGGTATCACTTAGAATTCTTTTGTGGAATGTAAAAGGTCTCAGGGAAAGGAAGAAAAGATTGGTTATGCTATGATACATAAATCAGTTTGGGTTCATATTGCTGCACTTCAGAAAACCCATTTATTGAATGACGAATTGCATCTACTTAGGAAGGGATGGGTGGGCAAGGTAGTCAGAACTGGAAGTGAGAAAGCCTCGGGCAGGGTAACGATATTAATTAGGAGAGACTGCCCATACATAATTGATCAAATTCAATTAAGAGAGGATGGTAGGGGGATATACATGATGGGCTCAGTTTTGGGGCATCCATTACTGTGTGCCTCAATTTATGGTCCCACTCTGGCTAAATCAGAATTTTTCACCTCATTGGAGGCTGATACTGTCACACTTCTCCAGGGCTCACTTATTTTGGCAGGAGACTGGAATATCTGTTTTGACAATAGGCTCAACTGGAGTTCTGCTTCTGATAAAGTACCCAGCTCCTCACAAGTAGCACTATATAGATTTTTGGAAGTTACAGCACTAGTAGATCCATATAGGATGTATAGGAAAGGGGATACGGAGATGACCTTCTATTCAGTGGTCCATAAGACACATACGAGGATTGACTCTTTTTTGGTCAATAGGGAAGTTTAAGGGGTGTTACAGGTATGCACACTTTCGATAGGATACTGTCTGACCATTCCTCAATCCAATTGCTATGGGAGATAGACAATATTCCTTCTAAGCCATACTGATGGCGACTGGATGAAGAGATTTTAACGGTGGACAATATGGTGACTAAATTGGGGGACATACTTAATGAAATTATTCAAATTCAAATTCCGACTCTTGAGGATAAGAAATTAGCTTAGCCCATCTGCAAAGTACTGTATGCAGGAAGGGCACAGGAATATACTGCTAGGTGGAATAAATTGAATAGGGCATGGGAGGAGTTCATAATTGGGGCCATTAAGTCATTATCACCTCTAGAGGGCTCTTCTGTAGAGATGGATAGGGAATTAAGGGAGTTAAAAGAAGAATATAGAGGTACATTGAATTGTAGGGCTGATCGTTGGCTGGAAAGATTGAATGTCAAATACTTGCTACAGGGGGACACACCATACTGTTTATTGGCCCATAGGATTAAGGAGCGGGAGGTGGAAAGAACGATTGTGGCAGTGAATTTTGGAGGAGAGTTCATCTCGGAACCTCAAAGATTGGCTAATGCCTTTGTGTAGTACTATGCTGTGATATATCAGGAAGGGGCCCCTAGCTCAGAGACAGAAATAAAAGGGTTCCTTGATAAAATACCATTGCCCAGATTAGATCTAGAGCAGGCCTAGGCACTGGCTGCCCCAATATCGGAGTTGGAGATTATGGAGATAATTAAAGACTTGCCAAATGGAAAGGCACCAGGGCCGGATGGCCTGTCGGCCAAATTTTATAAAGTACATGCAGTGACAATAATACCTCTATTGAAAGAACTCTTCTCGACTATTATGAAAGGTGGGGTTCACCACCTTCCTCTATATCAGGCCTATATTACATTGATTCTAAAGCTAGATAAACCCAGAGACCTACCGGGTAATTATAGGCCCATAGCTTTAATAAACCAAGATATTAAGGTACTCACAAAGATTTTGGCTAATAGGGTCTTGAAAGTCGCTCCTTTATTAGTTAGTCAGGATCAAGTTGAGTTTATGCCAAGGTCGGGGGGCGCATGATGCAATAAGGAAACTACACCATATTTTACATAGTGCTTCCAATTCAAAATCTGCTATGGCTCTTGATGCCGAGAAGGCATTCAATTGGATTTCCCATGAATTCTTATTCCTTACAATGGAGAAAATGGGGTTTCCAATGGGTTTTCTTAGAGGCCTAAGAAATCTTTATGAAGCTCCCACAGCCAGGGTCTTATGTAATGGATATCTCTCAAAAGAGATCCTCCTGCGAAACGGAACTAGGCAGGGCTGTCCCTTGTCACCAGTTTTATTTAATATGTATTTGGAACCTTTGTTAAGATCTCTTGCTATGGAACCCAGGGTTCAGGGGATTAAGGTTCAGGGGATAGAGCTTAAATTCTCGGTATTTGCCGATGATATCTTGCTGCATTTAAGTTATCTGTCAGACAGTTTTCAAAATGCCTTGGAGATCATTGGGAAATTTTCAATGGTGTCCAATTATAAATTAAATCTAACTAAAACCCAAGTTCTTCCACTTACGGTATACACCCATAGAGCTGACTTTGAGCACCTGCAGCTTAATTGGGCCTCGGAAAAAATTAAATACCTGGGAATTTGGATTTTAGCTAGGTCAGCAAATGGGGTGGAGGAAAATGTGGGTAACATAGTGGCCACAATTAAAAATGACATTGTAAGGTGGAAGAAACTTCCTCTATATTTCGCTGCTAGACTGGGATTAATTAAAATGAACCTTCTGCCCAGATTGCTGCACCTGATTTATCTCTCACCCTATATTATTCCAAAGGGAAGGTTTATCAGTATTCAAAGGATAATCTCAGAATTTTTATGGGATTCTAAGCCCCCAAGGAGGAAACACACCATTTTACACCTCTCCCATCTTAAGGGAGGCATAAAGCTTCCAGATTTAATATTATATTATGTAGCAGAGCAATTAGGACTCATGGGACACTGGGAAATGTATGGGGGAGATGAGGGATACATTCCAACTTGGCTTTGAATTGAACAACTTACCTTAAAAGACACAAAACTTTCCCCAGCTGCATTATTATTTGCAGATCCAGAGGCTCTGCCTGGCATAGGAAAGCACTGTCCAATATATAAATCAGTTAAAGCATGGTGGGAGTTGAGGAAAGCACAATGGGGGGCAAGGGATCAGCCTATAGTAGGAAACCCTAACTTTCGCCGGAGGAACCGAATACTTACCCATCAATGGGCATCACAGCTGTCAGAACTGAATTTGGCAGACTTCATACTCGCAGACAGGGTATACTTACCAACACAGACTAGAGACTGGGATTTTTTTTAAAAGATCCAGATTACAAAACTGGTACAGAAGTTTATGCGAGATAATAAAGATCGGGGACAAACTTTATTTACGTGGGACCATCTAAGGGAGATTGACCTCTTACAGCATCCCTCTCAAAAGTATATAAGGTGCTGTTAGATTATGTTAGCACAGAACCCAAAGCTCAGACAGTGTATTGGGAAAAAGCACTATACCCCCTGAGACCTGACTGGAAAGAAGTTTGGAAGCATATGAAACCTTTGCCTATTCCGAAGTATAAGACTATGCAATTCTTTAATAGTTCAAATATCTACTACACCCCTGCTAAGCTATGTTCTAGAAAACTCAGACAGACAGATCGGTGTTTTAGATGCGGAACAGAACCAGGAGACCTATTACACGTATTGTGGACCTGTTCTCGAATTCAGTCACTATGGGTTCAACTTGGAAAAGAAATGGATCCGTTACTAGACTACTCTGAGTACATTAGCCCAGAGATGTGTATATCAGGAGACATGAGGGCGGTAGTGAGAGTCTCAGCTAAATACCATGTGTCCTTTATGTCAGCCGTAGTCAAAGCATTTGTCTTAAGACAGTGGAAAGAGGATAGCATTTATTGTTATGATCAATGGGTTAGGGATCTCCTACAGGTCTTGGATAGACTTATAAGGCTTATGTTAATAGAAGGGAAAAAGAAACTATATGATAGAAGGTGGGGGGCTTTGGAGACAGTGTACTCAATGCTGTTGAAAGGTCCTCGGGTTCAGATCTGTCTGTCTGGAGAAGATTAGCCGGTAGTTTTCTTGTGAGAAAGTTTGAAGGGTCTGAGATTGAATGGAAATATATGACTTCTATTGGATGTTTTTTACATGCATAGGCATAACTCTCTCATAAAGATATTTGCCTAGGTCAGATAGTATGCTTATACCTGGTTGAGCAGGATGGATTCTCTCTCTTTCCTAGGGACACAGTTATTAAAGGTTAGTCCACAGCAAGTACAATTATGTTTAAGGAGGGATAATCTTATATAGCAATTTGGGCAAAGTAAAAGGCTAGACTAATACCAAACTTGAAAGAACTGACTTGAAGGTTACTGCAATAAGAATGGGCTAAAATGTTTGGTGATGATAAAATATAAATGTGATTGTAAATAGTTTGGGGGTTGCATATAGTATCCATATCCAGTTTAGGGATGTGGGCCCGGGTATGTATCCTGGGATGTATGTATGTATGTTATACTGTTGGAAATAATAAAACTTTAATGAAAAAAGATCCCAAGGGCCTGATATTTAAAACTTTGCCCGGCTGCAAAATTGAGTTTGCCCCCTCAAACAAGATTTTGTGTGGTAGGGCAATATTGAAAAATTTGGTTAGTACTGACAAATTCCCCTTGCACCCATGCAAATGACAGAGGGGGTCTGCAATGTAATTGAAGGGGTGAGGGCCTGAATATTGCTGCAGTTCAGTATTCAGTGTATGTGTACTACAGAAGGCTATTTTGCTCAGTCCCCTTGCACAACACATATAACACTGATGGAAACCCTGACTTACTCATGTACAACCATAGCGGTTAGTGGATGCAGTACAGCACCCACAACCCTCAACACAGTGGTCCCTGGTTGTCTAGTGTTCCCCCTCATCTCCAACTGCCATCCCATTAAGGAATAACAAATATCTCCCAGGTAGTCTAGTGATCTACCCCCCATTGTCAATCGCAGACCTGTGAAGAAATAAAAAATATCTGCCTGGTATTCTAGTCTTCCCTTAACCCCATCATTGATTTCTGTCCCATTATGAAATAAAATAGATATCCCTGGTGGTTTAGTTGTGACTCCACCCACTGCATATCATTATCCCTTGAAGAAATAAAAAATATTTCCCTGGTTGTCTAGTCGTCCCTCCTCCCATCGCCAATTGCAGTCTTGTTATGAAATAAAATAGATATCCCTGGTGATGTAGCGGTCCATTCCCCCATCGCTGATTGCCGTCCCACGAAAAATTAAAAATATCTCCTGGTAGTCTAGTGCCCCCCCATTGCAGATTGACATCCCATTAAGAAGTAAGAAATATCTAACAGGTGGTCTAGTTGACCTCCCCCATCCCCATCCTGGATACCTTGTATAGTTGTGGTAACTTTTTCCCTGGTGGTCTAGTGAACCTCATCCCTTGCAGGTAATGACCCACCATCCTGCTACCCCATCCAATACTGACCCAGAACCAGCAACCAGTGCAGCTCTCCAATCACCACCACAGTAGGCCACTGACTGAACTGTCAATGAGTGCATACTGTATGCAGTACACACTCAGTGACAGTTCAGTCAGTGGCTGGCTGCAATGGTGAGCAAAAGGCTGTGCCAGTTGCCAGGTCTGGGTCAGGATAAAGAGAGTTGGGTGGTGGGTCACCATCTGCCAGGGCAGGGTGTAGGGGTCCACTAGACCACCATAAAAAGGATTATCACAATTATGCAGGGTATTGGGGAGGGGGGAACTGCGAGACTACCTGAGAGATATTTCTTATTTCATAACATGACAGAAATCACCAATGGAGGGAGGGACTACTAGATCACTAGATATAGCTTCATTTATTTATTCATTTTTATGTTCGCTTGCATGCATGTGCAAGGAACGTTTTGAGAGAGTAGTACACTTTGGAGGTGTGCTTCTCCCTTGCAATCCACTGCTCCCTTGAGCAGGCATGGTGGTCCTGCACCAATGGGTGCAGGAACTGTGTATGACAGTGGTGGTCTTCGCTTCAAAGAAAACCTTGCTGTCATACAGAGCACTGCATCATGCCACCCCCCCATGTCACGTCACCCCCCCAAAAGCTGTGGTGTCACCCTGGGAGCCCACCCCAGCATGGCAAACGTCCCCCCGTTGTTTGCTGACAGGGCTGCCTAATCCCACGTCAGCTCCTAGGCTCCCCCAAGCCATCCTTCTGCCATGCTGGGAGCCCACCCCCAGCGTAGCAAACATCCCACATAGTCTTTTTTTTCTCTCACCTGAAAGCGAAAATGGTCCCACAGCACTTCTCCCAGTCCCCCCCCCACACCCTGCACCCACCCATTGCACAGCCAGCCTCCCCACAACCCCATCACCCCATACTTACCTTCAGAGCTCAGCGCGATGATCTTCGGTGGACCGGGATCACGTCTGCACTCTTCAAAGCCAACCGTGAACTGAGGAAATGCCGGTAAGCTGTTTAATGGGCTAGATAGGGGTTTCAACTTTATTGCATATCTCAGGAATTTTTGGGAATTTTTGCACCAAATTTTCAACATGGGGTTTTCGGGACCCCTTCTCATGAATTATGTCACTGTCATGGTGTTATTCGGGCCTGAAGGGTGATTTCGCAGTCACTGCACGAAATCACCCTTTGGGCCTGAATAACACCATGACAGTGACATTGTTCATGAGAAGGGGTTCCAAAAACCCCATGTTGAAAATTTGGTGCAAATATTCCAAAAAATGACTGTTTTAGAAGCGTGCATTGCGTAGTTCCTACGCAGGGTCGTAAGTTTGTGAATTTTTAATATTTTCACTCCAGATTTTCAACATTGCCATTTTACCACACCTCCTCATGAGCAGTACATCTGTCATTTTCACATCCTGCCCAAAATGTGTTTCTGCCCATGTAGCGCGCAATGGCGTAGTCAGTGTGCAAACTCAATGTATGAGACACATTAAGAAAATCACACTGATACTGTTCATGAGCAGAGGGCTTAAAATGTCTGTGTTGAAAATCTGGTGACAAAATTCCTAAAAATGACTGCTTTATGAGTGTTCATTGCACAGTTCCTATGCACACTCATAAGTTTGCGCATTTTCAATATTTTCACTCCAGATTTTCAACATTGCCATTTTACCACACCTCCTTATGAGCAGTGCAGCTGTCATTTTTCACATCCTGCCCAAAATGTGTTTCTGCCCATGTAGCGCACAATGGCACAGTCACTGTGTTAACTCAGTGTATAAGACATATTAAGCAAATCACAGTGTCACTGTTCTTGAGCAGAGATCTTAAAATGGCTATGTTGAAAATTTGGTGAACAAATTCCTAAAAATAACTGTTTTACAAGAGTGCATTGTGCAGTTCCTACATACGCTCGTAAGTTTGTGAATTTTCAGTATTTTCACTCCAGATTTTCAACATTGTCTTTTTACTACAGCTCCTTATGAGCAGTACAGCTGTCATTTTTCACATTCTGCCCAAAATGTGTTTCCGCCCATGTAGTGCACAATGGCGGAGTCAGTGTACAAAATCAATGTATGGGACACAGTAAGACAATCACAGTGACACTGTTCATTAGCAGAGGTTTTAAAATGCCAATGTTGAAAATATGGTGAAAAAATTCCTAACAATGACTGTTTTATGAGCATGCATTGCACAGTTCACACGCATGCTCATAGGTTTGTGAATTTTCAATATTTCCACTCCAGATTTTCAACATTGCCATTTTACCACACTTCCTTATGAGCAGTACAGCTGTCATTTTTCACATCCTGCCCAAAACATGTTTCCGCCTATGCAGCGCACAATGGGGGTGACAAAAAGGTCATGCTGAAAATTGATTGTGCAAATACCAGCAATCGCACAGGGCATTAGGGTCAAGCACCATACGTGCCAAACATCACTGCAAATACCTGCAAGTGAATGTTCGACATTGACAAATGCTTGTTATTTATTTATTCATGTTTTGGAGATACTCCTTTGAGTAAGGCTCTTTTACAAAGGTTCCATGTCATATTGTACATAGCAAACTATAAGTTGGGACAGAGCAGTTACACAGTAATAACAAACAAACATTTCAGTAAAACAGTACGCACAGTCAAAATACAACTAGCTGCTAGAGAAGCACTGTCAGAGTAGGCAAGATATGCTAGAATAGGCAGTAGCAGAGGGGAGAATGTGGAAGGTAGTAGAAAGGGAGTGGGTAAGGGTGGATGAGGGAGGTGAGGGAAAGTGTGTTGGAGACAAAAGTCAACCTAAAGGGTTCATTTAATGGTTGAATGCAGTTGCAGGCTACCTTAAATTAATAGTTATTTTTCAAGGCTGATTTGAAATGACTAGAGGGTGGTGGGTCATTACCCACCAGGGTGGGGGTGTGGGGGATCCACTAGGCCACCATGGAAAGGGTTACCACAGTTATGCAGGGATTGGGGATGGGGAATCTATTTTATTTCATAATGGGATGACGATCGGTGATGAGTGCAGGGACCACTTGACTACCAGGGAGATATTTTTATTTCTTTGCAGGACAGCAATCAGTGATGCCGGGGAGGGACCCCTAGACCACTAGAGATAACTATTTTATTTCATAATGGGACAACAACTGGTGATGGTGGTAGGAACCACTAGACTATCAGGGGAATGTTTTTTATTTCTTCATTGGACAGTGATTGGCAATGGGGAGATTGGGGGGAGGGAACACTAGATCACCAGTGATAGAAACATAAAAACATAGAATTCAATGGCAGATAAGGACCGCTTGGCCCACCCAGTCTGCCCATTTCCCTACCTGATGGATAAGCTGCAGGTCCTAGTTAACCAGCAGCCTACTTCTTCCTAACCCCCCCAGAATTGCCTTATGACTGTCCCAGTGATATCTATTTTATTTCATAATGGGATGGCAATCGGTGATGGGGGTCACTAGTGCCAGGGATAGATCTCAGGACATGGGCAAATAGGGGGTGGCACTGCACAGTACAGTACAGCCTTGTTCCTTATGAAAATGGGCCCATAATGGGCATGCAAATGGCCCCTTAGCGCGTTGCATGCCCAATGGACTCATAGGTCCCTATGAATATGGGAAATATAGTCTGGGCACAAGTAATTGTTCCACTCTATTGTGGAAGCCACGTCTGCTCTGTACTATGTGGCTTAGCATCGGGTCTCACTGGCCCTATGTTCAGTGAAATAGCACCCCTGTGCTATTCCACTGAATACAGCAATTTTGGACAGCTGGGCAACTGCAGGAGGCAGTGCTCATTTTTACTCGCTGATTTACCCAAGTTTCACTATCAGGACCCAGAACACTTACTATTTAATTGAAAATCATGGAACACTATGTTGCTGAACGTACTGCAGCAGACTGGAGCAGGCAGAAGGATGTGGTGCTTCAATACTAACAGGCGAAATAGACAAAGGAAAAAAGTTGAGCACACACAACCTCCATTTAAACAAGAGCACCCGTCTTCTAATTAAAAAACATATTTGGGAGATCTGCAATCAGTTACTCTCCAGCATTGGCTTGGAATTCTCTGCAGAAGACCCTAAAGCTGACCACCTTCATACCTATAACATCCTTTAAAAAGCTATACACAAGTCTCTTCCCAGAGAAATGCAATTGCTTTCACAAAGCCTAGTCCAATCACATCCTTTACCCCCCCCCAAAAAAAACTCCTGGCACTTACCTCTACCCCATTCACTCACTACTAGTTGATTTAGTTCCTATCCAAAAACTCCCACCAGCCCCCATTTCTTTTTTCAGATGTTGCTTTCAACACCTTCAACAACTAAATCATTTTCAGTCATAACTGTCTGATTTAGTCTGCCCTGGAGCCTGCAATCTCTGGATACACTGCTTGTAATTATGTCTGTATTATTGTTCTATTTTATTATTGTATCTGCTTTTTTAGAAGTGTTTTTGCATATGTCTGTTATTGTACCTTCATGTTGTTCCTCGACCTATCAGGTCCATCTTGTAAATGAGCTTTGCTCAATGATGTCCGCCTGAATAAATAAAGATTTTGATTGATTGATTGATTGATATTTATTTTATTCTAGCATAACGTGAGGTCATAAAAAACTGATGTATTTGGGATGAACATGCATCCTTTCTCAAAGAATAAATATCAAACAAATGGGTGGCAGTTAAATACAAAATTCAAAGCACACAATGATGATGTCACATACATCATAAGATCTGATTGGTCAGGAACACATTAAATGACAAACTCACCACATTACGCTGGTGACCCAGGTTCAGGAATGGACTCAGGTTGCTGGGGGTCAGTGGGTGGATGGAGGATCGAGTGTCCCAAAGGGTGCTCTCCTCCTCCTGAGGTGGGTTACCAGGGGTGCCTTGTGCACCTGACGCTCCTGGGGCTGGTGGAAGCATGGGGTTTCAGGGAAAATAGCAGCCTTTCAGAGCCATAGAGGGGAGGATGCTGTGGGCGCTTGGCAACAGCATGTGTCAGCATGTTGTCTGCCTGGAAGTACATCCTTTGCACAGGCATCCTCAGGGGTAAGGGAGAAAAAGGAGAAAAATACATACACCCTGCCCCCCCCCAAGCAAGATGAAGCCGGGGCAGAGGTTGCCTAGAGGAAAGCCCAAGCAAACAGAGTAGGAAGGAGTATGAAGCCTCCTCCAAAAGCCATGGGAACGGAGCAAGTAAAAAAAAATGACACGCTCACGTAAATACTTAAAAACCCTTCACCACAGTGAATATTGCAAAACCCAGAATAGATATCAGTTAATAAATATCATATAATCTGAGCCAGATATATATCACTAATAAATAAACATCAGAAGAATGAATCAGTCAAATACATTATAATAACATAATGGGGGTGAGGAATCAATTAAAAGAGAAATGGTAGAGTCTTATAATCAGATTAGAAAATTCAAGAAAAATATGTATTGAGCAGTACAAATTCTATAAGCAGTATCAGCATATGCATGTGTAAACTTCCCATTATGTTTCACTCTACAAAATATATACATAGCAAGTACCTATGGCCATAGTTCAGATAACTGAAATTCAGTGTTAAAAATAAGAAGGGTACTTAACTCTTCTTTTTCCTCTTCAAAAATGGTTTTAGTTCAAAACCAGAATTTAATCCTTCGTTTTTAGTGGCATTCAAACTAACAATCCAGAAGGCTTCCCAGGTCAGTGATAAATCATTAAAATCTCCCCCACCCCGTGTTTTTGGACACAGTTTATCAATGCTCAGGGAGCCAGGGAGGGAAAGACATACAGGGAGGCAGTATAGTGCAGTGGTTTAAGGCTCTGAGCTGCATATCTGGAGACCTTGGTTTGAATCCCACAGCTCCCACTTGCATATTGTGTGACTTTGAGCAAGTCACTTAACTTCTCTGTGCTCCCAGGTTACACCTGTCAACAAGCTTTCAGCTTATTGTGTTACTCCTGATAAAACAACCGAAAAAAAAATACCCATAAAACAGAAACTATGTTCAGTTTTGTTCTGGGAGCTGCCTATGTGTGCTCTGTGTGCTGTAATTGCATAAGTTAAATTAAGGGGACATGTGAAGAAATTCTTTTTCACTGAAAGGGTGGTAAATGCATGGAACGGCCTACCTCAGGAAGTGGCAGATATGGATACAGTGCAGGGCTTCAAACAGGCTTGGGATACGCATAAAGGAGCAATACAGATGAGTATGAATAAATAGGCCATTGACAGAGTAAAGGCCTATGGCACATTCATAAGGTAGAAAAAATGGGCAGACTGGATGGGCCTTGCAGTCTTTATCTGATGTTAACTTCTATGTTTCTATGTAAATCTGCTTTTTCTATTGTTCATACATGTTCCTTCACTCATAATTTTAAACATCTTTTAGTTTTTCTAACATAAAATGCACTGCAGCTACACATAACCATATATATGCTCCCCTCTGTATCGCAGGTAATAAGTTGTCATATCTCATATGTGAGCCCTGTATTTTGGCTGACAGATTCCTTCCGTTGTTTTATATGCATATAAGTACTACCCCTCCAGGGTCTACAAAGCCACTTCCCCCATCCTGCCCCCCTGCAAGACACCCGAACAGCCCCTTCCCCTCCTTTACACCCCTAAACAGCTGAGTAAATCATTGCGAGTTGTCAATGAATAAGCACATGCTTACAAAAGCATTCGCTCATTCATTGAGTTCAGTCAGGTGGGCTGCCAGCCATAGAGGTGAGTGGAGGTCTGTGCCATTGCCTGCTCTGGTGGGAGTTGGGGGAGTGGGGTGAGAGCACTACCAGACAGCGTGGGGGGCTGCCAGACACCAGGAAGTAATAAATTATTTTTATTTTTATTTTTAAAATGGATCGGACTCGACGTTGGGGGGGGTGAGTGTGGTAGGGGTACAACCTGACAGGGTGGGGAGTGGAGGGGCCACTAGACACCAAGAAATGTTTGTTTACATATGGGATGTGGGCTGCCAGTGGCCAACTGGCCAGTGATTCTGTGGGTGTTTGGGGGCTGAATGGCAATTGTTGTGATGGTGTCTGGTGTGTAGGGGGGGCAGCTAGACATCTGTGGCCAGAGTTTATGTGGGAATTGTCCACACTTCACATTCGATCTGGCCTCAGGGAATTAGACAAATTTAATGTATCATGGTTTGTATATTGAGTGTAATACACAGAATATTTTGCGGAGTGAAGTTTGTCTATTTCGCCCACCTCAAGTCAGGATGGAAGTACCCAAAGACACTGGTGTGGGCACACTATCATCACTGCCAGAGAACCATGTCCACACTGCACCCAGGACATAGACACACAGCAGCCACATGCCAGTGCTGTCGGGGACTCTCCTAGCACACCAGCAGAGCAGACAGCCACAATGTAGCACATGTACCAGGGGCCATAGCCTGTACTCATGTGGCCTGCAGGGCACCATTCTGAGGTGGCATGCACCCTTGGTGACATCTGGAGCAATGGTGCCCAGGTAGCATGGTTGTACTAGTGGCAGTATGGCACAGGCCAGGGACTGCTAGCAATCCAAATGTTTGCTACTCATAATCTTCCTTTATATTCAGTAGAACTAAGAAAAATGCTAGACATTCATATAATTTTTAAACTTTACAAATGAAGTGTCTATGTAATGCAGTTTACAGATACACAAATACCACATTTGTGGATTTTGCAAAGAGTACAAGTTACAATGATATTGCATTTATGTACAATTTCCACAAAGATTTGTTGAAATAGGTTCAAAACATATAGGATGCTAAGTGTATTTGAAAGGGGGGAAAAAAGTGTGACTGTAATGGAAAAAAAAACAGCATTGATTATCTGGCCTGTAGCCATTTAGAACACCATGGTACCACTGGAAATGTATATTTCCTGAAATGCACACAATTCTGTTTTTTGAAATAGTTAACAGTAAAGCTGACATATTGAACAGGTATTTCTGCTCAGTCTTTACTGAGGAAGAGGGGGGTAATGGGTCTGAAGGGAGTACAAGGGGTGAGAATGGTGCAGAAATGGACACAAGTCCCTTTACACGAGAAAGTGTCCTGAAGGAACTGGAAGTAATAAGAGTTGACAAAGCAATGGGGCCAGATGGGGTGCACCCCAGGGTCCTTAAAGAACTAAGAGAGGTGGTGGCTGAATCTCTGGCTATCCTGTTTAGCCAATCACTGGAAACAGGGGAGGTACCCAAAGACTGGAGGACAGCAGATGTAGTCCCCTTATACAAAAGTGGGAACAAAGAGGAAGCAGGGAACTACAGACCAGTCAGCCTCACCTCAGTAGTGGGAAAGATCATGGAAGCACTTCTGAAGGAGAGATTGGTGGAACATCTGGTTGTCAATGGATTACAGGACCCAAGGCAGCATGGTTTCACCAGGGGGAGGTCATGTCAGACCAATCTCATTTAATTTTTTGACTGGGTGACTAGGGAGGTGGATCAGGGGAGGGTAGTGGACATGGCCTATCTGGACTTCAGCAAGGCCTTTGACACTGTGCCACATAGAAGACTATTACACAAACTGGGGAATATGGGTGTGGGCAGGACAGTAGTGTGGTGGGTAGGTAACTGGCTGGGTGGCAGGACACAGAGGGTGGTGGTAAATGGCTGTCACTCCACAGAGGAAGAGTGACCAGTGGGGTACCACAGGGATCAGTGCTGGGACCGGTCCTATTCAACATCTTCATCAGTGACATTGCGCAGGATCTAGAAGGCAGAATTTCACTGTTCGCTGATGACACAACGCTCTATAACAGAGTAGACACACCAGAGGGTGTAGACAGAATGAGAAGGGACCTGCTAAAACTTGAAGAATGGTCAAGGGTTTGGCAGTTGAAATTCAATGCAAAGACGTGCAAGATAATGCATATGAGGCACAAAAACCCTGGCAAAATGTATCAGTTTGGGGGTGAGGATATAGCATGCACCAAGCAGGAAAGGGATCTTGGGGTTGTCATTTCTGATGACCTCAAGGTAGGGAAACATGTGACAAGGCATCAGGTAAAGCAAATAGGATGCTGGGATGTATAGGCAGGGCATCACCAGCAGGAAAAGGTAGGTCATAATTCCGCTATACAAGACACTAGTGAGGCCCCACCTGGAGTACAGTGTACAGTTCTGGAGACCATACCTACGTAAGGACATAGACATGGTAGAGAAGGTTCAGAGGAGGGCAACAAAGATGGTGCATGGATTGCATCACAAGTCCTATGAAGACAGGTTGAAGGAACTGAACATGTACTCCCTGGAGGAGAGGGAGGAGAGGGATATGATAGAGACATACAAGTATCTTACAGGGAGAAACAGAGTGCAGGAAAACACTATTTTTAAGTGAAAAAGATGTTCCAGGACTAGAGGCATGGGATGAAGTTGGAGGAGGGCGATTCAGAGAAAATGAGAAAGAATTTCTTCACAGAACGGGTGGTGGACAAGTGGAACACCCTGCCAGAGGAAGTGGTGGGGGCTGAAACAATCACGGGATTTAAGAATGCATGGGATAGACATAAAGGAATTCTAGAGGTCAGGGGTAAGGGGAAACAGACTTCTAGGAAAACAAACTGAACTTACAAGCTCAAATGGGCAGACTGGGTGGGCCATAGGCCCTTATCTGCCGACACTGTCTATGTATCTATGTAACACTACCACCTGTCCAAATGTTTACTAGCCATAATTCCCCTTTACATTTGGTGGAACTAAGAAAAATTATTGAAATTCACATAGTTTTCCCACTTTAGGTTTCATAGGTTATCAGAGCAAAAAAGGGCTGAGATCCACGTAGCTCGCTAGGAAAATTTAAGTATAACCAAATATTGAGTTTTTACGTAGATAAATATCTAATCTTGGCTTGAAAATGTCCATTTTATCACCAGTTACCACAGTTATGAGTAACTGTTTCCAGACACTAGTGACTCTTATTGTAAACCAGGAGCTCCTTTTCTTTGTTTTACAACATTCTCCCATAAGTTGGAAGGGGTGAGACCGAGTTTCATATGGATTATTTCTTATAGTTAGTCCCAATTTAGCCCATAAACTGTCATCATGAAGATCTTTAAAAACCATAAAGAGGTCCCCTCTCATTCTTCGATATTCTAAGTAATAAAGTCCAAACTTGTTTAAACGATAATCATAATTTAGATCTTTAACTTCATTCATTTTCTTTGTTGCTTGTCTCTGAATTTTTTTCAGAGCACATTTTGAGCCCTGGTCTGGTGGTGACCAAAGCTGAGCACAATACTCCAAGTGAGGCCTCACTAAAGAAGTATATAAGGGGAGTAACACTCTATTAGTTACTTTGAATGTGCTTGTTTATACAGTGAAGTATTCCTCCAGCTTTTTTAATGACTTGTTGACAATGTAGTTTAGGACTCAAATTATTTTGTACCCTTATACCCAAGTCCCTTTCATCTTCCACTACATTTAATAATTTGCCTCACAACTTACATTTGGCTAATAGGCTATTTTTTCCAAAGTGCATAACAGTGCAGTTATCTATATTAAAATTTAACATCTTTTTCTCTGCCCAATTATCAAGTTTACCAAGTGCATGCTGTAGAGTATTTGCATCTTCAACATTATTTACAGTATGGCCTATGCGAGTGTCATCCACAAATTTGGTTAACCATACACTGACTGACGTGCTTAATGAAGCAATATATATATTAAAGAGACATGGGCCAAGCACAGAGCCTTGTGGAACACCACTGTTCACTTGTTAGCAAGTCAAATGTCTGTGTAGCATAGTCAGGAGGTACTCAAATACCACATTTGTGGATTCTGCAGAGCATATTGGTTACAACAGTACATTTATGTACCTTTACCATAAAAGTTTGGTTGAAATAGATTTGAAACATATAGGGTGCCAAGTGCATCTGAAAGAGGAAAAATGTGTGCCTATGATGGGAAATGCACAACACTGATTCTCTGACATGTAGCCATTTATGACCATGGTACCATGGGGGGTATATATTTTCTGAAATGGCACACAACATTGGTTTTAAAAATGGTTATTGCAGCCCGCTGTCCAAATTTTTACTACCCATGTTCCTCCTTTACATTTGGCAGAACTATGAAAAATGATTGAAATTCACATAATGTTCCCACTTTAACAAACCAAATGTTAATGTAACACAGGTTGGAGGTACACAAGTAGCAGACTTGTAGATTCTGAAGAGAGTACCAGTTACAATAATGCCACATTTATGTAACTTTGCCACAACATTTTTATTGAAATAGACTTGAAACATAGGGTGCTAAGTGTATGTGAAAGAGGGAGGACAAGTGCCTCTGGTCATTTAGGGCACTATGATACCATAGAAAAAGTATATATTTTCTGAAATGGCACACATTCCTGGTTTTTGAAATGGGTAATACTGTCTACTGTCCAAATGTGTGGTACCCATAATACTCCTTTGCATTTGGTAGAAATATGAAAAATGATTGCACTTCACATAAATTTCTGACTTTAGCAAACCAAATGTCTAAGTAACAATGGTTGAAGGTACATAAATGCCACATTTGTATACTCTAATGAGACAACCATTTACAGCAATAACACATTTATGTACCTTTACCACAAATGTGTGGTTGAAATTGGCTCGAAACATAGAGGGTGTTAAGTAGAGGTGGGTGAAGTGACAAACATTCATTATATGGAGTAATCTGCAAATTTTGCCCATTTCACTTAGCAAAATGCAAAATTTTGCCTGTGGAAATGTAACATTTTACCTGCAGAAAGGCAACATTTTACATGAGGAAAGGCAACATTTTGCCTGTGGATCAGTGAAATTTTACATGCAGAAAGGCAACATTTCTCCTTGTAAGGTGAAATTTTCCTTTCCAAGGCAAAATTTGGCTTTTAGAGGTGAAATTTCACCTTCACCTGTGGAAAATTTCACCTTCTGCAGGTGAAATTTCAACTTGGCAAAATCGGGCTAAAACAGGAGAAATTTGCAGATTGCTTTCTGTGGCGAAATTGGTCACTTCACTATGGTTCTATGTGATAATGGTGACTAGCGAAAGGTAAGTCGCATTATAACGATGTCAGAGTGGTGAAAAAATATTCGGAGCTCTGACATCCTCGGCACATGGAAGAACGGCACCAAGGACTTAGATTTTCATGCTTTCTGTGGGGAGGCTGCACCTCTCCACAACCCCATGTGGGGGGCTTCAACCCTCACACACCCCCACCTAAAGGATTCTCAACTCCAGGGGGGTGCATGTGGGGGGAGTGAAAACATGAAAAATAAAGTTTCGGGCCAGGCTCAATAAAATTGCACCAGCGCCCAGACCAGAACCCAGTACCTCACCCACCACAACTTCAGGCCAAGTCCTGACACCATGGTGCAGCTCAGCAATCCACTGCAGCACCACCCCCTACATCCCCCTGTCCCATCCCAGCCTATGCTAACCTTGCTTGCCCCCCCACACATGTGCATGTACATATAGAGACATCCTGTCACCAGATTCGCCCACCCCCACATCCAGTCACCCAACCCTTCCCATCACCATTTGGGCTTTTTCCCATAAAGTGTCACCATTTCAGATGTCGCTTTACTACAGGCGCCCACATCACAGGCTACCCTTCGCCACCACTTTACCAGTGAATTTTAAATTCACTGCATCTGTAGTGCTAAGTGTATTTTAAAGGGGAAAATTTGGCCCATAATGGAAAAGGTCCAAAGTTGTTTCTCTGGCCTGTAGACATTTGGGACACTTTGGTACCATAGAAAAAGTATATATTTTCTGAATAGCAAAAAATACTGGTTTTAATCTTGAGTAACATCGATCAATACCCAAAGTTGTGCTACCTATAATTCACCTCTACATTTAGTAGGACTATGAAAAATAATGTACATTTGTATAATTTTTAGATGTTAGCATCCACATATGCAAAATAGGATGCAAGTATATGAATACCCCTTTGCTGGATTCTAGAGCGAGAACTGGTTGCAATGGTACCAAATCTATGGCCCTTTACTACAGATTCTGGTAGAAACAAGTGCAGGTTGCTAAGTGTATTTTATAACACTGTACATGTAATGATAATAGATTTGGAGCATTTTGTGCCAAAGATCCTTTGGTGGAGGTACAGGTCTGTGGTACCTATGTAGTTAGTATACACTAAGAAAGCTGAACATGGGAGGACATTGTACTTAAAAATGAGACAGTCAGATAGCTAATGAGAAAAAGGCCAAAATATTGCATTTTTTCAGTATTTTAGCTATTCAGTGAAGGATTATGGATAACAAATATTTTATTTATTTATATATTTATTTATTTTTTTAAAAGTTTTTGACCTGGAAAGGCACACTGAGCCGATACTCCTTTCCAGGTGCAACCCAAGGAAACAGTCAGGTGGTGGATACAAGGTAAAATATGAATTCATTTAAAAATCAGTATCTTCCATGCTGACATACAGATTTAGTCTTTGCCATATTGGTCCTTATAAGAACTGATCCAGAAACAAATGATTTGATACATTTTATTGGACCAACATAGATGTAACAAAAAGAACCAAGTGCTTTAGATTTTGGACCAACCCAGTCATTCCTCCGAAGTTTACGCTTCTGAGGAAGGACTAGGTTGATCCAAAAGCTAAAGCACTTTGTTCTTTTGTTACATCTATGTTGGTCCAATAAAAGGTATCAAATAATTTGCTTCTGGATCTGTTCAAAAATCAGAGTATTACATTACATTAGAGTGCAAGTGCAGCACATATGCAGGTTTTGAGAATACATTGACAATATATTTAGTGTACATGCAGGATTTAAAACATCAGGACATTTCAGCAGTCCAGTTCCTGCAGGCAGTGCTGCAACTGGTGAAATAAAGGGCGGTGCAAAAACTGAAGGGGCAGCCAGTCCACAGCATAGACACAGTCTGTAAGATCATAAATGCACTCAGTACCTTCGCAGAATAAATACAGGTCCAGTCCAGAGCAAAAAAGTAATAATGGGTACTGCTGCTTAGAGTGGAGGTAGAGTGCCATGATAGGGGGGATATAAGCAAAGGAGGTGGAGTACCAGTAGGAGGAAGGAACAGGGTAAGAAAGAGAATAAGTGGGCTAGGTGGGAGAGGGCAGAGAGAATGAGTGGCAGTAGCAACTGGAGTGGGGAAGAAGTCAATGGTTAGACTTTAAAGAGGTGGACATTGTGGAGTGGTGAGTAGCTAGGGGGAGTTGCTTCCAGAGAATAGGGAGGCAATAGAAGAAAGCATGCTGTCCTGCCCTGGAATGAGGGCAGGTGATGGAGAAAGAGCAAGAATCCCTGGAACAGAGTGAGTATGTGGAAGGCACAGCAGGAGATAAGCGGGGGAGGAGATAGGGGGTTAGAGTCCTAAACTAGAACTTAACAATGAGGGAGATGCTGTGGATCATCCATCTGTGGGTGAGAGGAGTGATGGAGTGGGATGAATAGAGAAGACTGTGGTGAGTGAGGAGAGGGAAGGAGGTTGCAAAATAACAGAATGAGTTAAGGAGTGTGCCACATTTTGAGAGGGAGGTTGCTGGAGCAGAGGCATAGACAACATCGTCATAATCAAATATGAGCAGTTTGTTTCTGTAACCAGGTCACAACGTGCAGGCAACAGTATGCAGTCTCTGTTACGATAACTTAAAATCTAGATAGGTGTCTAGCCAGACACTTAGTTATTTAAAGGTGTTGACGGCATCTAGGGAGGAGCTGTTCAGTTTGACAAAGGTAGGGGGACTGGAGACGAGTCAACCTCTGTCTGGAGCCAAATACAATGAAAACTTTTTTTTTTGGTATTACGCTTCAGCAGGTTAACATGAAACCAGTGTGAGGGAAACCATGGACAATAATATCTTGTATTTCTCCTGATGCTTTTCTTGTAGTAGAATATACATCTCTTTTTGGGTCTAGCCTTCTTTTCAGTAGAAGTGAATGTTCTGCAGAAATATCTTTCAGTCAGTCTGGCTATGCCCTCATTCCTTTCCATTTTTGGTACTTATGTTGAATCAAATATTAGACTCAAGATAACATTGGTTTGTAAATTTAAGAAGACTTTTAAAGGACCAAATGTATTTGCCAGATACAAAATAAAAGCATTCTGAATTGCCAGTTGAAATAGGTGCATAGATAATTTCTTGTACCAAGCCATAGTTTTTCAAGTGACATCATAGGGCTCAAGAATCTGGTGTGTTATGTCCACACCTCCGATGTGCCTGTTATAATCTAGGACATACTGAGGCTTGTTTATCAGTTTGTCCTGAACATGAACCATAACAGCTGCTGCAGGTTCATCATGAATTGTACTTTGGAGGTACACATTTTTTTATCTGTCAATTTTACAGACGGCAGTTCACCACTTTGGAAAGCGTTGCTCTCCACATTTTAAGGGGTGCGGTGGGTGGACCCCTGCCAACATCCTGCAATCAAAAAAGGAGAATTTTCCAACAGAACAACCATGTGGAGTTACATCACAGATGCATCTGCATCTATGAAGCACTCCACTCTCTTCGTTAGCAGTCACACAGCATTATTTTTCTTCAGTAAGTTCGTCAATGTCTTTTGCAGCCATTATTGTTTTCCCACAACCCTCCCACTAAGCACCCAGCACCCCGCACCCCTCTAAGCCCTTGCTTTCCCATCAGGGGTCCAACACCATAATCCTCTCTGGACTGCAGTCACATCTTCACTCTTCAAAGTCAGACTGCAAACTCAAGAAACAAGTATGAGGTTCAATGTATTTCAATAGTATTTTGAACTTAGTGGCATAACTTGGTCACTTTTATGTATTTTTGGCTCAAATTTTCAACATGCCTTTTTGGGACCCCGCCTCATGAACGGTTGTGCTGACATAAGTCAAATCTATCCTCAAAGGTGATTTTGTGGTTTCTGCATGAAATCATCTTTTGGGCAGGAGTTGAAAATGTTCTTGTTTGTGAGACGGTGCCATAAGAAGGTCATCCTGAAAATTTGGTGTAAAAATATTTAAAAAACAACAAGGTCATGAGCTTACATTGCATTTTGCAAACACAGGCTTATAACTTTGGTAATTTTCAATATGTTCACCCCACAATCACAACATAGCCACATTTTTACTTGGTTTACTTGGTTACAAGGGACAAAAGAAGGCAGAGGCCCATCGTGATTGTCCCCCACCACTGTAGTGGGAATTAGACCCAACTGATTTACTTGTTATTTGACTCAATCCACAGGTCTAGACCTCTTTTGAAAGAGTGAATAGAGTCACTGTCCACCAAATTTTGTGGTAAACTATTCCGCAGTCTAGGGGTTCTTACAGTAAAGTAGTTTAGTCTTTTATTAGTTCTTGATTTTGCCACAACACGCTGTTTATTTTGTAGCCGAGGGGAAGTCCCTCTATCTGAGGATTTTAGGCCACATTGATCCATTTGATCCTGAGACATTAAGATTTTGTATAATAATAGCAAATCACCTCTGGTTCATCTAATTTGTAGAGTGTGCAATCTGGTTTCCTGTAATCTAATTTGGTGCTCACTGTTGGCCAATTGAGGTAATAGCTTAGTTGCCCTCCTCTGAATTCTCTCATTTCTGTATATATCCTGTTTAGGTATAGGTTCCAAATGGGGGACCTATAATCAGAATGCTGTCAGTCATGGGTTCTAAAAAGAGGGATAACTCATTCCTGGTCCTAGAAATGAATGTTTGTTTGATTCATGTTAGAAGTGCATTAGATGTTCTAGCTACCTTAATGCAATGATCTCTGGAGGTCAATTTATTCTTAATAATAATGCAAAGATCCCTCTCAGATATTGAGGCTTTAAGGGAGAGGGGTATTGTTTAAGAAATGACTCTGTCTTGGGTTATTTTTCCCATAGTGTAACATAGTGCACTTGTCAGGATTAAGCATCATCCTATTATTAACTGCCCATTTTTCAATAGATCTAAGGTTGTTACTATGGACAGTCCTACTAGAAACCAAGGATATTGTCTCCCCTAACTTAGTATTATCATCAAATTTTAGTAAAAGATTACCTGCACTGACCTGCATGTCACTGATACATACATTAAGCAAGATGGGTCCCAGGACTGAACCCTGAGGGACCCCACTGGTGACACTCCCTACGTCAGAGGGAATACCATTAATTTTAACCTGTTGTACTCTATTGGCTAACCAGCTAAAGACCCATCTAACCAGAAACTTGGAAAACCCCAGACCCAATAGTTTATCAGCAAGTTTGCCTTGGAGGACCTTGTCAAAAGCCATGCTGAAATCAAGTAGGATAACATCCATGGTCTCCCCCCTGTCAAGTCCCTCACTTATATAATTATAAAAGGAAACCAAGTTGCTAATGCAGGAATACTGAGACCTAAAACCATGTTGAGTATGACCAGTTGTATTGTTATAAATTATTTCCTGTTCCAATAATTTTTTAATGATTTGTTCCATTAATTTACTTATTATAGATGTTAGACCTATAGGACAATAATTTACTGGTTTGGAGTGGTTACCATTTTTGAAATATAGGTATTACTGTAGCAGTAGCCCAGTTGTGAGGAATATAACCTTCATGAAGGGACTTGTTAATGAGGGTTAGGGGGTTTAGCTACAGCAATGGCTGTCTCTAATATAAATCTTGGGTTGATGTCATCTAGTCCAGGACTTGATGTATTTCTTAGGGATTGCAGGATCTCAAATGAATCAGTTACAGAAATATTTTAGATTATGGGAATGTTTACTAAGGTCAAGTTCATTTTTAGATCCTCTTTTTTTGTATAGACTGAGTAAATTTGCTTCTTAAAAGCATCAGCAATTGTTTTGTCCATAGATATTAGAGTGTTATTAACTATTATATGGTTCATATATCTATTATTAGCTTTTTTATTGTGCAGATAGGAATGTAAGGATTTATAACTATCTTTACAGTGTGCCAATCGGAATTCAAGTTTCTTTTTTCAACTGTAGAATAGTATATTTTACAAGCTTTAAAGATTGTATATATTAAAGAAGTATTCATTCTTTACATTTCCTCAATGAATGTAACAGCTGTCATTTTTCAAATCATGGCCAAAATGTTGTTGTTTTTTTACATCCCAAAAGCTGCTTTTATGAACCCTGCACAAAATCATCTTTCTGACAGGAGCTGAACATTTTCTCTGCCCTTGTTCATGAGGCATGCTAATAAGAAGGCTATGTTATTAATTTGATATAAAAGTATTTAAAAAAAGTTATGAGGCTATGTTGAATTTTATAAACACAGCTCATAGGTTTGGTAATATTCAATATTTTTTTACCCCAAATTTTCAACATAGTCATTTCTTTACAACACCTCATGAATGTGACAGCTGTAATTTTTCAACACCTGATAAAGATGTGTTTTTGCATCCCAAAAGATGGTTTTACATTCCCTGCACAATATCACCTTCAGGCCCGGAGATTAAGATTTTCTCTGAACTTCTTCATGAGGCAGACTTATAACAAGGCTATGTTGAAAATTTGGTGTCAAAATATTAGAAAACAACAAATTTATGAGCGTATGTTACATTTTGCAAATGCAGGCTTGAAACTTTGGTCATTTTCAATATTTTTTCTCCAAGTTCCTCACCTGCTGCACTATCAGCTCTGGCTAGAACTTATTGCTTTCTGGCTATCCAGCTCTTGGGGGAATCCCTGCCTTTTGAACCTGATAGTGCACAGGCTACAGTATCAGACTGATAAAGGACATGAAAAAGAGGAATTGTAGTGTAGAATTTATTTATGTAGAGGTTGTAGCCAGAGTTTAGCAATGAAAGAATTAGATCCCACACAGTTTTTTCATTTGTGTTCAGATTAGGGGACATCCTGGAAAATCCTGCATGGCATCCTTTCCTGTGTAGATTCTGAAATGGTATATGTATCCAGTGGGACTTTTTCAAAGTTAGTACAGTTAAATTCCATATTGGACATATTTTAGAGGAAGGTATTGATTAAATATTCTCCTATTGAACAGTAGAATGGATTCAGCCACTAAGATGTTTTAGGATGGCATGTACATCTCAGAAAACATTTTGAAGAGATGATCAATGATAGGCTTTAATTTAAAAAGCCTATCATTCTCTGAATGGACCCTTGGCAAAGTCTGGGTGTTGTCATTGTGGTGTATAAACCTCAGCAGAAGATGAAAACAGTTTCTACTCATTATAACTGGAAACAGTGGGTAGAATGAGCAGGGTGGGTGGACCAGTACATACTGTTGGTGGATTTTCCACTATCCCCACTTCCAGTGTCAAACCCCAGAGCCTTGTAATTTCCTTTACATTTGTAGGACTCCACTGGTGAGCCATTAGATGTGATTTTAGCTTGTTGTTATACTGAGGCAAAAACAGCTCTGCATATAAATTTGTTTGCTCTGCCACTTAATTTCACGGCTAGGCTTGGGCTCATTAAGATGAATCTGTTGCCAAGGCTGTTATACTTGATATACTTAGCCCCATACAATATCCCACAGAAATGATTCAGTCTGATTAAGAAGTTAGTTTCAGATTTTCTGTGGGACTGTAAACCACCTTGGAAAAAATATAATGATCTACAATTGCCTCTGGGACTGGGAGGAGTTAAGTTGCCAGATCTCCAGCTGTATTACATGGCAGGGCGGTTGGGCTTAATGGCCCGGTTGGGTAGGAGTATAGAGGGAGAAGTCTATGTTCTGGACTGGTTACATTTAGAAAACCAAATACTGAGAGAGGCAGGTTTATCCCCAGGGGTGCCCTTATATGCTAATTTAGTGGCTTGCGTCAAACAGAAGAGGGAAAGACCAATTTTGAAGATGGCAGAAGTTTGGTGGTCATTTTTATCTGTGGCCCAGAGAAAAGAGCAAATGAGGGCCCAAGAACAACCACTTATGGGCAACCCCAACTTAACCATACATAACGGGGTAATTGGGAAAGTGGGCTTACTGGGTGTCAGGTTTAAGCTTAAAGGAGGTCATCCATGACAGCAGGGTGGTCCTCCCAGTACAATCTGATAGAATGCACTTTTTCTATAGACTGCAGCTTACACGGGTACTTGAGGGAACACTAAAGAAAATAGGGGGCCTCTCAGACTGTTCATTTAATGGGGGTGGGCTGCGAGGAATTGACCTGAAAACCAGAGCTCTGTCACAAGTTTATAGAACTCTGCTGGATTTTTATGGGTCAAGCTCTCCTATAATAGTGCCATATTGGGACAATAAGTTGGTGCCTCGAAGCATTGACTGGTCTAATGTATGGAAGAGCATTAAATATATAGTGATACCCAAATATAGGAGTCTGCAATTTTTTATTGCTTCTAACTTATATTTTACTCCTGTGAATTTGTATGAATGAGGCCTTAGACAGACAGACCGCTATTTTAGATGTCAAGCAGAGAGAGGAGACTTACTACATGTGTTGTGGGATTGCTGTAAAATTCAGCCCTTGTGGGATGAAATTAAGAGGCGGATGGATCCATTGTTGGACTACTTGGAGTTTATAACACCGGAGATATGTGTCTTGGGGGATTTCTTGCAAATTGAGGGAGCTACACCTAAATATCATGTATCTCTGATGGTAATGGTAATTCAAGCTTATGCAGTCCAGCACTGGAAGGATGACCAATTATATGGGTACAAATATCGGGTGGGGGATCTTATCTGAGCCCTATCTAGGATTAAGAGGCAGCTATGTTCAGAAGGGAAGAAAGGGCTATATGATAAAAGATGGGCGGTATTGGAGGCAATCTATTCCCACTAGGGGCCACTTGGTTGGGCTCAGGTCTGTTTGTTGGGGCAGTGTGCAGCTTACGTTGAATTGGAATAAGATGATAGAGATGACAAAGGGGTTGGAGGACTAAGTTATATAGGAAGACAGTCTTGAGGGGTCTTGGGGATACTTGAGGAAATAAGAATATTGGACCTGCTATAAAGATGGGGGGATGGGGACTCTCTCTCTCTCTCTTGGGGGGCTCAGGGAGGTGTCACCCCTCGAGGAGGAGGATTTAATATCTATAAAATGGGGCTAATGGACACCTATTAGGTAGAGATAGCCATATAGGACTAGAGGGAAGTGGTCTGATTTGTAACTTGCTTAATGACACTGCTTTTATTAAGGGGTCCTGCTCAATCAAGGACAATTTGAGTGGGGGGGATACATCATTCCTGAGAATGTAAATAGTTGTAGTGTATATAGTTTACACATTCAGTTTTTGGCTGTGTGCCTGGTTCGCCAGGTTTTGTTGAATGTTTGTCTTGGTTTTTCCTACCAAAAATTGAATAAAGAGATGTTTTAAAAAAAAATGTGTTTGTATGACCATGAAAAGGGCAACGGGAAATTGTTTGACCAGGAAAGGCACACTAAGCTGAAGCTTGTTTCCAGGTGCTACCTGGGAGCACAAGAAAGACTTGCTCAGGGTCACACAGTATGGAAGTGGGGGTGTGGAATTCAAACCAAGGTCTCCAGGGATGCAGCTCAGTGCTGTTAATCACTATGCTATATTGCCTCAATCAAGGACATTATATGAGACACAGTTTCATCAATGACACTATATTATACACTATAACATCATTACAAAATAACTGAAAGCACTGTATGGGAGTTAACTCCTTTGTGTCAGTACAGACACCTGCATTACCTGTAAATGGGGGAACACATGGTTTTCCAATATTTGGGGAATTTCTTTGGTAAACAGGAGTATAACCAGCTCAGGCAGAGGATCAGGTTCAGGTTGGGAGTATAACTAGCTCAGGCAGAGGATCAGGTTCAGGTAGGGAGTAATACAGAGGAGGAAAATCAGACTTGGTCAGAAAGCCATGCACTAGCAGGGTATCTTCTTTGGGCAGAGTTTCAGGCTTGGGTAATTTATCAGGGTTTCAGGCTCAGGTAATTTATCAGGCACAGGCAATTGCTTGTGATTTAGTTTGCACTTCTTTGGCTAAAGCTCTTGCATAGGTTGAGTTCCAATTTAGGCTTGGGCAGATGTTTGTACCTTTTTTGTGCTTTTGGCACCTACCCTCATCATGTATTACAAGCACTATATCATGAGAAAATGTAGACTCCCAGCATTTGAGGCTCAGACAATGTCTCAAGCTGGAGAAGATGTTCATGGTTTTGAGTGTTCTGAGTTGCAGACTCAAAATTAACTTCTTGATCAGGCAGAATCTTGGTTTCTGGCAGTCCCTTGGCTTTTTTTATTTCTCAGCTTTTTGCACTTGAGTTACAATAAGTTTCAAATTCTGGCTCAAAAAGTAATTCCTTTTCAGACTTAGGTAATGTCTCTTTCTGTGACATTTGCATTTCAGCTTGCATTACTGCCTCCATTTCAAGTGCAAGGCCTTCTTTGGCTGACAGTTTCACAAAATCAGACAGGTACTTTCGCTTATGCTTACACTTTGTCTGACACCCCATAGCCTGAATTATAATCTCCAGAGTTGTCAAAGGCTCAAATGGGGCCTGTCTAGCAATGAGAGGGTAAGCCACAGATCATTTAGGATCTGCAGTATATGAAACAGGTAGGGAAATGGGTAAACTAGGGGGACCAAGCAGTCCTTATCTGCCATCAAATTCTATGCTTCTTTAGTTTTAGGGCAACATCACATGATCTGATGCCTACACAAGTTTAGACAGATCCTTACACTTCTTCTGCTTTTTAGGTTTGAATGGTTGCTTGGGCTTCAAGTCATCATGATGCATGTGTTTCTGCTTTTTAAGGCTGCAGTGGGTGTAGCCCTTCAGTCCTTTTACAATCAGTCAGAAAAGGAACTCTGCACTCTTTCCGAAGATTTTAAGAACCCTGATTGACTTTCAAAAACAAACCCTCCCACAGCCCCCACTGGGTGCTGTATCACCCCTACCCTTCCGGTCCAAATTCATGTCCCCCACTACAGTGCAAAACAAACCCTACTGCCCACTGTGTGCTGTACCACCCCCAACCCCTCAGTCCCAATCCATGTCCTGTACTGCATTTTTTTTACTTTGCAATACAAAAGCACTCCCCAGCACTCTGCTGATGTGTGGGAGCAGGTTTCTCATGCCTTTTTCTTGTTTTAAGTGGCATCAATTTAAGCTGTACAACCAAGTAAGCAGAATCATTAATAATTAAGCTGGGAATCCTAGGTGATAAATGACCCTGTTTGCTTGTTTTCACTCTGAGATATGAGCCCCAAAAACAACACTATATTTGTAACAAAAATTGGCAGTGAGCACAGGAGCAGAAACTTTCATTTACTTGTGTTAATGCTGATTTCTTTTTTTTTTCTCACCCTTAGCCAATCTCACCCACCCCTCCAAGGTAAGGATCTGGATCTTTTTTTAATGCAAAATGGGGAGAGGGGGAGTGCAGATTAATGGCCCTTCTCCAATCTCACCCACCCTACCAAGGTAAGGCTCTGCTTTTTAAAGACAAAATGACTGTGGGTCAAATTCCAGGGTTCAAGATTGATGCTTAGACTTTATTCTTCTCAGATGGATTACAACAATAATCTTGGGACATCATCCAACTGTATCCCAAAGTCAGAGCCATGATTAGAGAGTCCAGACCCCAGGACATCCGAGTCCCCATTTAACTGATGCTGCAAATGTGTTCTATAGATATAGACTGAATTCTGACTTTTTCTTCAGTAACTTGGTCTATGTAATTGCATAACTGAATATACTGTTGAAAAATATATAGAAACAGTAATATGCCAATTAGGAGCCAATTTAGCATCAAACATATGGCAGCTTAAATTCAATGCAAAGAAGTGCAAAGTAATACACCTGGTAAACAAAAACCCAGGGGAAGCGTACACAATTGGTGGGGGGAAGGGTACTAACAACAACAAAAATGGAAAGGACCTGGGGGTTGTCATATCAGATAACCTAAAGGTAAGCAGGCAATGTGAGAAGGCAGTAAGGAGGGCTAGGGAAATACTGAAATATACAGGGAGAGGCATCACCAGAAGAAAACAGGAAGCTGTATCCCTCTGTCCAGACAGTTAGTGAGATACATCTGGAGTACTATGTGCAGTTTTGGAGACTCCATCTCCGTAAACACATAGACAGAATGGAGGCAGTCCAGAGGAGGGCAACTAAAATGGTGCAGGATCTGCACCAGAAGCCATATGAAAAGAGACTAAAGGAGATTAATATATATACCCTTCAGGAAAGGAGGGAGAGAGGGGATATGACAGAAACTTTCAAGAACCTCAAGGGAATCAACAAAGTCCTAGAGGGAAGCATCTTTCAGAAAAAGAGATGTGCAAGAACAATGGGACACAATTTGACGATAGAGAGGGGATGGGTCACTAACTAACTAAAAACATATAAATGAAATGGTCAGATCAAACAACTGTGTGTTGCAGAATGATTAGACAATTTATTTTAGTTTTTGTTTACCAAGTAGTTACTCTAGACAATCACTGTGTATTTTCTGGCACACTTGGGAGGATACAACAGTGAGCACTAGTACGAGACATTACAAAATAACACCCAAACTATACATTATGGTAGCACACCCGGACCATGCAATTACAGCACATGACAGTGAATCTTCAGGAGTGACATACAGTAAAATGCCATGTATTAGAATCAACCCAACAACTGGAAGTTAGAGTACAAATTAGCAGGCCACCAGCAAGGTCCCAGTTAGGTAAAGGTGCATATACTGTAGGTTGCTTACTGTAAAAAGGTGTATGCAAAATTTTTTGCTAAGGGTCTGTACTCAGGGATCAGTCTGGGGCCAGTCCTCTTCAGTATCTTCTTCGGTGACATTGCAGATGGACTAGACGGTAAGGTTTGTTTGTTTGCAGATGACACCAAGATCTGTAGCATTGTACATCATCCAGATTGGGTGGGCAGAATGAGAAAAGATCTGGATAAACTGTTAAAATGGTCAGAAGAGTGGCAAATGGGCTTTAACACAAAGAAGTGCAAGATCATGCATATAGGGAAGAGAAACTCTGAAGCCACCTATAGGTTGGGAGGGGAGTTACTGGCAATCACAAGGGAAGAAAGAGACTTGGGTATCATCATCACAGATGACCTGAAATCACCCAAACAGAACACTAAAGCAGTAGGTAAGGCTAGAGAAATGTTGGGCTGTATTAGTAGGGGTATCGCAAGTCGTAAGAGGGAAGTAATAATCCCTCTTTACAAGACAATGGTTAGGCCCTATCTGGAGTACTGTGCGCAGTACTGGAGGCTGCATCTGCACAAGGACATTAACAAAATGAAGGCAGTCCAGAGAAGTGCAACCAAAATGGTGCAGGGACTGCATCAGAAAACATACGAGGACAGATTAACGGAGCTAAATATGTATATCCTAGAGCAAAGGAGGGAGACAGGTGATATGCTCTAAACATTTAAACATCTTAAGGGCATTAACAAGGTGAAATAGTCTAACATGTTTCAATATAAGAAAAATAGCAGGACAAGAGAACACAGCATGAGATTATATGGAGGCCGATTAAGGAGTATTGCAAGGAAGTTTTTTCACAGAAGGGGTAGTGGATGCATGGATCGGCCTACCTCACGAGGTGGTGGATATGAATACAGTGCAGGGCTTCAAACTGGCATGGGATAGGCATAAAGGAGCAATATAGATGGGGAAGAGTACGCAATGGGGGGTGAGATACTAACAACAACAAAAATGGAAAAGGACCTGGGGGTAGTCATATCAGATGACCTAAAGGTGGGCAAGCAATGTGAGAGGGCAGCAAGGAGGGCTGGGGGATACTGGGATGCATAGGGAGAGCCCTCACCAGTAGAAAACAGGAAGTTATTATCCCTCTGTAAAGACAGTTGGTGAGACCCCATCTGGAGTACTGCATGCAGTTCTGGAGACCTAATCTCCACAAGGACATAGACAGGATGGAGGCTGTCCAGAGGTGGGCAACTAAAATGGTGCAGGGTCTGCACCAGAAGACATATGAAGAGAGACTTTAAGAGCTGAATATGTATAGCCTCGAGGAAAGGAGAGAGAGGGGGGACATGATAGAAACTTTCAAGTATCTCAAGGGAATCAACAAAGTCCAAGAGGATAGCATCTTTCTAAAAAAGAGGTGTGCAAGAATAAGGGGGCACAATTTGAAGATAGAAGGGGGGTGGCTCAGAGGTAATTTAAGGAAGTATTTTTTCACAGAGAGGGTTGTGGATGTATGGAACGGCCTTCCAGAGGAGGTTGTGGAGTCAAAAACAGTGGTGGAATTCAAGCATGCATGGGACAGTCATAAGGCAATTCTAGGGGGTTGGGGTAGGAGGAAATAGGCTGCTGGTTAACTAGGAACTGCAGCTTATCCAATAGGTAGGGAAATGGGCAGACTGGGTGGGCCAAGCGGTCCTTATCTGCCATCAAAATCTATGTTACTATGTTTCTATGTTTCTATGACTAGATAGGCCATTGACAGAGTACAGGCCTATGGCACATTCATAAGGAGAAAAAATGAGCAGACTGGATGGGCCTTGCGGTCCTTATCTGCCATCAATGTCTACATTTCTTTGTACTCTTTGGCTAAGGCAATGCTCAGAGTGAATAAAAATCTATAACCTTTCGCTAGTGCAAAGCCAGAGAAAGCCAAATGCCCATAAAGCCAAATTTATTTTTTATGTATATTTGGTGCATGTATGCATGAAACTAGCATAGTGTGGCTACTTGGGAGATTAACGACTGCAGACATGTGTTCATTGAACATTTAATGCAACTCAGAGTGAAGGAGGTTCATTATGGACAGCCCAATGAGGAACATGCTGACTGTGATGGTGTTCACCTTGGCTGATGGGCAGAAACTTTGAGTAGTTCAAAGGAGGCTCCATCCTTTTATCTACAAGATCCCACCCAGCAGGCAGCTTAGGGCCACAATGTCAGTATGTTGCTGGGCTATTCCACTCCCTCCCCTTGGCATTCTCAACTTCTGCTGATTAGGAAAACTCAGTCTGGTGGGCTTGATGCCTTTTTCTTTTTCTCACCTCTCCAGCCTGACTCCAGCTGCACCAGACACAGTGCCTTGTGTTGCTACTCCCACCCAACTCAAAATTCACCCAACTGCACTTAACAGTTAGCCTGTCTCATTGAGTATGCCACCCATCACCCAATTCCCCCAGCCATACCAAGCATTGAGGCCCTCCCACTGTGAATCCCACTTACCTTCTCATTCCCCCCAGCTTCACGAAAATGTCCTCCAGCAGCAAATCCAACCCATTTCCCAATTCTCTCAGTTGCACCAAATAGTGAGTAAATTTTTCTGCTGATCCCACCTTCCTCCCCATTCCCTCAGCTTCACTCAACAGTCTCTCCCTCTGCAGGAGGGAGGGCACTTTACAGGAGAGTGTGCATGGCTCAATTGCAAGATCACAGATCAATCATCATTTGGGTGCTGCTGCACTTGGTAGCAGCACTCATTGTGGCCATTCTGGCCTCTCTTGGTTTACCAACCCTGATGCCTTCCTTAAGTTTAATAAGACATCATATCACATGTTCCACAGATCATGTGGTCTATGTTCTCCAATGCCCCTGTGACTGCATATATGTGGGAAAGACTACTCTAAGTAGTGTGGCTTCAGTGCTTGTAACTTTTGAATTTGCATCTTCTATGACACACAGCAGTGTGGGAAGAGAGAGAAAGAGAGAGAGAGAGAGAGAGAGAGAAAGAGAGAGACTGTAAAGGTCAGCCCTCTGATCAGTCTTTTAAATAGGTCATTTAGCTTAATTTCCTTGTCTTCTGGAAAACTTCCAAAGGAAATGACCAAACCTCCTTTGTCCCCCTTCTTTGGCTACATTTTCAATTGGAGAATAGTAGGTTTCTGCCAGGATGATCATTTAAACTCTGAGGAATGTTTCTTTTAATTTCAACTACTTGTGGGCAGTGATGTCACAATCTTATTACAACATAACTAGCAAAATTTATGACACAGGAGAACTCCACATGTCAACAATATCACCCCCTCCCATTATTCCTAAAGTAGGGAGTGTGTTTAAGAATGTCCCAAATTGCTTTTGAATTCAAACTCCATAAACAACAGATACCTTTTTATATAACAGTTATGCAGCAAAACAAAACATAGTCCCACTAAAGTCCTCATTGTAAGGAACACCACAAAATGACCCCTGTGCATTAAATGCCTTTTCAACTGTGCTGATTTCCCTGCAGAATGTGGATGTGTGGATGTGATGGTGATTTTTTTTTTTGGGGCGCCATCAGCACAGGTGATATGCACTGTACCCGCCAATCTTTAGGATCAGAAATGTCACATATACTCTTCCTACCAGCTACATTGGATTGTGGGTTTTCTGTTTGTTTTTTTTCTTTCTTATTTATTTAGTCATTAGCTTTTGATAACCAGGTAGGTGCACTAGGCAAACAATCCTGCCTATTTTCAGGCATGACCCAGGAGAGTACAATATTACAATACAGCCATACATCAAGGTTACAAAATTACAATACAATAAAACCTCAAGGTTACAATAAATACATACAGCAGTGATAAATAATCAAATACATAATGCTGGGGTTACACAAATCCAGTGACAGAGGGCAGCCACAGAAGATAATTAGCCCACTGGTGAAACGCCAACAGTAGTGAAACTGTTGCTCCATACACTTTAGCAAAACTAGCAGTATTGACAGTCTGATAGGCCTAGCTGTGGAAAAAAAACAGGCATGTGGGAACTCAACAGTAGACACATGAAAGAAGGTAGACAAGACCTTAGGACTAGGAAAGGGAAGGAGATTGCCAGCTGGATTATCACAGTAGAGAGTAGTTGGGGTCTAAGTAATGACACATGGCAGAAGTTAATTGCCGTTTAAGTGCAGTCACAGTTATCAAGAGCAAAGAGGTGGCAAAAAAGGGCATGCTTAAATGTAATGTGAGATAAGGAGTGTCTGACAGGAGCAGGGAGTGTGTTCCAAAACTTAGGTGCAAAGTAGGAGATGGCTTGCGCTCCCATTCTAGTGGAGCATGTCTGAACAGATAGCATGGGAGAGGAAAAGGATCTAATGTAGTGAGAGTGAGAGACGGGGTGAGCATGTTGCCCAGAGAGGAGGGGCAAGGAGATTTGGTTAGGGAGTCAACAAAACACCCTAGGGTGTAGGAACGATTGGCATCAGCAGACAACCATTTTAGGGCAGAATATTGAAGACAGTGATGGGTTAGGCGGGGAGTCAATATGGTAAATCTACAGATATCATTGTAAAATGTGTCCCATTTGCACAGGATACCCGTGTTGGCATTTTCTTCTCTTTCATCATTTTGTGTCATGTATCCTTATTTTCAGAGTTATTTGTGTAAATAGTTACACATATAGATCTATTGTATGTCCTTTTGCTTTACTATTAAGGGCACTTTTACAATTGTGTAGTAAGCTATGCACTTGCTTTAGCCCCAGAGGTTGACTCGTATTTGTTGTCTGGTAAGAATGCTGCTTTAGGTAACACAGCCCAAGTACACAGTGACAGATGAAGTAGGTTAACATCTGTAGTGTAGTGGCAGCTTTAAACTTAGTCCTTGGCTAAAGGAAAGCTTTCTGCCCACAGTGCTGCTGCTGTTGCCCACTTGCCTGCAATCCACAAGGTGTCAATTAGGACACCAGTGGAGACTGCATATCTTTTGTGTGCCTCAGATGTTGTTTAATTTTCAACTTTGGCACCTTTTCCTCCTCAGCTCCTGCCATTTAACAAGGCACTCTGCCTCACTATTATTTCATAGTCAGAGCTCTCGTGGTGTGACCTGGGAATTTTAGCTGCTTCAATTTAAATATAAAAGAAAACAAAACACTCTGGGGAATTTTAGCTGCTTTACTATAAAAGCATATACCCCTGTTGACTGCTCCCAGAGTTCGCTCAAATCACAATTAAGCTAGGGGAACTGTCTTACTTAGTCAACCGGAGCCTCTAGCAGCAGTAATTATTTTAGTTTTGCAAGTAAGTTCAGCTTTTTAGCTTGACTTCAATCTGGAATTTGGGAGCCAAATCCTTTTATATTGCTAAGTTAAGTGATCCTGACTGACTCTATTGTGCTGTCCTTTTAGTTTTGCAAACAAGTTCAACTTTTTAGCTGGACTTCAATCCGAGTTCAGGAGCCAGAGCCTTTTATATTGTTAAGTAAAGTACGCCTGACAATCTATTGTGCTGACCTTTTAGTTTTACAAATAAGTTCAGCTTTTTAGCTGGACTTCAATCTGGAGTTCAGGTGCCAAAGCCTTTTTATATTGTTAAGTAAAGTAATCCTGACTGAATCTATTGTGCTGTCCTTGCTCTATCTCTCTTTCCACAGCCACTACTCGGTTGCTCCCTACCCACCCCCAATTCCTCCCACCCTTTGCTGGCCTTGAATATATAGAGTGGCATAAACACATGTCTTGGTGGTTTTAACCATCTCCCATCTTTCCCATCTGCAGGTTATAACTATATACCACTAGAGGTTGCCATTTCACTGTCTCATCCTTAATTTATATCAGATAGCCGGTTGTAGTGAAAGCTCATTTGTTCTAATAGCACTTTGGACTTACTCTTTGCTTACGGACAGTGCACCTGTCCTCTTCATAAATGTGGATTACCCTTGTTGCCAATAATCTCTCGATGCCTTTCTCTTCTGAGATTAAGCTCTAAATCCCTAGCTCCCTAAAGCTAGTTTCATTCACCTCTTTATCTACTCTCCTCAATATATATATTTATCCTTGTCCTAAACTTTTCCCTCTTGAGTTAAAATGTCCAAATGTAAGTGTCTCCTCAGTTTTCTTACCCTACTTGTTCTAGAATCTTTATTTCTATTCTCTGGGACCCCCTCTTCTACACTGATGCCACCCTTGATAACTTTACTTACTCCAATATGTTAGTATATAAATCATCCACTCCTTTACCTCAAGTGGGCCTTAGCTCTAGACCAATTAGGATTTTTATGAAGTTCTTACTCTAAAGGAAATTATTTTCCCCTTGGTGTGTCTCTCGTGGTCTACAGTAAAACAATGATTCAATAAAAAAAAGCTAGACAACTAAATATACTGATAGGGTAGTGTATTTCCACTGATATGTGACAAGTCAACAAAGGGCTAATGCCTAAAGACTCAATACATGCTATGAAACTAAACTATCCCATATGAGAAAGGTGTTACCCACAAACAGTACATACTAAAAAAACTGACTTTTAACGTTGGCTTTCATAATATTCTATTTTGCTACATAAAAATTAAACTTTGTAGCAATACAGCTACTGCATTACACATGACACTGTAACTCTTTGTTTAATTATGTGGCACACAGTACAAGGGTAAGTGTCCCACACTTTAAATGTCAGTGCACCACATTTAGCAACAAAAACTTGAGCGATATAAGCAGAAGTATTTTCTGTTTCACTGTGGACATGGCTAGGTTCAATAAAATCCCACATATTGTACATGTGTTTTATTTTAATCTAGTAGTAAAAAATGTAAGAAAGTATGCTCTAGCTATACAGAGTACTCATCAGAATTGTAACCACAACCTCGTTGTTCACTAGATAATCCGGGGTGAACTTCCTGTTGACGGGGGAATTTATAGCCACACAAGGACTAGAGACTTGGATTACACTTCAGGACTAGTGCCACATGGAAGCTCCTCACCTGGAATATACCTGGTCAGTCTCAGGAACCAAATAAACCTACGTAACTTACTCTCTTCCCTTACACATAGTATGCACATTTTCTGTATCTTCTCCTAAACTAATCTAACAGGGCATTCCATGCTAGGGAAGTATTGGACCACTCCATAACCTCCAAATTTGGGATATGGGCTGCATATGTATAATTAACTGGTGATACCATCACTTAATTATAAGGCACTGGCCAAACACCAGACCTACAACCACTGCTGTGTGCTGAATATTCGAGTGCAGCTTTATGGTGGAGTAGATCTATTGATTATGAATTACTTATGAATCAGAAGACCCGATTTCAAATAATTGAAAACACCATATACAGTATGACAAAGTTATGCGCTTACATTGCATTTTGCCAATGTAGGCTTGTAATGTTGGTCATTTTCAATATTTTTGTACCCCAAATTTAAAACATAGCCATAGCTTTACAGCACCACACAAAATGTGATACAGTAGCTGTCACTTTTCAAATCCAAGCCAAAATGTTTTTTTCTTACATGCCAAATGGTGGTTTCATGGTCCTTGCATGAAATCACCTTTCAGACAGGTGATAAAAAGTATCTCTGCCCTTGTTCACTAGGTGGGGTCATAAGAAGGCAATGTTGAAAATATGGTGCAAAAATATTGAAAAATGGCAAGTTATGTTGAAAATGTGGGGTAAAAATATTACAAAACATTTTTGAAAATGTGTTACCCAGATTCATCTCATGCAAGGCAATTGGCTCTAGCCAGAGTTTGTTCCTTTGAGGCTTGGGCTGGCACTTTGCTACTGGGCACACATGTATGCTTACTTCTATGTTGAGATTTAGACTAGGCCTTAGGGCTGTACTGTTAATGCTGGTGAAAAATTAGTGTGCACAGCGATCAGGCAAAACACTTAGCCCCAGCGCTTCAAATCCCCCCGATGAAGAATTGCCAGGGATTTGAAGCTCTGCAGCTAAGTGTTTGTCTGACTGCTGTGCACAATTGGTTTTTACCAGCATTAAGTGTGGAGTCTGTCTTTTTCTCTTTGGGTCTCTGCGATTTGAGTGGATGCTATAAGCACACCACGGACTACCTAAGGCCATTGAGATTTTGTTTCACTTAAGGCTGTACTGCACTGGACCATCCTCATCAACATCACTTGATATGGTATCATCAGAGGGGATATTGCTTGGGCAGTAGTCACTCCCAAACTCTGGATCAATTAAATCATCCATCTCTGACTCAGTGCTAATGATACCTTATAAGGTCTCCTCTGTGGTGTATATCAGTGACATAATTTTCATGCAGTATATTTTAGTGGCAGATATATTCACTCTCCTGGATTGTAATGCACCATGGAATAGTGCAAATAAAGGCACTAAATGTGTTGCCTAGTGTTTTGATCACACGTGTGACAACCTAGAGGTTTAGAAGTTTGAACACCACTACAGACACTTACTCACTGTGTGGTAAGGTGCAATCACTATACACTAGCTGACACATTTTTCTGTATTTTTTTTATTTTGTTTATTGTCTCCCTTCCTTCTTTTTCCCTCTGGTTGCCAGTCCTTGGGCATCCCTCAGGCATCCCCAGCTTATCCCTCCCAGTGTAATACCCCTCTCAACCTAGGTCCCCCTGAAACCCCAAACTAGCTCTCTGTTCCACCATTGTCCCCCTGACTTGTGCCCCCCAGGGTGAGGCCACTCTCCTTTTACCTTGGGCACTCTTTCAATCTAGTTTGGTGGTCTGGTGCAGGCCAGAGCATATTGGAATCTGGGTAGGTATAGTCTGACAGTGGGTGTGGGGTTGGTGTGCCATCAACTCACCAGGAGCTGGGGTATTTCCTTGTTTTCTGGTTCATCAGCATGACCCCTATGGAGGAGCGGATATGCAATGATGCTCAACGTGACCCAGGCATGCTCCCACACCCTGCTCGTGTGCTTATGCCATCACCTTCACCTCTTGCATGCACAATCCCTGCCCTTGCACCCCCTGTCTCCACTGGGAGTCATTGCTGTGGTGGGATCACAAGCCCACCCTCTCCAGAAGAGGAGAGCTGTCCTATGGAAGCTTGATCCTCTCCTTCCTGGCTGACCCCCATCAACGCAAGCTCATTCTCAACCTCAGGTCACCGGCATGACACAAGGTGTGGCATCCAGCACCTCAACCCTCAGCACCACCAGGCTGGCCTTATTTTGTTTGTTCTTTGATAACCAGGTGTGACCATAGAGTGTGATGTCTGCATCCCACTCTGGACACTTATTATCACTGTATTCTTACTGCCAAATTGTTTTATGCTATGTTTAATGTTATTTTTATTTTTGTTATTATTCTTTGGTAGTCAGGTAAGGCCCACTGGGCATGAAGCCCATTTACAGGGGGGACCTGTGAGCACTGGGAAGGAGTATACAAATAGGAGTAAAGTACAGCAAATCAAAACTAGGCGTTAGTGACAGAGAAATTCTCTCCCCTACCTCTACTGGATTGTAAAGCACTTTGTTGTTTTGCCTAGTGCTTGATGTACACAGTTGAGAACCTAGATGCCAAGGTTTAAATCCCACTACAGACACTCACAACATGGCTGGGTGAACTATCAGGTGTGTTTTTTTTTTTGTTTACTCTTTAATCACTAGGGGACAGCCTAGAGCCCTAAGTTTGAATCCCACTGTAGACACATACAGCATCGGTGTATACTAATTAAGTAATTATTCTATGCTTTTTTAGTATTATTACATACGTACATACAAATGTGTCAGCAGAAACAGACCACCCAGTCTATCTAAGTCTGCTTGAGTGTGCAGCCAACACCCCTAGTTTGCAGCTGCCCCACCCCCTCCCATTTGCCATCACACTGCCACCACCACCTCCCCCACCCTCACTCACCCCTGTTCCTAAAAACATAGAAACATAGACTTTAACAGCAGATAAGGACCACTTGGCCAACCTAGTCTGCCCATTTTCCTACCTACAGGATTGGCCGCAGATCCTAGTTAACTCATTGCCTTCACAGACTCACTCTGAGAGTACACCACTTGCCTCCTGAATCTCCTGTATACTTTTAGCAGTGAATCCTGGGCCTTTCTAAGCAAAATCAAGCAATAGTCAGCATGTCGCAAACAAATGCTAATAGCTCAATAACTGTACATGCTAGACACAAAGTATGAGTGGCAGAGTTATTCAGCACAAAATTGCCTTTCCAATGGTGGCATGCATGTAATAAGTAATTTTGTTTTGTTTCTATGCTGGTCGAAAGAGCAAACTAAATATCTTTTTTCACTAAAAAATGGCAACATAAGCCATTTTTTGTTGGAAAATATGTAAAATATCAACACCAAATTAAGCATACAGACATTAGATGTGTTTTGATATTATGTTTGTTAAAAAAAATATCTTTTTACTATAAAATGTAGTTTTTCCCCATTTTAGTCAAGGTGCTTTTATGGGATTTGAGGGCTAAATCTCAACCACATACACCATATCATAAACAAATGTGTATAACTCCAAAAGTATACATGATACACACAAAGTATCAGCATGAAAGTTGATGAGCACAAAAATGCCTTTCCAATGGTGCTATGCAACCAGTTGTAATCAATACGGTTTTTATTTTATACCTGCTGAAGTGCCAAAAAAGTGAATTTTATTCAAGCTGCTTGGGTGAATCTAGATGGAAAACATGTCAGCCATACACAACATACCATAAACAAATGCAAATAACTCCTAAAGTATACATGATATACACAAAATATCAGTGACAAAGTTGTTCAGAAAAAAATTATCTGTCCAACAGTGCTATGCAGTCAAATATATATTATATTCTGTTACACTATATGTTAAAATATATAAGTGACTTCTCCAGACATTGCAAGGGCACACTGGGAGTCAGTAGCCAACTTCTGCAGACGTCCTCAGGACATACCAGTGTATTTTTACTGATGACTACAGGCGTCTGCTAGGAGACAATGATTAACCAACAGCCTATTTCTTCCTACCCCTCCCACAAGAATTGCCTTATGTCTGTCCCATGCATTCTTGAATTCTCCCACAGTTTTAGACCCCACAACCTCCTCAGAAAGGCTGTTCCATGCATCCACTACCCTCTCTGTGAAAAAATACTTCCTCACATTGCCCCTGAACTGCCCCCCCATCTTTAAATTGTGTTCCCTTGTTCTTGCACATCTCTTTTTCTAAAAGATGCTACCCTCTTGGACTTTGTTGATTCCACTGAGGTACTTAAAAGTTTCTATCATGCCCCCCCCTTCCCTCCTCAAGGGTATACATGTTAAGCTCCTTTAGTCTCTCCTCGTATGGCTTCTCTTGCAGACCCTGCACCATTGTGGTTGCCTTCTTCTGGACTGCCTCTATCCTGTCTAAGTCCTTGTGGAGATGGGGTCTCCAGAACTGGACGCAGTACTCCAGATGGGGTCTCACCAACTGTCTGTACAGAGAGATAACAACTTCCTGTTTTCTGCTGGTGATGCCTCCCCCTATGCATGTTGCCTGTCCCATGCCCTTTTGAAGCTGTTCACAGATTTACATGATACCACCCGTTCTGGTAGGGCATTCCATTTTGCTACCACCCTCTCTGTGAAATAGTGTCATCTCATTTCCTTCTTAAATCTTCCCCCTTCTATTCTTAGCCCATGCCCCCTGGTGATCCCCCCTTCCTTTACTTAAAGACCCCATCTGTCCCATCCTTATAGATTCCCCTCAGATACTTGAATGTCTCTATCATGTCCCCCTGTCCCTTCTATCCTCCAGTGTGTACATATTCAGGGCTCCCAGCCTGTTGTCATAGTCTCTCTCCTCCATTCCACATATCATCTCTGTTGCCCTCCTCTGCACCCCCTCCAGTAGCCTAATATCACGCATTAGGTATGGCCTCCAAAACTGCACACAATACTCTAAGTGTGGCCTTACCAGTGACCTGTAGAGGGGCAACAACACCTCTCTTTGCCTGGATGAAAAACCCCTCGCTATGCACCCTAGCATTTTGTTCACTTTTGCAGCTGGTCTTCTGCACTGGGCAGTGTTTTTCATGATCCCTGTTATCAATACCCCAAGGTCCTTCTCCTCCTCATTGATCCCCAGCTTAACCTCCCCCCTCAAGCCAGTATTCTCTCCTTGGGTCCTTCACCCCAAAGTGCATAACCTTACACTTTTTGCATTGAACCCCAGCTGCCATCTCTCTGACCACTCCTCTAGCTTGTGTAGGTCCACCTGCAGCAGCCTCCATCCCTCCTCTCCATCCACCACTGCTCCAATTTTGGTATCATCAGTGAACAGACTTACTTTGCTCACCACCGCATCTATAATGTCTGATATGAAGAGCCCAAACAATACTGGACCCAAAACAGAGCCCTGTGGGACCCCACTCATCACTGGCTTTGGAGTTGAGAGCTCCCCTCTCACCACCACCCATTACAGCCTGCCATTCAGCCAGCTTGTAATCCAGTTCATCATTTTTGGCCCTACCCCTACACCAGTTAGCTTCTCCCCAAGCTGTCCATGAGGCACCAAATCAAAGGTCTTGCTGAAGTCCAAGTAAAGAACATCCACCGCATGACCCTTATCCAGCTCACCTGCCACCCAGTCATAATATTGAATGAGGTTGGTTTGACAAGACTTCCCTGAAACAAACTCATGCTGCCTCACATCTCGGAGGCTAATGTCCTCCAGGTATGACACCAGTCTTTTCTTTAGTATCATTACCATGAGCTTGCACACTATGGAGGTGAGACTTACCAGACAATAATGACCTAGTTCATCCCTTGGCCTGCTCTTGTGTAATGGTACTACATGTGCCATCTTCCAGTCCGGTGGCACACATCCCGACTCCAGTGAGGTGCTGTACAGATCTGCCAGCAGCTCTGCCAACACCTCCGCCATCTCCCTCAGCACCCTGGGGTGGATACCATCCAGCCCTGGTGCCTTGTCTACCTTCATTGCCCTCAGTCCCTCTAATAGTCTACTTGCCTCAATTCTTCCATCTGTTGCCTCCTCTCCCCCTGTCCCCACCCTCCCAATCCATGCTGCTAGTGGTCCCCCCTTTCTTCAGTGAACACTGACCAAAAGTATTTATTCAGTGCTTCTGCCTGCTCCTCCCCCTTTTCCATCCACTCCCCACCCCTTTTTATGCTCACTATTGTCTTCTTGTACTTCCTTTTCTCCCTGATATATCTGAAAAAGTGCCCCCCCCCCATTAATTCTCAGCTCCCTCTGGGCCTTGGCTTCTCTCACTTTTCTGGTCACCTCCCTGGACAATCTTGCATATTCCTCCCTATCCACTTCATTCCCTGTCTTCCTAAATCTCTGGTGCGCCACTCATTTTGCCCTCACCATCTCCACAACCTCGCTGTTCAACCAGCATGGTTTTCTTGCTCTGCTCCTCTTCAACTGTGCCTTGGTGCAGGCTTCTGTTGCCTCTGTAACCTCCCGATTAATAAGTAAATAATAAGGCCCAACAGAGTGGGCATTATTGGGATATAATGGATGACCCAGCGGCATAATAAGGCCCGACACCACAGGAGGAGGGCCTTATAGCCCCCGGAAGGTCCATTATATTCCATAACGCCCACTCTGGAGGGTATTATTACACTTAGATAATGGGTTTATATTTTTAGTAATTTTTAAAAAGTAATGATTTCATTAAAAATACTGTACAATGCTAGCAAAACTTTACTGAAATGTTGGCTTGTGTAAAATAGTCAGTTTAGTACCACTAGAGGGTGCCGTTGTTTGTCTGTGTTTTTGGTAGTGTGTAGCAATGCTACATTTTGATAGCAATGTCTGAGGAATTGTTGCGTTTACATTTTTATCCTGTTCAGTTAACTGTTCGCTTTATGTTTAAATATATTATTTAATTGCCAGAGTGAGAGGCGGGAGCGAGACGTTGAGCTGTACAGCGAGAATCACGTGCTGTTTTATGAGAGTATTGAGGGATACGGAAGTCAGCCAATGACATCTGAGGTGAGAAATCAAGGAGGTAATTTGTTTTTATTTAAAAAGAGAATGTTTATCAATGAAGGAGCCACAGTTTCATTTTAATTTTGGAATGAGAAGGAGACACGGTGCTAGGTAGTGGCAGTTGCGAGAGTGGGAGACAATGTGAGGTTCTGGCTCTTGGTAGCATCAGCATGAGGAATGAGTGATATTAGGATGTGATGGGTGCTGTTCAGGGGGAGCTTGTTATTCAGTGGGCCATTGTTAAGAAATAACAGCCCAGGTGGCAAGCTGTTTCAGCCAATCAGGAAGCGAGTGTCAATGTCTCCCTTGTCTAATATCCCATTTCTATTCCACATCCATCTCCTGCCTTATGCCCTCCAGTTTCCCTTTCAGTACATCCTGCATTCTCCCAAAGTCTGCCCCCTGAAGTTTAACACCCAAGTTGCTGATTTCTCTGGCTCCCCACACACTGTGATATTAAACCACACCATTTGGTGATCGCTGTCAGCTAGTGGGTCCTCTACCATTATTTCCTCACTGTCTCACCATTCAACAATACCAGATCTAAAGTGTTCTTTAGCCTAGTAGGTACAGTAACCAACTGTGTCAGGAGACCCTCCTGGATCGTGTCCAGGAGCACTTGCTCCCTAGCACTGGAGGTGACTGGAATGCTCTAGTCAACCCCCGGCAAGTTGAAATCCCCCACAATGACCACCTACCCTTTTCTGCATACCTTTTTGATTTGTCCCACTAACTCCCTGTCAAGCTCCTCAGACTGGGACAGTGGCCTGTATACCACCCCAAACCTCAATTTCCTACCCCTTGAGTCTAGGAGCTACAGCCAGATTGCCTCTTTTCTCCTTTTTCTTCATTGGCAACCAGGTAAGGCCCACTAGGTGCAAAACTGGTTTATGTGGGTGACCTGGGAGCACTAGGAATAAGTATACAAATAAAAGTAAAGTACAACAAATGAAAAGTATGGCTCAGTCACAGTGACATTCTCTCCCTTCCCTCTACTGGATTGTAAAGCACTTTTGGACAGTGCAAGTAAATGGCACTAAACATTCTCCCTAGTGACTGGTACACAGGTGAGAACCTAGATGACTAAGTTTGAATCTCAAAATTGACACTTACAATGTGGATGGGTGTACTGTCAGAGATTTTTTTTTGTTTGTTTTGCCTTTTTTTGTTTACTCTTGTCTTTGCTAACCAGGTGAGAACCGAAAGCCCTGGGATTATAGCTCACTACAGAAACTTACAGCATCACAGCTTACTAACAAATTCTTGTATCCCATCAAGACCATGTATCTGCAAATGCTTGTGGTTGAATAAACACATTTTTGGTGACTATTTTCAAAGGATTATTCTAGAAACTTCCAATTTTCAATACAGAATTAGTTACAGGAGGATTTTATCTAATGACGTTTGTTAAAACCCCTTGTAGATCCACCATCCAGCAGACCAGACCTGAATTTGATTCTTATAACCTCCACGTGTATACTGTGTGACTCTGAACAAGTCACTTAACCACCCAGTGTTCCCAGATCACCCCTGAAAACAGGCCCTTGTGCCTAGTGGGCCTTACCCAGTTATCAAAGACTAAAATAACAAAATAAATAAATAATAAAATAAATTCCTCATTGTGAACTTTATTCATTTATTTTCGTAGCGTTAATATATGACCACAATGTTTTTCTTTTTGTGGTATTGGCATGACACTCAAATTCTTCAATGCATTTTGTTTTTTGGGTATAATTATTCTTTTGTAACCAGATAAGACCCACTGAGCACAAAGCCTATTTACAGGGGTGGCTTGGGATCACTGGGAAGGATATTAATGGAAATAAATTAGAGAAAATAAAAGGTACTATAGAAAACAAAAATGTATTTTAACATCCCCTAAAACAAATAACAGGATTCTTAAAGCAACATCACTCTGCAAAATATATATATATATATATATATATATATATATATATATATATATATATATATATATATATATAAATAAAAGTAAATGTTTAAATGGCCAAAACACAAGGCACAAGCTGATACAAAAGTAACTTTTTTACAAGGCAACATTATCCTGCCTAAAACACCTGAACTGCTCAAAACAAGAGTAAATTTGTAAGAGATAAATTTTATCTTATTTTTTCCACATCAGACACAGAGCTCTATAATCTCTGTCTGCCCTGCTACAATGTCTCCTCTCAATGTTTGCTTTGGAAAGTGAAAGGAGACATACCTCATCTTTGCACTGCTTTCTGCAAACACATTGTGTCTGCTGCATTCCAGACTGCCAGGATCATGACAGTAAAGGCTCCCCTCGAGATCCCATAGATCAGTCCTGGAAAGGAAAGCAAGTATCAACTGCCCGGTGTCCTTCCCATTGATATACAATGTACATCTTTATGGCCATGCAGATTAGTGTCTTGTGATGTACATTGTATGGCACAGGGTACTACAGGGGTTAAACTGATCTATATAGGCCCACACAAGGGAGCTATTGTACCTTGATAAAGTGCTGTGTGTACAGCATGAAATATTGGGACATCTATGCTTACTAGTTTCACTAAACACTGCACAAATAAATAAACTGAAGCAGAAGCAACTAGCTTATCTCTCTAACATACTAACATACTATATATACTGTTCAGAGTTGTTCATTTTGGCATCTACTACCACCCCAAGGTCTTTCTCCCCGACCGAAGCCTGCAGTATCTCTCCTCCCAAGAGGTACTTATGAGCTGTGTTCCTAAGCCACAGGTATAGAACCCGGCATTTCTTAGTGTAAAACCTCAGTTTCCAGGTGCATGACCACCTTTCCAGAGTCTCCAGGTCCCTCTGTAGGGCTTCTCTACCCTCCTCACCATCTTCCAGTGCTCTCAGCTTCAAGTCATCAGCAAAGAGGCTCATCTTGCACCTGATGCCTTTTCTGATGTCTGAGATGTAAGTGTTGAGAAGGAGTGGACCCAGCACCAATCCTTGAGGGACCCCACTAATGACCCTCCTAGGCATGCCGGATTTACCTTTACGTAAATTGCACCATGGTGTAGGGCCTGGTGGTTCAGGAGAGCCCCCACAACCCTGTTTCTTTTAGTATTTACTTCCCTACTGGCTGACCGCTGCCACCGATCAGCCATACAACTTGCTGTACTGTCATGTGGCCGCCGGCTGTGACACAGGATCATTGTCATAATGTCATTATTTTAAATTTGCACAGCACCAAAAATTGGCAATTGCCAAAATAAAAAGCACCCCTCCCAGCCCATGGCCTCTCAGTCTCTCTGGGTGGCTCCAGCTCCACCTTTCATCCAACCTGCCTGTCTGCCTGATGAGACCCCACCACAACCAACATGTCTCATGCAGATCCGCTGGAGGTGGGGCTACTGGGGAGTGGTGGGAATCTGTGCATGTGCGTGGTGTCAGGGCATGTTGGCTGGGCAGCAGTGACTAGTGAAAGAGATCACGGACAGTGGGGCACTGGGGAGGGATCATCTCGATCTCAAGGATTAATCGAACAAGTCAAAAAACCACAGACAGTGCAACTAGAACTGGCCAAGGGTTTGCCCGCAGAGTCATGGTCATGGAATCATCACTCTCAGACACTCGCCACCACCGTCCAGCCCAGCCAGGCATCATAATCTTTTTTTTTGTCATCTTGTCATGATACAGCATTGTGTGCTGGCTGCTGCTTTGTAGTCAGAGAGGGTCGGGAGGCACCTGGGTGGCGAGCCTCTCTACTCTGCACTCTGGACTGACTGGTCCACTCCTGTGAGGTCAAGGAGGAGTCGAGTTCCACAGACATCAGGCAGTCACAGGCCAAGAAGAAGGCCAGAAGCCCCAGCCACCAAACTAGTCACCAGGAGGTAACAGCACAGGGATGTGTTAAAATAAAATCTGATGCTGCTTTCTGTTGCTGCTTGCACTTGCACCAGTGGGAGAAGGTTGGGGATCTTTAGAGCCTGGGGGGGGGAAGGAGAGACAGAACTTGAAAACAGACTGACTGTAGCATGGAGCTCATGAACACCTATGGGGGCTTCCAGGATTTTTACCATAGAATGGGAGACATTTGGGATAGTAGTGGTTGCCAGAAACTTCTGTAAATGGGGGTGGGGCAAGGGGCTTCTTTGTCAGTGATAATGATCAGTATAAAATGCTTCAAATGCCTTTCCAGTTTGTTTCTTAGAAGAAGTGACTTGTCCTGATGGAAGAAATATGCTACTGCTATGCCTAGTAGACCACTGAAGCTTAGTTCTGTAAGCATCTATCTGTCACTCTGTCTACAGCATAGAATCTAAGTAGTTTACTGGCCCTCTCTCTTGATTGATTCCTAATATTTGTAAGCTGTTTTTTGTATAGTTCTTTGTGTCACATTGGTGGAGTCAGAGAGCATGCTAATTTGATATCTGACTACAGTAACCTGGGTCATTCATTTCCCAGTGTAGCTGAGAAGAGTGCATGGCCATGGAATTCTTGCTCTTTTTGCTTGAGCTTTCCCTTGAGACCAGATATTTCTTTGAGGTGCTTCTTTTTTGCATAGAAAGCATATGGCGTAATCCATCCCCTCAGATAGCATTTATGTGTATTAGAGTGTCAATTGTGCTATGCTATCTTATCAAGAAGCCATGTCTTTGCTTAGTAGAAGTGTGTCCATGCACCAGTGCAGAGGTGAAGTGGACTTCAACCAGAGCACTGTAGTAAGGCACACACAAGCATGGTCAGAAATGACAATTGGGACAAGGTATGCATGATGCACACAGAAAGATCTGACTTTTACAGGAAGAAGAAGTTGGATGTTGGCATTTAGGGGCCCCCATGTCACAAAATATGACTTGGACTAGGGCCCCCACATCCATTAATCTGGGCCTGCTCCTAGGAGATGAAAACATTCCTCCGACCACTTCCCTCTGACACCACCCAGCAAGCCAGTTTCCTATCCATCTGACCATCCCTTCCCCCACCCCCATTTCCTCCAACTTTTACAGTAGCCCAAGATGTGGCACAGAGTCAAATGCCTTGCTGAAGTCTAGAAAGAGGACATCCAATGGCTTGACCTGGTCCAGTTTCTTATCACCCAATCATAGAACTCCACAAGGTTAGTTTGACATGATCTGACCTGAACAAAGTCATGTTGGTAATCAGCATGATGGCCCTGTGTCTCCAGAAACACACCCAGCCTTTATTTTAAGATGGTCTCCATCATTTTGCCTACCACTGATGTCATGCTTACAGGCCTGTAGTTCCCCGGCTTCTCATGTGAGCTGCCTTTTTGAATAGGCATGATGTGGACCATCCTCCAATCTAGAAGCACCCACCCCATCTGAAGGGAGGAGTTAAAAAGGTCCATCAGAGGTTCAGCCAGGACATCCTCCATCTCCTTAAGCACCCTGAGATGAAGACCATCTGGACCCGGAGCCTTCTCCATTTTTACGGACTTAAGGGCTTCCCTCTCCCTTCCAACAGGAATTTCAACATCCATGACCTCCTCTTACTTCTGCAAATCTAACCTGCCTTTCCCTGAATGGTGGTGCCCCACCATCATGTCTAGTAAGGACAGAGGCACAGAATTGTTAAGTACCTCCGCCTGCTCCCTGGCCTCCTCAGCCTACCCACTCCCGACCTCTACTAATCTGCACCCTCATTTTCCTTCTTTCCCTGATGTACCAAAAGAACCCTGTATCACCTCTCCTGCTCTATCCTTGCCTTGGCCAATCTCACAGCCCTGGTTACCTTCCTGGATATCATATCATACCCCACCCTCCTCGTCCATAACCCCATGTGAGCATCTGTATTGGCTATAAGCATCCCTTTTCTCTTTCACTGCTACCTAGACCTCCCTGGTTCACTAGCTCAGCATTTTGGCTCTACTGAACTTGCTTCAAACCTTTGTGCAGGCCTTGGTAGCTCCAAGAGCCCTCCTTTAATAATTTTCCACCTGCTCTCTGTGTTCATTCCTAATCTGATCCCCTCCAAGTGACTCTGGAGAATCTGCTCCATACCCTTGAAGTCTGCTCCACAGAAGTCAACTACTACAGTTTCCATGTGATCTTCTCCTTCCCCTAGGTCTAGGAAAAACCAGACCATGGCATGATCACTCCCTGCCAGTCGATCCCCAACCACTAGGTCCCTAAACAGTTTGCAATCTGTCAGGACCGCATCCAGGAAATGACTCTCCCTCGTCGGGTCAGCTACCAGCTGGGAAAGGAACACGTCTTGGAAGGCATCCAGCAGGCACTGTTCCCTGGCTGATGAGGATGCCATAGTTCCCCAGTCAGCCCCTGGCATGTTTAGGTCACCCAGCACCACTGTACTACTCTCCCCCTGTCCACAGTGGTCCCTAAGATTTGCTACCAGGCCTACCTCAATATCTTCTGCCTGCATGGATGGCCTATAAACCACCCTCAGATTCACCATCTTGTCCCCAGATACCTGCCAGGTGACCAATAATGCCTCAACATTTCCCTCTGCACCCTCCACCCTGCTTATCCCTATACCATTCTTAATGATGAATGCTACTGCCCTCCTCACCTGCCCACAGCCCTGTCCTTCCTGAATACAGTGTATCCTATCAGGTTTAGGACCCAATCATGACTAGGAGTGGTCTGGTAGCCATATAAGTGGGGGATGTGGCATTGTTGAAAAGGATACAAAGGAAGGCTACCAGATCAGTAAACAACATGTCAGGGAAGAACTACAATACACAGTTGAATGAATTAGGTCTGTTCTCCCTGGAAAGCAGAAGGAAGAGGGAAGATATGTGTCTGGGTCACAAGGCTTGGAATGATGATGACCTCGGGGAAAGTTTAGGACTAGAAACAAGTAAGAATAAATACATCATTCGGTCACACCCATTACAATTAGAGGCTAGAAATACACGATTGGTATATACCAGTAAGTGGTTCAACCAATTGGTGTCCAGAACTAGAATAGGCTACCCCTGGAGGTAGTAGCATGTAAAACAACAGAGTCGTTCAAACATAAATTAGACTCTTTTAACCTGGGAAGTCAATAAACACTAAATGGTGAGCAATAAGGACAAACATCTATTGGCTCCATTAAAATCCTACGAATCCTTTGAGTGGTCCAAGCTTCAGTGACAGCCACCACATCCACTGCTCCTTCTACTAACATCACCTGAAGCTTGGACATCTTGTTTCCCATGCTCCTGGCATTTATCAGGACCACTCTCCACCCCTTCAACCCTTCCATCCCCCCAACCTGAGAACTCCCAGGTAGTTGCCTGCTCAGGCTCCCTGTGCATAGCTGGTTTCTCCCATTTTGCACCCCCCCCCCACAACTTGTGGTAGAAGTCCAAGCCCTTCCTTGATGTTCATGCTACTGTATGATCAGCCTCAAGCCCCAGTCCTCCCCCACTCATAAGTTTAAACCCTACCTAGCTTTAATAAATTCAGCCAGTTTTAGTTTCAAAACCTCCTTCCTCCCCAAAATTGAGGTGGAGCCTATCCCTTGCATATTTGCCCCTTGTCCTCCCAGGTTGCACCCCAGTCTCCCACTAACCCAAACCCTAGCATCACAACACACCCTGAGCTACTTATTTACCTCTCTAATTTTTTGTCTATTTCCCACACTAGCTCTGGACACCAGAAGGAACTCAGAAGGAAAACGAGCACCCTATGGCAAGACAGACACTGACTAGCTACCAGAACCTTGCTTGAATCTCCAGCACACTATTTCACTCTATGTCATTTGTGATTAGGTACACTAATATGTCAGGGGATCTGCCACATTCCATCAACAGAGCAAAGACCAGGTGCTTGGCCTCATGCACAGTCAGACCAGATATACTCTTGACCTTGGTTTTCGCTTCACCCCACCCATCCCACAATACCCCTAATCATGGAGTCCCCAACATGAGCACTCTAACCTCCTCCTGTCCCTTGAGCCTTCCTCCTTTTTCTGATACCGTCCTTCACTTTTACTACGTAATTTTCCTCAGCCACACCCACTATTTGAGTGCCATTGGTTGCCTTATCCCTCCTATTCCAGCTCTTTCTCCTAATTGACCTATGTTCACCTAGCACCCCCGCTCAGTTACACCATTTCAGCCCCTCCCCTTACCACCTTCAGGAACTAGAGGCACCTCTTGACCCTCAAAGGAACTCGTTTCTGCCCTCACAACATCCTTTTTTTCTGCTCTCCCACTCACTGAACTCCTGCTGGTCCTTTCCCTCTGGGCTCCATTCTCCCTACTTACTGTGTCCACATCCTCCCTTCTCAGACACTCCCTACTCCCATATCCCCTCCCTGTGCTATCCCCAACTCCCCCCTTTGCCCCAGTGCCCTTGCCCCAACCCCCTCCCCATCATTCTCACTTACACTCTGCCCTCTGCTTACTGCTCCCCCTGCCACCAGAGTTCTTTTGCAAGGGAACAGCCCCACTCCTCCTGACTACAGGGCCTTCCATCATGTCCAACTCTTCTGTTCCCCCTGAAACTGCATCTGCTTCAAATTCCTCATTTTTCCATTGTTTATCAGTACTAGTTGAACAAATCTGTTATTATGCTCTTTGCCTACTGTCTTGATTTACCCTACAGATGCAGCCTCCCCCCAACAGTTCTTTGTGCATGCCTTGAACCTCTGCACTTTGCTACCTGCCAGTACCCTTGGCCCTTCTCGCATAGAGGACTGCCTCTACCCAAGCCCCTTGGAGCCCCCCTAGTGCCCACCCCTACACCTCCTACCCTTCTTACATAGTCCCTTGTGATCCTACCATCCTTTTTCTGACTGCTGTCTTCCATTACAGGTGTCACCCCTGAACCTGCTGCATCTTCACTCTCCCTCCCTTTTCTGCCCCACCACATCTTACACCCTTGGTAGAGCCACATTCCTCCCCACCTCCACTCACCCCTGCCCTACCTAGCATCCATCTCAACCACCTGGCTTCCTCCTTTAGTTGTGACAGTTTTTGGCACACCATGCATCCTGCCATTCTCCAAGGCAAGGCTAGTACCATGGCTGACCCACAGCCAGCACACCCTACCACCCTTCCAAAGATGCCTGCTCTTGTGGTCTGAGGACCATGCCATAGCCCCATCCCCATTGTCTTCCAATTTCCCATCCAAGTCAGTTGCCCCGACATTTTTCCTAACCCTGCTGGAGCCCATTTTGAACCCTCCCAGTGCCTGCTGGGCAGCTACTTGCCTAAGAAACCCATGTGGAATGAAGGAATTTGGGCTACCAAACAAATGTCATCATAACATAAAGGAATTAGGCTAAAGAACAAATGTCAGCATAACATAAACAGGCTGGACCAGAGCCTGTAGCCCAGCCAAAGTCTCCTCCTCCACTCCTGTTAGACCTACCCTGACCACGACTTCTTAGCTAGCTCCTGCCCCAAAGACAATTTAATAGAGGTCGGGGCCAGGAAGATTGGGCAGAACAAAAACCAGCTCTACAGCTCTTCTGAGTGAATCACTTGCAGCAGCTGGGATTGGCTATTTATAGCCCAGCTGCCAGACCAAAAATCCTGCCCTCAGGCCCGATTGGTCCTTTCCCTTACTGACTAAGTTCCTTGGGATGTGCCACTGCGGTCAACAGCAGTGCCCCTTTGCCCGAAAACAACCAAGTCCTCTGTATGCCTCTCCTTGCTGCCAATATGGCCATCTCTCTCTCTCCAGATGTGCCTCTGATGTGATGAGAGATTTCAGCAGCAGATCTTCTTAGCTGCCGATTTGGCAGAATCCCTCCAGTCACTGATCCTTGTGGTGGATGCTCCCCAATCATCGCTCCTTGTCACTACTGTGGCCACCTCATCAAAAGCCAACTCTAAAGCTCTTCTGGGTGAATCAGTTGCAGCAGCTGGGCTTGGCTATTTATAGCCCAGCTGCCAGTCTAAAAGGTCTGCCCTCAGGTTCAATTGGTCCTTTCACTCGCTGACTAAGTTTCTCAGGATGCACAGCCGCAGTCAACAACTGTCCCCATTTGTTCAAAAACAACCAAGTCCTCTTGACACCTCTTCTTGCTGCTGATGCAGCCACCTCCCTCTCCTCCAGATGTGCCTCCAATGTGGTGAGAGATTTCAGCAGCAGATCCCCTTAGCAGCCGATATGGCAGAAGCCCTCCGGTCACCGATCCTTGTGGCAGATGCTCCCTGATCACCACACCTTGCTGCTGATGCAGCTGCCCCCTCAAAAAACAGCTCTGCAGCTCTTCTGGGTGAATCAGTTGCAGTAGCTGCGCTTGGCTATTTATAGCCAAGCCATCAGTCCAAAAAGCCCATCCTCAGGGCTGACTGGTCCTTTCTCTCACTGATTAAGTTCCTTGGGATACACCGCCACAGTCAAAAGCAGTTCCCCTTTGCCCAAAAACAACTAAGTCCTCTGGACGCATCTCCTTGCTGCCAATGCTGACACCTCCCTTCCCCTCCTCCAGATGCACCTCTGATGTGGTGAGAGATCTTGGCAATAGACCCCCTTAGCCACCTATATGGCAGAAGTCCTCCTATTATCGCTCCTTGCAGCGAATGCTCCCTGATCACCACTTCTTGCCATCAATGTGGCACCTCCTCAAAAAACAGTCCTACAGTTCTTCTGGGTGAATTCTTTCATTATGAATCTTGTTGAGTACATGGTTGTTGTTTTTTTTCTGGATCTGTCTCTGCCAGTGCACTACATCCTTAGGGACTGGCCCTGTTTTTGTATTGTTCTGCTTACTATTCAGTGATGCTTGTGGAAGGATTTCTTTACTGCAAGGATTATTGAAACTTGGGTATCTGACTTGCAGCATGTCTTCTGAATTGTTGAATGCTGACACACTGACTGGGTGCAGTTTAAGTATGGCTGCTGTAACTCTCATGGACTCTGTCTTATTAAGTCATGTTTTTGGTACACTTTTTACTACCAGATTAATCACTACTGCAGTCACTGACAAAACAGAGCTAACTAGATCTGCTTCAATTAGTAATACCACAAGAGACACACCAGATTCAGTCAGATGCAATAACAACCAATGTTATAAATTTATCATCATATTGCCCATTTGCAGAAGAACTCTGTGTCTTTGGTGGTCTCAAGTTTGTACCAATGAATGGTCTAAATCCTATTGAAACCCTTAACGAGCTGCTGACGCCTCAAATAAATCTTTCAAAACCATAACATTTAGGTATAATTCAGCTTGCATTCCATATATAGTCTATGGATTTCTCCTCCTCATTACTTATTACTGAGAAAATGTGCATGCATATTTGATCTTTATCCCTTAGAGTTCATTTACCTCTATTGCTTACTCCCTACCTCAAGTCATAATCTCTGATGTGCACCATAGGCTGTAGCCATGGGGGTAACTGTACTGTCACAAGGAATGCATTATTACCTCAGATAGGGAGAAAGAAACAAAAACACATGAAACCTTCAAGAGAAATGATCCTGTTTTCATACAAATGACCTCAGTAATAAATAATGGGGAGAAGAAATACTGAACTAACATGAAATGCATGCTAAACTTTGTCTAAATGTTATATTTTGTTAAAGTTCTCCTGAAGGCATCAGCTGAGCTTTAAGGATGTCCACAAACTCTTACAGGTACCTAATTTAAAGTGTTTCCTTCAAGATAACAAGGGCAGACCTGACTCATTCTCTGTCAATATATCCTATAGCGATGGAGTTCCATCACATTGCTTGCCCACCTATATCAGGTGATGATCCACCTATATAGCCTTATCCAGTTCCTCTGATAACCCTTAGTGTTGAAAAAACAGGGTAAGAGGTAAAACTGAAAATAACCTTTATGTCACCAATGAACCCTACTGTGTCTGTCTTCTCAAAGGCATGCAAACATGTCTTGAGTACGCCTGTGGCTGGTAAATACAAGCCTTCTTATGTGAACAGGACTGGGAAACAGATTCAAGTTATGCACTCTCTGGCATCCAATGACAATATCACAACTATACCTGAGGACCGGGCAGTAGTGTTGTGATGCTAAATACATTTGATTATAACAGAGACGTGTACCATCAATTGTCTAAGCCGCTAAGGATAGATTTTATAGTCCCTTCTCATTTGACCTGATACTATTCTTTATGAAGGAGATTGATGCATATATCTTGAGACTTTTTGATAATAATATATGTTAATATGCATACTTGGAGTGTTTCTTACAGCACATTACAAAATGGGCAAAATAAATTTACAGTGCTGATTGGCTGAATGCCCTTTCCAGCCGTGTCCTTATAGTCAGATAATAGTTCAACGTGCACCATTTGTGGCATCCTGAACCAAACACATAGAGAAATCAATCTGTGCCACCGTTCTCCCAGTACAACTTCTCAGCCAGCATCCAGAGAGCAGTGGCAGAGTAAGCAACCTAGATGTTCTGTACCCCCCCACCCCACAGAGACACACACCCACCCACACCATCGAACATGTACTGCATACACAATTACAAAATTATTTTATTCATTTAATCAAAAATCTAACTTCTCCTTAACATCAATGAAGGCAAAAAAGCCTGAGCTGTGGGTTTAAGAATCCCGTTGCAGATCCAGCAGTGTCCTTCACCTCTGATCCACCCAAGAAGACAGCACCTTCAAAATCCTTGAAAAAATATCACCTTTTCTTCTCCTCAGCTATCACTCCCACTGCCAACTATTTTCACTATATAGGAATGGAGTCCATCTCCACACTCCACCCCATCCCACACTCTTTCTAGTGAAACCACAAAAAAAAAAAAATCCTGCACTCCACACAAGGCAAGCAAACTGTGGTCTAACAATTCAAAGCAGCATGATTAAACAAAAGATGAGCCCAATACTGTCCTGTCTCAAAAACATATTCAAACCACCAGCTGATAAAAAAAAATGAGGTTTCACACAATACAGGAACACGGCAACCACTCAATATGGTGGCTCCTCTGGGACACAATCACACTCTAAAATGGCAATAGCATGCACACAATACAAAAAAAAATCATGCTTTCTGAAACCACTCAATATAATCTAAAAAAAAAATATATGAAACTAATAATAAATAAAGTAGTCTATTTCTGTCACTGGTAATGGTACTGGGGGTTAAAACTCTTATGAAAGGGGACTATTTGTCACTGTTTCATGTACTACAACATTGTTTCAGATATATATATATATAATATATATATATATATATTTATAAAATGGGTGAGAAAAAAGGAATGAATGGGATCAATAGCACTGGACAAATCCATCAGGTGACCATGTGTATCAGGGTGACACGCGTACCTGCACTTCCCCCCTCAAAACAATTTTGACATTTTATAAGATAGATATACCACTCCCTGAATTGCGTTGAGCTCTACGATATATATCGCTTTTGGGTGGTTGATGACTGCCCACGGCCTCATCATACAACACACACACCAAAAGCATGCGATATCAGAGTACGATCAAGACACTCAGAGTTGTATATCTATTACATATATATACAGTAAATATAAACATTTTTTTCTCTTTTTTTTTACAATAATAAAATGGGGGCCCATTTTATAAGCACATTAACATACTCTGAGGTGTGGATTATCTCTTGATAAGAACATGCCCAGGTGTATAAGGCACTTAGCGCAAGCACCTCATGCCTTTTAACACAGCTGGGCATGCTCTTATTAGGCAATAACCCACACCTTATTGTGTGTTATTGCTTGCAGAATGTTATCTCATGCTGTTTAGGCTAGACGAGGATCATGAAGCAAAGCAACAGTTCTAACAGACCAAACAGCACGAGAAAACATTCTTATGATACAAGAACCCCCCCAAGTATACATATTAATATATTATGAAGCACTACAGGATTTTTGCATGTGCAAAAATCACACTATTATAGCACGGTTAGCATTTAAATTAAGTTTGATTTTTTTATACTTTTGTTTCCAGCTTTAGTTATAGGCAGAAATGGTACTATCTTATTTAGATAGCTGTCACCTGTTGGTAAATACTAAGAAACATAGAAACATAGACTTTGACGGCAGATAAGGACCGCTAGGCCCATCTAGTCTGCCCATTTCCCTACCTACAGGATAGGCCGCAGATCCTAGTTAACCAACAGCCTATATCTGCCCCCCGCAAGAATTGCCTTATGTCTGTCCCATGCATTCTTGAATTCTCCCACAGTTTTAGACCCCACAACTTCCTCAGGAAGGCTGTTCCATGCATCCACTACCCTCTCTGTGAAATAATACTTCTCACATTGCCCCTGAATAAGCCCTCCTTCTATCTTTAAATTGTGTCCCTTGTTCTTGCAAGTCTCTTTTTCTGAAAGATGCTACCTCTTGACTTTGTTGATTCCCTTGAGGTACTTGAAAGTTTCTATCATGTCCCCCCTCTCCCTTCTTTCCTCAAGAGTATACATATTAAGCTCCTTTAGTCTCTCCTCATACGGCTTCTCTTGCAGACCCTGCACCATTTTAGTTGCCCTCCTCTGGACTGCCTCTATCCTGTCTATGTCCTTGACGAGATGGGGTCTCCAGAACTGGACACAGTATTCCAGATGGGGTCTCACCAACTGTCTGTACAGAGGGATTACAACTTCCTGTTTTCTGCTGCTGATGCCTCTCCCTATACATCCCAGTATACCTCGGCCCTCCCTACTGCCTTCTCACATTGCTTACAACCTTAAGGTCATCTGATATGATTACCCCCAGGTCCCTTTCCTGTTTTGTTGTTGTTACTACCTCCCCACCCATTGTGTATTCTTCCCCTGGGTTCTTGTTTCCCAGGTGCATTATTTTGCACTTTTTTGCATTGAATCCTAGCTGCCATATGTCTGACCATTCCTCCAACCTTGCCAAGTCCCTTTTCATCTTCATTTTAAGTGCATCTATATAAGTTTTCCCTCCTCAACTCTCCTCTCCGCAAACCAGTAAACAACACATTTACAAAGAGAAACAATGCAGGTTTATTTCACAATTCCAAACTAAATGGCCGACCCATCACTTTCTCAAAATATATAGGTGCTGATACATGTCTTGCACTGAGAGCCCTAGTCCAGCTGCCCACATAAACAAAAACTCATGTTGCCACTTTCTTTACCATGGAGTTTAGTGGCATCAGTTGGTGGGAGGATAATTTTAAAAAAGACACAAAGGTTAGCAGCAGAGTGTGGGATGATGGAAGCACCACTGGGTGAGAGCCATGAGTGTTTAGAAAATCAGTTGAGCATCATGCACAAGCCACCAGCTGTACATATAATAAGGGGTACTGCCTTTCTGCCTTCTGATTGGTCAAAAATTGTATAGTGTTTTATAATGTCATGAATTAATCCACTAGATATTTTATTATTTAGCATTCCTTGAGACCTACAGCAGAACTTCTCCCCAAAGTCCATAAGAGTTTAACCTCCCCCACCTGGCCGGCTCAACATTTCAGGGATTTACTTCCTGACAGAGCTCTTATTCCAATTAGTGTTATGTGAAATGCAAAAATTTCCATCCACAAAATGTTTTGTGTAATTTCTCAATTTTATGACTTTTTTAGCCTGGCAAAATTTTATTTTGCCCGGGTTTTTGATTTCATGTAATCGTAAAATGTTATGCTATATGGTTTCAAAGAGCAATTTTGCTAATCCATGTTTAAATTTTGCCTAGTGGCAAAACTTTGGCCAGTGAAACATTTGATTTTGCAGGTGAAATTATGCTCCAAAGGAGAAACTGGCAATGCATTGTGGGTAAAAAGGCCAAAAAACTCATGCAGTCTGTTTCCAGCACAGTCTATTGCCTGTTGAGTCAGAGAGCAATCTGTTGTGATGCATCACAGTCAATAAACCCTTTTTAAAACTATGAAAAACTAGTTTTTGAGCGCTAATTGCTCGCATACAGTTTGTTCCTAGTGCTGCTAGTGAACATTTTCTAATTCTGTGGATTTTTGCACAATACGTAGTACTTTTGAGTTTTGTTTGTATCTGTGAAGGAACTGAGTGAGGGAGGGTAGGTGTGTAAAATCAGTGCTAGCTAATTTCTTTTTAAACTAACTAATTAAACTTTTACAATCAGATTTCTCTAAAATTGTGAGTCATTTACTATTACTTCTTTTAAGCCTTTAAACAGTATTTTTGTTGGTGCTCTACTTATTTGTATTAGTTTTCTTATATCTTGACAAGTTTTTTTTTTTCACCTTCCTGGAAAAGTTACTGTTTCCAATACTTCCTGCTCCTGTTACCCTGTGTTACATACCATTTTTCTGTTTTTAGTTATGATTGTGAATTCCAATATTTTGAACACACAGTGTTGATCCCTTCATTTTCAGGGGGTTTGTTGTCATTTCTGTTTGCCTTTAACATGTTTGTACCTTATTAACTGTGAAAAGCAACAGTGTTATATATTTTTTCTGTTGAAAGTGCTTTTAGTTGACCACTTCAATTTTCCATATACAGTTTCACTGCTTTGGTGAATTGTTCCCTTGTATTTTATTGTTGGAGCTTGCCTCTGCATTATGGTGTTTCTTTTCTAGTTGAATTTGCTTAGCCTTTGTCTGTTACAGCATTGTTTACTACCCTATCCATCCAATCTAAAAATCTACATGTTAATATAGTAGTTATCTGATATTGCTGAGCCCATCCAGAGTGTCACAGGTGCCTTTGTTTGTCAGTGTTATTATATGGTGGTCTCTGCAATCTTACATAACATAAAATTGTAGTTTTAAGAATTAACACATTACAGTTCTTCAGTTGTCCAGACACAGCTGATCTGTATTTAAAGTAGGTTACTTGTGCCCTTTTTCTCTATGTTACTAAATTTGTTTGATTAAAGGAAAAACATTACCTTTTTGTTTTTTGTTGCATAGTCTACCATATACCATTGGCATACATTGCACAGAGTGCTGCTACCTGTCCTGATTTATGTGTTTGTACTTGTTAGCCAGTACTGCAGGTGTATGAGATGTTATTCACACAGACAGTAACTTAGTAGTACATCCTTTCTTGATATACTGCCAGAGAAAGGCAAAGCTTTGAAGAAGCATATAAAAATGCCTGCTAAGAGATGGTCCAGTACAGGGAAATGTGCCAGGAGGGGAACGAGGCAGCTAAGAAGTCTGCTGAGGAGAGTACAACTTCAGTACCATTTCCTCAAAGCACATCTAAGTCTGCATCAATGTCTTCTTTCCCTGTGGGCTCTGCTGGCATGGCAGGTACCTGCAGATGAGTTTTTTTAAAGTACTGGCATACCTGTGTCTCAGTTTTTTATAGCCACAACTGTTGCATCCATGCTGGTGGGGAATGATAGTGAGAAGAAGGGAGACACTCTCACTGGTACAGGGACAGTGTTCCAGGAGGAGGATGATAAGTCTATCAATGTGACTGTCCCTGTTCCTGCTGGAGTTTATGGTGGTGATGATGTTCAGCCAGACTGTAATAATCCTGGAGATAAGGAAAGTCAGCCCCCCCCCGAGGAGATGGTTTTAGAGAAAGAAAAAGGTGCTGTGCAAGAAGACAGTGATAGGAAGGAGGAGAAAGCAAGGACATCATCAGCATTGGTGTTGATGATGATGACTAGGAAGCGCCATCATGGGAGCCCGAGTTTGAGAAGGTCAGGTATGATGTAGGCCATGTACATGCACAGCCTGTGGGTCAGGCTATAACCAAGCCTGTCAGCAGCACTCCTCCAAGCAGTCAAGTCACCCCCCCAAAACAAGTAGTCTCATGGAACTGATGAAAGAAGCCCAAAAAGCACAAACTTCAACACCTGTTTCTCAGTTCTCCCAATCCCAGCAACATGTAAAGTCCAGAGGTAAAAAGTCCCCAATTTGGCACATTTACGTACTTGATCCATTTGACAACTGTGTCAAGCACGTGTTAGTTAGGGGGATAAAGGGAAGCCACATAGGTACCAGTGGCCAGTAAGCCCACCTGAAAAACAAGCACCAAGTGTGCTGACAGCAACACCAGCAGGACATCAGGGCTGTTTATAGGATGTCCCTCGACAAGTTAAATTTAACCAAGAGCAGTTCAAGACAGCAGAAGGAGGAAGGGCAGAGTGGGTCAGTGGTTATGAAGGAGGAGGAGGATGAGCAATACTTTGCTCTCTCAAGAAGTGGGCATAGCTGTGAATGTGCCACTCCAGGTCACTTGACTCAGAAAAGTATACCACCACACCCAAAGTCAACCAAACTAACTAGGTTCATGTGGTCTGCACATCCCCAAGAGTTTACTGTTACACTAAAAGATCAACATTAGGAATTCAGCAGCATGCAACCCTGAATATTCAAAGTATTACTGATTCTCACATGGGTGAGAACATGCTTAATGTTTTGCTGGAAGAGATTGCCGAGTGGCTACACACACGGTCACTTACAGCAGGAATTATTGCAAGTGATAATAGCTCCAATGTGGTGAAGTGCATTGGCGATGGTGGTTTCTTCAGGGTGCCCTGCCTTGCATGCTGCCTTAATCTCACTGTGCAGCAGTTTCTAAACCATTCAGACATTAAGGAAACTGTGACTGTCACATCTGTGTGCACTTTTCCTGTTCTGCAAAGGCCCGTGACCATCTACGTGAGCTGCAGTGCAATAACCATCTGCCTCAACAATGTATGAAGCTTGATGTTGTGACTAGGTGGAACTCTACACTGTACATGATTGGCCAGCTATATGAACAGTATAAGGCTGTCTCAGAATACCTGCTGATGCACACCACCCGGGACAGTGCTGGAGTGTCCATCGCTCTAACCACAGAGCAGTGGTGCCAAATGGATGGGTTAATACACATTCTCCATCCATTTCAGCATGCTTCACAGGCAGTGAGTGGGGACTCTGCCTGTATAATTCAATCCATACCCCTCACACATGTGCTGGGGCAGACACTGGTGAATGTCTGACACAGATGGAGGCAAGTGTGGATCATAGTAGTTGTAATCTAATGGATCACATGCTTCATGTGGTGGATGGCAATACACATATTTGCAGCATTTTATAGTCAGATGAATTTGCCATTGCTACCATGCTTGACCCATGCTACAAACATGGCCTGCCTTCTATAATTGAAGGAAGTCATCAGCAACTGCAAAAGATGACAGAGAACCTCATTAAATAGGTGTCTGGTGCACAGATGAAAATGGCACATAGGACATGCACTGCACAGAAAACGGGTGTTGCCACCACCACCACCAGCTCACAGGCAACCCAATCTGAGAAAATTGCAAGGTACAGCAGAAAATGGCAAGTAATCCCATTTGGGATGTCCTCTGTTAGTTGGGAGTGGAAGACATGGAAGAAAAGGAGGAGACAGATGAGGCAGCCAGAATCAGGGCAGCATAATGAACGGTGGAGGCATACATAGGGGACACAAACCACCTTGTCATTACTGACAAGCCATTGCAGTACTGGAGTAGTAAAGTAACTGATTGGCCAGCACTAACATCAGTTGCCATGAAATAACTGAGCTGCCAGCCATCCAGTGTCGGTGTGGAATGAGTGTTCAGTTCAGCTGGGGCCACTGTGCATAACCGGTAAACCAATTTGTCACCCAAGAATGTGTCCATGCTAATATTCATCAAAATGAATGAAAGTTGCATTTTGCATAACACAGTAATGTCAATGGTGTTGCCACACACACACTGTGTCTCAGTGATTATAACGATGACAATCAAAATGTCTCCCCAACTAAGGTTTCCACCAGCAGTGAGATGGATGAAGCAGCAATGATGAGAGAAATGCTGCCTGGTGACAACTCCAGTCTTGAAGACTGTGAGAGTTGCTTCCTGGAGGATGTGACAGTGAAGTTACTAGGTGGAACCATCTCCCCAACCACTGTCAGCTCAGTATAGTGTTACTCATTATTTTCATGCATTCATCATTGGATTTGTGATGGTTGTGCTATCTACAATTAGCCTGTTAATCAGTTTAATTTGATCAACCTTGCCATAAACCATTGTTTAGTCCCCACCCTGTATTAAAGCAGCAGTCAAACTATGATAACCATAAACATTTAACATTATTACAGTAATAATGTTTCACTGCCAAAAATATCAAGATACACCTTTTCCTTTTCATTTAGACTAACACCGTCCTGAAGCAAGATATGTTGTATTGACGTCTTTAAAAGTGCCCACTCTGGCACATGCCACACCCAGCCCTCCCATCCTGACACATGACACACCCATGTACACCATGCAAAAAATAAATATTTTCTGCCACTTACTATCCATGACATTTAAAGACCCCTCTGAGTACAACTAGATTATGAATATAGCACGTTCATTCAAAAGATAATAGCAGTTGAACAGATTTTGCAAAATGGTGAATGGCAGCCATCTTTAGTGATGTGAGTCATTAATTAACAAATAATCATATCAGAAAGGCTTTACAACATCCAATTCCCACAAAAGGGTAATTAGATTAAGTGCTACCATAGAACTAATCAGAAACAGCAATGATCCCTTCCTGAGGGGAGCATTGGCAATTTGACTTTTAAATGCTGTATTCCAAATTACTCCAAATCTGCCACCTCGAATGAATAGACATTGGCTTCCTCCACCTATAATCAGTAAACACCATCTTTCCAACCATTTCTACGTAAACTTTCACCATAGATGTATTGTTTAATCGTTAATGAAACCAGTGGTCTACACTGAAGTTCAAGCGACCCGCTCTGTCTTCCGCACACCAGCTCCTGGAGGGCCTTGATGTCGTCATCTAGGAGACATGGGATGATGACAACTCACACGAAGAAAATTATCTAAACAGGAACAACAACAGGAAGCATGACAAATACTCATTCATCTGCATAGCTGCTATGAAGCAAACTGCAAGCAGAAAAAATATATATATACACACATATATAGTATATACCTAATTACCTCACCAGCTAAATAAGCTCAAGCCTAGACTGCTCTGTCAGTACTGATACTGTAAATACTGCCTGTTTATGTTCGTCTTTGACTGTATTTGTTTACCCTCCACCCCCTGTAACCGATGTGGAGCCTTTGCAAAAGAGTCTGTGACTCAAAGGATTGTAATTCTGATTGTATTCAATAAATAAATAAAATATATATAGTTATACAACAGGGGTGTAGGTAAATGGAGTGTGATAAATTTGTTTATCTGTTGTAACTGTGTGTATAAATGAGTAATTGTGTGTATAAATGAAATTTATAAACACACTTACTCATTTATATACATAGTCTCTATGTCACCCAAGCCCCCGCCTGCCAGTTGGAACAACTACTTTATTTTCATTCCCACGAGTACCTCAGTGAGGACACTTGTCCTTTGAACACCTGAGCAGCAAACCCACCCAAACCATACTTTTCTTCTTGCAGCCTACTGCACCCTTTCTAAAATCTTTCTTTTTTTACATGGAGCTGACGTCTGTTTACTAACTCTCTCACTTTACAGCCATGACTGCAAACTAATGCCTCACCCTCTCCCATTTGGTCACTCATTCACCTGCCCTTTCCCTTCACTCTCAGGTGCCACTCCTACCCTTGCACTCCCGCATTCTCAGTCTGTGCTCAAAAAAAAGAAACAGTACCTTTTTTATTTTGTTTTTTCTTTTAAAATGTTGGCTCTGAAACTAAACGCTGTTGCTGTCATTCAGTGCCCTGTTCACGCCTCTTCAATGCATCTCTGCAACACCATCTGGCTCTCTCTCCCACTCCATAGACAGAGACAGTCAAGAAATTATTGAAAAAAAAGTAAACTGCAACTCTGTCATGCCAGATCCCTGACAAATGAAGCTAGCGCTGACACTTCTCAGCTGCCCATCCACTCAATCTACCCACCATCCTCTCCTGAAATTTTCTAACTTGGCTTGAACTAACCAGTTCGGCAAAACACTGGAACATAGACATGTACAACCTGATGCTCTCTCATTAGCAATAACCCTAGTAACATGGCAAAACTTAAAGTGCAATAGCCCAAGTTCACAAAATAAATCCTGAAACTTGTTATTGAAAAAAAAATAAAAACAATGAAAAAAGTGCAACATACAAGATTCTTGCCTATCGCACAAGGTTTTCCCCTATTGCATAGATGAAATATGTGAGGGTTGACTGTGTGATACATCATTTATCTTGTATAGTTGCCACTGACCTCTAATTACCATGACTCGTGGCTCCTACACTCATAAGGTTACTTGAGGTCAATGGCAACTACAGAAGATAAATGATGCATCACCGTCAACCCCTGCATATCATATATATATATATTATGGCAGCACGGTAGTGCTACCATAGTTAGGGTTGAGGGGCCATTTGTATGTTAAACCCAAAATTTTGCACCTTAATAACTTTGCAACCGTTTGACGGATTTGCCTGAAATTTGGAATACACAATCAAGACCTATACACCTTGAGACCTGCCAAGTTTTGTACCAGTAGGATACAAGGCTGCAGAGTTATTAAGCATGATCTGCACATGCATTTATGCTTTTTCTGGAATTCTACAGTCATGCTTACAGGTCGCACGGTTTGCACGACCGGCCCAAAATCTTCAGGGAACGTGCGGCCAGGGTCCCAGATGTGCCTTTCAAAGATTTTGTGAAAAAATATTAAACAGTTCAAAAGTTATTCAAAAAACAATTTCCCATTATAAGTCAATGGGAAAAGTTAACAAAAAGTTTGACAGTGTTGCAAACGCATTTTTACTTTTGCAAATGGCCCTGTTACTTTTGCAAATCCACCACTTGTTTTCAGATAGTGATCAGAAAAATGCTTGGCATTTAAATTTGGGACCCTCTAGCAACCTAATTCTTTTTGTATTCACCTAGTCGGACCCGGAGGATGCTAGCCATGTCTTTATTTTGGGGTAAAACAGAAATATATTTTTCAAATTTCTGGAAAAAGTACTTTCGTGCTCACGAAAGTGTCGCAAATTTTTGCAAAAGCTTTCGCAAATTGTGACAGTACTTTTCTAGTCTGTGGGAAAATGACAGCAATTCTTTGGCACTCTGCTGCAAAAGATTGGTTTGGAGTTTGGGGCTGAAGTGTTTTGTTGAAAAAAATTTTACATGGCGGCAAAGTTACGGTACTCCAAAGTTGACGCTTTTTACCATAGGATAACATTATGGTGTCCGACGCATTACAGGAATCATTTGGCACCCTGCTGCAAAATAGCGGTTTGGTCTTTTCTCCTGAAATTTGGGGAGAACATAGCCAACAGCCAACAGATGTGCCTTTCAGTTGTTCAGTGAAAAAATATTATAGGGAAGCAAAGTTATGGCACTCCAAACTTCTCTTTTTTTCCAATAGGATAACATTACAGTGTTCGCCACACCTTTCAGGGCTAGTATCTGGGAAACGGTGCGAGATACAAACTTTTCATTGGAAAAATGCTTAGCCCCCTTATGGGGACTAAGTGCAAAACTAGCCAGGACAGTCATAAATCATATGACTTTTAATTTTTTTTTCTACTTCGTACGGTTAATGAGATATAACCTATTTAGTATTCCAAGTCCTCATTTTCTGCTCTGATACCCATTATTATGCATACATTCTTTGTACTCACTGTCTTTCTCTATGCAGCTTTTGGGGAAAACCAGACTGTGCGCTTACATTACTGTTACCGTTGCCCTTTCTGCTTGCGGTTCCGTACCTGTTTCACTTACAGTTGACATCTATGCCACCATGTGAGTTATCCTTTGTGTTTTCCTTCGCGCTTGCGTTTCTGTTATTTTTTGCCATTTGTGTCTACAGGACTGTTTCTCTTTCTGTTTCACTTTGCATCACCATGCCCATTGACATTTCCATTTACAGGCACCATGTTACTATGTGACAACACATCATGTGGCAGACCATTCCTGTCTACGCCACCGTGTGCGTTACCCTTTCTGTTCTCATTTGCGCTTGCGTTACCATGTGTGCCACTGTTAGTGCTTCTGTTTGCATTGCTGTTCCTGTTACTATGCCACAAGACGTCACGTGGTGAGAGCACGAGGCCCAAAGGGCCCCACGCGCCCGCCGCCGCATAATGTGGTGGGAGCGAGGGGTCCAGAGGTCTCTGCGCTCCCGCCGCTGCATTACATTCACTATTTCTCATTATCATTCTCAAAAAGAAGGTAAATAAGAGGCAAAAAACTCAGTTTAATGCATTAGTTAGGACTGTTCCACAATGACAAAAGTGAGGAAATTCGGTGTTAGGGTTGAAAACCCCCCTTGGACCCGTCGCCCACCCCCCCCAACCGACATTGGGGTGCATATTGGGGTCATCGGTCCTAACTCTCACCCCATTCTCCTATACTTCTGCTGCTTTACACATGTGATGGGGTGAGATTACATAGAAACATAGAAACATAGAAGTTGACGGCAGATAAGGACCGCAAGGCCCATCCAGTCTGCCCATTTCTTTTTTCTACCTTATAAATGTGCCATCGGCCTTTGCTCTGTCAGTGACCTATCTATTCATAGTCATTTGTATTGCTCCCTTATGCCTATCCCATGCCTGTTTGAAGCCCTGCACTGTATTCATAGCCACCACTTCTTGTGGTAAGCCATTCCATGCATCTACCACCCTTTCTGTGAAAAAGAATTTCTCACATTCCCCTTAATCGGCCTCCCTCTAATCTCATGCTGTGTCCTCTTGTCCTGCTATTTTTCTTATATTTAAACATGTTAGACTCTTTCACCTTGTTTATGCCCTTAAGGTGTTTAAATGTCTCGATCATATCACCTCTCTCCCTCCTTTGCTCAAGGGTATACATATTGAGCTCCGTTAATCTGTCCTTATATGTCTTCTGATGCAGTCCCTGCACCATTTTGGTTGCCCTTCTCTGGACTGCCTCAATTTGGTTAATGTCCCTTGTGAAGGTGTGGCCTCAATACTGCACGCGGTACTCCAGATGAGGCCTAACCAATGTCTTGTACAGAGGATTATTACCTCCCTCTTACGACTTGTGATACCCTACTAATACACCCTAACACCCCCTAGCCTTACCTACTGCTTTAGAGGTCTGCTTGATGATTTTAGGTCATCAGTGATGATGATGCCCAAGTCTCTTTCTTCCTTTGTGACTGCTAGCAACTCCCTCCCAGCCTATAAGTGGCTTCAGGTTTCTCTTCCCTATGTGCATGATTTTGCACTTCTTTGCATTAAATCCCAGTTGCCACTCTTCTGACCATTCTGCTAGTTTATCCAGATCTCTTCTCATTCTGCCCACCCCATCTGGATCATCTACTCTGTTGCAGATCTTGGTGTCATCTGCAAACAGACAAGCCTTACCCTCTAGTCCATCTGAGGTCACTAATGAAGATGTTGAATAGGACTGGCCCCAGGACTGATCCCTGAGTACCCACTTGTGACTTGCATCTCTTCTGACTGTATACCATTTACCACCACTCTCTGTTTTCTGCCAGTCAACCAGTTTGCCACCCAGTTGACCAACTTCTGACCCACCGAGCCTACCTAGCTTATTTATCAATCTTCTATGTGGAACAGTGTCAAAGCTTTGCTGAAGTCAAGGTAGGCGACATCAACTGCTCCCCTTGGTCCACCACTCTGGTTACCCAGTCAAAGAAATCTATGAGATTAGTTTGACAGGACCTTCCTTTGTAAACCCATGCTGTCTTGGATCCTGTGCCTCTATGGATTCCAGGTGTTGCACTATCCTTTCCTTAAGGAGTGCCTCCATAATCTTGCCCACTACTGAGGTAAGACTGACCGGTCTGTAGTTCCCCGCCTCCTCCCTGCTACCACTCTTGTGGAGTGGGATCACATGAGCCTTTCTCCAGTCTTCTGGAGGGCTGATGACCCCAATGCACACCCCAATGCCAGTTGGGGGATGGGCTGGGGGTCTAAGAGGGGTTTTCAACCCTAACACTGAATTTCCTCACTTTTGTCAATATGGAACAACCCTAACTAATGCATTAAGTTGATTTTTTTGCCTCTAATATATATATATATATATATATATATATATATATATATATGTATACTGTGCCCTATATTTAGGGTTATGAAGTCACTTCTATGTTAAACTTGAAATGTTGCACGTTAATAACTTTGGACCTATTCAATGGATTTGTATGAAATTTGGTATGCACGGTGGGTCAAGGTAGATTTTGCACACTAAAACACTGAAAAATGCACTTTTCGCCAGTTATATGAGCAGTTTTTTCAGATTTTGCCCGTGGTGCTGCATGGCCGTTGTGTGGTGTGCCACTCTATAAGTTGGCACGTTGAAAGAGATTGGGTCAAGGAATTGGTCACTTTCTGTTTGGTGAAATAATATTAATCTGTTCAAAAGTTATTACAATTTGAAATTCCCATTATATCCTATGGGAAAATGTATATTTATTTTTGGAATGTTAATGAGAAAGCCCAGGTAGCCTAAATTGGAATGACCATATCTCAATCACAGTTTGGTCTTTTTACTTGAACTTTGCAGGGTGTTGAGGGGATGTCATAGAGATGTGAACAATGCAGTTTAGGTGTTGGGGAAATTTTTTTTGCAGAGATATTCAATGATGCATTTGACATTTTTCCCATGGGATTACATTGCAGTCTGTGTCATGACTTTCAGCGCTGTTATCTCGAAAACAAAGCAAGATACAGACTTTTTGCTACAGGTGGCTTAGATCACCTTCAACTGATCTAGCCACTGGAAAAAGATTTGACATCATAGAGTAAGCCTGCAGTGGAATTTTGTTCGTGCATTGCACGGTTCATGAGATATTGTGAAATTACTGTCACAAGGGTTGAAATAGTGCCTGTCCAATGCTTTTCAGTGCCCATAGCTTGGAAATAATGTGAGATATGGGTACAGTCTTTTTGATGTTGTGTAAAGTATTCACTGTCATGATTACAATGATGCTAGAATTTTTTTTTTCTAGCTCTTACGGTTCCCATGATATGCGCAAATTACTGTTACAAGGGTTTGGTGCCCTATAGTGCTGCTGCATGGCTCCATAGCTTTGCAAGTGGGAGCGTGGGCCCAGATCCATATTGTTATGTAATAATTAGCAACTTGATGGGAACTGGGCTCTGCACTCCCACCAATACGTGTTTTTTACTACTTATATTACACTTTTTCAAAAAGTAAGGGAATTCTATACAAAAAACTGTGTTAATGCTTCATTTAGGATTAAAGCAAAAAAGTCAGGAAATAAGGCATTAGGGTTGAACCCCTAACCCCCCATCACACATGCCACCCCGATCCTCCACAGTCTGACAGATGCCAGGGTGTGTCATTAGGGTTGTAAGGCCTCCATCTCACCCCATTCTCCTTTACTGTAGCATGTCAACATGCTCAGACATGGAGTATATTATAGAGGGGTGCGGCCATGCCCTATATTTAGGGTTATGAAGTGACTTCTATATTAAACTCAACATTTTGTGTCTTAATAACTTTGGATCCTTTTAATGGATTTGCATGAAATTTTGCATGTGTGGTGGGGCATGGTGGATATCTTGATCTGCCAAATTTAAGTTTGGTCAGACTTACGGTTTTTGCGCACCAAAATGATGAAAAATGCACTTTTTGCCATTGATGTTGGCAGTTTTTCAGATTTTGTCTGTGGCACTACACAGCCGCCATGTGGCATGTTGCCTGCAACCTTTCTCATCTGAAAGAGCCTGGTTCAAGGAACATGCCACTTTTTGTTTGGTGAAAAAATATTTATCCATTCAAAAGTTATTAAACTTTTAAATTCCCATCATGAGTCATGGGAAAAGTTATATGGTTATTTCACGAAAGAAGAATGGGGTTTTGGCCATCTAGTCCCACTTCATGATCAAAGAATTTGCAGGTTCATGATCAAAGAATCTTTGATCATGAAGAATTCTTTGATCATGACAGCCACCATCTTGTTTTCAGTTTGTGGTCAGAAAAATTCAAATATCTTGGCCCGGGGGGAATTCTGATGTGAAAATACAGTGGGTTTTGCTCAGAAGTCTTCCCTCTAATGCGCCATGCCTGTGGTTTCATTTAAAATGGTCAAAAAATAGAATTTTTAACTTTTTTATTCTTTGATTGTGGCTTGCTATTTAGCTTTGCGTAAGCATGCAAATTTTTTGATTGCAAGATTCTATTACTGCAATCTTTGATCGCGAGGGTGTAACTAGATGGTCACATGAAAAAATCTATTTTCTTAGCTCAGGGGTGGCTTATTAAGCCAAATAAGGGTGGCTGTTGCTCAGGGGACTTTGTTCTATTGAGGCATGGCTGTGGTTTCATGTATTTCTGGCTAAAATTTGACTTTTAACATTTTTTATTGTTTGATCGTGAGCCTGCAAAATCTTTGATCGCAAGATTCCTTGACCATGATCTTTGGTTGCGAGGGCATGACTAGATGGCCACATGAAAAATGTATATTTCTCAGCACAGGGGTCACTTCTAAAGGCAAACTAGGATGGAATCTGGTCAGGGACCTTTGTTCTGTTGAGTCATGGCTCTGGTCTCGTGTATTTTTCTCTAAAAATTGAGTTTTAACATTTTTTATTCTTTAATTGTGAGCCTGCAAATTGTTTGATCATGAGCTTGCAAATTCTTTGATCATGAGATTCTTTGATCGTGATCTTTGATCGCAATCTAATCATGAAGGAGGGACTAGATGGCCAGATTTGGAGGGACCAGATAGCACAATTTTAGCAATTTTTCAAATTAAATATCTTGGAAACAGTTTGGTCTTTTAACTTGAAATTTTGAGAGTTGACGGCATGCCCAGTAGATATGAATTATATAGTAGTGTTTAGGTGTTGGATAATACTTTTTTTGTGGAGATATTGCATGGCACAGCTTACATTTTGTGGACAGTGTTTTCCATGGTGGCAGTGACTTGAAATTACTAGGGTAGATAGCCTTACTGCCATGGATGTACTTTTCAGTTGTTGGTGTGTAAAATGTTAATACCGTAGGTTTGGAATTCTGCCAGTGTGATGAATGAAAATCTGAAATTTTCACACTTTGTATCTCGGAAACAATTTGGTCTTTTACATTGAAATTTGGAGTGTGTTGAGGGGACGTGCTATCCATGTGAATTATGGTGTTTAAGTGTTGGAAAATTCATTTGCTGCACCCATACTGCATGACACCCTTTATGTTTTGCATATGGCGTTTTGCATTGTGGTACTGGCTTCACATTTATGGGATGCCTAGCATTATTTCCATTGAGGTAATTTGTAGTGGTTAGATGTCTGACATGTAAAATAGGTGTTAAATTATGCCACTCTGATGACTGACACTTGGGTTTCTTTCAAGGTGGTGGGCCCCACACTCCTACCCAGATGTACTGCCAGTAATATACATGATATTCAGTACTTGTATTCTTATCTTAGGCAGGAATTTGCAAATTGGTGGAGCACAGGGCCTGAAGGGCCTGCACTCCTTCCAACTTGTGCAGCTTTCTGCTTTTCTATTCTTTCTCAAAAAGTAAAGAAATTATATGCAAAAAACTTTGTTAATGCATCATTTAGGGTTAAAACACAAAATGTCAGGAAATTAGACCTTTAGGATTCCCTCATCCCTCCCTGTGGACCCTCCCATCATCCCAAGATTGACAACTGATGGGGTGTGTCACTGGCGTTGAGAGGCCTAAATGTCACCCTATTCCACCTGTAATCATATTCACAAGCCACAGTAAAGAAGAATGGGGTGACATTTAGGCCTCACAATCCCAATGACACACCCTGTCAGCTGTCAATCTCTGAATGAAGACTTTTACCCCATTCCATCTGTAAGGAACCTGACATGTTACAGTATAGGAGAATGGAGTGAGCGTTGGGGTTCACAACCCTAAGGCACACCCAGACACTTGTTGGTGTGTGGAGGGTGGGGTGGTGTTGCGATGGTAAGATTGGGTGTGGGTGGGGCCCATGACTCTAAGGCACACCCCGACACTCGTTGGAGTGTGGAGGATGGGGGTGGGGTTGTGATGGTAGGTTGTGTGGGGGGTTGGGTGGACCCACATGTTGGTGTGTGGAGGGTGAGGGTGTGTGTGGTTCCAATGGTAGCATTTGGTGGGGGAGGTGTATAACAATTGTAGACCCTAACATCCAATTTCCTGACCTGTATCACTTTCAAGAGCTATGTGTAGAACTCTAACTTTATTTTAAACAAAGTGTTTTGTTAATTAATATATATATATACATATATGTATACAGTATATACATACAGTATATGTATATATAATAGGGTTGAGGAGCCCTTTTAAGGTTAAAGGGTCAAACTTTACACCTTAATAACTTTGCAGCCATTGAACAGATATGCCTGAAATTTGGAGTGCACAATCAAGAACCATGTACCTTGGGATCTGCCAAGTTTTGTCCCTGTCAGATATACAGCTGAGGAGTTATTAAGCATGATCTGTGCGTGCATTTACACTATATGGTGAATTCTTTGCTCTTTACCTACAGGTCGCACAGTTTGCATGAGTGATACGAAAACTTCAGGGAACGTGCGGCCGGGGTGCCTGTTGTGCCTTTTGAAGATTTCATGAAAATATATTAAACAGTTCAAAAGTTATTCAAAAAACAAGTTCCCATTACAAGTCAATGGGAAAAGTTAACAAAAACATTCGACACTGCCGCAAATGGCCCTAGTACTTTCGCAAATCTGCCATTTTGTTTTCAGTTGGTGATCAGAAAAATGCTTGGCATTTAAAGTTTGGACCATCTTGGGACACAATTATTTTTGTATTCACTTAGTCGGAGCCTGAGGTTGCTAGCCATGTCTTTATTTTGGGGTTAAACACCCAGAAATATGTTTTTCAAAGTTCTGGAAAAAGTACTTTCGCAAAGTACTTTCATTCTAATGACAGTTTCGCAAATTTGTGCGAAAGCTTTTGCAAATCACAAAAGTACTTTGCAACACTATGGCCAAAATGACAGGAGTTCTTTGCCACCTTTCTGCAAAAGAACCATTAGGTCTTTTGGCCTGAAATTTGGAAGGAACGCAGCCAGTATCTCACAGATGTGGCTTTTTTGTGGTTTGGTGAAAAAATATTGCTTGTCTGTAAAATTATGGTACTCTGAAGTTGGCGTTTTTTCCCATAGACTAACATGGTGGTGTATGCTGTGCATTTCAGGGTTCATATCTTGAAAATCATGATTTTTATGAAATTTACATTTTTTTTTTTCTATGTTGTGCGGTTGCCGAGATATTAGTAATTAAGTACTTTCAATGCTTGTTTTCAGCTTCGATGCCCATTACAATGCATACATTCTTTGCATGCACAGGCTCAGATATTCAAACTGTGCCATTTTGTGCCGCAAGCCCCAGCGCCACTCAAAATAGTTGCGCTGGGTTGTGACCAAGGTGATATTCAATGGAGTTGCGCTATGGCACAACTGCTTTGACTATTGCCCCCTGGCCACCCCCAGTGTGTGTGGTGCAGTGGAACTGTGCTAGCACAAGTGGTCAGAATGGAGCATTGAAATGCGGTAGCATGAGTTCCATTGCATTATGCACAGCACCTGCGATATTCAAAGGGTGACGTGCAAATGGGGCCATAATTTATGCAAGGTGCACGGAGGGGGCCATTTGCATCTGATTACGGCCCCATTTGCATGCCATTAGCATGAAGGTGTGCTCATCCCCAATGACTTGCACCTGGCGCCCTGCCAGGCAGCAGCCATCGGGGACCTACACTCCCTGCAGCCTGATCATGAGACGTCTTGTAAAGGACAATAAATGACTCCAATCCCTGGTGGTCCAGTGGACTGCAATTAGCCCGATCATGGGCATAACTGTATGCCTCCGCCTATAGCCCAATCGCATGCAGAAGTGTAATCCCCCAGCCCCCGAGTAGCCCAATCATGGGCAGAAGTGTGCCCCCCACTCCACAAGTAGCCCGATCATGGGTAGAAGTGTACCTTCCACCCCCTGAGTAGCCCGATCATGGACAGAAGTGTACCCCCACCCCGAGTAGCCCGATCGTGGGCAGAAGTGTACCCCCACCACCTCGAGTAGTCCGATCGCAGGCAGAAGTGTACTCCCCACCCTCGTTGCCCAATCGCAGGCAGAAGTGTATCCCTCCACCCTCTGAGTAGCCCAATCACGGGCAGGGTGTACCCCACCCCCAAGTAGCCCAATCGTGGGCAGGAAAGTGTACCCCCCACACCAAATGAGTAGCCTGATCGCGGGTGGAGATGTGCCCTCCAACCTAAGTAGACTGATCACAGGCAGAAGTGTACCCCCACCCTGAGTAGCCCGATCACAGGCATCAGACCTCCCCAAAGTCCAATATTCCTGGTGGTCCAGCAGACCATGAGTAGCCCGATGGCGGCGGCATTCCTCACCCCCGTCCGAAATCCCTGGTAATCTAGTGACCCCCACCCACCCACCCAAAGCCCCACCACCCTGCTCCCCATCCAGCGGTGGTGGCAGCACTACCACCCCACCCACCACCGACCGACCGGTGGGGCAGCGCTCATTGGTTCAGAGCATAAGCCAATGGGTGTGCAGCCCATACAGAAGAAAATCAGTTCAGATATGTGAATGAATTAATTCATTCACATATCTGGACTGACTAATACAGTACGGACTGCACACCCATTGGCTCATGCTCTGAACCAATGGATATGCAGCCCTACCGAGCTTTGAGTCGGCAGGTGGTGGGGTGCTGCTGCCTGCTGGCTGATGGGGAGCAAGGGTGGGGCTCCATGGGTGGGTGGTGGGGCCACTAGATCACCAGGGATTTCGGATGTGGGGTGAGGAATGCCACCCGTGATTAGGGCTACTCATGGTCTACTGGACCCCAGGAGGCTATTGGACTTTGGGGAGGTCTGATGCCCATGATCAGGCTACTCAGGGGTGGGGGTACACTTCTGCCTGCAATCAGGCTACCAGGGGTGGGGGTACACTTCTGCCTGTGATTGGGCTAACGGGGGGGGTGCACTCTGCATGTGATCGGGCTATCAGGTGGGGGTACACTTCGCCTGTGATCAGGCTACTTGGGTGGGGTACACTTCTGCCCATGATTGGGCTACTCAGAGGGTAGGGGTACACTTCTTCCCACAATCAGGCTACTCGGGAGTGGAGGGTGCACTTCTGCCTGTGATCAGGCTACTCGGGGGTTGGGGTTACACTTCTGCCTGCAATCGAGGCACAGGGGGGCTCTGCTAGGTGCTGCGGGAACAAGTCAAGGGCCAACCACAGGTGGAAGCTGCTGTGTTGCACCCTGCAATGCGGCAGATCACCTGTGGGTGGCTCTCAACTTGTTCCTTTTTTTGGGCTCAACTTTGTGCAGGCACAGGTAGGGGTTGTGCCTGCATAACTCTGCATGGCCCGGGCTGAATAGCGGGCTGTGCAGTTTATGCATAGGCACGCTCCCCCACCTGTGCCTGCATACATTACTGATGTGCCCCGGCGCATCTGGATTTGTGCAGGTGCACTTTTCCCTTTTAAATATCACACTGGGGTGCATCAGTGGGTTGTGCATGGTGCAAAACTGTTGTGCCATGTGCAACCCTTTTGAATATCTGGGCCACTGTGTTTTCCTATGCATCTGTTCGGCAAAAACAAGGTATGTGCTTCCGTTACTGTTGCAGTTACTGTTTTAACTTGCATTTCTATCCCCATTTGCATTTATGTTCCTGGTAATGCCACCATGAGTGTTACGTGTTACCCTTGGCTTGTGTTTTCGTTACTGTTACCATTTGCATTTACACTACTGTTTCTCGTTGCATTTTTGTTTGCGTCACCGTGCGCATTGCCTTTTCTCTTTACGGTAGCCCTTTCATTTGCATTTCCGCTTCTCATTTGTTTTGCATCTTCCTTGCTGTTACTGTTATCATTGGCATCTGCAATTCCTTTACTGTGCCTGTGCACATTATGGTTTGCATTCCCATATGTGCTTGCATTTCCTTTTGTGTTTCTGTTTACTTTGGTGTTATTGTTGCTGTTACCGTTACCATTTGCATTTACAATTGTGGTACTGTGCCTGTGTGCTTTTCGGTTTGCATTTTCATATGTGCTTCTGCGCCCGTTTCAGTTTCTGTTTCCTTTGGAATAATTCTTCCTGTTAAGTCTACCATTTTCATTTACAATTCTGGTACCATGTCTGTGCGCGTTATGATTTGCGTTTATGTTTACAGTTACATTTGCATTTCCATTTCTGTTCCCCTTCACGTTCTTTTTGCTGTGACACTTAACATTTCCATTTTAAATACTGCTGCCATCACTGTTCGCATTTCCAGTTGCATTTTCATACGTGTTTCAATGTCTGTTTGCGTCACTGTTCGCTTCGGCATCACTTTGCGCTGCGTTTCTATTAACGTTTCCTTTACCATTTACGTTTGCATTACCATGTGCTAACGATCTTGAAAAAATCTATTTTCTCAGCTCAGGGGTGGCTTATTAAGTTAAACAAGGGTGGCACTTCTGATTGCATTGCTGCTCCTGTTGTTGTTTTACAAGACATCACGTAGCAGAAGCGCTGGGCCCTTTGGGCCCCACACTCTTGTTGCCACATTACATTCACTATTTCTCGTTATCATTCTAAAAAAGAAGGTAAATTAGAGGCATAAAACTCCATTTAATGCATCAGTTATGGTTGTTCCACAGCAAGAAAAGTGAGGAAATTTGGTGTTAGGGTTGAATCCCCCCCAGACCTCCCCATAGCCCACCCCCCCAACTGGCATCATGATGTGCCATGGGGTCATCAGTCCTAACTTTCACCCCATTTTTCTACACCTCAGGTTCTTTGCACATGTGACACAAGCTGTGGCATAACATATGCGACACTTTCACAAATCATGAAAGTGTCCTGCCTATTCTGTCACAAATTTTTGAAAAGTGTCACAATTTACAACACTTCTGCACCCAAAAACAGCAATTCTCTGCCCCCCCCACTACATCAAAATGGTTGGGGCTTTTATGCCGAAATTTGCAGGGTGGCAAGCCCTGGTCCCACAGATGTGCCTTTTTGTGTTTTGGTCCACAAACTTTGAACATAGTTACAGTGCTCCAAAATTGACAAATTTCCCATAGGCTAACATTGCTGAACCTGCAGGGTCTTTCGGCACCTGTAACTCGAATACAATTCAAGATACAGATTTTTCACTACCTGCAGCTTAGTTCTCTTACAGGTGGACTAAGCTCACATGGAGGTTTTGAAGTCATAATTGCAACTGCAGTAGAATTTTTTTTATAGTTGCTGCGGTTACTGAGATATTGCCAATAAGTGTTATGAGGCTGGCAGTATAGCCTAGAGGTTAGAGGAATTAGGTGTGAATGAGCTTGATACATCAAGCAGACCAGACCTGAGTTTGATTCTCACAACCTCCATTTGCATACTGTGTGACTCTGAGCAAGTCGCTTAACTGCTCAGTGCTTCCAGGTCGCCTCTGAAAATAGGCACTTGTGCCTAGTGGGCCTCACCTGGTTACTAAAGACTAAAATAAATAAATAAATGACGGGTTTCTTTTCAGTACTATGGGGCTGCTATATAGCTGTGTACTTATGTGTAAGTGGGAGCGCAGTGCCCAGAGGGCCCATGCTCCCACATACACATACCATTATGCAAAGAAATGGGCAATGTGAAGGAAGTGCAGTGTCCTGAGGGCCTGCTCTCCAACAAAAACATGCCAGTTACCAGTTACATTACACTTTCTCAAAAATAAGGGAAATTCATTGCAAAAAACTTCATTAATGTATCAATTAGGGTTGATAGCACAGTGACAAAAGTATGGAAATGTACTGTTAGGGTTACCACCCCTATCACTCCACCCCCACTCCCCATCCACCCTCCACTCTCCAACAGATGTAGGGTGTGCCATGGGGTTGTCAGGTCTAACTCTCACCTCATTCTCCTACACTGTTGCATGTCAGCTTGTTTACACATGGAATGAAGTGGAAGTTGGGCCTGATGACCCCATGGCACACCCCATACAGACATGCATACGTCCATGCACATATACATACTTACCTTACCCAGTGAATGTATACTAATGACATTTCCCACAGAAGGAACATGTGGTGCACACGATGATGAAGCACAGCAATAGCAGGCATCCTCATTCCCCTGAAACCATTGAGTACCAGGAAATAAGAGAAAAAGAAGAACACATTTTGATGATTGTTACAAGTTCCCTCCAAGTCCATTAAAAATGAAGAAATACTCACCGCAGGGACTGGCTGTGTGAAACTGGATCAATTCTACAACAATAACATGAAGTGCCCACATCTTATCAGCAGCAGCTGGATTGGAAGATAACACATGCACCAGCACTGGAATTCCTGAACATTAACAAAGGCACATAGAACCCAATTATTGTCAACTTTAGACATCTTGACTGCAGTAACTCCACTTCCCCATCAATAAAATATTAAATACTTACCTTCAGTGCTGGGAAATGTGGTGCATTCAAACATCCAAATCCCGGCATGATGAAGCTTCCTTTTCCTGGCATCATGATGTAATCCTCTGCCAACTGGAAAATAATGGAAAAGCAGTACAAACATATCAGACTTCAATAGGCCTCAATACCAACCCACCCCCACACCTCTCTTGCACAGAAAAAAATATAGAAAATACATAGAAATACTTACACGAGCAGCTGCAGCAGCATGTCTATGAGGAATCATAATGATCTGTCAACACCAGCCAGAACAATACTTGTCATTGCAAGTTGGCAAAGAGTCAAAGCAGCAGGCACCAAGCTAGAGCACCCCACATTCTCAGTCCCTCCATGCTGTGCAACTTACAGCCACAGCGTCACCACAACCAACCAGGACAGCATTGGCAAATGAATATTATATTGCTTAATCTCAATTGTGAAACTAGCATCAGAAGGCAGCAAGTGTGACTAGGAGCAGCATTTTGTAGGATAAATAAATTTTATTAATGTGACACCACACCACAGACACCACTTACTATGTTGGCTGTTTCATAATTGGCACAATAACTGTGTCTCTTTTCTCACAAAATGTTGTCATGTAACATTTCTGGACTTCTAAGACCTGTTCTGCACACCACGGCAGCTAGCAGCAGCTTATTCATCATGAAATTATTTGTAAACAGTGGACAAAACAGCATTTTTTTGTCTGGGTGGTGATTGGGCTATATAAATTTCTGGTCTGAAGCCACATTTATGTCTCAATTTTATGTAGTATTTATTGTGTAACATTTCTGGACTTTTAAGGCCTGTTCTGAACAGCACAACAGCTAGTGGCAACAAGATTCATCCTGAAATAATTTGTAAACAGTGGAAAAAACAGCATGTTTTGTCTGAGTGGTGGAGGGGCACTATGTAGCATCATGACCGAGAGCAAATTCATGTCTAAATGTTGTGTAACAATTCTCATATAACCAGGGTTTGACCTTAACATTGTTTTACTAGCCCTGAACCTAGTGCAAATTGACCAGGGCTAGTGCAGCTAAACCTCTACTTGTCCATCTTGACTAGTGCAAGTTTTTCATGGCTGTTAATGAAGTTGAAAAAGTCCCTACTTTAGCACTCTGTAGTCCTTTTGCTAATCTCCCTCAGTATTCCAGGTGGCCTGGTGTGATTAACAGCTCATTAAGAGCTGTAATTATCTGCCAGTTTAAGAGGGGGATCCAACAAAAGACTCAATGTGAGTCATTATCACTCAATTGTTAGGACATTCAGCTAGTGTGCATGCTGTGATCACTGGCAGAGTGCTGTTAAGTAACTAGCTTCCAGTTTGCTGAACTTGTCTTTGATTTGTCCCACAATATTAAAACCAGTGTGCCTCATTTCACAACATTTTGAGTGCCTGTATCAAACACTGCAGTGATAGAATGCTATCATGTATACACGGTCTGCCCAGCCAGGTGGTCTGTCCACTCTATACTTTCTCTGAACACCACTGCAGACTAGGCTCTGAAGTGGCCATCCATAGACCCATAGCTGCCATTACTGACTGGTGTATGGTTCACAGCTCCTCTTAATGGATCACACCCGTCAATGCCATCAATACTGTACCATCCAGCATGTCATTTTATCCTAAAAACAATGCTTTGGAGTATGTATGGTACAAAGCAAAACCTTAGTAAAATATATAATTTGAAGGTTAAAATATGTATTGCTGGTGTGCACAGATCATCCAGTATAGAAAGAGAGGTAGTACAGCATCATGCCTGTATACTGCTCCCCTTTGACTGATGAAAGGACACTGTTATGAAAAATCTGTTTTTGTTAAGGCAGAGCATGTTAAATCAATATTTTTTTGCCTGCTGAGTATAATATATATATATATATATATATATATATATATATATATATATACACACACAGATATGTCAAAGTTTCTACATCCCAGCCCCCTGTGTTTGTTTAACTCTCTCCAAAGAAATCCTAGAACTGCCCCTGGCTCTCTTCACAGTGTAAGAAAACTTCCAGAAGTGCAGTTCTGGTTATTCACAGGGTGGGGGATGAGTGTCTTTCTCTGCCAGATTCTGTACATTGCCCTGCAGGTCAGGGTGGGACTGTGGTGACGTACATGATGATGTTGGCTATTGTGTGTGCAGAGCTAGAACTGCCTGATTGAACATTTGCTACTATGGTATTCTCTGGTTTGGCGGTAAGGGGGTGAAAAAAGAGGAAGCAAGGGGCACATGATAAAAAAACAATAAGGGTACACACTGCATGTGATTGGACTGCAGTCTTTTCATTTTTGCTGGGGCAGGAAGTATTGTGGGGGCAGGATAAATATGCAGTAATCAGAGTATTTCTTGGCCTGCATTTTTCCTCTATAACTGATAAAAATTGACCATTATTATTGTGGGCTAGTGCAACCATCTGTGGGCTAGTGCAATTTTTAATCAACTTGTCCGGCTGGCTAGTTCAAAAAAAAGTTAAGGTTGACCCCTGCATATAACATTTCTAGACTGCTACAGCCTGTTCTGCACTAGGGGCAACAGGATTCATCTTTAAATCATTTGTAAACTCTCACCGCCTCCCAAAAATTTGCAATTTCCACCCCCTCATATCTGGTACAAATACTCCACCTACTCTATCAGCTATGCCCTCAAAAACTACCTTGCACCTAGCTACTCCTGCCATGTTCCTCTTTAATACACTCCTCTAATCCCTTCGCATGCCCTACCCCTCTACTGTCACCTTCTCCTTACTCAGTGTACCCCTACCCCCTCAAATTTCTATCGCTCCTCTCCCAAATGCTTACTGGCCTCCATTGATCTCTCACAGAATGTAAGGGACCCCATATGTTCTCCATGGATCCTTCTCCCAACCCAACCAAGGGGCTTGTATCTGTCATCAACTCTCTTACCCTACCATTCCTACTTTCTCCTTAGACTTACTGTCGTCTTGCAGGGTTTTAGAATCCTGAAAGTGTCCTACTGCATCTAGGCTCATCACATCCCCCTTCCCTTTCAACCAGTCCCCCTAGCCATTACAGTCCCCTTGTAGGGTTCTCAGCATCCTGAAGGGGCCCTACTGCAACTAGGCATGTCACCTCTCCTTCTTCTTCTGTATTCTCCTTTCTCTCTAGTCCTTGCAGTCCTCCAGCAGGGTTATCTGTATCCTGAGGGGGTCCAACTGTGCCCAGACTGTCTCCCCTGCTTTCCTTCCCTCACCTACCTTCCCCACCTGGCTATCGCATTCCACTTGCAGGGTTCTCAACATCTTGAAGGGGTCCAGTGATGCCTAATGCACATCTCCCTTCTTCTAATTAGCACTATTCTGGCTTTTCACAACTACTAGTAGGGTCCACTGTATCTTGTTGGACTATTAATTAAGCCCCATCCCCTGCTGCGTGCTAATTCTCCTGCCTTCAAGGGGTCTATTCATACTCAGTTATAAATCCCCCCACCTCTCCTATCTCCTATTTCTCTCATGTTAGCACTTGTTTACTTATTAACTCAGCACTTATTATTGTTCCTCTCTTTCTACCTATTATGTGCTACACTGTTGTAATACTGTTTGCATCACCTGGCTTTTGCAATACTGTTTGTATCACCTGCCTTACAACTGTATATTAAGGTTGATCTTCTAATTTGAATATTTAATGTCTCATCCCTATTGTACCCCTTCCCCTCATATCACACCGAGAGACAATTGACTTGCTGCGCAGTGTGCCTTCCTGATGGAACATTGCAATAAATAAATAAATAAACATTACAGAAAACTGCAATTTTTTGTCTAGGTGGTGGTTGGGCTTTATAAACCTTTTGGTCTGTAACCACAGTTATGTCTCAGTTTTATGTAACATTGCAGGACTTCTAAGGCATGTTCTACACTAGTGGCAACAAGAGTCATCCTGAAATCATTTGTAAATGGTGGACAAAACAGCACTTTTTTGTACAGGTGGTAGATGGGCTCTCTAAAACGTCTGGACTGAAACCACATTTATGTTTCAATTTTATGTAACATTTCTCATGTAACATTTTTGGACTTCTAAGGCCTGTTCTGCACAGCACTGCAGCTAGCGGCAACAAGAGTCATCCTGAAATCATTTGTGAACAGCAAACAAAACAGCATTTTTTTAGTCTGGGTGGTGGTGGGGCACTATATTACATAGAAACGTAGAAACACAGAAACAAAGAAACATAGAAGTTGATGGTAGATAAGGACTGCAAGGCCCATCCAGTCTGCCCATTTCTTTTTCTACCTTATGAATGTGCCATAAGCCTTTGCTCTGTCAATGGCCTATCAATTCATACTCATCTGAATTGCTCCCTTATGCCTATCCCATGCCTGTTTGTAGCCCTGCACTGTATTCATATCCACCACTTCCTGAGGTAAGCCGTTCCATGCATCCACCAACCTTTCTGTGAAAAAGAACTTCCTCACATTACCCCTTAATTGGCCTCCCTCTAATCTCATGCTGTGTCCTATTGTCCTGCTAGTTTTCTTATACTGAAACATGTTAGACTCTTTCACCTTATTAATGCCCTTAAGGTGTTTGAATGTTTTAATCATATCACCTTCTTCCCTCCTTTGCTCTAGGGTATGCATATTGAGTTTAGTTAATCTGTTCTCATATGTTTTCTGATGCAGTCCCTGCACCATTTTGGTTGCCCTTCTCTGGACTACCTCAGTTTGGTTAATGTCCTTGTGAAGGTGTGGCCTCCAGTACTGCATGCAGTACTTCAGATGGGGCCTAACCAGTGTCTTGTAAAGAGGGATTATTACCTCCACTTCTGACTTGTGATACCCCTACTAATACACCCCAACATCCCTCTAGCCTTACCTACTACTTCAGAGGTCTGCTTGGATGATTTCAGGTCATCGGTGATGATGATGCCCAAGTCTCTTTCTTCTCTTGTCACTGCCAGTAACTCCCCTCCTAGCCTATAGGTGGCTTCAAGGTTTCTCTTCCCTATGTGCATGATTTTGCACTTCTTTGCATTAAACCCCAGTTGCTACTCATCCGACCATTTTGCTAGTTCATCCAGATCGTTTCTCATTCTGCTCACACCATCTGGATCATCTACTCTGTTGCAGATCTTGGTGTCATCTGCAAACAGACAAACCTTACCCTCCAGTCCATCTGCAATGTCACTGATGAAGATATTGAAGAGGACTGGCCTCAGGACTGATCCCTGAGGTACCCCACTTGTGACTTGCATCTCTTTTGACTGTATACCATTTACCACCACTCTCTGTTTTCTGCCTGTCAACCAGTTTGCTGCCCAGTTGACCAACGTCAGACCCACCCCGAGCCTACTCAGCTTATTAATCAATCTTCTATGTGGAACAGTATTGAAAGCTTTGCTGAAGTCAAGGTAGGCAACATCAGTTGCTTCCTCTTGGTCCACCACTCTGGTTACCCAGTCAAAGATATCTATGAGATTAGTTTGACAGGACCTTCCTTTTGAAAATCCATGCTGTCTTGGATCCTGTGCTCCTATGGATTCCAGGTGTTGTACTATCCTTTCCTTAAGGAGTGTCTCCTTAATCTTGCTCACTACTGAGGTAAGACTGACTGGTTTGTAGTTCCCTACCTCCTTCCTGCTACCACTCTTCTGGAGTTGGATCACATGAGGTCTTCTTAGTCGTCTGTGACCTCTCCTGTGCTCAGAGACTCACTAAACAGTTCTGATAATGACTCTGCTAGTTCCACCCTTCGCTCCTTTAGTACCTTGGCAGGTATGCCATCAGGTCCCATTGCCTTGTCCACCCTCAGCTTATCAAGCTCTTTTAGGACCCTTTCTTTTGTGAAGGGACTAGTTCACACCTCCCTCCCCCCAGTGTCCATGGTGCAGAGCTGTGGGCCCAACCCTACCTTCTCTTTAGTAAATACTGAGCAGAAGTATCTATTTAGGATAGATGCTTTTACATGGTCCTCCTCCTCACATGCCCCCTTATCCCCTTTGATCTTAGCAATACCCCTTCTGGACTTTCTTCTTTCACTAATGTATCTATAGAAAGTCTTGTCACCTTCTTTTACTGTTCGTGCTAGTGTTTCCTCAGCTTGGGCCTTTGCCTACCTTACTGCCTTCCCTGCTTCCCTTAGGGAAGTTTGGCATGCCTCCCTATCTTCAACCTGCTACGTTCTCTTATATTTCCTGAATGCCAGACTTTTGGCTCTGACCTTTTCTACTACTGTGTTTGAGAACCAAAGTGGTTTCTTTCTTCTTTTGCACTTCCTTTTCTCTCTAACACAATGGGATGTTGCTTCAAGTATTGCATCTTTAATGCTTACCCATTTTGCCTGTACCCCTTCATCTGCATTTCTTTTTGCCAGGGCTAGCTTAACTCTCTTGGCCATCTTATCAAAGTTAGCTCCTCTGAAGTTCCATATTTTTGCCTTGGAATGGGATGATTTTGTTCTAGTGGCCAAATTGAACTATATCATGTAATAATCACTGGCCCCCAGGTGACCTTCTACCTGGAGATCTGTGATCCTTTACCTGTTAGTCAGTAGTACATCTAGGATAGCCCTGTCTCTTGTGGGTTGTTGTACCAGTGGTTTGAGGCCCTCCCCAGCAGGAAATCCATCATGTATCTAGTTCTGGCAGATGTCCCTGCTGGTATTGACAATCTGTATCTGGCATGTTAAAGTCTCCCATTATCAGAACCTCCCCTTTAGTTGTCATGTTTTATATCTTCTAACTTTAACATGTCTAACATCATGACTGAGAGCAGATTCATGTCTCAATTTTATCCTACTTTTTTCCTGTTATATTTCTCATCTTATCAGGCCTGATCTGCACAGCATGGTGGCAAGAGGCCATCTTAAACTGTGGCCCAAGTACATATTTTGGACTGGGTGGTGGTGGGGGGCACTATAAGACATCACCATGACTGGAGGGGAGGGGAGGGGAGCGACACCAAGTTAACATTTGTGGCAAGCCCAGGGGATGTACAGTATGTTGTGTTAAGCACAAAAAACATTTATGTTTAACATCGCAATAAAAGTGCTTATGCTTCTATGATTGTTTTTGTATGTATCTGAACCAATGCTGCACTCAGCTAAAACAACTGCCACAACATCACATAGGTTTGAGGAAAAACTTTTTGTTCATAGGAACAAATTACAATACTTAACATTTGTGAATGGGGAGGAAATATATAAAGGAGTGACATAAAACAAAAACAAAGGTACAGTGTTTATGGGTACTGTGACTGACAGTAACACATGACAGGGGGAATGTAGGGTCAGGGCAAGGATATTCATATGAGAGAGGAAAAGTAAATTACTAAACAAGGAAGAGGACTGAATGCTATAGCAAGGGAGCATAAACATTACATAACACAGAAAACCACTGGACAAGAAAAAAACAAGGTGATGTAGAAGAGAGAGAGGACAGAAAATATTTTTTTGTGGGTTTTTTTGTTGTTTTTTTTTCTTATTTTTAGGTGGTGAAAACTGATACTAACAGAGGATACAAAAAAGAAAAGAAAGAAAATTAGCTGCTGCCTGCCTCACTTGCAAAACATACACTGCACTGGTGGCTGGCCCTGATTATGTACTTCTGCCACCACCAGTCTCATGACGCAACTCTGCCAGGGGTTCCAACACTTTCTGTTGGTCCTCAGTCAGTTTTCTCATGTTCCCCAGGTCTCCTGGCAGAACTCTTTAAACCCCCTCTGCGAGGGTCCCTCCTCTCTGCACACTGCAGCCAGGTCTTCCTAGCTGACTGTCACCTGACTGGCTGGGGCTGTTGCATGTTGTGCGGGTTCATCATCATCACCAACATGATGGTGGTGTTGGTGGTTGTGAGGTGATGGTGCTGCTGCTGCCTCCTGCTGCTATCTTCTGGTGTGGTACCTCCTTCGAGGCTGACACTGACCCCCACTGCCTCCTGCTGCTGCCACTTCCTGTTGTTTTTAGAGTCACTCCTGCAGGGTGGTGGTGCTGCAGTTGGCTCCTTTGTCCACCAGTTCCCAGGTGTTCACCTTTCTTCCCCCTTCTCACAGATCTGCTGCAAAGTTTGCAGATCACTACACTGTCATCTGCAGTGTTTGTGGCAAAAAACACCACACAGATGATGCTGTTAGGTGGTGGGGGGAGCCACCATCAGCTGATTTCCCAGGGGCCACAACATGCTCCTGCTTTGGGGGTAACAGTATCCTGCTGCTGCTGGGCGGTGGGGGCCACATGCTCCTGCTGCTGCTGGTGGGGGTCAATTGGATCCTGTTGCTGCTGGGGGTGGGGGGAACATGCTCCTCATGGTGCTGTAGGGGGAAAGGCTCATGCTGCTGCTGGAGAGTGAGGGCCACATGCTCCTGCTGGAGGGTGGGGAACACATGCTCCTGCTGGGGGGCCTCAGACATAAAGACATGCCTGTCAAGGTGAACACTGGGTCCTGCCTTCTTTCCAGACCCCTTGCCCTATCTTTCTCCTCCATTAGCCCTAAAAAATGTTTTCTTAACAGAAAACTAAAAAAAAAAGGAAAAGAGAGAGAGAGTGAGGGAATCACACACACACACACACACACACACACACACACACACACACTCAATCTACACTCACAGAAAGGAAATTATAACCACACACCAGAAATCCTAAATAAATTTATAGCAATCTATTATTTTTAAATGAATTAGTATGTCTGTAATATACAATACTAGATCACAAAGTCACACAAAGTCCAAACAACAACATCTGTTGCTGCCTGCTTCTCCAGCTATGTTCCAAAGGAAATGACTCACTCACTTCTTGCCTGTTTACAGTCACCCATGTGACCTGCAGAGAGTAAGTCATGTGATAAGCTCAATTTCTCCTATCTGCAGCTTCACCTAATTTCACTTAATAGTAATGCAAGGTGAAATTTATGGTGAAATTACAGGTGAAATTTCCCCGTAAGTACATAATTATGCAAAATATTTTGTAGGGCAAAATTAAATTTTGCAACATCTCTAACTCCATTATGTGGACAGCTTTATCAAATTGTATGCCCATGGTCTCAGGTAGTATGTCTGTGATTCTACTGAGATCCTGCAAGTGTTAGAAAATATTCCCATTGATAAGTCTCAATTTATGGTTACCCTCACTATGGAATTACTCTACAGTAATATTCCATATGTTGAGGGTTCAGCTGCACTGTCTAACTTTTTGAATCTCCATGGCCCGAAATGTTGTCTGCCAAATTAATATTTGGTGGAGTTAGCCAGATTTGTCTTGAAGAAAAATGTTTTCACCTTCTTAAGGGAATACTATCAACAGATCAGTGGCACTGCAATCAGGGTTACATTATCCCAGTTTTGTGAACCTGTATCTATGGTGTGGGGAGAAGAGAGTGCTATATAACTCATTGAGCAATCGTTTACTTCCAAAGGCTGGATTATAGACACAGTATATTAATGATATACTGATGAGGTAGTAGGGGACTTTAGCTGAACTTTTACAATTTGTTCAATTTCTGGAAACAAGTAACTGAAATCTGATTTTATAGTTACTGTACATATGAATCCAATTTTTTTTTACATCTTGATCATCAAGAATTCAGCAAATTGTGCCAGTATGGATTTTTTTCTGTAATCCCACAGATGGAAGCACCAGTTTATTGTTCTTATCATCCTGTCTCTGTGACACCATCAGGAACATTATAAAGTATTTCCTTAGAATCTGTAGGAATTGTAATATGGAAGAAAGTTTTACCAGAAATGCAGATGCTTTTGTTCATAGATTAGTGGAAACATGGTGCATCTGATATATCTCAATCTTGGTCTCAAGCTACCAACACTGACAAATAAAGCCTTCTTTAGCCAGAAGCAGGGAGACTAAAGAGTATCCGTTTCATTGATTCACCAAACTAAATACTCAGTCTGGGGACATGGAAAACATTATCAAGTAAAACTGGAGGATTCTTTAAACAGAGAAAAAGCTTGAGAGTTTTGTCTTAGAGGTGTATTGGAGAGACCTCAATTTGTGTGACAAAATTACAGATAATCTCCAAGCTACTAGAGATTGCCATGCCTTGCTTCCAAAACACCAAACATGTGTTCTTGATTAGCGGGGTCTAAATATTGTGAGACCAATATTCCTGCAAAGAACTTTAGGAACCGCAATAATTGTAGCACCATTTAATTAAAAGGTCCATCAACTGTCTATGTAGTTTCTATGGCATCATGCAGTTGTGAATGTTATTATGGTGACAGAACTAAGAGAATATTCAAAGAGAGGGTAGGCAACCACATTAGAGCTATTCAGAATGGTAACAAAGAATATGTCTTGGCAGAACATGTGAGGATTTCATTTCATTTTTTTCAGGGTTAGGACTATTGAGGGTGTTATTTGTAAGGGGGATTCAGTTCAAATCACAATGTGAATTATACCCCTAAATATCAAACAGTGATATAAAAGTAAAACATCTTTTAGAATAATACATGTACAGCTCTGATATAAACAATAACAAACTTAATATAAACTCACCAACATTAACAGTTGGCAAAAAAGGAAAAATATATATTTTTTAAACTGGAAATTGCAGGACCCCATGTGTCCACACATCAAAAACAGGACGGAAAAGAGTTCCACATAGCAGGTACAAAGGTACTAAAAAGTGTGTGGATGGTACAGTTTTGTGCATGGGACTTTGAGTTCAAAAAGATGTGCATTACACAGGGAAGAATTACTTTATAACTCCTTCTGACAGGTACATTATATCTGGAAGCTGCCTGAAAACACATTTATAGGAAAAAATTAACCTACTGAGTCTCCTTCTATTGGCTAGAGAGAGCCAGCCCAGTGTCTGATAAAGGAGGCAGTGATTGGCCTCTCTAGGAGTGTACAGAATCAGTTTGACCAAATGATTATTTAATACTTACAATTTATGGCCAGCCTGGTGGTGCTGAGCATTGAGGTGCTGGACGCCACACCTCGCGCCATGCCAGTGACCTTGGTTTGGAAATGAGCTTGGGTCATTGGGGGTTGGCAGGGGAAAGTCAAGTGTCAGAGGACAGCTCTCCTCTCTCAGTGAAGGATTTGGGGACTGATTGGCTCCCTAGTGGCCTCTGGTGGAGAGCAGGGGTGCTATGGGCAAGCCAGCCGTACATACAGTAAGTGGGGATGGGAGCACGGCAAATGTCAGCAGGACAGCCATGTGTGGATGTCATGGCACATTGCACTCCCAGGAAGTAATCACTAAAAAAGGAAAAATCCCTATCTAGAATCAAGGAGATTATGGGGGCTCTGTGGGCAGGACACTCATCCCAAAGCAGGCCCACTTCCTCAGTGATCTCATTTCCCCTCGGACAATTAAGGTGGGCAGTCTCTAATCACAGACAGGCCTTTATGGGAGAGTGGGTCCTGCCCAGGGGGGTGATCCATGGCACTAGTGTCCACCTGGTCACTGGAGGAGTTCACTGAGTCTAGGGTTCAGGCAGTGAGCAGAAAGTCCTAGCCAAGTGAGCAGCCTGGAAGGATGCCCGGCTTAGGTAGTGCAAGAAATAAAGTCTTAAGATAAATACTTACAATTTATGAAGTTTATCTGACATACCATATTCATAATGGAGGTCAGAAAAATCAAATAATGGAATCTGGAGGACATTAACAATGTTCTTAATAGTTTCAGAAAAAAAGCTACCATTCTTTCTGTACTATTTTCCCAATTAGGCAGTCCAAGTGCTTGGTTTCAGATCCAGAAGTATCTAACCTGTAGCTAACATATTTACATGTTTCAGTGGTCCCCAACTGGGACCCATTTTCTGCATAGACAGTAATTTTGGATAAATGATTAATTTGGGTTTGATGTCCAAAAATTATTAATTTTGTCTTGTTAGCATTTAAATACAATTTAGACAAAACAATGTCTGGAATTCATTTAAACTCCTTTGTACAGTATTCTGGATGGAAAAAGCAGATTTGCCAGCCATGTAAACAACAGTGTCATCTGCATGCAAATGATGTTTCATGTCACTGACAGTTATCCAAACTCCTTCAATAGATTTAAAAAAAAGGGGATCCACTATGGACCCATGAGGAACTACCCTTACAAATCTCAACAGGCCCTGATTCTAACCCATCAACAACTGCTACTTGACTTTATGAGGTTAAATACACCTTAATCCATCTACTTGCATACTTATTTAAACTCAATTGAAATAATCTATACAGCAAAATATGGTGGTTATCATATCAAAGGCCTTGGAGATGTCAACGAAGATGGCTCTGGTGATGTGCCCAGAGTCTATAGCTTTCTTGACATCATCCAAGACCCTCAACATGGCAGCACTATGATTTTTTATGGAAGCTGGGTTAAAAAAAAGTTTTCAGTAGACCATAACCCTAAGATATCAGTTAGTTGTTTGTTTTTTTTTGCCACCAACCTTTCCAAAATCCTGGAAATAATCAAGAGAAGAGATATGGGGTGGTAATTTTTCATCTTACTCATGTTCACATTTTAAAAATATGGGCAACATGAGCATGTTTCCAATCTTTAGGGAGTTCACCTATTAAAAGTGATCAATTGAAAAGATGTGTTAGTGGTCTGACAATTTGAAACACAGACATTTTTAACAGTAGTGAAGGCAAACCATCATGACAAGCACTTGTCCAAGATTTTAAATGCAAGAGATCCTCAAAGATTTCATCTCTTCCACTGTCCTGGAACCCAAAGTTCTCACCTTCCCCATCAACCTCAGTGTATGGGTATTTTGTTGTTGACTATCCTCCTCAGATACAAAGAAGTTTCCAGCCTCAATAAAAAAAAATGTGTTAAAGGAATCCACCAGCACAAATTGATGTATTAAAGATCCATCATCATCATCATCATGCTGAATTTTTATATTAGGGGATCTTTTAACCTGGCCATTTAAATTTGTAAAGGCTGACCAGAACTTTGTTGGATCTCCTGCTGATTCAATGAGAAGACTTAGCCTGTGGTTCAGTGTGGGGGCATAAACTCCACCCCCTAACTATTCTTAAACCCTCACTACCTTCCTCCCAGTGCATAATTAAATGTTTTCAGTTGAGCCTTCTGTAGTCCCTGTTGCTGTGTGTTCTGTTGCTTCCACTGCTACTTGCTGTCTTGCTTGTTTCTCCTTATCCTTGTCAGTGTCTAATTTTGCTCCCCCATTCCCCTAATCTCTGCCTCATCCCCTTATGCTCATTTGACCCTTTTTGTGCTGTACTTCTGCTTAGTATTTACTAAAGAGAAGAGGGGTGTGACACCCAAGGTAGGAGAAATGGCAGAAGCAGGGTGGGAAGTGGTGACAGATGGGGAAATCATGGAGAGCAGAGTTCGAGAGGGTTTGAAGGCACCGAAGGTGGACAAGATGCCAGGCCCAGATGGCATCCACCCCAGGGTACTGAAGGAACTGCCAGAGGTCCTTGCAGGACCTTTGACAGACCTATTTAATGCCTCACTACATTTGGGTTGTGTACCTCAGAACTGGAGGATGGCTCATGTGGTGCCCCTCCACAAGGGTGGCCCCAAGGATGAACCAGGAAACTACAGACCAGTGAGCCTCACATCCATCATGAGTAAGCTAATGGAGACTATCCTGAAGGAGAAGCTGGTGGCCCTCCTAGAGGCCAAAGGACTACAAGACAGCAGACAGCATGGCTTCATACATGGCAGATCCTGCCAAACCAACCTGGTCAAGTTCTATGACTGGATAACTAGGCTACTGGACAGGGGCCATGCAGTGGATGTCCTGTATCTGAACTTCAGTAAGGCATTCTACTTAGTGCCACATGGAAGACTGGGAAGGAAGTTAGTAGGCACAGGGGCGGGTGCAAAGCTGGTGAGATGGGTAGGAAACTGGTTGCAGGGAAGGCAACAGAGGGTGGGAGTGGGTAGGGAGCTCTCACACCCAAAGGCAGTGATGAGTGGTATTCCACAGGGCTCAGTGTTGGGACCAGTGTTGTTTGGGATATTCATTGCAGACATATCATGGGACATCAAGAGCAAAATCAGTCTGTTTGCTGATGATACCAAGGTAGGCACAGTGGTGGATGACCTAGGGGGATGGCAGGGGTTGCAGGATGATCTGGCAAAGCTTGAAACTTGGTCAGACACCTGGCAACTGGGCTTTAATGCCAAAAAGTGCAAGGTGCTGCATTTTGGGATAAAGAACCCAAGGAGGAGTCACCAGCTAGGGGGAGTGCAGCTAGCCCAGACAGAGGAGGAGAAGGATCTGGATGTGCTCATTACAGGGTCAAAGAACAACTTGGCACAATGTAGGAATGCAGCTGCAAAGGCCAACAAAATGCTGGGTTGTATTGCAAGGGATATATCCTTGAGGATGGAGGAGGTGATTCTGCCACTGTATAGGTCATTAGTTAGACCACACCTGGAGTACTGTGTGCAGTACTGGTACCCATATCTGAAGAGGGACATTAAGTTACTGGATGGGGTGCAGCACAGAGCGACAAAGATGATCAAGGGACTGGGGGACTTATACGAGAGGAGGTTGAAGGAGTTGAACATGTACTCACTGAAGGAGAGGAGAGACAGGAGTGATATGATTGAAACCTTTAAATACTTGAAAGAAATAAACAAGACAGGTACAGAGGGGCTGTTCAAAGTAAGGGAGGAGAGGGCTACCAGGGGCCATGACATGAGACTGGAGAGAGGAAGGTTCATGAGGGAGATGAGGAGACACTTTTTTACAGAGAAGGTGATGGCTGGGTGGAATGCATTACCTGCTGAAGTGGTATACAGTAGAACAGTAGACTGCTTCAAATAAGGATGGGACAGGACAAGGGGGAGGGTTAACGAAGGGGAAGGGTGGAAGGGAAGGGCAGCTGCAGAATAAGGGGTGCTAGCTGCACATTCAAGCAGACTTGATAGACCTCTAGGCCTTTATCTGCTGGCAAATTTCATGTGTTTGAATGTTCTCCATCCCGCTTCACGTACTCCCATTTGCCTTTGTGGCTGCTTGTTTGTCTCCCCTGTGGTTCACTAGTGGACTGCCATTCTCCTGTATGTGCTTCCTTGTTTTGTCCTCTGTCCCCTCATCTGCTCTCCTTTTTGTGCCCTTTGCTCCCACCTGGTTCCCATTTTTTTTTTGTGCAGCCTTGTTCTTTCAGTATTACTGTTGTTTGTTCCATTTTATTCCTCTCTTCTTTGTTCATCTGCTGTTCCTCCATACCCATTCCCTGTCCTCTGTTTCCTTCCTTCCTTGTCTCCTGTTGTCTCCATGTTTCCTTGCTGCTCTCTTCTTGTTTTTGTTGTGCCTGCTTTTGTATGTCTTTGGATTTTGCAAAGCAAGGTGTCAGAGCGACACCACTATCCTAACACTGGCATAGCGATGGGCATACACCCGACCGCCACAACAACAATCCATGACAGCAGCTGACATGCCTCCACAGTGGCTGCAAGTGCACCAGTGGCAACTACACAGTCAACTACGGCAGCTGCAGACCTGGGTGCATTAGATGGAACACCCTTACTCCCTGTGGTATATGCACTCCATCCCCTGCCTATTGGTGACCCCTGCCCACATCCTGACCTGTCACTGAGCTGCCCGGTGGGTCCCCCATGGGGAAGGCATGTCATTGGATCCATTGTCGCACTGGCAGTCAGTGCCAGTATGTCATTGCAGTAGCTGGGTACCTCTCAGTACCATTGGTGTCTCTGTTCCAGCTACAGTGTCGGGTTGTCTGCATTCAGTTTGTAGTGTATCGTGGTCAAAGGTGGTTTCAGGGTGTCTCTGTGGGAGCTGTCAACAATGTCGCTGTTGGCGACCTGTAGTGCTTCCAGATTTGGAGGTGTTTGCCTAGTGCCTCATTTAGCTTCCTGAATCCTCTTTCTGGTTGCTAACATCACCCTCTTAAAGATACAGCACACTCCTATATCCTCAAACTGCAAGTTGTCATTCCCTTTATATGAATCTAGTTTTGCTTCAGATCATTACTTCTATCTGCCAGCCCTCACCAGTAGTACTGGCTCCATCTTCTTACTTCTCAGCAAGCGTCTGAGTGTAGACAGGGTCTGACAGTAGTCCACCAGAGATGACTCCTAAACTTATGTCTCATATGCTAGCACATAACCAGATTTTTTTCCATCAAGACTTTGGCTTCAGTGTTTAGCCTGCTATATCCCTCACTATAATGAATTCAGAGGCTTCTGGTTACTCCTCTGACTCAGAAGAAGGCTCCTCCAGCCTCCCATGTAAAAAGCTCCCTAAACAAAATATTTGCAAGCCTACCACCAAACCCAAATATGCCCTGAAGGACTGGACGGTCCTTTCCTTTATTACAGAGCTCCCAAAACTGGAAAGTTCTTATCCTGCATCGTCCAAGAAGAAACAACTGTTTACTCTGTTCATAGGGGCCAAGTTTCATCCAGAAGAGCCAGCAGCTCCCGACAAACCTGCACTCTTGGCTCCTTCCAATGCTAACACCAAACTTAAAGACTTGATATACAACTTGACTCTTGTATATCTGAAATACAAACTTGCCTTACAACACTCAAAGCATGACTTCCTCCTTCATCTGACTCTCCAACCAGGCCTATTACAGTCCTCGTTTCTTTGATTAAAGATGAAACTCAACCCTGCATGCCACCTCCATCCAGTCTTCCTCCTTTTTTCCTTGATTTCATCCCTTACAGTCTCAGGCTCTTCTACACCCTTTTCTACTTTACTTACAGTATCTCTTGTGCATCTTATTCCCAGTCATCTCTGCAAAGACATCATAGACAGAAAGGAAGTTAACTTGTTTTCACTCCTTGTACTTTACCATGACACAGTTAAGAATTGGGTAGTCACTTGTGGAGACATTTCCATAGTGCTTAAATATAAAGACCCTAGGCTCCTGAAGAAACTAACCATTCCTGAATATGTGCATGCTTTTAGCTTACATAGAGACACAGTCTGTTGTGCCTTCCCATCAAGGCATGAGGAACTGGACTCCACCCTGTACTTGGTAGTCCACCTCTGAGTTCGCTATGGTGGCACTTGATTTTATGACTATCATCACTCTTTTTAGCTAAAGCAGAAGCTGCCTTAACTCATTTTAACTCCAGATTTAATTGAGCTGTCCTCAACAATGAATTGTTCTGTTGTCATTTTGCTGGTCAACAAGCACTTTCCTGACAAATATGCTGCTCTGTTTCTCATTTGGCATCTCTTTGTCCAGTGACCATATCTGAACCACCTACTTCAACCCACAGAATGTCTACTGCAGGACCTATCTTTCCTGCTAACATAATTTGCACTATTTCTAATTATGGGACTTTTCCTCACCCTAGTGCTGATAGACTTGGCTGCTTGATTAAATATTTGTATAACCAACCTATTTGTAACACTCTCAGAGGTAAAGGATACCATGGCTGCAATCTTCTTGTTTGCAGTTTCTATGGGGATGTTCATTATTGTTACGTATGTTCAAAGATCAAAGGCCTAAGCAATTACACTTATTGCATCATTCCTCTAATATGAATAGCCAAGCCCTAGATGCTGCATTGTCTTCTCATCCCAATTTAGCTTTCATGAACTTTCTCCTAACCAGTTTCTCTGAAGGTTTTCATACTGGAGTCTCAATTATCCTGATGGAATCCTTCACCTGTAAGAATCTTCAATCCACTACGCAGGAACCCCAAGTCATCCAGCAACTCCTCCAAAAAGAATTACAAAAAGGGTTTCTTTCAGGTCCCTTCCAGTATCTGCCTTTTCCTTCCTGTAAAATTAGTCCTATTAGTGTAGCCACAAGAAAATTATCCAGAAAGATACTGTTGAACATTGATCTCTGTGCTCCTCATTCAAAGCCTTTACCCAGTATAAATTCTCTGAGTAATTCAGAAGACTATTCCTTATCCTACACTTGTGTAGATGATGCAGCCACCATTATCATGCAGTATGGTCCTGACACTTTACTTTCAAAAGTTGATATAACTGACACTTTCAAGGTTCTTCAATTCACCCTTCATTGTGGCATCTCTATGGCATTCACTGGGAAGAATATTATTAATTTGCAGTACCCTTAACCTTTGGGCACAAAAGCAGACCCAAACTCTTCAACCAATTTTCAGAGACTCTTTGTTTGCTCTTACTTAACCATTGCCATTACCCTGCAGTGATTCATCTTCTGGATGACTTCCTCTTCATTGATCCACCAAATCATCCTCCAGCTGCAAGTATTGCTTCTCTCCGGCATCTCTTACAGCACTTAGGAGTACCTTTATCCACTGAAAAGACTTTTGATCCTACTACTTCACTTGAAATTTTTCAGAATTGAAATTGACTCGATGGGTATGGAAGTTTGCCAGCCAATGGACAAATTGCACAGGATTCAAACACTTGTATAATCCTTCTCAAAGTGATTCTTATGTACCAAGAACTGTCTCCTTTTTGTACTAGGATATTTGAATTTTGCCATGCACATCATCCCTCAAGGGCATTGTTTCATATCATACCTCCTCCGGCTGGCTTCCATATTTCATCACTGTGTCACTATTATGGCATCTGCTAAATCAGATTTGGCAAAGAAGTCCCTTTTTTCCTATCCTCTTGGAATGGTTGCTTCATGTTCTACAAAGATCCTTCTCCAGATTTACATCCAACAATTTATACCAATGCATCCCCCACTTACTTTAGCAGTGTCAGTGGCTCAGTAGGTAGCACACTCACCTCTGAGGCTGGGAGATCAGAGGGCTGTGGGTTCACTTCCCACATCCGGCACTTGGGTTAATATCCCAGTACTGACACTGTGGTGCAACATGAGAGGGGTGCTGCACTTCTGAGGTGTCATCTTTGGATGAGATGTTAAACTGAGGGCCCATCTGCCTGGATTGGTGATAGTTCAGGTGGATGTTAAAGATCCTATGCCACTTATCGAAAAGAATAGGAGAAGACTTTATTAAGGAAATCATTCGGAACAAAACAATCTATAGCTTCAAAAAATACAGACAGAGCACAGAAAAAATAGACAAATACTAGATAACAAGAAAAATAATAAGAGAAACAAAACTGCTATTATCATTACATAATCAGAAAGTCATTATCAATAATTAAGGGCAAGTTTCTCCAGAGGGCCAGCAACTGGATCTTAGTGAGATTCTTAGATTCAGAGAAATAAACATCTTGTATGGATTTAAAAATGTTAACATACAGTTCATAGTATGAAAGTTCATGTTGTTGAAGAGTAAACAGACACCTAGAATGCCAAATAAACCATTTGATGATAGAAAAAATAACAGACAACATACTTTTATCCCAAGTATCCCAGTTACTGGGATAACTACCATATAGAAGGGCAGGTTATGTGAGATGTAAAAAAAAAGGCAATTTTGACTTATCGTAAAGGAATTTTCAAAAATCAAAACATAAGAACAAGTAAAATATAAATGCAGAAGAGTCTCAGGTAGGGTAATGCATCCAGGTCTAGAACAAATACATTCTTCCACCCTTTTATGCTTTTGATTAGCATTAACATTTAATCTCTCATGACAATTAAGCCAATGATGATCTTTATATTTGATTGGGATGTGGGACTCATTTAAGAAAAAAAATAAGGCGTCTTGATGTATTACTGGACATTTTGGAAAGACTTCCAATGTATCAAAATGATTCTCCAAAACAATAGCATACAGCTGCTTTTTCCAGAGAGAAATCACTTGCCTACTTGTGATCCCCCAGGCTTTTAACTTAACAAAAACAACTCTTAAATACTGAGAAGACTGAACACCCTTGTCAATACGATGCAGAGCACCTAAGTACCATGCTGCAAATCAAGGATAAATGGAGGAAACAAAGAAATCACACCAATATTTATCTGGGGAAAGAAATAGTGGTCTAAAATTAGCATACAAAAATTGACAGAAAAAAACAGAACAGGGTTAATCATTTGCTGTCCACCCTTTGTACATGATAAATACAATACATTTCTCTTGATGGGGTTTAAGCAACTGTCCCAGAAAGACTGAAAAAATAAACCATAAGTTTTAACTCCCTGTATCTTGGGAATAGGAAAAACGGAACTAAGAAATAGAAAATGAGGTACCAAATAAGTATGTATCATGTAAACTCTTTTACTCTAACTCATTTTTGTCCTATTCCAATTCTGGACCATTCGAGATCCAAGTAGTAATTTTTTATCCCAGTTTTCAACATCCATTTGGGGCAATCTGAAATCAATACCTAATATTTTTAAAGGGCCTAATGTGCATGGGAGATCAGCTATGTGACTCTGAGGGGCTAATTGACCGCCCCCAGAGGCTTTCCAATACAGTTCAATAAATTCAAGCTGGTACCTGAGATGGTACCATAAGTGGTACAAATAGATAATGCATTAGCTGCAGAGGAATAATTCCCTACTAAAAGAACTATATTGTTGGCATAGGCCAAAGCCTTATAAGTAACTATGAAGGATGACAATATGATTGGGTCAATACCTGAAGAGGAGTTGAGAAGCCGTAATAACGGATCCGTACTAAAGATATATAAAAGATGACTAATCGGACACCCTTGCCTAATCCCAGTTTTGATAGGAACATGAGGGCCTAAAAACCCATTAATACAAGGACAGACAGTGGCAGTATGCTAAAGGGCTTGAAGTCAGGTTATAAATATAGAGGGGATACCATAATGTTGCAATACCTGCCATAAAAATACATGTGCCACCTTATCAAAAGTTTGCCTCTGGTCTAGAGAAAGTATGAATCCAGCTGATGGTGAAACTGAATCATGAGAGAATATGTCCCGTAATAAAAGGAGTTGGTCTGTGATTGAGATTCCCGGCACAGTACAAGACTGAGCCGGAGAAATCAAGAATTTTGCTACTGTTAACAATCTCACATTCAATAATTTGGATATAATTTTAAAATCAGTATTCAAAAGGTTAATAGGCCACCAGTTTGATAAATTTAGTTTGTCACCTTTGTCCTTACAGAGAAAAATAAGAGCACCGGTAGACATATCAAATGGTACAGATAGTTTCTGTAAAATAGTATTATAAACTGAAGTTAATTTGTCCAGTAGTTCATCTTTCAAAAAATTATAAAGATCTAAACCAGGGAATCTACCTTTAGACAAAGATTGTATAGCAGTAGCAACTTCTTGCATGGTAAAAGGAGCTATGAGACCTAGAAGTTGGGCCTGTGAAGCGGGCAGAACTTGGACAGCATGAAAAAAAAAAAAATCAGTAGGACATACATGGGACACAGAAAATAAAGTAGCAGCATAGTCAGATGCTATATGTAAAATACTATCCTGCTCTTCATGAACCACACCCTGATGGTCATAAAGAGCTGGGATAGATTTAGCCTGTACCAGGTCCTGACAGCTTAGTAGGGGACAAGTATGAAAAAAAAGGACCTTGTGTGTCATGTCGCTGTCGGGAATCCATATCGGTTGATTGAGTCAAATGATATTGTTTCATTTTCTCTTGAAAATGAGCAATCTGGGCCGAGAAATCATGTCTGGTGAGATGCACAAGGGAATACAAGTGTTGGAGTTGTTTACGGTCTTGTAAGTATGAAAAGTAGGAACTCTTCCGAAAACATCTACTCTGGGAAATTAGAAGGGAACGGAGTTACGATTTCATATCCAACCACCAGGCTACTGGGTCATTGTATAAGGGATACAAAGATTTCCTACAATCAAAAAAAGTGGAAATAAGGTGAAGAAGGTCCATTTTCTGCAAAAGCTTAGAGTTTAATTTCCAATATCGTGGACCTTTAGGAGGGGCAGTAACTCCCAAAGTAATTTTTACCAGACGGTGGTCTGAGTAAGGTGTTGGGTCAACTGAGACTGATTTAAGTGGCAAAGAAACAGATAAAAAGAAAAAATCAAGACTGGTAGATAAGGAACCCCTAAAAAACGTACGTTCCTGAATACCAGTATGGGACAAAACAGCATCTTTAAGATGTGCATCACTCACAACTTTTTTCAGAGTGGCCATATCACCAAATACTTTTGTCATTTTGGTGGTCAAGCCTCTATCCTCTTTACTTACACTGCAATTAAAATCCCCTCCCCAAATCATGAAATAAGCAATATGCTAAAAGGGACTGAGTTGTTGAAAAAGAAGTGTGCATTCAGCTTTAGTCTGTGGAGCATAAATGTTAATGAGTCTAAAAAAAACAGTGTTCAAAATTAAGTCTAAAGGCAAAACCCTACCCGGGACAAGGTCCAATACTCATACAATTGTAGGTTTAATATGATGGAAAAGGATACCAACACCTGTACAATGTTCAGGGCCTACGGACCAATACGAAATCCCAGAAATCCACTCTTTAGTGGAGAGAGAAAGTTCAAAAGTGGTGTCAAGCCTAGTATCTTGTAAAAGAAAGATACCAGTAGAAAAAGATTGTAGAAAGGAAAACACTATGGACCGTCTAAGTTTATTTTAATACCATTGACATTGGTTGTCAAGACAAGGAATGGAAGAAAAAAAACATAGAATAAAATAAAGAAAAGAAACTCAATCTTTCTTTTTCCAAGATTTACCCTTATGATGGGAGGGTTGGGAAAAAAGTACCACCATCAACAGTCAGGACAGAATCAGCAGTGTCCTTAGGCAGAACAGAATCCACAAAAGAACAAACTGAATCTGTGTCAGAGTGGTCAACAGTCAGAAGTACCGAATATCTATTAGAAACATCACAAAGTGAGTTTTTGGACATTTTAGGGGTAGGTAAAGGTCCAGCAGACCTCTTTTGAGTCGAGAGTCTCCAGACAGGAGGGTCCTCGAGTGTGAGGGGGCATAGAGTCAAATAGAAGTGCAGGTTCTCTAACAGATGCTAAGTCAGAAGAGAATTCAGGGGGTTTATCAGGAAGGACAGGCAAGGGAGAAGAAGGAGGGTCATGAACCTCAATCACTGGACTTACCATGTGACCCTCAGGGTGGAGTGGGTCAGGAATCGAGGCAACAGACAATGCAGAAGTAGGGTCATCCATGACCAACTGCGAGCCCGCAGGTTTAGTAACCTTCTGTTGGGCCAGTGAAATCAAAAGATGTTGTTCATCTCTGTCAGCAGAAAAGGATGTTTTGTGGGCTGCCTTAGGACAAGTCATGTAAACATGGCCTTCTTCCCCACAAAGGTTACACTGAACTGAGTTTGAACATTGTTTACTAAGATGACCAGTTTTGTGGCACAGGGAACATTTCAGTTGGTCACATGCACTACTAATGTGTCCCGAAAGGCCACATTTATAACAAGTCCTAGGTTGTCCTGGGTAGAATAAAACCCCATGGTCTCTGCCTGAAAAAAAAACTATTAGGGAGATGACTAGGAGTACCACCTTCAGTATGCAGCAGGACACGGATCTTCCAACCATCCATCCAAATTCCCTCAGAATAAAATATTGCATCAGGATGGCCAGATGCAGTACAACGCTGTTTTAACCAATACAGTAGATCAGTGACACTGACCCCTTCATTATGGAAGAGAACCATAATGGTTTTACGAGTCGGTCTAGTAAGAGGAAGAACCTCAAAAGGAACCCACAAGGGGGTAGTTTTTTCCCATTTATAATGAGCCCAAAGTTTTTCAAGGTCGCTACCTAGTTTAAAACTAACAGGCTCACCAGACACATGAATAAGTGCATATAGTTCTGAAACTTGAAAATTCAAACTATACTTCAATAATTGACAACCCACATAAACTCTATTTGGAAATACATCCAAACCCCCTTTATAAATAATACAAACTACATTATGACATTTGGCAGAAGAAACAGAGTTAGAAAAAAGGGAAGCATAAGGTTTATGAGGGGTGATTGGAGGGGGCTGGAAGGCCACCTTAGGAGAACCCACAGCAGTATTCCTGAGTTCTGCAGGAATGGATCTCAGGAGATCAGAAAAAACAGAATCATCACTGAGGGCTGCAGCCTCCACCTCATAAGGCTGAGTACGAGCCCCTTGTATTGCCCCAGGTTTAAATTCTGGGTTCGTAGAAAAAGCAAAGTCCGAGGACAGGTGGAGTGGAGAACATTGGAGTTCAGAACTAGGTAAAGAAGAAGCACTTGCTGTAGTGAGGATAGAGGTGCCAGGAATAGGTGTAGGGGAACCAGGAGCAGATGCAGGGGAACCAGGAGTAGAGGGAACAGCAGGCAAGACAGAAGCCTGAGGCTCCAAAACAGTAATCATGGGATCTTCAGGAGGGCAAGGTGCAGAGGCAAGGTGAACTCCCAGAATCTTGATAGGTGTAAAGCTAGAGATCCAGGAACCTGTGTCCGGGGAGCACACCCAGCCGGCCGCTTGTAGGGAGTTCTCAACTGACCAAGTATCACCCTCACACACAGGAGTGTCTGCCCAGCACAGTTTATGTGGGCTCCCTTGTTTGACAATGCGGTCCTGGCAGGAAGTTTTATGGCCAGCAGAAAATGAAAACACAGTTGCGGTCACTTGATCTTGACCAGCACGGTGGAAAACAACTTCCTCAGTAGTTGGTGCCTCACTATGGGCCGTTCCCATGGTGACCGGTTGCAAAGGTTCAACAGAGCACTCCGAAACCGAAGCTGTAGAAGATGTTACATGTGTGGAAAAACTATAGTAAAGAGCTTTCTTCGTGTCCATGCAGTGTTGGTCTTCAAGCTGCAAAAGGCATCTCAGCTCCTCATTGTAGGAAACATCAGTCGGGAAAGCAGAAGCAGGTCCAGATGAATCAACGGCGTCCAAGCAAGGTAGGTCAGGCGGGTCGGGTAAAGGAGCAGAATCCTGGGGCTGCACAAGCTCCATAGGTGCAGAGAAAACTTCCATTGGAAACATTAAAGAAACTGTAGAAGAGATAAGCTCTTCAGTCAGCAACACATCCTTCTCTTCCAACAGCAGCACCTCAACTGAGGCAGCCATCCTTCGAAAACTCAAGAGGTCCCCCTACTGGCAAAGAGTAGGGGAATTTCCCCGGTGTTCTGGCAAAATTTCCCTAATTCACTAAAAATACCACCAACAGCTTAATCTGGTTCAAGGTCAGTTGGTATTCATCTGTATCCCCCTTCCCCAGGTCGTGCCTGAAAATAGGCAGGATTTGTTTAGTGCACTTACCTGGTCAACAAAAACTAAATAAATAAAAATAAATGAATAAAATACTGATTTGCTGTGATCTTTGGACAGTCATGGTTCACTTCTACTTGGACACCTGGCATTTATTACCTTAGGGATTTTTAAAAAGTGTTTCCATTATTTGAAATCTACTCAATAGTAGCTGCTGCCTTCACATGGAGCCACCTCTGGTCTCTCCAAACAGCATTGATATTCTCCAATAACCAATCCTCAGTGGCCATAATCAATAAAGGCAGATCTTCATCCCTTTCTATCATATTGTTCATGCAGAGGCTGACTTGGTTGTCTCCATGTCATAAATTTGTCATTCAATTCTTTTATGTAATCAGCCTTGATAATAAAGCTGCTGACTGTCTCTCTCTCTCTCTCTCTCTTGCTTCCAGTTTCAGGAATTTCACTGACTCTGTCCTTCAGCTGACCTCTTCATGATTAAACCTTCCAGCTTCTCAGACCTCATCATGAACTGAATTTATATAGTCAACAAGCACAAACCCTGTTGTGGTCAGTCCTAACTCCCAGTATTTAAGCCATTTATTCCACTGCTTGGAAGAAATATATAACTTTTTGTTCTAACCAAGGCATGCTGCATTATTTTCAATTGACATCATTCTAGCATTTATTACTTACTGTCGCTAAGCCTTAAATCTGTCTCCCAGTTGCATATGTCAGTACTCACTTTCTTGTCCAATCAAATTCATCCATGACTCCATTCTGTCAAACTCATTTGTTAAGCTTCTATTGCTTGGTATTAGCAGGTCATCTATCAAAAATGAACCAAAGTGTCTTCCCATAAATGGACCAGTATTCCATTAATTACTGGACTTATTTCATTCAAAACCTTTTTAATCTTCAATCAACATCATGGTCACATCAGCTATCTGCTTAGCCTTTTATGGTTTCCTCCACCCTGTAGAATTTACAGTTCAATCAACATCTTCCACAGAATTTCTCTCAGTCGCTAACTTAAAGAAGCAAGCAGACCTCTATATTCTCCACCTATCAAAATCAAAACTGATAGACTTTACAAAGGAGTCCAGATCTCCTTCTGTCTTACCCACAATAACTGGTGTCCCATTCAGGTCCTAGATCAGCTTGTCCATTATCATAACAACACCCAACCATCAGATTCACTCCTATCTACTTTGGAAATCAACCCTCTGACTATGAACCAATTCATTGATCACATGACAACTCTACTCCAAAGGCTGGGACAAAATCCCTTTTCATACTCTGATCAATCATTACAGATTGGTGCCTCCTCTTCAGCTTCTCAAAACAACATACCAGCTCAAACCAGCAAGAAGCTAGGAAGATAGGCCTTAGTCATGTTTTGAAACTTACATTCCCAACCCAGAGCAAAAAATAAGACAAGCTTTTAATATGATGTCTTCATGGTATGCCCACATGAAGGAAAGCTATTAGCCATGGTTCCTCAGAGGTTTCCCAACAGATTTTTTCCTCTCCTGCATTCTGCTACCATACTCTCCTTGAGTTGGAGGAGGTCATCACTTATTTCCACATTGTTCTTGGTGAATCTTTTCATTCTGTAATCTGCTGGCCCTCTATTTAGGGTGGAAGTGAGAAGGGTCAAAACAATTATTCACAGTAAGTTCACTGAACCATTACATTTGTTCCCCATGCATTAAAATGGAGGGCATAGCCCAATGGTTCAATGTAGGGGGAATAAACTCCATCCACTATTAAATCTTCACTACCTTCCTACCAGTGCTTAGTTTGATTTTTCTCCCACCTTCCTCTCCACCTCTTCCTCCTCTGGCAGTTAACTTATCCTCCTACTAGTCCTTTTCATTTTGTAATCCACCAACAATCTACTGAGGGTGGAAGTGAGAAGGACCATATACAACAATTATTCACAGTAAGCTCACACAAGCACCACATTTTTTCCCACACACTGAATAGTCTTTTATTTAAAATGTTTTTATAATTTCTGACCTCATAGACTTATTTATTCCTACATTTCCTTTAGTTATCTCAGTCCCTATATACTTTAGATAAACAGGCTACCTTTTAAGCCTTATGTTTTCTCTGTTTTTATTTAGACAGTAGGGGTATACCAAGGGGATGACTCATTGTTAATCTTTTTAGTTTTAAAGGGAAGATGTTTGTCATTCCTTTATTTCTGAGGTTAAGTAACCTACCCAGTTGCACCTAAGGCATAAACCATAACTATTCCCAGTTTATGTTCTCAAGATCCAAAATAAATGCTTAATAATCAGAAGATTCAAATGAATGGTAGTTCACAAAGTTTGAGGGGGTCCATACTTCTATCTCTTCCACAAATCCAAAAGACCAAATTATGGTCACTGTAACAGTCTGCCAATACCGTTGACTCCTTATAGTTGTAGGGAGAATTAGTAAATATTAAATCAAGTAGGGTGGAGGTTTCCAGATAGATAAAATTAATATCTGTTGAATAAGTGATCAGTTTCTCAAAACCTAACAGGATGCAAAATTTCAAGCAAATTTAAATCTGTCTATATTCATCCATTCCACATTAAAATCACAAACTATATGTGAAACACAACAGGGCAATAAAGCATCGACAAGGTCAGGAAAGTCAATAGGACCTACAGTATGTTGGGGGACCTATACACTCCTACCAATAAAATAGGTTTTCCTGACTGTAAATGTATATCTAGTGCTACAAATGTTCAAGATGTCTTTAATAAAACTAGCTTAATCTCTACAGGTGAAGATATTTCTTGGAAGCAATATTTTCTTTGGAGTAAACTGTCAGCCCACTCCCTTTTTAACTTCTATCTGAACAGAATATATTATACCCCTGAATTGCAATACTTGAATAAATAATGTTACTGTTAAACCTGATTTCACTTAAAAACCCTAAAATCCAGAATCAAGCATGAAATGTCAGATTAACTCTGTTTTTACAGCCATGCTTCTGATAGTAGCATGAAAGAAAAGCAAGCCTTTTGAGGAGTCATGTGAAGTAGCCTGAGTGAGGGGAGACTGCCCTCCAAAGCTCTGCTACCATATACCACTTTAAACATAAAAACTATAACTTTCAACACTCCAAAAGACTCTGCCAAGGAAGATCTGATCATCAGAAACATCCAGGAACAATATGCAAAGCTTTCAAAGTAAGGAGCTATATCCAGATCCATAAAGCAGGACACCAAATGGCATAAGGCCAACACAAAGAAAGATAACAGCAGGGATGAGGTAAGCATGATCACAGAGCAGCTATTAAGAATATTAAATGACATGTCTGTGCTTAGAACCTCCATTACTGACACTGTGGGAGAAATCAAAGTGGTAAAGAAAACAGCAGAAAATAATAAAAACAAAATAAAAGATGCTGAATCAAGGGTTGCCAGTATAGAGACAGCAATCGAGACAGAATAGGAGGAGTGAGTAAATGACTCATGGCAAATCAAAAAGCTGGAGGAAAAGATTGAATACATGATAAAACATTCTTATAGAAATAACCTGCTGCTCATGGGGCTACCTAAGGGCAAAGAGGGGAAAAATGTCACAGAATTTGTCCAGCATATGCTACAAACACTGCTTGGCTCACTGAATGGGAGGACTGATTACCTAGTGGAATGAGCACTCAGAAGTCTTGGCCCCAAACCAGGTCACCATGGGTGCCTGAAAGTACCAACCTTCTGACTAATTTTCAAGACAAAATATTCATACAAAAACAAGCCATAGCTTTGGCCAACATGAACTATATGGAAATAGATACTGTTTAATGACTACAGCCCCAGCATACCTCAGAAAAGAACTGGCAAACAGGCGAGAAGGTGGAGAGGATCAACAATGAGGAAACATCAAAACCTCTATCACAGAGGCAACAAGACTTTGTGTGATGCAAATAAACAAATCAAAATGAAAGAAAAAACACTAGGGTTCTCAAAAGAAGTGGCGGGGAAGGTTAGGGAGAAAAAGATAGCATTTAGAAAGTATAAGGAAACACAGAAGGAGCGTGACAGAGAACTGTACCAATTAAAGCAGAAGGAAGTGGGGAAGACAGTCAGAATAGCAAAGGCCCAAAATGAGGAAAAGATAGCCAACTCGGTTAAGAAGGGGGATAAAACCTTTTATAGGTACATTAGGGAGCAAAGAAAGACTTAGGCAGGGATACTGAGGCTGAATAAAGAGGAGGGTGGTCGGGCAGAGAGTGACAATGAAAAAGCAGGGATACTAAATGAAAACTTCTGCTCAGTATTCACAATAGAAGAGCAGGAGGACTTACCCAATCCAGTCAGTAGAAGCACTCTGGATAGGGGGTCAATATCAGTCCTTTCACAGAAGAAAGGGTTCTGAAAGAACTCCTAAAACTGAAGATGGATAAAGCAATAGGGCCTGATGGGATTCACCCCAGAATTCTAAAAGAACTAAGGAAAGAACTAGTAACACCACTGACTACCCTTTTTAATAAATCATGGAGGATGGAGTGGTACCTGAGAACTGGAGGAGAGACGATGTAATTCCCCATCACAAAAGTGGAAGCAAGACAGAGGCAGGAAACTATAGACCTGTCAGTTTGACCTTAGTGTTAGGGAAAATTATGGAATCACTTCTGAAGGAAAGAATTGTTGAGTACCTAGAGGCCAGTGGGGCACAGGACCCAAGGCAGCATGGCTTCACAGCAGGAAGGTCATGTCAGACAAATCTAATTGATTTCTTTGACTGGGTGACCAATGTAGTAAACCAGGGAGGGGCTGTGGACATGACCCAACTAAAACTTTAGCAAGGCATTTGACACAGACCCACACAAAAGATTAATAAACAAAATAGCCAGCCTAGGAGCAGGTCTCAGGGTGGTAGCCTGGGTAAAACATTGGCTGAACAACAGGACACAGAGGATAATAGTAATTGGAGTCCACAGTGAAGAAAGGGGGGTTACTAGCAGGGTACCGCAGGGTTCGGTACTGGGACCAGTCCTTTTTTTTAACATAGAAGATTTTATTGAGATTTTCAGCATTACAATACACTTCCACGTTAATTTCTCTCAACACATGTAGCAAGGTCTTCAGGGTCCATAGTCTTACAGTACACAAAACATTACCACAGGCTGAACACCTATGATCATTGCACATACATCCAACATAAATATAGTTTATCTTTCTTAACTGTAGCTACTCATTTATTCTAGACAGCTGGGAAATCTAGTACAGCCCATCTAATGGCTAATAGGAGTAGAGTTCCACAGAGGGGGTAGTTCTGTATAGTGGCGAGTTGAAATAAGAATCCCACTTCCTATGGAAATGAGCCAGTTGACCTTGATGTGCATAGGTCAACCTTTCGAACAGTGCCAGTTTAGCTATAGCTGCATGCCATTGTCTTATGCTTGGGCTATTAGCTTGTCTCCATTGCATTAGGAGGAGCCATTTGGCCTCTAAGAGGGCCACCAAAACCCACTCTCTTAGTGCCTTTGGGAGTGCAGGGAGGCTAGACATATCCCCCAACAATAGTTTAGGATCTAGCTGGAGATTTCTAATATGTAAAACCAAGCAGCAATCTCTCCTAACTGCATCCCAGAAAGCAGAGAGTTGTGGGCATTCCCACATTATGTGAAAGAGGTGGTTCCCGGTTGTTGGCATCTCCAGCAGTCAGAATGTGGCAAGTCTTGCCGCACATAGAATGGCCGGGGTTCTATACCAGCCCAACAGGATTTTTTAACTGTGTTAATTGGCTCTTAGCATAGTACAACCTATGCACATTTTGAAGACACTCGGCCCATGTGGAGTTCGGTATTATTACACCCATCTCGGATGCCCATCGGATTCTGCAGTGTTCAGTAGAGTCTGGTAAGGAGTCTCTACCTATAGCGTAGAATTTGCCTATGCGACCCCATGAGGATATTTTCTTATGTAGAGTGGAAAGCCACTTCCATTTATTATCTGGTTGTACTTGGGTGGAGAGGGCATATATAAGGCTACGTATTTGAAGATACTGCCAAAAGTCGACATTTGGAAGGCTAAATTTATTCTTCAGTTGGTCAAAGGATAATAATGTATTCAAACCAGGCATCATAAGATCTCTCACATAGTGAATGCTTTTTCCTCCCAGGTAGACCAGTTAAGGGGTTGCCCCTCTAATGTTATAAAGGTGTTATGCCACAACTCTGCATAACCCATGGGTGGGGCCCACGCATTATTGGGGGTATTGGGCAGAGTCATAATGCAACGCCAGGCATATTGGGAGTAACATATGACCAGGGAGAGGCCCTTTTCTGTAGTGCCACTAGAGCTCAACAGGTACCTAAGTGGAGTAGGACCTGCCAGGCCTCTTTCAAGGCCAACCCACACTGGCCAGGATGTATTGGGTGGTACAAACCATTTTGTTACTTGTGCCACAGTGCATGCTAGATGATAATTCAGAAACCAAGGGGCTCCAAGACCTCCCTTAGTCCAGTGCAACCTAAGCTTGTTTTTCCCCCATCTATTTGCCTTTTTCTCCCATATTAGAGAGGAAACCATCTTTCCAAGGGAAGCAAAGAGTTTGGGGGACAACCGCATTGGGAGATTATTGAATAAGTATAGCACCCTCAGAAGTAGTGAGCATCACGCTTCTACTCTACCCATTAGAGATAAATATAATTTTTCCATCTCTCCAGTTCTACACTTAATTGTTTTAGCAAAGGGGAAAAGTTAGCATATTCAAAATTTGTCCAGTTAGAAGGTATGTAGATTCCCAGATAGGAAAAACCTTGCGGAGCCCATTGTAATTCTGTGCCATGAAGGCATTCCAGTAGGCAGAGTGGGTTCAGTGGAGCAAGTACAGTCTTCCATTGGTTAATCTGTAGGCCTGATAGTTCCACAAAACTGTTAAGAACTGAGACGGCTATTGGTAGTGACTCTTGGGGACGAGATAGGGTAAGTAGTAAGTCATCAGCATAGGCAGCCACAGTATACGATTTACCATGTGCCGATATGCCTGAGAGCCCTTCCTTAGTGTCAAGAGCATGTATTAGGGGATCCAGGGCAATTAAAAAAAGCAGTGGGGAGAGGGGACAGTCTTGGTGTGTGCCCCTATATAGTGGAAAAGAGGGAGAGATGGTAGAGTTGGTAAGGATCTTAGCCTTTGGGGAATTATAAAGAGTCGAAACCCACAAGCAGAATTGGGGACCAAATCCATATATACGAAGGACCTCATGAAAGTAATTCCATTCTACAGAATCAAAGGCCTTTGCAAAATCAACAGCTAAAGCAGCTATGGGAATTTTTGCTCTACTTGCCCCACACTTCAGATTCAGCAGCAATTGGGTGTTGTCTGAGCCTACCTTACCAGGCACAAAGCCAACTTGGGATGGGTAAATAATTGAGATGAGGATATTCTGCAATCTAGTAGCCAATATTTTAGCCAGAATCTTTGTGTCCACTGGCAGTAATGATATGGAGTGAAAATTAGGAAATTCAGGGGGTCGTCAGATTTTTTAGGTATGACCTTAATTAAAGCCTCATTCATTGTGATGGGGAGAGAGCCTATAGAGTGGGCACATAGCAGAGAAAGCAACAGAGGGTTCACAATATCCTGGTCCAAGGCTTGATATAGCTCGATGGTCATTCTGTCTGGTCCAGGGGCTTTCCCTTTGGCCATGCGAGATAAGGCTTGCCGCACTTCAGTCTGTAATATAGGTTGATCTGAGAGGTCGACTTGCTTTCGAGTTAATGAGGGCAATGCAAACCCCTGACAGAACTGAAATAGCTTATGTGAAAGTTGTTTCCTCGTATCTATGGATTTGGATTGGTATATTGTCTGATAGTAATCTTTCATGGTCTTGTTAATACCCTTTGAGTCATTGACCACTGAGCCCATGGTAGTACGGAGGGCATGAATCTTTGCAGATGCTTACTGCTTTCTCAACTGGTAGGCAAGGAGCTTCCCTCCTTTATCACCCTCTTCCCAGTAACTGTGTTTCGTCCAAAGCCAGATCCATTCAGCCTTATGGTGTAACAGTGAGTTTATTTGATATTTGAGTCCTACCATACGCCTTATCAAAGAGGGATCCCTAGAAGCCGTGGCAGTGGCCTGGGAAGCTTAAAACGACACTCTAGGTCAGTGAGTTCTGATTGCAGCAACTCTATCTCATTTTTCTGGGTTCTGTTCAGATTTGCAGCAAAGGTAATGATGTGACCTCTCAGAGTGGCTTTAAAAGCCTCCCAGACCACACGCGCCAAAACTTCCTCAGCCTTATTGAAAGTAAAATATTCCCGAGCTACTTCCCACATTTTTTCCTGAAATTCAGGATCACTGACTAACGAGGGGTTACACCTCCATCTTGTACCTGTATTGCGACTTCCAAGGGTAATGTGGGTAAGCGACACCGGCATGTAGTCTGAAATAATTATATTGCCTATATCATTATTCGTGATGGCACTTGAGGCTAGCTGACTAGCTAACCAATAGTCAATACGACTATAGGAATCATGTGGGGAGTAGTAGTATATGTAGTCTCGGCCTGAGGGATAGTCATGCCTCCACATGTCCACTAAGCTCCATTCTGTTATAATTTCTTGCAAGGCAGTGTGTGCTGTCGTGTGTGTCTGGCGGGTGGGCTGGGATTTATCCAGGCATATATCTGGTACTATGTTAAAATCCCCTCCTATTATCAAAGAAATAGTAGAGTCAGACTGTGTTAATCCAGCAATAGCTTGGCTTAAATTTGGAAAAAGCTCCACTTGATCCATACTTGGAGCATACAGATTACACACTATCAATCTATCCAGCCCAGATTTCAGTTTAACTATTACCCATCTCCCCTGTTTATCCGCTCGTGACTCCTCCATTACCCAGTTGCTCGCTTTCCGAATTAAGATAGTTGCTCCCCTTGTTTCAGTAGATACTGAATTAGCAAACACAGTTTCAACCCACAAGCTATGTCTGTGCGCATGGAATGCAAATAATGTAGCACTTTAGTTTGTTTAATAGGGTGGTTCAAACCCTTTATGTTCCATGACACGAGATGCAGACCTCGTACAATAGTTGGATGCATCTTAATAATATATCAGGAACCTCTGGGCTTTCTCCAAGATATTCTAAAGGAGTGGACCTTTGGCACCCTGCTTGAGAGCTACAACCTGAGAAATCTACTGTATCTTGTTATCCAAAAGCTAAAGAATACTATGCCCTATCGCACAAGAGAGATTATTACTTGACAATAATAGCCACAGGAAGTGCATATGTAAACAGTAATATCTAACCTAACTAGAACTAAGTAATACAATAGTAAGGACAGAAAGCCTGTGCTACACTGGCTTAAGTATCCTATACAATAGTCATCCAGCAATTAACTGCTAACTGCTACAGACGTTTCCAGGAAGAGGATGGACAAAAGCCATATCCTCAGCTCCACTTGCGTTTGTGCCTAGGGGTTATCAATGTGAGTCACAACTCAACTGGGTTTAACCATCCTCAGCTGAGGAACATTCCTCAAAGAAAGTATAATCCAGGGGGGGGGCCTAGACTAAGTATGGGAGGGGAAAGGGGGGTATTACTTGCAAAAAGAAAAGGGGAGGGAGTGATAGGGAACTACCTAATAGAAACATAATGGCCAGGCCCCATAGCATTTGCCCATACAGTGCAATATTCGTTAGTAATCCAAAACATAGAGGTTTCAGCTACTCCAACCTTTGATTGTACTTCCCAGATATCTAACTTAGAAGGTGGTGATTTGGGGGAGGATGGAGGGGAGGGATGAAGGGGGGAAGGGCTTGGAGGAGGGGGGGTCCTTCTTCACCTGAGCACTATACTTCAAGGCATTTCAACCATCTCAAATGGGAAACTTTGTCAATTTTCTATATTACTATTAAACCAAACAATTGCTACATCATGCGGAGGGATATTGTAATCTGTAGTTCGTGCAGTCAGGTTTGGTCAGAAAATTCTTCTTCCCAAGCCGTTATTTATCTGGGATCATTCTCCAGAAGCTGGGACCTCTTTGAAAGCTACCATGATGCATACGACTTAATCCCTGGTTTAAACTGATTAGAGATGTCCACCACCTCCAGCAGAGAAGATTCTGGGATATCAGTCTAGTCCATACAGTTTCCTTGTTTAGGCAGGAAGGATTCAGATTCATCTGCAAGGCGATCGGAACCAGGCACTAAAGGCTCATTTGTAGGCATTTTCGCTGGTGGGGCCGTTTTCTGCAAATCTGGGGAAAGCTGTTGTCCACTCCTAGAGTGCTGTCACTGTCTTGAAATCAGACTGGTATTTCTGGGAGGGAGAAATGGCAGGTTCGAATCAGCAGCTGCTGCAGGTATAGACCTGATGCTCGCATGGGTAGATCTCTCCTTGGGGGGGGGGGTTATCAGTCCAAGGGCCTGGTCCTTTCACACTTCTGTCCTCTGGGTTCCAGGGTTGGTGATTTCGGTTCCTAGCTCTGGTATCTGAGGGTTCTTATAGCCTTCTGGGGGATGCAGCTTGAAGGGGGAAATTGGGCCAGTACTTAGAGGCCCATCTTTCAATCTCCTCAGGAGCCACTGCCAGCAGTTTTCTCCCCTCTTTACACACCAGCAGTCTGGTAAGGCCTTTAAATCTATACTGTAAATTGTGAGCTGACAGTACCTTCTTAATCAGGCCAAAAGCTCTGCGCTTGTTCGCAGTTTCCTGTGCAAAGTCTCAATATATCGAAATCAGCGCCCCTTGCCATCTAATTTCACCCAGGTCCCGAGCAGCACTTAGGATGCATTATTTTGTAGAGTATCTCAGAAAATATGCCACTATTGGCCTTGGGGCTAGTTGCTGTTTCTCTTTCCTTCCCACTATCCGATGCACCCTTTCAGTTTCAACTGGGTCTTTCCAGCATTCCCCCAGAATGTTAGGGAGTGACTCATTGAGAAACTTTTCCATAGAAGTTCCCTTAGAGCCCTCAGGGACTCCGATAATTCGGAGATTATTGCGCCTCCCCCTATTTTCCTGGTCTTCCACTCTGGCAAGTAGTGTTTCCAACTGTAGGTCTTGCATTTGTATTTTCTGTATCAGTTTAGCTTGCTGTAGTTCCAAAGTTTCCACCTTTTGCTCTGCAACATTTAACCGATCCTGCATTACATGTACCTCTGCAGTAGTGTTTGTAAGCATGGTATTGATGGTATCAACTCGCAATAAAACTGCCGCCAGCATTTGGGTGACATACATTAGCGATTCAGTCATAGAAGGCATTAGCACATTTGTATCTGGTATTGGGGAGATTGTGGGCAGAGGGACCTCGGTCGCCACCTTCTTTGGAGTTGATTGGGCAGGCATGGATGCTGATAAGACTTCCATCTATAGGTTGTCTGGGGCAAGTGCACTGTGAATCCCAAGGCTTTGGCCTGCAACTTCTTTGACCTAGTTGAGCTGCGTCTCTCCCGAATCGGCGGTGGATTTTAGCAGTTTTATGGTACAGATCAGTCTGAAAAAGCACACCGACCGATTAAGGGCAGTTCCCCTGACAGGTATTCATCAACAGAAAATAGATTTACATCCCGGGATTAGACCAACCGCCACTGTTCTTTCTCAGTGAGGAAGATCCCAAGAATTATGCTGCCATTCCTTTGGCGATTAAGCCACGCCCCCCAGGCCAGTCCTTTTTAATGTCTTTATAAGTAACATTGCAGAGGGACTAGAAGGAAAAGTATGTCTCTTTACAGATTACACAAAGATCTGCAACAGGGTTGATACGCAAGGTGGGGTGGAAATGATGAAAATGGACTTGGTAAGATTAGAGAAATGGTCAAATGTATGGCAGCTTAGATTAATCGTAAAGAAGTGCAAAGTAATGTACCTGGGAAACAAAAACCCAGGGCAAGAGTACACAGTGGGGGATGAGATACTGACAACAACAAAAATGGAAAGGGACCTGGGGTAGTCATATCAGATGTTGGTGGGCAAGCAATGTGGGAAGGTAGTAAGGAGGGCTGGGGGGGATACTGGGATGCATAGGGAGAGGCATAACCAGCAGAAAACAGGAAGTTGTTGTTGTCCCTCTGTACAGACAGTTTGTAAGACCACATTTGGAGTACTGTGTACAGTTCTAGAGACCCCATCTCTGCAAAGACATAGACAGGGTGGAGGCTGTCCAGAGGAAGGCAACCAAAATGGTGCAGGGTCTGCACCAGAAGACATATGAAGAAAGACTAAAGGAGCTTAAGATGCATATCCTCGAGGAAAGGAGGGAGAGGGGAGATATGATAGAAACTTTAAAATACCTCAAGGGAATCAACAATGTACAAGATGGTAACATTTTTCATTAAAAGAGATGTGCAAGAACAAGGGGGCACAATTTGAAGTTAGAGGGGGATGGCTCAGAGGTAATGTGAGGAAGTATTTTTTCACAGAGGGGTTATAGATGCATGGAACAGTCTTCCTGAGGAGGTCATAGAGTCAAAAACAGTTTGGGAATTCAAGAATGTATGGGACAGACATAAGTCAATTCTAATTGGAGGTAGGAGGAAGTAAGCTGTTGGTTAACTAGGATCTGCAGCTTATCCATTAGGTAGGGAAATGGTCAGACTAGGTGGGCCAAGTGGTCCTTATCTGCCATCAGATTCTATGTTTCTATACAACAGAAGTGTGAGATGTTTGTGAATGTCAAAGCTAGTTTACGAAAAAACACACATTTTCATTTAATGCACCCAGCAAGGTTAAGAATGTTGCTGAAGACAGGGATACAAATGAACAACACTGTAGAAACAGCAGAGGCAGAACTTGCTAAAGTCTTTCGCAACATCTTTCCCAATCAGCGTCCAGCAAATACAGCCAGGGAACACAAGGGACTGAAATAAACACACACTAACACTGAGAAACCCATACCACGTGATTCAAACACTGCCTACCTTGACAAGCCTTACAAGACGTTTGTTGCAGCATCACCTTTGGGTACCCCCTAAACAAACATGAAAGCTGCAGGGACCTTTTTTGTTCATGGTAGGAGACCCCCCCCCCAGGAGATGGTCTAGAGTGAGACTGGAAAGGGCACATGCTTAAGCAAGTCTGCTGCAGAGACAATTACCAACCATGACAGAATCAGGATGAACCTCTGCTCCACATTGCATTGGACACAGCTCCAATAAGAAAGCAGAGCTTGTTAAACACACAGTAAAAAATCTCCAACCAATTTACACTCCCCAAAACAAAAAGGTAAGACTAGCAAAAATTATGTAGCGGCCCAATCCACAAGGCTAAACACCTGACTAGATCAATCCCATGGGCCACAATGACACAGATTCCATTGAGCAGAAGTATGACAGTGACTAGTGCCCAGGTGTCTACTCACCCTACCACAGAAAATACAAACTTGCACTATTTAGAGTCAGTGAGTTAATATTAGAAATGCTGGTTTGACTTTATAAATGCTAAGATCATTGGGGCCCATTCATAAAGGTACGGATGGGTTATGCACCACATATCCATGGTGCATAGCACTACTACACCCATGCACACCCACCGTGGCATTCCTGAAGCTGCTAGAGCCCCTCCACACCAGATCCCTGGCTGAGCATGGAGCTACACATATGGATGGGCCGAGGTCACCACGGGGAGGGGGGGCGTTCATGCACTCCATACCATGCACAAACATGTGGAGTGCCTTACATGGGGTGGCAGTGGCTATGCATCTGGAAGGTAGCCATAACAGCTACATGCCTCCTGTAGTCACCACCACCGGACCCACTGGTGCTGGCGGGGGGGTCATTGGAATCCTGCAGGAAGGTTCCCCTACAGTCGGGGGATGGAGATCAGGCCGGGGCAGGTGGCCAGCACATCCACCCCCTGACTACATTGCCAGCACTCTACATGCTCCCAGCAAGATTGCACCAAACTGGTCCAACAGATCTGCTGTGGACCTGGGCAGGGCAGCCAATTGGATGCTGCCCGAGCCTGCAATCCCACCCCTGTGCACCTCCATGATTGGGGGGTGGGCATGTGAAAGGAAGATGGGTGGGGACCACTGTGTTGTGAATGCAGTCCCCGCACAGATCTCCCATGGTTACTGAGCTGCCCACCTCTTTATGCGCCTGCTCCATGCACATTGTGAACAGGCCCCATTATGCACATAGAAGAGGGTCATTAGTATAGAAACAAAGGTTAATGCAGTGATCCACAAGAAAGGGAAAGAAAGCTAGATATAATAGAATCACTAAATGTAAGAGCTGTAAGGTGACAACCCAGGGTGGGGGAGCATCAGAGCTCAAAGTGGGTTATTAGAAATAGACAGTCATGTACAACAAAATCATAGAGGCTTAAATATCTTAATAGGGGCTGTCTGGTGTCCCATTGTTAGGGGACAACAGAAAACATGAGGTGGACAATGTCCATTGAGCAAAGAACAACTGTCCAGCTTTCTGGACCCTGGGATGGAGCAGGGATGACAAATGAATTTGGGGGATGCAGAGTGACAGACAATCATGTGCAAATGCCCACTGTTGAGGATCTACATCCCGTCTACCTGGTGGGGTTCATGGGGTTGGTCTTTTCAGGTGCAGGATTGCCTGGTGTTCTCTGGGTGCTGACCTGTGTATGGGGTGTGGGGCTGGCTTTGGTGGGGTCAGGGCCTAGTGGTAGTCATGTATGGGACTCGTGGAGGTGAGGGACTAGAGAGAAGGAAGGAGTAAGTGTGGGTGGGAGGAACAAGGCTTAGACCACGGCATAAGTGGGGATGCAGGAGCCATTTTTAGCTGGGGCTTGGGGAGCTGGTGAGAGGATGACAATATCCATTGAAGAAACTTGGTCTATTGCACCCCCTCTCCAGAAGGAAGGGAACAACAACAACATGGATACTGATCCAGGGAAATCCTTGTTAACATGGTGCTAGTCAAGGTTTGGGCAAAAAGGAATCATAAATGCTTGGGGGCGGCAGTGGTTGTTGGTCAGCAGATGGAGGGGTTTCACTAGGTTTCCACAGACACTCCTTCAACATCTGTACGGAGAAGCTGAATAAATGATGGCTACTCTTTGAAGCATTAAAAGATGCAGAAGGAAATCTGCATAGGAAGCATTATGTAACAAAATGCAAACACAGTGGTATGGCTGAAGGAATATACAATGCCATATCCAGAGAGTGTAGTGCTCCTACTGGGCTGTAGGTGCTTTAAGCTCTGAGGTCACATCCAGACCCTCCAGAAAGAATGGAGGGATAGAGGCATAGCAGATTATACTTTAAAAACTGGCAGGGAATTAACAGAGGTACTCAGCAGGAGGCCTCTTCAGATTAGATCTAGGCACTGAGGTGAGATGACCACCTGAAGGCATGAACAATGTCAGATAAAATTAACCTTAGAGCGGACAGAAATGTTTTAGGAAGGACAAAGGCATCAAGTATAACTGGGACTGGCAGGGCAACTATTCGGGGGAGGGGGGAGATATTAGTTTGTTGGAATCTGATGACTCATGAATACAGCAGCAAACACTCGTCATTACTACAAGCTAGGCAGTGCAGGTTGCACTGGATGGTCTCACCAATGAGCTGGACTAGTATTGTTTTTAACAGCTGTCAATGCTTTGTCAACTCATAGGGTGTCATTTACCAACAATTAGGCAGCCCAAGTGTAATGTTTACAAGATGGTTTTGCAACCAATTAAGAATATACCAGAAAACCATACATAATACAATGCAAAACTGGAGGCAGTATAGTGCAGTGGTTTAAGGCTCTGAGCTGCAAATCTGGAGGCCTGAGTTTGAATCCCACAGCCACCACTTGCGTATGGTATGACCCTGAGCAAGTAATTTAACTTCCCTGTGCTCCCAGGTCACACCTGTAAACAAGCTTTCAGCTTAGTGTGCTACTCCTGGTTAAACAATTTGAAAAAAAAACAAAACTAAGTGTAACTCTTAGGAAACAGTTAGTGCAAGGTTTAATACTGAATCCAGCAACATTTATGTAACCCAATTAGTAGGACTGGTGCAGCTCATGATGAGAAGTGGGAGGTGGGAGGGGTACTGTGCAATAATCTGAGTGTATAAACATATATATATATATATTTTTTCTTTTTTTATTTACTATATACAACAGGAGTGGTGGTGAAAATGATAAGATAAAAAAGATACAGTATCTTTGTATCATCAGTAACAGCAAGATATCAAAAAATATCATTGTTACTGTTGTCATAATGGATATCTTTTAAGTTACTGTCATCACAGTGGAATAGTGAACTAATCAGAGAGCAGCTTCTACAATGCTGATGACATCACAATGCCTAGTGCGGCACTGAAGCAAGCAATTAACATCAAAGAAAAGCAGCAACATTTTTAAATAAACTGCAGATTTAAAAGCTATAACTTGTAAATTACTGTTGTATATATCAAATATACAATAGCCTTACTCAAGATAGGCAATTTATTTTCACTTTGGAGTGGTCAGGACTTTTATAACTCACTTGTGGCTCTGCTACTCTTGAGTTATGGTCCTGCCCCCTGACACTTGAAGATAAATTGCATATTCTGAGTCAGGCTATTGTATATCCTATAGTACATGCTGAATATTAGTGTAGTAAGAAAATCTGATATGAATCAACTTATGAGTTTCACTAAGACATGTACCTGCTCAAGGAATAGTTATCCATGAAGCAAGAAAAATAATTCCTCCAAAGAGAGTCCCAATTTTGGTACTTCTGAGACTATAGAAGTAAAATTACAAGACAAGTAGAGGTGAAAGGCACAGAGAAGGGTAGTAGAAGGCCACTATCAAGGAAATCATGGATATGGTTTTATGCAAACAGGGTACTGGTAAAGTTGTAAATGTACCTATCTACACAAGAAAAAGTAGACAAAGCAGGGTAATTAAAAGATACATTCTTAAACAAACAGCTGGTGAGAGGATAATAACCCACTGCAAAGGTAGTAGTGATTATGGATGACACCAAATTAACGTGTATCACCTGGAAGATTAAGGGAATGCAGAAAAGGTCAAAAACAAAGAAAGTGCTGCAACACCTCAAATTAAATGAGGCTCACGTGGTATTTATCCAGGAGATGCACATGACAAGTACAGAAGCCTGAATGATACACAGAAACTAGGTGGGAAAAGTATATGGGACAGGAGGAAACAGGAGGAGAGGAGGAACACAGACTATTCTGCACAGTAATATACCGTTTGAAGAAGAATACATATGGAAGCATGAAAAAAGAAAGATCCTAGTGGTAGCCTGTAAAATGGGTCTCAGCAAGTTAGCCCTAATAAATATATAAGAACAGAATAAAGATAAACCAGAATTGTTCTACCTTCTTGTTGCCCAACTAGCACACACATCAACTGGAGGTGATATGAATCTAATTTTGGACCCACTACTTGAAAGTAACTATTCAAAAAGAACCCTCGTGCATAGTGTGAAGGCACTATCAGCTATGGTGGAAGCACATAACTTGATTGATGCATGGAGAATTCTCAACATAAATAACAAGGAGTATACTTTCAGATTCAGTGCACATATGACAGCATCCAGGATTGATTATTGATTCAGCACTAACATGGTCATTGCAGGGTTGATAGACACAATGATAATGCTCTTTAGCATCTCAGATCATGCACCTGTAAGCATTGCACTTACATTAGAAGTGAGGGGGCCTAAATTCTGAGGCTGGAGACTTATCAACTACCTACTGCAGAAGGAAGAAAACAAATTAAGAGATAAAATACCTTATTTAGGAATTTCTGCAGAATAACAACCCAGGAGAAAGAAGCTGGGTAACAATTTGGGAAGTCCCAAAATGTACAGTATGGGAAAAATATATTGCATTAAGTAGTAGTAGATTTTGTTATTTTAGGGTGCCCTTCCCTGGATGCTTAGGGTGCCCTTACTTAAATAAATAGATAAAAACAGTAAGCTAATTACACATTACAATAAGTAACATAGAAACATAGAAACATAGAATTTGACGGCAGATAAGGACCGCTTGGCCCACCCAGTCTGCTCATTTCCCTACCTACTGGATAAGCTGCAGATTCTAGTTAACCAGCAGCCTACTTCTTCCTACCGCCACCCCCCAGAATTGCCTTATGACTATCCCATGCATTATTGAATTCCACCACTGATTTTGACTCCACAACCTCCTCCGGAAGGCCATTCCATGCATCCACAACCTCTCTGAGAAAAAATACTCCTTAAATTACCTCTGAGCGCCCCCCATCTTCAAATTGTGCCCTTGTTCTTGCACACCTCTTTTTGAAAGATGCTACCCTCTTGGACTTTGTTGATTCCCTTGAGGTACTTGAAAGTTTCTATCATGTCCCCCTCTCCCTCCTTTCCTCGAGGCTATACATATTAAGCTCCTTAAGTCTCTCTTCATATGTCCTCCGGTGCAGACCCTGCACCATTTTAGTTGCCCTCCTCTGGACAGCTTCCATCCTGTCTATATGTCTTTGCGAGATTGGGTCTCAGAACTGCACACAGTACTCCAGATGGGGTCTCACCAGCTGTCTGTACAGAGGATAATAACTTCCTGTTTTCTACTGGTGATGCCTCTCCCTATGCATCCCAGTATCCCCCAGCCCTCCTTGCTGCCTTCTCACATTGCTTGCCCACCTTTAGGTCATCTGATATGACTACCCCCAGGTCCCTTTCCATTTGTTGTTGTTAGTATCTCACCCCCATTGTGTACTCTTCCCTGGGTTTTGTTTCCCAGGTGCATTACCTTGCACTTTAGCATTGAATCTAAGCTGCCATACATTTGACCATTCCTCTAACCTTGCCAAGTCCCTTCTCATCCTTTCCACCCCACCCTGTGCATCAACTCTGTTGCAGATCTTAGTGTCATCTGCAAAGAGACATATTTTCCTTCCAGTCCTTCTGCAATGTCAGCTATAAAGACATTGAAGAGGACTGGTCCTAATCTTGAACCCTCATGGTACCCGCTAGTAACCCTCCTTTCTTCTGAGTGGACTCCATTTACTATTACTCTCTGTGTCCTATTCTCCAGCCAATTCTTTACCCAGGCTGTCATCTTGGGACCCACTCCCAGGCTGGCTAACTTATATATTAATCTTTGTGTGGGACTGTGTCAAATGCCTTGCTAAAGTCTAGGTAGGCCATGTCCACAGCCCCTCCCTGATCTACTACTTTGGTCACCCAGTCAAGAAATCTATCAGATTCGTCTGGCATGACCTTCCTGCTGTGAATCCATGCTGCCTAGGGTCCTGTGCCTTCTGGCCTCTAGATACGCATACATTCTTTCCTTTAGAAGTGATTCCATCATTTTCCTATCACTGAGGTTAAACTAACAGGTCTATAGTTTCCTGCTTCTGCCTTGCTCCCACTTTTGTGAAGGGAATCACATCTGCCCTCCTCCAGTCCTCGGGTACCACCCCATCCTCCCATGATTTGTTAAAGAGGGTAGTCAGTGGTGTCACTAGTTCTACCCTTAGTTCTTTTAGAATTCTGGGATGAATCCCATCAGGCCCCATTGCTTTGTTCACCTTCAGTTTTAAGAGTTCTTTCAGAACCTTTCTTCTGTAAATGGGCTGGTATCAACTTCTGTATCCAGAGTGTTACTACTGTTTGTTTTATGCTTCTCCCTCTTCCTTTGTAATCTGAACAAAAAGATTTGTTTAGTATCTCTGCCTTTTCACATTCTCCTCTGCCCACCCTCCCTCCCCATTATTAAGCCTCACTATCCCTCCCTTGGTCTTCCTTTGCTCCTGATGTACCTATAAAAGGTTTTATTCCTTCTTAACTGAGTTGGCTATCTTTTCCTCAGTTTGGGCCTTTGCTGTTCTGACTGCCTTCCCAGCCTCCTTTTGCTTTAACTGATACAGTTCTCTGTCCTGCTCCTGCTGCGATTCCTTGTACTTCCTGAATGCTTTCTTTTTCTTGAACCTTCACTGCCACTTCCTTTGAGAACCATAGTGGTTTCTTACATCATCTTGTTTTGTTTATTTGCTTCACACAAAGGCTCGTTACCTCTGTGATGGCAGTTTTTATTATTCCCCATTGTTCTTCCACCCCTCCTTCCGCCCATTTGCTAGTGCATTCCTTAGGCACTCACCCATTTTGGCAAAGTCAGCCCTCCTAAAGTCCAGTACTTTTGTCTTTGTATGGCTTGACTCTATTGCTGTGTTTATTGTGAACCATACTGTTCGATGGTCGCTAGTTCCCAGATGGCTACCCACTTCTACATCTGTGATCCTCTCTCCATCTCCATTTGAGAGTATCAAGTCTAATATTGCTCCTCTCGAGTGGGCTCCAGTACTAGTTGTCTAGATGGCCCCTGTAGGGCATCTAGAATAACTGCACTCTTCGAGTGGCAGCTGCAACTGCGCTCCAGTTAACATCTGGCATATTCAGATCACCCATCAGCAATATCTCCCTTTTCTGCCATTCTAAGTATACTTTCTATCATTTCCTTGTCCACTTCCTCCCCTGAGAAGGGGTCATATCCCTAACCCTGTAGGATTGTGGTGCCATTGCCTGTCTCTAAATTTACCCACAGTGCTTCTTCTCCTCCCTGTTTACCCTTTTGTTCTGTTGCTTTTTTCCTTCCTTATGTAAAGAACTACTCCTCCCTCCTGTAGATAGTGTATCCTGGTATGTTTACGTCCCAGTCATGGTTTTGTGTGTACCATGTTTCTGTGACTGCCATGATATCCAGATGTTCCTCCTCCATCAAGGCCACTAATTCAGGAAGCTTGTTACCTAGACTATGGGTATTGGTACTCATTGCTCTCCATTTTTTGATGGCCTTACCTTCTGTTGCAGCATCCCCCACTGACCGTTCTATCTTGGTCTTTTTCTCATTTAGTACCCTGTTTTGTAGGGAGAGGCTGGGATTTTTCTGCTGCTTGTCAGTGCCTCCCCCATTGACTAGTTTAAAAGCTTGCCAATGAAGCATTTAAACCGATTGCTCAAAAGACTTGTTCCCTTCCTGGACAGATGCAGACCATCCTGCCAGTATAGGCTGGTGTCCCTCCAGGTGGAACCCCAGTCCCCAATGAAGCCAAACCCCTGTGCTCTGCACCATTTTTCAACCATTCATTAAACTGCATGGTGCCATACCTCCGCCTCCCATGTCTTTTGACAGGCAGCACCTCTGAGAAGGATACTGTGTTTGCTACTTGTCTTAGGCCCCTCCCCAACTCTGCAATGTCCTCCTGCACTGCTCTAACCTCATGATGAGCCAAGTCATTTGTCCCTAGGTGGACAATTATGTCCAGCTCAGAATCCCTTGCAGCTGTTGTTGTGATCCTGAGGATGCACTTCCTGTCCCTCCAAGCCATGGCACCAGGCAGGCACCTTACTTCAGATTTCCCAGCTCCTCCCAGTTCTATCCCCCTAATAATTGAGTCCCCCACCAGGAGCTGCTTCCTTTCCTTGTGGTGTCCTCTGCCTCCTTCCTGTGGGCCTCCCTTGTGACAGTTGTCCTCAGCCTCCTTAGTCTCCTCTGGGTGTATCTATAGGGGAGCTATGCTCCCCAGAATGCGTGATGGATTGTGGTGTGTAACAGCTGACTGGGTGTGCCTCTGTTTCACCATCCTCATCCTCCTGAGCCCACTGTGGTCCAACTGATGCTTTCTTTGCAACCTCTGAGGTAGTGGTGGTGGTTCTGGTGCTCTCTGGATGGGGAGGTTCCTTCCTACTGTCCATTGTGGCCTGGGAAGGTCCCATACTACTGTCCAGTGTGGCTGAAGATGGGCAACTTCCTCCCTCAGGGCAGACAGTTGTCTGCAAATAGGGCAGCATCTCAGCCTCCAAAGACTCCCAGAAGACTGCTGCCCACAGCCATTACATTGCACTACTCCCCCACATTTTTTTGTGTGTGTGATTGGTTTGTAATGTAGAAATATATATTTATATTATACAATGTTTATGCTTATATTGACAGTGCAGTGTGCTAGAGAGGATATGACAGTGACATGCACCTTGCACTCTTGAGGAAATGATGTCAGAACCCCAGGTATAAAGGAACTATTTCAGGGGTGGGTGGGGTGAGGGTGGGAAGGGGTTGAGCCTAAACTGTGCCCTCACAAAACAATCAGCTAGAAGCTCTGACCCACTGCTGCAATGAGTGCCTTCCTGTCAGGAAGATGCCCTACACAACAATTTGATAGAGAAATACCCTGCTAATCAATCAGAGAAAAATCCACACATCCAAGTCAGACACAGGTAAACCTTCCCAGCCCCAAAACAGGCCTGGTGGTTTGTGCTCTGAGAGCTGTCCTCCCCAAAATAAGTCAGCTGTGCTTTAAACTCTTCCTGCACTGAAAATCTTAAGAATTGTAACAAACAAACGTAAACCTTAATCCACCACCCTCTGTTGCTTGAAAGACCGTCTTTTCCTGTTTCACACTGCAGGTTTGTCTGTGACCACTCCTTAACCCCAGTAACTCTGTTTAAAAAGAGTTTAACTATCACAAGCTCCTATGCACCAGTAAATTATTTAAAAATAGTTTCAGTCCCAAAAGCCTAGTAGTCAATCCAGCTACTCCCAAGGGACAACCAGAATGAAGTATTTAAACACTTATGAGGTTACTTCCAAGATAAGCAGAGTTTGCAAGTTTCTTTTTCAACTCCTCAGCCACCTGAAATTTAAAAATAGTTTAACTGTCAGCAAATTCTAGTAGACAATCTAGCTACCTCCAAGGACCTACCCAAATGCAGTATTTAAATCCTTCTGAAGTTACTAACAAGATAAACAGAGTTTACAAGCCCCTTCTTGATTAAACCCTAAATAAATATGTGAATAAAAAGCAATTACCAAGGGTAGTTAGTTTCACCTCCCACAGAATTAAGTAGCAACAATACTAAATGAATACTTATCACAGCTTATCAATAAATAGCTTTCTGAGCAGCAATTAATTTAAACCCCAAATGCCTGTTGAAAAAAGATGGTGTTTTAATTGTTTCTTAAAAATTTCCAAGGATGGAGCATCACAAAGATATCCCAGCAAGGAATACCACAGAATTGGAGCTGCCATGGCAAAGGTCTGACCCCTCAATGACTTTAACCTTCCCCTTGGAACCTCTTGGAGGGACTCCCCCACAAAACAGAGAAAGCATCCTGGGGTATAAGAAGTCAGAAGATCTCTCAGGTAACCCAGTCCCAATCCATGCATGCCTTATAGCTCAAAAGACTTATATTTAAATAATTGGTGGAATGAACCAAATTACTAGAAGAAATAAGGAAGGCAGAAGAAATGCTCTTAAATACATCATCAGATGATGCATGGCACCATTGGGCAAAAGTCATGAAGAAATGTAACATGCATACAACAGGGTAATTGTAGTGTAGTTACAAGTACATGTATGTTGCATGAAAATACATTGCAGCTGCAATACAGTTACAGTGTAGTTGTACTGTAACTACAGTGTAGTTAACTGACACAAAGTATAAACAATGTAATGATAATGTGAGACAACGAACATAATTCATTCATAGGACAGCTAAATCTATTTATATCTCCAATAGCCCTAAGGCTACGAAAATCTTAGCACTCCCTCTAAAAGAGGAGAGAAGCAAATCAATGATAATGGTCATGGAGAAAAAAAGAAACAGAGGAACGGACTACAGATACCTATTAAATGAATAACCATTTCAATGAATATTATACAGAGTCCTATAAATGGGACAACATGGGATAGGCCAAAGAGTTAAATCATTTTCTCCAGGAGATAGAACTTCATTCCTTAATGAAGGAACAAACAATAGAGCTTTACACTGAAATATCAACAACAGAAGGCCAGCAAAGCAGTAGCACAACAACTTGCAATGCCAGTGACCTTGGTTTGAGAATTAACCTGGTTTGCTGGAGGGTTGACCTGAGGATGATGGCAGAGCATCCCACAGGGATTCTGGCTTCCAGCTGTTACACTGCCATCTGGTTGACCATGAGTGGCAGTGCATGAGAGTAACCAGTATTTAGAAAGGGAGCATTAGCACTCTGATATCAAGATGTCATGTCACTCCTCGAGGGATGGTGACTCAAAACACAAGAAAAACCCTGACCATGCAGGATGCCGCCCACCACTCCACCACAGGTCCTACAATGCCACCTGGGATCAGTCTCCCTCACCATAGCTCTAACTCTGTCTTGGGTAATGGGGGCACCCCTGGGTGATCCTTCCATTGAGGAGGGATCATCCACAGGGGAACATGGGAGGAACCGCAAGTCCCAGAGAAGGTGGGTGACAGAGCTGAGGGAGATGGTAGGGCTGAAGGGGGCCAGTCAAAGGAAAAAGCATAGCAAATAACAAAAAAGAAATATCAACAACAGAAATACTAAATGCAATGTGTATCCTACTGAGTGGGAAACCCTGGGAGAAGAATATTTTACTCTGGAATTGTATTATACCTTTGCAACAGAATTGGCCCCAGTATTCAAGGAAGTACTCAAAGAAGCTATACAGATAGTCAAACTACAGCTTTTAACATTGCTGAACACAGATGCCAAAGTATTTGCAAAGATCCTTGCCAATTGGCTGCAACAGGTAATGCCTCTTCTCATTAGTCCTTTACAAACAGGCATTATATCAAACAGACACATTTCAGACAACTCAAGGAAAATAGCATACTTGGCACAGAGTGCACGGCACCTGAAACACCCAGTGGGTCTGATTATATTACATGTAGAAAAAGCATGGCCATACCTATTTACCATCTTACAGAAAAACAGTATCCCCCAAGCTTTTTAAATATGGTGAATCTTCTGTATCACAGTCCTCTGGCAAAGATCTCAACTAATGGACTGAAATCAGCACCAATAGGCTTGAAAAGAGTTATGTAACAAGGCTGTCCCCTGTCCCCAGCCCTATTCAGTTTGGATCTGGAACCACTCATATTGAAAATCTAGAAAGATGGAGAAATACTGTATCAAGCATCAGCATTGATAGAAAACAACATAAAGTCACAACGTATAGTATGTGGATGATAGCATGATATCACTTACATACCCTGAAAGAGCTATAAACAGCTACTGAAGCTGATTCAGAAATTCAGAAAACTGTTGGGCTATAAACTAAAAATCAGGAAGTCAGAAATTGTCCCCTAAATAGCCTATGTAAAAAGAGCCCAGTGGCAAACTTTGGCCTCAAATGGTGTGTTAAGAGCATTAATTACCTGGGGATCAAACTATGCACTTCTGCAAAGGAAACTGTGGCCCTAAACACTAAATATTTACTCCATAGGCTTGAACAGGACATAGAATGGTGGAATAATCTACCCATGGGAATGGGTCAAAGAACACATTCAGTGAAAATGAATTTGTTACCACATGTGCTTTTTGAGCTTGGAATGCCAAATGAAAAAATTCCCAGTGACTGGATAAAGCAACTCCAGACACTCATCAACAAGATTGTTTGGAAGGGTAATAACGCAAGATGTGATCTAGTGAGACTACTGAGAACAATTGAAAATTGTGGCCTTAATGTTCCAGATATTAAAATATATAATTAGGCCATACAAACGCATTACACAAGTAAACAGCAAATTAAATCAGAGGGGGTACAGTTAGACACTTATATACTCTGTTGAGTAGATACTGAGATGAAAGTCTGCATTGTAGCAAACAGAGGTATGAACACACTACTATATAGCACCCTGCCCCCAAGACTTAAAACATGGCCATTGAGCAACACCCACAACATCCTTGAGAAGTTTATAAAAGCAACAAGAGTGTCACACAGATACAAGCTGGAACAGCCACTTTGGAAGAATAGCAATATTAAAGGATGTCTGTTGGAAAGATAATGGTATCTACATGGTAGAGGAACTAATTGAGAGGGATAAATTCATACACTTTAGTATACTTCATAAGAAATACAACCTAAGACCAGTAGACACATATTATCTATTAGCGGTCCAGCAAGTCATTAAACAACACTTGAAAGGAAAAAAGCTAAAAAAGTAAAATACCTTTGGCTAGAAACATGCCCAGCAAATATGCAGGCAAAAGGCTCAGTTTTCTTATGGTATATATCAGCTGAATAAAAAAAATTTACAGAACAAAAAAGAACATAGAGTGGTGGAGTCACACCTTAGACATGGACATGACAGCAAAGGAAATGGGACAAACTGTGGTCTTTCACAAGAACAGAAACATCAATACATGACTTAAAAAGCCAACAGTTTAAAATAACAAACAACATATACTTCACCCCTAAAGGGTTACACCAAATGAAATATATCCCTTCACCTATGTACCACATAAAGAATTTATTGAAGCTTTCAATATTGATAATTGGTTAATAAGGTGGATAAATAGCTGGCTCAAAGACAGAGCACAGCAAATCAGTGTTAATGGGTATCTATCATCTACAGCCTAAATGACTAGCGATGTTCCTCCGGGGTTGGTACCAGACCTTCTTTTATTTCAACTTTTCACATCTAATCTAGGACAAAACAACAAAGTCTGGGTTAGCAAATCTGCTGATGATACAAAACTGGCATGAGTACTTTTGAATAATAATGATCAATCAGAACTGTAAGCTGCAATAAATGGTATGGCTCAGTGGGCAGAAGAGGTATGCATCTTATTTAACTCTGACAAATGCAGTGTGATGCACATAGGTGAACATAACAGGGAAGCAACCTACTATATGAATACTGTCCCATTAAGGAAGACCTATGAGATAAAAGATCTAGGGAAAAATATATCTAGTAAACTGACCTATGATAAGCATTGCCAGGCACTAGTAGTAAAGACTAAACGCATCCACTGAACAATTAAAAGAAATGTTTCAAGTAGAGAGGCAAATAGAAATATGCCCCTATATAGAGCTTACATTAGACCTCTCTTAGATTATGGGAACCCTTTGTGGAGGCCAATCAATGACTCTGATAGGGACACAATAGAAAAAGTCTAGAGACATAGTACTAAAATGCCCTATATGACTGCAAAAACGTATCCAGTGAAGATAGATTGCTTAGACTGAATCTCATGTCTCTCCATACTAGAAGGATCAGGGGAGATATGCTCTTATGTTACAATCTAGTGTAAGACCCTGAACTCTTTTCAGAACTAAACCTTAAGTTTAAAACTCATATCAAGGGTAGAAGAGGACATAAGTTCCAACTAAAAAGTACTAAATTTAATGCTGAAAGACATACAGCCTTTTTTACCCAAAGGATGGTTAAAGAGCCCCTGACACCGTTGTGACAACATTAAGGAAATGTAATGTTTAGGACAAGTGAGCTTATATTTTAATGTTGTTTCTGTATTTCTCATTGTTCTTTATTACTAAGGACTTGTGCATTTAAACAGATTCACTGCCCTATCTATTCTGGCTGATTGCCTACATAATGTATGACATCACAGTTCTGTTTCTGACATCACAGTCTGTTGTTGTGGGGGTAATTATGATGCCATAAGCAGGGGATTATTTATTTTATTTAATTAAAAGTTGGTAACTGGGAAAAGTGCCTTGGCCAGAAGCTCATTTCCAGGTGCAACCCAGATTATGATGTCATATGTAGGATAGCAGAAAGAGCAGATAAAGTCTAAGGAACAGTAAGCCTGTTTTGTACAGCAGTCCTCAGTAATAAAGAAAAAAGGTAAATAATTAAACAAAATACATGAAATATAAACTGAACTGTCTAAATTTCAAAATTTTTCCAAGTTTTTCTAATGATGTCAGGGGCTCTTTAACCCCTGAAATCATCTTCCAGAGGAAATAGTCTTATGCAATGGCAAGATTCAATTGAACAAAAAATTAGATTATTTACCTTATGGAAAGGGTCTAGCATATTAGGTACAACCAAGAAGCATATATGAGCCAAAAGGCTTTCTTTATCTCCTAGATCTTAGTGTGAATCTTAATATGAATACAACCTAATGTACTATAACCAGTAATCACTACAGTGCCAAACCCTGTTAAATATTCTGCATGGTAGCTATCCAGAAGGAAATAGCAAATACCCTAGGCTGGAAGTCAATATACCAGAAACCAGTATATAAATACTAGCCAAGAGATGTAGACATAAAAGTAACTATAGAAAGGCAATGGATTCCTTTCCTTATACTTGAATAACAGAATTATGTGTGTAAGTTAGAATAGTTTATATGTTGTCTTATATTGGTTAGCAGTCACAATAAGGGGGTATACAAGGTCAGAGAGGTAAGACATTCGTGTGTCACTGGCCTACACTCAAAATACACTAACTACTGAACATAAAAGAAGTGGAAGCACACTCCAATTAGTGTAAGTTCAGTGTAATGAAACATGTATCATTTTGGTTATTGCATCAGTATTGACAACTGTATCCAATTTATGCAATATCCCTTATATAACTTTTTTTGTATAACTAATAAAATATATTTAAAAAAAAAAAAGAAAAGCAAGCCATTCCAATGTTTGAAATCACTAAAAGCAAGGACAGGGTTGGAACTGATGTCACCACTTTTCATTAATTTATATGTGGTAAAAGACTGAATCATCCTTCTAGTGCCTCTATTGACTACAGCATGTAATCTAACTGGTTCTGAAATTCCTTTCCCCACACCCAACCCATACCCTTAGATATACTTCATCTCTGGATCAAGGCAGAACAATTTCAGCTCAACACAGTCCCATGCACAGAATAATCTACAGGTAAAATACAGATCTAAAATGAAAAAGGCAGAGGGGCAGTACCCCCATTAGGTCTAGTATATTCAGTAGACTAAAAAAGAAGAAAAGTGCACACAGTTAAAGTCGGGTGCTGAAAAATGAACAACTCAGTAAAGAAAATACACAGCATTCCAGGCTAGCGTTCATTACTTTTTTTTATGTATATGAATTAAGTAGAAGCAAAAATAAGCAAAAACATTGCATATTAAATACATATTGTAATGGTTCACATACCAATAAAGTGCAAACAGCCCAGTCAGCAGGGAATTGTGAAGCAGGTTGGTTGTAAGCTCACTGGGTCAAGTGTTGCGCTGTATTCCCCAAAGAGAGTGTGATATTTGGACCTGTTACCTGGGTGTGCTAGCTAGAAAGGGTTCATAATTGACCCCAGGACTCAAGACTGATAGGTGCCCCAGTTTGTCCCTTGTTCATGAATCGCTCTTCAAGTTTGGGTGCTGTGGGAGCAGAGGGCCTATCCTCCCAAGTGGATTTGTGAGAGATCTGGTTCCTTGAGGTTATGAACACTAATCCCCACCCTACTCTGTGTGCAAAGATCTGGTTCCTTCGGGTTGTAAACCCTTACACCCACCCCATTCCCTGTGCAAATAATGTCACACATGGGGCAGGATTCACAAAGCGGTTTGGGACTAAGTCCCACACCGCAACCCCAGTGGCACTCCGAAATCGCCGCAGCTGCGGAGTGCCCAATTTACAGCCACAGCAGTTGCAGAGGGTGCTACGGTAGGTTCCACTGTCCGTAACAGCCTCCAACAGCTGCGGTGCTCTCCCTGGCAACAGCATCCAACTGCTGCCGTAATCCGTGGAGCTGGTCATAATCCGGCTTCACCTTTGTGAATACCCGCAGCTGTGGGTAACTTGCAGATTTGCAAGTGGCAACCCCCTTGCGCCAAGGTTTTCCCGCAGCTGCAGGACTTTTCCCATGGTTAGTGAATCCTGTCCATGATCTCCTTTCTTCATGCAGGGTCTATAACCTGTTTCTGGCCTATGTGGGAGACAGTGCCAAGAGGCAATTTTTACCAGAGAGGTGGGAGCTCTTTGGCGACCACAAACATTCACTGTTGCGAGTTTTGCAACCTCTCTTTCTCAGCAATCACCTCCATATCCTGCCATATTTTTTTTTATTATTTACTGTGTTGTTTTGGGGTTCAGGAGAGTTTTTTATATTGTTATTTCTTGTGAGAATAGTTTGTTAGGTGTGAGTGTTTGGTTGGATGTGGTTGTGTGTGTGAGTGCTGCTGTTTTGTGATGTGTTAGAAGGGAAAAAAGATGGTCAGGCAATATTCCCCCTCCAGACTTCAGGAACTCAATCCTTTTGACTGTCCCCCTTTGCCATCTGCAACATATTCTAGATGTCACACTTTGGGGATAGTCAGGAGGCATAGGAGGAAGTAGGATCTTGAGTCTGGTGGAGGGACGGAAAGGAGCGGCTAGATTGAGGTGGCGAGGACACGGAGATGCCCTGGGGTGAAATGGGACCATGATGGGTCCTTCCTGTCTGGTTCCCATACCCAAGAGCTCTGTGTTATGCAGGCAGGTAGAGCAGTCTTCTCTGACAATTCTTCAAACTTGACTGGTGTTGTGCAATGCCAGGTCTATTAAAAACAAGACTGCTATGATTGCAGATCTTGTTGGTTCATCTGACCTGGTGTGCATCACCAAGACCTGGCTGGATGAGAGTGCAGGATGGATCATAGAGGCAGGGGTGTAGTCATTTGTTTTAAAGCAGAACTGTGCCTTGTGGATGCTCCAGTGGGATCCACCAGCTCTTTTGAGTGTATCATGGGCATGGGTGTGGGGTGTAGGATTCTGCTCATCTACCATCCATTCAGTGATGGGAAAGAATTCCTGCAGGAGATTGAAGACCCCATCATTAATGTGGTATTGGGATACTCCAGATGGTTAATTCTGGGGAATTTTAATGCTTGGGTCAACAATAAACTCTCTCACTTTGGTCAAGATCTCCTCCAGCGTATGTCTTCACTGGGCCTCACATAGGTTATTTCCATCGCAACTCACATTGGTGGTCACTCATTGGATCTGGTGTTCCTCCTGGGAATGAAGATCACTGATTTGGTGGTGGAACCTGTCAGTTGGTTTGACAATTACACCATAAGGTTCAGGTTTGTTTCTCCCCTAAATGAGTCTGTCCCTATGGAGATTGTCTGATACTGCCCTTTGAGGGGTGTGACCCCACAGGGCCTAATGGCAGTGCAAGACCTGTCGAGCTTGATGAGTGAAAGCATGGGTCCAGGTGATCTTGTACTTCCTTATAATAAGGTGGTGTTGGATGCTTCAGTTTGTGTTCAGCCACTTACTCTTCACCCAAGGTCTCCATGGTTTAATGGGACCTTGAAGGAGTTGAAGAGAGTTGGTTGAAGGTTGGAGAGGGTCTGGAGGAAATCTGACCTGTACGTTGACATACTTAAATTGAAGGACCATTATGCTGTATATCAATCAACAATCACCCGTAAGAAGGCAAAAATTTCTGTCCAGGGAGATTGTCGCCATGCAAAATTGATCAGCTCAGCTCTTTCCGACTGTAAACAGATGGTGCAATCCAATCTGCCTGCAGTCTGGTGAAGGCTTGTCACAAGAAAGGTGTGATGAGTTTGCTCAATTTTTTGTGGCTAAAGTCACCACCATCAGGTCCAGGATCCATCCAGCCCCCTCTATGGGGGATTGCAGAGGTTGGTGAGAGGTTGCAAGCACCAATTTTGTCTGGTCAAACTTTGGTCAGCCAGACATCATGAACATCGTGACAATCATACAGGATTTGTGGCCAACCAACTGTAGTTTGAACCTGGGCCCAATGCATCTTCATGTAGGGTGCATTGAGGAAATTAGCCCAGTCCTGGCTGGGATAGTCTGGAGGTTTTTGGAGAACAGGGTCTTTTCTGATCCCTTAAGGAGGTGGTTGTATGACCGCTCGTGAAAAAATGGTCTCTTGACCCGGACTGTCTTGCCAACTACAGACCTGTCTCTAACCTACCCTTTGTTGGGAAGGTTATTGAGATGGTGGTTGCATTGCAGCTGGATGATCATTCATCCACCCACAGTGTATATGACATTCTTCAGTCTGGATTTAGGAAGAGGCAGAGCACCAAGATGTCTCTTGTTCAGGTGCTTAATGATAGCCTAACAGCAGGAGATCAGAGGACCCATTCCATCTTGATCCTCCTTGATCTCTCAGTGGTATTTGACTCAGTGGACCATGGTGTCACTGGAGAGTCTGTGGTTCATCTATGGACTGTCTGGTACTGTCTTCAGATGGTTTTGATTGTTCTTCATGGGTAGGATGCAGAGAGTGGTCTCAGGAATTTATTCCTCTGACCCTCTCCCCCATCCTCCGGAGTATCACAGGGCTCCATTTTGGCACCCATGTTGTTCGCTGTGTACATGCTGCCATTGGGAGATATTATTAGGCAGTACGGTTTGAGTTTTCACCACTATGCAGATGATACTGAACTATACATGTCCTTTGTGCCTGAGCAGGGAGATATTCTCATGGTGTTTAACAGCTGTCTATCTGAGATCCAGGATTGGATGAGCAACAATTGGTTAAAGTTGCATCCGGACAAGGCTGAGGTGTTGGTTGTGGACCCAGATTGTCGGAGGTGGGGTGTATCGAATGGACAACCCTTGGACCTTCAGCTCGGGGGTGTTGAGCTTACCACATCACATCGGGTGCAGAACCTGGGTGTTATTTTAGACGATGGTTTGCCCCTAAAATTGCAGGTATCAGATATTGTCAATACCTCTTTTTTCCACCTGAAGAATATCCGGGAGCAATACCTGATCCCTCCTGAGGATCTTCCAATGTTGATCCATGCCTCCATGACCACTCGCCTTGACTACTGCAATGCCCTGTGCATAGGTAACATGGGTTGGTATATGCCGTCTGAGGCTGGTGTAAAATGTGGCTGTTAGGCTTTTGACTGGTACTTCTAGTACCAGTCATGTTAGACCTGTGCTCCACTGACTACACTAGCTGCCAGTGCGGTGGCGTATCACCTTCAAGGTTGGTTTGCTGACCTATAAAGCCATACACAATCAGGGACCCCTCTACCTGAAAGATCTCCTTTCTCCCTACCACCCCATCTAGCCTCTCTGATCCACCAATGAGGGATTGCTAGGGATTCTCAGGGTGCGTTTACAAACATCGGGGTCCCACTTATTTGAATTTGTGGACCCTACCCTGTGGAATTCTCTGTCTTGTCGGATAAGAGAACACCTGACTGTCCAAAGTTTCAAGATGGAACTGAAGACCTACCTCTTTGGCCTAGCTTTTAGTGATGAAGTATAATGTTGCCATCATTTTAATAATGGTTGGTCATTGTGAAAATATATGGTGTTACATATTTTATAATTTGTATTTTATTATTAATGTGTTTGTATGTACATGTGCCTTGAACTGTGGAAAGGTGCTTTTTTATAAATAAATTTTGATTTGATTTGATTTTGATCTCTTTCCAGTTGGGTGCTCCAGAGTGTGGTGCAATAATCCAAGTGTGGCCTGACAAATGTGCAATATAATGGTATTTTGCAGGCCCTATTTCTTGTTACCAATGCTTTTTTTTTATACATCCAATTATTCTGTTTGATTTATTTATAATTTCCTTGCAGTGAGTGTTAAAAGACATGTCATTGCTGATGTGTATACCGAGGTCTTTTTCCCTATTTGCATTCCTAAGGCTGTAGCCATTTAATGCATATACATGCCTGGTGTTATCTCTTCCGAAATGCATCACAGTGCACTTGTGTAGGTTAAATTGCATGCCATTTAGATTTACCCATTTCTCCAGTTTTTTTAGATCTCATTGCAGGGATTTTTCTGATTAATAGTCCCCACCTCTGCTACCAATTTTGAGTCATCTACAAACTTTATACACATATTAACTAATTCTTCATGCATGTCCACTATGAATGTGGAGCCCTGCTGCACCTCACTAGTCACTTCACTGCTACCTGAAGTATATCCCCTTAGCCTTATTTTCTGGGTTCTGTTGTGAAGCCAAGATTCCACCCACCTAATTAAATGACGTTGTATAACAAGTGTTCAGTTTCTGTACCAGAATTTCATAAGGAACTTTGTTGAATGACTTTTTGTAATTCAAAAATATAACAGTCACTTGTTTTATTATTATCCAAGAATTTGCTTACTCTCTCGTAAAAAAACAAGGTATTAGTTGCACAAGAATGGTGTTTTTTGAACCCATGTTGGGTAATGTCTATACAGTATGGTGTAATTGCAGTAAGTTCTGCTCTGGTTAGTCTTTAATTATTGTTTCCAGTGGTTTCCCTACAATGGCTGTAAGATGTATTGGTCTGTATTTGGACATTGCAGTCCTGTCCCTCTTTTTGTATATCGGAATCACTATTGCCGATCTCCAATCATCTGGTATACTCCCTGTTTTTAGTGAGAGGTTAAAGAGCTGTAATACGGGCTTTTGTAGCCACAAGCTGTCTTCATTAAGCAATGAGGGGTGCAATCCATCTGGGCCTGATGATTTATTTGGGTTTCTTTTGTTTAACACCACTTATAGCTCCTGCTCTGTGATCTCTATGAATGAAACTAGTCCATGTTCTAACTTATCTACTCCTACCTGTACTGCAGTTACTCTTTTCCTGAAGACTGAGCAGAAATATTCATTAAACTCAGCTGCCATCTGTTCCGGGTCATTACATTCTATCTTGCCCAAGTTTACGAGTCCTACTGTTCTATCCACTGTTTTGTTATTAATATAGACATAAATTTGCCTTACAGTTATCCTTAGTATGTGCTTTCCTAAAGCTGTATTTACATTTTTGTTAACATTTGTCTGTATTTATCCTTTTTATAGGTTGTAGTGTCCCATTTTTGGACCTGAAATGCCCTTAACTTTTTTATCTTATCTCTTACTGTTTTAGTGTACCACAAAGGTATTTTTTCATGCCTGTTGTATGTTCTTTTCTTAGGAACATATTTCTCCTCTAGGTCTATAAGTATATTTTTGATTTTATTCCATAACTGATTAACATTTGGATCTTCCTCATCCCATTGCTAATTGTGCAGTCCATTCCTAATCGTACTGTAGTTTGTTCTTGAATAATCCCTATCCACCTTGCAGCCCTGTAAAGGTAATCTAGAGGCTTTTAGTTTAAAATACTGTATATGACATTATGATCACAGAATGTTAATGGTTCAATTATGTCAACCTCTTTCACTACATCTTCTCCCTCTGTCAGGACTAGATCTATTATTGCATTATCCATAGTTAGCCTGCATATGATTTGTGTTAAGCTATGTTCTACACGTGTCATATAGAAGTTTTTCTTGTCCAGTTGTTGCGGTACCCTTTACCCAATCAATTCCTAGTGTATTAAGTCACCTGCAATTAAGCTTTCTATGTTATTGATACTATTATTAATGTTATCCATCAATTTGATATTGTTACCAGTATCTGATTGCCTATAGCGTACCCCTAAAGTTAGGTTTTTATTGTTGTTTCTTACTATGTCCAACCATAATATATATTAATATGTATACTTACAGTTGTCTCTTACAAGATAAGAAGGTTATCTCATACTGGTTTGGGCAAGAGGACTGTAAAGCATAGCTGAGCAGTTCTGTCAGCCCAAACCAGCACGAGAAAACCTTCTTATCTCATAAGAGACAACTGTAAGTATACATATTAATATATTATGAAGCAGGTGAATTGTCTCCAGTCCAAAAGACTACAAATTTTGATAAGATTGTTTGTTTTATCTGTGCTGTTTTTGCTGGTCTTATCCGCTGTTTCATATTGTAATGGTACATTCTATCAACGGTCATTATGATCCTACGCTGCTTGACTTACTACGGATAAAACTTTTTTTATTTATTTAAACCTTTTGCCACTATGTTTTCAATACTGCACAACACTTTTGGCAGTATATTTTTGATTCTGTATTTGGAAATGGAGTATCATGTGTATGGTGGTGGCAGGGCGGTAACGAGGATAAAAGCTTTTCATTTTTTTAAAGTGTTGCCAATATCGTGGAGGTTTCCTAATACCATTAATGGAGCAGTGTTTTTTTACAGCATGTGAAAAAATTAAACTGCAAAGTACGCTGTAAAAAGATTTCATTTATTTTTTAACAAACATGTTTTAACCCTTGCTGTGAACCGTTATTGGTGTTGCATTGTAAATTAGCAAATGAAGAGTCAAGACCAGAGTGCTCATTTGATAGAATGTGGTAATAATCCTCCCTTAAGATTTCTTGTTAAATTACATGTGCTGCCACTGACTGTTCATTGGGAAGTTTTGTGGATAAAAACACTGTCTTGTTTGAATTGGGATTTCTCTCACAGCTGATTCCACTGTGGCGATTCTGATAAAAACCTGTGATAAGTGCGAGTCACTATAGTAAGAATCAACTGTGCAGAGGAGCACAAGGCAGCAACTGTATGTTCAATAAGAGGTACAGTAATGCTGTCCTCTGATTGGTGGAGGCATTTCAACTGCTTTATAATGCATCGTATTCTGCCTCTTTATCATCTTTGTTTGTTATCCATTTACTTTGTATCCCCGCTTTGATGTACAGGTCTACATCACTCCTTCATCTCCCTACTCTATCCTTATGATGCACACAATACCTGGTATATGGGTCATCCAGGATGCACTGTCTGACCACCAAGTCTCTGTAATATCTTCCATGTTAATATTCTTTTTGTACAAGCAGTAGCTCTAGTTCTGATTTTTTGATTATGTTCAAACTTCTAGCATTAATGAGCAGCACTGACAACTCCCCTTTTGTTGCTTTGGCATCTTTATCTACTGATAGTTTTTTGTATGGGAGTATTTTTGCCCTGTGTCCCTTTAAGATTCATTTTTTTTTTGCTCAGTATGTTTTGTAGTCACCTCATTATGAAATAGATTCCCTCTCACTCTTGAACCCTTTTTACTGAGGTGAAGACAGTCATAGCCAAAAAGGTAATTTCTGTTGTCAAATAATTCCCAGGTCTTAATATTCTTTGTTTTCTTACTTAGGCCCCAGCTTTGTAATCAATTATTATATTGCTTTATTCTTTTTGTTCTTGCTCAGCTGACCCTTGGGATAAGGATACCTCTGAGATAATAATTTTACTTTCATACCACTCTAGAGTAGAGCAAATTTCCTCAGTATCATTGTTAACTCTGTCTACATCAAATCTTGCTAGGTCGTTGGTTCCAACATGTAGTAGCACTGTACTAGGGTTACTAGCATCAGTCAGTATTCTTGGAATCATTTTGTTAATGTCTCCAATCAAGCCCCACTGTATGAACAAGTAGTTGTATTTTCCTTATTTCCTCTTGCTGCATACCTATCTGTATACTTTGTTATGAAGTTTCCCCAAATGTATATCTGTTCAATATTGTTCCCAGAATCTGGTATAACTATTTTGCTATCTGTCACTATCATACCCACAGTATCATTGATTTCTCTAGTGCTGTCTACATTGGGATTGACTGTAGACTGATATACCACAGGGTAATCCTGCTTATCTGAGAGTGTTCCTGGCGGGGGTAGGGGTGATTATTGCTGCTAGCTATGTTCAGTAGGTCCTGTGCCTGGCATTCTATACTGGACATCAGGGTTTCTAGAGGTAAAAACATGTTAGAAGTTTTTATATTAACTCCCATAGCTCTTCTGCCCTTTTTTGTTCTTTTCTTTTACTGGATTTACTGGATAAAGTAGGACAAAAGAAGGCTCAAGGCCCATCTAGATTGTCCTCCCTCAATAATAGGACATTTGGTTAAATATTATTATTATTATTAGGCCAATAACCAGAGATCAAGCCTAGTTTTGAAAATCTCAAAGTTTGCTGAATCTACAACCGTGGGTGGTAAAGAATTCCAAGATTTTGCTGCCCTTACATTGAAAAAGTTATCATATTTTTTGTTATTGGCCCATTCTACTTTTAGTTGATTCGAGTGTAATCTTCCTACAATTCTTTTTTCTGCAAATTCCAATACACATATATTAAGTAATTTAGGATTGTGAACCAGTTTAAACATTAGAAGTAAATCTCCCCTTTCTCTTCTCAATGTTAAGGGGTAGAGACCAGTTTGTTGTAACCTGGTATCATAACACTTATTTTTTAATCTTGAAATAGATTTAGTCAATCTTCTTTGTATCTGTTCCAAGCGATTTATGTCATTTTTTGTATAAGGACTCCATAAGGGAGAACCATAATCCAGGTGTGGTCTGACATATACTCTATATAATGGGATCAAATTATGTTCTGATTTACTAATGAAAGTTTTTTTAATTTGTCTTATTACAATATTAGCGGATCTAACTGCTTTACTACAATGGTCATCTGATGTCAGTTTATTATTTATTAATATACCCAAGTCTCTTTCACAACTGGATGATTCCAATAACTGGTTATTTAAATAGTAGTTGTGTAATGCATTATGTTTACCAAAATGCAAGATCTTGCATTTATTGATGTTAAATAACATTAACATTTTTTAGCCCATTGTTCAATTGTATACAAGTCTTGTTCTAGAATTTTTAATTTTTCTATGGTATCAACTCTTCCACCCAGTTTAGTATCATCAGCAAACTTGGATAAGTAATTCTTAGGCCCAGATATTCAAAAGGGTTGCGCATGCACAAGTCCAAAACTGCGCCATTTTGCAATATTCAGAAGGAGGCAGTTTCGCCCCGAAAACATGCTGAGGCAACAGCGCAATGAAAATGAAGGCATGTGCAGCAAAGGGTGGATCCATGCATAAAGACCGCAATGCGATATTCAAAGACTTACGCGATGCACAATAGCAGCACAGCCGGAAATTGCGCACTAGCGGAAATGAGCCAAAATAAAAAGGCTCAAGGAAGCAGCGCAAGAACGCTACCAGGCTGCCAAGTGGGGAGAGACAGAGAGAGAGAGACAGAGACAGACAGACAGACAGCAAAGGGCAGGCAAGGAAAGTGTGTCCCATAGTCTGTAGAGGCCAGCGGGGGGTGCCCAGTGCAGTGGAAGTAGCAGTCAGGACAGTGGGAGTAACACAGCAACACCAGCCGGGGGCAGAAGCCAGGGAGATGGACAGTGCCAGTTTCCACATGGAAGCTGTAATGAGGGGGATGAGAATGCATGCTGCAGGGGGACATGGCCGTGGAAGAGCCCATCGGCGGTACGCCCCTGACAGGCGGTACCGTGCCCGCATCAGCTTTGAGCTGTACACAGATGTAGAGATCGTGGGCCGGTACCACCTGAACACGGCAATACTGAGATGGCTCTGTGAGCTGTGCAGTGATGTGATGCAGGCACCCTCACGACGGAGTCACGCTTTGTCGGTGGAGACCAAGGTGACAGTCTGCATGTGCCTGCTCACCACAGGCACCTTCCAGAGGCTGACAGGGGACACCACAGGCATCACACAGTCGGCCACATCATGCATACTCACCCAATTCCTCAGTGCACTGCTGCCACATGCTGTGGAGTACATCCATTTCCCCAGCACCATGGCAGAGCATACAGCAAACATGCAGGAGTTCCACAGGGTAGCACATATGCCTGGCATGCTAGGGGCCATAGACTGCACCCATGTGGCCATCCGCACACCACCTGGCCCCGATGGCCAGGCATATTGGAACAGAAAGGGATTCCCTTAGTGTCAACTGTCAGGTGGTGTGTGATGCCACTGGGTGCATAATCAATGTCTGTGCCACACACCCTGGTGGAGCACATGATGCCTTCATATGGTATCAGTCTGCACTGTGCCATCGATTCGAGAGTGGGGACATCCCCACAGGACATCTAGTGGGTGAGCACACATGTATGGAATGCAAACTCTGGGCAAGGGTGGGAATGCCACAGGTGCCATGGTAGTGGCACACAGGGAGATGGCCAATATGGACCTGAACATGACACTGATCTCCACTATCTCCACACAGGTGACTGTGGATACCCACTCCGTCCCTGGCTGCTCACACCGTACCGGTGCCCCATGACTCCAGTGCAGCTATGCTATAATGAGGCACATGCCGCAACATGCAACATCATAGAGCGGGTGTTTGGGATGCTCAAGGCACACTTCCGATGCCTAGACACCTCCAGTGGTGCCCTACAGTACAGCCCCCAAAAGGCCTGTGGGATATTCCTGGCCTGTTGCATCCTGCACAACATGGCCAAAGACCATGGGATAGCTTTACAGGTCAAACAGGGGGACAGTGATGGGGACGCCAGTGGTGCCGGTGATGATGGTGATGAGCAGCCCCCCTAGGATGGAGGGACCCCCGACTGATCCGGCAGGCCCAGCTGCACTGGGACACCATCACAGAGGAGCACTACGCACAACACAGGTAAGTCAAGGGGACATGTGCAATCAACACTGTCCATTTGCAAACCACAGGCACACAGGGGAGCACACCAGGGGTGCATGACGGTCAGGGGAGTGGAATGGTCCAGGCATACAAACACACCATCAGGGAGGGGTGAGCACTCATATGGACACACACACACACCAGGCACAGAGCGTACATGGGCAGATGCACAGCACTGCAGAACCGACATTGCTAACACACAGCACCACCGACCACCCCCACCACCCGTACTGTCCAAGTACGTGTGTCAGAACCTGGGCACCTTTGCACCTTGGTGTACAGTGCAATGCAGGCATCATCATGCACATGCACCTGTGGACAGCAGTTGGGAGGGTGTGCAGGTGGTCCGTGTGTTGGCGTGGTGAGCAGAGCACCCAGCAGTGCACTGCCCACCATGACACACATTGCACACATGGCAGCACCAGACAGGGCCCACACTGGGAGACAGATCAGTCATGTAGCACTGTTCTATGGCCACCGCAGATGCGTGGGCAACCCTACCGTGACCCAACAGCACAGGCAGGCTGAGCAGGGGCCACATGGGGTGGCACTGTTGCACCACCAGGGATCCCACTGCATGAACGCGACCTTGCCCACACAGGGGTCTGCAGCATGCCGAACAAACCTGCACCAGGGGTGCTTGGGATGCCCACAGCAGAACCCAGCATCGACAGGCCTGGTGTCACATGATGCCGGGAATGGGGAGTGGAGAGTGCACTGTGTGGGGTGTGCGGTACAGGGGCACCTGACTGTGTGCCCAATGTGTCAACGACAGAGACCACTGCCTCGGGTCAGCCTGTCAATAGTGGCGGTCACATACGTCTGCATACGGACCAGCTTGGCTCAGTCCCGAGCACACTCCCTGCTGTGCCACTCCACGGACACAGACAGTGCCTCCATGGACCTTGCAACCCACCTCTGCACCTGTACTGATTCCTGCAGCAGGCGGATGTGCTCGTCCAATGGGTACTGTGCCCCAATGGCATCCTGACCCCCAGGGTGTGGACGGTCCTGATGCACAACACCCCTTGAGGGTGGGCGCTGTTCGCCAGGACCAGGAATGGGCGGATCAAAGGGTGGCGGACATGTGCCACTGCTTGACACTGTACCCCCAGACCTGGTGGGCGACTGCTGCTGCTGCCCCTCCAACCGCTGTGCCCCCGGGTCCACTCGTTCCACCGCTGTGCTGGCAACAGTGCAAGACACCTCCACAGCCACCGGTGCTGCCCCACTGGTGCTGACAGGCACAGCCTGGGACCATGCCAGCATGCTGGTACACAAATTGGAACCAGACAGGCCCAGGGGCATGTGCTGGCCTGCCGTGTGTCCGTCATGGGACACACAACCATCACTGCCCATTGCAGGCCTTCTATCATCAATGGTGCAGGTACGTGCTACTGCCATGGTCACAGCGTGCTGGCATGCTTGCATGCCAGATTGCTGAGACACAGGCTGTGCACCCTCGCACCAGTATCACTGACACCAGAGTTTAGCCCAGCGTGCATGCTGCTGCAGTGCCTGCTGGCTGGTGGTGGAGGTATGGACCCTCCTCCATGTCCAGCAGGTCAGCATCACTGTCTGGACCACCACCACCATCTCCTGAAGACGAACAGGATCTGTAACAGAAAGAGAGTACATGTGAGTGCATGTGAACAACTGCCCCCCCAAACACCACCACCATGTCATACCGTGCAGTGATGGGCTTCCACCTGTCTGGAATCCTCCGCCTGGTACACCCTCAATGGCGCTCGGCTGCATGGCTGTGACCAGTGTCTCCTCAGTTGGGGTCAGCTGCAACACCACTGGCGGGCCCCTGCCAGTGCCAGCACATGCCGCCCTGAAGGCTGCCACCTTCTCCTTCAACCTCCTGCAGTCTGTCCCCATCTTTTTCTTGCATTCCTGCATGGAGCACTGGTGACTTCCGTACTGGTTAACGGCCCAAGCTACCCTCTCCCATGCAGCCGCACGGGACTGAGGGGTGCCCCTCCATCCACTCAGCACTGGCTTCTCATCCAGGTAGGCCTGGAAGAGAGCCTCCGTCTCTACTGCTGTAAAGTTGGGCCTCCTCCTACGCCCACCGTCCTCACCCTCACAATGACTCTGCTCGGTCATGGCGATCTATATGGGGGGAAGTGGACACCTGTCACTGTGCAGTCTACAGCATTTTCCCATGACCATCGTCCTGAACATCACACAGCATGCAACTCACCTCTCACCTGCAGTAACCAAATCTGGCCAACGCAGCCCAATGTCGCACATTTATAGCGCAATACATGCACATTAGAGGGCAACTATAATGACATGCAATCGCGCCTACCGCGCCTTGAATGGCTGATCAGATGATTTGCATGTGTCGGCTGAATATCACGAATCTGCGCTTTGTGCAATACGGAAGAGTCTGCTGAGCCAATGGCGCAGGTCTGTGCCTGTGTGGTAGACTGCATTGCGCATGCCCAGATAGCTTACGTAGGCGTCTGTCGTGCTGCTGATGTGTTGAGCGCGATTGGCAATTCAGGCCATGGCCACCATTGTGCCAGTGGCACTACAGCAATGGGCACTATATGGCGCTGTGGCACTACTGCGCAATACTCCACTGTTGCACTGGTACGCAGCTGGTCGGTCGCGCAGGATGCCTATACATCAGATGGCGCTGCGTAGCCTTCATGGCCATTGCCCATGACCTTGTGTATGACCTTTGGCCCCTGGCACTGTTCACCTGCCATGTGTACGTCCCTATTGTGCTGTCTGGTGACAGCGCTATGTGAAGTGACGGCGCTGTTCGAACAGCGCGATTGGAGCCTGTGGTGGTCTATTGCGCAACATCTCCACGTCGGGTTATGGCGCAGCTGGGCGCCATCAATCAATCAATCAATCAATCAAAATCTTTATTTATTCAGGAGAATATCATTGAGCAAAGCTCATTTACAAGATGGACCTGAGTGGTCATACAAATGAGGATACAAGTATTATTACATAGACAAGAATAGCATAAACAGCAATACAATAACATGAAATGATTATATAAAACAATTTACATATATACAAGGTACAGTAGAACCATTTAACCTGTAAGAAAAAAGGGGACAAAGGGTATAGCAGGCATAAAATTTAAATTATAGGGTCTAACTAGTTTTTATGAGAATATAATAGGTGATTTGGAAGAAAGAATTTGAAATAATATAATGGACGGAAAAGGAAGGTGGGTCAGGTAGGGTGGGGATTAGGCTTTATAAAGACAATTGCAGAGCTCTGGAAAAGCGGAGAACAATCTTTTGAAAGATGCCAGAGGTAGTAGGCTATCTAGCTTCATGGATTTTTGGAGAGAGTTCCATGCAACTGCTAAGGTGTAGCTGAAAGCAGCCCTCCCAAACCGGGTGCAGGCATTGGGGACCTTAATATGATGAGTTTACTGATCCTTAAGTGTATGGCCTAGTTGTAATTTGGGTAAAGCAATCAGTGATATAGGTAGGTAGTTTGCCTGTTAACGCTTTGAATATCCAGATAGCAGCATTCCTATTTCTTCTGTGTTGTAATGATGTCCAGTTGACTGCCATATAAAGGGAGCAATGATGGGTGCCGGAGGGAAGGTCAGTAATAAATCTTATGGACCTGTGATACAGGTGTCCAGTTTATGTAAGAGATGACGTGAACAATGGCAGTAGAGAAAATCAGCATAATCAATGAGGGATAGGAATGAGGCCTGAATTAACCTTTTTGGAATCACTGTTTAGGTAATGTTTTATTCTAAAAATAGTCCAATCCTCTGTCTTAGCTTTTAAGTAGCTCTTCAATATGGACAGAATAGTCAAGCCTGTTATCTATCCAGACTCCAAGGTATTTGAAGTTATCAACAAATTCCAGTTTCTCTCAAGTAAGGTAGATAATTGTAGGGTGGTGGATGCTGGTAGTGGTAGAGCAACTCTTTGTGGCAAAGAACATAGCTTTTGTTTTTTGGCATTTAGAAGTAGTTTTTGTCAAGTAGATTGTGCTGCAGAATGGAGAATTGGATTGTAACAGTTCACAGGCTTTTGAAGGTGAGGGATTGCTTGACATATAATACAGTATCATCAGCAAACAGATGAATGTTAGATTGAGTGAGGTTGGCATCAATATTGTTAATATAAATGGCAAAGAGGATAGGACCAAGAATAGAGCCTTGTGGTACACCCCTTAGCAGTAGTTTTGAGGTGGATAGGTAATTTCCATTTTTAACCAGTTGTGACCTATCTGAAAGGTAATCCTTAAACCAGTTGAGTGATAGGGAATCCAGGCCTAGTGAGTTAAGGGAGGTGATTAATAAGTCATGATCCACTGTGTCAAAGGCTTTACTCAAATCCAGGAACACAGCACAGGTACAATTTTTCTTATCCAAGGCAGTCTGCCAATCGTTGGTTACCTTGGCTAAGGCAGTAATGGTGTTATGCTTTGATCTAAATCCAGATTGTGCAGAATTTAGAAGGCTGTTGTTATCCAGATAGTCCCTTAATTGAGAGAGTTTACTAGTTTTCGAGCATCTTGGATAGTACTGGTAGGATGAAGATAGGCCTGTAATTGTTGAGATCCCTAGTATCACCAGATTTGAGTAATGGAACTACTTGAGCTGTTTTCCAAGTAGAGGGAATGGATCCAGTAGTTAAGGAAAGATTGAAGAGATGAGTGAGGGGGGCAGATAAGACATGTGAAGCAATTTTCAGGAAATAGGGATCCAGGGAGTCTGCACCTGCACTCTTAGTAGTGTCTAATTTAAAGAGGAGATCTTCCACTTCTTTCACGGATATTGGGATGAAGGAAAAAGTTGAAGTGGCCATTTGTCCCACAGTAGTTTGCAGGTTCAAGGAAGATCTCAGGATATTTGCAGGTGATGAGTCAAATGCTAGGCCAGCTGTGGTGAAGTGAACATTGAAGGTATTTAAGATTTCTTGTTTACCTCTAATTTCTGTATCATTTAGTAGCAGTTTGGAGGTTAAAGCAGGAGTAGAATTTTGGCCCAGAAGTCCTTTTATTGTACCTCAGAGTCTGGATGGGTTATTGTAGGAGGCATCCAATTCAGCTGTATAATAGGCAGTTTTGGCAGTTCTTATTTTTTGTACATGAATTCCTTGCTTTTCTGAAATTTAGCCAATCTCTGGTGTCCTTTGTTTTTCTTGCCTTTTTCCACAGTTTGTCTCTGGTTCTCAAGGCTGCTTTAAACTCAGAGGTGAACCAAGGGCAGGATTTTACCTTAGTTCTGATACTGGTGATAGGTGCATGAATATTGAGAGCATTAGTGATAATATCCTTTAAAGTCTGGAGAGCTGTTTCAGCAGAGGTTGTAAGATAGAAATCTTGCCAATATATTGTATTACTCAGGTCATGGAGGTAACCTGAGATATTGAAATTCTTTTTTGACCTTTTGAGGACAAATTCTGCAGGATTTGGTGGTTTGAGTGTGGATCTTATGCCAGCTATAGGGTAATGGTCACTACATCACTCGGCAGTACTCCTGCATGTGAATATAAGTGAGGCTTGTTTACCAACATAATATCCAGGAGTGAGCTGTTGCTGGAATTTCTTAGGTTGATCCTAGTTGGGTCTTTAATTAGCTGTGTGAATCCATAGGTGTCACAAAAGGTTATCAAAGGTGCAGATACATTAGACAGCCAGTTTAAATTCAAATCACCAAGGATGATGGTATCGTCAGGGCCTAGGTTGAGAATTGACCCCAGGTGAGAAAGCAGTTTAAGATCTGCAGAGGGGGGCCTATAGCATCCAATCAGTTTAAATGAGAGCGAATTAGGAAGGGATATTTTGATTGATAAACATTCAAATTCATTTGGCTGGATGTGTTGATGAGGCAGATTGCAGAGATGGTGTCCTTAATGTATATGCACCCACCACCTGGTAGGGCGATCTGCTCTGAAGAGCTGATAATTAGGAAGGTTTACAACACTGTCTTTTGTTGTAGGCCTGAGCCAAGATTCAGAGATGACCAGGAAATCTGGAAGAGTATGTGCCACCCAAGCCTGTATTAAGATGAACTTTTTAGAAGGCTGCAAGCATTGAAGTGTATGAAGCTTAGGCCTTTTATGGAAGTCAGATCAGCAGGGGAAGATAAACTTACAATGGGGCCAGGATTAATCTCAATAGTGCCAATGCAGAAAAGGAGGTAGAAGATTAATTTGAGTAGGGCACCAAGGGATAGGGATAGAGATTGATCAGAGCATTTCCTCTTAGTCCTAGATGCCCACTGTGTAGCGGGAGATGGTCCTGTTATATAGGTGTTGCCATATTGCCTGCTGTAAAGTTGGTGCCATGGCTAGGAGGAGGGTGGTGTCCTGGAGCCAGCTTGAGGTGGCCAACTTGGTGGCCCTAGTGGAGCCCCACTATGCGGCACTTTATGGTGAGGTGCCCCTCACCATTGCCCGGACCCAGGTGTGGCAGCAAGTGGCCACTGACCTGGTGGGGGTCACTGGACAGTGCCGGTCCACTGAGCAGTGCCGGCACCAGTACAGTGACCTCCACCGGAGGGATCCTGATCTGCTGGATCGGCTGCAGTCACGTGCCAGGTGGGGCGTGGTGCCTAGGCCAGGTGGGTGTGCCATATATGCACCTGTATTATCTGTAGGGGTGTGTGTGTGTGTTTTGGTGGCTGTGCATAGGTGATTTCTCGGCCACGGTTGGCTGTGTCAGTGTGTGCAGCTGTGAGATGACTGGGTATGGCTGTGTGGGCAGGCACTGTCACTGGGGCAGGGGCAGTCTGCTTTTGAGCCACACTGATGTTTGTCTCAACATATGTCTCCCACAGGCCGGGATGTGAGGATGCTGAGGAACAGCGGTGAAGGCCATACAGGGACCCGTTGCCAACAGAGGTTGGAAACCCCTGCTTTAGCAGCGTAACAACAGCGCCAGTCGGAGCTGCTTGAGCAGTGTGAGAGTATCATGACTTCATGGATGCTATTGCATGCTGGGGGGGGCCAGTAGCCATGCACAATACAAACATGCAGGAAAGGGGAGGTCATAATTCCAGTATACAAGACACTAGTGAGGCCCCACCTGCAGTACAGTGTACATTTCTGGAGACCATACCTATGTAAGGATGTAGCATGGGCAGAGAAGGTTCAGAGGAGGGCAACAAGGATGGTGCATGGCTTGCATCACAACTCCTAGGGAGACATGTTGAAGGAACTGAACCTGTACTCCCTGGAGGAGAGGAGGGAGAGAGGGGATATGATTGAGACATACAAGTATCTTACAGGGTGGAACAGGGTGCAGGGAAACACTATTTTGAAGTGCAAAAGATGTTCCAGGACTACAGGGCATGGGATGCAGTTGGAGGGAGGACAATTCAGAGGAAACGTGAGCAAGACTTTCTTCACAGCACGGGTGGTGTACAAGTGGGACACCCTGCCAGAGGGAGTGGTGGGGGCTGACACAGTCATGGGATTTTAGACTACACGGGATAGACATAACGGAATTCTTGAGGTCAGGGGTATGGGGCAACAGACTTCTAGGTAAACAAAGTAACTTACAGGCTGAAATGGACAGACTGTGTGGGCCATAGGCCCTTATCTGCTGACACTGGCTATGTATCTATGTCTGTAGACACGACACAGGTGACATGCATCACTGTCCAGTTTCACAGCACGCCTGTGTATGCATCACTGGTGGTCCATGCATGCACTGGGCACATAGCTGTGTAACTGGCATCGCAACATTCACACAGCCACGTCACTTGCCAGCCTTGTTTGTGCTGTGCTGGACATGGGCAGTGTGTGTGTGCAGTGGTGCGATAGCTGGTGCCGCCTGTTTGTGATGGCCATGTGCATGTTCACTGTGGGGGTGCATGCCATCACAGGTGCTGCGTGGACATTGGCTATATGGCTTGCAGGTTGGGTGGTGTTCAGGGTGTGGTCAGTCACAGCCATTGACTGTGTTCCCATTTTCCTAGGCCTCGAGGTTCTCCAGCAGAGGATGGCGGGGATGTCAGGGCCATCCGGACGGCTTGTGGGCCATAATAGTGACATCCTGCAATACATTCACCGCCATGGTGTGCGGAGGAGGTGGCAGAGACCTGCAGGACACCAGCAGGAGGACGGGCAGCCAGCTGGCCCATGACATCTCTACCCTTCCAACTTCTCCCATCCCTACCACCCTGCCTTCCCTCTCCAAGTTTGTCATCCCTACCCCTTGACCAACCCTACCTTGTACCCGTCCCCCCCTTATAAATAGTTGTACTTGTTTTGATAATGTTTGTTGTTGTGAAATACATTTTTATATTTTTATATGAATAATGAGTTGCTCTCTGATTTGCAGCTGCCTATGGGTGCTCAGTTGCAGGGGTGTACATGCCATCTGGGCTGGTATGGTCCTGGGTATGTGTGTGTGTGTGTGTGTGCATGGGGAGGTATCTCCAGCATGGCAGTGACTTTCAGTTGGTCTTGCCATCTGCTGCCACCCACTGCTGGGTGCACAGGGTGTGTCTGGCTTGTAGGCTTCTGTGCTGCATGGGGTTGACATGTGCTGGGGGATGCATGGTTTCCTGCAGTGCCAGTCACTGCACATAGGTGGTGTCTTGGGGTCACAGTGCAGGGTGTGCTGTGCGTAACGGGGGCTGATGTGCACTGTGGTTGTCAACCCCCTGTGTGTGGCACTCCTCAGCCTGCCAGTGGTTGTGCTGAGGTGTCATGGCTCTGCTATGCTTTGTTGGCTTGTCCTCATGGGCCAGTGATCATCCGTACCACCCCAGTGATGCTGTGCTTGGGGTGTGCAGGTGTGGTGTGGGTTCTGCAGTGTGTTCCTGTGCCCATGTGTGGCATGGCTGGCGGTGGGCCCAGCCTGCCTCCCTGGATGTGCAGTTCCATTGCTCTGGGGGCTCTGCTTGTGCTATGGCACCTCTGGAATGTAGCTGGAGGCTGCCCGGTTGTGCCATAGCGCAACATTTCGGCTCAGCTTCTCCTTCCTGGTTGCGCTATGGCACAGTATGTGTGATATTCAGATGTTGGTTGTTTGCGCAATTTGTTCTGCTCCATGTTTGAATATCGCACCTGTTGTGCATTTGCGTAACTGGTTTGTGCTTGCTCCTGCTGTTGCTCTCATTTTGAGCTCAGTTTGAATATCTGGGCCTTAGATTCTATTACCATATCATGAATGAAAAAGTTGAATGAAATCAGGCCCAAAACAGAACCATGTGGAACCCCACTTGTAACTGCTCCAGATGTTGAAAGAGCTCCATTTATTCTAACTGATTGAGTATGATTATACAGCCATTCAGATATCCAGTTTACTAAACAAAGTGGAATTTTAAAATGATGTAATTTATTTATTAGTAAGAAATGTGATATATAATAAAATGCTTTACTAAAATCTAGTAGCACTACATCATTAGCTACATTGCTATCCAATAATTTAGCAACATGTTGGTAGAATGATGTGAGATTTGTTGTACATGAGAAACTGGATTTGAATCCATGCTGAGATAAATCCTGAATGTTCAATTTTTCCAGTTTGTTTTCCAACCGATCTTTAATTAATTGTTCCATCGTTTTCCCCAAAATAGAGGTTAGACTAATTGGATGATAGTTTTGAACATCAGATTTTGGCCCTTTTTTATAAATTGTGTAACCAAAGCAGTATGCCATACTTCAGGTATCTTACAATCCAATAAAGATTTATTGAATAATATTTGTAAAGGAATAATAATTGAATCCAGTGTTTCCAAAAGAAATATAGCATTAATATTGTCCAGTCCAGAACTAGTTGATCTTTTAAATTTGGATAGTGAATTTTTAATTTCTTTTAGTTCAAATAACGAAATACAGGAATCATTACTATTAGTGTTGATTACAGGATTTCCTGATTGATTAAAGACTGAACAAAAGTGCTTATTGAAGTGATCTGCCATATCTTTGTTTGTATTTATAGTGATTGCATCATTACAAAGTGGTCCTATATTTCTATTATTGACTCTATTTCCATTCATATAAGAAAATAAGGATTTCAGGTTGTTTTTTGAGTGTGCTAATTTAAATTCAAATTTTAATTTTGCAGCTTTGATTGATTTTTTTTAATGTTGCCAGAGCAGTTCTGTATTTGTCTCTAAGTAATATGTTAGAATCTGTCTTTAATTTTTTAAATAAGTATTCTTTAGTTTTAATTTGTTTTTTAATAGTATTGTTGAACCAGACAGGTATTTTACCTTTTTCGTTACAATTTGACAATAGGGGAATATATTTATCCTCTAGTTCATGAATAATATTTATAAGACATGTATATATTTTGTTTACTCCTTTGTTTTTAAATAATTCGGACCAATCAATATGTGATAATTCCTGGTTTATCATAGTAAATATAGCTTTATTATAATTCCTACACTGAAAGTTGTTTTTAAGTGTTTGTAATTGTAAACTAACAAATAAAGAATTATGATTGTTATTGCCAGTCGGTGACATAATTTGAGTCTCAGAAATATTAAAACCTTCGTTAACAATTACTAGATCCAGTATATTATTACCTCATGTAGGTTCGTTAACCAGTTGGTCCAAACCTAGGTCAGTGACTGTATTCATAAATAACCTTTCATGGTTAGTGTTACTTGTATTTAATTTTTCCAATTTATACCGGGCATGTTGAAGTCCCCAACAATTAAAGTATCATTTTTTTGAGAGAATTCCAATATTAAGTTCAATAATTCAGTTGTATATTGAATATCTGCTGATAGTGGTCTATAACACACTCCTATATTAATTTTGGGACTGTCAATAGCTTGGATAGAAATCCATATTGATTCTGTCATACTATTTGTAGTGATTTCATATGCAGAAATATAATCTTTAACAAAAAGACAAACTCCGCCACCTTCAATATCTACTCTATCTTTGTGAAAAAGGTTATAACCTGGAATATCTTGCATACATAGAGAAGACTGATCCCACTAGGTTTCGGTAATGGCAATGATACTTAAATCTAATTGGATGCATTTTATTGAAAGTTCAGCCATTTTTTAAGGAATTTAAAGATCTTGAGTTAAAGGATAGAAAATTAAACACTTTGCCGGTTCCAATATTCTTTCCTCCATCAAGAGAATTTGGAATAGTCCAATTCTCCCCCATGTTATTTAGTTTAAATGATTGTTAATGACGGTACTCAATGTTTTACCCAGTAGGACACTTCCCCTCCTGCTGAGGTGCAATCCATCCCAACTGAAGAGGGATTCCCTACCATCAAAGTTTCCCAATGTGGAATGCAATATATTCCCTGTCCATAACACCATTTCCTCAGCCATTAATTGATTTCTTTAATTTTACATATTTTATTATCTGTTGCCCTTGGTACTGGCAAAATTTCTGAAAAGCATGTGATGCATCCCCGCTCTACAAGTAAATTGTTTAAAGCCACAAAATCTTTTTTAATCTGTAGGATATTATTTTGATTTATATCATTTGTGCCTACATGAATAATAACCAAGGGGTTACTTCCTGCATCCATTAATATATCATTGACCATATTTGTAATGTCGGCAATCTTTGCTCCTCTAAAACTGTAGCATGTTCTTGTGGCCTTATCTGGATTGCAGATTTCCCTATCTAAATGTTTAATAATAGAGTCTCCTAATACATAAACTTGACATGGCAAGTCCCGAAAATTTGATTCAGTAGTATCCATAGATGTAACTAAATTCCTAGTTAAAGTGGAAGTAGGGTCGGGTACATGATGATCTGTAATTAGGGATCCTGAGCACTCATTTATTGATAAAATACAGTTACTTTTTGATTCATATAAAGTTTTTTTTATTTACTACTGTAGAAGTATCAGTGTTTGTTTGCCCCAGCTTATGCCCACATTTAGAGTTTAAAGAATTACATGCTGTTTTACTAATAGGTGGTTGTAAATCAATGAGCGTATTATTAAAGCTGTCACTGTCCCTTGTTTATATTTGATTTCCTAAGCAATCTAGGTTGTTTGTAATTAAGCAGTTTTTATCTGATAAATTAGAGAGTGCTGAAAAATAATTTTGAGTTGGTAAACAAAATTGATCAGCTCTTCACCCTTTTTTACATGCCCTTGTGCTAGATATCAATGTCCATTCAGAGTCATCCTCTCTAACTCGTTTTTTATTTTGCAAATTTGCATTCTTATTATTATTCATTGTTAATGAATAATTTTCTGTATCATTATTACTACATACATCATTATTTAGGATTGTATTAATCACCAGTCATATTGATGAATTAAAAGATATCATTTTGCCCGTAGTATCTGAGGAGGGGGTGTGTGGTGCTTTAAAACGTTCACTCATGGTCAATTGGCTCTCTCAAGCTGTTTTAATCTATCTGAAAACATTTCAATATCCTCTAATAATCGTTTATTGTCAATACATTTTCCACATATATAATCATTTGTTGGTGTAATTTTTGTTTTCAACAAGAGATACATATTACATGTTTTACATATTATCCCAAGTTCTCCATCCAAGGTCATAATAGTGGGATAGTCACTCCTTAATTGTGAGCTGTTTTTTGTTGCTATTAAAGCATCCATAGTACTTTCATCCCTAAATTAAACAAATTGTACATATAAACAAATTGTTACTCACCCTTATAACACCAAAAACACTGCCAAACATGCTAAACACACGTGACACACGTGTCTTTGAGCGCATCTTCACATGTGTTGCCACATGCTCACCCTACTCATGCTCACCGTGCTCGCAGCAGAGCACTATTTATAGCTCTGAGCCCCTAGAAATCCCTTAACAGCTGATCACTGTTTAGAAAGAGCAAAAAGTAAAAAGTGCCAAAATTTGTTTAAAAGCAAAGGTCTCCCCCGAGGTTTGTGGTTCTTAGCTTTAGCTAACATGCACCACAAAGCTTCTCTGCCTGCTATCTAACAACTGCAGGGCTCCAGATATGTAAATGTTTTAAGCAGCTATACACAGTTTCACAAGGTGGTAGATGTTTACACTAATGCAGTATTTAAGCTCTAAAGGAGCTGGTTTCAGAAGCGGAGCACTAGTTATAGCTCTGAGCCCCCAGAAGTCCCTTAACAGCTGATCACTGTTTAGAAAGAGCAAAAAGTACACAGTGCCAACATTAGTTTAAAAGCAAAGGCCTCCCCCAATGTTTGTGGTTCTTAGCTTTAGCTAACATGCACCACATGTTCTCTACAATACTCCACTCAGCCTCATGTTCACTATTTTCCTCTTCCTCCTCTTTCTCTGGCCTTTTCCTTTTTGTACTTGAATCTTCCTTAATGATTGTTTTTCCAATATTCATTTTCTGGTCCTCTACATACCTCTTAACTCCTCTATTTCAGCATCCTGCTGTGTTAGTTTTAGTTTTAATGTATTTAATTCATTACAATTGCAACATATAGACACGCTCTTTGTAATGTACTCTATACCTTATCCAATGAGTGTTTAATCCACAGTATACCCCTGCCAATGTATGTGATCTGTGTGTGTAACTAATCCGGGTCACTCCTGAAAAAGGGACCTCCAATCTCAGTGTGCTTACCCAGTTATCAAAATCTAATTAAATAATAAATAAATCTAAAGACTACAAACAATGACCCTGATTTATTTCTGAACATATCACATGTTCAGGAATATGCGATCCCCATTTCCCCTGTTCTTAGTGTCTCTACATTGGGATCCATGTCAATTAATTATGTATAGGTCTATATATAAATGCGTACTATACTCAAATTCCCTGATTATACACTGTGCACTATGGAACCAAACTGCAGAGTTCCCAAAAATAAAAGAGCTCACAGGGAGCAGTGTCACTGCCTACTTACAGTTGTTACTCTGTCAATCTTCCTGGTCCTGCTCCTGCCCTCCATGTGCTTGGAATGAGCGCATGTTCCACTTGAGCTCTCCCTGCTTGCTCAGGAGTGAGTTTAAATAGCTGGTAACCAGGAAGTGAGCAGGTCATGTGACCAGCTGCTCACCCTGGTTCTAAACTCTCAGCAGTAGATTACAGAGTCACTAAAAATAGCCCCCGCAGGTCCTAGAGACCAAACCCTGTTGTTCTCAGCTTGTTCCCAGAAAACTATTAATTTCAGCAGAAATAGACTGATCAGGATTGTAGTCCCTAAGGTGAGCATGAACTACAACTCCTGACATCCTCTGCTGATTGCACAGTCTGACCCCAACTGACTTTACAGTGCTACACTCATAGCAGAGTGCAAATAAAAACACACACGTCAATAAGTACTAAGATCTCTCTGCATAGACAGACTCCTCTCATGAGCTGTATTATCATGGCCCACTCAGACCTACCATAGAGCGATTGCTTTACCTGTGCTGGGTCTCCCAGTACAGTCCTGTGGAGTTGCTCCTTAATCTGGGTCTCATCAGCCCTCCCACCACAATTCATCAGATAGAAGTAGAGAATGTTAAAGAGGAGGAGGGGTGGGTGGGGAAACTCAAACCAGCATTGTGTCCCAAGCATTCCCACAAAGTGGCTTCTCACTGCAGCTCTACTTAGGTCTCCCAGTACAGCCACATGAGTGGCACCTCACACTGGGTTGAACTGGATCTTCCAGAACACCATCTGCACTGAGTGGTTGTTATGGCGGGACCTGAGTGGAAAGATTGCTGCTGACATCTTGAAGTGGGAGAACTGAGACCACCAATGTAGCCAAATGTGCCACAATCTAGCAGCTGAAAGGACAGAATGCTGCTGATCGTGCATATATGTGTGTGTAATTGGCAGTGTGTATGTGTGTATATATGCGTGTGTTTCTGGTAGGTTCTGTAGGGTCCATTGCTGTCTCTTGAAAATTGCCATTTTCGTGTTATTGTGGCTCAGAGAACGAGGTTCAGAGTCTTTCAAGGACTTAATTTAAGTCAATGTTGTGTTAAAAAACTGCTTTCCATCTTGAACTTAAGGGCCTGGATATTCAAAAGAGATTGCACCATGCGCAACAGGGTTGCGCATGCGTAAGTCCAAAATGCACCATTCTGCGATATTCAGCAGGAGGCAGTTACGCCACTGGCATCAGGTTGCGCAAGAGAGCAATGCAAATGAATGCATGCTCAACAGGAGGGGGAGGATCCATGCATAACCTGCGCAACCCGATATTCAGTCGGGTTGCGCAGAGTTGTGCATGCGCAACCCCCAACCTGCGCCTGCACAACCTTGAGCCAAAAAAAGGCTCAAGTTGAGGGCCACCCACAGGTGAGCTGCTGCATTGCAGGGCGCAACACAGCAGCTGCCACCCTGGCTGGCCCCAACTCTTTCCCTGCCCCCTCACCAGCCCGATCGCGGGCATAGTGTAGCTCACGACTCCCCGCCCACATCTCCCACAGCCCGATCGCTGGGCAGTACAGGTACATGTAACACCCCCATATCCCGAAGCCCGATCGCGGGCATGACGATGTATGAACCCCCTCCCCCAGTGCCCGATCGCGGGCAGAATGTAACCCCCCAACCCAAATATCTCCCTGGTGGTCCAGTGGACCATAAAGCCCGATCGCGGGCAGAATCATCACAAAACCCCCAAACATGTCTCCTATCCTTCTGCATCGATCACCATGACATTTGAACTCATTACAGAATTCGGCCAGTTCTCTAACTATAAATTGAATATATCCAAAACAGAAATAATGCCCTTGAATGCTTTTACGTTCTCAGCAGATATTTCCCATCTAGGACTTCACTGGGTTAAGGACAAATTAAAATATTTGGGGATATATCTTTCCCACTTTAATATCAGAATGAAACAATACAACATAGACAAAATTCTAACCCAAATCAAGATAGACCTTTCTCGCTGGACAATACTTCCACTTTCTCTCTGGGGATGAATAAATGTGAAAATTTATGTTCTCACATCGATCTTATACCCCTTACAGATGACAATTCTTTTTCTACCCAAGAATTGGTTCGCACAAGCTCATAGACTTATATCTAACTTCATATAGGGAGGCAAGTCACCATGGAGGGCTCTTTCAAAGCTACAGAGGCACAGAGAGAAAGGTGGTCTACAGTTACCAGATATTCTAGTCTATCATTTCTCCATTACTTGTTCAATCCTCACACATTGACTAACAGCCATGCCATCTGATAATCAGATACAATACCACCCCCTTTGGCTTCAAATAGAAAAATTCCTTGGCCTGTCACATGGCATAACCCTCAATACTCTTATATATACTCCCTTTAAGAATCTACCTAAAAGTCTTCAGGATTTACCTATAGGGATAACACTTCAAGTGCATGCTCAGCTCTGCACTACATTCCAGATATCAACAGTAAGAGACACCTCTCAGCCGGTTATATGTAATCCTAACTTCAAGATAGAGGGTTCTCCTCTTCCATGCCATTTTTAGCCAGAGAATGTACAGATTAAGGTTATAGACTTGTTACAAGAACACAAACTGATGCCATTCCAAACAGCACAAACACAATTTAATCTCTCTACATCTTTCTGCTTCAAGTATATCCAATTACAACACATGTTACTACAACATTTTGGACTAGGACCCTGGGAACAGAATTCAGTAGGCCTGCTTCTTCTAATTGTTTCCAATTTGCCATCATTTCATCTTATTTCTTTTTTTATCACCTTCTAAGGGATGGCATAAAGGAATTGCAAAAACCTCTGTATTACATCTGGGATCAGGTGTTACCCTCAGAATCTTCAACGCCTCGGCTCTGGCCTAAAATCTGGTCACAATTATATAAAGATGTGAAATGGGTCAGATACTGCATGCTGCTGTACTATGTAATCCATGACATGTATTATACCCCAGTCCAGCTCCACAAAATAGGGAGACTCTCCTTTAATCTCTGTTCAACGTGCAGGGAATGTCCTGGAACACTGCTGCATATTTTCTGGGATTGTAATAAAGTCATACCCCTATGGACCACCATCAAATCCAAGTTGGACCCATTTCTAGGTCTCTCTGATGCCTTCAAACCAGAAATTTGTATTTTAGAGGACTATGAGGACTCCCTAATTGGCAAGCAATGTAAACATATGGCATTAATATCTTGATGTGCCAAGAAAGTACTCATGCGGCATTGACTGGATCAGAACATCCCTACCTACACAGAATGAGTAACAGAGATACTCTTTGCTCTACAGGCAGAAAATACCATTGCTCGTATAGTTAATAGACCAAATTATTACCAGAAAGTGTGGGCCCCTTTACACACTATACTTAGCATTTAAAAAACAGATTAGTTTCCACTAACTTCTAGACATTTGTTTGGCTGCAGACCAACACAGATCTTAGGCTTCTTCTTATAATTATATTTCAGATCTGTAATTTTCAAATGAACCTCTTCCACTGCGTACCTGAGGGGAGGGAAGGGGGAGTGGGTGGTAATATTAATAGGGGGAGTAGGAAGTTTAAGAAGTTCATGTTTTTTGTGTTTTGATAACATATATGTAAGGATAGCCTAAGCTTATATACATACTACTTGTCTTAAATGTATATTTACACTCACTATGAAAATTATTCAAGTTACCGCTATACATTGTATACGGATCATACTTGTAATAATGCTTCTCATGTATCTGTAACAAATAACAGGTGAAATCCTCCCAAAAGAAAAAACGAATAAAGCATATTTATTTTGAAAAACAATACTGTTATTTGTGGATGATTGATGGTAGGCAGCAAGGGCAGGGTACGTGGAATTTGAACAGCTGGGGTAGAATGGATTTGTATGTTTGTGATATTGTGTGTTAACGTAACTAGTAAAGTGAAAAAGACAACTTTGACATTAAGCAGTGCTCAAGCGTAGTACATAAATATCGAGCAAAATATGTAGCTAGGCACATGATATATTGAACCCATGAGACAATAACCAGTTTTGCTGCAAAATATTGGGAACATTTGTCTTGTATGGCATCTTTCTGTATCTGTGGCCTGTTGAACTTACTTTTAACTGATATGGCTTGGGCCTACAGTAGCTACATCTTTTCAACTTTTGCTGTACTGTCAGTCTGTGGGGTATCTGTATATGTGTCTGTGTGTGTGTGTGTGTGTGTGTGTGTGTGTGTGTATATACTGTACATGTGCATGTGTCTACTTGTGTGAAAGTAGCAAGCTGCATATGTGTGAGCATGTGTGGACTCAGCTGGATTGATGAAGGGGTGTGTGTTTAGCTGTTTGACTAGGGGTTGTGTGGGAGCAGCTGGCCAACTGCGAGGGGGAAGTGGAAGTGGATATCTGCTGGAGTTTTTGGAGTTGGCAGGCTTGGCTTCATGTGTGTGTGAAGCAGTCCACATGTGTGGGGCTGCCCAGCTGTATCTGTGTATGTTTGTGAAGTTAGCAGCCTGCTGGTGCATGTGTATGTGGAGCTGGAAGGATGCAAGTTCATGAGTATGAAAGTGTGTGTGTGTGTGCAGCTGGCAGACTGCAGGTTTATGTCATATGGAGAAATCCAGCTATGTTTGGTGTGTGTGTGTGTGTGTGTGTCTCCATTTTTGTGTGTGTATATAGAGTTGGCAAGCTGCGGGTACATGGGCAGTCAAGGCTGAGCATGCTGTCAGTCAGACCAGGTGCTTGTAGCAACATTTAAGAAGCAGCAGTATGAAACAAGCACTCCAACAGACCCAGAAATATTTAATGCAATATAATAATAGCATTTGTTTCATTGGGCTCAGTCAGTTAATATTCATCATAATAACAGGATAGTCAATATGACGTTCTTGCACTCAGCCTGACAAAAGTTTGCATGAGTGTTCTAACACAATCAATAGCAGCTGTGCAAAAAATAGTGACAGTTTCTACATTCCTGACAGAAAAAACACCACGGTAAAAAAACAAATGAAATATGTTAAACAAATACAAAAACTACAAAAAAACAAACAGCCTCAAACTCCAAAACAGGTAATTTTAAAACTCTGCCTTGGTTCCCACAGGCACACCAAGTCCAGTTAATGTGTAACCAGTGCAAACAGCTAGCGACAGAGAGACAAAGCAAATGGAAGAGAAAAAAAGTGTAAACTTTAAAACTGAAGTTCGACACACAATTCAGAACTTTATGAACTTTCTAAACCTTGACGTTAGAACATGAGTTTAATTGTACAGTTTTACATGCTCTCCCCTATTGTCACATTCGGTTCATGCTCTTGCATTTTCTTTCTAATGTTACACTCATTTATTGTTCAGTTCATCTAACTCATAACATTTTGCAGTTGTGTTTCATGTTGAGGTCATGTCTTTCAACAAACTATTTCAGATATTTAAACTTGTATTAACTGCACTCCCTGCATTTAAAATTCACACATGGTCACTGAAGTGTGGCTGGGAAAAAAACTGCTCACCAGCAATTGTATAAAATAAGACATGTAGCAGTGTGCATTCTCAAATTTAATGCACACTCTCAGTGTGGGATGATTTAATAAACCACTTGAACTTTGCTCTCAGGGATTATATACCATTCCACACCTTGGGTATGCATTACATTCTCATAGTGCACACTACCCCATGCATTATTCTCTACACAAGAACTGGTTAGACATTTCTTCAAAGGGCTCCACCAGTTGATATTCACCTTAATAATCATTTGATTATTACAGCATTCCCTTGCTCAGCTTGACAGAACTGAGCATGAGCGTAATAACATGCACAACTGCATCTGCCTTCAGTACACATAGCACTACCTCATTGACTCTCATTGACAAGCTAAACAGTTCCAGAAACACGGCAACTCCATTTGTCCATTAGCGAAGAGCCGCTACTAAAACACACGTCTCTCATTCTTGTTAAAATCTTTGTAGAATTTATCTGGTTGATCCTATTTTTAAAGTTTAGAAAAGCTGTATCTGGTTGATCATGCTGTACATCAACTTTGGGAACTAGCGAGTGCAAGCAGGAACAGGGCCATGGCTTACTGCCTATAGCACTAGTTAAGCAGAATCGCGATTCTACCCAGAAAATAAAAAAAAGAACAAAATGCTCAGCTAGAGAGGGAGGGGGGATAGAAAGAGAGAGAGAGAGAGACTGTGGTGTGAGTGTCCTTGTGTGTATGTATATGCGTGTGTGTGTCTTACTATGGTCACAGAAGTCGGGCAAGAAAGCATTACTCACCAGCTATTATATAAAATAAAGCATGGAGCAGTGCACATTTTCGAATTTAATGAACACCCTCAGTGTGGTATGCCATAATAAATCCCTCAAGCTTTGCTCTCTTGGTTTACATTGCATCCCACATCTTGGGTGTGAATTAAATTCTTGCAGTGCACACTAATATAGGAACCTACTTAGCACATATTGTGCAGCTGACCATATGGTGTGAGCCACAACACTTCAAAGTAACAACCACATCCTGCTTGCTGACTGTTAGCTGTGACTTAATGTCTGAATGATCTGTCCAGCATATGTGTCTGCGTGCGTGTGTGTGTGTGTGTGTGTGTGTGTGCCTGAGGTGTAGCTGGCTAGCTGCAGTTGCTGTTGGTATGTATGTGGAGTTGGTAGACTGCAGAGTCAGTGTGCATATGGCTGATAGGCTGCAGGTGTGGAGCTAATTTAATCTTCAGACATTTTACTACTTCTTTTCAATGTGTATACAATGTACATAGCAATCTCACTTACGTATACCTAACCTATTTTACTGACAATCTGGCGCAACTGAAAAAAACTGTTATTGACCCATTGAGTCAATGACAGCATTATTTTTCACTTGTCTACATCATCATCTCAGAAAAATTGTCAACAAGTGTGACTTGACATGCTGATCTAGTGAATCCCATGATGAAGATTGCACTGAATTGCATGCTTTTGTATTATTTAGAAATGTTTGTATTTTTATACTTTGTGATGGCCATTTAGACAAAGTTTGTTTTGCAGTCAGTAGGCATGTTTGTTTCAGTTTAAAACCCTACTACTACCACTCTCTGTCCCCACTTCACTGTATTTTAAAATCAATCATGTTTAAAAGCAGCTGTTTCTAATACCATGCTGGTTGTCAGCATATCCTCCCACTTTGGTATTAGTTTTTGTTTTTGTACCCACACTTTTTTTAAAGGGACAGCTGGTCACAGATTACAATGGCTCACAATCGCAACAAATTGGCTAGCCATGGTTCATGCTCACTTGTGAGTCAAGAGGTTGAGACCAACCAGTTGCAGTTCAAACTTGTTTCTGAGCTGGAAGCTTGAGACAATGCACAGAAAGAAGGGAACCTGTTCCCAAGAAGGTACTTGGCTATATTGGGGAAGGGGAGAAAATACATCACTCTCAGGGGGCCAGTACTTCATGTGAGTGGAAACTCCAGGCTCCACAGTGTTGTTGAGGGAGAATCAATTGGGTAAAAAAAAAGCCTGCTTTTGGGTAGAACTCCAGTTTGCAAGGTATTGTTCATGTTTGTGTGTGTATGTGGGGGGGAGGGGGTGCACTGTATATGCAGAACATGCCATGTTCTGTGTTCAAATATATCATTCTTTTCTATTCATGACTGGATGGGACTTTTATAACTCAGTTGTGGCTTCACCACTCTTGAGTTATGATCCTACCTCTCATCTATAGTAATAAACTGTATATTTTAACACTGGTCATTGTATATCCCCTATATATATTTCACAGCAACAGTGAATAAATTGAGTACATAAATCATGGTATTTTGAGATAAATACTTATTATCACTTAGAATATTTTTTCTACTTAGAATCTGGAAATACAACACAGAGAACAATGGGCCTCTGGAGACGACAAGATCAGGGTCGTGAGGGCTGCCTGTTAGGGCCCTCCCCTACCCCCACCCCCCGATGCTGGACTCTGGACCCTGGACCCCTACTACACACCAGGTAAACAAACTTGGTCTGCTAAGTGCAACTCCAGCACAGCGACTCAACCGTTTCCTGCGCTTGCCTGCTAAAACAATCCCCTGGTGGCACCTTTCTATCTGCCAGCATGCCTGCTCAGGCTGACTCCTGCTTCGCTGCACAAGTTGCTTCCACCGCTGCCACTGCTGCTGCTGTGGGAAAGACTGTATCAAGAAATCAATCAACCAATCTGATTAAATAAAGATTTTGATTGATTGATTGATATGTGCAGTGTTCTAACTCAGTTACTGTGCTTTAAATGCTATACTGTGAATTTTCTGCTCTCCTAAACTCGTTGGTGGCCTTTGAGGACGCTGAGCGTTTTAATCGCTGACACTGTTTGCCTGTAACCAGTTTTTATTCAGTTAGCCACTCGTGGCACCACCATCTTGTGCAGCCCCCTCAGTTGCTTTTTGTGCTGTTTTGGTTGCCATTTTGTCCCTGCCTGTACTTTGCCTTAAATTGTGCTGTGCATGTTCAAATCCCTCCCACCGTTTTTAAGTCCTCATGGCACCACCATCTTGTGCAGCCCCCACAGTTGCCCACTGTGCTGTTTTGGTTGCCATTTTCTGTACTTTGCCTTAAATTGTGCGGTGCATGTTCAAATCCCCTCCCCAATTTTAAGTCCCTGCTGGCCCCGATTATAGCTGTGCTTGCCCTGAAACCAGCTTGAAACTAGGTGTGCAAATGATTACTGTACTTTGCTTGTAATTCAGTTGCTTTACTTTGCTTGAAATGCTATACTGTGAATTTCCTGCTCTCCTAGATTCGTTGGTGGCCATAGAGGTTGCTGTGCATTATAATTGCTAACACTGTTTGATTGTAATCAGTTGCATTTCTGTGACTGAAATGCTATATTCTGAATACCTGCTCTCCTAGATTCATTGGTGGCATTAGAGGTTGTTGAACATTTTAGAACTGTGCCATGAAACTACCTCATTTTATGCTGCTCACTTGTTTTTTGTCACCTCTCTTCTCATCCCAGCCACAACTGTAAGCCTACCCTAATCTATCTGCCTCACCTATCGCTAGCTGTTCTGCCCCCCCAATGATCCTCCACTCCCACCCCTGCTCATTTCTCCCCCATCCAAGCCAAAAACCTTAAATACTCACCCTCTGTTCTTTTCTCCCTCAGGATTGCCTCTGGAGATGATGATCGTGGTCATGAGGGTTGCCTGTGAGGGCCCTTCCCTACCTCCACCTCCCAACGCTGGACTCTGGATCCTGGATCCTGGACCCCTGCAACACCCCAGGTAAACAACTTGGCCTGCTAAGTGCTACTCCAGCACAGCGACTCGACCGTTTGCTGCATTTGCCTGCTAAAACAATCCCCTGGTGGTACCTTTCTGTCCACCAGCACACCTGCTCAGGCTGACTCCTGCTTCGCTGCACGTTGCTTCCACTGCCGCTGCTGCTGCTGCTGTAGGAAAGACTGTATCAAGAAAGACTTTAAGACGAGCACGATGCTGACTGTTTTAGTTCTCTGCTTTTTGACCACCTGGTACTGTGGTGCAGGCCAGTCTACACTGTTGCCTTAATTTAAAGGGCCCTACAGTCGATGCTTCATGGCAATGCTGGCAGCCACCTTATCGTGCAGTGTTCTAACTCAGTTACTGTGCTTTAAATGCTATACTGTGAATTTTCTGCTCTCCTAAACTTGTTGGTGGCCTTTGAGGTTGCTGAGCGTTTTAATCGCTGACACTGTTTGCCTGTAACCAGTTTTAATTCAGCTAGCCACTCGTGGCACCACCATCTTGTGCAGCCCCCTCAGTTGCCTTTTGTGCTGTTTTGGTTGCCATTTTGTACCTGCCTGTACTTTGCCTTAAATTGTGCTGTGCATGTTCAAATCCCTCCCACCGCTTTTAAGTCCTCATGGCACCACCCTCTTGTGCAGCCCCCACAGTTGCCCACTGTGCTGTTTTGGTTGCCATTTTCTGTACTTTGCCTTAAATTGTGCGGTGCATGTTCAAATCCCCTCCCCATTTTTAAGTCCCTGCTGGCCCCGATTATAGCTGTGCTTCCCCTGAAACCAGCTTGAAACTAGGTGTGCAAATGATTACTGTACTTTGCTTGTAATTCAGTTGCTTTACTTTGCTTGAAATGCTCTACTGTGAATTTCCTGCTCTCCTAGATTCATTGGGGCCATAGAGGTTGCTGTGCATTATAATTGCTAACACTGTTTGATTGTAATCAGTTGCATTTCTGTGACTGAAATGCAATATTCTGAATACGTGCTCTCCTAGATGTTGGTGGCATTAGAGGTTGCTGAACATTTTAGAACTGTGCCGTGAAACTACCTCACTTTATGCTGCTCACTTGTTTTTTGTCACCTCTTCTTCTCATCCCAGCCACAACTGTAAGCCTACCCTAATCTATCTGCCTCACCTATCGCTAGCTGTTCTGCCCCCAATGATCCTCCACCCCACCCCTGCTCATTTCTCCCCCATCCAAGCCAAAACCTTAAATAATCACTCTCTGTTCTTTTCTCCTCAGAATTGCCTCTGAGATGATTAGATCGTGGTCATGAGGGTTGCCTGTGAGGGCCCTCCCTACCCCCACCTCCCAACGCTGGACTCTGGATCCTGGATCCTGGACCCTGCAACACCCAGGTAAACCACTTGGCCTGCTAGTGCTACTCCAGCACAGCGACTCACCGTTGCTGCATTTGCCTGCTAAAACAATCCCCTGGTGGTACCTTTCTGTCCACCAGCACACCTGCTCAGGCTGACCTGCTCGCTGCACAAGTTGCTTCCACTGCTGCCGCTGCTGCTGTAGGAAAGACTGTATCAAGAAAGACTTTAAGACGGAGCACGATGCTGACTGTTTTAGTTTCTGCTTTTTGACCACCTGGTACTGTGGTGCAGGCCAGTCTACACTGTTGCCTTAATTTAAAGGGCCCTTACAGTCGATGCTTCATGGCAATGCTGGCAGCCACCTTAGTCGTGCAGTGTTCTAACTCAGTTACTGTGCTATAAATGCTATACTGTGAATTTTCTGCTCTCCTAAACTCGTTGGTGGCCTTTGAGGTTGCTGAGCGTTTTAATCGCTGACACTGTTTGCCTGTAACCAGTTTTAATTCAGCTAGCCACTCATGGCACCACCATCTTGTGCAGCCCCTCAGTTGCTTTTGTGCTGTTTTGTTGCCATTTTGTATCTGCCTGTACTTTGCCTTAAATTGTGCTGTGCATGTTCAAATCCTCCCACCGCTTTTAAGTCCTCATGGCACCACCCTCTGTGCAGCCCCCACAGTTGCCCACTGTGCTGTTTTGGTTGCCATTTTCTGTACTTTGCCTTAAATTGCGTGCATGTTCAAATCCCTCCCCATTTTTAAGTCCCTGCTGGCTCTGATTATAGCTGTGCTTCCTGAAACCAGCTTGAAACTAGGTGTGCAAATGATTACTGTACTTTGCTTGTAATTCAGTTGCTTTACTTTGCTTGAAATGCTCTACTGTGAATTTCCTGCTCTCCTAGATTCATTGGTGGCCATAGAGGTTGCTGTGCATTATAATTGCTAACACTGTTTGATTGTAATCAGTTGCATTTCTGTGACTGAAATGCAATATTCTGAATACGTGCTCTCCTAGATTTCGTTGGTGGCATTAGAGGTTGCTGAACATTTTAGAACTGTGCCGTGAAACTACCTCACTTTATGCTGCTCACTTGTTTTTTGTCACCTCTCTTCTCATCCCAGCCACAACTGTAAGCCTACCCTAATCTATCTGCCTCACCTATCGCTAGCTGTTCTGCCCCCCCAATGATCCTCCACTCCCACCCCTGCTCATTTCTCCCCCCCATCCAAGCCAAAAACCTTAAATACTCACCCTCTGTTCTTTTCTCCCTCAGAATTGCCTCTGGAGATGACGAGATCGTGGTCATGAGGGTTGCCTGTGAGGGCCCTCCCCTACCCCCACCTCCCAACGCTGGACTCTGGATCCTGGATCCTGGACCCCTGCAACACTCCAGGTAAACCACTTGGCCTGCTAAGTGCTACTCCAGCACAGCGACTCTACCGTTTGCTGCATTTGCCTGCTAAAACAATCCCCTGGTGGTACCTTTCTGTCCACCAGCACACCTGCTCAGGCTGACTCCTGCTTTCGCTGCACAAGTTGCTTCCACTGCTGCCGCTGCTGCTGTAGGAAAGACTGTATCAAGAAAGACTTTAAGACGGAGCACGTATGCTGACTGTTTTAGTTCTCTGCTTTTTGACCACCTGGTACTGTGGTGCAGGCCAGTCTACACTGTTGCCTTAATTTAAAGGGCCCTTACAGTCGATGCTTCATGGCAATGCTGGCAGCCACCTTAATACGTGCAGTGTTCTAACTCAGTTACTGTGCTATAAATGCTATACTGTGAATTTTCTGCTCTCCTAAACTCGTTGGTGGCCTTTGAGGTTGCTGAGCGTTTTAATCGCTGACACTGTTTGCCTGTAACCAGTTTTAATTCAGCTAGCCACTCATGGCACCACCATCTTGTGCAGCCCCCTCAGTTGCCTTTTGTGCTGTTTTGGTTGCCATTTTGTATCTGCCTGTACTTTGCCTTAAATTGTGCTGTGCATGTTCAAATCCCTCCCACCGTTTTTAAGTCCTCATGGCACCACCCTCTTGTGCAGCCCCCACAGTTGCCCACTGTGCTGTTTTGGTTGCCATTTTCTGTACTTTGCCTTAAATTGTGCGGTGCATGTTCAAATCCCCTTCCCATTTTTAAGTCCCTGCTGGCCCCGATTATAGCTGTGCTTCCCCTGAAACCAGCTTGAAACTAGGTGTGCAAATGATTACTGTACTTTGCTTGTAATTCAGTTGCTTTACTTTGCTTGAAATGCTCTACTGTGAATTTCCTGCTCTCCTAGATTCATTGGTGGCCATAGAGGTTGCTGTGCATTATAATTGCTAACACTGTTTGATTGTAATCAGTTGCATTTCTGTGACTGAAATGCTATATTCTGAATACCTGCTCTCCTAGATTCGTTGGTGGCATTAGAGGTTGCTGAACATTTTAGAACTGTGCTGTGAAACTACTTCATTTTATGCTGCTCACTTGTTTTTTGTCACCTCTCTCCTCATCCCAGCCACAACTGTAAGCCTACCCTAATCTATCTGCCTCACCTATTGCTAGCTGTTCTGCCCCCCCAACGATCCTCCACTCCCACCCCTGCTCATTTCTCCCCATCCAAGCCAAAACCTTAAATACTCACCTCTGTTCTTTTCTCCTCAGATTGCCTCTGGAGATGACGAGATCGTGGTCATGAGGGTTGCCTGTGAGGGCCCTCCCCTACCCCCCCTCCCAACGCTGGACTCTGGACCCTGGATCCTGGACCCCTGCAACACACCAGGTAAACAACTTGGCCTGCTAAGTGCTACTCCAGCACAGCGACTCGACCGTTTCCTGCATTTGCCTGCTAAAACAATCCCCTGGTGGTACCTTTCTGTCCACCAGCACAGCTGCTCAGGCTGACTCCTGCTTCGCTGCATGAGTTGCTTCCGCCACTGCTGCTGTGGGAAGGACTAGCCCCTCTGGCTTCACCGGCTGCCCCACCACTCATAGTCATCACTCGCCCTTATAGTGGAGGTCACATGCATGATTTATCCTATCAGCCCAGTTTGCCATTAGCAGGCTATACTCTTCTGCCACTAGGGGCATTTTTCCTTCTTTCCCATACTCGCCACTGCAGCTAATCTCCTAAACTCTCTGCTAGCTCCTGTCACTGCAGCGAACTCCTGAACTCACTGCTAGCTCCTGTTCACTTCCATATTTTGCCAACCGTCCCCCCAAGTCCTACCTACCTACTCCCCTCTGACTGCCACCGGTGGCCACCTTCTGCCTGGTCCTCTCCAGCTGTTGAATCATCTCCCCTGCTGCTTATGCCCCCTGGCCTGCACTTGACTCTGGGACATGGCCCCTCACGCTCGGACTATTACAGCCGCTAGCCACTCAGATCGCCCCACCACCCTGGCCCATGCCACTCTCCCCCCTGCCTGGTGTGTGGCCAAAGGGCTAAAGATAGCACACCTTAAGGTCCGCAGCATCCTCCAGAATATTTCAGAATTAACAGCTTGGGTAGCCCTGTATAAGCCAGACATCTTTGGCATCTCCAAATCCTGGCTCAAGCCAAGCACCCTGACTCTGTCTGCTCCATCCTGGGCTACAGCCTTGCATAGTGTGATAGGGCAGGTAGCAAATGCGGGGGGGCTTACACCTCTACTATTAGGAGCACCTCAATGTGTCCATAGTTGCTTTGCCTTCCTTTACCCCCCTACCTTGTGAGCTCCTCCACACCCCCCTCCTCCTCGGCAATACTAAAAAGGTGCACATCATCTGCACCTGTAACACTCTGAAGGGTGGCATACTCGGGCACTCCTCCATGCCCGAGCAGTTTAGGGAGATGGTCAGCACCAATAAGCTCCTCATCCTAGGGGACCTTAACCTTAACTGGCTGGGCCCCAACCATAAGCAGTTCAAGCCGCAGCTCTCTGGCCTTGCACTCAGCCAGGTCATCACTGAACCCACTCGGCCCTCCTGCCATGGAAACCCCAGGATGCTCTTTGACTGGGTGATGAGGAACTGACTTGAAAACATCATCCACTCAGAGATACTTCCCGACTCCATCTCCGACCAGTCCCCCACCTACTGTGTCTGAGGTTCTACCTCTCCCAAAGTTCCCAGTCGTGTGCTCTTGATGAGGGACTACTCCAAGTTCTCGACCAGCCTCTACCTCAGTGACTTTCGGATGGCTGACTGGTCCAGGATCACCTCCACTAGTGACCCTGTTGCTGCCCTAGACCACTTCATTGCAGTATTTGTTCTGCTGCAAGACAGGCACGTTCCCTTCTCAAAGAGGAGAGTTCAAGGCACAGCCACAAAGTGGCTACACAGTGACCATCTCTCACTCATGAAACTGCGAGACAAAAGCTGGGTGAAACACAGGATCTCACACAATAACGGTGACCTCCTGCTCTACTGCCAGCTAAGAGACTCCTGCAAGCGTGCTATATGTGCCACAAAAAGTGAGTTCTGCAGAGCTGCCCTGCTCACCTCGGCAAATAACCCCCGGTATTTCTGGACTAACGTGAAAAACCTAGTCGGAGGGTCAGCCAAGGAACAGCCCACCGATATGCTTATATGGGGTACAAACTGCAATACCCACCTAACCATCGCCACCTCTCTAAACTGACTGTTCACTGACCTGCTGGCCACCTCTCCTTCCCCATCCCCTGCCCCTCAACCGCCGGGGGTGCCTCCTCCCACCCATCCCCCCTTCTACCTCAAACGAGTCACTATTGGTGAGACGCAGAAACTCCTTGCCCAACTCTCCCATCACATGGAGCTGGCCATGATGGCCTAGAGCCGAAGCTTCTTAGCTTGGGGGCTCCTCTTCTCGCTCGTCTACTAGCCCACATTTTCAATGCCTCACTTATCTCAGGGGTCCTCCCTGACCTGTAGAAGGTTGCCAAGGTCATCCCTGTACTCAAACATGGCAACCTGAAGGATGTAAATAACTATCGACTCATTGCTATTCTATGCACTGCCAGTAAGCTCCTCTAAATGGCAGTTGCATCGCAACTCGCTCACTTCCTCTAGGGACATGATGTGCTGTCCCCTGCCCAGCATGGTTTCCATAAAGGGCACAGCACATCGACTGCCCTTGCAGTGGTCACTACCCTGATCCAGTCCACAACTGACCAAGGCAAGTTTACTGGGGCCATCTTTGTTGATCTATCGAAGGCCTTCAACCGGGTGAACCACCCCCTCTACCTCTCTGCCCTGCAGTCCCATGGATTTTCCCTCCATGCCCTTGACTGATTTGCCAGTTACCTTGAGGGCAGACAGCAATATACCTGCTTTTATCTAACCCTCTCACCCCTCTCCCCAGTGAACAGCGGGGTGCCCCAAGGATCCGTTCTCAGACCAATCCTGTTCTCCCTGTTCATAAATGAGCTACCATCTGTCACTTCCAATGGGCACCTTACACTCTATGCCGACAACCTTGTTATCCTAGCCAGCTCTCAGCACATCACCTCTGTCAACTTTCAGCTCACCACCCATTTTGCTCATATCAGGAACTGGCTCGATGGGCACAAACTCACAGTAAACCTTAAGAAAACGCAGACGTTGCTCTTCAGCTCCATGGCAAAAACCTCCTCCTGAACGACCCCCTAAAAATCCAAGGATCTAGTAACTCCCTCCTTCTGATCACTGACTCTGTAAAATACCTAGGCATCACTCTCAAGCCCCAATTAGATCTCACCGCGCACATTCGGACCATGCGTAAAGCGACTAATGCCAAGCTTGACCTAGCTTATAGGGCTAAAGACTGCCTCACCCCTGCAGCTCAGCTTGCCATAGCTAAGGGGATTATCCTCCCCACACTCTGTTACGGGCTCGTTGCCTTTGCCCCTGTTCCGTCCTCTAGCCTCGCCAAGTGGGACACCACATACAATAATGCTTGCCGCTTCCCAGTCTCGGCCCCCTGCCTCACACACCATTGCAAGCTTTACTCTTGACTAGAGTGGCTACCCCCTGAGAAGTTCTGGACCTACACCCCTGGCAACTTCATTGACAACATAGTTAGAATGGCCACTCCTGCCTCCCTTGCCCTTCCAATAAAACATGCCTCCACTGTCAACAACCTTAGGTCGTGCGCAGCTAAGGCCTATTGGGTTCCCAAGACCCGCACCATCACAGGCAATCGGGCTTTCACTGTCCATGCACCAAAACTATGGGACTCCCTCCTTGCTCACGTCCATGCCTCCCCCTCCTACCCCTGCTTCAAATCCTCCTTATGGAACTACCTAAAAACCTCATCCACCTGCCTGTGTTAAGCTCCCACCTTCCCCCCTCAGCGTGCAGTCTCTCCCATTGTATATCTCTGCAGCTGACTACCCTCCTCAGGTACTTACCGCTCCAGGTGGAGCGGCATTTATCATTTGACTCCTGCCTTGTTGTTCTTGCTGTAAATTCCTAAATTATTTGTTGTTACCTCTGTATCACACTACGGCAGAGCTCATTGCTCCTGTATGTAAACTCTTGTATTACCAACTGTTGGAGCATGTGGCTCCTGTATGTAACCAAACTGCTGGAGCATGTGGCTCCTGTAGTAACCAAACTGTTGGAGCATGTAGCTCCTGTATGTAACCCAACTGTTGGAGCATGTGGCTCCTGTATGTAACCCAACTGTTGGAGCATGTGGCTCCTGTGTGTAATTGTTGTCTTATGCATACCCTGTAACTCTCCTGGGTTGTGCCTGAAAATAGGCACATTGCTGTCTAGTGTGCTTACCTGGTTAACAAAAGCAAATAAATAAAGAAACAATGAATGAAAAGCAATTTTAAGCTTAAACAAGGTAAACATTAATATACTGTAATTATAGCAAACAGTGTTGCGAATGTTAACTACATAATGGGTTGCAGTATAATAGTATATTTATTTACTCACATGAGTAGAAAGACTTTCATTACTAACACGTGACACCGCCACTCAAAGACATTCCCTGGTGTTTCAAATTCCCATTTTTCTGATGCTCTTGAAAAAGTTTTCAGGGTTTCTTTCTAGCACAAGTACATTCATAAATATATACAAACATTATTAGGACAATGATTTATTAAAATACGTCATGTCCAGCAAAGAATATATACAGTATGGCAGCAAAGAAATTAGCTCCCACAGTTGCAGCAATTGGTATCATTCAATGTGTTTTACCTAAATATCTGCTTGTCTTTGGTTACACTGCTTATTTAAGCAATAAAGCATAATGGGGTTGGTGAGATAAAGGTCCACCTCAAGTGGCTTGAAGCACGAGGTAAAGCCAAGTGCTTCCACCATCTCAGAAGGGCCATTATCCCTCATTATAAAATGGACACTTGTATCCTTGCATTTTGATTGGTTAATCATCAAGGATGGTGGAAGTACTACCACCAGGCTAAAAATGTCCTAGCCATCGGCTACCTGTTTATCCCAAAAAAAACATGTGTCAGTAGAATGTTCGTTTTTTTCAGGCAGCCATGTTTTCCCCTCACCTGTTCATCATCTGCACATCAAGTGATAACAGTTGCAGCTTGTTCCCACGACAAGGCAATAATTTAAAAACAAATTGATCATTTTTTTTCTGCTTGACAGTGTTTTTTTTAATCCTAAGAATGTATTTCTTAGGTCAGTATGACAGCACTAATACAGTAAAATATCTCTGCCTGTCACAAGCACTGCCAATTCACTGAAACAAATGTTTATTTAGTGATGGCACCAGTAAAATGAAGTACACACCTGTTAGATGCATCCCCTTTCTATTTTTTCGTCACAATCTGTGGTGCAGCACAGTTCTCCAGGATATACAGTAATCCACATCATTTGCATTGTTCACTGCCACTCCCCTTGCCATGGAGTCATGCTGAAAACCATCCAGATGCTCACAATTAAGTGCTCTTTCTAAGTAGTGCACATTCCCGCTGCCGCTTAGGCAAGCAGCGCTGCTTGGGCCTACCTTCTCAGTGAAGACCCCAACTGTCCTCATCATTGCCTGACCGTAGTAGCACAGTAAGTCTGCTGCTGTTGCTGAAATAATTAATAAAAAATAAAGGTAGTAAATAAAATGTTCACAGTAGCATAACAGTACATAAAAAACATGCTTCCCTATAAAAATAATTGTATGTGTGTGCATGTGTGCGTGGAAGAGGTGCGGTTGGGGGGGTTAGCGAGGGGCGGAGTGAAGAGACAGCAGCCAGCAAGACAATCACAGGAGCTGCAGAGATATGTGTAAACAGAAGCAGTAAAACTGTGTAATTCAATGAAATGTAATGTAAACTTGTGTCAATAAATGGCCCCATAATTAATGGGTCTTCCCTTTTTACCATAAGAGGACTGTGTCATAATTTGCTGTTATAAGAGGCGTTTATAATGGCAAACACGTACTGATCCTCCCCTCGCTTCTCTTGTCGCCGCTGCTGTGGCTCCTTCTGGTTCAATGCTTCCTTTCGCCGCAGCAACCACCAGAGAATTATGGTGGTAAATCACTTTTAAAACAAAAAAGTGATATTTTGTGCAAATGTGGGCTAGTAAAAATATTGTAACAAAATATAAAAACTGCCAAAAGAAAATTTGTCAACCGATTCACTGACTGAAAATTGAAGTGGAGCGCAGATACGGGAACGGCTCCTATTTTGTATAATTGCTGTGCCCAAAAAGAGAAGGCCCGACAATTATATAAAATAAAATATGAGGTGTTGTGAGCAAACTCGAAGTTTACACACACCCTGGGGGTTAGATGCTTTGCACAAACCCCTTAAGCTTCACTCTCGGGGTTTATGTAGTATCTAACCCCTCGAGTGTGTGTAAACTTCTCATTACACACAACACCCCATACTTTATGTTATATATTATGAACATCATAGTTGTCATGTGTTAATTTGAAAGTTATTAAATGCATCTGTCTATGGAAGTGAATGTGTATGTGTGGGGGGGGGGGACGGTGGAATGTTGTCAGTGTTCCAATGCAGTAATAGAATTCCTAACCTCTTTTCAAACCATCAGTGACAGTTTCACTTTACTCAGCATCTGTGAATGAGAAGAATAAACATGTCAGATATTCAGCCTGTTAATTTTGACCTTCTGGGCAGCAATGAGATATTCGAGCTGTGCTTCTGAGCTGTTAACTTACCTGTCAACATGCAGTCTACACCTCATCCTATAACAGAGAACACAGAAGCATCACTGACTGTGAATCACAATGAATTATCCACAAATGGTACATACAATGTAATAAAGAATAATGATTCATCAGTAACTACCAGAGATGTCACAGCAATGGACGAGTATCAACCAGAACCTGCAAGACAGACAAATAGTTTAGAAAGCACAAATGAGGGGCAGCAAGCAATGCCAATGACTGCGACTAGCAAAAGTGAAGCTGCAGAGTCATCATTACTTACCACCAATAAACCAGTTCACAGTGAGCCTCCACTTGTCCAGAGAATGAAGACAGCATCTGTGGGTCTGCAGCAGTCGACAAAACCTGAACCTCCTTCAGTGCAGTCATCCAAGGCTAACAGTACATCAACCGCAGTCAGTAAAAAAATAAGACACCAGTCATTAACAGCAAAAGAAATCCAAAAAATATAAATGGACAAATATGCGGTGAACATGCTTAGAAATACAGCATGGCTGGCCTGGTGGCACAGAGGGATGAGGTGCCGGCGTCTTACCTCACACCACACCGGCGACCCAGGTTTGGGAATGGACTTGGGGTGCCAGGGGCTGGCAGGGGAAGGAGAGGATTGAGCATCTGGAGGATTACTCTCCTCTCCTGGGGTAGGTTGGGTGGGCAACCTCTCTCTGTCAGTGACCCCCGGGGGATACTACAAGCAGCAGTGCACAAGAGGGACCAGAAAAGTGTGAAAATGCATGCATGCCATCCGGATGACGGTGGCTCACCTCCCTGCATCTCCCAGCCGAGATACCTCCAGGCTGCATTTCTATGCCCCAGTAAAGCTGAAAGGGAGCACTATGTGCACTTCTGTCTCTCCTCCCAAGGGCCCTGGTGGGATATGTAAGAGCCCCCAGCGAAGGGATACGTCCAGGACAACCAGGGCATCGGAAAGCTGGATGGTGGATTGGCAGAGGAGGCAATCGCAGAACTAGGCTGTCTGAAGGAAAGGATGACAGCGGGTGTGTCAGAGGAGGTAAAGAAATAATGCAAAAAAAAAAAAGTACAGCATGGGCACTTTCCATTTTTAGTTACTGGAAGACATCTAAAGGTTTACAAATTGACTTAAAAACAGCGAGTGTTAGTGACTTAAATGAAACATTTAAACAATTTTATTCTGAGATTCGTACATCAAATGGAGAGCAGTATGCCTTTTCCATCTTCAATAATCTGTGTGCCAGGCTAAACTGCTGTCTCAATGGTCTGCAGGTGGGGAGCAATATAAACATCATAACAGACTCCAACTTTAAAAGCTGTAACAACATGAGCATAGCAAAGACTTTCTGCAAACAGCAAAAATGACAAATCACCCCATCAAAGTCACTCCAGGCTACTCCAGAGCTCCACTAGTCATCACTGCAACCTATATTCCCCCACAACTTCAAAACATGGCACTCCAGTCTCTTTTGCAGCACCTCGTCAACTTTTCCAACATACTGGAACAGATCACCACGGGAGATCTAAATATCAACTGGGTAGCCAGCTCTGCCTCTTATGCAAAAGATGATGTAGCTGCCCTTGACCTCTCCCAACTAGTCACATCCCCCAATAGGCCCCACCCTACCAATGGCAACGCCATGCTACTGGACATTGTCCTTACAAACCAACCCCGCAAAATTGCCGACATCACATGCTGCCCAATGCCCTAAGTGATCACTTCCCCATCATTTTCACCTGGTCCTGTAAAAGTAACAGACCAACTAATAAAGTCACCTTACAGCATTGCCTGCAACCTGGCAAACTGGACAATCTCAGACAACACCTTGTCAACTGGGACTGGTCTCCAATTAAATCAGCACCAGACGTAGACGCTGTCTTCGGCTATTTTGTCCTCTCTTTTAACTCAGCTAGTGACATCTTTGCACCCGTTTCCAAGCTGATAATAAAGAAGCATGATTCCCTGTGGATTACCCCCTTCCTCATCAACCAACTGCGAACCAGCGATAACCTCTGGCACAAGTCCCTTGACTCTGGCAAACCCACAGACAGGCAAGCCTATAGGGCTGCATGCAATAAATGCACTGGGACCATAAGTAAGGCAAAGTCAGAATACTATAGCTCCATCCTTGCCTCCAGCTGGGGGGTCCTCCCAAAAATTTTGGGATAACACAAAAGAGCTCAATGGAAAAACCGTATCCCCCCTTGGCCAAACTTGATGTCAATGGCTCCCTCACCTCTGATCCCCAAGTCATTCCTGACAGTCTCAACTTCACCTTTACAGACCTTAGTGCAGTTTGTTCCCCCCCCAAATTCTTCAACCCTGCTCCTTTCCTCCCCAATGCACACAATACATACCCCCCTTTATACTTATGGGCTCTTGCATTGTACGAAGCCAAAGACTACCTACTTACATCCCTTAAGGGCCCTAATCACAGTAATGACACCCTAGACCTCAAGATCCTATGGCTCATCCTGGACTAGTACTTATACCCCTCATTGACATTCTCAACTTCTCCCTCTGTCGTGGCCAATTTCCCCATGTCTGGAAAACTGCCATGGTCACACCTAAACACAAAGGTGGGGACAGCACCTCCCCTGGGAACTACAGGTCAATATCGATTCTCCCTCCCCTCTCAAAAGCTCTAGAAAAATCGCCGCAGACCAGCTAACAGTCTGCCTTGACAGACATAACCTCCCCTGTGCAGAACAACATGCTTTCCGAAAAGGGCACAATACCTCTGCAGCTCTTCTTGAATTCTCCAATTATATTCACATAGCACTTGACAAAGGGCTTCTCAATGGTGCAGTCTACATTGACTTATAGAAGGCCTTCGGTACTGTCAGCCACCCATTTCTCATAGCCACCCTATCTCAGCTAGATCTGTCACAAGACCCCCTGGACTGTTTCACTAACTATCTCACCTCCTGCTCACAATGTGTGAAAATCAGAAGCAATCTCTCCAACATTCAGCAAGTTCATTCAGGAGTAGGGCTGCCACCTGACAGGTTTTTTTTTTACCTGATAATCAGATTTTCAGGGTCCCTATCTGATAATCCAGTTTTGCTCAGACTTTGTCATATCATTCATTGTTTAAGCTGCATGTACAGGTTACAAACAAGTTCTGTTGTCAATGTAGCCCTTTGTTTGTGAAAGCAGTCAACTTGGGAGGTGTAAAGTATGGCCATTGAGACCATTAGCAATTACATAACCTAGTCTTTTCCACTCTACATCTTAAAGTGGCATACTGTGGCAGCAAGTTGGGCAAAAAGCCTGCCCCCATCTTTTGCAACAGTAAAATATTCACTTGTCTTCCACATTCATTTGCAAGTAACCTTTTTCATCTTTAACCAAATTTAGGCATTTTTAAATGTTTTAAATGATTTTTTTCCCTCAAGAAAAAAAGTGTGGTCACTTCTTTGGCTTTGAAACAGTAATGTGGACATGAAAAGAAAATGGAGCCAGAAAGAGATATAACGTACATATTATAGGAAACAAACACTTTCTTTATTATATATCCATCATATACCAAGTATACTATTGTATGCTATTTACAGTATTTGCCTTGTGTCCCCCCAGATCATATCTGTAAATGAGATATCGTTTATTTCTGTATGGTTATCTTGTAAACCAATATAAATAAATAAATAACTAGGAAGAACCTAGGAAAGTAACTTTAACAGGTACAACATTACACATACCTCACAGGTATCCTAACAGGTACAGTATGTTAACATTTTTGTTGAACTTCTGCTTTAAGTGTTGTCTTTTACTGACATAACAAATGGCTTCAGAGAAGGAGCAATGCAGGATCAGTCATGAAAAGGGGTGGGGTTAGGGACGGAATTTAGGATCTGGTTTTTGCTTTCTTCCAAAGGTGGCAACCCTATTCAGGAGTCCCTCAGGGCTCGATCCTTGGCCCTCTTCTTTTTAGCCTTTACCTAAACTTACTCCCGAACTCATGCGCAGAAAAAATACTACTATATGCCGATGATGTGGTCCTCTTCACATCACACCGTGCCCTTGATCACCTCCAGAACACCCTTCAAGATGCTTTCTACCAGGCTGAAAACTGATTCCTTGACAGGAAACTTATTATTAATTTTATGAAGACTAAGCTTGTGTTATTCTCTAACAACCAGAATAAGCATATTGACGCCCACCTCCACATACTATCCAGAACACTCCTTCCCCTCGAAAGAGTCAGCACCTAAAAATATCTAGGCATTACTTTTGACATGGCCCTCACTTTTCATGACCACATACACACCCTTACATCTGCCGTAAACTCATGTATTGGCCTGCTGTACTGCCACAAGAGCTGCCTCCCCCCTGAAGCCCTGAGACTGACCACCAAATCCTCAGTCCTCTCACTGGTGGACTGTGGCCTGCTAGTATATAACGCAGTGGACAAAACTTCACTCAACAAAATAAAAACAGCACTAGACAAAGTCTGCAGACTGCAGGCTGCTCATGTGGGCCCCCTTACTCGCCCACACCTGCTCACTATATGTACAGGCAGAATTACTTGACTTTGACAAAAGGCTATGCTACCAAACTTGCCTTCTCTCTAAAAAAATATTAGCTGGTCTAATACCCCTTGGTGTATCTGCGGTACATAATCCCTCTGCCTTCACAGCATCCACCCAAAGCTCACACCAAAGGTCCTTACAAACACCTAGAGTCAGGACATCATTAGCCCAAAGATCTTTCCCTTGTTGAGCTCCATCCTGGTTCAGCTCCCTACCTCCTGAGATCTCATCATTACAAAAGATTGGCCCTTTTAAAACCACCCTTAAGCACTGCCTGTTTGCCACCCATTCTTGTGACTGTTTTTAGATCCCCAGGACCCTGGCCACTCAGGCCCTCCATTTCTACCTCACACTTAAAATGTTATAGTCTCAGGAAAATGAATGTTACATGAATTTGTGCCTAGCTACCTACTCATATAGGATCTGACCCACCTCCTTATTCATGTCTATACCATACTGTATGTTACATCCACTGACTTGTTTCTTGTGGTAACAGCTTGTATATGTGTTTTATAAGAGTGGCATATGATTGTTTACTGTACCAGTCTATGTACCTTGATGAGGGGCCTTTGTAAATGAGTTTCCTGACTTAAAGGGTTGTAATTACGATAAATATAAATAAATAAAAAGTCTGAATGACATCCATTGATAAGCCAGTCAGATCTGAATAAGCGGAAACTCTCTAGTGTGGTGTCTCCTCAAACAGCACATGGCTTAGTACATAAGGTATGGGTTGATATCTAGCTGAACATATCCAGGCGTGGAAGAGAGGGCCTACGTGACCTGAAAAAGGACTAATTTTTGCTAAAAAAAAGACTCCAGTGGTTAGAATATGTAACGCTTCAATATAATGAGCCAACAAAAAAATCATAAGAATTCTAATGAGATAAATAAGCAAGAAACCAGAGGTTTCATGTACGCTATGCCAGGAGACTCAATGTGCCCGGTTCTTAGTTTTCAAAAGTACATTTCGGAAATGCCTGTTAATGCACTTGCATTCTACCTCCATCCAAAGAGGCAGCCTCACTGCATACTGGACACAGTTGAAATGTGGCACACCAAAGAGCCGATGGGTGTGAACTTCCTATCCTCAGTGATGCCATGACTGTCAAAAGAAGCAGAACTCAGCCAATGGTAATATCAGTTTTCCATTAGAAGCATAGTTTAACTGTTTGTTTGTGTGTGTGTGTGTGTGTGTGTGTGTGTGTGTGTGTGTGTGTGTGTGTTACTGTATGTGCCTATGCTTTCAATAATGTATTTTTCCTGATAGTCTGTCTCATAACAGGTATACCACCCATTCAGTGAGGGCCACAGCAGTGCAAATTCTTTCACATGCAGGTCTAGAGGCACGTGAAATAATGTCTATGACTGGACACAGGTGCAAGGTGAGCCTACACAGTTACTGGGCAGCATCTAGCAGCGAACGTCAAAAGTGGAACCATATCCTGTCAGGGAATGAGCCATCAACTGAAGGCACTGACAAAAAGAAGAAAATTCAACAAGAAGGTAAAGAAAATGATGAGACACAGCCATGGCGAGCAAAGAACATTCCAGGAATGGACTTGACTGACCAGGTACTCCCTCTGGCAGGACCATGGAACCTAATAAATTGCACATTTCCAAGCAGTGTGCAGTTTATAAACTTGCAAAAATGAACTTGATTGACTCAATAGATATCATTAACATTTTTTAATCAGTTTTCAGTCCCCTGTGTTAAAAGTTAGTTTGGGACTATTTTCTGGTGCGTAATGTTATTTTAACAAAAAGTTAATAAATTCATTGTTTTTTCATCCTATTCATTACTGTTTGTATTTTTTTAAAATAGAGGCCCATTTTCTTCAATGTCATGCATCACCTCTACTTGACTCCTACTCATCTATTCAGACGGGGAGCACTCAGCTCACCTCTTTGTTGAAATTGCAAGAAGGAAGAAGGTACTTTGTATCATTTGTTATGGTTGTGCCTGGTGATACGGACTCTTTGGAGAGCCATTAGCAGAATCTTAGACCCTATCCTTGGCTCAAATAATATGGTTGCTCCTGAGATTTGTCTATTACATGTTTTCCCAATGGCCACCTCCAGGGTTTGGAGAGCACTTGTCTCTCTCGTCTCAGCAGTTATGAAGTTGTTAATCTTAAGGCACTGGTCATCTGACAACTCTCCAACCCTATTAGAGTGGCATAGGGAATGTACCCTAGCACTACAGCTCGAGAAACATATTGCTTATATGTGGGTAAACATGAATATTATAAATCTCTCTGGGGTCCTTTAGAGTTCTTTTTGATGACTTGGAAGCCGAGAAATTAAATAGCCTTCGAATCGGATTGATTAATTCCTTATTTTCTATTACTGTTATTACTCGTAACCTTTGGGGTGGGGGGATGGGGAGGGTAGTTTGTTTTGTGTTTCTTCTCTCTTATTATCGCAACAGAAAGTGCGGTGAATGTAATATTGAATCTAAGGGTTTTGGCCCTGCACTTTCAGTGTAACACTTCATTATTTGTTCATTCGATGTTGTTGTTTGGTTAAAAGTAATAAAAATGTTAATTAAAAAAAAAAATAGAGGCCCATTTTATAAGCACAATTAGACATGGCTGGGTGTTGGTAGTACTGAGATACCCACACACCCAGGGGCTGAAGGCACTCTGCCTACAACCTTGTGTCTCACTATGCTCCTGGGTGTGCAGGTATCTCAGTACTACCAACACCCAGCCATGACTTATTACTTACATAACATCCCCCCCCCCCCCGGAGTGCTTTACTGTGATTATGAAATGGGTCCATGTTACTAAACTGTACATAAATATTTTAAAACATTTTTTTACATTAGATTTTGAAAAATATTAAAAAAATTTAAAATAAATGTTTAGAAGCAAAAAATAGTCCTATTTGAACAGTGTTTTTTTTCTTTTTGCCAGCAGGTGGTGCCAGTGCTGCATATAGGCAGTTAGCACTTCCTGGCAGATTAACTTGCCATCACTGTTCTTTGGATGGGGGTGCTTTAAGATCAAGCATGCTGTATTTGCCTCCTGTTACCCTTTTAGCCACATGTTTGGGAACTGTAAGCTGTTACTAATATTTTTTTTAAAGTCCGAACAGTAAACAGCAGTTAATTTTGGTGTCCAGTGCATGAGACAGAACAGGATCCAGTTGAGACAGAGCCATACATCTGCTCCTCTTAAATGCAAAATAAAAAAAAATAAAAAACTGGCAACCAGAAGCAGCAGGATAAGCATGACTGGGGAGAGAAGCGCTGTGTCACTGCTGCAACGGTATGATGATAGTATGTTGCTGTACACAAGGCAGGCCACTGTTGACGCTGGAGGAAGCATTGGATATAGAAGCCTGTTTGCCATGGTTTCCTTTATTAAAAAAAGCTTGTTTTCTTTAGCAGCATTTTGTCTCATGTGTGGTCTGCGAGACAAAGTTGATGGAGGGAAGTGCAGTCAACAGATTAAAAAAATCTGTACTGGAGAGCGGGACTGGAGAATGCAGTGTCACAGAAGACATGAAACTTCATTGAGATACCTGTTATCTGGGGGAAGCTGCAGTCTGTTGAGCCAGTGTTGGGCTATTTATGTGGTGCAGAGTCTGGTTTACCAGGAGCTACTTTCACCTGGGCCTCTGTGCCAGAATATCGGCCTGGATGAAAGCAGCTCTCCACCAATCAGGAAGCTAGATTCTTAATACCCATTTCATAATTTATGTTAAAGACTTTGCCATTCTGCATACACTTTTGAATTGTTTGAACAGCATTCTTGCAAGTTTTATTTTTAATTGAGATGTTTGAATTATTTTTGTCCTGAATTGACCACCTCTGAAACTGCAACTCTGAAAGCAGATATAACCAAAAGAAGCATGGCAACACCTTTATTTCTTTCTGTTTCTATATTTGTAACCATATTCTACATCTATCAACAATTTTTTATGAAAATGACATGGGTGTGAAATAGTTTTATGAATAAAAACATACGAATATTTATTAGTTCATGCAGGTATCATAGTGTTGGTAATTTACCCTTTATGTCTACATTTGTGGAGAAACATGAAGCACGCATCATGACAAATGATGTGTCCTTGTTCCACGAGTTCTTTCACACTCATGTTTACATATAAAATATTGATGTTTTAACCACATAAAACAATCTGATCCCTTCCAGATTTGTTAGATAAAGAGAGATTACGTCTCACCAATGTAACTTAAAAACAACCATGGCAACCCATGTTTTTTGTTGTGGATTTTAAATGTTTAGATAACTATGATGAACCTGGCAAAACATTATGACTGTGACATGTGGTTGCTCAAACAGCAGGGAACATCCTTGAGTTATGGATCCTACCACACACTAGTGGAGATAAATGCGCTATTGCACTGCATCTCATTATGAGTTTCTCTTTTTATCTCTCCCATTATTACATTCGCATGCGCAAGGAACGTTTTGGGAGAGTAGCACACTTTGGAGGTGTGCCTCTCCCATTCAATCTAGTGCTCTGTTGAGCAGACGTGGCAGTCCTGCACCAATGGGTGTGGGAGCTCTGTATGACAGCAGTGGTCTTCGCTTCAAAGGAAACCACCGCTGTCATTCCGAGCACTGCATCACACCGCCCCCCCCTTGTGTCACTCGCTCCCACCCCCATGTCACGCTGCCCCAAAGCTTTGGTGCCACACTGGGAGCCCACCCAAGCGTGGCAAGCGTTGTTGCTGACCAGGGGCTGCCCAATCCCTCGTCGGCTCAAGGCCCCCCAAGCCATCCCTTCTACCATGCTTAGGCCCGCACAGCACTTGGCAAACCTCCTGTTTATTTTGCCAATGGGGGTGCCCAATCCCCATCGGCTCCTCGGCCCCCGCGTAGTTTGCCGAGGGGTGCCCAATCCTCCGCTCGGCTCCTCAGCCCTCCCAGCCATCTTCTGCCATGCTGGAAGCCCATCCCAGCATGGCAAGCATCCCATGTAGTCCGTTTTTTAAAACCTGTAAAGAAAAACGGTCCCATGTAGTCTCCAGTCCCCCATAACCCACACCCACCCACTGCACACCCAGCCTCGCCACCCCCCACCCCATACTTACCTCCAGAGCTCGGCGCGACAATCTTCGGTGGACCGGGAACATGTCTGCACTCTTCAAAGCTGACCGCGAACTGAGGAAATGCCGGTAAGCTGTATAATGGGCTAGATAGGGCGGTTTCAACTTTATTGCATATTTCAGTCATTTTTTGGAATTGTTGCACCAAATTTTCAACATGGGGTTTTTGGGACCCCTTCTCATGAATGATGTCACTGTCATGGTGTTTCAGAGCATCGTTGCGCAGTTCCTACACAGGCTTGTAAGTTCGCGAATTTTCAATATTTTCACTCCAGATTTTCAACATTGCCATTTTACCACACCTCCTTACGAGCAGTACAGCTGTCATTTTTCATATCCTGCCCAAAATGTGTTTCCGCCCATGTAGTGCACAATGGCGCAGTCGGTGTGCAAAATCAATGTATGGCACACAGTTAGACAATCACGGTGACACTGTTCATTAGCAGAGGTTTTAAAATGCCAATGTTGACAATTTGGTGAAAAAATTTCTAATAATGACTGTTTTATGAGCGTGCACTGCACAGTTCCCACGCACGCTCATAAGTTTGCGAATTTTCAAGATTTCCACTCCAGATTTTCAGCAGTGCCATTTTACCACACTTCCTTATGAGCAGTACAGCTGTCATTTTTCACATCCTGCCCAAAATGTGTTTCCGCCTATGTAGCACACAATAGGGGTGACAAAAAGGTCACGCTGAAAATTTATTGTGCAAATACCAGCAATCGCACAGGACATTAGGGTAAAGCACCATACATACCAAACACCACTGCAAATACCTGCAAGTGAACGTTCGGCATTGACAAATGCTTGTTTATTACTGACAACTTTATGTGAAAACCAGGCTCTTTGTCCTCTAGACTTCATCTCATCTTCCTGCTTTCCCTCAAAATCTTTTGAAACATCATAAACTGTTGCTGTAGAAAGGATAACGTCACAAGCAGAGCATTTTAGAGAAAAGCAGAAGGGTGAGACAAAGTTTGGAGGGCTCAGATCCTATTTTCATGTAAATGTTCTCAGTAATAAGGAACGAAAGGAGATCAATGCAAGAAATGCATGAAGCTGCACCTGGTTTGTTCTGTATGTTATATACTTAAAATCACTCTGAACTGTCTCTCTCGCTTAGCTGATATTGCTGCTGACAACCAGTATGTGGAGTTTTTGAAACAGTGGGCAATGAGTTAAGCTGGCATTAATGGTAAATGTGTGTCTTGTGAAAAATTGCTTCTGGAGATTTAAAACCTATGAGGACTTCTGGGGCTGTCTAATAATACACCAAGAAGCTCCTACCACCTTTACCTGCCATTTACATTTCATGTTAATCTTTCACATTCAGCATGATTATGCATTAGTTGCCCCTGTTCATTATTGATCTCATACACCTTCTGTCTCTCTATCTCTCTTCCTATCTACCCTACAGACTTTTATTTATGTCCTCTCAGGCATCACCAGGATGCCACAATCAACTCATCAGCTATGGCTGATAATTTCGTATCAAACATCTTGTCAGCTTTGTAAAATACCTCCTTGTTTAGCCATCACAGCAGCAAAAAATAACCCCATTCATTCTAAACACTTATATGACTATCTGTCTACTGCTGTTATAACATCAGTGACTCCCAGTGTCAGCTTTTCAGGCTCCAATCTGTCCTGCTTTCATGTCCTGCTACTGGCTACAAGTTGTTTGTAATAGAAATATGGAAATATAGACTTTAAAGGCAGATATGGACCGCTTGACCCACCTAGTCTGCCCCTTTCCCTACCTATTGGATAAGCTGCAGATCCTAGTTAACCAACAGCCTGCTCCTTCCTAGCCTCCCCCCCCCAGAATTAGCTTATGTCTGTCCCATGCATTCTTGAATTCCCCCACTGTTTTTGACCCCACAACCTCCCCAGGAAGGCCATTCCATGCTTCTACCACACTCTCTGTGAAAAAAATACTTCCTCACATTGCCCCTGAGCTGTCCCCCCTCTATTTTCAAATTGTGTCCCCTTGTTCTTGCACATCTCTTTTTCTGAAGATGCTACCCTCTTGGACTTTGTTGATTTCCTTGAGGTATTTGAAAGTTTCTATCATGTCCCCTCTCTCTCTCTCTCTCTCTCTCTCCTTTCCTCAAGGGTATACGTGTTAAGCTCCTTTAGTCTCTCTTTGTATGGCTTCTGTTGCAGATCCTGCACCATTTTAGTTGCCCTCCTCTGAACTGACTCCATCCTGTGCATGTTCTTGTGGAGATGGGGTCTCCAGAACTGCATGCAGAACTCCAGATGGGGTTTCACCAACTGTCTATACAGAGGGATAACAACTTCTTGTTTTCTACAGGTGTTAACTCTCCCTATACATCCCAGTATCTCCCCGGCCATCCTTACTGCCTTCTCACATTGCTTGCTTACCTTTAGGTCATCTGATATGACTACCCCAGGTCCCTTTCAATTTTTGTTGTTGTTAATACCCCACCATTCTGTACTCTTCCTGAGTTTTTGTTTCTCAGGTGCATTACTTTGCACTTCTTTGCATTGAATCTAAGCTGCCATACTTTTGACAAAAAACTCCTACTCGTGACTACTCACCTATAAACATGAATATCGTCAACATATCAAATTATTATTTTTTTTATCAAGAGAGACACACTAAGCTGAAAGCTTGTTTACAGATGCGACCTGGGAGTGCAAGGAAATTAAGTGACTTGCTTGGGGTCACATGGTATACAAGTGGGGGCTTTGGGATTCAAACCCAGGTCTCTAGGTTTGCAACTCAGAGCCTTAGACCACTGTGCTATACTGCCTCAAATAAGATGTTTTTGTCTCAACAAATGTTTACTGACACTGGACTCCACTCCTAATGAGAGCACATATGCCTACTGGGAAGCCCATGCTATATATGTATATGGTCAAAAGCACATGAGAATTACAGCAAGGTATAAAAATGTGCTGAGAAAATAGTGTGAGTGAAAAGAGCTACTGGGGAGTTATAGCATGGGCATTCTTGCAATATACATGTAGTTCTTTTCAGTCAGAACCAGCAGTCTAAGGTTTCTATTGTGTGCTAGATGACTATGCTGGCTGTGTTTTTAGTGGTTAGAATGACAGGCTGTGAATGGCTAGTATGTCCAGCTGACCTTGGTTCAAGTCTTACTCCATTTCATTTTTCTGTCCATCGCACCCCCCAACTTGTCCACCCCAAGTTGTATTCCCAAATAATTTATTTTAGCTACCCACCTGCCCAAATTTCTCCCCCATCTGAATTGCTTCCCGCATGAAGGTCATTTACTTTATCTACACACCCATCCAAATTTCTCCCCCATCTGAGTTGTGTGCCCCACAGAGTTTGTTTATTTTATCTACCCACCTGCCCAGATTTCTCCCCCCATCTGAATTCCATGTCCCATGGAGTTCTCTTACAACATCTGTACCCTCCCCCACGCATTGTGTTCTTTGTTTCATGCTTGCTCTGAACTCCAGGGTAGTTTTGGTGCTGTCTGTAGTACTCATTGTTTTCCCAGAGTTCTGTCTTGTCTGTCACTGTTTTCCCTGTGTGGTTTTTGACTGCACTATTTTGCAGATGTTCTTTTTACCTAAACCCTGCTTTACCAGGTGGTTGCTCTGTCCTGATCCCTGCTCTACCCTTTCCCTCCAACATATTCATCTACAGGAAGCCCATCCATGGTACTGCACCTTTGTCTTGATTGCCACTCTTCACACCCTGGTAAAGATATACACTTACCAGCAGCTTATCTCATGTGACCCACTATTGCCCCATCTCTGCCCACACAAAAACCATTGTGCCCCTGGGTGCTAATCCCATGCCAAAAACAAACACACCAACTGTTTGTCTCCTGTTTTCCTTTTTTCATTCACTTTCCTTTCCTACTTACACTATTTTGCTCTAGCTGTTCAATAAACTCTGTTTTCTCTGTTCTGTTTATATTTACTTTTATTCTCTAGCCTTTCTCTCCAGGTTTTGCACAAGTTCCAAAATGTGATTGTCTGCACCTAAGGGAAATGAAAGGACTCACAAAATGTTCTTCTCTTTATGAAAATGTATTTTTGAGTTTTTACATTTTTCCCTCACCACAGTGGTTTAGTACAAATTACTTGGAGGCATGGACCAACACCCCCACAAGTCTGTCCATTAGGCAAAGAGGTGGCAGCAATGAGCAAGAGGCGCAAGTGATTCATATGCTGGCATAATCGACAGTATTATTTTGAAAAATTCAAGATCACAAGCAGTCTAAGGAAACAATAGTGTCATGTGTGAACCTGTTAATTTCCCAGTCATAACACTGTAACTATTATAATGTGTGTTATTCATTTCTTAATTTTACCCTTGGTCTTTTCTATGTCCAACAACTACACAGCAAATATTTATTTAGTTAGTTTGTGTTGACCGGGAAAGGAGGACAAGATAATTCTGTTTATTTGCAGCCGTGTCCTGGGAGAGGGGTTTGCAGATGGATGACAACTGACACGGAACCAGATTAAGCTGTTGGTGGTATTTTATTTTAGTGAATAGGGGAAATTTGACCAGGACGCCAGGGAAATTCCCTGGCAGAAGTACTTTTGGAGCCTGAACCAAAAATAAACAGAAAGGGCATGGGCCCAGTAAAACCAGAAGAAGAAGGATGGGCTCTAGGGCCACATCTAAAAAAGTGCCATGAATATATGGAGCATGGTGTAAATCTTCATGAGGCAATGAAGCGAAGATAGCCTCCCTGAATACTTATAGTATTCTGCCAGAGAGAAAGCACTTAGCGACATCTCATTATTTTCTAATTATGGATTTGATATTATTTTTCTTTCAGGGTACAAGACTAATAGCAACCATAGACATTACCAATGCAAGTAATGGTTGGGTGTGGGGATCCAGCTTCTGGTCACAGAGTTCTGAGGTGTGTAGTGGGGTGGAGATTTGTTTTATGAGACATGATGTGAATATAGTGTATATGGTGAAAATAGAGGCAGGTAGGGCACTATTGTTAGACGTACAATACAGGGGGTACATTTTTGACATATCGATATCTATGCCCCACAAGTGAAGACTGCACAGATAGATTTGTTGAAAAATATTTTGCTATATTTGTTTACTTCAAGAAATATCCTGCTCAGGTGAGATTTTAATATTAGTTGTTTTTTTTGACTGATAGGGGACTTAAAACATCCAACATGTATTATGATACTTCCTATTTAAATCAGCTCCTAAAAATGACAGGGTTGATAGACGTATTTCAGTCAGAAACATTTAAAGTACCTCGTACATATTTCAAAGGAAATATTTCCACCAGGAATGATTTTTGGTTCATTTCCCCAAGTGTATTTATCAGGACAAAAACAGTGATACCTGTGGCAACATGTGATCATGGGTTACTCAGTGTCACGTTATCTGATTTTGAAAGGACCCCTAGAGGGAAATAATATTGGAAGTTGAACACTAGTTTGTTTGAAAATACAGAAATTAAGGAAGGATTTGGCCATCTCATAGAAGCAAGAAAGTCAGTGTTATTTTTGTATGACTCTGTAGATAATTGGTGAGAGGACAGTAAGGCCTATTTTCAGCAATATATGCAGCTCATGGAGAGGTTGAATGGTAAGGAGAAAAAGGAGAAGTATTTTCAGTTGAAGAATGAACTCTTCGGGTTGTATTAACTTCAGGCAGACAGTGATATCTCTTATCAAGACCAAATTAGTGAGATTAAGGAAAAATGATAGAAATTCAGTATAATCCAATGAAAACCTGGGAAAAAGAACACAAATTTGGTTAAATGTGAAAACAGGGGAGTGTCAACCCATTTGACACATGTACTATACAGAGACAGAATAAGGTCATGACTCACCTGAAAACATTAGATGGGAAAGAAGTTAATACTAAACAGAGATTCTTTCTGAAGTTGAGGTTTATATTCCCCCAAAATTCGAGATGACCCAATTGAGAAAGAAGAGGTCAAAAAATGGTTGACCTTGTGCAATTTGCCTCAAATTGCTGAGTACTGTGTAGCTTCTTTGACAGTACCAATATCAGAATTAGAATTAGCTTTGGTTATTCATAATCTGAAAGCAGGGGCTGCTCCAGGTCCAAATGATCTGCCTAATGAATTTTACAAAATAATTCTCCCTAGCCTATTGGAAGAACTGATTCAAGTATTTAATTCCTGTCTACAAACATATCATATGCCTGATAGCATGAAAGAATGGTTGTTAATCCTATTACATAAAGGAGGGGATAGAGAGTATTTAAATAATTGGAGATTGATTCCTCTTTTAAACTCAGCTTGCAAGATATTGACTAAAATATTTAAACATTTATTACTTTTAGTTTTAGATATTTTGATCCACCCTACCCAGTTCTGTGCTGTACCAGAGAGGAAAATAGTGGCTAGGTTAATTCTCCTGAGAGAAATCCAGGAGAAAGGAAATAGTAAAGAGTTTAATATGTATCTGGAAAGTCTTGATCAGACAAAGGCATTTGATAGGGTAAATCATGAGTATCTGTGGCTAGTGCTTGCTGCATGTGGTTTCCCAAAATGTTTTATAGAATGAATTAAGATATACTATTATAGAACTGTGATTAGACCATACTTAAATGGTTGGGTAGGGCAGGCATGGCCTGTAGCTAGAGAAGTTTGATAAGGATGTCCCTGAGTCTGGCTCTGTATGCCCCAATATTAAATCAATTGTTTTTTATGCTACAGCAGAATGACAATATTGTTGGTGCATCTGTGCATAGTGAAGATCAGGAAATAAAAGTGGTTTCATATGCAGATGACATGTGTCTGATAGTGGCAGACCAGACCACAGTCAATACGACAGAGCAGGTGGTGGCTTATTTCTCCATACAAACAAAAACAGAAATAAATTATGGAAAAAGCAAATGCCTCCCTATAGGTAAGATGTTGGACATAAAATACTAGGGGGATATTTTGTCCCAGGAGACATGTGTTCTTATAACTGGAATATTCTTACACAAGAAAGCAAACTGAGAATTCAAAGGTGGAATTCATAGTATATGTCCAAATTACAAAGGGTGTACATGGTTAAAATGTTTCTGTTGACAATGTTCCTACATTTATGCACTGTGTCACCCCCTCAAAACAACTAGAGACCATTTATAGCATCTTTTGCAATGCATTTGGGGCAGCTGGCTCAATCTAGTAAAGAGGGATGTAACACATGTATCATTAAAAAATAAGGGTTTTAATATGATACACTGAATTGTATTCTTTTTCACAATGTTCTTGTATACTAATATAAAACCATTAGGTCAACATTTTGGGCAGATCTGGATCCCCTTGGTAGTGGATCAAATTAACCCATGGCTGCAGTCCTGGGAACTCGAATCTCCAATACAAAAACCAAAATCTATAGTGGGGTTCCCATATTTTATGCAATACATTTTTGGTAAATAAAAACTTTGGTCAATTCAGAAACAATTACTTTTAAAGTTGACTCATATGGAAATGTATAGACATATTGTCTCAGTTTTTTTTAAGGAACATCCTCGATATTGGGTTATGGAACCACATGAAATTAGACAAATTGGGTCCATGTTAACAAACCCTCGGTTAAGAGGTAAGATGTGAGACATAATGTGGCTATGTGCTAATGAGAAGTTGAATATTAAGAATAATTAGAAACATAAAGAAACTTTGGAGAGAATATGTACCAGGACTGATTTGTGTTCAGGGATCCTAAAATCTACAGACCATTTATTTTTCAAATGTACATTTATTCTCTCCTTTTGGATTATTTTATATGCAAATTTGTGTAAATCACCATTCCATCTATTGACTAGAGATATTATTGTTTTAGGAATTTTACCCCAGGCTTGGGATAAGTATGATACAGGAATGATTAATTTAATTTTGCTAATTTTAAAATATCACATTTGGCATGCACGGTGTCAGTTTACTCTATAAAAGATGGTTCACAGCTGAACAATTGTTTTGGATCATCCATAATGCAGTAGTAGAGATGAAATGTCAGGAAAAACAAAAACATATTGTAGTTCAGTTTCAATCCTAGTGGAAAAATATGGATTGGATAGATGAAGTATAATAGATATGGCAAAAGATGAGATGGCTAGTAATAACTGGGTGGGAGACATTGGCGGGGGGGGGTACATGTTGTAGTCAGAGCCTAGGATTGCTTTGTTTCCCTTTTCCCTTTTATTTGAAATAGGAGTAAGTTTTCTTTTGAATATTAAGGAGTTGTTCTTTCCGTTTTGCTTTCAGGTTTGGAACAGGTTTGAACAAAATGAAGAAGCTAATTACAGAGGACAACATGGGAATACCTATTTGGTATAATTTATATATTTTTGTTATTCCATTTTAAGTTTGTGTGATGTAACACTGTCGTAAATATTTCATTTAAAGTTATCATTAAAAATGAAATTCCCATATTTTTTTGTTGGGGTGGTGTTTTAATTTTACTTTTATTTCCTTTGGTTTTGAATATGAATTGAGAGTTTAGCGATAGGAGGGGTATGATTGCAACACGTATTTGGTTTGTTGTTGTATTTGTTCATTTTCTGTGAAATAACACTGTTTGTAACAATTTGATTTAAAGTTGTAATAGAAAAATCCCCTACTCTTTTCAAGAAATGCCATGGGATCTTTAACATCCACCTGAATTACTGCCAGGACAGGCAGATGGGACCTTGGTTTAATGTCTCATCTGAAATATGGCACCTAAGGAGTGCAGCACCCCTCTCATGCTGCACATCAGTGTCAGTATTGGGATATAACCCAAGTGCTGGTATGGGGATAAAACCCACAGCCTTCTGTACTTCTGACCTCAGAGGGGAGTGTGCAACCTGCTGAGCCACTGACACTGCTAAGCAAGCAAACATTTGGCATTGATAAATGGTTGTTTAGGTATGTACAGTAATTAAAAAGAGGAAGACAAGGGGTGGGATTATAAGGTTAAAAAGGGAAGATGGGACTGTGCAGAGGTTGACCAGAAAAAGACAGACATCCATAAATAGTTTTGTTTAGTGTTCACAGAAGATGGAAAAGGGGAAGGGCCACATAAAAGTAACAGGAGCGTTGGGGATAGAGAGGTAGACACGAGTCCTTTTTTTGGGAGGAGAGAGTCTTGAAGGGACTCATTCATCTGAAAGTGAAAAACGCTGTGGGGCCAGATTGGAAGCATTAAGGGTATTGGGTGAGCTCAGGGGTTACTGGCTGCACTTCTGACAGTTCTTCTTAACAGCTCACTGGAAACAGGAGTGTGGTCCCAGAGAACTGGAGAGGGCAGAAGTAGTCCCATTTCAGAGAAGTGATAGCAAGGAGATTGCTGGCAATTATGGGTCAGTCAGCCTGTCATCAGTAGAGGGAAAGTTAATGGATTAATTGCTGAAGGAAAGGACTGTGGAGTATCTCAAATCCAATGGACTACATGGCCTGAGGCAGCATAGATTCATGGAAGGGTTCATGTGAAATGAATCTGATACATGTCTTTGACTGGGTGACAAAGGAATTAGATCAGGATGGAGAGGCAAACATACCCTATGTAGATTTCAGTAAGGGTTTTGACAGTGGTCAGCATAGGAGAGTAATGAGCAAGCTGGGCAGCTTAGGAGTGGGTTCAAAGTTGGTAAACTGAATAAGAAATTGATTAGGGGCTAGTAGACAAAGGGTGGTGGTAAACAGAGCTCAATCTGAGGATAGAGGGTGACCAGCAGGTACATCATGGTTCAGTGCTGAGACCAGTCCTCTTTAATGTCTTTATAAGTGACATTTTAGAGGAGCTAAAAGGGAAGATCTGTCTCTTTGTGGATGACACCAAAATCTGTAATAGGGTGGACACTCCAGGGGACTGGAAAGGATAAGCAGAGACCAGGAGAAACTAGAGGAGTGGTCAAGGATATGGCAGCTGGGGTTTAATGCAAAAAAGTGCAAAATAATGCACTTAGAGCACAGAAAACCAGAGGTAGAGTATTAAATGTGTGGAGTAGTACTGACAACCACAAAGCAAGAAAGAGGCCGGAAGGTAATCATGTCTGATGACCTAAAGGTGGCCAGGCAGTCTGTCAAGGCAGCTGAGAGGACTAGTGGGATGCTGGGGTGCATAGGGAGGGGTATCACCAGCAAAAAGAGGGAGCTGATGTTGCCTCAGTATAGATTTCTAGAAAGACTAGAAAGAGAGATTCCACCTAGAATACTGTTTCCAGTTCTAGTGACTACATCACCAGAAGGACATAAACAGAGTGCATGTGGTCCAGAGGTGGGTAACAAAAATGGTACAGGATCTATGTCAAAATCCGTACAATGAAAGCTTCAGTAGGTAGCCATAGAAGGGGGAGGGGAATGATAGAGATCTTTAAATACCTCACAGGCGTAAATAAGTTACAGGATTTAATTATTTTTCAGGAAAAAAGGTGTTCAAGAACATGCTATGAAGTTGATGGGGTAGATTCCCGAGAGATATGAGGAAGTACTTCTTCACAGAAAAAAATGGTACATTCCTGGAACAGTCTACCAGCAGAGGTGGTGGGAGTGAAAACAGTGTTGGGGTTCATGAATGAAAGGGAGAGACACAAGGGAATCATAGTGAAAAGGACGGGGGGGGGGAGTATTGTAAGTAGTGCAGGGTCTGTGGTGATAATGTAGGTAGGGAAAAATGGGCAGACTGGGTGGGCCACACAGTCCTTATCTGCAATGGAAGTCTATGCTTCTAATATAAAAAAAGAAAAAGCACAATATGAAAAAAATGGCATTGATTGAAGAAAAAGGAATGTAAAGGGCATATAATGTCTATATATATATATATATATATATATATATATATATATATATATATATTTATTTGCTTTTGTATTTTCTTTATGTATTTCTGTGGGGATTAATGATATAATTTGAACATCTATAGGGCCAGGAAGAACCTAGTAATTGGCATGGAGGTAAAATACAGACTGCAGATGGCATAAACCTTAAACTCAGCAATCAATATTAGTTATTACTGTAATGCAGCACTGCGTTGCAGTGGTCTTACTGGATTACAGACTCCATTACAACACTACAAACATACTGTAGCAATCAATAGCAGTGGCATGACAACACCACTTAATACAAGGATGCTAGAGTTGTAAATATTCATTGCTGATCTAAAGGCTTTTAATACTATTTGTTTGTAGCCTGCTTTAATCCATGCCAATTACTGCACTGAGACAAGAAGGGGTTTGGTAGAATTCTGAAACATGAACATGATTCCTGGGACCCAAACTGCATCCAGCAAGATTTGCCTATGGCCAAGTAGTCTTTCAGCAACTGAAAGATTACTTAGAATCCTATAGTATTTACAGTCTATCCCAATCAGACATTTGCCCTGGTCACATTACAATGACTGCACTAGTATAGATAACAACCAACATCCAGGTATCCCTGGATAAATGCCTCCTGGTCGGGGCCATATTTATAGATATGTCCAAAGCTTTTGACACCCTAAATCATGTGATATTGTTGGACAAGTTAAAATGGGTGGGCCTCGACCAGGTGGCCCTGAGTTGGTTCAAGGAATATTTAACTGGGAGATCTCAGTTGGTATCTTTAGGTACTCATGTATTCCAGTTGGAAAATAATAATTAACTAATTTATTTATTTATTGGAATTTCAGAAACAACTTTTAACTAAGAACTCTTTTGCAAAGAGCCCACGTCCATTAAACAGTACAATTACAGACATAATTGAATTCACAGTACAAATACAGACAAAGTTGAAATAGCAGTAGAGGAAGTATCAAAAACATAGAAAACAGCTAAGAGTTTCTTATGAGTTTCATTAAGGGTGTAATATTAAGTGCTGTATGGCATAAGGAAGTATATGAGAGAAAGGAAAATATAGTATAGGGAGAGAGTGGCTAGTAATGGAGCATGGGGCTAGAGCAGCCCAGGAGGAGCATTTTCATGTTGCATTACAGCTTTGGAGCTGAGGAGCTGGGGATGGCACATGTAAGAGTGTGTAGTAAGGTGGAAGAAGGTGTTTAGAGAGAGAGAGAGCGGGAGGGGGAGAGAGCGGAAGGATGGAGAGATCAAGGGGAGAGGGGATGTATCTTGAGAGTGGAGACTGATAGAGAAAGGGGTGGGAGGGGAAGGAGGAGGCAGTGAGAGAGAGAGGTGGTGAGGTATGAGACAAATGAGAGAGTGCAACCACTAGCAGAATAAGAGCTAAGGAGCATGAGGTGCCAGAGTCAGTGGAGATGGAGTAGGGAGTGGAGAGGGGTGGCCATTGTGAGTTAGTCCATTATTAGTTGCTGGTAGGCAGGGTTGGTGCAGGCTCTGGAGATCCACTCTGAACTCAAAGTTTAGCACTCACAGGCATTCTTTTGCAGTAGAAATTGCTTAAGTTCAGCTTTGAATGTTCTAGGGCTAACAGCATTTAGAGTGTTAGCTGGGATCTCATTAAGCCACAGTGGGGCACGGTAGCAAAATAATCTTTGTCCAAGAGTTGTCCTTCAGAATGGGACACAGAACAGGTGTAGTTCTTTATTCCTGGTCCTGTACATGGACTTGGTAAAGGTAATCAGGTAGGTGATACAGGGAGGAGTTAGGCCCAGCATGGCTTTCCTATCTAGGAGGCACATCAGGTATGCGATTCTATTCTTGAGGCTTAATATGTTTGCTTTCTCATAGAGTACACAGGTGTGCATGATCCGGTCAGCATCTAGCAACAGTCTGCAGGCCTTGTTTAGAGCCATGCCTGCACTCTTGGGTTCTATGTCATAACGGTGACCGCTGAAAGGTGATTGCCATTACGGCAAAGTCACAGCACTGAGAATTAATTTTGGTGCTGTGACTCCCCAGTGCACAGCAAAACAGTGCAGGGGACTTGCATTTTTAATGTTTTATGTGAGTGTTGTGCCCCCGCACCTCCCCCAACTTAAGGATTCTCAGCAACAGAGGGGTGCATGTCAGGGGGGTGCAAAATGTTAAAAAAAATGTAGTTAGTTTATTCAAGATATTAGTCTCCCAGTGTTATCCGATATTCAAAAAGACAGATTAAAGTACCTATTACTTTAACAGAAGTCTGTGAAGCCATAGATTCATTGGCTGTAGATAAATCACCTGGACCTGACAGATTTACAACCAATTTCTACAAAACAATTAAAGATATTTTAGCACCCATTCTCCTGGATACTTTCCACTACATACTCAATAAGGGAATAGTAGCTACTTCAATGACCCTTGCCACCATTGTGGTACTTCCTAAATCCAACAGAGATCCCCTACAGCTAAGTAACTACAGATCTATCTCTCTTATAAATGTGGATCTCAAAATTCTTGCTAAAATTCTCTCTTCTTGATTAAGCCAGGTTTGGGAACAACTTATTAGTATGGAACAAGTCAGGTTTAATAAGAACAGACTTTCCTCAGATCATGTTAGAAAAATAGCCTGTCTTTTCTCTGCATACAGGGATTCAAATATACCAGCAGCTTTGGTTTCCCTGGATGCAGAAAAAGCTTTTGATAGGGTTTCATGGGACTATCTTTTTATGCTACTACCCAAATACCGTATTCTTCAGGAATTTATTCAATGGGTTAAAATTCTTTATGCTTCACCAACAGCTCAAATCCAATGCAATGGCATTCTTTCTACTCCCTTTTCCTTAGCTCAGGGAACCCGGCAAGGTTGCCCCCTTCCCCCTATCTTTTTAATCTTTATTTAGAACCTCTTATCAGGAAAATTAAATCCTCCTCACTTGTACGGGACATATCAATAGGTAACTCGGAATATAAAATTTATGCATATGCAGATGACTTACTTCTGCATATTTCTAACCCTACTCAATCCCTCCCTGCTGTATTTCTACTTTTCTCTGAATTAAAATCATTTTCAAATTACAAACTAAATCTGTCAAAAATGGAATTTCTTCCCCTTAATAAATATATTATGAAAGTGGCTCATTTGGGATACAATGGCACTCTGACAAACTGAAATATCGTGAGGTTTATCTTCATCCCTCACCACAAATCATGAAAAAACTTAATTTAGATACCCTCGTTAATACTTTTTCAGAAAATTTTAAGTGATGGTCGAAGCTACCACTAACTCTGTTGGGCCGTATGAGTATAATCAAAATGAAATCTTCCTATATCTTTGCATGACACTCCCTTAAATTCCTTAATTCAAGTACATCAACTGAATGCTTTTCTCAAAACGGATGTTTACAGAGATATCGTAGAACCTCTGTTTCAAAACCCCAATTTACTAATTTCGGGTAAAATAATCAAGTCCCATCTCTTTTGCCCACAAATAGGCATAGAACGTGTGGACCAGATAGTTCCGGAACAAAAATTGCTTCCCATTTCAGAAGGCCACTCTCTTTTTAACTGGCAGACTGCCTTTATCTTTAAATATCTCCAGTTATCACATATGTTGACACAACATTTTGGAGCCAGGTTATGGACCAGTTCTTTTACAACCAATCTGCTAACATATTTTAAATCCATTCCTACATCCCATTTGACATCTTACTCATATAAATTTCTTCTATCAATGGTGGCCACTTTAGAGGGTCAGAGATTTTATAGGTGGGATAGTATCCTACCACTGTCTACTACTACTACCAGAGACTGGCCTTCTATCTGGACTCACCTATATAAATATATTAAATGGGATAGATATAGATATATGCAGTTTTGCATTAATCATAATCTATTCTATACCCCTGTTAAACTACATCACATGGGTATTCAATCTTCCAATCAGTGTTCTAAATGTCACCAAGCCCCTGCAGATTTAATACATATGTTATGGTCATGTGAAAAAATTGTCCCCTTCTGGCATAGCATTCAAACTAGGCTGGATCCATTGCTTTCCCTGACAGATAGCTTTAACCAGGAAATCTGCATTCTAGGTGAGTATAAAACACTACTAGGGAGTAATCAGAGGGCCTATATGGCTCTAATTTCAGTATGTGCTAAGAAAGTAATTTTGAGACATTGGTTAGACTTGACCACTCCCAACTCTGAGGAATGGTTAAAAGAAATCATGTTTGCTCTACAAGCTGAGCTTACCATTGCAAGACTTTCAAAAGTTATGGGTAAATACAAACAAAGATGGGAACCACTCTATACCCTTATTTCAATTAGCCAGAATTAGACCCGCTAAATTCTAAAATTATTGTAATTCACTCATCAGGGAGAAACCCAGTAATCTCTCTCCTTTCTTTTTTGTTTCCTGCTTTTTAGTAAAATTCTACCTAATTTTTCATTTCTTTTTGCACCTTTTTTTTTAAGGCAACTGTTGCATATATTAACTAGTGGCAGACTGGGGCGGGAAGGGAAGGGAGGAGAGTGGGTGAATAGAAAAAGTAAGTAACCTTATTTCTTTAATGCTGTCTAATAAAAAAGGTATGTTCTCGATTATCACTGAAGTTTATTTTTAAACTCTTTTGTTATTCTCTATCTCTATTTTAAGTGGATCTATGTTACAATTGTTGCTTGCAGAAAATCAATAAAGCATACTAAATGAAAAAAAAAGAAATCAGGCTGGACACAACAAAAATGCACCTGCACCCGGACCCGAACTGAGCACCCTGCCCACCCACACCATGAACCCACCCACCACACCAGGGGGCCAGCTCAGCGACCCACCATGGCACCATTCCTCAAAACCCCTCCTGCTCCTCACTGAGCATGCTTGCTCTTACCCCCCACGCAGACATAAGTGTAGCGACATCCTGTCACTACATGTGCCAACCCAACCCATTCAGTCACCCTACCTCATCAGTAGCCTCCATGATATGCACCGCGATTGAGCCATTGTTTTATGGTTCACTCAACTGCAGTCGCACATGTCACGGGCCACTCCCTCTTGAGGGTGGTATCAATTGCTGCTCCATAGGCTACCATACCATTGTCAACCACAGAGAGAATGGCGCTGTTTATGGACAGCCTGAGAGCTTTCATATTGAGGCTTTTTCTGTGTTGATAAGGTACACTGAGTTTAGTATTTACTGCCTTCACAACCTGGTCAATATGTTGGCCATATGAGAGAGTATCATCTATTATTACTCCTAGGTATTTAAAGGAATGAACCTGTTCTAGAGGGGCCGACCTATTGTTGGTAACTATTAGTATGGGTTACCTCCACTTTAGCTGAGGGCCAGAGAGGAGCATAGATTTGTTTTTTGTGTAATTGAGAACAGTCTATGAGAGCTGAACCAGACCTCCAGTTGTTGGAAGGTGGACTGCAGCTCAGCCTGCAGGGTCTCAATGTGGGCACTGCTGCTGAGTACCACCGCATCATCTGTGTAGAGGATAATTTTGCTGGTCCATGCCTCTGGGAGTGTGTTCAAAAAGAGGCTGAACAGCAATGAACCCAGTATGGACCCTTGCAGAATTCCCAGCACTATGTCCCGAGAGGTAGACATTGTTGGTACAATTTTGACCCTTTGAGATGTTCAGGATAGGTAATCTTGAAACCACTGGACTGCATTAAAACAGGGGTTCCCCAGGGGTTGGTACTGGGACCAGTATTGTTTAATCTGCATACACTTGATGCTGGGCCTCTTATTACAAAGACCCAGCACCGTTTGTATGCAAATGACCTGGTCCTATATTCGGAAGGAACTCAATTACAGAAATCCAAAGTAAACTGCAAGAAAATTTTGATTAGCTGCAGAGTTATTTTAAATTACACAAGCTAATATTAAACAATAAGAAATTCCAAGTCATGTTTTTTGGAACAAGCAAAATGATAGTACTCAAATTCTTCAGATAAATACATATACAGGTCAAGTACTGGAACAAGTAAATTCATATGAATATCTCGGATTTTGGATGGACACACAGTTAAGATGGAATACACATATCAGTCTGATTAAATAGTCAAACACCAGACTGTAAAGTAAAGTAAAGCAAAATTTTATTTATATCAGGCGTCATTCCAAAGCTAGGGAACCTTAACATTATTCATTACAAAAGTATCACAGCAGTTCATATAAAAACAGATAAAAACCTTACAATCATTCAGTATGTCCCAGCAAATGCTTGATTGAATAGGAAAGTTTTTAAGGATCTTTTAAATCCTTCCACAGTCAGGCTTTCTCATATCTAGTGAGGTAGAGAATTCCACAGGGAAGGTGCTATAAAGGCAAAAGATCTTTCTCCCGATGTTTTCAGGGATATCCTGGGAATCTCCAGCAATCCCTCACCAGGGGATCCCAGTGGACAAGTGGGAAAGTAAGGACACAGTAGTTTTTTTCAGGTAGTGGGGTCCCTGTTCATGTAGGGCCTTTTAAGTCAGCAAAGTGACCCTGAAGGTGATTCACCACTGTATTGGCAGCCGGTGCAGTTCACAGAGCACAGGTGTTCCATGACTGGATCTAGGGGTTCCAGTCAACAACCTAGCTGTGTCATTCTGCACTAGTTGCAAGTGGTGAATGTCCACCCCAGTAGCCCTAGGTAGAGGGCATTGCAGTAATCAAAATGACTGGTGACAGCGTGGACCAAGGTAGGAAGATCTTCAGGCAGGATCAGGTGTTTCACCTGGGCTATATTCCTTAGATGGTAAAAGGAAGATTTGACTACAGCCAAAACCTGTGCCCTCAGGATCAAGCCTTCATCAAATATCACACCCAAGTTATGTACCTGGCCCAATTCAATAAGCGGGGACCTCCCGAGATGTAAACCTATGGGTTTCCCTGCCCATGCCCCTTTTGTCCTATAACCAGGATCCACCACATATGCCTCTGTTTTTCCTGAGTTCAACCGAAGCCAGCTAGCACTCATCCAGTTTTGTAGCTCCAGCAGGCAATTATTAAATACCGTGACAGAATCGAACTCTTGTTCACACACAGGAGACATGTAGAGTTGAGAGTTAACGGTATTGCAACGAAAACTCAATCCATACCATCTTATAATGTCTCCTAATGGAAGCATGTACACTGAAAATAACACTGGGAACAACACCGAGCCCTGCAGAACCCCACAGGGCAGTCAGTGAGGGGCTGAAGAATAAATCCCTGACACCACTCTCTGGGATCAGCCCTTGAGGGAAGATCAAAACCAGCTGAGAACCACCCCCCTCAGTCCACAGAAGAACCACAGGTGCTTGAGCAGCATCACATGATCCGCAGCGTCAAATGCTGCTGAGAGATCAAAGAGAAGCAAGATGGAATGGCCTTTCTGATCTCTCACCAAGAGAAGGTCATTTAGTACCCACACCAAGACTGCCTCAGTGTTATTCCTTTCCTGAAGCCAGGCTGGAGAGGATCATAGATATTGTGGTTGGTTAAATGACCCTCCAGCTACAATGTGACCAACTTCTCAATACCCTTCCCTATAATGGGTAGGTTAGAGACTGGTCTGTAATTGGTTGGGCAGTCGGGGTCAAAGGAGTTTTTTTTTTCAAAAGGGGGCATACTATCACCTCCTTTATGAGATCTGGAAAGAACCCTCTCTCCAATGAAGCAGCCACTATCCCAGCAAGGACCGGGCCGATAACCTCTACACACCCCAGTAGCAGGCGTGTAGGGTCTGGATCCAGACTATAGTAGGTTGGCCACAAAGTCTGTATAATCCTCACTATATCTAGGACTGCCGGTTGGCTAAAGGAAAACCAGGTCAATTGGGTATTAGTACCATCAGATGGATTAATACAGGGTCCAATGGGAAGGCACTGGCTGATCCCATCCCTGATGGTGGACACCTTATCAGCGAAAAACTGCGAAAACTCCTCACACTGAACATGTGACAATGCACAACTGGACTGAAGACAGGGTGGACTGTACAGTCTGTCCACAGTCCAGAAGACCAGAAGAGCTGGACTGGCCTATTCTTCATGGTAAGAACTTCCCTGAACAGGAACTCTGCCTTCTTATGAGAAATTGCTGATTGGCAGATCTTATAGTGATCCAATGATCTAAGTTTATTCACTTACAGGCGAGTTTTCCACCAGTGCCTCTCCAACCTTCACCCTTGCCTCTTCAGCTCACAGATTTCCCCATTAAACCAGGGGGCACCTGGGCAGAGGGTAAAAGGGTGAACATGAGTTTGAACAATAACATCCAAGGCCTCAGTAACAGCTGTATTATAGGCTAACACAAGGGGCCCTGGGTCAGTGCTGTCCTTTGGAAATCCCAAGAGGTCCAGCACCATCATTAGACCTTCTGAGGTAACTCCTCTTAAAGGACAGTACTGTACCAGCTTCTTTGGGGCAGGCCTATTTCAGGGGGTTGCAAAACTGAATCTTAGGGCGTGATGGTCAGACCAACCTACTGGTTCTAGCTCCACATCAGAGATCTCTATCCCCAGGTAGAACACCAAGTCCAATGTGTGCTCTTTCTCATGGGTTGCAGTGGTAATAACCTGTGTCAGGCCAAATGAATCCATTAATTGACTCAGGGGTCTTACACCAATTAAAGAAGTGTATTCCAGTAGAAGCTAGGAAGCATGTAGTAAATAGTATGATAATCCAATTTATAGATTAATCAAATCAAATCAAATCAAAATGTATTTGTAAAGCGCTTTTCAATAAATCAAAGTGCTAATACATAACAAGAATAAAACATCAACAATAATAAATAATAACATAAAATAATAAAAAAAACATAAAATAATCTATCCAAATGCTAGTGTAAATAAGTGGCTTTTCAGAGACCTCATAAATGACTCCACGGACAGGCACTCTCTAATCTGATGAAGTGGAGAATTCCACAGGATCAGGGCCATAAAAGAAAAGGCCCTTGCCCCAGATGATTGAAGCAAACTCTGGGAATCTCTAGCAATCCCTTGCCAGTGGAGCGGAGTGGGCGGAGAAGGCGGTAAGGACAAAGGAGATCTTGCAGGTAGCCCGGTCCCTGACCGTGTAGGGTCTCATAGGTCAGCAACGCGACCTTGAAGGTGATTCTCCACCACATTGGTAGCCAGTGCAGTTCGCGCAGCACAGGTGTTATATGGCTAGTGCTTGATAATCCAGTCAACAACCTGGCTGCCGCATTCTGCACCAGCTGGAGGCAATGGAGATCCACCCCCCTGGCATCCCTAGATATAGAGCATTACAGTAATCAAGGCAAGAGGAAACAAAAGTGTGAACCAACACAGGAAGGTGATTATGCAGAACAAGGTGCTTTATCTGGGTGATATTCCTCAGATGGTAAAAGGATAACTTGACAGTGGCCGATACCTGTGTCTTCAGAGTCAGCACACTGTCAAAGATTACGCCCAGATTTCTCACCTTTTCAGAAGGTCTCGACTGGGTATCCCCTAATAAAAGACCAAAGGGGACCCCAGGAGTCAACTTCTCTGCATGATGACCCGGGTCCACTACCAACACCTCGGACTTATCTGGATTTAACTTCAACCAGTTTGCACTCATCCAGTGCTGAATTTCAGCGAGGTGGTTGTTAAAGACCAACACTGCATCATTTTGTTCGCGCACAAAGGACATATAGAGCTGAGTGTCATCTGTGTAGCAGTGAAAACTCAGCCCATAATACCTTATAATGTCTCCCAACGGCAGCATATACACCGTGAACAACATGGGAGAAAGCACAGAGCCATGTGGCACCCCACAAGACCGAGCAAAGGGGGCAGAAGAAAAAATCCCTGAAACTACCCTTTGACTTATGCCTGTGAGGAAAGAGTGGAACCATCTGAGGACTGTCCCTGACAGTCCGCAGATAGCCACAGGCAATCCAGCAATGTCCCATGGTCCACAGTGTCAAACGCTGCAGAGAGATCAAGGAGAACCAAGATCGAATGGCTCTTCCGATCTCTCACTATTAGGAGATCATTAAGTACTTGATTAAGGAGTTGTGCTAAATGGGGGAGCACATAAGACAGAATTGAGTTGGCTAGATGTAGCTTTAAATAGGTATGCATGTCTCATTTTGGACACACCCAGGTTGACACACCATTGTGCATTATAAAGAGCACTGGGATGAGTACATTTTGCAGATCACAGACATCTGCATACCTTACTTATTGTAGATCAGTAGTTGTTTAATGAAACCCACCTTACTAGAATGCTATGTTTCAAGTTTGCATGTTGCAAAATGACCTGTGAATAGCTCAACATTTGTAATTTAAAAGACCAGTATTTAGAACAGAAAAAAGGGAATTCCTCCATTAATAACATCAGTCCTAGTGCATGGAATGGATTGCCACTTAAACTGAAGTGAAAGGAAATAACATCATGGAGTGAAATAAAAAAAATGGTTGATGACTGAATTTTCTATACTTAAACTTTGCTGTTGATACTGCCACTGTTATTTAAGCCGGTCTACTCTACATTTTAGTATTCTTATTTACTTGTATAGAGTATTTGTAAGGAAGTATTACTGTTTATTTCTTATCTAAATGTTTTGAAATTGAAAGAGGTAATCAATTGTATAACTGAATGCCTTTGAATGAATGCCGGACCCCATTGTAAATGAGTTTGCTTATCCATTTCTTGGAAAGTCAAGAATAAACTTTTATAAACAAACATTTTACAAACTTCTCTCAACCATAGCGTGGAAGCTACATATGCCCACACAGGGGTATGTATTTTATTTCATTTCATGTTTTATTTTTTATACTTGTTAGCAAGATGAACACAAAGCCCATTTTCACAAGCAACAAGTTACATTTAACAATCCATAAAACAGGACATACTTCATTGAGTATTACAAAACTTCAGCATTACGCAGACCAACATATAATATCAGAATACAAAAGATTTACAATTACAAACACAAATACAAATATTCAGATGTCCATTTACATTTTTTTTAAAACATGTACACCTATTAATCCCCACAATTTGCTACAGTATATCTCTTGGAATCTTATTTAAAAAAGTAGAGGCCCTATAGGACAAACATCTCTGGCCTATTGTTTTCTTATGAAAAGGAGCCCTTAAAAGGCCTGAGGCTAGGGAACCAGTTATTTTTTCACCACTTAGTCTAACAAATAAAGACTGAATGGAGGGGGGTAACACACCTTTTAAACTTTTGAATACAAAAGTAGATATCTTAATATTAATTTTATTCTGTAATGGACATTTTGCTTTTGTCAAAAGTTCACAATGGTGAGTTCATTGAGGAAGGCCTGTCATAAACCTTAAAATTGAATGATATGTTGATTGTAGTTTTTTAACACCTTATCATTTGTTCCTGAATAAACTATCAAGCCATAATCAAATGTGCTTAATAGGAAACTATGGGCCAATAGTCTGCAGGATTCCAGAATTAAATAGGATTTTATTCTGAATAGCATTCCTATCCTTTGATGTATCTTCCTTATCAATTTCTTTACATGTGATTCAGAGGTGAGGTTGGAATCCAATGTAATCCCTAAGTAACAAAAACTACCAAGAAGTTTAATTTTATTCCCCACAAGATCAACAATTGATACATTTATGTCTCTGGTTGCTCTTGGGCCAGTTAATACCATTGCCATTATCTTAACTGTATTCAAAACAAGCTTAAGTGACACTAGCCACTTCAGGAAGTAATCAAAATCTATTTATACCTTTAGTAAAGTCTGCTCAGGGTTTGGGCCTGTTGTAAATAATATCGCATCATCTGCATATAAAGTTATTTCAGACTCTGTACAGGATTTCAGTGCAGAATTCATGAATAACAAAAACAAAAGTGGGTTTAAAATTGAACCCAGAGGTACACCAGAGGTAATTAACTGTAGGTCTAAATATCTCTGCCCTATTGCTGTCCTATACTCCCTATGTGATAAATACCTTTCAGTCTATATTGTCACCTTCTTTGCAAAGTGAAACTCATGCAAAGAATCCAGTAATAAAGAATGATTGACCAGATCTAAAGCACTGGTGAGGTCCACAAACATCCAGGCAATGGAGTGCCCTAAATCTAGGGTACCATGTATGCCATTTGTGAACCCCACCAAGGTCATCTCTGTATTATGCTATGGTCTAAATCCATGCTGTGAACCAGTTTGTAGATGATACTTTACCAAACATTCCTGAGTTTCATTGAATACTATTCTCTCTAAGACCTTTGATAAAGGTGCCATGTAGGGAGACCCTAGGGTTTACAGGCAGAGTGGATGGGCCTAGCAGTCCTTATCTGCCAACAATTTCTGTTTCTATGAGTGTGGTGGACCCTTTCCACACATATGGTTCCTGCTGAGCCTACTCATCTGAAAGTACATCCTCAACAGCATGTGATCCTAACTTGATCTATGCCTCTACATGGAACATTAAGTCAGAAACCACTATGGGATGGTGTCCAGCCTGTGTACCATCCGCATCATGGAATATACACTGTGGAAGCCACCAGAAGGGTAGACTACACCTGTGGGGTCCATGTCATATGTCTTAGATGCTTTATGTCCAGGGCTGGTAGGGCAAAAATGACCCACACACCACCTAGCATTTGCTAAAACACTATTATGGAGGGCAGGCAAAAATACATGCTTCATTTTTGGTTTTGTTTGTTAGCAAATGATATAAGCTCAAAAGGAATATGTTCATGTAATACTGCCATATTCCATTATTGACCCACTCTGCCATGGCTCAGGAACTTTGATTAAATGCCTCGTGTCTGGCATTGCTCCACTCCACCCTCCCAGAAGCTTCAGACCCTGTGCAGTCCTCCACATATATCATGATGTATGGGGATTATGGATAGACCAATGTAAGAAATTCACTTGGTGTTAGGGTACAGAGCTCTGGAGGCCAGCTACACATAAATTGTGTATATGCTGGTCCTGCTGTGGCCATATGTAAGGAGATCAGAGAGCACCCTAATGCCAGCATGGATGGCTGCAGAGCATATTCACCTATGTCACTCCTCAGCTCCTCTGTCTTGAAGGCCTTCTCATACCAGATCCTGCAGATAAGAAGATGATGTCCTAAATGGGCACTTCACCAGGCCCATTCAGTCTCAGCAGTTGGAGAATGCTCACACAGTTAGATGACCTACCCTGTCTCACAAAAGCTCAAGCATGCACTTCAGCAACACTCTCAGAGTTCCCTAATCTGGAGCAGTACATCAGAATTGGGAAATGGTCACAGATCTTTTACACGCAGTGAAAAGCAGAAATGTTTTAATTTAATTGGTGTTTTTATTAACAAAGGATTCCCATGTGGATTCAATTGAAATGTATTTCATTAATCTGCTTTTCAGTTTCCATCAACTTTTCAAGCACTACCAGGAAAAAACAAATTATTCCAACTCCTCCACTCTAGTGGCATTAAGATTTTAGAACAAATCTGACACAAAAGTGTTAAAACAAGGTTCTGGTTGGATTCCACAAATGGAATGCCCTACCTAGAATCCTCTGACTGATATCTGGGAGCCCCATCATTAGTCTTCATTCACCCTAATCTAAGTGTTGGGACCCAGCCATTATGTTTACTCACCTGTGACATTGACTGAAACAGAATCACTGTATTGTGACCAAAATGCAGTCTTATTTATGGCAATCAGACAATGGTAATCCCCTTCATCCTCACTTCTGGCATTCTGGATGTGAAATTCAGCTTTTTGACCTCCTCCTTCAATAGGTAACTCTTCCTTTATTGTATAATTATGGAACAGAACAAATATGAATGCCTTGGGACCATGACTGTAACACGTAAAGGTGATATTTGTGCCCTTTGATACTACTGTCCGTGGTTTCACCTGTATGTATGGTTTTGTAGAAGTTTCTACATATAAAGAAAAAAGGAGAGTTAAATCAGGGAAGCAGAACTGCAAGAATAAGTCACAGAAATGTTGCACACTGTGTAGAGCTTACTGCCACCAAGTAGTACATCAGATTATAAAATGGGTCAGAATAATCTGCAATCTTATTGTCCAAGAACCATTTATTAATCCAGCACAACCTTATATATTCACTGGAGTTCCTTGAAAATATCAAGGAATCCCAAATAAAGTACAGAGCTCCTTGAAAGTTTTCAAGAACCCAAAATGAAGAACACTTTAAAACAAGACCTCCATCCCTATTTCCCTCTCCGATCCATGCACTCCACCAGTGAAGGATTGCTGGAGGTTGCCAGGGTTAGGCTTAAGACCTCTGGTGCTCATTCATATGCATTTACAGACTCTACCATGTGGAACTCTCTACTTCATCGGATAAGAGAGTGCCTGACTATTGAGAGTTTTAAATCAGCCTTGAAAGCCAATTTATTTAGCTTGGCCTTTCCAGACTACAGTTAGAACTATTTTCAATCTCACTAGATTAATGTATTTACTGTTTCACATTGTATTGTTCTCTGTTTTATTGTACCAGTGCTTTGCTCTTAATTGGAATTGCACTTTTTTAAATAAATGATTGATTGATTGGTTGACCTGTGCCACAGATCATTAATCTTTCAAGAAACTCCAGCTAAAGTACCCATTAAGGCACTTCAAGTAGAGGTGGAACAAGTGGTCAAATGACTCTGAGGAGCACTGTAAGACTTTAAAAAATGGTTTAATTCTTTGGTCTCTTCTTGGACTTTTTACCATGATTTTAAGATGATTTCAAGTTGGAAAGGCCTGTGCCACAGACATGTTCATTAAGGCTCAGAAAAAAGTCTTTAAGAAAAATAGGAACTGTTGGAACAGGCAAGCCATGCTGCTGGGCAAAGGACACTGAATGAATATTTGAAGCAAAGCACATCCAGCTTGCTGACCAGAGCAGGAGCTAGAGAGTGAGTTAACATACTCAGATGGCACCTCCAATCCTTATATAGATATTGAGAGGCATCTATCAGGTGCTAGGCAAAGGAACCCACTGCAAAAGAAGGACTTTCAGGAGGACATCTTATAGGCTGTATTCAAGACTCTGAAGCAAGCTCATGGGCAGAACACCATTGAAATTAAGTGTCAGTTTTCCAAAGTCAATGCAGCAGTCACTGGGTCAGTGGCAATGATTAAATATATTTCAGGTATGTTAGATATACATAGCTATACTGGTGGTACTGAGGGTTGAAGTGCAGGATGCCACACCTCTCACCATGCTGGCATCCTGAGTTCAGAAGCAGATTTGTGTTGGTGAGGGCCAGCCAGGGAGAGAGAGAATTGAACCTTGGATGGACTGCTCTTCTCTTCTGGGGGGCTTGCTCTTCTGGCCTGCTACTGCCACCAGGTAGAGATCTGAAGGTAGTTCTAGCTAGTAGAGTACAAAATGGAAGGGCTATGGCCTGGTGGTGCATGAGTGTCTCCATAAGCATAATTCATGTCAGCCACAGGAGAGGATAAGAAAAAAAGTGGAAAAGGAATTAGGGACTTAGTGGAACCCTGCTTCTCCATCCACAAATCCAGACTGCCTTCTGAACTGCCATGGTCCAAACTGGTTTTGTGACTTGGGGGGAAAGTGGACTCTTCTACCCTCCCCAACTGTGGAGGAAAACTGTGAAGGTTTCTGATAGACAGGTAGGTCCTGGTGGACGCAGATGTCAGTCCTTGGGGACAGGGCTAGTAAGCCACCCAGATCCTGCAGTGGAGAAAAATCTATATGGAAAAAAGTTAGCTATGTCTGATCCTCTGTACTAACTTTCTTGCTAAATTCTAGTCTCACACTCCCCCCCTTTCGTCTCCCCCCTCTATTTCCTGCAAGCCTCCTTCCGCTCATTCCCTTAGAAACCTAGACCATCATACCTTATCCTTCCCTCCCAGGCCTACCGCTGCAGGCCAGGCAGCATTCTCAGACTGCTTTGCAAAAATATGGAACTCCCTCCTACCGCCCATCTGCCATACTGCCTCCCCTCAGGTCCTCTCCTCCCTCCTAAAGGACTATTTTGCCCCCTGCTGCACATGTACTTAAATGTCCACCCTCTCCTAGTTGCCTCTCCACTAATCACTCATGTAAGCATTTACCTTTGTTATTTCATTCATCTGTCTTTTTAAAATAGTTCTAGCTCATTTGCTTTCAGTTTTAAATTTACTATCATTTCATTTTTGTCATCCTGATGTTTGATTGTATTTCTCACCCCAAACAATGTCATCTGCATATGTCTTAAGTGTTTGTATTTGTTCTGTTCATCCCCATTCCCCTCTTCCCCAGGATGCACCTGGAAATGAACATTTTACTTCTCAGCATGACCTTCCTGGTGACACATTAAAATAAATAACAACAAATGAGGATGGGAATGGTAAAATTAAGGATGATTTGGCACAGTTAACGTAATTTCATCTGCCAGAAATCAGAATATAACTGTCCTAAATTCAAAAATGGATAGACTTGAAAACCTTTCCCAGGAGTATAAGTTTATTAAGTTAAGTTGGAGTACTGTACCTCATAAGGATTCATCTGGTTCTGTTAAAATGTTAATGGTTGAAAGAAGTGTCTGATTTTAATTTTGCCGATGCTTTTGAGGGAGCATTTGTATTTCTTCAAAGCAAAGGTTTGAGTGCTGCACAGGTGGTATCTATTTCACTGTGGCATAGTCCTTACAAACTACTATAATTATGACTGTTAATAGGAAAGGTTGCAGAGATCTCATTTCAGCACATACAAGGAAAGCTCCATGATTTAAATATAATGAGGGATACTATCCATATGTATCCTGATTTGGCAAGGAAGACTGAACAAATATATGAGTCTTAGCACTTTGATGGCAGGGTTCTTGGAATTCTGTGCAATGGTATCTTAAATGCAGACAGTCCACCTGTGAATTGTCTGTGATGGTCAGAAATATATTTTACGCATACCTACTTTGGTGCGGCAAGGGGATTGCCCTGCTTTTTGACTTAGGAGTGGGGTCATCTACTAGAGTGAGTCATTTAACAGTGGACATTATGTGGGTTCCTAAACAAAGTCTGACAACCCTGCAGATTTTATGAACACATGTTCATCTTATACAGTACATCATGATCTTAAAGAGATTGTGGAACCAAAAAAAGGAAAGCAGGAAAACGATGCAAATTTTAAGAAGTAGGCAGTCATAACTTTTTATTTTTGAAGTATTTTTTTCCTTTTCCTTTTGTTCCTGTGAAAGTTTGCTGTGTGATAATATTGTTCTGGATGTGTGGAATAACTCTTAACCTGGCAGCTAACCTATTTATCTCTATTCATCTATGACATCATCAGCATTGTGATCTCATCGACAGTGACTTCACAGGTAACTGACCTGACAGCTACTGAGAGGCTGTTCCTAAGCAGTAGTGATCTCATGGTCAGTGAGGTCACAGTGCTGATGATGTAATGGAGAAACTGACATAGATACATCAGCTGTCAGGCATAGTGCTGTTCCACGCATCATACCAACTAACATCAGATAAAGAATCTTCTAATTAACTGAAGGGAAAGATCAATTACTTCACATAGGAAAGGTAATAGCTGACTGATTCTAAAATCTAATATTGGTTTTAGGCAGTACACTAGGGTTCTATCTCATAACAGTGACTGCTGAAAGGTGATAGCTTTTAGGGCAATGTCACATTGCCAAAAATTAATTTCGAGAATTTGCCCCTACCCGGAGCACAGCAAAAGGGTGCTAGGGACTTCCAAGTTTAAATTTTATGTGGAGGGCTTAACCCCCCACACCCTTCTACTTTCAGATTCTCAAATCCAGGAGGATGCATGTCAGGGGGGTGCAAGCCATGAACAAAAAAATGCAGCCCAGGTGCAACAAAAATGTACCTGTACCCAGACCCGAACCCAGCACCCTGTCCACCATGACACGAGGCCAGCTCAGCAGTTCACCACAGCCCGACCCCTCAAAAACCCTCCCTCTGTCCCCTCCTGCCCCTCACTGAGCATGCTTGCTCCCCCCCACATGCATACATGTAGTGACATCCTGTCGCTATATGTTTGAACCCACCCCCATCCAGTCACCCTACTTCGCCCATAGCCCCCATGACATGTGCTGTGATTGAGTTGCCATTTTTGTTTGCACTCAATCATGGTCGTCCATGTCAAGGTCTACCATACACTAGGTCTTTAAAATGTTTGATTATTTAAAAGTGTAGGCCCCCATTTTCAGAAGATTAGCTCAGTGCTAACATGTATTGCACTTTGCTAACTGGGCAGACTGTATTTGAACATGATGGGGACCATTTGCAAGGAACCTGGTCCACAGCATTCAGTGGACAGCATGATCATGCTGAATGCACCACTTTTATTTATTTATTTTACTTATTGAAATCTCAGGAGAACACACTGAACAACAAGTTGCTCATCTCACGGTGTGACCTGGGGGAGGGGTTACATAGGGTTGTGAAGGATGGTCAATTAAAATAGTATGTTGGTAGTACAAACAATACAACATTGTAAGATTATGCAACAGTTGGAACACAAGGTACAGTATTGTACAATAAACAGTAGTGGAACATTGAGTAAATTACAATACATGTCTCAAATCATACAAAAGAACATATAAACATACAAAATGTTAATAATGCAACAGAACCATTATAGTGCATGAGTGTACCAGGAGCAGGCTTGAGGTAGTATGCAAGTGATGTTGGAGTACAGAGGATGGGTTTGGTTGTGCACACGGGTGACCCAGAAGGGTAGGTGGTGGAGAAGAGCAGGGGAGAGGCAAGAACTGAATATGAGGAGAAGGGGCAGCCATTTCCTGATTCCCTCTTCAGGAAGTTGAGAAGACTGCCGGGGGGGGCCAGAGGTAGGGAGGCAGAAACTGGGGGTAGGTATTTAAGGAGGGTTAAAGCAGAAACAGCTTTGGGAGAGGTAATTGTGTAGGGCAGAGGTAAGGGAGTAGTTGGAGGAGGAGTTTCATATTTCAGGGGGGAGGGAATTCCAGATTTTAGGGAGGCGAGGAGTGAAACCAGTCCGACCGATGAGGGTGGAGTGGCAAGGGACCGTCAAGATGCAAGTGTCATTAGATCTGAGAGAGTGGGTGGGGGGAGGAGGAGTGGGAGAGAGAGAGGAGGAGAGATAGGAGGAGAGTACTCTGAACCAGAATTTGGAGGCTAGTTTGGCACAATGTGATAAGAGATGCAGCAAATTTAAAATCCACCTGCGAAGTGAAAGCAAACTGGCCACTTCGTGTTGGTACTTCGCTACGTAGAGTGCCCCATAGGAAAGGCTCACTTCACCTTGTTATTATTACTTTGCGTTGTCATTCCACTTTAAACGCAAAGTAAGGCTAAGTGACAACAATATTGGCAGCACCCCACCCACACAGTCACCAGAATGAATGTGCATCCCCAAAGTGCTACTGTCTTGTGTCCAGAAAATTCCCCACTGCTGATAAACTGAAATGAGAGCGTAACAAGAAATGCAGTCTCTCAGAATTAATGGTGCCATGCAAATGCACAGACAGATTAAGATTGCACTGCGCACTCAAGGGATGCATACAAAAAGGCACAACAACACCTAACTAGTGCACATAAGTCACAAGTCCAAATCTGGAAAGGAATACATTTTGCCAGTTGGGAGATTAGTGCACAGCAGTAACAATCCACTACCAGTTAAGATACCACAAAGCAGTATAAAAAATTCATGCAGGTGCGATGGATAGCATGTTCACACTGCTGCAATTACCTTGTGGCACAATAAAAGGTGTCTGATTTAATGGCACGCATCACGCACACACTCACACAAGTAATGAGTAGCAAATTGAAAACCTTTAGTAATATAACCAAATGTTTTAAACAGACAAATTATGCACTGCTGCACCACAACAATCAGCAAAAAAAATTCAAGAATTACTGAAAATATTACTGTGTGTACATTAACAAAGTTATACAAGAAAAATATAGCCAAAACAGAAAGACTGCCTTTTTCTCCCAGTTAATGTACCTACACCATAAATACACCCCTCTCCAATGCTCTCTTCACAGCACACAGACTGACTGTTCTAAATTAACATTCAAAATCCACCCACAGCAAAAAACACTCGATGATATGAGCACAGAAGTGTTTCCTACAATCGATGTACTAAATTTTGAGCAAAGAAATTACTCAAAAAGGCATTTTAAACAGCTTTTAGAGGTTTTGAATTGCAGTGTCTCCAGCTGCCACTATACACACACTACCCAGGCCAGAACTAAGGCTGTGCAGAACAATCTAGAGCCCATGTGACCTGCAATCTCATGAATCACTGCAGAATTTCATTTGGAGCTCAATTACAAGGCAAAGTGAGGTGAATTAAATTGATTTCAATGTACTTCACCTTAAAATTGGTGGAGAAGTGGTTTGGGGAAGGTGGAATAATGCAAAGTCATTGGTTTCAATGGACTTCACGTTCCTCATTATGATGTGAAGTACTCCGCTTCATATTGTGGAGAACTCCGAGGATTCGGCGTTACTCTGTGAATCACTTCACGGAGCAAATTGGGGCCACTTCACTCACCACTACTTACAGTACTGTAACTCACATGCTGTACAGGAAGGAACGTAAATGTCTATGGCTGTACTTCCCCATTGTGCTGTGGCACAAAACTCCACAACTTAAAAACACGTATTAATGAGTACAATGGTGTGGTGGTGAAGCCTGAAGAGATACTACAAAACAAGCTTACAATACATCCAAGTAACTAGTAAAAAAATGAATGCTGTTATTCATGACATGATTGTGAATTGTGATTTGTGACTGCATTTGTGACCATGATGATGAACGTGATTCAGTGTCAACAGTGTGAGATAACCAATATGGAACTGTATTGGGAACGCAAATGCCTACAGCTGTACTTCCCCAATGAGCTGTTGCACAAAACTCCCCAACTTAAAAATACGTATTAATGAGTATAATGGTGGGGTGGTGAAGCCTGAAAAGATACTACAAAACAGGCTTACAATACATCCAAGTAACTAGTAAAAAAATGAATGTTGTGATTCATGACATGATTGTGAACCGTGATTTGTGACTGCATTTGTGACCGTGATGATGAAGAATGTGATTCGGTGTCGACGGTGTGAGATAACCAATATGGAACTGTATTGGGAATGTGAATGTCTATGGCTGTACTTCCCTGATGAGCTGTAGCACAAAACTCCTCAACGTAAAAACACGTATTAATGAGTACTATGGTGGGGTGGTGAAGCCTGGAGAGATACTACAAAAAGGCTTACAATGCATCCAAGTAACTAGTAAAAGAATTTATGTTGTGATCCGTGACGTGATCATGAATCAGGATTTGTGACTGCATTTGTGACCATGATGATGAAGAACGTGATTCAGTGTCGACGGTGTGAGATAACCAATATGGAACTGTATTGGGAGCGCAAATGCCTACGGCTGTACTTCACCAATGAGCTGTAGTACAAAACTCTCCAACTTAAAAATACGTATTAATGAGTATAATGGTGGGGTGGTGACGCCTGGAGAGATACTACAAAACAGGCTTACAATACATCCAAGTAACTAGTAATAAAATGAATGTTGTGATTCATGGCATGATCGTGACTCGTGATTTGTGGCTGTATTTGTGACCGTGATGATGAAGAATGTGATTTGTATCACAAGTTACTCATGATGATGGTCCTGACTTAAAAACACATATTAATGAGCACAATGTTCATGCAGAATTATGCACCACACCTGTCCAGTACTCTGAAGGGAAGCCAAAGAAACAACTGTGACTTAAGTTACTGATGGAGATTGGGTCCCAAAGAGATGCAAATGCACAGACAGATTAAGATTGTGCTATGCACTGAAGAGATGCAGACACAAAGGCACAACACCTGACCAGTGCTCACCATCATGAATTCAAATCTGGAAAAGGATACCTTTGCCGGTTGGGGCGGGCCATGGGGGGGGAGGCAGTGTACTGCTCTGCTGCAGTAACAGTCACTAGTACTAGTACTAGTAAAGATACCACAAAGAAGTACAAAAATCTCACAGCTGCAGTGGATAGCAGGTTCTCATTGCTGAAATTACTATGTGGCACAATAAAAGGTGCCTGATTTGATGACACTCATCACACACATACTCACACACACATTAAGTAATGCGTAGCAACTTAGAAACTTCAGTAATATAACCACGTATTTTAAACAAACTAAAATTATGCACTGCTGCACCACAACAATCAGCAAAAAAATGGCAAGAATTATTGAAAATATTACTGTGTGTACATTAACACAGTTATACAAGAAAAATATCACCAAAACAGAAATAACTGTCTTTTTCTCCAAGTTAATCTACCTACACCACAGATACACCCCTTCCCCAAAGCACACTTCCACTGTCTCTCAGTACACAGACTGAATGTTGTTCATTAACATTCAAAATCCACACACAATTAACACTCGATGATATGAGCGCAGGAGGGTTTCCTACAATCAATGAACTAAAGTTTCAGCAAAAAAAAAAAATGACTCAGAAAGGCTTTTTAACAGCTGCTAGAAGGTTTGAATCACAGAAAGCTCTCAGAACAGACCATCTCCTACAGCTTCCTACACACACTACCCCAAACTGAGGCTATGCATAACAATCTAGAGTCCATGTGACCTGAAATGCCATGAATCACTGCAAAATTTGCCTTTGTAACTTAAAAACAAGGTGAAGTGAGGTGAAGGACATTGCTTTCAATATACTTCACCTTAAGAATTGGTGGAGTAGTGGTTTGGGAAGGCGAGGTAATGTGAAGTCATTGTTTTCAATGGACTTCGCATTATCCATTATAGGGCTAAGTACTACGACTAGCTCTTCATCTACAAATCATCAAGAGAGTGAATTGGGGCCACTTCGCCCATCTCTAAGTGTGAGATGTGTCTGTGAGACTGTGCAAATAAGGTTAGAGAGTGATAGCATTAACAGTGGTGGGAGCAGGAAGGGGAGTTGAGAGCAAAGAGGCAGAAGGAGATAAAGTGAGTGTTCAACTTGGTCAGGGAAGATTTGGGAACAGCACCATAGACTATGTCACAGTAATCAAAGATGGGGAGTATCATCTTCTGGACAATTTCACACCTCTCAATCAGTGGGATGCAACTATGATTCCTGTCAGAGCACCAAGCTTGGGGCACAGTTTCTTCAGGATAGCTTCGATATGCACAGAGAAGTTGAGGTGTTGGTCTGGTCAAATCCCCAGATATCTAAATGAAGCGGTGTCCTCCAGGATGGTCCCATCAAGGGTGTGGAAGGTGGGTAGTGCCAGGAGTCTAGAGATCCTCTGCCTGGTGCTAAAAGTCATTGAGACTGTCTTCTTGGCATTTAGAAAAAGCTAGTGAGAAGCAAACCAGAGCTGAACTTGGTTGAAGTCATGCTGTAAGCTGGTTTCCAGAGCAGCAGAGATTTTTTGCCAGAACTGTATAAAAAAGTATCATCAACATACATGTGAATAGATAAGGCTGAGCAGGCTGTGGGAATATCATTAAGGAAAATGGAGAAGAGTAGGGGACCAAGCACTGAAGCTTGAGGGACACCAGTGTTGATGGGGAGTTGAGGGGAGATGGAATCAAGGATTCTCACCAATTGGGTCCTGCCAAAGAGGTAGGATTTAAATCAATTGGTGGCTGATGGAGCAAGGCCAGCTGAGGAGAGGGATTCAAGAAGCAGGGAATGGGAAACAGTACTGAAAGCTTTGGCTTGGTCAACAAAGATAGTTGAGGTAATCAGACCATCATCCATCCCCACAAGAATGGAGTCAGTAAGCCTGAGGAGGGAGGTGGTTGTTGAGTGGTTCTTCTGGAAACCAGATTGGAAGGGGGTGAAGAAGGAGGAATCAGAGAGGAAGGGTGATAGTTGAAAGAGAACTAAATGTTCTTGAATTTTGGCAAGGGTAGGAAGGAGGGAATGGGGTGATAGTTGACAGGAGTGGAAGTGTCACCTCCCTTTGGGAGAGGAAGGACTACAGCATGCTTCCAGGATGAGGGTACCTGGGCAGAAATAAATGAAAGGTTAAGGATTAGGAAGATAGGATAAGCAATTGCAGGAGCAGAAGGGTAGAGAAGTTTAGGATCAAACTCATCTGGTGAGGAGCCTTTAGAGGGGTTCAGAGATAGTAGGGTACTAAAAGCTTCATCAGAAGAGATAGTAGAAAAGGAAAAGGGGTAGGCACTGGCTGAGGCGATGGGGCTGAAGTTAGTAGATGGCAAGGGGGAGAGGGAATTTAGAAGAGATGTGGCACACAAGGTGTAGTAGGCATTAAATTTATTTTCCACAGAGCCAGGGTTGGAAACTCGGAGTTATTTATTTTGAGAACTGAAGTGGGAGGGGGAGAGGGGGGGGAGCAAATAGGGCATGAACTACCATCCAGAATTTAGATGGAGAGTTATTGTTAATCAGGAATGAGGAGTTAAAATAATCAGACTTAGCCAGTCTAGTATCTTTAGTACATGAATTACATATCATTCTGTACTTGGCATAGTCGTTTGGATGTTTAGTAGATTAGTGTTTTCTCCAGACCTGGTCATGCTCCCTGAAGCAGGCCAGTAGTTCGGGGGTGATCCAGGGAGGTGAAGCCCATGGACTCTGGTCCTTCTGAAAAGAGCAAAGGCATTCCAGGTGGTAATGAATTTATCCTTAAAATAGTCAAGGGCTTAGTTGACAGAAATGGCAGTGGAGAGGGGAGTCCAGTCAGTGGAATCAAGTGCAGAGCTGAGTGGAGTAAGGTCTAAGGATTTAAATGACCGGAGCTGTTTGATTTTAAGGGGAGGTTTGGGGCGATGAACCTTACGTACAATGAAAATGGGGTGGAGATCACTAAGGGCATCAGTGAGAAGACCCAATTTAATGATTCAGTGCTGGTGGGTTGTGAGTGTCTAGTCAAGCAGGGTGTGTTTTTTTGTTTTGGCATTAGGGCATGTGGACTCAAGTATAAGTTGCGTGAGCTTTAGAGCAGTGACGTCATTGCGTAGCTTGTTTAACCTGGGAGACAACCAATTTAGATTCACGTCACCCATTATAAACAATTCACCAGATTGTGAGAGGGAGGTGATGTTGGCTAAGAGTTCAGTTGTGACTGAGGGTTGAATGTTTGGGCGGCAATATATGCCAGCCACAAAGATTGGGGTTGAAAAAGAAAGGGTAAAGCAGGTAACAAGGGCTTCATAGGATGAAGGAGGTATCTGGAACAGAAGCAGAGAGAGAAGTGGCAACAGGTGTAGAGGGGGAGACTGGGATAAGGGTAAGAACCAGGAAGGGTGTGAGCAGGAGGGAAATGGAAACCATTCTGGGTATGGTAGTAGAGGCTGTATACAGACTTACAAATTCAGATCACACCACTGAATGTTAGGAAGTAGATAATTTGGTTAGGTATGAATGACCCAGGACTAGAAGTGTTAGGGGAGAGCAGTGGGAAGAAGAATGCAACCTACACATCTTGTTGCCCTCTAGTGGCTTTACTGTGCAATGCGCAAATGGAAAAGTATACAAAACAGGCAAAAGTACACTTTAAACTGAACAAAATCAGCATTGAGTATTAAAACAGTCCAGAAAGCAGAGGCAATGCTGGATTAGGGGGAAAAAGGTTAAACTGGCCAATGGTAGTGACATAGTCCAGTCAAGAGAAATTTGAAAATGCCTGGCAGGTTGAGAACCAAACAAGAAGCTTGTGGTCCATGGGGGACCAATAACAGCTGTCCCAAGAGAAATGCAATTGTCCTTAGAAAATTTATAGAGGCAGCCATGCAGCCTTTAGTTCCTGGAAAGCTGTCCAGGCCATACCTGCAAGCAAGGGCTCAGGGAGTGTGGCAGCAGGCTCTTCTCACCATAGAGGCATGTAGACCCCCATTAGAGGTGCTGTTAGCCCAAAGGGCTATGAAAGGATGCCTGAAGGAGAATGGACAAGGTGGGGTTAGATATAGCTCCAAAAACAATGGGAGGTTTCCTGCTTTACAATTCACAAAAAAGTTTTGTCACAAATAATGGGACTTCAAATTGTGGGGCAGGACTCACATGGCAAGCTAGGTGCCATCTGGATCTGCAAAGGGGAGAAATAAAAAATTGGTGGTGGACCGGAGAAATTAACTGAATGTGACTTTTCACAGAAATACCCAATGTGGTAGCAGAGGCTCAGAACTGTTCAAGTTCTATCACAGAATTAAGAATATAGTCTAGCCCTCTAAAATTCCAAGTTCAAACACATACCACTGCATCCATGCAAATGAGAGCACCTTCTGCATACAGGACACAGTGGTATAGTCAGCAAATGTTGAAAGTGCTGCCATGGCAGAGCTATTTACTGTCTCCTAAACCATACACTTAACCCACACACTGGAGCACAAAAACCTGAATCCCTCCATCCATGGGAAACTGTCAAACTCTGTGGCAGTATAGTGGTTCCCCACATTCCTGAGTATGTGTCCAAAAGCAGAATCATGCCAGGCTAGTGTTTCCCATAGTCCCCAAGTAGAAGACCAGGTAGAGAACCGCAGTAGTCTAGTGCACCCCATCTCCAAGCAGATGTCCAAAAGCAGAACCCTGGTAGTTTATTGGCCTCCCTCCCCAATTCCTGAGTTAAAGAGAGATGCCGTTTAAGTTTATTCCCCTATAGGCCAGTGGTGCCCCCCTACTGCCCAATGCCCAAGCTGAATAAATGTAGATATCCTATATTTTTGTTCTCTGGTTTTTCAGTGGTGCCCCCTCCCAATTCATGAATTACATATAGAAGTCATATCCTTGAATTCCCTTGCAGTCTAGTGGTATGTCCCTCATACCCAGTCCTTGAGTTAAATATACAGTTCATGTAATTATAGTACCTGGTAGTTTAATGGGAATCCCACCCAGTTCCCTGTAAAAACTGTCACAACCACCTCCACTCCATCCCTAGACCACCCACTCTGCACCCTCTACCTGCACTCTGTGCCCACCTCAACTCACCAATCCTTGTAGTGAAGATCTGAATGACAAGGAGTGAGCATGTGTGCACTGTAGAAACAGCTGTTACTACAATAATCAAGCACTTGTATTCTCTCATTCAGATGGCAACTACTTGAGGTGGTATGCAGAGGGTTGGAGTCATCAGCCATCTGAAGAACTGATAAAGGCCTCTCTTTTTTCATGAGTGAGTCAGGAGTGGATGGGGGTTGGGATTGTGATTGATGATTGGGTGGGCTGGGGCGGGTGAGTTACATCTGTTATAAAGGGGAAGGAGGTACCTGTAGGCTACTAAGAACTATAATTACATGAACTCTATATAAATTTTAACTTGGGGATCAGGTGTTAGGGGGTTACCATTAGAATTAAACAGGACAAAAAGCAGAGCAACTACAGTATATGAAACTTGGGGATCTGGTGGGATAGGATAACACTAGACTGCCAGAGAATGAATTTACAGGACATTGAACTCAGGCATCAGATGGATGGGGGTACAGCTGGACCTTCAGGGAATGAATGTATAGTACATCTTTCATTTGGGCACCAAGCAGGGAGACAGGGATAACACTGGATTAGCATTGAGTAAACTTAAACAGCGTCTTTCTTTAACAAGGGATGGGAAGACCCCTAGACTGCTAGGGTGTATGAAAGTTCTCAGTGTGGCAGGGTGAGGATCTGTGAGTGTATCTGTACACAGAGGTGTTGTGCAAGCAGCTCATGGCTACATAATACCATCCAAATGGCCCCTAGTGCTCTGCATGCCATATGTTTTCATAAGTATTCCAGACACAAAATATAACTCCCAGGAGCAAAGGCACTATTCTGTTTGGGATGTGGTTTCTATTTGTTTTAGAAGTTTAACAAATATTGGTGACTTTAAATGTTCCTTTTTTGGTTAGTATAAGCTTTATATTATTCCTGCGGGAGAGTCCCATGTTTCCAGAATGTATATTCATATGTAACATGAATAGGACATCTCTACCATACTTAAGACCCACTGATAAAGTAAACTTGAATTTCAAATATTCTCTGTATTTTTTATTATATGTTGTACATTGAAAGTATATTCTGCTTTCTTGGTTTTGTCTTCTGTTGTCTGTATTCTTAACAATGCCACACTTTGTATATGTGTTAACGTACATTTCAGGACTTAAATGTCCCTTCCTCAGAACACTTTTGAGGATATATTCTAAAATAAAAAAACATATATAATAAACACCGTCATTATTTATAATCAAAAAGTTCCTTATTATGTAATTAAATCAAATTCATATAGAACTGATTGTCTTGATACAGGGGAACATACCTGTTATTTAAACAAACGTAAATGTACTTCTTGTTATATTGTAACCATTTTGTGCAAAACCTAAAGATACAGATTAGAGAAAGAAATAATCAGCTAGCTTCATTGTTATATAGAGCAGTCTTATATATAGTTGTGATGAGTGGAGGTGGAGGGGGAAGAAGGATTATGTTATTCATATAGAATACATTTGTTTGGATTTATAAACTCACATCTTTTACTGAGGCTGTTATTCCTGAATGAAACAATATGTTCTTTCTGTTACCCTCTTCTTTAAACAATCTAAAAAGTTTTAAAAGAGGTTTTGAGTTTTCCTGCAAACAATTTTTTTTTCTTGAAACCTTATTTTGAATTCCCTCATCTCACTTATGTTCAACAACATGACAAGATTACTACCTTCACTGCTTCACATCCAAAATGTATATAAATTGGTGTTTTCAAATTAAAGCTCCATATTCTTTCTCTCTTACCCTATTTTATTTTGTTTCATGCAGTTCCGTATTTCAATTAGTCCCGTTGTTACTTTTTTATTTCGAGGAGAGTTTTCAAACATTTCTAAACTTCTCCAAACTACTTGGAGCTGCCGCCATTAGCACAAACACCACCATAAGTGGGGTTCAGCTGTTTCTTTCTTGCAGCTAGGAGGGACTGAGCCGCAAGCTTACATGCTCAAATTGTAAGGTGATGATGTCAAAATGACTTCCCCCATGGCTCATTTCCTAAAAGGAAAACACACACGTTGCCCATAAAGGCTGGCTACTAAGAGCCCATGTAGTCCCTCTTCCTTAAAAGGATTTTATAAGATTTTTATCTTAAAACTTTCAAAGGATATTTTCTTGTTTTAATAATTACAGAAGTATATTGCAACTTCCTGTGTGTATTTGATGTTTTAGATCTTTGTAGGGCAGATAACAATATACCATTACTTGTAACCAGTAAAAGAAGTATAACTACACCAGATCTTCCTAAGACATCATTAAACAAATTAGAAAATTTAAAAGAGAGAGTAATTTGTTTAGACCAGCATGCAGTCGCACTATTGGAATACATAAAACAAAAATGCAACCCCAGAGGATTAAGAGTTTTAGTTGAGCCTAATTTAGGCTTTTCACTGGAGGGTTTCTCTGAGAAATGGAATGGCACTCATGCAAAATGCTCTTTTGATTTTATGCTTTTATTAATAGAAGCACCGATGAAGGAACATACAAATGTTCTAGAAGAAATTAAGAAAATAGACGATGAAATCAAAGAGACTACATTAACGGAATGATGAAAACAATACTTACAAGGATAGAAAACTCATTACAAGAATATGACAACCACATTAAAGGAATTACACTTCATAAATTTAAGAGGGACATTATAGATTACAGAGAAGGAAAGATATACAGTTGGAAAAAATCAGAATTCAGAACTACATATTATGATTTGGATGAATCAGATATTTCAAACCCTACATCCAACTCTGATACTTATGACAATAGTGCCAGATACAGAGAACCAAGATTTCAAAGTAGATATCCAAGAAGAAACAGAAGGAATTATAGATTCAGTTACTACAGATCCTCTAATAGACGGCCTAGTCCATATAGAGATCAACATAGGAGTAGAAACAGCTAACATGATGAATACTATGAAGAACCCATTTACTCAAATAATAGATCATCAGATTTCAGAGAAGATATGCCTTTTTAGGATGGTCAGACAAGTAAGTGGTTCAGGACAACAAATAAGAAAAGAACAGGGTGCAGAAGGACGAGAAAGAGGATGCTTCACCAAAACACACAACACGAGAGCAAAACCCAATCAGAACTAACAGTATATAACCTTTCAGATAGAATACTTTCAGATGAAGACATTTTAGTATTAAATCTGGGTCTTAGTTTTGGAATAACTGAAAAACTAAATTCCTTTGAACTTAAGATAGATCTGGAGACATTCTACAGAAAATTGAGATTGCACATTTTTTTTGGAAAACAGAAAAAACTTCTATATCATCACAAGCAATTCAAGAAAAATATGCCTTAAAATGAACATTAGGGACAAAATCTTCCTTTGCTCCAATTTGAAATTCACCACCTAATATCATTGCTTTTATTGAACAAGTAAATAGGGAAATGGAACTGATAGTGAAAAAAGTGAGAAACAGAAACCACGATTTAACTTAACTAAAGAACAATATAAAAGTTTGCAAGATCTTGAACAAGATAAAAACATCATAATAAAACCCTCAGATAAAGGAGGTGGAATTGTTATTTTAAAATGTGAAGATTATATCACAGAATGTAAAAAACAACTTGATGATAGACTTACTTACCAACTCGTTCCTAAAATTCCCTTTGAACATTTAAAACAAGAAATTAGAGAAATTTTAACAGAAGCTTTGGACAGAGGACAAATTGAAGAATGGCTAATTACTGAATTGACAAATAAATATCCATGTATTCCTCTTTTCTGTTGCCTTCCAAAAATACATAAAGAAACTAAGAAACCACCAGAAAGACCCATCATTTCAGGAATTGGGCCTATAACTGAACCTCTTTCTAAATATGTAGACCACTATGTTAAAGAACTAGTAACCCTAACACCTTCTTATACTGTATAAAGGATTTGAAGCACTTTATACAGCTTTTGGAACATTTTAATGAATCATACAAAGAAAAACGAAATTTTCTCTTAGTTACTTGTGATGTAAAAAATCTTTACACAAGTATTCCTAATGAAGAAGGATTTATATCATTAGAATATTGCTTAACATCCAGAGAAAATAATAAACCAGATAAGGAATTTATATTAAAGCTAACAGAATTTGTCCTGAGAAACAATTATTTCAAGTTTGAGAATGACTCCTATAAACAGATTAAAGGAACGACGATGGGTGCTACCTTAGCACCAACTTATGCAAACTTGACCATGGCAGCTTTTGAAAAAGAATTTGTTTATAATGACAATAATAAATATTCACACTCGATTAAATTATATAAATGCTTCATTGATGATATATTCATTAATTGGACTGACACAGAAGAAAAATTGCAGGAATTTAGTAATTATTTGAACAGATGCACAACCTTTTTGAAGTTCATTCTGGAATATGACTTAAAAGAGATTTTGTTTCTAGATCTTAAGGTGATTCAGAGAAACAATAAGTTAATTACAGATTTGTACTGAAAACCAACAGACAAATACAATTTTACACGTTAAAAGCTTTCATCCAGTTAAGCTTAAAGAAGGTATACCATGTGGACAAATGCTCAGGGTTAAATGGAATAGTGGCGATATAAAATGCTTTATACAAAATCTAGAGAATCTGAAAAATAGATTCAGATAAAGGGGTTACAAAACATCTTTATTGGACAAGGCCATGGAGAAAACACAAAAAATCTCCAGAGAAGAACTGCTAAAAGAAAAACATACAGAAAAGAAAGAGGAAAGACTCTACTTCTCAACCACTTTTTCTGATTTTTTCCACAGATTAAAGGAATTATTTTAAAAAAATTGAACATTTTATAAACTACAGACAATGGCAACAAGATTTTCAACATCAAACCATGGGTCACAGCAAAACGAACTAAAAATATAAAAAATAAATTGGTAAAGACACAACATTGGGAAGAAGCACTGATACAGAGAACTTGGATGTATAGATGAGTTAAAGGTTTTTACCCCTGTGGACATTGTACGCATTGTAACAATGGAATGCAAAGCAAAACAGTTAAAAATACTTGCCAAGAAAAAAACTTTGAGAGACTTTATTACATGTGATTCAGACCATGTAGTACACTGTATTATTTGTCCCTCTTCTCTGTACTATATAGGAGAAAGTACAAGACCTTTAAAAAAAATGGATAACTGAACATAAAAGTCGAATTAGATGTCAAGATACAAAAACATTTTTTAACTCATAATCACCAGATAGCATCATTAAAATTGTTTGGAACAGAAAAAGTTAGAAAACCAATGAGAGGGGGTAATTGGGAATCCTTGTTAAAAAGAAGAGAGGCATAGTGGATTTATACTTTAAAACTTACAAAAGTAAATATGGTTTAAATGAGGGTCTGTTATGGAGCTATTTCTCAAAACATCAACTAATAAAATGTATGTGTTAATACAAAGTTATTGTAAAAAGTAACCATATTATAAATCAGTAATTTAGTTGACTCATTTTATTCAATTCATTAGCCACACCACAATATACCTTTTAGTTAAAAAGGGTGAGAAAATAAGTTCTACCTCCATAAAATTAGGATATTGAATATAACTTAGCTAACATATTGGTCACATAGTTATTAAAAGTTTAAAACCTTCAATATAGTTTTATTAGTTAAATATTATCTAGATATATTGTTATCTGCCCTATAAAGATCTAAAACATTGAATACACAAAGGAAGTTGCGATATACTTCTGTATTTATTAAAACAAGAAAATATCCTTTGGAAGTTTATTCAGATAAAAATCTTAGAAAATCCTTTTAAAGAAGGGGGACTACATGGGCTCCTAGTAGCCAGCCTTTATGGGCAACGTGTGTGTTTTCCTTTTAGGAACTGAGCCATGGAGGACGTCATTTTGATGTCATCATGCTTGCAATTTGAGTGTGTAAACCCACGGCTCAGACCCTTCTAGCTGCAAGAAAGAAACAGCTGATCCCCACTCACGGTGGCATTTGTGCTAATGGCGGCAGCTCCATGTAGTTTGGAGAAGTTTAGAAACATTTGAAAACGCTCCTCGAAATAAAAAAGTAACAACGGGACTAATTGAGATACGAAGCTGCATGAACCAAAATAAAATAGGGTAAGAGAGAAAGAATATGGAGCTTTAATTTGAAAACGCCAATTTATATACGTTTTGGATGTAAAGCAGTGAAGGTAGTAATCTTGTCATGTTGTTGAACATAAGTGAGACGGAGGAATACAAAATAAGGTTTCAAGAGAAAAAAACTGTTTGCAGGAAAACTCAAAACCTTTTTTAAAACTTTTTAGATTGTTTAAAGAAGAGGGTAACAGAAATAACATATTGTTTCATTCAGGAATAACAGCCTCAGTAAAAGATGTGAGTTTATAAATCCAAACAAATGTATTCTATATGAATAGCATAATCCTTCTCCCCTCCTCCCCCTCCACTCATCACAACTATATATAAGACTGCTCTATATAACAATGAAGCTAGCTGATTATTTCTTTCTCTAATCTGTATCTTTAAGTTTTGCACAAAATAGTTACAATATAACAAGAAGTACATTTAAGTTTGTTTAAATAACAGGTATGTTCCCCTGTATCAAGACAATCAGTTCTATATGAATTTGATTTAATTACATAATAAGGAACTTTTTGATTATAAATAATGACAGTGTTTATTATATTTGTTTTTGTATTTTATTATATATCCCCAAAAGTGTTCTGAGGAAGGGATATTTAAGTCCTGAAATGTATTTTAACACATATACAAAGTGGGGCATTGTTAAGAATACAGAGAACTGAAGACAAAACCAAGAAAGCAGAATATACTGTGAATGTACAACATATAATAAATAGTACAAAGAATATTTGAAATTCAAGTTTACATTATCATTGGGTCTTAAGTATGGTAGAGAAGTCCTATTCATGTTACATTCTATTTGTTTTACCTACTTTGATTTCATAACTGCTTAAACTGCGTTTTTCACAAAAAAAAGTATAAGCCCACATAAGCCACGTAGCGAATGAATACTGAGTCCACCTGCAAGGCAAATACAAGACTGCAGCATTTCTTCCTGATATTAAATACTTTGCTATGTGTCAAATATTTTTGCTGCTGGCAGTTAACTGGAAAATTAAGGCATGTGGGCAACCCTACACATGAATGCTGCACAGCTGGGATAAAGTGGTATTCGCAATCACTGTGCCTGCCAGTTGCACACTGGATCCTCCAGCTTCACATTTCACTCTCCACCAGGCATTGGCTGTGGGTGTGTCAGGGGCTTGCCAGCACTCTGTGAGATTCACAAAGGTGTGGAATCACTCAGAGTGCCACACACTGGGGTGTGGAAGTTACCACAGGAAGGAAGGAACCTGCCTTAGCTGTTTTACACAACCCCACGGATGCTTCCCCCATGCACACCTAGTCCCTCTGCATGGTATTCCTGGGTGCTTTATCCAGTCATGAGATTGCAGCTGGAACATATTCTCTGCTTTCCAACACATTGAGCTATAGCATGCCACCAGCAGATTGTGCATGGATATAGCAATAGAAGGATTGTCATTGTACCCCCAGGGCAGCTACACAACAGTACTTTTGTACCAGAGCGCACTTCCAAGGCCATAGACCCATGGGTGTGCTATGTGGCTGTGTCAGCTGTATGCACCAGTCAGGGTCCCCTCCATGATGCCCCATCACACAGAGTGACTGGGGAGGACTTAGGGAAGCTGTTTGGGTGAGTACCTATACCTTGAAAAATGGCAGATCCACTCCTCCCACAGTCCTCTCCTGTTGCTGTCCAAGAGGTCTACTCTGGGACCCTGGATGGGCATCTAATTGGATGCTTACCTGGATCTACAGTTCTGCACCCATCCACCCCCTTTGAACCTGCATGGGGGGGGCTGCACACAAGTGGTTGGTTATGGTGAATACTGGCTGATGCACATCTGTCCATGGGTGTGGAGCTGTGCAAGCAGTGTACGCACCTTTGGCGAGTACCTTTGATGCATAGAGACCATTGTTTCTTATTGTATTCTTTGAAACCAATGGGAACCTTTGTACAACAGCACCTATGCTGAAAGGTACTCTGCAAATAAATAAGTAAATAAATAGTAAGTACAGCTTTCCAACCCCTCCATCTAGTCTCCAGATTCTATGCCAGAGGATTACAATCCTTCATACTGGAAAAAGCTAAAAGGCTTTATTATACTAGATGATAAAATAACTGTACTATTGGATAGTACTACTGTCCTAATGGCTGTTGTGTAACTTACTGTAAGAGAATCAGATGTGCAGCCTGCACATCAGATCCTGCTCATTCATTTAAGGAAGGTTATTAATCTCTATATTGAAAAGATTTAACTTTTCTTTTTGTCATTATATATAGAATAGTGAATGGGAGACATCACTTGAGACCTTGAGAGCAAAACTCAAGAGTTCTCCATAGCAACATCACATGCCTGAGATGGAACCACAGCCTTAGCTGTGTATGGGCACCCATACACGATTTTATGTAGCATATTTTTTTGTTTGTTTTCCCCAATAGTTGCACCTCAATCCATCTGTCTCAGTCTGTACTTTTCATTCATTGCTGCACTTAATCTTTCTTTCCTGGCCTATCTGTACTACAAAACCTAACCACCTCAACCTCTCTCTACACACCACAAGCAACCCACTCAAAGCTTAAGTCCAGATACACGTGGAATGCCTCCATGTACTACATCACCCTGTTTCTCCTCTTGGCAGGGGATGTCAAAACCAAACCTGGCCCATCGCCCCACCCTAACCCCCAAACCCTCCCAAAAGGCTTAGATTACTTCACCTAAACATCTGTAGTCTCCTAAGCAAGGTACCTGAGATGCAACTCGCTGCCCTAACCCTCCGCCCAGACATCTGCATTATATCAGAGACATGGCTGAAACCACACCATGCGGATTCAGAAATAGTGATCCCTGGCTACACAGTAATCAGGCAGAACAGGGCAAGAAGAAGGGAGGTGGCATCGCCATGTACATATCTACCAGCCTGCAGTTCACCCTGTCCAGATCCATGGACCCACACCCCAAATTGATTCTATGCTGATCAAGCTTACTATACCACATTCCTCCCCAGTGTATATGGCAGGGACATACTGCGCCCCTGCTACACCTACACCTAGTGTGCTAGACCACCTAGCCACTCTCAAGTCTGCTGCTGGCACTGGTGAGCTCTACATCCTCAGGGATTTCAACCACGATTGGCTAGCTAAAGACAGCTCTAAACTATGGAGCAAAGTTCACTCCCTAAACCTTTCCCAACAAATTGATCAACCTACCTGACTAAATTCGAAAACACAAAACCACTCCCTCCTGGACTGGGCCCTCACAACCTACCCCCACAGGACAATAAAAGCCAGACTTCTCTCGGACTCCTTGAGCGATCACCATATGGTTTATATGGTCAGGACGGTGCACAGTCCCACCAACCCCCCCAGGACACTCCTCACGAGAGCTTATAGAACCCTCTGTCTCCATTCCCTCCTAAATGACCTCACCCACATCGACTGCTCATTCATTCAGAGGGCTCCCTCTATTGACTACGCTTTTGACATGTTCAGAGACAACCTGCTTGCTATATGGGACTATCACGCCCCCCCTAAGATGCAATAGGGTGAATGGCTCCCATCTCCCCTGGGTCACCGCTGATATCATCAGTAGTTGCCGAGCTAGGGACCAGGACTGGAAGAAACATAAGCAAACCAGCACACCAGAATCCCTGCAGCAATATCGCACTCTCTGTAACTCCTGCACCAAAGCTATACGGCTGGCAAAGAAAAACTACTTTAAGGCAGCTCTCACCTCCAACCTGAGCCACCCTTCTAAATTCTGGAAATCCATTAAAACCCTGCTCACCCCCCTGCCCAACACCTAACCCAACCCTATCCATCCATGGCAACTCAGTCACAGACCCTAGCGAAGTTGCCTCAGCTTTCAAAACCTTCTTTACTAACTGTGCTGCATCTCTCCTCACAAACCACCTGAGGACCTCTCCCACACCCATTTCTATGTTCTCATTCTGTCCAGTCTCCTCGGCAGAAGTACTCCATGCCCTGCAATCACTAGACCCCAACTAAGGCAAATGCCTACTAGGACTGGATGCCAAACTTCTACACCTATCAGCCCCTGCAATTGCCGCCCCTCTAGCCAACCTTCTAAACCTCTCTTTTTCCATGGCCCAAATCCCAGCTGCTTGGAAGCAGGTGGTCGTCATACCTCTACCAAAGGGTGGTGACCCATCTGCACCTGGTAATTATCGCCCAGTCTCACTGCTCCCAATTCTGCCCAAACTTCAGGAACACCTAGCCCTTACCCAACTCACTCAATTCCTCGATTTTACATCCTTCTTCACCCCTTATCAGTCAGGGTTTCGGAAATCTCACTCCACCATCACTGCACTTCTAAGACTCTCTAATGACATCTCTTCAGAGATGGAAAAGGGGCATATCACCTCGGCCATTTTTATAGATCTGGCCAAGGCCTTCGACACCATCTCCCATTCAAAGCTACTCGCAAAATTAGAGGATGCTGGCCTCTCCAGCCTAGCCACTAGCTGGTTCAAGGCCTACCTAACTGGCAGACAGCAGTCAGTAAAAATTGGAACACAGGTATCTCCCCCACTCCTAATCTCCATGGGGGACCCCCAAGGCTCTGTCCTGGGCTCCTTACTTTTTTTCCATATTCTTAAATGACCTTCCATTGTCCTGCTCAAACTCAGCCATAGAAATGTACGCAGATGACACCGTACTGTATGCCTCTGGCCCCTCGACTGGGGATGCGCATGCAATCCTCCAGCGGGATTTTGATGGCATCCAGAAATGGCTCAGGTCCAACCAACTAGTACTAAACTCAAAGAAAACCATCTTCCTAACCTTCAGCACATAACCCAGACTCTCCTGCCTAGCTGCTCCCCATACCGTCCAGACCCTGAACGGGTCACCTTTGGAGTCCTGCACCTTCTTTAGATACCTGGGAGTGTGGCTTGATCAACACCTTGATTTCTCTGTCCACATTGACTCACTTCACAAAAAACTGCACTCCAAACTGGGTGCACTTCACCGAAATAAGGGGTGCCTGTCCACCATGGTCAGGAGGGAAATAGTGCACAAAATGATTCTCCCTATCTTTGACTACGGTGACGTGGTCTACGGCTCAGCACCCTCATCAACTCTAGCTAGCCTGGACACCCTCTTCCACTCCTACTGTCACTTCATCCTGGAATGCCCCCCCACCACCCATCATTGTGACCTATACAGCTCTGTAGCTCTACCCTCTCTAGAGTCATGATGTCAGATACACTGCACAAATGTCATAGCAAAATTCTGGACAAATTCCCTCCCCTCCACCTCAGTTCTGCCTTATCAGCACAACCCTCCCCGACCTACTCTCTTAGATACTCCAACTCCAGGCTATTCAAAATCCCTTTCATGTGCACCATGAAGGGCCAATCCACCTTCAAATACCACCATCAGGCTCACCACTGCCCCTAGGCTACTTAAACCTCTCCTCCATGACCACTTCTCTGACACATGCAACTGCTACCAGCAACCCGGACCCAATACCAAGGGGCATACAGATGTTCCTTGACAGCTCTAACTTCTAAGCAATTTACCATATACCTGCATGCTTTCTGCCTGTACATACTCTGTGTTCTAGGACTAAAAACCTCCTATTAGTAGACTGTATCAAAAGCATGTCCAGCTCTGTACTACTCTGGACCTTGTTGTCACTACCCCTGTATTGTACCTGTCCTGCTGTATTTTTGTGACCATGTAACCCCCAGGTCACATCTGGAAACGAGCGGTCTCCGCACAGTCTGCCTGCCTGGTTAATCTCTTAAATAAATAAATAAATAAATCTGGCACTCACTGCTACTCTGCTAATCCTATTCATTCCGTTCTGTCACTCCCACTCCCAACTGTCTATAGCCACAGAGTCCATTTAAACAAACAAACAAACAAAAAACTAGTAAATGGGTTCAGTTTGGTAACACAGAGCTGTCTATGGCTGACTCATGTTCAGACTGACTCAGTCCACCATTTGGTGCTTGCCAAGTGGTGCCCCCAATTTTCCCATGAGTTTTCTTTTTTCAGTCATGTTCTCAACTAATGATGTAGGAGCTCAAAGTCAAAAAGTTGTTATGGTATCATTCTGAAGTCAAAACAAAAGCATAACAACTGTTTGTGACCTTTGAACCGAATCATATCAAGAAAATTATGTGTATGGAAATCCATACACAGTTGGGTGGTCAGCTGTAATTGGTGTGGGGTTGCTATCATTCTAGGTATAATGTGGAGAGCAGAAGGTTGTCAAGTGTGTACACAGCTTGAGCATTGCTTGACCACTGTTTTTCTCTGCATTGTATCACATCATTAACCTGTAACCACTGTCACACACGGGACTTATGTACCATACCTGTTCATTTGTTTTACCATTGCTGCGCTGTGTCAAATCTTTTTGCACATGTATTATTGTGACCTTTTACCCCTGCTACTCCACATCATGTATTATGGCCCAGGTCGTGCCTGAAAACAGTCCCTGGGATCAGTGCACTCACCCGGTTATCAAAGTCATAAATAAATTAAATAAAAAAGATAAGGTAGGAGTGATGGAGGCTAAGATGGGAAGTGTAGGGATGGTCTGGGGGGGAATCTCATATGCGGAATGGTCTGGTGTGCCATCTTCTATTAATATGATAGGTACTCATAAGGCAGAACCAACGAGAAAAACACATGGATTGGGCACATTCTAACCAAATGTTCAGCAAAGAAACAGGGTAGATAACTGGCATAAAGTTAAGGGTAGTAGACTAGGGATACTGGAGGGAAATAACAACTTTAGACTTGTCAAAGGGGAGGATTTCTTGAATAGGTCTGCTATATTGCCAGGTTTGAATGAGCTGGGGGAAGATAAGGTGGCCATGTATCAGGAAAGAGTGGAGGCTAGGAACAGAGTCATGGAAAAAAGTGGGCCAGGTGGGGTTGTGGAGAGGTGGATCAGTGACAGTGGGGAAAGGAATATTAAATACATTGGGGAGGAGGTGAGACCATGTCTGGGATGGATGACCAGTGGGATGAGAAATGGGAGGTCACCAGTTAAGGCAAAGCAGAGCGTCAGCAAGGTGAAGGGGGAACTACTGTAGGTGTATAGGAGGGAATGGGCCTTTGGGATGTGCTCTGCAGGATGTGCAAAATGAGAAGGGGGGAAGAACGTGAGGGTTGTTGTACTGGGAGTCTCAATACTAAAGGATATGAGATGGAGGGGTGCAAGGAACAACAACAGGTGGGTTGAGTGCATTCCAGGCATGATGGCAGGGAGGGTAAGGTCTCTTATTCCAAAGTGTGTAGGACAGGCTAGAGAGTTACTTTACATAGTGGTGTATCTAGGTAACAATGACCTTGCAGTGTGTGAGGTAGAGGAGGTTCAGGATAGGTTTAAGGTAGTAGGGAAGATATGCAAGGAGACAGGAAGCTCGGTTCCATTCTCATAGGTTCTTCCAGACCCTAGGGCAAGCACTGTTATGAAGCAGAGGATTAAGGAGATCAACACTTGGTTGAGGGGGTGGTGTGTGTCTAATGGGTATGGACTGGTGGGTGAGTGGGGAAACGACATGGGAAAATAAGGACCTGTATGTACTAAATAGGCTGCATTTAAATAAAGAGGGCACAAAGGTCCTGAAGATTAAGTTAGAGGAATATTTAGTAGTTAATCTTAATTTAAACTCAAGATGAGGGGGGCCAAAAGGTGTGCTTCACTGATAGACACCAGGAAATGGGGGCCATCAGGCCTATCTCCCCTATTACATAATCAGTTGGAGAAGAGGGGTAATGGTAGTGGGAAGGGGGAGGAACCCCAGTAGGGGAAGGGTCATAAAGGGTTAATAGGGAATAAAGGGGCACGGGGTTAACATGGAAGGAGGTGGTCTTGAATGCAAGGAGTCTGGCAATTAAAATGGCAGCTCTTCAGGCACTAATGGCAGAAGGAGGGGAGGACATAGCAGCCATCACAGAGACATGGACATCCCAATACCATGACTGGGACCTTGTAATCTCTGGGTTAAAATTGTACTGGAAGGACAGTTAGAGGGGAAGGGGGAGCAGCCTCATTTATAAGGGAACTAATAATATGTACCAGGCAGGAGGAAGAGGAAGAATGTGGAACAGAATCCTTTTGGGTAACACTCTAGAACAATAAAGGAAGAAGGCTTCAATTGTGAGTGGTGTACAGACCACCCTCACAAGATGTTGAGATGGAGAGGGAGATGGGGAATCAAATCAGAAATATGGGAGGTAGTGGAAACCTTGTCATAACAGGTGAGTTGAACCTGCCTGGCATTGATGGCAGTACCCCGGCTACCGCCTCTGCCTGGGAAAATGTACTACTGGAAGCCTTCAAGGATTGTTTCCTGGTGTAGGGGGTTACACAACCAACAAGAGATGGTGCCATACTGGACCTGGTGCTTTCGGATGGAGAGCATGTCCAAGAGATAGCCACAGAGGAACCCTTTGTGGGTAGCAACCACTACATAGTGTGGTTTTACCTCAATATGGGTAAAGAATCAGCTAAGACCAATACAAGGGTGGTAGACTTCAAGAGAGAGTGGACTTTAGAGGAATGGAGGATATACTTGTACAGCATCTTGTAGAAATCTGACTGGGGATGGATACAGAACAGAAATGGTCCATCATTAAGTTGGGTCTGAATGAGGCCACAAAAGACTGCACAAGGACCCAGAGTAAGAAGTCCAGGACATAGAGACCAAGCTGATTCAATAAGAACATGACAGTGAAGCTAAAAGAGAAGAAGGCAGCCTTTCCGAAGTATAGGTGTACTATGAGTGAGGAGGGTAGAGAAGTGTTTTCAGGGAAATCTCAGGAGGCATGGAGAGTGGTCTAGGTTGCTAATGCTGCAAAGAAGGGCTAGCATAGGGTATCAGGGAGGGGAAAAAGGACTCATTCAAATATATATGGTAGAGAACAAGTAGTAGGGAAGGGATTGTTAGTATTAAGAAGGAGTTGGATGGGAAGAAAAAAAAATGAAGAACAGGCTGATGCACTGAATGAGTACATCAACTCTGTATTCACTAGGGAAAATGATGGACAATATGCAGCAGGGGATTATGGGGTAGGAATGGGGGGAAGAAACAGATAGGGACATCAAGAAAAATAATGTTTTAGAAGGTCTCAGGTCCCTTTGGATGGACAAGGCACCGGGCCCAGATGGCATACACCTGATGGTCCTGAGAGATCTGGCAATGGTGTTGATGGCCCCCAGATGGATCTCTTTAACACCTCGCTAAAGATGGGGTATGTGCCTCAGGACTGGAGAATGGTTCATGTGCTGCCACTCCACTAGAGTGGCCCCAGAGATGAGCCTGGCAACTATAGACTGGTCAGTCTAACATCCATTATTGATAAATTAAAGGAGACCATTATAAAAGAAAGGTTGGTAAACTTTCTGGAGGTTAACGGTCTCCAGGACAATAGGCAGCATGAGTTTTGTCATAGGGAGATCCTGCCAAACTTACATTTTTGACTGGGTCACAAGGTCATTAGACAAAGGCCAGGTGGTGGATGTACTATATCTGGACTTCAGTAAGGCCTTCAACTCCATGCCACATGGTTGGTTGTTTAGCAAACTAAGTAGCCTGGGAGTCTGGTAAGCTTCTGGGGTGAGTCAGGAGCTGACTGCAGGAAATGAAACAGAGAGTGATGGTAGGTTTGAACTATCCAAGCCTAGACCTGTAACCAGTGGGGTATGGCAGGGATCAGGGCTTGGTCCAGTGTTGTTCAACATCTTTATTGGTGACATAGCAGTAGGGGTCAAAAGTAAAGTCTTCCTTTTTACAGATGATGCTAAAATCTGTGGAAGGTACACATACTGTTGAGGAGGGGAGATAGGAATTCAGGGAGCATCAAGCCAGAGTTGAGAAATGGTCTGCAATCTGGCAGTTGGAGTTTAACACCAAGAAGTGCAAGGTCATGCATCTAGGAACTAGGAATCCAGGGGCCAGCTGCTGGCTAGGGGGATACAGGGGTCCAGCTCAAAGGAGGAAAAAGGATCTAGGGGTGATAGGGATGACATGAAACACTCTGTGCAGTGTTGTAAAGTGGCAGCTAAAGCAACTAAAATTCTAGGATGCATCTCCAGGAGAATCACCTCCAGAAGAGAGGAAGTCATTCTGCCCTTGTACGGGTCATTGGTTAGACTGCACTTGGAGTACTGTGTGCAGTTCTTGTGCCCTTATTTGAAGAAGTACATAAAGCTATTTGAGGATGTCCAGTGTAGAGTGACTAAGATGACCCAAGGCATGGGAGACAAACCATATCATTAGATGTTAAGGGAGCCTAATATGTATTGCTTGGAGGACAGAAGGGAAAAGGGGGATATAATAGAAACCTTCAAGTATCTAAAAGGTACAAGCAGGGTTGGAGTGGAGATATTTTCAATTTAAAAAGGTGTGAGACCACTAGTAGTCACATTCTGAAATTTATGGGGAGAAGGTAGATTTAAAAAGAAAGAAGGAGGCACATTTTCACACAAAGGGTGGTATCAAAGTGGAATGAACTGCCTGAGGAGATGGTATGTTTGGAAAAAGAGGGACATTTTGGGGGGGCAAGGTAAAAATGAAAGTGGTAATGGGAGGGATGAGGGGTTTGGAAGGGTGAAGGATTGCACGTGAAAGCAAGAGGAGGGTGGGGCAGCTCCAGTAAAATAGACTGAGTGCACAATCAAACAGACTTTGGTAGATCACCAAGTCCTTTTTCTGCTGGCATTTTCCACATGTTCAAATGTTCATATATCCCTCCTAAAATGTCCCCCTTCCAGCTTTATTGTGTGTGCCCTTGTTCTTGTGTACCTTCTGCTCTGAAAACACGCTCCCCCTCCTGTATTGTTCAACTGCATGAGGTAGTCATTGGTCTGTATCGTATTTCCCTCTTCCTCTTCTCGTTAAGGGTATGCCTATTGAAATCTTTTATTTACTCTTCATATGGTTTCTGATGCAGCCCCTGCACCATTTTAGTTGCTCCTCTCCTTGGATAGCCTCTACCCTTTGTTCTTCTTGAGATGAGTCTTACCAATGATCTATAAAATGGCAACACCACTTCTCTCCTTCTGCTGGTGATACCCCTCCCTATGCAATCCAGCATCCAACAGGAACTACATTCTGCCTTGTCACACTATCTTGCCACCTTGAGGTCATCAGAAAAGACTACTGTCAGGTCTCATTCCTGTCAAGAGACCATCAACATCTCTCCCCCCATATTATGCCTATGGGGTTTTGTGCCTAGTTTTATGAATTTGCAGTTTTTCATGCTGAAACCTAGCAACCATGCCCTTGACCACTCCTGTAGTTTTCCCCAAGTCTCTGTACATTCCTTCTACCCCTCTGAGATGGCCACCCTATTGCAGATTTTGGTGTCATCAGCAAAGAAGCATACCTTCCCTTACAGCTCTTCTGCAATGCCACTTAGAAAGACATGTTTTGCAGTATACAGTGTGTATTTAAATATTTCTTTACCATGGAATTCACTGTTGCACCCTTTTAATGCTGTTAGGAGAAGTTGGCTATAAGGAAGCATTTGTTTGCACCTAAGATATGCTGTGCAGACTATGGCCTTAACTGGGTCAGCATCATTAGTGCTATAGCATTTTTTCTGAGACTGAGAAGCTGCAAAAGTACGGCACACTTGACCACCTAAGGCACTGTGCGACCACAAATATGTGTCTTACTAGCCTTTTCTGGAATATGTCAGCTGAAACTGATTGGTTAAGTGAGCATTTGTAGTTCAAAGTAAGAATTCTGATGATGATGGCCCTTTATGTCAATGAAAATATCAAAGCTATAGAAATTCAGAATAAACATAAGGAGCCAGAAGAACTGTGGGCCACCCTGGAAACAGGAAATGGGACAGCCATACAAACTGGGGTTGTGTACAGGCCTCCAGACCAGGGGGAGGACAGAGACACATTACTGTTAGAAGATATACAAAACATGACAACTAAAGGGGAGGTTCTGATAATGGGAGACTTCAACATGCCAGATACAGATTGATCAATACCAGCAGGGACATCTGCCAGAACTAGACACATGGTGGATTCCCTGCAGGGAGAAGGCCTCAAACAACTGGTACAACAACCCACAAGAGACAGGACTATCCTAGATCTAGTACTGACTAACAGGGAAAGGATCACAGATCTCCAGGTAGAAGGTCATCTGGGTGCCAGTGACCATCACATGGTATGGTTCAGATTGACCACTAGAACAAAATCATCCCATTCCAAGGCAAAAATATGAGACTTCAGAGGGGCTGATTTTGGTAAGATGGCCAACAGAGTAAAGCTAGCCCTGGCAAAAAGAAATACACGTGAGGGGAACGGCAAAGTGGGCAAGCATTAAAGATGCAATACTTGAAGCAACATCTCATTGTGTTAGTGAGAAAAGGAAGTGTAAAAGAAGAAGAAAACCACTTTGGTTCTCAAACACAGTAGCAGAAAATGTCAGAGCCAAAAGGCTGGCCTTCAGGAAATATAAGGGAATGTAGCAGGATGAAGATAGGGAAGCATAACAAACTTCCCTAAGGGAGGCAGGGAAGGCAGTAAGGCAGGCAAAGGCCCAAACCAAACACTAGCACAAACAGTAAAAGAAGGTGACAAGAATTTCTATAGATGCATTAGTGAAAGGAGAAAGTCCAGAGTGGGTATTGCTAAGATCAAAGGGCATAAGATGGAGTGTGAGGAGAAGGAGGACCATGTAAAAGCATCTATCCTAAATAGATACTTCTGCTCAGTATTTACTGAAGAAAAGGTAAGGCAGGGCCCACTGCTCAGCACCATGGACATAGCGGGGAGGGAGGAGTGCACTAGTCCCTTCACAAAAAAAAGGGTCTCACAAGAGCTCGATAAGCTCAGGGTGGACAAGGCTATGGGACCTGATGGCATACATCCCAGGGTACTAAAGGAGCAAAGGGTGGATCTAGCAGAGCCATTATCAGAACTGTTTAGTGAGTCTCTGAGTACAGGAGAGGTCCCAGAAGACTGAAGAAGGGCTCATATGATCCCACTCCACAAGAGTGGTAACAGGGAGGAGGCAGGGAACTACAGATCAGTCAGTCTTACCTCAGTAGTGGGCAAAATTATGGAGACACTCCTTAAGGAAAGGATAGTGCAACACCTGGAATCCATAGGAGCACAGGATCCAAGACAGCATGGGTTTACAAAGGACGGTCCTGTCAAACTAATCTCATAGATTTCTTTGACTGGGTAACCAGAGTGGTGGATCAAGGGGGAGCAGTTGATGTTGCCTACCTTGACTTCAGCAAAGCTTCGATACTGTTCCACATAAAAGATTGATTAATAAGCTGGGTAGGCTCGGGGGTCAGACTTTGGTCAACTGGGTGGCAAACTGGTTGATGGGCAGAAAACAGAGAGCAGTGGTACATGGTATACAGTCAGAAGAGATGCAAGTCACAAGTGGGGTACCTCAGGGATCAGTTCTGGGGCCAGTCCTCTTCAATATCTTCATCAGTGACATTGCAGATGGACTGGAGGGTAAGGTTTGTCTGTTTGTAGATGACGTCAAGATCTGCAACAGAGTAGATGATCCAGATGGGGGGGGCAGAATGAGAAGAGATCTGGATAAAGTATCAAAATGGTCGGAAGAGTGGAAACTGAGGATTAATGCAAAGAAGTGCAAGATCATATACATAGGGAAGAGAAACCCTGACACCACCTATAGGCTGGGAGGGGAGTTGCTGACAGTCACAAGGGAAGAAAGAGACTTGGACGTCATCATCACCGATGACCTGAAATCATCCAAGCAGACCACTAAAGCAGTAGGTAAAGCTAGAGGGATGCTGGGGTGTATTAGTAGGGGTATCACAAATCAGAAGAGGCAGGTAATAATCCCTCTTTACAAGGCACTGGTTAGGCCCCATCTGGAGTACTTTGTACAGTACTGGAGGTCACACCTTCACAAGGACATTAACCAAATTGAGGCAGTCCAGAGAAGGGCAACCAAAATGTTGCAAAGACTGCATCAGAAAACATATGAGGACGGATTAACTGAACTCAATATGTATACCCTAGAGCAAAGAAAGGAGAGAGGTTATATGATTGAAATATTCAAACACCTTAAGGGCATTAACAAGGTGAAACAGTCTAACATGTTTCAAGTATAAGAAAAATAGCAGGACAAGAGGACACAGCATGAGATTAGAAGGAGGCCGATTAAGGGGTAATGTTAGGAAGTTCTTTTTCACAGAAAGGTAGGTGGATGCATGGAACAGCCTACCTCAGGAAGTGGTGGATATGAATACAGTGCAGGGCTTCAAACAGGCATAAGGGAGCAATACAGATGAGTATAAATGGATAGGCCATTGACAGAGCAAAGGCCAATGGCACATTCATAAGGTAGAAAAAGAAATGGGCAGACTGGATGGGCCTTGAGGTCCTTATCTGCCGTCAACTTCTATGTTTCTATGATGAGCAAGCAGGTAGCTGAAAGAGAAGGCACTTCTGTTTAAAGTGTACTAACCATTGATACAATGAAGAGAGAAACTGAGGGACCTGCTGAACTGAAACAAGGCCCCATGTTAAATCACCTGATACAGATGATTTAAAAATTAGTTTTAAATCTGAAAGGCATACTGTATGTTTAGTTGATTAATTTATTAATTAGTTGATTGGATTTAATGAATTTAATTTAATCTCTAATATTATTACTTTAGAAATATAGTTGCATGTATCTGTATGTTTCTAGCCTACCCCTCGTCTCTCTTGGTCTCCAGTGAGTACCTGTTAAGACTGTCCAATCCACCCATAGGTCTTACACTGATGCCCCTTACTTATTTTTGCAGCCCTTCTCTGGATAGTCTCTAATATCTCTCTGAACATATTCAGATGTGGGTTCCAAAATGCACAGAATACTGAAGGTGTGGTCTAACCAATGACCAGTACACCAGTACAGCAGACCCGGATCATCTCTTTGCTGTGACTATTGAAACCCCACCTGATGCGTCCCATCATTCTGTCAGCTTTCTCAAATGGTGTACTGTATCAAAAAGAGGCTTTCAAGTTGTTGTTATTTACAGTATCTTTGCCAAGTGCCCTTCTTACTTTCAGTGCTCTCTTCTGATCCCACTGATACAATATACCATGTGTACATTTTTTATTCTCAGTTTGCATCACATTACATTTTTAGGAGCTGAACTTAAATTGCCAGACATGGGCCATTGCTATTTTACATCCTTTTTCATGTTGCTAAAAACTTCATCATGATCTACTCTCCCATAAAGTTTTGTACTGTATGAAACTAGAGTCACATCATCTTGTAGCTCCTTTCCCTAGTCCTAAGTCTTCTGTCTTCTGCATAAGCTTCTTGTGGGGCATAACATCAAAAAGGCTTTGCTAATGTCCATATTCAAAATAGTGACTGCATGTCTTTTTTCTACTAGTGCTGAGCAGAAATTGTGAATTCCTTTTATGAGAAAGTATTATGAAATTCCAGAAAGTCTTAAAAACTTCACAAAATGCCAACCTTAGCAAAAACCAAATTTTCTGAATGTGTTCCATGAATTGGTGTTCCATGTCATGCCATTCTGGCTGAATTGTGGAATGATACACATAAAACATGAAAGGAAACTTCAGAGAACATTCATTCATTCAACATTCATACTCTTTAACATTCACATTGGGGATATTGTGGAGGGATTTAATGGGAAGTTGTGTCTGTTTTCCAGACGATTCAAAGATCTGTAATAGAGAGGATACACAAGAGGGATGGAGAGCATGAGAGAGCACTTGATAAAGCTGAAGGGGTGTTCAGAGAGTTGGCAGCTGAGGTTTAATGCCAAAAAGTGTAGAACATTGCACATAGATCACAAGAAGACAAGGGTCACATACATTCTAGGAGGTGAAGATGATGTGATAACGGAACAGGAGAGGGACATGGAGATCATTATTTTGTACATCCGTAAGGTGGCAAACCAAAGCAACAAAATGGTTGAAAAGGCAAGCAGTATGCTGGCATGTATAGGGAGGGGTATCACAAGCAGGAGAGGAGAGGAAATGCCCCAGTACAGGTCAAAGGTCTGTCCACACTTAGAGTATGGCGTACAGTTCTGAAGGTCTCACCTACAGAGGGATGTTGATAGGGTGGAGAAAGTCCAGGGGAGGGCAACCAAAATGGTGCCTAGGACCTGTGAGGAGAGGATGGAGGAGCCTGAACTATATCCACTGAAAACAAGGACGGGGAGTATGTTTGAAATTTTTAAATACCTGAAGGGAATTAACAAAGTGAGGCAAGGGAGCATCTTCAAGGTGAAAGACAATCTAAGAACTAGGGGGCATAGCTGGAAGCTGGAGTGTGGTCAATTCAGAGGTAATAAGAGGGGGCACAACTTCACTGAGAGGGTGGTGGATCCCTTGAATGTGCTACCAGAAGGGGTGGTTAAGGTATTAACAGTGGGGTGATTCAAGAGTGCATTGGATAACTATATAAGTTTAAACAAGTGAGGGAGGGATAGACACCCTGATGGGAAATTGAGGCCGGGAATCTATGGGGGAACCATGAAAATTAGGTGTAGGGTGGCAGAGTCAGGACTACATATGGGGAGGGAACAAGGGCAGACAAGATGGGCCTATGGAGTCCTTTTCTGCAGATAAAATTCTATGATTCCTCAATTCAACAGTTATTCCACAGTTCTTTAACAAATTGGGTGATAAGTTATTCTGCAAACAATTTTGTAACATGGGGATCTTCCTGAAGGTGGTACCAGAAATTTCAAAATGTGTATTCACAATGGAACCCCCACCTCCAAAGTGACACAGTTGCCCTACTAAACATCATCAGGCAATGGTGTTTTAGGATAATTCTTTCCATTTTGACATTTGAACCAAAGGTTTCTGGTTCAAGGACAGAGGCAGGAAAGTACAGACCTGTCAGTTTGGCCTCAGTGGTAGGGAAAACGATAGAATCACTTCTGAAGGAAAGAACTGTTGAGTACCTAGAGGCCAGTGGTGTACAGGACCCAAGGCAGGATGGATTCACAGCAGGAAGTTCATGTCAGACAAATCTAATTGATTTCTTTGACTGGGTGACCAAAGTAGTAGACCAGGGAGGTGATGTGGACGTGGCCTACCTAGACTTTAGCAAGGCATTTGACACATTCCCACAGAAGGAGCAAGACAAAGAACTGTACCAGTTAAGGCAGAAGAAAGCAGGGAGGGAAGTCAGAATAGCAAAGGCCCAAACTGAGGAAAAGATAGCCAACTCGGTTAAGAAGGGGGATAGAACCTTTTATAGGTATATCAGGGAGTGTAAAAAATAAAGGGAGGGCTAGTGAGGCTAAATAGAATGGACACTGGGTGGGCAGAGAGGGACAGTGAAAAACCAGGGATACTGAAGGAATACTTCTGTTCGGTAGTCACAAAACTGGAGGAGAGGGAGGTGCCTAATCCAATTAACAAAAGCACTCTGGATAGGGAGGTTGATCCCAGTCCTTTCACAGAAGAAAGGATTCTGAAAGAACTCTTAAAACTGAAGGTGGACACAGCAATGGGGCCTGATGGGTTTCACCACAGAATTCTAAAAGAATTAGGGGGAACTAGTGACACCACTGACTACCCTTTTTAACAAATCATGGGAGGAAGGTGTGGTACCTGAGGAATGGAGGAAGGCAGATGTGATTCTCTTCACAAAAGTGGGAGCAAGACAGATGCAGGAAACCACAGACCTGTCAGTTTGACCTCGGTGGTAGGGAAAATGATGGAATCACTTCTGAAGGAAAGAATCGTTGAGTACCTAGAGGCCAGTGGGCTACAGGACCCAAGCCAGCATGGGTTCACAGTGGGAAGGTCATGTCAGATGAATCTAATCGATTTCTTTGACTTGGTGACCAAAGTAGTAGATCAAGGAGGGGCTGTGGACATGGCCTACCTAGACTTTAGCAAGGCATTTGACACAGTCCCACACAAAGGATTAATAAACAAATTAGCCAGCCAGGGAGTGAGTCCTAGGGCGGTAGCCTGGGTCAAACACTGGCTGGACAACAGAAAAGAGCGGATAATAGTAAATGGAGTCCACAGTGAAGAAAGGGGAGTTAATAGTGGGGTACGGCAGGGTTCAGTACTGGGCCAGTCCTTTTTAATGTCTTTATAAGTGACATTGCAGAAGGACTGGAAGGAAAAGTATGTCTCTTTGCAGATGACACAAAGATCTGCAACAGGGTTGATACACGAGGTGGAGTGGAAAGGATGAAAAGGGACTTGGCAAGGTTGGAGGAATGGTTAATGTATGGCAACTTAGATTCAACGCAAAGAATTGCAAAGTAATGACCTAAGAAACAAAAACCCAGGGGAAGAGTACACAATGGGGGATGAGATACTGACAACAACAAAAATGGAAAGGGACCTGGGAGTAGTCATATCAGATGACCTAAAGGTGGGCCAGCAATGTGAGATGGCAGTAAGGAGGGCTGGGGGGATACTGGGATGGATAGGGAGAGGCATCACCAGTAGAAAATAAGAAGTTGTTGTCGCTCTGTACAGACAGCTGGTCAGACCCCATCTGGAGTATTGTGTGCAGTTCTGGAGACCCAATCTCTGCAAAGACATAGACAGGATGAAAGCTGTCCAGAGGTGGGCAACTAAAATGGTGCAGGGTCTGCACCGGAAGACATATGGAGACAGACATAAGGAGCTTAATATGTATAGCCTCGAAGAAAGGAGGGAGAGGGGGGACATGATAGAAACTTTCAAGTACCTCAAGGGACTCAACAAAGTCCAAGAGGGTAGCATCTTTCAAAACAAGAGGTGTGCAAGAACAAGGGGGCACAATCTGAAGATGGGGAAGGGCGGCTCAGAGGTAATTTAAGGAAGTATTTTTTCACAGAGAGGGTAGTGGATGCATGGAACAGCCTTCTGGAGGAGGCTGTGGAGTCAAAAACAGTGGTGGAATTCAAGCATGCATGGGACAGTCATAAGGCAATTCTAGGGAGTGGGGGCAGAAAGAAGTAGGCTGCTGGTTAACTAGGATCTGCAGCTTATCCATTAGGTAGGGAAATGGGCAGACTGGGTGGGCCAAGCAGTCCTTATCTGCCATCAAATTCTATGTTTCTATGTTTCTATGGTTGCTGGCATCAGAACTGGTAGTGCTACAGTTATGCCAATGGACCAGCTTGGAGTCAACATTTTAGAACAGAATAGATCTAGAACTGGTTTGTATAACCACTGGAGAAGTAGCAGAGCAAATCTGCATTATCCAAGCATATGTAATGTTGAGGAAATCCTGTCATTTTGGTACACTGCAATTTCTTGTCAGCAACTTTTAGGCAGCAGCCTGAATTCTGTTTGAATACCGAGTCACTCGTCCTACTCTTTAACCTAGCCACTAATCCATCCAATGAGAAAGATTTACTTCCTTACTCCACTGTTATTCCCTACTGTTAGATGAAGAAACTGAAATGAACATATTCACTGATTGCAGTTTTCCTCAGTACAGACTAGAGAGGTAGCATTTTTTGTCCACGGGGGTTGGCGAGGGACAAGACTAAAGATATAGACTGTGGCTAGTTACAATCAGTCATAGACCAAAGTGTTACAGAGTTTTACAAAAAACTCAGAATTTTATTAAAAAGATAAATTTGCAATGAAGTACAAAATCCTGGTTCTGTAAAATAGAAGCCTGTTTTACTTTTGAGACTTAAGAAGTTATGGGTCGTGATTAGCCACAGATTCATTTGTGGCTCCCACAAACTCAGTGAGCACTTTTCCATGCCTGACACATTGTCCTGTTAAGAACTGTTGAACAAAACATGGCTTTTATAAAGAAAAATGACTTTCTGAAACTTTAAATATTGAATTGCTGGTGGTATTGCCATTATTAATGGTATAAGGTCCAGATTCTGTTTTAGTTGTTGTTGCTGTTATTTGTTTTTTGTTAACAAGATTTTTTTTTTTTTTTTGCAGGTGAACTCCCACATCAGTGTATTGTATATTACTGAAATGTAGTGCCTTAGTATTGCATTTATTGAATTTTTGTTGACTAGGTAGGCCCACTGAGAGTAGAAGTCCCTTTTTCAGGGTTGACCCAGGGAGAGGGATACAGATAGTAACCAACTGACTTTGAACCAGATTAAGCTGTTGGTGATATTTTTAGTGAATGGGGGAAATTCGGCCAGAACATGGGGGAAATTCTCCTACTCATCAGTAGGGTGATTGCTGGCCATCTCACAAGGATGTCCACTATGAATGAGACACAGGAGGGAATGGAAATCTCAGAGACAGAGGAGAAGAACCCCTCTCCTGCCCTCTTAATGCAAGAGGTCATTGACAATGCTATTATTTTTTCTGAATTTCAAAAAGATGACCTGGGAAATGAGGTTTTTGCCTTGATGGAAGATTTAAACATGGATGGTGCACTTCTATCACAAACACAAGATGTTTCATTTATGGAACTAACAAGTGCTACAGAGAACTTATTGGATAATGGAAAGAATTTGCAGAAGGAAGTGTCAAAAATTGCAGCACAGGAACACAGACATATGCAACTTAAGTTGCAGCTGCTGTCGGAATTAGCAAAGCTACAATCCAAAAGCACTTCTGTCAAAATGAAGGGCCCAAATGTCAGCTCTCACTGAATGCCCAGGGGTGTAAATACCTCTATATCCCAGGTAAACCTTATTCCACCGACCAATGCTTTACCAAATGTGGCTGGCAGTGATAGCACTAGTAATAGTTTGTGGCCACAGCTGCCGGAGAAAGTACAAGGGGATTCAAGTTTTAAGGCTACACCATCCTGATTGAGGCTAGGTTTACAGCAGCCTCCAGCAGATGCAGCTGAAAAAAAAGTTTTTTTTTCACACAGACAATCATAATATTGCACAGACACTGAAGGCTTTTGCAAAACCTTCTACAGTAGGACAATCTTTTGTTTATACAGATCTGCCGGCCAACCCAGTCTAGGCAACTTCAGCTACCAAATTATTAGGGGAAAGACCCTCTTCTCCCACAGATCTGACTGTCTACCAAACTGATGCAAGTAACCAAGAAGGAGTAATTGTTTTTTTCATTTTCTGCAAGGAACACTGGCCCCAAAACCATGATGAGGAGACATTAGAAATAAAAGAATGGCTATCACCTTATCCAAATGGAACATCCCATCAGATCTACCTAATCGAAGTGATGAGTCAGCAGATGATGCCTCCCCGATTTCGACAGAGGTTAAACAGCAGCAGACAGTGGCTACAGCAATGCAAGCTGCTTTTGCAATAAATCCTCTTGTACCAGATCCCTTTGCACAATGGTCTCTGGAGAAAGCTTTAGCAGAAGCTGGATGGAAAAAAATGCCTGATGGCAAGAGGCTTCCTCATCCAGATTGGGTCCCAACAATGCCCCTTTCACAGTTATCACCTGAATGGCACCCAACTTTATAGACTCAAGTACCTGCACCACTCCTTCCTGTAAGTAACAAAACTGCTACTGAGTGTCATGATCAAGATCCTGTGGAAAAGGGGGATTTTAAGACAATTTTATAATCATCTCCCTTTGAAAGTGAGGGGTCAAAGGTTATGTCAGCCCACCCAAATCGGGAAATGAAGAAGAGGTGTACCCAAATAGATATGACTCAGATAAAAACAATGAAGGTAGGACAGCAAAATCTTCATTTCAATTAGAACTCCCCTTCCCTAACACAGAGTCCTCTGTTGTTAGAACATTTCCAAAAAAAACTAAACAGGAAGCAGCCCCTAGGAGAAACGCTGTCTGGATTAGATATAAAGGAGATTTAGAAATAATACCTGACAGGCAAGATGTGGGGAAAAATATCCTTAAAGATTCCATTATTTTTTCTCCTAAAGAAGTTTTTGCATTTATTAATATTTCGGTCTAAGGCACTTTTGATTTAAGCTTTCGGTCACCCTATGCTCTAGAATTATTCTGGCAAAGATACAATCAGGTAAAATGTTCTTCACTTTTATCCCCTTTCTTAGTGATCCCATTAACTAAACCCTTGATTAAGTTTGCTACAATCATGTTTCAAAATGAGGGAGTCCATGTGGAAGACATTGCTTATTGGCTTAGTTGGAAATATGAGGTTCTCAGTGCCCCTGAAGCCATTCTAGATAACAAACTGTTTTGGACAGGAAGTTGGACATTTAAAGTTGTTATGTCAGACAGAGGAAGGAATTATTCATATTCCCAGTAACTTTATGTTATGCAGAGACCGAGGGGTATGTTTTTATGTGGGTCAACCCCGAGCATGTTATGAGCGTGGTTTTCACACCCACCTATCCAGTGTGTGAGATAAGCCACATTGTGAAAATTGTGGAGAAATAGACCACACTAGCCACCAACATGCAAATCACACTAGATGTGATTGATGCAAGGAAACAGGGCACATTTTCTCAGAATGTCCATGGGCAGCAAAAAATAAAACTACTTCTATCAGTCCTGACGCGTTAACCTAAAAAGCTCATGATGCTGCTGCAACCCCTGAACAGCCCATACCAAGAGCCCAACTACAGGATGCTTCCCCTTCCCAGTAATTGGCCCCAGGCAGGCCTGTACAAAACTTGGAGGTTAGGTCCTGGGATGGGTCTGATACTTCCATCACCTCCAGTGTTTTAGAATATCAACCTGCCTGCTACCAGAATCCACCAGAATAGAAGCAGCAGGAAATCTCAGTTTCTAATTCATTACCTTATCCTAGACCTGCTCTCTTGCCTAGAAGACAGTCCACTGGGCACCTTAAACACCCCCCCCCCAACATCCCTGAAGTTGAAACTGAAAACCCATTTTCAGTCTGCAAAATGGGGAGATTCAGATATGGAAATTGAGGAATCAGACACCAATTCCCCTAACCCAGAAAGTGTTACAACTAGTACTGATGCTATGGGGTATAATGGGTTAAAAAAAGAAAAGGAGGAAAAAGAGTTCTTGAATACCAAACACTGACCTACGAGGAAACACTGTCTGGTCTCAGTTAACATCAGTAGTTTAGGGAACTGTGTTAAAAGACAGGCAGAGTTCCAATATTTACATGATAACAATTTTGATGCTTGTTTTTTCCAGGAAACCTGGATGTCCTCTATTGATCAGGCATGGCAATTTCAGGCTGAGTGATGTTGAGGGGCCTTCTTACTTGACCTTTGGTTAGGATGTAGTAGATGGCGTGGGCATAGTTTTTCAGTCATTTTCTTTTTCACTCACTAAATTAACAGATTTGATCCCAGGCACATTACTGGTCCTTGATGGTTCATGGGAATAATCCCCTTGTAGATTTATTACTATTTATAGACCTCAATCTAAAGCAGACAGAGTGGCCGTCCTTTCCACCCTACAGTCTTATTTCATAACTTCCCACATTACTTTTTAGGGGGCGACTTTAATTGTGAGCTTCTCAAAACAGGAAAGTGGTTAGAAGGAAAAACATATATTGTGACTCCAATGCATTAAAAAACTGTATGGAGACAGCAGACCTCACTGTGCTAAGCACCAGATTTTAGGGCCAGCTTACACCTACAAGACAGGAAGGTTTACCACTGCCATAGATATTTTTTTTTTGTTTCAAAAAACATACCCCCTCCTGCTTTTGATATCCTTCCATTGGAATTCACAGATCACTTATGATTAAAAATAAACCTCCAGAACCATTCCACACATAAGAACAGGTGGAGATTTAATATATCTGTTCTTTCATCCCAATAGTTAAAAAGGGGATTTTAAGTTTACTATGGGCTAGGACCTCAGTATGTGTTCTCTATGAGGACGTGGGGACATGGTGGGCTGACAGCAAAACTGACATTAAACATTGGTTTTAAAATTGTGGGAAACATAAAGAGAGGGCACAACTTCTTAAATATTTACAGCTGTGTAACCAATTACATTATTTATTTTCTTCAGCTTCCAGTTCCAGATCTGATTATTTTGCACAAATTGATCATTTAAAACATCAAATGAAGTTATACCAATATGATTGTGCAAAAACCATTAGAGCTGAACTCCAATATGGCACTCAGAAAACATGAATTGGAGAACCTTTTGAGGCCTGTAAAACCAGAAAAGAGGCAACTGTCTTTCACAACTTAACAGGTGAGGTAGAAACCCATGTAGAATCAGATCAGGGTTTATGTGAAGTATTTCTAAACATCTACAGTGTCCTACCATGGTTCAGCCTCCTCAGGCTCTGCCATTAAAGCATATTTACAGGAAGTTAAAATCACTATTCCTCCTAGAAAAATAAACAAACTTACTCTTCCCATTTTTGCAAACGAAATTGAAGAAGTTATAAAAAGACTTAAGTTAGGGACATCTCCAGGTCTTGATGGCATTCCCTATGAATTTTATAAATGTTTTTTTCTAAAGAACTAGCAGCATGTTTGGAGGTGTTTTTTTTTTTTTCTTCCTTTTTCTTTGCAAACAACACAGTTCCATCTTACTTTACTTCTGGTTTAATTGTTTTATATTTAAAGTGGGAGATAGGCAAAAATTCATAATTGGAGGCCCATTACTATACTGAATGCTGATTTCAAAATCATGTCACAGATTCTAAATAATCGGTTAAGGAAAATAGCAAATATCCTAATCCATCCATCTCAATTTTGTGGTCTTCCCAATCAAAAAATTCAACATTCCTTAATAATTATTAGAAACTTAATCGAACACTTTACTCTCAAGGGAAAATCAGGATGTCTCATATCATTGGACCAAAATGAGGATTTCAACCGGGTGTGTCACGAGTTTCTACTTTCTACTTTAGAGCACTATGGGATTCCATCAGAATTTATAAAATGTGTGGAAATGTTATATTCTTCAGCTACTGTACAACCAGTAATAAAAGGGTACATTACTTCTAATTTACACATTTCAGTAGGAGTTAGGCAAGGGTGCCTTTTGAGACCCTTTCTCTATACATATTTTGTTTGGACCCCTTCCTTAGGAGATTGGTTTATAATACCAATTGGCAAGGTCTCTCAGGGAGTTATGGACAGGATGACCTAAATGTTCAAGCATAGGCCGATGATATTTGTTTATTTTTTTCTGACTGCACCCAGATTTCTCTATTTTTACAGGAAATACACTAATACTCTAGTGTGTCAAACTCCAACCTTAATATAGGTAAATGCAAAGGTTTATATATAGGGTCTCCTTGTTCTCCCCCCTTGACTATTTCTGCCATTCAAATCTCTACTGAGCTTATGAAAATATTAGGCATGATGTTGGGTCCTCAAAACAACCCCCTTCCAAACTGGGACTTGACTTTGCATACTGTTGAAAATAAAGTCCAGAAATGGAAGGGGTGGAAGTTTTCCAAAATTAAAAGAATTCAGATTATTAAACAATTCTTTATCCCATGCTTATTATACACTGCAATGATTTTTCCTCCCCAATCTAATTTAGAAACTAGACGATATAGTTGTTTTTTTTTCAGATGCTATGGGGTAGCAGGCCGAAACCCATCAAAAGATGTTTCACTTATTTACCTTAAAAACAGGGAGGTTTGGGCATGGTAGACCCTATAACCTTCTTTTATACATTATTTATTTCTCAAACTATCAAATTGAGATTACAGCCCTCTAATAGCCTATCATATAAATGGACTCAAAAATACCTTGGCAGAGTTCTTTCAGTTAAGGGGGATTCCCCACCTAAAGTATCTCCATACTTTCAAATCCCAGGCTATCTCAAACCAGTGGCTCAAAAATTGTACAAGTGGGGTATTTCTAAATCTCAAACTACTTCAGGACCCCAATTATATAACCTTATCATGTTTAAAATCTCCCATGTAGAACCTGAATTTAAGAATTGCCCCCCCCCACAGAAAAAAGTTTTAGCACAACTGAACATCGACAGGATCCCCATTCACATGTGGAAGACCCTTTGGTTATCTGTTTATGGCAGACTAAATAGCCAAATAAATAGTAAGCATAAAGCTCAGGACAAAAGAAAGTGTTCATATATTACTTGTCAGGCTAACAGAAGAAACAATGGAACATTTTCTTTTTGATTGTTCTTATGTGAAACCCTTATGGGAATATGATGCCAAGAAATGGAATTTAGCATGGGTAACAAAACTAAGCTATAAAATATTTATAACAGGTAACTATTCTCCCATATGTAAGAAATACTATGAGGGCACTTTAGCTGTTTTTGTTTGTTGTTTAAAGTTTTATTTGTGGCAAGTTAGATGTCAGTGTGTGTTACAATAACTGATTATGTCTTATGAAACTTTCAGTATTTTATGTGAATAAGCAATGAATTTCTTATATTATAGAGATATTTCTTTTCATTCATCAGAAAATGTGTTAAAATGGTAGAAAGATTTTTTCCTTTTTATCAAATTTAAATAATTATCAGGTTTATGATATTACTTTATGACCCTAGCTATGTTACAATAATGTTTAATTAAATAAAACACAATTATTTCCCTTCTTCCATTGTTGTTTTCCCCTTTTACCATGGCTTGCAGTTCCAGGATTTTGTAAAAATTAATTATTTTGTCTTTATGTATTGATTGTGATTTATATAATTTGTAATGATTTGTGTTGATGTTATTTCTCAATAAAAATTCCCCTACTCTATTTGAGAAGTTCCATGGTATTTTTAACGTCCACCTGAACAACCACCAGAACAGGCAGACAGTTTAACATCTCATCCAAAACATGGTATCTCAGGAGCACAACACCCCTTATGCTGCACTAAAGTATCATTATTGGGATTTAACCCAAGTGCCTGTTGAGGGGATAGTACTCACAGCCTTCTGATCTTTCAGCCTCAGATGTGAGAGTGCAACCTGCTGAGCCACTGACATTGCTAGTAGAAAAAAAAAGACTACCTTGTCCCCATTTACTCACCCTGTGCTGCCCATGTCTGTTTTCCAGAAAAAGAAACTGCAAGAAGATAAAAAAAAGAATCAATAAGCATGTATATAGTACATATTACATATCATAGAGTGCACATATTGATTAGTATTTACAGTAGCACAATATGCTATAGGTGAAATGCAACATTCTGCCACTCCAAATATAATGATGATAAACAGAGATTGTTTATACACAACTTGAAGCAAATGAGTACCATTCATTTAAATCAAAATAGGAATCTCAAATTAATTTAAAAAGGAAGAAAACCATATTTTACCTTTTTAATATAATTGGGAATGTGGATTATATGCAACAACCATAACAACCATGCTGTACATTTTCTTTTGTTTGTTTTTAAATAGTCCTGCTTCTTACCTTGTGTAGGGCCCCTTGCTTATATTGTCTTTTATTAATAAAAGTCAGGATAGTAGTAGTAGGAACTATAGACAACACCAAAGCCTTCCTCTAGTATAGAAACTGAAGGAGGGAACTGGGCCTCTTACAACAGAGAAAAGAGGCAAGAACCAGTGGGAGAGGCAGAGAGATGGCTGAGATGATTAATGAACATTTCACATTTGAGAATATTAAGGGGCCCCCAGTGAAGGGAAGGGGATCAATGTGAGGGACTATAGCATCATGCAGCCTTCAGATATCGCACCCACCTTGATAGCTGGCTACTTCGAAGTGGAAGGGATACACCCCATGATCATAGTGAAGCTAAGGAAACAATTTGCTGGTCCACTTGCTGTAATCATTCAGTAACCTATGTAGACAGGTACTGTGCTAAAGGACATGAAATTGACAGTGTGGTCCCCAGACTGAAAAAGAGTGAATGGTTGGATCCTGCAACTACAGGTCAATAAGACAGACTTCATCATTAGGCAAGAAACATACCCATCTGCCCAGATGACCCATGCCTAGTCTGTCCCTAAATGGTCTCTTGTGAACCTCCTGGCTATTTACTAATATTTTCCTGTATCCATCCCAGGCATACTTGAAGCCCCCTACTGTTTTCACCTCCACCACTTCCACTGGCAATCTGCTCCAGCCATCTATAACTGTTTCTGTTAAGTAGTACTTCCCTGCATCCCCCTTAACTCCCATCTAGTTTCATCACATACTCTGGTCTTGGTGCTCTTTTTCATTTGAATTTGACTCTCCTCCTACATGCTGTTTACCCCTGTCAGGTACTTGTAGATCTGTACCATGTTCCCTCTATCTCTCCTCTCTTCTAGGGTATACATTTTGACATCCTTCAGTCTCTCCTCGTAGGGCTTTTGTTGCAACCCCTGCACCAGTTTAGTTGTTCTCTTCTGGACTGTTTCCATCTATGCCCTTTCTGAGATGGGGCCTCCAGATCAGGACACAGTACTCCCAGATGAAGTCTCACTAGCGAGTGATATAATAGCAACATCACCTCCTTCCATCTACTGGAGATACCTCTTGCTATGCATCCTAACATCCCACTGGCCCTATCCACTGTTTTGTCAGACTGCTGTGTCACTTTGAGTTCATCAGACATAATAACATCATATTCCCTTTCCTGCTTAGTGTCTGTCAGTACCTCCCCACACCCATAATGTATTCAGCTCCTGGTTTCTTATGTTCTAGGTGCCTAATTATGCACTTTTTGGCATTGAACCCCATCTGCCATGCTCTTGATCACTCTCCAAATTTCCCCAGATCCCTGAACAATCTCTTAATCTCTTTCTGAGTGTCCCCTTTTACAGAGTTTGATGTAATCTGTAAAAAAGCATACCTTCCCTTTCAGTTATTTTGCAATGTCAGCTAAGAAAACATTGAAGAGGACTGGTCCCAGTACTGAACCCTGCAGCACTCCTCTGTCACTCTCCCATGATTGGAGTGAGTGCCATTAACACAGCACTCCACCAACCTTTCCTTTTTATGTTTGCTTGCACGCATGTGCAAGAAACATAGTGCCATCATCGGAGTTTTCAGAAGTGTGTCAGCCCTCTTCTAATTCAGTCAGTGTGTTTGCAGGCACGACTGCAGTTCTCCAGTGACTGCTGGAGCTGTTTATGACAGCTTCAAAATTCAGTGGCGTACAGTTGAAAGGGGGAGCTATGCTTCAGTGAGCAGTGATCACATATCACCTGCTCATGCGAGCTCCCCCTACACACACACACACACACACTGCGTGCTGCTCCCAATGTACACACTGTATAGCCAACAGGGGTGCCCAATCCCCCATCGGCTGTGCTGCGCCCCCCTGAAACACAGTTTCATATGCCACGCTGGGTGCCCACCCCAGCATGGCTACACATTGTATAGCTGATGGGGGTGCCCAATTCCCTGTCAGTTCCACTGTGTCCCCCCCCGAGTACAGGATGCCATGCTGGGAGCCCACCCCAGTGTGGCAACAGATGCCATGGCCAATGGGGGTTCCCAATCCCCATTGGCTCCATGCTCCCCAGTCATCCTTCTGCCATGCTGGAAGCCCACCCCAGTGTGGCAAATGTCCTGCGTCATCATAATAAAAAAAAAACCTGAAAACTGAAAATGGTCCCTAAGTGTGTCTGCCCCACCCACGCCACCCTGTGCACTCTGCCTCCCACACACCCTCACCCCATACTACCTCTGGAGCTCAGTGCGATGATCTTCAGTGGACTGGGAACACTTCTGCACTCTCCAAAGCCGACCGTGAACTGAGGAAATGCCGGTAAGCTGTATAATGGGAGAGATAGGGTTTTTTCAACTTTATTGCATATCTCAGGCATTTTTTGGAATTTTTGCACCAAATTTTCAACATGGGCTTTTTGGGACCCCTTCTCATGAATGCTTTCACTGTCATGGCATTACTCAGGCCTGAAGGGTGATTTCGCAGCCACTGCATGAAATCACCTTTCCCAAATGATTAATGAAGCGACTCTGCCAGTGTTCATAAGGTGGGCTCTCAAAAAGCCTATTTTGAAAATTTGGTGGAAATATTCCTAAAAATTACTGTTTTACAAGCATGCATTGCACAGTTCCTACACACGCTCATAAGTTTGCAAAATTTCAATATTTTCACTCCAGATTTTCAACATTGCCATTTTACCACACCTCCTTATGAGCAGTACAGTTGTCATTTTTCACATCTTGCCCACAACGTGTTTCTGCCCATGTAGCGCACAATGGCACAGTCGGTGTGTGAAATCAATGTATGGGACACGTTAAGAAAATCACAGAGACACTGGTCATGAGCAGAGGTGTTAAAATGGCTATGTTGAAAATTTGATGAAAAAATTCCCAAAACTGACTGTTTTAGTTCCTACGCACACTGGCAGGTTTGCAAATTTGTAATATTTGCACACCAGATTTTCAACATTGCCATTTTACCACACTTCCTTATGATCAGTACAGCTACCATTTTTCACATCTCACCCAAAATGTGTTTCCGCACATGTAGCGCACAATGGTACAGTCAGTGTGCGAAAACAATGTTTGGGACAGATTAAGAAAATCACTGTGACACTGGTCATGAGTAGAGGTCTTAAAATGGCTATGTTGAAAATTTGGTGACAAAACTCCCTAACCCCTGTGTTACGAGTGAGCATTGCGTAGTTTCCACGCACCCTCATAAGTTCATGAATTTGTAATATTTTCAGTCCAGATTTTCACCAGTGGCATTTTTCCACACCTCTTTATGAACAGTACAGCTGTCATTTTCCACAACATGGCTGAAATGTGCTTTCACACTTTCAGCACAGAAATGTGTGGTTGCTGTGGGAAATCATTGTTCGGGACAGATAAAGAAAAACACACTGACACTGTTCATGATCGGAGGTCCCAAAATGCCTGTGTTAACAATCTGCTGTAAAAAAAAAACCCAAACTAGTTACATTACTGGTGTGCATTGCACATTTCTACACACGCTTGTCACTTCACCAGTTTTTTTAAGATTTTCACAGCAGATTTTCAACATTGCCGATTTTTACACCTCCCATGAACAGTCATTTTTCACATCCTGTTCAGAATGTGTTTTTGCACCTGTGGTGCCAAATGCCATAGTCACTGTGTAAAAGCAGTTTTTGGCTACCAAACTGATATTGCCACTGTTCATGAGGTGGGGGTCACAAAAAAAAACATGTAGAAAATTTGGAGTGAAATACCAATGAATGCCTGAGGCATTAGGGTTTCCGGCCATAATGCCCCACCCTGTAGAGAATGACAGGCATCAGGGGTGTGACTTGGTATTCTTTCCTGTCATGCTCATACCATTCCACCCCCACCCACACCCTGCAGCCAGTGAGAGGCATCAAGGTGTGCCTCAGACTCTTCGGGCCCAAACTTCATCCCATTCTTTTATACCCGCACCCATCTCACCATATTTCCTGATGGAATGGGGTGCGCATAAGGGCCAAAGACTCCAAGGCACATCGTGACACTTGTCAGTGTCTGCAGGGTAGGGTGTAGTGAAATGGTGTGGTTGTTATGCCTGATGACCCAAAGGCACACCCCAATGCCTGTCACTCTCTGCAGGGTGGTGGTGGGGTTGGCTTCAGTTCAATACTTCACTGCCACTCCTATTATGCAGCTCTGTAACTTCTACACTACCAATGCCAATGCCAGCAAGCAAAATTTCGGCATTGACAAATGCTTGTTTAACAGGGTTTTCATTAATTTCTCTACCACTAAGGTGAGACTGACTGGCCTATAGTTCCTAGCCTCCTCCTCCCTGCTGCCACTGTTATGTAGAGGGACCACATCTTCTGTTCTTCAGAGTGCTGTTGAATATGGCTATCAGTGTAGCAGCCAGCACCTCCTTGAGTTCTTTTACTACTCTTGGGTTTATACTGTTTTCATAGCTTTGTCCACCTTCAGAGCTGCAATTCCCTTCAGCAGTCTTCCCACTGAAAATGGACTTGTGTCACACCCCCTTTCCCCATTTTACTTTGTGCTCCTTAATGGATCCTCCTTTCTTCCACTGTAAAGACTGAGCAGAAGTACCTGTTCAAGATGTCATTTTTATCTTTGCTTGTGTGCATGCACAAGAAACATGCTGTGACAGCTTGCTGGAGTAGCAGGTTGAGGAGGTACAGCAGTGTTGTGGCCAATGCTGCCACTGCTTTTTTGGGGCTTGTCTTGGTGGCACAAATGAATGAGCATGCTGTCTATGACAGCAGCTCAAAAGCATGCCACCAACTTCAAACAATTTTGCCGCTGCAATGAGGGAGCGCCCCCTCATTGCAGGGCATGCCTTTCCTGGTGTTATATTTCAATAAACATGGCAGCAGCTGTTGCCATCTGCCTTTCAAAGCTGATGTTGGGGGTGCCCAATCCCCATGTCTGCATGCCCCCTTCCCTGTTCATTTGCCAACAAGGAGCCCCATCCCCATTGGCATAATGTTACCCTTGTTTGAATTTATCTGCCTAGGGGGATGCACAATCACCCCTCAGCATCATGCCCCTCCCAAACACAGACACGCTTTCTTGACTGAAGGGCAGCCCAGTCCCCATTGGCTTCAGTCCTTCTGCCCCAAAAACACAGGCGGCACTCTGGATCCCACCCCAGTGTGCTCAAAACAAACCTGCACAGAAAAAAAACATTCCACAATGTCTTTTTTTTTCTACCTGAAACAAAGAAAATGGTCCCTCATTGTCTGCAGTGCCCCCTTCCCCAACCCACACCCACTCTCTGTACCCCCTCCCCCACCCCTCTCACCACATACTTACCTTCAAAGTCCAGTGCAACAATCTTCTGTGGAGCGGGACCACATCTGCACTCTTCGAAGCCGACCGCAAACTTAAGAAATGCCGGTAAGCTGTATAATGGCAGAAATGGGGGATTTTCAATTTAGGGTGATACCTTGGCCATTTTTGGGAGTTTGGGTCCCAAATTTTCAATATTGAGTTCTTTGGACCCCACCTCATGAACTCAGTCATTGTCATTTTGTTATTCGGTGTTGCGGTCACTGTGTAAAATCCCCTCCCGGAACTGATTAATGAAACATCAGCGTCACTGTTCATGAGGTGGGCTCCCAAAAAGCCTATGTTGCAAATTTGGTGAAAAAAATCCAGAAAATTACCATGTTACAAGCATGCAATGTGCAGTTCCCACGCACAATCATAACTTTGATCATTTTTAATATTTTCACTCCAGATTTTCAACATTGCCATTTTTACACACCTTCATATGAACTGTACAGCTGTCATTTTTCACATCCTGCTCAAAATGTGTTTTCGCACATCTGGCATGCAATGGTGTGGTTGCTGTGCAAAATCAATGTTCAGGACAGAGTAAGAAAATCACAGTGACAGTGTTCACAAGGAGAGGTCCCAAAAAGCCCATGTTGCAAGTCTGGTGAAAAAAATTTGAAAAAGTGACTGTATTACCAGCGTGCATTGTGCAGTTTCTACACACGGTCATAACTTTGCAAATTTTTTATATTTTTACTTCAGATTTTCAACATTGTCATTTTTACACACCACTTTTATGAACAGTAGAGCTGTCATTTTTCACATCCTGCCTGAAACATATTTTCACACCTGTGGCACAGAATGGATGTGATCGCTGAGCAAAATCACAGTTCAGGACAGATTAAGAAAATCACAGTGCCATGAGTTCATCAGTGGAGCTCCCAAAATGCCTTTGTTGAAAAAGTAGTGTAAAAAATCCAGAAAGTAATTGCATTACAGGTGTGCATTGTGCAGTTTCTACACATGTTCATGACTTCACCAATTGTTTTATATTTTCTCTCCAGATTTTCAACATTACCATTTTTTTACAACTCCTCATGAACAGTACAGCTGTCATTTTTCGCATTCTGTTCAAAATGTGTTTTCACACCTGTGCATCCAAATGGCTCAGTCACTATGCAAAATCATCTTTCAGCTAATGAACTGATAGTGTCACTGTTCATGCAGTGGAGTCACAAAAAGCCCATGTTGAAAACTTGGAGTGAAAATACCAAGAAACACCCAGCGCATTAGGGTTTCTGACCATAATGCCCAACCATGTAGGTACTGACAGGCATCAGAGGTGTGACTTGGGACTGTCGATAGTAATGCTCATACCTTTCCACTCCCACCTCCACCCTGCAGCCAGTGACAGGAATCGAGGTGTGCTTTGGACTCTTTGGCCCTAATGTTCACCCCATTCTCCTACACTGCATTCATTTCAACGTGTTTCCTTATGGAATGGGGTGAGAGAAAATTCTGAACACCCCAAGGCAAACCTCGACTCTTGTCAGTGTCTGCAGGGTAGGGTGAGGTGAAATGGTGTGAGCGTTATGGGTGACAACCCAAAGGCACACCCCAATGCCTGTCTGTCTCTGCAAGGTGGGGTTGGCATCAGTTCAGTACTTCACTGCCATTCCTATTCTATATCTGTCTAACTGCTGCACTTCCACTGCTAATGCCAGGAAGCAAACATTCGGCATTGACAAATATTTGTTTTTCTTGGTACTCTTCTGCTCAGTCCAACCAACTGCTCTCCTTATCCTCACCATCACTACTCTTGCATTCCTCTTCTCTTTTATGGACCTGAAGTAAGTCTTACCCCCTTTAGCTACCCCCTTGGCTGTCCTTTACTCTGTCTGCACCTTTGCTCCCCTCACTGCCTTTCCTGCTCCACTCTATTTTACAAGGCACACCTCCCCATCTTTCTGCTTCTGCATTTCCTTATACCTCCCAAATGCCACCCTTTTATCTTTCACCACCTTGGTCACTTCCCTGGAGAACCATAACAGTCTCTTTTTCCTTCTTTTACCCACTTTCTTCATGTGGAGACTGGTTGATTTAATTATACCCTCCCTTATTTTTATCCACAGTACTTCAGTCCTCCTTGGCAATCCCCCCAACAAGGAAGTTTCTGAGGCAGTCTCCCATTTCTTTAATATCTGCCCTCCTTAAGTCCAGGACCCTCATTTTCATGTGGTTTGCCTCTATTCCCATCTTAATGTTAAATTGCATTGTTCAGTGATAACCAATAACTCGGGGACTGTTTACTGTGATGTCTGCAGTGCCATCCCTCTTTTAAGTAACAGCTCCAGCACTGCCACATCCCTAGTGTTTTCATAAACTAGCTGCCTGAGAAAGCCCCTTATATGAAGTCAAGGATGGACCTGCTCCTTGCTAAAGCTGCAGTAGGAAAGCTTCAATCCATATCTAGCAGAATGAACTCACCACCTAGCAGCACCTCCCCCTTATTTGCCATCCTTACGATGGCTTCTCTAAGTGACTTATCCAGTTCCTCTATCTGTGCTGGAGGTCAGTATGCCACCCTTGTATGGATTGCAGCCCCAGCAACTGTCTCCAGGATGCCCTACAGCACCTCCAGCCCTTGCTTTTCCTCCAGGAGTCTCTGCACTTCTGTGGCCTTGATTACCTGCCTTACATATAGTACAATCCCTCCTCCCTTCCCTGTCTCTCACAAACAGAGAGTAGCCCAGTATGGTCATGTCCCTATTAGGACTGTCAGTGCATCACAACTGTGTTATAGCCACCAAATCCAGGCTTGCCTCAGCCATGGTTGCCTCCAGGTCTGGAATATGATTTCACAGACTCCTTCTATTGGTGAGCATGGCTCTCCATACTTTATTTCCTCCCAGCCTGCTTCCCTGCTTACCCCCATTATGCCTGTTTTTTTCTGACTCTCTTCTTTTTTTTTTTTCCATTAACATTTTCTTTATTTTAAGCAGAGATACAACAATACATACAAAGCATTGCCAAGTATAAAGACAAATTGTGGTTAAGACATTACAATCAAAGTGAAACTTTTCTCTGCTAACCCTCCTAACACTTACCAAATTATAAACCCCCTAGACCTCCCCATCCCTACCCCCCCCAGACTATCCTCTATACCCTCCCCTACGAGGCACACTAATCCCTTTATCACCGAAACAGGATGCATTCAAGAGTCAACGGAGAAGCAAGTATAGAACAGGGCACAAATCTTGTCAAAAAGGGGTAACTGATTATGCAGGATAGCAATCATTCTCTCAACCCTTAGAAAAGCAAGGAGCTCTGCCAGCCATTCAGAGTAAGAAATTCGCACTTTGTCTTTCCAATGGTGAAGAACCAATTTCTTAACTATGACTGAGATCAAGGTCATGTGATACTTCCTAGCTCTGACCGGGAAGCAGTCATTTCCCTATCAGACAGACCTCGGGTCTGAACATGTCCTCCAACCCCAATAGGGGATCTAACTTATTCTTAATTTTGAGCCACAGGGGAGCAACTTTAGAGCACTCCCAAAAAATATGTAGAAGGTCCCCTGCATCTGCATCACATCTGTAGCATTTAGGGTCTTTTAACAAATTCAAATCTGTCAATTTCTGGGGGGAATAGTAAATGTTATGTAATTTTCTGACTCTCTTCTTGATAAACCTTTCCTCTTGTTGCCTTCTCCATTTCCTGTCTTCTTTACTCCTTCTTTCTTGTTTCCCTCATTTACACCCACTTGTCTGCTGCCTTGTCCCTACCCCTGCCTTCTTGCACTCCTGCCTTGGGGGAGTTTACTGCCCTCTGGAGATCAGTATGCTGCTTCATCACTGGAGGTGGTAACTGTTGCTCCTCCTAGTTCTACATCCTCCCCCCAACTAGGTTTAATGGTCATCCAAGTAGCAGTTGAACATCCCACTAAGGACTGTGGCCTTCTTCATGGAAGGATGTCAGCTGTCTTCCCAATATTTATTTGTTTTGTTTATTTGATATTTGGTAACAGGGAATGGCACACTGAGCATTGGCTGCCTTCCAGGTGTGACAAGGGGGAAGGGTTACAGGAGTAGACATCAAAAAGTACAGTTATTTAAGTGATGAAAAAAGTGCAGAAATGAGCATCAAAAGTCACAGTAATGGTATGAACATAGAGCAAGATAAAGTGCATAGTATCAATGATATGTATACATTCCGGTGCACATTTTAGATTTTGGATTGTCCATGCACAACAATACTGTATATCAGTCAAAACAGGTGCAAGTAGGTTGAAAAGGGACTTTCAGCTGATGCCTGAGGGATCCTGCAGAGGTGGAATGATATAAGACACAAGGCAAGCTGGTCTCCAAAAAACACCTCTCAGAAAAAAATAGAAGAAAAGCTTCTTCAAGATAAACTTATTTATTAATAATAGAAAAAATAGCTAAAAGGCTACACCAAAGTGTACACCTACAGCACCACTGCTTTATCCTCTACATTTAAAGCCTCATTGGCTCTTTATCAAGAGTGTATGGGTTCTAATCTCAATCACTTGAAAACACTTAGTTCCAGCACATAACAGTCATACTTAATTAACACATGAATGTTCACTGTGGAAAGAACCCATCACCTACATCCACATCAACACGAGGGGTTAGTGGGGGTGGAAAGTAAAGTGTACAAAACTTATTTAAAATATTCTCTCATATATTACCACTTATAAAAGTAATACAATCATGTTTAAAGTGCCTCTAATCTTATGCACAATAGTTATATAACATATATGTGTGTGTGTGTATATATATATATATATGGCCTTCTATAGTTATTAATTTTACCTCCTACTGTATATTTATTAAGTTATCTGTGATATCAATTTATGGATACTGAAATATGTTGGGGCAGGGGGTGGACAGTGATTATTACCTAAAACTTGATTCATAAATTAATATAAAAATACTACAAAAGAAAAATCAAAATATATTACAATTTGTTCAGTTTTGTTTTTCCTAAGTATATTAATCCTAAACATTTCTAAAGTTGTCACATTATCTATAAACATTCACCTATTGATTTACACCTACAAGTGCATAATATTAGTGAGATATATACATTCTGGTGCAAAATGTAGATTCTGGATTGTCCATGCACAACAATATATTAGTCAAAACAGGTGCAATTAGGTTGAAAAGGGGCCTTTAGCTGATGCCTGAGGGATCTTGCAAAGGTAGAATGATGAGTGGAATGAGGGAGCAGGCTCCAGAGTAGTGGCAGGTGAAGGAAAAGGCAGATTGTCCAGTAGAGGAATGAGTGTGAGGAGTGGAGAAGGTATGCTGGTCCCTTTAGAGAAGGAAGCAAGGAGCTAGAAGGACTGGAGACAGAAGGATTTTTTTATATGAGCTAGTAGGGAGCCAAACCAATACTTGGAGATGAGTAGTGCTGTGAAGCTGGTGATGTGAGTGAAGTGGGAGGATGGAAAGTTTGGAGTACAGGGAGAAATGATGGGTCCATAGAGGGAAGTTAATCATAAAGTGACAAAAGACATTATAGAGGGTATCCAGTATGGAAAGGGAAGTAAAGGGAGCATTTCCCATTGACCACGATGACATAGTCAAATACTGGTAGCACCATTCTGGTGACCAGTTCCCAGTGAACTGGTAAGGACAGACAGTCTTTGTTGCACTACAGCGCTCCAAGCTTATAGTGAAGTTTCCCATGAGTGGCATCAATATGGGTGACGCAGTCAAGCTCACTGTTTATCCACATGCTGAGATACTTAAATGATGGGACCACTTCAGTGCTTCATGCTGATACATCTGCTGGGCAGCATGGCTGGTTGACTCACAGCTGACTTCTGGCAGATTCCTCGATGTCCTTAGCTATACTGTCCTTTGTGCATATGGGCCACTAGTGTGAGTCAAACCTAAATGAGCGGGTCTCTCAGTCCCTAACTGTCCATTTCAAACACGACTCACAGATTAAAGGGAACAAGAATATTGTAGTCCATGGATCGTCATGTAGAGGAGAGTGCTGGCCGCTAAAAACACCCTCCCTCCACCTCAAGCAAGTCCTGTAGTTAAGAAGTCCATTAAACAAAGACTGCTCAGACTTCCAATGGCTGCTGGAATTTGGTGTGCTTTAAGTTCTTGCCCATATCTTATCATATCATATCATATCAATATCTATAGCTATATCATGCCTATAGAGGTCCACGACTTCCCAGGTTGGCTCCCAGTTCTCCAGTGTAACAGATGCCCTTTTTCATGCCCCATGCCAGCAACCAATTGTTAAAATTCCTGGTGCACAGTGCTCTTTCTTCTCCCTAGCCATATGCAGGTAGCACCTTGGCAAAACCCACAGAGCATATCACCTACATGAGGCCCCTCCCCCCGCTCCCTAACATCTTCCTGCACTACCCATACCCTGTCATTTTCCAGGTAATTTCTCATCAGGTAGGCAATGAAATTTAGCTTCCTCCCCTCTCTTACTATCTTAGGCATCCTCTGGATCCACTCTCCAGCCCTCTAATCTAAAACATCTCACAGGCATTTCAGCTTTCTCCCTCCACTCCTAAGTCTATCCTTCTAACAATAGAATTCTCCAGCAGCAGCTGCTTCATACTCAGCTGTAGGGGGTAGCTCTTTCTGCCTCCTTGGGGCTTCCTTCTGAGGACTCCTACTTTCTCCATTCCCACTGTTAACGGTGCCTCCTCCTTGCTGCCCTGTCCCACCTGTATGATGAAGGTGTTCAGTAGTGGTACAGGCTGAGGAACATGTACCTTTCCCACAACATCCGCCCTATGAGCACCCATCATGGTCCAACTCCTCTGCCTCTGCCTAGGCATCCTCTGGGGGGGAGCAGCAGCAGACTTGGTGGCCCTAGGTAGGACAGAAGGTTCTCTGCACCCTTGCCAGTTTGTCCCAGAGTCCAGCAAACTCTGCCCTTGACCCAGAGAGGTGATTACAAATGACGTAGCACAACTCAGTCTACAGAAAGTGTCCTGAAAGACTGCAGCACTACACCCACTGCACTGCAGAGCACATCACTGTATACATTGCCAGATGGGAGTAATGCAGCAAGTACAGCTGCTGTCCTCTCAAAGATGTAAGTTTTTGTTTATAGGAAAGTCTGTTCCCTTGCTTGTAGCAAAGTGCCAACCTTTTGGCTGTTATGCATACCAAAATCAAAAAATGGCCCAAATTTGTCACTGATTTCCACTTCTTGATGGGCCCTGATTGGCCAGATGGCATCACATGGTAAGTAAAGCCGTCATCCTCCCAAAGATATTACCTGGTCCATTTGCTGTCTCTGCTCTCCATGAGCTCCTTTTCACCAAGCTTTCAGAATGCCTTTCAAAAAACCACACGGTAAGTTTTTATTTATTGCAAAGTCTGCCCTGTTGCTTGCAGCAGTGCACTAACCTCTCAGCTGCTATGCACACCAAAATAAAAAAAATAAAAAAATTATCTCTAACTCCCACTTTCTGATGTGCCCTGATTGGCCAGAAGGGGTCATGTGGTAAGTGCAACCGCCATCCTTCCAAAAATGGTCACTGGTCCATTTCCTGTTTCTGCCCTCCATTAACTCCCCTGCAACAAGATTCACAATGCCTTTCAGACAACTGCACAATAAGTTTTCATTAATTGCAAATTCTATAACCTTCCATGCAGTGCTGCATCAACCTCTCATTAGTTTAAATGCTCAGAAAGCATCTGATAAAGTGTCATGACTATATCCGAAATGGGTTTTTACTAGGTTTGGATTTTCAGAATTATTTGGCTAACAGAGCTGGTGCCTATCTGTCTGCTTCTTGACCCATTGTTTGTCCCTCTTTTAGTAAATTGCAGGTCTTTTGTCTTTGTGCTAATCTTAGTTTCAATCCCACCCCTTTGGAGGGCTATAAATCCCTGCTCTGTCCCTTTTCCAACAGGCATCCTTGTAGCCCACTGGGCTACCTACCACACCCGCAGTTCACCTCCTGCAAGCCAGGACACCACTATGTGCCTCTCTCAGTGCCAAGGAGCCTGCTGCCACCAGCCCCCTGGAATCAAGCATCAGGTACGGCCTATGGACAGCTTCAGCCTCACTGGCCTCTGCTCCAGCTGCCAAATTTTTTCACCCACCCCCTCCCCTCAGGCCACCTTTAAATACATTTAAGCGCCTCCCTCCCTTACCCCATCCTGCCCATTGGCTCCCAGTACTAGTGATCTAAGCTTAAAGCTTCTGTCTCCCCACCCCCTTTGTTGATCATTGTTGATCCTGCCATCCTCTTAAAGGCATCTTCACTATAAGACACTTTCTCCTTAAAGCCCTGCTCTCTGTTTCCCTCGCTGTGGTTTTACAGCTCTAGATAATACTGTTTCATTAGCTATTGTAATAAATCCAAGAGATGGCTTCCGAAGCCCCCCTTCTCCTCATTAGCTATATCCTCTTTCTGACAGTGAAGCCAACTTTGTCCCCAGGAAAGACTCATCCTGCCCAAATACTCCTATAGGACTGGAAATAAGCCCAATGGTGTCTGCCACCCAGTTAACCTCTTCAAAAGGCAGTAATCCTTACATATGTCCAACCCTTCACACCTCCTACTGCCCAACATTCTCTGAGCAGACCCCCCCTTACCCTCTTTATTGCAGCAGTATTATCTGCTCTGATCAACGTCCACTGCCCACCAAACTCCTGCAGTGCTGCCCTTGATAGTGTCCAAGACAGACAACCAAACAAAGCCTTCCTAAGCAATGGGCCGGACCATACACTTGACTTACCCTTCTCCAACATAATGTGGAATGCAATCCAACTTCCGTCCCTAACTACAAGGTGCTCTGACACCACCTCTGGCAATCCCACTATGCTAACCCCTCTGCCATCCCACAAAAGAAGGGGACGCAGTTAAGCATACGTCCGCTATCCTGCCAGCTCAGCTGAATATGCTGATAGTCACCACAAAAGGGAAGAATAAAATAGCCAACTCCTACAGCAAGTCCTATCTAATGAAACATTTAAAGCTACAAGCTCTTAGAATTGCCTGGCTACTCCTTCTACTCTTGGGGAATGTTCACCCAAACCCTGGACCTAGTACTAGTGCCTCAATACTGCCAACAGACCACAAGACTGGTGCAATAACTATTTCATCTCTTAACATATGCAGCCTGCTAGCAAAATTTGATGCTGTCCAGGTATGGATGGCCCAACATAAACCAAATGTCATCTCAGACATGGAGACTTGGCTCAGTCCTAGAACCCCTGAGTCTACTATCCAGCTTGAGGGCTACACAACATTCAGGGTGAACAGGTGAGGGAAACGAGGAGGAGGATGTGTCATTTATGTTAATGACTCAATTCAGTGCAGGGCACTCCCCATCCCACCCCAGGGTGGATGATCACAAATTCTCTCCATCCAGGTTCAACTTGGATCCCAGGGAAAGTGTTTAACTATAATCTCAGTGTACATACCCCCTAAAGATCAAATGGCTGGTTTCAAACTAGCACTTGATTATTTATCTAGTAATTGCCATTAATCTGAAATCATAATGTTAGAGGACTTTAATATAAATTGGTTATCCCCAGATGCTGCACCTTACCAGGATGCAATAGCAGCCATAGACATGGTCCAACTCATTCAATCCCCCACTCATATAAACTATCGCACCAGTTCAAATAGGTTCCATGTGATACTGGTGAGCACCGAACAGCGACCTGCATTATCGTGACTTGAGGGTGGTGAAAATTTTTTTGCCACCCTGACATCCTTGGCGCATGGAAAAATGGTGCTGGGGACTTAAACATTTGCTTTCTGTGGGGGCTGTGCCACCCTCACACCCCATGGGGGCTCTGACCACACCTCCTGACCAAAGATTCCTGAACTCCGGGGGTGTATGTTGAGGCAAAGCCCAAAATACAAGTTTTGGGCCATGCACAACAAAAACACCTTAGCATACGGACCCAGACACGAACCTGGTACCCCATGCACCGTAAGCGGGACCAATCCCCTGATGCCATGGTGCAGCACGGCAGCTGACCACAGTGCTACCCCCTATATCCCCTCCGCCTCCTCCCAGCCCATGATCACCATGCTGGCCCCCCCCCCATGCGCATGTACATATAGTGACATCCTGTCGCTGCAGCCACCCACTCCACCACATCCGGTCGCCCTACCCCCCCATCACCATTCGGGCTTTCAACCACATTGTGTCACCATTTTGGATGGTACCTTAATTCAGGCACCCATCTCACATGCTGCCAGTCAAGTACTCTCATAGACTGGGTACTAATCAACTCGCCACAAAGAATAACTAGAACCACTGTGCTAGCCATCTCTATCAGTGACCACTCACCAATTTTATGCTCCTGGACAAACAAGACCCTGACCCCCCCCAAAAAAAAACAATAACCTCCAGAATTATAAAGGCTGGACATCTTGCTTCACTAAAATCCTATCTCCACCAGCTAGACTGGCAGGGGTCTACGCTGCCGCAGACGTGAATGCTGCTCTTGAGTGCTTTATTGACAAGTTTAACACAGCCTGCAACATCTTTGCCCCTCTAAAAATGAGGAAAATCAAAGGAACCAGCAAATCATGGATCACACTATATCTCCTTGGGCTTATGGAGGTCAGGGATAACCTGTGGCATAGCGCTAAGAGCACTGGGTCTCTCTCTGACATACAGAAATACACAGCAGTATGTAATAAGTGCACTCAAGCCATCTGCCTTGAAAAAAGATCTCACTTTAAAAGTAAACTGGACAACTCTTGGACTGAAGGCCGTAGATTCTGGGACAATATAAAAACTCTAACAGGCAGAGCAAGTGAATCACCACCATTGCAAATAAACTTTGAGGGTGTGATTACCCAGGATCCCAAAACTATCGCAGATGGCTTCAACAAGGCCTTCACAGACCTTAGTGGGGTCCTTCCTCCAGACTATCTCCGACCTGTGCCTAGCTCTGCCATTAGTTGTACTGACATCCCTCCAACACACACAGCACCTCCCTTCTACCTGAAGGTAATCTCTACAACTGAGGCAAAAAAAGACTTGGAAAAAGTTCTCAGGGACACTAGATCCAGGGGGGACTCACTTGATCTAAAGATTGTGGCTCTCACCCTGGATGTGTTACTCTCCCCTCTAATTTGGATCCTAAATATCTCACTAACCACTGGCATTTTCCTTCAATGTTGGAAAGCTGCGGTGGTCTCCCCAGTCTTTACAAGCGGGGACAGAACCTGCCTGGCCAACTACAGGCCAAGCTCAGTTCTGTCCCCCCTTCCAAGGCACTACAGAGGATAGTATACGATCAGTTAGGTACGTACCTTGAAAAGTACAACCTTCAATGCCAGGAACAGCATGGCCTTTGGAAGGCACATAGTACTTCAATGGCATTGGTTGAGTTTACCGGTCATATCCATGAAGCACTTGACCGAGGGCTCTTGGTGAGGGCCACTTTCATTGACGTCACCAAGGCCTTTGTCATGGTCAACCATGACTTGCTTCTCACACAGCTCTCTAACATTGGTATATCCTCTGTCTCTCTAGGCTGGTTCCAGAGTTACCTCTCTAACAGGACCCAGCAGGTCAAGATTCTTGATGTTCTATCTGACCATCAGCATGTCAACCCAGGGGTGCCCCAAGGTTCCATTTTGGGCCCCCTGCTGTTCAGCCTGTTTCTAAATGAACTCCCCAAAGTCTGCCAGAATAAGATCCTTCTATATGTAGATGATGCTGTTCTCTACACGTGTCACTACTCCAGAAGAGCTGAAAAAAAGCATGCAAAACAACTTTACTACTGTGGAAAAATGGTTTCTTCAGTCTAAGCTTTTGTGCAACTACACTAAGATTAAAACAATGTTGTTTGCCTCCCATCAAACCGTCATAAGTCACATCACCTCAGTATGTACAATGACAAGTTTGATATGCTCAGAATGGTCACCACCTTTAAGTACCTTGGTGTCTACCTTGACAGCTCTCTCTCCTACTGCCAGTATATAGACCATGTTGCCAAGGCAGCTAGAGTCAGACTAGGTCAGCTCTACCGGCATAGTAAGTGCCTCACCAAAAGTGCCATCAAGCTTGCAGTTAACAAATCCGTGCTCTCTATCATAGATTATGGACTGGTAGTCTACAGAGCCGGTACCGATACAGCACTTAGGCGAATCAAGATTGTCCCAAACAAAGCCTGCAGACTACTCCTGGGTGTGGACCATTTAACTGACACTTGTGAACTTTACTCAAGCACTGGTTGGTTAAACCTGAATAGCAGAATTCAGTACCAAGTTTATCTATTAGCTAAAAACTCCACCCTAGGTCTTGCTCCTCCCGGAGTGAGGCAACTGCTAAGAAACTCCACTTCCTCCAGACAAACTAAGGGGTCAAGTAAAGCTGCATTCATTATCCCATTCCGCCGGACCTCACTAGGGCAATGGTCCTTTGAATACAGGGTCCCCTGCTGGCTAAATTCCCTTAACTCTGAGCTGATTGAGGAAACGAAATTACACCCATTTAAGGCGTAGCTGCTGCAGTACCTGACCACTCTTAGTAACTGTGACTGCATTACCTGTGCTTAATTCTACTGTTGTTGCTAGCTTATCTGTCCTGCATAGCACCCATCTCCCCCCACTTCCTCCCCTGCCTGGTGTGACCCCACTGAGCACTTACCCCCATGTCCCCTCTTTATCCCCCCACCTTTCTGCTTTCTTCACAAATATTAATCCCCAATATTTACCCCTCACCTCATCCCTCCACTTTAAAACCCTTTCCCTTATCCTCTCTCTCTCCCACATTACCCAGCCCTTCCCTATCACCTAGTTACGTAACCCTGGGTAGATTCCTATCCAATCCCATCCCTCTGACTACTCAACCCCCTTATTCTGTCATCCCCTTTGTCTCTGCATCCACCCTCCTCCTGCTCTCATCTATTCTGTCCTCCCCCTCCGTTGGTCACCACCACTTCTCACCCTCCATAATTCTACCTGCATGCTGTAAAGCTCAGCTACCACTATAAATTGCTTGTCCACCTTAGGTATGCTCTTAGTACTGTTGCAATAAAGTTGACCTCTCCTACCGGATGTATTTAACTGTACTTGCTTGAATCTGTATCTGTAAGTACCATAATGTACTTGCCTGCTGTATATACCTCTATCTGATTTGTAATGTCTACGTACCTTGTCTACTGCCTTACGATATGGAACCGTTGTAAATGAGCTTTAACTCAAAGGTATTATCCGAGATTCCAATAAATAAATAAAAAAATACATTTGCACTTTTTATATACATCCCCTTAGGCATATGTAAGAGCTAATGTCCCTCTATCAGAGAGCTTCTCATTAGGATGTGGCACACATCAGATTTGTCCTTTGTCCCTGATCCTTTTTGCTTTTTATATTGAGCTCTTTTCTCTGATCACCAGAGAAATAATGTAGGAATTAAGAGTATACATGTGGAAGAAACAGAACACAGGATGGCACTTTATGAAGATAATGTTCTGCTCCTATTTAGGGTACCTAGAATCATTCTTTTCTAAGGTCCTGTCTGAAATATTATATTTCCTAGCATGCACACTTAATACCATCAAAGCAGACGTGCTGTAAATTTTGCCATCAGCTTTCTCAGCAGCTTTGTCTAAATCACCCAATGAAATGGGACCTTGCTAAACTTAAATACATAGGAACTGAATTAAGGCTTAACTCTGGATCTCTTTTCAAAGACAGCAATCTCCCTCTTGTGAAAAAAATCAGTTGATTTTAAACCACAGGCCTTACTGCACCTGCCTTTTTACTTTAGATTCCAAGCAGTCAAAACCTAGATACTTATCTTAGTGTGTCCTATACACAGTTCATCTGAGGGTACTGAGCATGTGGCAAAGGCAAATTCAGTCCCTTACTGACAAAACACCAAACCTAGAATTAGAAAAGTCACATTGCAGCACTGAAAAATTAAAGGTGGATGGGCAGTGCCATTATTAGAACACTATTGTAAAGCAGCTGAATTAAGAATTGTACTACTTTGGGGAAATGCTGGGTGTGGGACACACTAGGAAGATGTAGATCTTACAGAGGCTTCTCGTGTCCCTATACAAGCAATCTAACTCAACCAAGATCTACATAGAACCTTGCATCCCTTTGAGCTCAGGGGAAGGTCAATGGCAATAGAAGATTGGAAAAAAGGGCCCAAGATAGATATATAAATACAGGGAAGTCCCTGTGGTTGTATAGGTGGTGGATATGGGATAATAATGTCATGCCTTCTAAGACTGACATGTAGTTCTGCAGACAGGCCATATTCAGCCTAAGGGCTGCTTGGCAAATGCTACAAGATAGGATTGTCCATTCCTTTGAAGACTGCGCAGTGGTTTGGTTGGAGAACCACAGACCAGTTATGTTACATCCAACTTAGTGATTATAGGCAAAAGCAACTGAGGGAGCTCCCTGAGGGCACCCTTACCTCTGGGCCCATTAAGGAATTTGCTACAATTTGGAAATCAAGCAAAGGCAAGGGGTCCATTTCCCTTCTTTACTCTCGATACATGCAAAATCAGGGATATTCTACAGACTACATAAGATTGAAGTGGGAACCAGATCTCAATATATCACTACCCGAGAAACTGTGGGACAAGGTGTGAGAGACAATATGTTGTCCATCCCTGCAAAAATGGGGCGAGTTTACTTAGAAAGTATACACTCTCTGTTTTCTAGTCCCTCAGTTTTAGAACAAATGGAGCTGGCTAACTCCTTGGAGTACTGGAGACAGTGTGGAGAGACATTAGCAACACATGGCCATATATTTGGCACTGTAGGTACTGGGAAGACATAAAGTGTAGCTTAAATTGCATAGCATCCCTGCCCAATTCTCTCACAGGTTTCCACCTGCTCATAAGGGTTAAACCTACACACTTAAAGAGAAAATAAGGACTAAACCTTTGGAATGTGTTAACAGTAGCACCAGCCAAGGTAATAATAACCAGGAAAAGGCTACAGAAAGAACCTCCAGCAGTTGCACAGTGTATTGAAGTGGCCTCTCAAATTTAAACCATGGAAAGGGTAACTTGTAGTACAATGTTGGCTAACAGCATTCACAAATAGATGGACCCACTCACCCTCTGGGAAATGTTTGGACTAGAGATGGATGAATCTGATTAATTTTCTGTCAACGTTTTTCACGGAGATTACAATCTGGTATTTAAGGCTTTTCTTTGATCTACCACATTGTAATCACCGATCTGACAAATATCCCAGATAACCTGACATGGAAAGTTTAACATTAGGATGTATTGTTCCAAACCTGTGCATATACTGAGAACGATGTTTGTTTTTTGTCGTAATGTGCTTGGAAAGTTTTGTCAATCAATTACTTAATATTTTGAGATGTTTCAAAACCTTGTTGCTCTGTTTTTGTCATAGCATATAGAAAGATAAAAACACTATAATCAATGCTAGATACAGTATAACACTCGAAACATGATAAGAAGTATACAAAAAAGAACACCATTTCTCCTCTCCAGCTTTCAGGTCCATCTTCTACCATCCTAAACCAATCTGCCTACCATAGGAGTTGGAAGAGGGTCCGACCCACCAGCCTCTGCTCAGCCACTGCTCCTGACTTCTGACCAAAAACAACAGATTGTCCCCTGTGGGAGAGACCCAAACTTCCCTAAGCCTGGTAGAAATCCTACATTCAGTGGGTGATGTCCAGGAGTAGGAGGAACCAGCAATGCATGGGAGAAGTTGCCAGGACACCACTGTGGGTGGGCATTGAAGTAGCTGGGGCATTTAATCCGCCTTAAACCCTCTATTATCCCTCTTGAGGGTGTGATCCTCAGCAGCAACTTGGCAAAACATGTATCAGGGTTATAAGAAGGGTGTGTAAGCCTTGCACTATTATTGGAACTCTTTTGCTAAACCTTCTCTGAGTGTGTGGCACTTCCACATCACTTTCCAGGTGAGCAGGTGCAGGGACCACATATACTTTTCCACTTGACACATCCTCCCACAGGACACCATGGGGCAGCTATACAGCAAAAGGAGGTACCCTCCCTCCCCAAAGCAAGAAGTGCCTGAGAGGACGGTGTGTTTTTTTTTTTTTTTTTTGTTCCCTGCATTGGAGTTGACTGTTTTAACTAAACTCTGACACAACATGTAACTGAAGTAACCCTCAGACAACAGCGTAGTGTATACGGTAAAGGTTGGAGAATTTTGCCCCGGGTTTGAACTGGATGAATTAAACTGGTCTGTTTTGGAGGAAAGAAATACAAAGATATTGGATTTCAGACTTGTAGAGTTCTTGGATTTAGGACAGCACAACCCCTACAGCTGTGGGTAATTAGCTGCCAGAGTCTGCTTCTGCCTGGGAGAAATGGGCCAGGACTGACCGGGGAGCTGGCTCACGGGCCTGAGATATTTTCTCCAAAACCTCTCGCTGACCAGCCAGTGAGTTGCTTGAGCTAGGATGCTGAGGTGGTGGGTCAGTCATTTCTGCTAGCTGCCCTCATTGGTAGGGTGTCAGCTGTCTGGCATAGTTTAAGGGATACTTGAATTGTTATCAGATGTTTCTGACTTTTAAGAAGATTTGGATTTACAGGAAGGATCTTGTTACAAGGAGACTGCCTCAGTGAATAAAAGGCTAAATTGTATTTGCTATTGGAACTTTATTTTCTGGTCAGAACTCAAACTTTTTTTTTGAATCTCTGTTTCTGGGTAGTGAGAGTACCAGTTTATTTTAGACCCCAGGTAGTAAGAGGGTCTGGGGGTCGAAACTGCAATTTACACAGTTTATTTTATGAAATTTATATTAAACCCTTTCTTATGATTAGATATACATTTCATGGTTTGATTTTTTTTTTTTAACTCTGTTCTGTAGTAAGGTTTATTTTATACCTCTAGGTAGTGAGAGGGTATCGGGTTGAAATTGCATTTTATATTATTTATTTTTAATCTAGTGACAGTAAGGTAATTTAAGGTTTAGTTGGGTAAAGTTTTATTTCACACTGTCTTTTGGACTTCCTGGAAGTGGACTCCTTGTGGTGATATATCACCTATTTTTTCAGACTGACATCAACATTATTCATTTAGTGACTATAGAGTTGGATTGTTGTTTTATAATTTAATGTATTGTTATTTTATTGTACTGTAGATTTGTTCTGGGTGGGAAGGTTAGTTAATCTTGCTTTCTTGAGTCTCTCCTCCCAGTGAGAGCATGTGAGGAGTCTCAAGAATATTACTGGGGTTTGTTTTAATTTGGGAATTTAATTAATCTAACTGGGGATTTATTCAGGAGGGTTTTGGTATTATGAGGTCTTAGTATGTGTAGGAGGCCTGTCCCCATGGTCGTGCACTATTCATCCTCCACCCTTCATGCCCTTCACCCTTCCCCCCTTCCATTACAGCTGTTGACATACCAGTGCTGTGGAGTGCTGGGTTTTGTTCATAGGGGGAGGAGGAGAGTTGGGGCGGTACAAACGGTGGAGGTCAAATGAGCAGGGTCATCATATTGGGGTAGTGAGATGCAGAAGATGTCCTGGGGTGAAACGGAATCTGGAGCGGGGTCCTTCCTATCTGATTTCCATACCCATGGGCACCACCAATATTGGTAGGCAAGTAGTTCGAGCAGCCCCAGTAATGCGTCCTATCCGAGCAGTATTGTGTAATGCCAGATTCATTAAGAACAAGACTGCAGTTATTACTGATCTTTTTGAGTCACTGGATCTGGAAAGCATTACTGAGACCTGGCTGGCTGAGAATGCAGGCCCTATACTAGAGGGCGCTATTCCAGCCGGGTACTTGGTGTTACACTACCAGAGGCTGGACCATGGAGGGGGGGGTGTGGACTGTTTCTAGACTGAACTGGGCCTCACAAGTGTTCCATTTGAGGTGGCTGAGTCATTCGAGTGTATTGATGTGGTAGGTGTGGGTTGCCGAATCACTCTCATCTACCATCCACCAGGTGATCAGAAGTGTTTTCTGCAGGATGTAGCAGACTTTGTGATTAACATGGCATTTGATTCACCAAGGCTGATGGTCCTGGGTGACTTCAACACCTGGGTCAATGATGACACTTCCTCCAATTGATGACATCTTTGGGCCTTACACAAGTTCTTACTTCTGCCACTCACAAAGGTGGTCACTCCTTAGACTTAGTCTTCCTCCTGGGGATCAAAGCCCTCGATTTGGGGGTGGAACCAGTTGAATGGTCTGATCACCACACTGTGGAGTTCTGGTTTTGCACCTCCTTCATAGGCTTACTCCTGTGGAAATGGTCAGGTACTGCCCTTTGCAAGATATAAGCTCTGAGGGTCTGGCAGCAGTGCTTGACCTATCGGAGCTTTCTGGAGTGAGCAGTGACCCAGATGCCTTGGTTCTGGCATATAATCTCCTCAGCTCTGGACTCCGTTGTTCCTGTCTGTATTCATCCTCTTCCCCTTTGCCCTCTGTCCCCATGGTTTGACAGGACATTGAGGGAGATGCAGCAACAAGGATGAAGATTAGAGTGCTGCTGGCAGAGATCTGCCCTTGATGCTGACTGTGTTGAAAAAAAATTACATGGCGGCAAAGTTACAGCACTCCAAAACTGAAACTTTTTCCAACAGGATAACATTACGGCAGCTGATGCATTGCAGCAATCATTTGGCGGCCTGCTGCAAAATAACGGTTTGGTCTTTTGGCCTGATATTTGCAGGGGATACAGCCAACATCTCACAGATGTGCCTCTCAGTGGTTTGGTGAAAAAATATTACAAGGAGGCAAAGTTATGGCACTCTGAACTTCTGTTTTTTTACCATATGATAACATTTTGGTGTTCGCCGCGCCTTTGAGGGGCCCATATCTCAAAAACGGTGCAAGATGTGGAATTTTTGTCAAAAAATTCTTAGCCCCTTTAAGTACAAAACTAGCCAGGAAAGTGATAATACATATGACTTTTAAATTTTTTTCTATGTCATACGGTTACTGAGATATAAGCAATTTACTATTCCAACTCCTGATTTTTGTGTTCCGAGAGTCATTGTTTTGCATAAATTCTTTCTACTCACTGTCTTTCTCTATACAGCTTTTGGAGAAAACCAGCCTGTGCACTTACATTACTGTTACCATTACCATTTCTGCTTGCAGTTCCGTACCCGTTTCACTTACTGTTCCCGTTTATGCCACCATGTGTGTTACCCTTTGCGTTTTCATTTGCGGTTGCGTTTCTGTTGTTTGTAACATTTCTGTCTACAGTACTGTTTCTCTTTCTGTTTTGCTTTGCATCACCATGCACATTACAATTTGTGTTTGTGGGCACAATGTTACTATGTGACAAGACATCACATGGCAGGAGTGCAGGGCCCACATGGCCCCACGCTCCTGCCGCTGCATTATATTCACTATTTCTCATTATTATCCTCAAAAAGAAGGAAAATTAGAAGCAAAAAACTCAGTTTAATGCAACAGTTAGGGTTGTTCCACAGTGACAAAAGTGAGGAAATTCGATGTTAAGGTTGAAACCCCCTTTGCACTCCTCCAGCCCACCCCACAACTGGAGTCAGGGTGTGCATTGGGGCCATCGGTCCTAATTGTCACCCCATTCTCCTATTCCTCAGCTTCTTTCCACATGTGATGGGGTGACAGTTAGGGCTGATGACCCCAATGCGCACCCCGATTCCAGTTGGGGGGTGAGCTGGAGGGGTGCAAAGGGGGTTTCAACCCTAACATCGAATTTCCTCGCTTTTGTTGCTGTGGAACAGCCCTAACTGATGCATTAAACTGAGTTTTTTGCCTCTAACATATATATATATATATTAATCACATATATGTACATTCTAATCTGTTGGAATCACTTGAATGTATTACTACTGTTATAATACAAATGGATTTCCTTTTAAAAATAAGGATCAATCAGATCAGTATCTGACAGTGACACCATAAAGGTCACATGTTTTAACTGCTATTTAAGTGTTTTCACTCTGTTATTATCCAGCCTTTAATAAAGGACATTTTATTGTCCGAAATGCATCAGAAAGGATGTGTGCTGTCTTAATAAAATAAATTTCCTTGTACCAAACTGTATGGCATCCTAATGACAAGAGGTGGTGAGTGCTAGAAATTCTGAGATGTTATAGCTCAGCAGAGGTGTGAATACTATATCTTATTTTCACTAGAAACCTGCATTCACTCATTTCTACAATGTATTTACTAAAGAGAGCTCAGCTGAAATGTTACAGCTCAGTTTCAGAGGGATTTTACTTATTGGCACACTGTGTTTACCCAAGATGACCAAACTGAGATGAAGGGTCTTATTTTCAGTAGGGTCCTGCTTCTTATGTTTTCTTGCGAGTGTGCAAGAAACAACTTGCAGTAGGACAACATTTTGGAGTCATGTCAGGGACAAGTTCAATGCACAGTAATCTACAGCGGGCTCATCCCTGACAAACAAATGAGCATGCAACCACGCTGTGACACGAGTCAAAGTTGTACTGCTGGAAGCCGTTCTGTACTTGAAAAAAATTATGCTTTCCAATGCCAGTGCTTCACTGTTTTCATTTACATAATGCCAGCTGGTAAGCAGACCGCTCTGTCCCCTGTTGGGCACCACCATTCACACATTGCAGTGCTTTATTAGCTGTTGTTTCTACCTCCCGCTACCTCATTCTGCCGTGCTGTCAGAGCCACACTCTTTGTTCTTGATTCCAGTATCACAATTAAGTCCTCCCGCTCACACCCTTCACGTGTTGTCCACCCCGCACCCTTCATTCCCTATCCCAGTATCAGAATTAAGCTTGCCTGCTCCCTCCCTCCCTCTACATGCTGTCCACTCTGAACCCTTCATTCCCTGACCTGGTATCACAATGAAGCCCTCCTGCTCCCTCATGCTTCGTGTTGTTAACCCCACCCCCTTCGTTCCCCTTCCTGGTATCACAATTAAGCCCTTCTGCTCCCTCTACATGCTGTCCACTCCACACCATCTGTTCCCTATCCCTGTGTAGACATCAGAGTGCCCAATCCCCATGTTGCCATTTTCTACCCCCCCCCAGGACACTGGGGAGACCACTACTGGATCACAAAATAAACATTTTTATACCCTGTAAAAAAAGAAAACTGTCCCCCATTGCCTTTTTTTTAAAGCCTGTGAAAATAAAAAAAAAAATGGTCCCTTGTCATCTCCCTGTCCTGCTTCCCCTATCCTGACCCTCCCACTGAGCAGCCCACCATCTCACAAACACACATCTTGCCTTATACTTGCCATCCAAGGTCAGCGGCTGTCATCTTCTGTGGACCAGGACACATCTGCATTCTTCAAAGCTGAACCACGTGCTAAAGAATCAAGGCAAGCACCATATAATGGTTCAATGGTGTTTTTAAATTATGTTGATATTATTTATTTATTTTTTTATTTTGGTAACTGGGTAGGCCCACTGAGATCAGGTAGTCCCTTTTTTAGGGGTGATCCAGGGTTAATTACAGAGAAACATAGCACAGTAACACATCCATCATACAGTCAGGTAGCAACAATAAATACATCATACAAATGTCTCAGCCATTTTTTAATATTTTTGCATCACATTTTTAGCATGGGGTTTGTGGGCCCCACCTCATGAACACAGGTATTGTCATTTCATTACTCAGTCCCAAAAGCTGATTTTGCAGTCACTGTGTAGAATCACCTCTAGGGACTGAGTAGCAAAACAATAGTGCCAGTGTTCATGAGGTGGAGTCCCAAAATGGCCATGTTAAAAATAAGGTGCCTAAACACCCCAAAATGCCCAAGTTATGCGTGGTCATTGAAATCTTGCTACGCACACTCACAGCTTTGACAATTTTTAATGTTTTCACTCCAAATTCACAATATTGCTATTTTTCACAACCCCTCATGAACAGTACAGCTAACATTCTTCACATCCTGCCCGAAATGTGTTTTCTTACCTGTGTTGCAGTATTGCTCATCGCTGTGTGAAATCACCTTTCTAGACCAATGAACGAAATGACAGTGGCACTGTTCATGAGGTGGGGTCCCAAAAAGACCATGTTGAAAATTTGGTGAAAAAAATCCTAATGGCTGAGATACATGAGGTCATTCAAAATGTTCTACATACACATGTAATTTTGATTATTTTCAATATTTTCACTCCAAATTTTCAATATAGTCATTTTATCACACCACCTCATAAACAGTACAGCTGTCATTTTTCACATCCTGCCCAAGGCATGTTTTTGCACCTGTGATGCAGAATGCCATTTTCTCATGGATTTGTAAATTTCACCTATGGGTTCATAAGGTGGGGTGATAAGAAGACTATGTTCAACAACTGGGGTCAAAATATGAAAAAATTACCAAGTTATGCCCATTTGTTGCAATTTTGATACACAGGCTCATAACTGCAGAAATCTTAAATATTTGCACCTCAGATTTTCAACATTTTTTTAATTTTATTTATTAAACTCTAGGATTACAAATATCTTTAAGCAAGAACTGCTCATTTAAAAAGGTTCCACGTCAAAGGATGGAAAGTTAACATACAAACAAAGGTAAACATTACTACAGAGTCTCAAAAAATAAAATACCGTATTTCAAGCAGAGAGACAGAAAAAAGATAGCAAGGCCAGATGAGCAACCAGCAGGGGTGGGGAGGGTGAGTGGGGGTTAGGAAGGAGAGGGCAGGATGAAAGGCCATTGTCTGAGGGGCTGGTTGATATGAGAAGTGAAAGGTACAGGGGACAGAAGTCTGAAGTGGTAAAAGATGGGGGGATGTGGGTGAAGTAGGGGAGGAATGGGGGGAGGGGTACAGTGAGAGGGAGGAAAGTGGAGGACAAGGATAATTGGTCAGATAGATTTTAGGGCCACACAATGCCAGGCATGAATGTAGAGGTTGACCAATTAGGAGAAGCAGTTACTTTGGGTGGTGGTAGCAGAGAAATGAAGTTGCAGTTGCCTTTTAAACACCTTTTAACATAGACTTCTTATTACCCGAGCTTCTGTATTCCAATGCTATGCAAAATCTATTTTTGCATCTGTGGCACAGAATAGCATTCTATTTTACATGACACATTTAACAGTCCCAGAAATCCCAAATGAAAGTTTTTTTTTTTCTTAGAGTCACTGTGTCTGTGTGTACAGGGCGAGGGCAGGCTGGCAAAACAAATCTTCGACTTGTGCCATCCAGAGGGGGGAAGGAGAGAGAAACAGAGAGATTATGGGGGACCCAAGAACAATTTCACAGTCCTGGAAATCCCAAATACAATTGTCTTTCTCTTCCTGAATTCAGTGTGATTCTGTATACAGAGTAAGGGCAGGCTGGCAAAATAAAACTTTAACTTGTGCTATCCAGAGTAGAGATAGAAAGAGAGAAAGAGAGATTGCACAGTGTGGCTGTGTGTACAGGACTGGTAAAATAAATCTTTGACTTGTGCCATCCAGATGGTAGAGAGACACACTACAGGGGGCCCATGGGAAATGTAACAGTCCACGAAATCCCAAACAAAACTAACTTTGTTTTCCTGGCTTCAGTGTGACTGTGTGTGCATGGAAAGGGGAGGCTAGCAAAATAAATCATTGACTTGTGCCATGCAGAGGAAGAGAGAGAGAGAGACAGAAAGATTGTGTGGGGCTCAAGGGAAGTTTAACAGCCCCAGAAATCCCAAATAAAATTGTATTTTTCTTCCTGGCTTCAGTGTGAGCTCTGTGTACAGGGTAAGGGTAGACTGGCAAAATAAATCTTTAACTTGTGCCATCCAGAGAAGAGAGAGAGACAGAGAGAGACAGGGAGATTGCACATTGTGGCTTTATGTACATGGCAAGGGAAGGCTGGCAAATATAGAGACAGTCCCAGAAATCCCAAATCAGAGTTTCTTTTTTCCCTAGCCTCAGTCTGTCTGTCTGTGTGATTCTTGCTGTGCTGTCTGTGGTCAATCTAAACTGTAGGCCTACTCAACTGGAATTTAAATGCTTCATGATTGTAGTCCCAGAGAATTAGGGAGTGCTGCTCTACAGGGTAAATTACAGCATCAGTGTATGACATTGAAACCCAGTACTGCAAGGCTAGCAGAGAAGATGACAGCAAATACTTGCAGAAGACAATTTGCACACTAAATATTTTAGAAAGTCTACCTCTGTAAAACATCTTTTTAATGAGAGTTCTTAAAATGAAAAAAAAATACTAAACTATATAGTGATACTCTAATCAGTATTTTTCAGATCTTTAAGTAGTGAAATATGAGAACAAGATGTTTTTAATCTTAACACTTCATCTTGTATACCCTTTGCAAAAAGAGTATTCAGGTATAAATTGTTTAAAACAAGCCATGTGGTAAGCTGTAGAGGTAAGATGACAGCTTGTCAAAACATAGTTTGGGCAGACTTTTCCTCCTGCCAGAAGTTCAACTAACACAATACACCCCTGCTACACAAACCATGCAAGGAAACATTCAGCATTGACAAATGCTTGTTCCAATTTACAATGTAACCTTGATATCCCACCTATGATGCAATGTATCATTATCAGTAGGATCCTGTAGTTATCCATGTATATCTTGTTTTTACTGTGAACTGCACTGCTGAGATGCAGTGTCTAAATTTCAGTGGTGTCCTGCTTTTAGCCATTTTTGAACTGTACTCATTATGGATAACTCAATTGAGACACAATATCTCATTTTCTGTGGGGTTCTGATTTTTCCCATATTTAGGCTGTATTTACCTAGGATATCTTAACCTAGGTGAACTAGGTACCTAGATACATAGCATGTGGCAGCAAAATGATCCAATGGCCTACCTAGTCTCCCTGTTTGCCTATCTGAAGCTTTGTCTAGTTTACACTGGCTAGAGTTATTATCAAACAGCCTTAGTGATTTTTTGACACCTCCTTCCCCAGCATACCCTTTGTCCCCTTTACCCATAGTTTTGTACCATTCCTTTATGCGCAACCCACATGTGTTGGAATGCAATCACAGACTTAGTGTGGGACACCCAACTGGGCAATCTATTCCACTCATCCACCACTCTTTCCATAAAGAAAATATACCTTACTGTAGATCCTTTTTTAAGCTTCCCTCAATTAATTCTGGGACCTATCCTATTCTCAGTCTTCCTAAATGACTGCCTGTCTTCATGTGTCTCCTCACACATCAACTTCAATAAAGGTTTCATTCATTTTCGCTTCCGGTCACTTGGCTCCAGCTGTGGACAGTCAGCTCCAGCACGACTTCCACAAAGTACTGTGGTGGTTCCACACCAACCAGCTCCAGGTCAACAAAAAAATACCATTTCCATAACCTCTGGCACTAGCCAGAAACTGGCCAAGCTCTTACCCCCCCCTCTCTTTTTCTCCACATTGCATGGCACCCCTCTGGAGGTTGTCCCTGCCTTCAAGTAATTTGGTGTGTGACTTGATAGCAAGCCTGACTTCTCTGCCTACATTGATGCTATCCATACCAAACTTTGTCCCAGACTTGATGCCCTGTACCATCACAAGGACTGCCTCTCCCTCCAGGTCTGGCAGGAGTTGCTTACCGATATACTTCTCCAGGTCTTCAACTACACGGATGTTGTGTATGGTACCTCCCCCTCCTCCTGCCTTGCCATATTGGATTCCCTCTGCAATGCATTCTGCCATGTTGCTACCAACTCTCCTCCCACCCCCATACTCATCATAGTTCTATTTCTCCCTGGTCATCCTCCTGCTTCCAAGTCATCGCCAGTCCCACTGTGCTTCCTTTTAAGTAAAATATTGTTTTGGGTTCCCTCCATCTTATTTCTCTTTACTAATCTCCTCTGCCCCATCCTTTTCATACCCTCTCAGCTCCAGGGACTCCTGTACCTTCTCCATCCCCCATCCCCCATCCTCACTTTTCTTCAGGTAAAGCAGCTTTCTCCTATCACTTCCCCTCCCTCTAGCACCAACTCCCCTCTCCCCTATGCCTGTCCTCCTCACTCACTGCTTTTAAATACCAGGTAAGGAATTTTTCTTTTCCTCTCTGTTCCTATCAGTTCACTCCTTGATTATGTCCCCTCTCTTCTGTCACCCCCTCCCATTTAGTCCCACCCTATGATACTGCCTTTGACTTACCTATTGTCTGTCTTCCTACTCTGATTGCACTGTCACCTACCCCAACTGGTACTAAGCACTTTTCCTGACTATTACATGAGTGTCCATTTTTATTGTGTATCACATTTGCTGCTGCTTTTACATGTAGTATTCCATGTGCTTCATCATTTGTCAAGAAGCATATTGTATCATCTGTAAAGATGCCTATTGAATACATTGACACTTGAATATGTTTTTTTATGTTCTTAATAAGAATATTTAACTGATAAGCTATCGTAAGTGTTGCCTATCTTCCAAAATTTAAAAGCATCTGCCTCACACAGTGCTAAATAGAGTCTATAAAGTGAGCCACAGCAAATAAATATTAAGTAAAGCTAGAAGAAATATTTTTTTGTTTGTTTCTGACTGTAGAATAATGAAGCCTAATCAAAAGCTGTTTACAGTGCTCTGCCAACTATTCACCCACTTTGGTACAAGAAAAAATAAGCAGACAAAGTGGTGAATAATTGAGTTTTAGTAAAATGTATTGTTGTTAAAGTGTTTAATGGTCATAATTTGTACTGTAGGTATTGTACACTATTTTTGAAATCACATATTTAAACATTAAATCTGGTGATTATTGGGGCTGGCAGTATAATCGAGAGGTAAGAGTAACAAACTCTGAATGAGCTGACGACATCTAGCAGACTTGGGTTTGATTCCCACAACCTCCACTTGCATACCGTGTGATTCTGAACAAGTAACTTCACCTTCTCAGTGCCCCTGGGTTGTACCTGAAAACAGGCACTTGTGCCTTGTGGGCCTTACATGGTGACAAAAAAAAAATACCAATATATTTTTACTGCATCATACAGTAGTCAGTGTACCCTGTAATTTACCTTGTTTTCACTGGCTACAATGATTTTTAGTTAAAGATAAATGTTCAGCTACATTTTGTGTTTTATAAGCTTGTTTTTACACTTTAGTCAGGCTTTTATTGTAGTATTTGCATGTGAGCATCTAGGGGGTAGTTGCTAAGAGTGAGATCACTGTTACCAACTAGCTTATTCAAGTTTAAAATCAGCAGGGTCATCCAAAAATCCTCAGCTGTTTGAATCAAAACTAGTCTAAATAAACGTATGCTCACAAAGAATAATTTGCCCTGCCACTTACAAAAAGGCTTCATAGTTAGCACCCCATTTAAGTGAATGGGATAATTTGCACCTTTTCTTCCATTTTTGTTTCAGTCTGTGTATCAGCAAAAAGGTTTTTGATAGACTGCTTCAACACAAAACAAATGTTAAGTGTTTAAGTGTACTTATGCTTGGCCAGTGGATTTTGAAACCAAACAAGATAAAGATTCAAAAGAAATCAGTGTCACATAAAACCCTTGCTCTACCTTGCACTGCATAGTTTTAGCCAAACCCAAGTCTGTATGCAAAATTGTCAATATATTGAGAATATTTTAGCCCATCTGTGGGCTTCCCATGCTGCTCCTGTGGCCCTGGCTCTCTCCGAGCAGGCCACAGCTAACTGACCACCTGACTGACCCCCAGACAGATTCAGACAGCCCATCTGTGGGCTTCCTATGCTGCTCCTGTGGCCCTGGCTCTCTCTGAGCAGGCCACAGCTAACAGACCACCCGACTGACCCCCTGACAGATTCAGACAGCCCATCTGTGGGCTTCCCAAGCTGCTCCTGTGGCCCTGGCTCTCTCCAAGCTGGCCACAGCTAACAGACCATCCGACTGACCCCTGGACAGATTCAGACATCCCATCTGCGGGCTTCCCAAGCTGCTCCTGTTGCCCTGGCTCTCTCCAAGCTGGCCACAGCTAACAGACTACCTGACTGATCCCCGGACAGATTCAGACAGCCCATCTGTGGGCTTCCCAAGCTGCTCCTGTGGCCCTGGCTCTCTCTGAGCAGGCCACAGCTAACAGACCACCTGACTGATCCCTGGACAGATTCAGACAGCCCATCTGCAGACTTCCCAAGCTGCTTCTGTGGCCCTGGCTCTCTCCAAGTAGGCCACAGCTAACAGAGCACCCGACTGACCCCCAGACAGATTCAGACAACCCATATGCAGGCTTCCCAAGCTGCTCCTGTGGCTCTGGCTCTCTCCAAGCAGGCCACAGCTAACAGACCGCCCAACTGACCCCCAGACAGATTCAGTCAAGGAACTGCCACCCAGGATCCCAGATCCTAAGCCGCGGGATTCCTGGCTACCGGGCAGTCGGCGCCCCTCTAGCCGATGCTCAAGAATGCAGACACAGACCCAAGGCCCTACAAAGTACAGCAACTGCTGCAACCAACTGGATTGCGAGCGCCCTCCCAGACCACGCTCTGATTGGTCCCTGGTGAAAGCTGGCTTCTGCTCTTTAATTTTAAACCCTAAAAATGTTTATGTTGGGACAAATGTTGGGACAAATGTTAAAAAGCTGACGTGTTAACCCAGTCTGTAACTGAAAGGACTTGAATTGTGGTTTGGGAAAGAAATCTAGTGTTTACAGCCCTTTCTCTGCATACGTGCACTGGCACTAGACACTTTTGGGTGCCAAAGTAATACACGTCCTTTTGTTCTGCAAATGTTGGACTCCTCACTGTTCTGTCTAACCCTTTATGTGAATCCCCCTTATTAATCCTCACTCTCCTTCTCTCCCTCAGCCAAGGAACTGCCACCCAGACTCCCAGCTCCTAAGCTGCAGGATTCCTGACTACTGGGCGGTCGGCGCCCCTCTAGCCAATGCTTGAGACTGCAAACATGGACCTGAGGCCCTGCAAGGTATGGCAACTGCAGCAACCTTTTTGACCATCACCCCTCTCCCACCTCTGCTGATTATTAAATACAGTAGCTCCTGCCAAAATATTAGTCCACATCCCCTGGCACAGTGCCCCACCAATAGAGACTTAGCTCGTGATCCCCCTCTTCTCTGTCCAGCCTACGGATCCAATTCTCAGGCCTCACCTTACTAAAAAGCATAGGCTTTCCTTGGCTGTTCCTTCACCACTAAATATTTTTAATGCTATCAAATTCGGGTCGACCTGGATCGGAAAGTGACCGATAAACTGCATTAATCCAGCAACCCCACTGGCCCCTGGGCTAATTGAGTGGCTTCTTTTTTGAGGTACCATCATGTCGAGCCCTATATGGCTTCTTATACTGCCCATTCTTCTGCTGATACCAGCTGCCCAGCATTGGACACCTTAACTATCATCATGTTTGGTCTACAATGGCACCTCATGCTGTATACCACATGGCAACTTATCCTTTAATTGCCTCCATGATTCCAAGTACCAATACCTCGAACCCTGCTCTTGGACCACACATACCAGTAGTATTTGTAACACTCCCCCACCACAAGGACCACCTCCCACCACGCAGACTTCTATCTCCTCCCCGCCTATTGCGGTAGGGGTACTAGCTGTTGCTACAACAGACCAGCTCTTCTATGGTGGCTACTTTCCAGTCCCTAAAAACATCAGATCTATTAGACGGGAGAAAGGCAGGAATTACAAGCATATAATTAGCGCTTTTAGAAAAATTCTACTTATCCTCCTGCTATGTTCAGGCAATGTAGAACTCAACCCTGGCCCCCCCAGAAGCTATTGCTTCACCAGCAGAACTAGCAAATTTAAAAGGAATAAGCTTCTTGCTTATTAACATATGTAGCCTCCTTAAAAGGATAAGCTTAACACAAACCTGGGTAAATCACACCTCTTCTGACATACTTGTGATTTCTAAAACTTGGCTTAGACCCAGCACCACTGTTAGAGAAGTAAACATCCCCAACTATGCCTTGTTCAGAGCTGATAGGCATGCCAGAGGAGATGGGGTAGCTATCTACGTTAAAGACAAATTTTCTGCCTTCTGCTTATCCTCGGCATCTGTCGCCAGGGAATTCAAATGCCTACTTTTCAAAGTGGAAATTACACAGACTACTGCACTCTGCATAATAGGATGCTACAGACCACCGTCTGCTGGCCTACAGCTTGTGTCATAGTTAAGTGACAAGTTGGGACAGAGGCTGCCAGGAACTATTCTTTTAGGACACCTCAGCTTTGACTGGCTCTCTAACACAGCTGCCTCCCTTGCATCCTTCTGTGATGAACATGGACTGATGCAATTTATTACTGAACCAACAGGCCCAAACATGAAGAACCCCAGTAAAAGTACACTTTTGGATGTGCTAATGGTGAGCAAACCTCATATTTTCTCCCACGCTGATATCTTCTTCTCAGATGCCAACGACCATTGTTTTATTATGGGAGTAAGATCCACCAACAACCTAGCACCCATCAGCAAGTTCTCTATGAAGAGATCCAGGCACAACTTCAATGAACATGCCTACCTAAATGAGCTTAAGTACTCCACTCAGTGGCAAGATTTCTACCTGGCCAAAATGATTATGTCAGCTTACAATATCTTCCACTACATTCTATCAAGGGCCCTTAATAAGTATGCTCCCCTGATTAAAGTTCGAACTAGGACCAAAACCTGTAAATGGTTCACCCCTCAGATCAGGTCCTTGCTTCTAGAAAGAGATAAGCTCTGGAAAAAAGCACGCAGACTGAACACTGCAGAGGACTGGAACCAGTTCAGGAGACTACAAAATTTATGCACCAAAACAATCAGAGAATCGAAGGCCACCTTCTTCAAATCCGAACTCAGCTCTGCCACAGAGAGCCCAATCAAGCTCTGAAACACAATCAATGATCTGCTAGGCCACCCCCAGGAAATTCACTACCGACCAAGATTACCTCTGGCAACTCGACTATAACCGAAAAGATGGATATACTTGATGAATTCAATAACCACTTTGCTACTGCAAGCATGGCATTTGATAATTCCCCTGCAAACATACTTTGCTCCCAGACTGCCAGACAACTGCCTGAAACTTTGATAGCTTCGCTGCCTTTCTCGTTTCAACCTGCCTCACTGAAAGAGGTAGAGGACCTCTTGCTTCAGTTGGATACTACAAAAAGTGCTGGGGCCGACACCCTTGACCCTTACTTCCTAAAAATTGCCTACCATGTACTAGCAATACCTGTCACCCACCTTTTTAACTTATCCCTATCTCAGGGCACCTTACTACCTATATGGAAGACAGCACATGTCATACCACTGTTCAAATCAGGTGACCCTGGCGATCTCAATAACTACAGGCCAATTTCTCTCCTTCCGGTCCTGTCCAAGCTCCTAGAGAAAATTGTAAATGCACAGCTGAGGACTCACCTTGAGTCTAGGGAACTGCTAAACCCTATGCAGTCTGGATTCAGAGCTAAACATAGCATTATCTCAGCCCTCACCAAAGTTACTAACGACTGGCAGCGTAATCTTCAGAGCAAAAACTTTATTTGTGCTGTTTTCCTTGATCTAAGCAAGGCTTTCGACACCGTCAACCATAGTCTGCTCCTCTCCTTTCTTCAAATCATAGGTGTGGACCCCTTCTCTCTGTGCTGGTTTACTGACTATCTTACAGGGCGCCTTCAACAAGTTAAAGCCGAAGAAGGCCTGTCCCCCTTAAAAACTCTGCAAAGAGGAGTACCTTAAGGTTCTATATTAGGGGCCCTTACTTTTTGCAATCTACATTAATAACATTGACTACTATATAAAAGAAGCCAACATCCATCTGTTTGCAGATGATACAGTTCTCTACGTGAGTTGCCCAACACCTGAAGCTGCCTGCAATGACCTACAGTCAGAATTCAACCTTTTGCAAAGCCAACTCCTCCAAAAAAAGCTACTCCTTAATGCCAAAAAAACTAAAGCGATGGTCCTCTCCCCTTTCATCTGTACAGCTAACCCTGTGTCCAGTGGAACAGTTCCCCAAATTACCACAGTTCTAGGTGAAAAACTAGAATTTGTTACAAAATTCAAGTATCTCGGAGTCTGGATAGACCAAAGACTCTCCTTCATCGAGCATATTGAGGACTTGCTAAAACCACTTCAACAAAGGCTTTATTTTTTAGAATCAACCAATTCTCACCAGAGATGCCAAGAAACAACTGGTCCAATCCATTTTCCTATCATTGGTTGATTACACTGATTTCCTCTATAGCCAATGCCCCAACTCTTACATGGCTAAACTGGACACACGCTACCATCAAGCACTGAGGTTTATAATGGGACTTCCCTTCGACATGCATCACTGCACCCTATATGCGGCAGTGGGGTGGACATCACTAAAGTTCAGGTGCCACAGAAACGCCGCTCTCTGGACCTATAGAGCCATCTCTAATAAGCTGCCTTACTATATCTCCTGCTATCTTCCCTAAGTATAATTGGAAATACGCATTAAGAAGTTACTCAGCTATTACAATTAAAGTACCCAAAGCAAAATCCCGCTTCGGCAGGACAGCCATAAGCTTCGTGCTACCTACCTTATGGAACGATCTACAAAAAAAACTCAAATTAAGCACTCTAATTGTTATAAATGCCTTCAAGATGCTTTATTTCCATACAATCAGAGAAATATGTAACTGCTTCACCCACTCAGAGCCAGTACCAGTGTCTACACTGGTATATAACAACGCCTAGACCCAATTTTAAGTATTGACCCCCCAGCTTGCTCCTCACAAGTCTAATTGTTCTCTCTCTTATCCTCCTATCTTATCAACACTAGGCCCATCCACCCCCTTATCCTTCCTTTCCCAACCTCGGATAGGAGCTCACTACTCCTGGGTTGTGACATCCTACCATGCCCCGTACTTTATAGCATTCAACTCGGGCTCACACATACTCCTTTTCTCCATCCACCTTCTCTACATCCCGTTTTACCAACTCCTCTCTATGCATCATGCCCTCCTAGCCTTTCTCCCCTACCTCCCTCCCCCCCCCACTTCGCCTCTACCTGGTATATATTTTATTTTATTTTTTCTTCTACTTCCCTGCAGCCTTAGATAACCTGCTTTATCTTCCTATAGACACTTCTATGTATGTAAATACCCTGTAATCTGTACAATATCTGTATAATTCTATGTACATATGAACTTCTTTTTCTTCCTCTCTGTAAATAGTATTATCTGTATTGCCTTGTAAATACCTGTGTTGACCTGTATATACAGTTGTTCATGTTCCACCCAGGTCCATCTGGCAAATTAGCTTCTGCTCAACGATGAATGCCTGGTTAAATAAAGACTTGAATGATTGATTGATTGATTAAAAATGTTAATACTTTTTACACAGTTCAATATAAAAACTGAAAAATTGCAAGAAATTGTGGAACATGTCAGTTTTTGCGGAGAATAGTGAAAAGTGCAGATTCTGCAAAAAAATGAGGGCGAAACTTTCCAGTGGTCCTGCTCATGATCTATTCACTGCAGTCTATGCTGTTCATACATCATAAGTACTCACACGTCTCTCTCATCTCCCCTTTCCATTCTGGCCACCACTGTGTACACTACATGCTGAGGCTTGTCTGCATCTCATATGATTTTCTCTGCTACCATTGGATCATGTATCTGTCCCACCACATAACAAATGCCAGGCAGTCCCTGCCCATTAGGTATAGATTCCAGAACTGCACACTTTCTACTATATTTCTACCTATTTTAAAGAGGAACAGTCACCATTCCCCACAACAAAAACATGCAACCTATGGGTAAAATGGGATAAATTACATAAGTGGTAATTTTATTTAATGCATTTTTAGTTTCAAAGTGCACTGATCACTGACATCACAGAACTTAGGGCTTCAAGATTTTTCAATTACCATTAGTAGATCAGTTGAACACATTTCAGTTTATATCCATATAGGAATTCAAGATTATGGGCCGAATTTTCAAAGGCTGGACACAAACTGTGACAATGGCAGCTTGTGCCAACAGCCCCTGCATCAGAGACCCTGTGCCCAATTCAGTATCGGACAGGATCCCTGTGCCTCTGTCCTGCGGCTTGCAGCACCGGTCAAACAGAGGGCTCATCCACTAAGAATGCTGCAAGCTGCAGTGTAGTCAGGTGGCATCTGCACCTCTGAAGGGACCACAGTAGTGGGTCATGTCCTCCATGCCCCGGTCTGCTCATACAGTGCCATCTTAAGAAAAAATGTCAACCATGGGTAGCAAATGTGACCCGATCTGCTGGTAAAATGTTATACTAAAGTACATTATAATCCCAATGTCTCCCAACCCTACCCCAACCCACTGATAAATTACATAGAAACATAGACTTTGATGGCAGATAAGGACTGCTTGGCCCACCTAGTCTGCCCATCTCCCTACCTACTGGATAAGCTGCAGATCCTAGTTAATCAACAGCCTATTTCTTCTTACCCCCCACAAGAATTGCCTTATGTCTGTCCCATGTATTCTTGAATTCTCTCCCAGTTTTATACCCCACAACCTCCTCAGGAAGGCTGTTCCATGCATCCACCACCCTCTCTGTGAAAAAATACTTCCTCTCATTGCCCCTGAACTGCCCACCCCTCTATCTTTAGAGTGTGTCCCCTTGTTCTTACACATCTTTTTTTCTGAAAGATGCTACCGTCTTGGACTTTGTTGATTCCACTGAGGTACTTAAAAGTTTCTATCATGTCCTCCCTCTCCTTCCTTTCCTCAAAGGTATACATATTAAGCGCCTTTAGTCTCTTCTAGCATGGCTTCTCTTGCAGACTCTGCACCATTTTAGTTGCCCTCCTATGGATTGCCTCTATCCTGTCTATGTCCTTGCAGAGATGGGGTCTCCAGAACTGGACACAGTACTCCAGATGTGGTCTCACCAACTGTCTGTACACAGGGATAACAACTTCCTGTTTTCTGCTGGTGATACCTCTCCCTATATGTCCCAGTATCCCACAGCCCTCCCTACTAACTTCTCACATTGCTTGCTAACCTTAAGGTCATCTGATATGATTACCCCTAGGTCCCTTTCAATTTTTTTTGTTGTTATTACCTCTCCCCTCATTGTGTAATCTTCCCCTGGGTTTTTGTTTCCCAGGTGCATTATTTTGCACTTCTTTGCATTGAATCCAAGCTACCATACTTCTGACCATTCCTCCAACATTGCCAAGTTCCTTCTCATCCTTTCCACGCCTCCTTGTGTATCAATCCTGTTGCAGATCTTTGTGTCATCTGCAAAAAGGCATACTTTTCCTTCCAGTCCCTCTGCAATGTCACTTAGAAAGACATTAAAAAAGACTAGACCCAGTACTGAACCCTGCGGTACCCCACTAGTAACCCCTCTATCTTCAGAGTGGACTCCATTTACAATTACCTTTGGTGTCCTGTTGTCCAGCCAATGTTTTACCCAGGCTAGCACCCTGGGACCAACTGCCAGGCTGGTTAATTTGACTATCAATCTTTTGTGTTGGGACTGTGTCAAATGCCTGGCTAAAGTCTAGGTAGGCCATGTTTACAGCCCCCTGGTCTACTACTTTGGTCACCCAGTCAAAGAAATCAATTAGATTCATCTGACATGACCTTCTTGCTGTGAACCCATGCTGCCTTGGGTCCTGTGCCCCGCTGGCCTCTAGGTACTCAACAATTCTTTCCTTCAGAAGTGATTTCATCACTTTCCCTACCACAGAGGTCAAACTGACAGGTCTGTAGTTCCCTGCCTGTGTCTTGGTCCCACTTTTGTGAAGGGGAATCACATCTGCCTTTCTCCAGTCCTCAGGTACCACACCATCCTTCCATGATTTGTTAAAAAGGGTAGTTGGTGGTTTCACTAGTTCTCCCCTTAATTCTTTTAGAATTCTGGGGTGAATTCCATCAGGCCCCATTGCTTTGTCCACCTTCAGTTTTAGGAGTTCTTTTAGACCCCTTTCTTCTGTGAAAGGACTGGGATCAACCCCCCCTATCAAGAGTGTTTCTGTTAATTGGATTAGGCACCTCACCCTCCTCCACTTTTGTGACTACTGAACAGAAATATTTGTTCAGTATCCCTGCTTTTTCACTGTCCCTCTCTGCCCACCCACCATCCTTTCTATTCAGCCTCACTATCCTTCCCTTTGTTTTTCTACGCTCCCTGATGCACCTATAAAAGGTTTTATCCCCCTTCTTAACTGAGTTGGCTATCTTTTCCTCTGTTTGGGCCTTTGCTATTCTGATTTCCCTTCCTGCTTCCTTCTGCCTTAATTGGTACAGCTCTCCATCCTGCTTCTTCTGTGTTTCCTTACACTTCCTAAATGCTATCATTTTCTCCCTAACCTTCACAGCCACTTCTTTTGAGAACCATAGTGGATTTTTCTTTCATTTTGATTTGTTTATTTGCTTCACACAAAGACATGTTGCCTCTGTGATGGCAGTTTTTATGTTTCCCCATTGTTGCTCCACCCCTCCATGTAGCCTGTTTGTTAGTGCTTTTCTAAGGCACTTTCCCATCTTGCCAAAGTCAGCCCTCCTGAAGTCCAGTACCCTCACTTTTGTATGGCTTGACTCTGTCACTGAGTTTATCATGAACCACACTGTTTGATGGTCACTTGTTCCCAGATGGCAACCCACTTCTAGATCTGAGATCCTCTCACTGTCCTCATTTGAGAGTACAAGGTCTAAGATTGCTCCCTCATGAGTGGGTTCTGAAACTAGCTGTCTGAGGCATGCCACCTGTAGGGCATCGAGAATGGCCCTGCTCTTGGATGTGGCTGCAGTAAATGTGCTCCAGTTAACATCTGGCATATTCAGGTCTCCCAGCAACAGTATCTCACCTTTCTCTGACATCCTAAGAATGCCTTCTATCATATCCTTGCCCATTCCCTCCCTCCCTCTGACATGGGGGTCTGTATACAACCCCTGTGTGGATTGTGGTGCCATTTCCAGTCTCCAAGGTGACCCACAGTGCCTCCTCTCCTCCCTGTTTACTCTTTTGTTCAGTTGATTTTATTACTTCCTTTACATAGAGAGCTACTCCTCCCCCTCTTCTCCCCTTCCTGTCTCTCCTGTAGGTTATGTACCCTAGTATGCTAACATCCCAGTCATGGTTCTCTGTGTACCATGTTTCTGTGACTGCTACAATATCCAGGCATCTCTCTTCCATCAAGGCCACCAGTTCTGGGAGCTTGTTGCCCAGACTATGGGCACTGGTACTCATTACCCTCCATTTCTTGATATTCTTACTCCTTTTTGCCCCATCCCTGTCCTTAGTGCCTTTGTCACTGTCTCCATTTACCCCTGCCATTCTCCCTATCAACATCTCTATCTTGGTGTTTACCTCCACCTACCATGACTTTTGGGGACTAGGATTTCCCTGCTCCTTTCCAGTGTCCCCCCCCCTTGGCTAGTTTAAATGCTTGCCCATGAAGCATTTAAACCTATCACCTAGGATCCTGGTTCTCCTTCCTGGACAGATACAGCCCATCATGCCAGTATAGGCCTGCATCACTCCAGGTGGACCCCCAGTCCCCAATGAAGCCAAATCCCTGAGCTCTGCACCAGTTTTTCAACCATTGATTGAATCCCATGGTGTGGAGTACCCTAGCCTCACCTACACCATAGATAGGCAGCACCTCTGAGAAGGTTACTATGCATGCTACTTGTCTAAGGACCCTCCCCAACTCCACAAACTATTCCTGCACCGCTCTGATTTCTTTCTTAGCCAGTGCATTCACCCCTAGGTGGACAATGACATCCAGCTCCCTCTCCTGTGCAGCTGCTCTGGTGATCCTGAGGATTCGCTCCATGTCCCTCAAAGCCATGGCACCAGGCAGGCACCTTGCCTCCCTCTCCCCTTCCTCCCCCAGTTCTACCTTCCTAACAATGGAGTCACCCACCAGGAGTTGTTTCCTTCCCCTGTGGGGTCCCATGCCACCCTCCTGTGGGTCTCCCTTTTGGAGGTTCCTAGCATCCTCCTTGGTCTCCACTGCCGGTGCCTCCATAGAGGAACCACACTTTGCCAGAATGGCATAGAAATTGTGGAGAGGTACAATTGCAAGGTTGCACCTCTGTTCCACCACTCTCACCCTCCCTGAGCCCACTGTGGTCCAACCTCTCCTCTTTCTTGGCAACCTCTGAGGCAACGGCAGTGGCCCTGATGGTCCCTGGATGGAAGAGGAGGTCCCACAAATCCTGGCCAACTCAGCCTGGAGATGAGCAACCTCCTCCCTCAACCCAGAGAGGTGACTGCAGATGTGACAACACCACATCCTCTAGAACTTCTCCCAGAAAACTGCTGCTCCACAGCCACTGCACCACACCACTCCCATCATGTCTTATTTCTGGCCCCTTCACTGTTGTTTGGAATCCTTACTCTTTCCTGTGCATTTTTTTTTCTTCTTTCCCTACTTACTTACTGCCTCTGTGCCCTTTAAGCTCCTGATCATCCTGTTGTGAGACAAGAAGATCCTATATTTCTCAGTGGGCCCCTTACTTACTCAGAGGCAGACCTCCAGCAGCGGGGGGGCAGTGAGCTACTCTCTCCTTCTAGGATGGTGAGTCTTTGGTGGCTCTGTGATCACTCACTTCTTGCTCCCAAACAGGAAGTTCCTGTTGTCAGTCAAATCCTGTGCCTATAAAAGTAGAACTAGCCTTGGGTGGGAGGGTGGAAGGGAAGGGAGGGATGGAGGGCAATATAGTCCCAGTAGAGAAGTCCAGGCACACAGCACTCCTTCCTCCTGGTGTTCTCTGCCAAGCCTCTGGAAGAATCAATCTAGGGCAGTGTTTACATCTAGCTTCCTTCTAGCTAAGCCACTCCTCTACTTAACAGATCTTTGCACACATAATTAAATTGCACTGATAACAGTCCCCTTCAGCCACCTGAAATTTACACCTAGATAACTGCTCAGATAACTCTTCACTTCAGCTAACTCAGAAAAACACACTAACTTTTTTTGTTTGTGTTTTTTTACCCTTAATTGAAGGTTCTAGTAGAAGAGTTCTGCTTCTTTAGTCCCAGTAGAGAAGTCCAGTCACACAGTACTCCTTCCTCCTGGTGCTCTTTGCCAAGCCTCAGGCAGACTATATCTAGGGCAGTGTTTAAATCTAGCTTCCTTCTAGCTAGCTACTTAATAGATCTTTTAACATGTACTTAAATTGCACAGATAACATTGTAGAAATAAAATACAGTAAATCTCTGGTGCTCCAGTGGCCCTCTACCCCCCCACCCAGGAAGGTAGTGCCCACCACCCAATCCCCCCATTCCAGCTCTAGATCTGGCAACTGGCACAGCCCTCCTCACACCACCACAGCTGGCAGCCAAATGAACTGTCAGAGCATGTACTGTGTGGGTCATAAGACCAGGCCAGTATCTAGATCATGTAACTGTGCGGACCTTACATGACTTAAGTAAAGCAGTCAGAGAAGGCAAGAGCATTGGTAACACTCAAGTAGATGGGTTTATAGCCCCTTTCTAAAACTGTTTTAGGAGCTAGGCATTTGCAAATTCTCCAGAAGGGCATTCCAAAGATTTGGGGCTGAGCAAGGCAAACGATTTATTCCCCAGTGCAGATTTAATCCAGGGCACCTCAAGCAGCTTTTGACTAGAGGTATAAACCAGCCTGCAGGACCACTTAGGGACAAGGAGACCATCAAGACTCTGTGGAAAAAATACATTCAACAGTTTGTACACCATTGTTAATACAGGGTACTGAAACTGACTAGATAGCGAGGGCCAGTTTAGGGAGGCCAGAACATTGCAATGGTGCTTCCTGGGGGGACATTTTTGTAAAGCATCCAATTTTGTTATACAGTATCTCAAATCTGTCTGTTTCAGACTTATTTAGGGACTGTAGGACAGGGGCAGCATATATAAGTTTAGGCAGCAGGATACTATTTGCTATTGCTACTGTAGTCTGGAGTCTGAGGTAAGGTGGCAGTTCAGTCTAAATAGAAGGCCCAGTTTTTGATGTATAGTTTGGGTAGTCTGATCTACCTGAGCCTTAAAGGTGAAGCCTTAATCAAGTAATACACCAAGGTAGTTGACTATGTCCACAACATGGTCAAATACCTTGGTATCTGATTGTTCTACCCTTATTTGGAATGATGCCCAATTGTTGTCTCATTGACCTTCCTTGTATGATGTATGCTATCTGATGCTTACGCGTACATTTGTCTCACTGCACAATTTATAATGCTGCATATTATTTGCTTCATGGTCTCATACTTTCCTCCTATTCCTCTTAATAGTACCTACTGTACTGTATGGAATTCATTTGCAAATGTATGCATTATGTTGTAGTATTAACTCCAAGTTGCCCATGAAAAAGGGACATTTTGTCTCAGTGGGCTTACCTGGTTAAAAAAATTTGAATACATACATAAATAAATAAATATGACGTGGTTCCAAACAATCAGCTGAAAAATTCATGTAAGACTTTAGTACTAAAGACCTAACTCTATCACTTACTGCATAGATTGAAACCAATGAAACGGACTTTCTGAACCTGCTATTAATGGTAATAAATGGTGAATGTACTTCTACCAGGAGTTATAGAAAATCAATGGTGGATAAACACTGTCTTGCATGCATCCAGTACCCACTCTCTTTCTTTGATCTCTTCAGTCCATTATAGGCAATTTTTGCAGCTTCACCACAGTTGCTCACATAATATAGATTGTCAGCAATAGGTACAAGGAAAGTTTCTAACATTCATCAACAGGGGCTATAAAAAATGTGTCCTGATGAATGCTTTTTCCCAGAGTCAATACTGTAAATAGAGACACCTTATTGATTAACAAAGAACAAAGTCCAGAACAGACTAGCACCATCATTTGCATCCTTGAGAACCATGCTTTGGCACCTAGTGTCAGACATATTAGCACTGGCAGTTGGTTCTGGCTCACATATTGCGGTATACGAGGCCTACACAGTGACAAGCCCAGGGTAACATACTGTATAGCAGGGCCAAAAACCTTAAGGACATTGTAACACATGTTCATCTAAAATGTTAAGTGAATATATGTCTGAGCTGGTTACCCCATGCCCTCAGGGATTTTATGTATATGGATACTGCACAGCATTCAGACAGAACAATCAACAAGCCAAAGAACTTATTCTCAAAGATCTGCAAGACCTATGCTCAGGCAACTGTGACACTTTAGAGAGGCACCATTTTTTTCAAAGCACACGGATGGGATCCGAATCTGGCAACATTTTGTGCTAGTTGACCAAAACCTATGGTGTGACTGAGTCACCACCCTGCTATAAAAAGAATCCAGATGCATTTCTTTCCTTGGGGCAAATACAAACTAAAGGGCTGAATACAGAACTTGATTATTAATAGAACAATGCATGACATGGTTTGTGTCATGCTGGGATAACATCCCATGTTAGGTGGTTGGGAATGTGGCCACATGTCGAGTGTGTCCAAAACCTGAGAAGTGACATTATTCCAGCATGACATACATCCTGGAGTGCGGTAATCCTATTATACAAATGCTTGTATGTAAAAATAAAAACAAAAAAGATAAAACAGTCTATTTAAAAGTACATATTTGTTTTCAATGGACAGGAATACTTTTTTTTTAAAATAGATTGTGCTTACTTCTCATTTTGGAAAGTAGGTAGAGATGCAGTGGTGTCAGTAGTGTCCCTTTGCAGTCCCCCCCCAACAACCTTTGTGTCATGTATATTTGTAAATCTGGTGCTCCACATCTCATGGAGAATTATAGACCAGCTTCCATACTGTCTCACCTCAGCAAAGTGTTAGAAAAGATAGTCTTCCAGCAAACATCAGTCTACTTAGAGAGCTATGGACTACTCTTCCCTCTTCAGCACAGTTTCAGGAAGGGATACAGCACCACCACAGCCACAGCCTGTTTCACAGACCATATACTCAGATCTGCTGATGAATGTATGCTAACTGGAGCTATCTTCATTGACATAATCAAAGATTTTAATCTTGTTGACCATAAACTCCTTGTCCAAGCACTTGACTCCTATGGCTTCTCAGAAGGATTGCAAAATGATTTCACCACTACTTTTCAGGGAGGTCACAAAGTTTCAGTGTCAGTGGGGTACTTTTGACAGCCTTAGAGGTAACAAGTGGGGTTCCAAAAGGATCCATACTGGGCCCTATCCTATATTCCCTATTCATCAATAACCTTCTACATATCAACCCTGGGTGTCAGAAAGTCATGTATGCAGATTATCTAATCCCATACAGGAGCAACCACAATCAGTCTCACTGTCTGTCTCATTCCCTCTCTCCTGATTTCACAATCACACACAATTGGTTCTCGGCTAATAGACTATTAGTTAACACCAAAAAAAACTAAAACCATACTATCCGGGTCTAAACAGAAGCTCTCCAAGCTATCCGCACCAATGGGTTACTCTCTCTCTCTATTGCAATCCCTGATGGCATGTGCCTAGAGCACATTACAAGTTATAAATACCTTGGAATCACACTGGACCCTTACCTCACCTTCAGTGAATATATAGGAACCATGGTCAAGTGAGTTCCCCAGCAGATTGAGACTTGCTTCCATCTGAATCTCTTTCTTACACATGAGGCATGACTGCCGATCGAATGTGGTACAATGCTCCCCCTCCTTGAATGCTGGTCTTCTGTCATCTCCCAGACCTCATCCTGGGAACTCACATGACTAAACACTGCCACCAACTGCATCTGTCACTTTATCCTCTCTGCCCCACTTACTACCCATCACTACTGCCTGTATGCCTTGTTTGTTTGGCTATCACCCCAGGATTAATGTGACTTACACTGGGGTATACTTGTTTATAAAACCCTGGCAGCTGATACTACCTCCCCCCTAGGCAGGTTCCTCTGCACCAAGCAATGCCTAAGGATGGTGAGGTCCTCATCTCAACAGCTGCTAAACAACCCTTGCTCCCACACCAACATTGGCCAGAAAGCATTCTCTGTTGTGGCACCTAGGCTCTGGAATAGCCTTTCCACCTCCATCGTTAAAATAGACTATGCTCATGCCTTCAGATCAAACTTGTCTAAAGCTTTTCTATCTTCATCGGTCTGTAACTGTACCCCATAACTGCATAGGCACACTATTATAATCTGTGCTCAACTGATCTGAAACTCTTCTTTATGGCTGTATGTTAAACTGTTTGGTTTTATGCGATAAGGGTGAGTAGACCAATAACAGTGACTAAGACACCACTCCAAGTCACTACAGCAACCAACAACAGATCGACCACTGCAAACAGTGATAGTCAGTACTTTCAAACTACAAAACAAACAAAAAAACTTATTTTATATGGGAGGCTGTGCCCACAGCACCACCCTTTGCATGGGGCAAGTCCCCCACACCCCTAACTTAAATATTCTCAACTCGGGGGGGTGGACTTGGAAAAAAACCCTCCAAGATGAACAAATGTTGCTTCCCACCCCAGGACCTGAACCCAATTACTTTGACTCCATTGGTGGTGGCTCTAGCCACTACATCAAACGATCAGCTTGGGAGGGCTTGGCCACACTGCTCCACATATTTTTCTCTAGTGAATGCAGCTCACTGCTGCACTTTCTCTAACCCACTCCTCGGCATTCTTCACCACTCGCTCTTCTTACAGGTGGTACTATTGAGTTACTCATATTGAGACACTCAGTAATACTCGCCCATGTAGGGTGTTACCAAACTGTTTGCATCCCTTGTTCATTTTTGTGTGACGCTTCTTATCTGTGACATCCATATATATTTTTTTCATGTTGTATCTTTTCCAAATATTTTTTTTTATTGTGCCATTACCATGGCCAAAATCATGCCTGAAAATGGTCTCTGGGACCAGTGTATCCACCTGGTTAACAAATAAATAAATAAAATAAATAAATTGGTTATATCCCCTCTCCACTTTGTCATCATACTAGTTGCAGTTTACTACCTGTCCCCACCTATATATTGGTTCCCTTCTGCAGCCCCCAATCACAGTCAATGTCTGTGGACCATGACAGCATGTCCCAGCCTCCAACTGTGGTAGAGCGTACCATCCCCGACCCCACCTTTTGGATTGCAGTTTGCTTCATTCAGAGTGTGTTCTCCTGGTATAGTCGAACATGCTTAGCTTAATGTTTGTACTGGGAGATCAAGTTTGCTAAAGTACTGAAACCACTGATGGAAGATGCATCAGAAGTGGAAGACATGACAAGTTACTGAGGTATGAGTGGGGACTGCCAGGTGGCATATGTGGTAACTTCCAGGGAGACTGCAATTAAATTCTCAAGCCAATCCGAGTGAAAAACTTAATTTAAAACTTAGATTGTGTGAGTGAAGGTTTTTAACATCAGCGCATGTGCTTACTCTGTGGGGTTTTAAGCAGAGAGTGGGACAGTGAAATCAGTTGCCGTTTCAGAACTGAGCAGCATCAGTGGGCCATGTGACAAGCAGTTACAGTCTTCATGGTTCACTGAAGCTGCTGGGTTTGGGGAACAAAAAAGGTAAGAAAATCCAATTTATTCTATATGATGCAATGTCTGCTGTTTTAATTTATGATTATGAAAGACTAGTGGAGTACTGGGAGAACAGCAGCACTGGTGACTTGAAGTAATTGTGGAGCGGAGCACGTGTAGGCATGATGTTTACCATTATCAGAAGCCACTTTCTGTGACAGTTTTTTCTTTTGGTATTTGATGCAATCTTCTTTGTGCTGGGACTACATCTGTGCTGTTTTGCTGGCGTAACATCACAGGTCTGGCCCCAGACTGAAAAATAAGAGGCCAAATAGATCTTTGGAGACACTTTATAGATTATATTCTGGTTATCGGGAAAGGAAATCTGAATGAGCTGTCTTTATTTATTGAATATCTGGAACTAAACTGTAAGGACCTTAGATTTAGTATGACAGTTAACCAGAATGAGATAACCTTTTTGGATTTAGTGATTAGAAAAGATGGTAGGGGTGGTCTTACCACCGACTTGTATCGCAAGCCTATGGATAGTAACACTTTATTACTGGCCAGTAGTAATCACCCAAGCCATGTCATCAGGGCAATTCCTAAGAGTCAGTTTATTAGGACCAAAAGGAATTGTGGATCAGAAGAACTTTATTTGACCAGGGCAACATAATTAAGAGAAATATTTGAGGAAAGGGGGTATCCACTGGACTTGTTGTTTGAAACTGAAGACAAAGTGAGTAAAATTAAAAGGGAATCACTATTAAGTGACAAAATAAAAGTTAACATTAGTGTAGTGGACCCCCAACTTTCTTTTGTTAGCACTTACAATTTTCAGTCCGATCAAATTGCCAATATTATTAGAAAACATTGGCATATAACTAAACAGGACACTGGACTTAGAGCTCTTGATGACAAAGGACCCAAAATGATATACAGGAGGGGGAGAACCATTAAGGACACTGTTGTGCACTCCTTACAACCAGTGAAGAATGCACCACAGATGTGGCTACCAGAAAGGGATGATAGCTGTCATAAATGTGGCAACTGTAAATTTTGCAAAAAGTAACAACTTCAAAAACATATGTAAACCCTGTTTCAAATAGAAACACCACAGTAAAAGGCTTCATTACATGCTACACTAAAGGTGTGGTGTACATGGCCATATGCCAACGTGGTAGTTTCTATATTGGCAAAACAAAAAGAATGTTTAAACGCAGAATTGGAGAGCATGAGAGAGCAATTGAGGGTGAAGATTTTACAAATTCACTGGCAATGCATGTCTTTAAAACTAGAAATAGGAGAGAATATATTTGAACTATATTGGAATTAAGAAACCATTTCTTTCTAGGAGAGGAGGAGATTATGGTAATTTGTTGCTAAAAAGAGAACAATATTGGATTTTCGCCTTTAAGGCGATGGAAGGAAAAGGTTTAAATGGAAGAACTGAGGTGAAACCTTTTTTGAAAAAATAAGTTTGAAATGTTTTTGAAATAAAAATGTGTCTAACATGTTATATCTATCTTGTTCTTTCTTGTTACAGATTTGCACCAGCATCCCTCAATGCTGTTATGTTTCCTTAAAACCATGTGCAATCTCTTCTCTTTTCTGTCAGTCACTTCCAGGTTTGAGTTTTAATTTTTATGTACTGAATGTTGAAAAGTTTGAGTATTAACAGTTTGTTGGTAAGTGTTATTACTTGAGATTATTAATTACCAGTGAAGGAAGGTAAAAAAATTAAAAAGTAGAAAAGTAAAAAAGAAATACATAAGTATATACCTGTTTGTAAAAAAACTCTTAATAGACCGCTATATTCTTTTTTAAAAGTGTTAATAATATTTATGGATGTTCTCTTTTAATTAGATCTTTGTTGTGTATATCACTTTAAATGTCACAATATAAATGGATGTTTCACTCTGTTACCCTACACCTTTGAGAAAGCCCTGATAGGGCAAAACATATCAGATGACTTTTGGTAACCAGGAAGTAGCTTGTCCAATGCTTGTTCTACGCTCCTCACCATTGATTTATTTGATTTTATTTGCTCTTGTTATATGCACCTTAAATAAAGGATTTTTTGCACAAGAGAAGATCTGCTTTACTCAGTGAGTTCCTTTCACTCTACATATTAAACAACGTTCTCAGTCTTTGCAAAGGTACTTGTCTTGAAAATAAGATGCCAGCATTCTTTCTTGCCATTGCAAAATGTGTTTTCTTATAGGAGAATTTCTAAAATTATGTTTGTAAGCTTAACATGGTACTTTTCCATGTGAATGGACTCTAATATAATATGGTGTATATTTAAGCAATAATGCACAACAGGGTGTGTGTTGTGCTGGGATAACATCATGCCTGGGGTGATTAGGCACGAGGCTGCAGGTCGAGGTGACTAATCACCCAGAAGTGATGTTATCCCAGCACAACACACACCCTGAGTGCATTATTGCTATTATACAATGGCTCATTAAAAAGAAAAAAAAAGAAAAAAGTGCCTTTTAAGTACATTTTTTGTCATTTTTTGCATGGGTAGGGTTACATTATGAAAAAGTAGTGCTGCTTTACCCAGCAGGTGAAGCTGAAGAGCTTTTCAGTGGCTGTACAGTCCCATAGCAACCTTTGCTGGTGCCACTCATTGTTAATATGCCCTTTGATTATTTGTTTATGCTGTGTTTTGGCCCTTTTGGGATGGTATTTACGTTGTTTTCCTCTGTGTTTCCATGGCTGACTTTTAATTGTGGTTCTGAATGAGAATCGGGACTGCCGTGCCCACATCCCCTACCAATCTGTACAGTGTGCCACTCGCTGCCATCTGAAGGAGCTAGGAGGAGGAGGTAGGGAGGATTTTTTGGAATGCATTTTTATGGTAAAGTTAAATAAAAAAAAAAGAAGACAGTGTGTTGAGCCAACGAGTATTACAGACAGCCTCGCGGCGACTGTTTAAACAGTCAGTTGCTCGCTCGCTCACTGGGCGCACTCAGTCCAACTGTGATTGTTGAATTTCGTCTTATCATGCTTTCAGCTGCAGGTTTCATTTTTTAAGTAGGAGAAAAAAGACTCTGGTGGGGATTGTGAAATGGTTGTTGTTTTTTGTTTCTGCTGCTTTTTTTTTTGGGAAGACGGGTGGTGGCTCCAGAGCGAGTGAAGTGAAGTGCAGAGCGGGAAGCAGCAAATCGGGCTGCATGTAATGATTTTTACTTGATGCAGTCTTCTGTGTTACTGGGACTAGGCCTGTGATGTTGTACTGGGATAACATCACGGGTCCAGTCCCAGAGTGACCAATCAGAGCTCAGGAAATTTTTTGCCATTGTATAATAGAGCATTGTTCTATATAGAAATCCATCCTTTTGAAAATGCTGTTGTACCACAGTTCAGCAGTCATAGAATGTGATTGTACCCTTCTGTGGTAGAATAGCATTCTAGAACCTCTAGAGACTGCACAAGTCAGTTTCTCTGTGAAAGTGAAAAAACACAATGCACACATTTTGCATAATGCTATACACTATAAAATATAGGATGAGCAGCTTTATGCTGTTGTTATGATTGAGTTATCACTTTGCACATGTACACATGAAATGTTTATATACCCTGTCCTTTGAATGTGTTGTTCTTATGTTCTTATAGTTTTGTTATAAGTCTAAATGTCATGGAACTGAAAACATTTTATTAACTTAATATCCGGGAGCACCTTGCAAATGGAACTTGTTCCAACGGTGTATGTTATTCTTTCCTGTGGAAAAAATAAAGATTTTACTGCCACTACTGCAGTGTGTTCTGCCACCTCAGGGTTCTGATTCCTACAGACTCCTCGAGCTTCGATCTTAAGGAGGAAGTCAGAAGTCTTCTGTGGTAGTACACACTGGTTGTGCATAGTTGCCTGTCCAGTATTCTCTGTATCATCTATTTGTTCTCATCTTTGTTGTAGGTATCTTTGGTACAGATCTGAAAGACCTTTTCTGTTTTCCAAGCCTAAACCATCTGGAAATCCATCAGGATCTCTTGAAAAGATCTTGCCTATGTTGAACAATTTTCTGATTATTATCATTACTGTATTTAAAATTAAAATAATGTTCTATGTGATTCTCTACAGTTAGAAAATAGTTACCTAATAAATTGTTGACAGATAGATATTTATATGAATAATTACATTTTTCCAGCTGCTTTTATGAATTTGAAATTTTTTTATGTGTAGTATGTAATTTTGGCTTCCAGTTATTGTGTTTAAAAACACATGTTGTTAGGTTTTATAGAAACATAGAAACATAGAAGATGATGGCAGATAAGGACCGCAAGGCCCATCCAGTCTGCCCATTTCTTTTTCTACCTTATAAATGTGCCATTGGCCTTTGCTCTGTCAATGGCCTATCTATTCATACTCATTTGTATTGCTCCCTTATGCCTATCCCATGCCTGTTTGAAGCCCTGCACTGTATTCATAGCCATCACTTCTTGCGGCAGGCCATTCCATGCATCCACCACCCTTTCTGTGAAAAAGAATTTCCTCACATTCCCCCTTAATCGGCCCCCTTCTAATCTCATACTGTGTCCTCTTGTCCTGCTATTTTTCTTATATTTGAACATGTTAGACTCATTCACCTTGTTAATGCCCTTAAGGTGTTTGAATGTCTCGATCATATAGAAACATAGACTTTGAAGGCAGATAAGGACCACTTGGCCCACCCAGTCTGCCGATTTCCCTACCTACTGGATAAGCTGCAGATTCTAGTTAACCAACAGCCTATTTCCTGCAACCCCCCACTATAATTGCCTTATGTCTGTCCCATGCATGGTTGAATTCCTCCACTGTTTTAGACCCCACAGCCTCTCCAGGAAGACGGTTCCATGCATCCACCACTCTCTCCATGAAAAATAATTTCCTCACATTACCCCTGAGCCGTCCCCCCTCTAACTTTAAATTGTGTCCCTTGTTCTTACACATCTCTTTTTCTGAAAGATGCTACCCTCCTGGAATTTGTTGATTGCCTTGAGGTACTTGAATGTTTCTATCATGTCCCCCTGTCCCTCCTTTCATCAAGGGTATACATATTAAGCTCTCTCAGTCTCTCTTCATATGGTTTCTGATGTAGACCCTGCACCATTTTAGTTGCCCTCCTCTGGACTGCTTCCATTCTGTCTATGTCCTTGCGTAGATGAGGTCTCCAAAACTGCACACAGTACTCCAGATGGGGTCTCACCAACTGTCTGTATAGAGGGATAACCACTTCCCTTTTTCTACTTGTGATGCCTCTCCCTATGCATCCCAGTATCCCCCTGGCTTTCCCTACTGACTTCTCACATTGCATACCCACCATTAGGTCATCTGATATGACTACACCCAGATCCCTTTCCATTATTGTTGTTGTTAGTACATCCCCTGCTATTGTGAACACTTCTCCTGGATTTTATTTCCCAGGCGCATTACTTTGTACTTCTTTGCATTGAATCTAAGTTGCCATACGTCTGACCATTCCTCCAACCTTGCCAAGTCCCTTCTCATCCTTTCTACCCCCCCTTGTGTATCAACTCTGTTACAGATCTTTGTGTCATCTGCAAAGAGGCATACCTTTCCTTCCAGACCCTCTGCAATGTCACCTATAAAGATGTTAAAGAGGACTGGACCCAGTACTGAGCCCTGAGGTACTCCACTAGTAACCCCCTTTCTTCAGAATGTGTTCCATTCACTATTACCTTCTGTGTCCTGTTGTGCAGCCAGTTTTCTACCCAGGCTATGACCCTGGGACCCACTCCCAGGCTGGCTAACTTGATTATTAATCTTTTGTGCGAGACTGTGTCAAATGCCTTGCTAAAGTCTAGGTAGGCCATATCCACAGCCCCTCCCTGGTCTATTACTTTGGTCTCCCAGTCAAAGAAATCAATTAGATTTGTCTGACATGACCTTCCTGCTGTGAATCCATGCTGCTTTGGGTCCAGTGCCCTGCTGGCCTCTAGGTACTCAACAATTCTTTCTTTCAGAAGTGATTCCATCATTTTCCCCACCACTGAGGTCAAACTAACAGGTCTGTAGTTTCCTGCTTCCGCCTTGCTCCCACTTTTGTGAAGGGGAATCACATCTGCCCTCCTCCAGTCCTCAGGTACCACCCCATCTTCCCATGATTTGTTAAAGGGTGGTTAGTGGTGTCACTAGGTCCTCCTTAGCTCTTTTAGGATTCTAGGTGGAATCCCGTCAGGCCCCATTGCTTTGTCCACCTTGAGTTTTAGAAGTTCTTTCAGTACTCTTTCTTCTTTAAATGGACTGGTATCAACCCCACTATACAGAGTGCTTCTACTGTTTGGTTTAGGTAACTCCTCCTCTTCTTCTTTTGTGAATACTGAGCAAAAGTATTCATTCATTATCTCTGCCTTTTCACTGTCTTCCTCTGCCCACCTCCCATCTCCTTTATTAATCTTCCCTATCCCTCCCTTAACCTTTCTATGTTCCCTAATGTACCTATAAAAGGTTTTATCCCCCTTCTTAACTGAGTTGGCTATCCTTTCCTCAGTTTGGGCCTTTTCTTTTCTGACTGCCTTCCCCATTTCTTTCTGCTTTAATTGATACAGTTCCCTGTCGTGTTCTGTCTTTGATTCCTTACACTTTTTGAATGCAGCCTTTTTCTCCTTAACCTTCCCTGACACTTCTTTTGAGAGCCAAAGTGTTTTTTTATTCTGCTTTGTTTTCTTTATCACCTCTCTCCCTCCTTTGCTCAAGGGTATACATATTGAGCTCTGTTAATCTGTCCTCATATATCTTCTAATGCAGTCCCTGCACCATTTTGGTTGCCCTTCTCTGGACTGCCTCAATTTGGTTAATGTCCTCGTGAAGGTGTGGCCTAAAATACTGCATGCAGTACTCCAGATGGGGCCTAACCAGGGTCTTGTAAAAAGGGATTATTACCTCCATCTTACGACTTGTGATACCCCTACTAATACAGCCTAACACCTCCCTAGCCTTACCTACTGCTTTAAAGGTCTGCTTGGATGATTTCAGGTCATCAGTGATGATGATGCCCAAGTCTTTTCTTCCTTTGTGACTGCTAGAACTCCCTCCAACCTATAGGTGGCTTCAGGGTTTCTCTTCCCTATGTGCATGATCTTGCACTTCTTTGCATTAAATCCCAGTTGCCACTCTTCTGACCATTTTGCTAGTTTATCCAGATCTCTTCTCATTCTGCCCACCCCATCTGGATCATGTACTCTGGTTGCAGATCTTGGTGTCATCTGCAAACAGACAAGCCTTACCCTCTAGTCCATCTGCAAGGTCACTAATGAAGATGTTGAAGAGGACTGGCCCCAGGACTGATCCCTGAGGTATCCCAATATGTCTTTTAATATGTCTTTACCTTCATCCAGGTAATTGCTTCATTGTTTAAGGATTAGATCCCTTTATCTTCTAATCTAAAATGAAAGCAAATCACTGCAGTCTGTTTAAATTGTTTCCTGCACTGTGCACTTTAGCCACACACACCCTGATGAAGAGACAGAGCACGTTGAAGCACCAGGGAGTAGGGTGGTTACTCTAATTATGATTCTACTGCTTGTTTATATAAATGCAATTTCAGCATTTAACTTTGCCTTCAGTGCACTGGTACTTGTTCTAGTATTTAGTTAGTTGCCCTTATGAGTGGCACTTTACATGAGAACACACCATTTTTGCAGTGTTCACTTTTCTTCCTTTGCCTGCCTATTTGAACCTTTTTTTCTTTTCATACTGTGACAGGGTGGGTACCTGAGTAGCCACTGGGGGAATTTTGGCGTCTGTTGCAAGTTCTGTGGACCAGTAAATAAAGCAGGGATGTCCATGAACAAAGTAACAAACAATTTGACTCTTGACAGCACACCTCTTGAGCATATCAAGAGATATAAATATCTGGGAGTCACTTTGGACCCTTCCCTCATGTTCAGTGAATATATAGTATAAGTACAACTATCAAGAGAGTGCTCCAGCAGGTTGGAGCTTGCTATGACCTGAGACACTTTCTTCTTTTTAATACTTATTTTATCCTCCATCTCCTGGTGACCCCATTCCAACTGACACCCCCCAGCGCTATCACCCGGCTTCTCTGGGACTTACCTTATACTGACATCCCCTGCCACAGGACTATAGCATGTGCCCAGCCACCAGTGTGGACACTGGGAGGGGTAGTCTTCATCCTGCCTCTGGGATTTTTCCTGTGATTTACTCCCTTACTTTTACTGGGGTCCTTGGCCAATACTGTCATACATGCAAGTGGAGGAGTGCATGTGTGCTGGCACCAAACACAGATCCCTATCTGCCCACCTAGCCTAGCACCAGCTCCCCCCAGTCCCCGATATACCACCACACCTCCAGTCAGTGGCAGCCAAGAGCTGGGGAGGCCTACCTCCCCAATCCAGGAGAGGAGAGAGGAGAGCTGCCTGGCCACTGCTCCATCCACTCCCAGCCCTCCCCCCGGTTGATACTCGGCAACCCATGCTCATTCCTGAACACAGGTCACTGACATGGTGAGAGGTAGGACATTCAGTGCCTCAGCCCTCTGCACCACTGGGCTGGCCTCCTGTTACCCCTGAAACATGACTGGCAATAGAAGGGGCACAATGCTCCTTCTCCTGGAGTACTACACTCCTGTCATCTCACAGATCTCATCCAGGGAACTCAACCGACTAAACACTGCTTATAACTGCATCTGTCATTTTATTCACTCAGCCCCACAAACTACTCATCATTGTTTTACTGTATGCTGCACTAGATTGGCTCTCTCCCTAGGCCCAACGCATCCTCCACCTCAGTTCTTTCTTACACAAAACCCTTATGGCAGTCTCAACCTCCCCACTAAGTAGATTCCTCTGTAACAAACAAAGCACTAGGAACATGAGGTCATCATCTCAACTATTGCTAAGTGTCCCTTGTTCTAACACGAACATGGGACAGAAAGCATTCTCTGTAGCAGCTCCTACTCTTTGGAATATTCTCCCCTCCATTGTCCTCATCTAAGGCCCTACACAGACCTTCAAATCCAACTTATTTTCCACCCTCTTATCCAAATCTAAATGTAATTGTATCCTATAGTATCCTAACACCTACACTTGATCTTCATTGTTGCTTTACCACCATATTGCTCTATCATATTGTCCTGTTCTTAAACTGTAAACTGTAAATGTTAAATATCTGACCATTCTTGTATATATTTTTTTACTATGAAATCCTAGTACTTTTCCATGTATATATGTTCATTTTCTGTGACTGTGTATATGAGCCATCTCTATGGAACAGGTCATGCCTGAAAACAGTCCCTGGGACCAGTGTACCCACCCAGTTAACAGACAAATAACTAAATAAATAAATAAACATTTTCTAACACTGTTGCAACAGCGCTTTTCTAATTTTTCCTTTGCTGGCCTATCTTTTCTTTTCTGGCTGTGGGATGGCCACTAGAGATGGGCGAAGTGGCCCCAATTCACTCCGCAAAGTGATTCACGGAGTGAAGGTGAATTTGCGGAGTGCTCCACAATGCGAAGTGGAGTACTTTGTGTTATAATGGGTAACGCGAAGTCCATTGAAAACAATGACTTTGTGTTACTCCGCCTTCCCAAACCACTACTCCATCAATTCTTAAGGCAAAGTACATTGAAAATAATGTACTTCGCCTCACTTTGCCTTGTTTTTAAGCTCCAAAGGCGAATTTTGCAGTGATTCATGGGATTTCAGGTCACATGGGCTCTACATTGTTCTGCACAGCCTCAGTTTGGGGTAGTATGTGTAGGAAGCTGTAGGAGACAATCTGCTCTGAGAGCTCTCTGCAATTCAAACCTTCTAAAAGCTGTTAAAAAACCTGTTTGAGTCATGTTTTTTGCTGAAACTTTAGTTCATCGATTATAGGAAACCCTCATGTGCCCATATCATTGAGTGTTTATTGTTTGTGTGTGGATTTTGAATGTTAATGTACAACATTCAGTCTGTGTATTGAGTGACAGTGGAAGTGTGCTTTGGGGGAAGGGCATATCTGTGGTGTAGGTAGATTAACTTGAAGAAAAAGACAGTGCTTTCTGTTTTGGTGATATTTTTCTTGTATAACTGTGTTAATGTACACATGTAATGTATTATTTTCAATAATTTTTGCCATTTTTTTGCTGATTGTTGTGGTGCAGCAGAGCATAATTTTAGTTTCTTTGTAGTAGCCACAGACACTGCAAGCTATTTCCTGAAATTGCTGTGATATTTCCAGAAATTTCTGATGCTTTTTGCATTTAAACAGTAGAGGCAGCAGAAAGAAACTCTTCAGAAATTTCACGAAATATCTGGAAATAGCTTGCAATGTCTGAGGTTACCACTGTATGTGGTTATATTACTGAAGTTTTCAATTTGCTACACATTACTTAGTGTGTGCGTGAGTATGTGTGTGACGTGTGTCATCAAATCAGACACCTTTTATTGTGCCACATAATTTCAGCAATGTGAACCTGCTATCCACTGCAGCTGTGTAATTTTTGTATTTCTCTGTGGTTTCTTTACTGGTACTAGTACTAGTGACTGTTATTGCAGCAGTGCAGTACACTGACCCCCACCCCTACTGGCCCACCCCAACCAGCAAAGGTATTCTTTTCCAGATTTGAATTTCTGATGCTGAGCACTGGTTAGGTGTTGTGCCTTTGCATCTGCATCTCTTCAGTGCACAGCACAATCTTAATCTGTCTGTGCATTTGCATCTCTTTAGGGCCCAATCTCCATCTCTAACTTAAGTCACAGTTATTTCTTTGCCTTCCCTTCAGAGTACTGGACAGGTGTGGTGCATAATTCTGCATGAACATTGTACTCATTAATATGTGTTTTTAAGTCAGGACCATTATCATGAGTCACTTGTGCTACAAATCACATTCTTCATCATCACGGTCACAAATACAGCCACAAATCACGAGTCACGATCACGCCATGAATCACAACATTCATTTTTTTACTAGTTACTTGGATGTATTGTAAGCCTGTTTTGTAGTATCTCTCCATGCTTCACCACCCCACCATTGAACTCATTAATGAGTGTTTTTAAGTCGGGGAGTTTTGTGCCACACCTCATTGGGGCACAGGGAAGTACAGCCATAGGCATTCATGTTTCTTCATCATCACAGTCACAAATGCAGTCACAAATCATGATTTACGATTACGGCATGAATCACAACATGAATTTTTTTACTAGTTACTTGGATGTATTGTAAGCCTGTTTTGTAGTATCTCTCCAGGCTTCACCATCCCACCATTGTACTCATTAATACATTTTTTTAAGTCAGAGAGCTGGACAGTGTCTGCAGTACAAACACAGACTGGAAAGAAGACTGACTGCACACATGCAGTTTTGCACAGTATACTTGCACTGCTCAGAATACAAAGTGTCATGCATAGGGAAGACAACAAAAAAGGGCATAGTTACATACAAGGGTCGGGGGAGGTGAAGGAATACATTTTATAACACAGCAAGGAAAGTGTGAGGGGAACATGGTGTGAGGAAAAAAACTAACGGGGGATCCCATGGTGATCCAGCAGCAGTTCCAGCATGGACATAATTTGCAGCTGAGGTCCCTCTACGCAATCCAGCTGCTGCTCCACACCACTCACCCTCTCACTGTTCTCCTTGATAGCACTCCAGAGAACTACCAAGTCAGCCTGTGATACACACAGTTCTCTGTGGTCCACATGTTCTATAGGTTGACCTGCTGGTGGTGGTGGTGGTGGTGGTAGTGGAGGTGCTGGTGGAACAGCAGGTGCTGCTGTGGCCCTCCTCTTCTTAGGGATGCCGCCATGCACAGCTGCACCCTCTGCCACAGAACGGCCAGCAGGTGCAGGCATGGTCCATTCTGTAGCAGCCTGCCACTCCAACTGGTGGTAATTAAGCATATGGGTGAGCTGGCCCCCAGTCCCCAGGTGAGTCCCCCGGAGGCCACTGTGCACCTCCACCTCACATAGGTGGCACTTGACCACACTGCTGTCCCCCCTGACACAGTCAAAAAACTGCCAAACAATGGAGGTGCGGAGATGACCAGGCACAGAGAGGGGAGGTCCAGATGAACTGGCAGCTGGCTGGTCATGGTGCTGAACAGGGTTGGGATCCACACCTGGGGCTCAGGTGAACAGGCACATCCTGCTCCAGAGGACCTGGTGCTGGACCTGGTGGTGGTGGTTCAACTGCCTCAGAGTCAGGACAGGAGGTGGTGCTGGGTCCTGCTTTCGGGGGGGTCACTCACAAGTTTTGAGTGGTCCAGCAGGAATGGATGCCCATGCCCCCCACGCATGTGCACGGTACAATGCTTACCACTACCACGCTCTCCCACAGCTGCTCTTGCCCTAGACATTCCCTCACCCTGATCCATCTCTCCTACTGGACTCCCTCAGTCTGTGCAATCACTACTCACACTGTCACACAACACACACACACAGAGTCACACAGACACAGACAAACAACTAACTTCTTACAAAGGTAAGAAAAATAAAATTTACAGAAAGAATAAAGTAAGTAAAAAAGAGTAGAGAAAAGACAAAAAAATGTAGCTGTTACAAAAGCTGTTGGGTCTAAATCAAAGTTTAAATCTCCTCCTCGCTGTGATCTCAAAGTATCAGCAGTCACAAAACATACTCCTCTCTCTCCGTCTGCACAGGAGAAAGTAACAGTGTCTGCTTGTATGACTCACTTCCTTCCTGCCTAGCTAAAGAGCATGTGACTTACAGTACTGTAAGCCATGTGATGTGTGGGGGGGCTGCCAAATCTGAAACACCAAGTGGATCACTTAGAATCACAGTGAGGAACATGAAGTCCATTAAAAACAATGACTTTGCCTTACTTCGCATTGCCATTCTGCCTTAATGTGAAGTGGTAATGACAAGACCGAGTGAGCACTTTGCCTTCACTTCACCGGTGGAATTTAAATTCGGTGGAATTTAAATTCGCTGCATCTCTAATGGTCACTCACAGTCTTCTCTTCTCTGTAAATCTTTCACTGTTCTTTTTCCTTCTACTGCAGGCATTTTTTTGTTTGTGTATTTGTGGTTTGAAAACATGCCCCTCCCCATAAATAGAAACCAAAAGCAAATGGCATTGTGATAACTGAAATACAGCGATGTGGTTGTATATCCTGCTGCTGATAGCAGTACTTCAGTGCTAAAATACTTACTGAGCAATGTGTTGAATCCTTGTAAAGTTAAGCTGTTTTCTGGCTTGGACAAACAAGCATGCACTTACAAACACTTGTGCCCCCCCCCCCCAAGTTTATGTCTCTGTGGAAGTACAGTAGTAAACTAACAGTTAGTAAACTAAAAGTTTTTGTGAAAGGACCCTGCCTGATTACAGCTGTTTCAAACAATTTCTCTTGTTTTTTTTTTTCTGGTTTTAGCTATGTTGTAGAAAGAGCAAAGCATGTCTCTCTTACCTGCCGCTTACTGGCATCTGATATCTGCATGAAGTATAGCTGCTTAGGGTGGGGACAGCCTACTCTCCAGATTTACTAGTAGTTCTTACAGGAAGGCTGTCCCCTGCCTATGAGTAGTGATCAGGGTGAAACCTTTAGGACATTTACATATATGGTATAGCTATTAAGCTGTTATGCCTGTTACACTAATGCTTTAAAGTGCAGATATCAGACTAAAGATCAACCTGAAGAAGTTTTCATCCTGTCAGCTGTTTGTGTGTCTGCTTAGACTTTATGTTTCACCATTCATACTTCTGTTCTAAAGCCTGCTTGGATGAAGGAGTAGATCTAGTGGTCAAAAGGGCCAGTATAAAAACTGCAAAGGAAGATACAGAGATCAGATCTGCTCAGCAGCTGCCTAGGCTAGGCAGAGGTAAGACCTCAGTCCCTCTTCTGTTGCTTTCAGGATGGGTGGAGTATCTGAGATCCAGGTGTGAAGGCCTAACTGAGAGTCACACCCAGAGCAAGGGGAGATTATTAGTCTTTTGTGCACTGGTCACTGGACGTCTAACCTGCAACTGAAGGTGTGATGGGCTTTCAAATTATTGATGTTTTATCCTGAATTATTTTGAGTTTGATTTACTGCCTGATGACGAACTCTCCTTGAATAAAACCACCCTGAGGTGTGCTGCACCACATAATCTGTGACCTTGCCTTCCTTATGAATCCTGAACCCCACAACACAGAAATCTGTCAAAGAGAAAAGAACAAATGTTTGGAAACTTTTGCTCTTCAGTTCACTATTTCTTTTCACTACACTTTATACATCCCTACATCGCTACAAAGTCTATCTTTCCTTTTCTTGGCATACAGAACAGACCAGCCCAAGATGGTAAATCTACCACTTGCTTCCAGTCAGACCAGTTCAAACTGTAACTTGGTTAGCCAACTGGCTATGCCAAGCAACATTAGGTAGACAGGTAAAACTTTATTTTTAAACAGGGTAATGTCATTAGGAGCTTACAATCCTGTTTTTAAGACAGTCCTGTGTACAAAATAAATTATAAATCCAGTTATAAAGTACAAGTCACAAAATTATGAAAATATAAACATAAAATAAGGAGGGAGGGAATACACATTATAAAGTTAAGCAGGACACATTACCTACAAAAAAGAATAGGAAAAGTAGTGTCAAAACAAAATCAAAAGCTTCAAGTTTTACCAAACTTGAGCAGGACCCAAATATTAACGAAATATGACATCTCATCATGGCTAACATGTTTAAATAAATTGCTTGTAATGCCCTCTAGGATGTAGTGTATGAAAACCACAACATAAACAAAAATTATAGATTTTCCCCTCTACAGAGGATCAAAGGAAGAGGCAACTCCATTGTTCTTCAACTTCAAATTGGGGGCTATTCACAAAAGTGCAGAGTGGGAATGTACCATGTAAAACCATCACGTTTCCCATCCCACACCTGCCTCCACCCTCCCTTGGTCACTGTGCCCACAATGCAGTGTGCTGTTACCAAATAGGCCCCATGCCCTGATCCCCCGGCCAACTGTGCAGCTCCACACTGAGGTGGGCTGGGGAGCGGGTCAGGGGCTCTGCCACCACTCTGCACTATTCATTAAACTGTAGAATGCTGTGCATGGCATGCCAGTGGCTATGCAAATGAGGGGCAACTGTAACCCTGGTGGCCAGTTACATGCCCCCCCAGGGAGGCAGTTGCCAACCACGGCAGTGATGGTGGGAGGCACTGACCCCCAAACAGGGATGCCTTTGCCATTGGAGCACACTGGGAAGGCTGGGAGCAATCAGCTGCGATTTTCTGTCCAATGTTGTGGCAGGTTCCATGCATGCTGGTGGTCAACATGGCACCCCATGGATGCAAGGGATCCACTGCAGGATCTGGACTAGGCAGCTGATTGGCTGTTGACCAGATCTACTGCTCTGCACCCGCCTGCCCCCGCCTTGTGGATCTGCATGCCAGGGGGTGGGGCCACATATGGGAGCCAGGTGGGCACTGGTGATTGTGAATGTGGTCCCCGTGCAGAACTCCCAGGGGTGCGGAGCTGCTTGGGTGGGATATATGCCTTTGGCACATATTTCCTGCCTGTTCATGAATAGACCCCATTGTGCACATTAATATCTTTGGCTCCCTTTGACAAAATGAGCTGAAATTTTGTATGTGTTGTCTAAGAGGCAAGATCGTGATGGGAGGAAATTTTTGTGTTGGCAGCTTGTGCTGTTTCAGAGATCTGCATGTGTTATTTTTTGTAAAAAAAACTAACTTTTTTCCTATACTTGACATGGTTTTTTTTTTTAGTTTCCCCTACGGCCTACATGGAATGGAATTTTTCCCCACACTTCCAGAGACATCTGTCTTGTCCCAATGTTGTGCCTTTGACATTTTTGGTGACAAAATATCAAAGGGTTCCCTAGTTTTAAGTGTTTAAAGTTCAGTGTTTTCCAACCTGCGCATTCACAGTAGGGGGTTTCAGATAATGTTCTGTGGTGAAAGTAAAAATTTGGTGTGGCAAATGCTGGTTTTTCCTTTTGTGCCACCGAATTGGCAGAGCACCAAACATTTCAAGTGCCATGCCAAACGCCAACTTGCTCATTCTTTTCAACAACTGACAAACACTGAAAATACATGAAAGTGCTGGAATTTTTTAAAACAAACATCAGAACCTAGCTAAACAGGAGCCCTTTAGCTAGATTCTGATGTTTGTTTATTCAGAGTAAAGCCAGAAATATGTTATCTGAACACCCAAAATCCCAGGTGCCTAGCTTAGCAAGAGCAGCATTTCCCCCGCATTCTCTGTAAGAGAACAGTGGGAATTTCTTCACTTTTGCAGCTTCAGCTGAACTCATGCTGCCAGCTACAGTATGAGTTGTGACAAACCCTTTTCTCTGGTATCTACTGGCACCATCCCCCCACACACCAATCATTGCCAACATTAATAAATGTATTCCCTGGTGTCTAGTGGCACCCCTCCCACCTACTTTTCACATCCCCATGTCTTATATTACTTGTTTTCTAGTGGCATCCCCCACCTGCTGATCATCATTCTGGCTTTCCCTGGTGTCTCTTGATACCCCCCACCCACTGATTGCCTCCAGGTTTTTAATATATTCCCTGGTGTTTAGTGGCACCTCCCTGTGAACATTAGTGTGTAGACAGATGCAACAAACAAAGATAAAAGTTGTAGAACACACTTTGCGGTATTTATTTTCCAAAAATAAAATAATAAAATAAAACAATAAACCTACAGAAAGGAATTAGTTGGTTAGTCTTTCAGTTCAAAACAGTGCACAAGCCCATCAGTGCACAACTTCCAGGCTTAGTTCCAGCCAAATAGATTTGTAGCACATGAAAACTTGCATTTGGTTGTATCAGTTTCAGTACTGTAATGTTTGTTCACACACTCTAAGTAAGCCTTACTGCACTGTACACTCTGTTTGCATTGGTTTTTCCCTCCCTCTAGGTACATGTAACTAAACCCGGGTCGCTCCTAAAAAAGGGACAGCAAAGTTCCAGCGGGCCTACCGGTTACCAAAATTTAAATAAATAAATAAATGTACTACGAGATGCTTCCTCCATGACAGTCAGGTCTTCAATGACTGACTCATCTGTTTTGCATCACAGGAGGTAAGCTATTATACCTGCCTACTGACAATGTCAGCATGATGTGACCTCTCTGACTCACAATTCTGTAAATAAACACAAACAGCTGACTCATCCTTAATAAACACAGGCAGCCTGGTTCATCTGACATGAGATCATAATATTTCTTTAGAAAATATGGTATAGCATGTTTACACACCTAGATTATTACAGCATCTCTCTTCATGTTCCTTAAAATCTATGCTACCTTCTAAATTGGCAGAAGCCAGCCCTATTCAAATGACATCATATTTTATGGTAACAGTATAAAAGAACTGGCTTTTCATCCCACTGAGTGGTCAACTCTTCAGCTTGTCGATAGCTATAGTATCTCTGTAGCTACTGTATTTACCCCCTTTCATCTTCATTCCCACCAACTCAGAAGAAAGAATAAAACCTCAACAACAACAAAAAACAATGCACTTGCTGTTCGGCTACACTGTAATGGGAAGTTCAACAGTGCAACATCTTTCTTTCTTTAAACAACAGACTGTTTCTCAGACAGACTACATTGTCAGTCTCCAACCCTAACACCCCACCCCACCCACCAGGCAGCATCAAGGAAAACATTACAGTTTCAGCTCTCCTGCATCTTCGCTGATCAGGCATGGGGTGTGCCTTGGTGTTATCAGCCCTAATGCTCAACCCATTCTCATATACTGAACACATCTCAGCTTCTTTCATGATCAAATGTGGTGAGCACTAGGGCTCACAACCCTAAGGCACACCAGTTGCCTGATTAGTGCAGACACATGCGAGGAGAAACCGTAATGGCTTTTCCTGTAGCTGCCTGGTAGTTGGAAACCCTAACACCACATTTCACTATTTTTGCTGCCACTTCAAATTGGCTGCATGGAATGAAAAAGGAATCCTTTTTAATCTAGGGAAAAATCTGTTTTTTGTTTTCTGCCATCTTGGTTTTCATTTTGTTGTTAAAAAAATTCAAAACCAACAAAAAATGACATCCTGCGGAGTCACCAACACATTTATCTTGCTCATCCGGATTCCATTAGGTGGATTCTGTACTTAACTGTTGGATAAATGGCCCAGAAATGTATTTCATTTTTTTAATTTTTAATCCTTTTTCTTTTTTAATAAAGGTGTTTTTCCTCCAACAACCTGGCGGGATGTCTCAGCCTTCTGCCAGTCCCTGGCCGCTATGCAACCCCAGCACGCCAGGCCCTTTATCCTGCATGGATTACTCCCTGTGGCAGGGCAGAAGGAGGGAGGGCTGTCCTCTCCCCCTCCTGAATGATTTCCAGAGTGGGTCTGAGTGTGCTGTGAGGCCGGAGCACTGGAGAACTGCAGGGGCTTCATGAAGCTGGAAGTTGTTTTTCCCTTTTTCTTGTGTCCCTTCCCCCAAGGCTGGAAATGCGCATGCGTGGAGGTGTGTGCATGCCCCAGTGCCACGTTCTTGTATCTCCCATTGTCTGGCACTGCCCCTATCCTCCACCAGGTGGCAGCCAAGCAGCAGGATGATGGACCACCAGCCCCAGGGAGAAGAGAGCTGTCATGGGATGCTCAATCCTCTCCCTCCCCTGCTGACCCCCGGAGGCCTGAGCTCATTCCCAAACCTGAGTCGCAGGCAAGGTGTGACATGTGGTGTTCAGCAACTCAATCCTCAGCACCACGGAGCCAGTCATTTTTAATCCTTTTTCATGACTCACTTCTGGTTCTTTCCTATGGACGTTCACACAAAAAATTTTGTATGAACTAAAATCTTTCCCTGGTGTCTAGTGGTTTCTGCCACCCTCTCATTGCTGTCCCCATGTATGTTTCACTATATCCCTAGGGCCAGATATTCAAAAGGTTTGCACCATGTGCAATAGGGTTGCACCTGCGCAAGTCCGAACTTGCTCCATTCTGCGATATTCAGCAGGAGGCAGTTGCGCCACAGAAAACATGCTGAGCAACAGCACAATGCAAATGAATGCACGCTGAACTGGAGGGGGAGGAACCATGCATAAACTGCACAGCCCGATATTCAGCCGGGCTGTGTAGAGTTGTGCAGGCACAACCCCCAACCTGCGCCTGCACAACTTTGAGCCCCCAAAAAAAGACTCAAGTCGAGGGCCACCCACAGGTGAGCTGCTGCATTGCAGGGTGCAACACAGCAGCTGCCACCGTAGCTGGCTAACCCTCCTATTAAGATATTCATTCACAAATCTGAGACTTGTCTTATGGTATGGGCTGCCGCCCATTGGCTCTTGCTCTGCACCAATGGCATGCAGCCCTACTGGCAGTCAGTGGGCCTGGCGGCGGTGGGATGCCCACCGCCAGCTGCCGGGGAGGGGTAGTGGGGCTCATGGATAGGTGGGTGGGGGACACTAGGCACCAGGGCTATGTTCAGGGGGGGTGTTTAAGTACTCCATCCCGCGATCGGGATTATCCATCCACTGGACCACCAGGGCTATGTTCGGAGGGGTGTGTGTTTAATTACTCCATCGCGTGATCAGGATTATCAGTCCACTGGACCACCAGGGCTATGTTTGGGGGGAAGGGGGGTGTTTAATTACTTCAGCCCACGATTGGGCTTATCGATCCACTGGACCACCAGGGATGTGTTGGTGGGGAGACACATTGCTGCCCGCGATTGGGCTGGTGGGGAGGGATTTAAGCTATGCCCGCGATTGGGCCAGTGGGGGGTGGTGGTGGGGATTTTATTCTCTTCTGCCCGCGATTGGGCTGAAGGGGGCATCGGTCCCCGATGGCTGCTGCCTGGCAGGGCACCAGGCGCAAGTCCTTGGGGATCGGTGCACCTGCATGCTAATGGCATGCAAAAGGGCATAATCAGATGCAAATGGCCCCCTGTGTCTTGCATGAATTATGGCCCCATTTGCAAGTCACCTTTTGAATATTGGGATTTTGCACATGGCACAATGGTACTTGCGCCACCGCAAGTTGAATGCTCCACTCTGTTCACTTGCGGTGGCACAAGTTCCACTGTGCCATGCACAGTGGCTGTGGCTGGGGGGTGATATTCAAAGGAGTTGCTCAAGGGTGCAACTCCTTTGACTATCACTCTGGCCACACCCCTGCACAACTATTTTGTGCAGCGCAAGGGCTTGCTCCACAAAATAGCACAGTTTGAATATCTGGCCCCTGGTGTCAAGTGGCATCCACCACTCTTGCAATTACTGTCCCTCTACAGTTTAATATTTCTCTGGCATCTACTGGCACCCTCCACCCTCTGATCAGTGTCCCCCTTATTAATTAATATTTCCCTGGTGACTAGTGGCACCCCCACCCCTCCAATTGTTGTCTTTATATTGTTAATATTTTCCTATTGTCTAGTGGTAGCCCCACCCCTCTGAACTCTGTCCCATATTTAGCCACTGTTTCCCTGGTGTCTAGTGGAACTCCCACCCCTCCTATTGCTGTTCCCATATTTTTAGAAGTTTCCCTAGTGTCTAGTGCCCCCCAATACTCATCCCCCTCTGAAATAAAGAAAATTATCCCTTGATGACTTTTTTGTTTCTCTGTAAAAAAGAAAATGGACCCTCGCTGATCCAACCCCCTTCCCAGCCTCCCTCTGAGCATCCACCACTCTAGCCATTTTCACATATTTTGAACCCAAATTTTCAGCATGGCCTTTTTGGGGCCCCCACTGTTTGAATAATTGTAGTGGAATTAGGCAAATCCCAAGTAAAAGGTAATTTCATGGTTGCTTGATGAAATTGCATTTATTTATTTATTTTATTTATGTTTTTGTTTTGCAGGTGAGTGCACTGATCCAAGGGACCATTTTCAGGCACTATCTGGGCCATAAAAATGGCACACAGGTAAGATAGTTAGGAAATACAATTACACAGGTATAAATGGTACAGAAAGTAGGACAAGGGATACAAAGTGCATGTGCAAAATATAGCAGTTTTACAGAGAAGTAAAATACAGAAATGTGGAACTAACAGCAATAAATATTTAGTGCAGTACAACAGGATTAAAACAGATGCATACACATAAGGATTAAAATTGAAGAGGGTGGGATTTGAACATTTTCACCACCCTTGGTGGGGGTCATAAGAAAGCTAGGTTGAAAATGTGGGGTTAAAATATGTAAACATTACAAAGATATGAAAGATATGAACATCCATTTAAATTGTGCTATGCTCGCTCTTAAATTGGAAAATGTTCAATATTTTGACTCTAAATGATGGAAGGTGTGATGCTTTTTATTGGACCAACAAGTGTCTTGAACAAAGATGGAACTATACACAAGCTGTCAGGGCCTCACAGGTCCCTTCTTCAGGTGAGTAGCAAAACTGAGCAACATAAGCCCAAGCTCAGGTAGTGCCTGAAAATGGTTCCTTGGATCAGTGCACTCACCTGGGAACAAAAACATAAATAAAATAAATACATAAAGGTAATTTCATCAAGCAACCATGAAATTACCTTTTGGGTGGGATTTGCCTAATTCCACTGCCATTGTTCATGAGGTGGGGTCCCAAAAACATCATGCTGAAAATTTGGGCTCAAAATATGTGACTATGGCTAGGGTGGTGGATGCTCAGTGGGAGGCTGGGGGGTCAGATCATTGAGGGACTGTTTTCTTTTTTACAGAGAAAAAAGTCATTGAGGGATCATTTTCTTTATTTCAGAGGGGAACGGGTATTGGGGGGCACTAGACACCAGGAAATCTTAAAAATATGGGAACAGCAATAGGAGGGGTGGGAATTCCACTAGATACCAGGGAAACAGTGGCAAAATATTGGAATCTCTTTTCACATAATATTTTGACTTCAAATTTTTTACATAGCCTTCTTATGACCCCACCACATGATGTGACAGATGACATTTTTTCAAACCCTGGCCAAAATGTGTTTTGTCACCCGTGGTGTTGAATGACGTTGTGATGGTGTGGAATCAGGTTTTGGCTGGGATTTGAAAACTTTCAGTACTGGATGCAAGAAGTAGGGTAATAAGAAGGCTATGGTGACAATTTGGTTGCTGTTCTCCTACAAACGGAAGCACAGGGCCCAGAGGGCCCTGCACTTCCACAGCAACCTACATTACCCATCTATGGAAGGATGGCAGCACAGGTAACAGAGAGCTCTGTCCTCCCATGGGCAAATAAGTATATGATTACTTTATTTCAAAAACTGTGGATGGCTGGGTAAATAAGGATATTTATTTTATTTTTAATTCATTTAAAGTCTTGGTGACTGAGATAGGCACACTGAGCCAAGGCTTGTTTCCAGGTGCAACTCAGGGGTACAAACATAACAGGTAATAATAAGCAAGACATGTAAAAAAACAATACAAGTATTGGGAATGACTAGGTACACATGTTGTTTGGATAGTAAATGAGGATAAGGCAAACCAGAACAATAAGACTAAATGTACATGGCAGATGGAGAACTCAGAAAAACTTGACATTTAATACAGGATGAATTTATGGGTAGAGATGCAGCAACATTTTATTTTGCTGGCAAAATTATGCTGAAATTGTCAATTTTGCCTAGCGAAACATTTTGTGAAATTATGGCTTTTTGGATAAATTTCACTGGCAAACTTATGCCTCCCAATTTTGTCTGTGCATCTAAGGCAAAATTAGGCAAAACTGGGCATTTATCTCTACTGGTAGTCACATGGTTGAGTCTAAACAGGCTGTAAGTGAGTGATTCATTTCAGGCTTTTTGCTCCAGCAACAGCACCCAGCAGCAAACTGTGCCCCCTTACCAGCAGCAGTTGGAGACAGTGCCCCCTCCCCATCACCAGGAGGATACTGTTACTCCACCCAGGCAGCAGAAGACCATGCCTCCTCCCAAGCAGCCAGAGGAGTCAGTGCCTGGGGCATTATCTGCAGGCCCCTCCATGGCTTCATCATCCCAGAAATTCTCTTGTCTGGGATTTTTTCTACTTTAATGTCAGTTGGTGACCCAGTGGCCACCTGCAATCTATGTGGACAGGAAGAACATTGAGAATAGTGTGGATCCCACTTTGGAACAACTGGCCAGCATAATCAAATGATCCACCATCACATGCCACAATGGTACCTCAAATTGTGGGAGGTGGTGGCATCAAGTGCAGCTGTGGGGAGCAGTGTGTGTGGCACTGAAGGGGTTGAGCAGGAGGGAGGCATGACTGCACTAGGTAAACATCCTCTCCATGCTCACTGTACCATAAAACAGCAGCAGTCAGTAACATCAAGATTCCTACAGGGCCCTCCCTGTCCAAAGTCTGCAGCACAGGCAGCCCCCACCTTGCCAGCAGTGCCAGTGGCACATGCAGACTTACCCACTGTCCAGCATGTCTGACAAGAGTTAAATGATTTCAGATAGGAATTTAGTGATGCCCGGGGGAGATTTCTAAACTACAGTGTGATGTTGACAAAATCATGTGTATTATGCCAGAAATCCATGGGCACCCCATTGACACTTAATGTTGCAGTACAAATTAATTTGTCTTTTTTGTTTTAATTTTTCTATCTTCCATGCTATTGTTTCTATGTCCATCCCATACAAATGTAAAAAAAGCTATTCTATCCTCTTTAATCTATATCCATTCCTTAAGTCCTCTTGTTTCTTTATTTTGTACATAAAATAATTTTATTGACCATTGCTATTGTTTGTTTCTGTCTTATGCTCCCTATAGAATTCATTCCCTTTTCTTGTTCTCTCTCTATTTGCTCTCCCCACTCATTGTCGTATTACCCTTGTCCTCCTGATCCTGCCTGTCATTTGTTATGCCTATTCTGTACCATGTCCATGTACCCCTTCCCTAATAAACACCTTTATCCCTTATTATTTGTGGTGTGTGTAACTTCTTAGAGCTGGTTACACCTACAAGTTTCCTTTTAACTAATAATGATATGTTATGCAGTTGCATTCCCTATTTATTGAGTATGCAAATGAAATGCTGGCTCCTGCTGAAGGCTATTGGCCATCTGGGCCTTGTGCATAGACTAGTGTGTATTTTTTGGGAATCCAAATATCTTATGTGAGTTGTTTCAACTCAAGGTTGGATGTGCTCACCACAGCACATTTCAATAAGGTGCTCGTTCTTTATTCAATTCACTAATGTGGCAAGTAAAAAATGTAAAAAGTGCTTCCATATAACCAAGTTAAAATGCCTGCTCCCCTAAGACATCATCATTCCTTATATGTATCATGAAGTATGGTGCTTTGAGGGAGCTGGTGCTTTTTATCTCAGTTACATGGGAGCATTTTTTACATTGTTTGCATACCACACTGTAATAAAGAAAGAGCACTTTATGGATATGTGCTTGTGTTGATTACTTCTTACTTTGAGTTGAAGCAACTCACATAAGATATTTGAGTTAAAAAAAATACAGACTCTGTGCACAGGGCCCTAATGGCCCATAGCCTTTGACTGGTGCCATCTTTTCCTTTGCAAACTCCATATATGGAGAATGCAACTGAATTGTGGGTCAGTGTTATATTTTGTTAAAGTTATGTTGAAGGCATCACCTGCTCTTTAACATGTTTCCTCCTCCTATACACAGATGTCAAGTATTGTGACTACTAAAAAACTGTTTTATAATGCAGTGTGATGTTGCATTACATATTCTTGTGTGCAACATTAAAAAGATGTAACATATCTGGTGCCAGCACTGACAACATGCCCCAGAAGGCCAGAATTCCTGAAATGTTTCCCAGAAAATGTTACAGTACATTCAGACAGAAATAAGGTGTCACATATGCACTTACATGGTTCATATCCACCATCAGGAGGACCCATATCTGCTATTTTCTGCACCGTTTCTAATGATTTTCAGGCCTCACCATGGTGGTGCCACTGCCTAATATGCCCCACAAGTCCATAAATGTTTCCCTAAACATGTTACAGTACATTCAGACAGAAATCAGGTGTTAGACATACAGTTACCTGGTTCACATCCACCATCAGGACACAAATCTGCTGTTTTCTGTTCCATTTCAAATGGTTGTCAGGCCCAACCATGGTGGTGCCACTGCCTAACATGCCCCCATATATAGTAGGGTCAGGTTGTAAACACCAGTGGCGTAACAGGAAGTAAAGGGTTAATATGATAAACAAATTAAATAGAAAAACAGGAACAATGCAGTAGCTAGATTACAATTTTAATTTATGTGAGCAATTCAACAATGTAGTACACCTGGATATCGAAAAGTCAAGTGGTCAATGTCCACAAATACTTCCATTAAGAAAAATAAGGCACAAAAGTGATTAAGCAATGGGAAACAGGAACAGAACCACTCAGAAAGAGTAACTGTTCAGATAAAGTTACCCCAAAAAGGGTCAATATGTCAGAAAAATATAACAAATAAGTAGCACACCAACAAAAATAGTAAGACTTCAAAGAAATTACAGAAACTCACTCACAACTTTTGAAAAATCTGTCAAATATTAGGAACTAGCCTGCTTTGCTTTCACACAAACACACACACACACACACACACACACACACCCACACAGTCAACCCTCCCCCACTCAACTCCCTCACAGCCACAGACACAGAGAAAACTGAAAACACTACCTAAGTTTTATTAAACACTATCCAAAGATACCAAAACAAAAAAAGGTTCACTAGCAGCAATGGGAACTAAACTGACATTTTGAGAGCAATTAACTCACCAAAAAATCACAAATAAAGTGGTATTGAATGGTTCATTGGCTTTGATGCACCACATTGAACTGCTTTCTGACTCAACAGATAATACACTGTGCAGGAAATAGCCTGCACATGAAATTTCAGCTATCTACCCAAAATGCATTGCAATTCCACTGGCGAAATTGAAAAACTTTGGTGAAATTAAAGATAAAGGCAAAATTTCACCTTACGTGTAAGCGAAACTGGGTGAAATCGGGCAAGATTTCACATTAAGCAAAAGCAAAATCAGAGGAGAAATTACGTTTCACCTACGTGAAAAATTTTGCGTAATGTGGAAATTACGCAAAATATTTTGCTAGGCGAAATTTTCCAATTTTGCATATCTCTATTCATGGGGCACCCATGGTATTAGGCTAGTAACAGGATACAGGATGACAAATAGTGGGGAGGAGAGTACAGGTAAGTAGAGCAAGCAGAGAATAACCCATAGGTTGGTTAAGGCAAGATTTATGAGAAAATGGCTGGAAATAGATGAAGAGGAGGGTGAGGAGAAAGAAGAGATAAGAGGGGGATGCAGGGCAGGAGTAAGGAAGGGGATTGAGTGGCAGAAGTGTTTCAAGAAAGAAAGGAGGAAGAGGAGTTAGGGAGGGGGGTATGATCAAACTAGCTTAAAAAAGGAAGGAAAGTCTTTGCAAAAACAGTGTTAATGCATCAGTTAGGGTTCAGGATAAAGTGACAAAAGTAGGGAAATGTGACATTATGGTTTCCAACTCTAACACTCCTGCCCCAACCCTGAAGCGAATGAGGGGTGGAGTCTTCCTTGAGGTTCTCAGCTCTAACGCTAACCTCACTCTATGCACTTACAAAACATACACACCTGTCTCCATCTCGTCTCATTTTTTCTGTTACTGCATTCATGTGTGCATTAGGGTTGACAACTCCCAGGAAGACTCCACCCCTCATTTACTTCAGGGGTGGGGCAGGGGTGTTAGAGCTGGAAATCCTAACATCACATTGCCCTTCTTTTGACACTTTATCCTCATGACTCCACCTCAAAGCCATGCTAAGAATTTTCAAATCCCTGCTGAAACATCATTGCACACCTCCACATTGTCATTCCATACCTCAGGTGAGAAAACACCTTTTGGTCAGCATTTGAATAAATGACAGATGTCACATTCATGAGGCGAGGTAAAAAAAGGATATGCTGAAAGTTTTGGGGTGATGATATGTAAAATTTCCAAATTTATGAGCAAGTGTAGTAAAATGTCAATCCATGTGTGTAATAGGAGCTGTAACCCCCACCCTCTTTTTATTTGTACTTCTGGGTAATGTTTGAACCAGGAGTGTTTCCTTGTTTGGTTTGCTGAGATATTTTGTTTGGCAATTGGGCTGACAACACGTTTTAAAAATCTGTTGCAACAGTGCTGCTGTTTATTTTCACTTTTCTATCTATCTTTTTGCATCCTGGCACTTCTTTTATTTCCCCTACCCATAGTACTAACATACTAAAATGCCAGCAGAATAGGCCTAACGGTCTTTCGTGTCTGCTCGTTTGGTCAGCCCCCTCCCTGGGTGCTGACCTTGCTGTCCCCCTCGCCTTCTTTGGCTTCTCCCTTCCCAGTTTCGGATATTCTTGCTGCATTGGATTTTGCTTCCAGAACCCTTCCCCTGTACCTGTCCCACCCCCTTTTGAACCCCTCCACTGTCTCTGCCTCCACCAGCCCCCTAGGCAGTGCATTCCATGGCTCCACCACCCTCTCAGTGAAGTAGCACCTCCTCCTTTCTCCCCTGAATCTTCCCCCCTCCAGCTTCCACCCATGCCCTCTAGTGGCCCCTTCCTCCTTCCTTCGAAGCACCCTGGCTGTTCCTCCCCTATTTACCCTCTTCATATACCTGAAGACCTCTATCATGTCACCCCGGTCCCTTCTCTCTTCCAGTGTGCACATATTTAGCTCTTCGAGACTCTTCTCATAGGTCCTGTCCCCCAAGCCCCAAATCATTTTTGTTGCCCTCCTCTAGACCCTCTCCAGGAGGTTAATTTCCCTCTTTAAGTGTGGCCTCCAAAACTGCATGCAGTACTCAAGGTGCAGCCTCACCAAGCAGTTATACAGAGGGAGTATCACTTTCCTCCTTCTGGAGGTGATCCCCCTAGCGATGCATCCCAGCATCCTGTTGGCCTTGGCTGCTGCCCTCCTACAAGTCTCAGAGTTGTTCATCTTGACATCCACCACCACTCCCAGGTCCCTCTCAGCCGTTGAGACTTGTAGCATTCCCCCCCCCCAGGGTGTACACTTAGCCTGGGTTCTGGCCCTCCAGGTGGAGTACCTTGCATTTCCCTGCATTGAACCTCAGCTTCCACTTTCTAGACCATCTTTCCAGAGCCTCCAGGTCCCCCTGCAGGGCCACCATCCCCTCCTTCCAATCCACCACCGCCCCCAGTTTTGAGTCATCTGCAAAGAGACTCATCTCACTCCTGATTCCTGTCCTTATGTCAGATACGTAGGTGTTGAACAGAAGGGGCCCAAGGACTGATCCCTGTGGGACCCCACTAATGACCCTCCTTGGGGATGAGACTATCCCACCAACTACGACCCTCTGGGACCGGTCCTGGAGCCAATTGCCTATCCATCTGATCATCTGGTTCCCCATCCCCATTTCTCCCAGCTTATCCAACAGGCCCACATGAGGAACAGAGTCAAATGCCTTGCTGATGTCTAGAAAGAGGACATCCACTGGTTTACCCAGGTCCAAGGCACTTGTCACCCAGCCATAGAACTCCACCAGGTTTGTCTGACACAATTTCCCCGGGATGAATCCATGCTGTCTATCGTCCAGGCACCCTGACTTATCCAGGTCCCCCCCTAGCCTCTCCTTGACAATGCCCTCCAACACCTTGCCCACCACCGATGTCAGGCTGACAGGCCTGTAGTTCCCTGCCACCTCCCTTGATCCCCCCTTGTGGATAGGCACTATATGCGCCACCTTCCAGTCTTGGGGCACCCACCCTGTCCTCAGAGAGATGGTGAAAAGCTCTACCAGGGGTTTCGCCAGGACATCTGTAAGTTCCTTCAGCACTCTGGAATGTAATTTATCTGGCCCCAGTGCTTTCTCCGTCTTAAGGGAGCTGAGGGCTTCCCTCACTCTCTCTGCTGTGATTTCCACTTCCGGTACCTCTTCTCCCTGCTTAGCCCTCCCCCCACCTGCCAGGGATGCCTCCCCCTCTTCCCAGACCTGCCGATCGGTAAGGGTCCCCCCCTCCTCAGTATCTCTGTCTCTTCCCATGTATGATGCAGCACCCCCATTTTCCCTGGTGAAAACTGAGGTGAAGTACTCATTTAGTATCTCAGCCTGCTCCCCCAGGTCTTGTGCCCATCTCTCCCCTGATTTAATCCTGCTAATCTGCCCCTTCACCCTTCGTCTTTCCCCAATGTATCTAGTATGGCCACCTATGTGTAGTCTATCTATCCCTTATCTCCATTTCATGCTTCCTTCCAGTATTTTGAACCCATTTTCAGACAAATGCCTTGCATTCAAAAACACTGCCGTTTTTGTGGTAATTTGCACGACTGTGTGCACATTTGCACTGGGCGGCTGTGCGAATGTGCGAACTCTCAGTAATTTTACTGTAGCGTCTTTTCACTCACAAACCTGGGACTTTGTAATAGTTCTTCTTTCTGGTTAGCACCTATTTGTCTGTGTGCAGATATTGGTAAAGTAAAAGGGGCAAACTAACTGTTTCAGCCCTCAAACCTTAAGTTTAGATTTGCTTTCATTAAGCCAGAAGAAACTCTGAAGTGAGTACAGTGTTTGTAGCCTTCTTCCTTTTCTAAATACTGTTTCTAAACAAGAGGAATGCAGCATTTGTAGTTGTGCCAAGGTGAAAAACCCTTTAAGTATATAATATTGTGTCTTTAGGAATACTATTAAGAATAACCATTGATGTTGAAACATTGTAAATTCACATATTTATTTTGAAAAGCCAACCTGCAGGTATGTCTTTGTAGAGCTGCTTTCCAGTTCCTCCTCTCAGCCTTCTATAGAGCCAGCCAGCCCCCTTTTCACCCTTACTATCATAAATGCTGATGAGAGGAGCCTGGGGTGTTCAAAAATCTTGTAAATAAAAGAAATATTAGTATTTCTTGTTTGTTTTGAATTTGGTTATACTATAAACAATTAAAGAATGCCTAAATTATTCTTGAATCCACATTTAAAGCATTGTAAAAATTGTATGCTAATATATCTTCTGTTAGAGAGGAGCTTAAATGTGCCATGTGATCTAAGTCTGTATAAAAGGGAGAATGTAAAGTGAATTAGGCAGAGTGTGATAGGAAGGTGACCCTACCAGATGCCTAGCCTGATTCTAGGAACTGTTTCTTCAGTGATGTTAACTGTTAAAATATTATAATTTATGTTTATTTGTATATAGTTCTTTTATTTTCCACTGTAAGTCCATTTATTTTTACCTGGTTAAGGAATACATTTTTTTTATTTCTTTGCATCCTGACTGTGTACTGGACTCCATTTGTTCCCACATGTACATTTGGTGTTAGAAGTGGGATAAAGGGAAGGTGAGACAACCTATGAGTAGATACCATCCAGTAAAATCATAGAAAAGCATAAAAAGCAGGGGAGAGGGATGCATCCATGCCTGAGGGGGCATGGACCTGGACCATGGTCGATAAGTTCCAGCTTCCATTAGTTGCTGGTTTGGGTGCAGGCGGAAGGAGACTGGGAAACCGATGAAGGAAGAAGGTGCTATTGGAGGTGAGGATACCAGTGTTGTGGAGGAAGAGGAAGACACACCTCCTACCAAGATGCAGGACCTTCTCAGATGGTTGTGCTTGAAGCAAATATACTTGCGAGACAGCGAGAAAGAGACCGGCTGCAGTATGAGGCAGGGTGGGTGAATACCCTTAAAGCAATACAAGCCATGGAGACAGTCAGATATAACCCATCCAATGAAGGGCCAAGAGACATTAAATTATCAAAATTGATGGACAAGGATGATATTGAAGCATATATCACTACATTTGAAAGGGTGGCAACCACCTGTGGGTGGCCCAGGGAGCAATGGGTTATCAGTTTGGCCCCCTATCTTACTGGCAAGGCACAACTAGCATACAACCATGTGGAAACCCAGAATGCTACCAATTATGACCATGTTAAACAAGTAATCCTGAAAAGATATGATATCAGTACAGAAACATACAGGCAATGTTTCTGGACATTTAGATATCATACTGTTGATTCACCACAAGAAGCCTACGTCCGATTGCAAGAGCTTTGTACAAAATGGCTCCAACCCACAATACGTACTATGAATCAAGTGATAGAAGCAATAGTACTTGAACAATTCATTCAAATATTGCCACATGAGGTCCAAATGTGGGTTCGAGAACACAGACTAGAAACTGCTGAAAAAGCCATTAACTTAGCAGAGGACTTTATAACAGCAGTTCCCCAGCATCAGAAAGGATTGCATGGGCCTTCCTCTACTATCAGCCCTATGGTAAGACATTCTTCTACTACTACTCCTATTACTACCACTAATAGTACAAAGGAGAAATGTGTTCTACGTCCCTTTAACCCTGATATAATTTGTCAAGAATGTCAAACAAAGGGACACATTGTTCGATTTTGCCGTAAAAAGAAAGAAAGATGACTCTTCTCATTTGTCTCTAGCAAACTGGGGGCAGTATACTGTGGCCATTAGCATAGGAGGGTGGGGAGGAAGTAACAGCATTAATAGACTCTGGGAGTAAACAAACCCTAGTACACGCTGAAGTAATGAGGGAGACCCCCCAGAATGTAAATCTTGGACAGACAAAAGTTACTTGTGTACATGGGGATATCCATTTGAATCCTTGCAAGATGTTACCATCACAGCTCATGGCTTTGCACAGAACTTGAGAGTGGGAGTAGTACCACGATTGCCTGTACCTACAATTTTGGGACACAATTTTTCTATGTTTGATGAGTTATTGACATCTACTTCCACCATTTGTGCAGTTCTACTAGGGCTCAGGTTCAACAAGAACAGGCAGACATGGAACTTTTTCCCTTTGAAGAGACGGTGTTTGAAGCCCCTGGTAAACACAGAAAATCTAAGAGGCAAAAGAGACTGGAGAAATGGTCACAGAATAAGAAAAGGGACTTATGTGTTGATGAACTGTTGCATAATATTAATGTTATGAAGTCATTTCTAACTGACCAGAAAAGTGATGACGCACTAACACCCTTGTATTTGCAGGTTGTTCCAGAAGGGGTAGAAGGTACATCTCCTATGTATAGGATTCAATAAGAAAAGCTGTATAGGGTGTGTGAAAATCCTAAAACAGGAGAAAGAATAGAACAACTAGTTGTCCCACAGAAATATAGAGATCAACTAATTTTTCTGGCCCATGACGTTCCCTGTGAGGGTAATGCAGGAAGGGATAGAAGACTGCAAAGACTTCTGTACAAATATTTTTAGCCAGGAATTCATACACAAGTGGTTGAATACTGTAGGAGTTGCAATAAGTGTCAAATGGTAGCCCCAGTTCTGAAAAAAGACAAAGTTCCTCTGCAACCTTTACCATTAGTTACTGCACCCTTTGAGCGCAAAGCACTGGACATCATAGGGCCCCTTCCCAAATGTTCAAAAGGAAATAGATTTGCTCTTATCAAATGTGACTACGCTACCAAATAAAGGGAAGCTATTCCTTTACATATATTGTGACAGCTGATAAAATAGCAGAGAAGTTGCCGGAGGTGTTCAGTACAGTAGGCATTTCTAAGAGTATACTAACAGAGGGACTAATTTCTGTTCTGCTTTGTTAAAACGCCTCTACCAGGCCCTGGGGGTGGAAGCTGTGTACACCTCTCCATATCATCCCCAAACTACTGATGGCTTGGTTCAGTGTTTTAACAAGACACTAAAGAAAATTATTCAAAAATTGGTAGAGGATAAAGGAAAACAATGAGATTTGTATGTACCATTGCTTTTTTTTGCTTGTCAGGAGGTCCCGCAGGCATCAACAGGATTCTCACCATTTGAGCTGCTCTATGGCAAAAATCCTAGAGGCCTCTTAGATGTGGTCAGAGAACAATGGGAAGATACCACTGTGTGGAAGAATCCGACTACCCTTGAATATGTTACTCAGTTGCAACAAAGGGTAACTCGGTATTCTTAGTTAGCCCATTAACAAAATCAAGTGAAACAAATCTGTCAAAAAGAACAATATGATACAGGGGTTGGTAACAAACAATTTAATGCTGGGGACCGTGTTTTACTCTTACTGCTTTCTACTGAAAATAAACTGACTATGAAATGGCAAGGTCCTTATATTATTCAGAAACAAACTGGCCTGTTACCTACCTAGTGGAAATGCCAGATAGAAGAAACAAATTACAAGTAAATCATGCTAATTTGCTAAAAAAATGGAATGACCGACCCAGTAATGTTATGTATGTGTGTGTGTCCTACTTCAACTGATGATGAGTTAGATGTAGCATACACCCACCTAGAAGATAATCAGGTACCCACTGAACTATTGACAAACTTTATGTTGACAGAAGACCAAACACAGGAATTAGCTCAAGTGATAAGTCAGTTTCACTCTGCATTTACAACTATGCCTGGTAAAACATCTGCCATAACCCATCAAATACATGTTTCCCAAACAGCCCCCATCAGAATAAAACCTTATCAGATCCCTGAGAGAGTAAAATAGGAAGTCATTAGGGAGATAGAAAGAATGAAAAAAATGGGAGTCATAGGAGAAGCAAATAGTGAATGGGGATTACCAGTGGTTATAGTTCCCAAAAAGGAGGGTGGAGTTCATATTTCTTTGGACTTCTGTAAACTAAATGCTGTCTATAAGTTTGACGGTTACCCTATGCCCCGAGTAGATGACATAATAGATCAGCTTGGGCAAGCCCAATATGTCAGTACACTTGATTTAACTAAAGGCTATTGGCAAATCCCACTGGAGGAATTGGCCAAGGATAAAACAGCCTTTAGCATACCCTTAGGATCATTTCAATTTACCATGATGCCCTATGGACTTCATGGTGTGCCAGCACATTTCAAAGACTAATGGACAAGCTGTTAAGACCACATGTGGGTTATAGTGCAGCTTATTTAGAGGATGTTATCATCTATAGCCCTTCCTGGTCAGAGTGTCTTAAACACCTTACCCAGGTATTGGAAACTATCACACAGGCAGGCCTTACAATTAACCTGGCAAAGTGTTCTCTTGCAATGAAGGAAGCACGGTACCTAGGGTTCTTGATTGGGGAAGGGCAAGTAAAACCTGAGATTGGAAAACTGGATGCAGTAGCAAAGAGTCCCGTCCCATTACTAAGAAACATGTATGTTCCTTTTTAGGATTCATGGGGTACTACAGGCACTTTGTACCCTAGTTTGCTACCTTAACCAGCTCTTTAATTGAATTAATGAAAAAGAACAGACCCACTAGAGTCAGTTGGACTCCAGAATGTGAGGAGTCCTTTCTTACAATAAAAGCTGCACTCTGTTCATCCTCAGTATTAAAAAAGTCCTGATTTTGACAAAAATTTTATTGGGCAGACAAATGCCTGTAATGTTGCTATAGGAGCCATGTTGTCTCAAATTCAGGATGGAGAAGAACACCCTGTACTTTTTATTAGCAGAAAACTTCATGCCAGAGAGACCAAGTATTCAACAATAGAAAAGGAATGTTTGGCACTGAAGTGGGCTATAGAGTCCCTATGGTATTATTTGTGGGGAAATCAATTTGAGGTATGGACTGACTATAATCCACTGTGTTGGATACACGATAGTATCCCAAGAGTTATGTGGTGGTATCTAACCTTACAGCCGCATAAATTCTCTGTGAAGCACAGAGCAGGAACAGACAATAGTATGCTGATTTTATGTCCCGATTTGGAGCAGACATAATGGTAGGGACAGGAGTAGACCTCGGGGTATTTGCATGATTAAAGTATTTGAGGACATAATTTACCTTAGATCCATAAATTCAAATTTTGTGTAGGGACCCCGAGGTGGAGCTTTGGGAGTGGGTGGGCTAAAGCTCCATCTCTCTTGTAGAGAGATCTACATATCCTGTCACTAGCATAACTGGTAGAAAAGCAAGGAAACCTAAGAACAAAGACAATGAAAACCTGTATTTTCTCTTGAGTGGGGAGGACTGTAATAGGGGCTGTAACCCCTCCCATTTTTTATTTGTACTTCTGGATAATGTCTGAACCAGGAGTGTTTCCTTGTTTGGTTTGCTGAGATATTTTGTTTGGCAATTGGGCTGACAATATGTTTTAAAAATCTGTTGCAAAAATGCTGCTGTTTATCTTCATTTTTCTATCTAACTTTTTGCATCCTGGCACTTCTTTTATTTCCCCTACCCATAGTATTGCCACCTATGTGTAGTCTATCTACCCCTTATCTCCATATCATACTCCCTTCTAGTATTTTGAGCCCATTTTCAGTCAAATGCCTTGCATCTGAAAACGCTGCCACTTTTGTCATAATCTGCATGACTGTGCACATGTTCACACTGTGCAGCAATGCGAATGTGCAAATGCATGGTAATTTTACTGAAGCGTCTTTTCACTCACAGTCCTGGGACTTTGTAATAGTTCCGCTTTCTGGTTAGTGCCTATTTGTCTGTGTGCAGGTATTGGTAAAGTAAAAGGGGCAAACCAACTGTTTCAGCCCTCAAACCTTAAGTTTAGGTTTGCTTTCATTAAGCCAGAAGAAACTCTGAAGCGAGTACAGTGTTTGTAGCCTGCTTCCTTTTCTAAGTACTGTTTCTAAACAAGAGGAACGCGTTGTTGTGCCAAGGTGCAAAACCCTTTAAGTATATAATATTGTGTCTTTAGGAATATTGTTAAGAATAATCATTGATGTTGAAACATTGTAAATTTGCAAATTTATTTTGAAATGCCAACCTGCAGGTATGTCTTTGTAGAGCTGCTTTCCAGTCCCTCCTCTCAGCCTTCTATAGAGTCGGCTGGCCCCCTTTTCACCCTTATTATAATAAATGCTGATGGGAGGAACCTGAGGTGTTCAGAAATCTTGTAAATAAAATAAATATTAGTATTTCTTGTTTGTTTTGAAGTTGGTTATAACATAAACAATTAAAGAATGCCTAAATTAATCTTGAATCCACATTTAAAGCATTGTAAACATTGTATGCTATTATATCTTCTGTTTGGGAGGAGCTTACATGTGTCATGTGATCTAAAGTCTGTATAAAAGGGAGAATGTAAAATGAATTAGACAGAGTGTGCTAGCAAGGCAACCCTACCAGATGCCTAGCCTGATTCAAGGAACTGTTTCTTCAGTGATGTTAACTGTTGAACTATTATAATTTATGTTTATCTGTATATAGTTCTTTTATTTTCCACTCTAAGTCCATTCATTTTTACCTGCATAAGGAATACATTTTTTTTGATTTCTTTGCACCTGACTGTGTACTGGACTCCATTTGTTCCCACTTGTACTACTTGCATAACTTTGCCATTTTTACATATTCTGACCCCAAATTTTTGACACAACCTTCTTATGACCCCCACCTCATGAACACAGGTGGTAAACATATTAAAATTCCACCCTAAAGATGATTTTGCCGAGCTACCATGAAACTACCTTTCAGGCCAGATTTGTAAACTTCCACTGCCATTGTTCATGAGGTAGGATCCCAGAAAGGCCATTTTGAAAAGTTGGGGTCAAAATATGTAAAAATGGCTGAATTATGCATCAGAGATGAATGCTCCATTGAAATACATTAAACCATACTTACCCTAGTTTTTTATATTGCTGTCAGCAGTTCCAGCAGCATGATGTGTCTTCAGTCGGAGGATGGATCTTTGCCCTGTGACCTGTTCAGGTGAGTGAGGGTGTGTGGGTGTGTACTGGGGGGTGTGGGGTGGTGGGTGATGATTGAGAGGTGAGGGTGGGGGTCTGATTGGCAAGGGACTGCTTTCTTTATTGCAGGTTAAAGAAAATGTTTAGGGATAGGTTTCTTTACTTCTGATATGGAGGGCGATCAGAGGGTAGGGGGTGCCACTAGACACCAGGGGGTCTGAACAAGGAGATATGAAATGTGTTAAAATTGTATTTTTCAGGTAACTGAAAGTGAGGGGAGTTTTTTTGCACCATACTAACTTGGTTGACAGATTTTTTTTTTAAGTTTTTGTTAGCCACCAATACTGGATGTGTTATGTTCCATTTGCCTGAAGAGTTCCCAAAGTATTGATTGGTAAGGATATGGGTTCAGAACCTTCTCAGCCAATGAGAATTCAATGAATCATCCATACTCATTTTACAATTATTAGTTATATACACCCCACTTTGTAAATACTGTAGTGGCATTAAGGAAGGCAGTGCATTTCACCCTAATTAGCAAAACACATTACATGTTTAGCAGCTTTTTGTGAAAAGTAGTTAATGAAGCAGTGTGAAGAGAGACAGACAGACTTGTCTTTGTCACCTAGCTGTGAGGTTAACCATTACTTTTTTATTTATATTTAATATCACTATTGGTAGAATTAGCAATGCAGAGTAGTGTTTATTCAGGGACAGATTAAAATATGTGGGAGCCTTACTCCAACCATACTTCAGGGTCCCCCTACATGCCCACTCTTCTGCAACCACAAGGGTACTCAAGGCATCCTCCATAGCCAATTATGTTATAGACTGGCATGTAATAGTATGACATATAGCCTTTGCATCCTTCCCAAAATGTAAAGCTGTAGCTTATAAATTTTATAAATTTAATGTCAGCTTGTATTTAATTAAAACATTTTTAGCATACCTTAGTGGTTGAGTATAAAACCGTTGCAACAAACGACATTGTAATATCTTAATAAAGCTATTTTCAGTCAAATCATGGGTCATTTTTTTCATTTTGATTTACTTGTTTGTCTAATCTTGCAGGTAAGTACTGTTAAAAGAATTTACATTCCAAGTCTGAATGAGGGAGACTTAACTGATGTAGTGAGACATGATTATGTCTCCATTTGTGCATTCCATGTAGTTGCAGGCTGAAGCTGAACCACAGTAAAATTGAAACTGAGACACTCATGTTGTAATGTTTGTGCTAACATCAACATGGTATGTGTCATGTTTCTTTTTTTCCCTTGGGGTGGGGTAGAAATAGATGAAGTGATGTATGAAACTATACTACATATCTGGTTTAAAAAACTGCCAATTTGTATAATCACATCAGCCTTAATGTTCTGTTCTTATCCATTTCTGATGCCTGTTTATAACACAGTAGCCACAGAATATTTCACACAGTCACAAATCTAACCAACTGGTTCAACCCCCATTCCTATTCCCTAGCAGCCTGTAGCTCAGATGGTGAGATACATGCAGGGTGCTGAAAGTCTAATACCTTACAATCATGTATGCTAAAAAATGTACACATTAAAATATATCAAATTCAGTCTGAATCAACATCAGATGTTAACACATTTAGAGAAACATTCTTATCAAGCCAGACATTTGCTTAAAATAGCAAATTCAGTGCATGTAAGAATTATATCATTTATCAACATGCAGCCAGTTCAAATATTGCATTATCAATAATGAAGTTACAGTGATAGAAAATGATAATATGCATGCTCATTTGAAACTTATTGAAAAAAAATGTCCAACATACTGTAAGACACACGATTAGAGGATGGTTCATCCAGGGGTTCCACCAAGCTACATTACAATGAAGCTGTCGAAATGAGGCACAGTAACATCCACAGTATTGACGGGTAAAATTTTACCTGTCAGACACTCTTTTTTTTGGGGTTTTTTTTGGTGGGGGAGCTTCACCCCCCTGCAGCCCCAATGCAGTTTCTATATAACAAGTTCTACGTCAGAGTTGACTCAAAAGGGGGCCAAAACATGGTGGAACAGTGAAATTTTGACTTTGGGACCAGTACAGCAACACTATTGAATTCAAAGTTATTGCTGTAATGGACTTTGATACCAATATTTCACTGTTTTACCAATATACCTCATCCAGGTACCCCCCCGATGAATCCTCAAGTCCTACCTCATGCATCTCTGATATTGTATTTTTCATATATGGCTCATTTCTGCACATGTAGTACAAATAAAAAAAACACGTTATGCCCATGTTTTTACAATTCAGCTGTTCCAGCATTAGTATGGCAGACAGTGCTTCCAAGGTGGAAGGAACCAAGGGTGTAGGCAGACATACTCATTGTACACATTTGCATACAATTTTTTTGATTGCTTGTCCAAAACAATATGTCCTTTTATTACCATTACCATTACCATTATAATCTGGAGTATGTGAGTTAGTGAAGGCCATTCAGTACTTTCTCTGTCTGTTCAAGTTTATATTAATTAGGACACAGATATATATATACAGCCTGTTTCAAAATAAGACAAGTAATCTGACCATGATCTGAACAAAAAAAATCTGGTACTGCAGTTAACCATTTCCCCTATGCCTTTCGAACCCCCTACAGTATTATATGGTAATTCATCATGAATGGACATCTGGAGTTTTACAGCAGCAATTTTGAGTTACAGTATGCAGAAATCATAATGTGCTAGGACGTTGTATGCTTTGATGCAATTGGGGAGGGGTCAATGCAGGATTAGGAAGTCCTTCCATTACTAAGTGCAAAATCATATAAAGTATTTATGATTTTGAATTTAGTGCTATAACACCTCCCTGTTTGTTTTTACAATACTTATGTATTATACCACAAAAATAAAAGTTCCAAGTAATGATGGGCTGCAGCTTTAAGGTCTGTGACTGGGCCTCAAGTAATGTAAATGGGTGTTACTGGAAAATGTTTTGTTCCCTAACTTTACTCTTTTTCTTTCACATAATAAGTAAAATCACAACTTTTCATTTCCACATCTGCTGATATTTTAAATGTCAGGATGTGGTATATGATGTTAGACTTAATCTGTTGGTTTCTCTCTGTAGGCTGGGTCCAGTCTATCATGATCACTGAGAATCCCATTAATGTTACAACCGGACAATCTGCTTACCTTTTAGAATAGGTCACCTTTCTTACAGATTATGATCTGACCTGGTGATTTGGAGATCTGATAAGTAGCCAGCTGGTGGTGAGAGACAGAAACAGCTTTACTGGTCAAGCATGTGATACTGATTACCTGGGGAGAACTGAGGAGTTCATGAACAGGAGTGTTTACAGTAATAAGTTCCTCAACTCTGCACAGTCATTTATTACAACATTAAATTATTCATGAAAGTATGTTCTTGAGATTTATGTAGAAAATCAACCATTCAGCAGTAACCCTGCTTTTGTCCATGTATTTCAAGACAGTGTTCCCATAGTGGTATTCCAGGGATATGTTACCTTAAAGGGAGACATTGCACTGCACGTTCCTTAGTGATCTTTCAGAGCTAAGACTTATCAGGGCATGTTATTCTTGGATCTTCCCTGTATTTCACAGCCAGCTGCAGAAGTCAAGAAAGTCCCACTGTTCTCATACAGAGAACACAGGTGCATGACTCCTCTTACTAAGCTGGGCACCCTGGAGACTGGGTGACCACAGAATGCATTTATGACACTAACTGTAAAAAACACACATCAGAATCTAGCTAAACAGGGCCTGTTTAGCTAGGTTCTTGTATTTGTTTTCTAAAATGACAGAATTTGTATATATTTTCTATGCTAGTTACTCCATGGAGAAAATCAACAAGACAGCAGTTGTCAAGGCACAAAACAATGTGGTTCCATGTCAATAACATGCATGAAATTTCAGCACAGTAAATAAGAGCATGGTCAATTTGCCACATGACAATGCAGCTCTCACATACTCCAGCAAGAGCAATCTAATCGAATTGCATTTGCCATTAACAGATCTATCAACTAAAATCAGATATTTCAATAGGATGTTACCAAGCTTTAAAGATGCTTACCATAAAGCAGAATCTCACCAATAATATGTATTTGCCATGCTTCCTATTAATTGACCTTGTATGTATTTATGAACTATGGATGTACACATTAATTTTGGGAAATAAAGAAAAAATTATCTTCATAATTTGCTGAGCTGCATTTTCCTCCATTTCCTCAGTCATATGATTGCTCGCATGGGTGTCTCACTGTGTACAGTGCTGTAGTTCATTCTGTTAAAAGCATAAACTTTACTTTTTCTGTTAAGACATACACACAAATTAAAAGTTATTGTTCTTCAGAGGGCACAGATCAGACTTGGAGTTGAATGTTGTGAGCGATGGCTGTCAGGTAGTCGATTTCTGAACATGTTCTGTAGCCACTAACCACAGCCATAATCCCTTTGGCAGTGTCTCGATACGTTCAGCATGATGCAGGGGGATCCTGACCAGAAAGGTACTGCTCTAGCTTTAGTTCATTGAGGTTCTGTTCTGTTTTAAGTGCCTTGTTAAATTTCCATATATTTGGATGACTGGCTCCAGGTAAGTTATTGAAACTATGATGCCATCCCTCCACAGCATTTATTGTATGAGGTAGGGATTGTGCAACAGCATTATAGCAGTTCCAAAATTCAGGAGAAAACAGTGGTCTGCAGTGCCCACATCTTCCCACCGAGCGTCCCAGCCATGCATCCTCAGAATAATCCAGTAATGAAGCCAGTTGTTCATCATTCTCTGTATAAAAATCTCCTCATCTGAGGCCTCAAAGGCAAACAAAACATCAGTAAAAGGGACATACGCTAGTGCTGGCAACATCCTAATGTGCAGAGCATAGTTTTCATCAATAATATAATTCTTGTGGACATCTGACAACTCCTGTATTTTTTGCCAGATTGCCTGGCATAAAAGGAAAAAACCACCATGGGTTGTCATACCAGGAGACTCAGAGCTAAATGCTTTGGCTGCAGTGATTTCAAAATCAGTCATCACAGACTGTGGTGCAAGGCTGGGGCAAATATTTATTGCCAAAAGAACTTTAACATAGGTTGCATTGGTATGACTTGATATGAAAGTAAATATTGTAGTAATGACAGCAGTAAAGTGCACACAGTGTATGATATATAATTGGGAAAATAGTGGGGAAGTGGATTTGAAAGTCCCGTTGGTGTACCAATGCCTGTTTCCTTGTATGTGTTGTAAATTTCCGTGTGTTGAAAAGATAAGAAATTGCTCACTGTCATCAAGCCCGCTATCATAAAGAAGAAATTGCTCCCCACAATCAGTCAATGAGTATTCCATGGGAGTTTGCAGCTCTGACAGAGATGTGGGCAACACTGGGACAACAGAAGCAATATGTCTAGCAAGCTGTATTGTGCAGTTTAGGCAAGCAATCAGTGGTAATTTATCTATGGTAGCCTGGTCTACTTGGTTAATTGCACTGGCAATGATTTGATGGGTGTCCTCCTGCAAAGACACCACTTTGTCCTTCATGTCTTTTAGTACCTTGTGCACAGAGATAGTACCGGCATTAGACGTGATTATGATCATTTAAAATTTTTGTAATAGAATCAGTATTCATGTGACATTGGGCTAGAAAGTGAATAGAATCATACTGGCAGCATTTAAAATACATTTTGTCCCTATAAACACATTATTTTCAGTATAGGCAGCCAGTGTGTGATAGCAGCTGCTGTCCATGCTGACTGCTAAAGAACTCTAAAGGCATGTCTGCTGCAGATGTCGGACTATCATTGAGTGACCAATACTGATGCATGTATTTGAACTGTCCCTAATTAACTCTAATTTATTATTGCTGTACAATGATTGAATAGTCGTATTTGATTACTGCCCAGAGTTAAAGATCTTACTGAACTCTAGTAACCTGCAACTGTAACACTGCATGACATGCTGAAAACCTTTGTGCACTGACTTGTGTTATTAGTGCGATATGTTTTAGCTGAAATGACAGCACTGAATAGCTTGGGCAAAAATCGCTGTGTTGAATTGACGTGATACCAAAAAATGTTCACTGCCATGCCAAGCAAGTAGTGAGAAATCAACAAAAGGGTCATGCGTCATCCGATTTTCTCATTTTGCACCTGAACGTTAACTGGAAAAATCTAATGTGAAAGCTCAGAATGGAAAACACAAAAGTTTAAAGCCTTGTAGCTCTGGAACCATTTAATATTTTTTTTAACCGACCTATGAAAAGCACTACCTTAGGACATGGCACATGTGCCCTGCAAGTTTGTGGGAAAAATTCCATTTCATGTAGGTTGTAGGTGACAGCAAAAAAAACTATGTTAAGTATAAAAAAAATTTACTTAATCAGAAAATGACACATGTTGATCTAAGAAACCACATAAGCTGCCATCACAAAACTTTCCATCGATCAAGACCCTGTCTACTAGACAGCACATGTAAAAGTTCAGCTGATTTTGTAAAATGGTGTTAAAGATATTAATGTGCAAAGACTGGGGTTTAACATTGAATAAGCTATTCAACCTTAACTAGTGGTGTGATACATACCTCTCAACCTCCAAGGCCACAAATCAGGGATACTACCCTTTAAAATCAGGGACACCAGTTTTCATGCCATGTAAAGGGCTGCGTCACAGTGTTCACATGTTTCAAATGCATGAAATTAAAAGTTATTGAGTACTACATTAGCAATACCACATAGAGCATGATAGTTTTACTTTTGAAACTTTATTTTGGGCTATTTATTGGGTAATATTACATACATTTAATTACATATTACAGCAAACAGATTAAATGACAACCTATATACCCATATACAGTATTATACATGCTACCTAGTCTATGCATTTAACTAAAACTGAAAACCTACACACATTTTACTTATCATTTGTATCCTATACTAAAAATGAAAACCATGCTACCATAGTTTATACTAAAAACAAACAAGCAATATTTTATCTCATAGATACAGAGATACACAGACAGTGTCGGCAGATAAAGGCCTATGGCCCACCTAGTCTGCCCATTTGAGTTTGTAACTTCAGTTTATGTTTTCCTAGAACTCTATTGCCCCTTAACCCTGACTTCCAGAATTCCTTTATGTTTATCCCATGCATTCTTAAATCCTGTGACTGTTTCAGCTCCCACCACTTCCTCAGGCAGGGTGTTCCACTTGTCCACCATTCGTTCTGTGAATAAATTCTTCCTCACATTTCCCTCAGATTTGTCATCCCTCCAACTTCATCCCATGCCCTCTAGTCCTGGAATATCTTTTTTGCTTAAAAATAGTGTATTCTTGCACCCTGTTCCTCCCCATAAGATACTTGTATGTTTCTATCTTGTCCCCTCTCTCCCTCCTCTCCTCCAGGGAGTATATATTCAATTCCTTCAACCTGTCCTCATAGGACTTGTGATGCAATCCATGTACCATCTTTGTTGCCCTTCTCTGAACCTTCTCTACCCTGTCTGTGTCCTTATGTAGGTAAGGTCTCCAGAACTATACACTGTACTCCAGGTGGGTCCTCACTAGTGTCTTGTATAGTGGAATCATGACCTCCCTTTTCCTGTTGGTGATGCCCCTGCCTATGCATCCCAGCATCCTATTTGCTTTACCTGCTGCCTTGTCATACTGTTTTCCTACCTTGAGGTCATCAGAGATGATAACCCCAAGATCTCTTTCCTGCCTAGTGCATGCTATATCCTCACCCCCCCCAAAACTGATATATTGCACCAGGGTTTTTGTGCCCCATATGCAATATCTTGCACTTCCTTGCATTGAATTTTAACTGCCAAACCCCTGACCATTCTTCAAGTTTCTGCAGGTCCCTTTTCATTCTGTCTACATCCTCTGGTGTGTCTACTATGTTACAGAGCTTTGTGTCATCAGCAAACAGTGAAATTCTGCCTTCTAGGTCCTGCGTAACGTCACTGATGAAGATGTTGAATAGGTCCAGACCTAGCACTGATCCCTGTGGTACCCCACTGGTCACTCTTCCCTTTGTGGAGTGACAGCCATTTACCACCAGCCTCTGCATCCTGCCACCCAGCCAGTTACCTACTCACTACACTACTGTCCTGCCCACATCGATATTTCCTAGTTTGTGTAATAGTCTTCTATGTGGTACAGTGTCAAAGGCCATGCTGAAGTCCAGATAGGCCATGTCCACTGCCCTCCCTGGATCCACCTCCCTAGTAACCCAGACAAAAAATTCAATGAGGTTGGTTTAACATGACCTCCCTCTGGTGAAACCAGGCTGCCTTGGATCCTGCAGTCCATTGACAAACAGATGTTCCACCAATCTCTCCTTCAGTAGTGCTTCCATGAACTTCCCCACTTCTGAGGTGAGGCTGACTGGTCTGTAGTTCCCCGCTTCCTCTTTGTTCCCACTTTTGTATAAGGGGACTACATCTGCTGTCCTCCAGTCTTTGGGTACCTCCCCTGTTTCCAGTGATCAGCTAAAAGGATAGCCAGAGGTTCAGCCACCACCTCTCTGAGTTCTTTAAGGACCCTGGTGCACCCCATCTGGCCCCATTGCATTATCAACTCTTATTACTTCCAGTTCCTTCAGGACCCTTTCTCTTGTAAAGGGACTTGAGTCCATTTCTGCACCATTCTCACCCCTTGTACTTCCTTCAGACCCATTACCCTTCTCTCCCTCAGTAAAGACTGAGCAGAAATACCTGTTCAGTATGTCAGCTTTACTGTTGTCATCCTCCATGCGGCCTCCATCCTCCCCCTTCAGTCTCACTATCCCTCATTTTGCCTTTCTTTTTTCACTTATGTACCTGTAAAAGGTATTGTCCCCTCTTCCCATTGAGTTTGCAATGTGCTTATCTGTCTGAGCTTTGGCTTACCTTACTGACCTCCTTGCCTCCCTTTGCTTCTCCTGGTACTTCTCCCTATCCCCTTCAGCCTGTGTAGTTTTGTATTGCCTGAATGCAATATTTTTGGCTTTCACTTTTTTTGCTATCTCTTTGGCAAACCATAATGGCCTCCTCTTCCTTTTCATCTTGCTAACCTGCTTAATGCATAATTCTGTTGCTCTTGTAATCCCCGTTTTAAATACTGCCCACTGTTCCTCAGCCCCTGATTCCTGCCCTATTTCCCTTAATGCCTCTTTCAAGTATCTCCCCATTTTCCCAAAGTCTGCCCCCTTAAAATCCAGGATATGTGTTTTTGTATAGTTTGGTTCTGCTCCTTCTGTGATTTCAAACCACAATGACTGGTGGTCACTGTTCCCCAGGTGCTCCCCCACTGTTACCCCCAACACACTGTCCCTGTTTGTGAGCACAAGGTCCAGTATTGCCTTCTGCTGAGTTGGTTCCATGACCAGTTGCTTGAGGAAGGCACCCTGAAGGGAGTCCAGGATAAATCTGCTCCTAGTGGATGCTGCTGCTGGGGATGCTCCAGTCCGTGTCTGAAATATTGAAGTCTCCAACCAGTACTACCTCACCCTTGTCTGCCATCCTTTGGATGGCTAGTATCAGCTGTCTATCTGTTTCTCCCTCCTGGGCTGGTGGGCTATAGATCACACCTGTGTGGATGGCTGGCCCCATTTTCCTTTCCAGCTTTATCCATAGTATCTCTCCTCCATTTTGTTGCTCCTGGATCTCTGTGGTCCTTATGTAATTTTTCACATACAGTGCCACTCCTCCTCCCCTTCCTACCTGCCTGGTCACTTCTGAATATGTTGTAGCCAGGAATAGCCATCTCCCAGTCATGGTTATCATTACACCAGGTTTCTGTGATGGCCACAATGTCCAGGTCTGACTGCACCATGACAGCCTCCAGATCTTCCATCTTGTTGCTAAGGCTCCTGGCATTGGCACACATGGCTTTCCATGATTTGATCTCCCTAGACAATTTAGCTGTTCTACTCCAGCCCCTTCCCTGGTTGCCCTTTATCCCTGGTTCTCCTTGCTGTCTGCTCTTCTGCTGATTTTTGCCCCCTTTTCTGCCTATCCACCTCTTGGGTTCTAATCTCCATCTTTTGCACACTGCTTTGTTGAGATATCCACTCCTCTGGTTCACTGGTTCCACTGCTAGCTGTGGGGGGGAGCAAGTAGGTACCCTCCTTAATGGCCTGCCACCCCCCTTGGCTAGTTTAAATGCTTGTCAATGTAGCATTTAGACTTATCATTGAGTACTTGGATTCCCCCTCCAGGATGGATGCAGGCCGTCAGGCTTGAACAAACCTCCATCTCGCCAGGTGGCTCCCCAGTCACTAATGAATCCAAACCCTTCCTCACAGCACCAGTTCTTCATCCAAGAGTTAAAGTTCCTGGTGCATGCATCCCTGTGCTCTCCCATGCCTCTCACAGGTAGTACTTCTATAGTAGAAAAATAAACATCCTCACGCACAATATTATACATGATATCTACTTGATATCATATACATGCTGCTGTATACTAAAAATGAAAATCGTGCTATCTACTGTACACTACAAATTTAAACCTATGTACCTATACACAAAATGTTGGTTTGGAAAAGTGTTTTATTTGTCTTTTGCTGCAAGGTGCTCTCGGTTGTAAACCATAGTTGCTTTCCTTGCAGCCTCTAAGACTCTCTTCATATGAGTTACCTTATAGCAGTGTCTTCCTTCATTCATTTTATAGTGATAATAGAGTTCAAAGTCTTTACATTCAATGATTGTCTTAACTCAGTCTTCACTTTTCACACCATACTGAAGCCCGCTCTGGCTCCACATTGCTGTGAGGGAGGCATAAGATTGTCTCCATCAGATGCCTGAATAGGGGCAGATCATCACCACTGGTGCATAGCTGGGACAGCATCATGCCTTAATACTTTAGAGCAGAACTATTCATTTCAAAGGCCTGGGCAGATCCAGCTTCTTCAGACTGGTATGATTTACACTTATCCAAAAGCTGGTCACACTCGGAGTGTGTACTGCATACACCAAGTTCCTTGGCAAGGTTCACCACAGAGCTTCAACTTATGTGTAGTTTTAGTGCTGTGTTCAGCAATGTGAAAACCTGCTTCAGGACGCTGCATTTCAGTGGGAGCTTTGTTAACATTTTTTGCAGCACAGCACAGTAAAATGATTTGGCATTTTTATAAATACTTAGTTCCACTGATGTTCCTACCATATCATCTTTGCTGGCAATGAATTCTTGCACTTCATGGCCAAAATGTACATCTTTTAGGGAAGAAAGCTTGCCTCACTCTTTAGGTCCAAAACACCTTCTTTGTACAAGGCGACTGCAGCCTGAGGTTGCAAAACCCTGCTGGCATACAACTGTATGACTTTGCTGATGTCACCCTGCAGAGTAATCAGCTGGCTCTCTCTGCTCTGCAGTTTCTTATTAAAATTGCACATTGGGTCAAGGACATATTTTAGAAAAAGGAAGATAATTTGAACTTCTTGGTTGCCCAGGTGGTCACGTATTAGTTTGACTTTGGCACCTCTGGGTTCTTCAGACCTAAAATAAGACAGCAGAGTGGGCCACATATCAGTTATTCATGTAACAACTTTACTCAAACTGAGCCATCTTGTGGGTACATGTTTAATGATTTTTAATGGGTCAGTATCACCAAAGAGAGCAAATTCTTTCAGCTGCTGTTGCTGTAATGAGCTAGAAGAGAAATGGCAATAAATGTCAGAAATTAGTTCCTCAACAGGCGAAGACAAGGCCTTAACCCCTAATTTGGAGCTCAGGTCTAGCAGATGGCACAAGCATTCCATATTTATCAGGTTTGGGTTCACCTGCTTTAATCTTGAAAACACAGAGTTGTGTTTTCTAATCATTGTTGCAGCATTGTCAGATGAAAATGCTATCAAGTTTGTTACAGGGATGTCCAGCTGCTCCAGAGTTTTCATCATACAGTCAAATACTGATTTTCCAGTCCCTGAAGTGCATGCAGGCATGTCACAAAACTGTATGACATTTTTTTCCCTGTCAAATGTCATAGTAACCTGCAAAGATGACCAGAAATTTCTCATCCCCCATGTCTGTGCTTTGGTCAACATACAGGCAAAATGGCACTCGATGGCAAAGGGAAGCTGCAGTCTACTGGTAGCTGGGACCAAGCACATCTCTGACAATACAGGTGGGTTTGGTTTTTCCACAGCTCATCTTCTTGACTACCTCTGGATCTGTGCAGTACTGCTTCACAAATTTCAGGAGGTGGTCTGCACAAGAAAATGACAAGTTGTGCTCCACCAACATGTTCACAAATGCCACCTCTGCCTCCAAAACTTCTGAGGTAGTCTGTGCTTGGAAGAATTGGGTCAGCTTCTTCCCTTCTGCATGCTTCCTACTCTGGAGATGCTTCTGCGAAGATTTGTGTCTCTGTATATTGTTTCATCCTCCATGGCTGATGCTGAAGTCACATCCACAGGACTTGCAGAATGCATACAGTGGCCCTCTCTTGCTCTGTGCAATTCACTTAAAGGAAGTCTTCCAGGAACTTTGGAACACTGAATTCATCTTCTTTTTGGTTGGTGTGGAGTTACCACTGGCACTGCAGTCTTCTCGCATTTGAAGCATCTGTTAACAGTCCATCTCCTATTGAGGACGGCAATCAAGAAAAAATGTAACACTGGCTTCAGGCTAGATGGACAGGTGGTCCATGACATTTCTTTGGCAGAGGCAGAGAGGTAGAACAACATCAGTTCCTGATCATTGGATAACACCTTCAGTGTCCACATTTGAGATGCAATGCCAAGTATACCTAAGCAGTAGTTAATGAGTCCAAATCAAGCTTAAACAGTCCCTATTATTTTTTTTACATATGTCCTACAGATTCTACCATGTGCAAATAATGAGCTGCTAATGTATCCTCATCTGTGTGCATGTTTTCCATCTGGCCTGGCTCTAGCACATTTTCTCAGGCACATATAGAGAGCTGCTAATGAGTCATTAGTTAGCTGAATCACACTTCTGTAAAAATCTTCCTGCCATATCTAGCTTAATGGTTTGGGTCATGAACCACACTTTTGTAAAAGTCCTCCTGCCAAGTCTGAAACTAGTTTAAGCATGCCATATTAAAAGTCCTCCCACCAGGTCTGAAACCTCTAGACCTTGTCAACCACAGCATAAGGCAGACAAAACAAGCAATATACATTTGTATTTTAACCAGTGCCCACAAGGAGGGCTTTGTCATAGCAGCACTGCTTTTAACTAATGCTTCCCTACCCAGTTCACAATCAGAAGGCCTGAGTGAGAGTTCCCTCCTCTAGTCTTGGCCTGGCCAACATATTACATTTGAAAAGAAAGCTATTCTGTACTGTGGAGTCAACAGGCATATATATATATATATATATATTTATAAAATGGGTAGGGAAATTGCAGCAATATCATTAGCTGATCATCAACACCTGACCGTGTGTATATCAGAGCGCGACCGCACACCTGCACTTTTACCCCCCAAAACAATTTTGACATTTTATAAGATAGATATACCACTCTGAGGTGTGTGGTCGTGCTCTGATATACGCATGCCTTGGGCAGTTGACGCACACCAAGGCGTGTGTATATCAGAGCGCGACCGCGCAAACACTGAGGTAAGGGTTACCCCAAAGGGCATTTGGCTGGGAAGCCAAGTTTTAAGAAAATACAAAATCACACATGCCCACACAATGCAAAGCATCATGGGATGCATATGCAAATCACCACAGAATGTTATGCTGGTTCAACTTTAAGCAGAATTGCATAGTGACAGAAGGCCTCTCACACAGTTTGCAAAGGGCACTAACAAGATGACATAGACACGTGTTTCATCCTACTAGGACTCATCAGTATGCCTCATCTGTTTGACACCCCAGTGGAAGGAACCAGCTATCCTAAGATGGTCTGTCTGGGTTATGTTGTGGTGAACCCATTAAAACAAAAAATTATTTAAAAGACAAAGAACCACTGTGCACAAACACTGAGGCAAGCGTTACCCCAAAGGGTATTTGGCTGGGAAGCCAAGTTTTAAGAAAATACAAAATCACACATGCCCACATAATGCAAAGCATCATGGGCTGCATATGTAGATCACCACAGAATGTGATGCTGGTTCAACATTAAGCAGAGCTGCATGGTGCCAAAAGGCCTCTCACACAGTTTGGAAAGGGTACTAACAGATGACATAGACACATGTTTCATCCTACCAGGACTCATCAGTATGCCTCATCCATTTGACACCCCAGTGGAAGGAACCAGCTGCCCTAAGACTGTCTGGGTTACGTTGTGGTGAACACATGTCTATGTCATCTGTTAGTACCCTTTGCAAACTGTGTCAAAGGTCTTTAGGCATCATGCAATTCTGCTTAAAGTTGAACCAGCATAACATTCTGTGGTGATTTGCATATGCAGCCCATGATGCTTTGCATTGTGTGGGCATGTGTGATTTTGTATTTTCTTAAAACTTGGCTTCCCAGCCAAATGCCCTTTTGAGTAACCCTTGCCTCAGTGTTTGCCCATAGAGTTTCTTTGTCTTTTTAAATAGTTTTTTGTTTTAATGGGTTCACCACAACATAACCCAGACAGACTGTCTTAGGGTAGCTGGTTCCTTCCACAGGGGTGTCAAACAGATGAGACATTCTGATGAGTCCTGGTAGGAGAAAATACGTGTCTATGTCATCTGTTAGCACCCTTTGCAAACTCTGTAAGATGCCTTTCAGCACCATGCAATTCTGCTTAAAGTTGAACCAGCATAACAGTCTGTGGTGATTTGCATATGCAGCCCATGATGCTTTGCATTGTGTGAGCATGTGTAATTTTGTATTTTCTTAAAACTTGGCTTCACAGCCAAATACCCTTTGAGGTAATCCTTGCCTCAGTGTTTGCCCACAGAGGTTCTTTGTCTTTTAAATAGTTTTTTGTTTTAATGGGTTCATCACAATGTAACCCAGACAGACCGTCTTAGGGTAGCTGGTTTCTTCCACTGGGGTGTCAAACAGATGAGGCATACTGATGAGTCCTGGTAGAATGAAACATGTGTCTATGTCATCTGTTATTACCCTTTGCAAACTGTGTGAGAGGCCTTTTGGCACCATGCAATTCTGCTTAATGTTGAACCAGCATAATATTCTGTGGTGATTTGCATATGCAGCCCATGATGCTTTACATTGTGTGGGCATGTGTGATTTTGTATTTACATATATATATATATATATATATATATATATATATATTGTGTGTGTGTGTGTGTGTGTGTGTGTCACACACACTCTCCTTTCAGCCTGATGACATCTCTTTTCAGATTTTGTATGTGGAAATAGTTAAACATAAGAAAATCAAAGAGTCTGTATTTTTGTCTATTGCTGCTAAGTAGCCGGATGGTGTTGTGACAACTCCATCCAGACAGTAGCAAACAGCAATAGGCAGAAATACAGCCATTTTCCCTTCTGATTTTTGTTTTGTCCAGTAAAAATTTTAGGATTTTTTTTTATAAATAGGGTCCATTTTACATTAAACAAACATGCCCAGTTTGATAGTGACAGTGCAAAAAAAAAATAAAAGGAAAGTTACTAGTTTAGAGGATGGATACAAATTTAAGCTATAGTATCCCCAAGCTGATCCCCAGCCAGTCCAGCCACTTTTGCTGTCAATGTTGTAAAATTCTCCTTGGAATGTTAACAATTTTCTATGATTGTGTTTTATGCCAGTAGTTGCACATATTATATACAGAATTTGTATTCCCAAGTTCAAGATTACTCTGCTGCAAAGGACAACAGTTTCAAATGCATATTTTTGTCTGGCTATTGCACTGAGAGTTATGGATTACTTCGCTCCAATTATTAAAATCATTGTGCAGAGAGTTATCAGTATCAAAGAAAATGAATTATAAAAGTGCCAGATACAATGTACCACAGCAGCTGCAGAAAGTGAAAGAGATGAAGCTCAGAACATTAGCAACATCCTCAAAGTGCTGCAGGTTTGCTTCACAGAATTAATTAGATTAGAACAGCAGTCATCAGAATAGACAAAAATATGCATTTTAAGTTTTGTTCTCACTCAGTGTCAGTGGCTCAGGTAGCACACTGGCCTTGAGCCAGGAGATGAGAGGGCTGTGGGTTCTGTTCCCACATCTGGTACTTGGGTTAATATCCCTAATACTGACACTGCAGTGCAGCATGAGAGTGGGGTGTTGCGCTCCTGAGGTGTCGTCTTTCAGATGAGACAATAAACCAAGGTTCTATCTGCCTGGATTGGTGGTAGTTCAGGTGGATATTAAAGATCTCATGGCACTTATCGAAAAGAGTAGGGGAATTTTTTATGGATATCACATCATCACAAACCATAACACATTGTACAAAAAATAAAGAGGAAAGAAAAAACAAACAAATAGAAAGAAAGAACAGGTATTCACTTCACACACTTGATGCAGTATGTTAAAGACCACATAATAATCACTCCTTAACCCCAAAGAAACCTTTCTCCCTCCCCCTTATTATCTTTCCCATACCATTGTGGCAGGGGAATTTTGTCAGTTGTAGCTCTCAAACCCAATTACTTCTGAGTGTGTTAAGTCACATGGATAAATACCACTTTAATCCCAAATAAACAAGTATTTCATTCATACTCTGGTTAAAAGTGATTGTTCAAAAATAATTTTCCAACTAGTGAGTAACCAATAAACTATTAGGGCAAAAATCAGTAGTGCTTTTTAAACATGTCTTGTTTAGAAATAGGTTTTTAATCTACCTCCTTACTTGCATTTGATAAATCCAAACAACCCTTTCCATTTCCTTAAAACATAGCTCTCAGGATTAGCCTGCAGATCTTTCTTAAACACTGCCTCATAGCTTGTTTTACCAGTGTCTTATAGGTGGTATATGACATCAGTCTCTGTTGGAGTGTCCATTGACAGTGAGCCTGCCAAAGGTTATACTTTAAACAGCAAAACAACATCATTAAAGTATCATAATCATACATTATCTTGAGGTTGGGACAATGCCCAAGGACCAAAGACTCATAGGTTAAACTGTCTAACCACCTTAGATTCCATTCTGCCTTTAAATATCCCCATAGGGCTTTTGCATTGGAACAAATAAAAAGGAAATGATCCATTGTCTCTTTAATATTTATACAACTGTTATATGGACAATTCCTTTCTTCTTGGGCCCTGTGTTTTGCATTGTCTCTTACATTCAATCTCCGGTAAGCTGAAGGCCATAATACTTCCCACATGTGTGTTGGAATTCTGTTGTTATTTAATTGGTTTAACTCCCCCCATCCCTTTAGATCTGGTGGGCAATTTTTTAACTCAGATTGTTCCAGATGGATTTGACTTACCATGTGAGAGTACAATTGTTGTCCTGAAAGTCTGGAGATATCCGATTTAGTGATCTTCCATTTGCAAAGCTTTTTGAGTGCAGGTTTAATGTATTCTGGTATTTTGATACGGGTAGGCAATTTTGGGGGAAGATTTCCAGTTCAAATTTCCAAATATGCACTACATGTTTTACAAAACAAATGATATGTCACACCGGTTGGTTCCCCAGCCCAATTTTAAGATTGTGAGACAGGAAAAGGCTATGGAAAAAGATTATAGGGTCCACTATACCCAGACCCCCTTGTTGTTTAGACAATTATGTAAAACACCTTTTTATTGGGTTCAATCTGGATCCTCAAACCATCTGAAAAAAGCATGCATATAACTTGGTTTCTAAGATCACTGGGGGTGGGAAAATCATGGCTATTTACAACAAAGTGGGTATAATAAACCTTTTAATTATGTGTACCCTTTTTGTTTTAGACAACCTCCATGACTTCCATCTCTGGACTTTATTTTCAGCCCCCTGAAGAGCCCTTTCCCAGTTCTCAAGTGGGAGATTATGTTGTCCAAATGTTATTCCCAAGATTTTTTGTGGCTCTGAGGAGAAATAAATATGGTTTACTGTTACAGGTGCCCTCTCCGAGTTTCCTAAGTAAAACCCTTTACATTTATTTAGATTGAGATTGGCAATAGATACTCTAGAATATTCCTGCAGTTGTTTTATTACTGTTGGTAATTGCCCCAGGTTTGCTATAAACAGGCATATCATCCGTATAGGTTTGGAGTTTCAGTTCCATTCGGCCTGGGACCCCCCCAAACCATCCCATTCTTGAGTATTGCTCAGAACTCTAATCAGAGGGTCCAAGGAAAAGTAATAAAGGAGTGGGTTGAGGGGGCAGCCCTGTCGAACCCCATGTATTTATGGTGATACCTTTCATTACCAACCCTCTAATAATAGGTTACACATGGACTCCAGAATATAAAAGTTGGATTTTATGCATAAATTCCTTTGGAATACCATAGTGTAATAAACAGAAAAAAGCATGCATATAACCTGGTTTCTAAGATCACTGGGGGTGGGAAAATCATGGCTATTTACAATGAAGTTGGTATAATAAACCTTTTAATTATGTGTACCCTTTTTATTTTAGACAACCCCCATGACTTCCATCTCTGGACTTTATTTTTAGCCCCCTGAAGAGCCCTTTCCCAGTTCTCAAGTGGGAGATTATGTTGTCCAAATGTTATTCCCAAGATATTTTGTGGCTCTGAGGAGAAATAAATATGGTTTACTGTTACAGGTGCCCTCTCTGTGTTTCCTAAGTAAAACCCTTTACATTTATTTAGATTGAGATTGGCAATAGATACTCTAGAATATTCCTGCAGTTGTTTTATTACTGTTGGTAATTGCCCCAGGTTTGCTATAACAGGCATATCATCTGCATAGGTTTGAAGTTTCAGTTCCATTTGGCCAAGGATCCCCCTAAACCATCCCATTCTTGAGTATTGCTCAGAACACTAATCAGAGGGTCCAGGAAAAAGTTATAAAGGAGTGGGCTGAGGGGGCAGCCCTGTCGAACCCCATATATTTATGGCGATACCTTTCATTACCAACCCTCTAATAATAGGTTGCACATGGACTGTAGAATATAGAAGTTGGATTTTATGCATAAATTCCTTTGTAATACCATAGTGTAATAAGGTCTGAGAGAGGAAAGGAAGGCATACTTTATCAAAAGCCTTGCTTTGATCTAAAGTAATGATATAACTGGATGTTTGTGCAGCACCACACATCTCTATTACATCTCCGATAATCATTAAGGCATGTTGTATCTTCCTTTCAGGGATCTCACAAAACTGGGCTGGATGTATTAATAAAGGAGCTATTTGCCTTAGCCTATTGTTAAGAACCTGAGACAATATTTTAAAATTAGTATTCAGGAGAGTTATAGGTCTCCAGTTTGAGATGTCTACTTTTCGCCTTCCCTTATATATAAAAATTAAGAGACCTGCTGTGAATTGAGAGGGGACCACCCCTTTGTCAAAAAATATTGAAAACAGTTATACTAAACACCTTGCCATTATTTTGGAAAATGATCTATAAAACTCATAAGGCAGTCCATCAGGTCCAGGTGAAGATCCATTTTTTAGTTTCATAATTACATCCTCTATTTCCTGTAATTTCAAAGGAGAGGTTAAAAATTCCTGATTCTCCTGGCCCAAGGTTACCTGGCTTTTCTCCAAATAAGAATTTATCAAATTTGTTGAAGTAGAAGGGGAACTCTCATGTGATGCCAAAAGCCCACAGATTATTTCATGGATTCCCATCTCATCTTCCACTATGTTTCCTCCATCATCTACTAATTGAAACATATCTAAAGTATCTTTCTTCTTTTTACAGGCTTCAAAGGGATCTCCAACTGTCTGTTTTTATTTTTGAGTTCCAAATTGCAATTCTGTATTTAAAGTTTTTGCCCTGTCATATACTGAAATTTCCTAATTTCATCCTGGATCTGTTCAATGTCAGTGCCATAATCTTGTCTAGACATAGCAGACTGTGAAAGCATGTTCTGAAGTTTTGATCTTAGTTTTAAATAGCTAAAATAATTGTTTTGTGCCCTATGCTTGCCATAGTTTTAGAACCATATTGCTATCTCTTTTTTTGTGTCCATCCACCAAACCCCCAAATCTTCATAGAGATCATTCACTGAGGTCCTAGCCAAAATAATGATGACATTTTTTCTTTACCAAAAGGGTCTGTGAGCATTGAAACATTTAATCTCCATTGTTTCTCCCTCCTTATTTTCAGGGGTGGCTGTTTGAAATGTTATTTGTAAGAGAAGGTGGTCTGAAAATTCTATATAGACAGTATGAAAGTTTGGGTCAGGGGAGATTCATAGAAACAAAAGAATGGTCTATATTTGATGTCAGGTGTCCCCTTTTGTATGTATATTTGGGCCCTTGGGATTGGTAGTGCACACAATTATTCAGCTCACCAATATCGACACATTTTTGCAAGGCATTTGAATCGCAGTATGTTTTCAATCTTCCCCCCTCAGTCCACCTTTGGGTAAGTTGCAATTAAAATCCCCCCCCCCAGGATTACCTAAGTGGACGTATGTAAGTAAGGCTGAAGTTTGGAAGTTAGAGCTGCTCTATCTGCTTTTGTTTGTTGGCTGTATACATTTATTAATCTATATGGGACCTTATCCCAATATCCATCTAGGATGAACGGCCTCCATGGAATAAAATCCACCATCTTGGTCATTTGGAAAGAAAAGGTACTAAATATGACACCTATTCTATCGGCCCTGTCTGGCCCAAAGGACCAATAGGATGGCCCTCATCTCCATTCGGCCTGGAACAGCCTAAGTTGGTCCGATATGAGCATCTATGTTTCTTGCAAAAAACAGATATCCTGTTTTAGATCTATCAATAGGTGAAACAACGCCATTCTCCTAAGGGAATGTAAGAGACTACGACAGCTACATGAACCCAGGGATAACTTAACCATTCAATTTAAGACTTCAATGCCCTTTCTTCCTCCTTTTCTTTTTCTTCCCTTTGTACTCAAGCATATCATCCTTCCCTCCTTCAGCTTGTGTGGGTATAAGAGCTATATCCATCTGTTCTGTGTCTGATTCTACCTCAGTGGGAGCCAACACCTCAAAATGATTAGGTTCCACTAAGCCTGCTTGCTCACTTGTGAGGGTGGGGGGCGGGTTTGGTTTTGTATTCCTAGTTGTCCTTCTTGGAGGGTGTTTTTTTGGGGGGTGGAAGAGGGATCACTTGCACATCAGTGGATTGCTTATCTGTGTAGAAAACTAGTAATAGGTCCCCCCACTGGATGGGCTTATTAGGATTGGGACAGAGTGGATGAATATCCTCATCTATTCTTATCTCTTCAGTCTCAACTTCCTCCTTTCTGCCTGGGATAGGGTCTGGATCCTTATCTGGGGGGTTGTGTTCTGCAGGAGGGACTTCAGCTTGTACCACATTTTTGGCTGCTTCCTCTTGAGCTTGTTGGATAAGAAGTTCAGGGCTAATGACTGTTGCCTTATTTCTTGCAACCCACGAACACTCTGGAAATGTGTGACCTGTGTCCTCACATAACTCACATCATGTCAGGTTTGTGCATTGCATACGTAAGTGCTCCCACCTCCCCACAGTTGTCACAGAGGGGCGATCACATACACTAGAGAGGTGGGTCCTAGCCCCACACTTGTAGCATGCTCGTGGTGGCCCTGAATAAAAACACACTCCTCTATCTCTACCCAGCATGAAGGAGTTTGGTGTATGCTCTATATCACTCTACAGTTGCCTCAATTTAACCTTATATTTCCATCCCCCAGTCCATAACATCTCAGAATCCAGTTGTGCTTCTGGTGCACTCAATACTTCAAATTTTTGTTGAAGCCAGTATGTAATGTCATCAATGTGTACCCCTTTATTCTGAAACATCACTGTCACCTATTTAATGAGGAGTTTTGTCAAGGGGATCACCATAAAGAGGGACCACAGAGGTGAAAATTTAACTTGATTGAAGCGTTGCCAGAACAAATCCAGGGTGTATGCAGATCTGAAACTAATGTCATAGTTGTCCTCTGCTGAGATGTTTCTAAAAGCATAAACATCTTTTGATAAAAAATGTAGTGAGTCCTTCAGGAGCTTTCTCCCCACATATTGCCAATCTGGCCTGATTTCCAGACCTCCTTTGTACCGAATCTTAACTGCATTTCTTCTAGGAGCAGCCTCTTTTTTTGATTTAGCAAAAAGTTCTGACAATAGTGGGCACTGGGGAAGGGGATCAGTTTGTTTTTCTTCACCTTCAGGTGCTGCTCATATTCTGAGATCTGGGGTCCCTGCAAAGGTTGTTTCATTCTTTCTGTCCTGTGTCGGATCCCCCGGGGTTCCTGTATGTTTTTCTCTAAAGGCTCTTTTTTCAGTATAATCAGTTCAGTTATATTTTCCTGAAGCTGTCCCAAATTTTCATCCCCCATATCTTGGGAAGAGTCTGGATTTGTTTACCCCCATTTTCCCCAACAGAGATTTGAGGCAAACCCCTGGGACAACATTCTGGGGAGTTTGCAGGCCACGGTGGGTCTGACAACCACTGGTCTGAAGGCAACTTCTTCCATCCTGCCTCCTGTAGGTCTTTTCCCAGTGACCAACTGCAGAAGCGCTCAAGTCCCTGATTTAGAATACTGTGTAGGGAAAATGCTTTGCCAATTGCCTCTGTTGTTGATGTTGGACAGGAGGACTGCATAGATGTATTTTGTCCCTTGTGTTCTACAGGTACTTTAAGAGTATTAGGCCCATCTAGATTGTGTTTTGCCAACATAATAGCCTCTCTCTTGTTTTTCCCTTCCTTTGATCCTGGTTTAACAGATCATGCTAAGAAAGAAAAAATGATAGCATCAGTCTGTTCAAAGGGATTATTTTGGAAAATGACTTCCCCAGTTTTCTTTTCCTCTGTATTTGGGTCTTTTAGAATCTCTGTGTTGAATCAGGGGACTGTACTACCAGACTTAGGATTGTTTTCCAGTCTTGAAACTGCATTAGACATTTCTTTATCTTGTACAGCAGTTTTTAAACCTTCGTTCCCCTTCTAGCTACTTTGCCCAGTTTTAGAGCTAGTTTCAGTAGGAACTTCTGCCTTAATATCACTGCCTTCTACTTCCTGCAGGTTATTCAAAATATTCACCTCTTGGGGCTCTAGGTACATGAATCCCTCAGGTTTCCTGCCAGCCCTGTTCATATCTGCATCAGTGATTGAAATAATAGGGTGAAGATTTACCTGCGGGAGTGTCTGTCAGCTTGCTCCTTCCTCGTCCTTTGATGTTGATGCATCATACTCAGAGCTGTCAGATGGGCCATACTCATTGTCAGTTTCTTCACTGTGATCCAGTAACTTTAATTCAGCTTGTTTTCTTGCCATAAAAGCTGCATATTTCTCTTTGGCTTTCTCTAATGCTTGCAGAAGTTCTTCTTTACTTTTGCACTTAATTCCTTCCATCGGAGTCCTCTCACAGTCCTTATTTCCATCAATATTACTCAAGTCCTCGATCGAGAAAAGCATCTCTTCTTGTTTATTTTGAACTAATTCTTGGTTTATTTCCAGTAAAGTAGTCTCTTGCAATATGAGGTCATGGGAGGAGGCCATCTCCCCAGCCACATCAGCACTTCCTTCTCCTCCTCCTCAGTCTGGCTCCCGTTTGGGCTACTCCATCCCTGCTCACAGGAAGTCAAGCCCCCTGCTGGCAGGAGAGTAGGGGAATTTCCCTGGTGTCCTGGCTAAATTTTCCTCATTCACTAAAATACCACCAACAGCCTAATCTGGTTCAATTTCAGTTGCTTATCATCTGAATTCCCCCCCCCCCGGTCACCCCTGAAAAAGGGACTTCTATGTCCAGTGGGCTTACCGGGTCAACAAAATTCAACAAACAAATTCAGATTGATAGGCAAGGCAGTAGAAGAAAAATAGGACAGCACTGCACCTCTCTTTTTTGGTTCTCTTCAGTTATATGTCAGTTCTGACCTCTCCCTCCCTCTCCCCCCCCAATTTGAAGTGACTGAATTGTATTTTAAATTTCACAATACAAAAATTAGCTTTCCCCAGAGTGGAGCAGGACAGAACCTACATATAAATGACTAAGACACTTCTGTTCTGATTGTCCCACCCAGAGTGTGGACAGAAGAGAACACAGAACCAATTACATACAAACACTTAAGGAAAACCCTTATATATGCTGTATTAACATTTTTACAACATAGGCATGTCATTCATCAAATCACTACCTCAATTTGTCTTGTCATGCTATCTCTTTTTAGGTTCTCTTACTCAGTTATATGTAGGTTCTGACCCCCTTCCCATTTAAGTAACTGAACTGTATTTTAAATTTCACAATTCAAAAATTAGCTTTCTCCCAGAGTGGAGAAGGATAGAACCTACATATAAATGACTAAGTGATGGCAGTCTAGCTCTCATTGAAGGAAATATCACAGGTTTCTGCACTTTGATACCCTCACATGTGTTGCTGTATACAAAAAGGGCTCTTTACAGTTATTTATTATCAATTCATCTCCTTAGCATAGCCATATACATAATTATTAGTCAATTTTTCATCCTCCATTTTTGTGTTTAACACTTACCTAACTATCCCAGACAGAAAAGAACACAGACAGAAGACTTCTCTAGTCTGGCCAACAGACCAATAGTCCTTCTCCTTCCACTATCCCCCTTTCCCCCTGTTTACACACACAGTGACTGACACTGGTCTGATACTGAGTATTGACAGTCAGACTCAGACAGATGATAGATGAGACTTGGCATTAATTTGTGGCAATCAGACAATGATATAGTGGAAATCATGATCATTTTACATACTTTGTTATAAAGGCAGGCACTGGTGTGGTGGTAGTCTCTCTGCTGGCAGAGTTTCAATTGCACTGGCACACTGGGTCATTGACAAAAGACTTCTCTAGTCTGGCCAACAGACCAATAGTCCTTCTCCTTCCTCTATCCCCCATTCCCCCTGTTTACACACACAGTGACTGACACTGGTCTGATACTGAGTATTGTGTGAAGTCCATCTTCTTCCAAGTTGTGTACAGGGTGTGCTTTTGAAACAACTGAGAAGCTGCATGGGATATATTATTTTGAATGAAATATCTGTAACTAATCTCTCTCTCTTGCTTACATCTGAGAGAAGTTTTCCTCACTTTTAAAGTGGTATTGCTTTGTGTTTATTTTAGTTTTTAATTCAGGAAGTTTTTTTTTTAAACTGCTTATCTTGTCAGCATCCTCAGAAGGGCTGAAATAACTGCATATTTGATTTTTCTTTGTGGCTAACAAACCACCAGGCTGTTTTGGGGCTAGAGAGGTTTACCTGTGTCTGACTTGGATGTCTGGGTTTTTCTCTGTTTGATTAGTAGGGTAGTTTCTCTGTCAAATTGTTGTGTTGGGTATCTTGCTGACAGGAAGGCACTCATTGCAGTGGTGGGTGAGAGCTTTTAGCTGATTGTTCTGTGAGGGCACAGTTTAGGCCCAACCCCTTCCACCCCTCACCCCACCACCCCTGGAAATAGTTCCTTTATACCTGAGGTTCTGACATCATTTTGTCAAGTGTAAGGTGCATTTCACTGTCATATCCTTTCTAGTACACTGCACTGACAATATAAGCATACACATTGTATAATATATATTTCTATATAACAAATCACACATGCATGTGCACATACACACACATACAAACAAACAAACAAAAAAAGGTAGATAAACATATGGGAAGTAGTGCAATGTAATGTCTGTGGGGCAGCAGTCTTCCGGGAGTCTTTCTGGAGGCTGAGATGCTGCCCTATTTGCAGACAACTATCTGCCCTGAGGGAGGAAGTTGCCTGTCTTCAGGCTGCACTGGACAGTAGTAAGGAAACCTTCCCCCAGGCCACACTGGACAGTAGGAAGGAAACCTCGCCCATCCAGGGAGCACTAGCACCACCACCACTACCTCAGAGGTTGCAAAAAAAGCACAGCAGTTGGACCACAGTGGGCTCAGGGAGGGTGAATATGGTGGAACAGAGGAACACCCAGTCAATTGTTCCACTCCACAATCCATATACCATTCTGGGGGAGCATAGCTCCCCTATGGATGCACCCGTAGAGAAGACTGATGACAACTGTCACAAGGGAGGCCCACAGGAAAGAGGCAGAGGACACCAGAGGGAAAGGAAGCAGCTCCTGGTGGGGACTCAATTATTAGGGGTATAGAACTGGGGGGAGCTGGGAAAACTGAAGTAAGGTGCCTGCCTGGTGCCATGGCTTGGAGGGACAGGAAGCGCATCCTCAGGATCACGAGAACAGCAGCAAGGAATTCTAAGCTGGATGTAATTGTCCACCTAGGGACAAATGACTTGGCTTATCATGAGATTAGAGCAGTGCAGGAGGACACTGCAGAGTTGGGCAGTGGCCTAAGGCAAGTAGCACACACAGTATCCTTCTCAGAGGTGCTGCCTGTCAAAGGCATGGGGGAGGTAAGGTTAATTGGCACCATGCAGTTTAATGAATGGTTGAAAAAATGATGTGGAGCACAAGGGTTTGGCTTCATTGGATACTGGGGTTCCACCTGGAGGGACATCAGCCTATACTGGCAGGATGGTCTGCATCTGTCCAGGAAGGGAACAAGTCTTTTGAGCAATCAGTTTAAATGCTTCACTGGCAATCTTTTAAACTAGTCAAAGGGGGAGGCACTGACAAGCAGCAGGAAAATCCCAGCCTCTCCCTACAAAACAGGGTACTAAATGAGAAAAAGACCAAGGTAGAACAATCAGTGGGGGATGCTGCAACAGAAGGTAAAGCCATCAAAAAATGGAGAGCAATGAGTACCAATGCCTGTAGTCTAGGTAACAAGCTTCCTGAATTAGTGGCCTTGATGGAGGAGGAACATCTGGATATTGTGGCAGTCACAGAAACATGGTACACACAAAACCATGACTGGGACATAAACATACCAGGATACACTATCTACAGGAGGGACAGGGAGGGTAAAAAGGAGGAGGAGAAGTTTTTACATAAGGGAAGGAATAAAGCAACAGAACAAAAGGGTAAACAGGGAGGAGAAGAAGCACTGTGGGTAAATTTGGAGACAGGCAATGGCACCACAATCCGCACAGGGGTTGTATACAGACCCCCCTTCTCAGGGGGAGGAAATGGACAAGGAAATGATAGAAAGTATACTTAGAATGGTGGAAAAAGGGGAGATATTGATGATGGGTGATCTAAAAATTCCAAATGTTAACTGGAGCGCAGTCACAGCTGCCACTTCAAAGAGTGCAGTTATTCTAGATGCCCGACAGTTGGCATGCCTTAGACAACTAGTACTGGAGCCCACTCGAGAGGGAGCAATATTAGACTTGATTCTCTCAAATGGAGATGGAGAGAGGTTCACAGATGTAGAAGTGGGTAGCCATCTGGGAACTAGCGACCATCGAACAGTATGGTTCATGATAAATACAGCAATCGAGTCAACCCATACAAAGACAAAAGTACTGGACTTTAGGAGGGCTGACTTTGCCAAAAAGGGGGAGAGCCTAAGGAATGCACTAGCAAATGGGCAGGAAGGAGGGGTGGAAGAACAATGGGGAATAATAAAAACTGCCATCACAGAGGTAACGAGCCTTTGTGTGAAGCAAATAAACAAAACAAGACGATGTAAGAAACCACTATGGTTCTCAAAGGAAGTGACAGTGAAGGTTCAAGAGAAAAAGAAAGCATTCAGGAAGTACAAGGAATCGCAGAAGGAGCAGGACACAGAACTGTATCAGTTAAAGCAAAAGGAGGCTGGGAAGACAGTCAGAACAGCAAAGGCCCAAACCGAGGAAAAGATAGCCAACTCAGTTAAGAAGGTGGATAAAACCTTTTATAGGTACATCAGGGAGCAAAGGAAGACTAAGGGAGGGATAGTGAGGCTTAATAAAGGGGAGGGAGGGTGGGCAGAGGGAGACTGTGAAAAGGCAAGAGATACTAAACAAATATTTTTGCTCAGTATTTACAAAGAAGAGGGGAGGTACATAAAACAAACAGTAGTAACACTCTGGATACAGAAGTCGATACCAGCCCATTTACAGAAGAAAGGGTTCTGATAGAACTCTTAAAACTGAAGGTGGACAAAGCAATGGGGCCTGATGGGATTCATCCCAGAATTCTAAAAGAGCTAAGGGTAGAACTAGTGACACCACTGACTACCTTTTTTAAAAGAATCATAGGAGGATGGGGTGGTACCCGAGGACTGGAGGAGGGCAGATGTGATTTCCCCTTCACAAAAGTGGGAGGAAGGAAACTACAGATCTGTTAGTTTAACCTCAGTGATAGGGAAAATGATGGAATCACTTCTGAAGGAAAGAACTGTCGAGTATCTAGAGGCCAGAGGGGCACAGGACCCTAGGCAGCATGGATTCACAGTGGAAGGTCATGCCAGATGAATCTGATAGATTTCTTTGACTGGGTGACCAAAGTAGTAGATCAGGAGGGCTGTGGACAAGGCCTACCTAGACTTTAGCAAGGCATTTGACACAGTCCTACACAAAGATTAATATACAAGTTAGCCAGCCTGGGGGTGGGTCCCAAGATGACAGCCTGAAAGAACTGGCTGGAGAATAGGACACAGAGAGTAATAGTAAATGGAGTCCACTCAGAAGAAAGGAGGGTTACTAGTGGGTCACCGCAGGGTTCAGTATTAGAATCCGTCTTCAATGTCTTTATAAGCGACATTGCAGAAAGACTAGAGGAAAAGTATGTCTTTGCAGATGACACTAAGATCTGCAACAGAGTTGATGCACAGGGTGGGTGGAAAGGATGAGAAGAGACTTGGCAAGGTTAGAGGAATGGTCAAATGTATGGCAGCTTAGATTCAATGCTAAGAAGTGCAAGGTAATGCACCTGGGAAACAAAACTCAGGGAAGAGTACACAGTGGGGGGTGAGATACTAACAATAACAAAAATGGAAAGGGACCTGGAGGTAGTCATATCAGATGACCTAAAGGTGGGCAAGCAATGTGAGAGGGCAGCAAGGAGGGCTGGGGGGATACTGGGATGCATAGGGAGAGGCATCACCAGTAGAAAACAGGAAGTTATTATCCCTCTGTACAGACAGCTGGTCAGACCACATCTGGAGTACTGTGTGCAGTTCTGGAGACCCAATCTCCGCAAAGACATAGACAGGATGGAAGCTGTCCAGAGGAGGGCAACTAAAATGGTGCAGGGTCTGCACTGGAAGACATATGAAGAGAGACTAAAGGAGCTTAATGTGTATAGCCTCGAGGAAAGGAGGGAGAGGGGGGACATGATATAAACTTTCAAGTACCTCAAGGGAATCAACAAAGTCCAAGAGGGTAGCATCTTTCAAAAAAAGAGGTGCGCAAGAACAAGAGGGCTCAATTTGAAGATGGGGGCGGCTCAGAGGTAATTTAAGGAAGAATTTTTTCACAGAGAGGGTTGTAGATGCATGAAACGGCCTTCCAGAGGAGGTTGTGGAGTCAAAATCAGTGGTGGAATTCAAGCATGCATGGGACAGACATAAGGCAATTCTGGGGGGAAGGGGTAGGAAGAAGTAGGCTGCTGGTTAACTAGGATCTGCAGCTTATCCAGTAGGTAGGGAAATGGGCAGACTGGGTGGGCCAAGCGGTCCTTATCTGCCGTCAAATTCTATGTTTCTATGTTTCTATATTGACAGTCAGACTCAGACAGATGCTAGATGAGACTTGGCATTAATTTGTGGCAATCAGACAATGATATAGTGGCAATCATGATCATTTTACATACTTTGTTGTAAAGGCAGGCACTGGTGTGGTGGTAGTCTCTCTGCTGGCAGAGTTTCAATTGCACTGGCACACTGGGTCAGTCAGGTCATCATCCTGCTGTGCCTCACTGCTCTGCTCCCTTTGTGCTGCTCTGTGATCTTGCTCTCCAAGCAAGGCCCCTGCTGCTGGTACTGGCAGTTAGTATTTTTACTAGCGCCTTTATCGATCGCGATTGGCACCTGCTTCTGGCACTGCTGCTGCTTAGTTCTTTTGTTTAGTGAAGTACTAACTAAATAGTGATTTATAGCAGCAGGCAGCAGCTAGGAAGAACAGAAGAAAACTGGGCTGGCTGGTGGCGGTAGCAGCAGCGATTCAGTCAGTGGGCGGCACACTTCTTGCACTTGTCCCTATCTCCCTGATGCTTATAGGCAGCTCTGCTTCTCTCTCTGTCTCTCTCTCGCTTTCTCTAGTGGTGATCAAGTGAATTCTTCCCTGGCGCTCTGGAACTCTTCTCGGGCTAGGTTTGTGTGAGTTCAGAGCACCAGAGCAGTCCTGTTTTATGTTCCTCATTTGGACCAGAAGGGGAACACAAAAATCAGGTCCGTGTGTGGACTGTGGGCGAGGGTGCTAAAACAGCAATGGACAGCATCGAAGTCATACAATTGGCTACAAGGACAGCCTACATTACTGTTGCATCTAGAATATGGGGATGCGGGGATTTTTCAGAGAGGCAAATGGCGAGCCTGGTGAATCAGTGATGGTGGTGTGGACCACATGGGCTAAAAGAGAAAAATCACACAAATGGCCAGTCAGTTCAGGACGGTGGGACAAAGAGCAGAAAAACGGGATTTCTTGCAAAATCCAGGACAGTTGCGAGGTATGGTGTGATAACAGACTTGTTTAATCATCTTCCATTTACACCTTTTGCAGATTGTGTGAGAGGCCCTTTGGCACAGTGCATTCCTGCTTAAAGCAGAACCATCCTAATATTCCATGGTGTTTTGCATATATATCCCATAATGCTTTGCATTATGTGGGTATGGGTGATTTTTCTATTTGTTGAATCATAGCCTGCTCCACCCCCTAAGGGTCAAAACAGTGGCACACATAATGCACTCACTCCTTTAGCAAATTGGCCAGTCTCCTACAGTCAGTGTATGTATGTAACACACATTACTGTTAGAAGTAGAATACACCAAAGATGGCTTATTATAAAAAAGAGAGCAGTATGTAGGCATCTAAAGGATACAAGAAAACATGAATGCCCAATGTGTCTGGATTTTGTTAATCTCTACAAGCCACACACATTCATTCTAAAGTCTAATATCCAGTGCACAGCATCATGGGATTGCAAATTCAGGGGCAATCTAGTTGGAAATGTCTCAACATGCATGGCATTCTGCATACCATGAAAACTATTTAGATCTCAGCACACCCAAATCATGCAACTAAACATAACCATAATCATCCTAAAAGCATCCTAAAATGCACAGCCGATATACATGAAACAATATGCTTTACAAGCTTTGCTTGAACCCTAAAACTGTATGGGAGGGGCATCCATGTAAAACCATTAACAAGAAGAATAGGAACAACAGTGTCAAAAGAAATAAGCCTGCAGGGAAACACTTGTAAGTATATAGCACATTTATATAGCACAATCCACTGCCTATTCTCAAATTATACAACATTGATACAACCACAATATGGTTTAGTGATGGTACTATACTCATACATATTTGTAGTTTTAAGCTGATTAAAGCTGCACTGTCAGTGTTTACCCATCGTTTTTCTCACAGTCATTTTGTTTAAAAAAAGTTTAAGTAGCAGAACTTGCTTCTTGCATAGTATCTGCATCAGCTGTCCTTTCTTTGAATTCTGTCATATTTCCTTCATTTTGCCCATTTATGTAATTAGGTTTGGCCCGCGGAGAAGTCTCCCGTTCTCTGGTGCCACCCATTACGCAGTGGCGTCACACTCAAATGCTTTTGCCATATACAAGCACGTCGATGACTGCTTTTCTCACCTGTGCTCAGGCATTCCATCTCATTTACTGTCCGGTGCTCAATCCATCTTTGACTACCTAAGGTTCCTGCTGAAACTGTCTGTAAGGTGAGTTCCGAGTACACTAGCCATCACTGTTTTTATTGATCTCTTTATTTTAATTTTTCTTTCTTCTCTTTTTTTTTCAGGCACATTTTGGCAGAGGCAAAAAGTAGCATTTAAATTCTGGGCAGTGTCCTCTTCCATTCTGTGAAATTTTTTTTGTCGCCCTATCACCTGGTCGCAGTCATAATGTTGCCAATGGTGCTGGCGACATTATGACCACTGCCTCTGTAATACCGTTATCGAGTTTCTCCCAAAAATAGCAGCTTCCCAACAGATAATAAGTCACAGCCGACAAAAAGGAGAAATTAGGGCTACAGCTCAATTCAGCACTTTATCTCAGTGCCTGTCAATTCTGTCCTTACATTCCAGTGCTGCTCAACTCAGCACTGTCTCATTACAGTGCTTCCCATTTCAGCATTCAGAAATCCCCTTTCAGTTCGTTTTTTTTAGTGTTACAGTATTTGTACCCAGCTTATAAATTTGTTAGGGATAGCATCTAAAAATGAATACAAAACCAAATCCCTGTCAGCTGTCCTACTACCAGCATTGTACTCACTGGTAATAGCTGCGGTTCTAAAGTTCAAGACCACATATTTGCGATTTCTCCTTACAACAACATGACCTTGCATAAGCTCTAATTGAAAGCATGCGAAGCAAGAACCAAGTAAATAATATGTAAATAAATGTGTATGTTTTATTTCAGGATGGAAAAATGTAACGTTTATCCGTCAAGAAATAAAACATATATGTATAGTGGCTCATCATGGTAGCTAGCATACTTAAGTGTGTGTGTGGGGGGGCGGCATGTGACAGTACACTACACTGATCTGATCTGAAGAGCTGATGAAGTGCAAGAGGTCCGTTCTTGACATTAGTCAGAAACTCCAAATCCCTGATTGCTTAGAGGGTGGACAGAAAGTTGTAGAAATAGCACGGCAGTTCGGGGTTGGAAATGCCACAATGTGCGACTGCACAGGCTCACAAAAAGAATAAAGAACGACTGACTGTTCTTGCTGCAAGCAATGCCACAGGGTCATATAAACTGTCTTTACTAATCATAAGGAAATCCCTGAACCTGAGGTGTTTTAAACAAACCAACATGTCCAGCCTGCATGCCCTGTGCAGTGTCAGTGGAAAGCAAGGAAAAATGCAGAGCTTTTGAAGGACCGTTTTTTTTGTTTGTTTTTTTCCCAAAAGTTTTGTGCCATCTGTAAAAGCTCACCTACACAGTCAAGGATTACCAGTGGGGCAGTTCTCCTTACTGATGATGTAGAGGCTCACCCGAGCTGTGAAACACTGAAAACAGAGGACGGCTGTATCAGATGCGCATTTTTACCACCTAACATCACAGCATCCATTTACAGGGAGCAGGTAGTTCAGCCACTCGATCACCACAGACCGCAACAAAACAATCCATATAAAAAAAGCTCATTTCTTTCTTTATTTGAAGACAGTATAAAATGAAAAGTGTTCCAAAGTGCAGCAGTGCAGATAAGGATCCACCCCTTCCTTATGTTCTTATGGATTGTTTCCAGTCCTCACGTTCGTGAGGGAGGGGTGGATCCTTATCTGCACTGCTGTACTTTGGAACATTTTTCATTTTTATACTGCCTTCAAATAAAGGAAAATGAACTTTTTTATACATGGATTGTCTTGTTGCTGTCTGTGGTGATCGAGTAGCTGAACTGCCTGCTCCTTGTAAGTATTGTGTTTCACTTGGCACCGATCTGCATTTGTCTAGCTACCTTGTTTGCTTTACTGGTACTACAGCATCCATACAGCCAGTGGATCAGGGTATTCTGGCTACTGTTAAAATATTTTACCATACTAAACTGCTGACCACTGTACTGCTTGAGGAAAATGAGCAGAGTGCAGTGGTGGACATCATAAAGTCCATCACTATCATGGATGCCCTCCTCATACTTGCAGAGGCTTGGTGAGAAGTGAAACTGGAAACAATCCATAAATGCTGGTGAAAAATCCACACTACTGTTACAACCACCCTCAACAAATACATAGTTGGAGACTGATCAGTTATTGGAGGTTACACTAGCCCTCCATAAAGCCTCAGAACAGATGGACTTTGCCAGTGGATGTCATTGAGGATTGGGCACACACAGATGACAATGAAAGTGGCTATGGCAAAATGACAGGCAGTGAAATCATTGTCTGTTAAAAATGAAAATGACAAGGAAGATGACAGCCAGCTAGGAACAGACAGAGGAAACTGTGCCCCCCCCCATGGACGCTGAAGCTGCATTGTTTGGGGGTCAACAGCAGGGTTTGAGCCATATAAATTTCAAAATCTCACTAGTAAATGTTGCTATGGAGAGTAAATTCAAATTTTAATTAAAATCCATCACTCTTTGTCTGGTGGACATGTGTCCCCTATCCTCCAGAGGTGAGATCTGAAGAGGCAGCTGGGCAGTAATTGTCACCACTGCAAATGAGCTGTGCTCAATGGTTAAAACCGTAATAAAAATAAGAAATAAAAAAAAGAAATTATACAGTGGCAATTAAAAATCCTGTAATCTAATTGGCTATCTACATTTGACAACAGTGAGTTTATCTGAGCACAACCTCACTGTATTGCTTTGTTGCTGCATTGTTTGCATCTTCTTTTAAGAAACAGAGATATATTTCCACACTAAAAATCTGCTAAAAACATAAAAAAACTCTTTTTCTCATTATTTTGTATAACAATGAGCCATTGTACAATAGCAGAAATGCACTCCAGGGTGTGCGTTGTGCTGGGATAACCTCACTTCTGGGACGTGGATGCACCCAGCCTGCGGCCCATGCCCCAATCACCGAGGCATGAGGTTATCCCAGCACAACCACACCCTGTCTTACATTATTGCTTAAATATACTTATTTATAGTCTAGTAACATTTTACAAAATTTCACTCACTTCCAAAATTTCAGAAGCATTAAAGAGAAATCTTTTAAATGCTAAAAAACATGAAACTTAACCAGTCTGATTCTGAGAAATAGTTTTCCTGTGTTGTAGAAGGGGAGGTAGGAATGAGTTTGTGTGGACTGTACATTTCATCCATTAGAATAAACACAGTACTACAGTGATTATTCTTTTCTTTCTAGTAGCAAGATTTAACTGCACGATGCCATAAAACTTGTAGACTCCTAGCAGTACCTGGAAGGAGGGTTTTCTAAGAACCGTCTTGGAAAAAGTTCTGAAGGACAGATGTCTCAAACCTAGGTTTCCTTCCAGAATGTCTATCCAGGCTGTAGTTTTTAATGTGAATGTGCGAATAGACGATCAGGTAGCTGGCTGCTCTTTCAGATTTCGGAGGTGACAAAGGAACCTCCCTCGCCTACCTTTGATGCTGCTGTGCCTTTTGTATAATGAGCTCTTATTCCTACCAGAATCTCCTTGACAGCTGTGGAATAGCAAAAAGAAATACAAGAATCCATCTCACTGTAAGTCTTTTTGATGCTTAGTGACCTTTTCCCTCCTCACTGTATATTACAAACAGATGTGTTTTCGCTCTGATCTGCTCTGTTTTGAATTTGTAAAAACTAAGATCTCTTTTAACATCCAGGCTGTGAAGCCTTTTGTCACCTGGGGTTTGAGGGGGGTCTGCAAAAAGATACAGGGAGTGTTATACAGACTGGTTCAAATGGAAAGGAGCAGCCACCTTTGTTGAAAATGTAATTATTCTGGCCGGCCCGGTGGCACTGAAGGTTGAGGCACTGGATGCCTTATCTCATGCTGTGCCAGTGACCCATGTTTGGGAACGGGCATGGGCCTCCGGGGGTCGGTAGGGGGAAGAAGGCATTGAGCGTCCATAAGACTGCTCTCCCTCTCCGGGGTGGGAGGACACCAGTGGGTCACTGCATGACTGGCACCTAGTGGAGGCTGGGCACTGGTGCACCGAATCACTGCACAAGAAGGGGATAGGTGAGGCAGATGCTTGGAGGAGCGCGCATGGGAGCGTGTGCGTTCGCTCCTTGTGGCGTCATTGCATGCCTCGCCTATGGGACAAAAACGTAGGTGGAAAATCAGGGTACTGGCGCCGCAGTATGAAAGTCAGTCCCCACAGGTGCTGCCCCCTCAATAGGCATTCGAACTCCCAGCACTGAATCCGGAGTTACGGTGGGTTGAGGGATCCCCACTGCCCTGCCACCGAGGGCAAAGCCGTGGGGCAGCTGGAATGGGTCGGGTAGTGAGTGGGGACGGGGCTAAGGGATCCGACAGAAGGCACTGCCGCCAGGGACCAGGCGGATAAAGAGAGTACCAAAAAAGAAAATGTAATTATTATGGTCACTACTTTTTTCATAAGGGGGGGGAGTCATTTGGGTCTGTACAGAGTAACTCCCTGACCGTCTAGTTGAAGTGTTGGTCATCAGAAGCAGTATTTTCCAAGTCAGAAATATTAACTCTGAGGAGGCCATGGGCTCAAAAGGTGGGCTTATCAATTGTATTAACACCAAATTCAAATCCCAAATCAAATGTCATGTGGCCTGCCAGCCTGAGAAGATCTTTAGCCTTTGCTGGATGGCCTACTAGCAGGAATTTGCAGACTGAGACAATGCTTAGGATCTCTGCACTGGGGGGAAGATTTGTCCTAGTTTGTATTCAGTTATGCACTAATGAATTCTAACACCTGTGTTGGTTCCAGCTGAGATTTAGCTAAATTGAGAAGGAGCCCCAACCGTTGCATGGTGGCCGTAACCTTTTGGATTGGGTTCCGTGTCAAAAGGGTGAAAGCAGAATGGCGATCACTAAAACAGCTTATGGATAGTGCAGAATGGCAAATTCGGGGATGTCTCTCTATAAAGGGGAGCTGTGCCCCCCACACCCCCCTTACTAAATATGCTAACTCTGGGGTGGGGTGGACCTTGGGAAGGGGGTACAGAGACATCACTGAATATGTCCTTCGGCATTATCCATAAGCTATTTTAGCAGTCGCCATTCTGCTTTCGCCCTTTCAACGTGCTATGCTTATATGGCCCACTGCACCTCTTCTTTTGTTTTTTTACCACAGATAAGTCAGTCATCTAGATATAAACTACAGTGCTCTGTCTGCTAAGTGCTGCTTCAACTACTGACAGGCACTTTGTGATCACTCTTGGTTGCTGTTGTGAGACCAAAGACATCGGTCTGAATTGGCTCGCCTTTTCCCCCTCTGAACTTGAGGTATTTTTTTTTTGTGACTGGGCCTTACTGAGATGTGGAAGGAAGTATCCTTTTAGGTCTAGTACACACAGACTGTCTCCTTTGTGTAGCAATGGTATTATGGTTTATAACATTAAAATCTTGAACTTTTTTGTCTTTATATGTCTGTCTAGACATCTGAGGTCCAATATGGCTGCCACTCCCCATTATTCTTAAAAGTTCATAAGTACTGTGAGAATAACCTGTTTCCCAGTTGGGAAAAAAGGTATGTTCTCCGCTACATTTAACTCCAGGAATTTTTGTACTTCTAATTCCAGTAGAGCCCTCTGTTCTGGGACTTATGATTAGAACTGTCATAGATTTTTCAGTTCTGAAAATTCTTGGAACTGAAGGCTCAGCCCCTCTCATGATCTCGACCACCCATTGATCTGTAATTTTCTCCCAGTCTTGGAGATACATAGAAACATAGAAACATAGAAACATAGAATTTGACGGCAGATAAGGACCGCTTGGCCCACTCAGTCTGCCCATTTCCCTACCTACTGGATAAGCTGCAGATCCTAGTTAACCAGCAGCCTACTTCTTCCTACCCCCACCCCCGAATTGCCTTATGACTATCCCATGCATGCTTGAATTCCACCACTGATTTTGACTCCACAACCTCCTCTGAAGGCCATTCCATGCATCCACAACCCTCTCAGAAAAATACTTCCTTAAATTACCTCTGAGCTGCCCCCTCTATCTTCAAATTGTGCCCTCTTGTTCTTGCACACCTCTTTTCTGAAAGATGCTATCCTCTTGGACTTTGTTGATTCCCTTGAGGTACTTGAAAGTTTCTATCATGTCCCCTCTCCCTCCTTTCCTCGAGGCTATACATATTAAGCTCCTTAAGTCTCTTCATATGTCCTCCGGTGCAGACCCTGCACCATTTTAGTTACCTCCTCCTGGACAGCTTCCATCCTGTCTATGTCTTCTATGAGATTGGGTCTCCAGAACTGCACACAGTACTCTACATGGGGTCTCACCAGCTGTCTGTACAGAGGATAATAACCTCCTGTTTTCTACTGGTGATGCCTCCCTATGCATCCCAGTATCCCCCCAGCCCTCCTTGCTGCCTTCTCACATTGCTTGCCCACCTTTAGGTCATCTGATATGACTACCCCAGGTCCCTTTCCATTTTGTTGTTGTTAGTATCTCACCCCCATTGTGTACTCTTCCCTGGGTTTTGTTTCCCAGGTGCATTACCTGCACTTCTTAGCATTGAATCTAAGCTGCCATACATTTGACCATTCCTCTAACCTTGCCAAGTCCCTTCTCATCCTTTCCACCCCACCCTGTGCATCAACTCTGTTGCAGATCTTAGTGTCATCTGCAAAGAGACATACTTTTCCTTCAGTCCTTCTGCAATGTCGCTTTTAAAGACATTGAGGGACTAGTCCTACTCTGAACCCTCACGGTACCCGCTAGTAACCCTCCTTTCTTCTGAGTGGACTCCATTTACTATTACTCTCTGTGTCCTATTCTCAGCCAATTTTTACCCAGGCTGTCATCTTGGGACCCACTCCCAGGCTGGCTAACTTATATATTAATCTTTGTGTGGGACTGTGTCAAATGCCTTGCTAAAGTCTAGGTAGGCCATGTCCACAGCCCTCCCTGATCTACTACTTTGGTCACCCAGTCAAAGAAATCTATCAGATTCGTCTGGCATGACCTTCCCACTGTGAATCCATGCTGCCTAGGGTCCTGTGCCTTCTGCCCTCTAGATGCCGACAATTCTTTCCTTTAGAAGTTATTCCATCATTTTCCTATCACTGAGGTTAAACTAACAGGTCTATAGTTTCCTGCTTCTGCCTTGCTCCCACTTTTGTGAAGGGGAATCACATCTGCCCTCCTCCAGTCCTCTGGTACCACCCCATCCTCCCATGATTTGTTAAAGAGGGTAGTCAGTGGTGTCACTAGTTCTACCCTTAGTTCTTTTAAAATTCTGGGATGAATCCCATCAGGCCCCATTGCTTTGTCCATCTTCAGTTTTAAGAGTTCTTTCAGAACCCTTTCTTCTGTAAATGGGCTGGTATCAACTTCTGTATCCAGAGTGTTACTACTGTTTGTTTTATGTACCTCCCTCTTCCTTTGTAAATACTGAGCAAAATATTTGTTTAGTATCTCTGCCTTTTCACATTCTCCCTCTGCCCACCCTCCTCCCTTTATTAAGCCTCACTATCCCTCATGGTCTTCCTTTGCTCCTGATGTACCTATAAAGGTTTTATTCCCCTTCTTAACTGAGTTGGCTATCTTTTCCTCAGTTTGGGCCTTTGCTGTTCTGACTGCCTTCCCAGCCTCCTTTTGCTTTAACTGATACAGTTCTGTGTCCTGCTCCTTCTGCGATTCCTTGTACTTCCTGAATGCTTTCTTTTTCTCTTGAACCTTCACTGCCACTTCCTTTGAGAACCATAGTGGTTTCTTACATCGTCTTGTTTTGTTTATTTGCTTCACACAAAGGCTTGTTACCTCTGTGATGGCAGTTTTTATTATTCCCCATTGTTCTTCCACCCTCCTTCCGCCCATTTGCTAGTGCATTCTTAGGCACTCACCCATTCTAGCAAAGTCAGCCCTCCTAAAGTCCAGTACTTTTGTCTTTGTATGGCTTGACTCTATTGCTGTGTTTTATGAACCATACTGTTCGATGGTCGCTAGTTCCCAGATGGCTACCCACTCTACATCTGTGATCCTCTCTCCATCTCCATTTGAGAGTATCAAGTCTAATATTGCTCCTCTCGAGTGGGCTCCAGTACTAGTTGTCTAAGGCATGCCCCTGTAGGGCATCTAGAATAACTGCACTCTTGAAGTGGTAGCTGCAACTGCGCTCCAGTTAACATCTGGCATATTCAGATCACCCATCAGCAATATCTCCCCTTTTCTGCTATTCTAAGTATACTTTCTATCATTTCCTTGTCCACTTCTCCCTGAGAAGGGGTTCGTATAATAACCTGTGCGGATTGATTGTGTTATTATTATGTTCCAAATTTACCCACAGTGCTTCTTCTCCTCCCTGTTTACCCTTTTGTTCTGTTGCTTTTATTCCTTCCCTTATGTAAAGAACTACTCCTCCCCCTCTTTTACCCTCCCTGTCCCTCCTGTAGATAGTGTATCCTGGTATGTTTACCAGGTATGTTTACCTGGTATGTTAAAAGAGGTACTCCACTATCTGGCAGTGGTTTTGTGGGATCAAGGACACCTTTCTCTGGGATTAGTTTTGACCTGGTCTGGAAGTGCAGAAGCTGTTTAAGCTCTTGCCCTTCTACCCCTAGCTCTATGGGCACCTCTGTTGGAATAACTGTCTGCCATTCCTCCCTTTCTGTAGGGCCTGGAGCTAAAATTTTGAAAAATTGCCTTATACTCATCAACTTTTTTCATGTACCCTTCTGTGTTGTCTCCAAAAAAGAGAGGTCCCCGCAAAGAGTAAATAATTTGCCATATGCTGTATGTCAGAAGGCAAGCCTGTAGTTATTAACTGTGCATATCCCCTTGTGGGCACTGAACATGCTATTACTATAGAGGCTGTGTCATTAATGTCAACTGCCATTTGAAACTGGTACTTGGCAGTTACCAAACTAGCATTCACTGTATGGACAATTTGTGTTTTCTCCTGGCTTATTAAACTTTCATAATGAGGCATAATAAATGGTATCTTATATTACTTTCTGATAGGGTGTACTGTAGCTCAAAAATGCTGCCTCTTGAAATCAGGGTTGTGGAGGCAAGCTCTTTTTACCCAAATTGCCATTTTGCTAGAATCTGTCTGCAGAAACTGTGGTAAAATTCACTTTTGCCTTTTCACATGCAGCCTCCTGAATTGGGCATTCAGGCTGGGATGTGCGTACACAAACTCAGAGCCCTTTCTTTGAACAACCTACAGCACCTTTTTTCAACTGTCTGTCAATTGCCAAAGTTAAAGATGGAGTCTGAAAAATCTTTTTTGTTGTATTTTTTTAAAGTTTTATGACTAGGGATCGAAACGTTTCTTGATGAAGAAAGCCCCAACATTCTCATAAACTCCACTTCCTCCACATCAGCCTGTTTCAGTAGCATGTAAAGCATTTCTTGGGGGTATGCACTGTGTGGCCCATACTGGAAGGGGAGGGCATTAGGGATATGCTGAAACTTATCTGGTACCTGTCTGTTCATTTTACTTTTAACCAACTTACTCTGGGCAAGCCAATTTGTAGAGTTGGTTCTAGATAGCAGAGGGACCTGTTTTGAACACTGTGTTTAGTGGGCTTAAAAAGGATTACAGTCTGTTGGCTATTATGGCAAGTTATCATGGTGGAGAAGTGGGAAGTCTGATTACAGTCTCTCTACTGCATGGAGCTCGTAACATCCCAGCTCAACGTTTGATAAATTTCATAGGAAATTAGGCTGTTGGACAACATATAGGGATTAATAGGAGTGAGAAGTGGACTAGGGAGAACTACAACCCAGTTCTGCTGAAGAAGTAGCATGATAGGGTTCACATGCACTGCTACATATTCTCATAATACACATGGAATGCATGAGAGCATATTACTGCTTCAGTAAATCTCTAGCTGTGCATGCCACAGCACATCACATTAGTTCTGGATTTGTTTTAAAACATAACATAGTAATAGTGGTAATTTTTCTTTTAAAACTATTTTTACATTTAGCATGCATGTCTGGATACAAACATTGACACTAGATATCAGTTGTGACTCAAGGCACAAATACTCTGTAATGCTAATTCTCTAAACTGGTCCTGTGTACAACCTGTTTAAAGAGGGACTCCTGCCAAAAGTGCTACATTGCAAAATTAGAATAATCATACCCCTAATAAATCTCATGTCAAAAATTAGGTTTCTACATTACTTCATTTTAAAGTTATGAGCTATTTTGTAACCTTGATTTCACTACCTATTCAAAAAAGCCAGTTTCAGTGAAGAGCCACTGATGATGTCATCTCCTGAACTCACACTCCAATCCTCCCTGTCAGCAACCTTATAGGACCTGCTTCTCCAAAGTTTAAGAAACAGTAGCTTTAGTAATCCTTTTTTTAAAAAATGACATAGGGTTGGTTGGCTGCATTGCTTGCATTTCCAGAATGTTCAGATGCATGGCACTGTAAGAAGGTGTCAGAAGGTGGTTTTGGAATGCAGCTCTGAACCAAGGCATAGAATGTCAAAGTAGTACACAAATTTAAAAATGTTGGGGGAGACACAGAATCTCAGAATGTGACAGGGGTGCACCATCTCAAAATGTGGTGGGACAATTAGTCTCGCAGTGCGACAGTGACACACATTTAAGAATTTGGCGGGGACTGGCAAATTTGGAACATAATGGGGATGCACGCTGTTGAAATGTAACAGGACACACCATTTATTCTGAAATTGCTTGTCCCTGCCATATGCCAGAATTGTACACTCCCACCATATTTCTGAATTGTGCATCACATCCCCTCCAGATTCCAACATTATGCATCCCAGCCACATTCTGAAATGGTGCATCCCTGCCACATTCTGAAATGGTGCATCCCTGCCAAGTTCCATAATTGGACATCCCCGCCAAGTTGTGTTTCAATGCCACATTCTAAAATTGTCACCACCACATTTCAAAATTGGGCATCACCACTACATTCTGAAAATATGCATCACTGCCACATTCTGAAAATATGCAGCACTGCCACATTTAGAAACTGCGTCACCACCACATTCCAAAATTGTACGTTACTGCCACATTCTGAAATTGTGCGTCATGTCGCATTTCAAAATTGTGTGTCACTGCCACATTCCAGAATTGTGCGTCACTGCCACATTTCAAAATTGTGTCATTGTCACATTCCGAAACTGTATGCCACCGCCACATTCCAAAACTGTACATCACCGCCATTATTCCAAAATTGTGTCACCGCCACATTCTGAAATTATCATTGTCACATTCCAAAAATTGTCTCACCACATTCCAAAATCGTATGTCACCACCACATTTCTGAAGCTGTGTGTCACCGCTGCATTCCCGAAATTATGCATCACTGCCACATTATGAAATTGTCACCACCACGTTCCTAAATTGTGCATCACCACCACATTCCAAACCTGTGCATCACCACCGTATTCCAAAATTGTGCGTCACCTCCGCATTGTGAAATTGTGCATCACTGCCACATTCTGAAATTGAGCCATCACTGCCACAATCTGAAATTGAGCGTCACTGCCACATTCTGAAATTGTGTGTCACTGCCACATTCCGAAATTGTGCGTCACTGCCACATTCCAAAATTGTGCATCACTGCCACATTTCAAAATTGTCACTGCTACATTCCAAAATTGTCATTGCCATATTCTGAAACTGCGTCACTGCCACATTCCAAAATCATGCATCACTACCGCATTCTGAACCTGGAACATCACCGCCACACTCCAAAATTATGCATCACTGCCACATTCCAAAATTGTAAGCCACGTCACATTCCAAAAATTGTGCGCCGCTACCATGTTCCTAAATTCAGCGACACCACCACATTCCAAACCTGTGCATCACCTCCGCATTCCCAAATTGTCACCTCTGCATTCTCAAATTGTGCATCACTACCACATTCCAAAATCGTGCCTCACTGCCACATTCTGAACCTGTGCATTACCGCCACATTCCAAAACTATGCCTCATCACCGCATTCTGAAATTGAGCATCACTGCCAAAGTCTGAAAAGATGCGCTACCGCCACATTCCAAAACTGTGCATCACCACCACATTCCAAAACTGCATCACCACCACATTCCAAAATTGTGCGTCACTGCTACATTCTGAACTTGTGCATCACCGCCACATTCCAGAGTTATGCGTCACTCACCACCACATTCAGAAACTGTCACTGCTGCATTCCAAAACTGCATCACTGCCACATTCTGAAACTGTACATCACCACCACATTCTGAAATTGTGCATCACCATCGCATTCCTAACCTGTGCGTCACCACCACATTTAGAAATTATGCATTGCCGCCACATTCTGAAATTGTGCATCACCGCTGCATTGCTCACCCGCCACAGCTAGCAGTGGAACCAGTGAACCAGAGGAGTGGCTATCTCTGCAAAGCAGTGTGCAAAAGATGGAGATTAGTGTCCAAAAGGTGGATAGGCAGAAAAGGGGCAAAATTCAGCAGAAGGGCAGACAGCAAGGAGAACCAGGGATAAATGACAACCAAGGAAGGGGCTGAGTAAAACAGTGAAGCAGTCTAGGGTGGTCAAATCATGGAAAACCATGTGTGAAATGCCAGGAGCCTTAGCAACAAGATAGAAGATCTGAGGCTGTCATGGTACAGTCAGACTGGACATTGTGGCCATCACTGAAACCTGGTGTAATGATAACCATGACTGGGAGATGGCCACACCTGGCTACAACATATTCAGAAGAGACAGAGCAGGCAGGAAGGGAGGAGGAGTGGTACTGTATGTGAAAAATGACATAAGGGGCCACAGAGATTCAGGAGGAACAAAATGGGGGAGAGATACTGTGGGTTAAGCTGGAAAGGAAAATGGGGCCAGCCATCCACACAGGTGTGGTCTATAGACCACCAGCCCAGGAGGAAGAAACAGATAGGAGTGATGCTAGCCATCCAAAGGATGGCAGTCAAGGGTGAGGTAGTACTGGTTGGAGACTTCAATATTCCAGACATGGACTGGAGCATCCCAGCAGCAGCATCAACTAGGGAGCAGATTTATCCTGGAATCCCTTCAGGGTGCCTTCCTCAAGCAACTGGTCATGGAACCAACTCGGCAGAAGGCAATACTGGACCTTCTGCTCACAAACAGGGACAGTGTGATGGGGTAACAGTGGGGAGCACCTGGGTAACAGTGACCACCAGTCATTGTGGTTTGAAATCACAGAAAGAGCAGACCCAAACCACACAAAAACACGTATCCTGGATTTTAGGGGGGCAGACTTTGGGAAAATGGGGAGATACTTGAAAGAGGCATTAAGGGGAATGGGACAGGAATCAAGGGTTGAGGAACAGTGGGCAGTATTTAAAATGGGGATTATAAGAACAACAGAATTGTGCATTAAGCAGGTTAGCAAGAGGAAAAGGAAGAGGAGACCATTATGGTTTTCCAAAGAGGTAGCAAAGAAAGTGAAAGCCAAAAAGATTGCATTCAGGCAATACAAAAAGACACAGGCAGAAGGGGATAGGGAGAAGTACCAGGAGAAACAAAGGGAGGCAGGGAAGTCAGGAAGGGAAGCCAAAGCTCAGACAGAAGAACACATTGCAAAATCAGTGGGTAAAGGGGACAAAACCTTTTACAGGTACATAAGTGAAAAAAGAAAGACAAAGGGAGGGATAGTGAGACTGAAGGGGGAGGATGGGAGCCACATGGAGGATGACAACAGTAAAGCTGACATATTGAACAGGTATTTCTGCTCAGTCTTTACTGAGGAAGAGGGGGGTAATGGGTCTGAATGGAGTACAAGGGGTGAGAATGGTGCAGAAATGGACTCAAGTCCCTTTACACGAGAAAGGGTCCTGAAGGAACTGGAAGTAATAAGAGTTGACCAAGCAATGGAGCCAGATGGGGTGCACCCCAGGGTCCTTAAAGAACTAAGAGAGGTGGTGGCTGAACCTCTGGCTATCCTGTTTAGCCAATCACTGGAAACAGGGGGAGGTACCCAAAGACTGGAGGACAGCAGATGTAGTCCCCTTATACAAAAGTGGGAACAAAGAGGAAGCAGGGAACTACAGACCAGTCAGCCTCACCTCGGTAGTGGGAAAGATCATGGAAGCACTACTGAAGGAGAGACTGGTGGAACATCTGGTTGTCAATGGACTACAGGACCCAAGGCAGCATGGTTTCACCAGGGGGAGGTCATGTCAGACCAACCTCTTTGAATTTTTTGACTGGGTGACTAGGGAGGTGGATCAGGGGAGGGCAGTGGACATGGCCTATCTGGACTTCAGCAAGGCCTTTGACACTGTGCCACATAGAAGACTATTACACAAACTGGGGAATATGGGTGTGGGCAGGACAGTAGTGTGTGGGTAGGTAACTGGCTTGGTGGCAGGACACAGAGGGTGGTGGTAAATGGCTGTCACTCCATAGAGGGAAGAGTGACCAGTGGGTACCACAGGGATCCGTGCTGGGACCGGTCCTATTCAACATCTTCATCAGTGACATTACAGCAGGATCTAGAAGGCAGAATTTCACTGTTCGCTGATGACACAAAGCTCTGTAACAGAGTAGACACACCAGAGGGTGTAGACAGAATGAGAGGGACCTGCAGAAACTTGAAGAATGGTCAAGGGTTTGGCAGTTGAAATTCAATGCAAAGAAGTGCAAGATAATGCATATGGAGCACAAAACCCTGGCACAATATATCAGTTGGGAGTGAGGATATAGCATGCACCAAGTAGGAAAAGGATCTTGGGGTTGTCATCTCTGATGACCTCAAGGTAGGGAAACAGTGTGACAAGGCATCAGGTAAAGCAAATAGGATGCTGGGATGTATAGGCAGGGGCATCACCAGCAGGAAAAGGGAGGTCATAATTCCGCTATACAAGACACTAGTGAGGCCCCACTTGGAGTACAGTGTACAGTTCTGGAGACCATACCTATATAAGGACATAGACAGGGTAGAGAAGGTTCAGAGGAGGGCAACAAAGATGGTGCATGGATTGCATCACAAGTCCTATGAAGACAGGTTGAAGGAACTGAACATGTACTCCCTGGAGGAGAGGAGGGAGAGAGGGGATATGATAGAGACATACAAGTATCTTATAGGGAAGAACAGGGTGCAGGAAAACACTATTTTTAAGCGAAAAAGAAGTTCCAGGACTAGAGGGCATGGGATAAAGTTGGAGGAGGATAATTCAGCGAAACATGAGAAGAATTTCTTCACAGAACGGTGGTGGACAAGTGGAACACCCTGTCAGAGGAAGTGGTGGGGGCTGAAACAATCACGGATTTAAGAATGCATGGGATAGACATAAAGGAATTCTAGAGGTCAGGGTAAGGGGAAACAGACTTCTAGGAAAATGAACTGAACCTGTATGCTTAAATGTAAGTAGACTGCGGGCTATAGGCCCCTATCTCGCCGACACCGTCTATGTATCTATGTATTCTGAACCCATGCATCACTGCCACATTCTAATATTATGTGTCACTGCCACATTCCAAAACTATGTGTCATCACTGCATTCCAAAACTGTGCTTCACCTCCGCATTCCAAAATTATGCATCACCACCACATTCTAAAATTGAGCATCACCACCACATTCTGAAAACATGTGTCAGCACCACAATCCGAAACTGTCACCACAGCATTCCAAAATTGTGTGCCACTGCTGCATTCTGAACATGTGCATCCCGGCCGCATTCCAAAATTATGCATCACTGTGACATTCTGAAACTGTCACTGCTGCATTCCTAAATTGTGCGCCACTGCCACATTCCAAACCAGTGTGTCACCTCTGCATTCCAAAATTGGGCTTCACTGCCACATTCCTAAAATGTGCCACTAAAACGTTCCAAACCTGTGTGTCACCACCACATTCCGAAATTGTGTATCACCGCCACATTTCAAAAGTGTGCGTCACCACCACATTACAAAATTGTGCTGTACTGCCACATTCTGAAATTGTGCGTTACTGCCACATTCTGAAATTATGTGTTCCAGCTACTTTCTGAGACTGTATCATTGCTGTATTCCACGATTGCAACCCGGTGACATTTCAAAATCTCTTACCTGCAGTATTTTAAAAATTGCACACAACTTTGTCATTCTAAAGCCATGTTTGCCACTGCATTCCATTCCCCATCACATTCTGAAGTACTGTACCTTGCATCTGCACATTATAGAGTGCATGTGCTCCCCCAGTGTCAGTTTTCCTTTTAAAATGTTTACTAATCCTGCAGTTTTAAGTAACATAGGAGAAATAAGTCATATAAGGTAGCTTGCAGAGAGGACTAGGTTATGAATTGAGATAACAGCAGCAGCTCTTCACTGAAACTGGCTTTTTTGAGCAGGCAATGAATTAAGGATTACAAAATGACTTGTAACTTTTAAACATAGTAACTTACAGGTCTGATTTTTGGCATGAGACTGACTGAGGATATACTGTCCAAATTCTGAATTTATTGATGCCAAAAATGTTGGCCTCAGTCCCTCTTTAAGATCTGTAAAGATGTCATTGGATTGTACTCATCCAATAAGCCAAGTTTAAAAAGAAATTGGTTCTTTCTCTGCTTCTTCCTAAAACTAATAGCCGTTTCCCATAGGGGCATATTTTGAGTCTACCTCATATGGTGGGTTTTCTGACTTTTTGGAGCCTTGAAATATTGACATGCTGTATGATTAATACTTTGCAAAGAAGGCAGTCCCGCATTGTTAGAGGTGCAATTCTTTCTTACCCATGTTCTGGGGAGAGAGCCTCAAAGTGTGTAAGAATAAGACACAACGGATAGGCATGGAACAGATTTTACTGCATACCCAGGAGCGTAGTGAGGCATGAGACCACAGTTCGAGTGCCTTTAGCCCCTGGAAGTGTGGTAAAATCTGTTCAACGCACACCCCCAGAGTGTCTTATTGTGCTCATAAAATGGGCTTCTTTTTTTGGGAGGGGGGAATCATGTTTATATGTAGAAATAATAGATTTACTTGTGTGCATTTATGATAAAATAGTCCTTCCGACCACTGCAAATGATGTCATTGTATTACGGCTGGATAAAGTTTGTCCTTTGCTGGTATCAAGATTCAAGATATGGAAATTTATAATGGAATGTTTACCATGGAACACATAGATCCAAAATTCTGCTCAGTTCCACAGGCAGAGTGTTACTCTCCAACATACTGTATACACACACACACACACACAGGCCTCTTCTACAGCCAGACACTATATTATCTCGCTTTCCGGGCAAGCAGGAGAGATTGTCCTGATGATCAGGTAAAGATACAAGGGGGATTTTTCATTGTTAGCAAAAAAAAATTGTAATGAAAACTATAAACAGTACTTAATGTTTCTAATTTGTTTATGTGTGTAAGCAACGTGTGATGATCAGAGAAACAACATGTCATTAGTTTGTTTTATTTTTTATTTAAGGTAGTTTTATTTTTAGTGCCCAGTTGAAGGTTGGTTTTTTACAGTGTAAAGGTAACAGCCATGTTTGTGATGGAAGATCAATTCTGGTTGTAGAGGGACTGATAGAAGATAGTCCTGGTTATAGGACTAATTTGCTCATTGTGAGATGTGGTTTAGGACCAGGGTGACTGTGCATGAAACATATTTCATGTAGGGTCACATGGTATATTTTGACCAGTGAGACTGCTTTATTATGGATGCCCATTTTATAATTTTCTTTATGGGTTCTAATCCCAGCTCTGGTTTTCAGCTGAGTATTAGCCTGCCTTTATACTTTCTTTCCTTGCTATCAGAGTGAATCCTTTCAGGTATCTCCATGCAAAGGTGCACTAGTAGTAGTCCTGCCAGCAGTGTGCTCCATGTAGTGGTCTCTGTACATTTTCTTCTTCCTCAAGGCTTACTGTAACTACTTTAGGTACAGAACCCTCCCTTTTAGGGTTTCTGCCCTCATGTGATAGCTGCTCAAGAGAAGTCATACCATGTTTAAATGGCCACATCTCTATTCTAACTGTAGTGAATGCAGTCTGTTTGACATACATACGAACATACAAAGAAGCCAGCAGAAGAAGGCCATTTGGTCTGTCAAGTCTGCTCATATTGCATGGTCTGCAGCTTGAGCTAATGTCCCTAGTACCCTTTTCAACAGAGGAACACTCCATTGAGGCTGAGGTTATTGCAAGTGCAAAGACTGTCTTCTTCTTAGTTTTATCACAAAATATTTGGCAGAAATTAGTTTTCAGGATTATTTTTCTTATTTTATTTTCAAGTACAGTATGTTCTCTCTCTCCAACTCAAAATATAGTGGAGCATGATCTGATACTATAATAGGGCCATATTCTATCTCCCTTATTTGCCCACAAAAAAACAGGAGATGCCAAAAATTAGTCTAACCTTGTATAGATCTTATGGGCACTGGAGTACAATGAGAATTCCTCAGCATCTGGATGTTTAACTCTCCACAGTTCCTGCAAGGCCCTTTCCTCCATCAGTCTCCGGAGGACCCCCACACTTCTGGGTGAACGTGGAAATCTGGGTTTAGAATGGTCAAGAAGGGGATCCCAATCGGTGTTATAATGGCCCCTGTTATCATGTTATCCGTGAACACTGCTAGCATAATAGCTAGATGCTCCCCTAGCATCCCAAGTTCCTCCCTGTTCTTTCTGCTATCTGGCCCATGCCTCCTTCCCCCCACTCCCTTGCCATCTCTAACCGCCCGGTCATGGGTGCATCACCCACCTCATCATGAAGCAGAAGAAGAGAATTGAAGCAGTTACTGACATTAGTGTCTGATCCACCTACCCCCCTTGCTTCCTTCTGTCCAGCCCCAGCTATCTGCCTGCTTCCCTGATAATGTCCTTCATTTGGCACCCCTTGGTGAGTGTCCACCGATATCTGTCTGCTTCCTTTGTAGTGTTGTCCTTTTTTGTACCCCCTCTCTCACATTCCCTATGCAACCCCAGAGTACTCTCCTGCAGTCCTCTACCTATTCCCCCACCCCAGTGCTTGGTGAGCACCATGGGAGAGCCACTGCCCTATTCCCCAACCATACCTCTCCCCTCCCTCCAGCTGTCTCCTAATCCCCTCAACCTCCTCCCTAAGCTGTGCCATCTTGTAGCACACTGGGCGACCACCAAACTTCCAAGACCATTCAAGTATCATGGCTGCCCAACACCCTGTGCATCCCACCACCCTCCCAAAGATTCCTGCCCTAATGACATTTGGTCCGATCCTCCTCCCAGTATGTTTCCTTGGATGAACCTCCATGTTCACCACTAGTCCAACATACACCCCTCTCCACTAATCTGGTCACCCTCTAATCCTAGATACAGTCCCACAGTGAACAGGTACCCTCATTACTAGGTGCAGTACTACTCAGTAAACTTATAGGTGAAGTGTACAACTCCCTAAGCTCCTCTCTCCCAGCCTTTAAACCCAACACCCAGTGTTTAGAGCCACATGAGCTGCCCCTGAAGCCTTGTCCTCCAATTGCAGTGCAGGTCTTCACCTATAAATGAGCCAAGATCTGGCGAGGGAGGTGCTGGAGGGTAGAATTACTGACAACACCAGAATGTCACAAGAATGTATCAGCCTTGTGTCTTCCCCTCACTGCACCTCCAAGCACTACCAGCTAAGAAAATATTTCTAATCTACTTACTCTCACAGCATCCAACTAGAAGCTTCTTCCCCCTTTCTCCTCTAACTCAAAACACAAGAAATAATGTAAAATCTGCAAGAAGAAGCTACTGTACTGTAACTGATCTGATCCCTTCTCCTTCTGGTTACTTCTGAGAATCAAAAAGAACTGATCACACAAACTTGATTCAGCTCTATCTTCAGTTACTAAGCTCAGTGATACCAGGCAAGACCATTGGCACCCTTCCCCCACTATGCCCAAAAGTCTATGGCTAGTAAAGCCAACAAAAAGCAATCACAATTCCACTCAAAGCTGAAATAGTAGATTTTCAGCCAAAAGAAACAGGTCTCCAATTCAAAGAGCATCATGAACAACACATGAAAATAGGCCTGAAATTAGGAGATATCGGTCTCCAATTGAAAGAAACTGACCAAATAAATCACAACAAATCGTTTTTAAATCTTAAGAAGTAGGCCTCCCCAACACTGCCTTGTTACTCACTGAAATATGAAACCAATGAAACCACATATAGACCCATAAATAGTTTTCAAAATTTCAACAGCCACAAAACAATACCCAGCTAGACCATTACCATAACTTAGAAACCAAAATAAAAACAACTTCTACCTATTAAAATCCACAAGTACAAATGAAAAATCTGCAAGAAGAAACAACTGTACTGGAACTCAGCTGATCCCTTGGCCTTCTGGTTACTTCTCTCCTCCTAATCGCTAAGTGGTGTACCCAAAAGTCTGTGTAGAACACTTGGTGCAAAACTGTCAACCCATAAGTGAGTTATGCATAGAACTTTCAAACCCAATTGCAATATATTGGGCTACCATTGTATAGAATGGTACAGCACTCTGAAACAGGATTATGAATGATGCTTTTCAAACTGATAACAATGGCATACACTAGAACATCGTTGTCACAAGCGGGTGATATCACTTTGGACACAGGCATACTATGCGACTGTAGTGAATTGCTTACCTGTGTATAGGGCACCTAGTTTCTGTCCAATTTTTTGACACATATGCCCTGCATTGTTTAGTATCGCCATGGACAAACTTTGGTACAAAGCATCATTCTTGCTATGTACCACACATGAGACAGTCAGTTATCATATGTAATTGATATATGATTGGATTTCTCGAACTAGAGCCATATCTTGATTCATGAACTGATGTACAAGACACATATGATTAACATCTACCAGTAGGCTATGTGAGTGGATGTCAATTGACCTGTTTCCATGCTTTCTTATTCCCAAGGCCATAGTGGCACGTTTGTACAATTTCAGGGGCCTTGAACACTAAACATCAAAGCCTCCACTCTGCTTCGCACAGTGTGTGTACTGCACCTGACTTTTGCTAGCCATCGCTGAATATTAGAGCCTTCTATCCATGGTGGTGTTATTGCAGTACAGTTGCTTGGTGAAGACAAGTATGGTCCAGCTGAAACATGATTTGAGAAATGCAAAGGAGAGGTCAGTTAGGGCACATTGACTCAGGTGACATCAGGGAGGATTAAGGTATCCATAGATACATAGACCATTTTGGCAGATAAGGCACTACAGCACACCCAGTGTTCCCATTCGAGCATGTACAGTAATGTTATGTTTTCCTGCTAATTATGTGGCCCCTTAACCCTGGCTTCCAGAGTTCCTTTTTGTTATCCTATGCATTGCTAAATCATATAATTGTTTGTATCAGCTGTCATCTCTTTCTCTGGCACAGTGTTGCAGTTGTCCACCACCGTTTCATTGACGAAATCCTTCAACATATTTCCTCTGAATCACCCTCCCTCACACAACAGACCATGCACTCTAGTGCAGGAACATCTTTTTTTTACTTAGACAGAGTGTATTGCAGCACCCAATTCCTCCCTGTAAGATACTTGTATGTCGCTATCATATCGCCTTTCGCCCTTCTCTCCTCCCAGAAGTACATATCAACGTCCTTCAACATGTCCTCATAGGACTTGTCATGCAATCTATGTACCAGTTCTTTTTCCCTCATCTGAACCTTCTCTAACTTGTCTATGTCCTTATATAGGTAAGGTGTACAGAACTGTAGAATGTACTGGTGGTGCCTCACCAATGGCTTGTATGTTTCAATTAAGAACTTCCTTTTCATGTTTGTGATTACCCTTTACTATGCATCCCAGCATACTATTTTCTTTCCCTGTTTCCTTGTCTCACTGTTTCTATACCTTAATGTTATCATAGATTATAACCCCAATATCCATTTCCTGCTTCGTGCATGCTATATCCGCTCCCCAAAAAGATCGATAGTGCAATGGTTTTTGTGCCCCATATGCATTGTCTTTGACTGCTTTACATTGTTTTTCAACTGCCAAACTCATGACTATTCTGTCAGTTTCTGCCATTCCCTTTGCATTCTATCTACATTCTCTCTGTGAGTACTCAGTTACAAAGCTTTGTGTCATCAGTGAGCATTGAAATTCTGCCTTCTATGTCATTGATTGTCACTTCTGGCGATCTCCATAACATGTAAAGGGTATGATGAAATTTATATTTATAAATTAGGTTCACAAATTTGTTACGTGTCTTTGTGGCTGCTAAAATGGGTATGTTAGACATTGAGAGGATGACAAGGGGTAGAAGAGCAATGTCACAGACTACAGTCAACAAGCAGGGTGAAAAGGTGCCATTGCTTGATGACCAAATCTTAAAGTGGGACAAGTTGGTTAGCAGGAAAAGCACGATTTGCGCATCAGTTGCAATGCTGACAGTGACCACATTACCTAACCAATTTGTCACTGTATTAATTATCTTCATTAACAAGTTCAGTGGTTTCAACAACACTCTGTCTTTAACTATTGCTATACCTTTTTCATTCTTCACAGTTTCCTATTACATAGAAACATAGAATTTGATGCAGATAAGGACCGCTTGGCCCACCCAGTCCGCCAGTGTCCCTACCTAATGGATAAGCTGCAGATCCTAGTTAACCAGCAGACTACTTCTTTCTACCACCACCCCTAGAATTGACTTATGACTGTCCCATGCATGACTGAATTCAACCACTTTTGACTACACCACCTCCTCCGGAAGGCCATTCAATCCATCCACAACCCTCTCTGTTAAAAATACTTTTCTTACATTACTTACTTGCTCGCTCCCCCCTTATCTTCAAATTGTGCCCCTTGTTCTTGCGCACTCTCTTTTTGGGAAAGATGCCACCCTCTTGGACTTTGTTGATTCCCTTGAGGTACTTGAAAGTTTCTATCATGTCCCCCTCTCCCTCCTTTCCTTGAGGCTATACATATTAAGTGCCTTTAGTCTCTCTCTTAAGATGTCTTCTGGTGCAGACTCTGCACCATTTTAGTTGCCCTCCTCTGGACAGCTTGCATCTTGTCTATGTCCTTGCGGAGATTGGACCTCCAGAGCTGCACACAGTACTCCAGATGGGGTCTGACCAGCTGTCTGTACAGAGGGATAACAACTTACTGGTTTCTGCTAGTAATGCCACACTATGCATCCCAGTATCACCCCAGCCCTCCTTACTGCCCTCTGACATTGCTTGCCCACCTTTAAGTCATCGGATATGACTACCCCAGGTACCTTTCCCTTTATGTTGTTGTTAGTATCTCACCCCCCATTGTGTACTCTTCCCTGGATTTTTGTTTCCTGGTGTATTACCTTGCACTTCTGTATTGAATCTAAGCTGTCATACATTTGACCATTCCTCCAACCTTGCCATGTCCCTTCTCATCCTTTCCACCCCACCTTGTGCATCAACTCTATTGCAGATCTTTGTGTCATCTGCAAAGAGACATACTTTTCTTCCAGTAACTCTGCAATGTCACTTATAAAGACATTGAAGAGGAACAGACCTAATACTGAACTATGCGAAATTCCCACTAACAGCCTTTCTTCAGAGTGGACTCATTTACTATTACCCTCTGTGTTCTATTCTCCAGCCAATTTTTACCTAGGCTCTCATCTTGGGACCCACTACCAGGCTGGCAAACTTGTATATGAATCTTTTGTGGGAATGAGTCCAATGCCTTGCGAAAGTCTAGGTGGGCCATGTCCACAGCCCCTCCTTGATCTACTACTTGGTCACCCAGTCAAAGACATTTATTAGATTCATCTGGCATGACCTTCCCGCTGTGAATCCATGCTGCCTTGTGTCCTGTGCCACTCTGGCCTCTAGGTACTCGACAATTCTTCTCTTCAGAAGTGATTCCATCATTTTCCATATCACTGAGGATAAACTAACAGGTCAGTAGTTTCCGGCTTCTGCCCTGCTCCCACTTTTGTGAAGGGCAATCACATCTGCCCCCCTTCCAGTCCACAGGTACCACCCCATCCTACCATGATTTGTTAAAGAGGGTCGTCAGTGGTGTCACTAGTTCTACCCTTAGTTCTTTTAGAATTCTGTGATGAGTCCCATCATGCCCCATTGCTTTGTCCACCTTAAGTTTTAAGAGTTCTTTCAGAACCCTTTATTCTGTAAATGGGCTGATATCAACTTCTGTATCCAGAGTGTTTCTATTGTTTGTTTTAGGTACCACCACCTCTTCATTTGTAAATACTGAGCAAAAATATTTGTTTAGTGTCTCTGTCTTCTCACGTTACCTCTCCACCCCATTCCCTTTATTAAGCCTCACTATCCATCCCTAAGTCTTCCTTTGCTCCTGATGTACCTAAAAAGGTTTTATCCCCTTCTTAACTGAGTTGTCTGTCTTTTCCTTGGTTCGGCCTTTGCTGTTCTGACTGCCTACCCAGCTTCCTTTTTCTTTAACTGATACAATTATCATCTCCTGCTCTTCTGTGATTCTGTGTACTTTCAGAATGCTTTCTTTTCTCTAGATCCTTCAATGCCACCTCCTTTGAGAACCATAGTGGTTTCTTACATTGTTTTGTTTTGTTTTGTTTATTTGCTTCACACAAAGGCTTGTTACCTCTGTGATGGCAGTTTTATTATTCACCATTGTTCATCCACCCTCCTTCCTGCCCATTTGCTAGTGCATTCCTTAGGCACTCACCCATTTTGCAAAGTGAGCCATCCTAAAGTCCAGTACTTTTGACTTTGTATGACTGATCTATTGCTGTGTTTATTGTGAACCATACTGTTCGATGGTCGCTAGTTCCCAGATGCTACCTACTTCCCACCTGTGATCCTCTCTCCATGTCCATTTGAGCTGAACTTGGTCTCAAGATTGCTCCCTCTCAAGTGGGTTCCAATACCAGTTGTGTAATGCATGCCCCCTGTAGGGCATCTAGGATAACCACACTCTTAGAAGTGGCTGCTGCAACTCCACTCCAGTTAACATATTGCATATTCAGATCACCCATCAGCATTAGCTCACATTTATGCATCATTCTAAGTATCCTTTCTATCATTCCCTTGTCAATTTCCTCCCCTCTGAGAGAGGGGGTCAATGCTCTAACCCTATTGCAGATTGTTGTGCCATTGGCTGCCTCCAAGTTGACCCACAGTGCTTCTTCGCCTCCTTGTTTACAATTTTGTTCTGTTGCTTTGATTTCTTCCCTTATGTAGAGAGCTACTCCTCATCCTCTTTTACCCTCACTGTACCTCCAGTACATAGTGTATCCTGGTATGTTTACATCCCAGTCATGGTTCTGTGTGTACCATGTTTCTGTGCCTACCACGATATCCAGATGGTCCTCCTCCATCAAGGCCACTAATTCAGGAAGCTTGTGGACCATACAACGGGCATTGTTACTCATTGCTCTCCATTTTTTGATGGCTTTACCATTTGTAGCAGCTTCGCCCACTGACCTTTCTACCTAGGTATTTTTCTCATTTAGTACCCTGTTTTGTAGGGGAGTCTGGGATCTTCCTGCAGCTTATTAGTGCCTCCCCCCTTGACTAGTGTAAAAGCTTTCCAATGAAGCATTTAAACCAATTGCCCTATAGACTTGTTCCCTTCCTGGACAGATGCATACCATCCTGCCAGTATAGGCTGGTGTCCCTCCAGGTGGAACCCCAGTCCCCAATGAAGCAAAACCCCTGTGCTCCATACCATTTTTTCAACCATTTGTTAAACTTCATGTTGCAAAGTACCCTCGCCTCACCCATGCCACTGACAGGCAGCACCTCTGAGAAGGATACTGTGTGTGCTACTTGTCTTAGGCCCTTACCCAACTCTACAAAGTCCTTCTGCACTGCTGTAATCTCATGATGAGCCAAGTCATTTGTTACAAGTTGGACAATGATGCCCAGCTTAGACTCCCGTGCAACTGTTCTCATGATCCTAAGGATGAGCTTCTTGTATCCCTCCAAACCATGGCACCATGCAGGTACCTTACTTCAGGTTTTCCCTGCTCCCCCCAGTTCTATCCCCCTAATAATTGAGTCCCCCACCAGGAGCTGCATCCTTTCCCTGTGGTGCCCTCTGCCTCCTTCCTGAGGGCTTCCGTTGTGACAGTTGTCTGCAACCTTCTTAGTCTCCTCTGTGGGTGCATCCTTAGGGGAACTATGCTCCCCCAGAATGGTGTATGGATTGTGGAGTGGAACAACTGACTGGGTGTGCCTCTGTTCCACCACCCTTAGCACCCCTGAGCCACTGTGGTCCAACTGCTGTGCTTTCTTCACAACCTCTGAGGTAGTGGTGGTGGTGGCTCTGGTGCTCCCTGGATGGGGGAGGTTCCCTTTCTACCATCCAGTGTGGCCTGGGGGAAGGTTCCCTTACTACTGTCCAGTGCGTTCTGAAGGCAGCCAGCTTCCTCCATCAGGGCACATAGTTGTCTGCAAACAGGGCAGCATCTCAGCCTCCAGAAAGTCTCCCAGAAAACTGCTGCCCACAGCCTTTACAGTGCACTCCTCCACTCTGTCTACCTTGTTTAGTTTTTTTTTGTGTGTGTGTGATTGGTTTGTTATATAGAAATATACGTATTATATGATGTGTATGCTTATATTGTCAGTGGAGTGTGCTAGAGAGGATAGACAGTGATATGCACCTTGCCCTCTTGATGAAATGATGTCAGAACCCCAGGTATAAATGAACTATTTCCAGGGTTGGTGTTGTGCAGGGTGGGAAGGTTTTCCTAAACTGTGCCCTCACGAAACAAGCAGCTAACAGCTCTGACCTACCGCTGCGATGAGTGCCTTCCTGTCAGCAAGATGGGCTACACGACAATTTGACAGAGAAAATACCCTGCTAATCAAACAGAGAAAATCCAACATCCAAGTCAGACACGATAAACCTCCCAGCCCCCAAACAGCCTGGTGACTTGTGCTCTCAAAGCAGTCTGCCCCAAAACATGTCAGCTGTGCACCTGAACAGACACATTCAACAGTATGCAGTCCATGTGGGTTTAAACTATTCCTGCACTGAAAATCTTTACAATTATAAATAAAAGTAAAACAAGGTCCATCTCCCTCTGTTGATGGAAAGACTGCCTTTTCTGCTAATTCAAGTTCCTTGTTTCACCCTTCAGTAAGAAGTATCCTCCATCTGAAGAATATTAACTTTACTAAGTAATCTGCTTCAAACCAAAGACAATTGTAAGGTTCACTCTCTATGTTGTGAGCACAACTCACTTTCTTGCAAATCTTAAGTCCAGTATTGTTTTGTTTTTTAACTAAGACTGCTTGACATGTCATGCTCGGTCATGCTTTTGCCTCTCTCCAGGATGTATCGCTTGTATATACTGAAGTGTCACTGCCATTTGCTTCTGTATGGTTGTATTGTCCTCTAATGATAACATCATTAAATATTGGTGAATGCATACAAATTACGTATCTTTTTTCATAATAATTATGATACATAATACAATAAAGAATTACTCATTCGAAAGCGCTTGCACTGTCGGAATTCTTTTTAATGGTTTGGTAGAGTTTTTTGCATGCCATGCCTCCGTAATAAGCTCATGGAAGGCCAACATCACTGCATATGCTTGGTCTAGTACTAATGTGTACTGTATGATCTTTTTTTAAAAACCACTACATTTACATCTTCTATGGAAGATTAGCCGTGTTCTTGTGTCAGTCTTGGACACTACAGTTTGTTGTGTTTGTGATAATTCGGCTCAATGTAGCATGACACTTCATGAATTGAGTGCTCAACACATCCACAGCCATTTGTAACGATGACTTCATAATGGTATGTTGAGGTGTAGGACTACTAAACATCACATTCATGCCAAAAAGCCTATTTCACAAAGGCTAAGTATTAGTTCTAGTGTCAACTGACTGCAAATATCTGTGAGAACAGCATCTTTCAAAAAAATAGATCTGCAATCAGAAGTGTGGTATTTCTCCACAGAGATGGTTGTAGATGCATGGAACAGTCTTCCTGATGAGTTCATAGAGTCAAAAGCAGTAGGATAATTCAACAATGCATGGGACAGATTGAGCAATTATATTGGTGAGTAGGAGACAGTTGACTGTTGGTTAATTAGTAGCTGCAGCTTATCTCCAGCAACCAGGGAAAAAGGACAAGCAGGGAAGGGGCTGGAGTAGAACAGCTAAACAGTCTAGGGAGGTAAAATCATGGAAAGCCATGTGTGCCAATGCCAGGAGCCTTAGCAACAAGATTGAAGATCTGGAGGCTGTCATGGGGCAGTCAGACATGGACATTGTGGCCATCACAAAAACCTGGTGTAATGATAACCATGACTGTGAGATGGCAATTTCTGGCTAAAACATATTCAGAAGCGACCTGGCATGTAGGAAGGGAGGAGGACTGACACTGTATGTGAAAATGACATAAGGGCCGCAGAGATCCAGGAGGAAGAAAATTGGGGAGAGATGCTGTGGTTAAGCTGGAAAGGAAAATGGTGCCAGCCATCAGCAACGTTGTGGTATATAGACCACCAGCACAGGAGGATGAAACATATAGAACTTATGCTAGCCATCCAAAGGATGGCAGACAAGGGTGAGGAAGTATTGGTTGGAGACTGCAACATTCCAGATGTGGACTGCAGCATCCAAGAAGCAGCATCAACTAGGAGCAGATTTATCCTGTACTCCCTTCAGGGTGCCTTTCTGCAAGCAACTGGTCATGGAACAAAATTGGGAGAAGGCAATACTGGACCTTGTGCTCACAAATGGGGACAATACAATGGGGGCAACAGTGGGGGACCACCTTGGTAACAGTGACCACCAGTCACTGTGGCTTTAAATCACAGAAGAAGCAGAACCAAACCACACAGAAACACGTATCCTGGATTTTTGGGGGGCATACTTTTGGAAAATGGGGAGATACTTGAAAGAGGCATTAAGGGGAATGGGGCAGGAATCAGGGCTTGAGGAACAGTGGGCAGTATTTAAAACGTGGATTACAAGAGCAACAGAATTATGCATTAAGCAGGTTAGCAAGAGGAAAAGGAAGAGGAGGCCATTATGGTTTTACAAAGAGGTAGCAAAGAAAGTGGAAGCCAAAAAGAGTGCATTCAGGCTATACAAAAAGACACAGGCAGAAGGGGATAGGGAGAAGTCCAAGGAGAAGCAAAGGCAGGCAGGTAGGTCAGTAAGCAAAGCCAAAGCTCAGGCAGAAGAGTAGATTGCAAAATCAGTGGGTAGAGGGGGCAAAACCTTTTATAGGTACATCACTGAAAAAAGAAAGGCAAAGGGAGGGATAGTGAGACTGAAGGAGGAGGATGGGTCCCACGTGGAGGATGACAACAGTCAAACAGACATACTGAACAGGCATTTCTGCTCATTCTTTTCTTAGGAAGAGGAGGGTAATGGGAACAAGGGACGAGAATGGTGCATAAATGGAACCGTCCCTTGACACGAGCGGGTCCTGAAAGAACTGGAATTAATAATAGTGGATAAAAGCTATGTGGCTAGATGGTGTGCATCCCAGGGTCCTGAAACAACTAAGAGAGGTGGTGGCGGAACCTCTGGCAATCCTGTTTAGCCTATCACAGGAAACAGAAGAGGTATCCAAAGGCTGGAGGACACCCATGTAGTCCCCTTATACAAAACTGGGAACAAAGAGGAAGCGGGGAACTACTACCAGTCAGCCTCACCTCTGTAGTGGTGAAGAGCATGGAAGCACTGTAACATCTGGTTGTCAATGGACTGCAGGACCCAAGGCAGCATAGTTTCTTCAGGAGGTCAGGTCAGACCAACCTCTTTGGATTTTTGACTCTGAGACTAGGGAGGTGGATCAGGGAGGGCAGTGGACATGGCATATCTGGACTTCAGCAAGGCCTTTGACACTGTGCCACATAGAAGATTATTGCACAAACTAGGGAATATGGGTGTGGGCAAGACAGTAGTGTGGTGTGTGGTAACTGGCTGTGAGGCAGGACACAGAGGTGGTGGTAAATGGCGGTCACTCCACAGAGGGAACAGTGACTAGTTGGGTACCACAGTGATCAGTGCTGGGACCGTTCCTATTCAACATATTCATCTGTGAAGTAGCACAGGACCTAGAAGGCATTATTTCACTGTTCGCTGATGACACAAAGGTCTGTAACAGAGTAGACACACCAGAGGGTGTAGACAGAATGAGATGGAACCTGCTGACAATTCAAGAATGGTGATGGGTTTGGAAGTTGAAATTCAATGCAAAGAAGTGCAAGATAATGCATATGGGGAACAAAAACACTGGCACAATATATCAGTTGGGGGGTTAGGGTATAGCATGCACTAAGCAGGAAAGGGATCTTGGGGTTATTATCTCTGATGGCCTCAATGTGCGGAAGCTGTGTGACAAGGGAGCAGGTAAAGAAAATATGATGCTGAGATGCATAGGCAGGGGCATCACCAGCAGGAAAAGGGACATCATATTTACACTATACAAGATATTTAGTGAGGCCCCACCAGAAGTATAGTGTACAGTTCTGGAGACAGTTTACTGAAAGAGAGTTCATGCTGTCTTTATTTGGTTATTGCCTTTTTCTAATTGCTTGCAATTACCAACACATCTGGGAAAGCAACTCGTTGTCGGATAATGTAATTACCTTGTGACTTGATGTTAGGTACTGTTATCTATATGTAAGCCCTAAATGGCACTATCCCAGGAGCTACTACCCCTGCCTGATTTGCCACTAACAGGTTGAGGGCCTAGATCCGATAGCGGTGCCTCCACCCAGAGGTCAGGGTTTGCAATAGTTAAACTAACTTGGTCACTGCCCTCTGGGACACTGCAACCCCCTTTCTTCCCACTAGTGGCCCACACAGTATATCAGAAATACCTTCACAGTATACACTTACCCCAGGACTGGTTCAGGCACTGGGACCCCTGTAAATAAGAAGATACAGTGCAACAATCACAGTACAATACTCTAACATAGACAAATACCTCAGGCAGTATAACTTTGCTGAAACAAGCAGCTCTGATTTATTTAGGGGGATATAACAAGGACAGGGGGAAATCAAGTTAATTAGCTTATCACTTTACTCATCTACCTATGGCTCTGTGCACAGGCCTATCCCTACCAGTTACTGTCCCTGGGTACCCAAGCCCTAGTGGCTAGTCCAAACTGTGGCAGCTGGTAGGGGCCCTTTCACACAGAGAAAAGAAAACTAGTTAAACAGTCAGCAGTACAGTAATTCCATTTGGATTCAATGTGGCAATTCAACAGGAGCGACCCTGAATTAGTACTCATGACCTCCAAACAAGATAGGGTCCTTCAATGTCAGCAGGGCTACTCTTGAGCTCCACAAGACTCCTCACACATTTATATGACAAACTGCAACAGGCAAAAGTCCTTTAATGGCAGCAGGATTCACTTCAGCTACACAAGCCTCCTCACACATTTATATGGTAAACAGTAACAGGCAAAGTCTTTTAATGGCAGCAGGATTCACTTGAGCTACACAAGCCTCCCACACACATTTATATGGTAAACAGTAACAGGCAAAAGTCCTTTAATGGCAGCAGGATTCACTTGAGCTACAAAGTCTCCTCACACATTTATATGGTAAACAGTAACAGGCAAAGTCCTTTAATGGCAGCAGGATTCACTTGAGCTACACAGGCCTCCTCACACATTTATATGGTAAAAGAAAGTACTATACCAGGCAGGCTGCTTCTCTATCCCGATCGCAATTACTGCACAATACCCGGGAGAACACACAGCAGATTCAGTTCCTGACAGACCGAGCAATTCAGCAATTTCTCCAGTCTTCTACAGGGTGAGCCTGGTTTCTACTCTTCAGATATCCTTTGATTCTCTTCACAGGATGGATTCAGTCCTAACAAGTAGTTACACAAGCTGCAGACCGGAACTCGGGCCTACACACGTTTCCCGACTAAAACTGCACACTGAAAAGCACAGGGCCTTTTCTCTTCACTGCCAGAGCTCAACTAAAACTCCAGTAGTCAAAACCGGCACTTCCTTTGAGTTCCTCCCAGTTCTTGGCTGGATTGGCTGTTACTCACAATAGACTGCCCTGTTGGTCCAAAAGGCACAGTCAAACTACATCTCCCAGAGTCACTGCCCATACAATCCTCTTGTGGCTGGCTCAGATTACGAGTCCAAGTTCTGATTCGTCCAAGGCACCATTTAAGAGCTACCTTAACCCACACTGATTGGCCCAGTTCAGCAGTTCAAAACTAGAATGGGAACTAGGCAAACACAGCTCTGACTGCAAAGAAAGCAGGTTAGACAAACTGTATTTTCATTATTGGTAACATCAAATTAAACCCTGGTCCCATCTCTCCCCTCTCTTCTCCGTTGACATGGCCACTCTTAAAGGAATGAGTTTCTGGCATGTCAATGTCTATAGCCTCCTAAAATGTTCACTACGATACAGGCGAACAGTCATATTCAACCTGATGTCCTGAATATCTGAATCCTGGCTTAGGCCAGTCTCCCAGAGAGAGAGATCAGCATTACCTCTCTACCACTTATTCAGAACTGACAGACCTACTAGGGAGGTGGAGTCGAACATAAGTCAAGGAAAAGTTCACAATGTCTCTGCATGGATTCAACTTCTATTAAAAATGAGTTTGAAAGTCTGACACTTAAGATTGAATTATCTGCTTCATTGACCATCTGAGTGATTGGTTGTTATAGATCCCCATCTACGGGAACACTACTCCTATCACATCTTGATTCGGTCATTGAGAAAGAGAATCTTGAAACAATTATAGTTGAGGACTGTGGTTTTGTCTGGCTCTCCAAGACTGCTTTACCCCTAAACACCTTTTGTGATGCTCATGGGTTAGTGCAGCTAATTCAAGAACCTACATGTCCCAATAAAAAGAACCCTTGTAACAGTTCATTATTAGATGTTATATTAGTTGATAAGCCATATCTTTTCACTCACTCTGGAACCTTCTTTGCCGACGTCAGTGACCATTGTTTCATTGCTGCAGTCAGGTCGATACATCACAGAGGTCCTTCAGCTAAATTCATCACAAAAAGGACATGGTGCAACTTCGATGTGGCTGCCTATACACAGGGCCACATATTTTCTGTGATTCTAGGTGTTGCAGCAGTGGCCTAGAAATCAGGGCTGACCGCAGAAATTGGTGCTGCCGCAGAAATCAGGAAACCAACCACACAGCCAGCAGAAATGCTAGCTTTGCTATGCAATCACACAAGGAAAGGGCATAGCTATTGATATGTTAAGTATGCCATGGCATACATGCTCATTAGAAGGGCAGCAAATTGATGCCATCCACTACAAAGTCAAAAAGCTAGTGGCTACATGGCATCTTGACTCATGTTGGCTCTTGTTACATAACTCCTTCCAGCCAGTATTGTGGGAGAGGGACTGACAAAAGTAACAAAGCTTGATTAGGTCCACAGCAATTATGATTTGCTGCTGTGTAGGTGTGGGTAGCTCAGCCATGTTAATTTTTCATTGTGAGGCTGCTCATGGTCCATGCTAAAACCTTGGAGATGAATTTGGAAGAAAGAACTGGAAGATGAGCTCTAGTCAAGAAGTGAGAAGATTCAGTGGTGCCCATGGAGGTGGAATCAATCTCAGTGTGGTGACAGGTATCTGAGAAGCTGATTGCAGAAACATAGGGCTGGCAGCAGACTGCGTAGAGGACTTGGTACCCACTGGTGGACATCTATCACAGTTTTGATTTGTGGGCCGCAGTTCTGTTCCTGCAAGTGTGAGAGTAATTTCTTGGCAGATTTGAACCTGCAACCTAAGTGGTGGCATCAAGCTCAATTCTTAAGGAGAGTCAAGTTGCCCAGCTGCAGCAGAGGTGGGGACCAGGGTATACTAGAACTGGACTCCTCAAAGAACACCGCACTGCAAAGCTTAGGTGAGGTGCAGGTGAGGGCTGCGTGCCCTAAAACATTACAACAAAATAAAAAATCACATGCACTCCAGAGCCAGGAGGTCACTCAAACCTCCAGTGAAGGTACAAGAAATCATACCATAGTCCCATTTTGCTAATGCAAAAATTGCAGGTTTATTCCTATTAATTAATTTTTGCAGGTGATTTTTTTATTTTATTATACTAGAATTGGAGCAAGCAGGTATGGAAAAAGTCATAATGGAGAGTTTGATTGCTGCTATACACAAGGAAAATGAGGGTCACTGCCTGAAGAAAACCACAACCCCTAGAGTTGCGAAGAGAAGAGGACATACTAACCAAGGTTACTTCAGCTTAATAAGAATGACTTGCTTGCATTTTTCAGTGTGTCCCCAAAAGAAAATCAGGAGTCAACAAATCCTACAGACACTGCAAGTTACACCCTCCTTCATGGTTATAGGAAGACAATTCCCACCACCCCAACACGCAGATTTGCACACTTCACTCAACATGTTTGTTGGAAGGCATAGGGTATTCCTAGTTTAAAAAATAATAATCTAAAGAACATTGATCAAAATCAGAAAAAATGGCTTTCAAGTTGGAGTCTCTCTTTATATCTGCTAACTGTAAATATAAAGCAGAAGAAATCCAAGCAGGTTTAGCCTTCTGTATAGTTTTAGCTAAGTGTGTATGTCCTCCTCTGATTATAACCTAGGAGAACAGCAAAGGCCACCAATTTCCAGAAAAAGAACAGAAAATCCTTCAGATTCAGGGAGGGAGGGAAAATTCATTAAAAGAGAACATTGATGTCCATGGCTGTGCCAGATTTGGGTTACTGTTGTTTAATATTTGTAATAAGAAGACAACATACTGTTAAATGACCTGCTGTTCCACTTTCAGTGTAGCAGAGTGGCTGCACAAAGGCAGTCAAAGGGTTAACTAAGACAATCAGTTAGAAGGCATGCTGTTTAGCCACAAGTTATCTGCTGCAGAATGGCCTCAGAATCAGCAGTTGTTCTGCTGCAGAAAGTATGAGGTCATGCCACAGAATGTAGGTCCACTTTGCCGCAATAAATACAGGGCCCTGCCTATGCATATGAACTGGAACACTGGCCACGTTGGCAAGACTTCTACCTAGCCAACATGGTCAACACCCAGATATGATATCTTTAATTAAATTCAAGTGAGCCCTGGATGTACATGCCTCAATGGTAGAAATCTGAGTAAAAAACAAAACTTGTAGCTGGTTCAGACCTGAGTTGAAAACCGCTTTGCTAGGCAAGGATAAGTTATGGGAAAAGGTTGCGACAGACAAAGCTGGACTCAGATTGGTGTCAATTTAGGAAGGCATGCAATGCATGTACAAAAATGGTCAGGGATGCCAAGGCATAATTCTATCTTAAGGAGTTGGACTCTGCTGCAAAGTGCTCCTCTAAATTCTGGAGGACAATCAAGGATATGTCCAGTCAGACCCCAGATAATTCCTTGCCACCAAAAATCACATCCGAAGGGAAAATTATATGTGGCAAACAGGGGATCTTAGAAGCATTCAACAATCATTTTGCAACAGCTGGTCTCGCCTTTGACAATTCCTCTGCAGACGTGGTCTGCTCCCAGCTAAGTATCCCTTGCATAGACTGTATTGCCCCAGTGCCCGGCTTCTCATTCCAGCCTGTATTATTGAAGGAGGTTGAAGATCTGATACTTTGGTTGGATGTTAAAAAGAGTGCTGGAGCCGATTCATTGGATCCCTACTTTATAAAAATCGCTAATCATATCCTTGCTGTTCCTATCACTGTCCCAAGGGTCCCTTCCTATAATATGGAAAACTGCCCATGTCATTCTGTTTAAATCTGGGGATACCTGAGACCTCAACATCTATAGACCGATTTCCTTACTGCCAATTTTGTCAAAGCTCCTGGAAAAGGTTGTCAGTAATCAACTTAGAGCCTATCTGGAAGTTATTAATTTACTAAACCCTCTGCAATCAGGCTTTAGGACTAAACATAGCACTATTTCAGCCCTTGCCAAAGTAACAAACGACTGGCACAGTGACCTAGACAGAAGAAACTTTGTCTGTGCAGTATTTCTAGACCTTAGTAAGGCTTTTAATACTGTGGATCATAGCCTGCTAAACTCTTCTCTGAAGAGCATAGGTCTTGACTAAGCATCCCTGCACTGGTTCACGAAGTACATGGTAGGGCGTCAGCAACAAATCAAAGCTGAGGGGGAGTTGTCTCCACTCAAACCTCTTCTGAGAGGAGTGCCACAAGGATCCATACTTGGTACACTGCTCTTCGCTGTCTATGTAAACAATATTGATATGGACATCAATACGGCAAAAATACACCTGTTCACTGATGACACAGTGGTATACATAAGACGTGTGACTGCCGAAGCTGCATGTGCAGACCTACAGGAAGAATTTGACCTGCTTCAGACCCAGCTCCTCCACAAAAACTTCTTTTAAATGCAAAAAAGACAAAGGCAATGCAGTTCTCACCCAGTAACCATGTGACAAACCCTGCCAGCTCAGGAACACTGCCTCTGATCTCCACAATCCTGGGAGAGAAATCGGACTTTATCCTAAAGTTTAAATACCTAGGAGTATGGTTAGACCAGAACCTCTCATTCTGTGAGCATGTTGAAGGCCTGGCAAAGAAGTTAAGGCAGAGATTGGGTCTATTCTATAGAATTAGACAGTTCCTCACTCGTGATGCCAAACTGTGATTAGTCCAAATTACTTTTCTTTCCCCCAATCGACTATGGAGATTTCCTGTATAGTCACTGTCCTAAAGCCTTGCTTATCAAGTTGAATACGCGTTATCATAGGGCCATTAGGTTCATTACCGGTCTTCCCATCTCTACATATCACTGCTTATTGTACAAAGCTTATGCTTAGGCGTGAAAGAAATGCAGTCTTTTGAACCTACAGAGCCATTTTGAAAAGGATCCCACATTATATATCTGAATGTCTCCCCTTATATGAGCTGGGACTGTACAGCTTAAGAAGTGCCTCCTATATCTCCCTATGCATCCCTAAAGCTTCCACTCACTATGGCAGAATGTCCTTTAGTATCACGTAGCCATCCTTGTGGAAAAAAAAATGCAAAAACTACTGAAACTAAACTACATCTGAAGTATTGATGCTTTCAAGTCATTACATGCTCGAGGTGTGTGTGAACCATGCAACTGTTTCCCCAGCTCCTAATCGCTAACCTCTGTTAGCTTGCTCCCCTGAGACTAGCCTTAGTCATGAATGACATTACCCCAGGTTATTTAGTGCATGTTCTTACTAATCCCCATATACTATGTACTTATTACTTTCCGGTCCCTGTACCCCATTTGCTGGACATAGGCAAGTCTTACAAGGGGCATCTGCACCTAAAGCATAAAATCTCTAGCTCCCAGGCAGGTGGACCTTCACAAGCCACCATCTAAGACCATTCGCTCAGATTCATCTCTAGCAAAGCACCGCTAAAGCCGCCAACCAATTGGATTGCGAGCACCTTCGAGCCTCTAGCTTCTGATTGGCTTCTGCAGTTTATTTGGCGATCCTTCCAACTCCTGCAAAATCAAGCGGTCTGCCTGTACTCTGCTAAAATAGCTGTAACCACCTCTTTCCCTGACTGATGGGACCCCTTTCAATACGGCTTAGAGTGCAATTCTTGGGAACATGAGTGATTATGCTCCTTTTTGAACATTTGCCTGAGATTTGCCCTAAGCGCCAAGCATTTTTATTACCTTCCCTGCCTTGCAACCTTCCCAGGGCCAGACGGTCCATTGGACATGAACAGCCAGCACCAGAACCTAGATTTGGAAAATATGTGTAGTAGGAGCTGTCCCGTCCGTTGCCTCAGTACCTCGCTCACGCATTCTATCAGCAAGTTGCCGTACAGCCTCATCCCAGTCCTAATGTAAGCGCTCCCTGGGGCTGCGGTTGATAGTGCCTGGCAAGCTGTTTGCTCCCTTTCTGACCTAACCATACCTGTTTTATTCCTTTTTGTGAACTGTGTCAAGAAAATAGCTGTTATTACTTATTTTATCTGACTGTTATGATAGTGAGACCAAGGTCTCACTTGTGTTTTGTAGGAAAGTGCCTGTGATAATATCCATCTCTGAATCTCTGTGGTCTGGTCTGTTCCCAATATTGTATACTTTTCACTGTCTCTTACTGATGATCCTGAACTAACTTATGATATGTACATCTGTGTGTCTTGATTTGCATTTCTACTATGTTTTCTTCACATTGTAAATATACCTGTTTGTACTATAATCTAGATTTAACCAGGTCCATCTTGTAAATAGACTTGCTCAACGATGTCAACCTGGATAAATAAAGATTTGATTGACTGATTGATTGATTGTCACTATGGACTTCTCTTAGGCAATAGCACCAAGTGATTGGGATTGGGTGGAAGGGGCGGTCACTAGAAACTAGGGAAGAATTACTTCATTATGGGAACAGTAACTGGAGGACGGGGGTTACAACTAGACAAATGGGAAGAAGTACTTCATTATGGGAACAGTGAGCAGAGAATGGAGGGAGCGCTGGACACCAGGGAGTTTGAGACAGCAAGCAATCATTGGATGGGATGTGCCACTAGACACCAGGTAATGATCACTTTACTATGGCGATGGTGATCAAAGGACGGGGGGGGCACTAGACACCAGGGATTATGACACCAGCAAGTGATCAGAGGGTGGGAGTGTACCACTGGACACCAGGAAATCAGTACTTTATAACAGTGACAGTGATCAGAGGATGAGAGATCACTAGTCACTAGGGAATAATTCATTCAGTAGGTGGACTAATTTGTGTAGGGCAGGACATTACAATACAGGATCTGGAACATACATCACATTCCACAGTGTGCAGGCACTGATTTTGTTGACTCACTGTGCAGTTACTGTACTTCCTGGTTTGCTGGCTGTTTAAATTAAAACTAATTGTTTAATGGTGTTTTTTTTTTTTTTAAATGCAAAACCTATGCCTTTTGGCTAACGTGGGTATCATCTATCAAAGACACATGCAGGTATGTTGTCCGGAGTCCCTCTTTAAATAGACTTTCCCCAACTCTTTTTGATTTGCTTGCCATAAACAAGTCAAAATACTTTCCTGTCAGCACAGGGCACTGGGATGGTGAACAACATTAAAAAGCATCAAGTCCACAATATTTATTAGGGCATAATGTAGTTGCATGGAACTGTGCCATACAAGGACTGGCAGTGCTGCTGGATGTTCTCACTGACCCATTCTCCCGAGGACTGCTTCTGGGCTAGTGTTCAAACATTTTTTTTCCAGTGGTCTTGTGACCTTCCCAGGCACAGTAGCCTATATTCCCCCACTCCCCATCTCCTAAATACCATCTGACATCCAGTGAACCTCAACGTTTTATTCCTAGGACCCTCACTGTATGATCTGCCGACTGCATGGAACAGCTTTCTTCCTCCTTTGCCAGTTTCCACTCAACAGTTTGCAGCTATGGGACACTATCATTTGCCTACATCTTTTTTTTTTTTTTTTTAACCCTGTACTGTATGCCTATTTTATGGGTTGACATTAACTTTTGCAACACCTGCAACAAGCAGGGCAAGAAGATTGAAAAATCCTTCTAGCCTTGTGGACATTCCATTTGCTCTCACTGAAACATTTATTCAGATATTACTGCCTCCAATACATACCAGCAGGGAAAGTGAAATTACGTTTTTGCAGAACTCTACCAGCATTTGGCTGGTGAGTCTTATGCCAATTTGATGATTATTACCTCACTGGCTTTGCTCCATCTGCCCCTGACTGCCACTCCTTACCTGCACAACTCCTTCCAGCTCCACAGCTTGTCCCCTTCCTCCTCCTCCTCCTCATGGTTCTGCTGAAGAATTGAGTGTCTTTTTCAGAGCACATGGGAGCAGAGGCAACAGGAGGCTATGTAGTGCGAGTGTGTTGGCAATATCCTGCACACCATGTTTTTTCCCACCTTTTCTTTTCTGCCCCAAGTGCACTGGCAACCGTGGACACATAACTGCATGGCAGCAAGCAGAGTTACCTGAATTATTCCCTTCTCATCCTCTCTTGCCTGCACCACTAACTGTTGTCAATAATGTATTTACAGCTGAGACAGGCATCTTGAAGGAGTGCCATATCCCACAGTTCTATGTTCACAGGGTCATCAGGCTCTATGAGCATGGTTTATGATTGACTGAAGACTGAGTTGTATGTGATGCTTGTGCAACTCTATACCATGGATTATGCTCTCTCTGTCTCTGTTACAGAGATTACCACCTTGTTGGAGTGTCATAAGAACACAGGAAACCTTGTTGACAGGGATCTAGTCCTTCAGTATCATAGGGGAGGTCCCCAAAACTAAAGACATCTTAGGGATGAAGGCCCTAAAGCACAATATAGAAAGGCACAGTCTTCCTAAGAAGAAGAGGCATAGCCAGATTAGGAACCTGAGTAGGGAGAAACCCCTATCCATCTCCAATTCCTATGGAAACTAACTAGTATTATGACCTTCGGCATGGAGGAGTGAAAAAAAATACCTTTTAGGAGGAAACCTCAAGACCCAAGGCCTAAAACACCATCCATCCATGCTGTGGATAGTAGCAGTGAAGATGGGACAGCTACTGCAATGTAGAGACCCAATTCAGGAAAAGAATTTTAGAAGAAGGGGCCTCCCTACATTCCTCTATTAGAAACATAGGGACGGTGCTGCAAGCTGATCTTTCCAGCTAAAGGAGCTCCCCTGTGAAGGGACCTACCACAGCCCAAGGTGGGAAAAGGAGAGCAACAGCCAATGAAAGACACTCACCTGGCCTCTGAACTGAAGACAGGCCTAAGTAGCAAGCAAAGTGCTTGAGGGGCAAGCCGTCAGATTTGAGCCCATGCAGCAGAGTGTTTGAGTAGTTGTATGATCTTCACCTTTGAGGGGCAGAGGAAGACATGTCTGAAGAGACCAGGTGAAGCTTAGTATCATGCAGAGAACAGCTTTCCAAGATGCTGGCAAAATGGTCTGGACAGAAGGAGCCTCCAAGGACTTAGAGGCCTCACTCTCCAATATCAGAAGTCTTAACTGCTACATCAAGTGGTACTGCTGAGTTGATTTGCATGGCTAAAGTTTATCCCAGAGCATAGGCCATTCTCACCCAATTGGCTGAAAAAGAAGCACCCCACTGAGTTGAGGTACCTGCTCTCAAGATGTGGACATAGTGGGAGCAGAGCGAGACTGTTGGCTTACATGGCAGGGGAACCCTGGAAGCCATGAATAGTCATGGTTGGCATGCATCTGAGAGCTAGAACAAGTGCATGACTGTTGCAGGTGACTGATGGCAAAGCCTGGCAGCTGTTGACATGGAGACAGATAAGAGAAAGAATGATGTAGTCCAGAATGACTGATTGAGCTTGGTATGAGATTAAGGTTAAATGAAGCTTAAATGATACGGTGACAAATGACCACAAAGGTAGACAAATGCTAGCCACTCCCAGAGGAAGCTGTGATAAGGCCAGTTATGCTGAGCAGAATACACTGACAATGAGGCACTTCTGAAAGCAGAGCATGGAATTTAGCTGGCTGTAATGGAATTTCTAGAGCAGCATGCTGCTCAGGTGTTGTGCTGAAAATGAGATTGAGGCAGACTGAACAGTGTGACACTCAGACAGCTGGTTCTGATTAATCTATGTTTTTTGTAATACAAAAATGTGTTATTGAATGTCTCTCATGAGAGATGCTGACAGTCTGTGGAATGACACCCCCCTCCCAGGTTTTAACTAATAGGTGTTACCTGGAAGGCCAAGAGATAATTACAGGCTAGAAGAGACTAAATGATGCATCTCCTGTTTATGTGGCTAACTGCAGCTTGTCAACTGCCAAGATAGATCATAAACTTTTATAACGTTCAGAGGAAATACAGTTAAAATTCATATGGTGATACAAAGCATGTTGCACCTCCGTGAGACCTGGCAGAGAGGCAAAACAAGTCCTTTGATGTCCTGGAAAGGGGATGCTGCTCATAGATCAAAGAAAATCATTTGAAAAAAATGAGTTTTGCTGAGGTCACAGAATTTTAATTTACCTTTGATAAGACATCCTGTTTTGCATGGATATATTTTTTTTATATTCTGACAGGGAGGAGCTAGGTGACCTCAAGCAAAGAGGTTGGCAAAGCCAGTTTTTAAACAGTATTTTGTTTTCCATTTTCATACAATTGTTTGGACTCTGAAAAAGAAACATCTACAGCACTGTGAGATAAGAATACCTTAGAACAGACAAGTCTAAGTGTATTAGTGGTAGGAATCTGCACTTTTTAAAACCTTATACATTTAAGTGATTTGTATGTTTTGTGATATATGGTTCTATGTTTTACATTTTACATTCTTATCTATTTTTATGTAAACATCTCATTTTTTTTAAAGACTATTTGTGTTTTCCAAGTCCTTCTGTTTTTGCCTGTGATGCATGGATGGTTAAGAGCATGGCAACACTGTGCATGAGCTTATATGGTTTTACCAAACTGGGAAAAGGTAAGAGTTATCGGAGGTCTTTATTAGAGTTTTTAATGGTTCATTTTATACACCTGGTTAGGTGCCCATAGGCAAAAGATATCTGCCACCCCCAAAGAGCAGAATTATCTGAGCCTGTACATTGGGTATGCTAACAAGGGGTTCACAGTTTGAATTCCTCCAGAACTGAGACCAAAGGTTGATTCATACCCACAAAACAGACAGGAGGGTTACCCTGTTTCTGTTAACTATTCACAATACTACGCTTGGAGGTTGGCACTTTGGGAGTAGAGGGCTGACCTGCTGAGTGGGGTTATGACAAACAGCACAGACAGGGTTAAGAACAGTGTAAAACTTCAGGAGTTTTGTTGCTAGTGGGAGAATAGGAATCCAGTAAGGAGGCAAGACAAGGCAAGGCAACTTTATTTCCATAGTGCCCTTTCTCAAAGGCTCAGGATGATTTACAATAAAAGCAACTACAAGCTTTCAATTTAAAACAGGCAACATATAAGATAATAATTAACAATAATTAAAATTCAGAGAAAAGCCTCAGCAAAGAAGAAGGTTATTAAACTAGACTTAAAGGTTTCTATCATGCAGGCAGATATATTCTGGCAAAGCATTCCATAAAGTGGGTGCTGCCACACAGAATGCTCTGTCCCCAGATTGTCAAAGCTTAGATGTAGGGACAGGGAACAGGCCAGCATAGAAAGAGCAGAGGGAGGGAGTGAGCTGAGTGGTAGGGAGCTAGAAGGTTTTTTAAGTAGTCTGGTCCAAAACCGTGTAGGGCCTTGAAAGTTACCAAACATATCATGAAGGTTATGCATCACCGCATAAGCAGCAAATGGAGCGCACGCATCACCATAGTAATGGGGTCCTTATAAGAGAAGCATACAGTCAGCTAGGCTGTATCAGTTTGGACTAACTGCAGGCATCAAAACAAAACTCCAGATAACTTTAGTTATAGCATGTTGCAATACAGTATTAGGAAGGTATTAGGACCCCGGCAGGTAGTATATGGTGAAGCAGACTGCCAGAGCAGTATGGCCAAACAGAAGAGCTCATATTGCTAATTGGGGACCCCATTTAGCTTCTACCTGGTTTTACAGCTACAAGGACTGAAGCAGAGTGAAGTCAAGCCATTTACTCCTTAGAAAAGCAGTGACTGCATTGGGAAACGAACCTGGGATTTCCAATTTCCTGGTTCTGTGCTCTGAGTAATGAGTGAGAGATCCATTTCTGTTTCTAACCTCCCAAAAAATCCTGCTTCTTAATAGGATCTAGCACATAGTACTGATGGGGCAGTGCACCAGTACCCAGTTAAAATGGGACAGCTGAAGTAAAAGAGCCAACTAAATGGGATGCAATGTATGCCATGCTGCAAACACTCCAGAGCCAAAACATCACAAAGAAGCAGAGAGTAATGGCCAGCAGGCTGTACACAGAATAAGGGAACAGGAAAAAGCCCATCTGAAGGATGCCTGGAGGGAAGCCACATGGCAGCAAAGGTATGAGGGGTGGGATGGAAAAGAACATCCCTGCAGCTCAATGAAGAAACTGTCTCTCCAAACAACAGGCAATGCCTTCGAATTCTGCAAGGTGCATAGAATCTATATAGATGCCGACCAAACCATCTAATCTGATGCCTGGAATCCAGCCTACCTCTGTCCCCTGAATGGCTCCCCTCCAACTTGCAATCCTCTGTCTGCATGGATCCAGGTATCCAGGGGCTGTGGATCAGGCCATGTGTGGCCGAATTTGCAAGTATGTTGATTCATGCATATCAAGCCCATATCTGTGCATTGAGCTCTGAGAGCCAAAAATGTTTACTTTAATATGCATTTTAAATTAGGGGAAAAATGCATGTGTGTTCGCAGGCTTTCAAAAATTCAATATACAGGAGTCAGCCATGATGTAACACTGTAGCTTGCAGTAAATGATATGCCACAAAATATTGCATGATGAAAGAGTGTACTTGACATTGAATCACACAGCTCCCTGCAGTATACTGCAGCATTGCTGCATTGCATCATGCCTGGCACTGCTTTTCTACAAACCTGGCCATGCCTTGTGTGCCGTATTTAAAAAAAAAAAAAAAAAAAGCAACACATGGGTTTAATTTTCAGGGCACAAATGTCTGCCCCTTCCCCCCAACTGTGACTCTGCTTCCCCATTCCTGTTTATCAGTTCTTTGAATTTTTAAATATGTCTCCCAGGACTTGAACAGTATTGCATTAAACTGAACTCTTTTCACCGATGCAATGGTAGGAGACTTCTAATAAGAAGGGAACAGGGGTGAAAGATGATTAGGATGGGGGTTGGTTTATAAAGGTCAAAAAGGTATTATTTTTATAATTTATTTATCTGAGATAGTTATGATTTTGTTTTCAGTGGGGTCCTGCTTTTACCCTTAATTACAACTTGGTCATTTGAAGCATTAGGCGTCATAAAGATTTGCTGAGGTTCACTCAGTAAGGGGCTTGGGTAGGACTAAAACCTGGGTGTCCAAGTTCACAAATCTGTGCTCTGACCAGTGCCACATTTTAAACAAAGTTGTGTAAGGGGACATTGGGAGTACAATATCCCTATAGGAGGGCATATAGGCTTTCTGAGGTGCCATATCCCCAGCCAAGGTAAAGTCAGTTCCCGTTATTCTTCCTAGATTGTACCTTAATCCTTTGACTGAGAAGGTCTTCCAATAGCACTCTCAGATTGCAGAGCTATTCTGCAGCTGCCTACCCTGGCAACAGATGGCTCTAGTCTTAATTTCTAGGAAGAACCTTCCAATGGTTCTAGAAATGCTGATCTGCTGCTGCTTACATTGACAGATGTAATGTGTGCCCAGGCTCAGTACAAGCAACACTTGACCAGTCCCCCCTTTCCAAGGAGGCCTGACAAATAGTATTATGCTCCCCAACTCAAACTATCATTTGGCCAACCACCTTGGAATTTCCAGGTGTGTGTGTGTGTGTGTGTGTGTGTGTGTGTGTGTGTGTGTGTGTGTGTGTGTGTGTGTGTGTGTGTGTTGCGCGCGCGCGTGCGTGTCTGCAAGTATGCAGCAAGCATAAGGGTGTTCATCTGGGTAGTGTGATAGAAATGAATTACATATGCATTAAATGCTTCTACAAAATGTAATTCTGAATCTGCTAATATTTTGCAACTCTGTATAGACTCAGTAGGTTACAGTGGCAAAATATGGATCATAAAATGGAAAGAAAAATCCTAGCCTCTGATTGGTCATTAGTACCCACCTTCAACAGTGATGTTATCCCAGCACAGCACCATTGTATGGAGGTCAGCCATACACATGACCCATGCAACATATAACTGAAACAAAAAAGAAGCTGGGCACACAACAAGGCTGAAAATAACGGAAGGGTTTTATTTAGCTAATTGCACAAGCATGGCAGACTACTGGGCTAACACCCCTACGTATCGATCCATCATATGGGTCTTCCTCAGGTCGATACGTTGGGGTGTTAGCCCAGTAGTCTGCCATGCTTGTGCAATTAGCTAAATAAAATCCTTTCATTATTTTCAGCCTTGGTGTGTTCCCAGCTTCTTTTTTTGTTTCACCTAGATAAACAAGCCAGGACCCAGTCAATGGCATGGGGCCAGCAACGAGTGCAAACTTTATCTGGCCGGCAGGATTCAGGTTTTTTTTTTTCCCCCCTCAGCCTACCTACCTCCCCTAATACCGTGTGTAGCCTCAAATCTGGCCTCCACACACATGGTGCACCTTGTGAGGGAAAATTCTTTAGCCTGCTGCAAGTTCAGTGGAATGCTGCATCAGCCCAACCCTTGCTAGCATCTCTGCCATGCTGTACCATCATCCCCAGGCCAGCTTTCCAAGCTCATTCCCAAACTTAGATCACTTGCACGAGAGTGCGATGCGCTACCTGCTGGGCCATCAGGTGGCCTTGTCTTTTTGTTTCATGCATCATTTTGTGAGTGACTTCTCACAGAGGAAACATCAGGAGCACATACACTGGTAATCAGCTGAGTGTGCAGCCTAACTCTGCTCTTTGCTGCAGTTACTGATTGGTCCCAGTTGCCTTCTCCTGGTCCAAAATACAGAACTCATCCACAGTTTACTATATGGTGGGGGGGGCAGTATACTGTGAAGAGAGCAAGTGAGAGAAGGCGGGAGGAGAGAGACACATTCAAAACAATAGTGCACCTGCAGCACTACCTACTGGTCAAAACTAAAACAAGAGCCTTTTTCTTTAATACAAATTCAAAAATCAACTCAGGCCATTTTTTAGTAATTGTTTTATTTTTACTATTCTGTATACAAACGAGGCATTTTTTTAATTGCAATAATGCATTCCAGGCCAGGGTGTGTGTCATGAGGATAATGTCACTTCTCAAGTGTTGGATGCACAAGGCCTGCAGCTTCATGCCCATTCATCCGAGATGAGATGTTATCCCAGCATTAAATAGGCCAAGCCCTCGCATGCATTATTGATTAAATTATTAACTTTTACCAAGAATCATTTAAAACAATAGGAACAAAAACAGAGAAGTCATTATGTGGAGTCAAGTAATAGCCCCCATCATGCCTTTTAATATTTATTGCATGGAAGGGCCTTTCAGAGTCAATGATAATAACTTGTGTATGGTTCTCTTACATTAGATTGGTGTCAGTCACAGCAGTGTGGTGCCTCTCACCCAGAGGGACTTTGCTATTGATAGCTGGTTGGTGCGGCATCTCTAACCCCAGATGGCTTACTTACTTACAGCCACTTGATGTGGCGTCATTCACCCTGGAGGGTCTTTCTTACTTAAAGCCACTGGCTTTCTTTACTTCCTGTTATACTGTATAATGCTAAGATCTTACTGTTAATGGAGGACTATGGACTGGCATTAATAGCATAGATTAGTGCTATACTATTTGTGCAATTTACAGTTAATGACACATTTAGGTGATCATTTTGCCTTTCCCTTAATTTGCTTAAGTTGGAGTGCTCCACCACCAGCCCTTCTCCCCATTGTAAAACTAAAAAGAAAGGGGATTGCATGGACAAGCCCCCATCTTAAAAAAGAAACACTGTAACCATAATAGTACAAGCATGCGTTGGCAGTTTTAATTAAGTAGTGCAAATAGAGAAGCATAACACAATGCTACGTTGTTAGCGCTGGTCCACAGTCCTTCAGCAACACCAAGATTTTTTTTATGATTTATAGCATTGCATATAGCTTTTCTATAGTTTGCATCCCACTCAATCAGCATCCAATGGACCGATTTTGGCCACCCCACCACTCTTTCTACAACAGAAAAAAAAAATTAAATAATGAATTATCCATTTTCGAGTTCAAGTGACATAGAACCACTTGAACTTTGCTTTCATGGTTATGTCACCAGAACCCCTTTATAGAATTATGGGCTAGCCTAGTATATGGTTGTTCCTCAGCTATTATTCCATTTGTTTTTCTAAATTCAACTGCTTTGAAAGCACTACAGTATCAAAGTAGCAAATTGCATCAGCACTGCAAAAGCTGCTCTCACATTCTCTCTCATTCCCTAATCTAATGACCAGGTTTACTGTGGAATTTATAGACTTCCGTAGATCTATTAATGTGACTTTCCAGCTCTCTTTATCGCCACTAAAAGTCACAATAATGTGGTATGATATACTATGTAATGTGAATCCCACAATGCAGTTTTTCATAATTTGCTCGATGATACAGGAGCATAAATCTATCTCATTGTTAAAACAACAAAAACTGTTCTGCACTAAAGTGCATGTAGTAATGTTTATATACATGGAAAAAGCCAGGAAGGGCTATAAATTTCTGATTAGTGCCATACCCAATTAAGCAGGAAGGGGGAAGTGTTTATGTTCAGTGGAGTTGATAGACTTGCTGGGAGGAGAGTGTTGAGGGCAGGCCTGAGGCTGTTGATCAGGTGTTTTAGCAGGGTCTGCAGCAAAACAGTGACACACACACTGAAACGGCAGACAAATAGAATAGCAGTATGGAAGCAGTATAGTGCAGTGGTTTAAAGGAAAACTACACCCAAAACTTGAAAAAATACATGCTGTGCAGGGTGTTTTAATTTGTATGTGAAGTTCTAGTGTTTCCTTCCTTCTGACTGGTATTAGGAGTTTTTCCTAAATTAGCCTGCTAGCTTTAGGGTAGTTTCACGACCCCTGGAGATTTCCATATCAAATAGGTTTATTGCATTTCTTTGTCCTACAATGCACCTTGTTTCATGTAATGGTGATGTAGAGCCCATAAATCCAGCAGAAAGCATTGCATTACAATCAGTTCACAACAATAGAGATGGCTATATTTTAAAATTTGTATAATTCAGCTTGGTGACCACCCTCATCCTAAATGTTTACTGTCACTGAAAATCTTTAGCTGCTGGTAATTTTGTGCAGCTTGTAAAGCTTCAAGATTTTTATTTTGTTTGGCATGTGTGTGCTGAATATTAGGTCTCTTGCCATCACAGTCACATGAGACAAGATGCATCAAAAGGTCAAATAACGCAGGCAAACTGCATTAGCGCCAGGCAAAATTATAATGTATGCAAGGGCAAACTGACATGAATACAGGTGCAATGCTATATTCAGTGACTAGACACCGCACTAAGTGGTTTTGTGCAACTTAGCGCGACACTTAGCGCGGTTCACATTATCGCCCAGGAAAAGCTTGTCTTAACCCTGGGCAATCAGCTTTGCATGACTTGCGCGGTGTTTGCGCGGGTTTAGCGTGGGTTTTGCGTGGCCCTAACAAATAAATATGACACATAGATAAAGCCAAACATAGAGGAAGCATGTTGCTGACTGATGGCATCACAATGATGCCGTCATCTGTCACCAGTCCCAGCCATGCCAGGCAGTAAGTGGTGACCCTGCCACCAGTGGACAGCATGGCAGTATGGCCATACAGCACACACCTGCAGACCACATGTCTGTGGACACAAACAGATGCCAGCACACACATGCAGCACTGTAGGCATGGAGGATATTGAGGGGAGCATGTCTGGGTGGCGAGGCTGTGCTACAGACCAGGTGTGGCCAGAAGGCTGGGACACATCATGCAGTGCACATGGGCCAGTATTGGGAATACCACAACACCAGTGTGCCTTTCGGATAATATATGCCCCCCCCAGCAACATACCGCACAGTTGTACAACTGCCATAGCACACAAAGTCAGAAATGTACATGTCACTGTGAGCATTCCATGCCACAGGTGCAGCATCTGTGGGTCACACAACAGCGTAACAGTAATGTCCACTGTCAGTAAACACCTGCAGGTTGAGTCTCTCGCTGTGTATAGTGCAGTCATCATCACTGCCCTACACACCATAGGCATTGCTGTGTCCACACCTTACTGGCCCCCTTGCTACTGTAGTTTCTGCTGTGCACTGTAGCATGACCTACAATGTGACAGTTGCATGCTGCACCACCACCATCTGTGCCTATGCTGTGTTGTCCCAGTACAGCTGCAGGCAGCGCGCATGTAAGTAGTGTTCAGAACTGTATAATATTCCCCAAGCTGTTGGCATGGCCTTCTTACGTTGCGGGTTTAGCGCAGGGCTAAAAAGTTAGCCCGTGCAAACTGCATGCAAATCAGGGCATAATGAGATGCTAATCTGGATGTTTGCCCACAGACTACCTAAGTAGGCTCATTTGCATGTCACTTTTGAATATGGCAAAGTTTAGCGCTGGGCAAACGTGTTTACACCAGGCTAACAGTTTAGCCCTGCGTTAAACCTGCGCAAATGTGTTAGCACTGCGCTAACAGTTCAAGGAATATTTTACAATTTTGCACACTGTACTTTCACATATGCTGCTGCCTGCAGCTGTACTGGGTCCACACATTTCCTGGCACACACATTGGCCACATAGTTCATCTCCACCTACCTTCACATTGCTGGGCACTGTGTTGCTGCTGTGGTTTGCACTTCCTGGTTGCCATATTCAGAGCTGTCTTATTCCAGGGCTAAGTTTGCTGTGCACTCCCAGCCCAGTTTGCCCAGCCCCATTCCCATGCTATATTCAGAAGCTGTTTGCCCCAGGCTATTCCTTTTGAATATGGCTTGTTTTGTGCTCTGGGCTAAGTTTGCCTGCCGGGCAGTGCTAATTTAGCCCCGGGGCAAAGTTTTGAATATCTGGCCCATAGAGTCTATTTAATTTATGAAATTTAGTACTGCACAGTATTTCCGCTACTTAAAAACAAATATTCCATTTTACATGTGCTCTGTCATATACTGTACTTAGCATGTGCGATGGAAGACACTGAAGAGATGTGAGTAGGGAGAAGTAATCTGGTGGATGAGTAAAAATGGGCAAATAATCACTTGCCTCTGTTTAGATTTTAATACGTACAGTCATATGGCATATAATGTACAGTACCTAGCAGATCACAACAGTGTGCAACTGGAGATGGTATACACATAAATTGAGGACGTAAATGATCAGAATAGGCAGAGGGTACAGGTTTAACATTTTATGCCCCCCCCCAAAATAGCTCATTGTGTACAGTGGCATAGAAATAAGACAGGCATAAAAGACAGATACCATATGAATAATTAAGAGCACACTTAATTAGAGGATGGTGCATAATGAAAAAAGAGAAAAAAGTTGCTGCATTATGAGATGGCACTGTGAACTTCAGATCTATACAGTTTGTGAAGGGGTGGGAAGGGGGTGGCTGTTAACATTGTCATGAAAATTGGCAGGGGATGTCATTGGCCAGGAAGGGATGTTAAATAACATTGTACATTTAAAAGAACTGCACATATAGCTGCATTTTGTTAAAAAAAGAGCACTTTTGTTTTATGAGGGCATTTAACCAAACAATCCAGCACGTTCTGTTTGAGTAATTAATCGAACTGCAGTTCTTCAAAAACTAATGCAGTACCTACTACAAGAATACAATTACAATGTTAAGATTATAAATGTATACAGGGGCCCCATTTTACAAAACCACCACTACTGTACCACTGCTACTGTACCACCACTACAACTGCTAACCAAACATTTTACTAAACAATGAATACAGCACATGAAAAAATGACACAAAGATCGCATTGCTTTATACAGTTTATTTATTTTCAGAATCATCACAGTTTTACAACTCAACACCACCTGTTGGTGCGCTTGCAAACACAAACTCAGACACTAGATGTGTTGCAGTCACCACCAGGTGGATTTGGGGGGAACTGCATTTGAACGTACATATATGGTAGTGAATAATCAGAATGCCATGCTGGTACCGAGTGGCACAGTGCCGCATTGAGAGGCATGCCGAGTGGCACAGTGTCTCACCAAGTGGAACACCATGGTACTGGACAACTTATCTGTAGCAACCACTGTACTTAGTTTTGGTTCTAAAAATGGTGAACTCAGCTTGCTTCCTGAGGAGCTCGTTATATTTTCCTTGAGCTTTACTGAGTTGGGAGAGGGTGGGGGAGGATTTGTCCCTATCTATCTTTTTCTCCAGATCTCTGATTTTCTGCAGTAGTAACCTGCAGGCCTCCTCTCTCTTTCTCTTGCATGTTGATGCTAAGCATATGAGTTCCCCCTCTTATCGTACATATGAAGGTTTCCCATATTTTTTCTGCTCTTGGACAGAGTCGATGTTATGTTCAAAGAAGCATTTGATCATCTTTCTTATGCTGTGTAAGATGGTTGGATCTTTGAGTAGGTTATTATTTATTCTCTAGATGAAATCTTGATCCATAGAGTCCAATGGGAGAAGTGTGAGGGGATACCAGCGCATGGTCAGATATGACCATGGGGGGAGTCTCGCAGGCCTGGGTACTGTGGAGTGTGGATTTGGATGTTAAGAAGTAATCTATGCTAGAGTTGGTTTTGTGGGCAGTTGAGTGGAAGGTGTATTCCCTATCTGATGGGTGAAAGACTCTCCACACGTCAATGAGTCCAAGTCAGTCTTGTAGTTCTTTGAGGGATCTTTGTGCTGGGGATAGACCTGGGCATCACAACTGGGATCTGTCCATTGTGTTATCCAGCACTAGATTCCAGTCCCCCGACTAGGATGATAAGTTGTGTTTGCAGTGTTGACAGTATGGTGAATAGGGCAATGTAAAACTGTGGTTCATCGGTATTTGGGCCATATATGTCGGCTACAGTTATTTTGGTCTGTCCTAATTTGCCCTTTAGAATTAAGAACCTCCCTTTTGGGTCTGTGTGTTGTTCTTCAGTTTCAAAGTGTATTGACCTGAGTATCAGTAGTGCCACCACTGTTTTCCTGTTGTTGTTGTCTCCAGCCGTGAATGCCTGTCCCACCCAATCTCTTCTCCGTAGGTGGGCTTGTTGGGATGTAGTGTGTGTTTCTTGTAGGAGGGCTATGTTGGTTCCTATGGATCTTAAGTGTTTAAATATCTGGTGTCTTTGTTTCCTTTTGTTTGTGCACCCTTAATATTACACATGGTGTAGTGATGGGTATTAGTCATTGTGAGGCGAGGTGTGTGTTTTCATGGGTATGGATTTACCAAGGGATAGAGTTCCTTTACTCATCGGCCAGTTTGTATAATGTTCTGGTTCAGAGCCTTTGTGGGCTCTCCCTGGTCCCCCTAGGGGACTGAGTTTGCCTTTCGGCAGGTGTGATCTGAGCAAGCACTTACATGTTGGCTTTAAATGTACAATGAAGAGCACTGTCCATATGACAACATTTGTGGTACACATTGCTGATCTATAAGAGAATTAAACTACATAGATACTAAATATCAAAGCTAATAAAAAAACTAAAAGCAGTTTGATTGTAGTAAGTTGCATTCCATGGTGAGTCTCGTTCTTCCCCAACTTCCTGCTGGATATCTGGCATCAGGGGTAAGGGAGGGATTGCAGCCCCATTACATCTGGTCCATAATATGCTCCCATGGTGGTGGATCCTCTCTGTCTGCTATCCCTGGTGTGGCCCTAGCCCCATTGCAGGGTAGGTGCATACCTTGGGTTTGGTGCTTGGGGAGGGGACTCGGGGTGTAGGGTTCAGTCTCCTTCAAGACAATTTGTGGGGGTGTCTAGTTGGGTGGTTTCACTAGCTGCCCTTGGGGGGGGCTTAACTAGGCTCCATGTTGATAGTTTCCTATTCCACTGTGGGGTAGGGAGCTGTTTGATGATGTCGGGGTTTGGTTGGTGTGAGGAATAGAGGTTGGTGGAGGGGATAGTGACATCTGCAGCAGTGTCTGGGTGACAGTACTTTTCTGGAGCCCCTTTTGACTGTGGTGGCCCACTCACTAGTAGTAGCTATGGGAAGTTCACCTAGAAGGTACTAGGACTCACTGTGCATATACTGTACATGAGTGTCTGATATGTATAGGCAGGGCAGGTGATATATATGACAGCAGCTGCAGTTACTCATGGAGTGGTGGGTATCACACATAAGATGTGTGTGTATGGCAGGCCAGGTAAGAGTGGAGTGAATTTGTGTCTATCCTGGGGTGGGGGGAGGATGGAGTCACCTATGGGTCTTCGTGCAGTATCTTACGGGTATTACTTCCCCCAAATACAAATAAATGTTACCAATACAATCCAGTAGCACTGGGAAAAAGTGCAATGTTAACATTACCCATGGGGGGGGGTTGTTTATGAGTGTCTTGAGGGTTCCTGTTGTTCTAACCCTCGTACGAGATGGGTTAGTGGGTCCCTAATCATGGTCTGCATTACACATTGTAATCATTCAAATTGATACTGTTAGGTACATACCCCCCCACGTGCACACGCGTGCACACACACACACTCACACTCCTAAGTTCAGGAAACAACCATTCATCGCTTTGGCTTGGTACATTATCCTGCCCTTCTCTGTAATTATCTGAGTCAGTAGCATTTATCTTGTACCTTACTCTGTGCAGTGTTGTCTAAACACAAAGGCTTAGGATCTCTGTTTTGTCCATTTCTGAGTCTACGTGGCACCCCCATACTGATTGCACTGTCCAGGTCTGTGTCCATGTGTTGTGTTTAGTCTTTATGGCTCTGGGACTTGAGTTTTAGCTCATGTTCCCAGCTAATTAGATTGTCTTTCCTGAGAGTCCAGTCCCTGCTTGTGTTGGTTGATTGTCTAGTGACTGCAGGGAGAGGTGGGGGAGGTCTCCTAAAGTGTTGTCTTGTTTTGACTCTCCCTGTATCTTCCTTGTGAGCAGTCATTTTGGCTTAGGCACTCTGTAGTGTGTTTAGATTGTCAGGTCTATATAGGGCTGTGGTTATGAGCTAGAGGTGTTCCCTTAGTCCTTCCTTTGTCTCTGATGTCTGGTCTTGCTGTCAATCACTGTCCCCTTATTAGTGAGGAAGGCAGGAGTAGGTTTATTCCTGATTGAAATGGTTGGAATTTGTAGATGTGTGTTGATTCTTGTGGGACAAAGAGAGTGTTCAAGAGAGGCGGTAGAGAAGCAGGGAATGTCCCAGGTAGACAAGAAAGGTCATAAAATGCTCTGGCCATGTTTTGGTCTTAGATTCTTCATTAATTGCTGGTACCTTTGATTGATACTTTGCAGCAGGATCTCAGTTCATGTTCTCATGCTGAGTGGTTAGTTTTTGGGCAGGGTAGTATATTGTTAGGCTAACATTTTGCTAAGTAGTTTCCCTGTGGTCCAGAAGGAGTAAGGGGAGAGCACATTTTCTACCCCTCTTTAATGAAGTCCCCTTTTTTATTATAATTAACAAGGAAAAGAGTTAAAGAGAAAACAACTGGGATCTACAGTACCTTCATGAGAGATGTGGGTCTGCCAGCCTTTCCCCTTACCCTCCTCAGATCTGGTCTGGTTTCCTGTGGTTTTGGTTTTGGCTGTGAGTCCCTTCGGCCATGTGTTGGGGTGCAAATACTTTGGGGAACAGCTTTGGTAGGTCTCTTCGTGCTGCTTCTGCATTAGGGAATTTCATAGCTCTTGATGTCACTAGTTATTACTAGTCTACCCGGATGTAATGTCCTAAAGGGCATTTTCACTTGATGGAGCTTTGTTTTAATTCCTTTTGTCTGTCTCTCATGGCCAGTGTAACATCACTAGAGATGTGTGCTCTGAGTCTGTTCTAATGCAGAACACCTTTGATTCAGGCTTGGTTTTGTATGTGTGAGCAGCAAGTGATAATTACTCTAGGTTGGTCCCCTTGCCTCTGTGCTTGCTTGAATGATCAGTGTGCAGAGTCCAGGGAGTAGGTATTACCATTCTGTGGGAGTCTGACAAGATCCTGCAGCAGCCTTTGTGTAAATTATAGTATGCTGGATCCCTCTGCAGTTTCTGGTATCCCTACAATGACCAGGTTGTTTCTGCAAAGGCTACATTCTTGATCCTCCAGTCTGTCTTCCAGTTTCCCCATTTTATTCTTAATTTCTGAGAGCTCTTCATGCTCTTTGGTTTGCTGTTCTTCCACTGAGCTCACCCTGGCTTCCACATCAGAGACTCACATGGTGATGTTCTCTAAAACAGGTTTGAACATTTTAAAGTTATTGCTATTTCACAAAATGCTAATCTCATTGAAGTCACCTCAAGAAAGAATGTATCCATAGTGGTTTGAAAATGGTTAGCTGCTAGGAGGATGGGTGGTGAGCTTTCACATGAGTCCTGCTGTTTTTGTCATTTATTCAGTTGTCCTACCAGTTGCTTAGAGTTTGACGTTTGTAGATTCATTTGTTGAGCTTCTGGTTCTCCCATTCTCTGGTTTCCTTTCACAGCTCATTTCAGTCCATTTTCCCCTTATGAATTCTGTAGTTTGAGTTGTTATTGGCACACTATTTAATTAAAAAGCTGTATTTTTGAAGTTTGGACTGCAGAGATCTAAGAGAGGCTGCTACTCAAGGCAAGCACATCATGTGACTCTTTGAGCACCTTTTCTTCTGAAAAATACTTCATTCCTTCCTGTAACTTATTTACCCCTGTGAGGTATTTAAAAGGGTGTGCTATCACCGGTGAGATGGCATTACATTGACAGCCATTGGTGTGCCACAAACAAATGGACACATAGTGGTGAACTAGTTGTTGGAGCACAGTACAACCACACGGCCGCACCAGTGTTGCCCTCCCTCCCAGTAAATCTCCCCGGAGGTGATTATATCAAAATATGGGGGGTGCAAGGGGGGGGGCAAAGCTCCCTGCAAATAGTCTGGATGTGCCCCAGTGGTTTGGGCATGACAGCAGTTTGGGTGTTGCCGTAATGTCTGTCGCACTTTCTGATTTCAAACTGACCTGGTGGAACCATTTAAAAATCTCTCTCATATTCCCCCTCTGCCTCCTTTGTCTCAGGGTTTACATATAGATGTCCTTTAGTACCTCCTCATAGGCTCTTGATTCAGATTCTGCAACATTTTTGTTGCCCTCCTCTGGACTGCCTCCACTCTGTCTATGTCCTTCTGTAGATGTGTGGTCTCCAGAACTGGACACAGTACTCAAGGTGGAGTCTTAATAGCAATCTATGCAGAGACAATACCACCTTCCTCTTTCTGCTGGAGATGCCCCTCCATATGCACCCCAGCATCCCACTAGCCCTCTTTACTGCCTTGTCATACTACCTGGCCACCTTTAGGTCATCCAATATGATTACCCCTCAGGTCCCTTTTCTCTTGGTACTTGTTAATGCCACTTCACCCATTTTGTGCTCTGATTCTGAGTTTCTTTGCCCTAAGTGCATTATTTTGCACTGTTTTGCATTAAAACCCAGTTGCCATACCTTGAAAGCTCCTCTAGTTTTCTCAGGTCTCTGCTTATCTTTTTCAGCCTCGCCCCCTTCAGCATATCCATCCTATTACAGATTTTGGTGTTCTACGCAAAGAGGCAGAACTTTCCTCTTCCTCTCCTCCGTAATAGAAACATAGAAACAAAGAAACATAGACTTTGACGGCAGATAAGGCACATCTAGTCTGCCCATTTTTTACCTGTTGGATAAGCTGCAGTTTCCAGTTACCCAACACCCTAGTTCCTTATAAAGACATTAAAGAGGACTAGTCCCAGAACTGATCCTTGAAGCACCCCACTGCTCACCCTTCCTGCCTTGGAGTGAACTCTGTTTACCACAACCCGCTGTTGCTTATCCCGTAACCATTTTATTTTCAGTTTACCACATTTGAACCCATTCCTAAGCTACCCAGCTTGCTTACTCATCTCCTATGTGGAGTGTTGTCGAAAGCCTTACTGAAATCTAGGTGGGCCACATCCACCCTTTCACCGTGATCTTAATCCTCCATCACCTAGTCAAAGAAATCTATCAGATTTGTTTGACATGACCTCATTTCTGTGAAACTATGTTGACTCGGGTCTTGCAACCCACTGGATTCAAGATATTCCACAATCCTTTCCTTCAGCTGTGATTCTATTAACTTTCCTACCACCAATGTGAGGCTAGCTGGCCTATAATTGCCATCCTCCTCCCTGCTACCACTTTTGTGTAATGGGACTACTTCCACCATTCTCCAGTCCTCCAGAACCACTCCTGTGTCCAGTGAACTGTTAAATACAACTGCTAGAGATGCAGCAAGTATATCCTGTGCTCTCTTAAAACCCTTGGGTGCACCAAATCTAGCCCTATTGCTTAGTGCACCTTTAGATTAGCAAGTCTGTTAAGAACTCTCACCTCCAAAAAGGACTAGGGTCCACCACAAGTCACTCCAAAGCTTCTGTTACTTTTTTGTTGCCCCTCCTATAAGCCTCCCTCTGTGAATACTGAACAAAAGTATTTGTTCAGGATGTCTGCCTTTTCTTGGCCCCCTCTGCACAGTCCCCCCCTTCTCTTCTTAACATTACAATCCTATCTCTGGGCTTCTTCTTTTTACTTACATACCTAAAAATTGTCTTGTCTCCTTTTGTTACCTCCTGGGTTATTCTCTCTTCAGTTTGCGCTTATGTGCTCCTTACTGCTTTCCCTTTTCCACTTTTCCCCTGATACACATCTCTGTCTTCTGAATGTTACCCTTTTAGCCTTTATCTTTTCAGTCACCTCTTTTGAGAACCATAGTGGTCTCTTTTTCTTCTTGCTTTTGCACATTTGTTTGATGCAGAGTTTTGTTTTTTTGCCTTTACTATGCTCCCTTTTATCTTTACCTACTGTTCCTCCAACATACCCAGACCATCCTCCCCACCAGGTAATTCCTGAGGCATTTATCCCCCTTTAAAAAATCGGCTCTTTTGAAGTCCAGGACCCTTGTCCTTGTGTGGTTCGATTCCACAACTGTCCTTATATCGAACCACACCATACATAGATCACTGGTCCCCAAGTGGCCTCCTACCTTGATGTCTGCAACACTGTCCCTGTTAGTGAGTAGCAGGTCCAGTACTGGTCCACAATGAGTGGGTTCACTGACTAGTTGCCTGAGAACCACCCCCTGCAGAGAGTTCTGGATGTTGATGCTTCAAGCTATAAAGAAGCAGTATAGCACAGTGGTTTAAGGGTCTGAGCTGCAAACCTGGAGACCTGGGTTTGAATCCCATAGTCCCCACTTACACACTGTGTAACCCTGAGCAAGTCACTTAACTTCTTTGTGCTTCCAGGTTGCACCTGTAAACAAGCTTTCAGCTTAGTGTGTCTCTCCTAGTTAAAAAAACAAAACAAAGCAAAAAAAAGCTGAAGCCACTGCTGGAAGGCACCAATCTATATATGGCAGGTTAAAGGCCTGCACCAGTAGCACCTCCCCCTTTTCTGCCATATTTCCAATAGCTTCCATCATTACATTTTCTAATTCCTCCCCCTGTGCTGGAAGTCTATGGATAACTCCAGTGTGAATAGTGGCTAAATTCCCCATCTTCATGGTGACTCATAGTACTGCTGCTTCCTCCTGTATTCCCTGTATCTCTGTTACTTTTATGATTTTCTTCACATAAAGTATCACACCTTCTCCCTTTCCTTCCCACCCAGTCCTCCCTGAACAGAGTGTAGGCTAGTATAGCCATGTCATAGTCATGGTTTTCAGTGCATCATGACTCAGTGATGGCCACAATATTCAGGTCAGCCTCTGCCACGATGACTTCAAGGTCCAGAATCTTATTTCCTACACTTCTAACATTCACACATGTGGCCTCTTACCCTCCTTCCACATCTCTTTTTAATGCTCCTCTTCCTTTCCCCTTTTATCTCTACCACCCTCCTTCCTTTATTAATTTGCACCCTGTGGGAATCCTCTCCCCTTGGGTTCTCTTTACTCTCTACTACAGCCTGTGGGAGGAGGCAGTTTCTGACTCCCCAATTCCTTTCACCACTATCCTTGACTAATTTAAATGTTTACTGAAGTAACATTTAAAACATTCACTGAGAACGGTGGTTCCCTTCCTTGATGGATGCAGGCCATTACCCCTGTGTTTTGCCCTTTTCTTCCCAGGTGGGTCACTAATCCCCAATGTAGCTGAATCCATCCTTTCTGCACCATTTCTTCAGCAATAAGTTAAATTTCCTGGTATGGAAATCCCTCTCCTGTTCTCTGTCATAGTCTGGTAGCACCTCAGTAAAAGCCACTGAGTGTGGTACCCTTCCCAGTTCCCTAAACTGCCCCTGAACAATCCCAGCCCAATCCCTAGCCAATTCATTAGACCCCAGTTGGACAATAACATCCACTTCCCTCTCAGGTCCTGCTGCCCTAGTGTTCCTCAGGATCTGTTTCCTATCCCTCCACTCTGTGGTACTGGGTAGGTACCTAGTCTACCTCTTCCCCCTTCTATTCCCAAATATTCCCCCCTTACAATTGAATCCCCCACCACAAGTTGCTTCCTCCTCTTTTGGGGTCATCAATCATCCTCTTTGGGGTCTCCACTATGGAAGGCACCTACATTCTCCCTGGTCACTATGATGCCTCCTCCTGTCAGTCCCACCCCACTAGACTGGTGTAGGAATTACTTAGCGGTTCTGCTTGACTAATGGGCACTATCTTCTTCCCACCCACAATCAAATGTCTCATCACTGCTATTACTTTATATTACCCATTGTGTGCTCTTTGCTCTGCATTCCTCCCCTATCTGATATCCCCCCCACACACCACCATTCTCCATATACATGACACACTGTCCATCTCTGTCCCTGTTCTACTGCATCTCTGACCTCCCACCACGCCACCATTTTCCATATACATTTGCTGCTGTGTGGCATTTGCTCTCTCCCCCTCTCCCCAATCTCTGCCCCAAGTATACCTTATTCCCCATCATTCACATTACTTGCTCTATAACCCTTACTCTCTCCCCTCCTCAATATCTACCCCACAAACTGCTACCATTCAGTGTAATTCACATAAGCTGCTCTGCACCACTTGTTTTATATCCATCCCCTCTCTGATCTCTGCCCCATAACATGCCAACATTTTTCCCTATATATTACCCATTCTGCAGCACTTGCTGTTCCCCCTTCCTGATCTCTGCCTCCCAAAAAAGTCTACCATACACCGTCATTCACATTAGTCACTCTGTGGCACTTGTTCTCTATTTCTCCCCTCCCCAATATCTGCACCCCACAATGCTGCATTGTCCCTACACATCTGCTGCTCTACAGCACTTACTTTCTTCCACATACACTCAAATATCTTGCCACTGTGTGCCATTTGCTCTCTGTTCCTCCCCCCCCGATCTCTTCCTCCTCCCAAAACATACCACCATTTTACATATGCATGACATGCTCTCCAGCTCTTTCCTTGTTTTATCCCAGCAAGAGCTATAGATCAAGTAGGGTATGTGGTAGGTAGGCAAAGATGGGCAGACTGGGTGGAACAAGCAGCCTTTATGTGCCATCAGCTTCTATGTTTCTATGTTTTTTTTATGTTTCTATATGTTTCTATCTCTGAGCCCACAACATGCTGCTATTCTTTGTATGCATTTATCACTCTGTGGCATTTGCTCTCTTCCTCCTGCCCATCTCTGTCCCCCAGCATGCCACAATTCCCCATCATTCACATTACCTGCTCTGTAGCATTTGCTCACTTCCCCTTTCAGTATCTACCCCAAACCGTGCCAATCACCATAATTCGCATTAACTGCTCTGTGCCACTTGCTGTATATTCATCCCCTTCCCAATCTCTCCCCCCCACATCATACCAACATTTTCCCTATGCACCCTTTACTTCCAGGACACATCTGGAAAAGAGCTGTTAGATCAGTATGTTTTTCCCAATTAAACTTGTAAAATTAACCAATTGACTAATTAATTAACAAACAAACTAAATAAATAAATACATTTTCCCTATACATTAGTCACTCTGCAACATTTGCTTCTTACCCTCTCCCTGATATGCACCCCCCCAAAATGCTGCCATTCACTGTCTTTCAAAATAGCCTCTCTGTGGCAATTAACTCTCTGTTTCTCCCCACCCTGATATCTATCCCCCCCAAAAATCCAGCATCATCCCTACACATTAGCTGTTCTGCAGCAGGTACTCTCTCCCATCCAGCCTCAAATGTCTTGCCACTCCTGATACTTCATATTACCTGTTGTGTGCCATTGCTCTCTGTTCTTTCTCTCCCCCCAACATGCAACCATTTTCCCTATACATAATATGCTGTCTAGCTCTATCCATGTTCTACCCTATCTCTGCCCTCCCAACATACTGCCATTCTCTGTATACCTTTGTTGTTCTATGGCACTTGCTCTCTTCCCCCTCTTTGATATGCCCTCCAAAATGGATGTCATGTACAGTGTTTCACATTTGTTGCTCAGCACCACTTACTCTGTATCCATCCCCTCTCTGATCTTTGTTCCCCCACAACATGCCAACATTTTCCCTACACATTAGCCACTCTGCAGCACTTGCTCTTCCTCTCCTCCCCTCACTGATATTTGCCCTCTCCAAAACTCTGCCATTCATAGTAATTCACATTAGTAGTTTTGGTTTACTTGTTCTCTGTTTCTCCTCGCCTTGATACCTGTCCTCCCCCCAAAAATGCCAGCATTGTCCCTACACATTAGCTACTCTGCAGCACTCTCTGCCTGTCAACCTCAAATGTCTTACCACTCCTGGTACTTCATATTACCCACTGTGTGCCAGTTGCTCCCTATTCCTCCCTTCCCTGATCCTACCTTACATGCTGCCATTTTCCATATACATGGAATGCTCTCCAGTTGTATCCCTGTTCTAACTCCTTTCTGGTCCCCAACATGCTGCCTTTTTTCCCGTATGTTTTCAACTTTGTGGCATTTATTCTTTCCCAATTTTATGTGAGAACTGCAAATGCTGAACTGTTACTGAGAAAACAGCGATGTCTTGTAAGTGAACTGGAATGATGCCAACAGTTGATTTTGTGTGAGGGGCTTCAACCCCTGCACCCCCTTTCCAAATATACTAACTCTGAGGTTGTAGCACCTCAGGGGTGGACTGTGACTCTTGCTGTCTTTCCTTTCTGCATTAAGCCATCGCTGTTTTCCAAGTCGTGATTCCACATTCGCGGTTATCACGGGCTACCATCTCTCCCCGATCTCTGCCCCTAACATGTCCCCAGTCCACATCATTCACTTGGCAGTAGTAGCCAAACAGATGATCAGATATTTCCAGATATTTCACAAAATTTGAAGAGTTTCTCTCTGCTGCCCCTACTGTGGAACTGCAGAAAGCAGGAGATTTCTCCAGAAATATCACAGAAGTTGTAGGAAATATCTGATCATGTCTTTGGCTACTATTGTACCTGATCTGTAACCCTTCCACTCACTTCTCCTTGATTGCTGTCCCCAAATTTCCACCATTCACCTTCATTCTCATTAGCTGCTCTGAGCAATATCCATCCCTTTTCATTCTCTCCCCCCACAGCAGCTCAACGTGTTCTCTTTATAAGAACCCCTCTGTGGTACTTGATCTATTCTTCTCCTCCCTGATATTTGGTCCCCAATGCTGGTAGTTGCTAGACATTAGCCACTCATTGGCACTTGCTCTGTCTCCTACCCAGTCTCAACACCCTTCCCAAACCTGCTGCCATTCTGCTTCATTCATTTTAGCCACTTTGTGGTACCTGGACTCTATCCATCCTTTCCCAAATTTCTGCCCCCCCCATGCTAGCATTTTCTCTACACATTACCTGCTCTTTGACACTTGCTCCCTCCTCCCAGATCTCTTCCCCCTAATATGCCACCATTCACCATCATTCCCATTAGTCACTCTGTGGTACTTGATATCTATCCATTTTCTCCCCAACCTCTGACCCAAGGGTTCCACTACTGGTGAGCAGATAGCTCGGGTGGCCCCGGAATCCCGTCTGGCTCCAGCAGTGTTATGCAATGCCAGATCTATTAAGAACAAGACTGCAATAATTGCAGATCTTGTTGGGACAGCAGATCTGGTTCACATCACCAAGACCTGGCTGGATGATAATGCTGGCCCCATATTGGAGGCTGCTGTTCTGGCCAGATACTCAGTGATACACCACTCAAGATTGGACTGCGGAGGGAGGTAGCTATTTGTTTCAAGATGAAACTGGACCTTACAAGTATGCCAGTTGAGGAGACAAACTCATTTGAGTGTACCATGTCTGCAGGTGTAGGCTGTAGGATTATTCTCATCTACCATCCACCCAAGGATGAGAAGCAGTTCCTTCAGGAAGTAGCAGATTTCATCGTCAACATGGCATTTGAGTCATCCAGGTTGATGGTCTTGGGCAACTTTATGGACTGGGTCAATGAGGAACTCTTGCAATTTGGACAGGACTTCCTCCAGTTGATGACATCACTTGGCTTTACACAGGTGGTTGCCTCTACTGCCCATAAGTTCAGTCACTCTATTGTCTTGGTTTTCCTCCTGGGGATTGAAATCTTCAACTTGGTGGTGGAACCAGTTGGATGGTTGGATCATCACACTGTGAGGTTCAGTTTTTATGCCCCTCCATATAGGCCTGTCCCTGTGGAGATGATCAGATATTGCCCTTTATGGGATGTGAGCCCTGATGATCTATCAGTGGTATTAGACCTATCAGTAATTCTGGAGGCAATTGGGAGTCCAGAGAGCCTGGTTCAGACCTATGATAAGGCTGTTAATATGGCCTTGTACTCTATTGCTCACATCCATTTTCATCCTCTCTCCCTTCCCCCTCAGTCCCTTTGGTTTGATATAACCTTGAGGGAGTTACGGCAACTTGGACGAAGGTTAGAATGTTGCTGGTGGAAATCCACCCTGGTTGCTGACCACCTTAGATTGATGGAACATTATCAAGTCTATCAATCAGCAATCACCAGTAAGAAGGCAGCGATCCTGCCTAGAGAGATTGCTGCTGCTCAGAATTGACCAGCTCTGCTCTTTTGAACAGTGAACAGGTTATGCAACCCAACCTGTCTTCAGATTCAAAGAGCCTTTTCACATATTGAGTGTGATGAGCTTGCTCGGTTCTTTGCAGATAAGGTGGCCAGCATCAGGGTGGAGATCCAACTGGCACACTCTATGGGAGCTGATTGTGGTTGGTGTACAGTCACTCTCCCTTGGTTTACCTGGAGTTCCTTGAGGGAGTTACGGCAACTTGGACGAAGGTTAGAATGTTGCTGGTGGAAATCCACCCTGGTTGCTGACCACCTTAGATTGATGGAACATTATCAAATCTATCAATCAGCAATCACCAGTAAGAAGGCAGCGATCCTGTCTAGAGAGATTGCTGCTGCTCAGAATTGACCAGCTCTGCTCTTTTGAACAGTGAACAGGTTATGCAACCCAACCTGTCTTCAGATTCAAAGAGCCTTTTCACATATTGAGTGTGATGAGCTTGCTCGGTTCTTTGCAGATAAGGTGGCCAGCATCAGGGTGGAGATCCAACTGGCACACTCTATGGGAGCTGATTGTGGTTGATATACAGTCACTCTCCCTTGGTTTACCTGGAGTTCCTTCAACTGGTTGAGAATCATGGATGCTGTGCTGATTGCCAAGGGTATGCGCACAATGTGCTGTAGTTTGGACCATGGCCTAACTTCCGTGATAATGGGTTGTTGTGACATTGTAGACCTGGTCATAGCAAAGATAGTTTGGTGCTCCTTAGAGTCTGTTGAATTTCCTAGCTCCCTGAAGGAGGTGAAGGTGACACATCTGCTGAAGAAAATTGCTCTAGACCTAAGCCGCTTTGCAAACTACAGACCAATCTCAAACCTTCCCTATATTGAGAAGGTAATTGAGAAAGTTGTGACACTGCAACTGGAGAATCATCTGACCATCCATGACATCCATGAACCTCTCCAATCTGGTTTTCATATGATGCATAGTACCGAAATTGCTCTGGTTCAGTGTTTAATGATCTCTTGATGGCAAGAAATCAGAAGCGCTGCTCTGTCTTGATACTTCTTGATCTCTCCTCAGCCTTTGACACCGTGGACCATGGGGTGATTCTCGAGTGCCTAAGGTTCATCTGTGGCCTGTCTGGTACAGTTTTCAGATGGTTTAAATCCTTTCTCTCTGGTAGAACTCAGAGGGTGGTGTCAGGGATCTTTTCCTCTGACCCATTCTCTCTGCCATGTGGGGTTCCTCAGGGCTTGGTGTTGTTCCCCATGTTGTTCGCCTTGTACATGCTGCCCCTCAGAGACATTGCAAGACAATATGGGCTGAGGTTTCACTGCTATGCTGATGATACCCAGCTCTACCTGTCTTTTGCACCCAACCTGGCTAGTGCGTGTTTGGTATTTAACAACTGCCTCACTGAAATCCAGGACTGGATGAGCTCCAGCTGGTTGAAGTTGAACTCTGGAAAGACTGAGGTGATGGTAATGGATCCTGGGCACCAGACAGAAGGGTTGGGGGCTGGCCAACCCACTGGACTTTGTCTTCTGGGTACAAGACCTGGGGGTGATTCTTGATGACGGGCTCACACTGCATTCACATGTGTCGGCAGTCATCATGTCCTCTTTTTATCATCTGAGGAACATCATCATGGTTAAGCACCTTGTTCTATCCAGCAACCTTCCAGCATTGATTCATGCCTTTGTGACCTCGCGTCTTGACTACTGCAACTCCCTTTATATAGGGCTTCTGGGGGTTGATATCCACCGCTTGCAGCTAGTGCAGAATGCTGCAGCCTGGTTGTTGCTGGGGACTTCTCGTTTGAGTCACATCACAGCGGTGCTGCACGAACTGCACTGGCTGCCTAGTCAGTGATGGATCACCTTCAAGGTCGGACTTCTGACCTATAAGACCCTGCACGAACTGGGCCCAAACTAGCTGCAAGAGCTTCTATGTCCCTTCTGCCCCAGGCAACTACTCTGCTCAGCTGATAAGGGGTTGCTGGAGATTCCCAGGGTGCGTCTTATGTCATCTGGGGCCCGTGCATTCATGTATGCAGCCCCAGCCCTGTGGAATTCTGCATCCCATCAGATCCATGACTGCACGACTGTGGAGGGCTTTAAGAAGGCCTTGAAGACACATCTCTGGCTGAATGCCTACCCAGACTGATTATTTTGGCTATTTTATTTATTCTGTTGTTTGGTTGTATTTCTATGTATTTTACTCTTCTATATGTTTATTTATTGTCCAGTGCTTTGGTACTTGAAAGGTGCTTTATAAATAAAGTTTATTATTATGTTTACTAACATGTTTACTAAACATTCTGGACACACATAAAGTCTTTTTGGGGCACTTCACAATTGGATATGCAAGAAGACATGATATTGAATGGAGTACCTTGTAACGACCCAGTCACAATAGCAAACTCTTTTAATAATATGCTCTCAGATTTATCACAGTATACCTTGCTCTTCCAAAAATTGGCTACATGCTCTCCAACACTCACCACTTGCCAGCAAAACACTGCTACTGATCTACCTAATGAGCTGTCAAACTCTTCGCCTTTCTATTTCAAGGCAATTACTAGTCAAGATGTCTTGTCACTACCAAAGTACATCTCAGACAACACTAGCACGGGCTCTGACTTTCTTGAACCTAGATTACTTAAGCTTGCGGCTCCCCTTATAGCCTTGCCCTGGCTAAAATTTTTACACTGTCTCTCTGTGGTAGCAAGGTCCCAGACATATGGAAATGTGCTCGTATTACTCCAGTTTTCAAGAAGGGTGACCCAAAGGATATCACTAATTATAGGCCCATTGCTATTCTCTCGGTTCTCAGTAAAATCCTGGAGAAACTTGTTGCCTCGCAAACAGTTGCCCATATAACCAAATACAACCTTCTCTCTGAAACACAGCATGGCTTCAGAAAATGACACAGCATGTCGACAGCCCTCCTGAAACTTACAACTGATATTCTATAAAATATGGATAGTGGTCTACTTACCGGCGCTGTAGCCTATAAGAGTAGCTATATGCTTACACCTTCTGCTAAGTTGGCCATTGCTAGGGGTATCTTGCTCCCTGCCCTTACTTACGGTTCCCCCATTTTTGTTTCAGCACATAAGACTCCCCTCCATAAGCTGGATGTAATGTATAACAACATGTGTAGGTATGCCTCCTCGTCTCCTCACCTTAAGCACCATTGCCTGCTATACAAGGACTTAAAATGGCTCTCCCCCTCAACTCATAGGAAGTATGCTCTGTGCTCACTCATTGATTCTGTTCTTCGACTGAATACTCCATCCTCACTTGCTACACTGCTTGTTCCCAAGACTCCTATCATGGCCTACATTCGACTGATCAGTCCTTAGTCCACATACCTTGGTGTCGCACTTCCTAAGGTACTACAACCTTCCAGCATTCTGCCCCTCGAATCTGGAACTCTTTTCCCCCAGACCTGTGGCTGACTAAGTTTCATCTCTGTTTTAAAAGGGAGCTGAGGCTTTTTTTTATCTCTGGCTGACACCTGCACTTGCTTTAGCCACACTTGATTACCCCATGCCTGTCTTCTCTCCCTCCCCTTCAATATTTTTCTTTACATTTTTCTCTACCCCTGACCTGTTGTCTTCCTTTTACCTACCCTATTACTTCTAATTCTAGCTCCTACATGTTTTACTCCTTTTACCTCATATACTATCGCTGATGTGTACAGCATTTATGTAAAATGTATTCTTTTTTCTCTGTATTATCTGATGACATGAAATGTAACCCTACATCTGTATGTATTGTAATTGGTCTCTAGAATTGCTACCTGTTTGTAATTACCTGTTGTACTCTCACAGGTCGTGCCTGGAAATAGTCAATTTTGGCTAGTGCACTTACCCGGTTAACAAAAACTAAACAAATAAATAAAATAAAATGGCCATATTCACCCTATACATTAGCCACTCTGCAGCAGTTCCTCACCCCCCAGTCTCTGCTACTCACCGTCTCTCCTCCCCAGTTTTTCTCCCCAAATCTATTTTCATTCATCATAATTCTCATTAGCCACTCTATAGCGCTTGCTCTTTGTCACTCCACAGATGTTTGCCCTCCATGCTGCCATTGCTTATATATGTCATCTGTTACATTCTATTGCGCGTTACTGTTGTTTGTAATGTTTATGACACATTTGTACTGCTTACATTCCCTTTTTCCTGTACCCTTCACAGTACAGCACTGCCGCATATTTGTTTTGTTAGGTAGACCTCCTTACATTCTATTTATAATTTTCATGTTGCATAAATTCATTTGTTTTCATTTGGTGCATCTTCTATGTCAAACTGTTTTCAGTTATTTCATTTAAGTGTTATTGTTTTTCCTTATGGAACAATGCGCATTCCCTACACATCATTTCTCCTACCTTGAGCACTAAATGAATCGTGCTCATTAATCTGCCTGAAACCTGACCCCTTCCACTATATATTTGAATAAAGAAAGAAAAAAAATTCAAAACAGGTTCATGTATTTCAGTTTTCATTTCTGTTTACTGTGTCTCTCAACTAATCCCTCACCTCCTTCTCCTCCTCCCTGTGTTACTTTCTTCTCTAATGTTTCTCTTTAACAGAGTTTGTCTTGAACTTACATGAAAGTGGTCCATAGCAAATTTGCAATAGAATACCAGTATTGAAGATAATTGCCATACAGACACCACCATTTCTATATTACTTCTTATAATTTACATGTCTTGTGTGTAAGCATTTATAATCCCCTAAGTGCAGTTTTACTAATGATACCATTGCATACTTCTCAAAATATAGTCTGATTATTTTGAAAATAATGCCTGTATCAGTTACATGGACATTGAAATACATCATTCTGCTTTTTAACTATTTGTACACCAGCATATAAAGTACATTCTCATGAACTCTTGATTGTACAAATGCTGCTGGTATTCAAATAAATTACAATGTTATTTTGTTTTTATCTCTTCTTGATACATACAGTATGCTCCAAAAATGCGTACATTGCATATTCATGAGAAGGATTCACACTATCTGTTATTCATCTCTTGATTTCTCTCCTTCACCTCACTGATCTTAGAGTCCCCACGAATCGCTGACATTTTCTGTGTCCTTTAGCCACTCTGTAGCACTGTCTCTCTGCCTCCTCCCTGACCTCAGCCTCCAACATACTACTATTTTCTACATACATCACACCTCCAGGAGTTGCTCTCTCCACCTCTCCCAGTTCCTTCCCACCACCTCCTGCCATTTTCCATACTTTGCAGTAACTGCTCTACACCACTTCTCATCTGTTGGATGTGTTCCATTTAATTTCTTATCCTTCTCCATCTGTACCTTCAGTTCTAAATGCTGCTATTATCACTACACATTAACCACTCTCAGCATTTGCTTTACACCTCTCTTCTACCCTATCTCTGACCCCCCACATCCTCCTTTTCTTGTTATATCTTTAAAGCTCTAGACCACTTGATTGCTCTCTTTCTACCTGATCTTTGCTCTTTCAAAACTCTGCCATTCATCATTATTCACATTGCTGGCTCTCCGTCATTTACATCCCATCCCTCCTCCCAATCTCTTGTCACCGTAAAATGCTGGAATTGTCACTACATTTATTTTCACTAAAAGCTATATATATATATATATATATATATATATATAAGCAAAACCAGTTCACACTATACACTCTTATTCTAAAAATAAAAATAATTACACTAGATCAGTGGCAGTATTTTTAATTATATAATGGTATGTGAAAATCTTGTAACCTCATTGGTCAAAACATATCACATGACCATGGGTAAATCCTGCATAAAACATTACTGAGGAATGGAATTTATAAAAAAACATAATTAAACATATTTTTAATTTATTTTACACATTGGTCCATTGTATAATCGCAATAAGGCACTCCAGGGTGTGAGTTATTTAAGCAATATATGACGAGAGGGTGTGGGTGATGCCATGATTTACAAACACCTGGTGCGGTTTGGTCATGAGGCCGTAGGCAGAGTGAGAAAACCAGACCAGGTGTTAGTAAATCCTGGTATCGCCCACACCCTCAAGAGGGATATTGCTATTATACAATTGAAAATATGCAGATCAGAAACATTTTGATTTAAAATAATTGTTTTTGTTGTTGTTTTTGCATACGAGGAATAGTATTCTTCCGTGTATTAAAATAGTTCTGAAATGAATTTGCAAAGATACTGTTGTACAACAAATGCTGTAAAGAAGTGCCGTTAACAGGAAGTAGCAACAAGTTTTCAAACTAGCAGTGAGCAGCAATAACTTTTTATAGTGTTTAAGAAATGTTGTTGAGAACTGTGGTTAAGAACAAGCAGCAACAGCTTTTTATAGTAAAAGAGAACTGTAACAACTTTTTTAACTGTTCTACGTGTGCATTTTTAAAGTCATTTGTTCAGTTCTGCAATTGAAAGAGTCTATGCAGTTTTTATAGGTGTGGCAGTTTTTTTGACCTTTCTATATCCTGTCCTATGTTATTCTGGGTTTTTGGTGGAGGTGGGGCTGTAGTGGCTGCCTGTGGAGCCCTGGAGGGAATGCTGCCTAAGTTCAAGCTATCTGGGTTTGTCTGCTGCTCGGCAACTATGGCCTGTGGTAGAGGTAAAGTCTGTGGAACATTTTGCTTTGCAGGGTGTTCCATTTGTGTATCCAGAATATCAGAACATTTTTTTCTAGCTCCTCTTGGATGAACATTTAGAAGGAGCAAGTCATTTATGCTTTTTTAAACGTACTGCTTATTTTTTTGCATTTGGCAACAATATGGCAGTTGGCACATTTGATCTGTGGGCATCAGAGTGATTTAGGTTGTGGGTGGTACAATGTTGATTGATTGACTGGCACTCTTTACAATGTGGTGATGGCACGAGGTACACATTGTAAATCATGCCAGTCAATCAGAGTACAGTATTTTTGTTGCCATTGTATAATGGGTGATTTACCCACTTCTTGTGTGGTTAAGTCACTTGGCTGCACCTCATAACACATCACACAAGGCATGGGTAAATCCCCAATTACCCTCACCCTGTTGTGCCTTATTGCTTAATTGATTGTGCACAGTTTCCATTCATTACATATTCATGTTAATTAAAATGTTCATAGCTTTCAAACTTATATGGCTACTGTCATCTTTTTATTCTTTACACTGGTACAAAGAAACATAGAAACATAGATTTTGACGGCAGATAAGGACCGCTTGGCCCACCCAGTCTGCCCATTTCCCTACCTAATGGATAAGCTGCAGATCCTAGTTAACTAGCAGCCTACTTCTTCCTACCCCCACCTCCTAGAATTGCCTTATGACTGTACCATGCATGCTTGAATTCCACCACTGTTTTTGACTCCACAACCTCCTCCAGAAGGCCATTCCATGCATCCACAACCCTCTCTGTGAAAAATACTCCTTAAATTACCTCTGAGCGCCCCTTCTATCTTCAAATTGTGCCCCTTGTTCTTGCACCTCTTTTTTTTGAAGATGCTACCCTCTTGGACTTTGTTGATTCCCTTGAGGTACTTGAAGTTTCTATCATGTCCCCTCTCCCTCCTTTCCTTGAGGCTATACATATTCAGCTCCTTAGGTCTCTCTTCATATGTTTTCTGGTGCAGACCCTGCACCATTTTAGTTGCCCTCTTCTGGACAGCCTCCATCCTGTCTATGTCTTTGTGGAGATTGGGTCTCCAGAACTGCACGCAGTACTCCAGATGGGGTCTCACCAACTGTCTGTACAGAGGGATAATAACTTCCTGTTTTCTACTGGTGATGCCTCTCCATCTGCATCCCAGTATCCCCCAGCCCTCCTTGCTTGCCCACTTTAGGTCATCTGATATGACTACCCCAGGTCCCTTTCCATTTTTGTTGTTGTTAGTATCTCACCCCCCCATTGTGTACTCTTCCCCTGGGTTTTTGTTTCCCAGGTGCATTACCCGCACTTCTTAGCATTGAATCTAAGCTGCCATACATTTGACCATTCCTCTAACCTTACCAAGTCCCTTCTCATCCTTTCCACCCCACCTTGTGCATCAACTCTGTTGCAGATCTTTGTGTCATCTGCAAAGAGACATACTTTTCCTTCCAGTCCCTCTGCAATGTCGCTTATAAAGACATTGAAGAGGACCGGTCCTAATACTGAACCCTGCGGTACCCCACTAGTAACCCCCTTTCTTCAGAGTGGACTCCATTTACTATTACTCTCTGTGTCCTATTCTCCAGCCAATTCTTTACCCAAGCTGTCATCTTGGGACCCACTCCCAGGCTGGCTAACTGGTATATTAATCTTTTGTGTGGGACTGTGTCAAATGCCTTGCTAAAGTCTAGGTAGGCCATGTTCACCCTCCTCCCTGATCTACTACTTTGGTCACCCAGTCAAAGAAATCTATCAGATTTGTCTGGCATGACCTTCCGCTGTGAATCCATGCTGCCTTGGATCCTGAGCCCCTCTGGCCTCTAGATACTCAACAATTCTTTACGTCAGAAGTGATTTCATCATTTTCCCTACCACTGAGGTTAAACTAACAGGTCTGTAGTTTTCTGCTTCTGCCTTGCTCCCACCTTTGTGAAGGGGAATCACATCTGCCCTTCTCCAGTCCTCTGGTACCACCCCATCCTCCCATGATTTGTTAAAGATGGGAGTCAGTGGTGTCACTAGTTCTACCCTTAGTTCTTTTAGAATTCTGGGATGAATCCCATCAGGCCCCATTGCTTTGTCCACCTTCAGTTTTAAGAGTTCTTTCAGAACCCTTTCTTCTGTAAATGGGCTGGTATCAACTTCTGTATCCAGAGTGTTTCTACTGTTTGTTTTAGGTACCTCCCACTTCCTTTGTAAATACTGAGCAAAAATATTTGTTTAGTATCTCTGAGTTTTCACAGTCACCCTCTGCCCACCCTCCTCCTCTTTATAAAGCCTCACTAACCCTTCCTTGGTCTTCCTTCGCTCCCTGATGTACCTATAAAAGGTTTTATCCCCCTTCTTAACTGAGTTGGCTATCTTTTCCTCGGTTTGGGCCTTTGCTGTTCTGACTGCCTTCCCAGCTTCCTTTTGCTTTAACTGATACAGTTCTCTGTCCTGCTCATTATTTGATTCCTTGTACTTCCTGAATGCTTTCTTTTTCTCTTGAACCTTCAATGCCACTTCCTTTGAGAACCATAGTGGTTTCTTACATCATTTCATTTTGTTTATTTGCTTCACACAAAGGCTTGTTACCTCTGTGATGGCAGTTTTTATTATTCCCCATTGTTCTTCCACCCCACTTTCCTGCCAATTTGCTAGTGCATTCCTTAGGCACTCACCCATTTTGGCAAAGTCAGCCCTCCTAAAGTCCAGTACTTTTGCCTTTGTAAGCTTGGACTTCTATTGCTGTGTTTATTGTGAACCATACTGTTCGGAATGGTCGCTAGTTCCCAGATGGCTACCCACTTCTACATCTGTGATCTCTCTTCATCTCCATTTGAGAGAACCAGGTCTAAGATTGCTCCCTCTCAGTGGGCTCCAGTACTAGTTGTCTAAGGCATGCCCCTGTAGGGCATCTAGAATAATCCCACTCTTTGAAGTGGCTGCTGCAAGTGCACTTCAGTTGACATCTGGCATATTCAGATCACCCATCAGCAATATCTCCCCTTTTTGTACCATTCTAAGAATTCTTTCTATCATTTCCTTGTCCATTTACTCCCCCTGAGAAGGGGGTCTGTATACAACCCCTGTGCGGATTGTGGTTCCATTGCCGGTCTCCAAATTTACCCACAGTGCTTCTTCTCCTCCCTGTTTTCCCTTTTGTTCTGTTGCTTTGATTCCTTCCCTTATGTAAAGAGCTACTCCTCCTCCTCTTTTACCCTCCCTGTCCCTCCTGTAGATAGTGTATCCTGGTATGTTTATGTCCCAGTCATGGTTTTGTGTGTACCATGTTTCTGTGACTGCCATGATATCCAGATGTTCCTCCTCCATCAAGACCACTCATTCAGGAAGTTTGTTATTCAGACTACGGGCATTGGTACTCATTGCTCTCCATTTTTTGATGGCTTTACCTTCTTTTACAGCATTCCCCCACTGACCTGTCTACCTCGGTCTTTTTCTCATTTAGTACCCTATTTCGTAGGGAGAGGCTGGGATTTTCCTGCTGCTTATCAGTGCCTCCCCCCTTGACTAGTTTAAAAGCTTGCCAATGAAGCATTTAAACCGATTGCTCAAAAGACTTGTTCCCTTCCCGGACAGATGCAGACCATCCTGTCAGTATAGGCTGGTGTCCCTCTGGGTGGAACCCCAGTCCCCAATGAAGCCAAACCCCTGTACTCCACACCATTTTTTCAACCATTTATTAAACTGCATGGTGCAAAGTACCCTCGCCTCACACATGCCATTGACAGGCAGCACCTCAGAGAAGGATATTGTGTGTGTTACTTGTCTTAGACCCCTGCCCAATTCTACAAACTCCTTCTGCACTGCTCTAATCTCATGATTAGCCAAGTCATTTGTCCCTAGGTGGACAATGACATCCAGCTCAGACTCCCGTGCAGCTGTTCTTGTGATCCTGAGGATGCACTTCCTGTCTCTCCAAGCCATGGCACCAGGCAGGTGCCTTACTTCAGTTTTCCCTGCTCCCCCCAGTTTTATCCCCCTAATAATTGAGTCCCCCACCAGGAGCTGCTTCCTTTCCTTTTGGTGTCCTCTGCCTTCTTCCTGTGGGCCTCCCTTGTGACAGTTGTCCTCAGCCTCCTTAGTCTCCTCTGCGAGTGCATCTATAGGGGAACTATGCTCCCCCAGAATGGTGTGTGGATTATGGTGTGGAACAGCTGACTGGGTGTGCCTCTGTTCCACCATCCTCACCCTCCCTGAACCCACTGTGGTCCAACTGTTGTGCTTTCTTCGCAACCTCTGAGGTAGTGGTGGTGGCTCTGGTGCTCCCTGGATGGGGGAGGTTCCCTTCCTACCATCCAGTGTGGCCTGGGGGAAGGTCCCCTTACTACTGTCCAGTGTGGCCTGAAGGCAGGCAACTTCCTTCCTCAGGGCAGAGAGTTGTCTGCAAATAGGGCAGCATCTCAGCCTCCAGAAAGACTCCCAGAAGACTGCTGCCCCACATCCATTAAGTTGCACTACTCCCCACATTTTTTTTTGTCTGTGTGTGTGATTGGTTTGTAATATAGAAATATATATATATATATATATATATATATATATATATATATAAAATACAATGTGTATGCTTATATTGTCAGTGCAGTGTGCTAGAGAGGATATGACAGACACCTTGCACTCTTCGGAAATGATGTCAGAACCCCAGGTATAAAGGAACTATTTCAGGGTGGGTGGGGTGATGGGTGGGAAGGGTTGGGCCTAAACTGTGCCCTCACAAAACAATCAGCTAAAGCTCTGACCCACCGCTGCGATGAGTGCCTTCCTGTCAGCAAGATGCCCTACACAACAATTTGACAGAGAAAATACCCTGCTAATCAAACAGATAAAAATCCACACATCCAAGTCAGACACAGGTAAACCTCCCCAGCCCCAAAACAGGTCTGGTGGTTTGTGCTCTAAAGCTGTCAGCTCAAAATAAGTCAGCTGTGCTTTAAACTCTTCCTGCACTGAAAATGTTAAGAATTGTAACAAACAAACGTAAACCTAGATCCACCTCCCTCTGTTGCTTGAAAGACTGTCTTTTCCTGTTTCACACTGCAGGTTTTTCTATGACAACTCCTTAACCACAGTAACTTATTTAAAAATAGTTTAACTATCACAAACTCCTACACACCAGTAAATTATTTAAAAATAGTTTCTGTCCCAAAATCCCAGTAGTCAATTCAGCTACCCCCAAGGTACAACCAAAATGCAGTATTCAAACACTTGTGAAGTTACTTCCAAGATAAGCAGAGTTTGCAAGCTTCTTTTCCAACTCCTCAGCCACCTGTAATTTATTTAAAAATAGTTTAACTGTCAGAAAATCCTAGTAGACAATCTAGCTACCTCCAAGGATCTACCAAAATGCAGTATTTAAATCCTTCTGAAGTTACTAACAAGATAAACAGAGTTTGCAAGCCCCTTCTTGGTTAAACACTAAATAAATATGTGAATAAAAAGCAATTACCAAGGGTAGTTAGTTTCACCTCCCACAGAATTAAGCAAAATTGCACGTTTGTTGCAGATATCAAGTGCAATATAGAATTTCTCACACAGCTCAAAGCTGAATAAAGAAGTAGCGTCCTTCAAGCAAATGTGCTTTGAGCATCCTTTGACTCCATCTGTACCAATCTCTATGTTTTCATTGTCAACCTTGCCTGCTCCATTTGAGTCTGCCATTATCTTTGAATAAGGAGTGATGTTCAGTGTGGCAGCCTGAGTGAGATCAATTGTTTTTAGACTGCTTGCACTGACCAGTCTTTTTCCTGGTAACATTTATTGTCTTGTGCTCTGTGAGGCTCAATGGTTGAGTTCGTATTTAATATTATTATAAATTAAAAAATACACTTTGTCTTAGACTGTAAGTGCTCCTTCCCTGCTCTCAAGAACTCAGTGTCTCTTGAGGACTAGATATTGATGTAAAAGAACTTATAGAAAGTCTTCTAATCTAAGTCTACTAAATAAATACAACACCAGATCCATTGTATATTATAGTGATATTGTATCTGATCTCCGCTATAAAGCATCACAGTGATCAGGAAGCTAAATTTTGCAGGGAAAAAGACTGGTCAGCATGAGCAGTCTGTTACAAACAGTTGATCTAACCAGACCAGTGTCGCAGAGGCGTGAGGTGCTACAAAGTGCCTTACCTTCTGCTACATCAATGACCCAGGTTTGGGAATGTACTTGAATTGTCAGAAATTATCTGGGGAGTGAGTGGATTGGGTGTCCAAGGGACTGCTCTCCTCTCTTGGTGAATGGGTGGCTTGTCATCCCAGCCATGGCTATCCCCAGGTGGAGGCCTGCGAGTACAGAGAAACATAGAAACATAGAATCTGTCATCAGACAAGGACCATTCAGCTCACTTATTCTGCTCATTTCCCTACTTGGTTTGGCAATCCCTACTCTTATCTGGACTGCCTTTCCCCTGCTCTGCTGTATAGCAGAGAGCCTTTATGCTTATCCCATGCACTCTTGAATCCCCACATTGTTTTTGCTTCCACCACCACTGCTGGTAGGCTGTTCCATGGTCAGGGAGGCAAAAATATTGGAGGGACCTGTGGGGATACATAGGATGGGAATGCCTCCACGTGTGAGTCCTGTGCTCTGCAGGAGGGATGGAATGGAAGAAAACAGGAGGAAAAATGGATGTTGTGGGGCTTCATGAAGCCTGGCCCAGCTGTCTCTGTGCCTGCGCTACTGCCATGTAAATGACTTGGTCTGCCTCAGATATGGTGTACTGGATGGAGGACAGCACTCCAGCCTTAGCCCTGCCATGATATGGAAACTCATAGGGAGAAACTACAACCAATTGCACACTGAGGGAGGTGGAGAGCCAATCTGGAGGGGCTGGGGATCAGGTTGAGGCAGCCACCCCCCCAGATGGAGGAAGATAAAAACTTGTAAAACAAAAAAGAACAGTTGATCTCACTTTTGCTACCACATTGAATATCACTGCTTGTCTTACTTTTTGAACCCATAGTTTCAACATAATCATTTTTACCCCATCTTATGAATATGCCAGGTGCTATTTTCAAATCTCTTCCAAAAGCTGTTTTTGAAGTCATTCTGTAAAATCAAGCTTCCAGTAGCATTTGATAAATGACACCTGTCATATTGATATGCTGGGATAATAAAACACTATCATAACAATCCAGGGTTACAATCGTAAGAAAACAAAACAAATTTATATATGGACCTTTTCATTTCTCAAGTTATGACAATTTCACTATTACAACTCATGTTATTACTTCATTAATTGTCTAACTGCTGCACAGCAAATACAAGCTAGCAAACATTTAGCATTGGCCAGTGCTTATTTGCTTTAGGATTGTTATCCACATTGTGCTCCAGTGGGAGCCTTATTCTTCTGCTGCATAAACCATAATTGTAATATGCTCTTGTTATTATGTTTTCATGTCACATTGCTCACAAGGTCCATTGGTTCTTAAGTGTCCTATCTATTCTATTCTTTATTACCTCTGTACTCTGCCAGGTCATGCCTGTAAATAGATTTTTTCTTGCCTAGTAAACTCTACTCAGTAAACAAAAACTAAGTAAATAAATAAATGCATTTTGTAATGTGATTGCATTTGCAGTCTATGTGGTTTGTCATGCTCCCTGTTTATGATAACCAATTACCCTTTCAGGGCTCAGAAGCACAGGAACCCTCTTGAGAAGGGTTGCACCACTACAGGTGCCACAGGATGGTAAGCTCTTAGACTAAAGGTACATATGGAAAGAAGCCCATAAGAAGAGAGGTGAACTGCCAGAAAGGGAGAGGGAGAATGGAGTGAGCAAAGAAATGAGCATCCTGGGGGGGGGGGGGCGTGAGGCATATGTGCTTAAATGGTACATGGTGAGGACATGGCGAATGTTGTTTTCTGTGCTGCTGAACCCTAGGCTTAGTCTAACAATTCTTTGGCTCATTCAGCAACAGGGTACGGAGTAACTAGTGCTGTTGCTACTTTGATTGTTGTGTTTGTGCAATGTGACATGGTGCTTATGCAGCATAATTGGGTTGGTTGCTGAGCTGCTGTAATGAGCACAGTACTGTTTGTAATGTTATTGAACTCGCTGTCCATGAGGCCTATTATGGTCTCTTTTTGCAATGAACGACCACCGTTTCAGAGTACTAGAGGCATGGGAACTCACCTTGAGAAGGCTTATACCACTAGAGGTGTCACAGGATGGCATATCCCTTGTCTAAAGGTACCTTTTGGAAGGCACCCAAAAAGTTGACATTGCAGGTATGTATAGCAATATAAGAACGTCAACTTCTGCTAAGGGTAGAGGGAAGGCCAAAACACTGATCGAGCATTGAAGGAAAAGGAGGAAAACATGTACTCTGAGTCCCAACCCAGCTAGATAGATGATACATAGATAGATAAAATCTTTATTTTTTGACAGGATGAAACTATTAGGACTTTTCAGTCCTATTTGCAAAGTTGTCCTGTTCTACAAAGGATGCAATATTTGGTGCATTGTGGCACAGTTGACATACAGTTTACAGATAACATACAAGATGCCTTTCAACATTAAGTGCCATTTTGAATCTTGTTTTTAGGAACATATAGTTTAACATGCATGGCACAGTTTGACCTTAGATATCATAATAATTCGACAGTAGGAGTGCTTACAGAACACCTGGGGTATGATGGGTCAGCAGGGTATGGTGGGGGAATACAACTAACAGACATGAAATAAACCAAATAATTGTATGACCATTGGCATGGAGTAGAAGAAAAACCCTCCTGTAAAGGAATCTCTGGGAATCCAAAGCTTCAGGTCTCCCTCCCTCCAGGCATCACCTGATAATACTAAAACTCAAGTGTATGTCATAGCTGTAATATATTGCTGCAGTCTAGAAAGTCTATGAGCTCTTTTGACCAGAGGACTTACACCACAGAGTAGCTGAATACTTGCCCTCTGGAAGTATAGCTGATAACATGCTAAGGAGAGTTGGTGTTTTAAACACCCAAACGGGGAAAAAAAAAGAAGACTGAAAACAGCTACTTCAGGTCAGCCAGCCCAAATTCTATTCACTAGTAAGGCAAGATAAGGCATTTAATTTTGTATAGTGCACTATCTTTAAAAAGGCTCCGAGCACTGTAACACATAAATAACATGCATCAATAAATAATATTTAGGTACCACTAAGAACTGCGTCAGAGGCTTATGCTGATAAATTACACTCTGACTCAGAAAGGCAATGTTTCAGCCACATTTTAAAAGCCTCCTCTGAAAGTGAACTCCAAAGATTCTTAGAAGTGTGTTCCACATAAGACGGGCCACCATCATGAATGCCCTGTCACCCAAAATTTTAAGCTATGCCTTTGAGACAGCCGAAAGGAACTCTTCAGTGGAGTGGAGTGAGCAATATGGTTATATCATCTTAAGAGGTCTTAACAACAAGGCTCATGTATTTAAGAAGCCGATCCTTTGATGGGGTTGGTTTATTGCTGTATGAAGCCATACAGTATGAAGGCATACAGAGACCTTGAGGGCCAGAGAGAGGGCATTTACCAAGCTGTTGGATCTGCATGTGCCTATTGGTTGGTTGTAGGCTGTATGCCCCAGTCATGGGGTGTGTGTCTATTGTTCATTGTTGAGGGTTTGCCTGCAAGTAGAATGTACAGTACAGTACTGTAGTTATGGTAGGTATGGTAAGGTTTAAATGTTTAAAGATGATCCTAAGGAGAGGACCAGAAAGCTATGAGGGCAGGGCAGTGAGAATTAATGAGCAGCAGGTACAAGCCCAACTGCCTTCTCAGAAAGAAGCAAACCATGGAGTAACCATGGCACCGAGAAGCAGTACTAAGTTGGAGGTGAAAACATACTGGGCCTATGAGGGGTGTTAAAAGGGTGAATGCCCTACACAGAATAGGTAACCCTGGTGACAGGAAAACCCAGAGAAAATGATGGGAGGGGAGCATGGCCAGAGCCACTGCCAGGGGAATCCAGGAGACAGGCAAACAGGGCATAGGGTAGAAAACCAGCTCCCACAAGCAGCCCCCCAACAAGCAGGAGAGATACAGAGTGTCAGAAAGCTGCCAAAAGGAGAAATAAAGCAGCCATTAGTTAAAGTTCAAGTTTAGTTCAAGTTTATTGCAGGAAAACTCCATTGAGCAAGCTCATTCACAAGGAGGTCCTGTGACATAAACACTTAAAGTACAAACACAGATAGGTAATAACAGTATATACATGAAATGCACGTTACATGATACAGGCTGGATATACATACAAGGGTACCACATAGGGTGACCGCAGGTGGTAAACATTGATATGAGACAGGGAAGCGACTTACAGGTTGCATACTGATAAATGAAACATGATGACTAGTGTGTGCAATACATATACAGTATTTTGGCAGCTAGAACAAACAACAGTCTACAACTGAAATGGGGAGGAGTGATTTGATAGGTAGCAGTGGGCGTAAGCAAAGATAAAGCCAGGAGTAGAAGGGAAGGAAAGCAGTTAATGTGACAAATCAATTATACCTTACCAGTGGATAAATATGGCACACATGGGGAAGGAAGAGACTTAATGACAGTTACAGGTGTCTTTTATTTTGGCTGAACTTAGCAATTTGTAGAAGTTTATTGAAACTGTGCTAGTTAGTTTCATTGCAGTTTGTCATTGGTTCCAAATGGAGGGAGGGCATATGCAATATACGTTTACCAAAGTCACGTCCTTGGTATGTCAAGCATAATAAAGTCAGATTTTCTTAACAGTATGCACTATGTGAGATACTAATAAGGAAAGAGATAGCTTGGCAATTTCTGCAGGAGCAGTTTAAGAGTCCATAGCCCAGCATGGAGCAGGCGTCTAGTAATAAGAGGATGTCCAACCAACAGCTGCATATAAGTCACAGTGGTGCTAACAGTGAGGGAGTTGGTAATGAACCGTAACGCACGGTGATAACGGATGTCTTGTTTACTTAGATTTGCAAGAGTGGTGGAGAAATAGATTACATCGCCATAGTCGAGTAGGGAGAGAAAAGTGGCCTGTACAAGCTTGTTTCGAGTTTCAAGGGGGAAAAGGGGCCTATTTCTGTAGAAGAAACCTAACCTTGCTTTTAACCTTCTAGAGACATCTTCGACGTGGTCACTGAAAGATAATTTATTGTCGATCCAGATACCTAGATATTTAAATTTGGTTACAACTTCCAGAGGCTCGTTTAGCGTGGTGACAATGAAGTCTTGGGCAAGGGTATTGGGGGGGCCTGAGACAGCACTGCAGGAGAATATCATCGCTTTAGTCTTCTTAGCATTGAGCAGAAGCTTTGCCTTTATTAGATTATGCTCAAGTTGTGTGAAGTCGCAGAAGCACTCCCTTGACTTCAGATAGCGATGAGCCAGAAGTATACAACACAGTATCATCTGCAAAAAGTGAAGATTGGAAGTAGATATTTTAGCATCTAAGTCATTAATGTACAGAGAAAACAAGATAGGGCCTAAGATGGATCCTTGGGGACTCTCTTGCAACTGGCAAGGCAGCAGAAAAAGCCTTCCGCTTTACTTTTGGAATCTTCCAGTTAGGTAGCTAGAGAACCACTGGGTGGTATGATATGTGGCATCCAACTTGCAAGGCAATTGACTAATAGTTTGTGATCAACAGTATCAAAAGCTTTGCTGAGGTCCAAAAGACTGCACCAGTTACCTTCTTAGCATCTATAGCAGAGATCCAATCATTGGTTACTTTTGCTAGTGCAGTGAGTGTGCTATGATTAGCCGAAGCCAGATTGAGCTGGGTTAATGAGAGGGTTTCAAGTGAGATTTTAACTGAATATGGATCAGTTTTCGAGAACTTTAGAAAGGATAGGCAATATGGAGATAGGCCTATAGTTGTTTACATCGCATGAGTCACCAGATTTAAATATAGGGAGGATATGTGCTGATTTCCAGCAGGGCGGCACAGTAGCAGATGTAATGGAAAGATTGAAGATGTGGAGGGTGGGGCAGTGAGATGGGCGGTAGCCTGACCTTAGGAAAAGGGTTCAAACCATCGTCCCCTGCACTTTTTGGTGTCTAAGTTAAGAGAGAATCTTCTACTTCTTTATAAGTTATCTCACGCAGTTGGAAGGGGCTGGGTGCAGGACTAGATGTAGGGGGAGGGGTATGCTGGCTCACCGCAGCACCAGCATAAGGTGATGAGTCAAAAGCTAATCCAGCTGTGGCAAAGTGGGAGTTAAGTTCCTCCAGGATTAGGGACTTGTTTTCCACAATCTTGCCACTTGCAACTATCTTTGTTGGGACAGAGGGGCCATGGGGCGTCCTTCTATAACTGATAGTCTTCCATATTTTATGAGGTTACCTTTAGCTTGTTAGGAAGTAGAAATATAATAGTTAACTTTGGCAGGCGAAGTTTTTCACAGATTATTCCTGGCTGTTCTAAAGGCCTGCCAATCCAAAGATTCTTTGGAATGTCTTGCTTTAGCCAGAGCTTATCTCGAGCTATAAGGGCTGCCTTGAGATCCGAGGAGACCAGGGGTTAGAATTGTTCCTACCCTTACTTTGATGAAAGGGCATGCTTATTTATTATTGTAGTGAGTTTGTCATTAAGGATGCACGCTGCCTTGTTGACATCTTTGGCTAGGTAAAGATCTTGCCATCTGATCATGCTCAGGTCAGATAGGAAGTTTACTGCACTGAATTTGCAAAAGGATCTTTTTGTTATAAAGATGGGTTGCAGATGGGCCTTAATTTGATATCTTATGCAAACAACAATTCCATGATCCTCGTATGGGTTGAAAGCTGCCAAATGAGATATTTGTGTGGATGGGTGGTTAGTACCACATCTAGAATGGAACTGTTGGCAGGTTAGGTGTTGTTCCTAGTAGGTTCACTGACTAATTGCCCAAGACCTAGCTCGTCACAAAGGGATTTGAGGCCGTGTGATTTAGGTGACAGCCAGTCCATATTTAGATCTCCTAGAAATATTGTTTCAATTTTTGCATCTGAACATGGATTTCAAAAGATTAAGGACTTCATCACCACCACAGGCGGGGTCTATAGCCACCTAGGATAGTGATACATTCGAGGAGAGGAGATGAAGGCTCAGCGAAACTAACTCAAATTCCTTGACTAGAGATTTGTAACTAATACTGGTGACCAAGTACTTAGATTTGGCATAGATAACCACACCCCCACCTCTAGACTCTCTATCTGCTCTAAATAAATTGTAGCCCTGCAGTGATATTTGTTGATCAGTGTTCGTCTTTTTTAACCACGACTCATTAATTATGATAAGGTCTGGGTTAACGTGTGCAGCCCAGGCTTGCAGCTGTACAAGTTTTTTAGGCAGGCTTAAAATGTTGACCATCATCATTTGAGACCTGTGGCCTCAACAAAATCGATAGGCGAGGTAAGTTGTAGGGGGCAGGGTTGAGCTCCACATTTCCTGAGCAGAGAAGAAGCAGAAGTATAACTTTCTTTAAAGAGCTTATAAGAATGGAGACTGCTTTTTGTTCTTGTGACAACCCATATCATGCTGCTAAAGGCTGGCATGCACATGTCAATATTGATCGTGATCAAATGTAAGTACTTGAGTGGACATAGGTGGAGGACAGTAGCAAGGGGGTGTAGGCTAACCGGGGGGAATAGGCTAAAAGGGGAGAGGAGAATGACATAGTGTCTGCACGGTAGACTGTTATAACATTAGGTATTGATAAGATACATTGGAGAACTGAATTGCATTGAGGTACTTCGAATTGCACTGTATTGCTGAAAACTCTGCACCTTAGAAGCAATAAAAACACAATAAGGAGAGCCATGGTCCCAGATTGAGTGGTCTCTTGATTTGTATTAGTGCAATATTTTCTAGGCAAGAAATTTGCCCACCTAGGTACTCACTTAAAACCTAGATGAGAAAATACAGCAGAAAGGGGAACAAGGAGAGCAGGAGCAGCTTAGTTAGTGGCCATCCACCCTTCAGACTCAAGTCCCCTTGTAGCAGAACCGGGAAAGAAGTAGAATGATAATGCAGGCTATATTGCCCATGAATGAATACAGTGATTTATGTAGAAGATCAAGAATCCCTCTAGTGGCAGGTCTATATAACCTGCTAATGGAAAACTAGCCACTTAAAAAAAAAAAAAAAAGAAAAAAAGGTAGTTAGACTTGTCGGCACCAAGGCAGAGTGCTTGGATGGGGGGGGGCACTGCAGGAAGAGCAGTCAGACAGAAGAGGTGTAAGCACTTTAAAACAGTAGTAGAAATTACAATCCAGCTAATACAGTTGAAAAACTCCTAATAACACAGTTGAAATGTGCTTAGTTCTATCGAAAATCTAACAAAGTGCCAGGTGTCTATAGCAGGGGAAAACTCCTGCCAATCAGAGTGGGTTTGCTGGAAGCACCCTTGTTCTGATTGGCTGCGCTGTCCCGCACCTTCCAAGGAGCTGCAGGCGGGTGTCCTGGTCTTGGTCGGTGGCTGGCTGGGTGCCGGCCGACTGTGGGTGAGCTGGAGCAGCCCTGTTCAGGGACAAGCAGCTAGAGAGAGGAAGACAGAGCAGGTCTTAAATAGCATAGAGGTAAAGGGGGTTAGATTTGAGCAGTTTAGTAAGACAAAAGGTAGTTAGACTTATCGCACCAAGGCAGAGTGCTTGGATGGGGGGCTGCAGGAAGAGTAGTCAGACAGAAGAGAGGTATAAGCACTTTAAAACAGTAGTAGAAATTACAATCCAGCTAATACAGTTGAAAAACTCCTAGAGGAGTCATGCAGTGGTAGCAGGCAAAAGGCAGGAAAAGAATTCCACCCCAGCATGGTGCTGATGAACAGAAGCAACAGTAAAGCAGGACAGATGCCCCACACCCATACAGGAACACAAATATTAGTGGCTGTGGAGGAAACAGTGCACCCTGGGATGGAAGTGCCAGCAGACACCAAGCAGCATGTGTCCTAGTGGGTGGCAAGAAGAAACAGTGGCAGAGTCCCAGTCAATGGCAGGGACAAAACACAGAGGGGACCACTAAAGCAGTGCAGGAGCAGAGAAGAGGAGCCCATCTGGTGTGTGTTGGCTAGAAGAATAGGAGCAAAGCACAAGGCAGCAGAGTACAGGGCTGGCAACAGAACAAGAAGCAAGGGACCCACAAACAGATGTATGGGACTGTGTGAACATCTTACATAGTCACTGTGCACTGCACTGATATAGTCCTATATTCAGACAGTTAGCACATACTAACTATCTGCATATCACCCTCAGACTGTCTGTGTGTATCTCATGTGCATCACTAATGGCTGCACAGTGCAAATGGCTGCACTGATTATGGCTATGATTATGTCCTCTTGTGTTGAAAGCATTTCTTTAAAATCAAGCTTTAAACAGTTTCTTAGGTTATGATGTTTTCTTCAGTCATTATATTGCAAATAACTGGGGATGTTAGAAAGGTAAAAACATAGACGTTAACAGCAGAAAGAGATGGAAGGTCCATCAAGCCTGCCCTTACTATACTACCTCAGCTCACTTACCTACTGTTCTTGTGGGCTATATTTCTCCACATTAACCATTTCCTACTGCCAGCCTATCGGTGCAGCAGTTGGATTTCTGCCTGTGATGCTGGTGACCCGGGTTCGGGAATGGACTCGGGTCACTGGAGGGCCAGTCAGGGGGAGAAGGAGGGAGAGTCCACTGACACCTCGCCTTCTCTGGGGGGAGGGGGAAGGTGCAGTTTGGTGTCTGCTGACCTCTGGCAGGGGCTGGGGGTTCAGTATGACATCTGACCCGCGATGCTTGGGGAGAGACAGACATCGGCATAAGCCTAGACATCATGGCATGTCTCTCTTTGGAGGAAAACCACAAAAATGGTGCCCTGGCTAGTCAGATGACAGCCTCCTCGAGTCCTCACTCCTGGGTTCCCGGACCTCCATCAGCTGCCTCAGCAGCACCCAGGGTCATTGGATACAGACAAACAGGCTCATCCCCTACAAAGGTAAGGGACCCTCCTGAGGAACTTATATGTTGGGGATACCTGGGCTGGCTGTGATGTGGGGTGGTGGGGTTGGGTCCACCATGATGGGGCAGTCCATGTGGGGGCCTGAAGGGAAGTCCAGTCAGGTGTGTAAGGGATGATAAATACCACCATACAAAAAAAAATATCCTACTTAAGAATTGGGGTCTGTTGGAGCACTGTGCCCACCAATCTGTTTTCAAGGTACTATGTGTCACATTTAGTAAAAAAAAATCTTGGGGTATAGAATCCCATAGTTAATGTATAACTGACAAGCCAACTAGAAATACCTGGCTTCCAGAAAGACCGTTTGGCTGCTATTAATGCAGCCACTGCACAGTATGCAAACACATTACAGGAAAACAGTTTTGTCCAGCCAACTGAAGATATGAAGGTGGACATTTTGATTTTGTTAACAGTTCAACTAACTTTGTTGTTTATGTGGTACAGCGCCCTGCAAACTCCTATATGTAGGGTGACTATCAGATATGCTAAGGAACATCTCTTGTAACACATTAGAGACATTAGAACAAGGACTTGTACTCATCACTTGCAGTGCATTATATGCATCAGGATGACAGCAATCTGATATCTCTGAAATTTACTATTATAGAACATGTAAAACAATTCCCAAGAAGTGGTAATAGGAAACAAGTGTTACTGCAAAAGGAGTCCAAATGGAGTCATACACTAGAATCACTTTTTCCTAGGGGGCTTAATAAGGATCTAGATCTCAGAGTATATTTATAAGACTGTATAAAACAGTAAACATTAATTTCTCCCAACCATTAATGTTTATATTTGCTTTCATTAAATTAGTCTCTCTTGAATTAATCATTTTTTAACTAATTCATACATTAAGGGCACACAGTCACACACATTTAGACATGACAGGCTAAGGCATTCCCAGCACCATCCTCTCACTCTGTGAGGAAACATATATATCTATCCCCCTGAAATAAATTAAAAATGAGGAATTTATGTTTTGTTTGGCATTACATTTTACCTAATATAACACTAGCATTTTAGATGAAGGTGTTACAAATGGTCCATAGATTTATAATGGACAGTTCCCCTAAGAGAGATAGGTTTTGAGGATAAGGTGCAAGCTTACATCTTATACCTCTGGTTAATTTTTTTCAGACATTACATTGTAAGGTTTTAATAAGATAGTATTATTATTACAGTCCAAAACTGATGTGTCTGTGCTTTGACAGTTGCTCTAATGAATTGTGTTGCAATATGTTTTTTAGTCATATTGTGAATTTAATATTCAAAATATGGTAATGAAAGCATACATTTTAAACCTCTGTATAAAAAAATGCTGAAATTAAACTGTAAAGTTCTAGTAAGATGGTATAACCACAGTCTATGACTGTATCTTCACTTTAAAGTTACCCTAATGAATTGTGTTGCACAATGTTTTTCCTCACACTGTGAACTTAATAGGTTAAATATGGTAATGTACAAATACACTTTGTTGTAGTGGCCCCAAAAGGGTAGATATGGTAAAGCAGAAGTCACTTTGTTTAATGGCTCACAATTGGTCGTTTTTAGTATGTCATCACATGATGTATATTTAAATGTAATAAATGATTATTGACTCCACCCCAAATGAAGAGGGTGCATACCTCAAAGTGCCTGGGAGACGTTTGTTTGTATGTTTCAAAAATAAGTAATTTTGTCTTTTCCAGGTCTGTGTGCATCACCTACTTTATTTGTTTTCCACTGTATCCCTCCACACTCCCACCTCATTAAACCTTTGCTGCCCTCCTACCATGTAAACTATGAGTCCTTTGTCCTGTCCTTCAAAACAGGAGACAGGTGTGTTCTAGCAGAGGTTGAACTGGTGGTGGGTAGGGGTGGCTAACCCCAGTAACTCAAACACAATGAAACTAAATTGCCTAGTATTCACAGAGAGAATGCCCTAAACGGAATCTCTTCACTCAGAGCTACAGAACAGTATTTTTTTTTCCACTTAATATATTTTATTAGGTTTTTCTCCCCCCCCCCCACAATGTTTACAGGCATTCAACATACTTTATAGTCTACATACATTGCAAACATTTCCATAAAGAAAAAGGAAAGGAAGAATTTTGTCTCTTGGTATTGCTACCAGTTAAGTAGAGTACAACAGGGTAAACAGATGCCTGTATTCCCCTCCCCAACCCACCCGACTGCCAATAGGTAGTACTGTTTTTCTTATATCACATATAATTTGCCACAAGAACATTTAACTTATCACTGGATATTCGGGAGCTCCTGTGTTAGATTAACCTTATTCGCTCTGGATCAACAACAAGCTTAATAAAGGGTCCCAGATCTGTTTAAATCTTTCCATATTTGAACACACCCACTACAACCCATTCTGCTTGTATAGCAAACATTATTTCTCAATACTATTCTGTATAAGAGGGGGTTATTGCATCTTTCCAGTGCCAGAGTATAGTTTTTTTTTGGCACATGCAGAGATTAGTGCCATATGTGATCTCTGATACTGGCCCTGAAGAGTGGTATAATCTCCTAGAATAAATATCTCCAGGCTAAACTTATCTGACAGAGACAACAGTGGGTCCAAATGAGCTTTGACGTTGTTCCAGAATGGAGAAATTTTCTCACAAGTCCACATCATGTGTAGTAGGTCTCCCGGGAATTTTGCACATCTGGTACAGAGCTCCGAGGTAAGGGCACCTATATGGTTTAACTTAACCGGAGTGTAAAACGTATTGTGAGTTATTTGAAACTGTATAAATCTGTACCTATTCCATTTAATATATCTATATAAATGCTTCCATATTCTCGTCCAACTTCTAGAATATGTAGTTGCTGGCAATGACTGGTCCCACCAATAACATCTTTAGTTTTCTAACTGAGCCAGAGTAGTCTACAAGAAAGCATATGCATATGCTATTCAATGGAAAGTTGGAAGAGATGCAATATATGGTTTTAGCATAGGTGACAGAGTACTAGACCAAGGCCCTGTACCAAGTGCTTCATTAACACGTGGGAGATCTGCAGATATTTAAATACATATACTGAAGACCATTTATAAAGAATGCTGGCTTTGAAACAACATCAATTTTTGGTTGGCTAACCAAATCCTCTATCTTCACAAATCTCTATATTAGGCCAAATGAGGAAATTTTGAGAGGTTTACCTGAAATTAAAAAGTTAGGATTATTAAAAAGAGGTTGTGCTGAGTTCTTGTGCCCCTCAGTTTTAAGAGGGGTGTTAAATTGTTGCTGTGTTTCAAGCAAAGCACCCAGTGGAGGATCCTTTAGTTTGTTGAGAAAATTCCTCCTCTTAAGGAAAGGAAGGGCCCTACGATTCACTTCCTGTGTTGAACATAAGGCATGCTCAATATCTAACCAGAGGGGACGGTAATGGTGTTCAGGAGAAGGGTTAGGGGAAGCAACCAGTACCTCAGTCTTGTTATGTATTGCTAAGTAATATAAATAAACATCTGGGGCCTGTAAACCCGATCTATCTTTTGACAGGTAAGTTTAATACAACTACGCCTAGACTTTTTACCTGCTCGTAAAGAAATTAACAATTTTTAGCAATTGCAAGAACCAAGAGTTCCATGAGGCCATGTTGTACATTTGTAATGGATATAGGACACGAGGTAAAATATTCATTTTATTACACTCATTCTGCCCCACAGGGTCAAGGGTAGTTGAGACCAGCGTTTAATATCTTCTTTTAAAGTGTTAACAAGAGTGTCCAGGTTGAGTTTCTTCATCATTTGGGGGGAGGAATGGAGATTAATTCCTAAGAATCTAAGTTTGTCTGTGCGCCATTGTAAACCTAGATTTGCAATTTCTGCCTTCTGTGAATATTTATTAAGGGGAAAGACTTCCGTCTTCTCTAGATTCAGTTTATAGTTGGAAAGGGAGCCAAATTGTGACATTATTGTGAATGCTGCTGGGAGAGATTGTGAAGGGGATGAAACATGTAGTAAAATGTCTTCCGCATATGCAGATAGTTTGTATTCTGTATCACCTATCTTAATACCCAAAATTTCGAGAAGAGGAGTTCAGTTTCCGTATAAGGGTTTCTAGGAAAAGATTAAATAGGTAGGGTGAGAAGGGACACCCTTGCTGTATCCCTTGCTTTAAAAGAAAAGGGGTGGAGAACAAGTTATTTCACTGGACTCTTGCAGAGGGAGAAGAATAAAGTATTTGAACCCAATTTATAAATTCCTGGGGAATATCGTATTTGGGGAAGTAGAGCAAAGAGGTAGTCACATGACACCCTATCAAAAGCTTTTTCTGCATCCAAGGACACCAAGACAGCAGGTGTCAGGGAGTCTCTGGCTGCAGAAAAAAGATGTCACCTTCTGAAGATGATAAGAGGAGAGGCAGCCCTTAACAAATGCCACCTGTTCAGGACCAATCAGTGAGTCCCAGACTTGGTTCAGTCTTAATGCCATGATCTTGATGAGGATTTTTAAGTCCACATTAATGAGGGAGATGGGTCTACAACTGGTGATGAGCAGAGGGTGTTTGCCCGGCTTAGGAAGGACTATTATAGTGGCCTGGGTAAGGGAAAACTCAGATACACCATTTGTATAAAGGTACTGGAATGTATTTAGGAGAAAAGGCGCTAATATTTTTAAATGCTTTATAAAAATTTGAGGAATAAACATCTGGACCAGACGCTTTGTCTATGGGGAGAGATTCAGTAGCATCAATTATTTCTTTAATTGTTATAGGGGCCTTTAGAATAAGAATTTGGTAATCAGAGAGTGTTGAAACATTAATACCACTCATAAAGGAATCTAACATTTGCTGTGAAAAGGAAGAAGTGGACACCGTATATAAACAATTGTAATACTCTCAAAAGGCTTTACTAATATCCATAGGGGAAGTAAGAATGTTACCTGATGGGGAGTAAATAGAGGCAATAATTCTGTCTGCTGTTTGAGACCTAAGCCAGAAGGCCAGAAGCTTCCCAGCTCTTTCTTCTTGATCAAAGTAGGATATTTTGGATCTAAGCATGTGAAGTTCGGCTTTTTCAGCTAACAATAAATTGTATTGTGCCCGTAAGGAATCCACTGCTTCCCAGTTCTCTTCCAGGGTTGAAGCTGACAAGTTAGCTTCTGCTACTGTAATCTGATCAAATAGAGAGGAAAGGGTCTGGTTTTGTTGTTTTTTGTGCTTCAAGGCTATACGGATCAGTTCTACCCTCAAGGCACATTTTAACGTGCACCATAAAATATCCATTCGAGATGTAGATAGGGAGTTATGTGCCATGAAGTCTGAAATAAAAACTTGCAAACATCGAGTGGTTTCTTTGGATTTTAAGAGTAGATTATTTATTTTCCACAATTTGTTCTTTTGAATGTTAGGTACCACATTTAATATTAGCTGCACCACATGATGATCCGAGAAAACCTTAGAGGAGTAAAAAACTGATACCACCCCATGGAGGTGTTCAACACTTATAAGAAAGTAATCTAAGGGGGAAAATGAGTGATGTGGGAGAGAATGAAATGAGAACTCTTTCCTCTCGGGGTAGGTTATTCTCCATGGGTCTGTAAGGCCTAATGAATGTATTAGCTCATGCAGGGCTTTCTGCCCTGGTGACAGGAAAAGTCTAGTGTTACCTGACCTATCTAATTTATTCGATAGGACTTGATTCCAATCGCCCCCTAGAACTGTTGGTAACTCTGTCCATGTGGCCAGTATTGTTGCTAGTTTCATAAAAAATGCAGAATTCTCTGAGTTGGGGCCATAGATAGATCCTAGAATCATCTCTGAATGTCCCAAGATTGCCTTAATAATAATATAGCGACCTTCAGGGTCTGACACCTCTTGTAACAGAAGAAATGGTATATTTTGTGCAATAAGCATGGCAGTTCCCCTTTGTCGGGAGTTCAGGCCTGAGCCAAAAGCCTGTCCTACCCTACGAAAAAGGTTCATTTGAGTAGACTGGAGATGCGTCTCCTGTAGGAACGCTATGTCTATCTGAAGACTACTGAGATACAATAGTATTTTAGTTCTTTGGCAGGTGTCTGAGCACCTTTGACATTCCATGAACAGAAACTATATTCCTTCATTCTGAGCATCCAGAAAAATAATAATCTTATGTACAGGAGCATATAATAGTAACAAAGGTGTATCCAGTGAAACCCAGTTACCTATGGCAGTCCCCATCCCCCTATTTCTTTAAAAAACTCCCCTTCTCAACATAACATTACCTCTTAAAGAAAACCCAAAATAATATTTCCCTGAGCCTCTATAATAAAAAAAAGCAGGAAATCTTAATTCCTAACCCTGTAGTCGAGAGTGGAGCTCTTCCACCAATTGTAATAGCGTGTCTGCTTCTCCCCAATGCCGCAACACATCTCTACTCCTTTCACCCCCCAAAGAAAACCCCTGCATCCCAACACCATAATCCCCGGTAAACTCCAGGGTGAACTATATCATGTAGTAGCGCATGGAACCAAACTGCAGTTATTATGCATGCCTCCTATAATTTCAATTTAAAATTAACACATGTAGTGTTCCAATTATCCCCATATGGAACCCACATCCTCCTTAATCAGTTTAGACCATCTGCAAAAAACATAACCCTCGTCCATTCCTAGAAGCATCTAAAGCTTATTGGTAACTTAGATGTTGGGGCTTAACATGCCCGGTTTGCTTGAAGGTCTGGAAAAAAAAGAACAAAAGATTAGCCCTAGCATATTTCTGAGTCCAGACTTAGAGTTGAATTTTTGACTCGTCTATGCATATGCTAGCCAACTGCTATTTCATTGCTGTGACCAGTATCTTACAGCATGCTGCTGTAATAGTTTCTTGCTGACAAGAAAACCCACACACACTTGCGCATGATCAAGGAGTCCAATAGCTGCACCGAAGAACACCTTCCCGTTTTCACTTCACAGCCACTACTCCAGCACTGATTCATTGCACTCAATACCAAGCAAGAAAATGTAAAAGCAAAAGAACAAAGTCAATTAAGCAAAAACTCTTTTATTTTTCAAACCAGCTGTTGAGCGAGCAATTCCACCGGGTCACCACCGGGCTGTTTCTGCTTACTAAATTGTGGAACAGTTCAGGAAATCCGATATGCTCATTTTTCACAATCATTAGCCTCCCCAGCTCTTGAAATTATCATCGGGACCACAATGAGTATCTGCCAGTTCTCTGACAAGATGTTTACCTTGGCAGTTCCTTTCGTCACACAATATTTGAAATAGCAGGATCAACTATGTACAAATAGGTCAGGAGCATGATCGTAAGATTTTCTGCCACTTGACCTGCATTATCAAATGATTTCCAATTTTCCTGATGCAGAACCGATAATTTGGCAGGTATATCATTTAAATCTTATTCGGGCAGCAATCAGCTTAGTTACCGATGGATGGTATTTGGCTCGCTTCTACCTGGTGGCTACTGGTAGGTCCTGTGAGATCCTGCAAGGTCTCTTCCCATTTAATCTCCTGCAACTCTTTAACTTTCAACGATATGTGTTACTAATCTATGTAACTTAACAGACAGTTGATGAAAGGCCTGGGTTTAGCTCCAACAGGGGTCGTGTTTTAATGACCTGTGAGCCCGTTCCACATGATATGTGGTAGCATATGGTGGAGGGCCAGTGATTTTCAACAGGAGCTTTTGTGTAAAGAGCACTGTGGATGGTCCCTCAGCTTCTTCAGGCAAGCCAAATATAACTAGGTTGTTCCTCCTGTTTCGACCCTCAAGGTCTTCAAGTTTAACCTCCACCTTTTTTAATTTCTGTCTGATTGCCACTATGTTGGGGTTTAGACGTGATTGCTAGCCTTCTAGTGAAGCAGTTCTTGCTGAGATGTCGGAGACCTTTATGTTCGCTTCCTTTAATTCAGTCTTCATGCTTTTAAGTTCTGTGGTGAACTCCAGCAGGGCTTGCTTGAGTGGTTCCATTTCAGCGAGAAACCTATCTTTCAATAGTGGTGTAGGGCTATTAGCTGGCGTTGTGTTTTTGCTTGCAGCTGCGGCCTGTGTTTTCTCCCATTTTGCCATTTTGTCTGGTGTTTGAGGAGGTGTACAAGCTGGGAGGCCTTGACACATTTCCACCTCCATTAGATCACAAAACACTCTTTCCCGTGAAGAAAATGATAATCGTGAATCTCACCAGGCTGTAAGGAGTTGCAATATTGGTCTGCAGAAAGCTTTTAATATGTAACGACTGCTTAAATGAGGATTTGTAGGAGCGTAGGTGAGGGAGCAGAGCAGCCACACATCCTCTCAGGGTGAGTGCATCACGTGATCTCAGTACATTACTTTTATTAACACAGTGTCTAGGGAAGTACAAATAAAGAGAAATGGGTCAGTGACCACTAGACACCTTGGCACTTTGACCATAGTCTTCATCAGGGGGCAGTGTCTAAGTGGAAAGAACTCCCCTTAAATGACAAAGACTTCTTCATTGAAGCCAAGCCTGTGTAGATTGATGCTTACAATTTCATTTTGTGAATGAGTGGTATCGTAGGGGGTGGGGGTGGAGGAAAATCAAAGTTCCAACATAAGGCAATCATTCTGCTGCTAACATTTGTAACAATTATCATCCATAACTGCTGAAGCTTCAACATGATTACAAGAGATAACATTTATTGATTATGAAACTAGAAAAAAAAAGAAGAAAACACAGTCTTCAGGGGGGATTTTGCAAGCTTTCCAAAAGTTACTAAAAATGAAAGCACCACTTCACATGTGTAACACATTTTAAGTTTCTACAAACTTATTGATTGAATAGAAAAGTCCCAACAAATTGTTTATATATATATATATATATATATATATATATATATATATATATACACACATACTGGTGCTGATATAAGGTAAGAGAGAGAATAGAAACAGTAATAGAAAAATAAGTGCTTCCATAGTAATGCAGTCTCCTTCTCAGTTTTGATCCTTTACAGAAACAGTGGGATTAGCTTATCCAGTTGCCAGCTTGAGATAGATGAGCTATAAAAGAGAAAGAAGGTTAGTAAAGAGGAAGACATATAAACAAATGACTGACATACTAGAAATATAAATCATATTCTATAAATGTGGCTTCAAGTCCATTCAATGTTTAACCCTTTTTGTTGGATAGAACCCAGAAAGAAAATCCAATAACCTTCTCTTTGTAAAAAGGTTTTTACCCAGTCACCACCTCTTGGATTTCTCCCAACTATTTCTAAGGCCATGAGCTGGGTACCCACTGGCTATTTATTGTGCCTTTCAAGGAAATTCCTGCACACTGGAGTATCTGCACTCCCTGAGTGAAAACTTTGAATATGATCCTGCATTCGCTGTTTCACTGATCTCACCGTATGACCTGTATAAAGAAGATGACAGCAGCACCAAATGGCATATACCACACACTCACTACTACAATTTGAAAAGTTGCAGATCTCCACATTTTTTATACTCATCTAACTGAAAAATGTTCTCTTGGTGACAAAAAATGCACACATTACAGTGGCCACACTCATGCATTCCTTGTCCTGACACATGTTTATATCTATTTAGTGTAGCTGCCCCCAACACTTCTGCCATAAGTCTGTTCCACTATTCCAGTGAAGAATAATTCTCAGGGAAATATAACTTCCTCAAGTTTTTTTTATTTTATTTATTAAGGTTCGGATAACACCTTTGAGCCCAGGGCTCCTTTACAAAGTTTCTGCTTCAGTCACGAACATACAGATACATTTTGGAGAAAAAGGTCCAGACAAACAATTGGTTACAAATTACCAGGAGCTGCCAGAGGCTTTGTCATTCACATCAGGTTACAACTAAGTATAATGACATGCAAGTGTGGAGTAAACCTTAGGGCAGACCCTATGAATTGAGAGGCTGGTAAAGTGCCTCCAGGGCAAGTAAATAACAAAGAGAAAGCAAGTAAAGGAGGGGGAGGGTCAGCAGCACATTGCCATTACAGAGAAAAGAAAGGTGGTGAGAGGGGAGAGGGGCAGGGGATAGTCCTAATGAAAAAGGGTGCAAGGGGTGAGTGGGGTGTGGAAGAGGGTAGAGTGGGTGACGTAGGTGAAAGGGGGCCATGATCCTAATGTGGACTTAGGCAGTGAAGGGAAGGAGTAGAGAGTGGGTATAAGGGGAAGAGGTGGTATATGGGGAAAAAAGGAGGGGGGAGTGGACCGATGCAGTAAGCAGAGGGAGTAGAGAATGGGCATAAGGGAAAAGGTGGTGTAGGGGGAGAGCAGGGAGGGAGTGGTTGGCAAGAAGATGCAGTGTGGAGAAGGAGTAGGGAGTGAGTCAAAATTGTGGGGGGATTTAAAAGGAACAGGGAGGGCAATGCAGGGCCATTTAAGTGTAGCAGTCACAGTGGGCCCTGGTCACCAGATACTGATGAAGTTTGCATTTAAAACTGCTAAGCTTAGGAGAGTTGGAGATGTCTGTCGGGAGCGAGTTGGACCAGGAAGGGGCTCTAACTTTATAGGAGCACTGTCCTTGTGAGATCCGGCAATGAGGAATGGTAAATGATAGAGGCTTTCAGCACTTCTGATTAGGTGGGTGGCACAGAGTGGGGTCAGTAAGGACTGGACCCCTAGGGGTGTGGCAGGCCCAGGGTGGACTTCTTAGCTAGGATGCAGGTCTGGTAATTTAGCCTGCCCAAGAGCTGGAGCCTGTTAGAAGATACGTAGACATCACAAGTATGTGAAAGTTGAGTTGCTGAGGTGAGAAGACAGGCCTTGTTGAGGGCTAGTCCTACGCATTGGAAAGCAGTGTCAGTGGCAGTTCCATACACCACAAGGCCATATTCAATTAGCGAGGAGACTAAGCTTTGAATAACTGGCTTTAAGGTGTTGCCTGTCAGACAGTGTCTATGCCTGTAGAGTAGACCAATGTGGGCATTAACGGAGATAGCAATGTTATGGATATGATTGTTATATGAGAGGGAGCAGTCTAGAGTCACACCCAGGTATTTGAATTGGTTTACATGTTCCAGCACAGATCCTCCGCAGTTGTTAATAAGAAGTGGCTGTTCTTTACGCCTGTTGTGGGAAGCATGAAAAAGCACTTATTTGGTTTGAGAATAGTTTAGAATGAGTTTGTGTGACTGGAACCAGGTTTCAACATCAGAGAAACTTCTCTGGAGCTGATGCTGAAGAAGGGAGGGATCCGACTGGTTTGTGAAGATGACGGCATTCTATTGTGTTTTCTTGCTAACCCTTGGGAGATGGCCTTAAAATAAAATGGGGGGGTGCTGCTGAGTTACACCTCAGTGATCAGATAAGGTAGTGGCCTGGGTTCAGTCAAAAAAGTCGGGGGGGAGCACATGACTTAGGTCAGTAAATGTGGCATTGAAAGCATTGGCAATATTTACCTTACCCAGGGTAATAGAGCCATCGATGCAGAGCATAGTGGGACTGGTTTTGGAATTCTTCCCTGTTACTAGGGAGAGATTGTCCCAGAACGTCCTCTCATTTTTTCTGGAGTTAGCAAGTGCACTCTTGTAGTAATTTTCTTTTGCAAGGCGTATGGATCTAGTGCAGGTGTTCCTGGCAGCTCTGTAGGTTTGTGTGTCAGCAGAAGTACCGGACAGTTTGGCATGGTACCCGAGCTGGTCCCTGGATTTCATTTGTTTCATGAGGTCTAGGGGCACCCATGGGTTAGAAGTACCCTTGTCTTTGTATTTTTTTAGGGGTGCATGGACATTCCATGCCAAGTTAAAGGTGTTAATGAACTATTCAAGAGCTGAGTCCACTTCCTTGGCAGTGTCAATAGGGGACCAGTCTAGCACATGCAAGTGCACTTTTAGGGGTCCTAGATGACCAGCCAATGAAATTCTGCTGCAAATGGTTCTAGGAGGGGCTTTGTTGAATTATTTATCCATAGGGACATTACCAGAGAGTGGTCACTGATATTGTGTGGAAGAACATCGGTCTTTGAGATGTGCTCAGGTCTATTTGTGAGGACCCAGTCAAGGAGTGGAGGTCTCAGTCCTGTAGTTCATTCTGGTGGGTGACTGAACCATATGGGTGAAGTTAACTGTGGCCAGGGCATCCCTATAGTTGTTTGCACTGGGGACCATCCAGTTGAAGTTGAAATCCCAAGCATAATGACCTCTGAGCTACAGTCAAGGAAGTTGATAAAGTCCAGGAGGAAGGAAGACACTGATTTGGCAGTTTTGGGGAATGTAGATTGAGGCAAAGGTCAGTGCCTTGTTATCAGCACCAAGTAAAACTTTTGTGGCAAGCATCTGAAAGTCACTAAGAGGGTAAGGGCAAGACATGTCCGATAATTGACTCTCTTAGGTAAAGAGCACAGCCACTCCTTTCTTGGAGAGCCTGTCTTGCCTGAAGACAGCATACCCAGGGACAGCAATCATGTAATCTGGGGTCTTGGGGACCAACCAGGTTTCTTGGATTAATAAAATGTCAGGATTGTGTAGTGAGATCCAGGATGTGAGGGAATCCAGTTTTATGCGGAGGCTGCAGATATTTATGCTGGCTAAGGATAAGGTCCCATGGTTACAAGATGCCTTAGTCACCAGCTGTGGTGGACCTGAGTTAGGGTGGATGTTGCCTGAGATTAAAAGCAGCAACAGCAAAATTAGGCACTTGAGGAATGCGTTGTTGTGTTTAACGTACTGATGCCTAGCCCTTTTTTTGGAGTTTTTTTTTGTAGTCTTAGTGTAGCGTGGCAGTTAATAGCAGTGAAGGGCTAAGGATGTTAGGCACTTTCTTAGGTGTAAGGAGCATCACCCATTGGTTATGTTGTCCAGGGGAGAGTTGACTACTGAGAACCAGATCAATGTGGCTGGTATAAGTCCCATAGACTGACAGTTGATGGGGCCTATATTGAGTGTGAGCCTGCATGTTTGGGGCTCTAGATGGCTGCCAGATCAGGAGATTAGTGCTAGAATGATGACAAGACTCAAAAGGACATTTTCTGGTTGCATTATAGATTAGACTAGAGGCAGGATACAATAAGATGTCGGTGGCCCTTTAAGAGGAGAGGAGGGTACAGTGAGGGTGAAGTGAGTTCATAGGTGGGAGGGACTTAGGTGTATTTAATAGAGGCTGGGGTGGGGAGGCTGGCAGGAAAAATATAGAGAGGAGATAGCATGAGAAATGGAAGGAAGCAGGCTTGCATGGTGTCCAATCGCATAATCGGTTTCCTGATGAGCAACCAATTAGGGATCATTAGACAGGAGAGTGCTAGAAGTTCAAAGATTGAGCATCTGAGGACCATACCTTGCAGTGGGCTTCCCAGGAGATCAGCGGTGGTTGCTTGGAGCATTGGGTGGTGGGCAGGAAGCTCGCCGCCTCCTCAGTTGCAGTGACCTGGGCAGGGGCAGGAGCAGTGAGGAGGTAGAAAGAAACAGGAATTCATTCAAGTGTCATGGGCAGGTGGCAGGGACAGCCAGAAAGACCAGCAGACAGTGGACAAGCAGTTGGGGTGAGAGGCTGAGAGAAGACAAAGCAAAGGTTATGAGGTGGGATTACAGCTAAACAGCAGCAATTACTAGGCTGCAAGCAGAGGGGTTGGTGCCAAGCTCGAGTGGAGGGGAGTTAGTAGTGAAAACAAGGAACCAACAGTTAGGAAATTAAAAGGACTAAGTTAGGCAGAGTGAAAGTATAGACAGAGAGAGCTAATACTGAGTGAGGAGGTGGCAGAGGGCAGGAGAAGTAGTATATGGCAGTGGCTAGGAATTAAGACACTGTCTAACAGGGCACAGAGTTAAAAGTTAGGGAGTGACAGTCCTAAGATTAAATTCTTGAGCATTAAAAATAAATTCTTAAATCTACAAACAGCATTAAACTAGTGCATAACTTTAATCCAAATTGGCTGAACAGTAACATTTGTGGGTAGAACAGCTCAGGTAGGCAGGACAGTTGATTAAAAGTATACAGGTAAAAATACAAAATAAAGAAAGGATATGGTTTGCAGAAGTGGAAGGGAAGCAGGCTTTCAGGGTGTCCAATTGCAGTAATCAGGTTCCTGATGAGCAGCCAATATGGGATCGCTGGATGGGAGCTTACCAGAAGTAAAAAAATTGAGCACCTGAGGACTGTACCTTGCAGCGGGCTCCCCAGGAGATCAGTGGTGGTCACTTGGAGCATTGGGCGGTGGGCAGGAAAGCTGCATCACCTCCACAGGTGCAGTCACCTGGGATGGGGCAGAAGTTTGCCGCAGGCTCCCACTAGGAGATCAGCGGTGGTCGCTTGGAGCGTTGAGCGGTGGGCAGGAAAGCCGTGTCACCTTCTTAGGTGCAGTAACCCAAGCAGGGGGAGAAGCTGTATTGCTGTATTGACTATAGTCTGTTGATGTCCTTTCTCAAGTGAGTTTCTCCTTAATTTGCATCCAACCACTCCAACCAGCCTCCAATCATGCCCCATAGTGACTGCATACATGTTTCTTACAAACAGGTCCTCACTGTTTACTTTGTGAGAAATGCATACGTTTCAATCATGCCACCCCTCAGCTCCAGTCTGGCCTCTAGCAAATACATGTTTATGGCCTCCAGTTGTTCCTCATAGGATACAGCCTGCTTGGCTGATACCATCTTGTTGACCTTTTGCTGTATTGACTATGGTCTGTTGATGTCCTTTCTCAAGTGAGGACTCCAGAACTGTGTGCAGTACTCCAGGTGAGGCCTCACCAGGGATCTGTAAAACAGCAAAATCACCTCACTTCTCCAACTGTCAAAAACCCTACCCTACACAACCCATTATCCTCAATGTATTGCTATATGCTTTGTTGAATTGACTTGTTTGTTTCAGGGAATCTCTGATTATGTCCCCCAAATCTCTTTTCTCTGTTATATGGCCAGGTAAACTTCCAAAATCAAAAAGCAAACAAGATCGCCCCATTGCTGGCTGTGCTCTGAGAACACATAACAGTCAAAAGCAAAAACTCAAGTACTATCCATTGCTAAATCAATACTACTGACCACAAAAATAGTGTCAAACTGACTCTTTTATTTTAAAAGTGTACAAGAAGAGGAGTCATGTGATGCTCTTGTTGGTGTAGCATCTCTAAACCAGAACTCCAGTTTACTACATTAATTAATGTTATATTGCTATGTTGATAGAAGTCCCATTTCTTCTAACTAGGTTAGAAATAGCTTTCTGTAATACCTGAAGCTAAGTCCAGTCATTTTTCTTTGGATTCTGAAGCAATGTTGGAAGCTGAGATGTGGCAAGCACCCCCACAGTATACTTCTTCTCAGACACTAGACAAGAACTCTAAACACCTGCAGGCCCTGTACTTCTACACTGGAGTCTCTCCCACTCTCAGAAGAGCATTTTTTTTCAGAATTCCAGATGTTTCAGGAGAAGTCACTATGAGAACTGACTAAGGAGCTTAAATCACTAAGATCTGATCTGGGGGAGCTGGGCCAGCATGTGGGGATGTGGAGGTCTGCACAGTCTCCTTGGAGATATGATGAGATCGATCGGACATGGTAACCACTTCTTTGTGGCAAAACTGACTAAAATGGAAAATAAAATTGAACACCTTGAGGAGAAGCTGAAGAAATAATCTCATCATCTTCAGCCTCCCCAAAGTAGTGCAAAAGGAGCTAGTGCAATTTTATTTGCTCAGAACGTCTAGAAAAATTAACATGTTCTTCCCCACCATTTCAGTCTACATCATGGGGTGAATGTATCGTTCTCTTCATTCCAAACCTCCCACAGGCTCTCACCAGTGCCCCTCATTTTAAAAGCTGCTAATTTTTTAGATAAGCAACACATTTTCAAAGACTAAAGATTTGAAAGAGTTTCTATGGGAAGGCTCTGAACTTCATATAACTCAGGATTTTCCTGTTCTCATGTGCTAGAAGAGGCTGCATTTCATCCTGTGGACCAAGATCATAGCAGCTGTGATAAAGTTCACAATGGTTTACCCTGTATGTTTACAAGTTTCACTTCAAGGATAGTGGCACTCCTTTGATTGCATTGACCAGGCTGCTGAAGAACTGAAAAGACTTTGCCTGATCTGTTTAAGGACCATTGAAAAGGTCCCATCTATTTTTGTTCAGCTGGGATTACCAGTAGCCATGGATGGTTAATTTCTTTTGAATGTGTATTATTCCTCTTTTCCTGTGTGTGTATGGCTGAAGTCCTTTTGCATCTGATTATATGTGGAAAGACTATGGCCAGGATGAGTACTACAAGTGGCATTTCACTAAGATCTCAAATTATTACCTCACCTCCCTCCACCTCTTTTATTTAATATTGGATTACTACAGGTTGGCTTCAGCTAAATCGGAGGATTCACTATCAGACCTGCTTGTTAACTAAAAAGGCATTTCTTGGGCTTCTGCCTTCTGGTGTTACAAACTTACTCAATCCCTCTTGCAGCTCCCATCACATGTGTAGTTCAATCAATCAACTCTTTTCTGTCCCAAGATAATGGACTACACAAGGGCAATGACTGTTTGCATCTAGAGCACTACTATGGTTTAATGTACTGCCCAGTGATATCTCTTCCTTACCAAAATTGCGACCACTGTTTGTCAGCATCTTACAGCTAACACTTCCTGTGACTGTTTCAACTGACATGGCACTACCTCAGCAGTATTGACACATCCTTGTATACCAACTTCTCCCCCTTTCTCTATGAATGACTACTTTCACCCTAATCACTCTGCACTATTTTCTGCCTCCTTCCCCAATCTTTCTTTCACCTCACCCCCTCTCACCATCCACCTTCTTTCTACTGTTTATCTTCAATTATCTGAAATTTTGTTCACCCAAATCTACCTATACCTATTTGACAAAGCACCTTGGGCTGCCTCCTTTTATTAGGTTATTTTTGATTTCCTACCAATTTATAGTTTTAATTTTAGTTGCAATGTTAATATCACATTGCCGTTTTAAATACTTTCTTGCCAAAATGTTATGTAATACCATCTGTTGTACAGTATGTCTGTTACCCTTCCACTGATGTAGAACCTTTGTAAAGAGTTTTAAGCTAAAGGTATTGTAATCTGAGAATAAATAAATAAATAAAATAAATAAAAGCATCAGCTCTCTTAAGTGATGGACTTTGTCAGTTTTGCCTCAATTTTAGATATGCTGGCATGATCTACATGGCCATTTTTCTGTATTGGAGAAAGATCCAGGTTCAGTGTGCTTTTCTGCATCATAGCTGTCTGATCTGTCCATAGATCATTCAGCCTGTTCAGGGCTAAACTTTTACATCTGCTAGCAGCTTGATCTGCATCGGTAAGATGAAGGTAAATTTGAGGTGTACACCCTTGGTCCAGGCAAGACTTCTACTTCCTTATTCTGTTGTAGATGAAATGCTGACTGGATGTTCTTTCTACAGTTTCTTCTCCAATCGCATCTGTTCTATTCCAGAGTTGATTTTATATCGAAGGGGGATCCTGGTTGGTGTCAGATTTGTGCTACGATGTGGCCTCTGTTTGTTATGTTTTGGGAAGATGCACAACTCTTCGCTGATACTATTTACAGCCTGCAGTAATGTGGAAAGGGTAGAGACACCTTGGTGCAGACCACAGGAAGGACTTTTGTTGCTTGTTTAATGTCATGTTTTTATTCCTTTCACTGACTGTATTATTTCTCTCTTTCCAAGTTTCAATTATTGACTTACACAAGTGTTTGGTACAAGGGGGGCTGCCTGCCTCTCAGGATTTGTTCATTCAGTGTAGTCTTAGTATTTTATGTTCAGCTTGCTGGTTTGATTTTTAGAGGTTTGATATTTTGTGCATTTTGATGGGACAGCTGAATCTTATAATTGGATCTGAAATAAGTGGGCTGCCAAACAGCTTATTGACTTTTTATCTTTTACTATCATAATGGGTCAGATCTGAGATGGGCATTGTCGTGGTTGAGTTTTTCCTTTCTTTTGATTGGGATAATGTTGGGCTGTAGGTTGGGATGGGATGGTTAGACAGTTTTGGGGTTGCACTGCCTACTGTTTGGTGGATTTATATGCTATCATATTAATATTAGCTATTAAAATAGTTAGTTCTTTAATTAAATAGGCTTTATTGGACATAGTATACTGGGGTTCTGTTACTTGGTTCAGGTAGACACTATGAAACAGTCATAGGTTTTCAGTGAGGATGGGAGTCAGGAATTATGGAGCAGAATGGCTATGGTGGGCAAGAGCATCATGTGCCAGATAGATGGTTAGGAATCCCTTGGGCTTGCTAGATGGGAGGGGACAAGTAATGGGTATTGGTTTCCTAAGTTCAAATTTATTCTCCTTTTATGGTGGGGGTATGACACAGGTTTATTACATTTAGGGGTTTGTAAATATCCACTTTAATGATGACTTCTTCTCATTTGTCCCTTGCTGCCTCTTAGTGGCTGGACCCAGGTGGATCTGGAGTTTCTATGTAGCTTTCATGGGATTTTATTTCCTTATATTGTGGCACATCCGGGGGATGGGTGGTTATTTAGGGGAATCTGGAGGCAGAGGGGAGGGGGAGTGGGAATGTTTTGGAGATTAATTATGCTGTCATATGAGATGCGTAGCTTAGACAGGGGTACTAAGTTTATATATAAGCACGGCTATTATGAGGAATGTGGCCATGGCATACAGCTATCATTATTGCTCCTGGAACATTAAAGTTGCTCAATCTCCAACAAAACAATCTAAAATCTTATTATGTTTTCATAGATTACAGGTGGATATAGCTTTTCTCCAAGAAACCAATCTCTTCCTGACCAAGGTTATGTTCTTCAGACATTCCTGGGTTTGGGAGGTGTTTAGTTCAGGCACAGATTCTCAGTAAACAAGGGGTTGCTATTTTAATAGCTAGGAGAGTTCCTTCCATCTGCTTTTGGAGGCTGTGGAACCACATGGGATATATTTATTTTTAAAGTTCTGTTAGGCCACTTAGCTGTGGTTTTGAGAATGATTTATGATCCTACCACTGAGGATCCTCTTTTTTCCTAATTTGCTGACCATATTATCACATGGGCATCTCTTCCTATGCTTTTGGCTGGGAAGTGGAATATTGTCCTAAATAATGAGTTAGACCAGTCAAACAGACATCTCAAACCCTCACCCAGAGTTAGTTAGCCTTACCAGAACTTATGGACTCATTGGGCTTGTTGACCTCTGAGGGCATTCTATCTGAACAACGGAGTACTCATTTCACTCTATCCCAATAACTCCTTTTCAATGATTGATTTTTTCCTGCTGGGTATGGAGCACTTATCAGGTATTATACTATGTCAATACAGTGCTAGAGGGTTTGGACCATCACCCAGTTTTCTTGCAAGTTTGTCTTGCTACTTCCTTAGTGCAGGATAAGATGTGGAGAATGAATATTCAGCTTTTAAAGTCTCCCACCCTGATGGAATGTATTCAGCAATTCATTACTTCTGTGATGGTCTAGAAGTGCTCTGTGAGGTACTCTACTCTAAAGGTGGTGAAAAGAGATGAGTGAGGCACCAAGGTCTGAGTTATGTGCATAGGATAACCGTTACCAAGACAAGGAGAGGCAGGAGTCAACCTAGTGCTTCAATGCCCTCAGGGCGTTTATTTTGTATCAAGGGTAGAGAGACACAGTCACCAGAGGAAGGAGGGGTTACCCAAGAACAATAGGGCAATAAACAGAGAAACACTTTATCTATGACTACTAAGATTATTACCACAAGAATAGACTATAGGCCTACTGCCACTCTTATTCTGAAACTATTCTATACTTCAATACTCTTAGATGAGGATCAGGTGACATAAGCCACTCAGAACTGTACTAAGGTAATTATCACCATACATTTCCATCAGAGTCAAGATATTACAAGAATCCAGTGATCCGCATCTTCATGTACATCATCGCTCTTCGTTGGTAGCTACAGAGAAATAAAACAGAACTGCAGAACCCAAATCACAATTCCCAGCAAAGACCAAGTTAAGGCCACTGGAGTGGTGAGAGGTTTAGTAAACAGACCATATGTTTCTTCAGCAAAAGCCCACTCTCTCCAAGGCTGATGGAATGAAGAACCAGAGCAACTGGTTCCTGAGATAACACACTGAAAACAAAGGGTTCCTTGGCCAAAACCAACTTCCAGGGTTGCCAAGGACAAAGAGAGAGCAAGACCTGCGTGGCAATGAATCCCATGGAGGACTACCACGACCTGACTGATGCTACAGCACTCCAAGGGCCAGCTAATGTTGGAAAGAACTCTGACAGGACCAAGAACCAGAAGAATCTGAAGAGATAATGGTTGATTCTGTAATCCTAGGATCAGGAACTAAGACAAAAACAAAGAAACAGCTGGTGCGTCCCGTACTGGGCTTCGATGGACTCGACTTTCGGCGAATGACCAGGAAGGGCACAGACCAGGTTCTCCAGGATGAGCACATTCTTCTATAGAGGGTGACCAACTTTGGGACATCTGGAACAGGAACCATATGGAACGACACTGGCATGGCATTTGTGATGCGTTTCGGTGGATGTACCTTCAAGCTGTAAAAAACAATAAACGGCGGGTATGACTTGTATGACTGGCAACGGACTCGACTTCAGCGGATGACACAGATGGACGTGATTTAGCAGTGTCAGTGGCTCAGTAGGTAGCACACTCGCCTCTGAGGCCGGGAGATCAGAGGGCTGTGGGTTCAGTTCCACATCTGGCACTTGGGTTAATATCCCAGTACTGACACTGTAATGCAGCATGAGAGGGGTGCTGCATTTCTGAGGTGCCGTCTTTCGGATGAGATGTTAAACCGAGGTCCCATCTGCCTGGATTGGTGGTAGTTCAGGTGGATGTTAAAGATCCCATGGCACTTATCGAAAAGAGTAGGAGAATTTCCCGGTGTCCTGGCCAAATTTCCCTCATTCACTAAAAATACCACCAACAGCTTAATCTGGTTCAAGGTCAGTTGGCATTCATCTGTATCCTCTCTCCCCGGTCGTGCCTGAAAATAGGCAGGATTTGTCTAGTGCACTTACCCGTCAACAAAAGCTAAATAAATAAATAAATAAATAAAGATGAGCTCATGGATGATCCCACAGGAGTGAAGAATGCTGAGAAGACATCTTCTTCTGAGTAGAGACTGATTCTGAGTAAGTAGTATTACAGACCACACTATGGGACTGCAGTGAAACATAGAAACATAAATTTGATGGCAGATAAGTGCCGCTTGGCCCACCTAGGCTGCCCATTTTCCTACCTAACAGATAAGCTGCAGATCCTAATTAACCAGCAGCTTACTTCCTCCTACCCCCCCACTAGGATTGCCTTATGTCTGTCCCATGCATTCTTGAATTCCCCCACTGTTCTTGACTCCACGACCTCTTCAGGGAGGCTGTTCCATGCAACCACAACACTCTCTGTGAAAAAATATTTCCTTACATTACCTCTGAGCTGTCCCCCCTCAACCTTCAAATTGTGCCCCCTTGTTCTTGCACTTCTCTTTTTCTGAAAGATGCCACCCTCTTGGACTTTGTTGATTCCCTTGAGGTACTTGGAAGTTTCTACCATGTCCCCTCTCTCCCTCCTTTCCTCAAGGGTAAACATATTAAGCTCCTTTAGTCTTTCTTTGTATGTCTTCTGGTGCACCATTTTGGTTGCCCTCCTCTGGAAAGCATTCACTCTGTCTATGTCTTTGCAGAGATGGGGTCTCCAAAACTGCACACAGTACTCCAGATGGGGTCTTACTAACTGTCTGTACAGAGGGATAACAACTTCCTGTTTTCTACTCGATGCCTCTCCCTATGCATCCCAGTATCCCACCAGCCTTCCTTACTGCCTTCTCACTTTGCTTGCCCACCTTTAGGTCATCTAATATAATTACCCACAGGTCCCTTTCCATTTTTACTGTTGTCAGTATCTCACCTCCCATTGTGTACTCTTGCCCTGGGTTTTTGTTTCCCAGGTGCATTACCTTGCACTTCTTTGCATTGAATCTGAGCTGCCATACATTTGACCATTCTTCCAACCTTGCCAAGTCCCTTCTCACCCTTTCCACTCCACCTGGTTTATCAACCCTGTTGCAGATCATTATGTCATCTGCAAAGAGACATACTTTTCCTTCCAGTTCCTCTGCAATGTCACTTATAAAGACATTAAAAGGACCGGTCACAGTACTGAACCCTGTGGTACCCGCTAGTAACCCTCCTTTCTTCACTGTGGACTCCATTTACTACTACCCTTTGCGTCCTGTTGTCTAGCCAATTTTTTATCCAGGAGGCTACCTTGGGACCCACTCCAAGGCTGGCTAACTTGTGTGTTAATCTTTTGTGTGGGACTGTATCAAATGCCTTGCTAAAATCTAGGTAAGCCATGTCCACAGCCCCTCCCTGGTCTACTGCTTTGGTCACCCAGTCAAAGAAATCTATTAGATTTGTCTGACATGACCTTCCCATCGTGAATCCATGCTGCCTTGAGTTCTGTGCCCACTGGCTTCTAGGAACTCAACAATTCTTTCCTTCAGAAGTGATTCCATCATTTTACCTACCACTGAGGTCAAACTAACTGGTCTGTAGTTTCCTGCCTCTGTCCTGCTCCCACTTTTGTGAAGAGGAATCACATCCACCCTCCTCCAGTCCTCAGGTACCACCCCATCCTCCCATGATTTGTTAAAGAGAGTAGTCAGAGGTGTCATTAGTTCTACCCTTAGTTCTTTTAGAATTCTTGGGTGAATCCCATCAGGCCCCATTGCTTTGTTCTTCTTCAATTTTATTAGTTCTTTCAGAACCCTTTCTTCTGTAAATGGACTGGTATCGACCCTCATCTTCAGAGTGTTTCTCTTGTTTGGTTTAGGTACCCCCCCCCCTTCCTTTGTGAATACTGAGCAGAAATACTTTGTTCAGTATCCCTGCTTTTTCATTGTCACCCTATACCCACATTCCCTCCCCTTTATTAAGCCTCAGTATCCCTCCTTTGGTCTCTCTTCCCTCCCTAATGTACCTATAAAAGGTCTTATCCTCCTTCTTTAACAGAGTTGGCTATCCTTTTCTCGGTTTGGGCCTTTGCTATTCTGACTGTCTTCCCAGCCTCTTTCTGCTTTAACTGATAAAGTTCTCTGTCCTTCTCCTTCTGTGTTTCCTTATATTTCCTCAATGCTGTCCTTTTCTCTTTAACCTTCCCTGCCACCTCTTTTGAGAACCATAGCGTTTTTTTCCTTCGTTGTGTTTTGTTGATTTGCTTTACACAAAGGCTTGTTGCCTCTGTGATGGCTGTTTTGATTACTCTCCATTGTTCCTCCACCCCTCCTCCTTGCCTGTTTGCTAGTGCTTTTCTGAGGCACTCTCTCATTTTCCCAAAGTCAGCCCTCCTAAAGTCCAATACTCTTACTTTTGTATGGCTTGATTGTATGGCTGTGTTTATCATGAACCACACTGTTTGGTGGTTGCATGTTCCCAGATGGCTACCTACTTCTAAATCTGAGATTCTTTCTCCATCCCCATTTGAGAGTACCAGGTCTATGATTTCTCCCTGTGGTAGAAGATTGAGACTGTCTTCATACAGTAGTACCCATATAACAGAAAGATGCCCAGAGAACTGTGGAATGATACAATAATTTGCGGGGAAGGGCAAATTATAAATTTAGGGTAATTATTACTGATGGGCCAAATGTCCATGTGCTTAGAGCAATAGTTCAGATACTTAGGACAATAGTTCCGTACTTAGAGCAATAGTTCAGGTACTTAGAGCAATAGTTCATGTACTTAGGGCAATAGTTCAGGTTCTTAGAGCAATAATCCAGGTACTAAGGGAAATAGTTCAGGTACTTAAGGCAATAGCCATTGCATAAGCAGTACAGTTGTTAAAGTAGCTTCACAGTATAAGTGAATTGAGCACTCTTAGACAAACCCTCTTCCTAAATGTAGGGTCTTCCTGAATAGGATATGGATATCTCTGACATTTTGGCTGAGGAATCCTTTAGTACCACTAGGCTGGTTTGCCCTATTACACTAGGCCAGGGCCTTCCTTTAGTACCACTAGGCTGGCTTGCCCTATTACACTCGGCTGGGGCCTCCCTTTAGTACCACTAGGCTGGCTTGCCCTATTACACTAGGTTGGGGCCTCCCTTTAGCATCAAGCTTTACCTTGGGCCTAATGCCCTACTTTTACCTTGGGCCTGATGCCCTATTAAGACTTGGGCCTGGTGCCCCACTTTATATTGGGCCTGGTGTCCCACTTTATATTGGGCTTGGTGCCCCACGTTACATTGGGCCTGGTGCCCCACTTTAGATTGGGCTTGGTGCCCCACTTTACATTGGGACAGTATTGCTCCTTTATGTCTGAAATGGCTAAGAGTGGCAGGGCCCCTTTAAATCTGCAGCTCTCTAAGAGCTGCTGTCACTCAGTAGCCAAAACACCGCCCCAAGTCCAGCCCCCAAATGAATATTTCACAGGCCGCTATACAGGCCTCGATGGTTGGCCCCGCCTTTGGGCGTCACATTGCCCCGCCTCCCCTCCGCAGACTTAATTTCAGGTCCTGATGGCCCACCTCCCCTTGCGGCACTCGGCCGCTCTTCTCAGCGTCTTCAGTGCGCTTAAAAAACAAAGTTTCTCTCTTCACAGGTGGTCAGCACGCTTCCAGTGCTGCCGCCGACTCACCACTCCGCTGTCCTCCGGAGGGTTGCTGTGCTGTCGGGAGGTGGGATTGATGCTGGCAGTGGGAGGGAATGTGCAGGCAGATGAGGGGATGACAGGGGGTCTAAGATGGCCGACAGATGAGCGCGTGATGCAGCTGACAGGGCTGCTGACAGGGGACTGAAATTACACTTTAAAAACACAAGGGGTCAAAACAATACATCGATGGGTCACACAGCCCAAACATGACAAACAGCTGATCACTTTCTTCTGGTGCCCCGATGGCACTGCAGACCAAAACGGAGCTATGGAGGGATCTTCACTGGCTGGAGCCAGAGCAGGCACTCAGACTGGCCCTCGGGGAACAGCTTCATCCACCAGGTAAGCTCTACTGGTTCCCCTTAACCATCTGCATCCTCTCTGCTCCACAGCCAGCAGGAACTACTATGAATAGCTGTTAAACTTTTGAAAAACAAACCCTCAGGTTCTGGAGTGTTTGGACTGGAATGTTGTGCATAAGCAGCTCAGCACAGCATTCCATCCAAGCCATTGTGACATGAGCTGCTATTAAATCTGCTTTTTGACCATACTGTAAAGTGCACAGGGCACTTTTCTGTATTATTTTACAGTTTCCCTTTATAAGGAGGTAAATCTTACTTTTAGGGGCCCCTTATCATTGTACCCTGCTGCCTACACCTACAGCAGGCACCCTAAGCACCTGTAAACCACTAGTTTATTTACTGATTCTTTTTTTTCTGGGATGCCCCAACTTTGGGGCATTATAGATAGTTTTTCTGGGATGCCCCAACTTTGGGGCATTACAGATTCAGGTCTGCCTAAAAATACATGTCCCCATGTATTCCCTTAACACTTTATGAAATCAATTGTCTTAACCTCTAAAATCATACTTAACACTCTATGAAGTCTTACGTTAATAAAACACTCTTAAATTCTCTAAAATATTCTTAAAACATCTGTACTGTAAATTTTTGAAGTTTTACCCTAAAGTGACTGTGTATGGGAAATTACTTGGATTAGATCTACCTGTTGTACCAGGGTACAAGTTGAGAAGCTTCTGTGATATACCTTCTAGGAGGGATACCTGCATTCGATCTTTGGGATCTGTGGGGTTGGAATTCAACAGGTTCTTGAACAATACGTTCTCTTTCCAGGAAATCCAGTATTTCCGGAGCTATCACTGGTACACAATTTGAATGGTCATGGGAATGCAGATACAAAGTACAGGTCCTAGGTTCTGTACACCAACTGGTTGGCGATTCTAGTTCCCACATTTTGTCTTTTGTGGACTTCGGCCTCTCTTTTGGCTTAGGACTGTCCTGATCTTTGATGAGCACAGCATCTCTGAAAGTGCAAACTTTTAGGAGATTCTGGTGAACAATCTTGGTACCATGTCCTAATTCCTGTTGGATCTTGTATACCGGTAGTTCGGGATAAGGTATCTCAATAATATAATAAGGTTCTGGTTCCCACTTTGAAGACAGTTTGCTGCATTTTTGGGTCTTCTTCAACATTACTCTTTCTCCAACAAGTAAAGGTGTAGCCTTGGCCTTGATATCATAATTTACTTTCTGCTTTTGCCGTACTTGCTCCATGTGTCTACCAACAATTTTTCCAGTTTCCTGCAAACGTTGATTATGTTCCTGGACCCAGTTTGTAACTGGCTTCTTTACTTTAATTTCTTCTTGTGGTACTTCCAGCACTAAGTCCATCGGAAGTCTTCCTTGTCATCCAAACATTAAATAATGAAGTGTATAACCCATCGAGCAATGAATAGTATTATTATAAAGATATGTGAGTTTGGAAAATAGAGCTGGCTAGAAGGTACGTTTATATTCTGGTAAGGCTTGCAACATTTCCAGGAGAATCTGATTTGTTCTTTCGCAAAGTCCACTACCTTGGGGATGGTAAGCTGTGGTTTTTAACTTATGGCTTCCATACAGGGTGCAAAGTTCATGAAATAGTTGGGATTCGAAAGACGTTCCTTGATCTGTGAGGATTTTTGTAAAATATCTGTAAGGTCGTACAAAACATCTAATGACGGTTTCAGTAGTAGTTTGAACAAATAGGTCTTTTACTGCGCTTGCATCCACGAACTTGGAAAAGTGATCAACCATAGTGAGGATATAGATGTGTCCATTTGTGCTAGGGTCTAACTTTAAATGATCAAGAGCAACTAGTTCAATGGTGCGTTACTAACTATTGGATGGAGAGGAGCTCTCTGACTCCCCTTCTTCTTGCGCTTTAAGTTACATGCTGGACATTCCTCACACCATTTTTTTATATCGTTTCGCATTCCAATCCAGTAAAATCTCCTTCTGATAATAGCTTCAGTTTTTTTGTGACCAAAATGTCCTGAATTATCATTGTGTGCCTCTAACACTATCGAAGCACTGGTCTTTGGAACTATGATCTGAGTCAATTCTATGTGTGTGGTAGGATCTCTACTTTTCTTAACCAAATGACAATCTTCTATGGTCAGATGAGTTCTGTGTCTCCAAAGTTTCATCACTTCTGTGTTCAGCTTCTTTCTTTCTTTTTGGGTCATGCATTTCTGTGCAGCAACAAGAGCTTTTACTTGGTGAACTATAGGGTCTTGGCTTTGTAATTTCACCCATAGAGTCTTTTGGTTTGCAATCATGTCATCCACTTCTGGTTGATTTTCCACTTTAGACTTGGGAGCAATTTGACAACATGCCTGTACAATCTCAGCTGGTACTTGCAGAAAAGGTGGCATTTCTATGTTTTCCAGCAGGGTATCATCTATTTCTGATTCTCCTTGTCCAGGCATCTGGGACAAGGTTTCAGCGTTGCATTAGCTTTACTTGAGCGATATTTTAAGGAGAATTGGTAATGCAAGTCGAGAACCCACCTTTGCTCGAGGGCTTCCAGCTTTGCAGTATTTAAGTGTGCTAAAGGATTATTATCCATGAAAACCATGAAAGGGGTGGCAGCTAAATATTGCCAGAATTTCTTGGTGATAGCACAGACTAGCACTAAAAATTCAAGTTTGAAAGAGCTATAGCAGGCATCATTCCGCTCGAAGCCTCTTAATCCTCTGCTTCTGTAGGCTATTACTCTTTCCACACCATTCTGTTCTTGTGCGAGTACCACACCCAACCCTTTGTTGCTAGCATCAGTATACAACAGAAAAGGTTTCGCATAATCTGGATATGCCAATATAGGAGCCTCAGTCAGTATCTTTTTTAATTGATTGAATGCCTCTTGTTGTTCAGTACTCCATGTAACCAGATGATTCTTTGGGGCCCGAACTTCTGCTGATCCTCTTAAAAATTTGTGTAAAGGCACAGCAATTTTGGAGAAGTTCTTGATAAATCTCCGATAATATCCTGCAAATCCCAAGAATTTTCAGACCTCTCTAATGGTAGTAGGAACAGGCCATTTCTTTACTGCTTCACTTTTCTCTGGGTGTGGCGTCACTCCATCCGTGGAGACTATATGTCCCAGATAAGTCATTTTAGTCTGCAACAGTTGACATTTAGAGGGTTTTATTTTAAGACCATATTGGATCAATTTTGGAACACTTCATCCAAGTGACCCAAATGATCTTCATGAGTCTTTGAATATACAATGATATCATCTAGATATAACAACAGGGTATCAAAATTATGGTTTCCAAGACAATGTTCAACCAGTCTTTGAAAAGTTCCCGGTGCATTACACAATCCAAAAGGCATCCTGGTGAATTCAAAGAGACTCATGGGGGTAATAAAGGCTGTTTTCTTGATCCTTTGGTGCCATAAGAACTTGCCAGTATCCACTGGTTAAATTCAGAGTGGAGAATACGGCTGCTGATTGGAGAACCATGAGAGAATTTTCTATCCGAGGCAAAGGATACGCATCCTTACTGGTGATGGCATTTTTTTTTGTAATTTAAAATGTATTCACACATTTTCCACCATAAAGGCACACAAAAGAAGCTGATGGAGACTCATTGATGCATAGTAAAAAAGATGCTACCCCCCCACCTCCTCTTACTGCAGTAACCCATCGCAGTGCCCATAAATGCCGAGCCTCTAATCAAAAGGCTGTAAAAAAGCATTAAGCCTATTATAAGTTTAGTTTGGAACCAGAAAGATTAATGAGTGAAGGGGATCCCAAATTCTAGCATAAACTGCCAGTCTGTTATGTAGGCTGGCTATTGCTTTTTCTGTGTGCAAACTGGATAATATTTCTCTTACCCATTCCTGAAATGAAGGGGAGGACCTGTCTTTCCAATGATGGAGGATTATTTTCTTAGCTGACAAGGTGACCATGGATATGTGAAACTTATGTACCTTGACTCTAATAGAAGACAGGTCCCCCAACACACATACCTCAGGGATAAAGTATTCTTGAAGGCCCAACAAGGGGTTTAAGGAAGTTTGGATTGAAACCCAAAAGGTGGAAATACTTGGACAAGACCAAAGCATATGAAAAAGTGTGCCCTCATCATGCAAACATTTATTGCATTTATTGGAGTCTAAGTAGCCCCACTTGTGGAGCTTGACCAGGGAATAGTATAGGTTATGTAGCACATGATATTGCATGAGACGCAATCTATCCTGAGAGATAAATTTGTGACATGACTTCCAGAGAGAATATCAATCTAACTGCAGATGGGCGAAAAAGTTACTCCAAAATCTTGATGGCCCAAATGGGACCCCAAACTTTTTGTGAAACAAAACCTGATGTAATTTAGACATTACACCAGAAAACCCAGAAAGTGGGGATACCTTGGGTATCAGAGAGGAGATGTTCTGAGAGGGAGGAGTAGTCCCCAGGGTGATTACCAGTAAATGTCTCAGTTGCAAGACTTTGAAGAAAGAAGAAGTTGGGTTGCGAAATTTCCTAACCATCTCCTCCACTGATAACCAATGCCACTCACCATCAGTAAAGGTTGAGACCTTCCCCTCTTCAAGTTGAGGCAACCAAAGATGGGAGATTTGATTCTTGTTAATAGTAAATGATGGAGAGTTCCATATAGACTGGGCCAGGTCCAGGTAGGGAGAATACTGCAAAAAGGAACACATCTGTAAGTAGACCTTTAAAGAGGTCCTTATTATGGGACAATCAACAGCCATACTTACTTGTGATAACTTAAGAAAAAATAACACGAGAGGGTCTGTATTATTGGCCTTAATTGCATCCAGTTCTATTTTGAGCTAGATGGGTTGTGCTTCCTCTGGGCCGGGAGATACCCACTGCAAACATTTTGCAAGGTGACTAGCCCAATGATATATAACCAGATGGGGGATTTGCAACCCCCCTTCCAGTTTAGGAGCTGCCAGCTTATGGTAAGCCAGGCGGGGATACCTATCGGCCCAGATGAATTTAGTAAAAATACCATGAACCTTTTTAAACCAGAGTAAAGGAACAAAAGCATTAAGAAGGGACAACAGATAAAAAATCCTAGGAAATACATTCATTTTAATTATAGTAATTAAGCCCCACAGAGATAGGGAGTTTGGACCACCTCTCTAGGTTGTGTGTAATTCCTGCAGTAAAGAATCTAGGTTTTCTTGAACCATACTAAGGGGTTACGTGAAAGTTTAATACCCAGATACTTAAAAGACCTGGGAGTCCAGCATAGCCCGAGGGACTAATATCAGCCTTTAAAAACTTTGTGATTTAATGGAAAAATAGGGACTTACTGGCATTCAATTTGTAGTTAGACAAAGTACTGAACCTTTCCACTTCGCTAGTAAGGCCAGAACAGAGGATACTAGATGGGACAAATGTATTAACATATCATCAGCATATGCGGTGACTTTCACTTCATGCCGCCCAATTCTCATTCCTTGTATGGAGTCATTATTGAGAATGTTTTGGATAAGAGGTTCCAGGTATAAGTTAAATAATAAAGGAGAGAGGGGGCACCCATGTCCAGTACCTGAGTGGAGCGGAAAAGAGTGGGAGAAGGCCCCATTCGCAGAAATTCTTGCCCAGGGTTTTTTATAAAGGGTGTCAATCCAGGAGATAAACAGAGAAGGGATATGGAAAGCCTCCAAAGTGTGAAACAAGAAATTCCAGTTCACACAGTTGAATGCCTTCTCAACATCCAAGGAGACCAGGCCCGCTGGGAACTCCGCATCCCTGGTAGCTGAGAAGACATGCAACAAAGTGCATAAATGATCAGAAGATAATCACCTTTTCATGAATCCAACTTGATTTGTACCCACTAACCCAGGAAGAACCAGTGCTAACCTGTTGGCCAGTATTTTAGAGAGAATCTTAACATCCTGGTTTAAAAGAGAGATGGATCTATAACTTTGAACCTTATCGAGGTCTTTATCAGGTTTGGGAAGCAGAACAATCAGGCCCTCATAGAGATACAGATCTGTCTCCTCCCCAGATAGGATTTGTTGAAATAAACGACCAAGTATTGGTACAAGAAGGTCTTGAAAGACCTTGTAAAATAAAGGAGAAAATCCATCTGAGCCAGGGACCTTATCAGCAGGCAATTCACTAATAACCTTAGCAATCTCCTCCTGAGAAAAAGGGACAACCAGAGTTTCACTGCACCTGTCAGGAAGAATGGGCAAATGGGAACCTCTTAGATAACCTTGTATATCTTCTGGATAGGGAGGGTTGCTCCATGTCGCCATACAGTTCAAAATAATAAGCAGCAAATTCTTGAGCTATTTCATTAGGGGACACTTTGAGAGTTCCATCTGCTGATGACCTGATAGGCGGGATAAATCTCACTGACTCCTGCTGTTTAATACGCAATGCCCCCGATTGGTGTATTTAGCTCTGTTACAAATAATAGCTAGTTCTGCTGTCTCTTGAAGTAACCCCAGATAAGATATTTATCCTTTAATTTCAGGAGTTTCTGAATATCCTCATCTAGGGGATTAGCCGGAAGGTTTGTTTCCAGAAATCTGATTTGGGATAATAGGGATTTAAGGTCTTCCTCTCGCTCTCTTTTCCCTTTTTTTTATTTCAATATACTTTATTAATATATCAAAAACTTCAACATCTATATAGGAAACAATTAAACAGACAGTAATAATCCCCCCTCAAAAAAAACTGTGAGAAAAGAACAATAGTCCAGTTACATTTACCCATGTATCCACCCCGAAAACCCACCCACCTCCACCCCTACCCCTCCCACCAGACGTGATCATGCTTAGTTATCAATCTATAACAGAAACAAAATTTACCCCACCAAGAGCTATCATGGCTTCCATAAAGTAAGTATAGCATCCAAGGGACCCCATCTGCTCTGGTAGATCTTCAATCTATTATTCATGGCTAAAATGTGCTTCTCTAACTGAAGGGCAAACAACATTTCTTTGTGCCATTCAATAACTGAAAGGGCTGATTCCTTGGTCCAGTGCCTCAGGATAATTAATTTAGATCAAGCCCTGTCAGTTGAACCCCCAACAAGAACGAATAGTCCTGGACCTTCGCCTCAGTCCAACCAAGGCATGGGTATAAGAGAAAGTAACATAGGGGGGCTATGCTAAGGCCATTTCATCGCCCACTCATTCATGGTATCCCAGATTAAAATCGGAGGCACCGGGTTCAGCAACAGTTGGAGGGAGAAATGTCCCAGCTCACATTAAGAGGGAGAGTTAAAATAGGAAAGCTGAAAATGTTCGACTGGAGGAGAAGGTATAAAAACTACCTTTGCCCACTACCAGTCAGCATCCAGTAAACAGGGCCACCCTGAGAAATTGAGAGTGATGCCGCCCAGCAAGCAGTGCCCTGCCAAAACCCTCATGAGTAAAGTTTTCCACAAAGTTCCCAGAGGTAGAACACTTTCTAGTGGTCGATTCCTGGCCCAACCCAAGTAGATGGTGAGATGGAGAAAGTCCAGGACCATCCCAGCAACAGCTCTAAAGGAAAAATGAGGAACTAGCCCCAACCAAACTGGGCTCTTTCAAATCCCAACAAAAATAGTCGCCAAAAAACCTGGCTCGCAACCCCCCCCAAGAAGGCCCCAAACCACAGTGTCCTTTGCATCGGGCCACTATGGGCCCATTATGAAACGGAAAGAAAAGAAGGTACGGGGTGGTCTGTGGTGACCCCCCCAAGTCCACTGCAAACTATGCAGTCACCCAGATTTTCACATTCTTAAGATTTCTCAGAGGAAAGAAAAACAAAAGTTCGAATTCTTGGCTCCATGCGATACTCGATACTACACCACCACCATTCAAGGGTCCTTGAAGAGATCAGGCAGCATTGACTTAAGGCTCCTTAGGATTTCTTCAGGGTCTTCATAACTTTTCCAGGATCTGTTAGTTGAAATCTGTAGTCTAGCCAGATAACTCATTCTGAACTTCAGGCCTGCAGCAATTAGCTTGGAAACAATAGGGTGAAATGCCTTGCATTTTATGTGGACCAAGATGGGTAGATCTTGGGAGATTCTCAGTTTAATATGTTCCCAGCGAACCTCTTGTAGAGCACGCACTTTTTATAGAAAATGTTGTTTCTCCAGATAATTCTGGAACCAGTAAACGATGGGGCAGAGGGGTTCCTCAGGGGGTGGCTTAGGCCCTAAAGCCCTGTGGGCATGCTCAATAATGTAGCCAGATCCAAACGGGGATGGGCCTGCCACCCGCTCAACCAGTTTCCGAATAAATGCCTCAACATTTTGGCCTTCCTCTCCCTTTGGTAAACCGAGAACCACTACATTATTTCTTCAGCTCTGACCCTCTAGGTCCTCGAGCTTGGCTTCTAAATGAGACAGTTTCTGGCGCATTGAAACCAGATCAGGGTCAAGACTACCAATTCTTTTCTCAATAGAAGCAATTCGGGCTGTGTTGTTGGAAACAGACAATGAGAATTCATCTAACTTTCTGGATAACGACTTCAAGTCCGTTGCCATATCCTTCATTTCCTCTTGAAAGGGTATGAATTCCTCGAGAAATCTGATCAATGTTAAGGGTTCCTGATCATCACTTTGGCTTGGGAGATCAGAGCTAGAACCACCCGAGGCCCTGGATTTCTTAGGGGCCATCTTGGGAGTTGCTGGAGGGGTATGCTTCTGTGGGGCTTTCTTCATATAAGCCTATATCCGCTCGAGAGATAATCAGACCAGATTATAACAGCTATTGTACAGCGTAAAATCTTGGAAACAAGAGAAAATTGTAAATTAAAACACCAAAATGAGCTAAATAAGAGACGGGAAGTGGAAGCTGCTTGAGGGAGCTGCTACTCAGCACTCTGCATCACGTGATCTCCACTGGGTGATGGCATTTAATTTGCGGTAATCCACACAGAATCGGATCTTACCATCCTTTTTCTTTACCAGGACAATTGGCGCTGCCCATGGGCTGTGACTTCCCTTGATCACATCAGCCTCTTTCATTTCTTTACTCATTTCTTTTACTTGCTGGTACATGGCTGACGGGATAGGCCTAAATCGTTCTCTGATAGGCGGATGTCCATGGGTATTGATGTGATGTTGTACCCCACAAGCTAACCCAAAATCTAAGGGGTGTTGGATAAAAGCTTCCTTCTGGTGTAAAACCACTTTCAAAACATCAACTCTTTGCTTAACAGTGGCCTTCGGATTGCCTACTTTAATCTCTTTAGTCCATTCTGGTATCTGGTTGCTCTCTATCCCACCTTCAGGCACTTTCTTTACCTCTTCCCCAGCTTTGATAATGTCCTGTACACACACCATGTGGATCTGGGCAACCGGCTGGTTTCAGTACAGTTGTACATTGTGAGTCCCATAATTCAGCACTCGGACTGGTATCCGACCTCTGATTACAGTAGCTACACTCTGAGCCACTATTATTGGCTCTTCTTTGTTCATAGGGTAAGGTTCCACTAGAGCATCATAATCTTGACCCCTCAAATTTGCTTTGCAACAAAGGGTGGTTTCGTGCCTGGCTTCAATGTTACTGGTCTAGCATCTGTCACTCTTACTTTACCAATTTCACCCTCAGCATTAGCGAATCGTTGATGGCATTGCAAGTTGTAGATAGTTTGTTGCAGGGCATGTTTCTCCATTTGGGGCATGTGTTTGGCTTGCTGTTGGAGAATGCTCACTAATTCGTCAAAGCAATTTTGTAGAACATTCATCCCCAGAAATAATGGTGGCAGATGATCACTCTCAAAGTCGCTCACAATGATGCCTGTGTTGCATTGGATGTTCTTTCCTAGCTGTACATTGGCTTCTAGAAATCCTAAATACAGTACTTCATCGCCGTTGCTCGCTATTAACTTTACCCATGATCTAGTAGGTGGCTTCAGATTATTAGGTGTCCAGTATCTTCAGAACTCTTATCCTTGCAATGTAGTAACTTGCGATCTGGTGTCTAACAATGCCATAAGCTCGATGCCATCGACCTTGACTGGTATCATTGGACTTCTACCAATGAAACACGACTGCTCTAATGGGACTGCTGGACATGATCGTCTGCTCTTCGAGGGTCAGTCCTCATCCCTGAAGAATTTCTCTTTAAATTCAGGGTGTTATTTACTGGCTGATGAAATCTTCTTTCTATATGGCCACTAACACCACACTGGCGACATATGGGCCTTCCTTGGCCATCAAACTGATCTGTGGAGTGCCTCCTTTCACTCCTTCTTGAGTGGTTCATTTGGTTACTCTTCCTTTCTTTCCTCGATGGATTGAAGCTTCTCTCCTTCTTCCAACCCGATTCCAGCTTTGCATCTCCTTACACATCTCTGCCATCTGGTTGGTCAGGGTAGCAATCTGCTCAGTCAGCTCCGAGTGTTGTCTCGCGCTAGTCTGCACAGAACAGATCGGTGTCTGTATCCTTGGTTCATGCATCTGTTCATGTTCTGAACGCCGGCTCAGGTAGGCAACAGCTTCTCTTCCAGGTTCCAGTCTTTGTAATGATATTTCCTCTGGCTGGAGTCTTGACTGCCAAGAATTGTCTTCTTTCCATCCTTTTGTAGTGTAGGTCAGCCATTGAGTTCCCATAGAGGTTGCCATTTGGGCATATACCGGAGCTTCCTATCTGGAATGTCCCGAACTAAATATTCAAATGGCTTTCTCCTTAAAATCCAGGAAGTCGACTTCAGGGTTTTGCAAGTGCAGCATGCATAGCTCTCTCCTCAGGACCTCACTTTGCACTCCTTCAACAAATTTTTCTACTAGTACTTCGATCTGCATCTTGGACCTCTGCCACATCTACCCTCTCTATTGCTCGTAATAGCTCTTGCAGACTCAGTGCGAACTCCCTCAGGGTCTATTGGGGCTCTGGGTATGAGAAAAGAACTTCATTATGAGGTCAGACATGGTCCAAACATCAAAGATTTGCTGTAGCCTCTGGAGTATCTGGTCCACTGTGGCTTTTGCTCCACTCAGCCAGGATTGGACCTCTCAGTGGGCAGCTCCCTTTAGTTGCCCGATTAAAATTTTGACCTTCTGTTGCTCGGGGATCTGATACAGCTGAAACATTGCTTGCATCTTTGAGCAGAATTCCCCTAGGTTGCTGGTTCCGTTCCCATCTTTTTCTCTGGAAAACTGTGGAAGCCATGGTGCTCTGATGTAATATGGCATCGTTAGTAGGGATGGTGGTACATTCCCTCGAGGTTCATATCGGTCTCCTCCAGCTGATCTCTATCTCCCTCAGAGAATCCACTACTACACCCTGGCTCCATCTGTGCTTCTTACTAAGCCACTCTAACTTTGGACTCCTCTGATAAATAATTATCTCTATCCTGATGACTACGCCAAGAAAATTTTATGTATGATGGTCTAGAGGTGCTCTGTGAGGTACTCTACTCTAAAGGTGGTGAAAAGAGATGAGTGAGGCACCAAGGTCTGAATTATGTGGATAGGATAACCGTTACCCAAGACAAGGAGAGGCAGGAGTCAACCTAGTGCTTCAATGCCCTCAGGGCATTTATTTTGTACCAAGGGTAGAGAGACACAGTCACCAGAGGAAGGACGGGTTGCCCAAGAACAATAGGGCAATAAACAGAGAAATACTTTATCTGCAACTACTAAGATTATTACCACAAGAACAGACTATAGGCCTACTGCCACTCTTATTCTGAAATTATTCTACACTTCGATACTCTTAGATGAGGATCAGGTGACATAAGCCACTAAGAACTGTACTAGGGTAAGTATCACCGCACATTTCCATCAGAGTCCAGATATTACAAGAGTCCATGGATCCGGCATCTTCATGTACACCATCATTCTTCGTTGGTAGCTACAAGGGAAATAAAACAGAACTGTAGAACCCTAATCACAATTCCCAGCAAAGACCTAGTTAAGGCCACTGGGGTGGTGAGAGGTTTGGTAAACAGACTATTTGTTTCTTCGGCAAAAGTCCACTCTCTCCAAGACTGCCAGAATGAAGAACCAGAGCAACTGGTTCCTGAGATAACACACTGAAAACAAAGGGTTCCTCAGCCAAAACCCACTTCCAGGGTTGCCAAGGACGAAGAGAGATCAAGATCTGCATGGCGATGAATCCAATGGAGAACTATCATGACCTGACTGATGCTACAGCACTCCAAGGGCCAGCTAAAGTCAGAAAGAACTCTGACAGGTCCAAGAACCAGAGGAATATGAAGAGATGATGGTTGATTCTGTAATCCTAGGATCAGGAACTAACACAAAAACAAAGAAACAACGTATGCGTCCTGTACTGGGCTTTGACGGACTCGACTTTCGGTGAATGACCAGGAAGGGATCAGACCAGGTTCTCCAGGATGAGCACACTCTTCTGTAGAGGGTGACCAACTTTGGGACATCTGGAACAGGAATCATGTGGAACGACACTGGCACAACTGTCGTGATGCATTTCGGCAGACGTACCTTCAAGCTGTGAAAAACAAGAAACGGCGGGTAAGACTTGTACGACTGGCGATGGACTCAACTTCGGCGGACGACACAGATGGATGTGATGAGCTGATAGATGATCCCACAGGAGTGAAGAATGCTGAGAAGACATTGTCTTCTGAGTAGAGACTGATTCTGAGTACTGAGTATTACAGACCACACTATGGGACTGCAGTGTGGTAGAAGATTGAGACCGTCTTCATACAGTAGTAACCATATAACTGAAAGATGCCCAGAGAACTGTGGAATGATACAATAATTTGCTAGGGGAAGGGCAAATTATAAATGTAGGGGTAATTATTACTGATGGGGCCAATGTCCAGGTGCTTAGAGCAATAGTTCAGATACTTAGGGCAATAGTTCAGATACTTAGGGCAATAGTTCAGGTACTTAGAGCAATAGTTCAGGTACTTAGGGCAATAGTTCAGGTACTTAGGGCAATAGTTCAGGTACTTAGGGCAATTGCCATTGCGTAAGCAGTACAGTTGTTACAGTAGCTTCACAATATAGGTGAATTGAGCACTCTTAGACAAACCCCTCTTCCTAAATGTAGGGTCTTCCTGAATAGGATCTGGCTATCCCTGGACATTTTGGCTAAGGAATATTTTAGTACCACTAGGCTGGTTTGCCCTATTACACTAGGCCGGGATGTCCCTTTAGTACCACTAGGCTGGCTTGCCCTATTACACTAGGCCAAGGCCTCCCTTTAGTATCAAGCTTTACCTCAGGCCTAATGCCCTACTTTTACCTTGGGCCTGACACCTACCAAGACTTGGGCCTGGTGCCCCACTTTATATTGGGCCTGGTGCCCCACTTTATATTGGGCCTGGTGCCCCACTTTATATTGGGCTTGGTGTCCCACTTTACATTGGGCCTGGTGCCCCACTTTAGATTGGGCCTGGTGCCCCACTTAACATTGGGACAGTATTGCCCCTTTAAGTCTGAAATTGCTAAGAGTGGCAGGGCCCGTTTAAATCTGCAGCTCTCTAAGAGCTGCTGTCACTTAGTAGCCAAAACACCACCCCAAGTCCCACCCCCTAAATGAATATTTAACAGGCCGCTATATAGGCCTTGGTGGTTGGCCCCTCCTTTGGGCTTCGCATTGCCTCGCCTCCCTCCGCATACTTGATTTCGGGTCCTGATGGGACCCACCTCCCCTTGCAGCACTTGGCCGCTCTTCTCAGCGCCTTCTGTGCACTTAAAAAAACAACAACAAAGTTTCTCTCTTTACAGGCGGTCAGCATGCTTCAAGTGCTGCCACCGACTCACCGCTCTGCCATCCTCCGGAGGGTTGCTGTGCTGTCGAGAGGTGGAAGGGATGCTGGCAGTGGGAGGAAATGTGCAGGCAGATGAGGAGATGACAGGGGGGCCTAAGACAGCCGACAGACAAGCGGCATGATGCAGCTGGCAGGCTGCGATGGGGACCCAAAATTACACTTTAAAAACACAGGGCATCAAAACAATAAATCAACGGGCTACACAGCCCAAACAGCAGCAAACAGCTGCTCACTTTCTTCTGGTACCCTGATGGCACTGTGGACCAGAACGGAGCCAAGGAGGGATTCACTGGCTGGAGCCAGAGCAGATACAGACTGGCCTCGGGGAACAGGCTTCAACCACCAGATAAGCTCTACTGGTTCCCTTAACCATCTGCATCCTCTCTGCTCCACAGCCAGCAGGAACTACTACAAATAACTGTTAAACTTTGAAAAACAAACCCTCAGGTTCTGGAGTGTTTGGACTGAATGCTGTGCATGAGCAGCTCAGCACAGCATTCCATCCAAGCCATTGTGACATGAGCTGCTATTAAATCTGCTTTTGACCATATGTAAAGTGCACAGGGCATTTTTCTGTATTATTTACAGTTTCCCTTTATAGGAGGTAACCTTACTTTTAGGGCCCCTTATCATTGTACCCTGCTGCCTACACCTACAGCAGGCACCCTGAGCACCTGTAAACCCATAGTTTATTTACTGATTCTAGTTTTTCTGGGATGCCCAACTTTGGGGCACTACAGATAGTTTTTCTGGGATGCTCCAACTTTGGGGCATTACACTTCTTTTCTAGAAGTTAACTCTCACACCATGTCTAAACTGGATATTTTATGAGGTGTATTAAAATGTGCTCTCAGAGGTGAAATAATTAGTTTGGCATCTAGATGCAAAATGATTACTTCACAAGAGATTTCTCTTACTTTGTGTCATATTAGAGCTTTGGAAAAACATACCTCAGCTGACTCCCCTCCAGCTGACTGGGAGTGCCTGGAATTCCTCAGGGTGAAAAACAACACCTGGCTGGGAGACAAAGCTGAATACTTCTTGCTACAAACCAAGGCAAAGTACTTTGATCAAGGGGAAAAAGGGGAGAAACTCATGGTGCTGTGTCTGTGCTCACAAGCTGCAGATAGAGATGTGCCCTCCTTATATACAGAAACAGGGCAGATACTTACTTCCCCAGTGATACCATGGCCCACTTCCAGACTTATTAAAGAAATGTACATACCTCGACACAGAGCTCTTTTAATCACTCCCAATTCAAAGCCTTTTTTCAGAGTCTAGATGGGTCTTCTTTAAGGGAGGAGCAGATAGAGTTTTTAAAAGCTCCTTTTACCAAACTAGAGATCAACAATGCCATTGACTCCTTGACTTCGGATAAATCCCCTGGGCCAGATGGATACTTCCCGAATGTTTGTAAAAAATTTTAATTGTTGATAGCCCCTATATTATTGGACACTTTTAACTATTTTCACACATGGACTTTCAGATTCTTCTCTTACAACAGTTGTAATAGTAGTTTTGCCAAAGCTGGGAAGAAACCATATGCTTTTATCCAATTATAGACCAATTTCACTAATTAATGTGGATTTTAAGATTCTGGCCAAAATACTGGCAACCAGGTTGAATTTTGTGTGGGAACATCTTATTAGTAAAGAACAAGTTGGTTTTGTCTCAGGGAGACTTTCAACGGATCATATTCGGAAGCTCTTTCACCTTATCTCAGCATCCTGGGAGCCCCCCCCACCCCTGCAGTGTTGGCCTTCTTGGATGCAGAGGAAGCATTTGACAGTGTCTCCTTGGACTACATGTTTCACCTATTACCTAAATTCAAAATTCCCCCAGAATTCATTTGATGGATAAAAGTGATCTACACTCATCCTTCGGCATGTCTACTTTACAATGGAGTACTCTCAGATACCTTTTCTTTGCAGCAAGGCACCAGACAGGGCTGCCCTATTTTTCCACTTTTAGTCAATCTGTTTTAAGGACCCTTATCAGGAAGATTCATGTTAAGTCCCATATTCAAGGTATTCCATTGGGCCCCTGTCACTACAAACTTTCAGTTTATGTTGATGATATTCTTTGCATGTCATGTCTCCTGAAACCTCCCTACCTGCTGCTTTAGAGGTAATCACACAGTCTGGTATTTTTCTAACTATAAATTAAATCATTCAAAAGTGAAATTATGCCACTGAACATGGCTGCTTTGAGGCGAGTGTGAGCACTTAGGATTAATCTGGGTCAAGGTTAAACTTAAATATCTGAGGATCTATCTGAGTACTTCTCCTTCTAAATTAAAACAATATAATCTGGACAAAGTGGTTAACCAGTTTAAAACTGACTTGGATCACTGGTCTTTCCTATCTACATCATTGTGGGGCAGAATAAATATAATTAAGATGAATGTGCTTCCATGTCTCCTCTTCCCCTTATTATGCTTACCCCAGCTCTACTATATTAGTGGTTTGCACAGATTAATAGGATATTCACTAAGTTTCTATGGCAAGGCAAACCTCCTCAACGGGCACGAGGCAAAATTATGCAACCCAGGGAAAAGGGTGGATTAAAAGTCCCTAATCTGTTTCTTTATTACCTGGCTATATACTGCTCCCAGATTTTCTACTAGATCTGCCCAGAAGCTAGTGAACATGCTTCTTATTATAACCCTCACAAGCTAGATATAGAACATCATCTATGCCTACAATTGGGGCTGAATCTTTAAGCCTTATTGTATATCCCCCACAAAAAACTCCCCCACTTGCTGCTTAATACTCCTATAGATGCTTCTCTGCAAGCCCATATTCAACTGTGTTCCTTGCTTGGTAAATCCTCAAACTGACATTACACAACCTTTAGTAGGAAATCCCAGTTTTAAAATTGCAGGCCAAGTACTGATGAAGAAATGTTGACCCTTCCTGGAAGTGAGGTGGTAGAGCACCTTTTGAAAAATGGCAAGATACTCACTTTTTGGAAACCCATAAGATATCTGAATGGTCTTCTCTCAGTATGTTTTAAATATTTCAAAATGTCTTTTATGCTGATACTGTATAATACTTTGGAATTGGTATTGGCATAAGCCATATAGGATACAGGTTCTCAGTCTGGCTTTATCTGCTCCCAAGTTCCATACCATTTCCTTTTATTATAACAAACTGCATGATGCCCTTGTAGCCAAAGAGTCTGATTTTTTTATTATTGGGATCAGGCACTTCCCCAAGAGGATTTTCACAATTGGACTCATATATGGAAGGACATATATAAATATGCTAAGTGGGACAGATACCTTTTTATGCAATTCCAACTTCTTCATAACCTTTTCTATACACTAGCTAAATTGCATAACATGGGAAATCTCACAACAGATGTATGCTCCAGATGAAAAAAGCATGAGGAACTTTACTTCATGTCTTTTGCTCTTGTGAGAAGGTTAAGCCTTTTGGGACACTATTAAACACAGTTTGGACCCATTGCTGGGTCTGACCTCTGTATTTTCTCCAGAAATTTGCTAGTTGGAGACTTATGAGGAGGAGTTAATCAGCAATCAAAAACTCACATTGCCCTAATATCAGCTTGAGCCAAAAAAGTAATCCCCTGGCACTGGTGTGCTCAAATAATTCCTAGCTATGCTGAATGGCATAGAGAAATAGTATTTGCATTACACGTGGACTGGATCATTGCCAGTTTAGCAGATAGATAGGAGATGTATAAACACACTTGGGAATCATTGTTCACTCTGCTTACCCCATAATTAGTATTTATTAGGCCAATATTATGACTAATTCAGACATATGTTAGTAGTTGGTAAAGCAAAATAACCCTAAATTGATGTGGTTGATACCTCTCTTTACAGGATGATGGTCCCCACTATAAGGCCATGGTTGGCTCTTCTGCTAGTATGTCATTGTTTCTTTATTCATGAGGATGGCCCACATCAATGTAGTCCTGCTGATTAATATTTGCCTGTTATGTTTTTACGAGTTTCTTCTTGATTTTTTTCTATATGCTACTTTCTCATAATTTGAGGAGTGGTATTGCTAATCACTGGGCAACTGTGGGGATGGGGAAGATATGGGGAAAGGGAGGGTTGGGTAACACAAGGATGGATAGATATTAAAGTACTCTGGACATCTGTTACATTTATTTTTATGAGCTTCTTCTTGATCTGTTTTTTTTTCTCTATATGCTACTTTCTCAGCATATAGAGAAAAAAAAATCAAGAAGAAACTCATAAAAACAAGTGTATATCTTGACATTTTGATGTGTAAATCATGTCATTTGTCCTTCTATTTGTTGCACAGTTATAGTTCTGATTATGTATATCATGTTCACCCTGTCATGTTTAACTTAAAGTTTACTTAATTTGAAAAAAAGTGTGCAAGAAGCTTCTTTACAAATTCTGGCAGGTTACCAGCAGGACCACACAAACTCTGACTGGTTTCACCCAAGCATCATCATTGAGTATCTGTCTCACAAAGATACCATCATTTTAAATGCTGCACTTAATGTGATGTATACAGTGAAATCATATAACAATACATTGTGAAGAACCTCAAAAGAGTGCTGAAAAATAAATATGTAAATAAAAAGGAAAACATGGAAACAATCCCCATAAATCAGTGACAACTAATCCCTCTGCATAATCTAGATAAAAAAGATCTGGATAAATACATATAACTGCAGTGGGTAAACCACAACATAAATAGTTATGTGTAGCAACATTATGTTACAGTCAGTATTGAAGTATTCATACAAAAATATAATCATGTAAATACACAATTGGCTGCATTCAGTAATAAAACTATTGCGCATCAACAGTATGACATGCTTGCTGTTACAAAAGCATATTTCTTTAAAAAGGCTGTTATCTCAAAACCATTATTAAGGCCTGGTGCTCTCATTGCACCCTATATATGTACCCAGAAAGTCTCCCTTTTATTTAATAGAATCCCCACATCCCCCCACCCAGTTCCCATATTGACATTTTCTATATCCCAGCAAGTAGAAATGTGCAGAATGAAAAAATTAAAGAATTCACGGAATTTAGATGAAAGCTTGTGAAATTCCATGAAACATCGTGGAATTTTGTCAGAATTTTGTGGAATTTTTAAATTTCATAATTTGGTCATTATGTAGTCATCTGTTGTTCTAGAGCTCTTAAATGTGGCATGCTCACTCTTTCAAAGGAGTGCCAAAGATGTACCAAATATCATGGAAATAGGATGAGTAGTTACAATATTATAGGTGCTCAAAGTCTGTAATTGTATTTCTTTTTTGTGTGAAATTTTATGAACATTTTTGTTTGCATATACCTCAGCCATCTATTGGTCCAGATATTTTGTATTTGGCATGCTTACTTGCTGGTACGTGTTCTAACAATATGCCACATTCCATGACATTATGATGCATTGTGTTAAAAAATCAGAATGTGTGCTCAAAGTCTGTCGCTTTATTTTTTACAGCAAATGTCATGAAAATGTTCATTTGCATATAACTCAGGCACCCTTGGAGCTATACAAGGTGTACATGGTCATAAATAATCTTTCTGTAATGCTTTTAGAATGATCGAAATATGAAGATAGTTGAATTAGAGATTTTTAAGTTACAGGGGTTCAAAACTTTACTATGTAAGTATTTGCAAAATTTTGTGAAAACTCTCAAAATGTGGATGTTCAGTAACTTCTCTGTTCTTGCAGGCATAGACTTAACATTTGGCATGCATATCCAAAGTCAGTGTATCCTGGTGTCTAACACAACTTGATAAATTGGTTTAGCAGTTTTAAATCTGGAGCAGAAACAAAATTACTGGTAACATTTTCTGAAATATTTATGGTAGCATGTAGATGAAGCATCCAGAATTCTTTTCCTCAAATTTAACATTCACAGTGTCTCTATCACTGCTTCATTTCATAATCTGGGTAGAGCTTCTTGCAGTCCTGCTGTTCCTTTCTCAGTGACTATTTTGCTCCCCATCCCCTTCTCTCTTGTCAGAGCCAGATTGACTCAGTAGAACTACTAATCCCACTATCCTCTTTGTTCTTTACAGTGACAAAATCCCATAAAGAGGGACTCTAGGACTCTGAAAAGTGCTACACTGCAGAATTAGAATAAATATACATCAGCAAATCCTATACTAAAAATTAGATTTCCATGTTACTTCATTTTAAAGTTATGATCACCAAGTTATCACAAATATAAAGCAGTCAATAGGGAGAAAGGCTGGGATAAATGTAGAAAAAGACAAAGGCAGTAAGGACAGGGATGGGGAAAAAGAAACAAAGCCATAAACAAATGGATGGTAATGAGTACCAATGTCGAAGTCTAGGTAAAAGCTACCTGATATGGTGGCCTTGATGGAAGAGAGATGCCTGGATATCATGGCAGTCACAGAACCATGGTACTCAGAAAACCATCACTGGGATGTCAACATACCAGGGTACACAATCTAAAGGAGGGACAGAGAGGGAAGAAGAGGAGGAGGAGTAACTCTCTATGTAAGGGAAGGGATCGAAGCAACAGAACTAAAGGGTAAACAGGGAGGAGAGGAATCACTGTGGGTCACCCTGGAGACTAGAAATGGCACCACAATCTGCACAGGGGATGTATACAGACCCCCGACTCAGGGGGAGGAAATGGACAAGGAAATTATAGAAGGCATCCTTAGTATGGCAGAGAAAGGAGAGATATTGCTAATGGGGACCTGAATATGCCAGATGTTAACTGGAGCACCTTTTCTGAAGTCACATCCAAGAGCAGGGCCATTCTCGATGCTCTACATGGGGCATGCCTCAGAAAGCTAGTTTTGGAACCCACTCAGGAGGGAGCAATCTTCGACCTGGTACTCTCAAATGCGGAAGGAGAGCGGATCTCTGATTTTGAAGTGGGTAGCCATCTGGGAACAAGCGACCATCAAACAGTGTGATTCATGATAAAGTTAGGTGTAGTCAAGCCATACAAAAGTGACAGTACTAGACTTCAGAAGGGCTGATTTTGTCACAATGGGAGAGTGCCTCAGAAAAACACCAGCAAACAGGCAAGAAGGTGAGGTGGAGCAACAATGGGAAACATCAACACCGCCATCACAGAGGCAACAAGCCTTTGTGAAGCAAATAAACAAATCAAACAAAACAAAAGAAAAACATTATGGTTTTCAAAATAAGTGGTGGGAAGGTTAGGGAGAAAAAGATAGCATTCAGGAAGTATAAGGAAACACAGACAAAGCAGGGCAGAGAACTGTACCAATTCAAGCAGAAGGAAGTGGGGAAGGCACTCAGAATAACAAAGGCTGAAACCGAGGAAAAGATAGCCTACTCAGTTAAGATAAAACCTTTTATAGGTACATTAGGGAGCAAAGAAAGACTAAGTCAGGGATAATGAGGATGAATAAAGAGGAAGGTGGTTGGGCAGAGAGCAAAAGTGAAAAAGCAGGGATACTGAATGAATATTTCTGTTCAGTATTCACAATGGAATAGCAGGGGAAGATACCTAATCCAGTCAATAGAAGCACTCTGAATAGGGGATTGATATTAGTCTTTTCACAGAAGAAAGGGTTCTGAAGGAACTCTTAAAACTGAAGGTGGATAAAGCAATGGGGCCTGATGGGATTCATCCCAGAATTCTAAAAGAACTAAGGGAAGAACTAGTAACATCACTGACTGCCCTTTTTAATAAATCATGGGAGGATGGTGTGGTATATGAGGACTGGAGGAGAGTGGATGTGATTCCCCTTCACAAAAGTGGGAGCAAGACACAGGCGAGAAACTACAGACCTATCAGTTTGACCTCAGTGGTAGAGAAAATTATGAAGGAAAAATTGTTGAGTACCTAGAGGCCAGTGGGATACAGGACCCAAGGCAGCATGGATTCACAAGCAGGAAGGTCATGTCAGACAAATCGAATTGATTTTTGACTCAGTGACCAAAGTAGTAGACCAGGAAGGGGTGTGGACATGGCCTACCTAGACTTTAGTAAGGCATTTGACACAGTCCTGCATAAAAGATTAATGAATAAATTATCAAGCCTGGGAGTGGATCCCAGAGTGGTAGGCTGGGTAAAACACTGGCTGGACAACAGGACACAGAGGGTAATAGTAAATGGAGTCTGCAGTGAAGAAAGAGGGGTTACTAGTGGGGTACTGCAGTGCAGGGCTGCAGCTATGAATTTTGGGGCCCAGGACAAGTCAACTGAAATGGACCCCTGTTTCCCAAACCAGCTAATGCCAGGGGTAATGCCAGCTCCTCAGGTGGGCCCCTCCTAAGCTCAGGGCCCTGGACAACTTCCCCAATTTTCTCCCCATTACTGCGGCCCTGCTGCAGGGTTCAGTACTGGGACCAGTCCTTTTTAATGTCTTTATAAGTGACATTGCAGAGGGACTGGAAGAAAAAATATTTCTCTTTGCAGATGACACAAAGATGTGCAACAGGGTTTTATTTATTTATTTATTTGTTTTTGTTTACCGGGTAAGTCACACTAGACAGCCAAGTGCCTATTTTCAGGTGTGACCTGGGTGAGTTACAAACTTAAGTATGCAGGTACAGTGATGAATCAGTTTAACATACAATGGAATATCAGGTGGTATAAGAGAATGACAACCAGTAAAAAGTCACAAACTCGGGGGGGTGTTACAGATGACCCGGGAGAGTTACAATCTAGAGCATACATAAACAGTGAGTGAGTCAAATTTACATACAATGGGAAAGCAGGCAAAACCAAATATGGCATTCAAGGAGGAAATGGCATGCTTTAGCATGGTTTGGGTAGGTAGTTAACAGTGTTCAAAAGGTTTAGGACAAGATAGGTACAGTGCACATAATAACCACAACACAGGTTCAGTCATACGATAAATCGAATAAGTGCCAGCATGTGGGGGGGGAGGGACCTCGGGACGAGCCAACGGGGGGGATGAGGGCCTGGTGACCTCATTCGTTAAGTAAGACAGGAAGTCAGACTGGAGTAGGGATGCCATTTAGCCATTACATGACCAGTTGATGGGAGAATATTTTATTTATTTATTTATTTATTTAGCTCATAAATCGGATTTACAACCTTTGAGTCACAGACTCATTTACAAAGGCACCTCGTCACAGGGAGGGGAAACAACAAGTAGTGCGGCGAGACAGGGTGGAACAATACAGGTGCGTACATACATTATACATAGCATAAGACATAGGTATTTTACAAAGTAAATTATACATAGCATAAAGCATAGGTAGTTTACCATAGTACAGAGCGGAGAACACTGTTAAAAACCTGGTAGGTCATGCAGGCAAACTCCAGAGAAAAAATGGAGTGGGGCAGGCTATCGAGCCTGGAGAACAGTGGATGGCCTTACCGTAGGCACGTACACTTCCGAGTGCCAAGTAGGTGGTTGCGCAGGGCAGCTTTGAACTGACCAATTTTAGGGGTGTTTGAAATGTGCTTGGGGAGGGAGTTGTACCAGGACGGTGCTCTGTAATAAAAGGACCTTTGGGCAAGGGAGGTCCTGGCTCTAGGCACCTGGAAGGCGGCCTTGCAGGAGGCACGGGTGGCGGTTGAGTGGGAAGCAGGCTGGAGTTGAGCAGTGACACCAGGGGGACACAGACCAAGAAGTCTTTTTTGCTAGTATACCAGTGTGATATTGCAGACGTTCTTCCAGATTGAGTATGTTCGTGGTGGCATAGAGCTGGCATGTGTGGGTTCCGCTTGGGGCACCGGCCAGGAGCCTGCAGGCTTTGTTGATGGAGGTCTGGACTTTGGTGAGGGTAGTGGGGCCAGCAGCTGCGTATATGGGGAGGCCATAGTCAACTAGTGACAGGCTGGAGGAAGTGATGGCCAACCGTAGGGCGAAGCCAGGGAGGCAGTCTTTGTGACGATAGAGGAGCCCAATCTGGGTGTTCATGGCAGAGGATAGGGCACTGATATGGGTATGGAAGGAGAAGGCCGAGTCAAAGGTGATGCCCAGATATTTGTAAGTTGACACCTGCTCAAGAGGATGGAGGGTGTTGGGAAGTATGGAGAGGGGGGCATTTGTGGAGCTACTTTGGTGGTGTGTGAAGATCATTGACTTTGTTTTCTTGAGATTCAGGACCAGGCGGTGGTTGAGGAACCATTTTTCAGCTTGGCTGAAGGAGGTTTGTAGGCTGTTCTGGAGAGTGGTCGGATTGGGGTGCGAGGAGAGCAGGACTGCATCATCTGCGTATAATAGCAGCTTTCCTGAACACGAGCTGGGAAGGGTGTTCAGGAAGAGACTGAATAATGTGGGGCCCAGAATGGAGCCTTGAGGGACTCCCAAGAGGACAGGCAAGGCCGAGGATAGGCAACCAGTTAGCTTGACGCGTTGGGATCTACCATTAAGGTAGCTGGAGAACCAGACTAACGGGCCAGATGACAGCCCTACTTTACAGAGGGTGGCAAGCAATAGTGGGTGGTTCACAGTGTCAAAGGCCTTGGACAGGTCAATGAATACTGCCCCAGCCAATTCCTTGACATCTAGAGCAGAGTGTATATGGTGGGAGAATTCCAGAAGAGCTGTGGTGGTGCTGTGACCTGGGTGGAAGCCATGTTGTTCAGGGCACAGAATGTTGTGGCTGGATAGATAAATTCTGAGTTGTGTGGATACTATTTTTGAGCGCTTTGGAGAGGGAGGATGGAGATGGGTCTGTAGTTATTTGGTACAGCACGGTCTCCATTCTTATGTATAGGGATGATTTCAGCCTGCTTCCATGCCTCGGAATTGGCGAGACACAGGGATCGATTGAGGAGGTCAGTGAGGGGACTAGCATGACATCCAATGTTAGGCGGAGTATCCAGGAGTCGAGTGGGTCCTCACCGGCTTGTGGGAGAAAGAGCGTTTTGGAGGATTGGCTTCGATCCTGTGGGAGATAGTCCTAAAGAGAAGTTTGAAGTGAGCAATAGCTGGGGTTGTTGCATACCGTATGGGGTCAAAGAAGTGGGCGGAGAACTGAGCTTAGGTCAGTGAAAATTCGTTGAGGCAGTTGTGTCTGGGAAGGGTCCGCGTTAACAGTGCCATTTATGATCATCTGAGAGGGAGGGTGGAGCAGGTCATCCCGTTTAACTCATAATGTTATTCCAGAAGGTGCGGGCATTGCCCCAAGTGGATGTCAAGGTGGATTGGTAGTAGCTGGCTGGCTTTTCTTATGGCCCAGGTGCACTGGTTGCGAGCTGCATTATAGGCCTGCCTGTCAGCTAGTTTGCCAGTATTGACAGCAATGTGCCATAGATTATCATGTTGCTTCAGCTGTTGGATCAGAGGGTGGTTATCCAGGCAGCTGAGTGCCTCTTGGTATGGAGGCGGATGACAGGGGCAAAAACGTCACAGGCCTTGCAGAAGGCATTGGTGAGGAAAGCAAGGGCAACGTCTATGTCCATTGCAAGGGAGATTGGGGACCAATCAAGTTGTGCAAGGTGACGCTTAAGTTTGCATAGACCTCCAGGGCGAAAACGATGACAGGGGGTAGCAAGCCGCGTGGTTTTGAGCGTGGGGGTGGACCAGTGGCAAAGAATTGGTGAGTGGTCACTGAGGGAGTTGGGCAATACATTAATATCCTTTCTTTTGTGAGGGCGGTTGGAGAGCACAATGTCAAGCAGCGTGCTAGTCCCACTAGATTGGTTAAATCTGGTGGGTTGAGTCACTAGCTGGGAAAGATCAAGGGTAGTGAAGGTATCTTTGATTTGTGCTGAGGTAGTACTGAGCCAGTTGATGTTGAGGTCACCCACTATGAGTTGTTCCGCCTTGTGAGGCAGGGAAGTGAGGTATTCAGTGAGGGAGTGGATAGCTTGGTTTTGTTCACAGCGGGGTACATATGTCGTTGTGAAAAAAGCGGGCCACGGCCTGGGTCAGGGAGATTTTAGGGTGATAGCTTGGGCCCCATGATCGAGCTTTGGGTACACAGGGCATGACCCAGGAGGGAGTTCCTTAGGTAGACAGCGCAGCCCCCCCCCACGCTTACCCATACGATCTTCTCTGAAGAGGGAGAAGCCAGGGAGGGAGACCGTCGAGTCTGGGGTCAATGGTGAGAGCCAAGTTTCCACTATGGCAAGGACATTGGGCTTATGCTGGGCGGTGGGGTGGACCCTGAGGGTGCAGAGACTCCCCGTGCCCACATAGTGCAGGGGGCTACAAGGTGCATGGACAGGTGGAGGAGCCCTTCAGGAAGTTCCAAAAGGAAGTTTTAAAGCCTGGATGGGAGGGGGTGGACCGAGTAAGGGCTGGGAGCAGATTCCATAATTTAGGGCATAGTTGGCGAAGGCCCAATCACCTGCAAGGGTGTGCATCCTAAGAACCGGGCAACTAAGTGTCGCCCTTGACCTAAGGTGGTAGGAAGAAGTGTTAGGATTGAGGGGGAGGGCAAGGGCAGTTGGGGTGGCTGATCATACGATGTTGTTAATGAAGTTCCTTACTACAAAGATGCGGTGATTCTCAGGAGGGAGCCACTCAAGGCGTGTGTAGAGGTTGCAGTGGTGTGTCAGGGGTGGGGCAGAAAGCGCAATGCGACAGATGCTGTTGCAGGCCCTGTCCCATTTTGAAAAGCTGTTTTTTGGCACGGGGCCAAGGTCACTAGCCCATAGCACAGGTAGGGGAGAGAAACCCTGGCTAGGGCCACCCAGGCAGCCAGGGTCAGACAGTTTTGGCTCTGTATGCAAGACCAAGTTTGCGCTCGTAGCCTTGCAGACATTACGGATGTGCAGGAGAGATCCAGCTGTGGGTCCAGAGTGATGCCCAGATACTTGACAGCAGTAATAATCTGCAGGGCAAGCCATCAGCCCCATAGATTAGTAGGGGCAGGGCTGGATTTTGTTTTGTTCAGGAAGCAAAAGAGCATAGCCTGGGTTTTCTTGAGGTTGGTGGTAAGCTTGTGTTCCACCAGCCAGGATTGGATCTGCTTGAAGTCAGAGTTTAGTTGGGAATTGATGGTGTCAATGTCACAGGCACTGTCCAGAATGACAGGGTCAAAGGCATACAGGGTGGTGAGCCCGTGGGTGATGATGGAGGGGAGTTTGTTGATGAAAAGGGAGAAGAGCGTCGGACTGAGGACGGATCCCTGTGGGACCCCACATTGTACAGTGGTGAGGTTGGACAGAGTCTGGTTAAAGTTGGTGTATTGCTTCCTACCAGTGAGGTAATTGAGGAACCAGGCATGGGCAGAGTTTGAGAGTCCAAGGGAGAGAAGAGTGGAGCTAAGGAGGGAGTGATCTACCCTGTCGAAGGCTTTGGAGAGATCCACGAAGATCACTCCAGTGAGGTTGCCCTGGTGGGTTGCAGTTCTGATCTCGTGAGGTGACTACAGCCAGGCGGTAGCCATGCTGTGCCCTTCCTAAACCTGTGTTGGGCCGGAGAGAGGAGGTTGTGTTCCTGTAAGTACTTGGTTAGCTGAGAGGCCACAACTTTCTCCAGAATTTTGGAGGCAGCTGACAGAATAGCTATAGGTCGGTAGTTCAGGGGATCTTTGACATTTCCTTGTTTAAGAACAGAGGTAACCTTGGCCACTTTCCAGATATCTGGAATGACATCAGTGGTTAAAGAAGAATTGAATATATGTGCTATGGGCCTGGCAAGAAGGTAGGCTCCTAGCCTGAGCAGTTTTGGCTCGAGGCTGTTGTGCCCTGCTCCAGTATGAAGAGAGAGGCAAGCAAGCAGCCTCTGGGTCTCTGCGGTAGATACCTGTTGTAGGAAGAAGGAGGGTCAGGTCCCAGGGCTGAGTCAAGAGGTGCTAGGGGACTTGGGCTTGAGTGGTTGAGAGTTTGGGGACTTGGGTGAAGTGGGTAGGGAAGGGGAAGGGGGGTGCTGTTCGGAGAACATTGCATTAAAGGTATTAGAAATGTGTGGGCTGTTGCAGCTAACCCGTCAATGAGTAAGTTCGTGACTTGCACTCTTGCTGAGCCCCCAACCGCACTTCTAATGTTCTGCCAGAAGCGCTTGCTGTTGGCTGAGAAGAGTAGGACGGATCGGCAGAACTCACTTTTGCTGTCCAGATGACTTTTTAAAGGAGTTTCAGAGGCGCCTGAGGCAGTGAGATCATTGATGCTTTGGGAGGCCTTGTAGGTTTCCCAGCATTTGTCCCTGAGTTTCATTAGAGAGAATAGGCCCCCATTAAGCCATTTGGTAATGGTGCCCCATACTCTCCTTCTTGTGAGGGGGGCATGTTTGTTCTGCACTGGGATGTACTTGAATAAGAATTCATCCACTGCTTAATCCAGGTCCAAGGAGGCAGTAACCCCGGACCAGTCAATTGATTTGAGGTCAGTGAGGAAGTCTGGTAGGTAGAATTTTGAGTAGTCCCACATTTGTATCACTTTACTGGGAATCTTTGCCTGAGAGGTGCCTCAAGTGCAAAAGATAGGTGAGTGGTCTGAGATGGCATGAGGAGGGATGCCCGAGGATGTGATCCTGTCAGGTCTATTGGTCAGGACCCAGTCAATCAGTGATTCTTTGTCCCCCTGTGGGGAGGGCCATGTTGGTTCAGAGATAATTTGGTTCAGGGCAAGGTCCAAGAGCAGAGGCTCATAAGATTTAGAGTTAGAGCCCAACCAGTCAAGGTTGAGGTCTCCTATAATAAGGACTTCACTTGTACCCACTCTCGCACTAACGCTATAGAGAAGTGAGGAGAGTCCAGGTAGTCCACCTCTTGTGGGGGTTGTAGCAGCAGATCAGGTGGATTTTTTTTGTGTGCCCAAATAGAACCAGAGTGTGCAGGAACTCACATGTTGGGGGAGTGGTAGGCAGGTGATCAATGGCAGACACATTGAAGTGCGCTTTATAGTAGAGTAGTACCCCACCGCCTCGTTTGCTTCCCCCACGATCGTGTCTGATATGGCTGTACCCTGGCAGGGTGCACATTGCATCAATAGTGTGTGGCTTTAGCCATGTTTCAGTGATACCCAAGATATCCGGCTTGTAGTGGGCAGCACAGGCAGTGAGCTCAGCAAGGTTGTGTAGGATACTGCAGACGTTTAGATGGACGATTTTTAGCCCCTTGGTGGATAGCCATGGGGGAGGGTTGGGGGGCAGGAGGCCAGCCTGGTTGGGAATGGTAGTTCTGCCCCTGGTGGGCCTGGAGGGGGGTGGAGGGGACAGCCATGATGGCAGCAAGGTTAGAGGCAGTGGGGGGGGGCCATGCAGGGGGCAGAGCGATGCCATGGTAGTGGGATGATACGAGGAGGTATAACAGTGACTGGGTTGTCACAGCCAGTAACTGTGAACAGTAATGTAACAAGCCTGCAGCAAAGTATGCCTTGCTGGAACAGCAGTGTATTCAGTCAGTTAGGGAGTTGTGGGAGCTGGAATTATTAGGTCTGCCCCTAGTGGCAGGATAAGATAACCTGTAGATTGAAAACGGGGCTGATAAGTTAATTTTCAGCCCATGTGAATTTTCAGCCCATGTAACCACTATCAGCCTATTTAAGGGAGAGCTGACCAAGGGTGGTGGTGGGGGCGGTTGGGGCCGAACACGTAGCGTTCGGCGGGGCTAGGGCGTCTGTGACGACAGAAAGCAATCAGCAGTTGCCTTAAACAGAGGGGCTTTCCTGAATTACTGTCCAGATAGAAGGAGGTAGGAATTCTCTTATGTTTTGCAGTTTTGGAACCTTAGCATTTGAAAAAAGCCGCCAAAGCGCTTAAGGGCGCAAAGGGAATGCTTCCATCTCTGCAAAACACTGTTTACCTTGTTCCTAGCACTGTGGTTCCTTTGGTGGGTTGGGGGAGGGCTGTGGAGTGCCCTCACAACTTCCTCTGCTCAGGGGGTCCAGCTCGGCGTGGACTGCCGTCAGGGGGTTGGGGGAGGGCAGTGGAGCGCCCTCATGACCTCTGCTCCTTGGGGGTCCTGGTCTGCTGTGGAGGACAAAGGGAGAGAGTTGGTTTAAGTAGACATAAGGGTGGGGGGAGGAGAGGGGGCAACAACAAAGGAAACAGGTTTGCCTGCCGCTGGTAGGGTGGCTGAGTCACTGATCATTATGCTAGGCTGGGAGTGGGGACAGGGTAACGGCAGCACAGCAACAGCAACAGGAATTCCAAGTCAGCTTGTGCTGAAGTTCTCCCTAGCGACTTAACAGGACATCAGCAGTAGTTTGCACAGATGGGGTCTTGCTAACTTCTCCCTTGACAGATTAAGGAGCACAGGCTTAGCTTTTTCTTCCCCAGCAGGCTTTTACGGTATGGAGCCTTACAAGTTCTACCACTCTCAAGACTTAAAATGCACACAACTTTAATTTATATGCATACAGGCATTGAAGGGGCTTACAGGGGCACAGAGAATCATTTAGAACAAGAACTGCAATAAAAACTGACTTTCTACCCCCACATTTGTACCACAGGCATGCAGGACAACAAATAGTTTAAAAAATGTACTTTTCTCCCTCTCGCTTAATCTTAAAGGGGAGTAGAGTGGCAATTAGGGAAACTTTAGCACATACAGAGATAAATGCATGATTTTGGAAAAACTTTTAAATAAATAAACTATCTCCACATCTGCGATGACAGAAAGCAATCAGCAGCTGCCTTAAACAGAGGGGCTTTCCCGAATTACTGTCCAGATACAAGGAGGTAGGAATTCTCTTATGTTTTGCAGTTTTGGATCCTTAGCATTTGAAAAAAGATGCCAAAGTGCTTAGGGGCACAAAGGGAACTCTGCCGTCTCTGCAAAAGACTGTTTACCATGTTTCTAGCACTGTGGTTCCTTTGGTGGGTTGGGGGAGGGCTGTGGAGTGCACTTGTGACCTCCACTGCTCAGGGGGTCCTGCTCAGCGTGGACTGCCTTCGGGGGGTTGGGAGAGGGTAGTGGAGCGCCCTCACGACCTCCACTCCTCGGGGGCCTGGTCTGCTTGTTCTTAGCACTGTGGTTCCTTCAGTGGGTTGGGGGAGGGCTGTGGAGCACCCTCATGACCTCTGCTGCTCAGGGGGTCCAGCTGAGCGTGGACTGCCTTCAGGGGAGTGAGGGAGGGCAGTGAAGCACCCTCATGACCTCCGCTCCTCGGGGGTCCTGGTCTGCTTGTTCCTAGCACTGTGGTTCCTTCAGTGGGTTGGGGGAGGGCTGTGGAGCACCCTCATGACCTCCGCTGCTCAGGGGGTCCAGCTCCGCGTGGACTGCCTTTGGGGGGTTGAGGGAGGGCAGTGGATTGCCCTCGCAACCTCCACTCCTCGGGGGTCCTGGACTGCTGTGGTTGATATGCATGGTGGGGGGGGGGACGGTTGAAAGGGACTTGACAAGGTTGGAGGAGTGGTCAAATGTATGGCAGCTTAGATTCAAAACAAAGAATTGCAAAAGTAATGCACCTGGGAAACAGAAACTCAGAGGAAGCGTGACACAATGGGGGGGGAGATACTGACAACAACAAAAATGGAAAGGGACCTGAGGTAGTCATATCAGATGAACTAAAGGTGGGCCAGCAATGTCAGAAGGCAGTAAGGAGGGCTGGGGGGATACTGGGATGCATAGGGAGAGGCATCACCAGTAGAAAACAGGAAGTTGTTGGGCCTGTGTACAGATCCCATCTCCACAAAGACATAAACAGGGTGAAGGCTGTCCAGAGGAGGGCAACCAAAATGGTACAAGGTCTGCACCAGAAAATATATGAAGAAAGACTAAAGAAAAGGAGGGAGGGGGGGACATGATTGAAACTTTCAAATACATCAAGGGAATCAACAAAGTCCAAGAGGGTAACATCTTTCAGAAAAAGAGATGTGCAAGTAGAAGGGGGCACAACTTGAAGATAGAGGGGGGACAGCTAAAAGGTAATGTGAGAAAGTATTTCTTCACAGAGAGCATTGTAGATGCATGGAACAGCCTTCCTGAGGAGGTCATAGAGTGAAAAACAGTGGGGGAATTCAAGAATGCATGGGACAGACATATGGCAATTCTAGTGAGGGTAGGAGGAAGTAGGCTGTTGGTTAACTAGGATCTGCAGCTTATCCGTTAGGTAGGGAAATGGACAGACTAGGTGGGCCAAGCGGTCCTTATCTGCCATCAGATTCTATGTTTGTTTCTATGTTTCTATGAGCTATTTTGTAACCCCAGTTTTACTACATGTTCAAAAAAGCCTGTTTCAGTGAAGAGCTGCTGGTGATATCTCCTGAACTCACAGTCTAGTCTTCCCGATCAGAAAACTTATAGAACCTGTTTCTCCACATTTTAAATATCATGTACAATAGTTTTCAAAACTAAAACAGGCAGCACAATTCAAAACATTGCTATAAAAACGATGTGTTTCAGGTTTTGTAACAAAGTTGACAAATGTGTATTTTTAATGCCTTTTGTTGTGGTCCATTTCTACAGGGTTGGTGGATGCTGAGTCAGCATGCATCCTGGCTGCTGATAACATATGGAGTGCAACTCTACTTGTGCCTGTTAGGAGGTTGTATTGCTCCTAGTATTGTAAGGTTGGCAACTTCATTGCTGTTTGTCAGTGTCTGCTTTACAATAAGTTTTAATAGAGAATTGTATTAGTTAATTCCTATTAGCGGTAGAAGTGTTAGCCTTGGTAAAATAATCATTTTAATTTAGTGTACAACATAGATAAGCCTGATTGTAGGTCAAGTAACAGCCTGATGGGAGAAAACATTAGGCTGGCTAAATTAAGCTCCTAGTAAGGTTTCAAAACAACAATATCTCTCCAACCCACATTGAAAAAGAGATGGAATAATTGTTTTAAAGTGCCATCCTGAGATTTCATCTCAGTTGAATGATAGGTATGAATGATTTTAGCCTTTCACTACATCAAAAAGTTATTCAGTCTGCAAATCTCACAGCAGGGTACTAAGACCCAGCATCCGACAATCCTGGAAAAAAAGGACCACAACAAAAAGGCACCAAAAAAACAAATTTGTCAACTTTGTTACAAAACCTGAAACACACAGGCCTGGATATTCAAACTGAGCCACAAAGTAGCACAATAGCAGGAGCAGGTACAAGTGCAGTGCACAAGTGCAACACCGTGATATTCAAACACAGTGCAGGCCAAGGTGAGCTGCGTAACACAACTGAATATTGCACCAACTGCGTCATGGCACAAGCAGGGATGCGCAGTGGTGCAGGGCTGATGTGCAGTAGCACAACCAGGGATGCGCAGTGGAGCAGGGTAGCAGTGCAGTAGCACAATCAGGGATGCACAGGGACAGGGTGCAGGGGTGCACCACCCATGGAAGACATGGGCAGAGGAGCACGCAGCAGACCAAACAGCACCGCCCATACCCCATGAACTGCACAACCTGTGGTGAGCTGGATGAACCACCAGCCCATGAACACCAGCACAGAATCCACAGCTGGGGCATGGTGCCCCAGCACACCCCCTGGCAAGCAGTGACCGCAACACAAGGAGGTCCAGACACCCAGTGCCACCCCATCCCACCAATGCAGAGCACACCCTGCACAGCGATCCCCAGACACCCTGCCCAAGAGCAGCGCCAACAGTGCATGGTACCATATGCATGCCACTACCCCCACTGTGACAATGCAACCCTGTGCACCATGGAACCATGCATGACAGCCCCACCGTGAGCAATTTGCAGTGGGCGGCACCAGCCACCAACACAACAACTGTAGCCACAGTGCCGGCCTGCATGGCCTCCCCATGGCACAGCAGAGAGGTCGACCCTGCGTCAGTACCTGAGGTACCCCACATGTGACAGGGCCTGCCCTGGACCACACCACCAGCAAGACATCACCCGCACACCCACCCAAGCACACCCCGTCCCAGCACTGGCCCCAACAACCAGCACAGATGCCCACAGTGGTGCATGGAGGCATCGCCACACAGGATGCAACATAGGACACAGATAAACACCCATCCAGACCCAGGCACCCCAACACAGGGACACAGTAAAGGGCAACAAATCCTACTGGCATGTGACCACAGAAGCCGTGTACCCATGGCCAGCACCCCACCTTGCCACAGGTGTACCAGCCATCCTGCACATGCACCATGAAGCCATCCGCCACCAGCATGCAGCTGAAGCACAAGTGACAGACATCAGAGCATGGACCCTGCAGCAGACACCAGTGACAGCAATGAGCGAGGACAACAACAGCAGAGGCCACAGTGCCATCCAAGGCAGACGTGCACCATACCAGTGACATGAGGCAAGCCGCCATTGCACCGAGTCCAGAGGGTGGCCAGCATGGACAGCCACCACTGACATGCCAGCAGACTGTGCATAGCACAGACATGCAAGGGTGTCAGCTGCATAGGCCATGGACATACTGACAGGGGCACCATGGACACAGTGCATGCACTAGGGACCACTCCACACAGGTGTCCAGTGTACAGGGAACAACACACATACCACAGGCAGGGACCGAGTCCCCCACCCACTCCATAGGTGGGTCCCTCCTGGACACACATGCCAAGGCCTGCCCCACTCCCGATGCCATGTACACCACTGCAGCCAAGCACCATTAGCCCGCTGCAAATCAGAGACCACCACAGTTGTCATAACAAAACGTATATATTAAAGGTGTGTGAAATACAAAACATATAATCAACTATATACAAAGGGGGAGGCTTGGGCTACAAACCAGGTGGAGGTGGGCATGGGGCAGGGGTGAACAACTGGGAGATGGATGAAGGGGTGTGAGGTTAGTCCAAGGGGGATACAAAAAAGGGACATAGAGGGCCTATCACAGGCCCCTCTCCACTTCAGTCCTTGTGTCGCCTTCAGAGCCGCCATCCCGTCCCTGCTCCAGTTGCTGCAGGAGCTTGAGGGTGGCCCTCGCAAGCTGCTGCAGCTCCTGCATGCTTCTTTCAAGTGCCATCCAGCATTGTCCACTTAGGACAAGGGAGCAGAGTCATTACACGTGACTGGCCAGACCCCTTCAGCCCACCCATTGTGCACGGCATACAGCCGTGGGCCACGCCCCTGTGATGGCATGCAACCACCCACAGTAACCGCACCCACATGACCCACCTACCCAGGCATCCACAACCATGTGGACCACTGCACACAACCCACCACCCATGTCCCACACTGCACCACCATGGATGTACAGTGACATGGCTATGCAGTGCAAAGGCAGTGGCACAGCCATGTACCCAGTGCACACACAGACTACCAATGATGCCCACCCACACATGCAGTGCCACTGGACAGTGCTGAGTGCACCGTGTGGTGTGCACGGTGGTGGGGCCAAGTGCCGGTGGCCATGCCCCACCACCAACCCTGCAACAGAGCATGCACAGATGTAAGGGGACAAATGGCACTCACCTGCATCCAGGCCTGCTGGGCGCTGTTGTCCCATGGCTCCTCCATCATGTCCCTGCTGCAGCTGTGGTGCACCAACCCTGTCCTGCTCAGAACAGGCCTGCCTTGCCCTGTGGCACTCCTCCGGGCCTAGGGTGAAAACATGGAGAGGGGAACATCAGCACAAACCAGAAGCAAAGCCCGCCCCCTGGTGTGAGCGTGCCCACACAGCACAGCCATGTGGCACCCCCATCACCACCTCCACCGCCCCCACTAGATGGACCCCACCCCCCTGTAGAGTGGACACATGCACACTGCTATACCCGGATGGATGGATGCTACCAGCATATGGATGAAGCACCTACCTGGCCATGGCACGGTGCCTCACTGGGCACGTGCCTGCAGATGCCCCAGTCTGTCAGGGTCCCTTCACTGTAGGTAGCCATACCTGTGGTGACATTGCTCACCAGACATGGCAATACTGGTGGCCTCCTCCAGGTCATCAGCCACCTCCTCCCACACAGCACTGCATGGCCTGTCTCGTGGGTCCTGGCCAAACAGGACCCCAGCATGGGACTCAACAATGGTCACCAGGTTGGCCGGCTCTATGGCACTCCACTGCTGTGCTCACCTCTGTGTCATCCTGCAGAGAGTATAGCTATCAAAATGGCTCTCTGTAGCACACATTCCCCACTTGTGGAGGCTGCGCGGTACTGTGCTGCCATTCCCCATTGTGCTGTCACCAAACTGTATGATAGGGGTGCACCCATTCGGATGCATGGCACCTAGGGGGCAAAGGTTGACTGCAGGGTCAAGGGTCTGTCTGCGCATGGAGCGCCACAGTGCTATTGGGACGCACTGCATGTAGCGTGGTAGGGTGCCAGTGTGTGATGCCCTGCAGTGGCCTACCATGCTGTGGCTTCATGGCACCTATGGTGCACCAGGGCACAGCGCCCACGCAGGTGAACAGTGCACTAGCACCACAGGCACAGCAGTGGCCATGCCTGCACTGCCTCCGTGCACAACACATCATCAGCGCCCGACGTGTCGGTGTCAGCACCCCAGGCATGCACCATGCGGTGTCTACTGCACATGTCACAGAGCTGCGCCATTGCCTGAGCACGCCAACAACATTGCACAAGGTGCAACAGCACGCTATTCAAACAGCATATGCAAATCAGCTCATCAGCCATTCCACAGCACAGCCACTTCATTAGCATCCACTTACAGTTGCACCTCACCTCATTTGCATGTTGCACTATATAAATGCGACATGGGGCTGCAGAGTTTGGTATTGCAGTCTATGTGTAGGTTGCATGCTGTTGGGATGTGGGGACTGTGGTTTGTGAGGGCTGAATGGGAATGCACATGAAAAGGTAACACCTGTCATTCCCACAGGCTGGATCATGATTGAACATGAGGATGAGGAGGAACAGGGATGGGGAGAAGGAGGAGGCCCAATTTCACCCAGGCTGAATCAGATGCCCTGTTCAAGGCATATCTTGACAGGGAACTGCTAGTCAGTGGACAGCGGGGAACTCCACAGGCCCGTGCTGTGGCGTGGGGTGAGGTGGCACGAGCCATGAACCAGCATGGCAGCCACCAGCTGTCCATGCAGAAGTGTAAGAAGAAGGTCAGCATGGACAGGAGGAGGATCAAGGATAAGGTGGCTGCCATCAGGGCAGCACATGCTGCCATTGGTGGGGGACAGCTGGATGTGCCACGCTTGACACCACAGGAGGAGCGGGTGGTCGGCAGCATGCGGAATTGTGCCATAGAGGGCATTCCTGGTGGTGGCTTCCAGATGGGTGGCAGCCCATCACTGCATGGTAGGTCCTGAGCTGTCACTGTATGGATGGTGGGGGGAATGCCACAGGGCAGGGTGGAGCCACTAATGCTACTGTGTTCCCTTACAGCTCCTGAGTGTCTACATGAGTCAGCAATGGTGGGTGTATCCACCGATGGTGAATCCCTGGACACGGAGGATCACCCATCAACTTCCACAGGTGTCCGAGGGACCAGACCAGTGCATACATGCCTGTCTGTCTGGACTGATGAGGGTGGTGCGGGTGTGGACGAGACCCTGCCTGTGTCCCAGTGTGACAGCACCACAGTCTCCAGCATGCTGGGACATGGATTGGTGCTGGATCCAGCACTGATAATGATGGATCACACATCCTGGACAGTGATACATGTGGGATGCAGGATGGTCCCACAGCAGGAACAGCGACACGAGGCGCTGCCGTGGGTGGTTCCATCATGGAGGTCTGCATAACAACACAGTCCTGGCCTGTGCCTGTATGCCCCAGTGGGGCAGCACTGCTGTGCATGTAGGGCGGTGGACTTTTGCAGCCACTGTGGCGGCACCGTGAGCACTGGTAATTGGCAGCCATAGGGGCAGTGCCAGCAGTATGCCAATGGTGACGGATGGACAGTGTCGGGGCAGTGGCAGTGCACCATGTTGAACATGCCCTTGCATGGCTCTGGTGTGCAGTGCCCATCATCAAGGGGTGCTGCCCTGCAGAACCAGGAACACCATGAGGGACAGCATGCCAGACAGGCAGATGACCTCATTGACGAAGCACAGCCGTCTACTCCAGGCTTCAGTAGATCAGCAGTTGCAGCTTGTGACTGCGGTGGATGTACTCAGTGTGGTTCTGCACCAGGTAGAGGAGCGGCACAGCAGAGACCACGGTCTGCTGCTGGCAGAGATGGCCCGGCAGTGGACGGATGTGACCGCTGCCATTGACAGGCAGACAAATGCATTCACAGCTGTCATGGCCACATTGGGTACCCAGTTTGGTGCCCATTCGCATCAGACACCACACAGTGTCATGTCCCCCCCCCGTTTCTGGTGCCGTGTGATACCCACTATGTCGACACCAGGTTCGGCTGTGGGCATACCGAGCATGCCTGGCACGGGCATGTTCGATGGGCTGCAGACCCCTGCTTGAACATGATTATGTTCACACTGCATCACCCCTTGGGGACAGTCTGTGCCACCCCATGAGGCCAATGATCAGCCTGGCAGGTCTCAGTAGGGCCACCCACGCATCCATGGTGGCCGTGGCACTGTACTGCATGACTGACCTGTCTTCCACCTTGGCCACTGTCTGCTGCTACCCTATGTGCAGTGTGGTGTGCATCGTGTGATGCACAGGTGGGGTACCTGGCCCTGCACACACGGTCTCTGTGCAGACCCTCCCAGCTGCTGACCACTGTGGTGTGTGCATGATGATGTCTGCATTGCGCTGTCCACCAGTGTGCAATGGTGTCCAGCATCTGAGGCACACACAGTGATGGCCACTGGGCAGGTCGTGTGTGGACCTGTGTGGGGGTAGGGTGGCAATTGGGGTTGGAGTGCTGCCTACCCTTGTGCATGTCTTGTGGTGTGTGTGTGTGTGTGTGTGTGTGTGTAAGTGTGCATGTGTCGTGTTCGGCCCTGCCCATCCCTGATACTGTGTGCAGTGCCACACTCAGATCCATTCCCTGATGCCATCTGCCCCTGATGTTCTTCCCTCCCTGTCTGTGGGCTGTGCCCTTGCCATTGGTGGTTGCACATGACCCCGTGACCTATCTGTGTTGACCAAAGTGCTCTTCTGTATTGGTGTCCCAGTGCAGCTGTGATATCCGGATCAGGCGGGGGTCCCTTCACCCTGGGGGTGGCTACCCATCACCAGCTGGACTGGTGTCCTCATTGTCCACACCGCTGTCCCCCTCTTTGACCTCTATGGCTATCCCACAGTCATTGGCCATGTTGTGCAGGATGCAGCAGGCCAGGAATAGCCTGCAGGCCTTCTGTAGGGCACCACCAGATGTGTCCAGGCACTGGAAACATGCCTTCAGCATCCCGAACACCCACTCAATGGCATTCCATGTTGTGGCGTGTGCCTTATTGTACCATAGCTGTGATGGGGTCATGGGGTGCCGGTATGGTGTGAGCAGCCAGGGATGGAGTGGGTAGCCACTGTCACCTGTGTGTAGAGGGTGGACATTAGTATGGTGGTCTGCATCACTTTGCCATGGGCCAACAAGGCCGGTACCTATGGCACCTCTCACTATGCACCCCCCCACATCTGCTCATGTTGTCCTGCGTGATATGCATACTCACCCACTAGGTGGCCAGTGGGGATGTCCCCACTCTCAAACCTGTGGCACAGTGTGGACTGGTGCCAGATGAAGGCATCATGTGCTCCCCCCAGGGTGCATGGCACAGACATTGGTAATGCGCCCCCTGGCATCACACACCACCTGGCAGTTGACGCTTGCATACCCCTTCTGGTTGATGTATGACACACCGTCCAGGCCAGGTGGCGTGCGGATGTCCACATGGCTGCAGTCAATTGCCCTGAGCATGCCAGGCAACCGTGCTACCCTGTGGAACTCTTGTATGTGTGCTGTGCGCTCCGCCTATGTGCTGGGGAAATGGATATACTCCACAGCATGTGTCAGAAGTGTGCTGAGGAATTGAGTGAGCAGGCATGATGCGGGCCAACTAGGATATACCTGTTGAGTCCCCTGTTGGTCTCTGGAAGGTGCTCATGGTGAGCAGGCACATTACAGCTGTCACCTTCACCTCCACTGACAGAGCATGGCTCCATCGTGTGGGTGCCTGCATCTCATCACTGCACAGCTCACAGAGCTGCCTCAGGATCTCCCACTTCAGGCAGTACCGGCCCTCAATCTTTGTGTCACAGTAGTGTTCGAAGGTGATGCGGGCTCGGTACTGCCTGTTATGGGTGTACCACCAATGGGCCCTTCCACGGCTGTGCCCCCCTGCTGTCTGCCTTCTCACACCCCTCATTAATGCCTCCATCTGGAAGGTGGTGCTGGCCATGTACCTGGCTGGTGTTCCCCCTCGGCGGCTGTTATCCCGTTCTCCCCGTTGTCCATTTCTGATGCTCCTCCTGTACCGGGTAAACCTCCGGCCTTTGGCTGTGGCTGTCCTGCCTCCTGCCACTGCCCTCAGTCCAATGTGGCACTCCACTAACTATCCTGGACAGTGGCACAGGCTTCCCACTCCTATACTGTTCCTGGCTCAGTTCAGGTGTGCCCTTTCCTGCTTCTGCTCAGTCCTGCTCACTGCTACCCTCTGTACTGCCCTTGTGTCTGTCACCACACTCCCACCTGTGGCTTCCCTTTAGTGTTTTTGCACCCCTCTCTTGCTCCCTTTTATTTTGGATCATTTCCACTGTCGTGCAACTTCCGCTAGCTCCCCTATTGCGCATGGCTCTTGCTGTTGAATATCACACTGCGCATGTTATTCATGGTTTCCACCCCCTACGGTTGTGAATGCATTCCATTACTATTGTGCTCTTGCACATTGCTACTTAATGCTGTGCAGCAGCCTCCCGCTGAATATCTCACAATGGCGCATTTCCATACTTGTGCTGGCGCATCCCTGTTGCGCGTATGGCGCAACCCTTTTGAATATCCGGCCACATCATTTTTAAAGCAATGTTTATTGATTGGTGCAGCCTGTTTTACTTGTGAAAACAATTGCACATGATATTTAAACTTTGGAGAAACAGATCCTATAAGCTTGCTGAAGGAGGACTAGATTGTGAGTTCAGAAGATGACATTATCATCAGCTCTTCGCTGAAACTGGCCTTTCTGAACATGCAGTGAATTTAGAGTTGTAAAATGACTTGTAACATTTACTGTAAACAAGTAACTCAGAGATCTTATTTTTGGCATGAGACTGATTGGGGCTATGCTAATCCAAATTCTAAATTTATTGATGCAAGAAATTTTGACCATAGTCCCTCTTTAAAATGTGAGACTCACAGAAACATGGACCTGGATGGCATGAAATGACTTTAAGTCCATCCAATTTGCCCATATTCCCAATGTCTTTTCCTGCCTATATTCCCACTCTTTTCCTATCAATTTATCCTCTTGGAATAGCCAAAATTATTTTTGCTGGTGCCCCAGACATAATCTTCCTGAACTACGTCTTTTAAGTACCTCCAAGTCCCAGAATTGCATGTATCAGGCTCCCTGGATCATAAGCTTACTGGGTGTGACCCTTATATAATCAGACCAGAAAAGTTCAGCACTCCTAGATTAAGATGTCCATACTCTGGCAGTATTTCTTTGCAACATTTATTTAAACAACAGCATAGTAGCCCACCAGTACAGTAACAAAGTTCACTGGCCACAAAGTGTCCCGGAGCTTATAGTCTTCACTGACCTTTCATCAGGGGGAGGCTCCTTATATATCCTGTATTCAAGTTGGAATTGTTGACACTTTGTACTTCCCTGCTCCTACCTAGAGGTCTACCACTGGTGTGCTACCCAGCTCAGCAGTCCATTTCCTGGTGAAACTGTGCATCTAACTCCTGAACCTGGTGACCCCCCTGCACTACCTGCCTCTCATACCCCTATCCTTTAATTAGAATCCCCAAGGACAGGCCTGGCAGAGTTGAGGGTTGAGGCACTACACAACACACATCCCCCTACACTGGTGACTCGGGTTCTGGAATGAGCCTGGGTCATCAGAGGTCGACCAGGAAGGAGTGGATTGAGCATCTACAGACTGCTCTCCTCTCCCTGGGGTGGTCCTGGGCTTGCACCATGCTGCAGTGGCCCTGATGGAGATTGGGGTATCCCAGTCACTGTGCATCTAGTGGGAGGAGTATGACTGATGTCAGCACGTCATGCACAGACGTCATTGCATGTCTGTATTACTAGGGGAGAAAAAGCACAGCAGAAAATGTCAGTTGGTCATGGCAGCTTGATAGCCACGCCTGTGCAGACCCTTGGACCCATGTAGAATCATGTCTTGGTATTATTTCTGGGTCCAGCAACCAGGTTGGGGTTCCCACCCTGGGTACTGTGCATGCTAGTGCTGTGTGAGTGAGCTGCTGGGGATCACATGGGGTGCAGAGGATGGCAGATGGATGATGACAGACTGAGATGTGGAGAGAAACTATGTTGTGATAAAACAAATAAGAATCCCATAGAAAAGGTTGATTGAAATGAACAAATTCCAATTTTATGGAATTTTCATGAAATTCTAATCGCGTGAAGGATAACTGGTCAAGTAGGAGGTGGGAGCTCCTCTGCTGGCGAGAGATGACCTCTTCTGTCCCCTGCCAGTTGCAGCAGTTGGCTAGTTGGATCCTGGGGCCTCAAAGTAGCAGCCCATATAATTTGTCCATGGGGATGGGGACTGTTTCCCAAATATGCCCTGATTTCCTGCTTAATCTGTGCCTGGCTGGTTTCTGCATCCTCTATCTGCTAGTTCCTCTCAATCTTCAGCTGGTAGGGGAGAGGAGGTCATTTGTGGCCAGGTGAGAGCCAGCCTTCAGGGTTCTCCTGTTTTCTTGATTGACAGTGGGGGTGAGTGCCTATATGAATCCATTTTGGCTGTTTCAGTGGTGAGAGAGGGCCATTTCTGTCTAGAAACATGATCTCTGCCACCTTGACTTTGCCAAAACTATTCATAACTGTGATTTATGTGAGACCTATGAAACTTTGGGGGTGAGAGTGCCAAAGTGTCCCTATCCTTGGTGGTGAGAACTCCTGATGGTGTTGTTGGAATCACAGTATTTATAGTGACCTGCCTGGTGGTGTGCATTGAACTTACTTGTAAATCCTATTATTTCTTGGATATTTAGTGTGTATTGTACTGTACTGTATCTCTTTTCTCCTTGTTGTTCTCCTTGCTCTGTTTGTTTCTTTGGTGGGTCATTGGTGGGTTGCTGTCACTTCAGGGATTGAGACTGTTAGTAGTGTTTGTAGTGTGTGTATTTATACTGTGTAATGTGTTTTGATAGTGTGTATATGTTAGTGTGTATGATGGGTGTTTGCTTCAGTGGGGTGTAATTTAATTTTAAGGGTTTGTTTTGTCTAAGTGGTTGGGCGAGGTTGTGTTGTGCTAGGTCTGTCTCATGCATGGTGAAATGTTGTGCAACCTCGGTTTTCTGGTGGAGACTAGAAGAGCCAGGCAAAGATGTCTTGGCCCTGCAGCCCCACCAGAATATCCTATGCTGCCACTCAGCTCTGGGACCTTCGCTCCTTTACCATCCTCCTAGTCCCTGCCATTGCAGCTACAGGTAGGTGCTGTTGGGAGATCAGAATTACTATGAGTAGAGTGACCTGCAGGGAGCTGTGGGCAGCTGAGGAGGGGGTGGAGAGCCACATTGAGGTTGTCTGGTCCAGGAGATGCCCTGGGTGTAAATGGAGCCAAGGGAGAGGCCAGACATGTTTGGTCTTATACCCAGGGTTCCCACTGGACTGAGTGGGCAGGCAGCTATAGGACCAGCTGCATTTTCTAATCCTCTTTGGGCAGTACTTTGCAACGCCAGGTCTAACAAGATTACCAACTTTGTAGACTTGATTTCCGCTGTCATCTTGGCTTGCATAATGGAGACCTGGCCTCTTGGCAATGCCGGCCCAGTTCTTGAGGCCTCCATCTCGTATGGGTACTCCATAGTACACTGCCTGAGGAAGGATCACAGGGAGATGGTGTGGCCATTGTTTTTTGAACCAGCCTGGATATAACAGTGCACCCGGTAGGTGACACCCAATCTTTTGAGTGTGTCATCATGTGTGGGGGGTGCAGATGCAGGTTGCAGGATTCTCCTCATTTACCAGACTCCTGGGGTGGGGGGACATTTTCTGCAGGAGGCGGCGGACTTCATTGTCAACCAGGTGTTGGAATCCCCAAGGTGTTTTATCTTGGGAGACTACAGTGCCTGGATAGATGATGAATCCTCACATTTTGATTACGACCTCCTCCAACTGATGCATCACTGGGCCTGTCACAAACAGTTGCTTCTTGTGACTCACCAGCACAGCCACACACTTGATCTGGTGTTCCAACTGGGTCTTGAGGTCCAATAACCTCAAGGTTGATCAGAGTCACCTGGTCTGTTCACTGTACAATGGAGTTCAGTTTTGGGACCCCACCTGGTAACCTCCCCATTGAGATGGTCAGCTATTGACCTTTAAGGGCGTGTGCCGAGGACTGTTGGCACTAGCTGACCTATCTCAGATGACATGGCAAGTGCTAGCCGATCCAGAGGTGGTGGCCACTTATAACAGGATGGTCTCTGAAGCTCTGGATGCTCTCATACCAGTTGGTATATGACCTAGATCTTCTCATTTGAGGTCCTCCTGGTTTGATGGGGACCTCAAGGTGATAAAGATCAAGGGGCAGAAGTTGGAGAATTGCCGGCAGAGGATCTGGCTGGATATCAATAGGCTGGCCCTAAGTTCTCACTGTGTTGAGTTCCATGGGGCAATTTCCTGTAAGAAGGCAGAATTCCTGTCCAGGTAAATTACTGCATGGAAAAACAGACCATCTCAGCTATTTTGAACTGTAGACAGGGACTTCACCTGCCTACCTGCAGCCAAAAAGACATTGTCATCCACTCTGTGTGAGGAGTTTGCTCTTTTTTTCTCTCTGACAGAGTATCAGCCATCCAGTCAGGGATCTCAAAAGGGAGGCATTCACCTTGCAGTGGTCAGGCAGGGGAATTAAGAGGCATTCCACCTGTATGGGAGGAGTTTAGGCCAGTGGAGGTGTCTGAAGTAATTAAGGTGATCTTAGAGCTGAAGCACACTTTTTGTGAACTGGACCCAGCCCCAACGCATTTCTTAATGGGATGTGTCGAGACTATTGGCCCAGTGTTCACCATGATTGCCAAATGTTCGATGGTGGAGGGGGTCCTCCCAGCAGCTTTGAAATAAGCACTAGTGAGGCCCTTCCTAAAGAAATCTTTCCTCATCCCTGATGTCCTGATGACTTACCACCCTATCTCCATCCAGCCCTTTTTGTGCAAGGTTGTTCAGAAGTTAGTGGCACAACAGCTCGAGGATCATCTGGTGTCCTCGGACATCTATGAGCAATTGCAGTTGAGTTTTTAGGATACATACAGCACAAAAACAGCTCTAGTGAGGGTGTATAATGATCTGATCAGGGCTAGAGATAGAGGAGCCAGGTCAGTTCTTGTTCTCCTCGATGTATCCTCGGCCTTTGACACTGTACTACTATGTGCTTCTTGATTGGCTCTTTGAGTTTGTGGGCTTGCCTGTACTGTCAACATATGGTTTGAGTCCTATCTCTCAAACATGGTACAGTGAGTGGTGATGAGGACTTTTTTTCTCATCCCCAATGCCCCTGTATTGTGGAGTGCCACAGGGCTTGTTCTTGTAGACAATACAGCTCGCAGTGTACATGTTGCCCCTGGGTGAGATCATTCAAGAGTACATAGTGGAATTTCACTGTTATGCACATGATATCTAGCTGTACTTTGTCTTTTGCCCCTGGAACATCAGGAGCTGTTGCCTTGCTTAACAACTGTCTGGCTAAAATGAATGACTGGATATCTTCCAGTTGGTTAAGAATAAACTTGGCCAAGATGGAAGTACTACTGAGTGTGCCTGATCACAGATGTGATGGGTTGCTACCTGAGGCTGATACAGGGCTTCTCCTAGGATCTGCTCCATTGGGAGCTTCCCGAGGATAAGGAAATCTAGGCATGATCCTTGATAATAGATTGACTTTGAAGATCAGGTGTCATCTGTGGTCAGCAGTAGTTTAACCATCTGCACAACACTGCCTGAATTTAGCCCCTCGTTCTGCCTGAGGACCTGCCTATACTAGTGTATGCCTTTGTGACCTCCAGGCTTGACCACTTCAACTCTCTATACTTTGGGGTCACAGGTGGGACCCTTCACAGACTGCAGCTCATGCAGAATGCTGGTTACTGCTAAGCATCTTGAGGTCCAGTCACGTGACCCTGGTCCTGCACTGACTGCCAGTCAGGTGGAGGGTTCTTTTCAAAAATGGGCCTTCTCACCTTTAAGGCCCTATATGGATTGGGTTCAGGTTACCTGGCAGAGCTCCTGACACCAGCAAGCTCTGCTTGCTCCCTCCACTTCTCTTTGAGGGTCCTCCTGGACATTCCTAGGGTTCAGCTCAGGACCTCAGGAGATCATGTATTCAACATCTCTGTGCTGACCCTGTGGAACTCACGGCCACTTTCAGTCTGGGAGGCTCCCTCGATAGAGGTGTTCAAACAGAGGCTGTAGGCCCCCTTCTTTGTCCAGGCTTTCACAGATTCCTGATTCCATCATGATCTAGTTCCCTTATGTGACAGTTAGAAGCCCTTTTATCATTTTAATTGCTGTATTTAGTATTTTATGAACTGTTGCTATTGTACTTATTCATGTTTGTTTTATTCCTGTGCTCCTGTTATTATCTCTGTTAAGCACCAAGAGCTTCCTTGATTGGGTGCCCTGCAAATAAAATGCCTTGCTTTGCCTACAATTTTTAGAAAGACTCATGGAATTTGACTTTAAGTAAAAATATTATTTTGCAATTTTTGGCAGCAAGTAATTAATACAATTGGCATGCACAGTCTCCTTGTAAGGTCTAGGGCCTGCCAAATTTAATGATTACATGTTCTCTAGTTTCAAAGTTTCTGGGGTTTACAAATTTGCAGTTTACATTCTTGCAAAATTAAATTTTTAAATGTGTTAGTTTGACTTCTTTTAATTCAGTCCCATTTAAAACTGAAATTCAATTTATTTTTCAGAAATTACTATGGTATAGTAGTTTAAATATTTCAGCTCTGGTTAAATTTGGATAGCTTGGCAGAAGACACCAGGAGAAAGGACTGCTGTGTGACTAGACTTCTCTGCTGGAACTAAAGAAGTAGAACTCTTGTACTTGGAACTTTAATTTAGAGTAAAAAAAACTAACAAACAAAACAAAAAAAAAGTGTGTGTTTGTCTGAGTTAACTGAACTGAATTGGTTTTCTGAAAAGTTATCTAGGTGTAAATCTCAGGTGATTGAAAGGACTTGATAGCTGTGAGGTTTAAATTACTTGTAGAAAGATCTAGTAAGTAGGGGGAGTAGCTTAGCTAGAAGGAAGCTACATTTAAAGACTTCCTTAGAAAGATTTTGCTAGAAGCTTGGCAGAAGACACCAGGAGAAAGGACTGCTGTGTGACTGGACTTCTCTACTGGGACTATATTGCCCTCCTTCCCTTCCCTCCACCCTCCCTCTCAAAGCTAGTGCTATTGTTATAGGCACAGAATTTGACTGACAACAGGAACTTCCTGTTTGGGAGCAGGAAGTGAGTGATCACAGAGCCACCAAAGACCCACTATCCTAGAAGGGAAAGAGCAGCTCTCCAGCCCCCTCTAGCTGATGGAGGTCTGCCTCTGAGCAAGATAGGGATCTACTGAGAAATATAGGATATTCTTGTCTCAGAACAGGACAATCAGGAGCTTAAAGGGCACACAGGCAGAAAGAAAGGAGAGAGAGAGAAAAAAAACAGAGGAAAGAGTAAGGATTGCAAACAGTTAAGGGGCCAGAAATAAGACATGATTGGAGTGGTGCAGTGCAGTGTCTGTGGAGCAGCAGTCTTCCAGGAGAAGTTCTGGAGGATGCACTGTTGTCCCATCTGCAGGCACCTCTCTGGGCTGACGGAGGAGGTTACTCATCTCCAGGCTGAGTTGGCCAGGAGTTGTGGGACCTCCTCTTCCATCCAGGGACCACCAGTGCCACTGCTGTTGCCTCAGAGGTTGCCAAGAAAGAAGAGCGGTTGGACCACAGTGGGTTCAGGGAGGGTGAGGGTTGTGCAAGAGAGGTGCATACCTCCAGCTGTACCTCTCTACAATTCCTATGCCATTCTGGCAAAGTGTGGTTCCTCTATGGAGACACCCACAGTGGAGACCAAGGAGGATGCTGGGAACCTCCACAAAGGAGACCCACAGGAGGGTGGCAGAGAACCCCGCAGGGATGAAACAACTCCTGGAGGGACTCCATTGTTAGGAAGGTAGAACTGAGGGAGGAAGGAGATGGTGGTAAGGTGCCTGCCTGGCACCATGGCTTGAGGGGACAGGGCGAATCCTCAGGATTGCCGGAGCAGCTGCACAAGGGAGGGAGCTGGATGTCATTGTCCACCTAGGGACAAATGACCTGGCTAAGAAAGGGATTAGAGAAGTGCAGGAAGAGTTTGTGGAATTGGGGAGGGGCCTTAGACAAGTAGCATGCACGGTAACCTTCTCGCAGGTGCTGCCCATCTATGGCTTAGGAGAGGCTAGGATGTTCTGCACTATGGGATTCAATCAGTGGTTTAAAAACTGGTGTGGAGCTCAGAGTTTTGGCTTCATTGGGGACTGGGGGTCCACCTGGAGTGATACAAGCCTGTACTGGCATGATGGGTTGCATCTGTCTAAGAGGGGAACCAGGATCCTAGGTGATAGGTTTAAGTGCTTCATTGGCAAGCATTTAAACTAGCCAAGGGGGGAGGCACTGGAAAGGAGCAGGGAAATCCTAGCCCCCCCCCAAAAAAAATCAATGTAGTAAGTGTGGTAAACACCAACATAGAGGTGTTGATAGGGAGAAGGGCAGGGGTAAATGGAGAAAGTGACAAAGGCAAGAAGGACAGGGATGGGGCAAAAAGGAGTAGGCCATCAGGAAATGGAGGGTAATGAGGACCAATGCCTGCAGTCTGGGCAACAAGCTCCCTGAGCTGGTGGCCTTGATGGAAGAGGGATGCCTGGATATCGTAGCAGTCACAGAAACATGGTACACACAGAACCATGACTGGGATGTTAACGTACCAGGGTACATAACCTACAGGAGAGACAGGCAGGGGAGAAGAGGGGGAGGAGTAGCTCTCTATGTAAAGGAAGGGTTAAAAGCAACTGAACAAAAGAGTAAACAAGGAGGATCGGAAGCACTGTGGGTCACCTTGGAGACTGGAAAGGGCACCACAATCCACACAGGGGTTGTATACAGACCCCCATGTCAGGGGGAGGAAATGGACAATGATATGATAGATGGCATTCTTAGAATGGCAGAGAAAGGGGAGATACTGTTGATGGGAGACCTGAATATGCCAGATGTTAACTGGAGCACATTTGCTGCAGCCACATCCAAGAGCAGGGCCATTATTGATGCCCTACAGGAAGCAGGCCTCAGACAGCTAGTTTTGGAACCCACTCATGAGGGAGCAATCTTAGACCTCATACTCTCAAATGGGGGCAGTAGAGGATCTCAGATCTAGAAGTGGGTTGCCATCTCTGGGGACAAGTGACCATCAAACAGTGTGGTTCATTTTAAACTCAGCTACAGAGTCAAGCCATACAAAAGTGAGGGTACTGGACTTCAGGAGGACTGACTTTGGCAAGATGAAGAGTGCCTCAGTAAAGCACTAGCAAACAGGCTAGAAGGAGGTGTGGAGCAACAATGGGGAATCATCAAAACTGCCATCACAGAGGCAACAAGCCTTTGTGTGAAGTAAATAAACAAATCAAAACAAAAGAAAAAGCCACCATGGTTCTCAAAAGAGCTGGATGTGAAAGCCAGGAAGAAAAAGATAGCATTCAGGAAGTATAAGGAAACACACAAAGAGCAGGACAGAGAGCTGTACCAGTTAAGGCAGAAGGAAGCTGGGAGGGAAGTCAGAATAGCAAAGGCCCACACTGAGGAAAAGATAACCAACTCAGTTAAGAAGAGGGATAAAATCTTTTATAGGTACATCAGCGAGCATAGAAGGAGGGATAGTGAGGCTCAATAGAATGAACAGTGGGTGGGCAGAGGGGGACAGTGAAAAAACAGGGATACTGAACGAATATTTCTGCTCAGTATTCACAAAAGAGGAGGGGAAGTGCCAAATCCAATTAACAGAAGCACTCTTGATAGGGGGGGTCAATCCCAGTCCTTTCACAGAAGAAAGGGTTCTGCAGGAACTCCTAAAACTGAAGGTGGACAAAGCAATGGAGACTGATGGAATTCACCCCAGAATTCTAAAAGAATTAAGGGGGGAACTAGTGAAACCACTGACAACTCTTTTTAATAAATCATGGGAGGATGGTGTGGTACCCAAGGACTGGAGGAAGGCGGATGTGATTTCCCGTCACAAAAGTGGGACCAAGACAGAGACTGGAAACTACAGACCTGTCAGTCTGACCTCTGTGGTAGGGAAAGTGATGGAGGCACTTCTGAAGGAAAGAATAGTTAAGTACCTAGAGGCCAGTGGGGCACAGGACCCAAGGCAGCATGGGTTCACAGCGGGAAGGTCATGTCAGATGAATCTAATAAATTTCTTTGACTGGGTGGCAAAAGTAGTAGACCAGGGAGGGGCTGTGGACATGGCCTACCTAGACTTTAGCAAGGCATTTGACACAGTCCCACACAAAAGATTAATAGTCAAATTAACCAGCCTGGGAGTGGGTCCCAGGGTGGTAGCCTGGCAAAACATTGGCTGAACAACAGGACACAGAAGGTAATTGTAAATGGAGTCCACTTGAAGAAAGAGGGGTTACCAGTGGGTACCGTAGGGTTCATTATTGGTCCAGTCCTTTAATGTCTTCATAGTGACATTGCAGAGGGACTGAAGGAAAAGTACTGTAGAACTAGTTATTTTCATGCAAAGTAAATTTAGCGCAAAACACAAATGCAACCATAATTACAGTAATTTATTTTAGCTAAGTCACAATCACCACATTCACTATAATGGAAAAAAATACTAAAAGTGCTAGTTAGGCAAATTTATTTTCATGCAAGTTGGTACTTCAGTGAAAATAGTGAAAATTATTTTACAGTGAAAATTTCAAGTTCTACAGTATGCCTCTTTGCAGATGACACAAAGATCTGCAACAGGGTTGATACACAAGGAGGCATGGAAAGGATAAGAAGGGACTTGGCAAGGTTGGAGGAATGGTCAGAAGTATGGCAGCTGGGATTCAATTCAAAAAAGTGCAAAATAATGAACCTGGGAAACAAGAACCCAGGGGAAGTACACAGTGGGGGGAGGTAGTAACAACAACAAAACAGGAAAGGGACCTGGGGGTAATCATATCAGATGACCTTAGAGTTAGCAAGCAATGTGAGAAGGCAGTAGGGAGGGCTGGGGGTGTACTGGGATGCATAGGGAGATGCATCAGCAGCAGAAAACAAGAAGTTGTTATCCCTCTGTACAGACAGTTGGTGAGACCCCATCTGGAGTACTGTGTCCATTTCTGGAGACCCTATCTCCGCAAGGACATAGACAGGATAGAGGCAGTCCAGAGTAAGACCTAAAATGGTGCAGGGTCTGCAAGAGAAGCCGTATGAGAAGAGACTAAAGGATCTTAATATGTATACCCTTGAGGAAAGAAGGGAGAGGGGGGACATGATAGAAACTTTTTAGTACCTCAGTGGAATCAACAAAGTCCAAGAGGGTAGCATCTTTCAGAAAAAGAGACGTGCAAGAACAAGGGGACACAATTTAAAGATAGAGGGGTGGCAGTTCAGGGGCAATGTGAGGAAGCATTATTTCACAGAGAGGGTAGTGGATGCATGGAACAGCCTTCCTGAGGAGGTTGTGGGGTCTAAAAATGTGGTAGAATTCAAGAATGCGTGGGACAGACATAAGGCAATTCTTGTTGGAGGGAGGAAGAAATAGGCTGTTGGTTAACTAGGATCTGCGGTCTATCCTGTGGGTAGGGAAATGGGCAGACTAGATGGGCCAAACGGTCCTTATCTGCCATCAAAGTCTATGTTTCTATGTTGGATGTGTTGTTTTAAATTTAGAGGGAAATAACTGAAATTTAAATTTTGGCAGTATGTTTCGCAGGCTATTCCTCAGTTCCATTTGAAGCTAGAAATCTGAAACTATGTAAATACACCAATGCAGTGATAACCAGTATACCTGAAAAATGTTACTGTATGAGATTCCAATGCATACTGTCATAATTATAATAAAACAGCAGAAATCAAAATCTTGGCTACGATTTGGTAACTTATACTCAGCCCCATTGAAGCTTGAGACTTACAATGTGGTGCATAAATCCATGCTGTATGTTTCTGTAAATCCTGAAACTGTGAAGAAAATTGATTAAGACATGTTAAAATTAGATCAAAATAACTGAACATTAAATTTTGATGAAATGTTTGGCCACCCATAACACTGACCCCTTTCAATGTACATCTGTGCAGTTTGTGTACTTATATAATCTGTTGGATCTGTCCATGTTCCAATTTGGTGTCATTTGGACACGTATTTTCCAAATGATTCTATTTCAAAATAACCAAAATTTAAAACTCTGTGGAGTTTTTACTCATTCTGTGAATGGTCATTCTGCAAGCATTCCATGAACAGAATTGTATATTCTACACAGCTCTAACACAAAGAAAAGGGATGTCTTGCTGTCCTCCCAACCAAGTTCAGATAATAAAACAGTACATTATGCCTGTTCTGAGTTGAAATAAGCTAGCCATTGTGTGACACTATTTTTGTGGTCAGCAGTGATGATTCAGTGGTGGGTAGTTCTTGTGTTTTTGGTTTTGACATTTTAACTCCTCCCATCCAGTGTTCTGAACACTGATTCAGTCTACTTAAGTGCATGTTGACTATTTTAGTTTTCAATGGTTTGTATTTGTTCTACATTGTGTTTTTGTATACTACACATGCATATAAATGAGTGATAAACATTTTGACTGCTGTGTCCTGGAGACCCCCAGAAAAATAAGATGAAATACTTTTATGGATTGAAACAGTGAGCAAATGTTTAAATAGACTAGACAAACATGTTTGCCTAGGCACTTCAGTTAGTACCCACTTAGTACTAGAGATCCCCAGGAGAAAAATTACTGTCAGATGATTTTCAGCTTCTGCAGTTGAACTGTGGAACATTCTACCCATCTGTTTCTTGAACTGTATTAGATAGGGCATCTTTAAAAGATCTTGAATATTAGTAGTTACTGTGTTGTTTATGGTCCAAGCTAATTACCAACAAAGTCTGACCAGAGCCAGTATGGCTGCAGTCATGGTCATTGTTGAACACAGCACTGTCTGCCATGCCCAAGATAGCCATCAGAGTTCTCTGTGCATGGGCAATGACGCTTGCAAATGCACTGGGCTCCAGCTTTCATCTTGAACATCGCAGACTGTGCAGCCAGATTTCAGTGAACATGAGTGAGTTATCGCACATGAACATTGGGCTCCAGTGGCCATCTTGGACGTGACAGACAAAGGAGTGCAGTGGATGCGCAATGATTGCTATTCACCTCCACTACTAACAAGTCCATTCGGTGTCCAGTAAGCTCCCTTTTTTCTACCGTGATTGCAACATATCTGCAGGGCTACACCCATTGCAGTCATAAAAAAGTAAGATGAAAATTTAAACTGGTTAAAATATGATTGAATTACGGCATAAATGCATAAACAGTGTCATGTAAAAGAATTAGACTTGACTTATCGAATTGTGCTGTAAACATGAACTAACTGCTGATTCAAATTGAGAACAAATCTAATAATGCTATTTTTTGTATTTTTAGGCTATTCTTTGAGCTCTTCCACAAATAAAGGACCAGCTAATGCAGGTAATTGTCCAGGTGTTTATAAATGTTATATATCATTGGCCAATTTGGTACCAAAAAGGTAAGACAGCAACATCACTGAAGAGTAATGACCCCAAAATGACCATAGCCAGGTATAGCAAGTCAAGAGCAGGTTATAGATTACTCTACATGCATTAACTTCAGGTTTGTGATAGGTAAGTCTCTTACAGTAGAGGTGAATGAATATGTCAATGTATCCACAGACTAGGCACAGTGTGGTTGCAGTAAGGTTGAGTGAATACTAATATTCTCAACTTCCTTTCATCATTGGATTGGATCACTGACATTGGTTTGGCTTTTATACTTTGGCAAAGATGTACTGTATTGAGTCCCTGATATGGGGTCTTGCAGGCTAAAAATAGGGGAAAGAGGCACCTCTCCAAACCCCCTCACCCATACCAGTCACTTCAAACCTCTTCTACCCTCCCCTGTTCCTCAAGTCAGCTTAAAAAATGCTCAGTTAGCACCTGCCACAGTCTCAGATGCCAGATCTGTCTGTCTGTCTGTCTGACTGTCTATCTGTCTTGAATATCTGATAGGTAAGTGTCAGATATGGGGAAATTTCACTGCTGAGGTATCAAACAAATCATAAACTCTTCCCTCTAAAGTGTGAGTGACCTCCATTAAATTTTCTTTCTTTCTTTCTTTCTTTCTTTCTTTCTTTCTTTCTTTCTTTCTTTTACATCATTTATGTTTTGCAGTCAGTTATTATAATTTATTTATTTATTATTTTTTTTGCAGTTAGTTATGATTCTACTCACAACATCCAAGGTGTCCTCTGGATCCCATCTGCTCCAGAACCACTCCCCCAATTTCCTCCAGGACTTACCTTCATGCAAGAGGCAGCATGTTCTGTGTGCTCAATGGGGGGGGGGTAGGGCTACAGCAGTTGAGGTCAGCAGGAGCTCTATTGGCCATGGATTTTTCTAGTATTTTCTCCCTTGAGTATCAGTGTTCAGTGACACCTGGATGCCTCCACATACACTTTCATGTGTGGAGCATCAACACCCACCACTCCATCCCCAATGTGTGCAGTCCAGGCTTGCTCCACCCCAGCCAATGCAAGATAGACAAGTGAGTGCCAGGAACTGAACCCTCCCCATGGGAGAGAAGAGCAACCTTTCAAATACTCAGTCCTCTCCTCCTCAGTCAACCCCCAGTGACTGAAGTTTGCAGCAAAACCTGGGTTGCCAACATGGTGTGAGGTGTGGCGTCTGGCAACTCAACCCTCAGTGCTACTGGGCTGGCACCCCATTCATGAATGGTCTTTATGAATTTGACCCCAGGATGGTGATATTTCAATAATATTTGGGACTTACCTGTCCAGAATTTTATGTATTACAGTAGGCTGGTCTGTTTTGCTTTAAAAAAATTGTTCTGTTTTTGCACTACATCATTTTGGCCCTTTCAGGTTTCCATAAAAGGAGATGTGGTTTCATCATTTCTCCCTTTAGTTTTTTTCTGGGCATGACAATATGCAGTATATATAGGGATCCCAGTTTTCATTTATAACCAATAATCACCGATAAAACACCACCAACATGCAAAATTGGGCATTCAGTTATAACCGAAAACAACCAAAAGTTGGAGTGGGTGTTGCATATGCTAATGATGGACACATCATGCAATGCGTTGCAGCAGCATGAGCTTACAAGACAGCAGCATCCAAACACAGAGATAGAGAGCAGACAGCACATAGACAAATAATGCCCCAACAGTCGAAGACAGCAGATCAGTATGCCACTGAACATAATGATTTTTCTGTTTGAGAAAATTCGTGGCAAGAGACTGCTAGTTTTCTAATTCTGCCATGTTACAATTCCTGTGATACCGGGCAAGACAGTAAGCTGGATAGCAGAGCGTGAAACAGAAGCTTTCTATCCAAAAGGAAGACTATGGACTAAGTCAAATGTGCTTTTTTGTAACAATGACAAGATTTAAAAGAAAAAGGGAAGATAAAAGGGACATCACCCATGAGTTTGCCTGAGCAATGATATTATCCAAAGTGAGTTTACATCAAATGGATGAGCTGCTTGGTGAACTTTTCAGGAAACAGGCCCCAGCTGCAAGAATAATTCCAAAATCAACTAAAAAGCATGAGAAGTACTTATTTGAATTGTTTAACATTGACGTCAACCACATACTGGACTTGATAAATGTGTCCCAAAGTGCTGTAACCATCGATGAGATGCCAGAAATGCATGGTGACCCTGCTGTGGCAGTGCTCTTCACTTTTGCTGACAAAACAAGGGCTGGATGCGGCACATAATCATGGCTGACCTGAATGTTATCCAGTCCTGTAATGTTGTGTTCATTGCAGCCTGTTGAAAAAGTACTCAACCTGTAAGACAAAAGCTGGGAGGACGTGGTCTGTATTTGCAGTGACTCTGCTAGCTACATGAAGAGGTTTATTGAGGATCTGCAGAAAGCTCAACCACATTTCAAAGCCTTTCCTGTCCACAATCCATGCCACCTTCAAGATGGAGTACTAAAGGCTACACTGACTTCTTCCAACTTGTTAAAAAGGTAATATATTTCATTATGCATTCGGGGGCATTATTTAAATATGCTAGAGAACTTAATCACAAGTACTTTGCTGTCTGTTCATGGCTTGGAGTTAAGTAAAAAAACAATTGCAAATATAATATACAGCAGGTAATAATCAGTAATAGAAGCTGTTGAAAGTCTGCTTACCATTTGGTAACCATTCACTGTTTTCCTCTTGAGTGATGATGCTGCCTGAAAAAAATGTGATGACCTTAAAAAGTACATATATCCTGAAGTAAAAAAAATAACACTGTATACTGTGTTTTAAACATTTTAAGTGAAAACATGACATCTGTGATTGACATCATGAAGAGCCTAGAATCTGAAAAAATCTCATTCACCAAGTATTTAACATTGTTGGTGTGGACACGAAATTACATATAGAAAGTTATGGATGGTGGCAGAACTAAATTTAACACTGCAACTAGTGCCCTTCTGAGTTGTTTGCCATTAGAGACATAACAGGTACTCATGGAAATTTTCCAGATGTTACACACAGCAATGTATGAAAAATGGCAGGCTGTAATGGAAAGAGATCTTCCAATGCCAACCATGGGATTTGAAGTAAACAAAGCATCTCTATGGTACTCAGCACAAGCTATTGACCAATTCCGCAGAAATGAATTCTCATCGAACTATGAACACTACCACTTTATATCTGACACTTTCAACTAGTCTGACACAAACTTGCTTTCTGCGCAGTTTAATGAGTATTTGGCTGAACCTATATTCACTAATACAGATTTAGAAGTACACCAATATTAGACGGGAAAGCTGAAGCACTGGCCAGAATTGAGTGACTGTGTTTTTCATATTCTTGCATTACCTGTCTCTAGTGTTAAAGTAAAAAGGTCATTCTCAGAGATAGGAGCATTTACTGCCAGAAAAAAGGGCCAGAATGTCCAAGCAAGCACTTAAAATGTATTGCATGATTTACTACAATGAACTGCAATTTAATCAGCTACCTACTATATTAATGCATTGTTAGTGAAGCACATAATCTTGATGTTTTGTAATGCCTAGTTATGGTATAAACTATGGTTCAAACACACACTATTTATAGTGCAATATTTATGGTTAAAAACTCAAAATCCAGCACAACCCACCACCAAATAAGACAAGTGACACACAATATATGCCAAAAGAACTTGCAGTTTAATAATACAGCATAAAACACATGGTGCAAACCTCACTTATGCTGATAGCACAGACAGGGAGAGCAAAGCAGGGTTCAGCTGGCTTCTACTGGTTTCACAGTAGCCTCTTCAGGAAGTGTCCCACATGTGTGGTAGTAGTCCATTTAAAGCACTTTCTTAAAGGGGCAGTGAAGAATCATCATATATCAATGAAACACCAATATATCAATCTGGTCCATTGTTTCAAAAAAACTTATTAATCAAAATAACACCCCTAAAGAAAAAAAATCACTATATTCTTTGCTCATAAAGAGCTCAATTTATGAAAGTAAAAATTAATACCAATAACAGCACAAAAATAATGAAAATAAAGCATAGAAAATGTAACAATTACGTATATAATAAATATAATAATAGCAAGGACTTACAGCCCATATCAAAACAGACATAGGAGAGATTGGGCAATAACAGGGTAAATATTAGATATACATATATCAAACCCTGGTAAACTCAATTTTATAAATGTACTGCTCAGTACTCTTCATGGGTCCTAAATAAAGACCGTTGCTATACTTTCAGGTGTTACAATGATAATAGTATGAGAACCATGTATAAAACAATTATATACTTGAACAAAAAACTACTACTGACACTCTGGCAGAAACATAATAGCCAAAAAATATAACTTCAGACCATATGAATCAACCTATAGGACAGCTATGTGTCCCAGAACAAACCTAGATAGACATATTAAACATTATACAGTACATACATGAATAGCAATGTTATCTAATCAAAACACATCTAACTCCAATGTAATATCTATCTTCACAGAAACATTGAGATGGAAGTTGAACTACATTAACACAATTCATTTTCATTTGTGCAAAAGTACAGTAAGGTCAATGCCATCATTCAAACCTGGAGCCTTAAGTGCACCCAAAGTATAAATCTAAAAAGATTATTTTTTCAAATAGTATGGAATTGACATTACCTCATCATGGCCCCACAAATGCATGGTCAATTCCAATAAAGGAAAAATCATGGCTCCTGTCACTCCTACCTCCAATAGATGTAGACAAAGGGCACACTTGCAATCTTTAAGTCTCACTGAAACATAGAAACATAGACTTTGACGGCAGATAAGGACCGCTAGGCCCATCTAGTCTGCCCATTTCCCTACCTACAGGATAGGCCAGATCCCAGTTAACCAACAGCCTATATCTTCCTGCCCCCACAAGAATTGCCTTATGTCTGTCCCACGCATTCTTGAATTCTCCCACAGTTTTAGACCCCACAACCTCCTCAGGAAGGCTGTTCCATGCATCCACTACCCTCTCTGTGAATAATACTTCCTCACATTGCCCCTGAACCGCCCTCCTTCTATCTTTAAATTGTGTCCCTTGTTCTTGCAAGTCTCTTTTCTGAAAGATGCTACCCTCTTGGACTTTGTTGATTCCCTTGAGGTACTTGAAAGTTTCTATCATGTCCCCCTCTCCTTCTTTCCTCAAGGGTATACATATTAAGCTCCTTTAGTCTCTCCTCATACGGCTTCTCTTGCAGACCCTGCACCATTTTAGTTGCCTCCTCTGACTGCCTCTATCCTGTCTATGTCCTTGCGGAGATGGGGTCTCCAGAACTGGACACAGTATTCCAGATGGGGTCTCACCAACTGTCTGTACAGAGGGATAACAACTTCCTGTTTTCTGCTGCTGATGCCTCTCCTATACATCCCAGTATACCCCGCCCTCCCTACTGCCTTCTCACATTGCTTACTAACCTTAAGGTCATCTGATATGATTACCCCAGGTCCCTTTCCTGTTTTGTTGTTGTTACTACCTCCCACCCATTGTGTATTCTTCCCTTGGGTTCTTGTTTCCCAGGTGCATTATTTTGCACTTTTTGCATTGAATCCTAGCTGCCATCGTCTGACCATTCCTCCAACCTTGCCAAGTCCCTTTTCATCCTTTCCACGCCTCCTGTGTATCAACCCTGTTGCAGATCTTTGTGTCATCTGCAAAAGGCATACTTTCCTTCCAGTCCCTCTGCAATGTCACTGATGAAGACATTAAAAGGACTGGACCCAATATTGAACCCTCTGTACCCCACTGGTAACCGCCCTTTCTTCAGAGTGGACTCCATTTACAATTACCTTCTGTGTCCTGTTGTCCAGCCAATGTTTTACCCAGGCTACCACCCTGGGACCCACTCCCAGGCTGGTTAATTTGACTAATAATCTTTTGTGTGGGACTGTGTCAAATGCCTTGCTAAAGTCTAGGTAGGCCATGTCCACAGCCCCTCCCTGGTCTACTACTTTGGTCACCCAGTCAAAGAAATCTATTAGATTCATCTGACATGACCTTCCCGCTGTGAACCCATGCTACCTTGGATCCTGTGCCCCACTGACCTCTAGGTACTCAATTATTCTTTCCTTCAGAAGTGACTCCATCACTTTCCCTACCACAGAGGTCAGACTGACAGGTCTGTAGTTTCCTGCCTCTGTCTTGGTCCCACTTTTGTGAAGGGGAATCACATCCACCTTCCTCCAGTCCTCGGGTACCACACCATCCTCCCATGATTTATTAAAAAGAGTAGCCAGTGGTTTCACTAGTTCCTTCCTTAATTCTTTAGAATTCTGGGTGAATTCCATCAGTCCCCATTGCTTTGTCCACCTTCAGTTTTAGGAGTTCTTGCAGAACTCTTTCTTCTGTGAAAGGACTGGATCGACTCCCTATCAAGAGTGCTTCTGTTAATTGGATTAGGCACTTCCTCCTCTTTAGAATACTGAGCAGAAATATTTATTCAGTATTCCTGCTTTTTCTCTGTCCCTCTGCCCACCCACCGCTCATTCTATTCAGCCTCACTATCCCTCCCTTTGTCTTTCTATGCTCGCTGATGTACCTATAAAAGGTTTTATCCCCCTTCTTAACTGAGTTGGCTATCTTTTCCTCAGTTTGGGCCTTTGCTATTCTGACTTCCCTCCCTGCTTCATTCTGCCTTAACTGGTACAGCTCTCTGTCCTGCTCCTTCTGTGTTTCCTTATACTTCGGGAATGCTATCTTTTTCTTCCTGACTTTCACAGCCACCTCTCTTGAGAACCATAGTGGCTTTTTCTTTCATTTTGATTTGTTTATTTGCTTCACACAAAGGCTTGTTGCCTCTGTGATGGCAGTTTTGATAATTCCCCATTGTTGCTCCACACCTCCTTCTAGCCTGTTTGCTAGTGCTTTTCTGAGGCACTCTCCCATCTTGCCAAAGTCAGCCCTCCTAAAGTCCAGTACCCTCACTTTTGTATGGCTTGACTCTGTAGCTGAGTTTAACGTGAACCACACTGTTTGATGGTCACTTGTCCTCAGATGGCAACCCACTTCTAGATCTGAGATCCTCTCACTGCCCCCGCTTGAGAGTATGAGGTCTAAGATTGCTCCCTCACGAGTGGGTTCCAAACTAGCTGTCTAATGCCTGCCACCTGTAGGTGTCAAGAATGGCCCTGCTTTTGGATGTGGCTGCAGCAAATGTGCTCCAGTTAACATCTGGCATATTCAGGTCTCCTGAGCTCAGAGCTCAGATGTTCACATATCCTAGTTTTTAGTGGGTGGTTAGTCATACCACATAAAAAGCTCTACATAGACAGGTAGCCAGATAAATGAGATGATTAGTGCTGCAGTTGGTGAAGTGTCTTATATCAGAGATCTGAAGGTTATTAACTGAAGAAAAAGTTTTAGTTTTAAGCAAGGTTTCAGATAATTTTTTGGGGGTGGAAGTCAAATACTTCCATGGCTTGAAATATGGAAATCATTTCAGTTTTACTGGAGTCAAAATACTCTAGATGTCAATTTTTGGGTAGTCAGAATAATTCCATCCAACAAATTTTAGCAGTCAAAATACTTCTAGTCCCATACTTTTAGAAGTCAACTCATTGTCCTTCTGAATACCCAACTGCAATCCATGCTACATTCACATAAATACATTCCTTAATGTTAGAAAATGAAAACAGTACAGTCATCAGTTGCAGACGTGTTTATTTCATGAATTGTTCTTATGGTTCCATCACCAAGTAACTTCATCATGCTGTCATGCTACATACTATGTTAACTTGCTTGTAGACAGATGCCTGCTGTCTGCTAAATTCAAAGTGTGGTAATCACTCATACAGATAAACAGTAACACAGTCAAAGTCTCTTTCTCTGTCTATCCTTCCTATTAAATCTTTTACTGTCATATTGGTTTTACTATCAGATCTGATTGTGTATTTTATAGGAATTAATTCATAAGGGTCTGCAAAACTCACCAAAACATGTAGACTAGACTACTCTGTGCCCCATGAGAGTGCAGTTAAATAACACATTTATCTCAGCTTTAGAGAGGTAAGACACAAAAATACAGTTATGAACTGGATCACAAAACTGGACAAAGCTGATTGGCGAGAGGTATTTGAAGCTGTGATGATATTAGGCTACATCACCATGGCTTCAAAAGCCTCCAGTCATCAACCTCCCACAACTTATATAGTCACACAAAGTTACGCTTGCTGGATTAGCTCCTTACTCGGTGCCACTGCATTTTCAAAAGTAGCGTGCAAAACACCTGTGCAACAGCATGCGAGTGGCAGCAATGATCTAGTACATTTTTTTCTTTCAAAAGCACGAACCAGAGACCCTTGCATTCTAGTAATTCTCACACAAACCACACCTCTAACTGCAAACCCTCTCCCCCACCAAAAGAAAGCCATGTGCCAGTCTTGTCCCAGACATTCATAACCGTTCTAATAGTAGCCCTTAGATAGAGTAACAGTCCCAAATGAATCACAACAAGATTCTTCCTTTTTCTCTTTCAGTATGACTATTCCATTAAATGCACCCGGCAGTGCACACATCATTGGCTCAGCTCTCCAACTTCTCTTTCACCTTACCAGTCCTCATCATCCAATTCATCCTACTTTGACCTAGTATAAAAATAATAAAATAAAGTGCAGTGTGAATGGGGAACATTATATAAAAAAAAAACACAATGGTAAGGAGCAGGTCACCCAGTCACATTCCTCTGTCATAGCCAACAACAGCACCACCTGCTGCCCAGAGCCTTCAGGAACTATTTTATTTAAAGGTGTTCCTCCAACGCCCCCAAAACACATTTTGAACATGTTGTAAAATGTTTCTGGTTTTGTTCACTTTAAAAATGTTTAAACCACTTCATAATAGCACACGCACTCCAGAGTTTAGATATCATGGGATATCATCACTGATCATTGATGCACTGCATGTGGCCTCATGCCCAACCACTTGAAGTGTGATGATATCCCATGATATACCACACCCTGTTATGCATTATTGCTGAAGTATACAACACCAGTGGGCAGTGGCAAATAAGCTGGGAAAAGAAATCAGATGTTATTTTGGCATAAATGTTTATTTTCACTTATAAGCACCATTGATTTCAGTTAGATGATTTATTTAATTTAGAACATGTTATATTAATACATTGATGATGGCATCAGCAGGAGGCATGTCAAGATGCAAAGCATGAATGCTCATATAAAGTAGCTACCAAAACAAAACAACATCAACTAAAACAAACTTTTCAGTTTTGTTTTATTCACTCTATTCGCACCCCATGTGCTCTTCCAGCGTAAATATTCTATCGATGAGTACCACAACCAGAAACAAAATTAGGTCACAATGCCAGTATGCAGGACATAGAAAAAGATAAAAGCCACATCACACATACTACAACTGTCTGCAACACTCAAAAGTGAGCTGCTTCCTCAAGCTCAAAGAATAAAAAAGTAAAACTAAAGTATTATGAGAGAAACAATGACTGCAGTAGCAGTCATACAATACATCAGGAAGTGAGGGGCAAACATATACTGTAGCTGCCGTATGCCAGGCTGCCAGCCCAATGCCACAGTGACACACACACAAACAAACATAATTGGAGTAATCTAATCCAAATCTTCAATTTATGGTGCAACAGTTCATGGAGAGGATACACTTCTCGATCTGGACATACTAAAGGGTCCAGATGGTGGACTTGTGATGGGTTTGTACCATAAGGAGACTGATCGTAATCGTCTCTTGTTGTCTAGTAGTTGCCACCCCACCACACCTTCAAAAACATCCCTAAATCTCAGTTTTACAGGGTCAAATGAAATTGCTCTGATTTTGAAACATGTGCTGTGAGATGTAATGAGCTAAGCCTGAGGTTTGTTGATGGGGGTATAGCACAACACATTTTGGACAAGGTCCAGCAACAGGTAGACCAGGTTTCTAGGCAGGAGCTGTTGTAATACAGACATAGAGAGAGGATACTGTACGAGATAAGGTCTGATTCATCACCAGATATGGTGTGGATTGGGGTGGGCTAAAGTTGCGAATTCTGCTTTAGTGGAATTTCCGAAAATTTCAGAAATTTCATGGGAATTGCAGAACTTTCCTCATTGGTGAAACTGGGATTTTCCACTGATTTTGCAAAGTTCTCATGGACTTTTTTGTGAGTTATGGAAAATTCATATAAACTGTGGAATTTATTCTGTCCACAGTTTAATGAAATGTCCATGAATAAACAACCTGCTTGTGCAACCATACAGTCATTCACTGACAATTCAGTGGGTCACTGGTAGTGAGGAGAGAAGAGTGCGCTAGTGGTCCACCCAGGGCAGGTGGGAAGGGAGGGGAAGTGGCAGATGAACTGTCAGGTGGTGATTGGGGGTCCAATAGACACCAGGGCATTGGGATTTTTTTATAAGGGATCAGCGATGGGGAAGTCCACTAGCCATAAGGGAATACTAGGAATAGAGGGGGATGAGTTGCTGGACTTCTGACTGTTTATTTGTGAATTAAGGAAGCCAGGATAGGGAATGTGGTCTGCTAGACTTCAGGGAAACAATATATGTTTAGGCCATGATTAGTGGGTGGAGGGCCCTAAAACCAGGAAGATCCATGGAAGGGATTGAGGTTATTTACTGGGACCCCTGATCAGTGGGGACGGATTAATGAATTAAACTGCAGTTAAAAAAAGCCTCAGAACTGACCATTGACAGTGATCCTTTCTGCTGATTTTTTTTCTGCAGTTTAATAAATTAACCCACAGTTTGTATAGAAAAGTAGAAACATAGAATTTGATGGCAGATAAGGACCGCTTGGCCCACCTAGTCTGCCCATTTCCCTACCTAACGGATAAGCTGCAGATCCTAGTTAACCAACAGCCTACTTCCTCCTACCCCCCACTAAAATTGCCTTATGTCTGTCCCATACATTCTTGAATTGCCCCAATGTTTTTGACTCTATGACCTCCTCAGGAATACTGTTCCATGTATCCACAATCCTCTCTGTGAAGAAATACTTCCTCACATTACCTCTGAGCCATCCCCCCCTCTATCTTCAAATCATTCCCCCTTGTTCTTGTACATTTCTTTTTCTGAAAGATGCTACCTTTGGGACTTTGTTGATTCCCTTGATGTATTTGAAAGTTTCTATCATGTCTCCCATCTCCCTCCTTTCCTCGAGGCTTTACATCTTAAGTTCCTTTAGTCTTTCTTCATATGTCTTCTGATGCAGACCCAGCATCATTTTGTTGCCTCCTCTGGACAGCCTCCAACCTGTCCATGTCTTTGTGGAGATTGGGTCTCCAGTACTGTACACAGTACTCCAGATGTGGTCTTACCAACTGTTTGTACAGAGGCCACAAACTTCCTGTTTTCTTCTGGTGATGCACCTCCCTATGCATTCCAGTATCCCCCAGCCCTCCTTATTGCCTTCTCACATTGCTGGCCCACCTTTAGGTCATCTGATATGACTACCCCAGGTCCCTTTCCATTTTTGTTGTCAGTATCTCATCCCCACTGTGTAGTCTTCCTGGTTTTGTTTCCCAGGTGCATTACTTTGCACTTCTTTGTATTGAATCAGAGCTGCCATACATTTAACCATTCCTCCAACCTTGCCAAGTCCCTTTCATCCTTTCCACCCCACCTTGCATATCAACCATGTTGCAACTCTTGTGTCATTGGCAAAGAGACATACTTTCCTTCCAGTTCCTCTGCAATGTCACTTATAAAGACATTAAAAGGACCGGCCCAGTACTGAACCCTGCGTACACCAGTAGTAACCCTCCTTTCTTCATTGTGGACTCCATTTACTATTACCCGCTGTGTCCTGTTGTCCAACCAGTGTTTTGCAGGCTACCATCCTGGGACAGACTCCTAGGATGGCTAATTTGTTTATTAATCTTTTGTGCGAAAATGTGTCAAATGCCTTGATAAAGTCTAGGTATGTCATGTCCTCAGTCCCTCACTGGTCTACTGCTTTGGTCACCCAGTCAAAGACATCAATTTGATTTTTCTGACCTTCCTGCTGTGAATTAATGCTGCCTTGGGTCCTGTGCCCCACTGGCCTCTAGGTACTTAACAGTTCTTTCCTTCAAAAGTGAGTCCATCGTTTTCCCTACAACTGAGATCAAACTGATAGGTCTGTAGTTTCCTGCCTCTGTCTTGCTCCCACTTTTGTGAAGGGGACTCACATCTGCCATCCTCCAGTCCTCAGGTACCACACCATCCTCCCATGATTTATTAAAAAGGGTAGTCAGTGGTGTTACTAGTTCTTCCCTTAGTTCTTCTAGAATTCTGTGATGAATTCTATCAGGCCCCATTGCTTTATCCACCCTCAGTTTTAAGAGTTTTTCAGAACCCTTTCTTCTGTGAAAGGACTAATATCAACCCCTTTCCAGAGTGCTTCTATTGACTGGATGAGGTATTTTCTTGTTTTCCATTGTGAATACTGAGCAGAAGTATTCATGCAGTATCCCAGATTTTCACTGTCGCCTCTGCCCAACCACCTTCTTCTTTGTTCAGCCTCAGTATCCCTGCCTTAGTCTTTCTTTCTTTGCTCTCTAATGTACATATAAAGGTTTTATCCCCCTTCTTAACCGAGCTGGCTATCTTTTCCTCAGTTTGGGTCTTGCTATTCTGACTGCCTTACCAGCTTCCTTCTGCTTTAACTGGTACAGTTCTCTGTCCTGCTCCTTCTATTTCCTTATACTTCCTGAATGCTATCTTTTTCTCCCTAACCTTCCCCGTCACTTCTTTTGAGAACCTTAACGGCTTTTTCTTTCATTTTGATTTATTGGCTTCCAACAAAGGCTTGTTGCCTCTGTGATAAGAGTTTTGATGTTCCTCATTGTTGGGCCACCCCACCTTCTTGCCTGTTTGCTAGTGCTTTCTGAGGCACTCTCCCATTTTGACAAAATCAGCCTCCTGAAATCTAGTATCTTCACTTTTGTGTGGCTTGACTTTACAGCTAAGTTTATCATGAGCCACACTGTTTGATGGTCTTCTGTTCCCAGATGGCTACCTACCTACTTCAAGATCAAAGATCCTCTCCATCCCCATTTGAGAGTACCAGGTCTAAGACCGCTCTCTGCCGAGTGGGTTCCAAAACTAGCTGTCTGAGGTATGGCCCCTGTAGGGCCTCCAGGATGGCCCTGCTCTAGGATGTGGCTGCAGCAAAGGTGCTCCAGTCAACATCTGGCATATTCAGGTCCCCCATCAGCAATATCTCCCCTTTCTCTGCCATCCTAAGGATGCCTTATATCATTTTCTTGTCCATTCCCCCCTGAGATAGGGGTCTGTATGCAACCCCTGTGCAGATTGTAGAGCCATTTCCAGACTCCAGGGTGACCCACAGTGCCTCCTCTCCTCCCTGTTTACCCTTTAGTTCTGTTGCTTTTATCCCTTCCCTTACATAGAGAGCTATTCCTCCTCCTCTTCTTCCCTCCCTGTCCCTCCTGTAGATTGTGTACCCTGGTATGTTGACATCCCAGTCATGGTTCTCTGTGTACCTTGTTTGTGTGACTGCCACAATATCCAGGCATCCTCTTCCATCAAGGCCACAATTTTGGGGAGCTTTTTACCTAGACTCACGGGCATTGGTGCTCATTACCCTCCATTTTTATGGCTTTATTTCATTTCGCTCAATCCCAGTCCCTACTGCCTTTGTCTTTTCTCCATTTACCCTGCCATTCTCCTATTGACTGCTTTGTCTTGGTGTTTACCTCACTAAACACCCTGATTTTTTGGGGCTAGGATTTTCCTTCTCCTTTTCAGTGTGCCCCAGCTAGTTTAAATGCTTGCCATTGAAGCATTTAAACCTATCACCTAACATCCTGGTTCCCCTCCCAGACAGATGAAGACCATTGCACCTGCATAGCCTGCATCCCTCAGGTGGAGCCCCAGTCCCCAATGAAGCCTAATCCCTGAGCTCTGCACCAGCTTTTCAACTGTCCTTGAATCCCATGGGCGGAGTACCCTAGCCTCATCCATGTCATAGACAGGTAGCACTTTCAAGAAAGTTACCTTGTATATATTTTTCCACAGTTTTGTTGTTGAATTTCTGTGAAAGTTCTGAAAATGATTTCTAACTTTCATGGAAGTGAAATTGCACTTTCACTGAAATTCTGCCTCTGAAAAATTTTCTTGCACATCCCTAGTGTGGATAGTGAGGATGTTAGGACGATCTTGTTAAAACACTGGCACATTTTGAAAACTGAACCAGCTCTTAAGGGTGTTGTAGAGGAGACATTACAGATGATTTATAATCAAGATAAACACCTGAGGGATTCTTTAGTCCATAGTTTCATACCTCACAGTAAGCCTTATTCCATGGGTTGACTCCACAGCACCTAAAGGATGTTATCAATGTGGCTGGTGTACAGTACAGAGTAATACTTAAAACTAAAACTTTTTCTTCAGTTAAAAACCTCGGATCTTTGATATAAGATACTTCAACAACTGCAGCACTAATCATGTCATTTTTCTGGCTACCTGTTTATGTGGGGCTTTTTTTGTTGGCATGATTAGCCACCCACTAAAAACTAGGATATGCAAACATCTGAGCTCAGTGAAACTTAAAGGTTGCAAGAGTGCCCCTTGTTTACATCTGTTGGAGGTAGGGAGTGACAGGAGCCATGATTTTTCCTTAATTGGAATTGGGGCCACAAGAAGGTAATGTCAATGCCATACTATTTGAAAAAGAATCTTTATGGATTTATACTTTGGGTGCACTTAAGGTTCCAGGTTTGAATGATGGCATTGACCTTACTGTACATTTGCACAAATGAAAATGTATTGTGTTAACATAGTTCAACTTATACATACATACGAATATGCCGGCAGAAACAGACCACCCGGTCTATCTAAGCCTGCTCGAGTGTGCAGCAAACATCCCTAGTGTGCAGCTGCCCCAACCCCCTCTCCCTTTTGTCATCCCACTGCCACCCCCTACCCTCACACTCCCCTGTTCCCTGTCCCATGCCGTTTTGAAGCTATTCACAAATTTAGATAATACCACCCATTCTGGTAGGCTCCATTTTTCTAACACCCTCTCTGTGAAATAGTGTCTCCTCATCTCCCTCCTAATTCTTCCCCCCTCAATTCTTAGCCCATGCCCCGGTGACCCTTTCCCTCCTTAACTTAAAGATCCCATCTGCCCCATCCTTATTGATTCCCCTCAGATGCTTGAATGTCTCTATCATGTCCCCCATGTCCCTTCTATCCTCCAGGGTGTACAAATTGAGGTCTCCCAGCCTGCTGTCATAGTCTCTCCCCTCCATTCCACATATCATCTTTGTTGACCTCCTCTGCACCCCCTCCAGCAGCCTGATATCACGCTTTAGGAATGGCCTTCAGAACTGCACACAATACTCCAAGTGCGGCCTTACCAGCGATCTGTAGAGGGGCAAGATCACTTCACTTCACCTGGAAGAAAACCCCTTGCTATGCACCCCAGCATTTTGTTTGCTTTGCAGCCACCTCCTGCTCTGGAAAGTGTTGTGCATGGTCCCTGTTATCATTACCCCAAGGTCCTTCTCCTCCTCTGTGATCCCCAGCTTAACCCCCAGCCAGTATTCTCTCCATGGGTTCTTCATGCCAAAGTGCAAACCTTACACTTCTTTTGCATTGAACCCAGCTGCCACCTCTCTGGCCACTCCTCTAGCTTGCTTAGGTCTCCCTGCAGCTGCTTCCACCCTTCCTCTCCATCCACCACTTCTCCGATTTTGGTGTCATCAGTAAAGAGACTTACCTTGTTCACCACCCCATGTCCAATGTCTGATATGAATAGCCTAAACAATACTGGCTTCAACACAGAGCCCTATGGCACCCCACCACCGGCCTTGGAGTTCAGAGCTCCTCTCACTACTACCTGTTGCAGACTCCCACTCAGCCAGCTCGTAATCCAGTTTGTCATTTTGCCCTACTCCACCACCAGTTAGCTTCCCAAGCTGCCCATGAGGCAACGAATCGAAGGCCTTGCTGAAGTCCAAGTAAAGAACATCCACCGCATGACCCATATCCAGGTCACCTGTCACCCAGTCATAATATTGTATCAGGTTGGTTTGACAAGACTTCCCTGAAACAAACCCATGCTGCCTCATATCCTGGAGGCCATTGTCCTCCAGGTACAGCAACAGTCTTTCCTTTAGTATCGTTTCCATGAGTTTGCATACTATGGAGGTGAGACTTACCGGATGATAATTACCCAGTTCATCCCTTGGCCCGCTCTTGTGTAATGGCACTGCATATGCCGTCTTCCAGTCCAGTGGCACACATCCCGACTCCAGGGAGGTGCTGTACAGATCTGCCAAAGGCTCCGCCAACACCTCTGCCATCTCGCCAGCACCCTGAGGTGGATACCATCCGTCCTGATGCCTTGTCTACCTTCAGTGCCCTCAGTCCCTCTAGGGCTCAACTTACCTCACTCCTTCCATCTGTCACCGCCTCCTCCTGTCCCCACCCTCCCAGACCATGCTGAAAGTGGTCCCCTTTTCTTCTGTGAACACGGAACAAAAGCATTCATTACTTCTGCCTGCTCTTCTCCCTTTTCCGTCTATGCCCCACCCCTTTTTATCCTCACTATTGTTTCCTTGTACTTTCTTTTCTCCCTGATGTATCTGAAGAATAGGTAGCACACTCGCCTCTGAGGCTGGGAGATCAGAGGGCTGTGGGTTCAGTTCCCACATCTGGCACTTGGGTTAATATCGCAGTACTGACACTGTAGTGCAGCATGAGAGGGGTGCTGCACTTCTGAGGTGCCGTCTTTCGGATGAGACATTAAACCGAGGTCCCATCTGCCTGGATTGGTGGTAGTTCAGGTGGATGTTAAAGATCCCATGGCACTTATCGAAAAGAGTAGGGGAATTTCCCCGGTGTCCTGGCCAAATTTCCTCATTCACTAAAAATACCACCAACAACTTAATCTGGTTCAAGGTCAGTTGGCATTCATCTGTATCCCCTCCCGGGTCGTGCCTGAAAATAGGCAGGATTTGTCTAGTGCACTTACCCGGTCAACAAAAGCTAAATAAATAAAAGTCTTCCCCCTCCATTGATTCCCTGTGCTAATCTTAGCTCCTCTGGCCTTGGCTTCTCTCACTTTTCTGGTCACCTCCCTGGACCATCTTGCATATTCCTCCCTGTCCACTTCCTTCCCTGTCCTCCTAAACCTCTGATGAGCCACTCATTTTGCCTTCACCACCTCCACAACTTTACTGTTCAACCAGCATGGTTTCCTTGCTCTGCTTCTCTTACTCTGTGCCTTGGTGCAGGCTTCTGTTGCTTCTTTAACCCCCCCATTTAATAATATCCAATTTCAGCTCCACGTCCATCTCATGCCTTATGCCCTCCAGTTTCCCTTTCAGTACTTCCTGCATCCTCCCAAAGTCCACCCCCTGAAGTTTACCACCTGGGTAATTGATTTCTCTGGCTCCCCAAACATTGTGATATTAAACTACACTGTTTGGTGATTGCTGTCAGATAGTGAGTCCTCTACCTTTATTTCCCTTACTGCCTCCCCATTTGACAATACTGGATCTAAGGTGTTCTTTAGCCTAGTGAGTACAGTAACCAACAGTATCAGGAGACCCTCCTGGATCGCATCCAGGAGCACTTGTTCCCCTAGTACTGGAGGTGACTGGAATGCTCCAGTCAACCCCTAGCAAGTTGAAATCCCCCACAATGACCACCTTTCCATTTCTACATACCTTTTGATTTGTCCTGCTAGCTCCCTGTCAAACTCCTCAGACAGGATGGTGGCCTGTATACCACCCCAAATCTAGGTTTCCTACCCTTGAGTCTAGGAGGCAGCCAGATTGCCTCTGTTCTCCTTTCTTCTCCCTCATCCCTTGTGCACTTGATCTCGTCCTCACATAGACTGCCACCCCACCCCTCCCTCCTTATGGTCCTTCTTGTATAATTTGTATCCTGGGATTTCCAGATCCCAGTCCTGGTGCTCAGTTGCCCACATTTCTGTGACAGCTGCAATATCCACCCTCCACACTGCTAAAAGTGCCTGTAGCTCAGTGGATTTGTTTCCTAGGCTTCTTGCATTCAGTGAGACCACCCTCCATAATGCCCCCTTCCCTTCACTCACCTCCATCTTGTCCCTTCTACTCCCTCGTTTGTTGGCCTCCCTGAGTCCTTCCCTGCTAGCCTGGTGGGTAAGCTGTGACTGCATTGTATTGGATCCCAGCCTACCTGCTGTCCACTTGCCACTCCCCACCTAGTTTAAATCCACCCTTGTTGCAATATACCTGTCCAGTCTTTGCTTTAATACCTCCTTCCCCTCCCCACTCAAGTGCAGCCTATCCCTTGCAAACAGATTGTTATTATCCCAGGTACTGCCCCAGCTGCTCACAACCCCATACCCCTTAGTTCAGCACCATTCTACCAACCATGCGTTCAACTCTGTAATCCTCTCCTTTCTCACTGTGCTTGTGCAGGCACTGGAGCACTTCAGAGAAGGCCACAGACTCTCAGTCTCCTCCACACAACCTTTCCACTTCCTCAATTATCTCCCTTGTTACCTCCACCATTTCCCCTGCAAGGTCTTTTGTCCCCACATGTACCACAATGTGTGGCTCTTCTACCCTCTTTACGAACCTTAGGATTGCCTGTCCTGCCATGTCTGCCTTTAATCCTGGTATAGACTCCACCCTATCCTACTGTGCCTCTCCCCTGCCACCCCATGTGATCCCCTTGAGTATGGAGTCCCCCAAACCAGTACACCCCTCCTTTTCCTTGTGCCCATTGCCACCCCCCACCCAGGTTCTCATTTTGGAGCCACTCAAGACCATGTTTTTATCATGTGCCCCAGTATCTTCCCCCCGTCCCTCCCAATTAAGACCCCTCCCTCTCCACCCGTTTGACTGTCAACCTCCTTCTCCCTTCTCACCTCTCCGAGTATTATCCCTCCCCCGTCATACCATGCTCAGTCTCTCCACTTATAATGCCCCCACACCCTCTTCTTTGTGAGTGCTATCCCTTGTGCAATCACCTCCTGCATCCTCTTTTCCATGTGTTTCTAGCAAAGTAAACATGTTCCCTATCCCTTTGTCTTACTATGTGCTTTCTCTCCATCCTGCCTACTGCTGCTCCTCTTATTCTAGGTTCTACTAGAGTCCACCTTTCATCAGCTGGCCTCCTATCTAGTTTGCCCTCCCCTTCCCTTGACTCACTGTTCCTTCTCTTGGTGCCCCAAAATACTCTCAGATGTCAGCCCTCACCGATGACATCCACCTCTCAACCTCCCTAGCTCCCTGCCCAGCCACTGAACTTGTTCCTCAGCTTCCTTAGCCTGTGGCATATTGGGCACCCTCCCAGCCTCCACAGTATATTCATTAGCATTGCTGCTCCACAACCATTGCACCCAACAATCCTACCCATGGTCCATACTACCTACACAGCCTCTACACACTAGCTATCCCTACAGCAAGTAGAATTAAGTAATCCTAGCACAGCTTCTAACAGTAGTACCTGGTATATTCCAGTGGAAGGCCCCCCACAATATCCACCTATCACACTATCAGCAACTCCCTGTGGATGCTGTACTCCTATTTGAGACCTACCTATGCTTTTTCCCTGCCCTGTGGCTGCATCTCTGGATAGAAATAAATCAGCTGCACCTGAAACCCCTTCCTCTAATTGCAGGGCAGGTGTTCCCCTATACAGGAGTTACATAGATACATAGACAGTGTCAGTAGATAAGGGCCTATGGCCCACCCAGTCTGCCCTTTTGAGTTTGTAAGTTCAGTTTATGTTTTCCTAGAAGTCTGTTGCCCCTTACCTCTGACCTCCAGAATTCCTTTATGTCTATCCAATGCATTCTTAAATCCCTTGATTGTTTTAGCCCCCACCACTTCCTCTGGCAGGGTGTTCCACTTGTCCACCACCCACTCTGTGAAGAAATTCTTCCCACATTTCCTCTGTATTGTCCTCCTCCAACTTCATCCCATACCTTCTAGTCCTGGAACATTTTGTTCGCTTACAAATAGTGTATTACTGCACCCTGTTCCTCCCTGTAAGATACTTGTATGTCTCTATCATATCCCCTCTCTCCTCCTCTGCCAGGAGTACATGTTCAGTTTCTTCAACCTGTCCTCATAGGGCTTGTGATGCAATCCATGCACCATCTTTGTTGCCCTCCTCTGAACCTTCTCTTCCCTGTCTATGTCCTTACGTAGGTAAGGTCTCCAGAACTGTACACTGTACTCCAGGTGAGGCCCCACTTGTGTCTTGTATAGCAGAATTACCACCCCCCTTTTCCTGCTGGTGATGCCCCTGCCTATGCTCCCCAGCATCCTATTTGCTTTACCTGCTGCCTTGTCACACTGTTTCCTACCTTGGAGGTCATCAGAGATGATAACCCAAGATCCCTTTCCTGCTTGGTGCATGCTATATCCTCACCCTCCAACAGATGTATTGTGCCAGGGTTTTGTGCCCCATATGCATTATCTTGCACTTCTTTGCATTGAATTTCAACTGCCAAATCCCTGACCAGTCTTTAAGTTTCTGAAGGTCCCTTCTCATTCTGTCTACACCTTCTGGTGTATCTACTCTGTTACAGGAGTTGTGATCTGGGGAGGAAGGGAGGGGGATAGGCTCACACCACACCTCGTGAGAGTGTATCAGCCCTGTGTCTGCCCCTTTCTGCACCTCCAAGCACTGCAACCTCATCTGGAGGAAGGTCCCTCCTCTGGAGGAAGATCCCAACACAAACACTGTATTAAACAAAGTTGCACTACTGAGCTAAAGTTCACAGACTGAAAAGAATGTAATGCTTATCCAGCAACTAAATCCTTTCCCCAACTGCTCAGCAAAAGAAGGTTCGGACAACCTCTGCCAGACCCCACTGCTTCTGCAGTTAAGAGACCTCAGATACACTGTCCAACACACAGAAAATGGCAGCTAAAAACTACTTTAAATCACTTACAAACACCCTCAGCAACTAAAGGCCCATTCTCTCTCTCTCTCTCTCTCTCTTTCTATTTCTCTCCTTTAGCTGAAGACTGAATAAGATGGCTGCTAACCCTCTCCTTCTATCAGCACTAATCCCCTGTAATATGATGCCTGCACTTGCAGGCCAGAGAGCCACATTTAAACACACAATCCTCAATTTGTCTACTAAAACCTCTTTAATCCTACCCAAATCAAATTTTAAAGCACAAAAAGGCAGTTAGGAACAGACCTCAAATACAATGTCAAATCTATTAGATTCATCTGACATGACCTTCCGCTAGAACCCATGCTACCTTGGATCCTGTGCCCCACTGACCTCTAGGTACTCAATTATTCTTTCCTTCAGAAGTGACTCCATCACTTTCCCTACCACAGAGGTCAGACTGACAGGTCTGTAGTTTCCTGCCTCTGTCTTGGTCCCACTTTTGTGAAGGGAATCACATCCACCTTCCTCCAGTCCTCGGGTACCACACCATCCTCCCATGATTTATTAAAAAGAGTAGCCAGTGGTTTCACTAGTTCTTCCTTAATTCTTTTTAGAATTCTGGGTGAATTCCATCAGTCCCCATTGCTTTGTCCACCTTCAGTTTTAGGAGTTCTTGCAGAACTCTTTCTTCTGTGAAAGGACTGGGATCGACCTCCCTATCAAGAGTGCTTCTGTTAATTGATTAGGCACTTCCTCCTCTTTAGAATACTGAGCAGAAATATTTATTCAGTATTCCTGCTTTTTCTCTGTCCCCTCTGCCCACCCACCGCTCATTCTATTCAGCCTCACTATCCCTCCCTTTGTCTTTCTATGCTCGCTGATGTACCTATAAAAGGTTTTATCCTTCTAACTGAGTTGGCTATCTTTTCCTCAGTTTGGGCCTTTGCTATTCTGACTTCCCTCCTGCTTCATTCTGCCTTAACTGGTACAGCTCTCTGTCCTGCTCCTTCTGTGTTTCCTTATACTGGAATGCTATCTTTTCTTCCTGACTTTCACAGCCACCTCTCTTGAGAACCATAGTGGCTTTTTCTTTCATTTTGATTTGTTTATTTGCTTCACACAAAGGCTTGTTGCCTCTGTGATGGCAGTTTTGATAATTCCCCATTGTTGCTCCACACCTCCTTCTAGCCTGTTTGCTAGTGCTTTTCTGAGGCACTCTCCCATCTTGCCAAAGTCAGCCCTCCCAAAGTCCAGTACCCTCACTTTTGTATGGCTTGACTCTGTAGCTGAGTTTAACGTGAACCACACTGTTTGATGGTCACTTGTCCCCAGATGGCAACCCACTTCTAGATCTGAGATCCTCTCACTGCCCCTGTTTGAGAGTATGAGGTCTAAGATTGCTCCCTCACGAGTGGGTTCAAACTAGCTGTTCAATGCCTGCCACCTGTAGGGTGTCAAGAATGGCCCTGTTTTGGATGTGGCTGCAGCAAATGTGCTCCAGTTAACATCTGGCATATTCAGGTCTCCCTGAGCTCAGAGCTCAGATGTTCATATATCCTAGTTTTTAGTGGGTGGTTAGTCATACCACATAAAAAGCTCTACATAGACAGGTAGCCAGATAAATGAGATGATTAGTGCTGCAGTTGGTGAAGTGTCTTATATCAGAGATCTGAAGGTTATTAACTGAAGAAAAGTTTTAGTTTTAAGCAAGGTTTCAGATAATTTTTGGGGTGGAAGTCAAATACTTCATGGCTTGAAATATGGAAATCATTTCAGTTTTACTGGAGTCAAAATACTCTAGATGTCAATTTTGGGTAGTCAGAATAATTCCATCCAACAAATTTTAGCAGTCAAAATACTTCAGTCCCATACTTTTAGAAGTCAACTCATTGTCCTTCTGAATACCCAACTGCAATCCATGCTACATTCACATAAATACATTCCTTAATGTTAGAAAATGAAAACAGTACAGTCATCAGTTGCAGACGTGTTTATTTCATGAATTGTTCTTGCGTTCCATCACCAAGTAACTTCATCATGCTGTCATGCTACATACTATGTTAACTTGCTTGTAGACAGATGCCTGCTGTCTGCTAAATTCAAAGTGTGGTAATCACTCATACAGATAAACAGTAACACAGTCAAAGTCTCTTTCTCTCTGTCTATCCTTCCTATTAAATCTTTTACTGTCATATTGGTTTTACTATCAGATCTGATTGTGTATTTTATGGAATTAATTCATAAGGGTCTGCAAAACTCACCAAAACATGTAGACTAGACTACTCTGTGCCCCATGAGAGTGCAGTTAAATAACACATTTATCTCAGCTTTAGAGAGGTAAGACACAAAAATACAGTTATGAACTGGATCACAAAACTGGACAAAGCTGATTGGTCGAGAGGTATTTGAAGCTGTGATGATATTAGGCTACATCACCATGGCTTCAAAAGCCTCCAGTCATCAACCTCCTCACAACTTATATAGTCACACAAAGTTACGCTGCTGGGATTAGCTCCTTACTCGGTGCCACTCGTACTTTCAAAAGTAGCGTGCGAACACCGTGTGCAACAGCATGCAGTGGCAGCAATGGACGAGTACATTTTTTCTTTCAAAAGCACGAACCAGAGACCCTTGCATTCTAGTAATTCTCACACAAACCACACCTCTAACTGCAAACCCTCTCCCCACCAAAAAGAAAGCCATGTGCCAGTCTTGTCCCAGACATTCATAACCGTTCTAATAGTAGCCCTTAGATAGAGTAACAGTCCCAAATGAATCACAACAAGATTCTTCCTTTTTCTTTCAGTATGACTATTCCATTAAATGCACCTGCAGTGCACATCATTGGCTCAGCTCTCCAACTTCTCTTCACCTTACCAGTCCTCATCATCCAATTCATCCTACTTTGACCTAGTATAAAAATAATAAAATAAAGTGCAGTGTGAATGGGGAACATTATATAAAAAAAAAAACACAATGGTAAGGAGCAGGTCACCCAGTCACATTCCTCTGTCATAGCCAACAACAGCACCACCTGCTGCCCAGAGCCTTTCAGGAACTATTTTATTTAAAGGTGTTCCTCCAACGCCCCAAAACACATTTTGAACATGTTGTAAAATGTTTCTGGTTTTGTTCACTTTAAAAATGTTTAAACCACTTCATATAGCACACGCACTCCAGAGTTTGGTATATCATGGATATCATCACTGGATCATTGATGCACTGCATGTGGCCTCATGCCCAACCACTTGAAGTGTGATGATATCCCATGATATACCACACCCTGTTATGCATTATTGCTGAAGTATACAACACCAGTGGGCAGTGGCAAATAAGCTGGGAAAAGAAATCAGATGTTATTTTGGCATAAATGTTTATTTTCACTTATAAGCACCATTGATTTCAGTTAGATGATTTATTTAATTTAGAACATGTTATATTAATACATTGATGATGGCATCAGCAGGGAGGCATGTCAAGATGCAAAGCATGAATGCTCATATAAAGTAGCTACCAAAACAAAACAACATCAACTAAAACAAACTTTTCAGTTTTGTTTTTATTCACTCTATTCGCACCCCATGTGCTCTTCCAGCGAAATATTCTATCGATGAGTACCACAACCAGAAACAAAATTAGGTCACAATGCCAGTATGCAGGACATAGAAAAAAGATAAAAGCCACATCACACATACTACAACTGTCTGCAACACCTCAAAAGTGAGCTGCTTCCCTCAAGCTCAAAGAATAAAAAGTAAAACTAAAGTATTATGAGAGAAACAATGACTGCAGTAGCAGTCATACAATACATCAGGAAGTGAGGGGGCCAAACATATACTGTAGCTGCCGTATGCCAGGCTGCCAGCCCAATGCCACAGTGACACACACACAAACAAACATAATTGGAGTAATCTAATCCAAATCTTCAATTTATGGTGCAACAGTTCATGGAGAGGATACACTTCCTCGATCTGGACATACTAAAGGGTCAGATGGTGGACTTGTGATGGGTTTGTACCATAAGGAGACTGATCGTAATCGCCTCTTGTTGTCTAGTAGTTGCCACCCCACCACACCTTCAAAAACATCCCTAAATCTCAGTTTTACAGGGTCAAATGAAATTGCTCTGATTTTGAAACATGTGCTGTGAGATGTAATGAGCTAAGCCTGAGGTTTGTTGATGGGGTATAGCACAACACATTTTGGACAAGGTCCAGCAACAGGTAGACCAGGTTTCTAGGCAGGAGCTGTTGTAATACAGACATAGAGAGAGGATACTGTACGAGATAAGGTCTGATTCATCACCAGATATGTGTGGATTGGGGTGGCTAAAGTTGCGAATTCTGCTTTAGTGGAATTTCCAAAATTTCAGAAATTTCATGGGAATTGCAGAACTTTCCTCATTGGTGAAACTGGGATTTTCCACGATTTTTGCAAAGTTCTATGGACTTTTTGTGAGTTGTGAAAATTCATATAAACTGTGGAATTTATTCTGTCCACAGTTTAATGAAATGTCCATGAATAAACAACCTGCTTGTGCAACCATACAGTCATTCACTGACAATTCAGTGGGTCACTGGTAGTGGAGGAGAGAAGAGTGCTGTGCTAGTGGTCCACTCAGGGGCAGGTGGGAAGGGGATTGGGGAAGTGGCAGATGAACTGTCAGGGTGGTGATTGGGGGGGTCCAATAGACACCAGGGCATTGGGATTTTTTTTTATAAGGGATCAGCGATGGGGAAGTCCACTAGCCATAAGGGAATACTAGGAATAGAGGGGGATGAGTTGCTGGACTTCTGACTGTTTATTTGTGAATTAAGGAAGCCAGGATAGGGAATTGGTCTGCTAGACTTCAGGGAAACAATATATGTTTAGGGCCATGATTAGTGGGTGGAGGGGCCCTAAAACCAGGAAGATCCATGGAAGGATTGAGGTTATTTACTGGGACCCCTGATCAGTGGGGACGGATTAATGAATTAAACTGCAGTTAAAAAAAGCCTCAGAACTGACCATTGACAGTGATCCTTTCTGCTGATTTTTTTTCTGCAGTTTAATAAATTAACCCACAGTTTGTATAGAAAAGTAGAAACATAGAATTTGATGGCAGATAAGGACCGCTTGGCCCACCTAGTCTGCCCATTTCCCTACCTAACGGATAAGCTGCAGATCCTAGTTAACCAACAGCCTACTTCCTCCTACCCCCACTAAATTGCCTTATGTCTGTCCCATACATTCTTGAATTGCCCCAATGTTTTTGACTCTATGACCTCCTCAGAATACTGTTCCATGTATCCACAATCCTCTCTGTGAAGAAATACTTCCTCACATTACCTCTGAGCCATCCCCTCTATCTTCAAATCATTCCCCTTGTTCTTGTACATTTCTTTTCTGAAAGATGCTACCTTTGGGACTTTGTTGATTCCCTTGATGTATTTGAAAGTTTCTATCATGTCTCCCATCTCCCTCCTTTCCTCGAGGCTTTACATCTTAAGTTCCTTTAGTCTTTCTTCATATGTCTTCTGATGCAGACCCAGCATCATTTTGTTGTCCTCCTCTGGACAGCCTCCAACCTGTCCATGTCTTTGTGGAGATTGGTCTCCAGTACTGTACACAGTACTCAGATGTGGTCTTACCAACTGTTTGTACAGAGGCCACAAACTTCCTGTTTTCTTCTGGTGATGCACCTCCTATGCATTCCAGTATCCCCCAGCCCTCCTTATTGCCTTCTCACATTGCTGGCCCACCTTTAGGTCATCTGATATGACTACCCCAGGTCCCTTTCCATTTTTGTTGTCAGTATCTCATCCCCACTGTGTAGTCTTCCCTGGGTTTTTGTTTCAGGTGCATTACTTGCACTTCTTTGTATTGAATCAGAGCTGCCATACATTTAACCATTCCTCCAACCTTGCCAAGTCCCTTTTCATCCTTTCCACCCCACCTTGCATATCAACCATGTTGCAACTCTTGTGTCATTGGCAAAGAGACATACTTTCCTTCCAGTTCCTCTGCAATGTCACTTATAAAGACATTAAAAGGACCGCCCAGTACTGAACTCCTATGGTACACCAGTAGTAACCCTCCTTTCTTCATTGTGGACTCCATTTACTATTACCCGCTGTGTCCTGTTGTCCAACCAGTGTTTTACCCAGGCTACCATCCTGGGACAGACTCCTAGGATGGCTAATTTGTTTATTAATCTTTTGTGCAAAATGTGTCAAATGCCTTGATAAAGTCTAGGTATGTCATGTCCTCAGTCCTCACTGGTCTACTGCTTTGGTCACCCAGTCAAAGACATCAATTTGATTTTTCTGACCTTCCTGCTGTGAATTAATGCTGCCTTGGGTCCTGTGCCCCACTGGCCTCTAGGTACTTAACAGTTCTTCCTTCAAAAGTGAGTCCATCGTTTTCCCTACAACTGAGATCAAACTGATAGGTCTGTAGTTTCCTGCCTCTGTCTTGCTCCCACTTTTGTGAAGGGGACTCACATCTGCCATCCTCCAGTCCTCAGGTACCACACCATCCTCCCATGATTTATTAAAAAGGGTAGTCAGTGGTGTTACTAGTTCTTCCCTTAGTTCTTCTAGAATTCTGTGATGAATTCTATCAGGCCCCATTGCTTTATCCACCCTCAGTTTTAAGAGTTTTTTCAGAACCCTTTCTTCTGTGAAAGGACTAATATCAACCCCCCTTTCCAGAGTGCTTCTATTGACTGGATGAGGTATTTTCCCTTGTTTTTCCATTGTGAATACTGAGCAGAAGTATTCATGCAGTATCCCAGATTTTTCACTGTCGCTCTCTGCCCAACCACCTTCTTCTTTGTTCAGCCTCAGTATCCCTGCCTTAGTCTTTCTTTCTTTGCTCTCTAATGTACATATAAAGGTTTTATCCCCCTTCTTAACCGAGCTGGCTATCTTTTCCTCAGTTTGGGTCTTGCTATTCTGACTGCCTTACCAGCTTCCTTCTGCTTTAACTGGTACAGTTCTCTGTCCTGCTCCTTCTATTTCCTTATACTTCCTGAATGCTATCTTTTCTCCCTAACCTTCCCGTCACTTCTTTTGAGAACCTTAACGGCTTTTTCTTTCATTTTGATTTATTGGTTTCCAACAAAGGCTTGTTGCCTCTGTGATAAGAGTTTTGATGTTTCCTCATTGTTGGGCCACCCCACCTTCTTGCCTGTTTGCTAGTGCTTTCTGAGGCACTCTCCCATTTTGACAAAATCAGCCCTCCTGAAATCTAGTATCTTCACTTTTGTGTGGCTTGACTTTACAGCTAAGTTTATCATGAGCCACACTGTTTGATGGTCTTCTGTTCCCAGATGGCTACCTACCTACTTCAAGATCAAAGATCCCTCTCCATCCCCATTTGAGAGTACCAGGTCTAAGACCGCCTCTGCCGAGTGGGTTCCAAAACTAGCTGTCTGAGGTATGGCCCCTGTAGGGCCTCCAGGATGGCCCTGCTCTAGGATGTGGCTGCAGCAAAGGTGCTCCAGTCAACATCTGGCATATTCAGGTCCCCCATCAGCAATATCTCCCCTTTCTCTGCCATCCTAAGGATGCCTTATATCATTTTCTTGTCCATTCCCCCCTGAGATAGGGGTCTGTATGCAACCCCTGTGCAGATTGTAGAGCCATTTCCAGACTCCAGGGTGACCCACAGTGCCTCCTCTCCTCCCTGTTTACCCTTTAGTTCTGTTGCTTTTATCCCTTCCCTTACATAGAGAGCTATTCCTCCTCCTCTTCTTCCCTCCCTGTCCCTCCTGTAGATTGTGTACCCTGGTATGTTGACATCCCAGTCTTGGTTCTCTGTGTACTTGTTTGTGTGACTGCCACAATATCCAGGCATCCCTCTTCCATCAAGGCCACAATTTTGGGGAGCTTTTACCTAGACTACGGGCATTGGTGCTCATTACCCTCCATTTTTATGGCTTTATTTCATTTCGCTCAATCCCAGTCCCTACTGCTTGTCTTTTCTCCATTTACCCCTGCCATTCTCCTATTGACTGCTTCTGTCTTGGTGTTTACCTCACTAAACACCCTGATTTTTGGGGGCTAGGATTTTCCTTCTCCTTTCAGTGTGCCCCAGCTAGTTTAAATGCTTGCCATTGAAGCATTTAAACCTATCACCTAGCATCCTGGTTCCCCTCCCAGACAGATGAAGACCATTGCACCTGCATAGGCCTGCATCCCTCAAGGTGGAGCCCCAGTCCCCAATGAAGCCTAATCCCTGAGCTCTGCACCAGCTTTTCAACTAGTCCTTGAATCCCATGGAGCGGAGTACCCTAGCCTCATCCATGTCATAGACAGGTAGCACTTTCAAGAAAGTTACCTTGTATATATTTTTCCACAGTTTTGTTGTTGAATTTCTGTGAAAGTTCTGAAAATGATTTCTAACTTTCATGGAAGTGAAATTTGCACTTTCACTGAAATTCTGCCTCTGGAAAATTTTCTTTGCACATCCTAGTGTGGATAGTGAGGATGTTAGACGATCTTGTTAAAACACTGGCACATTTTGAAAACTGAACCAGCTCTTAAGGGTGTTGTAGAGAGACATTACAGATGATTTATAATCAAGATAAACACCTGAGGGATTCTTTAGTCCATAGTTTCATACCTCACAGTAAGCCTTATTCCATGGGTTGGACTCCACAGCACCTAAAGGATGTTATCAATGTGGCTGGTGTGTACAGTGCAGAGTAATACTTAAAACTAAAACTTTTCTTCAGTTAAAACCCTCGGATCTTTGATATAAGATACTTCAACAACTGCAGCACTAATCATGTCATTTTTCTGGCTACCTGTTTATGTGGGGCTTTTTTGTTGGCATGATTAGCCACCACTAAAAACTAGGATATGCAAACATCTGAGCTCAGTGAAACTTAAAGGTTGCAAGAGTGCCCCTTGTTTACATCTGTTGGAGGTAGGGAGTGACAGGAGCCATGATTTTTCCTTAATTGGAATTGGGGCCACAAGAAGGTAATGTCAATGCCATACTATTTGAAAAGAATCTTTATGGATTTATACTTTGGGTGCACTTAAGGTTCCAGGTTTGAATGATGGCATTGACCTTACTGTACATTTGCACAAATGAAAATGTATTGATTAACATAGTTCAACTTATACATACATATCGAATATGCGGCAGAAACAGACCACCCGGTCTATCTAAGCCTGCTCGAGTGTGCAGCAAACATCCCTATGCAGCTGCCCCAACCCCTCCCTTTTGTCATCCCACTGCCACCCCTACCCTCACACTCCTGTTCCCTGTCCCATGCCGTTTGAAGCTATTCACAAATTTAGATAATACCACCCATTCTGGTAGGCTCCATTTTTCTAACACCCTCTCTGTGAAATAGTGTCTCCTCATCTCCCTCCTAATTCTTCCCCTCAATTCTTAGCCCATGCCCGGTGACCCTTTCCTCCTTAACTTAAAGATCCCATCTGCCCCATCCTTATTGATTCCCCTCAGATGCTTGAATGTCTCTATCATGTCCCCCATGTCCTTCTATCTCCTCCAGGGTGTACAAATTGAGGTCTCCCAGCCTGCTGTCATAGTCTCTCCCTCCATTCCACATATCATCTTTGTTGACCTCCTCTGCACCCTCCAGCAGCCTGATATCACGCTTTAGGAATGGCCTTCAGAACTGCACACAATACTCCAAGTGCGGCCTTACCAGCGATCTGTAGAGGGCAAGATCACTTCACTTCACCTGGAGAAAACCCCTTGCTATGCACCCCAGCATTTTGTTTGCTTTTGCAGCCACTCTCCTGCTCTGGAAAGTGTTGTGCATGGTCCCTGTTATCATTACCCCAAGGTCCTTCTCCTCCTCTGTGATCCCCAGCTTAACCCCCCCAGCCAGTATTCTCTCCATGGGTTCTTCATGCCAAAGTGCAAACCTTACACTTCTTTGCATTGAACCCTAGCTGCCACCTCTCTGGCCACTCCTCTAGCTTGCTTAGGTCTCCCTGCAGCTGCTTCCACCCTTCCTCTCCATCCACCACTTCTCCGATTTTGGTGTCATCAGTAAAGAGACTTACCTTGTTCACCACCCCATGTCCAATGTCTGATATGAATAGCCTAAACAATACTGGCTTCAACACAGAGCCCTATGGCACCCCACTCATCACCGGCCTTGGAGTTCAGAGCTCCCCTCTCACTACTACCTGTTGCAGACTCCCACTCAGCCAGCTCGTAATCCAGTTTGTCATTTTTGCCCTACTCCTACACCAGTTAGCTTCCAGCTGCCCATGAGGCAACCGAATCGAAGGCCTTGCTGAAGTCCAAGTAAAGAACATCCACCGCATGACCCATATCCAGGTCACCTGTCACCCAGTCATAATATTGTATCAGGTTGGTTTGACAAGACTTCCCTGAAACAAACCCATGCTGCCTCATATCCTGGAGGCCATTGTCCTCCAGGTACAGCAACAGTCTTTCCTTTAGTATCGTTTCCATGAGTTTGCATACTATGGAGGTGAGACTTACCGGATGATAATTACCCAGTTCATCCCTTGGCCCGCTCTTGTGTAATGGCACTGCATATGCCGTCTTCCAGTCCAGTGGCACACATCCCGACTCCAGGGAGGTGCTGTACAGATCTGCCAAAGGCTCCGCCAACACCTCTGCCATCTCGCTCAGCACCCTGAGGTGGATACCATCCGGTCCTGATGCCTTGTCTACCTTCAGTGCCCTCAGTCCCTCTAGGGCTCAACTTACCTCAATTCTTCCATCTGTCACCGCCTCCTCCTGTCCCCACCCTCCCAGACCATGCTGAAAGTGGTCCCCTTTTCTTCTGTGAACACGGAACAAAAGCATTCATTACTTCTGCCTGCTCTTCTCCCTTTTCCGTCTCATGCCCCACCCCTTTATCCTCACTATTGTTTCCTTGTACTTTCTTTTCTCCTGATGTATCTGAAGAATAGGTAGCACACTCGCCTCTGAGGCTGGGAGATCAGAGGGCTGTGGGTTCAGTTCCCACATCTGGCACTTGGGTTAATATCGCAGTACTGACACTGTAGTGCAGCATGAGAGGGTGCTGCACTTGAGGTGCCGCCTTCGGATGAGACATTAAACCGAGGTCCCATCTGCCTGGATTGGTGGTAGTTCAGGTGGATGTTAAAGATCCCATGGCACTTATCAAAAGAGTAGGGAATTTCCCGTGTCCTGGCCAAATTTCCTCATTCACTAAAAATACCACCAACAACTTAATCTGGTTCAAGGTCAGTTGGCATTCATCTGTATCCCCTCCCCGGGTCGTGCCTGAAAATAGGCAGGATTTGTCTAGTGCACTTACCCGTCAACAAAAGCTAAATAAATAAAAGTCTTCCTCCATTGATTCCCTGTGCTAATCTTAGCTCCTCTGGGCCTTGGCTTCTCTCACTTTTCTGGTCACCTCCTGGACCATCTTGCATATTCCTCCCTGTCCACTTCCTTCCCTGTCCTCCTAAACCTCTGATGAGCCACTCATTTTGCCTTCACCACCTCCACAACTTTACTGTTCAACCAGCATGGTTTCCTTGCTCTGCTTCTCTTACTCTGTGCCTTGGTGCAGGCTTCTGTTGCTTCTTTAACCCCCCATTTAATAATATCCAATTTCAGCTCCACGTCCATCTCATGCCTTATGCCCTCCAGTTTCCCTTTCAGTACTTCCTGCATCCTCCCAAAGTCCACCCCCTTAAGTTTACCACCTGGGTAATTGATTTCTCTGGCTCCCCAAACATTGTGATATTAAACTACACTGTTTGGTGATTGCTGTCAGATAGTGAGTCCTCTACCTTTATTTCCCTTACTGCCTCCCATTTGACAATACTGGATCTAAGGTGTTCTTAGCCTAGTGAGTACAGTAACCAACAGTATCAGGAGACCCTCCTGGATCGCATCCAGGAGCACTTGTTCCCTAGTACTGGAGGTGACTGGAATGCTCAGTCAACCCCCAGCAGTTGAAATCCCCCACAATGACCACCTTCCATTTCTACATACCTTTTGATTTGTCCTGCTAGCTCCCTGTCAAACTCCTCAGACAGGGATGGTGGCCTGTATACCACCCCAAATCTTAGTTTCCTACCCCTTGAGTCTAGGAGCTGCAGCCAGATTGCCTCTGTTCTCCTTTCTTCTCCCTCATCCCTTGTGCACTTGATCTCGTCCCTCACATAGACTGCCACCCCACCCCCTTCCCTCCTTATGGTCCTTCTTGTATAATTTGTATCCTGGGATTTCCAGATCCCAGTCCTGGTGCTCAGTTGCCCACATTTCTGTGACAGCTGCAATATCCACCCTCCACACTGCTAAAAGTGCCTGTAGCTCAGTGGATTTGTTTCCAGGCTTCTTGCATTCAGTGAGACCACCCTCCATAATGCCCCTTCCCTTCACTCACCTCCATCTTGTCCTTCTACTCCCTCGTTTGTTGGCCTCCTGAGTCCTTCCCTGCTAGCCTGGTGGGTAAGCTGTGACTGCATTGTATTGGATCCCAGCCTACCTGCTGTCCACTTGCCACTCCCCACCTAGTTTAAATCCACCCTTGTTGCAATATACCTGTCCAGTCTTTGCTTTAATACCTCCTTCCCCTCCCCACTCAAGTGCAGCCTATCCCTTGCAAACAGATTGTTATTATCCCAGGTACTGCCCCAGCTGCTCACAACCCCATACCCCTTAGTTCAGCACCATTCTACCAACCATGCTGCTCAACTCTGTAATCCTCTCCTTTCTCACTGTGCTTGTGCAGGCACTGGAGCACTTCAGAGAGCGCCACAGACCTCAGTCTCCCCACACAACCTTTCCACTTCCTCAATTATCTCCCTTGTTACCTCCACCATTTCCCTGCAAGGTCTTTTGTCCCCACATGTACCACAATGTGTGGTTTCCTTCTACCCTCTTTAGAACCTTAGGATTGCCTGTCCTGCCATGTCTGCCTTTAATCCTGGTATAGACTCCACCCATATCCTACTGTGCCTCCCCTTCCACCCCATGTGATCCCCTTGAGTATGGAGTCCCAAACCAGTACACCCCTCCTTTTCCTTGTGCCCATTGCCACCCCCCACCCAGGTTCTCATTTTGGAGCCACTCAAGACCATGTTTTTATCATGTGCCCCAGTATCTTCCCCCGTCCCTCCCAATTAAGACCCCTCCTCTCCACCCGCTTGACTGTCAACCTCCTTCTCCCTTCTCACCTCTCCGAGTATTATCCTCCCCGCCATACCATGCTCAGTCTCTCCACTTATAATGCCCCCACACCCTTCTTTGTGAGTGCTATCCTTGTGCAATCACCTCCTGCATCCTCTTTCCATGTGTTTCTAGCAAGTAAACATGTTCCCTATCCCCTTTGTCTTACTATGTGCTTTCTCCTCCATCCTGCCTACTGCTGCTCCTCTTATTCTAGGTTCTACTAGAGTCCACCTTTCATCAGCTGGCCTCCTATCTAGTTTGCCCTCCCCTTCCCTTGACTCACTGTTCCTTCTCTTGGTGCCCAAAATACTCTCAGATGTCAGCCCTCCCACGATGACATCCACCTCTCAACCTCCCTAGCTCCCTGCCCAGCCACTGAACTTGTTCCTCAGCTTCCTTAGCCTGTGGCATATTGGGCACCCTCCCAGCCTCCACAGTATATTCATTAGCATTGCTGCTCCACAACCATTGCACCCAACAATCCTACCCATGGTCCATACTACCTACACAGCCTCTACACACTAGCTATCCCTACAGCAAGTAGAATTAAGTAATCCTAGCACAGCTTCTAACAGTAGTACCTGGTATATTCCAGTGGAAGGCCCCCCACAATATCCACCTATCACACTATCAGCAACTCCTGTGGATGCTGTACTCCTATTTGAGACCTACCTATGCTTTTTCCTGCCCTGTGGCTGCATCTCTGGATAGAAATAAATCAGCTGCACCTGAAACCCTTCCTCTAATTGCAGGGCAGGTGTCCCCTTACAGGAGTTACATAGATACATAGACAGTGTCAGTAGATAAGGGCCTATGGCCCACCCAGTCTGCCCTTTTGAGTTTGTAAGTTCAGTTTATGTTTTCCTAGAAGTCTGTTGCCCCTTACCTCTGACCTCCAGAATTCCTTTATGTCTATCCAATGCATTCTTAAATCCCTTGATTGTTTCAGCCCCCACCACTTCCTCTGGCAGGGTGTTCCACTTGTCCACCACCCACTCTGTGAAGAAATTCTTCCTCACATTTCCTCTGTATTGTCCTCCCTCCAACTTCATCCCATACCTTCTAGTCCTGGAACATTTTGTTCGCTTACAAATAGTGTATTACTGCACCCTGTTCCTCCCTGTAAGATACTTGTATGTCTCTATCATATCCCCTCTCTCCCTCCTGTCTTCCAGGAGTACATGTTCAGTTTCTTCAACCTGTCCTCATAGGGCTTGTGATGCAATCCATGCACCATCTTTGTTGCCCTCCTCTGAACCTTCTCTTCCCTGTCTATGTCCTTACGTAGGTAAGGTCTCCAGAACTGTACACTGTACTCCAGGTGAGGCCCCACTTGTGTCTTGTATAGCAGAATTACCACCCCTTTCCTGCTGGTGATGCCCTGCCTATGCTCCCAGCATCCTATTTGCTTTACCTGCTGCCTTGTCACACTGTTTCTCTACCTTGAGGTCATCAGAGATGATAACCCCAAGATCCCTTTCCTGCTTGGTGCATGCTATATCCTCACCCTCCAACAGATGTATTGTGCCAGGGTTTTGTGCCCCATATGCATTATCTTGCACTTCTTTGCATTGAATTTCAACTGCCAAATCCCTGACCAGTCTTTAGTTTCTGAAGGTCCCTTCTCATTCTGTCTACACCTTCTGGTGTATCTACTCTGTTACAGGAGTTGTGATCTGGGAGGAGGGGAGGGGAATAGGCTCACACCACACTCTCGTGAGAGTGTATCAGCCCTGTGTCTGCCCTTTCTGCACCTCCAAGCACTGCAACCTCATCTGGAGGAAGGTCCTCTGGAGGAAGATCCCAACACAAACACTGTATTAAACAAAGTTGCACTCACTGAGCTAAAGTTCACAGACTGAAAAGAATGTAATGCTTATCCAGCAACTAAATCCTTTCCCCAACTGCTCAGCAAAAGAAGGTTCGGACAACCTCTGCCAGACCCCACTGCTTCTGCAGTTAAGAGACCTCAGATACACTGTCCAACACACAGAAATGGCAGCTAAAAAAACTACTTTAAATCACTTACAAACACCCTCAGCAACTAAAGGCCCATTCTCTCTCTCTCTCTCTCTCTCTTTCTATTTCTCTCCTCTAGCTGAAGACTGAATAAGATGGCTGCTAACCCTCTCCTTCTATCAGCACTAATCCCCTGTAATATGATGCCTGCACTTGCAGGCCAGAGAGCCACATTTAAACACACAATCCTCAATTTGTCTACTAAAATCCCTTAATCCTACCCAAATCAAATTTTAAAGCACAAAAAAGGCAGTTAGGAACAGACCTCAAATACAATGTCAAATCTATTAGATTCATCTGACATGACCTTCCGCTGAACCCATGCTACCTGGATCCTGTGCCCCACTGACCTCTAGGTACTCAATTATTCTTTCCTTCAGAAGTGACTCCATCACTTTCCCTACCACAGAGGTCAGACTGACAGGTCTGTAGTTTCCTGCCTCTGTCTTGGTCCCACTTTTGTGAAGGGAATCACATCCACCTTCCTCCAGTCCTCGGGTACCACACCATCCTCCCATGATTTATTAAAAAGAGTAGCCAGTGGTTTCACTAGTTCCTTCCTTAATTTTTTAGAATTCTGGGTGAATTCCATCAGTCCCATTGCTTTGTCCACCTTCAGTTTTAGGAGTTCTTGCAGAACTCTTTCTTCTGTGAAAGGACTGGGATCGACCTCCTATCAAGAGTGCTTCTGTTAATTGATTAGGCACTTCCTCCTCTTTAGAATACTGAGCAGAAATATTTATTCAGTATTCCTGCTTTTTCTCTGTCCCCTCTGCCCACCCACCGCTCATTCTATTCAGCCTCACTATCCCTCCCTTTGTCTTTCTATGCTCGCTGATGTACCTATAAAAGGTTTTATCCTTCTAACTGAGTTGGCTATCTTTTCCTCAGTTTGGGCCTTTGCTATTCTGACTTCCCTCCCTGCTTCATTCTGCCTTAACTGGTACAGCTCTCTGTCCTGCTCCTTCTGTGTTTCCTTATACTTGAATGCTATCTTTTCTTCCTGACTTTCACAGCCACCTTTCTTGGAGAACCATAGTGGCTTTTTTTCTTCATTTGATTTGTTTATTTGTTTCACACAAAGGCTTGTTGCCTCTGTGATGGCAGTTTTGATAATTCCCCATTGTTGCTCCACACCTCCTTCTAGCCTGTTTGCTAGTGCTTTTCTGAGGCACTCTCCCATCTTGCCAAAGTCAGCCCTCCTAAAGTCCAGTACCCTCACTTTTGTGTGGCTTGACTCTGTAGCTGAGTTTAACGTGAACCACACTGTTTGATGGTCACTTGTCCCCAGATGGCAACCCACTTCTAGATCTGAGATCCTCTCACTGCCCCCGTTTGAGAGTATGAGGTCTAAGATTGCTCCCTCACGAGTGGGTTCCAAACTAGTTGTTCAATGCCTGCCACCTGTAGGGTGTCAAGAATGGCCCTGTTTTGGATGTGGCTGCAGCAAATGTGCTCCAGTTAACATCTGGCATATTCAGGTCTCCCTGAGCTCAGAGCTCAGATGTTCACATATCCTAGTTTTTAGTGGGTGGTTAGTCATACCCACATAAAAAGCTCTACATAGACAGGTAGCCAGATAAATGAGATGATTAGTGCTGCAGTTGGTGAAGTGTCTTATATCAGAGATCTGAAGGTTATTAACTGAAGAAAAAGTTTTAGTTTTAAGCAAGGTTTCAGATAATTTTTTGGGGGTGGAAGTCAAATACTTCCATGGCTTGAAATATGGAAATCATTTCAGTTTTACTGGAGTCAAAATACTCTAGATGTCAATTTTTGGGTAGTCAGAATAATTCCATCCAACAAATTTTAGCAGTCAAAATACTTTAGTCCCATACTTTTAGAAGTCAACTCATTGTCCTTCTGAATACCCAACTGCAATCCATGCTACATTCACATAAATACATTCCTTAATGTTAGAAAATGAAAACAGTACAGTCATCAGTTGCAGACGTGTTTATTTCATGAATTGTTCTTGTGGTTCCATCACCAAGTAACTTCATCATGCTGTCATGCTACATACTATGTTAATTTGCTTTGTAGACAGATGCCTGCTGTCTGCTAAATTCAAAGTGTGGTAATCACTCATACAGATAAACAGTAACACAGTCAAAGTCTCTCTTTCTCTCTGTCTATCCTTCCTATTAAATCTTTTACTGTCATATTGGTTTTACTATCAGATCTGATTGTGTATTTTATAGGGAATTAATTCATAAGGGTCTGCAAAACTCACCAAAACATGTAGACTAGACTACTCTGTGCCCCATGAGAGTGCAGTTAAATAACACATTTATCTCAGCTTTAGAGAGGTAAGACACAAAATACAGTTATGAACTGGATCACAAAACTGGACAAAGCTGATTGGCGAGAGGTATTTGAAGCTGTGATGATATTAGGCTACATCACCATGGCTTCAAAAGCCTCCAGTCATCAACCTCCTCACAACTTATATAGTCACACAAAAGTTACGCTTGCTGGGATTAGCTCCTTACTCGTTGCCACTCGTACTTTCAAAAGTAGCGTGCGCAACACCGTGTGCAACAGCATGCGAGTGGCAGCAATGGACGAGTACATTTTTTTCTTTCAAAAGCACGAACCAGAGACCCTTGCATTCTAGTAATTCTCACACAAACCACACCTCTAACTGCAAACCCTCTCCCCCACCAAAAGAAAGCCATGTGCCAGTCTTGTCCCAGACATTCATAACCGTTCTAATAGTAGCCCTTAGATAGAGTAACAGTCCCAAATGAATCACAACAAGATTCTTCCTTTTTCTTTCAGTATGACTATTCCATTAAATGCACCGCAGTGCACATCATTGGCTCAGCTCTCCAACTTCTCTTCACCTTACCAGTCCTCATCATCCAATTCATCCTACTTTGACCTAGTATAAAAATAATAAAAATAAAGTGCAGTGTGAATGGGGAACATTATATAAAAAAAAAAAACACAATGGTAAGGAGCAGGTCACCCAGTCACATTCCTCTGTCATAGCCAACAACAGCACCACCTGCTGCCCAGAGCCTTTCAGGAACTATTTTATTTAAAGGTGTTCTCCAACGCCCCAAAACACATTTTGAACATGTTGTAAAATGTTTCTGGTTTTGTTCACTTTAAAAATGTTTAAACCACTTCATAATAGCAATACGCACTCCAGAGTTTAGGTATATCATGGGATATCATCACTGGATCATTGGATGCACTCGCATGTGGCCTCATGCCCAACCACTTGAAGTGTGATGATATCCCATGATATACCACACCCTGTTATGCATTATTGCTGAAGTATACAACACCAGTGGGCAGTGGCAATAAGCTGGGAAAAGAAATCAGATGTTATTTTGGCATAAATGTTTATTTTCACTTATAAGCACCATTGATTTCAGTTAGATGATTTATTTAATTTAGAACATGTTATATTAATACATTGATGATGGCATCAGCAGGAGGCATGTCAAGATGCAAAGCATGAATGCTCATATAAAGTAGCTACCAAAACAAAACAACATCAACTAAAACAAACTTTTCAGTTTTGTTTTTATTCACTCTATTCGCACCCCATGTGCTCTTCCAGCTAAATATTCTATCGATGAGTACCACAACCAGAAACAAAATTAGGTCACAATGCCAGTATGCAGGACATAGAAAAAGATAAAAGCCACATCACACATACTACAACTGTCTGCAACACCTCAAAAGTGAGCTGCTTCCTCAAGCTCAAAGAATAAAAAGTAAAACTAAAGTATTATGAGAGAAACAATGACTGCAGTAGCAGTCATACAATACATCAGGAAGTGAGGGGGCCAAACATATACTGTAGCTGCCGTATGCCAGGCTGCCAGCCCAATGCCACAGTGACACACACACAAACAAACATAATTGGAGTAATCTAATCCAAATCTTCAATTTATGGTGCAACAGTTCATGGAGAGGATACACTTCCTCGATCTGGACATACTAAAGGGTCCAGATGGTGGACTTGTGATGGGTTTGTACCATAAGGAGACTGATCGTAATCGTCTCTTGTTGTCTAGTAGCTGCCACCCCCACCACACCTTCAAAAACATCCCTAAATCTCAGTTTTACAGGGTCAAATGAAATTGCTCTGATTTTGAAACATGTGCTGTGAGATGTAATGAGCTAAGCCTGAGGTTTGTTGATGGGGGTATAGCACAACACATTTTGGACAAGGTCCAGCAACAGGTAGACCAGGTTTCTAGGCAGGAGCTGTTGTAATACAGACATAGAGAGAGATACTAGATAAGGTCTGATTCATCACCAGATATGGTGTGGATTGGGGTGGCTAAAGTTGCGAATTCTGCTTTAGTGGAATTTCCGAAAATTTCAGAAATTTCATGGGAATTGCAGAACTTTCCTCATTGGTGAAACTGGGATTTTCCACTGATTTTGCAAAGTTCTATGGACTTTTTTGTGAGTTATGAAAATTCATATAAACTGTGGAATTTATTCTGTCCACAGTTTAATGAAATGTCCATGAATAAACAACCTGCTTGTGCAACCATACAGTCATTCACTGACAATTCAGTGGGTCACTGGTAGTGGAGGAGAGAAGAGTGCTGTGCTAGTGGTCCACCCAGGGCAGGTGGGAAGGGAGTGGGAAGTGGCAGATGAACTGTCAGGTGGTGATTGGGGGTCCAATAGACACCAGGGCATTGGGATTTTTTATAAGGGATCAGCGATGGGAAGTCCACTAGCCATAAGGGAATACTAGGAATAGAGGGGATGAGTTGCTGGACTTCTGACTGTTTATTTGTGAATTAAGGAAGCCAGGATAGGGAATGTGGTCTGCTAGACTTCAGGGAAACAATATATGTTTAGGGCCATGATTAGTGGGTGGAGGGGGCCCTAAAACCAGGAAGATCCATGGAAGGGATTGAGGTTATTTACTGGGACCCCTGATCAGTGGGGACGGATTAATGAATTAAACTGCAGTTAAAAAAAGCCTCAGAACTGACCATTGACAGTGATCCTTTCTGCTGATTTTTTTTCTGCAGTTTAATAAATTAACCCACAGTTTGTATAGAAAAGTAGAAACATAGAATTTGATGGCAGATAAGGACCGCTTGGCCCACCTAGTCTGCCCATTTCCTACCTAACGGATAAGCTGCAGATCCTAGTTAACCAACAGCCTACTTCCTCCTACCCCCACTAAAATTGCCTTATGTCTGTCCCATACATTCTTGAATTGCCCCAATGTTTTTGACTCTATGACCTCCTCAGGAATACTGTTCCATGTATCCACAATCCTCTCTGAAGAATACTTCCTCACATTACCTCTGAGCCATCCCCCTCTATCTTCAAATCATTCCCCTTGTTCTTGTACATTTCTTTTCTGAAAGATGCTACCTTTGGGACTTTGTTGATTCCCTTGATGTATTTGAAAGTTTCTATCATGTCTCCCATCTCCCTCCTTTCCTCGAGGCTTTACATCTTAAGTTCCTTTAGTCTTTCTTCATATGTCTTCTGATGCAGACCCAGCATCATTTTGTTGTCCTCCTCTGGACAGCCTCCAACCTGTCCATGTCTTTGTGGAGATTGGGTCTCCAGTACTGTACACAGTACTCCAGATGTGGTCTTACCAACTGTTTGTACAGAGGGCCACAAACTTCCTGTTTTCTTCTGGTGATGCACCTCCCTATGCATTCCAGTATCCCCCAGCCCTCCTTATTGCCTTCTCACATTGTTGGCCCACCTTTAGGTCATCTGATATGACTACCCCAGGTCCCTTTCCATTTTTGTTGTCAGTATCTCATCCCACTGTGTAGTCTTCCTGGGTTTTGTTTCCCAGGTGCATTACTTGCACTTCTTTGTATTGAATCAGAGCTGCCATACATTTAACCATTCCTCCAACCTTGCCAAGTCCCTTTTCATCCTTTCCACCCCACCTTGCATATCAACCATGTTGCAACTCTTTGTGTCATTGGCAAAGAGACATACTTTCCTTCCAGTTCCTCTGCAATGTCACTTATAAAGACATTAAAAGGACCGCCCCAGTACTGAACCCTAGGTACACCAGTAGTAACCCTCCTTTCTTCATTGTGGACTCCATTTACTATTACCCGCTGTGTCCTGTTGTCCAACCAGTGTTTTACTTGGGCTACCATCCTGGGACAGACTCCTAGGATGGCTAATTTGTTTATTAATCTTTTGTGCGAAAATGTCAAATGCCTTGATAAAGTCTAGGTATGTCATGTCCTCAGTCCCTCACTGGTCTACTGCTTTGGTCACCCAGTCAAAGACATCAATTTGATTTTTCTGACCTTCCTGCTGTGAATTAATGCTGCCTTGGGTCCTGTGCCCCACTGGCCTCTAGGTACTTAACAGTTCTTTCCTTCAAAAGTGAGTCCATCGTTTTCCCTACAACTGAGATCAAACTGATAGGTCTGTAGTTTCCTGCCTCTGTCTTGCTCCCACTTTTGTGAAGGGGACTCACATCTGCCATCCTCCAGTCCTCAGGTACCACACCATCCTCCCATGATTTATTAAAAAGGGTAGTCAGTGGTGTTACTAGTTCTTCCCTTAGTTCTTCTAGAATTCTGTGATGAATTCTATCAGGCCCTCATTGCTTTATCCACCTCAGTTTTAAGAGTTTTTCAGAACCCTTTCTTCTGTGAAAGGACTAATATCAACCCCTTTCCAGAGTGCTTCTATTGACTGGATGAGGTATTTTCCTTGTTTTTCCATTGTGAATACTGAGCAGAAGTATTCATGCAGTATCCAGATTTTTCACTGTCGCTCTCTGCCCAACCACCTTCTTCTTTGTTCAGCCTCAGTATCCCTGCCTTAGTCTTTCTTTCTTTGCTCTCTAATGTACATATAAAGGTTTTATCCCCTTCTTAACCCGAGCTGGCTATCTTTTCCTCGGTTTGGGCCGTTGCTATTCTGACTGCCTTCTCAGCTTCCTTCTGCTTTAACTGGTACAGTTCTCTGTCCTGCTCCTTCTATGTTTCCTTATACTTCCTGAATGCTATCTTTTTCTCCCTAACCTTCCCCGTCACTTCTTTTGAGAACCTTAACGGCTTTTTTCTTTCATTTTGATTTATTGGCTTCCAACAAAGGCTTGTTGCCTCTGTGATAAGAGTTTTGATGTTTCCTCATTGTTGGGCCACCCCACCTTCTTGCCTGTTTGCTAGTGCTTTTCTGAGGCACTCTCCCATTTTGACAAAATCAGCCCTCCTGAAATCTAGTATCTTCACTTTTGTGTGGCTTGACTTTACAGCTAAGTTTATCATGAGCCACACTGTTTGATGGTCTTCTGTTCCCAGATGGCTACCTACCTACTTCAAGATCAAAGATCCTCTCTCCATCCCCATTTGAGAGTACCAGGTCTAAGACCGCTCTCTGCCGAGTGGGTTCCAAAACTAGCTGTCTGAGGTATGGCCCCTGTAGGGCCTCCAGGATGGCCCTGCTCTAGGATGTGGCTGCAGCAAAGGTGCTCCAGTCAACATCTGGCATATTCAGGTCCCCCATCAGCAATATCTCCCCTTTCTCTGCCATCCTAAGGATGCCTTATATCATTTTCTTGTCCATTCCCCCCTGAGATAGGGGTCTGTATGCAACCCCTGTGCAGATTGTAGAGCCATTTCCAGACTCCAGGGTGACCCACAGTGCCTCCTCTCCTCCCTGTTTACCCTTTAGTTCTGTTGCTTTTATCCCTTCCCTTACATAGAGAGCTATTCCTCCTCCTCCTCTTCTTCCCTCCCTGTCCCTCCTGTAGATTGTGTACCCTGGTATGTTGACATCCCAGTCTTGGTTCTCTGTGTACCTTGTTTGTGTGACTGCCACAATATCCAGGCATCCCTCTTCCATCAAGGCCACAATTTTGGGGAGCTTTTTACCTAGACTACGGGCATTGGTGCTCATTACCCTCCATTTTTATGGCTTTATTTCATTTCGCTCAATCCCAGTCCCTACTGCCTTTGTCTTTTCTCCATTTACCCCTGCCATTCTCCTATTGACTGCTCTGTCTTGGTGTTTACCTCACTAAACACCCTGATTTTTTGGGGCTAGGATTTTCCTTCTCCTTTTCAGTGTGCCCTCAGCTAGTTTAAATGCTTGCCATTGAGCATTTAAACCTATCACCTAACATCCTGGTTCCCCTCCCAGACAGATGAAGACCATTGCACCTGCATGAGCCTGCATCCTCAGGTGGAGCCCCAGTCCCCAATGAAGCCTAATCCCTGAGCTCTGCACCAGCTTTTCAACTGTCCTTGAATCCCATGGAGCGGAGTACCCTAGCCTCATCCATGTCATAGACAGGTAGCACTTTCAAGAAAGTTACCTTGTATATATTTTTCCACAGTTTTAAGGTTGAATTTCTGTGAAAGTTCTGAAAATGATTTCTAACTTTCATGGAAGAATTTGCACTTTCACTGAAATTCTGCCTCTGAAAATTTTCTTTGCACATCCCTAGTGTGGATAGTGAGGATGTTAGGACGATCTTGTTAAAACACTGGCACATTTTGAAAACTGAACCAGCTCTTAAGGGTGTTGTAGAGGAGACATTACAGATGATTTATAATCAAGATAAACACCTGAGGGATTCTTTAGTCCATAGTTTCATACCTCACAGTAAGCCTTATTCCATGGGTTGGACTCCCACAGCACCTAAAGGATGTTATCAATGTGGCTGGTGTGTACAGTGCAGAGTAATACTTAAAACTAAAACTTTTTCTTCAGTTAAAAACCCTCGGATCTTTGATATAAGATACTTCAACAACTGCAGCACTAATCATGTCATTTTTCTGGCTACCTGTTTATGTGGGGCTTTTTTTGTTGGCATGATTAGCCACCCACTAAAAACTAGGATATGCAAACATCTGAGCTCAGTGAAACTTAAAGGTTGCAAGAGTGCCCCTTGTTTACATCTGTTGGAGGTAGGGAGTGACAGGAGCCATGATTTTTCCTTAATTGGAATTGGGGCCACAAGAAGGTAATGTCAATGCCATACTATTTGAAAAGAATCTTTATGGATTTATACTTTGGTGCACTTAAGGTTCCAGGTTTGAATGATGGCATTGACCTTACTGTACATTTGCACAAATGAAAATGTATTGTGTTAACATAGTTCAACTTATACATACATATCGAATATGCGGCAGAAACAGACCACCCGGTCTATCTAAGCCTGCTCGAGTGTGCAGCAAACATCCCTATGCAGCTGCCCAACCCTCTCCCTTTTGTCATCCCACTGCCACCCCTCCCTCACACTCCCTGTTCCCTGTCCCATGCCGTTTTGAAGCTATTCACAAATTTAGATAATACCACCCATTCTGGTAGGCGTTCCATTTTTCTAACACCCTCTCTGTGAAATAGTGTCTCCTCATCTCCCTCCTAATTCTTCCCCTCAATTCTTAGCCCATGCCCGTGACCCTTTCCTCCTTAACTTAAAGATCCCATCTGCCCCATCCTTATTGATTCCCTCAGATGCTTGAATGTCTCTATCATGTCCCCCATGTCCCTTCTATCCTCCAGGGTGTACAAATTGAGGTCTCCCAGCCTGCTGTCATAGTCTCTCCTCCATTCCACATATCATCTTTGTTGACCTCCTCTGCACCCCCTCCAGCAGCCTGATATCACGCTTTAGGAATGGCCTTCAGAACTGCACACAATACTCCAAGTGCGGCCTTACCAGCGATCTGTAGAGGGGCAAGATCACTTCACTTCACCTGGAAGAAAACCCCCTTGCTATGCACCCCAGCATTTTGTTTGCTTTTGCAGCCACTCTCCTGCTCTGGAAAGTGTTGTGCATGGTCCCTGTTATCATTACCCCAAGGTCCTTCTCCTCCTCTGTGATCCCCAGCTTAACCCCCCCAGCCAGTATTCTCTCCATGGGTTCTTCATGCCAAAGTGCAAACCTTACACTTCTTTGCATTGAACCCTAGCTGCCACCTCTCTGGCCACTCCTCTAGCTTGCTTAGGTCTCCCTGCAGCTGCTTCCACCCTTCCTCTCCATCCACCACTTCTCCGATTTTGGTGTCATCAGTAAAGAGACTTACCTTGTTCACCACCCCATGTCCAATGTCTGATATGAATAGCCTAAACAATACTGGCTTCAACACAGAGCCCTATGGCACCCCACTCATCACCGGCCTTGGAGTTCAGAGTCCCTCTCACTACTACCTGTTGCAGACTCCCACTCAGCCAGCTCGTAATCCAGTTTGTCATTTTTGCCCCTACTCCCACACCAGTTAGCTTCCCCAAGCTGCCCATGAGGCAACCGAATCGAAGGCCTTGTGAAGTCCAAGTAAAGAACATCCACCGCATGACCCATATCCAGGTCACCTGTCACCCAGTCATAATATTGTATCAGGTTGGTTTGACAAGACTTCCTGAAACAAACCCATGCTGCTCATATCCTGGAGGCCATTGTCCTCCAGGTACAGCAACAGTCTTTCCTTTAGTATCGCTTCCATGAGTTTGCATACTATGGAGGTGAGACTTACCGGATGATAATTACCCAGTTCATCCCTTGGCCCGCTTCTTGTGTAATGGCACTGCATATGCCGCCTTCCAGTCCAGTGGCACATCCCGACTCCAGGGAGGTGCTGTACAGATCTGCCAAAGGCTCCGCCAACACCTCTGCCATCTCGCTCAGCACCCTGAGGTGGATACCATCCGTCCTGATGCCTTGTCTACCTTCAGTGCCCTCAGTCCCTCTAGGGCTCAACTTACCTCAATTCTTCCATCTGTCACCGCCTCCTCCTGTCCCCACCTCCCAGACCATGCTGAAAGTGGTCCCCCTTTTCTTCTGTGAACACGGAACAAAAGCATTCATTACTTCTGCCTGCTCTTCTCCTTTCCGTCTATGCCCCACCCTTTTATCCTCACTATTGTTTCCTTGTACTTTTTTCTCCCTGATGTATCTGAAGAATAGGTAGCACACTCGCCTCTGAGGCTGGGAGATCAGAGGGCTGTGGGTTCAGTTCCCACATCTGGCACTTGGGTTAATATCGCAGTACTGACACTGTAGTGCAGCATGAGAGGGGTGCTGCACTCTGAGGTGCCGTCTTTCGGATGAGACATTAAACCGAGGTCCCATCTGCCTGGATTGGTGGTAGTTCAGGTGGATGTTAAAGATCCCATGGCACTTATCGAAAGAGTAGGGAATTTCCCGTGTCCTGGCCAAATTTCCTCATTCACTAAAAATACCACCAACAACTTAATCTGGTTCAAGGTCAGTTGGCATTCATCTGTATCCCCTCCCCGGTCGTGCCTGAAAATAGGCAGGATTTGTCTAGTGCACTTACCCGGTCAACAAAAGCTAAATAAATAAAAGTCTTCCTCCATTGATTCCCTGTGCTAATCTTAGCCCTCTGGGCCTTGGCTTCTCTCACTTTTCTGGTCACCTCCTGGACCATCTTGCATATTCCTCCTGTCCACTTCCTTCCCTGTCCTCCTAAACCTCTGATGAGCCACTCATTTTGCCTTCACCACCTCCACAACTTTACTGTTCAACCAGCATGGTTTCTGTTTGCTTTCTTACTCTGTGCCTTGGTGCAGGCTTCTGTTGCTTCTTTAACCCCCCATTTAATAATATCCAATTTCAGCTCCACGTCCATCTCATGCCTTATGCCCTCCAGTTTCCCTTTCAGTACTTCCTGCATCCTCCCAAAGTCCACCCCCTGAAGTTTACCACCTGGGTAATTGATTTCTCTGGCTCCCCAAACATTGTGATATTAAACTACACTGTTTGGTGATTGCTGTCAGATAGTGAGTCCTCTACCTTTATTTCCCTTACTGCCTCCCCATTTGACAATACTGGATCTAAGGTGTTCTTAGCCTAGTGAGTACAGTAACCAACAGTATCAGGAGACCCTCCTGGATCGCATCCAGGAGCACTTGTTCCTAGTACTGGAGGTGACTGGAATGCTCCAGTCAACCCCTAGCAAGTTGAAATCCCCACAATGACCACCTTCCATTTCTACATACCTTTTGATTTGTCCTGCTAGCTCCTGTCAAACTCCTCAGACAGGGATGGTGGCCTGTATACCACCCCAAATCTTAGTTTCCTACCCTTGAGTCTAGGAGCTGCAGCCAGATTGCCTCTGTTCTCCTTTCTTCTCCCTCATCCCTTGTGCACTTGATCTCGTCCTCACATAGACTGCCACCCCACCCCTCCCTCCTTATGGTCCTTCTTGTATATTTGTATCCTGGGATTTGTGATCCCAGTCCTGGTGCTCAGTTGCCCACATTTCTGTGACAGCTGCAATATCCACCCTCCACACTGCTAAAAGTGCCTGTAGCTCAGTGGATTTGTTTCAGGCTTCTTGCATTCAGTGAGACCACCCTCCATAATGCCCCTTCCCTTCACTCACCTCCATCTTGTCCCTTCTACTCCCTCGTTTGTTGGCCTCCCTGAGTCCTTCCCTGCTAGCCTGGTGGGTAAGCTGTGACTGCATTGTATTGGATCCCAGCCTACCTGCTGTCCACTTGCCACTCCCCACCTAGTTTAAATCCACCCTTGTTGCAATATACCTGTCCAGTCTTTGCTTTAATACCTCCTTCCCCTCCCCACTCAAGTGCAGCCTATCCCTTGCAAACAGATTGTTATTATCCCAGGTACTGCCCCAGCTGCTCACAACCCCATACCCCTTAGTTCAGCACCATTCTACCAACCATGCGTTCAACTCTGTAATCCTCTCCTTTCTCACTGTGCTTGTGCAGGGCACTGGGAGCACTTCAGAGAAGGCCACAGACTCCTCAGTCTCCTCACACAACCTTTCCACTTCCTCAATTATCTCCCTTGTTACCTCCACCATTTCCCCTGCAAGGTCTTTTGTCCCCACATGTACCACAATGTGTGGTTTCCTTCTACCCTCTTCAGAACCTTAGGATTGCCTGTCCTGCCATGTCTGCCTTTAATCCTGGTATAGACTCCACCCATATCCTACTGTGCCTCTCCCCCTTGCCACCCCATGTGATCCCCTTGAGTATGGAGTCCCCAAAACCAGTACACCCCCTCCTTTTCCTTGTGCCCATTGCCACCCCCCCCCACCCAGGTTCTCATTTTGGAGCCACTCAAGACCATGTTTTTATCATGTGCCCCAGTATCTTCCCCCGTCCCTCCCAATTAAGACCCCTCCTCTCCACCCGCTTGACTGTCAACCTCCTTCTCCTTCTCACCTCTCCGAGTATTATCCCTTCCCCGTCATACCATGCTCAGTCTCTCCACTTATAATGCCCCCACACCCTCTTCTTTGTGAGTGCTATCCCTTGTGCAATCACCTCCTGCATCCTCTTTTCCATGTGTTTCTAGCAAAGTAAACATGTTCCCTATCCCCTTTGTCTTACTATGTGCTTTCTCCTCCATCCTGCCTACTGCTGCTCCTCTTATTCTAGGTTCTACTAGAGTCCACCTTTCATCAGCTGGCCTCCTATCTAGTTTGCCCTCTCCCCCTTCCCTTGACTCACTGTTCCTTCTCTGTGGTGCCCCCAAAATACTCTCAGATGTCAGCCCTCCTACCGATGACATCCACCTCTCAACCTCCCTAGCTCCCTGCCCAGCCACTGAACTTGTTCCTCAGCTTCCTTAGCCTGTGGCATATTGGGCACCCTCCCAGCCTCCACAGTATATTCATTAGCATTGCTGCTCCACAACCATTGCACCCAACAATCCTACCCATGGTCCATACTACCTACACAGCCTCTACACACTAGCTATCCCTACAGCAAGTAGAATTAAGTAATCCTAGCACAGCTTCTAACAGTAGTACCTGGTATATTCAGTGGAAGGCCCCCACAATATCCACCTATCACACTATCAGCAACTCCTGTGGATGCTGTACTCCTATTTGAGACCTACCTATGCTTTTTCCCTGCCCTGTGGCTGCATCTCTGGATAGAAATAAATCAGCTGCACCTGAAACCCCTTCCTCTAATTGCAGAAAAGTGTTCCCCCATACAGGAGTTACATAGATACATAGACAGTGTCAGTAGATAAGGGCCTATGGCCCACCCAGTCTGCCCTTTTGAGTTTGTAAGTTCAGTTTATGTTTTCCTAGAAGTCTGTTGCCCTCACCTCTGACCTCCAGAATTCCTTTATGTCTATCCAATGCATTCTTAAATCCTTGATTGTTTTAGCCCCCACCACTTCCTCTGGCAGGGTGTTCCACTTGTCCACCACCCACTCTGTGAAGAAATTCTTCCTCACATTTCCTCTGTATTGTCCTCCCTCCAACTTCATCCCATACCTTCTAGTCCTGGAACATTTTGTTCGCTTACAAATAGTGTATTACTGCACCCTGTTCCTCCCTGTAAGATACTTGTATGTCTCTATCATATCCCCCTCTCTCCTCCTGTCTTCCAGGAGTACATGTTCAGTTTCTTCAACCTGTCCTCATAGGGCTTGTGATGCAATCCATGCACCATCTTTGTTGCCCTCCTCTGAACCTTCTCTTCCCTGTCTATGTCCTTACGTAGGTAAGGCTCCAGAACTGTACACTGTACTCCAGGTGAGGCCCACTTGTGTCTTGTATGCAGAATTACCACCCCTTTCCTGCTGGTGATGCCCCTGCCTATGCTCCCAGCATCCTATTTGCTTTACCTGCTGCCTTGTCACACTGTTTCCCTACCTTGAGGTCATCAGAGATGATAACCCCAAGATCCCTTTCCTGCTTGGTGCATGCTATATCCTCACCCCCTCCAACAGATGTATTGTGCCAGGGTTTTTGTGCCCCATATGCATTATCTTGCACTTCTTTGCATTGAATTTCAACTGCCAAATCCCTGACCAGTCTTTAAGTTTCTGAAGGTCCCTTCTCATTCTGTCTACACCTTCTGGTGTATCTACTCTGTTACAGGAGTTGTGATCTGGGGAGGAAGGGGGGAGGGGGGAATAGGGCCCACACCACACTCTCGTGAGAGTGTATCAGCCCTGTGTCTGCCCCTTTCTGCACCTCCAAGCACTGCAACCTCATCTGGAGGAAGGTCCCTCCTCTGGAGGAAGATCCCAACACAAACACTGTATTAAACAAAGTTGCACTACTGAGCTAAAGTTCACAGACTGAAAAGAATGTAATGCTTATCCAGCAACTAAATCCTTTCCCAACTGCTCAGCAAAGAAGGTTCGGACAACCTCTGCCAGACCCCACTGCTTCTGCAGTTAAGAGACCTCAGATACACTGTCCAACACACAGAAATGGCAGCTAAAAAACTACTTTAAATCACTTACAAACACCCTCAGCAACTAAGGCCCATTCTCTCTCTCTCTCTCTTCTTTCTATTTTCTCCTCTAGCTGAAGACTGAATAAGATGGCTGCTAACCTCTCCTTCTATCAGCACTAATCCCTGTAATATGATGCCTGCACTTGCAGGCCAGAGAGCCACATTTAAACACACAATCCTCAATTTGTCTACTAAAACTCTTAATCCTACCCAAATCAAATTTTAAAGCACAAAAAGGCAGTTAGGAACAGACCTCAAATACAATGTCAAATCTATTAGATTCATCTGACATGACCTTCCGGCCAGAACCCATGCTACCTTGGATCCTGTGCCCCACTGACCTCTAGGTACTCAATTATTCTTTCCTTCAGAAGTGACTCCATCACTTCCTACCACAGAGGTCAGACTGACAGGTCTGTAGTTTCCTGCCTCTGTCTTGGTCCCACTTTTGTGAAGGGAATCACATCCACCTTCCTCCAGTCCTCGGGTACCACACCATCCTCCCATGATTTATTAAAAAGAGTAGCCAGTGGTTTCACTAGTTCCTTCCTTAATTCTTTTAGAATTCTGGGGTGAATTCCATCAGTCCCCATTGCTTTGTCCACCTTCAGTTTTAGGAGTTCTTGCAGAACTCTTTCTTCTGTGAAAGGACTGGGATCGACCTCCCTATCAAGAGTGCTTCTGTTAATTGGATTAGGCACTTCCCCCTCCTCTTTTGTGAATACTGAGCAGAAATATTTATTCAGTATTCCTGCTTTTTCTCTGTCCCCCTCTGCCCACCCACCGTTCATTCTATTCAGCCTCACTATCCCTCCCTTTGTCTTTCTATGCTCGCTGATGTACCTATAAAAGGTTTTATCCCCCTTCTTAACTGAGTTGGCTATCTTTTCCTCAGTTTGGGCCTTTGCTATTCTGACTTCCCTCCCTGCTTCCTTCTGCCTTAACTGGTACAGCTCTCTGTCCTGCTCCTTCTGTGTTTCCTTATACTTCGGGAATGCTATCTTTTCTTCCTGACTTTCACAGCCACTCTCTTGAGAACCATAGTGGCTTTTCTTTCATTTGATTTGTTTATTTGCTTCACACAAAGGCTTGTTGCCTCTGTGATGGCAGTTTTGATAATTCCCATTGTTGCCCACACCTCCTTCTAGCCTGTTTGCTAGTGCTTTTCTGAGGCACTCCATCTTGCCAAAGTCAGCCCTCCTAAAGTCCAGTACCCTCACTTTTGATGGCTTGACTCTGTAGCTGAGTTTAACGTGAACCACACTGTTTGATGGTCACTTGTCCCCAGATGGCAACCCACTTCTAGATCTGAGATCCTCTCACTGCCCCTGCTTGAGAGTATGAGGTCTAAGATTGCTCCCTCACGAGTGGGTTCCAAACTAGCTGTTCAATGCCTGCCACCTGTAGGGTGTCAAGAATGGCCCTGCTCTTGGATGTGGCTGCAGCAAATGTGCTCCAGTTAACATCTGGCATATTCAGGTCTCCCTGAGCTCAGAGCTCAGATGTTCACATATCCTAGTTTTTAGTGGGTGGTTAGTCATACCCACATAAAAGCTCTACATAGACAGGTAGCCAGATAAATGAGATGATTAGTGCTGCAGTTGGTGAAGTGTCTTATATCAGAGATCTGAAGGTTATTAACTGAAGAAAAGTTTTAGTTTTAAGCAAGGTTTCAGATAATTTTTGGGGTGGAAGTCAAATACTTCATGGCTTGAAATATGGAAATCATTTCAGTTTTACTGAGTCAAAATATCTAGATGTCAATTTTGGGTAGTCAGAATAATTCCATCCAACAAATTTTAGCAGTCAAAATACTTCTAGTCCCATACTTTTAGAAGTCAACTCATTGTCCTTCTGAATACCCAACTGCAATCCATGCTACATTCACATAAATACATTCCTTAATGTTAGAAAATGAAAACAGTACAGTCATCAGTTGCAGACGTGTTTATTTCATGAATTGTTCTTGTGGTTCCATCACCAAGTAACTTCATCATGCTGTCATGCTACATACTATGTTAACTTGTTTGTAGACAGATGCCTGCTGTCTGCTAAATTCAAAGTGTGGTAATCACTCATACAGATAAACAGTAACACAGTCAAAGTCTCTTTCTCTCTGTCTATCCTTCCTATTAAATCTTTACTGTCATATTGGTTTTACTATCAGATCTGATTGTGTATTTTATAGGAATTAATTCATAAGGGTCTGCAAACTCACCAAAACATGTAGACTAGACTACTCTGTGCCCCATGAGAGTGCAGTTAAATAACACATTTATCTCAGCTTTAGAGAGGTAAGACACAAAAATACAGTTATGAACTGGATCACAAAACTGGACAAAGCTGATTGGCCGAGAGGTATTTGAAGCTGTGATGATATTAGGCTACATCACCATGGCTTCAAAAAGCCTCCAGTCATCAACCTCCTCACAACTTATATAGTCACACAAAAGTTACGCTTGCTGGGATTAGCTCCTTACTCGGTGCCACGTAGATTTCAAAAGTAGCGTGCGAACACCGTGTGCAACAGCATGCGAGTGGCAGCAATGGACGAGTACATTTTTTTCTTTCAAAAGCACGAACCAGAGACCCTTGCATTCTAGTAATTCTCACACAAACCACACCTCTAACTGCAAACCCTCTCCCCCACCAAAAGAAAGCCATGTGCCAGTCTTGTCCCAGACATTCATAACCGTTCTAATAGTAGCCCTTAGATAGAGTAACAGTCCCAAATGAATCACAACAAGATTCTTCCTTTTTCTCTTTCAGTATGACTATTCCATTAAATGCACCGGCAGTGCACATCATTGGCTCAGCTCTCCAACTTCTTTCACCTTACCAGTCCTCATCATCCAATTCATCCTACTTTGACCTAGTATAAAAATAATAAAAATAAAGTGCAGTGTGAATGGGGAACATTATATAAAAAAAAAAACACAATGGTAAGGAGCAGGTCACCCAGTCACATTCCTCTGTCATAGCCAACAACAGCACCACCTGCTGCCCAGAGCCTTTCAGGAACTATTTTATTTAAAGGTGTTCCTCCAACGCCCCCAAAACACATTTTGAACATGTTGTAAAATGTTTCTGGTTTTGTTCACTTTAAAAATGTTTAAACCACTTCATAATAGCAATAATGCACTCCAGAGTTTGGTATATCATGGGATATCATCACTGGATCATTGATGCACTCGCATGTGGCCTCATGCCCAACCACTTGAAGTGTGATGATATCCCATGATATACCACACCCTGTTATGCATTATTGCTGAAGTATACAACACCAGTGGGCAGTGGCAAATAAGCTGGGAAAAGAAATCAGATGTTATTTTGGCATAAATGTTTATTTTCACTTATAAGCACCATTGATTTCAGTTAGATGATTTATTTAATTTAGAACATGTTATATTAATACATTGATGATGGCATCAGCAGGGAGGCATGTCAAGATGCAAAGCATGAATGCTCATATAAAGTAGCTACCAAAACAAAACAACATCAACTAAAACAAACTTTTCAGTTTTGTTTTTATTCACTCTATTCGCACCCCATGTGCTCTTCCAGCGAAATATTCTATCGATGAGTACCACAACCAGAAACAAAATTAGGTCACAATGCCAGTATGCAGGACATAGAAAAAAGATAAAAGCCACATCACACATACTACAACTGTCTGCAACACCTCAAAAGTGAGCTGCTTCCCTCAAGCTCAAAGAATAAAAAGTAAAACTAAAGTATTATGAGAAACAATGACTGCAGTAGCAGTCATACAATACATCAGGAAGTGAGGGGGCAAACATATACTGTAGCTGCCGTATGCTGGCTGCCAGCCCAATGCCACAGTGACACACACACAAACAAACATAATTGGAGTAATCTAATCCAAATCTTCAATTTATGGTGCAACAGTTCATGGAGAGGATACTTCCTCGATCTGGACATACTAAAGGGTCCAGATGGTGGACTTGTGATGGGTTTGTACCATAAGGAGACTGATCGTAATCGTCTCTTGTTGTCTAGTAGCTGCCACCCACCACACCTTCAAAACATCCCTAAATCTCAGTTTTACAGGGTCAAATGAAATTGCTCTGATTTTGAAACATGTGCTGTGAGATGTAATGAGCTAAGCCTGAGGTTTGTTGATGGGGTATAGCACAACACATTTTGGACAAGGTCCAGCAACAGGTAGACCAGGTTTCTAGGCAGGAGCTGTTGTAATACAGACATAGAGAGGATACTGTACGAGATAAGGTCTGATTCATCACCAGATATGGTGTGGATTGGGGTGGCTAAAGTTGCAATTCTGCTTTAGTGGAATTTCCAAAATTTCAGAAATTTCATGGGAATTGCAGAACTTTCCTCATTGGTGAAACTGGGATTTTCCACGGATTTTGCAAAGTTCTATGGACTTTTTTGTGAGTTATGGAAATTCATATAAACTGTGGAATTTATTCTGTCCACAGTTTAATGAAATGTCCATGAATAAACAACCTGCTTGTGCAACCATACAGTCATTCACTGACAATTCAGTGGGTCACTGGTAGTGGAGGAGAGAAGAGTGCTGTGCTAGTGGTCCACTCAGGGGCAGGTGGGAAGGGGAGTGGGGAAGTGGCAGATGAACTGTCAGGGTGGTGATTGGGGGGGTCCAATAGACACCAGGGCATTGGGATTTTTTTTTATAAGGGATCAGCGATGGGGAAGTCCACTAGCCATAAGGGAATACTAGGAATAGAGGGGGATGAGTTGCTGGACTTCTGACTGTTTATTTGTGAATTAAGGAAGCCAGGATAGGGAATGTGGTCTGCTAGACTTCAGGGAAACAATATATGTTTAGGGCCATGATTAGTGGGTGGAGGGGGCCCTAAAACCAGGAAGATCCATGGAAGGGATTGAGGTTATTTACTGGGACCCCTGATCAGTGGGGACGGATTAATGAATTAAACTGCAGTTAAAAAAAGCCTCAGAACTGACCATTGACAGTGATCCTTTCTGCTGATTTTTTTTCTGCAGTTTAATAAATTAACCCACAGTTTGTATAGAAAAGTAGAAACATAGAATTTGATGGCAGATAAGGACCGCTTGCCACCTAGTCTGCCCATTTCCCTACCTAACGGATAAGCTGCAGATCCTAGTTAACCAACAGCCTACTTCCTCCTACCCCCACTAAATTGCCTTATGTCTGTCCCATACATTCTTGAATTGCCCCAATGTTTTTGACTCTATGACCTCCTCAGGAATACTGTTCCATGTATCCACAATCCTGGAAGAAATACTTCCTCACATTACCTCTGAGCCATCCCCCTCTATCTTCAAATCATTCCCCTTGTTCTTGTACATTTCTTTTCTGAAAGATGCTACCTTTGGGACTTTGTTGATTCCCTTGATGTATTTGAAAGTTTCTATCATGTCTCCCATCTCCTCCTTTCCTCGAGGCTTTACATCTTAAGTTCCTTTAGTCTTTCTTCATATGTCTTCTGATGCAGACCCAGCATCATTTTGGTTGCCCTCCTCTGGACAGCCTCCAACCTGTCCATGTCTTTGTGGAGATTGGGTCTCCAGTACTGTACACAGTACTCCAGATGTGGTCTTACCAACTGTTTGTACAGAGGCACAAACTTCCTGTTTTCTTCTGGTGATGCACCTCCTATGCATTCCAGTATCCCCCAGCCCTCCTTATTGCCTTCTCACATTGCTGGCCCACCTTTAGGTCATCTGATATGACTACCCCAGGTCCCTTTCCATTTTTGTTGTCAGTATCTCATCCCCACTGTGTAGTCTTCCCTGGGTTTTGTTTCCCAGGTGCATTACTTGCACTTCTTTGTATTGAATCAGAGCTGCCATACATTTAACCATTCCTCCAACCTTGCCAAGTCCCTTTTCATCCTTTCCACCCCACCTTGCATATCAACCATGTTGCAACTCTTTGTGTCATTGGCAAAGAGACATACTTTCCCTTCCAGTTCCTCTGCAATGTCACTTATAAAGACATTAAAAGGACCCGCCTGATACTGAACCCTGCGGTACACCAGTAGTAACCCTCCTTTCTTCATTGTGGACTCCATTTACTATTACCCGCTGTGTCCTGTTGTCCAACCAGTGTTTACCCAGGCTACCATCCTGGGACAGACTCCTAGGATGGCTAATTTGTTTATTAATCTTTTGTGCGAAAATGTGTAAATGCCTTGATAAAGTCTAGGTATGTCATGTCCTCAGTCCCTCACTGGTCTACTGCTTTGGTCACCCAGTCAAAGACATCAATTTGATTTTTCTGACCTTCCTGCTGTGAATTAATGCTGCCTTGGGTCCTGTGCCCCACTGGCCTCTAGGTACTTAACAGTTCTTTCCTTCAAAAGTGAGTCCATCGTTTTCCCTACAACTGAGATCAAACTGATAGGTCTGTAGTTTCCTGCCTCTGTCTTGCTCCCACTTTTGTGAAGGGGACTCACATCTGCCATCCTCCAGTCCTCAGGTACCACCATCCTCCCATGATTTATTAAAAGGGTAGTCAGTGGTGTTACTAGTTCTTCCTTAGTTCTTCTAGAATTCTGTGATGAATTCTATCAGGCCCATTGCTTTATCCACCCTCAGTTTTAAGAGTTTTTCAGAACCCTTTCTTCTGTGAAAGGACTAATATCAACCCCCTTTCCAGAGTGCTTCTATTGACTGGATGAGGTATTTTCCTTGTTTTCCATTGTGAATACTGAGCAGAAGTATTCATGCAGTATCCCAGATTTTTCACTGTCGCTCTCTGCCCAACCACCTTCTTCTTTGTTCAGCCTCAGTATCCCTGCCTTAGTCTTTCTTTCTTTGCTCTCTAATGTACATATAAAGGTTTTATCCCCTTCTTAACCGAGCTGGCTATCTTTTCCTCAGTTTGGGTCTTGCTATTCTGACTGCTTACCAGCTTCCTTCTGCTTTAACTGGTACAGTTCTCTGTCCTGCTCCTTCTATTTCCTTATACTTCCTGAATGCTATCTTTTCTCCCTAACCTTCCCGTCACTTCTTTTGAGAACCTTAACGGCTTTTCTTTCATTTTGATTTATTGGCTTCCAACAAAGGCTTGTTGCCTCTGTGATAAGAGTTTTGATGTTTCCTCATTGTTGGGCCACCCACCTTCTTGCCTGTTTGCTAGTGCTTTCTGAGGCACTCTCCCATTTTGACAAAATCAGCCTCCTGAAATCTAGTATCTTCACTTTTGTGTGGCTTGACTTTACAGCTAAGTTTATCATGAGCCACACTGTTTGATGGTCTTCTGTTCCCAGATGGCTACCTACCTACTTCAAGATCAAAGATCCTCTCCATCCCCATTTGAGAGTACCAGGTCTAAGACCGCTCTCTGCAGTGGGTTCCAAAACTAGCTGTCTGAGTATGGCCCTGTGGGCCTCCAGGATAGCCCTGCTCTGGGATGTGGCTGCAGCAAGGTGCTCCAGTCAACATCTGGCATATTCAGGTCCCCATCAGCAATATCTCCCTTTCTCTGCCATCCTAAGGATGCCTTATATCATTTCTTGTCCATTCCCCCTGAGATAGGGGTCTGTATGCAACCCCTGTGCAGATTGTAGAGCCATTTCCAGACTCCAGGGTGACCCACAGTGCCTCCTCTCCTCCCTGTTTACCCTTTAGTTCTGTTGCTTTTATCCCTTCCCTTACATAGAGAGCTATTCCTCCTCCTCCTCTTCTTCCCTCCCTGTCCCTCCTGTAGATTGTGTACCCTGGTATGTTGACATCCCAGTCTTGGTTCTCTGTGTACCTTGTTTGTGTGACTGCCACAATATCCAGGCATCCCTCTTCCATCAAGGCCACAATTTTGGGGAGCTTTTTACCTAGACTACGGGCATTGGTGCTCATTACCCTCCATTTTTTTATGGCTTTATTTCATTTCGCTCAATCCCAGTCCCTACTGCCTTTGTCTTTTTCTCCATTTACCCCTGCCATTCTCCCTATTGACTGCTCTGTCTTGGTGTTTACCTCACTAAACACCCTGATTTTTTTGGGGGGCTAGGATTTTCCTTCTCCTTTTCAGTGGCCCCAGCTAGTTTAAATGCTTGCCATTGACATTTAAACCTATCACCTAACATCCTGGTTCCCCTCCCAGACAGATGAAGACCATTGCACCTGCATGAGCCTGCATCCCTCAGGTGGAGCCCCAGTCCCCAATGAAAATCCCTGAGCTCTGCACCAGCTTTTCAACTAGTCCTTGAATCCCATGGGCGGAGTACCCTAGCCTCATCCATGTCATAGACAGGTAGCACTTTCAAGAAAGTTACCTTGTATATATTTTTCCACAGTTTTAAGGTTGAATTTCTGTGAAGTTCTGAAAATGATTTCCTAACTTTCATGGAAGTGAAATTTGCACTTTCACTGAAATTCTGCCTCTGGAAAATTTTCTTTGCACATCCTAGTGTGGATAGTGAGGATGTTAGGACGATCTTGTTAAAACACTGGCACATTTGAAAACTGAACCAGCTCTTAAGGGTGTTGTAGAGGAGACATTACAGATGATTTATAATCAAGATAAACACCTGAGGGATTCTTTAGTCCATAGTTTCATACCTCACAGTAAGCCTTATTCCATGGGTTGGACTCCCACAGCACCTAAAGGATGTTATCAATGTGGCTGGTGTGTACAGTGCAGAGTAATACTTAAAACTAAAACTTTTTCTTCAGTTAAAAACCCTCGGATCTTTGATATAAGATACTTCAACAACTGCAGCACTAATCATGTCATTTTTCTGGCTACCTGTTTATGTGGGGCTTTTTTTGTTGGCATGATTAGCCACCACTAAAAACTAGGATATGCAAACATCTGAGCTCAGTGAAACTTAAAGGTTGCAAGAGTGCCCTTGTTTACATCTGTTGGAGGTAGGAGTGACAGGAGCCATGATTTTCCCTTAATTGGAATTGGGGCCACAAGAAGGTAATGTCAATGCCATACTATTTGAAAAGAATCTTTATGGATTTATACTTTGGGTGCACTTAAGGTTCCAGGTTTGAATGATGGCATTGACCTTACTGTACATTTGCACAAATGAAAATGTGTATGTTAACATAGTTCAACTTATACATACATACGAATATGCCGGCAGAAACAGACCACCCGGTCTATCTAAGCCTGCTCGAGTGTGCAGCAAACATCCCTAGTGTGCAGCTGCCCCAACCCCCTCTCCCTTTTGTCATCCCACTGCCACCCCCTACCCTCACACTCCCCTGTTCCCTGTCCCATGCCGTTTTGAAGCTATTCACAAATTTAGATAATACCACCCATTCTGGTAGGGCGTTCCATTTTTCTAACACCCTCTCTGTGAAATAGTGTCTCCTCATCTCCCTCCTAATTCTTCCCCCCTCAATTCTTAGCCCATGCCCCGGTGACCCTTTCCCTCCTTAACTTAAAGATCCCATCTGCCCCATCCTTATTGATTCCCCTCAGATGCTTGAATGTCTCTATCATGTCCCCCATGTCCCTTCTATCCTCCAGGGTGTACAAATTGAGGTCTCCCAGCCTGCTGTCATAGTCTCTCCCCTCCATTCCACATATCATCTTTGTTGACCTCCTCTGCACCCCCTCCAGCAGCCTGATATCACGCTTTAGGAATGGCCTTCAGAACTGCACACAATACTCCAAGTGCGGCCTTACCAGCGATCTGTAGAGGGGCAAGATCACTTCACTTCACCTGGAAGAAAACCCCCTTGCTATGCACCCCAGCATTTTGTTTGCTTTTGCAGCCACTCTCCTGCTCTGGAAAGTGTTGTGCATGGTCCCTGTTATCATTACCCCAAGGTCCTTCTCCTCCTCTGTGATCCCCAGCTTAACCCCCCCAGCCAGTATTCTCTCCATGGGTTCTTCATGCCAAAGTGCAAACCTTACACTTCTTTGCATTGAACCCTAGCTGCCACCTCTCTGGCCACTCCTCTAGCTTGCTTAGGTCTCCCTGCAGCTGCTTCCACCCTTCCTCTCCATCCACCACTTCTCCGATTTTGGTGTCATCAGTAAAGAGACTTACCTTGTTCACCACCCCATGTCCAATGTCTGATATGAATAGCCTAAACAATACTGGCTTCAACACAGAGCCTATGGCACCCCTCATCACCGGCCTTGGAGTTCAGAGCTCCCCTCTCACTACTACCTGTTGCAGACTCCACTCAGCCAGCTCGTAATCCAGTTTGTCATTTTTGCCCTACTCCTACACAGTTAGCTTCCCCCCAAGCTGCCCTGAGGCACCGAATCGAAGGCCTTGCTGAAGTCCAAGTAAGAACATCCACCGCATGACCCATATCCAGGTCACCTGTCACCCAGTCATAATATTGTATCAGGTTGGTTTGACAAGACTTCCCTGAAACAAACCCATGCTGCCTCATATCCTGGAGGCCATTGTCCTCCAGGTACAGCAACAGTCTTTCCTTTAGTATCGTTTCCATGAGTTTGCATACTATGGAGGTGAGACTTACCGGATGATAATTACCCAGTTCATCCCTTGGCCCGCTCTTGTGTAATGGCACTGCATATGCCGTCTTCCAGTCCAGTGGCACACATCCCGACTCCAGGGAGGTGCTGTACAGATCTGCCAAAGGCTCCGCCAACACCTCTGCCATCTCGCTCAGCACCCTGAGGTGGATACCATCCGGTCCTGATGCCTTGTCTACCTTCAGTGCCCTCAGTCCCTCTAGGGCTCAACTTACCTCAATTCTTCCATCTGTCACCGCCTCTCCTCCTGTCCCCACCCTCCCAGACCATGCTGAAAGTGGTCCCCCCTTTTCTTCTGTGAACACGGAACAAAAGCATTCATTACTTCTGCCTGCTCTTCTCCCTTTTCCGTCTATGCCCCACCCCTTTTTATCCTCACTATTGTTTCCTTGTACTTTCTTTTCTCCCTGATGTATCTGAAGAATAGGTAGCACACTCGCCTCTGAGGCTGGGAGATCAGAGGGCTGTGGGTTCAGTTCCCACATCTGGCACTTGGGTTAATATCGCAGTACTGACACTGTAGTGCAGCATGAGAGGGGTGCTGCACTTCTGAGGTGCCGTCTTTCGGATGAGACATTAAACCGAGGTCCCATCTGCCTGGATTGGTGGTAGTTCAGGTGGATGTTAAAGATCCCATGGCACTTATCGAAAAAAGAGTAGAGGAATTTCCCCGGTGTCCTGGCCAAATTTCCCTCATTCACTAAAAATACCACCAACAGATTAATCTGGTTCAAGGTCAGTTGGCATTCATCTGTATCCCCCTTCCCCGGGTCGTGCCTGAAAATAGGCAGGATTTGTCTAGTGCACTTACCCGGTCAACAAAAGCTAAATAAATAAAAGTCTTCCCCCCTCCATTGATTCCCTGTGCTAATCTTAGCTCCCTCTGGGCCTTGGCTTCTCTCACTTTTCTGGTCACCTCCTGGACCATCTTGCATATTCCTCCTGTCCACTTCCTTCCCTGTCCTCCTAAACCTCTGATGAGCCACTCATTTTGCCTTCACCACCTCCACAACTTTACTGTTCAACCAGCATGGTTTCCTTGCTCTGCTTCTCTTACTCTGTGCCTTGGTGCAGGCTTCTGTTGCTTCTTTAACCCCCATTTAATAATATCCAATTTCAGCTCCACGTCCATCTCATGCCTTATGCCCTCCAGTTTCCCTTTCAGTACTTCCTGCATCCTCCCAAAGTCCACCCCTGAGTTTACCACCTGGGTAATTGATTTCTCTGGCTCCCCAAACATTGTGATATTAAACTACACTGTTTGGTGATTGCTCGTCAGATATGAGTCCTCTACCTTTATTTCCCTTACTGCCTCCCATTTGACAATACTGGATCTAAGGTGTTCTTTAGCCTAGTGAGTACAGTAACCAACAGTATCAGGAGACCCTCCTGGATCGCATCCAGGAGCACTTGTTCCCTAGTACTGGAGGTGACTGGAATGCTCAGTCAACCCCTAGCAAGTTGAAATCCCCACAATGACCACCTTTCCATTTCTACATACCTTTTGATTTGTCCTGCTAGCTCCCTGTCAAACTCCTCAGACAGGGATGGTGGCCTGTATACCACCCCAAATCTTAGTTTCCTACCCCTTGAGTCTAGGAGCTGCAGCCAGATTGCCTCTGTTCTCCTTTCTTCTCCCTCATCCCTTGTGCACTTGATCTCGTCCCTCACATAGACTGCCACCCACCCCCTCCCCTCCTTATGGTCCTTCTTGTATAATTTGTATCCTGGGATTTCCAGATCCCAGTCCTGGTGCTCAGTTGCCCACATTTCTGTGACAGCTGCAATATCCACCCTCCACACTGCTAAAAGTGCCTGTAGCTCAGTGGATTTGTTTCCAGGCTTCTTGCATTCAGTGAGACCACCCTCCATAATGCCCCTTCCTTCACTCACCTCCATCTTGTCCCTTCTACTCCCTCGTTTGTTGGCCTCCTGAGTCCTTCCCTGCTAGCCTGGTGGGTAAGCTGTGACTGCATTGTATTGGATCCCAGCCTACCTGCTGTCCACTTGCCACCCCCACCTAGTTTAAATCCACCCTTGTTGCAATATACCTGTCCAGTCTTTGCTTTATACCTCCTTCCCTCCCCACTCAAGTGCAGCCTATCCCTTGCAAACAGATTGTTATTATCCCAGGTACTGCCCCAGCTGCTCACAACCCCATACCCCTTAGTTCAGCACCATTCTACCAACCATCGCTCAACTCTGTAATCCTCTCCTTTCTCACTGTGCTTGTGCAGGGCACTGGAGCACTTCAGAGAGGCCACAGACTCTCAGTCTCCTCACACAACCTTTCCACTTCCTCAATTATCTCCCTTGTTACCTCCACCATTTCCCTGCAAGGTCTTTTGTCCCCACATGTACCACAATGTGTGGTTTCCTTCTACCCTCTTCTGAACCTTAGGATTGCCTGTCCTGCCATGTCTGCCTTTAATCCTGGTATAGACTCCACCCATATCCTACTGTGCCTCTCCCTTGCCACCCCATGTGATCCCTTGAGTATGGAGTCCCCCAAAACCAGTACACCTCCTTTTCCTTGTGCCCATTGCCACCCCCCACCCAGGTTCTCATTTTGGAGCCACTCAAGACCATGTTTTTATCATGTGCCCCAGTATCTTCCCCCCGTCCCTCCCAATTAAGACCCCTTCCTCTCCACCCGTTTGACTGTCAACCTCCTTCTCCCTTCTCACCTCTCCGAGTATTATCCCTTCCCCGTCATACCATGCTCAGTCTCTCCACTTATAATGCCCCCACACCCTCTTCTTTGTGAGTGCTATCCCTTGTGCAATCACCTCCTGCATCCTCTTTTCCATGTGTTTCTAGCAAAGTAAACATGTTCCCTATCCCCTTTGTCTTACTATGTGCTTTCTCCTCCATCCTGCCTACTGCTGCTCCTCTTATTCTAGGTTCTACTAGAGTCCACCTTTCATCAGCTGGCCTCCTATCTAGTTTGCCCTCCCCTTCCCTTGACTCACTGTTCCTTCTCTTGGTGCCCCAAAATACTCTCAGATGTCAGCCCTCCCACCGATGACATCCACCTCTCAACCTCCTAGCTCCCTGCCCAGCCACTGAACTTGTTCCTCAGCTTCCTTAGCCTGTGGCATATTGGGCACCCTCCCAGCCTCCACAGTATATTCATTAGCATTGCTGCTCCACAACCATTGCACCCAACAATCCTACCCATGGTCCATACTACCTACACAGCCTCTACACTAGCTATCCCTACAGCAAGTAGAATTAAAGTAATCCTAGCACAGCTTCTAACAGTAGTACCTGGTATATTCAGTGGAAGCCCCCCACAATATCCACCTATCACACTATCAGCAACTCCTGTGGATGCTGTACTCCTATTGAGACCTACCTATGCTTTTCCCTGCCTGTGGCTGCATCTCTGGATAGAAATAAATCAGCTGCACCTGAAACCCCTTCCTCTAATTGCAGGGCAGGTGTTCCCCTATATCAGGAGTTACATAGATACATAGACAGTGTCAGTAGATAAGGGCCTATGGCCCACCCAGTCTGCCCTTTTGAGTTTGTAAGTTCAGTTTATGTTTTCCTAGAAGTCTGTTGCCCTTACCTCTGACCTCCAGAATTCCTTTATGTCTATCCAATGCATTCTTAAATCCTTGATTGTTTCAGCCCCCACCACTTCCTCTGGCAGGTGTTCCTTGTCCACCACCCACTCTGTGAAGAAATTCTTCCTCACATTTCCTCTGTATTGTCCTCCCTCCAACTTCATCCCATACCTTCTAGTCCTGGAACATTTTGTTCGCTTACAAATAGTGTATTACTGCACCCTGTTCCTCCCTGTAAGATACTTGTATGTCTCTATCATATCCCTCTCTCCTCCTGTCTTCCAGGAGTACATGTTCAGTTTCTTCAACCTGTCCTCATAGGGCTTGTGATGCAATCCATGCACCATCTTTGTTGCCCTCCTCTGAACCTTCTCTTCCCTGTCTATGTCCTTACGTAGGTAAGGTCTCCAGAACTGTACACTGTACTCCAGGTGAGGCCCACTTGTGTCTTGTAGCAGAATTACCACCCCCCTTTTCCTGCTGGTGATGCCCCTGCCTATGCTCCCCAGCATCCTATTTGCTTTACCTGCTGCCTTGTCACACTGTTTCCCTACCTTGAGGTCATCAGAGATGATAACCCCAAGATCCCTTTCCTGCTTGGTGCATGCTATATCCTCACCCCCTCCAACAGATGTATTGTGCCAGGGTTTTTGTGCCCCATATGCATTATCTTGCACTTCTTTGCATTGAATTTCAACTGCCAAATCCCTGACCAGTCTTTAAGTTTCTGAAGGTCCCTTCTCATTCTGTCTACACCTTCTGGTGTATCTACTCTGTTACAGGAGTTGTGATCTGGGGAGGAAGGGGAGGGGAATAGGCCCACACCACACCTCGTGAGTGTATCAGCCTATGTCTGCCTTTCTGCACCTCCAAGCACTGCAACCTCATCTGGAGGAAGGTCCTCCTCTGGAGGAAGATCCCAACACAAACACTGTATTAAACAAAGTTGCACTACTGAGCTAAAGTTCACAGACTGAAAAGAATGTAATGCTTATCCAGCAACTAAATCCTTTCCCCAACTGCTCAGCAAAGAAGGTTCGGACAACCTCTGCAGACCCCACTGCTTCTGCAGTTAAGAGACCTCAGATACACTGTCCAACACACAGAAATGGCAGCTAAAAAACTACTTTAAATCACTTACAAACACCCTCAGCAACTAAAGGCCCATTCTCTCTCTCTCTCTCTCTCTCTTTCTATTTCTCTCCTCTAGCTGAAGACTGAATAAGATGGCTGCTAACCTCTCCTTCTATCAGCACTAATCCCTGTAATATGATGCCTGCACTTGCAGGCCAGAGACCACATTTAAACACACAATCCTCAATTTGTCTACTAAAATCCCTTAATCCTACCCAAATCAAATTTTAAAGCACAAAAAGGCAGTTAGAACAGACCTCAAATACAATGTCAAATCTATTAGATTCATCTGACATGACCTTCCGCTGTGAACCCATGCTACCTTGGATCCTGTGCCCCACTGACCTCTAGGTACTCAATTATTCTTTCCTTCAGAAGTGACTCCATCACTTTCCCTACCACAGAGGTCAGACTGACAGGTCTGTAGTTTCCTGCCTCTGTCTTGGTCCCACTTTTGTGAAGGGGAATCACATCCACCTTCCTCCAGTCCTCGGGTACCACACCATCCTCCCATGATTTATTAAAAAGAGTAGCCAGTGGTTTCACTAGTTCCTTCCTTAATTCTTTTAGAATTCTGGGGTGAATTCCATCAGTCCCCATTGCTTTGTCCACCTTCAGTTTTAGGAGTTCTTGCAGAACTCTTTCTTCTGTGAAAGGACTGGGATGAGCCTCCTATCAAGAGTGCTTCTGTTATGGATTAGGCACTCCCCTCCTCTTTTGTGAATACTGAGCAGAAATATTTATTCAGTATTCCTGCTTTTCTCTGTCCCCTCTGCCCACCCACCGTTCATTCTATTCAGCCTCACTATCCCTCCTTTGTCTTTCTATGCTCTCGATGTACCTATAAAGGTTTTATCCCCTTCTTAACTGAGTTGGCTATCTTTTCCTCAGTTTGGGCCTTTGCTATTCTGACTTCCCTCCTGCTTCATTCTGCCTTAACTGGTACAGCTCTCTGTCCTGCTCCTTCTGTGTTTCCTTATACTTCGGAATGCTATCTTTTCTTCCTGACTTTCACAGCCACCTCTTGAGAACCATAGTGGCTTTTCTTTCATTTTGATTTGTTTATTTGCTTCACACAAAGGCTTGTTGCCTCTGTGATGGCAGTTTTGATAATTCCCCATTGTTGCTCCACACCTCCTTCTAGCCTGTTTGCTAGTGCTTTTCTGAGGCACTCTCCCATCTTGCCAAAGTCAGCCCTCCTAAGTCCAGTACCCTCACTTTTGTGGCTTGACTCTGTAGCTGAGTTTAACGTGAACCACACTGTTTGATGGTCACTTGTCCCCAGATGGCAACCCACTTCTAGATCTGAGATCCTCTCACTGCCCCCGTTTGAGAGTATGAGGTCTAAGATTGCTCCCTCACAGTGGGTTCCAAACTAGCTGTCTAATGCCTGCCACCTGTAGGGTGTCAAGAATGGCCCTGCTCTTGGATGTGGCTGCAGCAAATGTGCTCCAGTTAACATCTGGCATATTCAGGTCTCCCTGAGCTCAGAGCTCAGATGTTCACATATCCTAGTTTTGTGGGTGGTTAGTCATACCCACATAAAAAGCTCTACATAGACAGGTAGCCAGATAAATGAGATGATTAGTGCTGCAGTTGGTGAAGTGTCTTATATCAGAGATCTGAAGGTTATTAACTGAAGAAAAGTTTTAGTTTTAAGCAAGGTTTCAGATAATTTTTGGGGTGGAGTCAAATACTTCCATGGCTAAATATGGAAATCATTTCAGTTTTACTGGAGTCAAATACTCTAGATGTCAATTTTGGGTAGTCAGAATAATTCCATCCAACAAATTTTAGCAGTCAAAATACTTCTAGTCCCATACTTTTAGAAGTCAACTCATTGTCCTTCTGAATACCCAACTGCAATCCATGCTACATTCACATAAATACATTCCTTAATGTTAGAAAATGAAAACAGTACAGTCATCAGTTGCAGGCGTGTTTATTTCATGAATTGTTCTTGCGGTTCCATCACCAAGTAACTTCATCATGCTGTCATGCTACATACTATGTTAACTTGCTTGTAGACAGATGCCTGCTGTCTGCTAAATTCAAAGTGTGGTAATCACTCATACAGATAAACAGTAACACAGTCAAAGTCTCTCTTTCTCTCTGTCTATCCTTCCTATTAAATCTTTTACTGTCATATTGGTTTTACTATCAGATCTGATTGTGTATTTTATAGGGAATTAATTCATAAGGGTCTGCAAAACTCACCAAAACATGTAGACTAGACTACTCTGTGCCCCATGAGAGTGCAGTTAAATAACACATTTATCTCAAGCTTTAGAGAGTAAGACACAAAAATACAGTTATGAACTGGATCACAAAACTGGACAAAGCTGATTGGCCGAGAGGTATTTGAAGCTGTGATGATATTAGGCTACATCACCATGGCTTCAAAAGCCTCCAGTCATCAACCTCCTCACAACTTATATAGTCACACAAAAGTTCGCTTGCTGGGATTAGCTCCTTATCGGTGCCACTCGTACTTTCAAAAGTAGCGTCGCAACACCGTGTGCAACAGCATCGAGTGGCAGCAATGAGCCAGTACATTTTTTCTTTCAAAAGCACGAACCAGAGACCCTTGCATTCTAGTAATTCTCACACAAACCACACCTCTAACTGCAAACCCTCTCCCCACCAAAAAAAGCCATGTGCCAGTCTTGTCCCAGACATTCATAACCGTTCTAATAGTAGCCCTTAGATAGAGTAACAGTCCCAAATGAATCACAACAAGATTCTTCCTTTTCTCTTTCAGTATGACTATTCCATTAAATGCACCGGCAGTGCACATCATTGGCTCAGCTCTCCAACTCTCTTCACCTTACCAGTCCTCATCATCCAATTCATCCTACTTTGACCTAGTATAAAATAATAAAAATAAAGTGCAGTGTGAATGGAACATTATATAAAAAAAAAAAAAAAACACAATGGTAAGGAGCAGGTCACCCAGTCACATTCCTCTGTCATAGCCAACAACAGCACCACCTGCTGCCCAGAGCCTTTCAGGAACTATTTTATTTAAAGGTGTTCCTCCAACGCCCCCAAAACACATTTTGAACATGTTGTAAAATGTTTCTGGTTTTGTTCACTTTAAAAAATGTTTAAACCACTTCATAATAGCAATAATGCACTCCAGAGTTTGGTATATCATGGGATATCATCACTTCTCGGATCATTGATGCACTCGCATGTGGCCTCATGCCCAACCACTTGAAGTGTGATGATATCCCATGATATACCACACCCTGTTATGCATTATTGCTGAAGTATACAACACCAGTGGGCAGTGGCAAATAAGCTGGGAAAAGAAATCAGATGTTATTTTGGCATAAATGTTTATTTTCACTTATAAGCACATTGATTTCAGTTAGATGATTTATTTAATTTAGAACATGTTATATTAATACATTGATGATGGCATCAGCAGGGAGGCATGTCAAGATGCAAAGCATGAATGCTCATATAAAGTAGCTACCAAAACAAAACAACATCAACTAAAACAAACTTTTCAGTTTTGTTTTTATTCACTCTATTCGCACCCCATGTGCTCTTCCAGCGAAATATTCTATCGATGAGTACCACAACCAGAAACAAAATTAGGTCACAATGCCAGTATGCAGGACATAGAAAAAAGATAAAAGCCACATCACACATACTACAACTGTCTGCAACACCTCAAAAGTGAGCTGCTTCCCTCAAGCTCAAAGAATAAAAAGTAAAACTAAAGTATTATGAGAGAAACAATGACTGCAGTAGCAGTCATACAATACATCAGGAAGTGAGGGGGCAAAACATATACTGTAGCTGCCGTATGCCAGGCTGCCAGCCCAATGCCACAGTGACACACACACAAACAAACATAATTGGAGTAATCTAATCCAAATCTTCAATTTATGGTGCAACAGTTCATGGAGAGGATACACTTCTCGATCTGGACATACTAAAGGTCCAGATGGTGGACTTGTGATGGGTTTGTACCATAAGGAGACTGATGTAATCGTCTCTTGTTGTCTAGTAGCTGCCACCCCACCACACCTTCAAAACATCCCTAAATCTCAGTTTTACAGGGTCAAATGAAATTGCTCTGATTTTGAAACATGTGCTGTGAGATGTAATGAGCTAAGCCTGAGGTTTGTTGATGGGGTATAGCACAACACATTTGGACAAGGTCCAGCAACAGGTAGACCAGGTTTCTAGGCAGGAGCTGTTGTAATACAGACATAGAGAGATACTGTACGAGATAAGGTCTGATTCATCACCAGATATGGTGTGGATTGGGAGTGAGCTAAAGTTGCGAATTCTGCTTTAGTGGAATTTCCATAAAATTTCAGAAATTTCATAGAATTGCAGAACTTTCCTCATTGGTGAAACTGGGATTTTCCACGGATTTTGCAAAGTTCTCGGACTTTTTTGTGAGTTGTGGAAAATTCATATAAACTGTGGAATTTATTCTGTCCACAGTTTAATGAAATGTCCATGAATAAACAACCTGCTTGTGCAACCATACAGTCATTCACTGACAATTCAGTGGGTCACTGGTAGTGGAGGAGAGAAGAGTGCTGTGCTAGTGGTCCACTCAGGGCAGGTGGGAAGGGGAGTGGGAAGTGGCAGATGAACTGTGCATGTTCCAAATTTACCCACAGTGCTTCTTCCTCCTGTTTACCCTTTTGTTCTGTTGCTTTTATTCCTTCCCTTATGTAAAGAACTACCCTCCCTTCTTTACCCTCCCTGTCCCTCCTGTAGATAGTGTATCTCTGAGATGTTTACCAGGTATGTTTACTCTGGTATGTTAAAAGAGGTACCCACTATCTGGCAGTGGTTTTGTGGGATCAGGACACCTTTCTGGGATTAGTTTTGACCTGGTCTGAAGTGCAGAAGCTGTTTAAGCTTTGCCTCTTCTACCCCTAGCTCTATGGGCACCTCTGTTGAATAACTGTCTGCCATTCCTCCTTTCTGTAGGCCTGGAGCTAAAATTTTGAAAAATTGCCTTATACTCATCAACTTTTTCATGTACCCTTCTGTGTTGTTCCAAAAGGGAGGTCCCGCAAAGAGTAAATAATTTGCCATATGCTGTATGTCAGAAGGCAAGCCTGTAGTTATTAACTGTGCCTATCCTTGTGGGCACTGAACATGCTATTACTATAGAGGCTGTGTCATTAATGTCAACTGCTATTTGAAACTGGTACTTGGCAGTTACCAAACTAGCATTCACTGTATGGACAATTTGTGTTTTCTCCTGGCTTATTAAACTTTCATAATGAGGCATAATAAATGGTATCTTATATTACTTTCTGATAGGTGTACTGTAGCTCAAAAATGCTGCCTCTTGAAATCAGGGTTGTGGAGGGCAAGCTCTTTTTACCCAAATTGCCATTTTTGCTAGAATCTGTCTGCAGAAACTGTGGTAAATTCACTTTTGCCTTTTTCACATGCAGCCTCCTGAATTGGGCATTCAGGCTGGGATGTGCGACACAAACTCAGAGCCCTTTCTTTGAACAACCTACAGTACCTTTTTTTCAACTGTCTGTCAATTGCCAAAGTTAAAGATGGAGTCTGAAAAATCTTTTTGTTGTATTTTTTAAAGTTTTATGACTAGGATCAAACGCTTTTGATGAAGAAAGCTCCAACATTCTCATAAACTCCACTTCCTCCCATCAGCCTGTTTCAGTAGCATGTAAAGCATTTTTGGGTATGCACTGTGTGGCCTATACTGGAAGGGAGGGCATTAGGGATATGCTGAAACTTATCTGGTACCTGTCTGTTCATTTTACTTTTAACCAACTTACTCTGGCAAGCCAATTTGTAGAGTTGGTTCTAGATAGCAGAGGGACCTGTTTTGAACACTGTGTTTAGTGGGCTTAAAAGGATTACAGTCTGTTGGCTATTATGGCAAGTTCTCATGGTGGAGAAGTGGAAGTCTGATTACAGTCTCTACTGCATGAGCTAGCACATCCCAGCTCAACGCTTGATAAATTTCATAGGAAATTAGGCTGTTGGACAAATATATAGGGATTAATAGGAGTGAGAAGTGGACTAGGGAGAACTACAACCCAGTTCTGCTGAAGAAGTAGCATGATAGGGTTCACATGCACTGCTACATATTCTCATAATACACATGGAATGCATGAGAGCATATTACTGCTTCAGTAATCTCTAGCTGTGCATGCCACAGCACATCACATTAGTTCTGGATTTGTTTTAAAACATAACATAGTAATAGTGGTAATTTTCTTTTAAAACTTATTTTACATTTAGCATGCATGTCTGGATACAAACATTGACACTAGATATCAGTTGTGACTCAAGGCACAAATACTCGTAATGCTAATTTCTAAACTGGTCCTGTGTACAACTTGTTTAAAGAGGGACTCCTGCCAAAAGTGCTACATTGCAAAATTAGAATAATCATACCCCTAATAAATCTTCATGTCAAAAATTAGGTTTCTACATTACTTCATTTTAAAGTTATGAGCTATTTTGTAACCTTGATTTCACTACCTATTCAAAAAGCCAGTTTCAGTGAAGAGCCACTGATGATGTCATCTCCTGAACTCACACTCCAATCCTCCCTGTCAGCAACCTTATAGGACCTGCTTCTCCAAAGTTTAAGAAACAGTAGCTTTAGTAATCCTTTTTTAAAAATGACATAGGGTTGGTTGGCTGCATTGCTTGCATTTCCAGAATGTTCAGATGCATGGCACTGTAAGAAGGTGTCAGAAGGTGGTTTTGGAATGCAGCTCTGAACCAAGGCATAGAATGTCAAAGTAGTACACAAATTTAAAAATGTTGGGGAGACACGGAATCTCAGTAATGTGACAGGGCAATTAGTCTCAGGAATACGACAGGAATACACATAAAAAATCTGGTGGGGACTGGCAATTTGGAACATAATGGGATGCACGCTGTTGAAATGTAACAGGACACACCATTTATTCTGAAATTGCTTGTCCCTCCATATGCCAGAATTGTACATCCACCATATTTCTGAATTGTGCATCACATCCTCCAGATTCCAACATTATGCATCCCAGCCACATTCTGAAATGGTGCATCCCTGCCACATTCTGAAATGGTGCATCCCCCAAGTTCCATAATTGGACATCCCCGCCAAGTTGTGTTTCAATGCCACATTCTAAAATTGTCACCACCACATTTCAAAATTGGGCATCACCACTACATTCTGAAAATATGCATCACTGCCACATTCTGAAAATATGCAGCACTGCCACATTCAGAAACCGCGCCACCACATTCCAAAATTGTACGTCTACTGCCACATTCTGAAATTGTGCGCCATGTCGCATTTCAAATTGTGTGCTACCGCCACATTCCAGAATCAGCGTCACTGCCACATTTCAAAATTGTGTCATTGTCACATTCAAACTGTATGCCACCGCCACATTCCAAAACTGTACATCACCGCCATATTCCAAAATTGTGTCACCGCCACATTCTGAAATTATCATTGTCACATTCCAAAATTGTCGCCACCACATTCCAAAATCGTCAAGTCACCACCACATTCTGAAGCTGTGTGTCACCGCTGCATTCTCGAAATTATGCATCACTGCCACATTATGAAATTGTCACCACCACGCTCCTAAATTGTGCACACCACCACATTCCAAACCTGTGCATCACCACCGTATTCCAAAATTGTCGCCACCTCCGATTGTGAAATTGTGCATCACTGCTACATTCTGAAATTGAGCCATCACTGCCACAATCTGAAATTGAGCGTCACTGCCACATTCTGAAATTGTGTGTCACTGCCACATTCCGAAATTCAGTCACTGCCACATCTCCAAAATTGTGCATCACTGCCACATTTCTCAAAATTGTCACTGCTACATTCCAAAATTGTCATTGCCATATTCTGAAACCGCGCCACTGCCACATTCCAAAAATCATGCATCACTACCGCATTCTGAACCTGGAACATCACCGCCACACTCCAAAATTATGCATCACTGCCACATTCCAAAATTGTGCGCCCATCGCCACATTCCAAAAATTGTGCGTCCTACCATGTTCCTAAATTGTGCGACACCACCACATTCCAAACCTGTGCATCACCTCCGCATTCCCAAATTGTCACCTCTGCATTCTCAAATTGTGCATCACTACCACATTCCAAAATCGTGCCTCACTGCCACATTCTGAACCTGTGCATTACCGCCACATTCCAAAACTATGCCTCATCACCGCATTCTGAAATTGAGCATCACTGCCAAAGTCTGAAAAGATGCGCCACCGCCATATCTCCAAAACTGTGCATCACCACCACATTCCAAAACTGCATCACCACCACATTCCAAAATTGTGCGCCACTGCTACATTCTGAACTTGCATCACCGCCATTCCAGAGTTATGCGCCACTCACCACCACATTCAGAAACTGTCACTGCTGCATTCCAAAACTGCATCACTGCCACATTCTGAAACTGTACATCACCACCACATTCTGAAATTGTGCATCACCATCGCATTCCTAACCCATGCGCCACCACCACATTTAGAAATTCGTGCATTGCCGCCTACATTCTGAAATTGTGCATCATCGCTGCATTGCTCACCCGCCACAGCTAGCAGTGGAACCAGTGAACCAGAGGAGTGGCTATCTCTGCAAAGCAGTGTGCAAAAGATGGAGATTAGTGTCCAAAAGGTGGATAGGCAGAAAAGGCAAAATTCAGCAGAAGGGCAGACAGCAAGGAGAACCAGGGATAAATGACAACCAAGGAAGGGGCTGGAGTAAAACAGTGAAGCAGTCTAGGTGGTCAAATCATGGAAAACCATGTGTGAAAATGCCAGGAGCCTTAGCAACAAGATAGAAGATCTGAGGCTGTCATGGTACAGTCAGACCTGACATTGTGGCCATCACTGAAACCTGGTGTAATGATAACCATGACTGGGAGATGGCCACACCTGGCTACAACATATTCAGAAGAGACAGAGCAGGCAGGAAGGGAGGAGGAGTGGTACTTGTATGTGAAAAATGACATAAGGGGCCACAGAGATTCAGGAGGAACAAAATGGGGAGAGATACTGTGGGTTGCTGAAAGGAAAATGGGCCAGCTATCCAGACAGGTGTGGTCTATAGACCACCAGCCCAGGAGGAAGAAACAGATAGGGAGTTGATGCTAGCCATCCAAAGGATGGCAGTCAAGGGTGAGGTAGTACTGGTTGGAGACTTCAATATTCCAGACATGGACTGGAGCATCCCAGCAGCAGCATCAACTAGGAGCAGATTTATCCTGGAATCCTTCAGGGTGCCTTCCTCAAGCAACTGGTCATGGAACCAACTCGGCAGAAGGCAATACTGGACCTTCTGCTCACAAACAGGGACAGTGTGATGGGGTAACAGTGGGGAGCACCTGGGTAACAGTGACCACCAGTCATTGTGGTTTGAAATCACAGAAAGAGCAGACCCAAACCACACAAAACACGTATCCTGGATTTTAGGGGGCAGACTTTGGGAAAATGGGGAGATACTTGAAAGAGGCATTAAGGGAATGGGACAGGAATCAAGGGTTGAGGAACAGTGGGTATTTAAAATGGGGATTATAAGAACAACAGAATTGTGCATTAAGCAGGTTAGCAAGAGGAAAAGGAAGAGGAGACCATTATGGTTTTCCAAAGAGGTAGCAAAGAAAGTGAAAGCCAAAAAAGATTGCATTCAGGCAATACAAAAAGACACAGGCAGAAGGGATAGGGAGAAGTACCAGGAGAAACAAAGGGAGGCAGGGAAGTCAGGAAGGGAAGCCAAAGCTCAGACAGAAGAACACATTGCAAAATCAGTGGGTAAGGGACAAAACCTTTACAGGTACATAAGGAAAAAGAAAGACAAAGGGAGGGATAGTGAGACTGAAGGGGAGGATGGGAGCCACATGGAGGATGACACAGTAAAGCTGACATATTGAACAGGTATTTGCTCAGTCTTACTGAGGAAGAGGGGTAATGGGTCTGAATGGAGTACAAGGGTGAGAATGGTGCAGAAATGGACTCAAGTCCCTTTACACGAGAAAGGGTCCTGAAGGAACTGGAAGTAATAAGAGTTGACCAAGCAATGGAGCCAGATGGGTGCACCCCAGGGTCCTTAAAGAACTAAGAGAGGTGGTGGCTGAACCTCTGGCTATCCTGTTTAGCCAATCACTGGAAACAGGGAGGTACCCAAAGACTGGAGGACAGCAGATGTAGTCCCCTTATACAAAAGTGGGAACAAAGAGGAAGCAGGGAACTACAGACCAGTCAGCCTCACCTCGGTAGTGGGAAAGATCATGGAAGCACTACTGAAGGAGAGACTGGTGGAACATCTGGTTGTCAATGGACCACAGGACCCAAGGCAGCATGGTTTCACCAGGGGAGGCCGTGTCAGACCAACCTCTTTGAATTTTTGACTGGGTGACTAGGGAGGTGGATCAGGGAGGGCAGTGGACATGGCCTATCTGGACTTCAGCAAGGCCTTTGACACTGTGCCACATAGAAGACTATTACACAAACTGGGGAATATGGGTGTGGGCAGGACAGTAGTGTGGTGGGTAGGTAACTGGCTTGGGTGGCAGGACACAGAGGGTGGTGGTAAATGGCTGTCACTCCATAGAGGGAAGAGTGACCATGGTACCACAGGGATCCGTGTTGGGACCGGTCCTATTCAACATCTTCATCAGTGACATTACAGCAGGATCTAGAAGGCAGAATTTCACTGTTCGCTGATGACACAAAGCTCTGTAACAGAGTAGACACACCAGAGGGTGTAGACAGAATGAGAAGGGACCTGCAGAAACTTGAAGAATGGTCAAGGGTTTGGCAGTTGAAATTCAATGCAAAGAAGTGCAAGATAATGCATATGAAGCACAAAAACCCTGGCACAATATATCAGTTGGGGAGTGAGGATATAGCATGCACCAAGTAGGAAAAGGATCTTGGGGTTGTCATCTCTGATGACCTCAAGGTAGGGAAACAGTGTGACAAGGCATCAGGTAAAGCAAATAGGATGCTTGGGATGTATAGGCAGGGGCATCACCAGCAGGAAAAGGGAGGTCATAATTCCGCTATACAAGACACTAGTGAGGCCCCACTCTGGAGTACAGTGTACAGTTCTGGAGACCATACCTATATAAGGACATAGACAGGGTAGAGAAGGTTCAGAGGAGGGCAACAAAGATGGTGCATGGATTGCATCACAAGTCCTATGAAGACAGGTTGAAGGAACTGAACATGTACTCCCTGGAGGAGAGGAGGAGAGAGGGATATGATAGAGACATACAAGTATCTTATAGGGAAGAACAGGGTGCAGGAAAACACTATTTTAAGCGAAAAAGAAGTTCCAGGACTAGAGGGCATGGGATAAAGTTGGAGGAGGATAATTCAGACGAAACATGAGAAAGAATTTCTTCACAGAACGGGTGGTGGACAAGTGGAACACCCTGTCAGAGGAAGTGGTGGGGGCTGAAACAATCACGGATTTAAGAATGCATGGATAGACATAAAGGAATTCTAGAGGTCAGGGTAAGGGAAACAGACTTCTAGGAAAATGAACTGAACTTGTATGCTTAAATGTGTGCAGACTGGGTGGGCCATAGGCCCCTATCTGCCCACACTGTCTATGTATCTATGTATTCTGAACCCATGCATCACTGCCACATTCTAATATTATGTGTCACTGCCACATTCCAAAACTATGTGTCATCACTGCATTCCAAAACTGTGCTTCACCTCGCATTCCAAAATTATGCATCACCACCACATTCTAAAATTGAGCATCACCACCACATTCTGAAAACATGTGTCAGCACCACAATCCGAAACTGTCACCACAGCATTCCAAAATTGTGTGCCACTGCTGCATTCTGAACATGTGCATCCCGCCGCATTCCAAAATTATGCATCACTGTGACATTCTGAAACTGTCACTGCTGCATTCCTAAATTGTCGCCACTGCCACATTCCAAACCAGTGTGTCACCTCTGCATTCCAAAATTGGGCTTCACTGCCACATTCCTAAAATGTGCCACTAAAACGTTCCAAACCTGTGTGTCACCACCACATTCGAAATTGTGTATCACCGCCAATAATTCGCGTCACCACCACATTACAAAAATTGTGCTGTACTGCCACATTCTGAAATTGTGCTGCTACTGCCACATTCTGAAATTATGTGTTCCAGCTACTTTCTGAGACTGTATCATTGCTGTATTCCACGATTGCAACCCGGTGACATTTCAAAATCTCTTACCTGCAGTATTTTAAAATTGCACACAACTTTGTCATTCTAAAGCCATGTTTGCCACTGCATTCCATTCCCCATCACATTCTGAAGTACTGTACCTTGCATCTGCACATTATAGAGTGCATGTGCTCCCCCCAGTGTCAGTTTTCCTTTTAAAATGTTTACTACACCTGCAGTTTTAAGTAACATAGGAGAAATAAGTCATATAAGGTAGCTTGCAGAGAGGACTAGGTTATGAATTGAGATAACAGCGCAGCTCTTCACTGAAACTGGCTTTTTGAGCAGGCAATGAATTAAGGATTACAAAATGACTTGTAACTTTTAAACATAGTAACTTACAGGTCTGATTTTTGGCATGAGACTGACTGAGGATATACTGTCCAAATTCTGAATTTATTGATGCCAAAAATGTTGGCCTCAGTCCCTCTTTAAGATCTGTAAAGATGTCATTGGATTGTACCTCTGACTCAATAAAGCCAAGTTTAAAAAGAAATTGGTTCTTTCTCTGCTTCTTCCTAAAACTAATAGCCGTTTCCATAGGGGCATATTTTGAGTCTACCTCATATGGTGGGTTTTCTGACTTTTTGGAGCCTTGAAATATTGACACATGCTGTACGATTAATACTTTGCAAAGAAGGCAGTCCCGCATTGTTAGAGGGTGCAATTCTTTCTTACCGATGTTCTGGGGAGAGAGCCTCAAAGTGTGTAAGCAATAAGACACAACGGGATAGGCATGGAACAGATTTTACTGCATACCCAGGGCGTAGTGAGGCATGAGACCACAGTTCCAGTGCCTTTAGCCCCTGGAAGTGTGGTAAATCTGTTCAACGACACCCCCAGAGTGTCTTATTGTGCTCATAAATGGGCTTTTTTTTGGGAGGGGGAATCATGTTTATATGTAGAAATAATAGATTTACTTGTGTGCATTTATGATAAAATAGTCCTTCCGACCACTGCAAATGATGTCATTGTATTACGGCTGGATAAAGTTTGTCCTTTGCTGGTATCAAGATTCAAGATATGGAAATTTATAATGGAATGTTTACCATGGAACACATAGATCCAAAATTCTGCTCAGTTCCACAGGCAGAGTGTTACTCTCCTAACATACTGTATACACACACACACACACACAGGCCTCTTCTACAGCCAGACACTATATTATCTCGCTTCCGGGCAAGCAGGAGAGATTGTCCTGATGATCAGGTAAAGATACAAGGGATTTTTCATTGTTAGCAAAAAAAATTGTAATGAAAACTATAAACAGTACTTAATGTTTCTAATTTGTTTATGTGTGTAAGCAACGTGTGATGATCAGAGAAACAACATGTCATTAGTTTGTTTTATTTTTATTTAAGGTAGTTTTATTTTTAGTGCCCAGTTGAAGGTTGGTTTTTACAGTGTAAAGGTAACAGCCATGTTTGTGATGGAAGATCAATTCTGGTTGTAGAGGGACTGATAGAAGATAGTCCTGGTTATAGGACTAATTTGCTCATTGTGAGATGTGGTTTAGGACCAGGGTGACTGTGCATGAAACATATTTCATGTAGGGTCACATGGTATATTTTGACCAGTGAGACTGCTTTATTATGGATGCCCATTTTATAATTTTCTTTATGGGTTCTAATCCCAGCTCTGGTTTTCAGCTGAGTATTAGCCTGCCTTTTATACTTTCTTTCCTTGCTATCAGAGTGAATCCTTTCAGGTATTTCCGTGCAAAGGTGCACTAGTAGTAGTCCTGCCAGCAGTGTGCTCCATGTAGTGGTCTCTGTACATTTTTCTTCTTCCTCAAGGCTTACTGTAACTACTTTAGGTACAGAACCCTCCCTTTTAGGGTTTCTGCCCTCATGTGATAGCTGCTCAAGAGAAGTCATACCATGTTTAAATGGCACATCTCTATTCTAACTGTAGTGAATGCAGTCTGTTTGACATACATACAAACATACAAAAGCCAGCAGAAGAAGGCCATTTGGTCTGTCAAGTCTGCTCATATTGCATGGTCTGCAGCTTGAACTAATGTCCCTAGTACCCTTTTCAAGAGGAACACTCCATTGAGGCTGAGGTTATTGCAAGTGCAAAGACTGTCTTCTTCTTAGTTTTATCACAAAATATTTGGCAGAAATTAGTTTTCAGGATTATTTTTCTTATTTTATTTTCAAGTACAGTACGTTCTCTCTCCAACTCAAAATATAGTGGAGCATGATCTGATACTATAATAGGGCCATATTCTATCTCCCTTATTTGCCCACAAAAACAGGAGATGCCAAAATTAGTCTAACCTTGTATAGATCTTATGGGCACTGGAGTACAATGAGAATTCCTCAGCATCTGGATGTTTAACTCTCCACAGTTCCTGCAAGGCCCTTTCCTCCATCAGTCTCGGAGGACCCCCACACTTCTGGGTGACGTGAAATCTGGGTTTAGAATGGTCAAGAAGGGATCCCAATCGTGTTATAATGGCCCCTGTTATCATGTTATCCGTGAACACTGCTAGCATAATAGCTAGATGCTCCCTAGCATCCCAAGTTCGTCCCTTTCTTTCTGCTATCTGGCCCATGCCTCCTTCCCCCACTCCCTTGCCATCTCTAACCGCCCGGTCATGGGTGCATCACCCACCTCATCATGAAGCAGAAGAAGAGAATTGAAGCAGTTACTGACATTAGTGTCTGATCCACCTACCCCCTTGCTTCCTTCTGTCCAGCCCCAGCTATCTGCCTGCTTCCTGATAATGTCCTTCATTTGGCACCCTTGGTGAGTGTCCACCGATATCTGTCTGCTTCCTTTGTAGTGTTGTCCTTTTTGTACCCCTCTCTCACAGTCCCTATGCAACCCCAGAGTACTCTCCTGCAGTCCTCTACCTATTCCCCCACCCCAGTGCTTGGTGAGCACCATGGGAGAGCCACTGCCCTATTCCCCAACCATACCTCTCCCTCCCTCCAGCTGTCTCCTAATCCCTCAACCTCCTCCCTAAGCTGTGCCATCTTGCTAGCACACTGGGCGACCACCAAACTTCCAAGACCATTCAAGTATCATGGCTGCCCAACACCCTGTGCATCCCACCACCCTCCCAAAGATTCCTGCCCTAATGACATTTGGTCCGATCCTCCTCCCAGTATGTTTCCTTGGATGAACCTCCATGTTCACCACTAGTCCAACATACACCCTCTCACTAATCTGGTCACCCTCTAATCCTAGATACAGTCCCACAGTGAACAGGTACCCCATTACTAGGTGCAGTACTACTCAGTAAACTTATAGGTGAAGTACAACTCCCTAAGCTCCTCTCTCCCAGCCTTTAAACCCAACACCCAGTGTTTAGAGCCACATGAGCTGCACCTGAAGCCTTGTCCTCCAATTGCAGTGCAGGTGTTCACCTATAAATGAGCCAAGATCTGGCGAAGGAGGTGCTGGAGGGTAGAATTACTGACAACACCAGAATCTCACGAGAATGTATCAGACCTGTGTCTTCCCTCACTGCACCTCAAGCACTACCAGCTAAGAAAATATTTCTAATCTACTTACTCTCACAGCATCCAACTAGAAGCTTCTTCCCCTTTCTCCTCTAACTCAAAACACAAGAAAATGTAAAATCTGCAAGAAGAAGCTACTGTACTGTAACTGATCTGATCCCTTCTCCTTCTGGTTACTTCTGAGAATCAAAAAGAACTGATCACACAAACTTGATTCAGCTCCATCTTCAGTTACTAAGCTCAGTGATACCAGGCAAGACCATTGGCACCCTTCCCCACTATGCCCAAAAGTCTATGGCTAGTAAAGCCAACAAAAAGCAATCACAATTCCACTCAAAGCTGAAATAGTAGATTTTCAACCAAAAGAAACAGGTCTCCAATTCAAAGAGCATCATGAACAACACATGAAAATAGGCCTGAAATTAGGAGATATCGGTCTCCAATTGAAAGAAACTGACCAAATAAATCACAACAAATCGTTTTTAAATCTTAAGAAGTAGGCCTCCCAACACTGCCTTGTTACACACTGAAATATGAAACCAATGAAACCACATATAGACCCATAAATAGTTTTCAAAATTTCAACAGCCACAAAACAATACCCTGCTAGACCATTACCATAACTTAGAAACCAAAATAAAACAACTTCTACCTATTAAAATCCACAAGTACAAATGAAAAATCTGCAAGAAGAAACAACTGTACTGGAACTCAGCTGATCCCTTGGCCTTCTGGTTACTTCTCTCCTCCTAATCGCTAAGTGGTGTCCCAAAAGTCTGTGTAGAACACTTGGTGCAAAACTGTCAACCCATAAGTGAGTTATGCATAGAACTTTCAAACCCAATTGCAATACATTGGGCTACCATTGTATAGAATGGTACAGCACTCTGAAACAGGATTATGAATGATGCTTTTCAAACTGATAACAATGGCATACACTAGAACATCGTTGTCACAAGCGGGTGGTATCACTTTGGACACAGGCATACTATGCGACTGTAGTGAATTGCTTACCTGTGTATAGGGCACCTAGTTTCTGTCCAATTTTTGACACATATGCCCTGCATTGTTTAGTATCGCCATGGACAAACTTTGGTACAAAGCATCATTCTTACTATGTACCACACATGAGACAGTCAATTATCATATGTAATTGATATATGATTGGATTTCTGAACCAGAGCCATATCTTGATTCATGAACTGATGTACAAGACACATATGATTAACATCTACGGTAGGCTATGTGCATGGATGTCAATTGACCTGTTTCCATGCTTTCTTATTCCCAAGGCCATAGTGGCACGTTTGTACAATTTCAGGGGCCTTGAACACTAAACATCAAAGCCTCCACTCTGCTTCGCACAGTGTGTGTACTGCACCTGACTTTGCTAGCCATCGCTGAATATTAGAGCCTTCTATCCATGGTGGTGTTATTGCAGTACAGTTGCTGGGTGAAGACAAGTACGGTCCAGCTGAAACATGATTTGGAAATGCAAAGGAGAGGTCAGTTAGGGCACATTGGCTCAGGTGACATCAGGGAGGATTAAGGTATCCATAGATACATAGACCATTTTGGCAGATAAGGCACTACAGCACACCCAGTGTTCCCATTCGAGCGTGTACAGTCATGTTATGTTTTCCTGCTAATTCTGTGGCCCCTTAACCCTGGCTTCCAGAGTTCCTTTTGTTTATCCTATGCATTGCTAAATCATATAATTGTTTGTATCAGCTGTCATCTCTTTCTCTGGCACAGTGTTGCAGTTGTCCACCACCGTTTCATTGTGAAATCCTTCAACATATTTCCTCTGAATCACCCTCCTCACACAACAGACCATGCACTCTAGTGCAGGAACATCTTTTACTTAGACAGAGTGTATTCCAGCACCCAATTCCTCCCTGTAAGATACTTGTATGTCGCTATCATATCGCCTTTCGCCCTTCTCTCCTCCCAGAAGTACATATCAACGTCCTTCAACATGTCCTCATAGGACTTGTCATACAATCTATGTACCAGTTCTTTTCCCTCATCTGAACCTTCTCTAACTTGTCTATGTCCTTATATAGGTAAGGTGTACAGAACTGTAGAATGTACTCGAGGTGGTGCCTCACCAATGGCTTGTATGTTTCAATTAGGAACTTCCTTTTCATGTTTGTGATTACCCTTTACTATGCATCCCAGCATACTATTTTCTTCCCTTTTCCTTGTCTCACTGTTTCTATACCTTAATGTTATCATAGATTATAACCCCAATATCCATTTCCTGCTTCATCATGCTATATCCGCTCCCCAAAGATCGATAGTGCAATGGTTTTGTGCCCCATATGCATTGTCTTTGACTGCTTTGCATTGCTTTTCAACTGCCAAACTCATGACTATTCTGTCAGTTTCTGCCGTTCCTTTGCATTCTATCTACATTCTCTCTTGTGAGTACTCAGTTACAAAGCTTTGTGTCATCAGTGAGCATTGAAATTCTGCCTTCTATGTCATTCGGTGTCACTTCTGCGATCTCCATAACATGTAAAGGGTATGATGAAATTTATATTTATAAATTAGGTTCACAAATTTGTTGCGTGTCTTTGTGGCTGCTAAAATGGGTATGTTAGACATTGAGAGGATGACAAGGGGTAGAAGAGCAATGTCACAGACTACAGTCAACAAGCAGGGTGAAAAGGTGCCATTGCTTGATGACCAAATCTTAAAGTGGGACAAGTTGGTTAGCAGGAAAAGCACGATTTGCGGCATCAGTTGCAATGCTGACAGTGACACACATTACCTAACCAATTTGTCACTGTATTATTATCTTCATTAACAAGTTCAGTGGTTTCAACAACACTCTGTCTTTAACTATTGCTATACCTTTTTCATTCTTCACAGTTTCCTATTACATAGAAACATAGAATTTGACTGGCAGATAAGGACCGCTTGGCCCACCCAGTCTGCCAGTGTCCCTACCTAATGGATAAGCTGCAGATCCTAGTTAACCAGCAGACTACTTCTTTCTACCACCACCCCTAGAATTGACTTATGACTGTCCCATGCATGACTGAATTCAACCACTTTTTTGACTACACCACCTCCTCCGGAAGGCCATTCAATCCATCCACAACCCTCTCTGTTAAAAATACTTTTCTTACATTACCTCGTAGCCGCTCCACCCTTATCTTCAAATTGTGCCCCTTGTTCTTGCGCACCTCTTTTTTTGGAAAGATGCCACCCTCTTGGACTTTGTTGATTTCCTTGAGGTACTTGAAAGTTTCTATCATGTCCCCTCTCCCTCCTTTCCTCGAGGCTATACATATTAAGTGCCTTTAGTCTCTCTCTTAAGATGTCTTCTGGTGCAGACCCTGCACCATTTAGTGCCCTCCTCTGGACAGCTTGCATCTTGTCTATGTCCTTGCGGAGACTGGACCTCCAGAGCTGCACACAGTACTCCAGATGGGGTCTCACCAGCTGTCTGTACAGAGGGATAACAACTTACTGGTTTCTGCTAGTAATGCCACACCCTATGCATCCCAGTATCACCCCAGCCCTCCTTACTGCCCTCTGACATTGCTTGCCCACCTTTAAGTCATCGGATATGACTCCCCAGGTACCTTTCCCTTTATGTTGTTGTTAGTATCTCACCCCCCATTGTGTACTCTTCCCTGGATTTTTGTTTCCTGGTGTATTACCTTGCACTTCTTTGCATTGAATCTAAGCTGTCATACATTTGACCATTCCTCCAACCTTGCCATGTCCCTTCTCATCCTTTCCACCCACCTTGAGCATCAACTCTATTGCAGATCTTTGTGTCATCTGCAAAGAGACATACTTTTCCTTCCAGTAACTCTGCAATGTCCTTATAAAGACATTGAAGAGGAACGAACCTAATACTGAACTATCGGTACCCACTAGTAACACCCTTTCTTCAGAGTGGACTCCATTTACTATTACCCTCTGTGTTCTATTCTCCAGCCAATTCTTTACCCAGGCTCTCATCTTGGGACCCACTACCAGGCTGGCAAACTTGTATATGAATCTTTGTGTGGGAATGAGGTCCAATGCCTTGAGAAAGTCTAGGTGGGCCATGTCCACAGCCCTCCTTGATCTACTACTTGGTCACCCAGTCAAAGACATTTATTAGATTCATCTGGCATGACCTTCCTGCTGTGAATCCATGCTGCCTTGTGTCCTGTGCCACTCTGGCCTCTAGGTACTCGACAATTCTTCTCTTCAGAAGTGATTCCATCATTTTCCATATCACTGAGGTTAAACTAACAGGTCAGTAGTTTCCGGCTTCTGCCCTGCTCCACTTTTGTGAAGGGTAATCACATCTGCCCCTTCAGTCTACACAGGTACCACCATCCTACCATGATTTGTTAAGAGGTCGTCAGTGGTGTCACTAGTTCTACCCTTAGTTCTTTTAGAATTCTGTGATGAGTCCCATCATGCCCCATTGCTTTGTCCGCTTAAGTTTTAAGAGTTCTTTCAGAACCCTTTATTCTGTAAATGGGCTGATATCAACTTCTGTATCCAGAGTGTTTCTATTGTTTGTTTTAGGTACCACCACCTCTTCATTTGTAAATACTGAGCAAAATATTTGTTTAGTGTCTCTGCCTTCTCACGTTACCTCTACCACCCCATTCCCTTTATTAAGCCTCACTATCCATCCCTTAGTCTTCCTTTGCTCCCTGATGTACCTAAAAAGGTTTTATCCCCTTCTTAACTGAGTTGTCTGTCTTTTCCTTGGTTCGGGCCTTTGCTGTTCTGACTGCCTACCCAGCTTCCTTTTTCTTTAACTGATACAATTATCTGTCCTGCTCCTTCTGTGATTCTGTGTACTTTCAGAATGCTTTCTTTCTCTAGATCCTTCAATGCCACCTCCTTTGAGAACCATAGTGGTTTCTTACATTGTTTTGTTTTGTTTTGTTTATTTGCTTCACACAAAGGCTTGTTACCTCTGTGATGGCAGTTTTATTATTCACCATTGTTCATCCACCCTCCTTCCTGCCCATTTGCTAGTGCATTCCTTAGGCACTCACCCATTTTTGCAAAGTGAGCCATCCTAAAGTCCAGTACTTTTGACTTTGTATGACTTGACTCTATTGCTGTGTTTATTGTGAACCATACTGTTCGATGGTCGCTAGTTCCCAGATGGCTACCTACTTCCACACCTGTGATCCTCTCCATGTCCATTTGAGTGAACTTGGTCTAGATTGCTCCCTCTCGAGTGGGTTCCAATACCAGTTGTGTAATGCATGCCCCTGTAGGGCATCTAGAATAACCACACTCTTAGAAGTGGCTGCTGCAACTCCACTCCAGTTAACATATTGCATATTCAGATCACCCATCAGCATTAGCTCACATTTATGCACCATTCTAAGTATCCTTTCTATCATTCCTTGTCAATTTCCTCCCCCTGAGAGGGGTCATGTATAACCCTGTGCAGATTGTTGTGCCATTGGCTGCCTCCAAGTTGACCCACAGTGCTTCTTGCCTCCTTGTTTACAATTTTGTTCTGTTGCTTTGATTCCTTCCCTTATGTAGAGAGCTACTCCTCATCCTCTTTACCCTCACTGTACCTCCAGTACATAGTATATCCTGGTATGTTTACATCCCAGTCATGGTTCTGTGGTACCATGTTTCTGTGCTACCACGATATCCAGATGGTCCTCCTCCATCAAGGCCACTAATTCAGGAAGCTTGTGGACCATACAATGGGCATTGTTACTCATTGCTTTCCATTTTTGATGGCTTTACCATTTGTAGCAGCTTCGCCCACTGACCTTTCTACCTAGGTATTTTTCTCATTTAGTACCCTGGTTTTGTAGGGAGTCTGGGATCTTCCTGCAGCTTATTAGTGCCTCCCCCTTGACTAGTGTAAAAGCTTTCCAATGAAGCATTTAAACCGATTGCCCTATAGACTTGTTCCTTCCTGGACAGATGCATACCATCCTGCCAGTATAGGCTGGTGTCCCTCCAGGTGGAACCCCAGTCCCAATGAAGCAAAACCCCTGTGCTCCATACCATTTTTCAACCATTTGTTAAACGTCATGTTGCAAAGTACCTCGCCTCACCCATGCACTGACAGGCAGCACCTCTGAGAAGGATACTGTGTGCTACTTGTCTTAGGCCCTTACCCAACTCTACAAAGTCCTTCTGCACTGCTGTAATCTCATGATGAGCCAAGTCATTTGTCACAAGGTGGACAATGATGCCCAGCTCAGACTCCGTGCAACTGTTCTCATGATCCTAAGGATGAGCTTCTTGTATCCCTCAAACCATGGCACCATGCAGGCACCTTACTTCAGTTTTCCCTGCTCCCCCAGTTCTATCCCCCTAATAATTGAGTCCCCACCAGGAGCTGCATCCTTTCCCTGTGGTGCCCTCTGCCTCTTCCTGAGGGCTTCCATTGTGACAGTTGTCTGCAACCTTCTTAGTCTCCTCTGTGGGTGCATCCATGAGGGAACTATGCTCCCCAGAATGGTGTATGGATTGTGGAGTGGAACAACTGACTGGGTGTCCTCTGTTCCACCACCCTTAGCACCCTGAGCCCACTGTGGTCCAACTGCTGTGCTTTCTTCACAACCTCTGAGGTAGTGGTGGTGGCTCTGGTGCTCCCTGGATGGGGAGGTTCCCTTCCTACCATCCAGTGTGGCCTGGGGGAAGGTTCCCTTACTACTGTCCAGTGCTTCTGAAGCAGCCAGCTTCCTCCATCAGGGCACATAGTTGTCTGCAAACAGGGCAGCATCTCAGCCTCCAGAAAGACTCCCAGAAAACTGCTGCCCCACAGCCTTTACAGTGCACTCTCCCACATGTCTGTCTACCTTGTTTAGTTTTTTTTGTGTGTGTGTGATTGGTTTGTTATATAGAAATATACGTATTATATGATGTGTATGCTTATATTGTCAGTGGAGTGTGCTAGAGATGATATGACAGTGATATGCACCTTGCCCTCTTGATGAAATGATGTCAGAACCCCAGGTATAAATGAACTATTTCCAGGGTTGGTGTTGTGAGGGTGGGAAGGTTTTTCCTAAACTGTGCCCTCACGAAACAAGCAGCTAACAGCTCTGACCTACCGCTGCGATGAGTGCCTTCCTGTCAGCAAGATGGGCTACACGACAATTTGACAGAGAAAATACCCTGCTAATCAAACAGAGAAAATCCAAACATCCAAGTCAGACACGGATAAACCTCCCCAGCCCCCAAACAGCCTGGTGACTTGTGCTCTCAAAGCAGTCTACCCCAAAACATGTCAGCTGTGCACCTGAACAGACACAGTCAACAGTATGCAGTCCAAGTGGGTTTAAACTATTCCTGCACTGAAAATCTTTACAATTATAAAAAAGTAAAACAAGGTCCACCTCCCTCTGTTGATGGAAAGACTGCCTTTTCTGCTAATTAAGTTCCTTGTTTCACCCTTCAGTAAGAAGTATCCTCCATCTGAAGAATATTAACTTTACTAAGTAATCTGCTTCAAACCAAAGACAATTGTAAGGTTCACCTCCCTATGTTGTGAGCACAACTCACTTTCTTGCAAATCTTAAGTCCAGTATTGTTTTGTTTTTAACTAAGACTGCTTGACATGTCATGCTCGGTCATGCTTTTGCCTCTCCAGGATGTATCGCTTGTATATACTGAAGTGTCACTGCCATTTGCTTCTGTATGGTTGTATTGTCCTCTAATGATAACATCATTAAATATTGGTGAATGCATACAAATTACGTATCTTTTTCATAATAATTATGATACATAATACAATAAAGAATTACTCATTCGAACACTTGCGCTGTCGGAATTTTTTAATGGTTTGGTAGAGTTTTTTGCATGCCATGCCTCCGTAATAAGCTCATGGAAGGCCAACATCACTGCATATGCTTGGTCTAGTACTAATGTGTACTGTATGATCTTTTAAAAACCACTACATTTACATCTTCTGTGGAAGATTAGCGTGTTCTTGTGTCAGTCTTGGACACTACAGTTTGTCGTGTTTGTGATAATTCGACAATGTAGCATGACACTTCATGAATTGAGTGCTCAACTCATTCTCAGCCATTTGTAACGATGACTTCATAATGGTATGTTGAGGTGTAGGACTACTAAACATCACATTCATGCCAAAAGCCTATTTCACAAAGGCTAAGTATTAGTTCTAGTGTCAACTGACTGCAAATATCTGGAGAACAGCATCTTTCAAAAAATAGATCTGCAATCAGAAGTGTGGTATTTCTCCACAGAGATGGTTGTAGATGCATGGAACAGTCTTCCTGATGAGTTCATAGAGTCAAAAGCAGTAGGATAATTCAACAATGCATGGGACAGAGATTGAGCAATTATATTGGTGAGTAGGAGACAGTTGACTGTTGGTTAATTAGTAGCTGCAGCTTATCTCCAGCAACCAGGGAAAAAGGACAAGCAGGGAAGAGGCTGGAGAAGAACAGCTAAACAGTCTAGGGAGGTAAAATCATGGAAAGCCATGTGTACCAATGCCAGGAGCCTTAGCAACAAGATTGAAGATCTGGAGGCTGTCATGGGGCAGTCAGACATGGACATTGTGGCCATCACAAAAACCTGGTGTAATAATAACCATGACTGTGAGATGGCAATTTCTGGCTAAAACATATTCAGAAGCGACCTGGCATGTAGGAAGGGAGGAGGACTGACACTGTATGTGAAAAATGACATAAGGGCCATAGAGATCCAGGAGGAAGAAAATTGGGAGAGATGCTGGGGTTAAGCTGGAAAGGAAAATGGTGCCAGCCATCAGCAACGTTGTGGTATATAGACCACCAGCACAGGAGGATGAAACATATAGGAACTTATGCTAGCCATCAAAGGATGGCAGACAAGGGTGAGGAAGTACTGGTTGGAGACTGCAACATTCCAGATATGGACTGCAGCATCCAAGAAGCAGCATCAACTAGGAGAAGATTTATCCTGTACTCCCTTCAGGGTGCCTTTCTGCAAGCAACTGGTCATGGAACAAAATTGGGAGAAGGCAATACTGGACCTTGTGCTCACAAATGGGGACAATACAATGGGGGCAACAGTGGGGACCACCTTGGTAACAGTGACCACCAGTCACTGTGGCTGTTAAATCACAGAAGAAGCAGAACCAAACCACACAGAAACACGTATCCTGGATTTTTGGGGGCATACTTTTGGAAAATGGGGAGATACTTGAAAGAGGCATTAAGGGAATGGGGCAGGAATCAGGGCTTGAGGAACAGTGGGCAGTATTTAAACGTGGATTACAAGAGCAACAGAATTATGCATTAAGCAGGTTAGCAAGAGGAAAAGGAAGAGGAGCCATTATGGTTTTACAAAGAGGTAGCAAAGAAAGTGGAAGCCAAAAGAGTGCATTCAGGCTATACAAAAGACACAGGAAGAAGGGGATAGGGAGAAGACCAAGGAGAAGCAAAGGCAGGCAGGTAGGTCAGCAAGCAAAGCCAAAGCTCAGGCAGAAGAGTAGATTGCAAAATCAGTGGGTAGAGGGCAAAACCTTTTATAGGTACATCACTGAAAAAGAAAGGCAAAGGGAGGGATAGTGAGACTGAAAGGAGGATGGGTCCCACGTGGAGGATGACAACAGTCAAACAGACATACTGAACAGGCATTTCTGCTCATTCTTTACTTAGGAAGAGGAGGGTAATGGGAACAAGGGACGAGAATGGTGCATAAATGGAGACACGTCCCTTGACACGAGAATGGGTCCTGAAAGAACTGGAAGTAATAATAGTGGATAAAAGCTATGTGGCTAGATGGTGTGCATCCCAGGGTCCTGAAACAACTAAGAGAGGTGGTGGTAGAACCTCTGGCAATCCTGTTTAGCCTATCACAGGAAACAGAAGAGGTATCCAAAGGCTGGAGGACACCCATGTAGTCCCTTATACAAAACTGGGAACAAAGAGGAAGGGCAACTACATACCAGTCAGCCTCACCTCTGTAGTGGTGAAGAGCATGGAAGCACTGTAACATCTGGTTGTCAATGGACTGCAGGACCCAAGACAGCATAGTTTCTTCAGGGAGGTCAGGTCAGACCAACCTCTTTGGATTTTTGACTCTGAGACTAGGGAGGTGGATCGGGAGGGCAGTGGACATGGCATATCTGGATTTCAGCAAGGCCTTTGACACTGTGCCACATACAAGATTATTGCACAAACTAGGGAATATGGGTGTGGGCAAGACACTAGTGTGGTGTGTAGGTAACTGGCTGTGAGGCAGGACACAGAGGATGGTGGTAAATGGTGGTCACTCCACAGAGGGAACAGTGACTAGTTGGGTACCACAGTGATCAGTGCTGGGACCGTTCCTATTCAACATATTCATCTGTGAAATAGCACAGGACCTAGAAGGCATTATTTCACTGTTCGCTGATGACACAAAGGTCTGTAACAGAGTAGACACACCAGAGGGAGTAGACAGAATGAGAAGGGAACCTGCTGACAATTCAAGAATGGTGATGGGTTTGGAAGTTGAAATTCAATGAAAGAAGTGCAAGATAATGCATATGGGAACAAAAACACTGGCACAATATATCAGTTGGGGGTTAGGGTATAGCATGCACTAAGCAGGAAAGGGATCTTGGGGTTATTATCTCTGATGGCCTCAATGTGCGGAAGCTGTGTGACAAGGGAGCAGGTAAAGAAAATATGATGCTGAGATGCATAGGCAGGGCATCACCAGCAGGAAAAGGGACGTCATATTTACACTATACAAGATATTTAGTGAGGCCCCACCAGAAGTATAGTACAGTTCTGGAGACAGTTTACTGAAAGAGAGTTCATGCTGTCTTTATTTGGTTATTGCCTTTTTCTAATTGCTTGCAATACCAACACATCTGGGAAAGCAACTCGTTGTCGGATAATGTAATTACCTTGTGACTTGATGTTAGGTACTGTTATCTATATGTAAGCCCTAAATGGCACTATCCCAGGAGCTACTACCCTGCCTGATTTGCCACTAACAGGTTGAGGGCCTAGATCCGATAGCGGTGCCTCCACCCAGAGGTCAGGGTTTGCAATAGTTAAACTAACTTGGTCACTGCCCTCTGGGACACTGCAACCCCTTTCTTCCCACTAGTGGCCCACACAGTATATCAGAAATACCTTCACAGTATACACTTACCCCAGGACTGGTTCAGGCACTGGGACCCCTGTAAAATAAGAAGATACAGTGCAACAATCACAGTACAATACTCTAACATAGACAAATACCTCAGGCAGTATAACTTTGCTGAAACAAGCAGCTCTGATTTATTTAGGGGATATAACAAGGACAGGGAAATCAAGTTAATTAGCTTATCACTTTACTCATCTACCTATGGCTCTGTGCACAGGCCTATCCCTACCAGTTACTGTCCCTGGGTACCCAAGCCCTAGTGGCTAGTCCAAACTGTGGCAGCTGGTAGGGGCCCTTTCACACAGAGAAAAGAAAACTAGTTAAACAGTCAGCAGTACAGTAATTCCATTTGGATTCAATGTGGCAATTCAACAGGGAGCGACCCTGAATTAGTACTCATGACCTCCAAACAAGATAAGGTCCTTCAATGTCAGCAGGGCTACTCTTGAGCTCCACAAGACTCCTCACACATTTATATGACAAACTGCAACAGGCAAAAGTCCTTTAATGGCAGCAGGATTCACTTCAGCTACACAAGCCTCCTCACACATTTATATGGTAAACAGTAACAGGCAAAAGTCTTTTAATGGCAGCAGGATTCACTTGAGCTACACAAGCCTCCCCACACATTTATATGGTAAACAGTAACAGGCAAAAGTCCTTTAATGGCAGCAGGATTCACTTGAGCTACAAGTCTCCTCACACATTTATATGGTAAACAGTAACAGGCAAAAGTCCTTTAATGGCAGCAGGATTCACTTGAGCTACACAAGCCTCCTCACACATTTATATGGTAAAAGAAAGTACTATACCAGGCAGGCTGCTTCTCTATCCCGATCGCAATTACTGCACAATACCGGGAGAACACACAACAGATTCAGTTCCTGACAGACCGGCGCAATTCAGCAATTTCTCCAGTCTTCTACAGGGTGAGCCTGGTTTCTACTCTTCAGATATCCTTTGATTCTCTTCACAGGATGGATTCAGTCCTAACAAGTAGTTACACAAGCTGCAGACCGGAACTCGGGCCTTACACACGTTTCCCGACTAAAACTGCACACTGAAAAAGCACAGGGCTCCTTTTCTCTTCACTGCCAGAGCTCAACTAAAACTCCAGTAGTCAAAACCGGCACTTCCTTTGAGTTCCTCCCAGTTCTTGGCTGGATTGGCTGTTACTCACAATAGACTGCCCTGTTGGTCCAAAAAGGCACAAGTCAAACTACATCTCCCAGAGTCACTGCCCATACAATCCTCTTGTGGCTGGCTCAGATTACGAGTCCAAGTTCTGATTCGTCAAGGCACCATTTAAGAGCTACCTTAACCCACACTGATTGGCCCAGTTCAGCAGTTCAAAACTAGAATGGGGAACTAGGCAAACACAGCTCTGACTGCAAAGAAAGCAGGTTAGACAAACTGTATTTTCATTATTACTCTAAATGATTTCTGACAAATAGTTACATCTTTCAGATAGGTTCCTTGCACTCCTAGTGACTGCAAAATGGAGTGAATGGCAGCAAGCTTGAGTGGTACTCAAGCAGAGAACCACACAGTCCCCATACAAACTAATTATCGCTGAAGCAGACAGCTCTTAAAGAGACAGTACCAGAGGCTCTAAAACACTCACAGATAAATGGCTTAAGCACGCAAACACCAGTCAGGCTTGGAGCATTCAAGCAAGCTCCTGAAGTCTTTTGGGAACCCCCATTTGCAGGGGTTACATATAGAAAGGGCAATCAGAGTTTTTGAGGCAACATCATCCTCATTCCTTTATGTCTATCCATGCAATGTCATGCATTCTTAAATACAGTGAGTGTTTCAGCACCCACCGCTTCCTCTGGCAAGGTGTTGCACTGGTCCACTAAACATTCCGTGAGGAAATTATTTCTCATGTTTCCTCTTAATTATCTTCTCTCAAACTTCATCCTATTCTCTCTAGTCCAGGAACATCTTTTCACTTACCGTAGTATTTTCTGTACTCTGTACCTCCATGTAAGAGACTTGTATGTCTCTATCATGTCCCATCTCTCCTCCTCTCCTGCTGGGGTTACATTTCAATTACTTCAACCTTTCCTCATAGGACTTGTGATGCAATCCAGGTAACATCTTTTTTCCCTCCTATGAACCGTCTCTTCCCATGTCTACATACTTATGTAGGTAAGGTCTCCAGAACTGTGCACTGTACTCCAGATGGAGCCTCACTAGTGTCTTGTACAGTTGAATTATGACCTTGATTTTCAAGCTGGTAATGTCCCTGCCTATTTATACCAGAATCCTAGTTGCTTTGGATGGTTTCACAGCCAGAAGTTACTGTCATAAAAATCAAAGTGATTTCATTGACAGGGTGACCAAAGCAGTAGACAAGTGAGTGGCCATGGAAATTGCCTACCAGACGTTACCAATGCATCTGACACAGTCACGCACCAAAGATTAATAAACAAATTAGCCAGTCTGGTAGTGGGTAGCAGAGTGGTAGCCTGGTTTAAACACTTGTTGGAAAATTAGACACAGTGGGTAATAGTAAATGGAATCCACAGTGAAGAATGGAGGGTTAGTAGAGGTGCCACAGGGTTCAGTACTGGAGCCAGGCCTTTTAATGTCTTTCTAAGTGACAATGCAGAGTAACTAGATGGGAAAGTCTGTCTCTTTGCAGATGACACAAAGATCTGAAACCGGTTCGTACAGAAGGTGTGCCAGGAAGGATGAAAAGCGCCTTGGCAATGTAGGATGAATGGTCAAATGTATGGTAGCTGTGATTCAGTGCAAAGCAGTTCAAGGTAATGCACCTGGGAAAACAAATACAAGGGAACAGTACACAATGGTGTGGTGGGCCATACTGACAACAACAAAAATGAAAAGGGACATGGGGAGTCATAGCAGATGACCTAAAGGTGGGCCATGAATATGAAAAGCCAGTATGGAGGGCTGGAGTGCATTCAGTTTGGCCCACAGTACAGACAGTTGGTAATACACCATCATGAGTACTGTGTACAGTTCTAGAGACCGCATCTCTGCAAAGACATAGACAGGGTGGATCCTGTCCAGAGGAGGCAAACCACAATGAGTGAGGTCTACATCTGAAAACATATGAAGAAAGACTAAAGGAACTAACGATGTATAGCCTTGAGGATAAGATGGAGAGGGGACCTGATCGAAACTTTAAAATACCTCAAGTGAATCAACATAGTCCAAGAGGGTAGCATCTTTCTGATAAAGAGATGTGCAAAACAAGGGTGCCAAATTTGAAGATAGAGGGGTGGCTTAGAGGAAATGTGAGGTAGTAGTTCTTCACATAGATAGTTGTGGATACATGGAACATCCTTCCTGAGGAAATTGTGAGTCAAAAACAGTGGGGAATTCAAGAATGCTTGGTACAGACATAAAGGCAATTCTAGTGGAGGATAGGAGGAAGTATGCTGTTGGTTAACTAGGATCTGCAGCTGATCTATTAGGGTAATTGGGCAAACAAGGTAGAACAAGCAGTTCTTATCTGCTGTTAAATTCTATGTTTCTATGTTTCTTTACCTGCTGCCATTATGCCATTTTCTGCTGGTCCCTTCCCATTCTGTCTCCTTTTCGGGTGTAATCGACTCTGTTACAGAGCTTTGTGTCATCGGTAAACAAGCAATTGATGCCTTCTAGGTCCTCGCAATGTCACTAATGAATATGTTGAATCGGACTGGTCCCTGCACTGATCCATGAGGTACACCACAGGTCACTCTTCCCTCTGTGAGTGCCGCCATTTACCACTACTAGTTCGTTAAGGACCACGGGTACACCCCATCTTACCCATTGCTTTATCAACTCTTAATACTTCCTGTTGCTGAAGGACCCTTTTTCATGTAAAGGGACCTGTGTCCATTTCGCTGCTGTAATCACACCCTTGTACTGTCTTCGGACCATTCGCCTCCTCTTCCTCAGTAAAGACTGAGCATAAATACCTGTGAAGATGTCAGCATTACTGTTGTCATCTTCACTTGCTGACCTACCTGCCTACACTTCCCATTACTGCCATCACAATGTCCCTGTTTGTGAGCACAAGGTCCATTATTGCCTTCTGATGAGTCGGTTCAATGTCCAGTTTCTTGAGGAAGGCACCCTAAAGGGAATCACTGCAAAATCTGCTCCTAGTTAATGCAGCTGATGGGATGATCATATCAACATCTGTAATATCGAGTTCACCAACCAGCAGTACCTCACCCTTGTCTGACATCCTTTGAATGGCTAGCATCTGCTCCCTGTTTCTTCGTCCAAGGCTGATGGTCAGACCACACTGGTCTATATGGCTGACACCATTTTCCTTTCCTGCTTAACACAGTATCTCTCCACCACTTTGTTCCACCTGGATCTCTGTGGCCCGTATGCCATTTTACACACAGTACCACTCCTCATCCCTTCCTACCCACCCTGTCTCTTCTGAATATGTTGTAGCCAGACCTGGCCAACACCCAGTCAATGTTCTTTTCTTTGAGAGTCATATTGTTATAGTACATGCAGCAATCATTGTAGGTCAATTACTTTTTCAAAAGCAGTTTCAGATTGGCACAGAGAGCATATTACAAATCATAGAGGAGGCAGTATGGCGCAGTGGTCTAAGGCTCTGAGCAGCAAATCTGGTGACATCCAGCAGACCAGACCTGGGTTTGAATCCCACAGCTTCCACTTGCATACTGTGTGACCCTGAGCAAGTCACTTAACCTCCTTGTGCTCCCAGGTCGCTCCTGTAAAAAAGCTATCAGTTTAGTGTGCTATACCTGGTTAAACAACTAAATAAATAAATAAATAAATTCACTCATCTATGCATCAGTGCTGCCATCCATACATAGTAACAAAGTTACAACATTTAGTCATTCACTGACCTAAGAGGACAGTGCATATATATCAAGCCAGACTGGCTGTTGTACATACATAGATACATACATAGACACTGTGTCGAGCAGATAAGGCCTATGGCCCACCTAGTCTGCCCATTTGAGCTTGTAAGTTCAGTTTGTTTTCCTAGAAGTCTATTTCCCTTACCCTGACCTCTAGAATTCCTTTATGTCTATCCCATGCATTCTTAAATCCGTGATTGTTTCAGCCCTACCACTTCCTCTGGCAGGGTGTTCCACTTATCCACCACCCGTTCTGTGAAGAATTCTTTCTCATGTTTCCTCTGAATCGTCCTCCCTCCAACTTCATCCCATGCCCTCTAGTCCTGAAACATCTTTTTCGCTTAAAAATAGTGTTTTCCTGCACCCTGTTCCTCCTGTAAGATACTTGTATGTCTCTATCATATCCCTCTCTCCCTCCTCTCCTCCAGGGAGTACATGTTCAGTTCCTTCAACCTGTCTTCATAGGACTTGTGATGCAACCCATGCACCATCTTTGTTGCCCTCCTCTGAACCTTCTCTACCCTGTCTATGTCCTTATGTAGGTATGGTCTCCAGAACTGTACACTGTACTCCAGGTGGGGCCTCACTAGTGTCTTGTATAGCGGAATTATGACCTCCCTTTTCCTGCTGGTGATGCCCCTGCCTATACATCCCAGCATCCTATTTGCTTTACCTGATGCCTTGTCACACTGTTTCCCTACCTTGAGGTCATCAGAGATGACAACCCCAAGATCCCTTTCCTGCTTGGTGCATGCTATATCCTCACCCCCCAACTGATATATTGTGCCAGGGTTTTGTGCCCCATATGCATTATCTTGCACTTCTTTGCATTGAATTTCAACTGCCAAACCCTTGACCATTCTTCAAGTTTCTGCAGGTCCCTTCTCATTCTGTCTACACCCTCTGGTGTGTCTACTCTGTTACAGAGCTTTGTGTCATCATCGAACAGTGAAATTCTGCCTTCTATATCCTGTGCAATGTCACTGATGAAGATGTTGAATAGGACCGGTCCCAGCACTGATCCCTGTGGTACCCCACTGGTCACTCTTCCCTCTGTGGAGTGACAGCCATTTACCACCACCCTCTGTCCTGCCACCCAGCCAGTTACCTACCCACCACACTACTGTCCTGCCCACACCCATATTCCCCAGTTTGTGTAATAGTCTTCTATGTGGCACAGTGTCAAAGCCTTGCTGAAGTCCAGATAGGCCATGTCCACTGCCTCCCCTGATCCACCTCCTAGTCACCCAGTCAAAAATTCAATGAGGTTGGTCTGACATGACCTCCCCTGGTGAAACCATGCTGCCTTGGGTCCTGTAGTCCATTGACAACCAGATGTTCCGCCAATCTCTCCTTCAGTAGTGCTTCCATGATCTTTCCCACTACCGGGTGAGGCTGACTGGTCTGTAGTTCCCTGCTTCCTCTTTGTTCCCACTTTTGTATAAGGGGACTACATCTGCTGTCCTCCAGTCTTGGGTACCTCCCTGTTTCCAGTGATTGGCTGAACAGGATGGCCAGAGGTTCAGCCACCACCTCTCTTAGTTCTTTAAGGACCTGGGGTGCACCCATCTGGCCCCATTGCTTTATCAGCTCTTATTACTTCCAGTTCCTTCAGGACCCTTTCTCGTGTAAAAGGACTTGTGTCCATTTCTGACCATTCTCACCCCTTGTACTCCTTCAGACCCATTACCCCCTCTTCCTTAGTAAAGACTGAGCAGAAATACCTGTTCAATATGTCAGCTTTACTGTTGTCATCCTCCACGTGGCTCCCATCCTCCCCTTCAGTCTCACTATCCTCCCTTTGTCCTTCTTTTTCACTTATGTACCTGTAAAGGTTTTGTCCCCTTTAACCACTGATTTTGCAATGTATTTCTTCTGTCTGAGCTTTGGCTTCCCTTACTGACTTCCCTGCCTCCTTTGTTTCTCCTGGTACTTCTCCTATCCCTTCTGCCTGTGTCTTTTGTATTGCCTGAATGCAATCTTTTGGCTTTCACTTTCTTTGCTACCTCTTTGGAAAACCATAGTGGTCTCCTCTTTCTTTTCCTCTTGCTAACTGCTAATGCATAATTCTGTTGTTCTTATAATCCCCATTTTAAATACCCCACTGTTCCTCAATCCCTGATTCCTGTCCCATTCCATAATGCCTCTTTCAAGCATCTCCCCATTTTCCCAAAGTTGCCCCCTAAAATCCAGGATCGTGTTTTGTGTGGTTTGGTTCTGCTCTTTCTGTGATTTCAAACCACAATGACTGGTGGTCACTGTTACCCAGGTGCTCCCCACTGTTACCCCCATCACACTGTCCCTGTTTGTGAGCACAAGGTCCAGTATTGCCTTCTGCGAGTTGGTTCCATGACCAGTTGCTTGAGGAAGGCACCCTGAAGGAGTCAGAATAAATCTGCTCCTAGTTGATGCTGCTGCTGGGATGCTCCAGTCCACGTCTGGTATATTGAAGTCTCCAACCAGTACTACCTCACCCTCGGCTGCCATCCTTTGGATGGCTAGCATCAACTCCTATCTGTTTCTTCCTCCTGGGCTGGTGGTCTATAGATCACACCTGTGCGGATGGCTGGCCCCATTTTCCTTTCCAACAACCCACAGTATCTCTCCCCATTTTGTTCTTCCTGGATCTGTGTGGCCCTTATGTCATTTTTCACATACAGTGCCCTCCTCCTCCCTTCCTGCCTGCTCTGTCTCTTCTGAATATGTTGTAGCCAGGTATGGCCATCTCCCAGTCATGGTTATCATTACACCAGGTTTCAGTGATGGCCACAACGTCCAGGTCTGACTGTACCATGACAGCCTCCAGATCTTCCATCTTGTTGCTAAGGCTCCTGGCATTTGCACACATGGCTCTCCATGATTTGACCTCCTAGACTGCTTCACTGTTCTACCCAGCCCCTTCCTTGGTTGTCATTTATCCCTGGTTCTCCTTGCTGTCTGCCCTTCTGCTGAATTTTGCCCCTTTTCTGCTTATCCACCTTTTGGACACTAATCTCCATCTTTTACACTGCTTTGCAGAGATAGCCACTCCTCTGGTTCACTGGTTCCATTACTAGCTGTGGGGGTGAGCAAGTAGGTATCATCCTTGCTGGCCTGCCACCCCTTTGCTAGTTTAAATGCTTGTCAATGTAGCATTTAAACTTATCATTGAGTGTAGATTCCCTCAGGATGGATGCAGGCCGTCGGCTTGAACAAACCTCCATCCCTCCAGATGGGTCCCCAGTCACCAATGAATCAAACCCTTCCTCACAGCACCAGTTCTTCAACCATGAGTTAAAGTTCTGGTGCATGCACTCTATGCTCTCCCTTGCTCTCACAGGTAGTACTTCTGAGAAAGTGACAGAAGTAGCTACTTGCTTGAGACCCTCCCCAGTTTCCTAAACTCTTCCTGAACTTCCTTTGGCTCCCCATTTGCCAAGTCATTAGTACCTAGGTGGATAATGACATCCAGCTCACCCTCCTGTCTTGCCTTCCCAGTGATCCCCAGTATCTTCCTTCCATCCCTCCATGCCGTGGCACCTGGTGACACCTCACCTCCCTGTCCTCCCCTCCTGTGTTCCTAGCTGGATCCCTCTTATGATGGAGTCCCCACCAGGATTCACTTCCTCCTCCTCTGGGGTCCACTGCTTTCCCCACTGAGGTCACCTCCTTGCCTAACCTCCACATCCTTTCCTTCCACTTCCCTGGGTACCTCTATTTGGTTGTCCTCATTTGCCAGTGTGGCATATGGAGTTCTTGAGTGGAATAGGATCTGGGATGTGCCTCTGCCTGACTTCTCTAACCCTCCCTGAGCCCACTGTCATCCAAGTGCTCCTCGTTCTCGGCATCCTTTGAGGCAGCTGCATTGGACTGGGTGGTTCCTGGACAGGGGTGATGGTACTCCTGACCCAGTTTGCTTCCGCTCTGGTCTGGCTACCTCATCCCAGATCCGGAGAGATGCATGCAGATAGGGCAGCACCTCAGTGTCCAGAAGGTCTGCCTGAATATGGCTGCCCCACAGCCACTGCATTGCCTACCCTCCCACATTATACTGCAATTCCACTACTTATCTGCTACGAAGCTCTCTTAGTTCTCTTTTTATTTATTTACAGTACTAAAATCCTGTAACTGATCCTCAGATTATATATTTTTAAGGAAAAAAACCAATAAATAAATAAATGAGTCAAAACACTTGTCGTGCTGAGGGTGTTTCTTCTCCCTTATGCCCCTCCTACTTCACACCTCTTACTATACCCTGTGTTTAGCTCCTGTCAATCAGATTTATCAGGGCATATAATTAAGAGTTGGGGAAAGGTAGCAAGGAGGAGAGAACAACACAGAATTACACCACCACTATTTTTAAATTTTCAACAGCCCAAAACAATTATAAGTAAAGACAACACAGAAAGAAAGTATAGTGTCACTACAAGCCTACAATCTAAGTTTAAAGAAAAATACCAGTTACCAGTTACTCTGAAGCACTGAATTGAATATGTTTCCTTCCTTCACCTTCTGGCTTCTTCTGAGAAGATGAACTTCTGTTTGCTCTTTAACTGTGACTAGCCCCACCTCCAGTTATCACGTAGCTGAGGTCAGAGGCCAGACAATTAACACCTTCACAGCTACAGGACAGTCAGACAGCCAAGATAAAATTTGCAGCAATTAAAGACAGCACAGAATTACACCACCACTATTTTTAAATTTTCAACAGCCCAAAACAATTATAAGTAAAGACAACACAGAAAGAAAGTATAGTGTCACCACAAGCCTACAATCTAAGTTTAAAAGAAAATACCAGTTACCAGTTACTCTGAAGCACTGAATTGAATATGTTTCCTTCCTTCACCTTCTGGCTTCTTCTGTTGTCATAACTTGATGGCTGGAACAGTTTAGTGAAAGAAGAGTTCATACTGTCTTCATTTGGTTATTGTCTTTTTGTAATTGCTTGCCATTACCAACACATCTGGAAACCACCTCATTGTCCAGATAATGTGATTACCCTGTCACTTGATGTTAGGTACTGTTATCTATAGAAAGGGCAATCAGAGTTTTGAACAACATTATCTATCCTTCTTTCTTTGTGAGACAATGTGTGAGCACATCATTTTAAAGGTGATGGGATTAGGCCTGTCCTTGATGCTGTGTACTCTCAGTCTGCTGAAATCAAATAACAGTTACTGAGACAACATCTATTCTACCTTCTTTGTTAACTTATGTTCTTAGCTGAAACAAATACAAATCCATAATTTTAATACATGCGGAACCGGGGAGTGGGGGGTGGGAATGGGCGGTAGCCACTCCACTTTAATTTTTGTATGGCAAAAATAACATAGAAAATGTGCCCTGTGTACCCTCATAAGTGGCCTTTTGATTCTCAGCCACCACAGCTTTTAACATCTTCCGTCACCCTTGATAATTTTTAATTCAATGCCTCACTTACATGGACCATTCTGCATCCCTTATCCAACAGCTGAAAACATTTACATGACCTATTCATGAATGTGACTCCTTACTGCACATTATCATCATCTACAATGTGCATATGAACTGCATTTTTCATATAAGCAGGTGTATGTTGATAGCAGTTTTGGGGCAGTGATGTCACAATACGCTAAGAAGCATGAGTGTTTACACAGTTGTTTGGCAGTCGATAGCATAGACACATGGACACATAGACAGTGTCGGCAGATAAGACCTATGCCAACCAGTCTGTCCATTTGAGCTTGTAAGTTCATTTTATTTTCCTAGAAGTCTGTAAGCTCTGTGGCTGTTGCTTGTGTGGAAATTTTTTTTAATATAGCACATTTCATACAGACTGCATTCGTAGGTGCTTTAAAATCCAAGAGGGAGGAGATTGCCTCCCTGATGTGAAGGCAACATGGGGTTGTCTCAGTGAGTATTGTCGAACCAACGGATACAATATAATTACTGGGTGACAGGGGAGATGGCTAAGGCTCATCGTCAGGCGTTCTTACTTCAACTTCAGCTATGCCTTCAATTCTGGGCATAAATGGGTGGCTTGTGGGGAAGCTAACTGGTGTCGAGGTAGGGTCACAAATAGGAACTGGGTTACAGGATGGTGGAGTGCGAGGCTACAGCGTGTGGCAGTGAGAGGGTAGATCTGAACTCCCAGGGTGGTGCGTGGGGTGCCACAGGGATCAGTTTTGCAGCCAGTATTGATCGGGCTCTTAATAGCACACCTTTCACATGATGTGGTGCACAAGATAAGCCTGTTTGCTGACAACACCAAAATCAGAGCAGTGGTGAATGGAGATGATGGATGGAAGCAGCAGCAGGGTGACAAAACTCGCTAGATGAGTAGTCAGAGAGGTCGCAGCTGGGGTTCAATGCAAAGAGTGTAAGGTTATGCAGTTTTAGGGTGAAGAAGCCTAGGAGCCGAATACTGACTAGAGCAGAGTTAAGCTGTGGAACACTCAGTAGGAGAAGGACCGAGGCGTAATGAAAACATGGACCATGGACAACACTGCCCAGTGGAGGAGAACATGATATGAGGCTACTGGAGGGTGTAGAGGATGGCAACAAAGATGAAATGTGTAATGGAAGGGACAGACTATGGCAGCAGGCTGAGAGACCAGAATATGTACACCCTGGAGGATAGAAGGGATGGGTGTCATGATAGATACATTCAAGTATTTGAGGAAATCAATAATGGTGGTGCAGATGTGGTCTTTAAGTTAAACAAGAGTGGATGGTGGCTTAAGGCACAAGGAAATCAGATATTATACCCGACAAAAGGGATCGGAATTTGTGATGTCGGTGATGTTACTAAATGCAGTCGGGACATTTGCTAATATGTAGTGCAAACAGATAAAGGTGACATAAACTGTGTTTGTCTACCATTGAAATTCAGGTTCGGTCTGGAAGAAGAAGGCTACGTACACAGTAGGTAGCTACAACATGTACAGCCTCCTCTGCCTGCCAACCACAGCTATTCTGTCAGACTACATGAGCGGTACAATCGCCTGAATCTTTAACCTTCCACACATGCATCACGCATGAAGACTCTACAAGCATCAAGTGCCTGGGCTCCTTCCTCTCTTATGATCACCAACAGGCTCTGCCTTCTCGCAGCTTAGGCAGATAATCACAAGTCGGGCACTGCCTGACCCTGATGGAGGGCTTCATGTGCCAGTCTTCTCCATCACCCTACAGTGGTGGGAAAGGCGCCACACTCCTGGACTTCACTTCCCAGAGTCAATGGCCATACTTTCCATTGTGCAGCCTGCTCCCAAAAAGAGTCCAAGTGCTATTTGGCTGCCTAATACACTATATACAGTGCCCTCCTTCCTGATTGGATTAAGAGGCAGTTCTGATCAAAAGTGGAGGGAAAAAAAGGTCCCACCTTCCAGGGAAACAGGTGAGATAACATACATTTCCAATACTATTCAACATATGTTACATCAACAGTACAAACAAGCAAAGGTGCCTGCTTTGCCTGCTTATCGCCGGCAGACGCGAGGCACATTATCAGTGTCTCGAGCGGTACTCGAAACACGAGAACCAACGATCCCCTTTTTTTTTGCAGACTAATAGGGTCTGCAATCTGCAGAATCTTAACAAGACAGACCTAGAGCATTTAAGTAAACCCCCATTTGTAATGGGGTTACATTTAAATGAAGAATGGAGTATCAACAGAGGGCCTGATTTGAAGTTGGAAGGAGGACGGACAAGGGGTTGAAAAGGGTGGTGGATGCATTGATCATCCTTCCTGCACAGGTAATGGGATCAAAAACAGTTGTATAATTTTAGAATGCATGGTACGAGACATAGGGTGAATATGGGCGGTGGAGAAGTGGCAGTCTGCATGTCAGATAAGTAGGAATTGGCACACTGTGTGATGCACACTGTCTATATATCCATCCAGATCTGTAGGACCGATTGAAGGATGCCATACGGAGTTGTGCAAGGTTAATTATGGAAAACCCAAGGCATAAATTGCACCTAGAACTGTGTGATATGCAACTCTAATTCAAAGATGCTGCTTGTGACTAATGTTGCCCTTGCCACCCATAGCCTGTAACCAGTGGTCACATGGTGCAAAAGGTGGGTTATGGCAGCACTTGATAACCTGTTCTCTATTCATAAATGGGGCTGTCATAGAACTAAATTTCTGTGATGACAAGACACGCACTGGTGTTGGGGTACTCCAGTCTACTCATGTCATGTTAAAGTCCCCACAATCACCATAGTACCCTTCTCGCAGGTCATCCTGATCTGTCTTGCTAGATCTTGTCTAACTCCTCCATCTGAGATGGCAGCCTGTGCACCACTCCATTCTATAAGTCCTGTTCTTGGAGTACTGGTTGCATCCAAACTGACTCCATACCACCTACTCCCTTCACTTCCTTACACACTTCAGTCCTTCCTTCACATAAGTGCCACAGCTCCTCCTTTCCCAATCACCCCTGTCTGGATGTTCTCTTGGAGAATATACAAACAACCACCACAACCCAGCATAAATCCAGACACACACAATTTGCTTTTGCAGTGACCAGACATCTATTTTTTGGAACATGCAAGCAATCATTAGTGGAAAATGTCTTTTCAAGTGCAAGTCACGTTGTATTCAGAGTATACTTCTGATGATACTTTTAGTCATCTATTTTTTATTTTATTTTACAGTATAATCGAATTACAATCCTTTGAGTCATAGACTCTTTGCAAAAGCTCCACATCATTTACAGGGGTGGAGGAGAACCAAAGTACAAGGAAGACAGATGGAATGAGCAATTATATACAGGTTTTGGTAGAGACAGTTTTTTTTACACAATGGCTCCATTGTGGTTACAGAGGTGAGAGACACAAGACAATATAAAGCATTAAAAGAAACACAATTTTTTTTTACACTTTGATTTTTCAGGTTGCAGAATTGACATAGCATGAGAGCATTTTAAAAGCTTATAGGAGGCATACATGTGGGCCCAAGACAGAGCTAAATGCAGAGGGTGGAGCAGTGAGGGACTAGGAAGTCCCAGAGTCAGTTAAGGGATGAGGTGGGAGAGAACAGGCTTTATTGGCATTCACATTTAGAGTTTTCAAGGAGGTGTGTTCGAAGATCTGTTTTGAAAAGTGCGATGCTGTGGGTCTGGGAGAGAGTAGGGGGAGGTGTTGAGCCATTTGGGGGCACGGTAGTGGAAGGATCTCTTCCCTAGAGATGTTAGACATGGGGGACCGTGAAGGATGAGGTAGCTGACAGTCTGGTAGTCCACCTGTGAGGGCGGGCTGACGATGGGAGTAGACCGGCTGGAGTAAGCTGGAGGTGGATCTTTTGCTAAGATACAGTTTTGATATTTGAGTCTTTGATGGAAATTAAGCCAACCTGTTTGTGTGTACAGGTCGTGAGGTGTGGGTGGAGTCTGTCACAGCCAGTAATGAGGCGGCAGGCTTTATTAAGTGCTCTGATTATGTTACTTAGGGTGGAGTTGTCAGTGGTGCCGTAGATAACAATCCCATAATCGAGAAGTGAGGAGGGCCGAGAGTGGGTGACAGCTATCTGCATGGCATTGTGGGTAGGGCTGTTCTTGATCCTGTAGAGGGTACCAATTCTGGAGTTAATCGCTGACGAGGAGGCGTACATCTCTGTGGTAGGAGAGGAAGGTATCTAAGGTGACACCTAGATATTTAAAATGAGTAACATGTTCCAGATGGGTACCATTCAAGTTTTGATTTGGAGTGTTATCTGGCTGTGGGCTTTGGCGATGTGCAAGGTCATGGACTTAGTTTTGGAATAGTTAATGATCAGGCGGTGTACATTAAACCAGTTTTCCAACTCCTGAAAAACCTTGGAAGGAGAGCTGGAGGTGTCTGGCTGTGGGTGTTGCCAGTAAAGAACAGCATCATCAGCATAAAGTAGGAGATGACCGCTACAAGCTTTGGGGGAGTGAGTTAAGGAAGAGTGTAAAAACAGTGGGCCCGGAATAGACCCCTCTGGAATGCCCAAACACACAGGTTTGGGGTTGGAAATAGTGGAGTTGATTCTTACTTGCTGAGAGCGACGAGAGATAGTTCTTGAACCAGGCCGAGACCTCGGTGGCTACATTTAGTTGTGGCAGGACTTGGATGAGAAGATCGTGATTGACCATGTCAAATGCCTTTGTTAAGTCTACATAGATGGCTGACAATGAATCCTTGGTCCAGAGCCCCATGGATGAATGTGGTTAGTTCAGTGAGGGCTGTGATAGTGCTGTGGCCAGCACAGAACCCATGTTGTTCCTTAATTGGAGGTTGTGTCTCGTAGGTGCTCTGTAAGCTGGTCTGAGACTATTTTTTCAAGCACTTTGGAGAGAGGAGGGAGTATTGAGATTGGTCTATAATTACGGTATAGGTGGGGTCACCATTCTTTAAGATAGGAGTGATCAAGGCTTTTTTCCAGTTAGAGAATTGGCGAGGCATAGTGAGAGGTTAAGAATTTTTGTGAGATGGGGTAGTGTGACACCGAGGTAAGCCTAATCAGTTTTAGGTCCAGGGGTCATTGCTGAAGCAAGTGTTAGCGATAGCTTAGAGATACAACATTTGGCCAGGTTGTCGGAATGGTTCTGAGCGGAACAGGGTGGGAGGTCTATATTCTTTGGACATGGTGTGGGGGTTTGGGAGGATGGAAGAAATTTGGGGGAGGATGTGAGAGGTCAGAGAAGAGTCGTTGAGGGCTTCAGTGATTTTAGCTGGGTCTTGAGTAATGTCCCCATTCATTGAGTTAGGTAGGGGTGGGGAGAGTTTGCCGCTGATTTCCTGAATGTTGCTCCAGAATTTTTTTCTATCTCCCAGGAGGTGGAGAGGTATGCTGATAGTATTCAGCTTTGCTCTGGAGAGTTGCCCAGGTGCATTTATTACGTGCCTTCCTATATAGTTGTCTGTCCCTAGTCGCTGTGTGTCTATGGCCTTGTGCCAAAGGTTGTCCCTGTGTTACATAAGGTTTATAAGGGAAGGTGTGATCCAGGGGTAGTCCTGGTTTTCACCACCTGCTTTGTGAAGGGGTAAATATATACAGGCTTTGTTAAACATAGTTATAAAAGTGGGTAAGGCGGTATCCACTGTCTGTGCATTATATATGGGTAGCCAGTTGCTATTTACAAGGTATTCTTTGAGGCGGTCAAGGCCTCCTTTTGAGCTATGATGCCATGTGGTGGTAGGTGGTGCTGGGGATTTACCGACCACCAGCAGATAACAGGAGTGGTCACTGATAGCATCTTGGAGCACTGAGGCCCGGGTGATATTCGTGGTCTGTTTGTAAAAATAAGGTCCAATAGTGTGGAGGTCCCAGTTCTTATGTCACACCTTGTTGGTGAGGTAACAATTTGGGTGAGATCCATAGCCTATGCTGCATCTTTGTAGGTGGAGGAGGATGGGGATAGCCAATCAATGTTGAAGTCGCCCATTAATATGGATTCGTTAGCATTTGGGAGGTGGCGATAGTGTTAGGATTGATTCAAATGCAAGTTTCTGGTTTCTCAGGGGATATAGGGCGATGATGTGGATAGTTTTGGTGCCCAGGCTAATTTTGACTGTAAGTGTCTGCGCCCCATGTTCTGGGGGGTGTCCATCACTGTGGCACTGAGTATAGATTTAATGAATATTGCACAGCCATCGCCACACTTATCAGGCTATCTGCCCTAAATAGGTTATAGTTACTTAGGAGACTGCATCATTAGAGATTGTTTTGGATAGCCAGGTTTCTGAGAGGGCTAGAATGTCAGGAGCATGTTGGGTAATCAACCTTGAGGTGTGATGTGTTTTAGGGACTACAAATATTAATTGAAGACAACAGTGAGTCTTCCCTAGGAGTTTGTTTGGGGGTTGTGATGGGGGTCAGGGTTGGGAGTGAATATTTCTGGATAGCAGGATTAGGAGTAATGTGTGCCTTAGTAGAGAGCCTGCAAGTAGCATGAGACCCAAGCTGAGAATGATAGGGGTGACTGTTTTTTTTTGTTGTGGGTGGATACTGGTAGACTAGAGATGATGCTGGGAAGCAGGGAGGTTGCAGAGCGGGGCCGACATCATATCTTCGTGGGTGGAGGGGGCTGAGGTGTATACTGGAGTAGGGTAGAGGTACAATGTTGACCCATCAAGTGGGTGTAATTGCAGGAGTATGAGAGAGAAGGTAAATTAGGACAAATTGATGTTGGTGTGCAGCATAGGGTGTCTCTGCCAGCCAATGTCTGGGGTAGATAGAAGGGATCCAGTATGCCATCCATACATAGTAAGAAAGTTACAACAGGTATTCATTCAGTGCTCTCATCATTACAGCTGCAGACATGAAAAGCCAGACTGTCTGCTTTCATAACTTGATGGATGGAGACAGTTTAGTGAAAGACAGTTCATGCTGTCTACTTTTGGTTTTATTCTTTTTCTAATTGCTTGCAATTACCAAGACATCTAGAAGCACTCTCATCCTTAGAAAGTGCATTCACAGTTTTGAAGCACATTATGTATACTCCTTTCTTTGTGAGACTAGGTGTGAAGCACATCATTGTATAAGTACAGTGATTAGGCATTGACTTGATGCTGTGTACTCTCCATCTGCTGGAATGCATTAACAGTTATTGAGACATAATCATCTATTTTTCCTTGTTTGGTGACTTATGTTCCTAGCTGCAGATAATAAATATATAAAACTATAAACCAATGCTTCTCTTACATGGACCATTCAGGGTCCATTATCCACTAGCATGTACCATTTTCATGATCTATCCATGTATGTGTCTAGTTACTGCAACTTATCAAGATCTGATATGTTCATCTGAAATGCTTTTGAAGCAGAATACTCTTTGACTGTTGCTATCCTTAAGTATGCTTATACTGCTATGGCGCTGTGCTTTGCTCTGAATCATGACGTAACCGTGTTTATTTGGCTTCTGGATTCTAAAGATACTACCTGGCAACACACAGGGAAATCGGGATCAGTCTGTAATGATTTTGATGGCTGTAGGCACCTGCTTTTAATAGAGTGCTGTCATGGGTTATTTTCCATTGGGGAGTCTACCCTGGGAGAGTGACATGTTGAATAGGTGGGTGATTGGCGCTAACAAGCACATGATAAGCACCTTACAGATAGAACACCATCCGTTAATGAAACTAAACATGTCATTATTCAGTAATACACTAATCAAAGCCTGTATGAATCATTGTAACTATATTTCTTGGTGACAGGCTAACAGAAACATAGAAACATAGGCTTTGAAGGCAGATACAGAGCATTTGGCCAACCTATTCAGCACTTTTGCTTACCTACTAGATAAGCAGCAGATCCTATTTAACCAAAACCTATTTATTCTACCCCCACAATTGCTATATTTCTGTCCCATGCATTATTGTATTCCACCACTGTTTTAGAACCCCACAGCATCCTCTGGAAGGTTGTTCCATGTGTGCACCATCCTGCCTTGTACAACACCATCCCCATGATTTGTCAAAAGGAAGTCAGTGGTGTCACTAGTTCTCTCCCTAATTCTTTTGAATGCTTGCATGAATTCCATCAGGCACCATTCTTTGGTTTCATGACTTCTTTCTGCACCCGTTATTCTGTAAAAGGACTGCGATTAGCCACACCAGCCAATGTGCTGATGGAAAGTATATTAGGCACCGCAACACATTCTGTTTTTTTGCCAAATACTGGAAGTTTTCTTTCAGTGTCTCTGCTTTTCCCTGTCCCTCTCTGCCCACCCACCGTGTATGCAATTTCACTGTCCCTTCCTTTATTTTCCTACACCCCTGATATACCTACAAAAGGTTTGATCCCACTTCTTAAAATAGTTGTAGATCTTTTCCTCAGTTTGGGCCTTTGCTATTCTGACTACCCTCACAGCTTTCTTCTGCCTTAACTGGTATAGTTGTCTGTCAAGCTTCTTGAGGTGTTTCCTCATATTTCATAAACGGTTTATTTTTGCCATAAACATCTCGGTTACCTCCTTTGAGAGCAATACTGATTGTTTTGTTCATTTTGATGGCTTGGTTTGCTTCACACAAATCCTTGTGGGCTCTGTGATAGCAGTTTTGATGAGTAAAGTACTCCCTCCTGAGTGGGTTCCAAAATTAGCAGTCTGGGCATGTCCTGCAAAAGTACAACAGTTAACATCGCATATCCGGTTCCCACCAACAGTATTGACCTTTCACTGCCATTGTAAGGATGCCTTCCATCATATCCTTATCCATTCCTCCACCTGACATGGGGTCTGTATACAACACCTGTGCATACTGTAGTGTCAGTTCCAGCCTCTAAGGTGGCCCAGAAGGACTCCTCTTCCCATGTTTACTCTTTAGTTCAGTTGCTTTTATTCCTTACCTTACATAGAGAGCTAATTGGCACCTTATTCTACCCCCTGTGTCTGCTGTCGTTTGTACCTTCATATATTAACATCCCCATCATGGATATATGTGTACCATGTTTCTGTGATTGCTACGATATCCGGCATCCATAGCAGAGCACAAAACAAGAAGATACTATTTCATATTAGCTGTCATAAGAATGGTTTATTTATTAACCTTATCTCATTCAACCATGTAGTTATTGGTGGATGCTCAGAAATATTCAAACAGTTTAAAATCACACACGTATCCTTTATAAAATGTCACGTACTGCAGTAGCTCTGCATGGTACGTAATGTGTATTTTGAGATGCACAGATGTAATAAAATCATGGTACAAACATAAATGCAGGTCAAAATTATCACATGAGGTGTACATACATCAAGCATCACAAACAGACTCTTGAGCAGCTGAAAGAATACATTTAATTCAGAGTACAGAAAGTACAGCTGAACAAAAGTATAACTGCTGCATACTAAATGCAGCAGAGGACTCAAAAGGACAGTACATTTTTAAACATGTGTTTATTAAATTAGCGATCTGGATGGAGCTTGTATACTGTCCAGATGGGTCAGGGTACACATCTCAATTCTCCACATGCAGCAACAGCACTGGAACACAAATGCATTGTCCAAGACGTCCCAGACCCATAATATGTATTGATGAAATGCAGAATGCCTCCGAGATCGGTTGGTGTCTGCATCGGGGAAAAAAATCCTACCAATAGCTTGCAGACAAAGTTAATACAGCGAGGTCCAATACTGGATGATCCATCTCATGAAAGAAAATAGTGATAAAGTACAACAGGTGCACATTGAAAGGCACAAATGTCAGTGGCAGAGCATGACAGACAGTAGTGCAAGGCTTTGCATGAACAACAAGTAACAGAACAATCATTAATGCTAAATGAATCTTAAATGCCATACTTAAAAATTGGTTAGAGATTGCACTAGTTAGATTGGTCATACACAGCCAGAAATGGAAGAAGGAGCACAGCATAATGCAGGAACAAATTGTTTGAAGGGAAGAGATCACACAGTACTCACACGGAAAGGCATTCACAGGTTTCCATATGCAATCAGTGTAATGATGAATATAACATATATGATATATTGAATTATACAATGGTGTGACTATCCTGTAACCTCATTGATCAACGCATGTCACATGTCCATGTGTAAATCATGCATTACCTGTGGCTGAAGAAATGCACTTATAAAACAACATAATTTAACACATCTAACAGATGGGTCCATTGTATAATTGCATCGGCAGTCAAGGGTGGGAGTTATTGAGAATGTAGCAAATTCCTGTGTGCTGAAGTCACTTGGCTGTGCATTTGTCACCCACACACCGTAATGCAGATTGGAATTAAATGAACATCACCACTGCACATCTTGTATACTAGACTGGATTCATTTGTGTACATGCTTGCACATTTGGCCGTGTTGATCAATCACTTAATAGGTGAAGTCACATCACACTGAGGCATGAACTGTTCATGCAAAGACACAGTGTACTATTAGAATAATTATAATAAACAGATAAATGCATGTGGCAAACCATTGGTAGCATAACAGTGACAGTGCACATGTTACACAGGAGCAAAGAAGCAGGCACGGATGCAGTACAGCGTACGGTAATTCTGAAATGCAGTCTCAGGACCGAATCCACAGCAGACTCTCTCAACTTGAGATGACAGTAATCCAGCACTTTTTGGTACACCACCTCTGGTGAATCACTAGTTAGCTGAAACTGTGACTGTGACTGTGATAAAACATGATGTCTGTGTTCCAGTCGTGGAATGCTAAAACAGGGCTGTGAAGAGCGATCGCTACACAGAAATCAACAAGCACCTCCATTGAAGGAAGGTGAGATCGAGGTAAGGTAACAGCATGGTGCAATAGTTTGGACATGACAGGGAGAAAATATTGAGGATCCCTGAAGCACCTGCATGGTGGAGGATGCATGGTGGATGGATGTCATTGTCCACGTATGGACAAAGTAGTTGGCGGTGAAAGGGATAAGAGCAATGCTGATAGAGTTTGCGGTTGTTGCTGATCCTTAATCAGGCAGCATGCATGGAAACAATATGGGATGTGCAGCCTGTCAATGGCATGGGTGAGGCTAATGCGCTTCACAACATGGAATTCAATCAGTGATTGAAAAAGTTGAGCCGAGATACTGTCTTTGGCTTCATTCAGTACTGGTGGTAGATCTGGAGTGATTAGAAACTATATTTGCATGATGGTTGGCATCTGTCAAAAGGGAAACAGGACACTAGGTGATAGTTTGAAATGCTTCATTGGCAAGCATTTGTACTAGCCACAGGTGGAACACGGACAAGGTGTAGGGAAGTCAAAGCACCCCCACCCAAAGAAAATAACAGTGATTAGTGCAGTTAAATACCAATATAGGGCGTTGATATGGAGAGAGAATAGGTAAATTGAGAAAATGACAAAAGGCAATAAGGACAGGGTTGGGAAAAGGGATAAGGACATAAAGAATGGAGGCTAATAAGTAAGAATGCAGTGTAGTCAGAGCAACAAGGGACCTGAACTGGTGGACTTGATGGAAGAAGGATGCCGCGGATCTTGTGGCAGTCACAGAAACAAGTGACACAAGAACAAAGACTGTGAAGGTAACATACCAGGCTACACAACACCCAGGAGGGACATGCCATGCAGAAGAGGAGAGGAGTAGCTCTATGTGAAAGGATGGGATAAAAGCAGTGGAACAAAATAGTAAAAGGGATGAGAGTAGGCACTGTGGGGTACCTTATAGAAAATGGAATACCACCACAGTCCACAGAGGTGTTATATCGATATCACCCTGTCTGACCTGTCAGTTCGACATCGGTGATAGGGAAAATTATGAAATCACTTCAGAAGAAAATAAATGTTGAGTACCTATAGGCTAGTGGATCACAGGACATGATGCTGCATGGATTCACAGCAGGAGGGTCTATCAGACAAACAAATCGATTTCTTTTATGGGGTGAGGTGAAGTAGTAGACAAGGGATGCACCATTGACATGCAGCCTACCTAGACTTTTGTAATCCATTTGCCACAGTACCACCAAAAGAGTAATAAACACTTTAGACATCATTGACATGCCATGCTCCTGTCTGAGTACAGCAGCCTGCATGTGGACACCACCCCACGTCTACTTATGTTGTCGACATATCTTTTGGAGTTGCATCTATGGTATTACTGGCTAAGACTCACGCTGACAAGACTAAGTTGCTGGTGGTGGATCAGAGTGGTGCAAGTGGTGTGGCAGAGGCACATTGGGATAACCACTGTCTTGTACTGAGGAATACCATTTCCGCTACAGAAATGGATACGAATCTGGGTGTGATACTTGATGATGGCTTGACATTTGATTCTCAGATGGTGTTAGCATAACCTGCTCACATTTTATCTTTCCATGTACATTTCACCAGTGGATTCTGAAAATAGACTGGTGTCATGGGGTCTGCAAAGTATTGACCATGGCAATGAAAGTTTGTGGCAGCCATCACCCAACTCTTATTCATGACTGATATTTTGGGTTCAGCATGTATGCACCATACACCTAATACATTTAAACATAGCAAAGTAACAAGTGACATCAGATAAGGAGACACAGTGACCAAAATAGTATACTCATGTACATTAACTTAGTTTACTTCCAGACCATCCTTAATGACAGGAGATGCTATTAATGCATCCCACAATGGCAATCTAATGCCAATCAAATGCATGGTTACATTTCACTCCATGTCTCGGTAATAGCAGCTATATCCCACTCTACTACGAATACCTGAAACTCAGCAGTCTTCCAGAAGAGGGAAGTGATACACCTCTGTACAACTGCCCGGTGAAGCCACACCCAAGTACTGTGTGCGAGTTTCAGGCCACATAAGAGGACATTGAACTCCTGGAGAGGGTCAGAGGAGGAGCAGCAAAATGATTTTAAGAGCTAAATATGTACACATTGGAAGAGAGGGACCAGAGGAGACATGATAGAGGTTTTCAGGAACATGAATGGGGTAAATAGGGCTGGAGCAGTCAGGGTGCTGTGAAGGAAGGGAGGCCAGCACCTGACAAGGTAGAATTCACAGGGTGAGGGGACATAAAACTAAAAGATCTTGCCCTGAAGTTTTAAAGCGAACCCTGGAAATCTCTAGCAATCCCTAGATCAGGGGATCCCCCACCCACCACAACATAGTGATCTTGGTCTCAGTCAACCAAACAATATTTTCATTTTGTTTTGTTCTGCAAACAAAAAAGTAAAATTGGGGCATAGAGGGAAAACAATGAAGACATAGACTTAGGTAGGCTATACTAACCCCCACCACCACCACCACCACCACCACATAGTGATCTTGGTCTAGGTCAACAAAACAATATGTATTTTGTTTGGTTTTTGTTCCTGTCAAAATGAAAAAATGCAAAGGAATTGGGGCATATAAGGAAAACAATGAAAGACATGGCCTGGGTCACCACACTGAGCCCCCACACACATAGTGATCTTGGTGTAGGTCAACAAAACAATATTTATTCATTTGGTTTTGTTCTTAACAAAAAAAAAATGCAAAATTGGGGCATATAAGGAAAACAATGAAAGACATGGACTGGAGTCACCATACTAGCCCCCACCCCACTACCACATAGTGATCTTGGTCTAGGTCAACAAAACAATATTTTTCATTTGTTTGTTCCTAACAAAAGAAAAAATGCAAAGGTGGGGCATAGAAGGAAAACAATGAAAGACATGGACTGGGCCACCATCACTAGCCCCCACCACCATCACATAGTGATGTTGGTGTAGAGTCAACACAAACAATATTCTTTTCATTGTTTTGTTCCTAACAAATGAAAAAATGCAAAATTGATCATAAAGGGAAAACAATGAAAAGACAAGGACTGGGCCGCCATACTAGCCCCCCCCACCCCCACATCACATAGTGATTTGGTTCGAGTCAACCAAAAATATATTTTCATTTGGTTTTGTTCTGGAAAAAAAAAAATGCAAAATTGGGGCATATAAGGAAAACAATGAAGACATGGACTGGGTCACCTACTAGCTACACACACACACACACATACCACATAGTGATGTTGGTTTTGGTCAACCAAAATATATATTTTCCTTTATTTTTTGTTCCTGGAAAACGAAAAAATGCAAAATTGGGGCATAGAAGGAAAAACAATGGAAGACATGGACTGGGTCACCATACTAGCCCCACACCCCCACATACACCACATAGTGATGTTAGTCTAGGTCAACCAAAATATATTTTCCTTTTTTGTTTGTTCCTGGCAAAGAAAAAATGCAAAATGAGGGCATAGAAGGAAAACAATAAAAGACATGGACTGGGTCGCTAAACTAGCTCCCCTCACTCACCACCACCATCACATAATGATGTTGGTGTAGAGTCAACAAACAATATTTTTGTTTGGTTTGTTCCAATAATGAAAAAAAAGCAAAATTAGGGGCATAGAAAGGGAAAACAATGAAAGACAAGGACTGGGTCACCATACTATCCCCTCCCACACAACATAGTGATCTTATTCTAGGTCAACACAAAATATGTTTTCATTTGGTTTTGTTCCTGAAATGAAAAAAAAATGCAAAATTAGGCGCATAGAAGGAAAACAATGAAAGACATGGACTGGGTCACCATACTAGCCCCACACACACACACATAGTGATGTTGGTCTAGGTCAACCAAAATATATTTTTTCATTTTTTTTGTTCCTGGAAACAAAAAATACAAAATTGGGGCATAGAAGGAAAACAATGAAAGACATGGACTGGGTCACCATACTAGTCACCCCCAACATACCACATATTGATGTTGAGTCTAGGTCAACTGAAATATATTTTTTCCTTTTTTTTTGTTCCTGGAAATGAAAAAAAATGCAAAATTGGAGCATAGAAGGAAAACAATAAAAGACATGGACTGGGTCTACTATGTCCCCACCCCACCACTACCACATAGTGATCTTGGTGTAGGTCAACAAAACAATATTTTTTGTTTGGTTTGTTCCTAACAAATGAAAAAAATGCAAAATTGGGGCATATAAGGAAAACAATGAAAGACATGGACTGGGTCACCATACTAGCACCCGCCCACACACATAGTGAACTTGGTCTAGGTCAACAAAACAATATTTTTCATTTAGTTTTGTTCCTAGCAAATGAAAAATGTAAAATTGGGGCATATAAGAGAAAACAATGAAAGACATGGACTGGGTCACCATACTAGCTCCCCCCACCACATAGTGATCTTGGTGCTAGGTCAACAAAATAATATTTTTCATTTGGTTTTGTTCCTAACAAAGAAAAAAAATGCAAATTAGGGCATATAAGGAAAACAATGAAAGACATGGACTGGGTCACCATCTAGCCCCCACACCCACCACATAGTGATCTTGGTGTAGGTCAACAAAACAAATTTTTTTGTTTGGTTTGTTCCTAACAAAAGAAAAAAATGCAAAATTGGGGCATATAAGGAAAACAATGAAAGACATGGACTGGGTCACCATACTAGCACCCCCCACACCACATAGCTAACTTGGTCTGAGTCAACAAAACAATATTTTTTCGTTTAGTTTTGTTCCTAGCAAATGAAAAAAAATGCTAAATTGGGGCATATAAGGAAAAACAATGAAAGACATGGCCTGGGTCACACACGCTCCCCCACCACATAGTGATTCTTGGTGTAGGTCAACAAAATAATATTTTTCATTTGGTTTTGTTCCTAACCAAATAAAAAATGCAAAATTGGGGCCTATAAGGGAAAACAATGAAAGACATGGACTGGTCACCATACTAGCCCCAACACCCACCACATAGTGATCTTGGTGTAGGTCAACAAAACAATATTTTTTCATTTGGTTTTGTTCCTAACAAAAAAAAAAAATGCAAAATTGGGGCATATAAAGGAAAACAATGAAAAACATGGACTGGGTCACTATACTAGCCCCCCCACACACACACACCACACATAGTGATCTTGGTTCTAGGTCAACAGAAAAATATTTTTCCATTTTTTTTGTTCCCTAAAATGAAAAAAGAAAAATTGGGGCATAGAAGGGAAAACATTAAAAGACATGGACTGGGTTGCTAAACTAGCCCCCACCACCACCACCACCACCACCACATAGTGATCTTGGTCTAGGTCAACAAAACAATATTTTTTGTTTGGTTTGTTCTAACAAATGAAGAAAATGCAAAATTGGGCATTTAAGGGAAAACAGTGAAAGACATGGACTGGGTCACCATACTAGCCCCCCCACACCACACATAGTGATCTCAGTCTCAGTCAACAAAACATTTATTTTGTTTGGTTTTGTTCTGGGCAAAGAAAAAAAATGCAAAATTGGGGCATAGATGGCAAAACAATGAAAGACATGGACTGGTCACCATAGTAGCCCCCACACACACACACACACACAACACATAGTGATCTTGGTCTAGGTCAACCAAAATATTTTTCCATTTTTTGTTCCTGGCAAATGAAAAAATGCAAAATTAGGGCAAAGAAGGAAAACACTAAAATACATGGACTGGGTCACCATACTAGCCCCACCCCACACCACATAGTGATATTGTTCTAGGTCAACCCTAAAATATTTTTTCATTTTGTTTTGTTCCTTGCAAATGAAAAAATGCAAAATTGGGGCATGTAAGGGAAAACAATGAAAGACAAGGACTGGGTCACCATACTAGCCCCCCACACACACACACACCACATAGTGATGTTGGTCTAGGTCAACAGAAAATATTTCTCCATTTTTTGTTCCTGGCAAACATAAAACATGCAAAATTGGGGCATAGAAGGGAAAACAATAAGAGACATGGACTGGATCGCTATACTGCCCCCCACCACCACATAGTGATCTTGGTCTAGGTCAACAAAAAATATGTTTTGTTTGGTTTTGTTGCTGGCAAATGAAAAAATTCTAAATTGGGGCAGAGAAGGGAACACAATGAAACACATGGACTGGGAAGCTATACTAGCCCCCCACACAGCCCACATAGTGATCTTGGTCTAGGTGAACCAAAAATATTTTTTTTTTTGATTTGTTACTGGCAAACAAAAAATGCTGAACTGGGGCAGAAAAGGGAAAACAACGAAAACATAGACTGCAAACGATACTAGCTACCCCCCACCACCACCACATAGTGATCTTGGTCTAGGTGAACAAAAATATTTTTCATTTGGTTTTGTTACTGGCAAACAAAAAAATGCTGAACTGGGGCAGAGAGGGAAAACACCGAAAGACATAGACTGCAAGCTATACTAGCCCCCCACCACCACCACCACATAGTGATCTTGGTGTAGGTCAACAAAAACATAATTTTTGTTCGGTTTTCTTGCTGGCAAACAAAAAAATGATAATTTGTGGAAGATAAGGAACAAAATGAATAACATGTTTTTTAAAATGAAGAAATCAGTTCTCCGTCTGAGGAAAGCATACACTACACAGAAATGTCCTACAGGTAAAAAAAAGCAGTGATAATATGTTTATGTTGAGCTTCATCAAATGGAAATTAAAATTTGATAAATTTGAGGAGTAAACACCACAGACACATGACTAAATTGGTTGTTTTGCTTCGCAGCTGAGTTAGCTATCCTCTATGGCAGCCAGAAAGTAATGCCAAATCTGTCAGGAAGGCTGCAGCAGCACTGCTATTGCTGAGGGTTAGTGTGGTTAGTGAGAGAATGCGGTACAGAACCAGCAAGAACGGTACATTTGGAGGGTATGGCCACACCTAGTGTATGTCCTCTCTCTCTCACTCACTCTAGGCAGATGGATGGCGCCCCACATAGTAAAACAATTCCCCTAGCACTAATCATAAGGCACCATATCTGGTTGATTGGAGGAAGATAGCATGGCCTAATGATTGAGTACAGTGATTTTTAATAACAGAACACCAGTCCCAGCCTCAAGCACAGTTAGTGACTCACTGAGGAACATGAGTGAGTCACTTGATCTCCTTGTTCATTAGTTTTCCGTATGGAACTGAGCAGAAGCAAGACATACGCACAAAACTACAGTATGGGTTATACACAGCTGTCATACCCCAGGTAAATAATTATATCAACCATTCAACCTGCATGACAGTCATTTCTGGGGAAGTTGCTTTTTTTTAATACTGGTTACTGTTCGCACCTTTCCCTGCCTTTTAGTAAATGCTAGTCGTGAAATTGCATGAATCCAGTACTGGACCTGCCAGAACAGCTAATAGTGTAAGGATGTCGCTCTCACTCTCTGTAGCCAGACCGATTGCATGCCAGCTCCAGCCTTTTGCATGTAGAGTTGCTGTTAGGTTAGAGTAGTGCAGCATATATGAACACACTGATGACGGGGCTCAGTAGGTCAGATAAAGAAGCGTACATGTGTGAGAAACAGCCCAAAAATATACCAGATGCAACACCTCGATGGGAACTTACAAAACAGCAGAAGTAGCAATAGGATGGGAGCAGCGGGCAGGCAGCACACAGCACCTGTTTCCAAGCTGGCAGGAAAGAATGCTCCCAAGAGAAGTTCCCCATGTCTCCCAGATTGTGTGCCCCAGAACCCTCCTCCGAGGGAGTGTCTACTTTCCTCCTTGCTGCTGCTGCTCATTCCTCCAGTGGTTCTATCAGTTGCTTCCTTCCCTGTCAGTGTGACAAGGGGTGCATAAACTGTTCGGCTGGACAACTAGGCTGTCCTTCACATGTTTGTTGTGGCCACATCTGAATGTAGGCACACATGGCAGCATCTTCCTTCTTTTTCTGAACCTACTGTCTTCCACCACTCCTGAGCCATATGTGCCTCAATGCCTCCTGATCTCCTTGATGTGTCCCACTGCCGTGTTACTTCACCCTGCCTGGTTTGTACCTGCACAGCTGTAATAGTTCCCTGTCTTAACATCAATGATATGTCATCATCATTTGCATCCTCCCATCCGCGCTCACCTCTTATACCCGACGGGTGTAGCGGGTTTACATGACTGGAGAGACTTAGCATGCCAACCAATGCCCACCCCTTCCCACCACCCCTCAAGGCTCCCCTGGGCACCTCTGGTCACTTTACTAGTGCTGGACAATGTCCACCTACCATAGTTGCTCGTCTCCTGTTGGATGAAAGTTGTCCCTGTCTCGCACCAACAATTACAACTTGTCCATCATTTCACCTCCACTGTCTCTCATTGAGCCCCAATGGCCATGGTTGCATGCTAAGTCAGTTTACCTCTCCAGTGGTCTGCAAGAGCTGACTGCACAGTCAGCAACCTTCTACCAACAATCTCCATTTAGTATTATCGCCACCCCACAGCCAGTGTGGCCTACACTCCTTCACAATATGCATGCCCTGTTGGCTGGAGGACACCACAATTGTCCTTCTGCATAAACATTGGGATGTTCCCCCTGGGCCTGGTCTCCTCCCCGGGTACCACCCTCACCCTTCTCCAAGTTGCCAAACTGGGTTGGTCCAAGATGAAGACTTTCATCCACTTTTCAGCTGTATTAGATAACACACAGCCCTGTAACCAGTTCCTAATCCAGGTAAAGACTTTGGCAACTAAACACTTCTAAGAGGTTATCACAGTTTACCACAGCATTTGGCCAGAAGAAACTGCACCAGCCTTTGTTTTGAGCATAGATTGCATCAGTTTCTCCTCAATTGTGCTCAGCCTCACCATTCTGTAGTTCTCTGGATTGTCCTGGGGCCCATTGTTGTGGAGAGGTACCACATGTGCTACCTCCACTCTCTGGGCACACATCCTGTATTTATTGCAGTGTTTAACAGATCCAGCAGTGGCTATGCCAGGACTCCTGCCAGCTCCCTAAGCATGCTGGGATGTAACCCATCTGGCCAAGGTGCCTTGTGTACCCACAGGGACCTAAGGCCCCAGCAGCCTTTACACCATGATGACCCCATCTGTGGCCCTCTTCCACCCACCCACCTCCACATCCTTTCCCTGCAGGAATGGCCCAATCCCAATCCCTCTCCCTTGTGAACCATGAAAGAAGTGCTCATAAGTACTTCAGCCTTCCCGCACCCACTCACTGCCTGTCCTGATGCTAAGACCTGTGATCCAAACACTGCTCCACACATTTATATGTAGGAAAGAGGGCACCATACCAGGCAGCTTCTTTAAACTCCTGAACATTTTTACCTGCATGAATCAGGTAACGCAATGCAGCTTCACATTTCCTGACAGACCGAGCGCCATTGAAGCAGATTCTCCAGTCCTCTAGCGGGTGAGCCTGGTAGGTAGCTGTCATGTATACAGCCTCCTCTGATGGCACACCACAGCGGATCTTGTCCGGCACCTTATAGGCGATACTGTAGCATGACTACTTGGTCTTCCACATGTGCTGCCGTTACAAGACTCTACAGCACAGGGTCCAGAGCTCCTTCTCTCATCATGGCCATAACGACTCTGCTGCATTAGCCATTAAGCAAGGAGTCCTCATCCGGGCATGACTCAATGCTATTGGAGGGGCTCCCACTGCCAATCCCTCTACCTCCTTCTATTGGTGTGTGCAAAAATCGCCACATTCTGGAATTTAGTTCACAGATCAGGGCCATTCCTCCCATTGGCAGCTGGCTTCAAAGAGGGCCAGCCATAATTGGCTACTCAGTGCTCCATTTTAAGTGCCTTGGAACCTTACTGGACCCCATAGACAGTACAGGTCAGAAATGGAGAGGCAAAATGCACAAAGTCCCAGCTGCAAGGGAAAACAGGTTAGACAAACTACATTCCTTAATACTCAGTCAACATATAATACATAAATACTACAGCCCAATAAGGGCCCGCTTTGCATACTTAGCAATGGCAACAATAGAGCACCTTCCCGTGGCTCAGGCGGGACTCGAGCAAGAGAATGCACAGTTCCCTCCCTTCTTAGTAAACTGACTGGGTCAGCAAGCTGGCAGCTCTTAAAGAGACCACTAGAGGCATTCTAGTAAACCCCAATTTATTAGGGGGTTACACTTAGGAAAATGAGAATATGCACCAAGCAGCAGCAATAGTTTCATTTGTGAATCTCATTCTGACCATGCTGTCTCAGAGGTTGTAGAACATGTTGAAATGCATTGCCTGTAAACAAAGGAGATAAGTGATGCAACACTATTCAATTAATCTTTACATTGCACAGATAGTTGAATTTAGGTAATGTCATTCACAAACTGGTATGGAAAATCTTCATGTCCCTGTGCCCCAACACCAACAAAAAATGTATACAGTAATACAAATTCTACAAACAACAAATTAACGGTGATCTAGTGCAACCACCCTCACACAGCCTCACAACACTTACTACAGCAAAACCCTAAAGGAGGTGCAGACATCATATCATCCTCTCAGCACCACCACGAGCTGACAACCGACTGTCAGTGAGTGGGAATGTACAGTCCATTAACCATATAGTGAACTTCAACAGTACACATGCACAGCGCAGTCACCAAACAGAGGTGTTGATGATAGGCAATGTGTCAAGGTGATGGCATGGGGTTTCGTGGAAGGTGGTGGGTACATCATGCATGATAGCAGGTGGTCCAGTCAAGTAGACCACAGAACATGTGCTTTTTGGGGGTATATATGGCACATGAACTGGCGGCCTCAGGCGTAGGGAGGGTGATCTCAAAGAAGTACAAGTCAGTATCGTGGAAAGGGAACATGGATTTATAATAAACATCCGTATCACAAACATCAGCAAGGAGCAGAACAATATAGTGTGGTTGGAGACGCCGGACATTGAGGAGAGTGAATACATATCAATATTAGTAAGCACTAAATCAGGGTGCTGAAATGCGGAATTTATTGCATCAAGGAAACAATTAATACTCTGAGGAGGAGATAGCATAAATGCAAAAATATTAAGTGCTGCATTAGGGAACATGACATAGGAGTGCATTACAAAAGTATAAATGGGCTGTGTTACAAGGCAATGTTAGAACAAATGTGTCTCATCATCAGTGCATTTGTAGACACCTAAAGCTCATGGGGTGCTCACTGACACACTGATAACTAATAAATACAATGTGTGAAAAGTGCAGCAGGCTACAGTACAACAGAAATGATAGATAAATAAAGCTATACATAATAGGTTTCATTGTGCATTAGATCATCTGTAATTACCAATTCTCTAGCCATTCTGAGATGAAATTGCAGGACTTTGGGAAGCTTGTAGGCAGGATGACACTAGCTGTCATGCTAAAGGAGAATGGGACAGAAATGGGAAGTAAATATAGAAGGACTGAAGGAGGAAGGAAGTAGGATCAAGTTACTGATAGTGGCTGCACACCTCCCCACCTGCTTTAGACATTGTTTGAAGTGCAGGCAGAGCCAAGGGCAGGTTCTTATCAAACCAAAGGTGGGGTCTCACACAGCAGAGAATGGCAAAGCTATATTTGGATTTCTTACAAAAGTACAAGGAAGAAAAACAAACAAATGCTTGTGTCTTGATGGATGAAATATGGAGCACCACAGAGCCTAAATTTAGAATGGTGGTGAGATTACAGATTCTTGAAAAAATCTGACAGTGCAGCTTTAACTACATTGCTGTTGGTACATTGATTTGCACATGAAACTACATTTTTACTTTTCCAGTTATAAGCTGGCCCTGTTCCTGCCCTTCATCTCCAGTACCTGATTTCACAGAAATATACAAGTTCTGCTACAAGGGTATATACAGAATGGTTAACTTGTATTTTGGCCTTAATCTAGAGCACTAGGTGGAAGCACTCACAAATGTGCTCGATGATTCACTGAAACTGTTGTGACTTCCTTTCCTGTAAACCTAATATGAAGTGCTCACCAGAAGTCTTTTGGCATTGCCAAGCAGCTGTAAAAATATTAAATATTTTGGGAGTGGAACCTGCATGTCAAAGGAAAGCCCTGCAACATATTTTCCATATACCAGTCTGTAGGCATGAATAATGATTCAGTATCTTACACCCCATAATTGCATACTAATTTACATTTAGATGAAGTTACTTCACTCTGTTCTTCCCTAGTGCAAAAATGTTTGACTCCATTGCAAATGCCATCACCCAACCCATGCAAGGTGTCAAAATAGTTGATGCTGCTTAATTGCACAAGCACCCATGGTCATTTTTGCCTTCAGCATCAACCTGAGTTTGGGTTTAAGAAATGGAGATTCATATGACAACAGAATTATGTAGGAAACTTCATCCTCTTGTATGAGCAGAAAAACAATAAGAGATGAACATACATTCTAATATATGAAATGTGGTAATGTGGGCATTAATATATTTTAACTCAGCTTGAGCTTAGATCCTTTACCCTGAAGAAGCCCATGTTTGGACAAAATGGCAGGTGTGGTCTGGGGTATCCCTGCTTGGTTAATGGAAGCTAAATAAAATAATCAACTGGGATTTCTTTGGTGTGGCTGGTCTTTGAACAAATTTTGCTTATGGCCCCAAGTGGACTTGTTCTCATTTGTACAGAGGAGGCCTCTGTACCCTCCTAATAATACCTTTAAGGTATTTCAAGGTCTTGATTATATCCTATCCTTTCTGTCCTCAAGGGAGTACATATTGAGCCCCTTGAGCCCCATACTCTAGGTGTTGCCCTCCTAACTCTGAATCATCCTGGTCACCCTTCTCTATTCTGTCTCCAGTAGGCTGGCACCCTTCTTAAGATAAGGCATTATTACTGCACACAGTACTCAGATACAGTCTTACCAGTGACCTATAAAGCAGTAGTGTGGCCTCTGTCTTTCTGCTGGCAATCCTCCAGGCTATGCAGCCCAGCGTTCTATTTTCTTTTGCTGGTACACTCCTGTAGTGTGCTGAATGCATGAGGTTGTTCTTGATGATAAACTCCAGGTCCTTTTGTTCATCAGACTTACTGACCAGGAAACAACCAAGCAACTATTTAGTCTCTTCGTTCCTCATCCCTAACTGCATAACTCTGCACTTTTACAATTGAATCAAGTTATCAAATGCCAGACCACTTCTCTATCCTAGCCAGGTCTTTCCTTAGTTCCTGTTTCCTCTCCTCTATGTCCAGCTCCCATAGAGCTTTATGTCAACCGAAACAGGCATACTAGACTAGGAAGACTAAGTTTGTTGCAAAGGCACCTAGCTTCACCTGAGCTCTTTCTTCTAGGTTTGCTTGTAAGGACAGAGCAAGTAAAAACATTATCAGAGCAAGGAAAAAGATTAAGGCTTCTTTTGGCTAGGCAGATTTACAATGCGTTACTATTTTCTTTTTTGCTCACAGGTTTTGTTACTGCATTTTGCTTACATTTTATTGCTTTATTGTTCTCAGATTTGAATTGCTGTTGCAGGGTATACTTTCTGCTGCATTATTGCAGGATATTGCCTACATGTTTATTACTGTTTTGTGCTTACATATTACTGCTATAATGTTCTCTGATTCAAATTGTTTTTGCAAGATTCTGTTACTGCTTTATTTTTCTCAGTAGCAAAGAGTTTTTTGCAAGCTATATGTTCTGTAAAGTTTTTACAGGTAGTGCTTACAGGTTTTATAGTTGTATCCATAATTAGGCTAAGTTTTCAGGGCCACTGCATTTGTTGTTGGTTGATCATTTCTGCTCTTACCTCCTTGTTTCTATTGTCTGTGGTTCTCCTTTTTGCCAGGGAAGGACCCAACCACCCACCTTCATCTCCAACCACCCCATGCTATGCTCTTTTATAGACTAGCACAGTCGTGACATTTCCTGTAGCAAAGCAGGAAGGGAGGATCAGAGGGTATACACACAGTGAACTTACTTAAAGGGGCACAATTAATTTACCTTGTTATAAAAAGTTATACAAAAACAAATGAACAAAACAAACAAAAATAATATTAAAAAATTACTTTTGATTTCATTTTCCATTTAATTACTTGGCCCAGGTTATAAACTCAGCAACTCAACTAGAATGGATATTATTAACTGCAGGCACTGAGAGACACTTTTAAGAAGGGCAGTTATACAGGATTTAAGATGCTGTTCTACCAGGGTGTAGCCAGGAATTTTAAACTTGTACTCAAGACAAGAGATGATGGAACTGTTGCCCCTACACCCCATAAACACAAACCAAAACGTGTTGCCCCACCACACAGACATTGCTCCACCCCATTTCATTAAACAGTTTGTTATAAGTCAATGATCCCAATAGAGTCATATTTTATTTTATCTAACACACACTCCCAATCAAATAGAATTGTGCTGGCATTTAGTTACAGTGGTCAGGATACATTGTGATAAGCTTCTGTACCACAACAAAGTAGCCAGCCTTACAGAAGTCCATTCACACCAGAGTTCATGCATACTTACTAGATTGAGTCACAGACATTCATACAAGCATGATCTCTAACCTTAGCACTCACACATCTTCCAAAGATCATTCACAGACTCACACTAAAGCATTGAAGAAGGATGAAAACAGTTATTCAGGTAGTACATCAAGCTTTGTTATGTTTGTTGCCCTGGCCTGAGGCTCATGCTGCTCCTGGATCTTCAGATTTTGCTGTATTCAGCAGGGTACACTGAGTATGCCTGCTGACACCCATGTGTCCTACATGTTGGACCATCAGGGATCTAAGTGTTCTGCTCCAGGCAGCATGGGCAGATATTGCACACCTCAGACTGCATATTCAGGAGGAAATATATTACAAGAACTGCCCACCATTTCCCCAACATCCAACTACAACTCCTTGACCACAGAGGTAGTTGGACCAGGAGAATGGCAGGTGATTAGGAGGACATCAGGTGCCCCATCTCTCAATGCTCACCAAAATATCACCTCCACAAACCATAAAAAAATCTACATGCAGGTATTTGCCTCTATCTCCAAAATCAAACAAAGGACAGAGGACACTGCAGAGCATAACATGACAGCACAGGAGCTAGTTCTATAAAATTCACCCAAAACAAGAACCAAAACAAAAAGGCAAAAAGGAAATCCTAAAACTTCTGATCATAGGAGACTCCATGTTTCAAGGAGTTGATAACTGTCTCCAGCTAGGGATAATGGTCAGATATCTCCCAAGCACATCAGCATGGAGAGACAATGACCATGTTGCTAAAATTGTGCAGGAAAACAGGAGAAAACATTGACATCCTGGTACACATAAGGACTAACAATCTCTTGGAGACCAAGGAACACCTGACCAGGCTGGGAGACAAACTGTAATCCATTTCGTCTAGCATCTCCTTCTTTGAGATCCTGCTGGTCTGGGAAAGAAAGGAAGATGGACAGAAGGTCAGAGAGGGGAGATAGGGGCTAAACATGTGACTCAAGGTCTGGTGCCAGGAAAAAGGACATAAATTTGTATGTAACTGGCAGCAGTTTTGAGACTGAAAGTTTTAAATTCAATGGACTGCATCTGATTAAGGAGGAGTCAGTGCATTGTGGCAGAAGTTTGATATCTTTGCAGAATATTTAAACTAGCAAATGGGAGAGGCATGCAGCACCCGATACATCAAATGGGAAAGACAGCCTCTCCCTCATAGTGATCAAACAGGAGTTCAGAATGTTTGTAGTTCATTTGCCTCACATGGTAAGGAAAAGGTCCTACTCCCCATATGATGCACAGGGAAAAGGCCAGAACTCACCATCAACTAATGCACCAAAATCTGGCAAATGGAAAATCACATACACAAATGTCTGCAGTCTGGAAACAAGATCCCAGACCTAGAGGCAACAATGACGGAGGCTAAACTGGATATAGTAGCCATTAGTGAGATATGGTTCACAGGTAACCACACTTGGGAGACTTCAGTACCTGGCCATGTACTGTTCAGAAGAGACCAAGATTCAAAAGGGGGTGGCGCTTTATATCAATGAAAATATAAAAGTTAAAGAAATTCAGAATACACATAAGGAGCCAAAAGAACTGTGGGTCACCCTGGAAACAGGAAATGGGAGAGCCATATGAACTGGGACTGCCTACAGGCCTCCAGACCAGGGGAGGACATAGACACAGTACTGTTAGAAGATATACAAAACATGACAGTTAAAGGGAGGTTCTGATAATGGGAGACTTCAACATGCCAAATACAGATTGGTCAATGCCAGCAGGAACATCTGCAGAACTAGACACATAGTGGATTCCTGCAGTGGGAGGGCCTCAAACAACTGTTACAACAACCCACAAGAGACAGGGCTATCAAGATCTAGTACTGACCAACAGGAAAGGATCACAGATCTCCAGGTGGAAGGTCACCTCAGGGCCAGTGATAATCACATGGTATGGTTCAGTTTGGCCACTAGAACTAAATCATCTCATTCCATGGCAAGAATATGGAACTTTAGAGAGCCAACTTTGATAAGATGGCCATCAGAGTTAAGCTAGCCCAGGCAAGAAGAAATACAGGTGGGGGTACAGACAAAGTGTGCAAGCATTAAAGATGCAATACTTGAAGCAGCATCCCATTGGGTTAGGGAGAAAAGCAAGAGCAAAAAAGGAGAAACCACTTTGGTTCTCAAAAACAGCAGCAGAAAACATCAGAGCCAAAAGGTTGGCCTTCAGGAAATATAAGGAATGCAGTGGGACGATGATAGGGTGGCGTGCCAAACATTCCTAAGAGAAGCAAGGAAGGCAGTAAGGCAGGCAAAGGCCCAGACTAAGAAACACTAACACAAACAGTAAAAGAAGGGACTAGACTTTTATAGATACAGTAGTGAAAGGAGAAGGTCCAGAGGGTATTGCCAAGATCAAAGGGGATGAGGAAGTGTGTGGAGGAGGACCAAGGAAAAGCATCTATCCTAAATAGATACTTCTGCTCAGTATTTACAGCGGAGAAGGTAGGACAGGCCCACAGCTCAGCACCATAGACACATTGGGAGAGAGGTGTGCACAAGTTCCTTTACAAAGAAAGGGTCCTACAATAGCTCACTAAGCTCAGGGTGGACAAGGCAATAGGACTCAATGGAATTCATCTAAGGGAACTAAAGCTATTGGTTGACCTACCAGAGACATTAACAGAACTGTTTAGTGAGTCTGTGCACACAGAAGAGGTCCCAGAAGACTGGAAAGGGCTCATGTGATCCCGCTCCACAAGACTGGCAGCAGAGAGGAGGCGAGGAATTACAGACCAGTCAGTCTTATCTCAGGTCAGTCAGGAATCTGGCTCTAAACATTTGCAATGTCTTTTAGGCAGAATTTTTCTGTTTTTTCTTCTTACCAATCACCATCCATTAGCCCGCATGTGTTAGGGTGCAGTTGGTTGGATAGAAAGCAGAGTGGAGTCTGAAATGGTAAATGGCAGGTGGGTGGCACCAGTAGACAACTGACAAACAAAAGGTAAAATTTGAAATCTCAGTATAACCAAGTTATTTCCTCTTACAGTCTATCCTGTGGGTAAAGATAAACAGTATAGTAGCTCGGAGGGTGGGGTTTGGGGCGCTCTGTGTGAAACTGAAAGTAGGTGGTGGGGAAAGAAGGTGTGCTGGCAAGACTGGAGATGATTAATAGAGAGTATGATAAATCTAAAGTTCTTAGACTTACCACATATGAGTGGAAATAAATGAATTCACTTAATTGATATTGTGTCCACATTTTGCATATATGTATGTATAAATTTCAAAACACTACATTAATGCAGACATTAGGGTTTAAGAATGCAAAGTGCACAAACTTAGTAAATAGAAACATTAGGATTTTGGGTCAGTGGAGTATAGGTGAATCAGTAGCAGGGTCTTCCTTGGGGTTGACAGCCCTTAAGCCTATGCCCCACCCCAACCCTTTAGCTTCCTCTCTGAAGCACAAGGTACAGTTCAAAGCCAGTGCCTCATAATGATGCACTCTTCAAAAATAAAGACGTATGACTCACCCATGTTGCCAACAGAATTAGTCATAGCTTTCTTCATGCAGGACTCTGTTGACCCTAGGTGAATAAAAGAGATCATGTCTGACCTTGTTTGTTCAGGGAAAGGGTGGGCATTAGTGTTGACAACCCCTAGGAAGACTCCACCACCACCACTGATTTGATCTGCCCATTCTGTAGAGACTCAAAATCTTAATGTTTTTCATTTCCCTACTTTGTGTGCTTTGTATTCCTCAACCTAATGTCTGCAATAACATATTTGTTTACAATTAATTTCCCTTTGCTCTCTGATAGTAGAGTTGTATCCTTATTTGTACAGGTCCTGTACATGATCATGTGCTGTGACTGTCAGATGTTAACTAGCTGAGGAGGTGAGAGGAGAACTGTGCTGGCTGCTGATTTTGTAAGGGTACTGGGTGAATACATTGCAAACATAATAATGCCACACATTACAAAGCAGGCTACTCATCGCTGACTACAATGTTAACATGGAACACTATTGCCCACCTAAACCCCATGGGCAGTGCACAGGCTGAATAGGCAAGGTGCTGACCGAGACTCCAGCCCACTGAATAGTGCCCCAAGCATTGTAACTGCAGTCAGCTGCAATGTGATGGTCTTGCACTGTCATCATTGCTACATTCTGATGACACTAGTGAAAGTCATGGAAGTCCTGAATAAAGATCAGACATCATGGAATCAATGACATGTATGACTGCCATGACAAACTTACATCCCTAATTATGGCATTTCCTGAGTTTTGCTTACTGCTCCATTTCCTAAACCAAAGACTGTCATGTGAAACAAAGATCCCATGCCATGTTTAAATATCATGAAATAATTTTACACAGTAACCTAGGTCACCACAAAATGGTCACTGGTAGCACACCAACTACCCATCCTACAGAATCTGGAGTGAGTGTGGCTGTTGGCAACCCCACAGAACCAATGAAAACTTAGTACCCTTCATGAGCAGCACAGGCAACAAGCACAATGTCTACTCACATTTTATTTAAATTTAGTGAGTTTGCAATTCTATGCCATGAGTCCTCTCCCCAATTTAGTGACTAAAAATGTTTAAAAGGTCCCTCCATGTAGGTAACTAGGTCAACAGCTTAGTTTTTTAATTAGGTTTTCTGAACCACCTATTCGGGAGAATGGGTATCTAGTAGTCACTGAAGGGTAAAGCACCAGCTACTGTAAAAATGAAATATACATAACTGTGCACTTAATACTTTTTTCCATAGGACATCAGTGTGTGATATACAGGATAATGTATCATCATCGATGGTTAACTGGTTTGTTAACCATCGAGAGTTCTCCAGGGTGACCATGTAAACCTTAAGAGTGAAGCTCGAGAGGTTTATGTCACCATGGTAACCTCGAGATTGGTTAACAAAATGGTTACTCATTGATGTACCATACATTAGCTTTTATAGTGTATGGTACCATTTCATTTTTTAGAAAAGAAAGCATTCATTACTGCTGTTTTTTTATGTTGGTGCGCTTGAGCAGCCAACGTTTACAGTAGCAGAGATTTGGAGGCACGGTCACTGTTGGGCAAATGCATGGCATGCACCAGTAGTGTGTCCCTCATTTCCCAATCAACCTGCATGCCGGCACCACACCATGCATACCTAATATGGTGAGCACATATAAGGAAAGGTCTGCTGCATTGCAAGCAAAGCTTGTCAAATGCAGCGGACCTTCTTACATCTTCACCAGCTACAACATGGCGCACAGTGGCCACTAAACTGCTGACTTTGGGGTGCCCAATCCCCCAGTCAGCTTACTCCTGCCCTCATGTATGTGCCAATGGGGAACTCATGCCCCATCAGCATAATGTCCCCTTCCTTTTTGCTTGATGAGAGGGTGCCCAATCCCCTCAACTCATGCCCCCTGCTTTCATTGTTTGCTGATGGGGTGCCCATTCCCCATTGGCATCCCTCCCTCCTTTCCCACTTTAGTGTGCCATCGAGAAGCCTCCCTGATGGCATGATGTCCCTTCTTCTGTGCTGAGGGGTGCCCATTTCCCCTCAGCAAGAGTCCCCACTCCTATGTGCTGATGGATGTTCCCAATCCCCATTGGCTACTGTATCCTCCCCCAAATAAAACACCTGTGAAAAAGAAAACTGTCCGTGATATTTATTTTTGCACCTGTAAACAGAAAATGGTCCCTCGTAGTCTCCCTACCTCCCACTACCTGCACCCACCAACTCGCACCCTGCCTTCTCTCACCCAATAATTACTTCCATAGTCTGGCACGATGATCTTCGTGGGTCAGGAATACATCTGCACTCTTCAAAGCCGACCACAACTGAGGAAATGCCAGTAAGCTGTATAATAGAATAAACAGGGTTTTTCAACTTTGATGCATATCTCAGGCATTTTGGGAATTTTGCACCAAATTTTAACATGGGGTTTTGGGACCCCTCAAAATGAATTCTGTCACTGTTATGATGTTAATCAGTCTGAAAGGTAATTTTGCAGTCACTGTGCAAAATCACCTTTTGGGACCAACTAACACAAGGACAGTGGCAGTGTTCATGAGTGAGCTCTCAAAAGCCAGTGTTGTAAATTTGGTGGAAAAATCCCAAAATAGCTGTTTATATGAGTGTACATTGCACAGTTAATACGCATGCTCATAACTTCATGAATTTGTAATATTTTCACATCGCATTTTCAACGTTGTCATTTTTCTTCACCTCCTTGTAAACAGTACAGCTATCATTTTTCACATCCTGGCTAAAATGTGTTTCCGGACTTCTGGCTACAATAGCATGGTTGCTGTGAGAAATCAGTGTTTGGGGCATATTACAAAAATGACAGTGACACTGTTCATGAGCAGAGGTCCTAAAATGCCTATGTTGAAAATTTGGTGACAATACTCTATAAAATGACTGTGTTACAAGCATGTGTTGTGCAGTTTGCATGCACTCTCATAATGTTGTGCATTTGTAATATTTTCACTCTGGATTTTCATCATTGGCATTTTCCACATCTCTTGATGAACAGTACATCTGTCATTTTACATATCTTGCTCAAAATGTGTTTTCCACTTCCGGTCGCAGAATAGTGTGGTTGCTGTGTGAAATCACTTTTGGCACAGTTTGAGGAAATGACAGTGACACTGTGCATGAGCAGAGGTGCTAAAATGCCTATGTTGAAAATTTGGTGCTGAAAGTCCATAAAATGACTGTGTTACAAGCATGCATTTGCATTTCACGCACCTTGTAACTTCCCAAATTTGCAATATTTACATGCCACATTTTCAATACTGTCATTTCTTACACCTCCTTATGAACAATACAGCTGTCATTTTCAATCCTGCCCAAAATGTGTTTCCGCATTGCACCACCAAAGCCAATGCCAACACGACAATATTCAGCATTGACACATGCTTGTTTTATGTCCCCATTGCTCTGCCTTCACCTCCGTGGGTCGCTTCAAGGCAGCCCAATCAAGCTGCGCACATGCCCAGACGTGCCTGAGTTGTTAACTCATCGATGTGACATACCATCGATGAGTTAACAGCATCATGACATCACGTTAATGGTAAAGGTTGTTATTAAAGGTAGATTTCTATCTATAACAATGTTCTACCTTACATTATAACTGCATAAACTGTTTGAGCTTTTCTCTCAAGGCTTATGGATAATCATGTGCCTGTGTAAAAAAAACAACCTCAGTACACAATTGCATATGCATTATTCTATATGTAAACTAATTTTGTGCAGGTTTCTATATTCCTTATGTATGTTGGGTTTTGACTGTTGTCTTATTTGTTTAAGTAATTTGTCCTTGAATTCAAGTTTATATTGTGCAAATCCTTGCGATGGTTGTTCCTATAAAAGAGATGCTTTGAGCCCAGTGAACCTATGTGGTAAACAACATAATTTTATATGTATTCTACAGTAGATGTCACTCCTGGTTTGGTGAGAGATTCAACAGACGGATTACAACAGGTCTTTAAGTAGCAATAAATGTAGAAGGAGAGACTGTTGAATCAAATACTTTTAATGCCATTTTTGATTACCCATTCTCCTGCCTTGCAAAATGTTCTTTTCACCTTATTTTTTTTTGGGGGTGCAGTTACACCATTTATTTATTAATTTTTCTTTCACTGTTTCTCCACCTCTGGTCAGCCCTCATTCAGGAGGGCATCTCAGTCCATCCCCTGACATCCTTCAGGACTAGAGGTGAGCAAAGTAGCCAAAATTCACTCCAGAAAGCATGAGTAATGCATAATCCATGAAGTAATCTGCAATGCAAAGCAGAGTACTTCATGTCATGATGAGGAACATGCAGTCCATTGAAAACAATGACTTCACATTACTCCGCCTTCCCCAACCACTTCTGCACCAATTTTAATGCAAAGTACATGAAATCAATGTACTCTGCATCATTTCATATGTTTGTAAGCTCAAGGCAAATTTTGAAGTGATTCATGGGATTGCAGGTTACATGGACTCTAGATTGCTCTGCACAACCTCAGTTCTGGGTAGTGTGTGTGTAGTGGTAGCTGGAGACAGTTTGCTGTCAGATCTCTGTGAATGAAACCTTCTAAAAGCTGTTAAAAAGCCTTTTGAGCCATTTTATTCCTCAAAATTTAGTACATCAACTGTGGAAACCTTCCTGTACTCATATCATCAGTGTTTATTGTTTGTGTGTGGATTTTGAATGTTGATTTAGAAACATTCAGTATGTGTACTGACAGACACGAAGTGTGCTTTGGGGTAGGGGCGTATCTCTGGTGGAGGTAGATTAACTGGGAGAAAAAGGCAATCTTTCTGTTTTGGTTATACTTTTCTTGTATAACTGTGTTAATGTACATACAGTAGTATTTCCAGTAATTCTCAAAATTTTTTGCTGATTGTTGTGATGTAGCAATGCATAATTTCAGTTTGTTTAAAAGATTTGGTTATATTACTGAAGTCTTCAGGTTGATAGGTATTACTTGTAGTGTGTGAGTGAGTGTGTGCGACACGTGCCATCAAATCAGACACCTTTTCTTGTGCCACAAAGTAATTGCAGCAGTGTGAACCTGCTATCCACTGCAGCTGCATTATTTTGTACTGCTTTTGGTATTTGGTAGTGGACTGTTACTGCAGTTCACTGCCCCCCCCGCACCAACCGCAAAGGTATTCTTTCCAGATTTGGATTTGTGACTTGGGAGCACTGGTTAAGGTGTTGTTGTGCCCTTGCATCTGCATTTCTTGAGTGAGCAGCACAGTCTTAATCTGTCTGTGCATTTGCATCTCTTTAGGGCCTAATCTCCATCTCTTACTTAAATCACAGTTGTTTATTTGACTTCCTTCAAAGTACCTTGTGGTGCATAACTCAGCGTGAACATTGTATTCATTAATGTGCATTTTGAAGTCAGGCCGATCATCATGAGTCACTCATGATGCAAATTGCATTCTTCATCTTCATAGTCACAATGATTCACGAATTACAAAACTTTAAGTTTTGGGTTGTAAACTGCATGTAACCCTGTTTTGTAGTATCTCAGCTTGAACATTGTACTCACTAATATGTGTTTTCAAGTCACGGTGTTTGGGGTGGTACAGGTCAGGGAAGTACAGCCTAGGTATTTGTGTACAGTTTATTAGTCATGTCACACCAGTCACTCAGCACAAGACAAATCACATTCTTCATGAATCACAGCAGTTATGGATTTTTTTTAGTTCTGATGATGCACTGATTGGGAATCAGAGAAAAGAAAGTTAAGGTAGCTGTATCTGGGTCTGTTGGTATTAAATCCTCCCTCCTCAAAAGGTTGTGATGTAGCAATTACTATTGAAGATGGTGATGACCCAGGAGGGCATGATAGAAAATATCAAGTACCAAAACCAAATCAACAATGTACAAGAAGGTAGCATCATCCAAAAAGAGATATGCATGAGGAAGGGTCCAAAATTTGAAGATAGAGGAGGGACAAATCAGGGCCAACATCAGGACCAGTTTTTTCATACAGAGGGTGGTGGGTGCAATGACAAAATAAAACTAATGATTAACACTCTGATGGGACAGCAGCAGTTGAAGCATCCCCATAATTTGTAACTGCTGCCCCTCAATTCACTCAAACTGCTGCTCAACATTGTCAAGACAGTGGATAACAGCCTCCAACTCACTCCACATAAGGCCCAAATCAGACTGTGTGGAAGGTAGTTGGACAGGGTTGCCACCATCCCCTGCTGCAGGTTGTGGTGGTGGGGCAGCTAGCCACTTGATCCATGCCCCTTCACTGCCTAGCACCACCACATGCAGATGGATGCCATGCTGCCTCCACTTCCCCAGCAGGGCCAGCAGGTGCATTACTGCCCTGTTCTGCAACCTTGGCCTACCACTGTTCATGGTGGTGGTTGTACAGGTGGGTGTGCTGACCACCTGTGCCATGGTGAGTTCCTCTGGGGCCATGGTGCACCTCCACACCACACAGATTACATTTCCTACACTGTTTTCCCCAGGCAGTGTAGTAAAGAACTCACACACTAATGAGGTGCAGGGATGATCAGGCACAGATGAGGGAGGACCCAGGTGTTGTTGGAGCCAGGGGCTGCTGCTGCAGTGAAACTCTCTTTCAGGCATGATTCACTTCCTGCCTGTCTAAAGCATGTGACCTAGACTGTGTAAGCCATGTGATGTGTGTGGGCTGCCTGTAAATTCTCACTCCACCCTTACAGGCAGAGTGAGCAACCAATGCAAAGTCATTATCACCATCATCATAAGATGAAGTGGCTAGTAGCACTTTAAGGGCACTTTGTTAGCTTAAAAGTAATACAAAGTGGTGTACTTTGCGCCTACTTCCTGGTGGAATTTAACTTTGCTGCATCTCGATACACAACTTCTTTCTCCTACTACAAGGTGAAAGTGAAACCTCTTTTAAGCATGAGTCCCTTCCTGCCTGCCTGCCTGAAGCATGTGGCCTACACTGTGTAAGACATGTGATGTGTGTGGGCTGCCTGTGAATTCTCAGTCTGCCTTAAAGTGAAGTAAGGTGAAGTGAACAATGCAAAGTCATAATTACAATGCGAAGTGGTGAAGTAAGGGTTTAAACTGTCACTTCATGTATGGCACTACATGTAGCGGATGTTAACATGAAGTGGGCCAATTCATGTCCACTTTGTGGGAAGAATTTAACTGCTGCATCTTTAATTGGGACTTACTACCAGCCATCTTCCCCAAGGCTTTCCTCCCTGGTAGGGGTCAGTAGAAAGAGCCCAGGCCCCTGCTGATGACTGCATCCAGTTCAGGCTGGTGAGCCCAGCTAGTTGGGGAGCTGGATCTGCCGGCACCTGCCATCATCCAGCCATCAATGATTTTCCTGCTTCCTGGTCCCCTCGTAGGTATGCTGTGCAATGACATCCAGGCACACACATGCGCCCACACAATGTGCTCTGACATCTTCCCCATCTCCCAATCTGTTGGCTGCAGCTGCCTTTCCCATAGCCTCCACCAGGAGACAGGAAAGCAGCATGCTCTACTCAAACCACCCCAGAGGAGGAGAGCAGCTTTTGGATGCTTGATCCTCCTCCCCCAGCCCTCCTATGATGTCCTTAGGTCACTCCTAATCCCAGGTTGCCAGCGTGGTGGTAGGTGAGGCTTGGTGCCTCAGCCTCTGCACCACCAGAGTGGACAATAAACCATTTACTAAACGTTTCAGAAAATACAATCAAATATAACCAAACACAGGAAACAGCAGCTAATCAAATGTAGTGACAGCATGCCCCATAACAGAAGCAGTAAAACAGCTAGGATAGAAGGATGCAGGCTTCATGAGGCTACCGAAGACAAGTGCTGGCATATACAGCAAAATATATAGAGAATAGTAGCTGGGGAACTATGCACAACCAGTGTGTTGTGTTATCGAGGGGTTCTGATTCCCTGTAACCTTGAGAACGAAGTCCAGAGGTCCATGGGAATCAGAACCCAAAGGTGGCACAACACACTGGTTGGCACAGAACTTCCTATCCACTATTTCTATAGTGTACAGTGCCCCTAAGGGAAATATATAGAGTTTTATCACCTTTCATTTTTAAATGGAGGACTGAGATTGTTGGTTGCCAGATCCTATTTCTGTAGTTAGGGCTGGTTGCTAGGGTAAGATTTGTTGTTGGTAGGGACTTGACATCCCTACATTTGTAGTGAAGCCTCATATTGGTTGTGAATCAAGTATGGGAGTGATTTTCAGAAAAAGATGGCAGTCATATTCCTTACTTTGTGGGAGGAACTGGACTTCAAGTAAGCAATTTTGATTTTGTAAGTAGTTTTAAATATCTAGCTGATCCTGCATTTTGTTGTTTTAGTGTCTATCACTATCTACAGGAGGGACAGGGAGGGTAAAAGGGGAGGAGTAGTTCTTTACATAAGGAAGGAATAAAAGCAACAGAACAAAAGGGTAAACAGGGAGGAGAAGAAGCACTGTGGGTAAATTTGGAGACAGGCAATGGCACCACAATCCGCACAGGGTTGTATACAGACCTCTTCTCAGGGAGGAAGTGGACAAGGAAATGATAGAAAGTATACTTAGAATGGCAGAAAAGGGAGATATTGCTGATGGGTGATCTGAATATGCCAGATGTTAACTGGGCGCAGTTGCAGCTGCCGCCGAAGAGTGCAGTTATTCTAGATGCCTACAGGGGGCATGCCTTGAGACAACTAGTACTGGAGCCCACTTGAGAGAGCAATATTAGACTTGATACTCTCAAATGGAGATGGAGAGGATCACAGATGTAGAAGTGGGTAGCCATCTGGGAACTAGCGACCATCGAACAGTATGGTTCACAATAAACACAGCAATAGAGTCAAGCCATACAAAGACAAAAGTACTGGACTTTAGGAGGGCTGACTTTGCCAAAATGGGTGAGTGCCTAAGGAATGCACCAGCAAATGGCGGAAGGAGGGTGGAAGAACAATGGGAATAATAAAACTGCCATCACAGAGGTAACGAGCCTTTGTGTGAAGCAAATAAACAAAACAAGACGATGTAAGAAACCACTATGGTTCTCAAAGGAAGTGGCAGTGAAGGTTCAAGAAAAAGAAAGCATTCAGGAAGTACAAGGAATCACAGCAGGAGCAGGACAGAGAACTGTATCAGTTAAAGCAAAAGGAGGCTGGAAGGCAGTCAGAACAGCAAAGGCCCAAACTGAGGAAAAGATAGCCAACTCAGTTAAGAAGGGGAATAAAATCTTTTATAGGTACATCAGGGAGCAAAGGAAGACCAAGGGAGGGATAGTGAGGCTTAATAAAGGGGAGGAGGGTGGGCAGAGGAGGAATGTGAAAAGGCAGAAATACTATCAATCAATCAATCAATCAAAATCTTTATTTAATCAGTCAAAATCTTTATTTAATCAGTGAACATCATTGAGCATAGCTCATTTACAAGATGGACCTGAGTGGTCAAGAAGTGCAAGTGTTATTACATTGACAGGGTATCATAAACAGTAATACAATGACAGGGGTAACAAAAACAGTAATACAATGACATAAGTGCTAGTATATAACAATATACATATGTACAAGGCATTAACACTTTTAATCTGTGAGACAGTAGGCAGTTGGCACATCAGAATTAATATATAGATTATAGGACCTAGCAGGCATTTTGAGGTGAATCTTGAGACTGGGAGCAGTTTTTCAGCATATAGAAACACGAGCAGAAATGGGGGTGGTGGGTAGGGCCATGAATTAGGCCTTGTGGAAGCAGGTGCAGAGTTCTGGGAATAGGGTGGTGAATAATCTTTGAAGGATATTAAGGGTGGGAGGTTATTTAGCTTCATGGTTTTGGATGAGTTCCAAACATTTGCTAGTGAGCTGATAGCAGCCCTCCCAAGCTGGGTGCAGGCATTGGGGACCTTAAGAGTGATAATTTTGCTGATCCTTAGGTTGTATGGCCTAGAAGTAATTTGAGTAAAACAGTCCGAGATGTAGGTAGGTAGCTTGCCTGATAAGGCTTTGAATATCCAAATTGCAGCATTCCTATTTCTTCTGTGTTGTATGATGACCAGTTAACTGCCTTATAAAGGAGCAATGGTGGGTGCTGAAGGAAGGCCAGTAATGAATCTGATGGACCTGTGGTATAGGGTGTCCAGTTTATTTAAGAGGGGAGAACAGTGTCCATACAGAAAGTCAGCATAGTCAATGAGGGATAGGAATGAAGCCTGGATTAATATTTTTGGAGTCTCTGTTGAGGTAGTGCTTTATTCTAAAAATAAACCAAGCCTTTGTCTCAGTTTCTTTAGTAGCTCCTCAATATGGACAGAAAAGTCAAGTTTGTTATCAATCCAGACACCAAGATATTTGAAGTTATCAACGAATTCCAACCTCTTCCAAGTAAGGTGGTTAGTTGTAGGGTGGTAGATGATGGGGTAGTGGCAGAGCAACTTGTGAGGAAAAGAGCTTAGCTTTTGTTTTTGGCATTAAAAGTAGTTTTTATCCAGTAAGTTGTGTTGTAGGATGGAGAATTCAGATTGTAGCAGTTCACAGGCTTTAGATAATGAAGGATTGCTAACATATAGTACAGTATCATCAGCAAACAGATGGATGTTTGATTGAGTGAGGTTAGCATCAATATTATTAATATAGATGGCAAGAGGATGGGGCCAAGAATAGAGGCCTTGCGGTACACCTCTTAGCAGTGGTTTTAAAGTGGATAGGTCACCAGATTTGAGTAAAGGAACTACTTGAGCTGTTTTCCAAATGGAGGAATGGATCCAGTGGTGAGGAAGATTGAAGAGATGAGTGAGGGGCAGATAAGACTTGAGATGCAATCTTGAGGAAGTAGGGGTCAGGAGTCTGTACTGCACTTTTGAGGTATCTAAATTGGAGGAGATCTTCCACTTCTTTCAATGATATTGGGTTGAAGGAGAAGGTTGATGTAGTCTTTTTGCCCACGGTGGATTGAAGATTCAAGGAAGATCTCAGGAGATTTGCAAGTGAAGAGTCAAATGCTAGTCCAGCTGTGGTGAAGTGGTCATTGAAGGTATTTAGAATTTCTTGTTTATCCGTAATTTCTGTGTTATTTAGTAGTAAATACTAAATATTGACAATACTAAACAATACTAAACAAATATTTAAACAAATACTAACAATACTAAACAAATATTTTTGCTCAGTATTTACAAAGGAAGAGAGTACATAAAACAAACAGTAGTAACACTCTGGATACGAAGTTGATACCAACCCATTTACAGAAGAAAGGGTTCTGAAAGAACTCTTAAAACTGAGGTGGACAAAGCAATGGGGCCTGGTGGGATTCATCCCAGAATCTAAAGAACTAAGGGTAGAACTAGTGACACCACTGACTACCCTCTTTAACAAATCATGGGAGGATGGGGTGGTACCCGAGGACTGGAGGAGGGCAGATGTGATTCCCCTTCACAAAAGTGGAAGCAAGGCAGAAGCAGGAAACTATAGACCTGTTAGTTTAACCTCAGCGATAGGGAAAATGATGGAATCACTTCTAAAGGAAAGAATTGTTGCGTATCTAGAGGCCAGAAGGGCACAGGACCCTAGGCAGCATGGATTCACAGCGGGAAGGTCATGCCAGACGAATCTGATAGATTTCTTTGACTGGGTGACCAAAGTAGTAGATCAGGGAGGGGCTGTGGACATGGCCTACCTAGACTTTAGCAAGGCATTTGACACAGTCCCACACAAAGATTAATATATAAGTTAGCCAGCCTGGGAGTGGGTCCCAAGATGACAGCCTGGGTAAAGAATTGGCTGGAGAATAGGACACAGAGGTAATAGTAAATGGAGTCCACTCAGAAGAAAGGAGGGTTACTAGCAGGGTACCGCAGGGTTCAGTATTAGGACCAGTCCTCTTCAATGACACTAAGATCTGCAACAGAGTTGATGCACAGGGTGGGGTGGAAAGGATGAGAAGGGACTTGGCAAGGTTAGAGGAATGGTCAAATGTATGGCAGCTGAGATTCAATGCTAAGAAGTGCAGGGAGATAAGGCAGATAAGGACCACTTGGTCCACACAATCTGCCATTTTCCTACCTACTGGATAAGCTGCAGATCCTAGTTAACCAGCAGCCTACTTCTTCCTACCCCTACCCACTAGAATGGCCTTATGACTGTCCCATGCATGCTTGAATTCCACCACTGTTTTGACTCCATAACCTCCTCCGGAAGGCCATTCCATACATCCACAACCCTCTCTGTGAAAAATACTTCCTTAAATTACCTCTGAGCTGCCCCCCATCTTCAAATTGTACCCTCTTGTTCTTGCACACCTCTTTTTTTGAAAATGCTACCCTCTTGGACTTTGTTGATTCCTTGAGGTACTTGAACATTTCTATCATGTCCCCCTCTCCCTCCTTTCCTCGAGGCTATACATATTAAGCTCCTTAAGTCTCTCTTCATATGTCTTCCGGTGCAGACCCTGCACCATTTTAGTGCCCTCCTCTGGACAGCTTCTGTCCTGTCTATGTCTTTGTGGAGACTGGGTCTCCAGAACTGCATACAGTACTCCTGATGGGGTCTCACCAGCTGTCTGTACAGAGGGATAATAAGTTTATGTTTTCTACTGGTGATGCCTCTCCTATGCATCCCAGTCTAGCACCAACCAACTCCATTGCTTGCTCACCTTTAGGTCATCTGATATGACTACCCCCAGGTCCTTTCCATTTTTGTTGTTGTTAGTATCTTACTCCCCATTGTGTACTCTTCCCTGAGTTTTGTTTCCCAGGGGCATTATCTTGAACTTCTTAGCATTGAATCTAAGCTGCCGTACATTTGACCGTTCCCCTAACCTTGCCAAGTCCTTTTCATCCTTTCCACCCACCCTGTGCATCAACTCTGTTGCAGATCTTTGTGTCATCTGCAAAGAGACATACTTTTCCTTCAGTCCCTCTGCAATGTTGCTTATAAAGACATTGAAGACCAGTCTAATATTGAGCCTCTGCGGTAACCCACTAGTAACCCTCCTTTCTTCTGAGTGGACTCCATTTACTATTACTTTCTGTGTCCTATTCTCCAGCCAGTTTTTACCCAGGCTGTCATCTTGGGACCCTCTCCCAGGCTGGCTAACTTGTATATTAATCTTTTGTGCGGGACTGTGTCAAATGCCTTGCTAAAGTCTAGGTAGGCCATGTCACAGCCCCTCCCTGATCTACTACTTTGGTCATCCAGTCAAAAAATCTATCAGATTCGTCTGGCATGACCTTCCCTGTGAATCCATGCTGCCTAGGGTCCTGTGCCCCTCTGGCCTCTAGATACTCGACAATCCTTTCCTTCAGAAGTGATTCCATCATTTTCTCTATCACTGACGTTATACTAACAGGTCTGTAGTTTCCTGCTTCTGCCTTCTCCACTTTTGTGAGGGAATCACAACCTCCATCCTCCAGTCCTTGGGTACCACCCCATCCTCCCATGATTTGTTAAAAAGGATAGTCAGTGGTGTCAATAGTTCTACTAGCTCTTTTAGAATTCTGGAATGAATCCCATCAGGCCCCATTGCTTTGTCCACCTTCAGTTTTAGAGTTCTTTCAGAACCCTTTCTTCTGTAAATGGGCTGGAATCAACTTCTGTATCCAGAGTGTTTCTACTGTTTGTTTTAGGTACCTCCCCTCTTCATTTGTAAATACTAAGAAAAATATTTGTTTAGTATCTCTGCCTTTCACAGTCTCCTCTGCCCACTCTCCTCCCCTTTATTAAGCCTCACTATCCCTCCCTTGGTCTTCCTTCGTTCTCTGATGTACCTATAAAGGTTTTATCCCCTTCTTAACTGAGTTGGCTATCTTTTCCTCGGTTTGGGCCTTTGCTGTTCTGACTGCCTTCCCAGCCTCCTTTTGCTTTAACTGATACAGTTCTCTCTCCTGCTCCTTCTGTGATACCTTGTACTTCCTGAATGCTTTCTTTTCTCTTTGAACCTTCACTGCCACTTCCTTTGAGAACCATAGTGGTTTCTTACATCATTTTGTTTTGTTTATTTGCTTCACAAAGGCTCATTACCTCTGTGATGGCAGTTTTATTATTCCTCATTGTTCTTCCACCCTCCTTCCTGCCCATTTGCTAGTGCACTCCTTAGGCACTCACTCATTCTAGCAAAGTCAGCCCTCCTAAAGTCCAGTACTTTTGCCTTTGTATAGCTTGACTCTATTGCTGTGTTTATTGTGAACCATACTGTTCGATGGTCACTAGTTCCCAGATGGCTACCCACTTCTACATCTGTGATCCTCTCTCCATTTCCATTTGAGAGAACCAGGTCTAAGATTGCTCCCTCTCGAGTGGGCTCCAATACAAGTTATCTAAGGCATGCCCCTGTAGGGCATCTAGAATATCCCACTCTTGAAGTGGCTGCTGCAACTGCACTTCAGTTAACATCTGGCATATTCAGATCACCCATCAGCAATATATCCCCTTTTCTGCCATTCTAAGTATTCTTTCTATCAATTCCTTATCCATTTCTTCCCCTGAGAAGGGGTCTATATCTAACCCTGTGTGATTATGGTGCCATTGCCTGTCTCCAAATTTACCCACAGTGCTTCTTCTCTTCCATGTTTACCCTTTTGTTCTGTTGCTTTTATTCCTTCCCTTATGTAAAGACCTACTCTCCTCCTCCTCCTCTTTTACCCTCCCTGTCCCTCCTGTAGATAGTGTATCCTGGTATGTTTACATCCAGTTATGGTTTAGTGTGTACCATGTTTCTGTGACTGCCATGATATCTAGATGTTCCTCCTCCATCAAGGCTACTAATTCAGGAAGCTTGTTACCCAGACTATGGGGATTGGTACTCATGCACAATTAGGTGCATCTACGCAGTAAAAGAAAAACAACAAGGAGGAGAGACAGCAATAGCCCAACTGACAGGTTAGCAGGGCCAGCATAAAATTATTCAACTCACATCAATTTTAGGGAACAAACTGGAGGAGAGAAGCCAGCATTTGTAGTACACTTCAAAGAACTTGGTGGTCAGGTGGGACAGTTAGTAGAGGGTGGCTGGGTAAGTCAAGGTAGCGTGAAGCCCTTGTAAGGTTTGCAGTATGCCATTTATTGAGAAGGAGCCTTTTGCTTGCATGGAAAGCAAGGCAAGCCAGATATGCTCCAAGAAGGGTGAGACATGGTAGAATATGGAAATTGTTTATGAAGGCTCTTAGTCTCAAATTGGCAGACTTGTTGCCACAGAGGCATGATGGAAGGGCAAGTCCAAAGGATATAATGGTGATCACCACTGGAGAAACCACAATGCCAACAAGAATCTGAAGACAGAGGTGTTACCCTGGAAAGGTCTTGAGGGGTACTATGCTGAGAATGTAAAATCTTCTTTTGGATTAATCTACTCCTGAGTCTTTAAAGTCTTGTACCCCAAAATTCAACAGGTCTTGCATTCACGATCCAGCATTCTGGGGTGCAGCATGTTGCTCCATGCTGCTATAGATTGCGTGACTGGGTAGGAAGGGTACTTCTGATGCAAGAATAGATCTTACCAGCCAAACCTGCTTTGTAGGAAAGTCATCAGGTGATAATATTGGGCATAGGGTTAGAGTGCATAGCCCTAATACTGGCTGCAGTGCATTCCTGATTTGGAGATATCTCCAAGAATCCAAGTGGAGAAGGCCCCACTGCATCTGCAACTCCTGAAAAGGTATCAATAGCCTGCTGATGTGCCACAAGGAGATTCTTAAGAAAATGAACCAACAGATCTCCCAAGAGGGCCAGATAATGGATTTGTAACCCACCTTTATGCCTGGGTTCCCCATAGATCTGTAAACTGTGCAGGGAAGCATCTGTCTAAAGTTTAGCATGTAGTTTGTGCCAGTATTTAATGACAGGACCAATAGTGGGTGTGCCACCATGGCCTTAGAAAGGAGAGAGTAGAGAAGAAGGAGTGGGAATGCAGTCTGAACTTTGGAGTCTCAATATGAACTCACTGGTCATCTCTGACATACATGGCAGGATCCACTGAGGTTCTGCATAGCCCTGAAGGCCCACAGGTATGCTTCAAACCAGGGTAAGCACCAGCTACCCTAAGGCCAATGGACCCTAAGATGACTCCATCTATAGCTGGGCTTTTCCTTCCCAGAAAGTGACCAATGAGGCTATGAAGCTTAGCAAGCCAGCTGGTGGAGAGAGATAGAGAATGTGGTGAGAGAGATAGAGGAATGTGGGAGAAGAGATAAAATAGCTTTGGGATCACCACCACTTTGAGGGGTAGGTATAAGGTTGACAAGGGAATAGATAGATTCAGAGCTGGACCTGCCTTTCTAAAACTAGCCTGGAATGGGTGAATAAGCTGAGGTAACAGAAGGTACAAATAGTTGATGAGGGCTTTCACTTCCACCTTGCTATCTATACTAATTAAGCTCATAAGATGGTAACTCACCACCAGGACAGGATCCTTCCCTTTCTTAGGAAGCACTATGATGGTTGCTTCCCCAGCATAGGAGGAGTGTACCAGAGGTTTCAGATTCAAGGAAGACCTATTGGATAATTATAAAAAACAGGGATCCAGTGCCTTCCAAAATTCTGCCAGACAGCCATCCCAAACAGGAACTTTTCCAGAGCTAAGTGAAAGGATAGCCTGATGGATCTCCTGAAGGGTTAATGGAGAATCTAATTGGCCAGTCTGTTGCAGAGTCAGCTTGGAAGCCCAAGAGAGTTAAAAAGGTTTGAATGGTGGACACATCCTGCCTGTGGAGTGAGGAATAAAGAGAGACATAAAAGGAGCACATAACATAGTTAACTTCTTGTGGGGCAGTTCGCACCAATCCTGTTGAGTCTTGCAGTCCACCAATGAAGTACTCCATCTATTCCTTCCTGGTAGGCATGCCAGAAGCTTCCCATCATGCTCCCCTCCTTCACAGTACTTATGCCAGAGCCTGAGGATGGAGATCTTGGCCTTCCAGGAGAGAAGAGTATCAATCTTCATTCTCAAAATGAGTGATATGATCCTGTAAAGGGGACTGAGGACCCAGGTAGGGATGACCTTAAGCTGAGATTCAACCATACAAAGAACCATCTCCAGCTCAAGGAGATGTTGCTCTTACTTTGTCCATTGAGCTGCAACATAGGCAGTGATTTTGCCCCATTATACAGCTTTCTAAGCCTCCCATTTGTGCAGGCATATGCATACTGTAATGGGTTTGTGCCAAAAATGTGCAGTCACATGTTTAACCCAGGGGTGAGTTCTGGGTCCTTCAGCAGCAGAGGATCTAACCTCCAATAGGGAAATTTAAACAGAGGTCACCCCAAAGAAAATGCAAGCATTCCAGAGCATGATCAAAAGGATACATGGGAGGAGGTACAGTCCACTGCCTTTTGGTTGAGCTCAATGAGCGTAAGTCAGTAGTCTATACAGCTCATGGACCCATGAACCGTGGAGTGATGATATAGTCCATATCTGATGGATGAAATGTCCCCAGATATCTAGCAGGCCTTGGTCCTGCATCAGCTATGTAAGGGCTTGCATGCTGGGGGGTGATTTTGTATAGGATTAGGCATCTTATCTACAAAGGGTGCAAGAACAATGTTGAAATCCACCTCCTCCAAACAGGATCAGTGTGTCAGCCAGAGCTAGCTCAGCCTACCTCTGGGCTAACTGATGAATAAAATGTGGGATCATCTCTATTGGGTATTTAAATCTTGCCTAAAAAGATGGTGCTAGTTGGAGTAACCATAACAGCAAAAAACACCAACCTATAGGATCACTGATGGTATGGACAAGGGTCCATCTAAGGGATATCTAAAATAATATTACCACCACTCCTTTATGTGAAGGCGCCACTGCATGAAACCCCAACCAACCCAGTCTCTCACCAGCCAGCTTTGTTCAGTGGTGGTGAATTTGGTTTCTTGCAAAACAGAAATGCAGAAAATATTGTTTTAAGGTGGGTCAGTATTTTCTTACTTTTTATTGGAGAATTACGACCCCTGGCATTCCAACTGTGGCATACTATGTTAGTATAATCAAAACAAGGAAAAGTAGGGAGAAAGGATAAAAGGAAGAAACCAAGACAACTGGAACACAAAATAATTTATACCTCAGACTGGCACCAGTCAGCCAATCAAACTGCCAGACAAGCAATAGAAAATATCCACATTCAGAGAAAACAAGTACGATTCTCATTATCCAAAGAAAATTGCTGTGCTGCTTATTCATTATAACAGCTAGATCAACAATGTGAACTACAGTATATACAAAAAAAATAGAGTAACATCATTGGATTTAGATTTGAAATTATTAAAAGTAGCACTCTTTTGAATATGGCTATCCTCAGGTTTGAATTCATATTATCAGCTTTGTTTAAACACATATAGTTATTCATCATTTTATTGTAACAAAGGTGAACTAGCTAGAAAAAATAAATGAATATGACCCTTACCTTATGGACAATATATGCTCAAAGGCAGCTGAGAATACTGATGAACCCAGGAATTACCATATTTATAAGGACTACTGTTACTGACACACAGCTACATGCAGCGCCATGTTATTTACACCATAGTTTCTGTTATTTATACTACTACTTCTGATATTCAGAGTAAACTGCTGTTCCTGTTATTGACACCGTAGTCCTGTTATTGACACATGCAGCCCTGTTATTTACACTGCAGCTCCTGCCATTTACACTGCAGCTTCTGTTATTTGCACTACTACTCCTTGTATTTACAGAACATTGCAGCTCCCTATTATTTACACTGCAGCTGCTGTTATTTACATCACAGCTCTTATTGTATACAGTGCAGCTCCTGTTATTTACATGGCAGTTTTGTTATTTACCACATCTCCTGTTTTTGACACTGCAGCTCCAGTGAGTTGCACCACAGCTGGTGTCATTTACAAATAGAATAATTAATAGATAAATGTGTATTACAAGGCAGCAACACCATCGAGAGTTTGGGGACATGGAACATGAGAAGCGAAGCTAGAGAGGTCTTAAAATCCCCAAAACCTCGAGATGGTATTACTGCCTTTGTAAAATACTTATCTTTCTGTTATTTTTGTAATATATGGATCCATTGATAATATCACAGTTGGAGATGACCTTTGCACTGTAGTATTATCAGCAAAATCAATAGTATTATCACTTTTCAGGATAGTATTATTGAGTGTAGAGATGTTACATGGACATTTGTGTATAACTTGGTACAGTATTATTGAGGCTTAGCCATATATTACACTGCAGTTCATTTACAAATAGAATAATTAATAGATAAATGTATTTACAAAGGCTACGCCATCGAGAGGTTTTGGGGACATGGGACATCGAGAGCAAGCTAGAGAGGTCTTAAAATCCCCAAAACCTCAGATGAGTATTACTGCTTGTAAAATACTTATCTTTCTGTTATTTTTGTAATATATGGATCCATTGATAATATCACAGTTGGAGATTACCTTTGCACTGTAGTATTATCAGCAAAATCAGTAGTATTATCACTTTTCAGGATAGTATTATTGAGTGTAGAGATGTATTACATGGACATTTGTGTATAACTTGGTACAGTATTATTGAGGCTTAGCCATATATTACACTGCAGTTCCTATGAATCCGAAACAGCGATATATCAGGAGCACAGATTTCAATTATCTAAATCATGAAAAATACTACAGTAGACTCAATAAGGAAACTGGTTGCTTACAACACAAGAAGAAAGGGCCATCTAAAATCCATTGGTCAAAGAATTCATTGAAACATGTATTCCTGCTTCAGGAAGAGGGTCCATTTGTCTGATTTGATTTCTTTGATGGACAATAATTCCATACCAGTGTGCATCCGGAGAATGGAAGTGAATCCTGTAATGAGGAAGTATTTAGGACAGTAACATTTTCTTATCAATTGTAAAATCATCTCATCTCGTTCCAGTGGTGTAGCCAGACATTTCTGTTTTGTACACACTCCATCCAGCTGCTGCTCATATCTAAAACAATGTGGACACTCTGTCCAGCTGCTGCCCATTCCCAATACATAAGAAAACTGATTGTTAGATTACTCATCTCTAAACAGGTTGTACATATATCTATGTCTTAAACAATAGAGGTTTAAACAGATATAGAAAGAACTCAATGCCCAATACTAATTCAAATACTCCAGATGAGAATAGCGATGGTTACTCCATGCCTAAACCTACTGTAGGTTATTATATGACTATCAGCCTTCTACAGAACCTCTCTGCAACTTTATGGCTGTGCTAAGTATTGAAACTTCTATTACCACTGACTGTTAGCCATTTACAGAACAATTATATAAACCATTGCCTGTTATGTATTGTAATGTACTGTACCCTGTAACAAGTGTTGTTCCTGGTCTGCTATGTATGACATGAAACCTCTGTAAATGAGTCCTCAATTCAAAGGTCTTTCTGATTTCACTCAATAAATAAAAATAAAACAAAAATGTACATGGTTTGGGATAAGTACTAAAAGCTGTGCACAAATGTGTACAGTGAGTATATATAACACACTCCCATATTTAGAATTTTAAACCTTTATTATCTACAAAGAAAAACTTAAAAGTCACATTTTAATTCAGTTAAACGTTCTTGTCATGCCAGACAAATCTGATAGATTTCTTTGACTGAGTGACCAAAGTAGTTGATCAGGGAGGGCTGTGGACATGGCCTACCTAGACTTTAGCAAGGCATTTGACACAGTCCTACACAAAGATTAATATACAAGTTAGCCAGCTTGGGAGTGGGTCCCAAGATGACAGCGTGTAAAGAATTTGCTGGAGAATAGGACACAGAGGTAATAGTAAATGAGTCCACTCTGAAAGAAGTGGGGTTAGCAGTGGGGTACTACAGGGTTCAGTATAGAATGGTCCTCTTCAATGTCTTTATAGCGACATTGCAGAGGGACTGGAAGGAAAAAGTATGTCTCTTTGCAGATGACACAAAGATCTGCAACAGAGTTGATGCACAGGTGGGGTGGAAAGGATGAGAAGGGACTTGGCAAGGTTATAGGAATGGTCAAATGTATGGCAGCTTAGATTCAATGCTAAGAAGTGCAAGGTAATGCACCTGGGAAACAAAACCCAGGGAAGAGTACACAATGGGGGGTGAGATACTAACAACAACAAAATGGAAAGGGACCTGGGGTAGTCATATCAGATGACCTAAAGGTAGGCAAGCAATGTGAGAGGGCAGCAAGGAGGGCTGGGGGATACTGGGATGCATAGGAGGCATCACCACTAGAAAACAAGTTATTATCCCTCTGTACAGACAGCTGGTGGAGACCACATCTGGAGTACTGTGTGCAGTTCTGGAGACCCAATCTCCATAGAAACATAGACAAGATGGAAGCTGTCCAGAGGAGGGCAACTAAAATGGTGCAGGGTCTGAACCGGAAACATATGAAGAGAGGACTTAAGGAGCTTAATATGTATAGCCTCGAGGAAAGAGTGGAGAGGGGACATGATAAAAACTTTCAAGTACCTCAAGGAAAAACAAAGTCCAAGAGGAGCATCTTTCAAAAAGAGGTGTGCAAGAACAAAGGGCACAATTTGAAGATAGAAGGGGCTCAGAGGTAATTTAAGTATTTTTCACAGAGAGGGTTGTGGATGTATGGAACAGCCTTCAAAGGAGGTTGTGGAGTCAAAAACAGTGTTGGAATTCAAGCATGCATGGGACAGTCATAAGAGCAATTCTAGGGTGGGGGTAGGAAGAGGTAGGCTGCTGGTTAACTAGGATCTGCAGCTTATCCATCAGGTAGGGAAATGGGCAGACTGTGTGGGCCAAGCGGTCCTTATCTGCCGTCAAATTCTATGTTTCTATGTTGTAATAGATGTGGGCAAGCCAGAGCAGTCTTGACCCTGGCTCAGCTGGGCTTCACTCTATAAGCACTGAAGAAAGCCAGGGTGAAAGTTAGTGCAGTGTCTAAATGTCCGACTCCTGGGCAGAGAACTGACTGCAGTAGCCAGGGCTCGACTCCTGTTTTGGCTGGTAGTAAAAAATGATTGGATTACACACCTCTATCTTAGGGTCTGGGTTCATGTCTCAGTGGGAGGCACACTTTTCCTTTCACATTCCATTTCTGTCTTGTAATTTTAAACATGTTGTAATGTTTTGTATGCGTGATATATCTCGTCTGGAGTATTTCATGAAAAGGGCACTTTGGTCGACATATCGGGTTATTAGCAAATTAATACAGAGATCCTAATGTGTATATTTTAGTATTTGATATCTCACCCTGGAAGAATCTACAATGAGGAGTTGCGATACTGTGCCGATTGGTTTGTTATGAATGTAATGTCGACATTGTTCCGAATGGGAATGGGGGTGGACAGGAGAAGCATTAACTCCAGCACCCAGCTGATGACGAAACAATAGTTAACTGCAAACACCCACACACAGTAAAACATCTTGTACTTGACATTTCGGTGTCACTTATCCATACTTCTCTACACTCCTTAATGTATACCTGTTGTCCAGTTTCACAAGCTATTCTAGTCCATAGAAACTAGCAAGAAAACGCTTCTATTGTGTGGGTTACTGATAAGTCCAACTACTGTGATGCCTAAACAAGCTATCAAAATTATCCCTGGTTTACAGTATGAAGAGACCCTGCTAACTAAACATACCAGTAACACTAAGGTAAAGTAAATAACGTCTTTGTCAGGTGTACTTACAAATGAACAAAAGGAGGACAGGGGCAGTAGCCCATGGCATGATACTGCTCTTGCTTCTCTAAAAAGCAAGCTGCAGCTTAAGGGAGTGGAGCCAACTTTCTTAAAGTAACCGACTGCCGGCTAAATGAACTGAAGCTGTCGATCACGCCCGTCTCTAAATCTCGAAGAATTTGCACTGATTGAATACCATACTGTGCCACGATCAGTATGCTATAAATACTATATAATTTCTGCATACTTTCGAATGAGGAAAAGCAGAAGCTTTAATACCAGTCCCCAACAGAAGATGGAACAATGGGCGAACGTCATGTATATGCCAAGTCGGTGTCATTTGTCCATACCTTTCTTAATTGTTTTATGTGGAGTACATGCAGTCCTGTCTTATTGAAGGATATTCACACACACACACACACACACACTCACACGCACGCCTCATATTTAAAGACACCAGCAATCAAAAATCATCCCTGGATTACAGTCCGGAGGAACAACCCTGCTAACAAAACACACCAGTAAACGAAGATACCATAAACAGCACCCTTGTCGTGTGTGCCCACAAATGGACCAGAGGAGAACTGCAGCAACGAACCACGGCATGATACCTGCTCTTACTTCTCAAAAGCAACTTGCACCGTCGGGTAGTGGGATCAACTAGCTTAAAGAAAAGGACTGCTTGCGATCGGACGGAAGCAAATTACACGTCTGTGAACATTGAAAAGCCCTGTTCCCTTCACCCCACCCAAAGAAACAGAACAACACCACACACACACACACACACACACACACACACACACACACACACACACACACACATATTTAGCACTAAGTACAGAAAACCACCTATTCCGGAACTCAGTGGTCCGCTCAACCATTGTCTCCTCGGAGAGTCGGGAGGCTGCAGGGTCAATAACTGTTCTGTTGTTTAAAAGCGATTTGTTCACGTATATTTGAAGAAACCGCATTGTGAGCACGGGACACTATATCAGAATCACTCAAACCCGAGCCGAACGCTTGGTGATGTGATGCCGAACTGGGGACTGCAGGGTTGTGTCAACCATAGTACCAGGTAGCAGTGCTCCAGGCGACCCTACAGGACCGGACAATGCACCTGAACAAACCATCCACATGACCCAAGTAACTGAAACAAAATTGGATAGACAGTTCAAATCAAACTCGATTTGTTCTGCAAGCACTAAAACCATCTAGATTTGCTTCAGTCGTTCGACTCCTAAAGGTGCTGTACAGCACCCGAGTGCTGTTGGGTAGCCGCGCTCCACTTGCCATTATCAGGATCCCATCAGAGCCAGCCAACCCTCCTTTTATGCTGTCTGTTTAGCATTTAAAATAGCGAACCAGGAATGCTAAGATAATGCATTGGGGAGGGGCATCCACACTTATCTAGAGGTGCTTATTGACTATACAGTATTACACAATGGGATCCCTAGATCCACTATCCTCACAGGCCAGCCTGAGTCTTTACACGTCACTGTACTCCCACACTTGCAGAAGAAACAACATAGACTTTGACGGCAGATAAGGGCGGCTTGGTCCACCTAGTCTGCTCATTTCCCTAGCGATTGGATAAGCTGCAGATTTTAATTAACCAACAGTCTACTTCTTCTTAACCCCAGCCCCAGGAATTGCCTTATGTCTGACCTATGCATTCTTGAATTCCCCACTGTTTTTGACCCTAGGATCTCCTCAGAAAAGCTTTTCCATGCATCCACCACCATCTCTTGAACAAATAATTCCTTACACTGCTCCTGAGCCACCCCAATCTTGAGATTGTGTCCCTTGTTCTTGCACATCACTTTTCTGAAAGATGATACCCTCTTGGAATTTGTTGATTCCTGTGAGGTACTTGAAAGTTTTATCATGTGCCCCTCTCCTCCTTTCCTCAAGTGTATACATATTAAGATCCTTTAGTCTTTCTTCGTATGGCTTCTTTTGCAGACCTTGCACAATTTTAATTGCCCTTCTGTGGACTGCCTCCATCCTGTCTACCTCCTTGAAGAGATGGGTCTCCAGAACTGCACACTGTACTCCAGATGGGTTCTCATTAACTGTCGGTACAGAGAGATAACAACTTCTTGTTTTCTACTGGTGATGTAACTCCTTGTACATCCCAGTAACCCCCCAGCCTTCCTTACTGCCTTCTCACATTGCTTGCCTACCTTTAGGTCTTTTAGTATGACTACCCCAGGTCCCTTTCCTTTTTATTGTTGTTAATACCAACCCCCCATACTCTTCCTCTGTGGTTTCTGTTTCCTGGTGCTGTACTTTGCATTTCTTTGCACTGAATCTAAACTGACATACTTTTGACCATTCCTCCAACCACACCAGGTCCCTTCTCATTCTTTTCAGCCCCTTTTGTATCAACCCTGTTGCAGATCTTTGAGTCATCTGCAAAAGGCATACCTTTCCTTCCAGTCCATCTGTAGTGTCACTTATAAAGACATTAAAAGGACCAAACCCAGTACTGAAGCCTGCAGTACCCCACTAGTAATCACCCTTTCTTCAGAGTTGGCCATTTACTACTACTATCTGTGGCCTGTTGTCCAGCCAATTGTTTCCCCAGGCTACCACCCTGGGAACCACTCCCAGACTGGCTAATTTGTTTATTAATCTTTGTGTGGGACTGTGTCAAATTCCCTGCTAAAGTCTAGGTAGGCCATGTCCACAGACCCTCACTGGTTTACCACTTTGGTCACCCAGTCAAAGAAATCTATTAGATTTATCTGATATGACCTTCCTGCTGTAAATTCATGCTGCCTTGGGTCCTGTGCCCTGCTAACCTCTAGGTACTCAACAGTTTTTTTCTTTCAGAAGTGATGCCAACATTTTCCCTACCACTGGGGTCAAGCTAATAGGTCTGTAGTTTCAGCCTCTGCTTTGCTCTCACTTTGTGAAGGGAATCATATCCTCCTTCCTCCAGTCCTTAGGTATGACACCATCCTCCCATGATTTGTTAAAAGGGAAGTCAGTGTGGAGTCAGTAGTTCTCCTCCTTTGTTCTTTTAGAATTCTGGGGTGATTCCTGTCAGGCCTCACTGCTTTGTCCACCTTCAGTTTTCAGAGTTATTTCAGAACCCTTTCTTCTGTGAAAGGACTGGTATCGACCGTCCTATCCAGAGTACTTCTATTGATTGAATTAGGTACCTCCTCCTCCTTGTGAATACTAAGCAGAAGTATTCATTCAGTATCCCTGGTTTTCATTGTCCACTCTGCCCATCGTCCCTCCCCATTATTAAGCCTCACTATCCTTCACTTGGTCTTTCTTCACTCCCTAATGTGCCTATAAAGGTTTTATCCCATATCTTAACCAAGTTGGCTATTTTTTCCTTGATTTGGGCTTTTGCTATTCTGATTGTCTTCCTCACTTCCTGAGACCCTAGAGTGTTTTCTGACTACCTCTCTGATAGACACCAACAGATCAACGCTAGGGGTGGTCTATCTCCCTAAAAATACTTTCTAGGAGTACCACCAGGGTCCGTCTTGGGTCTCTCTTTTGCTATTTACATAATCGAACTAGATGCTGGAGTCAAGTTGGTTGACATACATCTCTTTGCAGATGACACTGTGTTTTATGTAGTCAGACCTACTCTGGAACCCATGTATAGTGCCCTCCAAATAGAATTTAACCACTTACAGAACAATCTCCTTTACTCTAAACTTCTGTTAAATGTTAAGAAAACAAAGACCATGATCTTCCCCCTGTAGTAAACTCCCCTACTCTATTTACAATGGGACAGTCCCTCAAATCTACACCTTGCTCGGTGAATCACTGGACTATGTTGATTTCTTCAAATATCTGGGAGTGTGGATTGACTCAATCTTTCCTTCAAAGTCCATATCGAGGAACACTCCAAAACACTTAAAAGGGCTTGGGATTTTCTTCAGAATCAGTCATCTATTAATGCAGGAGGGAGAATCAGGTTTGAACAAACAATGTTCTTGCCTCTCATCAACAATGCAGACCTTCTGTATGGGCACTGCTCTAGTGTAGCCCTTGCTAAACTAGATACTCTGTACCACCAGGCGATCAGGTTTATTACCAGTGTCCCTACTCAATAAACCATGTACCCTCTTCAACATTGTAGTTTGGGGCTCACTTAATCTTAGACAACAAAAGAACACCATGCTCTGGATCTATAGGGCCATCTCTAACAAGCAGCCTCAGTATATTAAGGATTGCCTGCCTCCTTGCATTCCTGGCAGCTATCTGCTGAGAATACAGACTCACATTTTCCTTTTCATACCCAAAGTTAGGACACGCTTTGGTCAGGCAGCGATTAGTCATGCCTTACCAGTCCTCTGGAATACTGCTCAAAATTTACTGCAAGCTCTTTTCACCTGTACCATTAGCTGCCTTTAAAAATCTTATCCACTGATCATTTATGAAGCCCTGCAACTGCTTCCGGTGCTCAATCTCTGACTATCCCTCCTACCTGTCTGTCACCTCCCCTACTAATGGCACCTTTTCATCCCTATCGCTTACCCTTAGACCTAGCACTGACTAATGTAGCTATGCCAATCCTGAAGGTATTACAATTGCCCTCCACCCCTCTGACCTCTCCTCCTCCACTGTCTTTGGTGCATCCTATTCACCAGTGCCCTTGCTTTACAGTTTCTCCTAGGCCATGTAATGCTTTGCTGGTCTAGACCTCATCCACTATATAATATCGCACTCTACTGTCTATCAGATAATTTGCCTTGTATGGAACTCACACATAGTGGTATGCTGACTGCCTTTGCTACCATGCCTGTAAATTTTGTTGCCTTTTTCTGTTGTCAGAGTCAAGCTTTACATTATTTGTAAATTATTGTAGCTACTGTGCAAGCCACACCTTTCTCATTTGTAATGACTGTACATAGGCTGCTAATGTTGCTATGCCTACTCCAAATTGTTGTATTGTGATTTGTTGTTGTTTGAACTGCCAAGTCCATCTTGTAAATGAGCCCTGCTCAATGGTGTTCCGCCTGGCTAAATAAAGATATTGATTGTTTGATTACATAGAAATATAGACTTTGACAGCAGATAAGGACCACTTGGCGACCAAGTCTGCCCATTTCCTTACCTACTGGATAAGCTGCAGATTCTAGTTAACCAACAGCCTGCTTCCTGCAACCCCACTATAATTGCCTTGTGTCTGTCCATGCAAGGTTTGAATTCCCCACTGTTTTAGACCTAGCGACCTCCTCAGGAAGGCTGTCCCATGCATCCACCACTCTCTCCGTGAAAAAAAATCTCATTACCCCTGAGCAGTCCCCTCTATCTTTAAATTGTGCCCCCTTGTTCTTACACATCTCTTTTTCTGAAAGATGCTACCTTCCTGGACTTTGTTGATTCCCTTGAGGTACTTGAAAGTTTCTATCATGTCCCCCGTCCCTCCTTTCTTCAAGAGTATACGTATTAAGCTCTCTCAGTCTCTCTTCATATGGTTTCTGCTGCAGACCCTGCACCAATTTAGTTGCCCTCCTCTGAACTGCTTCCATCTTGTCTATGTCCTTGTGTAGATGAGGTCTCCAAAACTGCACACAGTACTCAGATGGGGTCTCACCAACTGTCTGTATAGAGGATAACCACTTCCTTTTTCTACTAGTGATGCCCTTCCTATGCATCCCAGTATCCCCCTGACTCTCCTTACCGACTTTTCTCATTGCTTACCCACCTTTCGTCATCTGATGTAGCTTCCCCAGGTCCTTTCCATTTTTTGTTGTTAGTAACTCCCTGCTATTGTGTACTCTTCTCCTGGGTTTTGTTTCCCAGATGCATTACTTTGCACTTATTTGCATTGAATCTAAGTTGCCATATGTCTGACCATTCCTCCAACCTTGCCAAGTCCCTTCTCATCTTTTCTACCCCCACTTGTGTATCAACTCTGTTACAGATCTTTATGTCATCTGCAAAGAGGCATACCTTTCCTCAGACTCTCTGCAATGTCATCATCTATAAAGATGTTAAGAGGACTGGACCCAGAACTGAGCCCTGAGGTACTCCGCTAGTAACCCCTTTCTCCGGAATGTGTTCCATTCACTATTACCTTCTGTGTCCTGTTGTGCAGTCAGTTTTCTACCCAGGTTACCACCCTGGGAACCACTCCCAAGCTGGCTAACTTGATTATTAATCTTTGTGTGGGACTGTGTCAAATGCCTTGCCAAAGTCTAGGTAAGCCATTTCCACAGCCCCTCCCTGCTGTATTACTTTGGCCACCCAGTCAAAAAATCAATTAGATTCATCTGACATGACCTTCCTGCAGTAAATCCATACTGCTTCAGGTCCTGTGCCCTGCTGGTCTATAGGTACTCAACAATTCTTTCTTTCAGAAGTGAATCCATCATTTTCCCTACCACTGAGGTCAAACTTACAGGTCTATAGTTTCCTGCTTCTGTCTTGCTTCCACTTTTGTGAAGGGAATCACATCTACCCCCTCCAGTCCTCAGGTACCACCCCATCCTGCCATGATTTGTTAAAAGCATGGTCAGTGGTGTCACTGGGTCCTCCCTTAGTTCTTTTTAGGATTCTGGGGTGAATCCATCAGGTCCCATTGCTTTGTCCACCTTGAGTTTTAGGAGTTCTTTCAGGACTCTTTCTTCTGTGAATGGACTGGTGTCAACCCCCCCACTCAGAGTGCTTTTATTGTCTGGTTTAGGTAACTCCTCCTCATCTTCTTCTTTTGTGAATACTGAGCAAATATATTCATTCAGCATCTCTGCCTTTTACTGTCTCCTCTGCTACCTCTCCTCTCCTTTATTAATCTTCACAATCCCTCCTTAACCTTTCTATGCTCCTAATGTACCTATAAAGGTTTTATCCTCCTTCTTAACTGAGATGGCTATTTTTCCTCGGTTTGAGCCTTTACTTGATTGATTGATTAATTGGTACCATTCCCTGTCCTGCTCCTTCTCTGTTTCCTTATTCATTCTGAATGCTATCTTTTTCTCCTAACCTTCCCCACCACCTTTTTTGAGAACCATAATGTTTTTTTTTTTCATTTTGATTTTTTATTTGTTTCACACAAAGATTTGTGACCTCTGTGATGGCAGTTCTGATGTTTCCTCATTGTTCCTCCACCCTCCTTTTTGCCTGTTTGCTAGTGCTTTTCTGAGGCACTCTCCCATTTTGACAAAGTCAGCTCTCCTAAAGTCCAGTACCCTCACTGTTGTGTGGCTTGACTCTGCAGCTGTGTTTTTGTGAACCACACTGTTTGGAGGTCACTTGTTCCCAGATGGCTACCCACTTCTAGATCTGAGATCCTCTCTCTGTCCCCATTTGAGAGTACCAGGTCTAAGATTGCTCCCTCTTAAGTGGGTTCCAACACTAGCTGCTTGAGGCATGCTCCTGTAGGGCATTGAGAAAGACCCTGCTCTTGGATGTGGCTGCAGCAAGGTGCTCCAGTTAACATCTGGCATATTCAGGTCCCCATCAACAATATCTCCCCTTTTCTGCCATCCCAAGGATGCCTTCTATCATTCCTTGTCCATTTCCTCCCCTGAGATGGTGTATGTATACAACCCCATGTAGATTGTGGTGCCATTTCTGGTCTCCAGTGTGACCTACAGTGCCTCTCTCCTCCTGCTTATCCCTTAGTTACATTGCTTTGATCTGTTCCATTAGGTAGAGAGCTACTCCTCCTTCTCTTCTACCCTCTCTGTCCCTCCTATAGATTGTTAACCCTGGTATGTTGACAACCCAGTCATGGTTCTCTATGTACCATGTTTTAGTGACTGCTATGATATCAGGCATCCCTCTTCCATCAAGGCCCACCCATTCAGGAGCATATTACCGAGACTATAGGCATTGGTACTCCATTACCCTGCATTTTTTGATGGCCTTACCCCTTTTCCTATCTCTGCCCTTACTGCCTTTGCCTTTTCTCCATTTACCCCAGCCCTTCTCCCTATCGACTTCTTTATCTTGGTGTTACCTCACTAACTGCACTGATTTTTGGGGGTGAGCTAGGATTTCCTTGTTCCTTTTCAGTGCCTTACCTTGGCTAGTTTAAATGCTTGCCAATGAAGCATTTAAACTTATCACCTAGGATCCTGGTCCCTCTCCTGGACAGATGCAGACCATCATGCCAGTATAGGCCTGCATCCCTCCAGGTGGACCCCCAGTTCCCCATGAAGCCAAAGCCCTGAGCTCTGCACCAGTTTTTCAACCATTGATTGAATCCTATGATGCAGAGCACCTAGTCTCACCCATGCCATAGACAGGCAGCACCTCAGAGAAGATTACCTTTCATGCTACTTGTCTAAGACCCCTCCCCAACCCTAAACTCCTGTTGCATTGCTCTGACCCCTTTCACAGCCAGGTCATTTGTCTCTAGGTGGAAAATGACATCCAGCTCCCTCCCCATGCAGCTGCTCCTGCAATCTTGAGAATTTGCTCCCTGTCCCTTTAAGTCATGGTGCCAGGCAGGCACCTTATCTCCCTCTCCCCTCCCCAGTTCTACTGTCCTGACAATGAGGTGTCCCACCTGGAGTTGTTTCCTCCCATGGGGTCCCATGCACCCCTCCTGTGGGTCTCCTTTGTGGAGGTTCCCAGCATCCTCCTTGGTTTCCACTGCTGGTGCCTCCATATGGAACTACACTCTGCCAGAATGGCATACAAATTGTGGAGGCATACAACTGGAGGATGCACCTGTTCCACCACCCCTCACACCCCTGATCCCACTGTGGTCCAATCACTCCTATGCCTTGGCAACCTCTGGGGCAGTGGAGGTGGCCCTGGTGGTCCCTGGGTGGGAGAAGATGCCCCTGAATCCTGGTCAACTCAGCCTAGAGACGAGCAACCTCCTCCCTCAGCCCAGAGAGGTGCCTGCAGATGGGACAACACTGCATCCTCCAGAGTGTGTCCCTGTAGACTGCCTTTACAGCCACTGCACTGCACCACTCCCATCATGTCTTATTTGTGGCCTCTCAACTGTTGCTTTGTATGCTTACTCTGTCCTCTATCTGATTATTTATTTATTTTATTTTATATTTGTATTTTCCCTATGTTCCTACTGCCTCTGTGCCCTTAAAGCTCCTGCTCTTCCTGTTCTGTGACAGGAGGTTTCTGTATTCCTCAGTAGTCTCCTTCTTACTTGCTCAGAGTCAGACCTCTAGTATCTGGGGAAGAGGAGAGCTACTTTTTTCTTCTAGGATGGTGAGTCTTTTATGCCTCTGTGATCACTCCCTTCTGCTCCCAAACAGGAAGTTCCTGTTGTCAGTCAAATCCTGTGACTATAAAAGTAGAACTGGCTAAGGGTGGGGTGGTGGAGGGGAGGAGAGGGCTATATAGTCCCAGTAGAGTAGTACAGTTCTAACAGCACCTCCTTTCTCTTGCTGTCCTCTGCCAAAAGCTATCTAGGGCAGATTTAAATGCAGACACCTGGCTTTCTGCTGCCTAACCCACTCTCCCTGATTCACAGTCCCTTCTTCACCTAACTAACTAACTACACAGATAACCATTCACTTCCTTCAACTCAGACAAGCACACTAAATCTTGTTTTTTGTTTGTTTGTTTTACCCTGATTGAAGGTCCCAGTAGTAGAGTTCTGGTTCTTAAGTCCCAGTAGAGTAGTAAAGTTCTAACAGTGCTTTTGCTCTTGCTGTTCTGTGCCAAAAGCTATCTAGGGCAGATTTAGATGCAAACACCTGGCTTCCTGCAGCCTAAGCCACTCCCTCTAACTCACTGTTGCCTTCTCCACCTAGCTAACTGCACAGGTAACAATTCACTTCACCCAACTCCAACAAACACACTAATAAGGGTATCCTGCAAGCCTCTCACATGGAGCTGAATTAAAGCACCAGTTGGCCAGTACCCCAAGGTCATGAGGGGTCCTGCAAACCTCCTGCATGGAGCCAAATTAATGCACCAGCTGGCCAGTACTCCAAGGTCTCAAGGTGTCCTGCAACCCTCCCACATGGAGCTGAATTAAAGCACCAGCTGGCCAGTACCGTGAGGTGGCGAGGGGCGTCCTGCAACCCTCCCACAGGAACTGAATTAAAGCACCAGCTGACCAGTACCCTGCGGTCATGAGGTGTCCTGCAGCCCCTCCACACAGAGCTGAATTAAAGCACCAGCTGGTCAGTACCCCAAGGTCATGAGGGTGTCCTGCAACACTCCCACATGGGCCAATTAAAGCACAAGCTGGCCAGTACCCCGAGGTCACAAGGGTGTCACATCCCTCCTACATGGGAGCCGATTAAAGCACCAGGTACAAACCAAGCCTGTGGATCCTCAGCTGCAGATACCACTTGCTGTGCTTGTGAAGGACTTTTACTTTAACAGAATTTAAATGCTGGTGCTGCTACTTCTTGCCAAAAATCACTTTTTCTCTGCACACAGGTGGAGATAGTTTATTTTAGACCTAATGTTGAATGGTAGCTATAATTTGTAACTGCAATTGCTTCCTTTCTTTGTCTGGTTTTGGTGCCATCCCCCAATTCAAAAAAAAAAAGTGATTCATTAAAAACCAGCCATTGTGCCTACGAAGAGTTTACTCTTCTGACTTATCAATTGTTGCTGATAAACCTATTAGACCTGCTGCCTTAAATAATTAGAATGTTCACCTTCTAAACCTCGGTCAGGCTGCATAGAAAAAGACAGACTATAAACCGAATTGTAGTAATCAGACTCCGCTTCCCACGGTTTGAATCATTAACTGTTTTGTGACTTCCCAGGTAGCTAAGTGCTATAAGTAATTAATTTCCTGTCCTGTTTCTTGTCACAGCTGGCCAGTACCAGAGGTCATGAGGGTGTCCTGCAACCCTCTCACACAGAGCTAAATTGAAGCACCAGGTGTGAACTGAGCTCATGGATCCCCAGCTGCAGATACTGCTTGCTACACTTAGTGATCTCTGGGCCGGCATCATGCACAGCTCCTCACTGCTCCCAGCTCCACCTCTTGGTTGACATCGGGCTTTATAGCTAGAATCACATGATCGTGTCAAACCAATCAGCCAGCTTTGCCATTTGCAGCCTATTCTAGTTAAACACTAGAGGGCTCATTTCCTTTTTCTTTCCACAAGCTGAATCTCCGATATTAGCAACATGACTTGCATCCTCTGTACCTTATTCAATACCATAATAATCCTTACACTTTTTCACTAATTACCACCCACTTCCTCTGTAGGTAAAATCCACTCCATGAACATTTACAGCTGCTTAACCACACTTTCCCTCAGGCAACAACACGCATCTCAACACCCATACCCAATCTCCACTGCTTTACTTTTCACAAATTTTTCCTCCAGTGTAAGCTACTCCATCAACAAGTCCTTAATGGTGTAAGCACAACCACACACACATGTGCAAACACTGCACAGCTCCAAACATGCTCTATCTCAAGCCCTATTAATCCAACGAGTCCGCTCCATCCCCATACCAGTTGAGCTTAGCAAACATTTAGCCACATTTCTATGCTCCAGAACCTCTCTCTCCAAAATGATTCAGAGAACTGCCCTCTGGCATGCTCTCCTCCTCCTCCTCCTGCTAATCTCTGGCAATGTACATCCTAATCCTGGACCAACAGCATCTAATGTTCCCAGGAGGCATGGGAGTCAGGTTTACTACTTGCATCCCTCAACATCTGTAGCCTACCTAGAAAATTCACACAGCTGCAAGCATGGATCGCCAACACTCCCCTGACATCCTGGCCTTATCTGAGACCTGTCTCTCCAACAAAATCTCTGATGCTTCAGTCTCCCTTAATGATTTCTCCATCTTCAGGGCAGACAGAACAGGCAAGAGATGAGGGGTATGCCATATATGCTAAAACTGCATTTTAGCCCTCTCTATACCGCTGCCTCACCAGCTCATGGTGCCCAAGCCATTACAATCAAAGCCACCCTTGGCATCCCAGGAAATCACTGCACGTAATGTCAGTCTACACCCCCCACCCAGAAGCTGGCCTTTGACTCTCTCTTGACCAGTATTACTCAACTTCCCCAGGAGTGAACTAATTATAATGGGAACTTTGATATAAATTGGATATCCCCAGCAGCTGCCACATTCAAAGATGCAGCCCTGGCCTATGACCTTTCCCAGGTTGTTCAGTCTCCCACCAGACAGGATCCAAGGTCAGGAACATCCTTCGTTATTGATCTCATTTCACTAATCTACCCATCCATCTCTCCAAAGTTAAAGTGCTCCTGATGTTCTAAGTGACCACTTGCCCATCTCCTGCTGCTGGCCAAATAAAATCTCTACCAACCAACCTAGAATGTCCATCCTGAGGCACCTCAAAAAGGCTCCCCTCTTACCTTAAACACTATCTCCTCCTGTGACTGGTCACCCAGTCACACTGCCAAGTCCATTGATGCTGCCCTCACATCCTTTATCAAAATCTTTAACACTGCCTGTGACATGTTTTCCCTTTCAAAAACAGGTTACTAAAAGAGAAATTCCTTGGATCTTGCAGGCCATCCTTGAACAGATGCACCACAGAGATAACCTCTGGCATAGGCACTAAACTCCCAACTTCCCACAACAGGCAACTCTACAGAGAGGCAAGAAACAAGTGCACCTGGGCCATTTGGCTAGCTAAGTCAACCTACTATAACCAAGTGCTCATCTCCCATGGGGATCGGAATAAATTCTGGAGCATATCAATGAACTCATGAGAATACCATCTCCCTACCCTCACAAATTCTTCACCAAGACACACTCCCAGGACCCAGCCACCATAGCTAATGTCCTAAACAACTCATTCTCTGAACTTAGCCACATCCTACCCCAAATTTCTTTGACCATATCCCAAATGACCACCCTATCACCTCCACCACTAGTACTCTCCCTCCCTTCTGGCTAAGATCCATCTCCTGCAATGAGGCTAAACACTGTCTGTCCATAGCCATCCACAACTCTAGTTTAAGTAGCAACTCCTAGACCTTAAAAACTTAGACTCACTCTTGATGTGACCCTACCTCACCTCACCAAAATCCTAAACTGCTCCATGTGCCTAGGACAATTTCCATCCCTCTGGAGAAGAGGACTCATCCACCTATCCTAAAAAAGGGTGATCAAACTGACCCTGGCAACTATAGACCCATAATAATCCTTCCCCATCTCTAAGCACTTGAAAAATTGTAGCTGACCAGCTCACCAAATACCTGAACAAACACAACCTGCTATGTCAAGAACAGCACGGTTTCAGGGCAGGACACAGCACTACCACAGCCCTTCTCCAGCTTACTCTTATATACATGAGGAGCTGGAGCAGGGGTCTGTAACAGGTGCAATCTTTGCAGATTTGACCAAAGCTTTCAATACTGTCAGCCACTCACTCCTTATCCACTCTCTCCTTCCCTCCATCTCACCCAAGAAACAGTCTCCTGGTTAAAAACTATCTCACTGACTGGACACAACAAGCCAAAATCAACACCACACTCTCAGCTATGCAACCTGTTCATGCAGGAGTCCTCAAGGGTTGATATTAGGCCTTCTTCTTTTCACTCTCTATCTAAACTCCTCCTGCTGGCCTGCAGTAGTAAACCATTGCTCTGTGCTGAGGATGCAGTAGTATACTGAAAACACCCCAATTCCAACTCCTTCAAAATTTCCTGCAAGGCAGCTTTACAAAACTAGAATCCTGGTTCTCTGATCATCGATTAATACTTAACTACAACAAGACTAAAACTATGATCTTTACACAACGTCAAACCCTAACAGTAATGCCCCGCTATCAATCTCAACTTCCAGGGCACCCACATAGAACAAGTCCCTAACTTCAAATACCTGGGCATCACCCTGGATACATCACTAACTTACCACATACACATTAAGCACCTTTCCACCTCGGGATATATATATTTTTTTTATTTAGTTGTTTAACCAGGTATAGCATACGGTTGAAAGCTTTTTACAGGAGTGACCTGGGAGTACAAGGAGGTTAAGTGACTTGCTCAGAGTCACACAGTATTCAAGTGAACGCTGTGGGATTCAAACCCAGGTCTGGTCTGCTGGATATCACCAGATTTGCAGCTCAGAGCCTTAGACCACTGTGCTATACTGCCTCCCATGAATTATATAGACACAAACACTGCCTCCCACCCCAGGCACTAAGGCTGGCGGTAACAAGCTCAGTCCTCTCCGTGCTAGATTATGCATAATAATATACAGCACAGCTGACAATACAGCCATAAACAGCATCAAACTAGCTCTAAATAAAGCCTGTAGACTGGTTATAGGCAGTGATAGACTAACTCATATGTGTGAGCTCTATAAGCAAGCAGACTGGCTGACCATTGAAAGCAGACTAATGTACCACACTTGCCTTCTAGCAAAATGATCCAATTGAATCTTCCTTCTAAGGGCCTCACCCTCATCTAACCTACCCCCACAGGAGCTCCCTAGGCACCAGGCCAACACCCTGCTCCTAGTCCCTCACTGCAAGACTGCCATAGGACAAAGATCTTTCTGGTATTGTGCTCCACTCTGGCTAAATAAACTTCCTCTACCATCTCCCAGGCCCCTAACTTTGGCCTATTCAAAAAGGTATCAAGAGATTTCATTGACTTGGAGATTTGTGGCTGTAACAACCAGTCCTCACAAATAATGTAGGGATGGTAAGCTAGCGTTTCCCTAAACTCCATACCAAGGCCAACAATAAATCTAATGATGCCAATAAACCCATATCCGGTACTGGACATGGCTCTCCAACTTGGGACCCAGTCCCTCTCTATTGTAATAACCCAGAGTACATAAACAACCTTAGAGAACTAATAAAGCAATGTAAAATAAATTAGCTGTATAGAGTAACCAGGAATATTTTGAAATTATGCAATATTTGCATAGTAAGCAATGTACAGTTTGTCTTAAATATGTACTAATGTAATGTCTGCCTTGTAAGGAATGTACTAACTGTCTTTAAGTTATGTATGTATGCATGTACTGACGTGGAGCTTTTGCAAAGGAGTCATCGACTCAAAGGATTGTAATTCTGAAATTTGAATAAATAAATAAAAATAACTCTGTTTTTTTTGTTTGTTTTTACCCTAACTTAAAGGTCACAGTAGTAAGAGTTCTACTTCTTAAGTTCCAGTAAAGTAGTATTGTTCTAACAATGCCTCCTTCCTCTTGCTGTTCCAGCCATCCCAGCCAAACCCTGCACAAAAATAAAATCACTTCAATTCTGAAAAACGTAAATTAAACATTTTAAATAGCTTTTTAATAATTTTATTGCAGCCATTGCACAATGGTAATTTAATCCACAACAGGCTGTGGGTTACATTGGAGTTTACCCCATTTGGTGTGCTTTAGTCACTTGGCCTGTAGCCTCCTGCCCAAACCACACTGGGCATGGGTAAACCTAACATGACCCACACCTGTGGTAGATTATTCCTTTAGTACAGCTGCACACAAGTACTCTACGTTGGGTGGAAATTATTTTGATGTTACTGTACTATTTAGTAAGAGTTGTGTATTTAGACCTGGGAAAGACATCCATCTAAAAGAATTACTCACGCTGTGTGTGTGTGTGTGTGTGTGTGTGTGTGTGTGTGTGTGTGTTGGTGATGGTCGGGGTCTGTTCTTTGCTCAGAGAAGAAAGGATGGGATTATTATTCACCAAAGGTTATATTTGTTTAAGAAAAGATTTTGCTGCAGTTCAGGGAATCTGAAAGGCAGACAGCATAGCTTAGAGTCTGGAGTACCTCTGAATGCTAGGTTTGTTTCTCATAACCACCACTGCACACAGAGTAATTCTGAACATGTAACCTCCTGTGCTCCAGGGTAGCACTGGAAAATGACCCTTGGCTCGGGTACCTTTCCTGGACAAAATAAATAATGCTAAACTAAAATAAAAATCAGGTTTCCACAGTTTTTATTTGCTGAATTTTGTTGACCCGGTAGGCCCATTGAGACTAGAAGTCCCTTTTCAGGGCAATTGGGAAGGGATACAGATGGTAACAAACTGAAACTGAATCACATTAAGCTGTTAATGGTATTTTTAGTGAACAGTTAGCCAGATAAGAATCTCAATCAAATTGTCTCAGATCTCTCTCTCTCTGTCTCTTTATGCAAAGAGCATTCCTATATTGTCTTGTCACCTTAACCACAGCGCTATAGCCAGTGGTTATTTTCTACATCCTAGCTGAGCTTCCCAATATATATCTCCTCCCACCATCACGTATTGGCTAAGAGGAGTAAGAGTGAGTGAGAAGCTCAGGATGCATTTATTTTCAGAGGAAATGCGATCATAAATGCTACCCAGACCAACTGAGCAGGCATGCATAGAAGCACAGAAAGATAGATTTGGTTGGCAGAAAACAACTACTTGGCCCACCCCATCTGCCCAGATTGTACTTAGTCTGCATTCACATACCCTAAATGATGTCCAGTGACCCTCCCACCTCCCTGCCTATTCACTAATATCCTTCATGTCTATCCTATGCAATGTTGAAACTCCCCACTGTTTTTGACAGCACCACATCTGCTGGCAGTCTATACCAAACATCTACTACTCTTTCAGTGAAGTAGTACTTCCTCACATCCTCTATAAATTTCCTCCAGCATCATTGCATGCCTTCTGGTCCTGGAGCTCTTCCTCCTCTGAAAGAAACTCCTCCTACACCCTGCTTACCCCAGTGAGTAGCTGTGGATCTCTATCATGTCCTCTGATTATCCTCTCCTTTTTCCCAAATGTACACATTGAAATCCCTATGTCTCTCCTCATAGGAATTTTATGCAAATCCTGCACCATTTTAGTTGTCCTCCTCTGAACTGCCTCTACCCTATGTCCTTTCTTTTTTAACAACTCTTTATTCAATTTAGAAGAACACTAAAAGACAATACAAACATACAACAAAACCTGGAATCGAGGCACATGGCCTAAAAACTGGCCATGTAAGCTATATACAATACCTTATATACAAGCTCAGGATTGATGTCCCCCACCTAAATTATCTTTAATCCAATGGGAACCCTCAATGGGGCGATATCATTGTATAAATTACAAATCAAATCACTTTCCCCAGCCCTGTATAGCTCCCTCAATTCTATAGGTAGCCCATTGGTCCCATTCTGTACACATTAAGTCATTCCCGAGGGGACACCTCCTGAACTCCCCTCAAGAGAGAGAGAGTCCCATCCCCTGTCTTTATAGCAGGCCCAGTATCTTGATCCACCCAAAAGTCCCCAAAAGCCCCTTACCCTCTTTTTATATAGCTTGGTCTTCCTGTTCCTGTAGTGTCTTTATCGTCTCATTTCTATATGACCCAGGCTAAATACAGCCTGACAGGCAGACCAAACCCAACCAGATGGCCCCTATTGGGAATAAATTGCTTCCAATGCTGCCCATCTTTTATCACAGGACCTTTTCTTCCCTTCCAAACATAGGTACCTCTAATTCTAGATAAGGCTCTAAGGTCCCTCATCCATTGTCTATAACCGTATAGCTGGTCATCCTTCCAATGCTGGACCACATACACTTTGACTGTCATCGCTTCAATGATACATGATATTTAGGGTAGCCTCAATCTGCAAGAGGTCCCCCAAGATACATATCTCCGGAGTGATAAACTCTGAGCAGTACAACAGTGGATCCATCTGCCTCTTAATTTCATCCAACAAGGGTTGAATTCTGCAACAGTCTCACAAAACATGTATTGAGTCTCCTCTTTCTGTTTGACATCTAAAACATCGGTCTGTCTGTATAAGGCCTCGTTCATACAATTTCACTGGGGTAAAATATAGGTTAGAGGCAATAAAGTATTGCAGGCTCCTATGTTAAGTATCACAATATATTTCATACTCTTCCACACACTAACCCAGTCAATAAGGTGTGGCCCCAACATGTTATCCCAAGATGGCACTGCAACGGGCACCCGTCATAAAGAAACCCAACATAATTCTGTAAACTTGCGACAATGCTCTAGTTTTCAAGTCAACTCCTTGCAGCTCCCCCAGTTGAATGAACGAGCTGTGATGCCCCTACCTTCTTTAGCGTTCCTCGAGTGCCCGCGTAAGCTGCAATCTATGAAAAAGAACATTCCATCACACTGCGCTGGAAGAACCACCCTGTCATCAAGGATAACATCCTTTAGGCTTAGGCCCTAACACCCACTTAGACCATTTCCCTAATTACCCCATTACCTATGGTCAGATTAGGGTTGCACATAAGGGTTGCTGTTGGGCCCTTATTTGCTCATTTCTCTGGGCCGCAGATAAGAATGACCACCAGGCCTCTGCTGCCTTCAAAATTGGACTTCCTCTTCTGTTTAAGACAGACATCTAGATTAGCATATAGGGTGCCTCAAAAGATATACCTGCCTCTCTCAATACTTGAGTCTCTAGTTGTAGCCAGTCTGGAATGTAGGATTCATCCTCAGCACACCTACCCCACTGGACCATTAGACTCAACTGCCCTGCCACATAGTACAAATGGATAATTGGCACTTTAACTCCTCCCAATATTGGAGGTAAACATAGGTCACTGTATTTTTCTGAGGTGGTTTACAATTCCACAGAAAGTCAGAAATTATCTTCTTAACCAGATTGAACCATTTTTAGAGAGACACTATATGGGGCCAGGTATATGGGTACAATAGCCTTGGCAGTAGATTCATCTTTAATGAGCCCGAGCTGGCCAATACAGTTGAGAGGTAACTTATTCCATCTCACTAAGTCTCCTCTAATAGCCGAGGTTATCTCCCCATGTTTGTTTCTGCACCTGCTTCATAGTCTCTGTAATCCATACACCCAAATATCTCATCCTGTCTGCCATCCACTGGATATGAAACTGAGTAAAGTCTGCCTTATAAACATGTGGTATCAAAGATAAGATCTGAGTTTTAGCCAAATTTAATTTATAATTTGAAACCTTTGCAAACCATTCAGTTAGGCCCAGATCCTATTGAATCCATTAACCAGGTCTATTAAATGGAGCAGGACATCATCTGCAAACACTGAGGATTTTAGTTCCTTCACCTCTCACCACCCTCTTTATTTGTCAATCATTATTGATAGCCCTTAGAGGGTTCTAAGTAAATGTTAAACAGTATCGAGAGAGGGCATCCCTGGCGTGTCCCATTTTTAACTGTATCTCCTGCGGATGCAGCCGTTACTAGAATTCTTGCTGTTGGAGCAGCATATAAATTCTTAATACCCTTAGGAGGTCCTCAGGAAACCCATCTTCTCCATAGTGGCAAAGAGAAAGAGTGGAGACCCTATCAAAGGCCTTCTCAGCGTCAAGTGATATCAAGGCTATAGGGATCTGGGAATCTTCAGCATGGTTCAGAATATGATGGAGCTTCCTCAAGGCATCATGTACCCTCCTCCTGGCAATGAACCTCACCTGTTCCTGGCTAATTATCCCAGGCGTAATCCACCAAATTCTTTTGGCCAATATTTTAGTGAGGATCTTAATATCTTGGTTCATCAGTGCAATAGGCCTATAACATTTCGGGTCATCTGTGGGTTTCCTTTCTTTAGGATTAGAGTAACATAGGCCTGATAAAGGGGAGGATGAGGCACCCTTCCTGCATTATAGTATTGCAAAAGTCCTGGAGCACAGGTAGTAAAATTTGAATAAAGGTCTGATAAAACTTCACTGTGAGACCATCCGGTCCTGGTGTCTTACCCTAGGTAAAGATTTGACTACTTCTAATATCTCTGAGGATCCTATGGGGCTATCAGGTCCCTAGCCTGAAAGGGGTCTATCACAGGCAAAGATATCTGCTCTAGAAATGTCTGAATCTCTCCTCCCTACCAAGTTGTTAATCTGATGGAGTTCCTCGAAATACCATCCAAAGGCATCCGCTAATTCCTGGGGTCGGTGATTACCCTCCCAACATATCTGATAGATGTCACTGTTCTACTAGCTTCCCATTCTTTAACTCTAGCCACTAATAGCCGACCTTGAACATCTTCCTGCAAAAGATATTTGGCCTTAATCTTTTCCAGCCAAAAGTCAACTTTACCAGCGACCATGTCTTCCAGCTCCCGCCTTAAACTCTTAAGTTCTCTGTCAACTTCTTCTGAAGACCTCCCAGGGGTGTCAGATAGGTAATAGCCCCTAAAATGAAATCCTCCTTGCCCTCCACTGCCTATTTCTTTTAGCTGTCAGGTCTTGGCCACCCCTGCAAAGAGTACCTTGCAGGTCGGCTGCCAGACTCCTGTTTGTCATCATAGGTAGTTGTTGCTGAATAATTTCCAGTAGGGCTCCCTCAAGCTTATCCTTAGTCCTAGGTTCCGACAATAACGTGTCACTCAACCTCCAATGAAAAGGTCTGGGTGGGCCAGCTTTTGGCTTCAAACTAGTGAGATCGGGGAATGATCTGAAAAATTCTACCTTCCGTTGTAAGGTCCTTGGTCCCCAAAAGCACCTCCGGTTTACCAAAAAAATCAATGCAAGATTGCATCCTATGAACCGCTGAATATAATGTCATACCTAAGCGCCCACTCACATGGGTCCATGCCAGGTCCACTAAAGCTGAGGCTTCTAACAACTTGCTCAAAGCTGTTTGAGCCTTGCTCAGTGGTTCTTTAGAAGGTGGGATCCTATCCTCTATTATCAGTATAAGCATTCCAATCTCCAGCTAGGATAAAAGCGTGCCCCTGCAAGCCAGCTATGTCCCTGTCTACCGATGCAAAAACTCCACATTAGGGCATCAACTATATATGGGAGCAACCGAGGCCCTCCCATAAAGCAAACCTGAAATATATATCCTCTACCATCCTCCCTTGAATCCACCTGTTCAACACTGAATATACAGGACTTCCTAATCAAAATCACCACCCCTCCAGAGGCCCTCCCTTTGCCTACCCCACAAACCTGTCCCACCCATAGTCATTTGAGTCTATTCAGTTCCTCTGTCAAAGATGTGTTTCTTGTAGAGCCACAATATGGGCACCTAATTGGTCCAAGTGTTTCAGAATCACCAACACTTTATGTCTACCCTTAACCCTTTAACATTCCATGAGGCCAGTTTAAGAATCACCATTAGCCATATTCAAAAGTGGTATTGGGAGCAAATGCTCCTCAAAACCCTACTCAAGCCTGCTATCTTAACAACTGCTCTGGGGACTCTCTCTCTCTCTCGCACCCTCCTGATCCTTCCCCTTACCCCATTCCCTGATCCCTAGATCGCTCCTCCTCTATTCCTCGGATCATCGATGAGCTCGTCCCTGTGCCTTCCCCTGCCCTCTCTGAACCCCTGTCCCTCGAACCTCTTATGAGCCCTACAAAGCCTTTAGTAGCCCCTTACTCTATTCTATCATCCCCAAAATCCTTCCTTTTGACCTCAGCTAGCTAGTTGATCAACCAACCACCCCAACTCTGTCCATCCTCTCTATCCGCCTCTCAAAAGAGACCTCCCCTTTCTCTGACCTCCATGTCCTCAACAGTCTCCCACCTCGAATGTAGCAAATGGGGAGCATTTAAAACCGGTCTATTCCCCTGTTTGCAATTCCCCCAACTTATGAGTTCCCTCTGAAGCAGATCTCTTTAAACGCCAGGGCACCTACCCTACACTCAACTCTGGTCATTTCTGCCCCTTTCTCTGGAGCGTCAAAGTCTAGATATACAGAGAGGATTCCCAGGGTCTCCACTAAGGAGGATTAGAAGATAGCTTAAACCCACAATGGGGTTAAGGGAAAAGGGAGGACAAACCCCTTCTCCACAACCAGGCCTATCCTACTGCTTCTGAACGCCTCAGGTGTGCCTTCCATATTCTTCTTGGATTCCAGTTTACCTTTCCTTAGTCAGAAACCAACCTTATTCTTTCGGACCCCTATTATAATTACTATCCCTCACGTCTCAAACCCCTTCCCCACATTGCTCCGGGTCCTCCCTCTACTCCACCTGGCAGTCCCCAAATTCCCTTTTAATCTCCGTAGGTCTCCTTCATAAATGATGAACATCCCATATTCTACTCATACCTCCTTGTCAGTGCTAACCCCTCTTATGTCCTTCCCCAGGTTACTACCCCATACCCATTTTAGAACAGACTAAAGTACTAGTTTTCCTCCCAGTAGTCCAAGCTTGTGAAACTCCTTTTACTTCAAAATTCCATCTCTGGTTTTTAACAGCATATTTAAACTATAAACTCTTCCCATAAAGAAAATACAACAATCTTAAATCTAAACAAGAAATATGTCCAGAATTCCAGTCCGACCAAACTCAGCATATTCCACCCCTTCGTCTCACACCATTCAGCTTGGTGCCTTGAATAAATCCGGCAGCTCCACTCGTAGTCCTTCCAGCGCATCTTTAACTGTAAGATACCTTTTCTCTCCGTTTGTAAGCAGACCGCCAGTGTAATATGGTATTGAAGGCGGAATTTAATACCAGCCAGATACAATTTCTTTTAATATCTATGTATTCCTTCTGCTTGCTTCTTATTGATGGCGTTTGGTCCTGGAACATCCACAAGGTGGCACTCATTCCACTGTATTGTTTTCTTTTGTCTAACTGAGACCAGCACAAACATTTTTCCTTATAGTTAAGGAAACACATTATGATGACCGGGGTCTAGGACCCGTGGTAGCATTTCCCTCCAAGCCCTATGAGCTCTCTCCAAATTGTAGGTCTCTCCATATGGGGTAGGGCCCAACACTCTGAGCAGCATTTCTTGCATAAACAAAACACAGTCTGAACCCTTTGCCCTTTCGGGTAACCCGGCCGGGATCAAGTTATTCCTTCGACTCTGAGACTCCTGATCTTCCAGCCTTTCCTCCATTTATTTAATTTGCTTTCAGACCATAACCAGCTCTTGCTCCATTGTTGCCACCTTCCTTTCCTGTGATGTGATATGAACCTCTGCATCCCCACATCCTCTGGGCTAGCGACTGCAGAGCAGGCTTCACAGTTGCAAAATCTACCACCAACCCTTGCAGCAAGCATTTGATTTCTGTAAATCCCAATTGTCATTAGTTATTTTCACCCCTTCTTGCTCTCCAACCCTCTCCTCTTGGTCATCTGGTGTGTGAGACTGGGGCTTTGGCCTCTTTGAGGCTGGTGATATCCTGCTAGGGGTTTCACTAATTCCAGCTCCATTTCTACTCCTGGCGGTGCTGAGCAGTGCGTGCGGTGCCTCACAGAGCCGTAGCTCGGACCACCAGATACTTTCCTTCCCGTCATCAATTCACACTGATAGTGCTCACCAGCAGTTTATGTTGCGGGAAGAGTGTTATTCACCAAAACTGACCGGTCCCGAGGAAAATTAAATTATATAATACATCTCCGGCCTTGGAACAGCACAGGAGTCATCCTACTCGACTCTGCTCATCACGTTATCCTGGTGTTCACTTTCTATTAGCATGTCTGGCCATGCTGCTGGCCATATCACTCCATCCTGGGTGTACTGGGCACATTTACTTGGGTGTTCCCTTGTTTGTCCTTTGGTCCACGTTGGGGCCTACTGGTTGTGTGATGTGCTGCTGTCTGGCTGGGCGGGGTTCCCATGCCTGTGCACTGTTAAAGACAGCTATCACCTGTTCTAACTTAAATGTCCTTCCTTTGCCGTAATTATGTATGCCAACTGTTTTGGAATAGCAGTTCCATGGTGCTGATGTGTTATGCCTGTCATAGGCTGCATTATGCACTGGCATAGGCATTCATTGGCGAACTGTATCATCCATTGTGTTTGTTGTAGCAGTTGCAGGTTGTGGTGTAACTGTTCTTTTGGAATCCGCCTGTCATAAATCTCTGGTGTAACTTCTGACTGGTGTACTGCATATACACCTGGCGTAACTGTCTTAGAATCATGATCCCTGTCTGTATTTCTTACCTATTAACCCTGAGAATTGATTTTTTATCTTTTTTGTAGTTAGCCAGTAGTGTATGCTAATTGAGTTTATAACAATACATTTATGAGTTTAATATTTATGAGTTTTCACTGCTTTCTTTCCTGCCTGTTCTGAGATTCTTTGCTTTCTTCTGCCTACCCCCCAACTCTCTCACTCCTCCTTCATTATTCTGACTTTGACTGAGTTGCAGCTTCTGGCACCTCAGGTCAGACAATCCCACCCAATTTCTGATTCGCTCTCCACCCTTTTAACACCTACCACCCTGTAAACATTTTGTCCTGCTCACATCCTGCCCACTGTTTAAGCCCCAACTTCAAGCATACCTAGCTGTATCAGTAATGTATTCTCCTCTCTTCACAGATCCCATGCCCTGAGTGGGCTTCAGCTCAGACTGTGGCATCAGCTCTTTACACAGCTGGCCACAGTCACTATTTACAGCTCACCTGCCCAAAACCTAACCAAGGTAGGCTCCTGTCCATCTGAAAGGCTGCAAAGTCACAGCTCCCATTGGTGCACTCTAGCTGCACTTGGCTGCTATCTGGTCATTTTAGCTCTGGGAGCAGGTCTCAGTAGACTGCACTGACTCTGTGCCCAGCTCGTGTACATTTTGAACTTGGACCTGTTTCTCACTGATTTTTCAGCTCAACCGCCCACCCCGTCCTCTATTAAATACACCAAACCCCACCCTGGTTGCCTATCTTCCTCATTGACCTCCAGCATTAGTAATCCCTCCAACCACGCTGGATCCTCAGACCTTCTTCTGAGCCACACCTAGTCACTTGTTCTCCACCATCCTTGTTTGTTGTCACACTGCTTAACTTTTTGTTCCTCTATCAAGGGACATATATTATGTATCCTTGATTCCCTCCATACCATGTACCATGCCACTCTTATCACTGTTATGTTAATATCCCTTGTATGTCTCTCTGATGACTTAAATCCTTATACAGCAGTAGCCATAGACATTGCCAACTATTTCCAGATATTTTGTGAAATTTTTAGAGTTTCTCTCTTCTGCCCCACTGTGGAAATGCAAGAAGTAGGAGATTCCTCTAGCAATATCCACAGATACTTCAGAAAATAGCTGGCAATGTCTCTACTACTACTACACCATAATCTGACACTTCACCCATTTGAATCCCTCCCTCCTCCTCTATTCCCCTTTCTTACCTATGCACTGCTTAGCTTTCTCTCCTTCATTTTCTCTCCTTCATCTCTTCCCCCTTTTGCTACTGTACTTTCCATTTACTTTTCCTCTCCTATGACTATGCAAGCATTTTCATGAATTTCACTTTATTATGACTTTAATTTCATCACTTCAACCCCAAAACCACCATCTCTGTTCTTGGCACAAGGGCATTCTCAAAGAAAGAAAGAACTAGCTTCTGTCAAGTGCTTTCTAAAGAAACTGCTACTCTTACTCTTCCTGTGCTCAAGCAATGTGGAACCCAGTCCAGGTCCACCTTCACCCCTAGCTCTCCCACTGACTTTACATCTGCCTCAGGACTTAAATTGATGCTAGTTAATATCCTTAGCCTAACTAAGAAATGTGTGCAGTTACAAGCATGGGTTACTCACACAGAACCCGACCTTATCATAATTACTGAGACATGGCTAAAAAGGTTAACACAGACCAGCAAGTCTCCTTCCTGATTATAAGATGTATGGGGCAATCAGGAATCTAGAGGGGAGGAGTTATCAAATATTCTAAGGATAAGTACAAAATCAGCAATGTCCAGTGTATGCCCAAACCTAAGGAATGTGAAATTGTATCTCTAAAGCTTTACCTTCTTTCTATGGATAGTATCTCCATTGTTGGCTGCTAAAGACCCCTGCTGGTGGTACTGGCATTCTTACAATTCTTAAATATTTAACCTCCTTGACTAATAATAAAAGCATCATCCTAGAGGACTTAAACATGGACTGGCTCACCTCTAAATCTAACGGTCTTCAACATCTGTGTGATGAGCTTGGCCTATCACAAGTCATCACTGAGCATACCAGGTTAAATACCACAAACAGCACCAATAACTCCATCCTCAATGTCATGTTATCTAGTCACCCTCATAAAATTCTCCACTCTGCCATTTTCATATTGACATCAGCAAACATGGATTGTAGTTTGTGTAAGAGCACAACTGAAGTGCCAGCACCAATTACTTAATGGTCATTCTGCAAGTTTAATGCTTCAAGTTACCTGTCCAATTAATGTAATCTACATTGGCAAAGTGTATAAACAGCAAAACCATTGACAAGACTGTCAATCCTAAACAACAATCTTACTTCAGTGGCCAAAGAACATGACCCGCTCATCAAATCTAGAACACATAAATCCTCTCATCTTGGTTTACACCGACCTTAAAGCTGCTCTTACTGTACTAATAGAGATAAACTCTGGTTTCATGCTAGGTGAGCCAAGAATCCATCTGATTGGCAATCATTTAGGGTGGTTTAAAACACCTGTATTAAATGTATACTTGCCACCAAGTCAAATGTTTACATCTCCACCTTACAGCAAGCCAAAGGAAATGTACACAAAACCTGGAGAACTCTAACATCAATTGAGATTGAGGGATGGCAGGCTTCTCCTTCATTCCAGCCAAGATCCACATCCAAGGTAACACCATAGAAAATAATAGCCAAATCCTAGAAGAGCTAAACTTGCACTTTGCCACAGCTGGTCTGGCCATTGATTCATCTCCTTATGCTGGAGTTATGAGCCATCCCCAGGACAGGACTAACCCAGAGGTTCTTCCTTCACCCTACCCTTTCAGTTGCATCAGTTCTTCTTCATGGAGGTTGAAAATCTGCTCATTAATTTAGACACCAGAAAAGTGGAGGCAAGCTGGCCTGGAGCCTTTTATCTTAAAATGTGGCTACTATTATTTACCTGTCCCCATCCTCCATATATTCAATATTTCAATTGACTGAGCCACGGTACCAGCCTGCTGGAAATCCACACACATCCTCCCTTTATTTAACTCTGGCAACCCCTGTGATGTAAACAATTATATGCCCATCTCTATTCTTCCTAGCCTTTCCAAAATCTTTGAAAAGCTGATCTACTCTTAACTAAGACACCATCTTGAAACTTACTCCCTCCTTAGCCTAGCATAATCCAGGTTCCAATCCAAACACAGTACTATCTCCGACCTCGCTACAGTCACCATTCACTGGGTCACATCCTTGGACTCTAAAAAGACCACAGGTGCCATATTCTTAGACTTTAGTAATCCAATTGTAGAAATGAAAAGTGTGACTCTCACTGGATTTGAAACCAGGACCTCAGCAATCCATGCTATAGCTCTTAATCAACTGAGCTATGAGAGTTCAGTCAATTAAGGCCCATGAGTTTTCCCATATGAATCACACATACATTCCTTTCTGGTGTTGCAGTGAGCAACCAGGAAGTCTTTACAGGCTCAAATAACATCTCCTCAATCTCTCCCAAGTGCAGTATATGCCACTGCAAAGCAAGTTTAGAAATCCAATTGTAGAAATGAAAGGAAAAGTGTGACTCACTGGGATTTGAACCCAGAACTTCAGCAGTCCATGCTTTAGCTCTTAACCAACGGAGTTATGAGAGTTTAGTCAATTAAGGCCCCTGAGTTTTTCCATGTGACTCACACATACATTCCTTTTGGTGTTGCAATGAGCAACCAGGAAGTACTTTACTGACTCTAATAACTCCTCCTGAATCACTTCCAAGTGCTGTATATACCACTGGGAGGTAAATTTAGAAATCTGATTGTAGAAACGAAAGGAAAAGTGCAATTTAGTAAGGAGTTCGACACTGTCAATCATAACCTAGTTGTCCGAGCCTTATTAACTTTGGAGCCACTCCATCCACTGCCAAGTTATTTATCAGCTAACTATCAGGAGAGTCCAGAAAGTTAAAGCAAATTGTCTTTTTCAATCTCCTCCCAATTTCAATGGGTGTTCCACAAGGCTCTATCTTGAGTCCTATCCTTTTTCCCTTCTATATAAACAACCATGACTATGACATCACCAAATCCAAACTCCACTTTTTGCTGACGACACAGCCCTGTATGCCTCTGACTCAACATTATCAACCTTAGAAATATACTACAAGCTGACTTTTGCACAGCTTGAACAGAACATTGTAAATTTTAAACTCCTCTTAATGCCAAAAACAAAGGCAATGATCTTTACCTTGAAAACCTTCTCCTCCTCCTCCTCCATCTTCCACCCACCTAATAAGTTTATTTCTACCTCCCTAGAAGAACCACTTTAAGTTGTCCCCACATTCAAATATCTGGCCATTTGGCTAGATAATAATCTCACCATCAACACCCTCATTAACTATCTGATTGGTATGTTGAAGTCTAGAATTGGCTTTTTCTTCAGGAATTGGTCCCTTTCCCAGCTGAGACTAGAATCAGGCTCATCCAGGCTACATTCCTGCCCTTACTTGACTATGTTGACATAATCTACAATTTCTGTTCACTGTGTATTTGAACAAGCTGGATGTCCTCTATCACCATGCCCTATGATTTATACCAATTCCCCTTTCGTACTCATCACAGTGATCTGTATGCAGCTGTCAGGTGGACCTCAACCAGATGTCTGATCCATTCAGGTACTTGAACACTCAAAATCCTCTTGAACAATCTCCCAGAATATTTGTCCTCCCTTATTCGCATCTCCCACTGATTTTATTCCCTAGAAAGTCTAACCTTATCCATTTAGAGGTTCCTAGGACCCATACCTCTTTTGGTAAATGTGCCATCTCTTGTGCCCTCCTGCTGCCTGGAATCAGCTTCAATCTGTATTCAAATTCTCTGGCCTAGTCTCTAGCACCTCCTTTAAAACCTTAGCTGCAACCAAACTGAAAGAAACATGTTGCTGCACCTAGTCTTCTTTACCACTGTCCCACAATTAATATCCCTCTTCCCTTGCTATTCCTCCTGCATACCCAATTTTTCTTTCTCCCTCCTCATCTTTGCCATGCTGACCCATTCATGCCTTATGATCTGAACACTGTTTTCTCCTTTCTCCTGGACCTTCTCCTCTCTCTTTTCACTCTTTTCTCTTTTGTCTCATTTTATATGTACTCATTTCCATGTCCTTGAATGTTGCTACTCCTTCTTACTACAATGCAGTTGGTATGTTCTAGTATCAAGTTGTACATTTGCTACATTTCTTTGTCTGCTTTTTTAATATGTATCTTATACTTTATCCTTGGAATTTGGTTGTATATAATTTGCTTTGTCTGTATATTTAACTGTTGTGAATGAGCTTGCTCAATGGAGTTGTTTCTGCAATAAACTTCAACAAAGGTAAACAGCCTTTTCATCAGTAATAGAGATACCAGACCAAAGTTGCCCCTGCTAAACATCAGGCCAAATACTGGTATCCAGCCTTAGGAACCCCTACTCCCTGAGAAGTCCAGAAGCCCCCAGAGGAGCTTCTGGCCCCTTCCTTGGCCTCCTGACTCATGGGGACCCACTTCCTCCTCCAGATCCTCTGGGGAACCATTGGGGAAGATTTGGCTTCCACCTTCCTGGGTTGTAGGTCATAACCACGGACTCTTGGGTCCTTCAGTTAATAGCAAGAGATCACACCACAGAGTTCTTAAATAGGCCTCCAGACAACTCCCAAGGCCTCTTCCATTGTTCTCCAAGGCACCTGTCTCTGATATGGGATGAGATCCAGGCTCTTCTACAAAGTCAGCCATAGAGCCTGTGGCTCCAGCACCGCTAGGAAGAGGATACTCTTTCCATTTCTTCCTAGAGCCTAAAAGATGGGTGACCTAAGACCCATCTTGGACCTCAAAATGCTCAACCTGTATGTCGAGTACAAAAGGTTCTGCATGCACATCATCCTGGGACTTCTACCCCTGCTCCACAAGGGCCATTGGCTTTGTGCACTGGACTTTCAAGATATTTATCTGCACATTCCTGTCTTCCAGGTCCACTGCTGATTTATTTGGTTTACCTTCCAGATGGAACATTACCAGTTCAAGGCTTTCCTTTTGGTCTACCCTTGGCACATTGAGTTTTACCAAGTGCCTAGCAGTGGTGGTTGTGGCCCTATGTGGCAGAGGGATCTAATTGTGCCTGTCTCTGGATAACTGGCTTCTGTCGGCCCCTTCACAGAGCAGTCTGAGGAAGTCCCTCTCCTTCACCATGGACCTCTTTTCCAGACCTTGAATAACAGTCAACTATCCCAAGTCCCACCTCTCCTCCCATCACCTACAATTGATTTGGGGCAGTGCTGGGTATGGTGCAGGGCAGGGAATTCCTCCTACCAGAGAGAGCAGAGACCCTGCAGGAACAGGCCAGATTGGTGGCTGACTCATCCTGGACAACAGCCTGGTCACTCCTCCATCTTCTCGGGCTGATAGCAGCTGCAATCCCTACAGTTCCTCTAGCCAGACTGCATATAAGGGTGACCAATGGATTCTTTGTGTCCAATGGGATCAGCAGCTGGATAACATGGACCACAGGGTCCTAGTGTCTGGTTACACAAAAAGGATCTTCTTTGGTGGCAGGAGTTGTCCAATCTGTCCACAGGGTTCCCTTTCAACTTTCTGCTCCTACCATAGCCCTTACAACTGATGCTTTGTGTCAAGGCTGGGAGCCCACCTAGGAGACAATCAGACCAGGGAAAATGATCTCAGCTGGAAGCATCTCAACACATCAATATGTTAGAAATGAGGGCAGTGTTGTATGCCATCCAGGTCTTCTAGTCTCTTCTGTGTCTGGGGACACTCCTGGTTCAGACCGACAATATGTCTGTGGTCTGGTACCTGAACAAATAGGAGGCACTCGCTCGTCCCTGACTGGTACCTGAGAGATGATGTGAGTGTGGTACTGGGCAGTCCAGCATGACCTCCACCTGACTGCTGTTCATGTCCCAGGTATCAGAAACATCTTGGCAGACAGTCTCAGCCACACCACTGTCAGTGCTCATGAGTGGGAGGAAAAAGAGGTGGTCAAAAGTTTATTATACATGTGGGTCAGCCAGAGATAGATCTCTTTATCTTGCTATCTAATGCAAAACTGTCCAATTCTTGCTTGCTCATTCCTGGGTGTGGTGTTTTTGATGAGATGCACTGTCTCTTTGCTGAACAGGGAGGTTCTTGTACACCTTTTCTCACTTTTCAGTGTTTCAGAGGGTTTTTCTGAAGCTACAGGTGGAAGTGACTCACATGATTCTAATAACCCCTCTTTAACCTCATCAAATCTGATTCTCTTTGCTTCAACAGCTATTGATGGAACCCACAGGATCTCTGCCTCTCTGCCATGATCTGCTGACTTAGAAGCAGGGCAGACTGGTGCATCTGGGCATCAGATCCCTCCACCTGCATTTGTGGCACCTCTGGACATAGCTGCTTTTTGCTTTGGAGTATCTGCCCTAGTGACCCAGGTTCTGGTAGTGGCCAGAAAGCCCTCTACCAGAACTACTTATGCCATGAAATGGAAAGATTCTCCATTTGGGCAGTCTCCAAGGTTTGGAACCCTTTCTTCTGCCCAGTGCCCCAGATCATAGAGTACCTATTGCATCTTTCAGATCTGAGCCTCAGCTATTTTTCCCTTTTTAACTCTGTTTATTCACCTCATCATCCATTGGCTTATCTCCGTGTGGACTCACAGTGCTGTGACTCTTCCCATCTGCCTGAAGCATCAACCACTCATCTCCAGCAGGGGACACCCTTCCAGCCTGGCTAGCCTGACCCCAGATATAAGTCCCTGGGAAGTGACTGCCAAACTCCTCTGGTGCTCTTTCTATAGCGTTGAGGGCTGCCATGGCTGAGAAGGGTCTGGATCAAGCATTCTGCTGCCTGGCAGTGATTTGGGGTTTTAGTCTATGGACCTGCCTTCACCAACCAATGGTGAGAGGGATTTTCTGCTTGAACTGCTCCCGTGATGTGGGCATGCAAAACAACCCACACAGTGCCGGCATGCTCCTGCATCTGCCTCCAGTACATCAGCCACTACCATCATACACCCAATGCTGCATGCACTGTTCAACTGAGCCCCTGACCACTACAGGCCATCCAAGCAATGCGGTGCATGCATACCTTCCCCAGAAAGGAAAGCTGCCAACCAGCCACTCAATCCAGTTCCCTGCCCTGCTCCTTCATCGATCCCCATCAGCCTGAGTCCATTCCCAAACCTTGGTCACCATTGTGGTGCAAGGTGCAGCATCCAGCTCCTCAACCCTCAGTGCCACTGGGCCGGCTAGCTAGTCTTTTGATGGTCCATCTGTCTGCCATTTTAGCCTACCACTTCCCTGTGGCTGGCAAAACCATAGCTCAGCTGGAGATTTCCAAATCCTTCCTGAAAGACATTTTCCATCTGAAACCACTAATTTGTAATTCAGTCCCCATAGGACTTGAATTTTGTTTTGGAAAAACTTACTTTGCCTCCTTTTAAACCAGCAGCAAGTTGTTCTATGCACTTTTGTCTTAGAAAGTGTTTTCTTTGTTGCTATTATTTCATTTTGAAGAATTTCAGAACTTCAGGCTCTGGTGTGTAAGGAGCCTTACTTGATTTTCCACAGAGATTGTGTGGCTTTTACTTAAACTGGTTTCTGAGTTTACATTGAATCAGACAATTCAACTGCCAATATTCTTCCCAGAGTACTCTAATCAGGAGTCTCTTCTGCACACTATAGATGTGCACATAATTTTGTGTTACTACACTGATTAAAGAAGTAAAAACAAAAACAAGGCGCTGCATCAGCATATGGTCTAAAAGCAAAACAAAATGGTTATATTTAATGCATGCTGAAAATAGAAAAATAGAGTTAAAACCTGTTTTGACCTTCTTCAGGAAATATCTAAAAGAGAAAAACAAAGTTAGTGTAGAGAGGAGGTAAAATGAGGGATATATATATGTAGGGAAAGAAAAAAGGGAGGTTCAGGAGAAGAAGTGATGAATGGCAAGATTGAGAGAGAATCTGTAAAACAAAAAGGTGATGATGGGAAATATAAAGCATAATAGGGTGAAAGAGCTTGAAGTACCCAGGTGAGGACTAATTAACAGGGCCTAGTAAGAAGGCTGAAAGGTGACAAATGTGCAGGAAGGAGACAGGGATGGAGACTTATGGTGAAAATGAAAAGAAATTAAATGAGTACAAATATAAATATACTTTAGGGAAACGGGTGGCTGAAAGATGTTAGTGGAAAATAAGTCTATCATTTAAACCAGATGACTACTGGGAGCCAAGGTGGATGATCAGTCATTTCCAAGTTTTTCCTATGGTCAGAAACTCAGAAGCCCTGCTGAAGGACACAAACAGAAAGATAATTGACACTATGGTCCCTGGAGATAAAGTGGATACAATGGGTTTAGCAGTGTCACCATTCCTAACTGCTCTGTAATGTTCCCTGAAATGGTCAGCAAGGCACCTACTGGTCTCACCGATGTAAATAGCTGTGCACTTCCTGCAAGAATACAATGCACCACATTAGTGGAGGTGCATGAGAACTCCTTGTGATGTGAAAACACCTGTGATTAAAGATGTTCATAAGTCTGATCAATTTGTTTCATTAGTGCCCAAAAGACAGGGCACAGAAGTTTCAAAACAGTACTTATGTGTGGTTCATAGCTCAGTGCTTGTGCTATGTACTGTAATTGGATAATGCAGATATGTACTTGATACAGAGGCCAGATAAGTAGGTAGGACATGCTCATCAGATATGTAGCAGTTCAAATTGATCAGTGCTTAGCTACTTTGAACATTGTTGTACAGTCAGCAGTTATAGTATGAATGAGCTGGATAGTCTTATGCATGGTGCTTAGATGCTTGAGTTGATGAGTAACATGTTATGATTTGGTATTGATTTGGCCTTACTCTGTATACCACCATAAAGATTGCTTAGTCCAGTAGTATAAGACCCCCAAAAGAATAATAATAATATCAAACGATTATCTCCTCCAACTCCATATAGTATGACCAGTAGCATGCAGGAGATGGAAAAAACTTTGAGGGAATCTCTGATGACCCATGGCTAATAACCCGCCCATCCTTCTGGACATACTAAGGAGAATAATCCTCATTAACAATATTAAGCTGATTCAAGTTCCACAGTTCGCATCTGATCCATGAAGCGAAGCTGAATAAATACAGAATATTCTGGTTGGTGAATGTAGCATCATCCTATCAGCAAATCCAAGTCTGAGAATCCATGTCCAGAGCAGAATGGCAGTGGAGTGGAATCCATGATCGATAATGATGGTTTGAGTATCAAAGTTACATTGGTGAATGTTCCGCAGTTGAGAGCAGTGTCCGCAAGGAGAACCAGTTAACCAAAGCCTAGGTGTCCATGTCCAGTGTAGGAGGAAGGTAGTTTGTATTCCTGTTTTCAAGTTTGTGACTGAAGACTTTGGTGATGAAGCTATGATAAGGGCATATGCTTGGTGATCTGAGAGTGTGGAGCAGTAGAAATCTCTGATAGAGTGGAAGTAGAGAAGTAAATAAGTACAAATCTTAGTGCTAACATGTAGACATAAGTTATATGTACCTCCAGATCTGATGGGGAAGTAGGTTGTAGAATTGGGCAACAGTATTGATGAACCTCTAGGCCTGCCAGGGCAAAGCAGGTAACATGAGCAAGTAGTGGAAACTAAGGAACCTGTACATAGGTCAGTAGTAGTATATTGCATAAGTTATATTAGGTGTACAACGAACGGCAAGAAGAAATGATAAAGCTCAGGAATCAAAGAGCTTCAACTGGTGATACAAGTGGTTGCATAATGATGGAGATAACTATGGTCCAAGCTAGAATGGTACAATATTAGAACTAACTTGTAAGCATAATCTGATGAGGCACAAATAGGTGAACTCTGAGTCATAAATGGTGATGACTGAAGAGGCTGAAGTTGAATAAGGTAACGTTGTCCCAAGGTCCAAGAAGTCATAGGGCACAATCTTGAGATTTAAAGTCTTTGGATAATTTCAAAGAAGTCTTGGTAGGAGAAAGTAGTAGTAATTCATATGACTGAAGTGGCAAGGCAGAAGCAGTTGAGAATAGATGATGTATGACTAGTTGATCCTGGACATGAGTCCATAGTAGAATGGGGCCCTAAGGCTGATGACATGGTGGCAGGCAAGCGTATAGTAGAATGTGCAAACCTCCGTCCCAGAAGCTGGGCGGGCAGGTGTAGAGAAGTAGTAACCCCAGGCCCAATGGCAAAGCAGATCATGGAGCAAATGATTACAGTGTAATATAAATGATCGAGAGATGTCTGGGCCCATAGGGCACAGGTCTTGGAAGTATGATGGTGAACCTCTGGCCTGATGAGGTGAGGCAGGTTCTAGAGCATTGGTAGATGAAGTATATTACAAATGATAGCATATGCTGAGTCAGTTTGGTGCTGAGTAGTAACATGGACTGAGGCAGAATTTTGAAAGCTGTGAAAGGCATTGTAGACTGTCATATCCTGAAGATCAAGATTGGATAGGATAGTATTTCATTGAAGATACTTGGGTGGATGAGATGGTAATTTGACTAGAAGTATGCATTCTGAGACTGTAGATCAATGTTTAGGGATTGGTTAAACTGAGGAAGGCAATTGGTATAGCATTCAGCAGAGTATTCTGGCAGATGGTAATAGTAGTCGAAGGAGGTGTAATAGCTGACAAGAAGCATCCAAGGAATTGAGGTGAATGTCTTAGTGTACTCCAGAAATAGTCCAACAAAGAAAAATCTGTACAAAGTATGATTTGAGGTGCGTTAACTGCTTATGTCAGCCTGAGGAATAGAGAAGTAGTTAGTCCCAGAAGGCTAGCATATATCTAGACCAGGTGATTTGCTAGTTAAGGTAAGATAAGTACAGGGTGGCAGCTAGCCCCGTAGTAGCATGCAGCTGGACCATGTGGTCAGCTGGTGAGGGCAAAGAGGCAATGGAGCCCCAGAAAGGTGCAAGCCAGTACAGCTGACCATACGTAGTTCAGCCAGAAAGTAAGCAGTAGTAACAATCTAGATGAAGTGAAGTAACGCATAAGCATCCAGAGGCAGTGAAGCAAATCCCTGGAATCAGTGGGATAGAAAATCCAGAATAGAGCACAGATGGTCTAGGAGGGATGGAGAGGAGCAAACATGGAAGGTGAGCTACAGCATCCTGAATTCTATTGGCATGGGTTGGAAGCTGAGAAAGTAACTACAAAGAACAAACCAACTCCATTTAAACCTGAAAACCTGATTACGGCATAATACTGCAGACCATTTGGTAAGAAAAGGAGCTACGCTTTCTACAAAAGTTTTATTTTTATTTTTCCTTATTGGCACTAAGCAGAGAATTGCAGGATTCCATTAAAAGTGTAGTAATTTTATAACCAGAGGAGTGAGATACAACTGAATTTGCTTGAGTGCTGGGGTTGAGACCTAGAATTTGGAAGGATATTTTTGTAACATTTAAAGTGTCCTGCTGGCTAAGAAGATTAGTTCATTTTCATCCCTGGACGAGTAGAGTGGTTTTGTAGGAGCCGTGGTTCAGTAAATTGTGGTGTGTGTTGTAATACTATAAAGGACAGTACTTACCAGGGTGGTGGAGCAGTTGTGTATTTGATTATTTCTAACAGTCACCAGTGGCTGTGCACCCACCCACCCCTACCTCCCCCACCCCCTGGTGTGGCATTTCCTTTATAGACACAGTTCTGACATCATTCCTCAACAGTTCTAGGGCAGAACTGTCATATTCCTAATAACCCTGCAATGGACATAAAGAGTAGGTACACAAAACAAGTAGTAATACATATATAATTACATATTGTATATAATAAGGAGCGGGACATGTGGGGGTGGTGCAATGCACTGGCTGTGGGGCAGCAGTTTTCCGGGAGTTCTGGAAACTGCATTGCTGTCCTATTTGAGGCAACTGTCAGGTCTGAGAGAGGAGGCTGCCACCTCCAGGCTGAACTAGCAAGGACTAAGGAGGCCTCCCTCTCCAAAGAGCACCACTGCCACAACCACTGAGTCAGAGGTTTTGGAGTATGAAGAGCAGTTGGACCACAGTGAGTTCTGGGAGGGTGCAGGTGATGGAACAGAGGTGAAGCCCCCAGTTGCCTCTACATAAATCATATGCCATTCTGGCAGAGCAAGGTCCTCTATGATGGCACCCTCAGTGGAGACCCAGAAGAATGCTGAGGACATCCACAAGGAGACTCACAAAAGGGTGGCAAGGGACACCACAGGGGAAGGAAACAGCTACTGATAGGGACCCAATTGTTAGGGGGTAGAACTGGGAAGGGAGAGAAGGAAGAAACTGCCTGCCTGGTGCCATGGCTTGAGGGACAAGAAGTGAATCTCACAATTGCAGAAGCAGCATCACAGAAGAGTAAACAGATATCATTGTCCACCTTGGGACAAATGACCTAGCTAGGCATGGGACCAGTGCAGTGCAGAATGAATTTGTGGAGCTGGGGAGGCCTCAGATGGGTAGTGCAAGCACAGTAACCTTCTCAGAGGTGCTACCAGTCCATGGCAGGAGGAAGCTAGGATACTACACACCATGCAGTTTAATGAATGGTTGCAAAACTGGTGCAGAGCACAGGGCTTTGGCTTCATTGGGGACTGGGGTCCACCTGGAGAGGTAAAGATCTATACTGGTATGACGGTCTGCATTTTTAATTTAGTTATTTAACCAGGTATAGCACACTGAGCTGAAAGCTTTTTACAGGAGTGACCATTTGTCCACAAAGGACCAAGTCTAGGTGACAGGTTTAAATGCTTCCTGGCAAGCTTTTTAAACTAGAAAAGGGGAGTAATGAAAAGGCAGGAAAAGTCAAGCTCCCCACAAAAACATGGCAGGTAGTAGGGTAAACATTGAGGTACAGAGCTCAACACAGGGCAGGACAGGGGTAATGGTAAAATAGATAAGAGCAATAAGAGCAGGGATGGGGACAAAAGTATAAAGCCAACATTAAATGGAGGGCAATGACTACCAATGCCTGTAGTCTGGGAAACAAGCTTGAGCTAGTAGCTTTGATGGAATATGAATAATTGGATATTGTGGCAGTCACAGAAACATGGTACACTGAGAACCATGACTGGGATGTCAACATACCAGGGACACAATCTATAGAAGGGACAGGGAAGGCAAAGAGGAGGTGGAGTAGCTCTATACATAAGGGAAGGATCAAAGCTACAGAACTAAAAAGTAAAGGGGAGGACAAGAGACACTTTGGGTCACCTTGGAGATGTGGAATTGCATCACAATCTGCACAGGGGTTGTATACAGACCCCCATCTCAAGGGGAGGAATGGACAAGAGAATGATAGAGGACATTCTCAAAATGGCTGAAAAAGGGAGATACTGTTGATGGGGACCTGAATATGCCAGATGTTAACTGGAGGATATGTACTGCAGCCACATCCAAGAGCAGGGTCATTCTTCATGTCTGCAGGGGCAGACCTTAGACTGCTAGTGCTGGAACCCACCTGGAGGGAGCAATACTAGACCTGGTACTCTCAAATGGAGAGAGGATCACAAATTTAGAAGTCGTAGACATCTGGGAACAAGCGACCACTGCACAGCGTAGCCTACAATGAGCACAACCATGGAAATAAGCCATACAAAAACAAGTATACTGGACTTTGGCAAAATGGGTGAACACCTGAAGAATGCACTAGCAAATGGCCAAATAGGAGGGGTGGAAGAACAACGGAGAAAATCAAAACTGCCATCATAGAGGCAACAAGTCTTTGTGTAAAACAAATAAAGAAAACAAAGCAGAGGAAAAATCACTATGGTTCTCAAAAGAAGTGGTAGGGAAGGTTAAGGAGAAAAGGCTGCATTCAAAAAGTATAAGGAATCACAGAAGGAGCACGACAGAGAACTGTATCAATTAAAGCAGAAAGAAGTAGTAGAAAAGCAGCTGTGAATAGCAAAAGGCACAAACCGAGGATAAAATAGCCAACTCAGTCAAAAGGGGGATAAAACCTTTATAGGTACATTAGGGAGCATAGAAAGGTTAAGGGAGGATAGTGAAGATTAATAAAGGAGAGGGGAGGTCGGCAGGTAGAGACAGTGAAAAGGCAGAGATACTGAATGAATACTTTGCTCAGTATTCACCAAAGAAGATGAAGAGCAGTTACCTAAACCAGACAATAGAAGCACTCTGGGTAGGGGTCTTGACACCAGTCCATTCACAGAAGAAAGAGTACTGAAAGAACTCCTAAAACTCAAGGTGGACAAAGCAACGGGGCCTGACGGATTCACCCCAGAATCCTAAAAGAACTAAGGGGGACCTAGTGACACCACTGACCACACTTTTAACAAATCATGGCAGGATGGGGTGGTACCTGAGGACTGGAGGAGGGCAGATGTGATTCCCTTACAAAAGTGGAAGCAAGGCAGAAGCAGGAACTACAGACCTGTAAGTTTGACCTCAGTGGTAGGGAAAATGATGGAATCACTTCTTGAAAGAAAGAATTGTTGAGTACCTAGAGGCTAGCGGGCACAGGACCCAAAACCAGCATGGATTTACAGCAGGAAGGCCATGTGTCAGACTAATCTAATTGATTTCTGACTGGGTGACCAAAGTAATAGACCAGGGAGGGGCTGTGGATATGGCCTACATAGACTTTAGCAAGGCATTTGACACAGTCCCACACAAAAGATTAATAATCAGTTAGCCAGCCTGGGAGTGGGTCCCAGGGTGGTAGCCTGGCAGTGAACTGGCTGCACAACAGGATACAAAAGGTAATAGTGAATGGAACACATTCTGAAGAAAGGGGTTACTAGTGGAGTACCTCAAGGCTCAGAACTGGGTCCAATCCTCTTTAACATCTTTATACGTGACATTGCAGAGTGTCTGAAGGAAAGGTATGCCTTTGCAGATGACACAAAGATCTGTAACAGAGTTGATACACAAGAGGGGTAGAAAAGATGAGAAGGGACTTGGCAAGGTTGGAGGAATGGTCAGACATATGGCAACTTAGATTCAATACAAAGAAGTGCAAGTAATGCACCTGGGAAGCAAAACCCAGGAGAAGAGTACACATTAGCAGGGAGGTACTAACAACAACAAAAATGGAAAGGGACCTGGGGTAGTCTTATCAGATGACCTAAGGGTGGGTGAGCAATTGAAAAGTCAGTAAGGAGAGCCAGGGGATACTGGGATGCATAGGAAGGGGCATCACAATTAGAAAAGGGAAGTGGTTATCCCTCTGTATAGACAGTTGGTGAGACCCCATCTGGAGTACTGTGTGTAGTTTTGGAGACCTCATCTATGCAAGGACATAGACAGGATGGAAACAGTCCAGAGGAGGGCAACTAAAATGTTGCAGGGTCTACATCAAAAACCATATGAGGAGAGACTGAGAGAGCTTAATATGTATACCCTTGATGAAAGGAGGGACAGGGGACATGATTGAAATGTTCAAGTACCTCAAGGGAATCAACAAAGTCCAGGAGGGTAGCATCTTTCAGAAAAAGAGATGTGTAAGAACAAGGGACAGCTTAAAGATAGAGGGGGGACTGCCCAGGGGTAATGTGAGGAAATTCTTTTCAGAGAGAGTGAGTGGTGGATACATGGAACAGCCTTCCGAGGAGGTCATTGGGTCTAAAACAGTGGGGAATTCAAACATGCATAGGACAGACACAAAGCAATTATAGTGGGGGTTGCAGGAAACAGGCTGTTGGTTAACTAGAATCTGCAGCTTATCCAGTACATGAGAAATGGGCAGACTGGGTGGGCCAAGTGGTCTTATCTGCTGTCAAAGTCTATGTTTCTATGTTTCTATGATTAGAAGACATCTTGGAGAATAGCTGTCCATGTCATAGAGGAGTCGCCTGTATCACTGGTAGCCAAACTCAGTGGGGGGTAGTAAAGAGATAGGCACATGCAAGCTAGGTTAGATGGACAAGCAGCATTGCTAATTGAATGACGTTAGGCATGACAAGGTGAATGCTGATATCCAGGTACTGGTGTCACAGTTTTGAGGACCCGAATGGGTGAGATTCTGCACATAAAACAACTGTGACTCCTATAGTCTAGAATTAGTTGTGGAATGCGAGTTTGAGAAGCTAGAATCTTGACTGAACTATGGCTCTATCTAGTGATCTGATGTAAAATGCACAGGCATGGAATAGACTGTAATAATAAGTAGATAAGGAGAGGCACTGCAAGGAATAAGCAGGCAGTACCCATGCCATACTGGGAACATTCCAAGTCCTATACAAGGTCAGTGTATAGATCTGTACATGTGTCAACTAATAACTGTAGCATGAGGCAGCCAATTAAGCACTGAAGCTCAAATGAAAACAGATATGCACTAGCAGCAATAAGATTCAGAGAAGCTAGAGTGCAGGCAGCGCTTGGATGACACAGGTCAGAGATCCAAGGCAGGATGAAGCATAAAGGAGCTGAAAACCAATGGAAAACAATCTGGGTGGAATTAGAAGTATAAACTCAGTTCAAGTCCAACATACAGCTGGCTTTGGCAAGCATTATAATCCGCAGTGTGGTTTCAGTGTTGATAAGTGGAAGAGCAGGTAAACGCAGTGGATGTTACAATTCAGGTAAAACAGCATCATGACTAAAATGGGTCAAGCTCACTTCCAAAACTATGAGCAACTGTAAGGCGATATAAGGCATAGCATTAAATCTATCATGATAGCATATGAGCAGGAGCAAAATGCTGCACTAGGCACACTCGATTTTGTTGTGTTTTCCTAGCTGACAGGAGAGCCAGGAGCATTTAAAATGCTGAGTACAAATGCGGTGTGGACAGAAGGGTCTAGTTAGGTAACATCCGAGACATAGTAGGGAACATAATTCAGCAGCTGTGGAGCATAAGCAGGCATTTGAGCGAGGTAGAGAGAGCAGCTTGAAGGAGAGGAGTTAAGGGTGTTCTGGCAAAGGCAGTTGGTAAGCTAATCCAAAGGACATGAACTGAGTGGAGGCAAGGGCAGTGGTTGCTAAACAAACAAATAGCCAAGGGAGAAGCAGTAGGAGAACAAAAGACCAAGGTGGCTGACAGGCAGCTGCAGGGTAGAGGGAATTGGAAAGAGCTGAGGAGCGCAAGCATGGCATAGACCTCTCAAAAGAGGAAACAGAAAACAAATGTATGGCAATGGCAGAAACAAACAGGATAAAAGGCAGGACAGGAGAATGAGTTGGGGTGGTACAAGGAGGGTGACAAACACAAGCAACTATGACCCCACAGCACACCAGCAAGTGCAGCTAGTGTGACTCACTCTAAGCAGAGTGAATGTAGCTGCAAGTTTAAATAGGATGTGCTGGGGAGGAGCTCTTCCCCACATAACCTCAGGCAATAGCATGTACATTTGTCTAAATGGTTGGCAACTGCAGTGTTTTCTGTCACCAGAAGTACAATAAACCTTAGAATAAATAAAGAGGTCATCTCATTGAAGACAGTGGGCAGCGTTAATTGAGGCTGGGATACACATAGATGGAAGGTAAGGATCATGGATAGGGAGAATGGGAGGAATGGGGAGGAGGGAAGATAATTAGCATAAAGCTGTGGACCCTGCAATACTAGCAGACATGATAGACCAAATGGCCTTCTTCTGCTGGCTTCTTTGTATGTTCACAAACCTCTTTTGGGAAGTGAAAGGCACTCAACCAGAGGCATGGCTGCTTCTACTGCTTGTTTCAGAAACATCTCAGCTACGTACATTAGTGAGACTGCAAATCTGCTCTGCAGTGAGCAGTATTTTATTTATTTTGTTACCATATATGTTATGCTATTTGTGTCTGTGCATCCACCTGAGATGCAGAGCAATTGGGCACATCACCTGTTGCCACTGGAATAGCTCTGTATTTCCCCCCACTTCATTTTATAACTAATTCTCTTCCATTCCACTTTGTTTTATTTTTGTTAACTCAATACCTCTCACTTAAATTATGTGTTACATGGAATAACTCTCATTGTTATTATCTTTTACAAAATTGTAAACTGTGCAGATGTATTTGTAAAACTGAATTATAATAGACTGTTTGAAATGTTATTTGACTTGCCATTCTCATGCTTATCTACTCACTTACTTAGTCTCCTACTTGTTTCTGTCCTTGTACTAACTAATTCCTGCTGCTTCATATCAAGGGGTGGTTGATTTTCATAATGTGTGTGCCTGTGATGGAGCAGCAATAAAAGATACACTATGCAATACCCTCAATAACACACCTACCCTAGTTTACTTTTACCTAACGTCCATTTTTAGACCTTGTACAGTAAGATCTTCCTTCAAGAGCTCAACTTGTAATGAAATCTGTAAGATTTACATTGACAATTGGTTATATACACTTTATATTATACTAATTATGTGTGCATGTATTGTATAGCAACTTCTAAAAAATCAGTTAAATACACCAAACATTTTCCTAAACATGTCTCAACATTATGTTTATCTTCCAGCTTGTCACAACATGTAGTGTTTGCAGTGAAGGTACAATACCTTCATGTATCTGATGGCCTGGTTCTGTTGAGTTCATTGCTATGGTATAACAGTGCATAGAATAAAATGTGAAACATATAGGTAACTGTAATACAGATGGTGGCATTTTTTTATATCTGCCTTTTCTCAATGTACCATACTTTGATTCAGTTAGTGTATGCAATGACAATTCATGTTTATGTGTGCCCATGAAACACCCTTATCTAGTTAATGCATTTATAACTGTAGTGGCTCTGCCAGAGCTTGTTATTAATGATCTTTCCTCCATCTGTACCTTCTCTAACATGCATATGTACACAGAAGACACTGTCATCTTTACCTCCAGCCCCTCCTCTGTCAGTGTGCTCTCCCTGCTATAGGAAGACTTCAACAGACTGCAGTCTTGATTCCAGTCTAACCAATTGAAACTCAGTACAAAAAACATAGCTATGACCTTTGGCTCTCATCAGAAACTGGCCATTCTTCAGTCTCCCTGTCTTCACTACCCTGGATGTCTCCCCATTGAGATTGTCCTCACTTTCAAAATATCTCATGGTCTGGCTGGATATTCACTTGAACTCCTACCCACATGGACTCCATTTGTACCAAGCTCATTCTCCATCATTGTCATAAAAATAGTCTCCTCTCCCCAACTGTCAAGAGCTGATACTCACAATGATATTACCAGTCATTGATTATGCTGATGTGGTCTATGGCACTGTTCCAGCATCATCTCTCTCCAAACTGGAAACTCTCCTAAACTCATTTTGCCATTTTACAGCTGCCTTGTCCTCCTCACACACCACTATATCCTCTATTCTGATGTCTCGCTTGCACCTTTTATCACATAGGAGAATGTTTCACTGTGCCCATCATTGATAAGCACTGGCTTGGCAATTCTCACCTACCTATCCTCACACCACCTTCTCAAGCAAACTACTTCCATGTACCTCTTTGCCACAGAGATCCATGTACCTTCTCCATCCCTTGCCTCCATTCTGCTGCAGGCATATCTGCCTTCTCCTATCTTCTGCCTCTTCTCTGGAACAAACTTCCCCTGATCTCCATATTTTCTCTTCTTTGCTCCCCTTCAAGAGCTCCTCAGACTCCTTCCTCAGTGCTCCCAGTGCTCCCAATCCCAATCACTACCCTATTAGCCTCCTTCCCTTTGCAGCCCATGCCATTCTTCCCCTTTTCCAGTGTCCTGGAGGTAAATAGCATACTCTTTCACCTCCTATAATATACTAAATAATCTTGCTTAATTACTTGTTTATCCTAAAGCTAATTTGTATTTGTGTAATCCAGTATATGTACTTTGTGTTTTTTTCTGTGTAATAGTGCTTCACTATTTGTAATTTCATCTGTAACCTTAACCTGTTTCTCATTTTTACTCTGTTTATTTCTTTGTTTACTCCTGTCCTCAGCTAGCACCTGAGATGAGCCGTGGCTCAGTGTGCCTTTGGTTACCAATTTTAAATATACTCATGTGTATTACTTGTAAATTTATTTATTTATTTAAAAGTTGATAACCAGGAAAGAAACCATTGAGCCAAGATCTATTTCCAGATGTGACCTGGGGAAAGGGTACAATGGCAAAACAGATACATGAAGTAAATACAGTTGGTAGCTTAGCAAAATGAGATCTACAGGTACAAGACCCAAACACAATTGCATATAACACAACAGCAAGTTCACAAAACATGGGTCTCGTTACAATGACTCAAAACAATGACCTAAAACAGCAAAAAATGTACCATTCGGGAATAGGTAAAAACATAGCAGAAAGGTAACACTGTCTGATACAGGCAAACAATTAAAACACTCATGTTGCTTCAGCTTTGATACTAGTACTGGTGGGAACCTGAGGTGATGGGGAAAAGATGGGAGGATGTTTAATTGCAGGAGAAAAGGAAAATCAGAGCCCAGGTAATGACTTTCTTACCATAGAGGGTGGTAAATGCGTGGCTATGGAGGGTTGGCAACTGAGGGGAGACCAAGTCAGTAATTAGGGGAGGGTTGGGAACACTGACAGCACAGCTGGGGAAGCAGTCTAAAGGAGCCTTTGAGATAGAAGAGGGAGGAGACTGATCTGAGGTCAGTGAGGAGTTAGTTCCAGAGACAAGGGAACTGGAAAGGAGAAGGCAGATTGACCAGAAGTGGAGTGGGGCAAGGGATAGAAAAGGTATGCATATATCTGTGTAGAAGAGAGTAGTTTGAGGATGCAGCTTGAGAGAGACAGGAGAAGAGGTAGGTGGGGAGGGTACTCAAAACCAGAACTTAGCAACAAAGAATGTGCAGTGAACCAATCTCCTGTGAAATAGAGGAGCAAGGGAGGGGAAGAATAATGGAGACAGTGGTGAGTGAGTGGAGGAGAGTGGTAGCAAATGGCAGAATGAGTTTAACAGGGTGTCAAGTCTGGTGAGAGATGAATAAGAGGCAGGTGTCATACACCACATTGGTATAATCAAAATGGGTACTGTCATTTTGGAGACCAATTCACGATGGGTGGCTATCTTTATGATGATAGAGGACTCCAATTTAGGATGCAGTTTAGCACTGATGGTGTTAATGTGCATGGAAAGGTCCAGATGACTGTCCAACCAGACCCCAGGTATTTGAATTCTGGAATGTTTTCTAGGAGACAGCCATCCAAAGTAGTGAAGGTGGGGAAGGACTGGAGGGTGGTCAGTTTTGTCTTGACCAGAAGGTCATGGGCACTGTTTTTTTCTTGTGATAAGTTTGAGTTGGTTATCCATAAACTGGAACTGAACTCTGTTAAAGTCATCCTGGTGGGGGCAGTACTGATGACAGGGCCTGGTGATGAAAATAATAGTATCATCAGCATACATGTATATTACAGAAGATTTGCAGACTGCTGGAAGGTTATTTATGACTAGGAGAAGACGATAGGACCAAGGATGGAACCTGGGGACACCAGAGAGGATAAGGAGTGGAGAGGATTAAGCATCACCTACTTGAACAGATTTCACCCTGTCATGAAGATAAGAGCAGAACCAGTTCACAGCTGATTCAGCAAGATGAACAGATCTAAGGTTTGTAACAGGGTGGAGTGAAAGATAGAATCAAACACTTTAGCTAGATCAATGAAGATGGCAGCAGTAATAGAGCTCCTTGTCCATAGCAAAAATATACAATCTGTGACCCACAGAAGAGAGGAGATGGTCAAGTGATGTTTCTAAAGCCAGACTGCACAGGACAGTAAGAGTTAGTATTAACTAAGAATTCAGATAGCCTATAATGAATAAGGAATTTTTGGGGTTTGGCAAGGAAGGGATGGGAGGAGGAAATAGGCCTGTATTTATCTAATACAGAGGTATCACCACCTTTATGGAGTGGTAGACCTTGGCTGTTTTCCAGGCCTTAGGAACAGTGAATGTGAAGAGATAGGTTAATGATATGGGTGAGTGGTGCAACCATGGCAGAGGCTGAGATGTAGAGCAGCTTGGGGTGGGAGACCATCGGGCTGGACTTGGTAAGGTTCAGGACCAGAAGGGCTGAGTTGACTTCTAGGGGAGAGAAAGGTGGAAAATTGAAATTTAGGGTAGGCCTGCACATTCAAATTAGCCAGAGGGGTGAGGGGTGAGGGAAGTGAGTATCAAGAAGAGAAGAAGTGGCAAAGAATTGGTTGAAAGTCTCACGATTGATGCGCGGTCAGAAACAGGAGCTCCACAACAGTTAGACAGGGAGGTGTGTTGGGCAGGGGAATCTAGGAGAAAGCAGAGAACCTTCCAGAAAGATGTGGGGAGGGTTGATCGTAGTTATGGGTGGCACCTGAAATAACTAGCCTTAAAACAGGTGGATGACTTTAGTGCAATTATTCCATAGAGCATTATAGATTAGAAGTCCACATGGGATAAGGAATCTTTCTAGATTTGGCAAGCTTTGTCACTGACTCTGCACTTGGCCAACAGGTCAGCAGTTATCCAGGGGTGACAGTGACTTTTACTTTGGATTTCTTAAGGGGGCATGTTGATTCCAAATCCTGAAGAAGCGGTTGGAGAAGTGAGAAAAGGCAGAGTTGATGTCAGCAGTTGAAAAAATAGGCTGTCGGTGATCCTGGCAAGATCACTTTAAAGAGCAGCAACATCTAGGTTGTGGAGGGGAGGGAGCAAATGTATTTGGGGCTGCACGGGAATGTGAATCTTTTTATGCAGAAAGGAATGTAGTGAACACTGATGGTATCTGGCAGTGTCCCAGCTAGAGTGATGCATCGGGATGGAGGATAAAATGCAGTTGAGCAGAGTATGGATCTGGGAGTGAAGGTTTAAGTGAGTGGGTTCATGGATCAGTTGGGTAAGGTTAAGAACTTCCATTTAAGCAGGGTAAACTTGGGGAAGGGAGAGCCAGTCAAGACTAAAATTTCCGAGGAGTAGCTCACCGCTTGCCATGAGGGGAGGAAATGATGGATACTAAGGAGTTGGTAGACACTTATGGGGGCATATAGTGCACCTTTATAAAGTGGAGCTGAGGAAGGGATGGATAATAGAGCAATGATTGTTTCATGGAGGTAGTACAGGACTCTTTGAAGAAGATGGACCAGTAGAGGGACTGTCTGATGTATAGGTAATACTGCCACCCCAATTTTCTAGGTATTGATGAAATAAGCTAAACTAAGGGATGGAGAGTGTGGAGTCATGGAGTTTAGCTGATAACCAGACTTCAGTAACACAAAGGATATCAGGAGGGTGCTGATGATCCAAACTTTAAGAGCATCCAGTTTGGAAAGGAGATTGCATGCATTTAGATGGAATACATGAAGACCCTTAGGGAGGAGGAAACGTTCATGCTTGGTGCTGAGTAGGCTTGTGCCAGGGTGGGGATCAGACAGAGGACCTGGGTCAGGGTGGATATCACCAGAAAGAAGTAAGAGTAGTAGAAGAGGGGAGGTGGGGTGGTACCTGAACTTCATGGTAATGGGGTGGGTTGGGATAAGTGATGAAGTATGGTGAAGCAGGGCCTCAAGGTTAATAAGACAGATGGGAGAAGCCCAGGGTGTATGGAAAAGAGAAGAAATGGGGAAGGGTAAATAGAAGAAGGAGGTGATCAGGGGTGATCTGTAAGGGAGGGAGAGGAAAGGGATTAGAACTGAGAAGGAGGGTGGAAGGTGATGTAAAGTTTGGAGGGCGGAGGGGCCTGGGGTGAGGGTGAGGGGTAAAGGAGAGAATATTCTGGGACATAGTAGTAGACAAGAGGTGGTCAGGATCAGGAAAGGGAAGAGGTGAGCCTCAGTAAAGTGAAAGAGAACAGTAGAAAGACTTGTATGGGACAGGACAGAGATCCCTAGGTACGCTGAGAATAGAAGCCTTATAGCCTTGTAACCTTACAGAAATCACTAGTAAGACAGACTGTGGCAGACTCAGGAACCAGGTTTTTGCAATGTGCAGAAGTCAAAGATGAGAATGAGCATGACTGGCTGCAGCCAGAGAGTAGCAGTAAGTAGACCATGTTGACAAGTAGAGGTGTAGACAACTAGCTAGCTTTGCTTAATGCTGGGAGAGTACCAGAGGAGGTAGTAGCACTAGCAGAACCACAATCAAACATGAATAATGAGCAGGAATAATATCTGATACCTTGAGAGTAAATTGATGCAGTCCAAAAAGCAAAGGAAGGAGAAAATGGATTGTGAGGCTCTAGAGGATTGGTCATATAACCTGCAAATGGAGAATGGACACTTAGCCATGTGAGCATAATTTGCTATAAATATAGTAGTCCAGATAGGGCAGGTGGTGGGAAGCCTGCACATAGCACTGGCAGGAAGCTTTAAAATATTTTCTCCATCTGTGGCCGAGCGTGCCTGTGCGGTCTCCGGGAAGGGCAGCTGGCATGAACTGCAGGAGTTGTTCCTGGAGAAGAGCCTGACCAAGGCTGAGGAGAAGCCTAGGGTAAAAGGAAGTTAATTAAATTAAACAGGAGTAGACTGGGCCAGCCTGGTGGCACTGAGTGTTAAGGTGCTAGGCGCCACACCTGTGACACGCTGGTGACCCAGGTACAAGTGCAATTCTGGTCATTGTGGGTCGGCCAGAGGGAGAAGAACTGAGCATCCCTGAGACTGCTCTCCTTCTCTGGGAGGGCAGGAGGGACTACCATGAAGGTGCGGGCTCCTGGTGGTGGCTGGGAAGTGGTGCTGGTAGTGAAGCAATGAGGGGATGGCACGGGCAGATATACCATGTGCAGTGCATGGAAGCACATGTTGCAATGTCCTTGGTGTCCCTGCATGCCAGTGCTGTGGGGAGAACAATAGGAAAACTTAGCTGAATCCTCCAGCATGTGTGAGGATCCACCTGCAGCACTGCACTGGAAGCTTCAGGAGCTCCTCTGGCCCTGACCTCTTGGCCTTCTGCGATGGGGTCCGGATGTGGCCTTTGAGAGGGACATGGAAGGAGGTTGAGACTCAGGCACAGTGCCTAGTGTAGAAGCTGCTGATGGACCTGATAGGGAACCAAAGGACCATCTCAGCTGAGGAGATAAGCATAAAAAAAAAAACAGGAAAGGTTAGTCAGCCTGCTAACTGGGGAGGTTTCAGAGTGTATGAAGAGCTAGAACAAAGGGAAAAGAGTACACAGGGCACAGGAGGTCAGATTACAGGCTACAAGGAGCTGAAATGTAATTTCAGCTGAACTGAATAATTATGCAGAGAAAAGAATACAGAATAGTGACTAAGTACTGGGAAATTAATCAGAGACGGTATGTGCAGGCACAGTGGAAAGTAAAAGAAAACCTTATCAATAAAACAGTTTCATTCCAGACACAGTGCATTAGCCGCCCCCATCAAAAAGTTTTTATCACAGAGATCAGACAAAGCAGATGTAGTCAGTGCAAAAGGAAAGAGCAAGAAAAGCAGGTATCAAATTTAAAGTGAAACCTACTCCCTCTGTGGCGTGGCATACCTTTGCATTCTCCGAGGGTGGGTGGCTGGCTCAACACACAGGAGTAGTTCCTGAAGAGGAGAGTCTGATCAAGGCCAAGGAGAAGCCTAGGGGTAAGAAGGAAGTGAATTAAATTAAAACTGCAATGGGTAGGACAGCCTGATAATTGGGGATGGTTAGAGTTTGGGAAGAGCTAGAAGGGAAAGATGGGAGGGGTGGAGCAAGATGGCAGCAGTGCTGTGCTGAACATCTAGCTGCTCTCTGTTCTGAGAGCAAGCTGCCTTTCCACTTCTTGATTTTATGTTATTCTTTATGTTAACACTAGTTTTCCTCCCTTTTGAGAGCTAATCTGACTGTGCTGATCTTCAGGTCTGTGGTTTTGTGCTGAGATTTGTAAACATGAGCTATCTTTGGAGTTAGGGGACAGTTAGGATTACTTAGAGTTAGACAGGGCTGGGCAAGTGAGCTAGGAACAGGAGGCAGTTTTTTTTGTTTTAAAGGGTAGAAGACCCTCGAGCTCTACCTGTTTGAGAGCTGGCCGTGAGGTTCAACACCTGTTCCTGTCCTGACCCCAGGATCTCTTGCTGTTGCTGTCTGGTGGAGGCCTCTGGTGTAAAGACTAGTGCTGTTTTGAAGGAGGTGCCTTCAGATCAAAGGGGCTGGCCTGGTTGAATTCTTCTGGACCGTGAAACCTGCACTCCTGTGTGGATCTATCTGCTCCAGCCCAACTGGTTTTATTGGAGCTGCTTCGCTAACACCTTAACATGAGGGCTGACTGGACCGGTTGGTGATGTTTGCTCATTGGACTCCTTTCCCAGAAAACACAAAAGTACAGGGCATCCACTGTGTGCATCTCTTGGTGGAAGGCCAAATTTTCTACAGCAGCCCTTGTTGTGGTGAACTGGGTTTTTGACTTACTCCAGTCCTACATCATTTTTGACTGCCAAGGAATACTGCTAGCCTGAGCCCCCTTCATTGGATCATCATTGAAGGGGACAGGGTGTATGGATGGTGACTGTGGGTTTGGACCTGGACCTTTTCCAACTTTGGTGCCAATTTGCTTCTGGACCCCATGACTGGTGAGAGTGACTGAGAGGGTGATTTTGTGGATTGCTCTCACTCCAGCTGTTGAATTTCTAATAACTTTACTAGAATATCATCCTAGGGTGAAGGTGAGTGAGAGGGCACTCCATCCCTATCTATTTTGGGCAGTGACAAATTTTTTCTGCTGCAAAACTGTGTTGACATTGACAATAATTTTGTGTTATTCTGTTAGGATTTATTATAAGGGATCAATGGTCATTGATGTCTTGGATTGATTATCTGCTCTCTTGTTGTTTCTTGTTGTGGTTGGGAAGGATTGGTTTGGGGTTTGGGGTTTTAGAGGTAAATTGTTTGGCTGGTTGGAGTGTGGTACAGAGTTGTCATGTATTAGTGTGTGGCTGTTTGTGTGATACTTAGCTAGCAGTGTACAGGGGCTATCTGGGGGTAAAACGTGTCTGGGGAGGCCTCAGGGTCTGTGTGTGGGCTAGCATCATGTATAGGACATCCCAGTTTCTCAATCTGTGACCCTTTACCAACCTCCCTGTCTCCATCACTACAGCTTGACACTGTCAGGAGCTTGGGATTAAGAGGTCTTGTACTGACCAGGTGTGGTGTGGTGCCCTGTGCCATGTGGATGGGGGTAGGATTGAGATTATCTGATGCAGAAGGTGCCGTGGGTGTCAGCAGACCTTAGAGAGAAGTCAGACATGTCTGATTCCCATCTCTAAGGATCCCACAACCGAGTAGGCTAGTAACCAGTAAGGCGACACTACCTACCAATCCCGAGTAGTCCTTGCAACACCAGACTAATCAGGAACAAGACCACAACTATAGCGGATTTGATCCCCTCAGTATATCTGGTGTGCATCAATGAGACTTTGGTGGGTGGCGATACTGGTCCGGTTTTAGAGGCCACCGTCGCCCAGGGTATACAATAGTGCACTGCCCCAGAGTGGAGTGTAGGGGTGGAGGACTGGCCATATATTTTAGATCTGAACTTGGCTTCACTGTGCACCCAGTGAGAAAACTGGGATCTTTTAAATGTGTGGCCACTCGTAGGGGTCCAGGTGCAGGCTGCAGGATTCTCCTGATTTACCACCTCCTAGGGCAGCAGGAGAATTCCTGCAGGTTATCATTGGCAAATGTTGGAGCCCCTGATGTTTAATTCTGGGAGACACTAATGTTTGGGCTGATGACAAATCTTTTAGGCTAAGTTATAAACTCCTCCAGATGATGTCACCCGGTCTGTTTCAGAAGTTTCTTCTGTGACCCGCCAGGACACTGGCAGCCACATGTTGGACCTGGTTTTCTCACTGGGGCTTGAGGTTAGTAACCTCAAGACTGATTAGATCATTGGTCCAATCATTGCATGGTGGAGTTCTCATTTGGGGCACCCCTCTGAGATCCCTCCTGCAGAGATAGCTACTGCCCTTTGAGGGCCTGACCCGGAGGGTTTCCTGGCGGTGGCTGACTTATCTAGTGTGGGTAGTGTGTGCATAGGGGTATGGGAGAGGCTGTCACTGCCTGTAATAAGACACTGATGGCAGCACTTGACTCTCTTGCACCAGTCCATGTACGACTCAGATCCTCTCACTTGAGGTCCCCATGGTTTGATGGGGAGCTCAAGGCAAGGAAAGATCTTGGGTCAGAGGTTGGAAAGCTGCTGGTGGACGTCCAGGGTGGAGATGGACAGACTGGCTCTGCACTCCCATTATGGTGAGTATCAGGGGTAGTCACCTGTAAGAAGGCAGAGTTCCTGTCCAGGGAGATTGCTGCCAGGAAGTCTTGACCAACTGTGCTCTTTCAGACTGTGGACAGGCTACTAAACTCAGCCTGTCTACAGCTGGTAAAGTTTTTCAAAATGTTCTGTGCAAAGAGTTTTCTGCTTCTTCTCAGACAGAGTATCTGCCATCTGGCAGGTGCACTGCCAGAGTGCCATAATATGGCTGAAAGTGGTTGCCTTGGGCATCTGGAGAGCACTCCACTTGGTTGGGGGAGTTTAAATAGGTGTAGGCTGCAGAGGTCATTCGGGTTGCTCATGAACTGGAAGCACACATATTGTGAACTGGACCGTGTTGATGCATTTCTTAATGAGATAGTGTTGACACCATAGGGCGGTGTTCGCCTTGAATGTCTGGTTCTCTCCTCAGAGGAGTCTTTCCAGTTGCCTTGAAGGAGGCACTAGTCAGGCCTCTTCTGAAGAAACCATCTATAGACCCTGACATCAAGTCAAATTACCATCCTTTCTCAAACCTCCTATTTTTAGGGAAGGTTGTTGGGAAAATTGTGGTGCTTCAGCTTAAGGAGAACCTCATGGCCTTTGATTTGTGCAAACCTCTCCAGTCAGGGCTCCATGCGAGGCATAGCATGGAAACCACATTAGTTTGGTGCACAATGACCTCCTCAGGGCTACAGATTGAGGAGAGGGAACAATTATTGTGCTCCTCAATCTCACTTCAGCCTTGACACCATAGATCATTGTGTGCTGCTTGACCACCTGAGGAAATTTTGTGGACTCATCAACACTGTCATCTGCTGGTTTTAGTCCTATCTCATGAATAGGAGGCAATGGGTAGTGATGGGGAATTCCTCTTCCTTCCTGGCCTCTTGTCATGTGGAGCACCTCAGGGTTTGGTCCTGTCACAATGTTGTTTGCCTTGTACATGCTTCCCTGAGAGAGCTCATTAGGAAGTACAGTTTGGGGTTTTATTTCTATCGGATGGTACCCAGCTGTATTTTTACTTTGTGCCTTGGACATCCAATGTGGTGGAAGTGCTAAATAAATGCCTTGCTGAGGTCAATTACTGGATGACCTCCAGCTGGTTGTGACTGAATTCCAATAAGACAGAGGTACTAGTTGTGGAATGAAATAGAGGATGTGATAGGATGGCCTCTGGTGCAGAGACAGGTTTGTTCCTGGGGTCTGTGTCACTGAAGACCTCCTAGGGATCTTGGTGTGACCTTTGACAGTGAACTGACATTTGAGACTCAGGTGTCATCTGTTCTCTGGACCAGCTTTTCCATTTGAAAAATATCGTCAGTATCAAGCCCCTAGTTCTGCCCTGGACCTCCCCACCTTGGTACACACCTTTGTAACATCAAGACTTGACTATTGTAATGCGGTCTACATGGGGAACTCAGAAGGTACCTCCACAGGCTGCAACTAGTGTGTAATGTGGCTGCAGGTTATTGACGGACATTCTAAATACTGTCATGTCACCCTGATACTGCGTGAACTGCACTGGCTGCCAGTCAGGTGGAGGGTCCTTTTAAGGTGGTTTTGTTCACTTTAAGAACCTACATAGGCTGGGCCCTGGATACTTGTCTCAACATTCTGACCCTTACCTCAATCGGCTCCCTCCACTTCTCTGATAGGGGCCTCTTTGCAATTCCATGATGAGGCTGAAAATACCAGTGATAGAGCATTTAATGTTACCAGACCCATCCTGTGGAATTTGCTTCCACCATCTGTATGGGAGGCCCTTTGGTTGAAGTGTTTAAGCCTCCTAAAGACCCACTTGTTTAGCCAGTCCTTCCTGGAAACTCTGTATTAGATCTTTCCTTGGGTTGGCCCTCCCAGCTACAGTCCTTATTTTAGGCTCTATTTTCTTATACTGCTTACTTAAATTATTACTGTAATGTTACTGTTTTATTTGTAGTGTTTTTGACTTGCACAGTACCCACAGCATCTGACATTGGGTGCCAGAAAAATAAAATTTGCCTTGCCTAGATCAAGAGAGCAGAGAGAACAGAGCACAGGCTACAGGGAGCTGAAATGTAGTTTCAACTGAAGTGAATAATTATGCAGAGAAAAAGAATACAGAATAGTGAGTAAGTACTGGGAAGTTACTTAGAGATGGCATATGCAAGCACAGTGGAGAGTAATAAAAATAACTTATAAAAAAAACAGTTTCAATCTATGGACAGTGTATTACCCCAAAAAGAAAAAAAAAAAACAGTTTTGATTATAGAGATCATACAAAGCAAAGTCAGTTGGAGCAAAAGGCAAGAGCAAGAAAAGCAGGTGCCAAATTGAAAATGAAATCTTTGCCTTTTATGCCCATAGGTGTACCTTGCATTCTCCAGAGGTGGGCAGCTGGCTCAAATTGCAGGAGTGGTTCCTGGAGAGAAAGCCCAATCAAGGGTGATGAGAAATGTATCTCCAGGAGTGGGTGGCTGATCTGATCGCAGGAGTGGTTCCTGGAGAAAGAGCCGATCAAGGGCTGAGGAGAAGACTTGCAGTCTCTGGGGGGTGGGTGACTGGCTCAAACTGCAGGAGTGGTTTCTGGAGAGCAGAGCCTGATCAAGGGCTGAGGAGAAGACTTGCAGTCTCTGGGGTGGGTGGGTGACTGGCTCAAACTGCAGGAGTGGTTCCTGGAGAGCAGAGCCTGATCAAGGACTGAGGAGAAGTCTTGCAGTCTCTGGGGGTGGGTGAGTGGCTCAAACTGCTGGAGTGGTTCCTGGAAAGGAGAGCCCAATCAAGGGCTGAGGAGAAGCCTTGCAGTCTCTGGTGGTGGTCAGCTGGATTGAACACGCAGGAGGCGGTTCTTGGACAGTAGAGAGAGCCCTGTCAAGAGATGAGGAGAAGTATTGCGGTCTCCAGGAGGACAGCTGGCTTTAACTGCAGGAGCAGCTCCTGGAGAGGAAAGCTCAATCGAGGGCTGAGAAGAAGACTCAGCCCTTTATTTATTGTTGTATCTCCCTCCCATTTCCCCAGGTCACATCTGGAAATGAGCCTCGGCCCATGTGCCTTCCTGGTGAAATATTTTAAATAAATACATTTTAACATACAGTTGTCATTTTTCCCACCACTTCATGAATGTGACAGCTGTCTTTTTCAAATACTTGCAAATTGTGCTTCACACTTTGTGTGAAATCACTTTTAGGCAGTATTTGAAAGTTTTATCCACCCTTGTTCATAAGGTATGGTCATAAGAAGGCTATGTGGGGTCATAAAAAGGCTATGTTAAACATTTGGGTACAAATAAAAATTAACAAAGTTCTTTGCATACATTGACATTTTTCAAACCGTGCTCTTAACTGTGGTCATTTTCAGTATTTTGACCCCAGATTTTTAATATGTCATTTTCAAACCCTACCAAAAATATGTTTTCACACTTATACAAAATTTCTTTTTGGGCATTGTTTTATAAATGACACACATCATGCTCAGAAGGAGTGATCATAAAAAGATTATGTTGAAAATTTGGGGTAAAATGTGAAAATCCAACTAAGTGACAAGGAAACATTGAATTTTCCCACCATTTACTTGTAACTTTATTTTGCATATTTTGCCACCTAATGTTCAACATATCCCTTGTGTTCCTCACCTCCTGAACTCAGCAGGTGTCATTTTTCAAATCCCCTGAAACTTGTTTCTGTAGTCCCACCAAAAATAACATTTTAAAAATTCCACCTGTCTTGATCCTAAAATTAGGTCATAAAAGAGTGTTGGACATCTGAGATCAAATGTGGAGCCCACATAAACATAGATATTGCCTTTGAGGTGTCCTACACTGGGTAGTTACAATCTAACAATGTGTAAAAGCAGGATACCACTGAAAATGAGACACTGCATCTTACCTAGTCTATCCTGGGTAGAGATATAGTAAAAATGTATGCAAGCAAGATCTAGTACAACAGCAATACCAGCAGTGAACATCTGGCATTGACAAATGCTTGTTACAAATTCTGACTGTATTGTGTAATGGTACTTACTTCCATTGGTGCTAATCACCAGGCTCTGGAGTTCTTGCCTTAACCCACATAATTTAAGCATGCTGGAACACCTTGTCCTTGTCTCAGACATTGGCAGCTTGTTTTAGGTAGTGGAAACACTGTTATAGCAGTTTCCATTCATGACAACAGGAGTCTGGGTCTTTTGAGTACCTCTTCCCTGCAGGTAGCCAGTCACGTTACCCAACATTTTAAGTGTGAGGTCAGTCACCCTTATCACATTCACCACTTTTCCATGCTTTTCAGCCCTCTAACTAAGGCAAACACCTTCTTATCACTCCATGTCTTTGTCACTGCCTGTGAAAAAAGAAAATGCTAGGAAATGTAATCATAGGTTACTGTAACAATATACTTCTAGATTCCTGATCTGTTTGCCTACTGCATTAGTAAATAGATATGCTTATGAAATGGCAGGAAACTGCACAAATGTAATTGCACTACATACTGTATGACATCTCACTGTGTATTGAATCTTCATAAAGGCAAGTGATGTACAACTGAAAAGTTTTATGTAAGCAATTAGACATGATGTAGTGTGTGTTAGACAGCTCTAATGCATGGCTAAGTTGTGTAGTGAGCACAAGCCACAGGCCGACTAAGTCCAGCCATGTGTTAAAATGTCTAGCACAACGAGAGCCTTATGAAATGGGCATCTAAATTATACATGCTTGGGACAAGTAAAAATCATTCAATTAAGCAAAAAAAACTTAAATATTTATCTTTATTGTGAATAAAATCGTTCCACTGCCTTCATGTACCATGTATTATTTTCTGAATTTAGGACTTTTGTCCTGGGAAGGCTACCATAGCTGTAGGTTTGTTTCTAGTTATGTGGTTGTCATGGCACTATCACCCCCACACACACACACACAAGCCAGTACCATTCCTGTTTCATTTAGGTTGTGACAATGTGGTATTTGGAAATGGGGTGAAGAAGGTGCTATTTTTTGTTAATTTTGTTTTGGTAGAGGATTTACATCTGTTACAGTAGCAGTCAGCACCATATGGATACACTGGTTGAGTGACACCGGGAAATAGAAGCAGAAATAAAGTGGGAAATGGCAGGACAGTATTTGAGGTAAGGATGGGGCACTGAAAGAAACAACATAAAGTAGTTTTGACTTAAAAATGATAGAAATTGGAACAGTGAGGGACTAAGGGAGGGAAGTAGCAAATGACTGGCAGGTCAGCAGTTGAGCAGGACAGCAAACGAGTGAGAAGGCAGGCAGGGAGAGATTGTGGTAATTTTTGTTATTATTTGCTGCATCCGCACACTGTATGAAGTTGTCTTGTGTAAGAGATACCTGAGAACTGGGCTGAGGTACAGGAAACATGGTGTTGTTTATGGAAGTATTTTGATATTTTACAGTTTTGAATACTGTGGCTAATGACAACAATATAGCTGCCATTTCAGGTAGCAGAGTCCAGAGGGGGAGCGATCCTGAAGCAGAGTGTAGGTGTCAGTACCAAAGTAATTTCTAGCCATGCATTAGACACTTTAAGTGCATGGCTAGGGAGCCAATTAGATTTCTAGAAAGTGACTACAGATTTCATAAGTAACAAGCATTTGTCAATGCTGAACATTAAGCTTGCAGGTGTTTGCAGTGGTGTTTGGCATGTATGGTGCTTTACCCTAATGCCAATGCGATTGCTAGTATTTGCACAATAAATTGTTAGCATGACCTTTTGTTACCCCCATTTGCGCTACATAGGCAGAAACACGTTGTGGGCAGGATGTGAAAAATGACAGCTGTACTGCTCATAAGGTAGTGTGGTAAAATGGCATGCTGAAAATCTGGAGTGAAATATTGAAAATTCACAAACCTAGGAGCTTGTATGGGAACTGTGCAATGCACGCTGGTAAAACAGTGATTGTTGAGAATTTTACACCAAATTGTCAACATTGGCAGTTTAAGACCTCTGCTAATGAACAGTGACACTGTGATTTTCTTAATGTGCCCCATACACTGAGTTCACACACCGACTGTGCCATTGTGCACTACATGGTGGAAACAGGTTTTGGGCAAGATGTGAAAATGACAGCTGCAGTGATCATAAGGAGGTGTGTAAAAATGGCAATGTTGAAAATCTGGAGTGAAAATATTGAAAATTCGCAAAATTATGAGCATGCGTAGGAACTGCATAACGCAGACTCATAAAACAGTCATATTAGGAATTTTTCACCAAATGTTCAGCACAGCCATTTTAAGACCTCTGCTCATAATCAGTGTCCTGTGATTTTCTTAATGTGTCCCATACATTGAGTTTGCACACCGACTGCGCCATTATAAGCTACTACGGGCAGAAACACATTTTGGGCAGGATGTGACAAATGACAGCTGTAGTGCTCATGAGGAGGTGTGGTAAAATGGCAATGTTGAAAATCTGGAGTGCAAATATTGAAAATTAGCAAACATACGAGCTGCGTAGGAACTGCATAACGCACACTCGTCAAAACAGTCATTTTAGGAATTATTTCACCAAATTTTCAACATAGCCATTTTAAGACCTCTGCTCATGAACAGGGTCACTGAGATTTTCTTAATGTGTTCCATACATTGATTTTGCACACTGACTGTGCCATTGTGCACTACATGGGCAGAAACATGTTTTGGGTGAGATGTGAAAAATGACAGCTGTACAGCTCATAAGAAGGTGTGATAAAATGGCAATGTTGAAAATCTGGAGTGAAAATATTGAAAAATTCGTGAACTTACATGCCTGCGTAGGAACTGCATAAAACACGCTCATAAAACAGTAATTTTTGGAATTTTTTACACAAATTTTCAACATGGGGTTTTGGGACCCCTTCTCATGAATGATATCACTGTCATGGTGTTATTCCAAGGCCAAGGGTGATTTTATCGCAGTGACTGTGCAGTGCCTGTGAAATCACCCTTGGGCCCGAATAACAGAACGACAGTAGCATCATTCATGAGAAGGTCCCAAAACCCCATGTTGAAAATTTGGTGGAAAATTCCAAAAATGACTGAAATATGCACAGTTGAAACCCCTATCTAGCCCATTATACAGCTTACCGGCATTTCCTCAGTTTGCGGTCGCCTTTGAAAAGTGCAGACGTGTTCCGGTCCACCAAAGATCATCATGCCAGAGTCCAGAGGTACGTATGGGGTGGGGGTGGGGAGGCTGGGTGTGCAGTGGGTGGAGTGCGGGTTGGGAGAGGGGTTGGGAGACGCACTGTGGGCGGTTTTGTTTTTCAGTTTTTAAAACAAAAGGCGTCATGGGACATTTGCCATGCTGGGTGGGCTCCCAGCATGGCACAAGATAGCTTCGGGGGCCAAGGAGCCAGCGGGTTGGGCACCCCATCAGCAAACTAAGCTGGGGGCACCCGAGGAGCTGCCGGACGATTAGGCACCCCCATCAGCAAACAACGCTGGGGGATTGCTGAGGAGCCAATGGGGATTGGACACCCCTGTCAGCAAAATACGGCAAATGTTTGCCATAGCCAGGCTGGGCCCCAGCGGCAGCAGGATGGCTTTGGCAGGGCCGTGGAGCTGATGGGAGATTGGGCACCTCAGTCGGCAAACAATGTTTTCCACACTGAGGTGGGCTCCCAGTGTGCCACGAAAGCTTTGGGGGCAGCGTGACAGATGTGCATGGGGGAGGTAGTGCCTGACGTGAGGGAGGGTGGTGCTCAGTATGGCAGCGGTGTTTTCTTTGAAGCAAAGACCACCGCTGTCATCCTAAGCTGCTGCACCATTGGTGCAGGACCGCCATGCCTGCTCAACTAAGCAGTGCATTGGGTGGAGAGGCACACTCTAAGTGTGCTACTCTCCCAAGATGTTCCTTGCACATGCGAGCAAGTGAATGTAAAATGGCAGTCACTTACTGTAATGCTATAGCAGTAATGACCATATATAGGATGTCCATAATAGGATTGATATGCACTTGCTAGAGGTATTAATAAACTAAAGGTTTCATGTGTATACTTACTGCAGTTGTGAGTCATGCATACAGCAGAAATCATATCATCGTCACTGTGTCATGTGGTTCTACCCATTTTAACAAAATATCATAATCTTAATGTTCTGAGATTACATTTGTCCCTCTATTTAACTGTATTGAGATCAGAAAAGAACATAGATTATTAAGGTCTTCATTAGGCATACAACTATCTATATCTAAGATTTCAACTATGTGTGGGGAAAGAACTTTTCATTACAATCTGCCAAGCTCTGGAACACAGTACCTTTATATTGCACAAATTCAAACATCCATGTAAATGTTAAATTCTTGTTAAAACTTTTTCAACAACAAACTGTAAATCTTACAAAATGTTGTATGTAATCTATGCATATCATGTGAGTTGTATTTTGTATGATTTGTGTTGTTTTTGCCACATTTGTAGTGGCCTGGGTCATTCCTTAAAGAGGGCATTTGGCTCAGTGTTCTTACCTGGCTAACAAAATAGAAATAAATTAAAAATTAAAATTGATATGTATGCCATGCTTTTGGTATTCATCTATTTGCTGATCAATGAAGATGTGGCTCTGAAAAGAGCATCTGTGGATCAGCATCAAGGGTACTACACATGTGTGTCTAGCCACTGTGACCACACATCACAAAACAATGTGGATCCCCTTTGGAGATCTCCCAGTGAAAATGGCATTTCAGTGTCTGAGAAATGCACACCATCTTTAGAAAAATACGTCATTATAATATTTAATTTGGAGGCGAGTAGTGATGTGCATACCTAGATCACGCAAAGCCAGATATTTGAATGTTCACCTTTCTGTGTGATCATTCAATTCCAGCATACTGCTTGCCTTTCCAGATCAAGCATTCCATAATATCTGAATACAGAATCTTACAGTTAGGCAACCTTGAATGTAGCTCAGCTAAATAAGATTCAGCTGATTGTATTAAATATATATATATAAGATTACTAGTGGGGTACCGCAGGGTTCAGTATTAGGACCAGTCCTCTTCAATGTCTTTATAAGCGACATTGCAGAAGGACTGGAAGAAAAGTATGTCTCTGCAGATGACACTAAGATCTGCAACAGAGTTGATGCACAGGGTGGGGTGGAAAGGATGAGAAGGACTTGAAGGTTAGAGGAATGGTCAAATGTATGGCAGCTTAGATTCAATGCTAAGAAGTGCAAGGTAATGCACCTGGGAAACAAAAACCCAGGGGAAAAGTACACAATGGGGGTGAGATACTAACAACAACAAAAATGGAAAGGGACCTGGGGTAGTCATATCAGATGACCTAAAGGTGGGCAAGCAATGTGAGAAGGCAGCAAGGAGGGCTGGGGGATACTGGGATGCATAGGGAGAGGCATCACCAGTAGAAAACAGGAAGTTATTATCCCTCTGTACAGACAGCTGGTGAGACCCCATCTGGAGTACTGTGTGCAGTTCTGGAGACCCAATCTCACAAAGACATAGACAGGATGGAAGCTGTCCAGAGGAGGGCAACTAAAATGGTGCAGGGTCTGCACGGAGGACATATGAAGAGAACTTAAGGAGCTTAATATGTATAGCCTCGAGGAAAGGAGGGAGGGGGGACATGATAGAAACTTTCAAGTTCAACAAAGTCAAGAGGGTAGCATCTTTCAAAAAAAGGTGTGCAAGAACAAGAGGCACAATTTGAAGATAGAGGCGGCTCAGAGGTAATTTAAGGAGTATTTTTCACAGAGAGGTTGTGGATGCATGGAATGGCCTTCTGGAGGAGGTTGTGGAGTCAAAATCAGTGGTGGAATTCAAGCATGCATGGGATAGTCATAAGGCAATTCTGGGGGTGGGGGTAGGAAAAAGTAGGCTGCTGGTTAACTAGGATCTGCAGCTTATCCAGTAGGTAGGGAAATGGGCAGACTGGGTGGGCCAAGCGGTCCTTATCTGCCGTCAAATTCTATGTTTCTATGTTTCTATGTTTCTATATATACCTTTTGTATCCCAAATCATTACATCCAACATGGATGGGCAGTATGTCTGGATTGGGGTGACTGATAAATGTCTACATATGGTTGGCATGAGTTGCTCACATCTCATGCCCCCATACCAAACCAATGAACATCACAATTTTCCAGTTGCATATCATTCTCAAAATTATTTCTCCTGTCAAACTGTGCACCCATTTGCACAAGTGAACTGCCCACAATCCAAACAGTAGTAGTGAAGCTTTTGCCATGTTGACTGTCTTTAAATACTTTGCAAATAACAGCAGTCCTAAGTGTGTGTGTCCCTCACAGCAGTCTCTGCCAGCTTACAGTTTTCTTTCAGTTTAAGAGTTCTGGGTTCACAAATAGGCTGCACAAAAAGTTTTATCTTTCTTGCCACTTCATTGGAAAACATTCCCAATTGTTTATCAATCAGCTTACAAGTTTCACAGTGAAGCTTATATACTCTATTGATTTGCTTATGATTTATACTGGTCTACCTGTGGTTGTCTGTGATTGGTTAAATGGCAGAAAATATATACTTTTTAAAAGGAAACGTTAATAAATGACTGGATAATATTTCACAAAAAGATTGTTGTGATGACTGACTGGCCACAGCACCCCTATATATATTGTCACACAGGGTATTCCTTCATCTTTGCCTGGCATCCTAGGTGGTAAGATTGTGATGTAAACTGAAACATTTTACTATGATACTTCATGTAATGTGTTAAGATTGTTTACTAATATGAAATATTGATGTAATACTTATTATCTTGCCTTACTACTAGATGTACAGAATAGGTGATTTGATACCTTTATTGGACCAAAAGAGGTTTACAGAAATTCCTTAAGCTTTTGAACCTACGTGATTATTTTCAGAAGGAATGGCTTGTTTCTGAAAACAGCATACTTTACATATCCAGAACAATATTAAGAAGAAAACATTTTTACGCTTGCATGTGACAGATTAGAGGAGTAATTAGATAAGAAACACAACCAATCAGAGACATGAAAATATCTTTGAAACTCTATTTGTGTGTAGGTCAAATGTCACAGAATGGAATGTTATGTAGTTGTATACAACTTATAAATTCTCTAATGTTAGATGTCTTCTGAAAGAGAAGTTGGAGACTGCATGTGTGTGTGTGTGTGTGTGTGCAAGCGCTAAACACTTGAAACAACAGTTCTGAATCTGTGAATCTAAAGTCCATGAAATCATTAGATAGGATAATTTTATATATAAGCACAATAACATATGTAAAACACTACATGTTTGTGTATTGTACCTGAAACAAGGAAGAAACAGGAGCACTTTAAATAGTGTAATGGGATATGAAACTAATGTCCACATTCATACCATCATCAACCTTTATCAGTAGAAAGATATGTTTTAATTTAAATGCTCATCTCTGTTATATATTTTTAAAGGTCCTTTGAGAACCAGGACAGAGAGGTTAGAGATGGAGTCATTGGACTGACAGAAATTTTATCACACTGATTTTAAGTCTTCTTCATTTTAATCTCATGTCTGTGTGAGTCCATTCAGGTTCAAAGAGGTTGTCGGTCTCCTTGACATAACCAATTTGTGTACATTTCTATCATTGAATGAAATAAACAATATTCTGAGATGCACATGTGTAATTCCTCTGTATCTTGAATTGTTTGTTTTAGGGGATGTTGATAAAGTTTGAAGTGGAAATGTGTTCACACGTCTAATATCTAGAACAATTGCAGGGTATTGTGCCATCTAGTGTTTTGTTGTTTTGGTCACATATAAATTTGCTCCTCACAATCTGGTTGGATGCATTATGTGGTTGTTTGGAAGACAGTAGAGGTAGTTCTTGGAAGATTCTTTTCAATGTGTCATCCTCACAGAATTTTATTTGGAGATCCTTAATAATTTTATATCGAGGCTCCAGATTAAGGTTGTTTGTGACAACCAATGGTATCAGATGGTGGTGTTCTTTTCTTTGTATTGTAGTAGTTGCTCTATTGGTATCCTTGTAGCATGTTCTACTGATCTGTCAACTTCTCTAGAGGAATGCCCTGCCAAATAACTTTTTTCCGTGTGGCCAGGTGTTTATCTCTGTCATCATTTCAAACATATATGGTGGTGTCGAATAGCTTGGTTGAACATTTCAGATTCTTTCAGTGTGCCTAGGGTGATCACTGTTTCTATGTAAGTATCTTTGTCTGTGTGTCAGTTTCCTGTAAATATATGTCTGCAAGGTTCCATCTTTGATGGAGACTGTGTGTCCAGGAAAACCCTTAGACTGCTGACATAATTAGAACATATAGGAATTCTAGACTGATATATCATCTGAGGCACATCAAGGGTTAACACTTGTGTCAGAGTTCTCCAGGGGATGTTTAATGGATGGGAGGAGGCTGTTAAATCCCTGAATGCACAGATACTTTCTGTCCAAATTATAAATAAATCATCAATATACTAGAAATAAGCAAGTGATTTTTGTGTGCATTGTTTTAGGAAACAGAAACATAGACTTTGATGGCAGATAAAGCCAGCTTGACCCACTCAGTCTGCCCATTTCCTACCTATTTTATAAGCTACAGATCCTAATTAACCAATAGCCTACTTCCCCCTACCCTCTCCACTAGAATTACCTTATGTCTGTCCCATGCATTCTTGAATTCCTCCACTGTTATTGACTCCACTACCTCCTCAGGAAGACTGTTGCATGCATCCACTACCCTCTCTGTCAAAACATGTTTCCTCCCATTGCCTGAGCCATATCCCTCTGTCTTCAAAATGTGCCCCTTGTTCTTACATGTCTTTTTTCTGAAAGATGCTATGCTCTTGGGCTCAGTTGATTCCTTGAAGTACTAAAAGCTTATATCATGTTATCCCTCTCCTACTTTCCTCATGGGCATACATATTAAGCTCCTTTACTCTCTCTTTGTATGGCTTCTGGTGCAGACCCTGCACCATTCTAGTGCCCTCCTCTGGACTGCCTCCATCCTGTCTATGTTCTTGCAGAGATGGGGTGTCCAGAGCTGCATGCAGTAGTCCAGATGGGGTCTCACCAACCGTCTGTACAGAGGATAACAACTTCTTGTTTCTACTGGTGATGCATCTCCCAATGCATCCCAGTATGCCCCAATCCTCCTTACTGCCTTCTCACATTGGTTGCCTGCCTTTTGGTCATCTGATATGACTAGTCTCAGGTACCTTTTCATTTTTGTTGTTGTTAGTACCTCCCCCTCCCATTTGTACTCTTTCCTGGGTTTTGTTTCCCAGGTACATTACTTGCACTTTATTGCATTGAATCTAAGCTGCCATACATTTGAACATTCCTCCAACCTTCCCAAGTCCTTCTCATCTGTTTCTCCTCCCTTGTGTATCAACCCAGTTGCAGATCGTTTTGTTGTCTGCAAAGAGGTAACCTTTTTCCTTCCAGCCCCTGCAATGTCACCTATAAACACATTGAAGAGGACTGGTCCTGTTACTGAACCCTGTGGTACATCATTAGTAACCCCTTTCTTTGGAGTGGACTCTGTTTACTAGTACCCTCTGCATCCTGTTGTCCAGCCAGTTGTTTACCCAGGCTACTACTATGGGACCCACTCCCAGGATGGCTAACTTGTTTATGAATCTTTGTGTGGGACTGTGTCAAATGCCTTGCTAAAATCTAGGAAGGCCATATCCGCAGCCCTTCCTGATGCATTTACAGCAGCCACTTCTAATAGTGGGGTCATTCTAGATGCCCTACAGGAGCATGTCTTAGACAACTAGTAATGAAACCCACTTGAAGGGAACAATCATAGACCTGGTACTCTCAAATGGAGATGGCAAGAGGATCACAGATTTAGAAGTGGGTAGCCATCTGGGAACTAGTGAACATCAAACAGTATGGTTCATGATAAACACAACTGTAAGTCAAGCCATACAAAGGCAAAGGTACTGGACTTCAGCAGGGCTGTCTTTGCCAAAATAAGGTGAGTGCCTAAGGAATGCACTAGCAAATGGGCAGGAAGGAGGGATCGAAGAACAATGGGGAATAATCAAACTGCCATCACAGAGGCAACAAGCCTTTGTGTGAAGCAAATAAACAAAACAAAATAAAATGATGTAAGAAACCACTATGGTTCTCAAAGGAGGTGGCAGGAAGGTTAGGAAGAAAAGGAACATTCAAGAAGTACAAGGAATCACAGAAGGAGCAGAACAGAGAATTGCATTAGATTAAGGCAAAGGAAGCAGAAAAGGTGGCCAGAAAGCAAGGTCCAAAACAAGAAAAGATAGCCAACTCAGTTAAGGAGGGGATAAAACCTTTATAGGTATCTCACAGAGCAAAGGAAGAACAAAGGAGGGATAGTGAGGCTTAATAAAGGGAGGGGTGGGCAGAGGGTGACTGTGAAAAGGCAGAGATACTAAACAAATATTTTGCTCAGTATTCACAAATGATGAGGGAGGTATCTAAACCAAAAATAGAAATACACTGGATATGGGGTTTGATATCAGCCCATTCATAGAAGAAAGGGTTCTGAAAGAACTCTTAAAACTGAAGGTGGACAAAGCAATGGGGCCTGATGGGATTCATCCCAGAATTCTAAAAGAAATAAGGGTAGAACTAATGGCACCACTGACTACCCTCTTTAACAAATCATGGGAGGATGGGGTGGTACCTGAGGACTGGAGGGCAGATGTTATTCCACTTCACAAAATGGGAGCAGGGCAGAAGCAGGAAACTACAGTCCTGTTAGTTTAACTACAGTGATTGGGAAAATGATGGATTCACTTCTGAAGGAAAGAATTGTTGAGTACCTAGAGGCCAGAGGGCACAGGACCCAAGGAAGCATGGATTCACAGAGGGAAGGTCATGTCAGATGAATCTAATAGATTTCTTTGACTGGGTGACCAAAGTAGTAGTAGATTAGGAGGGTCTGTGGACATGGCCTACCTAGACTTTACCAAGGCATTTGACACTGTCCCACACAAAAGATTAACATACAAGTTGGCCAGCCTTGGAGTGGGTTCCAAGATGGCAGTCTGGGTAAAGAATTGGCTGGAGAATAGGACACAGAGGGTAATAGTAAATAGTGTCCACTCTGAAAAAGGGGAGTTACTAGTGGGGTACTGCAGGGTTCAGTACTAGGACCAGTCCTCTTTAATGTCTTCATAAGTGACATTCCAGAGGGACTGGAAGGAAAATATGTCCCCTTGCAGCTGACACAAAGATCTGCAACTGGGTTGATACACAACGTGGGGTGGAAAGGATGAGAAGGGTCTTTGCAAGGTTGAAGGAATGGTCAAATGTAGGCAGCTTAGATTCAATGCCAGGAAGTCCAAAGTAATGCAAATGGGAAACAAAAACCCAGTGGAAGAGTACACAATGGGGGGATGAGATACTAACAACAACAACAACATTGGAAAGGGACCTGGGGTAGTCATATCAGATGACCTAAAGGTGAGCAAGCAATGTGAGAGGGCAGTAATGAGGGTTGGGGTAATACTGGGATGCATAGGAGGCATCACCAGTAGAAAACAGGAAGTTGTTGTCCATCTGTACAGATGGTGAGACCCTATCTGAGTACTAGTGCAGTTCTGGAGACCCAAATTCTGCAAGACATAGACATGATGGAGGCAGTCCAGAAGAGGGCAACTAAAATGGTGCAGAGCCTGCAACAGAAGACATATCAAGAGAGACTTAAGGAGCTTCATATGTATAGCCTCGAGGAGAGGAGGGATGGAGAGGGACATGATAGAAACTTTCAAGTACCCCAAGGAATCAACAAAGTCCATGAGGGTAGCATCTTTCAGAAAAGAGGTGTGCAAGAACAAGGGGCACAATTTGAAGTTAGAGGAGAATGGCTCAGAAGTAATGTGAAGAAGTATTTTTCATGGAGAGGGTTGTAGATGCATGGAATAGCCTTCTTGAGGAGGTTGTAGAGTCAAAACGGTAGTGGAATTCAGAATGTATGAGAAAGTCATAAGGCAATTCCGGGTGGAGGTAAGAAGTAGTAGCCTGTTGGTTAGCTAGGATCTGCAGCTTATCCATTAGGTATGGAAATGGACAGACTGGGTGGGCCAACAGCCCTTATCTGCTGTCAAATTCTATGTTTCTATGTATCTAATACTTTGGTCACCCAGTCAAAAATCTATTAGATTTGTCTGGCATGACCTTTCTGCTGTGAATCCATGCTGCCTTGCGTCCTGTGCCCCGCTGGCCTCTGGGTACTCAAAAGGCTTTCTTTCAGATGTATTTCCATAATTTTCACTACCACTGAGGTCAAACTAACAGGTCTGTAGTTTCGTGCCTCTGCCTTGCTTCCACTTTTGTGAAGGGAATCACATCTGCCCTCCCCAGTCTTAAGGTACCACTCCATCCTCCCATGATTTGTTAAAAAGGGTAGTTAGTGGTGTCAGTTGTTTTCCTTTAGTTATTTTAGAATTCTGGGGTGAATTCTGTCAGTCCCCATTGCTTTGTCCACCTTCAGTTTTAGTTCTTTGAAGACCCTTTCTTCTGTGAATGGACTGGTATCGACCCTCCTATCCAGACTGCTTCTATTGTTTGATTTAGGTACCTCCCCTCCTCTTCTTCCTCCAGTGGAACATCTGATTGTCAATGGACTACAGGACCCAAGGCAGCATGGTTTCACCAGGGGAGGTCATGTCAGACCAACCTCATTGAATTTTTGACTGGGTGACTAGGGAGGTGGATCAGGGAGGGCAGTGGACATGGCCTATCTGGACTTCAGCAAGGCCTTTGACACTGTGCCACATAGAAGACTATTACACAAACTGGGGAATATGGGTGTGGGTAGGACAGTAGTGTGGTGGGTAGGTAACTGGCTGGGTGGCAGGACACAGAGGGTGGTGGTAAATGGCTGTCCTCCACAGAGGAACAGTGACCAGTGGGGTACCACAGGGATCAGTGCTGGGACCGGTCCTATTCAACATCTTCATCAGTGACATTGCACAGGATCTAGAAGGCAGAATTTCACTGTTCGCTGATGACACAAAGCTCTGTAACAGAGTAGACACACCAGAGGTGTAGACAGAATGAGAAGGGACCTGCAGAAACTTGAAGAATGGTCAAGGGTTTGGCAGTTGAAATTCAATGCAAAGAAGTGCAAGATAATGCATATGGGGCACAAAAACCCTGGCACAATATATCAGTTGGGGGTGAGGATATAGCATGCACCAAGCAGGAAAGGGATCTTGGGGTTGTCATCTCTGATGACCTCAAGGTAGGAAACAGTGTGACAAGGCATCAGGTAAAGCAAATAGGATGCTGGGATGTATAGGCAGGGCATCACCAGCAGGAAAGGGAGGTCATAATTCCGCTATACAAGACACTAGTGAGGCCCCACCTGAGTACAGTGTACAGTTCTGGAGACCATACCTACGTGAGGACATAGACAGGGTAGAGAAGGTTCAGAGGAGGCAACAAAGATGGTGCATGGGTTGCATCACAAGTCCTATGAAGACAGGTTGAAGGAACTGAACATGTACTCCTGGAGGAGAGGAGGGAGAGAGGGATATGATAGAGACATACAAGTATCTTACAGGGAGGAACAGGGTGCAGGAAAACACTATTTTTAAGCGAAAAAGATGTTTCAGGACTAGAGGGCATGGGATGAAGTTGGAGGGAGGGGCGATTCAGAGGAAACATGAGAAAGAATTTCTTCACAGAGCAGGTGGTGGACAAGTGGAACACCCTGCCAGAGGAAGTGGTGGGGCTGAAACAATCACGAGATTTAAGAATGCATGGGATAGACATAAAGGAATTCTAGAGGTCAGGGTAAGGGGAAATAGACTTCTAGGAAAACAAACTGAACTTACAAGCTCAAATGGGCAGACTAGGTGGGCCATAGGCCCTTATCTGCCGACACTGTCTATGTATCTATGTATCTTCTATTGTGAATACAACAGAGGATGAATACATTATTATTATGGTTGCTAGTTATCTGAATATTATTTCATTAATTAGTAGGAAATATGATTAATGCATGTTTGTGTGCTATTGTTAGCTGTATATGATGTTGGAGTTTTAATTGTACAGTACTTTATATAGGGATTTTTGATGTGTTTGTATGTACTTTTACAATGTTCTATGGCCAAGGCCACTGATTTTCATTTTACTGGAAAATCCGGTAAATTTCCAGAATCAGAGCTGCCTGAACACTGGTAAAAACAAAGATTTCATGGAATCTGGCATTTTATATCAGATCAGTGAATCTGCAAAAACTTGTATTTTCTTATAATTCCTTCCTGTACTATTTTCAGTTTGCTTTATTTAATGCTATATATATAAAGTCTTCTTTTATTCTGATTATTTATGCATACAGTAAAGAATGATAACAGAATCCGGTAAAATCTGGAAATTATAGAAACAATCACCAGTGTAATTCCGGAATCTGAAGGCTTGAAAATGGAATTTCATTGTTTTAATCTCTGTAAATCAATGGCCTTGTCTATGGCCAAACAATTAAAAACGTTGTACTTTGACATGAGTGTAGTGGTTATGCTGGTGTGAACATCATTTAAAAATAACATCAGGTTCACAGGTTGCACACTTGCCATCTGTGCAGCAACTAAGCTGGTGAAAATCTCATCTAAAAAACACATCAGTTTCTACTTCTCATACTACTGCTAGCAATTATCGCCATTAAATAAATGTTTCATTGATTTCCTGTTACAGTTAGGAAAACTCCTTAATTCTGATCCTTCTTCAAGTTGTTGAATTACTTTAAATTTAATCATTAAATTGTTTTGATCTGTAGACCATTGTCTTCTTACTCGATTACATGCATAGGATATAGTCAGCCAACATCCCATTCCAGATGTGTGAAGATGGGCCTCTGTATTGTGAAGCCTAACCTTTTGTTTTGGGCCATGCTAATCTCCTTATGCAAATTTAGTGCTACAACTGAGTTTCTCCAGGACTGTTTTGGCTCACTTACTTTTCCTTTGTCATTCTGAATGAAGCATATACACTATGCCCATGCTCAGCATGATTTGTGCTGAGTAAGGTCTTGAAGCATTCACTATACCTCACATTTTGTCACTTGAAATTTGGGACATGGACACTCAAAATGAAGGACAATGATTAACACTAACCCTCATGATGATCAGGACACATCCTGAAACATGGAGATACAGTATCTCAGAACACAGACACCATTGTATTTACTTGTACCAATATTAGCAGCTGAGAATGAATTTCTACCACGAAGCAGGGTGCCACTTAGGTAGGGCAGAGGGCACTTGCCCCTCCCCGTATTTGTGCCTAGATTGTTCTCATGGTGTGGCAAAAGTGGTATTATATTTGGATTTAATCTTTAGCACAGTAAGTGCCCCCTGGCCTGTATGTGCTCACGCTGCAGGTGCACGCTTGTTTTGACTGTGTTTGTATTGTGTTGTTCACTCTTTCCACCTATTAGCAGTGGTACCATCACATGTGATGTGGAGGAGCTCAGGCAAGCAAGAGCACAAGTCTTGGAGAGACACTGTCTTTCTCACCACAGAGTAGACAGGCTACACACTACAGCTTTGAGGTATTGATGAGCACTGAATACTATAGCAGTATTGTGGTGGCATATTTTTGTTGGTTTTACTCTTAATGAGTTTCCATCTCCCTGATGGCTGAATGGGCAGAAGGTGAGCTAGAAGCTAATTCGAGATTAGACTACCTACAGTACTTATTCTACTAGGCTCGCTTCACAAAATAAACAGCAAAGGCCCCCACGGAAGCAAGCTAGGCCTAGCAGCAGTGGTGACAGCAGTGTGGGCAGCCTTCATATGCTTTGATCAATGCAGTGTGGCAACAGCCAAGCAAGAAGCAAGTAAAACAGGTTGGGTGGGTTCAGTTGGTAAAGTGACTTGGTCATGGACCAGGGTGCGTACCTGGATGATCAGTTCTAGCATTCAGATTCAGGCAGAAGGATGGAGATGGAACAGACCAAAAACTGGGCTGGTGACACACTGGCCCAGGCTGCAGGTTTGGCCAGATGGCCTGGTAAGTAAATTAATTTTTATGTTTTTACAGGGGATTGGAGAAGGACAAAGGACTGAAATATTGATGTGTTTTCACATTTCTGCACCTTTGGCAGCTTCATGACCCATATGGGTTGAGTACTGAATGGAATGCAGTGAGGAGAGAAATCAGAACTTTTTGGAGGCGGAACTTCAGCTAGGAAAAAATTGGTTCATAACTGGGTAGGTTTTAGCCCAAATCTAATGCATTGCTCCAGAGTATAGACAGATGAATTTTATACATTTGAATCTTTCCTGATTTGCTTAGCACTTTTCAGTCAGAACATATACATTTTACAGTACATTTTAGAGACATGCCACATTCTACAACTTGTCACTAAGGGACTAACTAACACCTGGCCTTCACTGGTTGTTGGCTCTCACCTGCTGAAATCTGAAATAGCACCACTGAAATAAAGTCTAAAATGACAGGAAATCCTCTGTGTGAGCAGCATGTTTTCCATGAGGGATGAGCGAGGAACAGAGCAGATTTCATGAGTAAAATGAGTGCTGTCTCTTGAATTCAGGAGCAGTTGAGCACTATAGGTTGCACTGACTATTGGAGCCCCACCATAGTCAACTTATGCCCCAGTGAAGCTGACCTCCACATCCCCATGCTCAGGCACATTGTCACAAAGGGTAAAGAAGACTGCAGGTGTGTGCACTATTGAAATGAATGAGGATATTTTTCATTACTATTTCATACATTTTGATGTGGAGTTGGAGATTAATAGAACCCCACGCTTGACTAATAAAGGGCCTTGTTAGTAGAACAATGGTCTTCATTATTCTCCAACTCGCCATCATAATATATAAAATAGTAATGAAAAAAACTCCTTTCATTTGAAGGGGTAAGCCCAGCGCTCTGATCCATGGACATCATCTCTTAAAGACTCCTACATCTGGCTCCCTAGTACTCAGGTAAGAAACTCTCAACTTAGATCTGTACTTGCTGATAAGTCTGTAGCAGCATGACTGTACCTGCTATAGTGTGTGTGCATGGGGGAGGGGACTAGACATGTGGACAAGTGTTGAGTTATTCTTACTTTTGTGTTTGCACCTCAAAGTCTGTTTGTGTGGAAGCATTCATAACTATGGAGAGAAAATAGTAGGAGTACAGGCCAGACAGAAGTAATTAAGTAGTTTTTGGGTAGGTGTGTGCATTGGGGGTAAAAAAACACACATGTTGCCATTGGTATATGTATTACAGTTCTGCTGGGCAGCTGAGATGAGGTGGGACAAAAAACTAAAATGTATCAGTGGCTATATGCATATTTCTATTGAAGTACACGTGAGCCATATGTGTGCAGGCAGTATAGCTTAGTGGTTAAAGGCACTAGACTACAAATCAGGAGACTTGGAGATGAGCTGAAGACCTGGATTTCAATATCAGTAGTTTTTTTATTGTTCACAAGTTATGCCATTACAATCACAACATTTAAAATATTTAATCATTCATACTTCCTGTGTACAATTTTAAAACTACATCATCATAAAAACATAGGCCAAGATATTCAAAGGAGATGTGCTATGTGCAACTGAGTTGTGCCTACGCATCCTCAGAAGTGCTCCCAGGGCAATATTCAAACTCTAGAGATGTACTGCCCAACTCCAGATGTGCCTATGCGCATCTATAAGGTATGCAGTGCATCACCAAAAGCGTACCATGCATATACAGCACATCATGATATTCAGCCGAGATATGTGGCACATCTGAGAAATGTGCTGCATGCATGGGCAGAAAGTTACACCTTTAAAAACATGCCTAACTGGAAGCCACCTATAGGTGGGCTGTTATATTGCATAGTGCAACACAGCAGCCACCAGCCATGGGTGACCACCCACCCTGTACCGTAAACACAGAACAAAATCTCCACATACTCCCTGGTATTCTATTGGTATCTTCCCTCCACAACTGGTACACTGATAAGAATAAACAACAATGAGATCACGTGATGCCATCGTGAAGCTCACAGCTCCTACTGACTGACTCCCTCCAACTCACATTAAAAGAATCATTTTACTGCTTAAAAGCTTGATTTTCCTGTCTACACAGTATCACTAGCTTCCTTAATGCCTCCTGACATATCCGGCGTGAAGCATAGAGATTTTGGAGCTGATCACAACAAAATACCTCTGCTTCTACTCTGCACTATCTCCATAATACAGGTTGAAAATCATGAGGCTCCCCAGTTCATCGCCACTTGCAGACCTCTGAGAAAGTGCGAAATGACCAAAAGAATCAATCGGGGACCACACTGAAATCACCTGTGAATACAGCAGCATCGCAAACCTTGACCCCAACAGAAAAAAGTTCATGGAAAAACTTTTACCATTCAAAGTAGCACTACAAGAAATCACAACTGAGTTAAAGTCAGTACATGGGAATTAACAGAAATTTATCAAGCTATTTCAGATGTCGTAGCCCGGACCATGTCCTTGGAAGGATGGAAAGACAGAATGAAGCCAGAAGTTACTACATTGAGATACAGACTGCACAACATGGAAGCCAAACTAGAGGATCTGAAGGCTGTAGCCACTAAAATAATATTATTATTTTCAGCCTTCCAGAAGACTCAGAAGGAACTACCCTATTCTCTTCTTACAAAAATGTTAGAGATTGCTGGACCCTCTCTAACAATACTACATACATTATAGAGAGGGCTCACCATTTGCTAAGACCTAAGCCAACATCCAGCAAACCACCCAGGCTCCTCATAATAAAATTGTTAAATTACTTGGATAACAGGCATGTTCTGAACAAGGTCAGAGAGCTACAACAGGTACTGTGGGAGGGCCAACAGTTACAATTTGCCCAGGACTTACCAGCGAGTGTCCGGCAGCGCAGATCAAAATATCATCCACTCATCACAAAATTCATTGCTGCTGGCAAAAGTATAAGGTCCAATATCCATCACATCTCTCTGTGCACCATGATGGGACCTAGCACACCTACAAGACATCTCAACAGACACTCCCAGTGCTGCAGGCTATGTTCCCAGATTTGTTTGGTTCCTCTGTTGAAGTTTCTATTGTGGGGAACTTGCTCGGCTATTCCTGCTGGTGCTCTACATGGATATGCCAGTTTTTCTGTGCAACGACTGATGATATACTGACTAACCACAAGAGGGCAGTACAATATCGAACTTTAGAGGAATTGCTTAAGTCTACATTTTTCTCCTCAGATGTCTGTTCCCTGTTGGGATAACTATCTGTTCAGAGTTTCAGAACAATTTCTTTGCTCTGATTTGACTATAAATCTTGGTTTTACAGTTAGCCAAGACTCAGAAAGATCCATGAATATCTCTCTGCGTTAAGAGAATTGCACAGCATTTTATGTTTCCTTCCATAGCTTTAATTACTTGAAGACACTGGACCCAGTTTCTTCTCAGTACTCTACTCATCAGGCTAACATTTAGAGATATCCACTTGATAGACATTACCATTTCTACCTTTCTGGTCTATGTTTTTGGGCAATGGTTCCTGTTAGATGGCTATTTTATGTTTGGAACTTTAAACATTTGTGATCACTGTAGTTTGCAGCGAGTTGGAGGGGAGGGAGGGCTAGATGGGGCGAAGCTGTGGTTTCAACAGGGCATTATGCATAGTAAAAGGGGAGGGATTGCCACAATTGTCATATGTGTGTTTTCACAATAATTCTTTTATTTTTCATTACCATTACAGGGCTGCAAATTATGGCCAGCTCAACTTTACATTGACCCATTCAGGGTAGTATAAAATTGGTTGTGGATCATGGGATGTTGGGAAAATGAAGGGTGGCAGAGGGTATTGGTCGCAACCATATACCTCTCTTCTGCATTGTTGGTTTTACACAAAATGGTTGTGGGACAGATAAAGGTAAAGGACGTGGAGGAGTTTAAGGTACAGATGCAGCACTGCTACTACTACCAAGCCACCAGGTGAGAGGGACAAGTCTAAGCATTATATGGTACCAAAATTGAAGCTCTTATGCCAAAAGTTCTTATAATGGCCTGTCTTAAAGTTTGTTCTTGGAATGTGAAGGGTGCAGTCTCCAACCAAATGTGCCAACATATTATTACATCTCCAGTAAATTAGATATCGACATTGCTTTTCTTCGGAAACACATCTCCCATCCTCCCAGATTCTTCAGTTATGGTGGACATGGGTAGGACAAGTACTGGGTATGGGACCCAACACTCAAAGAGGGAGTCACCATACTAGTGACACGTAGACTACCCTTCCGACTGCTGAACTCTATACTAGATAATCAGGATAGACTCATTTGAATTAAGGCTCTACTAGGGCACTCAAGTAGTACTTGGATCTATCTATGGCCCAACAACAGATGATCCCCAGTATTTTGTTTCTCTCATGTCCCAACTGATCCCATGGTCTTTCAGTCCTTTACTGCTAGGAGGCAATTGGAACTTAGCATATTGTAATATATTGGATCGCTACAGATCCAATAGTTCCCTCCCTCCCGGCACAGTTGGCCATCAGGAAATGATGGACATGGTGGGTCTAATTGATCCATGAAGGAACTCTTCTCCTTCCATTCCATTCCCCATAATTTGTTCTCCAGGATAGATTACTTTTGCTGGATACGGACATCTTTCCTCGATACTATTGTGCAATTAACTTTCCAAGGTTATCTTGGACCACCATCCTATCTCATTACAATTGAAACCAGGTTTCCTACCCCATGAGACAAAGTATGGAGACTCAATAACCTCTTACTGAAGTCCAACAATCTAATTTCTCACCTTACCACTTTTCTTACTAAATTCCTTGGCGTTAATTCCCCTCGCCCAAATTGGATATGTAGGGGCCTAAAATGTACTTTGAGGGTGAACTTATCCAGCTGGCCACCATAAGAAGAAGATCACCTCACAAGTTACCTCTGCCTTGCTCCAAGAAATAAGGAGAGCAGAACTATAACTTCCAGTCGCCCATCTTCTCAGGACCTTAACAGCTTAGAGATCCTCAGAGACCATTACAACCATCTATTAATGGAAAAAGCAGAGCATCTGCTCAGGGAGACAAAGCAGGCAAATTATTAGCATTGTGGCTCTGAGTTCAAACTGTGGATTGAATAATCCTCTCCATTGCATTTCAGCTGAAACTCTCATTACCTCTCCATGGAGATAAACTGCTTTCAAGTACATTATCAGGCACTATATTCTCATCCCAAAACTCCCTTTTTCTGAACAGGTTGACCAGTTCTTAAACAATCTCTACCTTCCACAAGTAGAAGATCACCAGATAGATATACTAAAGCACCTCTTTCAGTATCTGAAATATTTGCTGCCATAGAGCCCCTGCCAGCAAATAAATCACCAGGTCCCCATGGTTATATGGCAGAATTCTATTAGGGTTTTTAAAAGCAGCTGGCCCCTATTTTATTAAATACATATAACTATATACATCAGCATGGTATATCAGACTATTCCCTTGCACAAGCCATGAAAGTGGTTCTTCCCAAACCGGGAGGGACCCTCTTTGTCTCATTTCTTTAATAAATGTAGACTTCAAAATATTAGCCAAAATTCTAGCCGATAGACTTGCTAAAGTATGGCAGGGTCTTATAAGCCTGGAGCAGGTTGGCTTCATCTCAGGTAGGTACTCCTTAGATCATATGCACAAATTGGCCCATCTTATCTCTGCATCCAGGGACACCTTAACTCTGTCAGCTTTGGTTTCCCTGGATGCAGAGAAGGCCTTTGACAGGGTCTCCTGGGATTATCTATTTCACCTCCTGCCCAAGTATCCTCTTCCCCTCAATTCATCAACTGGATCAAAACTTTTGACATGCACCACACTGCCCAAGTACTTTGTAATGTTTTTATCACATTCCCCTCTCTCCAACAACGCACAAGATAAGTTGCCTCTCTCCTATTTTTATTTGATTTATATTTAGAGCCACTTATCCATAGTATTAACACCCCAAGTCTTGGGGATTTCTGTTGGATACTGCTACATGTGTCCTATCCTTCTAAATCAATTCTTGCCGCACTGGATATTGCTAAACAATTTGGTAGGTTGTCTAAGTATAACCTTAATATTTCCAAAACAGAGATAATGCCCTTAATGCTCACACATTTTCAGTTGAAGCATCCCATTTGGGACTTTGGTGGATTATGGATAAATTGAAACAAAATGGTTATATTAAATGCACGCTGAAAACAGAAAATAGAGTTGAAATGTATGTTTCCACCTTAGGTCTTCTTCAGGAAATATCTAAAGAAAAAAAAAACAGTTAGTGTAGAGGAGAGGTAAAATGAGAGAGATATATATGTGGAGAGAAGTGATAAATGGTAAGATTAAGAGAGAATCTGTGAAACAAAAAGGTGATGATGGGAAAGATAAAGCATAATGGGAGTGAAAGAGCTAGGGAAGTTCCCAGGTGGAGACTAATTAATTATGGATGAATTGAAATACTTGAGGATCTTTCTTTCGACCTCGAGCTCCAGCATGAAACAATATAATCATGATAAAATTGTCCATAAATTAAAACAGATTTAAACCAATGGTCCTCACTTCCTCTCTCACTATGGGAAGATATAAATGTCATCAAAATGAATGTACTCCTCGCTTGCTATTCCCTCTGCAAATGATCAACTCTTTTCTCCCCAAATCATGGTTTGTACAAATACAAAGTCACATCCACTTTATGTGGAATGGAAAAGCACCAGGAGAGCCCTCACCAAACTACAGTGAAGTAAGGCTAAGGGCAGTTTACAATTACCTGATCTTCTTCTTTATTACTTTTCAACCACCTGTGCGATAATTCTGTAATGGTTGAAGGACCCGATGCCAACTGACTCCTCACTTTATTCCCCCTTTGGCTGCAACTTGGAAGAACTTCTCTGTTCTTCCCAGGGTATTGATCTTAGTGCACTCATTTATGCCCCTCTGAAAAGTATTCCCAAAAGTTTACTGAATATGCCTCTCAAGGCCACCCTCCAAGTCTATGCCCAACTATGTACTACAACCCACAGCTCTACTATAAAATATGTGTCCCAAGCTATACTTAGGAACCTGAACTTCAAAATTGGAGGCAAGCCTTTAAATTAATTCTTCTAGCCATTTGTTTTGTTTTGTCTATTATTTTGAAAAATGAAACCACTTTTCAAGAATATTGCTCACCTTGCTATTCAAGAATATTTTCCTTCAATTCTTCAGGATTGCCACTGAGGTCTTTTAAAATTTCTTCCAGTATTTTTGTTTAAGATTTATAATATAAGGGACAAATGATTAATAAGTGGACCACATCGTCTTTGCCCATGCCACACTATAATTTTTATTTTATTTATTTTATTTTATTGAAATCTAGGATTACAAATACCTTTGAGCAGGAACTGCCCATCTACAAGGTTCCACGTCAAAGGAATGGGGGTATACATACATACAAGGTCAACATAATAATACATAGTTACACACTAACAAGAAGTAGAGACTGAGGCTTAGGAAATTCCAGTAATTCAAAATGTGCCAAATGTTAGGTAGCGTGACATAACCAGCCAAGGGCAATCTTGAAATAAGCACTGCAGGTGAGAGGGAAGGGGGTATGCAGGCAGGAAGGCCATTGTCAGAGGGTGGAGGTAAGGGTAAGAGCTCTAAAGGGAGGAGAGGAACTTGCCATCAAAGTCATAATTATTCCTATTAAATAATGCTTTCAGTCTTTGCTCTGCTTTCATTTGAATCTATATTTTGTGAAAATGTTTCTATTTTTGGTACTTTAATTATTTGGAGGTATTTCTCTAGTTTAACATTTTCTTACTCTTGCCATCCAGTTGCTTGTTTTGTATCTTGCATTGGATTCTTTTTTTATACTGTATGTCTCTTATTCTATTTTAATGTCCATTTTAACCTCAATAAATGGTTTTATTAGTGTATGCATGATTTTTGCAGCATTCTGTAAGGTTTAAACCATAGTTCTATAACCCTGGTCATGGGAAATGTAAAGTTGTTATCCTTGAATCTGATGTCTTCTTCTAGGCATTTCCAGAGTAGCCTAGTATTGTCCACACTGTATACTTTTTGCCAGTAAACCGTTATCCTCTCCTGAATCACACTTTGTAGGGTATGTGACCTAGTTCTGTTCTCACCAGGTGGATGGGGCTCCTTGTGGAAGTCCTAGTAAATTTTTTAGTTTGTATTTAATATTTTATCTATTTTATCTGTACTATTCAAACCCCAGATCTTTGTTCCATATAGAACTTGGACTCTTGTTTTAGCAATTATCATCTTGATAATGCTGTTAATGGAATTTCCTCCATATCTATGTGCAAAACCAAACAATACTGGAGGAACTTTTTAACTTATATTTCTATCCTTTTATATGTCCATTCCAAATTTAAAGTGCCTGTTATTGTAATCCCTAAATAGTCAAATCATTTTAACTGTCTGATTTCTTTTGTCTATCCTAAGACTACATGGTTTGTTGTAAATGTTGTTACCACAGATCAACAACTTTGTTTTTCCATGTTAATTATAAGGTCAGCATTTTGTAAATCTTGGTTTAAATCCTTAAGCTTTTTTAATGCTTAGTTCACTAGTTGAAATGATAATAATATAATTTGTGAATACTAGATATGTGCACTGACAGTTGCCTATTTTAGGCAGATGTTATTCAGTCTTGTATAATTTTATTAGGATTTGATTTAAGAATGGATTAAACAGGATAGGGGAGAGCACAGCCCTGTCTCATACCTCTGTTTCCTTCAAATCCTTGTGTCTTCTCTCCCATTGAGTTGTATCTAATCTGAATGTTTGTGTATGAATATAATCTTTTATTGTTTCTTTCATAGCCTTCTCTAGTCCAGTCTAATGTTTTCCATAGTAGCGTTCTACTGGCATTAGCAAACACTGCCTTTAAATCTATGAACAAGCAATATATTTTGTTTCTTGATTTTAGTGTATTTATATTCGTGTGCTAATGTAAAACATCGGTCCAATGTTCATTCATAAACCCAGCTTGGGCTTCATCCATTTTAGTATTTTCACATATCCAGTTTCATTTTCTGTTTCTTTTATTAATTATATTGGAAAGGCATGTGAGCAAAAGCTGCCCATTTTCACAATCATCCAGTTTAGGACAAATACAACAGGAGGTTATAAAATTTAAGGCAAACAGTCAGAGGATCACACTAAGGAAATAAGGAGGTCAGATCTAGGACAAATGAGAACAGATATGACACTAAGAATTTTAGAAAACAATAAGTGCAATGGAAGAAAGTGCCTGGCATGCTCAGACCTGGAGATCCTACCTCCATGGTATAAGGGCAGGATTCAGTAGTAATTCATCTAACTATTCTATTTTGAGAGTCCTTGTAAAATGTGTTTGGTTTATATCTATTAAACTAATTGGCCGATATCAAGCTGTATCCAGTTTATCACTTTTCTTGAAAAGTGGAATGATTATTGAATTTCTCCAAGATTCTGGTATATTACCTGTTGTTGTGATTAGATCATAATGCATTTTAAGAATCGATACCCATGGTTCTGGTAGCTTCATGAGTTCATCAAAGGGTAGACCATCAAGACCTGGGGCCTTATGTCTTTTAAATGCTTGAATGGAATTTATTATTTCTTCTACTTCTAATTTGGCATATAGGGGTTTCATTTCTTCCATTTATGAAGACCTGGGCTTGAATCTCATGAACCCTAACTTATATATGGTGTGATCCTCAACAAGTCACAAAACTTTTATGTGTGCAGTTATCAGTGACTACTTGCTTTTTGTACACATGCCACATGCATCCAGTCTGTTTCAATTTAACATAAAAGCATGCTTTCCACACTTACTTGCTGCATGTATGCCACATGCATGCAATTGGTTACAATTAACATTTAAATCATGCTTGCAGTATGCATATCATGAGTAGTTTTATGTGTGAAGCAGGAAAACATTCCATTTAATTATTTCTGTAAGGGAAGCAAGATGGCGTTTTCCTGTCTTGTGTTGACCTCAGAACTGCATTCCTATTGGTCCATGGATGTAATTTCCTGTTTTTCATTAAATCTTCTTTCATGAGTCAACATTCTTCTTTTGGCAGCATTTCATGAAAGAAGAATTGTTAGCTCATGAAACAAGAAATCTCCTCATAAAACAGGAATTTTCTTTTCCTAGAGAAGTCATGCAGGATAGCTTATGAACAGTGAAAAAATGCACATTGGACTTATATTTATGATGGAAAACATTTAATGACATGTATTTATTGTTTATTATACACTCAACTGATTCTGTTTGATTGAAGTATAATCAAACAGTTTATTTATATGTTCTTAAAGGTACAGAAGGTGTTGCTAACCCCCAAAATTGAAAACACTGTAGTGATTTTTCTTTCTTTTCATATATACTGAACTGTGTTACAACTGTTGCAGCACTTTTTATTACAAGACAAATTGCTACAAGACAATGTGCTCACAATTTGAAAAGATGTAGAAAGGTACTTTGCTAAGCATGGTCTGCCTTGCAAGACTGATTCTGCCATATTACATACTATGGCAGAGGCAACAACTGATACCTCTGATTTTCACAAGTAAAGAAAACCAGCAAACCCAGCAGATATGGCACAAAAGCAGCTCAGAACTTCAAAACAGAGCTGATACCAAGAAAGCAAAACTGCAAAAGTAAAAATACAGCTGAACATCAAAACCACACCAAACCTCATTGTTAGGAGACTATAAAACACATGGTTTAATGAAACAACAGGCAGCACCCCTCGATAAAAACATGTTAATGAGCACAAAGGGCTTTACATGAACTTATGAGGAGAGTCAATCTCATAGGCGTGTGGAGAATTTTGAACCCTGAAGTTCATCAATATACTTTCTTTTCTTCCCGCACAAAACATTTTCTAGAATTGATTTCCTCCTCATAAGCTTCTTTGTCCTGCTGGGAGTTGTTAATGCTAGTATACATGCCAGGGTCATTTCTGACCATTCTGCCAGTATCCCTACTACTACTAATTGGACCTGGGATTAAGAGATACCCTGTGGTGGCTAAATACTCAGCTGCTACAGAGGCCCCAGTCACTACAACAGATCAAAGATTTTGTATTAAATTTCATAGAGATCAACAGGGACTCAGTGAGCAGAATAGATGTGGTTTGGGTGACGTTAAAATGTGCATTGCAGGGAGAATGTATTTGAATTGCTGCCACAAAACATTGGCAGTCAAGCAATTGTTGGACTCCTTACTTCACTCAGTTGGTCAACTAAGTGTACACTTACCAGACACCCACCAGATTAGGATTAGGTCAAATTACATGGTTTGCAGACCAATACTTTAGTTTAATGGCACAGAAAGCTGAGCTCTCATTGAACAAAATTTCAATATCTAGATATTGGGGAAAAGCTGGTAAACTATTGGCCATGAGACTACGGCAAGCGAAGCATCAGATTCATCCGGGTATCAAGCCAGATAAAGATAAGCCAGTGGCCACAGCCCCTACAGTGATAGCAGAGATTTTAAGGTAATACTATCAAAATCTTTATTCAGTGGACTTAGCCAAATGTCCTTCTGAAACAGAAATACTCAATTACCTTAGTTTGATAGCCCTTCCTAAATTTTGACTTCCCAAAACCATTTTCCTTGGTGGGCCCATCACCATCAGGGAGGTGAGGAGTGCTGTGGAACAGCTCCAACTGAATAAATCCCAGGCCCCAATGGTTTACCCAATAATCTCTGTAAGTCCTGCAAGACAGAATTAGCCCAGTTTTTGACAGATGTTTACAACTTCTGGTTCAAAAGGGCTTTTCAGAACTCAACATTTCTAGGGCCTTAATTACTCTAAGTCCTAAAAAGGTAGGACCCACACTACCAGAGAATTATCACCCCATCTCATTGATTAATATGGATGTTAAACTCTTTGCCAAAATTTTGGCTAATAGGTTGGGACCTATTTTGTCATCCATAATTGGCAAAAGAACAAATTGGGTTTATGACGGAGATCTCGGGTGACCAAATGCATACATTAATGCATCTCATCTTGGTATCCAGGGACTCAGACCTTCCAATGAGCTCTTGTGTCCCTGGATGCCGAAAAACTTTGACAGAGTCTCATGGGACTTTCTTTTCACTATCATGTCCCATTTGGACTCCCTGATGATTTTCTTAGATGGGTCAAATTACTATACTCTGCCCCACAGCCCAAATTCAGTGTAATGGTATTCTTTCTGAGTCATTTAGACTGTGCGGGGTATTAGAAAGAGTTACTCCTGCCCCCCCTTGTTTAACATTTATTTAGAGCCTCTGATCAGGAAATTGATAACCATCCCAACACTTCTGGAATTCAAGTAGGGGAACAGAGTATACTGTCTCAGCATGTGCAGACAGTTTGCTCTTATACCTAGAAGACCCTTGGAAGTGCATTCCAGCTCTTTTAATGAAATTGAGGCTTTTTCTGCTATTTCCTCTATAAGCTTAACCTCTCTAAAACCAACATTTTCCCTTAAACAACAGAGTATCTCAGAGCGATGTGACTGAGTTTGCCTTTCTTGGGAACCCAGCTCCCTTCTATATTTAGGGATCCACGTGATCAGAAATATTACCTCTATGGTTAAAGCCAACCTTGCTGATTTATTGGCTACACTGAGGATGGACCTGGATAGATGGGGAGTTCTCCGCTGTTACTTTCGGGGAGGATTAACATGGTGAAGATGAATGTACTGCCTCATCTCATGCTGGGCTGCTTTTACCCATAAAATGGTTCACTAAGTTACAGTCCATGCTTAATGCTTTTATGTGGCAGGGTAAAAGTTTTAGGCAGTCGTACCTTAAACTTTCTGCACCGAAAGGACAAGGTGGTCTTGCTGTCCCATCTTTTTATACTATTGTGCCCACCACATTAGCAAGCTGGCACACTGGTTGCAGGAGATGCAGGCAATTAACTCACAAAGCTATATTCAATGTGGTTGGAAACTGAGAAATACTGGGCAGCCAAATACAAAATGTTCACTTCCCTTTTGCTATATGCTCCCCTCGTGCAATCCCCAAAACCTAAGGCATACCCCCCTAGGTTGGTCTAGTAAAGCACTACATCAGCTACAAGTACATATCTCATTTAAATGGTATACTTCTTTAGAGCAGCCAGTACTAGGTAACCCCCACTTTTGGATTGGTAATAATCCTATAATATCCTATTGGCCCTCCTTATCGGAAAGAAAGTCATGGATCTGTTTGTTGATGGGATATAATATCTTTTCCTTCATTTCAGGAAAGATTTAGCGTGCCAGAGGATCCATCTTTAAATTCCAACAGCTCAAGAAGCACTTATCTCCCATATGGGAAGAGTCAAAATCCTTTACCAGTTACCGTTGAACTAGTCACAATCCTGCAATTGGTCAAGCTGCCTCATTCAATTTCCATAGTGAACAAAAAGATACAATCCTAAATCCCAACTTGCCCCAGGAGTCTGTTTTACTAGACCCAGGAATTACCATTAGACATTGAAGTAGACTTCTGGAGGAAAATTTGGCTAAACTCTTATGAATTTATTAAACAGGACAGGCTCGACTCATGCAATTCAATATCCTGCACAATCTGTACTTTATACCAGTGAAGCTCCACAGGTTGGGCAGACTGGCCTCCTGTGTGCACATGCCAGGAGATAGTCTGAGTACTTTGTATCACATGTTGTGGACCGCCCCAAAATACAAGGTATTTTGGCAAGCAATCAAATGATCAATAGATCCAATTCTGGGTGTTGACCCATTATTTACACCAGAAGTTTGCCTATTAAATTATTTTCCCCAGCACCCTAAAGTTAGGAAAACACATATGGCTTTGTGCTGCCACAGCAAAACTAACAATAATGAGACACTGGAAGAACAGCACACCTCCATCTGCCATGGAATGGCATAGAGAAACGTTAATGGCACTCAATTGGAGAAACATATATGTTCAATGCGTAACAGGCACCAGACATACTAGAACAAATGGGGAGCTTTCATGCCCTGCTCTTCATCTGGAAACCTAAGCATTCCACTCAAAGAACTCCCTCTAAGTACTCCAAGGGATAAGCCTAAGGAGCCACTTTTGGCCCAGGGTGGGAGTGGGAGGAAATAACAGGGAGGGGTGGGAGGAGAAGGTGAGGAAGTGGAATGGCCCTTCGATTATTGGTTTCTTCTGGTCCTTCATCTATACTGTTAGTGCTCAAATAATATATTGTGTTAAGACCAGTATACTGTGTAAATTGGGGTGGCCATTCAGGTTTCCCAATTGATATCCAATCTGTGGAGTTGCGTATGTTAAACTGAAAACTTAATAAAGTTTATTGAATTAAAAAAACATGTTAATGTTTCATGTTGCTCTGATGCTTTATCAAGTCTTGATAAAGCATCAGGAATAATGAAATGTTGATGTAGTTTTTATCGAAGTGTTACCTGTTGTTTAATTAAACCATGTATTTTATAGTCTCCTAACAATGGAGTTTTGGCATGATTTTTGATATGCAGCTGTACTTTTTATTTTTTTGTAGTATGGCTACGAAGTCAATATTTGCCACACAGAAAAAACAGTCAATTGGTAGAACTGATACAGTAAAACAGAAGTAAAAGTTTACAGTAACACCCAGGAACTGAAAAGCAAGAGGAAAAAAACAACAAGAAATGTCTGTGTATTTATTTATTTTATTTGAAAAAGTTTCACCAGGAAAGGCATAACGAGCTGGAATGGTTCATTTCAGATGCATTCTTGGGGATGGGAAGAGGGTAAGTACAATTGATTTACATATAACACAAATACACATATACAGAATACACAAAAATTAGCCTTCATTCAGTGTACAGTGATTTAAGATAATAATGGCTTCACCACTTGTGAGGTTACCGAGGTAAAAACAGCACTTGTGTAGATAAATTATTTATCTGACAGCTCACCATTGTATATCCTATCTCGCTCTCTCTCTCTCTCTCTCTCTATATATATATATATATATATATATATATATATATATATTAGAGGCAAAAACTCTATTTAATGCATTAGTTAGGGTTGTTCCACAGTGACAAAAGTGAGAAATTCACTGTTGGGGTTGAAAACCCTAACTCCGAATTCACCCTCTAGCACCACACACACACAGACACACACACCCAACATGTTGTATGAGGCATAGCCGAGTGCCACATGTCGCTAGTCAGTGATAAACTGACCATTAACATACTACCTGGGAGTGGCTTATTGCTATCATAACAAAATTGTTTTTAAACAACATTAAACCATGTTCATCATATAGTTAGGCTCTACATGTATGTTAATAAAAACTAAGCGTAAGGCTGTTACAATGTTTACAGTCAATTAGAAAGCTGCATTTCTCAAACCCTTGTTATAATCAGAGATATTATCCCAGTACAACTCCTTGGTTTGCTGAACTCTATTGTTCAGGTGGCCCACCACATGTGGTTTGGTCTGGTGTGGGGCATCAATAGGTAAGGCCATACAACTACTAAGTGTGGTATGTTGTGTGCAGCTGCAATCAGGGATGTGTATGTTTGGTGTACATGGCCTCAGTTTTACTGTTGATCTCCACTGAGCATGCAGTACCTGGTCAGGTGGGTGGGGATGTCTTGTAGTACATTTAGACAATTGTTTGTTATTTCTATCACCTGCTGCTGGATGTCTGTCATTGGTTGTGTTGACCTGGTCCTCCCTCATACTTGCATATATGTGTGTGTGTGTGTGTGTGTGTGTGTGTGTGGTGCTGGGGATGAATTTGGAGTTAGGGTTTTCAACCCTAACAGTGAATTCCTCACTTTTGTTGCTGTGGAACAACCCTAACTAATGCATTAAATGGAGTTTTTGCTTCTAATTGCCTTCTTTTTGAGAATGATAATGAGAAATAGTGAATGTATTGTGGTGGCGGGGAGCGCAGGGCCCGTGATGTCTGTGGCATAGTAACAGGAAGAGCAGCACAAACAGAAGTGCTAACAGTGGCGCACATGATAACACCAAGTGCAAATGACAACGGAAAGAACGCTCTGCGGTGGCATAGACAGGAACAGTCTGCCACGTGATGTGTTGTCACATAGTATTGATACTCCTACAAATGGAAATGTCAATGGGCATGGTACCATAAAGTGAAACAGAAAGAGAAACAGTACTGTAGACACAAATGGCAAAAATAACAGAAAGCATAGCGCAAATGAAAACGCAAAAGGATAAGCACACATAGGGCCCGTGCTCGACACATAATGTGGCAGCGGAGCAAAGGACTAAAAAACCTACCTCCCACGTGATGTGTTGTGGCATAGTAACAGGAAAACAGCGCAAACAGAAGCGCTAACAGTGGCGCACAAAGGTAGCATAATGGCGAATGAGAACAGAAAGGGTAATGAACATGGTGGCGTGAGAGGAGCGGTGTGCCACGTGATGCCTTAACATTGTAACATGGTGCCTGCAAACAGAAATGTCAATGGGCATGGTGGCGCAAAGTGAAACAGAAAGAGAAACAGTATGGTAGACAGAAGCATAGCGCAAATGAAAGCATAAGGATGGCCTTGCGTGGTGGCGTGAAGTCAACGTAAGTGAAGCGGGCATGGAACATAAGCGGAAAGGGCAATGGTAACAGTAATGTAGTGCACAGGCTGGTTTTCCCAAAAAGCTGAATAGAGAAAGACAGTGAGTACAAAGAATGTATGCATAATAATGGGTATTGGAGCAGAAAATGAGGACTTGGAATACTAAATAGTTTATATCTCAGGAACCGTACAGCGTAGAAAAAATTTTTAAAAGTCGTATGATTTATGACTGTCCTAGCTAGTTTTGTACTTAGCTCCCATTAGGGGACTAAGGATTTTTCAATGAAAGTCCGTATCTCATACCGTTCGAGATACGGGCCCTGAAAGCGGCGAATGCCATAATGTTATCCTATGGGAAAAAAGTGAAGTTCGAGCACCATAACTTTGCCTTCCTGTAATATTTTTTCACCAAACTACTGAAATGCACATCTGTGAGCTGTTGACTGTCTTCCTCAAATTTCAGGAAAAAGACCAAACTGTTATTTTGCAGCAGGGTGCTAAAGGATTCCTGTAATCGTCAGGTGCTGTAATGTTATCCTATGGGAAAAATGTCAACTTTGGAGTGCTGTAACTTTGCTGCCATGTAATATTTTTTCAACACAGCACTGAAAGGCGTATCTGTGAGATGTCGGCTGCGTTCTCTCAAATTTCAGCCCAAAACTCCCAACCGTTCTTTTGCAGTGCAGTGCCAAAGAATTGCTGTCATTTTCCACAGACTAAAATTACTGTCGCAATTTAGAAAGCTTTCGCAAACATTGCGACACTTCGTGAGCAAAAGCACTTTATTGAAAGTACTTTTCAGAAATCTAAAACATATTTCTGGGGTGTTTTACCCCAAAAATAAAGACATGGCTAGCATCCTCAGGGTCCGACTAGGTGAATACAAACATAATTAGGTTGCTAGAGGGTCCCAAATTTAAATGCCAAGCATTTTTCTAAACACCAACTGAAAACAAAATGGCTGATTTGTGAAGTAACAGGCCCATTTGCGAAAGTAAAAATGCATTTGCTGAAAGTGTTGAACTTTTGTTAACTTTTCCTATTGACTTATAATGGGAAATTGTTTTTAATAACTTTTGAACCGTTTAATATTTTCACCAAATCTTCAAAAGGCATGTTGGGGACCCGGCTGCCGTTCCCTGAAGATTTCGGGCCAGTCAGCGCAAACCGTGCTACCTGTACGCGTGACCGTAGAATTCCAGAAAAGCGTAAACATCTGGCTAAATCATGCTTAATAACTCCACAGCTGTGTATCTGACCAGTACAAAACTTGGCAGGTGCCAAGGCCTATGCTCTTGATTGTGTATTCAAAATTTCAGCCAAATCTGTCAAACAGTTGCAAAGTTATTAGGGTGCAAAGTTTTGGGGTTTAACATAGAAATGGCTCCTCAACCCTAACTATGGTAGTACTACCGTGCTACCATAATATATTACTGTATATATATATGTATATGTAGGCTAGTGTCCATCAAACTAGACTAAAGTATTTTCAAGATGCTGTCTGCAAAGCAAAACTGAATGCACCATATGTGCAGTAATGAGACGTAAGGGTAAGATAATCAAGAGGAAAGTACAGCTGATAAAATTATGTCTTAAGTAAAACAGTTTGTACATATGGCTGTAAACTTCCAATACATTTGTGGTCACAGATGATGGCTTAAATGAGGCTTAAAGAAAGAAGATGTGAACATGAAAATAAAGTTGCAGCAGTTGTTAAATCTGAAGAGAGACAACTTCTAACTCATCTTTAATGGGTGCTTGCTACAGAGTGAACACAGAGGGCATATTTTGAGGAGGAAATGTACCATCCACAAAGCAAGCAAGTAGCTCTCTGTGTTGATGTAGCTGGGAAAATGCACATCATTTTGCCATTGGTATAACAACTTGATTCGTATGAGCTGGAGGAAGACAATGGCTCTTCAGCAGATTAAAGTAAGACACACTGTCTTCACATGGGCATGTGATGAGAAGTGTAACATAAGGCAAAGGTCTTTGGATGAGATAAAGGACTTCATTAAACTTTTCATTATCAAGAAGACTAATGAAAATATAAACTTATAGAAAACATAGATAAATGCCAAGTTAGATCTCACAGTGGTTTGATGGGGCACTTGCTGACATATTTGAACACTGGAGCTTGTAACAGTGCATTCCATCATATGTGCATGACCGCTGTTTATAATACAGGAATGTGCAAATTTGTCTCTAAAATGTACTGGGTCAGGAGTGCTGTCACTGAATTTGTACTATTACAGTTTTTATTGATAGGATGACATGGGAAGTGCCATCATAATTTTATTAAACAGCTTCAAAAATAATAGGGCTTGCCAACAAAAGGCAGACCAGGTTGTCTAATGGCCCTGCCAGAAATAGAGTATGAAAGAAGGAAAGGGCTGGTGGAAGGGGAGGGGGGAAGGGAGGGGAAGGATCAGTAGAAGGGATGGGGTTAGTGACATCAGGACAGGTGGGAGGGCAATATGACAAGGCAAGCTGGAGACCCAGGGATTGGCTGGGGCGGAGCCTCAGGGGTCCTGATCATGGATCCTGGGGCAGTATATCAGGCCAGGATACCTGCAGAATGACCTCTTTGCTAGGATTTTTAGATTGAAGAAAACAGGACATCATTGACAATCTTCAGGTAAGGCATGTGAGAGCAGCTAGGCCTTATAGGCCATGCGGTCTAGAGGCTAACTCAATGGGTTGTTGATATCTCATTCCAAGTTGAACAGATTTCGCATGTTGCTGAGCATACAGTGTATTATTTGCAGTCTGTCTGTATGATTCTCACATTGTTTAAAAATAATATGCTTATAAACTGGAGGTGGTGAAGTGGAGGCAGCCTGGGCACAAATAGCAGGTTTGAGGTGCATTCCCAGAGGCTAGCTCAGGTAGTTGATTTACTCTCATTGTTAAAAAAAAAAAGGACAAGAAATGCTGTGCATGCCCAGTCATTGGTGGTCATTCTGGCTAAAGAATGCCTGCTGAGATTGCTTGTGGTGAAGGAAGTGCACAGAGCTCAGCAGTTGTGTAGCTAGGGTGCTTTGTCAGAGTGGAGCAGCTGTAGTGGTGGCTGGAAGTAGGTGCCCCGAGGTTGAAGGGCTGGAACTAAACTTGGTTTTCAAGTTGGAGGGCAACTAACCAAGGCATCCGATGCTGTGTGGGCAGGTAGGGAGGGGACACATCGCAGGTGGTTATTGGTCAGTGCCTTGGTGGGTAGCATTGAGATCATTGAGCAAGAGAAAGCCTGGTGTGGTGTGGTGTGCCTGATGGAGGATTCATAAAAAAAAAAAAAAAGAAAGAAAGAAAATGAAGCATTCTTCTCTCTTTGTGTTGGAAGCCGCGTGAGGAAAGGCGGTTCTCATAAAGGCACTTGGTTGTCAGGCATTGAAATAGAGGGGATTGGGGAGGGTGAGGCAAGAGGCAGGTTGTCTGCAAGGGTACACGCAGTGTGTGCATTCAGGCTCTTTGTGAGTGCAGAGCACCTGGTGGGCCTCCATTGCAATGGAAATTGAGGTGGCAATGGGTACTGTGGCAGTGCTTTCATGGTGGTGACAACTGTGACCACATGACACATGAGGAAGGCCCTTCCAAGCTGGCTTGTTGTAGCAGGGCCTCTGATGCCAAGCAGTTTGGAGTGAGCCTATTCACGGAAATGTGGGCTGTGCACTGCTTAAGGGGAGCGGCAGGCATTTTAAAATCAGTTGTGTTTTTGGGGGCAGAATGGTGGAACTGGGGGTTTGAATCAGTGGGTTGTTTGGTTCAGCTGGTTCAGTGCCTGTCTCTGTTTTGGGGTTTTTGGTCTACAGCAGGTGGCGCCAGGGATGGTGCATGAGGCGCAGATCAGACCAAAGGGGTTGTTTGGGCCTTGGCGACCATGCCACATATAAGTAGCTGGTTTGGGTGTATGGCAGCAGGAAGGAGGGCCTTCCAGGCAGGGGTGAGTGCTCAGGCCTGCAAGAGTGTACTGGCTTGCCAGGAGCATGGCCGCTGGATTTATAGGAGCACAGCAGGTATGCTTTAGATCGGGGCAAAACAGTGTGGGTTTGACAAAAAAAAAGGATAACAGGGAGCACAGCACATTGTGATGCCTCCCAATATGAGGGCAGGAAGATGCACCAGGGAGCAAGGGAGAGAGAATGGGACAAGCATGCGGTTAGTCCGTGCAAGCTGGAAAAAGAATGGGGCCTAGTAAGGGAGGTTGGCCCCACGCAGTCTCCTGATGTTTTCTTGGGAGCTTGGAGTGCAGATGAAAGGGACTTCAGCAAGGAGGCTGGGGTGTAATGTGAGGGCTTGACTCAGGCGGGCAAAGGGCAAGGCCTGCTTGGGGTGGTGGAGAATTAATGGAAGCCCAGGCATGGGTAGATTTAAACATAATAAATAAATAAAATAATAATAGCCTGGGTTCTGAGCCCCCTTTAAAGGGCTGCATCTTTCACAAGCAGGACCACAAGACCAATTGGGCAGTTGGTGGACTATGCAAAGGGGAGATAAATATGAAAGATGGATTAGTGAGGTCCCTACAACCTCAGTCGTATGGGGTTTGTGTACACTGGTCTGAGCATTTGTTTCTCACCCATCTCCATGCAGTGACTGAAGGAACAGCAATGGCACCCTAGCGAACCCCAATCTCAGGTAAGATGATACAGGAGGCAGAAAAATTGATGGGGCAGATGATGGAGCAGGTAGCGAGCAAAGCAGAAATGGGCAGAGGAAGAAGTGCAGAAAAATTGAAAAGAGCATGAGCAGCACCCAGGCAAGGAAGAGGGAAAAAGCCTCAGGAGGGAGATGCCACCCCGCACCCATCCCAGCACCTTTGCCCACACAGTGACAGACAAGGAGAGCCCTGATGGTGCTAATATTGATGTGGATCATATGGATGAGAATGGGTTGAAAGAGTTTTTAGAGGGTTACTGGGCAGCATGGGGATACAGGGATCGAGAGGATGGAGGCGGGCTATCAGGCATTAAAAAGCAAAGTGGTAGGGATGGACAAGGCAGGGTGGCAAGTCAGCTGGCAGAATTTGTATTATGGTCCCCAGGGGTGCTATGGGGGATCACGTTCTAGCCTCAATAAAAGAAAAATGTGAAAGAGGACATTTCGGGCTACTGGACGAGGGAAGTCGGAGATGGCAGTAGTAAGGCACAAGAGGCTGAGGAAGCGAGGTATAAAGTAAAGACCATTGATAATTGGCAAGGTGGTTTTATCATTTATAGTGCTTTAGTATTGGAAAAGCAGTTGGAGCTAGCCATCCTTTACTGACTTACATGCCCATCATCAGGGACACCTACAAGGTGAAGGTAGGTTATGGGTGGCTCAAATATGATGAGGCTTTTGGAGGATTGGTGGCAAAGGGATCTCTGATGGGATTGTACCCAGTCTGAGTTGTGAGTGAGGATCCTCTCTGGGGAGGTGGGTGGCACTGGAGGCGATCATGGGAGGAAGAACCGCTCATCCCCCACCAGTGGAGCCAAGACCTGCTGGGGTTTCAACAAGGCCAGCTGCACATGGAATGGCTGTAAATTCAGGCATGTCTGCTCAAAATGCAGAGGGTCACACCAGCCTCCAGCTGCTGACAAGGCAGTGAAAGAGGGGTATGAGTGGGGACATTTTCAGCACCATTCCTTCAGGGGCCCTGTGTGGGCAGGGCAGGGGTGAGGGTGCAGCCACCGGGGACAGCACTTTGCATTCAATGGCTGGCATTAAGAAAGAGCCAACAGGAGGGTGGTGGGGTTACACTGGTGCATACACCCATTTCACTGGCAGTCATAGAGGAGTGGACTATGGACTATCTGATTAAGAGAGCAGTGGAGCTGCTATGGGAAGGTTTTCAAACAGGTTTCCCACTGGGTTTTCTAGGGGCCTGGTGGGGATGTGGGCAAAGAATCTCAGGTCAGTGAAGAGGAAGGAGGACATAGTGGGGGCCAAGATTAAAAGGAAATCAAGATGGAGGCTGGGTGGAGGGGCACTGAGGCTCCCCTGTGCACGCATTCTGAGTTTCCCTGTGGGCATCATACTCAAGAATGCAGAAGGGTAATTCCGCCTGATCCACCACCTCTCTTACCTCAAAGGCTCATCAGTAAATGAGGGCATACCAGACCACCTGAGGGCAGTGTCGTATGCCTCCCTTGAACAGGCCATAACACTCATCAGGGCAATAGAAGGGGTGTGGTTGGTGAAAATGGACATCAAGTTGGCATTTCGACTCTTGCCCATCAGGTCAGCAAATTGGGACCTATTGGGTTTCCAATTCAGGGGAGCATCTATTTTGACAAAGCCACGCCAATAGGATGCTCAGCAGTGTGTTCCACTTTTGAGGCATTCAGCATCTGGGTACAATGGGTATTCGGGGCCTGGTAATAATAATAATAATAATAAATGTTATTTAATATAGCCCCTTTCACACATCAAGGCACTGCACAGTCAACTGAAAACAAACGCAATAAATACAGATAAAATCAAAGGAATTTAGGGTAAGCTTTTCCCACAAAAGGTCTTCAGTGCCACTTAAAGCACTCCACTGTCCTGCACTCTCAGAGCTGATGGGGCAGAGAATTCCAGAGGGTTGGTGCCACAGACCCAAAAGCATGTGCACCAGATGACTTCAAACTTACCTCGGAATCTCTAGCAACCATCATCAGCTGAGCAGTGCTGTTAAAAAGGGGTAAGAACTAGGAGCTCTTTCAAGTAGTCAGGACGCTCGTCCATATAGGGCCTTGTAAATCAATAGACCTACCTTAAAGGTGATCCACCACTGAATAGGCAGCCAATGCAGATCACGCAGCACAGGGGTAATATGAGTTCTCCTAGAAACCCCAGTCAACAAACGTTCTGCAGAGTTCTGCACTAGTTGCAAGTGGTGGATATCAACCCCAAGAAGCCCTTGGCAGAGGAGTTGCAGTAGTCAAGATGCAGTATTATAAAAGCGTGGACAAAAACAGGCAGGTCACGGACGGAGAAAAGGTGCTTGATCTAGCAATGTTCTAAGATGGTAAAGGCCAGCTTGACGGCTGCCGACACCTGATGATGAAGGTTCGGCCGTCATCAAGCACCACTCCTAGGTCACGCACCCATTCAGAGGTGAGAATCTGTGTCCCCTCAAGACTAAACCAGAGGAAGCTAGTCCTCAACCCCTCTGTTCTATGTACTGGGACCACTACCAAGACCTCAGTCTTTCCTGGGTTCAACTTTAAACCACTGGCACTCATCCAGTCTTGGATTTCTATGAGGCAGCTGTTCAATACTGAGATAGCATTAACCTGGTCAGGGGCAAAAGACAGGTAGAGTTAGGTGTCATCAGCATAGCAGTGAAACCTTAGCCCATACCATCTTACAATGTCTCCAAGGGGCAGCCTATACACTGTGAATAACATGGGAGACAGTACTGAACCATGGTACCCCACAAGGCAGAGAGAAAGCCTGAGAGGAAAAAATACCGAGACAACTCTCTGCATTCTACCGTGAGGAAAGATGTAAACCATCTGAGAACTGACTCAGACAGCCCAGAGATGGACCTCAAAAGTTCAAGCAGAACCGATGATCCACACTGTCAAAGGCTTATGATAAATCAAGGAGAACCAGGATAGAATGGTGTCTCCGATATCTCACCATCAGATCAATGAGCACCAAAACCAGAGCAGTCAGTAATCTGCCTCTTATGAAAACCCGATTGGAGAGGTTCACATAAGTTATGGGTGGTTAAACGATTTTCCAGTTGAGCTGCCACAACTTTCTCAATAACATTCCCACAAAGGAAGGTTAGAGATAGGCCTGTAGTTGCTAGGTTCTCCGGGTCTAAAGAAGCTTTTGTCAAGAGAGGTGTCACCACCCCACCTTCAGAGAGCTAGGAAACTCACCCGAGTCCAAAGAGCATTGGACGATCCGACTAAAACCAGGCCTATGATGTCACTACAGCCCAAAATCGGGGTAGGGCCGGGTCTAAACTACAGCAAGTGGGATGATTCCCTTGATAATCCTCATAATATCCACAAACTCCGGCAGATCAAAGGTACTTCAGGAAGCTCGGGTTCTGTGACAAGGCACCAACCAACAGCATCCCCCATAGAGTGAATTTGGCAGCACTTCTGCCTGATGTCATGCCTTATTACAAAAAAAACTAGTGATCTCATCACACTTATTTTGTGAAAAAATCAGCAGAACTGCTAACAGGCTAGGTTGCACAGCCTGTCAACTGTTCTGAAAAGTTGAGCCAGTCGGTTCCATGTGACAGTGATTTCCCTGGACAGGAATTCTGTCTTCCTAAGTGAAATTTCTCTTTGATAGTTTATAATGCTCTAACAAAATAAGGTGGTCGGCATCTAAGGCTGTCCTCCACCTGCATCGCTCTAACCCATGCCCTGTCTCTGCAACTCCCTTAGAGTCCCGTCAAACCATGGGGCAGTATGGCGAAGTGGGAGGGGTGAACTCATACAGGAGCAATCAGATTGAGAGCTGAAGAAGTGGTCCTATTATAGGCTGCAACTAACTGCTCGGGATCTGCACTAGTCTCATCCAACAGTGAGAGGTCAATTACTGCCATCAGGTCTTCAGGGACCACATTCCACAATGGGTGATAACTAACCATCTCCACAGGAGCCAACCTACCCAGGGGGCCGAAAAACCGAACTCAGCGGTGTAGTGGTTGGATCAACTGACAGGTTCCACCACCAAATCCAAGGCCTTGATACCCAGGAGGAACACCAAATCAAAGGAATGACCACCATTGTGAGTAGCTGAGAAACAACCTGTGTGAAGCCCAGAGTTGTCATCACCTGGAGAGTGTTGACCAAAAGCGAGGATTAGTCAGCCGATCCAGGCATTGAAGTCACCCAGAACCATCAGTCTGGGTGACTCAATGCCATGTCGGCAGTAAAGTCAGCTACCTCCTGCAGGAACAGCTTCTCATCACCTGGTGGGACGGTAGATGAGGGCTATCCTGCACCCCACACCAGCTACCACAGTACACTCAAATGACCTGGCCTCCTCAACTGGTACACCAGTTAGGCCCAATTCAGTCTTAAAACAGACCGCAGCCCCCGCGTGGCCAATCTCAGGCGATGTATAACCGAGTACCCAGTTGGGATAGCTGCCTCCAAAACAGAGGCAACATTCTCATCCAACCAGGTCTTGGTAGAAGCAAACCAGATCTGCTGTACCAACAAAATCTGCAATCAGAGCAGTCTTGTTGCAAACAGATCTGGCATTGCACTAACAGTGCCCGAGTTGGATGAGGTTGATGAGCCGTCCCAGCTACTTGCCCTCCCAAAATGGAGGTGCCCTTGGGTATGGCATAGGAGAGTAGTACACTACTTGGATGATTTCCCTCATCAGGAGTCAAGGGAAGATGCACAGATGATACTGCGGATCTCAAAGAAATGAGCCAGTGGATAGGGATAAAGCTGGCACAGGGTAAGACTGAGGCCCGCCCGGAGGCTAGAGTTCTTGGGCATAGAGGTAGACATGGAAGAGGGTTGTTTGAGGCCCTGGGAACAAAGTGGCATGCCTCAAGGGCCTACTGGCCTAGGTGATTGGGAGGAGGAGGGTGCTGCTGGTACAAATGCAGCAATTGCTGGGGCACCTTGATTTTGCCTGCAAGGTTATCAACCTGGGCAGGGCATTTATGAGGAGACTGGGAAGGGCCTCAGGAGGTGAAGTTGCTGCACCACTGGGTAGGCGTGTCAAAGGAATGCGGGAGGACTTCCAGGTATGGGAAGAGTACCTCAACAGCTATAATGGGGTGATGTTCTGGCAGGATGATTTGGAGCTGAGTACAGATTTGGAGTTACTCACGGACTCCTCAGGTGCCCTAGGGATGGGGGCATACTTCTAGGGAGACTGTATGTTGGAGGCATGGCCAGAGCAGTAGAAAGAGTAGGGGTGTTGAAGGACATCACATTTCTGGAGATATTCCTGATATGGGTGGCTATCGAGGTATGGGGCTCTAGGATGAAGGAAAACACATTATGTCCTGATATAACAACAAAGGGGTAGTCAAAGGTGATTAATAGGCAAGTGGACAGGACTGAAATGGTGGGCAGGCTGCTCAGGCGCATGGTATTACTGGGTCTGCAGCTGAATCTATCTTTTAAAGCACAACATATTGAGGGTCTGAAGAATGAGGTGGCTGACAGTCTTTCTATTTTGCAGCTTAGAAGGTTTTGGGAACTGAGACTACAGGCAGTGCCACACAGGAGCAGGGTCCTGGACCAGTTATGAGAGGCTGGAGGGACACAGCCAGGGCACTTTACAGGAGTTCTGGTCAGCTAATACATTGAGGGCTTATGAATTGGGTGGGCAAGATTTCAGGAATTCAGAGAAAAGCATGGGTGGGACAGAGACAAGCTGGTCTAGGATGAGCAGGTAAAGAGGCATATAGTAGAAAAATGCCACAGTGGTAGTGCAACTGACCAGTATCGTTGAGTATGCCAGGAAAGGGCTGGCCTGATGTAGCGGTCAAGCAGGAAGTAGAGGATGGCGTAGGCTGGCAGAGAAGGCAGGTAACCAGGTCAGATGGGAAGTGCTCAAAATGTAGCAGTTGCTGGCAGGAGTACTGGGAGCAATGCAGTAGGTATGTTCCTCAGCCAAGGAAGCAGTCCTGTTCTGAGCCATTTTGCAGTCATGGTGGCCTGGGCCTTCTGGGTGGGAGAGTGATAGCCCCAAATAATCAGCTGGGCATAAGCGCTGCAACATAATGACATATGGTGGGGGCAAGATGGAGTAGTCATTCACCTGGCCAGGTCAAAACTGACCAAAAAGGAAGGGGACAAAAGTGTCATTGTTGAGGCAGCCACAGCCTACCATATGTGCAGTGGGGGCACTGGAGGCATATGTGAGTCAACGGAGGAGGCCTGGAGAGGCCTTTTTCAGCATGGGATGGTTTCCCAGTCACTGGTTTTCAGGTTCAGGAAGTGCTCAAGAGGGCATTGGCTTTCATTGGGGAGGAACCAGGTGAATTGCCCCACATTCCTTTCACATTGGGCAACTACAGAGCAGCAGAAATTGGGGCTGCAGTGGAAGCAATAAAGAAGGTTGGGTGCTGGAAATCCGGCTGCTACAAGAGATATGTCAGGTATATGTAACAGTGACTCACTGTTTCTCTTGTTTTCATGGCAGGTTCCTAGAGGAAGGTTTGAATAGTGGGGCACTCCTTCATCTATTGGGTGGAAAGGTTTGCAGTGGACACTTCCAGAGGAGCAAATTGGATTACAACATACAGCACACAAGGGTGCTATGGAAGGGCATTGGGGCATGAGATGGGCACAGCTCTTGCCACTGTTGGATGAGCTCAGGGTCCAGTGGGGCACACCAGACTGTGTGATCATACATCTGGGAGGCAATGATTTAGGGGCCTGCCATGGGGGCTGGGAGGAACATCATAGGAGATTTAGAACAGATTGAGGGGTGGTGGCCAAGGGTGACAATCGTCTGGTCTGACATCACTTCCGATGGGTCTGGAGGGTGGCCAAGGATGGCCAGCTGATTGAGAAAGGTCAGAAAATAGCTGAATAGGAGGATAGCAAGGGCAGTAATTGAAATGGGTGGCATACACATGCAGCACAATGACATTTCCTTTGATTAGGTAGCAGTGTACAAGGTCTGATGGGGTGCACCTGTTGGAATTTGACATGCACCTATTTCTGAGGCCAATTGGGGAGTTAGTGTGAGAAACAGCCAGGAAAGGCCTGAAGTACTAGCCGCAAGAGGGGTCGCCCTCTGTCCATCATAAGCTGGAGCGGCAGTGGAAGAAGAAAAAGGAGCAGGGTAGGGAAAGCGGGAGGTACATGGGCTGAGGACAAGAAACCAGATGTGGTGTAAGCGGGGAGGGATAGGTCCAGGCCCAGGTAGGTGGTGCCAGCCTAGTTTTGGTGTGGAAGAGGGCCAGATTCACAATGTCCGGACCGAAAAGCCAGATGGATGAACAACCAGAAGAAGAGAAGAGCCCAGAACCAAAATGTGGATTGAACTATTTATGTATGAAAATCTGAAGTATTAACATGGGCGATGTAAATATTCTTTGTGCCAAAATAAACATTGCCAACAAGCAACTGAAAGTAAGAAGTTGTAATGTCCATCATTCCTTTGAGGGTTCAGCAGACAATGCAAATTCTGATGACTTTGTAAAGAAGATGGAGAAATGTCTGGCTGTTTATAGTACAGTAACAGAAACACAGGTAATTGACAAATTTTGGAATTAGAGCACCATCAATGAGCTAGCAAGAGAGAAAATTTAAATTTGAATGTGTTTTATTCATACACTTGTTTTATAGTTCTCAAACTGTAAAGTAGGTGTGTACAAAATTGCAAGCTGTAATGGCATGAGGGGACATTTGGTTGCATATTTGTTACTAAAGTGTGTTGCATTAGATGACATTGTGCACATGTGCTTGTACTGTGTCAGAAAGATTAAAAGCAAATGTGCTGACTCCCAAGATCTATTTTAAACAACATGGAGGCAGATGTAACATCCACAGAGTTGCTGCATGAACTTGTTTGAGCTGATTCTAATCTAAACCAGCATTTGTCAATGCTGAACATTTGCTTGCAGTGATGTTTGGCACTTATGGTACTTTATGTTCTGCACTTTTCATTGCAATACTGGATAAAATAATGACCTACAGTTCATAAGGCTGCAGAGTGGGCCAAAGGAAACATCCATATTTAGACCAAGCATGTGAAAACAGCAACCCCCACCCCATTTCAGCAGAACAACATTTATAAATAATTTTATAAACAACAGACTGAAAAGGCTGCAGGGCAGGGCCAAAAGAAACAGTTATTTAGATGGGGCAGGCATGTGAAAAAAAATTGCCAAGCACTACTTACTTTCATTCCCAGCAGCAGTGCATGCATTGACAGCCCAGTTGAATAAATGTCCTAGTAGAAAAGTACCAAAACAACATCATTCTCCACACAGACTAGATTAGAAGCAGCAACATACAGATGAGACAGCAATTTGTTATATTTTTTAAACAGCTGAGCAGCTGCTCTGTAAATCAGGCTCATAAGCAGTTGAGTAAGTAGTAAGTAGGAGTGAAAAATGGCAATGTTGAAAATCTGGAGTGAAATATTAAAAATTCTTAAAATTCTGACGTCTATGGAAACTGCATAATGCATGCTTGTAACACAGTCATTTTGTGTAATTTTCTCACCAGATTTTCAAAATAGGTATTTTGGAACCTCCACTCATGAACAGTGTCACTGTGGTTTTCTTAATCTGTCTCAAACATTGATTTCCCACAGAGACTGCCATTGTTCTCCATAATGCGAAAACACATTTTGAGCAGGAGTTGAAAATGACAGTTATAGTGTTGATAAGGAGGTGTGAACAAATGGCAGTGCTGAAAATCTGGAGTGAAAATATTTAAAATTCTCAAAGTTATGAGTGTGAGTAGTAACTGTGCAATGCACACTTGTAACACAGACATTTTTGGGAATTTTTCACAAAATTTGCAGCATAGGCTTTTGGAGCCCACCTTATGAACAATGACACTGTTGTTTCATTAATCAGTCCCAAAAGGTAATTCCATGCAGTGATCGTGAAATTACTTTTCTTTGAACTGAAGACCACTGCAGACCACTGCAGCAGACCACTGCAGCCAAACTGCTGTCATAGACAGCTGTGTATCCATTGGTGCAGTATGGTCACACCTGCTACACTGAGCACTGAATTGAACAGGAGAGTCACACACCTCCGTACTGTCCCAAAATGTTCCTTGCGCATGCGTGCAAGCAAACACAAAGATGATGCTGTTCCAAACAATTTTAAGACAGAACACAAAGCAGCAAAACATGCCAAAGAAAGAACTCAAAGTCACTGAAGGGAGTTACCATGTACTAACACATCCACACCAGCTAAATGTTGAGACCATAACTCAAGGCAAAAGCATTTTGATTTGGCAAATGCTGTTCAAAACAATTTGCAGCATGTAGTGAATGTAAAGAGAGTGAAAACACTCTACATTATCTAAAATCTCAAAATCCATTCTAAGGGGCTAAGTGAAATATCTTCTAAAGCTCCATCCCAAATCATTGGTGGGTACAGATAGTGTTGACTATTGCCTCATGAGGATTAACTCAGATATTCTGTGTTTTTGTTTAACAACTACAGTATTTTTAATTTATCACTCTGTCATTCTTCTTTTCAGGTGTTTGGAAGGATGCTATAGTAGTCTCAGTTTTAAAGAGTCCCTGACGCCATCAGAGAAAGTTGGAAAACATTTTAGATTTAGACAGTTCAGTTTATATTTCATGTATTTTCTATAATTATTTACCTTTTTCTTTGTTATCAAGGACAGTTGTATGAAAGAGGTGTACTGTCCCTTAAACTTAATCTACTCTTTCCACTGTCCCTACATATGACATGATAATCAGGCTGCACCTGGGCTTGAGCTTCTGATCATGGTGCTTTTCCCAGTTAGTAACTTTTAAATAAATAAAATAAGCAATCCTCATTTATGGCATCGTAATTATCCCCACAGCAACAGACTGTGATGTCAAAACATAACTGTGATGTCATATGTGCAAGCAGCCAGAACAGATAGGGCAGTGCCCTGTTTACATGCAAATGTCCTTAATAATGAAGAAGAATGAGAAATACAGAAACAATGTGAAAATATAAGCTTACCTGTGCAAAACATTACATTTTCACAAAGTTGTCACAATGGTGTCAGGGGCTCTTTAAAGCAGATGACAGCTGATGTAAAAAACTAGTGCCCCATTTCTTTAATAGCATCTATATCAAAGGTCCTGGGTGTGTGGTTTTTGATCAGATGTCTGGCTGCTTGCAAAAGTATGAAGTTTTGTCATTAGAACAACATGGATTCATACCAGGACACAGCACTATCACTACCTCAGTGTGGTTCATGATAAGGGGCATTATGCAGCTGCGGTGTTAAGTGGACCTCACCAAGGCTTTCGATTTGGTCGATCATAGATTACTTTGCTATTTCTTTGAAAACTAGGTATAGTATGTCTGAAGAAGTAGTTGGTTGGTGTCAGAATTATCTGGACCTGTACTCGGTGACAAGAATTTATGGTATTTGTTTTCTCAATCTTCTATATCACTGGGTGTTCCTCAGGGTCACTTTTGGGTCCTGTATTATTTAGTCTTTTTTAATTCCTTACCTTTAGTATGTACTACTTCACATGTTTCTTTATGCAAATGATGCAGTGGTCCTTACTAGCAAAGAGTGTTTCAACACTGTCCAAAATAATTTAGCCTCTGATTTTGAACTTATACAGCATTGGTTTGTAGGTAATAGAATGATCTTGAATAAAAAAGATCAAGTCTATGCTTTCTGTAGTTACAACAAGAAAAGTGGGAGGTATACCACTCTAACAGTGACTGCACTTGGATGACTCATATATAGGTTTCATAGTTTTCCAGAGCTTTAGAGACAAAGTCCATATACTCACCATACTTTATGAATACTCCAATATATTATTATTAATTAAGAAAGTATCTAACTCTTTCTAAAATCTATCTATATTGCTACTAACCACTATTTCCTGGTAATTTATTCCAGATCCTAAGGTGTTCTCACTGTCAACCACTGCTTCTTTTATTTGACGGAATCTTTCCATTTTATCTAAGCGGATGTGCTCTGGTATTGAAATTATGATCTAAAAGTTCCGTCTCTAACTGTTCCCATAATATTGGATCATTTAGGGCCCTATATATTAAACATATATCCCCCTTAATCTCCTAAACTCCAAGTGTATAACCCCAGAGTACTAAGCCTCTGGGTATAATCCAACCCTTGAACTTCCTTAATTTTAGAGTAGCCCTTCTCTGTATCCTCTCAGTGAAGCTACATCCCCTTTTCCTGGGGACCACAGCTGGGAGCAATATTCCATATGGGGCATACCAACGATGAGAGACTTAAGTTCAGTGCTCGTTATGTTAGTGACCCTGAAAGGGTAGCAACAGGGAGAAGATGAATGGAAGGACAGGATGGGAGATGGAAGAGGAGGAAGGTATGAGAAGTAGTACAGTTAAAGACTGGCGGATGGCCATGTGGTGTGGTGGGGAGGGTGCAGGGTTCAGGGCTGGGGAGGCACTTACCATTTTGTGGGTGAAGTAATTTTTATAAGTTTCACCCTCTCCTGACATGCACCTCCTGGAGTTGACAATATTTAGTAAGAGGGTGCTGGGTTACAGCCCCTGCATAAAGATGTCTGTTCACCCAGTTATGTTCGCTTGGAGTGTACATCACTGTTTTTATTTTCAGAGATGTGCACTCACAATAGCGGCAATCACGGTTTCGATTGTCGTTATCACATAGAAACCAGGTGGGCTGGGTTCTGTCCTCACCCTTCACACTATTGCTGGTGGAGCAATAGATCAGGTTGTTACATTTAAATACTTGGGATTAATTATAGATGACTGTGTGTCTTATGAAGCACACATAACACAGATGATTAAGGTGTCTCATCAAAGGCTTGGAGCCCTTTTAGACTAAATTCTCTTTTGTTATCTGACAAGAGATGGCTCTTGTTCAGAGTTTCTTAATTCCAGATGTGACTATGGGATTTTATTTCATCGCTCTGCATGCTAACGTTTGTTGAGTAGGGTTAAAACATTGCTAAATCAAATTGCACACTTTGCCACACAGATGACTCACAGGACTCATCATTATGACATTTAAATAAAATTGGATGGCTTCCTCTGGTTTTATGATTTTGGTATCAGTTAGGGATTTTCAAAAAAGTGGTTACAAAGAAGGTACTAAAATCCTTATACTTTTTAGAGATTACACAGGTAAAGCTGATACTAGCTTATAGTATCTGAACAGTAAATATTTAGTATACCTAGAATGAAAACATCTATGGAGGAAGGACTTCCAGCAATGCACCGTGCTGTGTAACAGGCTCCTATAGAGCTCCAGCCACCTGCTCAATAATATTAATTTAATTCACTAAATCACACTGCCTGAGCATCGCAGCACACTCATCTACAAGTCAGAATATCATAGGACCACTTGGGGATATATTACGAGAACCAGAATGGAGGTGGATATGAAAAAGTCTATCTAAGCGCACACCACCTGTGATGCTCGAAAGGCCCCAAAGAAGCCGTGGGCCACTAGTCTTAACCTCAGTGCCAGTCTCTCCTATGTAGACAGTGAATACGCTTACCTTGCAGTGGTTCCTGGAGGAATTTAAGCCATTCAGGAATGATCTCCACACTCTGGCCTCGAATTCAGCTCTCTTAATTCAAAACTGGAGGAAGTTTCACAAGAGCCACAGACAGCTCAGCTAGGCTATTCTCCCTCGAGAAATGTCAGGGCAAGCTTGATCCTGAACTGGCCACCTACAGACAACACCTGGCCAAACTTGAGTTAAAAGTGGAGGACCTAGAAGAATGTAGTAGGAGAAATAATGTAGTTATCATTGGTCTCCCTGAAGGAGAAGAGGGCACAACATGATTATGTTTATCCAGAAATTTGTGGAGAAATTGGTGGGTCCCTCTCCTTTGGTGCTAAGTACATCATAGAAAGAGTGCACAGAGTGCTGCACCCAAAACCAGTGCCTGACGTCCCTCCTCATACTGTTATTTTCCATTTCCTTAACTTCTTGGAAAAACAGCACTTCTCACAAAAATTAAGGAGCTTCAAGAAGTAAGTTGGGAGAGAAATGTCTGAGGATAGCCCAGAATCTCTCAGCATCAGTCAGCCTTAAAATAAAGGCATTCCTTCCAGTGGTAGACAAGCTAATTGCTGCTGGCATTAAGTTCGGATGGTATATCCAGCAAAACCGAATGTCCTAATTAGGGGCCTGAACCACCTTTGAATACCCTGAATCTGCCTCTACACATTTGAAATCTGCCTTTCTTGATTTATTCAAGAACCCTAACTGTAATGCCGTCATGACATGGTTTTCTTTGATTAGGGCTGTAAGTCCAGTTTACTTCTAGCAAGTCTTACTAGCCTCTGGCTGGTGAGATATCTCTGCTGGTTATTCATTGGACAGCTGACTCCCTCTCATACGTCTGGGCACCTTTCCACATTCTCCAGTATGGAGATCGTGCCTGGTTCAAAGCTGCAGTGTAATTTTTACATCAGTGAAGAATCGTCCCAGTGTAGGATTTTCTCATTGGCATTTCCATGCTATCACCACTAGCTGGGGCTCCATGATTACAAATGCAAGCTCTCAACTTAATTATGTCTGCACTTACGAACAGTGTTGATCCGTATTGCCCATTTAGTCTTTCCAGCCTCACAGACATGTCAATGAATTGTATCTTTGCAGCATTAGGCAGGACCTTCATTTACATTGTAGATAAGTACTGCTTATTTTCAAAAATGTCCTGCGTATTTTATTTTATCTTGTTAACAAGGTGGACTAAAGAGCTGGGAAATTGAATGCTACATTTGGCACTCAATTGTTGGGGCATATGTTAATTTTCTCAGTTGCGATGTACTACTAGCACTTACTTACTTTCCTTTTGCCTTGTAGAATGGGAACTGTTTTCTTTAATGTTCAAATTAACTGCTGAGGTGTAAAAAGCAGACAAAGCTTATTCCTTGTTTTGCTTTTCCTCTTAGATCAACCTAGATTGTCATGTTATATGGTGGGTTAACTCTACCGGTAGTCTTTGTAAATTGCTGGCTTTTGGTTTATTTACTTTGATGTATAAATTTATTAATTGATTGAGAGCTATTTCACTAATAATCTTATACCTCTCAAGTTAAGATAACTTGCTCTATTAGTTTATTGATATGTATATGTTAATTAGTATTAATTTTATCTTTACAACTCTATATAGTTAGGTTTTGTTAGGGTGGCTGGAGCAGAGGAAATGTTTGGGGCGTGATGCAGAAGGCAAACTGCAGTAGAAAGGAGGGAGGTGCAATGGGATGAGGCTTTTATATCTTTACAGTCCAACAAATATCTGGATAGTTCATTTGGGATTGGAGGGAGGAGGAGATTGCTTCACACAGAGACACTTGTCAGGAGAAATGTTGGATGTTTGGCCAATGCTTGACCAGTCTATAACTTATCATGGCTGGGCCACTGAAAATAATTACTTGGAATGTGAGGGGGCCAGACAAAGTTAAACAGTATCAGATACTTAAATACCTAAATCTCCTGACTGCAGACATCATATTCATCCAGGAATCCCACTTACTTAATTCTGAGGCCATGAAATTATGTAGACAGCAGATGGATCAATACTTTGTGGCATAAGGCAACACCCAAAGCCACGGAGTCCTGATCCTATTGCGAAGATCCATACCATTTTCCCTAGCCAAACTATAGCAGACCCTGAAGGAGGGTATATTTTGTAAGGGTATGCTCTATACCAGGGAAATTATCATGGGTAGTATCTATGGCCTCAATATTGACACACCCAGCTTTTCATGCATATTCTTAATATTCTCTCACCATTTTTACATATTCCTTCATCATAGGGGCGATCTCAACTTAGTTTTGACCCACAAATAGACCACTCAGGCAATCCACACAAAGGGCTTTCCCTGCACAGCGGGCAATCCAAGATTTGTTAGATGGTGCTGGATTGACAGATATTTGGCATACCCTTCATCCCTGGAGAGAATTTACTTTACATCCTGGTACACCATTCATCCTGCCGTATTGATTATCTGCTTATTTCCCAAACCTTAATCCCTGGAGTCTTAGACTCCACCATTCTCTTAGGCCCACTTTCTGGTCATTCACCAGTTTCTTGTTTGATCTCTCTTACATCTATTCCCAAGGCAGGTGGGAGATGGAAGATCAACAACCAACTGCTGAAGATCCCAGATCAGTGACATATATATCCAATCATATTACTTTCTTTACTGATGTTAATGTTGGCTCTACTGGAAAACCAGACATTGAATGGTGCTCTCTAAAGCATATCTCAGAGGCCTGCTGATTGGTCTGGCAGCCAAAAAGAACTCAGGATGAACAGCTGAAATATTTGTTATCCCAAATTCGTGTCATGGAACGTGACTTACCCCAATCCTCGGACCAAACTAGGAAAACCTAGTGAAACTCAAAACTCATATTCAAATCTGTTAAGGAAAAAGTTGAATTTACCATTTTAAAACTCAGTCCTTCACATAGACCAGGGAGAATAAGCTGGCCACCTCTTGGTACTCAAACTCAAACAGCTAGAATCTCATAGATTAACTGTGGCAATTCATTCCCAAGATGATGATACCCTAAAGATCTCCCTGTCAGACATAATTGCTGAATTTAGGAATTACTATGCAAAATTATATTGTTCCATGGATGATGCCCCATCTTTGCGTAACTAAATTCCTATTTAGAATACTCTTCTTTACCTTCACTTTCAGACTCACGAAAACTTCTTTAGTTGTTCCCATCACTTTAGAAGAGATACTCAGAGTTATCCAAGACTTGCCCTCAGACAAGACACCTGGTCGGATGGATTTTCCTCTAATTTTATAACATTTTTCTCAACAACTAGTGCCATCCCTTCTTTCCCTGTTTCATCATATTCTTTCTGAACAGGCCTCGGATGGATCCTTATTGAAGCCCTAATTACCTTAATACTTAAGGAAGGTAAACCCTCCGATAGAGTGAAAAGTTATAGACTGATTTCCTCTTGAATCAAGACCTTAAAATCCTAATGAAACTACTAGCGAGCCGTCTGAGCTCTATCTTGTTAGATATTATAGGCTGGGAACAAGTAGGCTTCATGCAAGGTAGATCCTCAGTTGATCATCTCAGAACCCTGTGCATGCCTTCTTGGCTTCCAGGGATGCTGATTTCACTGCAGTTTTGGTCTCCCTGGATGCCGAGAAGACATTTGATAAGGTCAATTGAAATTTTGTTCCAATCACTGGCAGCATTGGATTTCCCCTCTGTTTATAAAATGGATATGAGTATTATATAAATCTCTTACAGCATGGGTGGTTTGCAATGGACTGCTGTCTGATTCTTTTACACTCCTTGCGGAACTAGACAAGGTTGTCCATTGTCTCCCTGCTGTTTAACATTTATTTAGAACCTCTTATTCGGAAGATCACAGTGAGTCCATACGTTCAAGGTATAACCATCCAGCAGCAAACTGTTAAAGTCTTGATGTACACAGATGACTTGCTTCTTCAACGTTCCCAGCCTGATACTTCTATACCTGCCTTACTTACCATCCTGGACGAATTTAGTTCCATGTCCAACTATAAATTAAATAGGGACAAGACAATGGTTTTCCTTGAATCATAAAGTACTAAAACCAGTTGCCTCTACACTGGGTCTTTTTACAAACCAACTCATTAAAATACCTGGGATAAATCTGTCTAGAGACCGAATACATTTGCAAAATTAAATCTCGACCCATTAATCTCCACTATTAATCAGGACTTAAAGAGATGCGTCCTCTCTGTCTCTCTGGGAAAAATCAATATTATCAAAATGAATATTTTCCCACAATTATTCTAGCCATTAAATCTTTTGAACATCTGATTGCCTTTGGCATGGTTTAAAAGATACATCAAATGCTTTCAGCCTTTATTTAGGCAGATAAGAAACCCTGGATAGCCTATGATAAGTTTCGGCACCAAAATTGAAAGGGAACTTTGTTTACCACACTTAGATCTTTACTACTGGGCTAGCCATGCAAATAAATATTTAAGATGGTTGTCGTCAGAACAACTCTCATTACCGCATCCTTTACACCAGTATGGCTTAAAATAGAACGACTTTAATACAAATTCATGGACTATCTCCGACCGCACTATTGCATGTTAATTTAAGTTCTTTACCACCAGCATTGAAAAATACCCCTGGCATTATCTATTGGAATTCACTCTGAACTTTACTCCTTTTAAGATATAAACATACCATGGCTCTATCCCAACCCTGGTTGGAAACCTAATCTCAAAATGATGGCAAGCCACTTCAAATGAGATGGATCTTGCAATTAGGGATGGTCCTCTCTCCTTCTTTTGAAGGTGTATGGCTTGTGGTTAACCTCTCCCGAAATTTTAAAGAATGCCCATATCCGAATTGACTAATTTTAAAATATTCCAATTATGGCATTTAATAATAGGACTGTTTGGAGCAGTCCCACGGTATCCCCAAATCTTTCCTACTTGACAGACTTAGCCCCCTTACAAGCCTTCCCCATGCTGTCTCTAGAATGTATGAAGTGCTTCCCAACTGGAAATGGCCTGACAGCCTCAACCTAGCTCCTTTTGGATCTCCTTTTTCCCCAATCAAAATTTTCTGGCCCTCTTTATGGAAGAGCTGTCATAAATTTGTGATACAAGACAGGCTTTGATTAATGCAATTTAAAATCTTGCACAACCTTTATTATTCACCTCAGAAGATGGCTAAATTGGTCTTCTTCCTTCACCTACATGCATTCGATGTCTGCAGGGTGAGGGTAATTTATTTCATATCTTTTGGACATGTCCCAAGATAGTTCTCTTTTGGACTGTCATCAAACAGAGAATTGACCCCTTTTGGGTTTATCAGATCTATTTACTCCTGAAATTTGTATCCTAGGGGGCTTTCCTCTACTGGTGTTAGCAATAGAAAGCATTACATTACCCTTATTGCCATGATGGTTAAAAGATGGTCTTGAGGCATTGGAAAGATATGGTTGATATTTCTTATAGTGAATGGTTACAGGAACTGTTGGCCAATCTTTGCCTGGAAGAGACAATTGCCAATCTACCTAACCAGTCTCAAAAATTTCTCAAGAGATGGGGTCCTCTCATTACTCTGTATTCTCTTCAGAGACCCTGAGGGTTACTCATTTATTTTTCTTAGATAGCTTTCTACTATATAGTTGTGCTCTGTGTGAATGGGGAGTGTAGGGAGGGAGGTTGGGGAGAGTTGATCTGATTTCATAGCTATGTATAGTTGTATGTTTCATACATGTGTGTAACAGCAGATGTTCTCTCTGTAATTGTGGAAAAACTTAATAAACTTTAATAAAATAAAAGACATCTATGGAGCAGAGAACTTACTTTTATACATTGCCTGTGTTCTTTAATACAATATCCAACATTTTTTTTGCAGTTAAACTTTTATTAATTTTTCACAAGATATACAGACAAACCTCTTACAGTACAGTACAATGTGAGATTTTTAAAAGAAATTGAGGCAGCATATAATAAGAACATTGCTACAATAATACAAGGACTTTTGGTTTAAAATATAGTAAACAATACAGGTCATGTAATTAGCATATACTTGACATTTGTAGTGAACTTAAAGCGGACAGTATGATTAGATACGGTTTATATTAAAATGTTACATAATTATATATGATGCTGCAAAGGAAAAAATACATTAATAAAAGGATTGTGGAGTAATAAAGAATGATTGAGAACAGAGTATAGGAAAGGAAACATATATAAGAAAGTTAAGAAGAGAGAGAGGAAACTATAAAAAGGGGAAAAAGCGAGACTACAATGATGTATTAGTAAAAGGAAAATCCATATATATTAAGTCCATACATTAGTGTTGGAAGATTTAGATGATTCCAAAAATTAAAAAGCCCTGCCAACAATTGTTATATAACATGAGTCGGTCAGACAAGATATATATCATCTGGTCCAGAGAGGCATATTGCAATAGTTGGTTAATGATACGGGAAGGGTAGGGATTATGTTGGATCTCTAATGCATGAGGATTGTGCGTTTAACTTGAAGGAAGAGTATATTTAACCATCTGCTCTGCGAATATGAAATTTTATAAAACGGTGATTAAAAATACCAAGAATGCAATGTTTAGGGTCTAGTGTAAAGGTTGACATACCACTTTCATTGCAAATCTGTGAGTACAGTGCCAAATCTTTTGTATGAGGACAGTGCCATAAGATATGCAATAAATCCCATTGGGGAACTGCAGTGCCAGCAATTGTTATTGTTCAATAAACCCATTTTTGTAATACAACAGGAGTTCTGTACCACAAATGAAGGATCTTGGTTTGAATGAGGAACTGCATTTATCATTAAAAGATTTGTGACAGGAGAGCCAACATCTGGACCATTGTGCATTGGTGATATTATATTGTAGCAAAGTACTCCATCTGTTTTAGCATTGACAGAGTAGTCAGGAAGGATATCACAAATATCTTTGTAAACAGTGCTATTTAAATTGGATGTTGTTTTATTCATTTAGAGATGTGCTTATCATAGAGGAATTGATAGAGAAGGGTGTGAGGTAAGAGTTGCATGCAGTATGAAGCTATAGATATTTCCAAAATCCTGATGGGGAAGATTCCATATGCCTCATGAGGTCGGTGTAAGATTTTAACTTTAATGACTTGGGGTCAAGTATATCCTGCAAAAGAGAATACCCTTATTTTCCAGGTACAACAAAAATGTGGTGATTATCAAGAGATATATGGTGGTTACCCCAGATGGGGTGTAAGCTAAGGGTTTGGGTTTAGATTTAATATGCTTGTGAATGATTTTCCAATAGAATATACAAGCAGCTATGGTAAGGTGAGACTTCAAAAGAGGTAAGGGTGTTATAAAGGAAAGAAGTCACCACATTACCAGGACATAGGGATGTTACCATATTGACCCATAAAGGAGACTGGATGTTGGGTTTGTTAAACCATTTAATTGTTTGAGATGTACGGAAAGCCCATAAGTAGGCTTGGAACCAAGGAAGGCCAGAGCCACCTTTGACCAATGGGATCTAAGTTTATTAAAACTAAATCTAGGTATTTTGCCTTCCCAAATGAAGCTGCTGATAATTTTGTCTATTTTGGTAAGAAAACTAGAGGGAAGTATCAAAGGGATATTGGAAAATAGGTATAATATTTTAGGAGTTATTGACATTTTAATGGCGGAAATTTTACCATTAAAAGAAAGTTTAAGTAGCTTCCATCTATCAAGTGTTGTTTGGATACTGGTTAACAGAGGAAAGATTAGCATCCCATAATTTATTCAATGTCGGGTGATCCGAATGCCAAGATAAGATATACCTTAGGGGCCAACGAAAGCCTAATGAGTTGTTCATGAGGGACTACAAAGGGTATTCAGTGAGTAGCGTTTCAGATTTGTTAAGGTTTAGAGCTAGTCGGAGTGGAGGTGAAGTCATTCAGTAGTTTAACTAAAGGTTGCCCAGAACTTTCAAGGTTTTCAAGTAAAATAAGGAGATCATCTGCATATGAGAGTGAAGTATAGTGAGAGTTACCAATAGTAATGCCTTTAATTGTACTGGATTGATGTAGGGACCAGAAAGAGGTTCCATGGCAAGTATAAACAATGAAGGTGATAAGGGCATCCTTGTCTGGTGCCTCTTGCTAAGTAAAAGGAGGGAAAAATAGAGTTCATGAGAACTCGAGCTGAAGGAGGTATACAATAATTGAATCCAAGCACAAAAATTATTTGTAAAGCCAAATGAGATAGCACCTGATATAGATATTCCTAATTGAGAGAGTCAAATGCTTCTCAAAGTCAATGGCTATTGCAGCTGCAGGGTTTTAAGAGTTTTGCTTGTGAATTAAATTGAGTAATGGCGAAGATATCGGAACTGTTTCTATTTTTGATAAATCCTGATTGAGAAGTATGGATGAGTTTAGTCATTAAAGATTCTAAGCGGAGAGTTAATAATTTGGCAAAGATTTTTCCATCAGTATTAAGAAGTGAGATCGGTCTATAGTTTGAAGGAAGTAAAGGGTCTTTGTCTTTTTGGTAAGACTGTTATGGTGGCTTCGGTCATTGTGCATGGGAGTTTCTTTATTAAGGTTGCTTCTTGGAATACATTGACTAATACAGGACAAAGTGTGTCAGATAGGGTTTTATAAAAATCAATAGGAACCCATCACTGCCAGGTGCTTTACCATTTTTTATGATGATAAAGCAGTTTGGATTTCCTGTAAAGTGATTGGTTTATCAAGCACAGCTTTGTTCTGAGGGATAGGTAGGTAGATTCAATTTTTCCAGAAAATGTTGTATTAGGGTTGGGATTTGTAGTATTAGGTTGCAGTATAGTTGATGGTAAAAGGATTGCATAATACGATTGATTGAAAGGTTGTCTGTGTGTGTCTGACCTGATGGATCTTTTAGACCTGCTATATGTCTCTGCATCTGTTGAGTTTTAGCTGGTAAGAGAGCAACTTTCCACATTTATCCCTTGTTCCCAATAACTGTGTTTATCCTAAAGAGGCAAGTTCAGCTTTCCTGGATATCAACTCGTTAATTTTAATTTTAATTTTAGAATTTCCAGATGAAGCTGTGAATTATGATTGGGTTTATTTAATTTATAGTATTGGGTTTCTTTCTCTTTAAGGGATTTTCTAAATTAGCTAATTGTTGTTCTCTTAATTTCTTTCTATGCACTGCATAACTAATAATTTTAGCTCTAATATTGGCTTTTAATGCTTCCCAGATAGTACCGTGAGACATATCTGGAGTATCGTTGATAGAAAGAAAATCTTGAATCTGGATTTGATCCAAGGAGTGAATTCAGGGTCTCTGAGTAAAAGTGGGTCTAAATGCCAAGATGGGGATTTAGAAGAAGGTGGACCCCAGAGTAAATGCAAACTGATAGGGAATGATCAGATATAACAATAGGGAGAATCGATGTATCAATAATTTTTCAGTAATGAGGGAGAATAGAACCAATAATCAATCCTACTATATGATTTATGTAAAGAGAATAAAAGGTGTAATCTCGTTGTCTGGGATGATGTAGTCTCCAAATGTCAGAGAGACCTAAATCCTTCATAAGCATTGATAGAGCATTAATACTACGGGGTGGGCATCATGTGATGAGTTACGCTGTCAAAATATGCTTGTAGTGCTAAATTAAAGTCACCACCAATAAGAATAGGTGAGTTATTTTATTATTAATCATAATTTGTTGGGATAGATTATGGAAGAAAATGGGTGAATCAAAGTTGGGTGCATATACATTCACAAACATAAGCGGACCTGCTGTGATGTTTAATAAGGTTATAATCCACCTACCATCTGGGTCTCTAATGATTTTTATGGGGCCAATTAAAGATTTATGTATTAAGATAGCAACCCATGTTTTTGGATGGAGAAGATGACTATACTTGACTGACCCAGTCCTTTTAAGTCTGTCGACATCCTCTGATAAAAGTTTAGTTCTTGTAAGAAAGCAATATGTGTTTTATGCTTTTAAGATAGGTCAGTACTTGCTTACGTTTACAAAGGTGAGTTGAGTCCCTTGACATTCCATGAATGTAAGATTAGATCACTCATGGTACTAGGATATAAGGTAATTAGTTACAAATAGGAATGAGGGACTCAATACCATTAATTTGGAGGATGTCACAGATTCAAAGGTAAATATATATAATAAACAAATGTATGCAGGGCCCTTAATATGGATTCAAGATGATTGAGTATTTGTATTCATTTTGTCTCTGAGGAGAGTATAGAGATAGGAATATCAAGTAATTAAACATTAGAACCAACAAATGTTAGTATAAACTCAGTAACAAGAATATTAATTTGAAACTTTATGAAATGCAGAGCAATAAAGAGTCGGTAAATATACCAGGACTCTCACTCTACACTACTAGGCGTGTAGAGTAATTAGTGAATCTCAAGATATGGTTTACCCTATAATCTTTAGATACTAAACTTTATATAACAGTATATTAAAGAGTGTAATTGAGATTTGTGCTGAAGTAATTAAAGCATTACCCTGGAAAAAAACATCATTATACCAAATAAAAGGATAATTATGTAATAGTGTTAAATTTCAAACATAATGAATTAGCTTGGACATAGCAATAAGTCCAATATTAAATAAAGTATACCAACATGATGGCAGATAATGCTGAAACAGTGTGAGCCAGATAAAAGGATGCCCAATGTGTATTAATCCACATAAGCTAGGTTAGGAATGCAGTATATACTATAGGTTCAGAGTGCATCAGTGTATTGTGGAATAATTTTTATAAGTTCAATGATTTGGAAGAAAATGAGATGAAAAATAATGCGAAAAGTCGGAAAAACTCAATGTATAGAAATACAATTGGAAGCATACTTTGGTGCAAAATCTGTGAGATATAATGGAATGCACCTGATGCACTACATACCAGAAGTGATGCAAAACAAATATTAAATAAGTAAATGATTATAGAGTATTTGTCTAATCATCCTCCACATTCCAAATGATAGGATTTATGTGGAAAATGTTATAATAGTAGGGGTTAAGGGCACACTGATATGAAATACAGAACTCTATATATGTATATATCCATCATTTTTGATTGTATTAATGTCTATGTATATCAGTTTAGAACTCACTTGAAAAGTATCTTTTCTCAAAGAATCAATGTACATGTCTTAGCTAGTTCGTTACTGGTGTCAAACACATTAGGTGTCTGTCAGTTGTATTCATTGAATTATGTATGTGACTCTGGTCGACCTTGAAAATGGGCCACTGGCTCATAGACTTACCAGATTTTAAATAAACAAAGCAAACAAGTGGCTTTTAATTGTGGACCATATTTCTGATATTAGCACTTAGCTTGGAATAGTAGGCACCAAGAAAACTATGATTAAGAATGCCTCGATGACTGCAAAAGAAAATGTATAAGAACAGTACACAATTTATCCCTCTCCATAGAAAGGATCCAGTCAGTGACAGCATTGACTTGTATCAGATGAAACAGGATGAAGATGGTCCAACATCTGCATCAATGCATCTATATGGAATGTGAGACGCCCAACAATTTAGGCAACAGAGCTTATTGAATTGAGTGATAATGTTGGCACAATATACCTCAGACACTAGAAACAGCAATATTTGGCATTGCTGACAACTCAGGACTGGACAGTCAGTTTCTTAATACTTGGCTCATATGAGGCCTGCTGATTGGGAAGAAAAGAGGCAATTACTATTGTCAAAATGGAAAGGCTCACCTCGTCCCACCATTGATGAATGGAGGCATTCTAAAGAAATTTTAGTACAAGTGGAGAGGGAACTTATAATATGTGGAAAGCAACCTGGAAAATGTGGGATTCTACAGTATTTGTGTAAATTCAACATTGGACCCTGAACAAGCATTCACTCAGACATGTCATGATGGTCACCAGTGGCACTGGAATGTTGAAACATTAAATATAAAAGTACCCTATAGCAAGAGGTTTCAAGCCTGTGAGTCTGTGCTGTAAACCATATTCTAAAAATATGTTCTGTACCACAGCACAGTGATGTATACCTTGTGTATAGTAACAGAATTTATTTTTAAATTATTTTCTAGCAAGCAGGTAGTGTCTGTTTCCATGGGCAACATTGGAGCATGAGTGGTTAAATCACTTGCTCAGAGTCACACACTATGCAAGTGGAAGTTGTGGGACTCAAATCCAGGTCTGCTGTATGTGTTAATCTCATTTACAGCTCATTACTCTAACCTGTGGCTACATATTCCAGCCCTAGTACCACTGAAATAGATTCATCTACTGTAATTCTAGTGACACTATACCATGTGTATAAAATAGAATGAACATTTGGATCCACCAAAACTGATCCAGTGGTAAATAGGACGACCAATGTGGATGTCAACATCACTCAGAGCCTCTGTAAAGCATCACAGTGCTCTGAAAACAGTACAACATGACATGTTCTTCTCTTTGCTTTGCTTGGAAAGTGAAAGTGTTTAATTTAAAATGATGGTCAAGTATTGATTGCATCCCTGAAATAGTTTGGCATGTTAACACAACCAAAGTGGGCTTATATTCTCATTTCTGAAAGTTCTTGAAAAGAAAAGACAATATCTGAGCCTTCATTCATACCAGCTATTGTAGCAGAACAAAACAGAGAACTGACACCTAATTGTACTGCTCAGCCACTAGTGCTATACAAAGACTTAGACACTTGTCATGGGGGAAAAATACCCCCTGAAAGGCTCAATGCCAACAGGCTGTTCCAGATTTTATAAGGTACAAATGGGGGATACATTTCCTAGGTCTCTTGCCTGTATATTACACAGACAGGTCGGAGGCAGGAACTGCTTCTCTTTTTAACTAACAACATTGCATGATTTGTTGTGTAATTTTGTGGCCATGGGATCCTCCATCTTTAACCTCAAGCACCATTGCTCATTGACATTCAAGACCAATAGAATTATTATTTAAAAATATACTGTGTCTTTGGGATGGTGAGGGTGCAGGGATTTTCTGTAAATGAAATGATGTTTCCTGTGGATGCAGACTGCTGACAGTTCATTCACGTCTGCATTTTGCAACAGAATTTGTTAGAAACTTCCTGTTAAAATGTCATTATGAATGTGTCACCTGTTGATGTGTAGGCTGTGTGAGCAACAAATGTTAATCCCAAATACCAAGAATAGTGGAGTATTTATTGCACTGCACCACATAACCAGTAGTATCCACCAACTGTGGTAAATATTTGGGAAATAACTTATTTCAAAATGTAGAAATATATTAAATAAATCTAGTCCCCCATGAGGCCAGGGCTGATGCTATGGCCATCCTACTCCTTATAGTCACAAGACCCCCCACACACACACACACACACAGACACACACACACACACACTCTGTCTTTTCCCATACAATATACAATAAAACAAATGTGGAGCTATTTGTCTTTTAAGTTACACCACTCCCAGATCAACTTCCCCACTCCAAAAGTTGAGATATGATAAGATGCCCTCAGCCCTGATCCATGATGAGGAGGGAGCATTAGTGAACAAAATACAGGTTAAATCAAGTTTCCCCTAACCTGCAGCACATATCGGCCGATCTGAATTATCAGTGCACTGTGACTGTTAGTGAGTTTAGATGTGGAACACATGGGAGGAAGAGTGGTTTGCATGTAGTTGGTGATGCTGCTAGGTAGGTGCAATGTTTTAGGGAGGTGGATCACTGAGAGCCCTGATTTTACCTATTAATGTACCTTCTTAATCATGGAACAGGGATTTGGGGTTGGTGACTTCTTATCATAACTGGAATTTGGGACCAGCAAAGTCAGCTAGGATGGGTTATATACAAGCTTATGAATGTGATATTAGTGGGTAAACTCAGCAAAACCTACAATAAATAATAAACGGTCTCATTCTGTATCAGTTGTTAACCTCTGTTTATTTTCAAAATAAGAAACAAGTTTTGCAATAATAAAAACTACTGTATGTTATAGTTGATGCAATTTAAGGGCCATATCACTAATATTTCAAGTTGTAACATGGCAAAAACAGAAGGTGCAGACAACAAAGAGGATAGGTTGAATAGTGTCACATGGCACAAGTAATGCGGCATTATGAGATGATAATGCCGTGTTGCTTCTGTAATCCAAGAACCAGCCAGGTGATGAAAAGGAGCAGCAAAATTTCACCCACAGATTTCACGCTTAGCAGATGATTTCACGCTCTGCAGTAAAATTACCAGTGACATTCTTGCAATCCATATGAAGCTGAAATTTGTCATGCTGAGGCAGACTTCACAGATTATGTGAAGCACAAATTTTGGTGATTTGATCAGACTTTGCCCATGAATTTTAAATTTGCTGCCTCTCTAATGCCTTCCTTCTATTAAATCACATGAAGAAGGGTTATGCTGATCAACATGGACATATGCTTTAAAGTCTACAAGTCTTGGGACCACATTGTCAATATCAACAGAAATACTATCAATGAAGCTAGCTTTAAAAAAATCAGCTGCATATTGTGTCCAACTTTACATCTGCCCATGCACCATCAATAAGACAGAGTGCATCTAGGACTTTCAGGGCTTTGCAGACAAAAGTAAAGATGTGCTGTCTAATGTCACTTAGTATGCAGCTCACAATGCAATTGTAATAGTGCTGCTTTAGATTTTATAATGCCTTGATATAGAGACTGGATGAGGGAAGTGCAACTGGGTGGGAGGAAGAGAGGCTTAACATGCTTCTGATTATTGCTTTGTGTCAGGCCAATTGTCAAAAAGCACAGCAATTTTACAGCTCTGTTTCTGCATTATTTTGTTAAGCTCCTGGAAAATGTCAGCTGTCACCCATGCATTTGCATTGGCATTGTATTCTAGGGACAGGCAGCAGTCTTGTTCCCTTTGAAACACCTTGATTTCCCCACTAGCAGCAGGGGACTTTTTCTGTGCCAGTGACATTTGCAAAGACCATCACTTGTATCTTTTAATTTGACTTTTGTGACCTACAGGTGTTTCATTTTTGAAAGATTGGGTACCAACCAGTGTGGCTATAAAAAGGCAGTTTCTTCACTTTTGAAAATGGTATTGGGAGTGAATTCAGACATTAAGGTAGGCAAAACACTTCTCCATTAGGAGGTTTCCTGTTTGGGGTTCACCTCAATTTCTGGCCATGGTAAAGTATCACAAAATGCCTCTTCTACCAGCTGGTCTCTACCATCTCATTTTCTCTTGCAGTCTGAGTTACAACTGCTCCCCTTGGCCAATGTTGGAAATGTCCAAACTGAATTCAACTGCCAGTTCTTTCTGACACCTCAGGCAAAGCAAACTTATTGAGGAGCTCCACCTTCTTTTATGGACAACATAGTTGTTTTCTTCTATGGCAACCACTGCAGCAGCATCCCCACCCTCACACACACACACACACACACACACACACACACACACATAAGCTGACTTTATCAGCTGACACAGAGGTAATTGTTAAATTATTCCCAGCTCATTTTGGACCAATAGGTGATTAGCATGAGAACAATAGACAGGAACAGGCTGAGAGACCAAAACAATAGACAGGTAATCGCCATTTGGTACTTGATACTGACTGAAAATGACATACAAGTGGAAAAGCAATGGTATATATCCAAACTAATTAACATGCAAAGAATAGGATAAAAATTGAAACTACGATGTTTGTGCATGCAAGTGAAAAATGCATACATCTGAATGTCATACAATTTCACACATGAAATGGCCTTCCTGAGGAGGGCATGGGGACAAAATAGTGAGAAAATTCAAGAATGCATGGGACAGACACAAGGCAGTTCTGATGGGGGTAGGAAGAAGTAGGCTGTTGGTCAACTACTGTAGTATCTGCATCTTATCTAATACTGTAGGAAGGGAAATGGGCAGACTGGGTGGACCAAGTGCTCCTTCTCTGCCATGAAAGTCTATATTTCTATGTAAGTGGGTGTACTATATCTCTGTTAAACCTTCCTCCTTCAAGGTTCCATTCATGACCTCTAGTCAGGTGACCTCTAGTAATAATGCCCTCATTTCTAGTGAACAGGTTATAGTTGTAGATTAGCAACCATATTTGTACCCATCAAAAACATGTAAGTTTCTATTATCGCACTTCTATCTCTGCATCACTTGATCTCCAGTGATTACAACTTGAGATTTGTAAGCCTTTTCTCATGTCTCATCTTTATGACCTTCTCCATTCCCTCTTCAGCTGGGCCTTGTGTTTTCTTATGCAGATCCCAGAACTCGGCGATATATATAAGATGAGGCCTCACCAGTAATGTGTACAGTGGTCAAATCATCCGCTGCTTCTGCTATCTAATTCTCTATTTACCCACCCTAACATTCTATTCACCATCTTGCATTGCCCTGATAAGAGAAGTTCATGTTATGACAAGTAAGTACTCTATGTCTCTCTCCTCTCTTGTCACTGCTAATTTGTCCTTATCCAGTTATTTCTTTATCCAGTCAATAGTCCATGTGTGGATTATTTTCTCCCTATATGAATCAGTTTGTACTTGTTGGCACTGATACAAATTTCCAACATTTTTGTCCACCTCTCAATACATCCAAACCTTGATTCATTCCTCCATCCACATCCTAATTATCAACCCTGCTACAAAGGTTTGTGTCAGCAAAAAAGGCACATTTACACCCATTCCCTATGTCATTTATGGACATATTGAACAGAACTGGTCCTAAATCTGCCCCTGGTATACCACACATGACTCCTCTAGCTTCATATTTTTTTTTTTTTTAGTGGGTCCACCATCATCCACCCTGGTCTTGGCCCCAGGCTTCCACTGCCACCTATAGCTGCTTTCCATTCCCCCAGGTTGCCCCCCAGCTTACCACCCGGGAGGGAGGGGTATAGCAACAGTCCCCCATCCATGCTGCTGGACTAGTGACTGGTCGGGGGATTGCAGGGTGGTAGCTCATCAAAGCCCCCAATGAGGGCTTTACTTAGACAGTAGACTCCCCTGCCCATCTGCTTCTTTTTTTCCCTGTTCTGTGGAGGCAGGGATGTGCAATGATGCCTGCATCGACTCCCCACCCCCTGTGAATGAGCGCTGGTAGCATGAGTGTCTCCTGGCCTCCAGCAGGAGCTCTCAGTGCACCGCACTTCACCACTCCACCTCAGAGAAGGAGAGCCATCCATAGGATGCTCCATCCTTCCCCAGGCTGGCCCTCCAACAACCGGGTCCATTCCTGAACCCAGGTCACCAGCGCCTGCAAGTGGAAATCCAACCACTGCTCTGTGGGCCAACCCCATGTTTCTGATTCTGTCACATTAATTACAGGTCTATGTTGCCTATCATTTAACTTTTTTTTACCCACCTACAGTATTTGTACCCCCCTCAGATCAAGAACTTCCAATTGTCTTAATAGTTTCCTGTATGGCACAGTGTCAAATGTTTTGCTGAAGTCTAAATACATACACAGCTTGACTCCTGCCCACAAAATTAGTGACATAGTCAAAGAAGTCAGTAAGGTTAGTCCAAAATGATCAGTCTGCCATAAAACCATGTGTTTAGTGTCTTGCATCCCATTAGCTTCCAAAACCTCTACTATTTGCTCCTTAATTATTATTTCCATAAGCTTCCCCAACTGATGTAAAGTTGACTGTTCTGTAGTTACTGTACCTCTTTCCTCTTTATCCTCACCCTTATAGTGGCACTATTACTGCATTCCTTCAGTCCCTCGAATCACCCATGTCTCCACAGTGAACCTGTACACATTAGCTAGAGGAACCTCAAGCTAAGGCCTTAATTCTTTCTTACTCTGAACTTGTAGATGCAGTAAATTAAAACCTGGTGCTTTACATTTGTAGCCATTACCACAGTCAGATATTTCCTGACATTTATTTCATTTTCTACAGAAATTCCTGCATGACTGCAGTACAGCTTTAGGGTCACAAGAGTGACTCTCTTTACAAATATATTATGCTTGTTGTATAGCATTAGGTCATGCAACTTGTAACAAGATGGCCACCAATGATTGTTCATTTCTAGAGGTTAGAGCAGTTTAATTCTTTATAAAAATGTACTGTATCAGAAATAAAGCCAGTTTGAGTCTCCACAATTTTCCACAGAGGTGAAGGGGTCTGAATGCCAAATATGTAAAGTAATACCACACTGCAAATCTGTATTCAAGATTAGTGGAGGTCATCCTCTCCTTTTCGCTTGGACTGCGGTGGGTTGACGGGGTCCCACTCCCTGCATTATGAGCTATTGGTCAGAAAATACACAAAGCAATGTAAAATATAGCCCTGTTTGCATGACAGGGAGATGATGAGCATATCCAGTCCTAACTGCCCCATACCCAGATGACTTATTGTAGTTCATGTAACTCAAAACAAGATGATTTGCCACTGTGCAGTCATTTGCAGTGACAAAACATTTTGCTTAAAATATATTAGTACAAATGCATCAGTAAAGTTGTGAATGTGTGTAGGTTGCACTTTGCCATACAGATGGAAGGGTTTGGAGATTAGATCATTTCTGATCATTACTTGTTTTAAAGAAACTAATAAGTTTAGTATTTCCTGGTGCATTTCCAGGATGATGTACAGTATTATGTCATCACATTAGGTCATGTGATTTGAACTTGTACACAAGCGATGAGTTTGCACTGCTGAAACACTCTGTAGAAGCCCATTTAGCATGAGTAGAACACATGTCATGTGGTGTTATTAAAGAACAGCACTGCATTTAACATAAAACATTTTACTTACTCACTTTGAGTCCTTGCTGTTAAAATTAAATGTATTTATTTATTTATTTATTTGGTAACTGTATGGCTACATTGGTGCTAAAGTACCTCTTTCAGGTATGACTCAATACTTAAGAGTACAAATTAAGATGAAGAAATATGTTACAGTACATGTGTATATGATACAAAATAAAGTCACATGAAGCCAGAGTATGACAGTCATATATGTGAAGTAGAGAAGCAGAAATTGTCATGTTAAATTATGTTACACAATAAAATAGGTGCAGACATCAAGTATTTGAAGATGATCTTTCAGTTTAGCAGAAAAGGCATGGGGGGTTAAAGATGCTCAAAGTGAAGATGGAAAGGCATTCCAGAAGGACACAGCTCTGTTGCTGAATGCATTCTTCCCTCTACCCACATGAATTAACAGTAGTGCATGAATAGTACTTTATTTCCAGAGGAATGAGAAAATAGGTTGTTAACAAACATAAAAAATTAGGGTGCACTTTCATGCAAAATCTTAAACACCACATTGTTTAGGTTAATTGGACTTTGTACTCTTTGTTGTAACCATCCAAGATGTTCAAAGATAGCACAATGATGAGCAGCTAGGCTCTGGGAAGGTGCAAATGTGTCAGCCATGTAGGCTAAGGCTCTTTTGCCCATACAGTACTGGGGAGGCATCCATTAGAACAGAACCATATTCAGTCAGGAGAGAAAGTTACTTTGAGAGATTCTGATCCACATAACTGCTGCCAAATACTTTGAAATTCAATAAAGTAACCCCAATTTTGGTGTATTGATCTGACAGTATCTGTCATATGACTGTCAAATGTGAGATCAGGGTCAGTAGTTACAACCTAGTATTTCATTCCTCAACAACTTCTAGTTGGACACCATCTAAGGCTAAGATACTAAACTCTTCAAAAAATATTTGTATCTTTTGGCAGAACTTGGTAATGTAGCTTTGCTTTTGAGAATATTCAGGACCAGCTATTTTTTATGAGCCACCACTGCAAGGAATAAAAGTTGTGCCCAAGAACTACGTTTATTGTGGCATTGTCCTTCCTTTGTATCATATGCTTAAAGTAGTGTTTTGGCAGTTTTGCATATTTGTGGGTTATTAGTGAAAACTGTAAATAAAAGAGGTTCTAAAATTGACCCTGCAGAACATCACATGTGATAGCATTTGCCCTGGACATATCATTGCCAATATTAACAGACTGTGACCCGTTCTGCAAATACTTTCTGGACCACATAGTTATTGAGCCCCAGCCCATATCAGCTAGTTTCCATAAAAGCAGATTATGGTCTACTAAATAGAGAGCTTTGGTCATTTACCTTGTCCATGGCATATTGCACCATGTCCATGCATCTCACTAATGCTTGGCAGGTTATTGGCCATTGTGTTGAGCTAGCCAACTACCAGCCATTATTAGCAGAAATATTTCTGTATATATTCTGGTATCATTTTATGTATGTTAAATGCCACAAAAATTGTCCAGTGTTACTGAAAGATCACAGGAAGAGAGAAAAGGGTTTTGCAAAATATGTGACATTCTTATGTGAGCAAAGAAAACAGCTGCTAGTCAGGAAGCTGAAAATTACATTTTCAAAGGGATTTCCTAGTTAGCTAGTCAGAGGAGATGGTCATAAAATTGCCATGGGATAGAAAACATCCCATGGATCATAAAACTCTTCCACTTCAAAGTCAGGACACCTGGGAAACAGTGCCTAGTAAATAGCCTTTCCTAACAGGCTAGTGTGAATTTTTCTAAAAGTGTTATACTATAGGGCAGTAGGACTTCAAAGGTACTAATTCTGAAAATGTTATTAATATGCAAGGAAGTGGTGATATGAGAACCCAAATAAGAAATAGAGAATAATGGATAGGTAATTGTGTGTTATGGAATTTTTCACACCCAAGGTGTGTGATGACCCATAGACCTCAACAGCAAAGCCCCAGAGGTTTATGTGGTCAGCACACACCGAGGGTGTATGAAAAAATCCATAACATCAAACTTACCTATCATTTATTTTTCATAATTGCTGGTGTGGAGGTTTAGACTGCATTTCTAGCAGCTTGAAAGAAAAATAATTTTTAGCTAGAGTGCAGTTTTATTTTTGAAGAAATTGAACTGCACGTGTATGAAACAGTTGAAAATACTGCAGTTGAAATATTTTTGTGAAACAATGTAATGCAATCATTTTAAAGAGGTTCAAATGTACTGTTTCTTTGGGGAATGTCATATCAACCAGATTTCGAGTTCTTATGAAGTGTCATATCAACCGTATTTCTGGTTATTATTGCCTTTGCAGCATAATAACCTGAAATCCAGTTGATACTCATTTTTAACAAAACAGTAATCCGGCTGATATTTATGGCCACCAGTAATTATATAAACAATAATTCCTTAAAATCTGGAAAAAGCAAGAGTGACAACTACTAGCCTAACAAAGATAAGTCCACTGCTATCCACAGACTGGGATGACCATCCCTGTTTAAGACCCTCCACAGAGCATTGGTTGTCTCACTTTAAAAGGACACTATTCTGACACACAAGCAGCAAGACTGCCACAACCTAGAGACAGATTAAGAACCATAGATTGCACTTACTCTATTCTTCTCGATTTCAATTTACTATGAACTTAAGGTAGAAATTAGATAAATGTTTATAGTGCATTTGTTTTATGTATATTTTCCACTTTTTGTGTTATTCTGTGACCAAATTTTCTAAAACATTTAGTTGTAACTGTAGGATTATTAATTTTAGTAAAACGTTCATTTTTAAGAAACCTGCCAGAGCAATATTTTTTTATTGTGTGTGATTGTGGGATGTTCAGTAATGATCTGAGACCAAACTGTTATTGATGAGGGGTGCCACTATAAGCTACCAATTGACTAAAGATCCTGTAAAGGAAATCTGCATGAAGATAGGAGAAATATGAAAGTCTCAATTAAGAGTCTGTGGGATTTGAACCAGGTTATTGCATGCCCTGTGGGAAAAGACAAAATCAAGCTTACAAGGTCAACTCAAAGAGACTGTAATGCCTGGCTCTTCCCCTTTGTGCAACAATCAAGAGGTGTTCACGTTTGGCTACAAGATTCAAGACCTGTATTATACTCTTACCCAGAGTAAAGAGGGAATCCTTGGGCCTCATGGTGAGTCTTCAGTCATGACCTCAGTGAGCATTCTAGAAGGATATCCCTGCCCCCATTATAGATTGCACTTAGGAGTGGACGCTGTGAGTTCAGTGAACCTGACCTCAGGTGTGGGTGCCTGACAGCCCTTAATTTTTTTTTGCCTGAGTCCCTCAGTTTCCTCTTGGAGGACTCAGCTCCCACTTGCTCCACCCCTCCACACCTGGGGTTTACACCTGGTGGGGCTGCTAAGTGGGCACCCCCAAATGAAAGATAACCAGTGAGCCCTGGCTTACCCTCCAGTGTGGGGCCATTGGAGTGGCTCCCCAGTGGATCCCAATGGGCAGAGGGAGTGGAAACAGAATGAGGCATCATGCCTGGGGACTGGATTTTGTGGATGCTGTGTTTTCTCACCCTGGAGGCAGGACGTGCAATGACATTGAGGGAATGAGCCATACATCTATCCTGTCTCCCATTACTGTAGGTGCCAAATGCTGTGGATCTCCAAACCTCTGCCAGGAGTCTCTGTTGCACTAGACATGGACCCCACCCATTGGATGCTCAATCCTTCTCCACCTGGTCAGCCATCTGACTTCCTGGATCCATTCCTGAATCCAGGACATCATTGCCACATGCAGACACCTTGCTGTTGCACCAGCAGGCTGGCTATATAGCCCTTTCTGTAATCATTTTGCTTTCCACACAGTAACCTGTGCTATTCCAGGTAGGAAGTGAGAAGATTATGAATAATCCTCTTGTGAACTTTAGTCAAAATAATAGGATAGAAATAGAGCATAAGTTATACTGGGCAGTTTGCTTACCTTTTAGTCCAGACATACTACAGATGCCAATTTCCACAGATCAAGGATTAATTTGTTCTCAAATGGTAGGTTAAATATATATGTGATGTGCAGAGCAATTTGTGATGCAACAAATTTAAAGGATTTAGGCATTAAGCCACACCTGCCAAACCAATTTGTCTGCTGTTAGGTGATTCAGTAGTTTCTTTGATAATAACTTGTTAAAGTAAAATTAACAATGACATGTCATTATGTGAGGCTTCTTTAAATCAGGTGGCCATTCCTCTTCACTAATGGGATGTCTGAATGTCTCTAAGATACAAAAGTGATCATCGAACAGAGCTGCAACTGATTTGAGGTCTGTCTGGTTGACACCACTGACTTCAAATGTCAGATGGGTTGTGACTGTTCTTGGGATAGAGTAAGGAGTTAATGTGGTTCCAGAACATTTTAGTGTCTCTCAGGTTAGCTGTTCACTGCTCCATGAGGTATGCACTTTGACAAAGCTAAGTGTGCTATTTAATGGGTGTGTTTTTTTTCCATATATATTTGGTTTTTCTCCCACTTTTGTGCCCAGACCAGGAAGTCCAGCAGACATGTGCGTGTGCATACATGGAGGGGCATGCATATGCTGAGCACCAGTTCAGCTCCTTCTGCCCCACCCCTGGCATTATTGCTATCAATCTCCTTGCCTACACTTCCCACCAGACCTCCACCTGGTGGGAGGGGAACTAGGGGTGCAGAAACCACCCCAGGAGGGAGAGATGCCTACAGCAGCTCAGTCCCACTCCAACCCTCCTTGTGAGCTCCCTGGTGACCGGAGGTCATTTCCAAACCTGGGTCGCCAGCACTGTGTGAGATAAGGTGTCCAGCACCTCATCCCTCAGCATTACCTGGCCAGCTTAATGGGTGTGTTTTGTGATATACCCTAGCCTTAGATAAAGGACAGCTGTCTAATGTGTCAGGTGTGCACAAATTTGGTGTCTGGGTACATCTTTGATGTATGCCTTTATTAAATAAAATGACATTTGACTTCAAGTCTTAAAAGATGTGTGGTGTCCTTCAGTATGGGTGGTGAGTGTCCTAATTTATGCTCTACATGTATCTGGTGACAGGGGTAAGGCAATCAAGTATTTTCATGAACTCTGTAATAAAAGGTTAAGAGCAAAGTTTGTGTTTGGTATTGTGTCCAGAAAGGACCAGTAAATGAATGAAACATTGTGCCAGAATGCTTGGGAACTGAATCCTCTACATTTAGAGTATGTGACATCTTTGGAGACTGGGCTGTAGACTGTTCCATTGTGCCAGAAACAGTAAATAGTAGAGTGGTCGCTGATCAGATAGTCGCACATGCAACCTGGATTCTGTTAGTAGTTCTGGCTAACAACTTGAATTGTACAGAATGTGGAATTCTGCCTGCAGAAGTAATGTGAATGGAAATTATGGTAGCAGAATTTCAATTGGAATTTCTCAGTTCATTCTGAAGAATTCTTCTGGCTGTGATCAAGTTATATTCTGTGGAACAACATTATCCTGCTCATAATCAATCTGTAACCAATACATGTAATTTCCATGAAATCAAGTGGAAGGAAGAATTTAAATTAAAATGCACACTCACATGACTCCTAATAGATTGGAGTCATCTACCTGGGTCATAAAGTTGTCTTCAGTGCAGAAGTTGAGTTGGAGTCATACAGGATTTTCTCATCTAGTTCTGCACAATTATATGCTGTCTTTAATTAGAATCACAGAATATCATACTACTGTGCATTACTGGTGATATTTTAATGCACTGGAACACTACTCCATCGTTCTGAAACAGTGTTCGTTGAAACAGTGGAATAGCTAGTGTCATCCTCAGGACTGCATTGCATGGTTCTACCACATTATAATGCAGTTTTGTAGTAAAGAAGCAGAGGGTAATAAAAATAGTTTTAGCAATGGCAAGTGACCGAAGTGTCACCACCACCACTACCACAGGAAAACAATGGGTTACTCATTCCAGTTTTCCCTGGCAGAAACCATTATGCAGATGACTGATGTAAGTAAAAATGCTATTGATCACTTAGGGAGAAGAGGATTGACTTCCTTCAAGGGCAAAATCTGGTTGCAATTGCTAAGAAGATCAGTGAGAATTAAAATGGCCAGATCATGCCAACAAGCAGATAATGTACCAGTGAGATGACCGTCAAGGTCAGGTGACTCACATTTTGTTGAATTTGGGTGGTGTAGTGACCTTGTTGAATGAACAAAATGCTGTCACCAGGTTGTTTGTAAGTGTTACTGTACTTTTACTTATATGAAACATGAAACACAATAATGTAAGCTATATACTGTATGGAACTGGGTTGGTAGTATTGGGCTGTACATACTAGCCCAGGGCTTTACCACTGTCCACCCTGGAGGGCATTATTTAGAAAATGTGTGTTAAATTGTACATTAATTTCTGTACAGGCTACTCCTTGTGCAGTCTGTTTACTTATGTAACTAATTTTTAGTCCCCCATAAAAGGACTATCTGGGTAATAAAGTTCAATAAATAGACAACAAAATCATAAATAATAATTCAACATTTTTAAAGTCACTTAAATAAATAAAGCATGTGTTCTTGCAAATAGTCCCTCAACTGGAACACTTGCAAGTAAATGGTGTTGCTGTTTTAAGCAAATTGTCTTCTCGGTAAGGGCATTGCTGTGTTTTTCTACTTTCATGCCAACAATTATGTTTCATTCATCCACCCTTTATAAGTAGCAGTGTGTTTTGATTTGCTCCCCCAAGTTGTAGTCCTGTTTAACAACTATATAGAACTCTACCTTTTTTCAAGTGGCAACTATATGAATAAAATGTAGCTATTTCAGTGCAGTGACTGTAAATTAAAAGCTTGCTTTGCATAGTACCATCTGCAGTTCCTGTGAGAACAGGAGTAACAGCAGTGGCAGTGCTCATCTAGCTTTCATAGTTTTGCAATTATTTTACCAAATATGTATTTTATAAGTGTCCTGTCCTGCTATTGAATGTTGTTTTGTTTGTTCATTCTTTTTTGGGGAATGGGATTGCAGAAAATGAGGGACAAGCAATATGTCAGCAAGATAAGCAATAGGACAGTAATGCCTACTGGTTACATTAAATTGTTTGTCCAGAGCTGGGACATGCATTTACCTAAGTATACTACTGACTCAGTCACAACTCTGTGCCCTGTGATTCACTTCCTGAGGGCTGAGCAAGGGTGATCATCAGTTTTCAATGCTGTTTATGTCTTGCAGAATAGCCAGTGACTGAAACATTTAATTTCTTACCTGCACTTCACTTCCTGTGCAGTGTACCCAGGGACCACCAGGCTGCTGAAGAACTTTTGTGGTGCTTCCCCATTGCACTGAAGAAGGTGTTAGTGAAGCTGCTCTTAAAGAAGCCATCTTTAAGCCCTAACATGAGAAATTCCCCTTTCTCAGAAAGCTAACTAAGAAAGTACTGGCAACACAGCTTGTATTCTGCCACATCTTCTAGACAAATGTTCTTGTTCTTGGTGTAGTACTGATGGCTGAAACTGCAGTGCAGTATGACAGTGGAGGTGCTGCACTGTTGAGGAGCCATCCCTGTAGTAGACATTAAACTGAGGTGCCTTATGCCTAGCTCTTGTCAATGTCCAGACGGAAGTTAAAAATTCCATTGCATTTATCAAAGAACAATATGTCAGTTTCCCCAGTGTCATGGTCAACATTCTCACTGTCAGTTAAACCAGTCCAATAATTTGCCCCTTACAATGCATCTCAGAACCAGCGGTACAGTTTAGTTTGGATTTCCTAGTCAAAAAGAATAAATACATAAATGAATAACTATGAAATACTACTTGAAAAATTTATTTCAGCTGCAAAAGAAACAGAATGTCTGGTTATTATGCTGGACCCGATGCCATATTTTAAAAAGTGAATAAAATTGCATTAGAGCATTGTTCAAAGAAGCTCTGCTGGGTCTGGTACTCACCAACAGTGAATGAATCAAAATGTAGCAGTTCTGGGTCACTCTGTTCCAGTGATTGTACAACATTGGTGCTGGGGCTGTAGGGGTTTTGGGAAAATTGACAACTTGGGTGGAGAACTGGCTGAGAGGAATAGCACAAAAGGGTATTACTGTTAATGGAGCGTACATTGTAATACAGCTGTGGGCAAGGCAAAAGGAAGGATGCTAGGTTAAATAGGAAGGGAGATGAATAGTACAATTGTGATGTTATCCTCATTGTACAGGTCACTGGTATGTCCACACTGAAACACTGTGCAAAGTACTGGAGTGCAAACCTGAACAGAGAGAGAGACTGAGACTGATGAGGTGGAAGCAGTACAGTGCAGAGCAACAATAATGGTCAATGGACTATGAGGCAAAACATTATGAGAGGCTATAACACAGACTGAAAACATACACCACTGAGAAAAGGAGGAAAGGGATGACCCTGCACATTAAAACGTTTGGGCAGGTATCATTCTCATAAAGTGTTTCATGTAATGTACAGTACCATAAATACTTTATTTATGGCTTATTAAATGCTATAATAAAGATCTTATTATTCTATATACTGCACAGGTGACGCCGAATGTAATCCTGGTCCCATCTTCTCTATTCCAGCCACCTCAGATATGGTAAATCTAAAGGGACTGAGACTTCTCCATGCTAATGTCTGCAGTCTCACAAGAAAATTGGATCTGGTTCAAACCTGGCTGAACCTCTTCTCTCCAGATATACTTGTTATTACTAAGACCTAGCTTAAACCTTACTCCCAGGATACAGAAAAAGCTTCCCTCTTACAAGGTCTTCAGAACGGATAGACAGACTGGGTGGGGAGGAACCATCTACCTTCAGGATAAGTACACTGCTTCTGTTATTAACTCTGCCTCAAGCCAAAGGAATTCAAGAGCCTTTCTATCAAGATACAATTTACTACTACCCAAGCAACTGATATCATAGGGTACTACAGACCACCATCAGCTGGCCTTAAGATAATAAATCATTTGTCCACTCTACCTGAAACCTCTTCTTCAGAGATTATAGTCATGAGTGACCTAAACCTACACTGGCTCTCTACCTGTTCAAAACCACTCAAGGACATGTGCAATGCCTTCAGACTCCACCAAATATTTACAGAACTCACCGCCCAAACACAAAACATCTAGCCAACAGTACACTGCTTGATATCACAAAAAACTTACTTAGGGTGTCCCACAATGCTCCATCCTGGGCCCCTCCTCTTTGCAATGTACATCAACAAATTCCATGCAGTAACCAATCAGCCAATATCCATCTATTTGCTGATGATACTGCCCATTACACCTCCAGTGCTTCCACTGACCAAACATGCTCTGACTTTCAACTTGAGTTTAATCACCTGCAGAACAACATGTTGCACCTTAAACTACTAATAAACATGGAAAAAAGGCTATGCCTTTCTCACCTTTACCAGGACCACCACCACCCACATGAGTGGACAAACACCAATTACCACTCTTCTGCAGGAACCCCTAGATTTTTTACCCAGATTCAAATATCTGGGGATGTGTATTGACCACAAATTGACCTTTTACCAATCACATTGACGAACTGTCCAAAAGGTCAGGCAGAGACTTGAGAATTCTTCCACGCCAAGCGCTTGTTAATGTTGGAAGCAATAGAATTGTACAGTTAACCTTTCTCCCTCTTCTCGACTATGGGGATATTCTCTATGGTCAAGGGACTAACACAGCCCTAAAAAGATTGATATACTATACCACCCTGCACTAAGATTTGCCACTGGAGCACCCTGCTCTACCCATCATTGTTCATTATATGCCCTAATCAGCTGGTCCTCCCTCAGCCTCAGACAATTCAGAAATGTAGCTATTTGGACATACTGGGCTATTATTAAAAACTGCCACTATATGTTTCTAACTGCCTCGCTATATGGTCTCCTGCACCTATGTGCTAAGAAGCTCCTGCTACATCTCCTTAGCCATCCCAAAAGTTAGAACTCGTTCAGCAAGATATCCATAAGCTATTCCCTTCCTCTTTGTGGAACAAACTACAAAAAACTCTCCAAATATCCATTCTGCTCAAACCGACCACCTTAAAACCTTGGTCGCCAGGAGTGTCATGAAATTTGTAACTGTGTAATCTAATATGATATTGACAACCTCCTTTCCTTCCCACTCCCTCTTTACTCCCATTCTCCTTATAACTGTCTTCCTCTCAGATTCATGTTGTACTCATTCATTCTAACCCCTACCCTAGGTATTTGCTGTATTCACCTGATTCTCTCTTTATTACAGCATGGTCTAACCTGCTACCCTGACTGATGCTTTGTAATACCATGTTGCCTAACTATATTGTTTTTCCTTGAATGCATCTACCTCCTCATGAACTATACTGGTACTCTTCCAAATGTATGCTGTCTTATGCTGTACTTAACTGACCTGCATACCTTTGCCTATATGCAATGTTATTCTATGATTGAATATGTGTCTTATGACGATACATTATTCTCTCTATGTTTCACTGTTGTGACCTTTGTAACCAGACCCAGGTCCATGTTGAAAACGAGTGCTTAATGAAGTTTTGCCTGATTAAATAAAGATTGATTTACTGATTGCTAAAGTCACTGCCTTCAGACAATGTCTGACACAGATTTTCTTGACTGACCACCACTGTGTGAAACTGAGGGTGACACTGGTCCCCTTTTAAGTATTGCCTCTGCATGCTCTACTATCCTGTTTGTGTATGCTTGTGTTATTGTCATCATCACTGAAAATCTGATACAGAATCTGAATAAAGTTATGATGCATCTCAAGGTTGGTTGAGGGACACTGCATGAGACACTGAGCTGAGTGCAGGTAAAAATATAATGCTTTCATTCAGTGGATTTTAAAACATCATTTTTTTTCCTTTGCTTACAGCAACAGAAGACACACCAGGGACTGCAAGGATCTAAACGCCCGGGCACTAGGTGACTGGAGCTAATACAAGAGGACTTCATGGCCAGGATTGAGGTTGATGAATCAAGAGGAGGGTCATCAGCAGTGCCTGCTACTGCCAGCTGATAGGCTAGTTACAGCCAGGAGAAACAGCTATGAAAATGAAATGGAAATTCAGTCCCTAAAGACTGGGCAGTAACAAATTATTGATGGGCAGCAGAAAATACTGTCCAAGCTGGATGTACTGCTTGGCCAAGACACCTACACCTACACCCCACAGCACCTGTACCACCACCATAACCACCACAGGTTGAGTAAGGAGTATGCCAGACTCAGCAATCATGTTGTTCATTGTAAATACAAGAATTAATTGTTTTGTATTTTCATTTAATTGTTCATTGTTGTTTGTTTTAAAGTAAATGTATTTTCTGATATAAAACCTGTCTTGTATGGAATCTGATTGTTATAGAAACATAGAAATTGTCTGCGTAAAAGAATCAGTAGGCCCATCCAGACTGCCCCACTTTCCTACCTATAGTACTGGTAAGGGAGCACCATGAGTGACAGGTGTTGCACAATGTAAAATACAGGGACAGCCAGTAAGAGAAATGCCTGTTGAGTGATAGGTTTCATAATTTTAGTTCAGCACAACACGCCATTGCTGTACCTTGTCTTGCATCATGGTAAGTGAATGAAGTATGAACAAACACCTTTATATGAACACAGATAGATAACACATAGGTTTGTAACTAACAGAGAAATATTTATGTTGCTACAGTCCTGCTGGTGGGTTGGTGGGTGGGCACAATGTTGCACTTTACAAACTAGCATAACAAACAAGTCAACACCCAATCTACACATTATTTAAAATGGTACTGCTGTACAAGCTCAACAACATGGAGGAGGAGGAGACACAGGAGAATGGGCCAGATGCAGCAGCAGCAGTGCACCTATCAGTTCACATGGTTTGATTTGTTGGGAGAGCACTCCATGAAGGAAGAGGCAATAGAGGATGGGCCAGACATTCCAGCAGCAGCAGCAAGGCCACTATTGTTCACTTGGGTTTAGCTCTTGGGGTAGCACCCCATGGAGGAGGATGAGGGAGGTTTGGGAGGATGGGACAGCTGTAGCACCAGCAGCACAGCAGTAATCAGTTCACTTGGGTTTGCTTCAACAGGGCAGCAGAAGCCCATGGAGGAGGTCATAGAAGGCACAGCAGGATTGGCTAGACACCATAAGAGCAGGGCAACTATTAGTTAATTTGAGTTTTTTGGGGGTGGGTAACATCACTCCATTGAGGAGTAGGCACAAGAAAATGTGCCAGATGCTGCAGCATGGCGGAGTAGATATCAAGTTTACTGAGGTTTGGTTCTTCAGGGTAGCAGCACACCATGGAGGAGGAGGAGGAACAGGAGGAAGACCCAGATATATCGCAAGTCATAAGAGGGAGGTAATAATCCTCTTTACAAGACACTGGCTAGGCCACATCCGGAGTACTACATGCAGTACTGAAGGCCGCATGTTCAAAAGGACATTAACAAAATGGAGGCAGTCCAGAGAAGGGCAACCAAAATGGTGCAGGGACTGTATCAGAAAACATATGAGGACAGATTAACGGAGCTCACACTGAATACCCTAGAGCAAAGGAGAGAGAGGTGATATGATTGAAACATTGAAGCACCTTAAGGGCATTAACAAGGTGAAAGAGTCCAACATGTTTCAATATAAGAAAATAGCAGGACAAGAGGACACAGCATGAGATTAGAGTCAGATTAAGGGTAATGTGAGGAAGTTATTTTCACAGAAAGGGTGGTGGATGCATGGAACAGCCTACCTCAGGAATTGGTGGATATTGATACAGTGCAGGGCTTCAAACAGGCATGGAATAGGTGCAAGGGAGCAATAAGCCTTTGTGTGAAACAGATAAAGAAAACAAAGTGGGAGTAAAAAACCACTATGGTTCTCAAAAGAGGTGGCAGGGAAGGTTAAGAGAAAAAGGCTGCATACAAAATGTACAAGGCATCACAGAAGGAGCGACAGGGAACTGTATCAATTAAAGCAGAAAGAAGTGGGGAAGGCAGTCAGAATAGCAAAAGTCCAAACTGAGGAAAAATAGCCAACTTAGTTAAGAAGGGGATAAAACTTTTATAGATACATTAGGGAATATAGAAAGGTTAAGGGAGGAATAGTGAAGATTAATAAGGAGATGGGAGATGGGCAGAGGAGACAGTGAAAAGGCAGAGATACTGAATGAATACCTTTGCTCAGTATTCACAAAAGAAGATGAAAAGGAGTTACCTAAACCAGACAATAGAAGCACTCTGGGTAGGGGGTTGATACCAGTCCATTTACAGAAGAAAGAGTCTTGAAAGAACTCTTAAAACTCAAGGTGGACAAAGCAATGGGGTCTGATGGGATCTACCCCAGAATCCTAAAAGAACTAAGGGAAGACCTAGTGACACCACTGACCACACTTTTAACAAATCATGGGAGGATGGGGTGGTACCTGAGGACTGGAGGAGTTCAGTTGTGATTCCCCTTACAAAAGTGGGAGCAAGGAAGAAGCAGGAAACTACAGACCTGTAAGTTTGACCTCAGTGGTAGGGAAAATGATGGAATCACTTCTGAAAGAAAGAATTGTTGAATACCTAGAGGCCAGCGGCACAGGACCCAGAGCAGCATGGATTACAAGCAGGAAGGTCATGTCAGATGAATTTAATTGATTTCTTTGACTTGGTGACCAATGTAATAGACCAGAGAGGGCTGTGGATATGGCCTACCTAGACTTTAGCAAGGCATTTGACATAGTCCCACACAAAAGATAAATAATCAAGTTAGCCAGCCTGGGAGTGGGTCCCAGGGTAGCAGCTGGGTTGCAAACTGGCTGCACAACAGGACACAGGAGGTAATAGTGAGTGGAACACATTCCAAGAAAGGGGGGTCACTAGTGGAGTACCTCAGGGCTCAGTACTGGGTCCAGTCCTCTTTAACATCTTTATAGGTGACATTGCTGAGGGTCTGAGGTAAAGATTTTCCTCTTTGCAGATTATACAAAGATCTGTAACAGAGTTGATACACAAGGGGTAGAAAAGATGAGAAGGGACTTGGCAAGGTTGGAGGAATGGTCAGACATATGACAACTTAGATTAAATGCAAAGAAGTGCAAAGTATTGCACCTGGGAAACAAAACCCAGAAGAAGAGTACACAATAGCAGGGGCGGTACTAACAACAACAAAAATGGAACAGGACTTGGGGTAGTCATATCAGATGATCTAAAGGTGGGTAAGCAATGTGAGAAGACAGAAAGGAGAGCCAGGGGATACTGGGATGCATAGGAAGGGATCACAAGTAGAAAGGGGAAGTGGTTATCCCTCTGCACAGACAGTTGGTGAGACCCCATCTGGAGTACTGTATGCAGTTTTGGAGACCTCATCTATGCAAGGACATAGACAGGATATAAGCAGTCCAGAGGAGGGCAACTAAAACGATGTAGGGTCTGCATCATAAATCCTATGAAGACAGACTGAGAGAGCTTAATATGTATACCCTTGATATAAGGAGGGCGGGGGACATGATAGAAATGTTCAAGTACATCAAGGGAATCAACAAAGTCCAGGAGGGTAGCATCTTTCAGAAAAGAGATGTGTGAGAACAAGGGACACAATTTAAAGATAGAGAGGGGACGGCTCAAGGGTAATGTGAGGAAATCTTTTTCATGGAGAGAGTGGTGGATGCATGGAACTGCCTTCCTGGGAGGTTGTTGGGGCTAAAACAGTGGGGAATTCAAACATGCATGGGACAGACACAAGACAATTGTAGTGGGGGTGGCAGGAAGTAGGCTGTTGGTTAACTAGAATCTGCAGCTTATCAAGTAGGTAGGCAATGGCAGACTGTGTGGGCCAAGTGGTCCTTATCTGCTGTCAAAGTCTATGTTTCTATGTTTCTACACAGATGAGTATGAATAGATAGGTCATTGACAGAGTATGAGCCTATGGCAGTACTATATACTGTAGAAAAATGGGCAGACTGGATGGGCCTTACGGTCCTTATCTACCTTCAACTTCTGTGTTTCAATGTTTCTAACAGCAAGGCAGCAATCAGTTCACTCAGATTTGGCTCCTTGGGGCAGATGCCCCATGGTGGTGGAGGAGGAGGAAGAAGGGAAGAGGTACAGGAGTAGGGGCCAGCAACAACAATAATGTGTGTGAGGCAGCTATCAGTTTACTGAAGTTCAGTTCATTAAAGGGCACTGTCAAGCTTTGTCCCTTATTTTTCATGACAAGAGTAACTATTGTGCCTCTAGGCACATACATATAGACAATCATAATGGAAAGTCATAGTACAGCCCCAAAACAAAGTTTTACCTAATCTGTTTAATATTTACATTTATTTCATTACAGTCATTCTGAATTGAACTCCGATGTACACAGAAGCATATCCACAAGTGAGTGCACGTCTGCTCGAGAGCACTGTCCCAAAGAGAACTTTCTGACATGCCCATCGAGAAAAAGAACATTTGTAACACATCTGGCCATGATTCTTTCTTTGCATCTAAATAAAAAAAATGAGTCTAGCAATGCCGCAAGAATACATTTGTGAGTGCCGAATTGCACACATGTGGAACAGCTGGTGCCAATATCCCATGCATGCTCATGAGTGTGCCACCTTATACATGTGGGGATTTTTGATCCTGTAGCTGTTGCACATATGTATGATTTCGCACTCACTTAGAAATGTATTTTACATTACTACCATTCGTTTTTAATTTAGGTGCAAGGAAAGACTTATATGGCCAGATGTGTTGGGTAAATGTCCTTTCTCGATGGGCATGTCAAAATTGCACTTTGGGACCACGGTCCCGAGAAGACGTATGCTCTACTTGTGGATATGCTTCTGTTGGACATTGGAGTTTAATTGGATGACTGAAATTAGATAAATGTAAATATTAAACAAATTGGATAAAAACCTTGTTTTTGGGCTGTACTATGACATTCCATTGTGATTGTTTTATATGTATGTGCCTAGAGGCACAATGATTACTCTTCATGAAAAATGTGACAAAGCTGACAGTGCCTCTTAATGTAGCAGCACCACATGAAAGACAAGAAGGCACAGGAGGACAGGCCAGATGCAGCATTAAGGCTAAAATTTGTTCATTCTGGTTTTGGTCCACTGGGGCACCAGCACACCATAGAGGAGAAGGCCCAGTAGGACAGGCCAATAACATCATGGATAGAGAAAGACCTGTGAATATAAGCATAAGGAGCAATTGTTTAGAAACACAGGCATACACATGGGTCCACACCACCTCCCTCCCTCATTCTGACTCAATACCAAAGGAAAAGAACACATATTTTGACCAATGAACCTACCTGTTGGAAAGAGAATAAAACACAAAACAACAGGAAAGAAAGCAGCAGAAAGCCTGTTACTTACCTTCATGCTCATGATGGCTATGCCATAAACCAGGCAGACAGGATAAAGGAAACCATCATGCCTCAGCAGGAGCAGCATTATTAACAGAGAGAGACCTGCAAAGGGTAGCACTAGGAGCAGTTGCTTTACAAACACATGCTTGAGTTATAACATTCTGCCACAACATTAGCATTACTGCCTGCACTGCCAATGACTCTGGTTTAGTAATGAGCCTAAGCCATCACAGGGTCTGTGGGGTGAGGATGAAGGAGCAACACTGAGGATGCACTCCTTGCTGAGGGAGAGGACACATGCTACACTGCAATACTGGCACATGTGTGATCAAGGTTGTGGACAGTGCATGCTGGTTACTAAAGCATGCTTAGCAATGGGGTACAGTGCACTACCAAGCTATGATGTGCACTTTCACATCATTTCTGCGCATGCGTGTACAGTATCTAAGTCATGGCATCTAAGAGGGTGAAAGTAAATGTAAAACACTGTGGATGTTGCCGCAGATGCGCACCCATGACACAGGTCCATCAAAACTGACCACAGCTCCCACTTGTGCACTAAGTCAAACTCCATTGGGAGTAATCGTTCCATCTCCTACCACTCCATCTTAGTGGGTAGCGATGGACTCAGGAACTGTGAAGATGGCATCTAAGTCCAGGAGATGGTGGCTGACAGAGGTAGTGTTATTGTCAGCAGGACAATGATGGCAGTATGGGTGACAGCATGGATAAACAAAATTAAAAATATATATAACTTATCAATAAATGCTGGGTGCATAACTCATGTGCACTTACCTTCATGCATGTGATGACCATGCCCTGAATGCAGTATGACAGAAGCACCCATGGGGAGAACAATCACATGAGCAGGCCAAACAGAAGGCAGGAGACAGAGAAGATGCTGCTTGGCATTGTACTGGGTATACATGTTTTGCAGGTTCCATCAGTGTTGGTCAGATTATGAATCTTGCTCCGCTCATGTCTTTAAATTACTGCAACAGTGCTTTGCGGGCATTCTGAAGAAAACCTGCCACCACCTTTAAAATGTAGTTTCCCACTGGTTGCATTAATAATTCCAGATGTCTGTTCTTGATGATATTGATACAACACATAATATTAATACAATACACAATTTCTGAGTACCAGAGGGTCCTTGAGAGCCATGAATGAGAGCCATGGATACATTTGATGGTAGTGCTGTAAGTGTTTTATGCCTGGAGCCAGCAAATTGCATGTCTACCTTGATAAGCATTGTTCGGTATGTCTGTTGTTTGTGACGATATATTCCAGATCCTCAAAAGAAATTGATACACCAAGCCATGCAGAAGTCATGGAGAGGAGGATAATGAAAACAGAATTACTGTGAGCAAGATGACATTGGGGCATTTGAGTAATTGATGCACATCTGCTTCTTAATCACAATTTTTATTTATTTTAGTCTTTGGCAAGGCCCACTAGACACAAGTGCCTGTTTTCAGGGGTGACCTGGGAGCACTGAGGAGGTTAAGTGACTTGCTCAGTCACACCAAATGCAAAGTGGAGGTTGTGGGAATCAAACCGGACCTGCTGGATGTACCAAGCTCATTTCCAGCTCATTACTCTAATGTCTAGGCTATGCTGCCAGCCCCAGTCTTCAACCAATCTTGTAGTTGATATAACCAAGACTATACCAGTACCGAAAGAGACTTCTAGGACAGTACAGAAAGTAAAACATGCTCATTTTGATGCATGTTAAACCAACAGAGACATGAATTTGTGATGGGTTGCCAGTGAAAAGCCCAATATCAAGGTTCAATACCAAACTGGGGTGCACAAGGGTCAGAATAGTATATTATTTAACAAATATTACAAATAGTGCTATTGCAGTTGTTGGAACACAATATCTTTGTGTCCTTCCTGAATGGAGGTGTTGGTAACTGGAATGCATTTTCCATTCTTACAAATATATAAACCACATCAGCCACTATGATAGCAGCACCTCTACACCATAGTTCACCCATCCCAAACCATTAGAGAGAAAAAAATATCACCTACCCCAACTTCATATCACCCAGACAACCCTCTGACCCCTTCCACCCACCACCATGCCCGCCCCATGGTTGTTCACATTCAATTATCAAAGTAAAACTGAAGAAACAAAGGAAAGCATCTTTTGTAACATACCTATTCACACCCTCCTTCACAACTGCAACATGGTGAAGATAAAATGGAAACCTGGCAACAAGACACAGCACCATCTACGTGCCCATTCCACTCCAGCCCCCACCACAACACACAATCATAGTCAATAAAGGTGTCACAATGGGGATGCAGACCCACATCACACCATTCTTCTTTAGTCAGTCAATGTCTAATAAATGAACACGATTGCACATGTGTGCCACTGTGGTGTGTAGGGATAGGTAACTATTTTCATGTTTTGGTGATGGGGAAAGAAAGAGTGGTCAGTGCTTTATTGTTGTGGAGAAGTGGAAGGTTTTCTTACTTATTAAAGGTGATAGCCTAGGAAATAACTTTTACATAGTTAATAACTAGTAGCAACTGCCCTGCCTCTAATTTTAATATCTACAGTATGCTAAAGCTGTGCCAGACCTTCTAGTACCATCCATGGGAGTAAACGATGAGGATATGGGAGATGTTTTAGAATTTGAAGGAGGCTAAGGCTAGCTATTTTCATAAAGAGCTGGGCGCTTCCACCAAATGCTCCACAAACTTCTGGAAAACTGTCAAGGATATTCAAGGCATGCGGCTATGAGCAACTTGCCCACAAAATCATGACTGGTGCAACTTCAGTGTCAGATAAATAGACTATCCTTGATGCTTTAATAACCATTTTCTACTGCAGGTCTCACTTTGATGCCTCCCTGCCAATAACCTCTACTGTAGTCTTGGAGCACTGGACTTATAAGATCCAGTCACAAGTGCAGCCTTCTGTGTCCAGCATACCACCCTGAGAGAAGTTGAGGATCTCCTCCTACAATTGGATACCAGAAAGTGTGCGGGGCAGACCAACTGGACCCATTCTTCCTGAAGCTTAGTCTTCACATCCTGGCTGTGCCCATAATGCACCTTTTCAACCTCTCCTTTGCAGGGCGATATTCCTCCCATATGGAAAATGGCTCACATAATCCCCTTTTAAATCTAGAGACCCCAAGCAACCTGAATAACTATAGACCAATCTCCTTTCACCCTTTCTAAACTGCTGGAAAAAGTAGTAAGTGTGCAGCTCAGGAACTACGTCAAAAGTGAGAACATGCTCAGTCCTTATCAGTCAGGATTTAGGCCTCATCACAGTACTATTTCAGCCCTAGCAAATGTCACCAATGACTGGTGGTGTGCCTTGGATTTGAAGAACTTAGTTTATGCAGTATTTCTATACTTAAGCAAGACATTTGGTGTGGTTGACCATGAGCTGCCCTTGTTTTCCTCAGAAACATCATCTGCGACCCCCCATCACTGAGGTGATTCTCAAACTATCTAACAGGGCGACAGCAACAGATCAAGGCTGAAGGGAATTCTCATCCCTGAAACATCTGCTGAGAGTGTACTGCAAGGATCTATACTGGGTCCATTGCTTTTTCTTTTGCAGTTTACATTAACAATATTGATGTTAACATCAAATCTGATAACATCCACCTACTTGCCATTGGCACGGTACTTTATATCAGAAGACCCTCTCTGGAAGCATCTTGTAAGGATCTACAATGGGCATTTAATCTTCTACAGCATCAACTACTGCACCAGAAAGTGGTCATGAATGCCAAAAAAACAAGGTGATGTTTTTCTCCTTTGCATTCATCAATAACCTCACAACTCAAGGTAATATTCCACAGATCCACAGCCTTCTTGGCAAATCACTGGAATATGTTGTGATGCTGGCCAGCTGGCTATGATTGTTCTATGATTTTATAATATAAAAATGTAGGTGTGATTGTCTCCATAAGACAGCTGGGCTATGGGTGCCCCCAGGTTTTAGTTAAAATTACAGAATATATATTAAACAGCAGATCTCTTCCAAGACATGGTATTGTATGGCCTGTTGCTGCTTTGAAGTGGAAATGAAATGTAACTTTATGAGTCTGCCAGAGGATGGAGATCATAAACATTTTATGCGTCAAAGAAAAACATGTTATCCCATTATGGTGTTAAAAACTGTAAAGCACCTTTGATGTCCTTAGAAACAGGAAACCACACAGGATCAAAGACAGTCATAATTTGGGAAATTCATTTTGCTGATGTCACCTTATTTGATATACCTCCTAATGGGACATCCTGTTTGTATATTTTTTATATTCTAAAAGGAGGAGCTAGAGGTCACAGAAGAGGAGAGAGACATATAGTTTAACTGTATTCTGTGTTTCAAATTAGACAAATTTCTTGTTTGGACTCTGTAGAAACAGGATCTCAGATCTAACTAAAGGCACTTGCAGAGGTATACATTAGATAGAAAAGTCTAACTGTATGTTGGTAGGAGTTTGTCTGGAGGTTCCTTTGCTTTTCATTTAAGTGATTGTATGCTTTGTGATATAGTGTTCTGTTTTACATTTTACACATTTTATCCATTTTTAAGTAAACCTCTTATTTTAAAGAGACAGCCTGGTGTGTCTTCCAAGTTCTTTCTTTTGCATGTGATGTATGGAGGGTTAAGCTTGACAAAGCTGTTCATGAGCTCAATGGTGTTACAAATTGGGAAAAGATAAGAATATACCTAAGGTCTTTTACAGAGTTTAAGGGTTCATTTTGGATACCTGGTTAGGTGTCCTTAGGCACCCCATTCTTCTGCCTTTCTTCTGGCATCCCGAAGAGCAGAATATCTGAGTCTGTACATTTGGGTAAGCTAGCATAAGGTTTACAGTTTGAATCCCCAGAACTTGACACTAAAGGCAATTCAGACCCACACACAGACAGGAGTGTTACCCTGTTCTGTTACCTGTTCACAATACTGCACTCAGAGGTTGGCACTGTGGGAGCAGAGGCCTGACCTGCTGAGTGCATTTATGTTTAACAGTTAGCAGTGATACAGATACATTTGGTAGCACAAGCTTTAATTGTTAGGTGTGTCAGGTTGATACTGTATAGCTCAGTTGCAAAAAGGCAGTGATTTATTTTTAAAAGAAACAGATCTATATCATTTTGCTTACAGTCAAGTTCCTACCTGTTTTATTTTGTTTCTAAAGTGCAAGTTAGACTAGCCGTAGTTAGGGAAGAAGATGGCTTCCAACCACAGCTGGCACACTGTAGACTACTTGATGCAGTTGTGCAAGGACAGAGGAGTCCTGTATGAGGTGAGAGCCACCAAGAAGAACCTCATGGATGCCCTGAAGACAGCAGATACCCAGAGCATCGAGTCACTGACTCTGACTGTAAAAGACCAAACCTTGACCATGGAGGGCCAGTGCAATGTCCAGATCCAGTGAGGATAACAGCAGGACCAGTACCAGTGAAGGGCTACAGCAGCAGGGAAGGTCACCAGCATTCTGGAGCCATGAAGCACTCAGGTTGAAGACTGAGTTGCACAGACTGGAGCTAGAGTTCCAGAGGAGGCTGAGTGAGAATGTTGAGAAGCAGAGTGAGAACAGAGAAAAGCAGAGCAAGAGAAGTGAGCTGCAGAGGAGAAGAGGAGGAGAACAGCAAGAGGCTGACTGGGAACAGTGAGAGACAGACTAAAAGGAGCAAAAGCACCAGAGGCAACATGAACTGGAGAAGCTACGACTCCAACCACCAGCACCAGAGCAAGTAAGTGACTTGGGTTTAACTGGAACTACAGGACTGGGTTACAAATTGAATTCCAAACTGATAGTTGAATTTAAAGGGGAGGATATGTATGCCTTTTAAATTATTTTGAAAGAATTTGTATTCAGGCTAAAATTCTAGAGGGTCCTGGAGCTTCCAGCTATCTCTGCTACTTACTGGGATAACTTGGGTTGCAATGGGCCACATGTACAATGAGGAGAGTAATGATTACAGCAACACGAAAACTGCACTGTTAAAAAATTTGATTTAACTGCTGAAGCATTGGAGCTAAATTTCATAAGCTCAAGTGAAGCCCTGACACGAGTAATGAGGAGCTAACCAATGAAACAATGTCAGTTTTTAAACGTTGTTGGGAGAAATTGAAGAAAACACTAGATAAAATTGAAAATGCTATTTAGTTAGAATAGTTGTCTGGGCATGCCCAGCAGAGCTGAAAACCTGGCTGGAGAACCGAGATCCCAAAACAGTGCAAGAGCTGATGAACTCTCAGACCACTATGCCAAAACAGACCTGTTCTGAGACCGAATGGGGCTGGCGTGGCAGTGAAGAAAGGAAAAGTGTGCCTTCAGGGCAGCTAAAACCCTCACTGCCTCCACTGAAACCACTTAGCTCCAGGTTTCAAAGAAAATATTTCTCTGAGAAAAGAACAAATGTTGGGTCTGTAAAGAAACTGGGCATATTGCCAGACAGTGTTCAAAAGGGCAAGCAATACACAACAGAGGCTAGGAAAGAAGTGGGTTGTTTGTGCGCCCTAAAAGCAGGCCTGTGAACATGCAGGAACACATGTACCCAGTCATGGTGAATGGTGCACAGACACAAGGGTAAGGGACAGAGGGACATCCCTGACATTGGTAAAATGGGATATGATAGAACCTGGTTAGTTTACCCAATGAATTTGTAACTGTGCAAGGGTTCACTGGTGAGGAGACCACAATGCCACTTGCTAGTGTTCTCTGGACTGGGGTGAAACAGGAGGAACTGTGCAACAGGTAGCTGTAGCCAAATCTTTAGTAGTGGACGTCATTCTTGGCAACAATCTCAAACAGGGGATGATGTGTGCAGTTACCCATAGCCAAGCAGGAAGGGAAATTGTAGTTTCCTGCACCCACAGAAGCCATTGTGGATATCACTGGAGGCTGATTCCCAGCCTGTGTCTCCTGATATGAAGACTAATGAAAAGGGTAGATATTTCCTCAGTAACAGTTAACCACACAGCTACAGAGGTTACTCCAAAGAGGAAGGGGTGACCTATTGTCAGAGGGTTAAGGATGACAGTGATCTTGAGTGCCCTGATGCTAGTGCTAGGGACCCTAGTTTAGAGACTGAAGAGGACCTGTCCCATGCCTTGGGAATGTGTAAGGAGTTTGCAACTGCTCAGAAAGTGACCCTAGTCTTGGGAAGCTGAGGCTTGGGCACATTCTGACAGAGCACAAGGAGGTGATGGTAAACATAAGATTTATTTGGAAAATGGACTGATGTATACTCAGGTGGTGCAGACAGAGGAGGGGCGATAGACAGGCAGCTTGTCATTCCCAGGGTATTGTGAGCAGTTGCTCAAGATTGCACATGATATTTCCTTGTCTGGTCATCTAGAAATCGACACACTATGCAGTGATTGCCCCAGAATTTCTATTGGCCCAACTTCACTCAGCAGGTGAAGGAGTATTGCAGGTCTTGCCACTGGTGCTAAGAAACAGGGAAGGCAGGTAAGAAAACCCATGCCACCCTGATTCCATTGCCCATAGTGGAGAAGCCATTCTAGAGGGTGGGCATGGATATTGTGGGGCCTTTAATACCCAGCTCCTCCGGAAAGAGGTTCATCCTGACTGTAGTGGATTATGCCACCAGTACCCAGAGGCAGTTGCCCTATCCTCACTGAGGACAGACAAAGTGGCAGATGCCTTACTTGGGATTTTCTCCCGTGTTGGGTTTCCACAGGAGGTTATCACCGATAGATGGGGTTCCTTCATGTCATACCCAACAGCTTTTTAAAGCTACAGTTGTTTGGGTTTTGTGTAGACTCTTTATTTACTTAATATGTTCCTGTGAATTTCTTTCTTTCTTACTTTTTATAAGTTGTTGTTTGTCTGTGTCTGATTGTGTGTGTGCCTGTGTTGTGTGTCTTGTGTGTGGCAGTTTTGTGTCGCTGTTTGGACTGAGGGAGGGCAGTCAGCTGAGTTGAGCGTGTCAGGTAGAGATAGAACAGGGTCAGGGAATGTCTGGGGCAGGAAAGTTCTGGGATCACATTGTGGCAAGGAGGAGTGCACATACATGGGGGACATGACTGGTTCATGTTGAGCCAGAAAAAATCTTGTTTGCCCCCAGAAGAAGGATCACCACCTCCTCAGGTAGTGGCACCATACCACCACCACCAGCACCAGCTCATCCTGAGCAGAATGGGCCTGTACCCCAGCCCCAAGTGTGGAGCCACCCTTAGAACTGTGAGCAGGTTGCCAGTGCATCTGGCAAACCACCACCCATGCCTGGTCCTCCCGCACCTCCCTGGTTTGGGAGTTTTTGATTGTGTTAGGGGGAACAGCAGCCTGGTCAGGTGTTGCATTTGTAGGGTGGAGGTGAGCTGTGGCCCTGGGGACTCACCTGAGGACTGGAGGCCAGTGCACCCACATTATCAACCACCACCAGGTGAAGTGGCAGGCTGTCACACAACAGACCAGGCCTGCACCTGCTGGCCCTTCTCTGGCAGAGGGTGTAGCTCTGCATGGCCTTAAGAGGAGGAGGATCATGGCAGCACCTGTTGCTCCACCAGCACCACCCCACCTACCACCAGCAGCAGCACCTGCATACCCCGAGCTTCTTGTAAGTTAGGCAGACATTGCTGTTCTCTGGAGTGCTGTGGATGCAATGAATGAGAGGTGAGTGCCATTGAGCAGCAGTTGGAATGTTTAAAGGCCATCAATTACAGATTGTGTCCATGCTCCAACTGCTGCTGGATCACCATGGATCCCTACACTAGTTTTTTTTCCTCCCACCATGTGTCCACCAATCCTCCCCTGCTGTTTCATAAAATGTGTTCCTCCACCACCCTGTATCTACTTATACACTTTTTTCCTTGTCTTCTGTATGCAACACTTTTGCAGCCTGTTCCTTCCTTCTGTTAAGTGTGTGTGTGCTGTTTAGTTTTCTTTGTTTTAACTTAAAATGGTTTGCCCTGTCATCATTATTGCAACTTAAAGGAGTAGTCTAACCCAAATTTGAATAAGCATATGCTATGTGAGCATTGAGATTTGCATGTAAATTCCTCTCCTAGTGTGTCCTTCCTCTGTCTGCTATTAGGAGTTTTACTAAATTAGTAAATTGTGTCATCATGTTAAATCACTTCATTGCCTTTATCGCTCTGACACCGCACCTGTCGTCATGACAGTGATGTAGCATAGTCCATTGATTTACCAAATGCACAGTTCACAACAACAGAGCTGTGTAACTGACTAGCAGTTTTCATACAGAAACCCCACTCACCAAGGTTTGAGGTGCGTTAACAGTTGCCATTTGGTGTCACTGCATAAGAACAGTTACACAGCTCTGCTGTTGTGCATATGATAAATCTACATCTACATCACTGTCATATGACACAGGAGCAATGTCAGAGTGATGAAAGCAATAAACTGATTTTACATGAAGAAGATCCACTGGCTCATAAAACTATCATAAAGGTAGCAGGCTAATTTATTGAATATTCCTAATGGCAGACAGAGGAAGGATGCAGTAAGACTTTACATACAAATAAGAAGAGCTCTGCATAACATGTTTTTCAAATTCTATGTTGACTACTCCTTTAACAAAGCCAGAAAGCCATAACTCCACATGAATAGATACCACTAAAAAGTTTCACTGCAACTGTATTCATGACAAGACAAAGCACAGTAATGAGCCTTGTGTTTTGCCAGCTAGGCCTTCAATGGTGTGCCTAATGAAGGCTTAAGTGGCAAAGCAAAGTGGCTGCTTGTGTGTGCTTTGTTTGCCATCAATTGTTGCAGTATTATTGAATTTTTTTGGCATGTATTCATAAATATTTAGGAGCCTCAGCAATATTTCATGTATGTTGGGTACGGTTTGTTGCAAAGCAGGAGTTTTTGTGCTGTCATCTCTTAAAAGTCATGTGTGCACTGTGACTGAGGTGCACACCGCCCAAGACCTCTGAAAACATATTATATCATTTTATCCATGCTGCTGATGGTACAAATAAAATTTGTTTTATATATTCTTATCTTTATTCTTTATACTATAAATACTACAAGTCAGCATATATATGTTTGCAATAAGCTGGACAGTGTCTGTGCATGAAAAGTACACTGATGAGTGCGTGAGCAGTTTAACACAGTATAATTGCACACCAGTACTCTGAAGGAAGCCAAACAAACAACTGTGACTTAAGATACAGATGGAGATTGGGCCTTAAGGAGATGCAAATGCAGAGATAGATTAAGACTGTACTGCACACTCAAGAGATAAAGATGCAAAGGCACAACACCACCTAACCAGTGCTTACAAGTTACAAATCCAAATCTGGAAAAGTATACCTTTGCCAATTGGGGCATAATGCATGGCAGTAACAGTCCACTACCAGTAAAGATACCACAATGAAGTACAAACAAATGATGCAGGTGCGATGGACAGCAGGTTCACACTACTATAATTACTCTGTGGCACAATAAAGGTGTCTGATATGATGGCATGCATCATCACACACACACACTACAAAGTAATGCGTTGCAAATCAAAAATGTCAGTAATGTAGCCAAATCTGTTAAACAAACTGAAATTATACACTGCTGCACCACAACAATCAGTACAAAATTTCAAGAATGACTGAAAATATTGCTGTGTTTACATTAACAAATTTATACAAGAAAAATATAACCAAAACAGAAAGACTGACTTTTCTCTCAGTTAATCTACCTGCACCACAGATACACCTCTCCCCAAGTACATTTCAAGTGTCTGTCAGCTCACAGACTGAATATTCTAAATTAACATTCAAAATCCACACACAAACAATAAACAATCGATGATATGAGCACAGGAGGTTTCTTACAATTGATGTACTAAATTTTGAGTGAAAAAAATTGCCCAAAATGTTTTTTAACAGCTTTTAGAGGTTTTGAATCACAGAGCTCTGACAGCAAACTGTTTCAGCTACCACTACACACACACACACACACACACACACACACACAAAACTCAGAACTGAGGCTGTGCAGAACAATCTAGAGCCCATGTGACCTGCAATCCCATGAATCACTGCAAAATTCACCTTGAAGCTCAGTTACAAGGCAAAATGATGCAAAGTACATTGATTTCAATGTACTTCACCTTAAAATTGGTGAAGTGGTTTGTGGAAGGCAGACTAATGTGAAGTAGCAAAGTCATTGGTTTCAGTGGACTTCACAGTCCTCATTATGATCGTAGTACTCAGCCGCATTGCAGATTACTTTATGGATTCCACATTACCCTGCAATCACATCAGTAAGCAAATTTTAGCCACTTTGACCACCACCACTACTCTGGTACAGCTGTGAACGAATAATATTTAAGGGACAGCATGTTTCATTTTAGGCTGCCTTGCACATTAAAGTGTCTGCAAACAAGGTTTCCACAAATGAGTAGGGCAGCATATCCTCTGCTATCATTTGTGCTAAGCATACAGTCAATTCTCTTGTCCTGGGTGGTTATTACAATATTTGTTGCACTTAGGCAGTGCCTGTTAGATGGTTGTTGTAGTAGGACTGCAGTACCAGATGATGGTGTGCTTGTGGACTGGGATATACTTTTATTGTCATTGCTAGCTCTTGTAAGTGGTGGTTGTACTTTAGCAAAATAGACTCATATGGGTTGTCCAGGTTTAATATCACCAATCGCTAAATTTGGTTCAATGTCAGTTGCCATACATTTGTATCCCTTCCCCAGGAAAACAAGCAGAATTGTCTAGTCCTCCTTTCCCAGTCAACAAAACTTAAATAAAAAAAAATAAAACATGGCAGGAGTACTTGCTGTTACATTGCAGAAGTGTCTTGTTTTGGTACTGCTGCTAATGATGATATCTTCAGCATTGCCCATACCTTCTTCTCATTCTAGTACTCCACCATGACCAACAACATGCTTTATACCAAACTGTGCACCTCTTTCATGTTACTACCACCCTATAAGGTGTTTTATTTTTAAGCACTGCACATCATCCCAAGAGCTTTTCCCTATTCAAATCTGACATATGTCAAAGTTCTCATCATTGAGATCTAATTTCAAAAGTCCCATGTTATTAATGTTTGTGCTGCTACTGCCACTATTGGCTTCCTGAAGGGTGGCCCATGACGTAGGACCTGTTACCCACTATACATATATATCATCATTATGACACCCAGCATCATACACTCTGCTACTACTTTCACTACCTTCACTATCCATATGCTTGCCATCTGCACTGCCTTAGCATTTTGCAATACCCTTAGAGATGTGTGAAACAGCCAGATTTCACTCTGTGAAATATTTCACGTAATTCATTCCTCCTCTTACTTGAGAAATTGCAGTCTGATTTTGGTAGCTTCCACTCCTGGTTCCTATCCAAGGGTCTCATTCTGAATGCGAATAAAATAAATCAATGTTTTTGCCAGGCCTTGGAATCTCCTCTCCTTTAAGTCCATGATTCTTGACAATGATGGCAACTCAATTGATAGTCAGTAAATTACGTACCTTGGATTGCTACTAGACAGCCACCTCAACTTTGACTCACAGCCACCTAAACTTTGACTGTCGCATAAATCAAGTAATCAAAACAACACACCAATGGCTTGGAATGCTATACAGGGTTAAGCCATTCCTAACCAGTAAGTCAAAACCCTCCTTGCCACCAGTTTCCTGCTCCCACTCCATCGACCATTGTGCTTTAGTCTGTTTTCCACCCTTAATTCAGGGTAATGAACAAAAGCTCCATGCCACATATCACAATATAACTCGATTTGTCTCCGGTCTTCCCAGGTGTACTCACCACTGCAACCTGTGCAGAACCTTGAACTGGACCTCACTTAAGGACAGACTTAACAGTAAAATAGTCATTTTCTTTCATAAATTATCTCTAGGCCTTCTCCTTGACAGCATCACGGAACATTGAAAATAAAACAAAGCATTCTCTAGTAAATTGATAACAGTTGAAAAATTTATGAAGGCACATGCTGAAGTGCAGAGTTGCTCTTTAAGTAGAATCTGCCTGCTTTTGCCACAGACGTGACAAAAAGGCTTGCATTTCTTTGAGACAATGTACAGTAGTTGGGGTAAGTTGTGGTAAAACTTGGTTGAATTAATGTATTTTTACTGAGAATGTAAATCTGAGATCAGCTAGAGTGGCTCACATTTAAGGACCATATTATAAAAACTGTGTCTAGCCATGTAGTTTAGGGAGGGTGCTAATTGTCTGGCCTGGGGCCTCAGCTACTGATAATTGACCTCACACAGCCTATATCACACCACCAGGAAGGAGCAGGTTCTGCATAAAGAAGCCAATGTGTCCAGTACATTCATGTCCAGCAAGTGAGATGAACAGAGAATCACAAGGAAGCAGATAAGCAGAGGACTCTGCTGGTCAACCAAGACAAGGCACCTGTTCACTACTTTATAACAGTCACTACTGGGAAGGGTGGAAGTCTGAAGGTAGGCCAAAAATGAGAATAGGACTAACACCAGCCTTGGGCAGGAGTATATGTAAGCATTAAGCCATGAGAAAGGAGGCATTTACAAGAATTAATGCATGGTTGGGGGTTGGTGCACGAGGCCAATCTCTCATAATGAGTAACAAAACATAGATAACAGTAACAAAATGCCTACAGGCTCTAACCCTTAAACTTAATCCAGACCCCTCCAGGGCCCCCTTTATCTCACTTCTGCCTACATGCCACCAAGAACAAGAACCCAGCTAGTATCCTTAACTGATTATCTTGCCACCCTCCCACATAGGGCTGAACAAGTTCTTGTGGGGACCTCAATGAAATGGCTCAGCCCCACCTCCACCACCACCCGGGACTCTTTGCTGCCATTGATCTGACACAGCTAATCTCTCAACCCACAAGAGCAAACCCTAAGAGAGGTACCAGCACCCTCCTAGATGTTATCATCACCAACCACCCCAAAAATCCTGGACATCCAAATCCTCCCTGACTCACTCAGTGACCATCCCCAATCATATTCCACTGGGTGACCGCCTCGCAAAACCCACAGCCCAGCACATGCTTCGTCGGCGTCTCAGACCAGGTGGGCTGACAAACCTCAGGCAATTTCTTGCTCAAACAAACTGGTCTAGCATTCACCATGCTCCGGATATAGACTCTGCCCTTGCCTTTTCCCAAACATTTAACAAAGCCTGTGACCTCTTGCACCCCTCACAGCTGAACAAAAAACATGAAGTGCCATGGATTACTCCTGCCCTATTACAGTTGCTCAGACTTAGGGATAACCTGTGGCACCTTGAAACAAAACAGGCCGGCCGGCTGATAGACAGGCACCTACAACGCCCGTGCAGAGGCCGAGGTACACCTGGGCCATCCGAAAGCCAAGGCCGACCACTATCAAGCCACCCTCACCTCCTCCTGGGGTGTTCCTGAACTTTTGGGACAGTGTCAAACAATTGAACGGAGTGCACGCTCCCTCCCGTCCCATGCATTTGCAGCACAACCATTCTGGACCCTACAGGCATTGCAGACTACCTCAACACATCCTTTACAGACCTCAGCTCTATCCTCCCCAGTAATTTCTTTGACCCACCACCCTCCCTACCGGCTCCAGCCCCCAACACCCTAGCTTCTACCTATGCAGGGTAACTGCCCAGGAAGCTAGACCCCACATGATCCGTGCACTAAAAGCAACAGTCCAGCGATGACTCCATGGACCTCAGCATACTCCAGCTGGTACTGGATCAGGTCCTTGCCCACTCACTAGCCTTCTCAAAAATGCTCTACCTGGGGCAGTTCCCACTGCATGGAAAACTGCCATTGTTACTCCCATTCAGGAAGGGGTGACAGGTCCTCAGCCAGAAACTACCAGCCTATCTCCATTCTCCCACCCCTCTTCAAGTCCCTTGAAAAACTGGTTGCCATGCAAATCACTGAGTACCTGACCAAACAGCATCCTTTGCCCTGAACAGCAAAGTTTCTGTGCAGGACACAGTACAGGCACGGCACTAGTTGAATTCTCAACATTCCTACATACATCCCTGGACTCTGGCTCCTAGCTGGGGCAGTGTTCATTGACCTTTCTAAGACTTTCAACACTGTCTCCCACCCCTCCTGCTGGAGGCCGTCTGCCACACTGGCTTCACTACTGGGCCACTCGCCTGGTGCACCAGCCATCTATCGGCCCGCTCCCAATGTGAAAAATTAATGGAACACTCTCAAAATGTGTCCCATCTGCTCAGGGGTTCCTCCAGGGCTCCATCCTGGGACCCCTACTCTCTCGCTCTACCTGCACGCCTGCCCAGTGCATGCACTGGGAAAATGCTGCTGTATGCAGATAACGCCGTCATCTTTGCCTCCCACCGTAACCCCACCTCCCTCCAGGACTCCCTGCAGCGTTCCTGTAATGATGCAGAAACCTGGTTTAGAGGCACAGGCTGATCATAAATCTCAAAAAACAAAACAATGCTCTTTGTTCACCCCAAAACAAAGCCAGCAATTTACCACTCCATATCCTGCCCTTCTCCAAACAGCCTCTAGAGCAAGCACACTCCTACAAGTACCTTGGGGTCACCTTTGACTCAGCCCTCACCTACACACACCCACATTGATGCTTTTGCCTCAGCAGCCAATGTGTGGCTAGGGCATCTTATACTGCTACAAAGCTGTCCCCCCGCTGCCCTCCAGCTTGCGGTGACATCCTCTATATTATCCCTGGTTGACTATGGACTGCCAGTCTACAGGGCTGCCGACACAGCTGCCCTCAACAAAATCCACCTCATCCTAAACAAGGCATGCAGGCTAATCACAGGTGCCCCAGTCTCACACATTTGTGCCAGCTCTAAGGTTTGGCAACATTGCTGAACCTAGATGAACAGCTCTGATATCAAACATGCCTAATGGCAAAAAACTCTTCTAGGGCTATCCCACCCAGGCTGACAGCCTCCCTCCACCTAGTACAACCCTTGGTTTGTGCACGGACCTCCTGCAAGACCACTTTCCTGGTACCAAGATCCAGGACCTCCCATGGATAGAGGTCATTCCACCATAGAGCCCCTTCCTGGTACATCTGCTCCCTCTCTCCATCTCAGATGCCCCACAATTTCCAAATTCAAAACTGCACTCAGAAGTGAACTATTCAACATGCGTAGTTGCACCTGTATAACTTGAGGTGCAACCCTCTGTCCCTGACAATGCCCACTGAGCAACTTCCTTACCGCACCTCTTTAAATTCATACCACGTTTTTGTACTGCCATTATTCCTGTTGTTTGCCCTTTCTCCATGGAAGTATGTACCTCTTCTGGTTAAATAGCTTCTGCTCTGTTGACAGCTCATACTGTCGTACTACTTGTATGTGCCACTGTAACCAAACTGGCCTCTCGTACATTTGTTTCATCACTTGTGCCTGCTATCAATGTAACCCATATCCTGGAACCAAATGTGTGTATATGTATTTATCATGTTCTTTATCACATGTGTCTGCAAACTATGTAACCTACATCCTGGAACCATAAATGCTTGTATTTGTATTTGTCCTCTATGTGACTGAGGTACCTTTAGAAATGAGCCTTTGGCTCAAAGGTTGTAAACTGATGTGCAAATAAATAAATAAATACTTGTTGTACAGACTCTCAATGTTTTAATTCTGTTTCTGTCTTGCATTACTAATTTTCTAGTTTGCTGCTTATCGTGCTGCATTATGGTCAGTATGTTGTATTTTGCATAGGTAAACAACACCTTCTGTCTACTGTGGACACTGACACAGCACTGACATTGGTGTGTGCCTAGGAGTCTAAACATCTCACTGAATTTTCTTCATTTACTTCTAGGATTTCAATAGAAACGTGCAATTTACTGTGTCCACTGGGTGGGAGGGTGGGAAACACAATCCTGTCCTCATTCCTCTTTACAAGCCTTCCAAGAAATGACTACTTGGGAAGCACCACCTATAGGTTGGACAGATGCAACGTTCTTTCTGTTGCATTCCTTTTCTACAAGACTTGGAACAAATCATTGCTTGGGAACCACCACCTATAGGTCAGACACACACAACACTGAAAAGAAGCAAATATGCTTTTGTTCTCATTATTTTGGTCCCTACTGAGACACAGTGCCAATGTCAAGCAGCCATTTCTTACAATTTCACTCTACTATTACCAGTTCCTTTTCTTAGTTCAGAACATTGTGCAGCTATTAGCATCATATTCTGGCCGATATTATGTGGTGTATTTGTTTGTGGTACGGTGGCATGACTATGTGCCACACTATTCTGACCACAGTGCCACCTATAGGTCAGATTGTGACTTTCACTGAGGCACTCTCCCAATGTTATCAGGCACTTCTTATGACACTTGCGTTGCTTTTTGCTTTAAAATGCTGCCGTGCAAATCTAGGGAATTAATGCACGCCACGTTCAGGTCATGTTACCTTTTTCCTCCAATCACTGTTTACTATTTTGCTACTAGTATTAATGCCATGTTACAAAAAGATTTAAACAATGCATGAAGGACAAATAGAAATAAAAACAGGAAACAGGAAAACTAGAAACAGTACATACAGTGGTAATGGTACAAAACTAGTTCCAGGTAACACAGGAAAAAAGGGGATGAGAATGCTGGGAGTGATGCAATGCAGTAACTGTGGAGTGACCTACTGGAGACTGCAGTGCTTCCCCATCTGCACAACACCTCTCTTGGATTGAGGAAGAGTTCACGAGACTCAGGTTGAATTGGCTAGAATTATGAGACCTCTCCCCACTCAGGGCCACTAAGTCTACCACTATTACCTCAGAGGATGCCAGGCAGGAGGACAGGCCAAACTATGATGGGTCCAGAAGGGTGAGGATGGTGGGACAGAGGCACATTTGTCAAGTAGTACCAGTGCATAATTCATACGCCACTCTGGCAGGGCAAGTCTGCCAGGAGAAGGCACCATGGTAGTGACCAAGAGGAGTGTGAGGCCCTCCATAGTGGACATCCTGAGGAAGGTGGTAGAAGACTCCAAAGGAGGAGAAGCAACTTCTGTTGGGACTCAATTGTGAGGGGATAGATTTGGGAATAGAAAAGGGGAGAGGCAGTATAGGTGCCTACACAGTACCATGGCCTGTAGGGATGGGAAGTAGATCCTGTGGATTGCTAAGGTAGCAGAAGGGATAGAGAGTTGTATGTCATTGTCCAGCTGGAGCTAAAGACATGTAAAGTAACTAAGTAAGTAAATATTTATTTTTAGGCTCCCAATCCCGGAGGCTCTTAGATGCCATACATAAAATTCCAGAATCATAATAAAAGCACAATAAAATTTCAAAATACACAGTAAATCCAAAATGTAAGCAGCATTAAATATTACAATGTGTCTTCAGGGTATGTCAGCTTAAACAGATGAGTTTTCAGGCCCTCCTGAATGCCTTCACCATAGAGCCCTCAGAGATCTTGGGAGGAATTTCATAGGACTGAGTTGGCCACCCTGAAGGAATGATCACCCAAGGTTTTCAGCCCAGTCCTTGGAACCAAAAGGAGGCCCCAGGTGGAGGAATGGAGGTAGTGAGTCAGAATGTCTGGAGTAAGGAGGTCTGGCTAGGGATGGGGCTGAAATAGTGTGGGGGAGTTTAGGGAGCTAGGGTGGTATCATCGGCAGTTGGCTGGCCCACACAAGATGTTAGTAAACAAGTTTGGCAGTCTGGGGAGTGGGTCACAAGGTGGTAAACTGGGTCAGAAATTGGCTTTGCAAAAGGACACAGAGGGTGGTGATAAACAGAGTTCAATGGAGAAATGGGAGTAACCAGCAGGGTGCCACAGGGTTCAGTACTGGGAAAAGTCCTCTTTAACATCTTTATTAGCAAAATTGCAGAGTGACTTGAAGGAAAGGTATGCCTCTTTGCAGATGACATCAAGATATGCAATAGAGTTGATATTGCAGGGGTGGAGAAGATGAGAACAGACTTAACTAAGTTGGAGGAGTGGTCAGGTGTGGCAACTCAGATTCAATGCCAAGAAGTACAAAATCATGCACTTGGAGAACAAAAATACAGGGAGGAATACATGATGGGGAGGAGGTACTAACAACAATTAAACTGAAAAGGGACCTGGGGTAGTCAAAACAGATTATCTAAAAGTAGCCAAAAAATGTGAGAAGGCAATGAGAAAAGCCAGGGGATTATATGGTGTATAGAGAGATATCACTAATAGAAAACAGGAGATGGCGATGCCATTGTACAGGCAGTTAGTAAGGCCTCATGTGGAGCAGTGCATGCAGTTCTGGAGACCACATCTCTGACAGGGAACAAAACTGATGCAGGGGCTACACCCAGAACCATACAAGGAGAGATGGAGGAACTCAATATAGATACACTGGAGGAAAGAAGAGAGGGGATATGATAGAGATATTAAAATACCTCAAGGGATCAGTAGAGTTCAAGAGGACAGCATCTTTCAGTAAAGATATGCAAGAACAAGGTGTCCTAGTAGGAGGCTGGAGGAGAAAGACTCAGTGAAAATGTGGGAAGTATTTTACAAAAGGGTGCTGCATACATGGAACAGCCTCCCTGAGAAGGTTGTGAGGGCAACAACGGTAAAACAAATTCAAAATACATGGAACAGGCAGAAGGCATGACTAGGGATGGGAAGGAGGAGGTAGGCTACAGATCAAGTAGGAGCCGGATTTTATACAGTACTGTAGGTAGAGTAATGGCAGGCTAGATGGACCAGGCAGTCATTATATGCCATTAAATTATGTTTCTATGTTTCTATTGGTTTCACTGAGGTGCTGCCTGTCTATAACTGAGGACAGGTGAAGGATATTTGTACCAGCAACTTCAGCACATGGCTGAATGAATGGTACAGAGAGGAAGGGTTTGGCTACACTGTGGACTGGGGACCCACCATAGCAGGATAAGGGCCTATACAGAGGTGATGGCCTAAATCCATCTAGTAGAGGAACTGCAGTCCTCAGTGGATGGTTTAAATGTTACTTTGATGAACATTAAACTAGCCAAAGGGTTGGTGGAAGGAATCAGAAGTCAGAAACTGCCCTCCATCACAAACACACTCGAGGTCAGGCCCTCTGTCCCACAGTGCCAAACCTCAAAGTACAATATGTGAACAGGAGACAAAAGGTTAACCCTCTTATCTGTTTTGGGTCCAAACAATTACCAGTCTCAACTCCCTAGGGTCAAATATTAACCCTTTTCACTGTGCGCCCAGGTAACAGGTCAAATATCATGCCCTCTTCAAAGGAAGTGCAGTGCAATACTTAACCCAGCAGGCACGCAACCTGGTTCAAAGCCCCTTCTGACTCAAATTGAGACTTTGGTGTTTTCCTTACCTTGGTGCATTTGGTAACACACTGTAAACGCTAATAGTTCTGTCAGAATTATCAACACTGTCCCAGTATTCACACTCAAAATGAGGAAAAGGCTGAGGGCAGGATTTAAGAAAAAACAAAGTTTACTAAAATTAAAAATAGTAAATAAATACAAAACACAGAACACATAAAATTTATGGTACAGTCATTAAAATAAATGGACAATTATAAACAAACCACCTTATACTGAGTATCTAATCCTAACTTAGTTTCAATTAGTAAACAGTGGTGGTTGAATTACCTAACTCTGGTAGAAGTGCTTCTTGAGAGTGTGTTCTACAGGACTCCAGAAATACAAAGCACCTTTTCCCTCCACCTTGACAATATCTGATGGGGAAAAGGGTCCCATCCAGCTTGTGAGGTCACAGCTCAGTGGTGATGCTGGCTGTGCAGTCACTCATTCCTGTATACTAAAGGCATCTGTACATTTGTTGAACATCAAACTTAAAAATGTGCATATGTGTGTGTGTGTGTGTGTGTGTATATGTGTGTGTGTATATATATATATACACACACACACACACACTAATTAGCCAGCATGCTTTATGGCAGCTCAGAATTACCCTTTGATCTTCAGAGGAACTTCCTGACAGCAATTTCTCCTATATGTGTGTGAAGATTCTTATAGGTATCTGTCAGAAGTTGCTTTCATCCTAATGTGTCATACAATGCAATACTTTATACAATTGGCTGGTTTACAACCTCTACAACCTGGTTTTATTTTAGTCCCAGGAAGTCATCTTTTACAAGTTAGATGTAACAAGCAAGGCCAGCATTTTTTTCTTTTAAAATCCAATATCTTATGAGGCTTTTCTGCTTGGCTGTGTTTCTAAGCTGAAGTGGCCTGTGTTTCCAAGCCAAAGTCTAAACATAGATTTATATCACAAATATAATACAAATAATAACAAGCATAGATTTATATCACAAATATAATACAAATAATAACAAGCAGACAGCTGGTATAAATGTTACTTGATTAATATTTAAACTAGCCAAAAGGGTTGGTGGAAGGAATCAGGAAGTCAGAACCCACCCTCCCAACAGGCTGAAGTAGAGAATAAGAAGACCCAAAGGAGAGGAATCCAGTAGACTGCAAATTAATAAAGGATGCAGGTTGGTAGAGATAAAGGAGGAAAGGAACAGAAGCATAAAAAGAAATGCAGGAAGGAGGGAGGACAAAAGGACAAAAGGAATGGAACAAGCAGTGTTGAAACAAAATCTAGAAGGCCATGTGTGAGAATGCTAGACATCTCAGATTCTGGACATAGAGGCCATCATGACAGAGGCCAACCTGGATGATATTGTGGCCATTATCAAATCATAGTGCACAGAAAAACATGCCTGGACATGGCCATACAAGGCTGTTCTCTGTTCTGAAAGGACTGGGTAAGAAAGAAAGAGGGTGTGAGCGTTATGTGACATAAAGCATAAAAGTGATTTAGATATAGTGAATACAGGGGAACAGAAGTACTGTGTGTCACTCTGGAGATGGGGAATGGAGCACTAGTCACACTGGAGTGATCTACAGACTTCTAGCATGGGGAGGAATTTCATAGTGTACTGGTGGAAGCCATTAATAAGCTGTCAGAAAGGGGAGGTGCTGCTGATGGGGGACATCCATCTGCCAGATGTAACTGGAGCATCCCAGCAGCAGTTTCATCAAAAGCAGGGACATTGTGGAGAAACAGTCAGTGAACCCACTCATGATGAAGTAATCCTGGACCTGGTACTCACTAACAGGGACAGTGTTGCAGATGTCAAGGTGGGAGGCCACTTGAGGACCATGATCACGGTACAGTGTGATTCAATATAAGGATGACTGCAGAATTTAATCACTTCTGGAGGGCAGATTTTGAAAGGGAATGCTTCAAGGATAACCTTGAGGGGGATGACCCAGGTGGAGTGGAGGAACAGGAGTCAAGATGAAAGGAAGCCAGCTTACAACAATCATTGCTCCACTAACTGGAGGTGTGGTATTAAAGCAATTATGGTCCCAACAAAACACCGCACATTCCACTGCATTTCAAGGCTTTATTATCCACACAATTTAAAAGTGCCTCCACAGATGTACACCACAGATATACTTGAAAAATGCCCCAACCAGTTTCATGCTCTAGTACGTCATCAGGGGTGTTACTGGCATATAGTTACTGGCCAGTTAAATAATCACTTCTCTTAAAGAGACATACTTCTTGCAGTATGTAATAAATTTAAAAGTGCTTAATTTTTAGTGCAATATTATCATGTGCAAAACATTTTGTGAAGTGACCAATGCAATGTATAAATATCCCTAACCAATATGTAAACAAATAAATGAATAAAAAACTGTCAATTTGAATAACAAAATCATTACCACTAGCTGGGGATTAATAATAATAATAATTTTATTTATAGGGCACCTTTCAATTGCCAAGGCACCATATATAAATAACAGATCAAAACAATAAAATAATTAAAAAATACAGCTGGATCAAAACTTTCATTTCAATCAATGTTCCAAAAATACAGTTTCCCATAAAAAGTCTTCAAACCTCTCTTGAAGCCCTCCACAGAAGTACACTCCCATAACCGAGGGGTGAAGAGTTCAAAGGGTGGGAGCCACATACACAAAAGTCTGGAGCCGAAGATTTCAAATTCACCATTGGAACCTCTAGCAACCCCTCGCTGGCTGGTAGGTGATCAATTAGGGTGATAAGGAACCAGAAGTTCTTTTAGATAGACTGGGCCCAGATCATGTAGAGCTTTGAAAGTTAACAATCTGACTTTAAAGGTGATCCGCCACCAAATTGGCAGCCAATGCAGTTTTAGCACCAGAGGAATGTGACAGGATCAACTAGAACAAGTCAAAAGCCAGGCTGAAGCATTCTGCACTAGCTGCAGGCGATGGATTCAACACCAGAAGCCCTAGATAAGGGGAGTTGCAATAATCCAAGCATGTGAGGACACAAAGGCATGGACTAACGTTAGCAGGTCGTCAGGCGGAACATGATGCCAAATCTGGTGATGTTCCTAAGATGGTAAAGGAAGTCTTGATGACTGCCGACACCTGCGAATGCAGTGTCAACCCGTCATCAAGAACTACTCCTAGGTTCCGCACCTGTTCAGAGGTCAGGAGAGAAACGCTCCAAGAAAAATTCGGAAGATGCACCAGCACCTGACCCCCATCTGTCAACCCGGGTCCACAACCAAAAAAAATACATAATCATGTGGGGAGTAGTGCAATGTAATGGCTGTGGGGCAGCAGTCTTCTGGGAGTCTTTCCGGAGGCTGAGATGCTGCCCTTTTGCAGACAACTCTCTGCCCTGAGGAGGAATTTGCTCATCTTCAGGCCACACTGGACAGCAGTAAGGGAACCTTCCCACAGGCCAGACTGGATGGTAGGAAGGGAACCTCCCATCCAGGGAGCACCAGAGCCATCACCACTACCTCAGAGGTTGCAAAGAAGCACAGCAGTTGGACCACAGTGGGCTCAGGGAGGGTGAGGATGGTGGAACAGTGGCACACCCAGTCAGTTGTTCCCTCCACAATCCATACACCATTCTGGGGAGCATAGCTCCCCTATGGATGCACCCCCAGAGGAGATTAAGGAAGCTGAGGACACCTGTCACAAGGAGGCCCACAGGAAGGAGGCAGAGGACACCACAAGAAAGGAAGCAGCTCCTGGTGGGGACTCAATTATTAGGGGCTAGAGCTGGGGAGCAGGGAAAACTGAAGTAAGGTGCCTGCCTGGTGCCATGGCTTGGAGCACAGAAAGCGCCTCCTCAGGATCATGAGAACAGCTGCACGGGAGTCTGAGCTGGATGTCATTGTCCACCTAGGGACAAATGACTTGGCTCAACATGAGATTAGAGCAGTGCAGAAGGACTTTGTAGAACTGGGGAGGGGCCTAAGACAAGTAGCACACACAGTATCCTTCTCAGAGGTGCTGCTGTCCATGGCATGAGTGAGGCAAGGGTACTTTGCACCATGCAGCAATGAATGGTTGAAAAAATGGTGTGGAGCACAGGGGTTTGGCTTCATTGGGACTGGGGTTCCACCTGGAGGGACACCAGCCTATGCTGGCAGGATGGTCTGCATCTGTCCAGGAAGGGAACAAGTCTTTGAGCAATCAATTTAAATGCTTCATTGGCAAGCTTTTAAACTAGTCAAGGGAGAGGCACTGATAAGCAGCAAGAAAATCCAAGCCTCTCCCTACAAAACAGGGTACTAAATGTGAAAAGACAAGTAGAAAGGTCAGTGGGGGATGCTGCAACAGAAGGTAAAGCCATCAGAAAATGGAAAGCAACGAGTACCAATGCCCATAGTCTGAGTAACAAGCTTCCTGAATTAGTGGCCTTGATGGAGGAGGAACATCTGGATATCGTGGCAGTCACAGAAACATGGTTCACACAAAACCATGACTGGGACGTAAACATACCAGGATACACTATCTACAGGAGGGACAGAGAGGGCAAAAGAGGAGGAGGAGAGTAGCTCTTTACATAAGGAAAGGAATCAAAGCAACAGAACAAAAGGGAAAACAGGGAGGAGAAGAAGCACTGTGGGTAAATTTGGAGACCGGCAATGGCACCACAATCCGCACAGGGTTAGATACAGACCCCTTCTCAGGGGAGGAAATGGACAAGGAAATGATAGAAAGTATACTTAGTATGGCAGAAAAAGGGGAGATATTGCTGATGGGTGATCTGAATATGCCAGATGTTAGCTGAGTGCAGTTGCAGCAGCCACTTCAAAGAGTCGGGTTATTCTAGATGCCCTACAGGGGCATGCCTTGAACAACTAGTATTGGAGCCCACTGAGAGGGAGCAATTTTAGACCTGGTTCTCCCAAATGGAGATGAAGAGCGGATCACGGATGTAGAATGGGTAGCCATCTGGGAACTAGCTACCATCGAACAGTGTGTTTCACAATAAACACAGTAATAGAGTCAAGCCATACAAAGGCAAAGGTACTGGACTTTAGGAGGGCTTAACTTTGCCAAAATGGGTGAGTGCCTAGCAAATGGGCAGAAAGGAGGGTGGAAGAACAATGGGAATAATAAAACTGCCATCACAGAGGTAACAAGCCTTTGTGGAAGCAAATAAACAAAACTAAACTATGTAAGAAACCACTATGGTTCTCAAAGGAAGTGGCAGTGAAGGTTCAAAAGAAAAGAAAGCTTTCAGGAAGTACAAGGAATCACAGAAGGAGCAGGACAGAAAACTGCATCAGTTAAAGCAAAGGAAGCTGGGAAGGCAGTCCAGAACAGCAAAGGCCCAAACCGAGGAAAAGATAGCCAACTCAGTTAAGAAGGGGGATAAAACCTTTTATGGGTACATCAGGAGCAAAGGAAGACCAAGGGAGGGATAGTGAGGCTTAATAAAAGGGTGGGAGGGTGGGCAGAGGGTGACCGTGAAAAGGCAGAGATACTAAACAAATATTTTTGCTCAGTATTTACAAAGGAAGAGGGGAGGTACCTAAAACAAACAGTAGAAACACTCTGGATGCAGAGTTGATACCAGCCCATTTACAGAAGAAAGGGTTCTGAAAGAACTCTTAAAACTGAAGGTGGACAAAAGCAGTGGGGCCTGATGGGTTCATCCCAAATTCTAAAAGAACTAGGGTAGAATTAGTGACACCACTGACTACCCTGTTTAACAAATCATGGGAGGATGGGGTGGTACCCGACGACTGGAGGAGGGCAGATGTGATTCCCCTTCACAAAAGTGGGAGCAAGGCAGAAGCAGGAAACTACAGACCTGTTAGTTTAACCTCAGTGGTAGGAAAATGATGGAATCACTCTGAAAGGGAAGAATTGTCGAGTAGCTAGAGGCCAGAGGCACAGGACCCAAGGCAGCATGGATTCACAGCAGGAAGGTCATGCAGACAAATCTGATAGATTTTTGACTGGGTGACCAAAGTAGTAGATCAGAGAGGGCTGTGGACATGGCCTTACCTAGACTTTAGCAAGGCATTTGACACAGTCTCACACAAAAGATTAATATACAAGCTACCTAGCCTGGGAGTGGGTCCCAAGATGATAGCCTGGGTAAAAAATTGGCTGGAGAATAGGACACAGAGAGTAATAGTAAATGGAGTCCACTCTGAAGAAAGGGGGATACTATTGGGGTACTGCAGGTTTCAGTATTAGGACTGGTCCTTTTCAATGTCTTTAAGTGACATTGCAGAGGGACTGGAAGGAAAAGTATGTCTCTTGCAGATGACACAAAGATCTGCAACAGAGTTGATGCACAAGGTGGGTGGAAAGGATGAAAAGGGACTTGGCAAGGTTAGAAGAATGGTCAAATGTATGGCAGCTTAGATTCAATGCTAAGAAGTGCAAGGTAATGCACCTGGAAACAAAACCCAGAGGAAGAGTACACAATGGGGATGAGATACTAACAACAACATTGGAAAGGAACCTAGGTATCATATCAGATGACCAAAGGTGGACAAGCAATGTGAGAGGGCAGCAAGGAGGGCTGGGGATAACTGAGATGCATAGGGAGAGGCATCACCAGTAGAAAACAGGAGGTTATTATCCTCTGTACAGACAGCTGGTCAGACCACATCTGAGTACTGCATGCAGTTCTGGAGACCCAGTCTTCACAAAGCCATAGACAGGATGGAAGCTGTCCAGAGGAGGGCACTAAAATGGTGCAGGGTCTGCACGGAAGACATATGAAGAGAGAGACTTAAGGAGCTTAATATGTATAGCCTCGAGGAAAGGGGGGCATGATAGAAACTTTCAAGTACCTCAAGGAATCAACAAAGTCCAAGAGGATAGCATCTTTCAAAAAGAGGTGCAAGAACAAGGGGGCCAATTTGAAGATGGGGGGCTCAGAGGTAATTTATGAAGTATTATTCACAGAGAGGGTTGTGGATGCATGGAATGGCCTTCCGAGGAGGTCGTGAGTCAAAAACAGTGGTGGAATTCAAGCATGCATGGGACAGTCATAAGGCAATTCTAGGGTGTGGGTAGGAAGAAGTAGGCTGCTGGTTAACTAGGATCTGCAGCTTATCCAGTAGGCAGGAATTGGGCAGACTGCGGGCCAAGCGGTCCTTATCTGCCATCAAATTCTATGTTTCTATGTTTCAGTACCTCAGTCTCATCAGAGTTCAACCTCAGCCAGCTAGAATGCATCCACTCCTGGATTTCTTTTAGACATCTATTAAAGACCAAGAGACTCCCTCCAGGTTGGGGGCAAAGAAAGATAGAGCTAGTGATCATCTACGTAACAGTGAAACCTCAGCTTACCTCCTTACAATGTCTCTGATGGGTAGCATATACACCACAAATAACATGTGTGACAGTACTGAGCCTGAGGGACTCCACATGACAAAGCCTTTGAATCTGAGGAAAAACCACGGACACAACTCTTTGTGATCTCCCAGTGAGGAATGATATGAACCATCTTAAAGGTGTTCCAGATATTCCACAAAACAGCCTCAGGCATTCTATCAACACCATGTGATGTACGTGTCAAAAGCTGAAGAAAGGTCAAGGAGAACCAAAATGAATAACTCTTCTGATCTCTAGCCATCAAGAGATCATTGAGCACCCAAACCAGCTGTCTCTGTACTATGTCTTTTTGAAAACTGGACTGCAGGGGTTCATAGACATCATGGATGGTCAAATGGTCTTCCAGTTGTGCAACCACTACTTTCTCAACCACCTTCCCAACAAAGGGAAGGTTAGAGATAGGTCTGTAGTTTTCAAGACAGTCAGGGTCCTCAGTAGCTTTCTTCAAGAGGGTGTCACTACCACCTCTTTCAGGGAGCTGGGAAACTCACCAGATTCCAGGAGCACCTGACTACTGCATAAGGACTGGACCAATGATGTCAATACAACCCAAAATTAGGAAGGTTGGTCCAGGGTCCAAACTACAACACACAGGGCGCATGTGCTGGATGATCCTCATGACATCAATGAACTCCAGCTGACCGAAGAACTCCAGGAAGACCGAGGCACAGTGATCTCACCCCAGTTCACAGCAACCCCATAGAGCATGATGACAGCAGCTCAGTCCTAATGTCGGCCACCTTATTTCAAAGAACCGAGCAAGCTCATGCACTCCAATTGCAAAAGACTTTCTGAACTTGCAGACAGGCTGGGTTGCACAGTCTGTCCACAGTTCGAAACAGCTGAGCAGGTCGATTCTGAGCAACGCAATCTCCTGGACAGGAACTCTGCCTTCTTACAGGTGATTGCAGATTGATAGACCAAATAATGATCTATCAATCTAAGGTGGTCAGCATCGAGGGCAGACTTTGCCCATGTCTCGCATCTCCCTCAACATCCCATCAAACCAAGGGACTTGGGGCAAAGGTAGAGGGGTGAACACGAACTGGAGCAATGAAATCCAGAGGCCCCACAACAGCTGTGTTATAAGCCCGACACGAGGGTCTCTGGATCACTGCTTGCCAACGCGGTGGATGAGAGGTCAAGCACTGCCACAAGGCCTTGGGGATCTATATCCCACAAGGGTGGTACCTAACTAACTCCATGGGGCAGGCCTTCTAGAAGGAGCAAAAACTAAACCCCACAGTGTAATGATCTGACCACCTGATGAGTTCCACCCTCACATTGGATGCCTCGACCCCTAGAAGGAAGATTAGGTCCAAGAGTGTCCACATTTATGTGTACCAGAGGAAACCACCTGTGAAAGGTCCAGCGGCGTCATTAACTAGAGGAAGCACTGACCAAATTGCAAGAGTTAGTCATCAACCCAGGCATTGAAGTCACCCAGAACCACCAATCTGGTTGACTCAAATGTCATACTCGACTACAAAGTCTGCCACTTCCTGAAGGAATCACTTCTCATCACTGGGTGGACAGTAAATGGGGCAATAAAAATTCCTTCACCTGCTACAACTATACACTCAAAGGACTCAACCCTCCCCACAAGTACCTCCGTGAGGCTGAGTTCAGTCTTGAAAACAGACCGCAACCCTCCCCGCACACAATCCAATCTTGGGCGGTGTAACACTGACACACCCAGCTGGAGTCATAGTCTCAAAATGGGGCCAGAATTATCATCCAACCAGGTCTCAGTAATGCAAGCCAGGTCCACCATACCAACAAGATCTGCAATAATTGCAGTCTTGTTCTTAATGGATCTGGCATTAAACAACACCGCTCGAGTTGGACGAACCTCCCGGGCCGCACAGGCCATCTGCCCACTGTAATCAGTGGTGCCCTTGAGGTATGGGCACCAGACATGGAGAACCACGATCAGGATTCCATTTCACCCCAGGGTGCCTCCTGGTATTAACCACCCCTAACATGATGACCCCTCGATCATCCTCCCTGTTCGCAACCCCACACCCTTCTCCCCTCCCATGCACAGTACCCTGCACTCTACAATGCTGGTAGATCTCAAACTGAAGAGGGGAGAGTAAAAGGTGAAGGACACTAAGAGAGGAGGAGGATGAGTAGGGCACCACTGTGGGGGCTGAAGACCAACACATGGTGTAAACTAAGCTATAAAATACAATAAACAAAACCTAAAACAAAACTAACAAACTAATAATACCCCTTAAAAACAAAAATGGTTTAAAACCCCACCCAACTCCCAGGTTAACTAACATCATTTCAGAGCCTGAAATTAGAGCCCTGACAACCCACCTTAGTACAAAATAACCCACATGACAAATAAACAGCAAACAAAGCTTAAGGACTCTCACCCCCTAGCCTAACACATAATATAACAAGAAACAGTGACTAATTTATCCCCCAAGTCCTCTCACCACTGGGAAAAGAGGATGAAAAGGCACTCTCACTGCCAAACAGTTAAACCAAATTAAAATAATATAACAGCAAATAAAAACAAAACTACATTTTTCCATTCCAAGTAAGGGAGAAATAAAACTATAAAATCCCTTCCCCCAGATCTCTCACAGTTGGAGAGGAAAATTAAATCTTCTTCACTAACCAGGAAAGGAACTATAACTTTCAATAAAATAAAAATAAATAAAGTATGTGGACACAGGATCCTCTCACCACCCCATCGTCCAGGCAGAAAAACAAAATAATCCACAAAAAGGAGGAAGTCCACAGTCTCTTTTAATCCAGGCCCAGAATTAAATACAGTTGACTCCAGGAACCACCAGAAGTCAAAGGCTGAAGTGGGATACAGTGTTACAAGTTGCACCGGGAATAACACAAGAAGGACACTCTCACTATCCAGAGTAACACAATTCCAGATCCAACTGTAAATCCTGAACAAAAGAGAATATTCCAAGTAATGCAGGTAATCCATGCGAAGAGTCCAATTCAATTTAAAACAGTCAAATCAGATACCACATGCAGATACTGTTGTTCAGCAAAATATCCCAGATCAGTAATCTTGAGCAAACAGGACCCACAAATCCAGGTAACAATGCGGGACACAGCTCAAGAAAGCACCAGCACAGCACTGGGTTGGGGCATGTAACTCAATCTCAGGAGCCCTCCCAATGCACCAGACTCACAGGCCCCACCTGATCACCCACGATCCTCAGCTACAAACCCTGGGAGGTAGGCCACATGGACTGTCCCCAGGAGGTTTTAGAAGAGTCCCAACCGCAACTCCGACTCCTCGGAGAACATGGGACAGCGCCTGCTTAGTCGCAAAGAACTTAAGTGAACAGCTGACCCTAGGCACAAAGGGGAGGCCCCTACCCAACACAGCTTCAAACCACACCACCCTCAATTTTAAAATCCTGGCTGCCCTCAGTACACAGTATACTCCTTCGCACTTCTCACGGAGAACCACAGGTCTTACTCATGATTCCTCAACGAAAGAGCCGTCAGGCCGGTCCTGAAAATATCCCAGTCAGTCCTGCAAAATCCTAGAGCAGTCCCCAAAGTATCTCTGACTACAATCCACCACATGCCACAGAATCAGGAAATAAAGACCTCAGGGTCACTGTCGATTAAAATCCAGGCACAACAGCTCCTATGCGGATTGTCCGTGAACTAGCAGGAAATAAAAGGTTATCCACAGATCCATCAGGGAGACTCAGAAGCATTATGTTCTTCAACTAATCCTCACAAAAGTCACAAATGCAACAAAAACAAATTAACCATCATAAGTGGGAGTGATACAACAAAAATATAGAGATGGGCAACAGGTAAAAATAAACAAAGCGGTAAAAACAGCAAGCACAAACAGTCACATTAAATAGCTCTAATGGCTGGCCCAGCATGGCCACCACCTTGACTCTGCTGTTCAATTTCTATTCATATAACACTACTCTTAACTTCACAAGTGAGGCAGCCAAGGAAGTTCCTCCTAATAACTAGAAGAGAGACACACAGTATGAAACACTGTTAGTAAAATGATTATATATATATATATATATATATATATATATATATATATATATATAATAGATAACCCACTCTAAGGTGTACAGTCGCACTGATGATATGCACGCATTGGTGTGCGTTGTTATACATGAGGCCACAGGCCAAGTGCATCAACCACCAAAGTGTGCCTATATTGAACACGACTGTACACCCTACAGTTGGTTATTGATCTTATAAAATGGCAAAATTGTTTTAGAGGAGATGAAAGTGCAGGTGTGTGTAGTTCGCTTTGATATATGCACCGTCATGTGATGTATTTTAACCAACCAGCAAAGATAATTTTCCTACCCATTTTATGAACTCACTAATTTTGTTTTTGTCTCTTTAGATATTTCCTGAAGAAGACCTAAGGTCAAAACATAGATTTTAACTCTATTTTCTATTTTCAGCATGCATTTAACATAACCATTTTGTGTGTGCATATATATATATATATATATATATATATATGTGTATATATATATGTGTGTGTATATATATATATATATATATATAAATATATATATATATATGTATATATATACGTTATAGTAGCACAGTAGTGCTACCATAGTTAAGATTGAGGAGAAATTTCTATACTAAACACCAAAACTGTGCACCTTAATAACTTTGCAACTGTTTGACAGATTTGGCTGAAATTTGGAATACACGATCAAGAACCATAGGCCTTAGGATTTGTCAAGTTTTGTACTGGTTGGATATATAGCTGCAGAGTTATTAGCGTGATCTTTCGCACATTTATGCTATTTCTGGAATTTTACAGTCGTGCCTACAGGTCGTATGGTTTTGCTTGACCGGCCCGAAATCTTCAGGGAACATCGCGCAGGGTCCCCGATGTGCCTTCGAAGATTTCATGAAAAATATTAAACAGTTCAAAAGTTATTCAAAAACAATTTCCGTTATAAGTCGATGGGAAAAGTTAACAAAAAGTTCGACAGTGTCGCAAATGCACTTTTACTGTCGAAATGGCCCTGTTACTGTCTAAATCCGCCATCTTGTTTTCAGTTAGTGATCAGAAAAATGCTTGCCATTTAAAACTGAGACTCTCTAGCAACCTAATTCTTTTTGTATTCACCTAGTCAGGCCCTGAGGATGCTAGCCATGTCTTTATTTTAGGTAAAACACCCCAGAAATATGTTTTCAAATTTCTGGAAAAAGTAGTGTCGCAAAGTAGTATTGCACTCATGAAAGTTTCGCAAATTTTGTGAAAGCTTTGCATAAATTACAACACTACTTTACTACTACTATACCAAATAACAGTAATTCTTTGGCACTCCGCTGCAAAGAGCGGTTGTGAGTTTTGGGCTGAAATTTGGAGAAACGCAGATGACATCCCACAGATGTGTCTTTCAGTGTTGTATTGAAAAATATTACATGGCAGCAAAGTTACAACACTCCAAAGTTGACATTTTTTCCCATAGGATAACATTACAGCACTCAACGCATTACAGGAATCTTTTGGCACCTGCTGCAAAATAACGGTTTAGTCTTTATTCCTGAAATTTGGAGGAGACAGCCAGAAGCCCACAGATGTGCCTTTTCAGTAGTTTGGTGAAAAATATTACAGGGAGGCATAGTTATGGCACTCTGAACTTCTCTTTTTCCCATAGGATAACATTATGGTGTTCTCCGTGTCTTTCAGAGCCTGTATCTTGGAAGCGGTGCGAGATACGGACTTTTCGTTGGAAAAAGCTGGGGCTAAGTACAAAATTAGCCAGGACAGCTGTAAATCATATGACTTTTACATTTTGTTCTACATCATGACGGTTCCTGAGATATAACGTATTTAGTATTCCAAGTTCTCATTTCTGCTCCGATACTCATTATTATGCATACATTATTTGTACTCACTGCCTTTCTCTATGCGGGGTTGGGGAAAACCAGCCTGTGTGCTTACATTACTGTTATTGTTGCCCTTTCCGCTTGCGGTTCCGTTACCCGTTCACTTACCATTGGCGTTTGCGCCACCGTGTGCGTTATGCTTGGATTTTCATTTTCGATTTGCGTTTCTGTTATTTTTGCCATTTGTGTCTACAGTACTGTTTCTCTTCTGTTTTAGTTTGCGTCACCATGCGCATTGAAATTTCCGTTTGCAGGCACCATGTTACTATGTGACAACACATCACGTGGCAGGCGTTATCGTGTATGCCACCGTGCGATACCACTTACTGTTCTCATTCGCTAGCATTACCATATGCACCACTGTTAGCGGTTCTGTTTGTGTTGGTGTTCCTGTTACTATGCCACAAGAGATCACGTGGGCGAAGCGTGGGGTCTGCTGCTGCATTACATTCACTATTTCTTGTTATCATTCTCAAAAGAAGGGCAATTAGAGGCAAAAACTCTGTTTAATGCATTAGTTAGGGTTGTTCCACAGCGACAAAATGAGGAAATTCAGTGTTAGAGTTGAAAACCCCTTGTACCCCCTGCCCACCCCCAAACCGGCATTGGGGTGCGCATTGGGATACGTGGGTCTAACTCTCACCCCATTCTTCTACTTCTGCTGCTGGTACTGTGGGGTATGTAAACTATTTCTATATTACCACTGTACTCATACACCAGATTATGTGATCAGAGTCTGAGGGCAGAAGGTTAGGCAGTAGCAACACTGTAGTCATGCAGGTGATCATGCAGTGATACTGTACATCTTGAAGGACCTGTCCCTCTACCACCACATGTATATGTCAAATCAGATACTGTCACTATATGACTTGTAGGATGTACACTGACAGAACAGTATAGATATAACAAATGATTTTATGAGACCGTAGGAGCAAAAGGGTCCATGGTACCACATCTGCATTCATACTGTGAATGATTTGTTGCCATTGTGTGACTGCAGTGCCATGTCTGTATTTACTACTTATACTTACCATTCTCAAAAGAAGGAAATTCATAGCAAAAACTCTGTTTAATGCATCAGTTAGGGTTGTTCTACAGCGACAAAGTGAGGAAATTTGGTGTTAGGGTTGAAAACCCTAAATCGAAGTCCACCCCCAGCACCACACACACACACACACACACACAGACACACACACACACACACACACATATGCAAGTTGGGAGGACCAAGGAAACAAGACCAATGACAGACAACCAGCAGCAGGTGACAGAAATAAGAAAAAATTGTCTAAATGTACTACAAGACATTCCCACCCACCTGACCAGGTACTGCATGCTCAGTGGAGATCAACAGCAAAACTGAGGACATGTACATCAAAAGTACACATCCCTGATTGCAGCTGCACAGCATACCACACTTAGTAGTTGCATGGCCTTACCTACCAATGCCCACCACAGCACATGTGGTGGACCAGCTGAGCAATAGAGTTGAGCAAAACCAAGCAGTTGTACAGGTATAATCACTCAGATTATAACAAGGGTTTGAAATGCAGCTTTCTGATTGGCTGTAAACATTCTAACAGCCTTATGTTTAGTTTTATTAACATACATGTGAGAGCCTAACCATATGATGAACATGGTTTAAAGTTGTTGAAAAAACAGTTTTATTATGTTAACAACAAGCTACTCCCAGGTATTATGTTAATGGTCAGTTTATCACTGTCTAGTGACATGTGGCACTAGCTACGCCTCATTCAACATTAAACCCCTATAGGGTGATTGAGACCATTTAACATAACCATTGGTCATGCCTTATTGCTTAGTTTCCTTCATGTGTAGATATTCTCCCTCTGCTAGGCACTGCAGGAGCTTTGCAACACAGTGTCCCACCCAGTTACACCATCCACTGTCTGCAAAATGGCTGCGAATATTAACTCATGAAGATCATCGAAACCTTAGTGGATTGTAACTGACAGAGTCAGTGATAGAGAATAACCCCTGCTGTCCTAGTGCACTTATTCCATTGTGAGTTAAATCTTTACTAAAAGACATTCTATTTATATCGACACTATACCTACTTGATTCCTGTTGTAGCACAATTAATATAGTTATCACTTTGATAGCATCAGTGACAGAATTGTGTCAAACCCAAACACTAGGCATACAGCCTGAGTATGAAACAACTGTTACAAAAATTAGGCTGTGTCTATAAGTGGCATAGATCACTCATTGCAACAATAGTAAATGTATCACTCTTTCAATAAGATAGTCATTACAGATGCAATGACATTGTCTTTATCAGGTACAACATGCTCAGTAAGTGCTGGAAAATCTACCCTATACACATCTCCGATACAGCTACGCCATTTTTGGCTCCGTAGTGCTATGATATTTAGAAGTTGCTTGGCCTGATCCATGCAATTACATTGTTTCTTACAAAGAATACTTACTGCATCTTTAGTATTCAAACACACTGAAGGTATATGTATGCACATGAGCAGTACACCTTCATCAGTAAGAATGCATCTGATGCTGGCAGTACAAATTTCACAGCATTGAACAGGCAATACTTTTCCATATGTTTACATCAGCTTTTCTATCTTGAGTAAACAGTTGCAGTAAATGTACTACTATGTAAATCAGATACTAAATGCAACAATACTTTTATCTTGAGCATGGCTGTGTCTTGTAGTTAATTTATGTAGTTCTCTTAATTAATGTATACTCACTAGTGTTAAAACCTTTGTACAGCTGTGATCATGCACCTTCAGCATTTATTATGACTAACGGCACTGTAACAGTTGTGCTGTGGTGTGGGGCATTGGTATGTAAGGCCATGCAACTACTAAGTGTGGTCGTTGTGTGCAGCTGCAATCAGGGATGTGTCGTTTGGTATACATGTCCTCAGTTTTGCTGTTGATCTCCACTGAGCATGCAGTACCTGGTCAGGTGGGTGAGGGCGTCTTGTAGTACATTTAGACAATTTTTCTTATTTCTGTCACCTGCTGCTGGTTGTCTGTCATTGGTCGTGTTGCCTTGGTCCTCCCATACTTGCATGTGTGTGTGTGTCTGTGTGTGTGTGGTGCTGGGGAGGTGAATTTGGAGTTAGGGTTTTCAACCTAACACCAAATTTCCTCACTTTTGTCAAGCTGTAGAACAACCCTAACTGATGCATTAAACAGAGTTTTTGCTATGAATTTCCCTTCTTTTTGAGAATGGTATAAGTAAGTAAATACAGACATGGCACTGCAGTCACACAATGGCAACAAATCATTCACAGTATGAATGCAGATGTGGTACCATGGACCTTTTGCTCCTACGGTCTCATAAAATCATTCGTTATATCTATACTGTTCTGTCAGTGTACATCCTACAAGTCATATAGTGACAGTATCTGATTTGACATATACATGTGGTGGTAGGGGACAGGTCCTTCAAGATGTGCAGTATCACTGCATGATCACCTGCTATGACTACAGTGCTGCTACCGCCTAACCTTCTGCCATCAGACTCCCACCACATAATCTGGTGTATGAGTACAGTGGTAATATAGAAATAGTTAACATACCCCACAGTACCAGCAGCAGAAGTATAGGAGAATGGGGTGAGAGTTGGGACCCGATCCCAATCGCACCCCAATGCCAGTTAGCGGAAGTGGGTCCAAGGGGTTTTCAACTCTAACTGAATTTCCTTACTTTTGTCACTATGGAACAACCCTAACTAATGCATTAAACAGAGTTTTTGCCTCTAATATATATATGTATATATATAAATAATATATGTATACATATGTATCTATCTATATCTATATCTACATATATAAATATATTTATATCTATGTCTATATCATACTGGCATGATGGCACCAGTGTAGTTAGGGTTGGGTGCACATTTCTATATTAAACCCAAAAGTGTAAACCTTAATAACTTTGGAATCCTTCAATGGATTTGCATGAAATTTGGCATGCATAATCTCTAGGGGTGAGTCTCTTGAACCACTAAATTTCTTTTGACTCCATTATGCAGTGTCTGAGATACAGAGGCCAATTCCAGAAGGCATTAAGCCTGCTTCAAGTTGATTTATGCCAAACTCAATGGGGTAAATCACATCTTGCCTCAGGCATAATGCACTACTAATTCCAGAAGGTGCCTTCTGCCATGCAATTCACGGGTTGTGCCAAAGGTGGCCTACGCCACCCACTATTCCATAACCTACTACAGCATGGTGCAGTGGTGCTACGGCTGCAACTGCACCCTATTCCAGAAGGGCAGCTACGTAACCACTAACGCCATTCCAAGATCTGCAATAGTGTTGCAGACTTAGACTAGCCTGGAGGTGGTCTAATGGGCATCCATTCTTGCCAACTGATGGATGCCCACCCTCAGCGCTATGGGAGGCACATATCCCAGCTCCATGTTCCCCCCAGCAGGTCATGCCTCCACCCCTGAATGCCAGGTACCCTTCAGGGTCCATTTCCTGTACTGCTCCAAACACCTGTGCCACTCTCGCCTGCCCTTCAATGACCCCAGGTGGGTTCTGGGTGCATTTTGGGTGGGGCTCAGGGGAAGTTGCATGCATGCCATGATTGTGGCACACAGGTCCTGTGCTCCATTCCCTTGGCACTAGCCTGCAGCTGCCGCAGAAGTTGCGACCATAGGTGCTGGGACCCTGCCTGTCTCAGAATAGGTGCAGGGTCCCAGCATACCGCCACATGGTGCAACTTGCATATGTCCACAATTTGTGCCATGCATTTTGGAATCAGACCCTGAGTGTCAAAAAGTTCTAAATTTACTAATTGTTTTACATTCCTTTGTCCACCTGTATCTCAGAAATGGTTTTAGGTTGGTTTCTGTTTTTGCAAACACTGTGGTATTTTCACAAGTTAAGGTTCAGTGAAAACTTTTATGTTAAACCAGAAATTTTCATCCTAATAACTCTAGAACAGTTTAATGGATTAGCATGAAATTTGGCATGCATAATATCAGTGTGTAGGTCTCTTGATCTGCTAACGTTTGTGTGAATTGGGTTTGCAGTTTCAATTTACCTTTTTTCATCTTTTGTTCACCTGTATCTCAGAAATGGTTTTAGGTTGTTTTTAAATTTACAGGGTAGATTGCACTTGGGCTCAGATGTGCCTTGTGAAGGTTTGGTGAAAAATATTAATTTGTTCAAAAATGATTAAAGTTTTAAATTTCCCATTGTTTCCTATGAGAAAAGTTAAGTGTTCAGCACAAAAATGGCCATTTTGAAAATCAATCATTGCTTGCAAAAATGAAACTAAGCTGTTTATGCAAACACTGTAGTATTTCTACAATGTGCTTTCATGAAACTTTTGCAAATTTGTTAAAGCATGATACTTTGTGAATGTACATTTGTGAAAGTATCACAAATTTGCAAAAGTACCACCAAAAACTTCTGTTTCTTTGCCACTTCATAGCAAATAAACAGTTAGGGGTTTAAGGACTAAAATTTGCAGGGTGACAAACCCTTGCCCCACAGATGTGCCCTCTGATGGTTTGATCAAAAATCATAATGTTCAATAGTTAGAGCACTCAGAAGAAGATAAATTTCCCATAGGATAACATTGCAGCACCTGTATCTTGAAAGCGATTCAAGATACGGTTTTTCATTCGGCTTCTTAGTGGACTAAGTCTGCATGGAGGTTTCAAAGTCATGATTATAGCTGCTGTGGAATTTTTTCATAGTTGCTACGGTTACTGAGATATTGCCAAACAAAGTGTTACAAGGGTTCCTTTTCAGCACTATGTGGCTGCTGTATAACTTAGTACATACAGTATGTGTAAGTGGGGCTCAGGACCAGGGCCTGTGCTCCCACATACTGTCTCATTATATAAAATGGGAAACATGGAGGAACAACAGGGCCGGAGTACTTGCTCCCAAACTTACCGTTACCAGTTACATTACACTTTTTCAAGAAGGAAATTCATTGCAAAAAATATAATTAATGCATCAGTTAGGGTTGATAGCACAGCAGCAGAAGTATGGAAATGTGATGTTAGGGTTACCACCCTACCAACCCATCCCACCCTGTCCACCGCCACACACAACAGATGATGGAGTGTGCATGGGTTAATCAGGCCTAACTCTTACCCATTCTCTTATACTGCAGCATGTCAGGTTGTTTACACATGGAATGGGTGTGATCAAACCTGATGACCCCATGGCACACTCCAATGTCTGTTGATGTGGAGGGTGAAGAGGGATGGGTCTGGGATGGGTCTGGGATGGTAATCCTAACATCACATTTCCATACTTTTGACACTGTGCTATCACCCTAACTGATACATTAATGAAGCTGTTTACATGAATCTCTCTCTCAATATCTCTCTCTAAATCTCTCTCTCTCTCTCTCTATATATATATATATATATATATATAGAGTAGAGAGAGAGAAGGAGAGAGATCATATATATATATATATATATATATATATATATATATATATATATATATATATCCTTTGTGCATAAACACTGAGGCAAGGGTTACCCCAAAGGTATTGGCCAGTAAGCCAGTTTCAAAGAAATACAAAATCACATACCCCATAATGCAAAGCATCTATGGCCTGTATATGCAAATCACCACAAAATGTTATGCTGGTTTGACTTTGGGCAGGAATGCATGGTGCCAAAAGGCCACTCACACAGTCTGCAAAGAGTGCCAACAGAAGACACATTCTGTGGCACCCTTTGCAGACTGTGTGGCTTCTTTCATCTGTCCTCAGTGAGATTGAACCAGCATAACATTTGTGATGATACATATACAACCCATGATGCTTTGCATTATCGGGTATGTGTAATTTTGTATTTCTTTATATAGATATCACACACACACACACACACACACACATATGTATTATAGTGGCACAGTCATGCCACTATAGTTAGGAATTAATGACCAGTTACATACTAAAGTCAAAGTTTGGACATTAATAACTTTGGACCCATCAATGGATTTGCCTGAAATTTGGTACACATATTGGGGCTTACTAGATCTCTTGATTTGCCAGATTGTGTTTCTGTCAGAGTGCCGGTCTTCATGTAAGAAAGTGCTGAAAATGCAAAATTATCCATTTTGGAGGTAAATGTTGTCATTATAAATGTGGTCCTGCACGACCATTGTGTGGTGTGTCACTCTGCAAGATGACTCATTTGAAAGAGCTTTGGTGGCCAAACATGCCACTTTTTGTTTAGTGAAAAATATTAAGGCATTCAAAGGTTATGCCACTTTTAAGTTCCCATTATAACTCAATGGAAAATGTATATGTATTATCTTGCGATCAAAAATTGGGGTTCTGGCCATCTCATCCTGCCTGGCGATCAAATAATTTGCAGCCTCATGGTTCAAAATCTTTGTCCCCAAGGATTTTCAAAATTCTTTGATCGCAAGGTCCACCATTTTGTTTTATTTTCCGATTGGAAAACAAATATGTCGCTCAGGGTCACTTCTGAGTAAAACTTCAATCAGTTTTACTCAGGGTGCTCTGATTTATCAAGCCATGCCTTTGGTTTCATCCAAATTGGTCAAAAATAGAGTTATAAGCTTTAAAATCTTAATTTGTGGCTCACTAACGATTTTGATCATAAGCCTGCAAATTCTTTGATCAGGAGATTCTTTGATCGTGATCTTGCATTGCGACCTAAAAACACTAATATCTTGGCTCAGGGTGGGCTAGGGACACAAATGGGGGGTTGTTCAGGAGGGTCTGTTCTATTGAGACATGCCATTGGTTCGGTTCAAATCAGTAAAAATTTGCATTTCACCATTTTAATTCTTTGTTCATGAGCCTGCAAATTCTTTGAGAGTGAGATTCTTTGATCATGATCTTGCATTGTGAGAGAGGGACAAGATAGCCCAATTTAAAATCAGTTTTCTCAGCCCAGGAGTGTCCTAGTAAGTCAAATGAGGGTGAGTTTTACTCAGTGGGCTTCATTCTGTTACATAGATACATAGACAGTGTCGGCAGATAAGGGCCTATGGCCTGTCTAGTCTGCCCATTTGAGCTTGTGTTCAGTTTGTTTTCCTAGAAGTCTGTTGCCCCTTAACCCTGACCTCCAGAATTCCTTTATGTCTATCCATGCATTCTTAAATCCGTGATTGTTTCAGTCCCGCCACTTCCTCTGGCAGGGTGTTCCACTTGTCCACCACCCGTTCTGTGAATAAATTCTTTCTCATGTTTCCTCTGAATCATCCTCCTCCAACTTCATCCCATGCCTCTAGTCCTGGAACATCTTATTTGCTTAAAAATAGTGTTTTCCTGCACCCTGTTCCTCCCTGTAAGATACTTGTATGTCTCTATCATATCCCTCTCCCTCCTCTCCTCCAGGGAGTACATGTTCAGTTCCTTCAACCTGTCTTCATAGGACTTGTGTGATGCAATCCATGCATCATCTTTGTTGCCCTCCTCTGAACCTTCTCTACCCTGTCTATGTCCTTATGTAGGTATGGTCTCCAGAACTGGCCACTGTACTCCAGTTGGGCCTCACTAGTGTCTTATAAGCAGATTATGACCTCCTTTTCCTGCTGGTGATGCCCCTGCCTACACATCCCAGCATCCTATTTGCTTTACCTGCTGCCTTGTCACACTGTTTCCCTACCTTAGGGTCATCAGAGATGATAACCCCAAGATCTCTTTCCTGCTTGGTGCATGCTATATCCTCACCCCCAACTGATATATTGTGCCAGGTTTTTGTGCCCATATGCATTATCTTGCACTTCTTTGCATTGAATTTCAACTGCCAAACCCTGTCCATTCTTCAAGTTTCTGCAGGTCACTTCTCATTCTGTCTACACCCTCTGGTGTGTTTACTCTGTTACAGAGCTTTGTGTCATCAGCGAACAGTAAAATTCTGCCTTCTAGGTCCTCAGAATGTCACTGATGAAGATGTTGAATAGGACTGGTCCCAGCACTGATCCCTGTGGTACCCCACTGGTCACTCTTCCTCTGTGGAGTGACAGCCATTTACCACCATCCTCTGTGGTCCTGCCACCCAGCCAGTTAGCTACCCACCACCACTGTCCTGCCACACCCATATTCCCCAGTTTGTGTAATAGTCTTCTATGTGGCACAGTGTCAAAGGCCCTGCTGAAGTCAGATAGGCCATGTCCACTGCCCTCCTTTGATCCACCTCCTAGTCACCCGGTCAAAAATTCAATGAGGTTGGTCTGGCATGACCTCCCTGGTAAAACCATGCTGCCTTGGGTCCTGTAGTCCATTGACAACCAGATGTTCCACCAATCTCTCCTTCAGTAGTGCTTCCATGATCTTCCCCACTACCGAGGTGAGGCTGACTGGTCTGTAGTTCCCGCTTCCTCTTTGTTCCCACTTTTGTATAAGGGACTACATCTGCTGTCCTCCAGTCTTTGGGTACCTCCCTGTTTCCAGTGATCAGCTAAACAGGATAGCCAGAGGTTCAGCCACCACCTCTCTTAGTTCTTTAAGGACCCTGGATGCACCCATCTGGCCCCATTGCTTTATCAACTCTTATTACTTCCAGTTCTCTAGGACCCTTTCGTGTAAAGGGACTTGTGTCCATTTCTGCACCATTCTCACCCCTTGTACTCCCTTCAGACCCATTACCCTCCTCTTCCTCAGTAAAGACTGAGCAGAAATACCTGTTCAATATGTCAGCTTTACTGTTGTCATCCTCCACGTGGCTCCCATCCTCCCCTTCAGTCTCACTATCCCTCCCTTTGTCTTTCTTTTTTACTTATGTACCTGTAAAAGGTTTTGTCCCTCTACCCACTGATTTTGCAATGTGCTCTTCTGTCTGAGCTTTGGCTTCCCTTACTGACCTCCCTGCCTCCCTTTGCTTCTCCTGGTACTTCTCCCTATCCCTTCTGCCTGTGTCTTTTGTATTGCCTGAATGCAATCTTTTGGCTTTCACTTTCTTTGCTACCTCTTTGGAAAACCATAATGGTCTCCTCTTCCTTTTCCTCTTGCTAACCTGCTTAATGCATAATTCTGTTGTTCTTGTAATCCCCATTTTAAATACTGCCCACTGTTCCTCAACCCCTGATTCCCGTCCATTCCTTAATGCCTCTTTCAAGTATCTCCCCATTTTCCCAAAGTCTGCCCCCTAAAATCCAGGATACGTGTTTTTGTGTGGTTTGGTTCTGCTCTTTCTGTGATTTCAAACCACAATGACTGGTGGTCACTGTTTCCCAGGTGCTCCCCACTGTTACCCCCATCACACTGTCCCTGTTTGTGAGCACAAGGTTCAGATTGCCTTCTGCCGAGTTGGTTCCATGACCAGTTGTTGAGGAAGGCACCCTGAAGGAGTCCAGGATAAATCTGCTCCTAGTTGATGCTGCTGCTGGGATGCTCGAGTCCACATCTGAATATTGAAGTCTCCAACCAGTACTACCTCACCGTGTCTGCCATCCTGTTGAACCATGATGGTGGTATACTGCAATTTCTTTAATTTTCTGATTTATAATATTTTAATTCTTTGTTCATGAGCCTGCAAATTCTTTGATCATGAGATTCTTTGATTGCCATGTTTGATCACGAGGGAGGGCATGATGGCCAGATTTTTATAATGGAATAGATTGGGAATTTTAGTAATCTTTCATATTGAATATCTCAGGAATGGTTTGGTCTTTTTACTTGAAATTCAGAGGGTGTTTACAGCATGTCCTGTAGAATTATGGTATTTACGTGTCAGAGACAATTTTATTTTGAGGAGATATTGCGTGACGACTTACATGTTGCAGACAGTGTTTGCTTGTGTTGGTGGCTTGAAATTGATAGGTACCTAGCCTTAGTGTCATGGATGTAGTTTTCAGTTGTGTGTGTAAATGTCAACAGGTGCTGAACTGTGCCAGTCTGATGAATGAAAATCTCATATGTTAAAATGTTATATCTCGGACATGGTTTGGTCTTTTAACTTGAAATTTGGAGGTGTTGACAGTATGTCACGTGGATGAAAATTACAGTGTTTCCATGTCAGAAAATATTTATTTGTGCAGCTATGGTGTGGTGCAGTTTACATTCTGTGGACAGTATTTTGCTTGTGGTGGTGGCTTGAAATTGATAGAATACCTAGCCTTAGTGTCGTGGATGTAGTTTTCAGTCATTGTGTGTGTTAAATGTCAACAGGTGTGGAACTGTGCCACTCTGATGAATAATAATTTCACATTTTGATGTGTCATATCTTGAACACGGTTTGGTGTTTTTACTTGAAATTTGGAGGATGTTGACGGTGTTCCTGATATGTTAATAGAGAAGTTTAAGTGTCAGACAATATATTTTTTACACATATCAAGTGGCGCAGTTTACATTTTGTGGACAGTGTTTTCTATTTTACTAGAGTAACATTTGTTTGGTGGCTATCCTTGCTGTTGTGAATGTACTTCTTAGTCATTGGGTGTAATGTGCCTGACACAAGTTGGTGGTGGGCCCACACTCCACCAACTTGCACAACTTTCTACTTTTCTATTCTTTCTAAAAAGTAAGGAAAGACTATGCAAAAACTTATTTAATGCATCAGTTAGGGTTCTTCTACAGTGAAAAAAGTAGGAAATCTGGGTTTATGGTTTGAAAGCCCCCTTGGACACCACAGCCCACCCCTCAACCAGCATCGGGATGCATGTTGAGGTCATCGGTCCAACTCTCACCCCATTCTCCTATACCTCTGCTTCTTTACACATGTGATTGGGTGAGAGTTAGGGCCAATGACCCCAATGTGTACCCTGATGCTGGTTGAAAATGAGCTGATGGGGCAAGGATTGCTATCAACTAAATTCCTCACTTTTCACTATGAAGAACCTAACTAATGTTAACAAATTTATTTGCAAAGAATATATATATATTATATTATATTTCATATATATATATATATATATATATATATATATATATATAGTCATGGCAAAAAAAACTGTTTAATGCATCAGTTAGGGTTGTTCCACAGTGACAAAGAGTAGAGGAAATTCGGCATTAGGGTTGCCATCCCCACTTTACGCCCACCCCCCCCCACCAAACCGACTCTGGGTGTGCATTGGGTTCATCTGCCCTAACTCATACCCCATTCCATGTGTAAATAAGCTGAGGTGGTGTAGTATAGGAGAATGGGGTAAGAGTTAGGAACGACAACCCCAACACACACCCTGATGCCTGTTGGTGGGGCAGGGTGGGCGTGGAGTGCAGGGGTGGCAACGCTAACACTGAATTTCCTCACCTTTTGTCACTGTGGAATAACCCTAACTGATGCATTAAACTGATTTTTTTTGCCATGAATTTCTCTTCTTTTGAGAATGTGCACTATAATTACTGAATGGAATGTGGTGGTGGGAGTGAGAGGCCCATGAATTTTGTCACTCCGCTGTGCAAAACTGTATACCGACTGAAATGAAACTTGGTAAATGAAGACATGTAGCATTGTGCACCAGGGCCCAGATATTCAAAAGGTTGCACCATGCGCAACAGAGTTGTGCCTGCACAAGTCTGAAAAATGTGCCATTCTGAGATATTCAGTAAGATGCAGCTGCACTGCCCAAATTGCAGTGCACAAGAGTGCAATGGTAATGAATGCATGCACAACCGTAGGGGAGAAACCATGAATAAATGGCACAGTGCGATATTCAACAGCACATGCAATGCGCAATAGGGGAGCAAGCTGAAATTGCGCTGATAGTGGAAGTGATCCAAAATAAAAAGGAACAAGAGAGGCACAAGAACGCTTATAGGAAGCCAGAGGTGGGAGCAAGGTGATAGCAACAGAAAAGAGGGTAGCAGTGAGTCGAGACTGGAAAGGAGCAGGACAGGGCACACCTGGGAACAAACAGCAACAGGACAGGAGTGAGGGCCTGTGCCACTGTGCAGAAGAGACATAGAAGTGCCACAGTGGACTGAGGGCAGTTGCAGCGGATAGGACAGCCAAAGGTTGGAGGTGTACCCAGTGCTGGGGAGCATCACAAGGACAGCGGGGAATGGGATAACAGCTGCTGGAGGGAACACCAGCCAGGGACATGGCCAGAGCCACCTTTCAGATGGAGGCAGTAATGAGGGATGTGAGAAGGCAAGCAGCAGGGGTGTGTGGCCATGGAAAGGCCCGTCGGTGGTATGTCCCCAACAGGTGGTACCAGGCCCACACCAGCTTTAAGTACTACAGTGACACAGAGATTGTGGGCTGGTACCCCTGAACTGGGTGATCCTGAGGTGGCTCTGTGAGCTGTGCAGTGATGAGATGCAGGCACCCACATGACAGAGCCATGCCCTGTCAGTGGAGATAAAGATAACAGCCGTCGTACCTGCTCACCACCGGCACCTTCCAGAAACCAACAGGGGACACAACAGGCATAACCCAGTTGGCCACATCATGCTTACTCACACTATTCCTCAGCGCACTGCTGCCACATGCTGCAGAGCACATCCATTTCCACGACACTGGCGGCATGCACAGCACACATACAAGAGTTCCAGAGGGTAGCATGTATGCCTGGTGTGCTCGGGGCCATTGACTGCACCCATGTGGCCATCCACAAGTGGCCTGGAAGGTGCCATTTACATCAACCGGAAGGGCTAGTGCCAGCATCAACTGCCAGGTTGCGTGCGATGCTAGGGGTGCATAACCAATGTCTGTGCCATGCACCCTGGGGAGCACATGATGCCTTCATCTGGCACCAGTCTGCACTGTGCCACAGGTTCGAGAGTGGGGACATCCCCACTGGCCACCTAGTGGGTGAGTATGCAAGTCATGCAGGATGACATGGATCTTGGGGGCATAGTCAGAGGTGCCAGGGGAACTGGCCTTGATGGCCCATGGCAGAGTGATGCTGACCACCATACTAATGTCCACCCTCTACACACAGGTGACAGTGGCTATCCACTCTGTCCCTGGCTGCTCACACCATACCAGCAGCCCGAGACCCCATCGTAGCAATGGTACAATGAGGCACATGCCACCACACGCAATGTCATAGAGCAGGTGCTAGGGATGCTGAAGACACATTTCGTTGCCTGGACACGTCTGGTGGTGCCATAAGTACAGCCCCTTGAATGCCTGTGGGCTATTCCAGGCCTGTTGCATCCTGCATAACATGGCCAATGACTGTGGGATAGCTATAGAGGTCAAATAGGGGGACAGCAATGGGGTATGATGGGGGCACCAGTGCAGATGATGGGCAGCCCCTTGGGTGAAGGGACCTCCGCCTGATCCAGATGTCGCAGCTGCACTGGGACACCATCACAGAGGATCACTTCAACCAACCCAAGTAAGTCATGGGGCCATGTGCAACCATAAATGGCAACGGCACAACCCACAAACTCACATGGATGAACCCCAGGGGCGCATGGCAGCAAGGGAATTGGCTGAGCATGGAACCGCACATGCCGTCAGGGATGGGCAAGGCCTAACACAACATTCTGTCACATGCGTGCACACACATACACACACACCCCACAAGACATGCACAAGGGTAGGAGGCACACTGACCCCAACCACTACCACTGGACACACACAGGTCTTCAGATGACCATGTCCAGTGTCTGTCGTGTGCATGTCTCAGACACTGGGAACCATTGCACAGTGGTGGACAGCGCAATGCAGGCATCATGCACATGCCACAGCGGCCAGCAGCCAGGAGGGTGTGCACATGGACTGTGTGTGTGTGTGTGTGTGTGTGTGTGTGTGTGTGTGTGTGTGTGTGCAGGGCCTGGTACCCACCCATGCATCACACATTGAACAACACACAGGGCAGTGTCTGACAGTAGCCATGGTGGGAGATGGGTCAGTCACCGCGGCACAGTGCCATGGCCACCACAGATGCATGCGGTCCCGCCGAGACCTGCCAGCCATGACAGGCTGACCATTTGCCTCATGGGTGGCACTGACGGTCCCACAGTGGTGACACTGCAGGAACATGATCGTGTTAAAGCAGGGGTCTGCAGCTAACCGAACATGCCTGCACCAGGCGTGCTCGGGATGCCCACAGCTGAACCCAGTGTCGACATGGAGGGTGTCACATGACACCAGGAATGGGGTGAAAATGACACTGCATGGTGTCTGAGGCACATGGGCAACAAACTGTGTGCCCAATGTGGCCATGACAGCTGTGAGTGCACATGTCTGCCTGTCAATGGCAGCGGTCACATCCTCCCACTGCCAGGCCATCTTTGCCAGGAGCAGAGTGTGGTCTCTACCGTGCTGCTCCTCTGCCTGGTCAGAACTACACTGAGTGTGTCCACTGCCCTGACAAGCTGTGACTGCTGATCCAAAAAGCCTAGAGTAGTCGGCTGCTGCTCATCAAAGAGGTCATCCGCCGGATCGCCATAACATCCCTCATTGTGTTCCTGGCCCTGCTGGTATCACCCCTTGATGATGGGCCCTGCACACCAGAGCCATGCTGGGGAATGGCCACACGCAGTGCACTGATGCTGCTCCCCAACACTGTCCCCCCATCGCCATTGGCCTACTGCTGACACTGCCCCTCTGGCCACCACTCACCAGGGTTCAATGGTGCCACTGCAGTGGCTGCAACAGCCCCACTGGCCTGGATGCACACCAGTGCTGCCCCACTGGTGGAGACAGGCACAGGCTGGGACTGTGATGTCATGCAGACCTCCACGGTGGCACCACCCATGGATATGCCCATGATGTTACCTGCTGTGGGGCCATCCTGCATCCTCACATACACTGTCCATGATGTGAGCTCCATCATCGGTGATGGATCCAGCACCAGTCCAACTCTCAGCATGCTGGCATCCATGGACGCTGTCACACTGGGACACAGGCAGGGCCTCTCTGCACCAGCTCCACCAACTTCAGTCCAGACAGACAGGTGGGTACACTGTTGTCCTGACCTCAGACACCTGTGGAGGTCGATGGGCACTCCTCTGTGTCCAGGGTATCACCCTCAGTGGATGAACCCACCACCACTGACCCATGTAGACACTCAGGGCTGTAAGGGAACACAGTAGCATGAATGTCTCTGCCCTCCCTGTGGCATTTGCCCACCCCCACACAGTGACCGATCAGGACCTACCATACAGTGATGGGCTGCCACCCATCTTGAAGCCACTACCTGGAACACTCTCTAGGCAATAACGTCGCATGCTGCCAGCCACCCGCTCTTCCTGTGGTGTCAGGCGTGGCCCAGCCAGCTGTCTATCACCAGTTGCAGCACGTGCTGCCCTGATGGCAACCACCTTATCTTTATCCTCCTCTTGTCTGTGCCCACCTTCTTCTTGCACTCCTGCATGGACTGCTGGTGGCTGCCATGCTGGTTAACGCACGCACCACCTCATCCCATGCCACAGCATGGGCCTGTGGCGTTCTCCGCTGTCTGCTGGGCAGCAGTTCCTGGTTAAGGTAGGCCTCAAACAGGGCATCTGTTTCTGCCCACGTGAAGTTGGGCCTCATCCGTATCCACGTCCCTGTTCCTCCTCCTCCTCCACTTCACGTTCGGTCATTATTGATCCTGTAGGAATGACAAGTGTTACCTCTGAATGTGCAGTCCCATGCACCTCCCACCCACCACAGTCCACACTAGCAAACAGCATGCAACCCACCACAATAGACTGCAATACCAGAATATGGCCTCTGCAGCCCCATGTCGCATTTATATAGCACAATGCATGCAAATGAGTGAGGCTCAATTTAAGTGGATGCTAATGTAGTAGCTGCGCATGGAATTGCTGATGAGCTGTTTTGCATATGCCAGCTGAATATCGCAGCTGTTGCACCTTGCACAATTGTGTTGAACGTAGCTAGGCAGGGGCACAGCTCTGTGCGGTGTAGTAGACACCACACGGTGCATGCCCAGGGTGCTGACACTAATGCTTTCCATGCTGCTGACATGCTGAGCATGGCAGGCAGTGCAGGACACATCCACCACTGTGCCAGTGGTGCTAGTGTGCTGTTCACATGTATAGCACCCTTGCCTGGTGTGCCGAGGCACAGTGGTGCCACAGCATGGTAGGCCACTTCAGGAAGTCCCACACAGGTGCCCCACCGCACGACACATGGTGAGTACCAATTGCATTGTTGCGGTCCATACGGAGACCCTTGACCCTGTGCCCAACCTTTGCCCCTGGGTGCCATGCATCCACATGGGTACACCCCTATCATGCTGTTTGGTGACAGCACAATGGGGAATGGCAATACAGTACCATGCAGCATCCGCACATGGTGGATGTGCACTAGGGAGTGCCATTTTGAATCAGAAATGGTCCAAAGATGGCACAGTGATGAGCAGCAATCTAGAGCCGGGTAGAACTGGCAAACCTAGTTGCACTGGTTGAGCCCATGCTGGTGCTCTGTTTGGTGAGGCACCCTGGACAGGGCCAGGAGTTCCGTGTGGGAGGAGGTGGCAGTGGCGCTGGAGGAGGCGACAGGGATACAGAAGACATCTGGGCAGTGCCAACACCAGTACTGGGACCTACAGTGGAGGGATCCAGACAGGCTTACCCACCTGCAGGCACACACCAGGAGAGGTGCTGTTCCATGGTCAGGTAGGTTCCCATCCATACACTGGTTACTTCCGTATGGGTATCGTGGTGAGCATGTGTCCACCACATGAGGGGTGGTCCATCCAGTGTGGGTAGTGGTGGTGGTGGTATGGGGTGGGGGCTGAATGGTTTAGCTGTGTGGGATCGCACACACCAGGGGTGGGGGGCCTTTGCTACTGGATTGCACTGATGTTCCTCTCTCCATGTTTGCACCCTAGGCCCTGAAGAGCATCGACGTGTGAGGGAGGAGAGGCAGAGATGTGAGCTACATCCCCATGCCAGAGATCCCATACAGGCTCAGCACCAGGGCCAGCTCAATGATGGTGAATGCCTTACATCCAGGTTTTCTGCACATTCTGTGTAGCAGGGCAGGTGGTAGGGCATGGCCACCATCCATTGGCACCACTGCCGGCATGCCACATGGTACAGTCAGCACTGTTCAGTGGCACTGCATTTCTGGATGTGCATCACTGGTGGTCCATGCATGCACAGGGTACATGGCTGTGCCACTGTCTTTGCACTGCAAAGCCATGTCACTGTACAGCCATGGTGGTGCTGTGCAGGACTTAGGTGGTGGATGTGCAGCGGTCTGCTTGGCTGTGTGCACCTGGGTGGGCAGGTCTTGTGGACATGATCTCTGTGGGTGGTCACACACATCACAGGGGCATGTCCCACAGCTGTATGCCATGCACAGTGGGTGGGATGTAGGGGCTGTGCATTCACACCTATTGACTCTGCTCCCTTGTCCTAGGTGGACAGCAGATGGTGCACATTGAGAGGGCACTGCAGGAGCTGCTTCAGGTGGCCAGGGCTTCCTTGAAATTCTACAGAGGGTAGAGCAACATGGAGTGAGATGGAGGCATGACAGGAGGCACCATAGGAGCAGGGGTGGGGCTCCCACTGAAATACATCCACCCCTGGACTACACCTTCCCCAGACCCACCCTTACACCCTCCTTCCCTCTCCCTATGTTCACCCTGCCCTCCCACACCCCCACCGGTTTGTGGCCTTCACCCCTTTTTTTGTATATATCTGTACATAGTTTTGTTTCTACTGTTACAATACATTTGTTTAGTTATGCCTACTGTGGTGGTCTCTGATTTGCAGTGGGCTAATGGTGCTCAACTGCAGTACTGTGCATAGCATCAGGGTGGTGCTCTCATGGGTGTGTGTGTGTCCATAGGGAGGTGGGTTTGGTGTGGGCATAACTCTCAGTCACTGTCTGTGGTTTGTGTGTTGTTTCCTGTGCACTGGATGACTGTGTGCAGTGGTACATGGTGCATGCACTGTGTCCATGGTGCACCTGTCAGACCATCCAATGGCCTGTGCAGCTGCCACCCATGCATGTCTGTGATCTGTACAGTCCGCTGGCATGTCAGTGGTGGCTGCCCATGCTAGACTGCCTCTGTACCCAGCATGATGCCAGGTTGCCTCCTGCCACTGGTGTGGTGCATGTCTGCCTCAGGTGGCACTGTTGTCTCCACTGTTGTTGTCCCACCTCGATGCTGTCACTTGTGTCTGTTGCAAGGGGATGTGCTCCACCTGTCACTTGTGCTCCAGCCGCATACTGGTGGAGTATGGCAGTTGTGGTGTCTGCACAGGGTTGCTGGCACACCTGTGCTTTGGAGGGTTTTGGCCATGTGTACACTGCTGCCATAACCACTTGCCAGGGGCTTGGTTGACCTGCTACTGTGTCCCTGTGTTGGTGTGCCCTTGGGCATGGGTGGTTGTTTGTCTGTGCACTGTGTTGCATCCTGTGTGGTGCATGCTTCCATGCAACACTGTGGTGTCTGCACTGGCTTTTGTGGCCAGTTCTGGGATGGGGTGTGTCCTTGGGAGGGTGTGCAGGGTGCTGTACCACTGGTGAAGGGGTACAGGACATGCCCTGTCACGTGTGGGGTACCTCGTGTGCCGAGGCATGGTCAGTCTCACAGCTGTACCTGGGGGACATGCATGGTGGCGCTGTGTATGCAGTCATTGCATTGCTGTCTGCTGCTGCCCACTGAAGGGTGCTCATGGTGGGGCTGCCTTGCATGGTTCTGTGCTGCACAGGGTTGTATTGTCACAGTGGGGGTGGTGGCATGCTTGGGGTGTCCTGCACTGTTAGGCGCTACTCCTGGGCAGGGTGTATGGGGATCATGGTGCAGGATGTGCTCTGCATCGGTGGGATGGTGTGGCACAGGGTGGACAGGCATCCATGTGTGATGGTCACAGCTTGCAAGGTGGTGTGCTGGGGCACCATTCCCTGTAGTAGGTTTGATGCTGGTGTCCCTGTGCCAGTGGTTCTTCCTGTTCTCCTCCAGTTCTGCCATGCATGGAGTGTGGGGCGATGTCTTTTCTGCTGTGTGCTCCTCTACCCATCCCTACCATGGGCGGTGGCCCCTGCATCCTGTCCCTGCACATCCCTGGTTGTGCTGTTGCACTGCTGCCCTGCTCCCACTAGGTGTCCCTGGTTGTGCTATTGTGCATCTGACCTCTGCCACTGCATCCCTGGTTGCACTATGGTGCAGTTGATGCGATATTCAGTCTGTGGCCTTGGCGCAACTTGACTGGTGTAGTGTTTGAATATCGCGCATGTTGCGCGTGGGCGCAGTGAACTTGCACCTGTTCCTGCTAATGCACACCTTTGTGGTGCAGTTTGAATATCTGGGCCCATATGCCCAGAATTGTGGGAACATCCATTCAACGATCACACTGCACCATGAGCAAACAACTGTGCAGGCACAAGTCAGCAACCGTAAGTGCCAGCAATACAAAAATTGCCACACTCAAAGATATATTATAAATCTTTCTGCATTCCAAATGCCAGGCAAATTGGACACATGGTTCAAAAGTTACCAAAGCAGAATGAACCAAATTTTCATTCATTGGAGTGCCATCATTCTGCACCTGTTAATGTTTTACACCAAACCACTGCAAGGCACCTCCGTACTGCTAGGGCTGCCCATGGTATAAATTTCAAGCCAGTAGCACCATGCAGAATGCTATCGCAAAACATTAACTGTGTCACACAGTATCTCTGCAGCAAATTATTTTTCCAATATGTAAACAGCATTATTCACATCCCCAGGACATCCACTCAGCACCCTCAAATTTCATGTGAAAAGACCACACAATTCCAGAGATATTAAATATTTACATTTCTGCACCTTTGAGAAGTCTTCCACCACAAAATGGCAGAAATTGTGGCAGAAAATGCAGTAAAATTGCAGACCTGGCAGCCGAAAAAGCAGTAACTGCAAAGGGGCTAACTTCAATTAGCAATAACTTTGGACCAGAACTATATGTTTTCACCAAACAAAAACTGGCATGTTTCAGACAAATGAACCACACACTGGCTGAACTATGTGTCATGGAAGACAGTACAGAACAATAACAAAAACATGATGTTTTGCACTACACTACACAAGCAGAAACACAAAGGAACAGTAATGCAAACAATGATGGAGACAGTGAGGTAAAAGAAAATAGTAACACTTACGGTAATGCAAATGGTAACACACATGGTGATGTAAAGAGAAATGAAAGCATAAGCGGTAAGGGAAACCCAAGCACTAACATAAATGAAAACAGAAATGGTAACACAAATGGAAATGCAAATGCTAACGGCAACAGAAAAGCAAACAGTAACGAAAATGTTAGCGAAAATGCAAATGTTAACACAAACTCAAACAGAAGCACAAACAATAACAGCAATGGTGACAATGAAGGAAACGATTCACGACTGACAATGGCAATGCTACTGAAAATGCAAAGCTATATACGTAATGCAACAGTAACGAATACACAACCAGTAACGGTAACGCAATTGAAATGCAAACGGTTAAGGTAACACCAACGATGATGCCAAAGGAAACATAAATGCAAATGGAAACGAACAACATATGCAATGCAAATGGTAATGCACACGTAATGCACACAGTCATGGTAACGCAATTGGAAACATAAACACTACAGTAACACCAACTGTTTAAGATACGGGCCCTGTATAATATTATAGAGGCACAGTAGTGCCACTATAGTTAGGTTGAGTACCCCATTTAAGGTTAAATTTGAAATTTGGCAGCTTAATAACTTTGCCACTGTATGACAGATTTGCCCGAAATTTGGCAAACACAGTCTGGTACCATAGATATCTGAATCTGCCAAGTTTGTTTGCAGTTTGATGTATAGTTGCGAACTACAGAGCACCGAAAAATGCACAAATTAGCAGTTTTGTGCATTGTTTGCTTGCACCTACAGGTCGCATGATCTGCATGACCAGTCCAAAACCTTCAGGGAACATGCAGCCAGGGTTCCCGATGTGCCTTTCAAAGATTTCCTGAAAAATATTAAGCGGTTCAAAAGTTATTCAAAAACAATTTTCCCATTATAGTCAATGGGAGAAGTTAACAAAAGTTCAAAGTGTTGCGAATGTAGTTTTTAGTGCAAATGACCCTGTAGTGTCACAAATTTACCATCTTGTTTTCAGTTGGTGGTCACAGAATTGCTTGCCATTGATATTTGGGTCCCTCTAGGGACACAATTCTTGCTGTGTTCACCTAGTCGAGTCCTGAGGATGCTAGCCATGTCTTTTGGGGGGTTAAACACCCCAAAATATCTTTAAAAATGTTTGTAAACAGTAGTGTTGCAAAGTAGTGTCGCATATTCGACACTTTCATGATTTTTTGTGAAAGTGTGCAAATCACTTTGTGACACCATGCTTAAAACAATAGGAAATCTTTGCCACCCTGCTGTAAAAGAACAGTTTGGTCTTTTGGGCAGCAATTTGGAGCGATGAAAGCCAAGATCCCACAGATGTGCCTTGTGGTGGTATGGTGACAAAATATTAGAGGCTGCAAAGTTACAGCACTCCAAATTGACAATTTTTCCCATAGGCTAACATTCACGGTGTCTGCTGCGCTTCGGGGCCCGCATCTCGAAGCATTCAAGATAATGGACTTTCATCAGTTAAATTCTTAGCCCCCTAATAGGGGACTAAGTACAAAACTAGCCAGGAAAGTCATAAATAATATGAGATTTTAATTTTTTCTACGCCATACAGTTCCTGAGATGTAAGCAATTAGTATTCCAAGTGTTCATTTTCTGCTCCGAGGGCCATTATTATGCATACATTCTTTGTATTTACTGTGCTTCTGAATGCACCTTTTGGGAAAGAAAGTGTGTGCTTTTCTGTTACTGTTACACTTAGTGTTTCTGCTTGTGCTTCCATTACCATTTGCGTTAGCGTTCTGTTTACATCACCGTGTGAGTTAACCTATGTGTTCTGATTTCGTTATTGTTACCATTTGCATTTCCATTACTGTTTTTGTTTGCATTTCCTTTTGCGTCACCATGTGCATTACCATTTGCTTCTGCGTAAGCACTTCCGTTTGCATTTGTGTTTTCTTTGGTGTAATTGTTGGTGTTACCATAAGCTTTTACGTTACCATTTGCGTTTGCACTGGCGCTTGTGTTTGTGTTTCCGTTTCTGTTTCCTTTAGGCGTAATCATTGGTTTTACCATAAGTGTTTGCATTTCAATTGCGTTACCGTGACCGTGCGCATTACCATTTGCATTGCGTCACGTGCTTGTGTTTGCATTTCCGTTTGTGTTAGTGTTCCCTTTGGCTTCATCGTTGCTGTTATCATAACCATTTGCATTTCCAGTTGAGTTACCATTACTGTTTGCATGTTCATCACCGTTTGCATTTGCATTTCTGTTGTCCTTAGCAGTTGCATTTTTGGTAGGCGTTTCTGTTGTCGATTGTGTTACTGTTTTCTTCTGCATCGTCGTTGCCATTACCATTTACATTTCTGTTTGCATTTCTGTTGCCGTTAGCATTTTCATTACCATTTGCGTTACCATTTCTGTTTTCATTAACATTTACGCTTGTATTTCTCTTACTGTTTATGTTATCGCTTAACGTTTGTGTCACCATGTGCATTACCGCTTGCACTTGTGTTTGCATTACTGTTAGCATTACTATTTTATTTTACCTCACTGTTTCCATCACCGTTGGCATGAACATTACCATTCACTATTTATAGTGCACATTCTCAAAAGAAGGAAATTCATGGCAAAAGATCTGTTTAATGCATCAGTTAGGGTTGTTCCACAGTGACAAAAGTGAGAAAATTCAGTGTTAGGGCTAAAACCCTAACTCTGCATTCCCACCCTCAGTTCCCCACACACACACACACACACACACACACACACACGCACACATGTAGGAGGCAGGACCAAGGCAACACAACCAATCACAGACAACCAGCAGCAAGTGACCGAAACATTCAACTGTCTAAACATACTACAAGACATCTATCATCATGGGCCACCAAGTGTAGAAGATCTGCTGCCATCCAAGTGACTTTGCCCTATGCATGCATACTGCCCATCAGTTGTTGCTGTGTCACATAATACATTTTGATATCTAATACATTTCTTATGTCTTTTAATGACAGTGTAATGATAATCATCACTGTAATAACATGCCAATATCTGGCAGTGGTCTTAGTGACCTTTGTTGACTGTTAGTGCCTCCTGATGTTACCCCAGAATAAGACAATTATGTGTCAGTACACTATTATCTGCACAGTACTGCTGTACCGTTATCTTACATTGTAGAATTGAAGATCTGTGTGGAACTGTCAGACTCAATAACTCACATGGTCATACTGCACAATAGCTGAGTTGTGGAACATTTGTCATTTAAAACAGCAAAGTGTGTTCCTCCACTGTTTGATATATTGGTGCTACAATGGTATTCAAAGGACCCATGTTCACATGTTTGTCTTCATGAGTGTGTAGTTGCAGAGATCACTGTAAGACAGTTTCATGTGTCTAAATACCCACTGATCTTACCATGCCATAAGAAAAATTGTATCAGTACAGTATTATCTACTAAGTCATTTTCACCATTATTTGAGCCTTCACAGCTGTATGTGGGTGTGCCTCCCAAACTATTCTATGGTACCAGTTCACTCTCTTTGCCTTGCTGTGACTTTGTAAGTGCAAAAGCATATTTCTGTTTGTATACACATTGCTACCTATTTAGTAACAATGGTGGCCAAACACAACATGTTATCACTTCTGTCCCTAGAATGGATAATATTGGACACGATTTACACCAGGATTTCATGTGTGTAAATGGCTCCTAATGTTATCCTAACAGTAGCAAATAATGTATCTGAATACAAAAATAAACACTGTGCTGCTGCACTGTTATCTAATCCTAAGGAACTCAATAGCTATGTGTAACTGTAGCTCACAAACTTAAATATCATCATAGCCCATGGTTCATTATAATACAAAGCATTTCACATATTAACAGTAATATGACTATTATCATAGGGTGGGAACATCATGCAGCATTTATACCACTATTAGTTCTGTAAGTGGTTCTGCATGTACCAGAAAAAAATATATTTGTTCTGCATACCATTTTGAGTCACAAAGAACAGAACTGTCATACAACTATTGAGCACTGCATGTATTAATAGATTTGTGACCAGAAATAATTATTTATGCAAACATATGTGTCTCATTGTGACCATACCCATCTTGATTTGAACAAGGGTACATTGAACAGTACATGTCACTGAAAGGCACCAATACTCTCATTTTTTCTGCCTATGTCCACATTAGATACCGATCATGTTATACATGTTTTTCTGTGTTGATACCTCATGATATTATTTATTTATTTATTTTTTATTTATTTAGCTTTTGTTAACTGGGTAAGTGCACTAGACAAATCCTGCCTATTTTCAGGCACGACCGGGGAGGATACAGATGAATGCCAACTGACCTTGAACCAGATTAAGCTGCTGGTGGTATTTTAGTGAATGAAGGAAATTTGGCCAGGACACAGGAAATTCCCTACTCTTTTCGATAAGTGCCATGGGATTTTAACATCCACCTGAGCTACCACCAATCCAGGCAGATGGGACCTCGGTTTAACGTCTCATCCAAAAGACAGCACCTCAGAAATGCAGCACCCTCTCATGCTGCATTACAGTGTCAGTACTGGGATATTAACCCATGTGCCAGATGTAGGAACTGAACCACAGCCCTCTGATCTCCCAGCCTCAGAGTGAGTGTGCTACCTACTGAGCCACTGGCACTGCTAGTGCAGTGCTGTGCCAGCACTGGCACAGCATAACCAATGTATATTCTAGGAATTCTGAGCACAGTACTATTGTTGTGACATGTGACCCTGTCAAGATGTCCACAACACTCTGTACACCCATAGCTGCTCAAATGGAACAGTTGTTGGGCCAAGATGATGGATGAGTCTTGTAGTATGTTTAGACAGTTGTATGTTATTTCTGTCACCTGCTGCTGGTTGTCTGTGATTGGTCATGTTGCCTTGGTTATACCCCTACTTGCGTGTGTGTGTGTGTGTGTGTGTGTGTGTGTGGGCTGGTTTGGGAATGCGGAGTTAGGCTTTTGACCCTAACACCAAATGTCACTGTGAAACAACCCTAACTGATGTTGCATTAAACATATTTTTTGCCATAAATTTCCTGTCTTTTGAGAAATCATTATGTCATACTACAGTATATTGTACATGTTGTAGAGCACGTGGCTCCCTTTTTCAGCACAGACTCACCAAAATATAGATAGCTTTGTCAGAATATGTACTTGTCTTATACTAGTCATGCTGCAATAGCTCATTTACTACACCTTTCACATGAAAATGAAATGATAAATTAATGTAACAGCAGATAAAAATGTCGCCACATGGACCAATAGCACATGAACTGTGCTAAGTAGAAAATCTGCACAGATTAACGTTTTGCACTTTCTTTCTATGCATCAATATACTAACACCAATATACACATTAGCACTGTAACTAATATATAATAAAAGACACAAGACAGGTAACTAAGGCTTAAAAGATTTACTGGTGAATTAAAGGGACACTGTCAACCTGTTTTCACCATATTATTTCTAGTTGAAACCCCACATTTTACGATTGCGTACCTTCTCTAAAATTCACTGATGTTGCTGTTTGTTTTGTCTGTCTCCTTGTTTAGTAGAACTGAAATGTATACTAATGTATATTTATAAACAACCTTGTTTTATTTACAATCCTATTTCTGTTCTTACTGCATAGTTCCTGAGCACTAGAAACACCCCAAACAGTGCAGTCACTCATAAGAAAATAGCCTCCTAAACTCCTGCATCATGAGGGGCTAGACTGTGTTGTGGGCATTCCCAAGTCCAGGAAAGATGCATTTGGAGCTGATCAAGGAATATAAACAAACTTGTTTTGGTGTGATAACACCAGTGTGTTGGCAGTCTGTTTTTACTTTTAAAGAAAATAAGAGTCAGAATCGAACTACCAGCTTCATCAACAATCTTACAGAATTTTGGCAATCATAAAATGTATTTTTTAAACTTGAGGCACTTTGAGACCTAAGGGGTTGACAGTGTCCCTTTAAAAGTTGATAAAAAGGCTGAATTAAAATTCCAATTGGTACACAAAATCAGTCTCACAAAACAATCATAAAAAGTATCACACCAAAGTTTAAAATACATGTAAAATAGTATAATAGGCACACCATGAGTAAGATGTGACAGTAACACACAACACATGAACACAGCTACCACGTACTTTCTGTACACTGCTTACATGCATCAAGCAGTAATGATGTTATTGTCATTGTGTGACTGATAGTGTGAATGTTCCTGGGGTGGGTGAAAAACCACATGCCAACTGTTTAAATAATAGCAGCATAAACAAATGGCCCAGATATTCAAACTGAGCCAGGCTGTGCGGCAAGCTTGGGCACAGCGCAACAGCTGCGCGGGGGTGTGGACTGGGCGATATTCAACGGAGCTGCACCATGGCACATCATCATTGAATATCACACCCTGGCCACCCACAGTGTGCATGGTGCAGTGGCACTGCGCCAGCACAAGTGGTCAGAGTGGAGCAGGGGATGTGCTAAGCGCAAGTTCCATTGCGCTATACACAGCAACTGCAATATTCAAAAATGCACATGCAAATGGGGCCATAATGTATGCAAAGGTGCAAATGAGGCCATTTGCATATCATTATGGCCCCCATTTACATGCAGGTGCACTGATCCCGGTGACTTGCACCTGGTGCCCTGCCAGGCGGCAGCCGCGGGGACTGATGCCCCTGCAGCTGGCAATGTGCTCCACAGCCCATTCGTGGGCTGCAGTAAAAAATAGAAAATCAAAATCCCTGGTGGTCAGTGGACGCTGCCCACCGATCGTAGGCTCAGTAAAGAAATAATGTCCCCAATCTCCCTGTGGTCCAGTGGACATGCCCACCTAATTGCAGGCTAAGTAAAAATTATATCCCCAATATCCCTGGTGGTCCAGTGGACCTGCCCCGATTGTGGGTTAAGTAAAAAATTATATCCCAATATCCCTGGTGGCCCATTGGACCCTCCACCCACCTGCCACTGAATCCCCCATCCCTCCCCCTGGTCAGCGGTGAACAGCAGCATCCACCTGCCTGCCATTCTGCCACCAGCTGACTGACACCATCCCAGGTAGGGCTGTATGCCCATTGGTCCACAACATGAGCCAATGGGCATACAGCTATCTCTACACATTCAGATATGTGAATGGGATCCTATTCACATATCAGAAATGTAATAATACAGTATAGACTGCACATCCATTGGCTCATACTGTGGACCAATAGGCGTACAGCCCTACCGACAGTGTCAGTCGATGGGCAGTGGGGCAGCAGGTGGGTGGGGTGCTGCCACCCGCCACTGACTGGGGAGTGGGGCAGTGGGATTCAGTGGTGGGTGGGGTGGGGTACCCTGCACCAGGGATATTGAGATAATTTTTGTAGCCCATGATTGGCGGGCAGGTCCACTGGATCACCAGGATATTGGGGATATACTGTAATTTTTTTACTGAGCCCACAATCAGGTGGGCAGTGGTCCACTGGACCACCAGGGATATTGGAATGATTTCTTCTTTTTTTACAAATGCCCATGATCGAGCATGGGGCACCACCAGGTGCAGCCAGAGCTAGGTGGCCACCCCAAGGTGGCAGCTGCCAAATTGTGCCCTGTAATGTGGCAGCTCACCTGTGGGTGGCCATCAGTTGTTCCTTTTGGGGATCAACTTTGTGCTGGCGCAGGTAGGGGTTGCGCATGCATGGCTCTGCATATCCAGGGCTGAATATTGGGCTGTGCAGGGTATGCATGGACACACATCCCCACCTGCACCTGCATACATTGCTAATGCACTCTGGTGCATCGGGATTTGTGTCACACTTTTCCCTTTTGAATATCATGCGGGGAGCATCAGTGGGTTGCGCATGGTGCAACACTGTTGCGCTATGTGCAATCCTTTTGAATATCTGGGCCATAATGTTCTCTAAGAAAAATACATCTGAAAGCTATTTTAAAACATTTTATTATAATATGTAGACATACATATATATATATATATATATACACACACACACATATATATGTAATGACATATAGATATATGGGTGCATTTAGAAAACTCAACCCGATCCTCAATAGAGGCTATCAAGAAATATTATCAGGAACATAAAAAATCAGTTATCAGTGTAAGTGTCTGATTTACAATAGTGTACTATTCTATGCATACATTTTAATTAACTTATTACACAAACCAAAATCAAATGGCATATGGTAACAGGTAGTATATTTATATATATATATATATCAGTGGAAATTATCAAGCTATAATCAAGATTAATAGTGAACTGGTGAAGTATCTACAGTATATCACTAAAAACTTGTAGTTACTAAAAAGTACTTGTTTCACAGAATGCTATGAATATTACATTAAATGATCTCTTATTCAGAAAATGTCACCTCTTGATAATAAACAAATAGCTACCACAACATTCTACTTTACTATTCATGATGCCTTTATGAATCACTACAAACTAGAAAAGTTCTACTAAATATCTTTGTTATATTAATAAATATATTGACAATACCTTGAAATACTTGTGAATCAAATACTGTTAAACAGTGAAATATAAAACATTATTTTAAACAATTCAGTTAATTATCAGTTAATACAACTACTTAAAACCTAACAGTACTAACTGTAATCAAACAGTGTATTAATAATCATGTATACATTTATACAACACAGATGTGAGTCAAGAAAACAGGGATAGTACAACACTGTTGCAGCACAATAGGGTGGTATTTAGTGAATAAGCAAATGGAAAAAAAAAACAAAGCCACACCTGATGATACTCAACATGTCACAGAGTGATGGGTGTTTCAGAGTATTGTACTCTTACGTACAGGTCAGCAGATCATGTAAAACAACAGTGTTCAATTGTGCTAACACAGAAGTGGCACAAACACCAGGATATCTTTTACTCATAAAAGAGCCAAATAATGTTATGATGCAGATAACTCTTTAAAAGACATCGTTAGACAGTTTTGTTTATGCACATGGACAAGTATTGTGCATTAGTAGAGGCACAGTTGGCAAGTGTGTCAACTAGTACTTGTTATGGCTGCATACAACATAAGAAAAGACAATGACAGAAGAGGACAACCAGACAGGAATATCTCTTGACATTTCAAAGTCTTCGTTAGATATCTAAGTGTGGTTTCTCTAGTGACTGAGAAGACAGTTGGTGCCAATTGAAGATGACTGCAACTATTTTCATTGTGTCACTGATCAATGCAACAATCGTATAAGTCAGATTGAGTAAACATATGCATGTAAACCACGTGATATGTTAACAGTGTAATCTTTAATGCAGATTTCCATGAAAAAATTATCTACCAGAACTCACTCTGTAACAAAATGGATAACAAGTAATGTCACATGTTGGGTAACTATTCCTCTGATGCATGAAGATCATAGTAGTTCTTCAATGTTACCATGTATGCATTTTTAAGTGTTGTGGTAGTCTCTTTTGAAAGTGCTTGTTGAGTCATTGCATTCAACCCAGCCAGTTCTGTACCTCAACAAACAAGGGTAATGTCCAGAATATACAGACTGGCCATAGTGGTAGATCACAGCCTGAGTGTCATACACTGCTAGTTAAATACAATTTTACCAGCTGTGAAATCTGGGATAGGTGTGTCAACTCTGAGCCCATTATAGTCGAATTTATGCAATACAAGCATAAGATATTGAGATGAATTCCTAAGACGTATGGACTGAGTACATGTACCTCCACACCTTACACACAAGTGACCACTTTCAGCATTGGTAAACAGCTGCTGGAACTTGACACTTTGAGTCTGAGGCACAAACAAAGAAACTCAAACAAGTATTTAGTGGTTTCTCACTCTGAATGACCACATGACACACATATATCTGGTAACACATGACACAGTGAAGTACTGATGCATTGTAATCCCTCTTCATCCAAGCTGTTTATGATGGCCATCATAAACTCACTGGCGATCCTGCTGCATGTTAGCAGCAAATGTACTGCATCCATCATATGCTAACACCTGCAGTAGAGATGTCAGTCACTGCACATTGTTTCACTGATCAGAAGCCACGTTGAGAACTACCTTCAATGCCTTTGATAAGGAGTCTCTTGTGAAGCTGATATTGCCTGCACAAAGTGTGGCATATGGAGAAAAGCTTGCATAGCTGAATTAGCATAGCAGTTTACTCTAGTACTGTTATCAAACACTGGGACAACAGCCATATCAAGTGACTTCTGAGCAGCAGCTGGTTCTGCATCTGCATTTGGCATTCTGACCTTCTTAGTACTCTGCACAGTTGATTCAGTTGTGGCAGCTAATTTTCTCTTGTTGCTAGGTGAAGATGTGACTGTGGCATATGAGACAACCACATACGTAGGTAGTGGTATTAGAGACATCTGTGGCTGATACAGAGTACGTAATCTGTTGTACTCGACAATACATCGCTTGTCATGCGTATCTTCTGAGGTGCGAAAGTTATGATGTGCAACCCAGAAAGACTGTGGACGTGTGAAAGTGCAACATAGCTCATGCCGTCTTTGAAAATGTCTGTCCCTATGTCCACCAATGCTGAATCCAAACTCAGGCCCTGAGACTTATGAACTGAAACAGCATACACAACACATATTGAGAACTGTTTCCTGTTGACATAGATATCCTTAAATACCTGGAATTTAACACAGGTACGATCAATCTGTACAGGCTGTTCCATGTTGTCAAAGTGGACAAGTGTCTCGATAAACATCTTCTGAGCATTGTAAATGAAGTCTATGATGTGACCCATGACACCGTTTACCATGCCATGCTCAACATCAAGATTACACCGTAGCATGACATGCGATTCTTACAAACTGTAAGAACAGCTTCCAGGCCAGCTGTGCTTGAAACATCCGACTTCAGTTCAGACAGTCACTCAATCATCTTCGCTACCAGCTTCTGACTTAGAATGACACCATCAACTGTATCAACAGCATGCAGTATGAGAATTTCTTGATTCTCTCTCTGCAACATAATACTGTTGAACTCACCACATTTCTTAAGTCATGGCATAAGACACACAATACGTGTGCCCTAGTACAAATCACTGAAAACAGCACATGTTGTTTCTCTGGATATAGTATCCATTCTGATTCTTCTACCGTGCAACACTGAGAAATGTTCTGGTGACAAAGAACCTGTACGAGCTTGATCCAACAGTGCCTTGTAAGCCAGATCACCACTCTGCCGCATGTTCTGACACAACTCGACATAGGTAAATAACTTTCACAGGTTAAAACCTCAATGCAGCCTAGTGTATTCTTAGTTTGCTTGACAGTCAGAGCTGCAAAAACATGTTCTGCATTAACTGGTGCAAGTTGTAAAGGTCTCCAAATACAACAATGCTTTTACCACCAAATGCATCTCCATAGTCAGTCCCCAAAATGTCCTGTAGACATAGATGTATACAGGCAAGCATCAAATTAAAGACCATGCTAATCTCATCAATGATGAGTAACTTAATCTTACTAAACACAGAATAAAGCTGAGATGCAACCTCAAATGACAGCTTACGATACTCTCTGCTTTGCCATGCTCCACTGGCAACATGGAGATGGTGTAACATAACTCCACCAATGTTGTATGCAGTCAATCCAGTGGAGCACTAACAGCAACAGACATTGATGAGCCTGTCAGTTTCTGTATTTCACCGTAATGGTCTCTATAAGGAAACTCTTTCCTGTACCTGCTGAGCCACTAACAAACATCAGTAGTGGCTTGTAGTCAGCCAGTCAATTTCTTCTTTTCATGCAGTATCCCATGCTGGACAGCATCAGTAACTGCAGAGTGCACCAGACGTTGTTGCTCATTGAGTCTCTCTCTCAATTCTGCTGGGTCAACACTGCAGTGTGTGCCATGTTCCATAGCACTCTCCACTTCCGACATGAGTACTTCTGGGGCATTCTAGAGTAGAGGTTCTCAAGGATACCTTCTTTTCCAGATCAAGGTTGTCCTGTGAACTAACAGGAGTGACTTCTTCAAGTTGTTTCTGTGCCTTTTCAAGCTGCTCCTTCTCAGTGTCTAGTCTCTGTATATATGTGTCAGAGTATTCTGTTTTGAAAGTCTCATAACTGTGACTGAATTCTTTTCAAATGTATCATAGTCACCTTTTAATTCAGACTCATTCCTCCAGGGTTTAAATAAGAATAGCAGAACAAAGTAGTAATGCTCTCTGCTCTCAGATGTGCCTAGATGTAATTTGCAGTAGTCAATGAGCCAAGACTTATGTCTCTTAATGAGACAGCCATCCACTCTTTTGACCTTGTAAATGTCGTGTGTGCAACCAGGTGAGATGTCCATCTTGTAGTCATACCACTTAGCCACCTCAAATAAACACATTCAATCCATGTCTTCATGTCTATGGGTAGTACGTGTCAATGTGGTTATTCTTCAGATATGCCTTGAAGAGGGTCTCTTGAGAGCCAGGTCCTCAATCTCAGCATGAGGAATAAGTACATTTGCGTTTGTCTTTGTAGTTTACACTGAGAAAACGAACAGCATCAGATTTGATGTACAAATGTGTACTGATCAAGCGATCGCCAGCCTCATAAGCACCACATTCTCTGTGTGATAGGGTCTTCAATCCCACTGACCACAACTGAGATGTCAGTGACTTGCTTGAACTAGCAATATCTTCCCAAAGATCTTGCAAGCTAGTCTGTTCATGTTTGGTGATGTACAAAGTGACATACTGAACCAGAGCCAACGAGTTGTCAGCCACAAACTGAACATCTATGTTTGCTTGCCACATTAGAAGAAGGATGGGGTTGTAGTCATTGATGTACACCTCATTCTTGTCTCTGGGTAACTAATATACCCTCTTGGTTGATTTTGCCTTCAAGTGATGCTGCATGGCTGAAAAAGTTCGCTCATGCAACCATCCTGACAGACACACCTGGGAAATCCAAAACAACATCTTGTGTACCAATCAGATTTGTTCTTCACTACCAGGTGGCAGTATTTTGCACAAATATGGTGCTGAAACTTCTGCACCAACTTCCACAGTGTAGGACTGTCATACTTGTCCGGTACACGGCAAGTGATGTATTGCTTAATGAATGTTAGCACTTCTGCTGCTTCATGTACACCTATGCATGGGACATCCTTGATCCACAGTAATATATGAATATGAGGAGCACCTCATGCTTGCTATTCCATCCTCCTGAAGTAATGCTCCACAATAACAAGAGGCGGATTGTCCTTTGACAAAATGAAAGTTAGAATATCATGGAATCGCTGTGAAAATGTCTAGTCACAGACACTGAGTCAAGTGAGCACATTTCTCAAGAGTCATTGATGAAATGCCTCTATATCACAATCTGTCAACTTCAAGAGTTCAATTACCTCCTCCCAGGTATACTCAGCACAGCTGAGTGTGACAAACCATGTGACTGCACCATACTATCACAGCATAGTCATCTCCTCAGAGTGTCTGCGATACCAGTATTCTTTGGTGCCATGTAGACTTGACAGAATGGAAGACAAATTGACTTGCACATTTTCATCCTTTTGCTTTAATTTCTGCAAAAATGTGTGGCAGTGATTCTATCAAGTGGAGTTGTATGCCATATAGTATGTGCAATAGACGAGACAGTATGCTAAGCTCACCTCCCAGAGGAGACGGAACAGGTACTGTATGTTGCATCTGAATTTGCCATCCTTACTGAGCACATGGCTAGTGCAGTACTCAGCACCTTGCACGCACACTTCTCTTTCATCTAGGTGATCACCTGACCCTTTTGGGAATAAAGCTGGAAAACTGCGTGCTTCCAATGTTGCCTCCCAAATGCTGACAGGCTCACCTTCCACCTGTTTCATTTGGTACAGATCAATGTTGTCCCCTACTGGATCTCTGCCATGCAGTGGGTGAATTGTGTACTGTTCATACACATTATCATTTGTCTCTACATTGACCTTCTCAAACATTGGTTTTGTGGTATCCAGCACATCATGTTCCACAGACACACTAGTCACGCGATCAATGTCAAGGTCTGCATAAATGGGATTGTTGTTTAAGTAAGTAAGAGCAAGCTTCACTTCTCTATATTGACAACATCTTGCCAAACGACCTTTGACTTTGTTGGAACACCGCTGACAAGAATCACCAACGTGTTCTCAATGGAATTACCTCCACATTTTCCTGCAGAGGAAGTGGAAGATACATAACGGAACCACTAAGATACCTAATGAGTTCTTTTATGGAATGTTCCATGTTTTGTATTCAGATGTAGAATAGTTTGAAATGGTTTCATAGTCTGAATAAGAATCTGCTAAACATATTCAATGTGGCAATCTCAGCAGGTGTAACAAGTGCCTCCTTATTCTTCAACAGTGACCTTGGTGGCAGAATGTTAGCCTTCACCGTGGAGAAACAGTGCTTGCACATCACGATGATTGGGTCTAACTGAAGTCACACTTTAACAGCAGAAATGCTGACAGTCAAAACCACGTCATTGTTACGTGACAAGGTTTTAAGGTTCACTGTGATCATTTGTTATTCGTAACAGTGCCGATCACATGACACAAATACAGAATCAAATTTTGCTGTCTTTGCCAACTCAGATTTGGCAATGGATTCCCAAACTGCTTGAGAATATCAGTTTCTAAGACAGAGACAGAATTACCATCAGCAATTGATGACTGATCATTCACAGTATCTGTGACACTGCTGACACATCGCAGCTGTTTCAGAAATGTGATGGCACCATGCATGTCACTAGACTGCAGCAACTCATTCAGATGATTATACTCATGCAACAACTCATTGCACCTCATAGATCCTGTACACAAAGTTTCGCATGCCTGATTGATGCACTTCTAGCATCTGCATGTGGTGAAATACATTGTCGCAAACACCACTATCTAGGCATGCAAGCGAATGACCCATATGTCCAGCATGTGGATGGATTTCACAAAGGTCTATAGTCTAAAACAGTTTATGTCTGTCTTACGATCAGGAAAGACAAACAGGTTGATAAAGTACTCGACGTTGTCAAATGCTAATTGCCTTCAGTTGCAAGTCACATCATACGTCCATGACAGACAGTGGCACTTATGAGGCTGAATAGTTGCCTCACACTCATCATCTGACTCCATAGTGGTGCCATACACACATACTCAGCACATAACACAGTTTACCGGACTCATCAATGCAGAAGTTGCTGTCCTTTTTCTGTGAGTAATATGACTCCTCCCAGAAATATGCCTTGAGTGCTGTGTATGCAGCCAGCTACCTGTGAAAATGTCACAGAAATTGTGTTGATTCAAGACAGGATAGCATTGTAGCCTCATCTTAATCTCATACACAGCTTTCCTGAACTGCTCAAGTGCATGTGCCATCTTACGCCATAAGCTTTGAAGAACAAATAGTGCTCTGTTAACAAATGTACAGATTCTGAGATGCAATTCAACAAAGAGAGATGTCTCTTTAGTTTTTGCCCTCACGTCTCATTACAGGAGCAATAAGTCTATCAATCTTAGCTTTAGAAGCTAGTGATCGAAAATACTTTAGCTTCCTCAGATGAGCATCAGCAGCCATGCCTTTATGCTGCTGCTTAATATGATTCTTTATGCTTGCCTTTGCAACATTAGTGTTCTGTCTAAAATATTTCTGAAACTGTTGCTGTGCTCTACATTTTGCCTTGCAGTTGAGCAAGCACATACTGTTTCTGTAGAGTGTGCAACCTGTGAAGTCACTCCTTGAGCAGAATGCTGATTCAGTTTACATTTTGATGTACCATGTGTGGTTTTGGACCACTCTTAGCGACAGTGAACTACTATGATACCCATTTCATCTCTGCATAGAACTGTGTCTCTGTTTAGAAGGCATCTTTCTTCTCTGAAATTCACAGTAGTGTGGGACAATGTTACGTAAGTATCAACCACCAGTATAAGATACAGAGAAAACAAATATTTAGTGGTGAGCTAACCTTTTTCCTAACATTACATAATCACACACTGTACATGTATCATGTTACAAGAATAAATAACGCTGCTTACAAAACATTGCACAGATAATTCTTCTCACAGTCGAACACTAGTGGACACAATATACAATGTTTTCAAGTGTAGCAGAATGGAAGCTCACTTATTACATGAGAAAATATCCATAAATATTACAGAAACTAAATTATTGTCAAAATCTGAACTATCCACACTATTTTACACAAAAAAAACATTTGTCCCAGCATTTTCAAAAAGTAGTGATGAATGTGTGACAGTGTCGCAAATCCTGGTGTTGTGAGCATGACACTGTGAAATAGTAGAGTCAAATAATAGTGTCTTCAGCATGAAAATGTTGAATAATAGTGCCAGGAGCATGAAAGTGTCAAATAATCACATAAAGAAAACACTCTCTTAGGCTAAGCCAATCAGACACTGCTTGTATTTGAGTGGCAGATGCTCACACCAATGGAGCATAACATTGATCAGACCATGTCAGGAGCCAATCACAACTGCTGAGACTGGAGACGGACATAGCAGCAATCTTAGGAAAACAGTGAGCAGCCTGCTTTACTCTTGTAAGTACATCACATTTTGGCCACAATTTTTCAAGCATTATTAAACTGTTAGCACCACAAAAATAGCATTAAACAAAATGTTTTACTGCTCTATTTGACTATGACAATATAAATAACCTGTAATGCTGTAGAAAGAAGTTATTACTGTTTAATGTCAGAGTGTCAATTAGTACTTACTAACACAGATAGAGCTGCAAATGGAGGCAGAAAGTAAGCAGCATGTGTCATAACACAAGAGGCAACCAATCATACAGCTCTGTGTACTTGTGATTGTTTGAACCAGCCTATGAAAATGTAGTATTTTCCCACCTAGAAATCTTCCAGCATTTCTGGTTGACAGGAGCTGCTGCCATTCAGTGTAGTTGTACTGCATTCATTCACTGTATTAGTTAACTGAAAAAACATTTATAATTACTTTCTAAATCACTGTGTCTTGGGACAGACCACCAAGTAATGTTGAAGGAGAGAGGGAAATTTCACTTTCATATTCAGTAGTGACTAGACACTCCAGGAGAAACACAGATTTTGTTTGGTAGCTCTGTGTCCACTTCTCAGCTTAAAACCTCAGAATGGCAGAAAACAGCAAATGGACCATGTGGGTTGTTGGCAGCAGCATAATATGACGAGCTTCAGAGTATGCTCAGAGGAGTCATTTTGGGAAAGACCTGCAGCTTCCAAATTGTTGTTAAGTGGTTTGCAGGGGATGCATGAGATGGAGCATCTCATGCCAACGATGTATAGACTTCTGAGGACTCAAGCTCGACCGGATATACTGCTGATTCATCTTGGACGCATTGATTTGGGCACCAAACGATGGGTAGATTTAGTGTCAGAACAAAATTGGACCTTGCTTCTATTATGGGTATGTTATCTGCCTGTAAGATAATTTTTTCTGATATTACAGAGCGTAGGGTCTGGTAAGTAGAAAAACACATGTACCTGCTTGACAGAGCATGGAGAAAGGTCAACATCCAAATATCTGAATATCTGCACATGTCTAGGATGCACACCATATGTCACCCTGAAATTAAGTATTGTAATGATTAGCTATACCTACCAGATGGTGTGCACTTCTCTCATGCTGGCAATTGCCTTTTCCTGGGAGACCTTCGAGATTGAATCCTCACAGTCTTCTAAAAATATCAGACTGCTAAAGTGTGTACCTTTAAAAAAATGGTTCTTTTAAGAGCCACAAAACCTTGGTCAAAAACAGAAAAGCTACATATATAACACACATAACAGAAAGACATTCAATCTTTTCACAGTACCGCACAGGCTTGATGCATGGACGTGTTAAGAATTGAGACATGTGTCGAGCTTCTGTCAGCAACATTGAATAGAAATGTTTAGGCATGTGTTTTGAGTATAGCTATGCACCGCACATCAAGCATGACATAGGAGACATAGTACTGTGTCCTTTATGTGATGTAATGTAACTATAACTATTGTGATATATCATTAGTTGTAATCAGTACTGTACAATCTAATGACTGTGCTGCCAGCACATGGGTAGTCTAAAACTGAACAGAACAGAACCATACAGATGTAAAATATATCATATTAACGTAATGTTCTCTGTCTATATTCATTGCAGCCCTAAAAGGTATTAAGAAAATGAGTCTCTGGAGTCTGAGGGAGGTGTGCTGCTTGGTGGAGGTGGGTCAGGTCAAAGGAGGTGTGAAGGTGCTAATGCACAGCACCAACAGGAAGCTGGATGTAATGTGGAGGCGCATAAACACACATCTGCGGATGTGTTTTAAAGTAAAATAAGTCCGCACCAGTGTGCAAGTGGAACTGGAAGATGCTGCAACAGCAGTTTTACATCTGGTACTACCTCACATATGAGATGTGGGAGGCTACCAGTAAGCCTGTTGCAGGTAAGCGCCTACAATGCCATGAGTATATAATCCATTTCTTAACCAGTACAATATATATGACAGTTTTAAAATGATGTGCAGTAAAATTTTGTTCACTATGACTTATTGCATTGTATTAACATTCAATAACAGATAAACTTACAGCATACAAGCATCTTTGTAATACATATACCTTGAAAGATGTAGGTAGGTACAATAAGCAATTGTGAATGAACATATAGAAAAGTGCTGCAAAAGTTTAGTGATAGAAATAGTACTGTACATGGTTTTAAAACACTAGATATAAAAGAGTACAGTCGCTGGGTTGTTTTATTGCATATTACTTTGTATTGAATGAATACTGTTTTATGTTCTGTACCTGAGGAGACCTTATAATAATATTGTTTTGAAGGCACATAGTGGTACACAGGTATAGACACACTGACAGCAAACTGTAGACAAGAAAACTTGTTAAGGAGTAGAAAATACTTGCAATTTTGAAACAAAACTGTACTGAATTAATGTAAAGATGCATACAACACTCAAAAAAAAAAAGCTATCATTTTACATTCACAGGACATCAGAGGCACTCCCACCACTTGCAGAGATAGTAACAGGACAGTCTGGGTCTGTGGAGGCAGAACAGTCTGACACCAACAGTATCATCTTGTCGGGTCAGAAGGTAAGACAGTCCTACTGAAATGATACAAATGGCTGTTCTGGGTAGTTACTGGGGGCATACAATCAGTGATCTTCTGCAAGTACTCAGTCTTCTACATTCTGTATACCATTTATGTACATAGGTTTACTTTTGATTTGTGTTTACAGTCAGGATGCAGCTTGTGGTGTTTGGGGGTGATTTAATAATTCAGGATGTGAAACTCCTAACTGTGCAAACTTGTGTGCAGCTGCAATCTGCAAGCTATACCATTGATCTCCATGGCTGTAGTTTTGATGTGGCTCTCTAGTCTGCATAGTAGCTCATCTGTGAGGGGGATGGTCATAGCCTGACTGAGGTCAAGCAAGTCCAAACTGTACAAACTTGTTGCATCTACACCCAGGGTGTTGTAACATTGGTGCCAAGGCTGTAGTTTTGTTCTGGCTCTCCAGTCAGGATGCAGCACCTCCTTGAAGGGTAGGAGGGCATTGCCTGGCTAATGCAATCAAAATCCTAACTGTGAAAAGTGTGCAGCTCCAATCAGTGAGGTGTACCATTGATGTTCATGGCTGTAGTTTTTCTGTGCATTAATACTCAGGATGCAGTTAATGGTCTGTGTGTGGGGGGCATTGCCTGGCTGAGTTCGTGTAACTTGTTAGTCCTATAACTTCTGTGCAGCAGCAATCAGGGAGGTGTAAAGTCGATGTCCATGACTTTAATTTTGCTGTGACTCTGCAGATGGGATGCAGTAACTGTTGTGGGGGAGGCTTCCATGGTTAAGGCCATGCAACCCTAAATGCCCTAACTTGTATGCAGTAGCAATCAGGAAGGGTACTGTAGATGTCCATGGTCTCCGTTTTGCTCTGTCTCCATGTTCAAGATGCAGTACCTGATTTTTCTGGGGGTATAACCTGGCTGAGTCCATGCAACTACTAACTGCAATAAGTTGTATGGCCTGCAATCAAGGAGGTGTACCACTGATGTCCATGGAGTTTGTCTTCTGTACCTCTCCACTCAGGATGCACTACCTGATCTGGGTGGGGTCTGGCTGCGAGTGTGACTCCTAACTGTCCTAACTTGTGTGCACTGGAAATCAGCCACATGTACCATTGATGTCCATACCTTTAGTTTTGGCATTACTCAGTATGCTGTAACTGCTCTGTAGAGGGATGGGGGCATTGCCTGGCTTTATGTGTACAACTCCTCACTAGTACAGTAAAGCTTAGTACAAGCTGTGTACAGCTGATACAATCAAGATATACTGATGATATTCATGCCTTTTGTTGGACTGTAGCTCTGCAGTCAGCAAACAGTACATGACATGAAGTGGGATGAGAAGGGGTGGAGGAGCATAGCCTGGCTCAGCCTGTACAACTCCTCAGTGTAATCACTTCTATTCAGCTATAATCAGGGTCTATACTATTAATGTCCATTGCTCTATTTAGACTGTAGCCGTGCACTCATGCCCTAGTAGAAGATCAGGAGGGTAGTAACTGCATAACGTGTCTCAGACTGTACAATAACTCAGTTTCCTATCTTGTATACAGCTGATATCAGGAGACGTATATCATTAATATCCATGCCTGTATTTCAGCACTGGCTCTGTACTCAAGATACAGTGCATTATTTGTCTTACCATATATTTTATCTCACCTACCAGTTATCATCAGGCACACTCTTAACTGTAGCATAGTAGCATCCTGGAAAATGATATATGAACAGACATGAAAAGAATAATAGTCTTGTTGTCCATAAACATATTCTCATGATGTGTATTAAACAATGTATTTATGTATTCTGTGGTGGTCAGGAGACTGCGAAAACAACAGCTGAAAACAGGTGAAACAGGAACCTGACACAAGTGCTGCATGTAATGTTGTAACAGAAAGACATACAGCACTTATACCTCTGTTTCCTAGTGTATGGTTAATAAATCGAGAGGTGTACCGTAGATGTCCATGTCTTTAGTTTTGCTGAAGCTACCCACTCAGGATGCAGTACCTGGAGGGGCATTCCATGACTGAGGCCATGCAACTCCTAACTGTGCTAACTTGTATGTACCTTCAATCAGGGAGATGTGCCATTGATGTCCATGTCTCAGTTTACCTGTGGCTGTCCACTCAGGATGCATTTCCTGGTCTGGGATAGAGGGGTTGACTGGCTGAGCCCAAGAAACTCCTACCTGTGCTAGCTTGCCTGTAACTGCAATCAGGACATGTACCATTTATGTACATTGCCTCAGTCTTGCTGTGCCTCTCCTATCACTATGCAGTACCTGGTGTGGGTGGGGTTGGGGGATTGGCTGCCTTAGTCCTTCCAACTCTGAACTGTGCTAACTTGTGTGTACCTACAATCAGGGAGATGTACCGTTGATGTCCATACCCTCAGTATAGCTGTGCCTCCCACTCAGGATGCAGTACCTGATGGGGAGCATTACCTGTCTGACTGAGGCCATGCAACTCCTAACTCTGCTAACTTGTGTGTACTGTGACCTACAATCATGGAGATGTACCATTGATGTCCATGGACTCAGCTTACCTGTGGCTCTCCTCAGGATGCAGTACCTGGGGAGATGGCATTACCTGGCTGAGGTTGTATAACTCCTGACTGTGCTAACTTGTGTGTACCTGCAATCAGGGAGATGTACCATTGATGTTCATGCCCTCAGTGTTACTGTGCATCTCCACTCAGGATGCAGTACTTGGTCTGGGGAGGCATTGCCTGCCTGAGGCTGTGCAACTCCCAACTGTGCTAACTTGTCTGTACATGCAATCAGATAGATGTACCATTGATGTCCATGCCTCAGTTTTCTATGCCTCTCCACTCAGAATGCAGTACCTGGGGGCATTCCCTGGCTAAGCCGTGCAACTCCTAACTGTGCTAACCAGGTTTACCTACAATCAGGGAGATGTGCCATTGATGTCTATGCCATCAGTATACCTGTTGCTCTCCACTCAGGATGCATTTCCTGGTCTGGGAGGGGATGTTGACTGGCTAAAGCCAAGAAACTCCTACCTGTGCTAGGTTGTGTGTACCTGCAATCAGGGAGATATACCATTGATGTCCATGCCCTCAGTGTTACTGTGCCTCTTCACTCAGGATGCAGTACCTGATCTGGGGAGGGCATTGTTTGGCTGAGGCCATGCAACTCCTAACTGTGCTAACTTGTCTGTACCTGCAATCAGAGAGATGTGCCATCAATGTCCATGCCCTCAGTTTTGCTGTTCCTCTCCACTCAAGATGCAGTACCTGGGAGGGGCATTGCCTGGCTGAGGCTGTGCAACTCCTAACTGTGCTAACTTGTGTGTACCTTCAGTCAGGGAGATGTACCGTTGATGTCCATGCCCTCAGTGTTACTGTGCCTCTCTACTCAGGATGCAGTACCTGGTCTGGAGGGAGGGCATTGCCTGGCTGACTCCATGCAACTCCAAACTGTGCTAACTTGTCTGTATCTGCAATCAGCTAGATCTATCATTGATGTCCATGCCCTCAGTTTTACTGTTCCTCTCCACTCATGATGCAGTACCTGGGAGGGAATTCCTGACTGAGGGTGTGCAACTCCTAAAGGATTACCTGTGTGTACCTACAGTCAGGGAGATGTGCTGTTGATGTCCATGCCCCCAGTTTACCTGTGGCTTTCCACTCAGGATGCATTTCATGGTCTGGGAGGGGTGGTTGACTGGCTGGGTCAAAACTCCTACCAGTGCTAGCTTATGTGTACCTGCAATCAGGAGATGTACCATTGATGGCCATGCCTCAGTGTTACTGTACTACTTCAGTCAGGATACAGTACCTGTTCTGGGGAGGGCATTGCCTGGCTGGAGCCATGCAACTCCTAACTGAGCTAACTTGTCTCTACCTGCAATCAGGGAGATGTACCATTGATGGCAATGCTCTCAGTTTTGCTGTGCCTCTCCACTGAGGACGCAATGCTTGTTCTGGGGGAGGCATTCCCTGACTGAGGATGCAACTCTAAGTATACAACATATTGCCTACAATCAGGTAGATGTACCATTGGTGTCCATGCCCTTAGTTTAGCAGTACCTCTCCACTCAGGTTGCAGTACCTGACAGGGCATTGCCTGGCTGAGGGCATGCAGCTCCTAACTGTGCTAACTTGTGTGTACCTACAATCAGGGACATGTACCATTGATGTCCATGGCCTCAGTTTACCTGTGGCTCTCCACTCAGGATACAGTACCTGTGGGGGCATTGACTGGCTGAGGTTGTGCAACTCCTAACTGTGCTAACTTGTGTGTACCTTCAGTCAGAGAGATGTAACATTGATGTCCATGCCCTCAGTGTTACTGTACCTCCACTCAGGATGCAGTACCTGGTCTGGGGAGAGGGCATTGCCTGGCTGAGTCCATGCAACTCTAACTGTGCTAACTTATCTGTACCTGCAATCAGAGAAATGTTACATTGATGTCCATGCCGCAGTTTTGCTGTTCCTCTCCACTCATGATGCAGTACCTGGGGAAGGAGGCTTCCCTGGCAAGATGACATCCTGGGTAAGGAATTGGCTGGAGAATAGGACACGAAGAATAATAGTAAATGGAGTCCACTCTGAAGAAAGGGGAGTTACTAGTGGGGTACCGTAGGGTTCAGTAATAGGCCTGTCCTCTTCAATGTCTTTATAAGCGATATTGCAGAGGGACTGGAAGGAAAAGTATGTCTCCTTGCACAGGACACAAAGATCTGCAACAGAGTTGATGCACAAGGTGGGGTGGAAAGGATGAGAAGGGACTTGGCAAGGTTAGAGGAACGGTCAAGTGTATGGCAGTTTAGATTCAATGCTAAGAAGTGCAAGGTAATGCACCTGGGAAACAAAACCCAGGGAAGAGTACACAATGGGGGTGAGATACTAACAACAACAAAATGGAAAGGGACCTGGGGTAGTCATATCAGATGACCTAAAGGTGGGAGAAAGCAATGTGAGAGGGCAGCAAGGAGGGCTGGAGGGATACTGGGATGCATAGGGAGAGGCATCACCAGCAGAAAACATGAAGTTATTATCCCTCTGTACAGACAGTTGGTGAGACCCATTTGGAGTACTGCGTGCAGTTCTGGAGACCCAATCTCCGCAAGGACATAGACAGGATGGAGGCTGTCCAGAGGAGGGCAACTAAAATGGTACAGGATCTGCACCTGAAGACATATGAAGAGAGACTTAAGGAGCTGAATATGTATATCCTCAAGGAAAGTAGAGAGGGGGACATGATAGAAACTTTCAAGTATCTCAAGGGAATCAACAAAGTCCAAGAGGTAGCATCTTTCAAAAAGAGGTGTGCAAGAACAAGGGGCACAATTTGAAGATAGAAGGGGTGGCTCAGAGGTAATTTAAGGAAGTATTTTTCACAGAGAGGGTTGTGGATGCATGGAATGGCCTTCCCGAGGAGGTTGTGGAGTCAAAACAGTAGTGGAATTCAAGCATGCATGGGACAGTCATAAGGTAATTCTAGGGGTGGGGCTAGGAAGAAGTAAGCTGCTGGTTAACTAGGATCTGCAGCTTATCCAATAGGTAAGAAATGGACAGACTGGGTGGGCCAAACAGTCCTTATCTGCCGTCAAAATCTATGTTTCTATGTTTCTATGAGGTCATGCAACTACTAACTGTGCTAACTTGTGTACCTACAGTCAGTGAGATGTGCCGTTGATATCCATGCCCTCAGTTTACCTGTGGTTCTCCACTCAAGATGCATTTCCTGATCTGGGGGAGGGTTGACTGGCTGAAACCAAGAAACTCTTACCAGTGCTAGCTTGTGTGTACCTGCAATCAGGAGATGTACCACTGATGTCCATGCCCTCAGCGTTACTGTGCCTCTTCACTCAGGATGCAGTACCTGGTCTGGGGATGGGAGGCCATTGCCTGGCTGAGGTCATGCAACTCCTAACTGTGCTAACTTGTGTGTACCTACAGTCAGGAGATGTACCATTGATGTCCATGCCCTCAGTTTACCTGTGGCCCTCCACTCAGGGTACATTTCCTGGCCTGGGGGTGGTTGACTGGCTGAACCCAAGAAACTCCTACCTGTGCTAGCTGTGTGTACCTGCAATCAGGTAGATGTACCACTGATGTCCATGCCTCAGAATTACTCCACCTCTGCACTCAGGATACAGTACCTGGCCTGGGGGTGCCTTACCTGGCAGAGGCCGGGCAACTCTTAACTGTGCTAACTTGTCTCTTCCTGCAATCAGGAGATGTACCGTTGATGTTCATGCCCTCAGTTTTGCTGTGCCTGTCCACTCAGGATGCAGTACCTGTTCGGGTGGGGAGGTATTGCCTGGCTGATGCTGTGCAACTCCTAACTGTGCTAACCTGTGTGCACCTGCAATCAGGAGATGTACCATTGATGTCCATACCTTAACTTTTGCTCGCCTCTACACTCAGGATGCAGTAACTCCTCTAGGTTGCAAAGGGCATACAGGGACATAGAGCTTAAGATAAATTGTACCATTTACAGGAATGCTAAAGGCAACAGCTATGGAAAGACAACTGAAATGCTCAGTATAACTGTAACAGAAGCACACACCCTGGTTTCCCAACAGCTGCATGAGAAATTCAGTGACAACAATGAATGTATACATAATTATGGGCCATGGACCACAAAATTAAAACTTGCAATACTAAACTGCATATATGTCATGTACCGTATGACATACAAAAAGATAACTGCACATTAATTACTTCACTGGCTAGTTTTTTATTTAGCCCCATAGTGGGGAGCCTAAGCATTATTGTGATGAAAAGTCTGTTTCTTGAAGTGTTACTAGATAGAGGCCCTAAAAGGCACATGTAATCAGATGATGAACTGAACCAGTAAAGTACACTTGTCACTGTTACATGTTCATACATTTTTTCTATTCACAGACCTTCCAGCAACTCCATCTTGCTCAGCACACTCCGACTGTGAGAATCGACTCGAGCAGAAAGTTGACCGGCTCATATTTCTTGGCTTGAAACATGGACAACAAATGTTGTCCCTGTTGAAGGTGCAACATGACACAGTCAGCCTTCTGCTCGAGCCAGTGCAGACAGTCGCGAGATAGCACTGCACAGACAAGCAGTGCTACACCTGATCAGCAGCCATCCAGTCTCCCTGGCCAACCCTGAGGGCCTCCACAGACGTCCGGTACCTCTTCAATGTCACAGCAACTTCCACTTCCGCTGCACCTCCACATTCATCCAGCTTCTTGTCCTGAGCTGCCTCTATCAAGACAGCACACCTCCCTCTGTTTTCTTGAATTAAAGGAAAAAAAGAAGAAACAATGAAATATTTTTTTTCAAAATTCATCTATGTTTTTCTTTGTGAATAATGTTCCAAAATTTCTAATATTTATTTTTATACTTTTGTATTAAGAAAATGATTAATACAAAAATTATGTTTTAAAATGTCTAATTATATTTATTTTCTATACTTTTGCATGTAAAAATTATTATACAGAAACATTATTTTATAAATATTTTCTAAAAAATGTGTGTTTCTTGTTCCTACTCTAAAGGTTGAAGAATTCTATCCTGTTCTGAGTGCAGGAAGGTGGGCAGCATTCCCTGGCTGAGTGCATGCAACTCCTAACTGTCCTAGTTTGAGCACACTTGCAATCACAGAGGTATACCATTGCTGTCCTTGCCTCTCTTTGCTGTTGCTGTACAACCAGGAATGCAGTAACTGGTGTTTGGGGGCATTCTGACTGACATCATGCAACTCCTAACTGTGCTGACTTGTGTGTACCTACAATCATAGAGGTGTACCATTGATGGCTATGGAGTCAGTTATGCTGTGGCTCTCAACTCATGATGCAGTCCCTGGTCTTGTGAGAGGTGGGGCATTGCCTGGCTGACTGTGCAAGTCCTAACTGTCCTAACTTATATGCACCTGCAAAGAGAGAGTGTACTGTTGATCTCCATGGCCTCAGTTATGCTGTGGCTTTCCACTCACAATGCAGTTCCTGGTGTCATGGGGGTGCATTGCCTGGCTGAGGTCGTGCAACTCCTAACTTACCTAACTTGTCTGCACCTGTAATCAGAAAGGTGTACCATTGATGTCCATGGCCTCACTTTTGCAGTTGCTGTACAGTCAGGATGCAGTACCTGGTGTTGTGGGGGTAATTCCCTGGCTGAGGCCGTGCAACTCCTAACAGTGCAAACTTGTGTGTACCAACAATCACAGATGTGCACTGTTGATGTCTTTGGCCTCAGTTCTGCTGTGGCTCTCAACTCAGGATGCAGTCCCTGGTCTTGGAGGCATGTGGCATTGCTTGGTTAAAGCTGTGCAACCCCTAACTGTCCTAACTAGTATTCACCTGCAATCACGGATGTATACCATTGATGTCCATGGTCTCAGTTTGCCTGTGGCTCTCAGTCAGGATTCAGTCCCTGGTGTCTTGGGGAGGCATTGCCTGGCTGGGCCTGTGCAACTTCTAAGTGTCCTAAATTGTTTGCAACTGGAATCACAGAGGTGTACCATTGATGTGCATTGGCTAACTTCTGCTGTCACTTTCCAGTCATGATGAACACCCTGGTCTCGATGGTGGGGCGGAGGCATTGCCTAGCTGAGGCCCTGCAACTCCCAACTGTCCTAAGTTGTGTGGATTTGCAATCAGAGGTGTACCACTGATGTCCAAGGCCTCACTTCTGCTGTGGATCTCAACTCAGGATGCAGTGCTTGGTCTTGTGGGGGGTATGCCTGGTTCACACCATGCAACTCCTAACTGTCCTAACTTCTGTGGACCTCTAATCAGAAAGCTGTACCATTGATGTACATGGCCTCAGTTTTGGTCTGACTTTCAACTCATGATGCAGTCCCTGTTATCGGGGCTGGGGTGAATTCCTAAGTGAGGCCATGCAACTCAAACAGTCCTAACTTGTTTGCACCCAGAATCACAGAGGTGTACCGTTGATGTCCATGGCCTCAGTTCTGCAGTAGCTCTCCACTCAGGATGCAGTATGTGGTGTGGGGGCATTGCATGGCTAACATTGTGCAACTAGTAAGTGTGCAAACTTCAGTATACCTGCAAACAGAGAGGTGCACCATTGATGTCCATGGGCTAAGTTTTGCTGTCGCCCACTCAGGATGGAGTCCCTGGTCTTGGTGGGGGGTCAGAGGGTATTGTCTGGCTGACGCTGCTCAACTCCTAACTGTCCTAACTTGTGGACCTACAATCAGGAGGTGTACCGTTGATGTCCATAGCCTTTGTTTTCCTGTGGGTGTCCAGTCAGGATGCAGTACCTGGTCTTGGGGGCATTGCCTGGCTGACGCCATGCAACTCCTAACTGTCCTAACTTCTGTGTCCCTGCAAACAGGGAGGTATACCGTTGATGTTCATGGACTTTATTTTCCTGTGATTCTCCACTTAGGATACACTACCTGGTCTAGGGGGCATTGTCTGGCTAAGGCTATGCAATTCCTAACTGTCCTAACTTGTGTGCATCTGCAATGATGGAGGCATACTGTTGATGTCCATGGCCTCAGTTTTGCTAAGGGTCTCTACTCAGCATGCATTACCTGGTCTGGAGGGGCATTGCCTGGCTGATGCCATGCAACTCCTAACTGTCCCAGCTTGTGTGTTCCTGCAATCAGGGAGGTGTACCATTGATGTCCATCGCCTTTATTTTCCTGTGGCTCTCCATTCAGGATGCAGTACTGGTATGCAGAGGGGGCATTCTCTGGCTGAGTCCGTGCAACTCCTAAGTGTCCTAACCTTGTGTGCATCTGCAATCAGAGAAGTATATCGCTGATGTCCATGGCCTCAGTTTTGCTGTGGGTCTTCACTCAGGATGCACTACCTGGTCTTGGAGGGGCATTGTCTGGCTAAGGCTGTACAACTCCTAACTGTCCTAACTTGTGTGCATTTGCATTCATGGAGGCAAACAATTGATGTCCATGGCCTCAGTTTTGCTGTGGGTCTCCACTCAGCATGCAGTACCTGGTCAGGTGGGGCATTGCCTGGCTGATGCCGTGCAACTCCTAACTGTCCTAACTTGTGTGTTCCTGTAATAACGGACATGTATCATTGATGTCCATAACCTTTGTTTTCCTGTGCCTCCATTCAGGATACAGTACCTGGTCTGGGGGTGGCATTGCCTGGCTGAGGTCATGTAACTCCTAACTGTCCCAACTTGTGGACACCTGCAATCAGGAGGGTGTACCATTGATGTCCATGAACTTTATTTTCCTGTGACTCTCAACTCAGGATGCACTACCTGGTCTGAGGGAGCATTGTCTGGCTAAGGCTGTGCAACTCCTAACTGTACTAACTTGTGTTTCTGCAATCAGGGAGGTGCACTGTTGATGTCCATAGCCTTTGTTTTCCTGTGGGTCTCCACTCTGAATGCAGTACTGGCTTGGGGTAGGGGGCATTGCCTGGCTGACAATATTCAACTCCAAACTGCCCTAATTTGTGGTTTCCTGCAACCAGAGAGGTGTACCATTGATGCCCATGGGCCTCTTTTCCTGTGACTCTCCACTCAGGATTCAGTACCTGGTCTGTGGGGGGAGGATTATAGTGGCGGGAGCATGGGTCCTTCAGGCTCTGCGCTCCCACCACATGTTTTTGCACATAAGAATGATAACTGCAACACAAACACAATTGCAAACAGTTACTCACATGATCCTGGAAACGCTAATGCTAAGAGTTATGCAAAGGCAGCTGCAATTGAAAATGCACAGGGTAACACACACGGTGACATAGATGGCAACAGTAATGCAGATAGTTACAGAAACACAAGTGGGAAAGCCAAGTATGATAGTAACACAGCGCACACCCTTTTTCACCAACAGCTGCATAAAGAAAACACACAGACTACAAAGAATGTATGCATCATAATGGGGCTCAGACTAGAAAATGAGCACTTGGAATACTAAATTGCTTATACCTCAGGAACCACACAACATAGAAAAAAATAAAATTTTTATATGATTCATGACTTTCCTAGCTAGCTGTGCACTTGTCACTTAGTCCCCTAGGGGCTATGTATTTTCACAATGAAAAGTAAGTATCTCGAAATGTTTCTGAGATACGAGCCCCAAAATGCAGTGGACACCATAATGTTTGTCTATGGAAAAGGCATACATTTGAACACTGTAACTTTCCATACATGCAATATTTTGTCACCAAACTACTGAAAAGCACATCTGTGTGATGTTGACTCTCTTCCTTCCAAATTTCTGCCTTAAAGACCAAACCAGTGTTTTGCAGTAGGATGGCAATGAATTCCTGTTATTTGCCCCATGGTGTTAAACAGTAGTGTCACAAAATGCAACACTTTTGGAAAAAATCACATAAGTGTCTGGGTTTGACACTACTTTACCTTTACTACTTTTACCAAAAATTTCAAAAACATATTTCTGGAGTGTTTAACCCAAAAATAAAGACATGTCTAGCACCCTCAGGACTCAACTAGGTAAACACAAAAAAATTGTGTCCCTAGAGATTCCCAATTTTAAATGCCAAGCATTTCTGTGATCAGTAACTGAAAACAAAATGGCCTGATTTTGACACTACTGGGGTCATTTTAAACACTAAAATTCACATTTGTGACACTAACTTTTATTAACTTTTCCATTGACTATAATAGGAAACTTGTTTTTAAATAACTTTTGAACCATTCAATATTTTTCACGATATCTTCACAAAGGCACATGGGGACCGGCCTCATGTTCCCTGAAGTTTTCAGACTGGTCATGTCAACTGTGCGACCTGTAGGCACAAGCAAAAATGCACAAAAAGCATAAATGCATTACAGAATGTTGCTTAATAACTCCGCTAACTGTATATCTGACCAGTACAAAACTTGGCAGATCCACAGATCTGTGCCAACACACAGGGCTTGCCAAATTACAGGCAAATCCATTGAATGGTGGCAAAGTTATTAAGGTGCAGATTTTCACCATTTAAACTTAAATGGGGTACTCAATCCTAACTATGGTGGCACTACCTTGCCACACATATACATTATGGTAGAGGAGCTATTTACATGTTAAACCCAAAATTTTGCACCTTAATAACTTTGCAACCATTTGACAGATTTGCCTGAAATTTGACTACATGATCAAGACCCATATATCTTGGGATCTGCCAAGTTTTGTACCAGTTGGATACACGGCTATGGAGTTATTAAGCATGATCTGTGCATGCGTTTATGCTTTTCTGAATTCTACGGTTATGCCTTACAGGTCGCACGGTTTGCATGATTGCCCAAATCAGGAAAACATGCAACCGCGGTCCCCAATGTGCCTTCTGAAGATTTTCATGAAAAACATTAGATGGTTCAAAAGTTATTCAAAAACAAGTTCCGATTATAAGTCAATGGAAAAGTTAACAAAAGTTTAACACTTTGCAAATGCATTTTTACTGTTGCAAATGGCCCTTTCACTGTCGCAAATCGGCTATTTTGTTTTCAGTTAGTGATCATAAAAATGCTTGGCATTTAAAATTGAGAACCTCTAGCAACCTAATTATTTTGTATTCACCTATTCGTGCCCTGAGGATGCTAGCCATGTCCTTATTTTGGGGTAAAACACTCCATAAATATGTTTTTCAGATTTCTGAAAAAGTACTTTCGCAAAGTAGTGTCACACTCATGAAAGTGTCAAAAATTTTATGCAAAGCTTTCACAAATCACGACACTACTTTATGACACTATGCCCAAAATAACAGTAATTCTTTGGCATCCTGCTGCAAAAGAACGGTTTGGAGTTTTGGCTGAAATTTGAGGAATGCAGCAGCATCTCAAAGATGTGCCTTTCAGTGTTTTGTTAAAAAATATTACATGGCAGCAAAGTTACAGTACTCCAAAGTTGACACTTTTCCCATAGGATAACATTACGGCATACGATGCATTGCAGCAATCGTTGGCGCCTGCTGCAAAATAACAATTTGGTCTTTTGGGCTGAAATTTGCAGGAAACACAGCCAACATTCCACAGCTGTGCCTTTCAGTGGTTTGGTGAAAGATATTACAGGAGGCAAAGTTATGGCACTCCAAACTTCTGTTTTTCCCATAGGATAACATTACGGCATTCACTCGCCTTTCAGGGCTCGTATCTCGAAAATGGTGCAAGATATGGACTTTTAGTCAAAAACCGTTAGCCCCCTAAAGGGGCTAAGTACAAAACTAGCCAGGAAACTGATAATTCATATGACTTTTACATTTTTTCTATGTTGTACGGTTACTGAGATACAAGCAAGTTACTATTCCAAGTCCTCATTTTGTGTTCTGACAGTCATTATTCTGCATACATTCTTTGTACTCACTGTCTTTCTCTATACAGCTTTTGGGGAAAACCAGCCTGTGCGCTTATATTACTGATACCATTTCCATTTCGCTTGCAGTTCCATACCAGTTTCACTTACCAGTCGTTTACGCCACCGTGTGTGTTACCTTTTGCGTTTTTGTTTGCAGTTGCGGTTGCGTTTGCATTGTTTTAACATTTCTGTCTACAGTACTGTTGCTCTTTCTGTTTCGCTTTGTGTCACCATGTGCATTACGATTTGTGTTTGCGGGCACAATGTTACTATGTAACAAGACATCATGTGGCGGCCGCCACCCGCATTACTACTTTATTTCTCATTATCATTCTCAAAAAGAAGGAAATTAGAGGCAAAAACTCTGTTTAATGCATAAGTTAGGGTTGTTCCACAGCAACAAAAGCAAATAAATTGGTGTTAGGGTTGAAAACCCTAACTTTGAATTCACCCCCAGCACCACACACACACACACATGCAAGTACGGGGAGGACCAAGGCAACACGACCAATGACAGACAACCAGCAGCAGTTGACAGAAATAGCAAACAATTGTCTAAATGTACTACAAGACATCCCCACCCACCTGACCAGGTACTGCATGCTCAGTGGAGATAAACAGCAAAACTGAGGCCATATGCACCAGATGTACACATCCCTGATTGCAGCTGCACACAATGTACCACACTTAGTAGTTGCATGGCCTTATTTACCGATGCCCAACACCACACCACACACTGTACTGTTTCGTTAGTCAATATAAATGCTGAAGGTGCATGATCACAGTTGTACAAAGGTTTTAACACTAGTGAGTATACATTAATTAAGAGAACTACATAAATTAACTACAAGACACAGCCATGCTCAAGATAAAAGTAGTGTTGGATTTAGTATGTGATTTACATAGTAGTACATTTACTGCAACTGTTTACTCAAGATAGAGGCTGCTGTAAACGTATGGAAAAGCATTGCCTGTTCAACACTTGAAATTCTTACTGCCAGTATCAGATGCATTCTTACTGATGAAGGTGTACTGCTGATGTACATACATACATATGCCTTCAGTGTGTTTGAATACTAAAGGTGCAGTAAGTATTCTTTGTAAGAAATAGTGTAATTGCATGGATCATGCCAAGCAACTTCTAAATATCATAGTACTACTGAGCCAACAATGGCGTAGCTGTATCGGAGATGTCTATAGGATAGATTTTCCTGTAGGCACTTACTGAGTATGTTGTACCTGATAAAGACAATGTCATTGCATCTGTGATGACTAACTTATTCAAATAGTGATACATTTACTATTGTTGCAATGAGTGTTCTATGCCACTTATGGACACAGCCTAATTTTTTAATGGTTGTTTCATACTCAGGCAGTATGCCTAGTGTTTGGGTTTACCACAGTTCTGTCACTGATGCTATCAAAGTGATAACTATGTTAATTGTGCTACAACAGGAATCAAGTAGGTATAGTGTAGATTTAAATAGAATGTCTTTAGTATTGATTTAACTCACAATGTTATAGGTGTACTAGGATGGCGGGGTTATTCTCTATCCCAGACTCTGTCAGTTATAATCACATTAAGGTTTTGATGACTATAATGATCAAGTTACACTGTTCATTTTCATGAGTTCATATTCACAGCCATTCTCCAGTAACTAGACAGTGGATGTGTAACTGGGTGGGACACTGTGTTGCAAAGCTCCTGCAGTGCCTAGCAGAGGAGAGTCTACACATGAAGATAATTAAGCAATAAGGCATGACCAATGGCTATGTTAAATGGTCTGTTAATCACCCTCTTGGGGTTTAATGTTGAATGAGGCGTGGCCAAGTGCCACATGTTGCTAGACAGTAATAAACTGACCATTAACATAATACCTGGGAGTGGCTTATTGCTATCATAATAAAACTGTTTTTTTAAACAACATTAAACCATGTTCATCATATGGTTAGGCCTACATGTATGTTAATAAAAACTAAACATAAGGCTGTTAGAATGTTTACAGCTAATCAGAGAGCTGCATTTCTCAAACCCTTGTTATAATCAGAGATATTATACCTGTACAACTCCTTGGTTTTGCTCAACTCTATTGCTCAGGTGGCCCACCACATGTGGTATAGTGTGGGGCATCAGTAAGTAATCCATGCAACTACTAAGTGTGGTACATTGTGTGCAGCTGCAATCAGGGATGTGTACGTTTGGTGTATGTGGCCTCAGTTTTGCTGTTGATCTTCACTGAGCATGCAGTACCTGGTCAGGTGGGTGGGGATATCTTGTAGTACATTTAGACAATTATTTGTTATTTCTGTCACCTGCTGCTGGTTGTCTGTCATTGGTCATGTTGCCTTGGTCCTCCCAATACTTGCATGTGTGTGTGTGTGTGTGTGTGTGTGTGTGTGCTGGGGTGAATTTGGAGTTAGGGTTTTCAACCCTAACAACGAATTCCTTGCTTTTGTCGCTGTGGAACACCCTAACTGATGCATTAAACGGAGTTGTTTGCCTTAATAATATATATATATATATATATATATATATATATATATATATATATACATACATAATACTGGTACAGTAGCTCCAGTAAAGTTAAGGTGAAATGTAGTTTCTATGTTAAACTCGAGTTTTGGAATCTTAATAACTTTTGAACCATTTAATGGATTTGCATGACATTTGGTATGCATAACCTCTAGGGATAGGTCTCTTGATGTGTGAATCAGTTGTGTGGTTTCTGAGATACAGAGTGTTGAGAAAACAGAAAAATATGTGTTCTTTGGCATTTCTTTGTCCACCTAGATCTCATGAATGGCTTTATTTTGTGGTCTGAAACTTTCAGAGTAGAAAGCCTTAGCATCACATATGTGCCTTTGAAGGTTTGGTGACAAAATATTAATATGCTCAAAAGTTATTAAATTTTACATTTTCCCATTATTCCTATGGGAACATTTATATGTCAGGCACAAAAGATTATATTTTTCTGCACAAAATGATGTTTTGTGCAAAATACAATCCATTTTTAAAAGAAGGGAAGGACTTCATAAAGTATCTGTTTTTTTGCAATTTAATAAAAACTGTGCAAAGTATCTGTTTTCATTACGAGTGGTTCAGTAGCATCTGCTGTTTTGTTTTCCTCTTAGTGAGAACCAACAGTATGGAAAATATGCAAAAAGTAAGGTTATTTAAAAATGAAACATCAGAACTTTTTTTATTATTTATTTATTCTAGGATTACAATTACATTTGAGCCCAGAACTCTTTTACAAAGGTTCCATGTCACAACAAGGTTAAACATCATGGGTTACAAGGTTTACACATGTTGCAAAGAAGACATCTGATGAAGATAGGATGGAGGGTAGGAGGTGAGGAAGAGGGCAGAAGCAGGGGTCGAGAGAGGAGCAGGGAGGCAAGAGAACAGGGAGGGATAGTGTGGGGGTTGGAAAGAGTGTGAGGCAGTCAGGCGGCATTGTCAATGGCAAATGCTAGAGGGATGGTGTCCCTGAAGGGCAAATGGGGTAGACTTGGGGCCCGGCAGAGGTGAGCATAAGAGGATCGGTGAGGAACATTAGCCATTAGCCAATCACAGGAGCTGGAGTCAACAAGGGTGATTTGTAGCCTGGATTTGAAGGCACCAAGGCCGGTGGTGGTGATAGTCTCATTGTGAGACCATTAATCCAGGATGGTGCCCTGTAGGCGAATGAACATTGGCCTTGGCTGTGTGGCTGCAAGGCATCCAAAGCAGTTGTGACTTGGATCTCCTGGTGGTTCTAGAGCTGTTTTTGTTTGTCGAGGGAGTAGATGCTGGGAGGGCGAGTCCCAGCTGAATTTTCTTTGCCACCACACAGGTTTGGTATTGAATATGATTTTCAAGTTGCAGCCAGTTAGTTTGTGTATAGAGGTCACAGGTGTGAGTGTGAGGTGGTTAGCTCAGTGATGAGTCGACAGGCCTTGTTTGGGTGATGGACAACATTCTGAGTGCCGTGTGGTGGCGGGCGCAATAGATGACAAGGCCATAGTCTATCTGGGAGATGATGGAGCTTTGAAGAGTGGCAGCAAGGGCCTTTTGGTCAGGTGCCTCTGAAGGCAATAGAGTAGACCCAGTCTGGAGTTTGCAGTTTTGCCACATTAGTTACGTGGGTAGGGTAGGACAGGTGGGAGTCTAATGTGATTCCTAGATATTTAAAGGATTCAACCTGTTCCAGAGGGCTTCCTAAGCAGGTGTTCAAGGAGAGTTGGAGATGTTTGTGCTTGTTTTGGTGGCTGGTGAAGATCATGGTCTTGGTTTTTTCTGGTTAAGAATTAACTTGTGTTCTTTGAACCAGTTTTCAACTAAGTTGAAACCATGCTGAAGGGTTTGTTGTAGGTGGCTTGGGTCCTGATGGGAGGCAAGAATCACAGCATCATCTGCATACAGTATAATTTGTAGTGGACTGGTGGTGGTGAGAGGGTTGAGGAACAGGCTGAAAAGTACCGGGCCCAGGATGGAGCCTGGGGAACTCCCAAGTGCACTTCTTTAGTGTTGGAAACACGTCCACTATTTTTACACATTGGGTCCGTTTGCCAAGGTAGCTGCTGAACCATACCACAGTTTCAGAAGAAAGGCCAGAGATCTGTAGCTGATGAAGCAGCAGGCAATGGTGGATGGTGTCAAAAGCCTTTGATAGGTCTATGAATATAGCTCCAGTTAAGAGACCGTGGTTTAGGGAGTTGTCGATGGCACTGTAAACTCAAGAAGGGTAGTGGCAGTGTTATGCCTGTTTCTAAACCCATGTTGTTGCTGGTAAAGGATGTTATGTTTGCTCAAATAGTCAGAGAGCTGGTCCGCTACTATCCATTCTAGGGCCTTAGAAAGGGTGGGAGGATAGAGATAGGGCAGTAATTCCCATGAGAGGTCCAGTCATCACTTTTGTGGATTGGAGTGACTGTTCCTGACATCCATTTATCTGGGAACTGGCTGAGAGAGAGAGAGAGAGAGAGAGAGAGGAGAGATTAAAAATCCTAGTGAGAGGCCCAGTACTTCCTCTAGTGTGAGGGCAGAAGCTTGAGATCCAGTGTATCAGCACTTGCTCTGGTGTTGCCGATGACTTTGGAGATGTATTTCCTGACTGTATTTTGTTTACTGCTCTAAAGTAAAAGGGGTAGGGTGGAGTCTGATGGGTGGGAAGAGGTGTCACTGACATTGAAAAGTCAGGGGTAGGACACTGCTGAGGTCGGTGAAGGCATCATTGAAAGTATTGGCAATGACTTTTTGGTCCAGGGTAATAATCCCATTAATCTTGAGAACAGTCGGGGTGATTTGAACTCCTTCCGGTGACATCTTTATGTTATCCCAGAATGCTCTCCCATTTCACCATGAGTCAGTGAGTGCTTTCTTGTGGTAGTCAGATTTCTGTTGGCGAATGGATTTGGTGCAATCATTTCTAGCTCTTTTGTATTCTTGGATGTCTGCTTGATTTTCAGTTGATCTGGCCTGATTCCAGAGATGGTCCCTGTGTTTTAACTTCTTTAGAAGTGAGCCTGAGAGTCACGGGTTGCAGTGAGATTTAACTTTGCATTTTTTAGCAGGGCAAAGATGTTACAGGCTTCACTGAAGATGCAGATGAATAAGTCCAGGGCTGTGCTTGTGTCAGTGGCCGTTGATGGAGGAAAAGTTTTTTGTTTCTTTAGCCCCTTCTCTCTGCTGTGGTGGAACTTCCTCAGGGAGTCCCTATACTGTAATCCCTAATCCCTCCTGGGTACCTACTGTGGTGTCGCTCTGACCTGCCTCCATGTTGCCTCAGCCTACCCCCCAGGTAGGAGGGGGAACCCTTTACCCCCTCCAGTCCATTAGTGTGCATCAGGAGGTCCATCAGCAGCATCCAGCAGTAGCCCAGTTATGGGTTATCTGGGGCAGTCGGGTCCCATCTCCATCCTTCACAGCAGGTTCCTTTTCCATTTTCTGTTCCCTCCCACAGGACATCAGCACACTAGTGGAACTTAGGGAGGTGCACATCAAGACATGTGAGCACTCCAGTCTCCGACCCACGTCCTCCCTCCCTCCCTTCTTTATGCAGTCCCGCTGCACCTCCATCCGTGGTCACCCAGGTGGCAGTAAAGCTGCAGTCCATGCATCCACCCCTCCCCAGAGGAGGAAGTGGCTGCTGGGTGCTCAATCCTCCTCCCTGGCTGACCCCTCCAGCCGTCCGAGTCTGTTCCTGAACCCAGGTTGCTGGCGCCATGAGTGGTAACCCTACCACTGCGCCAGCGGGCCAGCCGAGGACCAGTCTTGATTAAGTAGGTCTATTTTTAGGTTGATTAGCTCAGGATGACATTAGGTGGCTGTTTGCAGAATTTATTTGTCCAGATGCAGCTGACGGGTTAGTGATCACTGAGGGAGTCAGGAAGAACAGTGGATCTGGTGATCTGGGAGTGGTGAGTGGTCAGGATCCAGTCCAAAATGGTGCTGGTGCCAGTTTTATAGTTTTTCTGGTTGGAGAGTCCAGTATCTGGGTGAGGTTAGCTGAAGTGACCGAGTCTCTGGCAGCACCTGCCTCTGTACCCAGCCAGTTTATGTTGAAATCACCAAGAATGACGGTTTTGAGTCAGTGGGAGTGTTTGATTTAATCCAGAACCGCATGGAGGCCCGGTCCCTGTTCTTTAGGAGATATATACACTGCTATGGATGATAGGGTTTTATTCTGTGCACCAAGAAGGATTTTGACGTGCAGTAGTTGGGTGTTGAGTGTCGGTAGATCAATGTGGACAGGGTGCCCCATCAGATTGTCTTTTAGATACAGGACACAATCACCTCCTCTTCTAGATTTATGATCAAGCCTGAAGGTATTATATCCTGGGAGGGAGTTTGCTTGATCAGGAACCGAGGATGAGCCAGGTTTCAACCACCGTCAGAATATGGGATGGTTGGCTCTTATGGAGGCTTCCAGTTGGTCTAATTTGGGTAGTAAGCTGCAGATGTTCAGGCAGATAGTGGAGAGGGTACCAGCGTACTTGGTTTGGGTGGAGATCCTAGCTGGCTTTGGGGCCAGGGTTGAGGGTGAATGTTTCCGGGGTAATTCCCTGAGGGAGAGTTTGCAGTTCTTTTTGAGGAGGAGTAGGTAGAGGTGAATTTGTGAGGGCACAAGAGGGGCATAGTGAACTAAGGTGACAGCAGGGCCACTGCACCCTGGCAAGAAGGTGTAGATACTTTCTGAGTCGGTGACCCCTAGGGGCAGGAATGGTTTCATTAGGAAGGGTGCCAGTATGGCTTTGTGAGTGATGCAATCTGTAGCTTTGATGAGGGGAGGGAAGCAGGTTGTGGGGGATGGATTAGTGGGGTGAGGGCAAAGAGGAGGCTGGTAGGAAGGGCATAATGGGAAGGTACACTTATTAGATGAGAAGGAAAGAAAGAGAATAGGAAGCTGAAGAGTCTGGATTGGAAGCAGCAGTGAAAAGATAAGCAGGAGAGGGGTGTGTGCTAGGAGTGAGGAGGATAGAGACAGAGCCCAATAGGAGTAGGAGGGAGGGCAAGTACAAATGGGTGTGAATGGGAGGTCTATTTATTAAATGGTGGGGGTGGGCAAATAAATTCGGCAAAGGTCCATTGAATTCAATGGATGCAATGGCCCTGGGCTAGGTCTGCAAGTCAGCAGCTGCTGCAGCCAATCAGAGCTCAGCAGAGTAGGCAGGGTCCAATCAGGGTAGAGCCATGAGTGTGCTGGGCCAATGGCAGCACACATGGTTTCCAGTCCAAGGAGGACTTCTTGCCCACTAGTGTGGTTCCAGATGGCAGCCAGGAGGCAAGCAGCGGGTGGCAGAGTCTGAAGCAGCTGCAGCACCTTCAGGGCAAATGCAGCCCTATCAAAGGCTCGGATCTGGGGAGAAGGAAGAGAACACAGCTGTTAAAAGGGGATGAGCAGGAGCAAACAAAAGGCAGTGATGTGGTGCAGAGCACTGAAAAACGAGGTGTGGGGCTGGGGGGCTACCAGATAAGCGGTTAGCAGAAAACTTGACCTGGCGCCTGGGGGGTAGGGAAGAGGTGAAAGGAGAAGAGTGAAGAATTAGGCAAGCAAGCAAAGAAAGGGAGCTAGGCAGGAGGGTGGGGTTGTTCAAGCCTAGTGTGTAGAGAAAAGAGAAATGCAGGAGGCAGTTAGGCAGGGTTACAAAGTCAAAGACATTTTAGACTGTAATCAGATTGGAAACAAAACAGTGCACAATTTCAGTTGAACTCGGATTCGCTAAACAGCTTTCAGAGCAATCAAACACAGGCCCCAAAATCTCAGGGGATACAGTAAATAGGACAGCGGGTGTCATGAGAGCAAAGAATTCGGAGCAGGTCAATTGAATTCAGTGGGACGTAATGGCCTGGTCTAGGTCAGCAAGTCAGCAGTTGCTGCAGCCAGTCAGAGCTCAGCAGAGCAGGCAGGGTCCAATCAGGGTAGAGCCCTGAGTGCACTGGGCCAATGGTGGCACACTGGCTTCCCTGGTCCAAGGAGGACTTCTTACCTGCTAGTGTGGTTCCATTCCAGATGGTGGCCAGGAGGCGAGTGGTGGGGCAGCAGGATCCAAGCCATAACTGCACCTTAATGGGGACCCATTTAGCTAAATTCAGATTTTTTTTTTACTTAAAGTGTCCTGAGACAGCTTTTGTTGAGCACCTGAAATCTTGGGTGCTAGGTTAGCAAGAGAACCATTTGTGTCCCACCAGTTCTCTGCATGAGAACAGTAGTTTTTCTCAACTTCTGCAGCTGCAGCTGGAACTCATGCTCTCTGCTGCAGGGTCAAGGTTGAGTCACTCTGTCTGCTGACCCCACCATCAGCGTGGGACACTGGTGAGCCCAATTCCAGTATCCCCAGATTGTTATTAATGACTCCCCACCTCTTTCTTGTAGGAACACTCTGGAGCTCACTCCCAGTGTACCAAATGTGTGTCCTCATTTATTCATTGCTGTAGAACACTGGGGAGCCCACTTCCAGTGTCACAATATATCACCACCTCTCCTGGCACTGGGGACACTGAGGAGCCCACTCCCAGTGTCCCAAGATAGCTTTCTTTTTCACCTGCAAAAAGAAAAGCATCCCCAACATCTTTTTCTTTTTAAACTAAAAATAAGAACACTGTCCCTTACCATCCAACATCTTCCTCCCTAATCCACACCCTCCCATTGAGGACCCAAAACCCCATACCCCACATACATCATACTTAACATTGGAGGTTGGTGACTGAGATCTTCTTTGTGCCAGAACATGTCTGCACAGTTCAAAGGTGAACTGCAAACTGAGGAATTCAGATAAGTGCTGTACAATGACTGTCAATTGTTTTTTAAACTTATGTTGAGATCTTGGCCATTTTGGAATTTTGGCCCCAGATTTTCAACATTGGGTTCTTATGATCCACCTTATGAATACTGGCATGGTCATTTCGTTACTCAGTCCCAAAGGTGATTTCATGGTTACTGGGTGGAATCATCCTTCGAACTGACTAATGAAATGACAGTGCCAGTGTTCATAAGTGATCCCAAAAGCGAGTTAAAAATTTGGTGCTAAAAATAAAAAATTGCTGCTATATGAGTGTGCATTGTGCAATTTCTATGCATGTTCATAACCTTGCCAGTTTTAATATTTTCACTCTAGGGCCCAGATATTCAAACTGTGCCAGGCTGTGGTGCAAGCTTAGGTGCAGTGCAACTTGGTTGCACAGAGCGTTGACTGGGCGATATTCAGCGGAGCTGCGCATGGCACAGCATCGTTGAATATCGCGCCTTGCCACCACGAGAGTGCATGGTGCAGTGACACTGCACCAGCGCAAGTGGCCAGAGTGGAGCAGGGGATGCTCTAGCGCAAGTTCCATTAAGCTATGTGCAGCACCTGCAATATTCAAAGTGCATATGCTAATGGGGCCATAATGTATGAAAGGTGCAAATGGGACCATTTGCATGTCATTATGACCCCATTTGCATGCAGGTGCGCCATTCTCGGCGACTTGCACCTGGAGCCCTGCCAGGCAGCAGACAATGGGGACTGGCGCCCCTGCACAGTGCAGCAATGTGCCCCACAGCCCGATCGCAGAGGCTTCAGTATAACTAAAACAATCCAATATCCCTGGTGGTCCAGTGGACCACTGTCTGCCGATCGTGGGCATTTGTAATAAAAAAAGAATTCTGTCCAATATCCCTGGTGGTCCAGTGGACCGCTGTCTGCCCGATCACGGGCATTTGTAATAAAAATGTATTTTGTCCAATATCCCTGGTGGTCTAGCGGTACCCCCTCCCACCCACCCACAGAGCTCCACCGCCCTGCGGCATAGAGAAAGTCAAACTGGGGGTCAGTGAGGGTACAGTAATTTGAATGATAAACTGTCTGAAAGAGAGTCCTTGTATATATCTACTCTAAGTGGCCTTCAAACTCCAGGACTTGATGATAAAGTTAACGTGTTTCCTTGTATCAGATTTAGATACTCAGTTGATGTATAACTCTGTACAGAATGAGACTTTTGCATCATTTACATATAATTTGTGTGTGTGTGTGTGTGTATAAATATAATAAAATAATATTTTATAAAGGTTCTATGTCATAACAAAGGTTAAACATCATGGGTTACTAGGTTTACACGTGTTGCAAAGAAGACATCTGATGAAGATAGGATGGAGGGAGTAGGAGGTGAGGAAGTGGACAGAAGCAGGTGTCAGAGAGGAGCAGGGAGGCAAGAGAACAGGGAGGGATAGTGTGGGGGGTTGGAAAGATTGTGAGGCAGTCAGGCGGCATTGTCAGTGGCAAGTGCTGGAGAGGATGGTGTCCCTGAAGGGTAAGTGGGGTAGACATGGGGCCTGGCAGAGGTGAGCATAAGAGGATTGGTGGGGAACATTAGCCATGGCAATCACAGGAGCTGGAGGAAACAAGGGTGATTTATAGCCTGGATTTGAAGGCACCATGGCGGTGGTGGTGATAGTCTCATTTGTGAGACCATTAAACCAGGATGGGGCCCTGTAGGTGAATGAGCGTTGGCCTTGGCTGTGTGGCTGCGAGGCATCCCAAACAGTTGTGACTTGGATCCCTGGTGGTTCTAGAGCTGTTTTTGTTTGGAGAAGAGGCGCAGACTCTGGGAGGCGAGTCCCAGCTGAATTTTCTTTGCCACCACACAGGTTTGGTATTGAATATGATTTTCAAGTTGCAGCCAGTTAGTTTGTGTATAGAGGTCACAGGTGTGCGTGAGGTGGTTAGCTCAGTGATGAGTCGACAGGCCTTGTTTAGTGTGATGGACAACCTTCTGAGTGCCGTGCAGTGGAAGCACAATAGATGACAAGGCCATAGTCTATCTGGGAGATGATGAAGCTTTGAACAGTGGCAGCAAGGGCCTTTTGATCAGGTGCCTCTGAAGGCGATAGATTAGACCCAGTCTGGAATTTGCAGTTTTGCCACATTAGTTATGTGGGTAGCGTGAGGACAGGTGGGAGCCTAACATGATTCCTAGATATTTAAAGGATTCAACCTGCCAGAGGGCTTCCTAAGCAGGTGTTCAAGGAGTGGAGATGTTTGTGCTTGTTTTGGTGGCTGGTGAAGATCATGGTCTTGTTTTTTCTGGTTATGAATTAATTTGTGTTCTTTGAACCAGTTTTCAACTAAGGTGAAACCATGCTGAAGGATTTGTTGCAGGTGGCTTGGGTCCTGATGGGAGGCAAGAATCAAGGCATCATCTGCATATAGTATAATTTGTAGTGGACTGGAGGTGGGGAGAGGGTTGAGAAACAGACTGAAAAGTACCGGGCCAGGATGGAGCCCTGGGGAACTCCTGAGTGCACTTCTTTAGTGTCGGAGAGCATGTCCACTGTTTTTACATGGGTCCCGGTTGCCAAGATAGCTGTCGAACCATACCATAGTTTCAGTAGAGGGCCAGAGATCTGTAGCTGATGAAGCAGGAGGCGATAGTGGATGGTGTCAAAGCCTTTGACAGGTCTATGAATATAGCTCCAGTTAGGAGACCGTGGTCTAGAGGAGCTGTGGATGGCACCAGTGAACTCAAGAAAGGCAGTGGCAGTGCTATGCCTGTTTCTAAACCCATGTTGCTGCTGGCAAAGGATGTTATGTTTGCTCAAATAGTCAGTGAGCTGGTCCGCTACTATCCATTCTAGGGCCTTAGAAAAGGGTGGGAGGATAGAGATAGGCGGCAATTCCCAAGAGAGGTCCGTCACCACTTTTGTGGATTGGAGTGACTGTTGCTGACTTCCATTTATCTGGGGACTGGCTAGAGAGAGAGAGGAGAGATTAAAAATCCTGGTGAGAGGCCCCAATACTTCCTCTAGTGTGAGGGGCAGAAGCTTGAGGTCCAGTCTATCAGCACTTGCTCTGGTTTTGCCGATGACTTTGGAGATGTATTTCCTGACTGTATTTTGTTAACTGCTCTAAAGTAGAAAGGGGGGTTGGGTGGAGTCTGATGGGTGGGAAGAGGTGTCACTGACATTGAAAAAGTCGGGTAGGGACACTGCTGAGGTCGGTGAAGGCATCATTGAAAGTATTGGCAATGACTTTTGACCCAGGATAATACTCCCGTTAATCTTGAGAACAGTCGGTGTGATTTGAACTCCTTCCGGTGACATCTTTTATGTTATCCCAGAATGCTCTCCATTTCCCCATGAATCAGTGAGTGCTTTCTTGTGGTAGTCAGATTTCTGTTGGTGAATGGATTTGGTGCAATCATTTCTAGCTCTTTTGTATTCTTGGATGTCTGCTTGATTTCCAGTTGATCTGGCCTGTTTCCAGAGATGGTCCCTGTGTTTTAACTTCTTTAGAAGTGATCCTGAGAGTCATGGGTTGCAGAGATTTAACTTTGCATTTTTTGCGGGGCAAAGATGTTACAGGCTTCACTGAAGATGCAGATGAATAAGTCCAGGGCTGTGTTTGTGTCAGTGGCCGGTTGATGGAGGACCATTTTTTTTTTTTTAGCCGCTTCTCTGCCATGGTGGAACTTCTTCGGGAGTCCCTATACTGTAATCTCATAGTCCTTCCCGGGTACCTACCGTGGTGTCGCTTGGACCTGCCTACATGTTGCTTCTGCCTACCCCCAGGCTGGAAGGAGGGGAACCCCTACCCTTCCAGTCCATTAGTGTGCATCAGGAGGTCCATCAGCACCATCCAGCGGTAGCCCAGTTTTAGGTTATCTGGAGCAGTCAGGTCCCGTCTCCGTCCTTCACAGCAGGTTCCTTTTCTGTTTTCTGTCCCTCCCACAGGACATCAGCATATTAGTGGAACCTAGGGAGGTGCACATCAAGATGTGTGAGCACTCCAGTCTCCAACCCACGTCCTCCTCCTCCCTTCTTTATGCAGTCCCTGCACCTCCATCCGTGGTCACCCAGGTGGTGGCAAAGCTGCAGTACATGCATCCCACCCTTCCCAGAGGAGGAGAGTGGCCACTGGGTGCTCAGTCCTCCTCCCCTGGCTGATCCTCCAGCTGCCCAAGTCCGTTTCTGAACCCAGGTTGCTGGCGCCATGAGTGGTAACCCTTCCGCTGCACCAGTGGGCCGGCCGAGGACTAGTCTTGATTAAGTAGGTGTATTTTTAGGTTGATTAGCTGAGGATGACTTTGGTGGCTGTTTGCAGAATTTATTTGACCAGATGCAGCTGACGGAGAGTGATCACCGAGGAGTCAGAAAGAACAGCTGATCTGGTGATCTGGGAGTGGTGAGTGGTCAGGATCCAGTCCAAAGGGTGCTGGTGCCAGTTTTATAGTTTTTCTGGTTGGAGAGTCCAGTATCTAGGTGAGGTTGGCCGAAGTGACCGAGTCCCTGGCAGCACCTGCCTCTGTACCCAACCAGTTTATATTGAAATCACCAAGAACGATGGTTTGGAGTCAAGTGAGTGTTTGATGTAATCCAGAACTACATGGAGGCCGGTTCCTGTTCTTTAGGAGGGATATACACTGCAATGGATGATAAGGCTTTATTATGTGCACCAAGAAGGATTTTGACATGCAGTAGTTTAGTGTTGAGTGTCGGTAGATCAATGTGGACAGGGTGCCCCATCAGATTGTCTTTTAGATACAGGACACAATCTCCTCCTCTTCTAGATTTATGATCAAGCCTGAAGATATTATATCCTGGGAGGAGTTTGCTTGATTAGGAACCAAGGGGTGAGCCAGGTTTCAACCACCGTCAGAATATCGGGATGGTTGGCGCTTATGGAGGCTTCCAGTTGGTCTAATTTGGGTAGTAAGCTGCAGATGTTCAGGCAGATAGTGGAGAGGTACAACGTACTTAGTTTGGGTGGAGATCCTAGCTGGATTTGGGCCAGGGTTGGGGTGAATGTTTCCTGATAGCAGCAGGAGGAGGAGTAAAGTAAGAGTTTCAAGGTGGCGGGCGTAATTCCCTGAGGAGAGTTTGCGTTCTTTTTGAGGAGGAGTAGGTAGAGGTGAATTTGTGAGGGCACAGGAGGGCATAGTGAACTAAGGTGACAGCAGGGCCACTGCACCCTGGCAAGAAGGTGTAGATACTTTCTGAGTCGGTGACCCCTAAGGGCAGGAATGGTTTCATTAGGTAGGGTGCCATGCATGGCTGTGTGAGTGATGCAATCTGTAGCTTTGATGAAGGAGGGAAGCAGGTTGTGGCAGGATGGATTAGTGGGGTGAGGGCAAGAGGAGGACTGGTAGGAAGGGCATAATGGGGAAGGTACACTTATTAGATGAGAAGGAAAGAAAGAATAGGAAGCTGAAGGCTGGGATGAAGCTACAGTGAAAAAAAGCAGGGAGGGGTGTGCTAGGAGTGAGGAGGATAGAGACAGAGCCCAATGAGAGTAGGAGGAGGGGCAAGTACAAATGGGTGTGAATGGGAGGTCTATTTAATAAATGGTGGGGGTGGGCAAATAAATTCGGCAAAGGTCCATTGAATTCAATGGATGCAATGGCCCTGGGCTAGGTCTGCAAGTCAGCAGCTGCTGCAGCCAATCAGAGCTCAGCAGAGTAGGCAGGGTCCAATCAGGTAGAAGAGCCCTGAGTGCGCTGGCCAATGCAGCACACATGGCTTCCCAGTCCAAGGAGGACTTCTTGCCCACTAGTGTGGTTCCAGATGGCAGCCTGGAGGCAAGCAGCGGGCAGCAGGGTCTGAAGACTCCACTGCACCTTCAGGGCAAATGCAGCCCTATCAAGGGCTTGGGATCTGGGGAGGAGGAAAGAAGGCAGCTGTTAAAAGGGGATGAGCAGGAGCAAACAAAAGGCAGTGACATGGTGCAGAGCACTGAAAAGAGGGCGTGGGGCTGGGGCTACCAGATAAGCGGTTAGCAGGAAACTTGACCTGGCGCCTGGAGGTAGGGAAGAGGTGAAAGGAGAAGAGGTGAAGAATTAGGCAAGCAAGCGAAAGAAAGGGGAGCTAGGCAGGAGGGTGGGGCTGTTCAAGCCTAGTGCATAGAGAAAAGAGACAAACACAGGAGGCAGTTAGGCAGGGTTACAAAGCCAAAGACATTTTAGACTGTAATCAGTTCGGCAGCAAAACAGTGCACAATTTCAGTTGAACTTGGATTCGCTAAACAGCTTTCACAGGCAATCAAACACAGGCCCCAAAATCTCAGGAGATACAGTAAATAGGACAGCGGGTGTCATGAGAGCAAAAATTAGGAAAGGTCAATTGAATTCAATGGACTAATGGCCCTGGTCTAGGTCTGCAAGTCAGCAGTCACTGCAGCCAGTCAGAGCTCAGCAGAGCAGGCAGAGTCCAATCAGGGTAGAGCCCTGAGTGCACTGGGCCAATGGTGGCACACATGGCTTCCCTGGTCCAAGGAGGACTTCTTACCTGCCAGTGTGGTTCCATTCCAGATGGCGGCCAGGAGGTGAGTGGTGGGGCAGCAGGATCAGCGTAGCTGCGCCTTAATGGGGACCCATTTAGCTACATTCAGATGTTTTTTTTTTTTTTACTTAAAGTGTCCAGAGACAGCTTTTGTTGAGCACCGAAATCTTGGGTGCTAGGTTATAGAAGAACCATTGTGTCCCACCCATTCTCTGCATGAGAACTGTAGTTTTCTTGACTTCTGCAGCTGCAGCTGGAACTCATGCTCTCTGCTGCAGGGTCAGGTTGAGTCACTCTGTCTGCTGACCCCTACCATCAGTGTGGGACACTGGTGAGCCCAATTCCAGTATCCCAAGAATTTTATTAACAACTCCCACCTCTTTCTTGTAGGAACACTCTGGAGCTCACTCCCAGTGTACCAAATGTGTCCTCATTTATTCATTGCTGTAGAACACTGGGGGCCCACTTCCAGTGTCACAATATATCACCACCTCTCCTGGCACTGGGGACACTAAGGAGCCCACTCCCAGTGTCCCAAGATAGCTTTCTTTTTCACCTGCAAAAAGAAAAGCATCCCCATCTTTTTCTTTTAAACTAAAAGTAAGAACACTGTCCTTACTATCCCCAACATCTCCCTCCCTAATCCACACCCTCCCATTGAGGACCCATACCCCATACCCCCACTTCATACTTAACATTGGAGGTTGGTGGCTGAGATCTTCTTTGTGCCAGAACATGTCTGCACTCTTCAAAGGTGAACTGCAAACTGAGGAATTCAGATAAGAGCTGTACAATGACTGTCAATTGTTTTTAAACTTATGTTGAGATCTCAACCATTTTGGAATTTTGCCCCCAGATTTTCAACATTGGTTTCTTGTGATCCCACCTCATGAACACTGGCATGGTCATTTTGTTACTCAGTCCCAAAAGGTGATTTCATGGTTACTCGGGTGGAATCATCCTTCAGAACTGACTAATGAAATGACAGTGCCAGTGTTCATGAGGGCGGGCCCAAAAAGCCAGGTTAAAAATTTGGTGCTAAAAATCAAGAAACTGCTGCTATATGAGTGTGCATTGTGCAATTTCTCGCATGTTCATAACCTTGCCAGTTTTAATATTTTCACTCTAGGGCCCAGATATATAAACTGTGCCAGGCTGTGCTGCAAGCTTGGAGCAGCACAACTTGACTGTGCAGGGGCATTGACTGGGCGATATTCAATGGAGCTGCACCATGGCACAACATCGTTGAAAATCACATCCTTGCCACCCGTAGTGTGCATGGCACAGTGACACTGCGCCAGCTCAAGTGGCCAGAGTAGAGCAGAGGATGCTCTAGCAAGTTCCATTAGCTATGCCTTCTGCAATATTCAAAGTGCATATGCAAATGAGCTATAATGTATGCATGGTGCAAATGGGGCCATTTGCATGTTATTATGGCCCCATTTGCATGCAGGTGCACCACTCTCAGTGACTTGCATCTGGCGCCCTGCCAGGCAGCAGCCATCGATGACCGACGCCCCTGCACAGCACAGCAATGTGCCCCACAGCCCGATCACAGGGTTCATTATAACAAAAACAATCCAATATCCCCTGGTGGTCCAGTGGACCGCTGTCTTGCCCGATCATGGGCATTTGTAATAAAAACAGTATTCTGTCCAATATCCTGGTGGTCAAGCAGTACCCCCTCCCACCCACCCACAGAGCCCCACCGCCCTGCTCCCCTGGTCTGCCGGCAGTGCCAGTACCATACTACATTCCAGATATGTGAATGGATCCATTCACATATCTGAAATGTTAGTATGTATGGACTACCATTGCTCACGCTGTGGATCAATGGGTGTACATACCTATGGTGTCATTCAGTGGGCGGCAGGTGGGTGGGGTGCTGCCTCACCGGCTGACTGGGGAGGCGGGGCGGTGGGGCTCAGTAGGTGGGTGGGGAGGGGGGTACCACTAGACTATGAGGATAATGGACAGAATACTTTTTTATTACAAATGCCCACAATCGAGCAGACAGTGGTCCACTGGACCACCAGGGATATATAGGGGTACTTTAATTTACAAATGCCCATGATCGGGCATGGTGGGATGCCACCAGATGCAGCCAGAGCCTGGGTGGCCACCCACAGGTGGCAGCTGCCGTGTTGTGCCCTGCAGTGCGGCAGCTCACCTGTGGGTGGCCATCTGTCATTCCATTTTTTGGATCAACTTTGTCCTGGCACAGGTAGGGGTTGCTAAGCATGGCTCCACACATCCTGGGCAGAATATCGGGCTGTGCAGAGTGTATGAGCAAGCCCCCCCCTGCACCTGCATACATTACTGATGCGCTCCGGCACATCGGGATTTGTGCCGTGCCCTTTTTTCCATTTTGAATATTGTGCAGAAGAGGCGCACATCCAGTGGGTTGCGCGTAGTTGCAACACTGATTGTGCCATATGCAACCCTTTGAATATCTGGGCCCCATGTTCAACATTGCCATTTTTCACACACCTCCCTCATGAACTGCACAGCTTTCATTTTCATGTCCTGCCCAAAATGTGTTTTCACTCCCATGGTGCGAGATTGCACAGTCATTGCTAAAATCACCCTTTGGGACTAATAAAATGACAGTGTCACTGTTCATGAGGTATGGTCCCAAAATGCCCATGTTGAAAATTTAGCAAAACAAATTCCTAAAATGGTAGATGTACGTGTGTTCATTGAAATGTTTCTATACACGCCCGTAACTTTGGTAATCAATTATATTTTGATCCCAAAGTTTCAACATAGTAATTTTTTCATACTACCTCATGAGGCAGTACAACTGCCAATTCAAAAATCCTATCCAAAATGTGTTTTGTGCGCTTGCATGGAATGGCATTGCAGTTGTGCAGAATAATGTTTTAGCAGTGATTTTACAATTTTCTCTGTAAAGTCGTGTGCTGTTGTAATAATGTGGCTATGCTGATAATATTGATATGCATCTACAGAGGGATGGGTGTGCAGGGTCCGAAGAGGCCTGTGCTCCCAATGTGACATAAGGACAGTTATGGAAGGTGGGAGCACAGGGAAATAAGGATACAAATAAGCAATCTGAAAAAGTAGGAAATTCATTGCAAAAACTTTGTTAAGTCATCAATTTGGGTGAGTACTATAATGACAAAAGCAGGGAAATGAGGTGTTAGGATTTCCAACTAACACCCCACCCCACCCTGCAGACACTGACAGGCATCGGTGGCGTGACTTGGGGTCATGAACCCTAATGATCACCCCATTCTCATATACTGTACCCATCTGAGCTTATTTGGGCTTACCAGTGAGACTGCCTGCTGTGGTTCTGTTTAATCTCTGGCCTGCTCCTAGTGTCACCTTTAACCTCTCCCTCATCCCACTCCCTGCCAAACTTGGCTTTCCCTCCTCTCCCCAGTCCGCTCCTCCTTCACCCCTCATTACCTGATCCTCCTCATACCTATACGATAAAGCCATCTCTCCATACCTGCCCTTTCTGCACTCTGACAAAGCCGACTCTGGACTGCTAACACTTCCCTCCTAATCTTTACTGTAACCTGGGGCCTGCACCACCACAAGACTGTACTTTGCACTTATTGTAAGCTTTGTACCACACTCCTTGTGTGTTGTTGTCCTAGTCACTTACCACTGTAAGCTTGTAATCATTATATGTTTATACCTGTTGCCATTGTCCACCTGTAACCAATATTACGTACTGCATTTTGTCTGACTTGGAACCTTTGTAAATGAACTTTGGGCTCAAAGGTATTAATCTGAAGCTGACATATACATATATCATAAATTGAGTGTTAGGATTCATGACCCTAGTCACCCAACGATGCTTGTCTGTTCAATAGTTGTAATGTCCACTGATAAATGCATGCTACAAACTGAAAGACATCTGGGATGTACTGAGTATTATTGTCCTCTGCCACCATACCCAACTATGGGCTATAGGAGGAAACAGACTGCTTCCCGATGAGTCAGAGTGTGAGAGCATTATTAACCTTAGGAACTATCTAATTTAACTGTGTCAAACCCAGTATGAGCATGTATTTATATACTGCCAAAAATACACAGAGATCTGCAGACCCCCTCCCCCGCTGTAACCCATTGTGGTCAGAATAGGGTCCTTTATTGAACTACTATCAAGGTTTGTGGATGCATACATTAAACAGTATGTACCTACATTACTCAGTTATGGGTGGGACACTATGCAGATTATTGAGGTTTCTGAATGACATGCAACTTGAACAGTCCTGGTATCTGGTATTGATGAATATGTCATCACTTTACACCAATATACCACACGTGGGGGTTGAAGGCTTTGAGATATTGGATGTACCAGGACCCTTCTATTGATCATACTAAAAACATTTTCTGCTAGAATGTGCAGAACATGTACTCACACAAAACAAGTATATTTTAGGACCGTTGAAGCCTACAGTGTAAGGACAGCCATGGGGACAACTTTTGCCCTGAATTATGCCAACCTCTACTTGGGCCATTGGGAAACAACAACTGTCTATGACAGCAGAACAATCCTTATTACAATAGGATTGACCGCTGGCATTATTTTATAGATGACAAAGTTATGATGTGGCATGGTTCACTGGAAGGTCTTTCTGAGATTGTAGCTTATTTAGAAACCAACAATAAAAATGTTAAATGTTTGATATAGTGATTCCTTATTGGTCTCCTTTCTGGACTTAAAGATGACCAATAAAGAACAGGGACATTACAAATCAGTCTGTACAGAAGAGACCAACAGGAATTGACTGTTACTGGCATCCAGTTGCCACCAGCACAATAAGGTGGAAAATATCACAAAGGCCCAGTTACTTCGTGCCCGTAGAAATTGCAGTGAGGAAAGTGATTTTGAGCAATATGGCATGGAAATGAATGAAATATTTGTACAAAGGGTTATGGCCTTAGCACTGTGGACAGGACATTCGGAGATGCTAGCTGGACAGATGGCTATAGCCTACTCAGAGTCAGAAACCCCGTGTAAATGAGGACAAGAACAGGATGCATGTTATAACCACTTACTCAAGGCACTCTGGTCAAATACAAAGCATCTTAGAAAGGAACTGGAACATCCTTGAATCAGATCCTCATCTCAGGGAGGTGACTAAACAAAGAAGAACACACAGATCTATTTTGAACTAAGATGAGAGAAGTGCCCTGTCTAATCATTGTAGTATGAGTAGAAATAATAGTGTGGCCCATGTGTTTATATTCTGTGGCATAGAGAGAGAGTCAAACTGGGGGTCAGTGAGGGTACAGTAATTTGAATGATAAACTGTCTGAAAGAGAGTCCTTGTGTATATCTACTCTAAGTGGCCTTCAAACTCCAGGACTTGATGATAAAATTAACGTGTTTCCTTGTATCAGATGTAGATACTCAGTTGATGTATAACTCTGTACAGAATGAGACTTTTGTATCATTTACATATAATTTGGTGTGTGTGTATAAATATATATAAATATATACACACATATATATATATATATATATATAGATATATATATATATATATATATATATATATATATATATACATATAAACAAATATCTACAATCATGTTTCACTAACGGTGTTTCATTTTGTGTGCTCTCTTCTAAGTAACAGGAGGAATTGTCTTAGCTGCCTCATCTGTGAAGTTATGAATGGTATTAAATGTATAGAAATTGAACAGCACTTTAATCCCCAGCTAGTGGTAATAATTATGTTGTTCAGATTTATAGTCTTTTATTCATTTATTTGTTTACATATTGTTAAGAGATATTAATACATTGCACTAGTCACTTTACAAAATGTTTTTGCACAAGATAGTATTGCACTGAAGAAATTAAGTACTTTTAAATGAATTACATCCTGCTAGAAGTGTGTCTCTTTAAAAGAAGCTTCTGTTTAACTGATCAGTGACTGTAGGCTGGTAACATCCCTGATGATGTGCTAGAGCACAAAATTGGTCGGCCATTTTGTCAAGCATACCTCTGGTGTACATCTGTGGTGGCACTTTTAAATCATTTGGATGATAAAGCCTTGAAATGCAGTGGAGAGGTCTTTTGTTGGGACCTGAAGATAAAGGAAGCAGTAAAGGTAACAAACCTCTGCATCAAACAAGTGAGCAAAGGCAAGAGGAAAAATAGCCCACTATAGTTCTCTAAAGAAGTGCAAGAAAAGGAAAACTAAAGTGATAGGTGCTGTTTAATTTGGACAAATCAAGATCATACATCTGGGAGAAAGGGATAAGAAGATACACCAAATAAAAGGAGATTGTGCCATCAGGGTAGGAAAGTGATTTGGAAGTACTAGATAAGGTACTGAAACTGTCCAGGCAGTGTCAGGAAATTGGGATAGGTCTTGTGAAATTAGCACATAGGCTTTCTTTCACCATATGAGTGAGACAAGGGCAAGAATGAAGAGATTGTTAGGCTTAAGAAAAGGTGGAGTGGGTGGAGGATAATGAGGAAAAAGCTGAAATACTAAATGAGTACTTCTGTTCCATCTTCACCAAAGAGAAGGGCAGACCAGTGCCTTCAGGAGGGAAAAGAAGAGCAGGCAAGAGGGACACAGATGTAGTGATAGAGGATGATATAGTGATGGAGGGGTTGCTGGCATTGAAGGTAGACAAATCACTATGCCTACATGGAGTACATCCAAGGGTACTAAAGGAACTAACTGAGGAGCTGGTAGGCCACTGGCAGTCCTATTTTTTTTTTTTTTTTGCAATTAATATTTTATTGAACATTTTAAACATACAATTGCAGGAACAATGCCAAAACAGTCGGTAACATGCAATCAGTTACACAAAGCCAACATTCAAGATTACTTATAACGAAAGAGAAAATACATAGTTCCATAATCCCTCCCAACCCCCAACCCCAACCCTCCACCCCAGAAAGGCACTGCAAATAACAGTTGAATCAAAGGCAAACAAGGAAAGGAAGGACTTCTCTGGACAAGATTTTCTATCTGTAAGCCATTTCCAGAGGAGACCAGATTTTTCAAAGCGGGTAACACATTATGCAGCATAGCAATCATCCTCTCAGTTCTGAGAAAGGAAAGGAGCTCCAGCAACCATTCAGAGTATGAAATAGGTCGAGGATTCTTCCAATATCTCAATACCAATTTTTAACTGCACCAGCAATCATGGATATATGGAATTTCCTCTGTTTAACCCTGCAACCTGACATATCACCTAATAAACATACTTCCGGAGTGAACAGATCCTCTAAACCCAGTAACTGGTCTGTTTTACTTTTAATTTCATTCCACAGAGGAGCTATGTTAGGGCATGCCCAGAAAATATGTAGAAGATCACCCCTTCCTTACCACATCTATAACACTGGGATTCCTCTACTAATTTTAAGTCCTTCAATTTCTGAGGTGTATAATAAATATTATGCAGTATTTTAAACTGCATTAATCTAAGATGATCTTGTTGTATCCATTTATGATAATTTTGCCAGATATGCGTCCAATTCCACGACATGTTAGGAAATATTTTGGCCCAGTATGAAGTTGGTGCCAGATTATCCTTAAAGGCCCAGCTAAACAATGTTGAGTAAATCTTGGAAATAGCTTGTGGGGCACCGACAAATAAGTTAAGATCATCCCAAAAGGAGATACAAAGCGAGTAAACCAACTTGCTACCAGTTCTTTGAATCAGGCATGGCGCAGTTGATATATTTTGAAAATGTCTTTATGGAGTAAATTAAACTTCCCAGTATCTGTTCTGTTGAGATCACCCTACCCTCCATGCTTATAAAATCTTTCATGGAGCAGTCGGCTAACATAGACAACCAACTCTGTTTAATAGTCTGGTACCCTATCTTCCAGTGCGGGTTTCCACAGATAGGCTGATCCCAATCCCATATGTGATCATATTTTAAAAGTTACATAGCTGATTGTGTATTCTAAGCAGAGTTCAACCGGCAATTTTTTCAGTAGTGGAGGAAGCATTCGTGGAGGGATATAAAACAAAGCCTTAGGGTTTATATCTAGACTTTTAATAAGGTTAAGCTCTAAGCGAACCCATAGTGGGGTATATCCTGTATTCCTGGAAGCACTGTCATAACACATCCATCTCCCATATTTATTTAAATGTGCCACTAGAAATACAGCGCAAATGAGGCATTCTTAGTCCACCAAAAGTCTTGGGAGCTGCCAATTTAGAAGACAACATTCTGGCCTTTTTGTGACCCCATACAAAATCAGCCAATTCACCATGAAGTTTCTTGAACCAAGAGAGGGAATCCAGATATTTAACATAGATAAGGGTAAAAAGTCTAGGAAATATATTCATTTTATAATATTTATTCTCCCCATAAAGATAGAGATAATTGTGCCCATCTCTTGAGATCAAGTCTGATATTTTGGAGTAAAGTTCTAGATTGAGCTGAAGCGAATTAGCCTGAGTGTTCATTACAGCGAGACCTAAGTATCTAAAAGATTTAGATTCCATCCTAGACCAAGTGTAGTTATGACTGTTTTAAATACTCTGTTATTTAAGGGGTATACAACAGTTTTATCTTGGTTAAGCTTATAATTAGATAGTCTGCTGAAATTTTGAATAATCTCCAATAGCTTAGGAATGGAGCAATCAGGGTTTGAAACATAAATTAACAAGTCGTCGGCATAAGCCGTGACCTTAATTGTACAACCCTCAAATTGATACCTGCTATCTCAGGGATACCACTATGCTCCTTATCAAGGGTTCCATATACAAATTAAATAGTAATGGCGAAAGGGGCAACCCTGTCTTGTACCGCTTGCAATTTAAAGGCAGACTAAATAGCTCCATTACACATAACCCTAGCTGACAGATCTGTATACAGTGCTCGAATCCACTCCACAATTTCCTCGGAAACCAAATTTGTACATAGTCTCAAAAGATAGTTCCAATGGACTCTGTCAAAGGCTTTTCAGCATCTAAGGAGACTAAAGCCATTGGTATCACAGTCTCCTCAGAAGCCGAAAGGACATGTGCCAGAGTTCTAAAATGGTCAGAGGAGGATCTGCCTCTCATAAACCCACTTGTTCTGGACCGATCAGCTTTGGGATTACCCGATTGATACGGACAGCCAGTATTTTAGCCAATATTTTAATATCATAATTCAACAATGAAATTGGCCTATAATTAGCTAATTTTCCGGTGATTTGTTGGGTTTGGGTATTAATACTATAAGGGCTTCAGTAAGTGAGGAGTCTATTTTTTGCCAGTTAGAATAAATTGAAACAGTTCAAGGAGAATCGGGAAAGCTGAGTGGAAGATTTTGTAAAATTAGGCGAGAAGCCATCTGGACCAGGAGTTTTATCCAGTGCCAGATCTTTAATAGCCGCCTCAACCTCCTCCTGTGTAATCTCCAGAATCAGCCCTGCTTGATCTGATTCATTGAGGTTTGGGAGAGGTAATCTATTTAAGAAGGAGGAAATATCTCCTGAGGCCGGGATTACCTGCATGCCTGCATAAAGGGCGAAAAGTACTTCTGAAAGATCAGAGCTATATCCTCAGGGATAGTTTTATAGTTCCCTCCTCATCTGAGAAAATACCCTCTATCAAGCGAGAGGCTTCAAATTGGGAAATACGCTTGGCCAATACTTTACCCGCTTTTTCGCTTTGGTCCACATATTTTGCCTTAGTTTTGATAATTGCCAGTTCTGCCTGTTCCCTAGCAATTTTAGGTATATATCCTTCATCCTAATTAGCTTTATTTTACCTCTTCAGTAGGGGTACTGAGATATTCCTGCTCTAAGAGCTTAATTTGCTCTAATGCCTCTCCATAGCAATTCTTTTCTCTTTCTTTTTTGCACCGCTTGACTGATTAATATTCCCTCATATATGCTTTAAATGCTCCCAAAGAATATCCGGTCTGGTCTGTTCTGGAGCGTTAAAGTGAAAATTTTTAATTTGAGCTGACAGATGTTGAACTGTTTTAGGATTCCTCAACATTTGATTATTAATCTTCCATCTGTTGCTTTTCCGGGTTAGGAAGGCAGAAAACCGTAAAATCTACGGCTGAGTGATCTGAGAGAGGGCAGCAACAATTGATGAACTGAGAACCCCGGGAGTAAATTGCGAGATACCAAAATATAGTCTAATCGGAGAAGCGACCCATGAGATGAAGAAACAAATGTATAGCTTTTTTCCTGAGGATGAAGAACCCTCCAAACGTCTGCTAAGCCTAGCTGGTCTACCAACTCCCTGAAAGCTCGAGAAGCCGGGTAATGAATGCTTGTGCCCTAGACACTCTGTCTAAGGACGGGTCAAGCACCGCGTGAAGTCACCCGCTATTACCATGTGTATATGGGCAAAGGTTGTAAACTTTGAACAATTTAATGAAAAATTCCTGGGAATCGAGTTAGGCCCATAAATTGTTCCAAGCAATATATTTTGCCCTGTAATTTGCCCTGAACAATAATGTATCTTCCTTCGTTATCCTGGATAACTTTAATGGGGACAAACTGTAAAGATCTGTGGAACATTAACATAACTCCTCTGCTCTACGTGGTACCTACGATGAAAAACCTTTCCAATCTGAAGTCTCCTCATAGCATTACTCTCTTCCTGTAATAGATGTGTTTCTTGTAGAAATATTATCTTAGCTTCCATTGTTTCGATATATTTCAATATTTTGAATTGCTTGATTTTATCTCTTGCCCTTTAACATTCAGTGTAATCATTTTTATTGCCATATCCATCCCCACTTCCAGTAAAATCCTATAACACGAGACAGTTGCATATTTATCCACTCACCATAAGTATATTTGCAGGCCTTAAGTACCTCCAATATATAAAACCAAAACCCAAAATACCGAACGAATCTCCCTTTACAACCCACCTCTACTCTCATGGTTCATGATGACAGTCCACTTGGCCCAATCTCCCCACTCTTCCCCCCCTCCATCCATATATTGACTGTTATCCCAGTAACTATTAAACCAGTTTTATTAATTCTTTTTATTGAACTATACTATTTAACCATCAATGCCTAACCGATCCTCCCCTTAAACCTAACAAAGTTCTCTTGGATGGCTCAGCGAAGAGTTTATATTAAGCCCTTGTTGCTTTTTGATATATTCTATCCAGTTGGATAGCTATCCTTACATATCCAAATTTTCCTGTTTGTACCTCAAAGTGCGACAAGAAAACAACAAAATAAATCACATATTACTTTATAACATTTGAATACCCATCCTATACCATATTTAGTCCCCTATGCTATTATAATCTAGTGATCCGCATTTCACCAATATAGAGCATCACCAAGTAGCCCAAAATCCCTAATACCAAACATAATTGCTCTAGACAATACTGTTCTTGGCAACTCAGAAAAACAGAGGTTAAAATAATCTGACCGTTTAGAGGGTTACCAACATTATTATAATACTAGATAATGAAAGAACAGCATCATAACTAAATTTAAAATAATTAAATCCTCTGATTAATACGTAATGTTATATTAAATGGTGGTGTCTGGCGACCCCCTTATATGAAATTTTTAAGTCCTGTAGTATCATCATTCACCTATTCCTAGGCCTTTCCTCAAAATGATCTACAGAGTACAAATCCTCAAACGTGCCAGTTAATAATCAGCGGTCACACATTGATCTGTTCAAGGAATTGCATAGTGTGCTTCTTCTTATTAAGGCCATGGAAAGCAAGTCTAATAACAAGCCAGAACACCTAGCAAACTAAAATCAGGAGCCTGTTCTTTAGTCGAAAGCAAATACATCCCTTGAACCTCTCAAATGGTAGAAAATGTGCTGCTTCTTTACTACCGTCGCTTGTCCATACAGCCTCACATACTCAATTCCATAGACATCCAGGGTACTGCTGAGCCAGATCGCACGGTAACATTATAACCAGACACAAAGAATCTAATGCCAAATTTTGCAGTGGAAAGAATTTATTGGATCTGTAGCGATTCTATAGATTCTGCACACTTTTCAGTTATTTATTTATTTGTTTAACGTGCAGCATGCAAAGGTGAAGACTTTACTCGGTTTTCAGTAATATCTCCGATCTCTGCAATTTCATTCAGCAGATCTCCCATTCCAACTAGGGATGCGGCATCAACTATAGCCAGCAGAATTTTTCTTCACGCATAGTTAATGGAAGTGGAGGACTTTCAGTGGATTGACGAACCTATAATACTGATCCGTTGGCACTTCCTTCTAATAATGTGACTGCTTAATTCAAAGTGAGGTAAAATGAGTTGTTTAGCATTATCCAGATTCGCCGGGTAATCCACATAGCACCAGATATTGCTATTACTATATCACTGGCTTCGCTTGAGAGATTTAGCCATTTGTATAGCTTCAGATAACTAGTAGCCCCATATTGAACCTGGCTTCAGAAGCTCACTGGGAAGAACCTCTATAAGAATTTGTGGATTTATACTGTTCCTTATATACTATTTAAACTTATAAATTTAATTTGTGCTTTTAGAGAGTGGATGACTTAAGATTTATTTGCTTCCGACCTCTGTTGAATAAAATACGATCCTTCCTTTCAATAACATAAGTATGATCCATAATTGAGCTCTTGTTAGGCAAATACTGCTGTGGTGAGTAACGCTACTACAAATTTGAGCTAAGCCCCGAACTTAAAGAGTAACATGTTTTGTATATAATCTCTGTTTCTTCTGCCAAAATAACATGGAGTTCCTTCTGAGTATTAAATACAGCAGTATAATTATATTGTAGATTTCCTGTTCCATAAACCGTGACAACAAAAGCTGGCTATTCACTCCCATATACATAGCTGGAATACGGCTCATCTCAGAAGCCATATACCTTATCTACGACTGGATACATAAACAAAACATCTTAAAAACAGTCCACGAGCTCTCTACATAGAACATACTAGAGATTCATCTTTTGAATTCATGAAACCCCAGACGTAAATCATTAAGCTCGTAATACCATGCTGTGTCTTCGATTATCAGGTATTTTTGAATAAGTTAGGAAATGCAATTTGTAATTCGATGAGGCAGTTTCTACCATCTGAATGCCTTCCATTCTTCTCCAATCAGTACTTGAAATTTTACCGGTATCCCATGCTAAATTTAATGCCTGCAGCGATCAGTTTATTTATCAGAGGTGAAAGGTAGCTCTTTTGCCGGATTGACAGTGGCAAATCCTGTGCCACCTAATCTTAGCTCCTCCCAACTTAACTCCTTGGTTTCTCTAGCTTTTGTTATGAAAAGATGTCACTCCTGATAATTGAGGAGAAATATTAGAGTACACGGTGGAGCATTTGGTGGGGGCAGTGGACGAAGGAGCACGATGAGCTCTTTCAATTATGTATGAGGGCCCAAATGGCGAAGCCCCGCTATTTTCTCCACCAGCCTTTGCACAAATTTGATCGGGTCTGTACCTCCACTTTTTCAGGCAGTCCAATAATCACCGCGTTGTTGAGGCGACTTCTTCCTCAAGATCTTCTACTTTTAGTTCTAGCTTGTTAACTTTTGTTTTAGCTGTATCAGCGTGGCATCTAGTCTTTCTTTATTATTTTCAGAGAGCATATTCTTGCTTCATTATCAGCTGTTCTTGAACATTGTCTTCCAGTGCACAAGTAAGATTTTTTATTTCATTTGCCATTTCCTGCATTTCTGCTTTAAATGGCGAAACTCCTCCAGGAATCTTGTTAGTAAGTGGCTCCTCTTCTCCCGTTCCGCTTCAGAGTTCTGTGGCTGGTGAGAGGGCAAGGCCCTGGATTATTTCATGCCTTCTCTGGAGTCACCCGGCGGGTATGTTTAGGAGGTGTTTACGCATTTCTGCCTCCATAAACCCTTCCGCTTTGTTTAAGAGGTCGTCCGATCCTTCAGTCACTATCCTGGCAGATTTAGAAGAAATCAGGTTAAAATTTAAGCTATTTTGGAGGAAGGGTGGTCGGAGCTCCTGGAGAAAAGCAGCTATACAGTGCTCTGCATCACATGACTCCACTGGCAGACCTATATAATAGTTCACTAGAGATGGGCGAAGCCACAGGACTGGAGAACAGCACATGTAGTGCTGCTCCACAAAAAAGCGGTCCCAAGGATGACCCAGGGAATTAAAGACCAATCAGTCTGACCTCCACTGTGGGCAAGCTCATGGAGCCCATGCTAAAGAAAGGTTGGTGGAATATCTAGAGGAGCATGGTCTCCAGGATGTGAGGCAGTATGGGTTCATGGGCGGGGTCATGTCAAACAAATCTGATTGACTTCTTTGACTGTGTCACTAAGACAGTAGACAGGGCCAAGTAGTAGACATCCTCTATCTTTATTTCAGCAAGGCCTTTGACTCTGTGCCTCACAAAAGGTTGATCAGGATGTTGGTGGATCTTGGGGATGGGGAAAATGGCCAGATGGGTGGAAAACTGGCTGAAGGATAGAACCCAGGTGGTGGTTGTGGGAGAAGAGTTATCTGGCACAAGACAGGTAACAAGTAGGGTCCTGCAGGGCTCAGTGCTGGTGCCAGTGTTGTTCAATGTCTTCATCAATTACATTGGAGATGGCATTAGGGCAAAATGTGCCTATTCATGGATACTACCAAGCTCTGTGGAAGAGTGGACACAGCCAAAGGGATACAGGACCTACAGGAAGATCTGGAAAAGCTAGGGAGGTGGTCCAGGATCTGGCAGCTTGGCTTCAATGCCAAGAAATGCAAGGTTATGCATATTGGAGCCAAGAATCCTAGGACAGAGTACAGCCTGGGTGGAGTCTGAGTATCTGCACCAGAGGAGGAGAACAACCTGGAAATGATGATCGCTAGTGACCTGAAGCACTCCACACAGTGCAAGAAAGCAGCAGCAAAGACAAACAAGATGCTTGGATGCATATCTAGGGAGATCAGTAGTAGGAGAGAAGAGGTTATACTGCCCTTGTACAGGTCATTGGTAAGGCTGCATCTAGAGTATGGAGCATACCTCTCAACTGTACCATTATGAGGAACGTTCCTCATTTTACTTCAAAAGCTCCCTGTTCCACAATGTGAGGACTTGTTCCACATTCAAAGTCAACATTTTATAGCAAAATCCATAGTAAATGATGCAAAAATATATTATTCAATTCATAACAGACTTTCTGAACATAAATGCAACATGTTAACAGTGTTTTAAGCTTCTTAGGCAAAGATTTGATTAAGTGTTCCACATTTTGCCCATTTTTCCACATTTTGACAGGCAATGTTCCACATTTGGGGACAAAAGGTTGAGAGGTATGGTATGGAGTTCAGTGCTGGCCCACACCTCATAAAGGGCACTAACCTGCTGAAGAAGGTCCAGAGGAGGGCTACAAAGATGGTAGTGGGTCAGCAGGGTAAGGCATATGAGGAGGGTTGTGGGCACTGAACATGTACTCCCTGGAAAATAAGAGAGAGAGAGAGAGAGAGAGAGAGAACACATAATTGGGACCTTCAAGTCTTAAAAGGGATACATAGGCTGATAAGGAGAGTCTCTTTGGCTGAGTGGTAAGCATAAACATGAGAGGGCACAGTCTTAAGCTGGAGGGTTTAGGAGGGAGATCAGGAAGCACATCTTCACAGAGAGGGTGGTGGGACACTTGAAATGTTCTGCCAGAAGATGTAATCTTGTTGAAGACAGTGGGCAGCTTTAAGAAAGGCTAGGACAGGTATAGGGAGAGGGTAGGGTCAGGGGTATGGAGGATGGGAGGAGTGGGGAGAGGGGCGGGGACAGTAGCTCAAGCTGTGGACCCTGCAACACAGTCAGACTTGATGGACAAATGGCCTTCTTCTGCTGGCTTCTTCATATGTTTGTATGTAAAAGGTAGCATTCAGAATGTATAAGGAAATGTAGAGGAAGAAGAGTAGTTAGGTGCATCATGAGAAATAGAAGGAAGCAGATTAAGCAATAAGGAACACAAGGCATCAGCTCAAGGCAAAGTTGCCAAGGAGATAACAACAGGGACAAGACATTTTAGGTGCATAAGTGAAAAGAGGAAGAGCAGAGGTGGGATTGCTAAGCTTAAAAGGGAAGATGGGGATTGTGCAGAGGGGACCAGAAAAAGCAGGAACCTGAGGAAATACTTTTTCAGTGTTCACAGGGAAGGAGAAGGAAATGACACAAACAAAGTAACACAAAATTTAGAGGAAGGAGGTGGATGGACACTAGTCTTTTTTGAGGTGAGAGTCCTAAAGAACTTCCTAAACTGAAGGTAGATAAAGCAATAGGGTAGATGAGGTGCATCCAAGGATATTGAAGGAGCACAGGAAATAGTAACTGCCCTCTTACAGTTCTATTTAACAGCTCACTCGAAAATGAAGCTGTTCCGAGAACTGGAGGAGGACAGATGAAGTCCTCTACACAAAAGTGATAGAATGGAAGAGGCTGGAAATGATCAGCCAGTCAGCCTGACATTGGTGGTTGAAAAGTTAATGGAATCACTGCTGAAGAAAAGGATTGTGAAATATCTGAATCCAGTGGGTTGCAAGACCCAAAGCAGCACGGTATTACGGGGCGGAGGGTCAAGCCAAACAAATTTGATAGATTTCTTTGACCTGGTGACCAAGAAATGAGAAGTAGAGCAGGGTAGTGTGGTAGACATGGTCTACCTAGATTTCAGTAAGGCAAGGCAAGTTTATTTATATGGTGCCCAATTCCTGAGGCTTTGTGTGACTTATATAAAACAAGTAGGGAAATAACAAATATATACAGTACATAACACATAGAACCTACATACATTTTTAAAACAATTAGTAACATACTAAAACCGAAAATTGAACTAGTGCTGGTCATTTGCATTCACCAGGGAAGGCCAAGCAAAATAAATAAGTATTAAGTCCTTTTAAATATCTCGACCATTGGGGCCTCCCTGGCACAAGCTAAAAGGGAGTTCCACAGGGCCGGACCAGCAACACTGAAGGCACAATCAACGAAGTTTTTAAACTGGCCTTGCATCAGCAAGGAGGCCCCTGATTGAGGAGTAGAGGAAAGGGCTGAGGTGGCAGGTGGCAGGACAGCAGCCAGGTAGCTGGGGCCCAGTCCATATAGGGCCTTGTGGGTGTGCAAGCCCACCTTGAAGATGATCCTCCACCTGACAGGCAGCCACTGCAGAGCTTGCAGGACCAGGGTTACATGACTAGACCTAGACAGGCCAGTCAGCAACCTGGCTGCTGCGTTCTACACCAGTAGCAGCTGGTGGAGGGTCCCTTCAGTGACCCTGAAGTATAGAAACATTACTGTAATCAAGCCTGGATGTTACAATGGCATATAACAATGATGGCAGGTCTTGAATAAAACTAGGAGTTTCAGCCTGGCAATATTTCTCAAATTGTAAAACCACTTCAAACAACAGATAACACCTGAGCTTCAAGAGTCAATCCATCATGCAGGATAAGGCCAAGACTCCACACCCTAAGACAGGCCATTAATGGAGCAGATCCCAAGACTAATCCTTTAACCACTGGAAGGTACTCCCATCACACCTGTGGCCAGGCTCAATCACCTGGAACTTTGTTTTTGTCGGGAGTTAGTCACACCTAGCTGGAGGATATCCAGCCCTTCATCTCATCCAGGCAGTTGTTAAGCACTTCCATGGCATCCTGTGTTCGAGGGCAAAGAACATATATAATTGTGTATCATCCTGCATAGCATTGAAACCCACACTGTAATGCCTAATGAGCTCTCCCAGGGCGGCATGTACACCACAAATAAAATCGGCGACAATATTGAGCCCTGTGGCACTCCAAATGGCAAGAGCTTCAGTGAAGAGGAGAAAATCCCTATCACTACCTACTGCTTCCTGCCAGAGATAGGACTCAAACCAGTTGATGACAGTACCAGTGAGTCCACAATACACTCTAAGGTGATTGAGAAGCATGGCGTGATCCATGGTGTTGGAAGTTGAGAGAGATCAAGGAGCACAATAATTGACCTGTCTCCTCTATCTCTAGCCCTGAAGAGGTCATTTTACTAATTAATAGCATTTGGGTGCCATGCCTCAACCCCTGAAACCTGACTGAAATGGCTTATAGATATCAAATGCCATGAGATGGTGCTTAGCTGAGTGCCACTATTTTCTCAACAGCGTTTCCTAAAAATAGAAGTTGGAGATCAGGTGGTAATTCACCTGGACATCAGGATCGAAGATGACTTCTTCAAGAGTGATCTCACCAGAACCTCTTTAAGGCATCCAGAAAGACTCCTCCCACAATGAACACCAACAATCCCAGCAAACACTGGGCCATCGGACTCAGCACAAATCATCAATACTGAGTCAGACCTGGTCCAGTTCACAGTAAGTGTGTCTGAGCTCGAGAGCACCTCAATAGCCTTGGCCACCTCCACTGATTTAAACTAACCCTAGACAAATGAAGTGCCTCTGTTCCCCCAGGCCAATCACTGAGAGCAAAACTTGCCTCACTGATGGTAAGTAAGACATTCAACACCATTCTACATAGGAGACTAGTAAGCAAGATGGATAGCTTAGGAGTGGGTCCAAAGGTGGTAAACTGGATAAGTAATTAGTTAGGGATAGAAGAGGTTGTAGTAAACAGAGTTCACTCCAAAGAAGGGAGGGTGACCAGTGGGGTGCCTCAGGGATCAGTGCTGGGCCGGTCCTCTTTAATGTCTTTATAAGTGACATTGCAAAGGAGCTGGAAAGGAAGGTCTGCTTCACTGCAGATGACACCATAATCTTCAATAGTGTGGACACTGTGGGGGGTGAGCAGAGACCTGACAAAACTAGAGGAATAGTCAAGGTATGAGGCTGGATTTCAATGTACTTAGGGCTCAAAACCCAAGGGTGGAGTACAAAATGGGTGGGGTAGTACTGTCAACCCCAAAACCAAGAACGAAACACATAGGGTAATTGTATGGAAGACCTAAAATGGCCAAGCAGGGTGACAAAGCAGTAGGGAGGAGGTGGGATGCTGAAGTACTTGGGAGGTCATCACCATCAGAAAGAGTGAGGAGTGTTGCATCTGTGTAGATTGCTGGTAATACCCAACCTAGAGTACTGTGTTTGGTTCTGGAGAAGCTAACTCTGGAAGCACAGAGACAGAGTGGAGGCTACACAGAGGAGGTAAACTAAAATGGTGCATGATCTGCATCAAATGCCCTATGAGGAAAAACACCTCAAAATGTACCCCGGAACACAGGAGGAGAGTGGGGATATGAACGAGACCGTCAAATACCTCAAGAGCTTAAATAAGAGTACTTTTCAGAAGAAAATGTACTTAAGAACAAAGACATGCTATTCAGCTGGAGGGGCTAGGTTCAGTAGTGATGTGAAGAAGTATTTCTTCATAGAAAGAGTGGTGGTTAATTTGGACAGCCTTCCAACAGAGGTGGTTGAGGTGAAAACAGTGGTTGGGGTCAAGAATGCATGGGATAAGCACAAGGAATCATAGTAGAAAAGGAAGGCGGGAGGGAGGCAGGGCTGTAGGTCAGGCATTGTCTGTGATAATAGTGCAGGTAGGGACAAACGTGCAGACTAGGTAGGCCAAACTGTCCTTATCTACCATCAAATTCTATGTTTTGTGTTTCTATGCATCCTCCAAAATATATCACTCACATGGGTGCAGTGTGCATATTTTATGGAACACATACAAACTGAGAAGAGAAAGTAAAGTGATTCAGCTTGGACATGAACCCAGGCCACCTGGAATACCATTCCAGTCAAGCTAACCAGCTGTGCCACCAAGGCAACCAGAACCTGGGCTGTCCTGGAGCTGTCTCTAATGCACAACCTTGTGCTGCACAAATAATTACACATTTTCAATCACATGGGTGCAGTGTGCTGGGTCTTGAACTCAGGCCACCTGGAATACCATTCTGGTCACATTAACCAGCTGCACCACCAAGGCTACATGTGATTACCTTGGCAGCAGCTGATTAGTGCAACTAGAACAGTATTCTGGATGGCCGGAGTTCAAGTCTCAGCTGAGGCACTTACTTCTTCTCACCTCTGTTTGTGGTGTATTCCATAAAATATGCACACTGCACCCACATGATTGAAAATGTAGTAAATATTTGTTCAGCACCAGGTTGTGCATTAGAGAAAGAATAAGGTGTGTTCTAGAATGGCCAGATTCCTGTTGCCTGGGTGGCACAGCTGGTTAGCATGACCAGAATGGTATTCTGGGTGACCTGGATTCAAGTCCCAGCTAAGGCACTTACATTTTGTCTCTCCTCTATTTGTACTGTATGTGTTCCATAAAATATGCACACCACACCCACTTGATTGAGAATGTAGTAATTATCTGTGCAGAATCAGGTTCTGCATTAGAGAAAAGTAATGTTTGCTCTAGGACAGCCCATGTTCCAGTCGCTTTGGTAGTGTAGCTGGTCTGCATGACTGGAATGGTATTCTGGGCAGCCTGGGTTCAAGTCCCAGGTGAGGCACTTACTTCTTTCTCTCCTCTGTTTGCATGTGTCCTCTAGAATATTTAGCTGCTCCTGACTCTCACACTTGTCTACAAATGTCTGCTGTGTTGTAGACTCCAATTCCTCTTTCACAACACATAACCCATGCTGTGACTGTGACATCTACACAAATACTGCAGCAACATCTGATGCAGTTTTTCTCGATGGACGCAGCTAGGCTGCACGCTCACAAGCAGGCAGCTAGAACTTGCACCACCATCCCTTTCATTGCCCTTGACTTCACTAGTTTGTCCAAGCCAGCATCTCTGCCTCTGTTAATCTTCTTCATATTTGAACTTTTATAATAATAAAATGAATATGAATTATTTAGCACAAATTGGACCACTGCCCGATACACTGCTACACTGCACAAAGGTGTACACAGAGCACACTGGACTCACTCGATTTAGTGCACTAAAGAACTGAATAAAATGGTTACAAAAATGAATGAAAAATTAATACAAAACACACATGCACACAGCTTTAATAACAAATTCTGATGCTATAAATGCCTTCTGAAGTTTGTGTGTGACTCTGTCATGCTACTTCTGAAATTAGAAGAAGATATATCTAGCAGACTAATACTAAGAAAGCAGCAGCATAAACTATCTCACAGACTATCTGGAGCACTTCTGCTCTTCCTGCTGTGCTAACTGCAGCTGTCAGAACTTGCAACAGGTGATAAAATAAAACCCAAAAATAAATAAAAAAACAACAGCTTATACAAAAACACCCACACAACTCTGTCAGTGTTCTGCTGTAATGCACAACCTGGAGCTACTACCAAAGACTGCAATCCAACAATCTGGTAACTCACGTAGATGCTAGTTAACAATTAACTCCATGATGGTGCTGAAACCTTGCCATCCTACCCTCCATCTCCAAACCACAGCAGGTCTCTACTGACCCCATTGAAGTGCCAAATGCTCTGAATGGCAAATTCATTGACCTATCAGCCCATCTAAACAAAATTGCCAACCTCCACAGCCTCAACTAAATCCTACCTGGGTGCACGAACACTTAAGTTGGGTTCCTCCCCACTGTCTTTTCACTTCAAGGCCAACTCTTACAAAGATATTCTAAAACTGCTGAGGAGCCTTCTAAATCACGGTAGCCCAGGTACTGATGGGCCCTTGTTTTCAAAGTTCATAGCCCCTCACATTACTAAACCTCTAGCCACAATATTTAACCTGGCTCTAGCCACTTCATTGGTTTCATCCATATGGAAACTAGAGAAGTGCATATTTTCAAGCTGGAGATCCCTTTCCATACATAATTATAGACCCATCTCGATCTTACCACATCTGAGTAAGCTGCTGAAAACACCATCCATCACCAATTCTCAGAGCACATAAGTAAGCATTAATCAATGAGACAGGAGGCATTTCCCAGGAATTATGCATGGTTGGGGTGTCTGAGGGTCAAAGGCCGAGGCTTCCCACCACCATCCATGCACTAATTCCTGGAAATGCCTCCTACTGAGGATTAATGCACTTGTACATGGCATGCGTAAGCTAGGAACTGTTCTTATATGGGATAGGTGACAATAAATGAGACATACATTGTTTGTATTAATTGCTATGTATTTCACAATGATCGAATGCGTTTTTGGAACAATACTTCTTTATATTGTGATGCATGATATTATAGTTTTTGACAAGCAGTGATTTCTATTATCCTTACAAGGTGCTGCAATATTTATTTCTGTTTTTTAGGCAGTGTATATCTGTGGAATTGTTTGTTTTCAAGGATTACACATTTGCTGCGTGTTCTGAGACATTTTGCTGATTTCGTACAGTGTCACGTGCTTATACCTTTGTACCTTTGCCTGTATTATGTTAACTAAACTGACCTATTTTGTACTGTAATTGTGTCTTCTGGGTCGTGCCTGAAAATAGACACCTGTTGGCTAGTGCACCTAGCTGGTTAACAAAAACTAAATAAATAAATAAAATGATGCACAGAACGTTAGTGCTGTATTGCATTCCAGGAACAAGTTTACTTTATATCCTTTTTGCACAGCTCCTTTCTTTTCTATGATATTGCTGTTAGTTTTTCTGGATTTTGCTGCCGATCGCTATCACGTTCACTACAGGCACTACAGTAGGACATACTGGTGTGATGCACATTGCTGTTATTTCTGTTCTGTGAGGAAGTGTTAACTCGTGGGACATGACATTCAGAGGGTAGGCACTCTGGATTACTACTGTTGCCACTGAGACAGTTTCATTGGTGATTGCTTACTACAACTCTTGTCAAATTCTACAGCTCCCAACCACACACGGCACCATTCCTCAAACTGTGACATATTCTCATGGGACTGTATTTTCCTATGGTGCATACTCATTTATGCGCCTGCACTCTGTACAATAGTAGTGGTGAGGGTGGGGATTAGATACTACCTCCATGTAGACGTGACTGTGCCATGATACCGTTGAGCTAACAGTTGTGGACAGGGTCCAGTGCTCAACAAAACTGTTATGTGCCCTACTTTCAAGTGTCGCTACCAGTGCTGTATACTTCTGACATATACCTCCTCTTGTGGGTATTCACAGCATAGCACCACCATGCATATCTAAGGAATTAATGCATGGCATTAATACTACTTGTGATGTGTTTTGACCAATCATGTAGCTGTCTTACTGTGCTAATATTAATGCCATGTTACAAACAAATAACCCCTTTGACATAACCAGTATGGCTTCAGAAAACACCATAGTATAACATCGGCCCTGGCCCATCTAACAGACCATATCTCTAAAAGCATGGATGCAGTGAATCTCACAAGTGCCCTTCTTTATTGATCTCACCAAGGCTTTCAACCTTGTCAACTGTCAACTGCTACATGACAGATTAGTGAGCCTTGGGTGTTTGGAGGGACATCAGCCTGGTTCAAAAATTACTTCCTAAATCACAACCAGACAGTCACAGTGAATGGTGCAATTTCTGAGGCAAAGACCATGATCACCTGGGGACTCCAATGATCCATCCTGGGCCGCTCCTCTTCTACCTGTTTATAAACCACCAACCCAAGGAAAGCCTTATGTGCAAACCCATCCTCTGCCCCAATGACTTGGTTTTATTTCATAGTGACAAATCCCTAGTAAATCTTTCTTCCCAGCTAACTCTCCACTATCAAACAGTGCACAGCTGGTTCCTTAGAAACAGGCTGCTGGTAAATACCAATAAAACTAAAACCATGGTCGTGGGATCTAAACCAAAGTTAGCAAACCTGGCAAACAACTCATCTCCACTAACTATCCTAGTCCTGGATGGCACACCACTCAAGAATGTGCCCAAATTCAAATCCTGGATGTCACACTGGATTACCTCCTGACATACTTGGAACACTTTGACTCCACCATACAGCAAGTAAACCAGAAACTGCCTATGGGCTACCACCTTGACATCCCTGACTCCTGAAGCCAGACTAGCCATAGCTCAGGAAACCTCCTCCCCTCCTCAACTACTGTACCCTCATCTAAACCCATACCTCCTCTAAATTACTTACCAGACTTATCTCAAACTACAACAGTATCTGCAGATGCACCCTAATGGCTCCTATTCCATGCCACTGCTCCATTTACCAGTCACTTGGATGGCTCCTGCTTCAAGCATACTGGAACTACCATCTAGGATGTATAGTGGATAAAACCATCAGAGATGGTGACCTATCCTTAGTCTTCCCTCATAAACAAGAGACAATCTCCTACCTCCTTAGAAGCTAGTGTCCCAGCACTGGAAGTCCCCAGGATCACAACACTCCAGGAAGATAGAACGTTCTCAGTTGTAGCCCCCAAATTGTGGAATAATCTCCCCATCTCCCTCCGATCCCTTGACAAACAAACACACACACCTTTCTGGACAAACTGCAAAGCCTCCTTAGTGGTAGCAGCAAAATGCACTTGCCTCTCCGGGTGACTCTATTTGTGTGACTGCTGCTTCTTGTACTACTGCTTAATCACTGCCTATCTGAAACAATTCACTATATAAAGGTGCCTCAATCCTATTGTAAATGTAACTGTACTCGAACATGTACCTTATTGTACCTGTTCTATGTTACTGAAATTATAATGTTTTGAAATTGTACTGTGTGATTATCCTTTGTATGTGCCATCTGTATGGCCCAGCTTGCACCTGAAAAAGGTCCATTGGATCAGTACACCTATCTGGTAAACAAATAATAAATAAAATAAATTCTGCAGTATAACTTTTGAGAATTCATGTTTCTTTATATTGCTTTTTATGACACTTTATAAAAATGGAGATCCAGAGCAGATCCTTCCCTCACAACAGCACTCAAGGTCTGCAGCAAGCAAGGAGAGTCACATGGTACAAGTCCATATGGAATGCAGTACATGTGATCTCATAAGATGCCACAAATGGGATCTGAGGAAGTTTCACGGAACAAAATTCCCACATAAAAGCATGATCTTCAGAAGGCAGTCCCTGATCTCAGGAACATGACTTGCAAAATTTAAGCACAATGAAAAATTAATTGAACAATCACAAAAATCATGACCACAAAGGTCAGAGGCAGTTGGCGGCCGGTAACACAGAGGGCTGAGGCACTGGTGCCTTACCTCATCCTACATCAGTGACCCAGATTTGGGAATGACCTCAGGTCACCAGGATGCTGGCTTGGGGGGTTGGAGCAGGACTGAGCCATGGCCCTACCCTCCAAGTGGGGTGAATGTCTGCCCATCCATAGTCCCACTCCCACTGGGTGGAGGGCTACTGGTGTGTAGGTGGCACAGAGAGTGACAAAAGTCTGAGGGGTGAAAGGGGCCACTGGATCTCGCCTGTGTGTGCACCTCCACAAGCATACAAGCATGTGTACACCGTGGACCTCAGGGGTGGAGAAAAAACTGAAAAATAAAGTGTATATGGAAAAAGAAAGAAAAGAGAAAATAAAAGGCCAGAGGCAGAAGTAAAATACACAATAGGTCTACTTCTGACCAGGGCCAGATAATGCAACCTGGGGCCCTAGGCTCAAGTGAAATCTACCCTCCCACTGCAACCATGTTGCTTTGTCAATGCTGTGCCCCTTAGCCATGACCAGCCACTTGGCCACTGCATATCAGAGTTACTGAAACCTGGAAAATAATTATCTTACTGTCCCTAAAATGAGGCATATAACACAAATAACTAAAATGCTTCAAAATTAAAAACTAATAATAACAGTATGGAAAATAACAATAGTCTGGGTTTCAGTCATTTAGAGAAAATAATTACTGGTCTAGTAAAAATAATTGTTTGGGTGCTAAATGTCATGACTTGCACCTCTGTGTGCTCACAGTCTGGGTGTTACTTTGTCCTGTCATGTAGTATGAACCGGGATGTAGGGGATTTGTTGGGTAGGGCAGGGACCCATCTCTAAAAGAGGCTACAGTAGGTCCTGTGTGGTGCAGAAAATAAGCTGGTGGTTTACTATTTGAGTTATGAACATTTTTTTACCAGGAGAGACACACTAAGCTAAAAGCTTTTTTATAGGTGTGACCTGGGAGCACAAGGAAGTTAAGTGACTTGCTCAGAGTCACACAGTATGCAAGTGGGGCTGTGAGATTCAAACCAAGGTCCCCAGGTTTGCAGCTCAGGCGTTAAACCTCTGCACTATACTGCCTCCAACTTTAGAGATTATATTGCAAAGTGAGTGATTTTGGAAGGAATCATTCCCTTGAGCAAACATTTCTATATTGATTAGTTAACCATGATCAAAAATGGCAAGATTTGCTGATGAGAATCCTAAGATACAGTATGTTTATTTGTTCAGTCTGAAAACGGATCTATATCAAGATCAGACTATGAGTGAGATGAGGGAAATTAAAAAAAGTACAATTTTAATTGTACCATTGAACACATTCTAGATTTCTTAGTTTTACAAGCGAGATTACATATAAAGCATACACACTGAACTGCACTGTTAATCTTTATATTTAAGAGCAAGACTAATTCTAAGTGGGATTCTTAGTGTGGTGGGAGACAAAGCAAAGGAAGTGGGCCAGTTCACACCTTAAAGATCATCCTGCCCAGGTCCCTTGAAGCTAGCAGCTATACTTAACACCGAATCAGGGAGGTGAGAATCACATCACAGTTCAGCTCATGTCTTTCTCAGAATGACTCAGTGCCTGAGTCCTTTATGAACAAATTAACAAACAAAAAATGCAGCTCAGACAGAAAGAAAAGGATATACAATAAACAGTTGTTGGGGATAGCTGGGGCCCGGTAGACAAGTGTCCTGTGCCTGTGTCTATGTCTATGTCACCAGTGCCTTAATCCAGCCCTGATTTTTTTTAAACATGAAACTTTTATTAGCTTTTAACAACTGAATAATTACAACAGCTCAAACAATAAAACGTATAAACCCAAAACATAAGAGGATCGACTATGTACAAAAGCTAAGCACTAGGGAAAAAACAGTATAAACATCCATAAAGTCAACGCTTTAATCAACATTAAACCTACATCATGACATACTGGAGAAAAGAACTGTACATACATGTAGTTACAAGGACAATACCCATGTCCATCAGGTTCAACAGGGAAAGAACCACTAAAAACATTAGCGACATAAGAAGTATCAAGGTCTTGGTCTTGGAGACTGATATAAGTAAAAGACAAAATAACACAGCCCACTGTAAACCTGGTAAGCTATTGAGAAGGAGGGCTGTGGAATTGGGAAGAGGAACAGCAGTCAAACACTGAGCACATACCATATACACTATACCATATGAACTCATTCAGAACTCAGTCAATGGCTGGCCATGGCGGTGAGTGGTGGACTGTGCCAGGGAATGGGGGAGTGTGTGGTAGGGCACTCTGGGGTGAGCAGTCCACTAGACTGACAGTTAGTCTGGTAATTCACTTAAGGGTGATTGGGGCTGGAGCAGTCCACAAAACCACCAGGGATAATTTAATTCCTATACCTGGAGATTGGGGCTTAGGGGCACTGGACTACTTGGGTTATGATACTAATTAAAGCTGGTGATCGGGGTTTGGGGAGCCACTAGATGACCAAGATTATTATACAAATTATTACAGGTAATAGGGGTTTGAGGGCCACTGGACTACTGGGGTTATTATAGTAATTATTACAGGTGATCAGGATTGAGGGGCCATTGACTACCCATGAAATCTTGGGGATATTGCGGCATGGCCACCCGAACTTGCTGCCACCTGTCTAGGTGTTCTCTCTGTTTAGTGTATGCCTCTCGGTTGTTGCAAGCTGTGGGACTTTACTGCCAGGTCCCTGCCTGATAGAGAATCGGGCGCAGGGTTCATGGCACACAGGCAATTGATGCAAGCTGCCTTTGGTGCAGCTTGCACCATGTTTAGACAATCGGGTCCAAAATGATTGCAGAATTAATCTCCAGAAAATATTATGCAAATCTACAAACTGCAGATTTATGAGAGAATGATCTGCAGAAATAAAGTTTGCATAATGGGAACATAACATTCCCTGCTGAATTCTGTGATTTGGCTTCCAACAAAATTTCATGGAATTAGGCAGAACATTTAAAATTATTTTAAAATTCTGCACTACTAATAACCAAGCAATCAGTGATTTCCCAGTCTGATGTTGTAATCTAATAGGCGCAGTGAGGATTTGCTTATGGTTATAGTTATCCAAGATGTCCCTCCTATATTGGGGTCTATATGCTGCAGTGTCATGGAGAAGTGATCCTGCCCTATACAGGTCACTGGTCAGGCCACACCTGGAATACGCATGCAGTACTGGCATCTATTCCTGAAGAGGGCATCAGATTGCTGGAGGAGGTGCAGCGTGAGGGCAACAAAGATGATACAGGAACTTGAGGGTAACTACTATGAGGAGAGGCTGGGAGAGCTGCAAATGTATTCCCTGGAAGAGAGGAGGGATAGGGGAGACATGATCAAAATCTTTAAGTACCTAAAGGGTATTAACAGGATTAATAAGAAGGATTCTTCAGATCAGATGGTGGAGGGACATAGAGGGCATCATCTGAGATTGGAGGGAAGAGATTTAGGAGGAAATCAGAAGACACTTTTCACAGAAAAGGTGGTAGATAAGCAGAACACTCTGCCCGAGGAGGTGGTATCATGTAGAACAGTGGGAGGATTTAAGAGAGGGTGGGACAGGGTGGGTGAGAGTTATAAGGAGGAAGGGGTGGGTGGGGCAGCTGAAGGAGAGGGGCTAGCTGCACAATCAGGCAGACTCGATAGACTGTGAGGACTGTTTCTGCTGGCATTTCAAATGTTCTTGTTACTTAGCTAATTTAGGCTAAAATCTCCTATCATTATTACTGTTACTTTGTTACAGCCTAGAGTAACTAGCAGTTGCACCACTTCTTTAAACCCTCTGTTCTGACCTTAGGTGGATTAAGAACACAGCAGAAATGTGATTTTTATGCCCAAATTCACTTGTATTAGCAGATATTTGCAATCAGAACTGGCTGTGTATTTGGGGTACAGATCTCAGCATCCACATCTGATGTGCTGTAGAGTCATATGCCCCCATCTTTCTTATTGAGTGTATCTTTATGATGGATTGTATAAACTGGTAACTCATTTTAGGAATTGCTGATGTATGCTTTAAGCAGCTCCAGGAACAACCAAAATATGTGGGTTCTGTGCAAAGACCATGGCCTCAACATCAGCAGATTCAGTGACCAGACTACAGACATTGAGATACATCATTCAAAGACCTTTTGGGCAGCCAGAGGTTTTTACCTACTAAGAGTAGAGATGTCGAAATTAGGAAATTTCATTATGTGAAATATTTTGCAAAATTCTAGCATTTCGGTAATATTTAGCTAGCGCAAAATGCAAATTTTTGGGGCAAAAGTGAAATTTTGCCTGTAAAATGTGAAATTTCACCAACAGAATGGTGAAATTTAGAAAACTTTGCTATTTTGGACAAAATTGTGCTTTCATGGCAAAATTCCACATTCCATCAACAAAATTTCACATTTTCACACCTAGCAAAATTTCTCAGAATGGTGGAATTTTGTGAAATGTTTACATAGCAAAATTGCTGGTTCCCAGCAATTTCATCAACAAACTAATTTCACAACATCTCTAGTTAGGAGGATCAGTCGCATTAATCAGTTGCATTAACGTGGCCAAAATTTCTGTCTATATCACCGAGTTCACCAGAAGAAAGTAAATTAACTTGAATAATCAGTAACCATCATAGCCTAGTAATAAAATCCAGACTGCAAAATTTGTGGCTGAGCAGATATAGGTGCTTTTTGTTATCAGGTGAGGTAAAGGACAATTGATTTAATATGGGCAATTACAAGGCTGGCAACTAGGGGCACAGGTGTGATGTTTGCAACAAGTGCCTAGCATAAGTGAGGTAAATAAATTGTCAAGCAGTAGGAATAAAGCGTGAATTAGACAAAGACAAACACATTTGAATGCCATGTTTGACATATACCTCTCAACCTCCCTCATCACAAATCAGGGACAAGGCTTAAAATGACCAGGGACAAAGGATCCACATCAGGGATACATCTGAAAAATAGTAATATTAGTTCCAGAAGCTGTGTACAACATGCTTTTAGTATGAATAGCATTTACTTAATGACAACTAGACTGTAACACCAATGGCTCACATTATTTTGTGATTTAAATCCTACTCTTCAGTGACAGAAATGTCAAGTTTAGGAAGGACAGAAGAACTTTCTGAGGCAAAAGCAGGGGCATCCTTGAAAATCAGGGACAGCTAAGAGGTATGGTTTGACAAGACACTGGCTAACAGTTGCTGTCTTCAGGGCTATCTACACTGTAAGTGATAGTGTTGGTGCAGTGCACTGTCAGTTTATGGCAGCTGACAAGCCAAGATAATATGGAGCACCCGAGTATAGAGAAGCAAGGAATGTTCAGAGTTGGATACCCAACTAAGACATTATTAAGTTAAGGATGGTTAAGTATTACACCATATGCAGGCTACCCAGATAGAATAATAAAGTGAAAGCTAAAGTAAGCAGGTAGACAGGAGCATTACGTGGAACACAGTATTAGGGCTGCCCAGGTAGACAAAGACAATAACCTGAGTCGGCAGCTGGGTACAAAAAGCACCAGGTAGATACTACCCAAGGAGAGTAAGCAAAATTGCTCATTTGTGCTAGGTGAACAGAGCACTATAAGGAGTCACAAGTGGGAAATCCAGTAGCACGTGACATTGATGACTACTTAGATTTGGATTCTTTAGTCTGGCTAGTACACAATACTAAGCACAGTAAAAAAAAACATACAGGCTTCAAAGCACTGTCAGGTACATTATACTGAGCAAAGCAGAACATATGCAGGCCTCCAAGTTTTGGCTAGTACATTAATCAAGGCAAAGCAAAACATACTGTATACATCATAGTTCTAGCTAGAACATTATTCAAACAAAGAAAAACATGTACAAGCTTCCTAGCACTGACAATACATTATGCAAAGAAAAGGGTCCTCCCAGGTAGGAACAGACATAACTAATGATACTCAGCCAGCAGTAAGACTTTATGCAGTGGCAATAAAGGGGAAGCAACAATAATTAAATGTTGGCAAGCATTAGTAACATCAGCTGAATAGTGCCTAGGTGGTGTTACAGTCTGGAGTAGCAGGAGTCACGGAATGTAAGAGAATGGAGAAAGCTTGGGAGGTCAGGCAGCATGATCAGCCACCAGCTACCTTCATGGCAGATGCCTAAGACATCAGTAGCAATGTACTTTATTGTTCAGCTGTTTAGTCATTACAAATAAGACAAAACACAGTTACAAACAGACACATTCTCATGAAAATTATAAAAAGTTTGCACATATCTTTAAAATGAAGAAGACAATGTTCTCCTTGAGTTATTTAATCACTTATTGCACTTAGCCGAGCCTCGCCCTACAGGTATGTCATTAAGCACCTTTACTTACTCATAACTGGGTTCTTGCACATTTTCTTAAATATCAATTTACATAATTTACCATATCTTTGGCAATGAACTCAAGTGGGGATTCATCAGACTGCTCAAAATATCATTTTCTGATACTAATTTTTTGAGAAATAAGGGATACAGTCTTATCTCGTAGTTATACGTATTTTGAGCAGTGTAATATAATCTCTAATCTTTCCAATTGCTTTCACCCACACTCCAATTTATATCCTGAATTTCATTCTTCTCTTAGCACACAGATATTGCCTAAATTTTGAAGGATACAATTGTAGTCTATATTTTGTAAATAAAAAGCTCAGATTTTTGTCAGTTATGAAATTTAGATAAGGTTCCATGGTATGATTACATTTTATTCTGAGCATAACAATGATGAGTCTTCAGTAATCTTATTCTTGCCATGTCTTCCTCAGATGACATTCTAAATAAATGTTTTTGATTAATAGGCTAAACTTAGGTGATATTTTTATTCCTTTCTGTTGGTCAGTCCATTAATGATTTAACCCTATTTTATTTAAGATGGAAACTACTTGCTTTAACCATGGGGATGATGGACCCTGCCTTATCCATTTTCTTTTCATCTAAGCATTTATGTGCTAATATATTTATATCAAATTTGTACACCTGAGCCAGTACCGTAATTGTGTTAAATATGGCAATATTTGACTGAACCCTACCTAACTCGTCCTGGTTACCATTGTCGGAGTGGACATTGGAAAGCCCAGTATATTTTATACAATGTATCAAATGATTTTTCCAATTTTGTAACATGATTGTGAAGCCAAATTTCAATTGCATATATAGCTATCAGATTCATTTTCAACTCCACAGCTCGAATTACTGTGGTGATGGTATTTCCACCAAATTTGGAATTGAATCTTAACTGCTTTTAGACTGTGTTAATTAATTCAATACATAAGTTCTTTGTTTATGAAATTTACAATTACTAAAGATCTGAAGACCAAGATATCTGCATTCTGTAGTGATCTTAAGGGTAATATTATTTATAAACTATTTATACTTAGATGACCGCTTCCAATTGTCATAATTTGTGTGTTACTTACATTTATTATTAGATTGCTCACCATACAATATGTTTGCAAAAGCTTCAACTATCTTCCTATTCCAATGGGTGAAAATGAGATTAGAGTCAAATCATCAGTGTAAATAGGAGCTGGGACCAAAGTACCATCTACAGAAGGAGAGTGATTCAAAACAGGAATTAACTTTTCTGGGAAATCATTTATGAAAAGATTGAACAGAGTGGAGCAACAATACAACCTTGTTTAATACAGTACCTTGATTAAAATGAAATACTTCTGTCAGATTGATAGCTAAATCAGATCTTATGTAAGTGTTACTACCTGAGTAAGAGTTATTATTCTCAGTATGGTTTGGGTCATCTGAAAATTTTTGAGCTTTGGCCATAATTTGTTTCTGTTTACTCTATCAAATGCCTCTATAATCTACAAATGTGACTTATATTGGTAGATGTTTCTTTATATAATATTTCTCTATAGTATGTGTCAGTATAAAACATTGATCTAGTGTTAAGTGTTTTTCTCTAAAACCTGCTTGAAATTCTTAGTTATATTTTCTCTTGTAACCATGTATGTCCTCTAGACAGTATTATTCTTGAAAAGATTTTACTTATATTATTGAAGAGGCTTATAGGTCTATAGTTTTCTGGCAATTTAGGGTTTCCTTTTTATGAAGTGGAATAATTATATTTTATTTCCATGACTGAGGGATCATGTTCCCATCTATTATTTTATTAAATAACAATGCTGATAAACTGCACCACAATTCCTGCTCTATTTTATATAGGAAAGGTGGAACACAGTCTGGACCAGGTGCTTTGTTTGCCTTAGTTGCCAAAATGGATAAAGAGATTTCCCATAGGGTCATATTTAACAGTGTTTTTGCATCCTTAATTTCTGACAAAATGTATGTGTATGCTAGGATCAATTTTTGATGAAATCATTTTTTATAATAGGTGATCCAGTTAGATGCTGGGATGAATGCAGAAATATTTTCTGTTCAGTATTTACTGAGGAAGAGGAGAGTAATGGGTCTGAATGGAGTACAAGGGGTGAGAATGGTACAGAAATGGACACAAGTCCCTTTACACGAGAAAGGGTCCTGAAGGAACTGGAAGTAATAAGAGTTGATAAAGCAATGGGGCCAGATGGGGTGCACCCAGGGTCCTTAAAGAACTAAGAGAGGTGGTGGCTGAACCTCTTGCTATCCTGTTTAGCTGATCACTAGAAACAGGGAGGTACCCAAAGACAGGAGGATAGCAGATGTAGTCCCCTTATACAAAAGTGGGAACAAAGAGGAAGCGGGAACTACAGACCAGTCAGCCTCACCTCGTAGTGGGGAAGATCATGGAAGCACTACTGAAGGAGAGATTGGTGGAACATCTGTTGTCAATGGACTACAGGACCCAAGGCAGCATGGTTTCACCAGGGAAGGTCATGTCAGACCAACCTCATTGAATTTTTGACTGGGTGACTAGGGAGGTGGATCAGGGAGGGCAGTGGACATGGCCTATCTGGACTTCAGCAAGGCCTTTGACACTGTGCCACATAGAAGACTATTGCACAAACTGGGGAATATGGGTGTGGGCAGGACAGTAGTGAGGTGGGTAGGTAACTGGCTGAGCAGCAGGACACAGAGGGTGGTGGTAAATGGCTGTCACTCCACAGAGGGAAGAGTGACCAGTGGGGTACCACAGGGATCAGTGCTGGGACGGTACTATTCAATATCTTCATCAGTGACATTGCGTAGGACCTAGAAGGCAGAATTTCACTGTTCGCTGATGACACAAAGCTCTGTAACAGAGTAGACACACCAGAGGGTGTAGACAGAATGAGAAGGACCTGCAGAAACTTGAAGAATGGTCAGGGGTTTGGCAGTTGAAATTCAATGCAAGGAAGTGCAAGATAATGCATATGGGGCACAAAACCCTGGCACAATATATCAGTTGGGGGTGAGGATATAGCATGCACCAAGCAGGAAAGGGATCTTGAGTTATCATCTCTGATGACCTCAAGGCAGGGAAACAGTGTGACAAGGCAGCAGGTAAAGCAAATAGGATGCTGGGATGCATAGGCAGGGCATCACCAGCAGGAAAAGGAGGTCATAATTCACTATACAAGACACTAGTGAGGCCGCACCTGGGTACACTGTGCAGTTCTGGAGACCTTACCTACGTAAGGACATAGACAGGGTAGAGAAGGTTCAGAGGAGGGCAACAAAAGATGGTGCATGGATTGCATCACAAGTCCTATGAGGACAGGTTGAAGGCACTGAACATGTACTCCTGGAGGAGAGGAGGAGAGGGATATGATAGAGACATACAAGTATCTTACAGGGAGGAACAGGGTGCAGGAATGCACTATTTTAAGCGAAAAAGATGTTCCAGGACTAGAGGGCATGGGATGAAGTTGGAGGAGGACGATTCAGAGGAAGCGTGAGGAAGAATTTCTTCACAGAGCGGGTGGTGGACAAGTGGAACACCCTGCCAGAGGAAGTGGTGGGGGCTGAAACAATCACAGGATTTAAGAATGCATGGGCTAGACATAAAGGATTCTGGAGGTCAGGGATAAGGGGCAACAGACTTCCTGGAAAACATAAACTGAACTTACAAAACTTAAATGGGCAGACTGGGTGGGCCATAGGCCTTATCTTCGACGAAGACTGTTCTATGTATCTATGTATTTTGTGCAAAATTCTCTGTCCTTTCTACAACTTTGAGCCAAAACTTTTGATATTACCACTTTATATTATATCTAATACAGCTTTCCATTGTTCCTGAGTATACTTATTCTGTTTCCTTATTAGTAAAATGTTATATTCTTTTCTCTGTTCATTCAAGTATTGAATGCTTTCAGAAGATCTGTTAGATTTATTGTTTTTATTATTATATTAAGATTTTTCTTAAATTGCTGGCATTCTTTATCATACCATGAACTTTGGTTTCTTGGTCTATTTGCATTATAAAGTATAGGCAATATCATATTTGTTATTTCTTGGATTGAGTTATACATTTCTAATGCTGTTTTCCATCTATAATATTTGCTGTTAAGATTTTATCTTTACAGATTTTAATATTGTACTAACATCCACATCTATTTACCGGGAATATTGTATCTTTTTTATTTCTAATTTGGATTTCTGGCATGGTTCTGACTGTACCGCTATTTCCTTCTAGTGATTGTATGATCACCTTTACAAGGTAATGATCACTTTCTGAACATAATATGACTTCTAACGTTGTTATATTATTTATCTGCCATGGACAAATACAAAAATTAAGCAATAAGGCATGACAGGGGTGTGTTATGGTGGGATGATGGCCCACCTCAGGTGGTGACGGCGTGGCGAGCTACCACCTGAGAAGGGTCATTAGCCCACCATAACACACCCCCTGAGGCTCTATTACGATTATGAAATGGGTAATTTTAGTAAATTGTATGCCTTTTTTAAACATTTTACTTTAGCTGGGCCAGCTGAAAGCTGCTCTTGACCAACCAAGAGTCAGCATTCTTTCTACCCATTTCATAATCATCAATAACACTCATTTTCTTGCCACTTGAATAAGTAAAATATGTGGTATTCTCCCCAATAACGTATTCCTTCTCTAATAAAATGTACCTTTAAAATACCATTAAAATTGGCTTTAATTGGACCATTAAAATTAAAATGAATAAATAGCTTAAAACACCCTGTGCTAATAATGCAGTTTATAACCTTACTTTGGAGATTTACTGTAACATACTGGGTCTCAGGGTTCTCCTCCACTTACACAAACTCCAGCCTCAGTAGTAAAACAAAAGGCAAAAGAACATCCTTACTAAAAGCCAGGAAGATACAACAATTTTCCAACCACACAGAATAGGCCTCTGCAAGCACTGCTAAGGTTTTACTTTTACTTCATTTTGAAGAGTACTGCTACAGAGTACTACAGTTTACTGAACTCTCCACGCAATGCAATAGCCGACAAAAAAAAAAATAGTTTATCCATCAGGCTAGTACAGCTATAGCTGTTGCTGTTGCATTCCTCTGAACTTCAGCTCATTGTCCCCAAAGATGGTGAGTGGGAATTGAAGAATGCATGGGCTCAAGCACTAAAATAGCATAAGTAATATGAACATACTGAACATATGAATGTGCCAACAGAAACAAACCACCTGGTCTATCTAAGTTCACACAAGTGTGCAGCTAGGTCTCCTAGTTTGCAGCTGACCCACCTCCCCCCCCTCCCATTTTTTCATCGCACTGCCACCCCACCTCCCCACCCTCACTCTCCCTATTCCTGTCCCATGCCATTTTGAAACTGTTCACAGATTTACATGATACCACCCATTCTGGTAGGATGTTACATTTTGCTACCACTCTCTCTGTGAAATAGTGTCTCCTCATTTCCTTCCTAAATTCTCCACCCCAATCTTAGCACATGCCCTCTGGTGACCCTCCACTCCTTAACTTAAAGACCCCATCTGCCCCATCCTTATTGATTCCCTAGATACTTGAATGTTATCATGTCCCCCTGGCCTTCTATCCTCCAGGATGAATTTATTCAGGTCTCTCAGCCTGCTGTCATAGTCTGCCCCTTCCATTCCACATATCATCTTTATTGCCCTCCTCTGCACCCTCCAGTAGGGATGCAGAGGAGGGCATGATATCACATTTTAGGAATGGCCTCCAAAACTGCACACAATACTCTAAGTGTGGCCTTACCAGCGACATGTAGAGGGGCAAGATCACCTCTCTTTGCCTGGACTAAAAAAACCCTCACTATGCACACCAGCATTTTGTTCACTTTGCAGCTGCTCTCCTGCAGTGGGTAGTGTTGTCCATGGTCCCTGTTATCATTATCCTTAGGTCCTTCTCTTCCTCAGTGATCTCCAGCTTAACCATTCCCAGCAGTATTCTCTCCTTGGGTTCTTCACCCCAAAGTGCATAAACTTACACTTCTTTGCATTGAACCCCAGCTGCCACCTCTCTGACCACTCCTCTGGCTTGCTTAGGTCCCCTTGCAGCTGCTTCCATCCCTCCTCTCCATTCACCACTGCTCCGATTTTGGTGTTGTCAGCAAACAGACTTATCTTGCTCACCAACCCATGTGCAATGTTCTGGTATGAAGAGCCGAACAATACTGGCCCCAACACAGAGCTCTGTGGCACCCACTCATCACTGGCTTTGGGTTGAGGCTCCCCTCTCACTACCACCTGTTGCAGCCTCCCACTCAGCCAGCTTGTAATCCAGTTCATCATTTTGCCCCTACCCCTACACCAGTTAGCTTCCTCCCAAGCCGCCAATGAGGCACAGAATCAAAGGCCTACTGAAGGCCAAGTAAAGAACATCCACCGTATGACCCTTATCCAGCTCACCTGTCACCCAGTCATAATATTGTATCAGGTTGGTTTGACAAGACTTCCTGAAACAAATCCATGCTGCCTCACATCCTGGAGGCCATTGTCCTCCAGGCGTGACAACAGTCTTTTTTAGTATTGTCTCCATGAGTTTGCACACTATGGAGGTGAGACTTACGGATGATAATTACCCAATTCATCCCTTGGTGCACTCTTGTGTAATGGTACTACATGTGCCATCCTCCAGTCCAGTGGCACACATCCTGAGTCCAGTGGCACACATCCTGACTCCAGTGAGGTGCTGTACAGATCTGCCAGACATTTATGATTAACTTGTTGACCACTTGGAGAAATACCATCTACAATATGACAGCTAAACTAGTTCTCAATCTGTTCTGAAGGTGATGTCTATACAGTGTTAGACAGTTTCATCCAGAAAAGTAATGATGCCACCTGGACAAATACCATCTACAATGTAAAGAACAACATGGCTTTAATAAACAAAGTACAACATATATATAGTACAACAACTGCACTAGTTGAATTTACCAGTTTTATCCATGACACCCTAGACCTGGGGCACTTACTGGGGCTACCCATCGACCACTTTAAGGCCTTCAACACGGTCAGCCACAAGCTAAGACTAAATCAACTAGATGCATTGACCATGTCCTTATCCTCCTTAGGGTGGTTCCAGAGCTACCTCACTGGTAGGGTCCAGCAGGTTAAAATTGGCACTATGCTTTCTATCATCTAAGTGGAAATACTGGAATCCCCAAAGATCCATCTTGGGCCCATTACTGTTATGCCTTTTCTTAAACTCCCTCCCACAGGTATGTCAGGACAAAATCCTCCTATACACAGATGATGCCATCCTCTACACTAGTCACCCAGGTACTGCCACCCTAGAACAACATCTGTAGAATAATTTTAAACTTGCCAAAGACTGGTGTTCACTTCTACACATAACAAACATAAAACTTTCAAATTATCCATCCACAACAAACTAAATAAAACACTTGAGATGGTCCACACATTCAAATACCTCTGGATTGCATTGGACTCCTCCTTATCTTATTCTCAGCATGTTGACTTGATCTCTAGCTAAGCAAATAGGAAGATCAGACAACTGTACAGTTACAGCCCTGCCTCACTTTTGAAACTCTCAAACTAGCAATAAATACAGTTAGGTCCTCACGATTATAGATTATGGTCTTCTTGTATACAACTCAGTCAACAAGACAGCCTTAAAAGAAAAGCCCTAACACTGAATAAAGCTTGCAGATGACTTCTGGGAACTCTTCACCTAACCCACATCTGCAAACTTTATTCCCTCAAGGGGATGGCTGGACTTGGAAAACTATACTCATTATCTATAATGTCTCCTAGTAAAGAAAGCAGCCCTAGGTCTAACCCCTCCAGGGGTCCAAGCCATATTATGTCCAGCTGCACCTACTAGACTTACTCATGGATCACAAAACAACCCTTCAAGGTTATTTCTATTGCACTTCTCAAGGTCAGCGATCCTTTACATATCATGCCCCAAACTGGTTAAACTCTCTCTGAGTGCCCTTCTGGATGAACCAAATAATGGGTCATTCAAATCTTAATTACATGCTCTCCTAGCTATAGTCATATGAAGTGAACCTGCTCCTACAATTGGAAGCTAGCGTGTTCTGTGAAGGGTGCATATCAGTACTTAATCTCCTCCCAGACTGGACTCTGACCAGCCAGCACTAAACCCCTCTATTCCCCGTTTATCCACTTATGTCCTTCCTACCCTTTCATTGCTAATTTTAGCACTCTGATTAGCAGCTGTTCTTTAGCCCCTTTACCTTCTTATTACCTTTACCTTGCTTTCATGACTTCTAGGCTTGACTACTGCAACCCTCTGTACTTCAGGGTCATGGGAGGAACCTCCACAGGCTGCAGCTAGTGCAGAATGCAGTGGCCCAGTTGCTGATGGGCCTTTTGAGGTCCTGTCATGTAACTCTGGTCCTGTGTGCTCTGTACTGGCTGCCAATCAGGTAGAAGGTCCTTTTCAAGGTGGATCCTCTCACCTTTAAGGCCCTATATGGGCTGAGTCCTAATTATCTGTCTGAACTTCGGACAGCGGTGTCCTATGTGTGCTCCTCCACACCTCTTGAAAGGGCCTCCTGGACATTCCGGAGTTCAGCTAAAGTCCCTGGGTGATTGGGCATGTAGTGTTTCTGGGTCACCCTGTGGAATTCATTTCCACCTGCGGTCTGGGAGGCCCTCGACTGAGTTATTTAAGGGAGGCTAAAGGCCCACCTCTTCAACCTGGTGTTTGACTGCTAACATCTTTATTTTAGTTTTGGCCAGTTCCCGAAGACTGGTTTTGAAACCCTATTCTTATTTTATTTTGTCTTTGTATTATAATCTTGTAATGGTTTTAATGAGTTTTATTATGTCTTAATTAATCGCTGTTTGTTCTTGCTTGTGTATGGCACCCAGAGCCTCCAGGAGTGGGCAATTACAAATAAAGTTGCATTGCCTTTCCCCACTTCCATGGTTCCCCTTCTCACCTCCTTTTACCTCTCCTTTACTTATCTCACCACCCCACCACTACCTCCACTACTCTATTCACCCCACGCTACCCTTCCCAAAACCTCCCACTTCACACAAATCCTTCTTGTCATCTCCTCCCAGTTTGCATAAACTTTCTCCTATCGAACCCATGCACCCTCCCACTCAATCTCCCACTTAATCTCCCCAGACAAAGGGAACTAGTTATGCCTGCACTGTCCCCTTATCCCACCTCCAAGAACACCTGCCTTTCCTTCCCTACTTGCCTAATTTTCTATTTTCCTGAAATCCACTCTAAGTTTTATTGTATTTTATTTTAATTGTTTGTAATCTTTTACTTCTGTTTTAAGCCAATTTACCCTGTACAATGATGTGTGTAATGTTAGTGTCAACTGTGTTTCATTGACATAGAACACTTGTAAATGAGCCTTTAGCTCAAAGGTTGTAATCCAAGAACTGAATAAATAAGTATCAGTGATGCAAGCACAAGAAGAGCCTCTGGCAGAAGTGACCTTACAGTGTAACTCAATATGGATCCATAATGACATGGGCAGTAAGATGCAGAACACTAAAACACTTATTTCAGACTTTAGTTAGGCAGCTTTTAGCAAAATGGGAAGAGTGGTGGGTGGAAGTGGCTATCCTGTCTACCATTTCTAAAAGAATGAGGGCACAAGAAAAATGGTCTGTGATTAAGGGAGGGATCCTTAGAACATAAACATGGCTGAATAATAAGGGTAATAAGACAAATGTGGAGCAAACAGGAGGTAAGTAAAAGATGAAAGAAAAACTTGCATTCAGGAAATACAGGACATCAAAGAAAGAGGCTGACAGAGTTGAATATTTGGAAAAAGTAATGTTATATGGTAGGGTGGTGAGAAAGGCCAAAGTAGGTAAGGAATTACAAATAGAAGGGATTAAAGTTGGAGGCAAGGCTTTCTTTAGATACCCTTAGAGTAGTCCTTCAAAATGGTCTAAAGTCAGTTTCTATTTAAGGGCCATTGAGACTCTCATTGTCTCTTTCTTTGTTTATTTACACCAGCTGATACTGTCTTCTGCAGCTACTGAAATATTTATTTAATGTCTGTTGTTGTTTTATGTATTGATCTGATTTATTTTATACTGATTTATTTATGTAATGTTTTATTACTATTTAAGGCCTCTTAGCCCCTGGGAATGGTTGTGATACAAAATAAAGTACTACTACTACTACATAAGTGAAAAGAAATCAACAGGAGAGTATTGTGAAACTAAAAGGAGACTACATGGGTGGAAGAAAGCAGAGGAAAGGCAGAGGTTGTAAATGAAGTATTCCTGTTTGGTTTTACAAAACAGAAAGAAATCTGCTGCCACAGGGAAAGATGGAAAAGTCATGTTGGGGAGTGGATCTTGTGGAATGGTTAATCATGGAAAAGAGAGTACAGAGAGGACAAAGAGTTCTAAAGGTGGATAAATCTCCTAGGCCAGATGGTATGTAGAGATGGGCCGAAGTAGCCCCAATTACGCTCCCTCGAAGTGATTCAGCAGATGAAGGTGAATTCATGAGGCTCCACAACACAAAGTGGAGTACTTCACGTTATAATGGGTAACGCCAAGTCCATTGAAAACAATTTCACATTACTCTGCCTTCCCAAACCACTACTCCACCAATTCTTAAGGCAAAGTACATTGAAACAATGCTCTTTTCTTCACTTCTGCCTTTGTTTTAAGCTCCAAGGATGAATTTTGCAGTGATTCATGGGATTTCAGGTCACATGGCTCTAGATTGTTCTACACAGCCTCAGTTTGGGGTAGTGTGTGTAGGAAGCTGTGGGAGACAGTCTGCTCTGAGAACCCTCTGCGATTCAAACATTCTAAAGCTGTTAAAAAGCCTTTTTGAGTCTTTTTGCTGAAACTTTAGTTAGTCGATTATGGAACCCTCTTGTGCTCATATCATCGAGCATTTATTGTTTGTGTGTGGATTTTAAATGGTAATGTACAACATTCAGTCTGTGTACTGAGAGACAGTGGAAGTGTCTTTGGGGAGGGGCGTATTTGGTGTAGGTAGATTAACTTGGAGAAAAAGACAGTTCTTTCTGTTTTAGTGATATTTTTCTTATAACTGTGTTAATGTACACACAGTAATATTTTTAATAATTCTTGCCATTTTTTGCTGATTGTTGTGGTGCATAATTTTAGTTTGTTTAAAATCGTGGTTACATTACTGAAGTTTTCAATTTACTTCGCATTACTTGGTGTGTGTGTGAGTATGTGTGTGATGTGTGTCATTAAATCAGACACCTTTTATTGTGCCACATAGTAACTTCAGCAATGTGAACCTGCTATCCATTGCAGCTGTACGATTTTTGTACTCTCTGTGGTATCTTTACTGGTACTAGTTCTACTGACTGCTACTGCAGCAGTGCAGTACACTGCCCCCCTCAGCCCGCCCCAACCGCAAAGGTATTCTTTTCCAGATTTGAATTTCTGATGGTGAGCACTGGTTAGGTGTTGTGCCTTTGTGTCTGCATTTCTTCAATGAGCAGCACAATCTTAATCTGTCTGTGCATTTGCATCTCATTAGGGCCCAATCTCCATCTGTAACTTAAATCACAGTTGTTTCTTTGGCTTCCTTCAGAGTACTAGACAGGTGCAGTGCTTAATTCTGCATTAACGTTGTACTCATTAATATGTGTTTTATGTCAGGACCATCATCACGAGTCACTCGTGATACAAATCACATTCCACATCATCATGGTCGTAAATGCAATCACAAATCACGATTCACGATCATGCCATGAATCACAACATAAATTTTTTTCTAGTTGCATGGATGTATTGTAAGCCTGTTTTGTAGTGTCTCTTCAGGCTTCACCACCATACCATTGTACTCATTGATATGTGTTTTTAAGTTGGGAGTTTTAAGCTACAGCTCATATGGGAAGCACAGTTGTAGGCATTCGCATTTCCAATACAGTTTCATATTGGTTATTTCACACCATCGACACCGAACCACATTCTTCATTATCACGGTCACAAATGCAGTCACAAATCACGATTCACGATCACGTCTTGAATCACAACATTAATTTTTTTTAGTTTCTTGGATGTATTGTAAGCCTGTTTTGTAGCATCTCTCCAGGCTTCACCACCCACCATTGTACTCATTATACGTGTTTTTAAGTCAGAGGTTTTGTGCTGCAGCTCATCGGGAAGTGCAGCCATAGGCATTCGTGTTCCTTCTGGTACAGCATGTGAGTTACAGTACTATAATTAGTGGTAGCGAAGTGGATCCAATTCATTCCACAAAGTGATTCATGGAGTAACATGGAACCATGAGAGTACTCCACGATGTAGGGAGTACTTTACTTCATAATGAGGAACAAGAAGTGTCCATTGAAACCAATGACTTTGCATTATTCCGCATTCCCCAAAGCACTTCTCCATCAATTTTAAGGCAAGTACATTGAAATCAACGATTCGCCTCACTTCCTTTGTAATTGAGCTCCAAATGAAATTCTGCAGTGATTCATGGAATTGCAGGTCATATGGGCTCTAGATTGTTCTGCTCAACCTTAGTTCTGGCCTGGGTAATGTGTGTGTAGTGGTAGCTGGAGACAGTTTGCTCTCAGAGCTCTGTGATTCAAAACCTCTAAAAGCTGTTTAAAATGTCTTTTGAGTCTTTTTTTTGCTCAAAATTTGCTACATCAATTGCAGGAAACCCTTCTGTACTCATATCATCAAGTGATTATTGTTGTGTATGGATTTTGAATGTTAATTTAGAACAGTCAGTCTGTGTACTTTGAAGTGTGCTTTGGGGAGGGGCATATCTGTGGTGTAGATACATTAACCGGGAGAAAAGGCAGTCTTTCTGTTTTGGTTATATTTTTCTTGTATAACTGTGTCAATGTACACACACAGTAATATTTTCAGTAATTCTTGACATTTTTTGCTGATTGTTGTGGTGCAGCAGTGCATAATTTGTCTGTTTAAAACATTTGGTTATATTACTAAAGGTTTTCAATTTGCTATGTATCACTTGTAGTGTGTGTGTGAGTATGTGTGCAATGCGTGCATTAAATCAGACACCTTCTATTGTGCCATAGAGTAATTGCAGCAGTGTGAACTCTGCTATCCACCGCACCTGCATGAATTTTTCATACTGCTTTGTGGTATCTTTACTGGTAGTGGATTGTTACTGCTGTGCACTAATCCCCAAATGGCAAAATGTATTCCTTTCAGATTTGGATTTGTGAATTGTGTGCACTAGTTAGGTGTTGTTGTGCCTTTTCGTATGCATCCCTTGAGTGAGCAGAGCAATCTTAATCTGTCTGTGCGTTGCAGTGCCCCATTAATTCTGAGAGACTGCATTTCTCATTACACTCTCATTTCACTTCATCAGCACTGGGAATTTTCTGGACACAAGACAGTAGCATTTCATCAGCACTGGGGAATGTTCTGGACACAAGACAGTAGCATTTTGGGGATGCACATTAATTCTGGTGACTCTGTGAGTGACCACTTGCATGGCTGAGTGCACCATTAATTCTGGGAGACTTTGCATTTCTTGTTATGCTCTCATTTCACTTCATCAGCACTGGGGAGTTTCTAGACTCAAGACAGTAGCACTTTGGGGATACACATTAATTCTGGTGACTGTGTGGGTGAGGTGCTACCAATATTGTTGTCACTCTGCCTTCTTTCACCTTTAAAGTGGAATGACAATGTGATAATAACAAAGTAAGTAGAGCCTTTCCTATGGGGCACTCTGTGTAGTGAAGTGGCCACTAGGCATTCACTGCAAAATGGATTTTAATTTGCTGCATCTCTAATAGTGCAGCCCAAGTTGCTGAGAAAGCTGACATCAGTGCTACAACTCTACTAATGGACCTGTTTAATTGTTCTATGGATTCTAGGATAATACTGCAGGAACGGAGTAGCTCAAGAGATGACCCTGGGAGTTATAGACCTGTCAGCTTGGCATCTGTAGTAGGCAAGGTGATGGAAACCATCATAAAGGAATGTTTATTTAAGATTTCAGAGGCAAATGGACTCCATGTTGACAGGCAACATGATTTCATGTCAGGAGGTCATGTCAAATTAATTTGATTTATTAGATTGGGTTATAAAAGTGATGGACAAGGGGCATGCAGTACATGTCCTGCATTTGGACTTCAGAAAAGCCTTTAATTCAGTGCCATACAGGAGATTGATTAAAAATTTAGAGGACCTTGGGTTTGGAGCAAAATGACTATGTGAATTGAAAACCGGTTTGGGGAAGGACCCAGAGAGTAGTGATGGGAGAAAAGTTTGAGAGGTGCAAGAGGTCAGAGTGGGGTTTCTACAAGGAATTGTCATTAGTCCAGTACTATTTAATATGTACATAAGTGACAGTGGGGAAGGAATAAATGGTCAAATCTGCCTGTTTGTGGATGGCATCAAGACAGGTGGGAGGGTAGACAGAGAGGTGGGAATCAAAGACTTGAGGGAGGATCTAGAAAAACTTGAGAGGAAGTGTGGAATATGGTGACAACTTGGATTTAATATGAACAAAAAAGTAAAGTCATGCACATCAGGCTTAATTTATGAATGGGCGGACTTATGCATGAAACATCCATAACCCACCCATGCAGCTCTCGCCACCCAAAGGCATGCACCAGTTGGCATTCATGACTACCATCCACCTGTCCATGCCCCCACTCCCCCCACTGGTGCAGCCACATGGCGGGGGCAGAGTGCAGGCTCTGGGTGGGCATAGAATAGGAAGTCCATCCTAGTTCCCTTTGTGGATCCCTTATGTGTGAATGCTGGGGAGCCTGGGATGGCTTGCAGCCACCCTGAACTAACAACTGACATTTGCCTGAACAGCCACCCAATGCCCTCCAAAGGTAGCCCAGTGGGCTGTGGCAGCTGTGTGCAGAGGGGTCTCATTGTTGCAGTGCCCCACTGTCAATGTTTTTGAGGGCATGTAGTGACTTATGGCAGTGTTCCCCTCATGTAGAATTGCCACACTAGTGCAGCATGCAAGTTCGTTATTGCTCGTGCAGCATGGCCCCAAGGCACTTCCTGTCCTGCTTCCATGTCCTGCCCCAGTGCAGAGTCCCATGTTTGGCAGGGGTATCCTTCTTACAATGTGCCTGTGCACCTTTGGTAGAAACACCTCTTTACGGCATTTTGGCTCAGGACTGCCCTATGTGCTGCCTTTGCATTGTGCATAGGTATTCATGAATAGGGCCCATTGGGTTTAAGAACTAGAAAGCAGAGTATTGGCTGGTGGTGGTAAGGGTAGCAGTTTCAAAAGAGGAAAAGGACCTAGGTGCTGTATAACTAGTAACCGAAAACCTTTTGCATTGCAGAAGAGCAATGGCTAAAGCAAACAGTATGTTGAGTGCATGCACATCAAGGGGTTTCACTAGCACAAAGAGAGAGGTCATCATGCTGCTGCACAGATCAATGGGACATCCACACCTGCAGTGTAGTGTGCAATAATGAAGTCTCTAGCTACAAGAAGCCATAAGACTGCTGGAACCTGTGTAGTGAGGGCTACAAAGATGGTACAAGGACAGCATGAACTCCCATATGAGGAAAGGTTAAGAAATCTTAACATATTTTCACCTGAAGAGAGGAGAGAAAGAGACACATGATAGAGACATTCAAATATGTCAAAGGCATTAAGAAGGTTCAGAAAAATACAGCCCAGTGGAGTGGAAAGCTGAGGCATCATGCGGCGACCTATTTTCACGGTGCAAGTGGGTCACCAGGGGTTGGCCAGGGGAAGGAGAGGATTGAGCACCTGGAAGACACCTCTCCTCTCCTGGGAAGGGCCCTAGATTCCCCTAGAATGACTGCCCCAGGATAAGGCCTGGGGCAGAATGGGTGGGGACTCCAGCATCGGGAGGGTGCTGCAGGATTTCGTAGCATGTGTACCCCTCCATGTACGCTGCTGATGCATCATGCCCCAACAACAGGAGAGGGACAAAATGGAAAAGAAGTGGTGGTTGACAGCAGGGAGAATCGTCCCTCGGGCACCATGTCTGGCCAACCAGACACCAATGAGCTGGGAGGTGGTAATCTGGAGGATGCCTGGCAATGGGGCTGTAGGGACCGATTGGAGTTGACTGCCAAGAGGAGAAACAGAATACAAAAAAAAAAAAAGAAGGCTCAGAAAAGGGATCACTAGTTTAAGTGAAAATAAAAAACATCATGGGGCACATTTACAAACTTGTGGAAGGAAGATACAAGGAGATCAGTTGACACTTATTTATGGAGGGTTGATGCGTGGTGGCATGAATGTCAGATGATGTTGTAAATCAGATGATAGTAGAGGGCTTCAAGAGGGGTGGGATAGGGTCAAAGGAAGGGTAAGAGGGCAAAGAGATGGTGGGCAGAACACAATGTAATGCAGGTTCAGGTGCTCTGAAGCAGTCGGGCTTGATGGACCACGTGGCCTTCTTCTGCTGGCAACTTTTATGTTCACAACAGTGCAAAGATTTTCATAGAACTATAAAAATTCTGGTGCAATATACTAGACACATCCACTGCTCATTCTGTGACCAGTGAATTTGAAGTTCTTGATTCTGCTGTTATATACATGTTTTCGTTGTTTTCCTCTCTGTGTTTGGGTTGACTTTTCTAGAAAGCTGTTACAGTATTATAAAGAGCAATGTATAAATATTATTTAGACTTCATTGACAAAGAGTAGGAGTTGTGTGTCTGCTGAAGCATCATATACAGGGTGTCTGCAGGAAGAGTCCAAGACAGTAGGGGTCTCTGAAAACTGGTAGAGGTACCTTATAGTACAAAGTGCAACTATCAAGGCAAATTCAATAAAGATATTTCAGAAACACACTACCTGGGGTGGTCTTCAAGAACAATTTGTAATTAAGACAGTCTGTGTAGAGGATCCTATGGATACCCTAGCTAATACAGCCTAAAGGTAAACACAGTTGCAACAATGGACATGAACAGGTATCTTCAGATACTTTGCAATATTAAGAGATTCTTCTGGTGGCCCTACAGTGGTACTCCAGGAAGGCAGGGAATTCTCTAGAGATATCACAGAAATCTCAGAATATACCTAACCTTGTCTTTGTTGCAACTGTAGGGTGAATAGTAAAAATTGTGAATAGAGATGGAGTCCTTGGAGGTACTAAAGAAACACACTAATCTCAAAAAAACTAGTATGAGCACTCAGGGATGCAGGAGGTCAGGGTAGTGAGACAGTGGTAGACCAGAGGGTTCTCCAGAATTCAGCCACTGTCTCACTTCAGGAGGTTCCAGGGCATGAGGGTTAAACTGGAAGTAGCAAGTGCTGAAACATGCTACTTGAGAGCTACAACCACCAGGCCCCATAGGGTGCTCACTGTCACAGCCACCCCAAAGACCACTACAGGCAAAAGAAGATGACTAGTCAGTGGGGGATAATACAGGAATCCAAGTCTGGCTTGTTTGTGGTAATCTAGGCAGTATATGTAACCATGTATTACTGATCATCCCCTTAGGGTATCATATCGCAGAATGCATACACTGAGGTGGTCGGCATGAAGAAAATGTGTGAAATCTGCCCATTGGGATCATGCTTGATGTCACTGAAGCTGATGAAGGACCCAAAGAGTCTGGACTCACAGATGGAGTCAAAATGTAATAAGTGTGTCAGGAGTCTGGACTTGGAGATAGAGTCTGGTAGTGGTGGGTGTGTTAGGTGAAGAGTAGGATGCAGTCTATTATAATATGGCAATAAAAATCCAGTAATCTGATTGTCTGAAGAACTCGGAACCCAGTACTTATATCCCATGATCACAGCACTGGAAGAAGGTCCAGTAGCCTCTTCACAAAAAATCAAAAGTACCAGCCATTCACTGCCATCACAAGTGAGAATTAAGAAATTCCACACAAAAATAAAAAGCTAATGTTTAAACAGTTTGACTAGACACTAGATTTTGTTTTAAAGAAAGTTTAGTTATGTCACACTGATTAGTCCTATTGATAGTTTCTGTGGATTGATATACTTCAACACTATATGTCACTATGCATCAGTACACTTTTAACCATAGCATTAGTCTTAGTGTATAATAATACCTGACAGGGGGGCGGTATTGGGCAATACCGGACCGCTCAGGGTCAATGAGGCCCAACGCCGCAGGCGGAGGGCCTTATAGCTCCTGAAAGGTCTGGCATTGCCCAATACCACCCATCCTGGAGGGTATTACACTTAGAAATGGGCCATTGTATTCTGTCTTTTTTAATCATGTTAAATTATTAAAATGGTTAAGTATTTTATTTATTTTGTTAAAAATAGTTCTTCCACCTGTTTGACAATGCTTTTTGAGATAAGAACACTTGATTTAGTTGCGCTTCTGTAGTTTTGCCTTTTGGAGTTGCTTGCCCCCACTCCCTCTGTGATGGGGAAGATGCAGGAGATTGCTATTTTTATTTTACTACTGAAGTTGAGTCTTGCCATTTATTTTCCTATGTTTGTTGTTATGCAGATGGTTGGTGACTGGGAGATTAGCGGGCGCCTGCCAAGCAGGGACACCAGCAGTGGTACCGAGCAAGATATTATCAGCAGTGCAAGCAGTCAGCAGCAGGGAAAGAGTTCTAAGGCACAAATTAATTTTATTACAGTTACCTGAATGGAACCGTGGGATTCTTAAACTGCTGTTGAGCTGAGGCTGGATCTGGGATTCAAGGAGAGATTGTCAGTCTAATGAACTGGTTATGACACCGGAGAGAGTTCTTTGAAGCTAACAGGCTTTACTTTACAAGTATGGAATCTTTGGAGGGCTGGTCGGGGTAATACTTTTAAAAGCTGATCTAACGGTTTGACAGTAAGCTTTTGTTCACTTAAAACAAACAATATAAAGGTTGCATTTGGGGTATTTAGAGACTGCAGTTGAGAGGGATGTGTGCGTGTGATGTGAGAGATCAACTTGCAAGAGAGAGAGACAGAGATGAAGAATGGATGCACTATCGGAAAAAAATGACACTTCAAAAAAATGTAGTGAGAATTGAGCTAAGTGGAGATTCAGTGAGGGTTTATCAGGCAGTTGGTACTGAACTATGAAGCCATGAGGGCCACTTTCTTTCGCTAAGCAACAGAAAAAAATGGTGGCGATTTGAAACTCAATCAGGTGCTTTCAGCCAATCCGAATGCAGGATGGCACAGAGATATCACAGTGGGTAAAGGGCACTGGGCTGTCCCTTTTAATTTCCTGCTCATCTGTTGAAAGTTAATGTACCCTCTGGCAGGGTACTGGCCAATCAGAGACCAGGAAATTAAAAGACCATTTTCTGAAAAAGTATAGATGTAGGTGTCAATGCATGTTTACAAACGTAAACTGTATTGATAGGTCTTATCCCAATTAAGTGGATCCTGCATCTTTGCCAGCTCTAACTTTTCCTAATCTTTTACGTAAGAAAGGGAAAAGTGATGAGTCCTAAATTGCTGGGTTACAGTACACGGAAGATACTAGCAGTATTCCATGAAAGGAAGCACACCTTTTTATGTTTGGTTGCCAAGAGCATTCCAAAATGTTGGCAACAGAGCTATGAGAAATGAGGACTTTCAAGAACTAGCCATTCAGAGGGCTGCATTTGGGGCCATGCCTTCTCAGCCAGTCAGATAATTACTGTAAGTGCAGCAGACACCGGTAGTTATAGTAAGTTTGCAGCTTATTGCTACTTATTGCCACTAGTCAGCCTGTACTGCACAACAAAACAAGAGGCTTCTTGTACATTTCATGTGAGATTAAACAATATATGTCTTTGCATGTAAATAATAATAATAAAAATAATTTTATTTATACAGCGCCTTTCACTATATCAAGGCGCTGAACAGATCAATAAAGCTTCAACACATGATACAAACATCAAAACCACAAAGATTATAAAATATGTTCTAAAAGCATAATAAATTACAATAAAATTTCACACACTTAACAGTGCATTTAACTTTCCGAGAAGGCCATTCTCCAAAGATAAGTTTTCAGTTCCTTCTTGAAAATCTTCACGGAGGAGCATTCCCATAACCGCATGGTAGAGAATTCCAAAGAGTGGTGCAGCATGAAAATGCTCTACTGCCAGAAGATTTCAAACTCACTCTTGGAATCTCTAACAACCCCATGTCGACCGAATGGAGTGACCGGCCAGGGCAGTAAGGAACCAGAAGGTCTTTCAGATAGGGGCGGACCCTGATTGTGAAGGGCTTTGAAAGTCAATAAAATGACTTTAAAGGTGATCCGCCACTTGGGAGCCAGTGCAGCTCGCGCAGCACCGGGGTAATGTGACAGGACCTACTTGTCCCAGTCAAAACTCAGGCTGCCACGTTCTGCACGAGCTGTAGGCGGCAGTTCAACCCCAGAAAACCCAAAGTAAAGGCGTTGCAGTAGCCGAGCGCAAGGACACAAAAAGCGTGGACCAATGTTGGCAGAGAGTCAGACGGAACAAGGTGCTTAACCCGGCAATATTCCTAAAATGGTAAAGGAAGTCTTGATGACCGGCTGACACTTGGGATTGAAAAGTCAGCCTATTGTCAAGGATCACCCCAAGGTTGCGCACCCATTCAGAGGCTGGAAGCGACACCGCCGAGAAAAATTCCAGACAGTGCGCCAGCACACGACTCCTCAATCTGACCACCTGGGTCCACAATCAAACCCTCAGTTTTCTCCGAGTTCAACTTTAGCCAACTAGAATCCATCCAGTCTTGGATCTCCACCAGACAGTTATTAAATACGAGAGAGCTCCATCCTGGTGGGGTGCAAAAACAGGTATAGCTGGTATCATCTGCATAGCAGTGAAACCTCAGCCCATACTGTCTTATAATGTTTCGAGGGGCAGCATGTACACTGCAAATAACATGGGCAACAGCACAGAACCCTGAGGCACTCCACACAACAAAGAGACTGGGCTGGAGGAAAAAAATCCCTGACACAACTCTTTGTGATCTCCAGTGAGGAATGACTCGAACCATTTAAGAATGGTTCCAGACATTCCACAAATTTTCCCCAGGCATGCTAGCAACACCATGTGATCCACAGTGTCAAAAGCTGAAGAGAGATCAAGGAGAACCAGGAGAACATCTCCTTTGATCTCTCGCCTCAGAAGATCATTTAACACCTGAACCACGCAGTCTCAGTACTGTGTCTTTTACGAAACCAGACCGGAAGGATTCGTAGATATATATGGATGGTTAAATGGTCATCCAATTGAGCAGCTACGATCTTTTCAATAACCTTCCCAATAAAGGGAAGGTTAGAGATGAGTCTATAGCTGGAAAAACAATCTAGGTCCAAGGAAGCTTTCTTCAAGAGAGGTGTCACCACCGCCTCTTTCAGGGAGCTAGTAAACTCACCCGACTCCAAGGAGCACCAGACAATTGCGCCAGAACTGGACCTATGATGTCTACACAACCCAGAATTAGGGTAGTAGGTCCAGGATCCAAGCCGCAACTTGTGGGCGCACATGGATGATCCTCATAGTATCCACGAACTCAGGTCAACAAAAGGAACTCCAGGAGAAGCGGTCCTGTGCTCTCGCACACTCCACCACATCACCCTTAGAGTTGTTGGACACCGTCCGCCCTGATGTCAGCCACCTTGGTTGCAAGTATCGAGCAAGCTCATCGCACTCAATTTGCGAAAGACTTTCCAAACTTGCAGACAGGCTGGGTTGCATAGTCTGTCTACAGTTTGGAACAGCTGAGCCGGTCGATTCTGAGCAACTGCAATCTCCCTGGACAGGAATTCTGCCTTCTTATGGGTGATTGCAGATTGATAACTAATATAATATTCAATCAATCTAAGGCGGTCGGCATCAAGGCGGACTTACCAGCAACTCTCTAACCTTTGCCCTTGTCTCGCATCTCCCTCAGAGTCCCATCAAACCAAGGGGCCCTGGGGTGACGGGAAAGAGGGACTCAGACAGGAGCAATAGAATCCAGGGCAACCGTAATGGCCTCATTATAGGCCCCATACGAGCACCTCTGGACTACTGCCCACCAAAACAAGGGATGATAGGTCAAGTACCGCTGCCAGGCCTTGTGGAGTAACATTCTGTAATGGGCGGTACCTGACCATCTCCACAGGAGCTGGCCTTCTCAGGGGTGAAAAATTGAACCTCACGATGTGGTGGTCAGACCAAGCGACTGGTGCCACCCTCATATCAGATGCATCAATCCCAAGAAGGAAGACCAAGTCGAGAAGTGTCCAGATTTATGTGTAGTAGAAACTACCTGTGTAGGGCCCAAAGAAGACATTAGTTGGAGGAAGTGCTTACCAAATTGTGAGAGTTCATCGTCGACCTAGAGTAAAAGTCACCCAGCACCATTAATCTGGGTGACTCAAATGACATGTCGATGAGGAAGTCTGCCACTTCCTATAAGAAACATTCCCATCTCTGGGTGGGCGGTAGATGAGAGCGATTGAGCCTACACCTGCTACGACTGTGCACTCAAAGGACTCGGCCTCACCCACTACCACATTGAGAGCCCAATTCAGTCTTAAAACAGACTGCAACCCCCCGCCCCTCGGTCCAATCTCAGGTGGTGTAACACTGAGTACCCAGCCAGAGTCATGGCCTCCACTATAGAGCCAGAATTTTCATCCAGCCAGGTCTTGGTGATGCAAGCCAGATCAATAAGGTTGGCAATAATAGCAGTTCTAGTCCTAACAGATCTGGCATTGCATAACACCGCCGAGTTGGACAAACCTTGGAGGTTGTTGGGTCTATCTGCCTACTGTAATCAGTAGTGCCCTTGGGTATGGAAACCAGATGGGGCCGAACCCCACTCTGGATTCCATTTGCTAGGGCATCTTCTGAACTTAATAACCACAACACGGTGACTCCACTCATTCCCCCACCCCTGTTGGCATAACCTGCCCCCTCGCCCTCCACGAGCAATCCCCAATGCCCTACAATGCTGATAAGTCTTGAACTGCAAGGGAGGAGTGCAGAAGGGGCAGAGGGAACGTAAGAGAGGAGGGGAATACCCACCATGGAGGAGGAAGGCCAGCACATGACGCTACTACCAAATTAAACAGTAAAATAAAATAAACCCACCACCAAAATTATTCAAAAAACCCTCACTAACTACCTTAAACTAATTGATAAACAAATTAAATCAATAAATTATAACAAAAACACAAAAATAAGTTAAAACAAAACAGACCCTTCCTACCCCAGTCCTTCACCACGAGGAGCAGGGTACAAAAGCACTCTCACTGCCTAATGAAAACATACAAATATTTAACCCCCAGTTCTCTCACAACAGGAGAAAAATCAAACAAATAACAAATAAATAAAAACAAAATTTTGGACCCAGGGTCCTCACCACCCGAAGACCAGAACAGAATCAACAGAAGACAAAAACAGCAGCTTCTCAAATACAATAAAGATCCAAGACAGTCCAGGTCCATAAAAGAGGCAGTTGTACAAGACCTGAGAAAAAAATTAGTCCAAGGAGATCCAAAGTTCAAAGAAATCCAGCAAATTTATATCCAAAGGATCGAGCAGACTCCAGTCTTATTTACTCCCAGCAGAAACTCCCCACCCGAATATATTGCCACTCGCTAAAGGGCCATGAAAAGAGCACTACCATAGCTCCTTCCATGGTCCAAGGTGATGAGGCGCCTCAGCTCCCTCCTCTCTGATTCTTGCATGTATGCTGAGTGGAAAACTTGTAATTGCTTTCTGCTGCTAATGTGCACATGAATCCATTTTAGATGTAGTTTACTTTGCAGTTATTAGGACACTAGAACAATGATGACCTACCTTTCTGCTTTTTCACAATAGTGAAATGGCTTGCTTCTCATGCTAGAGCAGTGGTGGCAACCCATGGGCCACATGCACTCTAACAGTTAACCTGCAGCCCATCACATCTATCCCTCCCCAAAATGTGACATTTTATTTCAGATGTGTGCCCTCTGCAGTCATTCAGAAAGACCATTGTCTTCAGAGACAACTAACACAATCAAAATGTCACAGATACATGTCGACATCACCACATGTTATAGACCTTCCATGGCTTTGAAATACTATAGTTTTGATGCTGAATACAGTGACTTCATGGACACTTTGATTGATGACAATGGGCTAACAGAGGGACGGCAAATGCCAGCTCCTGACTCACATATCTGTTGCTGAGACAACTGAGGTAACTGAGGAGCCATCAGTGTGCGTCTATAGTTATAGCATAGAAAGTTACATACAGGCTTTAAATTCCTCATAAAAGTTAACACCACAAAAAAAAAAACCTAAGATGTGGCAATGCTGAAGAAATAAATGACGGACATTGTAATTGAAGCCAAGATTTCACAGCAATGTCCCCAGTGAAACTAAATTATATTTTGAGCCTTTACTTCATGGAGGTAAACAAAACAGAAAAAGAAACAAACAAAGCTACAAGCCCCTCATTTTTTCAGTTAGTTGAGAGGTATTTAAAATCAAAGCTCTAACCACTCTTGCTTGCAATTGACTGTTTTAGAACAAACTGTGTAATTCTTAGGTGCAAAAAACATTGAAAACATTAAAAAGAAAGGAAAATGAAGCCAATAAGCTTACCAAAAGAATTATTGCCCAGTTATATGCCAAAAATATTTTGGGGCCCAATACAGTTACGTTATTACAAAGTACCATGTGGCTTGTCTTCAGTGTTCATGTCACAATACAAGTAATGCAAAGATGAGGAACATCAAATTCAGTTCAACTCAATTCAGAATATGAGATAACGCTAAGATGAGGAATGTAAAATGGGTAGATATTTACAGTATGTGAAATCTGACAAGAAGTGCACTATTCATGCATTTATTACTGTTGTTTATTATTTAAGTGTTCCAGTCCTTTATTACATTCAGTTATATAATTTTGGCTTATGACTCCAGAGTAAAGGAGGTCTGGTGAGGTCTTAGACCCATTGGGAGTATTTGATGGTTGCACCTATGACCCCACTGATTATCTTAGGTTGCCCACCACAGTGTTTGAGTACTGCATATCCACTGATCTTTTAGACTATCAATCACTGTGATTGGTAGCCCAACAGGCCAACTGAGATCTACTACCCAACAGTGTTCAGGACTTGCTTGATGTCCCTAAAAGAAATCTAAGCACCTCAGGAAAAATCAAGTTATGAGTTTTTATTTTTAAATCTTGCTCCACATGACTGCTTTTAGTTCAGAAAGAACCCCTATCCTGGAACTATCTCAAACCAGCCCCCAAAGCTTTTCAGTTTGGTCTAGTTTGGCCACCTGGAATGCCTTTGCACCTTACAGAAGGACCAGAGTCCATGGGCGTCACCTCCCTGGATCATGCCTGAGCTTCTGGCCTGCTTCAGGGTGTGATCAGGCCTGGAGAAACACAAATCTACTAAACATCCAACGACTCGCCAAGTACAGCATGCTATGCAATTAATTTACTAAGGCTACTAGACTGCTAAGACTGATTATTTCAACTCCTCATTCCTGACTAACATTAACTCTCCACCTAAATTCTGGAGGGTAGTTCATGCCCTATTCTCTCCCCCTCTCTTCCTCCCCTCTGGTTCTCAAAATAAATAACTCCCTAGTTTCCGACCCTGGCTCCTTGGCCAATGAATTTAATGCCTATTATACCTGTACCACATCTCTTCTAAATTCTCCTTGCTGCCTACTAATTTCATCCTAAGCAGGAAGGTCATGTCAGACAAATCTAATTGATTTCTTTGACTGGGTGACCAAAGTAGACCAGGAGGGCTGTGGAGAAAGCCTACCTAGACTTTAGCAAGGCATTTGACACAGTCCCACACAAAGATTAATAGTTAAATTAACCAGCCTGGGAGTGGGTCCCAGGGTGGTAGCCTGGGTAAAACATTGACTGGACAACAGGACACAGAAGGTAATTGATAAGTCACTCTGAAGAAAGAGGGGTTACTAATTAGGGTACATGAGGTACAGTACTGAGTCCAGTCCTTTTGAATGTCTTTATAAGTGACATTGCAGAGGGACTGGAAGGAAAAGTATGCCTCTTTGCAGATGACACAAAGATCTGCAACAGGGTTAATGCACAAGGAGGCGTGGAAAGGATGAGAAGGGACTTAGCAAGGTTGGAGGAATGGTCAGAAGTATGGCATCTGGGATTCAATGCAAAGAAGTGCAAAATAATGCACCTGGGAAACAAAAACCAGGGAAAGATTACACAATGGAGGGGATAACAACAACAAAATGGAAAGGGACCTGGGGTAATTATATCAGATGACCTTAAGGTAAACAAGCAATGTGAGAAGGCAGTAGGGAGGCTGGGGGATACTGGGATGTATAGGGAGAGGCATCACCAGCAGAAAACAGAAAGTCGTTATCCCTCTGTACAGACAGTTGGTGAGACCCCATCTGGAGTACTGCATCCAGTTCTGGAGACCACATCTCTGCAAGGACATAGACAGGATGGAGGCAGTCCAGAAGAGGTAACTAAAATGGTGCAGGATCTGCAAGAGAATCCATATGAAGAGAGACTAAAGGAGCTTAATATGTATACCCTTGAGGAAATGAGGAGAGGAGAACATGATAGAAATTGTTAAGTACCTAAGTGGAATCAACAAAGTCAAGAGGATAGCATCTTTCAGAAAAAGAGATGTGCAAGAATAAGGGACACAATATGAAGATGGGGGGATGGCTCAGGGGCAATGCTAAGAAGTATTTTTTACAGAGAGGGTGGTGGACACGTGGAACAGCCTTTCTGAGCAGGTTGTGAGTGTAAACCTGTGGGAGAATTCAAGAATCGTGGGACAGACATAGGGCAATTTTGTGGGGTGGAAAAACAGGCCGTTGGTTAAATAGGATCTGCAGCTTATCCTGTAGGTAGGAAATGGGCAGACTAGGTGGGCCAAGCTGTCCTTATCTGCCATCAAAGTCTATGTTTCTATGTTCTATCCCTTCACCTCAGCCAGTGCCTACCCTCCCCCTTTTTCTTTTCTACTATCTCCTCTGATGAAGCTCTTAGTGCCCTCCTATCCCTGAATCCTCTAAGGCTCCTCACCAGATGAGCCAGATCCTAAACTCCTCTACCCATCTGCTCCTGCAATTGCTTATCCAATCTCACTAATCCTTAACCTCTCCTTTATTTCTGCCCAAGTGCCATCATCCTGGAAACACACTGTAGTCCTTCCTGTCCCTGAGGGTGCCGACAATCTACTCCTGGCAACTATTGCCCATTTCACTCCATCCTATCCTTGCCAAACTTCAAGAACATTTATTTCACTGTCAACTATCACCCTTCCTCTCCAATTCCTTTTCTTTACCCCTTCCAATCTGGTTTTCGAAGAATCACTCAACAACCACCTCCCTCCTCAGGCTTACTGACTCCATCCTTTCAGGGATGGACAATAGCCCTGATCACCTCGCCATCTTTGCTGACCTAGCTAAAGTTTTTGACATGGTTTCCCATCCTGTGCTTCTTGAGTTCCTCTCCTCAGCTGGCCTTGCTCCATTAGCCACCAACTGGTTTAAATCCTACTTCATTGGCAGGACCCAGTCAGTGAGAATCTTTGATTCCATCTCCCTCCTCTCCCCATCAACACTGGTGTCCCTCAGGCTCAATGCTTGGTCCTTACTCTTCTCCATTTTCCTTAATGATCTTCCCACAGCCTGCTCATCCTCATCTACCTACATATACACTGATGATACTGTCTTATGCAGTTTGGCAAAACCCTGCTGCTGTGGAAACCAGCCTACAGCAAGACTTCAACCAAATTCAGCTCTGGTTTGCTTCTCACCAGCTTTTTCTAAATGCCAAGATGACAGTCTCAATGACCTTTGGCACCAGGCAGAGACTCTCTAGGCTCCTGACCCTACCCATCTTCCACACCATGATGGGACCAGCCTGGAGGACACCTCCTCATTTAGATATCTGGGGGTTTGGCTGGACCACCACCTCAACTTCTCTGTGCATATCGATGTTATCCTAAAGATACTGCCCCAAGCTTGGTGCTCTGTATAGGAATCATAGTTGCATCCCACTGACTGCAATGCATGAAATTGTACAGAAGATGACACTTCCCATTTTGACTACTGTGACATAGTCTATGGTGCTGCTCCCAAATCTTCCCTCACCAAGTTGGACACTCTATTTAAATCCTTCTGTTGCTTCTCTCGACTCCCCTTCCTGCTCCCACCACTGTAGATACTATAAACTCTCTAACTTTCCTTCCACTGTTTCACAAATGCATCTCACACTGTGCCAAACTAACCTTCAAATTCTGGTTTGGAGTGCTCCTTCCTATCTCTTATCCTCTCTCTCCATTCCACATCCCCACCCCACGCTCTCAGATCTAATGACACCCGCTCCTTGATGGTCCCTCACCGTTCCAACCTCATCAGTAAGACTGGTTTTGCCCATCACTTCCTAAAATCTGGAATTCCTCCCGAAATATGACCTCTTCCTCCAAATACTCCATTACCTCTGCCCTACAGATTACCTCTCCCTCAGCTGTTCCTGCTTTAATTCTCATAATATCTATCCCCAGTTTCTGCCTTCCAACTCTGACCCCCGCAGGGTTCTCAACATCCTGAAGGGGAATCAGGAAATGGCAATCCCTTCTCTTCATATTCAGTTCTTGCTTGCAACCTCTCTTCTCCACCTGCCCTTCTGGATCACCCATGTGCACAACCAACCCCATCTTTTACTCCAATAGCACTTGTGTGTTACCTCAAGACTGCTCCTGGTACACTCGTGCACTATAATGGTTCTGTTGCATTATTACTGTTTTGTATGTTTATATGTTCTTTTGTATGATTTTGGACATGTACTGTAATTGACCTAATATTCCACTACTGTTTATTGTACAATACCTTGAGTTCCAACTGTTGCATAATCTTACATGTTGTATTCTTTGTACTACCCACATACTATTGTAACTGATCATCCTTCACAACCCCATTAACCCCTTTCCCCAGGTCGCACCATGAGATGAGCAACTTGTTTCAGTGTGCCCTCCTGGTGAAACATTTCAAACAATAAATAGGTAAATAATTATTGTATCAACATCTGACCAAACAAAGTCCCTCTCCACCTTAAATGAGCTTTGGATTGATTGTCTCCACTCAGGAGCAGTCCGGTAGGAAATGAAACTACTGTATAATGGCAAAATTCCTTTGTTTCTCATGGCTCTCTTTCCCCGCTCCTTCCCTACTGTTGGCAAAGCAAGCAGGGAGTAAGAAAAAGACAGGGCCACTCGGTTCTCCCCTCCTCAGTGTCTGGTACCTTTTCCCAGTGTCTATGGAATGGAGAAGCACAGAATCAGACAAATAGCCAAAGGAGTAGGATGTATGCTAAATCTCCCATGTGCAAAGTAAGGAAACAGCTCCTCACTTGTCAATAAACAATAAGATATGAATTATCACACTATGTATAAAAACAGTATCCCTCAGCTCTGTAGCACTTCTTCCTCAGCACCCTTCACACACATGCACACATAAACACAGTCACCCACAAGTAGACTGAAAAACATCTGCACCTTGAAAAATGAAAACCAGAAAGCCAATGATAACCCAGGTAGCTACTGAACACTGATAAACATCCAAATGGTGCACCCTCACTTGATCACCATTTTGCACCATGTGCAGTGAAAATAAACTCTTTGCATGAACTTTTAAAACACATACCATATTTGTTTAAGTCACAATGCTGAACAGGAAAATGAGCTCTCCTTTGCATGAACTTGTAAATTATGAATCAAATTTATTTAAGGCACAATGATCAGCTGGACTCATCGGCCCTATATGCACTGCTGCTTCACTGGACCAAGAGGTCTCTACTCTCCCTCCCTCCCCCACGATGCCTGCTGCTGCATGATCATTGTCCAGTGATCCAATTGGAATTTACCTCCAGTGCTCCAGACTTTCAAACCCACCAATCAGACAGGTTATACAGCATGAGTGCAGGACTCCAGAACAATTCAACTTCTGATCAATAGCTCCACAAGGACAAAGATCATGAACTGAAATTATGGGGAGGAAGGTTCTGGGGTAACATCGTAAGTTCTGTATGGAAAGGGTGGTGACTCCATGGAATAGCCTACCTGCAGAAGTCATTGACTCCAAAACAGTAGGGCAATTCAAATCTGCTTGGGATAGACATAAGGAGATTGTCTCTATAAAGGGAGGTAGCACTCAGGGAAGACTAGATGGATCTTTGGTCCCCATCTGCCATCACTTTCTAATGGGCACCTAGTGGTCTTCCATGCTGTGGCCCAGAGCACTAAGAGCTGCAATACAGAGGGCAAAATGGCTGCTGTCTACCTTGAGCATTGGTAGCAGAGGAGAATGCAGTCTGTGCTACTTGCATCTACGCTTGAGGAGAAACGTCAGACAGCAAGGTTGCTTGAGCTCATTTTATTTCTGATTAAGGTATGCCACCTACTGCCTAAGAACAGCAACCTTTACAGATAATCAAATTGCACTCCCATCTGGTCTGCTTGTTTCTGCCTTGTTTTCTCTCGCTACACACAGGAGGAAGACTAGCGAGGAGGCGCTTGCAGAAGTCGAGGCTGTGGTGGTGAGCAAGGGCTGGTCATGCGCCCACAACGTGAGGAGGAGAAGAGTGCAGAAGTTGGATGGAAACACCAGCAGGAGAAGCCAGCAAACTGAATATAAGTGTAGTGCACACAGGTGGTTAAAACCTGAAGGAAGTTGGAACAGAAAAATAAAAAAAATTCTCACAACCATTTTGCCACAGTTGTGCCTGGACACCAGTGGCCAGCTGGAGTAACAGTAATATACTACTGAAGATATTAATTTATTAATAAATGGAGTTTGGGCAGTTAGATTTTAATTAAATTTCATAACAAAATAAAATTTGAAAATCCCTCTTTGTATTTAAAATATGATTTCATACCAAATACGTTGGGTCATGCAGAGCAGAAATGGGGTATTATTAAAAGGAGGATTACAGAGGCAACAGAAGCCTGCACCAAGACACAGAGTAAGAGGGCAGAGCAAGAAAACCATGCTGATTGAACAGCGAGGTAGTGGAGGTGGTGAGAGCAAACAAGAGGCACACCAGAGGTACAGAAGGATAAGGAAGTAAGTGGACAGGGAGGTATGCAAGACAGTCAGAGAGGTGACCAGAAAAGTGAGATAAGCCAAGGCCTAGGGGAGCCGAGATTAGCGCAGGGAATTAATGGGGGTGGGAGACTTTTCAGATACATCAGAGAGAAAAGGAAGTGCAAGGAGACAATACTGAGGATAAAAGGGTGAGGAGTAGATGGAAAAGGGTGAGGAGCAGCCAGAAGCACTGAATGAATACTTTTGCTCAGTGTTCATGGAGGAAAAGGGGACTGCTACCACCATGGGCTGGGAGGGTCGGGACAGGGGAGAGGAGGCAACAGATGGAAGAATTGAGGCAAGTAGAGTCCTAGACGGACTGAGGGCACTGACGATAGATAAGGCACCAGGGCCAGACAGTATCCACCCAGGGTGCTGAGGGAGATGGCAGAGGTGTTGGCGGAGCCACTGGTATGTTCTAGGGCTTTAGAGACTGGAGGTAGAATAGAGATTGGCTGGTAGTTAGTGTGTAATGTTTTATCTCTGTTTTTAAAACAGGAGTGACTACCACAGGTTTCCAGCTTGGGGAACTGTCCAGTGATGAGTCAGAGGTTGAGAATACTCATTATAGGGGTCAAAATGATCTCTGGGGTAAGTGAAATTAATTTGAGATCTAGGCCATCACCACCTGACCTAGCTTTGCCTAGTACTTGCTGTAGGTATCTTTTAAGCTTCAGAGTTTGTGATTATCTTAAGGTAGAACAGGGGAACATGTGCTTGGAGTTTGAGTTTGGCGGTGTTTTGGTCTCTGCTGATTGGGCTTAGGTAGTTGTAGGGAACACCCCACTGAGGTATGTGAAGGCCTCATTGAAGGCATTGGCAAAGGTTATAAGAGCCTGTGTAATTTTTCCATTAAGATTCAGCAGAGTAGGTGGTGATTTATTAAGTTCCCTGTTAGTGCCTTTATATTAGCCCAGAATTTGTGACCATCACCCCAGGAGTTCTCCAGGTTCAGACCTAAAGTGTTTGGCTTTGGCCTATCAGATAGCCTGGGTACATTTGTTGTGGGCAGACCTGTAGTTTTGGAGGTCTATGCAGAGTCTGTGCATTTAGTCTTATGCCAGAGGTTATCCCTGTCACATGGTTGGACAATGAGGTAGGGGTAATCCAGGAGTTTTGAAGTCACTGACCTTCCTTGTGGTGATGGGGTAAAGAAATCACAGGCAGCGTTGAATTTCTGGATGAAACTGTCGAATGCTATATCGACATCACCTTGGAATAGATTGAGGACCAGTTTAGCTGTCATAGGTAGCCTTTGGGGACCTAGTTGCCCTTTTCTTAAGACATGAGTAATGACCTTTGTTTGCTAGGAGATTTGGCAATTTATTAGTCCAGGTTCAGAATATGGGGAAGTGGCCACTTATGGAGTCTGGGAGCAACTCAGCACTGGTGATACATTCTGGGTGGTTAGTCAACAACTAGTCAAATAAGGTACTGGTCCGGTGCTGTATTTGATGTGTGTGGGATGCTACCATCGGGTCAAAATTTATTGTCTGATGGTGTCTCTGCATGGGGCAGAGTCAGGGGACAGTCAATTTACATTGGTATGACCCACCACAATTGTCTTGGAGTTACTGTGGAGGCCAGAGAGGTACTCAGAAGTACATTAAAGCCTTCTGTCTGTACTTTGGGTGGAATGTAGGTGGAGAGAATGGTTATGCCCTTCTCATGCACCCAGGATAATTTTCACTCAGAGGATTTAAACATTATTACCTAATTTTATGGGGGAGTACCTGACCCTGAAGGTGGTCTTTAACATAAATGGTGCAACCACAGCCACATTTCCTACTCTATCCAGTCTGAACAAGATACAGTCATTAGTTGTATTTTGGTGTCAGAGGTCCTAGGTGTGAGCCATGTCTCAACAACCGATAAGATATCTGGCCTGTAATAGGTTACCCAGACTTGCAGCTGGTCAAATTTGGCTAACAGACTGCAGATGCTGATTGAAACAACAGTGAGATAACTACACTTCTAAGGTGATTGGCTCCCATTGCTTTGGGGCAAGGGTTTGGGTGAATGTTGCCTGACAGGAACAGGAGTAGCCAGACCAGTTGAGTTGCTTGCAGCCTGAGTTGTTTTAGAGATTGTGAGTGGTCCTAGTGGTTGTTAGTCGCTAGTATTTTTACTGGCTGGTATGAGGATGTTTAAGATAGGAAGAGGGAGGGTATTTGCCTTGTCCAATGAAGACTGAAAGATGTTAATGCTGTGGAGACAGCACATGAATATTGAGAGTGCTGATGCCAATGAAGAGTTCAGGCAGTTTGCTCTATGTAGTGTTTCTACCCTTCCATTATCAACTGAGGTGGGGTTGAGTGAAAGGAGTATAAAGAAGGATAATACTACTAGGAAATGCTTTAATGGCTACATGTTTTTACTAATGAACGTTGTTGGAGTTTATTACCACTTAGGGATAGGTGGAAACAGGCTCTTTACTGCAAGACAAGAAAGATTCTGCTAATAACTTGGCAGAAGACACCAGGAGAAAGGACTGCTGTGTGACTGAACTTCTATCGACTAAAGAAGAAGAACTTTGTACTTGGACCTTTAATTTAGGGTAAAAAAACCTAACAAACAAAACAAAACAAAAAAAAGGATGCGTTTGTCTGAGTTAACTGAACTCAATGGTTATCTGAACAGTTATCTAGGTGTAAATCTCAGGGGATTGAAAGGACTTAATTGCTGTGAGGTTTAAATTACTGGTAGAAGATCAAGTAGGTAGGGGGAGTGGGTTAGCTAGAAGGAAGCTACATTTAAAGACTGCCTTAGAAAGATTCTGCTAATAGCTTGGCAGAAGACACCAGCAGAAAGGACTGCTGTGTGACTGGAGTTCTCTACTGGGACTATATTGCCCTCCTTCCTTCCTCCACCCTCCCACCCAAAGCTAGTTCTACTTTTACAGGCACAGGATTTGACTGACAACAGGAACTTCCTGTTTGGGAGCAGGAAGTGAGTGATCACAGAGCCAACAAAGACCCAGTCTGCCTCTGAGCAAGTAAGGGGTCTACTGAGAAATATAGGATATTCTTGTCTCAGAACAGGACAATCAGGAGCTTAAAGGGCACACAGGCTGAAAGTAAGGAGAGAGAGAAAAAAACAGAGGAAAGAGTAAGGATTGTAAACAGTTAAGGGCCAGAAATAAGATGTGATTGGAGTGGTGCAGTGCAGTGCAGTGGCTGTGAAGCAGCAGTCTTCGGGGATGTTCTGGAGGATGCAGTGTTGTCCCATCTGCAGGCACCTCTCTGGGCTCAGGGAGGAGGTTGCTCATCTCCAGGCTGAGTTGGCCAGGATTTGTGGGACCTCCTCTTCCATCCAGGGACCACCAGTGCCAATGCCGCTGCCTCAGAGGTTGCCAAGAAAGAGGAGTGATTGGACCACAGGGGCTCAGGGAGGGTGAGGGCAGTAGAACAGAGGCACATCCCTCCAGTTGTACCTCTCCACATCCCTATGCCATTCTGGCAAAGTATGGTTCCTCTATGGAGGCACCCGCAGTGGAGACCAAGGAGGATGCTGGGAACCTCCACAAAGGAGACCCACAGAGGGTGGCAGGGATCCCACAGGGAAGGAAACAACTCCTGGTGGGGACTCCATTGTTAGGAAGGTAGAACTGGGGAGGAAGGGGAGAGAAGCAAGGTGCCTGCCTGGCGCCATGGCTTGGAGGGACAGGAGCAAATCCTCAGGATTGCTGGAGCAGCTGCACAGGGAGGGAGCAGGATGTCATTGTCCACCTAGGGACAAATTTCCTGGCTAAGAAAGGGATTAGAGAAGTGCAGGAGGAGTTTGTGGAATTGGGGAGGGGCCTTAGACAAGCAGCACGCACAGTAACCTTCTCGGAGGTGCTGCCATTCTATGACATAGGGGAGGCTAGGGTGTTCTGCACCATGGGATTCAATCAGTGGTTGAAAAACGGTACAGAGCTCAGGATTTGGCTTCATTGGGGACTGGGGTCCACCTGGAGTGATGCAAGCCTATACTGGCATGATGGGCTGCATCTGTCCAGGAGGGGAACCAGAATCTTAGGTGATAGGTTTAAATGCTTCATTGGCAAGCATTTAAACCAGCCAAGGGAGAGGCACTGAAAGGAGCAGGGAAATCCTAGCCCCCAAAAATCAAGGCAGTAAGTGCAGCAAAATCCAACATAGAGGTGTCGATAGGAGAAGGGCAGGGGTAAATGGAGAAAGTGACAAAGGCAAGAAGGACAGGGATGGGGCAAAAAGGAGTAAGGCCATCAGGAAATGGAGGGTAATGAGTACCAATGCCCATAGTCTGGGCAAACAAGCTCCCTGAGTTGGTGGCCTTGATGGAAGAGAGATGCCTGGATATTGTAGCAGTCACAGAAACATGGTACACTGAGAACCATGACTGGGATGTTAATATACCAGGGTACATAACCATAGGAGAGACAGGCAGGGGAGAAGAGGGGAGAAGCAGCTCTCTATGTAGAGGAATGGATAAAAGCAAATGAACAAAAGAGTAAACAGGAGGAGAGGAGGCACTGTGGGTCACCTTGGAGACTGAAGGGCACCACAATCCACACAGTGGTTGTGTACAGACCCCATGTCAGGGGAGGAATGGACAAGGATATGGTGAAGGCATTCTTAGAATGGCAGAGAAAGGAGATACTGTTGATGGGAGACCTGAATATGCCAGATGTTAACTGGAGCACATTTGCTGCAGCCACATCCAAAAGCAGGGCCATTCTTGATGCCCTACAGGTGGCAGGCCTCAGACAGCTAGTTTCAGAACCCACTCATGAGGGAGCAATTTTGAGACCTCGTACTCTCAAATGGGGCAGTGAGAGGATCTCAGATCTAGAAGCGGGTTGTCATCTGGGAACAAGTGACCATCAAACAGTGTGGTTCAACGTTAAACTCATCTACAGAGTCAAGCCATACAAAAGTGATGGTTCTGGACTTTAGGGAGGCTGACTTTGCAAGATGGGAGAGTGCCTCAGAAAAGCACTAGCAAACAGGCTAGAAGGAGGTGGAGCAACAATAGGGAATCATCAAAACTGCCATCACAGAGGCAACAAGCCTTTGTGTGAAGCAAATAAACAAATCAAAATTAAAGAAAAAGCCACTATGGTTCTCAAAAGAGGTGGCTGTGAAAGTCAGGAAGAAAAGATAGCATTCCGGAAGTATAAGGAAACACAGAAGGAGCAGGACAGAGAGCTGTACCAGTTAAGGCAAAAGAAAGCAGGAGGGAAGTCAGAATAGCAAAGGCCCAACCTGAGGAAAAGATAGCCAACTCAGTTAAGAAGGAGTATAAACCTTTTATAGGTACATCAGCAAGCGTAGAAAGACAAAGGGAGGGATAGTGAGGCTGAATAGAATGAACAGTGGGTGGGCAGAGGGGATAGTGAAAAGCAGGGATACTGAACTAATATTTCTGTTCAGTATTCACAAAAGTGGAGGGAAGTGCCTAATCCAATTAACAGAAGCACTCTTGATAGGGGGTCGATCCCAGTCCTTTCACAGAAGAAAGGGTTCTGCAAGAACTCCTAAAACTGAAGGTGGACAAAGCAATGGGTCCTGATGGAATTCAACCCAGAATTCTAAAAGAATTAAGGAGGAACTAGTGAAACCACTGGCTACTCTTTTAATAAATCATGGGAGGATGGTGTGGCACCCGAGGACTGGAGGAAGGCGGATGTGATTCCACCTTCACAAAGTGGGACCAAGACAGAGGCAGGAAACTACAGACCTGTCAGTCTGACCTCTGTGGTAGAGAAAGTGATGGAGTCACTTGAAGGAAAGAATAGTTGAGTACCTATAGGCCAGTGGGGCACAGGACCCAAGGCAGCATGGGTTCAAAGTGAGAAGGTCATGTCAGACGAATCTAATAGAGTTCTTTGACTGGGTGACCAAAGTAGTAGACCAGGGAGGGGCTGTGGACATGGCCTACCTAGACTTTAGCAAGGCATCTGACACAGTCCCACACAAAGATTAATAGTCAAATTAACCAGCCTGGGAGTGGGTTCCAGGGTGGTAGCCTGGGTAAAACATTGGCTGGACAACAGGACACAGAAGGTAATTGTAAATGGAGTCCACTCTGAAGAAAGAGGGGTTACAAGTGGGGTACTGCAGGGTTCAGTATTGGGTCCAGTCCTTTTAATTTCTTCATCAGTGACATTTCAGAGGGACTGGAAGGAAAAGTATGCCTTTTGCAGATGACACAAAGATTTGCAACAGGGTTGATACAAAAGAGGCGTGAAAGGATGAGAAGGGACTTGGCAAGGTTGGAGGAATGGTCAGAGGTATGGCAGCTAGGATTCAATGCAAAGAAGTGCACAATAATGCACCTGGGAAACAAGAACCCAGGGGAAGAATACACAATGGGAGGGAGATAGTAATAACAACGAAAAGGAAAGGGACCTGGGGATAATCATATCAGATGACCTTAAGGTTAGCAAGCAATGTGAGAAGGCAGTAGAGGGCAGGGGTATAATGGGATGCATAGGGAGAGGCATCACCAGCCAAAACAAGAAGTTGTTATCCCTCTGTACAGACAGATGGTGAGACCCCATCTGAGTACTGCATCCAGTTCTGGAGACCCCATCTCTGCAAAGACATAGACAGGATAGAGGCAGTCCAGAGGAGGCAACTAAAATGGTGCAGGGTCTGCAAGAGAAGCCGTATGAGGAGAGACTAAAGGAGCTTAATATGTATACCCTTGAGGAAAGAAGGGAGAGGGGACATGATAAAAACTTTAAGTACCTCAGTGGAATCAACAAAGTCAAGAGGATAGCACTTTCAGAAAAAGAGACGACAAGAACAAGGGGACACAATTTAAAGATAGAAGGGGGGGCAGTTCAGGGCAATGTGAGGAAGTATTATTTCACAGAGAGGTAGTGGATGCATGGAACAGCCTTCCTGAGGAGGTTGTGGGGTTTAAAACTGTGGGAGAATTCAAGAATGCATGGGACAGACATAAGGCAATTCTTGTGGGGGTAGGAAGAAATAGGCTGTTGGTTAACTAGGATCTGCGGCCTATCCTGTAGGTAGGAAATGAGCAGACTAGATGGGCCAAGTGGTCCTTATCTGCCATCAAAGTCTATGTTTCTATGTTTCTAAGCTACAGTAATTGTTCTTTAAGAGGATGGTGTACTGTCTATACTATTGACAAGTCACCATCCCTCACATCAAAGTCTATGATAACTTTGTCCCTAGTTAAGACCTTCACATTGAATTAGAAACCTATCCTGAACAACATCCAGCAGCGACTGATTCCTACTGCTTGGCTAATGGATACTTCAACTAACACTGGACAGGTTGAAATCCCTACCATGACACCCTCCCTTCATGTGCATCCTCTCTTATTGCATTTCCCAACTTCTGGTCAGTACTCTCATTCTGTTGTGGTGACTGATATACCACATTTATCCTCAACTTTTTATGAGCCCTTGTTTGTATAACTACCCAGATATCTCTCAATCTTTCCTATCCATTTCCTCTTTTGTGGCTGTGATACTCTTTTTAAAATAAAGTGCCACCCTCTAGGCTTCTCATGATCTTTCTGTTCAGAGTATATCCAGCAACTGCACTATCACAGACATGATTTGTGGTGTCTCAGGTTTCCATCATTGTTAACTGATGTACTTCCTCCTCTGCTGTCAAGGCCTAGACATCTTCCATCATGTTCCCAAGACTTCTGACATTTATAGAAGCCATCCTCCACCAGTTTTAAGTCTCCTTCTTCCCTATAGTTCTCCTTCTTTGACTGTCTATCTGATTCCAGTTCCAAGCCCATGTGCACTGTTGCTACACTCCTTTTCCTATTGAATCCACAAATACTATCTTTCTCAATGCTTATTTCATTGGGGAGGCTGCCTGCCCCTTCTTCAGTAATTTGGACCACACAATGCATGGTAGTCCCCCATAAGTTTAAATTAAGCCTATTACTAATATACTTAGTCATTTTTCACTGTGCCTTTTAGTTCCTCTTCTACTTTGATGTAACCTAATATACAAATAAAGTGAGTTGTCCTCAGGGTTCTCTCCAAATTTTCTACATAGCCAAAACCTTTATTCTTGCACCAGCCTTCCAATCATTTGTTAAACTCCTCAGTCTTGAGCTTTTTAGCAGTACTAGTTCTGGGCACTGAAATAATATCTGAGAAAACTTCAGTTTCAAATGCTTCCTTGAGAATCTGTTCTGTTGACCTAAACCTATCCTGAACCTCTCCAACTTCATTCCCTGCCAGGTCACTTGTGCCCAGGTGAATAATCACATGTGGTCTTTCCCTCCCTGTTTAATAAGTTAGTGTATCATTGAGTGTGTCCTTTCCACAGTCATCCAGGTAGATAAACTACATTTTCATGCTGAGCTAAACATCTTCTCTTCTACCCTATACACAGTATAGGATCCCCATGACCAGTACTGTATTGCTTATCCACTTCTCTCCATCCTATCCCTACACATTCTGACCTCCTTCCCTAAAGTTGCAGAACTCTTTCTGAGTTATCTACACCATTGTCCTCCCCATCCACAGCATTGCATGCCTCTCTTCCTGTATTGCACCATTTCCCGACCCCTTCACTTTCTTATTATTTGATGTATGGATTTCTATGTTAGGGACGGTTTACATCTAAATTGAAAGGAATCAACAGCATTTAGAAGCAGACTGTTAACAGATATAAAGCACAATTTAAAATGACACAGGGTGGGGGAGGGTCTTGTGTCAACAAAGTAGAACAGTAAAACTGGTTAAAGAACAGCAATGTAAAATCTCAACCACAAACAATGTAGCCAGTGACATACTGCATTTAAGAGGACCAAGGCCACTTTAGATATCTTAACCTTAAATGCCAGAAGTCGAAAACAATCAAATGGATTTCTTGAAGGCAAAATTGAGTGAAAAAATGTATGATATAAAGTGTCACTGAAACATGGTGGAAAGACACTGATGATGGATCATAATGTAAAGGCTATAACCTACAGTATATCATGTAAATGGAAACAAGATGAAAGGGTGGTGTTGCCCTATATGATTTCAATACTTGAACAGCAAACTATTGACTTCCAATCCCAGTGAGGATACCCCAATAGAGGAAAATGTTTGGGTGGAAATTGAGGATAACCCTAGACCACTTATTGTCAGAACTTTGTTATAGTCTGCCAGCCAGTACTTCTGAATATAATGAGGCAACTAACCATTATGCACAATAGATGTATGACCAACAATGACATCATCATAGTTGGTGACTTCTAATAAACAGACAATGAGGAGCCATGACAAGATTAACATTTATGAAGCATTTCTTAATGGAATAAATTATATCAAGGAATGGAGAAAAGGCTAGAGATATAACAAAAAGTAACACAGAAACATTATAGCTGGAACCAATGAAAATATGTTTTAGCCATAAGAAATGCCTCCTTCCACACTGAGGAAAGGGCATTGTGGACACTCAGAAATGTTGGTGGGCATTGGGTTGTTTTATGACGTAATATACCTTTTAAAATCTGAATATAAAAATGGGTGAGTGGTCATTGTGTTCCTGTACACTTTGTAGCTTGATTTGACATTTACTGTATATGAATAGACTACTCCTTGATTGTAAGTTTTCTTCTTCCTAAGGTTTAACTAAATGCATGTCTTGCTGATTTCAGTATTAACATAGTCAACTGGACTAACAAATCAGCTAAAATGGCATTGGACAAGAATTAGTAGACTTTACAAATGAATGTGATTTGGACTGCTTGGTGCCAGAATCATCACACGGAGAACATTTTTAGATATAGTAGTAACCAATATCAAGGACTGTAAAATGGTTTGCATAGTTCTTGTACCTTTGGAAATAGTGATCATAATATGACAGAGGCAACTTTGAACCAAAGACATGGCAGCCCTTGAAACACTATTGAATTGTTTGATTTTAGAAGGGCCAACTTTAAGGCTATGACTTTAGAACTCAGTAACTGGGAATGGAGAAAATTATTTGGTAACAAAACTACAACAGAAAACAGGTTAGTTTAAAGCAGAATTACTAGCAATGCAGGATGCCCAAGTTCCAAAAAGGAAAAAATCAACTATAAAAAAAAACAAAGTAAACCAAAATAGATGTTCAATTATATCTGAAGATCAATTAGAAACATAGAAAGTGTCAACAGATGGTGACCACTGATCCATCTAGTCTGCCCAAGTTTTGGACTACCCGCCCCACATACACACACAATGTTCCTGCTTTTGTTCTCATGAATCCTTGGTATCTATCCCAAGCATTCTTGAATTCCCTCACTGTCTTGGCTGCCATCATTCTCTGGCAACCCATTCCATGGTGCAACAACTTGAGAAGAAGAACTTGCACTTGTTGCTCCTAAAGCCACCACCACCAGCCTTAGACCATGACCTTGTGTCCTACTGAATGTATTTAGCTGGAACAACTCCTTTACCTGGACTCTGTTTAAACCTTTGAGGTACTTGAAGGTCTATCATATCCCCCTTTGCTCCAGAGAGTATATATTGAGCTCTCTGAGTCTGTCCTTATAGCTCTTTCATGGAGTCCATGTATCATTTTAGTAGCCCTACTCTGGACCATTTCCACCCTGTCAATATCCTTTCTCATTTACAGCCTCCAGAACTGGATCCTGTACTCAAGGTGGGGTCTCACCAATGACTTATACAGTGGCAGTACCACCTCCCTCTGTCTGCTAGTGATGCCCCTACCTATGCTTCCCAGCATACAGTTTGCCTTTAACACTGCCTTCTCACATTGGCTACTGATCTTCAAATCTTCTGAAAAGATGACTCTGAAGTCATGCACTTGGCTCGAGGCAGTAAACTTTTCCTCTCCTAAGTAGCATTCAGCCGTGGTGTTGCTCCTTCCAAGGTGCATGGCCTTACATTTCTTGGTGTTACATTTCAGTTACCATGCAGAAGACCAATTCTCAAGTCTGTGGAGGTCCTTTCTCCTTTGATTTACACCCTCCACTGTGTCAACCCCATTACAGAGCTTTGTGTTATCTTCAAATAGGCCCACCTTCACTTCAGCTCATCCATGATGTCACTAATGTTGTCAGTGTGGCTCAGTTGGTAGCATCCAGCTCTGGACCAGAAGGTCATGGGTTTTCATTCCATACCAGGATTGGTCTTGCACCTAAATCACTGGTATCCAAGTGCAGCATTAGGGGAGTGGTTTACTGCTGGGGTGTCCATCCTTCAGATGAGACATTAAACTGAGGTCCCATCTACCCATCCACGTGCTGTCCTGGCAGATGTCCAGGTGGAAGTAAAGACCCCAGGGCACTCTTTGCAAAGTGTAGGGGATATTCCTGGTGTCTTGGCAAAATTCCCTTCCCATAAAACAGTTCATGCAATTATCCAGGCCGTGTGTGGGTGTTGATGTATGATATGGCCACCACTACACAGTCGGTCAATTCACTATCAGTCTAGAACTGCTTGTAAAAGTGCTTTGGGACACACTGTATGGAAAGCACTATATAAATGCTGATTCTTTTTCTTTTCTAATGAATATGTATAAAGCAAAAGACATATAGAAAATGGAAAGGTCACCCTATAGAAAGAAATAATGATATATACAGTAAAGATTTAAAAATATATAGAACTGCTATAAGAAAAAAATAAATTTAACAATGAAGTCCAGATGTCTACAAATAAAATAAATCTAAAGCTATTCTAGAGTTAAATTCCTAAAAGGGAGAGGAAAATAAACTGGAGCACTAAATTTAAAAGGTGATTTAATTACACAACCCAGTGAGATAACCGATAGACTTAATATATTTTTGCATCTGTTTTTAACAACAATAATATCCTCAAGGATATGCTAAAGAAACCTTTTGCAAAATAAACAACCTAGATCAGTTTCTGTTTTGACCAGACAAAATTACTATGCAACTGAGCAGACTTGTTCCACATAAGGCACCAGGTGACAACCGCATAATTCCTGTAACACTCAAACATTCACCAAAAGCCTTGGCAGAACCTTTCATTGATGTCTTCAGATCATCAACTTGTTATGGGTGTGGTACCCAATGATTGGAAGGAAGCAATAGTTAGTCAATACATAAGAAGGAAATTTGCAGAATATTGCAAATTACAGGCCTATCAGCCTCACCTCAATGATGGGCAATTTTATGGAAAGAAAACTTAAAGGAGTATATAACTATGACCATAAATACAGACAGTTCCTATAACAGGACACAGCATGGTTTTGCAAGGAGCTGTTCTTGTGTAACAATCCTTGTCTCTTTTATTAACCTATAAGTAACGTATTAGACCTAAACATACCAAGTGTTATCTATTTGGATTTTACAAAGGTTTTTAATAAAGTTCCACATAGCAAAATATTTCAGAAGCTAAACACATAAAACTTAGATACTAGATTGAAAAGTGGATTAGTCTCTGGCTATTGGATAGGACATAAAGACACAAAGTGAAAGGGCAACATCCAGCATTACCAGAGTGACAGAGGTGTGCCACACGATTGGGTCCTGGGACTAATTTTGCTCAATATTTGTATCAGTGGCCTCCATCATGGACTACATGGCTTTGTAAATAAGTTTGTGGATGCACTAAAATAGATGGTGAGGCATATAATCAGGATGATACCAAGAAGTATTCAGGCATATCTTGATATTCTTTACAAATGTCCCAGTTATGGGATAGCAGTTCAACCGGAAAAATGGGTTGTACTACACATGAAAACAATAATATAGGCAGTCCATATTTCCAAAAGTGAGGTAGAACTAAAAGCAGTAACTGAGAAAATGGACCTCAGGGTTATTATCCCAATCCAACTTGAACTTTAGAAAACAACTCAAAGGCTGTAGCCAAGGCCAACTGAATCCTAGGCTGTATCAGGAGAAACACAGTATATCTAGAAGTTATAGGGATGATGTTTTGCCCTTTATAGGGCTATGGTGAGTCCACACTTGGATTACTGCTTGGGTTCTGGTCACTATACCTAAAATATGAAATCCATCAACTAGAAAAGGATCCAGAGGAGGTTCATAAAATTGATGTATGGATCGGGAGTTAGGACTATAAGGACAGGCCAAAAACTGGAACTCCAAAGCCTAGAAAGCAGGTGGTTATGAGCTAACCTCATTCAACTATTCAGTTTATGTAATGAGGAAAATCTGCTCACTGAAATGGGCCTAGAATATAAAATTAGCACCTTTAGTTCAAGACAACATAATAAGCAACTCTGAGGGAAATCCCTAAAAAGAACCACATGAGGCATATACTACACTCAGAGAGTAATAAATTATTGTAATAGATTACCCAATACATCATAAATGCTACCAGTATCAATTGTTTAAAAAGCTGCTGGATGATCATATGGACTCTCGAGAAGGCACCTGGAATACCTCAGTATAGCGTGTGTGTGTGTGTGTGTGTGTGTGTGTGTGTGTGGAGTATACAAAGCACATTTGGTGTACATCTACCCTACCATACCTAAGTACCAAGCTCCATCTCTTTTCTACCATCTCGCCTGCTGCATTGCACTACTTGTCTACATTCTGTGCTTATCACCCTCTTGCCAGATCATCTTCAGGCTTATCTATGTTTTCCCACTCGTCCCTGTGTCTCCCTCCATCAATTATTCTCTCATGCTGCAGTGCTTTGTTTACCTCCTTCCCCAGAGAAATATAGTAGATGGTAATAATTTCTAACTGGTACTTCTTCACATTGCAGTACTTCCATTACCCCTGTAAAGCCCCATTAGCTTTTCTCTAACAGTTCTTCCTTCAGTCTCCTTACTGTCTTCATCCTTTGCAGTAATGGGGCCCATTGCATTGATCCCCTATATCCCTTACTGTTCCATCCTTCTCTATACTATTTTTTGTACTAGCCCTGCCTTGTGTTTTGTTCTAACATGTTCAGTTTCTCCTGATCATCTGCAGTTCTGTTGTGTGAAACCCAGTCTTCATAGATTTAAGAGTTAACCTCTTTAGAATCTAAATACCCTGGGTAACATAGGTAACATTGCTCCACTGTGAATATCAAACAGAAATATTTTTTCAGAATATTTTCTTTTCCCGGTCATCCATATCCACCCTCTACCTTTTCTTTTTTGTCTTGGCTATGCCCACGTTTGACCCCACCTTGATATGGTAAAAAAAAAAAGGAGTTGAAACCTTATTTGATCCTTTCTGCAATGCTGAGCTCTGCACTTTTTGTTTTGTATTATCTATTTACCAACTGTCCTTTGCCAGCCTGGCTGGCCTCTGCTTTAGGTAGCCAACACCCACCGCTAAGATCTTTCAATCTGCTGACTGCTGCCCTCATTTTGCTGCTTGGATGACCCAATGTCTCTCTTTGTCATGGGGGCCCTCTTACCCATGGAGGGCAACTGGGATGGGAGAATTTCAGTGGGCACCTCCTTTATTCCTTGCCAGTGGTGAGGGTGAAGCACAGGGGACTCCCAGGATACTATGGTGATGGGTGGATGGGTTGCTGTCATCCGATGGCTAGGTGACCATTTTTTCTATTTTCTGTTCCCCAGCCACTTTGGACACTTGTCACTGTGTACTGGCAGATCACACATGCAATGTGTGGTCAGCCATGCTACAAAGTGAGATGCGACCCTGACCACCAGTAGCCACCAAAGAGTGGTACATCCATGACTTTCTTCCCTGGAAGGAGAGCATCCAGAGGATGTTCTTCATCCTCTCTACTGGCCTTCACTCCTGTTGCCCTGCACTTGGGACACAAACTCAGGTCACCAGCATGCCAGGCAATCCCCTATCACCTGGTGCCATGAGGCCATCTTGAGGTCTGCATTTCTTAACACCCTACTGACCTGTATTAATGTGTCGAGCTATAAATCAATGCTCCATTCTGTCAGACTTATTTTGTACCTCCTGAATGCCAACCTTTTCCTCAGCTTGGCCTCCCACTTCTTTTGTAACCACTTAGGTTTCTCTGCTTTCTATTCTTCCCTATTTGCCTTCCTTCATAGGAAATAATTTGCTTCCCCAATTGAGGCGCTGTTCCACTTGCCTTACACAGGACAGAACATGCGACTTTCTGCAGCTTTTCTTAACTATGCCCCATTTGCCTTCTACACCCTCAACCTTTATAACATATTCCAACCTGACACTGAATAACTTTCTCATTACCCCCAAAATCTTCCTTCGTGAAATCTAAGATCTTAAGATTCTGAATCTGTCCAATATGAAACCTTACTGAAGGTGGTAGTTGTTGTGTAGTGGTTCCCTTATCTACCTGTCCCGGGCTGAGTCCTTGCTTGTAGCACCAGATCAGGATTGCCCCAGACTAATAGGTTCTCTGACCCTTCCCCCGAATAAAGCAAGCAATCTTGAAATGCTTGCACCAGCACTTGACTTCTGGTATTGATTGACTCCACTAGATTCTTCAGTCCATATCTGAGATACTGAACTCTCCCACTAATACCACCTCCAACTGTGTTGTTGCTCCTCTTGTTTCTTCATCCAGTTTCCTGTCCATCTCCTCCTTTTTGTGGTGGCCAGTACATCACCCCATTTTATAACCATGCCTCTACCTTCCACCATCTTAATCCACACTGATTCAGATTCAGTGTCTCCCACCCGGGACCTGTCCTCAGTTGCCTTAATTTCTTCCCTCATATACAGGGCCAAAGAAACTTAGAAACATAGACTTTGAAGGCAGATAAGGACCGCTTAACCTAATCTGCCCATTTTCCCTACCTACTGATAAGCTGCAGATCCTAGATAACCAACAGCCTATTTCTTCCTACCCCCACAAGAATTGCCTTTTGTCTGCCCCATGCATTCTTGAATTCTCCCACAGTTTTAGACCCACAACCTCCTAGGAAGGTGATTCACGCATCTGCCACCTCTCTGTGAAAAAATACTCTCACATTGCCCTGAGGTGTCCCCATCTATCTTCACATTGTGTTCCCTTGTTCTTCTCTTCTTCTGGAAGATGCTACCCTCTTGGACTTTGTTGATTCCACTAAGGTACTTAAAATTTCTATCATCCCCCCTTCTTCCCTCAAGGGTATACATATTAAGCTCCTTTAGTCTCTCCTCATATGGCTTCTATTGCAGACCCTGCACCATTTTAGTTACTCCTCTGGATTGCCTCCATCCCACGTCCTTGCGGAGATGGGGTCTCCAGAACTGGATGCAGTACTCAGAAGGGTCTAACCAACTGTCTGTGCAGAGGATAACTTCCTGTTTTCTGCTGGTGATGCCTCTTCCTATACATCCCAGTATCCCCCAGCCTCCCTACTGCCTTCTCACATTGCTTGCCAATTTAAGGTCATCTAATATGATTACCCCAGGTCCCTTTCCATTGTTGTGGTTGTTACTACCCCCATTGTGTATTCTTCCCTGTGTTTTTGTTTCCCAGGTGCATTATTTTGCACTTCTTTGCACTGAATCCAAGCTGCCATACTTCTGACCATTCCTCCAACCTTGCCAAGTCCCTTCTCATCCTTTCCATGTCCCTTGTGTATCAGCCCTGTTGCAGATCTTTGTATCATCTGCAAAGAGGCATACTTTTCTTCCAGTCCATCTGCATGTCACTTATAAAGACATTAAAAGGACTGGACCCAGTACTGAACCTGCGGTACCCTACTAGTAACCCCTTTCTTCAGAGTGGACTCAGTTTATTATTAACTTGTGTCCTGTTGTCCAGCCAATGCTTTATTTTAGGCTACCACCCTGGGACCCACTCCCAGGCTGGATAATTTGTTTATTAATCTTTGTGTGGGACTATGTCAAATGTCTTGTTAAGTTCTAGGTAGACCATGTCCACTGTCCTCGGTCTACTACTTTGATCACCCAGTCAAATAAATTGATTAGATTCATCTAACATGACCTTCTGGCTGTGAATCCATGCTGCTTTGGGTCCTCAGCCCACTGGCCTCTAGGAACTCAACAGTTCTTTCCTTCAGAAGTGATTCCATCATTTTCCCTACCACAGAGGTCAAACTGACAGGTCTGTAGTTTCCAGCCTCTGTCTTGCTCCCACTTTGTGAAGGGAAATCACATTGGCTCTTCTCTAGCCCCTCAGGTACCACACTATTCTCCCATGATTTGTTAAAAGGGTAGTCAGTGGTGTCACTAGTTCTCCTTTAGTTCTTTTAGAATTCTGGAGGAATCTCATCAGGCCCTATTGCTTTTGTTCACCTTCAGTTTTAGGAGTTCTTTCAGAACCCTTTCTTCTGTGAAAGGACTGGGATCGATCCCCATCCAGAGTGCTTCTGTTAATTGAATTAAGTACCCCCTCCTCCTTTTTGTGAATACTGAGCAGAAGTATCTATTCACTATCCCTGTTTTTACTGTCCCTCTCTGCCCACCCACTGTCCATGCTATTCAGCCTCACTATTCCTCCCTTTGTCTTTCTATGCTCCTAATGTACCCATAAAAGGTTTTATCCCCTCTAACTGAATTGGCTATTTTCTCCTCAGTTTGTTCCTTGCTGTTCTGACTGCCTTTCCTGCTTCCTTCTGCCTGCCTTAACTGGCGCAGTTCTCTGTCCTGCTCCTTCTGTGTTTCCTATACTTTCTAAATGCTGTCTTCTTCTCCCTACTGGCCCCTCGCCATCTCTTTTGAAAACCATAGTGGCCTTTTTCTTCATTTTGATTATTTGTTTCACACAAAGGCTTGCAGCCTCTGTGATGGCAGTTTTAATTGTTTCCGTTGTTGCCCTCCCTCCTTCTTGCCTGTTTGCTAGTGTTTTCAAGGTACTTTCCCATTTTGCCAAAGTCAGCCTTCCTGAAGTCCAGTACCTCACTTTTGTATAGCTTGACTTCTGCAGTTGAGTTTATCGTGAACCACACTGTTTGGTGGTCACTTGTTCCCAGATGGTTACCCACTTCTAGATCTGAGATCCTCTCATGTCCCCATTTGAGAGTACAAAGTCTAAGACTGCTCCTCCCGAGTGGGTTCCAAACATTTGCTGTCTGAGTACATGCCCCTGTAAGACACCGGTGAATGGCTCTGCACTTGTCGTGGGTGTGCTGCAAGCAGTGCTCCAGTTAACATCTGCATAGTTCAGGTCCCCCATCAACAGTATCTCCTTCTCTACCATCCTAAGGATGCCTTCTATCATATCCTTGTCCATTCCTCCTGAGATGGGGGTCTGTATAACCCCTGTGCAGACTGGTGCACTTCCAGTCTCTTAGGTGACCCACAGTACCTCCTCTCTCCCTGTTTACTCTTTTTGTTCAGTTGCCTTTAACCCTTACCTAAATAGAGCACTCCTCCTCCTCTTCTACCCTCCTGTCCCTCCTGTAGGTTGTGTACCCTTGTATGTTAACATCTCAGTCATGGCTCTCTGTGTACCATATCTTTGTGACTGCCATGAAATCCAGGCATCCTCTTCCATCAAGGCCACCAGTTCAGGGAGCTTGTTGTCCAGACTACAGGCATTGGTACTACACCTCCATTTCTTGATGACCTTACCCCTTTTGCCCCATCCCTGTTCTTATTGCCTTTGTCGCTTTCTCCATTTACCCTTGCCCTTCTCCTATCAACATCTCTATCTTGATGTTAACCTAACTACCTTGATTTTTTGGGGAGGGGCTAGATTTCCTGCTCCTCTCCAGTGCCTCTCTCCTGGCCAGTTTAATGCTCGCCAGTGAAGCATTTAAACCTATCGCCAAGGATCCTTGGTCCCTCCAGGACAGATGTAGACCATCATGCCAGTATAGGCCTGAATCACTCCAGGTGGACCCCAGTCCCAATGAAGTCAAATTCCTGAGCTCTGCACCTGTTTTTCAACCACTGATTGAATCCCATGGGTGGAGCACCCTAGCCTCACCCATGCCATAGATAAGCAGCACCTCCGAGGTTACTGTGTGCTACTTGTCTAAGGACCTTCTCAACTGCCACAAACTCTTCCTGCACTGCTCCGATCCCTTTCCTAGTCAGGTCATTTGTCCCTAGGTGGACAATGACATCCAACTCCTCCCTGCAGCTGCTCCCCACGACACTGGAGGATTTGCCTCGTCCTTCAAACCATGGCACCAGGCAGGCACTTACCTCTCTCTCCCTTCCTCCCCCCAGTTCTACTCTCCTAACAATGGAGTCCCTCAACAGCAGTTGTTTCCTCCCCTGTGGGGTCCCATGTCACCCTCCTGTGGGTCTCCTTTGTGGAGGTTCCCAGCATCCTCCTTCTTCTCCACTGTGGGTGCCCATAGAAGCCACCCTTTGTCAGAACAACATATGACCAGGAGGGTGCAACTGGAATGTTGCACCTCTGTTCCACCACTCTAACCCTCCTGAGCCCACCGTGGTCCAACCCCTCTGCCTCTTTCTTGGCAACCTCCGAGGAAATGGTGATGACCCTGGTAGTCCCTGGGTGGGTGAGAGGTTCCCCAATCCTGGCCAACTCAGCCTGGAGATAAGCAACCTGCTCCCTCAGCCCAGAAAGGTGCCTGCAGATGGGACAACACTGAATTCTCTGGAACATCTCCCAGAAGACTGCTGCTCCACAGCCACTGCACTGCACTCTCCATCATGTCCTTTTCTGGCCCCATAACTGTTGTTTTTGAATACTTACTTTTCCCATTTATTTATTTATTTTTCTAGCTACTTACTACTACCTCCGTACCCTTTAAGCTCCTGATCTTCCTGTTCTGAGACAGAAGTTCTATTGTTCTCAGTAGTCTGCTTACCTATTCAGAGTCAGACCTCCAGCAGCTGGGGGCGGGGTGGAGAGCTACTCTTTCCTTCTAGGATGGTGAATTTTTGTGGTCTGTGATCACTCCCTTCCTGCTCCCAAACAGGAAGTTCCTGTTGTCAGTCAACCTATGCCTATAAAAGTAGAACTAAGCTGGTGGGGGGGTGGAGGGGAGGTAAGGAGGGCAACATAGTCCCAGTAGAGAAGTATAGTTATAACAGCAGCTCCTTCCTCTTGCTGTTCTCTGACTGTTCTCCATCAGAAGCTATCTAGGTCAGTTTTAAATCCAGAACACCTAACTTCCTTCTAGCTAAGACACTCCCCTATTTTACAGTTCCTTCTACACCTAGATAATTGCAGAGATAACATTTCTCTTCAGCCAACTCAGACAAATGCACCAACTCTTTTTTTTGTTTTGTTTTACCCTAAATCATAGATACATGATACATATACAGTGTCGGCAGATAGAGGCCTATGGCCCACCTAGTCTGCCCAAAAATCGATGGTCCCAGTAGTAGAGTTCTAGTTCTTTAGTCCCAGTAGAAGTATAATTATAATAGCAGCTCATTCCTCTTGCTGTTCTCTGCCTGTTCTGTCAGAACCTATCTAGGTCAGTTTTAAATCCAAAACACCTTGCTTCCTTCTAGCGTTTCACTCCTCCTACTTTACAGCTCCTTCCACACCTAGATAATTGAACAGATAACAATTTCTTCAGTCAACTCAGACAAGCACCTAGATAACTTCAAAGATAACAATTCATGTCAGCCAACTCAGACAAACACACCAACTCTTTTTGTTTGTTTTGTTTTTACCCTAAATTGAAGGTCTCAGTAGTAGAGTTCTGGTTCTTTTGTCCCAGTAAGAAGTATAGTTATAACAGCAGCTCCTTCCTCTTGCTGTTCTCTGCCTGTTCTCCATCCCCTTAACCCTATTCCTTCTCATGATATCTAGGAACTTTTGGATCTCAGTCATAGTACTGTGCTGCCCATTTTTCAGTAATGACCACCAAACACACTGTAAGTTGTTTTTCATGTAACATGACTTGTTTCTGTAGCACATTTTTCCAATGAGTAATATAAACGTATTTCAACAAGGCATTTTCCTGTAACAAACTTGTTTTCACTAAGCAAAGTTTTGCTATACTTTCATCCTTCCTCGCAAAGTTCCTTGAATTTGGAAACTTTACTTGTAGAAACAAATTCCATCCAGTTCTTGTTGTTTTCATCATACAGTGTATCCCTATGTCTATATTTATTTATTTTATTTATTTAAATATTTGGTAACCAGGAAAGGCACACTGAGCGAGGCTTGTTTCAGGTGCGAAATGAATATACAGCATGGATATGATTTATATGTTTGATCTTGCCAAAGTAACACTGTAAATGCATATTTTGTATCCCAGTCATTGCTAATAATGTACCTATGGTTTAGGCCACCTACTTTTTTTTCATTATATTTTATTAGCTTGTTTCTGTAAAAAATTAATGCACCAGCAAACCTACACACAAAACATGGCTTCAACCTATCTGGTTAAAGAAATGAGTATAAAATATATATCCTTATGAACTTTAATCACCATGCTTGTTTGTTAAGAAATTCTCACAAAGATTGCAGGTGTCGGAAAGAACAGAGGTATATTGGCTAATGCTTGATGGTTTCTGAAATGCAGCAGGTGGTTCAAACTCTCAAACCACAAACCATCTTGGTGGACATAGATATACTTAATAATAGCTTGCCTTCTTTCAAAAGATTGTTTGTCGTCTCAAGTACTAGAATAAATTATTCTCAGCTGTGACAGAGTGTATGTCTGTAACATTTCTTCACCAGTAAACCATTTCATAACCCGCAACACAGACAAGACTGGTTTTAACATGGGCAGTTTGGGGATTTGTTCCAGCCCCATCAGAGCCCAATAAAGGAGAGGTCAAACAAGGGGAAAAGGATGTTTTATTATGTGGAGACAGCCAGAGACTGAACTGCAGAATATGTTTGTAAAGTTGTATGTAAGCCATTTGTTTTTTCTGTTGCTAATGTAGGCTGATTTCTCATTTAATTTAAATTGGCTTCTGGAGTGTTCTATCACTTAGTGCCCCTGAGAAGTCACCCTTGTTCACTATCTGTTACCCATGATTGGCTTTAGTGGTGGGATCGAACTTTCCTTGTCTAAATAGGCATAAGATTGATTCAGACAAAGTACTGAAATGGCAAGCAGAACAGCACGCACAACAGACCCAAATGTAAACAGACAGGATGGCTCAGCAAGTGCAACAGCAGATTCAGAGACACTAGCAGTAGATGCAATACCAGGCTCAGGCAGAGACCAACAACTGGCACCATAGGTCCAGATGTAAATGGACTGGATGATCAGCAAGCATAATTGCAGGCATAGAAACACCGGCAACAGCAGTAGTTAATGAAGCAGGTGCCACAAGCATAGAAGGAAACTATGCCCCAGCTCCAGGTCACAAGGAATCCACGTCATGTAAGACCTCATCCTATGCTAACAAAAAAGGGTCCTGAGGATGACCTCATGGCCTACCTTACAACTTTTGAAAGAGTAGCTGAATTACTGCCTGGCCAAGAGAAAGCTGTGCTGCTCTCATTGCACTGTATCTGACTGGAGATGAGCATGTTGCATACAGAAGACTAAATAATGCCTCAACCATAAACTATGATCAGGTAAAGACAACTGAAGAGAGTTACCAATAGGACTTTCACACCTTGGCTTTCAAGGTTGGAGCATGATCAAGAGTGTTTAGCAACAGTTGCAGGACATGGCTACTTGGTGTTTGCATAGATACATAGATACTCATGGAAGATAAGGACCTTGGACCACCTAGTCTGTCCAATTGTGCATGTAATTTTGCCTCTTCAAGCTTCTCTTGAATTGGTGTCCCTTCCCTAACTGCTAAAATCCCACAATGTTTATCCCATGCATTTTTGAATCCTGAAATCATTTCAGCCCTCACCACCTCCTCTGGGAGGGTGTTCCACTTGCCCACCACTCCTTTCCATGAAGAAATACTCCTCACATTACTTTGAACCTCCCTCCTCCAGTTTCATCCCATGACCCCTAGTCCTGGAACATCTCCTCTGAAAATAGTGTGTTCTGCACATTGTTTCTCCCCATGAGGTACTTGTATGTCTCATCATACCTCCCTCTCTCCTCTCCTCCAGGGAGTACATATTCAGGTCCTTCAGCCTGTCCTCATAGGACTTGTGATAAACCCTGTACCATCTTGGTTGCCATCCTCTGAACTGTCTCTCTACCCTGTCTATATCTCATGTGAGGTAAGGCCTCCAGAACTGGACACTGTACTCCAGGTGTGGCCTCACTAATTGAAGAGTGGAATTATGAACTGCCTTTTCCTGCTGATGATGTCCCTGCCTTTGTATCCCAGTATCCTATTTGCTTTACCCACTGCCTTGTCGCACTGACTCCCAACCTTTAAGTCATCAGAGATGGTGACCCCAGGTCCCTTTCCTGCTTGGAGCATGCTATATTTTCCTCCCCAGCTGATATATTGCTACAGAGCTTTTGTGCCCCATGTGCTTTATTCTGTACATTTTGCATTAAATATCAACTGCCACACCCTTGACCATTCCTCAAGCTTCTGCAGGTCTCTCCTCATTCTATCCACTCCCTCCAGCGTGTCCACTCTGTTACAGAGTTTTGTGCCATCAGCAAACAGGGAAATTTCTCTTCTATGTTATCCGTAATGTCACTGATAAAGATGTTGAAGAGGTTTGGACCCAGCACTGATCCCTGTGGCACTCCACTGGTCACCCTTCCTCTGTGGAGTGACAGCCATTTACCACCGCCATCTGTGTTCTGCCATCCAGCCAATCTCCCACCCACCCTACTACTGTTCTACCCATGCCCATATTGCCTAGCTTGTTTAAGCGCCTCCTATGGGGCACAGTGTCAAATGCCTTACTGAAGTCTAGACAGGCCATGTCCACTGCCCCACCAATCCACTTCCCTCGCCACCCAGTCCAAAATTCAATGAGGTCGGTTTAACCCAGCCTCCCAAGTAAAACCATGCTGCCTTGGGTCCTGTAGACCACTGGCCACAAGTTGTAACACTAATCTCCTTCAGTAGTGGTTCCATAATCTTCCCCACTACTGCAGTGAGGCTGACTAGTCTGTAGTTTCTGGCTTCCTCACTGTTCCCGCTCTTGTATAATGGGACTACATCAGCTGTTCTCCAATCTTTGGGCACCTCACCTGTTTCCAGTGATTGGCTAAAGAGGGTCAACAAAGGTTCGCCACCACTCCTCTGAGGAGCTCCTTCAGCACCCTGGGGTGCACCCCATCCATGCCCATAACTTTATCAATGCTTATTCCTTCCAGTTCTTTAGGACCCTTTCCCATGAAAAGAGACTTGTATCAATTTCTGTGCCCTTCCCTTCTGTACTCCATTCTGGCCCACTACCCATACCTTCTGCTGTAAAGATGGAGCAGAAATATCTGTTCAGTATGCCTGCTTTACTGTTGTCATCCTCAATACTACTCTCACCTTCACCCTTTAGCCTCACTATTCCTCCCTTTGCCTTCCTTTTTCACTTATGTACCTGTAAAAGGGTTTGTCCACTCTAACCACTGTTTTCGCAATGCCCTCCTCTGTCTGAGCTTTGGCATCCTTACTGCCCTCCCTGCTTCCCTTTGCTTCTCCTGGTATCTCTCCTATCACCTTCTGCCTGGTTTAAAACCAAAGATATGCACCAAAGTGAGATCATGGATTTAATTAACCTGAAAAGCCAGCATTACTGAACCACTCTAGCTGCAGTAGTGAAAATCATAGATTACTACCTGGAGGCTGAAAACCAGAGGCTGTTATGAAGAGTGAATCCATGACGAACTTCAGGCCGTTATCCAAGGAGAAGGTCCCCAAAAGAGAGAAAAGGTACGTTGGAAGATAGTGACAAATGTATTAGTACGGTCAAGTGGTGAAATATTACTTACTTCTCTAGTTTAAAAGGTATAACCCCAAGGTCTTGACTATTTTCCCAGTTTCATGACACTGCTCTCTAGTGACCAAACTGGGGTGGGGGAGGATGGGTACAAGTCACAGACCTTATAGTACCACTGTATGTTTTTGTTGTGGTACAGCGGGGCATCACTAAGTTTTGTGACTACATGAACTGTTGCTTTGTGGAATGCATAGCTACAGTCTACATGTGGTCCCAGGTCAAAATTCCATGAACAATAACAGTGAGAGCAGGGAACTGAACAGTTACAGTTCTTGGGGATTCAGGGTCCAGGCAGACATTAGTTAAAGAATCAATAGTGAGACCCAACATAGTTCAGTGGGAGATCCCATTAAATTGCGTGTGTGTGTGTGTGTGTGTGTGTGTGTGTGTGTGTGTGTGCATGCCTGCATGCATGTGTATATATACACCATAAATACCTTACGGCCCTAGTATGGTTAAAAGTAGATAACTGCAGGAATAATAAAGGTAGGAAATTCCAAAACCATCCGTAGTCTTGGGCTGAGACTGGAAAGGGTTTCATACCTTCCTGCAGAGCAATACTAAAATGTGTGTCCAAAGAAGACCATGCAATCAGAGGGACTGGAACATGTATTCCTTTACCAACTCTGAACTCTTTAGCACAGGATAGAAGTCTTGGAAGTCCTGGGGTCAGAAATGGAGGCAGAGAAAGAAGAGGCCCTCTAACTGAGATGGTATTGGTTATGGTCAGCAAGGACCCAGGTTCAAGGAAAGTCAGAGGTGACAGATGAAGACACGGCATTCATAACTACAGGAGGTCATGAGATCCTTCCAGAGGTCATGCCACATGCTTTCAAAAACCTGGCCAACATCAAAATTCTGAGTAAAGGGCTGCTAATGTTATCAGGAATGCGAACCACAACATAGCAGTGGGGTCTGTTCATGAAAAGGGGTTACCAATGCCCACCATACAATGCATACCACATTTTTAAACTCAAGAATGGTCAATCGTATGTTTTTTACTAAATCTGAATGCTGGCCATCTGTGCAGATAAATAACATAACTACAGAATTCTAGGGTATCCATATATTTTTTTTGATGGGTGTCTCACTATTTTGCTGCTTTTTACCTGAAAAGTGTGACATGCAAAAACATGTTTTACTAATTGTTTTTGCAAGCTTTATTTACTGTTTTCCTTAATAAAGTAAATATGCTTACTAATCTGGAGTTGTGTTTTTTATTATCTCTACTCTTTAGCGCATTGTAATGCTCTATTTTTAATTTGTGCAGCTTCATATTTCATGTGATGAATGTAACAGTTCGTGTCACAGCAATTTTCAATCAACTGAATGGCCCTAAATCTGTAATTGTGCTATTAGCACTTTAAAAGATTTTCTGGCTTCTCCTAGTTTGCCTCCTTGTGATAATATACTGTGTTACTGCCTGATCTAGCTTTCCCACAGAAGGGTGAGCAACCTTGACCCTCACTGTACTTGGAGTTACATCAGGCCCAATGTTTACCCGGCCAGTCTGTGACAGTTGCAAAGTCGTAGCCTGCTCATCAGAACCAAGCAGCAACCACCAGAGAGGAGCTGAGTTGTGGTTTAAAACTCATTGTTTGCATGTGGCTCCTCCATTTTGTAGGGCTACATTCCATGAAGATAAGCACTGCATGCAACAATGAGGGCTGGTTACATTCACCACATGTAGGCTTTGGTTATCATCATTCACTGATAGTGGAGCAAATTTTCAGAGAGTATATTTCATGACAACTGCATGTCTAGTGAAAGTGCTGGGCATCAGTTGTAAAAGGATTATACTATGTATATGAGGTGGAGGGTTAAAATGAATTTTCTTTGTGGTGTCACTTGTTACATTCACCACAATATGTGTGTCAAACATCACACCTGCCAGTACTGTTATTATTGTCAAATTCCTCCAGGTTTTGTAAGACTATGTCAGTTCTTGATAGTAGTGTGATAGTCATGAGGCATGTCCAGCAAACTTTTAAAACTGAAACAAATGTGTGGTATCACTTGCTACATTCACCACGTTATGTAGTGTTAGGCATCACACTTGCCAGTAGTGTAATTGTTGAATTTGTTCATGTGTAATAGCAGTATGTCAGTCAGTAGTAGTAGTAGGTTAGTTGTTAGGCAAGTTTAGTATAGTTTTAGTAAGCCAAACATAAGTGTGTTGTCACAAGTTACATTCACCACGGTATATGAAGTCAAACATCACACCCATCAGTAGCATTAATTTTGTCAAATTTCTCCAGGCTTTATAGCACTATGTCAGTCATTAGTAGTAGCATGTTAGCCATTAGGCATATTCAGTAAACTTTTTTCTACTGAAACAAATGTGTAGTGTCACTTGTTACATCCACCACGGTATGTGGTGTCAAACATCACACCTGTCAGTACTGTTATTATTGTCAAATTTCTCCAGGTTGTGTAGCCCTGTGTCAGTTATTATTAGTAGCATGTTAACCATTAGCATGTCCAGTAAACTTTGTAAAACTGAAAAAGTGTGGTGTCACTTGTTACATTCACCACGGTGTGTGATGTTACAGCATTACACTTGCCAGTAATGTAATTGTCAAATTTGTTCATGTTTTATAGCAGTATGTCAGTCAGTAGCAGTAGTATGTTAGTTGTTAGGCATGTTTAGTACAGTTTCAGTAAGTGAAACATAAGTGTGGTGTCACTTGTTACATTTACCATGGTACACGGTGCAAAACATAACATTTGCAACTAATGTAATGTAATTCTTATAAATATTTGTTTCTCGTGTTTTAATATAACTTATTACATATGTTTATTAAAGATGTTACTACTAAAACAAATGTTTTGTGTCAGGTGTTACATTCACCACGGTGGGTGTTGTCACTTGTTACACTCATCACAGTACAGTTCTTTTATCTAGGAACCTGTGAGGCTTTTATCTCCCAAGATGTTTCTTTTTACATACTTGAGTCATAAAATCTTGAAATGCTTCACAAATGTAATCTAGAAATAATCTGAAAATGTTGCCCTCATGTCACACTTTGGTAACCCCTTTCATGAACAGACCCAGTGGTAAATGGTAAAGAGGTAGATTAACAAAAGCACAATGTTTTCCAAGGTTTGAATTTTTTTGTACAGTTTCTTTATGCACCTACCTAACTGGGGCATCTATCGGAGATCCATAATCTGCTCTACTGCTCCACTGAGGTCTGAACCGCACTCCCATCACTACATCGGGTTCAGGACCCCGGCCTCCCAGCCCTAAGGAGAGGCCCACGAGTCCCCAAGGGAGAGTTGGGAGATGCGGCTGATGCTGTGCATGTGGCTGGGGCAACTAATGGTCTCACGCCACCCAGCGGTAGGGATTTTTTCTTTTCTTTCACCCTATTGGCTGAGAGTGCAACGACTCCAGTGTGATGTGTGCTCACTCCCGAGCCCACCCACAAGAGCGCTCCCCAGCCAATCCCCATTCTTCTTGGCTCTCGACTGCTGTAACCCCTGGAACCACCAGAGGATACCAGACTGCGAGAGCACAAGATCCCACCCAGGGAGGAGAGCTGTCCTCTGGACACTCAATCCTCCTCCCTATGACTCCCAGCATGCCGGGCTTATTCCCCAACCCGGGTCATCAGTATGGTACTAGGTATGGTGTCCAGTGCCTCAACCTACGGCGCCCACTGGGCTGGCTAGGTTTGAATTGAAAGATGATATTTGTACAGAGTAGAGCCCCAGAAACTAATGAAAACTTTATTTTAAAGGAGAAGAATCAGAATTAGACAAAACATACGTTGAGCAGAGTGTTTTGATTTGCAAGTGTAGTCCTAGTGTGTCCTTCTCTTGTCTGCTATTAGGTCTTTTCTAAATTAGACTGCCCATTTTAGATAGTTTTATGGCCACTGGGGATCTCCAGTTTAGCATGGTTTATTGCCCTTCTTGTTGCTACAATGCCCCATCCCATGTGACAGTGATGTATACGGGACCATGGATTCAACAAACTCTGGTTTAGAGTCAGTTTACAACAGCAGAGCTGTGATATTAAGTAACTTTCCTATATAATGAGCAATAATGGCTACATTTACAATTTATCAAATACCTGAGGGCTAATTGAGTGGGTTACTCTAAGAAAACAGATAGAGTCTTTACTAATTATAGCATTGGTGATCTAGGGGTGATTTGTGTCCTTTGTATGGCTGTGTGTTTGATTGAATGAAAGTTTTAAAAGCAAAGCATTTACTCCTGCTGGCTAGACCTCACACACACACACACACACACACACACACACACACACACACATATGCATGCATACACACACACATGCACACACACACACACAGCAAATATTGAATTAGAGCTATGTAGTGGAGGTCAGAGCATCGAGCCTATCTCCAGTACTTGTTGACTCCATGGTCCCAGATGATTCATTATCACATGGAACAGAAGACATTGTAGGAAAAGAATAGCAATAAGCCTTGCTAAGATGAGATCCCTAGGCCATAAAACTACTATTTAGCTAGTAGGCTAATTTAGAAAAAACTCTTAAAAGCAAACAAATAGAAGAACACACCAGGACTACACACTCAAATCAAAACACTCTGCACAACAAATGTTTTTGAAAATGTTAACTGTATTGCTCCTTTAACAGTTTGTGGTTTCCAAGTCTGCAAGAAGGAGGTACTAAGCTGGCAAAGTGGTGTGGAGAGCTGAGGCACCAAATGCCTTACCTGCCACCATGCCAGTGATCCAGCCACAGGAGTGAACTGGAGCTGCTGGGGATTGGATGGGGAGAGAGAATCAAGCCCCTGACAGACTACTCACCTCTCCTGGTGAGGGAGGGCATGTTGGTTTCTCGAAGACTACCACCAGGTGGAACCTAGTGGCAGTGCACGATGGAAGCGACATGAAGGAGAGAGCTGTGGACTCTACAGAGTGTGTGTGCCTCCACACACGTGTGCAGAGATGTGCAGCCCAGCCAGGATAGAGGGAAAACAGTAGGAAATATACAGATGAGGCAGACGTATATAATACTCTGCATGCCAACTCTCCACCTGTGCTACGCCCAGATCTTACTGGTCCAGATCTGGTTGTGTGATTCTGAAGGGGGGAGGATGGTTGCCTCCTCATGGCCCCACCACAGGTGGAAATCTGTGAGGAACAAGGGTCAGTCAAGGTAAGTCCTTGAGAAGTGATAGCTAGTAGTGGATGGCAGGGACAGGGCAGATGAGAGTTTAGATTGCCAGCTTACTATTTTGATTTCAAAAGGAGTGGTGGTTTTAGTATTCACCTCAGGGCCCTGCTGTGAAGTCACCCAGCTACCAACATTGAGGTAGATCACCCATCAGCTGGGTCCCTACTCTAAACTGCATCTGCCTCAAATGGCTTACCTTTATAGGGTGCATCAGCCAAAAATTGGCTTAATTAAGGTGTGGTTCCAGCCAATGTGCAGATATGTGATGAGGAGCTTTTAAAAGAGAAAGCCATACTTCCATTTACAAATCAACTCCAATATTAAATGCTCACCCTTGCTCATTAAAAAATAAAATGTGATTTTAAATGAGGATTGCTACTGTGTATGACATACATTAACAAAACAACAAGTCGAGACACACCCTGCCCCTCCCCTCCCACAATGTAACAATAAACATATTTTTTCAGCCTTGACTGGCAACTTACACCTCTAGTTTATTTATAAAAGCAGCTTCCAGCAATCAAGGTGCTTGTACATCAATCACACAAACATAAAATAAACTAAAATATAAATTATTGAACAGTCCATTAAAATGATCATCACTACATTAGGTTTCCTTGTGGTTCTCCATATTAAAATGATATCAATCAGCTAAAATCTTCAGGAAATGCCAGGTTAAAAGATGAGTTTTAAGAGCCGATTTAAAACTCTGAATGGTCAGGCACTCTCACCCAATGAGGTAAAGAATTCCACAGGGTCGGGGCTGCAAATGCAAAAGCTCGAACCCCAGATATCATCAATTGCACCCTAGGAATCTCTAGCAACCCTCATTGGTGGAGCCAGAGGGTGGGAAGAGCAGTAGAGAAGTGGGGTCCCTGTTCTTGTAGGGCTTTTATAGGTCAGAAGACCGACCTTGAAGGTGATCTCCACTGGACCGCTGCCAGTGCAGTCCTTGGAGCATCGCATAATGTGACTGGCCTTGATTGGCATTACAAACGAAATGTCACATTCTTTCTCTGTACAGTTTAAATGAGGTCACAGGTAGTGCATGAATTACTAAAACAAATAAAATGCAAAGCAGAAAAGGCAGAATAGATTCCTGTACCATCTGCAGTGCCAGTAGTACTGTATAAGCTGACTCCTTCCCATCTACTAACAAGCAGGCAAGGTCCTTTCCTGGACTTGCAGAGTGGAACTTTAAACAAGCATTTGTAAATGCTGAATGTTTGCTTGCTGGCATTAGCAGTGGAAGTGCAAGAGTTGGACAGATGCGTATAAGAATGGCACTGAAGTATTGAACTGATGCCAACTCTACCCTCACCCTGCAGAGATGGACAGGCATTGGTGTGTCTTTGGGTCATCGCCCATGACGGTCATGACATTTCACCTCACCCTACCCTTCAAACACTGGCAAGTGTTGAGGTGTACATTTGGGGTGTTTGGCTTTACATTCACCTCATTTCATAAGGAATACCCTAAATGGGTGCAGTATAGCAGAATGGGTGAACTCTGGGGCAAAGGTGCAAGGCGACATCAATGCCTATCACTGGCTGCAGGGTGGGGTGGGGTGATGGGGTGGAATGGCATGAGCATTACTGTCGACAATCCTAAGTCACACCCCTGGTGCCTATCAGTGCTTTACAGGTTAGGCGTTATGGTCAAAACCCTAAAGCCCTGGGCATTTCTTGGTATTTTTTCCAAGTTTTCCACATGGGCTTTTTGTGACCCACCACATGAACAGTGACACTATCAGTTCATTAGGTGAAAGGTGATTTTGCACAGCGACTGAGCCATTTGGCACCACAGGTGCAAAACACATTTTGAACAGGTTGTGAAAAGTGACAGGTGTACTGTTCATGAGGAGGTGTAAAATGGCACTGCTGAAAATCTGGAGTGAAAATATAAAAAATGGTGAAGTCACAAGCGTATGAGAAACTGCACAATGTACACCCGTAATGTAATTAGTTTGGGGATTTATAGCAGATTTTCAACATAGGCATTTTAGGACCTCTGCTCATGAACAGTGTCACTGTGATTTTCTTAATCTGTCCCCAACACTAATTTCCCACAGCGACTCGTACTATTCTGTGCCAGAAGTGCAAAACACATTTTAGCCAGGGTGTGAAAAATGACAGCTGTACTGTTCATAAGGAGGTGTAAAAATGTAAATGTTGAAAATCTGGACTGAAAATATTACAAATTTGTGAACATACAGTACGAGGAGGCATTGAAATTGAGCAGTGCACACCATAACACAGTCATTTTATGGACTTTTGTCACCAGATCTTCAACACAGCCATTTTAACAGCTCTGCTCATCAACAGTGTCACTGTGATTTTCCTAATGTGTTCCAAACCTTGTTTTCTCAAACCGACCATGCCAATGTGTGCTACATGTTGCGAAAACAAATTTTGAGTGAAGATGTGAAAAATGACAGCTGTACTGTTCATAAGGAGGTGTGGTAAAATGATAATGTTGAAAATCTGGAGTGAAAATATTAAACATTTTCAAAGTTATGAGCATCATAGGAACTGTGCAATGTACACTCATAAACAGTCATTTCTGGGAATGTTTTCATCAAATTTTCAACATCTGGTTTTGGGGCCTACCTCATGAAATGTGATTTATTTCATTAATCAGTCCCAAAAGGTGGTTCTGTGTAGTGATCATGAAATCACTTTTCAGGACTGAATAACAAAATGACAGTGACTGAGTTCATGAGGTGGGGTCCCAAGAACTCCATGTTGAAAATTTGGTGAAAAATTCCCAAAATGGCCAAGATATGCACTAAAGTTGAAAAACAAGCATTTGTCAATGCCAAATGTTGCTTGCTTCTATGTGTTGTTTAGGTATTTGAAGTCATTGGAGTGCAAATATTGAAAATTTATAACTTACGAGCGTAGGAACTGCGTAACGCACGTCAGAAAACAGTCATTTTAGGAATTTTTTCACCAAATTTTCAACATAGCCATTTTAAGACCTCTGCTCATGAACAGTGTTACTGTGATTTTGTTAATGTGTCCATACATTGTGTTTGCACACCGACTGCGCCATTCTGCGCTACATGGGCAGAAACACATTTTGGGTGAGAAGTGAAAATGACAGCCATACTACTCATAAGAAGGAGTGGTAAAATGGCAATGTTGAAAATCTGGAGTGAAAATATTGAAATTTTGCGAACTTATCGAGCTTTTGTTAGATGATGTCACTGTCATGGAGGTATTCGGCCCGAATAACGCCATGACAGTGACACCATTCATGAGAAGGAGTCCCAAAACCCCATGTTGAAAATTTGGTGCAAAATTCCTAAAATGCCTGAGATATGCAACAAAGTTGAAACCCCCTATCTAGGCCATTATACAGCTTACCGGCATTTCCTCAGTTCGAGGTTGGCTTTGAAGAGTGCAGACGTGTTCCCGGTCCATCGAAGATTGTCGCGCCAGAGTCTGAGGTAAGTAGGGGTGAGGGGGGGTATGGGGAGGCTGGGTGCGCAGTGGGTGGGTGCAGGTTGTAGGAGGGAGGGTCGGGAGACGCCCCGTGGGACCATTTCATTTTCAGGTTAAAAAAGCGTTGTGGGGACGGTTTGCCACACTGGGGTGGGCTCCCAGCGTGGCACAAGGACGTTGGAGGCATTCAGCAGGCGAGGATTGGGGCACCCGTGTTGCAAGTGACTCATTGCCACGCCTGGGTGGGCTCAGCGTGGCACCTACAACTGGGGAGATTTATTCAGCCGATGGGGGATTGGGCACCTGCCGGCTACGCAGTAGGTGGGGGCCACACGCCCAGATGGGGGGAGCCACGCCCAGTGGGCTTCTTTATCTCTGCTCACTGAAGTGTAGTTCCTTTCAATCTGGAGAGTTACCGTATTTTGGATCGTGGTCACAGACAGCTCCAAAATGCATTGGCTTACAGGCCGCTACCAGCTCACTGACTGAATTGGAGGAGGAAGTGACACCCCTAAATCTCCAATGATGGCACTATGTTTCTTGCACATGCGTGCAAGCAACATAAAAATGTATGCCATTATACAGCTATACATTTCTTCATTTCGCAGTCAGCATTGAAGAATGCAGATGTGTTCCCAGTCCACCGAAGATCATCGCACACACTCTGGAGGTAAGTATGGGGTGAGGTGGGGTGTGGAGAAGTGGGATATGTAGAGGGTGGGCATGAGTTGGGTGAGGGGCAAGACAGTCAATGAGGACTGTTTTTTCTTACAGGTGTTTTTTTCTTTTTAGGAGGACGACGTGGGAATTTGCCATGCTGGGTGGTCTCCCAGCCTGGCAGCTGAAATTGTTTGGGGGGCAGTGGAGCCGATGGGGGAATTGGGCACCCTGGCCATACAGACTTTGCCACACTGGGGTGGGCTCCCAGCGTGGCACCTGGAAGTCTATTTGGGGGGCAGTGGAGCCAGCGAGGATTGGACACCTTTGGCCATACAGTGTGTGTGTGGGGAGTACATGACCATGCTGGGGTGGGCCCAGCGTGCTACTTGGGTGTTTATTGAGGGCCAAGAAAATGGAGCTGTCTATGACAGCTGTTCAGATGCAGTGCTGATGTGTAGGCACTTCTATACTGCCAACGGCAGTGTGTAAACTGCCTGCCCACGGCAACAGGCAAATTGCCTACACGTTATCACCACTGATTGTAGCAGTGTTTTGCTGTGAACGTGTGCCACTGCATCTGAACTGCTATCATAGACAGCTTGACATTTATTGGTGCGTTGAGGCCATGTCTGCAAGAAAGAGCAGGCATTGCAAACGGCATGGCACGCTCGAAAATTCATATGGTGGCATTATGTTTCTTGCACATGCATGCAAGAAACGAAAAAGGACACTTGTTGATCAAATATATTTCCTAACAACAATATAGTAAAAACAAAGTTATTACCTCTAGTTTATTCTAGATTTTCAACCCTTGCTGTTGTACCAACTGATCAGACCAGGAAAACTACCCTCCTGAATAAAGTTCATTGATCACCTGAGTGTAAGACAGCAATTTAGGCCATCAAATATATGCTGTATAAAGGGCCAGTCATACAGGTCTGGATGTCAACCACTCCTTCATTTTGTGCACAGATGTCTCTAAGGTGGGTCTGGTAGTAGTGCTATTATATATTATTTTGAGGATGGGATTAACCCCATCCTATATCTTTCACAATGGTTTCCTCAGGAGCAGTACTATGCCATGCTGGAAAAAGTGTCTGGCAGTATTGTGGGTGGTGGTTCCCCTATGCTACTAGCTGTTAGGGTGGAAGTTCACCCTCATCCCTGACTGTGTCCCCTCAAGTGGTTACATGCTATGTGGGATGCCAATACCCATGTCTTCATATGGTATTTGGTCCTGTAGCATTTTTCATTTGGTCTGCTCCATCAGGTAGGTGCCCAGCATAGTAATGGAGATTTTTCCTCTCAGATGGATGGGTGGGTCTCTGGTGGTCTTACTGAGCATGCCATGGGCATGATTCTGAGGTGGAGTATATGTGATGGAGTATATATCCGTCATCCTTCTTTCACCTGAAAATCCTTTCACAACCCTGCAGCACAGGTTTTGACAGGGATGGGGTGGGGTTTCTATCTCATCTATCTATCTATCTATCTATCTATCTATCTATCTATCTATCTATCTATCCATCTATCTATCTATTCATATGTTAATTGGTAGCTTACTGTGACAGTACTTTTACGGTACAGACTCTGACACAAACATCATAGAAGGGTAATGGTGGGTTACACATCACTGCAAGAATATTTCATGTTGAATGTGGCATAGGATTTCTGTAGCACTGAATCAGTCAGTTGCACCTGTTTACTGTAAGCCAGCATTTGTATTTGCCAACTACTGCTGCACATTAATGAAGAGGTTACTTATAGCTACCTTCCCTTTCATATCGGTTTATTGGCTGTTTTCCTCTCTGTGCATATTTCTTTTTCCAGTTTTTCAGCTCCCTGTTCTCTAAAACCAGCTCAGTATGCAGCCCCAATTCTGAGGCACTTGACAAGTGACACAGTTAGTAAGCAGTCAGTAGTTCCTGATATTACTCTAACAATTTATTGGATAGGCTACTATACTGATACCCATAGGATGGCACTGTGGACAGAGATTAGTGTTTATTGCATGGTAGGAGGGACTTGGGGAGAAAAACACTCTGCATAAATGATGGTGTAACCATACCCACCTCAAGGTCAACAAACAGCCTGCCACCCCTCTGTTCTGCCACACTGCGTAAGGTAATTCCCCAGAGCCAGCAATACATGGTTGGTCAGGCTGGGCCACAACATGTGGAGAAAGACAAAGAGACTCGTGTGAGTTATGGAGGATCTGGACTGGAGACTGTTGGATCCAGTAAGGGTGCAACAAAAGTGGAAACTAGGATTACGAGCAGTCTGACAGAAAGAGAGAGAGAGACAGCAGTTGTAGTAAACAGGATTACAAAACATAAAAATAAAAAAGCTACTCTTATCCCATAATGCTATCCCAGAGAACACATTTTAAATAAATATAGAAATAAATGTGTAGAGTTTCACAAGTGTTAATTATTTTTGCATTCACAAAACTTGATTTTGTGTCAGTTCTGGCCAGAAAAATAGCTTTTATGCCAATGCTGGCCACAAAACTAATTTTAACATTCATCATAGGCCAGAAAAAACAGATACTGGCATTCATTTATATCATACAAATCTGACTCTAGCTAAGAAGGTAAAAGGTGGTCACCTTATCTAAAAGGTTGACTTATCAGTGAATATATACTGGAGTTGCAAGTGTGCAAAATATTTAACAAAACATAAGCACATAAACTAACAAACCTCACCTAAGTTTCCTGTGTAGTTTCCTGTGAAAAAATACATGAATAGAATGAATATGTTCTTGCATGTTTAGAATAGTTCCTGCTGCTACCCCGTTCACACAAAATAGCATCCTCATTCCACTGACCATCTTTTTTATTTTATTTTTTACTTTACAGAAAATATAACCAATGGTATTTGCATTTGTTAATATAATTGTAAATCTGAGCAAGTGTGTAGTCTATATTAGAGTCCTATAATGGAGGCAATATATAGTGCAGTTAAGAAGGGGATAAAACCTTTTATAGGTACATCAGGGGCGAAGGAAGACCAAGGGAGGGATAGTGAGGCTTAATAAAGGGAGGGAGGTGGGCAGTGGGTGACTGTGAAAAGGCAGAGATACTAAACAAATATTTTCCTCAATATTTACAAAGGAAGAGGGAGATACCTAAAACAAACAGTAGAAACACTGTGGATACAGAAGTTGATACCAGCCCATTTACAGAAGAAAGGGTTCTGAAAGAACTCTTAAAACTGAAGGTGGACAAAGCAATGGGGCCTGATGGGATTCATCCCAGAATTGTAAAAGAAGTAAGGGTAGAACTAGTGACACCACTGACTACCCTCTTTAACAAATTATGGGAGGATGGGGCGGTACCGAGGACTGGAGGAGGGCAGATGTGATTCCCTTCACAAAAGTGGGAGCAAGGCAGAAGCAGGAAACTACAGACCTGTTAGTTTAACTTCAGGGTACGAAAATGATGGAATCACTCTGAAGAAAAGAATTGTCAAGTATCTAGAGGCTAGAGGGCACAGGACTCAAGGCAGCATGGATTCACAGTGGGAAGGTCATGCCAGACAAATCTGATAGATTTCTTTGACTGGGTGACCAAAGTAGTAGATCAGGGAGGAGCTGTGGACATGGCCTACCTAGACTTTAGCATGGCATTTGACACAGTCCCACAAAAAGATCAGGGACAATGGTTTTCCGTTTTACGGTAACACGGTAAAAACCATGGAATCCTACTTGGTTTGTTGATTTTGAATTTTTGTACCGTGCCTCACGGAAATTACATTTCACTTCACATAATCCCTAAGATTTCAGCATATTTTTAAATGTTTTATTTCTCTTTCTATGCCCCTTCTCACAGCATCAGTCTCCACTTTTCAGATATCCCTAGGCTAGGTATCCCGTAGCTTCACCCCAGGTAATGCTCAGACGCTTCTGTGAGCCTGCCCCCATCCTGCCTAGGTTGTACCCCCAGGTAGGAAGGAGGGACCCCAGGTCACCCTCCACAGTCCTTTAATGTGTGTCGGGCAGCCCAGTGGGTCCTTCATGGAAACTGGTTATGAAGTCTGGGGCAGCTGGGTCCTTTCTACCAGCAGCCAATGTGGGGTGATTGTTACCGGTTTTCTGGTCTCTGTCCCTGAGGCACCAACACTCAAGGGGATTCAAGGAAGTAGGGCAATAGAGACATGCCGCTACTCCAGATCCTGGCTAGCTTCCTCTCCTCCTGATTGTTCTATAGCCTCATTGCACCACCACCTGTGGTCACCCAGGTGGCAGTAAAGCAGCAGGACCTGCAGGCCACCGTTCCCACAGGAGGAGAGCAGCCCCAAGTGCTCGATTCTACTCCCTGGCCAGACCTCTAGCAACCCGAATTCACTTCTGATCCCAAATCCCTGGCATTGCAAGCAGTAGTGCTACCTCAGGATATTTACAGTGCTCTGTCAACTATACACCCATTTTGGTGTAAGAAAACATAAGCAGATGGAGAGGGAACTAATTCAGTTTTAGTAAAATGCTGCAAAGTGTTCAATGTTCATAATTTGCACTGTAGGTACTGTGCACTATTAATGAAATCATATATTAAAACATTAATATGGGTGTTATGGCTGGTAGTATAGCCTAGTGGTTAGAGTAACAAACAGTGATCGAACTGAGTACATTTAGAAGACTGGGTTTTATTCCCACAACTTCCACTTGCATACTGTGTGACTCTGAACAAGGCACTTAACCTCCACAGTGCTCCTGGATCACCTCTGAAAACAAGCAATTTTGCCTAGTGGGTTTACCCAGTTTACAAAATATATATAAAAATACTAATATATGTTTACTACATCATACAGTAGTCAAGGTACCAATGTAATTTATTTGAGTTGTACTGGCTGCAATGATGTTGTATAGGTAAATATAAATGTTCAGATACATTTTGTGTTTTATAAGCTTGTTTTAGACTTTAGTCAGGTTTTTATTGTATTTTGCATATGAACATCTAGGATATATATTGCTAAGCGTAGGATCACTGTTACCAACTAGTTTATTCAAGTTTATAATCAGCAGGGCCATCCAAAATCCTCAGTTGTTTGATTGAAAATTAGTCTGAATGAAAGTATGTTCACAAGGCACAAGCTGCCTTACTACTTATTTAGGTGAATGGGATAGAAACATAGAAACATAGACTTTGAAGGCCCACCTAGTCTGCCCATTTCATCATTTGCACCTTCTCTCCCACCTGTTGTGTCAGTCTCTGTGACAACAAAAGTTTTCTAACAGACCGCTTTAATAAAAAGCAAATGTTACGTGTTTAAGTGTACTTATGCTTGGCCAGTGGATTTGAAAGTACATTCAGTGACACATGGAAGGTAAGACCCCAGGGGCTGTATGATGCTGGTGGGTTGAGTGGTACTCAATTCACATCTGAGCTCAGACATGAAAACTGAGACACCGTTTTCATGGAGACCAAGGGAAAAAGGAATCCACATGTTTGTGAGATGTATTAGAAGGTCTTCCACTAATCTCTTGTGAATTTTTTAAAGGTGAAGACACTATTTCAAAGAAGCAAATTCAGGCAGTTTTTTTTGTTCCTCCTACCCTGGCCATCCACTCCTTCAGGCCTGCCAAGTTCCCCCTACCACTGCTGCTGAGTCCCCCCACCATCCACTGCCCCTATGGCCATGCTACCAGGTAACCCAAAGTAACCCTTCATCGGTGGGCCCCTACCCCTGTGGGAGGCTAATAGGGAAAGACAATCATCCTAAAGAGCTTCCCGTGATATCCCAGGCATGGAGGGGTCAGAACAGACACATATGTCTGGGGCTTCATGCTCATGGAGGGACCAGAAGCCATCCTCTGGGTGGCCAGCCGGTGTTTTCCATTTTCGTGGAAGTGACAGGCCACATGATGTCAAGGCACAAGTTGACATCCATCACGCTTTCTTCCACAATGAGGGCCAATGTGTTGCCATGCCTCCAGCCTCCACCTGGGGCCAGCAAATGCTGAGCTGTGAATATACCCTCCCTCCCATGAGAAGGCAAGTGGTCATTGGACACTCAAGTCTTCACCCCCAGCCAGTCCTCCAACACCCAAACCCTGGTCAGTGGTGTCACAGGCAGAAATCCAATTCAGGCAGTTAAATGATAGGAAAAACAAATGTGCTCCACCTTAGTAGTGGTGGTGGTTCAGATTAATTGACATCTGAGTTCTAGCAAGCAAAGAGACTAAGTAATTTGTAACTTGTGCATGTGGGTGTGGGTGTTGAAGAAAGGGGATCATAGTGCTGTCACTACTGCCATCATCCCTGAGGGATGTGGACTGCATTGTTGCTACTGCCATCACGCCCTAGAGGCTGAGGGCCGAAAGGTTTGCTATAACCACTGGTGGATGAGGAATGGTGTACTGCTGCTATCCCATCTGAGGGATTGGGGCCATAGTGCTGATACTGCCATCACACCTGAGGAATGTGGAACATGGTACTGCTGCCATCACACCTAATGGATAGGGACCGCAGTGCTGCTGCTTCCATCACACCTGGGGAGGGGACACAGTGTTGTTGCTGCTGCCATCACACCAGAGGGATGGGGACTTATTGCTGCTTCCATCACACTTCAGGGATGATAGTGCTGTTGCTGCCATCATATTTTGTACCTAAAATAATTTTAAACTGGTACAAGGATGGAAGGATGTGCAATAGTGGAGGTCAAAACTGCTAAAATGCATGTTAGCAGAGTTAAAAATTGTTAAATAAAGTACACAAAACCAAACACCGTAAAACCGGATTTTGGCTTAGCAGACACCGGTGATGGTACCATTTTACAATGTGCAAAATGAAATTTGCCCTTTCTCAATCCCGTAAACCAGTGTCCCTGTAAAGATTAATATACAAGTTAGCCAGCCTGGGAGTGGGTCCCAAGATGACGGCCTGGGTAAGGAATTGGCTGGAGAATAGGACACAGAGAGTAATAGTAAATGGAGTCCACTCTGAAGAAAGGGGGTTACTAGTGGGTACCACAGGGTTCAGTATTAGACTGGTCCTCCAATGTCTTTATAAGTGACATTGCAGAGGGACTGATGGAAAAGTATGTCTCTGCAGATGACACAAAGATCTGCAACAGAGTTGATGCACAAGGTGGGGTGGAAAGGATAAGAAGGGACTTGGCAAGGTTAGAGGAATGATCACATGTATGGCAGCTTAGATTCAATGCTAAGAAGTGCAAGGTAATGCACCTGGGAAACAAAAACCCAGGGAAGAGTACACAATGGGGTGAGATACTGACAACAACAAAAATGGAAAGGGACCTGGGGTAGTCATATCAGATTACCTAAAGGTGGGCAAGAAATGTGAGAGGGCAGCAAGGAGGGTGGGGATACTGGGATGCATAGGGAGAGGCATCACCAGTAGAAAACAGGAAGTTATTATCCCTCTGTACAGACAGCTGGTGAGACCCCATCTGGAGTACTGCGTGCAGTTCTGGAGACCCAGTCTCCATAAAGACATAGACAGGATGGAAGCTGTCCAGAGGTGGCAACTAAAATGGTGCAGGGTCTGCACCAGAAGACATATGAAGAGAGACTTAAGGAGCAGAATATGTATAGCCTCGAGGAAAGGAGGGAGACGGGGCCATGATAGAAACTTCAAGTACCTCAAGGGAATCAACAAAGTCCAGGAGGGTAGCATCTTTCAAAAAAAGAGGTGTGCAAGAACAAGTGGGCACAATTTGAAGATAGAAGGGGCAGCTCAGAGGTAATTTAAGGAAGTATTTTTCACAGAGAGGGTTGTGGATGTATAGAATGGCCTTCCGGAGAAGGTTGTGAGTCAAAAACAGTGGTGGAATTCAAGCATGCATGGGACAGTCATAAGGCAATTCTAGGGGTGGGAGTACGAAAAGTAGGCTGCTGGTTAACAAGGATCTGCAGCTTATCCACTAGGTGAGAAATGGGCAGACTGGGTGGGCCAAGCGGTCCTTATCTGCCATCAAATTCTATGTTTCTATGTTGGAGGCTGTGCTGGATGACCCCAACCACCTACCATGTGCCATGGAGGTATGCTGCAGAGCACCACTGGTGTGGCACTGGCCTGCACTACCTGTCTGCAGCTGTGCACTCAGCATCACCTGCCAAACAGTGGCAGTGAGGTCCCTCACAGTACTGGTGAGTGCACTAAACCCATGGTCAAGGGTGATGTGGTGCCATTCAGCAAAGGTCCTCTGCCTGCTGCTCGGCCTGCAGGAGGGCAGTGGCAACTGCCTCACAGAACAAGGACAGTTTTTGTCACACCTCCCTCCTGAAAGTATGTACTGTAGCTCCTGCTGTGTGGCTGACTGTGAGTCCACAGCACTGTGAAGAAGCACTTGGGTACCACTGTGTTGGTATGCCCTCCTGTGGCTTAACACCCTGGATGGGGAGGGGCGTTGGAGATGTGCATCAGCTGTTTTGGCTTGCAACAGACTTGGCTGCCTGTTGGCCCAAAACGGCCTCAGGCCTTCCATGACACCCCCTATGGAGGCAAGGACATCGCTGCCTGGGTCACTGCATGTTGCTGTTGTGTCAGGGGTTCTATTTGACCTCTGTCTGCCCACTGACCATCCCCGTGGCATTGGCAGTACTGTTTGTGTTGACAGTTGCTGAATTGCTGCCACCCAATCCCATCACAGCTGTACCAGTCCCAAACAATACCAGTGACCCTGGCAGGACAAAGGGCATGGCCTGCCTAGCAGGTGATGTGTGTGTGGCAGCCCTCTGATTGCTGCTGGCAGCCATGGAGAGGTCCTCAGGTTGAATCATTATGACAAGCCCCATTCCCAAATTCAATGTCCACTAGGCAGTCCAGCCCTGGTACAAAGGTCCCATCATCATCTGTATCATTATCATCCTCTTCATAGGCCATGTCTGCAGCAGACCCCTTGAAGTGTGACCCATAGCAATAAGAATTCTGTCCGCTATGCCCATGCAGGCCTGAACACGATGGTCTTGGTTAGCCATCATTGCCTCTCCACCGCATGAGCCACTTCTGCCTGTCCAATGGTCTGGGCTGTGGAGCAAGAGAAACATATCAAGTCCACTGTAACAGCTCCAGTGTGCCCACACCACCGCTACCACATGCACAACACCAGGGTACTAATAATATCATACAGTGCCGGCTCCACCCAGTGTACCATGCCCCACACAACCACAGGCAAGGTACACAGGAAAACACCCACACCATGCAGCACAGGGTGCATGTGAAGTCATGTTCCTACTGTGTGAACTGACACCCACATGCACATGTATTGGCAGCCACATAATACCTGAGGGACCCACACCATAGACTGTACAGCATGTAGCATACTGCAGCACAGCATGGTGCATAGGCACAACCACATGAGGCATGCATGCCATGTGGCACAGCCCACTTGTGTGGGTATCATGGCCTGCAGTTACAGGCACATGCAGTGCACATGCCCGACACTGTGGAAATGGGCCAGCATGCATGGCACCACTGGGACAGGCACATACACAAAGGTGTGCATGTCATGCACCAGACATACATCACCACAGCTGTGGGTCCTACAGGACACCCAGCTGTCAACAAGCACAACACTAGCAGCATGGCCTGACACCTGCATGCCCTGTGCAGCTCCAGTGGTGTCTTGCATCACCAACCATCCACACCCACCAGGGCCACTGGTCAGAGTGTGGATACAATGACATCTGTTATTGGGTCCTCCTCCTCAACTCGGCCTGCATGGGACCACCGCCCATCCCCATCACCGACCTCAGCTGCCATGCCTCTTCCTCCTTGGCATGCCTCTGCAGATCATGCCACCGCCTCCTGCAGGCATTCACACTAAGTCCACATCCACCCACCACATTGACCACTGTGGTGATCTCAACCCACATTAGGTGGGTGGAGTCTTATATCTCCATATCGGCCTGCCTGTCCTTATATGCAGTCGCCAGGAAAATTTTTACCTCGTAGGTGCGCATGTCCTCATTAGCACTTGTGTGGGGAAGAGGAGAACTTGTTGTGGGTTACTGCCAGTTCCATGGCATGCATGTATGTCTCTGCATGTGTCTACCACAGCCTATGTGTGGCCCTCATACGTGTAGCCCACAATGTGTGTGTGCCACCAGCCATGGCAATACACAGTTATAGGGTACATGGCGGTCCCTGTGGTACCATGACACAGGCACCAGGCATGGACATATCCCACAACTGACAGTACCACAGGATGGCAGGACCTTATCAATGCCTAAAGGTGCTGCACACATGGCTGCACATACAGCAGCTGTGGGATCCCACATGTGGCTGAAGACCATTGGCGGTATGCCCTGCTGCCTTCAGTTGACCCTGTCATGATGTGGAAGTGGCATGCTGCAGACATTCAGGTGCTGGTGGGTCCCAGGTGGGCCACTGTGTGCCTGTCAACCCAGCACAGCATGTAGCACCTGTGGCACGTCAATCTGTACCAGCTAATCCACCAATCTGGGCAGTCCCTGGGCCAACAGCTCACTGAAAGTCACAGCACGCAGGCAGGGCCTGTTGCATGGCCAGCTGGCTGATACAGTCCACGAGCGTGACAGCCAACAAACAATGCATGGCGATGCCTGTGCAGTGGACTGTGTCCTGCACATGTCACGGCATGTGTGTAATCAGTGACACACAAATAGTGCACCTGTGCTGAACAGCAGCATACCGCAGTGCCTGTGATGCAGGCATTGCTGTGTGTATGTGGTGCATCCCCTCCCTGGTACCGTTACCCAGTTTTGTGGTACTACTGCTGTGTATACTCAGCTGTATGTGCAGTAAATGTTACATGCAGACAGGCCAACAGACATGGGCCTGTCCCTCATGCTGCACCACACCTTTCAACTGTCCCCAATTTTCAGGCGATCCCTGATTTTGCCTCAAAGTTTACTCTGTCCCTTGTACAATTTGTGTTTCTGTGACCTAACAGTAGAGCTTGTAAGCACAAAATTTACAGACTTGTTCTGTGGAATGCATTTTACACTAAGCCCTTATTCTACCAGCTTCCTGAGTGGATATAATCTCTTATGAAGATGTACCCTGAGTCTGGCCCTTAGTCCCCAATTGTTTTAGGCCTTGTCCCTGATTAATTATGAGGCAGGAGGTTGAAAGGTATGCGCTGCACTTGGGATGTGTGCCTGTATGCAGGCACTGCAGCACTCAGGCCGGGAGTGTTACAGGGTTTTGCATCATTTGGGGAACAGCTGGTCCCCAATGCATTGTAACAGTACACTGACGTGTCTGTGGGCACACTGTCCTATCATACAGTACAAGATTGTGGTCATAGTGTCCTACATACCTGGATCCGCCTGCTCATCCTGCTGTGACATGCTACCGGAGCTGTTTACCTCGGATAGTCTTCCTCCGCACAACTGCTATGCCTCACAGACCTGCAGGTGGAGCCCTGTGAGGGCTTAAATATCCTGTCTGGGAAATCCACATGCTAATGTATGCAGATGAGGATATATTGAGGTGCTCCATCAGGGTTTGTGCCATGAATAACTAATCAGGGTCATTTGCATACAGCCTTTGAATATGGCAAAATTTAGCCCCTGGCTAATGCATTAGTACCAGGCAACAGTTGCACCATGCTACACGATCAGTGCCATGCAAGTGTGCTTTCGCCATGTCATCTGCGCATGTGGGATGATGTGGTGGACTGGGTGAGGTCACACAACGGTCATGCATGCGCAGTGACACAGGTTTGGGATTGCATGGCACTAAACCATTTTAGCACCATCTACAGTTGTATAGCATGGCACAATATGCAAGTCCTCCCTTTCCTGTGCCACTGTGTGTGCTGTCAGTATGAGAGGCTGTTAATAGTGCTAGCAGACACATCAGGTACAGTGCCTAAGTCCAGAAGGCAAAGGGCTGTGGTGCAGAGGGACCAGATGGTGTAAGTCTGAACGTGCCAACCTTGTTCAGCTGGTAGTGCAGAGGGACTGCTGGCTATTTGGGAGGTCAGGAGGGGACAGGCCTAGGTGACAGGTCTGGGTCTCTATTGCCCAACACCTGTCATAGAGGACAAGTATTACAAGAAACAGGGAGCAGTGCAGGCACAGACACATAGACCTGCAGCATTGGGAGAAGAGCACCTGGAGATCCTCAGGAGGATGGTTCAGGAAGGGACCATGCCTCGCGCTAGATAAGTGTCCGACACTGTCATGGCACTGCTGTTCACATGTCACACTGGTGCATGAGCCGAGTGTGGGTACATCTGTTTTGTGCTACCAACAATCGGGGAGGGCTACTTGGACCAGGCCTCTGTGTGTTGTACAGTGAGACCGGTGCTGTGCCTCTGTAGTGACGTGTTCCATGTCCAAGGGTGGATTGTTGTCATGGTCTGTGCCAGCGACACACCATACAGCACGGCCCACCATTGGTGCACAGGTCGCCTGCGGCACAGCACATTCAGACATTGCATGAACCAGGGTGCAGCAGTGTGGCATTCACAGCTGTAGTAGCCTAGTGGTTTTATGTGGGTGATACTGTCCATGCAGTCATGACCACTGTGTTATCCCTTCCTCTGCAGAGTTCAGCACAGGTTGGATGAGCCAGCCTACCAGGAGGGGCCAGGACAGAGGCTGCAGGGGATAGACATGAGTGGCAGACAGCGGACTACTGCATGTGAGTACACCCTACAAGCCATTGACATGCACTGCTGTTTCAAGGTGGTGGGTCATGGATATTGTGGGGTGGTCTCTGGAGGCCACTGTCTGCAGCCATGCATGCACATGGGCATGGTACCATACAGTACATGGTCATGGCATGAGAGGGCTGCACCTTGGCTGCACAGGTTGTTGATAACATTGTTTATTTTTTTTGCAGCTACACTTATTTTTCTCCCAGTCACTGTCAGCTCACCTCTGATCCCCAGCCCTTCCTCTGCTTGCAGCTTACCTCTGTGTGTCCCCATGGCTATGCCCCCATGGCAGTGCAGCGGACCCCTCCGCTGTCTTTCATGAATCTGGATCCGAGGGTTACTGCCAATCGTGAAGGTGGCACCTGCAGGAATTGGGTCATTCTGCCCGCCAGTGCCTTCAGTTTTTCCTCCATTTTACCCTGAGATGCAGCGTGCAATGACGACAAGGAGAGTGAGCGACACTACCACATGTGCTCCTCCAAGTGTCTGCTGCATCTAAGCTCTTCTTGAGCCTCAGTTTGCTAGTCCCCAGCCTCCGCTTAAGGGCCAGTCATACACTGAGAGCTGGTGTCCCTCTACCTGGGAGAAGGAGAGCAGTCCATAGACGCTCAGTCCTTCTCCTCCCTGCTGACCTCTGATGGCCCATGCTGGTTCCCAAACATGGGTCAACGTGTGTGTGAGGTAAGGTGTCCAGCAACTCAGCCCTCAGCACCACTGGGCCGGCTGTTGATGACATTGTTGACTGTTTCAGTTGGCTTGTCTCTGGCCTGTGTGCTCTGGGATGGTAGTGATGTTTATTTATTTATTAAGATTTCAGAATATCACATTTGGGCCACTGGCTCTTTTTACAAGGGTTCCACATCATGAAACAAGGACAAATAGAGATCCAAAACAGCATAAATTATTTATAAGACATACAGTAAGGTATACAATAAGAAGTCGCCACTGGCATTGTCCAGGATTGTAGTGTGAATAATGTATGCAACAGGACAGTACGGTAGGCATTGTATAATGTATGCCTAGGGAAGTTGCATGAGAAGTTAGAGCAGAGGCAAGAGTATTACAGTTGCAGAAAGCATTGTCGGTTACTACAGTAATGGAGGGCGGTGGACAGCAGCTCAGAGAACATTGTCAGGAGGGAATAGGTGAGAATAAAGGTTAGATGGGGAAGGGAGGGAGGTGCTGGTGTAAGATGTGGGTTAGACAGAAATAGTGAGTGGGAGAAAGGGTAGGGAAATGGGAGCTTGGAGGGTGAATGGGGCAATTTGGGAGGGTGGTAGTGAGACGGTAGATGTGGTAAGGTGCAAAGTATTAGAGGTGAGTAGTAGGGTAGGCAATAAGTGTAGGAACTCCAGAGGAGAGGGATGATTGAAGTGGGACTATGTGAACAATGAGCAAGCTACAATGATGGGGAGGAAATGGTATGAAAGGGGAATAGTGGAAGTGCAAAGGTGGTGTGTGAGGGTAGGAGGGGACATGAAGGGAGCAGATCTGGAACAGATTGTGTGTGGCATAGTATCTGTACCTACATTAAAGTGTGCAGCATTTCCCAACCGTTGCATTGCATTCCTGTACTGTTTGTGCTGTGGGCTGGGGGGTTGTTCTGCTATCTTGCAGCCACTGCCTTGCTCAGACATGGTGCTTATTCCCAGGCATGTGAGTGTTGCAGGGCCCTTCAAGCCTTTTGTGTGCTTGGGGTGGCCATGTGGTTATGTTGTATTCTGCAACGACATATATGCTCGGTGCCTGTGGCACGTGTATTGCTTTCCCTTGGGTACATGGCTGTGGTTGTTGGGACATGTTGTCCACCCATGGGATATCATCTGGGTGGGTTGCTGTGCTCCATATTGTCAATTCATCAGCCTTACAAGGTTGTCTCCTGCCCATAGGTCCACAGTGGCATTCGCTCTGGACCACCGGGCCTGAAGAGGATAAGGGGCGGATGATCTGCTGCAGAGGATAGTTCACCAGCAGAGAACACATATTGAGCAGCAGGCTGTTTTGATTTCTGAGACGAGGAGGGTGGCTAGCACCCGACAGCCTCACCGAGGACCATTGAGGACACCTTGTTTGGTACTCTTCCTGTCCCCACCCCTTTGTAGCTGATTTACATTTAAACCTTCCAGTTTATTGTTCCATTTGATATTTCCCTCCTCAGTTAGTAGTTTGTTGTAAACAGTGTTGCTTCCTGCTGTTGTTGTTGTTTCACTTTTAATATGCCCTTTCTGTTTTGACATATCTGTGTCCTGTGTCTTTATCGGCTGCCTCTTATTTCATTCATGTTGCTGTTCTTGTCTTTGGGTTCTAGTTCTTGGCACATGTGTGGTGTCATGTGATTGCCCTTGGTAGCTGGTTGGCCACTGTTTATTTACTCCACTGCTGTATGTACTTGGGTCTACTTTTGGGGCTGCACATCTTACCTGCACACAGTGGCCATTTGTCCCCTCTGCACTGTGCTGCTGTTGCTTTGTAGTGCCTGCCTGCTATATTCAGACCTATCTTTGTTGCTGTATTCAGTGCTGTCTTCTTTGCCAGGCTATTTTGCACTGCACTCACAGCCCTGTTTGCACAGCTTACTTTGCATGCTATATTCAGTAGGTTTAGCCCGGGCTATTCCTTTGAATATAGCATGCTAAAAGGCTCCAGGCTAATTTAGCACACAGTGCAGTGCTAATTTTGCCCCAGGGCTAAGTTTTGAATATCTGGCCCTGAAGTATAACACACCAATAGATGGTGAGGGATGATATGGGCTGGCAATATAGCCTAGAGGTTAGAGGAACAAGGTGTGAGCGAGCTTGATACATCCAGCAGACCAGACCTGAGTTTGATTCTACAGTCTCCCCTTGCATACTGTGTGACTCTGGAGGCAAGTCACTTAACTACCCAGTGCCCCAGGTCACTCCTGAAAATAGGCACTTGTGCCTAGTGGCCTTACCTGGTTACCAAAGACAAAAAAAAAACACAGAATATAGTCTCTTTGTATAAAGATGATTATATTGCTATTTGAGAGGAAATGAAAAAACAAAGAACCTTCTCTGTTTAGACAGGACTCCACTACTACAGTAGTGATTGATTACAAGATTCTTTAGATTAAGGACTTTTCAGTCATTAAAAAAATTGGTGTATTTGAATCATTAAAAGGAGTAACTGATAAAAGATCGGTTCCACTCACTTTAACAAAACAGATGGAGAGGATCCTGCAATGGTCCTCAAAAGATTGGTCTAGCATATGTTAACAAATCTCTCCCTAGGATTTGTTGTAAATACCAAGATTATTTTGCAACCACCATCACCCCCCCACTTTACTCTGTTAGCACCCCTTATTTACTGGCACCCGTACTTGGCATGCACTCAAATTTAGAAATGGTACCACCCTAGCTTTGGAAATGTATACCATGCTCATTCTCTAGTGATTAAGGGTTGGGGTTTACAAAACAACCTTGGTATTTACAAACATGATCTGGGGAGAGATTTGCTAGGTGTTTGCTAGACCTATCTTTCAGAGGGCTACCAGTGAAATCCACACATGAAGCAATAATATAACTGTTCAGATCATAGCGAGGTTCTAGAGTGGGACTTTATTCAACAGATGACTTTTAAAGCAAGTGTGGTCGGTCCCCCAAGGGTTTACAAACAGACACTGCACTCTTTCTCTTGCAGAACCAATTCTAATTGTAACTGACAGAATCTATTTGTATTCCCACAGCTGCAGGACATAGGACACTACATTTGCATTCCCACTAGCGCAGGATATAGGACACTGCATTTACAACTTACATTAAGTGGCATTCTGGCCACAACTGTAAACACATTTGCTAAACAGTAGCACACTTCTTCCATCAAACTGTTTATAGAAACTTTGACCCACTGGATTGACTCTCCCTCAGACTATGGCCATAAGTCTAGGGTAACTAGGCACCCTTTCTGAACCTGTAGTCCTGAACTGGTCACTCTAGACAGGATTCTGCCCACCCTTTGCTCAAAATCCATACTCAGCCATTTTTCAGTTACAGCTAAACATTTGCAACACCGCTTGAAATGCTATGAATGAAAACTGGGCATTCGGCATTCAAATCACCACCTAGGAAGTGTACAGGTAAAAGTCCAGAATAGTGAGATATAGTCATGATTCTAGACATCACACACCTCAGCCAATTTTACTTCAAAACAGTCTTGCACATATGTATTTACAGAAAGTTGTGCCTTACCTTTAGGCATGGAACACAACAGAACAGGTACTTGTTCCCGCTGACAAAATTCAGATTTAATTCGCTAGATCATGCTTTCAGGCAGCTTTAAACATCCTGGACCAATACAGGGGTTCGCATCTTGGATCCACTGACTATCAATCCTTTCACCCCTCCTGGAGTGAAAATCAGGAGTCCTGCTGAAAAACAGGTCTCCACCACTTCACTTGCCAAGCTATGGATTACCAGACTAGGGTGAGAAATCCAGGCCCCTAGACTAAGAGACTATTGGCAGAACAGCTACCCTCTCACTCCCACATTGACTCTCACTCTAGCCAACTGCTGTTCCCAACATTCTATCTCCCACCCCAGCCACTAACATAAGGGTTATGCTGCTGTGAGAGTTCAAATGAGCTCATCACTTCAGTCTAAGCTGCAGCCAAGTAAACAGAAGAGTGAACAGATGAAGAACCATTTAACTAGTTAATCACCAGCTACCTCTCCTGACTAGCACTGTCACTGAAGGGATTCTAGTAACCCTAAGGGACTGGGTGGTTACACTCATGCATACCAGATGAATAACTGTCCTCAATCATGTCTCCATCCAGCACAAGGCCATCCTACTTCTGTGTTACTTACAGGGAGGGTGTCGGGCCCTCTACCATGTGCTAGGCACTGGCAAGGAACACTAAAGGAACAGAAGCTGGCTGAACAAGCTTCAGCCCCTATCCTATGCTCTATCTATGGATTATCAGTGGCTCCAAGATGCTGCCTAAAGCATGTCCTAATAGACCAGCACTGAAGCCTCTACTGATGCTTAGGACCACCAGTCTGTCTAACTATCCCCTAGCCCAGTAGGAAAACTATCTGACCAAAGCTACCTACCAGGAAACGCTATCCCCAACACTTCCCAGGGTACCTGTGGACAATAAAAGGAAAATATACATTACATTGCATTACATTTCACAAATTACCATACCTGTAAGAAAAAACATGTTAACAACCTGTTAACCATAACGTTTCTCAAAATATTCTAAAGGGAACTTGAATGAGTTCCAAACATCCTCTTCTTATCTTCTTTTCTTCTTCAGGGTCACCTGCAAGAGAAAAAACAAAAACACATTATGCATTCCACATAGTGCCTAAACCTCCACCCAACAATAAAGAATCCCCAAAACATTTTCTGTGAAAGTATAAAAGTAAAACAAATGGAAAATAAGACATTTATACAACACATTTTGGGAATGGAATTCCTACAAAGTCTGTACTAGGGAATAATATCAATGGTGCTCATATGCACAGTCCACAAAACAGTCTCTTCTGGGCAGCAGCCTGCTGAAGAGCAGTTCTTGGACAGGACAAGGCCTACATAGTACTGCAATCCAAGTGGAGAGTCTTTGATGAAAATATATTGAGTTCCAAAGACAGTCTTCATGTATAGGATATGTTGTTGCGTCAGTAAATATAAAATAAAATATCTTACATGTTCCTTGATGAACAAAAGTTAGATCTTACTCTGTGAGCTGAGAATCTCCATTCAGTCCAGATTAAATCTTTGGATACTGCTGGGCTGATGACATGGAAGACCAGATGATGGAACAGGAAACTGCTGGGCTAATGAATCTGGATGACACTGATGAAATCTGAAATGCCAGAAGAGTTGCATCTTCTTTCATAGATACTGCTGTTTCAGATGACAGACATTTGGCCTGCCACTGCTCACTTCCTTAAGGCATGCTGGGTATATTCTCAGAAGGTGGTACCATTAAGGGTAGTACCACTCAGGAGTAGGGTCAGGATTATGACCCCATCTGGATGTACCAGGTTAATGTTGTGAAATGTCTCACATCCAGCCCCATCCACAGTTTGAACAGTGTCAATGAACAGAGCCCTGCCCAGTCTCCAGATTTTAAGGCTGTCATTGATAATTCTGTCCTTCACATTCTTGTGCCTCTGGATGCATATTTTTCCTTGTCTCCTCCATAAGCCAGGATTGCCTGTTTTGTTCAATCTCCTTTCAGACTCAACAAGGAAAGATGGGATAGGACTTCCCATACATGACCTCAGCCCTTCTACACATCAGTCTCTTCTCTTCTCTTTATTACTCTTTACTAGTCAAGGGCCAGTGGCACGACTTGGGTGGCCAGTCCTGGTTGATCTAGTGTTTTAAACTTATAGCACAAGAAACGTGTCCTCCTACTTCATAGAACAAGTTACTTGAGCCTTCTTCAACTGTTACTGGCTCCTCTGAGGCAAGAGTTCAGGGCAACTCATGGTGGCCTCTCTGTGAAGATACTCTGTTTCATTCTCCTCTTCCTCATCACTCATAATCTGTGCCCAAGAGTGAGCAAACATCCTCTCCATTGAGACATTCCACTCATCACTGGGCATGGAGTTGGACACCTCCAATTCAATGCTTCATGTACTTGTCCTTCCCTACCAGGCTAGGACTAGGACCCTCCCTCCAGGAATCAATCGATCCTACTTCTGCAGTGACCAGTTGGGTCACAGGCATGAAACCTCTCTGTTCCTGCCCTTGCAGTGATCATCTTCATCATTATTTGCTCTTTCTGTGGCACGCTCAGCAGAACTTTCCCCAACAGGTTCAGCCTGGTGCTACATGCTGCTACTCCTGCTGGCAGGGTCCCTGCCAGGGTCCATTGGGAGCCAACCAGATTCTTGCTGCCCTTTCTGGAGCCATGCCACTGCCCTGATCATTCCAAATCTTGCAAGGCAGTCTGAGCAATGGTGTATTAGAAATAAATCCCTTGTAGCCTTTAGACATACAATGTACAGTCTCAGTGGATAGCTAGGAACTGCTACATCTGTAGATAACCATTCATCATAATAGGATCTCCCTACTTCTCTCAGTATTATCTCCTGCTCTACGATCATAGCTCAGGCATGATCAGGATACCAGGGTGCTCTAAAGCCATATCTGAAAACAAACACATAAACCTCTTGTTACTGCATTGCTCACTAGTCAGTATTGTCTGTGGGCATTAACAAAAGTTCCTGTTGCTGTGTTTACATTGCTGACCTGACCCTATCATGGCTGCTGTACTCTGTCTTTTCCATCACACTACATTCAACTTGCTTAAAACATTTTCTTCTGACCAATCTGGCTACTGAAAACACTGAAGTGCAAACAATGGTCTCGGTGGCACATCTCAGCACATTCATACTGATTTAGCATTTGTAACTTGACTTTGCAATCAGCACAGTTCAGGAAAATTCTGTTTACACATTCATATGTAACCCCCTGCAAATGGGGTTCCCAAAAGACTTCCAGTAGCTTGCTTGAATGCTCCAAGCCTGAATGGTGTTTGGCGTTTAAGCCTTTTATCTGTGAGTGTTTTTAGAGCCTCTGGTACTGTCTCTTTAAGAGCTGTCTGCTTGCAGACATAATTAGTTTTATGGGGGACTGTGTGTTTCTCTGCTTGAGTACCACTCGAGCTGCTGCCAATTCACTCCATTTTTGCAGTCACTAGGAGTGCAAAGGGAACCTATCTGAAAGATGTAACTGTTTGCCAGAAATCATTTAGAGTAATAATGAAAATACAGTTTGTCTAACCTGCTTTCTTTGCAGTCAGAACTGTGTTTGCCTAGTTCCCCATTCTAGTTTTGAACTGCTGAACTGGACCAATCAGTGTGGGTTAAGGTAGCTCTAAAATGGTGCCTTAGACGAATCAGAACTTGGACTCAGTAATCTGAGCCAGCCACAAGAGGATTGTATGGGCAGTGACTCTGGGAGATGTAGTTTGGACTTGGCGCCTTTTGGACCAACAGGGGCAGTCTATTGTGAGTGACAGCCAATCCAGCAAGAACTGGGAGGAACTCAAAGGAAGTGCCCGGTTTTGTCTGCTGGAGTTTCAGTTGAGCTCTGGAAGTGAAGAGGAAGGCCCTGTTCTTTTCGTTGGGCAGTTTAGTCGGAAACATGGATAAGGCCCGAGTTCCAGTCTGCAGCTTGTGTAACTGCTTGTTAGGACTGAATCCGTCCTGTGAAGAGAATCAAAGGATATCTGAAGGTAGAAACCAGGCTCACCTTGTAGAAGACTGGAGAAATTGCTGAATTGCGCTCGGTCTGTCAGGAACTGAATCTACTGTGTGTTCTCCCAGGTATTGTGCAGTAATTGCGATCAGGATAGAGAAGCAGCCTGCCTGGTATAGTACTTTCTTTTAGCATATAAATATGTGAGGAGGCTTGTGTAGCCCAAGTGAATACTGCTGCCATTAAAGGACTTTTTGCATGTTACTGTTTACCATATAAATGTGTGAGGAGGCTTGTGTAGCTCAAGTGAATCTTGCTGCCATTAAAGGACTTTTGCCTGTTGCAGTTTGTCATATAAATGTGTGAGGAGTCTCGTGGACCTCAAGAGTAGCCCTGCTGACGTTGAAGGACCCTATCTTGTTTGGAGGTTGTGAGTACTAATTCAGGGTCGCTCCCTGTTGATTGCCACATTGAATCCAAATGGAATTACTGTACTGCTGACTGTTTAACTAATTTTTCTTTCTCTGTGTGAAAGGGCCCTACCAGCTGCCATGGTTTGGACTAGCCACTGGGGCTTGGGTACCCAGGGACAGTAACTGGTAGGGATAGGCCTTGCACAGAGCCATAGGTAGATGAGTAAAGTGATAAGCTAATTAACCTGATTTCCCGTCCTTGTTATATCCCTAAATAAATCAGAGCTGCTTGTTTCAGCAAAGTTATACTGCCTGAGGTATTTGTCGATGTTAAAGTATTGTACTGTGATTGTTGCACTGTATCTTCTTATTTTACAGGGGTCCCAGTGCCTGAACCAGTCCTGGGGTAAGTGTATACTGTGAAGGTAATTTGATATACTGTGTGGGCCACTAGTGGGAAGAAAGGGGTTGCAGTGTCCCAGAGGGCTGTGACCAAGTTAGTTTAACTATTGCAACCCTGACCTCTGGGTGGAGGCACCCACCATTGGATCCAGGCCCCTCAACCTGTTAGTGACAAATCAGGCAGGGGTAGTAGCCCCTGGATAGCGCCATCTAGGGTTACACATAGTTTCTCAAAGTCACTTGCAAGCCCCACAGTTATTCTTTGCTCAGTATTTTACTGTTTGCTGCACCTGTCTTTACAATTTACCATCCTTTTTGCTCAGAAAACTCGCTGTTGCTGTACCCATATCTCATTGCTCACAGTCTATTGCTCAGAATTTTCTATTTGTTGTGCTCATGCTATTACAATTCACAGTCGTTGTTTACACATAAATCACACTGTTTGCACACCGTTTAGCTGGCTTTGCATTTACACACAGTTTGTTTGCATTAGTTTTCTTGTTTACTCATTTCTTTCATTTTCTGGATCACTCTCATGGAAAATCTCATATAATTCAAGGAATGCCTCTGGGCGAAACGGGCTGGTGGTCCCGCTGATCATAGCTAAGATCGCCTTGATCACTCTCCAGTCAGTCAAAATATGGGTTGAGCCTGAAATTACACCTTAAAAGTCTGTTTCTTAAAGTTGAAATGCTCACAAGCTCCTCCATGGTTGATACTGGTCTAACCATCTCACACACCACTCTCTCTCTTTCTCCCTCTGCGGACACTGTGCAGCACACAGATACTGGCCAGGGAGCGGGACTTGATGTAGCTGCATCAATCACTCAATGCCATGCAAATGAGCCTCTCTCTGTCTCACATGTTCGTTTTCCTCCATGGAGGTCATTGCAGGAGCAAATTTAAACTGCATACTGTAACTTTTTCTGCTACAATTTTCAGTGGCTGGAGTGCTGTGTTGAGCATTTTCACCACAGTCTCTGTACATTTTCCTTCGTAACTCCCCAATTTGCAAAATAAGCATATGAAACCTTCAGGACACATATTAGGGCTACTTCCTAAAGTCCATAATACCTTGGCACTTGCAAAATTGCATTTTAACAGTTCTTAGCACTTTTTGATGCAGAGACCAGGACATACATTGCTTTACTGTCCATTATTTAGGTGAAAACACACAAGCAGCAATCTGTTTCTTTACTTGAACTGGAAGGTACACAAACATACATTTGGGTGACATTTCCTGGCACAAATCACTTTTTCCAATGCTTCCTTTCTGTTTGGGTTACACTGCTACCAGACAGAAAGATGCTAAACATACCCTCAGCAAATATTTTAGTTCTCTCCCCAAATTAAACATCTCCAGATGAACCCCATTTTGTAACCACATCCTGCTACTTTATTCAGTTAGCAACCCTTATTTAATTACTGGCACCCATACTTGGCATGCACTTAAACTTAAAAATGGTACCACCCTAGCTTTGGGACTGTATACCAGGCTCATTCTCTAGAGATTAAGGGTGGATGGTTATAAAACCTTGATATTTATTTTATTTTGCTTATTTAGTATTTCGAAAGACCTCTGAGAGTAAGCTCTTTACAAAGGTGCCATGTCAGGGTGGACAATAAGACAAAACACAAATTCAGTGGTTACAGAGGCCTGATTATTAGGCATCAAGAGCAGTTACATGATAATTAAACAAACAGGAACAAACTGAGTAAATTTTGATTAGAATACAAGCTGTTGCTAATTGATTGCCCTAGGTAGCACATCCATGGAAAACTCCAAGTCAAATGATAGACTATGGCAGGGTAACTGCAGTGGTTTGAGTCTACCATAGAGGGCAAGAGGTGGGGTAACAGTGATCAAGGGGAGCAGCTCCAGAGGGTTTTGTCGAGTTGGGGTGGATGTAAGGGGGTTTAGGGTGGGGCATTGTGCGCTACACCGAAAGCGCTTAAGAGGACAGATTACTTTATAAAGCCCATTGGCTAGGCTGGAATGGAGGCAGGGTCTCTGTATAGTCCGCAGGGTACTACCTACCCTGGGGGTAGGCCAGTTGAGCAGTCGGTGCCTTAGAAGCAGGTGCATTTTGAGCTAGACATTAAATGCTGTTTACAACCAGGTCCTGGAGAGAGATTTGCTAGGCATGTGCTAGACCTATCTTCTGGAGAGATACACAGTAAATCCACACGAGGCAATAATGTAACTGTCCTGACCATAGCTGGGGTTCTAGAGTGGGACTTTATTCAGACAGATGTCCTTTAAAGCAAGGGTTGTCCCACAAAGGTTTACAACAACTTGGCACTTGAACTTGCAGAACATATTTCAGCTGTAACTGTCAACACTTCCTTGTATTCCCACAAGTGCTGGACAAAGAACACTTCATTTACAGGTTACATTAAAAGGCATCTAGCCACAACTGTAAATGCATTTGCTGAACTGTAGTACTATTCTTTCCTCAAGCTGTTTATACAAAACATTTAGCCCATACTATGGGGTAGACTTGTCCACAGACTATGGCCATTAATCCAAGGTAACCAGGAGCCCTTTCCGAACTTGTTAGTCCTGAACTGGTTGCTCCAGATGGGGTTCTGCTCTTTCTTTGCTCCCATATCCAAACTCAGACATTCTTTCAGAGTTACACCTTAAACATATGCAATACTTCTTGAATTTCTATAAACATCAAACTTGGCATTCAGCATTCAAATCACCACATGTGTAGTGTATGGGTAAAAGTTCTGAATGGTGTGATCTAGTCATTGCTCTGGACATCACACACCTCAGCCAACGTTACTTTAAAAACAGTCTTGCACATCTGTACTTAAAGTTGCACCTTCCTTTAGGCATGGAACATAACAAAGCTGGTACTTGTTCTTTCTGGTAAAGTCAGATTTCCCTCACTGTCATGCTTTCAGGCAGCTTTACACATCCTGGACCATAACAGGGGTTGCCCTTGGAGCCACTGGCTAGCAGTCCCTTTGCATCACCTGGAGTGAAAATCAGAAAATCCTGCTGAAGAAAGGTCTCCACCAGATCACATGGCAAGCTGGGAATTACCAAAACTAGGGTGAAAAATACCAGGGCTCATAGACTGGATCCCACAGGCAGAATGGCTCCTCCGCCTTCCTCACTCAAACACTCACTCTAACCAACTGCTGTTCCCAACATTCTATCTTCTTACCTCAGCAGCCGAAACAAGGGTTATGCTGCTGTGAACGTTCTAAATGAGCTCATCACTTCAGTCTCAGCTGGAGTCAAGTAAACAAAGAGTGAACAGATGAAAAACATTTAATTAATTAATCATCAGCTGCCTCTCCTGCCTAACACTGTCACGAGGGATTCTAGTAACCCCAAGAGACTGGATGGTTACACTAAAAAGAAACTAAGTGGAGACTTAAAACAAAACATCTCATTAGCAAATATAACAACCTAAAACAAAGAGAACTCATGTTAGAGTGGCATAGCGTAACCCTCACACAATTCTATAACCAAAAAGGATTCAAGGGCATTAAGGCACCTACAGAACGTAACTTAGGATTTGCAACAGCAGAATTAGAAAAAAATGGGACGGGTTAGAAACAAATGTTCCCTAGTTTTCTTATTATTACTGGTTGAAGCAATAAACATAGAACTAAGTAATGTGCGTGGAGAAATTAAAATAATTTATGATCAATACAACAAAACCTTTATCTGAAAGATTTCTCAGACTTTCTGGAAAAATACAGAAAGCTCTAGATGACTATGAAAAGTAGCACTACAGTGTCAAAAGAAAGGGCAAGTATAATATTTTACTTTTGTAAGTGGATAATTAATGAAACTGAGGAAAAGTACTAAATGTAGGACTAATGATGTGCAAATGCATGAATTTCATTCCATGAAATATTTAGCCAAGTTGCACATTTTGTAAAATAATTCTCAGGTGAGAAATGTGAAATTCTGCAGGTGAAATCATGAATTTCACCTGTGAAATCGTGCATTTCATCTCTGAGTGGTGGAATTTTGCCTCTGGCAAACTTCCACCGCTTAAATGAAATTACATTTCATGTACAAAATTCATGATTTTGCAGACAGAATTTTGCATTTTGCACCTGTTTAATCTTCATGAGTGAAATGCGTGAATTTCACAAAACATTTTGCATAGCAAAATTTGTGATTTTGCTGGAATTTCACTGGCAAATTTAAATTTCACTGCAACACTGCATAGGACTTTTGTTTTGTCCACATGAAACATTACATTTCTACCACCTAAAATGGACTTATAAAAGTTCTATAGAAAACTGAGGTTAAAATATTTTTTTTGTATTATTGAAAATCATAGTGACCCTTAAGAAAAGGAAAAGCAAAGGACATTATCACTAAATCTAGATTATAATTCAAAATTTATATCACCTGCCCTGTCCAATCAAATACAGATACATACATAGAAGTAATCAGTAAGATACATATAGACTAGAGAGAAATCAAGGGGATGAAGAAAAAAACTACAATCAACAAATATGGAGCCCTGAGAAACCTCAAAATGATAAAACAATTAGATTAAAAAGGCAGATAAGGGAAGTGGAACAGTGATAATGGATAATGATCAATACAAAACGAATGTCTGAGACAATTGAGAAATACTGAATACTATAAAAATGTGATAGAAATATGATGGAAATGATTAGCACACTTGGGAAAGAAATACTAAATGAAGGACTAGATAACAACTATCTAACAGACTGGAAACATAGGGCCCAATTCTGGAAGGGTGGCGCAAGTTGCCGCTGAACGCAACTTGCACCACTCACACCTGCGACATTGACCCTGTGCACTATTCTAGTAGGGGCAGGGTCATCGCAGCTAGGTCCTGCAACTTGTGACATATGGTGAGCATGTCTGCAGCTGCAACAGCAGGGTGGCACGGTCAACCATCCCCACCCATGCCCCGACCCTTAGTCACCAGCTGCAAATGCGGTGGATAGGTAGTACTGGTAGTCTAGCACCCCCGAACTGTTTAATAAAAAATATGCGGTCCTATATCCCTGAGTAGCCTGGTAGCTTCCCCCGAACTGTACATAAATAAGACAACAAATCCCCATTGCCCTGGTAGCCTAGTGCCCCCAACTGTACAGAAATAGAACAATGAATCCCATTTCCCTAGTAGCTAGTGTCCCCACCCCCACCCAGCCATGTAGCTCACCCCAGCACCCCCACCCATCCTCAGTTGGCGACTGGCACTGCTCATTTTCATCCTCCACAGCCAGCCACTACTGAGTGTAGTATTAGCTTACTGCATGCAGACATGCTCAGAAATTAATTTCTGAGCGCATCTGTGCAGTAGCGCTAATACTGCACTCAGTCGGTGACTGTCTGTGGAGGTGAGAGGTGAGCTGTGCCAGTCACTGGATGGGGAGGGTGGGGTGCTGGTGGGCTGGCATGGCTGGGTGAGGGGTGGGGGACACTAGACTACAAGGAAATGGGGACTCTTTCATTATTTATGTACAGTTGGGGCAGGGCCACTAGCCTACCAGGGAAACGGGATTTGTTTTTATTTATGTACAGTTCAGGGGGCCACTAGACTACAAGGGCTGGACTTATTTTTAAATTTCTTTATTATATTAAACTCTAGTTAGTGCCGCATATGCGTGGACGACTCATGTTCAGGGCACAGGTGGGGGGATGGCAGCGCCCGCAGAGCTTCTACAATGACTGTTTCGGGTGCTGGAGTATGGGTAGCGCTTGTAAATTCCCCATTGGGGTGCTGTATGTGGGGAGGAAAATCAGCAATGTCTGCTGGACAGCCGACAGGTCTACAGGACCCCTGAGGGCATCCGTAGTTATAGCAGCTAAATGCTGGTATAACTTACGTTAACGGATCTCCTCCAGAGGTTCTTGTAGAATCCCAATGTGGGCACTTCTATAATGGGGTGCAACTGCTGCCCTTCTAGAATGGGTGCAATTGCTGCCGTAAACCCCCAGCACCATGTCGCAGGGGGTTTATGTGGCATAACTGCTGTTTGCCAAAAGTGGTTTGTGCCTTGTCACAGACCACTATGTAGAATCGCACATGTCGCAAATCGAGGGCGTAAGTTCTACTTTGGCACAACTGCAATTATGCCAGGTGTAACCCTTCCAGAATTGGGCCCATAGAGTCTTATTCAGACAACATTCAATAATGGCTGTTTTGTATACTTTACCCAAAATCCACAAAGACTTGACCAACCCCCACCCCAAGTAGACTCATCATTGCAGGATAGGATCTACCTTAGAAGACCTTTCAGTCTATATTGACTATCACTTATAACCTTTGGTTAGAAACACAAATGAATACCTTAAGGACAGTACAGACAAAATATAATTATTGAATGAAATTAACAAAGAAAACTTAATTACAGAAGTGTGCATATTGGTAACACTAGATTTCATGTACTTTTACACAGTTCTGGGTGGTCAAGGCACTGGCATTAGGGCACCAGCATGCAGAGCGCCAACAGTAAGGTGCCCGCAGACACAGCACCCCACCTCAAGGCCACAGGGGACAGAGAGCGCCAACACACTGGTGTGGCTGGGCAGTGCCGCACACCACACGCCTGCAGCCCTGTGCCCACCATATGGTGGCGGGCAGCTGGAGACACAGCACCATCAGGGAGCACCATGGGGCCCACCATGACAGTGACATGGCTCCCATGGACACACAGTGCAAGGGAACAGGGAAGCATGCAGAGGGACATGGCATGGCCACCAACCCACATTCCCAGAGTCATGGTACCACTGCACACACCAACCAATGGCTTTCAGCCACCCGTGGTGGGAGGCCACTCATGGGCAATAGGCCGCCATGCACCATGGCCACCCAGGACCAAGGAGTCGAGGGCAGACAGGGGTAACAGGATGAACAACAGGGAGGCTGGCACCCTAAAGATGGCACCACAGTGCCTGCAGCACAGGCACAGGAGTGGGTGCACACACTGGGAGAGGGGTGCACAGGTACTGTGAGGAGACCACCACCCCGTGGCACAACGCCACAGCAGGGGATGCCTTGGCAGTGCATCCAAGGAGTCCACAGGGAAGGGGGTGACACCACATGACAGTGCCATACCATGTAGGGAATAGACAATTGGATGAGGAGCTGACCCTGCCAGGGACACTGTGGGACAGACATCATGTGGTCATGGGTCTGCTGGACTGACTGATAGTGTCTTAATTTGACATCCCGACAGTTGGTAGCACAGTGGAGATATGCAGACAACAGAACACATATGCAACAGAGAGTACCTAGTAGGCACCCACAACACTGCATTGGACAGGAAGGACCAGTGCACCAGGCAGAGGGCTGCAGGACAGCTGTACAGGACAGCCCATCCACTTGTACAGACAGCACTACCCCAACCCAGGATGCCAGCAGCCCTACCTGACCTCCCAGCCCCGGCCACATACCGACCCCAGCCACCATGACACAGTGCACCCTGTACATCTACAGAATTGCAGGCCACTGACACACCACCACACCCACACATCCACACCCTCACATGCACAGGCACATGAACAAAGGACACGGGAGGCAATAATGCTGTTCACACACTTTACTGGGTGCTGCAGGATGTGTTAGTCATCACACATCCACTGGTACCTTGGGCCATCTGTGATGCAGCCCTGCAGGTGTGCACATGCAGTGAGCAGGCTATTGGGACTACACCTGCAGCTGGAAGTGCATGGCAATGCCCTTCAGATAGTTCTGGATGCTGTACTCCCTGCACTGTGCAACGAGATCCATAGTACACTGGCTCCTGTCACGGAACCTCCTGCAGGGTGGTGCAGCAGGCTCTCCTGCCATGTACTGCTGCACTTTGATCTCATTGAGCTACTCCTTGGTCCACAAAGAAAGTCCAGATGGAAGGATGGGCAGCCCCAGCAGGGAGTTGAAGCCCTGTGCCAGCCCTCAATCACGTTGATGGTCCATTGCAGACCAGACCATGTAGTAGTGAAGCAGTTCCAGATGACCACAGGAAGGTAGACTTTACCTGTGGCCATTGCAGATGGGCTGTCCAAGCCAACAGTCCTCACAATAATCCAGGAGTGGTGACAGCTTGTCCTCCCACTCAGCAAAGAATGCCCATGTCAGCAGCTCCTCGAAGGTCTGCACCACATCATCAGGTGGCAGGTAGGCCAGGGCAGGAGCAGACATATATACAGGGTGAAATCAGAATACAGTAGGTGGTGTACTCCTGCAAGACATCCAGCAGCTGTTGCACCTTCCGCCTCACTGCCTGGCACAGGTGGAAGAAGCACCCCCCAGAGTGGCATCAGGGAAGATGGTGCAGAACACCTTGGCAGCCAGTTCAAAATCCACCATGATGGTTTCCGGGACAGGCCAGGGTGCAGCTGTACCAGTTTCCTGAACACAGCGGTGTAGGCCACTGTGGGGTACATTGCCATGAGCATGTAGACTGTGAGGATGACATTGCTGTACTCAAGGCTGTGGATTGTGTACAGCTGCCAGAACAGGGTGAGCAGCATTTGAATATCCCATCAGTGTACCAGTTGGCACAGCACTCTCCTACTGTGCCGCATGGACTGCTGTAGATTCTCCAGGCATGGCTGTCACCCCCAATGGCCTCTGGCAGTGCACTGCAGCTGCCACCACCATCTGTTGCAGATTTTCTGGTGTCTGCAGCGCTCTCCTCCTGCTGTTGGCCCACACACTGCACAGTGATGTCCGCACAGTCCAGGAGGTGGGTGTGCATCCACAGGGTGGTGACCAGCTCCCCTGGCTGGTGTGTGCCCATGCCTTGCAGTGGCCCCCATTGGTTTCAATACACTTCCAGTATGTCTTGAGGCTTCATGTGCGCTCCTTCCTGAAGAGAAATCCATCATGTGGCAACAGTCTGTTGTCCCTCAGACTGTCCACATATTCCAGCAGCATCACTGCAGCTACCTCTGCAACTGTGGCTGCTCCACAGCATTGCTGCAAGTATCCTACCGGGTACATGCCACTGACTACCTGTGATGTGGTGCTCCTGGACACTCTGCTGATCAGCCCCTGTGGCATGAACTGATTGGGTGTGCACACTGCTGCTGGGGGGCTGGCCCCTGTGTGTGTGTTCACCCAGTGGCCATCCATATCACTGCCTGTCATCCCTGTGTCCTCTGCATGGTCTGGCCATGGTTGTCCCTCTGCCACCACCTGCACCCCTCAGGGCACTGCTGCATACCCTGGTTGCTACCCTGTGGCATACTTGCCTAGCCAGCACTCACTGTTTTGTCCTGCTGCAGCACACCTCTGTAAGGTGTGTGTGCATTCTCTTGGCAATGCACATTCCTGGACACTCCTCAAGTGCCTTCTTCCACCATGCTTCCTGTCAGCACCTGCTGTTGGGTGGTTGTGAAAACACCTTAAGCCCCTGGCGGGTCACAGCTGGTGTCTGGTTCCTGCAGCTGTTCAGGCTGTTCAAGTCGGTGACGATGCAGTCCTGGCTGCTGTGGTGGTCCACTGTTGTGGTGTGCCTGATGCCATTTGCCCATTGCAGCCCTACACATTTCTGCATCCAAGTCCCGGCGCTGCCCTTTTCCCACTGGTGGGTTTTCAACAATGCCCTAGGTGTGAACATAGCGTGCATGCGCCCAATGTGTGGCGTTGACCAGTGGCACTCTACTTGCCAGTGCTGCACTCTGTCTCTGGGCACCAGGTGCCCTTTCCTACCGGCACTCATGGCAGGTGCGCCGCTTGTGTTCCATGCCCCCATCAGTGCTGTGTTTGAGGCACCCACAGGCCAGCACCCAGACCACCCGCAACCCTTATATACAAGCATTTCTCACAAAAGAAGGCCTATAAACTCTTGCAGAAAAAAACCTAAAAGAAATAAATTATATGAAAAGCGACCAAATGAATATCTATTAAAATGGAAGAACTGGTACTAACCAAAATCACTTTAGATTTGAAATAACTATTTCTGGCATTGTAAAGGAAAATCTATGGATCCAGGTTCACCATGGCGTATGTATGTGCATGTGTATGTGTATGTAGAGATATAGAGATATAGATATGATATATATACTGTATATACACAATGCATACATACATACATACACACACATGGTAGAGAGAGAGAGAGAGCTAGAGAGCGAGATCTATATTCTGTTAGCACCCTTTGCAAACTGTGTGAGAGGCCTTTTGGCACCATGCAATTCTGCTTAAAGTTGGACCAGCATAACATTCTGTGGTGATTTGCATATGCAGCCCATGATACTTTGTATTGTGGGGCATGTGTGATTTTGTATTTTCTTGAAACTTGGCTTCCTGTCAAATGCCCTTTGGGGTAACCCTTGCCAAAGTATTTGCACACAGAGGTTCTTTGTCTTTTAAATATATATATATATATATATATATATATATATATATATATATATATATATATGATAGACATATCTATAGCCTCTCTCCATATATCTATATATATATCTATCTATCTATATATGTATATATATATATATATATATATGTGTGTGTGTATATATATATATAAAGCTCTGAGTTAGAATTTAAATTTAACGATAACATGATAATGTGCACAAGATCAACAGTGTCTGCTGAAAGGCATCATAATAATAGCGCCCCAAATGAGCAACCACAAAACAGCAACTCATTTTGGGCGCTGTTATTCTAGGCTACCCTGCAGAATAGCGAGGTATGGGGCAGCAACTATGGGGAAGGGCGAATGAAAGAGGGGAATAGTGAGGGAAGGAGACGTGTTGTCAGGAACTGGAATACCTGCTGCTGCTAAGCTAGCCATGTGGTGTGGTGGTGTGGGTGGCTAGCTCTGGCACAGCAGGTACTGGGTTTGGGAATGGGAGTGGTTACATTTTGCCGCAACTGTGAGCAGTGGCACTTAATATTTTTCTGACATCTGGATTTTGGCCCATCCCCAACATGCACCCCTTGGAGTTGAGAATCCTAATTCAGGGAGCAATTTTCAATATCCGGATGTCAGGTTACCTTAGAGTTTATATCACTGGTTTGCTTTTCGGTGATATACACGCACCATAACAGCGTAACACTCTTTGCGATCGCTGTCATGACATGGAACCACAGGAAAAGATTCATAGATGATTGTCTATGTATATGGAAGGGAAAAAATTGAACTAAAACAATGTTTTGATAATTCGAATGAATTAACAGAGCTTTTGAAATGTGTCATGACGTGATAATACAACTGTGAATTTTGGATCTAATAATTAGAAGAATGGGAACTACAGTACATTAGAAACAAAGGTTTATAGAAAACCACCTGACAGAAATGTTCTGCTACACACCAAAAGTTTCCACAAACCAAATGTAATAGATAACATTCCATATGGCCAGTTAGTGAGAACATGGCTGGATTAATCTGTATGCAAATTACGCCATGGCGTAGGGCCCCGAGTTTCAGAAGGGCCCCCACTGTTAACTTATTTACAGTTACTTTCTTTAATTCTGGCCATAATGGACAACTGCTGACAGGCCGAATTGCCCAAAAGCAGCCCCTTCCTTGAGTCAGTCAGCCCCCACCTCACTGAGTCAGCCTGGTGAATGATGACCCCTCCGCAGCTGCTCTGAGCAAGTGAGCCTCTTGGTTTCTCTGACGGCTGCTCCAGCTTCACCTCTGATCCACCCTGACCCCACCACACATAACCAATCATGCCCATCAGAGGTCCTCTAGCAGTGCGGCTACTGGGGAGCAGGAATCAGTGTGTGCATGTGCATGGCATCAGGACATGTGGCTGGGCAGTAATAAGGAGTAGAGGAGGAGAAAAGAGAGCTGTGGCGGTCAGTCGTTGGTGCTGGTGGTTGGTCTCATCTATCAAAGAAGAAGAGTCTCTTTCTAAGACACAAAAGTAGAGAGAGAGTCTGAGCAGGCCACAGGGGTCGCCCGAGTCAGATGTGGCTTCAGTGCAGCATCACTTGCTGCTGGTGTTTTAGTGTAGCCACTAGCCAGGGTCAGTCATGCTGCTGCTAGTTTGGCCTTTGGTCCTGCTGTGACTATGAGCAGTCTTCCCATGCTGGGCCACACTGCAAGGCTGAGTCGTGTCACCACCACCTGTGTGATCTTGAGGAAACAATCAAGAGGACAGACTGGACTCATCACAGTCACATTCACATCAGTCAGGCCACATCAGGTATGTTGTGCTGACTAGCTTTCTATGTGCTGCAGTGTCCAAGTCATTTGTGCTGCAGAAATAATTAGTTTTATTATAGGAGAAACAAACTAAGCTGTGGTTGCCTCTGGTCATGGTTTGTCTGTAAGTGTTCAGTAATCTGAGTAGTGTACTGAGTCTTTAATAAGATTTGAGTTTGGCAATGAGTGGACCATGGGATGCTAATAAGTCACCTGAGGGAACTAACTTGTGTGACTTGCTCTTGCTGGCACAGTTTTGTCTTGGTTTGATTTAAGTCATATACATTACTAGGAAGTTGCAGCAGGTTGGTCTAGTAAACTTAATTTCTGAAGTGACTGCAGTCAACACCTGCAGGTCCTGCAGGGTTCTTAAGGCTCAGTCTTTTGGCACAACTCTGTTTAGCTGCTTTGGCATCAATGACTTGGAGTAGGAGCAAGGATGTGGCAACTCAACATTGGCAGCAAAGCAACTTTAAGTTGACAACAAAACTATAAATGACAATGGAGATGGAGGAGAGGAGACAGGGGAGAACAGACAGAATTGAGGACAAAGATAGCTGCACAGAGGGTGATTGTGGCGGATGCATTGCGGAGGCAAGGAGCTTGAGCATGTCTCAGGTTTGGAGCTCAAGGACTCTTGAGTGGGGAAATAATGGGAGGGAGCTGTGATACCCAAACTGCTTCAATACATGCTTCAGTTTTTGGTTTTGGCAGAGGCATGTGCAGGGAGATCGTGGCAGCTACAGTCCCATTTTTATTAATTTATGTGGAATTTGAATGACATCTGGGAAGGCAGGACACACTAATTGAAGTCAAATGTCCAGGTGTGTCTCGGGAGGGAAAAAATGAGGAAGAAAAGAGGATCCATAATTATTAATAACAAAATAGTTACAAGGTACAGTAGTGGCAAGGAAAAACAAGATGAGTTAAAGGTAACTAAAAGTGAAAATTTACAAAATGTTAATATTGTACTGATAAAATGTTTCTTTGTGCAGTAATTGGTAATTCTGAATTGTGTTGTTTATAATCAAGGGCATGTGACCTGTCAAGTCATGTGGCATAACACATAGCATTATAAACCACATCCTGCTTGAGCACCCCGGTCATTACTGCAGAAGAGTGGAATGTTGGCATTTAGGGGCCCCTGGTCCACAAAATATGACTTGGAGTAGGGCCCCACATCCATTAATCTGGCCATGAGTGAGAATCAAAAGAAACTGTACTACCAAGAAGATTATTGCCAGGCTGCAGATGACTTGTAGGTTCGATTTAGGGACAGAGGATGTAAGCAATCAGTCTTGGAGACAGCTAGACAGAGAAGTCACCAGCAGAGGAAATCTACTGAAACCATAGCCTAAGGATGAGATTAGAAAGGAAAACATAATACCTATAGACTATTCGGATCATATCTAGACAATAAAAACATGCATCAATAAGCATTGGGCTGTTTTAAAATCGAATTCTATAGGAGAAAAATATTTGGTGAAAACATTGATGATAGCAAAAAGTTAAATCACTTGGTGATCATTTATGTCAGGGGTTGTCAACCTTTTTGGTTTGGGGCCCCTGGCTAAATGTCAGCCAGGTTGAGGACCCCTACCAACCGTCTGCTGAATTTGTACGTTGCTACTCATTTTATACTGCCATAGAAACATAGAAGTTGACGGCAGATAAGGACCGCATAAGGCCCATCCAGTCTGCCCATTTCTTTTCTACCTTATAAATGTGCTTCGCCTTTGCTCTGTCAGTGACCTATCTATTCATAGTCATTTGTATTGCTCCCTTATGCCTATCCCATGCCTGTTTGAAGCCCTGCACTGTATTCTAGCACCACTTCTTGTGGTAAGCCATTCCATGCATCCACCACCCTTTCTGTGAAAAGAATTTCCTCACATTCCCCTTAATCGGCCTCCTCTAATCTCATGCTGTGTCCTCTTGTCCTGCTATTTTTCTTATATTTAAACATGTTAGACTCTTTCACCTTGTTTATGCCCTTAAGGTGTTTGAATGCCTCGATCATATCACCTCTCCCCTCCTTTGCTCAAGGGTATACATATTGAGCTCCGTTAATCTGTCCTCATATGTCTTCTGATGCAGTCCCTGCACCATTTTGGTTGCCCTTCTCTGGACTGCCTCAATTTAGTTAATGTCCTTGTGAAGGTGTGGCCTCCATGCACCGCGGTACTCCAGATGGGACCTAACCAGTGTCTTGTACAGAGGATTATTACCTCCTCTTACGACTTGTGATACCCCTACTAATACACCTAACACCCCCTAGCCTTACCTACTGCTTTAGAGGTCTGCTTGGATGATTTTAGGTCATCAGTGATGATGATGCCCAAGTCTCTTTCTTCCTTTGTGACTGCTAGCAACTCCTCCCAGCCTAGGTGGCTTCAGGGTTTCTCTTCCCTATGTGCATGATTTTGCACTTCTTTGCATTAAATCCCAGTTGCCACTCTTCTGACCATTCTGCTAGTTTATCCAGATCTCTTCTCATTCTGCCCACCCCATCTGGATCATCTACTCTGTTGCAGATCTTGGTGTCATCTGCAAACAGACAAGCCTTACCCTCTAGTCCATCTCGCAAGGTCACTAATGAAGATGTTGAAGATGACTGGCCCCAGGACTGATCCTGAGGTACCCCACTTGTGACTTGCATCTCTTCTGACTGTATACCATTTACCACCACTCTCTGTTTTCTGCCCATCAACCAGTTTGCCACCCAGTTGACCAACTTCTGACCCACCCGAGCCTACCCAGCTTATTTATCAATCTTCTATGTGGAACAGTGTCAAAGCTTTGCTGAAGTCAAGGTAGGCGACATCAACTGCTCCCCTTGGTCCACCACTCTGGTTACCCAGTCAAAGAAATCTATGAGTTAGTTTGACAGGACCTTCCTTTGTAAACCCATGCTGTCTTGGATCCTGTTCCCCTATGGATTCCAGGTGTTGCACTATCCTTTCCTTAAGGAGTGCCTCCATAATCTTTCCCACTACTGAGGTAAGACTGACGGTCTGTAGTTCCCGCCTCCTCCCTGCTACCACTCTTGTGGAGCGGAATCACATGAGCCCTTCTCCAGTCTTCTGGGACCTCTCCTGTGCTCAGAGACTCACTAAACAATTCTGCTAATGGCTCTGCTAGTTCCTCCTTTAGCTCCTTAAGTACCCTGGGATGTATGCCATCAGGTCCCATTGCCTTATCCACCCTGAGCTTAGCAAGCTCTTGTAGGAACCTTTCTTTTGTAGAGAATGAGTGCTCACTCCCTCCCCTGTGTCCATGATGCTGAGCTGTGGGCCCTGTCCTACCTTCTCTTCAGTAAATACTGAGCAAAAGTATCTATTTAGGATAGATGCCTTTACAGGGTCTTCCTCCTCACATGCTCCCTTTTCTCCATTAAGCTTAGCAATACCCCCTCTGGACTTTCTCCTTTCACTAATGTATCTATAGAAAGTCTTGTCACCTTCTTTTACTGTTAGTGCTAGTGTTTCCTCAGTTTGGGACTTTGCCTGCCTTACTGCCTTACCTGCTTCCCTTAGGGCAGTTTGGTATGCCTCCCTATCTTCATCCCGCTGTGTTCCCTTATATTTCCTGAAGGCCAGCCTTTGGCTCTGACCTTTTCTGCTACTGTATTTGAGAACCAAAGTGGTTTCTTCTTCTTTGCACTTCCTTTTCTGTCTAACACAATGGGATGTTGCTTCAAGTATTGCATCCTTAATGCTTGCCCACTTTGCCTGTACCCCCTCACCTGTGTTTCTTTTGCCAGGGCTAGCTTAACTCTGTAGGCCATCTTATCAAAGTCAGCTCCTCTGAAGTCCCATATTTTGCCTTGGAATGGGATGATTTAGATGTAGTAGCCAAACTGAACCATACCATGTGATGGTTACTGGCCCCCAGGTGACCTTCTACCTGGAGATCTGTGATCCCTTCTTTGTTAGTCAGTACTAGATCTAGGATAGCCCTGTCTCTTGTGGGTTGCTGTACCAGTTGTTTGAGGCCCCCCCTGCAGGGAATCCACTATGAGTCTAGTTCTGGCAGATGTTCCTGCTGGTATTGACCAATCTGTATCTGGCATGTTGAAGTCTCCCATTATCAGAACCTCCCTTTAGCTGTCATGTTTTGTATATCTTCTAACAGTAATGTATCTATGTCCTCCCTCTGGTCTGGGGGCCTGTAGACAACCCCAGTTCTTATGTCTGTCCCATTTCCTGTTTCCAGGGTGACCCACAGTTCTTCTGGCTCTATGTGTATTCTGAATTTCTGTAGCTTTGATATTTTCATTAACATACAAGGCCACTCCTCCCCCACACCTCGGTCTCTTCTGAACAATACATAGCCAGGTACTGAAGTCTCCCAAGTGGTTACTGGTTAAACCACGTCTCACTAATTGCTACTATGTCCAGTTTAGCCTCTGACATTTTGCCTGCAGGTCTGGGATCTTATTTCCCAGGCTGTGAGCATTTGTACATGATTTTCCATTGGCCAGATTTTGTGTGTTAGTTGTTGGGTGAAGTTTGGCATTACCCCTGTGCATCGTATGGGAGACAAACCTTTTTCTTACCTGGTGATGCAAATGAGCGGCAAACATGCTGAATTCCTGTTTGACCACTAGCTGAGGGGAGGGTGTTCTTCCCATTCGACGTATGGGGTGCTGCACCCTCTCCCCATTTGCTAGTTTAAATATTCTGCAAAGACGTCAAACTTCTGCCCCAATGCACTGACTCCTCTTTAGTCAGATGCAGTCCATCAAATTTAAAGAACTGCCGTTATACATACTTGTATAAAGCGTTAACCAAAGGAATACACAAACAACTTTAAATCAAAAACTGTTCATTGTTTTTAGTTTTAAAACAACAGTGTCAGAAAATAAAATAATAAAGTAATACAAAGTACACAGCTGGGGTCAGTAATCCACAAAACACATTATACTAGCTGCATTCTCTGTTACTACTACTGCACTGCTGGCTGGGGGAAGAGGACTCCTTTCCTTTCAAACCACTGTTGATACTGAATGACATTTGAATAAAAGAGCTCAAACCAGTTATCTTATTTGCTGACCTACTATAAAAAATCATCAACCATGATAAAACATTAAATTTATCCACATTACAAAAAAATATACCAGCAGCACACTGTGGTACACTGGCACATTTTCTCCATTAACAGTAGTTTGCATGCAACCAAAGTAGCTGACTGACTGCACTAATACATTCTCCAATACTGCACATATTGTTGTCTTACCTAGCTGGAATGCAGATTCACAGGCAGCATGCGATGCTAGGAAAACTGGGGTAGATTGAAAGCAGTGTCTCCTGGACATCAATCCATGCAAAAGAATGGGGTTTGTATAGACCGCAAGCCAACACTCAGTTTAACTAGCTCAACTAGCCTTTGTTCTAAAAGGGCTGACAGAACGTACAGACTGGGAGAGAGAGGACACAATCACAACTACATTTATTTATTTATTTATTTAGTTTTCGTGAGTTTTTGCAAGAAGGACTGGGATATTTTGAATAATCACAGTGGAGCTGATTTAGGGACCAGGCGCAAAATGAAGCAGCCACCCACAAATACATCTGCAAGGAGGACCTGGATGTTTCAGAATGGAGAGTTAAAATGGATGAGCAGAAGAGACCAGCAGTAAATCAAGCAAGCAAGCAACCACACTAGCAATTATAGTGGTAGGGCACCACAATTCTGGATAACAGGACACAGCAAATGATAATCAGTTTTACTGATGTTTTGAAGAGGCTACCAGAAACAAACTTCGGCACACATAATCAGAGTCATTTAAGCAATATACCATGACAAGGAATGAGTATATTGGTGGATTTACCACACCTGGTGTGGTTCGGTCATGAGGGCAGCCAAGTGACTTAACCACACCAGAAGTGGTAAATCCACCCATATACCCACTCTCTGTCATGGTATATTGCTATTATACAATGTTCAACTTGTTTTTGTTTTTATAGTGACATAAAACCTTTACAGTGGGTATACTGGAGGATTTACCACAGTCATGTGATTTGTTTTGACCAATGAGGTTACAGGATTTTTATACCCCATTGTATAATAACACCATTAACATCTAATTGGATCATATGATGTTAATCACGGTGAATTCACAGTGGTGTTAATGAATGTTAAGGTCCAAAACAGCATATGTAGTCAACTGAAGTTCAAAGTGCTGTTGTTTTACTTTCCTTTTATCGTGGTCAGACAGCAGGTATTATAAAGTCTATTGTAGCATGGTGCTGTCTTTTCTGGACGATTGCCCCTCCCCAGCAGTCACTCATGGGCCCCTTTGGGCCACGGACTCCAGTTGAAAACCCTGGTTTTGTCATGTTATGTATCAGAGCTCAGAAAAAAAGTATGAAATGTTTGAAGGAAGGAATAAAGTCATCTGCAACTACCCTTATGGTAGATTCCAGAACTGCAACAGTACTGAAATATTATGACAGTATATAATCCATACAGGGATGAACATCTGGAGATAAGACAGCTTATCACTTTTCAAGCTGAACAAGTAGTCTATCTACTTATGCCCATATGATCTACACTACGTTGGACAAACTTAGAGATGCCTAAAGTCATGCTTGAATTAACACAGAAGTGATATTAGGAGAGGAGACTTGGACTCCATCTTAGCATGACATTTTGTTGAACATAGACATAATGGCCTGGATATTCAGAAGGATGTAGGCGCAACACAGTTGCACCATGCACATCCCACTGATATACCCCAGCATGATATTCAAATGGGGATTGAGCCTGGCACAAATCCCGATGCGCCGAGCACATCAGTAATGTATGTGGCGCAGGTGGAGGGCGTGCCCATGCATAATCTGCACATCCCGATATTCAGCCCGGATGTGCTGAGCCCATGCATGCACAACCCCTACCTGCACTGCACACAGGTGAGCCAAAAAAAGGAGCAACAGCTGGCCACCCACAGGTGAGCTGCCATATTGCAGGGCACAACACAGTAGCTGCCACCTGTGAGTGGCCACCGAGCTCAGGCTGCACCATCATGGCAGTGCCCCCATGCCCAATGGCGGGCATACATGGAAAATGGATAGTCCAACATCCCTGGTGGTCCAGTGGTCCGCTCCACAGCCTGATCGCGGGCATATGTTGTAATGATACTAGTCCAATGTCCCTGGTGGTCCAGTGGACTGCTTGCAGCCCGATCACGGGCGTCAGTAAATAATAATGCCACACCAATCCAACCCTGGTGGTATAACGGTACCCTCCCCACCTGCCAACTGAGCCCCCTGCCCCGCTCCCCAGTCAACAGTGGGTGACAGCCCCACACACCCACTAGCCGCCCGCCGCCTGCCGACTGACACCGTGCGGTGGGCTGCATGCCCACTGGTACATGGAGTGAGCCAGTGGGCATGCAGCCGTGTAGTATTACACAGTCCAGATATGTGGTACATATCTGGACTGTGTAGTACGGCACGGGCTGCACGCCCATTGGCTCACACTGTAGACCGATGGGCGACATCCCTACCATACAGTGTCAGTAGGTGGCAGCGGGGTGGCTAGCAGGTGGAAGATGCTGCCTGCCGCTAACCGGGGAGCAGGGTGGGGGCTCAGTAGGTGGGTGGGAGGGTGGTACCGCTAGACTACCAGGGTTGGATTAGTGTGGCATTATTATTTACCGATGCCCGCATCAGGTTGCAAGCGTCCACTGAACACCAGGATATTTTACGTAGTATTATTACAACATGCCCGCGATCGGGCAGTGAGCTATCCACTGGACCACCAGGGATATTGGACGGTTTAATCATTAACACATACCCGCAATCAGGCATTGAGGCACTTTACCGCGATGTGCAGGGTGCCGGTCCCCAACGGCTGTAGTCTGGCAGGGCACCAGGCCCAAGTTGCTGGGGATTGGCACACCTGCATGCAATGAGGAGCCATAATGACATGCAAATGGCCCCATTTTTGCCTTGCGTACATTATGGACCCATTTGCATGTGCACTTTTGAATATCGCAGTTAGTTGCACCTAGCGAAGGAACTTGGCGCTAGCGCATCTCCCTGCTCCACTCTGGCCACTTGCGCTGGCGCAGTGCCACTGTGCCCCGCGCACTGTGGTGGTCAAGGGATGATATTCAACGTTGCTGTGCCATGGCACAGCTCCATTTAATATCACCCTGTCAACGCCCTGTGCAGCCCAGCTGCGCTGCGCCCAGGCTTGCACCACAGCCTGGGCGAGTCTAAATATCCAGGACAATATGTTTACACTATGATTTGTAGGATTAGCAAAAGTAGACAGCCCTTTAAGAGGAGGCAACCTAGAACATTACCTTTGAGAAGAGGCTTCAGGATAGACTAATTTGGGACGTTGGATAAGACGTAGGCACTAATGAAGAAATAGTGTGGACTGAATTTGTGGATTGAAACAAAATATACTATAACATTGTTCCTGTACTAGGTAGAATATAACACCTGAAAATTTTCACTACAAATAGATTAATCTATGAATGCCGAGCAAGTGTCCCTCCCCAGCTGAGATTCCCAGACTGACCATTGTCTTATTCTAGCCAGTGGCAGTTCTGGAGGCATTGGCAACTCTATAGTCATTTTTATTACGCTTGCATGCATGCGCGAGGCGTATCAGAGAGTAGCACACTTGGAGGTGTGCCTCTCCCACCCAATGCACTGCTCCCTTGAGCAGGCGTGGCGATCCTCACAATGGGTGCAGGAGCTCAGTATGACAGTGTTTTCCTCTGCTTCAATGGAAAGCACCGCTGCCATACTGAGTGCCTCCCCTCGTGTCATGTGCTACTTCTCCCCCACTCACGTCCGTCACGCTACCCCCCAAAGCTTTGGTGCCGCTGGAGCCCCACCCAGCGTGGCAATCTGCTACTGCCAACAGGTGCCCAATCCCCGCCAGCTCCACGCCCCAAGCTGTCCTGCTGCCATGCTGGGAGCCCACCCCAGGGTGGCAAACTGTCATTACTTTGCCGATGGGGTGCCCAATCCCCGCTGGCTCCTCGCCCCCAGCGTAGTTTGCCGCGGGGTGTCCAACTCCGGCTCCTCGCCCCCCCCGCCATCTTCTGCCATGCTGGGAGCCCACCCCAGCAAAGGTCCCACGTCAGTTTTTTCTTTTTAACCTAGAAACAAAAACGTCCCGCGCGCGCCTCCCAGCCTCCCTCCCACAACTCGCACTCCACCCACTACGCATCCAGCCTCCCCACACCCCCACCCCATATTTACTTGACTCCAGCGCGATGATCTTGGTGGACGGGGAACACGTCTCGCTCTTCAAAGCCGACAGTGAGCTGAGAAATGCCTTTAAGCTGTATAATGGGTTACATAGGGGTTTCAACTTTATTGCATATCTCAGTCATTTTTGAATTTTGCAAATTTACAACATGGGTTTTGGGACTCTTCTCATGAATGATGTCACTGTCATGGCGTTATTCGGGCGGGGTGATTTCACAGGCACCGCGCAGTCACCGTGTGAAATCACCCTTCAGCCTTGAATAACACCATGACAGTGACATCATTCATGAGAAGGGGTCCAAAACCCCATGTTGAAAATTTGGCAAAAATTCCAAAAATGACTGTTTTATGAGTATGGCTATGCAGTTCCCACGCAGGCTCGTAAGTTCGCTAATTTTCAATATTTTCACTCCAGATTTCAACATTGCCATTTTATCACACCTTCTTATGAGCAGTACAGCTGTCATTTTCACATCTCACCCAAAATGTGTTTCCCACCATGTAGCGCACAATGGCGCAGTCGTGTCTGAAATCAATGTGTGGAACACATTAAGAAAATCACAGTGACACTGTTCATGAACAGAGGTCTTAAAATGGCTATGTTGAAAATTTGAGAAAATTCCTAAAATGACTGTTTTACTTAGCTATGCTGTGTCTTAAAGATGCCTATATACATGCCATAATTTTCAATATTTGCACCTAGATTTTCAACATTGCCATTTTACCACACCTCCTCATGAGCAGTACAGCTGTCATTTTCATCCTGCCCAAAATGTGTTTCTGCCCATATTATGGCGCACAATGCGCAGTCGATTGTCACCGAGACTCAGTAATATGGCACACATTAAGAAAATCACAGTGACACTGATCATGAGCAGAGGTCTTAAAATGGCTGTGCTGAAAATTTGGTGAACAAATTCCTAAAATGACTGTTTTATGACTCTGTGTTGCGAGTTCCTACGCATGCTCGTAAGTTTGCAAATTTTCAATATTTTCACTCCAGATTTTCAACTTTGCCATTTTACCACACCTCCTTATGAGTAGTATAGCTGTCATTTTTCACATCCTGCCCAAAACATCTTTTCACCCATGTACTGCACAATGGCGCAGTTGGTGTATGAAATCAATGTATGGGACACAGTAAAGAAAATCACAGTGACACTGTTCATTAGCAGAGGTTTAAAATGGCAATGTTGAAAATTTGGTGAAAAAATCCACCAAATGACTGTTTCACAGTGTCGTTGCACAGTTCCCACTGCCTTTCGTGAGTTTGCGAATTTTCAGTATTTCCAATCCAGATTTTCAACATTGCCATTTTACCACACTTCCTTATGAGCAGTACAGCTGTCATTTTTCACATCCTCCCCAAAGCGTATTTCGCCTATAGTAGCACACAATGGGGTAACAACAAGGTCATGCTGACAATTTATTGTGCAAATACCAGCAATCGCACAGGGCATTACGTAAAGCACCATACATGCCAAACACCACTGCAAATACCTGCAGGCGAATGTTCAGCATTGACAAATGCTTGTTTTGACTGGTGGGTCAGGATGAAGGGCTCCACCTGTGAAGTGAAGCCTTTCTGTCCTGTTTTGGTCTAGTTTAGATCCTTTAGCAACTAATATAAATGTTTACAAATCAAAATTGAAAGGGATGAAACCCACTGAATGTAAAAACTGGGCCATGATAGATGGTCTAGGAACCCACTGTGCTAATATGAACAGACTCTAACTGTCCAGCTCAGAACTTTAGTACCATTAAAACACAGAAACATAGACTTTGGTACCGCTTGATGGCGCAGAGGTTGACTCGCTGGACAACTTACCTTGCACCACACTGGTGACCCATGTTTGGTAATGGACTCGGGTTGTTTAGAGGTCTGCCTGGGGAGGACGGTTAGAGCATCCAGAGGTGGAGGATTTATGTTGTGCACTGTCAGCCAACATCTAATGGTGGCTGTGGGTTGCTGCGTGCACAGCCACATAGGGGTGTGCCCACATCCAGGGTGATTGGCTGTGTCCATGGAGGTGGGGACTGCCTGCCTGCCCATTCCACGGATGTGGTTGTGGGAGAAAATGGAAAGTTCCATGACTCAACAGGACCCGTGATGGTCCAGTTACTCCAGTGATCCTACACATCACCACCAGATTTGATGTACCGGGAGGAGCACTGCCATTCCTCACACTGGCCCTGGCTCTACCAGAGAGGGATCCTCAGGGAATGAACTGGCTGGGGGATGATGGCCCAAAGGATGTACCCCATCTGAGGAGGGGTCATAGCCCATGTCGGTGTCATGGCGCGGAGAAAGTATATATGAAAAAAAACAGACTTTGATAACAGATAAGAACTGCTTGGCCCAACCAGTCCGCCCATTTTCCTACCTATTGGATAAGCTGCAGATCTTAGTTTACCAACAGCCTACTTCTTCCTACCCCACTAGAATTGCCTTATGTCTGTCCCATGCATTCTTAAATTCCCTATTGTTTTTGACCGGCCTTCTCAGGAAGAATGTTCCAAGCATCCAGCACCATCTTCATGAAAAATACTTCCTCATGTTACCCTCTCTGTCATTAAATCATGCCCCTTATTTTTGCACATCTCTTTTCTGAAAGATGCTACCTCTAAGACTTTGTTGATTCCGTGAGGTACTTGAATGTTTCTATCACATCCACCCTCTCTGTCCGTTCCTCCAGGGTATACATATTAAGCTCTTTTAGTCTTCCTTCATATGGCTTCTGGTGCAGACCCTGCACCATTTTAGTTGCCCTGTTCTGGACTGCCTCCATTCTGTTTATGTCCTTGTGGAGATGGGGTCTCCAGAACTGCACACAGTACTCTAGATGGGGTCTCACCAACTGTATGTACAGAGGGATAACAACATCCTGTTTTCTATTGATGAGGCCTCGCCATATGCATCCCTATCCTCCAGCCCTCCTTACTGCCTTCTCACATTACTTGCCTACCTTTAGGTCATCTGATATGATTATCCCCAGGTCCCTTTCCATTTTGTTGTTGTTAATACCTCCCTCCCATTGTGTATGCTCCCCTGGGTTTTTGTTTCCTGCTGTTCCCTGTTGCATTACTTTGCACGCTTTGCATTGAATCTAAGCTGCCATACTTTAGACCATTCCTCCAACCTTGCCAAGTCCTTCTCATCCTTTTCATTCCTTGTGTATCAACTCTGTTGCAGATCATTGTGTCTGCAAATGTTCATACTTTTTTCCAGTCCTCTGCAATGTAACGTCTAAGGACATTAAAGAGTACCAGTTCCAGTACTGAACCCTGCGGTATCCCACTAGTAGCCCCATTTCTTTTAAATGGACTCTGTTTACTATTACCCTCTGTGTCCTGTTGTCCAGCCAATTTTTCACCCAGGTTACCACCGGAACCCACCCCAGGCTAGCTGACTTATTTATTAATCTTTGTGGGACTGTGTCAAATGCCTTGCTAAAGTCTAGGTAGGCCACGTCAACATAATCTCCCTGATCTACTATTTTGGACACCCAGTTAAAGAAATCAATTAGATTCATCTGACATGACCTTCCTGCTGTGAATCCATGCTGCCTTAGGTCATGTGCCCCACTGGCATCTAGTTGCTTAACAATTCTTTCCTTCAGAAGTGATTCCATCATTTTCCCTACCACTGAGGTCAAACTGACAGATCTGTAGTTTGCTGCTTCTGTCTTGCTCTCACTTTTTGAAGGGGAATCACATCTGCCATCCTCCAGTCCTCAGGTACCACATCATTCTCCATGAATTGTTAAAAGGGTAGTCAGTGGTGTCACTAGTTCTCCCTTAATTCTTTTAGAATTCTGGGGTGAATCTGTCAAGCCCTCGCTTTGTCCACCTTCAGTTTTAGTTCATTCAGGACCCTTTCTTCTGTGAATGGACTCCTATCGACCCCTTATCCAGAGTGCTTCTATTGATTGATTTAGGTACCTCCCTCCAGTTCTTTTGTGAATACTTAGCAGAATTATTCATTCAGTATCCCTGCTTTTCACTGTCACCCTTTATCCACCCATTCAGTTCACAATAAGGAACCTGAAAATAATATAATGTTAACTAAGGTTGTGATAAACAAGTGAGGAATATGTTCTGCTAAGAATAATGCACTAAATCAAACTTGTGTTTACAATGCCCAAAATTAACTTATCTACACATAAACATTGTTCTTTTAAGTCTGAAATAAATAGGACTGCCCATGATCAAGAAATCACTATAGTAACCTTTACAAGGTATTAACAACTGCATTTACCAATGCACAAGACAAAATCATTGGAGTAGTTCTCCATAGTTAAAGTCCTAAAATAATGGCATTGTGCATGTCCCACATCTCCATGGTAACTGGTAAACTATAGAAGCAATGTGATTTGAATGCAGTGGTGGCCAAACCTGAATAGAAACTACCTATAAAGACACTTGAAATGGAGTAAGCTAAATTTTCAGACTAAACTAAAACTAATCACTATAATAGAGATGTTACTTGTATAATGACAAAACATTGGTCTTTGACTGTTAAGCATTTGACAGCACCCTTTAGAAAGTGCTTCACAGCTTTTGTTAGCAGCATTAATCTGGACACCTATTGCCCCAGCCAGCATTAAGTTCGCTCAAGTAAGAAGTGGTAAAACACTGCTTCAACAACAAAGGGGCAGAATAAAGGTAAAGACTACAAGAATCTAACACTGGAACAAAAGAAGGTCTAAGACTTATAAGCTAAGAATATTTATAACAATGCAGAATATAGAGGTAATGAAAGCAGTTAATGAGACTATATAGACTGAAGAAACCATAAAGGTTGAACATTTATCAAGAGGACTATATACACAGACTGGATGCAATGCATTCTATATAAAGGAATAAGTGAATACTTTATTTTATAAGGTTGATTATACATATAAATATTTCAAGCTAAACAAAACAGGTTTTATTTATGTATTGGAAACTGATGAAATGCCACTTGAGGAATCACTGTTAAAGTGCAAAATATGTTAAAATTGGATAACAAAAGAAAAATGACATCAAAAAATCTCTTTATGTGTTGTTTTACATAAAAGACTTGGTCCAGGACAGGGGCTAATAAGCCTCCTGAATTTATAATGAATAAATAATCAAACAAATAACCTCAAACAAAGAAGGTAATTAGAAGGACTTGCACTTTACTTAAATTATTTACAGTACCAATGCTATTAAGAAGTCTTATATACTAAAAGAAAAACATAGAACATGGTATGTTATGTTATATGTAATGTTGTGTTATGTTATGTGTTGTGTTATGTTATGTTATGTTACGTTACGTTACATTATGTCACGTTACGTTGTTAGGTTACGTTACATTACGTTATGTTATTAATAGAAAATATAGAAAATGTTTTTCTGAGACAGCTAAATCATTGTGTACAATAAAGATTTTGGACCACTCATTCAAGGTGGGCAAAAAATGTACTTACTGATATAATAATGACACTGTATACACAAGAGAAAATCAAGTTTAGATGTCAGTTCATATTACGTAATGGTATTATGTTTGACTACAATGTCCTTTTTAGACATGATAATTAACTAAAATGTTTTTAAAGGAATAGATGTGTATACTGATGTCAAAAATACAGTACATAAATGTTTTTTATTTATTATTGTAAATCCAGATCTTGATGAAGTAGTAAGAAAACTATGAAACAGAGATCGAATATAACTAATGGTATATTATCCAATAAAAGATTAAATACTAAAACATTATCCACTGAGTGGGTCATATTATCTCCAGTTGTGTTGAATGGTTAATGTGCACCCTTACTAGGAGTAATGGCACCATCTCAAATTTAGACTGTTTTGGTAGAACAGAGCTCAGGGAACATAAACATTGCAAGAAAGTAAGTTACTCAGACTTTGTGTGCCACTTAAGTGGATGAGCAGAATATTGAGGAGCTCTCTGAAAATCTAAGGAACTTTTCATTTTAATATTTTAGTTGGATAGTGTGACTTTAGAGCAGGTTGGGGTTATCAGGTGACAGACTGCACCCAGAACTTAGAAATCAGTGCCTTTTAATCTTTGTCTTTCAGATTGGCTAAACTGCTATATTTTTTTCTCACTTCAGTCTTTTAAGGCTTGAAATAGGTTCACTTGTTACCAGGAGGGTGCTAAACTGTTTGAACTGCTGAAATGTTCTAGTATGGTGTTTTAAGCAAGTAAGGTAAGAATTTTTTTGGGGTGGTGGATATTTTAGACTGTTAGTTCCCTATGCATCAGTCTCCTCCTTCCCTAGCATCTAACAGTGTGACTTTCTCCTATTACACTCACTTGGTGGTCTATTTTGGTTCTTTTTTTTTTTTTTTTGTACATTCTTTTTCCCTCTTTGTTGCCGGTCACCGAGGCATCTTTCAGGCAGACACCTAGGTACTGCCTCTGTCACCAACCTGATCCCTTTCCCCAGTCTAAGGAATTGATTGCTGGGTCCCTCCTCTCCCATTGGCCCCTTACAGGAGGAGGTGGGGACCACGAAGAGTCATGTAGGGGGTCAGGTTTGACATTGGGCTTGTGGCTGGCCCCAGAGTCATACTGTTCACTCCCTGGGGTATTTCTGCATTGTTACCCATAAGGCATGGACATGGCAATGATGTCAACGTGTTGAGGGTACACTTCCATCCCTCCTGCAGATGTCTGCCACTGCCTCACCCCTTGTACATCCCTAACTTAGAGGTAGTGTCACCTGGTCACCATCTGGAGCTGCTGCTGGGCCAGGGAATCCCCTATCCACCCCAGGAGAAGAGAGCAGTCCTCTAGATGTGCAATCCTCTCCTCCCCTGCTGACCCCTGATGCCTGAGTCTGCTCTTAAACCCAGGTTGCCAGCATGGTGCAAGGTGTGGTGTCCAGTGCCTCAACCCTCAGTGCCACCGCAGTGGCCAATTTTGGTTCTTTAAGGTGCTTTAGGGCTTGTTTCTAAACCAAAATATGTTTGGTACCTTTTGTGTCTGATTTTCTACTTGGGATTCGTCAGGCAGTGTTTTGATCTCACATCAATTGGCTGCAGTCTGGCAGTTTTTGTTTGTAAATTAAGTGTGGAAAGCCAGCTAATGTGAGCTGTGGGTGCTAGCATATCTGTTTCTGTACCATTTTCTTGATATTTTGGAATTTACTAACTGTTGGGTCTGCTGTTAAAGGGTGTGTTTTATGCATCATTATCAATGATGTACATGTATCTCTTGCTGGCTGGATTCAGCTCTCCATGTACAGCAGTGCCTCTTCCACATTCTCACATTGGTGTACTAGTAGTATTCATGCCAGGAGCAGGGAGGCACATGCAAGTGTGCACAGGCCATGCTTGCTGAAATGGATGCATCATGCATGTGTGCATAATATTTGAGTGCATGTACACTTCCAGTTAAAGTATTTTCAGAATGGAGGTGAGCTCCTGACTCTCAGTGTTATTGCATCAGAGGGTGTAGAAACCATGAAGGAAAGTACTGCTCCTTTGGCTAACAACTGATAATTGTGGAATAGCAGGGTAAGACAAATGAAGAGCGGAAGTGTGCCCTGAATATGTACTCCTTATAGGAGAGGATAGAGACAGGGGACATGATAGAGACCTTCAAGTGCTTGAAAAGAGTGAAGAGCATGGATAACAAGGGTCTCTTCAAGCTAAGTGGCAGCTGTACCACGTGGGCACACAGTTTAAAGCTGGAAGTGAGAAGGTTTAGGAAGGAGGTTAGGAGGCACTTCTGCGGAGAGGTGGTGGCAGTTGGAATTCACTTCCTGAGGAAGTGATCTCGATGAAGTCAGTGAGCTGCTTCAAGAGAGGCTGGGATAAGCATGGGGAAAATATGGGGATTGGGGCAGATGGAGGAGGGAGGACCAGGAGGGAGGGGCAAGTTCAATAAGTTAGGCTGAGGTCCCTGCAATACAAACAGACTGGATAGACTGAATGGCCTTCTTCTGCTGGCTTCTTCATATGTTTGTATGTTTGTAATAACCTCTGGGCTAGTCAAAGAATACAGCAACATGCTGTTTCAGAACATCCACAGATATTTTTTTTTGTTTTAGGGCACACTATTTTAAGGGATAGCACTTTTATTCTGATTAGTTTCAGATACCATGGTTTATCATAGACCACATCACAGACCACTAGTATTCAAAAGATATAGAACCCACTGTTGGATTATGAGACCATTACCAATGAGATCGCATATTCCTTTTGAGTAATGCAATCAAATATATTTACATACCCACCAACCAGAATCCTGGGATGGAGGTGCACCTCTTGTACTGCAGATGGTAAGGCTGAGTTGCATAAATTCATTTTACTTCTCTTAAAAAATGTTACATGAAGATGGACTGTAAGTAGTACCTGCAAAGACACCAAAACCAAATACAACCCCAGGCCAATTGAGTCTACTACATGCACTTCCAGGTGCCCCAGAGAATGGAGATCCTGTTCACCAAAATCTGCAGGAATCCCTGATCATGAGAGTTTAGAGGATCAAGATAAGATAAAAATTCTCAGTAGTCAGATGATAGTGGTAGTATCCTCTGAGGAGGAAGTAGATTGGCAGAACCTAAGAAAAGATTGTGATTCTGATTGTTAGACACAAAGATGTTACCTTATTTGATTACAGATATATGCAGGTCATTGCAGCTAATGTAAGATGATAACCTTTTTAGAGAGAGTGTTCCAAGAACTGAGAGGTACCTCTTGTAGCAAACAGAGTCAAATGCAATGCAGTGAAGCATATCGTCATCCCCTTGGAAGGGTTGACAGCTCTATCTTATGCAAATAAGTTACTGGATTCATCTTGCAGGAATGCATTTTGTAGCTGACATAGCTAACTAAAGAATGACGAAAGCATAATTTATAATTGCCATAGCATTATGTTCATGGGTATCTGGTTTCAGTTGCCTAGAAAAGTGATGGGCAGTTTTGATGTTTTCATAAGTTTATCAGCCAGAGAGATAAGGACTCCTATGCAGGATTTCCATAGCAGAGATGTATTTGCCAAAAGATGCAAAGGAGGTGCAGGAAGGAAAGTTGGATCTTTGCAATGAAGATATGCAGGCCCATATCTGCACCATTTTGTATATGCAATCTGCAACTTTACCAGATAAAGGCCCAAATCATGACAGACATAAAGATTCTGAAGATCATGGCTCTGCATTATCCTATAGAGTTCTCCACCATACCCTACAGAGACAGTTTTCTTCTGTCACCAGTATCTCTGAAAAGTCAGTGAAAAGTTGGGTGATAAACCAAACCTTTGACCAGCTGATCCAGATTTATTTATTTATTACTGGATAGGTGCACTGATCCTGAGGACTATTTTCAGGAATGACTAGGGCTGTGACTTGCGGCACAAGAGCAATTGCATACAGAGAAAATATGGGAAATACAGCAGCACTGCAATCATAAATGTTAAAGTACAGAACAGTTTATTGTGTCGACAGGGTAACTAAACATGTACAGAACTGTTAGCAATGTGTCTGAAGAAAAACAAAATAAATGTACAATAGTTCACAATAAGTTGTGAAGGATAAACAAAAATACACTAGAGAAACATATAAATGCTCCAAAAGTCGAAACAAAATGAGTTGTGAAAGGTGGCAACAAATACACAGAAGAGTAATACAAGAAGAGGAAACAAGTCGATGGCAGGAGACAGAGAGCAGGCATGAAGTGTTCTAAGTACTATAAGAGGCAGGACAGTTACAAGAGCTGAGTTGGTAGGCAGGCAGCAGTGGCAAGCAGACACAGATTACCCTGGAGAGCACAGGCTTTTGGTCTCACTTGGTAACCAGGATTTAAAACAGTGGTTGAAACGGCTATGGGTGTCTACTGACTGGAAGGGCACAGGGTTACTGTTCTGTAGAGAGGGAGCAGCACCAGACAGAGCACTGTTACCCATAACAGTTGAGACTTTGGATATTTCCATCAGAGGGACCGAAGACACACATAGGCATATAGGGGAGCTCTGGCCATTAGGAAACGTGCATAAGGAGCTGCATCACTGCCTCTAATGGTGTTGTCTATGAAACAGCCTACAGCATAGTCAGAATGACTAGACAGTGGAGCCATCCCAGTGACTGGTAAAGGTGACAGTGGTGGGTAGAGTAAGGTGCTAGGAGTGCAAACTGATAAACATTGTTATAAACTGAGCTGAGGTCCTGAGCACAGGGCAGAGGACATGTGAACATATGGGTGAGCAATAGTCAATAATTGGTAGCAGGTTACCTTGAGCAATAGCTAGGTGGGCTTTGCAGGTCAGGAACTGCTTTTGCTGGTTTACCAGGTGTATGACAGCATTGATGTGCTCCATATAGAGAGAGAGGTTAAGGGATACTCCCAAATACTTGAAGTTGGGCACATTCTGGAGCTCGAGGCCTTTGGTGTAAGTACTGAGAGGGAGAAGCCAGATTTGGCACAGCTGGCAAGGTATGGTTTGGATGTGGCGAGCATTGATTTAGTTTTTTCATTGACCAGGACCTGATGGGACTAGAACCTGGTGTATGATGAACTATAGTTTAGGATTTATGTGATAATGGTGATCGTGGAAAGGCAATAAACATTAGGCGAAATGTACATCGGTGAAAATCCATTTGCCGATCTACACTCCGTCGCATGGCAAGCGTGCGGGAACTTCTATTTTTGTTTATGTGGGGTTGTGCCTCACACCCCCACTAAAGATTCTCAGCTCCAGGAGGGTGCATGTCGGGGGAGGAAAACAAACAAAAATAAAAATCTCAGACCGCACAAAATCCTGATAAGCCCAGCACCAAACCTGGCACCCTCCCAACCATAGCCAGACACAAATCCCCACACCATATGGCCAGCTTGGCAACCCACCAACGACACACACTACAATCCTCCTCCCTTTCACCCTCTCACAAGGCATACCACTCCCCTGAGTGCATATACATACAGCAACAGGATGTCGCTATAACCCGCATTTGCACTCCATCTAATAGCCCTGAGAACAGGCACCGCTATTGAGTCACCCTTTGTAGGTGCTCAATAGTGATTGCCCTCTCACGAGATACCATAGTTTAGGATAGGACAGAGGATATGTTCACCAGGGACATGTCACTGTAAAAGAGAACAAGGTCATCAGCATACAGTAGGGCTTCACAGGTGAGGCAGTCAGAAAGGAGGAGTTTATAAGAAGAAGAAGAATAGCGAGCCAAGGATGGAGCCCTTAGGGACAGCCATAGAGATCAGGAGGGCAGGGGATGTGGCAAGGCCAATACATATGAACTGTGATCATTTAGAGATAGCTATTAAACCACAGTGAGGTCGCAGATGAGCAGCCAAGTTGGTGGAGAATGGAGAATTGGAGGATGCAGCGCAGAGACAAAAGATGATCAAGGGCTGGGGACTTATCATACGAGAGGAGGCTGAGGGAGTTGAACATGTATTCGCTGGAGGAAAGGAGGGACAGGAGGACATGATTGAAACCTTTAAGTGCATGAAAGGAATAAATAAGACAGGTACAGAAGGTCTATTCAAAGTAAGGAGGGAGGGACACCAGGGCCATGATATGAGACAGGAGGAGGAAGGTTCAGGAGAGAGATGAGGAGACATTTTTACAGAGAGGGTGGTGGCTGGGTGGAATCCTACCTGCAGAAGTGGTATCCAATGGAATAATGGACTGCTTCAAAAGGAGATTGACAGGACAAAGGGAGGGTCAATGAAAAGGAAGGGTGAAGGGAAGGGCAGCTGCAGAATAAGGGGTGCTAGCTGCACATTCGGTAGACTTGATAGACCTTTAGGCCTTTATCTACTGGCAAATTTCAGATGTTCGAGAATAGTAAGGGTGGTTGACCAGGTCAAATGCCTTGGTCAGGTCTACAAAAACAGCACCCATGGCTTCCCCATGTCCATGTTTTTATGGACTTGGTTTGTAAACTGGACCAGAGCAGATGTTGTGCAGTGGGCGTTCAGAATCCATATTGCTGGCCATACAGTAGGCTATATTTATTAACGTAGTCAGATACAGTAGCTGGTGGTGAACAATCCTTTCTAGAAGCTTGCTAGGTTGGGAAGCAGGGAAATAGGACTATAAATTGTCTGTGGATAAGGGATACCTGCTTTAAAAATAGGCACCATCCTGGCATGCTTCCAGTAGTCTGGCATGGTAGAGGTGGTCAACGCCAAATTAAAGATGAAGGTGAGGGGTTTCAAGATAGCAGAGGAGATTAGTTTAAGAATTGATGGAAAAGACCATCACTACCAAGACTGCCACAGTTAGGTAGACTCTTGAGGAGTTTGGTGGTGTCCTTGGTGGAGATAGGCCTGAAGTAGAAGAGGGGAGCTAATAGGAGATGAGGTTGAGGACTGATTGGTAGGATTAAGCTCAGGCAGTTGGATAGGCAGCTTACTTAGATGGGTTGTAAGGTCTGTGATCTTTTTATTGAAAGCATGGGCAACCTCAACGGGATCAGTTAGGTGTCCAGAGGAGTGCTTAAATGAATGGTAGAGGTTTGACTGCACAGGTTAAGCAGAGAGCCATTTGCACCCCAGAAATGGTGTGAGTCCCAAGGCTGTCCCTCTGTTGGTTGGAAGAAGTCCCATTTTGAGCCAGGGCAGTTTGTTTACACTGGTTTTGCAGACACCTGAATTCATTCCATAGAGCAGGGAAGGGGTCTTTTGTAGTCAGACCATTTTGTGTCTCTTTCCTCATCATAGCCAGGAGTTCTTTTGAGACCCATCGAGTTCAACCTCCCTTCACTCTCCTGGTAGTGAGGGGTAGTGTAGGTCCTGAATTCAAAGGAGGTCTGCAGTGAATTAGCCCACAGCCTGTTACATCTGAGATGGAGCAAAAGCCAACAATTTACTGCTCTTACATCATCAAGAAGGGTTGAAGTATCTGGGCATCTGAAATTATGGAAGGATAAGAGTCTTGGGGGGCATTTGACCTCGTGGACCAGACAGTGTAAGTGGGGCATGGTCACTGATGGTGTCAGACAGTGTCCCAGCTTGAGCACCTTCTACAATTTATTGGTGACACCCAGTATAGGAAAGAGTAGTTTTGTGTCTGGATGTTGTGCCTGGAGATGAAAGAGATGACTTGTACCACATTCTGCTGCTTTAATAGGTTTGAGTAGTCTGATTTCTGGGCACTTAACCAATTGAGGTTAAAATCAAGTGGAATTGTATCCCTGGTAGGGAGAGTATTCCCAGGCTTTCCAGGTGGGTAATGAGACCTGGTTTGTCTCCAGCAGGGGTCTTGTAACAGCACCCCACATGGGACTGCCACACCACCACCCTTCTTTCTTCTTGGTCTATCTTGTCTCAGCAAGGAGTATCCAGGCAGGTGGTAGGTTGCATCAGGGATATGTGGCTTTAGCCATGTTTTGGAGATAACAAGGACATGTGACTTGTAGAGTGGGTGAAAGACTAGATTTGATGGTAAAGGCACCTAGCTTTATCTGAGCTCTTTTCTTCTAGGTTTGCTTGTAAGGACAGAGCAAGGAACAACATTATCAGAGCAAGGAAAAGATTAAGGCTTCTTTTTGCTAGACAGATTTACTGTGTGTTGCTATTTTATTTTGTACTCACATGGTTTGATATTGTGTTTTGCTGACATTTTACTGCTGTAATCTTCTCACTCTGATTCAAATTGCTGTTGCAGGGTGTACTTTCTGCTGCATTATTACAGGGTGTGCATACAGGTTTATCACAGTTTTGTGCTTACAGATTACTGCTGTAATCTTCAATTCAAATCGTTTTTTGCAAGGTATATCTTCTGTTACTGCTTTATTTTCTCTGTAGCAACATGTTTTTAGTAGGGTATATCTTCTCATAAATTGCTACAGGTGGTGCTTACAGGGTTTACAGTTTTATCTATCATTAGGCTAAGCTTTCAAGTGCTACTGCATTCGTTGTTGGTTAATTGTTTCTGCTCTTGCCGCCTTGTTTCTTTTGTCCAGGGTTCTTCTTTTCGCAGGAGAAGGGCCTGCCACCCACCCCATCCCCAACCACCCTATGCTACACCCTTTTATGAGCAGCACAGTTGTGACATTTTCTGTAGCAAAGCGGAAGGGAGGATCAGAGGAGTATCCACACAGTGACCACACTACGGGGCACAAGTAATTTAACTTGTTATAACGAGTTATACCAAAAAAAATCAAATATTTGCTTTCATTTTCCTCCTTCAAATTACTCAGACTAGGTTAAAACTCAGCAGCTCAATTGGAATGGATATTATTCACTGCAGGCACTGCGGGACACTTTTCAAAAGGGCAGTTATACAGGATTTAGGATGCTGTCCTACATGTTGGACCATTGAGATCTAAGGGCGCAGCTCCAGGCAGCATGGGCAGAGATTATGCACCTCAAATTGCATATTCAGGAAGAAATATATTCTAAGAACCACCTGCCATTTCCCAACATCCAACTGAAGCACCTTGACCACAGAGTGTAGTTGGTCCGGGAGGTTGGCAGGTGGTTAGAGGAACAAATCGGGTGCCTCATCACTCTTCAACATATCATCTCCATAAGCCATACAAAACTACAAACAGATATCTGCCTCTATCTTCAAAATCAAACAAAGGGGTAGAGTACACTGCAGAGCAAGACGCTGCGGACAGGAGCTAGTGCTACAAAACTCACCCAAAACAGGGAACAAAACAAAAAAAAATAAGCAAAAGGAAATCCAAAACACTTTGATCATAGAAGACTCCATGATTCAGGGAGCTGATACCTACTCCAGCCAGGAGGTAATGGTCAGATGTCTCCCAGGTACATCAGCATGGAGAGACACTGACCACGCTAAAAATCATGAAGAAAGCAGGAGAAACATCAATGTCCTGGTACACATAGGGACTAACTATCTCACCAGCTGGTCAGTTATGGAAACCAAGGAACATCTGACCAGGCTGGGAGACAAACTGTCATCCATTTCACCAGCATCTCCTTCTTTGAGATCCTGCCAGTCTGGACAGAAGGTCAGAGAAGGGGAGATGGGGAGCTAAACATGTGGCTCAAGGGCTGGTGCCAGGAAAAGGACACAAATTTGTAGGTAACTGGCAACAGTTTTGGGAGCAAAAGTTCTTTAAATTTGATAGACTGCAGCTGACTAAGGAGGGAGTTAATGCATTGAGGCAGAAGTTTGACGTCTTGCAGAACATTTAAACTAGCTGATGGGAATAAGGGTGCAGCACCTGATACATCGAACCAGAAGAACACCCCTCCCACCTCTGCTAGTGATCAGACAGAAGTTCAGCATGTTTGTAGTTCATTTGTATCACCAGGTAAGGAAAAGATCTGGCTCCCATACGACGCACAGTGGAAATGCCAAACCTCGCTCAACAACTAATGCACCAAAATCTGGCCAATGGAAAATCATGTACACAAATGCCCACAGTCTGGGAAACAAGATCCCAGAGCACTTGGCAACAATGACAGAGGCTAAACTGGTGATAGTAGCCATTTGTAAGACATGGTTCACCAGTAACCATACCTGGGAGACTTCAGTACCCGGCTATGTACTGTTCAGAAGAGATCAAGTTGCAAAAGGGGAGGAGTAGCCCTTATGTCAATGAAAATATCAAAGTTACAGAAATTCAGAATACACACAAGGAGCCAGAAGAACTGTAGGTCATCCTGAAATGGAAATGGAACACCCATGTGAACTGGGTTTACAGACCTCCAGACCAGGGGAGGACATAGACACATTACTGTTAGAAGATATGCAAAACGTGACGGCTAAAGAGGAGGTTCTGATAGTGAGACACCAACATGCCAGATACAGATTGGTCAATACCAGCAGGAACATCTGCCAGAACTAGACACATAGTGGATTCTCTGCAGGGAGGGCTTCAAACAACTCATACAACAACCCACAAGAGACAGGGCTATCCTAGATCTAGTCCTGACTAACAGGAAATGATCACAGATCTCCAGGTTGGTCACCTGGGTGCCAGTGACCATCACATGGTATGGTTCAATTTGGCACAAGAACTAAATCATCCCATTGCAAGGCAAAAATATGGGACTTCAGAGGAGCTGACTTTAATAAGATGGCCAACAGAGTTAAGCTAGCCCTAGCAAGAAGAAATACAGGTGAGGGGTACAGGCAAAGTGGGCAAGCATTAAGGATGCAATACTTGAAGCAACTTATCATCGTGTTAGGGAGAAAAGCAAGAGCAAAGAAGGAGGAAATCACTTTGGTTCTCAAAAACAGTAGCAGAAAGGTCAGAGCCAAAGGTTGGCCTTCAGGAAATATAAGGGAACGCAGTGGGACAAAGACAGGGAGGCATACAAGCTTCCTAAGGGAAGCAGGAAGGAGTAAGGCAGGCAAAGACCCAAACCAAGGAAACACTAGCATGAACAGTAAAAGAAGGAACAAGACTTTCTATAGATACATTAGTGAAAGGAGAACGTCCAGAGGGGGTATTGCTAAGATCAAAGTGGATAAGGGGAGTGTGTGGAGGAGGACCAGGAAAAGCATCTATCTTAAATAGATACTCTGCTCAGTATTTACTGAGAAGAAGGTACGGCAAGGCCCACAGCTCCAGCACCATGGACACAGGGGAGGGAGGTGCACTAGTCCCTTCACAAAAGAAAGATCCTACAAGAGCTCACTAAGCTCAGGATGGACAAGGCAATGGGACCTGATGGCATACATCCCAGGATACTAAAGGAGCTAAGGTGGAACTAGCAGAGCCATTATCAGAAATGTTTAGTGAGTCTCTGAGCACAGGAGACATCCCAGAAGACTGGAGAAGAGCTCCTGTGGTCCGCTCCCACAAGAGTGATACAGTAGCAGGAAGGAGGCAGGGAACTACTGACCAGTCAGACTTACCTCAGTAGTGGCAAGATTATGGAGGCACCCTTAAGGAAAGAATAGTGCAACACCTGGAATCTGTAGGAGCACAGAATCCAAGACAGCATGGGGTTACAACAGGAAGATCCTGTCAAACTAATTACATAGATTTCGTTGACTGGGTAACCAGAGTGGTGGACCAAGGGGTGCAGTTGATGTCACCTACCTTGACTATAGCAAAGCTTTCGATACTGTTCCACAGTGAAGATTGATTAATAAGCTGGGTAGGCACAGAGGTGGGTAGAGGTTGATCAACTGGGTGGCAAACTGGTTGGCAGGCAGAAAACAGAGAGTGGTGAGTAAGCGGCATACAGTCAGAAGAGATGCAAGTCACAAGTTGGGTACCTCAGGGATCAATCCAGGGCCAGTCCTCTTCAATATGTTCATCGGTGACATTGCAGATGGACTGCAGGGTAAGGTTTGTCCATTTGCAGATGACACCAATATCTGCAACAGAGTAGATGATCCAGATGGGTGGGCAGAATAAGAAGAGCTCTGGATAAATATAGCAAAACGGTCAGAAGAGTGGCAACTGGGGTTTAATGCAAAGTGCAAGATCATGCACACAGGGAAGAGAAACCCTGAAGACAACTCTAGGTTGAGAGGAGATTTGCTGACAATCACAAGGGAAGAAAGAGACTTCAGCATCATCATTGAAATCATCCAAACAGACCACTAAAGCAGTAGGTAAGGCTAGAGGATGCTTTGGTGTATAAGTAGGGTATCAGTAAGTCGTAAGAGGGAGGTAATAATCCCTCTTTACAAGACACTGGTTAGGCCCATCTGGAGCACTGCATGCAGTACATGAGGCTGCACCTGCACAAGGACATTAACAAAATGGAGGCAGTCCAGAGAAGGGCAACCAAAATGACGCAAGGACTGCATCAGAAAACATATGAGGACAGATTATCAGAGCTCAGTGTGTTTACCCTAGTGCAAAGGAGCGAGAGAGGTGATATGATCGAAACATTCAAACATCTTAAGGGCATTGACAAGGTGAAAGAGTTGAACATGTTTCAGTATAAGAAAAATAGCAGGACAAAGGACAGCATGAGATTAGAGGAGGCGATTAAGGGTAATGTGAGGAAGTTCTTTTTCACAGAAAGGGTGGTGGATGCATGGAACAGCCTACTTCAGGAAGTGGTGGATAGGAATACAGTGCAGGGCTTCAAACAGGTGTGGGCTAGGCATAAGGGAGCAATACAGATGAGTATGAATAGATAGGCCATTGACAGAGTAAAGGCCTGTGGCACATTCATAAGGTAGAAAAAATGGGCATACTGGATGGACCTTGCAGTCCTTATCTGCCGTCAAGTTCTATGTTTCTGTGTTTCTATTATGACTGCCCTTTAACAGGAACTTGATTGAATATGTCCATTTTACAGGACAAATACTTTTGTCTTTCTCGGTTTTCATTGTTACATGCTTGATCATCCACACGATGGCAGTGTTTGCCATCAAATCTTTCACATATATGTTTTATGTGTTGTAAGCAGAGTATGTTTAATTATGGTATCATTAGATTTCTGAGCTGCATTCATATTAATGTTGAAAGACAAGATAGTCTTATTTAATCATTCAGTGTTTTTGTGCTTTTGAATTTTACATACTGGGAGTTTAGTTCAATATGGAGGGTAAGGGTCCTTCATTACCCGGTCTCTAATTTTTTATTTATTTATTTATTTTATATGTGACCTTGCTCATTTGAAGGATGGTTTCATTTGGGCACATGACTCTATCACGGTCACTGGAAGTTCACTGCCAAGAGGTCAGTGTGTCAGATGGAATTATGTGGGTTTGCATACCCTTTTGTTCACTGTTGCCCTCCCAGAGGAGGGGGTATGTCTCCTGTGTGGGGAACCAATATGGTTCTCGTAGGTCTTCTTTCTATCTGTGACCTATCCTTGTACCTGGTTTGTACTGGCTCCTAAGAGGCCTTTGGGGGAGGTGATTAGGGATTTTTGTTCTTCGTGGGGTTTGTTACTATAGATTAAGGGGTCCGAATAATGATTTGCTGGGTACAGGACCTATTGTTGTATCAGGCAGATACTGGCCTGTGTGGTTATAGGATTTAAAGTTTTCTGTTTTGTACTTTTAGTGGTAGTTTCTTCTGGGGGTATTCAGACTTGTTAGAATTTTGGGGTAATGGGGTTTGGTTTAAAATTACTTGCCTGGGCCGGCAATCTTTGGGTTTCTCTATTCAGTTGTTTCCTTATGAATTCCATGGAAGTTTAACTGTCTGTTCCTTAAATGTAAAGGGGTTCATAATGTTGTAAAGTGAGCCAGGATCCAACAAGAACAATTGTGATGTGTTTTTTTGCAGGAAACCTCGACTGTCAGAGGAGGAATACACTGAGCTCTGGAGGTCGTGGGTGGGGAAGGTTTTCAGCTGCACACCCATCAGCTAAGAAAGCAGGAATGGCTAATTTGATATAGAAGGGCTCCATTCCATTTACATAGAAACATAGACTTTGACAGCAGATAAGGACCGCTTGGCCCACCAAGTCTGCCCATTTCCTACCTGCAGGGTAAGCTGCAGATCCTAGTTAACTAGCAGCCTAGTTCTTCCTACCCCACAAGAATTGACTTATGTGTGTCCTATGCATTCTTGAATTTTCCCACAGTTTTAGACCCCACAGCCTCCTCAGGAAGGCAGTTCCATGTTTCCACCACCCTCTCTGTGAAAAATACTTCCTCACATTACCCTGAGCCATCTCCTTCTATCTTCAAATTGTGTCCCCTTGTTCTTGCACATCTCTTTTCTGAATGATCCTACCCTCTTGGACTTTGTTGATTCCACTGAGGTACTTAAAAGTTTATCATGTCCTCCCTCCCTGCTTTCCTCAAGGCTATACATATTAAGCTACTTTAGTCTCTCCTCATATGGCTTCTCTTGCAGTCCCTGCACCATTTTAGTTGCCCTCCTCTGGTCTGCCTCCATCCTGTCTATGTCCTTGTGGAGATGAGGTGTCCAGAACTGGACATAATACTCCAGATGGGGCCTCACTAATTGTCTGTACAGAGGGATAACAACTTCCTGTTTTCTGCTGGTGATGCCTCTCCCTATACATCCCAGTATCCCCCAGCCTCCCTACTGCCTTCTCACATTTAGCACCAACCTTAAGGTCATCCAATATGATTACCCCCAGGTCCCTTTCCATTTTTGTTGTTGTTATTACCTCCCACCCCATTGCATACTCTTTCCTGGGTTTTTGTTTCCAGCTGCATTATTTTGCACTTCTTTGCACTGAATCCAAGCTGCCACACTCCGACCATTCCTCCAACCTTACCAAGTCCCTTCTCATCCTTTCCATGCCCCTTGTGTATCAACTCTGTTGCAGATCTTTGTGTCATCTGCAAAGAGGCATACTTTTCCTTTCAGTCCCTCTGCAATGTCACTTATAAAGACATTAATAAGGACTGAACTCAGTAATGAACTCTGCTGTACCCCACTAGTAACCCCTCTTTCTTCAGAGTGGACTCCGCTTACTATTACCTTCTGTGTCCTGTTGTTCAGCAAATGTTTTACTTGGCTACCACCCTGGGACCCACTCCCAGGCTGGCTAATTTGTTTATTAATCTTTGTGTGGGACTGTGTCAAATGCCTTGCTGAAGTCTAGATAGGCCATGTCTGCAGCCCTCCCTGGTCTACTACTTTGGCCACCCAGTCAAAGAAATTGATTAGATTTGTCTGACATGACCTTCCCACTGTGAATCCATGCTGCCTTGGGTCCTGTGCCCCACTTCCTTCAGAAGCGATTCCATCATTTTACCTACCACAGAGGTCAAACTGACAAGTCTGTAGTTCCTGCCTCTGTCTTGCTCCCACTTTTGTGAAGAGGAATCACATCCACCTCCTCCAGTCCTCAGGTACCACACCATCCTCCATGATTTGTTAAAAGGGTAGTCAAAGTGTCACTAGTTCTCCCTTACTTCCTTTAGAATTCTGGGGTGAATTCGTCAAGCCCCATTTCTTTGTCCACCTTCAGTTTTAGGAGTTCTTTCAGAACCCTTCTTCTGTGAAGGCACTCCCATTCCATTTGACACAATTTCAGACAGATGTAGGAGGTAGATATGTGGTAGCTGCAAGTTGTTTAGACAGCTGTTTTAAGATGGCTGCCAGGCTGGGCGCGCTGTCACTCCTTTGACAAGTTCTGATTTTTGTTCTTTACGTATTTAGTTTTAGTTTTAGCTTAAGTTTTGAGTTTTTCTTGTGTATTTTGTTTTCTGCTTCCTTAATCTGGTCCTGTTTTGGCTCTAAGTTTTACCATTTGGCCGTTGCTGGATGTAGAGTGGGTCCGTTTTCCAGACCGAGGAGCGCTCGGTTGGTCCTCTCTTTTTACAGACTTTTACAGGTTTTGTCTTGGGTTTTACTGTTTTGCCACTCAGCGGTGGTTCAATGTCGGGTGGGTTTTGTTTCCTGGACTTGGAGTTGAGAGAGATGCCGGTCGGGCTTCTCTTTTAATATTTTCCTGTGGACTACTACGAGTTCCTGGGTGAGATGCCAGTTGGTTTTTATCTCCTCCACAGACTGAGGCGGGACTTTGTGTCTTTGCATTCTGTTCCCTATCGTGGAAGAGTTTTCAGTCATGTGAAGGGCGAGGAGTTATTGGTCAGCTTTGAACGTATCTGGAGGAGTTCTGGACACAGTGAATGCTGGCAAGAGTGAGAACAGAGAACGGAGGACTTTTTGATCGGGCTCTGTTGGAGACTGTGTTGTGCCCTTTGATTATCCTGAAACTTCAGGTGGATATTTCAGCTGCTTACTTACTCTGGCAGGTGCTCTCTTGGGTTTGCTACTCCACAGGGGGTTTGGGGTATTTTCCAGTTGGGGAACTGGTGGGGTACTGCTCCCTTGGACCATGGAAATTGCTGCAATAGTGGCTTTTCTCATGGTCCTTTGGTGTGAGTGGCATTAACTGTCCTGGAGCGCACTTGGCAGTGAGTAAAGGGTTGGAGTGTGTTTGATCCTCTTTGGCCAAAACCTTTTGTGGATTTTTGAACCTGTTGGATAGAGTTTTTGTGGATCTCCTCCTTGGACTGTTTTCCCTTTTGGGTTTATTTGGCTGCCTTTCTCTGGACTTGGATCTTCTGAATCTACATGGAATTCTGGACTTGTTTCGAGAGGTTGCTGACTGCTGTCTCCTTCCTGGATTCTGTTTGGACACTGGTGGTAAGAGGACCCTGGGTCCATAAACTACTGTTCATTTATTTAATTTATTTTTGTTTGTTTGACTTTATAGTCTGTGTCTTTCTCCTGGCAGTGTGAAAGACTAATATTATTTCTCCCCAGTTGTGAGAGAATCTGGGGAGTTCATAACACTTTTTCGTTTAAAATTGTATGTTTCTATGTTGGTTTGGCACTGAGAGTGCCACTGTATCCTCTTTCCGCAGTGGTGAGAAGACTGGGGGAGGGATTATACAGGAACTTATTATTCATTTTTGTTTAAATTTGTATTTTATTGTAATTGTGTAACCCTAGATGGCACCTATCCCAGGGCTACTACCCTGCCTGATTTGCCACTAACAGGTTGAGGGGCCTGGATCCAATGGGGGTGCCTCCACCCAGAGGTCAGGGTTTGCAATAGTTAAACTAACTTGGTCACAGCCCTCTGGGACACTGCAACCCACTTTCTTCCCACTAGTGGCCCACACAATATATCAGAATTACCTTCACAGTATACACTTACCCCCAGGACTGGTTCCGCACTGGGACCTCCTGTGAAATGAGATACAGTGCAACAATCACAGTACAGTACTTTAACATAGACAAATACCTCAGGCAGTATAGCTCTGATTTATTTAGGGGATATAACAAGGACAGGGGAAATCAGCTTAATTAGCTTATCACTCTAATCATCTACCTATGGCTCTGTGCTGACAGGCCTATCCCTATCAGTTACTGTCCCTGGGTACCCAAGCCCTAGTGGCTAGTCCAAACCGTGGCAGCTGGTGGGGCCCTTTCACACAGAGAAAGGAAAATTAAACAGTCAGCAGTACAGTAATTCCATTTGGATTTAATGTTGAATTGCCACAGGAGGCGACCTGAATTAGTACTCACGACCTCCAAATAAGATAGGGTCCTTCAATATCAGCAGGGCTACTCTTGAGCTCCAAGAGACTCTTCACACATTTATATGGTAAAAAAAAGTACTATACCAGGCAGGCTGCTTCTCTATCCAGATCGCAATTACTGCACAATACCGGAGAACACACAGCAGATTCAGTTCCTGACAGACCGAGTGCAATTCAACAATTTCTCCAGTCTTCTACAGGGTGAGCCTGGTTTCTACTTCAGAGATCCTTTGATTCTTTTCACAGGACGGATTCAGTCCTAACAAGCAGTTACACAAGCTGCAGACCGGAACTCTGGGCCTTACACAGTTTTTTGACTAAATCTGCACACTGAAAAAGCACAGGCTCTTCCTTCTTCACTGCCAAAGCTCAACTGAAACTCCAACCGACAAAACCTGCACTTCCTTTGAGTTCCTCCCAGTTCTTGACTGGATTGGCTGTCACCACAATAGACTGCTGCTGTTGGTCCAAAAAGGCGCTGAAGTCTAAACTACATCTCCCAGAGTCACTGCCCATACAATCCTCTTGTGGCTGGCTCAGATTATGAGTCCAAGTTCTGATTCGTCCAAGGCACCATTTTAGAGCTAGCTTACCACACTGATTGGTCCAGTTCAGCAGTTCAAAACCAGAATGGGAACTAGGCAGACACTGTTCTGACTGCAAAAAAGCAGGTTAGACAAACTGTAATTTCATTATCACTCTAAATGGTTTCTGGCAAACAGTTACATCTTTCAGATAGGTTCCTTTGCACTCCTAGTGACTGCAAAAATGGAGTGAATTGGCAGCAGCTTGAGTGGTACTCAGTCAAAGAAACACACAGTCCCCATACAAACTAATTATGTCTGCAAGCAGACAGCTCTTAAAGAGACAGTACCAGAGGTTCTAAAAACACTCACTGATAAATGGCTTAAACGCCAAACACCATTCAGGCTTGGAGCATTCAAGCAAGCTCCTGAAGTCTTTTTGGGAACCCCCATTTGCAGGGGGTTACAATTGTATGTTTAATTTTGTTTATTGTTTAATAGGATTGTTAGTTTAGGCTAGTTTGAATATTTTTGTGAGCCTGGGTTTTGTTTTGTTTTGTTTTGTTTAATTTTGGATATGTTTAGGATTATTTGATAATTGTTGTTGTTATAAGATTGTGTTTTGTGTTTTAGTGTTTATTATTTAGTTAAGTAGCGACATGTGCTAGCCTTTATTCCCCATGGTGGTACTATTCATCCTCCTCTCTTCGTGCCCTCCACCCCTTTTATACTCCTCCCTTACAGTTTGATATCTATCAGCATTGTAGAGCATTAGGGATTGCTCGTGGGAGAGTCAGTAGGGAGTTCGTGAACAGGGGAGGATGAGCAATGAAGACCATCGTATCAGGGTTAGTAAGTCCAGAAGGCGCCCTGGGTGTAAATGGAATCAGTTCGGGTTCGCCTTGTTGGTATCCATACTCCAAGGGCACTACTGATTTCAGTAGGCAGATAGGCTCGACAACCTCCGAGGTTTGTCCAACTCGGGCAGTGCTATGCAATGTCAGGTCTGTTAAGAATAAGACCGCTATTATTGCCGATCTTGTTGGCTCGGCTGACCTGGCTTGCATCACCGAGACCTGACTGGATGTAAATTCTGGCCCTATAGTGGAGGCCATGACTCGGCTGGGTACTGGTGATACACCACCCGAGATTGGACTGCGGGAGGGGGTTGCAGTCTGTATTAAGACTGAATTGGGCCTCACTTAATGTAGTAGTAGGTGAGGCTGAGTCCTTTGAGGTACAGTTGTAGCAGGTGTAGGCTGCTCGAATCGCTCTCATCTACCGCCCACCCGGAGATGGAATGCTTCCACAGGAAGTTGCAGACTTCTCATTGACATGTCATTTGAGTTACCCAGATTGATGGTGCTGGCTGACTTCAACGCCTGGTCGATGACGAACTCTCACAATTTGGTAACTACTTCTCCACCTACTGTCTTCTTTGGCCTTACACAGGTAGTTTCACTGGTACGCATAAATCTGGACACTCTTTGACTTAGTCTTCCTTCTAGGGATTGATGTATCCGACGTGGGGTGGAACCATCGCTGTCTGACCACTACACCGTGAGGTTCAATTTTGCACCCCTTAGAAGGCCATCCCTGTGGAGATGGTCAGGTACCTCCCATTACGGAATGTTACTTCTACAGGCCTAGCGCAGTCCTTGACCTATCATCCCCGTGCTGGTGAGCAGTAACCCAGAGGCACTGGTGTTGGCCTATAATGAGGCCATCATGGTTGCCCTGGATTCTATTGCTCCTGTTCATGAGTGCTCCCTATCCCTTCACCCCAGGGCCCCTTGGTTTGATGGGACTCTGAGGAGATGCGGAGACAAGGCGTATGTTAGAGTCATTGTTGGCGAAGTCCGCTTCCCTGAAGCTAATCGTTTTAGATTGATAGAACACTATGTTAGTTAACAATCTGCAATCACCCATAAGAAGGCATAATTCTGTCCAGGGAGATTGCAGTTGCTCAGAATCGACCCGCTCAGCTGTTTCAACTGTAGATAGACTGTGCAACCAAGCCTGTCTGCAAGTTCAGAAAGCCTTTTCGCAAATAGAATGTGACGAGCTCACTCGATACTTTGCAACTAAGGTGGCTGACATCAGGGCGGACTTGTGTCTGACAACCTCTAAGGGTGATGTTGTAAGAGTGTGCGAGAACACAGTGCCTCGATTCTCTTGGAGTTCCTTTTGTTGACCTGAGTTAGTGGATATTATGAGGATCATCCATAGTGTGCACCCCACAAGCTGTGGCTTGGACCCTGTACCGACTACCTAATTTTGGGTTGTGTTGATATCATTGGTCCAGTTTTGGCGCAAATAGTCTGGTGCTCCTTGGAGTCAGGTGAGTTTCCTAGCTCCCTGAAAGAGGCGGTGGTGACACCTCTCTTGAAGAAAGCTTCCTTGGACCCAGACTGTTTTTCAAACTACAGACTATCTCTAACCTTCCTTTATTGGGAAGGTTATTGAAAAGGTTGTAGCTGCCCAATTGGATGACCATTTAACCATCCATAGTATCTATGAATCCTTCCAGTCTGGTTTCCGTAAAAGACATACACTGAGACTGCGCTGGTTCGGTGCTTAATGATCTTCTGAGGCGAGGGATCAAAAGAGACGCTCCATCTTGGTTCTCCTTGATCTCTCTTCAGCTTTTGACACTGTGGATCACTTGGTGTTGTTAGCACGCCTGAGGCAAATCTGTGGGATGTCGGGAACCGTTCTTCAATGGTTCACTTCATTCCTTACCGAGATCACAAAGAGTTGTGTCGACGTTTCCTCCGGCCCAGTCTCTTTGTTGTGTGGAGTGCCTCAGGGTTCCGCGCTGTCACCCATGTTATTTGCAGTGTATATGCTGCCCTCGAAACATTATAAGATGGTCTGGGCTGAGGTTTCACTGCTATGCAGATGATACCCAGCTATACCTGTCTTCGCACCCGACCAGGATGGACTCTCAATGTTTAACAACTGTCTGGGAAATCCAAGACTGGATGGATTCTAGTTGGTTAAAGTTGAACTCGGAGAAGACTGAGGTTTTGGTGGTGGACCCGGTTCGGATTGAGAGGTCGATATACTGGCGCGGCTTGGAATTTTTCTTGGCGGCATGTCACTACCGACCACTGAATGGTGCGTAACCTTGATGATCCTTGACGATAGGCTGACTTTTCAATCTTCAGGTGTCAGCCATCATCAGGACTTCCTTTACCATCTTAGGAATATTGCCAGGTTAGGCACCTTGTTCCATCGGACTTCTTGCCAACGCTGGTCCACGCCTTGTGTCCTCGCACCTAGATTACTGCAACGCCCTTTACTTGGGCTTTCTGGGGTTGAAATCTGCGCCTACAGCTCGTGCAGAATGCTACAGCCAGGTTCACAGCTGGGACAAGTAGGTCCTGTCATATTACCCGTGTCGTGAACTACTCTGGCTTCCTATACGGTGGTGGATCACCTTCAAAGTCATTTTATTGACTTTTAAAGCCCTTCGCGATCAGGGTCCATCCTATCTGAAAGACCTACTGGTCCCTTACTACCTGGCGATCCTCCGCTCAGCCGACATGGGGTTGTTGAAGATTCCAAGAGTGAGTTTAAAATCTTCAGGCAGCAGAGCATTTTCTCATGCTGCACCCACTCTTTGGAATTCTCTACCATGCCGATTACGGAGTGCACCTCAAGGAGATATTCAAGAAAGAACTGAAATCATATTTATGGAAAATGGCCTTCTTGAATAGTTAAGTTAATTGTAATATGATTAGAATTTTATTGTAATTTATTATGTTTTATGATGCATTTTATGATGTATTTTTATATGTTTTGATGTCTTGTACTGAAATTTGAATTTATGATTTTAACTTGTTCAGTGCCTTGATACACTGAAAGGTGTTATAAAATGAAATGATGATTATTATTATTATTATTAGCTACAGGTACTCTACTTTGCATGGTACTCCAGTTCATTTAGTTTCAGTCTATGCCCCGACACCTTCCTCTGAAGATTTTTTGACAGTTGTTTGCTTTTGTGATTAAACATTTGGAAGGCTGGTTGATATGCACTGGGATTGAAACTATGTAAAGTATCCTCATTTAGACAGAGCTCCAGCCCCCAGAATGGAGAAGAGATTCAGTCTAAATTACTATGAACTTTGATTTCGAAGGTGGATTGGTGGATCCCTAGCATTAGCAATATCCAGAAACCAGAAAGTACACATTTTATTCCCAGCATCAAATTCACATGCCCACTTGGATCATATTTATATGCAACAAAATGGCTGTCAGTGTTTAAGCTGATTAATATCCATCCAATCTTCATTTCAGAACATGCTTTATTAGTTGATAAATTAAAAGTGGCTATGAGCACATTAGTGACATGAATGAAGTTTGCCAGATGAAAGACTGTTAACTGTTGATTCTTTTGCTGTCTTGGCAAATAAACACTTGGAATATATGGGCATTGTATGGTGGAATCTTTATTTTGTACACAAGACTGAGTGCACCATTTCTGGGAGTTTGTTGTTTTAAAATATGAGTTAGCCACCGCTCTAATGCACTCCATTTTCAAATCAAGAGCGCAGCTTGCAAACCTCACCTGGACACTTGGTTCCCTAAAGAAGGTCAGACTTTGACATTTTAATGCAGGATTGCTTCATGACAAGACATTTATTTCTCATATTACAGAGGTGATCCAGCATTATTTGGATGAAAACATTGGGAAGGGTACCCCTATGAGGCATGCCTGAATGGTCTCAAAGTAGTCGTCCGTGAGCATATGATTTCATATGCCTCTTTTAAATATAAGGAGTGTTGGAAGTTGCAATGTAATTTAGAAGCTCAACTATCTCAGTTGGAGAAAGAACACCAGTAAACACAGGTCCCCCAGTTAGTACTGCATCTGGGGATATTAAGGAAGAGCTTAATAAACTGGCTGTCTGTAAAATTCGCTATGTTTCACTAGTCAAAATATTATGGGGGGGCAAAGTGGGCAGGCTTTTATATATGTGGCTATGAAAACAAGAGGCAGATAGCTGGTGGCCTTAATGGAAGAGGGATGCCTGGATATTGCTAGCAGTCACAGAAACATGGTACACAGAGAACCATGACTGGGATGTTAACATACCAGGGTACATAACCTACAGGAGAGACAGGCAGGGAGAAGAGGGAGGAGTAGCTCTCTATGTAAAGGAAGGGATAAAAGCAACTGAACTAAAGAGTAAACAGGGAGGAGAGGAGAGGCACTGTGGGTCACCTGGAGACTGGAAAGGGCACCTCAATCCGCACAGGGTTAGTGCAGACCCCCATGTCAGGGGAAGGAATGGACAAGGATATGATGGAAGGCATTCTTAGAATGGCAGAGAAAGGGAGATACTGTTGATGGAGACCTGAATATGCCAGATGCTAACTGGAGCACATTTGCTGCAGCCACATCCAAAGCAGGGCCATTCTTGATGCCCTACAGGTGGCAGGCATTAGACAGCTAGTTTGGAACCCACTTGTGAGGAGCAATCTTAGACCTCGTACTCAAACGGGGCAGTGAGAGGATCTCAGATCTAGAAGTGGTTGCCATCTGGGGACAAGTGACCATCAAACAGTGTGGTTCATGTTAAACTCAGCTACAGAGTCAAGCCGTACAAAAGTGAGGGTACTGGACTTTAGGAGGGCTGACTTTGGCAAGATGGAGAGTGCCTCAGAAAAGCACTAGCAAACAGGCTAGAAGGAGGTGTGAAGCAACAATGGGGAATCATCAAACTGCCATCACAGAGGCAACAAGCCTTGTGTGAAGCAAATAAACAAATCAAAATGAAAGAAAAAGCCACTATGGTTCTCAAGAGAGGTGGCTGTGAAAGTCAGGAAGAAAAGATAGCATTCGGAAGTATAAGGAAACACAGAAGGAGCAGGACAGAGAGCTGTACCAGTTAAGGCAGAAAGAAGCAGGGAGGGAAGTCAGAATAGCAAAGGCCCAAACTGAGGAAAAGATAGCCAACTCAGTTAAGAAGGGGATAAAACCTTTTATAGGTACATCAGCGGCGTAGAAAGACAAAGGGAGGATAGTGAGGCTGAATAGAATGAACAGTGGGTGGGCAGAGGGGGACAGTGAAAAAGCAAGAATACTGAACGAATATTTCTGCTCAGTATTCACAAAAGAGGAGGGGAAGTGCCTAATCCAATTAACAGAAGCACTCTTGATAAGGGGTCGATCCCAGTCCTTTCACAGAAGAAAGGGTTCTGCAAGAACCCTAAAACTGAAGGTGACAAAGCAATGGGTCCTGATGGAATTCACCCCAGAATTCTAAAAGAATTAAGGAAGGAACTAATGAAACCACTGGCTACTCTTTTAATAAATCATGGAGGATGGTGTGGTACCCGAGGACTGGAGGAAGGCAGATGTGATTCCCTTCACAAAAGTGGGACCAAGACAGAGGCAGGAAACTACAGACCTGTCAGTCTGACCTCTGTGGTAGGGAAAAGTGATGAAGTCACTGAAGGAAAGAATAGTTGAGTACCTAGAGGTCAGTGGAGCACAGGATCCAAGGCAGCATGGGTTCACAGCGGAAGGTCATGTCAGATAGATCTAATAGATTTCTTTGACTGGGTGACCAAAGTAGTAGGCCAGGAGGGGCTGTGGACATGGCCTACCTAGACTTTAGCAAGGCATTTGACACAGTCCCACACAAAGATTATTAGTCAAATTAACCAGCCTGGGAGTGGGTCCCAGGATGGTAGCCTGATAAAACATTGGCTGGACAACAGGACACAGAAGGTAATTGTAAATGGAGTCCACTCTGAAGAAAGGGTGGTTACTAGTGGGGCACCGTGAGGGTTCAGTATTGGGTCCAGTCCTTTTTAATGTCTTCATCAGTGACATTGCAGAGGGACTGAAGGAAAAGTATGCCTTTTTGCAGATGACACAAAGATCTGCAACAGGGTTGATACACAAGGAGGCGTGGAAAGGATGAAAAGGGACTTGGCAAGGTTGGAGGAATGGTCAGACGATGGCAGCTAGGATTCAATGCAAAAAGTGCAAAATAATGCACCTGGGAAACAAGAACCCAGGGAAGGATACACAATGGGTGGGAGGTAGTAACAACAACAAAACAGGAAAGGGACCTGGGGTAATCATATCAGATGACCTTAAGGTTAGCAAGCAATGTGAGAAGGCAGTAGGGAGGGCCGGGGTATACTGGGATGTATAGGGAGAGGCATCAGCAGCAGAAAACAGGAGGTTGTTATCCCTCTGTACAGACAGTTGGTGAGACCCCATCTGGAATACTATGTCCAGTTCTGGAGACCCCATCTCCGCAAGGACATAGACAGGATAGAGGCAGTCCAGAGGAGGGCAACCAAAATGGTGCGGGTCTGCAAGAGAAGCCATATGAGGAAAGACTAAGGAGCTTAATATGCATACCCTTGAGGAAAGAAGGGAGAGGGGGACATGATAGAAACTTTCAAGTACCTCAAGGAATCAACAAAGTCCAAGAGGTTAGCATCTTTCAGAAAAGAGACTTGCAAGAACAAGGGACACAATTTAAAGATAGAAGGAGGTTCAGGGGCAATGTGAGGAAGTATTATTTCACAGAGAGGTAGTGGATGCATGGAACAGCCTTCCTGAGGAAGTTGTGGGTCTAAAACTGTGGGAGAATTCAAGAATGCATGGACAGACATAAGGCAATTCTTGTGGTGGGCAGGAAGATATAGGCTGTTGGTTAACTAGGATCTGAGGCCTATCCTGTAGGTAGGAAATGGGCAGACTAGATGGGCCTAGCGGTCCTTATCTGCCGTCAAAGTCTGTGTTTCTATGTTTCTATAGGCATGCCCCTACATTATTTCAGACAATCCTCCTAATGAAACCCATACTGATCTGCAATTAATAATAAGGGATTTTCAGGACTATTATACCCATTTATACGCTAAAGAACAGGACTCTAATCATGAAACTCAAGTGATCAGCTTTTTGAGGATTTCCTTCCTACCCTTACTCAGTCTCAGTGGGAGGCTTGGAGGCCCTTTCTCAGAAGCTGAATTACAGACAGTTATTCATTGTTTGTAATCTGGTAAGGACCCAGGTCTGGATGGTTTCATCCCAGAATTTTATAAGGTTTTGCTTCTGAATTGACCCTTTGCTAACTCAGCTTTGTAATTTAGCACAGACCTGGAGCTTTTGCCAGATATGTGGAATGAAGAAATTATTTCTGTTCTACCGAAACCCAGAGAGCACCTGGTGTGTTGTGTTAATTTTCACCCCATTTCTTTGCTGAACTATGATTTGAAGATCTTTACTAAAGCAGCGCTTATTGGGCTACATTTACAGAAAGTGATACTGTCACTTGATTAAGATCAGACCTGGTTTAGGAGCTGTTGACATCCTCTTGGCATCCCAGGCTTGGCCTCAAGATTGTGTAGGCTGTAGTGTCAATCAATACTCAGGACACATTCTTGACTGGCATTTTTAATGGCCATATGGTCCAAGTTTCAGTTTGGACAGAAATGTTGTAATTGGCTTAAGAATTTATATATCCAACCACAGGCACAGGTCCAGGTAAACAGTTTGCTTTCCTCCAGGGTTTTGATTAGAACTTGGCACTAGGCGGGGTGCTCACTTTCCTCCTTTTAATTGTATTGAGTTTAGAGCCATTAGTAGTATGGATCAAGCAATCAGAGGAATATCAGGGTATTTATTTTTTTTTTTTTAGTTATTTAACCAGGAGTAGCACACTAAGCTGAAAGCTTTTTACAGGAGCAACCTGGGAGCACAGGAAGTTAAGTGACTTGCTCAGGGTTACACAGTATGCAAGTGGAAGCTGTGGGATTAAAACCCAGGTCTGGTCTGCTGGATGTCACCAGATTTGCAGCTCAGAGCCTTAAACCACTGTGCTATGCTGCCACTAGCAAGTGGGGATTTGCGAGTTTCCTTGTACCCAGATGATACTTTGTTATATTTAGGGATCCTTCTCATACCCTCTTGGTGGTAAAGCCTATGCTGGCTCAATATGGACAGGTCTTGGAGTTTAAACTTAATGAGACAAAACTGAAATTTAGTTTTGGGGTCCTCTCTAGCAGGCTCTTATTATGACACTTGTGGGTTCAAACAGGTATCCCAGGGATTTAGATATTTGGGTATATTGGTACCTTGGGAGCTTTCCGCTCTCTTGCCACTAATTATGGTAAGCTACTGAAAGACATTCAGACAGATTGTCTCTGATGAAGGGAACTTTTGTTGTCTGTGGTAGGCAGATTGGAAACTATTGGGATGAGTATTCTTCCTCATTTTTTGTTCCTTTTTCAGCCCTTCCCTTACCGGTTCCATCTGCTTTTTGTCATTTTTTAAAATGTGTTGGGAGTTTGGGGTGAAGCCCCAGAAGAAAATACACAGTCCAATGTGTGCGGCCCCTGATGACTGCAAATCACCGTCGACATAAAGCCTGGCACTGTGCTACTGGTCAACTAAATTGTTGTCGAAACGGCATCGTAGAGCCCTTTTAATAACCAGAAAATTACAGACATAAAGTTTCTAAATTCAATACAGCAATAATTTAAAGCAAAATTGGATACCACAGTTCTTTGTCTATGTGTATAGTCATAACAAAATGTGCAGAGGCATTTCTTTCCTATGTAGTAATCGAACCATAGTTTATCAATCAGAGTAAACTTCCCATAGTGGTAACTAACTCCAACTCTATTAAATGAAGCTTCCTTTCTTCTATTTTTTTTTTTTTTTTTCAGAAGGGAGGACACAGGGACCAAAACACTTTCACACTGGTTTTTTCAGTAAATGTATCGGTAAATTTATTTATTTAGTTAGTTTTTGTTGACCAGGTAAGTGCACTAGAAAATTCTGCCTATTTTCAGGCATGACCTAGGGAGGGATGCAGATGAATGCCAACTGACTGAACCAGATTAAGCTGTAGGTGGTATTTTAGTGAATGGGAAATTTGGCCAGGAACTAAGGAAATTCCCCTACTCTTTTGAGAAGTGCCATGGGATCTTTAACATCCACCTGAACTACCACCAGAACAGGCAGATGGGACCTCAGTTTAATGTCTCACATGAAGGATGGCACCTCAGGAGTGCAGCACCCCACCCTCATGCTGCACTGCAGTGTCCGAATTGGGATATTATAAGTGCCTGGTGTGCTGTGGTTTATATGCCAGTTTTCCCAGTATGTCTCCCAGAAGATTTCTATCTTTCTCATAAAGTGGAAATAGGATGACAAGATGCATAAGATTGTCTTGTTCTAGCTTACATCTACAAGGACCACTACTTTCCATATTTTATTGTACTGATAGTTTTCCATTGACTGAAGAAGCATTCAAAATCTGAACTGGGTTATCAGCTTTCTCAAGGAGGGCCTAGTCATTATCCATAGGTATCTTTCCATCTTGTGGCTTCTTTTGTCCTTAGCAAGCCATGGACAGACTTTAGCTTGTCTGCAGGCTTCCAGGTCCTTCTGTGTCTAGATGTCCTCACTCTGTCTCTAACTGTTTCCGTTATCTGTGATAAATGCGTATCTAAGGCTGTCTGTAATAGTGTGGAGAAGCCCATATGGTTTAATGATTTTTTCCACAACTTGTATACTGGGAAGGTCTCATTGGATTTCAAATAGTTTATTGCTTCATCCACACATAATCTCAGTAGTCTGTTTTCTCCCATCCCAAATGCTTTTATCCAGTAAACCATAAGTCTTTGTTTAATTTAACACTCTACTGGTAGTTGACCAACCTCTACCCTAACAAGTGCTGAAAGTGTACTATTTGGGAGACCTAGAAGTTTCTAATACAATTTATTTAGGCAAGGTTCTAGGCTAATTTTTATTTGGGTACCTTATATTTCAGCCCCATATAATAGCTGGCTGTGTAATTTAGCATTAGTCACACAAATACTACCTTTAATGGATTTTCCCATTACCGTACTTATATGAGAAGGCAGTTAGGATCGGTAAGAACTTTTTGGCTTTATTTTCTAATTCCTTAATATGGCTTCCATGGACTATTCTGATTTACTATCAGTCCTAAGTAACAGAATTCCGTCACTACCTCTAGCTTGTGTTTGTTTAGAATATACTTATATACCTCGTTATTGCCTCCAAATACTATACCTTTTATTGTGGTATAGTTTATCTGTAGATCTACTTCACTAAATTCCACTTGGGCTTTGGCAGGCATCCTTTACTTGCCCAAGAAGCTGCATAACAGCAAGGCCATGTCACTGGCATATGCTAGATAGGGACATGCTCTCATTGCTATCCTAGGCATATGAACATCCTTGTCATACATAGTTTGTAAAATTGTATTGAAGTACAAATTAAATAACAGAGGAACAAGATACAGCCTTGTTTCACTCCTATATTGGATTTAAACCAGCCACTCACATCTCCTTCTCATTGTATTTTATACTAGTAAAGTTGTCTTGATAAAGTAATTTCACTATATCCTGCATTGCTCTCCATACCTAATTTTGCTAGTCTTTCCCATGGTAGGTTTCTGTTCACTTTATCAAATGCAGCCTTTAGATCCATGAAGGTCTGGTAAGTATTTTGTTTTTTACTACTCTGTATTTGTAAATTGGGTGAGCTAGTGTAAAACATTGAGCAATTGCAGAGTAACCAGTCTTACACCCTGCCTGTGCCACATCCAAAATCTTTTATTTATCCACCTATGCTGCTAGCCTGTTATTTAGTATTTTGTAAACAGTTTTCTATACAGTCCATTAAGCTAATGGGCCTATAGCATTCAGAGTTGTTCTTATCCCTTTTTATGTTGTCTCACGTGCACAGTGCAAGCAACATTTTGTGGCAGTTTGCTGGAGTAGCAGGTTGTGGAGGTGTGGCAGCATTGTGGCCAATGCAGCCACTGCATTTCTGGACTGGTCTCAGTGGCACCAATGAATGAGCATGCTATCTATGACATCAGTTGAGAAGCATGCCACCAACCTGAAAGAATTTTGCAGCCGCAATGAGGGATCGCCCAGTCAGTGCAGGGTGTGCTTTGCCTGCTGAAACATTTCAATCAGCATGGTGGTGACTGCCACCATCTGCCTCTCATAGGCCCTTGAAAGCTGACATTGGGGGTGCCCAGTTCCCTGTCAGCATGCCCCCCCAGTTCATCTGCCGATGGGGAGCCCAATCTCCATCGGCATAATGTTACCTCTTGTTTTGTTTGTCTGCCAAGGGGTGCCTAATCCCCTCGGCATCATGCCCTCCCAAACAGAGACAAACTGTCTTTGATGACAGGGAGCCCAGTCGCCTTTGGGTTCAGTCCCCTGTCCCCAAAACACAGGTGGCGCACTGGGAGTCCAACCCAGTGTGCCCAAAGCAAACCTGTAACATAAAACCTTAGTGCGATGTCCTTTTTATTTTTTCTCCTGTAACACTGAAAATGGTCCCTCATGGTCACAATACCCCGTGCCCCAACCTGCACCCACCCTCTGTGCACCCCTCCCACACCCCCTCACCCCATTCTTACCTCCAGAGCCAGGTGCAATGATCTTCAGTGGAGCAGGAGACATCTGAACTCTTCAAAAGTCGACTGTGAACAGAAGAAAATAATGGTAAGCTGTATAATGGCATTATTGGAGGGGTCAGCTTAGGTGGATATCTCAGCCGTATTTGCAACTTTTGGTTCCAAATTTTCAACATAGGGTTCTTGGGACCCCACCTCATGAACTCTGTCACTGTCATTTTGTTATTGCATCCCAAAAGGAGATTTTGTGGTCACTCGCGGGAATCACCATTTGGGACAGATTAACAAAATGACAGTGTCACTGTTCATGAGGTGGGCTCTAAAAAGCCTATGTTGCAAATTCAGTGAAAAAATTCAAAAATTACTGTGTTAGGAGCATGCATTGCACATATTGCATGCACTCTCATAAGTTTGAGAATCTTTAATATTTTACACCAGAGTTTTCAACATTGCCATTTTTCACACCTCCTTATAAACAGTATGGCTGTCATTTTTCACATCCTGCCGAAATGTGTTTTCACATATCTGAGGGAAGAATGGCACAGTTGCTGTGGGAAATCAATGTTCACGACAGATCAACAAAATCACAGTGCCACTGTTCATGAGTGGAGGTCCCACAATGCCTATGTTATAAATTTGGTGAAAAAATTCTCAAAATGACTGCGTGATGAGCGTGCATTGTGTAGTTTCCACACACACTTATAACTTCGAGAATTTTTAATATTTTCACCCAGATTTTCAATATTGCCACTTCTTCACACCTCCTTATGAACTGTATAGATATCATTTTCACATCCTGCCCAAAATGTGCTTTTGCACATCTGGCGCAGAATAGGCGCAGTCGCTGTGGCAAATCAACGCTTCAGGACAGATTAACAAAATCACAGTGCCACTGTTCATGAGCAGTATAGGAGGCAGTATAAGCGCAGTGGTTTAAGGCTCTGAGCTGCAAATCTGGAGACCTGGGTTTGAATCCCACAGCCCCACTTGCATACTGTGTGACCCTGAGCAAGTCACTTAACTTCCTGTGCTCCCAGGTCACACCAGTAAACAAAGGTTTCAACTTAGTGTGTATCTCATGGTTAAACAACTGGAAAAAAAATGAGCAGAGGTCCCAAATGCTTTCATGAGGTGGGGTCACAAAAAGCCCATGTTGAAAATTTAGAGTGCAAATACCAACAAATGCCTGGGGCATTAGAGTTTCTAACTGTAATGTCCCACCCTATAGAGACTGACAGACATCAGGATGTGACTCTAGATTGTCAGCTGTAATGCTCACGCATTCCACCCCCACCCCCACCCTGCAGTCAGTGACAGGCATCAAGGTGTGCATTGAACTCTTCAGCCCAATTTTGCTATACTGCACCCATCTCAACATAATTCCTTATGGAATGGGGTGACTGTAAGGCCAGACTACCCAAAGGCACAAAGCGGCACTTGCCAGAGTCTGCATGGTAGAGTGAGATGAAATGTCATGAGCATTATGACTAACAACCCAAAGGCACACCTTTATGCCTGTCGTCTCTGCAGGGTGGAATGGGGTTGCGTTAGTTCCATACTTCACTGCCATTCCTATAATGCATCTCTTAACTGCTGCACTACCAATGGCAATGCCAGCAAGACAACATTCAGCATTGACAAATGCTTGCTTGAATACAGGGATTATTATATTCGGCTTCCAGCTTTTTAGGATGTCACCAGTTTCCCCAAATGTATGTAAATAAATTATGCAGGAAGGGCACCCAGTACATTTTGGTTCTCTGCATTACATCTAAACTAACCCCACCTGGTCCAGGGCCTTTTCTGCTGCAAAATGAATTTAGAGCTTGCTCAGTCCCTGTCATGGTTATACAGGTGCTAAGCTTATTTATCATTCCTGTCGCTTGTATTTCAGACATCCTGTTTGTATACTCCACATCCTCTTTGTGGAATAGTTGTCTGAAATATCTCACCCAGTTTTCTAGTTCGATATGGACATCTATCCTATTGTCCCTCATGCCTTTATTTACCATATGCCAGCATTGTTTATTTTGTAGAGCACCATCATTTCTAGCTCAGTCCATAATTGTCTTGTGTATCGTTGTTTTAGGACTGATCTATATTCTTTCCACAGTTTGTTCATTATCCTGTTGTTATGTTTGTCTGGGTTCAATTTTAACACCCTTAATTGCTTATTTAGTTTTTTCTTTGCTATTTTACAATCTGTATTGTACCAGATATGTCCTTCCTTTTTTCCTGTATTTATCTCCTTCAAAACTGTATATGCTATACACACCATTATTGAGTTGTATTCTAGTATAATTGTGTCATCAGTGTCCTCGTTGGCATACACCATCAAACTAGTCAGGATGCCTTTTTCCTCCAGGATTTGTGTAACATTACTCCCTTCTATTGTTTGCCATCCTATGCAGTTTTCTTTACTTGAAGGGACCATTTTCCTATCTTTAGTATAGCCATGTTCCTTTGCCTTAGCCTTTATTTCCAGGGCTGCATGTTGAGTTTCTGGTCTTATCATAACTTGCAGTGAGTCACAATGGGCAATCATATTACATATGAACATACCAATGTGCCAGCAGAAACAGACCACCTGGTCTATCTAAGTCTGCTCGAGTGTCGTCTAGCTTCTAATTTGCAGCTGCCCTACCCTTCCCATTTGTCATCCCTGCTGCCCCACCTCCACCACGCACTCTCCCTGTTCCCTGTCCCATGCCCTTTAAAGCTGTTAACAGATTGACATAATACCACCCATTCTGTTAGTACGTCCATTTTGCTACCACCCTCTCTGTGAAATAGTGTCTCCTCATTTCACTCCTAAATCTTCCTCCTCTATTCTAAGCCTATGCTCCTTGGTGTCTCTTCCTCTTCTTAGATTAAAGAACCTGTCTGCCCCATCCTTATTGATTCCCCTCAGATACTTGAATGTCTCTATCATGTCCCTCTGTCCCTTCTATCCTCCAGGGTATACATATCAGGTCTCCCAACCTGCTCTCATAGTCTCTCCTCCATTCCACATATCATCTTTGTTGCCCTCCTCTACACCCCTCCAGCAGCCTGATATCACACTTCAGGTATGGCCTCCAAAACTACATAATACTCCAAGTGTAGCCTTACCAGTGACTTACAGAGGGGCAAGATCACCTCTCTCTGTCAGGATGAAAAACCTCGCTATGCACCCCAGTATTTTGTTCACTTTGCAGCTACTTTCTGCACTGGGCAGTGTTGTTCATGATCCATGTACCATTACCCCAAGGTTCTTCTCCTCACAGTAATCCCCAGCTTAAACACCTAGCCAGTATTCTCTCCTTGGGTTCTTTGCCTGAAGTGCATAACCTTACACTTCTTGCATTGAACCCCAGCTGCCACTTCTCTGACCACTCCTTAAGCTGATTAGGTCCCCCTGCAGCTGCTTCCATCCCTCCCTCCATCTACCACTGCTCCCATTTTGGTGTTGTCTGCAACAGACTTACCTTGCTCACCACCCCATGCACAATGTCTGATATGAAGAGCCCATATTATATTGGTCCCAGCATGAGCCTGTGGCACCCCACTCATCACTGGCCTTGGAGCTGAGAGCTCCCTTTCTACCACCACCACCACCCATCACAGCCTCCCACTCAGCCAGCTGGCAATCCAGTTTGTCATTTTGCCCCTACCCCTACACCAGTTAGCTTCCCCAAGCCACCCATGAGGCACTGAATGGAAGGCCTTGTTGAAGTCCAAGTAAAGAACATCCACTGCATGAACCTTTCTTTTTTTGTAGACTTTGTTTATGCACCTTACCATTGGGGAATCCCTAAGGTATCCCATACACAGCTTCTATGGCCCCACTGCCCACTTGAACCCCTCTGGATACTATGTCAGTTTCAGGATTCCAGGCTCTTTTGACTCCAGAAAGCCACAGAATCCCCATGGGAGAATCAGAAATATGGCAGACATTGGGCATGTGACCAGGGCTACTGATGGTCATCGCCATTTCACCCAATGATACAGGGTATTTTCTTAAGTTTTACAATCCCAGAGCTCAGGCGTGCAATGACATCCTGCTCAGTGTGTGCACTCCGTGCACACCGAAAGATGCCTGCTGCAGCTCCAGTCTGCATTCTGCTGCCAAGTACTACAATCTCCCAACCACCACCACAGGTTGCTAGTGCATCGGCATGAGAGAAACTCCCTCACCAGGAAGGAGGCAGTCCCTGGGATGCTCAATCCTTCCCATCCCCACTGAACCCCGATGACCTGGGTTCATTCCGAACCTGGGTTGCTGGCATAGTGTAGGTGTGGGTCAGCACCTCAACCCTCAGCACCACCAGGCCAGCTCACTGCATGACCCTTATCCAGCTCACCTGTCACCCCAGTCATAATATTGTATCAGGCTGGTTTGACAAGACTTCCCAAAATGAACCCATGCTCTCACATCCTGGAGGCCGTTGTCCTCCAGGTATGACACCAGTCTTTCCTTTAGTGTCATTTCCATGAGTTTGCACACTATGGAGGTGAGATTTTCCAGATGATAATTACCTAGTTCATCCTTGGTCCGCTGTAGTGTAACGGCACTACACGTCGCCATCCTCCAGTCCAGTGGCACACATCCCAACTCCAGTGAGGTGCTGTACAGATCCACCAGTAGCTCTGCCAACACCTCTGTCATCTCCCTCAGCACCCTAGGGTGGATACCATCTGGCCCTTGTGCCTTGTCTACCCTCAGTGCCTTCAGTCCCTCTGGACTCTACCTCCCTCAATTCTTCCATCTGTCACCTCTTCTCCTCCCCATTCCCCATCCTCCCAGCCCATGGTGGTAGTGATCCCTTTTCTAATGTGAACATTGAGCAAAGTATTAATTCAGTGCTTCTGCCTGTTCCTCCCCTTTCCATCCACTCCCCACCCTTTTTATCCTCACTGTTGTCTTCTTGCACTTCTGTTTCTCCTTGATGTATCTGAAAAAGTCTCCCCCTCCTCCGTTAATTCCCTCGCTAATTCTCAGCACCCTCAGGGCCTTTGCTTGTCTCACTTTTCTGGTCATCTCCTGTACCATCTTGCATACTTCTCCTGTCCCTCCATCCTCCTTCCTTCCTTCCTTCCTTCCTTCCTTCCTAACTTCCCTGTCCTCCTATACCTCTGGTGCACCTCTCGCTTTGCCTTCACCACCTCCACTTTGCTGTTTAACCAGTATGGTTTCCTTGCTCTGCTCCTCTAACTTTGTGTCTTGGTGCAGGCTTCTGCTGCCTCTGTAATCCCCTTTAATAAAATCCCATTTCTGCTCTATGTCCATCACCTGCCTTATGCCCTCCAGTTTCCTTTCAGAACTTCCCACATCCTCCCAAAGTCTGCACCCCTGAAGTTTACCACCCAGGTTGCTGAGTTCTCTGGCTCCCACACATCATAATATTAAACCACACCATTTGGTGATCGCTGTTGGCTAGTGGGTCCTCCACCCTATTTCCCTTACTGTCTCCCCATTCAACAATACCAGATCTAAAGTGTTCTTTAGCCTAGTAGGTATCGCATCCAGAAACACTTGCTCCCTAGAACTGGAAGGGACCGAATGCTCCAGTCAACCTCTGGCAAGTTGAAATACCCTTCAATGACCATCTTCCTTTTCTATATACCTTTCGATTGTTCTGCTAATTCCTGTCAAGTTCTACAGACTGGAGACGGCCTTTTACCCTACGTAATCTATGGTAAAGGAACCATTTCCACCCATAAAGGTATATTCCCTTGCAAGTCAGAGTTTGTTCTGCCATTTAAGAGTATAACATTTCTATTACATGAAATATTTTATATCTCTACACCCTTTTATTTAATATTTGATCTCTTGCATTCCTTATCAAGTTTATGTTTTATGTATCTAGTTGTGCCATAACATTTGAAACGTCCTCTGTCAGACCCTGAAGATTTCCAACCTTGGCATTAAAACCTCCCATGATGGGAGGGATGGGTGGGGGGTTGAGGAGCTAGGGAGTATGGGAGGGATGGAGTGGAATGTTTTGGGATTTTTGCTTTTTGGTTCTCTTTTGGGGACTGCTATGTCCTGGGATATGTTTTCATTGCCACTTTTACTGTATTTTGTGTTTGGAGTGTCAGGGGTTGAAGGCGAGTTTATTATTATGTGACTGTATAATACATGGCTGTAGGAATGTGTATCTTGATTTAGAAAACTAATAAAGCTTATTTAATTGCAAAAAATAAGATTCCCATGATGATAATATATCTAGTAGGGTTATTTTGCTGGATTGTGTCTATGAGTAGATTCATAGTATTAAGAAGAAGAGAGAAAATCAGCATTTATATAGCACTTTTCATACAGTGTATCCTAAAGCACTTTACAAGCAATGCTAGTCCTTGTCCCCATAATTACTGTTCACTGGGTGTGCATATATATTGATTAGGAAAATTTCCTTATTACCTTTTCAAAGTTTTCACTGTAAATAGCTTCTCCTTGCATTAGTTATTTCAGTTCCATGTCATATGACGATCCTGCTCCCCCACTAAAGGATTCTCAACTCCAGGGGGATGCATGATGTGGGGTGCAAAACCAGGAAAAAATTGGGGCGGGGCACAACAAATGTATGCGCCCCAGACCTGAACCCAGCACCACTGTAACCCTTTACTGCCACCTGCCCACTACACCATGGGGCCAGCTTGGCAGCCCACCACCGCACCACACCTCAAACCTCCCTCCCCATCCACCCATTGTTCAGTGTGCCTGCCCCCGTGTGTACCTATAGCAGCATCCTGTCACTGTATTCATGGACTCTCCCATCCAGTCACCCTCTCAGTCCTGTTGACAGGCATCATGATTGAGTCGCTCTTTTGAAAGCTCCCAATTGTGGTCGCCAATTTCCAGGCTACCATTATTTCCTCATTCTTGTTTTATTTTCAAGCCTGCATAAAGTTGCTAGGTCTCCTGTATTTAGTGTTGGGTGAAACTGGAATATTTCACTGGGTGAAATATTTTGCATAATTAGCGATTACTTAAAATATTTGACTGGGTGAAATAGAAATTTTGCCCGTAGTTGTAGTGAAATTTTGCCCCAAGCGGTGAAATTTCACCACCATTGCAATTCCACCACTGCTGGTGGAATTTCACCACCCTGAGGCAAAATTTCGCCATTGTTGGTGGACTGCTCAGAGGGCAAAATGCAGGAAAAGTGAGAAATCTTGCCTCAGTTTTGCAAAACATTTCACGCATAAAATTGCCAATTTTGCTTCAGTTTTGTCAGTGAAATTTCTACCTGTATTTCTGCCATATTTTTTGAATTTAATGGCCTTTTACAATGAATTTGATAGTCATCTGGGAATAAATTCCCAGTGGCCCAGGTTTCCTGGATGCATACAAAATCAAACTGTTCTAGATACTTTCCAGCCTCTGGGTCTCCCAAGTTCTCCTCAGTTCCTAATGGGTTCCATGACGGTATTTTAGAACTCCCTCATTCTCCTTTTGGGTTTTTCTAATAATTTTATTACTGTATTGTGTGGAGTAGGGTTGGTGTTTGGTCCTGTGGCCTCCCTCTGGGGATATCTCATCTGGTTGTCATTGCTTCAGGCTAGTCAAGACCTCAAACCTGTTTGAGGTTTAAATTAGTGATTTCTACTTGGAGCCTTTATTTGTTGAAGAACTCTGTTTCAATTTCCTTTTCCGCACAGACATAAATGCCAATCTCATCTAAGTCTTTCCTTTTATGTTTGCGTGCATGCATGTGCAAGAAACATAGTGCCAAAATCTGAGTTTTCCAGAGGTGTCAGTCTCTTCCAATTCAGTCAGTGTGCTTGCAGGCGCGGTCGCAGTGACCCAATCACTGCTCCAGCTGTCTATGACAGCTGAAAATGCAGTGTCATGCAGTTGAAAGGGACAGCTCCACTTCAGTGAGCAGAGCTCCCCTCCACACACACACATGCGGCATACATGCACACTGTGTGCTCATCGCCTCCCCACACTGTCTACGGCCCGACAGGGTGCCCAATCCCCGTCGGCTCCATGCTCTACAAAGCATCCAGGTGCCACGCTGGGAGCCCACCCCAGCATGGCAAAATGTTTTATGGCTGACAGGGTGCCCAATCCCCATTGGCTGCATGTCCCCAAAGCATCCAGGTGCCACGTGGGAGACCACCCCAGCATGGCAAATGATGTTATGGCTGACAGGTGCCCAATCCCCTGTCAGCTCCTGCCCCCACCAACATCCTTACAGCTGCCATGCTTTGAGCCCACCACAGCATAGCAAATGTCCTCGCTCGCCTTAGGAAATTAACAAACCTGTAAATACAAAAACTGTCCTCAGCGCTTCTCCTGCCCCTCCCACAACCCACACCACCCACTGCGCACTCTGCCTCCCACACCCCTCACCCCATACTTACCTCCAGAGCTCGTACGATGATCTTCGCAGACTGGGAACACGCCTGCACTCTTCAAAGCCGATCATGAACTGAGGAAATGCCGTAAGCTGTATAATGGGATAGATAGGTTTTCAACTTTATTGCATATCTCAGGCATTTTTTTGAATTTTTGCACCAAATTTTCAACATGGGGTTTTTGGATGCCTTTCATGAATGCTGCCACTGTCATGGTGTTACTGGCCCAAGGGATGATTTCACAGCCACTGCGTGAAATCACCTTTCCAGAATGATTAATGAAATGACACTGTCAGTGTTCATAAGGTGGTCTCTCAAAAGCCTATTTTGAAAATTTGGTGGAAAAATTCCTAAAATGACTGTTTTATGAGTGTGCATTTCGCAGTTCCTATGCACTGTAAGTTCATGAATTTTCAATATTTTCACCCAGATTTTCAACATTGCCATTTTACCACACTTCTTATGAGCAATACAGCTGTCATTTTCACATCTCACCCAAAATGTGTTTCCACCCGTGTAGCGTATGATGGCGTAGTCGGTTGTGTGAAATCAATGTATGGGACACGTTAAAGAAAATCACAGTGACACTGGTCATGAGCAGAGGTCTTAAATGGCTATTTGGAATTTGGTGAAAATTCTCAAAATAACTGTTTTACAAGCATGCATTGCAGAGTTCCTACATACGCTCGTAAGTTCACAAATTTTCAATATTTTCACTCCAGATTTTCAACATTGCCATTTTACCACACCTCCTTATGAGCAGTACAGTTTCATTTTCACATCTCACCCACAATGTGTTTCTGCCCATGTAGCGCTGCGATGGGCGTAGTCGATTGTGAAATTAATGTATGGGACACATAAGAAAATCACAGTGACACTGGTCATGAGCAGAGGTCTTAAAATGGCTATGTTGGAAATTTGGTGAAAAATTCCCAAAATGACTGTTTTAGGAGCTCATGTTGCCATTTTTGCTCCTCCTCGTGAACAGTACCACTGTCATTTTCACATCCTGTTAGGAATCTGTTTTTCACTTGTGGTGCCAAATGCCATAGTCACTGTGCAAAAGCAGTTTTCAGCTAACAAACTGATATTGCCACTGTTCATGAGGTGGGGTCTCAAAAAAAACATGTTGAACATTTGGAGTGAAAATACCAACAAATGCCTGAGGCGTTAGGGTTTCTGACCATAATGTCCCACTCTGTAGAGAATGACAGGCATCAGGTATGTGACTTGGGATTATTGCCTGTGATGTTGATACCATTTATCCCCACCCACACCCTGCAGCCAGTGAGAGGCATCAAGGTGTGCCTCGGACTCTTCGGGCCAAAACTTCACCCCATTCTTCTATACCGCACCCATCTCACTGTATTTCCTGATGGAATGGAGTCGCATAAGGCCAAAGACCCCAAGGCACACGTGACACTTGTCAGTGTCTGCAGGGTAGGGTGTGGTGAAATGGCGTGGTCATTATGCCTGGCGTCCAAAGGCACACCTCAATGCCTGTCACTCTCTGCAGTGTGGTGGTGGGGTTGGCTTCAGTTCAATACTTCGCTGCCCTTCCTATTATGCAGCTCTGTAACTTCACTACTAATGCCAATGCCAGCAAGCAAACATTCCGCATTGACAAATGCTTGTTTACCATGTGTTCCAACATCAACCTCTGCTTGGCCTAGATTAAAATTTGACTGTCCATTTTCCATCTTACTGCTTTGACTATTTCATGACTGCAGACATGAGCATTCAAAAGTGCATTTTATGTTTGTTTTATTCTCTTTATGCATCTGTTTAAGTCCAAATATTTTAATTTGCATATTATTATTTTGGCTGACCTTTTGTTGTATAACATTCTGGGAAAAGCTCATACAGAATAATTATTTCCCTGCAATTATTTCCAAATTATTTAATTATGCCAATCTATAAAGGTCAGCCTTTAAAATTTAAAATTGATCAGTAACCAGCAACACCAGTTCAGATTCTGTTACTGGCCTTAATACTTACAAAATCCTTCACTAGTCTGCAACCATCCATAGTGGAAAATAACAAATCTGTAATCATTTTAGACAGTTTCTCCTTTGTTTCATTTGGTATACATGCTATCTTATACAATGGTAAAGTAACTAGAGATGTATGAAATTGAAAAGTTTAGCCTAGAAAAATATTTTTACATAATTCCTGCATTGGGCAAAATTTTTCACCTAGGAAAAACATAATTTTGCCTTACATTCTGCTTTCACTTAAATGTGAAATTTCACCCAATTTCACCAATTTCACTTCATAGAAGGTGATATTCCTAATTATCCAGAGTTTTGCTGTGTTTTCCAATTTTGCAAACTAAATTGCAGTGCATTGTGGGTAGATAGCTGAAATATCATGGCTGGTTCCTGCACAGTATATTGTCTGTTGAGTCAGAGAGCAGTTCAGTGTGGTGCATCACAGCCAATAAACCCTTCGAAAACCTCTTTATTTGTAATTTGTGGGAGTTAATTGCTCCCAAAATCTCAAGTTTAGTTCCTATTGCTGCTAGAGAAAATTTTTTGTTTTTGTATCTTTGGAGAATACTTAGTTAAACTTAATGTTTTCAGTTTTCTCTGTGTCTGTGTGGGTGAGGGAGTTGAGTGGGAGGATCGACCATGTGGTGTGTGTGTGTGTGTGTGTGTGTGTGTGTGTGTGAAAGTGAGCAGGCTAGTTCCTAATATTTGACATATTTCTCAAAGTTGTGAGTGAGTGTCTGTAATTTAAGTATTAATATTTTTGTTTATGTGCTACTTATTTGTTATATTTTTCTTATATATTAACCCTTTTTGAGTAACATTGTCTGAACTGTTACTATATTCTGACTGAGTAGTTCTGTTCCTGTTTCCCTTTGCTTAATCACGTTTGTGATTTATTTTTCTATTAAAGTATTCGTGTACATTGACCACTTGACTTGTCCATTTCCAGGTGCACTGAATTGTTGAATTGCTCACAGAAATTAAAATTGTGATCTAGCCTCTGCATTGTGGCATTCCTGTTTTCTATTGCATTTTCTTACCATATTAACCCTTCCTTCTTATTACACCACAGTTGTTTACTACCTGACCTAGGCTATTTTATAAAAAACTACATAATTTTCAACTAGATAGTGGTGTTCCCTGCATGAGTTTTGGAGGTGACTTTGCTCATTTCAAATCTTGTTGTCCCTTCCATCTGATACATCTGTAAGTCAAAACTATATTTAGTAAGTCCTAACACATTGTAGTATTCGCCTTATCCAGACACCACTTATCCAGACTGTAGTTCGTACTTTTGACTGAGAGGTGTTCTGTGGTTGGTTGAGTATAGTTTTGTGAACCTACCAGCATCTACCTGGTTATTATCAAGCTGTATAATAATCATTCCATTTAAAACTGGCATTTGATTAAGAACTACTTAAGTATTATTTTCAGATTTACTGCAGAACCTTGATGTGGTGGTGCTCTCTGATGGTTTTGTATCGAAAGTCTCTTACTTCTGTCCTCCTGTTACCCCATGTTATTTAACTTGTGTTTTGTAATTGAAAAATGAAATAGTGTTTTCACACTTGAATAGGCTACAGTAGCAGTTGTAGGTAGTTATATACACTACAGTGCAGTTACCTGTTCTGATTTCTGTTTGCCCTTGTAGATAGCACTGCAAGTGTTAAATTACATTTATTTAATAGAAACACATAATAATATAGTTTCAGACTGAGGAAGCTAAATGAAGCATATATATAAATATGCCTGCCAAGAGACATTCAACTTCAGGTAAAGGTGCTAGGGTGGAAGGTGGCTCAAAGAAGTCTGTTGGAAAAGAAAACCTATTTCTGAATCAGTGCCCTCTGTGGCCTCTGCTGCAGCCAGTAGTAGCAAAATCACAGTTAAAAGTGGCGTCAAGTCTATTACTCATTTTTTACTGCCAGTCTGTAGCTAGTATGCTTGTTGGGGATGATACTGGGAATAAGGAGACACTCACACCAGTGGGGATACAGAGGTCAGGAGGAGGATGAAAAAGTTGTCAGTGTGACTGTTGTTCCTGCTCAAGGAGCAGCTGATGGTGGTGAGGGTGACAGTGTCCATCTTCAGTTTTTTCTTCCCATGTGAAATCTAGAGGTACAAAGTCTCTAGTTTGGGATTTTTCATACTTGATGCAGCTGATGACACCATGACAATATGTCAGCTGTGTCAAGCAGGTGTAAGTCATGGAAAAATGGCAGCCACACAGGCAGCAGTGGCCAGCATGCTCACTTGAAAACAAGCACCCATTGCACTGGCACCAACACCAGCAAAATACCAGAGCTGTTGGTGTCAAGCATAATATTAGTGACAGCAGTGCAAAGAGCTGGAGGAGGAGGGCTGAGTGGGTCAGTGGAGGAGGAGTGTTAGGAATTATTTTCTCTCTCGAGCAGTGAGCATAATAGTAGTGGAACTCCCACTCCTCGAGTTACAAAAGTACACCCCATGTACCAAATCCACCAAAATAACCAGTTTCATACATGCTGCACTTTCCAGGCCCCAAGACCAAAGTCACCTGGTACACCAGCAAGAAACTACATTAGTGGTACAAGTAAAGCATTTTTGTCAACCCGCTCCAAAGATGCAGCCCACATTGAAGAGTGTATTTGAGTGGCACTCAAAGTACCCCCAATCATGCTGCTGCATGTGAACTGAACACAGCTACAGCTGAAATGCTCACCATCAACCTGTTGCCCTTCACCTTTCTGGAGAATCCAGGATTCTGCCATTTGATGGCCCGTGCCTTTCCCAAATGGCAGGTGCCATCATGAACATATTTCTTTAAGCGTGCCATGCCTGAACTCTACAGCAGAGTTTCACAGTCTGTTCTACATGCTATGAAGCATTCTGCCTCAAAATATATACACCTTATCATGGATATGTGGACAAGTGGGCAAACAGTGGGCAGCTCATATCTGTGCACAACAGCACACTGAGCTCAGGAACCTGGGGTGGTTGTTGATTTGGGCCCTGGCAAAGCTGCGTAAAGCAAAATTGTAGTAGTAGCAACACATCTGATATTCATCAAAATCCAACCATAACTATGCAAAGTGTTACAGGGTCTCACACGGTAAGAAAATGCTGATTGTGCTGCTAAATCAGATTGATGAGTGTCTCATCGCACCACTCACAGCAGGGTTTCTTGCCAGTGACAATGGCTTCAATATGGTTATGTGCATTACAGTTTAAAAAAGGTTTCCTAGAAAGGGAGAAAGGAAGTCTCACACACACACACACACACACACACACACACACACACACACACATATACACACACACACACACACACACACACACTCTGCACAGACACCTAACAGAAGCTATCAACAAACACAATCAAAATGTATATTGACTTAGGACCAAAAATTGTGTACAAAACATGCACAATATAACACACTGCTGAGTTGACCCAAAACTCTCTCTGTTACTGACTGCCTGCTTCCTACAAGTCTCCAGCTACACAGAAGGGCAATGAATCACTCATTTCCTGCCTGTATACAGTCACCCATGTGACCTGCAGAGTAGGTCATGTGGAAAGCCCAATTTCATTAGGATTTCATAGGATTTTCACGAATAGAAACACAAAGGCGAAATCTAAGGTGAAATTTGCCATCTAAATTTTGCCACAACAGTGTAATTATACAAAATATTTCACGTAAGCGAAATTTATGATTTTACTAAATTTGTGATTTTGCCAACATTTCGCCAGCAAAATTACATTTAACATCTCTGAAAGTAACGTCTGTTCCTAGTGATTGTTGCAGAAAATGTTTTGAACTGCTCATCATTTTCCTTCTCTTGTGTTTTATTGAACTGCTCTTTAGTTTCCTTCTCTTTTGTTTTATTTTCCCTGTTTGAATGGTCTGTCTGCACCTTTAATGTTAATAATGTTTATTGAGTTTTCACCAGTACATTCCACATTCAATGTAGTAAGTAGGATTCAATGAACAGTAAAAGACAGATACATTAATAGTAGGCAATATACAGGTTCAGTGAGTGGTACAGAAGCTCTACTATTTAATCTGATAGAGTACACATGTAAAGAACAAACAATGCAGAAGGAACTACTACCCTTACAGTGGTAGTTGTTGAAAAGTTCTGCAGTACCTGATATGATGTGGTGGACATGGCAGTGTTAGTGATATGCATCCAGTCAGTGTGCTTTAGATAGTCGTCAGTCTCTGCGGCATGCAGTATGTGGCATGGGGTGTGTTGTAATTGGATTTAACTACTATTTTGTTCCTGAATGCTGAAATGCTATAGGTGGCACTGTTTAAGTGTCAATTTGGCTGCTAAATTTAGCATCGCCTGCAGGTGTCTCCAAAGTCTACTAATTACAGTATCTGTTTCCTCCTTCCATCCCTTTACTGCAACTGGAAAAACAATACCTGGAGCACATGTTTCACTCACTGGCTCTGCCCAAAACCAAGTGACAGAAGTGTGTTCTTTCATCTGAAAGTGTGCTGCCTTATCCTCTTTAAACTCACCATTCATGATACAATTTAAAATTATTTTTAAAGAGGAAGTTGCCACTAAAAATGTGTGTATGACTAATCTGATTTTAGCTCCTGGTAATAAAAGTTTAGCCTTTACTCTGTGTCCTGTTCTTTTTTTTTTTTATGATCCTGTTTATTGGGAGTTGCTGTTAAGCAGACTGGGAGACATGTGTGACCGCAATGCTCTGCTCTGATCCAAATGGCATGTGGTTGTGGTACACTGTTAGATAAATATGCTTTGAACCTCTGTTACCCCAAAATTGCAATTTAACAGTAATAATTCTTTGTAGTCCACTGAATACAATCCATCCCTGTCATTGGCATAGTACAGGCTCACTTTGACAGCTACTCTTTGTCAACATCATTCATTGTGAGTATTCATTTTTCTCTGCCATCTCTCTGCTCCAGGTTGTAACAAATGGAGAAATAAACAAGTATTTAACACCACCCCAATTAACTGTTATGAATTGAATTATGAAAGTCATACCATGAGTATCCCCCAGCCTCACTTACTGGTCCCCTATCATTTTATCTTTCACATGAGGGGGCATGGTGATCAACTCTTTTTGACTCTCTTTCCAGCCCTGCTGTTGTGCATGCTGTTGTTACTCTGCACCTAGGGTGCAGCATTCCTGTCCTCAGAGCCCCTTCCCCTAGGATGACTAGGGGCAGCCATGATGGAAGAGGAATTACCTCCTCCATGAGGCAGAAGGCATTAGGTGTAGATTCTTGCATGCCTTGCTGGTTGACTCCTGGCATCTCAAGACTGATGTTGTGAATCTGGGTTGTGTGGTGGCAAGCAACAGTGTTCTCACTGTGCTAATTAACCAGTTGCTTAATATTTCCTGTCCACTGTTTTTGATATCACATTTGGAACAACTAAAAGCTAGCATCTGCCACATGTAAAGCCTAAGGGAGCTATATATTCTGAAAACCAATTTAATGCATGCAGCACTGTGATTGAGACCATTCTTCTAAACTAGCCGAGTACCTCGGGAATGGGCTATGTTGTTGGCATTTCTGGTATACTGTAGTTTCAGATCAGTTTATTTACCCTGGACAGCCCTTCTGAGATGAAAAATCTCTACCAACTTTTTATTCTATATATTTAGGAAGATGTAAGCCCCCTGGTTGTCAAGTAACTTGCTCAAGTTCACACAAAATCGCATTATTTCTGTGTTACATTTTTTTCAGTTATGCACATTTTGCATGCCTAATTTACATTAAGGTGGGACTATCTGTAGGAACCTTAGATGGTATTAAGATGAACATATTCCATTACAGCACACCCATGCTGATGATCTGAACTGACAGTGAGATAAATAAAGCAAGATCGAAGAAAGAGGTTACTTCTATGGAGGAAAAGAAAAATAAAGAAAGTGAGAAAAACAAAAGGAAATCAAAGAAAGAGACCAACAATATTAGTCAAAACAAACATTTGAAATGTGAGAGCAGTAAACATCATGTTGTACTATCACATGCTGAGCTAGATAATTTAGAGAGGAAAAAAAGTGAAGTTAATACTCAGAAAAATAGTATTTGGTCTATTAAATGTTTTCAGATTTGCTCAATTCAGTACATTTGAAATTGACCTAAAATTGCTGTAAAGAATGCTGTGCTGTTAGCATTGTTTCACAGCTTTCTGTTAGTCTACCATTGGGAATTGCAGGAACAAAACATGAAGATCTACCCTAGCACAGTCCCATCATGCAGTGCAACCCATATGTTGTAATACACACAGATAAAAATCGAAGAACCTAGCATAGAAAGTTAACTGCAAGTTTTTTAAAGTTTTAAAATATGTTTCAATGTTAGAAAGCATAAAACTTGTAATGAAAGCTATTTTGCAAAAGTTAAATAGCAGCCACAATATTTCCAATATATGTATTCCAATTGTTTTATACTGTGTGTACACTGTGTTTAACAGCTCAGCATAACGCATTCCAAAACTGAATAAGTCTGTCTGTTTTCAGTCATTCAGAGAATATTAGTCATACAATCATTGCCATATTACAAGAGGATTAACCCACTCAAAGGATGGGTCAACTGTGGAATTAATCCATGGTTGGGTTGTTGGAGGCACACAACCTTGACCTTGTTCCCCAACACCCACCCCCAAACATGGATTAAATTCAACAGTAGGCTCATCTTTTCTCATGACTTAATCCTTCCTTAGGAGACTTTTACTATCTTATTTGTAAGATATTTCATAGATGTGGAGAAGATGGGGACACACTGTGATCAGGAAGTGGAGTATTTTGGTAAGAATTTGAGAGCAGCCTCTGAGTTGATTTTAAAGAGCTAGTGAAATAGACATTTAATGTTTTAATCATACTTATGAGTGCATTATGCTGGCTGAAATGTTTAAAGTAGTAAGGCTTCCCACAGGTGTATTTTTCTTCTTCAAGAAATCAAATCACACAGATACAGAGGATAAGGACCACCAATCCAGGAAATGATTTCTGGATGTGATGTAATCGGAGGCCACTTTCTCAGTGTTGTCAGTGGAGCAGTGCATAACAGTTTCTGTGTGCTTCAGAGTGTGCTACTTTTTTAAATTATATTTCTAATTAATTGCTAGGTATGACTGGCTGTATGTATTGAAAGTTTATTTTTTAACTGAGAACATAATCATATCTGCTGCGTGTTATTTTAATCTTTTTAATTAAAGTTTCTGTCAAAAGACAGTGTCTGCCAGTGCATACACTTAGTTCCTCTAGTACTGTGGTTAGAAGGAGGGGAGATATGATAGATGTCTTCAAGTTCTTAGAAGGACTTAACAAAAGCAAACTAGGGGGAGCTATTTAGCTTGAATGCTAGCTAGCAAACATAGAATTTGATGGCAGATAAGGACTGCTTGGCCCACCCAGTCTGCCCATTTCCCTGCCTACTGGATAAGCTGCAGGTCCTAGTTAACAGCAGCCTACTTCTTCCTAACCCCACCCCTAGAATTGCCTTATGACTTTCACATGCATGCTTGAATTCCACCACTGTTTTTGACTCACGACCTCCTCTGGAAGGCCATTCCATGCATCCACAACCCTCTCTGTAAAAAATACTTCCTTAAATTACCTCTGAGCCACCCCCATCTTCAAATTGTGTCCCCTTGTTCTTGCACACCTCTTTTTGAAAGATGCTACCTCTTGGACTTTGTTGATTCCCTTGAGGTACTTGAAAGTTTCTATCATGTCCCCCTCTCCTCCTTCAGAGGCTATACATATTAAGCTCCTTAAGTCTCTCTTCATATGTCTTCCGGTGCAGACCCTGCACCATTTTAGTTGCCCTTCTCTGGACAGCTTCCATCCGGTCTATGTCTTTGCGAAGACTGGGTCTCCAGAACTGCACGCAGTACTCAGATGGGGTCTGACCAGCTGTCTGTATAGAGGGATAATAACTTCCTGTTTTCTACTGGTGATGCCTCTCCTATGCATCCCAGTATCCCCCAACCCTCCTTGCTGCCCTCTCACATTGCTTGCCCACCTTTAGGTCATCTGATATGACTACCTCCAGGTCCCTTTCCATTTTTGTTGTTGTTAGTATCTCACCCCATTGTGTACTCTTCCCCTGGGTTTTGTTTCCCAGGTGCATTACCTGCACTTCTTAGTATTGAGTCTAAGCTGCCATACATTTGACCATTCCTCTAACCTTGCCAAGTCCCTTTTCATCCTTTCCACCCCACCTTGTGCATCAACTCTGTTGCAGATCTTTGTGTCATCTGCAAAGAGACATACTTTTCCTTCTAGTCCCTCTGCAATGTCGCTTATAGACATTGAAGAGGACGAGTCCTAATACTGAACCCTGTGGTACCCACTAGTAACCCCCTTTCTTCAGAGTGGACTCCATTTACTATTACTCTCTGTGTCCTATTCTCCAGCCAACTTTTGACCCAGGCGTCATCTTGGGACCCACTCCCAGGCTAGCTAACTTGTATATTAATCTTTTGTGTGGGACTGTGTCAAATGCCTTGCTAAAGTCTAGGTAGGCCATGTCCACAGCCCTCCCTGATCTACTACTTTGGTCACCCAGTCAAAGAAATCTATCAGATTTGTCTGGCATGACCTTCCTGCTGTGAATCCATGCTGCCTTGGGTCCTATGCCCTCTGGCCTCTAGATACTCGACAGTTCTTTCCTTCAGAGTGATTCCATCATTTCCCTACCACTGAGGTTAAACTAACAGGTCTGTAGTTTCCTGCTTCTGCCTTGCTCCCACTTTTGTGAAGGGACTCATCTGCCCTCCTCCAGTCCTCGGTACCACCCATCCTCCCATGATTTGTTAAACAGGGTAGTCAGTGGTGTCACTAATTCTACCTTAGTTCTTTTAGAATTCTGGGATGAATCCCATCAGGCCCCATTGCTTTGTCCACCTTCTGTTTTAAGAGTTCTTTCAGAACCCTTTCTTCTGTAAATGGGCTGGTATCAACTTCTGTATCCAGAGTGTTTCTACTGTTTGTTTTAGGTACCTCCCTCTTCCTTTGTAAATACTGAGCAAAATATTTGTTTAGTATCTCTGCCTTTCACAGTCACCCTCTGCCCACCTTCCCCCCTTTATTAAGCCTCACTATCCCTCCCTTGGTCTTCCTTCGCTCCCTGATGTACCTATAAGGGTTTTACCCCTTCTTAACTGAGTTGGCTATCTTTTCCTCGGTTTGGGCCTTTGCTGTTCTGACTGCCTTCCCAGCTTCCTTTTGTTTTAACTGATACAGTTCTCTGTCCTGCTCCTTCTGTGATTCCTTGTACTTCCGAAGCTTTCTTTTTCTCTTGATCCTTCACTGCCACTTCCTTTGAGAACCATAGTGTTTTTACATCATTTAGTTTTGTTTATTTGCTTCCACAAAGGCTTGTTACCTCTGTGATGGCAGTTTTATTATTCCCATTGTTTTCCACCCTCCTTCCTGCCATTTGCTAGTCGGTTCCTTAGACACTCACCCATTTGGCAAAGTGAGCCCTCCTAAAGTCCAATACCTTTGCCTTGTGTATGCTTGACTCTATTGCTGTGTTTATTGTGAACCATACTGTTCGATGGTTGCTAGTTCCCAGATGGCTACCCACTTCTACATCTGTGATCCTCTCTTCATCTCCATTTGAGAGAACCAGGTCAGATTGCCTCTCGAGTGGGCTCCAATACTAGTTGTCTAAGGCATGCCCCTGTAGGCATCTAGAATAACCCCACTCTTGAAGTGGCTGCTGCAACTGCACTCCAGTTAACATCTGGCATGTTCAGATCACCCATCAGCAATATCTCCTTTTTCTGCCATACTAAGTATATTTTCTATCATTTCCTTGTCCATTTCCTCCCCTGAGAAGAGGTCTGTATTCTAACCCTGTGTGGATTGTGGTGCCATTGCGGTCTCCAAATTTACCTACAGTGCTTCTTCCTCCTCCCTGTTTTCCCTTTTGTTCTGTTGCTTTGATTCCTTCCCTATGTAAAGAGCTACTCCTCCTCCTCTTTTACCCTCTCTGTCCCTCCTGTAGATAGTGTATCCTGGTATGTTTCGTCCCAGTCATGGTTTTGTGCGAACCATGTTTCTGTGACTGCCATGATATCCAGATGTTCCTCCTCCATCAAGGCCACTAATTCAGGAAGCTTGTTACTCAGACTACGAGCATTGGTACTCATTGCTTTCCGTTTTTGATGACTTTACCTTCTGTTGCAGCATCCCCACTGACCTTTCTACCTCAGTCTTTTCTCATTTAGTACCCTGTTTTGTGGGAGAGGCTGGGATTTTCCTGCTGTATCAGTGCCTCCCCTTGACTAGTTTAAAAGCTTGCCAATGAATCATTTAAACCAATTGCTCAAAAGACTTGTTCCCTTCCTGGACAGATGCAAACCATCCTGCCAGTATAGACTGGTGTCCCTCCAGATTGGAACCCAGTCCCCAATCAAGCCAAACTCCTGTGCTCAACACCATTTTTCAACCATTCATTAAACTGCATGGTGCAAAGTACCCTTGCCTCACTCATGCCATTGATAGCAGCACCTCTGAGAAGGATACTGTGTGTGCTACTTGTCTTAGGCCCTCCCCAGTTCTACAAAGTCCTTCTGCACTGCTCTAATCTCATGTTGAGCCAAGTCATTTGTCCCTAGGTGGACAATGACATATAGCTCGAGACTCCCGTGCAGCTGTTCTCGTGATCCTGAGGATGTGCTTCCTGTCCCTCCAAGCCATGGCACCAGGCAGGCACCTTACTTCAGTTTTCCTGCTCCCCAGTTCTATCCCTTAATAATGGAGTCCCCACCAGGGCTGCTTCCTTTCCTTGTGGTGTCCTCTTCCTCCTTCCTGTGGGCCTCCCTTGTGACAGGTGTCCTCAGCCTCCTTAATCTCCTCTGTGGATGCATCCATGGGGGCTATGCTCCCAGAATGGCGTATGGATTGTGGAGTGGAACAACTGACTGGGTGTGCCTCTGTTCCACGATTCTCACCCTCCCTGAGCCTATTGTGGTCCCACTGCTGTGCTTTCTTTGCATCCTCTGAGGTAGTGGTGGTGGCTCGGTGCTCCCTGGATGGGAGGTTCCTTCTACCATCCAGTCTGGCCTGGGGAAGGTTCCCTTACTGCTGTCCAGTGTGGCCTGAAGACAGGCAAATTCCTCCCTCAGGGCAGAGAGTTGTCTGCAAATAGGGCAGCATCTCAGCCTCCAGAAAGACTCCGTAAGACTGCTGCCCACAGCCATTACATTGCACTACCCCACAAGATTATGTACTTTTTTGTGTGTTTGTGTGTGTGATTGGTTTGTTATATAGAAATTCATATATTATACAATGTGTATGCTTATATTTTCAGTGCTGTGTGCTAGAGAGGATATGACATTGATATGCACCTTGCACTCTTGAGAAATGATGTCAGAACCCCAGGTATAAAGGAACTATTTCCAGGGGTGGGTGGGGTGAGGGTCGGAAGGGTTGGGACTAAACTGTGTCCTCACAAAACAATCAGCTAAGAGCTCTGACCCACCGCTGCGATGAGTGCCTTCCTGTCAGCAAGATACCATACACAACAATTTGACAGAGAAAATCCTGCCTCTAATCAAACAGAGAAAAATCCAGACATCCAAGTCAGACACAGGTAAACCTCCCCAGCCCCAAAACAGCCTGGTGGTTTGTGCTCTGAAAGCAGTCAGCCCAAAATAAGTCAGCTGTGCTTTAAACTCTTCCTGCACTGAAAATCTTAGAAATTGTAACAAGACTGTCTTTTCCTGATAATTCTAAGTTCCTTATTTCACCTTTCAGTTAGAAGTAACCTCCACCTGCAGAATATCTGCTACAAACCAAAGACAATTGTAAGGTTCACCTCCTCTGTTGTGAGCACAACTCGCTTTCTTGCAAATCCTATGTTCAGTATTGTAGCTCCCAGCAAGAGGTAGTTTGACTTGAAAATATTAGCTGTTCTTCTGTGCAGTGTTCTATTAGCTGTGGTTGAGTTATGAGCTCTCTTGCTTCCAGGCTTTGCAAGTGACTTCAAGGAAGTTTATTTCATTTTGAAAAACAAAATGTAGCTTATGAATTTGTCATATATTTGCAGGGTGTTATTGAAAATCCTCTAAACCGCTCAAGAAGTCGTCCAAGAAACAGGAGCGCAGCATTCTGTATGCAATTTGCAGCTGTTTCCTTATGTTTTATACTACGCTCTTAAAGATATTGTTTTGTAGTAGATTTTTTCAAGTTGTGTTGTGTTACAATCTTTATGATACGGTAGACCCTCTATTTGTATGGTGGGTGTGTAGCGTACTGTAAATGGGATACATGATCTAGCCTGAAGTGATCCCTTTGTATGTTCTTGTCTCTTTTTTGGGGTTGAAATGATGCAAATAAATGCTGAAACCTGTTTTGGTAACTGACACCTTATAGAATGTTTCAAGGCAGTAAGGTTTATGTGCAAGTCCTACCTATTCATTTATGTGAGTGTATTATAAAATTTTGCAAGTTTCCTGCTGACAGCTTCATTATATGCGACATCTGTTCAGCTGTAATTTTATCCCAGTCTACTGTCAACTTCTTGTATATGGTGAATGCCAGTATAGGATGTGATTGAGCTTCAATTCTGTACTGCTCTTGTAAATGTATCTTGAGACCATGAATTTCTAATAAATGGTTTCTCATTTGGGTGTGTTTCTGGTTTAATAAATTTTCTTTTTATCTTTTTATGGGGTTGGTTCGAAGTGGTTTTATTATGACATTAGCAGCAGGAAAGAGAACTTGTTCTTTGGTATGTTACAATAAATAATGTGGTGTGTGGTATCTAAGCTTGAGAATGTACTTGACTGACTGTTGTTGGTGGTATGCTGATATTTTTCCACTTTGATAATGTAATTTTTTTAATTGAGTTGGGCTGCAGTGAGATATGTGAGATATATAATAAGTGTGGTAGCTGCTGGATTTGAACCTCTGATCTAAGGTCATGTACAAGTCAATTTGATGGAATTGTTAGTGTTTAATATGAAGTAATGCTTAGTCCACACTAACATTTGGATTCATTTAGCAGTGTGCATATGCCAGACTGCAGCTGATATGATGCTCAATTTTCAAAGATCCCCTAGTTTGACTCAGTTGCGTTGCTCTAGGGATGTGGTGAACTCTTGGGGCATGATTCTCAAAGCTCCTGGAATGAAGCAAGGGACTTGACCCACAAGGAATGGCACACAGTGTCCCTTGCACCAAAAGATGCACCATAGTGATTCTCAAACATTGTCTGTGGTAGCTGCAGGCTATGTGCACCACAAGGGCTTGCACATTCCTTGTGGCACAAAATGGGCTGTAGCATTGTGCTAGGGGCTTATGGCAGATGCAGGCTGTCAAATCCACTAATTCAAGATTCTCAAAACACTTCCAGAGGGTAAATTTCTAAGTACTCTTAGATCAGCTGGGGCTGCTCTAAGGGTGCTTGAAATATGCCTTCTAGAGTCTTGAACAACCAGTACCAATGTGCTGCAGTCCCCCTGTCTGGCTCCGATCCCCTTTAATTAAAATTATCATGTCCCAGGTGGTCTAGTGGACCTCCCACCTGACTCCTGTATCATTAAAATATTCTCTGGTGGTCTAGCAGACCACGTGCCAGATCAGTATCATTAATGTATTCCCTGGTGTCCAAGTGGCCCTCCGTCTAATCCTAGAATCCTTAGAATATTGGTTCCCTGGTGGTCCAGCACCCTCACCCCACCTGATCCACACTTGGATCATCTATTTATATATGTTTTCCTGATGGTCTACTAGTCCCCTGCCCCCCATCCAGCCAGTGGCCCCACCCCTCTCCCCACCCCCTGAGCTGGCGACTGGCACGAGCCCTCCTCTTCCCCCACAAGCAGCTACTGACTGAACTGTCAAGGAGCATGTGCAGTATACAATATGTGCTAATTGGCTGACAGCTCTGTCAATCAATGAGCACATATTGTGTAAATAACTTCTTGCAGTTCAGTTGGCAGCAAGCCACTGCGGGAAGAGGAGGGCTGTTCAAGTCTCTGGCTCAGGGATGGGATGGGGAGCAGAGTGGTGAGGCACTGGCCACTGGGTGGGAGACCACTAGACTACCAGGAAACCTTATATGTAAATACAGTATATGGGCCAGTCAGGGATTGGGTGAGGGACATCTGCTAGATGACCAGAGAACCAGTATTTTAATGATATAGGGATCAGACAGGGGGACAGCTAAACACCAAGGAACATTTAATGATATAGGGATCAGGCAGGAGGGTCCACTAGACCTCCAGGAGCCAATACTTTAATGATATGGGGAATGGGTAGAGGGTCTGCTAGACTACTTGGGAATATATTAATGATATGGAGATTGGTTGAGGGATCCGCTTGACCACCAGGGAATATATTAATGATACAGGGATCAGACAGGGGTGATAGATCACCAGGGAATGCAATAGTTACATTACCACAATGCAGCTCGTGGCTTGCAGCAACCTGTCCAGATGCACCATCTGTTTGGCGCATGGCTACAGTTGCACAAGCTGCGGGACTTTGCTGCTGAGACCCTACCGGATAAGAGAATTGGGCACAAGGTCCCTGGCACATTGGCTTTGATGCAAGCTGCCATTTGTCACAGCTTGCATCAATCCAAGGGCCCTTTGAGAATTAAGTCCCGTAGTGTGTTAGGGACCCCATGCCTAATTTTATAACAGGGAGTCCCTGTATCAAAAACTCAGTAGTTGCTGCAGATGTAGGGTATTGCAAAACAACTGGTGTAACTGAAGGAGTTGTCAAGGTATTCCCCTCCAACTGTCACAACACTAGAGGGCCATGAAGATGTGTGTGTGACTGTACATGGCAGGTGAAATTGGAGGCAGACAGAGTGCAGCGAGGGAGATGCCCTAGGGATGTGAGGAGCTAGAGAAAATGCATGGTGGTGATTTGGCACCCAGCCATGGTGCATTGTGCAATACCAGACAGTCTGTCAACTGAAGGTTTAGGTAGGTTTGGCTGGGAGGGAAACTGACCTGGCCCCAGGTGAGTACTGTCATGGCACCTGTCCCAGAGATGACACAAGGCACAAACATATATGCAGGAAGCATTGACTGCTGGGCAAGAGCTGCCATTGTTGGAGGAGAACCTTCTTTGGGCACTGATACAGTTTCCTGGCAGACACCCCCTTCTGTGGCAGACTGCCTGCTTCATACATGGTTGTGCATCATGTCACCTCAAGCGCAGGTGCCGCAACAATGTCCATCTGAGGCCAGGTCCATTTCCTTCCCTGCCAATCCTCCCTGGACCACCAGTTGATCAACCACTACATTTCCACATCTTCCTCATGCCCCCTAGCACCCCCATTCTCTGCATTCCCCAACCCCTCCTGGCATGCCCACCCTTTGACAATATCATCCCACATTGGCACAGGGCTCTGTACACCCCTCCTGACTTGTCTAAGCAGAGCCCCATTGTGACAAAGAAGGCTTGCAAAATAAATAAAAAAGAGATGGTGCAGCCCTGCCATGGCAATCCTGCTTTGACCTGGTGCACCTCAATTTTGGTCACAAGGTTAGCAGTTTGAAATTTTGGCACAACAGTTCCCCTTTTCTACACTTACATTCAAAAATTGGCCATATCTTTTGACGCAAGGTGTCCCTTGTGTCAATTATGATTACACTGTTGACATACATGCCTGTTTGACTGTCTGGCATACAGTAAGTTATGTTTCTTTTGCTTTTGGTACACTCTACCTTGGACTCAACATTACCCAAAGTCAATAGCATTGTTGTCTGGCATCTGCCAGCTGCCACCGGATGGCTGTTTGCCAGGAGAATGTCACTGTGCCAGGGCCATATTGTTGCTTTCAAAATGTTGGCACAACAGTTCTTCTTTTCTACTCTGACTACATTCAAAAATTGGGATTGCCATATCTTTTGATGCAAGGTGTCCCTTGTGTCAATTATGTTTGATGCAGGCACTTTGTATCATACTAGAGTATTTTAAAATTGAGCCCATGGAGTACATGTGTAAAATGTATTGAAATGATGCCTGCATAGACAATTTCACAGTATTTTTGATGCAACTTCTGAAATGGTGTATGAGTTGTAGAGGTTCATACATCACATGACAGTATGTCTAGGTGATCTTCTGACATGGAGGTGGACTGTGTTGCCATGCATCTTAGTGTGACATTGAGTGTTATTGTATACACCCTGACAGTTGACAATGTCACATAGTCAAGTACCAAAGGATGTCAATTTAGGATGCCATATGCCAAACCGCCATTTACCACCCTTGTAGAAGAAGAACCCTTCTACCAGGGCACAAGGAAGGCTTGCACCACTGTGGGGCTGCAGTAAACACTTACTTTGAATTCAAGAAGCCCCACCATGGTTGCAGAATGGGCTTAAGTTAGACCTACCAGGTGCTGGTCTATGGGTCCAGTTGCTTTACAGGCGGTGATTTGGTATTTGGGGGAAATTGGAATGTGGGAACCAGGGATCGATGGAGCAATGGGGTACCATGGGGGCAAAGTGAGTACAGTACAAGTGAGAGGGATATAAGGAGTCACCAGGCTGAGGTGCCATGTCAATTAACTCTGAGCCAATCAAACTGGGTTGCTGGGGAGGGGACACTGCCACACCATCATGACAAGGAACCTAGTTTGCAACAGTCAGGCATCTGTCCTGCAGGACCCAAACTTCCTTTGTTGTATGGGGTGGCAGTGAGTGCAGGTTGTGGGATTAATTACATGGATGAATACTTGGCTTGGGCACGGTAACATTCTCTTGATACACAGCCCTTGTGTGAAAACCAGTGGATGTCTGTCTACACTACCGGGGTCTGTGGTGCATGTGAGGAAGGTGTCATGGCTGGTGACATGCGGGGTTCAGGTTATGATGGTCCAGACAAGCCCTCCATCCAACCTGGATCAATTGACTCTGTACCACTTTGCATGCACCTCTGCTGAGTGTCTCCTCACATATCCTCACTGCCATCGTGTCTCTGCACCCCCCATGTGGAACAGCCTCAGAACCAGTAACCCTGGTCCCACCCTTCCAAGCATAGTAACCTTTCCCTGACCTCCATGGCTTGTTCACATTGGGGTATGGGAGGACTTGACAGGACCCTCTGTCAGTCATCTCAGGTGTGTCATATGTTTGGCACATCACTGCAGCTGCAGCCATTCTTGAGATTCTGGCACAAGTGCAATGCAAAGTGGCACATACCAAATTTGCCAGTGTAGGGGTGGCAAGTCCTGACCATTATGACCCAGACCCCCAGGTAGTAATAGCTCTGGCACCTACCATTCATGACCTACAATCTCCTATATATGGTGGCGTTAGCAGTGGGTGCAGGTTGCAAGGTGCATTACAGGGATGAGTGCGTGGCCCTGGCACAGTGACATTCTCCTGGCAAACAGCCTCTCTGGTGGCAGCTGGCAGATGCCTGGCTACAATGCTATTGACTTTGGGTAATGTTGGGGTCCAAAGTAGAGTGTACAAAAGCAAAGAAACATAACTTACAGTATGCCAAACAGTCAAACAGGCATGTATGTCAATAGTGTAAGCTATGTTATCCTAAGGTCCTCCCAGCAAATGGTGGCCACCTTCAAAGGAGGTTGGATATGTTCTTGACAGGAATCATTGTAGACATGTGGGGTGTGGGTGTGTTCTCTATATTTACAGAATGTGAACTGCACATATAAGCAGAGTAGACTATGATACAGTTGTGTTCAGTTTGCTTTGTATTCTTCTGTCCATTTCTTGGTGTCTGTTGTTGGTTTTCTTTTGGTTTGGTTTGTTTTCCTATTCCTTTTATTATTTGTTTCTTTACAGGTATTTCACATGTAACAATTACCAATGTGACATAGTGTGTTACTATGAATGTATATCAGACTGTACCTATACAGTGTACAGCAATTAATTCAGTTCTGAAAGTGATGAACTACATCTTAGTAAATGCCTTTTCTTATGTTTTTTTCGTTGTTGAAAATATCATAAATATCTATTTCATTCCATCCAAAGGATAATATACTAGGTTTCATACTAGGTTTTAATCGGAGATGAGAGAGCCAAAAGGTCCATAATGTACTCATATATTAATAACAACTGGAGATTAACCCAGAAAGAATATATTTATCCAAATGTGTTTTATAGATCTGTTTAGAATTACTGGCAATTACTTCCAAGGGCAATGTATTCCATAACTTAATAACCCTTACAGAAAGAAAGAATTTCCTTGGGAGAAAATTTAATTTCTTGAGTTGTAACTGTAAAGGATCTGCTCTGAAATGGTAAGGTACATCTTTTAAGTGAAAACCCAAGTTAACTATTAAGTATAATATTTTTATTTATTTTATTTATTTAATTCACAAATCGGATTTACAACCTTGAGTCAAAGACTCATTTACAAAACACCTCATCACAGGGAGGGAGACAACATATTTGTGAAGCAAGACAGTGGAGAACAATACAGGTGAGATACAAAAGAGCATACAAAGCAAGGCATTTCAGTAAGCAAATAAGTGAGATACAGAAGAGCCTACAAAATAAGCAATTTCAGTGACACAGTGGAGCACACAGGTTACAGTGTGTGGTGTACAGACTACAACAAGTTATTCTAAGTATGCCAAGCGTTTGTAGCTTCTACGGATGTAGAAAAACATAATCTGACACAGTTTTCCTACATTATTTTCCTGCTGAGAAAAGTTAAAGAAACTATCAATTGCTTTTGTAAATAAGAAAAGAGAAACCTTTTGAGGTCTATTCATTCTATTATTTGCAGCTCTCATTTTACAGCATATTGCTTTGGAAACAGGGAAGAATTGAAGGCATCTTTTGGACATAAATTTACTCCAGGGTCTGGTAATTTTCACCTGTTGTATTGATAATAATAATCTTTATTTTTTCTCCATTGATGAGCTATCTCTAAATTCTTTGCACCTATGGAGCAGTAGTAATCATGTACTTTTTGCTGGGTCATCCAGGCGTATCACCATATGCACCTGTGATAGAAGGTTCAACCCCCCCATATCCCACATCTGACCCCATGTGGTATAGTAGACAAAGTCATGAAAGACACTTTGAAAATTCAGTCCAGATCTCTCAGACTGTTTGCTGGGGTATCTGTGCATGAACTGTTAGTTACCAGTCTCCATTCTCCATTTGGCAATGTGTGGCAAAATTCCTTTGTCAATACCTGGAATGCTTAGAAAACACACATCACATCATGAGCTGATACAGACCTGGCTCATGTTAGTCCGATATTATTTGTATCTTCATATGGCAGTTAATGTGCATGTATGTGTACTAGGCAGTAACTCTGGGAATAATTTTTGTATGTTCTATTTACTGTGGTCATCATAGCTGGTAATATACATATCTGATGAGTGATCTGTTGTTTCTGAAATTTTTGGTATTGTTGTTCCTATCTACAATTGTACAGGCTGTAGTAAAAATGTGCATGTGACATTTTAGGAAGCAGTTAAATAAGGATGCTCCACTATTCATAGTCCAGACAATCTTCTGCTTTCAAGATGTCACAAATGGCTGTGGAGAAATTAGAAAGAAGAGGTAAAATATATTACTGTTAAGCAACCTGTTTGTCATGCACAAGTACATATGTGGAAAAAGAACTACGGCATCGTGGTTTAGGTTAGTGCAACAATGCAAAAGTGCAAATTTATTTGGAAGAAGCTTGGAAGGACCAAAAAGCCTTTTGGGGCTTCTGGTCCTTACAGGCTTCTTGCCAATAACCTAAACCATGAGTGCCAAGTTCCTTTTTGCTCTTGTGTTATTTTGAGCTGACAGCTCTACCTAAACATCATCTCTCCTGTCGCACCTTTCCTCCTTAACAAGTACATATGTGTCATGGTATGTGATAGACTGAGAGGCTGTAATTTGTAACATGGTTACTTTGCAGACATGGAAAACTAGTCACATTCTCCAGGTAAGTCAAATAAGATGCATTGTTGGGTGTAAAGTTTTTTTTTTAATTGTAAGTGATTTTATGTAAATTTATGTTAGTTTATGAGCACTTTTCATATGTTGCTAGTTTATTCTCTTACATTATAATACAAAGTATAAAGATCTGTTATTCCACCATATTTTCACAGTGTGGTGAATATTTCCAATCTAAGGCAGTGAGTGGGTTCATAACGAATCATGTATAGATGTAGCATGTGGCGTGAACATGTATGTCATAATAAAATTGATGTTTTCTTTTCTTGAACTAATATCCTTTATTTCATTAGAGAATAATATTCATGACAGAGATCATAACCAAGGATGTCACAGTATACAAAATAATACAACAGACATGACTAATCTAGTAAATCAGTCTAAATCGTCCAAGCAAGCTTGAACAACTCCTAATTTCAAATAATTATAGTAAGTTAATGCTTGTGCCTATATTCCAGGAATGTTCATTGTTATCCAGCCAAGTGTTCTGAGATTTTGCTATCCCTGGAGAGCTGATCAATAAGTATAATAATCCAGATTCATTACGTCTAAAGAATATAAAAGGAATATTGTCCACATCTTTACTAGACCACCCTTGACTGAGTGATTGTTGATTTCTCACAAGGTGTCTGCCCCTACCTATATTATTTCACAGAGACAACCAATGAAGTAATTTATTCAAAGTTAATCTTCAGCTTTCACATTCTGTTAAACTAAATACACCTTGTTAAACCTTTAAACTCATTGGGCCGGATTTTCAAAGGCCATAGATTGCCTTAAAGGTGCTTGCATCAAACAGGTCTGATGCAAAAGGCACCTTGTGCCAAGTGGGATTTGAAGGCAGCCTGCATCACACAACAGGCTGCCTGCTCCAAAGTGTGCTAGCAGCATCTTTGCACCACCCAGTGGCTGCGGCATGGCTGGGGGCTTGTGGCGAGACCTAGACTGCTGCAGCCCTAGGATCCAGGGTGAAAGAACCCTCAAGGAACCAAGTGCCAAGTACCCTTAGACCAGCAGGGGCAGGTCTGAGGGACTAAATGGCTCCTGAGGGGTCATCCTATGTGCCACCGTGTGCTCACCACATCCATCCCGGTGGGCAATCCCTGTTGGTCTGGTGGTCTCTCCTCACACCCATCATGCTCCTGACACCCATGTCCATTCATCCTGCACCCATCTCACTTCCACCCCTCCCGTATCCCGATCCGGTGACCAGTACAGCCCTCTGCATGCCACCATGGTCGGCCACCAAATGAGCCGTCGGTGCATGTACTCTATACAGTACTGCGGACTGACCATTAGGTGGCCAGCCAGGGTGGCATGTGGAGGCTGTGCCAGTCACTGGATTGGGACTCTGAGAGGGATTGAGCTACTGAGATGGGTAGAGAGGCGATTAGTCCACCAGGATACCAGGAAGTGTTGCAGCACCAGTGCCGTTGGTGCGGTGGTGTTGGAGGGGCAGTACCCAGTTGCCAGCCCCTGTCCATGGGTCCTGCAGACTCCCCACAGCCGTTGCGGCATTCCAGGTGGGTGCACCTTATGTCAGGCACAGCACCCACTATGCCACAAGTCACTGGACTTAGGTGCCGGGCCCTGAGAAATAGAAATTTGGGCACAGGTCCGCACCACACTTGGCGAAGTTGCCATTGTCGCAGCATGCACCGGGCTTTGAAAATCCGCCCATTGCCTTTATGTCTGACCTTATTCCCTTTCTCCATTACTTCATGTGAACAATTTCTAAACAAATATAAAAGTGGTGGACACAGACAATGAAATAAAGTCAAATATAATAGAGTGAAAAGAACAAACGATAAGGCTTCACCGCCCTCCCACACAATCAAGGTCAAATCAAGTAATAAAAACAGCCCATTAGAGTTAAAAATTGCTCCAGAACTGGCCTACCTTCCATTTATTCTAGCACTGATGTTTTCACCTTCAAGTTGGTAAACAGTATTCTTTGAGATCATAAAGAGAAGAAACTGAGACTGTCAAGAAGGACCACAGGCAAATGCTGATCAACAAGATTTCAAAGGGACATAGAAACATAGAAACATAGACATTGCGGCAGATAAGGACCACTTGGCCCACCCAGTCTGCCCATTTCCCTACCTATTGGATAAGCTGCAGATTCTAGTTAACCAACAGCCTACTTCCTGCAACCCCCACTATAATTGCCTTATGTCTGTCCCATGCATGTTTGAATTCCCTCACTGTTTTAGACCCCACAACCTCTCCAGGAAGGCGGCTCCATGCGTCACATCTCTCTCCATGAAAAATTTTCCTCACGTTGCCCTGAGCCCGTCCCTCTAACCTTTAAATTGTGCCCTTGTTCTATACATCTCTTTTCTGAAAGATGCTACCCTCCTGGACTTTGTTGATTCCCTTGAGGTACTTAAAAGTTTCTATCAAGTCTCCCGTCCCTCCTTTCATCAAGGGTATACATATTAAGCTCTCTCAGTCTCTCTTCATACGGTTTCTGATGTAGACCCTGCACCATTTAGTTGCCCTCCTCTGGACTGCTTCCATCCTGTCTATGTCCTTGTATAGATGAAGTCTCCAAAACTGCACGCAGTACTCCAGATGGGGTCTCACCAACTGTCTGTATAGAGGATAACCACTTCCTTTTTCTACTTGTGATGCCCTCCTATGCATCCCAGCATCCCCTGGTTCTCCTTACTGACTTCTCACGTTGCTTACCCACCTTTAGGTCATCTGATATGACTAAACTCAGATCCCTTTCTATTATTGTTGGCGTTAGTACCTCCCTGCTATTGTGTACTCTTCTCCTGGATTTTATATCCCAGATGCATTACTTTGCACTTCTTTGCATTGAATTTAAGTTGCCATATGTCTGACCATTCCTCAACCTTGCCAAGTCCCTTCTCATCCTTTCTACCCCCCTTGTGTATCAACTCTGTTGCAGATCTTTGTGTCATCTGCAAGAGGCATACCTTTCCTTCCAGACCCTCTGCAATGTCACCTATAAAGACGTTAAAGAGGACTGGACCCAGTACTGAGCCCTGAGGTACTCCACTAGTAACCCCTTTCTTCAGAATGTGTTCCATTTACTATTACCTTCTGTGTCCTGTTGTGCAGCCAGTTTGCTACCAGGCTACCACCCAGGGACCCACTCCCAGGCTGGATAACTTGTATATTAATCTTTTGTGTGGGACTGTGTCAAATGCCTTGCTAAAGTCTAGGTAGGCCATATCCACAGCCCCTCCCACATCTATTACTGTGGTCACCCAGTCAAAGAAATCGATTAGATTCATCTGACATGACCTTCCTGCTGTGAATCCATGCTGCTTTGGGTCCAGTGCCCTGCTGGCCTCTAGGTACTCAACAATTCTTCCTTTCAGAGTGATTCCATCATTTTCCCCACCACTGAGGTCAAACTAACAGGTCTGTAGTTTTCTGCTTTTGCCTTGCTCCACTTTGTGAAAGAGATCACATCTGCCTCCTCTAGTCCTCATGACCACCCCATCTTCCCATAATTTGTTAAAAGTGTGGTTAGTGGTGTCACTATGTCCTCCCTTAGCTCTTTTAGGATTCTAGGGTGAATTCGTCAGGCCCATTGCTTTGTCCACCTTGAATTTTAGGAGTTCTTTCAGTACTCTTTCTTCTGTAAATGGATTGGGGCCAACCTCTATCCAGAGTGCTTCTACTGTTTGGTTTAGGTAACTCCTCCTCTTCTTCTTTTGTGAATGGTGAGCAAAAGTATTCATTCAATATCTCTGCCTTTTCACTGTCTCCTCTGCCCACCTCCCTCTCCTTTATTAATCTTCACTATCCCTCCCTTAACCTTTCTATGCTCCCTAATGTACCTATAAAAGGTTTTATCCCCTTTTAACTGAGTTGGCTATCTTTCCTCGGTTTGGGCCTTTGCTTTTCTGACTGCCTTCCACTTCTTTCTGCTTTAATTGATACAGTTCCTGTCGTGCTCCATCTGTGATTCCTTATACTTTTGAATGCAGCCTTTTCCTCCTTAACCTTCCCTGACACCACTTTTGAGAACCATAGTGTTTTTTATTCCACTTTGTTTTCTTTATTTGTTTCACACAAAGGCTTGTTGCCTCCATGATGGCAGTTTTGATTTTTCTCCATTGTTCTTCCACACCTCCTTTCTGGCCATTTGCTAATGCATTCCTCAGGTATTCACCCATTCGTAAAGTCAGCCCTTCTAAAGTCCAGTATCCTTGTCTTTGTATGGCTTCTCTCCATGGTTGTGTTTATTGTGAAGCACACTGTGCAGTGGTCACTTGTTCCCAGATGTCTACTGACTTCTAAATTTGATCTCTCTCCATTTGAGAGTACCAGGTCTAATATTGCTCCCTCCAGTGGGTTCCACCACTAGCTGTCTAAGGCATGCCCCTGTAGGGCATCGAGAATGACCCTGCTCTTGGATGTGGCTGCAGTCCATGTCGCCCAGTTAACATCTGGCATCTTCAGGTCCCCATCAATAGTATCTCCCTTTTCAAATATTTTGAGAATGTCCTCTATCATTTTGTTGTCCATTTCTCCCCTTGAGACGGAGGTCTGTATACAACCCTGTGTGGATTGTGATGCCATTCCCTGTCTCCAAGGTGACCAGAGTTCCTCTTGTCCTCCCCTTTACTTTTTAGTTCTGTAGCTTTGATCCCTTCCCTTATGAGAGCTACTCCACCTCCTCTTTTACCCTCCGTGTCCCTTCTGTAGATTGTGTACCCTGGTATGTTGACATCCCAGTCATGGTTCTCCGTGTACCCTGTTTCTGTGACTGCCACAATATCCAAGTGTTCCTCTTCCATCAGTGCTATTAGCTCTGGAGCTTGTTTCCAAGACTACAGGCATTGGTACTCATTGTCCTCCATTTAATGTTGGGTTTATCCTTTTTACCCCATCCCTGCTCTTATTGCCCTTGTCCATTTTCCATTTACCCTGTCCTGCCCTCTGTCAAGCTCTGTACCTCAGTGTTTACCCTACTACCTGCCATGTTTTGTGGGGAGGCTTGAACTTTCCTGTTTCCTATCAGCACCTCCCCTTGGCTAGTTTAAAAGCTTGCCAAGGAAGCCTTTAAATCTGTCACCTAGGAGCGCGTTCCCTTCCTGGACAGATGCAGACCATCATGCCAGTATAGACCTTCATCTCTCCAGGTGGACCCCCAGTCCCCAATGAAGCCAAAGCCCTATGCTCAGCACCAGTTTTGCAACCATTCATTAAACTACATGGTGTACAGTACTTAGCCTCACCCTGCCATAGACTGGCAGCACCTCTAAGAAGGTTACCATGCTTGCTACCTGTCTGAGGCCCTCCCAGCTCCACAAATTCATCCTGCACTGCACTGATCTCATGCCTAGCTAGGTCATTTGTCCCGAGGTGGACAATGATATCTAGTTTCCTCTCCTGTGATGCTGCTTCTGCAATCCTGAGGATTTGCTTCCTGTCCCTCAAGCCATGGCACCAGGCAGGCACCTTACTTCCTCTCTGTCCCTTCCCCAGGTCTACACCTAACAATTGAGTCCCCTATCAGAAGCTGTTTCTTTCCACTGTGGTGTCCCTTGCCACTCTTTTGTGGGTCTCCTTGTGGATGTCCCAGCATTCTTCTTGGTCTCCAATGAGGTGTCATCATAGAGGAACCTTGATTTGCCAGACTGACATATGATTTGTGTAGAGGTGCAACTCGGGGCTATGCCTCTGTTCCACCACCCTCACCCTCCCAGAACCTACTGTGGTCCATCTGCTCTTCACACATGGCAACCTCTGAGGCAGTGGTTGTGGAACTGGTGCTCTTTGGGTGGGGAGGCCTCCTTAGTCTTGCCAGTTCAGCATGGAGGTGGGCAACCTCCTCCCTCAGAGCTGACAGTTGCCTGCAAATAGGGCAGCAACACAGGTTCCAGAATGTTTCCTGGAAAATTGCTGCCCCATAGCCAGTGCATTGCACCACTCCCACATGTCCTCTTCCTTATAATACACAATGAGTAATATATATATATATATATATATATATATATATATATATATATTTTTGTGTGTGTGTGTGTGTACTTACCCTTTATGCACTGTGCTGGGTAATTAAGAATGACAGTTCTGCCCCAAGACCTGCTGAGGAACTGATGTCAGAACCTTGGCTATAAAGGAAATCCACACCTGGGGTGGGTGGGGTGAGGGAAGGGTGGGTGGGTAGGCCACAACCACTGGTGACTGTTAGAAACAATCAAATATACCACTGCTTCACCACCCTGGTGAGTACTGCCCTTATAGTAAGTCAACCAACACCACAATTTACTAGACCACTGCTCCTACACAAACCACTCTACTGAGTCCAGGGATAAAAACAAACTCACTGTTCGGCCAGCAGAACACTTCTAAAATATTGCACAAATAACCTTCCAAATCCTATGTGCCTAGCACAGAAATCAAGCAACTTCAGTTGTATTTCACCCCTCTGGTTATAAAATTACTACACTTTAATGGAATCCTGCAATTCTTAATGTCAATAAGAAAATAATGAAACTCTCTGTAGAAAGTGTAGCTTACCTTCCTAACTAGTCCCCAACAATATTATGTTTTACCAGGTTCCCAGTTCCTCAAATGTGTTCTAGTTTATTCTCTTCAGTGTAGCAAGTTTCTCAGCTTAAAACAGGAGCAGGTAAGTCTTTTCTGACTGGCTTCTCTCTGTGTAGTTGCCTAAGACAGCACATTGATAAAAGCCCCACCCTGAATCAATTGATTGACTAGTGGCACCTGTGATGTAAGCAGGCCTTTCAGTGAAGACAATTTGCTATGTTTGCTTCTAATACACACACAAACCCTTTATCTGAAACCAGGGATAAACTCACTGCTCAGCCAGCAGGAAGCTTCTAAAATATTACACAAATATCCTTCCAAATCCTATGTGTCTAGCACAGAAATCAAGCAACTTCAGTTGTATTTCACCTCTCTGGTTATAAAATTACTACACTTTAATGGAATCCTACAATTCTTAATGCAAATAAGAAAATAATGAAACTTTCTGTAGAAAGTGTAGCTTACCTTCCTAACTAGTCCCCAACAATATTATGTTTTACCAGGTTCCCAGTTCCTCAAATGCATTCTAGTTTGTTCTCTGCAGTATAGCAAGTTTCTCAGCTTCCAACAGGAGCAGGCAAGTCTTATATGCTTATATACTCTACCCACTCAAGAGTTGTTGCTGCATACATTTAGAATGATGATGAGCAGCCCTATACAAGTCAATATGACATGCCATGTCAAACTGATGAGATTATTTTGACACTTCCATTGTTACTGAAAATGCATGCTATAAAACATTGACTTGTTTAGAATCCACAGAAAGTATTCGGTATGCACTAAATGATCACGGCTATGTGAAGACTGGAAATGCAAAGAATTCTTCAATGAGAAGTACTCAAACAAGATGAAGAGGTGTTAGCAAAGGTAAGTTCCTGCACAGGTATGGTAAAGATGTCATTCCACTATTAGTGAAACAATCCAGTGCTGAGCAATCATAATGGTGCCTATGTACTAACAGGTAGAAAGTACATGCTAAAGATACGTACCCTGCAGAATAGCCGTGCCATCCTAGACTGATGCAGGGTGTGCAGTATTCATGACCACATGCACTGCAGGGCACCTGTCCGTGCCCTCACCCCAGTGCACAGGAATGCGCAGGGCAGCAATGGCATAGTGGCAGACCCAGGTGGGAAGCCAATCGCATGGCTGTCCTGGGTCCCAGAGTGGATCCTGCATGAGGAGGCATGGGTCCAGGTGCATGAACAACTATCACAGGCACCAGGGCCTGTGTGGCCATGCCCGTTGTTCAGTGTTCCCCTGTCCGATACCTACCCTGTGGCACACCCAGCACACCTCTGCTCCCCCACAGTTGAGCACCTGCCCCAGTCCTGTATGCCAGCCCAAACACCCCAACACACAGCTGTTCTCTGTCCTCATCTGTGTGTGTAACCCCGCCACACATCAGTGCCCCATTCCCATCAAATAGATGTAACCCACCCCACCACATATGTGCCTCATCCCTATACTGGTTGTACACACACACACACACTCAAACTGTGCCATGTTGTGATGTCCATGCCTGGAACAACACTGGCTGACCACCCACAATTCCAGATCCCAGCCCCTCCAGCCACACATTGGTGTTCAATTGCCCCCCATGGCGCTATCAACACCTCCCCCATGGACTTGCATGTTGGTGCCACAGCTCCAGACAACCCATGGCACAACCCTCAACACTCCTCCACAGCTGCTGGCCATCTAATTGATGCTGTGAGCTTGCATCCTATAGCAGCATGTTCCCAGCATCAGTTGGCAGCTGTTGGCCAGGAGGTGTGCAGAGGTTGTGCTGCTAACTCCAGAGACACAGCATTGATGTGCAGGTAGGAGGTGGGGGTGGTTTTGTTGGTGCCATGTGAGGTGTGGGGGCCTGAACACCAATGTGTGGCTGGAGGGGCAGGGATCAGGGTTGCAGGTGGTTGGCCAGTGTTGTTCTGGGTATGGGACATCACGACATGGCACAGGTTGAGGTATGCACAACCAGTAAGGGACAAGTGCATATGTGTGGCAGTGAGTGGGTTACATCTATCTGATGGGGACTGGGCACTGTGTGTGGCACTGGGGCCTACTGGCATATGGGACAGTGGTGGGGTTGCTGTTCAGGAGAGGGTTTGCAGATCCTTGTGCCCACTTTTCACATCAGTTAAAGAAATAGTCTTTGATTCATAACATCCCACAAAGAATCACTGCAACATAATTATAATTATGAAATGGGTAGAAGAAATTCTGTCTGATGACTGGCCAAAGACACTTTCAGCTGGGTCATTATCCAGCACAATAATGGCCCAGCTAAAAGTTGCTCAATAAAAATATGTTAAAAGTACATCCAGATTACTAGAAAAGTCTCCATTTTATACTCACCATAAGGCACTCCAAGGAGTAAATTATGGTGGACTGACAACCCTTCTATGGTGGTGGAAGCACTTGGCTTCTCTTCCTGCTTTTAACATACCTGAGGTGGCCGTTATCCCACCATAACAAAAGCCTTGTCATGCCTTATTGTTTAAATAAAGCCTACCTTTAGTATGGTAGTCACAGCTGGTGTAACAGTAGATTCAATTAAAAATGAGCACCCAGCCGTATCAGAAAGAATTGTTATTCTTATGTGACTCACTGTCAGCTAAAGGCAAGATGTTTTTATGTTTGAATCTCTCAGTCTGACAGAATACTTTGCTTTCAGAGCTATGGTTTCTGTGACATCTAGTAGGCTTTCCTTCAGCTGCAGTTTTCTGAATGGAAGCCAGGCTGTGAGATTAGTCAGCATACAACTCCTACTCTATGATGTGGCCAGCTTCTCATTTATTCTGGTTTCTACTGTCATAGATGTTTACATTTTTTGTGTGTGAGTCTGTTGCTGTATTTCATTACATACTGCCATATGCTAAATACAATAATATACTCATGGGTGTGTGTAGTACTTTGATCACCACACTTCCAAGTGCAATAAGGAACTCAGCCTGTGGAATTGTGCCTCATTATGCCATTGGGTGTGCGGTGATCACACTACCACCACACCTTAGTGTGCCATATTGCTGAAATCGTTTACTCAGATTTATATGAAGTTTAAATAATGTACTGTTCATGCCTATTGGACACAGGTACATCTACTGTTTGCATTACTGACAGACTGTGATAAGGATCTGTGTATGTGTATCAGTAGTAATTACGAAAAGAGTGGGGAAAGGGAGGGTGCCAAATCGCAGAGAACGAGTAGTGCAATTTTTTCTCAAGTACAAGTAGCACTCATTTTCTTGATTATTCTGTCAGACACCTAAACAACTACAAGAGTGAAGTCTGTTGGGAGTCCAAGTAAGAACTAGTTGTTGGAAAAGACTCATGAAAGAAAAAGAGTGGATAACTACATCACCCTGGCATGTATCATTGCTGAAACAGTTTACTCACATTTAGATTAAGTTTAAATAATGTACTGTTCATGCCTATGGGACACAGGTATATATATCTACTGTGTGCATTACTGATAGACAGACTGTGATAAGATCTGTGGAAGTGTATCAGTAGTCACTGTGAAAGGAGTGAGGGGAAGGGGTGGGTGCTAAATCACAGTGAATGAGTAGTGCAGTTTTTTTCCCCAAGTACAAGCCAGCACACATTTTCTTGATTATTCTGTCAGGCCCCAAACAACGACAAGAGTGAAGCACGGGTGTCATGCAGTAAAAAATTTTGGAGGCACAAAATCCCTACCTTTTTTTTCAACCGTTTAACAGGTAAGACACACTAAACTGAAAACTTGTTTACAGGTGCAACCTGAGAGCACAGGGAAGTTAAGTGACTTGCTTAGAGTCACACAGTATGCAAGTGAGGGCTGTGAGGATTCAAACCCAGGTCTCAGATTTACAGCTCAAAGCCTTAAACCACTGCGCTATACTGCCTCCCTAGCCTCTCTAGGGGGTCCAGAAAAATTTTGAAAACTTGAAGTCGAATGACACATTTTGGTGACATTTAGCAGGCCAGAAAGCTGTTTGCCAACAAGCTAAATGCTATAATACTGATAGAGGCTAGAGCACTGATAAATTGTTCTTGTTCTTTGTTCAGTCTACGTACAGTGTGACCTTTTGTATTTTAAAGAAAGTTTAAAAAGAATTAGTCAGAACTTGTGCATTTTGTGAGTATTTTATCATATATAGAATCAGCTAACTACTTAGTCCACTCCTAGCTGATCCACTAACTGCTAAATGACAGTATAGCACCATTTGAATTTTCATGTAATTAGAGTCATCTATTATTAATGTTGTGACAGAAATGGGAAGGAAGGAGTTAATGGTGGAGTCTGTGAGGTGCCTTATTTTTTAGCAGTCTTGAAAAAACACTCATGCAAGCTGAAGTTCCACAAACTGGAATTCTCAGTCCTCTCTAGCTGCTAGATAAGAGCTGGGTCACAAATCTCGCATGGACATGTCCACACACAGGCCAGTTTGAAGAGATTGGTTCATGCAAATATAAACATAAGAGTAAAGGGAATATAATTGGTCACTGATAGGTGTTCAGTCTGATTGGGACAATTAAATACATACATGGTAGATGGTTAGTGCATTCAAAGGGAGAATAGGAATGACCTATTCTCAAGGCGGTATATAACATTCTGAAAGACAGAAGGTTCCTCTTACTTTGGAAGCTGGAGAGGTAATTAAGATTAGGGCCTACCCTTCTAGCTATGTCCGTGGGAGCTGGTAGTTAGCATAGGTCCAGTGGTCTCTGGAAAGGACAGAGAAGGGTATGTTTAGTACTAGCATATTGCAGTAATAACCTTTTGCTTTTGCCATCTGTTATTTAAAAAACATTTGTTTACTTTTCCTGTATTAGTGTTATTCTCTTGTGTTTGTAAATATATATCCTGTAAATGCTCAGTGCACTTTCTGTTAAGTAAAAAGTATTTATTTGCTCAACAGTTGTGACTCTGATGTCATTTTCTAAGGTAATATTTGGTTGCCACTGGCTGAGGTAAACTCTGTGTAGCATCCACCACCCAAGAGAGACACATTACTATACTTTAACTTGTGCAATTGCAAGTTTAATTATTTAAGTTTGTAAATTTGAAGGAGGTGCTGGAAGACAGTCTAGCTGCTGGCAGTGAATACCTGAGGACAGACACCTCTCTAAAAGCTGTTTCAGCCCAGAGGAGAGGTGGGTTGTCAGAAATGTTATAACTGAAAAATAATGACACGTCATCTGTTCTTGCTGTTTTACCCATTTAGGACGCCTCACATCCCGCAGGCTCTCAAAAGATAAAGCCCAATAACAGTCCATGCCATACTACTTATGTACTAATAGTACTCCAACGATGGGGTGGGGAGAGGACACAATCAAAGTAAAAAAAATCACGAGCACACCATTGCAGGCTCTCCAAACAGAGCAAGCATAATAAAACCATAATAATAAATATTTGCAATACAGTACTACTACCTTGGGGTGCATAGCCCACTCCAAGTCATAAAAATTACATTCCATTGAAGGGCACACCACATCATGCTGTCTGTCACTATAGAACAAGCCTAGTAAAAATAAATGAGTACCTTTACTAACAACAGTCACCGATGACAAATGGCTGTGGTGGTAACCCCCAATCGAAGGAAATATATATGCCATAGCCTCCATTTATGAACATACGAACATATGAAACTGCCAGCAGATAAAGGCCATTCATTATATCTAGTCTGCTCGAGTGTGTAGCACTTCAGTCCATTAGACTACAGCTTCCCCTCCTGAATGGATTACATATACTAAAAATGCAAAGCCTTTTGTGGTGAGGGGCGAGGGACAGTAACATTTAACTGCATCTAGAGGCAGCAGGCTGATAGTTACACAATCAATGCATTAGATATTCCGTGGTAAACCCTTACCCTTGCCAGTGCAGCACTGTCATCAGCAAGCAGGCATGCCATCCATGTGTCTTTGACTTTGTTTGTTGTTCAGTTCACTGGTGGGGCTACCAAAGTGCTGATGAGCCCTCCTCCTCAGCAGTATTGCGCAGTGGTTTAGGGCTCTGAGCTGAAAACCTGAAGTCCTGTGTTTGAATCCTAGCCCCACTTGCATACTGTGTGACCCTGAGCAAGTCACCTAACTTCCTTGTCCTCCCAGGTCACACCTATAAACAAGCTTTCAGCTTAATGTGTCTCTCCTGATTAAAAAACAAAACAAAGAGCAGACAAAGAAGGGTCACTCCCATGGGGACAGCTGCACCTAAGTCCCACAATACGTGAAATGAGCAAAAATGACTCAGAACTCTGTATCAAAAAGCTGCTAGTAGACACATCAGGTCGTTTTGCCAAGTTGTGTGAAATGAAATTTATTGTGAAAAGAACAACAAAAGCAGTATGTCTGGGGTAGCCTATGGAGGCTACCCACTAATATCAGTTTCACACTCATTACAGGTGCTTTGACAAAGCATGCCACAAGTAATCAGTCATGTGAAATGTTGATATTGGTGTGTAGCCTCCTGGGCTACTACAATGGACAAAGACACTGCTTTGTTCTTTTTCATGATAAAAGTTCCACACCTTGGCAAAATGACCTGAAGTATCCACACGCAGTTTTTCACATAGTCTGCCACTGACAAGTCCTTTTTGCTCATTTCTAGTTACAGAAAGTCATAGGAGCAATGTAAATTTCCAGCTGCTAGGAATACACCTTCTTGAAATGGTTAGAGTTTCTCCTGAGTGCTGACTTACAGTCCTTGGTTTTGGCTTAAGTCCCAGCAAAGGACTCTTGGCAATGCCCAATAGGGGACAGGTAATAATGTTAGCATAGGATCACTGGTCTGATCTTTGTTACTATTCCACAGATGAAGGACTGCCCTGAGATCATGCCTCATCAGGTGCATGTGACCCAGATTGCAAGGATATGTTAAGGGGGCTTGAGAGTCCCCACTTTAAAAAGTACTAATGGGTGGTGCAGCTGGTGGCCCTGATGGATTGGTGTAATGTTGAAATGCAAATAGAAGGTATACTTTATGGAGAAAGCATTCACAGGGAAGCAGAGACTTGCAGTTGAAGTTCTGTTTTATGCATCCACAGAACACAACTGTGGGTGGCATGGAAGAAACCCATTCCTTATACATTTTCTGCCTGAAACTATCTGTCATAAGATTCACAGGTTAGGGTTGGAGCTCCCTCCATACCAGCCTCACACCTTGACCGCATAGACCCTATGGGGTTATCCACCCAGAACATCCAGAGCTCCTGACTGATCAAGGTTTTAAAAGATGGGAACAGAAAGAAGTATTAATTCGACATTGCAGTAATTTATACACCACTTCTGTACTGTCCAGAAACATACCAAGCTCTACATGAAGCACAGTCACATTGCAAGTAGTTTTGCATAAAGCTTAAGATACACAAAATATAAAAGTTAAACTTATGCAGTAAAACAAACATGAGTCACAGGAAAATGAGCAAGCAGTAAAGAAGGCTGGTGGCGAACAATGTGGGACAAAAGTCTGGATATGCTATCCTGAAAATAAATGATGGGTGGAGGATCATAAGCTCACTCACATGAAAACTGTTACTAAGTGAACAGCCAGCACTGCCACAGCCCACAACAGGGCACAACAGCTGCTGCTCACTCTTTGCTGCTCACTCACTGTTAATAGGCTGTTGGTTAACTAGGATCTGCAGCTTATCCGTTAGGTAGGAAATGGGCAGACTAGGTGGGCCACTCAGTCCCCATCTGCTGTCAAACTCTTATGTTCTTATGCAGCTCAGTTACTGGAGAGATAGTGACAGACCTACAGACTGACTGACAGTGGAAGAGAGAAAATGCAGAATTGTGGAGGTAGAGGTCATGGGGGTCTGGGCTTCCAGCCACTGTGGTATGCATTGCTCTGGCTCTTGGAGAGAGAGGAGGCAGAACTTCTTGGAGATAGATATTTTCAAAATCTATTCTTCTAGTTAGTGTGGTGTATTTTTTAATTATTTTATTTATTTATTTAAAATAACGGTAACCAGGAAGGCACACTGAGCCGAGGCTCATTTCCAGGTGCGACCCAGGGACAGGGAGACAAAACATACACAGGAGATTACATACAATCAAAACAATTGTAAGAAACAGTATAGGCATGGCAGGTTACAGTAAATTTTAAGATTTTGCTCCGAGAAACATGGATTACAAATGGCTGTCGATTCACCTATAAAGTGATGAATACCCTACAGTCTTAAATTTGTTCACTGTGTTGTGTAGGAGTTGGTAGGGAGGGACGTGTGGAGGGACAGGAACAGATGGGGTGGGGGAGGAGGTGTAGGTGTTGTTTGAGAGAGGTGTGCGAGGAGGTTTCCATAGTTGGGAGTTTGTCTGTTCCATAGGGATGGTAGTCTATAGGAGAAACTGGATTTGCCAGCTGACAAGGGGTTGGAGAAGAGAAGTACCAGGTGTCCCTAGTGCACAGAGCATAGGATGATGGAGGTTGCAGGGGATAGCATATTAGAGAGGTAGGGAGGAAGCAGACTGAACCAGAATTAGGCTATTAGAGAGAGCAAATGCAAGTAATGATGGTGGGATAGGAGCAAGATGCCAAGGAAAAGTAAAGGAAGCAGTGATGAGTTCTAGGGAAATAAGTCAGTAGAGAAGCATCAAAAAGTGTTTAGGAGGGTGTCTAGTCTGGACAAATAAAAAGAAGGGGCTGTGCTGTAAACAACATCTGCATACAAGTAACCAGAAGGAGAGGGATCAGATCAGTTCAGTACAGCAGCTTCTTCTTGCTGTTTTAACATTGCTTCTTGTGGATTTTACTTGGTAGAAGGTTATTTCTTTTCTATTTTACTACTTCTAAGGGGCTAGCAGGGTATTGTTTTGGGGCTGTTGGAATTTTAAAACCTATTTTGGTGGCTATAATGGGCTCATTTGTTTATTGTTTCATTGTTTTGCAGGCTACGTTTGTGAGGCCTATTTCTTCTAATTTAAAACCTATTGGTGTGATTTTATTGGGGCTGTTTCTTTGAATTGGAGACCTATATCTTCTAATTTCAAGCCTATTTTGATGTGTTGTTGGTGAGGCTGTTTGAACTGGAGACCTGTTTCTTTTGGTAGCAAACCTATTTTTGTGCTTTGACTGGAATTGTGATTGCTTTTGCTGGTTTCACTAGCTGCACAGTTTAATGCATAGTGGGGGAAGGGTGCTAATGGTCTGGTCAGGTCTCACTCAGCTAACTAACTGGAGGCAGAGCTGAATCAGGATTGTGGTGTCAGCTGCTTGTGGCTTCTCAGAAGTAAACAGAAGGGAAGGGAAGGATCAGCTCAGTTCCAGTACAATAACTTCTTCTTACTGCTTTTACTTTGTTTCTTGTGGATTTTACTTGGTAGAAGGTTATTTCTTTTCTTTCTTACTACTTCTAAGGGGCAAGCAGGGTATTGTTTTGGAGCTGTTGGAATTTTGAAACCTATTTTGGTGGCTATAATTGGGTTCATTTGTTAGATGTTTCACTGTAGCAGGCTGGATTTGTTGAGGCCTATTTCTTCTGATTTAAAACCTATTGGTGTGATTTTATTGGGGCTGTTTCTTTGAATTGGAGACCTACAGTATATCTTCTAATTTCAAGCCTATTTTGATGTGTTGGTGAGGCTGTTTGAATTGGGGACCTGTTTCTTTTGGTAGTGTAACCCCCTACAAATGGGGTTCCAAAAAGTCTTCCTTGAGCTTGCCTAAATGCTCACTGCCAGGCTGGTGTCCTGCATTTTAGCAGTATAATGTGATTACCAGAGCCTGTATAGCCTCTGTGTACTGTCTCTTTAAGAGCTGCCTGGATTGCACCATAAGTAATCTGACAGGAGCTCTGTTGAAAGATGTAGCTATTTGCTGAAAATCATTTAGATTGATAATGATAATGTCATTTGTCTAACCTGCCTTCTTTGCAGCAAGGACTGTTTTGTTTGTCACCACTATCTTGGTCCTGGACTGCAAATTGAACCAATCAGTACTGGTGGGACCTAAATGAAACCGGACTACAGGAGCTGTCTGGAGTCAAAATCTGTAGAATTATAGTTTTGGGCTTTTGGTGCCTTTTGCAACTGAAGGGGAGCTGTTGTTGTGACTGACAGACAGATCAACCAACCAAACCTTTTGGATTTGAGGAAATCCTAAGCTGCCTGCTGTTTAAGGCAGATCTAAGTTGGAAGCTGAAGAAGCAAGATGCTTGAGACAGTCTCTGTGGAAAGGCCTGAGTTTTTGGCCTGCATGTCTGCCTGTTGCCCTGAGAGGGAAAGAGAATTGTTTTCGGACTGAATCTGAGTTGTGTGAATAATGTAAGCTGCTGAAGTGGGGCCAGGCTCAGCCTGAAAAAGACAGAAGATTTTGCTGAATACGATCAGCTTGTCGGAGTTCAACTACCCCTAAGCTCCGGTGTGTGCAGAAACTTTGCGATTGTGACCGGGAGTGCTTTGTCTGGTACGGTAGAATTTCCTTACATGTAAATGTGCTGTGTATTGAAAGTATAAGCGCAGTGGTTTAAGGCTCTGAGCTGCAAATCTGGTGACATCCAGCAGACCAGAACTGGGTTTGAATCCCACAGCTCCCACTTGCATACTGTGTGACCCTAAGCAAGTCCTTAACTTCCCTGTGCTCCCAGGTCACACCTGTAAAAAGCTTTCAGCTAGTGTGCTACTCCTGGTTAAACAACTAAATAAAAAAAAAAAAGTGGATCGTGATTTGGTTCCCACTGTGGGAACTGTGTTCTGCTTGCTGGAAGCTGTATCCAGCCAAAACAGACTGTATCTGAATTTGTCTCCATTTGGCCTGGGCCTTGCCACACTGGCCTAGCCAGACTACCGCTGCACAGAGAAAGCCATCAATGAGAGACCTGCCTGGAGATCAGCCCCTGCTCCACACTTCAACAGGAATAACACCTCGGCGAATCATGTGGGCCCTGCTTCTCCTGACACTCCAGATCAACCACCCACAGTCTTAATTTTCGTCCAACCTGTGTCCAGTCTTGGGTATCTTGAGTAATCATCAGAGTAGCTCTCTGCAACAGCAGTCTAATCTAAAAGTGTGTCATCTGATTGTCTTGTTGTTTTCTTTTCATGAATTGAGCCCTCCGACTCCGGATTACAATTAGAGTGTTTAGTGCATGTTGTTTCTTCCATCACAGAGCCCCATCCAGCTGCAACGTTCCTGGCTAGGCCACCATTCTCCATCTAGGTACCCAGGGTGGGTGACTGTTTATGGACCCTGAAGTGCATGCATAACTGTTTGATTGATACAGCCTTTAAGCAAATTAACCTGATTACACCCTCCCTTGTTCAAGTCCCTTAAATAAATTAGATCTAACTCTTTTTGCAGTTACCCTGACTGTGGATCCAGCTTGTGCAAGACTACTGTACTGCTGTTATTTGCTGTGTATAACCTTGTTTTACAGGAGGTCCCAGGACCGAGCCAGAGGAAAGCCCTGGTGGTAAGTGCAAAACAGTGTGCGTACTTGTGTGATGTATCAGGGGTATTGTGAAAGTGACTATTGTGTATTGTTCCAGCCACTAGTAAGGAAAGAGGGGTTACAGTGTCCCGAAAGGAGCTGTGCTCTGGTTAGCTAGATCACTACCAACCCTGACCTGCAGGTGGAGGCACCGTTACAGAACCATGGCCTCTTAAGCTGCTACTAGCCAAGCAGGCAGGGGTAGTAGCCCTTAGGATAGTGCCACCTAGGGGTTACATCTTGGAGGCTTACCGCTGGGATTGTGCCTTCTAGTATCCAAAAATTATGAATTACTGTTAAAGATTAATGGCTACCCCAGTAGAAATGGTTGTACACCAGTTGGTGGGGTGGTGTACTAGGCAGAAATCGACCCCAAAATATTCTACTTATTCTGGATATTCCCTGGGTACGGTAAAGACACTGTAGAGAACACTCTCAAAGTTGAATGTTTAAAAACCCTGTGGTGGTGGGTCCACAGGCGATTTGATCGCCCAAACTTTCATAGCCTTGGTAGAGTGTAGTGACCTTATGGACAGCTCTAATGTGCCACAGACTATTGCCCCAGAAGGGTTCCAGCTGCCTGGAGTGATAACAAAAGACAGTAAAGATCCCAGGAGGATGAGCTCCACCATTATCTGAGACTTTTGAGGAGGAATTTGCTAAGTTGCTGGAGGAAGGAAAACCATAGAGGACTTTAGAAACTATTCCTGCCACCTGGGATGTTCTTTCCCCAACACCCCTCCCACTCCAGCACCTGTCACTGCCCACCTTCTGTGCCCATGTCAATGCTGACCCTATATCTGTACCTGCCAGTAGTCATGACCCCTACCAAGGCTGAAGATCTTCTCAGGCACCCTCCCCACCCAGGGGAGGATGACTGGGAGACCTGGATGAACTGTGTTGCCCCTTGGTACCTGGTGGCAGTGTCTGAAGATTGAGAAGTGGAAAAGAATCATAGCAAGTTTGAGGTGTCCCGGCCTCAGACCATTACATTTTGAGGTCCACAAACCCTGATGCATCTGCTCAGAAGTACCTATTTGCACTAGAAGGCAATTTTGGGAGCATTGAGTCAGGGGAGAATTTGATGTGGAAATTCCAAGGCACCAAACAATGGAAAGGGAAAGTTTGCCTGTATCGTTACTCATCTAGAAAAGCTCTGCAGAAAGCTTACGGAAAGGTGGGGTAGCCGTCAGTGACTTGAACCATGTGAGTTTAGGGTACATACTGCAACATGCAATGCATTCTAAATTGCAGATCCTTCAGTTAAGGGTCCAGGATAGGAGAAGTAACCCACCTGATTACTGTGACTTGATAAAAGAACTCTGGAAGGTTGAAGGGAAGAGGAGATTGTAATTATGGGGTGAGTGCAGCTCAAGTGATCACAGGTACCAGAAGCCCTTCAAAATGGAGACCACTAAGAGTGTCCCACCATGGAGGCTAAGCGGTGGGAAGGGTTGCTGAAGGAAGTCAGAAAGGTACAACTGGATGTTCTCACTGAGGTGTCTCTGTTAACAAAGACCTTGGCCCCTGTCAGGATGTGACTGCCATGGGGTGAGGGTGCATCCTCAGGCATCCGCTACTGAGGGTGGCTTTTCGCTGAGCTCAAGGAATTGACTGCCACCCTAAAGGAACTTTTGAGACATGACACACTATCAGCAGGAGCCAGATCACAATCTCCTGTCAGTGCTCCAGCATCCTGCAATGCTCTCTCCAAGGATGCCCGAGAGCCTGTCATTTCTCACAATTGTGGCAAGGATGGTCACATGAAGAGGAATACCGTTCTCAGAGGACTTAGAGAGTGGTGAACCAGCTTCAGGGAGAGCTTCAGAAAACAAGACAGTGGTCAAGGGTGCATGCAATGACCACAGTAAAGCTTAGGCTATCTAACTCAAACCCCTCTGTGGATAAATCATCTGTCCAGGCCCTGCTGTTGTCCCTCAGACTGGTCCAATATAGTGGGCCCTGGAGACTAATGTGGCTGTGAATGGTCTTCTTAATCAGGCTGTGCTTGACAGTGGGCATAAGTTACCATTGTGTTTCAGGACTGGTATGACAAACACTTATCCGATGAGCCCTTACAATCCCTGGAAGGCCTACATGTGTAGGGGGCTGGCGACAAGTCTTATCCATATCTAGGATATGCCCCCTCTGGTTGTCTTTTCCTGCAACTGTCACTGGTGTAGATGAGCAAGTAGAGACACTGGCCTAGTGTGTCCCCCAGTGGACTGTATGATGGGGTCCCCCTATTGGTAGGACAAACTCCTATATGTTTGGGAGACTGGTACAACTCTGTCATGAGAAACAAGGGTGGTGGACTGAGAGGGCCCTGAGAATTCTGGATCTGATCAAGAGGGCCTATGATTTGCAACAAAACCCGAGGAAGTAGACCAGGATGAACGGTGGAGATTATGTGGAAGAAGGATCCGATTCAATAGTACTGACCTCTAACAGCCCAGTGTACCATTCAAGGGAGGTCCGCTTCCAGAAAGATGTCAAGAACAAAATACTGATGTTGGATGTGCCAGGCAATAGAAAATTGCCAGAAGGATTATTAGTTAAGCCAGCATCTTGTCTGCTCATGTTCATGCCTATGCATGACAGGTGATGGTCCAGATTCACAATGTGTCAGATCAGGAGATCCGTCTGAAGAGGGATGCACCGTAGCTATGGTACACTGTGCAGACACTGCAGTATTGCCCAACAACAAACACCCTGGTGAAAAGGAGAGTGACTCCAGACTTGTTTGACTTTGGTAACTCCCCATAGCCAGCTGAATGGAAGGCTAGAATTAGCAAGCAACTTGCCCAGAGAGACCAAGTGTTTTCATTGAAGGAATGGGATGTGGGATGTGTCCAGGGTGCAGAGCATCACATACGCCTGCACGATGGCGGCCATTTTGAGAGAGGTCGGCGCTAGCCCCAGCAGACATAAAGGATGTGAGAGACATCTGCAGGAAATGCTCACTGCTGGCATGATACAAGAATCCAGGAGCCCTACGCCTCTCCCATTGTGGTTGTGCGTAAGAAGAATGGGTCTGTGAGGATGTGTGTTGATTATCGAACCCTGAACGGTGGACCTTCCCAGATCAATACATTATGCCTCATATACAAGATGCCCTGGATTGCATGAATGGGACAAATGGTTCTTGGTGTTGGATCTTCATGAGCGGATGCTACCAGATCCCAATAGCTCCAGAAGACCATAAGAAAACAGCCTTCGTCTGTCCACTGGGGTTCTCTGAGTTTCTGAGGATGCCACAGTGGATATCAGGTGCCAACCACCTTTCAGCTACTGATGGAATGTGCGGTGAGAGATATGAATTTGCTGGAATGCCTGGTGTACTTGGATGATGTCATTGTGTTTCAGAGCACCTTAGAGGAGTATGAGAACCGACTGTTTAAAGACCTAGACCAACTGGAAGATTTCAGCCTCAAGCTGTCCATTGACAAGTGCCAGCTCCAAACCTCCGTGAAGTATGTGGGGCACATAGTATCTACAAAGGGACAGAGACTGATCCCAGTAAGGTTGAAGCACTGACTACTTGGCCCCAGCCCCATAATCTGAGAGAACTACAACATTTCCTGGGGTTCTGTGGCTACTACCACAGGTTCATAAAAGACTATTTCAAGGTGATTCGCCCACTCTTGAACCTTACCGAAGGTTACCCTCCTGACAATTGTAAATACAAAAAGGGGCCGTTAAAGAACCAGAAAAAGTATACTTCCATGCAGGTGAACTCTTCAGGCCTTGCTGGATGCCTGACTGTGAAGCAGCCTTCCATGAGATCATATACCAGCTCACTCAAGCCCCATCCTCACCTATACTGACCCCACCAAACCCTATGTGCTACATACGGATGCTAGTCTGCAGGGTCTAGGAGAAACTACCCTGTGCATAAGTTGGAGTTCCTTGCCTAAAATGGGCCATCGTTGACCAGTTTCATGAATACCTCTATGGGGCAAATATATTGGTGAAGACTGACAATAACCCATTGACCTATGTAGAGACTTCATTTTTTTTTAATTCAGCTTTATTAGTTTAAGAATTACAACCGATCATATGTTTCATTCAGAGCTGTACATAGGATGACAAATAACTTTTCCCAAAGAAAAGAAAAGAAAAAAAAACCCACACCCCTATAACTATATAACTGCCCCTTCCCCCAACCCTATCACTCCCGAGTGTGCTTATATTATTAACAAGTAGCATTAACACATAGTCAGTAGGCAATAGGGTTGGTCTTGGAGATAAGTGGAGAAATAGAGTTTCAGAGACAGAGCCAAGAGATCACTGATGTAAATACAACGTATAGTTTATCCCATCTTTTATGAAATAAATCCATACGATTATGGGAACTGGCAGTGAGTCTCTCATATTAAAACAGGTTGATAAGTCTTTCAACCATTCAGTGTATGTTATGGTTAATTGGTTTGTCCAGTGTTTGAGGACTAGTCTTTTGACCACCATCGAAATTAATGCTATATGATATCTGTGCTCTTGGCTCTCAATTTTGGAATAGGTACCCAGGATGCAGATTTCAGTGGTGAAAAACTGTCCAGGCCCAAAAGAGGATCAAGTTGGCCTGGATAGAGCACCACAAGGGGCTACTTTGTCACCCAGCCAAAAATATGGAGCAAATTCCTTCTGATTGTAAACATCTGGAGCATAGAGGAGAGGTAATTTCTCTAAGCAGGCCAGCTTGACTGGAGTGTAGTACATGTTGTTTAATATGTGATATTGAGTAAGCCTGAATCTGTCTTGGGTATGGTACTTGTGTAAATCTGTCCAAATCCGATGCAATTAGGGGTAATGTCGTATGAGAGAACCAGACACAGGAGCCTGTGAGTGAGCTTGGGAATTTAAGGTCCAGTAGGTAGGAATATATTGATGAGATGCAGTGAGATTTGGAGGTTAAAACTTGAATTTGGGAAAGGAGGGACTGACCTGTGAGCTGCTGAATTCAGGACCAAAATTCGCATTAATAAGATGTCTCAGTTGGTATATTTTGAAGATCTTATTGTTGAGAAGGTCAAACTTGGCTAGAATATCGAGAGAGGAAGAAGGAGTCCTGAGTATAAGTTCTCAACTACTGCCTCACTAATTTTGGAAGCCAATCTGGAGGTAATTATCGAACACCCAACCAAATATTGGGGTTCAGGGTGAGGGGTTGTGCCATGTCTCTTTTAGGGAGATTTTGAGGTAGTGAAGGCACTGGAGAGAGTTTTAAGAGAGGTGATGATGGTTGGATTCGAGATTGAAGGTGGGAATGCTGCCCTGGGAATGAAAAAAATTGTCTTTGAGCAGAGAATGGCCTCCAGGAGTATCTGCCTTTCAATCTGGAGCCAAATCAGGAGGTCCTTCAACCTTACCTGGAGCCATCTGCCCAGTTTGGAGAGGTGAGCTGCCCAGTGGTAGAATAGTAGGTTAGGAAGGCGAAGTCCTCCCTATCCTTTGGAGGCATAGTTTAGAGAATGAGCACCTGGTAGTTTTGCCTCACCAGATAAATTGAGAAAGATGGAGTGGAATTGCTGGAAATATGAGAGAGGCAACCAGAGGCCCAATAAACTGAGGGGTAAAAGATACGAGGAAGGACATTCATCTTAATGATGTTAATCCTGCCCCAAAGAGATAGGAAGTTTGGACCATCTTTGCAAATCTAACTGAATGTTAGACTTAAGGTCGTCTAGATTAAGCTTCTTAAGTAAAGCTGAGTCAGAGGTAAAGTGTATACCCAAATATTTAATTGATTTGGGAGACCATCTCATACCAAACTTAGTAAAGCAATGTTTATATGTGAGAAGGTTCAGAGGAACACTTCTGATTTTGCAATGTTCAGCTTATATTGGGAGAGGCGACCATATTGCGTGATCACCTGAGAGCATGCGATAATGAATTTTAAGGGTGGGCCACATGAAGTAGGACATCGTCCGCATAAGCAGAAACCAACTACTGCTGTTGCTCCGGGCAACCCGAATATGTGGGGAACATTTAAGATTGCGAAGAGGTTCTAGATACAGATTGAACAAAAGGGGAGGGACAGCCTTGCCTGCAACCGATAGAGACAGAAGACTGAGGAGAGACTCCATTGCAATAGATCCTAGCCGAGGAGATTTGTATATAACCTGGATCCACTTAGGGAAAGTAGGCTGAAATCCATCTTGGCCAGTGTTGCTTACAAAAATCCCAGTTAACGCTATCAGCTTTCTCAGCATCTAAAGAAATAAGAGCCATTGGAATATGAGATGATTGGGCAGCATGTGAGATGTGAGAGAGGGTTCTAAGGTGGTCTGCAGGGTAAGCGCTTGCACAAATCCTACCTGTTCTGGATGTACAGACTTCAGCTAAGTTGAACGCCACTGGGCACCAGTGGCTTTCTGCATTATCAACCTATGATTATGCTGTCGAATACAGACCAGGCCTGAAATATGTTGATGCTGACACCCCTATCAAGGCCAACTTCCAAGAGTTACTGGGTCAGGTTGTCTGAACCTGAAATTCGAACACTGTGCCAGAAGTTTGATAGAGATGAACAGACATCTGCGGACACAGTGGACTGTTTAGTAGATTGCTTGGGCCCTTCTGACACCTGCATACTAGTTGCTTATTGCCATTTCTCTGCTCTAGATATTAGTGCACTACCTCAATTTGACAATGACAGCATTCAGTGGGCTCAGTCCCAAGATCCTATGATTCACCAGCACTTGATGCCTTTGTGCAGCAAAAGATGTGTCTAAGTTGCATTCCTCTGACTTGCGAACTGCTTTATTGTTTAAGAGGCCCCAGGTTGAAGCTAATTAATCAGTTGTAGGGTCACCACCTTTTAAGAAGCTCAAAGTGGGACATTTCTTAATGAAGCAGGATTTTAGCAGAACAATATGTTGTCTCGACCAATGCAACAGACATGTTTTCTCTAAATAATCAGAATTAAGACTAAGTGTTGGAGTTTTTAGTTGTTTCTTGTGTTTTTATTCTTTTAAGGTATTTTAATTAAGGTATTATAGTTTTTGCAATATTTAGAAAAAATTTGAGAATATCGTTTCTACCATAACGTCAGGACATTTAGTATTTTCATGTTTTCTGCAGGACACAGCTGCCCAAATCAGGACTGTCCTGTGAAAATAGAGACAAGTGGTAACTCTAATCAGTTGTTGTATAGAGACAATAGATCGGAGTGGCCAAGTACAAGCAACAACTGGTCCTACCCACAGCCTTCAAAGATTTGGTTCTGAGGTCCCTCCACAATCATATAGGCCACCTCGGTATCGACTGGACCCTTGAACTGAATACGATCTCGCTTCTACTGATCCAAAATGGGGGTCGATGTTGAGCACCATGTAAAGACTTGTAGTCTCTGCCTGCAAAGAAAAGTTCTGCCTCAGAGGGTTGCCCCTTGTCAACATTAATACCAGCACCCCAATGGAACTAGTCTGCATAGACTTCTTGAGTTTAGAGCCTGATCAGTGAAACATTGGCAATGTGTTAGTGGTTAAGGATCATTTCACATTGTATGCACAAGCTTTTCCCACAAAGATCAAAAGGTGTCTACCGTGGCCAAGGTGTTAGTGGAAAATTTCTTAAGTCACTATGGTGCTCCCCAGTGGATTCATTCTGATCAAGGCGAGACTTTGAGAGTCCAGCTAATCAAAGAAGTACTCTCTTTATGGGGGGTGCAAAGTAAAAACCACCCCTATCCCCTGAGGACCCTCAACCAGAATGCTTTAACCGCACCCTGCTAGACATGCTAGCCACCTTCCACCCAAAGACAAGCATAAATGGAGTCAGCAGATTAACACCTTGGTACTGCATACAGCGGCACAAAAATGATGCTACGGGTTCTCCCCTACCGCCTCATGTTTGGGAGAGAGCCCGACTGCCAGTTGATGTCTGTTTGGGGTCTCTCCAGATGGTGTCCGAGCTGAAAACTACTTGCAATACGTACAAAAACTGAAAGTTCAATTGAACCATGCCTATCAACTGGCCCAGACAATGGCTGCCAAGAGAAATCTAGCCAACAAAGAGAGGCATGATGAAAAGTAAAGGCTCAAGAGCTTCAACCTGGAGATCATGTGCTGTTACACAATTTGGGACTGCATGGTAAACACAAAATTGCTGATCGGTGGCACCATCTTCTGATGTAGTAGTTGGAAAGTTGGATGATTTACCTGTGTACAAGGTGCGCCCAGAGAACAACTCCAAAGGTGTCAAGACCATGCACGTAACCACTTGCTACTTATCGGCCAGTCATGATTGAGGCTGAAGCCCCAAAATTGAGCCCCTGGGCGGTGACTCATGCCGCTGCAAGAAAGAGACAAGTCAACCTACCCCAGTGGTTGCAGATTTAAGGTTTCCTTCGTAACAGGCCCAGAATGATAGTGACTGTCAGTAAACTTCTGGCGAGTGAGTGCGACTATGCCTATTACCCCTCTTATGAACTGGGTCAGCTGTTTGAGGAAATCCTATGACTAATTGTGGGGATGAAGCTGGGCCTTCTGGACTGCCTAACCCCCAGCTTCATCATTGGAGCCAATGCTCCCTGAAAGTGAAGTGCCAAGCCTTACGTCTGAGGACACAAACTCACTGTGTTTTGTGGAACTATGTGAATTGCCGAGGAAGGGGCCAATGGTTTGAGTCTCTTTGATGACACACCAGAACCTGAGGAACAGTATGAGAGTGCTGACAGACCCCTTTCAGTGCCTCAAAGTTTGATTATGCCTGAACCTTCACAAAATGAGCTAAGTGTTGTGGAACCAGAGCCTACAGAACAAGAGCTGACAGTGCTCCCAGCTTGGACATTAACCTGCGGAGGCACCCTCACAAGTGATGAAAGCCCCAGACCATTGCTGAAAGTGCACAGACTGTGGTTATTCACCCCAGAAAGACTGGCTGAGCTGTCAAGCCAGTGAGTGCGCTTCAGTTATGATTACCCCAGGAGGCCAGTGGATTTGCCTCTCACTGTAGTCCACAAAGGTGTTTATGTCTCTCACAGCTCACTGCCCAAATTGAGCCTGACAGTCCATTCAAGTTACTTGTTCTGCCCTCTCACCATGGTGCACCTGCCCCATCCAGCCCCAAGTTAGCTGATAGGAAGGGCCCCCTCTTGCATTGTTTAGAGTACAAGAAGTTATTACATGATTCTGCATAGTAATGTTCAATTTATTTTATTTATTTATTTATAACTTTGATAACTGGGTGAGTGCAGTGATCCCAGGAACCATTTTCAGGCACGACCAGGCCATAACACATGGCGCCGAGTGACAGTGGGTACAAAGGTAACAGTAATACACATGAAACAGATTTGATACAAGCAATAACAGTAAGCACAATATACAGGTTTGATGCATAGATCCATTTGAGAACAGTGAATACAAGGTTTCAGTATTGGACATAAGGAGATTTGGTACAAAACAAACAAATCATAGGCACAGTGTACAATGTGTGACTGCATCGTCCAGTGAGCAAGTCATACACAGAATACTCAGTAAAAAATATATATACAATATGTACAGGCAAGAAACCAATTATTACTGTGAAAAATATGATATAACAGTTGTTGGCAGGGAGTTGACTAGTGTGGGTAGGTAGGTAACCCCTGGGCTGGGGAGTTGACTAGTGTGGGTTGGTGTCAGACCCCAGAGAGCAGCGGCAGGATGAGTTTGCCAGGAACCAGCCTTTTTACCTGTGTGAAATATACATAATGTATTGTCAGAATAGAAATGATATAGTGGAGTACATTGAAGTGTATAGTAAATTGACAAGTTATGCAAACTGATGAATCAGATAGTATTTGTATAGCAAGCTAATGGCATAAATGTCTTGTATATATTAAATTTTCAATGTTATGATGGTACAGACTTGATCACGGACACCAAGTTTTCCCAGGCAGGGAAGGGTGTAATCCCTACAAATGGGGTTCCCAAAAGTCTTCCTTGAGCTTGCCTAAATACTAACTGCCAGGCTGGTGTCCTGCATTTTAGCAGTATAAATGTGATTACCAGAGCCTGTATAGCCTCTGTGTACTGTCTCTTTAAGAGCTGCCTGGATTGCAGCATAAGTAATCTGACAGGGAGCTCTGTTGAAGATGTAACTATTTGCTGAAAATCATTTAACGTGATAATGATAATGTAGTTTGTCTAACCTGCCTTCTTTACAGCAAGAACTGTTTTGTTTGACTGCACTATCTTGGTCCTGGACTGCAAATCGGACCAATCAGTACTAGTGGGACCTAAAATGAAGCGGACTACAGGAGCTGTCTGGAGTCAAAATCTGTAGAAACTGTAGTTTGGGGCTTTTGGCCCTTTGCAACTGAGAGGGGAGCTGTTGTTGTGACTAACAGACAGATCAGCCAACCAAACCTTTTAGTTTTAGGAAATCCCAAGCTGCCTGCTGTTTAAGGCAGATCTAAATGGGAGCTGAAGAAGCAAGATGCTTGAGACAGTCTCTGTGGAAAGGCCTGAGTTTTTGGCCTGCATGTCTGCTTGCTGCCCTGAGAGGGAAAGAGAATTGTTTCGGACTGAATCTGAGTTGTGTGACTAATGTAAGCTACTGAAGTGGGACCAGGCTCAACCTGAAGAAGACCAAAGAGTTTGCTGAATGCAATCGGCCTGTCAGGAGTTCAGCTACCCCTAAGCTCCCGGTGTGTGCAGAGACTTTGTGATTGTGACCGGGGGCGCTTTGCCTAATACAGTAGAATTTTCTTACGTAAATGTTCTGTGTATTGAAAGTGGGTCGTGATTTGGTTCCCCACTGGGTGAACTGTATTCTGCTTGCTGGAAGCTGTATCCAGCCAAAACAGACTGTATCTGAATTTGTCTTCATTTGGCCTGGGCCTTGCCACTGGCCCAGCCAGACTACACGCTCACAGAGAAAGCCATCAATGAGAGACCTGCCTGGGGATCAGCCCCTGCTCCACGCTTGAACAGTAATGACACCTCAGTGAATCGTGTGGGCCCTGCTTCTCCTGGCACTCCAGATCAACCACCTGCAGTCTCAATTTTCGTCCAGCATGTGTCCAGTCTTGGGCATTGTGAGTAATCATCATGGTAGCTCCTGCAACAACAGCCTAATCTAAAAGTGTGTCATCTGATTGTCTTGTTGTTTCTTTTCACGAACTGAGCCTCCGACTCCAGATTACAATTAGTGTGTGTGGTGCATGTTGTTTTCTTCTATCACAGGACCCCAACCAGCTGCAACGTTCTAGCTAGCCACTGTTCTCCATCTGGGTACCCAGGGTGGGTGACTGTTTATGGACCCTGAAGTGCATGCATTACTGCTTGATTGATACAGCCTTTAAGCAAATTAACCTGATTCGCCCTCCCTTCTTCAAGTCCCTTAAATAAATCAGATCTAACTCTTTTTGCATTTACCTGACTGTGGTTCCAGCTTGTGCAAGAGTACTGTACTACTGTTATTTGCTGTGTATAACCTTGTTTTACAGGAGGTCCCCAGAGCCGAGCCAGAGGAAAGCCCTGGTGGTAAGTGCAAACAGTGTGAGTAGCTTATGTGGTGTATCAGGGTGTGTGTGAAAGTGATAATTGTGTGTTGTTACACCCACTAGTAAGGAAAGAGGGGGTTACAGTGTCCCGAGAATGCTATTGCCCAAATTAGTTGATCACTACCAACCTGACCTCCGGGTGGAGGCACCGGTTACAGAACCTGAGCCCTTAACCTGCTGCTAGCCAGGCAGGCAGGGGTAGTAGTATGGGATAGCATCACCTAGGGGTTACAGTAGCAAACCTATTTTTATGTGCTTTGACTGGAATTGTGATTGCTTTTTGCTTGCTTCACTAGCTGCAAAGTTTAGTGCATAGTGGGGAAGGGTGCTAATGGTCTGACGAGGAGCCTCCAGCTACCTGATTGTTTCTGGAAGGCACAGGGCTGGTCCCACCCCCTGCCCCTCACCCCACCTGCCCCAGGTCTGTGATTTCCTTTATACCAGGGGTTTGACATCTTCCCCAAACAAGCAAAGAACATGCAGCTGTCATAGCAAGCAGACATCAGGAAAGGAACAGCAGCGAGTGAAGAGGTGACTGCTATCTCTGGAAGGAAGTAACTGCAAATTAAGGAGCTTTCACTGTTACTTCTTTGTATTGCTACTTGCATTGTGGAAAGGAGGAGTAGGAGTTTGAAGAAGGTTTTGCAATAGTTACTTAAAGTCTCTTTTTGGGTGTGGACAGGAAGGATAGGAGTTGCTCAATCTATCAGACGTGTATGACAAAGGGAATAAGAGAAATTCAGAAAAGGAGAAGAATGTTTTGACTGATAGAGAAGAGAGAGGAGACTTGGGGGAGTGTTTGGTATCTTTCATCTGGAAGGGTGGGGGTGCTGGTGGGTAATGAGAGCAATGGGTAGGGTGGTAGCTGCAACAGCTGCGGTGCACTAATCTTCTAAAAATTGCCTGGAGGGTGGGGGATGTTTAGTGTGCAACCACATGAGAAACTTAGAAGGAGATCGAGAGTCTGCAGGAGGAACTAAGACAGGCGAGGCAGACTGGAGGCGGGTTTAGCCCAATACTGGAGGGAGGAGAGGAGATGAGGAGGGTGGTTTGAGCCAACAGTGGTGAGGTGGGTCAGAAGAAGGAAGCAGAGACAAAGGGGCCCAGGCCAGGAAGAATGATTACCAGGAAACCATATCAGGAGACAAAAGACAAATGGAAGGAGGAGACAAGGACTTGTGAGGGAGGAGAAGAAGTGGCAACAGTCATGGAGTGGAAAGGAGGTAACAGGTTACTATGAAGAGAGGCAGCGCATTTGTGAATGGTCTTCACAAAATAGTTTTACACTGCTAGAGGGAAGAAGGAGGAGAGAGTGATGCAATTAGAGGAGTAATGATAAATGCCTGGACCAAACCAGAGCTGGGGAAAAGTTCTGCTGGGAGAATTGCAACAAGGGCAAACAGGGAAAATAATGTGCAGGAGGAAGAAGAGCTGGGCATAAGAGATGAAGATGAATAGAAGCAAGCAGGGAGTAAGAGGGGTGGAATCTTAGTGCAGGAGGACTCAATACTAAGAGGAGTCAGGTGGGGTAGCAAGGGAAAGAGGCATAGTCACATTTGGGTGGAGGCCATGACAGGAATGACAGCAGAAAGGGTGCGACAATCTGTTCTGAAATATGCTAGAAGGGGTAGGGACAAGCCTCATTTATTATTCATCCTGGGATGAACGACCTGGCTGACAAGACAGTAGATATAGTCCAGAAGAGGTTAGAGGAACTAGGACAATTATGTGAGGGGCAGAAAGACCAGTAACCTTTTCAGAAATACTTCCAGTGCCCAAGGCAAGTACAACAAGAAAGTTGAGAATAGAGGAATGTAACGGATGGCTAAGAACCTGGTGTCATGCTAAGGGTATAGGGCTGTTGGGAGGGTGGGTTGGGACCTGGAAGGACAGTAGTCTCTATGCCAAGGACAGACTACACTTGAGTGAGGAGGAAAGAAAGTGTGAAACAGAGGATGGAGGAGTACATAGAGGAAGTTGGGAATTTAAACTAGGAGCAGGGGTGGCAATTGGGCAATAGACATGCAGAGACCACAGGTTGGGAAATCATATGAGCTTACCCCCATGACAGTGACAAATGACAAATGGCAAGTACTATTGGTGATGCTAGTAAAGGAGGGCAGGATGGGGGAGAAGGATGGAAGGTGGTTACCCTTAATGCTAGGAGCCTTGGGAGGAAAACTGCAGTTACAGGTGCTCATGGCAGAGGGAGAGGTGGACATTGCAGCCATCACAGAAACATGGGCCACCCAATACAATGACTGGGACCTGTCTGTACCAGGGTAGAGGTTATTTTGTAGGGACAGAGTGATGGGAAAGGAGGGGTGGCACTTTATATGGAAGGAAGGACTGAAGTGTGTAAGGGAGGAAGGGTAGGAGGGTAGTAATGGAGTCACTTTGTATGCAAATCCAGGATTCCAAGAATGGATTCTCAGAATGGGAATGGTGTATAGACCACCCTCTCAGATGGAGGAGTTGGACAGGGAACTAGCGGGACAGATCAGGAGGACCTGCGAGAAGGGTAGAGTGGTGATTGTGGGGGACTTCAGCATGCCAGGAGTGGACTGGGTTACCCCAGCATCCAGGAATGGAAGGGAGCAGGTACTGCTGGGTGCCTTCCAGGACAGCTTCCTGCTGCAAATGATCAGTGAATGAAATAGGTTAGGAATACCTTGACCTTGTGCTGGTAAATGGGAACTTTGTGGAGAACTTACAGTGGAAGAACCGCTGTCAGGGGTGACCACCACTCAGTATGGCTCACACTGGATATGGGCAAGGAAGGAGTGGAATCTGGCACAAGAGTGCTGGACTTCAGGAGGGCCAACTTTGGGAGGATGGAAGTGGTAAAGGGTACCTGACTAGCATTCAGCCTAGTATGGGCACTAACCAGAGGTAGGAGCTCATAAAGCTGGGGATAGTGGATGCAACCAAAACCTGCTGCAAGGCCCAAAGCAAGAAGGCTAGGGCTAAAAACTGAGCTGGTTGAGCAAGGAGGTCATGGAACAGGTAAGGAGGAAAAGAACTGCCTTTAGGAGATGCAAGAAAACGGGGGGACAGGGAGGAGTACCTGACAGAATCAAAGGAGGTGACACTGGCAGTAAGGGGAGCCAAGGCATCTACGGAGCTTAGGCTAGCACAAGGCATTAAGTGGGGAGAAGGACCTCTTAGGTACATCAGGGAGAAAAGGAGCTATAAGGACCACATAGTAAGGATTAGGAAGGAGGAGGGTTGGGTGGAAGCAGGGAGTGCGATAAGGCAGAAGCGCTAAATGATTACTTCTGCTCGGTATTTACTAAGGAAAAGGAGGTGATACCCAAGGTGGGAGAATGGCAGAAACAGGAGAGGGGGTGACAGATAGGAAATCATGGCGGGCAGAGTTCAGAAGAGTTTGAAGGCACTGAGTGTGGACAAGGTGCCAGGCCCAGATGGCATCCACCACAGGGTACTGAAGGAGCTGGCAGAGCTCCTTGCATGACCTTGCAGACCTATTTAATGCCTCACTACAATCAGGGTGTGTACCTCAGGACTGGAAGATGTCTCATGTGGTGCCCCTCCACAAGAGTGGCCCCAAGGATGAACCAGGGAACTACAAACCGTAAGCCTCCATAAATCATGGGTAAGCTGATGGAGACTATCCTGAAGGAGAGCTGGTGGCCCTCCTAGAGGCCAAAGGATGACAGGACAGCAGACAGCATGGCTTCATACATGGCAGATCCTTCCAAACCAACCTGGTGGAGTTCTATGACTGGGTAACTAGGCAACTGGACAGGGGACATGCAGTGGATGTCCTGTATCTGGACTTAAGTAAGGTATTCGACTTGGTGCCACATGGAAGGCTGGGAAGTAAGTTAGAAGGCATGGGGGTGCAAAGCTGGTGAGATGGGTAGGAACTGGCTTCAGGGAAGGCAACAGAGGGTGGTGGTTGGTGGGGAGCTCTCACACTCAAGGGTAGTGATGAGCGGTTCCACAGGGCTCGGTGTTGGGACCAGTGTTGTTTGGGATACTCATTGCAGACATATTATTGGACATCAAGAGCAAGATCAGTCTGTTTGCTGATGATACCAAGATAGGAGGCGGTGGTAGGCGACCAAGGGGGATGGCAGGGGTTGCAGGATGATCTCGCAAAGTTTGAAACCTGGTCAGACACCTGGCAACTGGGCTTTAATGCCAAAAGTGCAAGGTGCTGCATTTTGGGATGAAGAACCCAAGGAGGAGTTACCAGCTAGGGGGAGTGCAGCTTGCCCAGACAGAGGAGGAGAAGGATCTGGGGTGCTCATTACAGAGTCAATGAACAACTCGGCACAATGTAGGAAGGCAACTGCAAAGCCAATAAAATGCTGGGTTGCATTGCAGGGGTATATTCTCTAGGAGGAGGAGGTGATTCTGCCACTGTATAGGTCATTGATTAGACTGCACCTTGAGTACTGCGTGCAGTACTGGCACCCGTATCTGAGAGGGACATTAAGTTACTGGAGGGATGCAGCACAGGGTGACAAAGATGATCAAGGAGCTGGGGACTCATCATATGAGAGGAGGCTGAGGGAGTTGAACATGTACTCACTGGAGGCAAGGAGGGATGGGGGACATGATTGAAACCTTTAAGTACATGAAAGGAAAAAACAAGACAGGTACAGAGGGCTGTTCAAAGTAAAGGGAGAGGAGGACACCAGGGGCTATGATATGAGTCTGGAGAGGAAGGTTCAGGAGGGAGATGAGGAGGCACTTTTTACAGAGAGGTGGATGCTGGGTTGATGTTTTACCAGCAGAAGTGGTATCCAGTAGAACAGTGGACTGCTTCAAAAGGGAATAGGACAGGACAAGGGGAGGGTCAATGGAGGGAATGGTGGAAGGGAGGGGCAGCTTCAGAATAAGGGGTGCTAGCTGCACATTCGAGCAGACTTGATGAACCCCTAGGCCTTTGTCTGCTTGCAAATTTCACATGTTCATATAGTCAACGATTGGTGTGATCAACTTAGATACTATTTTGCATCTGACAGGAGAGGGACGGAGTCTTTGTTTTGGTACAGCATACATAGTTTGAGGCAGAGCTTTGAGGTGATTGCATCTATGTGGTTAGAGAAATTTAGGTGGGGGCCAAGTGACACACCTAGGTATTTGTATGACAAGACTAGTCCAGTGGAGTCCCATCCAAGGAGGTAAAGGCTGGGGTGAGGGGTGCACTGGCCAATTTTTGTGCAGAACCGAAGGTCATTGCCATGGTCTTGGAGGTATTGATTTTCAGTTGATTTGCATGAAACCAGGACTGCATCTTTAGCGTCCCTATTGATAAAGGGTGTGGACATCAGTTAGGGATGGACCCAGAGGCAAACAGGATGGTGTCATCAACATACATGTGTATGCGGGTGTTGGAGCATACAAAGGAGGTCGCTGATGAAAACTGAGAACAGGATGGGGCCAAGGATTGATCTTTGTGGGACTCCTGTAAGCATGGGAAGTGAAGGGGAGGAGGACTTACCCACCCAGATGGATTGCAGTCTGTTTCTGAGGAAAGATTTGAACCACCTAATGGTGAGGGGCTAAGCCTGCAACCTCTAATTTGGTAAGGAGACTTGGGTGAGAGACTGACTCAAATGCCTTGGCCAGGTCCACAAAAACTATTGCCATCAAGTAGACCTGTTCCATGGCAGAGTTAATATGTTCCATGACAAGCAAAGGGAAAAGACTGTTGAATGGTGCTTCCAGAAGATGGACTGGAATTGGGAAAAGAAACCAGATGCAGTAAGGAATTTTGTAAGTCTGAACTGGACAAGGGGTTCTTGTAACTTGGCCAGGGCTAGGAGAAAGGAGATTGGACAGTAGTTCCCTGGTAATGGGGGCCACCACTTTTGTGCAGGGGATTACACTTGCTGATTTTCAAGCCTGTGGTACAGTTTCAGAGGAGAAGGAAAGGTTTAGTAGGTGGGTTAGAGGCACAGCAATTTTAGGGGCAGATAGGTGAAGAAGTTTGGGGTGAAACCCATTAGGGCTGGATTTAGTGGTGTTGAGGGAGCTGAGAGCCTGACAAACTTTCTGCATTGAGATGGATGAGAAAAGGAAAGTGTTGTGTAAGGGGTCCAAGGAGGAGCATTGGGGGGCGGGGATGGTCAGGAAGGGCACGTGTATAAAGAACTTATTTAGAATGTTGGCAACACTGAATGGGCCAGTGATAAGTAGGCCATTTTTTTATGACTGGTAAGGCTGTTAGTGCAGGGGATCAACTATGGAGTGAGCCACCTTCCAGAAAGAGATGGGCTGCATGTTTTGCAAGTGTGTTTTAAAGTAGTCTGCCTTTGCTCAGTGGATGGCCTTAGTACATACATTCTGAAGGTGTGTAAATTTGTCCAGTTTGAGAGGTCAAAAGGATTTATAGTGTGACCAGGCCTTGTCACAAGCTTTGCACTGAGCAATGAGTGAGGTAGAGATCCTGGGATAATGATGTTTCCTGACTCTGGTGTTGACCAGTGTGGTATCTGAGAGTCCATACCAGAATAAGTGTGGATAGGAACTGGGCTAGGGCCTAGTTAATGTCAGGTGCTGAGTAGACCAGAGACCAGTCAGCATGCCTCAGGTTGTGCAGGAGGGTGCCAGTGTCAAGTGAGCTTAGTGGACATATTTTATGTATTTTGGAGCTGATTCAGGAGCTGAGTTTTTCTGATGCAGTAGGTGATACAGTGATCACTTAGGGCATTAGGCAGTACTCTGGCTGTAGTGATTCTGTGTGGGTGGGAGGAGAGAATCCAGTCACTTACTTGACTGGTTTGGGGAGTGGGATTGTAATGGGTGGGCTCTATGATCAGCTGAGTGAGGTTAAGGGCTTCAGTTTTAGTGTGGGAGGATTTGGCAGAGGGGAAAGCCAATCAGGTTGAAAATGCCCATTAGTATAAACTCTCCATCTGCAGTTAGGGTAGTAGGGTGGATAGGCATGAGATAAGTGAGTCTGGGGCAAGCCATGGGGAGGAATTTAGATAGAGAGAGAGAGAGAGACAAAGATGGATCATTATGGAGGGAGAAGCCTCATCCTGGCTGTTTACTCCTTGTGATATGTGCTGCAGGCTCCTGAGAAGAGAGAAGAACAGATGGAGCATCATAGAGGGAGACTTGATGTCTTTGGACTTTGGGATTCTAGTCTCTGTGGTGTACGCTTCTAGTTCTTGGGGAGACAGACAAAGAGAGAGAGAGAGAGAGCAGAAGAGCATTGTGGGAAGAGATCTTCATATTCTTGGCTTCTACTCATTGGTGTGTGCTTCTGACTCTTGAGAGAGAGAGAGAGAGAGAGAGAGAGAGAGAGGAGCGGAGCATTGTGGAGGAAAAGGTTATTCAGCTCTGGGCTTTAAGTCACTGTTCTGTGTAAATGTGGCTCTAAAATAATTAGAGAAGATAATGAGCACTTTGCATGAGAAAACTCATATCTGAATATACCATACTGAGCATCAACCAATGGTATGAAATAGCCTATTTTAACTGATGCCATTCTACAGTGTTTGTCTCAAGTTATTAAACATATCTACAGGTGCAGGTGGGGATCCTATTTCACATGAAGAAGTGCAACAGAACAAGAGGGCAAGAAACAAAAGCTTGAAGGGGGAAATTTAGGAGATGTGGAGGAAATATTATTTCACTGAGAGAGTGGTGGATGCCTGGAACAGCCTGCCACCAGAGGTAGTATGGGCAAAAACTGTGGTGGCTACAAACATGAATGGGATTGACATAGGGAATACTAGTATAAAAACAAGCATTTGTCAATGCGAATGTTGTCTTGCTGGCGTTGGCATTGGTAGTGCAGGAGTTAGAGAGATGCATACTATGAATGGCAATGAAGTATGGAACTGACGTCAACCCACCCACCTGTAGAGAATGACAGATGTTGGGGTGTGGCTTTGGGTCATTGGCCATAACGGTCATGCCATTTCACCTCACCCTACCCTGCTGGCACCTACAAGTGTCGAGGTGTGCCTTGGGGTGTTTGGGCTTTACACTCTCCCTGTTCCATAAGGAAATATGCAGAAATGGGTGCACTATAGGAGAATGCAGTGAACTTTGGGGCCAAAGAGTCCAAGGCACACCTCGATGCCTGCCTCTGGTTGCAGGGTGGGGGTGAAATGGCGTGAGCATTACTGTCAACAGTCCCAAGTCACATCCCTGACACCTATCAGTCCCTACAGAGTGAGGGCATTGTGGTCAGAAAGACTAATGCCCTGGGAGTTTCTTGGTATTTTCACTCCAAGTTTTCAGCATGGGCTTTTGTGACCCCACTGCATGAACAGTGACACTATCAGTTTGTTAGCCGAAGGTGATTTTGCACAATGACTATGCCATTTGGCACCACTGGTGTGAAAACACATTTCAAACAGGATGTGAAAATGACAGCTGTGCTGTTCATGAGGAGGTGTAAAAATGGTAATGTTGAAAATGTGGAGTGGAAATATAACAAAATTGATGAAGTCATGAGCATGCATAGAAACTGCGCAACATACACCTATGATGCAATTATTTGGGGATTTTTTACCCCAGATTTCCAACATAGGCATTTTGGGACCTCGCTCATGAACAGTGGCCCTGTGATTTTCTTAATCTGTCCCAAACATTGCTTTTTGCAGCAATTGCACCCATTGTGTGCCACAGGTGCAAAACATGTTTCAGGCAGGATGTGAAAATGACAGCTGTACTGTTCACAAGGAGGTATGGAAAAAGGCAATGTTGAAAATCTGGGTGAAAATATCAAAATTCTAGAAGTTACAAGTAGTGCATGGGAACTGCACTACTGCACCACTTGTAGCATCATTTTAAGAAATTTTTCACCAAATTTGCAACATAGGCTTTTTGGTAGCCTACCTCATGAACTTTGACACTTTTGTTTTGTTAATCAGTCCCGAAGGGATTCTGCATAATGACCACAAAATCACCTTTGGGACCTAATAACAAAATGACAGTGACTGAGTTCATGAGGTGGGGTACCAAGAAACCCATGTTGAAAATTTGTGCCAAAATACACAAAATGGCCAAGATATCCACCTAAGTTGAAAACCTATTGATGACATTATACAGCTTACCGGTATTTCTCAGTTTGTGGTCAGCTTTAAAGTGCAGACATGTTCCCAGTCCACGAAGATCATCGTGCTGAGATCCAGAGGTACATATGGGTTGAGGGGGTGTGGAGAGGTGGGGTGCACAGAGAGTTGTGTAGGTTGAGGAGGGCACTGACAGTGAGGGACTGTTTCTACTTTACAGGTAAAAAAATAATTCAGACATCACGGGAAAGTTTTCTTTTTTACAAGTACATTTGGCACGCTGAGGTGGGCTCCAGCATGCCAACTGCATGTATTTTGGGGTGCTGGATCAAACTGAGGAGTTGGTTCCCTACATTGGCAGATAAAAAAGGGTCTGTGTTGTGGGAGAGACATGGTGCCAACAGGGATTGGACTGCCCTGGCGGGCAAACTGAATTGGGGAGAGGACATGATGATGCCGATAAGGGTATTGGGCACCCAATGTTGGCTTTTATGGAGACTGTGGAGGCAGACGGTGACAGCCACCACCATGTTTATTGAAATGTTACATCAGGAGCACGCCCTGCAATGAGGGGTTGCTCCCTCATTGCAGTGGCGAAATTGTTTCAGTTGGTGGCATAAGCTTTTCAACTGCTGTCATAGACAAGCGTGTGCATTACTGGTGCCACAGAGACAAGCCCCCAAAACAGTGGGGCATTGGCTACAACAGAACCAGCACCTCCAAAACCTGCTATTCCAGTACATTAATAATATGTTGCTTGCATGTGTGCAAGACAACATAAAAAGGAATGTAGAGGGAGGGTTGCTGAAGACCAGTTAAGATCTTCTGGGACAAAATAGGTAGGAAACAACTGGTTCCAATTAGTCCTTTTCTGCTTACAGACTTTATGTTTCCATATCTGATGTCTCGAATCCAAATATTTGACATCACTTACAAGTAATCACTGCACATTGTGCACATTGCTCTGCCATCATCTTTGCAAATTAAAAAAGTCTCCAGAGGCAGTTTTGGTTTCATAAGCATAGCTCTGTTTCTAATGATGACTGCTTAGTCTTTTCATGACTTTCTAGTGATGGAGGCATCAGAGATGGAGTACAGTACCAATATCTCCTTCAGTCTGTCTGTTCTCATCCTTAGATCCAGCAGTGTGAGGTCCCTTACCCTTTGTTGGATTTGATTTCTTATGACACTGTGATTAATTTTCTGTTGCTCTTTTCTTATCATAAGAATGATACATCTCTATCTCTTCCCATCCTCATCATCACTATGTTACTGGAACTCAGTAGATGATTTCTTCTATAACCTCCCTAAAAATATATGGGTTACTAAGTCAACTAATATTTTTTGACACTGCACCAAAATGTTAATTGATCTAGCCAGTTTCAGAGCTGTAAACCCCAAGTACATACTGTACCCATTGACTCCAGCCTTTACCCTGTTTTTTCCCACACTCTGGAGGCTTACATGGAACCTCAGCCCCATAATATGGAGTAGTTCTAAAGCTGAATCTGATCTTGGACGGGGTGGAGCTGCAAGATGGCTGCACTGCTGCTCCCTCAATGCCATGTTATCCAAGTGCTTCAGGCTAAGTTAAAAGATTTTAGATTTTATTTTTATCTTTAGCCTTGCCCCATATCTCATGAATGAAACTTGCATTTTATCAGCTAGCGATAAAGTGGAGACTTCGGAGACAGCTTTTGCAGCTAAGAAATGCCATTCTGCACGTGCTCGGATGGACTGTTTTTTTGTTTTGTTTTGTTTTTCATCACTGACTCAACAGTCAGTATGAGGAGACTAGAGCATTAAATATTTAGCTCTTTTCCCCATGGTAGACGATAATAGTTTTAATATATTTGGGCAGAAGAGAACTGGCTGCAGAGCAAAAACAGAAGTCCAGAACTACAGATTTTTACTAATTAATCACTTCTGTCTCAGCAGGAGTAGTACCTGTTTGGATTAAGCAAACAGATACTTTATAAGAAGAAGGGTCTCATTTAAGTAAAAAAGTGTTTTTTCTGAGGAAGGGGCAGTATAACCTTAATTTACTGAATTTACTGAGAACAGAGAGTGAATCTAATTGGGGTGTGGCTTAGCAGCTTAGGTGTACAAAAGCAGCTGTCTCCAATTACAGCTTCAGGCTGTTTCTGGCAGAAGAGAACTGGTTGCAGAACAAGAAACAGAAGTCCAGAACTACAGATTTTTACTAATTAATCACTTCTGTCTCAGCAAAGTAGTACTTGTTTTGGATTAAGCAAACAGATACTTTATTAGAAGAAGTAGGTCTCATTTAAGTAACAAAAGTGTTTTTCTGAGGAAGGGGCAGTATCACCTTAATTTACTGAGAGCAGAGTGAATCTAACTGGGGGTGTGGCTTAGCAGCTTAGGTGTACAAAAGCAGCTGTCTCCAATTACAGCTTCCAGCTGTTTCTGGCAGAAGAGAACTGGCTGCAGAGCAAGAAACAGAAGTCCAGAACTACAGATTTTTACTAGTTTCCTCCTTCCCACCCAATGCCAGTTCTAGTTTTATTGCCACTGAATTTGACTGACAACAGAAACTTCCTGTTTGGCAGTAGGAAGGAAGGATCACTGAGACACATTAGTTTCAGCAACCTTGAAGGAACCTAAAAAACCAAACTCTTTATCCCCGGCTGCTGGAGGTCTGAATCCAAGCACGGAGGAAGGAGACTACTGAAGACTGCAGGAAGTTCCTATCCCAGAACAGGAAGGGTGAGAGTTGTAAGGCACATAGGCAGTAGGAAAGTAAGTTAAAATACATAGGAGGAGACAATAAACATACAAAGCAACAGGAGAGGGACACAAAATAAGTCAAGATGGGAGTGGTGCAGTGCAATGGCTGTGGAGCAGCAGTGTTCCGGAGACATTCTGGAGGCTGCGATGCTGCCTTGTTTGCTGGCACCTCTGGTCTGAGGGAGGAGGTTACCCGCTCCAGACTGACCTGGCTAGGATCTGTGAAACCTCTTCCCCACCCAGGGACCACCAGGACCACCACCGTTACCTCAGAGGTTGCCAAGAAAGAGGAGCAGTTGGACCAAGGTGGGCTCAGAGAGGGAGAGGGTGGTGGAACAGAGGTGCATCCCTCCAGTTGTAGCTCTCCACAATTCATATGCTGTTCTGGCAAAGAGTGGTTCCTCTATGGAGGCACCTGCAGTGGAGACCAAGGAGGATGCTGGGAACATCCACAAAGAAGACCCACAGGGGTGGCATGAGACCCCACAGGGAAGGAAACAACTCCTGGTGGGGGACTCAATCTTTAGGGGGTAGATGTGAAGGAGGAAGGGGATAGGGAGGTAAGGTGCCTGCCTGGCACCACGGCTTGGAGGGACAGGAGGCGATCCTCAGAATCACAGGAGCAGCTGCACAAGGAGGGAGCTGGATGTCATTGTCCACCTAGGGACAAATGACCTAGCTGTAAATGGGATCAGAGCGGTGCAAGAGGAGTTTGTGGAGTTGGGGAGGGCCTTAGACAAGTAGCATGTACGGTAACCTTCTGGAGGTGCTACCTGTCTATGGCAAGGATGATGCTAGGTATTCCTCACCATGGGATTCAATGAATGGTTGAGAAACTGTGTGGAGCTCAGGGTTTGGCTTCATTGGGACTTGGGATCTGCCTGGAGGATACAGGCTTATACTGGCGATGGTCTGCATCTGTCCAGGGGGATCCAGGATCCTAGGTGACAGGTTTAAATGCTTCATTGGCAAGCATTTAAACCAGCCAAGGGGAGACATTGAAAGGAGCAGGAAATCCCAGCCTTCCCCACAAAGTGCAGTAGTTAGAGAGGTAAACTCCAAGGCAGAGAAGTCAGTAGGGAACAGGACAGGGATAAATGCAGAAAAAGGTGTTAAGGATGGGATGGGGCTAAAGGGGCAAGACCATAAAAAGAAATGGAAGGTGATGAGTACCAATGCCCGTAGTCTGTGCAACAAGCTCCCTGAACTAGTGGCCTTAATGGAAGAGATGCCTGGATATTGTGGCAGTCACTGAAACATGGTACACAGAGAACCATGAGTGGGAAGTCACATACCTGGATACACAGTCTACAGGAGGGACAGGGTGGGTAAAGAGGAGGAGAAGCTCTATATAAGGGAAGGGATAAAAGCAACAGAACTAGAGAGTAAACAGGAAGTTGATGAGTCACTATGGGTCACCCTGGAGACAGGAAATGGCACCACAATCCGCATGGGGTTGTGTACAGACCCCCATCTCAGGGGAAGGAAATGGGCAAGGAAATTATAGAAGGCATCCTTAAAATGGCAGAAAAAGGGGATATATTGTTGATGGGGACCTGAATATGCCAGATGTTAACTGGAGTACCTTTACTGCAGGACATCCAAGAGCAGGGACATTATTGATGCCCTACGGGCATGCCTCAGACAGCTAGTGTTGGAACCCACTTGGGAGGGAGCAATCTTAGACCTAGTACACTCAAATGAGGAAGGAGAAAGGATCTCAGATTTAGAAGTGGGTAGCCATCTGGGAACAAGTGACCACCAAACAGTGTGGTTTACAATAAACACAGCCATAGAGTCAAGCCATACAAAACAATAGTATTGGACTTTAGGAAGGCGACTTTGGGAAAATGAGAGAGTGCCTCAGAAAAGCACTAGCAAATGGGCAAGAAGAAGAAGGGTGGAGGAACAATGGGGAATAATCAAAACAGCCATGGAAACAAAACCTCTGTGAAGCAAATCAATAAAACAAAACAAAGGAAAAACCACTATGGTTCTCAAAGAGGTGGCAGGGATGGTTAAGGAGAAAAGGATAGCATTCAGGAAATATAAGGAAACACAGAAGGAGTAGGACAGAGAACTTTATCAGTTAAAGCAGAAGGAGGCAGGGAAGGCAGTCAGAATAGCAAAGGCACAAACTGAGGAAAAGATAGCCAACTCTGTTAAGAAGGGGATAAAACTTTTATAGGCACATTAGGAGCGAAAAAAGACCAAGGGAGGGATACAGAGACTTAACAAAGGGAAAGGAATGTGGGCAGAGGGTTACAGTGAAAAGCAGGATACTGAACAAATATTTCTGCTCAGTATTCACAACAGATGAGGAGGGGAGATGCCTAAACCAAACAAGGAGAGACTCTGAATAGGGGTCGATACCAGTCCATTCACAGAAGAAAGGGTTTTGAAAGAACCTTGAAACTGAGGGTGGACCAAGCAATGGGGCCTGATGGGATTCACCCAAGAATACTAAAAGAACTAAGGGTAGAACTAGTAACACCACTGACTACTCTCTTTAACAAATCATGGGAGGATGGAGTGGTACCTGAGAACTAGAGGAGGGCAAACGTGATTCCACTTCACAAAAGTGGGAGCAGGGCAGAGCAGGAAACTACAGACCAGTTAGTTTGACTTCAGTGGTAGGAAAAATGATGGAATTATTTCTGAAGGAAAGAATTGTTGAGTACCTAGAGGCCAGTGGGGCACAGGACCCAAGGCAGCATTGTTTCACAACAGGAAGGTCATGTCATATGATCCTAATAGATTTCTTGGACTGGGTGACCAAAGTAGTAGACCAGAGAGGGGCTGTGGATATGGCCTACCTAGATTTTAGCAAGACATTCGACACCATCTCACACAAAAGATTAATATACAAGTTAGCCAGCCTTGGAGTGGGTCCCAAGGTGGTAGCCTGGATAAAAACTGGCTGGACAGCAGGACACAAAAGGTAATAGTAAATGGAGTCCTCAGTGAAGAAAGGAGGGTAACTAGCGTGGTACCACAGGGTTCGGTACTGGAACCGGTCCTCTTTAATATCTTTATAAGTGACATTGAGAGCACCTGGAAGGAAAGGTATGCCTCTTGCAGATGACACAAAGATCTGCAACAGGGTTGATACACAAGGTGGGGTGGAAAGAATGAAAAGGGACTTGGGAAGGTTGGAGGAATGGTTAAATACATGGCAGCTCAGATTCAATGCAAAGAAGTGCAAGGTAATGTATCTGGGAAACAAAAACCCAGAGGAAGAATACACAATGGGGGTGAGTTAATAACAACAACAAAATCGAAAGACACCTAGGAGTAATTATATTAGATCACCTAAAGGTGGGCAAGCAATGTGAAGGCAGTAAGGAGGGCTGGGGGATACTGGGATGCATAGGGAGAGGCATCAACAGTAGAAAACAGGAAGCTGTTATCCCTCCCTCTCTACAGACAGTTAGTGAGACCCCATCTGAGTACTGCATGCAATTCTGAAGACCCCATCTCTGCAAAGACATGGACAGAGTGGAGGCTGTTCAGAGGAGGGTACAAAAAATGGTGAAAGGTCTGCACCAGAAGACATACTGAAGAGAGACTAAAGCAGCTTAATATGTATACCCTTGACGATAGGAGGAGAGGGGACATGATAGAAACTTTTAAGTATCTCAAGGAATTAACAAGGTACAAGAGGGTAGTATCTTTCAGAAGAAGAGATGTGCAAGAACAAGGGGCACAATTTGAAGATAGAGGGGATGGCTCAGAGGTAATGTTAAAGTATTTTTCAGAGAGAGAGTTGTGGATACATGGAACAGCCTTCTTGAGGAGGTTGTGGAGTCAGGAACAGTGGGAGAATTCAAGAATGCATGGGACAGGCATAAGGCAAATCTAGTGGGGGCAGGAGAGTAAGCTGCTGATTAACTAGAATCTGCAGCTTATCCATCAGGTAGGAAATGGGCAGACTGGTGGGCCAAGTGGTCCTTATCTGCCATCAAATTCTATGTTTCTATTCCCATGGAAAAGTTCTGTTAAATAATTTATAATTTATGCAATTTGAGTCTGATAGCGATTGACTTAATGTTCAGTGTTTAGGAAACTAGAAACACTGGTGGAAACATGGAGCAAGAGAGTTTTTAGCCTTGCTTTAACTGACAGAGTTAGGACTGAAATTGTATCAGTGTTATGAATGAAAGGTGCGATTTGAACTTGCAGCCTAACTGGCGGTCTCCGGCAGTTACCAATTATAGAATGAAAGTCAAAGGAACCGTGAGAGTCCGTCTATGTGGAGGTGACCCGAGGGCACTGAGAGGAGAGAATATGGAACAGCATTTTATGTTGATATGCTTAGTTCTGATTTACTAAATGTATGACAATATTACCTGGGAGGAGGACTGTTATTTTGTATTGCATACCCCGAGGTTACTATGCTCAGTGGAGCATTTCTACTCTGTTTCATTTGCAGGTTTGGATATACTATGGTCAAGATGAGAGTAAGGAGTTGTAGGAAACAACGCTCCAAGTGCATGTTTGAGTGGAACTACTTGAATCAATGGATGCCAGAACATGGAGCCAGTGTCCTTTGGAGGTCAAGGAGTACTTTTATATTTCAAGGGAAGCTTTACTAGGAGTCTATACATTTACATGAATGGTAAGCGTGGAAAATCATTTATGTCTATGGATGAAGAATCAGGACAGCGTGCCTAGTTGGGCAATTATCAGGTGGATTGCCTTTGATGTTGAAGCTGATAAACACTGTTAAATGTTTGAAATAATGGGCAGAAAATATTGAAATTCATACTGCCTTGATTTTTTATATGGTTCCCTTTGAGTTGACAATATTTTAGATAAATACTGCCTTGACTGACCAGACTCCTAGTTGAAGGAGCCACATGGCAAATCTGGTTAAATGGTTTGATTTTTGAACCTTTAGAAATGGCACTTGACATGTATTTGCTTTTGAAGAGTACTTAAGTAGTAACACTGAAGCTTTTTGTATGGCAAATTCTTTGGAATGGGATGATTAAAGAGTTTTTGACTCTAAAGTCGGCAGAGTATACGAAGTCCATATGAATGGTTTTGTTAGGAGCATGAACTCCAGCATTTTCAGAAGACTTCTTTTCTATTATTTAGAATTAGCTAACTTGTATGGACAGAAAACTGCCATGCCATTTCATTCATTAGCACTTAAACATGTGGCAGCAGGGTCTTTTTGTCAGAAAAGCTTGCTGCTGATGCTTTTAAAGGTGTACCATGAGAGCGAACCCTGGGATATTTGTGTGGACCCTTAGGGACCCTCTATCTGATATGGAATTTTATACCATACAAAGATGGACTCTGATGCTAAATAGAGCCTCTTCTCTGTGTACTGCCAGCTTGTTGCTTGCAGTGGATTTATGAGTTGCATATTGTTTAGCTTGAGCTCGTAAACTAGGATTTTAATCTCAGATATCGTATATGGGCAAGAAAATATGTGGACCCTTTAGGGACAAAACTTGAACTATGTGGTTTATTTGAACTTTTGAAGTCTTTAGCCCAAACTATTTTTAAGAACTGCAACTTAAAACAATGAAAGCTTTGAGGGCACCATTGCACTAAATTAAGTTTCATTGATTAATTTAAATAACTGTCAAGTCAAATTATCAGTAAACTGTTTGTTGTTTTAATGCAGCTAAGAAGAATTGTTTAATTTAAGGAGAATGTAATAGTTCTCTTAATTTATACTGATGAAAATGGATGAAAAATTCTTTTGGATAAGCAGGTCAGAATCTGTTAAGTAATTTTATAGAAATACTGATTGATCTAATTGTTAATCATTCAGAGTGCTTAAAGGTAAGGTTGCATGTTTTAACATTTAATATACATCAATCAGAGATCCACAATTATAACTTTGGTCTCTGTTCATTGATATAGGACTGTATGCAAATAATTTTCATGCAGTTATGATATTTATTACTGACTTAAGCTGACCTAAACTGTTCATTTGTATGGTTTGTTTTGAATCTGTTTTAGTTTTAGAATATTGTAATGGCTTTATTGCCGATCAATAAAATGTTGATGATGATAGTTCTAAAGTTCTGATTTCAGTTTTGGTGGGGAATGGATATCACGGGGCCCCAAGGGCTTAGGCACCCATAGGGTGCATGCACCAGCTGTGACCAATCAGAGGAGCTAGTGAGTTTGGGATAATGACAGAGTTCTGGGTCTGGTGTCACACAGGGTCTCTCTGGTTGGATCTTCAGATCCCACCTGGGGTCTAAGGTGTGGGGACAATGATGGCCTGTTGTTCTGAGACCTTCAGTTTTCTTATTATTTTATGACTCCCAAGCATGGAGCAGGAACAGAACTGAATGCAGGAAACCACAAAGATGGCACTGTGACACTGAAAACCAAGAAAGGTGTAAGATGTGGTGATCTAGTTATTACCTCATGTGTTGGTGCCCATGCACAGCTACTGGGAACTATGCTAGCTAAGAGGGTATATTTATCTCACTGTTGTTAGAAGGGCAGAACACAACTGTACCACATGGTATGTGGGTAATTCTTGTGGAAACCCCGGTTCTCTCACAGCTGTTATGGGACAAGCTTAAACTGCAAGTATGTTAAAATGCTGCTACCTGTGGTTCCTGCTACCTTTGGGCTCAGGACTTATATATACTGATTGTTTCTGGACCCTTGGCAGGGTTGGGGTTGGGGTTCTGGCTATGTAGTCACCTGTTAGCTCTGGTACTGTGCACAGTGCTGTGTAAATAAATTGTTGGTTGTTCAGGTATGTTCATGCCTCAAGCATGGTGCCCTATGTCATGTGTCATTGCCATAAATATGAAAACAAAAAGGACAAGCAGCTGAACTGGACCCAGCATGCCTGAATGAAGTTTGCTGTTAAGTAAATATGTTGCTATCTTCCCAAGCTGCCTCATCAGCAGGGGTTATATTGGGCAGGAGCCCACAGGAACTCAGTTCCACCACCTCCATCATCTTTCTCCATTTACTATAGATGAGTTCTACCACCTAGAAATGGCAATTTCACCACTGAGAAATCTAAATATGAGTTCCACACCAAAACATTTCCAATTTAACCAGTGCTCATCAGGATCTGTAGATAATGATATGAAAATGAAATATGTATTTTGACCAACCAAAGGGGCTCTAAGGAGTCATTGTCACCATAGAAAATAGAATTTGTTGGCAGATAAGACTACTTGGCCCACCTAGTCTGCCCATTTCCTATCTAATGCATGGGCTGCAGATCCTAGTTAACCAACAGCCTACTTCCTCCTACCCCCACTAGAATTGCTTTATGTCTGTCCCATGCATTCTTGAATTCTCCACTGTTTTTGAGTCCATTACCTCCTCAGGAAGGCTGTTCCATGTATCCACAACTCTCTCCATAAAAAATACTTCCTCACATTACCTTTGAGCCGTCCTCCCTCTATCTTCAAATGTGCCCCTTGTTCTTGCACATCTCTTTTCTGAAAGATGCCACCATCTTGGACTCTGTTGATTCCTTGATGTACTTGAAAGTTTCTATCATGTCCCCCTCTCCCTCCTCTCCTCGAGTGTATACATATTAAGCTTCTTTAATCTCTCTTCAAATGTCTTCTGGTGCAGACCCTGCACCATTTTAATTGCCCTCCTCTGGACAGCCTCCATCCTGTCTATGTCCTTGCGGAGATGGGGTCTCAGAACTGGATGCAGAACTCCAGATGGGGTCTCACCAACTGTCTGTACACAGGATAACAACTTCCTGTTTTCTTCTGGTGATGCCTCTCCCTATGCATCCCAGGGAGCACTGGTAGTGGAGCAAGGAGATGGGAGCCAAGTGGGTCACTATGGGTGGAGGTGGTACTGTTTGCAAGGGGTGATAGGTTCATAGGTTCATAGGTTAGTACAAGTTCAAGGGACTAGCCCATAGTAAACTCGCCACCCTTAACCAAGGTGGAAATTGTATTTATTGTTGCCCATATATATATATATAAATTTGTCTTAAACTGATGTAGATTAGAACTTTGTACCACTTCTGAAGGGAGGGTATTCCAAATTGGAACTGCTCTCTGTGTAAAGAATCGGTTTCTTTTAACTGTTTTATTAATATTAGACCTTAGTTTTAACCTATGCAACCTAGTATTACTTGCGGAAGGATTCCAGTCCAAGCAGAGGGTCTCAAATAGGCCAGCATCTCTTGAAGCTCTGAAAATCAAACATAAATCTCCTCTTTAAGAGCAGTATTCCAGGGAATAAAGACTCAAAGCTCTCAGTCTGTTACCATACAGAACTGATTTCATATTTATAATGCTTTTAGTAAACCTTGTTGTACTTTTCTACAGTCTCTCTTTCCTGTGCTGATATCGGTGCACATAAAGATGAACAGTAGTCTAAGTGAGATCTTACTATACTATAAAAATTGGTAAAAGCACCACTGGTTCTCTACTTTTGATATTTTTCAAGATACAGCTGATCAATCTATGACATTTTTTACTGTTTTATTGATATGCTCAGTAAATTTCAAATAGTTTGTAATGTATACTCCATCCTTCTTGAAGGGAACTACTTTTAATAAAGTATTATTCATATAGTAGTCATTCAACTTATTATTTTTATGATACCTGGAGAAACCTTACTATCCAGAAACCATTAGACATGGGAGTTGCCCTTGAGCTATTATCTCTCCCCAAGGCATGGTAATGGTAGGTAAAGGGAGGCCTGAGGGAATTATTACATCTGATACGTTATCAACATCTTGGTCGTTATCAGGTCCTTCTGGAATTTGCACTACTAGTTCTGTAATTACTTCATCTGTGTGATTTTGCACCTTGCCCTCTTTTCCTACTGCTTCACCTTCTACCAAAGCAGATGACACATCCTTTTTTCAGTATAGATACAAAACAATTCTTTCCCACTTTCCTGGTGATTGCAGCTTTTTATTTTTCTTACCATAAAAGTGGATAAAACATCCTTTTGCAATAGTGATACTAGGACTAAATAGGTAATGGACCTTCTTTGCCTTCTTCCTGCTTGCATGGGGTGAACAGTTTGTTGCTTTCATGTGACTGTACTTCTTCAACTGGATGCACCTGCTTTGAAAGCCCCTTTGGATGCAGACTTCTTTGACGTGTTTGCTGTCCCCACCTCTTCTGACACGATGAAGACAATAACAAATCAACACACACTGACTGACAGAAATAGGTTTTGTTTACCAATGTGAATAGAATGTAAAGTGACTCAGGAAGGACCCAGCCCAATCCATGACTACAAGTACACAATATGTGAAAGGAAAAATAGAGATTTATCTGTTAACAACAACTAGTAAACTAGTTAAAGTTAAAATAACAAAAAAAAACAAATATAAAAACTAAGCAACACAGCTTTAGAGATGGGCAAAGATGGGGAAATTCACTTCACCAAGAACTGTATGACTTTTCCAACTTTAGTAGTAGTCTTTGCTGGAGGCTCAAGGCTCCATTATAAACATAGTACAGTAGTACCATTATAGTGGATTCATAAAACAATAAATAGTACATAAAACACCATAACAAACTACAGTAAAATGGCATAAAATGTTAATTCATAGATGTGTCGGCAGAAAAGGACCATACTGGTCCATCAAGTCTGCCCATTCCCACCCCCACTTGCCTCCCCTCAGGATTCCCCCTCCTCCATTAACAACCCCTTGTGTTTGTCCCAGGCATTCTTGAAACCCTCCGCTGTACTAGCCCTCACTCCTCCTCCAGCAGTCCATTCCAGGGCTCAACCACTCTCTCTGTGAAGTAATACTTCCTAAAGTTTCCCTAAACCTTCCCTTCCACTTTCAATCCATGCCCCTAGATCTTGTAGCTATCTTCCCTGAAAAAGCTGTCCCCACTTTGGTGATCCCTTCACATACTTGAATGTTTCAATCATGTTCCCTCTCTCCCTTCTTGTCTCCAGAGGATACAAATCCAGCTCCTTCAACCTCTCTTCGTATGTCTTCTCACCTAGCCCATGTACCATTTTAGTGGCCCTTCTCTGCACCCTTTCCATGCCATCTATGCCTTTTCATAGATGGGGCCCCAGAACTGTACCCCATACTCCAGGTGTGTCCTGACATGGAACTGTAGAGTGGCAGTTAATAAGTTCTTAAATAGAAGACTGCAGACTGGAATGATGGCAGAAAGGGTACATTACTCCCCAATACTTTTATTTCACAGGTGAAGTTAAGCTGAAGTCACCAAATCCCTCCATGGACAATTTCATGAAGTTTTCTATTTAATAAGAAATTCACCATAGTAACTTTGTCTGGCACCTTCGCCTAAAATCTCTCCTTTGGGGCACATCAAGGTGAAGTAGGGTCAGAAATGAAGCTACTGATACACAAAAGCCTCAAGGTCAGCAGTCCCTTATTCCTCTCTCACTTGAGGCAGCCTGAAGACCCTGTGCCACCCCAACACCCTGTGGTACCACCACCAAAGGCTGCACCCACTCATCAGTCTCAGTCAGGAGCAATTCTAACATTTTGACCTGTGTGTGATCCAGTTACACTCTTCACTACAAGCATGACATGTTGGCAAATATCCAGAGTGTTGCTACCACTGCAGTCAGGCTTAGTGCCATTTTTCCCTCTGGCCAGAGTCAAATACTACCCCAGGTACCTAAGCCCAATGTGCTGTTATGCACAGAAATGAACTGCCAGCTGTGTGACCACCAGTCCATATAGCCACACTGGGAAGGAACTTATTATCCAGATCAGGATCAGTGCCCCCAGCACCAGCAGTCAAGGGGACACCAGCTACCTCCTCCTTGACCATTGTTCCTAATCCTGAGCCAGAGATTCTTCTACCTCTTGGACTGATTGTCTTGTTGCCACCTTCCCCATCACCCACCAGCATGGATGCCACAGATGTATTTGTTTGTTTACGGGTAAGTGCACTGATCCAATGGACTGTTATCAGGCATGAGCTGGGCCATGAAGATGGCACATATGAATACAAACAAACACAAATTACTTGACTTAAGAATGGCACAGGTAACTACAAATAACTACAAATAGAGTAAAATGCTTTGTACACCAGGCATACAAGAAGGTACAAAATACATTGGAAATGCAAGAAACCAAAATACAATACAAATATCATACAGTCAAGGAAGCGGTTACAATAAACAAGTGCACCAGTAAGGAGCAAGTGCAAATTGAGCAAAGGTAGAGTGAGAACAGTCGATGGTTGCCACCACCACACTTCCACCAATTACTTACTTGCTATTGCTACTACTACCTGCCCCACAGCCAATGGATGAAGCTGCTGCAGATGTAGTTTTTAGGTGCAATAACGTTTTGCCCCACAGAACCTGCCAGCCTTTGTGGCACCTTGCTGGCACCTCTTCCTTTACTCATGCTTCTCTTTCTAGTCATTTCATATAGTTGGAGTTTTAATATCACAGAAAAAATAAAGACTACAGTAAAACTAAATGCCAGCAGCAGCAGACAATGCTGCATCAGGAATCAGCAGTCTTTTTGTCCCTTTTGACTACCCAGAAACCAGATATTGTGATGTGATGGTGGTTGCCTTAAACTGTCTTGCAGCATTTCTTGCTACAATTGCTGTTAACACAGTTACTGTAAAGGCAACTGTGTTGGTCAAGAACTCATGCTAAAACCCTGCTCTGAGCAGGGTTAAGGAAATTGGGCAACCTGAAACGTGATTTATCTCCTTCATTCTAATTTTATTTTGTTGGGCTTGCTTAAAGAAAAATATATCAAGTGTTCATATTAACTCCATGGGGTTTATTTTATACTGGCAAAATGTGTTTAGGGGGTTTGAGACATAACTCAAGAAAATTTTCGTAAAATTGGTCTGAAACTTGGCATGGTTGTAGTCCAAGAGGAGACATTTGGTGCATTTTGATGATTATCTGATTTAAATTGTAGATTTGGCACCATGGTGAATTTTGAGGTAATTCTGGGTGCTGTGCATACCTCATTAATTTTTCCAGGGTATTATGTGTTAGTCTTGTAGTACTCAATGAAACTTTTTTTTTTTTATATATAGATTTTCTCTTAACTCCAAGGACTGACAGAGTTACGGCTTGTTAAAGATGAAATGTTATCCTATCGAATTTTCATTTTTGTTAATTTTTATGCTTTTAATATATTTGTTTTCAGTTAGTATTTCTTAGGGACTTAGTCTTGTAGTTCTCACTGAGATTTGTTTTTATATATAGTTTCTCTTTAACTTCCAAAGATTGATGGAGTTACAGCTTGTTAAAATTGCAATATTATCTTTTTATACTTCATTTTTATAATTCCTTAAGAAAAGAAAATTATAACAATAGAGTTTTCCATCATAAGAAACCATAAGAAAAATACACTAATAAAAAAAGAAATTGTAATAAAGCATAAAAGGAATTTTTTTACATGTTTGGGGGATAATAAAGTATTTCAAAGCTTTATATTTAAACCTTGTGCTTTACAAAGCATTTTTCTTAATTAATAATTACATCTTGTGTATGCTCCAAGCTTTATCTTCCCTCTGAAAAGAAAACTATAAATTTAATGCCCAAAACATTAGATTAACGCCCTACTCTGGGCGTGGCCAACCGATTGAACTGAATGGACGTCTAAACAACTAGCTCAAAAGAAACCCCTTAAATCCTGCTTTTACGGTTCATTTCCTGCACAATGGCACAAGATTAAATCAATAACCTACTGGTGGTCATCCCAATAACTATTGCTTGACCAGCACATGGAAATTTATTTGATTGCAGCTGCATATCGGGGCCCTCGTCACCTTTCAGCCTACAAGTGCATCAGAATGGAGCCTGTTTCTACAGACAACAGCGGAGAGTAATCTAATAGAAATCGACAGATGTTTGCTGAAATTCTACATCATATGGAGAGACTGGTTGTAGCTACAAGAAAAATACAGAAGATATTGTAGATTTATCGCAATGGGCCTGTATTTGAACCCAAACTAGTAGAGGCTGAGGATGGCTGGCGCAAGGCTGGGGCTAAATTATACGATCAGGAGCAGCTAATACATCTTCTTTGGACCGCGTTGAAGACCTTGAAAATCGCAGCCTGAAATAACCTCAGGTTTGTGGGGTTCCTGGAGGGCTGCAAGGAGAATGATGTTATACTGTTCCTACAAAAGAGCTTCCCCTGTCGGACAGGAGATGTGAAACCCCTGGGAGATAGAGCACATAGAACCCTAGCTCCACGCCTGGCTCCTGGTGGATGCCTTCATACCATCCTAGCCCGATTTCTCGGTTTCAGGACCGTGAACTGATTACCCATTTGGCTCGGCAGAAAAAGAACTGTTTTGGAAGGGCCATAAAACTCAAATCTTTGCTGACTACTGCAAGAAGTTTCTAACAGGCGAAGGGCCTTTACAGCAGCTCGTGGGGTGCGTGCTGAGCTGGGACTCGAGTATTCTCTTCGATACCCTGCGTCTCTTTGTATTGTGGTGAATGGGTTGCCATGGGTCTTCGACAACCTGGCATCTGCTGAGGACTTTATATCAACCCAAGCTCCCAAATTAAATTGGGGCAAGTTACGTGACAACCGCAGCTCCGGGGCCTTGCCTGCACACCCTGTCTCGATGGACACTGCCAAACTCAGGGCCTCTGATGCATTATGCTTCTACCCCTCAGTCAGCCAAACAACCTGTGACTCCTCGGCATCTCCTAAAATTTCCTGGCAGCAAGAAAAGAATAGGAGAAGGGCTAGGATTGAGGAAGGGCACATAGACAAACTCCACAGCTCTGTTCTAGAAGCAGAAGCCGAAGTTGTATCCCTGAACCTAATGGCTCTCAAGATACACTAATCCCAGATATGAGTAACAATCAATATAAGGCACTGATGGATCTTCCTTCTGAAGATGTTCCCCATGATTGCCTCTTCCTCCTAGGCGCTCCCGTTCAGAGGTTCGAAGTCTTCAGCTGCAAAGCATCTTCTTTGGGCCGAGGAACCAGCAGGCACTCCTTAGGAAGACTATGTGACCTCGGCAGCTGTGCCAGCCATGGAAACAACCTCAGGCGATATGGATATTTCTACTCCTGCTGTTGAATCAGCAGGCTGACTGTGCTATTATATCCTTTTTTATCAATACGTTTATTCAAGGATAAGACAGCCCTCTCCTCTGATTAGGAAGATGCCTATGGGCCCCAATGTTAAGGGGTCTGTACCTTAGAGGACGGCTGTGAGCGGCCCTGGGATTATACATGGTTATTTATTCAGGGCTTTTTTTTCTCTTTATATCTCCTGCTGTTACAAAATGCTGAACAGGTACTTTATGTGTTAGCCCTTTAGCTGCGATGACTAATGGTGCAGGGGATGTGTATATATTTTCACTTAGGGCTCATTTATACTTATTCTTGACAACACTACTGGAGTGTCTAGAGGGCCTGGGGGACCCTTATCATTTCCAACCATCAGTCTGATGGATGGCAGTTTATAGGCCACTGTTGCATGGAAGTTTTCGTTTTCCCTTTCATTTTATTTTACAGGGGTTACAAGGAGAGCCATTTCACTTTTTTGATATGGGTTTCTGGGGCCATATACCTCCAGCGACTTCTACTGGTGTCTGGGCCTTTTTTACTAACACTTACAGTGGATGCTGGTCACGTGTGGGTTTGTGAGGTAGTGAACAGGGGGTGCGGGATTAGGTACTGTTAATAAAATGGTTTAAATCCCTCCTGTCACTGGGGTTGTAAATATTAGTTCTTTTTGTTTCAGGTTAAAATGTTTGTATTATGGTACTATGCTATCTCTTTTATGGCAATCTTATTCATGGGGTGAGGATGTGCCCTCAGTACTAGAAGAGGAAGTAAGGAGGAAATGGTGCTAAACTCAGACCTTTTCTATATTGTTTCCAGTCACATATTCCTGCTGATCTTTTTCATTGTTGGTTTAAATGGAGACTAAGCTGATTTCATGGAATGTGAGGGGCTTAATTCCCTATTAAGTGGAAGAAAGTTTTACTTCACTTAAAAACTAGGTCCTATGGTGGCCTTCTTGCAAGAGATGAAACTCTCTGCGGGGAAGCCATGAAGCTTAAACAGGGCTGGGTGATTAAAGAACTTCACAGTGTGGCACCCTCTCATAAGAGGGGGTCTCTATACTTTTCATAAAATTTGGGATGGAAGGTGAAGGACTATATACGAGATCAGGAAGGAGATAGATTATAGCGAAGTTGAAACCCCTGAAGGCCCCTTGGTCCTGGCCAACCTATATGCTCCCAACCAGGATTGCCCGCAATTTTTTCATACAGTCAATCAGGCCCTGATGGATTTTAACAAAATAGAGCCCCAATACTTTTAGGAGGGATTTTAATTTAACATTAGATCATTCAATAGATAGAAGCAATAAATCCCTGAACCCCATAGACAGGCTAGGAGAGCAGTAGGAAACTAATGTCCGAACTCGGGCTAATGGATGCATGGAGGGCATTACACCCAGGAATGCATGATTATTCATGTTTTTCCCGGCTTATGGAACTTCCAGCAGGATAGATCTCTGGCTAATATCTTCTAGGTATGTGAAAAGGTGATCAGGGCCTTGATGCACCCAATTTATGTTTACGATCATGCCCCTCTGGAATTAGTTATTAAAAGGGACAGGATTCCTACCAGTCTCCCACATGGTGTTTGGATCCTCTCCTGCTAGAGGATGCAACTTTTCTAGATTGGATTGGTCCGCAGTATTAGAATACTGGACGGACAATGACAATGGGAGGTATCTGATTTGACTTTATGGGAGGCCTTTAAAGCTACTATTCGGGCAGAATATTTGCCTTTGCTGTTGCCAGGAGGCACCGCTGTGAAGCGGCCAGAGGGTGTTGGAGAAGCAATTATATAATTTGGAATCCCAGTACAAAGCTCTCAAAAATCAAACCCCGTTTTCAACTCTATTAGCACAATTAGCCAGCACACGAATCTCCCTTAATACCCACTTATCTCAGCAGGCTGAGCTAAATCTCCGACACATCCACCACGCTTTTTGGGAAGGGGAAAAGGCCAGCAAGCTTTTGGCCTACTGTCTTAAATGACAGCAAGTCTCCAAGGTGATATATGCACTAGAGGATACGAAGGGCTCATGTCGCATTTAACTCTGGGATAAATTTAATCATGTCTCAATTCTATGAAAATTTATATGCTTCTCCAAACCCCCTGATCCAGCTAAGATTCAAGCTTTCCTATCCTCACTACCTATTCCCAGAATTTCTGGTTGTGAGACCAAACTGTTTGAAGACCCAATAACAACGGAAGAAGTGACCCAGGCGATTCACTCTATGAACACACGTAAAACCCCAGGGAAAGATGGATTGCCTATAGATTTGTACAGACTTTGGGGAGTTGATTTGGCCCCATATTTGGTTTGGGTATTCCATCACTCCTTACTTAATGGACATCTGCCCCTCCATGAGAGAAGCCACTATTACAGTGCTTCCCAAAAAGGGAAAGATCCGTTGTTTCCAGGTAGTTATCGCCCCATCTCCCTTATTAATGTAGATGCCAAATACTGGCCAAGGTGCTTGCTGGTCGGCTTGAACCTCTTCTGCATGGTTTGGTTAACCCTTCCCAAGCGGGCTTTATTAAGGGCCGTCTGGGGTTGGATCTCATAGAACCCTAGGGTCCCTAATGCATTCTTTTAAATTTTCATCAATCCCCTCAGTAGCTCTGGCCATCGATTGAAAAGGTCTTTGATTCGATTGAATTACCCTTTCTATTTCATACTCTCTCCACTATGGGTTTCGTCCGAATTTATTGCCTGGATAAGGCTTCTATATACTGCTCCCTTAGCCTTGGTATGACAATGGCACCCTGTCTCGCCCTTCCAATTACAGAAGGGCACAAGACAGGGATGCCCACTTCCCCTTCTTTTCATTCTAGCTATAGAGCCCCTGACCATTGCACTTAGGTCCTCCAATTCTATTCGGGAATTCAAGTGGGTGATGCCAATTATAAAACATTCTTATATGCAGATGATCTCCTTATTACCACTGAACACACTTCATTAGGGATTCAGACAATCTTTAACATCCTGACTGATTTCTCAAAGATATCAGGTTTAAAGTTAAATCAGTCTAAAACTGAAATCCTCGATGAACTCTTCAGTCTCTGGAGAAGAGTTTATTGCCATAGGGCTTAAATGGTCCCCCAAGGTATAAAATACCTTGGCATTATCTACATCAGATTCATCTAAAATGCTTGCAGCTAATTTCAACCCCTGATTGATACCCAGAGATTAGAGTTCAGAAGATGGAAAGCATTGAAGTGCTCACTTGCTGGTAAAATTGACTCGATCAAAATGATGGCCGCCCTAAGATGCTTTGTTGTTGGCTCACCTGCCCTTGGCTATACCCCAAAGTGGTTCCAGAAATTGGAGGCCCTGATGGGCAATTTCCTAATGGAGGGCACACCCTCTCGATACAGTAAACTTAAGCTTTGACAACACTGGAAAAGGAGGTTGAGGACTCCCTGGTTGCAGCGGTATCATATGGCCTTTGTTCTGTCTCGGACTCACAGATGGTTTTCTAAAATTGGACAGGCCTCTCCTAACTGGCTCCACTTAGAAGCATCCTAACTCACACTTCCTCATCAGCGGTCACCTTATATGGCAAGAAGAATTTACCCACGGGCCTCTCTCCCCTATATTATTATCAATAAAATACTGGAAGCAAGCAATGGCTCTGCTGGGCCATGACACGGCTCCTTGGAAATATATGCCTTTATGGGACAATCCGCCCTGAAAATAGGAAATCCACTTTGAACTGGAAAGTCTGGATGGTACAGGTATCTCTTCAATACAGGATCTCTAATCCCTGGATCTACTGTTATAGACTCCTTTGAATCTCTGAAGGCAAGGCACCATCTCCCTGCATCTCACTTTTGAGAGATCTCCCGTTAAGAGATGCCATATCTCACCTTCAAATTTCCCCTACCATAATACACAAGAAATAGCCCACACCCCATTTCTTCCTGGGGTAAATTTACCAAGAATAGAGCCAGCTGCATATATAGTGCTCTTAGAGAATCCACCAAAGACCCTCCCAAAAGCCAGATTGCAATGGAAAAAATTACAAATTTCTATTTGAACAACAATGGGAACAAGGATGAGTGCGAATCCATTTAGCCTGCCGGGATGGATGTACACGACTTATTATGAATAAGACCCTTCATACATGGTATAGAGACCTGGCTAAACTCATTAAGATGGGACTTATTTCAGCAGATACATGTTGGAGATGTGGTAACCCGGTGCCCACCTGTTCCATATACTCTGGGACTGCCCCAATCTTCAGCACTTTTGGTCAACAATTCAGGACATGTGCCAACAGGTGTTCCCCAATAATGTTCTGTACCCTCTGTTTGCTCCTTCTGGGCTACGATAACCTGACTGTGCCCAAGTACAGTCCAGAGCACAATGGATCACATTGGTCGGGGCACTGGCCAAGAGACTCATATTGATGAGATGGAGAACCCCAGAAATTCCGACTGTGCATGAGCTTCTCCTGGCACTTGCCCAAGAGGCCACATTTGAGAGGATCTCCAGTTTTGCCCAAGGCTCTTAGCCCAGTATAAGTGCTGGCAGCCTTATTTAAGGTCTAAGTATTGTCATAATACTTTTTCAATTCCATTTCTTAGATTTCTCCCTCCTCACAAATAGGTCTGGGTTTTGTTATCTGTAGTCCTCTTGTCCCTTTCTTCACTCTGGTTATATGTATGCCTCAGTAAAGATTGCCTTCTGTATATAGTTGATATTACAATCTGCAGGGTGGATGGACATACCTGAGGTAGAGTTGTTAGATTATGAATTAGGCCTATTGGTCATATCTTTCTCTTCTCTGCAATGTATGTATTTTCTTTTTACCAGGTTCCCTTCTATTGGGAGCAACCCTACATCGGCTTGTTAATCCCTGGATCCAAGGACTGTAATATGGACATTATCTTGAATCATAATTTTTTTCTTTTTTAAAGTTTGCAACCAATGGAGTGAATATTTGTTAATTTTATTCACTGGCCGTACTAAATGTTGCATTATGAGTCAGAAATGAATGTGTAATACTCAGCCTCTATGTGTGTGTTCTGTCCAAAATAATAATAATAAAATGTTAAACGACAAAGAATAACCCCTACTCTGAATTCATTTCAAAGCTTATCAGATTATGAGAGGAGAGAGAAAAACATTTTATACACATAAAGAAAAAAAAAGAATTCCGTTCTCTCTTCCTCCAAATGAGATATTTAAATGTTCACTGGGTTATATTGCATAAGTTCAGCTTTTAAATCGTCCAGGTCTGAACCGATATCCTCAGGTAGCCTTACATTTGTCTCAAAAAGATTTAGCTGAATCAATGTCTTCAAAAAAGTAAATTTTCTCTTGAAACAGTACTTTAAGCCTTACAGGAGCTAACAGACTAACCGCAAGACCAGCCTCCTTAAATTCAGTCATTATCTGGAGAAACGCTTGTGTCTCCACTTTGTTTGAAGGCACAAATCTGGGTAAAGATGAAATCTATGACCGTTATAATAATACTTTTTCACTGAGCGTGCCACCTGTAGCAGCTTATTACAATCATTTAAGCTGCAAAAAGTTAAAATAATAAATCTTGCCTTCTATATATCCTTAACAGGTTCCTTTACCGGGTGACTAGGAGGTCTATAGACATTTTGAGTAGGAGTGGAGGTTCCAAGGCAAATACAGAACTTAAGGCTTTTTCACAGTCCGCTTTGCCTCAGATAATGAAATAGATCCAGAAAACCTATAAGGTGTAGATTCCTCCTCAAAGCATTATTCTCAAGGGGTTCCAACCTCGATGCTTGAGCCATTTGCTCATGAGAGAAGCATTAACTGCACCTTCTAAAGTCAGAGTTCTGGCATTCAAAGCTTTTGATCTCACTATCACTGTTCTTTTCAGCCAGTTCCATATTATTTATCTCTTCTCATTTGCCACACAGTGTGTAATAATATCTTCCAGTGAAGATTCAGTTCTCAAGGTCGATTGATGAGCTTCTACTTGAAATTCAGTCAGGAGGGACTGAATTGAAGCTAGCGTCAGTTTTCCCTGTTTGGGTTTGGCGCCTGGTCTGAGCACATCTGTACTATGGGAGGGGTTCCTGTTTCAGCCATTGCTCGAGACCCTGGGCCCTCACACCAAAGCTCCTCTCCGGAGATTTGGGAGAAACAAACTTATCCATTAGTGAGATTAAACCCACAAACTCAATAGTGTTTTCTACAAGAATTGATTTAAAACCTGAAGGTTTTAAAGATATTTTAGTGAGTTAAACAGAGAACTCGGAGCTCCACTTAAGCGTGACTTTCCTTCTCAACTGCTCAACAGCGCCCATCTTTTAATTTTTGTTTTTTATGTTGTATGTCTATTTTAAGTTGGCATTTCTTGGACGTAGTCTTGTAGTACTGATTCAGACCATTTTTATATATGGATTGTCCCTTAAATCCAAAGACAGATGGTGTTACGGCTTGTTAAAGTTGCAATATTATCCTATAGGAATTTTCAGCAGAAATTCATGAAGGTTATCTTCACCTTGTAATTTCTCCTTATAACTTCACCATTGGTAACTCCTACTTTACCAGACTGTTTCCTTCTAGGCATTCTGCTATGCATGCATATTTAGATATACAACACTTTACAAGACTATCACAGACAGTAAACAACACCATAAATATTTTTTTATTATTTTTACACAAACAATACACAACAGTGATTTCAGTGATTAAGGGGACACTCTCAAGATGCAATGGCTCAGGTAATTATAACGATGTTACTGTGTATATGAAACCACTAACTTCAAATAATTTACAAAAATAAAATCAATATAGTCAAACCACGCTGACACAAATAATTGATAAAACACATGAAACCATTACAGAACTAAAATTACAAGCCACAGAAAACAGGAAAAATAATGCACACAAAACACTGACTACAACAGCACTAGTCCTGCTCATACAGAAAATACTAATTTTGCTTCCTGCTGTTAGCTATTAACACAGCTCCTCTCCTCCAATGCATTGCCTCACTGCATACAACACAGAAAATGAAACTACAACTTAAACTAAATCAGGAAAATACCATAAATAATTGGTCATCTAGAGGCACAAGGGACACTGGAGATTTTAGGGAGTGATTTGGTTGAAAAAGCTGTGTGTTTAAATGCTTTGCAGAGATTCAGAGCATATTTAAAGGGACACTATCAGCTGTTGTGCCGTTTTTAAAGTGTAGGTAATAAATGTGCCTGAAGCAAGTAGTGGAATGTAAAATACATACATGGCAAGAGATGTGCACATTAATGCAAGATATGCATTGGGCCCGATTCTACAAGTATGGCACAAGTTGCACTAAAGGTGACTTGCATCAATTCCATTATGCCAAGAACTATGTACCCAATTCTGGAAGGGGTAGGGTTCCAGCTAAGTCCTGTGATTTGCAAAATCCCACAGGTCGCCAAATAGAGGATGTACCTGAAGGGTCTGATGTAAGCCGCAACCCTGGATGTCATGGGCATAAGTGCTCCCCAGCCCCAAGAATAACATAAAAGCCCCCAGGGCTTGCCCATGCCCCAACCCCCAATAATGATTAAGAAGCTGTGCAGTGCTAGCACATGTCCCCATTGTCTACCATTCATTCATTGAGCATGTACTATTTTCAGTAGTACACATTCATACAGAGCTCAGTCGGTGGCTGGCGTGGTGGAGAGAGGTGGGCTGTGCCAGTCGCTGATTGAGTATGAGTCAGGGGTGTGGGGTGGACTACCACTGTTGGTGGGGGTGAGGGCCACTAGGCTACCAGGGAGAATGGTACCTGCATTTTATTGCATTAATATTGGGGATTGGGGATGGGGCATAACCTAGCCCTGTGGGGCTTTGTGTGCATTTTGGGGACCAGGGGAATGTGCAAAGCCTTGAGGGGCTCTTTCTTCATTATTAGGGTTCAGGCGGCATGACCTAGCCCAGCAGGGCAATACATATCTGGGGGTAGGGTATGGGGAGCATGATTACCCTGTGGGCTTTCCCACTAACAAGTTGTGGATCCGAACATGGGGGGCACATATGTTGGGAGCTGGCCCAGTGGCAGATCTGCACAACCCCTGAAGAGTGTAATCGCTTACACCAGCTAAAAGCTTGTGTAACTGTACTTTGGCAGATGTCCTCCAGGAATTGTTTAAGAATAGCAACTTTGGGGACTTTGTTGCTGCCCTTCAAGAATACGGCACAACTGCTGCTGTAAACTCCCTAGCACCAAGTTGCAGGGGTTTAGGGTTTAACTAGTGGAGTTGGTCCACTTTGGTGTAAGCAGCCTGTGACATGTCACAGGCTGCTTGACAAATACTGTATGTCGCAACTGCTGGCGTAACTTGTTACTTAGCCCATTTATTTGGTGCAAGTCAAGTTACACCCAGTCATAAGCTTTTGAGAATCATTCCCATTATTTTATAAAAACTACATTTTGGTCATCCTGACTGAAATGTCCATGGCATCATCCATGATGTAGAATAGTGCCAAGCCTGTGGGTAAGCTCATTCATGAATGAGTTAGTTATTTTTGGTCATATGTTAGTAAAGGTTGTATCTCTTACTGTCCATGCCATGGATTTCTGCAAAGATAACCCCTTCAAAAATGAGCACTCTAATCCATTTTATTTTGTATATAAACATTCAGTTGTGACTCTAGGCATACACATTAGTGCCACCTCTAGTGGGCATGCCTAGAGTCACAGCTTTATTTTTATGCACAAAATAAAACAGGTTAAACATTCATTTTAAAGGAATATCTCTGCAGAAATCCATGTCATGAACAGTAAGAAATATAACCTCTTACTAACATATGACTAAAACAACTAACTCATTCATGAATGAGTTCACCTGTGGGCTCGATGCCATTCTACCTTGTGGAAGCACACCTAAGACATTTCAGTCAGGATGATCAAAATATAGTTTTACAAAAATACATATACACTACAATAGTCTGCAGATCTCTTGCCATCTATGTATTTTACATTGCTAGTGCTTGCACCAGGAACATTGATTACCTACAATTTAAAATGGGCACAAAGCATATAGTGTCCCTGTGACAATGTAAACACTACACTGGGAAACAAGAGGTTAACCTCTTATTTGATGCTGAGAAATGCAGGGAATGCAACATGAACAGGCAAGGAGGGTGCCTCCCAGGTGTTGCTAATTAGAGGGATTGCTGAAAGGCAGAGAGAATCCAGCAAGGTGTTAGTTAGAAGCTGGAAACTGATGCAGGAGCAGAGACTTTTAGACAGAGAACCCTGCAAGATGGAGGGTGGAATGGGAGACTGGAACCAGAGCAGAAAGCAAGGAGGATGATTAAGTATTGGAGAGAGCCTTTGGGAAAAAGTTGAAACCTGCTGCTGAGAAACAGACCATTCCTAGAGCAGAGAGTCCTGAGGTAAAGGATCAGTCTAGCCAGCTGGGCAAAAACAGTGAGTGGAATGTGCTGCTGATAACAGTCTACAAATAAGGCAAAAGGAAAACTGTTGGCGTATTATTTGAGACTGTGCATTCAAAACTGCTGACCCACAAACCATTTGTTTTGTTTGAGACTATATACTGAACAAACTGCTGGCCCACATAGGTGGTTCAAAGATTCCTTTGTCAAGTCAGCCTGAAAGAACTGTTTTGGATTAACCTTTATGTTGCCTGACCAGGCTGGAGAAGTTGAGCTGAATGACTATCGTTTCTGGAGTAACAACTTATATTTGAAGTAATAAAGTACATTTTGTTCTGTGAACTTCAAACCCAGCATGTTTCTTCTCCATCTACCATAGGCCAGCTTGGCACACGTGGTGTGAAAAGTGGGATTTGAACCCCTGCTGGAGTGAGCAGGACTAATTACATTCTGGAAAATGGATATGGAGAAAGTGCTGAAGTTCCTCACTGAACAACATCAGACTTTCAAGCAGCTGGCACAGCAGCAGCAGGAGGCACAACAATGGATGCAACAAGCACAACAGGCTCAGCAACACCAGCAGCAGCAGGAGGCCCGACAATGGGCCCAAAAGCACAACAAGCACAACAAGAGGCACAAAGCAGTTTCTTATACAGCTGGGGCAACAACAACAGCAGCTCCTGCAGTCCTTGGTGCAACAGCTGCAACAAGATCCTACTGGTGAGGCTGGTCTGGCTATCATGGGGCCAGGGTCCTAGGATGAATGCCATACTGACCAAAATGACATCTGAGGATGATCCTGAGGCCTTTCTGGTAATGTTTAAGCAAGTGGTGGAAGCTGCTGGATGGCCCAGACCCCAGTGAGCTGTCCACCTTGCTCCCTGTCTGACCAGGGAAGCCCAGGCAGCCTATTGAGCTATGGACAGTACCATAGCCAGGGAGTACACAGAGGTGAAAGCAGCAATCCTGGAGTGCCTAGGCATCAATGCAGAAAGTTACCAACGGAGGTTCCAGAGCTTCAAATTTGTAGCAGGTGCATGACCTAGAGCAGTGGGACAACAACTGCGGGACCTGTGTTGGCACTGACTAAAACCTGAAGGACACAGTGGCCCCGAGGTGGCCAAGTTAGTCATCTTGGAACAATTTCTGAACATTCTGCCCGAGAATTCAAAGCTGGGTCTGCAAACAGAAGATCACCATGCTAGCAGAGGCCATGCAGAGCTCAGAACAAGTGTTGGATGCTGAACTTTCCTCCCACCCCATGATCCAGTTTATAAGGCCACCTGGGAAGATGGAGAATCATCCCAGGAGCCAAACTGAAGGAATAGTGGCTGTAAATGTGAAAGGACCTTGGGCATGTAGGGAGGGATTATGGGCCAAATAAGGGTCAGAATCTGGGAAAGATGACAACCCAGCAGCCCAGGGAGACATTTCCTGAGGGCCTGCTGCCTAAACCCGTGGCTCACCCAACAGCCGAGACACAGGGGCATGTTTCTCATGTGGACAGAAGGGTCACTTTGTGAAGAACTGCCCCACATAGACAGTACCTTCATAGACTGCACATTTACAGATGTGTATTCACTGTACAGTGAGGGTGGGGGCTCTGAATCATGAGATTTTGTGATCCCTGTCGAGGTAGAAGGACAGAGATGGAGGCTCTGGTAAACTCAGAAGCCACCAGACCCTAGTCAGGGTGGCCCTTGAACCCCTGATGCTGGCAGGACCAGAACCTCGTCCCTATCCAATGTGTGTATGGGAGGTAAAGGCTTACCCTGGTGCTATGGTTACACTTACTCTGGGGGCCAAACAGAGACTATAAAGGTGGGGGTTGCCCGGGGTTACCCTATCCAGTGTTACTGGGGAGATTGGAAATGGTTTGATGACTTATGGAAAGCAGACTTATCTTTGCTAAGTACCGGTCTCAGGGTCATGAAAGGAGAGGGACAGCCACCTGCAGCTGGGGAAGTTTTTCCTTTCCTGGACCCAGGGATTTGTAATGCACAGACAAAAACCTGAAAATCTAAGAGAACATAGGGCAGCAAAGGAAAGGGGTCCCAAGGGCAGGTGCACAGGAGGGAGGTGAAGCAAAGGCAAAGTGGGTCCAGTTCCACAGCCTGACCTAACGCTGATCCACCTAACCAAAGTCCCGGAGGGCCATCCCTATCAGAGCAAGATGTGTTAAAGCACTGCCAGATATTGCCAAAGAACAACAGGCCGATGGTATGCTCAGTCGGGTATACACCCAGTTGGCTGTCAGGGAAGGGAAGTGGTAGATAAGAATCAATAGCACGCTATCCTCATTTTGAGTTACAAAGGGTATCCTGTATCAAAGTGAGTAAGGAGGCCCAGACAGGGGATACCCAGCATCAGTTGCTAATCCTCGAGTCTTTCAGGGGAATTACTCTCCTTTGCCCACTCTATTCCTGTGGCAGGTCACTGTGGGTAGAGAATACATGATCCCAACTGTTGCCCTGATTCTTTTGGTCGGGCATCTATCAACATGTTAAAGATTATTGTGTATCTTGTCCTGAGTGCCAGTTAGTAGCTCCAAAGAACAATTCAAGGGCCCCTTTAGTACTCTTACCTGTTATGGAGGCACCAGTTGACCGGATAGGGTTGATATAGTGAGACCCCTGGAAAAGAGTGCAGGGGTACCAATACATTCTGGTGATTGTAGACTATGCTACCCAGTACCCTGAGACCATCCTGTTATGAAGCATTTTGACAAAATTGTTGCGGGAACTATTAAAGGTCTTTAGTCATATGGGAATACGAAGGAAATGTTGACTGACCAGGGAACTAACTTCATGTCCCGCCTGACTCATGAGGTTTGTACTTTATTGGAATCAGCTCCACAAGGACCTCGATCTACCATCCCCAGATGGATGGCCTCATGGAGCGATTCAACAAAAGCCTTAAAACGATGCTTAGAAAGTTCATAACCACTGAAGTCAGTGACTGGGACAAGTTACCTCCTTATTGATATTCACAATGTGGAGGTCCCTCAAGCTTCTAGAGGGTTTGCTCCTTTTGAACTCCTCCATGGGTGCCACCCACAAGGTGTTCTTGATGTAGTAAAGGGTTGTGGGAGAAACCCGACCCCAAGACTGAAAGTGTGGTGCAATGTGTCCTGCAATTGAAGGAAAGATTAGATTGGATGGGAAATTTGCCTGAGAAAATCTGGTGAAGGCTCAACAAAGACAAGAGTACTACTATAATCAGACAGCCCAGCTGAGGGAATATAAACCAGAGGATCAGGTCCTAATTTTGTTGCTGAGCAGCCAAAATAAGCTTCTAGCCAAATGGAAGGGCCTTACGAAGTTACCGGAGGGTGGGCCCAGTTGACTATGAAGTTTGCCAGCCAGAAAGGTGAAAAGAGACCCAGATCTACCATGCCAATTTGCTGAAATTCTGGAACCAGAGGGATAGCCTATTGATTGCCCCTGAACCAGACATAGTGGATCTTGGACCCCAACTGCCAGATGACAATCTAGGGATACAAGACCCAATGGGAGAACAGCTGTCTCACAAACAGAAACAGCAACTAGGAGAGTTGGTAAGCCAGTTTTGGATGTTTCTCCTTCCTCCTGGGACAACCCATATGATAGCTCATCATATAGAAACAGAGCTAGGAGAGAAGGGCAGCAACCATATCACTTGCCAGAAGCCGTATGAGAACTGTTAAGAAGGAGTTACAGGACATGCTAGAGTTGGGGTGACTGAGAATCCAGCAGTGATTGGTGTAGCCCTAGTGTTAGTACCAAAAGAAGGTGGACTACCCATTTCTGTATTGATTTTGCAGGGTCAATGCCATCTCAAAGTTCAATGCCTACCCCATGCCTCAGGTAGACAAACTGTTGGATAGACCAGAGGAAGCCAAATACATCACGACTTTGGACCTAAAGAAAGGGTACTGGCATATCCCTTTGACGCAGAGTCTCAGGAAAAACAGCATTTGCTACCCCTTTGGGCTATACCAGTTCTGTACCATGCCTTCGGCTTACATAGGGCACCAGCAACCTTTCAAAGGCTCATGAATCACTTGTATGCACCCCATGCCCACTTATGCAGCTGCTTACCTAGAAGACATGGCAATCCATAGCACTGATTAGGAGTCCCATGTATACAAGGTGGCAGCTATACTACAGTCCTTATGAGAAGCAGGGCTGATGGCCAATCCAGCAATGTGTAATAGCAAGCTGAAACAAAGTACTTACGGTACTGTATAGCAATGGACAGGTGAGACCCTTGGTCAGTGAGGTCCAAGCCATAGCCAAGTGCCCAGTACCACCACAAAAACCCAGGTGAGGGCCTTCCTAGGGACTGGCAGGGTATTACTGCTGGTTCATACTGCACTTCTCTACCCTTGCCAGCCCCTTACAGACCTCACCCAGAAATCTGCCCCAGTAAGTTCCAGTGGTCAGAGGAGGTGACCAGGCCTTCACACAACTCAAAGCAACACTGTGCAGAGATCCAGTGTTATGCAGTCCTGACTTCAACAGGACCTTTATCCTGCAGACGGACACCTCTGAAGTTGGGCTAGGAGCCATGCTGTCCCAGGAGTTTGAAGGTGAGAACATCCTATCATCTACCTCAGTCAAAAACTCTTTCCCGTGAGAAAAACTATGCAGTGATAGAGAAAGAGTGTCTCACAGTCAAGTGGGCTGTGGATGTCCTCCACTACTACCTGCATGGCTGACAGTTTATCCTGGTCACAGATTCATGCCCCTCTGAGGTGGCTACAGGTGATGAAGGATGACAGTCTCCGCATCACCAGGTGGTACTTGGCTCTCCAGCCATTTTCCTTTATGGTGCACCACTGGGCTGGGACCCAGAATGGAAACACGGACTTCCTGTCCCAGGAGGGAAATGGTCAGGGACTGACCAACTGTGCCTTCGTACAAAGGGGAGGTATGAGACAGTGTAAACACTACATTGGGAAATGGCTGAGGAAATGCAGGAATGCAACATGAACAGGCAAAGGGGTGCCTCCCTAGGTGCTGCTAATTAGAGGGTTGCTAAAAGGCAGAGAGAATTCAGCAAGATGTTAGTAAGAAGCTGGAAACTGCTGCAGGGAGCAGAGACTTCTACAGAGAACCCTGCAAGATGGAGGGTGAAATAGGAGACTGGAACCAGAGCAGAAAGCCAAGGAGAATGATTAAGTATTGGAGAGAGCCTTTGGGAAAAAGTTGAAACCTACTACTGAGAAACAGACCACTTCTAGAGCAGAGAGTCCTGCGGTAAAGAATCAGTCTAGCTAGCTGGGCCAAAAACAGTGGTGGAATGTACTGCTCATAACAGCCTACAAATAAGGCAAAAGGGAAAACTGTAGGTGTTTTATTTGAGACTGTGCATTCAAAACTGCTGGCCCACAAACTGTTTGTTTTGTTTGAGACTGTATATTGAACAAACTGCTGGCACACATAGGTGGTTCAAAGATTTCTTTGTCAAGTCAGCCTGAAAGAACTGTTTTGGGTTAACCTTTATGTTATCTGACCAGGCTGGAGAAGTTGAACTGACTGATTATGCTTTTCTGGAGCAACAACTTACATTTAAATTAATAAAAGTACATTTTGTTCTGTGAACTTTAAACCCAGCGTGTTGCCTCTCCATCTACCATAGGCCAGCTTGTCACAGTCCCTTTAACACCAAGGGCTCAGATTTCAAGGCCCTGTTAGATCAGGGCATCTTGTGCTGATGTTCGACTGTGGCAACTTAGGTGCACCAGGAACCTGCACCGATTCCCTAAATGATGGGGTCTTGGTGCCAAACTCCCTAGCTTTCTGCAAGTTGTCCTGTGCACGAACACCTGGCACACAGGTGGGGAATGCCGTAGCCTGCAGCCATGCTGGGCAGCATTGGCAGCCATAGAAAGGACACACTGGCTGCTGGCAGGGTCTGTGGAAGGCAGGCCAGGGCAGGTTGGGGGCTGGGAGGGTGGTGGCTGACCACAGTTCCATCTGAGGCAGGCTTTGGGGGCAGTACTTTGACCTGTGGGGCTCTGGACCTCACAAATGATGGCCCCATTCAGAAGACACTTGGTTGGGTGCAGATGGGTAGCAGAGGGCTGTAATGGGGCACAGCCACCATGCACCATGGCAGGGCACATGGATTGGCACATGGACCATTAGACCAGCTCCTGGCTGGTCTAACTCAATAGCCCATACTTCCTTGTCAGGGGTTGCAGAATCCCATTAAGGGATACTGCAGTGCTGTCCTAGTGCAAAACCACCCTGCTGTACACACCATTGCATCCATCACAAGGATGTTTGCAAGGCTGATCAGCACAGGCAGACCCCTAAGGTGCCACAGGGTTGTCTGAAAATCAGGACTGGTGCATGGTGAGGTGCAAGGTGCACCATGCACCATTTCTACATAATGGCAAGCCCTTAAGCCAGTCCTGAGCCTTTGAAAATCGAGCCACGACTATCTTTTAAGATTGCACTTGGCAATATAGCTCATTGTAGCACCATGTGACATCTAATAGCATGGATCATAACAAACTGCACCTTAGGGCACAATCTGCAGCAAAGTTACCAAATTCACCATTTAAAGTTCTACGGTCAGGCAAAGTTAAACTTTGCCTTGTGGATTAAATTTATGAATTTTGCCAAATTTGCACATTTTTTCACAAAGTGAAGTTTCCTAATGACACTCTTCACTACTCCCCAAATGCCTGGACAAACAGGTGGGTTTTCAGACCCTGATTAAATGCCTCAACCAAGGAGGCCTCCCTCGGGCCCTTGGAAGAGAGTTCTATAGGATCGGCCCACCACCTTAAAGCCCGGTCCCCTAAAGTTCCCCACCCACATTCCACTATTTGACAGTATGCTTTGCTTCACCCAGTATGGCATTTCATGTAACGTTTACCTGGCAAAGTGCACATATTTGCCTAGTGAAGACTATACATTGTGGTTCTTTGCCAGCAAACGTGTTTGTGAAGTACCACTACATGTAATTTTCACCAGGTGAAACAGTGCTTTGCCAAACAAAACTCTTCAAAGTTTTTTCTTTTTAAATTACTGTTACATAGATACTGTCAACAGACAAGGGCCTATGGCCCACGCAGTCTGCCCATTTGAGCTCGTAAGATCACTTTAAGTTTTTCTAGAAGTCTGTTACCCTTATCCCTGACCTCCAGGATTCCCTTATGCTTATCCCATGCATTCTTAAATCCTGTGATTGTTTCATCCCCACCACTTTCTCAGGCAGTGTGTTCTACTTGTCCACCACCCTTTCTGTGAAGAAATTCTTCCTCATGTTTCCTCTGACTTGCCCTCCCTCCAACTCCATCCTATGCCCTCTAGTCCTGGAACATCTTTTTGCTGGAAATAGTGTTTTCCTGCACTTTGTTCCTCCGTAAAATACTTGTATGTTTCTATCATATTCCCCTCTCCCTTCCCTCCTCCAGGGACTACATATTCAGGTCATTCAGCCTCTCCTCATAGGAATTGTGATGCAATCCAGTACCATCTTTGTTGCCCTCCTCTGAACCTTCTCCACCCTGTGTATGTCCTTATGTAAGTAAGGTCTCCAGAACTGGACACCATACTCCATGTGGGGCCTCACTAGTGTCTTGTACAGTGGAATTATGGCTTTTCTTTTCCTGCTGGTGATGCCCTGCCTATGCATTCCAGCATCCTGACTTGCTGCCTTGTCACACTGTTTCCTACTTTACTTTTGTAATCAAACTTTATTCAAGTTTGTACGAGCAGAATCAAACACAACCCTCCAAACTATGCAAAGCAATAAATCATAGATAAGGAGGACCAAAGCGAAACCAAAGACAATGGTTGACTGACATGAGACACCAATTACGCACAATAACAAGTCAGGATTTCTACAGGGATACCTCTTCTCTTTCCACCAAAAGTGAAAAAGGAGCCAAGCGGCTCCGAAATGTAACTTGTTGCAGCCTAAGAAAATCAGTAATCCATTCCATTTTCAAAATCCTCATACAGTTTTTACCCAATTTATTTATTTATTTATTGAATTGTTTCATCAGGAGGGCACACTGAACAACAAGTTGCTCATCTCATGGTGAGACCTGGGGAGGGGTAACATAGGGTTGTGAAGGATAATCAGTTACAATAGTATGTGGATAGTACAAACAATACAACATTGTAAGATTATGCAACAGATGGAACACAAGGTATTGTACAATAAACAGTAGTGGAACATTGGGTAAATTACAATACATGTCTAAAATCGTACAAAAGAACATATAAACGTACAAAACAGTAATAATGCAGCAGAACCATTATAGTGCATGAGTGTACCAGGAGCAGGCTCAAGGTAGTATGCAAGTGCTGTTGGAGTAAAAAGGATGGGGTAGGTTATGCATACGGGTGACCCAGAAGGGCAGGTGGAGAAGAAAGGGGAGAGGAGAGATAGCAATTTCCTGATTCCCTTCAGGATGTTGAGAACCCTGCTGGAGGGGGTCAGGGTAGGAAGGCAGAAACCGGGGATAGGTATTAAGGAGGGTTAAAGCAGGAAGAGCTGAGGAGAGGTAATTGTGTAGGGCAGAGGTAAGGAAGTAATTGAAGGAGGCATGTCATATTTCAGGGGAGGAATTCCAGATTTTATGGGAAGCAATGGGTGAAACCAGTCTGACCAATGAGGGTGGATGGCAAGGGACCATCAAGGTTCAGGCATCATTAGATCTGAGAGAGTGGGTGGGGAGGTGAAGAGAGAGGATGTGAGATAGGAGGGGAGCACTCTAAACTAGAATGTGGAGGTTAGTTTGGCACAGTGTAAGATGCGTCTGTGAGATAGTGGAAGGAAGGTTAGAGGTGATAGAGTTAACAGTGGTGAAAGCAGGAAGGAGTCAAGATCAAAGCAGCAGAAGGAGTTAAAGAGAGTGTCCAACTTGGTCAAGGAAGATCTGGGAGCAGCACCATAGACTATGTCACAGTAGTCAAAGATGGGGAGTATCATCTTCTGGACAATTTCACGCCTGTAGTCAGCAGGACGCAACTATGATTCCTGTATAAAGCACCAAACTTGGGAGCAGTTTCTTCAAGATAGCATCGATATGCACAGAGAAGCTGAGGTGCTGGTCCAGCCAAACTCCCAGATATCTAAATGAGGAGGAGTCCTCCAGGATGGTCGCATCAAGGGTGTGGAAGGTGGGTAGGGCGGAAGCCTAGAGAGTCTCTGCCTGGTGCCAAAGGTCATTGAGACTGTCTTCTTGGCATTTAGAAAAGCTGGTGAGAAGCAAACAAGAGCTGAACTTGGTTGAAGTCATGCTGTAAACTGGTTTCCACAGCAGCAGGGTTTTTGCAGACTCTATAAAACAGTATTGTCAGCATACATGTGGATAGGCGAGGATGAGCAGGCTGTGGGAAGATCATTTAGGAAAATGGAGAAGAGTAAGGGACCAAGCACTGAGCCCTGAGGAACACCAGTGTTGATGGGGATTGGAGGGCAGGTGGAATCAAGGATTTTCAACTATTGGGTCCTGCCAGTGAGGTAGGATTTAAACTAGTTGGTGGCTGATGGAGCAAGGCCAGCTGAGGAGAGAGAGAATCAAGAAGCAGGGGATGGGAAACAGTGTTGAAAGCTTTGTCTAGGTAGACAAAGATGGCGAGGTGATCAGGCCATCATCCATCCCTGAAAGGATGGAGTCAGTAAGCCTGAGGAGGAGGTGGTTGTTGGTGGTTCTTCCAAAAGCCAGATTGGAAGGGTGTGAAGAAAGAGGAATCAGATAGCTGAGAGAGAACTAAATGTTCTTGAAGTTTGGCAAGGGTAGGAAGGAGGAAATAAGGCGATAGTTGCCAGGAGTGGATGTGTAACAGGAATAATTGGTTTTAACTAGTGACACGGATGCCACTTTTATCACGGACTATGGGTTCGGATATTTTAGATTTTGAACTGACGGTTTTGGTTCAACATCGGTTCGGATAGTAAAAAAGCAATGCATTCATTACACATATATGCAGGGGCGCACCTCTGCCCTGGAGCTCCTCACTGACGACTCTGAGGCTCCCTGACCAAAAGCCTCGGCTACAGGAGGATGCACCTCTGCCCTGGAGCTCCCCATCGATGACTCTGAGGCTCCCTGACTGAAAGGTAATCTCATCAAGCGAACTGCAGTGCACAGCCTTGCCTCCCTTTGTCTTGATTTGTCAAATTGGTGCCGTTTTTGCCTCTTGGACTTTCTGCCCATTTTCTCAAACTACTGAAATGCCTGCAAGGACACACAGAGCCACTCCGGTTGTTGCTTAAATTTAATCAGTGTATTTAGTGCTAAATAGGCATTTGTGCATGGACTTTACACTCTGTGCATCAACCAGGGCACAGTATTTTGAAAGTGGCGCCAAAACCAAAATTTTAATTTTCCCTAACCTGCCTACCGACCACTAAATAGCATAGGAAGCCTCATACAGTAAATTAATGTAGCTGAAAAGGCTGCTACTGAGCCAGCAGCCAGGAGTGCAATCTAAATTCTTCTCCTTGATTATTTTGAGCTCTTGTAAACCGATTTTATTAGCTTATCCTTTATGAAACATTGTAATTTCAAGTTGTTTCCCTCACTCTGCAAATATATTTTGAAGCAGCCGCTTAAACTGTATTTTGTTCTATAGCGCTATTTCAGTTGAGGTGGACACTGCTATTTAAATTTGATAAATTGCTCCCAGAAATGTGCAGTCTCTAACGCCTTCAATTCAGGAGGAGACTTGATTTTTCAGCTGTAGAGCTGCTCCGAGCTTGCCGGGTGCCAAGTGCCTAATAATTTCAGCACATGCAGTCAATAGCATACTGAGTACAGAACAACTGCACTCCAAATACAGATTGCTAAGTCTGAGAATGTAGAATTAATTTAATGTGAAATGAAACAGAATTGTGCAGACTATTAGCACACTTGATGAAATAATTCCACAGCCTGATATATTACTTATCTGTTATGCTACCAGTTTTATCATGACTGCCTAGAATCCAACATATTTGTTTTAATGCTGCATGTCCTAGTGAAACCTCACTTTACTGTGATTTTAAAGTAATAGATATCTCTTGCCATATCTTTACTGCCTACTTTTCTCCACCTCCCCCATAAGCCTCTCAAATAACAATCTCTTACTTCTTCCTATTTCCTGCATCTGTAGACTGCTCACCTCTCTCTCTTCCTCCTTAGCCTCGGCTACAGGAGGGCACCTCTGCCCTGGAGCTCCCCATCGATGACTCTGAGGCTCCCTGACCGAAAGGTAATCTCATCAAACGAACTGCAACATACAGCCTTGCCTCCATTTGTCTTGATTTTTGAAATTGGTGCAGTTTTTCCTCTTGGACTTTCTTCCCATTTTCTCAAACTACTGAAATGCCTGCAAGGACACAGGAGCCACTCAAGTTGTTTCTTAAATTTAATCAGTGTATTTAGTGCTAAATAGGCATTTGTGTGTGGACTTTACACTCTGTGCATCAACCAGGGCACTGTATTTTTGAAAGTGGTGCCAAAACCGAAATTTTAATTTTCACTAACCTGCCTACCGGCCACTAAATAGCATAGGAAGCCTCAAACAGTAAATTAAAGAAGCTGAAAAGGCTGCTACTGAGCTAGCAGCCAGGAGTGTAATCTAAATTCTGCTCCTTGATTATTTGAGCTCTTGTAAACTGATTTTATTAGCTTATCCCTTATGAAACGCTGTAATTTTGAGTTGCTTCCTCGCTCTGCAAATAAATTTTGAAGCAGCCGCTTAAAATGTATTTTGTTCTATAGCTATTTCAGCTGAGGTGGAGACTGCTATTTAAATTTGATAAATTGCTCCCAAAAGAGCAGTGCAGTCTCTAATGCCTGCAACTCAGGAGGAGACCTGATTTTTCAGCTGTAAGAGCTGCTCCGAGCTTGCGGGTGCCTAGTGCCTAATAATTTCAGCATATACAGTCAATAGCACATGAGTACAGAACAACTGCACTCCAAATACAGATTGCTCAGTCCTGCTTTCCCCACAGTAAGCAGCGACTATCCCCTCACCCACCACCACTCCCACCCTTAGCGGCTCAACTATATAGCGAGAATACGAAACCACGCCCCCAGCCAAAAATTAACTATCTTCTCACTTTGCCATTAGCAGGCTATATTTTCTGACAGCTAGAGGCGCCTGAAATTTGTACCTTTTCACTCAAAGCTCCCAGATCAAACCCTGCTAGCTAAATTAACCCTGCTCCTCTCTGAGACCTTTTTCCCAAACATCCCACTTCTAATGACACTCTCAATAAATTTCAATATGGCCATTAAACCATGTGCTACATTTCTCCTAGTCTCTATTTTTCTTAACCTTTTATCGGTCCAAATCTTATACCACCTCCCAAGGAAACCACATTGCTGCACCCACACTGTTGACTTCAAGCTCTCCATTGTGTGAATGCCTTTTCAATGGCCATGAGACACCTTCCCTTCTCATTCCCCATAAGCTCATCTACCACCTAGCCTACTCTCTGCATAAATCCTCAGTAATAACATACCCTGCCCACCCCTTTCACCCTTTGTAAGTTATGGTACCTTCTGTGCCTAGCCTTACTGTTAGCAGGATATTGAGCTAAACCCGGCTGTAATTAACCTTCCTCCAAATAATACAACACGGCATAACACCAAGGGACTCCGCATTGTACACATGAATATTAGAGCCTCCTTCACAATTTAGCTGAACTTGAGGCATGGGTCCTCAAAACCACCCGATATCCTTTGCCTGTCTGAGACATGGCTAAAACCCTCCACCGCTGATCCCCTTTGCACACTGCCCAACTATAATCTCATCAGACAAGACAGGCCCTCATCAAAACGTGGAGGTGGTGTTGCCATCTTCTATAAACAACACCTGCTGCTATCCCAAAACATCCTACCTCCCTATCTCACTGCAAAGCACTTCATCATGCAACATTACAACTAGGCTCAAAGAAATTATACATAATTTGTGCCTATAACCCTCCTGTTGGGGGTAGTAAGGGTCTTGAAGAACTCCTCTCCCAAGGAGACAGCACCGTCGGCCGTAGCGAGGTCCTCATACTGAGAGACTTAAACCTAAACTGGACTAGTAAATCATATCAGTCCTCTCACACCTTGGTACAAGGCCACAATCTTCACCAGCTGATTTCAGACCCAACCAGGATTATGACTCCCCTTGGACAAGCACGCTTATTGATTGGGTCCTTACAAACCACCCTGACAGCATAATAAGTGCAAGTACCCTTCCAGATGCAATCAGTGATCAGTCCCAATCTATTGCATCTGGTGATCTACCAGTAAACCATCTCCACCTCCAAAACTCATTACTTTCCGTAATCAAGCCAACTTCAATCAAACACAGTTTACACACGACCTCTCATTGATTGATTGGGCTCATACATACACCTCAACTAATGCCCAGACAGCCCTAGACTTCTTCCTCACCCACTTCTGTCCGCTCCAAGACACCCATGCTCCATGTGTCACTTGTCGTTTTCGTGGAACCCAGACAAAGTGGCTAACCAAAGACCTACTAACCCAAATAAGGGCCAGGGACAAAGCCTGGTGGCATTTTAAATCTACAGGGACTCAAACTGACTATAACCACTACTGTTATCTGAGAAGCGCTTGTAAAATAAACATTAAGCTAGCTAAAAGCTCTTTCTGCAGGGACCTGCTAACAAAGGTCTCAGGGGACTCAAGAAATTCTGGTCCACCATAAAACTCTCTGGGCACTAATCTCAGGGCCCACACAAGTGACATGCTGTTAAATGGCATACATTGCAACAACTTCGGTAACTATAGCCAACTCCTTCAATCGCCATTTCTCAGATCTAACAAACTACCTGACTGCCTTCCCTTCTGCACACTGCTTAGCCCCTAGCGATACCAAACCTCCAGTCTTGCACCCCTTTCAGGTTTCGGAGCATTACAAGAGGATAAGTGCTAAACTGCTACTCTCCATTCCTGATAATACCAGCCCGGAGTTGGATGGTCTTGAGCCCAGACTCCTGAAAGCTGCTGCCCTTTCATAGCCTCTCCTCTAACCAAAATTTTCAACCTGTCTCTATGCTGTGGTACAGTTCCAAATATCTGGAAAATAGTTAAAGTCACCCCAATTCCAAAAAGGGTGATCCTAAAGAAATCAAGAACTACTGTCCCATCGCAATACTCTCTGTACTAAGCAAAATACTGAAAAACTATTTGTCACCCAATCCATAGAATATCTCCAGAAATATAACCTTCTTTCTAGCTCACAGCATGGCTTCCCAAAGGTCACAGCACCTCCACCACCCTCCTTAAACTAACAAACATCTATACCTCCATGGACTTGAGCCTCCTGACAGGTGCAGTTTTCATCGACTTAACCAAGGCTTTCAACCTGGTCAACCACACCTTCTTCTTGCAAAAGCGGCCTTCTCTGGTTTCTCCCGGATACCGTGGCCTGGTTTGAAAGCAACCTGTCGGACAGAAAACAAGCTGTAGTTTTCAACTCAGCCGTATCTGATCTTTCATCTATCCACATTGGAGTACCCCAGGGCTCCATACTCGTCCCTTTGCTTTCTCTATATTCATTGATGACGTCCCATTAATTGCACCAAACTGCTCATCTTTGCTCTATGCTGATGACCTAGTTATCTACCACAGTGCTAGAACTGTCGCAGACTTAAACCACTCTATTGCCTTGGACTTGTAAATATTCATTTCTGGCTCACTGAGAACAAACTTCTTCTCAACTCTAGCAAGACATACTCCATGCTTTTTGACTCACCTTCTAGACTCAAATCGAATCACAATCCCTTTCAATCTTGTGTGCAGATGGCTCCCCACCGATTAGCACCAAATCCTTTAAATATCTAGGTGTTCCTCTCAATGAATCTCTTGACTTTGACCTCCACATTAAAACTATCTATAAGTCTGTCAATGCTAAGATAGGAAGTGCCTATCGTACTAGCTTCACCCTCACCCCTTCAGCCAGACTAGCTGTGGCACAGGCTTCCTTCTCCCAGCCCTAGCATATGGCTCAGTTATTTACCTATCTGCCTCAAAGTCCGCCTCCATAAATGGGACACCACCTACAATAGCATCTGCCGCTATGCCTCTGCATCACCACATTACAAACACCATTGCCAGCTCTATGCTGACCTAAAATGGCTGTGCCCCTCCACCCACCGTCTCCAGTCTTTTGGCTCATTAATTGACTGTGTTACCAGGACAGGTCTCCTCTATCACTTGCCTCCTTCTGGAATCACAACCTCTCACCTATGGGCTACGATCGACTGACTAAGCCCTTTGCACATTTCAAGATGTAGATCCAACATGGGAGCACGACTTTCTCTTTCATGGCTCCTAAACATTGAAACTCTATACCCACTTCTATCCGTCAAGTGACCACCCATGCTAGCTTTAAGAACTTCACCATGAACATCTGCATGCCGCTAACCCTGCACTTGCTTTAACCCACCTTGAACCTTTATTTCTCCTTGCCCTCTATTTTTCTCTAGAAAATCCACCTCTCTGACACCTCTTCCCTGCCTCTCTCATACCCTATCATGCCCCTCTCTCATCACCTCCCTCCCTCTCTTTCTCTCCTCCTACCACTCTCCTTCCTCTCCCTGCTCATTAACCACTCAGTGTGGCACTTATTGTATTGTTTCATATGCTGTCTCTTGCAATGCCTGTTTCCTTTCTGTTTTGATTTTCCTGTGTTTACTTGTCCAACCTGTATTACAGTCTGCATACTACTGTAACATTTTTCATTATCATTTTTTTTGTTGAAGCTATTGTCTCTCCATACCCTAAGTATTGTTATTCCCTCGAACTGTGCTGCTTTCATGTGCTGCGTCACGTGTATTTTGTATGTATTTAAACTGTTTTCTCCTGGGTCATGCCTGAAAATAGGCATTCTTATGCCTAGTGCACTTACCCAGTTACCAAAAGCAAAATAAATAAATAATTAAAACTTGCATTTAGCATGTTTACTATTTGATATTGCATATCGTTGCACTATTGTACTTTGTTATGACAAACTTTAAAATGCAAAATGGACTTGGGTAATGGGATGGGTTCAAATACCAAATTACTATGGCGGCAGTATATGTTACTAAATTTCACAGTTTCAGTACTGACAAAAGATTAGAAGTTTTGTAACAGATTTTGTTTCAAGAAAAGCAACATGTTTGCATTCTCTGTCGATAAACAAAACGACATTCTGTAATAATGTCCCCATAACACTAAAAGCTCATTCACTGGGAGCAGCTACTAGGTGGAGCTGACAGGTAGCATTTGCAAGTCTGGAAAGTGTCGGGAAGTGGAGATGGTGAATTTCCCAGTAATGCATGGCATCAGGTGTTATTTTTTGGGAAGCAAATGTTCAGATAGGTATATCTCAATCTCAGTATTTCTTGAAGCGACCTCTGCATTTTCAACAGCTGTGGAGGAAAGTATGTCTCAGTAAAATATTAAGGTTTGAGTATTACAAAATTAGACAAAATTTACAACAGCAAAAAGAAGAAAAAAAGAAGAATCAGCATTTATATAGTGCTTTTCGTACACAGTATTCCAAAGTGCTTTATAAGCAATGCTAGACTGGTAGTGAAGTGATTGAATGTGTGGTGGTGGCCATATCGCACATCATCACCCACACAGCCTGGATAATTGCATGAACTGGTTTATGGGAAGGGAATGTTGGCCAGGACACTGGGAATGTTCCCTGCTCTTCTATAAGAGTACCCTGGGTTCTTTTACTTCCACCTGGACACCACCAGGATGGGCAGAAGGGATCTCGGTTTAACATCTCATCCGAGGATGGTACACCCCAGCAGTAGCACCCTCAATACTGCACTCGGATGCCAGCGATTTTTAGGTGCAAGTCCATACCAGTGTGGGATGAGAACTCACAACCTTGTGGTCCAGAGGCGGATGTGCTACCAACTGAGCCACGCTGACAAAGAGCTAACTAAAGCATTTACTTTCCTGTGGCACAAGCATTACACTGTGTAAAGGTATCCCATGGGTCCTCAGCCTCACACTCAGGCTCCAGTGTGGTTTCTGGTCATACAACCTCGTTATTCTGGGCTTGAAATTATCGAGTTCATCACTAGTTCTCTTACAACAGCACGGGCAAATGACTGCCTCTGTCCATTCTAAAAATGCAATTTGTAACAGGGGTCAAGAAATGAAGCAGCTACCAATTCCTTCAATGCTTCATAATGCTTAAATCGAGTGTCCATAGTCACCAATAGAGCTTTACGCATAGATAGTGTGCCAGGTATCTTAATGTTTTCAATTGCATGATAAAGAACAGAGGAAGTAGGAATTATGTCTGACATGCAAGCTGACTACAGGCTTTAGCTTCTAGTCTCATGCTCAAAGGGCTTTAATATGCAGCTTATACTTTCAGCTAGCACCCATTGTGTAGAGCTCAGGTTCGGTTCTCAGTTTCCAGAGCGTATACGGTGAGGACTCACCTCTGCTCTATCAGTCTTTCTAACATGTAATAACTGCTATTCCACCTGGTTGGAACATCTTGAATTAGTCTGTGTACAGGCACTTGAAGGCTTTTCTGTAAAGCTGTTAGCTTTTCAGTTGCACTGCTGGAGTTCTTAAAATGCCTCACTATTGCTCTTCCAACAGAAAGCAAGTCTTCACAGGACTTTGTTAGCATAATGGCATCATGGACAATCAGCTGCAGAGTATGTGCTAAGCAACCCTCACTTGGAACACCACTTAACTTCATTGCCTTTGTTATGTTTGGGCCATTATCCCTAATGACTAAGTGCCTTTGACTAGCTTGCATACTCCAATTATCTAGAACTTGCACAAACTCTCTGCATAAATTTTCACCTGTGTGCCTTTCTGTTAAATGCTTACACTCCAACATAGCTTCTCTGCGCTTATAATTAGCATCTATCCAATGCAGAGTGATTAAGAGGTATGATTCAATGGAATGCTCTGCAGTCCAAGTATCAGTGGTGAAATTAATTGCTTGAACAGATTGTAGTTTAGTAATTAATTTCAGCTGAAGCTTTCATACATGGCTGGGTTAATATTATCGAGAAATACCTCCTTGAAGGTGTCACATACCTTGGCTCTAACACTGAAAGAAGCCTTTTAAACCCCAAGTTATCAACAATGGCATAGGGCTGTTCATCTAAAGCAATCATCTCTGCTATGCTTTCTGTGATATGTTTTAGCCCTTGCATGCTCAGTGGGAAAAGGAAGGGCATGGGCTAAACAAGATTCAAGTGCCGGTTGCTGTTTCTTAATTCTTTTGCTGGTGGTTCATGGAACTCATCTTTAGAAAGTTGTGCAAACTTTTCTTTCCCTACAACAGCTCTGCATGCTATGCTTTATGCTTATTTTTCAAATGATTTAAAAGACTTGATGTCCCGTAACTTTTAACAGATGAACCTGACTTATTAAAGTAGGTGCAGTACACAGAATACATTTAGCTTTAGAATCCGTGTCAGCAGCAAGATAGAAATACTGCCAGACTAGGCCTTTTTGAGTCATTTTGAAAAGTGAAAAACAATACAAAGCAGCATACACCACCTAGCCCTTCAGATCCTTACCTGAACTGGCTTCTTAAATGGGCAGTATACCTGATCAGGGCGGATACCATGAAAAAGTAAAAATCCAACTGGATCAGATACCTGTGCATAGTTAGTTTTAACCTAATTGAGTAATAAACTTCAAGGCCGCTAATCAAAACATAAAATAAGTATTTAGAGTTATTCCCTTCAGTCCTAGGGTGGTAACCAGAATCAGACCTGAAATAGAAGGTGTAAATTAACCTCCAAAATCTTCCTATCACACCTGCCAGCTGTTTCCAATAAAATGTAAAATGGGCAGGACCAAAATATGTGTATGAGTCCCACTCCCATAACCCTCCAACATCGATCAGAGCTGTGTCTATTGTAATGCTGAACCTGTACTGGAGTATAAAATACCTCAATACCACTCTCCATCTAAATTCTCTCCACAAAGACAGGCTGTAGTGAGATGAATGCCCCTCAGATACTAGTCCAGCTCTCTTCCACCACCTGAACCCTGCCTCTACTTCCCACTTTCACTTAAGGAGACCAGAGTATCAGATTCAAACTGTAAGAAACATTGATAAAACCTAGAAATTATGCCTCTTTCCTCTGGTTTAACAGCTAAATATAAAACAAGAGATCACAAATGGTCTTCTAGAGTCTAAAACATCCTTTTCCGCTGGTTTTCCATCACATAAGCGTCTCAACTGAAGATAGCGAAAAATACTACTGTGCTGTGAGGAAGGAGTCATGCTGTGAAGTCACTTTGTGCAATTTAATAAAGAAAAAAGCACTTTTGACAGAAATAGGACTCCTGGCATTTGTTTTTACAGTGAATCTATACAGTAGAGGACTCAAGTGAGTAGCTAGTGCTGGCAGAACTTTTATTCATTTCCACTTGTTTTAAACAGCCTCGCACAGCAGGCCCAGGTGCAGCACAAACTGTTTTTTCTCGTAGCAAAAGAATCTTGTGAAGAAAGCCAAAGTCATCCTTAATTGAGAAAGGACTTCAGAACTGTACTCTCAGAGTTGTACCTTACAGAAACTTAGAGACGTCCTATATGGACACCAATATCGGTTCTACCAGCACTGAATCAAACACAGACTATTGGGAGACTCCTTACATAACCCCAGCTTAAGGCTCAATCCTTTGCAAATCTCACCCCACAACTGTCACATGTGAGGTATCCAAGGATTTGCAAGTTTCAATGTGTGGTGAAGAGTCTGATCTATAAAAGACAGGTCTGAGAGGCGAAATGGGGATATGGAGGCTGATTCTAAGTCTACCCAGTCAGGGGTTACAAGAAGAAGTTATAAGGAGCACAATTGAGCTGCCCAATAATATTTCATAAAATTAGGCATTGCTAATCAGCCAACAAAACCTCCCACTTAACCGGGGTCTCTTCCTTTCCAAATAAACTGCACCAACATCGTTTAAGACATGACCAAAAGAGGGTGGTAAGGGAACTGGTAAGGTTGAAAACAAAAAGACAGCAGGTTTAGAACATTCATGCGAATTGTCTCAACCCCTCCTCCGACTGATGACGGAGCTCCCTCCATTTGCTCAATCATTTTGCACCTCCCATAGCAATTTATCATAGTTCATCCCATACAACCCGATAAATCAATGAGTCTAGATTCTCAGATAGCGAAACCCTTCCCTAGCCTAATGAAAACCAGAACCAGAAATAATTGAAGCATCTGGAGGCACCCCTTAAGAACAATATTTCAGTCTTACTCACATTAATTTTGAAAGAGAGAGATGGCCATATTCTTCTAACACATTTATGGCCACTGGGAGTACCCAGGCTGGGTTGGAAATATAAAGCAAAGATCATCTGCATACTGAGAAGTATGCAAATCTTTTCCCACAAGCTGTATGCTTTGATAAGTGTCTGATTGTCAGATAAAAGCTGCTAAGGCTCCACACTAAGGGCAAGCAGCAAGGGGAAGGGGACACCGCTGTCAGTGCCCCATTCTATAGTTAACGTAGGAGATAAAAGTCCATTCACCCGAATTAATGCCCATGGGAAGTATACATATTCTGGAGCCAATTGCAGAATTTTCGACCAAACTGAAATTTAGAAAGTGTACCTTCAAAAGGCCAAATCCAGGCGATCGAATGCTCTTTTCGGCATCAGTGGAGATTATCACATCCATCTCCCTTTAGCCAAAATTTAGATGCTGACAAGACTTTTAATAATTTCTTAACATTATCTTGTAAATCTCTGCCTGGGATGAAGCCCATTTGATCATTATGTATAAGAGTCAGAATTTCCTGATTTAGCCTTAAACTAATGGCCTTAGTAACAATCTTAAAATCATAATTGAGAAGAGAAATGGGATGGAAATTGGTGGTACACTTGTTAGGTTCTTTCCTGGTTTCAGTAACACTGTTATTATCATCATCCCATACTGTTCTAAGGCCAGCTGCAGGCTCTCCCATTAAGCTACATTTCTTTTATGCTGAGGTTGGCTGGGTTGGACCCACTCCATGAACCTATATAAACTCTAACATACAATGCAGGCTACTGAAACTCTCACTGCTGCATACTGTTCTAAGGCCAGCTGCAGGAGATTCTGGGATTTGCAAAAGTAAGCATTTGTAACCCTTTTGTTCTGCTAGTGAGTGTTACAATTTACTACAGCTTGCAAATTACAGAGTCACATTAAAACAGAGCTAATTTAGTTAAAGGAAGATACACACCAAATATCACTAGTTTTTCTTATCAACAACAAAGGAACACAACAGTGATGATAGGAGTGTATCACATGATTACATCTTTGCAATTACCTACAGTCTGCCATTTGTGCCATTTGTACTGATTCCTGAGTGGCTAGAGTTCCTGCCTTTGGGTCTCTCTGACAAGGTCGTTCATGTTGTAGAGGCCTCTCAAAATTAGTTAACCTGTCAGTGCTATGCCTTCAAATGGGAGTGTTTTTCTATTTGTTGCCAGGGCAGGAGCTCAACTACCTCTCTTGCCCTGTGACTAGCATCCCAAATTACTTGTGGTTCATCTCTCGGCTGAGCCTAAGGTTGATGATCCTCGAAGTGCGCTTGCTTGCTAGCCCATGGCATGGAGGGTTGAGGCACTGGGAACCTTCCTCCTGCCACACTGGTCACTTGGGGTCAGGAATGGACTCTGGTTGCTTGGGGACTGGCAGAGTGAAGGAGGATCAAAGATCCATGTACGTTGGTCAATAAAGGTATCAAACCATTTGCTTCAAGAAAAAATTGAGATAGAGCAGTACAGAGTTAAAGATGGAGTCTGGCCAAAAGTGCTACACTGCAGAATTGGAATCAGCATACCCCAATAAATCTCATACAAAAATTAGGTTTCTACCTACTTCATTTTAAAGTTATGAGCTATTTTGTAACCCTAAATTACTCCCTGTTCCAAAAATCCAGTTTCAGTGAAGAGCCACTGATAATGTCTAACCAGAACTCACAGCCTAGTCACTGTAGTTAAAGTAATCATTAAAAAACATGACATAGGGTGGGCTGCAGTGCTTGCATTTCTAGAATGTTCAGGTGCATGGTAATGTACTTTAGAAAGTGCCAGAAGGTGGTTTTGGAATGCAGCACACAATTTTAAAATGTTGAGTGGGGTGGGAATGCAATCTCAGAATGTGGAAGGATGTGCCATCTCCCAATGTGGTTGGGCATTTAATCATGGAGCGTGACAGGAACACACATTAAGGAATTTGACGCGACGGCAATTTATGAATACAGTGGAGATGCACATGGTCGAAATGGACAGGACACACCTCTAAAATTGTTGATCCCTGCCACATTCCAGAATTGTATGCACCCAGCCACATTTCAAAATTGTGCATCACATCCCCACCACATTGTGACATTGTGACATTGTGTGTCCCAGCCACATTTCAAAATGATGCATCCCAGCCACATTCATTCTGAAGTTTTGTTTCAGTGTCATATTCAGAAACTGTGTCACTGCCACATTCCTAAATTGTGCATCACTGCCACATTCAAAAGTGTGCATCAGTGCCACATTCTGAAACTGTGCATCACCACCACATTCCAAAACTGTGCATCACTGCTACATTCCAAAGTTGTGCATCCACCACATCCCAAATTGTGCGTCACGCCACATTCTGAAATTGTGTGTCACCACACATTCCAAAACTGTGCATCACCACCACATTCTGAAATCATGTGTCACCACCACATCTAAAACGTGTGTCTCCATCACACGTTCTGAAACTGTATGTCATAGCCACATTCTAAAATTGTGCACCATTATTATATTCCAAAATTGTACATCACTCACAATCTAAAATTGTGCATCTCTGCCCCATTCCAAAATTGTGTCACTGCTACATTATGAAATTGTGTGTCACCACCACATTCCAAAATTGTGCATCACCACCACATTCTGAAACTATTATCACCTCTACATTCCAAAAATTATGCATCACTGTCACATTCTGAAACCATGTGTCACCACACCCTGAAACTGTGTCACCACCACATTCCAAAATTATGCATCACTGTCACATTCTGAAATTGTGCATCACCATTACATTCCAAAATGTGTCACTACCACATTCTGAAATTGTGCATCTCTGCCTGATTCCAAAATTATGTCACTACTACATTCTGAAATTGTGCATCACCATTACATTCTGAAACTGTCACTGCCACATTCCAAAACTGTATGCCATTATCACATTCTGAAACTGTGTTGCTACTACATTCTGAAACTGTGTGCCATCATCACATTCAAAATTGTGCCTCACTGCCACATTCTGAAATTGTACATCTGTGCCCCATTCCAAAATTATGTCACCGCCACATTACAAAATTGCATGTCACTGCCACATTCGAAATTGCACATCACAGCCACATTCAAAACTGTTCATCACTTCCACTTTCTGAAACCATGCATCACTGCCATGCTCGAAACTGCATAACCACCACATTCAAAAATGTACATCACTGCCACATTCGAAATTGTGCATCACCATTACATTCTGAAACTATGCATCACTGCCACATTCCAAAACCATGTGTTACCCTTACCACCACACTCTGAAACCATGTCACCACTACATTTCAAAACTGTGCATCACATTCCAAAATTGCATGTAACCACCACATTCTGAAATTGTGTGTCATCATCACATTCAGATATTGTGCATCACAGCCACATTCTGAAATTGTGCATCTCCATCACATTCCAAAATTGTGCATCGCTGCCACACTCTGAAATTGCATATCACTGCTACATTCTGAAATTTTGTGTCACTGCCACATTCAAAAGTGTGCATCACTGCCACATTAAAAATTGTGTATCACTGCCACATTCCAAAACTGTGCATCCTTAACATTCCAAAATCATGTGTCACTGCCACATTCTGAAATTGTGTGTCACTACCACATTCCAAAACTGTGCGTCACCGCTACATTTCAAAATTGTGCATCAGTGCCATATTCTGACATTGTGCATCACCATTACATTCCTAAACTGTGCATCACTGCCACATTCCAAAATTGTGTGGTACTGTCACATTCCAAAATTGTACGTCACTGCCACATTCTGAATTGTGTGCCACTGCCACATTCTGAAATTGTTACGTCTCTGCCACATTCGAAATTGCTCACCATTGCCACATTCAAAAATTGTGCATCACGGTCACATTCTAAAATTGAGTGTCACTGCCAAATTCTGAAACTATCGTCACTACCTCATTCTGAAATTGTGTGTCACTGCCACATTACAGAATTGTGCATCACCGCCTACTTCCTGAAACTGTGCAGCACCACCAAATTCCTAAATTGCATGTCTCTACCACATTTTAAAATTGTACCTTCCTGCCATATTTCAAAATTGTGTGTAAAGTTCCACATTCAAAATTGTCTGTCATTGTTACATTCTGAAAATGTGCATTCCCACCATATTCCAAACTTGCATGTCCCCACCACATTCTGAAAATGAAAGTCATTGTCACATTCCAAAATTGCATGTCCAAGCTACATTCTAAAATTACCCATCCCTGCCTCATTCTGAAATTTTATGTGGCTACCACATTCTGAAACTGTCACCACCACATTTTGCGATTCTGTGTCCATGCCACATTATTAAATTGCATGTTGCCACCACAATCTGAAATCAAGCATCCAAACCACATTTTAAAATTACGCATCACCACTCATGACAAATTTATGCATCCATGACACATTTCAAAATTACATATCCCTGCCACATTCCACAATTATGTGTCTCCTGCATTTCAAAATTGTATCTATGCCACATTCTAACAATATGACTCCATCACATTATGAATTTTAATATCCCTGCCACATTCCAAAATTCTGTGTCTCAGCCACTTTCTGAGATTGTGTCATTGCTGCATTCCACAGTTGTAATCTGAAAACATTTCAAAATTTCATCCTGCAGTATTCTAAAATTGCACACACTTTTGCCATTCTAAAGCCATATTTGCCACTGCATTCCAACCCTTGTCACATTCTTAAGTCATACCTTGCACCTGCATATTATGAAGTGCATGCGCTGATCCACCCAGTGTCAGTTTTCCTTTTCAGATGTTTATTACAACTGCAGTTTTATACAATATGGGAGAAATAAATCTTATAAGGTACCTTGCATGGAGAACTAGGCTACGAGTTCTGGTTATGACATCAGTAGCAGCTCTTCACTGAAACTAGATTTTTGAACAGGCAGTGAATTTAGGGTGACTGAAATGACTTGTGACTTTTAAACAGAGTAACTAGCCCATTTTGGCATGGGGCTGAATGGGGATATCAGGATCCACTTCTGAATTTATTAGTGCCAAAAATTTTGGCTGGACTCCGCTTTAACAAAAATATTTACTAAACCTGTCAGAACAGTAGTACAGTACAGAAAAAAATGTTATGCACAAAGAATACACACAAATCTGTACTCAGTTACCACAATGACTATACACAATACACACACTTAGATCACATGGAACACAAAGAGATACACAGGAAGTGACCCTGGATGCCCTCATACAGTAACCATCCTCACTGTTCTTCCAAGCTTGAAGGAACTGCCTTGCAAAGGCATCCTTTACATTACCGAACACCTACTTCCCCTACATCTTATAGCCAGGGTCTTAGTGGCTGCTGTCCTAGGACAGATTAGCTCCAAACACAGGGCTCTGTATACTCAGCCTGAACCAACTGTAGACGTACATGGGCAAGGAGCACAAAATGAATATTTCTGCATTAAGGAAGCTCTATTCTTCCTTCTGTTATGCTCTGGAGACATTGAACTTAACCCTCGCCCACCTGAAGTCCTAACCTCTCCATCGGACTTAGCAAAGCTAAAAGGAATGCACTTTATGGATGTGAATGTATGCAGCCTGCTAAAGAAGTTTACCCTGATCCAGGCCTGGGTCAATCATACCATACTAGATGTTCTAGTGGTCTCCAAATCTTGGCTCCGACCTGCTACTCCTGACAGGAAATTAATATCCCAGACTATTCATTACTTAGAACAGACAGGCACACTGGGGGAGGTGGCTATCTCGTCAAGGACAAATACTCAGCTTCATGCCTAGATTTGTTATCCATTACAAATTAATTTGAATGCCTATCACTAAAGATTGAGATATCTTCCTCCACCGTACTTTGTGTCACAGGCTGTTATAGACCTCCGTCTGCTGGCTCCCAAATCCTCACCCACTTAACTTCTCTTATAGGACACGGCTTCCTTGAAACAGTTATCCTTGGGGACCTTAACTTTAATTGGATGTCCAAGGCTTCCACACCATGAGGTTCTCTACGTGCCCATGGGCTGGACGCAACTCATTAGTGAGCCTACACGCCATATCAAGCAGAACATTGTACATGGCTTGATATCATCCTGGTAAACAAACCGCATTTGTTCTCCCATGCCAGTACCTTTTTCTCTGATGTTAGTGACCACTACGTTATTGCCGGCATAGGATGAGTACAAAATCCTCTATCCTCATCAAGATTCTACTCTAAGAGGTCCAGACATAACTTTGATCAGTCTGCCTACCTTGATGAGCTAAAATATTAGTTCGCGGTGTCAGGACTTTTATCTAGCTACTTCAGTTAACTTGGCATTTGATATCTTTTCTGATTGTGTCTGGGGCCTTAAACAACACGCCTCATTGTAAAAGTCAGGGTTAGGAGCAGAGCTCGCCGCTGGTTCTCTCAGAACTGAAAACAGCATTGTTGGCAGGAACAAACTCTGGAAAAGCATGAAAAACTAAGGACTTTATGGACTGGTATCACTTTGGGAGAGCTCGAACACATGCACTAAGATGATAAAAAGTAAAGGCCTCCTTTACCACTCAGAACTAGACTCTGCCGCCAGAACTCATCTAAATTCTGGAAATCTATTAAAGACATGTCGGGCTTTATACCAGGAAATTCTCTGCCTGCTAAGATCACCTCTGGCAGTGCCACCATCTGTAACAAAATGGAAATCCTGGATGCATTTAACAACCACTTTGCCACTGTGGGCCTAGCATTTGACAACTCCCTGCAATGCTTCTTATGTTCTCCAGATTGGTGTACACAATTTTTTTTTTAATTGTTTAACTAGGAGTGACACACTAAGTTGAAAGCTTGTTTACAGATGCAACCTGGGAGCACAGAGAAGTTAAGACTTGTTCAGAGTCACACAGTATGCAAGTGGGGGCTGTGGATTCAAACCCAGGTCTCCACATTTGCAGCTCAGAGCCTTAAACCATTGCACTATACTGCCTCCCAATACTGAACCTATTATTACCAACTCAGTCTTTTACCTCCAGCCAGTTTCACTGAAAGAGGTTGAAGAACTCCTATTACAATTGAATATCAAAAAGCACTGGTGCTGACTCCTGGACCCTTATTTTCTAAAGGTCACCTACCATGTTTTAGCTATGCCAATCACCCACCTATTCAATCTCTCACTGTCACAGGAATCCTCCACCCTTTGGAAAACAACCCATGTCATCCCCTGTTTAAATCTGGGGACTCCCATGATCTCAACAACTACAGGCCAATTTCTCTATTTCCTATTCTGTCTAAAGTGCTGGAAAAAATTGTAAGCAAATGGTTGAGAACCTATGCAGAAACTATGAACCTGCTAAACCCAATGCAATCTGGCTTCAGAGCAGAGCATAGTACAATACGCCTAGCCAAAGTAACCAACAACTGGCAGCAAGACCAGAGAATAGGAACTACATCTGTGCAGTGTTCTTAGACCTAAGCAAGGCCTTTGACACCATTCACCATGGTCTGCTCCTCTCCTCTCTGAGATCGATAGGTCTGGACCGCTATCCTTACATTGGTTTGCTGACTACCTCTCTGGACGGTGGCAGCAAGTTAAAACAGAAGGTGAACTTTCTCCCTCAAACCCTGCAAAGAGGAGTGCCCCAGGTATCGATCCCTAGGCCCTCATTGTTCACTATCTACATAAACAACATTGGCGCCAACATATCCAAGGCCAATATCCATCTGTTTGCTGATGACACGGTACTCTATCTAAGTCGCCCATCCTTGGAAGCTGCCTGTGGAGATCTACAAACTGAATTCAATCTATTTCAAAACAACTACTAAATAAAAGCTTTTACTAAATGCAAAAAAACTAAGACTATTTTGTTTTCTGCACTTCTCCATGTAGCAAACCGGTCAGTGCTGGCTGTATTCAACAGATCACCACAATTCTGGAGAAAAGCTAGAATTTGTCAATAAATTCAAGTATTTGGGAGTGTGGCTTGACCACAGACTCTCCTATACAGACCATATCGAGGATTTGTTAAAGAAACTGAGGCAGAGACTTGGATTTTTTCAGGATCAACAATTTCCTTACTAGAGATGCCAAGCAGCTGCTGGTACAAACAACATTTCTCCTTGGTTGACTATGTTGTCTTGATTTATAGTCACTGCCCTGCCTCTTATCTTGCTAAACTGGATACGTTGTATCACAGGGCCCTGAGATTCATTACCGGTCTACCTTTTCCTCCACCATTGTGTCCTTTACGCTGCTGTGGGGTGGCCCTCCTTCAGTATAGGAGAAATAGAAATGCTGTATTTTGGACGTACAGGGCTATTATCAAAAACGTCCCGATACATTTCCGACTGTCTTCCACTTTGTGAATTAGGAAACTATGCCCTGAGAAGCTACTCATTTATTTCCTTAATGGTACCTAAGCTAAAACATGCCTCGGAAGAACGGCTATAACCTATGCATTGCCATCTCTAGGAAATAATATACAAAACACTAAAGTTGAGTACTTTGGTCAGTCTAGCCTCTTTCAAATCACTTTATGCCCATTCGGTCAAGGAAAGTTGTGACTGTTTCCACTGTCCCTAGACTTCCCTGTATCTGTTGTTAATTTTGTTGGTATCTGCCTTCCTTGTTATGCCTAGCTTAGTGGCTTCTCCTCCACACTTCTACTTGCATCTCACACTACTACATGAATTTTACTGTTCTTCATATCCTTGTGCACTCCTCCCCATTTGTGTTCCTCTGTGGCTCTTATCTCTCCCTTGGTACCTTCAACCACTCTGCCTACATTTCCTTCCCCTACCTACCACCCCCACCCTCCCACTTTGATTCACGGACTGTATATTCAACATACCATTACTGTGCAGACACATTTCTACATTTTGAAAGTATCGAATCATTGCTCTCCATCTGTTATTCATTTGTATCTCTGCTTAACCATCATGCCTCTGTTATTTATTTTACTATAGTATCACTTGGATGTTGTGTTATAACTTTTTATAAATTGTATATCCTCTGTTCCTGTGCTAACCAGGTCCATCTTTAAAATGAGTCATGCTCAATGGTGATTGCCTGGATAAATAAAGATTTTGATTGATTGATTGATTATGGTTATTAGGTAGCACACAAGGTTAAGCCATAGCAAGAGAGTTGTTCTTGTTCACTACTTTGCTGGTTAGAAGACAGGAAGTCTTGGTGTTGATATCCTGTGCTTCTTGGCACGAGCAGCAGCAGGGATATAGGCATGACTATTCATAACTTGTCCTTCTTTACACAGTAAAGAAGGAGGCTAACTGAGCTCAGGCCCTTGGTTTACCATCTTTTCTGGAGAACAGGAGAAGGACCAGCAGGAAAGGAGAAGCTTTGATGGAGCCTTATCTCTACTCACCCTCCTATGGCAGATAAAGGTCATCTGAGACCAGCAGAGAAGGGGAATCTGTGTAGTCTTGCCCTGAAGGAAACACCACCATCTGACCCCACAGGCGTGAAGGGGAAAGGAAAGGGAAATTGTTTAACCAGGAAAGGCACACTAAGCAGAAGCTTGTTTCCAGTGCACCTGGGAGCACAAGGAAGTTAAGTGACTTGCTCAGGGTCACACAGTATGCAAGTGGGGGCTGTGGATTCAAACCCAGGTCTCCAGGTTTGCAGCTCGGAGCCTTAAACCACCACGCTACACTACCTCCAGAGAGAGTAGTGGTGGGCCTCCTCTCAAAGTAGGTCACCGTGATCCTTGCAGGCCCACTCTCACATAAGTATACAAAAGGAGCAAAGTCAAGTTAATCTTCATGAAGCCCTCAAGAGGAGTACAGCTACTTGAAAACATCAACCCCTGGGTAATGGATGGTATATAATGGTATTTGTAATGGTATTTTGTACTGATTCTTCAGAATAAGGGGCCAGACAAGCGTCAGGGTCAGGTAAGTCCCAGAGCGATTGGGCCAGACAAGGAGTCCATTATTTTGGTGTCACTAGAACCTATCAGTATAACACATGAAGTGAGGCACTGGCACACACAGCTGGACTGTCTGTTCTAAATTTAGAAGTGCACTATAATCTGGGAGCTGAATGAATAATGGTGCCTTTGTCTTGCACAAAGCTATGCAGAGCATAATTGCCCCAAAGGATATTGTTTTCACCCTGCCTGGGGAGACTGCTACTACAAACTCATCTTGTGGGAAGTAGCACCACTGAGACTCTCTATGGGAGACAGGGTTTCTAGAAATTTCAGTAGTGCCCATTCCATTAAGTGGGCAATATTGGTGGTTGTGACAACATATTGACACACTTCAAGTTTTGAAGAGCTAATACCTGCCCCCTTTTCCTTTTTATTCTTTTGTGTATCACAGTCTGTTTATCATGAGGTTTTTGGATATTAGTGGCACTGTATTTTTGCATATGTAATTGACTGTTTTTATCTTGGTACTTTGATGTATTAAGAAAGTCATTAAGTCATGATAAGTATGATGTCAGTATAATTTTAAAATTACCATGTGACTTTTTATCATATGATCCCTAGGGGAGCATTTAAACTTAGTAACATTACAGACCAATCACTCTTGAATAAGAGACAGCGAGACTTCAAGCGTGGGGAACATTTGTACTTGTGGGCGTACATTTATGTGTTCATGCAGATATGCTTTATACATAACCTGAATAAAATATTTAAAACTTGGAAAATTGAAATCCTCAGTGATTTGGGTAGAGTGTATGCGAACAGGTTCTTCTTTTGCACTTGACTTATATATGCTGTGGACCCACTCAGCATCCTGTGGTCTCTACAAATTGCACTGTATATGGATTGCAAAGGGGTGGTAGTATGCACAGTGAACACAGTAACCACCATCTTGCACCCCACAGATACATTGTCCCTGGCCACAGGAACTGAAGGGACAACCATAACTATGGAGACATCAACGAGCATGTGTCCACAGGAGGCAGGTAACAGACATCGCACCATAAACCAGGACCATGGCACTCAAGGCTGAAGTGCAGTCATTATTAACAGCCCAACTGTCTCCAACAGGTCACATGCAGAAAAAGTCCACACTGGTATCGGAGGACAGTGAAGTGTATCCCAATGTCATTGAGGGATCAGTGGACACTACTGAGAGGTCTGACCTCAGATCCGACCATGGAACTCAAGGTGAAACCACACAGTACACCAGTGCCACCACAACATCACAGGGCATGCCAGTCCAAACTGGCTTGGATGTGTCACCAGACACCACCACACAAGGACAGCAGCCACACAACAATCCCCAGGTGATACAACCTGCAGGGACAGGGGTGGAGCAATGTCCCAGGCACACATCCCACAGCCTGCCTATGACAGTGGGGATGAGGGCCACTGGAAGAATCACCACAGTACACCAGGTGAAACACATCTATGAGTGTGTTGCAAACATACTACCATGAGTGCACAGCAGGCAAATACAGAGGCTCTACATGAACTCACTGAGGAGGTGAAGGGCATGTGCAGGGGCATTGACTGAATTGGGGACATGCTGTTAAGACCAACAGAGTGCATGTTGCCCATGAGTGCACCCTCATTGAGCATACTAGCTGTCTCCATAGGGAGGGAGAGTGACAGGGCCACACAGGGCATGTCAGGCTCCTGTGGCACAGTGAGAAACAACAGCCAGGAAGGCACACCAGATGCTGTAAGTCTAACAAGAGCCACAAGAGGTGCAAGGGGCCAGGCAAATGCCAGCCGCTTTGGCACAAAGGCAGGCTGTCAGCAAGTAAGGAAGTGACCATACCACCACAACATGTGCACCACCCATGCTCAGTGAACAGTCACAGATGGCGACACAGCACAAGACATCTTGCACACTTGTGTCCATGTCATATTACACCACAAGAGATGTACTACACATTCACTTCCTCCAAACACATGCATTACACAGTAAACCCCAACACATTCACTACAAGTAACCCCACACAAGCACATGACTACATGACCCCACCATCACCCCAAATACAGGCAGAGCCCAACAACACAGCTTCTGTCACATCACATGCACCAGCATACACCAGACTATATACCAGGCACAAGGACACTCAGGAGGTACTTCATCACAGTACCACATGGCCCACACAACTAACATGTAAATGTACCCAGTGTGACTGCATGCCACACTGCATGGCCTGACGTCATTTCCCCATCACCCCATCCACCGGGCCAACATCACCACATGGTGGGACATCATCCAGTACATTGTGTGGCATGGGCAGTCAATGTCGTATACAGATATTGTGGAGCATGGCACAGGCAGTGCATGGTCTGCATCTCATCCCAGGGCAAGCATCATTGTGCCACCTATGTGATTCAGGCACCAGAACCGCATCTTTGGATGGCCTATTATGCATTCTACCATGAACTGTGTCTTCTTGTGCACCTCATTGTGTGCCTCCTCTGCCTGCCCATGTGACTCCAGGTACAGTGTTATTAGAGATGGGCAAAAGATATCCACTGTTGCCTATGAAGGGGCATATTGTGTTAGTATGTGAGGACAGGCCACCATGTGCCCTATGACCCTTTAACAGTACCTACCAAGCAACCAGCCATTACCACCACCCCATTCATCAAGGCTGGCTCCCAGGATAGATCTGGTCAATATGAACAAGTCATGGTATGACCCTGGGTATTGCAACACGTTACTGATGATGCCACTTGCATCACACATGATCTGGCAAGTTATGCTGTGGAATACCTTTTGATTGCCGTACACCACCTCATCCACTGGTGGGGCCACAATCAGCACATGGTTGCGGTTTATGGTGCCAAGCAATTTAGCATGCCATGCATGCCACAGACCCCTCCTTCATAGATTGTATGGCCACTGATGTGGTGGGAAATGCAATATGTGCATGCACACTCAGGAGCAGGGCATCGGTGACCTGATGCAGGGCTTGGAACACTGATGATTGATTCACACCTGTAACATCACCTGCCACCCTTTGGAAGGATTCAGTAGCATAATATTCTAATGCACATAGCACCTTGGTTTCTATGGACATCACCCTAGATCATCTGGTGTGAGGTGCTACGTGTGGGCGTACAATGGCAAACAGATGTGTGATGGCCATGATCCAAACGAAACCTCTCTATACAAAGTGTGCTCCAGAGAGCAGGTATATGTAGTCATGTCCCATAGATGTGTGGCCATGGGGTATCTCCTATGCCACTGGTCTTGTACCAGACCTTCGTCCAGCAGAAGGGTGTTAAGCAGTAGTCCTGGGCACATGGTGTACCTATGAGCACTGCGCTGTCACAACTGCAGTTGTTTGAGTAACGGCATGTAATATGGCATTGTGGCCTGCATGGACTGTCTACCTGACCCAAGCTGACCCTTTATGTGGGCATTGCCTGCGCAAACCAGTGGGTGGTGTGACATGATAGGGCATCATTCCTGCAGTGATGTCTTTGCACACAAGCAAATTAGTAGCTGCAGCATGGCCTGCATCATCTGTGGGGCAGATGGGAGACTACTCTAAGCCATTGTGGCAGATGGTAGCACTTACTTACCAGGATTCCCTGGAGCAAGACAACATCTGGATTGTAACTGAGCCAGAAGAGGTGGGTATCTGGATGATCTGGGGTGATGTGAGGCATCAATGCTGCATGTGTTCTGAATCTGATAGTATGTGCCATGCCATGGCTCCACAGGCATCAGAGGAGACCAGACCGCTTTGCAACTGGTGACAAGGGCTGGGCCAGGGAAATCTCAAGAGTGGTTGCCTGATACCAGAGGTGGCTGCAGCAGCTCCTGACTTTCTGTCCCTCCATGTGAGCAGCCAGGACATCTATTTCAAGGATGATGTCAGGGAGCTGTGGGCAGTGGCAGAGCCATCAAAGTATGTGTTGCCTTCCTGTTTGTGTTGTCTGTGTTGCTGTGTTCCTTTATGTACAGTACACTAACGTCCCATGTTTTCTGTCTGTTTCTGTTATTTCAAGGGTACACAGGATCATTATGCTGCATGGTGCTGGTGCTGCTGCCCTCGAGTGATAGAACACCATGGAGCTTCTCTGGTGACTCAGAGAAGGAGGAGGAGGATGGAGGGTAAGGGCCACTGGGTGGGTACCTGTACTGCATTGATGCGAATAAACTGTGCTGTCCCAGCAACAACCATGCCACTTACCTTCTTCTGGTTGCTGGCACATGACAGCTAGCCAGGTGGGGATGGGTCGAGAGGAATGGTGCAGTGTGTGACATGTGTGGCTGGCAATGGGTCACGGGCAGTCAGCGTTTTGTAGGACAGGGAATGGTGTGTATGGTGGGGTGTATGCCTCTGCAGGTGTTCCCATTGCTATGTTGACTGCTGTGTGGCGAGGCTGCATTCATCGTACTGTGTGCTCTGTGACAACCCCACAGGGGTACAGTGTGTGCTGGTGCTGTGATACTTCCCAGTGAGTCTTCAGCTTGTGTCACTTGCCTGCCAGGTATGCTTGTGTTTGCATTTCAACCCACTGTTGGTGCTTTACAGAGTGGGGTCACTCTCCCCTTGCCTGTGTGGCCAATAATGCCTAAATGTAGTGGTGGCATTGGTGACATGCATCCCTGTCTGTGTTAACACACTGGTCCTGCTGTACCCCATCTCTACTTGCACAATGCCTGTAGTTTACAGCAGCCCTACCCCTGGCATAGTGCTGTGCGTGCGGTCCCATGTGCCATTGCAATGTACTGGCTGTCGTGTGCTGTCGTGTATGTGCATACATGAGGAGTGCATTTGCACTTCACAACCATCCCCCCCACATGCCTTAATATGCTACAGCGCTCATCCATGTCTGTCGTATAGGCACCCCTCGTGCTGTACATGACTGCCGCATGTGTGTCCTGCATGCCACACTGATGTATTGCTCTACGCTCCATCTCGCAGCCTGCACGGCATATCCATGCTTGATGCATATGGCCCATTGTGGAAGTTATTTAGTGCAAATTGATCACAAAACCCCTGAGTTATAGGCTCCAGAAGTGTAGTGAACCTTGATGAAAAAGTATCACTTTTCTGCAGTTTATTTTCACAGCTGAAAGGCTGCATGTGAACCATCTGGAAGAGGAACAGCTGGTGCCGAAAGTCTGACTTGAATGACATCACATGAATGCAGCTCAAGCCAGGAGGTGAATGAATGTAACCCTGCATGCAGGATAAAGAAAACAACATCATGGAAAGTCAGCAGCAGAACTTAAAGTAAAAGGCCCCAGTGGATCCAGGGCAGAAATAAGACTGCCCATCAGCCAGCAGGAGTTGCGGATCATACTCCGACCATTCAAACTAACCCCTTAGGACTCAGAAAAACTGGCAATGGCTGCAGCAATAGAAGAGTGCCCACCACTGGTTCTCTCCTTACCAGTACTACTGCTTTCCCAGAAGAGGGAGGCATGCCTTGGACCTTTGTCCACTTTCATGGTAAGGCCTTGTCTAAGGGCTCCATCCATGAATCCATACTCCAGGGATTCCAGAAAGGTACTGCCTTGAAGTTTTGGGAGCCAAGCAGAACAATGAAAAGTGAAAGTAACAGTATTTGAAAGTAACTGTGTTGAGTCTCTAGTGTGAGCATTGGTGTACGAACTGATAGCTGAACTTTAAACTTAACTTTTCAACAACAACAGAAAAGTCAGAACAGGCATCTCATGGAGTTAGTACCCATCATGGACATTATGCAGTCTGACATCAGGCCTCAAATGGAAGAATCATTTTTCTATCAAGCAAGCGAGCAATAAGTCTCAAAGGAGAAGCCAGACCCAGAAGAAGTTGCTTGGATGTCTGGGGCCAGCCTAGAAGGTTGCTTCTAACAAACTCTTCCACTAGGTACTGCAACCACTGCTTTCATCATACAGACAGGGTGCTGGCTGTAAAACTTTATGAACCCTGTTAAACCATGTTATACTTGGGCCTGGGATAGCCACCCAGGCACTCCCTGGTCTGTGGCCTGCAGAGGAAGAAGGAGAAAGGAACCAGAACTGAGTCATGATCCCTGTCACCATCAGTGACTTGCACCAGCTGGTACAGAGGCTCTTGCATAGGGTTGCAGGAAGCTGAACAGGCTATATCTGAAGGCCTGTTCCACAGAAGAGATGCTCACCTGAAGGAAACACTTACCCAGAAGGTTACTTATGGAATGCATGCGGTGAGGCTGGATCAATCAGTCAGATGTAACCCCTAGGTGGCGCTATCCCAAGGGCTATTTCTGCCTGCTTAACTACTAACAGGTTGAGGGGCCTGGGTCTAATGGCAGTGCCTCCACCCAGAGGTCAGGGTTTACAATAGTTAAACTAACTTGATCACAGCCCCTGGGACACTGCGACCCGCCTTTCTTCCACTAGTGGCCCACAATATGTCAATTACCTTCACAGTATACACTTACCCCAGGACTGGTTCGGTCAGCTGAACTCTGGGCCCCTGTAAAACAAGATGATACAGTGCAAAAACACAGTACAATACTTTAACATAACGAATACCTCAGGCAGTGTAATTTTGCTGAAACAAACAGATCTGATTTATTTGGGGAATAACAAGGATTGAGGAAATCAGGTTAATTAGCTTACCACTCTAATATACATACAGTATATATATATATATATATATATATATATATATATATATATATATATACACACTAGGGCACTGTGCACAGGCCTAACCTATAAGTCACTGTCTCTGGGTACCCAGGCAATAGAGGGCTAGCCTATTTGGTGCAGCTGGTTGGGAGCCCTGTGATGAAAAAACACTTGCACAATACCAGTTGTAGTCCGGAGCCAGATGGCTCAGTTCGTGAAGAAATAAAACACAACCATTAGATAACACACTTGCAATTCGATAAACAGATGGCAGAAAGCTACCCTGCTTTGTACTCACAAACTCAATGCTGGGAACTGGGTGGAAGGCAGATTGTCCTGGATTGCCAGGAGGAGCAGACCATGTGGGCAAGGTCCTTGTGACTGGACCCACTGCAGTTTGGAGCAAATGGATGTAGTCTGGATTAAGCTGGGGTTTACTTCAGCTTCATGCATTCAATTCACTGTACAGGGATTTGAAGCGTGATTCCCCACAAGCACTACACACATTTATGTATAAAGGGAAAGTACTATACCAGGCAGGCTGCTTCTCTATCCCGATCGCAATTACTGCACAATACCCAGGAGAACACACAGCAGGTTCAGTTCCTGACAGACCGAGCGATTCAGCAATTTCTCCAGTCTTCTACAGGGTGAGCCTGGTTTCTACTCTTCAGATCTCCTTTATTCTCTTCACAGGTTGGATTCAGTCTGAACAAGCACTTGCACAAGCTGTAGACCAAACTGGCCTTACATGCATTTCCGTGCTGAAATGCACACAGTAGAAGCACAGGGCTCCTTGACTCTTCACTGCCAAAGCTAAACTGACTCTCAGAAGACAAAACCGGCATTTCCTTTGAGTCCTCCCAGTTCAGTTGGCTGGTTTGGCTGTCACTCACAATAGACCCCCTCTGTTGGTGCAAAAGGCGCCAAAGTCCAAACTACAATTCCCAGAAGCATCTACCATACAGTCCCATTGTGGCTGACTCAACTTAAGAGTCCAAATTTGATTTGCCAGCAGCAGGCTCCACTTCAAAAGGTCCCCATGCTGATTGGTCCAGTTCAGCAGTTCAAAACTAGAATGAGGGCTAGGCAAAACAATTCAGACTACAAAGGAAAGCAAGTTAGACAAACTGTATTTTCTTTTTTTTTTATCTATTTTCTATTTCTGCTCCTGTTGCCTCCGTCAGCCATCTGCTCGGTCCACGGACCCTGGTACCCCCACCTCGGATATGTAGCTGAATCCTGGTCATCCCTGGTTTACCCCAGAGAGGGGGCCACGGCTCTGAACCCGAAATCGGGCCATGGAACTGTGACTGGTTGGGGATCAGCTTCGAGGCTGATCAGAGGCTCCCAGGGTGGGCGCCATTGAAACAGCAGGCACAGGATTTTATCCTCCTGTCTCTTTAAACAGGATGAGGGACATGCAATGATGACCTGTATCCGCCCATCCTGACTTTCCTGTTATGCGCCCGATGTGGTGCAGCCACCCAACCTCCGCTGGGGTGCGCTACGCGCCAAGTGCCACCCTGCCCTCCCCAGGAAGAGCTGTCCGATGGACGCTCAATCCTTCCACCCAGCCAGTCCTCCGATGACCTGGGTCCATTTCAACCCGGATCGCCGCATCGCAAGCGGAAATCCAACCTCTGCCCGACGGACAGGCCAAACTGTATTTTCATTATTACTCCAAATGATTTCTGGCAAACAGTTACATCTTTCAAATAGGGTCCCTTTGCACTCTTAGCGACTGCAAAGCGGAGCGAATTGGCAGCAGCTCGAGTGGGACTCAAGCAGGAAAACACACAGTCCCCCCATACAAACTAATTATGTCTGCAAGCAGACAGCTCTTAAAGAGACAGTATCAGGCTCTAAAAGCACTCATAGATAAATGGCTTAAACACCAAACACCATTCAGGCTTAGAAGCATTCAAGCAAGCTCCTGGAAGACTTTTAGGAACCCCCATTTGCAGGGGTTACACCCTTCGACCTGGAAAAGCTTGGCGTCCACGTCAAGCAAGTACCATAAGTTTCAATTGCAACTATATACATTTGCATCAGAATCACATTAGGCTCATACATGTAATCATCAGTCAATATATCACTTTACCAGAAACACATTTCGAAACTTTGCAGTACATCACTCTTTGCACAGTACTACACACACATTGTACCATAACTCAGGTACATGAAACCTGAAGAGAGGGCCCTTCCTATTAGCTACCTTGGGGCTGGACGGGGCAGGCACTCATACTGTAGAGAGCAACACAAGTAACTTGGAGTTAGCACTGATGGTCAGTTTGGGCAGTGAGGTCAGGGACACATACACTCCTTTATGGACAATATTGAGAGGCAAGTCCACAGACCTCCCAGGGAATCATAACTGAGGTGCACCACAGGTTTTACAGCTCGACCAGTCTTTCTAGAGGGAACTGTTACAGTCTCTGCACTCTGAGCCTCATTTCAGCATTGTCCTCACTTGTCAGGAGTCTTCATTGGGGTAGAGAGGCTAGAGCGTGGGGCACTTTTAGCTCCAGGAGTTACAATCTCTGAGTCCACAACACCTGGCTCACATGGAGGCGTTCGGGCACTGGTAGTGGACCGTCAGGGCACTCAAAATACTCTTCTTGTTCTGGTATGTCACCAGTCTGTTCCAGTCCATCATTTTCCTCTCTGAAATCTCAAACAGTTCAACCATACACAATGATTCCATATCATCTGACTTGATGCTTTGCACTTCACTTCCTGGGAGCATTGGCTCCATGGACAAAGCTGGAGGCTTAGACAGTCAAGAAGGCCCAGCTTCATCTCCAGGATTGACTAGGGATTGCCCGAAACAATTGACTCAGTTCGTAAGAAGGGTAGTATTCAAAGCCACACTCACTTTCCTCTGACATGAACTGACAGTCATGTTCGACTGGGACCTGTGGAGGGGAACACTTTAACTCAGCTTCTGTAGATGCAGACTTTCTTGACTTTTTCTTAGCAGCAGCTCTAGTCACTGGTCCAGAGGGGCATTGTCTGGGGGCTCAGACTCAATCAAGATTTGTCCAATGGCCAGTAAATGATTTCTTTGCATTGTTTTAACATCTTTTAAATTGTTCTCAGGCCTTACTTTGTACACAGGCAGATCATCTAGTTAGCCCACTACAATGTGAGGGAGATGGTGCCACCTGTCAGCAATCTTATGTTTGCCATGTAGTCCCAGATTTCTTAGCAATACCGGTCTCCCTCCTGGAGTTCTTGTGCTTTCACCTTTTATCATACCTTTCTTTGTGAGGCCAGATTCTTTTGGCAGCCATGGTTTGAGCCAGTTAGTACGCATGATTTAGCTGGGCCTTTAACTTTTGCACATACTGTAAGTAGTTGTCAGCCTTCACCCCATCAGGAAAGACTCAAAACATACATCTATCGGCAGTCGAGCTTCTCTTCCAAACATTAGGCGGTAGGGGGACAACCCAGTGGCATCACTTTTGGTGCAGTTGTAGGCATGTACCAGGGTGCTAATTTGTTGGCTCCATCTAGGCTGTCCCTTGGGTGGAGGTGCCTAGAATATCTAGCAAAGTCTTGGTTGAAACGTTCAGGCTGTGGGTCCCCTGGGAGTGGTGAGGGTGGTTCTGGACTTTCGCACCCTACAGAGAAAGCATCTCTTTGATCAGATGACTCTCAAGTCTCTCTCTTGATCAGAATGGATTCTTTGTGGAGCCCCATAGTGACCAAAAAGTTTTCTACAAGTACTTTGGCCACAGTGGATGCTTTCTGGTCTGTGGTGGGGAAAGCTTGGGCATATCTCGTAAAATGGTCAGTAACCACGGCACATTACTAATATTTCTTTGATCTGACTCCAAGCTCAGAAAATCAATACAGACCAGCTCCATGGGTGCACTGGTGGTGATGTTAACAAGGGGCAGCCCTCTGGGGCAAAGCTTTCCTCTGTAAGCATCGACTACAAGTTCGAATGTGTTGCTCCACATCAGCCCCCCTCTTAGGCCAACAGAATCTAGATCTCACCAAGTCAAGCGTTCTGTCTATACCAAGGTGCCACATGTGATTGTGTAAGGACCTCAGTACTGAGTCTCAAAGGCAGTGGGCAACACTAGTTGTTGTTTGTCTACTTGTCCTCTACTGTTTCTCTGTATAACAGTCTATTGATCAGTTTTAACGTAGGACCTTCTTTATATAACAATGTAGTTCTCAAATCAGTGGAGCGTAATTTGGACACATCTTTCCTGCATAGAGGGCTTCTAAAGCTCATGGGATCGCCGGATTGAGCCCGCTGAATACTGTCATTGTCCAGCTGAGGCAGTGCACCAATGTCTATTGCAGAAAAGTGGCAATAAACAGCAGGTATGCAATTCTCAGAGGGTCCAAAACAATCCACCATACAGTCCACTCGTCCGTGGACATTTGTTCCTCTGTCAAACTTCTGGCAGAGTGCTCGAATATCAGGCTCTGACAGTCTGACCCAGTCATCCTGGGGAACAGGCCTCCGGAGAGAGCATCAGCATCTATGTGGTTCAGGCCTGCTCTGTATTCAATAGCATAGTCATATGTAGATAATGCAGAAAGCCACCTATGGCCAGTGGCATCCAACTTAGCTGAAGTCTGCACATAGGTCAAAGGATTATTGTCAGTTTTACTAGTATCTTAGCCCTATACAAGTACTCATGGAATTGATCAACAATGGCCCACTTCAAAGCTAGGAACTCTAACTCGTGCACAGGATAGTTCTTTTCAGATGGGGTCAGGCTTCTACTGGCAAAGGCCACTGGTCTCAGGCCATTCTCGTACTCCTGATACAACACAGCCCCCAGCCCTTGCAAGCTAGCATCAGTGTGCAGGACAAAGGTTTTGTTGGATCGGCATAGGCCAACACTGGAGCATGGATAAGTTGATATATGATCTCATGAAAAGCAGTCTCTCAATCAGGAGTCCAGCGGGCCCCAAAGACTTCACTTGGGCAAAAATACACTCTTTCAGTCTCGAGGGCACTGACTTTTGTATTTTTGTGGGTTGGGGATACCCTTGAGTAATGTTAAGTAAAGGGCGGATCACTCTTGAATAGTACTTGATGAAACACTGATAATAACCACAGAATCCAGGAATCTTTGCAGTTCTTCTAGATTTTTGGGCTGTGGCCAGGTGGTCAAGGCCTCAACTTGGGTCGGTCTTTATTCCTCGGTAGATACTATGTGTCCACATACTTTACTGATGTTTGGAAAATTGACACTTATCAATGGACAGTTTAAGGCCAAAGTCGTCCAGTCAGTCCAACACCTTGAATAATCTGTTCTCATGTTCCTCCAGTGAGCTGCCAAACACAATAACATCATCTAGGTATATCAAGCACTCTAGTAAGTTCATGTCCCCACCATGCTCCATTAATCATTGAAAAGTGGCTGGTGCACCTGAATCCATTGAGGTATCCTCATGAATTCATAGAACCAAGCGGACAGATAAAGACTGTCTTCTCATGGTTCTCTGGGGCCATCGGGATCTGGTAGTACCCACTGCGGACATCCAGCATGGAGAACCACTTGCTCCAGTTTAGGCAGTCCAAAGCATCCTGAATGCGGATCATTGTGTACTGATCAGGGATAGTCCGCCAGTTTAAAGTGCGATAATCCACGCACATCCTTACTGTCCCATTCTTTTTCTCACTACCACAATGGGGGAAGCATAGGGGCTTCTGGATTCTTGTATTACACCAAGCAGCTAGCATCTCTTGCAGATGCCGCCTCACATCATCTGTCAGCAGGTGCCAGGCGTCGAGACCTCTCATGAAATGGTCTTTCATCATGCAGCGGATATGGTGCTCAGCTCCTTGCCGCATCCTACATCCCATTCCTTTAAAGAAAACACCTGGTCTCTCTGGGCAAGCTTCTCACTGATCCTCACTTTCCATTCAGCTGGCGAGGGAGTCACGGAATCAAACAAGTCAGGCATTACTCTGTCATTCTTCTCGAACTCTTGCTGCTGGGTAGCACTGCAGTGTCTGCACAATGCACATTAGCCAGGTGCAACCTCTATTTACTCGAATCTCTCTGTCAGACACATTATGAACTTGAACCATTACCCTTCTAGCATAAGCATGGGCTCTAGCAGGCAAAATACTAGGCTTGACCAGCAGTCCCTCCAGCAATTTTCCATTGCCTGGCACATCCAACATTAATATTTTATTCTTGACATCCTTTCTGATATGGACCTCTCCTGTAAGGTACACTGGGCATTTGGCGCCAGGATCAGAGACTCAGGATCCTTCTTCCAGACAATTCCAACGGTTCCTCTGGTTCTACTTTTTCAGCATCTCTGGGCCTCATAGGCTTCTTAATTACAGCCGGAATTCTTAAAGCTCTACTAGTCCTTGATCCCTGTTTTTCATAACACAACTGTGCCAGCCATCCAAACATATGAGCATTTGTTCCAAGCAACAAAGGGACCCCATCATACAGTCCAGTGGGGGGACACACTAAGGCTAGGGTCTCTACTTGTTCGGCCACTCCAGCCACGGAGGTGGGGAAAGAGCCAACTTAGGATATACCCAGAATGGGGTAGGCCTTCTCACTTAACCCCATACATGCAGTCCTTCTAATGGTTGTAAGTCGTCTGACAAATGCTTCTGATACCAATCCTGGAACATAATTGTCACTTGGGAGCCACTGTCTAATACACCTCTTGTAGACACTCCATTCACCTTTACAGTGGTCTCCATGGAGGGACCCACTATTCTGAACCAATCTGAGAGGCGAGAGGGCCCTGGGCAACTGATCTGGCCACAAAGGGACGTGAGTTAGCATTTTTAGGACCCTCACTGGGATCATTTCATGCACCTCTTAACCACTGATTCGTTCTCTGAAGCTCTCCTTGTAGCCTATATACAACTTTGTCTGTGTCTTTTGGAGACCGGCATTCTCTCTTCATGTGCACATCCTTCCCACAATTATAACAAAACATACTTTCTGGATTTGAGCTGGCCAAGGTGTCACACTGGGAGCCAGGGTGGGTACTACTAACTGGAAACCTTGGTGCCATCTCCGTCTCTGGCGTGATAAGCATTTGGAGACATCTCATCAATTTCCCCACTTCCGTGGTCAAGACATCGAGTTGTGGGCTGTTGTCAGTAGGAGATGCATGGGTGGGTACCCCCACCCCCATAGTAGATGCAGTTGGATGAGGTCGGGGCCTGTACTTGCAGGAGCGGCCCTCATAAAGAGACTTTTTATTTCCCTGCACTCTCTCAGCAGTTCATCCCATGGCAGAACATCGGTAGCCATCCTCTCTGACTGGGCCCCCTTGGCTGACCTTTGGGTCTCGGGTTCTGTCATGTGATTTTGCTCATTCCAGACCATCAGCGTCTGACCCCGCACCTGAAGCAGGGGATGTAGCAGCTACAACTGCACAGGGCTCTGAAAACCTTCCTCCTCCTCAACTTCTCGTACCTCCTTCATCAACACATGGAAAGGCAAGGGACTAGCTTTCCTTTGATGCAGCTGTAATTTGAGCAACACCCAGCTAGAGTGCAGGGCAGAGCAGAGTATATGATCCAGTCTTACCCAGTCCACTTCACTAGAGGTCCAACCCCCTTTTGAAAAATGGTTTGCAAGATTCCTCTAATCGATCCATATAGGCAGATAACAACTCCCTGGCTGTTGTCTAACATCTTTGAGCTTCCATTTCAAGGCCTCAACACTAGTGGTGCCCCAAACACATTTTCAAGGGCAATTAGGTACTCTTGGGCTTTGGCGTCAGGGTCAGAGACCCTCAGAGAGCAAAAAGCTCGTTGGGCGTGTCCTGAGGCTCTACCCCAGGCTGGCCCTTTTTCTGCCTCAGAGCATTGCCAGTCTTGTATTGCAAGGGTAGCAGAGTCTATCCAGGTTTCCAGATCGACCTCCCCATTTGGAGTAGGGCGGATGCCAAAGAATACTTTGAGCTTGTGGTAAGAGTCATGACTAATGGCAGGTACAAACATAGGGGCTAGCACTGGCACAGAAGGAGGGGCAATAATGGGTGCTGGAGTGGGAGGGGTGTTGGGGAGGAACGCCCCAGGTGGCAATAATAGTTTATCTAAATCCTCCACAGTTTTCCCTCCTCCAGCAACAATTTAGCAAATTTCTCCTCAAAAGTTTCAGATAGTAGAGGTTATCCCCCTGGGACTTTACTGTCCTTGAGTTATCACTCTCCAGGCAGTGAGAGCTTCCCTGGGGTAATAGTCTGTGGCACTTTAGAGACTGTCTACAGGATCCTTACACTCTATTAGGGCCATGAAAGTTTGGGTGGGCAAATCAACCTGTAGCCCCCTATCACAGGGTCTCGTAAACATTCGACCTTGGAGAGTACTCCCTCTTCAGTGTCCGGGTTGGTACCGTCGGATATCCAAGACAAGTATAGCATTTTGAGAGTCAATCCCTACCCAGTACACCACTTCACCAACTGGTGTACAGCCCTTCTGTTGGGATATCCATTTATTTTTAACAGTAATTCGTAAATGTGGCCACTAGGGACGCTAATCCCAGCAGTGCCTCCAAGATGCAACCCCTAGGTGGCGCTGTCCCAAGGGCTATTACCCTGCCTGCTTAACTACTAACAGGTTGAGGGCCTGGGTCTAATGGCAAATGCCTCCACCCAGAGGTCAGGGTTTGCAATAGTTAAACTAACTTGGTCACAATCCCTTGGGACACTCGACCCCCTTTCTTCCCACTAGTGGCCCACACAATATATCAGAATTACCTTCACAGTATACACTTGCGGACTGGTTCGGTCAGCTGGACTCTGGGGACTCCCAAAAACAAGATGATACAGTGCAAAAATACAGTACAATACTTTAACATAAACGAATACCTCAGGCAGTGTAATTTTGCTGAAACAAACAGATCTAATTTATTTAGGTTGGAAATAACAAGTTGGGGAAATCAGGTTAATTAGCTTACCACTCTAGTATATATATATATATATATATATATATATATATATATATATATATATATATATATCTATACTAGGGCACTGTGCACAGGCCTAACCTATAAGTCACTGTCTCTGAGTACCCAGGCAATGAAGGCTAGCCTATTTGTGCAGCTGTTTGGGGCCCTGAGATGAAAAAACACTTGCACAATACCCAATTGTAATCCGGAACTGGTATGCTCAGTTACGTGAAGAAATAAAACACAACCATTAGATAACACACTTGCAATTCGATAAACAGATGGCAGGGAGCTACCCTGCTTTGTACTCAAAACTCAATGCTGGGAACTGGGTGGAAGGCAGATTGTTCTGAATTGCCAGGAGGAGCAGACCATGTGGGCAAGGTCCTTGTGACTGGACCCCACTGCAGTTTGGAGCAAATGGATGTAGTCTGGATTAAGATGGGTTTACTTCCAGCTTCATGCACTCAGTTCACTGTACAGGGATTTGAAATGCGATTCTCCACAAGCATACACACATTTATATGTAAAAGGAAAGTACTATACCAGGCAGGCTGCTTCTCTATCCCGATCTCAATTACTGCACAATACCCAGAAGAACACACAGCAGGTTCAGTTCCTGACAGACCGAGTGCAATTCAGCAATTTCTCCAGTCTTCTACAGGGTGAGCCTGGTTTCTACTCTTCAGATCTCCTTTATTCTCTTCACAGGTCGGTTCCAGTCTGAACAAGCGCTTTTCTGAAGCTGTAGACGAAACTTGAGGGCCTTACATCGTTTCCACGCTGAACTGCACATCGAAGCAGCAGGGCTCCTTGACTCTTCACTGCCAAAGCTAAACTGACTCTTCAGAAGACAAAACCGGGCATTTCCTTTGAGTCCCTCCCAGTTCAGTTGGCTGGTTTGGCTGTCACTCACAATAGACTCCCCTGTTGGTGCAAAAAGGCGCAAGTCCAAACTCACAATTCCCAGAAGCATCTGCCATACAGTCCCATTGTGGCTGACTCAACTAAGAGTCCATATTCTGATTTGCCAGCAGCAGGCTCCACTTCAAAAGGTCCCCAACGTTGATTGGTCCAGTTCAGCAGTTCAAAACTAGAATGGAGGGCTAGGCAAAACAATTCAGACTACAAAGGAAAGTAAGTTAGACAAACTGTATTTCATTATTACACTAAATGATTTCTGGCAAACAGTTACATCTTTCTGATAGGTCCCCTTTGACTCTTAGCAGCTGCAAAAACGGAGCCTAATTGGCAGCAGCTCAGTGGGACTCCAAGCAGGAAAACACACAGTCCCCCATACACAACTAATTATGTCTGCAAGCAGACAGCTCTTAAAGAGACAGTACCAGAGCCTCTAAAAGCACTCAGAGATAAATGGCTTCAAGCGCAAACACCATTCAGGCTTGGAGCATTCAAGCAAGCTCCTGGAAGACTTTTGGGAACCCCCATTTGCAGGGGTTACACAGATATCTAGCGATGCCCCAGGTGTAGTTGTGAGTCTTCTCCCTGGCTGACTTTGCGATGAGCATAGGGCTGAGCAGAGCAATCAGTGATAGTGAGTCATGACCAGGCCCGCAGACCCTTCTCTCCCCTAATCTCTAATGCACTTATAGTCAACCTTGCACTTTTGTTATACCTTGCAAATTTGTTCCTCACAATCTTACCCTACTGTAGTTGCTCTAGTTCAGCCTCCTTGAATTCTATCCAGCCATTTTCTAACTACAAAGCTATGTCCCACCAAGTGTTTGCCAAAGATATCTGTGCTGTTGTAGCTATCTAGTTCAAGACTGTTGGCATTGTACCCAACTAGTTCATACCTGTTAGCATTCCTCCTTTTTAGTACTTCTGTATAGTCTGCTCACTTTATTGAAAGTAATCAAATTATATATATCTATATTATGTACCAAATCTCTGTATACTATCCTCATGTTCCCCTACCCCAGGTCACACTGAGAGACGAGCAACTTGTTGCTCAGCCTGCCTTCCTGTTGAAACATTTCAATAAATAAAATAAATAAATAATGGTCAAATTTGAGTCTGATCAAAACAGCCCAGTGGCGTGGTGCACTGAGGAACTGAGTGCTACACCATCTGCTCACCAGAGACCCAGGTTTGGGAACAGACCAGGGTCACTCAGAGCCAACTGGTAGCTAAGGAGGATTGAGCATCCAGAGACAGTTCCCTTCTTCAGAGTCCCAATTCTGTCACTAGGAGGATGGAGGTAGGCGCAGCAGGTGGCCGCTTCTCTGAGGGCTGGCGCAGTGCAGTACATGCAATGTCTTCACGTGCACACCCACCCCTTGATCATGTGCTGACTTTGGGGAAGGGAGAAAACAAAGATGGAATCAGCCACACTGCCAAGATCAAAGTTTCTGCCTGGGACATGGCCAGTTGCCTCTAGATACACAAGGCTCTATGCACTGACTAGATGGTCAAAAGACTGGTTACTTTATTTGAACCAACAGACCAAATGGGAGTGTGTCAAAAGCTCATCCTCAGCATTATACATGAGTCAGGACACAGAACTTAGCTAAACCACAGTTGAGTCGGAAGAGGAACTGGTGTTCTCCATTGAGAATAACCACCACTTTTTGCAACTGTTTTCCAAGTTGTGTTCCTTCTTCTATCCATGGGGAAGTGATGCTGCCACTGTGCAACTGGAGTTGACAGTGACCTCAGTACCAGGGGCTAAGGCTTGTCTGGTCCTAAATATAGTACTTGATTCTATTGTATGATTGTACCATATACACCTCTGGTGTTGCTCTATGTAGTTGTTATGCACTATGCCACTGTACTTAGTCTCTGTATTTGTTATTCTCTGTATTTGTCCTCATTCTCTGTATGATGTGGAGCCTTTGTAAATGAGTCCCTGACTCAAGGGTTATAATTCCTAGACTTTTAAATAAATAAATAAAATAATGCAACAAGGGCACTCTGTGACAATTTGAAATACTTTAAAAGTTTGAACTTTGGATCTCCTCCAGGAGACCCAGCCCCATCAGGAAGTGGGGTTTGCTCTCGTGGACTATGAATGTATGGACTTTAATGTTTGCCTTTTCAATAATCATGTTTCATTTTAAAGAAATATATATTCTTGGAGTCTAGCAGTATAGTGTATGTTTTCTCTTCTTTCTTCTTGCAGTTGGAATAGGGTCTTACCAACGTGTCCTTGCAGGGATGCCAAGAGGCACTACCACCCAGAAAGGAGCTGGTAACTATATGAGGTTGAGAGGCCCGATTTGTACAAGTAAGGCCTTTTGGGTTCTGGCCTGTGCTGGCCACAGTTAAAGGGAGATGTCACACATAATCACCCTCACAGAGATCCCAGGAGAGCAGTACCACCCTAAAATTAGTTGGCACCCACATGAGATTTGCTCTTATGAGGAACTGTGAGGTTTTGGAGGATGAGAGTGTAACCAGCCTGTTTGTTCTGCAACCTTAGGGCAGGTTCCTGGGAGTACTTGAATTGAAGCCTTACCCTGAGAGCTTCTCTTTACTAAGCCTCAGCTGATAATCATTCTAGTTACATACAACAATCCCCTCCCTTGTCAGCTCTTTTAATCACTATAGTATGATCCTCCTTTAATGAGTTTAATGATTTTCTTTCTTCCTTAGTAAGATTAAACTGCCTGTTTAGAAATTGTTTATTCTGTGCTACAATTTTGTCAATATCTTTCTCAACCGCCACTAATAAAAGTATCAGCATAGTTCAGAATTGGTTCAGGTGGAGAGAAATGAGGTTTAATATTTATTACTTTTATTGTATTTTCCTAGGTGCTAGATTTGTTAGGTTCATGTTGGCGTGTCCTAACTTCATTATTCTTGAAAAATCATTTAATCTTGTTTTTCTGAAGAAAAAAAAGTGGCAGTCTATTGTTAATTTTAGTGGGTCTAATTTTTCAGCATTATATTACTGACTGTCAGTCTAAGTGAGGTTATTCTAATTTGTCAAAGAACATATTGATAGCCCCAGTGTCTGGCAATTGTCTCTTTCTCTTTACAAGTAAAATCTATGTTCTTCCTCAACTGGATTAAATCCACTAGAGTTGGCCTTTCACCAGTCTGGAGCCCTCTGTTTATCCATAGAGGCCAGCTACAGTGTGGGCAGGCAGAATACAGGCTTCTTGAAACTGCAGTGGATTTAGTATTGATAAAGTGTATGAGACTGACAGCAACCAATTAGAAAAGCCTCTGTTTATTCACAGGGCCAGATACAGTGGGGACAGGTGCAATGCATGCTTCCCCATTCATTAGTGGTTTCATGCATGGCTGGAATTGATTAAAAGGCTTAACAGTTATGCAGTAAAGCAGTAGGGCGAGGGAAGATGCTACCAAGGTTATCCCAGTCACTTGCAGGGGCCTGGTGGGGCATAACATTTGTTACCTGGCACTCAAGTTCTCTGCCATATGTTGTTCTTCCTACTGGGATCTGAACTAGTAATGATCCTTCATATGGGAGATGATTTTCTATAACTTTCTATTTTTCTTTGTTTTGTTTTCCTCTTTCTGTTTTACTGTTTCTTAAGCTGTTAAATTGGTTAATTGCTGTTTGTGCAGTAATGTTTCCAATGTGGCACATTCTATTGATGAACTGATCAGTGTATGATGTTTTACTGCATTTGTTCCTTGAATATTCAGTAAAAACAGTTAACAGAAAAAACAGTAGGGCAGGGGCAAGACAGGATGTGAGGGCAGTAACCCCAACTAGACATTAGGTTCCAGGGTAGGATAGGATAAAACAGGGCAGACTGGATGATCTGATGGTCTTTTTCTGCCAACCTTTTCTGTTTCCATGTTTCATACTGTTATGGATTTAATGCTGGTGAGAGGTGAGGGACCAACATACCTTGAGTCTGAAGCCCTCTGTTTATCCATAGGGCCAAGTGCTGAGTGGGCTGGCATATGACAGACTTCTTCACACTGTAGTGGATCTAACACTGCTACAGGAAGAGGGACTAACAACCCTGACAGAGAAGCCCTTTATTTATTCACAGGGCTAGGTAGTGTGGGTAGGCACCGTCGCTTCTCCATCCCCACTGTTGCAGATTTACTGCTGATGAAAGCTGAGGGACTGGCAGCACTGGATTATGAAGTCTTCTGTTTATCCATAGAGCCCGTACCATTTAAACAGGCACAACACAGGTTTCTCCACACAGAAATGGATTCAGTGCTGGGGAAGAGCGAGGACTGACACCAATGAAGTCTAAAGCCCTCTGTTCATACATAGGGCCAGGGCCAGTATTGAAGCACAATGCAGGCTTCTCCAACTATGTTTTTGGATCTGGGAGAGTGAAAGGTGATGGACTGTACCCTGGGGAAGGAAGCCCTGTGTTTATCAAAGTGCCATACACAGTATGTGTAGTTGTAGTGCAGGCTTCTCTACACAGTGATGGAATTAATGGAGATGGAAGCGATGGACTGAAGGCACTGGGATTTGAAATCATCTATTTAGCCACAGGCCAGGTACAGTGCATGCTAATTTTGCATTCTTCACCATTGTATGATGGATTTGATGTTGACAAAATGAATGACTGACAGCATTGGAGACTGAAGGCACAGGGTCATTATGTTAAACAACATAATGCCGCATGGCACAATCACGCTGAGCAATTTATGCCATGAGGCATCTGTCTTTGTTCTGTGGGGGCTCCTCTCCCACACCCCTGTTATGGGGCTCCCTCACTAAGGATTCTCAACTCTGGGGGGTCCAACTTAAAAGACAGTCTGGTTCGCATAATGCCATATGCTATTATGTCGATGCATTATGACTCAGTACGGAGACAGAAGGCATCTGTTTATCTTAAGAAACATATAAACAGAATTTGCTGGCAAATAGGACCTCTTGGCCCACCAAGTCTGCCCATTTTCCTGCCTATAGTATCACTGCAGATCCTGCTTAATCTTTGGCCCATTCACCACACCTTCCCTTTCCTAAGACTCCTTATACCTATCCCATGCATTTCTGAACCCCACCAGTGTTTTCACCCACCTCCACTGGAAGACTGTTCCAGGAATTCACCACTCTATCTGTGAAGAAGTACTTCCTCACATCTCTCTTGTATCTACTCCGGCTTCTTATCCACGACCCTTGTCCTTGAGCACCTTTTTCTGAAAGATACTTCCCTCTTACATTGCAAACAAAGGCAGAGATGAATAGTGCAAGCTTAGACTTTCCAGCACAGTAATGATGAATTTGCTGAGGGTCAAATCAAGGTTCTGAGTGCTGGAGTACTTTTAAATATCTAATTATGTAGTTAAAATTGAAAAGTAACACATATAATAAGTGTGAGGTTTACCTTAAGCTTCACCAAGCCCACCTGCCAACCTGTTATCTTTTGCTGCTCTCTTCTGTCCTGAAATTCCTGGACAGTGGCCAGGGACGGAGAGGAGGGTCAGCACCTACAACACAGCCATCACCTTTGGCTCCACTGCTACACAGCAACTTGTAGCCACCACCATGAGTGGCCATGACCATGCACTCAAGGCACTGAGCACATCCCTAGTCGGTGTAGACAAACTAGTGCAATCAAGCTCTTACATATTTGGGACAGCCACAGCTGTTTTAAAGAGCAGGAACTTTTGCAAATAAAGATGTTTGGGGAAAAATGCCCAACTGTACCATGGCCATCGCTATCATTTTTACCTCCGACCCCTCCATATTGCAACAGGGTTAGAGGTCAACTAGTGAAGTCAGTCAGGCTACGGATGTTGATGTAGAGCTGGGAGGGCTCATGGAATATTGGACAACATTATTAATTTGCCTGGCGTGTACCATTTATAGTATATTGGTCAAAATGTTATTTGGCACTAGAGGTATGAAAACACATCTCATTCATTTTGACCCCAACTTTTAAAGATACATGTTTTAGGATCCACCTTATAGACATGATGTACCATTTATAGTACTGTATATTGGCCAAAATATCATTTTGCACCAAAGGTGCAAAAACATCTCATCAGGATTTTAAAAATAACACATGTTTATGAGGTGAGTGGAAAATGACTATATTGAAGGTTTGGACTCAAAATATTGAAAATTAGCGAATTTGTGAGTGAACACTGAAATAGTGCAACATTCAGTCATAACCAAGGCTTTTCTATATTTGCACACAAAATTTTCAGCATAGCCTTCTTATAACCCCATCTAATGAATCTGATAGGTGAAAATGTTCAAATCCCTGCCAAAATGTAATTCTGTGCCACTGAAGCGTCATTCTGCAACACAGGTATGAAAATGCATTTTGGCCAGGATTTGAAAAATAACAACTGTTACATTCATGAGGTGCTATGAAGAAATGGTTATACTGAAAATCTGAGGTCAAAATATTGAAAATTACCAAAGCTACACACTCACATGCCCAAATTTCAGTGTAGGCTCATAACTTTGTTATTTTTAATATTTGTACACCAAATTTTCAACATAGCCTTCTTATGACACAACCTACGAACATATGAACATACTGAAATTGCCATCCGATACAGGCCATTCAGTCTATCTAGTCTGCTTGAGTTAGTAGCACTTCAGTCCATTAGACAGCAGCTGCCACCCTCCATATATCCCCCCATGAATAAGGATGGAGAAAATGTTTGACTCCTGCCTGAAAGGTGATTTTGTGCAGTGACTGTGAAATCACCTTTCAGTACAGATTTTCCTAATTTCACTGCCATTGTTCATGAGGAGGAGTCCTAAAAAGGCATGTTGAAAATCTGGGGCAAAAATATTCAGAAGTGGCCAAGTTATGCCACTAAGTTTAAAACCCCATTGAAATACATTTTATTTTTTTATTTAGTTTTTGTTGACCGGGTAAGCGACTAAACAAATTCTGCCTATTTTCAGGCATGACCCAGGGAGGGGATACAGATGAGCCAACAGACCTTGACCCAGATTAAGCTGTTGGGGTTATTTTTTAGTGAAAGGGGAAATTTAGCTGAACACTGGGGAAATTCCCTACTCCTGTAGGGGAACCTATGGCCTGTGAGATGGCCATTCAAAATCTGTCTCAGGAGGAGATGGATGTCTGTGGAGTAGGGAATCGGGCCTTAGCCCCTACTGCAGTTTTTCAAGAGGCCCACGATGATTTGGAAACTTTATTGAATAACTCAGGCACTGTGGAAGAAATCCAGGAAATATTGTTTCTACTGAAGACTTTAGCAATTCTGTAGAGATGCAGGATTCATCACAGGAACAAAATGAAGGGACAGCATGAACACTGAGGCAGAATCAACTCTACTATTGTTGATGCACAAGGAACAAACTAGGCACCTGCAAAACGAGGCGCCTCACAGTACGGATTGTGCAGTTGAAAGCGGTAACCCGCCTGTCAACAAGCCCGGACCATCTGTCAATTTGCATTATGATGCAGCAGCATCAAAGACCAGAGTCAGGCCGGTGAGTTACAAACTATTGTATCTACTTCTGATGTTATCTCTGCTTCATTATGTGCAGATAGTACGGCTGGCATTTTAAGACGCTTATGATAGCGTCTGCCGAAGCCAACAGAGAGTGAAAACATTCAAGATAAAACTACAGTGACAACTGAAAAAAATTGATTTACCTGTAAAATCAATGGGACTACCGACAAAACTTTTGAAAAGCCCAAAATACAGCCTAGTTGGATACTGAATCAATTTCAGACCAAAATATGGGGTTTGTGTTTAAACACATTCTGGGACTATCTACTGATATTTTAAACATTCCCCTTGATTTGTCACCAGTTCAATACCAACAAAATGCTACCTGTCAGGATGGGTGACTGTTTTTCTTTTGCAGCAAAAGTGGCATCTTCTAAATCATGTAAAAGCTCCCAAGGAAAAACGCACAGCTTTAACTTTGGCCAATCATAACATACAATTGGATACAGATTCCCATTCTAATCTCACTATGGCCAGGATCCCAGATAGTAAGAATGATTTGGACCAGACTACCTCTGCAGTAATTAAAGAGGCCTTTTCTTTAAACTCAGTCCCAGCTTCTTCCGGTGACCTCTGGTCACCTCAAAAACACTGGAACCTGGCTACCAGACCCCATCGCACCCAAACAAAATTTTCCACACTCTAGTCCAGAATGGCACCCAGCTATTTCTAACCAACCTCGGTCAATGTCTAAGACAGCTCCTCAAAACCCACCCAGACATTGATACTGCTACAGTAGCACCTACAGTGCAGGAAATTGCACTTCCACGGACGGACCTTGAACACAGTAAGGCCACAGACAGGCCATCCACTATCACGACTGAGGTGGATTCATCTAATGAATCTGGACAACCAGTACAGGAACAACCTGAACCCAGAAACCACTATTATCAGAACTTTCTCGAAGATAAAAGGAAGCTGCTCCCAGAAGAAACGCTGTCTGGATTAGATATAAAGCTGGGTTTGGAGGATAGACCTGAGCGCTATTATGTTGGCAAATGTCTTTTAAAGATTCTCTCATTTCTCCCCAGGGAGGTCTTTGCTTTATAAACATATCAGGAGAGGATAATTACAATGTCAGTTTTGCACTGCTCATGCTTTAGATCTCTTCTGGGAGAGATATAATCAGGTGACATTTTCCCCACATAGACCCCTTCTTGGTTATCCCTTTGCGAAGTCCTTGGTGAGAATTTGTCATGGTCATGTTTCAGAATGAGGGGTTCATGTGGAGGATATAACTTATTGAATCTCCCAGCAGTGTAAAGGGTTATGATCCTAGCCATCTTAGATACAGGATTATTCTGGATGGGGGTTGGAAGTAGAAAGTTAAATTGTGGCAAACTGAGGGCAGAATTAGTCATTTAAGGGGAACTAGTGAAACCACTGGCTACTCTTTTAATAAATCATGGGAGGATGGTGGTGGTACCCGAGGACTGGAGGAAGGCGGATGTGATTCCCTTCACAAAAGTGGGACCAAGACAGAGGCAGGAAACTACAGACCTGTCAGTCTGACCTCTGTGGTAGGGAAAGTGATGGAGTCACTTCTGAAGGAAAGAATAGTTGAGTACCTAGAGGTCAGTGGGGCACAGGACCCAAGGCAGCATGGGCTCTGACCTGGAAGGTCATGTCAGGACAGATCTAATAGATTTCTTTGACTGGGTGACCAAAGTAGTAGACCAGGGAGGGGCTGTGGACATGGCCTACCTAGACTTTAGCAAGGCATTTGACACAGTCCCACACAAAGATTAATAGTCAAATTAACCGGCCTGGGAGTGGGTCCCAGGGTGGTAGCCTAGGTAAACATTAGCTGGACAACAGGACACAGAAGGTATTTGTAAATGGAGTCCACTCTGAAGAAAGAGGGGTTACTAGTGGGGTACCGTATGGTTCAGTATTAGGTCCAGTCCTTTTAATGTCTTCATAAGTGACATTGCAGACGGACTGGAAGGAAAAGTGTGCCTCTTTGCAGATGACACAAAGATCTGCAATAGGATTGATACACAAGGGGCGTGGAAAGGATGAGGAGGGACTTGGCAAGGTTGGAGGAATGGTCAGAAGTATGGCAGCTAGGATTCAATGCAAAGTGCAAAATAATGCACCTGGAAACAAGAACCCAGGGAAGAATACACAATGAGGCGAGAGTAGTAACAACAATAAAAAGGAAAGGGACCTCGGGTAATCATATCAGATGACCTTAAGGTTAGCAAGCAATGTGAGAAGGTAGAAGGGAGGGTTGGGGTATACTGGGATGCATAAGGAGAGGCATCAGCAGCAGAAAACAGGAAGTTGTTATCCTCTGTACAGACAGTTGGTGAGACCCCATCTGGAGTACTGCATCCAGTTCTGGAGACCCCATCTCCTAAGGACATAGACAGGATAGAGGCAGTCCAGAGGAGGGCAACTAAAATGGTGCAGAGTCTACAAGAGAAGCCATATGAGGAGAGAATAAAGGAGATAATATGTATACCCTTGAGGAAAGAAGGAGAGGGTGACATGATAGAAACTTTTAAGTACCTCAGTAGAATCAAGAGGTAGCATCTTTCAGAAAAAGAGGCGTGCAAGAACAAGGGGACACAATTTAAAGATAGAGGGGCAGTTCAGGGGCAATGTGAGGAAGTATTATTTCACAGAGAGGGTAGTGGATGCATGGAACAGCCTTCCTGAGGAGGTTGTGGGGTCTAAAACTGTGGGAGAATTCAAGATTGCATGGGACAGACATAAGGCAATTCTTGTGAGGGTAGGAAGAAATAGGCTGTTAGTTAACTAGGATCTGCAGCCTATCCTGTAGGTAGGAAATGGGCAGACTAGATGGGCCAAGCGGTCCTTATCTGCCGTCAAAGTCTATGTTTCTATGTTCCTAACTCTTTCATGCTGGGTAGAGATCATGGGTTTGTTTTATGCAGGCCAGCCTAGGGCCTGCTACAAATGTGGCTCTAGGACACACTTGTCCAGTTCTTGTGACAAACCCCATTATAACAATTGTGGGAGGTTGGACCTATCGCTTTGCAGTGCACTTCATATACAAAATGTGATTTATGTGATGGGATAGGGCATGTTTTTTCAGACTGTGATTGGGCTGCGAAAAAAAGGCCTCCTGTATGAGTCCTGAACTACTAATACAACTCTCAGGACACGGAATCAGGGCAGGATAAACCTCCTTCCCAGACTACCCTTTCTTCTGGCCCTATTCAGCATAAGACAGTACCTGGCAGTCTAGAAATATTACAGGCCTCCCTTCCCCTCCCCCAAACAACAACTGGAGACAGTAGGTAGTTCACCAGTAGACCTAGGAACTTTAGGACCAGTGTGTTACTCTGAACCTGTGGAATCTACGGTGTACACCAATCCCTAGCAATCCTACCCCCTTGCCTAGAAGATCTTCTCAGAACCTCAAGCAAATACCCCCGTGAATTTCGAATCAACAAATTCCTACTCTGCCCTAGCCACATCCTGGGAGGAGGAAGAAATGGATCAGAGGGATTCAGACTCTCAACAAATTGAAATGGATCAGACTTCTCAGAACGAGGATCTACGTAGCTTACAGGGGAAAAAGAAAATGAAATGAAAACAAAAAACATTTAAAGGCTGACTTCTTTAAAACTTGGTACTATTGACATCCACAGTATATTGAATACTGTGAAACACCAATTGTGTTTAATTTCATTCATGAATGTAGATTTGACATATGTTTCCGACAGGAAGCCTGGATGTTCTTCAAGATCAGGCCAGATTTTTTCAAGGGGAGTGGTTTGGGGCCCTTCTTACTGGTCTTTTGGACTGGATAGCACTGATGAGATAGGCATTGTACAGTATTTAATTCATACACATTCAAATTACATAAACTGGTCAATTTGGTTCCAGGTAGAGCTCTGATATTGGATGGTCTATGGTTGGACATAGATTATCATTTCATTAATGTTTCTGACCATCAGATGAAGGCTGAGCAGTCAAAACTCTATCCTTAATACAACCCTTTCTAGTCACTACAAAAAAACATTTTTAGGTGGGGATTGTAACTGTGAAATCAGAAAAATGGTAAGCACCTGGCTGATATAAGAAAAAAGTTATTGTGATTCAAGCGCATTGTAAAAATTGATTGACACAGCTGATCTTCAGGATTGTAGTCAGTTTCACACTAAGGGCCCTAGCTTTACTTTCAAATGGAGCAGATTTACCACTGCTATACATCATTTTTATTTCAAAAATCTACCACAAACATCATTACAAATAGCTCTGGTTGAATTTTGGACCATTTAGTTTTAACACTTCAAATCACGGATATACCTGTGGAACCAAAGCGGCCTGGTAGATGGAAACTGAATGTAAGCCTGTTAACAGATGTAGGTGTACAATCTGGAATCTTGGCCCATAAATGGATTAGAAGTTCAGTGCATGTTTTATATGCAGATACAGGATTGGTGGCAGGATTCTAAAGCTGATTTCAGATCATGGTTACAAGGTTATGGGAAAATGAAGGTCAACAATAATTTTTGAAATATTCATCCTTCGACATCAATTACAAAACTGTTTTCATTGTCTAATACTTCTAGGTATGATTATTCCACTCAAATTACCAAATTAAAGGATATATGAAGCAGTATCAGTATGATAGGACTCACACACTAAAAGCATTATTTCAAAATGGCATACAGAAAACCCCCATAGTGACCCTTTTGAAGCTTGTGAGTGTTTAAAATCAATATTTCCATGGACAGTTTAAAAAGACAAGACGGGGTTAATGATGCTACACTTGAAGGGATCTATAGTATAATACAACAATTTATAGAGTCACAAGCCCTACATACCCCTCCCTCAGAAGACGACATTCAGTCATATCTTGCAGAACTAAATATACCCATTTGTCAGGATCAAGTACTTAACATACAGAAACCAATAGGGAGGGAAGAAATGAGAAGTCATTACAACCTTTCCAAATGGGATTCCTCTGGGAATAGATGGGTTACCTTTTGAATTTTATTAAAGTTTCATTAAAGATATTTCTATTTGTCTAGAAACAATTTATAATTCCATTTTAAATCTGGAGTAATGTTCATCTTTTAAAGAAGAGTTACTGATCTTTCTGTTTAAAGCAGGATAATTCTTACTTCAAAACTGGAGACCTATAACACTGCAAATGCAGATTATAAAATACTGACTCATATTTTAAACAACAGATTGAAACATTATGCAAATCTGGTGATTTCCCACAACAGTTCTGCAACCTACCTTCTAGGAAAATCCAACATGTACTTATGATCCTTGGTGACATGATAGAACATCTTTCATTATCTGGTACATCAGGGTGTGTTATTTCAGTAGATCAAGAAAAGGCCTTTGATCGAGAATACCATCCATTTCTTTTTACACCTGGAAGCTTATGGCATTCCCAGGAATAATTTCATGTCTGAAATTATTATACTCCTCTACAAAGTGCCTTGGACCTGGGTAGACCAGTGGATGTCCTCTTTCTGGACTTCAGCAAGGCATTTGACTTTGTTCTTCACGGGGGCCTGTTGGATAAACTAGGAGAAATGGGGTGGAAACCAGATGATCCGATGGATAGGCAATTGGCTCCAGGACCGGACCCAGAGGGTCGTAGTTGATGGATAATCTCTTCCCAAGGAGGGTCATTAGTGGGGTCCCACAGGGATCAGTCCTGGGCCCCTTCTGTTCAACGCCCCACGATCTGACATAAGGACAGGAATCAGGAGTGAGATGAGTCTCTTTGCAGATGACTCGAAACTGGGGGCAGTGGTGGATGGGGAGAAGGGAGGGAGGCCCTGCAGAGGGGATCTGGAGGCTCTGGAAAGATGGTCTAGAAAGTGGAAGCTGAGGTTTAATGCAGGGAAATGCAAGGTACTCCACCTGGGGCCAGAAACCCAGGCCAAGTGTACACCCTGGGGAAATACTACAAGTCTCAATGGCTGAGAGGGACCTGGGGTGGTGGTGGATGTCAAGATGAACAACTCTGAGACTTGTAGGAGGGCAGCAGCCAAGGCCAACAGGATGCTGGGATGCATCGCTAGGGGATCACCTCCAGAAGGAGGAAGTGATACTCCTCTGTATAACTGCTGGTGAGGCCGCACCTGGAGTACTCTGCAGTTTTGGAGGCCACACTGAAGAGGGACATTAACCTCCTGGAGAGGGTCCAGAGGAGGGCAACCAAAATGATTTGGGGCTTGGGGACAGGACCTATGAGGAGAGCTCGAAGAGCTAAATATGTACACTTTGGAAGAGAGAAGGGACCGGGGGACATGATAGAGGTCTTCAGGTACATGAAGAGGGTAAATAGGGAGGAACAGTGAGGGTGCTTGAAGGAAGGAGGAAGGGCCACTAGAGGGCATGGGTGGAAGCTGGGGAAGATTCAGGAGAAAAGGAGGTGCTACTTCACTGAGAGGGTGGTAGAGCCATGGAATGCACTCACCTAGGGGCTGGTGGAGGCAGAGACAGTGGAGGGGTTCAAGAGGGGTGGAACAGGTACAGGGAAGGGTTCAGGAAGCAAAATCCAATGCAGCAAGAATATCCAGAACTGGGAAGGAGAAGCCAGAGAAGGAGGGGACAGCAAGGTCAGCACCCAGGGTGGGGCTGACCAAAGCAAGCACACGAAAAGACCATTAGGCCTATTCTGCTGGCATTTTAGTATGTTAGTATGATAGTTCATCCAGTCATACGGGACAAATCACTAAGGGTTTCAGACTGCCACGGGGTCAGACAGGGTTGTCCCCTAAGCCCACTTTTGTAGATCTTTTCACTAGATCCTCTTCTTAGAAGATTATCAGAACACCCTATCTAGAGGGGTATTTCAGGATCAGGCACAATGGATAAGCTTTATGCGCTGGCTTATGAAGACGATATCTGCCATTTTATCAGATTATACACAACTTCCACTGTTTTTTCAGAAATACAGTCATATTCCACTATATCCAACTCAAAACTGAATTTACATAAATGCAAAGGCCTATTTGTGGGCACTAGCCTTCCTGATCCGATAGTTTTCTGGGGCATATGGATTTCCACCAAACCTGTAAAGATACTAGGTGGTTCTTTTGGACCTCAAAATTTACCCCAAATGAACTGGGAAACGATATTGCAAACAGTAGAACTGAAAGTAAACAGATGGAGACATTGGAAAAGTCAAAACAAAAGCGTATTCACATCATTAAAAATTAATTATTCCTTCCATTACATATGTTGCTATGATATATCTGGTACTGACCCAACTAGAAACTAAACTTTATAGCCTGTTTTTCCAGATGTTTTGGGGTAATGGGCTGAATCATGTGAAGAAGTGCTATACGTGTCTATCAGTAGAGAAAGGGGCTTGGGATGGTGGATCCAGGTGTTTGTTTTTTTTCACACTCTGTTCATGACTCAGACAGTGAGATGTGGCCTAGTGTATACAAATGCACCCTATTATAAATGGAATACATTAATTTTAGATAGACATTTTCAAGCATGGAGGGTGGTTCTACCAAAACTTTCTAAATTGTTACATGTCCCAGAGTATTTTAAACCAGTAGCACCCAAGATTCGCACATGGGGTTAACCAAACAACTAATAATTCAAAATTCTGGTAAGATATTATATCAATATGTAATCGATTCATTTTTCCAGCAGCATCTTGTTTTAAAATTGTTCACAAACTGATAATCAGTTGGTTTTATCCCAGCTATCCAATAAGAGAATCCTCTATATATGTGGGAACATTTATGGCTTTCTGTTTATGGAAGATTAAATATAAGAGAGAATGCCAAATACATAGATAAGAGAGGAACGGAATTGCCCATTTTTGGAATGTACAAATCTGGAAGAAACTACAGAACATTATCTTTATTTTGTTCCTATGCTAAATCTCTATGGAATTTTTAGCCAATAAATGGGGATGTCATAATTAAAGGTTTGACTTATGAAGTACTGGTGCTGGGAAATCACCCTGAGGGTCAGGGTATCATCAAGATATGCTGATTATTTTTATGCTGTTTGAAATATTTTCTATGGGAAGCCAGATGCCAATGGGTTTTGTCACAAAGGAAAATGTCATACAAAATGTAATGTTTTTAATTCAACAAGCTATGTTGAAAGTCTATTTAAAAGATGACTCTATCCATACATCTTGGAAAGTCTCTATATGGTGGAAAGGGTTTGATAGATTTATCAAATATAAGTAAGGCTGGTACAAGCATGGATTTTGTTTGGGATTTAACAGATTGGAAATATCGAACTAGGTATTGCATCCTAGGGAAAATAAGATTGGAAATGTTACATTGTTTTGTTTTGCTTTTTCTCTTTTTAAAAATGGTTTATTATAAATGTGTCTTAACACTGTACAAACAATTTCTTTACTGTGAGGCTTTAAGTTGTTTAAAACTCCCTACTTATATACTGTAGTGGGGGTTCTAGCATAGACATGTAAGGGGATACTTACAAATTTCTATTTTGGTTTTTCTGATATGTATATTATTTGGTGTGATTTAACACTGTTTGTATCTTATTTGTTTTGATGTTTTCAAATAAAACTTCCCCTACTCTTTTCAAGAAGTGCCATGGGATCTTTAACATCCACCTGAACTACCACCAGAACAGGCAGATGGGACCTTGGTTTAACATCTCATCTAAAAGATGGTACCTCCTGAGTGCAGCATCCTCCCTCATTCTGCACTACAGTGTCAGTATTGGGATATTAACCAAGTGCCTGGTGTAGGGATAGAACCCACAGCCTTCTGATCTCTTGGCCTCAGAAGTGAGTGTGCTACCTGCTGAACCACTGACACTGACACACTGACATTGACCAGCATACCTGATGTCCTCAGTTCACAGTCCACCTTTGAAGAATGAAGATGTGTCTGTGGTCCAAAGAGGATTATGGTGATGGACCCCGATGGGTAAATAAGAGCTTGGGGAGGTGGATGATGAGTGGGAGGGTCAGATGAGGGAATAATGGTGCAACAGACATCGAGTGATGGTTTTCTTTATTACAGGTTTTAAAAATAAAAAAAAATGATGAGGAATGGTTTTCTTTATTACAGGTGGTGACACTGGGGATTGGACACCCCAGTGCCCATGTTATGTTTTGCTGCACCCGGAGGGCCCCCAGTGCTGAATAAGAAAGCAGGCTGGCACAGGGGATTGGGAACCCCTGTGCCATGATAATAACATGGGTTGGGCTTGGGGATGGCAGTTACAGCAGCAGCTGCAACAGGCATCAATAGATTTAATTTTTTATTTATTTATTCAAGTCTCTGATTACAAACTTTGAGCTTTTGGCTCATTTACAAAGGTTCCACATCTGAGCAAACCGAGTTATTACAGTTCAAATGGTACAGAAACAAGTAGAATGTATACTTACAGAAAATACGAACAAGAGGGAGTTGATGCATTAGGAATAGGGTAGCTGCACAGAGATGGGTGACAGGTGATCCTCAGTACATCTAAGCGTGACTGGTACAAGATGAGAAGCATGGTTACGATGAAGCAGGGGACCGTGGGCTGGAACCTTGTCGTATCTTGGGAGAGGAAGTGAGGAACAGGGAAATAAGATTTTGAGGTGAAAAGAATGGGAGTAGTTGTGAGAAGAGGGGTAGTGGAGCACAGAAGAAGGTGGATGACAGAAGGAGAAAGGAGGAAGGGGTTGAGAGCAGAAGTAAGGCTTAGGGAGTTAAATGCCAGGAGGTTGAGATGCAGGCCAAAGTCACTAGTAAGACTATCAGTGGCAAGTGCAGATCAGATGGCTAAGAAGTTGGAGCATTGCTTAGTTTTGAATAGATCTTTTCAGATTCTTCCAGGAATCTCTGCGAGAAGCAGTGCAGAAGAACAAGGATGTAGGAGGAGTTGTCCAAAAGGAGAAGGGAAGGGGGTCAAGTATAGAAGCAAATCTCAGTGGAGATTAGTGCCTGGGAGATCGTGGTACAGGGCCACGGTCTCTAGTAAGACTATAGGTGGCAGGTACAGCTCAGACAACTAGAGAATGGGAGCACAGCTTAATTTTGAACGGACCTACTTTAATTTCTGCAAGGAGGTCTCTAGGAAGGAATTTAGCAGGTTAGAGGCATGGAAAGCAAAAGACCACTGGCCAAGTGAGGTCCATTGGAATGGCACAAGACAGGGATTGCTCTGCATGCACCATAAGTAAGACTAACTGGGATTACAGGTGTCATTAAGGTCTAAACTCCGGGGTGGGGGGTTATACCAAGTGTGGCCTTTTGGCCAGAAGACAGAGTTGACAACAAATTTTGCTGTTCAGGTCCATCCAGACCATGCAAGAATATAACTTGCAAGCGTGGGTAGGTCTTGGGACTCCCAAGGTAGCCTACAGGCTCTATTGAGTGTCAGGGCTATTCGCTTTAAGACCATGTTGGAGACCACACTATAGCTAGTGAGGCCATACTGGTAACAGAGAAGACAGAGCTAGTTAAGACAACTTTGGTGACTTTTTCAGTGGAGCAGTGCCTATGCCTGTACAGCAGCCTAACCTTTCTGTTTGCAGACTTAGAGACAGCTTCAATATAAAGGAGTAACACATGGAACTATCCAGTATAACCCTAGATATTTTAAATATTGGACCATTTCTAGGATGTGGTTTTCTTTGTTTTGAATGACAAGCTTAGCTGATTTGTATCTGCCGTGCACAGAGGCAAACAGCATTGTTTTTGTTTTCTTGTGATTGAGCAGTAGGCACGATTGAGCAGTCCCTCCCCGAGCAGTCCCCCCTAGATCATGCCCTGAACAGGCCAGCCGTGGTCCCTTGCAGGCGCTGCTGTGGTTCCTCAAGCCGCCACCCTGACACCTCCACTAGCCACCGCAGAGTTCCAGCAAGCCGGATCGGGCCCTGAACGGGCAGCCGTGTCCGCAGGTGCAGCTGCAGCTCCCTAAGCCACCACCCCTGACACTTCCACTAGCCGCTGCAGAGTTCCACCAAACCAGGTAAGGAAACCGCCTGGGCCAGAGAAGCTGTGATTCGGCTGCCATTGGCCGACTGCTCTCCTCCATTCACCTGATTGTACTCCGCTGCCTGCCACCTAACACTGCTTCTTCTTTCTGAGCTCTACGCTCATTCAATAGCATAGCAGAGTGTTGAAATTTTACTTTGGAACTGCTGACTGAATTTATTTCCTAAGTCTCTGCACCGCTTTTACCTAATTCTGTAGATGGAATCTGAAACCGTAGCTTAATTAGTGTTGCTGCCTAATGTACTGCAGATTCCAATTTGTTCATCCCTGTTAGACTAGTGTAAATTTGAGTGCTTTGCTAATCCCAAGTTTTGTAACTGTTCAGTGGTTTTTTTAATCAAAGTCATAGAAAGTTTACGCTGAGTTTAGCTTTTAACAGATCAGTGTTTTTAATCAAAGTCAAAGAAAGTGTATGCTGAGTTTAGCTTTTATTTCCCTCTCGCTCGCCTCATTCTCTCTTCCTGCCTGCTTGCTTTGTTCTTTCCCTGTCTTTGCTCTCTCACCCCTGTGTTGCTACATCTACCCATTCACCTCCTCCTGCTGGCACCAGTGTGATTGCTGATTCCACTTGTTCTGGCCGCCACTCCCAAGAACCTAATTTCCATTCTGTGAATATCTGTAATTATCTTCTGTCTGCCCCTCTCACTGCCATCTCCGGTGCTTTTCTCCCAACAATTTAGACCCTGCATCATGACCTTTGATTCCACTGCCTTAAAAGCTAACCCTGCCTGTTCTCTCTTCCCCCTAGATCGTGCCCTGAATGGGCCAGACGTGTCCCTCGCAGGCAGCTCTGACTCCTCAAGCTGACACACCCCTGGCCCTCCACTAGCCGCTGCAGAGTTCCAACAAGCCAGGTAAGGAAACCGCCTGGGCTGGGAAGCTGTGATTGGCTGCCATTGGCTGACCGCTCTCTGTCCATTCACCTGATTGGACTCTGGCTCGGCCTGCCACCTGATTGGTCTAACACTGCTTCTGCTTTTCTGGGCTCTGTACCCATTCAATAGCATAGCAGAGTGGCAAGTGTATGCCACCCCTCACCCACCCCGACCTTAATTAAATAGACTCCTGCTCCGCCCACCTGCCTTCTGGACCCACCCTGTCTATTTTCTACCTATCCTCTAGTTTAATGCCCACTTTCACTGCCCACGTCCCTGTGTTCATTAGGTGATACATCCACGCACTTGAGTGCAATTTGCTGCTATGCCCACCCTCCCCAACCCACTCCCACGTCTTTGCTCTCCACCCTCCTTCTAGTCCCATCTACACTTTGCCTCTTATTACAATACACCCCATTTATTCTTACCTTTTCTTCTCCTATTATCCCCCAGACCATGCTCTCCTCAACCATATGCTCCTGCCTCTTTTGCTCTCTATTTTCTTCCTCCCTCAGCTATCCTCCTGGTGCCTGCCACCCATCTCCACCCAACTCTTACCTCCCACCCATCCCCTACCGCCAACTTGGCACTCTGGCCTTGCACCTTGCCGCCCTTGAGGGACCCCCTACTAAGGGCTGGCTGTATACTGCCACTCATGAAAATGGAACCTGGGCAAACCATTCCCTGTTGCTATCCACTGCTCTACACTGGGGCACACAGCACATATGCTGCATTCGGGCATGCAAGAAATGGAGACAAAATTGCACCTACTATGAACAACGCCAGATGGCACTAAAACTCCTGCTCCTCCTCCTACTGATGTCAGGAGTGTTCACCGAACCCTGGTCTGGATTACTCCAGTCCAACCAAACTTGGTAAAACTGACAGGAGTCTCATCATCACCACCCTGAACATTTGCAGCCTCCTCCCAAAGCTTGCTGCCCTTCAACTCTTTGCTAACAGCATAACCCTGATAGTCTTACTATTATTGAAACCTGGCTGACACCAATACTCTGGACATGCCATTACACTACAAGATTACAACGTCTTCAGACTTGATAGGATTACCAAAAGGAGGGGTGCAATTTACATCAAAGATAACATCACCAGTCACCCAGTCTCCACGACTCTTCTGTGCAATTTCTACCTGTCAAACTACTCCGTGGAGCCCAAAATAAAGTGCTCACTGTAGTCTTAGTCTATATTCCACCAAAAGACCAAGGGACTGGTCTCTATGCCATCCTGGACTTTGTTAGATCCCAACCTCCTGGCACATAGATCCTCCTCCTTGGTGACTTTAATATTAATTGGCTGCACCTGGCGTAGAAACCCACAAGGATGCTATCTTGTCAGCTAACCCTACGCAGATGGTTGACTCCCACAAGGAAGAACCACTAGACTGGGTCCTTGTCAGCCACCCAACCCGTATCAACAACACCACTGTCCTCCCAGACTTCCTCAGCGACCGTTACCCTGTCATCTGCAACTGGTCAAATACGTTTCACAAGCCACCTCCTAAAACTATTTCCAGCAGAGTCCTGCCCCATGGCCAATTGACCCACCTCAAATCCTGTCTTAGGCGGCAAGACTGGTCACCCATATACAATGCGCTGATGTTGACTCTGCCCTTGATTATTTCATCTCCACATTTAACTCTGCCTGTGACTCCTACGCCCCAGTAAAAAGCATAAAATCAAGGCACTCTCAAATCCCTGGCTCACTGCTGAGTTACTGGCTCAGCTAAAATCAAGGGACCACCTCTGGGCAATAGCTAGGCCACAGGTGCACAACTGGACATTCAAAAATACAAACAGTCTCGTAACAACTGCACTAAACAAATATGAATGACTAAGAGCACCTACTACAAGGAAGCCCTTTCCAACACTTGGGGAGATGAGAGAGCTTTCTGGGACAATATCAGGGAGTCACAGGAAAGTGGCCCAAGTCCTCCCTGACCCTACTGACTGCCGACAGAGCCACCACCCTCGACCCAATGGTTGTGCCAATACCTTCAATGCAGCCTTCACTGACCTCAGTGGCGTCCCTCCCCAGACTTCTTCTTGGAACAGACTCCCGGATCCAACTTCCTCCCTACCACTGCAAATCATCCGCCTTTCCATTTCAAAAAGTGAAGGCACATGATGTCCGTAAATATTTAACAAAGGCTATCTCCAAGTCCAGAATCAGTGGGGACTCACTGGACCTTAAGCTGCTATCCCTCACCCTTGAAGAGGTATTGCACCCGCTCACCAGAATTTTCAACCTCTCCCTCAGTCTTAGTTCCCAAGCAAGTGGAAAACTGCTATTGTCACTCCAGTCTTTAAAAGCGGTGACAAGTCTATACAGGGAACTACCAGCCAATATCGATATTACCCCCTCCAAGGTCCTTGAGCGCATTGTTGCTGACCAACTTACTGACTACCGGGGCAAGTACAACATCCTATGTACACAGCAACACGGGTTCAGGCAAGGGCACAGCACATCAATCGCCCTCCTGGAATTCACTGGAGTCATTCACAACTCACTGGACAAAGATTATCTAACTGTAGCTGTATTTATCGACCTGATTAAGGCATTTGACACTGTTCACCATGGCCTGCTTGCCAAACAGCTACTGAATATCAGGCTCTCATAGGACTCTGCTGCTTGGTTTAATAGTTACCTGGATCAGCACTCACAAAGGGTCAAAATCTCAGGAGTACTCTCTGACTCCAAACCTGTCCATTCAGGTGTCCCACAGGGATCTATACTGGGCCCACTTCTTTTCAGCATATTCCTGAACTCCCTTCCTCAATCCAGCCCAGAACAAATTATCCTCTATGCTGACGACGCCATGCTTTTCACCACCCATAAGGACCCACAACCTTTACTCCACAGCCTGCAGCTTGCTTTCACCACTGTCGGAACTGGTTTGCAAAATATAAATTGGTTCTTAACCACAAAAAACTAAATCTATGCTTTTCTCCAGCTTGCAAAACAAACATAGGCGATATCCCTTAATATCAATACAGCTGGAAATACCCTGGAACAAGTGTCATCTTTTTAAATACCTTGGAATCTCGCTTGACCCTTGCTTATCTTTTGGGGTACACATTGATGGTGTGGCCAGAGTTGTGAACCCATGCATTAGAATTCTTTACCAAAACAGACAGCACCTTCCTCAGGCAGCACTGAAGATTGCTATTCAAAGCTCTATCGCCTCCTGTCATAGACTACAGCCTAATAATCTATGGCTGTGTTTCCACCACGCCTCAGGCGCATAATGACCTCCTAAACAAGACCCATTGGCTGCTTATGGAGCCCACCGACTCACACATACATGTGAGCTCTATGTTCAAATGGGATGGTTCAACTCACCAGCCGATGAAGTACCTTACCTGCCTGATGGTGAAAAACTACCTTGGGCCTTACTCCACCCAGTATCCAAGCCCTCTTGCACCCAAACACTAATCCTCGAAATACCAGAGGGTCTGAACGCTCAGCTACTTCATGTCCCCGATGCCGCACCACTCTGGGCCAAAGATCCTTTCCACACCATGCTCCAAGCTCGTTGAATGCCCTCAGCACTCACATCACCACCTCCACCACACTGGGATTATTCAAATCAAGCCTCCATCTTCATCTCACAGTCTCCAGCTCTTGTGACTGCCTCCCTTAACTTCCTCCCCATTCAAGCTCAACCACCCCCTCTGATTTCTTGACAAAGACGTGAACTTCCCTAGTCTCTTTTGGCTGTCACTCCCTATCCTCTCTCCCTTCCACCTAGATTCCTCTAGGTTTATGGTATGACCCTATATGTGTTACTCATGTATATTATTACTGTGATGCTGCACCTAACTGATGAATACTATTCTATGCCAGTCCCTTAAATGTTGTATGCTCTTGTTTAACATGTTTGTACTCTCCTGACATGGAACCTTTGTAAAACAGCCATGGCTCAAAGGTATTGTAATCCTAGATTTTAATAAACAAATAAAAATAAATAAATGAGTTAATGAACCAGTTCTCTAATAGGTTAAAGTTGCTTTGCAAATTATGTTCAAGAGTTACGATATCTGGATGACTTATGTATAAGACAGCAGAATCTGCATAGAGAAGGATTTGGCTTTGGCACGCTGCAGGAGTTGATTTAAAAGAGACTAAATAAGTGGGGCACAGGACTGACCCTCTGGGGACCCCAGTTATAACACATTGGATGTCGGAAAGGGTGTTGACAATTTTCGCTTGTTGGACGCGCAGCACTCAAGAGATAGTTCAAACCAGCCCAGTGAGGTAGCCATACAGTTGCAGCAGCTAGTTAAGCTATTAGGAGGTCATGATTCACTGTATTGAAGGCCTTGGTGAGGTCTATAAATGTAACTCCCACCAAGTGTCCTGGTCCTGAGAGTCATGTATAAGCCCCGTGAACTCACCTAGCGCTGTGGTGGTACTACATCGCTTTCTGAAACCGTGTTGTTTTGGGGCATTGTAGCTGGTATTTGTCTAGGTGATCAATGAGTTGATTGTAGACAGTGAATTCTAAGGGCTTGGAAATTGGGGGTAGAATGGAGATTGGTCTGTAGTTAGTGTGGATTGTCAGGTCTCCATTTTTAAAAACTGGAGTTACTACTGCTGCTTTCCAGGCTTTGGGGAATTGTCCCATGATCAGGGAAAGGTTGAGTATACCAGTTAGTGGAGCCAGAATTACATCAATGGTGAGGGTAATGAGCTTCAGGTCTAGGGCGTCACCGCTGTGCCTGGTTTTACCTAACACTCTCAATAGATATTTTGTTTTGCTTCAGCTTGAGAGATTATCTGAAGGTAGAAAGGAGGGGCAGAATTAGAGGGAGGGGAGTAGGTGCACTACTTAAGGTTGTTACTGACTGGGTTTAGGTAGTCAGAAGGGAGGACACTACTAAGTTCTGTAAAGGCCTTGTTGAATGTGTTTGCAATAACCTTGGGATCCTGAGTTAGCTCTCTTTAATATATAGCATGGTAGGCGATGATTTATTTGGATTACCTGTTATGGCCTTTATATTTGCCCAGTATTTCTTGCTATCCTCCTAGGAGTTGTCTAGTTCAGCCTGAAAGTATTGATGTTTTGCTTGACAGATGGCCTGGGTGCATCGGTTGCACGCTGATTTATAGTTTTGAAGGTCATTAATGGAGCCAGACCTTTTAGCCTTCTGCAGGAGGTTATCCCTAGCATGAAGTTGGGTGAGGAGTGAGGGAGTGATCCATTACTTATGGGACCCTTTGACCTTCTTTTTGTGATTGCGGCATAGATGTCACAGACTTTATGAAGAAGACCAGAGCAGCATCGACATCTACTGCTGAATAGATAGCAGACCAATTCATTAGTCTGAGGCGGTCTCTGAGGGGTTCCAGCATCTCTTTTCTTAATATACAAGTGGTAACATTTTTGCTGGGATTTTAGGCATCTTATTGGGCCATGGACAGAGGGTGAGAGAGTGGTCATTTAGGGATTCTGGAAGGAAAGAAATCCTGATGATTCACTCTGAACAGTTGATAAGCAATTCTCCAAATGGCAGATAGTGGAGTGCAAATGAAGGACAGGAACACAAGTTTGAAAAACAAAGCAATTTTTACTATTTCACAAGTATTCCAAACATGACAGCAAATGCAAACAGGTCTAGATATAGGTTATAGCAACAACCCGAGTGCCTCGACTACAAGATTCTTCAAAGGGGTGGTGCTACTCAGGCAAACACATCCTTAAGTACTCATTTTCCTCTTAATTAGACAGTAATTTAAAGAGAGACCTTCCCCTATGTATCATATTTAACAATGCAATATAATCTTATACTTAATGACATTCTAAATGATAAACACATTACATACAGTTATGCTCTACTTTTTACATGAGAAGTATAAAAATATAAATAACAGTACTGCCACCAAAGAAATAATCTTATATGATGCTTGCAGTTACAAAAGTCCTAACTCCAAATGGCAAATGCTGACTGGGTGGGAAGGAGCCCAGAAAACCTTAAGGTGGTGTATCTGCAAAACTAGCAGAAATATAAATCCTATAAAGGGGTAAATCAAAAACAATATATTGGTAAAGGCATTAATATCTGTAAGCTAAGAATTCACTTCTATAAAATCTATCCAATACTTCATTGCATCATGATTCAGAACGCATGCAAGTGGAACCGGAACCCGAAAATTTAACAGTGACCATTTTGTGCTATTTTTAAGAAATCCTATGATCCCATTAATACACCTCATATAAAAATAAGGGATCCAAATAACATTCAGTTTTACTTATTTTACTGATCCAGATCCAGACTGTATTCAATTTTCATAATACTTGTCAAAAGCATCCAAACTTGTTTACTCTAAACAAGGGTTCAAGTACCAGCTGTTATGCATTAGAATCTGAAATACATGCAGTGGGAACAGAATCTCACAAATTATATAAGCATAACTTTACTCTATTACCAAACTCTACTCAATTTTATAGGATCATAAATACATGCAAAGAACCCTAATGCTTGTCTGGATACAAATCAGAACTCTAATGTCCAGTCTTTTCTTCTTTTGAAAAGGTTTCAAATCCCAGTTATTGAAACAAAAACAATGTAGTGGTAAAGGCATGCACATCAGAAAGCTAAACATACATTATTACAAATTCAACAGTGTAAAGCCAGAAGGACTTAACAACAACTGGGATTTGAAACCTTTTTAAAATAAGAAAGTCTGGATATTTTAGTTTTGGTTTGTACTCAAACAAATATTAGGGATCTTTGCATGCATTTTGGATCCTGTGGTAAATTTGAGTAGAGCGGCAGTAATGCAAAGTAGCGCTTATTAAATCTGTAGGATTCTGTTCCCATTTGTTGTATTTCGGATCCCAATGCACAACAACTGGGATTTGAACCTTTTTGGGAGAGTAAATTTGGATGCTTTTGCTTTAGTTTTTTATTGGGATAAGCACTAAGAATTTTGAATGCATTTTGGATCCTGTTCGGCAGACTAAGTAAAACTGAATGTAATTTGATCCTTCACTTGAAATAAAATGCATTAATAGTACAGTAGACTTACTTAAAAGAAGCATCAAATGGTCTCCATTTTATTTTCAGGTTCCAGCTCCTACTTGTATGCAATTTTGGTCTCGATGCACTAAGGTTTTTGATAGAATTATGAATTTGTAATAATGTATGTTTAGCTTTCTGATATACAGTACACATTTACCACTATATTGTTTTTGGTTCAATAAATATGATTTGAAACATTTTCAAAAAAGAAAAGCCTGACATTAGAGTTCTGATTTGTATCCAGACAAGCATTAGGGTTCTTTGCATGTAACGGGTAGTAAGTGTGGCAAACACCAACATGGAGGTATCTATAGGGAGAAGGCAGAGGTAAATGGAGAAAGTGACAAAGGCAAGAAGGACAGGGATGGGGCAAAAGGGGTAAGGCCATCAGGAAATGGAGGGTAATGAGTACCAATGCTCGTAGTCTGGGCAACAAGCTCCTGAGCTGGTGGCCTTAATGGAAGAGGGATGCCTGGATATCGTGAGAAGTCACAGAAACATGGTACACAGAGAACCATGACTGGGATGTTAACATACCAGGGTACATAACTTACAGGAGAGACAGGCAGGGAGAGAGAGGAGTGGCTCTCATGTAAAGGAAGGGATAAAAGCAACTGAACAAAAGAGTAAACAGGGAGGAGAGGAGGCACCTGTGGGTCACCTTGAGACTGGAAAGGGCACCACAATCCGCACAGGGGTTGTGTACAGACCCCCATGTCAGGGGAAGGAATGGACAAGGATATGATGGAAGGCATTCTTAGAATGGCAGAGAAAGGGAGATACTGTTGATGGGAGACCTGAATATGCCAGATGTTAACTGGAACACATTTGCTGCAGCCACATCCAAGAGCAGGCCATTCTTGGCGCCCTACAGGTGGCAGGCATTAGACAGCTAGTTTCGGAACCCACTCGTGAGGAGCAATCTTAGACCTCTGTACCTCAAATGGGGGCAGTGAGAGGATCTCAGATCTAGAAGTGGGTTGCCATCTGGGGACAAGTGACCATCAAACAGTGTGGTTCACGTTAACTCAGCCACTGAGTCAAGCCATACAAAGGTGAGGGTACTGGACTTTAGGAGGGCTGACTTTGGCAAGATGGGAGAGTACACTCAGAAAAGCACCAACAAACAGGCTAGAAGGGAGGTGTGGAGCAAACAGTGGGAATTATCAAAACTGCCATCACAGAGGCAACAAGCCTTTGTGAAGCAAATAAACAAATCAAAACTAAAGAAAAAGCCACTATGGTTCTCAAGAGAGGTGGCTGTGGAAAGTCAGGAAGAAAAAGATAGCATTCCGGAAGTATAAGGAAACACAGAAGGAGCAGGACAGAGAGCTGTACCAGTTAAGGCAGAAAGAAGCAGGAGGGAAGTCAGAATAGCAAGGCCCAAACTGAGGAAAAGATAGCCAACTCAGTTAAGAAGGGGATAAACCTTTTATAGGTGTACATCAGCTGTTTAGAAAGACAAAGGGAGGGATAGTGAGGCTGAATAGAATGAACGGTCGGGGGAGGGGACAGTGAAAAGCAGGAATACTGAACGAATATTTCTGCTCAGTATTCACAAAAGAGGAGGGGAAGTGCCTAATCCAATTAACAGAAGCACTCTTTGATAGGAGTTGATCCCAGTCCTTTCACAGAAGAAAGGGTTCTGCAAGAACTCCTAAAACTGAAGGTGGACAAAGCAATGGGTCCTGATGGAATTCACCCAGAATTCTAAAAGAATTAAGGAAGAACTAGTGAAACCACTGCTACTCTTTTTAATAAATCATGGAGGATGGTGTGGTACCCAAGGACTGGAGGAAGGCGGATGTGATTCCCCTTCACAAAAGTGGGACCAAGACATAGGCAGGAAACTATAGACCCGTCAGTCTGACCTCTGTGGTAGGGAAAGTAGATGGAGTCACTTCTGAAGGAAAGAATAGTTGAGTACCTAGAGGTCAGTGAAGCACAGGATCCAAGGCAGCATGGGTTCACAGCGGGAAGGTCATGTCAGACAGAATCTAATAGATTTCTTTGACTGGGTGACCAAAGTAGTAGACCAGGAGGGCTGTGGACATGGCCTACCTAGACTTTAGCAAGGCATTTGACACAGTCCCACACAAAAGATTATTAGTCAAATTAACCAGCCTGGGAGTGGGTCCCAGGGTGGTAGCCTGGGTAAAACATTGGCTGGACAACAGGACACAGAAGGTAATTGTAAATGGAGTCCACTCTGAAGAAAGGGGCAGTTACCAGTGGGGTACCACAGGGTTCAGTATTGGGTCCAGTCCTTTTAATGTCTTCATCAGTGACATTGCAGAGGGACTGGAAGGAAAAGTATGCCTTTTGCAGATGACACAAAGATCTGCAACAGGGTTGATATACAAGAGGCGTGGAAAGGATGAAAAGGACTTGGCAAGATTGGAGGAATGGTCAGAAGTATGGCAGCTAGGATTCAATGCAAAAAGTGCAAAATAATGCACCTGGGAAACAAGAATGCAGGGGAAGAATACACAATAGGTGGGGAGGTAGTAACAACAACAAAACAGGAAAGGGACCTGGGAGTAATCATATCAGATGACCTTAAGGTTAGCAAGCAATGTGAGAAGGCAGTAGGGTGGGCCGGGGTATACTGGGATGTATGGGAGAGGCATCAGCAGCAGAAAACAGGAAGTTGTTATCCCTCTGTACAGACAGTTGGTGAGACCCCATCTGGAATACTGTGTCCAATTCTGGAGACCCCATCTCACGCAAGGACATAGACAGGATAGAGGCAGTCCAGAGGAGGGCAACTAAAATGGTGCAGGGTCTGCAAGAGAAGCCATGAGGAGAGACTAAAGGAGCTTAATATGTATACCCTTGAGGAAAGAAGGAGAGGGGGACATGAGAAACTTTCAAGTACCTCAAGGGAATCAACAAAGTCCAAGAGGGTAGCATCTTTCAGAAAAGAGACTTGCAAGAACAAGGGGGCACAATTTAAAGATAGAAGGAGGGCGGTTCAGGGCAATGTGAGGAAATATTATTTCACAGAGAGGGTAGTGGATGCATGGAACAGCCTTCCTGAGGAAGTGTGGGGTCTAAAACTGTGGGAGAATTCAAGAATGCATGGGACAGACATAAAAGGCAATTCTTGTGGGGGCAGGAAGATATAGGCTGTTGGTTAACTAGGATCTGTGGCCTATCCTATAGGTAGGGAAATGGGCAGACTAGATGGGCCTAGCGGTCCTTATCTGCCGTCCAAAGTCTATGTTTCTATGTTTCTATGTATTTTCGATCCTGTAAAATTGAGTAGAGTTTGATAATAGAATAAAGTGGCATTTATATAATTTGTGAGATTCTGTTCTCACTTGCATGTATTTCAGATCCTAATGCATAACAACTGGTGCTTGAACCCTTGTTTAGAGTAAACAAGTTTGGATGCTTTCGACAAGTATTACGAAAATTGAATGCAATCTGGATCCGAACAGTAAAATAAGTAAAATTAAATGTTATTTGGATCCCTTATTTTTATAATGAGATGTATTAACGGATCATAGGATTTCTTAAAAATGGCACCAAATGGACATTGTTAAATTTTCGGTTCCGGTTCCTACTTGCATGCATTCTGGATCATGATGCAATGAAGTAGTGGATAGATTTTATAGAAGTGAATGCTTAGATTAAAGATATTCATGCCTTTACCAATATATTGTTTTTGGTTTACCCTTTTCTGGGCTTTATATTTTGCTATTTTTCGAGATACACCACCTTGATGTTTTCTGGCTCCTTCATACCCAGTCAGCATTTGCGTTCGAGTTCGACTTTTGTAGCTGCAAACATCGCATCAGATTATTTCCTTGGTGGCAGTACTGTTATTTATACTTTTATACTTCTCATGTAAAAGTGTAGAGCATAACTGTATGTAATGTGTTTATTATTTAGAATGTCATCAAGTATAAGGTTGTATTACATTGTTAAATATGATACTTAAGGGAAGTTCTCGCTTAAATGACTGCCTAATTAACAGGAAAATAAGTACTTAAGGATGCGTTTGCCTAGTGGCACTTCGAAGACTCTTGTAGTTGAGATGCTAGGGGTTGTTGTTATAGCCTGTATCTAGACCTGCTTGCATTTGCTGTCATGTTTGGAACACTTGTGGAATAGTAAAATTGCTTTGTTTTTCAAACTTGTGTTCCTGTTCTTCATTTGTGCTCCACTATCTGTTGTTTGGAGATTTGTTTACGTGGTGTTTGGCCGGCTCTTTGGTGGAGCTGCAACAGCCAAGATGCTGACTCGTGGTCTCTGTAGTTTCCAGTTGGTAAGCAACCAATCTAGTAATGTTCTAGTCCAGGTATGGTAGTTAGTGTGTTTGGGGAAGTTATCATTGATCAAAGTTGATTGCTGAGATGACTTCTCTGTAGGGGCAGCATCCTTAGCCAGATGGTTAATGTTGAAGTCTTCCATTACTAGAGATTCAGAGTTTCATAGGCCATCGGAGAGATACTTGTGGAGAAACTAAACCCTCAGACTGATCCTTGGAGGGCTGTAGAGAGAGATGATGGTTATGTCCTTGCGATGAGTGTCAAGTGTCACAACCCCACTCAGCAGGTCAGGTCCTCTGCTCCCACAGTGCCAACCTCCGAGCGCAGTATTGTGAATAAAGTTAACAGAACAGGGTAACCTTCCTGTCTGTTTGTGGGTTCGAATCAAACTTTGGTCTCAAGTTCTGGAGGGACTCAAACTGTGACCCTCTGCTATGTACCTAATGAACAGTTCAGATAAATCTGCTCTTTGGGGCCAGATATCTTTCGCCTACAGGCACCTAACCAGGTGTACAAAATGAACCCTATAAAACTCTATTAAAGACCTCAGAATAAACTCTTACCTTTTCCCAGTTTGGTATTACCAATAGACTTTGCCAGTGTCAACTTTAACCACATATGCTTCACTTGTCAAATAAAGAATTTCAAAGGCTCACCAAGTAGTGTCTAAAATTAGATGTTTACTTAAAAATAGATAAAAATGTAAAATGTATATACAGAACCATATATCACAAAAACACACAATCACTTAAAATAATAAGGTTTTAAATACAACAAAATCTCCTACCAGAGTACCCTTAGACTTGTCTGATCTAATGTATTCTTATCTTCTTCCAGTGCTGATGTTGCTTTTTCAGAATCCAAACATGTGTGTGTGTCAAGGTCAGCCACAGCTTAGTTAAAAACTGTCTCTGACCCTTTCTCCTCCATGATGTCACCCAGTTCCTTCTCTGTTTATTAAAAATTATACACCCAGGATGGCTCATCATTCAGAAGGTAAATTTAATAGGTGACATCAGCAAAACATTGTTTCCCATGTGATTTCCCAATCATGTCTGTAATTTTCTAATTTCTTTCTTTCATCCATGAGTAACATCCTGCTCTTACAAAGACATGAAAGAACTTTTTGACTCTGTCTCTCTCTCTCTCTCTCTCTCTCTCTCTGCCAGTTCTCACTGAGGAGTAATATTCTTTTGACACCAGATGCAATTAACTGATCTTCCTGAGGATGCCACAAATAGATTTATTAGCTCCTGGCTTCAAAGCAAACTGACAAGTTAATTGCATTCAGAGATCTGTTGTTTAACATATATCCTGTCTTTTGAGCTGATACCTGGGGTCATTCCAGGAGCACAACATTTCTCATGACAGACAATCACACTACATTTTTTTTATATTCCAAAAGCATAGATTAATCAGAACCAGCTGTCCAAGTGTCACAATTTCTCCCCACCTAGACTGAATTTGGGGCTCTATCCCTGCATGGGATGAGCTTCCCAAATCAGTTCACTCCTCATAGACATGAGACAGCACATCTAAGTTCTGATTTTCTCTCCAGCCCTATGTAGAATTGTCATGTCATACCCTTGTAAAGCAAGACTCCATCTTCGCAATCTACATTGTTCTTTCCCATCTAAGTCCAGCCAAACCAGGGGTTGTGGTCAGTCTGTACCACAAAGTGCTGCCCATACAATTATGGCTCTAATTTCTTTAGGACCCACACTATGGCAAGACACTCTTTTCCACAGTAGAGTATGCCTGCTCTGTGGGAAGTAACTTCTTACTCAGATATGCTACAGGATGATCTTTCTTGGCTGGATGTCTGACTCAGTACTGCCCCAATAACCACATCTGAGGTGTCAGTCTGAACTATAAAGGGTCTGCTATAGTCAGGACTTGTCAAAACAGGAGCATTGCACAGTGCATCCTTCAATCTGGTAAAGGCTTTCTCACAGGCAGGGTCCCAGGTAATTTTCCTCGGCATTCTTTTTACCAGGTCAGATAGGGGAGCAGCCAGGGCACTGTAATTGGGTACACATTTCTATAGTACCCTGCTGTCCCAAGAAAACTCAGACCTGCTTCTGTGTTTCTGGTCTGGGCCATGCCTGGATTACCTCTATTTTTGTTTGGTTAGGATGGAGCTGTTCCTCGGCTCACCACATGCCCGAGGCATGCTACTCTCCCATGGCCACCTGGCACTTCCTGGCTTTGACAGTGAGCCTGGCACTCCACTTCCCAAGGTGGGACAGGTATTCCTGCCCAGCACTTCCCTAAGGTGGGACAGGTGTTCCTCCCAGTGGGCACTAAAGATAGCAATGTCATCCAGGTACACCACGGCGTGCTCCTTAGCACCATTTAACACCTGGTTCACCAACCTTTGGAAAGTGGCTGGGGCATTCTTCATTCAAAAGGCATTACTTTAAATTCAAATAATCCTATTGGAGTTATGAAGGCTGACCTCTCCCTAACTCTGTCCATTAACTCACTTGCCAATACCCCTTGATCAGGTCAATCATCGTGAGTAAGTCGCCCTCCCAACTTGTCCAGGAGTTTGTCCATCCAGGGCATCGGTGGGCGTCTGACTTTGTGACTGCATTCAGTCCATGATAGTCACACATAAATGAGTAGAAACATCTGGTTTAGGTACAAGGACTATGGGTGAGGCCCAGGGGCTGTGGGATCTCTGAATTACCCTAAATGCAGCATCTCCTCCACTTCCCTCCTAATATCTTTTGACAGACTCTGACACCTGATATGCTGTCTGCCGTATGGGCGTCTGTGTCCCTGTCTCCACATCGTATGCTGCTAAGGGGTTAGTCCAGGCTTGGCACTAAACAATGGGGCAAAGTCTGCTAAACCTCCTCCTTACTTCCTGGGTCTGGTCTGGGGCCAGCTGGGAAGACAATTTAACTGCCTCCACAGAGGACTCCGACTTACTTTCTTCCAGCAAGTCCAGAAGGGGTCTCCTCTCATCTGTATCCTCCCCAGGACTGCACACTGCAAACACCATGTCAGCCCTATTTGCATATGGCTTTATCATGTTGGCATGTTACATCCTTTTTGTCTGTCTTCTGTCAGGCAACTCTATAATATAGTTCATGTCATTTACCCTCCTAACCACTTTGTACGGTCCTGCCCACTCAGCCTGCAACTTGTCTTTCTGGACTGGAAAAAGGACCATGACTTCCTGACCCACCATGTACAAGCGAGCTCTGGCTCTCACGGTCATACCCATACTTTTGTTTCTGTTGGGCAGCTGCCAGGTTGCTCTAGGCTGTCCCCATAAGCTCCTTCAGTCTTTCCCTAAACCTAAGGAAATAATCCACAATGGGAATTCCCTGGGTGGTGTGCTTGCCTTCCCAGTCCTCCCAGATCAAGTCTAGGGCACATGTACCCAGTGTCCATTTAAGAGTTTGAGGGAGAAAAATCCTATTGACTCTTGAGGCACCTCCCTGTATGCCAACAACAGGTGGGGAAGGTATTTCTTCCAGTCCCTCCCATGCTGTTCAGCAAACACCCAGAACATTGACTTCAGGGTACCACTGAATCTTTCCACAAGCCAATTGGCTTGTGGGTGATACGTGTCGTGCATCTCTGCACTACCCACACTTCTCCCATAAACATTTCATCAGGTCTGACATGAAGGAACCCCTGGAGTGGTGATAACCTCTCATGGAAACCCAACATGGGAGAAAATCCCAATTAAAGCATCTGCCACTTTGTCTGTCCTCAGTGAGGATAGGGTGACTGCCTTTTGGGTATTGGGTAGCATAATCCACCACAGTCAGGATGAATCTCTTCCTGAGGAGCTGGGGTATTTAAAGGTCCTACAATATCCATTCCCACCCTCTGAATGGCTCCTCCACTATGGGCAATGGAATCAGGGAGGCTTGGGTTTTCTTGCCCACCTTCCTATTTCTTCGCACCGGTGACAAGACCTGCAATCTCCTTCACCTGCTGGGTGAAGTTAGGCCAATGAAATTCTGGGCCAACTGTTGCATAGTGCATGCAATCCCTAGATGGCCAGACAAGGGAATATCATGTGCAATCTTAAGCAACTGCTCACGATACCACTGAGGAATGACAAGCTGCCTGTCTAGCACCCCTCCCTCTGTCTGCACAGCCTGAGTATACATAAGTCCATTTTCCCAATAAACCTTATGTCTGCTGTCACCTCCTGTGCCCTGTCAGAGTCTGCCCAAGTCTTCAGCTTCTAGACTAGGGTCACTCTCTGAGCAGCTGCAACCCCTCACACATTCCCAAGGCATGGGACAGGTCCTTTCAGTCACTAAACTAGGGCCCCTAGCACTAGCATCAGGGCACCCAGGATCACTGTCAATCCCAACCTTTGACAATGGGTCACTCCTCCTCCTTGAAGTAACCTCTGTAGCTGTGTGGTTAACTGCTACTGTGGAAATTTCTACCCCTTTTCATTTATCTCCATATCAGATGACACAGGCTGGGGAACCAGCCTCCCAGTGGTTTTCACAATGGCTTCTGTGGGGTTCAGGAACTACAATTTTCCCTTGCCGCTGGCTACGGTAACTGCACATACCATTCCTGTTGGAGATTGTTGCCAAGGATGATGTCCACTGCTAGGTTTTGGCTACAGCCACCTGTTGCACAGTTCCCCTGTTTCACCCTCAGTCTAGGAGAACACTAGCGAGGGCAATGTTTTCTCTTCACCAGTAAAGTCCTGTACAGTGACATATTTATTGGGTATAAGCTGACCAGGCTGTACCAGATCCCTTTACCAATGTCAGGGATGCCCTGTGTCTCTTAACCCTTGCATCTGTACACCATTCACCATGACTGGGTGCATGTGTTCCCTCATGTTCACTAGCATGCTTCCAGGGACACATAGACAACCCACTTCCTTCCTAGCCCCTGTTGTGTATTGCTCACCTTTTGGGACACTGTCTGGCAATATGCCCAGTTTCTTTACACAACCAACATTCATTTCTTTTCTCAGATAAATCTTTCTCTAAAACCTGGGGCTAACTGGTTTTGGTGGAGGCAGTGAGGGTTTTAGCTGCCCTGAAGGCATGCTTTTCCTTTCTGTGCCTCCATGCCTGCCCCATTCGCTCTCAGAGCAGGTCTGCTCTTGGATAGTAGTCAGAGAGTTCAGCAGCCTCTGCACTGTTTTGGGATCCTCAGTCCTCCAGCCAGGTTTTCAGCTCTACTGGGCATGCCCAGAAAAACTGTTCTAACAGAATCGCATTTTAAATTTTACCAACAGAGTTTGCTTCAATTCCTTCTCACCAACATTTTAAAACTGACGTTGTTTCATGGCTAGCTACTCATAGCTCATGTCAGGGCTTCTCCTGAGCTTATGGAATGTAGCTCTGTATGATTCAGCAGTTAATTCAAATTTCTTTAACAGTTCAGCTTTAGGTTTGCTGTAATCATCACTGTCCTCATTGTCCATTTGACCAATGCATCCCGAGCTTTCCCGGTAAGTAGCGATAGCTGGAAGCTCCAGGATTCTCAGAAATTTTAGCCTGAATGCAAACTTTTTCAAAAGAATTTAGAAAAGCATCCATAACCTCCCCTCTTTAAATTCAGCTATCAATTTGGAATTCAATTTCTAACCCAGTCCTGTAGTCCCAGTTAAACCCAAACCACTTACCTGCTCTGGTGCTGGTGGTTGGAGTCATAGCTTCTCCAGTTCATGTTGCCTCTGGCTCTCATGCTCCTAACAGTCAGCCTCCCATTGTTCCCACTCTGCCTCTCAGTGTTCTTGCTCCATCTTCTCCTCTGCAGCTCGCTGGCACTCATGCTCCTCATGGTCTGCTTCCTGGTGTTCATGGTCCCTCCTCTGGAACTCCAGCTCCATTCTGCAACTCAGTTTGCAGCCTCAGTACTTCTGGATCCAGGATACTGGTGACCTTCCCCTGCTGCTGTGACCCTTCACTGACAGTGGCTCTGCTGCCCTCCCATTGGATCTGGGCACCTACAGGCCACTAGCCCTTCTACATTCAAGGTTTGTCCTTACAGTCACTGTCTGTGACTTGGTGCTCTGGGTTTCTGCTACCACCAGGGCATCCATGAGGTTCTGTTTGGTGGCTTTACCTCTAACGGACTCCTCTGTCCCCACACAACTGCTTTAAGTAGTCTACAGTGTGCCTGCTTGTAGTTGGAAGCCATCTTCTTCCCTAACTATGGCTACTCTGATTTGCTTTAGAAAAAAAATAAATGGGTAGGAACTTGACTGTACGCCAAGTGATATAGTTCTGTCTCCTTTTAAAAATAAATCACTGCCTTTTTCTTTCTTGGCAAGTGAGCTGATGGTCTCAAGCTGACACACTGAACAATAAAAGCTTGTGATACTCAAAATTATTCCACCGCTGCCAACCAATCTGTCACAACCCCACTAGCAGGTCAGGCCCCTGCTCCCACAATGCCAATCTCTGAACACAGTATTGTGAACAGTTAATAGAACAGGGTAACCTCTTGTCTGTTTTGTGGGTTCAAATCAAACTTTGTCTCAAGTTCTGAGGGATTCAAACTGTGAACCTCTTGTTAGCATACCCAATGTACAGGCTCAGATAATTCTGCTCTTTGGGGCCATATCTTTCACTTACAGGCACCTAACCAGGTGTACAAAATGAACCCTTAAAACTCTATTAAAGACCTCAGAATAAACTCTTACCTTTTCCCAGTTTGGTATTACCAATGGCTTTGCCTAGTATCAACTTTAACCATATATGCTTCACTTGTCAAATAAAGAATTTCAAAGGCACACCAAGTAGTTTCTAAAAATTAGATGTTTACTTAAAATAGATAAAATGTAAAATGTGAATACAGAACCATATATCACAAAAACATCGATCACTTAAATAATAAGGTTTTAAATACAATAAAATCTCCTACCACAGTACCCTTAGACTTGTCTAATCTATTGTATTCTTATCTCCTTCCAGTGCTGATGTTGCTTTTTCAGAGTCCAAACATGTGTGTGTGTGTCAAGGTCAGCCATAGCATAGTTAAAAACTGTCTCTGACCCTTCCTCCTCCATGATGTCACCCATCTCCTCCTCTGTTTATTAAAATTATACACCCAGGATGGCTCATCATTCAGAAGGTAAATTTAATGGGTGACATCAGCAAAACTTTGTTTCCCATGTGATTTCTCAATCAAGTCTGTAATTTTCAGTTTCTTTCTTTCATCCATGACCAACATCCTGCTCTTACAAAGACATGAAAGAACTTTTATAACTCTCTCTATCTGCCAGTTCTCATTGAGGTGTAATATTCTTTTGACACCAGCTGCAATTAACTGACCTTCCTGAGAAAGCCATAAAATGGATTTATTAGTCCTTGCTTCAAAGCAAACTGACAAATTAATTGCATTCAGAGATCTGCTGTTTAACATATATCCTGTCTTTTGAACTGATACCTTGGGGTCATTCCAGGAGCACAACATTTCTCATGACAGACAATCACACTACATTTTTATATTCCAAAAGCATAGATTAATCAGAACCAGCTGTCCAAGTGTCACACCAAGTACTAGCTATAGTGGCAAAATGTGGATGTTCTTGTTGATCTTACAGATGGAAGGGTGTATCCCTGAGGTGGTCTTTATATAGATGACACATCCCCCTTTTCAGATGTATCCAGCCTGAATGTTATATAACCATTGAGCTGGATTTCAACATTGGTGGTTCTTGGTGTGAGCCAGGTCTCAACCATGGATAGTACATCTGGCTTGCATTGAGCCACCCACACCTGCAGGGAGCTGATTTTGAGTAGCAGGCTGCAGATGTTAATGGACGTGATTGTGACTGAGCCTTGTCTGATAGTCTGGTGTGAGTACATGGCTTTAGTACCTGGATTTGGATTCATGTTACCTGACAGGAGCAATAACAGCCAGATCAGTCTTGTTGCCTGCAACCTAAGTTGCTTTATGGTCTAGTGGTGCTTCTTGCAGGTTGGAAGCACTTTACATATTTACTCATTGGAGATGGGGAGGATGGGGTAAATGATGTTTGGTATAAGTAATGGTTGGTAATAATTGTGGTGGGAGACTAAGAATATAGGTAGAGTAGGGGGATGTAGTGCTACTAATATGAACACTATGAAATAATATATCATTACTGTCATGTTGCATTGTAGATGATTGCTGTGAGATAGGCATGGTTTCTGTTTTTCAGGGTAGGGTGTAGCAGTCAGAACAAAGGATTGGGCACCCATCGCCATAATAACAACATGGGCTGGGCTTGGGGGTGGCAGTTATGGTGGTGGCTGCAACAGACAGCGATGGATGGTTTTCTTTTACAGGGCTAAGAGTAAAGGGAATGATGGGGTGTACAAGCTACGCAATTCAGGACAAAATGATACAACATATGAAAGAAGGTATCCAGTCTTGCCAGGAAGGTCTTGGGGTGGACAGTAGACCACAATGTTTAATCAGACCATAGGCTGGAGAAATGGAGTGATGGGGTGAACAAGCTGGACAATTTAGTGCAAAATGATAGAAAGTATGGAAGAAGGTATCCAGTCTTGCTAGGAAGGTCTTTTGGGCCAGCACAGTAGACCACAAAGTTTAGTCAGATTCCTAGTATGATCATTTTGCGAATTAGACTCACAGACAGGAAGGAGAAGACAAGATGTGTTTTGATGCAGGCCACCAAGCTTGGGGAAGAGGTGACAGACTCCTGATGTTGTAAGCCAATCAGCTGCTTGGTGACTGGCTAGGCAAACCAAAGGACTGAAGCCCTCTCTGTCTGGAATGGCTCAGTCCTTTGAAGTACAAGAAGTTTCCGCATAGCAAGCTTCAAGTAGTGTCACATCACAGTGAGTGGTGGTATGCTGATCGAACAGTAACATTTCAAGATTAAACAACTTTATAGCAGCAATCTGATGTTGCAGCTGTAATGTACCCATGGGGCCCCAGCACTGCTTTCTCTGGGTCTTGCACCCACCCCAATTCAACTCCAACTCGTAGTTGATAAGCGGTCCCAAAAAATCTATCACTGTAATGTCATGTCAAAATTAGTTGTCAACTGCCGTCATAGATCCGTGAATGGTCAGTGGTCTAAACTGCTGAGCCCTGCTATTTTGAATAGTACGGCTCAACAATGACACACACCCAAACTTCCCTTTCAGTGAATAAAACATTTGATGAGCATGCACATCAAATGTAATAAGTATAACATATTGAAATGTGTATAATGCATATCAAGATTACTATAATACAGTTGAAGCAATCAATTTGTCTAGACATTTAGCTATTTCACAGTATTTCTAAAGGAAACCTCCTGGTGGCCTTAGAGTGGTACTGCATGCAAGTAAGAACTTTCTCTAGAGCAATCAAGGAAATTTCAGGAAATAACCAGATGTATCAGTAGCTGCAACTGTACATCCTGAGAAGCACAGGACATTGACACCAATCACAATGCAGTTAGAAAATGCTTAACTGATTGTCCTGAAGTTTAATTCTGCAGAAAGACAGAAGTACTGAACTATAGTTTACCAGAATATGTTTCTATGGTTAAATAATAATAATAATAACTATTGTCCTGACTAGGTTCAGTATTTTAGTTTTAGTAGAAATGTTTAATGTTGAGCATTTATCCATGATCCACACAGAAAAAGCAAATGGATGTATTAATAAATGGAGCCAAATGTAAATTGTTGGAAATTATTCATATTATATTATCACTATGCAATTTTTAAGTTTATATTTAAGAGCGCTTTTATGATTACAAGCAATGAAATCACAGTTGGTGAGGCATCTGCAGAGCTTGACTACACAAAATTCCTCTAAATCTTAATTTCAGGTCATCATTTTATGCTATTAAACATACCTTGTAGCATCTCGTGTAGTCATGCATACCGCCTTTCCATTTGCTGAATATTAGTGTTACATCTACTTTCAAGGGGAGTAGGCTCTGATGTTAGTGATAGAACTGGCAGAGGGTTTTAGATCACAGTACTAATTAGTCAATCCAAACTAGTTCAGGCTATGGGTTGTGTTTAGGTTTAAATAAAACTTGATCAAGAATCACTCTAACAAGTCTCTTCAAGGAAACGCTTCAGCTGATTATGAAGTTCCATATCACTATGAGGGATGCTAGTCAAACCTTATAAGAGGGTGAGGGTAGTAATCTGAAATTAATTAGAATCCATATACTGACCTATATGCAGAAAAGACATGCACTGGTAAATGCCTTAATGTTTGCTTGCATGTCGTGATAAGAGAAATGGTTATGCTTATTTATTTATTGAAATGTCTCACCAGGAAGGTACACTGAGCAACAAGTTGCTCATCTCCCAGTGTGACCTGGGGGAAGGGGCACAACTGGAATGAGACATTAAGCATCTCAAGTTACAAGATCAACATTAACATACAGTTGTAAGGCAGGTGCTACAAACAGTGTTGCAACAGTATGCGCATAACATGTTGAAACAGTAGACAATAATAAGTGCTGGGTCAATAAGTAAACAAGTTACTTACGTGAAATAAAAGGGGAAGGAGGGAGGGAGGGAGGAGTGAGGTGGGGAGGGGAAGAGTCATGTCCCTGGAGAACTCTTCAGGATGTGAGGAACCCTGCAAGGGGACTGGGGGACCAGAGAGAGGGGATAAGGCAGTGTCCCAGAGACCCCTTTAAGATGGTGGGGAAGGGTAGATGAGAGATACCAGCCTCTTGGGGGTAGGTGAAGGACCCATGGAGAGTATTAGGGTCTTTACATTATGTGAGAGATCAAGGAGGCCAGTAAGGGGAGCAATTTGGGGGAAAGGGAGGAGGGCTAGAGATTTGAGGGGTGGTGTGCACAGGGTAAAATGAAGGTGAGGGTAGGGGGGGTAGTGTTTGTCCAGGACTTAGAGGAGGGAATTAGGGAGGGACATGGCAGGAGCAGCTAGGTGCAAGGTAATTATTGAGGCAGAGCTGATGGAGTAGGTGGAGGATGAGTGCGGATATTGGGAGGGGGTCCAAATTTTTGGGAGGCAGTGAGATTAACCAGATTAGATGACTTGGGTGGATCTATGGGGACAACCAGGGTATGGTATTTGGTTGATCTAAGGGAATGGGAGAGTGGGGTGTTATAAAGGAGGAGGTGAGGTAGGAAGGCTCACTCCACCAGTGCTTGGAGTAGATTGCTTAGTGGGGAGAGTCGCCTATTTGTAACTGAGGGAAGGATAAGGCATGATAAAGTTCACAGTGATGGTGCAAGGGGCCATCCAGGACAAAGCGGCAGAAGGAATTGAAGAGGGTGTCCAGTCTGGCCAGGGAGGACTTAGTGGTAGCACCATAGACTATGTCACAGTAGTCAAAAATGGGAAGTATCATCTTCTGAACAAGTTCACACCTAGCCGTGAGGAGGGATGCAACTATGGTTCCTGAACAGGGCACTGAGCTTGGGGTGTAGTTTTCTGGATAGAGTCAATATGTCCAGGAAGTTTAAGTGCTGGTCCAACCAAACACCTAAGTACCTGAAGGAGGATGTGCCCTCAAGTAAAGTCCCTTCAAGGGTGTGAAAAGTGGGTAGGGAAGGAAGCCTAGAGATACTCTGCCTTGTGCCAAAGGTCATGAAGACAGTCTTTTTGGCACTGAGGAAGTTTATGGTTAGCATACCAGAGCTGAACCTTGTCAAAGTCTTGCTGTAAGCTGGTTGTAACCTCAACAGGACAAAGAGCAAGATGTATACAGGACTGTGTCATCAGCATACATATGTATAGTGGAGGATGGGGAGCAAACAGAGGGAAGGTTGTTTAAGAAGATGGAGATCCCACTTCCTCTCTCTCTTGTTGCTGTGATGTACTGTATGCCTTCCCAAAAGCTCCCTTCCTCTCTTATAGATACTATTGCCTCTTTAGGTACCCTTGCCTCAGAGGCTGAGATTCTATACTTGGAGACTTTAACCAAAACTGTGTCCTTCCAACCCTCAAACCCCTCAGAAAAGAATGAGTCCCTCAATATCACTCAACTAATTAAGAAGCCTACCAGGCTCATCCGTCTCCCAAAACCATTCCCTCCTGGATTGGGTACTCTCTCCCATCCCCATCGAACTGCAGCAGCTGGCATATTCCCTAATGTTTTCAGTGACCACATTATAATGTACTGTGTACACAAAACACGATGCCCTACTCCCCAGTCTACCAGTGGCTTCGATCCTACAAGTCGATTAACACAGATACTCTTCTCCAGGACCTCGATTCAGTTCAGTTCAGTTTATTGTGTAGAGCTAGCTTCCATTGAGCACGCTCATTCACAAGGAGGTCCCTGATACAAAGTACTAAACATCACAGACCGCCAGTACAAGGATACATCATGGTAATACAGCAGGTATATCATGGTGCATAGAGTAGATTGTTTGTAACAAATACATAAAGGCAAAAGCATCACATAACAGTAAGTTTACTACCACCTAATAAAATCATCAATCAATGCAAGTAGTACAACATACAAAAACAGCAGGGATATCACAGTCTGTAGAATAGCTTGGGTACAGCAATATATAGAGATAAATTAGAAGCATCACTTAACAGTAAGTTTATCCACCAGTGCAAATCCCATGACCTCGCCTGGGCCTACTTCAAATCCTCTCTCTCCTGTTCTGACTTCCAGGCTTACAGGTCCCTTAGAGCAGAAAGCAACATATTTAAAATCAAAGTTGTGACAAAAACCTTAACTCCTCCTCCAATCTTTGGTGCACTATCCATCTCACTATTTGATCCCCATCCAAACCCTCAAGCCCTACTCTTACCATTGATGGATCTCCTGTCTCTCATCCAGTTTCAGTGACCTCCTACTAAACTTCTTTTTCACCATGTGCTCTCCTCTAACCAGTTCCTCTCCCCATCTCTACCACCTCCCTTCACCTCAGGGCTCTCTTTCTCTTATATTCCTAGTCATGAAGTCTACAGTGCTCTTCTTTTCTGAACCTCATAAGTCCTGTCCTAATGGCCTTAACCCCTACCTTCTCAGCATCTCTACCCCTGCCATCACTCTCCCCCTTACCCAGCTGCTGTACCCTTCCTTCAACCTTTGCAGTGTTCCCCCGCATGGAAGGATACAAATATGATTCCCCTGAATAAAAGGGTCACCTTCTGTTTCTGGAAACTACAGACCCATATCCTCCTTCCTCCCTGGCTAAACTGCAAGAATCCCTTGTTTTCTCCTGCCTTACTGACTTTTCGGCTCTCTGATTCCCTCTTTCCTTTCCAATCCAGTTTCAGGGCTAATCACTCGACCATCACCTCTCTTCTTCGTTACTACAGTAACTGTATCCTCACTAACATGGACAGTGGAAACATAACTGCTGCCATTTTCATTGACCTTGCTAAGGCTTTTGATTCTGTTTCCCAGCCCCTTCTTCTCAAAAACTCAGCTCTACAAGACTCTCTTCTTCACCATCAACTGGTTCAGCTCTTACCTCCGGCTGGACTCCACGTGTCTTTACAGGCAGTACCTCTCTTCTCCCCACTACCTATGCAGGCCGTTGTTCCACAAGGCTCCATCTTAGACCCCATACTCTTCTCTATCTTCCTTAATGACCTTCTCTCAACCTGTTCTTTTCAAGCATACATATGTATGCTGATGATACTAGTCCTGATGTCTCAGGTCCCTCTGCCCAAAAAGTCCAGTCTCAGCTACAGTTCAATTTCCATTCTGTCCTTTGCTGGTATCATGACAATCACATCAGAGTTAATGCCAAGAAAACCATGTTGATGTCCTTTGGAGCCCCTCAAAGACTGGCCAATCTCTTTCACCACTCTCCTTCTCCACACTGGACAGTACCATCCTATATGAAGTCCCTCTTTCAAATATCTTGGCATTTGACTAGACAATTGGCTAGATTTTTCAACCCACATAGAACATTTCAACTCTAAACTCAGCCGTAAGCTAGACTTCCTCTCCTGCATGTCCACCAAGAACTTCTAACTAAAATGATTCTCCTTTATTTGACTACACTGATGTACTCTATAGAACTGCCCCACCTCCTCACTAGCCAGGCTGTACTCTCTTTACAATGCATTCTGTCACTTCACACTTAATGCCTCTGCACTCTCCCTCACTTGTCTTTACCTGCTATCAGCATCATGCCACAGCCCTCATCTCAAAATTCTGGCTTGGGTCTCTCCCACCATACCTCTCCTCCCTGCTGTCACCTTCCTCCCCATCCTCATATCTCCTCTGTTCCAAAGATACCACACTTCTCTCTCTCTCTCTCTCTCTTCCCTCACCCATCATTCTGCTCTGGTCAATCAGCCTTTTCTATCACCTTCCCTCTCGCTGGAACTCCTTCCAAATTCCCTCAGACAGTCCCCTTCTTGCTATGCTTGAAATGAGCACCCTTCCAACTCCTTCCTCCTGTCCCTTCTCCTCCCTTTAGCTCATTGCACCCCTACACCCTGTCCTTTGACTGCATTGGTCAGCACCACCCTTGGCTGCACATGCAACCACCCTAGTTGTCCTCTCACACTATCCTCATGTCAGTATGTTCCCTCAAGGACATAAATGCACAGTGTTGCTGCTTAGTTAATTTTGTATTATTTATCTACTGTTTTATACTATGCCAGTGTACCCTGTCCTCATGTCAGAATGTTCCTCTCTTGTCGCCAATTGCAAAGTGATGTTCTATTATATTACCAGTGGCTCCTAGACATTTTGATGTTGTGTTTTGTGGGGTTTTTAAATTTGTTTGCCAAGAATGGCACAGCTGAGATGCAGCAGCTCCGTTTCAGTGGAATCCTGCTTTTACTCATTATGTTTGCTTGCACGCATGTGCAAAGCGTAGTGCCATGATCAAGTTTCGGAGGTGTGGCACCCGTCTTCCAGTTCAGTCAATGTGTTTGCAGGCGCAGCCACAGTTCTCCAGTGAACGCTGCAGTTGTCTATGACAGCAGTTGAAAATGCAGTGGCTGCATAGCTGAAAGGAGAGTTACACTCAGTGAGCAGCAATAAGATATCGTGATGTTCATGTGCACCCCCACACACACACACATGCACGCATACTGCATGCTCATGCTTCCTCCACACACACACACTGTATAGCCGACAGGGTGCCCAATCCCCTGTCAGCTGTGCTGCGCCTCCAACAGAGTTTATGCCACGCTGGGAGCCCACCCCAGCGTGGCAACAGATCGTATAGCTGGCGGGGTGCCCAATACTCTGTCGGCTCCATGGCACCCCAACAGCCTTCCAGCTGCCATAGGCTGGGAGCCACCTAGCGTGGCACAAGTACCGCATCATCTAAGTTAAAAAAAAGAAACCTGAAAGAAAAACCTTTCTCGCTGACTGTCCTGGACCCAATCTCCCCCACCCAGGTCCCTCTCGCACCCTGCCTTCCCACCTCCTCCTCACCCATACTTACCTCCAGAGTCGGCACGATGATCTTCGTGGACTGGGGAACACATCTGCAATCTTCAAAGCCGATCATGAACTGAGGAAATGCCGTAAGCTGTATAATATAATAAATAGTTTTTTTCAACTTTAGTGCATATCTCAGGTAGTTTTGGGATTTCACCAAATTTTCAACATGGGTTTTTGGGACCCCACCTCATGAATTCTGTCACTGTCATGGCGTTAATTGATCCTGAAAGGTGATTTGTGGTGCTGTGTGGAACCACCTTTCGAAACTGATTTACAAAATGACTGTGTCACAGTTCATGAGGAAGGCCCCAAAACCCTATGCTGAAATTTGGTGAAAATTCCAAAAATGACTGTTTTACAGCATGTATCAGTAGTCTTACGCACGCTCACATAAGTTCGTAAATTTTCAATATGTTCACTCCAGATTTCTAACATTGCCATTTTACCATACCTCCTTATGAGCAGTACAGTGTCATTTCTCACATCTGATCCAAAATGTGTTTCCACGCATGTAGCTGACAATGGCTTAGGTCGTGTGTGAAATCAATGTTCAGGACAGATTAAGGAAATCACAGTGACACTGTTCATGAACAGAGGTGTTAAAATTGCTATGTTAAAAATTTAGTGAAAATTTCAAAATTACTGTTTTACTAGCACGCTGTTCACGCACGCTTGTAAGGTTCACAAATTTTCAATATTTTCACTCCAGATTTTCAGCATTGCCATTTTACCACACCTCCTTATGAGCAGTATAGCTGTCACTTACATCTCAGCCAAACGTGTTTCTGCCCATGTAGCGTACAATGGCGCAGTCGATGGAGGGGGCTGGAAAGGTGAGCAATTGCTATCAATGTTTTTTTGTTTTCTTAAATGTATTTTGACAGAAATAGCCCAGCTGAAATGCAACATCATTTCCAATGGGCCCCTCTTATACCTATTTCTGTAGGTGGGTGGGTGGACAGGAGCTTTGGGGCGTTACATGAGTAGCTCAGGATCACACAGTGAATATGCGACTGTTGCAAAGGTTTGAATTTGTGAGCTCCCAATTCTCCACAGTACTATTACAATTATACAGTTCTACACTGCCTACACTGTCAGGGGTGGGGGGATCAGTGACTGCTGGTAATATATTTTTCACAATTTGTCTACACAGGACAGTTTCAACCAGGCTGCACTAGCTTGTTTCCAGTGGGATTCTGCTTTTACCCATTGTTACAATGCATTTACAGGATACTCCAACTGAGATACAATATCTTATTTTCACTGGAATCCTGCTTTACCCATTTTACAATGTATTTTCCCAGGACAGCCTAGCTGAGATGCTACAGTACATGTTATTTTCAGTGTAGAGTCCTGCCTCCACCCATTTCCATAGCTGGGTGAATGAAGTATTAGGAGGCTATGAGAGTTGCTCAGGGTCAAACAATGAGTATTTAGTAAGTGGAAGGGGATGGGCCAACATGCATTAATAGACATGGATGGGAGGGGGGTGATACAAGCCTATTTATCACAGAGAGTCCACCAGGGATTGGAGACTCCAAAGGAAAACAAGGTGATGGGACTGAATGGGATCTACCCAGTGGTACTTAAGGAACTGAGCATGGTGCTAGCTGCCCCTATGGAAACACTATTTAGCATCTCATTGGAGATGGAAGGTGGTTCCAGAGGACTGGAGGAGGGCTGATGTGGTCCCTCTTCACAAGAGTGGCAGCAGACAGGAGGCCATCAATTATAGACCAGTCAGTCTTACATCAGCAGCGGGAAGCTAATGGAGCCCCTGCTGAAGGAGAAATGATGGAGTACCGTACCTGTAGACATGGGCCACAGGACCACCAGCAGCATGGCTTCACAGGGGCAGGTCATGTCAAACAAATCTCATAGATTTCTTTGACTGGGTAACTAGAGAGGTAGATCAGGGAGGGCAGTGGATGTGGCCTATTTGGACTTCAGGAAGGTCTGTGATGCTGTACTATACAGGATGCTAATCAAGAAACTTGGGCAGTCTGGGGGTGGGGAGAAGGTGGGAATTGGATATCCAACTGGTTGAAGATGGGAGGCAGAGGTGGTCATAAAGGGCAGTACTCAGAAGATGGGTACTGGGCCCTGTCCTCTTCAATGTCTTCATAAGGGATATAGCTGAGGAACTGAGGGAAGGTGTGTCTATTTGTAGATGACACAAAATCTGCAACAGGGTGGACACCAGAAAGGGATGGAGAGAATGCAAAGTGACATGTGGAAACTAGAGGAATAGTCTAGGGAGTGGTAGCTGGGTTAATTAAGGGCTAATGATATGGAATTTTAGGGACCCTCATCAGCGCAGCATAATATATACAAAATAAAGCCCTTTTAAGGTTTGGGGGATAAATAATTATAAGGACCTACTGTTTCAAGACAGGCAGGCATCAATTTGATTCTAAAAGCCATACCCCTTAAAGGACTGGGGTATGCTCATGAGCAGGAGAAAAATCACTAAAATTAAAAAACCTTTTCAAGTCTTAGGGACTAAGGCTTGATTAGGGAATGCAGGCTGCATTAAAACCAGTTTCAGAGCTAGAGTCTGGTGAGTCTTTTAAAGGAGGGAGCATGCAGGCAGATGGGAGAACAATCATTATGGAAAATAAAAAGCAATTTTAGGGTTTGGTGGCTAAATCTTAATTAAGGCATGCAGGAAGGCATTAAAGCCCTTTTCGGAGCCTGGTGGTTAGCAAGGCTTTTAAGGTCTGAGGGCATGCACTCAGGCAAGAGAAAATCAATTAAAAAGCCATTTTAAGAGTTTTATTTATTTATTTATTTATTTCATTTTCAGATTAATACCTTTGAGCTGAGGGGCTCATTTACAAAGGTTCCAAGTCAAAAATACAGGACAGTACAATGGTTACAGATACTAACAGGCAGACAAGACAGTAATTACATAAAGGTTACACAGTTTCAGTTACAGAAGTGCTCTAGGAGGAAACAATACAACAGCACTCCATGGGTGAGGTACATAGTTTAGCAGATTCAGTTTACAACTTAAGGTCAGGGAACATTCCTGGGCTATCTGGGTAAATGGAGATGAAATATACGCAGCCAGAGGTGGCTTTGTCAAGGGAGCAGCAGAGAGGAATAGTTTTGATGGGTAGGAGAGTATGAGGGATGGAATAGTGGGGAATGAGGTACCAAGGTGCAGAGAGTAACAGAAACATAGAAACATAAAGTTGATGGCAGATAAGGACTGCAAGGCCCATCCAGTCTGCCCATGTTTTCTACCTTATGAGTCTGCCATAGGCATTTATTCTGTCAATAGCCTATCGATTCATACTCATCTGTATTGCTCCTTATGCCTGTCCTATGCCTGTTTGAAGCCCTGCACTGTATTCATGTCCACCACTTCCTGAGGCAGGCATTCCATGTACCCACCACCCTTTCTGTGAAAAGAACTTCATCACATTACCCCTTAATCGGCCTCCTCTAATCTCATGTTGTGTCCTCTTGTCCTTCTATTTTTCTTATATTGAAACATGTTAGACTCTTTCACCTTGTTAATGCCCTCAAGATGTTTGAATGTTTCGATCATTCATCTTCCCCTTCCTTTACTCTAAGGTATACATATTGAGCTCCGGTAATCTATCCTCATATGTTTTCTGATGCAGTCCCTGCACCATTTTGGTTACCCTTCTCTGGACTGCCTCCATTTTGTTAATGTCCTTGTGAAGGTGCGGCCTCCAGTACTGCACTCAGTACTCCAGATGGGGCCTAACCAGTGTCTTGTGAGAGAGGGATTATTACCTCCTTCTTATGACTTGTGATACCCTACTAATACTCCCCAACATCCCCTAGCCTTACCTACTGCTTTAGTGGTCTGCTTGGATGATTTCAGTTCAAGGTCGTCTGTGATGATGATGATGCCCAATTCTCTTTCTTCCTTGTGATTGCCAGCAACTCCTCTCCCCAACCTATAGGTGGCTTCAGGGTTTCTCTTCCCTATGTGCATGATCTTGCACTTCTTTGAGTTAAACCCCAGTTGCCACTTTCTGACCATTTTGACAGTGTATCCAGATCTCTTCTCATTCCGCCCACCCATCTGGATCATCTACTCTGTTGCAGATCTTGATGTCTTCTGCAAACGGACAAACTTTACCCTCCAGTCCATCTGCAATGTCACTGATGAAGATATTGAAGAGGACTAGCCCAGACAGATCCCTGAGGTACCCCACTTGTGACTTGCATCTCTTCTGACTGCATACTGTTTAGCGCACTCTCTGTGTTCTCCCCGCCAACCAGTTTGCCACCTAGTTGACCAACTTCTGAACCACCCTGAGCCTACCCAGCTTATTAATCAATTCTATGTGGAACAGTTTCTAAAGCTTTGCTGAAGTCAAGGTAGACAACATCAATTGCACCCACTTGTTCCACCACTCTGGTTACCAGTCAAAGAAATCTATGAGATTAGTTTGACAGGACATTCCTATTGTAAACCCATGCTGTCTTGGATCCTGTGCTCCTATGGATTCTAGGTGTTGCACTATCCTTTCCTTAAGGAGTGCCTCCATAAGCTTGCTCACTACTGAGGTAAGACTGACTGGTCTGTAGTTACCTGTCTCCTCCCTGCTACCACTCTTGTGGAGCAGGATCACATGAGCCCTTCTCCAGTCTTCTATGACCTCTCCTGTGCTGACAGACTCACTAAACAGTTCTGATAATGGCTCTTCTAGTTCCACCCTTAGCTCATTTAGTACCCTGGGATGTATGCCATCTGGTCCGTTTGTTGTCCACCCTGAGCTTAGTGAACTCTTGTAGGACCCTTTCTTTTGTGAAGGGACTTGTGCACACCTCCTCCTCCCTCTGTCCATGGTGCTGAGCCTGGGCCCTGCCCTACCTTCTCCTCAGTAAATATTGAGCAGAAGTTTTATTTAGAATAGATGCTTTCCTTGATCCTCCTCCATACATTCCCCTTATCCCTTTGATCTTAGCAATACCCCTCTGGACTTTCTCCTTTCACTAATGCATCTATAGAAAGTCTTGTCCCTTCTTTTACTGTTGTACTTAGTGTTTCCTCAGTTTGGACCTTGCCTGCCTTACTGCCTTCCCTGCTTCCCTTAGGGAACTTTGGTATGCCTCCTATCTTTGTCCCCTGCATTCCCTTATATTTCCTGAAGGCCAGCCTTTGGCTCTGACCTTTTCTGCTGCTGTTTCTGAGAACCAAAGTGGTTTCCTCTTTCCTTTGCTCTTGCTTTTCTCCCTAACACAGTGGGATGTTACTTCAAGTATTGCATCCTAATGCTTGCCCACTTTGCCTGTACCCCTCACTGTATTTCTTCTTGCCAGGGCTAGCTTAACTCTGTTGGCCATCTCATCAAAGTCAGCTCCTCTGAAGTCCCATATTTTTGCCTTGGAATGGGATGATCTCGGGTTCTCTCCATGCCATGAGTTGGATGATGGGCTACCTAATGGGTAGAAAGCAGCGCACCTGCTTTAACAAGGTCCTCTCGGAGCCTAGGGCTGTGACCATGGAGTTCCCCAGGGATCGGTATTTGGACCTCTCCTATTCTCACTTTTTATTAATCAACTCCATGGGTGACCTCTCATTGCCAAGTCACACTTTATGCAGAGGATCTTGTGCTAGTGGCCCATGCTCCTAATGCTGCTGACATTAACCAGTGCCTATCTGAAGACTTCAGCAGAGTCTCAGCCTGGATTACCAACCATAGACTGGTATTGAATCCTAACAAAACTCAGGCCATGCTCTTTGGTTCCATGGCCAAGTTAAAAGCCCATCAGCTATGCTCAAAATAGTTGTGATGGAGGCCCCTGTTGCCAACAGCGAGCTCAATTAAATATCTTGGGGTCACCCTTGACCCACAACTTGACATGGGAAGCCATATCAAAACATCTGCAGAGCCACCAGGTGTAAGCTTGGCCTTGCCTACAGGGCCAAATACAACCTGACTCCGGGGCCGAGGCTGGCACAGGGGAGTGCTTCTCCTCCCTTAGTTATGTATACCACCTATTTGCCAGGTCATCCCAAATCCATCTTAATTGGTGGAACCACGGCATATAATGATATCTGTCGGTTTGCACTTGCTGCTCCCAAACTCACCCACCGATGTGAGCTCTATGACAAACTCAACTGGCTCCCCTGCGGAATTCCTGATCCTTGGTGTAGGAAACTTCACCAGGAAAGTGCTTGCCACGGGCATCCCGTCGGGACTGGCGATTTCCTCCCAAAACTGGACACCATCCCCTACCAGCTCAGGTCACAGACCGCGAGTTGCTTAAAGTTCCCCTACTGGACCCTTATGGGGATCGTGACTTTGCCGCTTTGTGCCTAGGCTCTGGAACTCTATTCGGACTCTGTTCGCTCTGCCCCTTCCCATGGGACCTTTCGCCTCCCCTGTGGTCCCACCTAAAACAAAAGACAAGATGTGACTGCTCCTAGTCTCTGTAATGTAATACTCTGCAGTCCACTATTGTCCACTCTGAGTCCATGATGGTCTATGAAATATGTATTCAGTGATTCTAATGTCTATCTATGTCCTGTAACAATTTGTACTATGTGTGGCAGTATCTCTGCCCTTATACAAGCGTTGTTATAGCTGTTTTACTGTATCATGCTGTTTCTCCAATGTTGCCATGTATGTATACTGTATGTTTTGTGCTCTCGGGTCATTCCTGAAAATAGGCATACTGCTTGTCTAGTGTACTTACCGGTAAACAAAAGCTAAATAAATAAATAATAAATAGTTGTAGTGGCCAAATTGAACAATACCATGTGATGGTCACTGGCAAAGGTCTAACCAAGAAAGGCACTCTAATCTGAAGCTTGTTTCAGGTGCAATCTGGGAGCACAAAAAGTTAAGTGACTTTCTCAGGGCCACACAGTACGCAAGTGGGGCTATGGGATTCACAACCAGGTCTCCGTTGCAGCTCAGAGCCCTAAACCACTGCATTATATTGCATCCTGCAGATATCCACAGCCAGAGGTTAGCTTTGACAAGGGTACTGCAGAGAGGAATAGTTTTGAGGAGTTGGAGTAGGAGAGGTGGAGTAGGGAAAGCATGATCAGAGGGTGGTATGAGGTAATAAATCAGAACGAGGGAGTGAGCTCAGGGGTAATACTGGGTAGTCCGAATTTGTAAGGGGCAGAAGCAGTCATTTTCACCAGACAAATCATTTTAATGACTTTTGATGCATGCAGGAGACAATGTTTAAAAAGTCCTTTTGAGGCAAATAATTATTTTAAAAGGCCACTTTTCAGGATTATGTGCCCTCTATAGAGGATAGCGATTACAGATAGGAGTACAGGAGATTGGGTGTGCCTTGGGAGCTCCTGAGGGAGGCAGCTGCAGGAGACAGGAAGAGGTATAAAGAGAAATTTAAAAACAAGCAGTGGCCTATGTAAACTTCAGAATATCCTGCAAACTGTTGATTCCACTTTATTGTTCAGGTAGCAACTCATATTTTAGTCACCACTTAGTTCCGCTCACCTCTACGAGTACCCAACATCTCCTGTGTCCAGCATTAGTGCTGTCACATCTATTACAGGTTTGCCTGAATTATGTTTCTACTTTGCATAACATTGCTGCCTTTTGGTTTAGAGTTACAGCCTGATCCACATAAAAACTAGCAATACTGATGCTGACCCCAGCTGCTCGAGCCCTCCAACCATGGAAACGTTTAACACTAAACAGAGGGTGCCAGCAGCACCTTACCATCATCACCACTGCCTGAGGAGGCAGTATAGTGCAGTGGTTTAAGTCTCTGAGCTGCAAATCTGGAGACCTGGGTTTGAATCCCACAGCCCCCACTTGCATAAACTGTGCGACCATGAGCAAGTCATTTAACTTCCTGTGCTCCTAGGTCGCACTCTGTAAACAAGCTTTCAGCTTAGTGTGTCTCACCAGGTTAAACAATTGGGGGGAATGAAACATCTTGGTATCCACTTTACCACAGTCACAAGGTTCATTATCTATCACACCTATTTACTGTACAGCACTCAAGTCACAACACGTGGGTTTCTTGAGCTCTCCTCATAGGCTGATGAACATAGAAACATAGAATTTGACGGCAGATATAGGACCACTTGGCCCCCAGTCTGCCCATTTCCTACCTGATGGATAAGCTGCAGATTCTAGTTAATCAACAGCTTACTTCCTCCTGCCCATCACTAGAATTGCCTTATGCCTGTCCCATGCATTCTTGAATTCTCCACTGTTTCGACTCCACAACCTCCTCAGGAAGGCTGTTCCATGCATCCACAACCCTTTCTGTGAAAAATACTTTCTAACATTGCCCTGAGCCGTCCCCCTCTATCTTTAAATTGTGCCCTTGTTCTTGCACATCTCTTCTTCTGAAACATACTACCCTCTTGTACTTTGTTAATTCCTTGAGATACTTGAGCGTTTCTATCACGTCCCCTCCCTCCTTTCCTCAAGGGTATACATATTAAGCTGCTTTAGTCTCTCCCTCAGATGTCTTCTGGTGCAGACCTTGTACCATTTTGGCTGCCCTTCTCTGAATAGCCTCCACTCTGTCTATGTCTTTGCGGAGATGGGGTCTCCAGGAATTGCACACAGTACTCCAGATGGGGTCTCACTAACTGTCTGTACAGAGGATAACAACTTCTTGTTTTCTACTGTTGATGCCCTCCTATGCATCCCAGTATCCCCAGCCCCTTACTGCCTTCTCACGTTGTTTGCCCACCTTTAGATCATCTGATATAATTCAAAGGAATTCCAAAATTCAAAATCTGATCTATCTCCTCCTCTTTGCTCCCACAATCCTCAGTTCTTATTCTGCATTTCACCAGACTGGTCACAGATTACTTGGCTCTGTGCCAAACCGTATGATAAAAACTTTAGGGCAGTTGCCTTATCTCAATTCTCATATCTTTTAACATAGTGCATCTTTGGTTTAACAAACACCACACTCTGTCTTGCTTGGTGTATAAAGCTTGGTTATTTTTAGACAGATTCACGTCCTTGGCATCAGGCTTCAGTCAGGAGACTGTACTATCCTGGTCTTTTTCTTTCTGGGTGTATATAGTGGCTTTTTTACCCCCAGTTTCACCTCATTCTGCTAACGGAGGAGTCAGCCTAACAGCAATTTTATATGGAAGCTAACCCAGTGCTCTGCTTAACCCCAGCTTACATTTTTCAGCCTGGGATAGAAGGCAGCAGAAAACATGGAACTTTTCCTTTGCCTTTAGAGTTCGAATTTGCCTCACCTCATGGTTTACCTTATTTCAACTGTGAGCATTCAGGACTATATTTTTCACCCCACAACATTTTGGTTGTCTCCAGATACTCCTGCAGCTTACCTGCACCTCGCCAAGGTTCTAGGAGCATCCTGTCTTCTTGAGGTCACCGCTCATGGATGGGAGCACCTCCGTGCACAGGGATGCCCTGCCCGAGTGTCCATACCCATCATAGGCAATAGAGGCATCCCCACTATTCAGGACAAGTTCAGAGTCCCTTTCTTCCTGTGGAGCTCCTGGCATTTCAAAATGGCACCACAAAGAGTCTCCATTGTGGGAAGCAGCACTGCCATCGTGGGGAGTCCAAATCGACATTTTCGCTAGAGTTCCTGTCTCCCAATGGGGCACGTTACATTCTTCTAGCACAAGAACCTCTGCTAAGATGGTGGCTGCTGCCAGGATACCTCTCCTAAGATGGTGGCCAATCAGACAATTGGCTCCTACTTAAAGGAGCAACGGTATAATAGAATCATAGAACCTGATGACAGAAAAGGACCACATGGTCCATCCAGTCTGCCCTTATCCCCTGTTAAACTATTCACCTCCCTCCTTGCAACCCCACACCACTCCCCATAACCCTTTATGCCTGTCCAAAGCCCTCTTGAAACCAGCCACTGTCTCCACCCCCACAGCCAGTATATTTATATTAAAGGAAAACATTCTGTTAAACAAATTTAAAGGAGAATAGACACAATTCCAGGATTATAATCCCTAAAGAGAATCAGCCCCACCAAATTGTGTCTGAGAGACAACAAGGCCACAATTGTAAAGCCATTTGGCTGGGGCTGCAGGACCTTGTGGCTCACTGTTCTATTTATTTTAACCAGCAGAGAGCACACAGATGAATTAAAATGTGTTCAAATGTGTTTTGCAGGACAAACACTACTCAAATGGCAAGACTGGGAAAACTAGGAGGGTGTGAGGAAGTGCCCCAATATCCTCCTGGACAAAGAAATTGGGGATTTATGCTCCCTCTGCATGGTGGATGCTGATATACAGGAACTTACCCTCACTGGGGAATCTGCAGAGGAGGAGCCCATCACAGATAGTGCCTCCACCTCCCATAGCGTGGTGGCAGAACTGTTCCAAAACATTTGGACAAGATAGATGCTCTGGAGTTGGACAAGAGACCCAGAACACTAGACAAGGAGGCCCTGAAACCTCAAAAACCAAGGGATACAAAAGTCCCAGAACCAGATAACTAATCCGATACATCCAATTCAGGAGAACAGGAAGAGTCAGAAGGGGTGGAGGAGTACGAGGACATGTCTGCTAGACTGCTCTGCTCAACCTAATTCCGAACTAATCAGGGTGGTCTGCAAATGTAACAAATTGATGAATCAGTGGAGCAACTGGACAGCAGATTAGACCCCTGATCAGGGAAAAGAAACCGTCCTTGGCCTTCTTCCCAATATGCAAGGTCTTAGACAATATTTGGCTAAGTAAAGGGTAATAGTAGCCAGGTCCACAGTGAAAGATGGGTAACTAGCGGGTACCATGAGGGTTGGTGCTGGGACCGGTCCTCTTTAATATCTTTATAAGTGACATTGGAGCGCACCTGGAAGGAAAGGTATGCCTCTTTGCAGATGACACAAAGATCTGCAACAGGGTTGATACACAAGGGGTGGAAAGAAAGAAAAGGGACTTGGCAAGGTTGGAGGAATGGCCAAATACATGGCAGCTCAGATTCATTGCAAAGAAGTGCAAGGTAATGCATCTGGGAAACAAAACCCAGGGAAGAGTACACAATGGGGGTGAGTTAATAAAAACAACAAAAATCGAAAGAGACCTAGGAGTAATTATATCAGATGACCTAAAGGTAGGCAAGCAATGTGAGAAGGCAGTAAGAAGGGCTGGGGATACTGGGATGCATAGGAGAGGCATCAACAGTAGAAAACAGGAAGTTGTTATCCCTCTCTACAGACAATTAGTGAGACTCCATCTGGAGTACTGCGTGCAATTCTGGAGACCCATCTCTGCAAAGACATAGACAGAGTGGAGGCTGTTCAGAGGAGGGCAACAAAATGGTGCAAGGTCTGCACCAGAAGACATACAAGGAGAGACTAAAGCAGCTTAATATGTATACCCTTGAGGAAAGGAGGGAGAGGGGACATGATAGAAACTTTCAAGTATCTCAAGGGAATTAGTTCAAGTTTCAAGTTCAAGTTTATTGCAGGAAAGACCTGCTGAGCAAGCTCATTCACAAGGAGGTCCTGAGGCACATACATATACAGTTCGAATTACATAGACAGGAGATATAAAATGTAGAACAACAAAGAAAAATATATAATACAAGAGGTATACACAATAAAAGTCCTTATGCTATATATGCAGTACATTCCAGCTTTAACCTTGCCCTAAATTATGCAACACATTTCAGCTTAATAAGGAGAGGGCCAGTTGGTACCTAGGAAGTTGACTTATGTTGAGGGCCTAGTAGCTCCTACATATGTCTTTTAATTTAGAGACAGCTTGTGTTTTGTAGAGTTAATTGATACGATGCTGGTTAGCTTCAGCATGGCTTGTAGTTAGTTCCAAATGTTTGGGAGGGCATATGAGACAGCTCTTTGGCCAGTTGTGGTACCTGTCCTGGGAACATCTAGTAGGATAAGGTTGGATTTCCTTAGGGAGTAGGCGCTATGCGAGATGTATGAGAGACGTTAAATAGACAGGCAGTTTGTGGAGTAGTAATTTGAGGGTCCAAATGCCAGCACGCAGGAGGCCTGGTGGCAAGAGAGGTCCACCCAACTGCTCCATAAAGATCACAGTGGTGGAGATTAACAAGGTACAACAGGGTAGTATCTTTCAGAAGAAGAGATGTGCAAGAACAAGGGGCACAATTTGAAGATAGAGGGGACAGCTCAGAGGTAATGTTAGAAAGTATTTTTTTCAGAGAGAGTTGTGGATGCATGGAACAGCCTTCCTGAGGAGGTTGTGGAGTCAGGAACAGTGGGAGCATTCAAGAATGCATGGGACAGGCATAAGGCAATTCTATTGGGGAGCATGAGGAAGTAAACTCTTGATTAACTAGAATCTGCAGCTTATCCATCAGGTAGGGAAATGGGCAGCCTGAGTGGGCCAAGCAGTCCTTATCTGCTGTCAAATTCTATGTTTCTATGTTTCTAAGCACCAGAAACACTCAAAACAAGACAGAAATGGACCTTTGAGAGAAGGTACCCCTAAATCAATAGAAAGAGAAAGTGTGGCCAGCATCCCCTAAAGTGGACTCAGAGGTGTCTTCTCTCAGTAATAAGACTGTCCTACCCTCAGAATCAGCTTCAGCATTGAGAGATCCAATGGATAGAAGAGTAGATGACATAATCAGGAAGGTTCACGACCTGATGACTATGGCCATGAGAGCCTCCATGGCAGCCACTTATACATCCAGGGCAGTACTGAGATGGCTATAGGCCACCTGCCAAGAAATCCTGACATCTAGTGCTCATGGAGCTACTATGGACTATGCCATATAAGCAATTAAATATGTGGCAGATACCACAATAGACAGTTTCAAAATATCTTCTAGATCAGCAGCTGCTGTTAACAGAGCCAGGAGGCATATCTGTCTTAAAATGCATAATGGACCAAGAATCCAAAAGTAGAGTCATGAAACTGCCATTCTTAGGAGATACAGTGTTCGGCCCAGCATAGAGAACTTTGCAGTAAAGAAAGGAACTATAAGGATAATCAAGGAGGCCAAGTAACATTTCCATCCTTTCAGAGCAACAAATTCTGCAATTTTGGCAATAGAGGCAAAAGAGGCCAGGGCCAACAGGCACAAGACAGATGTTAGTTCGGGTTTAAGCAGAACTTCTTCAACTGCAAGCCTCATTACCAGAACAACAGAAGACATGGAGGCAACTACAATAGCAAACAGTCAAACAAGCCCAAAAACTCCAATAGAGGATTCTGCTAATGAGAATCCACCAGTCCAGGAAGCACCGGACATGGTGGGGAGAAGACTACACAATTTCTTGGCAACCTGGACCAGATCAGTGTTGGACAGATGGGTCAGAGAGATGGTATCAAAAGGATAAACAATAGAATTCAATGCAACTCCCCAAACAGGATAGGTTCATCAATTCACATCGCAGGGACACAGAGAAACCGTAAACCAAGTCAGGGTTATTCTAAACCAGTTACTTTACAGCAAAGCCATAATCCCAGTCCCAAAACAAGAGCATTATTCAGGCATCTACTCAGTATTCATTATGGTTCCAAAGAAGACAGGAGAGCTCAGGCCCATTCTGGACCTCAAGTTCGCCAACAAATTTGCAGATATCAGAGGTTCAAGATGGAGACACTAAGGTCAATAATTATGGCAACCCTAAAGGGATATACTAACCTCCATAGATCTCAAGGATGCTTACTTCACATCCCCATCAGACCTACCCACCAGATATTTCTGGGTTCTGTCTCCTGGGATTCCATTTTCAATACCAATGTCTTGCATTCGGGTTTTGCCAGTTCTTCGATATTTACAAAGGTAATGGCACCATTGGCAGCGAAGCTGCGCATGGAAGGAATAAACATGATTCCATATCTCAATGACTGGTTAATATGAGCATGAACACAGGAGAAGTCTCAGAAGGCAACCTTGGGAGCCCAGTAGCTACTCAGGGACCATGGTTGGATAATCAACAGCAACAAAAGTTACCTGTAACCTTCGACAATGATCGAACACTTGGGGCAATTTTTGAAATGGCAAGAAGCACAGTCAGACCCTCAGAAGATCAAATAGCAACCCTAATAATGCATTGCAGGAGAATCCTGCAATGTAGGATCATTCCAGTATGGCACCTAATGCAACTACTACTCCTGATGGCGGCTTGCATAGACCTACACACTGGGCAAGGGTACATAAGGCACCTATAACTCCTATTGAACAATTGAAATTATGACTCACAGAACTATAATCAGAGAGTGACCCTATCAACAGTGGTAATAATCTCTCTGAAATGGGGATGAATTCAAACAACCTGAGGCAGGGTGCAATATTGGACAAACATGTAACACAAACACTTGAAACAGATGCAAGCCTGCAAGGTTGGGGTGCTGTGCTGAACAGACAATCCATACAAGGAAAGTGGTCAGAACCAGAGTCTCATCTCCCAATACATATCTTGGAGACCAGGGCTATTTGACTAGCTCTTGAACATTTCAAGAGATGCAGGTCAGAAAAAGACACGAAAAGTACAAACAGACAGCAAAGTAGCTATGTTATACATAAACAAAAGAGGAGGAACAAGGAGCAAGGCAATGGCCCAAGAGACTCAGACATTAATGTTATGGGATGAAAACATCTACTCACCCTCACCGCAGTCCATCTGGCAGGAAATCTGAAAACAAGAGCAGACTGGCAAAGCCGGCAATCAATAGAGCAGGGGAGTAACTCAACCTGGAGATCTTTGAAAGACTCCAGAAAGATGGGGACCATTTCAAATAGACCTGATGGCATCTGCACAGAACAAGCAATTGCCAAAGTTCATGTCCAGGTTCAGGGAGAAAAAGCAGTAGGAGTGGACACGATATCCACACTCTGGAACTTCCAGAAAGCATATGTCTTCCTGCCAATCTCGATGATACCACAAGTCCTACAGAAGATATGAGATACGGGCAGCATGTTGCTGCTGATTGCTGCGACTGGCAGAGATGAACTTGGTATGCCCTCATCAAGAGAATGCTGATAGACAGACCAATGACTCTAACCTCATACCAAGACCTCCTCCAACAAGGCCCAATATGGCATGAGGACCCATGACCACTGAGACTAGCAGCGTAGCCACTCAGAGGACTAGACTGATGAAGGTTGGGATATCTTGTAAGGTGGCTGATAATGATGGTGCAGACCAGAAGGGACTCTACAAATAGAACATATGGCAGACATTGGTTAGTGTTTATATCATGGTGCAAGGCAAGGGGTCTAGTTGCATCAGACTGCACCATCATAGATGTTTTAGTATTTCTACAAAACGGTTTAGACAAAGGGTTAACCCCAGCATCCTTACAGGTGCAAGCAGCAGCCTTTGGAGCAATCCAGGTTGAGACAGATGAACACTTACGGGCACGCACCAGTTGGTCAAAACCTTTCTAAAGACAGCAGCCAATATTAATCACCATCCTAGAACACCTTCATTACCATGGCACTTCAACCTGGTACTGGACACACTAACTGGTATGCCCTTTGAGCCACTGGAACAGCTCCCTAGCTATCATTACCATGAAAGCGGTCTTCCTGGTGGCAATATTGTCAGTCAAGAGGACCAGTAAAAATTCAGGCTCTGTCCTGTAGAGAACCGTTCATGAATTTGTTTCAGACCAGGTAGTTCTCCTAACAGTCACATCATTCATCCCCAAGGTGGCTCCACTTTTCATTTGATGCAAGATATTTCAGTACCTACCTTCAACCCACAGGAGGATAATCCCATAGGGATACCTCACCCAGCTAGATGCAGGATGGGCACTTAGGACCTAATCTCACCAGAACAGTCACATTCAGGTGATCAGACAGACTGTTCGTTATCCCCAGGGGCCAAAACAGGGATTACAGGCATCAAGGGCGACTATAGCTTGATGGCTGTGGCAAACCATTATTAAAGCTTACACCACGGGAAATACACAGCGCTGTCCCAAATTAGGGCCCATTCCATTAGGCAGTTACCATTTTCTGGGCAGAGTGCAACTCAGTGTCCATAGCAGAAATCTGCCAGGCTGCTACCTGGTCATCTTCCCACACTTTTATCACATTTTAACATTGCCATTTTTGTACACCTCCTTCACAACAGTACAGCTGTCATTTCCACAACCTGCCTGAAATATGTTTTTGCACCTGTGGCTCAGAATAGCATATTTGGTCTCCACAATCACCTTTTGGGACAGTTGAACAAAATGGCACTGGCATTGTTCATGAGAGGGGTCCAAAAAGGCCATGATGAAAATTTGGTACAACACCTCCAACATATGGCCCAGTTACACCTGGGCATTGACTGATTTCTACGCATGTGTAACTTACATTACTTGGTAGTGCTTCACAGCCCTATTGGCTCTGGCCGCCATATTGTGTGTGGCATTCACACGCTTTCCATGACAGTTGTACCCCCGCGCAGTGGTGCTCTCTAGCTCGCCACAGCCGCATCGGCCCTGGATAGAGTTCGCTTTACAATAGAAATATTATTCCATTATTTTATGGTATTTCAGCTTATTTTACATTAGTGGCTGGTTGTTTCCATGGATGTAGTACTATTCTGTGTGAGAAATCATGATCGTGAACTGAGAGCTCCAAGTTGTTCTTGCTGGGTAATGATAAATGTGTCTTACTTGAAAAAGCAGTAATGGTGATTTTAATCAGATAGTTGTAATGCAATTGTTCAGTGATATGGCCACTTCTTACTAGATAACACTATGGCCCAGATATTCAAACTGTGCCCAAAAGTGCACAACAGCAGGAGGAAGTGCAAGTCCACTGCACCCATGCGCAAGAAGAGCGATATTCAAAAACTGGGCGAGGCTAAGATGCTCCTACGGCAGACAACTGAATATCACACCACCTGCACCATAGCGCAACCAGGGATGTGTTGTGCATGTCTGATGCACCATAGCACAACAAGGGATGCCTCAGTGGAGCAGTCCAGATGTGCAATCACGCAACCAGGGATGCCCCTGGAGCAGGGCAGCAATGCAACAGCACAACCAGGATGCAGGGGCCCACCACCCATGCCACAGATGGGCAGAGGAGCACACAGCAGAACAGACATCGTCCCCCACACCCCATGCACTTCACAACTGGGGAGAGCTAGAATAACCACCAGCCCATGGATACCGCAACCAACCCACAGCTGGGCTCTGTGGTGCCCCAGCACACCCCCTGGCAAGCTGTGACCGGCACACAAGGAGGGCTGACCACCCAGTGCCACACCATCCCACCAATGCAGAGCACACCTGCACCACGATCACCATACGCCCTTCCTAGGAGTAGCCTAACAGTGCAGGACACCCCATGCATGTCACCACCCCCACTGTGACAATGCAACCCCTGTGCACCACGGAGCCATGCAAGGCAGCCCCACCATGCACCCTGCTGCAGGCGGCAGCAGATAGCAATGCAACAACAGCATACACAGTGCCACCCTGCACGTCCACCCCGAGGTACAGCTGAGGCCGACCATGCGTCGCCACACAAGTACCCACATGCGACAGGGCATGCCCCTGGACCCCACCACCAGCGGTACAGCAACCTGCACACTCTCCCAAAGACACATCCGTCCCAGCACTGGCCACAACAGCCAGCACAGACACACACAGTGTTTCATGGAAGCATGCACCACACAGGATGCAACACAGTGCATGGACAAACACCCACCCATACCCAAGGGCACACCAACACAGGGACACAGTAGCGGGTCAACCAAGCCACTGGCATGTGGCCACAGCTGATGTGCACACAGGCTAGCACCCCTACATTGCACAGGTGTGCCAGACACCCTGCGGCAGGCACCATGAAGCTGTATGCCACCAGCATGCTGTCGGAGCACAAGTGACAGACAGTGGAGCACATCCCCTGCAACAGACACAAGCGACAGCATGGAGGGGGGACAACAACAGTGGAGGCCACAGTGCTACCGGGAGGCAGACGTGCACCATACTGGTGATGGAAGGCAACCTGGCATTGTGCCAAGTACAGTTGTTATCCAGCATGGACAGCCACCACTGACAAGCCAGCAGACCATGGCTATCACAGACATGCAAGGATGTCAGCTGCACAGGCCATGGAGGTTCTGACAGGGTGCCATGCACACAGTGCATGCACCATGGACCACTGCACACAGGCATCCAGTGCACAGAGAACAACACACAAACCACAGACAGTGATTGATCCCTGCCCACACCATAGATGGTTCAATTCTGCACACACACACGCCCATCGCGCACCACCCCTGACGCCATGCACACCACTGCAGCTGAGCACCTGTAGCCCACTGCAAATCAGAGACTACAGCTGTCATAACAAAACAAATGTATTTAAAACAGGAAATACAAAACTATATACAACTATGTACAATGGGGAAGGGCCACATACCAGGTGGAAGCGGGTAGGGGCAGGGGTGAACATATGGGAGAGGGAAGAAGGGGTGTGAAGGTGGGTCCGGGGAAGGTGTAATCAGGGGCATGGATTGATTAGCGTCTGCCCCGGTCCTCCTCCATGTGGCGCTGATGTCATCTCCGCCTCCTCACCCCATGGCAGTCCATTCTTTGCAGGAGCTCCAGGGTCACCCTCACCACCTGGAGCAGCTCCTAGTCCCCGCTCCAGCGTGCCTGGGGTCGCTGTCCACCTAGGATGAGGGAGCAGAGTCAATAAGTGTGACTGTCCAGCCCCTGCAGACCACCCATTGTGCATTGCATACAGCCATGTGCCACGCCCCTGTGATGGTGTGCAACCACCCACAGTGACCGTGTCCACAAGACCTGCCTACCAAGGCAGCCACAGCCATGTGGACACTGCACACACCCACCGCCCATGTCCTGCACAGCACCACCGTGGCGTCAGTGACTTGGCTATGCGGTGTGAAGGCAGTGGCACAGCCATGTGCCGGTGCATGCATTGACCATCATTGATGCACTCCCAGACATGTAGTGCCACTGGACAGTGCTGACTGTAACAAGTTGCGTGCATGGCAGTGGTGTCAATGGATGGTGGCCATGCCCGCTGCCGCCCAGTTACACAGCATGCAATAGTAATCATGGATATAAGGCACTCACCATCATCAGGCTGGTTCCTGTGCTGCTGCAGACCTTCAGCCCTCCTGTCCTGCTGGTCCTCCAGGCAGCGCCTCCGCTCCCTCGCCTGCCTGCACTCTTCTGGGTCTAAGGTGCAAGCATGGAGAGGAGCATCAGTACAACTGTAGCAAAGTCCCCCACCCCATGTGTGTGCAATCCCACACGGCCATACCCATCCACCCCACACCTGATACCACCACCACGGCCAACACTGGATGGCCCCACCCCATGTGCCAGGCGATGCAACTCCGAAACCCGTATGGACGATAAAAGTGTATGGATGGGGCACCTACCTGGCCATGGCACCGCGCCTCCTGGCACGTGCCCACAGGTGGGCAAGCAGGTCTGGGTCCCTGCGCCTGAGGTCCCCGTAATGGTGGCGACACTGCTCCGCCACGTCCCATACCAGTGACCTCTCCAGAGCACCAACCACCTCCTGCCAAACTGCACTTCTGGCCCTGTCCAGGGGTGCATCACCATAGAGCCCCAGCATAGGGCTCTACAATAGCCACCAGGTTCGCAAGTTCCACCTGGCCCACATCACTGCCCTTCTCTGCGCCATCTCAGCAAAGTGGTGGATTCAAAATGGCACTCTGCAGCGCATTCCTGCCACGTGCAGATGCTGCAGCGGTACAGCGCTGCCATTCTATTGCGCTGTCACCGAACAGCATGATAGTGGTGCACCCATGCCTGATGCATGAGCCTGGGGGGGCAAGGTCGGAACACAGGGCAAGGTCTCTCGCACATGGACAGCCACAGCATGATTGGAACCCAATGAGTGTAGGTGCAGATTGGGTGCCTGTGTGCCACCTCCTGTAGAGCCACTACAGCGGTGGCTGGCCCCTACGGCGCCTTCAGTGCCACTGCGCCATATATTTGAACAGCACAGTAGCGCCACGGGCACAGTGGTGGCCATGCCCTGCATTGCCTCCCGCACAGCACATCAACAGCGTGGCGGCGTCTGCGTCATCACCCGGGCATGCGCAGTTAGGTGTGTACTGCATATGTCACAGAACTGCCCTTGGCTCAGCACATTCAACACAATTTGCAGGCTAACAGCGCGATATTCGCCGCATATGCAAATCAGCTAATCAGCCATTCAATGGCACAGTTACTGCATTTGCATCCACTTAAAATGCACCTCACTCATTTGCATGCTATGCCATAAAACTGCGACATTGGACTGCACTGGCCATAGTCGGTTACTGCAGTCTATTGCGGTGAGTTGCATGCTGTTTGGGAGTGTGGACTGTGGTGTTTGGGACATGCATGGCACTGCACAGTCACAGTTAACACCTGTCATTCTCACAGGAGGAATAATGACTGATCGTGAGGTGGAGGAAGAGGAACAGAGACGTGGGAGGAAGAGGAGGCCGAACTTCACCAAGGCAGAAACAGATGCCCTGTTTGAGGCCTACCTCACCAGGAGCCGCTGCTCAGCAGATGCCAGGGGAACACCACAGGTCCATGCTGCTGCATGGGAAGAGGTGGCACGTGGCTGTCAACCTGCATGGCAGCCACCAGTGCTCCATGCAGGAGTGCAAAAGAAGATGGGCATGGACAGGTGGAGAATTAAGGAGAAGGTGGCTGCCATCAGGGGCAGCATGGTCTGCGACTGGTGGGGACAGCCGAGGTGCACGCTTGACCACACAGGAAGCGGATTGCTGACAGCATGCAGCGTTGCGCCATCAAGGTGTTCGGTGGTGGATTCCAGGCGGGTGGTAGCCCGTCACTACCTGGTCTGTCAATTGGGGGACAGGGTGGGTCACATACATTAATGCTACTGTTTTTCCTTACAGCCCTGAGCGCTCTACATGGGTCAGTGGTGGTGGGCTTCTCCACTGAGGGTGGTAGCATAGAGATGGAGGAGGCCCATCCACCTCCACAAGCATATGGGGTCAGGGTGACAGTGGGCCTGCCTGGACGTCTGGACTGATGTTGGTGGAGCAGGTGCAGAGGAGGCCCTGCCCATGTCCCAGCGTGCCAGCGTCCATGGATGCCAGCATGCTGAGACTCGGGCCGTGCGCGATCCGTCACCGATGATGATGGAACTAACGTCATGGGCAGTGAGATGTGTGGGCCACAGGGATGGCCACACAGCAGGTGACATCATGGGCATGGCTGTGGGCGGTGCCACCGTGGAGCCTGCGTGACATCACAGTCCCAGCCTGTGCCTGTCTGCACCAGTGGGGCAGCACTGGTGTGTGTCCAGGACAGTGGGGCTGTTGCAGCCACTGCAGCAGCACCATTGAGCCCTGGAGTGGCCGCTGGAGGGCAGTATCAGCAGTCGGCCAATAGACATGGGGGTACTGTGTCAGGAGTGGCATCAGTGCACCGCCTGTGGACATGCCCAGGCCTGGCCTGGTGTGTAGCACCCACCCTCAAGGGGTGCTGACCATCAGGGCCATGAACACCATGAGGGACAGCATGCCGATCAGGCAGATGACCTCTTAGATGAGCACACCCGCATACTCCAAGCATCAGTCAATCAGCAGATGTGGCTTGTGACAGCAGTGGATGCACTCAATGCGGCTCTGTGCCAGGCAGAAAAGTGGTGTAGAGAGACACTGCTCTGCTCCTGGCAGGGATGGACCATTTGTGGAGGATGTGGCGGCTGCCATTGACAGGCAGACACAGGCAATCACAGCTGTCGTGGCCACAATGGGCACACAGTTATTTGCCCATGCGTCGCAGACACTGTGCAGTGCAATGTCCACCCTGTTCCCAGCATCATGCGATACCCTCCTTGTCAACACCAGGTTCAGCTGTGGGTATCCGAGCATGCCTGGTGCAGGCATGTTTGGTGTGCTGCAGACCCCTGCGCAAGCGACGGTCGTGCTCATGCAGTGGAACCCCTGGGGACCGTCTGTGCCACCCCATGAGGCCATTGGTCAGCTTGTCACTGCTGGCGGGTCTCAGCAAGGCTGCCATGCATCGTGGTGGCCATGGCACTGTGGCGTGTGACTGACCTGTCTCCCAGCACCGCTACTGTCTGATGCTGCCCTGTGTGCATTGTGTTGTTCAGCATGCAATGCACGTAGTGGAGTACTCGGCCCTGCACGCAACACACGTTCCATCTGCACACCCTCCCGCTGCTGTCCGCTGTGGCATGGGCATGATGATGCCTGCATTGCGCCTGTACACCACTGTGCAATGGTGCCAGCTGCCTGACACATGCACAATGACAGGCAGTGGGCATGGTGGTCTGTGGACATGTGTGTGGCTGGGGTGGTGGTCGGGGTCAGCGTGCCTCCTACCCTTTGTGCTTGTCTTGTGAGGTGTGTGTGTGTGTGTGTGTATGTGTGTGTGACCATGTGCCATGTTAGACCTTGCCCATCCCTGGTGGTGTGTGGGTTCCATGCTCGGTCACTTCCTTGACAGCATGCACCCCTGGTGTTTGTCCATGCGTGTTTGTGGGTTGTGCCTTTGCCACTGGTGGTTGCACATGGCCCCATGACTTACCTGGGTTGGCTGAAGTGCTCCTCTGATGGGCGTCCCAGTGCAGCTGTGCCAGCCGGATCAGTCGGGGTCCCGTCTGCCAAGGGGGCTGCCCATCACTATTTCACCAGCATCCTCATCGTCCCCATTGCTGTCACCCTCCTTGACCTGTACGGCTATCCCACAGTCATTGGCCATGTTGTGCAGGATGCAACAGGCCAGGAATAGCCCGCAGGCCTTTGAAGGGCTGTACTGTAGGGCACTGCCAGATGTGTCCAGGCAACGGAAACATGCCTTCATCATCCAGAACACCCACTTGATGACATTGCGTGTGGTGGCATGTGCCTCATTGTAGCGTTGCTGTGATGGGTTCGCGGGCTGCCGGTATGGTGTAAGCAGCCAGGGATGGAGTGGGTATCCACTGTCACCTGTGTGTAGAGGGTGGAGGTTGGTTTGGTGATCAGCATCCCTGCCTTGGGCCATCTGGGCCAATACCCATGTCACCTCTGACTATGTTCCTCCCAGCTCTATGTCTTTCTGCGTGGTTTGCATACTCACCCGCTAAGTGGCCAGTGGGATGTCCCCATTCTCGAATCTGTGGCACAGTGCTGACTGGTGCCAGATGAAGACATCATGTGCTCCCAGGGTGCATGGCCAGAACATTGATTATCGCCCCTGGCATCGCACCACCTGGCAGCTGATGCTTGCATAGCCCTTCTGATTAATGTATGTGGCCCTTGGGACCAGGGTGAATGTGCGGATGGCCACATGGGTGCAGTCTATTGCCCCTAGCATGCCAGGCATGCGTGCTACCCTGTGGAACTCCTGTATGTTTGCTGTGCGCTCCGCCGTGTGCTTGGGAAATGGATGTACTCTACAGCATGTGGCAGCAGTGCACTGAGGAATTGGGTGAGGTGGCATGACGCGCCGACTGGGTTATGCCTGTGGTGTCCCCTGTTGGTCTCTGGAAGATACCCGTGGTGAGCAGGCACATGCAAACTGTCACTTTGTCTCCACTGTCAGAGCATGGCTCCGTCGGTGGGTGCCTGCATCACATCACTGCACAGCTCACAGAGCCGCCTCAGAATTGCCCGTTCAAGCGGTACTGGCCCACGATCTTGGTATCGTGTACAGCTCGAAGCTGGTGTGGGCTTGATACTGCCTGTTGGGAGCATACCGACGGGTCTCTTCCACGTCAGTGCCCCCCTGCTGCCTGCCTTCTCACCCCCTCATAACTGCCTCCATCTGGATGGTGGCATTGGCCATGTGCCTGGCTTGTGTCTCCCCCAGCAGCTGTTTCTGTGTCCCCCACTGTCCTGGCTGCTACTTCCCTGCACCGGGAACACCTTCCTGTAGTGGCTCTAGTGCTGTGCAGCACTTCCTCTGCACTGCACTGTGGCTGTGGCTCCCCATACCTTCCCTGTGCCTGTGGGTTCCAGGTGCTCTGTCCCTGTCCTGCCCTGTGTGTGTGTGTGTGTTGCCTGTGTGGCTGGCTATGGTTCAGCAACATGTGCCTTCCCTGTAGCGTTCTTGTGCCTCTCCTTGTTCCTTTTATTTTGGCTCATTTCCGCTATCACATAACTTCCATGCTCCCCTATTAGCATGGGCGCATGTTGTTGAATATTGTACTGCGCCATTTATGCATGGTTCCTCCTCTTCAGTTGCTCATGCATTCATTATCATTGGCTCTTGCGCAGAGTGTGATTTGGGTGGTGCATTTGCCTCCCGAATATCGCAGAATGGTGCATTTTTGACCTCGCGGCGCAAACCCTTTGAATATCTGGGCCTTTGTATTTAGCTGACTTTCTTTTTGGAAATACAAGAGTTCTCTGTGGTGTGTGACAGCACAAATGTACACTGACAGCTCCACAATATTCTAGTCAGACTATTTAATAGTATTGTGATTGGAATAACATCTTTATTCATACTTGATTTTAAAATTGGGACCATAGTCCAGTATGTATATGTAGAAAATACAATGCTATTGAAAGTCAACTTTTATTTTGCTTTACAATACATTTCCTCAGGTTTCACAGTAAGTAATTTTAAAGGTACAGTACTAAATGTTACTGCAAATATGTGATTATTTGACTTGTGATATATATATTGCTATATCACTGTGATTACCTTTGTATTTAAATTTTTAAATAGAAATACAATATAACTTCTAGCTATTATTTTAATTGTATTGTACGCTGCTGTGCATTTACCAGTCTCTTATACATATTACAGCCCTATTGAAAAGAGGCTGAATTTTTTCTATTCATATCTTTTCATGCTACAAATCCATATTTCACTATTACTTCTACATACTGTTACATAGAAACATAGACTTTGATGGCAGATAAGGACCACTTGGCCCACCCAGTCTGCCCATTTCCTACCTATTGGATAAGCTGCAGATTCTAGTTAACCAACAGCCTACTTCCTGCAACCCCCACTATAATTGCCTTATGTCTGTCCCATGCATGTTTGAATTCCCCACTGTTTTAGACCCCACAACCTCTCCAGGAAGGCGGTTCCATCGTCCACCACTCTCCGTGAAAAAGAATTTCCTCACATTACCCTGAGCTGTCCTCTAACTTTAAATTGTGCCCCTTGTTCTTACACATCTCTTTTCTGAAAGATGCTACCCTCCTGGACTTTGTTGATTCCCTTGAGGTACTTAAAGCTTCTATCATGTCCCTCTGTCCCTCCTTTCATCAAGGGTATATATATTAAGCTCTCCAGTCTCTCTTCATATGGTTTCTGATGTAGACCCTGCACCATTTTAGTTGCCCTCCTCTGGACTGCTTCCATCCTGTCTATGTCCTTGCGTAGATGAGGTCTCCAAAACTGCACGCAGTACTCCAGATGGGGTCTCACCAACTATCTGTATAGAGGATAACCACTTCCTTTTTCTACTTGTGATGCCCCTCCTATGCATCCCAGTATCCCCTGGCTCTCCTTACTGACTTCTCACATTGCTTACCCACCTTTAGGTCATCTGATATGACTCACCCAGATCCCTTTCCATTATTGTTGTCGTTAGTACCTCCCTGCTATTGTGTACTCTTCCTGGATTTTTATTTCCAGGTGCATTACTTTGCACTTCTTTGCATTGAATCTAAGTTGCCATATGTCTGACCATTCCTCCAACCTTGCCAAGTCCCTTCTCATCCTTTCCACCCCCTTGAGTATCAACTCTGTTACAGATCTTTGTGTCATCTGCAAAGAGGCATACCTTTCCTTCCAGTAGTACTGCCCAGGAGGTGGAGATCCAGGCAATAGTGCTGTGAATGTGTGTGCAGTCTTCCAAGTAGCTGTTTTACAGACATCCAGTAAGGGATTGTCCCTTGCAGCTGCCACAGAGGCTACAGTGCCCCTAGTAGAGTGGGCCTCGAGGCCCTCAGGGGCTGTTTACCAGTCTTGTCATAGCAGAACCAAATGTATGAGACTATCCAACAAGAGATAGTTCTCTTAATAGCTGGTTTTCCTCTACCTACCTCCCATGGGTGAGGAACATCTCTGTGGATGAGCCCCTGAACTGCTTGCTGTGTTCCAAGTAGTAAAGCAGGGCCTCTTGACATCCAGATGGTGGAGCTTCTGCTCCCTGGAGTGGATTTCTCACGGGTAAGGCGATGGACTGATTGAGGTGGAACTCAGACCACCTTAGGCAGGAATTTTCTGTTCGTCCTGAGCTCAATCTTATCTGTATGAATGATTATTTAGTTGGGCTCAGTACAAAGTACCTGTAAGTCTGAAATCCTTCTTGCAGAGGTAATGGCTACTAGGAATACAGCTTTCCAAGTGACATACTTGAGATGGGCGTAGCCATGGGTTCAAAGGTGCTCCATGAGTTTGGCAATACAGAGTTCGGACTCCAAGGAGGAAGGTTCCTGACTGGGGGCTGGACATGGATGAGACCTCTAAAAACTGTTTAAACACCGTGGGGAGAGACATTTATTCTTTCAACAGAAAGATAGGCAGAGATTGCAGCTAGATGGAGCTTCAGGAAGAAGGCCTCAGGCCTGAAGCCTGTAGATGCACCAAATAATACAAGAGATTAGAAACTGAAGCCTTAAGAGGATTAATTTGTTTCTTCTTGTACCAGAGAGAAAATCTCTTCTGCTTGGCTGCACAGCTCTTTTTATGATAGGCTTTTGGCCATCCTAAGGATCTTCAGGACTTGTTCAAAGTACTGAGTGGCAGGAACTTCTCAAGAGCCAGGCTTTGAGCTGAAGAGACTTCAGGTCTGGATAGCGAAGCACCAAGGGAGTAAACAATGAAAATGCCGACCTCCCACAGCGACAGCACAATACCGCGCAGATATTGTGCTGCCCGATCTATAAGTGTTTTCTGTGGGGCTGCACCGCTCCCCCAAAAAACTTTAGGACTATCAACTCCAGGTTGGAGTTGGTCCGGGGCGGGCATCACATTGGGGAAAGCAAAACACAGAAAAGGACCATTACAGCCACTGTCACCATAATGGTCTTCTTCTTCGTGTTTCACCGTCAGTGTCGAAGCTGAAGGGTTGCACTGGGATAAGTTACTCTATCTGAGGGAAGAGTCAGGAAGGAGTGATCGAGTGGAAGTCAAATTGGTTTGCTGCAGAGGGTCAGCAGGAGAGAATACCAAGCTTGCCTTGGCCAGTCTGGCGCCACTATAATCATTGCTGCTGGCCTATCTCAGAGTTTCAGCAACACTTTGAAAATCAGAGGGAAGGGAAGAAAGGCATAAAGGAACTTCCTTGACCAGTTCAGGGTAAGGGCATCCATTGGGAGAGTTCCCAGCACTGGAGACCTACAGCAATACAGAAGAAGTGATGGTTAAGTGAGAAGCGAAAATATCTATTTGTGGTGTGCCCACCTTCTGAACACTGTGGCCAGCACTTGGTGGTTCAGACACCATTTGCTGTGTCCTTTGTTGATGCAACTGAGGGCATCTGCCAAGGTGTTGTCCTTGTCTGGGAGGTGTATGGCTGAAAGGCTGACATCCAGGAGCAGGCCAAACCCAGATCCTCATGGCTTGCAAACACAGGATGCTGGACCTTGTGCCACCTGGCTTGTGTATGTAAAACATTTCAGTGGTGTCTGTCCTGATCAGCACCTGTGTGGCTCTTTATCTGTGAAGCAAAGGCCTTCGTGCCAAGTAGATGGCCCATAGTTTCAGCAGATTGATGTGAGCCTGTGGCTCCTTTGAAGTCAAGGAGCCACCGACATACGTACTGTCCATATGAGCTCCCATCCCAGCAGAGAAGCATCTGTAGTGATGATGTTTGTTGGAGAAGGTGCTTGATGAAAATTCCTACTGAAATGGTTGTTTCCTTCCACCAGTTCAGGGCCTGAAGGAATATCTGTGACTGGAACCAGTTTGGATAGTGAATTGCTCCTTTTGGACCAGTGAGACCTTAGGTGATACTTTATGTTCCTTATTCGAATCTGACTCCAGGAACCATGGCCATCATGGATGCCATGTGTCCTAGGAGCCTTAAAAGTGTCTGGTGGCCTGGGCAGGCCCAGGACGAAGAAATTTGCCACTGACAAAAAGTTTTGGATTCTTTTCAGAGGAAGAAAAGCTCTGCAGTGTGTCCAACTGTGCTCCTATGAAAATAAGGAGTTGGGTTGGTTCCAGATGGGATTTCTTTTGGTTTATAAGGAACCCCAAGGAGTGCAGAGTTTTTGTCAAGGAGAGAGCTTCTTAGGAGTGTCAAATACCTGGACGTAGATTAAGAGCTAGAAAGGCTATATCAACAATACTTCAAATTAAAAATCCCTCCTCTGGACAGACACACTATACCGAGGATCACATCCAAAAGGCCTTCACAGACTGTTTTTCTAAACTATACTCTTCCCCATCATACCACCCCCAATCTGAAAAGACATAATTCTTAAACAGGCAACTCTACCAACTCTCACTCCTTCCAAATTAACTCCCTAAAAGCTCCAATTTCAGTATTAGAAATAGAAAAAAAAATAGGAAAACACCCAGGACCAGATGGCTACATATCGGAGTGGTACAAGAAATTCAAAAAGACCTAACCCTAAACTCACGCCTCTCTTCAACGAGATTTCCGGGCGTTTGCCCCCTCCCTCATGGGACTACACAACAATAGCACCAATAATAAAGCCTAACAAAGATCCCACAGACCCAAGATCATATCGGCTAATCTCAATATTAAATGTTGATTACAAAATCTATATGGCTATTCTCTCAGCTAGACTAAAATATAATCCCTCATATTATACACCCTGACCAATCTGGATTTATTAAAAGTAGGAATACATCTGATAATATTCGTAGAACTCGTGATTACAAGAATTTGTATGAACCAGACAAATTCTCTGTATTCATCAGTTTAGACGTGGAAAGAAGGTGTTTGATCCTGTGTCATGGCCCCTTTTATAGAAAACTCTTAAAATGTTTCACTTCCTCCACAGTTTATCACGTTTAAAACAGTATATAGTTCCCTCAAAGCATTTGTCCGTGTTAATGGCTCACTGTCCCAAACCTTTCTCTTAGGGGGACAAGACAGGGCTGCCCTTTGTCCCTTATCTTTTCGCTCTATTCATAGAACCTGTAGCTGCCCCTACTTTGTAACACCCCTTAGTAGAAGGAATCCCATTAGGCCACAAGGAATATAAAATAGGAATGTTTGCAGATGACATAATGTTAACCTTACTATCTCCCTTTACAATCTATCCCGTCCACATGGAATATTTTATCCCAGTTTGAAAACTGTCAGATTTTAAACCAAATATAAATAAAACTAAAATATTATCTTTCAACTTCTGTCCATCCCCAGTTAAAAAAAAATACCTTCCCATTTAAATGGCGAGCAACCAAATAAAATATTTAGGCCTCCACATTCCCACTGATCCAGGAATCCTAGAACCGACCAATTACGAACCTCTTACACTCCAGATTCAAGCAGATTTAGACAGATGGTCCTCAATATGCACCCCTCTGTATCAAAGAATCTCAATAATTCATTATCAATATTCTCCCTCGATTCTGTATCTACTCCAGACCGTCCCCATTTCCTCCAAGTTTTACTTCACCTCCTGGAATAGAATCCTACAGAACTTTAAATGGGGAAAGAATCGTCCCAGAATCAGATTATCCATCCTAAAACTATCTCTAGCCCAGGGTGGCTTGAACCTACCAGATTTCTAATTATATGCTCAAGCAGTGTTTCTAAGAACTTCAATATTATGGCTGACTGAATCTTATAACTGTCCATGGAAAACCACAGAATTCAAAATCAATGATTTATACGACAAAGATTCTGTTTTCTTCCGACAATAGATCTCTTAACCCTTCAGCTCTAACAGAAATAACAGCTCAGACATATAAGTTCTGAAACAGACCAGAAAAGCAGGACCCACTAAAATTGCTTTATATGGCTGTCCCCTCTATAGTTAATCTGCTGTTTCTGTGTTCAGTGTAGTTTTGGTACAACCAGACTTTTAGCAGATATATTGAGAATATTTATATGTTGTAATATGTATTCACACTGATGTTTTTATCTTCTCGTAGTGTCAGGATTGACTATTGACTGTTTTTTTATTTTTTTTATTTTATTTAGTCTCTCACTGCTGCGGGGTATACTTACCCCCTTCAAGCCTTGTGCGCAGATGCTCAACTATCCCCTAGGTGGAGCCACCTCCACCATGATGGCCGGAGCGAGGAGGACTGCAGCTTGCCCCTGGCGGGCTACCCCAGAGGCCGGGAACCAGGGAGGAGACCACATTACCCTGGATCCCCGTCTCCATTCACTGGGTTTTGTTTTGCCACTGAGGTAGGTCATCTGTCGGTGGCCATCACACTCCTGGCGGGGGAGGTTTTTAAGTTTATTGTTGCTCGTTCTTCCCCTTGGAGTGTGGCATGGCAAGGCACACGTTATGCCACAACTCCGCCTAGCTTCCACTGCGCCACCATGCTTGGGCACCTCCAACTGCTGCCAGGGGCCACTCTAGGAGCAAGCGCTTCTCACACCTCCCCAGGAAGAGAGAGCAGTCCTATGGACACTCAGTCTCTTCCCCCGCTGACCCTCAGCTGCCCGGCTCATTCTAAACCTGGTCGCCAGCGTGACAAGCTGTGGCGTCCAGCACCTAACCCTCAGCGCCACAGGGCCGGCGTGACTATTAACTGTTTACTTGACTCTTTTCTGTATAGCATTACCTGAAGACTGTTACATCAACCAACAGTATAGACATGAGTGCTACTGTGAACACAAGATGGCAGCACCAGAAGCTCATATCAACATTTCAAATTTGGAACAAAGATTTTAATGCAATACTGGAAGGATTCTGGTTTCTGTAAAGACTGAACCACTACAGACTGAATAGAACAATGTATATATTTATGTTTTGTGTTAGGCAATATACTGTAGGCAATTGCTAAGAAACTTGGTCTTTGTCATCATAATAAGTTGTATCTATTAGACTTTAAACTTTTTGAAACCATATTTGACTAAAATAAGGAATAAATATATGTATTTGAGCGAGGATATAAATAGAATAATAGAGAGGGACTATGCATTATGAGGCTATAATACCGTAGGAGCTTATGGGGACATGCAAACTCTCGAGAGGTTTACAGCGTGTCCTCAGAACCTCGAGAGAGGTATTATAGCTGAAATATATCATTTATTTTATGTACTGTACTATATGGATCCAAGGAGTTGCAAGTATTCTGCAAAATGTGGTTCAAATGTCTAATTGAAGGTGGTGAAATGTCTCTGCAAGTACAGCCTTTTTTGTTGGTTGCCAGGAGGTTGCTATGGATGTTGTAATGTACAGACATCTCTGAAGCTCCCAGCATGTGTTTCTATTGGTTGTTAGTGTGAGTTTTAACAATTATCTGGGGAAATGGCAGCATGTCTATGCAAATGGTTAAGAAGGAGATCTTTTCCTGTATTACTGCTGCAGCTTAGTTTTTTTCTTTTTTTTTTTTCTTGGTTTGTTTGTTTTGTCACTGAAGTTAACAAGCATTTGTCAATGCCGAATGTTGGCTTGCTGGCATTGGCATTGGTAGTGCAGGAGTTAGACAGATGCATCATAGGAATGGCAGTGAAGTATTGAACTGATGCCAACCCACCCCACCCTGCAGACAGTGACAAGCATTAGGTGTCCTTTGGGTGTTTGTAGTAGTGCGGAAAACATGTCGGGCAGGATGTGAGAAACGACAGCTGCACAGTTCATAAGGAGGTGGAAAAATGCCAGTGTTGAAAATGTGGCATGTAAATATACCAAATTTGGCGGTTACTAGGGTGCGTGGGAATATGCAATGACGCTTGCAACACTGCTATTTTATGGGCTGCTCGGCACCAAATTTTCAACATAGGCATTTTAGCACCTCTGCTCATGTACAGTGTTACTGTTATTTCCTCAAAGTGTCCCAAGAAGTGATTTCCGCATATGACCAGTTTATTCTGCACCGGAAGTGCGAAAACACATTTTGGGCACAATATGTCAAATGACGGCTGTACTGTTCATCAAGAGGTGTGGAAAAATGGCAATGGTGAAATCCAGACTGAAAATATCACAAATGCATGAGCCAGGCGAGCATGCATGCAATCTGCCAACGCATGCTCGTAACACAGTTATTTTACGGAGTATCATCACCAAATTTTCAACATAGGCATTTTAGGTCCTCTGCTCATGAACTGTGTCACTGTCATTTTCATAATCTGGCCTAAACACTGATTTCCCCACAGCTGCCCGCGCTTATTGTGCACCGGAAGGCGGAAACACATTTCGGCAGGATGTGGAAAATGACAGCTGTACTGTTCACAAGAGGTGTACAAAAATGACAATGCTGAAAATCCGGCAGTAAAATATTGTGAATGCGAGGTTCACGAGCCTGCATAGCAACTGCGCCCCGCCAACTCATAACACAGGCATTTGTTGGATTTTTCCACCAAATTTGGAACTTAGGCTTTTTTAAGGGCACCTCATGAACACCGCCACTGTCATTCGGAATGTGCGTCTCAAAAGATGATTTCGCGCAGTGACTGCGAAATCACCTTCGAGGCTGATAAATGCCATGACAGTGACAGAATTCATGAGGGAGGGCCCCAAAACCCCATATTGAAAATTTGGTGCAAAAGTCCAAGAAATGCCTGAGATATGCAACAAAGTTGAAAAACCCTATTCACTCCATTATACAGCTTACCGCATTTCCTCAGTTCGCAGTCGGCTTTGAAGAGTGCAGACGTGTTCCGTCCACTGAAGATCGTCGCGCCAGACTCCGGAGGTAAGTATAGGGTGAAGGGGGTGAGGGAGGCAGGGTGCACAGTGGGTGGAGTGCGGTGGGGATGGCGGACCCTAGACTATGAGGGACCTTTTCGTATTCTAGGTACAGAAAACGTCACAGGACAGTTTGGGCACGCTGGGGTGGGCTCCCAGCATACCCACCTAAGTGGGTTGGGGGTCACTGGCCGATGGGGAGTTGGGCAACTTGGCAGCACACAACGGGGGTAATGCCGGGATTCGGCACCCCGCGCGGCAAACAAAGTTGGGGAGCTTGAGCGAGGAGGATTGGGCACCCCTCTCGGCATTCAACAGTTGGGGAGTGATGCCGACGTGGGAGTGGGCTCCCCATCGACGTGTGTCACACAGGGGGCGCGACCTTCACTTCGCCATGCGGCGGCTTCGCACCATGTTTATTGAAATGTTTCACTTGAAAGGCACGTATGGGAGGCGTGTCTTTATGCCACTGCATGACGAGCTTGTCTCTGATTGCAGCGGCACTTTGTTTACAAGTTATGTCCACTTTACATAATGTTGGTGTCAGCACTAGCATGCTGGCTTATTGGAGAATGAGGGACGACTTACTGATGTGCGCTGCCTGCATTTGCCCAACAGCAGCCGCACCTCCAAATCTCCACTCTCCCAAATGTTGACCTGTGTGCAGCGCAGCAGCCAACATAAAAAGAAAAAAAATGTCTTCCATTCTGTTGGGGCATGAGAAATAAATACCTGGTGTACCCTTGTTGGTGTGTTAATGAAACAGTAAGCAGCCTGGTCGTCCAGTGGGAGGAAGTTGGAATGAAGAGGAGAGGAACCATTACCATTTTGTCACGTCAGATATGTGGTTCCAGATGAGAGACTAGGGAGAGGATTTAACAAACAGGTTTAAATTAAAAGATTGATTCCTAAGCTGCAGCCACAGTGATTTAAAAATAGGAGTTAGACACAGCTGTGGTGTGCAAAGTCTGCTCGTGTTGAGCACAAGCACGATATGGATCTGTCTCATAATACTATCACTGAGAGCTTGGAATGAGAGTATTACAAGCTCCAAACAATAGTATTATGAGAATCCAGCTGGTATTATGGTTGTTGCATGGATTTCAATGGTATTCTATTGTTTATCCCTATATTATTATGGGGTTTGGTCTATTCAGGGGCTTCCAGTACCCAGTTGGAGAGGGTTGATCTGATGGTTAATAAATTTGCTCGTTTCATACTTGACATCCTGCAAAATACCCATCGTACGTTTTGTACCATTTACTTAATTGACAAAAACCTTCAGAATGCAGAAAGTCCCACCTGATGCAATTTATGTATAAGGTGTGGAAAGAGGACTTTCCTAAATACATCTTGGAGTTGTTCTCAACTGAGAGCTATTAAAAGTAACATGAGGTTAGCAAAGGCATAGAATTTATAGTGCCTAGGTCCAATTTAGGGACTGGTAGATCCACAATCATCTGTAGAGGGGGCACTATGGAATTTGATACCCATTAGATTTAGACAATTCAATTCCCCAGTTATATTAAAAGAAATCCTTAGCTGGCTGAAAGATGTGACCCAGATATTATCTACTTGTTTTAGGCAGCTGTTACATAAATTATGCACTGATGTATCCTATTCTGAGGACTCGTGGCTATTAATCCTACTTCTTGTGTAAGAGTGTATCATTTATTAAGTATAATTCATATATTCTTTATATTTTGTGAAATTAAGGGTATTTTTATAATGTAACATTTTGTATTGTCTGACTGTTTGTATCTATGTGCAATAGAAAATGAGCTATGCTCAATGGAGTTATCCTAATTCATTAATTGAATAAAATGATTTACTACTACTACTTACTACTACATATTAAATTACAATAATATGTAAATATCAGAAAGATACATTGAATTCAGAATATCTTTAAAATATTGTTTTAAATAGTTTGCTTATGTGCACTAATTAGTAGAATCATAGAAGCTTGACAGCAGACAAGGACCAGACCGGCCCATCTAGTCTGCCCTTTTTTCCTACACCTCCCTCCCTGCCAGCCCCACCCTCCCGATACTCAGCCCATATGCTTGTTCCAGGCCCTCTTGAATTCTTCCACCGATTTAGCCCCCACCACTCTGTCTGGTAGTCTGTTCCGGAGCTCCATCACCCTCTCCATGAAGAAATGCCTCTCACATTGCCCTGTATCTTTTCCTTGCAGTCTGAGGCTTGCCTCTAGCTTTGACCCCCTCGAGCCTCTTAAGCAAACCCTCTTCTCCCACTTTATTGAGCCCTTTACATATTTAAAAGTTTCAATCATGTCTCCCTTCCTCCTTGTCTCTAGCATGTACAGATCCAACTCCTTACACCTCTGTTCATGACTTTTCCTGCATACCCTGCACCATCTTGGATGCCCTTCTCTGAACCTCTCAATGCATCTATATCCTTGTAGAGATGTGGCCTCCAGAACTGAACCCCATACTCCAGGTGCAGCCACCACCATGGCTTTGTAAAGGGCATTATTACCTCCTCCTTTCTGCTAGTAATGCCCTGCCTATGCATGCCAACATTCCAGTGGCCTTGTATGCCGCCCTGCTACTTTAGTTCCTACCTTAAGTTTCGAGGAGAAATGATCCCCAGATCCCTCTCCTGTTCTGTTACTTTAATTTCCTTCCCACCTAGGGTGTATCCTGATCTTCTGTTCCTACTCCCCAAGTTCATCACAGTGTACTTCTTGGCATTAAATTTCAGCTGCCATGTCCCAGACCATTTCTCAAACGTCTTTATGTCCTCCCTCATGTCCTCCATCCCCCGAGGTGTCCACCCTACTGGATATTTTTGTATCATCAGCAAATAGGCACACCGCCCCTCAAACCCTCAACAATATCATTGATGTAGATAGTGAAGAGTAAGCGGACCCAAAACTGACCCCATGGCACTCCACTCTTTGCCCTCACTGTCCCAGAGTGCACCCCATTTAGCACCACCTCTGAGTTCTTCCTGACAGCCAGGTCTCCATCCAGCTTGTTATTTTGCCACCCAACCCCAGGCTTTCAATCTTGTTCTCCAGCCTCCTATGGTGGATGGAGTCAAAACATACTGAAGTCAGATAGGCCACGTCCACCACGCCCGGTCAGTCACCTGAGCCACTCAATCAAACAGCTGAATTAGATTTGTCTGGCAAGACTTCTCTTCATGAAGCCATGCTGTCTTCTGTCCTGCAAGCCACTCTTCTCCAGGTAATTCACCACCCTCTCCTTGATTAATGCCTCCATTACCCTCTCCACCTCTGACATGAGGCTGACAGGTCAGTAGTTCCCCTTCACCTCCGTACCTCCCTTGTGTAAAGGCACTCATCCGCCCCTCTTCCAGTTCTCCAGCACTCTCCATATCCAGGGACAAGTTGAAGAGCCTTGTCAAGGGTGCAGCAAACTCCTCCTTCAATTCCCTGATCACCCCAGGGTATAACCTGTCAGGCCCCATTGCCTTGTCCACCCTTAATCTATCTAGCTCTGCCTAACCCTATACACAGTGAATGTGGTCAGATCCACCCATTTACCCTCATTCCCATTTGACTTTAGCATAGGTTCCCTACCATCCTCCTCCTCCGTTAATACTGAGATAAAGTACTTATTTGATAACTTTGCTTTTTCGCAGTCCCTTTCCAATTTTAGTTCTCCCTCCCTCAGCCTAGTAATCCCCTGCCTTACCCTTCTCTTCTCCTCACATATCTGAAAATGGTTTTATCCCTCCTTTTGGACTTTTTGCTATTTTCTCCTCAGTATCTGCTTTTGCCCTGCTGATCTTCTTCCTGCCATACTCTTCTTTTCCCTATATTCTTCTTATCTTCCTCACTGAGTGTCCTCTTAAATTTTCTGAAGCCTCCTCCTTTCCTGACTGCCCCTGCAACCACCATTGTAAACTAAAGTGGTCTTCTCTCCCTTTGCCCTCCTTAACCTTTTTATGCACATTTCCGCAGCTTTCAGTACCCCTCCTTTGATAGCTTACCATAACTCCTCCACTGCCCCTATATTCTCTGTACCTCCATTGTCTCCCTTATTATCCTTCTCATCTTGTCAAAGTCTGTGGGCTGAAGTCTGTGACTGTAGCACTGGTTTGCTGTCTCCCTCCTGCTCTGACCTAGACATTACATTGCTGTGGTGGCTGTTGCTAAAGCTTCTCCTACCTGCTCTTCCTCCACACGCTCCCCATTTGCCAGGACCACATCTGGCAGGTTGTTTCACTTGTTGGCTCCCTGACTAGCTGTTGAAGGATTACCCCTGAAGTGCAGCTAGTATTTCCTGCTTCTTGACGATGCTGCATCCGGGATTTCCCAGTCTCCATCCGGGAGGATTAGGTCCCCTACCAGCAGTAGCTCTCCTTTAGGGCCAGCCTTGTGACTGCCTGAATTAACTGTTGATCACCCTCCTCCCTTGCATAGGTGTCCTTCATACCACCCCAGTAGCAGGATTCTCCCTCCTCCTGCCTAGTGTTACCCACAGTAGCTCAGTCTCCCTGTCTTCCTCTTGTCCTTCAGTTACACTTATGCCTTCCCTGATGTGCAAAGCAACTCCTCCCTCGTCTTACCCTCCTATCCCTTCTAAACAGTCTGTAACCTAGGATGGTCATTTCTCAGGTGCACAGCTCTGTCCAGCAGATCTCGCTAATACATACTATATCTAGTCTGTCCTCCCCGTGATGGCCTCCAAGTCCACCATCTGATTTGTTAAGCTCCTGGTGTTGGCTGCTAGGCCCTTCCACCAGGTTCCCCACCATCACCCCCTTCGTTATGCTCCCTCATGTCCAGTATTTTAGCACTATCTTGAGAGGGATTGTTTCACCTATCACTTTTACACCTACCATCCAGTTATCCCTAGCCAACTATAGGTCTGTCTGATATCCTCTGGGGTATATAGGGTGCATTGGTTTGTTGGGGTGTAGTCCCTTGAAAAGCACCAAGCACAGGTGTGAAACATTGGGGTGCACACCACTCACATTTACTGCACTTTTTGTTTCCTTTGCATTCTACAATAATGTTACTGCTATGGGTTCAAGCTGTCTGGGTTTTGATTGAATTATCCATTATCTAAGGACTGCAGAAAGTGAGTGCCTTGTGCTTTTCTGTTTTACTGAACTTTTATTGCTAAAAGGCTTTCCCCACTCATTCTTAGCAACAGCATTCCTGCTCTTCATATCTGTAGTGATCATTTCAGCAATAATGCATGACAGGGTGTAGGTCATGCTGGGATAACCTCACACCTGGGTGGTTGGAGCCCAGGGTGTTTCCAACGCCCCAGAAGTGAGGTTATCCCAGCACAACCTCACAACCTGGAGTGCATTATTGCTATTATACAATGGTTGTTTTTATGGTACAAGAAAACAGAAATAAAAATATGGCTTTTTACATTTTGTTATGTGTGGAGGTATATGTTTTCACAAAAGTCCACAGTTTCTGTTTTGGCTACTAGATGGTGTTGTCACTATCTTCTGCGTTGTGTTTCTGTCTCTACAGCTTTTTTCTGTTACCACACACAGGTCTGACTGTGTCCCTGTGTTACATTCTATGGCATAGTAGATGCTGGCTGTGTTTTTATTTTTTTCCGTGGTTGCTTTAGAGGTGGAAAATGGAGCTGTCAAGTTGCTGTTGTGAAAGCTATGGAGGCGTGACTGACGAAATGATAGGTGATGGACAATGGGGCTGCCATGGTGCTGTTGTGGAGAATAAAGCCAATTAGAGGTATAGCTTTGTTTTCTTTTCTGAGTATTTATTTTCTTTATAGAGATGTTTTGCTAAGTTTTGACCAGAGGTGCAAGAGCTGAATGAGCTTAGCTCCTTGTGCACAATGCACTACATTGTCCAAACTTCTGATTGCCCTACCCCCAACCTCATATATGACTATAATCCACAAGGAATTCCTTCCACAATGTAACAGGCCACCAGTATTCTAATCCTCCGCTGTACTTTCTGTACTTAATGTGCTTGTACTCATACATTACCGATGTATTCATACTCTGTGTTGACTCCTCTGTTCCCCACCCCCGATTTCTGTGCAGAATGTGTTTTGTAATCATGCATTTTACTGTTGTATTCTACTCTGTGATGCCTCCCTTGCTCCCTACCCCAGGATGCATCTGGAATTGAGCAGTAGTCTGCTCAGCACACCTTCCTTCACCTCCCTCGGTCTTTTGGACATCCTTCAACTGGCTGGAGACTGTGTATATGTGGCCGGCGTGCTGTAGTTTGGACCTGGATCCAACACTCCTTATAATAGGTTATGTAATTCCTTTGGCCTGTACTTGGTGAGATTGTTTGGTGCTCTTTAGAGATGGGTAAGCAGCGGAGAGCCAGGTTTGGGAACATTTGGGAGCCGGGGGCCATTCAGTCAATCACAGGCTCCACAATGGGCACTAAACAGAGAATAAAGATGGTGGTGGGGCACCATTACTCACACTGGGGCAGCCAGGAGGGCGACAGCCCCCCAGCCCCAGCTCCGCCCACTGTGGGTAAGTTCCTAGCTCCTGAAGGAGGCTTGGGTCAGCTGACCCAAACTGCTCTGCTAACTACAGGCCTATCTCTAACCTTCCCTTTGTAGGGAAGGTAATCGAGAAAGTAGTTGCACTGCAGCTGGAGAACCATCTTACCATCCATGATATCTACAATCCTCTCCAGTCCAGTTTCCGGAAGAGGCATAGTACTGAAACTGCTCTGGTTCGGTGTTCAGTGATCCTCTGATGGCAAGAGATCAGCGCCATTCCATCTTGGTGCTTCTTGGTCTCTCTCTTCAGCTTTTGACACCATGGACCATGAGGTACAGCTCAAGTGCCTGAGGATCATCTGTGGCCTGGCAGGTTCGGTCCTCAGATGGTTTCAATTGTTCCTCACTGGCAGATCTCAGAGTGTGGTGTCGGGATGTTTTCCTCTGACTCATTCTCTTTGCCATGTGGGGTTCCCCAGGACTCTGTGCTGTCCCCAGTGTTGTTTGCAGTATATATGCTGCCTTTGGGAGACATTGTGAAATGGTATGGGCTGAGATTTCACTGTTATGCAGATGATACCCAGCTCTACCTGTCTTTTGCACATGACCAGGATAGTGTGGTCTCAGACTTTAACTGCTGCCTCCTAAAATCCATGACTGGATGAAGTCCAGCTGGTTGAAATTGAATTCCAATAAAACTGAGGTGCTGGTAGTGGATCCAGGTCACCAGATAGAGGGTCAGTGGCATGGTCCCCTCTGGGCTCTGACTCGGGGAGGGTAACCAGCTGCCTTCCTCTGCATGGGTGCAAAACCCGGGGTGATTCTTGGTGATGGGCTGATACTGCATTCAGGTATCAGCAGTAGTCAAGTCCTCATTTTATCATCTGAGGAACATAACCTGGGTCAAGCACCTTGTTCCGCCAGTGACCTTTGATGGTGATTCATGCCTTTGTGACCTCATGCCTGGACTACTGTAACACCCTTTATCTAGGACTTCTGGGGTTGATATCCGCTGCTTGCAGCTGGTGAAACGTTACAGCACGGCTGTTGATGGGGCTCCTCGCTGAGCCACATCACTCCTGTGCTGTGCAAACTGCATTGGCTACCTGTGCAGTGGTGGATCACCTTCAAGGTCAGTCTTCTGACCTACAAGACCCTGCACGGACAGAGTCAGAGCTACCTGCAAGAGCTCCTGAATCCTAACTGTCCCAGCTGACCACTCCGCTCAGCTGATGAGGGGTTGCTAGAGATTCCCAGGGTATGGCTGAAAACTTCTGGGTCCTGAGCTTTTATGTATGCAGCCCCTACCCTGTGGAATTCTCTACCTCACCAGATTCAAGAGTGCTGGACCGTGGTGCACTTCAAGACAGCTTTAAAGACACATCTGTTCCATCTGACATATGGGGATTTTATATAATAATTTTGGTTTTATAATTTTTATGTAACCTGAAATTGGATTGTTTTATTATTTCATTTGTTTAAATATGTTTTTATTGATCATTCTGCACAGTGCTTTGGTTTTGGAATTGCGCTTTAGAAATAAAGTTTATTATTATTAAAACTTTTAAATAAATAAATGTGTGGCGGTATATGTTTTCAGAAAAAAGTCCACAGTTTGGCCACTAGATGGTGCTAGCAGTACGTTCTGCATTTTGCTTCCCTCCTACAGTTTTTTTATGTTGGCGTGCTTGTGCAGCCAACATCTTCATGATAGTGCATATTTGGAGGTGTGGTCACTGTTGGGTGAATGAGACGCATCAGTAGGTGCGTTCTCATTCCCCAATCAGCCTGCATGCGGCGCCACACCATGCATACATAATGTGGTGAGCACATCTAAGGAAAAGACAGCTGCAATCACGAGCAAAGCTCGTCACACACAGCGGACCTCCGTGCTTCCCGCAACAGAAACATGCGCACGCTGCCTGGCAACCGTCACTTTGGTGGTGCCCAATCCCCTGTTGGCTTACCCTGCCCCAATGTATGTGGCGATGGGGAGCCCACTCCCTGTCAGTATAAAGAACCCCCATTTGTTTATATACGACGGTGCCCAATCCTCATCAGCTCTTGCCCCCCGCTTTCTTTGTGTGCGGCAGGTGCCCAATCCCCATCGGCTACTGCTGCCCCCCAACAAAAGACTCATTGGCATGCTTGGAGCCCACTCCAGCGTCTCTGTGAATACAAAATGGTCCCATGATGTTGTTTTTTTGTTCCCTGTAAAAGGAAATGGTCCTCGGCGGTCTCCTGCCCCTCCCACAACACGCGCCACCCACTGTGCACCCTGCCTCCCCACACACCCATACTTACCTTTGGAGTCCGTGTGATGATCTTCGTGGACCGGGAACACGCCTGCACTCTTCAAAGCTGAACGCTAACTGAGGAAATGCCGCTAAGCTGTATAATGGAATAAATAGGGTTTTCCAACTTTTATGTATATCTCAGGCATTTTAGGAACTTTGGCACCAAATTTTCAGCATGGGGTTTTGGGAACCCTCCTCATGATTTCTGCACTGTCATGGCGTTATTTGGTCCCGAAGGTGATTTCGCGGTCACTGCATGGAATCACCTTTCGGGACCGAGTAATGACTTGACAGTGCCACTGATCATGAGGGAGCTCTCAAAAAGCTTATGTTGCAAATTTGGTGACAAACTCCCAAAATGCCTGTTTTACGAGAGCGCATTGCGCTTGTTTCTATGCATGCTTGTGTCGTATGAATTTGTAATATTTTCATTCCAAATTTTCAAAATTGCCATTTTCCACACCCTTGATGAGCAGTACAGCTGTCATTTTACATATCCTGCCCGAAATGTGTTTTATGCCGTCCGCACAGAATAGCGGTCACTGTGCAAAATCACGCTTTAGGACAATTTGAGGAAATGACGGTGACACTGTTCATGTGCAGAGGTCCTAAAATGCCTATGTTGAAAATTTGGTGCCGACAGTCCATAAAATGACTGTGTTGTAAGCGCATTGCGCAGTTTCCATGCACCCTTGTAACTTCTGAATTTGTAATATTTCCATGCCATATTTTCAACACTGGCATTTTGCACACCTCCTTATGAACAGTACAGCTGTAATTTTTCACATCCTACTCAAAATGTGTTTCTGCACCTGTAGCACAATGGCATGGTCGCTGTGGGAAATCAACTTGGGACAGATTAACAAAATCGCAGCACCACTGTTCATAAGGAGGTCCCAAAATGCCTATGTTACAAATGTGGCTACCAAACTGCAAAAATAATTGTTACGGATGTGTTGCACAGTTTGTATGCATGCTCATTGCTTCACCAATATTTTGTGTTGTCACTCCAGATTTTCAACATTGCCATTTTTACGACTCTCATGAAAAATACAGTTGTCATTTTCCACATCCTGCCCAAATTGTTTTCGGCCTCTGTCGCCAAATGCCACAACTGCTGTGCAAAACCACCTTTCAGCTAACAAAGTGATTGTGCCACTTTTGATGAGGTGGCCTGACAAGAAGCCCATGTTGAAAATGTGGAGTGAAACTACCACCACACACCTATGGTGTTAGGGTTTCCAACTATAACACCCCACCCAGTACAGACTGACAGGTGTCAGGGGTGTGACTTGGGATCATCGGATGTAATGCTAATGCCATTCCACCACCCCTGCCCTCACCCTGCAGCCACTGACAGGCATTGTGGTGTGCCTCTGCACTGTTCGCCACAAAGTTCACCCCATGCTCCTATACTGCACCCACATCCGTGTATTTTATGGAATGGGGTAAGTATAACGCCCAAAGACCCTAAAGCACACCACGACACATGTCAGTGTCTACAGGGTAGGGTGAGGTACAATGGCATGGGCATTATAGCTGATGACCCAAAGGCATACCCCAATGCCTCTCACACTCTACAGGGTGGGGTGGGGTTGGCGTCACTTCAATACTTCACTGCCATTCCTATTATGCGTCTCTAGCTCTGGCACTGCCAATGTCAATGCCAGCGAGACAACATTTGGCATTGACAAATGCTTGTTTTCTGTTACCACACACAGGTCTGATGGTGTTACATAGTATGCCATGACAGATGCTGGCTGTTATTTAGTTTTCCTGCTTGTCTGAGATCTATATTTAAATTGTAGAGGCAGAGAGGGGTTATTTAGTTTTCCTGCTTGTTTGAGATCTATATTTAAATTGTAGAGTCGGAGAGACAAGCTGGAAAAGAGTGGTTTTGTGAGCCGTGGAGCATGGTTGACTAGCCGATCGATAAGCGGATAGAGGAGTTGCCGGCGCTGTTGTAAGGGACAAAGCAAATCACAGGTATGGCTTTGTCTTCTTTTCTGAGTATTTCATTTCTTTGTACAGCTGGGTTTTTTTTTACTTCTGGAGAAGAGGTGTGCACTGGTGAATAGCTGGCTCCCTTGTGCGCACGTGCTGCATCGCCTTACTCCGGAGTTATGGGAGTTTCTGGGCAATGTTTTGCAGAATGTTCTACTGTTAGAGACATTTCTTTTTTAAAACATACATTTTGTAGCAGTGAAGAGAGCAGAACTGAAAGAGGATGAAGGAACTGTTACATCCTGGGCGGTGGCAGCGATGGGGCAGGCGGAGAGGAGAAGTCACTTACAGCAGAGCTCAGAGTGTCTGTAACCTGTGAAGGAAGGCATGATATGAGCTTGTCATGTAGTCATGTGTGTGCCTGGACCTCATACAGTGAGGTTGTGCTCAGATAACCTCACTGTACCAGGCAGCACACAGACTAATCAGTGTCCAGGAAATGTTCAAGCCATTGTAAAATGTAATATCTGTTATAGTCATTTCTGTAGGCTATGAGCATTTAAGAATCTGTAGTGACCATTTGATGTATCTTATACTCATTTATGCATCTGAAGGCATACTTTTGATACCTTATGCTCATTTCTGTATGTTATACTTATGTATTGTTAGTACTCATTATGTTTGCTTGCACGCATGTGCAAGAAACATAGCGCCATCATCTGAGTTTTCCAGAGGTGTATCAGCCTCTTCCAATTCAGTCAGTGTGTTTGCAGGTGCAGTCACAGTGTGCCAATCACTGCTCCAGCTGTCTATGACAGCTGAAAATGCAGTGGCATACAGTTGAAAGGGAGAGCTCCACTTCCGGTGAACAGAGCTCCCCCCTCAACATGCATGCCTATTGCGTGCTGATCGCTCCCCATGCACATACAGTATAGCCGACGAGGTGCCCAATCCCCGTTGGCTCCAACCCCAAAACAACATTGCAGCTGCGTGCTGGGAGCCCACCCCAGCGTGGCACACATCCGCAAGATGGTCGGCCAGGTGCCCAATCCCCCATGGGCCCAGCCCCCAAACAGCCTTACAGCTAAGCCACGCTTGGGAGCCCACTCCCAGCACGGCACCAGCCCATATGGGCCGGGACAGGGTGCCCAATCCCCCATGGGCTCCAGCCCCCAAACATCCTTTCCAGCCCTACGCTGGGAGCCCCACAGCGTGGCGTCCCAACGTCGCCTTAATAATTAAAAAAAAAACCTGTAAATTAAAAACGGTCCCTCGAGTCTCCCTGCCCCACCCGCACCCACTCCACTGTGCACCCTGCCTCCCCACACCCCTCACCCCATACTTACCTCTGGAGTCTGCGCGACAATCTTCGTGGACTGGGAACACGCCTGCACTCTTCAAAGCCACCGCAAGTGAGGAAATGCCGTAAGCTATATAATGTAATAGATAGGGTTTTTTCAACTTTGCTGCATATCTCGGGCATTTTTGAATTTTGCACCAAATTTTCAACATGGGGTTTTTGGACACCTTCTCATGAATGCTGTCACTGTCATGGCATTATTCGGTCTAAAGGGTGATTTCACAGTCACTGTGCAAAATCACCTTTTGGGACCTATTAACGAAAGGACACTACCAGTGTTCATAAGGTGGCTCTCAAGAAGCCTATTTTGAAAATTTGGTGTAAAATTCCTAAAATGACTGTTTTACTTAGGCAGGTTATGCAGTTCCTACGCATTAATTTGTAAGTTCGAATTTTCTTAATATTTTCATTCCAGATTTTCAACATTACCATTTTACCACACCTCCTTATGAGCAGTACAGCTGTCATTTTTCACATCTCACCCAAAATGTGTTTCCGCCTTGTAGCGCATAATAGGAAGTCAGTGTGCTAAATTAATGTACGGGACATATTAAGAAAATCACAGTGACACTGTTTATGAGCAGAGGTCTTAAAATGGTTATGTTGGAAAATCAGAAAAATTCCTAAAATGACTGTTTTACGAGTATAAAGGTAGAGTTCCTACGCGACGCTGTAAAGTTCGTGAATTTTCTATATTTCACTCCAGATTTTCAACATTGCCATTTTACCACACCTCCTGATGAGCAGTACAGCTGTCATTTTTCACATCTTGCCCACAACGTGTTTCATCATGTAGCGCACAATGGCGAGTCGGGTGCAAATCAATGTATGGGACACATTAAGAAAATCACAGTGACACTGGTCATGAGAAGAGGTGTTAAAATGGCTATGTTAAAAATTTGGTGAAAAAATTCCAAAAATGACTGTTTTTGAGCGCATTACATGAAGTTCCTACAACACTGAAAGTTTGAAAATTTGTAATATTTGCACACAGATTTTCAACAGTGCCATTTTACCGCACTTCCTTATGAGCAGTACAGCTACCATTTTTCACATCTTGCCCAAAATTTGTTTCCATATGTAGCACACAATGGTACAGTCGGTGTGCTAAAAGAATGTTTTGGGACAGATTACAAAATCACAGTGACACTGGTCATGAGCAGAGGTCTTAAAATGGCTATGTTGAAAATTTGGTGACAAAACTCCATAAAATGACTGTGATATGAGTGAGCATTACGCAGTTTCCACGCACTCGTAAGTTCATGAATTTGTAATATTTTCAGTCCAGATTTTCACCAGTGGCATTTTTCCACACCTCCTTATGAACAGTACGGCTGTCATTTTCCACAACATGGCGGAAATGTGTTTTCACACTTTCAGCGCAGAAATGCGTGGTCGCTGTGGGAAATCATTGTTCGGGACAGATAAAGAAAATCACACTGACACTGTTCGTGATCGAGGTCCCAAAATGCCTGTGTTAACAATCTGCTGTAAAAATCCCCAAACTAGTTACATTACGGGTGTGTGCACAGTTTCTATGCACGCCTTGACATCACCAGTTTTTAAGATTTTCACACCAGATTTTCAACATTGCCATTTTTACACCTCCCCATGAACAGTACCGCTGTCATTTTCACATCCTGTTCAGAACGTGTTTTGCACCTGTGGTGCCAAATGCCGTAGTCACGTGCAAAAGCAGTTTCGCTAACAAACTGATATTGCCACTATTCATGAGGTGGGGGTCATAAAAACCATGTTGAAAATTTGGAGTGAAAAATACCAACGAATGCCTGAGGTGTTAGGGTTTCCCACCATAACGCCCCATGCTGTAGAGAATGACAGGCATCAGGGGTGTGACTTGGGATTCTTGCCTGTGATGCTCATACCATTCCACCCCACCCACCCTGCAGCCAGTGAGAGGCATCAGGTGTGCCTCGGACTCTTCAGGCCCAACGTTACCCCATTCTCCTATACCGCACCCATCTTACCGTATTTCCAGATGGAATGGGGTGCGCTAAGGCCAAAGACCCCTAGGCACACCGTGACACTTGTCAGTATCTGCAGGGTAGGGTGTGTGAAATGGCATGGTCATTATGCCTGATTTACCCAAAGGCACACCCCAATGCCTGTCACTCTGCAGGGTGGTGGTTGGGTTGGCTTTAGTTCAATATTTCGCTGCCATTCCTATTATGCAGCTCTGTAACTTCTACTATCACTAATGCCAATGCCAGCAAGCAAACATTCGGCATTGACAAATGCTTGTTTTGGTATGTGTTATACTCATTTCTGTATCTGTAAGTGCTCATCTTGATATGTGTTATATTCATTTTTGTATGTCATACCGATGTATGTATCTGTAGAGATCATTTTGGTATATGTTATAATCATTTATGTATCATTAGTGATCATTTTGGCAAGAGTGACTCTTATTTTGGTATTGTGCACTTATTTCTGTATCTGTAGTGATCATTGTGGAATGTGTTATATTCATTTCTGTATGTTATACTCATTTCTGTATCTGCAGTGTTCATTTTGATGTGTATTATACTTATAGAAACATAGAATCTGTTGACAGAAGGAGACCTAATGGTCCATCGAGTCTGCCCATAATATGCTACCTCACCCACAGACATGGTATCCTAAGGGGTTGTTCACCCTTCATTCCTCACCAACCCTCCACCCCATTCCCTCCAGTGACACTCTGAGCCAACTTGCTTTGTCCCAGTCATGTCTGAACCCATTTAGTGTACCTGCTCCCACCACCTTTACATATTCAGAGCCATAAGCCTTTACTCATTGGAGCTACCTTGTTGTCCCTCAATCATTGTGGTGACCTGCCTCTTTACTAACTTCAGCTATCTATGACCTTTCTCAAGTGAGACCTCCAGAACTCTGTACAGGGCAGCTTCACTTCACTTTTTTACTATCAAAACCCTCTCAATACACCCCAGCATCCTTAATGCCTTACTTTATGCCTTATGGCACTGGTTGGTTTGCTTGAGGGACTCATTGATGATGACACTAAAATCTGTCTCCTCAACTGTAGTGGCCACCCTTACACCTCCTGTCCAATAATCTGTGTGTGGGTTCCTTTCCCTAAGTGTATCACCTTGCAGTTTCTGCCATTGAATCTCAACTGCCAGATCTTTGAGTATCTTTTCAGCTTCTCTAGGTCCTTCTGAAGTTCCCTCATCCTTCTCTGCTGTCTACCATGCAGCTTAGCTCTGTGTCACTGGCAAAGACACGCATCTTGCTCTTCATATTCTCCCCTATGCCCCTAATGAAGATATTGAATAGGACCATCCCAGGGCTGATTCCTGTGGCAGACCACTCATTGCTGTAGGTTATACTAATTTTGGTAAAGGTAGTGCTCATTTTTGTATTAAATGTGTTATCACATTCCTGTATGTTATATTCATTTCTGTATTGGTAGTATCTTTTGTGTGTGTTATACACATTTTGATATGTTATACTCATTTCTGTATATGTAAGGGCTTATTCTGGTATGTGTTATACTGTTTCTGCATGTTATACTTATTTATTTAATTATCTATAGTGATCATTTTGGTACCTGTGAATCTCTTATTTCTGTATGTTGCTCATATTGCTGTATCTGTAGTGATCATTGTGGCATGTGTTATACTCATTTCTACATGTTATACTCACTTTGGTATCCCACATTCCTCATTTAGAAAAATGTATTCTTCAGGACTCCTATTTGTTATCTGCAGCCGACTTGTGTGATCAATTGGACTCTCTTTATACCAAAATTTGCTCAATTTTGTATATAATCCCTGAAAGAGAAGGAATGAAAAATAGTGGTTGGTTTGATTTACAATGTAAAAAGAAAAGCAAAGCTTACTACAGTAGTAAGATTAGACTAACTAGAAGAAATCCTACTAAAGCTAAGTGTAGAGATTTGAGTGCAGGTTTTAAGCTACATAAAATGTTCTGCTAAGGAAAAACAGATTTATTGTAATAAACAGTGGACAACATGTTTGATGTCTCTAGAAATGATACTAGAGCCTTTGATCAACTTGTTGCCAAGGGTACTTCTACTTTTTGGGATTGTATTGATACTTATATTTCCTCTGATATATGGATTGAACATTTTCTTCACGTTTTCAATTAGGCTTTACAACATTATTCACTTGACCTAGTGATCACTGATACTATTATACTTATTCATATTTTGGAAGTCCTGGAGGCAATCCAGTCTTTGAAGACTAACAAAGCCTCATTTCCAAAAGGTGTGTTATGCTAATCAGCTCAAAGCAGGTCGGTGCTTACTCACAATGGTGGCCAGCCCAAAATGCATAGAACATACAAAGAACGTAGTATACGGTGTATTTTGCTGCAAAATAGACTTACTGGAACAACATATCAGTAATACAGATGCAAGTGCAAAGTGCAAAAATACACAGCAGCAAATGCCAGCCTGGCTAACACCCCAGCGCTTGACTCTGAACGAATCTTCCTCAGGGGTCCTGATCTTATTCCTGCTGAGGTTTCTTTACCTTCTCCCTTTTCTATTGTTATGGTATAATAAATATATTAAGGACATTATTTTTCCAGTCTCATGGCATGGGGAAGAGATTACATCTCTTCAGAAAGGGAAACAAATCAGAACAGAGCATATATCAGCCAGTTAGCTTAGTAGATGTCTCTTCCAAAATGATTTGTAAAATAATTCTTTCAAGGCTGCATTAACAAATTTATGTAACAGGGAGACCACCTTTTTCACAGTTTGGCTTTAGGAACAGTGTTCTACCTTGGATAACTGTCTTACCCTTGAGATATATAATAGAAATGTATTTATTTTTAGTATTTGGTAACCGGTAAGGCCCACTAGGCACAAGTGCCTGTTTTCAGGGGTGACCTGAGAGCACTGGGTGGTTAAGTGACTTGCTTAGAGTCACACAGTATACAAGCAGAGGTTGTGGGAATCAAACCCAGGTCTCGTTGGATGTACCAAGCTCATTCACAGCTTGTTACTCTAACCTCTAGGCTATACTGCCAGCCTGGCAATATGTTTTGATGCACAAACAGAAGTTGTATGCAGCATTTATAGACTACTCATTTGCAGTTGATTCCATCTCTCAGTCTAAACTTTGGCAATTAATGTATGATAAGAGTATTTAAAAGGTCTCATCTCTATCACTGCTTTATATAACCATACTTGGGCAAGAGTCAGGTTGGGCATAGGTGGTAATATTTCACAGAAGTTTTCAACAAATAAAGGTGTATAGCAGGGTTGTGTCTTGGCCCTAGCGTTATTTACTATATATAGATTGTGCCATATAGGTACTTATGTCTGTCATTTCTGACTCACTAAGGATCAGCTTAATGGAAGTTCCACTTCTGGCTTTGCTAATAACTTGGCTCTTTTTCCTTAACACAATCAAGTTTGCAAAAAAAGTTTGTTCTGTGAATCAGAGAAGTTAGATCTTTCAAACACTATTAAAACAAGCATTTGTCAATGCCGAAATTTTACTTGTGGTATTAGCATTGGAAATGCAGGAGATGAGACAGATGCAGAATAGGACAACTGTACTGTTCATAAGGAGGTGTGGAAAATGGCAATGTTGAAAATATGCGTGAAAACTTGCAAATGTGCAGTTCAGTGATGCGTGAAACTGCGTAACGCATGCTTGTAACACAGTCATTTTATGGATTTTTGTCACCAAATTTTCAACATAGGCATTTTAGCACCTCTGCTAATGAACAGTGTCACTGTCATTTTCGTAATTCGTCCCGACACAGATTTCCCACAGCGACCGCACTATTCTGCACCGAAGTGCGAAACACATTTTGGCCAGGATGTGAAAATGACAGTTGTACTGTTCACAAGGAGGTGTGGAAAAATGCCAACATTGAAAATCTGGCATGAAAATATTGCAAATTTGTGAAGTTACAAGTGTACGTGAAAATCAGCATTGCAAGCTCAAAACAGTAATTTTTGGATTTTTCCACCAGACTTGCAACATAGGCTTTTTGAGAGCCCAGCTCATGAACACTGGCACTGTTGTTTCATTAATCAGTCCAGAAAGGAATTCTGTGAGATGACCGTGAAATCACCTTCGACTGATTAACGCCATGACAGTGGCAGAATTCATGAGAGGGTCCCAAAAACCCATGTTGAAAAATTACATAAAATTCCAACAAATGCCTGAGATATGCATCAAAGTTGAAAACCCTATTCATTCCATTATACAGCTTACGGCATTTCCTCAGTTCATGGTCGGCTTTGAAGGTGCAGAGCGTGTTCCCAGTCCACCGAATCATTGCACTGGACTCGGAGGTAAGTATGGGGTGAGGGTGTGGGGAGGCAGGGTGCACAGTGGGGGCCGGGTTGTGGGAGGAGCAGGGGAGACCGTGAGGGACCATTTCCTTTTTACAGATTATAAGAAAAAATCATGGGATTTTTTTTTTTTACAGGTGAATTTGGCACATTGGGGTGGGCTCCAGCATGCCAACCGACTGTTGAGGGCATCTGTAGCCAATGGGGATTGGGCACCCAGTCGGCACAAAAGCGGGGGCAAAAAGCCGGGGATTGGGCACCTCCTCGGCAAAACCCTCCCTACTCTTTGGGGAATTATGCCAATGGGGAGTGGGCTCCCCCATCTGCACATCAACAGGAGGGGGACATAATGCCGACAGGGAGTGGGCTCCCCATCAGCAACTGAACTAGCAGGGGGGATGGAAGCCAAGGGGATTGGGGCTCTGTCGGCAAAAACACATTGCTGTGGGAGGCACATGCTGCCGAGGGGCTTGGACACCCCTTGGCACTGGGGCCACATTATTTTTTGTGAACAGGGCGGCAAGACACCACCATGTTCATAAACAATATTACAGTAGTAACACTCAATTAGCAATGACGGAGTCACCCTCATTGCAGCGAATCACTGACGCTGCAATGATGAGGTGGGCCCCCATTGCTGCAGTGAAAACATTACAAGTTAGTGGGACTTCTGGATGCCAGTGTCATCAGCACAACGTGCCTCCATTGGTGCACCATGGCCAAGCCCCAAATGCAATGCCTCAATTGGCTGCCGAGCCTCCCTAACCCGCTTCTCCTAAGCTGTCACAAAGTTTTTACATGTGCACAAGCAAACATAAAATCAGATTGCTTTTTGTGTGTCTTGTTTTTGGTAGTACTAAGACTTCTTGAAATTGGAAGGTAAGTAATAAGACTCTACAGTCTCTACAGTGTTTAGTTATCCATATTTGGGTGTATATTTTTAATCCAGTTGTTCTTGGAATACGATTTTGTACACAAACAGTACTTTCAAAAACAAAAGAAACACTTCTTGCTCTAAAGAGATTTAATGCTAATTATAAAATGGCAAGAAAAATCTAGAAATCTCATTAGCCAAGAGAGATCAGATGACTGTACATTAAATTTCTATATACGTACAGTTATTCTTGTCCCAAACCACATCACACAATGAGCAAATCAGTCCTCTTTCAGCCATAACTATCTTCCATCAGTCTCCCACAACCAGAACTGATCTTCCACCATAAACATGGCTGCTACTTTTACACTGTAGAAACCTCCAATAGGGCCCTAAAATAAAACTACCTTAAATATAAAATAAAACAAAATAATTAAATGTTGTTTACCAGATCATCACACTCTCCTTAGACACATAAACAACTTAGAAACATTAAGTATTGTTTATAGTTTTCATTACAACTGTTTCTTTGCAAACAGTGAAAAATCCCCTTCTATCTTTACCTACTCGTCAGGAAATCTCTTCTGCTTGCCCTGACAGTTAAAAATTAAGTCTTTGGCTCTAAAACAGGCCTTTGTTTTGTGTATACAGTATGTTAGTAGAGGAACATTCTGCTAGTAGAACTAAACAGAATTTGGAATCCCTGTATTCCGTGATAAACATTCCATGATAAACTTTCCATTTCTTGAATGTGGGAAACACAGAGAAAAAAACAGAATGAAGAAAGTAAGCAGTACTATATAAACAAAGAGAAAATGTAGTAAATGACTCACCCTGCTGTTTATCTTTTAGGACAGATCAAGCAGTTCATGATGCTGTCAGTGAGTGTGGCAGTTTTAACCACACTCATGCTTGCAGCAGAGAACTGAATTGTCTGTTATGGCTTCCTTTAAGTTAGTGAGGAGAATAAAATAAAGTAAGGGGGCTATGTCATACTTAGAATGGGAAAACAGCATTTGTGAATTGTTGCGACTGGCAGAGTAATAAGAAGCTTAAGTGGGCAGGGAGGCACACACTGTATAACAGTACTTTAATCAAGCACCAATAGGCGGAAGGTCTATTTTATGTTAAAAGCACAGATTCAATACATTTTACTTATTTAAAATGTGTTTCAAAATAAAAAAACTGCTTCTAAAATATGGGGCCATTTTATAAATGCAATAAGACATTCCTGGGAGTTTGTGCATTACGGTGTGATACCGCACTCCTAGGGACAACTGACACAAGGCCAAAGGCCTTGCGAACACACCCCTAGGAGTGCGGTTATCACAACATAATGCACAACCCGTCATGTCTTATTGCTTACATACAGTGAAAAGAACATCGGGTCGCTTATTCAGGTTCTTTCAACAAAATCTTATCCACAGACTCTTTATGGAGCTGAAATATAGGTACCCTATAAGGTCCTAGAATTAGAAAAACAATTAATCTGTTTGATTAAACCTTCTTTGTGACTCCATAATTTTATTCCTGCATCTTATACTAGCAATGAGTTAGAGCTGGAAAGTTTTAAAACTTTAGCAGATTCACTAATTTGGGGGTGCTGAATAAGAATTACAAGACTGCCCAATGTTAATCTTCTTGGGCAAGGACTTACCGAGGAGGTGAGATGATTAGAACAGTACAATATTAAATCTCTGGCTGGTATGTTGTGACTATTCTGAAAGACTATGATCTGTCTTATTTAGGTAATTATTTTAAAAGGGAATTATGAGTAGTTTAAAGTATGAGAAGTACATCAAGGCCCAGATATTCAAACTGCGCCAGGCTGTGGTGCAAACCTGGGCGCAACTCCAACTGGCTGCGCAAAGGGTGTGGACAGGCGATATTCAGCGGAGCTGCACCATGGCTCAGCACTGTTGAATATCGCACCCTGGCCACCCGCAGTGCGCATGGCGCAGTGGCACTGCACCAGTGGCCAGAGTGGAGCATGGGGATGCGCTAGCGCAACTTCCATTGTGCTAGGCGCAACAACCGCAATATTCAAAAGTTGACGTGCAAATGGGGCCATAATGTATAGGAAGGTGCAAATGGGGCCATTTGCATGTCATTATGGCTCCATTTGCATGCAGGTTGCTGATCCCCGATGACTTGCACCTGGCTCCCTGCCAGGCAGCAGCCATCGAGGACTGCACGCCCTGCAGCGCTGACAATGTGCCCACAGCCCTATTGTGGGCTTACGTGACATAAAAAGATTCATCCTGTATCCCTGGTGGTCCAGTGATCGCTGTCCTACCAATCGTGGGCTTACATATAAATAAAGGTTTATCCTATATCCCTGGTGGTCCAGTGGATCAAGTCTGCCTAATCGTAGGCTTAAGTATGAATAAAGATTTATCCTATATCCCTGGTGGTCTAGTGGACCGAAGTCTGCCCGATCGCTGGCTTAAGTAAACTAGTATTGACCCCCATATCCCTGGTGGTCCAGCGAACCCTCCCCACCCGCCCACTGATCCCCACCGCCCTGCTCCCCGGTCAGCCTTGTGGTGGTAGCATCCACCCGCCTGCCGCCCGCTGCCTGCCAACTGACACCGTCGCTAGAGCTGTATGCCCATTGGTCCACAGTGGCGAGCCAATGGGCATGCAACCCATACTGTTACTGCTGCGTTTCCGATATGTGAATGAGGAGGTCCGCTGGACCACCAGGGATATAGGATAAATCTTTTATTCATACCTAAGCCTGCGATCGGGCAGACTTTGGTCCACTGGACCACCAGGGATATAGGATGAATCCTTTTATATATGTAAGCCCGCGATCGGGCAGGCAGCGGTCCACTGACCACCAGGGATGTCGGTTACTATGTTTGACACAAATGCCTGCGATCCAGGCATGTGGGGTGCCACCATGGGGGTGCAGCAGGTGCTTCGGGTGGCCACCACAGGTGGCGGCTGCCGGTTGCACCCTGCAATAACTGGCAGCTCACCCGTGGGTGGCCAACCTTGCTCCTTTTTTTTTTGCTCAACTTTGAGCTGGCGCAAGTAGGGGTTGCCCATGATGGCTCAGCACATCCCAGGCTGAATATTGGGCTGTGCAAGTATGCATAAACACCCCACCTGCACCTGCATACATTACTGATGCACTCCAGGCGCGCCGGGTTGTGCCAGGCAGCAGTTCACGTTTCGAATATCGCACTGGGGACAGTGGGTGCTGATGGTGCAACACTATTGTGCCAGCAACCCTTTTGAATATCTGGCCCTCAAGAATAAGAGTTGATTTAATAATCAGTGTTTAGACTTACAATTGATCTTAAAATAACTGTTTTCTCCCTACTACATTTTAAATATCTGGTATGGCTTAGATTTTATTTAGATTGCATTACGGAGTTTGATAGATGCTGTGCTTTTATTTGTTATAAATTTGAATTGTTTCCTAACAGTGTCCTATAGGCAAGGTTTGCACACATTTCTGATGCCCATTAGACATCTTGTTCCAGTTTCAATGGGGTGTGGAGGATCTGTGGCATGTTCTTCTATTTCGCCCAGGGTATAATAGAATGAGGCAGATTTGGATTAATCCAGTCTTAGCAGGGCTTTCTTCCTTACCAGATGACCCCTGTACATTTTTTATCGACAGTACAGGATATTTTTATTCTTAATCAACTTGCTAGCTATCTTTTACAATTAAATGCATTAGGAAAAATAAACCATTTCTATACAAAGTCAGTTAGCTTACTGAATTAAATTTATTGCTCCTAATGGAGAGAAACCTGAGTTTTTCTGTCGGAAATATCTATATACTGTATGTCTGGATTTGGGCATATATTGGATATTTTTCTTTATATAGTGATTTCTGGCTAGTTTAGATTGCATTCAGTTATTTGCATTTCATAATATGCTGATTCTGGATAGCACTATTACTATGTTGACACCCAGACGCCCAACAATGTATGTCCAACTGACTTTCTGTTCACTAGGATTTGTGATTACTGTGCTAAGAATTATGGTTTACAGCTCTTAGAGCATTTCTCCTTACATATTGCAGATATTAACTGATTGTATATATTCATTATATAAATTATTATTCAAATAGAGTGCAATTATAGAAATATCTTATTGAAGTCTTGCAGAGCATGATATCAATGTTCTCTATGTATGCTCTGTGAAAGGAAGCATTATATTTACTGTACATTTATTCATTTATCTTTTCCATTTTTCTCTCCTTTCTTTTTATAATAATATTTGATGTATTTTATTCTTACTTCACTATGTAATAGCATATGGCTTAATGATAAAATTGTCAATGGCAATGACATTCCAGTATCCAAAGTACATATTTTGTACGTAGTGATTCGTTGTTCTGTATGTTATATGCATTTCTGTACCTGCAGTGTTCATTTTGCTATGTTTTATACTAATAGAAACATAGACACTGTCAGTAGAAAGACTGATGGTCCATCAAATCTGCCTAGATTATACTACCACACCCACAGATCTAGTATTCTGGGGAGGGGTTGTTCCCTTCCTCCATACCAACACCCCTGCCCTTATCCCCAAGTGGGACTTTGAACCCTCATGCTTTGTCCCAGCTATATTTGAATCTGTTTATGGTACCTGCCCGACAGTTCCGCTGGTAATGTGTTCTATGGATCCACCACCCACTCAGTGAAGTAGAACATACATCACTCCTGAATTTACCTCTGACTAACCCCCAATCATGCTTTCTTGTGACTGCCTCCCTATTTGTAAGAAGCAAGTCTTCACTTTTCACCTAGTTTATATCCCTCAGAAATGTATATGTCTCTATGATGTCTCCCTCATTCACTTCTGGCCTCCAGTGAGAACATATTCAGAGCCACAATCCATTCCTATAGGATCTGCCTTGTTGGCCCTGAATAATATTGGTGATCCTCCTCTATACTGATTCCATCCTGTCTATGTCTTTTCTTGGGTGAGGACTCTAGAACAGTCCATTGTAATCCAAGTGAGGCCTCTGAGAGATTTGTATGGGGTCAGCATCACTTTGCTGTTCCTGCTATCAAAACCCTCCAATACACCCAACCATCTTTGATGCCTCACTTCACTGGTTGCTTTTCTTGAGGGCATCACTGATGATGACACACAACTCCCTGTCTTCTGTTGCAGTGGCCAGCCTTACCCCTCCCATCTGGTATTTTGTGTGGATCCTTTTCCCTAATTGCATCACCTTGCATTTTTGGCATTGCCCTCTCAACTTCCAGATTTTTGACCCCTTTCCAGCTTCTCTAGGTCCTTCTTTTTTTTTTTTCCCATATACAGTTTTTCATTTTCTGGTATTTTTGTTCCCTACCCCTGGGGCCACGGCATACACATGCATGTACGCATGTGGAAGTGCACATACACAGCAGGATCCAGTGGCCCCTTCCGCCCCCTCTCCTGACTTCTGTCACTGCCCGTTGCTGCCTGTCGTCCACTGGACCTCCACCGGTGGGAGCGGGACTACAGACAGGTGGGCATCCACCACTTGGAGGGAGAGACATGGCTCAATCCTGCTCCAGCCCTCCCGCCCCGAGCTGGCACTCGGTGACCCAGAGTTTCTGAACCCAGGTCACCGGCATAGCAGGTAAGGTGCCAGCACCTCAGCCTGTCTGCACTACCAGGCTGCCTTCTCCAGGTCCTTCTAAGTTCTCTCACCCCTCCTTGCTGTTTACCATGCAGCATAGCTCTGGGTCATTAGCAGTGTGGAACAACTTGCCTGGATACACTCCTATATGTCCCTAATGGACATATAGGGGAAGGGAAGTGTTTAACCAGGAAAGGCACACTAAGCGTCAGCTTGTTCCCAGGTGCAACTTGGGAGCACAAGGTAGTTAAATGACTTGTTCAAGGTCACACAGTATGCAAGTAGAGGTTGTGGATTCAAACCCAGGTCTCCATGTTTGCAGCGCAGTGCTCTAACCCACTATGCTATACTGCCTCCATCCTGTAGGATATGTCCCAAGACTGATCTCTGTGGCTACTTGCTCATTTTGTAGGTTATACTCATTTGGGTATCAGCAGTGTTCATTTCGGTATGTGTTATACATATTTATGTATGTTATACTCATTTCTGTGCCAAGCAATTTTAATTTTGATATGTTACACATTTTGTTATGCATACTCATTTCTGTATCTGTATTGCTTATTTTGGTTAAGTGCTTATACTTAGTTCTGTATGTCTCATACCCAGTTCAGTATGTGTTACTGTATACACATTTGCTAAGTGTTACACTTGTCTTATTTCTGTGTCTTACTTGTGTCCTAATGTGTAATATAGAGAATATTGTATGGGCAACAATGTGTAACAATTATTTTAACACATCCAAGGTGTGTGATACCATATAAACTGCAAGTAAGGTTTTTTTTGGGGTATCACATTCCAACAGTGTGTAAAAAATACGAAAAAATAAACAAGGTTAAATGTATTTTATTTTTATAATTACTGGTTGAAGTTAAAGAAAATAAAACAGACTGCTTTTATTTACAATAAGCTGAAATATTTAACTTCATCAACCTCATCAACATCATTTTATGAAACTGTTTAAACAAGTTTGTGATAAACTTGCGGATTATTTATTATTTATTTTTTTAATTTTGCACACCAGGTAGGCCCACTGGGCCCAAGAGGTCCCTTTTCATAGAAACTTTGGGGTACAGGATAAATTCATATACATGACCATTGTATCAACAAACAAAGCACATTTCAGACCAAAAAAAGTAAAACCACAAATTATTTTCTTCAAAGTCATTTTAAAGAGTTTTATTGGAAATGATATTTAACTAATGCAGAAACAGTCTTGTTCTTTTTTCAATGTAGTTAAACTCCATTGGATTGCAATGAAGTAGGCATGACAATGAAGAGCTGTGTGTGTACTGCAGATTAATGCAAGCACATGTAGTGATAGATAAGAATGTAAGTCAGGGGTTTTAAAGTAATTACTTATCTTCTCAGTGCAGTGTTACTTTATGTGCGCTTACTTGGCATAACAAACAGTGAAGTCATGAACAGCTGCAAGTGTTAAATGACTAACTGTTGTATGCATGCCACAGATCAGCATGAGCTGTTTCTCCATTATACACACTCATGTATAATGGCTGTGTGTAACAGAAAATTGCAGGTACTGTTTTGGGGGTTGTAATTAACCCTAACCAGTATAAATGTGTGCCTTTCAAACCTATGTAAAAACTTCAATCACTACCAGAGGAATTATTTAATCAAATCTAAATAATTAAAACCTTTTACTGATATGCTGTTTCTACACTGACAGTTATACTTGACTGCATCTGTCAAAACACTTTCTTCTTGTACTGAAGAGTTTCTGAACAATATTTAAGTGTAACAATCCCTTCCTATGGTAGGTGGAAGAGGTTGTTGCTAGTGGTGTTCATGTAGAGGAAGGGTGCCTTAGCATAACTCTCAGTGGGTGTAGCTGGTGTGGTCAGAGCTTAGGCAGTATATAGGAGGGTGCCCTTATGGCACTGGGGAGTTAGTGGTGGAGATGGGAGGTCATGAGTTCCTGATGAGAGTTCAGGTCTGTGAGGGTTTAAGGCAGTAAGGAGACATACAACATGTCCCAGGTGCTCTGGGCAGGGAAATGCCCATGGGCAATAGTGATGGGTTGGTGCCTGCATCCTATACAGAATGCAGACTAACAAAGATATACAGGCATTGCTAGCATGTGATGAGTGCCAGGGACTCTGCTTGTGCCTAAGGTGTTTGCAATACACTGTATCCTGCTGAGAACTGGCTGCAGGATTCAAACCAGGGATGCACAGGCTCTGATTCCTAACTTCCATCTGGAGATGTGGGTGCAGTACTGCTCTCAAAGCCTGTAAGTGGCACAAGGTCAGAGACACCCTACTGCTGTGGTGGGGTATCACAGTAGTCATCAAGGATGCCTATAAGCTGCTGGGTAGAATCTTAGGCACTCTAGATGTTTCTGACCCGCCAGGCACTCAAAGCACATGGAAGGATGTGGTTTGCCTTAGCGAAAGTTTAGAGAGACCACTGACAGGGTGTTGGTGTCCTAGGTGGGTATCCCCACAAAGAATATCCCCAATGGCCTTCAGGTCTTAGGTGGGTTCCCCACAAATGAGGGCATCCGGATGATGTGGTGAACCTAGGAACATCAAGAAGGAGACCCGCTGATTACACCAGAGGATGGATGCTCATATCAAACATGTAGCATCAGAACCAGGTAGGGGGAGAGGCCTCCATATAGAATGGGAGGGTATTCTGGAAGGTAGAGCACAACCCATGGCCTGTTCTGCTGAAATATCATCCTAGGGCGGTGGGTCATGGGGCACCTGCTGGCAAGTGGAGCACTGTTCTGAGGTGGTATCCAGCCATCCGGCTGGGCCTCCAGGTGCAAGCTGCACAAAACTAGACTTACTGCTAAGTCTAAATATACAGTCTTAAGGCTTAAAAGTGATCTAGCCTAAGTCCTTGATGTAAGATTGTTGCACACACAAAAATGACCCTGACTAACATGCAGTGGTCTTAGCCCAATTTTGCTTAACAACATAAACTAGACTATAAACTGGAATTACACTGCTCTCCATAAAAAAAAAGCTGCCAAGCATGAAGTGTAGCCAAGTTTCAGATCTGCACACCAAGTGGACTCACTGCGACCCCTCCCCCACCTTGTTAGAGTGTACTACCCCCCACCGGTGTAGTCAGACAATATACAAATGTACTCCAGGACCGTGTCTGTTGCCTCATTTGGTACAATAAATACAACTTTGTATCTCATGACAATGGTTGTTGCCATGCATGGGTAAATACAATGCCATGCATTGCTCCTAGACACCTGCATACCAGCCCAGAGCTTATAAAGTTGCATTGTCCTTGGGATGCAAAGAGAGTATTAGTGACCAGTCCTTCTAGTTTCAACTCCTATGAATAAAATTACAGAAAGGTTCAGCATTTCTCTGTTAGTTTTCATGGAAAAGGAAGCAGTTCAGAGCCTATTTGCTACCCCTAAATAAAATTGCACACCATGGAGTACTTGGAGTATGCCTGGCTACACCCATGCTGCCAAGAGCAAAAGAATAATTTCACTAAGGATGAAAATGTGTATAAATGAAGAGATTTACTTGGCATAACTTTACAACTTCATAAATATTGTTTTATCACAGACAGTGATCATTGCATGATGGGGGCTTATTCTAAATGTGTTATTTGGTGATTGTAAACAGTAAATGTGCACATTTGTGCTAATAACATGAATGAAATGTTTTAACATACTGTTAAACCTCTTGTTACACAGTGTACAGTATTTACTGTATACCATAGAATATCTATATTAGGCATGTGGCTGTGTCACAGACTCAAACATATTACTGACATGTGTCATGACATTCAAGATGTGATGTCTGTGAGTATCACAGTTTTAAAAGTAGTGTTTCTTATCCGAGTCCAAATGTAAATTTCAACTTCCCAATTTATTAAACAAATTGCCAAGGTAGCTTAACTTTTATTTTGTTTATTGATTGCTAGGAAGTCCGAGATCACATGGGGAAGGGAAGGAAGGGTTGCTGTAAATATTTCTCAGCTGTCATAATCGTGGGCTGTATCTCATGTGGATTGGCTGCTTCTGCAGCATGAACTTGGCCCCATTCTCTCCATTTGACAGCATTGTTTATATCAGCAGAGTCAGGCTGCCAGAGTTCATGGATTAGGTTATGCTGCAGTGTTTCTTGCCTATTTTGAAAGACTGCAGTCTTGCTGATGAGTGCCTTACTGGATCCTCTTTGAAAACTGGCAGCTTTGCTGATGATTCCAGTGGCACAATCTGTGCAACCAATACGAATATGGCCGTTGTTTACATGGTGTTGCTATGCTTTGAAAATCCTGGATGTAGGGCTTCTTCAGATTACAGTTTTGTAGTTGAACACGTTGGTTTGGTTGGAAAGATGATGAGTGGGTGGGGGAGTGATAATGATGGCACAGGAAATGGTTGTGAGTGGTCATATTTTGGTTATATTTGCTTTTACCTAAAGCTTGTTTGGGAGAGAGGGTTGTGTATTCTTTGAAAAGTGATATGGTCATGGGTGTTTGTTTTATGCTCTGCTTCTGGCACATAGTGCATCTTGTAGTTCTTGTGATATGCTAATTCAATGAGAGGATGTGGGGTGCAGGTGCTTTGCTCTGTATCTGGCATAGGTATTGCAGAGTGTGGGTGGGGAGGTGGGGTGAGGTTGTGATATTCTTTGTAAAGGGATAAAGCAGTGGGTGTTCACTTTAAGTTCTGTGTCTGGCATAAACATCCTCCTGTGGTGCTTGTGATGTGCTAATGAAATAAGAGGGTGTGGGGCATGTGTGCTATGCTCTGTATCTGGCAATAGATGTTGCAGAGAGAGACAGTGTGTGTGTGTGTGTGTGTGTGTGTGTGTGTCTGTGCATGAAGGATATACATACCAAATCTCTTAATATATTACTAAAGCTGGCTTGCTGTTATGTGGGAGGCATGCTCTGCTAAGAAAAGAAAAAGAGACAAAGGGTTGAAGCAGGGCCTGCAGGATTTCTTAGGAATCTGAGCAGTTATATGAAATCAGAATTGAGGAACTTCCAGTTCTGATTCCATTCCACAACCTATTTAGGCATAGGAGCAGAAACAAATCGGTGAAAGCAAGTCTGTGTCCAACTCCGATTAAGCCTCTCACCACTCAGTAAACAATTGTATGACACACAAAAGGAATTCCCATCCTGCTTCCCTTCACCTATATAGGAGGAGTATAACATAATGGTTAAGAGCACTGAGCTGCAAATCTGGAGACCTGGGTTTGAATCACATCAGCTCCCACCTGCATACTGTAAGACCCTGAGCAAGTCACTTAACTTCCTTGTGCTCCCAGATCGCATGTGAAACAAGTTCTGGCTTAGTGTGCCTTTCCTGGTTAAACAATTCCCCTTTCCTTTCCTAACCTTTACTGTCATTGCTAGTGCATGCTGAGATGGATGTGGTCCATGTGGTCTCATGATTCTGTTCATAAGTAAGTACAGTACTATGTATTGATGGGAGGTGTCAATGGAGATTCAGTCTGGCAGTGACTTTCTAAACAGCTGAGCTGCTAAGTCCAAATGAAATCAAGAAGTAGTACATGAAGACCCAAACAACCTTCTTCATCCACCCCTGGAAAGAAAGGCCACTGATTTGTAGTGATTAAAATAATGAAATTCCATTTTCAAGACTTGAAATTCGGGAATCGTACTGGCGATCATTAGTCTATTTTTGGATTTCACCAGGACTCTACTGTCAATCTTTCAGTATGTGTATAAATAATCAGAATAAAAGAAGGCTTAATATGTAGAACATTAAATGAAGCACATTGAAATTGTACAGGAAGCAATTATACAAGCCTGTATATGTTGTTTGCTCTACATGTTGTCCCCTGCTGAGTACTCAACTACTACCCTCATTGATATTACCACTGCAATGCCTTTGTTTGTACTGTTGTTTAAATGCGCTGCTTGTCTTTTTAGTTACGTACAGTTGTGTTATCCATGACATGGAGCCTTTGTAAAGAGCATATTGCTCTAAGGTTGTAATTCCAAACATGAAATAAATAAATAAATAAAATTATAAAACACATCAAGTTCTGTAGATTTACTCATCTGGTATAAAATGCCAAATTACGGAAATTCTTTCTTTTACTGGTGAACAGGCAGTCCAAATTCAAGAATTTCACCATGTTTTCTGGTAAAAACAAAAACAGTGGCCTTGCTAGTAAGCCTCTGCCCTGAGACAGTTTCTATAACCAAGCACCTTAAAATGCTGTAACCCAACCACCTCAGTATGTGGGTAGACCCACACAATCAGCAGTAAAGTCCATAGTAGCACCTTCTCTCCATATATAGTCCACCTGCCCTGCCTGACCATAACTAGGGAGTTGACTCTTTACCCCAGTACTGCTGGCTAGTGGCATAGCAAACAATGTAAAAAAACTATAATAATTCTAATAGTGCTGTCTGATGACATTATAACAGCTCTGTTACTGGCTCACCACCTTTGTAATACTTCCTTTGTAATACTTCTTAGTCACAGAAGACCCTATTCTACCCAGGGGCTTGACAGTCCCAGGTTTGGGCAGCACTGTACACTAAGGTGTCTGGGGACTTTAATCTGCTGGTTCTAGACTGAACAATTCTGGCTGCAGCTACATCATGAATCAGGAACGTCCTCAACTTCTCAGGGGCATTTATCAGGCAGCTGTTTATGGAACCCACCAGAGACAGGGCAGTGATGGATCTGGTCCATACAAACAGGGCCAGCAATGCAAATATCACAGTGGGTAGCCCCCAGATAAAAGTGATCACCATATGGTGTGGTTTGGTATTTGGACTGGGCAGAAAACCACACTAGGATGAGGGTCCTGGACTTCAGGAGTGTAAGTGTTAAGGAAATGGATAACTGCCTCAGTAAATATCTTAGGGGTGTGGCTGGGGAGGGGTGGAGGCACAATGGAAAAGGATGAAGGAGGGAATAACTAAGGTAATGACAAGCTGTTTGAAGGAAATTTTTATTTTATTTATTTAGATTTTGTTTACTGGTAGGTACACTAGCCAGAAAGACTATTTTCAGCATGACCCGGGAGAGTACAGAGACAAAACTTCAAGAGAACATCATGATACATAATACAAGTTACATGAAGATATTTGAACAGAACAGTAGCAATATGACAAGGACTTGAGGCAGTAAGACCAAATACAGCATTCAAGTTACATAAGACAATACAATTTAGTTTTTGTTTTCCGGTAGGTACACTAGCCAGAAAGATTATTTTCAGGCACGACTCGGGAGAGTACAGAGACAAAACTTCAAACAGGAACATCATGATGCAATAATGCAAGTTACATATAAACAGTATCAAATCAAATCAGTTTTATTTACAAGAAAGGCACCTTTCTTGAACCAAGGTGCCTGTACTATAAAACATATAAAATAAAAATAAATTATTATAAACAAGCATGTAAATTCCAGCAGAAGACAGTATAATAACAGCATAACAAACTAAGACAGCCACATCAATCAATAAATGCCAGGCTAAAAGATACATTTTAAAGCAGTTTTAAAACTCTGGACAGTTAGGCAATCTCATACCTGATGAGGTAGAGAGTTCCATAGGAGGAGCAACAAAGCTGAATGCCCTTGCTCCCGATGTTTGCAAATGTACCCTGGGAACCTCTAGCAATCCCTCATCGTGGATCGGAGAGGGCATAGGGACAGTAGGGACAAAGGAGATCTTTCAGGTAACTCAGTCCCTGGTCGTGTAGGGCCTTATAGGTTAACAAAGCAATGTTAAAGGTGATCCACCACTGTATCGGCAGCCAGTGCAGACCGTGGAGCACAGGCAGTATATGACTAGCTCTTGAAGCACCAGTCAATAGCCTGGCTGCCGCGATTCTGCACCAGCTGCAAGTGGCAGATATCAACCCCAGGCACCCCTAGGTAAAGGGCATTGCAGTAGCCAAGGCAGGAGGTAACGAAGGCATGAACCAACATTGAAGATCATCGGGAGGAACCAGATGTTTCACCCGGACGATATTTCTCAGATGGTAAAATATATATATTTTTTTATAGCCTTCTTTATTAGATTATTACAAGTTTCATACATACATACACATATTAATCCTGGTGGGCCCAGGATCCACAAACCCAAAACTGGTTGTGTAACCTATGTACAATAACAACTATGTACATACACAGCCATGGGGATGGCCCTCCATTACATGAAACCAAATCTAGTCATAACTATATCTTGAATAGACATTATCATTGAAAACACTTAGCACTCATAAGCTACGCCTCTACATTAATAGTCACATTGCCCACTAAATTTATTAAATTAAAGCCACCTACATTAAATGCAGGATACCCTGAGGTAGTCCCCGCTGTGCCCTGGAAAGAGAGAGAGTCCCCACCCATTCCTAAACCCCGCAGACCAAGGCCTTTATTCTACTATCAATTCCTGATATGTGTTTAGCTGAAACAGTCACTAATAATTTCACCTTTTGACACCGAAAAGAATCCATATAATACTGCATAATTCTGCACTATCAAAATCTATTGCTATTCACAACACGACAGACAGAACTGCATTTGGCCATTGCCTATCTGCAGTAGATAGATAGCCTCTAGGGTCGACCATCTTTGTCATACAACCCTTTCTTACTGTCCAAACACATGAACCTCTTTATTCTTCCCAAAGCCCATATAAGGTCTCGCCAATGCACACAGGCATATCTTTGTTCATCCTTCCAATGTTTCAAAATAAAAGACCTGACCATTGCTGTCATCAAGGATATGTGATATTTGGGTGTGACACCTGATATTTCGACATATCACCTAATATGAAAATGTTGGGCAGCATAAAGTCAGAATAGTCCAACATAGGGTCCATGTGTTGTTTAATTTCAACCCAAAGGAGTTTATTTTACTCTCTGTCTTTCCAGATCTCTTTAACCCACCCATCCCCTTCCCTGATCCCTGGATCGACCTCCTATATAACATTGATTCATGGATGAGCCATTTCCGTGCACTCCCAGCCCAACAAGCTACTAAAACAGCTAAATACCCCACCCTCCTGTAAACCTTTAGGATGTTTCTACCCCACCTACACCACACCCTTAATTATGTAGTTCACCCATGTCACTCTTCCCTTAGGCCCACCCCATATACCTTATATCCCCTCTACATTGGTTTATTGTGTTGCCTATTAAATACCCTTATTCCTTCACTTACCCAAATTGGGAATGAGTTAGGCAACCAAATCGGACCCAAAACCATAGACATCCCCAAGGGGAGGACACCCTGCCAGCTGAATAAAGTGTCCCCAGTGTGCCCACCATCATCATTTGGATATTATCCAGCTTCCACCCACCTTCCTAATGGCACACTATTGGGGCATAGAGTACCACCTAAAAGGAGTGGCAAAAGAACCCCAAATTACCTATTAGATAGGATGAGACAACCTCTTAAAATAATAGATCAGTTGTCACACTTCTATTTGAGACAGTAGGGCAAAATATTAGAGATTAGCCTCTCTGGCATAGATATGTAGCTTTTATATCCATCCCGCCATATCGCCCCAAGTTCCATTCAAATTCAATCCCCTAAAAGGGGGTTCATTTCTGTAATTAGCCTCACCCATAGGTTCCATCCCCAATAATGTGTAACTTCCTCCCCAGTCTCACACCCAATGAGCAACCAAAAGGAGCCCAGAAACATTGCAGCAAAAGCCTCGCATCCTTACCTCTGCACCATGGCAACGTTTAAGCTAAATTTTTAACTTAAGTAAATAAATTCAACCTGCAAAAAGAAAACAATTGCATCTCTTTTCTATTTCTCAAGTCCCATATTTGTAGGATCATGCCAGCTTACCACTTTTCTTCAAGAATTCAGGTCAACGACTGGAATAATGCTGGAAGTTCGATCCGAGGCCTCCAGGGCATCCCACGCTGTCAGATACTTTTTCTCCCCAGTTTGCAGCCGTACAGACAAAGTCGCAGGATATTGCATCCGGAACTTAATTCCAGCAAGATACAGTCTTTCTTTATCTCTGAGTATTCCTTTTGCTTCCTCTCACCGAGGGTGTCTGGTCTTGAAATAACCAGATTGAGGCTCCATTCCACTGCAAAGCTTTATTTTTCCTGGCACAAGCAAGCACATGTGATTTTTCCTCATAATTCAGGAACCTCATGATTAGGACTCTGGGTCTCACTCCCAGAGGGCATTCATTGATCTCACCAAGGCTTTTGACTTTTTGATCACACCTTCTCCTTCAAAGCTTACCTCCCTTGGCTTTTCTACTGACTCTGTGAACTGGTTCCATAGTTATCTATCAAATCGACAGCAGGCTGTTGCTTTTAACTCAGCACTGTCAGACCTGTCATCCATACATGCTGGTGTCCCAGGGATCTATACTTGGCCCACTGCTCTTCTCGATCTTCATAAATGACCTCCCACAACGAGTGTCTACTTGCTCTACCTTGCTCTATGCAGATGACCTTGATACTCACCAAAGTGCCAGCAATGTATCGGACCTAAATAATCTCTATTCTAGAGTTCCAAAACATACAATCCTGGCTCTCTGCTAACCGTCTTGTTCTCAATGAAACAAAAACTCAGGCAATGCTCTTTGGCTCTCCTGCTAAACGAAAAGTAAATAGGAACTTCTTCAACATATCCTGTTCCAACAAATCCCTAGTAGTCAACACCACATCCTTTAGATACCTTGGTATTCTTCTTGATGAATCCTTGGACTTTGATCTCCACATCACTACAACTTGTAAATCAGTCAGTGCCAAGATTGGAGGTGCCTACCATACTAACATGCCTTACCCCATCAGCCAGGCTTGCCGTAGCACAAGGCCTTCTTCTCCCATCCTTGGCTTATGGCTCTGTCATCTGTCTAGGTGCAACAAGACCTCCCTCCATACATGGGACACAACATATAATAACATTTGCCGTTATGTTCTGCCTCTCCTCGGCTCAAACATCATTGTCTGCTCTATGGACCTAGAATGGCCTAGTCCAGTGGCCCATCGCCTCCTATCTTATGTAGCCTTAATTGATGGAACTATAAGAGCAGGTCTCCCTCAATCTCTTCGTGCTGCTACATCCTCAAACCCTCCTATGGTCTCCGCTCAGTTGACCAGACACCTCTGTACGTCCCTAGATGTAGGACCACAATGGGCACCCAAGCTTTCTCCCATGCTGCCTCAAAATATTGGAATACTATCCTCAAGCAATCTGGCCTTTGCTCACACATACTGGCTTTAAAAAGCTCCACCGGTCAACACCTACTCACAGTAAGTTCCTGTACCTGTTTCCAGCCACCATAAACCCATCCCCTGCTCTGCATCCCTTTTCTACTCCCAACCTACCTGCTCTACACCCTAAACTACCTCTTCTTCCACCCTCCCTCGTCTCCCCCACCTGACACTGTTGTATCTCGAATTGCTATCTTGCACTTTCTGCTCACTATTTCATGTTACGACTATATGAATCTCTTAACCTGTTGTTGCACTTATCCTATCTCTTTGTAATTGACCTTGTTATCCATGTTTTTGACTACCTACTGTGATTGATCATTAATGTCTAAGATGTTCTTTACTCCTGGCTAACTCTTTACTGTATTTGTTTATGTGTGCGTCACACCAATGTTGTTGTTTTGTACTTCACTTGTATCCTCCCAGGTCGTACCTGAAAATAGGCATTCCTATGTCTAGTGTACCCACCGGTCAACAAAAGCAAATAAATAAACTTCTTAGTGCCCCATGTGCTCTCACTAGATTGTAGACCTCTCCAAATGGTGTGGGGCTCAGTAGCTTAAGGAGGAGATTTTGTAGAAAGGAAACACAGTCCAAGCCTTCAGCCCTTTCAGGTAACCCTGCTAAAATAAGGTTATTCCTCTGACTTCTGGATTCCTGATCCTCCAAGCGATCCTCGAGCTTCTTAATTTGTTTACGGCAATCACCATCTCTTGTTCTATAGCAGAGACCTTCCTTTCTTCTGAACAGACCCTAGCCACATCCCCATCCGTTGGGCCAAAAGTGTAGCACTGGCTTAACAGTGGCAAAATCTGCCACCAAGCCTTGTAATAATTGTTTATTTCCAGCAGATCTTCAGGGTTCTTATTATCGCCTCCGTCTCCATCCCTTTGATCCGCTTGCTCGTTCGGTACGGCGACTGGGACTTCAGTCGCCGTTGCTGGCGTCTCGCCGATAAGGGCTCAGTAGCATCGGACTCATCCCATATGAGAATGCGGCCTAACACAACCACCGAGAGCACAAATTGGGGAGAGAAAATCGCTTACAATTACCGCTGACTTGCAGTATTTTGTTAAAGAGCCACAGACAAGCACTTCTCCAACTGAGCTGAGATAGGCAAAGCAAATATATCACATCGAGGGGGCTTAAAAAGCTATATAAACTGAATAGGGCGAGGAGCAGCACAACCGATGTCCTCTCACACCAGGCTCATCACGTGATCTCCGGTAAAAGAAATTTTAACAACTGCTGACACCTGTGATTTTAGGGTCAGACAGTCATCAAACATAATGCCCAGGTTCTGCACCCGGTCTGAGGTAGCTAGCTGGACACCTCCAAGCCACAAACCCGAAGGTGAACCTGCCAACATACCCACCTTGCGAGGACCTGGGTTCACAACCAACACCTCTATTTTTCAGGGTTCAACCTTAGCCAGTTCACATTCATCCAGGCCTGAATTTCAGTCAGACAGCTGTTGAGCACCGAGACAGCATCATCTTGTTCAGGGACAAAGACATGTATAGCTGAGTATCATCTGCATAGCAGTGAAAACTCAAGCCATACCATCTAACAATCGCCTCCCAATGGCAGCATATACACTGCAAACAACATGGGTGCTAGAATGAATCCCTGCAGAACCCCATAGGGTAGGGAGAATGCAGCTGAGGTACAAACCCCAGACACCACTCTCTGAGTCCTACCTGTGAGGTAAGATCGAAACCATCTGAGGACATCCCCAACAGACCACAGATAAGCCACAGGTGATCCAACAGCACACCATGGTCCACAGTATCAAATGCTGCAGAGAGATCAAGAAGGACCAAGATGGAACGAGTCTTTTGATCTCTCACTATCAGGAGGTCATTTAGTATCCAAACAAGTGCCATCTCAGGTACTATGTCTCTTCCTGAAACCGGATTGGAGAAATCATAGATATTGTGGCTGGTCAAATGGTCTTCTAGCTGTAAAGCCACCACCTTCTCAATAACCTTACCCAAAAGGGAAGGTTAGAGACCGACCTGTAGTTTGCTAGACAGTCAGGATCCAGGAGGGCTTCTAAGAAGAGGCGAACCATGGCCTCCTTAAGAGAAGCTGGAAAAATTCTCTCCAAGGATAACCAGACTATCTCAGCAAGGACCGGCCGATGACATCAACGCAGCCAACAAGCAAGCGATAGGGCCCGGATCCAAATTGCAGTTAGTAGGATGTAAAGTCTGGATAACCATCACGATATCACTGATTGTAGGCTGGCCAAAGTCACACCACTCAAACCAGGAGACCAACATCTCCTGCCGACCACTGCTACTCCCTAGAGAAAGGGTCAGGTGGATATCAGACCTGATCGCGGCAACGCTTATCAGTGAAGAATCGAGCAATCTCCTCACACTGCTCTTGTGAAAAAGCATTTCTTGGGCTGAAGACAGAGTGGATTGCACAGTCCGTCCACAGTCCAAAAAAGTTGAGCTGGTCGATTCCGCATGGCAGCAATTTCCCGAAAGGAATTCTGCCTTCTTATGGGAAATTGTTGATTGATATCACAATAATGGTGCATCAAACTAAGCCTGTCACACACCAGGCCGACCTCTGCCATTGCCTCTCTAGCATTCATCCAATTCCCCTCAACTCCTCAAGTCCTCATCAAACCATGAAGACCTAGGACGAGGGAGAGTGGATGAACATGAACAGGAGCAATGGAATCCAGGGCCTCTGTCGCTGCCTTATTATAGGTGAGTACAAGATCCCCTGGATTCATGATTCTCTCGCATGCCCGGCAGGTCCAGCACTGCCATCAGACCATTTGGGATACACCTCAAGAGTGCAGTACTGGACCATCTCCATGGGCAGACCTCTATGGGGGCTCAAAACTGAAGCTGATGGTACGATGGTCCGACCACCTGACTGGTTCCACCACCAAGCCAGATATCTCCATCCCCAGGAGAAACACCAAGTCCAATGAATGACCACCAATGTGGGTTGAGGAGGAAACAACCTGTGTGAGGCCCAGTGAACTCATTAACTGAAGGGCGTCTTGTCCAAACTGCAGAGTTCATCATCGACCCAAGCACCGAAATCCCCAAGGATCAGCCATCTATGGGGTCCCAATGTTAGGTCAGTGATGAAATCCTGTGACTTCCCACAGGAAAACATTCCCATCTCCTGGTGGCTGGTAGACAAGAAGAATCCACACCCCACACCCTCACCCACGATACATTCAAAGGAGTTGGTGGTCTCACTGGAATTTCCCTCAGGTTCAGTTCTGATTTAAAAACAAAGGGCCACACCCCGCCTCATGACTGATCCTCAGGCAGTGTGTCACCAAGTACCCGAAGTGGAACTGCTGAAGCCAAAACAGGGCCAGCATTTCCATCCAATCAGGTCTCGGTGATGCAAGCCAGGTCAGTTGAATTAACAAGATCCCCAATTATGGCAGTCTTGTTTTTAATCGACCAGGCATTGCATAGCACTGCTTGAGTTCAATGAGCAGCTGGGAAGATCAAGTTTCCTGTCTGCAATAAGCAGAACCTTGGGTATGGGAACCAGACAGGAAAATCCCTTCCTGGACCCATTTTGCCCCAGGGTGTCTCCTTCTCCCCACAATCCCAATCTGCCCACCCTCTCCATTCCACCAACAGACCAAGTCCCGCCCTAACCCTCCTTGTATTCCTGAATCCCCACTCTGTCTATACACCTCCGGGGAAAGAGGGGGCAACAAAAGGGTGAAGATCCCTCAACCTGGAGGGGAATAATGCCTAACCATTGACGCGGCCAACACATTTTTCTAAAACAAATAACCCAAACCAAATAATATATCACCATACAAAAACAACACAATCTATAACAAATACAACCCCACCCCAAAAAAATAAAACTAACTAAAGCAGGGCACAAAGGCTTCAAAGCAGCAGCACAATAATCCAAAATCAGCAATTTATCTCTATCTAGGAGCTCCCACCTCCCCAGAAGATAAAACAGTTAGATTTCCAAACAATACCTCTCACATTTGTCAGGTAAAATTATTAAATAATGTGAGACTTTGACACTCTCACTGCTCAAAATCTAAACTTTAGGCTCTCTCACTGCCCATAGCAACAATGATACTCTGGCCAAAACAATAAAAATTAGGAAAAAGTCAAACCAGGCTGTAGTCCGATCATCCAGCTCAAATCCAATTAGGCATCCTGGGTCTCAGGATGATTCAAACTAAGGAACCTTCAGCCTTCAGATATAGTTACAAAGTATACTACAAAGTATAATCTGTAAAGTCACAAAGTTCATGTAGTGCCCTGATGAAATTGAGGGCTCTCACCACCTCCTTCACCAATTAATGATTAAACACTGCAGCACTCTCACTACCGCAGCTTCACAGAAACTGTTTATAAATAGAGGAAAAAGCAGAAAGCTAAGGCTCTCTCACAGCCTTCTAGAGTTAAAATCAGATATCCCCAGCACAATTTAAACCTTGAAGTATAGGATCCAATGGTATCTCTGAAAGAATAAAATATCCAAAGATGGAAATCACTAAAATAAAATGAAGACCCTCTTCTACCTTCCGGAAAGGCACCTGATGAGGAATGTTCGATTGGACATAATTCACAATGTTTCAGGAAAATAGATCCCAAAATCGTCCAGCCTTTCAATCCATACAGCTGGTACAGTCTCAGCCTCAGGAAAGGGCCCAGTCCGAGCATCCCTCAAATAAAACCGCCGTGGTACACTTAACCTCCGCCAAGCCACCACAGTGATCTCAAGGCAGATCAGCAGGTGCCCACCTCCAGCTGACACCCACCCAATCCCCTAAGGTAACAACCTGAGCTGGGCACCCACCTCAAGGTCAGATGATCAGTGGATGGAATGGATCATTCCACAGTAAAGCCTCTTGTCCAGCGACCCCAGTTAAATAAATGACCCCTCATCAGTCAGATCCTCCTCAGCATAGAAATCCCAAACAATGATTCCTAAGAGATTCTTTAGGAAGTCATCCAAAATACGATTCCAATCCAAAACACCAACAGCAGCAGGGCAAGAGATAGAGCTGGAGCAACCTGAGAACCAGAATAAATCCAATGGAAGCCCGGTAGAGTAAGTACAACTTCACACCACCGCATTACTTCACACCGCAGCAACAGGTTGATGACAGTAAACAGTTCTGATCGCTGGAGACCACACCAGCAATCGAACTCAAACGCCAGCAGTTGACTCGCCAAACATATGGGCAGGGCTGCAGGTAATAAACCAAGAACGCTGAAGGATGCTGAACACTCAGTAGTAGTAGTAGTAATTTTGACAAGGAATTGAGGTAGTAAGACCAAATACACAAAAATGTGACAATTTGGTTACATAAGACAATAACATTAGGCAAAAATTTAAAACATAAAAGCATAAATAAGCAAGGGTATGAGGAAGAAAAGGCTGCTTTGGTTCTCAAAGGAGGTGGCTAAAGCTGCAAGGGATTAAAAGAGCTTTTAGTAAGAATAAGAAGACCAGACAGAGGAAGAGGACAAGGAGGGATATCTAGATAAACAAAGGGAGGCAGGAAGGAGGTGAGTGCAGCAAAGGCACAAACTGAGGTGAGGACCACCAAGGAGATCAAAAGGAATAAGACTTTCTTCAGGTACATAAACAGGGGTCAACCTTAACTTTTCTTTGCACCAGCCAGCAGGACAAGTTGATTCAAAATTGCACTAGCCCAGATGGTTACACTAACCCCCAGTTGTATTGGTACATTTTGATTACTTATACAGCAAAAAATGCAAGCCAAGAAAGTACTCTGAGTATTGCACATTTATCCTGCTCCCACACTGCTTCCAGCCCCAGCAGAAAAAAGGCTGCAATGCCCCTCACCCATTGCTTTGTACTATGGTCTCCTCTTCCTCTTTCTGCACCCCAACCAGAAGATAACACAGTAACAAACGTTCAGTCAAGCAGACCTAGCTCTGCACACACAATAACTGGCATCATCATGTACCACACCACACTCTCACCTCCACCCACAGGGCAATGAACAGAGTCAGGCAGAGAAAGACTGTCTTAGCACCCACCCTGTGATCAACTGGAGCCCAGCACTTCTGGAAGTTTTCATACAGTGTCAGTTGAGCCAGGAGCATATCTAGGATTTCTCTGGGGAGGGCTACACAATCTAAGAGGCTTGGGTAACAGAAAACGTTGACATTTTTACTTTAGTAAGTATTAATGTTAACATGCTATGTCTCAACAATAACGGATTTGTTTTGACATTCTCCTTTCTTCAGGCCAGGGTAAACAGTATACAGGTATGATACTATACTACCCTGTTTCTATACAGGATGAACTGTGCACCCCAGGAATACTTATTTTAACCTTTCAAATTATGTATTTTTTTTATTTTTATTTATTGAATTCTAAGATTAAACTTTGAGAACCAAGCTCATTACATAGGTTCCACATCAGAGGTATACAAGCACGAGTCAAAACAACACAAAATTATAGTTAATGCATACAATAAAGAAAGAACAAGTACAAGGCAATATGCTGTACAACTAGTTTCAGGGCAGTAACACTGAATTACATTGTGGATGTAATACATCAGCCAACAGATTGGCCTCGCCAGTGGAGGTGTGAGTACACATGTGCCAAGTGTTGGGGAGGAAGACCCAACTCAAGTAGCAGGTAACTGGTCAGGTATAATTTGATAAGGAAGGAGGAAAGAAGGAGGGAGGGGGTAAGGGAGGGAAGTAGAGGGAAACAATACAGGATGGGAGGGAGGGAGAGACAGAGGAAGAAAAAATAGAAGGTGGAACCCAGAACTGACAACTATAGAAACATAGAAACATAGAAACATAGAAGTTGATGGCAGATAAGGACCGTAAGGCCCATCCAGTCTGCCCATTTCTTTTCTACCTTATAAATGTGCCATCGGCTTTGCTCTGTCAGTGACCTATCTATTCATAGTCATTTGTATTGCTCCTTATGCCTATCCCATGCCTGTTTGAAGCCCTGCACTGTATTCATAGCCACCACTTCTTGTGGTAAGCCATTCCATGCATCTACCAACCTTTCTGTGAAAAGAATTTCCTCACATTCCCCTTAATCGGCCTCCTCTAATCTCATTGCTGTGTCCTCTTGTCCTGCTATTTTCTTATATTTAAACATGTTAGACTCTTTCACCTTGTTTATGCCCTTAAAGTTTTGAATGCCTCGATCATATCACCTCTCTCCCTCCTTTGCTCAAGGGTATATATATTGAGCTCAGTTAATCTGTCCTCATATGTCTTCTGATGCAGTCCCTGCACCATTTAGTTGCCCTTCTCTGGACTGCCTCAATTTGATAATGTCCTTGTGAAGGTGTGGCCTCCAATACTGCACATGAGTACTCAGATGGGGCCTAACCAATGTCTTGTACAGAGGGATTATTACCTCCCTCTTACGACTTGTGATACCCTGCTAATACACCCTAACACCCCTAGCCTTACCTACTGCTTTAGAGGTCTGCTTGGATGATTTTAGGTCATCAGTGATGATGATGCCCAAGTCTCTTCTTCTTTGTGACTGCTAGCAACTCCTCCCAGCCTATAAGTGGCTTCAGGGTTTCTCTTCCCTATGTGCATGATTTTGCACTCTTTGCATTAAATCCCAGTTGCCACTCTTCTGACCATTCTGCTAGTTTATCCAGATCTCTTCTCATTCTGCCTACCCCATCTGGATCATCTACTCTGTTGCAGATCTTGCTGTCATCTGCAAACAGACAAGCCTTACCTTCTAGTCCATCTGCAAGGTCACTAATGAAGATGTTGAATAGGACTGACCCCAGGACTGATCCCTGAGGTACCCTACTTGTGACTTGCATCTCTTCTGACTGTATACCATTTACCACCACTCTCTTTTTCTGCCAGTCAACCAGTTTGCCACCCAGTTGACCAACTTCTGACCCACCCGAGCCTACCCAGCTTATTTATCAATCTTCTATGTGGAACAGTGTCAAAAGCTTTGCTGAAGTCAAGGTAGGCGACATCAACTGCTCCCCCTTGGTCCACCACTCTGGTTACCCAGTCAAAGAAATCTATGAGATTAGTTTGACAGGACCTTCCTTTGTAAACCCATGCTGTCTTGGATCCTGTGCCCCTATGGATTCCAGGTGTTGCACTATCCTTTCCTTAAGGAGTGCCTCCATAATCTTGACCACTACTGAGGTAAGACTGACCGGTCTGTAGTTCCCCGCCTCCTCCCTGCTACCACTCTTGTGGAGCGGGATCACATGAGCCTTCTCCAGTCTTCTGGGACTCTCCTGTGCTCAGAGACTCACTAAACAATTCTGCTAATGGCTCTGCTAGTTCCTCCTTTAGCTCCTTAAGTACCCTGGGATGTATGCCATCAGGTCCCATTGCCTTATCCACACTGAGCTTAGTAGCTCTTGTAGAACCCTTTCTTTTGTGAAGGGAGTAGTGCTCACCTCCCCCCCTGTGTCCATGATGCTGAGCTGTGGGCCCTGCCCTACCTTCTCTTCAGTAAATACTGAGCAAAAGTATCTATTTAGGATAGATGCCTTTACAGGGTCCTCCTCCTCCATGCTCCCTTTTCTCCATTAAGCTTAGCAATACCCCTCTGGACTTTCTCCTTTCGCTAATGTATCTATAGAAAGTCTTGTCACCTTCTTTACTGTTCGTGCTAGTGTTTCCTCAGTTTGGGACTTTGCCTGCCTTACTGCCTTACCTGCTTCCCTTAGGGCAGTTTGGTATGCCTCCTATCTTCATCCCGCTGTGTTCCCTTATATTTCCTGAAGGCCAGCCTTTTGGCTCTGACCTTTTCTGCTACTGTATTTGAGAACCAAAGTGGTTTCCTTCTTCTTTTGCACTTCCTTTTCTGTCTAACACAATGGGATGTTGCTTCAAGTATTGCATCCTTAATGCTTGCCCACTTTGCCTGTACCCCTCACCTGTGTTTCTTTTTGCCAGGGCTAGCTTAACTCTGTTGGCCATCTTATCAAAGTCAACTCCTCTGAAGTCCCATATTTTTGCCTTGGAATGGGATGATTTAGATGTAGTAGCCAAATTGAACCATACCATGTGATGGTCCCTGGCCCCAGGTGACCTTCTACCTGGAGATCTGTGATCCCTTCTTTGTTAGTCAGTACTAGATCTAGGATAGCCCTGTCTCTTGTGGGTTGCTGTACCAGTTGTTTGAGGCCCTCCCTGCAGGGAATCCACTATGAGTCTAGTTCTGGCAGATGTTCCTGCTGGTATTGACCAATCTGTATCTGGCATGTTGAAGTCTCCCATTATCAGAACCTCCCTTTAGCTTCATGTTTTGTAATCTTCTAGCAGTAATGTGTCTATGTCCTCCCTCTGGTCTGGGGGCCTGTAGACAACCCCAGTTCTTATGGCTGTCCCATTTCCTGTTTCCAGTGACCCACAGTTCTTCTGGCTCCTTATGTGTATTCTGAATTTCTGTAGCTTTGATATTTTCATTAACATACAGGGCCTCCTCCCCTTTTTACCTCGGTCTCTTCTAGACAATACATAGCCAGGTACTGAAGTCTCCCAAGTGTGGTTACTGGTAAACCACGTCTCACTAATTGCTACTATGTCCAGTTTAGCCTCTGACATTATTGCCTGCAGGTCTGGGATCTTATTTCCCAGGCTGTGAGCATTTGTGTACATGATTTTCCATTGGCCAGATTTTGGTGTGTTAGTTGTTGGGTGAAGTTTGGCATTACCCTGTGCATCGTATGGGGAGACAAACCTTTTTCTTACCTGGTGATGCAAATGAACAGCAAACAGCTGAATTCCTGTTTGACCACTAGCTGAGGGGAGGGGTGTTCTTCCCATTCGACGATGGGTGCTGCACCTCTCCCCATTTGCTAGTTTAAATATTCTGCAAAGACGCCAAACTTCTGCCCCAATGCACTGACTCCCTCTTTGGTCAGATGCAGTCCATCAAATTTAAAGAACTTTCGCTCCCAGAACTTTTGCCAGTTCCTACAAATCGGTGTCCTTTTTCCTGGCACCAGTCCTTGAGCCACGTTTAGCTCCCTATCTTCCCTTCTCTGACCTTCCGTCCATCTGCTCCCTCTCCCAGACTGGCAGGATCTCAGAGAAGGAGATGCCGGACTAAATAGATGATAGTTGTCACCCAGCCTAGTCAGGTGTTCCTTGGTCTCCACAACTGACCGGCTTGGCAAGATCATTAGTCCCTATGTGTACTAGGACATCAATGTTTTCTCCAGATTTGTGAACAATTTTGCAATGCGGTCAGTGTCTCTCCATGCTGATGTACCTGGGAGACATCGGCCATCACCCTGGCTGGAGATGGGTATCAACTCCCGAATCATGGAGTCTCCTACATCAGAAGTTTTGGGATTTCCTTTGTGCTTGTTTAGTTTTGGTTCCTGATTTGGGTGAGTTTTGTTGTGCTAGCTCCTGTGCTGCAATGTCCTGCTCTGCAGTGTCTTCTGCCTCTTTATTTGATTTCAGAGATAGAGGCAGATACCTGTTTGTAGTGTTTATATGGTTTTGGAGGCAATGTGTTGGAGAGCAGAGGTGATGGGGCTCCTGATTTGCTCCTCCTAACCACCTGCCAACCTCCTGGACCAACTACCCTCTGCAGTCGAGGTTTTTCTGTTGGATGCTGGGGAAATGGCGAGTGGTTCTTATAATGTATTTCCTCTTCAATATGAAATTTGAGGCGTGCAATCTCTGCCCATGCTGCCGGAGCTGAGCCCTAAGATCTCCAAAGGCCCAGCATGTAGGACAGTGTCCTAAATCCTGTAAGACTGTCCTTCTGAAAATTGTTCCACAGTACCTGCAGTTAATGAAATCCATTCCAAATAAGTTGCTGGGTTTGTAACCTAGTCAGAGTAATTAGAAGAAAAAAAAGGAAAAAAATGCAAGTAATGGTTTAATTGTGCTTTGTTTAACTTGTTATAACAAGTTAAATTACTAGTGCCCTGTAAATGAGATCACCTTGTGGAGGCTCCACTGATCCGCCCTTCCTGCTCTGCCACAGGAAATGTCACAACTGCGGGTACCCTATAAAAGAAATTAGCGTGGGGTGGGTGGCTGGGCCTTCCTGCCTAAAAAGAAGAACCACGGACGAAAGAACAAGGAGGTAAGAGCAGAAACAATCAGTCAACAACAAATGCAGTAACCCTGAAAGCTTATCCTAATGTTAGATAAAACTGTAAAACCTGTAAAGCACCACCTGTAATAATTTCAGAGAAGATATACCCTGTAAGAAACACTTTGCTCCAGAGAAAAATAAAGCAGTAACAGAAGATATACCTTGCAAAAGACAATTTGAATCAGAAGATTAGCAGCAGTAATCTGTTAGCACACACCTGTAGGCACACCTTGTAATAATGCAGAAGAAGGTATACCAGCAACAACAATTTGAATCAGAGAAAATAAAGTAATGAAATGTTAGCAACAAACAGTAGCAATCCCTGTAAGTAAAAATAAAAACACCACCACACAGTAAATCTGCTTAGCCAAACTAAGTCTTAATCCTTCTCCCTTGCTCTGGTAAGTTTCTCTACTCTGTCTTTCAAGCAGTCTTAGAAGGAAAGAGCTCAGGTGAAGCTAGGTGCCTTGGCCAGCAAACCAAGTCTTCTACCTATAGGAGTGATCAGAGGCACTAAAGGAAGCAGTCACAACTGGCACTGGAAACCAGATGTTTCCTGAGCTTACGTTTAAAGGGGGCCTAACATTGATTTAGAAGAAATACTAAGAGGAAGACTATTTATCCATTTAGGCACCTGGTGCAAAAGTTCTTTGCCCTAGAAAGGTGTAACATCCAGGAATCTTGAAAACCGTGTTCTCAGAACTTCTGGTGGGATGAGTGCTTTCATAGGGGATGAGGAGCTTCTGCACACCCAAGGGCAGCATGCCCAGACTCACTTTTAAGCCAGTAAACAGGTCTGGAACTTAGTCGGCCCTCGGACTGGAGCCAGCTGGCAAAAGCAGAGGTCACAAGTGTCGACAGTCACTTGGAACCAGTGGTGAGATGACATGCCTTATTTAATGCGATGGAGGGTCAGTTGCAGCCCCATTGATCACAATGCCATACTTAATCAGAGACCACAGAGCTATGGATGGCCAGGTTGAGATCTTCTTGGGTAAGACTATGCTTATGCCTGTGTGAAGGCCGATGTGTAAATTGAGGGCCTTTTCAATATTGTCAATATGGTAGACAAAGGACAAGGAGCTGTCAAATGTTACTCCCAGGTATTTAAATTGTTGGACCAGGTACAGAGGAATACCAGCTACTGTACATTCGTTATGGTGAGGGGGTGCAAATGGTGCCTGTTCTGAGGGCTGGAAAACATCATAGCTTTAGTTTTTTTATAATTCATAACAAGCTTATGGTCCCTGAACCATCTGTCAGCTTCAGTGAAACTTTCCTGAAGTTGTTCCAGTGCAATTGGATCAGTGCCATTAGCAAACAGAACAGTATCATCTGCATAAAGCATATTTTTGCTGCGACAGGCGAGTGAGAGTTGATTTAAAAATATGCTAAACATTAAAGGGCCCAGAATGGAGCCCTGTGAAACACCAGAGTGAACTGGTCTGCTGTCTGATAAGACATAGACTTTGACTTTGACGGCAGATAAGTACCGCTTGGCCCATCTAGTCTGCCCATTTCTACATACAGGATAGGTCGTAGATCCTAGTTAACCAACAACCTATTTCTTCCTCACCCCCACAAGAATTGCCTTATGTCTGTCCCATGCATTCTTGAATTCTCCACAGTTTTAGACCCCACAACCTCCTCAGGAAGGCCGTTCTGTGCATCCACTACCCTCTCTGTGAAAAATACTTCTCACATTGCCCCTGAACCGCACCCCTCTATCTTCAAATTGTGTCCCTTGTTCTTGCACGTCTGTTTTCTGAAAGATGCTCACTCTTGGATTTTGTTGATTCCACTGAGGTACTTAAAAGTTTCTATCATGTCCCCTCTCCCTTCTTTCCTCAAGGGTATAGCATATTAAGCTCCTTAAGTCTCTCCTCATACGGCTTCTCTTGCAGACCCTGCACCATTTTAGTTGCTCTCCTCTGGACTGCCTCTATCCTGTCTATGTCCTTGCGGAGATGGGGTCTCCAGAACTGGGCGCAGTACTCCAGATGGGGTCTCACCAACTGTCTGTACAGCGGATAACAACTTCCTATTTTCTGCTGGTGATGCCTCTCCCTATGCATTCCAGTATACTCCCAGCCCTCCATACTGCCTTCTCACATTGCTTGCTAACCTTAAGGTCATCTGATATGATTTCCCAGGTCCGTTTCCTTTTGTTGTTGTAACTACTCCCCATTGTGTATTCTTCCCCTGAGTTCTTGTTTCCCAGGTGCATTATTTTGCACTTCTTTGCATTGAATGCTAGCTGTCATACTTCTGACCATTCCTCCAACCTTGCCAAGTCCCTTCTCATCCTTTCCACGCCTCCTTGTGTATCAACCCTGTTGCAGATCTTTGTGTCATCTGCAAAGAGGCATACTTTTCCTTCCAGTCCCTCTGCAATGTCACTTATAAAGACATTAAAAGGACTGGACCCAGCACTGAACCCTCTGGTACCCCACTAATAACCCCTCTTTCTTCAGAGTGGACTCCATTTACAATTACCTTCTGTGTCCTGTTGTCCAGCCAATTTTTACCAGGCTACCACCCTGGGACCCACTCCCAGGCTGGTTAATTTGACTGTTAATCTTTTGTGTGGGACTGTGTCAAATGCCTTGCTAAAGTCTAGGTAGGCCATGTCTGCAGCCCCTCCCTGGTCTACTACTTTGGTCACCCAGTCAAAGAAATCTATTAGATTAGTCTGACACGACCTTCCCGCTGTGAACCCATGCTGCCTTGGGTCCTGTGCCCCACTGGCCTCTAGGTACTCAACAATTCTTTCCTTCAAAAGTGATTCCATCACTTTCCCTACCCCAGAGGTCAAACTGACAGGTCTGTAGTTTCCTGCCTCTGTCTTGGTCCCACTTTTGTGAAGAGGAATCACATCCGCCTTCCTCCAGTCCTCGGTACCACACCATCCTCCCATGATTTATTAAAAGAGTAGCCAGTGGTTTCACTAGTTCCCCTCAATTCTTTTATAATTCTGGGGTGACTTCCATCAGGCCCCATTGCTTTATCCACCTTCAGTTTTAGTAGTTCTTGCAGAACCCTTTCTTCTGTGAAAGGACTGGGATCGAATTCTCTATCAAGAGTGCTTCTGTTAATTGGATTAGGCACTTCCCTCCTCTTTTGTGAATACTGAGCAAAATATTCGTTCAGTATCCCTGCTTTTCACTGTCCCCTCTGCCCACCCATTGTTCATTCTATTCAGCCTCACTATCCCTCCCTTTGTCTTTCTAGGCTCGCTGATGTACCTATAAAAGGTTTTATTCCCTCTTCTTAACCAAGTTGGCTATCTTTTCCTCAGTTTGGGCCTTTGCTATTCTGACTTCCCTCCCTGCTTCCTTCTGCCTTAACTGGTACAGCTCTCTGTCCTGCTCCTTCTGTGTTTCCTTATACTTTTGGAATGCTGTCTTTTCTCCTGACTTTCCCAACCACCTCTTTTGAGAACCATAGTGGCTTTTTCTTTCATTTTGATTTGTTTATTTGCTTCACACAAAGGCTTGTTGCCTCTGTGATGGCAGTTTGATGATTCCCCATTGTTGCTCCTCCTCCTTCTAGCCTGTTTGCTAGTGCTTTTCTGAGGCACTCTCCCATCTTGCCAAAGTCAGCCCTCCTGAAGTCCAGTACCCTCACTTTTGTATGGCTTGATCTGTAGCTGCATTATCATGAACCACACTGTTTGATGGTCACTTGTTCCCAGATGGCAACCCACTTCTAGATCTGAGATCCTCTCACAGCCCCATTTGAGAGTATGAGGTCTAAGACTGATCCCTCATGAGTGGGTTCTGAAATTAGCTGTCTGAGGCCTGCCACTTGAGGCATCGAGAATGGCCCTGCCCTTGGATGTGGCTGCAGCAAATGTGCTCCAGTTAACATCTGGCATATTCAGGTCTCCCATCAACAGGATCTCCCTTTCTCTGCCATCCTAAGAATGCCTTCTATCATATCCTTGTCCATTCCCTCCCCTGACATGGGGGTGTGTACACAACCCCTGTGCAGATTGTGTGCCCTTTCCAGTCTCAAGGTGACCACAGTGCCTCCTTTCCTCCCTGTTTACTTTTTGATGAGTTGCTTTATCCCTCCTTTACATAGAGAGCTACTCCTGCCCTCTTCTCTCCTGCCTGTCTCTCCTGTAGGTTATGTACCCTGGTATGTTAACATCCCAGTCATGGTTTTCTGTGTACCATGTTTCTGTGGACTGCTACGATATCCAGGCATTCCTCTTCCTTCAAGGCCACCAGCTCAGGGAGCTTGTTGCCCAGACTACTGGCATTGGTACCATTACCTCCATTTCCTGATGGCCTTACTCCTTTTTGCCCCATCCCTGTCCTTCTTGCCTTTGTCACTTTCCCATGTACCCCTGCCCTTCTCCCTCATCGACACCTCTATGTTGGTGTTTACGCACTTACTACCATGATTTATTTTGGGGCTAGGATTTCCTACCTTTCCAGTGCCTTCCCTGGCTAGTTTAAGACACTATCAATCTTAACTTGTTGGGATTGGTTTGTGGAGGTAACCTTGAACTATCTGACTGTGTCCTTTAGAGACAAATAGCTGTAAGTTGCTCAGTTATAAGGTCATGATTAACCGTGTTGAATGCTTTTAACAGGTCAATACATTTTATTAAGGTATCCTGACAATACATGCTCCAAAGCTTTGTTTTTAGGATGCAAGGACATGTAGGGCAGGATAAGGTGGGACTATACGAATGGCGTTGGCGGCATGGTCCATTTAGAAGAGCTGGGACCCCTACACTTACCAGTAATGGCAGCTATGGGTCTATGGATAGTCATTTCAGAGTACGGTCTGCAGTGGTGTCCAGGAAAGTATAGAGCTAAAAGATTTGGAGGGGAGGGAGCAGCTCTGGCAAGGCTGAATAAAACCCACCACATGCAGAGCAGATCCTTGTACACTTTAGCATTTTGACACTGAAATGTTGGATACAGGCACTCAAAATGTAGGGAAATGAAGGGAAAGTACAGAGCTGTGAGATCTGAAGGTGAGAGGAGTAGCTATAGTGAGGCTGAGATAAACTCACCACCTGTAGAGCAGATCATATATGTTTCTTAGCATTTTATCAATGAAATGTTGGATACAGATGCTCAAATGTAGGAAATGAGGGCACTGGTCTTAATAATGTGGGACAAACTGTCAGATAAAGACACATTCAGAAAACTGGAAGCTAGTGATTTAACAGCTTCTACCCTTGATCACACCCTGGACACTAGCTGAAAGTTCTGACAATGGAGTGATAATGACTCACATTGAGACTTTGTGGGACCCTCCCCTTGGACTGCCAGATAACTGCAGATCTTAATGAGGTGATAATCACACCAGGCCATCTGGAACAGTGAGAGAAATTAGCAAGAGGACTAGAGCCTGCTAAAGTAGGGACATTTTTAACTTCATCAACGGCCATGGAAAACCTGCACTAGTCAAGACAGACAAATAGAGGGTTAGCTGCACTAGTCCTGGTCAATTTGCACAAGGTTTTGGGCTAGTAAAACCATAAGTGCTGGAACCGGGGTGGAAGGGCGGGTAGCCACACCACTTTTATTTCTTTATGGGAAAACTAGTATAGAAAAAGTGCCCTTTGTACCCTCATAAGTGCCCTTGATTCTCAGCCCTCAACTTTTATCATCGTCCGCACCCTTGAGTAAAACCATGTTAAAATCAAACCCTGTACATAAGTGAAAAGAGGAAAGCAAAGGGTGGCATGGTGAGGTCGGAAGGGCAGGGAAATACTGTGCAGAAAAGAAAAAGCTCAAATTTTAAATGAGTACTTCGCTCAATATTTATGGTAGGAGAATGGGCCAACATGTAACAGCAAGTATTGTAGGAATAGGAAATGAACCCTAGTCCATTCTCAGAGGAAAGAATCCAAAGGAGATTTGAAACCCTGAAGGAAAAGAAGGCAATGGAGCCAAGGGTCCTAAAAGAAAAGAACCTGGTGCTAGCCACCCTCTGGCATCACTATTCATCATTTCATTGGAGACAGGGATGTTCCAGAGGACTGGAGGAGGTCCAATGTGGTCCCTCTGCACAACAGTGTGGCAGCATGGAGGAGGCTAGCAATTACCAGACAGTCATTCTCAGATCAGTGATTGGGAAATTAATGGAGATCCTTCTCAGGAGAGGCTGATGCAGTGCCTGGAGGTAAATGGGCTGCAGAACCAGTGGCAGCATGGTTTCACAGGTGGGAGGCATGTCAAACAAATCTCATAGATTTCTTTGACTGGGTGACTAGGGAGGTGGATCAGGTGAAGGCAGTGGATTTGCCTTATCTAGACTTCCATAAGGCCTTTGACGCTGTGCCACATAGGAGGTTAATACAGAAACTTGCAATCTGGAAGTTGCAGAAAAGTTAGCAAGCTAGACATCAAACTGGTAAAAGGATAGGAGACAGAGGGTGGTGTAAATTGAAGTCACTAAGGGACATGACCAGTGGAGTACAGCAAGGATCAGTACTGGTCCTGTCCTCTTTAATGTCTCCCTAGTGACATTTCTGAGAAACTAGAGGGAAGGTGTGTCTTTTCCAGATGACACATAAATTTGCAACAGGATGGGCACACAAGAAAACAGTTAGAAAAGCTAGTGGGTGCTGGAGTTCCACATGAGGTGAGGCTGCAGGTACTCACTATGTATTCACTGAAGGAGGGAAGAATGAGAGGGGACATGATTGAGATCTATAAAGACCTCATGGGGGTAAACAAGGTGCAGGAGGGGAGTCTCATTCAGAGGAGAAGAAGCACCAGAACATGGGAATATGCAATGAAGCTTGGGGGAGATTAAGAGGGATGTGAATAAATATCTCAAGGTGGTGGGGTAGTGCAACATGGCAGTTGGTAAAACTAGTGGGATGCTGGGGTTCATAGGGAGGGGTTTCTAGCAGGAGAAGGGAGGTGGTTTTGCCACTGTATCACCTAATAATGAGATCCCACCTAGAGTACTGTATACAGTTCTAGTGGCCACACCTACACAAGAATATTGACAGGGTGGGAGCAATCCAGAGGAGGGCTCCCAAATGGTGCAGGGTTGCATGAGATATTAACTAAGGAGAGGCTGTAGAAACTCAACATGTACTAACTGAAGGAGAGAAGTGTGAGATGGGATATGATTGAGACCTATAAAGACCTCATGGGGTAAACAAGATGCAGGAGGGGAGTCTCATTCAGAGGAGAAAAGCACCTGAACATGGGGGTATGCAATGAAGCTTGGGGGAAGAGTGATGTGAATAAATTCTTCTTCACAGAAAGGGTGGTGGATGCCTGGAACAACCTGCTAGATGAGGTGGTTGGGGCAAAGACAGTGGGGAGCTTCAGGCATGCATGGGATAGGGACATGGGCATAATAACAAGGCAGCCTGCTAACAATCAGCTACTGCTCCCATATATTCACATGTGTCCTCTGAACTAGGCTCGCGCTAAACTCAGTCTACAACAATGCAGAGACCACAGGTTGGGAAACCATATGAGCTTACCCCTTAACAGTGACAAAGGACACATGGCAAGTACTATTGGTGGTGCTAGAAAAGGGGACAGGATGGGAGGGGGGAAAGGTGAAGGTGGTTACCCTTAATGCTAGGAGTCTTGGGAGGAAAACTGCAGAGTTACAGGTGCTCATGGCAGAGGAGAGGTGGACATTGCAGCCATCACAGAAACATGGACCACCCAATACAATGACTGGGACCTGTCTGTACCAGGGTACAGGTTATTTCGTAGGGACAGGGTGATTGGGAAAGGAGGGGGGTGGCACTATATGTGAAGGAAGGACTGAACTGTGTAAGGGAGGAAGGGAGGAGGTAGTATGAGTCACTTTGGATGCAAATCCAGGATTCCAAGAATAGGATTCTTAGAATGGGAGTGGTGTACAGGCCACCATCTCAGACGGAGGAGTTAGACAGGGAACTAGCGGGACAGATCAGGAGGACCTGCAAGAAGGGTAGTGGTGATTGTGGGGGACTTCAACATGCCAGGAGTGGACTGGAGTACCCCAACAACCAGGAACAGAAGGGAGCAGGTACTGCTTGATGCCTTCCAGGACAGCTTCCTGCTGCAAATAGTCAGTGAACCAACCAGGTTAGGGAATACCCTTGACCTTGTGCTGGCAAATGGGGACTTTGTGAGAGAACTTACAGTGGAGGAACCGCTGTCAGGAGTGACCACCACTCAGTATGGCTCACATTGGATATGGGCAAGGAAGGAGGGAATCTGGCACAAGAGTGCTGGACTTCAGGAGGGCCGATTTTGGGAGGATGGGGTGGTAAAAGGGTACCTGGCCAGAATTCAATCTAGTATGGACACTAACCAGAGGTGGGAGCAGGAAAGGATCTTGGAGTTATCATCTCTGATGACCTCAAGGCAGGGAAACAGTGTGACAAGGCAGCAGGTAAAGCAAATAGGATGCTGGGATGCATAGGCAGGGCATTACCAGCAGGAAAAGGGAGGTCATAATTCCACTATACAAGACACTAGTGAGGCCGCACCTGGAGTACACTGTGCAGTTCTGAGACCTTACCTACATAAGGACATAGACAGGGTAGAGAAGGTTCAGAGGAGGGCAACAAAGATGGTGCATGGATTGCATCACAAGTCCCATGAGGACAGGTTGAAGGCACTGAACATGTACTCCCTGGAGGAGAGGAGGAGAGAGGGATATGATAGAGACATACAAGTATCTTACAGGGAGGAACAGGTGCAGGAATGCACTATTTTTAAGCGAAAAGATGTTCCAGGACTAGAGGGCATGGGATGAAGTTGGAGGAGGATTTATCAGAGGAAACGTGAGGAAGAATTTCTTCACAGAACGGGTGGTGGACAAGTGGAACACCCTGCCAGAGGAAGTGGTGGGGGCTGAAACAATCACGGGATTTAAGAATGCATGGGATAGACATAAAGGAATTCTGGAGGTCAGGGTAAGGGGCAACAGACTTCCTGGAAAACATAAACTGAACTTACAAACTTAAATGGGCAGACTGGGTGGGCCATAGGCCCTTATCTGCCGACACTGTCTATGTATCTATGTATCTATGTATAGCTGGGATAGTGAGGCAAACCAAAACCTGCTGCAAAGCCCAGAGCAAGAAGTCTAGGGCTAAGAAACCGAGCTGGTTGAGCAAGGAGGTCATGGAAAAGGTAAGGAAGAAAGAGCTGCCTTTAGGAAGTACAAGAAAACAGGGAGGGGGAGGACAGGAGGAGTACTTGACAGAATCGAAGGAGGTGACAAGGGCAGTGGAGCCAAAGCATCTACGGAACTCAGGCTGGCACAAGGCATTAAGAAGGGAGAAGGACTTCTTTAAGTACATCAGGGAGAAAAGGGCTGTAAGGACCACATAGTGAAGATTAGGAAGGAGGGGTTGGGTGGAAGCCAGGGTGCGATAAGGCAAAAGCACTAAATCAGTACTTCTGCTCAGTATTTACTAAAGAGAAGAGGGAGTGACACCAAGGTGGAGAAATGGCAGAAGCAGGGGGGGAAGGAGGACAGATGGGGAAACTAAGGAGAGCAGAGTTCGAGAGGGTTTGAAGGCACTGAGGGTGGACAAGGCGCCAGGCCCAGATGGCATCCACCCCAGGGTACTGAAGGAGTTGGCAGAGGTCCTTGCAGGACCTTTGGCAGACCTATTTAATGCCTCACTACATTCGGGTGTGTACCTCAGGACTGGAGAATGGCTCATGTGGTGCCCCTCCACAAGAGTGACCCCAAGGATGAACCGGAAACTACAGACCAGTGAGCCTCACATCCATCGTGGGTAAGCTAATGGAGATTATCCTGAAGAGAGGCTGGTGGCCCTCCTAGAGGCCAAAGGACTACAGGACAGCAGACAGCATGGCTTCACACGTGGCAGATCCTGCCAAACCAACCTGGTGGAGTTCTATGACTGGTAACTAGCAACTGGACAGGGGCCATGCAGTGGATGTCCTGTATCTGGACTTCAGTAAGGCATTCAACCTGTGCCGCATGGAAGGCTGGGAAGGAAGTTAGTAGGCACAGGGTCGGTGCAAAGCTGGTGAGATGGGTAGGAAACTGGCTCAGGAAGGCAACAGAGGGTGGTGGTGGGTGGGGAGCTCTACACCCAAGGGCAGTGACGAGCGGTGTTCCACAGGGCTCGGTGTTGGAACCAGTGTTGTTTGGGATATTCATTGCAGACATATCATGGGACATCAAGAGCAAGATCAGTCTGTTTGCTGATGATACCAGTTAAGCTAGTAGTGGATGACCTAGGGGATGGCAGGTGTTGCAGGATGATCTGGCAAAGCTTGAAACCTGGTCAGACACCTGGCAACTGGGGTTTAATGCCAAAAGTGCAAGGTGCTGCATTTTGGGATGAAGAACCCAAGGAGGAGTTACCAGCTGGGGAGTGCAGCTAGCCCAGACAGAGGAGGAGGAGAAGGATCTGGGTGTGCTCATTACAGGGTCAATGAACAACTCAGCACAATGTAGGAAGGCAGCTGCAAGGCCAACAAAATGCTGGGTTGTATTGCAAGGTATATCCTCGAGGAGGGGAGGTGATTCTGCCACTGTATAGGTCATTAGTTAGACCACACCTGGAGTACTGTGTGCAGTACTGGCGCCTGTATCTGAAGAGGGACATTAAGTTATTGGAGGGCGCAGGGGCGACAAAGATGATCAAGGGGCTAGGGACTTATCATACAAGAGGAGGTTGAAGGAGTTGAACATGTACTCACTGGAGGAGAGGCAGGACAGGGGTGACATGATTGAAACCTTTAAATACATGAAAGGAATAAACAAGACGGGTACAGAGGGGCTGTTCAAGTAAAGGAGGGAGGGCCACAGGGGCCATGATATGAGACTGGAGGAGGAAGCTTCCAGGAGGAGATGAGGAGACACTTTTTACAGAGAGGGTGGTGGCTGGGTGGAATGCTACCTGCAGAAGTGGTATCCAGTAGAACAGTGGACTGCTTCAAAGGGGATGTGACAGGACAAGGGGAGGGTTAAGGACGGGAAGGGTGGAAGGAGGGCAGCTGCAGAATAAGGGTGCTAGCTTCACATTCGAGCAGACTTGATAGACCTCTAGGCCTTTATCTGCTGGCAAATTCTCAGATGTTCGTACATGTAATTGTGCACCTGGCACTCTACTCTACACACCACTCAACAACCTTTACGGTCACTAGGGCTGGCTTCCACTATCAGGTCACTTTGACTATGCTCTAGGTTGTATCCTTGACAACACCTTAGCGGTACCAATGCATCCCCTTATGCATCCCTTTTCCGTAAAAGCTAGAGTTCCTCCTAGATGCCTGCATGTATCCTCGGTTCCTCCCATGGAAATTCCTAAAGTATCTACTGCTATGGGTGGTAAAGCAATCTCAATTACTGCTCTCTCTCTATGGAGCAGTCTCTTGCTCCTTCCAGCCCACTGACACTGGCCATGCTTTCAAGCATCACTTCAAAGCATGGCTACTGAATGAGGCCAATGCCTGTTCCTTACGGGGTAAGTTCCAGCTGTATGCCATCTTTCTCACCTACCCAGCCGCAAACTCAGCTCTTAACTTGTTTTGCCCCATAGAGCACTATGTGTCTGCTCTGTTTACGTTTGTCACCAGCATCCTTTCCTCAGCTACTCTCTGGCTGTGAATCTCAATGTTTCCTTTCTGTTGCCCTTTTCTATTGCCAACTGCTTACATTGTGACCTTTCCATGACTCATTGTGAACTGTTGTACATTTACCTGATCCATTTCTGACACATTGTTAACTGTACTGTATTCAACTGACTGCAATATCGCTGCACTTCATTGAATTTTCTATATGTTATCCTCCTGTGATCTTCTTTACATTGGAGTTGAACTGTACTTAACAGTCTGATTGTTATACCATTGTATCTCCTTGGAATTTTCTGTATGTAATTTTCCTCTGTGCCATATTTAGCCCAGGTCATGCCTGAAAATGGTCCCTTGATCGTGCACCTACTCAGTAATCAAAGGCTTAAATAAACAAATAAATAAATAAAGTAGAGGAAAGGGAGGAGGAAGGACACCTAAGATCAAATATGGTCCGGGGACTAGTAACAGACAGGTACATAGGGCAGACTAGATGAGCCTACTGATTCCTTTTGCCAACAACTTCTATTTTCTGTTTCTAGAGTACATGGAAAGAGATGACTGGGACCCTTATCCAAGGTAGTGTGTATTCTGCTCCTCCGTATGAAGAAATGCTTGCAAAATGCCTGGGTTTCTCGCAGCAACCCACTTTAAAAAGTGTCACTTCCTGGTTTTGAATATCTTACTCTTGGAGAGACTGCCACATGAGTTAAGGAGATGGGCCAAAAATTTGAAAAGCAGTGGAACCCTGTATATCCTCCGTGCCACCACAGGAAACTATGCTGATATGTATGGGTTAGTTGAAAGCAGCTCAGTTCTAAGCTGTGCAAGCTAATACAGTTAAATGTCATGTAAATAAAGCAGCACTAGCACCCACTTTGTTCCAAACGAAGATTTATTCACAAACAACACATGGCTGCCTACACCAACCAGAAAGTGAAACTCATAAACTCAGTGGCCTCGACCAGTTTTCGCACATGCGCTTCCTCAGGAGGCCGATCCTTCGTAATGGATTATTTAAATATTCAATCACTCTATGTGAAATGCATTTGCCCAATCATGAGAACACATCTTAATTTGTGCACAGACACCTTGTTGTAAACAAATAAAAATAGTGCACTATAAAATGTTAAAGAAAATTCTCTTTTGAACTGGATCATAGGTTCTAGCAATGACAAGGCTATGGCTAACAAGGTAATTTCATGTATACTGGTCGCATAGTGATCATCTGATATTTTTAGAACTGTTTTCATGCCATAGTACAAGAATTCTCTAAGTTATATAAATCATTAATGAATTTGACACTTCTAAAAACTAGTCACATTTTTCATATTATGTCTCTTCTATGTGGAGGTCAAAATACCCTATTAGCCATAGCCTTGTCATTGCTAGATGTTGTACATGAGGAGTCCTAGGACCCCTGTGGTGCATACCAAAGGAGTGCACAGCCCTTATACAGTCAATTCCCACGCCATTTGCGCAGCTATGCACATGGACAGTCCAGGGTGGGGTTGGGTGTGCCCACATTCTGCTTCATTCATGAATGCATGGAGTGCCAGGTGAAGAAAGGCACAGGACACAGCAGCAGACACCTTGCCATTTCAGATGTGCAGTGCCTATAGCACACCTGCCAGTCATGGTGGAATTAACCTCCTGCCATGCTGCCCAGCCCTCTGGTCAGGAAGGGATGACTGGAGGAAGCCATTTGGGTACTTGCCCAATAATTTTAAGTTTATGGACTTCTGCTGTTCCACAATCCCCTGCTCTGCATGGGGCAGGGAATCCCTCACTGAACCAGGATGGGCATCCAGTTAGATGCTGCCTGTGTCCACCAATCTGTGCAGGGGTATGCAGCATGCTAGGAGGATGGGTCCATGGACAGGTGCCAGACATTGGCTGAGCAAGTATGCATGCCAAACCATGCCCACCTGTCCACGATACATAGCTACTCATTGTTTGTATGTTTCCTATTGAAACAAACGGTTCTTTTAAAATGTCCAAATACTGAAGTTTAATAAGCATTATAAATTATAACATGTGTAGTATGCAGCTGTATATCTGCAGTATTCTACCCTCTCTATAACAATAACCTTCCAATGCACCCAGCACCTTTAATGCTTACTATCAACCTTATTGTACTGGTTGGTTTGCTTGAGGAGTCACCAATGACCATTCTCAGATACATCTCCTCAGCTGCAGTATCCAGCCTACCCCCAATCCAATATTCCATGTATAGGTTTCTTTTTCACTAAATGCATCTCTTTGCATTCCTTGCCATTTATACTTAAGTTTATGGCATGCATGCCAATGTTTTGTAGAATATACAATATTTTGACCATCCCAGTGATGGAGAGGACTGAGGCACTTGCATCTCCCCACCTCCATGCCGGTGACGCAGGTTTGGGTACAACTTCAGTTTGCTGGAGGTCAACTGAGTGGAGATGATTGAGCATCCCAGGGACTGCTGTCTTCTCCAGGAGGGTGGTCAAGTCGTCTCAGCCTTTGACTGCCACCAGGTGGAGGTTCAGTGGTAATGCAGGCTCCAAAGCTTCAAAGGGTGGGGGCTTGGTTCTGCAGGTGTGCATGCCTCCACGCATACACACTGGCATGCCACAATGGCCTGGGTGGGACTGAGGAGAAACATTTAAAATGGTAGTCAGGAAGGCTTAATGAAGACTTGTGTGCTTCACTTTGCCCAAACCACCACTCAATTTCTAGGGTATGTCTGGATTGTGCTCCAGAGGGTGAGGGGAGGGACAGCCCTCTCTTCTAGCCCTTTCATGGGGTGAAATCCACAAGGGATTCAAGCACCTAGGGCTGGGGCCATTAGCCAGAAACAAGGAGAGGGCTGATCAGTCACCCGCCTGAGCTGAGGAGGATAAAATCCTTTGTGGCAAAAAAAAAAATAAATAATAAAATGTTTTCTTCATGGTGACATACTTATAAGCTATGGGAAATAGCAGTCCTTAAAACAGAAATCATTGCACTCGTGGAGGCTAGGCTATCGACTGTGTCCATACCGCTCCAGCCCAGCCACCACCCTCAAGGGTAAGGTTCAAGTTCAGTGAGTCACCCTAGTTAGAGAACTCAGCATTACCCACAGAACTCATCCGAGAGGCGTTCATCACTAACATCTATCCATGATAATCAGACACATGACGTGATGACCACTATCAAGCTCTGACTGCAGTCACTCACCACCACCACATCATAATAGGACTAGGAGGAAGACCAGCCATCAACAATGAAGAAAATGAGGTGACAGCTGGCAGCTGGAATCGAAGCAGATGCCTGACAGTGGCACTGGAAGAGTTTGGGACCCTGAGGGGAGGAACTGGTGCTGAAGTAGAGTTCCAGCTCCTGGATACCTACTCCTTGAACCTGGGCCCTAGAGGAGAAGAGGATCTGCACATCCACCTTGGGGAGGTAGGACCTGTTCTGGCCAGCAAATTAGTCAATGATGATTGGAGCTTGTTATGAAATAAGGATAGAGTCAATCCCAGAGTTTCCCATCCCTGTCATTGCTGTAGCATCGGCAGACCAGAGATCAGTATGATTGTGTAAGATATGCAGCAAACATTAAAAAGTCTAGTTGTAGTTGTGGCCTATAGGGATCCTCTGTAGGCAGGCATCGAATAGGCCTTATACCAACATCATCAACTAATATGCAACTGTGGCTCTTGGTTGGTTGTCTGTGGACACCATGGACCTGAGATCATACCTAATTATAATCGGAACACAGGAGTCCCATCTGATGTTTGCTATGGCCTGACTAAAATGCAGGGAAAGTCTGACTAATCAGCATTTGAAGCATAGCTATTTACCACCACTACTCTCCCACCCAAGTGACTGAACTTTCCCACCACCCACCTCCCTGAGAATCCATTTGCACTGTATCTAAAATCATGACCCTTCCTTGAGAGAGAGAGAATGTGTTATGTTGCGGGGTGGTGGGAGTAATCCAGAAGCAACCCATGTGGATGACTGTGCTGGGGCCAACAGTGACCCAGTCTGTGGGACAGGTAAAGCCACTGAGGTGAGATGGCATGGCCAAGGAATGGGACCCATCATGAAGTAGTAACCAGGGCCACATCCCAAATGTCTATGTAAATCTGCTCTCCCACAACCCTCCATCCTGAAGGTGAGTCAGCAGGAGTGTGGAAGGACTGCATGCCCACCCTGTAGTGGTGGGGGGAGGTGGGGAGATGAAGCTGCATGACCTATCCCAAGCAACACAGTAAATCTAACAGTAATCCCATCATTATCACCAGCCTGTTAGTCAAGATAAGAGCTGTATAGAAAAACTGCGTGAGGAATCCTAGCAGTCTTCACCTATCCTCCTGAATCTTTACAGCAAAGCCTGAGAAGTCCCTACATTCCACAAAACCCTCAGACTAATAGTAGAAATCATTATCGCCAGCTGTGCGCTTAAAAAACACACTCTAGTTCACCCATCCATGTCACAGAGGAGAATCAATTTTGTAGACATACTAGAGAGTTCACTAGTTCTTGATTTAACAACATCGAATACAGAAATCAACATCACTTCTGTTTTCTTGGACATGTGACTTAGCTACAGTAAAGGTCCCAGCAATACATTTCCCTTTATGGATCAGGCATCATTACTGTATTGTAGGTAATTCATTAATTAGATAATTCATAAAAGCTAAATGAGTGATTCCTTGAATTCTGATGTCTACAAGATGTGAATCAGGATAGTTTTGACATTGTTTCAAATTATTTGATGTACAATATTCAGAATTGTTTCCACAATAAAGTACAGTTTCTCTAATTAACTATGGCAACGCAAGCCTACTAACAACAAATAAGCCTGGTACATAGGGGTATACCATAGGAACGACAACTGAATTGTGTCACTACAATTAGGGCGCCTAATAAGGGCGACAGTGAAAGGTAGGATCTTGATTTTAGATTGCCCTCACGCATGTCACCCTTTGCGCCTCTAGTTTCTACCTCTCAGGCAGGCATGCCCTGAAGGATGTTATATTTAGTTTTGGGGGTGCAGGGGTGAAACTCCCCACAAAAGTGACCATTTCCCAGAAGGGCACTTTGGAGCTGTAACTCCGGGAGATGAAATGCCTGGCACTGTAATGTCAGGTGGCATTTTGCCTGCGCCATAATCGGCATCAGCAAAATGTATGTCACTCATGACATGGGTGAACTGTATTAGACACTTAAATGAAAGTCCCTAAACAAGACCAATAGAATATAGTGCAACAGACTCGGGTTTCTGAGCCTACCTTGCTTTTGTAAGACCAAACCATGTCTTAAACATGCACTTTACTCTTTTATGCAATCAACCACTGAAGTAGTCTTGGCATAGATACATAGATACATAGACAGTGTCGGCAGATAAGGGCCTATGGCCCACCCAGTCTGCCCATTTGAGCTTGTAAGTTCAGTTTGTTTTCCTAGAAGTCTGTTGCCCTCACCCTGACCTCCAGAATTCCTTTATGTCTATCCCATGCATTCTTAAATCCGTGATTGTTTCCAGCCCCACCACTTCCTCTCTGGAGGTGTTCCACTTGTCCACCACCTGTTCTGTAAGAAATTCTTTCTCATGTTTCCTCTGAATCGTCCTCCTCCAACTTCATCCCATGCCCTCTAGTCCTGGAACATCTTTTCGCTTAAAATAGTGTTTTCCTGCACCCTGTTCCTCAAACACTGGGACATAGTGATGGAATCCCAGCTTAGTGGGCCCGACACATACACACCCTGAAAGGTAAAGTCCACCTCAGCTTGGTAGTCTACCTCAAATTAAGTCAAATTCTCAGGAGGGGCAGTGATGCACACCAGGGACAAAGACAGGAGTTATCAGAATTGGAGCTAGGTAATCCCTTGGCGCTGTGATGCCTACTACAGGAAGGACAGAAAGAGTCTAGGAATTACAACCTGCAGTAAGTGGGGATGAATATTTATTGCAATAGTGTTACTGCTCAGTCCAAGATTCAGATGCATCATAATGAACAGTATAAGAGATGAATGATTATGGTCACTGGGCCTTGAACTGTATTACAATACCATGAAGCTGATCCACACCCCAGTAAGAGAGTCAAGCGCTTGGAAACCCTCACTGTTTGTGCCATTTGTTTTACACCATGGTACCCATCATGGTTCAATAATTCCACCAGTAGTAAGCATCTGCAGTGCATGGTGAAAGGGGCTCCAAGTGAGCATTACATCCATAGCTATAGACACGAGAGTTCCGATAGGCCATGTCTGCCCTCCATCAGGGCATCCACACAGGCTGTTGCTGCACCCCTGAAAGGAGGTTGCATAGGCAATAAGGCCTAGGATTCGAGGGCCTTTCTAAAAGGAGGATGCAGAATGGCAGGAGTTAAGGCACATAACATAGCTATCACTGAGGGCCTAAACCTCCCTGCAGGCATTATCCTCCTAGAAAGGCCCAAGGCAATGTCCTTATTGCTACTGTACTATAAACTTCACTCATTTTTATGTTGATTGCGCGCAAGTGCAAGAAACATATTGCAACAACTTTTGCAGAAGCAGGTGTGGAGCTCGGCAGCTGTTGTGGCCAATGCCCTAGCCTTTAAGGCTTCAGCCGCTGTCCCCATAGTGTGGCATGCTGCTGCTGACACTAGTTCAGCCAGTGTGCCACAACCTTCTAAAGTTTTAGCTGCTGCAATCAGGGGCGCCTCGTCATTGCAGCATCATCCGCTGCAATGAGAAAGCGACCCCTCATTGCAGGGCTGTTGCTGATGGGAGCCCAGTCCCCATCAGCTTGTCCCGCCCATTTCTTGCGAGCTGAGGGGATGTCCAGTCCCCCCTGGCTGCATCCTCTCCTCCTTCTGTGTTTGCTGATGGGGTGCCTAATCCGTCGGCACATCCCCCCTCATTTTTATGTGTCGAGGGGTTGCCCAATCACCCTCTGCTGATGAGCTCCCACCAAGTATGTGCTGATGGGGTGCCCAATCCCATCTGCTCCAGTGCCCCCTACCCCAAAACACACAGGTGACACACTGGAGCCCACCCAGTGTGCCAAAAGTACCTGAAAAAAAGCGTCCCATAGCGTCTTTTTTACTCTAAAAAGAAGAAAGCAGTCTCCTCACCATCTGCGCCTCCCACTGTGTCCCCACCTCTCCACACCCCTTCACCCCATACTTACCTCCGAGCCCAGCGACGATCTTCAGTGGACCTGGAACATGTCTGCACTCTTCAAAGCCAACTGCGAAGTGAGGAAATGCCGGTAAGCTGATTAATGGAATAAATAGTTTTTTTAACTTTGATGCATATCTCAGTCATTTTCGAATTTTGGTATCAGATTTTCAACATGGGGTTTTGGGACCTCTCCTCATGAATTCTGCCACTGTCATGGCGTTAATCAGCCCCGAAAGGTGATTTCACAGTCACTGCATGGAATCACCTTTTGGGACCAGTTAATGAAACAACAGTGCCAGTGTTCATGAGGTGGGCTCTAAAAAAGCCTATGTAGCAAATTTGGTGGAAAAAATCAAAAAATTACTGTTTTACGAGTGTTGTGCTATGATGGCTATACACGTGTAACTTCCGAATTTGCAATATTTTCATGTCAGATTTTCAACACTGGCATTTTCCACACCTCCTCAGAACAGTACAGCTGTCATTTTCACATCCTGGCCAAAATGTGTTTTTCGACTTCCAGCACAGAATAGCGAGGTTGCTGTGGAAAATCAGTGTTCGGACAGATTACAAAATGACAATGACACTGTTCATGAGCAGAGGTGCTAAAATGCCAATGTTGAAAATGTGGTGCTAACCTCCATAAAATGACTGTAGTTATGAGCGTGCATTGCGCGTTTCATTATGCACGCCGTCTGTAACTTTGCAATATTTTCACTCCAGATTTTTAACATTGTCATTTTCCACACCTCCTTATGAACAGTGCAGCTGTCATTTTCACATTCTGGCGAAATGTGTTTTGCTTTCCGACACACAATACTGCTGCTGCTGGGAAATCAGTGTTCAGGACACATTAAGAAAATCACACTGACACTATTCATGAGCAGAGGTCCTAAAATGCCTATGTTGAAAATTTTGTGATGAAACTCCATAAATGACTGTGTTATGAGCATGCATTGTGCAGTTTCCATGCACCCTTGTAACTTCATAAATTAGTAATATTTTCACTCACATTTTCAACACTGGCATTTTCCACACCTCCTTATAAACAGTACAGCTATCATTTTTCACATCCTGGCTGAAATGTGTTTCGCCCAGCGCAAGAATACCGCAGTCACCTGTCGGAAATCAGTGTTTGGGACAGATTAGGATTGAGCGAGTGGGAGGACCAAGCTCAACTGAGCTCTGTTGGAACTGCTGCGGTTTTCTTTTGTGGGCAGAAAGGCCACCCAGGCAGGAGCCCAGTATTGCAAGCGGGGCAGCCTGCAGCGCCTGAAGACACAGAATGAGTGAGCTAATGGAGTCTGCTGGGACTGCTGCAAATTTTTTGTGGGCAGAAAAGGCAGCAATGCACGCAGGGGCCTAGCACAAAGGGCAGCCTGCAGCAGCAGAAGAAAACAGAATTAGTTTGACTGAGAGAGGAGGGGAGTGAGCGAGCTCAACTGAGCCTCATCATGACTGATAGTGGTTTCTTTGTGGGCAGAAAAGGTGGCAACTTCAGGCAGAGCCCAGTACAGAATGTGCAAGTCCCGCAGGCCTTGCATGAGACTGAAGAGTGAGAGAGGGGGGAGCAGGCTGATACGGAGTCTGTCGGGACTGCTGCAGATTTCTTTGTGGGCGAAGTGGTGCCAACAGAGGCAGGAGCCCAGTACAAAGGGCGAGCCTGCAGCTGTCAGGAAAACAGAATGAGCGAGTGAGATGGGGAGGAGCGAGCTCAATGGATCTCTGTGTGACGCGGGATCTGTTGTATTTGCAGAAAATGGTCAGCTAATGCAGGCAGGAGCCCTATACATAAAAGGGCAGCCTGCAGCACCAGGAGAGAACACAATGAGCAAGGAGAGAGGGGAGTAGTGAGGTCAACAGAGCTCTGTTGGGACTGCTGCAATTTCTTTTATGGGCAGAAAAAGGTGCCAACAGAGGCAGGAGCCCAGTACAAATAGCTGCAGCGCTGAGAACAAATAGAGAGTGACAGGGGAGGAGTGATTTCAATGGCGTTCTGGACTGTTGCGGATTTCTTTGTGGGCAGAAAACGTCCATCCAGGTGGAGCCCAGTACAAAGGGAAGCCTGCAGCACTGGGAGAAACACAATGAGCAAGTAGAGAGGGGAGTGAGTGAGCTCACGGACTCTATCATGAGTGCTGTGGTTGTTTGTGGGTGGGAAAGGTGGCAATGTGGCAGGGCCAGTACAAGAGGCCAGCCTGCAGCGCTGGCAGAAACGGAATGAGCGAGGAAAGAGGAGGAGTGGAGCGAGCTCAACAGAGTTGTCTGGACTGCTGCAGATTCTTTGTGGTCAGAAAAGGCAGCAATGCAATAGGGGCCCAGTACAAAAGGGCATCCTGCAGTGGTGGGAGAAACAGAACCAACGCTGCTGTGAGAGGGCATGGCTTGAGCGCGCCAATTGAGCTCCATCAAGGACTGCTGCAGATTTCTGTGGGCAGAAGAAGGCACTAACAGAGGCAGGAGCCCAGTACAAAAGGGCAGCCTGCAGCACCAGGAGAAACAGAATGAGCGAGTGAGACAGGGGGAGTGAGCGACCCCAACGGAGCTCTATCATAACTGCTGTGGATTTCTTTGTGGGCAGAAAGTGGCAATGCAGGCAGGAGTCTCAGTAAAAAGGCCAGCCTGTAGTGCTGGCAGAAACAGAATGAGTGAGTGAGATAGGGGAGTGAGGAACTCAACGGAGGTCTATCATGACTGCTGCGGATTTCTGTGTGGAAGAAAAAGGTGGCAACCCTGGTGGCAGGAGCCCAGTACAACAGCCTGCAGCCTGCAGAAACAGAAATGATCGAGTGACAGAGGGAGTGGGTTTAATTTCAACGGAGCTGTGTCAGGACTCGCAGATTTCTTGTGGTCAGAAAAGCCGCCAATGCAGGCAGGAACCCAGTACAAAGGGCAGCCTGCAGCAGTGGGAGACACAGAACCAGCGGCGGGGAGGGGGAGGGAGTGAGTGAGCTCACGGAGCTCTGTTGGGACTACTGCGGTTTTTTGTGGGCAGAAAAAGGCAGCAATGCTGCAGGGGCCCAGTACAAAAGGGCAGCCTGCAGCAGTGGGAGACACAGAATGAGCGAGTGAGGAGAGGGGGGGAGCGAGCTCACTGAGCTCTGTTGGGACTCCTGCAGATTTCTTTGTGGGCAGAAAAGGCAGCAATGCATGCAGGGGCCCAGTACTAAAAGGGCAGCCTGCAGCAGCGAGAAACAGAACGAACGAGTGAGAGGGGAGGGGGTGAGTGAGCTAGCTCAACGGCTCTATCGTGACTGCTGCAGATTTCTTTGTGGGCAGAAGAAGGCGGTGCAAGGGCAGGCAGGAGCCCAGCAAAGGGGGCAGCCTGCAGCACCCGCAGCAGAAATGGAATGTGTGAGTGAGAGAGGGGAGTGAACAAGCACCAACGGAGTTTCTGTCGGGACTGCTGAAGATTTCTTTGTGGGAAGAAAGGCACCGACAGAGGCAGAAGCCAAGCACAAAAAATGTCAGCCTGCAGTGCCAGGAGAAACAGAATGAGTGAATGAGACAGGCGGAGTGAGTGACCTCAATGAAGCTCTGTCGGGACAGCTGTGGATTTCTTTGTGAGCAAAAAGGTGCCAATGCATGCGGGGCCCAGTACAAAAGGGCAGCCTGCAGCGGGGAAACAGAATGAATGAGAGAGAGGCGGAGGGAGTAAGTGAGCTCAATGGAGCTCTATTGTGACTGCTACAGATTTCTTTGTGGGCAGAAGAAGGCAGCAACACAGGCAGGAACCCAGTACAAAGGCCAGCCAGCAGCGCCCCGACAGAAACAGAATGAGCGAGTGAGAGAGGGGAGTGAGCTGAGCTCAAGGGAGCTGTCTCGGGACTGCTGCAGATTTCTTTGTGGAGAAAAAGCCGCCAATGCAGGCAGGAGCCCAGTACAAAGGCCAGCCTGCAGCAGCAGGGGACACAGAACGAGCGAGTGAGGGAGGGAGAGGAGTGAGCTCAAAGGAGCTCTGTTGGGACTGCTGCGGATTTCTTTGTGGGCAGAAAAAGGCAATGCACCCAAGGGCTCAGTACAAAGGGCAGCCTGCAGCGGCAGGAGAAACAGGATGAGCGAGTGAAAGAGGGGAGTGAGTGATCAACGGGAGCTCTATCATGACTTCTGCAGATTTCTTTGTGGACAGAGAAAAGGTGGCATATGCAGGCAGGAGCCCAGTACAAAAGGCCAGCCTGCAGTGCCGGCAGAAACAGAATGAGCAAGGACAGAGGAGGAGGGTGAGCAAGCTCAATGGACCTGTGTCGGGACTACTGCAGATTTCTTTTGTGGGCAGAAAAAGCCACCAATAGAGGCAGGAGCCAGTACAAAAGGCCATCCTGCAGCGCCAGGAGAAACAGAATGAGCGAGTCAGAGAGGCAACGACCCACCTCAATGGAGCTCTGTTGAGACAGCTGCAGATTTCTTTGTGGACAGAAAAGTGTGCCAATGCAGGCAGGAGCCCAGTACTAAACAGCAGCCTGCAGCACCGGAGAAACACAACGAGCGACTGACAGAGGGCCACTGGCGATCTCAATGGACCAGCACAATCAACATTCAGGCGTTGACAAATGCTTGTTTAAATTGTCTAAAACCATTAAACATTTTGTTAGGTTCTCTATAGCAACTTGCCTTGGCAATGCATGGAATGATGTTTATTGGAGCATTCTCGGACACTTACAAGCAGATAAAATATGTTGATGCAACTTATCAGCACATGGCTTTGAAAAGATGATGCTGTCAAAGGTTTAAAGTATAACAACACTGAGCACCACACACCTACTATGGGTCTGGTCTCAATCTGCACTTTGTGTGCAAGAAAATATTACGTACTGTTCACCGCAGCATAGTACATTATATCTGGCTGATTGTTGACTCCTAAGCTTTCATTTGCTGTACATAGAAATCCCAGAATCCTCTGTGGTTAATGTCAGAGCTGGACTGCAGTAGTGGGAGATTCAATAGCCTGCAGTGCACGTTTGAGCTCTTAGAAGCTCAGATCAGTTGTTTGATGGCCGCCTGTTCTCCTATGAGGATACAAGGTACAGGAATTTGTGACTGCACAGGCTCCTGGAGAACAGCGGACTAGCAAACAAAAGATCAGAGCTCATAAAAAATCAATCTAGCACACACTGCCATAGGCGGAGGAGCAGTTCAAAACTGGGGTGTCAGAATGAATGGCATCATGATATGGCAGTTTTATGGTCTCGGAAGTCTTGTTATCAGTACTGTGGAAGATGATACTACCATCAATGGTTCATGGTATACCACTGTCTTCTGGCCTTTTGACCAGTTCAGAGGGGTGTTTTTCATCTGTGCTTTCTCTCCTAAATCTAGTAAAAGAAATATGTACCTCAATTTGTCAGACACGTAACCTCCATGTATGAGCTGAGTAGATCTAGAGTGCTGCAGCTACAGCCCCACCCTATAATATGTTTAATAATGACACAAACTAGGGAAGGGGTTTGCAGGTGCTCTAAGTAGAAACAGTATTAACAGAACTGGTGGGGTGGGGGCTCTGTAACCTAAGCGGCATTATTTTTGCTGGTAGTTCTACATGTATGGAGTTAATTATAGACCATACATCTCAACTTCTAGCAAAAGTAATGCAACTACATCTGGAGAGTCCTCTCCCATGTATCCTATTAATATCTGCATAGAGCACCTGCAGCCTGTTCCTTACTTTGTGTCCTCGTCAGCTTATTTCAGGGGCACAGCTGCTACAGTGCTAAGCAGCTGCTTAGCTCGTACATGGGAGTTACAATCAGGCAACTTAAGGTGCATGTTTCTTTAAAGCTAGCTCTTCAGCAGCCAACTCCTTGGTATGGATTACCTGCCTGGAGTACATCAGCTGCTATTTGAGATACTGTATACACACAACCTCCACCCCCACCTCACACTGAATTCTGGAACATCTACAGATTATGTCTCCCTGCATTCACCAGTGGACTCTGTGTTCTCACTGACCAGATCAAATCTAAACAGAGATTTTAGTGAAATCAGTGGTCATACCAGCAATATACAAAGGATTCTAAGCAATGAGTCTTTCACATGTCTAGTGCTATTTTTTTCTACAGAATACACTCTGCCCTTGTCTTCCTAATAAAGATGGTTGTGATTGGTTGGCATCTCATGGCACTCCAGACATTACCTCATGGGTTACAGCCCACCCTGATAGGCTAATGATGCACATGACCCAGATCAGATTTCCAGTATATCCAGGTCCCAGGAACCCTGCTCTCCAGTTGTAATTTGTGCATCTGAAAAGGCAAGAAGCATCCAGAGAACCCGTCTGCTCTCATCCTTTAAGGTAGGAAATGCATTTTATTTAGCCCTTTTGGGCTGTTGTTAAGAACTGTGGTTAGCATTTGTGTTACTGTATATGAAGGAGCCTCTGGCTCCCAGAGGTTATCCAATACAGTACATTCATTAGGGATTTCTTTTCATGTGGCTAGTTATGTGATTTATATCTTTCTGGAGGCCTCTCCCGGCATCTTGATCCTCCAACAGCTTGAAAGCCTCGTTCCCTGGTGGGCCTTTCAGACCAGCAACCAGAGTGCTGCCTTCCTCCCAGCCACGTGCACTGTCGTCCCCTAGTAGGCTACGCCGCCAGGAATCTCTCTGATCGCTCTGCTCCCAGCGACTCTGCGGTCTTATCTTGCCTCCGCTCTGAGGGCCTCTCCCTTCTACCTGCCGCGAGTCACCCTTCTCCCTGCGACTCCACAGCACACCAGCGTCCCCTCGAAGCTTTCGAAAATGGCGCCTACTCCGCTGCCTGTTGGTCGGCCCGCGAGTCGCCTCTGCCCCAGCGACTCGGCGGGATTGCCTACACCTCCTCCCTTCCGAAAAGCCCATTGTCTGGGCCCACGATCGCCTCTACTCCCTGCGACTCCGGCGGGTCGTCTGGACTCACGTTCAACCTCAGGCCGCGCCCACTCGTCCAGCCTCCCAGTCTCCTCTGCTCCCCGCGACTCCAGCGAGTTGCCTCCACCTCCTCCTTGCTGCAGGCCCTACACCAGGCCTGCAGGTCGCCTCTACTCCCGAGACTCCGGGCCGTCTAGACTGCAGCCCTCCTTCACCCCTCAGGCCGTGGCCCCCCCAGCCTCGCGAGTCGCCTCTGCTCCCGCGACTCGCATACCTCGACCGCTTCCGCCACCAAACAGATCCAGAGCCCAGCCATGAGTCGCCTGCCCCGCGACTCGTGGCCTATTCCCCCAGCCGCATGCTGCCTACAGCCCTCACTCCCAAAGAAAGCACTACCTGGGTGGGGGTGTGGACAGTGTGACATCCCAGGCCAGACACCGCCTCCCGATCCCTTGGGATAAGGGCCCTCACACGGGAGTCCTAGGACGCCCATCGGGGAGCCTATGGGACGCCCTTCCTCTATCCCAAGCCCCTAGCACAGCACAGAAGCTATTATATGGTCTGGTGGAGGCAGTGATGTTCTTCTGCTACTGCAGGATCCATGTTCAACCTGGGCAGCAGCTTTAAGGACGCCTCTGCCTGGACCACCTATCCCCGCAGACTGTGGTTCCTCCCCACGAGAAGACAGGCGGTCGGGCCAGCGGTTTAGGGCCCTGCAGTGCACTCTCCGGCCCTAAGCCCTCCCTGGTAGGTCTCCACTGCTCCTACAATGCCAACAATGGGGGTCCATCAATGAACAGCAACATTTTTCACAGGGGCTTCAAGCCACTCATTGGCCTCCTTCGTTGGTTTAAAAAAAAAAAAAAAGTTCACTTGGGTCCCTCCCATAGCGACCTCAGTTGGACACCGAGAGCTACTGCCCGGTACTGCCAGCGACCCAGGCAAATCCTGCGACCCCCATTCCCCAGCTCGGGGGTCGTGGCCCCTCCCATAGCGGGCCCGCCTCCCGAGCAGGATCGCCAACCTATGGATAAGGGGGAAATGCTTGGCTACAAGTCTCCACCCACGTGGCTCGGGTAAGGGTCCTCACACAGCTTTTACCACAGAAGCCTCATAACTGGGTCTAAGGGGAAAATGAGAGTCCTTTCCTCCGGCTCAGATCTCGCTCTCTTATCTTGCAGATGGTTAAGGGAAAAGTGCACCCTGCAGCGTGAACCTCCTCCCTCAAACTCCAGGGCCCCTATCGCAGCCTGCCTCATGGACGCACGAGCTGTCCTTGACAGAGAGAACTCCACCACTGGCCCCTTCGCTACCCGGCCCCAGCAACTCGACATGGGTAGACCCGGCTCCTACTGATTCAAAATCAGCAAGCTGTGGTGGCCATGATGGAGAGTCAGCAAAACTTCATGCTAAAGATCATGGAGAAGCTGAGTCACTTACACATAGCAGAGCTAGACTGCCAACGCGAGCCTCTCCGTACACACAGACCCTCCAGAGGAGCCACTGCACCAGAGGAACTGGCTCCCCAGCTTTCCCAGGATGGCACCACTGAAGAAAGGGAGAAAGAGGACGAGTTCGACGAGGGGAGGAGGAGGAGGAACACGGCATGGATTCGGACATAGAGGATCTCGAGCCAACTCCGTCCCTGACCTCTAAACTGTGCGCATTCAAGACTATTCCGGTCTCATGAAGATCATCAAGGCCACCATGGGCCTCGCTATGGAGGAACAAGGAGGGAGAAGACTGAATCAAGCTAGACCCTATGATCCAGCTAAGGACCATCACCCCAGAGACCTTCCCAGTCTGCCCGGCCATTGAAGAACTGATTCACACGAATGGCAATCCACGGATCCGGGCAGAATGCCGAACAGAAGGAACTTACTCAAAATGTACCCGATTCAGGGCGACAAGTCCGACGCCTGGTGCAAGGCCCTCCATCGACCCCCAAGTGGCAGCCTTGAGCAAGAAGACCGTGCTGCGTGGGGACCATAGCACTCAAGGACCCTACCGACAAGAAGATTGAGGACATGCTTAAAAGACTTTCAAAATCAGAAGGTATCATGGCTAAGGCAATGACAGCGGCGATCTATACCTCGAGGCTCAGATCCGCTGGTTGGAGGAACTGCAGGAGCAGGGAAGTCCAAGTCGAGGGAGGCTGAACTATTAGACTGCACTCTTGATGCAGCCAGGCACCTTGCCGACATGGCAGTGGGACCTTGCACCTCCAGGCCAGGGCGTCCGCCATCATAAATCGGGCCCAGAGCACTATGGCTGAAACTCTGGGAAGCCGACTCAGAATCTAAGACTTTGCTTCAAAATTTACCCCTTAAGGGGGTTCATGTATTTGGGGAAGGCCTCAGACTTATCTGAAACAGAGGAAGAGGTAGGGACCTCTTAAGGAATAGATCAAGACCTCACATCTACCAGCTGCTAGATCTAGGTTCCGGCCCAGGGCCAAGAACCAAAGCCGCAGGAACCCTACCACAGAACCATTCCTTTCGGAGTCGGGTCCCCACATCCTTCTCTCACTACTCCCGCCTCAACAGCTACAGTCCCTCCTCCTTCAGACCTAGAGGTCAAAGGTCAGGAGGCTGTGGAAGAGGATCTAGGGAAAACAGTGCTGCCTCCCCGAGAACCCCTCGGTACCCCAGTCGGACAGCGGTTGGTTCTGTTCGCCCACCGCTGGAGATCACCACGTCCGACAGGTGGGTCCGGGACGTGGTCTCCAGGGGATACACCATAGAGCTGACTCACCAGTCCATACCTCAACGGTTCGTCTCCGCCCCCATCTCCAGAAGGAGGGCTCGCCACACCAGGTACAGAGTATCCTGGCAGATCTGATCCAGAACAGGGCCATTCAACCAGTCCCAGTTCAGGAGCAAGGGGAAGGCATGTACTCCATCTTCTTCCTAGTGCCCAAAAAGTCGGGGAGCTCAGGCCCATCCTGGACCTAAAGCGTCTGAACAAATACGTGCTCGCTTCGGTTCAAGATGGAGGCGGTCCGGTCCATCCCTCACGGGGATCAGAGTAGGCGACTTCTAACCTCCATCGATCTAAGGACGCCTACATATCCCCATCATCAAGAGCCACAGAAGGTTTCTACACTTCCACGTTCTGGGTCAACACTTCCAGTACCGGGCACTCCTATTCGGCCTGTCCTCAGCCCCAGGGTCTTCACCAAGGTCTCCATCACCTTGGTGGCCAGGCTCAGGAACAAGGGCTGGACATAGTTCCGTACCTAGACGACTGGCTCATCGCCGCACGGTCCAGAGCTCAGGCGCACGCTCATACACAGCTCGCGCCGTATGGGCACTCAAGGACCACGGTTGGGTGGTGAACAAGGAGAAACCAGCTCCGTCCAACCCAACAGATCGAGCATCTGGGGCCATCATCAACTCAGCAGACGGCTGGGCAAAGCCGACCCAGTGCGGATCCGCAGTCTCCGAAAACTGGCCGGGCAGTTAAGGTCGCACCGTCGCACCACAGTGGCAGAGGTCGCAAAACTCCTGGGCTGCATGGCCTCCGGCATCGACCTCATCCCATGGGCCAGGTGGCACATGCGTCCGCCTCCAACACTTCATCCTGGCAACGGACGCCAACGGGTTCAACCTGCACCGCACGGTACAGCTACCCGCAGAAGTGAGATCTTCCTGAGGTGGTGGGTCACCCGAAATCTGTCCAGAGGAGTCCCACTGGAACCACCTCCCCGATTCCAATCGAGACAGACGCGAGCCTCTCCGGTTGGGGAGCCTGCCTGGGACGAGTCGGCGCAGGCACCTGGTCCCCAACGGAGGCCCTACTTTCAATAAATGTTCTGAGATGAGAGCGGTGTTCCACGCTTAAGGGCCTTCCAGCACATCATACAGGGGCAGTCGGTCCTGATCAAATCAGACAACCGCGTGGCGGTGGCATACATAGCAAAACAGGGGTACCAGAAGCAAGGCCATGTCACGGGAAACCACCAGAGTAATGAGCTGGGCTCAAACTCACCTATCCCACCTAGGAGTGGTCCACTTAGCCGGAAACTGAACATAGGCGGATTGGCTCAGCCGCCAGCAGATTCATCCCGAGAATGGCGTCTTCACCCAGACCTGTTTCGTCTAATCCAGACAGCGTGGGCCCGTGTCCATAGACCTAATGGCATCAGGGACAAGCCCAGGCGGACAGGGTACTTGTCCAGGTTCAAATGCGTGCACTCCCAGGGCACAGGCGCCCTGTCTCAGGAGTGGCCTCGCACGGCGCATATGTGTTTCCCGCTGCCCTCATTCCTCAAGTCGTGGAAAAGATCCGAGATCCAGAATCACTGTCATCCTGGTGGCCCCATACTGGCCCGAAGATTGTGGTTCTAGCGATCACAGAGATTGCCTTGGCCAGCTTCCGATTCCGACCAGGCCAGATATGCTGTCGAGGGTCCCTTGATGCACTCATCCCCTCGAACTCTGAAACTCACGGCTTGGCTCCTGAGAGGGACCGACCATCGGCCTCCGGGTACCACGAGTCGGTCATAGGCACGCTCCTCCGGTCGCGGTCATGCCTCCACCACCTCTACATACGAGAGGCAATGGGCGTCTTCTCACAGTGGTGCCAACGTCGGGAGCTCGGTACCAGAACAAGCCGATCTCCCCACTATCCTGTTGTTCCTGCAGCAAGAGGTGGATAGAGGACTGGCACCCTCCTCATTGAGGTTGCAGCTGGCAGCCATAGGGGCAGCCAGAGGTCTGGTTGAGGGCACCACCAGGAGCCCACCCAGATGCAGTCCGGTTCATAAGGGCCGTGGACCTCATGCGACCCAGGACCAGACCCGGGTTGCACCCTGGGACCTACCTCTGGTACTGGACTCCCCTAAGGGCACCACCACTACGAACCCTCGCCAAGCAGACCTCTTCTGGGTAGGCCTGAAGACCGTTTTTCTCGTGGCCATCTGCTCGGCCAGGAGAATGGGGAGCTTCGGTGCGCTATCCTCCTGACCGCCCTACACCACCTTCAGCCCCGAAGGAGTACGGCTTCGACTGTCCCGCATTCCAACCGAAGATCCCCAATGGTTCCATAGGGAACAACCAATAGACCTACCCACCCTGACCTGCCCTACTCCACAGGACGGGAGGAGTTCACGGACCCTCTGGACATCGGGTCAGCCTCTCGGTCTACCTGGCCAAGTCTCAACCCATCCGCAAGACGGAGAGACTCTTCATCATCTCGAAGGGTCAATGACAGGGCTAGCGCGTCCAAAACCACCATCGCAGGCTGGATCAAGCGGGTCGTGCTCCGCGCTCTCTGGAGAAAGCGCCTGACCCCACAGGGGATCAGAGCTCACCCACAAGGGCGGTCTCCACCTCCCATGGAACGAGCGACTGGTATCTCCTGAGGATATCTGTGGGGCTGCTACTTGGGCTCCCTACACACCTTTGCGAGGCACTACAGGCTAGAGCAACTCCAGGCCTTCAGGCCGGCCTCGCCTCCCACGCCCTTGCAGCGGCCACCTCTCTCGGTCCCTCCGATCCATCCGAATCCCACCCAGAGACTTAAACTGCTTTTTATCTCCCATGAGGTAATGTCTGAGTGCCATGAGATGCCAACCAATCACAATGGGTGTTTACTCACCTGGTAAAGGTGATTGTGTTGGTTAGCGTCCATGGCACTCAAACCCTCCGGTATGATCGGAGCGTACCACAAGAAGAGGAAGGAAGAGATTCAAGAGGTCCCTACTCCTTCAGACTTATTCCGCTGCAACAGAGATCAAGTCGAACCATGGTTCGAGGTAGTGTGTACAGAATAGGATAATTCAGGCCTCTGGCCCCACTATTGTACCCTGTCGCTGCATATCTCATCCTTAAATTGTCATTATTGTGTGTATTGCTTGCTTGTGTTATATTCTCTTTCAGCTATGGAAAATCAAACTGGAGAGCAGGGGTTCCTGGGACCTGGATATACTGAAACCTGATCTGGGTCATGTGCATCATTAGCCTATCAGGTGGGCTGTAACCCATGAGGTAATGTCTGAGTGCCATGGATGCCAACCAACACAATCACCTTTACCAGGTGAGTAAACACCCATTTCTAAATAACATTAGTTGGCTCTATACCTAACACCCCCTCACACACAAAAATATCTGACCTATTCAACCTCCTGGCATAACTGCAGAACAGTGGGTGTAAGCATAACCACGTAATATCATTAGGTTATATTCACATTTTTCTTTCTTTATAACCCTAAACCTCACTACTACAATCAGTATGTACAGGGTTGCAAAAGCTGTAGAAGTGGTTACTTCAGGATCTGTTTATTTTTCCCAGTTATTCCAGGAGTCAGGAAGCCTTACCACAGATGCCACTACTTCTGTACCTACCACAGGTCACAATATATCCTGCAACCAGCATGGCTACAATTCTATAGCTATGCTATGCATTAACAAGCATAACATTTTATGTGTGTCAACACTGAAAATTGTGTATAGCCTAGAGATTAGAGTAACAAGCTGTGAATGGGCTTGGTACATCCTGCAAGTTAGGGTTGGATTCCCACAACCTCCATTTGCATACTGTGTGACTTTGAGCAAGTGCTAATCTCCCTGTGCTCTCAGGTCACCCTTTAAAACAGGTACTTGTATCTAGTGGGCTGCACCAGTTACCAAAGACTAAAATAAAAATAAACACTGTAGCCTTTCTTCTTCATTTTATGACTGCTTTAGCATTTCTGCTGCTTTAGGCTACAGTTTCAGCACTGAGCTGGCAGTATAGCTTAGAGGTTAAAGTAAGGAGCTATAAACAAGTCTGGTGCATCCAACAGACTTGGGTTTGATTTCCACAGACTCGCATATATACTGTGTGACCCTGAGCAATTGCTCCCAGGTAGCACCTGAAAACAGGTCTTGGGCCTAGTGGCCCTACCCAGTTACCAAAGAATAAAATAAATAATGAAATATAAGGAGCAACCTATAGGCTTTCATCAGTAGTCACAATATGTTGTTTTTGAACACTCATTAACATCATTTCTGGTGACTAAAATAATATAGCATGCAGCAGGCAGTGCTCCATGACTTTATAGGACAATGGTTGTAGTAAAACCAGGACCACCTTGTAAATAAGTATCGTTCATTGGAGCCTTTTCAAGGTAAAACCCACATGCACTCTGCTGGTTTTGTACTCTCTGAGACACACACACACACACACACACACACACACTTTGGTGTTAATTTTCAGGGAAGCAATTAAGCACTTGACAATGTATTGCCCTTGTCACATTCCATTCCTAGGGAAAGGCTGATTTACACACAACTTGGATTTCAGATTTTTTCATTTCTGAATACTACTAATTTTATCTGTATTTAAAGTGAGTTCTTTGCAAAGTCTGTCACTATTTGATAAAGAGCACTGCATAGCTTGAAAGTTTAAATTCTATAAATCTCTTAAATCTTAAATTTCTTTTTTGTGCCAGTGGGGGAAAGTGCGTAGCAATTAGTCAGTACAATTCAGTGAACTCATCTGATCTTACTCTCGTTGACTTCCAGTGAATGTATGTGGTGTGTACGAGACTTACGACAACACACAGACTTAAGATAACAGGTTAGTAAATCCTGTATCAGAAATGGGGGTCAAAATGTACATTCTGACCCTTACTTTTGAAAGTGAGGGGTCAGCTGACTCTCTCTGACCCAGCAGCTCTGCCGCCAATGCACACTGCTGGCTTTTGAATCTCCCACTTCTGCAGCCAAGCTATGACTTCAGCAGCAGGAACTGGGGATTTCTGGTAACAGCAAATATCGGCTTGGGAGTCAGCAGAATCAGCTTGATGTAATCTATGATACTGCAGTAAACAGTAAGTAAACAAATGTCTTTGCCCACAAGTTGCAGATTGAAAAGCCCTTCACTTTGATGTTGGGTTCTTAGTGCTGACTGTTCCCCTTTAAAGGTGCAGAACAGAGGTTTCTTGAATTACTGTATTCCCTCCACATCCTTGGTGTAATGAAAAGGAAGTGACCTTTACAGGAAGTCATGCATATTGTTTGTACTTTCTATAAGCATCTTATGAGTTTATAACTGAAAATGGATTAGTTGAAATAATAAACATAAAATTAAAAAAGAAATATTTCAAGATAAAATTATTTTTACATTTGCAAAAGCTATTGGATCAGCTAGCTTGGTGGCCTAAGGAGACCCAGGTTCCTACCAAGACCCAACTCCCATGTGGAAAACCCAGATTTATGCCATGACCAGACTCCCATGTGAGAGACCCAAGTTTGCATCTTGACCCAATTTCCATATGTAATACCCTGGTTTACAATGTGACCCGACTCCCATGTGTAATATCCAGGTTTACAATGTGACCCGACTCCTATGTGTAATACCCAGGTTTACAAAGTGACCCAACTCCAATGTGGAATACTGAGGTTTACAATGTGACCCTACTCCCATGTGTAATACCCAGGTTTACAATGTGACCCAACTCTCATGTGTAATACCCAGGTTTACAGTGTGTCCTGACTTCCATAAGTAATACCCAGGTTTACAGTGTGACCTGACTCCATGAGTAATACCAGGTTTACAGTGTGACCCAACCCCATGAGAACCCAAGTTTGCATCTTGACCCAACTCATACGGTAATACCCAGGTTTACAATATGACTTGACTCCCATGTGTAATATCTTGGTTTACAATGTGATCTGATTCCCATGTGTAATACCCAGGTTTGCAATGTGACCCAACTCCCATGTGATAGACCTAAGCTTGCATCTTGACCCGACTCCCATGTGTAATACCCACGTTTACACGTGACTCACTCCCATGTGTAATACCCAGGTTTACAATGTGACCCAGTTCCCATGTGTAATATCCAGGTTTCACAACGGGACTCGACTTCCATGTGAAAGACCCGCGTTTCCATCTTCACCCAACTCCCATGAGTAATACTCTGGTTTACAGTGTAACCTGACTCCCAAGTCGAGACCCAGGTTTGTGCCATGACTCTATTCCCATGTGGGAGACCTAGGTTTGCATCATGACCCAATCCCCATGTGAAAGACCTAAGTTTACACCATGATGCAACCCCATGTGGGACTCGGAGACTTAGGTTTGCATCAAGAGATGACTCCCATTTGGGATACCTAGGTCTACACAATGACCCAATTCCCAATGTGGGAGACCTAGGTTTACATCATGACCTGACTCCATGTATGACACCTAGGTCTGTATCGTGAATTGACTCCCATGTGGGAGGACCTAGGTTTACACCACAATCGCAAGTGTGGGAGACCTAGGTTTGCACCGTGACACAATGCCCATGTGGGAGACCTAGGTTTGCACCATGACTGACTCCTATGTGGGAGACCTAGGTCTGCATTGTGACCTGATTCTTGTGGTAGACCTACATTTCCACCATGACCAGACTCCCATGTGGAAGACTTAAATATGCTCCGTGATCCGACTCTCATGTGTGGATCCAGGTGTATAATTAGTTAATGGACAGCAGACAGAGGATGGTGGTAAATGGCACTCACTCTAATGATGGAAGAGTGACCAACAAGGTACCAAAGCACTCAGTACTGAGACTAGTCCTCTTCTTGTCTTCATAGAGGATATTGGAAGAACTGGAAGGAAGGTATGCTTTTGCAGATGATATCAAAATCCACAAAGGTGTGGATACTTAGAAGGTAGTGGACAGAATGTACAAGGATCTTGGAAAACTGATGGATTGGTCAAAAGCATAGCAGTTGGGGTTCAATACCAAGAAGTGCCAGATCATGCACCTAGGGCATGGGAACCTAGGAACTGAGTATAGGATGAGTGGAGTACTGACAGTCATTAAGCTGGAATGGGACCTAGGAGTTATCATATCTGAGAACCTCAAAGTGGCAAAGCAGAGTGACAAAGCAGTAGCAGTAGATAAGGCTAGTGGGATACTGGGGAACATAAGAAGGTATCTCCAACAGGAGGAAGGATGTGGTACTGTCACTGTATCGTTCACTGGTGAGACCCTACCTGGAGTACTGTGTCCAGTTTTGAGACCGCAACTCAGAAAGGACATGGGTTAGAAGCAGTCCAGTAGACAGTAACTAAAATGGTGCAGGCGTTGTCGAGAAGCCTACCATGAAAACTGAGGGATCTCAACATGTACACCTAGAAAGAGGAGAGATAAGGACATGTGAGGTACCCCAATGGTGGTAAAATGGATGTTAATGTGGCTAGGTCTCCACTACAGTATAAAAAGGGTAGATAAAGCAACTGTGTCATGATGACACCAGTAACGTGCAACAAATTACTAACACAGGTCCCAAGTAGGTGGATGGTGGCACCTGACAAAGAGAGCTGGAGTCAGAAACAGATTCCAAATACTCTTCAGGATTTTATTCACACAAATGGGGAAAGGAAACACAGTCACAGGAACTCAGATCCCTACTCTCCTGTACAAGGAGGACTCTAAATCAAATGACTGTAACAGCTCCGCTTTTGAGCATTCTAAACTCCATACCCTGTATGACGGTGACTTTATGCACACTTTCAATAATCAACTGTAACAGCTCCGCTTTATGAGCATTCTAGCTACTAAGATCAGTAAATCACTATGCAGTTTCTAATACTACCCTGAGGTGCACCTCTACCTAGGGCCTATTACCTGGAGTACTCCATTCTAAGGAACTCCTAAAACATGTCACTACAGGACTCTACATATGCCCTAAGAGACAGGTCATGCACAGTTAAATTTTCTCCATCGTCGAGAAGACACTTGGTTGCAGGATATGAAACACAAGGTGAACAACTTGGCTGAGTGGCTGGAATGAGTTAAAAACTAAGGGAATGCACAGAGGATTTTGAACAGGCCATGAGTTCTCAGCCACACCCACCTCTCTAGGGTTGCCAGAATTTCAGAACAACGTAAAGATTTCCTCGGCTCAAAACCCACTGAGGGCCGCCAGAACTGAAACAAACAGACTCCGGCCACAGCCCACTTCTTGACTGCCAGAGGAGAAGAAGAAAAAGAAGATACTGCACAAACAGCCACAGACTGCTTCTGGACTGCTGGGAGAAGAAGATGCTGAACACCCAGCCACAGCCCCTTCTGGACTGCTGGGACATAAAGAAGATGCAGAACATCCAGCCACAGCCCACTTCTTGACTGCTGGGAAATGAAGAAGATGCTGAACACCTAGCCACAGCCCACATCTGGACTGCCTGGAGAAGAAGATGCTGAACACCCAGCTACAGCTCACTTCTGGACTGCGGGACATGAAGAAGATACTTAACACCCAGCCACAGCCCACTTCTGGACTGCCAGGACATGAAGAAGATACTGGCAGAAGGAAGGCTGTAGAATGTGAGAGAACAACAGGGTTCTGGACACCAAGGCTGGATGAGCCAAGGATTAATATAAAATAAGAAACAGGATGATGATGCAGGGGCTGAAACAGAAGATCTGGATGGCACTTTGGTACGGATGACAAAACAAGAAAATGGACTGTACCTTTGTAGTATGCCAGGCCTTACAGTGTGAACTGGAGAGTGGAAAATAATAAATAGCACAAAAACAAATTGGGGGCTCACCCTCGATTCAGAAAAAACAACAGGAAGTGTTCACTACCTGAGAGTAGCAGAGTTCCAAAGAACCAGCTACCACAATGTGAGCTAGTAAGCACCACTTCATATGACTAGAAATAGTGTAAATGTTTGTTTATAGTACAAAACAGTGCAAAACACGCAGCTGCGCAACCCAAAAAACAGAGGCTAATTGTAAAGCAATTTCATTTGCTAAAAAGTTGATAATTAAATATTGCACTAAAATAGAGTTCTAGTCAGTACCAAAGTCCAGAATAAATTCTCAAGTGTCTATTGCAGCTAGATATTATTATTTTTGTTGTTTCATGGCATTCCAGGTAAAAAGGATCTCCCAAGGATAAAATGTAAGGAAAATACTTTGCCAAAGGGATAATCAATCAAAAACAACCAAAACATTCTTACTTCTCAGAAGACCTCTGAAAGATTAGGATCACAGTGCACTTGAAAATGTAAAGATTCCAAATTGTTGTCGGTGCTAACAATGAGATCTAAAAGTAAGAAAAACACCTGGTGTAGTGAAAGACATTGACTCAATGCAATAATTGTATTTAGAATAATGCGTAAAGGACCAAAACCGTAACCAAAAAATGCCACTTTCAAACACACCACCATGCCTCATGCTGCAACCCCATCAACTTCATGGGCATGGATATAGGACGCTAATGTTTCAACTATCATCATCATCAGAGCATGCCCAATAATGTGCAGTAGTGCTTTTAACTTACTGGCCACTTGAAAGTGATAAAAAGTGAATGGAGTCGATAAAAGGTATTTTTGTGCTGAAAACCCCTATATATATATGACATGCAGTTAAAACCAGCTTGCTCATCGTACAACACTTACATAAAGTGAGTTATTTATAAAACTATCCAAGCTGAAAAATGAAAATATAAAATTCTAAAGCCCATGAGACATTTAAAGCACACATAGATTGAAGACTACAAAGACCTTCAACCAGAGCCTGCAAGTCATAGTTGAAGGTGGCTGAAAAACACATCTGAAGATACAACCAGCCAGAGCCTGCAAATCATGATTGGAGGGAACAGATGAGAAAAGGAAAGGAGTACAATAACACACAACCTAAAGATATAACCAACCAGAGCCTACAATTTGTAGTTGTAAAAGGAGCCAGAATAAAAGTGTTTTTTTTGGGGGATTGCTAAAAGTATAATAAAATCTTCAGATTGGAATATTATGCTAATAGCCCAAATACCTCAACAGCGGAATGTCGTCATTCAACCCATTTAGGAACAATGTATTTAATGTACATATCCAGTATGCTTCACATTGTAGCAAAAGATCACCTAAATCTCCCCTCAAAACCAATTTCCACTTTTTCAATCCCAGTAAATCACAGGTAGGACACAGCCATGCCTTGCCTATTGATAATATCTAGCCATGGCATAATCAAGATTCATATTCTTAATTGCAGTCTTATGTTCACCAGTTCTCAACTTTAAAGATCTTCTGTCTGTCCGACATAACCTTTACCACAAGGACATGAAAGCAAGTAAATTATTCCAGTTGTGCTACAATTAATAAAATGTTTGATATCAAACTTCTTTCCAGGACTAGGATGCATAAAAACTTTACATTATTAGTATTAGCACAATGTGTGCAATGTCCACAATGAACATGTCCATTCTTTTTTGGTAACCAATGTCCTTGTTGCTGTAATTTTGGCAATGTTGCTGATGTCAATCGGTCTTTTAAAGTCTGGCCATGCTGAAACGATACTCTTGGGATTTTATCTGACAGATGTTTCAATCTGTTATCTAATTTTAGCAGGCCCTAATAATCTGCCTCATTTTATTTCCCAAAGGGTTATAGTCAGTCACAAATGTGAGGTCTGTCATCTTCTTCTTGAATTCATAGAAACATAGAATTTGACGCAGATAAGGATCACTTGGCCCACCAGTCTGCCCATTTCCCTACCTAATGGATAAGCTGCAGATCCTAGCTAACCAACAGCCTACTTCTTCCACCCCTCCACCCCGAGAATTGCCTTATGTCTGTCCCATGCATTCTTGAATTCCACCACTGTTTTGACTCCACAGCCTCCTCAGGAAGGCTGTAACATCATCCTCAACCCTCTCCGTAAAAATAACTTCCTCATATTACCTCTGAGCTGGCCCCCCCGTGCATCATCATCAGATTGTGCCCCTTGTTCTTGTACACCTCTTTTTTCTGAAAGATGCTACCCTCTGGACTTTGTTGATTCCCTTGAGGTATTTGAAAGTTTCAATCATGTCCCCCACTCCTCTCTCTCCTTGAGGCTATGCATATTAAGATCCTTAAGTCTCTCTTGATATGTCTTCTGGTGCAGACCCTGCAGCATTTTAGTTGCCCTCCTCTGGACTTCCCCCATCCTGTCTAAGTCTTTGCAGAGATTGGGTCTCCAGAACTGCATGCAGTACTCAGATGGGGTCTCACCAGCTGTCTCAGAGGAATAACAACTTCCTGTTTTCTACTGGTGATGCCTCTCCTATGCATCCCAGTATCCCACCAACCCTGCTCACTGCCCTCTCACATTGCTTGCTCACCTTTAGGTCATTGATGCACAGTGTGGGGTGGAAAGGATGAGAAGGGACTTGGCAAGGTTAGAGGAATGGTCAAATGTATGGCAGCTTAGATTCAATGCTAAGAAGTGCAAGTAATGCACCTGGGAAACAAAACCCAGGGAAGAGTACACAATGGGGGTGAGATACTAATAACAAAAATGGAAAGGGACCTGGGGTAGTCATATCAGATGACCTAAAGGTGGGCAAGCAATGTGAGAAGGCAGCAAGGAGGGCTGGGGAGATACTGGGATGCATAGGGAGAGGCATCACCAGTAGAAAACAGGAAGTTATTATCCTCTGTACAGACAGCTGGTGAGACCCCATCTGGAGTACTGTGTGCAGTTCTGGAGACCCAATCTCCATAAAGACATAGACAGGATGGAAGCTGTCCAGAGGAGGGCAACTAAAATGGTGCAGGGTCTGCACCGGAGGACATATGAAGAGAGACTTAAGGAGCTTAATATGTATAGCCCTCGAGGAAAGGAGGGAGAGGGGCACGATAGAAACTTTCAAGTACCTCAAGGGAATCAACAAAGTCCAAGAGGGTAGCATCTTTCAAAAAGAGGTGTGCAAGAACAAGAGGGCACAATTTGAAGATAGAGGGGCGGGCTCAGAGGTAATTTAAGGAAGTATTTTTTCACAGAGAGGGTTGTGGATGCATGGAATGGCCTTCGGAGGAGGTTGTGGAGTCAAAATCAGTGGTGGAATTCAAGCATGCATGGGATAGTCCATAAGGCAATTCTGGGGGTGGGGTAGAAAAAGTAGGCTGCTGGTTAACTAGGATCTGCAGCTTATCCAGTAGGTAGAAATGGGCAGACTGGGTGGGCCAAGCGGTCCTTATCTGCCGTCAAATTCTATGCTATGTTTCTATGTTTCTATCTGATATGACTACCCCCAGGTCTCTTTCCATTCTTGTTGTTGTTAGTATCTCACCCCCACTGTGTACTCTTCACTTGGGTTTTGTTTCCCAGATGCATTATTTTGCACTTCTTAGCATTGAATCTAAGCTGCCATACATTTGACCATTCCTCCAACCTTGCCAGGTCTCTTCTCATCCTTTCCACCCACCTTTGTATCAACTCTATTGCAGATCTTTGTGTCGTCTGCAAAGTGACATACTTTTCCTTCCAGTCCCCTGCAATGTTGCTTATAAAGACATTAAAGAGGACTGGTCCTAGTACTGAACCCTGCAGTGCCCACTAGTAACCCCTTTCTTCAGAGTGGACTCCATTTACTATTACCTTCTGTGTCCTGTTCTCCAGCCAATTTTTGCCAAGGCTACCATCTTGGAACCCACTCCCAGGCTGGCCAACTTATATTAATCTTTTGTATGGGACTATGTCAAATGCCTTGCTAAAGTCTAGGTAGGCCATGTCTACAGCCCCTCCCTGATCTACTACTTTGGTCACCCAGTCAAAGAAATCTATTAGATTCATCTGACATGACCTTCCCGCTTTGAATCCATGCTGCATTGTGTCCTGCTCCTCTGGCCTCTAGGTACTGGGCCAGGTGCAATCAGGAGTGGGCTGTGGAGCAAAACTCTCCAAATCCTGGGAGGAGGTGGTTGTTTGCCCCAGTACTAGCACTTCCTGGGGTAATGGGGCAGCCTTGGTATTGGTGAGTGACCAGGCAACACTGCCTCATCCAGCTTGGGCTGTGGACATATGGATGTGTCGTTAGGGGTGATGGGAGGGTGATGTGTGTGATTTTGATCCTTGATGCCCTAAGCTCCTGTGGTGGGAACAAAGTAATCATAGTAAAATACATCACTGAGTGGTAGTGACGACAGAGAGGTTCTTGCTAATAGATTGTGATATCATATAATCAAGCCACACCCCTCAGATCAAACAGTATTTAAGATGCACAAGTAGTTGGGCCAACAGTGGAGCAGACACCAGCCACAAGCAAGGAACTACTTAAACACTGGTACAATATACACTTTACTATCAACTTTAAGAACATATTGCTAAGGAAAAGGACATTGAAAGATGAAAAACATTACTTCATTATAAAAGACTGAAGCACTAAGTTAGTACTATGGTAAAAACATTAATCATTTTATAATGAGATGCCTAATAGTAGCCATAGCTCTGAAATGGAGCTCAAAAGTGGACAGGTTAAGGCATTAAAACCATAGTAATGAAACCAGGTCACCGTGCAGATGTTAGTTAGGATGTTAGCCATGGTTACTACCCCTGCCTTGCACCCATGGTAGCTCCAGACAAGGCTAAAAGCCTAGGCTCATTAGACTCCTTAGACTGGGGGGTCATTCCATAATATAGCACAAAACAGTGCAGTACCTCTACCCAGAGTATGAGTAGGCCAGGTCAAGTTTGCAGTACCAACTCACCTCCCACAGATTAAGAACACCACCCTGGAACTCATCAATTGCAATACTCAAATTTGGCAACATCACAATTAAGAGCCTCACTGACAATCATATGCTTACTAATAATATGCTCACACACACACATACACGCACACACACACATAAGAAACTAACAATAGGACTTTAGGCAATTGTAGAGCTGGTCTTCTAAGTGAACTGGGTTGTTAGGAAATATGCTACATGACAATTATCCAGCGGTTCAAGCCCTCTAAGAGGAATAAGGCCCAACCTCACACCACACAAGGGATCCTCTGCTAACTCTGCTGTCAGCCCCACTACCTAAATCCTAAATCTCACAGCAATTACAGGCCCCAGCAAGAAACTTTACTTTCAGGTAACTAATTGCCTGGGATCTTGCACTGGTACACTTAGATAACCACCGCAAGCTTCAATAATGAACCCTACCCAAGTGACTTTTTCTAGCAAACAACAGAACCATGAAATTGTAATCCAAAAGGGAGACTTGTAATCTAACAGGAAAGTTTAACTTGCCTTGTACCCACATGGGCTTCAAGTGTTTCTGGAATCTAGCTAGCTAGCTAGGCCAGTACTCTTGTGTCTGGTCATCCACTTTTCAGGAGCTGAGTGGGGACACAAAATGCTCTGTGGTGGTCTGGATGGGTTTTATCTGCAGCCTAGCAATATAACCTAGAGCTTGGCAGTATAGCCTATAGGTTAGAGTAATGAGCAGTGAACGAGCTTGGTACATCCAGCAGTCCAGACCTGGGTTTGATTCTCACAACCTCCACTTGCATACTGTGTGACTCTGAGCAAGTCACTCAACCGCCCAGTGCTCCCAGGTCACCACAGAAAACAGGCACTTGTGCCTAGTGGGCCTACCCGTTACCAAAGACTAAAAAAAAAAAAAGATAATGCAGAAACCAGCAGCCCCCAGAATGTCAGTCACTCTCTGGGCCACCTTCTTTAAGCAGTCACAAGCAGTATGGTAAGTTCCAGTGGAAGTTTAGAAACATAGAAACATAGAAGCATAGACTTTGATGGCAGATAAGGACCGCTTGGCCCACCTAGTCTTCCATTTCCCTACCTGGAGGATAAGCTGCAGATCCTATTTAACCAACAGCCTATTTCTTCCTACCCACCACAAAATTGCCTTATGTTTGTCCCATGCATTCTTGAATTCTCCACAGTTTTAGACCCCACAATCTCCTCAGGAAGGCTATTCCATGTGTCCACCACCCTCTTTGTGAAAAAATACTTCCTCACATTGCCCTGACAGTCCCCTCTATCTTCAAATTGTGTCCCCTTGTTCTTGCACATCTCTTTTTCTGAAAGATGCTACCCTCTTGGACTTTGTTGATTCCACTGAGGTACTTAAACATTTCTATAATGTCACCCCTCTCCCTCCTTTCCTCAAGGGTATACATATTAAGCTCCTTTAGCCTCTCCTCTTATGGCTTCTCTTGCAGACCCTGCACCATTTTAGTTGCCCTCCTCTGAACTGCCTCCATCCTGTCTATGTCCTTGCGGAGATGGGGTCTCCAGAACTGGATGCAGTACTCCAGATGGGGTCTCACCAACTGTCTGTTCAGGGGATAACAACTTCCTGTTTTCTGCTGGTGATGCCTCTCCCTATACATCCCAGTATCCCCCCAGCCCTCCTACCACCTTCTCACATTGCTTGCCAACCTTAAGGTCATCTGATATGATTACCCCAGGTCCCTTTCCATTTTTTTGTTGTTGTTACTACCTCCCCCATTGTGTAATCTTCCCTCGGTTTTTTCCCAGGTGCATTACTTTGCACTTCTTTGCACTGAATCAAGCTACCATGCTTGAACCATTCCTCCAACCTTGCCAAATCCTTCTCATCCTTTCCACGCCTCCTTGTGTATCAACCCTGTTGCAGATCTTTTGCCATCTGCAAAGAGGCATACTTTTCCTTCCAATCCCTCTGCAATGTCACTTATAAAGACATTAAAAGGACTGGACCCAGTACTGAACCCTGCGGTACCCCACTAGTAACCCCTCTTTCTTCAAAGTGGACTCCATTTACAATTACCTTCTGTGTCCTGTTCTTCAGCCAATGTTTTACCCAGGCTACCACCTGGGACCCACTCCAAGCTGATTAATTTGACTACTAATCTTTTGTGTGGGACTGTGTCAAATGCCTTGCTAAAGTCTAGGTAGGCTATGTCCATAGCCCTCCCTGGTCTACTACTTTGGTCACCCAGTCAAAGAAATCAATTAGGATCGTCTGACATGGCCTTCCCCTGTGAACCCATGCTGCCTTGGGTCCTGGCCCACACTGGCCTCTAGGTACTCAACAATTCTTTCCTTCAGAAGTGATTCTATCACTTTCCCTACCACAGAGGTCAAACTGACAGGTCTGTAGTTTCCTGCCTTTGTCTTGCTCCCACTTTTGTGAAGGGAATCACATCAGCCTTCTTCCAGTTCTCAGGTACCACACCATCTTCCCATGATTTGTTATAAAGGGTAGTCAGTGGTGTCACTAGTTCTCTGCTTAATTCTTTTATAATTCTGGGGTGAATTCCATCTGGCCCCATTGCTTTGTCCACCTTCAGTTTTAGGAGTTCTTTCAGAACACTTTCTTCTGTGGAAGGACTGGGATCGACCCCAGAGTGCTTCTGTTAATTGGATTAGGCACCTCTCCACATCCTCTTTTGTGAATACCGAACAGAAGTATTCATTCAGTACCCTGCTTTTCACTGCCACTCTCTGCCCACCCACCATCCATTCTATTCAGCCTCACTATCCCTCCCTTTGTCTTTCTATGCAGCCTGATATACCTATAAAGGTTTTATCCCCTTCTTAACCGAGTTGGCTATCTTTTCCTCAGTTTGTGCCTTTGCTATTCTGACTACCCTCCTGCTTCCTTCTGCCTTAACTGGTACAGTTCTCTGTCCTGCTGCTTCTGTGTTTTCTTATGCTTCCTAAATGCTGTCTTTTTCTCCTAACCTTCACCGCCACTTCTTTTGAGAACCATAGTGGCTTTTCTTTCATTTGATTTGTTTATTTGCTTCACACAAAGGCTTGTTGCCTCTGTGATGGCAGTTTTGATATTTCCTCATTGTTGCTCCACCCTCCTTCTAGCCTGTTTGCTAGGGCTTTTCTAAGGCACTCTCCCATCTTGCCAAAGTCAGCCGTCCTGAAGTCCAGAACCCTCACTTTCGTGTGGCTTGACTCTGTAGCTGAGTTTATCGTGAACCACACTGTTTGGTGGTCACTTGTTCCCAAATGGCTACCCACTTCTAGATCTGAGATCCTCTCACTGTCCCCATTTGAGAAGCGAGGTCTAGATTGCTCCCTCACAGTAGGTTCCAAAACTGGGCGTGCCACCTGAAGGGCATCAAGAATGGCCCTGCTTTGGATGTGGCTACAGCAAAGTGCTCCAGTTAACATCTGGCATATTAAGGTCCCCATCAACAGTATTTCTCCTTTCTCTGCCATCCTAAGTATGCCTTCTATCATATCCTTGTCCATTCCCCTCCCTGACATGGGATCTGTATACAACCCCTGTGTGGATTGTGGTGCCATTTCCAGTCTCTAAGGTGACCCACAGTGCCGCCTCTCCTCCTGTTTACTCTTTTGTTCAGTTGCTTTTATCTCTTCCCTTACATAGAGCTACTACCCCCCCTTCTGCCCTCCCTGTCTCTCCTGTAGGTTGTGTACCTGGTATATTAACATCCCAGTCATGGTTCTCTGTGTACCATGTTTCTGTGACTGCTAGGATATCCAGGCATCCCTCTTCCATCAAGGCCACCAGTTCAGGGAGCTTGTTGCCCAGACTATGGGCGTTGGTACTCATTACCCTCCATTTCTTGATGGCCTTACCCCTTTTGCCCAATCCAGTCCTTATTACATTAGTCACTTTCTCCATTTACCCTGTGCTTCTCCCTATTGACATCTCTATGTTGGTGTCTACCTCACTTAGTACCCTGATTTTTTTTTGGGGGCTAGGATTTCTCTGCTCCTTTCCAGTGCCTCACCCTTGGCTGGTTTAAATGCTTGCCAATTAAGTATTTAAACCTATCACCTAGATTCTGGTTCCCTTCCTGGACAGATGCAGACCATCACGCCAGTATAGGCCTGCATCCATCCAAGTGGACCCCAGTCCCCAATGAAGCTAAATCCTGAGCTCTGCACCAGTTTTTCAACCACTGATTGAATCCCATGGTGTGGAGCACCCTAGCCTCATATGTGCCATAGACAGGCAGCACCTCCAAGAAGGTTACCATGTGTGCTATTTGTCTAAGGCCCTCCCCATCTCCACAAATGCTTCTTGCACTGCTCTGATTCCTTTCTTAGCCAGGTCTTTTGTCCCTTGGTGGACAATGACATCAACTCCCTCCTCTGTCAGCTGCTCCTGTGATCCTGAGGATTCACTCCTGTCCTCAAGCCATGGTGCCAGGCAGGCACCTCCTCTCCCCTTCCTCCCCAGTTCTACCTTCCTAACAATGAAGTCCCCCACCTGGAGTTGTTTCCTTCCCTGTGGGGTCCCATGCCACCCTCCTGTGGGTCTCCTTTGTGGAGGTTCCCAGCATCCTCCTTGGTCTCCACTGTGGGTGCCTCCATGAGGAACCACACTTTTCCAGAACGGCATAGAAATTGTGGAGATGTACAACTGGAGGGATGCACCTCTGTCCACCACCTCACCCTCCTGAGCCCACTGTGGTCCAACCGCTCCTCTTTCTTGGCAACCTCTAAGGCAACGACAGTGACTCTGGTGGTCCCTGGGTGGGAGAGGAGGTCCCATAAATCCTGGCCAACTCAGCCTGGAGATGAGCAACCTCCTCCCTCAGTCCAGAGAGGTGTCTGCAGATGGGACAACACTGCATCCTCCAGAACGTCTTCGGAAGACTGCTGCTCCACAGCCACTGCACTCACCACCCCATCATGTCTTTTTCTGGCCCCTAACTGTTGTTTTGAATACCTCCTTCCTCTGTTGTCTAGACTGGAAACATCCATGCCTCAACCCGCCAGTGCACATGCGAGTCAGGGTACCAAGGCACCTGGGCAGAAGCTACCTGATATCATTCTTATCTCAGTCACCTGCAAACATGAAGTTGGCTAATCCTCCTACATCTAAACTCCAGCAATTGTTCCTGGAATTTCTCTGTAGTCAGCAGCCTTTAGCAATAGCAGTAGTTCAGTCTGAACTGGAATTCAGGATCAGGATCTGGCTCCATAGCAGTGGTCTTCTGTTCTGAGTCCGAACAGAACTTCAGTTCCTTCCTCACAGTGCATCAGTTTCCTTCACACGCAGATAGCTGCCCGAAACTCCTCCTTGTTTCTGGGAAGTTCCAGCTCTAGTCCCAAGCTTCCTGCCTCCTTATTGGCTGTGTCAGCTGTCAGTCACTTAGAGGGGCACTACTTGATAGAGTCTCGATATATGATTGTTACTGAAGAGGGTACCAAAACACACTGCCACTATATATCCCACCATGCTTCTGGCAGTTCTTTCAGTGACCCTCTGAATTGTGAATGGTTGTTTCAAGGGTCACAACTTTCCAATATGGTAGCAATGATTATTGTTATAGGGTCATAGAAACAAAGTTTTTTTTTTTTAAAGGATACTTGCTCAAAACACTGATGGTCAGCTACTTAGTGTTAGTCCTCTCAGAGACTGATATCTGGTGCAGTGGAAACGTCTGCAGTGGTCCCTGTCAGGTGTCAGGAAATCCTGCCTTTGAGTGTGGAAGTACTCCTTTCATCAGCAGCAGTGGAACCACGAGCCAGAGCAGTCTAGAAGCCTAGGGAACTGTGAATAACAACTACTCATGCTCTGCCTCAGGTCTAGGCTGCAAGTCCTTTACACTGCCAGAAGGTAAGCTATTAAACCCTTACCACGGAGGTGGGGATGGTTACAGTAAAGCACATCACTGTGTAACAGTGACAGTAGGGCACATTCTGGTCCAAAAGAACCACAGTTACTAGGAACTAAAAGTGAATTGAAAGAGCACAAAGAGACAGTGCAGATATTAGGTGTGCTGATATAATGTAAAAGCACCTCATTAAAATGCACAGAATGAAAATTGTTTACAAAAACAGCAATTTTATACAAAATAGCACTCTGAACTAACATGCCACAATGAAACCAGCATTACAGCACTACAGTGACGAGGCAGTTGTTATCGTCTAGCATTTACCTTAGCAGGCCTGCTACTATAATGGACAGTGTGCCCTTTTAAAAACAAACAATTGTCAATGCCGAATGTTTGCTTGCTGGCATTGGCATTGGTAGTGTAGAAGTTACAGAGCTGCATAACAGAAATGGCAGTGAAGTATTGAACTGAAGCCAACCCTACCACCACCCTGCAGAGTGACAGGCATTGGGGTGTGCCTTTGGGTCAGTCAGGCATAAGGCCATGCCATTTCACCACCCCTACCCTGCAGACACTGACAAGTGTCACGGTGTGCTTGGGGTCTTTGGCTCTTATCCACACCCATTCCATCAGGAAATACAGTGAGATGGGTGTGGTATAGGAGAATAGGGTGAACTTTGGGGCCGAAGAGTCCAAGGCATACCTCGATGCCTCTCACTGGCTGCAGAGTGTGGAATGGTATGAGCATTACAGGCAAGAATCCCAAGTCACACCCTGATGCCTGTCATTCTTTACAGGGTGGGGTGTTATGGTTGAAACCCTAACACCTCAGGCATTCGGTGGTATTTTCACTCCAAATTTTGAACATGTTTTTTGTGCCCCCACCTCATGAACAGTGGCAAAATCAGTTTGTTAGCGAAAGCTGCTTATGCACAGCGACTTCGGTATTTAGCACCACAGGTACAAAAACACATTCCGAACAGGATGTGAAAAATAGACGCTATACTGTTCATGGGGAGGTGTAAAAATGGCAATGTTGCAAATCTGTAGTAAAATAATAAAAATTGGTGACGCCACAAGCATGCATAGAAACTGTGCAATGCACACCCATAATGTAATTAGTTTGGGGATTTTTACAACAGATTGTCAACACAGGCATTTTGGGACCTCCGATCATGAACAGTGTCACTGTGATTTTCTTTATCTGTCCCGAACAATGATTTCCCAGCAACCATGCATCTCTGCGCTGAAAGTATGAAAACACATTTTGGCTATGTTGTGAAAAATGACAGCTGTACTATTCATAAGGAAGTGTGGAAAATGCCACTGGTGAAAAATATGGACTGAAAATATTACAAAGTCATGAACTTACGATGGTGCGGGAAAACTGCGCAATGCTCACCTCGTAATACAGTCATTTTATGGACTTTTGTCACAAAATTTTCAACATAGCCATTTTAAGACCTCTGCTCATGAACAGTGTCATTGTGGTTTTCTTAATGTGTCCCATACATTGATTTCGACACTGACCTACGCCATTGTGCGCTACATGGGCGGAAACACATTTTGGGCAAGATGTAAAAATAGCTGCACTGCTCATAAGGAAGTGTAATAAAATGGCAATGTTGAAAATCTGGAGTGAAAATATTGAAAATTCGCAAACTAACGGCGTGCGTGGGAACTGTGCAACGCGCTAAAACAGTCATTTTTGAATTTTTCCGCACCAATTTTCAACATAGGCTTTTTAAGAGCCCTACCTTATGAACAGTGGCAGTGTTGTTTCGTTACTCAATCCTGAAAGGTGCTTTCATGCAGTGACTGAAATCACTCTTCGGGCGATTAACGCCATGACAGTGAGATCATTCATGAAAGGGTCCCAAAACCCATATTAAAAATTTGGTGCAAAAATTCAAAAAGTACCTGAGATATGCAGCAAAGTTGAAAAACCCTATCTATCCCATCATGCAGCTTACCGGCATTTGCTCAGTTTGCGGTCAGCTTTGAAGAGCGCAGATGTGTTCCCGGTCCACCAAAGATCATCGCGCCGGGGTCTGGAGGTAAGTATGGGGTGGGGGTGTGGGGAGGCAGGGTGCGCAGTGGGTGGCGCTGGTGGGGACAGAGACACCGAGGGACTGTTTTGAGTTTCAGGTGTTTTTTAAATAGCGACAACGCAGGACATTTGCCATGCTGGGGTGGGCTCCCAGCATGGCACAAGGACGGCTGGTGGGGAGGCATGGAGCCGATGGGATTGGGCACCCCCATCGCCGATAGCATGTGTTGCCATGCTGGGGTGGGCTCCCAGTGTGGCACCCTGTACTCTGGGGGCAGGAACCAGTGGAGCTGACGGGGATTGGGCACCCGTCGGCTATGCGGTGTGTAGCCACACTGGGTGGTCACCCAGTGTGGCATATAGAACTCTGTTTTGGGGCGAGCACAGCCAACGGGATTGGGCACTTCTGTCAAGCACAGTGTGTGTGTGTGAGGGGGGTAAGCACACAGTATGCATGTGTGTGTGTGTGTGTGTGTGTGCGTGTGTGTGTGTGTAGGGGGGCGTGTATGAGCAGATGATATCTTATCTCTGCTCACTGAGCGTAGCTCCCCCTTTCAACTTGTACGCCACTGCATTTTGGACTGGTCATAGACAGCTTGAGCAGGCATTGGAGACCGAGGCCGTGCCTGCAAATTCACAGCCTGAATTGGAAGAGGGCTGCCACACCTCTGAAAACTCGGATGATGGCACTATGTTTCTTGCACATGCGCAAGCAAACATAAAACGCCATTGTCAGGTTATAAGCACTTTAGTACTCTGTCCAAAAAGGAAAGTTTGAAATATGTGATTCCTTTAAAAAAAAGAACTTAAAGGTGATCTAACATAAAAGCTTGAAAATAATGACTAATGGCATCAACAAACCATTAACTACTCCCCATCTCATTTTACAGTTATAGAACACATGAGTAGGATGGTGAGCCAGGCAGATAAACTTCCTACAATTAAAAAGTAAAAAGAATGTTTCTTTAATGAAGCACAGTCTGTGATATTTACCATAATATTTACTAGACTGATGCTCTGTAACCATGAATGGCAAATGGCTTTTATGTCTGTTAATTTCAGAAGTTATGAAAGTTGCATCTAATGTAGATGATGCAATACAGGTAAACAAAATCCAAAGTAAATGTCTCTCACTAAAGCACCGTAAGGAAAAAGACAAAAACATGTACTGTACTAGCTGAGAAAAAATAAGGGATAATGAGCATGCAACACGTTCAGGTGTGATGACCAAAATATAATAATAATATAGAAACATAGAATTTGGCGGCAGATAAGGAGCTCTGGCCACCCAGTCTGCCCATTTCCTACTAATGGATAAGCTGCAGATCCTAGTTAACCAGCAGCCTACTTCTTCTACCCCACCCCTAGAATTGCCTTTATGGCTGTCCCATGCATGCTTGAATTCAATCATTGTTTTTGACTCCACAACCTCCTCTGGAAGGCCATTCCATGCATCCACAACCCTCTGTGAAAAAATACTTTCTTTAATAATAATCTTTATTTCTTTGCACTTTTAGATTATCAAAGTGCATTACAAAAGTTAAACTAATAAAAACAGATAAAACAGCTGGGTATAAAATAATCACTAAAATTCAGTAGACAGCGTTAAATAATTCGGAGAGGCTCTCGTCCACAAGAATGTCTGTTTAAAAATCCCCATGGTGCGTGCATTCCCGAAGCTGATGTGGTAGAGAATTCCAAGGGGCTGGGACCACGTACATAAAATGGGCCCCAGAAGATTTTAAAGAAACCCTTGGAATCTCTAGCAACCCCTTATCAGCCGAATGGAGCAGTCGCTTGGGGCAGTAAGGGATCAGAAGCTCTTTCAGGTAGTCCAGCCAAGACCATGGCAGGTTTTGTGAGTCAGTAATCTGACTTTAAAGGTGATCCACCACTGAATCGGCAACCAGTGCAGCTCGTACAGCACCAGTGTGATGTGACATGTGCAGGGAATCCCGTCAGCAACCAGGCGCAGCATTCTGCACTAGCTGCAAGTAACGGATGTCAACCCCAGTAGCCCAAAGTGAAGGGAGTCACAAAGGCATGGATCAATGTAGGTAGGTCACCGGACAGACCAAGGTGCTTGATCCTGATGATGTTCCTCAGATGGTAGAAGGATGACTTGACAACCCGACACCTTGATCGCAGTATCAACCCATCATCAAGTATTGCTCCCATGTCCTGCACCCATTCAGAAGTAAGGAGCAGGAGATCCCCAGAAAAGCCCCATGAGCCCAGCCCCAGCTCCCTATCCGGTGACCAGGATCCACTACCATCACCTCAGTCTTCTCCGAGTTCAACCTCAGCCAACTAAAATTCATCCAATCCTGGATTTCAGCGAGGCAGTTATTAAAGACCAAGAGTGCACTATCCTGGTTGGGTGCAAAAGACTGGTAGAGCTAGGTATCATCAGCATAGCAGTGAAACCTCAGCCCATACCATCTTACAATGTCTCCAAGGGGCAGCATATACACCACAAACAACGTGGGGACAGCACTGAGCCCTGAGGCACCCACATGACAGAGAGAGAGGGTCGGAGGAATAAATCCTAACACCACCCTCTGGGTTCTGCCAGTGAGGAAAGATTTAAACCATCTGAGGACAGTACTAGACAGACCACAGAAGAACCTCAGACACTCAAGCAGTACCCCATGGTCCACGGTGTCAAAAGCTGAAGAGAGATCAAGGAGCACCAAGATGGATCGACATTTCTGATCTCTCGCCACCAGAGATCATTAAGCACCCAAATCAGAGCAGTCTTGGTGCTGTGCCTCTTTGAAAAACAGATTGGAGAGATTCATAGATGTTATGGATGGTTAAGTGGTTCTCCAGCTGTACGCCACTACCTACTCAATCACCTTCCACAGAAAGGAGGTTAGAGATAGGTCTGTAGTTCACCAGACAGTCTGGGTCCAGAGAAGCTTTCTTCAAGAGGGGTGTCACCACCACCTCCTTCAGGGAGCTAGGAAACTCACTTGACTCAAGGGAGCACCAGACTATCTGAGCTAGGACAGGGCCAATTGTATCACAACACCCCATAATCAGTAAAGTTGGGCCTGGATCCAAACTACAGCAGATAAGGTGCATACCCTAGACAATCTGCATGACATCCATGAACTCCAGCCGGTCGAAGGTACTCCAGGAGACACGAGGGAATGTGGCCAGGTACTGATCACTAACATTCCCCTATAGAGTGTGTATGCTCCTGTGTTGATGAAAGTGTGAAGACTGAAAAGGCAGTAAGCTTAGAAGCTATTTTAATTTACTTGGGATTATATTTATTTTATTCTTTGGCAACCAGGTAAGGCACACTAGGCACAGGTGTCTGTTTAGGGGGTCTGGAAGCACTGGGGAGGTTAAGTGACTTGTTCAGAGTCACACAGCATGTAAGTGGAGGTTGAGGGAATCAAACCTGGTATGTCTGCTGGATGTATCAAGCACATTCACAGCTCATTACTCTAACCTCTGGACTATACTTCCAGCCCAGTATAGCAGAGAAAAGATTTTATTTTATTATTGTTTAATATTATTGCACTCACTTTAGCTTTAATGTATATACACAGACATATTGAACATGTACGAACCAAGGTTTGAAGCTGAAGTCTGGTCTGGTAACAGCACTGGGACATAGGAGGGTAACAGCATGCATTGCCTTAAACAATTTAGCAAGACTTTAGAAATGTGGGATTGTTGTTATTAATATAAAACCAAGGCAACACAGAACTGAAATGTACTGATGTTATGATGATGTACTTAGAGGACCCTGCAGTGCTGGAAGAAGTGGTACAGAAAGCCATGAAATGTGGGCAATCCACTTGGGTGGCAAATTGTAAAAACTTGAATTACAATAAAAAGAATTAAAATTAACATTTGGGAGTTGAGTCTTTCTAACCTTCTTACCCAGTGCAGGGAGGGTGAAACTAGGAGAAAACTCGGTTGCAATGACTGCCAGCCCAGGCTACAGGGTATGCTGCCAGGGCTTCACCTGCTTTCCTGCTGATTCTGATCTCTGTCCCAGTCCCAGACAGACAAATGTTTCCGGGCGGTCTGCTGCCACCAGACCATCCCCCATCATGAGGGGTGTAAGCTTGTGGGGTCCACTGCTAGAACTGGAATTAAGACTTGGGTGTACAGTAGGCAGAACGGCTAGTGAATAGACAGCAAGACAGTATCAGCTTGAGAAGGACAGCATGAGTCATGCATAGGAAAGGAATTAAAAAGTGTGAATTAAAAACAAAAACTATTGGAGTACTTCCTGAAATAGCCTAACACTTCCTATTTTGGTGACCATTTTCTGAACAATTAAATATGAATTCAAATACTAAGTATGGTGAGTGACCAGCATTATTTCTGTATTTGCTATTCCAGTGTATGAAATTCTAAAGGAACTGATAAAATTGTGTGCAAGTGAAATGTAGAGTACCTTGTTGCACTGAAGACTAAAGCCCTCAGCCTTCTGCTTATGTTCAGTTACTGTAGGTACTACTGCTGTATATATAACTGAGTTAAGGTGGGTGACTGACAGGGCTGAACAACAGTCATTTGTTCGCAGGTCAGGTACCATGGAGTGTGAAATCTAGTGCTGTTGAAACAAGAGGTGCTAGCAGCACTGGAGGTTGAATGTGTCTGTTGATTCAGAGGGCTGGATAAAATGACTGCTGAGGCAGTGTCGCTTCCTCACAATGTGAGTTGGTGCAGATGAAAGGGAGACAGAAACTGATCACCACGTGAATCACTCTGTTCCCACAGAGGCTGCCAGGCAGTGCCTTTCACTGCCTATTGTTGAATCATCCAGACTCAACACTGCAGGGCCCCAGCACTGGCCATGATTGGGAGCTAGTTGAAAATACTTTTTGTCCAGGATAAGCAAAGCAAGAGTCTTCAGCATTTAGGTGACCAGAGAAAATCGGATTGACTTTTTTCAAGCAAGGGCATGTAAAAAGAAGCATTGAAGCAGAAGTCAAGTAGAATGGTCAGAGGATAGATGAAGTCTAGTTTATTTTGGTGTGACCTTATTGTCCAAAATCTTCCCAGCAGTAGACTAGTTAAACAAGAACTGTGTGCAGAGGCAAAGGCCTCTAGATGGTGCTGTTCTTCTGTTCTTTCTCCCTTCAATGATGTGGGCTCAGATATGTGTATGCAGCTGAGTTACCACCCTTGCCCCCAATCCAATCGCACCGTTCATCAGTCATCACAGCTCATTCCCACAGAGCTCAATGCACTCTCCACTATGGTGTGGAATTAGACGGAGCTTGAAGCATCTAGGACAAGAGTGAACATTTAAAAATGCATCATTACCACTGACATCACAGCACTTTTGTGTTAGAGGGCAGCAGTTTGGACATCCTTGCAGCCTACCCTCAGTATTCCTGTTATTAGTTTCAGTATAGTACGGTTCCAAGACTTTGCTGGATCAATGGCTTCCGCTCAGGGCTACAAGGCTTCATGGTGGGCTTATGTTCTGCATCAGGTTCCTCACGTGAATTTTCAGTTTGATGTAGTGGACAGCACTTTTGCTCCGCATGACTGGGATTACCAACAGGTGAGTCTCCCCACACCCAAAATCATTCATCAGCATCTGGTTTGTTTGGGACAGCTGATCAATGACCCTTGTTTACATCAGTGATATGTTGTGCTATGTTTGTTTTCATGAGCAAGCATTGTATTCTTTGAACAGATGACCCCATTTTGTTTCTGTCAGAGGAGCATACTTTATAATAACATCCAGATGTCTTGAGTAGTTTAACTTGGATGATGATTAGGATGGAACAGGTACATTATACAGTATGTACTGTATGCAGTTAACACATTCTAATTGTTTTGGTATTTAACTAATACATTCCTGTAAGCTACCAACTCCCTGAGACCTACTTGTGAACAAGATTTATTTATTGAATCTTTTATTTATTAATACTTTATCCACATCATGATAGTGTCTTTAGGCATACTGTGTTACCTATTTTCCAAGATGGTCTTAGAGGAACTGAACAGCAGCAAAGTGATGCAAACTCAGTGTAATATCTATAATCAGAAATATTATTTTTATCACAATGTTGGCAAACATATCATACAATCAACAAAAATGTGCAAAGTAAATTATGTCATTACTTTATGTACACATTCAAGAGAGGTCAGGATGGATTCAAAAGCATTTAGAAAAGTAATTTGGCTTATTACCTTTTGACTTAATCTGCTATATCCCAGTTAACACCGTTTCATAAAAAGCAAATAAATAAATGGGTTCTTTTGTTGGCAATCTTGAAATGATCTCTACAGGTGAAAATCTTAATACTGTAACAATGCCAGGTGTGCCAAATAATGAAAGATCATCTGCAGTCAAAAGGCTGGCTTCCCTCAGACATGTTGTTTTCCTTCCTGGGAAGGCTTTGTTGAAGGATGGGGATTACAAAGAGGTTATATTGAGAGAAGGAAAATGTAGAGCCCATGTGTTTTGTGGAGTAAACCGACACCTGAAGATTCCAACATCCAAACTGCGGTCAGTGGTTCACATTCCTATATGTAGGTGATGTTAACATATTTGTTGCTATTCCTTGAACAGGTAAGAGATCAAGGTACCAGGAAAACATCCACTTTCCCTGACTTTTACAGTTGCAATATTTAAACACCTTTCTTTTGTGATACCATACTTTGCCATTCTAATCAGATTCTGTCAGTCAAAAGATTGGTGTCTTTCTACAGATCAATTTGGAGCACACTCACACACATGACACCTGTGTATTCCATGGCCATTTGTTGTACTGTATAGGTGAGTGCCTTCCTGGTCACTAGTATCTAACATTAAACTGACATTTCCTGAAATCTAGTCATTGCTGCTTTAGTCTTACCCACCATTCCTGTCCCAGAACCCTATTGCATATTAGGTGTTACAACTAAATGAAGTTATCCTGATGTGGGCACAATAAATAAGTAAAATCCCCTAATCATGAAAAATGTAACAGGAAATGTTGTAATGGTCATATATAGCAATATAACCTTCTATATCTATAAAAAGTATGCGCTTGTGTTTGCAGGTGTGTGCAGCACATGTGAGTGTCTGTGTATATACTGTATAGGCAGAAATATTGGCAGAAATGAAAGTTTAGTCCTTGGAAAACTAGAATCATTGGATAGTTTCACACTTTTCATAGGCAAATATATACTTATTTATTTTACAATTCTTCATGGGAAAGGCACACACTGACCTGAAGCAAACTTCTAGGTCTGTCCTGGGAGCACAGGGTGGTTAAGTAACTTACTTGGGGTCACACAGTATGCAAGTGGAGGTTGTGAGAATCAAACAGAGGTCTGCTGGATATCCCAGGCTCATTCTCAGGTGGTTGCATTAACTTCAGGCAATACTGCCAGTCAAATGTATATTGAGCAGCACTTTGGTTGAATGGTAAGAGTACAGAATTGGGAACAGGGAGGTCTGTGTTTGAATCGCACAATAGCTCCTTCTCATTTTGTCACCCTGAACAATTTTCTTAACCTTCTTGTGCCCAGTCCCCTATGACCCTCTAATCTACCTCTGTGCTATAGAAATCTTCTTATGTGCTGAACATGGCAGCAATATTCTCTTCCCTTGCCATTCTGGATTGCAAACTATTTTGGGATGCAGTTTGTATGATAGAAGATGCCATTTAAAACCAAATTCCTTTCCCTTTTTATAAAATGGACCAAAAACAAATCCTTAAACTTGATTCTGCAGTCTGTTAATTTGTGCTTTAGAAAGCGTTTATATTTTCCAGTGTATTTATGCTGCTTTTATGGATTGTACTGCTCTTGAGCCCTCAGGATAGGGTGCTTTAGGAATAAAATTGCCATGCCTTACATGATTTGTGTTAGAGGTCATTCCGCTGTGTAACCCTGTAAACAAAACTCAATAAATAAATGACACCTCAGTGTAGCGTGGTCTAAAACTAATCTACAGAAAAATCAACAGAAAACGCTGTGTCTCAATTCTGCAAGCTCTGTTTTGGAATCACATTAAGACATGACAAGGCATGTATTATTATTCAATAAGGTACTACCAGGGTTACATTAATCATCTATTAATCACCTCCTAAGGGTGCAATGTGGCACAAGGGACCACTGACCCTAACACAACTGCCCAGTACAGCTCATTGGTGAGGCTGTATCTGGAGTACTGCATGCAGTTTTGCAGCCTGCACCCAAAAGGACAAGGACAGGGTAGCATCAGTTAAGAAGAATAATAAAAATTATTTAGGGCAGCAATGTTGGTCATATGTAAACAGGCTGGAAAGCCTAACAATGTGCGCACTGGAGAACAGAGAGGGAAGAGGCCATGATTAAGACATACAGATTTGTACAGAAAATAAAGTAGGTAACAGTGAAACTAGCTCCAAAAGTGTAATGGCGGCTCATCAGCACAGCAGTAGGGTTACTGCAATTGACTTTGACTCAGGCTCGAGGATGCCGCACTATCATGTGCATGCACTGCTCCTCATGAATCATTTGCATACTGATACCCTATAGGGGTAGAAGCAACCTTGGAAAAACACCAAACTGAGCATGAAAAGGGAGGCTCTCCCCACAGGCTTTACAGTGTTGACTATGGCACTACCTCCAGAAGATGGCTAGAAATATCTTGAGGAGTCTCATGGCAGCCCTGATGAATTAGAACTCCAGTACCAGGAAGCCATGGGGGATGACAGAGACAAGAGGTAAGTCCCAAGAAAAATGGGTAACAGGGCTGGGAGGAGTTCACAGGTGGACATTTGGAGCAGAAGGAGGTATAAGCAGAAAGTGAAAAAAAGTGTCAAACACACATCAGAGCAATATGAGATATTGGTGGGGACAGATTTAAAAGGATATCAAGAAGCATGTTTTCACAGATCAGGTGAATAGACAACCCATAGAGGTAGTCAGTGCCAAAACAATGGTGGGCATCAAAGAAGTGTGGGACAGCCACATGAATTTGCTGAGAAATGTGGGAGAGAGAGAGCTCAGAGGAAGGATGGCCAAGGACCAATAGGGTCCATGGAACATACATAACTCTAGGTAGGTAACTGGGTAGTCTTCATAGACTAGGCTTTTCTCCCATCAGTTTTCCTGTGATGATATGATGTGATGTGATGTGATGTGATGTGATGTGATGTGATGTCATGTCATGTCATGTCATGTCATGTCATGTCATGTCATGTCATGTCATGTCATGTCATGTCATGTCATATCAATCATATCATATTATATTGTGTTTTGTTTTGTATAGTTGAAATCCCTTGAGGCACTCATGCAATTGCTATAGTGTTGTTCTTCCCTGCTTGATGGAAGCATTTTCATTACAAACTCCTCCCAAGTTGCTTGTTGTTTCAACAAACTCTTCACCTTAGCCCTTTTACTTCTACCTACTTGCTCACTTTATGCCCCTCTTAACCCTCTCTGCTTCCTGCCCTCTCTCACTCCTTCCTTTTCTGTTTCTCACAGATCACTCCCATGACTTTCTTTCTTCGCTCATCTCCCAAGATGCCACCAGAGGTTATAGCCCTGATCAACTCGATACTAAACTCCTGCACCTCTCCACTCCTGTGATATGTGCTCCACTTTCTTCTCTTCACAACCTCTCTTTTGATCTCTGGGCCCTCCCTCAAAGTGTCAAAACAGACTAAGTTCTCCCCACGCAAAGGTGGTGACTTCCTCTCCTGAAACTACAACCTTTTTTCCTGCTCCCTATCCTAGCTGCGCCAAGCTAAAAACATGTTTATTCAGTGCTCAATTCTGTGCTTTTCTAGACACCTTCAGCTTTCTCTCTCTCTTTCTATTTTCCTTCTCCTTCTACCTTCCCTTCCTTTAAACAATATACTGCCTCAGATCCACCATTCCTCCTCTTTCCGCTCACTCAAACAGCTCTTAGCAGTTCACTTTACTACCTCCTGTTGCTTCTCCTAGTATCTTTCTGGCCTCCCAGTACTCACTTCAGGGAATGCTGGATTGTGTACCCCTCTCTGGCCACCCAGTATTCTTCTCATCTGTTATTTTACCTTGTTTATCATGTAAATTACCATTACACCATGGCACCATTGTTGTTCTTCTTTTGGTTTGTGTTGTTTCAACTTGTATTCATTTGCATTGTATTTATGTTGCTGTTTTATTAATTTTTTTTGCAAGTATTATGTATTTATGTGTCCTGTGTGCCCTTCACCCAGGTTCCAGTGCACATTATCTGAGTTGAGCTGGGTCAATTTCTTTTACCATACTCAATGAAGAAAGGGTAATAATCTTCATAATGTAAATCCAGTCAATGTCTAAAAGAAGGCTGTCTAGAATCTGTGTGGAAGAACAGACAACATACTCATCTAGAGGATTTACTGTATATTCCCATATTTAGTTTTCATCAAGAATAAACGTTTTCTATTGGAATTAGGTTTCATACTAACAGATATGTTTAGAATATCAAGAAAAGATTTAATATTTTCTATAAAAAGTGGTGTACAGACAACCCATCAGCGCAGTGGTTGATTTCCGCTTACAGCGCTGGCTACCCAGGTTGAGAACGGACTCGGATGGTAGAGGACCAGCCGGGAGAGAAGGATGGAGTGTCCACAGATGGCTTGCTTTCTCCGGGAAAGGGTGGGGATGCAAACCAGGTGCCTGCTTGCCCCTGGTGGAGGCTGGGAGCATAGCAGGACATCAGGGTTCTGACTGCTAGTGGGCAGCGGACATCTGTGTATGCCTTGATGTCAGTGGCACACCACTCTCCGTGGAGAAAAAAAAACAGGAAATAGCTCCCTGGCTAGCCAGATGATGGTCTCTGGCCCCTGCTGCCACCAAGCCTTATGACCAACCTGCCTCAGTGACACCAGGAGCCAATTGACTAGTCGCTGGATGGCCCCACCGATGCCTTCCTTCTGGGAGGAGGGACCCACCGGTGAAAGGGTATGCCAGGCTACCTCCAGGGTGTGTCGTAATATGAGGTAAGGGTTGGCATTGGGAGGGGTGGGCAGATGGAAAGACCAAGGAGGCTTGAAGTAGGAGCTAGCCAGGAGCAGAGGCAGAAAAATAGAATAAAGAAAACAAAAAAACTGAGGTGTAGAGATGTGGCAGCACAAAGTGACATGGCCAAAATGATCTAGTCTAAAATTCACACCACTTGTTAAAGCATTTAAACAATTTTTTTTTCAAAGAGCCCTATCTATTATTAAAGATGTAGTTTAGGCTGCTCCAGTGGCACTGAGGGACGAGGGATGAGGCACTGATGAGCACTACGTCATACCATGCAGCGACTGAGTTTGGGAACAAGTGCAGACTGCAGGGGTTGACAGGGAGTGGAGCCAGACTGGATGTAGTTGAACAGCAAGAACATTTTTTAATTATTATTTATTTATTTATTTATATATGTATGTATGTATTCGGAGAAGACCTTTGTGCATAGGCTCTTTTACAAAGGTTCCATGTCAGTTGACAGACTATAGGCGTACTATATCAAACATTCAGCAAAAATATAACATTACATTAGGTTAACAGTGTTACAATATCATTTATAGTACTTGGGATTATTACAGCTTCAGCAAAGAAAAAAACAGAGTTGAGTGGTAAGTAAAGGAGTGGGTATGCAGCCATGGGAGGGCTTTGTCATAGGTAGGGTGAAATAAAGATGGGGGTCTCAGAGTGGGGAAGGAGAGAGGAGGAGGCACAGAAGGGAGGTGCACTGGACTGAAGTGGTCCCAGAGAAGAGTGGCAGGTAGTAAGGAGATGTAAGGTATGTCATGAGAGAGGAAATCAGAGGGCAACCAGGGCGGCATGCTGGGAGCCAGAAGGAGGTACCTTGGCCCTAGTCATGACTGAGATGTGGGGTGGGGTCAGGCATGAGGGGTGTTGTGGGGTTCTAGGGGAACAGGTGGGATGCCTTGTGCAAGCCCAGGGGAAAGATGCGAGTTAGGAGGGTAAAGGTACAGGAGGGAGAGAACTGGGGGAGGTAGGATCTATGGCGGCGGTCACTGGCCATACAGTGGAGTGGAGAGCAGCAGGGCTGTCATTTGCACAACTCTGTAGTGGCAGGGTTGGAGGACATGCCATCAGAAGCAGTCACACGCTGAGTTAGATTTAAGGTGCTGCCGTAGGCCTTTTTGAAGTGAGAGAGGCCATTGTCGTTTGAATGGGCACATGGATTTTGTTTCGTTTTGTTAAATAGCCAGCACAGAGTCTTCAGGTAAAATTCAAATTTATTTAACAAAGGATAAAACATACTTACGAGTAGATCAGGCATTATCAATTCAAATTCTTCAGAGTGCAGAGCCTGCTGGGACCCATTCAGTTTTGCTCAAGAGTTTTCTCATGAGTCAATGACACCCATAAGTACCCATCGTCTCTTAAAGACACCATGCTTCAATCATGTGAAACTTATTTGAAATTTATTTTAAAAGATAAAACAGTTTCTCAAAGATTACCCTTTATTAAGGGTAGGTACCAATTATCTGGATAGTTTCTTACTTTAAAAACAGTGCAGCTACACTAAGGTATATCACAGGTAACAAAGACTGTCACTACTATGCAACTTAAGAATGTACTAATGGGTGTTTCATTGTTCACTAGTAATACCTATTATTGTGTTGTGGTAGAGTAGCAAGAGACAAAATGCTGTTAGGGAAGGGTATCAGGCAGTACATGTTGAAAATTCCTCTCTGCCATTTTGGCTTCTTCATACCATATGTTCCAATTGAGTCAGGCGGAATAGTACCTCATTGCCACTGTAGGTTATATTACCCTCCGCATACTCCATGACTCCAGGTAACCCATACCAGTTAATATCTAGGAAAAAGAAGAAAATAATTATTAACATTTACACATTGTAAACATAATAAATACATTCTTAATAAGTTAACTTATTTTGTAAAGATTTTCAGCTCATTTTCTTCTGACTATTGTCACTATCTCCATTCGATCATTCAGGCTCAGTGCATAATAACTACCTAGTTGTACAATCCATATTATTTCTCATTGTAACACTAGGTCCTCAAGGTCCCTCCCTCTTTCTCAGTATCACTAGTATCACTTTTTCTATGCCACAGTATTTGAACTTGTGTATGGTGGGATTTTGCTGTGAATGCACATGTGCTGCCAATGCATTGGTCATGTCTCTGTTTGTTACTGCCCTTGGTTCTCCCACCCTCTGTTTCAGTAACTGATTGGTTCTCCCATAGAAAAGCTCTGCATGCAGGTAGCTAAGTATACTATGTGTGTTGAATTGCAGTTAACAAACTTACGGATTTCAAGGTTCTTAGTTGCACTGGTATTTGTAAAGTGTCCTGTTTTTCTATCACAGTACAGTATTTACATCTCCCACATGTGTAGCATTTCTGTGGAATCCTAGCTACCCATGCTCCTTTGCTGGTACCCCTGTTGTCTGTAGGCTGTGTGTTAGGGTATCTGCCAAATTGGAGCCCTTTATATGTAAATCTAGGTGGATTAGGGCAACAATTGCACAATATGGGGTCACTGCATATAATGTACCAATTTTTCTGGATGACATTCCTAATTTACCCCTGCTTGTATATCATACATCGATAAAGCTCATTGGTTGTTCTCCATCTGCTCCCTTTGGTTTAACCACCAATACACTATCCCTGCTCACTTCTCCGGCCTCTTTTCTGCCTGGTCCAGAATCTGCAGAGTGTACCCCTATCCTAAACCTCTCCCTCATTTATCTGATCTGTTCCTTACAGTCACTATATTCACTGCAGTTAAGTTTTGCTCTGAGGTACTGGGATTCTGGTATGTTGGTATCAGATGTCTCAGATGGCAGCTCAAGGCATGCAGTATCATGATCCTATCAGATGACTTTCTAAATAGGTTAGTCCATATGGTACCATCCTGTTGCTTCCTTATGTCCAGGTCCAGGAAATTCACTTTTTCCTGGTTTTCATTTACCGTGAACCTTAGGTTAGGATTGATACTGTCCAGGAACTGCACAAATTCATTAAACTTGTGCCTGCCTTTCCATACCATCAAATATAATCTATATAATGCCTCCAGAGGTCCAACCTGTGGTGATAAGGGTTGGTCTCAGAGCTATAGATAGTTGCTTTTCCTGGAGACTCTGTGCTGGCTATTCTTGCTGTTCAACTTTGCCTAAATCTGTGCGGGCATGAGTTATCTGAGTGGATACTGAATGTTGTAGCCATCAAGCAGCTCTCCTGTCCTGGATAGGAGCAGCTTGCTGACTCAGCTCTTAGTTGCCACAGGTGGATATCTGGTGGCAGCACAGAATACCTGAGAAGCAGACATGTTTGCATACGCAAACATGGGGGAGAGACACAGGTTCTGGGTTACATGTGCACCTCCACATTCATACCCATGTCACCTCAGCTTGTGCAGGTGCAGAAAATGGAAAAACATGATCAGAGGGTTGACTGGTGCACACACACCTCTCCAGACCTGCTCCACCACCTGGGCACTTCAGCACACTCTGGATGTCTCACTGGGAGGAGATAATCCTCCCCACTCCAGTCCCACCATGAGGCAGAATCTGTGGGAGAACCTGCACAGAGGTAAGTCCAGGAAAGGTGGTAGACAGTCTGGGGAGGTGGAGTTAGAACAGTCAGCAATATGAGGGGTAAAGCTATAGGGACAAGATAAGTATGATAAAAATCAATTCATGAGATTAAGACTTGAAATTCATACAGTTGAACCTCAATTATCTGGACCTCATGGGGACAGCAAATCTGTCCTGATAATTGATCATCCAGTTAATCGAAAAAACAGAAAAAAGCAAGCTGTAATGTAGACAGAAAATTTATTACAAAGCACACATAGCAACACAGTTAAAATCATTTAAAAGCAGCATAAAAGCTTAAAAAGCATATATAACTAAACTAAACATTCCCTCTGATTTAAAAACTCAGTTAATGTCAGCTGTTTCGCACTGCTGTACTTTTTAGATGCAGAGTGAGCAGCTTGTTCAGAGTGATAAGGTGTATTGGATCTGCATCTGCCTGGTGTTCAAGCCAGTAAATGCAGCTTTTGAAATGCTCTACTGCCTGCGAGTTAGTCACAGTCCCCTCTTGCTCCTGTTGTTCTGGCTCCTCTGGATCCAAATCATCCTCATCCTCCTGTACTCGGGATCTGTGACAATGCATAGGAGACAGTATAGCACAGTGGTTTAAGGCTCTGAGCTGCAAATCTGATGATATCCAGCAGACAAGACCTGGTTTTGAATCCCACAGCTTCCACTTGCATATTGTGTGACCCTGAGCAAGTCCTTAACTTCCCTGCTCCTAGGTCACACCTGTAAAAGCTTTCAGCATAGTGTGCTACTCCTGGTTAAACAACTAAATAAAAAAATGCTGACAATGTCCCCATCACTCAGGACTAGGCGAGGTCATAATCTCTTGGTCAGGCATCATAAGTTCATCAATCTCCTCGTAAAATTCAAATTCACTGTCAGGCAAACTCAGGCTATCGGGTGCACTTCTGGATTACTGTCTGGTGTATCTTGGCCACAAACCTGAGTGTGGAGGAAAATGATTTTGCGATGCTGTCAGGGTTGCCTCCTCCATGACTCCCCAATCATGTATGAAACATCTTTCAGTGTAAGTTTTTAAGAGTTTCAACAATTGACTTTTTGGATCTCCGTCAGATAAAATGTGGCGCAGGATTTTTCTGTAGCACTTCTTTAAGCCTTCCAGAATGCCATGATTGAAAGGCTGCAACAGGAATCATGTTTGGGGCAGAAATTCTGTCCTAATTTTGCCATCACTCTACTTCAGTCCTGCAGGGTGGGCAGAGCAGTTATCCACCAGGAGTAGGGCTTTTAGGGGCAACTTCTTTTGATGCATGTGTTTTCTTACATCGGGAACAAATGTCTTTTGGAACCAGTGGCAGAATAAATCACTGCTCTTCCATGCGCTTCTCTGATTCTCATAAACTATAGGAAGAGCACTCATGTTAACATTTTAAAGCACCATGGATTTGTAAATTGCCTATCATCAGGGACTTGAGTTTATGCATTCCTGTGGCATTGGAGCACCCTAAGATAGTGACCCTGTCCTTTATTTTTGTAGCCAGCGGCTGTCTGCTCATTGAACTTGCCAGGGTTTTGTCAGGCAGCACACACCAATAAAGGCCAGTTTCATCTGCATTATACACTTGATCATCACTGTACCCCTTCTCATGAATCAGATTATGCAGTTTGTCCCAGTAAGGTTGCACTTCGCTTTCATCAGCTGACATTTTTCACCATGGATCTCTAGCTGGCAGATCGGATGTCTCTGTTTAAAGCATTGCAACCAACCACTTGATGCCTTAAAATCTGTGGCAGAGGGATTTTCATTTTCCTTATTGATCTCCTGGCTGAAATGCAAAGCCTTCTCTTGTAGCATGGGTCATGACAACGGAGCACCCTTGCTGTGCTGCTGAGCAAATCAAATGTGGGTCTCCTTTTCCAGTTTATCAGCAGCAGCTGGCTTCAGAGTTTTCTATGTTTAAGTTCCCTCTCATCCTCGACACTGCTTGCATGAGATGTCAGTTTGTCTTTTGTTTCTTAATGTCTGAGACTTGCTGCTTACTGACTCCATAAGCCTCTGCATGCTAACAGCTTTGTCACCCTTATCAAGCCTCTGAAGTTTCTCAAGTTTCTCACTCAGGGTAAGAATTGTACATTTGCATTTAACAGCATTGCTTCGCTCAGCCATTTTAGTGGGTGTTCTAATGATATGAGTGCCCTAGTGAATGAACTGAGCACACAGTTTAAGTAACCCTCAATTACTAATGTAATTTCCTCAGACAATCAGCAGTCAGCAAGTGTCATCAGCTCTTAAAGTAAGTGCCTAAACTGCAACACATTGACGCCGAGTGCTGAACAGTGAGCTGTAGAATGTAACACCTAATGTCACACCTAATCAGGGTACCTCAGAGTGTCAAACTGCCAGATTGAGTGCTACTTTGTAGTTTGTTGATGTTGTGGGGATGGCAATAAGTACAGAAGAACATACAGCAAACCTGAACAAAAAAAACACCCAACATTTTACTTTGGTATTTACTCAGGACCAAGACGCAAGTCCGTATGAGTGAATTATCCAGCTAATCGAGGTCTGGATAATCAAGGTTCAACGTAGAAATAGTAACTTACATTTCAGACAAAAGAGAAGGATGTGTATCATCACTTCGTAACTGTGTGCCAGAGGACATTGATGATTTAAAGCATGCAGTTTTTGTCCTTTTATAAAGTTTACAGAGCTTTCCTGTTAAAATATATTTCCTGCGATATATATATATATATATATATATATATATATATATATATAATTCATAGCAAAAACTCTGTTTAATGCATCAGTTAGGGTTGTTCCACAGCGACAAAAGCAAGGAAATTCGGTGTTAGGGTTCAAAACCCTAACTCCACATTCCCCCACCCCAGCACCACACACACACACACACACACACACACATATACACACACACACACACACACACACACACACACACACGCACATGCAAGTAGGGGAGGACCAAGGCAACACAACCAATCACAGACAACCAGCAGCAGGTAACAGAAATAACATACAACTGACTAAACGTATTACATGACACATCCATCATCATGGTGTGCTTAAGTATCACATTCTTTGTGGGATTATAACTTTACAACTGTCTAATAGATTTGTGTCCAATTCACAATAGTTGGTCTACTATGGTACTTCTGTGAATTTACCAATTTTCATTTGACATGTAGCATACATGGAGTGGAATGGTACATCTATGTATTTACCAATTTCTGTTAACTGGTACATATGTTTTTTCTGCACTGAACTGCAAAAATGCAAATCACAAATGATAATGGAAACACAAAGCGCAAACCATAACGCATAAGCAGTGAGAAAGCATAGCGATTAACACAAACAGAAACAGTAACAGTAAGCTGATGTAAGGCAACAGTATCGAAAAGTGTGTATCTCCACTTTGCATCTGACATAATGGGCAAGTTAATCTGTGCCAACAGTACCGAAAAGTCTGTATCTTGTTTTGTTTCCGAGATAACGGTGCAAAGGCGATGTGAGTCAACAGTAGCGAAAAGTCTGTATCTCGCTTTGTTTATGAGATAATGTCACAAAGGTTAATGTGGAGCAAACCACTGAAAGGCACCTCCTTACCACTAGGGCTGCCTACGCTATAAATTTGAAGCCACTAACACCATGCATAAAGCTATCCACAAAATGTTAACTGCGTTATACAGTATCTCCACATCAACTAATTTCCCAACATGTAAGCAGCATAATTCACATCTCAAGACATGAACTCAACACCCTCCAAATTTCATGTTAAAGACCATACCATTCCAGAGATATTGAATTTTAAAATTTGTGCACCTTTAGAAGTCTTCCACCACAAAATGGTGGTACTCATGGCGAAAATTATCTAAAATGGCAGACCTGGCACTCGAAAAATCTTTAACCACAATGGGGAACTTCAAATGCCAATAACTCTGTAACAGAAAAGAGTTTTCACCAAACAAATGTGACATGTTCCTTGAAGAACAGGATGTCTATGTGGCATGTTTCAGACCAATAAACCACACAGTGGTTGTGCTATGTTTAGCAAGACAGTGCAAAAAATAGCAAAAATGCATTTTTGAAGTTCACTGCACAAAAGCAATATGTACCACTGAAATAGAAATTTGAAAATAAGTAGATGTACCATTCCACTACATGTATACCAAATCTTAGCCAAATCTATTCTACGGTTGAGAGCAGCATGAGTGTAAAACTACTTAAGAGTGATGAAAAATATATTTTTGTGCTTCACTGCAAAAAAATATACAGATGTAAAATGCAAATTGCTAATTGCACAGAAACATCATAGTAGACCAAGAGTTAAGAATGTCACACAAATCTATTCAACAGTTGGAAAGTAATAATCACACAAAGAATGTGACGTTTAGCGAAAATGCACAGTAACAGCAATGGTGGCCAACTTCAAACATTTATAACTCTGGAATGGAGCAAAATTTTTCACCAAACAAAAACTGGCATGTTCCTTCCATAAAGGGCTTTCCACATGTCAAGTGTCAGACAATATACCACACAGTGGCTGTGCTATGTGTTGTGGAAGACAGTGAAAAGAAGTAGCAAAGACTGCATTTTTTGCAGTTCACTGTGCAAAACTGTATGTACCAGTGAAATAGAACAACGTTTGTAGAGCAGCATGAGTGTAAACATTTTTCTTGAGGGTGGTGGCATTCCCTGGCTAAGTACATACAGCTCATCAAAGTCTAACTTCTGTGCACCTGGTATCAGTGAGGTATACGTTGATGTCTATGGCTTTATTTCAGCTGTACCTCTGCACTCAATTTCCAACACCTGGCGAGAATTGAGGCATTGCCTGGCTGAGGCCGCGGCCACTCCTCAGTGTGCTAACTTCCTGCAGCTGCTGTCAGGAGGTATAATGTTGATGTGTATGACTGCATTCAGGCAGAAACTCTGCACTCAGGGTCCAATACCTGATCTTGCAGGCTGGGGACATTGCCTGGCTGAGGTCATGCCACTCCTCAGTGTGCTAACTTGTCTGCAGCTGGTATCAGGGAGGTATAGCGTTCATGTGTATGACTTCAACTGGGCTGTAGCTCTGCACTCATGGTCCAATACCTGGTCTTGAGGGGTAGGTGCATTGTCTGCCTAAGCCTGTACAACTCCTCAATGTCTTAATTTGTCTGCACCTGGTAGCAGCGAGGTATTACACTCAGGTCTATAACTACATCTGTGCTGTACTTCAATGCTCAGGGTCCAGTACCTGGTCTTGGGGTGTGGAGCATTGCCTGGCTGAGGCCGTGCAACTGCTGAATGTGCTAATTTGTCAGTAACTGATATCAGGGAGGTATAATTCTGATGTCTGTGCTTTCATTTAGGCTGTCATTGAACTCTTAGGGTCCAATACCTCTTCTTGGGGGTGGGGGCATTGCCTGGCTGACCCCATGTAACTCCTCAATGTCATAATTTGTCTGCAGCTGGTATCAGGGATGTATAACATTCATGTCTATAGCATCATTTGGGCTGTAGTTTTACACTCAGGGTCCAATCCCTGTTCTTGGGGGGTGGAGGCATTGCCTGCCTGAGGGCATGCAACTCCTCAATCTCTAATTTCTCAGCAACTGGTATCTTGGAGGTATAACGCTGATGTCTACACCTTCATTTGTGATGTATTTCAACGCTCAGGGTCCAGTACCTGGTTTTGGGGAGGTGCAGGCATTGCCTGGCTGAGGCTGAACAACTGCTCAATGTGTTAATTTGGGATGTAGTTCAATGCTCAGGGTCCAGTACCTGGTTTTGTGGGGGTTCTGGCATTGCCTGGCTGAGGCCGTGCAACTGCTCAATGTGCTAATTTGTCATCAACTGGAATATGACAGGTATAACAGTGATGTCTATGCTTTCATTGGGGCTGTAGTTAGCCACTCAGTATCCAATACCTGTTCTTTGGGGGTGGGGGCATTGTCTGGCTGAGCCCATGCAACTCTTCAATGTCCTAATTTGTCCGCACTTGCTATCAAAGGGTCTAACCTTGATGTCTCTGCCTTCATTTGGGCTGTAGTTTGCCACTCAGGATCCAATACCTGTTCTAGGAGGGTGGGGGCATTGTCTGGCTGAGCTCATGCAACTGCTCAATGTCCTAATTTGTCTGCACCTGCAACCAGGGAGGTATAACACTGAGGTCTATGCCTTCATTTCGCTGTAGCTCTGCACTCATGGTCCAATACCTGTTCTTGGGGAGTAGTGGCATGCACCCATGCCCACCCCCACCAACAGGCATCAGGGTGTGCAGTGGAGTCATCGGCCCTAACTGTCACCCCTCACATATGTAAAGAAGCTGAGCTGGTGCAGTACAGGAAAATGTCATGAGTTAGCACAATGACACCAATGCACACCCTGATGCCTGTTCATGGGAGTGGGGGTGGTAGTGGATGGTAGGGTGGCAACCCTAACACTGAATGTCCTCGCTTTGTCACTGTGGGGTACCAGAAATGCAAATGGTATCGGTAAAGCAACTGCAAATAGTAATACCAATGGTGGATCAAAAGGAAACAGCAATGCTAATGGTAATGCAAACATAAGCGCAAACAGTAACACACAAATGATGCAAACAAGTACACAAATGATAATAGAAATGTAAATGCAAACAGTAATGGTAACACAAATGATAATGAAATGCAAATCTAACGGTAACTCAAATGCAAATGCAAATGCAAACAGTAACAGCAATGTCAACACTCAAGGAAACAGTAACACAAGAGACAAAGGAAATGCAAGCACAAATGCAAGCACTAACGGTAATGGAAATGCAAACACTAATGGTAATGAAAACGGTAACAAAAAACACAAATGGTAATGGTAACGCAAATGGAAATGCAAATGCAAACTTTAACAGTAACAGCAATGGTGAAGCCAAAGGAAAACAGTAATGCAAATGGAAATGTAAGTGAAAATGCAAACGCAAGTGGTAACACACACTGTGATGCAAACAGAAATGCTAACACAAATTGTAATGGTAATGCAACCAGAAACGTGAACCCAAATGCTAATGCTAAAAGTAATGAAATGCACACTTTGTGTCCCAAAAGGTGCATTCAGAAGCACAGTGAATACAAAGAATGTGGCCATAATAATAGGCCTCGTACCAGAAAATGAGTACTTGGAATACTAAATTGCTTATATCTTAGGACCCATACACATGAGAAAAAAATTAAAATCTCATATTATTTATGACATTCCAGGCTAGTTTTGGTATTAGCCCCAGTGGGGACTAAGAATTTTGCGATGAAAAGTTTGTATCTTGAATTGTTTTCGAGATACGGGACCCAAATGCATGGCAGACAATCGCAATGTCATCCCATGAGAAAATGGTCAACTTCTGAGTGCCGTGAACTTTGAAGCACAGTAATGTATTGGCATCAAACCACCAAAAGGCAGATCTGTGAGATGTTGGCTGTCTTCACTGCCCAAAAGACAAACTATTGCTTTGCAGCAGGGTGGCAAAGATTTCTATTGTTTGGGCATAGTGTTGCAAAGTACTTTCACAAATCACGACACTTTCGCAAAAACCACCTAAAATGCCACATTTGTGACACTGCTTCTATACACTACTATTCATAAAAATTTTAAACATATTTCTGTGTGTTTTACCCAAAAAATACATGGGGAGCATCCTCAGGGCTCGACTAGGTGAACACAACAAGAATTGCATCCCTAGAGGGTCCCAAATTTAAATGCCAATCATTTCTCTGACTACCAACTGAAAAAAAATGGCTGAATCATGAAAGTAAAGGGGTCATTTAGAACAGTAAAAACTGCATTTGTGACATTGTCAATATTTTGTTAACTTTTCCCATAGACTATAATGGATTCAATGTTTTGAATAACTTTTAAACTGTTTAAGATTTTTCATGAAATACTTGAATGGCACATCGGGACACTAGCTGCATGATCCCTGAAGTTTTCGGACCGACTATGCAAAACGCAGGGCTGTAGGCGCAGCAAAGAAACACACAAAATCCATAATTTTGCATTTTTGGTGCTCTGTAGCTCTGTAACTGTACATCCGACTGTAATGAAACTGCCTAGGTCAGAGAACTATGGTACCAGACCACGCATTCCAGATTTCAGGCAAATCCATCAAATGGTTGCAAAGTTATTAAGGAGCAAAATTTGACCTTTTGTATTGAAGTTGCTACTCAACTCTAACTATAGTGGCACTATATTGCCACTATATATAATATATATATATATATATATATATATATATATATATATCCTCCCAGGATCTTGTAGTCTCTGTTTTCTGCAACTGATGAGAGAATAATTGGAAAAAGTCCATCCTTTTATTAGTATTGAACCCCAAATAATCCTGTATGGCAGAATGTGTGTATTTATTGCACTGGTGTTGGTGCTTCAATTCATTTAGAGAATACCTATTGCATCATGGGGTGTATCTAACCAGGCTTGTACCACAATGTAATTTAGTTTCATAACCAAAGTAATCTATCTGTTAATGAATACACAAAATTCTATCAGGCAGAACTTAACTGTTACATTTAATTTCTAATGCATATATGATAACTTCTTGAATGTCATCTCTGATAAAAATGTTAAAGAACTCTGCATATTAGGTTATGAAAAAATACATAGCTGCATATTACTCCCACTTAGTGCTGGTCTTTTAATGTTAATTACATTGAAAATGTCTAGAAAGATTTTCATATCCTGATCTGTATTGTTTATATGTACTGTATATGCCAATTGTATACCCCTGAAATTGAATTTGCCTTTTTATAGCTGAATTCAATACGTTTTAATGTCATAAAAGCCTTGAAAACTGAATGACTAGTAAACTCAACTGAAATTGGTCCTTCCCCAGTTCACACCTGAAATGAGCCTTGGCTCAGTGGTCCTTTCCCAGTCGCCAATCTCTAAATAAAACAAACATAAATAAGTCAATATATGAGATACTCTCAAGAGAATTTATCTGGCAGAGTGAGCTTTAATAAATTAGACCAACAAAAGAATCAGTAGCTCAGACCTACAGGTTCCAAGGGAAAAATGTCTTTACCTGAACAACAGCTGATTACGCCTCTCTTTCTGTAGTTGTAACACTTAACCCTCCAAAGTAATCACACAATGGCCCATAAACAAGGAAGGAATATGACCTTACAACCTTTCCAAGAAATAAATTAATGGTTCCAGCACACAGAATGATCAGGCAGCACTTACTATATTGGTGTCACAGTTCACGGTTGGGACCAGTCCTGGATGCTTGCATGGCACTCCATGTAGCACTCAAGAACCCCTGCCATGGCACAGTAAGTGTCTTTCTGCAATTGCTTAATTTCACCTCACCCCCTACTCAAGTGCACACTGCATGCACATCCTCCATAAGCATGATCAGGAAAGGGGCTAGATGGGGCACTTCTGTCTGTAGCTTCTGGGAGGGTGGACATAACCATATGCCTACCCCATCTGCAGCAACAGGGGTCCCCATTGTTGTGCACCCTGAAGCGACACCATGGTCAGTCATTTCTCAAGTTATGTGGAGCCCAGACTTTCTTTATTATGTTAATAAATCCATGGCTGCTATATTGGGCATATGGCAGTAGCATAGCCACTTACCGTAATACCTGCAGCAGAATGCTATCCCCTGCCTTTGCAGAGTGGGAACAAACTCTGGGGAGATATGATAGGCCAAACTCGGGATGTGTTAAGAACATTTCATACAAAAAGGTTTTATTTACCAGAATATGGGTGTCAGTAAACCAGGTTTGTACAAACTAATGGTGCACAATACTGGCTTATTCATGTTTACCAATGGCACAGTACCACACATACATGCATGAACCAGTCCAGTTACAATAAACCTCCCCCACCCTCCTGATCCATACCTGAGGGCCACATGTTGCCCACTAAGAAAAATCCATTAATGGGACACTTGCCATCATCTCTGGTAGCCAATGGTCCCTCAACTCAAACCACAGATCCAGAAAGTCCATGGCAGTCCATATGGATCCCCATCCTTAGCTCTGGTCACATGTGTACATCCTTCAGACTTCCTTTACCTTACTGATCTCAATCCACTGCCAACTAAAGTGTCCATCATACTGATGCTCCTTCCTCCTTCCTGGAAAAGTTCTTAGCTAAGATGCATTACAAATGTGCAGCTACATTGATCTGGCAAAATAGGCTATGCAAATGGTACTACCATGGCCAAACTAGACTATGTAAATGGCTCACCATAACAAAAATAGGCTTTGTAAATGGCACTACCATGACAAAAATAGGCTTTGTGAATGAACACTACCATGACAGAAATAAGCTATAAATAGCTACCATGACACAAATAGGCTATGTGAATGGCACTACCATGACAGAAATAGGCTTCATGAATGGCACTACCATGACAAAAAAAGGCTTCGTGAATGGTACCACCATGACAGAAATAGGCTATAAATGGCACTACCATGACAAAAGTAGGTTTTGAATGGCATTACCATGACAGAAATAGGCTACATGAATGGCACTATCTTGACAGAAATAAGCTATGTGAATGGCACTACCATTACAGAAATAGGCTATGTGAATGGCATGACCATAACAAAATGGCTATGTAAATGGCACTACCATGACAAATATGGGCTATGTGAATGGCACTACCATGACAAAAATAGGTTTCGTGAATGGCACTACCATGACAGAAATAGGCTACATGAATGGCACTACCATGACAGAAATAGGCTATGTAAATGGCACTACCATGAGCAGAAATAGGCTATGTGAATGGCACTATCATGACTGAAATAGGCTTTGTGAATGACACTACCATGACAGAAACAGGTTATGTGAATGGCACTACCATGACAAGAATGGATTATGTGAATGGCACTACCATGACAAAAATAGGTTTTGTGAATGGCACTACCATGATAGAAATAGGCTACATGAATGGCACTACCATGACAGAAATAGGCCATGTAAATGGCACTACCATGACAGAAATAGGCTGTAGATTGGCATGACCATGACAGAAATAGGCTATGTGAATGGCATGACCATGACAAAAATAGGGCTATGTGAATGGCACTACCATGACAAATATGGGCTATGTGAATGGCACTACCATGACAAATATGGGCTATGTAAATGGCACTACCATGACAGAAATAGGCTTCATGAATGGCACTACCATGAGAGATCCGCCTTCAGATGAGACGTTAAACCGAGGTCCCATCTGCCTGGATTGGTGGTAGTTCAGGTGGATGTTAAAGATCCCATGCAACTTATCGAAAAGAGTAGAATTTCCCGGTGTCCTGGCCAAATTTCCTCATTCACTAAAAATACCACCAACAGCTTAATCTGGTTCAAGGTCAGTTGGCAGTCATCTGTATCCCTCTCCCCGGTCGTGCCTGGAAATAGGCAGGATTTGTCTAGTGCACTTACCCGGTCAACAAAACTGAAAAAAAAAAAAAAGAAATAGGATATGTGAATGGCACTACCATGACAAAAATGGGCTCTGTGAATGGCACTGCTATGACAAGAATGGATTATGAGAATAGCACTACCATGACTAAAATGGGCTATGTGAATGGCACTCCGTGACAGAAATAGGCTTCATGAATGGCACTACCATGACAGAAATAAGCTCATGAATGGCACTATCATGAGAGAAATAGGCTATAAATGGTACTACCATGAGAGAAATAGGCTTCATGATTGGCACTACCTTGTCAAAATGGGCTTCATGAATGGCACTACCATGACAAAATGAGCTATGTGAATGGTACTACCATGACAATGGGCTATGTAAATGGCACCACTTACCATTTACATGATTATCCTCTCCACATGTTGAAGTGCACTGCTGTAGATGGGTAGATGGGCTTCAACCCCACCTCATATAGCTTAAAGGAAGGGCACATGCCATGGGACAGGTGGTAAATTAGATAGAATGATTTACCACCACTCTTCTGACCAAGAAATAAACTACCTGTTTCCAAGCAAATTAACCTAATAACAAAGAGTATATTTATTTAAATATTCATAAGCTTAGCAAGACTCTGATTGGCTACTGGATTAGACAAGAATGTCTTAGAAATTGCTGTTCCTGCTGCCAAATGACACTGCGCCACACACACAGTGTTTTCATGTGAAGAGTACTTATGCTACACTGTTTGTGCCACATCTCTCAAACTGCAAATATAAGTTTAAAAACTGTAAAACTAAATGTGTTATTGTGATTAGACTTGTAATTAAAATTATAAATTATTACTTTAGTTGTTAGCTTGGGTTGGTATCCAGTTGCATCTGATCACATTGACATTGTGTACTTTAGATAATTTGATATTACCTTATTATTATTATTTTATATTTTGTCATTTGGGTTATTTGTGGGTTGGGTTTAAGTTGTGATAGGGTGGGTTTTATTTTATATTATATTGTTTGTTCTATTTTGCTCACCCTCTGTGAGAGAGAGTGGAGAGCGTTTATTTTAATTGATATTAATAGTTTTTATTTTGTTTTGTTTGATTAATTATAATGTGTTGGACAGGCATAGAGGTGGTTGGGCATTATTCCCCACTAGGCTTAGGGAATTATGCCCTTTGAATGCCCACCATTAACATCCGACAGCTATCTTAGGTGCCGCGGCGCTGGGCATCCTGAGAAGGCATAGACGAAGGTGGAGAGCCGAGCCTGGTGGGGACAGGAAGAAGGAGGATGGATTGGGGTTTTGGGGTCAGTAGACGCCCTGGGGAAAAATGGGGTCAGGATAGAGGTCACTCTTGCCTTGTCCCCATACCCAAGGGCTCCATGTAGTGGACAGGTAATCAAGTCTTCCCCGATAGCTCATCCCGCTTCTCGCAGTGTTATGCAATGCCAGATCAATTAAGAACAAGACAGCTATTATTGCTGATCTTGTTGATCATCAGATCTGGCTTGCATCATCGAGACCTGGCTGGATGGAAATCCAGGCCCTGTATTGGCCTTTGGCAACCCAGCCGGGTTTTTGGTGATACACCGCCAAGGCTGGATCGTAGGGGGCAGGGGTGTGGCCATTATGTTTAAATCTGAGCTGGGCCTTGTGATGTGCCATTGGGAAATACCAATTCCTTTGAATATATCCTGGGAGGGTGCAGGTTACGGGATTCTCCTCGCTCACCATCCACCAGGTGAGCGGTGGAGTATTCCTGCAGGAGATATTAGACTTCATCGCCGACCTGGTGCTGAGGTTTCAAACTTATACTTGGGTGACCCCAATGCCTGGGTCGACGATGAACTCTCTTCTTTCGTCAGAATCTCCTCCAGCTAATGAATATGCTGGCCTGACACAGGTTGTTACCTCCTCTACCCATATAGGGGGTCATTCATTGATCTGGTTTTCTCATGGGTATGGAGATCACTGATTTGGGGTGGAACCTGTCAGTTGGTCCAACCATCACACCATAAGGTTCAGCTTCAGGGCCCCTCTAATAGGTCTGCCCTCACGGAGATGGTTCAGTATCGCCCTTAAGGGGTGTTAATCCCACCGACCTAATGGCGGTCCTGGATCTATCGAGCTTTTTGGGTGAATGCATGAGTCCAGATGATCTGGTATTAGCATAATAAGGCTGTAGGAGATGCTCTGGACAAAATTGCTCCTGTTTGTGTTTGGCTCTCACCCTCCGGCCCAAGGAGTCCATGGTTTGATGGCTCTTTGAAGGGAGTTAAAGCGAAGTACGGGCGTTTAGAGAGAGTTTGGCTGAGATCGGCCTTGATGTCGACAGGCTTTAGATTGATGGCACATTATAATAGCTATCAATCAGAAATCACTCGTAAGAAGGCAGAATCCAGTCTGTCTCCAGCCCAGAGAAGCTTTTTCTCAGCTAAGATGCGAGGAGTTTGCTCAGTTTCTTGCAGATAAGGTTGCCGACATCAGGTCCGTATCCATCCAACCTTTCCTATGGAGGATTGCGGTGGTCGATTAGGAGTGGCTTGTCCTCGGTCTGTCTGCTTAGATTTTCACCGCCAGAATGCGAGGACATTGTGAAGATCATCCAAACAATGCGACCAACTAGTTGTAGTTTGGATCCGGTCCTACACCTCTTTTATTAGGTTGTGTAGAAGTCATCTACCCAATCCTTGCTGACATTGTCTGGAAATCCTTGAGAGAGGGTTTTTCCTGACCCCTTAAGGAGGCGGTAGTTCACCACTCCTTAAAAATCCTCCTTGGATCCAGATTGTCTAGTTAACTACCGGCCTATCTCTAACCTGCCATTTGTTGGTAAGGTTATTGAAAAGGCAGTTGCGCTGCAATTGGATGATCATCTTATATCTCACAATATCTACGAATACTCTCCAGTCTGGTTTCAGGAAAAGGCATAGTACAGAGACTGCCCTTATCCAGGTATTGAGCGACCTTCTTATGGCCAGAGATCGAAAGGCACGCATCATTCTGGTCCTTCTCGATCTATCTGCTGCATTTGACACTGTGGGACCATGGTGTGCTATTGGATCGCCTGCGGGTTTTTTTTTTTGTGGACCGTCTGGTACAGTCCTCGAATGGTTTTGATCTTACTCACAGGCAGGTTTCAGATAGTTGTCACTGAATTTATTCCTCTGGCACTCACTCCTGTCCTGTGGGGTACTGCAGGGCTCCATTTTAGCCCCATGTTGTTTGCAGTGTATATGCTGCCATTAGGAGAATCATCAGGCGTATACAGCTTTGGCTTTCACTGTTATGCAGATGATACCCAGCTGTATCTGTCCTTTCTCCCAGTCAGGGTGATGCACTCTCTGTACTTAACAACTGCCTTGATGAGATCAGACTTTGGATGAGTTTGAGCTGGTTGAGACTCAATCTGGACAAAACTGAGGTATTGGTGGTGGATCCAGGTCGTCTGGGGGTGTGGAGCTGAACAACCATCAGGTGTATTACTTGATGGTGTACCGCCTCCCACCTCCAACGGGTGCAAATCTGGGTGCGTTATTTTTGATGACGGTTTGACTCTGAAATCTCAGGTGTCAGCTGTTGTCAAATCTTTTGACCATCTGAGGAATATCGCCCAGGTGAAACATCTGGTTCCCCGGTGACCTTCCAACTTGGTCCACGCCTTTGTCACTACTCATCTGGACTATTGCAACTCCCTTTACCTAGGGCTACCTGGGTTGATATCCGCCGCCTCAGCTAGTGCAGACCGCAGCCAGGCTTTGACTGGGACCGAACCAGTTGCACACGCTTCAGTCTGTGAACTGCACCGGCTGCCTGCTTGGTGGCGGATCACCTTAAGGTTGGTTTACTAACCTTTAAAGCTCTACATGATCAGGGACCTGGTTACCTGAAAGATTTCCTGGTTCCTTACTGCTGCCTCCGCCTCTCCGCTCCGCCAACGAGGGATTGCTGAGATTCCCAGGTCCACTTGACGCCATCAGGATCTCATGCCTTTGCTTTTGTGGCACCAACCCTGTGGAATTATTTACCCGTTGGTTAAGAGAATGCCCAACTGTCGACAAGTTTAATATCGCCTTAAAGACATATTTTTGAATTAGCATTTTTAAATTGAATTATTGTTTATAAGTGATTGGTAACATCTTGCTTAATGTAGATTTAATGGTTTTTCTGTGCTTTAATTCTGCTTGATTTTAAATTTGTAATTTATAATTTTAATGTTGTACGCCTTGGTTTTGAAAGGTGCTTTATAAATAAAATTGAATTGAATTGAATTGAGTAATTGGAATAATAACCTGAAAGCGAATTTCTTGATTAATGACTAGCTGGAGGAAGGGAACCCTCTGCTGACGCCAGGCCACCCATTCCACCAAGTGATTATTAATCCTCAGAAATAGCCATCTTCTCAGGTGTTATTGCTCAGACAATGCAAACCATATACTAAACATATAAACTGAACTGTGTCTTAGTATTATGTTTCCCAAAGTTTTCAAGTTTCTTAAGCGTGATTATTGTAACTCACATTACCATGCCAGCATTATTTTACACCTTCCCTTAGGTTAAGAGGGTGAAGAATTATGAAGTTGTTTTGAATTTGACGGTCCCCTGTTTATTTAGTTACTGTAGTTATTTACTGTTCTTGCACCAGGGTGACATCATTTAGGGTACCGCCCCTAATGCATGTAAGGCTCCCTTGGGTCGGAGCAAGACTGAATATCTGCAGCAAAGATGGTGTTACAGTTCATGTCAATTTCAAGTCTGTGGTGAGTTCTTGTGTTAAGTGAGTTGCATTTAGCCTATAATTGTCATTAATATTTTAGTGTTTGGTATATTTACTATAACTTACTGCCTGTCTCTTAGCTGGGTCCCAGCTATAAATGAGTTCATTCTCAATCTGGTGAACTAAAAGTATTCGAGTCTGACATAATATTGACAGGAAGGATTGATATGCATGGAATAGTCATACAATGTACACAACGTTCATGTGCTCCAGTGTGCGTAATAAAGGTAGCTACATTGGTGTTACAACAGTGATGAGAACACATACTGTAGATTCAGAGAAAAATAAGCCTACTACAGTGTAAGAGGAGAACATGATTCATTTAGCAAGAGATATTTAGAAAGCAATGCATGGGGATAGAGTTGAAGTCTATTGGAGCTGGGGGAAAGAGGTCTTGAAACACGGCCAGTAATCAGTGTGTGGTCACAATGCTTTTGTAGATAAGTGACTACTGTAGTTTTGAGATGATTTTAGTTCTTCATTTATTTCTTTAGCTTTTGTTGACTAGGTAAGCACACTAGACAAAAATGGCTATTTTCAGGTATGTGTTTCTGTAGCATCCCTGGCATTTGGCTTTAACTTGAGTTATTAGTACAGCATGTAAGCAAATGCTTTCTCACATACAAACCTCCCTATCTTTGATATAAATAAAATGATTTTACTTGCAACCTTAGGCTATACATGCATAATATTCTGCTATGCAGGTTGCATGAAGTAATCTGCATGGGTGACTTTAACCCGACTGGGCTGGTCCTAACTCATTTCTCCTTTCCTCCATCATTAGTAAGGCCAACCTTGCTCAATTCATCCTGGCTCCCACTAGGATATCTCAGAGAAGTTCCACCCGCACCTTTTAGATTGGATTCTTAGCAATAGGAAGAGAAGTTTCCTGTTGCTGGAGTCCTATCTGACTCTATAAGTGATCATTGCCCAGTATATTGTGTGTGGGACACTTCCATCCTACCCTACTAAAGTATTACCTTTTTCTAACTTCTCCTGCTGTATGAGCTAAAACTCATTGACTGGTCTCTCTCTACATAACAAATGATATCAATATTGTGACCGACTATTTCAATACAACCCTACTCTCCCTTCAGAACAGACACATTCGGTCACTTCATTGAAGGGTCAAAGGATAACCACTAAATGGCTCAAGCGAACCATACTACAATTACTTAAATGCAGGGATAAACTTTGGTTAAAATGGAAATCCTCCTGTCCTTAAACTGACTTTGAGGCTTACCGATTCTTGCAAATACCTGTAAAGGAAATTTGCTCTGCCAAGAGCAAATACTACCATGATCTGCTCAGTTCCTCTGCCTCCAACCCGAAGTGATACTGCTCTCAAATTAATGAAATCCTTGGGAACAATAAGCATCCAACTCCAAATGAAATGCTTATGAATGATATGCACTGTAATAACCCTCACACCATAGCTAATGCCTTTAACTTCCTCTTTACCAAGCTTTCCAACACTGCCCCACTCCATCCTGCGATCCCCTGTCTCCTCCTCTATCACCAGCTGTAGCTTCTCCCCTAGTGGTTGCTCTGGTCACATGTCAAGAGGTCCTAGTTACTGAAGACCATTCCTGCTCATGGCAGTGCAGGGCAAGATGGTCTTGAACCAGGATTCTAAGACTGTTCACCTCTATCCTTGCTACATCAGTAACTAGGCTCTTTAACTTGTCCATCTGCTCTACCACAGTTTCTTTGGCCTGGAAAACAGCCAGAACTGTACTAGTGTTTAAGAAAGGTAACCCTAAAGCTCTATCATACTACCGATCTATTGCACTTCTGCCCATGCTCAATAAGTTGCTGGAAAACTAATTTATTGCCAGGTCTCTAAGCATTTACTTAACTTCAACCTACAGTCCTCAATACAACATGGCTTTCATACTTGGCATGGCACAACACAGCTCTATCAAATTTATTAGCTTATGTAGAGTGTGACATGGACAAAGGTTTACTTACTGGTGTTGGCGTTCATCAACTCCTCCAAAGCATTTGATTTGGTAAATCACCCTCTACTATTGAGTAAACGCCAATCACCGTGCCTCAGACACTACTTGTCCTGGATCAGCAGCTACCATGACGATCACTCTCAAGCTGTCTTCTTCTGTAAAGTACCTCATCCCTGCCCTTATCTCCTGTGGTGCCCACATGGTTCTATTCTCAGATCCCTGCTCTTCTCTCTATTAAAGATTTTCATAACCATTTCCCCACTGTAGAACCATTATATATGACGACGACCTGGTACTTTATGCCACCTTGAAGTCTATACATGACTTCAATCAGCACCTATCACCAGCATTTCAGAATCTTCAGTCCTAGTTCTCCACCAATTATCAAATCCTAAATTTATCTAAGACTTAGGCCATGCTCTTTGGGTCCTCTAGAAAGATCCATGCTGAGTTTAGTAAGCTACAGGTCCTCTACTGTGATGGGTCACCTGTCTTGAATACTGACTCCTTCAAATATCTTGGTGTCATGACCCCATACTTGACTTCTCTGCTCACATCAATGAGATATATCATTCGGTTAACTCAAAGATAGGCATTGCTTACAGTGCATCACTCTCCACTCCTGCTGCCAGGATCTCAGTAACTAAAGGCATCCTGCTCCCAAGACTGTTATACACCCTCCCATGCTCTCCCATGCCAAAGCTGGTGTACTTCATAGTGAGATATTACATATAACAATATTTGTAGATTTGCCTTATTGGCTTCTTGTTTAACCCAGCACTGCCTACCCTACTGCCTTGCATGGCTGTCTCCCAATGCCCTTTGTTCTTACATCTGGGATGTTTTATTGACTCTTTAACCAGACCTTCTCATCCTGATTCATTGGGAGCTATACTAATCCTATCCTCACTCCTGCTCCCTTAGGTCCTCCACCTCTCTTGCCCTCAGTCCTGCCCTGCTCCTCTAAAATGGGTGAGCAAGCTTTCTCCTGTTTTGCCCCCAAGTTCTGGAACTCATTCCACCTTCATATTAAGATCTCCTCATCTCACCTTACCTTCAAGCTTGCAATGTTCTCTCACCTAAATGCACTTGATAATTGTGATTGCTCTTAACTTGATGCTCATCTTTCTGCTTCCCTACGAGTCTTGTTTTTGGTAGTTAAGGAGTTGTTATAGCAAAAGCTGCAGTGTGAATTGAGACACAGACAGCCTCAGGTGCAGAAAATGTCCCCCATTGCTTTCAGACCACAAAGTGTTATATTGGATCAGGAAAGGTTGCATCATAACCATTGTCAACCAATTGCCCTGGGTGGAGTCTTCCAGACTTGATCAGATTACTATAAACTACTGTGTGCAAAATTTGGAGACACAAAGCATATTTTCTTGACCTTGAAGGAAACTACTACTTTACCCAGCTGTGGGCTGTGTGAGAGATTCTATATTGCACTTGATATCTGCAACCTGCACACTCTTGCTCAATTCTGTGGAGATGAAACTAACTACCCTTGGTAATTGCTTTTATTTATATATTTATTTAGTGTTTAACCAAGAAGTGGCTTGAAAGCTCTGTTTATCTTGTGAGTAACTTCAGAAGGATTGAAATACTGCATTTGGGTTGTCCCTTGAAGGTAGTTGAATTGTCTACTAGGATTTTGTGACAGTTAAACTATTTTTAAATAATTTACAGGTGACCGAGGAGTTGAAGAAGGGTTTGCAAACTCTGCTTATCTCGGAGGTAACTTCAGAAGGGTTTAAATATTGCATTTTGTCTGTCCTTGGGGTAGCTGGATTGACTACTAGGATTTAGTGACAGATACACTATTTTTAAATAATTTACTAGTGGGTAGGATTTTGTGATAGTTAAACTATTTTAAATAATTTACTGGTGGTTAAGGAGATGTTATAGCAAAAGCTGCAGTGTGGATTGAAATACAGACAGACAGACCCAGTGCAGGAGACTGTGTTCCCCTGATTGTTGTGGAGGTTGTCTTGCTGAAAGGAAGGTTAACACTCATCCTAGTGGTGGGTCAGAGCTTGTAGCTGATTTTTCCTGAGGGCACACCTCAGGATAGGAGAGTCGATACCAGTCAATTCACAGAAGAAAGGGTCCTGAAAGAACTCTTAAGGGAATTATCCAATAATTCTAAAGAACAAAGGGTAGAATTAATGACACTACTGACTACCCTTTTAGCAAATCATGGGAGGATGGTGTAGTACCGGAGGACTGAGGAGGGCAGATGTGATTCCCTTCACAAAAGTGGGAGCAAGACAGAGGCAGGAAACTACAGACCTGTTAGTTTGACCTCAGTGGTAGGGAAAATGATGGAATCACTTCTAATGGATAGAATTGTTGAGTTCCTAGAGGTCAGCATGGATTCACAGCAGGAAGGTCATGTCAGATGACTCTAAAGATTTCTTTGATTGGGTGACCAATGTGGTGGACCAGGGAGGGCTGTGGACATGGCCTACCTAGACTTTAGCAAGGCATTTGACACAGTCCCACACAAAGATTAAATACAAGTTAGCCAGCCTTGGAGTGGGACCTAAGGTGGTAACCTGTGTTAAAAATTGTCTGGACAACAGGATACAGAGGGCAATAGTAAACGGAGTTTACTCTAGAAGAAAGGGGTTACTAATGGGGTATTGCAGGGTTCAGTACTGCAACCGGTCCTTTAATGTCTTCATAAGTGACATTGCAGAGGGACTGAAGGAAAAGTATGTCTCTTTGCAGACGACACAAAGATCTGTAACAGGGTTGATACAGAAGGTGGGGTGAAGAGGACGCAAAGGACTTGGCAAGGTTGGAGGAATGGTCAAATGTATGGCAGCTTAGATTCAATGCAAAGAAGTACAAAGTAATGCACCTGGGAAACAAAAATCCAGGGAAGAGTACACAATGGGGGTGAGATAATAACAACAACAGAAATGGAAAGGGACCTGGGGGTAGTCATATCATATGGTCTTAAGGTGGGCATGCAATGTGAGAAGGCAGGTGAGGGTTGTGGGATACTGGGATGGTTAGGGAGAGACATCACCAGTAGAAAACAGGAAGTTGTTATCCCTCTTTACAGACAGTTGGTGAGACCCCATCTGGAGTTCTGCATCCAGTTCTGGAGACCCCATCTCTGCAAAGACATAGACAGGATGGAGGCTGTCCAGAGGAGGGTAACTAAAATGGATCAGGGTCTGCACCAGAGAAGACATATGAAGAGAGATTAAAGAAGCACAATATGTATAGCCTTGAGGAAAGGAGGGAGAGGGGACATGATAGAAACTTTCAAGTACATCAAGGGAATCAGCAGAGTCCAAGCGGGTAGCATATTTCAGAAAAGAGATGTGCAAGAACAAGGGGCACAATTTGAAGATAGAGGGGATGGCTCAAAGGTAATGTGAGGAAGTATTTTTTCATGGAGAGGGTTGTGGATACATGGAACAGCCTCCTGAGGAGGTAGTGAACTCAAAAACAGTGGGGAATTCAAGAATGCATGGGACAGACATAAAGCAATTCTACTGGGGGTAGGAGGAAATAGGCTGTTGGTTAACTAGGATCTGCAGCCTATGCATTAGGTAGGAAATGGCAGACTAGGTGGGCTAAGCAGTCCTTATCTGCCATCAAATTCTATGTTTCTATATATTTCCATATTCTTCATTTGATCATGAATTACTTGTCAGTTTCTCCTCTATTACTCCGTTCTGACTTGTTTACCCGGCTTTTCTGCCCTGATTATACCACTGTACCAGTTGTATTTGTTACTTCGTTTTATCTCTGCATGGATAATGTGTTGATTTTTTGCTCTGGACTGTCTGCCAATTAATATGTCCTGATTGTATCACTGAATTTTGTACCAGATTGTTATTGTATTTTATACACTGTACTCTCCCCGGTTGTGCCTAAAAATAGGTAGCCTAACGCATTTACTCAGTAACCAAAAGCTAATAAATAAATAATAGCTTGTTGGGGTAGCACACTTTACCTGTGCATCAAGGAGTCCTTACCCTTTTTGTATCGGGCAACATTGTAGGACTAGTGCTTATGGCACTTCCTGCAATATATTCTGTGGGTTCAAAACACGTTGGATTTCATTTTCTTTATGTTTTGGTAGTTCAACAAGGAGAATGGGAAAAGAAGAACAATATGTTTGACACTTTTGGCTATATTGTTCCTGAAAATAGAATGTTTTAGTATCTGATGTTAGAATGACTAAATCTGTACTGAAGCAGTAAGAGTGTCAGAGCTAGGTTGCAGCAATGGGAGGCACAATAGCCTACAGTGCATGTTACAGCTTTATAAGCTCTGATATTTTGTTTGCTAGTCCGCTGTCATCCCAGAGCTACATACATTCAGAGTACTGGTAACGCCCAGGAGAACAGTGGGACTGGCAAACATCTGACCTGCACACAATGTACAAATTGGGACCAGACCCACAGCTGATTGTGGGGCACTTTAAGCTCACCTTAAGCAGATAGCTTGCATGTGTTCCCTGTCCCAGAAGGTCAGAGTAGTTTGAACCAATCCAGTACAGATGGTGTGACCCCCAAGGGTCAACTGCAAGAGCATTTAGCAGTAAGAGCAGGGACCAGATTCTGAGTAATGGACAAAAGGGTTTGTGTAATGCGTGCCTTGTCCATGACCTGATGAGCTATATTCAGTGGGACAGTGCACCAGTGTCATTCAACTCAATATAAGACCTTGTCAGGGCAGTGCAAAGCTGAGTAGCAGTGTCCTGACATCGATCTGGACTGTATGCAGCCTGTGCCAGGGCACAGAACTGAGCCTCCAGAACTGTTAGTGCTGGGAGCCTCTAGCACAATATTTAGCCAGCACCATGCAAATGAGCCCAGTGGGCATGCAAGGCACTAAGAATCATATGCATGCCCATTATGAGCTAATTTGCATGCAAGGTAGTGGCAGTTTTTACTTTCTCCTGTGGCTAGACACCACGCCGGTAGTGGATATCAGCCCCTACCCCAGTTGTCTGTCCTCGTAAATGTGTAGCTTTTCCTGGTGTTTAGTAGCACCCCCTGCCCTCCAGCACCCATCCCTGTACATGTTTGTTTCCCTGGTGTCTAGTGGCACACCCCTGCCTTCGATCCCCATCTTCATACATGCTGAAGTATTCCCTGGTGTCTATCGCACTCCACCACCTTCTGATCCCTGTCCTGCAATGCAGTATGTATTCCCTGGTGCCTAATGGCACCCTCCAGTCTCCATCTCTATGCATTAACTTAAAGTATTCCTTGGTGTCTGATGGCACCACTACCACCACCATCTGATCCCCATCCCTGTACTTTGTTCTGTAGTCCCTGGTGTCTGGTGGCACCCCCACCCTCCGATCACACAGTGTCATGTCAAGCTGCCCCTGGCATCTAATGCCCCCCGCAGGGATCGTCTCAAGCAAGCCACTCTGCCTCCTACCCTACCACTGTTACCAGTGCCACATGGATCCAATACAGCAACTGTCACAGTTCTCCTCTCACCACCTTGACCGGTCACCATATGGAATGACAGTGAGCATGCATTCTGTGTACAGTAAAGGAGTATGCATACTGAACAGAGTACACATGCTCCCTTTATAGTACACAGGACCCATGCTCCTTGTCAGTCTACAGTGGCCAGCCAAGGTAGTGAGAGGAGGGCTGTGCTGGTCACCTTATTGAATCTGTGTGGCAATTGGTGACAGTGGTAAGGGAGGGTGGCAGGGTGGTTTTCTGTGTTGGCAGCAGGATGGGAGCCACTAGATGCCAGGGACAGCTTGTCTGGCATGGTGGAGGGTGACTGGAGGGTGGGGGAGTGCCACTAGACACCAGGGACTACAGAACAGATTACTGTGATAGGGATCAGTGGCAGGGTGCCACTAGACATCAGGGAATATGTAGATTTGTATGGGATTGGGGATCAGAGGGTGGGGCAGTGCCACTAGACACCAAGGAGTACTTAAAACATGTATGGGGATGGCAATTGAAGGGAGGGGTGCCACTAGACACCAGAGAATACCTACTATATTGTAGGGATGGGGATCAGAAGGCGGGTTGCCTCTGGACATCAGGGAAATGCTTGTATCTGTACAGAAATGGGGATCAGAGGGAGGGTTCCAAAAGACACCAGGAAATACCTAATACCTACATGTACAGGGATGGGGATCAGAGGCTGAGGGCTGCCACTAGACACCAGGGACATCATTGCTTCTATAGGCCAAGGGGTGACTGCAGTCCTTTTGTCCACCACCAGGGCCCTTACACCCCATTAAGTTGGGGTTTGCAAAGGTGGCAGCTTGTGCTTGTTCAGGTGGCAGCTACTGCCTGTGCAAACCTCTCAATATCCTGCTCGCCCATATGCATGGGACAACCCCTTTATTTTCATGGGCGCTGTGGGAACTTTGCACTGGGTACTAAAGGGTTTTGCCTGTGCTGTGGAGGTGTCAGAATATAGACCCCACCCAAAATCAGGTGCAAAACTTGGTTAGCCCTGACAAACACCCCTTAGCACCTGGGCTAAGTTTTGAATATCTGGCCCCAGAAGACCTACAATAAAACACAGCACAAGTATATTTTATTAACATATACAGTATTAAGTATTCAAATCAAACCTCTAGAATGTAAGTTTTAAGAACCCTAACTTGCTATATAATGACTATGACAACCAAATTTAGGAAGTTAGTTAACATTAGGATAAATAAAGTACTCTTTCTGCCATTGTCTGAAGGATCTGTCCTGGTTACGTGGCTGAAAATGATCTGGCAATTGAGTCTCAATGATCAGTGCTTGGATGGGTTCAAACTACTTTGATTTTCTGGGGCAGAGAACATTAGCAAACTGTCTAATTTAAGTGATAAAGCAGATGGAAGCATTAATGTTATTGGAATTAGATGGTATCCCCCCAAGTCAGCACCTCAAATGAGACAGATCTCTTGATTTTGACCACTAAAACCAGAGTTTTGCACAGGAACCTAATGTATGTGCCTCACCAAGTATAAGCTGGAAAGAATGCAGTGTTAAATAACTAGAAAGATGAAAGAAACAGTTTGTTCTTTGATTCTGATGATTTTGAGATATTGCAATAGCTTTATAAAAACCAGGAAAGGCAAAAAGGGCAAAATAAGGGAGACTTCCTGAAAACAGAGGCATATGGAAAATATGTGCAGGTTAAGTGATCAGCAGATTCTGAACCATGAGTCTGTCTCTATTTTATTTCTCCATACACTTAGGTTAAAGGACTATGTTTGGGCTCTATACTCAGTTGTAATACAGTGACACAAAGTGATTGCAATGAATGCTTTGCATCACTAATATTTTATATTCACATAGTGAACAGATTTATCAGCACTCTCTCAGTGTTTACTTAGAAAACTTCATCAGCCTCATTTTTTGTAAACCTGTAAATTTGTGCTACCTTTAATCAACTGTACATCATTTTCTTTTTCACCATTTATTTTCATAAATCTTTTCATTTAAATATACTGTAGACAAACTGTTCTTCATTGCATCACTGTTTTAACTTCTACCCCATCATGCTGCATGCAAAGTGGTTGTTAGCCTTTCCCTGTGCTGGTGCAATGGCCACTGCACTGGCACAGAGAAAGGAGTAGAGGTAACATGGCAAAGAAGCACTGTACTATGCACCATTGTTTCCCAGCCCATAAACAGCTGTCTACATGTCACAGTGCCTCCGTCCCTGACAATCTATGAGAAACATTTTCATGCTGCTGGCGCAGGCATGCAGCAGCTTTGTCTGATGTTAGGGAGACAGAGATGGGGAGGGCCATGAAAGAAGCACTGCACATGTGGAAGCAAGGCTAGGAAAGTGGTTTCACTGACTCAAGGGAGTACAGGGCTCCAAGACCCCAGGGAGGACCATCGAGGCCATAAAAATAAAACACATCTGTCCCATGAGTGGGGTATGATGCACAGGGTTGGGGTTTGAGGAATGAATAAGACAGTAACACCTCACACCACAGTCTCTGCTCAGTGATGTGCCCAGAAGTCCATAGTACTTGCATTGTTGATGTTCGTAATCAAATACCCGCTTGCAGCTGAAAACATCTGGTGATCATTATTCACATTGCTATTTAGCCACCAGGGGAGACTCTTCACCCCAGCAGCTATTCAGGCCTTTGTGTATATCATTTTTTAGGGGAATGTTGAACCTCTTTGCATCCCTAAAGTCTGATTCCCTGACTGTGAGTGGCTTTTGGACCCTGATAATTTATTTATTAAAATTTGTCACTCGAGAGGTGCACTGTCTGAGCAGGAGCTCATTTTCAGGCGTGACCTGGGAGCAGTTACAAGCAAAGAATACAGCAAAAATAAAGAGTCAAAAGTAAGGTGCATGTATAGAAACAATACAGAGCACAATGCAATCACATAATAACACACACATTTGCAGATTTGTGAAATATATCATTTGCAGATGTTTCTGAGGTAATGTGGGACCAGTCAATAAAAGCAGTGGTATCGGTGCTGGTTACCTGGGGTACCAGCATGTAGCAAGCTGCAAGTACAGGATTCTGAGAAGGGTATGCATGAGCAGTTTGAAGAGAGTAGTAAGGTCAGAATTCATGGCAAAGTAAGACTGTTTACTACTTCTGTACAATGTTTGGTTGAAAAAATAGAGAAATGAAATTTGATGTTTTCACAAGAGAAATAGAAAAATGGGATACATTGAGTGGAGCGCTGTTTAATGAGTGGCCTCAGTACACCGTGAAATGGATTACTTTAACAGGAGTGTAACATTGTGGTTAGAGAACAGAGTTATGCACCGAGGGATGCTACATTTTAATCCCACAACACCACTTACTGAGGACTTGGACTGTGTTCCCAGGAAATGATAGAATACACTTTGGGTCTTGAAAATAATACAAAGACTCGAGAGGGTAAACAGAGGTGGGCTGTATGTTGTGGGATCCACATCATGACTAGCTAAAGGTCTTTTCTGTAGTCAGAGGTTTTTTTTTTATTGTTTAGGAGAAATGTTACTAAATATTGCATGTAATGCAACTATTGTACATGGGAATTTCAACCAGAGGAAAGTACTGAAGTTAAGGAAATTGGTATCCCCACAGGTAGGATGGCTTCTGCTCATCCCCTGTCTGACTATTTGTTCATATGTTTAAACAGCTTAGTGGAAGGTTTTTCAATGACATTTTTCTTCTTTTAGTCCACTGAGCCGAACCACATTCTGCTATATTGAAGCATCTTCCCATCCATGCAAATCTCTTTACTAATCTAGTGCCCTACGGACAGCTGGGATACTACACCATGATCCACTATGGCTCACCTCACACCAGATTCCCGGACTTGGCCCTGCCATTTAGCTTTGAGGTAGATGACTCCCAAGATCAGCAGTGATGGCTGGGGCACCATCCAGAACTGGAAAGAGAGGATTGTATATGGATGTGGAGATAGAATAGAAAATTTTCCGCTTATCCAGCAACTTGCTTTTTTCCTACTGTTTATTTATTTATTGAAAATATCAGAGATACCTTTGAGAAAAGTGCTCTTTACAATAGTTTCATGTCAATGACGGAGATTACAAAGCAACGTAAGCAATACAATAAGCACATTAATGAAGTCAAACAAGTACAAATATAGTGAACAAGTACAAAAAATAGGCTAGATCAAATCCACATACTATTGTATTTGATCATCCTTCCAACCCTACGTAACCCCTCCCCAGGTTGCACGTGAGACCGAGCAACTTGTTGTTCAGTTTGCCCTCCTGGTGAAACATTTTAATAAATAAATAAATTGCATGCAGTTTTTCAATAAAGCAGGTAGACAGAACCAGTGTAGAACATGCATAATAATGCTACATGGCCTCAGATCCAGGAGTCTGACATGGTTCAAAGAGTATACCAGGAGGGACTTTAGTTAAGATGACTGGTAGTTACAGTTGCACTGAACTGTTAGGGTTGCCTAGTGCCTCCTAAACTGATCAAACTTAGGTAGATAGAGCAAAGCATCAAGCACTTAATTTAACCAGCCAGTGGCCCTAACTGCAAAGTAATGCTTGCCCAGCTGAATATGGCAGAGGCAGTTCTATGGCATTCTGAGCCATGCTCCTGCCAATGTAGAGAATGGTGACACAGCGGAGCAGTGAATTAGGGCTGGGGGTTAGGTGCCTTCCTGACTAGCAGACATGTCTGAAACTTGGCTGGTTGGGGTCACCAATCTGGCTATAGAGGATGCAGCTATGGGTGTGCTTGTCAGCCCCAAGCTCAATGCAACAAAACTTATTATTGATCAGATTTATTCTGCCTAGAACTGAGTCACAGGCAATAACATAGAGAGGAGGCCATAGACAACTTGTGACAGTACTGCACTTGCCACTGTGAGGCATCTAGCATCAGCCATGAGGTTGACCCAGTTATGATACAAACCTCCCAGTCTTCTATTTACCATGGACACAAGGTGGTCAATGTAGGGTGCAAGAGATAAGGTATCATCCTTAATCACCCTGAGGTATTTAAAGGTTTCCACCTGTTCAAGTGTATGTCCCAGGTCATTCCAGGGCATGTCTTAGTGTTTATATATTCTCAGTATACTCATCAGTCAATTAAGATATTAACTGACAATTTTTTTTAATTTCCTACCTCATTCTCAAAACAAGACTTTCATAAACAAAAGCTTCTGATTATTTTAGGTTACCCCACACACACACACACACACACACAGAACACAGATGAAAACAAGTGATCTTATTTAAGAATTGTTTTCAGATCTCAGGTGTGGATTATATGTAGGCATGTTGTAGTCCTTCAGGCATACTGAGAGGCTCTGCTGGACCTAGCGATACTATTCCACTGACCAGCACCAAGAGGTTAAATAGACAAAGAAACATTTCATCCAAAACCTTTATTGCCCTATGCTGTACAAAGATGCAGCTGAGTATTGTCACTCTTGCCTGAAGTACCATTGTGTGGGGAAGAAGAGGAACTGAGCGAAGGCTCCTCAGGTTGCCCTCCCATTACTGAGCAGCTCTTTCATCAGATTGCTGTGAACATTAATGGTTCTGAGCTGCTCTAGCTTGAGGAAGGGCGTACTGTACCTTCTTGTGGTAATTTACCTAGGCTACTCTGTAACCCAAAGCTGAGGCAATGTCCTCAATTAAGGCAGAGAAGGTGGCTGACAAGCTACTCAGGATTTTCAGAAGAACTGCATTTCCCAGGGGACTTTGCCTGACAAGGATACTATCTTTGTCTGACCTGTTGACAGAGTTCTGGAAGCAGTGTTGAGTGGAGTCTCTGCATACTACCGCATACCACCCACAGACTAACAGACCAGATGAAAGATTCAATAAGTCTTCAGTTAGAAGGAAGGGGATGAAGCTTTAGCTGGATTCTGGGAGAGTAAGGAGACTTGAAAGATTTTCTTAGCTGGTTTTCTGTGTCTTTCCAGCAGACAATTTGGTGTTTGTGTGTGTTTTAAAGGCTGGAGGCTAGGAGGGTAAGTAGACTTGAAAGATTTTCTGAGCTGGTTTTCTGTGTGTTTCTAGCAGACTATTTGGTGTTTGTGGAGTTTAAAAGCTGTTGTTTGGCCTGTAAGTGCAGGCAACATATTACAGGGGATTAGTGCTGTATGAAAGTAGGGTGGGGCTCCCATCTCAGTCAGTCAGTTAGAGGTGAAGGGAAGAAGCTTCTAGCTGGATGCTGGGAGAGTAAGGAGACTTGAAAGATTTTCTTAGTTGGTAGTGCTTGGAAGTGCAGTGAGGGGCAGACACAGGGCTGATACACTCTCGTAAGAGTCAGGTGTAGGCCCTAGTCCCACCTCCCCACCCCTCCATCCCCAGAGCTCAGCTCCTTTATAGGGAAACATCTGCCCTGCAATTGGAGGAAAAGGCTTCAGGTGCAGTTCATGTAGTTCTAGCTACTGGGGGTTGGGTTTAAGGGCTGAGAGAGAGGAGCTTAGGGATGTACACTCCCATAAGTTTACTGTGGTACTGCACCTAGTAACAGAGGTACCTGTTTACTGTGGGACTGTATCTAGGATTAATGGGTGACCTGATTAGTGGGTGGTTTGTATCTTGGACTAGGGAACCTGCTTGTTCACCCAAGGAATCCTACTTGGAGGGATGGGACCACCGTCATTAGGGCGGCATCTTTGGGAGGGTGGTGGGTGCACAGGGTGTGCACGGCCATGATACTGGACTGGGCTTGGAAGTTCGGTGGTTGCCCAGTGTGCTACTCAGCTGGCACAGCTTAGGAGAGAGGTTGAGGGATTAGGAGGCAGCTGGAGGAAGGGGGAAGTATGGTTGTTGAATATGTCAGGGCTCTCCTGTGGGATGCACCAAGCACTAGGGGCAGGGCATAGGGAAAGGAGTGCAGGAGAGTACTCTGGGGTCACATAGGACCCTACAGAGGGGCCCAAAAGGAGGACACTACCAAGGAAGCAGGCAGGTATCTGGGATCCCCATGAAGGGAAAGGAGGACATTCTCAGGGAAGTAGGCAGGTCTGGGGCTGGACAGATGGGAAGCAAGGGGAGAGATGGATCGGACCTTAAGCTCAGTAACCGCTCTAAATTTCTTCTTCTGCTTGAGAATGAGGGTGGTGATATAGCCACAACAGGGGCAGTTAGAGATGGAAAGGAGTGGGAGGCAGGAGGCAGGGGCAGATAGCAGGAAGAACAGGAGGGAATGTGGAATATGGGAAATGGGGAGAAGTGGATCAGAGCAGGAGGAGAAGGGGGTAGAGGGAGGAAAGCACAAGGAGAAGGACCAGTTGGGAGGAAAGGGCAAGGACAGGGACCAGAAGTACAAGGAGGATACAGTAAAGGCAGCTGAAGGTTTATGCAGGGGGAGCACAACAGGCAAGGAGGGGCTGAACAGAGATGGGAGGGAAGGAAGGAAGGAGGACAAGCCAGGCAAGTTTAGCAGATGGGGGAAGGACCAGTTGCGAGCAGTGATGGGGGGATAGCGGGGTACAAAAGGATACTAGGGAGGAGGAGGGCATAGGATCGGAGGGAGGGGTGGCCAGGGAAATAAGGAGGGGTGGCAGGGAGCACCCAGATAGGGAGGAGCAAGGAGCTGGCTGTGGGGAGGGCCAGTAGAAGGATAAGGGACATGGAAGGGGTGGAATGGAGGAAAATGGGTGGTCAGATTGCTCCTGTTGGGTGATTCTGTGATCAGGGGTATCAAATGGGATAGGGAGGAAGCCTGCCCAGTTAGAGCAAAATGCTTCCCTGGACTAACGGTGCACAGGGCCAAGCATGAGGTATATCAGCTGGCAAAGGATTGTGGAGGTTCCCAGACATACTGGTCCACCTGGGTACCAATGACATTGAGGAAATAGTAAGCTAGAGATACAGGCAAAGTTCAGGAGCTTGCCAGGGTCTGTCATGACATAAGATGCGATTTCCTTCTCAGAAATCCTGCCGTGCCAAGGGCTAGTGGGAAACACAAGAGGAAGATTAGGGAGATAAACCAGTGGCTCAGGAGGTGGTGTGGGGCTAGAGGGTATGGGTTGATGGGGGATTGGGGTGAGACCTGGGAGGATAAGGGCTGTATGCTGAGATAGGCTCCATCTCAATTTGGAGGGAGAAAAATCCTTAGTTGAAAATAGAGGGTTCACAGGTGAAAGGTGGGGATTAAACTTGTGAAGGGGGGAGGTAATGGGAGAAAAGGCTGCGAGGGTCCGATAAAGAGGGATTCTGTCTCCACCCTCGGGAGCTGGAGGAACACGGAAAAGGCCAACTGGTAAGGTGGTAACTGGGAAGACAGAATCCCATGGGAATGCGAGCAGGGAAATGGAAGTATACGGAAAGGGTGGAAGGTAGTATGTTAAATGTCAGGAGCTTGGGCAATAAAATGCCTGAGCTCCAGGTGATGCTTACTGAGGGCAGGTGGATGGCAGCGTCACTGAGACCTGGGCCACCGTAGGGCACGACTGGGACCTGAACCTGGAGGGTTACACCATGTTCAGGAAGGATGGGGTGGAGGGAAGGGAGGAGGGGTAGCAATAATAGTCAAAACTGCATTGGCATGGGGAGTGGAGGAGGTGGAGGAAATTGTGGGAGGCAATTTGGGTCACCCTGAGGTCAAGGGGGGACAAGAGAGTAAAATAGGGAGGACGATAGACCTTCTGCGCCTGGCAGAGGAGCTGGAGGAGAGTCTGGTGGCAGATGTTGGGAGACACTGCAGATTGGGCAGGGGAAGGGTGGTGGTGTTGGGGGACTTAAACATGCCTGTAACAGACTGGGAGACTATGACATCCTCGGTGGCCAGGGAACAGAGGTTGTTGGATGTCTTTCAGGACGTGTTTCTAACTCAGCAGGTGGGGGAACCGACCAGGGAGCGCGGATACTGGATGTGGTCCTGGCAGACAGTGACCAGATTAGGGGCCTGAAGGTAGGGACCCTGCGCGGGAGCAACCATGCCACGCCCTGGTTCTGCCTAGACCTAGGAGGGTAGAAGGCTGCACAAAGACGGAGGTAACTGACTGCAGGGGGGGGATTTCAACAAAATGGGAAGGATCCTTAAGAAGCATTTGATGGGATTGGGCCAGACATGGACGCTTGGACAGTAGGTGGGAAATCATCAGGGGGGGGCAGGATGCTACCAGCACCTGTGCAAGAGTAAGATGAAAATGCGGTAGGGCCAGAACCCTGCTGGTGGACCAGGGAGGTTCAGGAGGTGGTGAGGGCAAAGAAGGTGGCTTATAGGCATTTCAAGTGCTCAAGGAGTGAAAGGGATTGAGGGGAGTACGAGCTGATGGCTGAGAAGGGCCACTAGAGTGGGTGAGGTGGCTAAGGCAAGGAAGGAGATAAACCTGGCAAGGAAATTATGAGAGGGAACAAGGGTTCTTAGATACATTGGGGAAATGAAAAGGTGAAGGGGCAGATTAGCAGGATTAAAACAGGGAGGGATAGGCACAAGAACCGGGGAGCAGGCTGAGGTACTAAATGAGTACTTTGCCTCTGTTTTCACCAAGGAAATGGTGGGGGCTGCATCAACATGGAGGAGATGGTGAAACTGAGGAGGGGAGACTCTTGCCGATCGGCAGGTCTGGGGAGAGGGGGCTATCACTGGCAGGAGGGGGAAGGCAAAGCAGGAGGACGAGGTAGCGGAGGTGGAAATCATGGCAGAGAGAGTAAGGAAGCCTCAGGTCCCTAAGACGTAGAAACACCGGCCTGGAAAATTACATCCCAGAGTGCTGAAGAAACTGGTGGATGTCCCATGGAACCCCTGGTGGAGCTTTTCAGCATCTCTCTGAGGACAGGGTGGGTGCCTCAGGACTGGAAGATGGCAAATATAGTGCCTACCTACAAGGGGGATCAAGGGAGGTGGCAGGAACTACAGACCCGTCAGCCTGACATTGGTGGTGGGCAAGGTGATGGAGGAATTGTCAAGGAGAGGCTGGGAGACCTGGAAAAGTCGGGTGCCTGGACGATAGACAGCATGGATTCATCCCAGGAAATCATGTCAGACAAATCTTGTGGAGTTCTATGACTGGGTGATGAGTGCCTTAGACCTGGGTAGACCGGTGGATGTCCTCTATCTTGACTTCAAGCAAAGGCGTTTGACTCTGTTCCTCATGGCAGCATGTTGAATAAGCTGGGAGAAATGGAGGTGGGGAACCAGATGATCAGATGGATAGGCAATTGGCTCCAGGACCAGACCCAGAGGTTCTTGGTTGTGAATAGTCTCACCCCAAGGAGGATCATTAGTGGGGTCCCTCAGGATTGGTCCTTGGACCCCTCCTGTTTAGCGCCTATGTATCTGACATAAGGAAGGGTATCAGGAATGAGATGAGTCTCTTTGCAGATGACTCAAAACTGGGGGTGGTGGTGGATGGGGAGGAGGAGGGGCGGAGGCCCTGCAGGGAGACCTGGAGGCTCTGGAAAGGTGGTCTAGAAAGTGGAAGCTGAGGTTCAATGCAGGGAAATGCAATGTACTGCATCTGGGAGCTAGAAACCCTGGCTGTACACCCTGGGGTGGGAATGCTACAAGCCTCAATGACTGAGGGAGACCTGGGGTGGTGGTGGATGTCAAGATGAACAACTCTAAGACTTGTAGGAGGGCAAGGGCCAAAGCTAACAGGATGCTGGGATGCATCGCTGGGGATCACCTCAGAAGGAGGAGTAATACTCCTTCTGTATAACTGCTTGGTGAGGCCGCACCTCATGTACTGTGCAGTTTTGGAGGCCACACTTAAGAGGGACATTGAACCCTGGAGAGGGTACAGGGAGGCAACCAATGATCTGGGGCCTGGGAGACAGGCCCTATGGGGAGAGGCTCAAGAGCTAAATATGTACTCACTGGAAGAGAGAAGGGACCGGAGGAAATGAAAGAGGTCTTCAGGTACATGAAAGAGTTAAATGTCAGGGTGCTCGAAGGAAGGGGGGCAACTAGAGGGCATGGGTGGAAGCTGGCGGGGTGGAGATTCAGGGAGAAAGGAAGAGGTGCTACTCACTGAGAGGGTGGTGGAGCTATGGAATGTGCTGCCCTGGGGCTTGTGGAGGCAGAGATGGTGGAGGGGTTCAGAAGGGTGAGACTGGTGCAGGGAAGGGTTCTGGAAGCAAAGTCCTGTGCAGTAGGAATATCCGGGACTGGGAAGGAGAAGCCAGAGAGAGGTGAGGGGACAGTAAGGTCAGCTTCAAAGCGAGTGCAGACCAAATGACCAGAGCCATGAAATACCATTGAGCCTATTCTGCTGGCATTTTAGTATGTTAGTATGTTAATAAGACTGAAAACCATGCTCTGACTTTTACTGAACAGCACAAGAGGGACTGGAATAAACTCTTGCCCCACCTTCTGTTTGCACATATGGTAGTCCCTCAGGAATCATTGTGCTTTTCACCCTTTACGCTCCAGTTTATGAGACAGGTCTGGGGACCCTTTGGCATAGTAAGAGAGTAATGGCAAGGCAATGCTTCCATGCAGAGGAGTCTGTTGTTAACGACTGTGTGTCCTGTACTTCCAGGACCAGTTTAAGGAATTATTTGTCCTTGCTCAGGACCGGTTAACTGCAGCACCACAGAATTAAAAAGACCTGATAATTTAAGAGACCCAGAGACCAATCATGCATCACAGGGTAGAAGGTAATGACAATTATACCAGTGAGGCACAAAAGCTGCAGGCAGCCCGAAGAGGCTGTATGAGATTATATGCCAGACTAAGGATGTGAATTATAATTTAGATAGAGCTGCCCAATAGGAAGTGCCCATGATGGAAGTGATGGTTCCATGTCAATATCATTTAATCCTGTTTTAGAAAATGGACTAAAATCTCCGAGCCTGATTGCCTGAAAGTCCTGGCAAAGTGGGCATCTATCATACAACAGAGCTTTTATTAAAAGTGCCAGTCCCAGTCGACCTCTTCACCAGTATCAATGGGCACTGGCAATTTTGAAATGGCAGATCACCATGTTTTCTTATTGGTAACTGAGATTTCATAGCAAATGATATGGACCAGTCCCCCCCCACACACACACACACACACACACAATGTCGCAAAACCATTAGTAATAAAAAGAACACATAAAGCCCTTTTCATTCACAGCAAAGTGCTCTAGTGCAACAGAGCTACACATGGCCCCAACCCCCAAGGGCTGGGCCAATCTAAGTAGAGAAAGCGAGCTGGCAACATGTCTCCAACTCTGGGAGGAAGTTAGAAACGGTGCCATTGCTCCTCTCCAGATTCCTTCATTCTTAAATTTGTAGCCCTGATGAGTACCCTCCTAGTACTGCACACTAAAACCACTAAATAATTCATAATTCTACCTGCTTTGACACAGTTACCTTTATTTTTCTCTGCCAGATTGCTCAATTGTTATTGATGTTCTGCTCTCGACCTTTCATCCTCCCTGAGTACCTCCATACCAGGAAACCACAAGCCACCGTATAGCTTTACTCCTTTAATGAGATTCAACAACACAACCCTCTTGGGGAAAAAGGAAGAAACTTAAACACTTTTAAAACTTCACTTGGATTTTATTTTTGCATATAATATCCTCTGTCACTCATATTCCAATCCCTAACCACTGCGACTGCAGTACTATTCATACCCATTCTCCATTGTGCCCTTTCTCAGCGTGAACTGCCTCACTCACAGTTGTTAACACCAAGCCTTTCTGGCATACTCACATAATGTGTTAAAAAATTACATCATGTTAGTAATATTTCCACACATTTTGATTGACTCCAGATCCATTTGCAAGTGCTCTGACAATACCATTCTTAATAAGATGAGCCTCTAACAGCAATCATTTTATGAGACACATGCTTAACTGTAAATTCAGAAACTGGTAATAAAGAAAACAGCCCAGTATTCAAAGAGGACTTCTTGAATGGGGTATTGTAAGCCCCCTCCCGCCTCTAGGGTATCCAGATGGTATGTACCCTGGGAAGGAGGCACTGTACAACCACAGAAATGCAGTCCAGAAATATGTAAGGAAAAACAGTACCTGGATTTCCTTGGGTGTTGTAGGTCATGGATTAGTCTATCAGGTGTCCACAGACTGCCAAATGATGTATGGGTGGCACTGGTAGATGATGCAGACTTTCACCTGACTGGCCTTGCCATCTTTGCCCACAGCCCTCTGTAGACAGTCTTCACCAGGCAGGCCTCTCGACGTCCTTCCCGATGGGGCAAATGGTTCTAGGAGATCACACCCTGAAATACACTGTTGGCTGGCTGTGGAGGCAAACTTCTTTTAGCAGCAAAAGAGATTCTCCAACAAATGAGACAAACACCAGAATTGCAGAAACTGGGGATCCCATTTAAAGAACAGTTGATAAAAAAACAGGAACACGTTTCATGGATCGTGGTGGTGGGGGTTGACAATTCACAGTAGAGTTACTTTACAAGTAGGCAACAGATATTTGTTCTGCAACAATCTCTTTTTCAAAAGACTGATTTATTGCATGCAGAAATTCCCTCGAGCTGAAAAGGGCTACATTCCTGAGAGCAGCAATATGGTGGACCAAACCAGGCCACACTTAGAGGCAGTTTGCACTTAGCAACACTTCAATTTTATATCCCTTCATTTCACTCTAAACTTTACTCAGGCACTTGCCTACTTTTCATTCTGTAATTCTCAAAGCTGGGCATACACTGGGACTATGACAGCACAATATGTGTCTACTGTCCCAATCCCATTTCCATCTTGGCCTTTCTTTAAACTTTATCCACCGGGTGGTGGTATCTTACAATACATGGAGCATTTGCTTCACTTCAAGGTCTTTCACAGTCAAAATGGTGTTCTTAGCTGAACCGAACCACCAAAGAACTTCTGGACAGCCAATCATTGATGCTACACACCTTCTGTTCTCCCATGCAGAGTGCTGACTACTCTCGGACCTACAGGGACTAAAACCTCCTGCTAAGTGTCACATTCCCGACCTACAGAGACCCAGAGGCACTTTCTGCTCATGCAGTGATTCCATTTCTGGACTGACTTCACCCAGGGACTGCTACTTGTGCCACATGGAGCACCCATATGGTCTGCCACCCCATCAGGGTCCCAACCAACCATTCCCCACATGGACCTTTCCTGCCTCTACCAGCTGCCCAACCTGAGGTCCCAACACTGTAGCAGCCACCGGTCAGGGAAAAGGGGTAGTGTTGCCACTACTACACCCACAACAGTCCAGGCTACCACCTCTGAACTGTATCCCAGGCCTAATTGCCAAGCAAGCCCACTCAGAGGAAACACACAAACCCATGAGCTGCACTCAGACACAGGCAAGACTACTATAACTCAGGGGCCCCATCGGTGCTAACTCTACCAACGTGCTAGAGATAATTTGGCAGGCCTCCTTCTGCTTGCTCCTCGGCCTCGCTGCCATACTGCACCGACAGGCCCCAAAACTTGTGTCCCAAGACTCCTTCTGATCTGGTAGCACACCACCACAGCGACAATGTTACAGCGACAACCATAACAGTGACAGATCTCACCAGGTCGTTGTGATGGTCCCTCTGAACACCGCTCTTTCCTGAACCAACTCTGACTCAGAGTTGGTTATTTAAAGATAGGGGGTCTGCAGGGGACACAGGAGTACAGCCCCTGCAGAAACACACTCTGTTACTGATGGGAACAATACCAACAGTCAGTATTGTTCCCGTTGCTGTGGGGATGTCGACAACACTGTTGTTGATATCAAGGGGTGGAAGCTTCTGATCTTACTCTCATTGGTCTGAACCACCACAATCTACATACGTGGATCTTCGAGGGAGGAGGCCAGGTGGCAAGTGTCACACCCGGCCCCACCGCTGCCCTCCATTAGAACTTGCAGGTCAAGCCCTCCAACTCTTCTCTCTTCTTCCCGATGCTTCCCCAAAATCTAATCTGTCTCCTACATATTCTTTCTAGAGCTTAGCCCCTGCTTGCAGCAAGCAAGCCCAACTGCCAGACCTACTGGTACCACTAGCTCTTCCTGCCTAGCTACACCTAGCAACCAGCCTAACTGCACTTAGCAACCAAAGTTAACTAGTAAGCTTCCAGAGGGTGCATACATATTGTTTTGGGGATGAGGAAATGAGAGCACACCACTTACTACAAACACTAAGATATTTAACAGCACCCTCTACTGCCAATTCTAGCAGCAGAAGGACTACTTTGCAGAAAAAGCTTTTTAAAGTTTTTTATGGCTACTTTCACAAGTTTTTATATTTTTAAACATTTTCTTAAACAAAAAACATTTTAAGTGCATTAATACCCTCCAGGATGGGCGATGTTAGGCAATACCAGACCTCTCCACGGGCTAGGGCCCTCTACCTGCAGCAGGGGCCTCATTACACCCCTGGACAGTCCGGCATTGCCCAACTGCCCACCCTGTCAGGTATTATTGCTTGCATGACCACACTGACATAGCCCAAAGGGTTTGCAGTGTGCTGCAAAAAGGCTCAGGAGAAGCCTACCCTGGATCTGCTAGGAGATCATAAGAGAAAATCTGCCTAGGATGCTGTGACAATATCTGAGGAAATCACAACCAGATTGGCTGCCCAGATGAAGAAAATGTTGAAAGACATTGACCCATTATTCACTGCTATTCTAAATGTACTGATTTAACAGAGCACGAGGTGAAAACCACACAGAGAAGTCCGTAAGGCAGAAAAATATCCGTGTCCAAAACAGTAGAAGGGAAATGGAGAAATATACAAAATTGTTAAGTTTTGGCATTAACCAGCCATCCAAGAGGCCTTGGTCAGCCCCAGTGATAAGGATTCTAAAGTTCAAAACAAACAGTTTCAGTGTAGGCTACAGTCAACTGAATGAGATCCGTTACCTGATGCATAACCCATGTCCAGGACAGACGAGGTACTAGACAAGTTATGAAGACATAGTAATCTGACCACAATGGATTCAATTAAGGGATATTGTTAGGTGTGACTGAGAAAGTGCACAATAAGTCAACAGTCATCACACCATTTAGCTTGTTTGAATTAATTATGATGCCTTTGGCATGAGAAATTCACCTTCTACAAGCATCTCTCCATGTGAAAGATCTAGCAGATGGGACACAGGACTGCCTATAAAACAAAGACATAGCAGATACAGTAGGGATGGCAGAGGTGACATACCTGGAACATCATCTTGGGGGGTGGCATATCAGGCTCAGCCCTGATGAGGTAGTGGCAATTCAGGAGAGACTGCTACCACCATGCTAAGAAGTAGCTGACTGCATTTCTGAGGAGTGTGGCTTACTACAGTTGTAGCCCGTAACATGATGCAGAATATCCACATATTTCCTTATATATCAAAAGAAATCCCCAACATTTCAGTAGGACTTTTCTGTGATATTTCCTGACACATCAGGATACTGTATATAGTGCATCTTGTCACTGGCTGCCATAGTATCACATGTTTGTCAAGAACATGGTACCATCACAGCTCTCTTGACAGTGTCCAGAGATCAGCAGAATCAAGGATGTGGTGCTGCCTGGTAAGTGTCTGGGTGGTAAAATCAATACTTGTTGGCAGCTAACACCTGAGACTTAAGCAAAAGTCATTCATCAAACACTACTCCAGGGCATGGCCAAGCGCAGGAGCAGAATGGCAGCTTGAACGAGGAGCTCCGTCTACATTGTCTGCTATTTTCCTCTCACTCTAGTACTGCCAAAGAACTTATTAACTGAACCATTAACCTATCAGATGCCTGCGCTTAGCTAAATCTGTGAAGAAACAGTCCAAAATATCTTTAATTTGCCGGATCGAGCCAGAAGTTAGGGGCCTACCTCAGAGAAAAGCACGATGAGCCAGGGCAACGGCCTGCAGCAGAACAAGTCTCTCCTGCTCCAGAAACCTTCCACGATGAAAGATGAATCCATTTCAGTCCGATCGAGCGCTGTAGCTGAAGGTTATCAAAACTTAAAAGCGTCTCTCTGAAGGATCTCAAGTATGATCTTGGTACCCGCATGGAAGCGGGGGTTTAAAATGAGCTCACAAAACGTTCAGCACTGTGGGAGGGCGTTATGTATTTTTGCTGGCTGACCTGCCTATTTTTGAATAAAAGGCTTTTATCCTATTACATCTCAGTGGATTCTTTATCTGAAGTGGACAGTGATGAGGTGCCGACCTATAAAACATTTTATGATACCATTGATTTTGGTTTTGCCCGTTATTGGCATTGTAACACGCCTGCTTTGTCTTTGTGGTCTGTGGGTTTGAAAATGTAACAGCATAAATCCAGCATGTGCAGCAGACGGTCAGTACTCTAGCAGAAATGGTGGAGACACACAAATCCAGTATAGGAGGACTGGAAAATCAGTGGGGAATCAGGAAGATCTAACATCTAGACATTCTACAGACCTCATGAAAGCCCTAAAAGAAATTGAGCTCCTCAAGCAAATTTTGGATGATCATAAGAACCGGGAGCACAGTTGCAACATAAGAATAATTGGGCTACTGGAGAGGCTTGAGGAAGGACTGTGCAGGATTCCTGAAATCTTGGTTCAGGGACACACTACAAATGCCACAAGATACTGCCTTGGAAATTCAGTGAGTTCATGCTCACCAGGTCCCGGACCTTCACCTGACCAGAAGTCTGCTCATATCATAGTTAAATTTCTGAGGTATCAGGACAGGCTTCAGTACTCGAGGCAGCTCGAAAAAGGGCAGTGATTATGACACAGCAGAACTGGGTCAGCTTGTTTTCGACTGCTCGAGAGTGCTACACCAGAGGCAGGCTTATGCTGAAGTTAAAAACTGCTGCACTCCATTTCTTGCCCTTTCACTTTGGCTTATCCAGCCAGGCTCATCCTCCAGCCTGTGGGAGGCCCACAGAAGGCCTTTACTAGTCCAGACCTCGCATTGGACTATGCCAGAGAACTGGAACGCCAGAAGAGAGGCTAATCGGTTTTGCTCCATGTAAGCAGGATTAATATCAGGTACTGTAATTACCAGTGGTGGGTGATTGGGAGTAGGGGCATCTGTGCCTTATTCCTGTCTATAACACCTTTGAGGCCTATTAGGGCATGATCGTGGGCACCCCACCCTTCTCTTCTCCTCTTTCCCCTGCTGGCATCCTTGGCAGGACATTACCAGACTAATATGTCTTGTGAACATTTCAACTGTGTCATTTTTTGAGAAATTGCCGCATGGAAAACAGGACTGAGCCTTTGCTCCTCTCATTACAGCAGACTTTTGTTAGATCTGGTAGCCACATTCCAAATTGCTGATGTGGCACCTGCATGCTACGAACTGAGATGAGGGATGCACCTACTGATGTGTGCCCTACATTGGCTAACAGTGTTTCCAGCCTCAAATCTGCTATCCTACAATATGTTGACTGTATGCATGAGTCAACATAATAAAAAAAAGCCCTGTGCAAAACCCAGTGAATATAGCATGCAAAGGAAGCTAGCAACTGGGCCTGGGCAAAATAGCCCAAGAATAAGACAGCACTCAATATAGCAAACAAGACTGCACAGAATACAGCCCCAGGCAGATAGTGCAAATGCCCACAGAATCAGAGGTAGAGTGACACAGCCCACCCAGGAACACATGCAAGGGTAAACAGCCCTGCAGGAGACACTGAGCAGATAGCAGTGCAGCACCTGTGAATGCCAAGGAACAACCAGGACCCACATGTGACTACCACTGAACAGGACAAAACCCCCAAATACCCAAGCACCCAAAAGACACAGAACACAGGGATGTCATGAAAAAGTAACTAATCCAAAAAGGCAACAAGAATGGCAACATAGCAACAGGACCAGTAACAGAGAACACAAAATGGCCAAATACAGCAACAAACTACAGGTAAAAGGGTGAAGGAGGAGAACAGAGTAAAATAACAATCTGCAAACCGGCAGGAAACTGAAAGGCCCATAGCACAATGGCAGATGTAACAAGCTAAACAAGAATATATTTACAATATATACATATGTACAAAGGCAGCAGAAATGTAGGGGAAGGGATAGGGAAGCGGACACAAATAGCAAAGGAGGACAACAGAATGGGTAAAACTGAGGCAGGCAAAGGGTGGGGTGGCTGGAAGAAACAAATAACGGGCCACAGTTAGGACTGGTTGCTGGAGGGTGCTGGCAGTTGTTCCTCCAGTATAGCTACCACTACCCTCCTGGTCTCAGAGATGAGGATGGCCTGTTGTTGATCAGCATCCTTTGCTGGTGCAGCAGTCGGTGCAGAGCGCATCCCTCCCTCAGACTCCTCTGGACAGGTGGCCCACAGTGATGACCAGCATGGACCTGCAGAAGAAAGGGGATCATGTCAGGATGGGATCCCTACAAACAGGCACAGTGCAACCCCAGGTGGCAACACATGGGTGGACAGCATGTCCCAACAAACATGCCCATGTGGCAATACAGAACAATACACAATGCACACCTGACACGTGCCTGCAGAATGAGGCAGATCATCACAGGCAGCAAGCACCAACCCAAGGTACATGGACATGCATGGATGTCTGCTGACCACACCACAGCACAGTGGACACCACACAGCCCAGTGGTGTGCACAGTACAACAGTGTAATCAGACAGCCAGTCCATGAGATGTGAAGGACAATGGGCCATTGTCGACATGCACATAGGATGACACATGTTGGGACATGCTGCCCAGAAGAACAGAGCCATGATACACATCACAGAGCAGACCCACCAGAGAAATGGGCACAGCCATAACACAGTACAACGGCATGCAGCCCTCATCGTAGTAGAGCATGGCATGTGGTGTGCCACAACCCACTGCAGCAGCACACATAAGGCAGACATGCTGGCCACTCCCATGGAACACAGGTCTACAGGCCATGGTCCACCGCGACAGGACAGCAGAAGGCCAAACACATGCCCAGCACAGTGCCGCACATGGTATGGCAGCCCCCCACTGGTGGGCACAACACCATCCGCAGGATCAGAACCACTGCACACCATGACACCACACCGACCAGTCCCTGCACTACCCATGCATGACCGTGTACAAACACCAGGCACTACAGGAGAAGGGTAACAGCAGCCAGTAGAGGAACATCACCACTACCACAGCAGGTATGCAACAGGCAAACATGATGGGCAAAGTGACATGCCTGTACAGTACTAGGGCCCCAGACTTCCCACATGGAGGCACAGGTACATCCACCACCCATCCCGTGCCAAGGCCCACCATGCCATACCAGTGGCCATACTGCACTGCACACACACCAGCAGGGTGATGCCATCTAGATGCCACCCCACATCCCCGTAATGTACAGTGTGAGCAACAGTGGCATGCACCTCCAACATGCCATGCAGTACCTCAGAAACCTTAGCCAAGGTAATGATACACACATGCCATATGAACAGCAGAACAGTCAAGCAGGGCTATATATGGGAACGGCAACACCAGATGGGCAGGGCAGCACAGGCCAGTTCAGTACACAGGCCCCAGACAGCCCCCCAGCAGGCATAGTGTATGGCTGCCACCCATCCAGACACCTGCTGCACCCTGCCACTCCAGTGGCCAACACAGTATCACAGTGCACATGCCATGGTACCATGCACACAGCCATGCACATGGGCGACCAACATTGTCATCCCATGGAAAGACCCACCCATGTCACATGCTCTGCAGTGTGTAGACAAACAGTGTACTCATTCAATAGGCACGATCATCATTGCTGCTCTCCTCTGCCCATTGTGGCATGGGCGGCATCCTCGCCTGTCCCTGTCAGCTCTCAGGGCACCCTCTTGGTCTGCGCTCCCTGTGCTGGCAGCTCGATGCACTCTGCAGTGGGAACAGGGTACAGCACCGTACTACAATGTGAGCTCCCATGGTACACCACAGCAGTGTCCATGGTACAAGGGTATCCCACAACACCCCCACCACTGGTGGCATGGCACAGCACATGCATATGGGCCCCCTCTGCAGGCACACTGTGTCACCCATGCCATGCCCTTCCCCAGATAGGTGATGCCACAATGGCCCATTGCATGGGCAGTGTACACATAGGGCATTTTGGCATGACAATAATGCCATGGACCATGGCCACATGCAGGTGGACAGTGGCATGGCACACACACAGCAGTGGAGGTGTGCCATACACCTAGGCACCAACCCTCCCACAGTCTGCTGGGGTCTATAGCATGTCACTGCTGCAGTCAGCCTTTCTGCCAGCAGAATTAACCACAGCAGATTGAGCTGGGGTCATTTGTGGTGGGGTTCACAACAGAAGTGTGGTATGGTCCATGTAAGAACAGAAATGCACCACTGAGCATCTAACACTCCAGAACCTCTGGGGGCCTGGTGTCCCCACACTCTCTGCAGCCATATGTCTGTGGGTTCCAGCATGATCTGCTCATGACCAGCAAATGTACCCAAAGTATCCAGCAAAGCCCAAGAGTCTCTTGGCAGGTACATGTGCGGAAGACATGCACACACCCAGGCACACCTCCCAACACACAGACACACCAGAGGGACTGCAACCACACACACACATACACACCTGCACATGGTACACCTGTGTTCATTGCTGAACAACACCTTCCTGGCATGGGCACTGTCCCATCAATCATCATCTGCCAGTAGTGCTCCAGCTCTCGGCGCTGCCTGCGCTGCAGGTCCACATATCTGTGGCGGCACTTCTCCCAACCCACGCTATGCCCATTCTGGCTGTCAGGTGATGAGTGATAGATGCCCACACCTGTCATCATGGAAGGTCCCTCCCTAACCTCCCCAAACAACAATCTGTGCCTCTGCTGCACCAGCTCAACCATGTTGGCTGTTTCTGCCTCACCCACCTCCTGTTCCTATGCACTACAGCACCTCTGTCTCCTTTGTGCGGATATGCCCATACACTAACTGCACCACCTTGACTGTACAGTGGCACACCCTGCACCAGTACCAGTGATACTGACTAGCACCGCTCTGTTGTGTGGCATAGCTAAAATCAACCCAGAAGTTTACGCGATGTGCATGCACAACCCAGCGGTGACCCTGGCGCGGCGACGTACATGCATGTGCAATGGTTCTGTGCATGTGGCCTGCAGTGTAAGCACTGAGCTGTCACACATGCAGTGTGTGCATGCGCATTACAGTCCTTACCCTCGTATGCGCCTATTGCTGCACAATGGCACGAAGCACAAGCATTATGAGCCCACAGCGCAGCCAGCACCACCATGTTTGCCGCTGCTGTTTGCCCAGCGCCATCCACTTGCCCAGCACTAACTCTAGTGATATTCAAAGATCTCATGTAAATGAGGTTACTTGTGTATGCACAGGGCAAACACGTGATTGCCATATCATTAATGCCTCATTTGCATGCTCAACAGGCCGGACTACCCGGCTGGGTTATTTAAGGGCTGACAGTGCTCCATCTGTGTTGCTGTTAGGGACTGCAGTGCTGTGAGGAACATGGAGGAAACACTGCAAGCAGGATGTCCCAGGAGACATAGCCCAAACATACAGGTTCGACAGCATGCAGGCCAGGCTGCCATGCAGAACAAGGGTGAAGTCTGGTTACACACTGTACAATATCGCACAGTTGTGACACGTGCCTGGTCACAGTACATATGCCTGTCTGTTGACATGCACAATCTACATTGCAGAGGCTGTGGTACTGTAGGCCAATGTTAGGTGTTGCTGTTTGAATGGCTATTTTCTAGGGGACAGATCAGTGTAGGAACCATTACAGAGGGTGGAGTAAACCACTGTGTTTGCAAGGGGTAGCATTGCAGGGATGTGTCCTGTGTCATGGGGAGGTGGATAGCTGTTGGATAATGTCTGTACAACTTACATATGGCTACCTACACCCTGATCCTGACAGGCAGCACATGGGACAGAGTGGTGGGTGTACATGCAGGGGATACTGCCTATAACTGTGCTGGCCATGTTGGTACATGCACGCAGCATGTTAGGCCCTCATGACACAGGACAGCAGCACAGGCAACACTGGCACTGTCTGCACAGTACACACTGGGAATGCCATGTGGCATTGTGAGGGTTACCCTGGCAACATGTAGTGTACCCTGCCTGCACAGTGCCTGTGGCATGTAGGGCCAGTCACTGCGGGCAGATGGGTTTGGTGCCAGGACCAACGGGTACAACTACTGATGTGCACATTGTACACCACTGTGAGTAACCAGTGCCATTTCCTCTGTCCCAAACAGGTGAAGCCACCAGGCAAGAGCATCTGCGGTGCATGTTCTCTGGGGATTTAGCTGAGGGCACTGGTTCATGCCGCAGAGAGGGAGCAAGTGCTGAGATGAAACAAGTCCACTGATGCAGTGGTATGCCATATGTGGGATGAAAGAACGTGGAGGTCAATGCTGTGGGTGGCCATGGCCACAGCACAGAAGCTGGTGCGAGCATTGGAATGACCTGCTGCGACAGGCAAAGAAGGAGGTGGCCCAGAGCCTACAGGAACATCTGTGGACAGGAGGAGGCCAGAGCATGGAGCAGCAGGACTGGGACCCAATCATGGTATTGGTTGCCCACCCTGAGGCTGGTGGCGGTCGAGGGGCTGAAGGAGGTGGGTGGAGACGAGCTCACATCATCTAGGTCAGGTATGTCCACAGCATGTGTTTGACAGTGATCACGATGACACCCACGGGGTGTGGGACACCATCCCACTGTCATGGCACATGCCAGACACACACAAGGTCTGGTCGTATTGTTTGCAGTGTGCGTGACAGCTCATGGTGTGTATGTTGGACACAGTGTGCACCAGTGCACAGGTGTCTTGGTCTGTGTGCCGTGATTAGGGTGCGTGCATGGGGACATCTTCAGCATTCACATGGACTGCACTGTCTGCGGGGTGCACGAGCATGCAGTGTGACAACCACTGTTGGGGTTGCATGTCATGGTGGCGGCCTCGGCTTTCCTTGTGCTGAACAGGTCTCTGACACTGTTCTATTCTCTTAGCAGTGCAAGGTTACACTGGCCATGGGATGGGAGGTGCATGGCACAGTGGCTCTGGATGCTGAGGAGGATGCTGCAGAGGTGATGCCATCTACATCTGGTGTGGGTGCCAGCAGAGAATCATCTGTGGCAGAACAAGGGTGGCCAGTATGTGGTTGTGGTACCATTGTGCCAGTGGGCACTATTTTGGCATCCGTGATGAGGGTGAATACCTGGATGCAGATGTTGGACTGGAGGATGCACAGGTGGAGGACCTCAGTTACGGGCAGGTGGTCATCCTCACAGTGACCAGTGACCATGGCTTGGGGGATGTAGAGACTGACGCTGACCTGCCTGTGGGTGGCACTGTGGGCAGAAGCATTGGGGTGGGCATGCAGGGGGCACACACATGACTGCATGGAGGGAGGGGCTGCACAGTCACATGGCGGAGGCATACAGCAACAGAATGTTGGCCATGAGTTATCTAGTGTGCACCACTGGACATGCTTTCCCTTGTGTCCCAAAAAGACTGTTCCTCTATAAGGAGCGAAGTCTGTTATACTGGAAGAAGGACATCTCAGCCTTTACCAACTTAATTTCCTTACCATAATCTACCCCTCCAAGCTCTGTCATGAAATGAGAAGTTGAAGCTCTTCTAAGTTTTAAATATTGACAATAAGAGGACAAAGCTCTAGTTTTGTCCTTAGCTGGAAAACCCTGCCAGACATACTTTCAAATCTTCCCACCATTGCCCTAAATCCCCTCATATAAAAAATCATGGTACATTTATCTCGAACAATCATTCCCAATTTTTCTTCTAATATTGGGTTCTACCAACAAAACAGTGTTCAGTTGCCAGAAACCCGGACCAGCTTCACGAGGTGGTGGCCACAAACAAAAACCCTCACCAACATGTGATCCGAGGTTTCTATCGAATATTGAATACTTCAAAACAGATAACATGTCCTTTAAAAAATAAAGTCAATATGAGAGGAGAGCTTCCTTTATAAAACATTGGATGAGGCTTGCTAGGCCCACAAATATGTGCATCTTTCATACCTGCATGAAACAAAACTTTCTTAAGATAAGCCTTGTCACAATATTGTTTCCCATCTAAATTTCGGGTCTGAAAATTAATATTAAAATCCCTCCCTAAAAGATCTGTCTGCTAGTAAGCAATACGGTTGTATACTATGACAGTAATTCTATATGGTGAGTGTAGCGGGTTGGGCAACACAGGATAACAAACCAAGCAGACCAATAATTCAGTGCATAAAAAGCAATCGACTAGGCACTTATCATTTTATTTTTCTCAAAAGAATTGAAATCAGGTTTCACAGAAATCAGGAAATAAGGTTAGTTCATTCACTTTCAAGATATCAACAAAATAATAAACAGATGCAGTATGCTCAAGAAGGGCCAGTGCTCTGCCCAGCAGTGCCTCCAGGCTATCTCCTCACCTGTTTCACACAAACGTGTGCACTTCAGAGGTCCACCACCTCTGGCAGTCAGCTCCTACTGACTCCCTATCTGTCTACAGCTTGCTATGGTAGGCTTTTATACCTGCCTACTGAAGTCTTTCTTTTATTTCAATGACTGTTCGTACCTTATTGCTTTTAAACCTCTCCAGCCTTGCCTAGAAGACATGAGGACTGTCTGTTTTATCTGTTTTAAAAGAAACCACAGGCAGTCACCTAGTTTTCCTCCAGATATATTTTTTTCAACCCCTTCACTTGTGTACACTCATGCAGCAGGGCAGTGCTTAGAGAAACTGTGTGTGGATTTTACAGAGACTTGGGGTGTCTTTTATATGTTAGCTTTATTATTTTATTTCATTTGTGCATTTTCATTCTTAAGACTTGCAGCCAACTCTTATACTGAAGACTGCCACCATTTTACACTTTGTGGTTTCACAGGATATTCCTGTCCCTTTAAATCCTTAGCTCTCTCCAGGTTTGCAGCAAGGCAGCAGTATTTCTAAAAGAAACTTAACTTGCTGCTCTGCTGTGGAGAACTGTAAACACCGTAAGCCCCCTTTTATATTTATGTATTTCAGAAAAGACCTGGAGTTCTTTATCAATCCCTCCTTTCCTATGAAATGCTTGTTTGTATGTAGCATAAGCAACTCAACTTGTGTTAATTTTATTTAATTCATAACTAACATCTAGTACAAAATGTTACATGGCAAGCATTGCTGCCTTTTACTTTCAAGATAAAAGCATGTTATTATTTAAAGGCACAGACGTATTTCAGTTTAAATCCAGTGGACATTTGTAAATGCCTCTCATGTACTGTATTTAAACTTCAAAGTACTTTATTTAAACCATAAGCACCTTATTTTTCTTATAGATTCTTATTACACTTTATAGGCATTTTATATACTCTGTTTGAGCAACCAGCACCTTAATTACCTCGGCCAGCTAGCATACTGGACCTACATACCAGGTGCTTCATTTTTTTTGGGGGTTAAGGAAACCTCATCTTTCTACCAGGGTACCCATCCTTGACAGGGGTCACCCTGTCACATACCTCCCCACCTAAGAGGGCAACCGTCCCATGGTTGTCCGAAATGTCTCACCTTTCCTAGAGGGTGTGGTGGCGCCCGGCCCACCCACACCTTAGAGCTCCACCCCAGGGCCCCATAAGTCTGTTAAACATAGCATTAGTTATCATTCTGAGCATTTGTAATACAACATGCTATATACAATTTTTTCCTGGGGCAAAATATTACTGAGTTATGCATAAGAAAAAAATGTGCCTATTACAACACTGGCAACCAGTACTGTCTGGGCAATAACTCCTAGCCTTTTCTGACATGATACCAGGCATTTATTCCTACTCATGCACATTCTGCTATCATCACCATGGTTAACCTTTGTAACATTGTTAACTCTTCATACCCTTGCACCACTGAGAAAGAAAACAGATCAGCAATACAAGAAAAGATCAATAGAGAAAAAGAAATAGTCTGTAGAGGCCAGCCTATCAAACTAGAAAAATTAAAATAGGTAAAAACAGGATAGCAAGACTGTCACAACAGACGCTTACTACATTGGATGTGTAGAAGAGATGATCCATATCAATCAGGTAGTATATATCCACCTTCCTTTCCCGGAAGGGGATGGAGCTAGGCCCACCTTCACCAAAGCTCCGCCTCAGGGTCCCTTAATTCAACACTTAAAGCATTTTACTAAGCAAAGAATTCCACTTATTTCCTTACCCAAACCCTGAGACATTGACATTGTACCCTCTTAGTCCAGTACGACACAATAAGGAAGTATACCAAAACATTTTCTGTTGTCCACTGTCTTCCTATACCTAACTGAGCATTCACACAGGCTCTATACGATCACTCTACTCCAGGGCATATACACCCAGTAGTGACCGTTAACTTAAATATCTAGAATGTATTAATGGTTAAGTTTTTAGTCATCCACCATTACCTGGAATCCCTACACTCTCTTCCCAGGTGAGTACAGACCCCAATAAGTATATCCAGGAAATACCCAGCTTATTCCTTTACAGAAAATGTCTGGGATTATGTACTACTCAAAATTATCTGAATACCCAATCAGTAATATACCATAAGGTAACGTAGTCTATGACCTCCCTCTGAGTGGCCTATGTGGGAGTCCACCTTGCCTCCAAGGGTGCCACTTAATGGTGGTCCCTTCCCTTTGGTACCTTTTCATTACAGAACTTGTGTTAGTATCTCTGCTAACCTGATACCTTCTATTCCCAGCAGTAGCAGGAACCTCTGTCTGGTTGCACACATGGCAATTCTTAGATAGACTGCCACTTGCCTATACATACCACTGCCAATAATAGAATGGGGTGAGTCTAGCCAACACTCCACCATGGCTCAGGTGCCCACAGGGACTGAAGTGTGCAGCCCATTACTTGTTGCCTATAAGCCTCAGGCCCCACAACCTGTGCATCTATGCTTTTGTGCGGGGTTGGGCCACATGTGATAAAGGACACCCTCTTTCTGTTCATACCACCACCACCCTGGTAAATGTAAGATATTACGCTTAATTGGGTTGAGGCGACTACCCCATACTGCCTGGAAAAAATATTAAAAGGAGAGTGTCACGTTGTTTGGGGGGATATTGCTCAAAATAAAAAATGGGCAATAAATGAGTCTGAATCATATAAATACGCTTAGATTTACTAAGCTGCCATTTATTCCAATTCTGAACCACAAACCTACCTTTTTCAAGCTGAATATCCCAGTTAAATATATCAGGGGTCAGGGAGCCAAAAACAATACCTAGGATCCGAATGGGATCTATGGAGAACTGAATACCTGAAATAGAAGTGTGTGTAGGAGGGCTACACCTAATTCTCATCCAAGACATTTATGTTTATTCAGTGAGGTCCCAGAAAGTAGCCCATAAGATTCACACATAACAACAGTAGTCTGAACAGAAAGGATCAGGGAAGTGCATATGCAGATATCATCCGTGACATGCCAAAGCAGAAAAGGGGAGTAAAACACCTGGGACAGTGATGGGAGGTATAGTCATATTCAAAGAGTGCAATAAGGGATCTATACTAAACACATACAATAGTGCTAGTTGGACAACCCTGTTTCACCCCTTTACCGAGAGGGAGGTCCAAGATGTCCATTAACTATGGGGAATACCGAGTATGTCTATAAATTTTACGAAGCCACAAAATGAATATAAGAGGTATACCATAATGTTGAAGAGTGAGCCATAAAAAATCATGGTTCACTGAATCAAAAGCTCCCTTTGATCTAAGGATAAAATAAACCTGTTGCCTGTGACCTATCAAAATTTCTTGTAAAGATATTAGCTAACCAGTAATAGCTTGACCCGGGATTGCACAAGATTGTACTGGTGAAATGAGATACTGGGCTGCCGTTAAAAGATGAGTATTAAGAATCTTCATTAAAATTTTCAAATCAACGCTCAAAAGACTAATTGGTCTCCAACTAGAAAGTTCTTTCTTATCACCCTTTTATGTAAAAATAAGAATACCTCCCACCATATCAAGAGGAAAGTCAGAGTATAGTAGCAAGTCATTATAGACATCAGCAAGTTCCTGAGAGAATTCAGTACTCAACAATTTATAAAGCTCGATGTCAATCCGTCCTTACCAGGAGCTTTAATAGATTGTAAAGAATGAATAGCACTGATCACATCCTGAGAAATAATGGGGTCTTCCAAATGTAAAAGTGTAGAGGAGGACAATCAGGGACATCAAGATGAGGTAGATAAGCCTGGGCTGCAGCTAGATCTACAGGCTGTTCCTGAAAAAGTGACATCGATATAGATGTTACTTCAGACATTATATCATGTTGTGAGACTGTTACCTGGCCGTCCTGTCCCATAATACCATCAAAACCCTCTTCCGCACCCTATCCTGGCAACTAAGAAAAGGACAAACTGTAGCAAAATTCCTTGTGTACCATACATTTACTGTGACTTCAAAGTAGAGGACTGGTTCATGTGGAAAGGCACCATTTTATCCTTAAGGATTTAATTTGGGTAGAAAAGTCATGCTTGGTAGTTTAAGCCAAGGACATAACCCTCTGCAACTGCTGTCTATATTGAAGATAGGAAAAGTAAGCCTTCTCCTGCTACATCTTCCCATAGATTTCAATAAAGCTACAAGATCTTTCTTAGTGTCAATCCACCAAGACAAGGGGTCCTCATGCATCTCATATAAAGATTTCTGAGCAGAAAAATAGCATAATTGTTGCAAAACTTCCTGCTGAGCCAGAAGAGTAGAATTCAGTCTCCAAAGGCTCTCCCAAGAGTGAATGCAGCATTGGAGCTGACAGCAATGCATAAAGCACAAAGATCAGAAAATTCCACTGGAGACACTGAAGCCAGACTCAGAGGCAATGATTTGTTGATGAAAAAAAATCAATCTCAGTAGCTAAAGTTCCCTTATGGAAAGTTGGGACCGTGTTACCATGTAGTCAAGAATATGCATCAGTTAAACTAGCAGTTTGTACAACAGTAGCTAAACAAGACATGTCACAAAATAATTTAGTGATTCTAGTACCCTTTCCCTATCCTTACTAGACAACCCACAGTTAAAATCTCCACCACAAACAACATGAAATGAAGTGTTAAATAAGGTTGAATCACATGGAACAAATCAACTCTAGCCGCTTTTGTTTGAGGGCATAGACATTAAGCAGTCTAAAACAAACACCCTGTAGTAACACATCCAGAATCAAAACTCAGCCAGGGACAAGGTCAAATAATTTCAAAACCTTAACGCCAATATCATGAAAAGAAGGGCTACTCCAGAACAAGGTTCTAGACCTAAGGACCAATAGGAAACTCCAGTGTGCCACCATTTCATAGCACTGGAGAGTTAGGATACAGCGTGTAACTGGTGTCCCAAAAAAAAATATTACAACGAGTAGACCTCAAAAAGGAAAACAGCAGATTGTCGAATCCTGTTCTTAATACTGTTCACATTCAGTGAACATAAAGTTAATGACAGACACATCTATATAACTCAAGAAAGATCCTCAAGGAGGCTTCTGTTTACACTTTTCCTTTTCTTGCCCCAGGGGTAGGGATTTGACAAAGGGACCTGTCCCCAGATCTACATCAGAAAGCCTACCAGAGGCTTCAACCCCTGTTTGGGAGGATTCCATCCTGCATCAGAGTTATCTTAGGCAAGCAGGAGGGCATGAAACCAGTTTGTGGTAGAAGTACTGGACAACTTGGGAACCTTAGAAGCAGGTTGAGTATTATACAGTTTGCGTCTGGTCATCCTAGAATGAAAGGGTTGCTCCTGTGGAAGCCGAGGAGGAAGCATGGATAAGGTATCTGAGAGACCAGAGAGGGTTAAAGTCGATGGGTTCTTGGAGACCACAGGAACACTGACCATATCAACCTCCAACACGGTAGGGAGAGGCAGAGAAACAGGAGATACTGGAATGGGAGGGTAAAAAGGAGAGGTGTGGGGTTGTGGAGCAGGGAGGTTAAATCCGAGTGTATAGAACATGACCTCTGCACAATGGCAACCATCAACCCTTGTTCTTCTGAGTCATGAGGGTCAAGCTGCCTATGAGCAGCTTCAGGACAAGTAGCATAGGAGTGACCAATAACTGCATAAATAACAGACAGCTACATTCCTGCACTGCCCACTGGTGTATCCAAGGGAATTACAAAGCGTGCAGCGTAAACGGTCACAAACACTATTAATGTGACCAGACTTTCCACACCTGTAACATGTCTTGGGTTGTCCGCATAAAAAGAACGCCTCTATCTCATCCCAAAACACATAATTGGGGAGGTGTTGCAACCCATCCTCAGTGGAGCGCAGGATTACCCTGATTCTCCAACCCCAGTCCAAATATCTTCAGTGTCGAAGATAGTTTCTGGGTGCCCCAACACAGTGCATCTCTGTTTTAACCAGAATATGAGGTCAGTGACACTCACCTCCTCATTTCTGAAGAGAACTGTAATCGCTTTGTGGGCTGGTTTAGTCAAAGGCAACACTTCATGGGGACCATAATGAAGATTGTCTAACTCTTTGATGACCATTCCAAATTTATCCAAACCGTCATTTAATTTAAAACTAATATTGAAGATTTTTCCCCAGAAACATGTATTAGAGCATACATTTCAGCAGATAAAAATGCAAACTATCTTTCAACAAAGTCTTGGCAACAAACTTACTATCAGGGAAAGCCTCCATACCCCTTTATAAATAAAATGGACAGCATTATGTCTTTTAGCTGAAAAGGTGAGGGTTTGAAAAAGGATGCATATGAACGAGAGTTAGTACGAGGATGACCAGGAGGTGAGTCAGGTAATGGGCCCTCAGGTTCTTCTTCAGTTGCTTGGTCCTCCAGATGGTCCGTGGACGAAAATGGAGACATCCTAGAAGTCATGTTATTGGCTGGATGAGAAGTATCAGAGGACTCAGTCTCTAGTCGAAGTACAGGGTTCTGGGTCAGAAGTAAATCAGAAGGAAGAGCCAGAGGTGATTCCTGTAACACAGTATCTGAAGATGGGGTCTCAGCTGAACAAGCTCTACCAGTGGAGTCTTTTGGTAAGGAGACAGCAGGGATTGTAGTAACAGGACGGGGAAGGAGCAGGCACATCCCCACCAGTCATAGAACCCCAGGGACAGTTACTGGTGAAAACCTAGAAATCCATCGACCGGAATCAGGAGCTGTGCCCATCCAGCCAATTTTAAAGCAGTGTCAACAGACCAAGAGGCATCTGCCTTTTCTACCTGATCAGCCCAGGAGGAGGTCTGCTTAGTGAAGGGTTTCAAAATACTTTTGGTAGGGTGCTGTGCTTTACTAGCAGCAAATGAAAATACCGTGGTTTGCTGGTGGTCAGAAACCCAGTAGAGAAAACAGTACCTGTAGGTTGTACTCCTGGGCCAGGAGCTTATATTTCAGTATCTGGAGTAGCAGTGTTCCGAGAAGGTAAATGAGGTGTTGTAGACGTGGCAGCCTCACTGTCATGTTTCAAAACTGCAGCCGCTAAAGTCGTGAAAGTTCTGACTTCCTTTTAAGGAACGCTCCTCCTCTGAAGCCAGAAGAAGTTTTAAATCCTCAGGATCTGCAGAAATATCCTCTGATGAAAGATCCATGGAGTCTGGTGCAAAATTCGTACCCTTTGGATTCCACTCCATTCGTCCTGAAGCAGCCTGATCATCCTGTGTGTTCAATAGCAGTCCATCAGATTTGGTGAAAGCGCCCATCTCGGCGTGGTACTTCAAAGAAAATTTCTGATTCCACAGCTTCAGATGCAAGTGAATAAATTGGCCCTCGGCCAGCAGCACAACCTGCTGCATTGCAGTCTGCTCACCAACTAAGCTAGCCATCCTGACATTCAGAGGTTTCCCTACTGCTCGAGTAGGGAATTTCCTGTGTCTTGTCCAAATTTCCTCCATTCACTAAAAATACCACCAACAGCTTAATCTGGTTCAAGTTCAGATAGTTACCATCTGAATCCCACTCCCCTGGTCACCCTGAAAAAGGGATTTCTAGTCTTAGTGGGCCTAACAGGTTAACAAAATTCAATAAATAAATGATGGCCTCATTTGCATGAGTTGTGCTGGACTGGCCAGCAAAATGCACCTGGCATCCTGCACAGCAGGGGTCCCAGTACTAGGTACTGCATTAATACCCTCCCATCCCTACCACCAATCACCATAATACAATAGTTTTAATATCCCTGGTGGTTCAGTGGTCCTCTCCCCTCCACTTGGTAACCATCACCGTTGTTATATTTATTTCTCTATTCCTGGTAGTCTAGTGGTACTCCCTCCTCTCCCATATCTCTGATCACACCGTACTATGTGAATTATATTTCCCTGGTGGTCAGTGGTACCCCCTTCCACTGGTAACCCCAATCACCGTATGAACATAAATGTCTATTCCTTAATGGGTCCAGCGGTAGCCCATCACCATCCATAACCCCGATCACCGTCATGATGCAACAATACTTCCCTGGTAGTCCAGCGGCACCCCACCCTACCCCATCCACAGGACCCCAGCCCACCCAGCTCCCCTTGCCATTGGCGGGCAGCATACCCACTCACTTACCTCTGCGGCTGCCCGCTGAATGACAGCTTACAGTTTGTGCTTGCAAGCTCATTGGTCTGCAGTGTGGACCAATGAGCTTGCAGCACATACTGTAAGCTGTCATTTGGTGGGCAGCCGTGGAAGTATACAGGTGGGTATGCCACCCGCTGTTGACGGGGAGGAACTGGTGGGCTGGGGTCCTGTGTGGGTGGGTGGTGCCACTGACTACCAGAGAAGTTATTGTTGCATCATGATGGCAATCATGGTTATAGGATGGGGGAAGGGCACCACTGACCACCAGGAATGGACATTTACATCTCATATGGTAATCGGTTACCAGTAAGGAGGGGTACCACTAGACCACCAGGGAAATAAATTCACACAGTACAGGTGATTGGAGGTATGGGAGGGAGAGGGTACCACTAGACTACTAGGGAACTATAAAAACTGCACCAAATGGGTGATTGGGTTACTGGCAGGAGGGGGGTACCACTGACCACCAGGGATTGTTGTGGATGCTCATGTACAGTGTTCTGAGGGGAAGCTACCCACGGCTGGCGGTTGCTGTGATGCGCCTTGTGTTACGGGCAGCTCATCTGTGGGTGGCTTCTACTTGTAGCCAGCACTCACAGTCTGCTGTGTTTAATACACACCACCTTGACAGCAAGATTACACAAAGCACACAAGCTCCCTGACCAGTTTCAGACTAACAGTTTTTGTGCCAAACACCCAAGTGTGGCTTGAGCAGTTGCTTGTTACTAATTTCTGGGCTTCCACTTGTGCATGTTTTACCATTCTCAACTTTGTGCCCAGGGTATGTGGCACATCTCTAGGATGATGCCGTGACAGCGCTGCACATCTCAGCTGAATACTCAGATGTGTCACATATGCACGGGCACTTTCCTGGAGATGCGCTGCATACATTATCTTTATGCCTCAGTGCATCGGGAATTGCACTGTGTAATTCTAATTTTGAATATTGCCCCTGGGTGCATTTCTGGTGTTGCTCTGGTGCAACTCATTTGTGCCAGATGTAACTCCTTTGAATATCTTGGCCCATACGTCCCAGAGATATGAAACTGAAAAATACCACAATTATTATGTTGATAGATTATGGGGATATTTTGTATTCTGGGGCTACTAAAATCTGGCTTGGGAAAATTGATGTACTGTACAATTGGTTAGCATGGTTTATTCTAGAAGTTGAATATAAAACACACCACTGTCAGCTGTATCGAAATTTAAACTGGATAAGTCTGCAGTATAGGAGGGACATGCATGTTTCACTATTCATGTTAAAAGTATGAAGCGGTGATGCTCCTAATTATATTAAGGAACTGTTTAAAATCAGGCCTATGAAACAATGCCTGAGAGCATCAGGAGGCAGAGAATTTAATGTTCAAAGCTGCATGCTAGAAATAGGAGGTCATCTATAATGCACAAAGTTGCTGTGGTGTGGAACGAATTCCAATTAATTTGAGAGATGTAAATCTCCTAAAAAGAAATACTGTTTAAAACAATGGTTTCATGACTTGGGTGCAACCCTCCAACCCTGTTGTCAGCAAGGTATTACCTGAATTTTTGTTTTTTCAGCCTAAAATATTTTATTGTTTCCTACTTTTCTTTAGATTTTACATATTTATGTAAAGAATTAAATGTACTATTTATGAATACTTGATGGACTGAATGGTAACTGAATGAGTGTAACTAGGACCTTCTTGAAATTAGCTTTGCTGAATGGAGTGTTTCCTTTTCATAGGCTTGAATAAAATAGACTACTGCTACTGAATGACTTTACCCAGATGTTCTTCTGGGGTGCTTTGGGTAACATAACTTTTAGACATAGTAGAACATACTGTGGCCACTGAAGTCCCTGTGAAGGTTACCAGCAGCAATAATCAGTGAGAGTGATATAAGGAGTGTGGTTATAAGGAGTAAGTCTGTTAAAAACTGAGGGACTCAATTTTCTGGGTGAAAGATACGGCTGATGGAGAGAACTAATTTAAACTGAGGTCCTCAGTTAGAGTTAAGGTTTTAAGATTAAGAAAAGTTATTGGAGGTTTTGAGGATAGACATCTCCAAAGATTTCAAGCATTGTTCAATAGGACAGTTCTGGAGACAATCATTTAGGCATTCAGGAGTCACCCTGCAGACACTTAAAGATCAAATGTAAAGGTATTTTAAAAATTAACCCTTTTGCAAGTACAAGGACAATCAGACCATATGTATTACAAATAAACCAGGAACTGCAATATGTTATGTATAAATGCTGTTTTATTGCCTGTCTTATTTGATGGCTTTACAGAAAGGCCCACAGACTTTTTTCAGACAAGCTGGCAGAATCTTGAGTGAGCAGTGATGTCATTTCATGAATGACATCATTTTCATCAAACTCTGGCAGCTTTGTATACACACGGTACATCTTATGAAATGGCAAAATCAATTGTCACTTTAAACATTATTAAAAGACTAGTCATTAACATTTGGGGACAGTATTAAAGAAGAAAAGGGGTCCCAGACATGCTCAGGTCATGTAATTGTCCCACTATTTTCCTTACTAACCTAATTAGTAGTTGTTTTTGCTTCACCCCATTTGCTGAGGTTCTACAACACTATCTTTGTATTATGCATTACGCTGTTATGGGTTCTCCTCCCATAAATTGTACTGCTGCTCCTGTAACACTTCTTTCTTCAAAATTCATATCTACCCTGTCCTTTGCTAATGTAAGACCTTTATTCCATCTTTCTCAAAATGTTCGCCTCTTTTACTGCACTCACAATGGCCCCTATATAAGAAGTGGGGTGGGAAACACACCTGAGGTGCTGCACTCCTAACCCACGTAGCTATGCAACCAGGAGATCCATGGGTGACCACATGCATGAACAATGGCCACCATGCGACTCCAGCACGAGGCCCCACCCCTGATGTGCATGGTTGCACAGGCATCTGGGTGAGCACATGACCTGGCGGGCATCTGATTGGATGCCTCCACTGGGTCCCTGAATGGATCCCTTGCACCCTGCAGAGGGTACAGGGGGAGGAGTTGAGCCACGATAGTGGCATTGCTGAGGAACCAATGGGCAGGCAGCCTGCATCGCTGCCCCAGCCCTCCCCTGCAGCATAGTGGGCTGGGGCAGCAGGGAGGTCATATATGGTGCCACCACACCCAGTAGCTGGGGAAAATGGGGGCGGACATGGGCTTATGCCTGGTCTTAGCAGGTATACCCGGCACCTCCTGAGCTCTTGCACTATGCGGCTTTGTGAATGCCGCATATTGCAGGCAGATCCCGACATGCCTTCTGCATGGACATCCCCAAAGGGCATTGATATGGTACATAAGTGCCTTGAGCTGCACTTATGTGCTCTTGGTGAATGCCATCAGGGGTTCAAGGGATCGCCACTGTGCAGCATTTACCCATGTGGTTGCTTACATGCCCGGATCTGCGCACGTGGCAACACAGTTTTTCATGCATAGAGCCCACTATTTCTACATTTACCCTTCCTTCTCAAAATTTCTACTTTACTCCTGCATCCTTCCAAATATGAACCCCATTTTCTACCCTCAAAGTAAGTTTTTAGCCCACACCACCATATGTATGCATCTACACTTGCACTCCTCCAAATGTACACCACTTGCACCCTCTCTAAATTTGTAACTACACCACTTTCAAAATTTGTACTCTTGCACTTGCACCTCTGCAGTTCATCTGAAATTTGAACTTCTGCAGCAAAGGTTTTCACCATACCCCATACTAATCTTGGAAATGTGTACATGTACCACTGACTCACTCCCCAAACTGGACTTGCCCCTAGCATCCCTCCCAAAGTTTGTTCTTGCACCCTGTTCCTCCCAAATTGTGTAATCGTACCCCAGTATCCTTCCTAAAAGTTGTACGCCTACCTCTGCACGTATCCAAAATTTCTAATTGTACCTCTGCACACCTTCCAATGTTTGCAATTGTACCTATACCTTCCCAAATGTTGTAACTGTACCTCTGCACCCTCCCAGAAATGTGTACTTATATCCCTGAACCCTTCCAAAATGTGTACTTGTACCTTATTCACCTCTCCAAATGTTAGATTTCTATCCTTTCTTACACCCCACTCCTACTGGATAAAACATTGGCTAGACAACAGGACACAAAGTGTAGTAGTAAATGGAGTACACAGTGAAGAAAGGAGGGTTACTAGCAGGTGCCGAGGGTTCAGTACTGGGATCGTCCTTTTAATGTCTTTATAAGTGACATTGCAGAGGAACTGGAAGGAAAAGTATGTCTCTTTGCAGATGACACAAAGATCTAGCAACAGGGCTGATACACAATTTGGAGTGGAAAGGATGAGAAGGGACTTGGCAAGGTTGGAGGAATGGTCAAATGTATGGCAGCTCAAATTAATGCAAAGAAGTGCAAGGTAATGCACATGGGAAGCAAAACCCAGGGAAGTGTACACAATGGGAGGTGAGATACTGACAACAGTAAAATAGAAAGGGACCTGGGGTAATTATATCAGATGACCTAAAGGTCAGCAAGCAATGTGAGAAGGCAGGAAGGCTGGGGGATACTGGGATGCATAGGAAGAGGCATCAATAGTAGAAAACAGGAAGCTGTTATCCTCTGTACAGACAGTTGATGAGACCCCATCTGAGTACTGTGTGCAGTTCTGAGACCCCATCTCCGCAAAGACATAGACAGAGTGGAGGCTGTCCAGAGGAGGGCAATCAAAATGGTGCAGGGTCTGCACCAGAAGACATACTAAGAAAGACTAAAGGAGCTTAATATGTATACCCTTGAGGAAAGAAGGGAGAGAGGGACATGATAGAAACTTTCAAGTACCTCAAGGAATCAACAAAGTCCAAGAGGGTAGCATCTTCCAGAAATAGAGATGTGCAAGAACAAGGAGGCACAATTTGAAGAAGAGGGGGACGGCTCAGAGGTAATGTGAGGAAGTATTTTTTCAGAGAGGGTTGTGGATGCATGGAACAGCCTCCCTGAGGAGGTTGTGGAGTCAAGAACAGTGGAGGAATTCAAGAATGCATGGGACAGGCATAAGGCAATCCTAGTGGGGGTAGGAGGAAGTAAGCTGTTGGTTAACTAGGATCTGCAGCTTATCTGTTAGGTAGGAAAATGGGCAGACTAGGTGGCCAAGTCCTTATCTGCCATCAAATTTCTATGTTTCTATGTTTCTATGTACTTGTTTCACTGCACCTCCTAGAATTTGGACTTGTTCCCTGCACCCTCCCAAAATCTGTACTTCTACTCTTCTATCCCGCTCCTAAAATGTACTTGTACCTTGCACCCTTCCCATCATTTGTTCTTCTATGCCTGCTCCTCCTAAAATTTTTACTTGTATGTCTCACACCCTCCCAAAATTTGTACTTGCACTCCTGCACCCCTCCCCAAAATTTGTGCTTGCACTCAGCACCCTCCCAAATTTTGTGTTGCACCCCGTACCCTCCCAAAATTTGTGTTGCACCCCAGCACCCCTCCCAGAATTTGTACTACACCCCAGAACCCTCAAATTTTTACTTGTACCCCTGCACCTCTCCCAAAATTTGTACTTATTCCTCTGCATCTGTCATAAAATTTGTACTTGTATCCCTGCACCCTTCCCAAAATTCGTATTTGCACCCCAGTACTGCCTCCCAAATTTGTACTTGTGACTCTGCACCTCCCAAAAATTTGTACTTGTACCTCTGCACCCCTCCCAGATTTAGCACTTGCACCCATCCCAAAATGTTTACTTGCACTTGTGCACCCTTCCAAAATGTGTACTTGTACCCTGCACCCTCTAAAATTTGTACTTGTACCCTTGCACCCTTCCCAAAATGTGTACTTATTCCCTTGTACACCTCCCAAATGTGTACTTGTTCTGCACCCGTCTCCATTTCTGTACCCCTGCACCTCCCAAAATTTGTAATTGTACCTCTGCACTCCTCCAAAATGTGTACTTGTTCCCTGCCCACTCCGGAAATCTGTACTGCTACCACTGTATCCTCCCAAAATTTCTGCTTGTACCTACATCCTCCCAAAAATTTGTGGTTGCAGCCCCTGGATCCCTCCCAAAATTTGTACTTGTACCTTGCATATACCCACAATTTGTAATATCCATGCACACTTTCCAAAATTTGGCAACTGTACCCCTGCACCATCCTAAAATTTGTATTTCTACCCTGCACTGCTCCCAAAAATTGTACTTGCACCCTGCACCCTTTCTCAAAATTTTTACTTGTACCCTGCACCTCTCCCAAAATTTGCACTTGTTTCTCTGCATCGCTATAAAATTTGTACTTGTATCCCTGCACCTTCCCAAAATTTGTACTTGCACCCCAGTACCCCTCCCAAAATTTGTACTTGTGACTCTGCACCCTCCCAAAATTTGTACTTGTACCTCTGCACCCCTCCCAAATTTTTCACTTTCACCCATCCCAAAATTTTACTTGCACCGCAGCACTTTCTTCCAAAATGTGTACTTGTACCCCTGCAACCTCGAGAAATTTGTACTTGTACCCTTGCACCCTTCCCAAAATGTGTTCTTGTTCCCTGTACCCTCCCAAAATGTGTATTTGTTCCCTGCACCCTCCCAATACTTGCACCCCTGCACCAGTCCCAAAATTTGTAATTGTACCCCTGCACTCCTCCAAAAATGTGTACTTGTACCCTGCCCGCTCCGTAAATCTGTACTGCTACCACTGTATCCCTCCCAAAATTTCTACTTGTACCCCACATCCCTCCCAAAATTTGTAGTTGCAGCCCTGCATCCTCCCAAATTTAGTACTTGTACCTCTGCATATACCCACAATTTGTAATACCCATGAACACTTTCCAAAATTTGCAACTGTACCCTGCACCCTCCTAAAATTTGTATTTCTACCCCAGCACCCTCCCAAAACTTGTACTTGCACCCAGGGGTGTAGCCTAGGATTTCAGATCTGCACACCAAGTGGACTCACTGCTACCCCCACCCCCACCCTCGTGTAGCTAGACAATATCAAATGTACACCAGGACTGTGTTTGTGGCCTCATTTGGCACAATAAATACAACTTTTGTATTCCATGACAATGGTTATTGCCATGTATGGGTAAATACAATGCCATGCATTGCTCCCTAAGACACCCACATACCAGCCCAGAGCCTGTAAATTTGTATTGTCCTTGGGATGCAAAGACAGTATCAGTGACCAGTCCTTCTAGTTTTGACTTCTATGAATAAAATTACAGAAAGGTACAGCATTTTCTTTGTTTGTTTTCATGGAAAAGGAAGCAGTTCAGAGTTTATTTGCTACCCCTTAAAATTGCACACCATGGAGTACTTGAGTATGCCTGGCTACACCCATAGCTTGCACTCCTGCACCCTTCCCAAAATTTATACTTGTACTCCTGCACCACTTCTGAAATTTGTACTTGTGCCCCTGTTGAAACAGGCATCCCTCCCAAACTTTACCCTCTCACACTTCTTAAACTGTGCAAAAGGCTGAGGTTCAGACTTGGGAGTAGTATGTGAAAAGTACAGTACTACCTTTGGAGTAGTGTGGGACAAAAGGTACTAATATGTAGAGGTGTGTAATGGTAGGCATGTAAATTGTGTGATGGTTGCAAGAGAAGGATATGCTTTTTGGCAGTCTTGCAAATGTTGCTATTTGTGCAGGGAATGGGGTAAAACATGTGGGTAAGAGTCTGGTTATGGAATCAATTTTGGGAGGTGTACAGGAGGAGAGTTAGAAATCTTAGAGAATAGAGGTAAGGGTAAATAGTTTTCAGAGTGTGGGATGGGGTAAAACTTTATAATGTTCCAGTTGAAGGGAGGACATTTTGGGAAGGGACTGAGGAGGAATTACAGATTTCATGTTTGCTGGGGGGCAAAGCTGTGAAAGGTATAGATTTGTGGAGCTGTGTAGGGGGTACAAGCTTTAGGAGTCATAAGGTAATGGTACAACCATTGTAGGAGAATGAATGGTATACATTTGGGACTGTTGGGGTAGTGGAGTACAACCTCTGCAAGGCATGTAAGGGGAGAGTGGTGTGACAGAGTAGAATAGGACCCTGCCCCATTCGTATGGGGAAAAGAGTTGTGACTGTGACTTTTTGACTTTATGGGGATATGGCAAGGGCCCACACTTGTTTTTGTATGCATGTGAGTATGTGGGTAGATGGCAAGGGGTGGAGGGTTAGAAATGGCTCAGGGTAAGGATAAGTGGCTAAGGGATGAGAACCCTGATCAAGCAATTTTGTAAAAAGTGCCAGTCTTCCTTTCTACATCCTAAGCACTAGTTTGGCTGTCACTACCACAGCTTGTTAAGCTGCAACTGTAAATGTTCCAATGTGAGTACTACTTACAAGACTTTATAACAGCAATCCAATGATACCTAAAAGACACAAGCAGCTGGATTTTCAAAGGCCAGAGAATGATGCACAGAGTGTGTAAAAAAAGGACACAAGTAGCAGGATGCGTCAGAACTTGTATCAATTCTACTTTTATAATGGTGCTTAAGCCAATAACAGGTCTGCATGTGCCAGATGGGTTTGGCGCTTATGCTTGCATTGAAAAATACCTATGCACATGTCGGAAAGGATGCCTGTGTCACAGAATTGTTGCACCAGCCCCTTATGTGGGATTTTCAAAGAATGTAGGTCCTGTCGTTTGGCTAAGATTGCATGCCACTGTTAGACCAGCCGGAGTTGGCCTAGTTGACACTAGAACATATACATAGGCCTACAGTAAGCTGGCAGACCTGAGTCTAGAAACATAGAAACATAGAATTTGACGGCAGATATATTTCTTGATGCAGCATCCATCATTCTTGTTCCATGTGTCATATTTATGATGCAGCAGATATCTTGAGTCATTTGGGGGACACTGCCACAGAGAACTTTTTTTTTGCAAAATACAACACACATTATTTGGCACACCTGGATTTTGTGCAAGGTGTCTGTCTGACAGATTTTGCATCAGTCTTAGGACCCTTTGAAAATTTGGCCCAAGAGATTTACTGAGGCTACTGGATGAACTTAATCAGGCAGAATGAGGGAAAGAAAAGCAGCTGTTGCTGGTATCTATGGAAGTGGCAGACCTGTAGCCCTCCATCCCACATGATGAGGAGGTACAGGCTGGTGAAAATGCACTGAACCTGAGAAATGTTATCGACTTGCCTCAACTAGATTTCTAGTTAGCCTCACAGAAACAATGTTTTGAAATTTGAAAGCACTTTTTGAACAGACACGTGGTACAGTGATGGTGTCCACCATGGCCCCATCCTACATGAGTGTCTACCAGCATGAATTTGAAAATTGCTTTATAATGGATCCAATACAGTACAATACAATACAATGCAATGCAATATAATACAATACAAATTCAACAACGAATATCACGTACAACATCAAATGTCATTTACATCTTGAGATGTCCTTAAAAAGCTTATATTGGCAAGAAAATCTGGATGTTAAAATACTGAATAAGTGAGAATAAATCATCAATTAGACAAAGGTGAAAAATAAAGTGTTGCTAGGCATTTTGAGTTCATGAGACATAGTGTCACTTCTTTAAGATTTTTGGATTGGAAAAGGTCTAAATGCCAAAGCGGGGACAGAAGTGTACTGGAACATGAAGACTATTGATACTACATTTTGGAATGCTGAACCCGATATAGGCATCAGTGAGAATCATTGACTGAACACCCATCATATAGAGGAGAGCTTAGGTCATCTCAGTGATATGAATATGCAATTTTACCTGATCAATCAATCAATTAAATCAATCAATCTAAATCTTTATTTTGCCAGGTGGAACATCATTGAGACAAGCTCATTTACAAGATGGACCTGGGGCAAAACAATTACAACAGGGTTAAGACATAACAGGTTGAGTGAATGTACATAACAATTACATAGTAATAATAACAACAACATAATAACATGTAACTATCATATGTGACAAGATATTTGCACCAGAACATAGCAATAGGTTCAACAGGAGGTAGTGCCATTTAAATACAATTCATGGATACAGATATATGGACGTAGGTAATAAGCTAAAGTTTATACAGTAAACATCATTGGAAGAGTCATAGCAGAAGTGGCAGTTCCTCTAGCGTCAAAGTGCAAAGAAGATTGAGATGTAAGAGTCCTTTGATGAGTACTGTAGGCATATCCTTGCAAGAGGGGTGGGAAGGTCAGATGAGATAGGAGAGGGCTGGACGTGATGGCCTAGAGAGGAAGGACTGTTCAAAGGAGAACACGACAGATGCCACAGGCAATGGTTGGGGTTTAAGTCCAATATTTGTAGCAAAGACAGATCGTGATGTTAGGATCTTGATGTGGACAATAACAGAAGGGAGGACTCAAATGACACTTCATCAAAATATAAAATAGGGAATACAGTTTATGTTTTACTTTACTGTGTGTTTCATTCAATGGGTTTATTTTTTAAGGTTTTTGTTTATATGGTGGAAAAATATGGTCACTGATATGCACATCATGACCGCCCTGTGTACCTGACTCCTGAGAAGAACAGAATGGTAATTGTGAAATAAATTAGATTGTAATATAGGCAGGAAATGCATATTGAGGGAAAGTACAGTTTTAACTTAGACTGACTTCCTGAATGATTGCTAGACTGCATTAATGATTATTTTGTGAAGCCAGAAAGTTCAGGAGTCTGCTCTGCATGTGTTGCCCAAAGGAGAAGCTCTCACTGGAGTGCTAGGAATGCGAGGTGCTGACAGGTGACATCATGATTCGGGCCATGACATGAGCTTCATCATGTGATGCCAGAAAAGCATCACAACACCAGTTCAGCAAGGAGTACTATAGAAAAAGGAGGTGAATGCCAGTAAGCTCATGGAGCAGGATGGCATTGAGAAGTAGACTGATGTTCTGTAAGCAAGCAGAACAATGCTGACTTCTATACTATATATTTGACAAATCCATTTTCTACTTTTTGGTCTCAAAATCTTTACAGCTTAGTCTGGTGTGCATATTTATTTATTTATTTATTTAGCTTTTATTAACCAGGTAAGTACACTAGACAAACACATGCCTATTTTCAGGTACGACCGGGAGAGTACAGGAAATCAAAGAACATACAGAGTACAAATTGAAGCAAGTAGGGCAGAGACACTGAAGTCAGGAGAAGCATAACATTCATAGTAAGATATCTCAGGTTACAACAGTAGACACAGTCAATGTAATAAAGTACAGAGTCACCGACACAACATTACCAGCAATATATATACAGATACATACAGAATTTACACATTTTCACAGGCAACACTCAGGCAGGCAGGCAGACCACAGCAGGACCTGAGCAAGGTACATGGGATGATATGCTCAAAATACCATGCAGGGGACCAGGATAATCAGGAGGTTTAAGACAGTCACATACTGATGAGAGCTTCAAGCGGGTTAAACAGGAGGTGCGTAGGGCACGCCTGGGAAGGGGAGGGAGGTCCGACCTGGACAAGAAAGGAGTTCCATAATTTAAGGGCACATGACGCAAAGTCCCTGTCCCCCATTTTGGCACATGTAGCAGGAACCTTAAGGATAGCAGGGCCCAGTGGCCTTAGGGAGTAGGTAGGAGGCAGCAGGCACAAGGAGCTCTTCCAGTCTGGGGGTGCCAATACCCAGAACCTTACCTGTGAAACTGCCCATAACAAAATTCATATGGTTGGGTGCGGAGAGCCAGTTGAGCTTACTGTACAGATCACAATGGTGAGTGAGACAAGGGACTGCAAGAGCAAAACAGCAGATGTTATTGTAGGCTACGGTCCACCGAGAGGTGAACCTTGGAAGTATGGGCAAATAAAGGAGCCCATGACAGAGAGATGGTAGAAACACCTCTCTAGCCAGTGCTAGGGCGAGCAGCCGGAGTAAGGTTGTTCTTTGCCCTGTAAGCCAGACCCACTTCCAGTTAACAGCTTGACACACATTTTGGATGTGGTGACCAAGATTGAGCTGAGGGTCAAGTGTCACCCCAAGGTATTTGACATAATTGGTGATGAGAACGAGAGCACCATCAATACCTGGGATGCACATAGGAACAGGGAGGCCTTTAACTTGGCCAGGGATCCAAACAGCATGACCTGAGTCTTTAAGATTTAGGACCAGCTTGTGGGGCGATATCCGGGACTGGAAGCTCCTGAACCCTCAATCAGTTGATGGTTAATGACCCCAAATATCCCTGGAATGAGTGAGAATAACTAGGTTATCAGCATACAGGATAGCCTGCAGGAGGCAGTCGAGGAGGGAAAGTTGTTGATGAATGTGGAAAAAGAGCAGGGGCCCAGGACTGACCCTGGGGAACCCATAGGATATGGGGTGACATCCAAGAGCACCTTACTATATTTGGTAAGTTGCTGCCTTCCTTGAAGGTAGTTGGAGAACCAACTGAGCGCTGGAGGACAAGCCCAAAGATCTAAGTTGAGAGCATAGTAGGCATGGTCAACAAGGTCAAAGGCTTTAGAGAGATCAATAAAGATGGCCCCAGAGTCTGCTCTGGTCCATAGCAGCCCTTATCCCAGAAGTGATAGAGACCAGGGCAGAGGTGGTACTGTGCCTTTTCGAAAGCCATGCTATCAGGGGGAGACAGAAACTCATGAGCCTGGGTATAATCCATGAGTTGTCCCCACAACTTTCTCAAGAAGCTTACTGATAGCAGACAAGATGGCAATCGGACGATAGTTGTCAAAGATCTTAGGGATGCCTGTTTGAGCACAGGGACAACCTGTGCCACCTTCCACAGATCTGGGATAACCCCAGAGGCTAAGGATAGTTGACGATATGGGCCACAGGGAGAGGCAATGTAGGCAGCAGCAAGGCGGAGAAGTTTTGGTTCCATACCATCAAGGCCAACACTAGAAAAGGGTGAGAGACCAGAGAGCAATCTCTGAATCTCTTTTGCCATCACAGCCTTGAAATAGAATGGAGGACGGGGAAGGTGCCATTTGAGGCAGAGGGACTTGGACAGGACTATCATGACCAGTGGAGGAGAATAGTGAGGTGAAGGATGACAGGTCCGAAAAATGTGAGTTAAATGTATTGGCATGGTTAGCAGATTATTACAGCTAGCACCATCAATGAGCATGTCAGGAGTCTCGCAGGAGGAGGAGCCACTCACTATGTTTTAATATTCCTCCAGAAGTTCCTAGGGTCCTTAGCTGAAGTCTGCAAGGCAGCTTTACAAAAGTCACCTTTGGCAGCCCTGATAGCCTTTTGCATTCATTCCTGAGCCTCCTGTAATGCTGGAATATGGTCTGGTCCATCAAGATCTTGAAACTGGCCCAACATTTGTCTCTAGCCCTCATGAGAGCAAGGAGGCTCCCATGCAACCATTTTGTGACAGCCCCTTACCCTCCATCTGACAAGAGGGGCATACTTTTCCTGTACTACCGAAGATATTAAGGAAATGACAGACTCTGAGGAAGCATTCTGGGCATCCATCACTGCAGGCCAGTCAAAGAACATGAGATCCTCCTGGAAAGTCCCAGGTCAAACCAGGAGAAGCCCCTGACCTGGATGATTTTGGGAGGATCTTTGGAGTGGAGATCTTCTATATCTGTACACAGGGGCATGGTCAGAGATGGAGTCAGGAGTACCTGAGGAGTTAATCCTCTCAGGCCTATTAGTCAGGACCCAGTCCAGGAGAGAGCTGTTACCACCTGTGGATGACCACCTGGTGGGCTCCTGAATGAGTTGGGACATTGAGAAGCCTGCTAGCAGAGACTCATACTGCTTGATATTGCTCCAAGCCAGTTTAAGTTAAGATCCCTAGGATTATTACCTCATTATTCTCGATCCTGGGACCAGCAGATTCAAGAAGGAAGGATAAACCCAATACACCACCAGTAGGGGGATTATAGGTACATACAATGTGCAGCTTCTTTGTGTTCCCAAGTAGCAGCACAGCATGCAGCAGCTCTCACAGGAAGACTGCTCTGGCTAACAGCAGACCAGCACCAACAGGTTAAGGTGGCTCCTGCAGGAGACCAGAATACCACCACCCCTTTTTTTCCCGGATGATCCTGCCTGAGGAAGTCAAAGCCAGGAAGCGCACAGGCAGAGTCTGGGATCAAGGGTTTAAGCCAAGATTCAGTTATCCCTAGATGTCAGGCTTGTAATGGATGACCCGGGCAAGGAGTTCAGACAAGTTGGGCAGAAGGCTATGGACATTAAGATGAGCTATTTTCAGACCATTCCTGACTGCCAGCCCACAGGAGAGGACAGGGCTTGGCATGGAGGACCTGGGTTCAACTCCATGTCCCTGCCAGGTCTAGTGTCACCAAGAGAAGCCAGAGAAATGCCTCAAAGGGGAGTGCTAACCCTAGTGGACTGGCCTGTGACCACACGCCTGACCACTTTGACAGGATACAGGAAGTCTGCAGGTTAAGGCAGCAGATGGGCCAGGGAGTCTGTCTGTCTCTGTCTATTAGGTTAGAGAAAATAAGTCCTTCTCATCAAGTAGTCCTGGTGAGAACCTGAGTTGACTCATGGGGAGCACAGTCCAGAATGATAAGAGGGAGGAACATTACCATGAGCAGTCATATGGCAAGGGCATTAGAGATGGGGACGGACTCATCCCCTCCTGCAATGCTTAGGGACCCCCACATATCACCAGTGATGGGTGAAATAACCACACTTAAAATCATTCTATCCTATTGTCACTTAGAATGTTCAGGTACCCTCTACCTGCTGCTAGAACACCTGTGTGCCTGAAGGGGTTTTAGATCTGCAGCATTCATACAAACACACTGTGCTTAAACCTACATATCTTAAAAACCATACATCCAATTTTAAAACTGTGAAAAGAAAAGTTTTCAGGACAAAAAGTTTTGAAAATGAGTGAGGTTTGGTAATGTCTATTTAACTGATTTAATGTTGTGTAAGGTTGTTTTAATATTTTAATAAATTCTGATGATTTTATCTAAATATAATTATGTTCTGTTTATTAGTCATACAAAAATATTAAATTTCTGTAAAATTGTTGATTAAAATTGCTAAAATATACAATAAACATCTGTCATTGTCTAAATATAAATTTTGCAAGTTTTTACCATTTTTTAGTCAGAAATCAATATCTAAATCTCTTGTTATTACAGTTTGAGTTTTTGTTCCACTCCACTGGTTGGAATTTTTGCAGTGTTTAATTCTTCTTACCCACTGATTTTAGTTTATGAATCTGATTATCAATTTTTTGTTTTTCCCTAGTTTAGTAAGAACATATTTACACATTACCTTAGAAGTACATATCAGGAAGTGATGCAGGAAGGAAGTGCTTTGTGAGGTCAAGTGATGTAAATAGGAAGCACACTTCCAGTGTGGGTCAGTGAGCTGACAAAAAATTGATACATTTGTTAGTGCTGGTATCTTTATGATTATTTGCATATGTGCTGTTGTTAAAATGTGTAATTTCATTGAAATAAACTATTTTATTTTATTTTGTAATAAAATCCCATAATAAGTATAGGAAACTGTATTTTATTTGTGCTGTTTGTTTTATCAAACTGTAAATGAAGCATGATGTTGTTCATGTAAAGGTTCACAGTCTTTCAATAAACATCATGTTACATAAATCTGTATATTATTTAATTTCCTGGCATAGTTTATTTTTGGGGTTGTATTATGGGATGGTTTAAGGTGAGGAATGACTGTATGATGAAGCACTGTGTGTTAGTGGTGGGGGTCCTGCATTCATAATACAGGCTCAGATGCACTTCATATGTTCTGGGCAATGAGAGGGGCTGTATGCATGTAATAATGGTGCTAACAGACACTGTAGATACATTATGGGTATACGTATAGGATGATGAAATTGCTGAAAAGGCACTGGTAATTTGGGGTATACTGTGTCATGGGGAAGGGGTGGGTGTGCCTGTACCAAGGAATGATGCTCATAGGCACTGCAGTCATTTGTGTCATGAATTGACACCCGTCCTTGAGGTATACTCAGTTGTAGGGAAGCAGGTGGGTCTGCCTGCACCTTGTAATGGTGTTCATATGCCATGCAGAAACATTGTGGGTACACATACAGGTGATGACATGGGCACCTGTGAGATTGTGTACTATGTGCTGTGCCACATGGTTTGCCTGCATACACGTGATGTGTTGCAACATTCAGTATGGCGCACTGTGTGGGTGGGAAGGAGTGTGGGTATGCCTGCACCATGGAGTGATGCTCATTGGTGCACATGTGTACTGTGTGCTATGTTTCATTTGAATGGACTGTATAAGTCATACACTGGCACTGATCACATCACAGTGCATCAGAGGTAAGGGATGGTCTGAAGCATTATGAGCACAAGGGACTAAAGTGGTTGTGGAGTGATTCGAACTTGAATAGAACATTACAGTGCCTCTGAGGGTAGTGTTGGAATGAATCTTGATGTGCACAATGCACTACACATGGTGACTGAGGAGGGATCCATATCAGTAATGCACATCACAGAGTGTCAGCGATAAAGGTTGGACTGAAGACTGATGAACAGATGGACTTAATCAGTGACTCTGGTGGGATTTGAACCTGAACAGCACTTTACAGTGCAGTAGAGGTTGGGGCTGGACTGACACCAGATCAGTCAATGGACAACACCATTGGCTGTGAAGTGATCTGAACCTGAAATGCACTTCACTGTTCACTACAGTTTGGAGCTCGATGGATGCATGATAAAGAGATAGATTTTACAAGTGGCTGTAGAGGGATTTGAGCATGAGATTTTACAAGTGGCTGTGGAGGGATTTGAGCCTGAAGAATACTTTACAGTGCATCAGAGATTGGGGCTGAACTGATGTCATATGAATTGATGGGCTACACCAGTCGATGTGGAGGGTTTTGAACATCAAATGCACTTCACAGTGCATTATGGGATTGGTCTAGAACTGATACATGGTAAGTCGATGGACAACACCATCAGCTGTGGAGGATCTGAACCTGAAATGCGTTCACTGTTCACTACAGTTTGGGGCTCGACTGACACATGATAAGGAGACAGATCTTACAAGTGGCTGTGGAGGATTTGAACCTGAAGAATACTTTACAGTGCATCACAGATTGGGGCTGAACTGATGTCATATGAATTGATGGACTACACCAGTGGATGTGGAGGGTTTTGAACATGAAATGCACTTCACAGTGCATTATGGATTGATCTGGACTGACGATGGTAAGTCGATGGACAATACCATCAGTTGAGGTGGGATCTGAACCTGAAATGCACTTCACGGTTCACTCACAGTTTGGGGCTCGACTTGATGCATGGTAAGGAGTTAGATCTTACAAATGGCTGAGGAGGATTTTAACCTAAAGAACACTTTACAGTACATCAGAGGTTGAGTCTGAACTGGCGTCATACGAGTCGATGGACAACACCAGTGACTGTGGAGGGATTCAAAACTGATTTGGCCTTTACAATGCATCAGAGATTGGGGCTGGACTGATGCCAGATAAGTTGAAGACAACACCATTATTTTCATTTTAAACAATCAGCAACTGCGTATTAGAGAAAACTCAAGTGCAGAGCATGAGTCAAACATGCTACTGACCCTAACCCACTTATCATCCATAACGCAGGGAGCAACATGCCACACAGATTTTAACATAGCCATAATCCGAACATAAACTCTTTAAAATGTAACAAAAGGTGCTGAATTCATGTGACCTCATCTAGTACATGCACAAGAAATACTCTCTCCATCAGGAATGCCAGCCGGATCCATAAGATGTGATCACACAGGATGACCAGAAATTATCCCAAAATGAACAAAGTAACAACTATGAAAACTTTTATCATAAATAAAAATAAAAACAAATAAAGTAAATACAGATTACAAATTGAGGTTTTGGCACCAAATGAAGTGAGTATTTTAGGATAAGAGCAGCACCTTCATCTAGAAACTAAGTTTCCAGTCACCATGCTTCTTCCTGTACCAGTGTGTGCTCTGACTGGTTAATGGAAATAGTGATGTGTACAATAAGCATAGAGCAAGCATGGCAACAGTGAGGATCAATATGACCAAATGGTGACGCACTACAGAGCTAGGGCAGGTGCAGGTGAGGGCTGCACCCTAACTGAAAACAATCAAAAAAAATCACTGCACACTCCTGAGCCCAGAGAGCCACTTTCCCTCCAGTGAAGGTTGTAAAAAATACTAGTCCTTGCTTGAATGCTAAATAAGGATTTAGTCTAACATTTCAGGCACACACATTGAATAGAATAGTGGAAGGCACAAAAAAGATCTGTGTGTAGGTTCCCTGGTGCTTCGACAACTAAGGTTTCATCAGAGGGATGGTGCTTGCATCTAAGACAGTCCCTTTATACCAATTAAATTCAGAATTGATGATGTCAGAAAATCAACCAATCACAGAGCTTGATTTTAAATACAGAAATATTCAGTTCACTTAGTGGTATAAATGGACTAATAGTTATAACAATCATGATATCAGTGACAACATGTTATTGTAGAAAAATACCCCAAAAGACAAAAAATACACCAATGTGGTGATGGCCAATCAGATTGCTCCGAACAAAAAAATATAACTTATGAAATTAATTATAGTGTCAACTTGATCAGCTGAACATGTTACACTAAAACAAGATGATTTGTTGTTACAATACAAACTAATGGCAGAATGAATATATTACATTTTTCACAGCACATGCAAAAATAGTAAATTTATTTATTTATGTATTAAGGCTTATTTTCTCAAAAATAGCCAATGGGAACGTATATTATATTAGGCAAAATCAGTAAGGGTATGATGTCCCCTATTAGCTGGTACAACTCAATTCATCAAATGTAAACAAATGCTTGAGCTGCACCAAGAGAAGATATGGACTCCAATTGGCGTCATCAGGCACTACAGCACATGATTATTTATGCCATTTAGCGTCATCAGGAAAAAGAGGTATGTTTTTATGACGCCATATGGCTGTCATCAGGATGGAATGAGTTTTTAATACAAAACGTGCCATTTTATTATATAATTTATCAATTTTACTTAGAGATGTTTTGTTTGCTAGTCCATAAATATGTGCTTCATAATCAATAATAGGAATAAGTAATTGGTTTACTACAGATTCTTCCATTTTATATATTAAACAGCACTTTGAGTGTCTAAATGCTCCCATTCTTGTATTGATTCTTCCCACAATTTTTCCTATATGGGAATCAAAATCCAGACTTCTATCTATCTAAATACCCAGGTACTTACATTCAAGTACCTGTTCAAGAATCTCATCCCTGGCAGTTTTATTATGAATTTCTTGCCCTTTTATGTGCTAATTTAGAGCCAATGGTCGTAGTCTTAGATTTCTTGTCATTTAATACTAGTCTGGAATTTGAGAACCATGAGCAAAGTGTTAGGAAGTCATCTGGTAAGTTTTTCATTTCATTTTCATCGTTACCTGAGGCTACATGTGCAGTATCATCTGCATATAATCAAATCTGAGTTTTCTATAAATTGGGGAACTGAGTTGTCATAAATTAGAAATAATTGTAGGACCCAGAAGTGATCTCTGAGGTACTCCTCCCATTTACAACCTTATTGGAAATTATAGTTCCTACCTGAACCTGCTGAGTTCTGTTTTTAAATATGATTCAAACCAATGACAGGTTTCAGCTGCTACCCTATGTCCAACAGTCTCGCACTCCATGATCTCATGATTAACTGTGTCAAATGCTTTGATAATCATGAACACCACACCCACCTCTCTGCCTTCATTTAAAGATGTTGAAATCAAGTCTACCAGGTTGGTGAGTGTGGTGTCCATGAGTACCTCCATCTAAACCCCAATTTTTTTTTTTTGACAAATGGAGTATTGTTTTAAGTTATCTATCAATTGTTCCTGAACCACACCCTCTAATATTTTTGAGACCATGGGCAAGAGAGCACTGGGGTGGTAAAATTGGGTATCTGGGGATAGACACTTGGATTTGGTTGCCCAGATGATGTAGGTTGGGAATGACCACTGATGGAATCCGATAGGATACTAGCTTGGAGGATTATGTCATCTCTATTTGTTCCTATCCTATCCAGCAAGGAGCGGTTCTGGGATCTGTTATCTTGTCTTGAAGGTAAAGTGATGGCTTGGGTGAGGTTATGCTGCTTTAGCAGGTCGCCGTACTCTGACTGTTTGGGGCTTAGCCAGTTGAGGTTTAAGTCAGCTACCACCATACATTTTCTGTGAGGGAAGAGCTGGTCCAGGCCTGACAGTAGGTTTGTTAACCCCTGGGATGCCCCCTTTAGGTGGGTTGTAGCAGTACCCAAGGTAGGTCTTTTTATTTGATACTAGCACAAGTTTGGCTATGAGCCACTCACTTGGTGAGTCGATACCAGAAGTAAGGGCTAAGGTACAGTAGCTCTAATGGAGTTGCTAAGATACAAGAGTACCCTCCACCTTTCTTTTCATGTCTGAGCAAGGAGTAGCCAGGCAAGTGGTAACTAGTGTCATGGATGGAAGCGTGAGCCATGATTCAGTGATGCCAAGGCTATTTGGTTTACAGAGGACACCTATTCTTTTAGGTTTACAAAGTTGACTATTAGGCTGTAGATATTGAGGTGGGCAACCTTTAGCCCCTGCTGCTCTGGCCCATACTTGGTTGGAGTAGAGATAGGGATGTTTAGGGAATCTGGGTTTCTCAATGTCAACTGCCAGTGGTTGCAGGACAGCAGAGGATTGTAGGCATAGCTTGTAGTGATCAGCCAAGGTGGCTTAACAGTTAGGGTGTTTAGGTAGGCCCCTAGCAGGAGGAGGTCTTAATTTGAGAGGTGAGCTAAAAGAAGAGGGCAGTGTGGAGATTCAGTCCACTGATCCACTATATGTAGTGGGCATCTAGGTTGAGGGAGTGGTAGAAGCTGGCTAGCACTGCCTGGTCAATGGCCAGGACTTGGGCACTGAAGTCAGTGCTTAGTAGCAGGCCTGTGAGTGAGGCAGTTTGCAGAATAAGTATGCTAGGCTTCATTTTTTGGGGTAGGGATGACTGGGAGCTGGGGAAATACTGGGCAAAAGCTAAACATCGCTTAGCAGAAGGCTGAGCAGGGTGACCAACAGTATATTTCACCAGATTGGTTTAACTCATTAAGAGAGGCTGTAAGTAGTCTATGGGTGGTTATGTTTCAGGTGGGTTGGTTAGTAAGTTGTATGTTTAGGGATAATGGAAACTTCCATTGTCACTGAAAAAGGGAGGAGGTAGGGACAGACCAAGATGCAGGGAGGGGTTGCAAAAGTGGGCTGGTTGGTTCTACCTGTCACCACTTCAATAAATGAGACACCACCTTAGTGTTGAAGGGTGGTGGGAGGGTAGATGGTACCTCAGGAAGCACGGTGCCACATGTCGAGGAGCAGTTAGGACTGGTTGCCTTAGACTGCTGTAGAGTAATTGCAGGGGAGGGCTCTGGGGAATGTTTTCCTGTCCTCAAAGACCCTCTAGAGTTTTAGCAGCACTTGCACAGCATCCTGGAATGTGGGAGCTGGAAAGAGAAGAGAGAGTTAAGGTAGGGTAAGGGCAGGCTACTAGTAAACTGAGCTCAGGGGAGGGAAGGAGCAGATTATAGGAAGTGTGGGCTAGAACGACACACTTTGAGTGAATGCCTAGCCCACAGATATACAGCAAAGCTAAAAGACCACAGGAGCAGGAACAGGGAGCAATATTAATGCATAATGGAGAACAGCTAATAGCTAGAGAAACGGAGAAAGTGCAAAACATACAGTCCCTGTCTGCCGTTTCCACGACGCCCTTACCAGTATGGAAACTTGCTAGTGTTAACTTAGAAACTGAGCCTTGTAGTGCGGTTTAACAGTTTGCAGGGTTATGTACAATCTGTTACCCTATAATAATGTGGGATTGGAAGCTACTATGTGGCAGAGTCATAATTTCACAATAAATACAAAGCCAGCTGTTAGGCAATCACTAATGCTGGGAACACAGAGTTCAAAACACAGAATCTGAGCCAAATAAATTTAACTAAGTATGTCCTTAAAGTAACAAACTAAAACAGTCTGAAAGCCCTGTAAATGGAGTCTGCCCTTAAAGTAACTTAAATTCGGCTGTAAAACCATTGCCAGCAAAGCAGGAATTAGTACAAATGAAACAATCAGTGGAGTCTGCCAAGGTCTGGTGGAGTTTGTGTCCTACCAAAGATGATGCCATACACCAGAGAACAGGTAAGACCCAAGCCCTCCCTTGCCCGCAATTACTGTACAGCAGCCTTAGCTCCCACACTCCAGGGCACTGTGCAAGTGCTGCTAAAACCCTAGAGAGTCTTTGAGGACAGGACAGCATTTCCCAAAAGCCTCCTCACCAGCAGTTACTCTACAGCAGCCTAAGGTAACCAGTCCTAACTGCTTCTGAATACTACGCTGGTGTTGTGTGCCCCAATTTGTTGGAGTGAATGTGAAGGTACTGGTCTTGATAAGCACCCTCACTTAGAATGTAAAAGGAACACCTGTGTTTGAATAATCAAGTGGCCAGTGGACTGGCCCTAGTCACCTGAAAAGAGATGGAGGAGTTTTAAAAGAATTTAGTTTACTTTGTTCTTGCAAACGATGAACTTGTTCAGACCATGCTAAACTGTGCTTGAGTTAAAACTGGAAGTTCAAGGTTGAACTTTGGAAGGTTCGCAGCACTTTTTAGTTATCAGTACAGTGCTTTGAGATACTGAAAGGCACTATTGGTAAGCAATGAGACATGATAGAGAAATGGATTTTAGGGTCAGTGTATGCCCAGGTAAATAATAAAGCCCAAGGTGTTTGCACCATGTGCCTTCATTACCTGGAAGAGCATCAGTCCCAGATGATCAACAACCTGGAGTGTCGCATTGTGATTATAAAGTGGGCAAACTACAAATAATTTGCAAAAATAAATAAAACCTAACTTTTTATGAACAACAGGCATTTTCTTTTTTAGCAAACTGGTAAGGTAGGAGTTGATTTTCCATGTTCACCAAAGAAATACTAGGAATCAAAACAGTGAATAGTATTTCATTATATTAATCTGTCTATGCATAAGAAGGGATCATGAGTGGAAAGAGTGTTTACTGATTTATCTATTAACTTTTTAAATCTAAGGGAAATTCACTTTTAGGACCTTGCTGATGGATTTCAGTCAGTAGAGGTGGCAGCCATGTTTGTGACTGCAGTCAGGAATCAATGAAGTGGGTCATGAATTCTGTGTGGATTTGCCCAGATTCTGAATCCTTCTGCCTGAATTTGTTCCACCTGTCTATTTCTAAGGGATTAACATGAATCACACAACGTATTTAGCCAATCAGGAGCAGCATATTTCCAATCCATTTTAAATAAAGAAAAATCCTTTCCTATATACTGTATGTCTGGGTTCTGCTGCAATACAGTTATTGAGCTGTAAAAGGATAGACATGAAACTCAGCATTCACTGCATCTTACTTTAACTAAAGCAAATGTAATGCCAATTTAGAAATCTTGCTGGTACCTTTTATTCAAAAGTGCAGGATTTCATGAAGAACAGTCACAGCCCACACTTCTAGAGCACTGGTGGAAAGAGGTTTGTGCACCAGTGGGGGCTGTAGTTACTCATGGAATCCCACTTTAAATAAAATACCATCAATATTTCTGAATCTGCTTTGCTTTTGCTCAGCTAATGTGGTGAGTGCTGAATTTCTTTAATTATGTGCCTTACTATCTGCACCGATCAGCTGGATGTGACTTCCATGTTGACACTTGAGCTGTAACAGGGAGTGCATGAAGCAAAGGGAAGTCCCTGTGACTAGCACATGTCATACAGTGAGTCAGTGGTTTGCTGCCCAAAGTAACACTCATTAAATCACCTCCCAAAGTAATGTTAGCAATTCTTGCCCAAACACCCCACCCCCACCCGCACTATACTATTTGGCACATCTAAATGAAAGCCTCCAAATCAGATTAGCAAACATCTGGGTAGTGCAAAAGGCTGTTACTGCATTTGCATCTCCTCCTCTGTACTGCTCCAAACATTTAGCAAATTGCATCTCTGCTCTTTCATATCCTGACATTAACAAAAGCAACAGTCAGTAACCCTTATGCTACTAACAGACTTGATACTTAGATCTACAGTCTCTAGCCCAGATTTAAAGTTGACAGTCAGATTTACGACCTACAATTTCTCATAACTGAAAACGTGGATGCAGGGCGGAGGAATAGCCAGTGCAGCCAGTGCAGTGGCACAGGGCCCGACACATGTAGGGACCCAATTGATTCCAGTCGGATTTCGATCGCGATCGCAAATATCGCATCGCGACTCACTGAAGGCTTCTCCTGTCCGCCCTGCGCGGCTTCAGAAACTCACTCAGCTGCTCCCGGTTCTGCCCAAAATTGGCATTGCAGAAGTCCCGTACCTGGATTACCTGTCACCGGATGTACGAGCCGCTCCAAGAGCTGAGGGCTTCTTGTTCTCACTACCTGCCCATGCTTCTGCTGGAAGGTAAACTAGAACTGGTCTTTGTTGGTTTGATTTAGTCTGTTTTCCACCAAGAATAAATCATGCAGCGGAGCCTAAATGTGCTGCAGGACTGGCCATTCATTCCTCAAAGCACAACTTCATGTGGAAGCATTGCACAACGCGGGGGCGGACCACCTGAGTCTGACTACTCTGCCGGGCTCTCATTGGCAACCCATAATTAGTGCAGTTAATGGAGCAGGACGAGATCCAGCAGGAGTTGGGTTGGTGGGTGATAGTCCACCCTGCAAAGCTAAGTAGCCGACGGCTGGTGCCTCGCTGAACTAGGAGCAGAGAGACTGAGGCAAGTTCGGCAGTTCGTGTAAAGTTTACAATGTTATAGAATGCAATACTTATAATAGAATAGCTAGCATGTAACTTCAATATATATTATTTCAGGACAAAACAAACAAAAAATTTGCCATCTGCAGTACTTGCATCGAGTGCCCGATGCCCCTCATGTTCTACCCCCAAGAGGTCAATCCGACTTTTTCTTTTGAGGATTTTCTCGTAGTTTAGGGACCCACACCCTTGCAGACTGAAGTTAGATTGTCACTGCTGGACCGCACACCTGGGAGTACCTGCTTCTGCGGTGGGACGGACTGGGCCCAGAACGGAACAAGACTGGAACCAGTCGGAGTCGACTGTAGCAGGTGGCCAGATCACCAGAATACAGATGGAAATGGCGTTCGGAACTGGAATGCGACTGCCTCGGACCCACCATTACAGATGGTATCGGGCATCCTCTTGGATTTTATATCCCACGCTGGACTGGGAATTGGGACTCTCCTCGAAACCCCAAGCGACATAACCACCTAAAAATGGATATGGTGCAGCAGTCCTAACATGACAGGCTTGCCATACCCCTCCCTCCAACTGGCAATCACTGGGGAGGGTAAGTCCTGCTGCCTAAATTTCACCTGGTGGTGGTGGGGCCCAGAATTACATCCTGCACTGGGGCCTATCTTTCTTCCTCCGCCACTGCATGGATGGAGACTGCAAGCTAACAGAAGCAACCAAGGATGCTACATTTCAAGTCTGCCCCATCCCCAGCATTCTCAGCTCCTATGCCGAGGACTTCAGTAAAAGTGTCTGTCATGAAAGAGATTAGGAAGTTTATGGTCTCTCTGATCCCGAAAGCTGGAGAAAATATGCCTGACATTAGCCTAGGTGCCTTTACAGTAATCTTGTTTTGCTTCTCAATGAATTTATCCTATTGGGTTTGCCACAGTCAAAATGTTTCCACATTTGTCAGGGTGATTCTTGCAATGGGCTGAAACAACAGCTATGCCACACTGAGGAACACCAACCAGGGTACAACAAGTGCCTGCAGGTTGTAGTTTCGGCCTTTGCAGACACCTTAAGCATCCAGACCCACTTCATTTATGTACAGGCTTGCCGGTATAAGCTCTCTTATGTTGATTTGCATATATCACCCCGATGCATTTTAAACATTTCTTCCAATTGTGGGCATCCCACAGTACCTCAGCACTGCCATTCCAGCTCACACTCCAACACTATTGAACTGGCATTTCATCCTTCAGTAGTTCCTCACCCCATACCACTGTGCTCCTTCAATAGTGGTGTTACCTTCTCTTCCTCCTTGATCCCACATATGGACAGATACCCCTGGAACTGCTGATGGGTCATTAGGGCATAGAAAGATTGCAGACTGGGAGAGCTGGTTATTGTGTTGTCATCATCTGTGTCATCAAAGCCACTATTCAGCCAGTCAGAGGCAGGTGATTAGCAGGGCAAGTGTCACCTCCCAATGCAATCTGAGTCAACTATCTACAGATTCCACCTTCCTTTTGTGAGGTTGGGGTTCAGGAAAAGAACCTGCCTGTTCTGTTTTAAGCCTTGGGTGCTGTTGTATCAATAGGGTTCATTATGGCCTGGTTATACCTTAGGCAGTGACCAGTCGCTCCAGAACACTGCTATTTTATTTTTGTTGTAAGCCCAGTTGAGATGCAGCATTTTGTTTCCAGTGGGACCCTGCTTCTACTCATTTCTGCAGTTGGTTAACTGGAGTACTGAGAGGTTACAGGACTTGCCTAAGGTCACACAGTGAGCATTTGGCTCTAGAGGGGTTCGAACCCCATTGCAAATAAGCTCTCCTCAATGGGTTCAACCCCAAACAACAATGAAAAAGAAAACCTGCAATCTCCTGGGCCCCTATTCCAAGGTTGCCCAATGCTTCCTAGATGCACTCCACGCATCCCCAGACTGCGATGATGGCCATCGGGGCGTGACATTATTCATTAGCCTCCGATGTGCCATGTAAACACAACTGCGCCACGGCACAGAATAGAGTGATGTGGGTATGCAAATGAGGGGTCCCTCATGTATCTCCGGTGATTGTAACATTGGATCCTCCCCAGAAGACATGACCGGATACACCAGCACAAAGTTAGGACACCCCGCCAAGAAGTTGATGGCCGTCACATATGAACATACAAAATTGCCAGCAGAAACAAGCCTCATGGTCTATCGAGTTTGCTCAAAGTGTGCGGCTAACCCCTCATCATGCAGCTGCCACTCCCACCCCCTTCTCGTATCCCTTCCCTTCTCCTTCCTCTGTCCCAAACCCTCTTGAAACTGTCCACCATCTTATAGGACACTATCTCATCTGGTAAGGTGTTCCATTTGTCCACCACTCTTTCTGTGAAAAATATCTCCTCAGCTCTCTCTGAATCTTCCCCCATCAGTCTCAGTCCATGCCCTCTCGTGTCCCTCCCCTTCTCATCTGAAAAATTCCTTCAATATTGGTCTGGTTTATCCCTTTCAGATACTCAAAGGTCTCAATCATATCCCCATCCCTCCTCTCCTCCATGAATACATATTCAACTCTCCCAGCCTGTTCTCATAGGGCTTGCTCTCTAATCCCTGGATCATCTTTGTGGCTCTTCGCTGCACCCCTCCAACAATTTGATGTCCTTCTTTAGGAATGGGCACCAGTACTGCATGCAGCACTCCAGATGGGGCCTGACCAATGACCTGTACAGGGCAGGATAACCTCCCTCCTTCTGGAGGAAATCCTCTTGCAATACACCCCAGCATTTTATTGGCTTTTGCTGCCACCTTCCTGCACTGAACAGAGTTGTTCATGCTCCCCATAATGATCACTCCTAGGTCATTCTCCTCTGTGGTGCTCCCTACATGATCCTCCCCAGCCCTGATCACCACTGTATGTTGACAGAACTGTCAATCTCCCATATTCCATAATGTAGTGGACCCTCCCTCTCAACCCCAATCCCCAAAGTAGTAAAATAATAGAGGTTCCCCATTTCCATAGTGTAGTGGACCCCGTCATCCCTGATCCCCATTAGAATTGCAAATGTAGCCCTGAGCCCCACATTTCCATAGTGTAGTGGACCCCTGCCAGCCCCAATCCCTGAAGAAATACATTAAAACAATTTTCCCATTTCCATAGTATAGTGTTACACCCCAGTCCCCGATCACCCACCTAATAATAAAATACCCTTTCCATAGTGTAGTGTCCACCTCAGTCTCCAATCACCCACTAATAATAACAAATACCCTTGAAGTAGTGTAGTGTCATAACAAATACCCTTTCTGTAGTGTAGTATCTCACCCCAGTCCCCAATCACCCACCCAAAATTAAACACATCTGGTTTTATAGTGTAGTCGCCTCCCCAATCACTGATATCCCATGAAAAATATAGTTTCCATACTGTAGTGGCCCCACCATCCCACCCTGTTCCCCAATCTCTGAACCCATGCAATGAGGAAACCCTGGCAGTCTAGTGGACCCCACCTGGTAGCAGTCCAACCACCCTCTCCCCAGGCCTGACCCACAGCCAGCGACCAGCACAGCCCACCACCCCCACCATGGCTGGCTGTTGACTGAGCTCCCAATGACTGTACAGTACTGTACAGAGTACAGCCCATTGTCAGTGACTGACAGATAAGGACGAGGGAAGGGCACCAATGCAAAGAGATAGGGGAAGGAGGGCAGAGAGGTGGACACAAGGATTCTATGGAATGCAGGGTATTGGAAGAACTAGGAAAATTAAGGGTGGACAAGGCAATGGGTCCTGATGGACTACATCCCAGGGTGCTCAAGGAGGTAAGGAGAAACTTGCTGCACCACTCACAAAGCTGTTTAATCAATCTTTGGACAAGGGAAAGTCCCAGGAGACTGGAAAAGGCAGACATGGTGCCATTGCACAAGAGCGGAGGGAGGAGGAACCAGGGAACTATCATCCAGTCAGTCTTACTTCTGTGGTGGGTAAGCTGATGGAGACACTCCTAAAGGAAGGCTATAGTACAATATCTAGAGGAAGGAGGGCTCAAGGAATGATAGCTAGCATGGGTTTACAGGAGGAAGATCATGGCAGATGAACCTGATCAAATTCTTTGATGAGGTGACAAATGTATGCCATCAGGGAGGGGCGTGGATGTGGCCCATCTGGACTTCAGTAAGGCTTTTGACACTGTCCTCACAAGAGACTGGTGAACAAGTTGGGCAGCTTAGAGTAGGGAGGAAATTAACCAACTGGGTGGAAACTGGCTGGAAGGTAGAACTCAAAGGGTGGTTGTAATAGGACCACCCAGGGAGGAGAAGGTGACATGTGGGGTACCCTAAGGGTCGGTATTGAGCCCAGTACTGTTTAATATTTACATTGCAGATATAACAGAGGGTCTACATGGGAAGGTGTGTCTGTTTGCAGATGACACAAAGATCTGTTAGAGGGTGGATACACCAAGGGGGTGGAGAAGATGAGGAAGGATCTTATCAAGCTGAAAGAGTGGTCAGTGAGGTGGCAATTGTGCTTTAATGCAAATAAATGCAAAATAATGTACATAAGGAGCAATAATCCAGGGGTAAGCTACACAGTGGAAGGAGGATAACTGGAGAAAACAAAGTAGGAAAGGGATCTGGTGATTATCATTTCAGATAACCTAAAGGTGGCCAACTAGTGCAACAAGGTGGTGGGAAAGGCAAACTGAATGTTGGTATGCATAGGGAGGAGTATCATAAGTAGGAGGAGAGCTGGTCATGCAACTGTACAAGGCCATGGTTGACCACACCTGGAATATGGGGTACAGTTCTGGAGACCACGCTATGGGAGACAGGGATAGAGGGAGGGTCCACAGAGGGCTATATCAAAATAGTGCAAGGCTCTGCACAAGAGATCTTATGAAAAACGGCTTGAAGAGCTTGACCTATACTCTCTGGAAACAAGGAGGGAGAGGGGATATGATAGAAACCTTTAAATATTTGAAGGAATAAACAGGGTGAGGGAAGGAGCATTTTCAAATGAGTGAAAACACATCAACTAGGGGCCACAGCTTAAAACTAGAGGGAGACATATGAGGGGACAATATTTCACTGAGAGGGTAGTGGGTCCCTGGAATAAGCTGCCTGAGAGTGTGGTGGGAGTAAACCCGGTGGGGAGTTCAAGAGGGCATGGGATATGTACATGGCATTAAATAAGAGAGGTAAGAGTAAAAATCTGTTTGGGAAAAGGGGACAGGAGACAGCATTAGGGAGGGAGAGCAAGAAAGTGAGAGTAAGGAAAATAGGGCAGAGAAGTCCATGGGGAGGAAAGGGCAGACTAGATGGGCAGAGTGCTCCTTTTCTGATGACAGATTTCTGTTTCTATGTAAAGAGTGGTTAACATGTAGAATAGCCTACCAAGTGAGATTGTGGAAACTAGCACTGTGTTCAGGCTTTCAAAACTGGACTAGACAGATTCCTGAGGGAGAATAGCATTGACAGATACACAGCATGAGAGGTAGCAGTCAAGCTGTTAAGTTGGATGTGTGCCAATACTGTACTCAAATTAGGTATAGTCTCTGTTATCCAATAAGAGGGGGTGGAAAAGATGGACTCTGTGTCCTTTTGTCTTCAAAATACAGTACTATGTTGCCATATCACCATTACAGTGAACATAAACTCTACAGGGAAAGAGAATGTTATGTTGACAAAGGGTATCTTGAGATTGGTGGATGTGAGTGTGAAGGGGAAGGTGAAGAGTGAAAGCCATGAGGGAAACTAAAATGACAGGGAGGGAGGGACATCTTATTTATTTTATTTATTTAACATACTTTAGGATCACAACCTTGAGTCAGGGCCTCATTTACAAAGGCTCCACATCAGTGTACAAAGACAGAACATACAGAATACATAGTGACAGCATGATGGAATTACAGGTTACACACACGAGTTATAGTAACAACAGGAGTACATGATTACAGTTACATACAGATTTGTTTCAAAAGACAGTTTGAATAGTTAGGCAGAGTTCAGTAGCTGTCATAACGGATCTCGAACTGGTTTATCATCATACATTAGGCATTGGCTAGCTGTGACTGTTACTACAGTGTAGTGGAGACTAGAGTTAACGTGATGTGAGCAGCCAACAACGGCCTTGTCCAGAGGTTGACAGTGAGGTAGCAGCAAAGTAGAGCCCAACTAGTTGGCCCATAGGCACTGCCGAGAGGCTTATATATGTTCTTTGAGTGCTATGTAGAATGGACCTAGGTTGAGATGAAGGATATATCAGAGGGAGTTCATTGTACCAATTTGGTGCTCTAAAGGAGAAGGACCTTTGTGCTAGTGAGGTCCTGACCTCGGGGTCAACCATACCTGTTTGCTGGTGGTGCGGTATTTACCACGGTGTGGGAGGATTGGAGTGCGGCAGATACCCCAATGGGGAGAGCCCCAGGTGAATTTCTTTGTAAGGAGACAAGTTTGGTAACTTATTCTCTCATCCAGGTCTAGGAGATTAGTCAGGGACACAGGGTGCAGGTGTGGAGTATGTTTATCTGTCTCTGACAGGAGTCTACATGCTTTATTTATGGCCAGGTGGATTTTGTTCAGCGCTATATGATGGGTGGCTGAGTAGATGGTAAGACCGTGAGGTCGACAAGAGAGAGGACCGAGGCGGACAGCCATGTTAAGTGGGCTCTAGGGCAAACAGGTTTTGTGCCTGAACAGTAATCCCATGTGGGCCTGATGGCTGATGACAGGTTGTCTATGTGTGAGTGGAAGGAGGAGGGGGGAGTCAAAAGTTACACCTAGGTATTTATATGTGTGTACCTGCTCAAGAGGAAGGAGAGAGTAGAAGAGGATTGACAGTTGCATATTCTTGGCCTTATTCTGATGGTGGGTGAAAAGCATGGTTTTAGTTTTTCCACATTAACTATCAGTCTTTGGTCTAAGAACCAGTTCTCAATCTGGTTAAATGCATATTGGAGGACAGTTGCAGAGAACCTGGATCTTGGTGTGAGGCAAAGAGAACTGAGTCATCAGCATACAGCAACAGATTATTGGTACATGACTTGGGAGGGCATTCAGGTAGATGCTGAACAGCAGTGGCCAAGAATAGAGCCCTGGGGAACTCCAGAGTGGACTGGCAAGGTGGAGGACTGGGTGGCATGTATTTTGACGATTAGCACTGGTCTGTGAAGTAGCTAGTGAGCCAAACTATAGGTCCACTGGATAGGCCTAGATGTTGGAGTGTGCATAGAGTAAGGGATGGAAACGGTGTCAAAGGCCTTTGACAGGTCGATGAAGATAGCTCCTGCAAGGTGTTTTTATCCAGGGCAGAGTGGATGTAATTGAAGAAATCACTCAGGGCTGTGATGGTACTGTGCCTGGACCTGAAGCCATATTGCTCCCTGCACAACAGAATGTAAGTGAGAAGATAACAAGTAAGTTGAGTGGCTATAATCTTCTCAAGAGCTTTGGGGGAGATGGGCCGATAGTTATTGGGGAGAGTACTGTCGCCACTTTTTAGTATAGGGGTGATAGTCACCGTCTTTCAGGTTGAAGGAACTGCCCCAGACACAGGGGTGGTTTGGGAAGTCAGTCAGTGGGGAGGGCAGTGTCAAGTACAAGCCCAAGGATCCTCATATCAAGAGTTCTTACAGTAGCAAGAGCCACTGAGAGCATTGGTGAGAAATGACCTTGCCTGGATTAGGTGGTCACCACTTTGAAGTGTAAGGAGGAATACTGTAGTTAGGAGGCTGGGCTGCCAGAATAGGATCAAAGAAGGAGGGGAACACAGCACTGAGGTTGAGAAAGATGCATTAAGGCTGTCAGCTATGGCCTGTGGGTCAGTGGTAGGTTCATTGTTTATGGTAAGTAGAGATGGGGAAGTCGGTTTGATGTTCAGTTCCTTGATGTTATCCCAAAACAGCCGTGAGTTCCCAGGAGAGCCTAGGGTTGCTTTGTGGTATTCTGATTTTGTCTGCTTTGGTGCATTTATTGCGGGCTGCCTTATAGGCCTGCCTATCAACTTGTGAACCAGAGGAAACTGCTTTTCTCCAGAGGTAGTCTCTGCATTGAGTTGATGGAGCAGTTCAGTGGAGACCAGGCAGCATTGCACTTCTTGGTCTGTACGATAGAGAAAGGGGCATATATATTGCAAGCTTTATTAAATGAGCGGGAAAGTAGTCCAGGGCTCCATCTATAGTAGATGCCTGAGAGATCGGGGACCAGTCCCAGTTGGTTAGGTATCTTCTAAGTTTAGCAAGGCCACCAGGTCTGAGGCAGCGCTGGATATTTTGTGTGGTTTGGGATTCAGCTGAAAGCATGACCATGAGAATATAATAGGGAGTGATCACTTAGTGAGTCAGGGAGGACCATAAGATTAGAGATTTTGTTGGGATGGTTTGTGAGTAGGAGGTCAAGCAGGGTGCTAGTGCCATTAGTGGAGTTCATCCTTGTGGGTTGGTTGACCCAGCTGGGTAAGATCAAGAGCAGCGAAAGTGTCTTTGATCTGCAAGATTGTGCCAAAAGCAGTTCACATTCAAATCACCGACTATGGCGTGCTCTGTTTTGGGCGGAAGCTGGAGATGAAGTTAGCGATAGACTGTATTGCCTGAGTTTGGTTTCTCGGGGAACGATGCTACCGCGCAGGTTGGGGGGCCCTAGAGGTATCCAGAGTAAGCTTTTAGTAAATATTATCTGGCTGATCATGTGTTCTTTTGGCTAACCCTGTGTCTTCTGACGGATCATCGGGTTCCAGCGATCTTGCTGCCGCTGGCTTCTGTGTATCTGGTTGATCCTGAGGTTGTGTACTGATTAGTCCTGTATGGTTCTTGGCGTTGATAGTGACTCTCCGAGGCCTCTAGAGGCTTTCAAAATGTTGTTGTACTACAGTGTGGTATTATCACGTTCCATGACCTTTGAACTGTAGTACAACAACATTTTGAAAGAGATGGATTTCCATACACAATCACTACACACTATACAATATATGTATTGTGGTTACTGGCTTCCTTGTGTTTTCTAAGGAGGCTGTTCTACAAAACAGAGCCTTAACAAGAGTCTGCTCTATCAACAGCTGTATTAGATTGCATCAGTACTGTATTGATGCAGGTGTGTATCACACAAGCAATGACAAGATACTGCTTCAGAAGTGTCGGGCATCCTTACAGATTTAAAGCAAGTAATTGAAAATAAAGTTGGCTGTCTGTCGGGTCTTGCTAGCCAATGCGAAGGGCACAGTTGAAAGGGCCATGTATACTAATCTGTTTTTGAGAGAAGGGTTCATCCTACCCCAACAGGCCAGGATAACCACCAAGGCCACTGATTTATTTAGTTTTTGTTGACTGGTAGGCACACTAGACAGCATGGCTGCCTATTTTCAGGTTACAACAGAGGGCATTTAGACAACAGTACATACAGGGGAAAAAATCATGTGAGCAAGGACTGGTATAGAAACAGGCTAGACATCAGTCACAAGTCAGCTAAACAACCTATACAGCAAATGACAGCACAGTTGCAAGAACAATATGTAAATGAAATTCCATTTTCAAGACTTGAAATTCTCTGAATTGCACTGGTGATTGTTAGTCTATTTTCCAGATTTTACTGGAGTTCTGCTGTCATTGTTGTAGTATGTGTATAAATAATCAGAATACAAGAAGGCTTAATACCGCAGCATTAAATTAAGCAAACTGAAAATATTGTAGTACAGGAAGCTATTATAAGAAACATAAGTTCTGTAGATTCACTGTTCCGTATAAAATGCCAAATCCATGAAATTCTTTGTTTTACTGGTGCAGGCAGTCCAAATTCCAGAATTATACCAGGTTTTCAAATAAAAACAAAGAAACAGTGGCCTTGATGACCACTCTCAACAACTGATGCATTGACTTTTTTCAGTGGGTTGGTTCCATTACCCCATGTACACACAAACACACATCTAGGGGCCTAACCGGTGACATAACCAGCAGACTGGAGCCAGAGGAGGAGTCTGGATGTGTATGGACATGGGTCCAGGAGGTTGGAGGAAGGTTCATGCCATAAAGCACAGGAAGCAGCATTGTGTTGCTCCTTTAAGTGCAACCAGCAAAGTGCTGAAAAAGTCTTTAACTGCAGGTCCAACACTGGTACAGACACAGATTTTCCTAGACACCTTGCATTATTGTTTCATGGTGTAGGAAGGGAAGGAAGGGAGGGAGGGAGGGAGGGAGGAGAGTGAGTGAGTGAGTGAGTGAGTAAGACGATCCTGTCAAATCCTAACTGTTGTCTTCTATCAGTATTTACTTCATGGTGTACCCCTAAATGCATTCTATGTAGCTGTATGCTGTTCCTACTGTCAATAATACCAGTCTACTGAAACCTATAATCTTTACCATAATGTTTACCTCTAAATGTGTTCTGTACTGATGCACCCTATATGTAATGAATTCGGTCGCACCTGAAAAAGGACTACTAGTCTCAGTGGGCTCACCTAGTTACCAAAATTCAATAAAGAAATAAATACATACACAAATAAAGAACAAGTAACAGGGAAGATTTAGTTTCCAAGGTAGATGTGGGAAAATCTGATCAACAGAATTCACTGTATAATTAGACTTGGCATAAGTAGAATTGGTGGGGGATAAAACAGTCAAACAAATGTTGAATTTCTGCAGGGCCAACTCTGGCAAGATGAGTGTGATAATTAAAAGGTAACTAAGGTTACCATGGGGATATGGGAGGAGTGTTGAGGAGCTGTAAACTAGCAAAATGAACAATAGAAGGCAGTGAGAATGCATCTCAGAGGAGCAAATCAGGAGAACAGCAAAGAAACCAGCACTGAAGAGTCAGGCAGTGAGGTCAAACATTAAGGAAAACAGAAAGTATTTAAAGCAATGAAGTAAGTGGCATCAAACATCAGCAGGTGAAATACACAGTGATACAGAGGAGAACTCAAAGACTATAAGGAAAGTAAAATTCACATGAGAAAAGACTGTCAGGGATATAAGAAGGAATATTAAGATTTCTTTAGCCATGCAAGAGTTAAAGAGGGTGCTTAAGAGAAAGTAAGCCCAGAAATCTGGGAGGGACAACAGACTGTTAACCTGGGAGAAAGAAATTTACAAAAAGTTGAAAAGTTACTTGACATTTGCCACATTAGTTTTCAATGAGGAAACTGTGAGCCAGCTAACTGTAGTAAGGTCCAATCTGTGCAGAAGGAACCTAGTGGTATTGTCTGGCCTCTGTGGGAGGAACCTGCTGGGGTTGGGAAAACAGGGTAAAGAACAGGAAGAGAGTCTTAGAGTTAGGGGACTCAAGAGTCATTGGAATGGGGAGGCTGACTAAGAGCTTGGAACCTCCCAGATATGTTGGGGAGAAGATATTACCTAGGCTCTAGACCTTGACCAGAGGGTAGGTGAAAAGCCAGATGTAATGCTCCACTAAGGAACCAATGATCTGAATGCACAAAGTTAAGAGAGATTTAGGGTTCTGGTGGAAAACTTACAGAAAGTGCAGGCTTGCTAGCCTTCTCAGAAGTACTACCTGTGCTATAGGCTAAAGGCAAGGATTTTAGATTTTGTTGATGCCCAACATCCAATCAGATTACCCCTCACAAGCCCCATATAATAAGTAAGCATTGATGCACTCAGGGTGTGCTGATAATGTGGATTAATGCATTCCCCAGGTGCTGTGGGGCACTCGGCCTGCTGACCTCATGCCTCTAGCGCATCCAAGGCATGTGTTAATTCCATTATCAGCACCTGTCAACGTTAATGCTTAATTAATACATGGCTGCAGGGGTTCTGTGGTGAGTAGGGGTTCAGGTATGTAGGGGACTGGGGATCCTTCTGGGACTCAAGGCCTTGTATTCAACAGACCACCTACATCTCAATGTGGGGAGGACTAGGGGCATTGGGAGGAGATTAAAAATACATTATTCAGAATTTAAACTAGGAAGAGGAGGGCTGCACCAGGGCATATGTCCTAAAGCTTTCTTATCATGGGAGACACAGTGCTCCACCAGGACAGTTAATGTGGGGGGAGTAGAGGGCAACACAAGAGTCACTAACCAGTCAGTCATAAAACATGCTCACCAGGGTAAAAAGCCACTGAAGGTATCAGATACTAAAGCAAAGACAGGACATGGGTTCAAGTGTTAGTAGAAAGGTGTATCAAGCCACCTGGAAAGTTATTTGTGTTAACTCCAGGAACTGAGATAATAAAGTAAGGGGCTTCAGGCATTGGTTGAGGATGCTCAGCTAGACTTAGTGGCTGACTGGGACTTCACAGTCCCAGGGCACTCAGTCTTTAGGTAATATAGGGCTAGTGACAAGGGGAGAAGTGCCTTTATGTAAAAGAGAGCATCAAGAACCAGGGGTATGTTAGCAAGCAAGACTGCAGAGGCAGAGTCTCAGTAGGTACAGATGGGAATCAGGTGGGGACAGGAAAGGGAGAATGGGGGTGGTTTGTAGGCCACCAAATCAAAAAGGATGGGATGGAAGGGAGCTTGAGGGTTGGTTAAAATGGCAGCATTACAGGGAGAATGTGGTGATTATAAGTGACTTCAATCTACAGGATGGTAATTGGAGCAGTCTAGGGGTAAGCAGCATCGAAACCAGGCAATCATGAATGCATTTCAGCATGGCTTCTTGGTCCAGAGGGTCAGGGGCCAATGAGGAAATGGTAATCCCAGACCCATGCTAACAAATAGCAACTATGCCAGGACATAAAAGTGGAGGAACCATCGGATACTAGTGACCCTCTATCAGTGTGGTTTGCTACTGAGCTAGGTAGAGCATAATAACTCCAACACTAGAGTTCTGGAATTCTGGGAGCAAAGTTTGAGGAAAATGAGAGAAGCTTAAAAAGCAGGTTGGTTGGTAGAAGTAGGAGCAGGGCATGTTGAGGAAGCGGGGCATCGCATAGAACAGACACGCAGAGGTCACTTGTCTCAGCTTGAGGCATGTGTAAAATAAAGAAGTTCAGAAAATGGATTTGCTTTACAAGGAGGCAGAGGTTGCAGTATGGGATACAATGCTGGCATTCACAAGATATATAGAGTCCAGTGGATGAGGACAGAGAATCATACCTAGGAAAAGTGAGGAGACCAAAAGAGTTGCAAGGAGGGTAGAGTGGAAGTTTGACTGAGCATAACAGATGGAGTTGCAGATGATGACAAATCCTTTTGCTACTTAGGGATAAGAGACAAATGAGGGCAAGCACAGTCACAGTGAGACCAGGTTAGGAATGTGTGAAAGAAGGCAAGAGTGAAGCAGAAATACTGAATGATTACTTCTGTTTGGTGTTTACAAGGAGAATGAAACTCCACTATCAGGCAGGAAAATTAGAACTAAAGGAGGGGTGGAGGCAACACTGAGCATGGAACCAACAACTGCTGAAAGGGTACTCAAAAACTCAATGTCCTGACAGTCATTGAATATATGGGACCAGATATGTTTACACTCCAGGGTGCTGAAGGAGATGGCACAGATAATGGCAGCACCTTTGAAGATCTCTACAACTGCTTCATAGAGTCTGGGGAGGTGCCTATAGGCTGGAGAATGGCAGATATTGTACACCTGCACAAAATGGAAGACAGAATGAGCTAGGGAAATAAGGACTAATCATTTTGACTTCATTAGTCATCAGATTGCTGGAAACTATCATCAGAGAGCAGATGGTGAAGTTGCTTGCATCAAATGAGCTACAGGATGTAGAACAGCACAGGTTTGAGATGAGCAGTTCTTGTCAAACAAACCTAATTTACTTCTTTGACTGGGTAATGAAGGCTGTTAATAATGGATGACATATTGTGTCTGGACTTTAGCAAGGCATTTGACTAGGTCCTGCACAGGAAGCTTGGGGACCAAGGCTGGGGACAGTCTGGCGAATGGGTGGGAACTGGCTAGGGGTAGGACACAGAGATAGTGATAAATTGGGAGCACTCAGGAGTGAGGGAGGTCACTAGTGGGATCCTACAGGGTTCAGTACTCTGCCCAGTACTCTAAAATTTTCATCAGCAACAAAGGGACGATATCAGAGAGAAAATCCATCTCTTTGCACGCAGCACCAAGCTCTGTGGCATGGTGGACTGTGAGAAGTATATCTGGGTATTAAGGAAAACCTAGAGAGCCTTGAGAAATGGAGACAGATGTTCAATGCCAAGAACTGCAACGTCAAGTGCATAGGCAGGAGGAACCCTGGGGCTGGATATAGGTTGGGTGGGGTAATAGTAATTATGACTGAGTAGGTGTCAGCGTGGCTCAGTTGGTAGCTCATCCGCCTCTGGACTAGAAGATCATTGGTTCTCCGTCCCATACAGGATTGGACTTGCACCTAGAAATCGCTGGCATCCGAGTGCAGTATTGAAGTGCTGTACTGCTGGGGTGTGCCGTCCTTCGGATGAGGCGTTAAACTGAGGTCCCTTCTGCCCATCCTGGTGTTGTCCTGGTGGGTGTTCAGGTGGAAGTAAAAGAACCCAGGAAATCTTCTCACAAAGAGCAGGGAACATTCCCAGTGTCCTGGCCAACACTCCCCTTCCCATAAACCAGTTCATGCAATTATCCAGGCTGTGTGTGGGTGATGATGTGCAATATGGCCGCCACTACACATTCAGTCACTTCACTACCAGTCTAGCATTGTTTGTAAAGCACTTTGGGATACTGTGTAAGAAAAGCGCTATATAAATGCAGATTCTTCTTCTTCTTCTAGGAGCAGGATTAGGAGTAGTGATTTCTAACAGCTCATATCAACAGTAGAATGTAGCAAAGCAAGCAAGAAGGCAAGCAGAATGATGGGAGACATTGGGAGGAGGTTCAGCAGTAGGAGAAAGAGGTTCTCTTACCCCAGTACAGAACCCTGGTATGACTACACCCAGAGTACAGTGCACAATTTTGGAACACTCAAATAAGGAAAGACACAAGCAGGCTGGAGACAGTGCAGAAGAGGGTGACTGAGATGATATAGTTCAGCAAGGAGGGACGATACAGCAGAGACTAAAGAATTTTAGTATGTACTCAGTGGAGAAAAGAAGGAAGATGAAGAGATCGAAATGTTTAAATACTTTCAGGGTATAAACAAAATGGACACAAACCAGCTATTTACAGCAAATGGCAACATACACTGGAGATAGTAAAAGAAACTGTCAGGGATCAGTTAAGGGCATCTTCTGCTCTGCGATCAAAATATCACCAACTATGGAAGTAGTGCACAATGTGGAGGGAAAGTCTGTATCAGAAAATAGATCCTGTGAATACCAATGTTTCTGCACTCTGGGCATGAGAGTTCAAAAAGACAAGTTAAGGACAGTTGTTTTACCTTATAGGTAAACCTTTATATGAGAAAAAAATCCACACTGGTAAACTGATGCATGTTTACTCCAGCACTCTGATGAAGAGGTGACATGCCAATCAAAAACATTAGCTGGTGCATGCATGTGCTTAGGTACACATTTGTTTTGCTGCTCGGTCTGGTCTTCTTACAAGAAGGCACTAGTGAAAGACAAGCTGAATGGCATCCTGCATGAGATATTGAAATGCCTCAGTTTTATCAAGAAGCCTGTTGGAAGTAAACTTGCACCAATCTACCAGTGTAAACTTGTCTCAAAGAAAAGTTTTACCTATAAGGTAAGAACCACCATTAACTTGTATTTTTGTAGTCTGGTGACACTGTGTGCAGATGCAGTTAGTCCAGTTTTCGCTGGATACATTTTCTAAAACTGGCAGGGAGTAGATTTAAATGGGGCATTAGGAAATACTTTTTCACAGAGTGGGTTACCACCTCTGAGCTTTAGAGAGGTTTCTGTATTCTGCAGGATGACACTGTGATGCTGCCATCTTCTTATGATTATTGTATGATATTTGTATTATAAACAAATGTGTTTGAATGTCTGCTTAGATGCAGCCAAGCTGGGCTTTAGTGGGTGACCCCCATGTTCCAGTGTAGTAGTAATAATACAGGATGTTGTAAACAGACCAGAGAAACCCTCTGAACATACTTGGGGCAGGAAATAGGCCTAATAAACGTTTATGGTTCCTGCAGGAAAAGTCAAGTTGATAGCAGAAGTGTGTGAAGAGTTGTAAACCCTCAGATCACACTAGCCACAGAAATCAGCAAAGGCATCAAAGAAAATGTTTGATCCAGGACTGTCATATTTGGGAAATGGCATGTTGCTGATGTTCACATTATTTAAAATACATCCTTGTAGATAACTATGTTAGAAATTGACCTATGGGAGGGTCTAGACTGTGATCTTACGAGGGAGATGGAGTTTCAAATGATTATCCATCTGGGGAAAAAGAGACGATCATTTTGGACTCAGACTCTCTCTCTGGACTTCTGAAAAGCACTTTGGTAGATAGGAAAGATTTTAAGTTTGAGGTAGGAGTCTTTGTTCTGTAACTGCCCATTTTTATGTGATTGTGAGCTCTTGATATTTGTTCTGTATTTTATTTCACCTATTTTTAAACTTTTAGTAAACAACATTTTCTTTATTATACTGCCTGTGTCTTCTCAGTCCTTTTGCATGTGATGATTGCTGAACCTGTGTTCAAAGCTGACAGCTGTTAAAAAGCTTGATTGTGTTACTGAGCTTGCTTAAAGGTAAGAAATACCTAGGTCTCTTATAGAGTTGTAAGGGTTCATTTGGATACCTGGCTGGATGCCCTTAGGCAAAAGATTATATTGCATCCCCACCAAAGAGAATATTATCTAAGCCTGTTAATTGGGTATGCTAGCATAAGGTTCACAGTTTGAATCCTCCAGAACTTGAGGTTAATAGGTGATTCAGACCCAAAACAGACAGGAGGGTTACCCTGTTTGTTACCTGTTCACACTATTACATTCTGAGGTTGGCACTGTGGGAGCAGGGCCTGATCTGCAGAGTGCGTTTGTGACAGACACCAGTTCAAACATTTGTATCTGTTCGGTCTTGTTGCTAGAGTATGCAGAAGGCTCATATAATTTTCTTTATCAGCCTCATATTCTCCAAGGTAACATGTTAAGGGCCACCAGCCTCCTCATAGCTCTTGTAATCCAAACCCTTGATCATTGTGGTGCCTTCTGTCACACCCTCTAACCTGCCTGAATGTCCTTTTGTATTAAGGAGCCCAGAACATCACACAGTAGACCAGGTAGGGTCTGACCAGGGTTTGTAAGTGCATCAGTGTTGGTGACTCAGTAGCCTGCATGCTTGCCTATGGGGATGTAAGAATGGCAGGTCATGGACTCTAGTCCTACACCAAAAACTGGACCTATTACTTAATACTGATGTTGTAGGGCAGCACTCAGGTTCTGCACTGTTGAGGTGCTGTCCTTTGAATGAGAAGCTAAACCAAGGTTCCTTCGCCCATCTCCGTATCTGTCTGGCTTCAAGTTACAAATCCCATAGTGCTTTTCATCATCATCATCATCAAAAATGTTTATTGTGTGGCTAAAAAGCCTTACAATGACAAATACAATAAATTAGAACAATACAAATACAAAATGTTATTAGAAAACATTACATAACGTTACAAAATATATTATAATACATACTGACGCATTATAAATATTTAAAATCGGAAATTTACTCCAGTCATATAACATTCAAATTCCTTCTAATTTTATCTGCTGCTAGTAAAATTTGGCAAGTCGTTCCACTGACCAGACATCATTTGTGTGAAACAAAATATTGGTTAACAAATTTTTATCTGTTGGATACATCTCATTTAAAAGGGCCTAACAAATAAGTCCTTTGTAGCTGATACCAAGTGCAGTCCCATAACACATGTATGAGATTCTTCTCTCACCCCACCCCCAGTGCAGTCACAATTCCGAGGTATATCCTCTTGTTTTGTATCGGTAAAGCAAGACATTACTTTTTGCTTGTTCAAATTTATAACTGGAGAACTGACTCTCATCCTACTATCTGTCAGAATTTCCAAATAGGGTTTCAGACCAAAATAGTAGTTGTTTTCTGAAAACCATTTTGAATAATGTGAAGATTTAATTAATTGTAAGTCTTTAGTAATCCAATTATTTACAGTTTTCTTTGAAATATATTATTTGGCTTTTTAGACTAAGGAGAATCCCTTTTCTGTTACCCTTTTGAGGTTATTCAGTTTGTTGTCCCTCATTATTTTCATTAAACTTGTATACCATAATTTCTGTTTGATATCTATTTTGTACCACTTCTCTTTCTCCCTTACAGCTACAGATGTCAGTGAAGAGGTTCTTTCTACCAAAGTGAGCCAATAGTTTACTTTCCTAGATTTCATTTAGAGCTTCCAAATTATTCAGTCCTAATTCTGATCTCAAGTACATGGCAGGACATGAATGACCAACCTTCATTATTGTACGTAAATATTTATGTAAATGGACAAGTACTTTGTTTTAGTTACTTATGTCCCATATTTCAGAGCCATAAAGTAATTGTGAATCAAATTTCACTTTTATAATTTCTATGAAGGGGTTTAAAGTCATCCCACCATATTTTAAATTAAAGCGAACAAGTCCGCTACTGTACTTTTTAACTTATCTGACAGAATTTAAGAATGTTATGTCCAGTTAGTATTTTCTTGAAAATATACTTTAACTAACTTTTCATTAGAGTAGGAGATTTTCCCTATTTCCCTCACAAACATTACCCCAGTCAATAAAACAATATATGTAACCAACTCCCCAGCACGCTCATATAAAAAAAATTATCTGTTGTCATTTGGTGTGCTTTTTCTGGTACAAATGGTACAAACAAACAAACAAATATACATTTGTGGCAGGGTTATGTTCCTTGCACTTCTGTTCATATAAGCAGTAAGACATGTTGGAGTGTAAATGATGCTGCTCTAACTGCATGACCAGGGGCATAGTGAGGCATGACACCACAGGAGGAGTGCTTTCAGCCCTGGAGTACAGATAGATCAGCATAATACACACTCCCAAGTGTCTTATTGGGCTTATATAATAGGTAGACTAAGACAAAAAGCCCATATTTTTAATCAAAACAGGCATTTAGTTTTGTTAAAGTAAGTAGCAAAAGTAATCCTTCCAAGCTCTCAATGATCTCTCTATCCACACTTTCAATAGGTGAAATATTTATCATAGAACACAGTAATTCAAACATCTGTAGAATTCTACTGGCTGAATGTTCACCTCTCCCCACAAACACACACAACAGAAGGCCTTAGAAAGCCAGGGATTCCTGTTTGCCTATAGCCCTGCCTGATTTTGCCCAAGTTGTTTAGCTGATGCATTTGTCTTCACTGTCATAGTATTTGCTTTTGATCTACTAGGTTAAATCATCTGCCTCAAATTACACCTCGCTATGCTCCATACCTTCCTGTCCATCTCACTCTTGTCTCTCTCTCTCTCTTATCCCTGTTCCTCCCCCTCCCATTATACCTATTCCCTACCTTTCCTCTTCCCATCCATCCATTCTCTTTCAATTATCCTCTCTCCTTTGCCCCACCTTGCCCTCCACTCTCCCTCCGCCTCCTCTTCCTCTTCTTCCTTCCTTCCACTTCCCAACCCCCAACATCCACCCTGGACTCCTCCAGACCCCCTCTTAGACCTGGAATTTCTCCACCATGCCTTCCTCTCCCTGATTCCATGATATAACAGCGATCACAAAACAGCAATCATTATTATGGCAAGTGTATATCACCAAAAAGCAAATCGTGATATACTTCAAGGCAACCCGACATCCGGATTTTTAAAAGTGTGTTTGCGGAGGGCTGCACCCCCATGGGGGATTTGCCCCCCTCACCAGCCTGAATTAAGATACTCAACTCCAGGAGGGTGCATGTCAGGAGGCAAAATCCAATTTCAGCAAAATGTAGTCCCATAATCACAGGCAGTGGCAAAATGTGCTCACTCCCAGTGCTGAACCCAGTAGCTGCTGTGCCAGAGCTAGCCACCCACCACCATTCCACATGGCTAGCTCGGTGGCATCAGGTACACCAGTTCCCTAAAACCTCTTCCTGCCCCTCCCTGCCCTCCCTGCCCTCGCTTCTCCCCTTCTGTTCACCCTTCCCCATGTTTGCTTTCCTATACCTCGCTATTGTGCAGGGTAGCCCAAATAATAGCTCCCAAAATGAGTCACTATTTTTGTAGTCGCTCATTTTGGGTCGCTATTCACTGGATATCTCTCCTTCCACCTCCCCTTCCTCCTGATCCCCTCGCTCAAGTGGGTGGAAGTCCCACTCATTTTCCTTTTCCTATTCATTCTCCTCCTTGCTGGTGATCTTGGACCCAGCCAGGCCCCTTCTTCCTTCTCCACCTTACTGTCCCTAAAGGCCTCAGCATTTTCCACCTTAATGCTAGAAGCCTCCTCCGTAAACTCAGTCCCCTTAGAGTCTGGATCTCTCAGCACTTTCCTGGCCTCTTGTGCATCTCTGAATCCTGGCTGTCCTCCAGGGTACCTGACTCAGCGTCGCTCTCCCTACCACCTCTTCTGACAGGACAGTGGCAATAGTGGTGGCTTTGCCTTTATGTCCATCACAACCTATCCTGCTTCATTACCTTCAGAGAGTCATTTCTTTCCTTTCACAAGCTCCTCCAATTAAAACTGTCCCTCCATTCCATCCTCCCTAGATTTGTTGGTGCTTTTTATGCCTCTTCAAAAGTCTCTCCTCCTTCCTGGTTGACTCCCTCCATCTCTGGTTTCCCATGCTGCCTCTGGAGGCGCATCCTCCTTGGGGACATTAACACAAACTGGCTCTCCCTGCCTCCAGGACCACCCTCCATAGGACTGTGTCTCTAAACATTTCGCAACTAATCATTGAACATACCCAACTTAATCATTACTCCTCGTATCTCTCTCTTCTGGACTGGGTGCTTTCCTCCCACCCTCACTGCATCATTGCAGAAAGCTTTTTACTGGATGCCTTCTGTGACCACTGTATAACCATCTGTATTAGGAAAGTGAGACCCACTCCTTCCACCCCTAAATACATTTAATCCAGGTCGCTCAGGTCACTTGAAACTAATGCCCTCCTAAATGACCTTGCTGCCTCAGATTGGTCCCCTGCCTATTCTTCCCAGACATTGACACTGCCTTCTCCCTCTTCCAAGCCATATTTAGCCACACCTGGAATATTTATGCCCCCAGAAAGTTGAGGGTTAAATTCTCCATCACCCCTGGTTCACACCCGGCCTTATAGATCTGTGCAAGTCCCAGGACCAAGCCTGAGCATATTTCAAATCCTCCCAGTCCCTGCCTGACCTCTTGTCTACAGGTTACTCAGGAACTCTTGCACAAGGCTGTCCAAACTGTAAAGGCCCACTACTTCAAATCAACTTTCCAGTCTAACTTTACCCCCCTCAAAATTCTGGAAGGTTATCCACTCCTCTTTGATCCCCCAGCCAAGACTGCTCCCTCTTTCCTTCTGGTGGATGGCTAACTGGACACTGACCCTCCTTCAGTTGTCGCTCATTTTAATAAATTCTTCACCACCTGTGCTCTACCCTCTCCTCCATCTCCTGGTCACTGTCCTTTTCTGTCCCTTTCTGTCCCTGCTGTCTTTCCTCATCCCACTCAGTTGAATGCTTCAAATTCCTCCTGGTTACCCTCAGAAGTCTTCCTCACCTCTGGCTCTCCACTCACTCACCTTCTGAATCTCTCCTTCTCCCTCAGTGCTGTCCCTCAGGCTTGGAAGGTTGCAAGGTTCTGCCTCTGCACAAAGGGGTGACCTCTCTCTCCTGGCAACCTTTGGCCAATCTCACTCCCTCCTTCTTTTGCAAAGCTTCAGGAGTCCATTGTCTACTCTAGGCTTTCTGATTTCATCTCCCCATTCTCATCTGGTTTTAGGAAGCACCACTCCATTATCTTCTCCTTGCTGCAAGTAACTGACTCTATCCTCACTGGGATGAATTAGGGACATATTACCAAAGCTATAGTCATTGATCTGGCCAAAGCTTTTGACTCTGAGTCCCACCCTCTGTGCTTCAAAAGCTGAGCTCTGCTGGCCTCTCAGTGTCTGCTGTTGACTAGTTCTGTCATACCTCATGGGACTTCAGCAGTCGGAACAGGTGGAAAGCATTCTGTCCTCTCCACACCCCATCCTAGCAGGGTTCCCACAGGGCTCCATCCTGGGTCCCATCCTGTTCTCTGTTTTCCTGAAAACCTCCCATCTGCTTTGTCTCTTCGCATATCCAGATGTATGAGGATGACATGGTCAGTTATACCTCTGGCTCTTTGGTTTCAGCTGTGGAAGGTTTGCACCAGCAAGACTTCCACAATGCACTATGCTGGTTCCATGTCAACCAACTTAGGATCAAACATAGAAACATAGAGACATAGAATTTGAAGGCAGATAAGGACCGCTTGTCCCACCTAGTCTGCTCCATTCCCTACCTAACGGATAAGCTGCAGATCCTAGTTAACCAACAGCCTACTTCCCTACCCTCCACTAGAATTGCTTTATGTCTGTCCCATGCATTCTTGAATTTCTCCACTGTTTTGACTCTACAATCTCCTCAGGAAGGCTGTTCCATGCATCTACAACACTCTCTGTGAAGAAATACTTCCTCACATTACCTCTGAGCCATCCCCCCTATCTTTAAATTGTGCCCCTTGTTCTTGTACATCTCTTTTCTGAAGATGCTACCTCTTGGACTTTGTTGATTCCTTGAGGTATTTTAAAGTTTCTATCAGCCCCTCTCCATCCTTTCCTCGAGGCTATACATCTTAAGCTACTTTAGTCTTTCTTCATATGTCTTCTGGTGCAGACCCTGCACCATTTTGGTTGCCCTCCTCTGGACAGTCTCCACCCTGTCTATATCTCTGCTGAGGTGGGGTCTCCAGAACTGTATACAGTACTCCAGATGTGGTCTTACCAACTGTCTGTATGGAGGGCCAACAACTTCCTGTTTTCTACTGGTGATGCCTCTCCCATGCATTCCAGCATCCCCCAGCCCTTCTTATTGCCTTCTCACATTGCTGGCTTACCTTTAGGTCATCTGATATGACTACCCCAGGTCCCTTTCCATTTTGTTGTTGTCAGTATCTCACCCTCATTGTGTACCCTTCCCTGGGTTTTGTTTCCCAGGTGCATTACTTTGCACTTCTTGCATTGAATTTAAGCTACCATACATTTGACCATTCCTCCAACCTTGCCAAGTCCCTTTTCATCCTTTCCACTCCACATTGCATATCAACCCTTTTGCAGATCTTTGTATCATCTGCAAAGAGACACACTTTTCCTTCCAGTCCCTCTGCAATGTCACTTATAAAGACGTTAACACCAAGACATCAACACCAAGAAGACTGTGTCTATGACCTTTGAAACCAGCCAGAAGCTGCCCAGCGCATTCCCTCCCTGTTTTTCCACACTGGATGGCACTCCTGTAGGGATTGTCCCTGCATTCAAGTACCTTGGTGTGGCTTGATAGTAAGTTTGACTTCTCTGTTCATATCGATGCCATCCATGCCAAACTCCGCCTTAAACTTGGTGCCCTTTACACATAAGGACTGCTCTGTCTTGACTATTTAGATATGGTCTATGGCACTGCCTCTTCCTCCTCCCTTGTCATACGAATACCTTCCTCAACTCCTTCTGTCATTTTGCTACCAACTCTCCCTCTGTACTCATCATTGCTCCCTTATTCCTCCCTCTCCATCCTCCCACTCCTGTCATGCCACCAGTCTTACTGTTCATCCTTTATTACTAAATACTGGTTTGGGTCCCTTCTCTCCTACCTTTCTTCACTCCTTTCTCCATCCCTTCCTCTTCTTACTCTCTCACTCCAGGATTCCTGCACCTTCTCAATTTTTCACCCTCACTCCTCTGCTGGACAAGGTGCTTTCTCTTATCATCTCCTTCCCTCTTGAACCTGCTCCTGTCTCCACTCTGCCTCTGCCCTCACCCCCAGCCTTTAGATGCTAGCTAAGGCATCTTCCTGCACCCTCTGGTCCCTATCAACCCCCTTGACTTTTTGTCCTGTCTCTCTAACCACCCTCCTGCTCAACCCCCCTTAAGGAGGCTACTTGTCAGAATCCACCTGAGGTCTGTCCTGACCCAACTAGCATGTTCACCTACTGGACAGGCACTGTGTACTGTCACTGTATTTTCTCATGATTGTCTCTGTACCCCCTATGAATGGGGGTTCCAAAAGTCTTCCAGGAGCTTGCCTAATTGCTCAGAGCCTGGTAGGTGTTCGACGTTTAAGCCGTTTAAATGTTGTTGTCAGTGAGAGCTTTTAAAACCTCATGTACCTGTCTCTTTAAGGCTCCTGCTTGCAGTCATAATTAGTTTAAATGGGGGATCTGTGTGTTTCTTTGCCTGAGTTCTGCCAGGGCTGCTGTCTAATCACTCCGTTTAGCCATCGCTAAATGCGCAGAGTGAGTCCTGTTGAAAGAGGTACATAATTGCTGGTAATCATTTAGAGCAGTGATGAAATGTAGTTTGTTCTAACCTGCCTTTCTTGCAGCAAGGACTGTTCAGTGTAGCTCCATCATTTTGGTCCCGGACTGCCGAATGGGACCAATCAGTACTGGGACTCTCAAATGGAGCCTGCTGAAATGGGGCTGTGTGGAGTGAGACTCTGGGAATTGTAATTTTTGGACTGTTGGAACCTTTTTGCACCTATAGAGGATCCTGTTGTGACTGACACCTGAACTGACCAACCAAACCCTTTGGATCTGTGTAAGCCCTGGGTTGTCTGCTGGCAAGCCAGATTCAAGTTGGAAGCTGAAGAGCAACAGATTGGGAGTGTTCGAGCTGCTGTTCTGCACAGTAGTTCATGCGGGACAACCGGTGGAAGGCCTGCCTTCTGGCCTGCTAGCCTGACTTCTGCCCTGAGAAGGAGAAGAGGACTTTGGTTTGACTAAATCGAATTTTGTGAGAACAAAGCAAGTTGTTGATTTGGGAGCAGGCTTAACCCATAGAAGACCAAAGATTTTGCTGAATGCGATCGGCCTGTCAGGAATTTCAGTCACTTCTGAGCTCCCAGCGTGTGCAGAGTCTTCGATCGTGACTGGGGAGCATTTGGCCTGGTACAGGTAGAATCTGGTATATAAATGTACTGTGAACTGGAAGAGAAATGTGATTTAGTTTGGCTGTGTGCTGCTGGCTTATACATATGAATGTGCTATGTGCTGAATGGGATCGTGATCAAACCCCCTTTTGCTGTGAACTGTGTGCTAGTTGCTGGAGACTGTTCCCAGCTGATTTCAGACTGAATCCATTGTTGCCCAATGCAGATAGGTCCTGCCATGAGGGCCTTGTCCCCTTACCCTGCTGCACAGAGAAGATCTATTGATGAGGGACCATCCTGGGACCAGCCCCTGCTCCTTGCCTGAGCCAGAACAATGCCAAAGCAACTCATGTGGGCCCTGCTTCCTCTGGCCATCCAGAACGCTCCACCCTCATCCCTCCTGTGTTCAGTCTGGGTACGTGAGTAATTATCAGGGTAGCTTCCTGCAACATTTCTTAAATCAAAAGTGTGTCATCTGATTTTTGTGTTGTTTAGTTTCCCACGAACTGAGCCCTGCGCTCAGGATTACAATTGTGTGTGTGCATGTTATTTCTTCTTCACAGGGCCACAACCAGCTGCATCACGGTCTACCCTGGGCAATGGTCCTAGCTAGCCTTTTCCCCATCCTGGGTACCCGAGAGTGTGACTGAATGGGGCTCTGCTTGCATGAACAGTATTGTGATTATTAGTGTGTTTAAGCCAATTAACCTGATTTTCCCCATCCTTGTTACAGTCCCTGAATAAATCAGATCTGCTTTTCTTTGAAATCTACATTGACTGTGGTGTCAGTATATGTGGAAAGTATTGCATTATAGCCAGTGCATTGCATAACCTTATTTTACAGGGGGTCCCCAGAGCCACGCTGAAGGAATCAGTCCTGGGCACGTGCCAGATATCTGTGTATGTGTCTTGCATATCTGGGGGATAGGAAAGGTCACCCCAGTGTATTGAGAGGGCCACTAGCGGGAGTCAAGGGGGTCACAGTGTCCCAGAGGGCTGTGACCTGGTTAGACTGACCACTACCACCCCTGACCTTTGGGTGGAGGCACCATCACTGAACCTAGGCCCCTTAACCTGCTGCTAGCCAAGCAGGCAGGGGTAATGTGAGGATGGCACCACCTAGGGTTACATCCACATATCATTGCATTAATCCATGCTGTTAATATACTTGGTCACCACATGCTTCACATTTGCAACATTGCCTATGTATCCATATTCTGATGTTTTGCAATGTTACTTTTTGTACTCCTTTCCCTCTCCTCCTGGTCACACCTGGAAATAAGCCTTGGCTCAGTGTGCCTTCCTGGTTACCAATTTTAAACAAATAAATCAATAACATTTTTATTTTGAGGGAATTTTATTTTTAGGGCCTAGATGATTTATTTAGTGAGTAAAGCTGCAGCCAAGTTTGAAATGGCAATCCAGAATTTAAAATAAAGGTATTAATATTGTTAGTATGTTGTGTCCTGATTGCCAGCACTCTTTTTACTTGTGCTTTATGCTGCCCCAATGCACAAACTCTGACCAAGCAGTACACAGTATCTCCCTAATCCATGTTATAACCCTTTTAATGCACCCCAGCATTCTGTAGCCCTCATTTCTGTGGGCATGCATGGCTTATTATGCTTCAGCCTCTCATCGATTATAACTCACAGGTCCTTTTCCTCCTCCACTGCAACAAGGGGTGCTCCACTAGGGCCCTTGAGAGAGTGTGGGAGCAGGTGATAATTCAAAGAGGGCCAAGCCATCCAGCATGCTACTAAACACAGCTGCACAGAGTCCGAACTTTTCCTGAGACCCAGAATTCCTTTCAAGGGTCCTGCACTCCACACAGTGTATAGGTCCTCCTTCAGTATTTCCTTCCAAAATGTGACACATTGCATTTAGCTACACTAAGTCTGAGAGTCCAGGAGTCTGAGCAATCAGTCGGCTTGGTCAGGTCCTCCAGAAGTTTTTCTCCATCCTAAAGGGAATCCACCACCCTGATCAGCTTAGTGTCATCAGAGAATGTAAGCAGCCTGCTGGAGACACCAGCTTCCAGATTGTTGACAAAAATGTTGAAAAGCAGTAGGTTTGCAGAATAAGAGTTAGGGTTCATAGACCAACGAAAATACTTACATTTTAAGGCAAGCTCTAACAAGAGAAGAAGAATCAGTAAACTGGAGAGTGGTGGGGAGGTTTTCCCAGACAGAAGAAGTTAGGTTAACTGAAGAATCGTATCCCCAATGATGGTGAAGCTTTTATTATGAGGGCTAGAGATGAGTCCAGAGCTTAAGGAGCAGAGAGGGCCTTGGAGAATAAGGAGTACTAAAGACTTACATGAGGTGCTTATTTGGCAAAGAAGTCTACTGTGAATTGCTAACAGTTATGAGAACATAGGGGACCCAATTCTCAGTTGCAAAGGATGTCAAACTGCTACCATGTTGCACCAACCCCAGTTGAACTATACTTAAAAATGTCTTACTCATAGGTGGGAGGAGTCCCTGTGCAAATGTGGTTGCCAAATGTTAGTGGTCAGGAATCGTGTTTGCACCTACTAATATGCTGGTGCAGCCCCGCAAGTTGCAGCACAGCAACACCAGTCACATGGCTTTATGCAATGCTGGTAGTCATTGTAAAAGGGTGGTGCTGTCTGGACATGGTCCCCTATACATGCACCTTAGCAAGGCTACTGAACCTGCGGCACACTGTTCTTATGTGACCTCAGCAGCACTGTAGAGAAAATACCTCCATGACATCTTGACGGAATCCGCTCCCTAGCTCAGGCCCCAAGAATCTCATCTGCAAGACTCTGTAACCAGGTTTCCTTGAGTCACCATTCTGTGTGTATGGCAACCTGTGCCCTTTCCTTCTTGGTCCCCATTGGTTTTGGTGACCAGGCAGAGAACTGTTTTAGCCACCCCTTTGGGGATTGCAAAATCCTACTACTGATAATTATTCAATACCATAGCTGCGTAATTGTGGAAAGAACAATTTAGAAAAAGCATATGTGAGAGTAGGTAGTTGGCAATGAAAAGCATTTCCTGAAAGAGTACATGCCAACAGCTTCAAAGTTTACCTCTTTTTGGTAATTGTAGTAATATGTGAGTTATGAGCTCCTCCTCAATGCATAAACAGTGTGATCTGTTTACTGTGAGGCAAAATACACATCTCACAGAAAGACATACCTAAAGCATCAATTTTCTAGTGAGGGAAGAGATGAAATTCTGACTAAAAATATAGAGCCCAATTTTAAAAGGACATGTTTGACACAAGGTGTCTGTGCCAAATGGTATGGCCTTAAGTGAACCTTGTGTCAGACTTTGCTTTATCCCAATTTTCTAATAGCAAGCTGCATCAAAATAGAGATGTCTTTCATCCAAAACCACCCTGTACACCCTTGCAACAGAAATACCCTTGAGCCAGGTCACAATGAGGCTTGCACCATGACGGAGCTGCACCATCCTTACTTGTAATTTTGGAAGCCCCACCATGGATGCAGTGGGGCTCAGGTTAGACCAGCCAGGAAGTGGTCTAATGAGCACACACCACTGCCAGACACTGTGGCAATTGGGGGATCTGAAAATAGGGGGACTGGGGCAGAAGGATCATGGGGGTGCCCTAGGGATGTCAGAGAAACTGAAGCAATGACAGGGTTGTGATGTGGCACTGCAGAGGTGCCATTTGCAAAGCCACACAGCCAATTGTATCAGACCACTTCATGGGGGTTGGCAGGAGGACAGTGACCTGGCCCCAGGTGGGCACAGACCTGACACCTGCCCCATGGGTGCAACAAATTCCAACCCTGTAGGTGTTAGGTTGCTGCTGCAGGTTGAGAACTGCCAGTGGTGGAGGAGAATGTTCTCTGGACTCCATAACAGTCCCTAGTACCCACCCTCCCATGCTGTGGCAGGCTGCCTCCTGCCTACAGAGTTAGGAGTTGCTGCACCTATCGGGCAGGTGCCAAAGCTGTTCCCACCTGTGACAATGTCACTGTCTGTCCCTGCCAACCCCCATGAAGAAATTTGATCCTATCAGCTGTGTGGTGTTGCAAGCATCCAAAAGTTGAATTCAGTCTTGTCTGCTACAGTGGTCTGCACACAGAGCCTGCAATGTGAAATAATAACTTTAATGCCAAAAATGTGAGAGATAGCACCAACAGTCATAGTTTTGGTGACCTATGGCAATGCTGAGTTTAGAATAGTAAATCAGTCAGTTAATCAATACTCTGAAGTGTCCATTGTAGATCTCCCAAAGCTATGATTTTACAAGTGACAAATGTGTCTATGTTTTGAGTTTTATCTTTCCTGCCACACAGATGGTTCATGGAAGCAGGCACAATACTACCCCCAGGTTCTGGGTCCCTTACCAGGATGCATGTGAGCATCCGGTTAGCTAACTCCCTTTCCTCTATGAATGTAGGTCAGCCATACTAAGAATTGCTTTCCCAGTGGTAATCAGGAGGTAGAAAATAATTACTAATAATACCCTCAGGAAAACTATTTTAAATTCAAACTGAAGCGTGCATGTTAAATTGAGCTCTGACCAACAAAATTAGGTACGGTCTCTCTCATTCTCTCTTATTTTAGAGACTATAATATAAACTGATGCCACATTTCTTTTATTAAGACATCAGAGCTTGGAAAAAGGAAACATGTCAGAGATGAGTGGATGGTTTGAAGAGACACGGCCCTTTAATTGGGTTAGATGGCCCTCGAGACAGGGCTGTCCTCCACAGTATTAACTGTGTCAGATGGTTTAGGGCTTTTCCCAAGGTATCATGGTAGATTTTATGGTTTGGGATAGAAAACATTTTTACTTTAATGAGTCCGCCTAAATGCTTTTTTGTGCAGTGATGATGCTCAGATTCATCTCAATTTATGTTCAACTGACACGCTGTTCATTAGGATTTGTGATTATTGCAGTGGAAATTGCGGTTTGCATGCTCTCAATGGAGCCTTTTTCCAAAATGATTGTGTATTTATAATGACTATGTAAATTGTTGATTATCTGAAGAAGGATGTTAAAAATCAAGTGCAGTTACTATATTCCATGACTCAAACAGAACATGATGTTTAATTGCAGAATTTATTTTGTAATAGGGAACACTGTATATTTATTCTATTATTAAGTATTTCCTATGTATGTAATGTTTTTTATTGCTCTTATTTTTGTATTGGAATGATGTTCTGGGCACTAAAATTTCATATGACAAAAATAGCGTCAGTGAGTAGTTTTACCTGCCAGGTTGTAAAGTAGTGTCACGGAATCTTTATGACAAAAGTGATTAAATGCCACTGAAGTTGCCCTGTTTCTTGCAGTAATTCTGCAGACTATTGCAATACTGTGTTGCATCCTGTGGGTTCCATTATGCTTCACCAGCTGTGCAAACAACCTCATAGTTTGCCCATGACCTACTTTCACCCCAGCCTGACATAGTCACCCTTCTCTCTTCCTCTTCTTTGTCTTGTTGCCAGTGGCCCAGTCTCAGATAATGAATTTCCTCCTCTCCCTCAGTTCAGACAACAGCCATAGCCCTGAAAGAACTGACCCATACCTTTAAACATTGCTGTTCCCACCATAGCTTCAGCCAAATTAGTGCTGACTATAGGAACCTCCCACTACCCTACACTACAACTCAAACAGTCACACCAATAAGTTGCTTAGGCGTTACTCAGTAAGTTGCATATGTGTTGCTGGCTCCAAAACAAAACCTTGCAAAAATCTGTTGCCTAAAGCTGTGTTTACATGGTGGCAGCTCTCCGACATCTGTGCTGCTCTCTTCATGCTGTGCTCCCTGATCCTCTGGTGATTCCTTTTACAGCCCACCCTCGCAGCACTGCAGGTCACTTCGAGGAGGCATGGATCACACAGGATTAAGGAAAACTAGCCTTGCAGCAGAGTGAGTGCAAGCATTCACACCACCGCGTGCGCTCACTCTGCTGCTGATCCCCAACTGAGTCAGATCAAAAAAGGATCCAAAGGGGCTTAAGGCACTCCAAAGTAGTTTACATTGCCAACTGAGCACATCAACCCATTAACATGGGTTGATGCACCTGCAAAGTTGGCAGTGTAAACAGGGCTTAAGAGTTACAACTAAGTTTTGCACTGAACTGTAACAGAACTGCAGACACATTACAGATGAGTTGCAAAACTAAGAAAAGTTGTGCTTGAGCAGGTTAATTGTTGAAAACAACTCAATATGAGTTGCCAGTGCATTTCAACTGCAAAACAATGCAAAACCAATACATTGGCTAACAGTTTAATACAAATTGTACCATACAGTGCCTCTCCTGGTAGCTTGCAGAGATCATTCCTCTTTGCAAAGGAGATAACTTTTCCCAACCTGACAACTGCTGTCCCATCCTTCTGCTCCTTGCTCTAGTTAAATGATGATACATCTGATGCAAGTCAAAGTCACAGCCAATGTACTCAAATGTACTTAGTCTGGCTTAGAATGATAAATCACTCTCAAGCTCCTTTCTGCTAAGGCACATACTATATCCATAGGCCATGGCCCAAATGCACCTCATACCTGTTAGTTTTGTTGATTTGACTAAAGACTGTAACATGCAAATACATCTCTTCTATGCAAATGATCAAATTCGGATATCTTGCTTTCTGGCGCCCAGTAATGCTGAGGGTTGAGGTGCTGGACGCCACACCTCATGCTCGCCCGGTGACTCAAGTTTGGGAATGAGCCGGGCCATCAGGGGTTAGCAGTGGTGAGGCCAAGAGACAGATTGAGAGGCTGTCAGGCAGTTCTCCACTCTCAGTTGGAGATCCAGTCACTCCGCTGCAGGGCTGCCCCCTATGTGGAGGACTGGTGGTTGTGCAGTCAGGGCGACTAGAAGTGGGAGGGTGCCATGTGCGCTCGTGTGCATGCCTCCACATGCATGCAGGCAACTGTGGCAGGGGTGGGGAGAAAACAGTAAAAACTATTGGTGCTGGCAGGCTCCCATGATGACACTGACAGCACCGAGCCAAGCCCTCCTGGAGTCTAGATGTTGGTCTCGGGGAGTCAGCATCTCCCTCAGCCCTGCCATGGGAGGGTAATCCAGGGAGATTGCTAGGAGGGTAGGGTCGGGAAGGTTGGTAATGAGACCAAGCCCTCCGAGGGAAGGGACAGATCTGCCTGTTAGAGCACTATGCCTCCCCCATTGCCAAGGAGGAAGGTAGGATGGGGGAGATCCAAAAGCTAAATAAAAAATAAAAATAAAAAAAGATATCATACTTCCCAGGCAGTTACATAGTTCAGATTTTCCTAACAGATCACCTGTAGGCTTTGCCTTGAGTTGTGCTATCTTTGGCTACAACCTCCCAATCAAGAATGAAGTCCCTCCTTCCTAGATGTAATCTTGTTCTCTATCTTCTTAAATGCCACCCCTTTCATCTCCACATACATAAATAAAATGTACATATATACATATACACACATGTATGGGCAGACTAGATGGACCTGTGGCCTTTCTCTGCCTTCATTGTCTATGTTTCTGTGTCTCTATGACACAGTCATTTTGACCACAGGATGTACTGCTCCTGAACCCTTAGTCTTGGCCAAGCTTACATAGAGTATTTTGATAAGGTTCAATGCAGCTCAATCAAAACATCTTACTCATAATGCAGACAAAATTGCCGTCATGCTTTCTGCACAAATCACACTCTTCAGGCTTTCTGCAACCCTTCATGCTGCCACCCTTGACAGCTACACAAATGAATAGATCAGTCATTTCAAATGTTTTTCTACCTGGCTTAACTAGGACTTTGATTTCTACCACTACATCATTGCCATACCTGAGCTAAATTATGTCCCCAGACTTGGTGCCTTCACCTTGTAACATAACAAAGCAACTCCATCTCTCTGTCAGGCGTGAGATCATCTCTGTAATTATTCTTCCTATATTTAATGGAGCTGTGAGGAATGCAAAATTCTGCTGATTGAATTCATGCAAAATGGCAATTCTGTTCCACTATGCTTTTCAATTTTTTTTGAATTCTCCAGAATTCTAAAAGCATTTCTATGTAAAGCGCAAAATTACTTTCCACGGATCATGTAACCTATGGAATAACTTTTCCCAGATTGCCAATTCATCCATAAAACGATTCCACTTTTGAAATTTCTGATTTCTGCTACTGAAATAATTCTATGGAATTAGAAAGGATTTTCCAAAATTCTGTACAGCATTAATCTTTAACAATGGTGATATAGTGTGCGGTGGAATGCTTGATTGTGTGGCAAATCCATACACCACAAAAGTCATTCTGCTTCAGTAGTGACATCCTCACTAACGCAGAATGACTTTTCATTCTGCGATAGTGAGGACATCACAATACAATCACCCCACCGACGTCATTCATAAGAGGGGCAGTTGGCGACTCCTGCATGTGAGCTGGCCAGCGGGCTGGAGAGACCAGGGTGTGGGTCTCCAGTGAGAGACAATGTTCAAAAATGGAAGTGATCCTGTATTTTGGGGCACCCTACACACTATAGAACAGTGTATGGCCTCCCAAACAACGCGCTCTTCCCCCTTGTGTTTTCTTGACAGCAGAGGGACCTCTCAGTTTAGCTCTTGAGGTCATCAGCCGTCATAGAAAACACTGGTAAGAATTGCCTTGTTGTGTATAGGAGGCCATACACTATCCTATATGTTGTTTATGGTGTCACTCCTAAATCCTCCTTATCAGACAGGGCTCTGTCTTCAACTCCTGTCACTTTGCATGGCTGTCCCTGTACCTGTCACTGCCCTGTAAAACAGCCCAGCTTGTCTATTACTGGAGGGACAAGGACTCTTACATTGTGCAACTTGACTTTCAAATTCTGGTCTGAGAATTTCTCTGTACCTCCTTTCCCATTTATCTCCTGTAACCCTATCCACTGACTCGCTCAAAAATCAGCACTATAGCTCAACTGTTACCACTCCATGCTCATAGGCTATCAGTACATCTGGCTTCTCATAGGGTTCCCTAATATGTTGAACCGCCTCCCAATTGCAATATGTAATGCTCTGTCTTGTCCTGTCTGAACACAGTTCCTGGAACTCAAACTTACATGCTGCCTTTTTAAGTTACTATATTTTCTCATGTATGCGGTTTTACTTCAGGCTTATAATATTGTTTCTGCTTTTCAGTTTGCACTTATAGTATTTGGTGTATGTTTGCATTGGTGACTAACATACTAACATATCAGACGCCAGTGATAGGCCTATTAGTCTATCAAGCCTGCTCGGTGCTTCAGCACCCTGATTGAGTACCGTAGCCCTCTATCTCTCTGACGTGAACCTTTGTAAACGAGCAGTCCCTGCTCAAAGGTACTTGTAATTCTAGAGTTTAATAAATAAATAAAATCTGTCTCCTTCCACTGTTACTCCATTCCCCAGTCTCCCCGGGCAAACCAGCATCTGCTTCACCCCTTGCCTATACCTGTCCCTCCTTCTCTTGAACTCTCTACTGTAGCTGCCTGTAACAGCTCCCGGGCAGTGCATGCCATGGTTCCACCACTCTGTCAGTGAAGTACCTCCTCCTCCTTTCCCCTAATCCTACCACCTCAATCTTCCAACTGTGTCCTCTGGTGATTCCACCCTCCTTCAACTGAAAGATCCTGTCTTGGCTTACCTTATTTACTCCCCTGAGGTACTTGAAGACCTCGATCATGTTCCCCAGTCCTCCTCTCCTCCAGCGAGAACAGGTTGAGTTCCCTAGTCGTTCTCATATGTCATATCCCCAGGCCCTGGATCATTCTGGTTGCTCTCCTCTGAACCTTCTCCAGGAGTTGGATGCCCCTCCTAGGTGTGGCCTCTAGAACTGCACACAGTACTCAAGATGTGGTCTAACCAGGCTGTTGTACAGTGGCAAAATCACCTCCTGTTCTTTGAGGTAATCCCCTAGCAATGCATCCCAGCATCCTATTTGCCCTGACAGCAGCACTCCTGCACTGCTCTGAATTATTCATGTTAACATCCACCAAGACTCCTAGGTCTTTTCCCCTGCCGTGACCTGCATCGCAACCCTCCAGGGTATACACATAGTTGGGGTTTTCCACCCTAGGTGAAGCACCTTGCACTTGGAAGAGTTAAACTTCATCCCAGGTGCAGGGCCACCCATACAGAGTATCCAGGTCCCTTGCAGGGCCAATCTCCCTCCTCCCTCCACCACTGCCCCCAGCTTAGAGTCGTCCACAAAGAGACTCATTTCACACCTGATACCTTCCCTGATATGGGGATGTAGGCGTTAAACAGGAGTGGCCCCAGGACTGATCCCTGTGGGACCCCACTTATGATCTCCGGTAGACTAGACCTCCCTCCGACCACTACCTGCTGAGTGCGACCTGAAAGCCAATTTCAATCCACCTAACCTTCAGTGGGCCTACCCCATCCCCCAGCTTCTCCCTTAGGCCAATGTGAGGGACCTAATCAAATGCCTTGCTGAAGTCCAGGAACAGTACATCCATTGGCCTCCCTGTCGAGTGCTGATTTTACCCACTCATAGAACTCCTACAAGTTGTTTGACACAAGCTACCTGGCACAAACCCATGCTGCTGGTCATCCAGGTAACCCATCTCCTCCAAGAAACCTCCCAGCCTTTCCTTAAGTATGCTGTCCATTACCTTCCCACCACCATTTATTCTATTTATTTTCTCAATTCAATTTAATTACATTTTGATTTACGTTTTGAGTTTTATACTTTTGAATGTTTTTTTATTGTTCTGTTTTCCCAGTACCCAGTATACCTTCCTGTTCAAAATTGTTAAGCAATAAATGATATCAACAAGTAAAGCAAGATAATGAAGACTGTCCACTGCAACTAAGTGTCTGTCTTCCACGGAGCCTGCCTCCACTTCAACAATCAAGATGCTTCCCTGTAGAGACAAGTGCATGCACACACACACACACATAAACACACACACCCACCAACTCCCATTATGTTGTTTTCCCAAAGTACTACCAGTTGGATTGGTTTCTCAAGACAACAGTCAGCTCTCTGGCAATTGGGTTGTTTCAGGAAAATGCCGTGCAATGCTGGTTTTCAATTCTGCAGTCCTCTGAGGCTAAGACCAGTGCAGTTACTGCCACCTTAGAAGAAGCAAACAAAAAGGGTGAATGGCATGCATTATATAATGCAATATTATAATCCACCAGAATGCCTAGTTGTCCAATGGCTGCCTTTCTGGTTTCAGTTGTGGGAGAACATAACAAGTGTCACTCAGTGCAGAGATTTTGCTTTAGGGAGCATCACAACAACTATGCATTTACTGACAGTTAATCCACAGTCACGTGATGCTATTTGCCCAACTGGCTGTCTTTGTTTCCTACCCCATGTTATAAGCATATATAATGCAGTATTGTAATGAACCAGGATATCTAGTTGTCAATAGGCTCTCTCACAGCTGTCTCTCTGTATGGAAACAGAAATCTCGGAATGTCACCTGGAATTGTAGACATAAAGGTCTTTCAAAATATCTGGCAGCAGTAAATATTTCACTAAATATTGACTTTGCTCACTGCTGGCAAACCAGAAGGTAGGCTCCCACAATCACAAGTAAATTACTCAACCTCTAACCCTCCTGTACTCCTCTAAACCAGCTAGGTGGGACCTCTCACCTTCCTTTAATCTTCCAGGAGGTTCTAGAGCACCACCTGGTGATTACCACCCATAACAGAATGTCACATTTAGTGATAATGAATACATCTGGTGCATACAATATCTAATAAGATTGTTTGGTAAAATGCCAATAACCTATGTTGTTAGCTGTGACAGAAAAGCATTGCTGACTGTCAGCTGCCTGAAATCCCACTAGGTGTGAAAGCTCTCTTTAAAATAGTCATCACCAGCTTCTGGTCTCAGTATCCATTTAAATTGTCCGTATGGGAAGACAATAGAAGATTCTGACCTGATCTATATTTTATTAGAGGGTTATATAACTACTGATTAAGATTGTAATTAAAGCAATTGACTATTCTGGAAGCCTTAGTCAAGAATCTAGGAGCAGGAACCTGGCAGGTTTAACCCAGCTAGGTTCATTTCATTCCAAGGAATAATGCCATGTCTCCTAGCATCCTTTGCTAGATATGGGAGGGTACCAATAAAAGGACACAATCCTAGTTTGTGGCATTTTAAAATAGTTACATACATACAGTTTTGGGAGGACAGAAGGCCACGGATCCATTGAGTTCTTCCACCAGTCAGCTCAATGGTAATGCTGTCATCCCTTTTTCTTCAAGTACTTAGTCTGAGCTTAAAGGTTGTTACAGTATCAGCTGATACCACTTGCTCTGGAAGTTTAGTCCCAGTGTCTACCACACATTCTGTGAACTATTTTCCTTTGAATCTTTCTCATTTAAATACCATTTTGTGTCCCCTGGTCTGTCCTTTCATCATTATGCATCCTGAAGAGCTGCCCTTTGTTTGGTGGAGTTACCCTTTCAGATATTTGAATACATTGATAATGCTGGATGACTTCAATATTGACAATCACAATCCATCAGAGGCTGCAGGAGAGGAATGGAGAATGAAGAAAACCTTATGCAAATGATTATCATCACAACTAAGTTCAGCAATAACACCAGGAGTGTGTGCATGGACTGGGTCTTCATTAATCAGCCTGACAGAGTCCTAATCTCATGAACCTATTCTAGTTCAATGAGCAACCACAGCCCTAACTGCTGTGTCTGGGCAAGTAATGCCACAAGTCCGCCTCACGATGTCTGGACCAATTCTACAGCAGGTTTCACCCAACCACCATCCAGTAAAGAATCAGTACAGTTAACAGTGAACATACTGAACTCATTCATGATGCAGAGTTTGCTTGGTCGCCTTGCCAGCAAGCTGAAATAGATCTGTGATAGGCTACTGTCACCCAGCTAATCAGGGTAAGGGGCATCAACAACAAATCAATCTCCCCAGATCTCTTGGATTGCTTTTTATTAATACCATTTTTATTTTAAAAATAAATATTTAACAAACATCCAATGTAATAATCAGCATACAACATTGTAATCTATCAAAATAAGCATACTGTAAATATAGTGAGACTGTAAATGATTAAAAACGATTTAAACTATTACATTACATGCAGTACAGATATATGAACATACGTAACATACCAGAAGATAAACTTGGAATTGTTATTGTTCCTTTATATAGCATACTTAAGTAAGCAGAAAAGCAAAAATCTCTGATTACAGTTTAAGAGATAAACACAGAGGCCTATAGTGGGAATCGATAATTAGAGGAAGGTAAGAGAGAACAGTGATCCTTTGATAAGTTAGCATCTTGTAGGTGTTAACTTAAACATGAGCTATTTAGGATGCTATTGCTGATAGATGGTGATCAGCAATATTCCATTTTTAATTCTTGGAGCCAGGTAAGGTCCATTATAGGCACAACTGCTTGTTTTGCCATGGGTGATTCTCCTACTGGACTCCCTGCATGGCTCTCCGTTTACTTAGCACTTACTTATAACTTCAGCAGTTCTCTGCACATTCTCCTCTGCATACTCTTTTTAACCCCTGGCCTTACTATGTTCGTGTCATCTCTCCTCTAGTGTTGACTGTGACATAGACAGCCAGCTCTGAGTGCTGTATCATTTTTATTTCTTAAAAATAACAGAAATGTGGTATTGAATTTATCTGTGGAAATAACCAGTGTACTTGGAGTGACCTCCTTCACTCACACACCTCTGATCTCAGTATGTGAGATGACCACACACACAGGAACTTAGATTAAAAAAATCTAACACCTGCAAGGCCAAGATAATTGCAGGGCTAAAAGGTACCTAAAATTAGAGACATCCTGTTTAGCTAGTTCTATTATCAGTAGCCAGGTTGGCAGGAAAGAACATATCCATTTTACAATGTTTACAGGAAAGGAAAGCAGGGCATGACACTTCTATGTAAAATTAAAAAGGTTTTGATATCTGTGAAGATCAGGAAGACCCTTTTCATCAAAGAGGTGCCATTTGAGAATGGATGTTTGCTGAGAAAACAGGATCTTACTGCCTTATAAGGATCCTGTTTCCTGTAGAGATATTTTAGTAAAATGTCCTGATACGGAGAAAGTACAGTGACCTCATCCAGGGGCTGGAGAAAGCAGCTTTTAAAATGATGGTTCTGGTTTCATAGGGTGACCTTCTTTACCTGACTTTGAAACAGCAACATCAAGCCTTTAGAAGATTAGTATTTTTGGATAAGAAAATATAGATGCACTTTACACCTTTTGTTTAATGACTTGTATGTTTTTGTGATAAGAGTCCTGTATATTATTGTTTACCACTTTACCTTTGTTTAGTAAAGATATATTTTAAAACAGAAACTGCCTGGTGTGCCTTGAAACATTTCTTTGGTTTTAAGTGAAGTTAGATGGTTTTAAAGCTGATACGGTGCATGAGTTTATGGATGTACCAAACTGGGAAACAGTTTAAGAGTTTCTCTGGGTCTTACATAGAGTTCAGAAAGGGTTCATTTTGTAATACCTGGTTAGGTGCCGAGGGCAAAGATATCTGTCCCCGAAGACAGAAGTATCTGAGCCTGACAATTGGGTATGCTAACAAGAGGTTAACAAGTTTGACTCTCCAGAACTTGGGACTAAGGTGACTCGAATCCACAAAACAGACAAGAGAGCTACCTTGTTCTGTTCACTGTTCTAAGGCTATGCTCAGAGGTTAGCACTTGGGAGTAGAGGGCTGACCAGCTGAGTGAATCTGTGACAGATTGGTTGGCAGCAGTGCAGGATAAAGTTTGGTATAACAAGCTTCATTGTACAGTGTGTCAGCTTGAGACTGTTAAGATCACTTGAAAGAAAGAAAGAAAGGCAGTGGTTTCGATATTTTTTTAAAGGAAACAGAACTTTATCACTTGGTGTACAGTCAAGTTCCTACCTATTTTATTTCTTTTCTAACGCATGCAAGTCAGAGTAGCAGTAGTTAGGAAAGATAGCATCCAACTACAGCAGGCACACTGTAGAACAGTTAAAATAGTTGTACGAGGACAGAGGAGTCCTGTTCAAGGTGACAGCCAAAAGCAGAACCTCATAGAGGCCATGACGGTAGCAGATACCCACAGCAGGAGTCACAGACCATGACTGAAGAGGACCAGACCTTGAGTGTTGCAGGACTAGAGGCCAGTGAGGGGTCCTGAGCTGATGAGGAGGACAGCAGGGCCACTGTCAAAGAAAGGACACAACAGCAGCGATGGTCACCAGTATCCTGAATCCAGAGGTACTCAAACTGCAAATTGAGTTGCGAGGATGGAACTGGAGGCAGAGCAACAACAGAGAGGGTGGATCAGAGGCAGAGTGACAACAGAGAGGTGGATCGTGAGGCAGAGCGACAACAGAGAGAGGCGGATCGTGAGGCAGAGTGACAACAGAGGAGGCAAACTGTGAGGAACGTGAGCACCAGCAAGAGGCAGATGAAGAGAGAGGAGCACCAGTGGTAACGTGAACTGGAGAAGCTATGACTCCAACCAGTGGCACCAGGGCCGGTAAGTGGCTTGGGTTTAACTGGGACTGCAGGACTGGATTTCAAATTGAACTCCAAATTAATAGTTGAATTTAGGAAGGGAAGATATAGACACTTTTTTAAACTCTTTTGAAAAAGTTTGTATTCAGGCTAAAATTTCTAGAGAGTCCTGGAGCTTCAGATCCCACTACTTACCAGAAAAGTTTGGGATGCATTGGGTCAAATGAACAATGAAGACAGTGATGATTATGGCAAATTAAAAGCTGCACTGTTAAAAAGTTTGAATTAACTGCTGAATCATACAAGCTAAATTCTGTAAGCTAAGGAGAAGCCCTGATATGAGCTATGAGGAGCTAGCCACAAAAAAGCGTCAGTTTTTAAAACGCTGGTGGGAAGGAATTGAGGCAATCTCTGTTGATAAAATTGAAAATGTGATTTTGTTAGAACAGTTTTATTGGGTATGCCAAGCAGAGTTAAAAACCGGCTAGAGGACCGAGATCCAAAAACAGTGCAAGAGGCTGCTGAACTCTTGGACCACTATGCCAAGAGCAGACCTGCTCTGAGAGTGAATGGGTGAGTGTGGCAGTGCAGAAAGGAAAAGCGCCTTCAGGGCAGCTAAAACCCTCACTGCCTCCACTCAAACCAGTTAGCCCCAGGTTTCAAAGAAAGATTTCTTGAAGTAAGAAATGCTTGTTGGTTATGTAAAGAAACTGGGCACATTGCCAGACAGTGTCCAAGAAGGGCAATCAATAGCAAAGTAGTACCAGAAAGGAAGTGGGTTGTTGTGTCCTGGAAGCATGCCAGTGAACATGAGGGAACACATGCACCCTGTCCTAGTAAATGGTGTACAGACGCAGGGGTTAAGGGACATGGGGCATCCGTGACATTGATAAATGGGGGATCTAGTACAGCCTGGTCAGCTTATACCCAATAAATACGTAACTGTACAAGGGTTTACTGGTGAAGAGAAAACATTGCCACTCGCTAGTGTTCTCCTTAACTGGGGTGAAACAGGGGAACTGTGCAGCAGGTGGCTGTATCCAACACATTAGCAGTGGGTGTGATTCTGGGTAACAATCTCTAGCAGGGGGTGGTGTGTGCAGTTACCGTAGCCAAGCGGAAGGGAAAATAGTGTTCCTGAACCCCCAGAAGCCATTGGGGAAGGTACTGAGAGGCTGGTTCACCAGCCTGTGTCTCCAGAGGGGAGACTGATAAAAGGGGTAGAAATTTCCCAGGAGCAAGTAACCACCCAGCTACAGAGGGTTACTCCGAAGAGGGAGGGTGACCCCTTGTCAGAGGGTTGGAATTGACAGTGATCCTGAGAGCCCTGATGCTAGTGCTAGGGACCCAAGTTTAGTGACTGAAGGGACTTGTCCCATGCCATGGGAAGGTGTGAGGGTTCGCAGCTGCTCAGAGAAGTGACCCTAGTTTAGAGAAGCTGAGGGCTCGCAGACTCGAACGGAGCACAGGGAGGTGATGGAAGACATAGGGTTTATTGGGAAATGGACTTATGTATACACAGGCAGTACAGACAGAGGGATGGAGGGATGCTAGGCAGGCAGCTTGTCATTCCCCAGGGATATCGTGAGCAGTTGCTCAAGGTTGCCCATGATATTTCCTTGTCTAGTCATCTGGGAATCACACGCACAATGCAGCAGTTGGCCCAGAATTTCACTGGCCTAACTTCACCAGCAGGTGAAGGAGTATTTCAGGACTTGTCACCGGTGCCAAGAAATAGGGAAGGTGGGCAAGAAACCCAAGCTGCCCTAATTCCATTGCCCATAGTGGAGGAGCCATTCCAGAGGGTAGGAATGGATATTGTGGGGCCTTTAAATACCCCAGCTCCTCAGGGAAGAGATTCATCCTGACTGTGGTGGATTATGCCACCCGGTATCCAGAGGCAGTCGCCCTATCCTCACTGAGGACAGACAAAGTGGCAGATGCCTTGCTTGGATTTTCTCCATGTTGGTTTCCCGGAGGTAATCACCGATCAAGGGAGTTCCTTCATGTCGGACCTAATGAAATGTCTATGGAAGAAGTGTGGGTGGTGCAGAGATGCACAACACTCGTATCATCCACAAGCCAATGGACTTATGGAAAGATTCAATGGTACCCTGAAGGCAGTGCTCAGGGCATTTGCTGAACAGCATGGAGGGATTGGGAGAAATACCTTCCCCACCTGTTGTTCGTATACAGGGAGGTGCCCCAACAGTCGACAGGATTTTCCCCTTCTAACTCTTGTATGGACGCCGGTATGTGGGCCCCTAGACTTAATCTGGGAGGACTGGAAGGCAAGCACACCACTCAGGGAACTCCCATTGTGGATTATGTCCTTATGTTTAGGGAAAGGCTGAAGGAGCTTATGGGGACAGCTCAGAGCAACCTGGCAGCTACCCAACAGAAACAAAAAGTATGGTACAACCACAGAACCAGAGCTCACTCATACATGGTGGGTCAGAAAGTCATGGTCCATCTTCCGTCCAGAATGACAAGCTGCAGGCTGAGTGGGCAGGACCGTACAAAGTGGTTAGGAAGGTAAATGACATAAATTACATTGTGGAGTTACCTGACCATAGACAGACAGAAAGGATGTACCATGTCAACATGATGAAGTCTTATGCCAATAGGGCTGACATGGTGTTTGCGCTATGTAGTCATGGGAGGAGACGGACGAAGGACCCCTTCTGGACTTGCTGGAAGAGAGTAAGCGGAGTCCTCTGTGGAGACAATAAATTGTCTCCCCAGCTGAACCAGACCAGATCCAGAAAGTGAGGGAGGTTTTAGCAGACTTTGCCCGCCTATTTAGTGCCAAGCCTGGACTAAAATCCTTAGCAACACACAATGCGGAGACAGGGACACGACGCCTATACAGCAGACAGCATATCAGGTGTCAGAGGCTGTCCTAAAAGACATTAGGAGGGAAGCGGAGGAGATGCTGGATTAGGGTAATCCAGAGATGCCACAGCCCTGGGCCTCACCCATAGTCCTTGTGCCCAAGCCAGATGGCTGGGCTTGTTTCTGTGGACTATCGTGGACTGAATGCAGTCACGAAGTCCTGATGCCCTCGATGCCCCAGATGGACTAACTCCTGGACAAGTTGGGAGGGGCGACTCTACCTTATGACTATTAACCTGACCAAGGGAATTGCAGGTAAATTGACAGACAGGGCTAGGAGAGGTCGGTCTTCATCACTCTGATAGGCTTATTTGAGTTTAAAGTAATGCCTTCGAATGAAGAACCTCCGCCCTTTCCAAAGGTTGGTGAACCAGGTGTTGAATGGTGCTGAGAAGTATGCCGTAGCATACCTGGATGACACTGCCATCTTTAGTACCAGATGAGAGGAGCACCTTTCACACCTTAGGAAGTGCTGGGCAGGATACAGAGGGCCGGGCTCACTGTCAAAGCCTAAAAGTGTCAGGTGGCCATGAGAGGTGGCATACCTCAGACATGTGGTAGGCTGGGGACAGCTCCGTCCTAACTAAATAAAGATAGAGGTGATCCAGGCGTGGCCCAGACCAGAAACCCAGAAGCAGGTCAGGAGCTTTCTAGGGACAGCAGGGTACTACAGAAGGTGTGTACCTAATTACAGTGCCCTGGCTGCTGCCCTATCTGACCTGACAAAGAAAAAATGCCAAACCAGACTAAAGGAGGCACTGTGCAGTGCTCCTGTTTTGACAAGTCCTGACTATAGCAAAACCTTTATAGTTCAGATGGACACCTCAGACGTGGGTATTGGGGCAGTACTGAGCCAGACATCTTGCCAAGGGACAGATCACCCAGTTGTATACCTGAGCAGAAAGCTTGCCTAGGAGCAAGCATACTCCATGGTGGAAAAGGAGTGTCTTGCTATAGTGTGGGCTGAAGAAATTAGAGCCATACTTGTATAGGCAGCATTTTGTGGTGCAGACTGACTCACAACCTCCTGTTTGGCTGACGAGATGGGGAAGAACAATAGGAGACTGCTAAGATGGAGCCTTGTTTTACAAGGGTATGATCTAAAAATTGTACATAGGGCTGGAGCAAAGAATCAGAACTCAGATGGGCTGTCTAGGGTCTAGGAGGAGTGAACTGATTTGGGAAACTCATCCCATGTAGGGATAGATCCCAACTTCAGTTTAGGTAGGGAGGATTGTGACATAGACAGCCAGCTCTGAGTGCTGTATCATTTTATTTCTTAAAATAACAGAAATGTGGTATTGAATTTATCTGTGGAAAATGCCAATGTACTTGAGTGACCTCCTTCACCACACACATCCCCCAGATATCAGTATGTGAGATGACCACACACACAGGAACTTAGATAAAAAAATCTAACACCTGCAAGGCCAAGATAATTGCAGGGCTAAAAGGTACCTAAAATCAGGACATGCTGTTTAGCTAGTTCTATTATCAGTAGCTGAGTTGGCAGGAAAGAACATATCCATTTTACAACGTTTACAGGAAGGAAAGCAGGGCATGACACTTCTATGTGAAATTAAAAAGGCTTTGATATCTGTGAAGATCAGGAAGACCCTTTTCATCAAAGAGGTGTCATTTTAGAATGGATGTTATGCTGAGAAAACAGGATCTTACTGCCTTATAAGGATCCTGTTTCCTGTAGAGATATTTTTAGTGAAAATATCCTGATAGGGAGGAAGTACAGTGACCTCATCCAGGGGCTGGAGAAAGCATCTTTAAAACTATGATTCTGGCTTCATAGAGTGACCTTCTTTACCTGACTTTGAAACAGTAACATCAAGCCTTTAGAAGATAAGTATTTTTGGATAAGAAAATATAGATGCACTTTTACACCTTTTGTTTAATGACTTGTATGTTTTGTGATAAGAGTTCTGTATATTATTTTACAACTCCAACAGTTCTCTGCACATCTCCTCTGTGTACTCTTCTTAACCCCTGGCCTTACTATGTTCGTGTCATCTCTCCTCTAGTGTTGACATCCTCCATCTGAAACCCCCACTCCCCATCCTTCCCCTCAAAGGGCTGACCCCTGGTCGGTCCGTTCATGCCTTCTTGTTCTATTGTTAATATAATCTTCTTACCACACCCTGTTACTTTATTGCTTTGTTTAGTATCCACCCCAGATGGTGGTGTACCCTTAATTTCATTTAGTAGTCTGCACACCCTGAATTGCCCGAAGTTGTTGTTGTTATTTTTTACTGTATGTACCAGCCTGCACTAAGTGTCCACTTGTATTATTCCTTCCTCTGTTCCCTTCTGCTAGGACTATCTTGAAAATGAGCTTGCTCAATGATGAATCTGCCTGGTTAAATAAAGTTTTGATTGATTGATTTTCAGGAGCACTTGGGTGGTTGACTTTCAGTATGCAAGTGGAGACTGTTGGACTCAAACCCAGGTCTGCTGAATAAACCAAGCTCATTCACAGCTTATTACTCTAACCTCTAGGCTATCCTGCCAGCCCATAATCAACATTAGTGATAAAGCATGAACTGTTACACATTGGTTAATGAGCTCTGCCACAATTTGAGATGGAGTATGATTTTAATTCAGAACAAAATTATGTAGAGTGCTCCATTTAGCATCAACAGCTCGGTCATTGCTTCTCAAGCAGTGTGTTACTTTTTCAACACTGAGGGCTTCCACTATCTCCTGTTTCCATTTGGCAAGTGTTGGGCCTTTATTCTCTGTCTATACATTCAAACAGTTGTTTTAACAGTTACACCTATTATGGCATTAGTGTGTTTTATTTCTTTATTTACCAAATGTGCCTCCTCAAAGTGACCAATGATACAGGTTTTGATGTTTAGTTTGTTTTTAAGGAAACTTACATATTTGAAGTAATCCTTAACCTTATTCCATAAATCTTGTATAAGTGGCCAATCCCAGAGCATGTGAACTGACCCTCCATCCACAGATCCACATTTCTCACAGTGAGGCAAGGGTACTTTACACCATGCAGTTTAATGAATGGTTGAAAAATGGTGTGGAGCACAGGGGTTTGCTTCATTGGGGACTGGGGTTCCACCTGGAGGGACACCAGCCTATACTGGCAGGATGGTCTGCATCTGTCCAGGAAGGGAACAAGTCTTTTGAGCAATCGGTTTAAATGCTCATTGGCAAGCTTTTAAACTAGTCAAGGGAGGCACTGATAAGCAGCAGAAAATCCCAGCCTCTCCCTACAAAACAGGGTACTAAATGGGAAAAAGACCGAGGTAGAAAGGTCAGTGGGGATGCTGCAACAGAAAGTAAAGCCATCAAAAATGGAGAGCAATGAGTACCAATGCCCGTAGTCTGAGTAACAAGCTTCCTGAATTAGTGGCCTTGATGGAGGAGGAACATCTGGATATCGTGGCAGTCACAGAAACATGGTACACAAAAACCATGACTGGGATGTAAACATACCAGGATACACTATCTACAGGAGGGACAGGAGGGTAAAGAGGAGGAGGAGTAGCTCTTACATAAGGGAAGGAATCAAAGCAACAGAACAAAAGGGTAAACAGGGAGGAGAAGAAGCACTGTGAGTAAATTTGGAGACCGGCAATGGCACCACAATCCGACATGGGTTAGACATAGACTCTCTCAGGGGGAGGAAATGGACAAGAAATGATAGAAAGTATACTTAGTATGGCAGAAAAAGGGGAGATATTCTGATGGGTGATCTGAATATGCCAGATGTTAACTGGAGTGCAGTTGCAGCAGCCACTTCTAAGAGTGGGGTTATTCTAGATGCCCTACAGGGGCATGCCTTAGACAACTAGTATTGGAGCCCACTCAAGAGGAACAGTCTTAGACCTGGTTCTCTCAAATGGAGATGAAGAGAGGATCACAGATGTAGAAGTGGGTAGCCATCTGGGAACTAGCGACCATCGAACAGTATGGTTCACAATAAACACAGCAATAGAGTCGAGCCATACAAAGACAAAGGTACTGGATTTTAGGAGGGCTGACTTTGTCAAAATGGGTGAGTGCCTAAGGAATGCACTAGCAAATGGGCAGGAAGGAGGGTGGAAGAACAATGGGAATAATAAAACTGCCTTCACAGAGGTAACAAGCCTTTGTGTAAAGCAAATAAACAAAATGAAACGAGGTAAGAAACCACTATGGTTCTCAACAGAAGTGGCAGTGAAGGTTCAAGAAAAGAAAGCATTCAGGAAGTACAAGGAATCACAGAAGGAACAGGACAGAGAACTGTATCAGTTAAAGCAAAAGGAAGCTGGGAAGGCAGTCAGAACAGCAAAGGCCCAAACCGAGGAAAAGATAGCCAACTCAGTTAAGAAGGGGATAAAACCTTTATAGGTACATCAGGGAGCGAAGGAAGACCAAGGGAGGATAGTGAGGCTTAATAAAGGGAGGGAGGGTGGGTAGAGGTTGACTGTGAAAAGGCAGAGATACTAAACAAATATTTTGCTCAGTATTTACAAAGAAAGAGGGAGGTACCTAAAACAAACAGTAGAAACACTCTGGATACAGAAGTTGATACCAGCCCATTACAGAAGAAAGGGTTCTGAAAGAACTCTTAAAACTGAAGGTGGACAAAGCAATGGGGCCTGATAGGATTCATCCCAGAATTCTAAAAGAACTAAGGGTAGAACTAGTGACACCACTGACTACCCTCTTTAACAAATCATGGGAGAATGGGGTGGTACCCAAGGACTGGAGGAGGGCAGATGTGATTCCCCTTCACAAAAGTGGGAGCAAGGCAGAAGCAGGAAACTACAGACCTGTTAGTTTAACCTCAGTGGTAGGGAAATGATGGAATCACTTCTGAAGGAAAGAATTGTTGAGTATCTAGAGGCCAGAGGGGCACAGGACCCAAGGCAGCATGGATTCACAGTGGGAAGGTCATGCCAGATAAATATGATAGATTTCTTTGACTGGGTGACCAAAGTAGTTGATCAGGGAGGGCTGTGGACATGGCCTACCTAGACTTTAGCAAGGCATTTGACACAGTCCCACACAAAAGATTAATATAGCCAGCCTGGGAGTGGGTCCCAAGATGACAGCCTGGGTAAAGAATTGGCTGGAGAATAGGTCACAGAGAGTAATAGTAAATGGAGTCCACTCTGAAAAAAGGGGGTTAGTAGTGGGGTACCGCAGGGTTCAGTATTAGGACCGGTCCTCTTCAATGTCTTTATAGGCTACATTGCAGAGGACTGGAAGGAAAAGTATGTCTCTTTGCAGATGACACGAAGATCTGCAACAGAGTTGATGCACAAGGTGGAGTGGAAAGGATGAGAAGGGATTTGGCAAGGTTAGAGGAATGGTCAAATGTATGGCAGCTTAGATTCAATGCTAAGAAGTGCAGGTAATGCACCTGGGAAACAAAACCCAGGGGAAGAGTACACAATGGGGGGTGAGCTACTAACAGCAACAAAAATGGAAAGGGACCTGGGGGAGTCATATCAGATAACCTAAAGGTGGGCAAGCAATGTGAGAGGGCAGCAAGGAGGGTGGGGGATACTGGGATGCATAGGAAGAGGCATCACCAGTAGAAAACAGGAAGTTATTATCCTCTGTACAGACAGCTAGTGAGACCCCATCTGGAGTACTGTGCAGTTCTGGAGACCCAATCTCCGCAAAGACATAGACAGGATGGAAGCTGTCCAGAGGAGGGCAACTAAAATGGTGCAGGGTCTGCACCGGAAGACATATGAAGAGAGACTTAAGGAGCTTAATATGTATAGCCTCGAGGAAAGGAGGAGAGGGAGACATGATAGAAACTTTCAAGTACCTCAAGGAATCAACAAAGTCCAAGAGGGTAGCATCTTTCAAAAAAGAGGTGTGCAAGAACAAGAGGGCACAATTTGAAGATAGAAGGGGGCTCAGAGGTAATTTAAGGAAGTATTTTTCACAGAGGGTTGTGGATGTATGGAACGGCCTTCCAGAGGAGGTTGTGGAGTCAAAAACAGTGGTGGAATTCAAGCATGCATGGGACAGTCATAAGGCAATTCTAGGGGTGGGAGTAGGAAGAAGTAGGCTGCTGGTTAACTAGGACCTGCAGCTTATCCATCAGGTAGGGAAATGGGCAGACTGGGTGGGCCAAGCGGTCCTTATCTGCCGTCCAAATTCTATGTTTCTATGTGTCTATGTTTCCCATTTGGTCTAATCCCAATTTTATGAATGTTTTGAGCGGTACAGTGAATATTGTGAAGAGTAGTAGTAGTATTATCTTTTATTCATGAAACATGAACAGGATAGTAACTCAATTGCAATGCTCATTTTCAATGAGGTCCCATAGCATAAGTATAAGTTACTACAATATAAAATAAAATGTACACATTTGGGAATGTCATACAAACATTATACATACAGTCAATCTAACCACATGTATTCACAAAAAGACCAACAGACAGATGAACAGAGATGTAAACTGAATTAATTTTAAATCGCCAGAGTAGAAAAGTTTAGTGGAATTCAGTCAAATTCGGTTCTAGTTCCTTTCTTCTGTGTTTTGTTTTAAATTGTAAAGACCATCAAATGTTATTCTCTGAAGTGGAACCCTGAATTTGTTCCACTATATTTTGAGAAAACTTGAAATTCCTTAATTTATTTGTTAATCTCTTGGATTGTTATTATTGACATGATAGAGCATGAACCAAGTATAAATTAATAAGCCAGGACTGTGTTAGGAGTATTATAGTTTTCTTACAAAGTTGTCACTTTCACAAGGAAGCCAAAATCTGACTTCTGTGCCAACCACAGGGAAACAAAGCAATTCCTTGAAAATCTTTGGGTAGGGATCAGTACTATACTGTTTAAAGGCCAGTTCCCACCTGCAACTCAATGGCACTTTGATCACCACTAATTATGATATTGCAGTCACCTTGGACTAGCTTTTTATGAACCTGATCTTACATTACCCTTCCCCAGCTCACATTAACTTGTCTCCTGCCTACTATGCAACTCACAGTATTGCCTCCTTCATTCTACTTCCAGGATTTCACCTCAGTAGAAGTTCTACAGATGCTCCACTTGGACACTGTAAAAAGCATTGACTCTGATGAATTCAAGCCAGTACTGTTAAAACATGAAGCTGATCACCTGGTATACTGTACATCCAGTAGCAGTCCTTTCAACTTTTCCTCTGATCTGATCACACCCTACCAATCTGTAAGTGAGCAATTGTAACACTGCTTCTAAATATGGTCTTTATCAGACCCTAGCAACTACCACCCAGTTTTAGTACTGTCAACTCTGAACAGTCTGATGGGGAAACTGGTGCACAGACAATTGAGGACTCACATTTTGGACAACAAGCAAGTAGCAGATGGACAATCAGGCATCAGTCTGCCGCATCCCATTAGTACAACCTGATAAACATCAACAACTATATATAATAATGCATTGGGTGATGAGTGTATAAGATCTTTTCACACATCCAGGTGTTGGATGCTACAGAAACCCTGAGAGTAATGTTCCAGTAGTTTATTTTAGCATCCAACACCAAGGAGTGTGTAACAATTTAGTTTTACAGACCACCCAATGTTTTTTATAATTGATAGAAGTGCTTTTTCACCGCAGCAATTAGATAAAATAAGCCAAGATCGGTGTTGAGGTGGCAGCAGACTGGTTAGGATTCAACTTGGTCCACTGTCTCTCAAGTTTAAGTATTGCAGCTGTATTTAGCTATCAAGTAATGGACTGCTATTTAAACATTTAAAATAGTTTGTTTTTGGTTTCTTTTTAAGTTGAACTTACCACCGAGGCAGCAGTTGTGGCGTCTGTCCAGCATCAGAAAATGGAAAGAGTGGCTGGTGCATGTGCACACTGAGGAAACCCATACATGTTTGCCGTAATAACCAGCCAGTTATTACACGTAACAACAACCGGGTTTTCCTTAGGAACAAGTGCACACTGGTAAATATATCACAATATCCCTTAACTCAAGTCACCTGTTAGCTGCCATTTAGCTACTTGTCCAACACATTTGACTCAGTTTTAAGATTCAACTCCATCAGGACAGTATGTCACAGGGTGAGGCAGGGTACTATTGGGGCAGACTGGTGGACCATTGATCTTCTTCTGCTGGCAATGTCTGTTTCTATGTTTCTGTTAACTGACAGGGCTCTCCAAAGTTGTGCTGTCCTGGACTAATGACTATCATTCTGGTAGGTCCTAGACAGACAAATCTAATAGTATGACACCTGTGCCCATTTCCCTCAACCTAAGAGTATCACAGGACTTCATCCGAGACCCCCTATAATCATGCTGGTTTGTGAATGACCATCCTCTTATTTGCTCCAAATCAAACTCCAATGTACATCTGTGTGCCAATGATATTGTTATGTACAGCACATCAAAGCCAAAGCCAGCAGTGATCTCTGCAACTCCCTTCAATCAATATTTAACAGTATCCAGCAGTGGATGACTGCAAAATACCTTGTCCTCAACAGCACCAAAATCAAGATCAGGTGCAGCCAGACTGGATATAGTGTAGTGGTTAAGGGCACTGAGCTGCAAACCTGAGACCTGGGTTTGAGTCCCATCATCCCCACTTGTATACGTGTGACCCTAAGCAAGTCACTTGACTTCCTTGTGCTCTCAGGTCGCACCTGAAACAAGCTCTGGCTTAGTGTGCTTCCTGGTTAAACAGTTTCCTTTCATTTTCTTTCATACCATCATATGGTTATCTTTAAATGCCATGACCTGGCAGCTGTGGGTAGAGTAAACAATCTGGGAGTCATTATGAGCTCCAGGCTGATGCTTGAACATCATGTGTCAGCAGGGCACACAGTGGAGTTTTCCAATCAGAAATACAGCAGTGCCAGACACGATATAGTGCAGTAATGCTGCAGTATATCATAAAATGCTGCAGGAACAGTGCAATTCAAAGGCAATGGAGCCATTTTTTACTGCAGTATTTTGTGACGTCATTTACTGCAAGTTACTGTATTGTATTATGGTTAGCTTCTAATCTTGATATTTAATATAGAACACAGTCTCCATATTTTATTTATAGTTATTGTATTCATTGTCTTATGTATTTCTGTTGAGATTATTGTGAAACATGTGCTTCCTATGTTTGATTTATAATATGCTCTGAACCTAAGGGGATAGGACACTCTGTAAAAATAAATACCTTGCCCTTCCTTACCTTCTCATGTAAACCCACCCTGCAGATACACTGCATATCTTGACTGACACTCAAACTCACCTTGAAAATGTCCAACAATTCAAATATCTGGGTCTCTGGTGCAATCCATAACTTTCCTACAAGTGTAATCCACTTCTCAGGAGGGGTCTTACCTGGACTGCTGCTGCTGCCCTCCTGAGGTCTTGAGTCTGAACTTCTGTTGGTGCTGCAGCAACGGGCTCTCTTGCTCGACTGCAGTGTGAGGTGTGGTGAGAGAGACACTATGCTGCAGCATGACTGCCACCACATCCTGTGCTCCTTCTATGGCTGAGGCCACATTTCTTCAGTCCTAGTCCCCAATTCTGGCAGAGTGGACCAGGAACACCAAGACCATTGCTCTCTGGCACCTCCTGTGCCCACTATGATAAAGCCACCACAAGAGCAGGGTGCATGCACTGGGGCACCCCCAACACTGCAGCTTCACAGAGCCTACCAGCACACCCAACCACTGGACCCAACGCTCACACGGTCACCTCTAATCAACCAGACAACAGCCCAGGAGGGCTGCAACAGAACATTGAGTCAGCTCACAATTTGGGAGCAAGGAAATAAATAAATTGAACTTTGAGCACAAGGCTCCTCAGCACTTGGCATTGGCCATTTGGCAACCCTCGACCTCACCAGCCAGGCAATCAGAGTGCTAGGAAACCCAAAGACAGAAGTAGGGGGTTGTGAGGAGGATGATGCAATCAGACTCTCCCACATCAACTGGCAAGTGGCAAGCTATGAGGCCAGTCAGAGGGCAGAATAGGGCAGAAGGACTGATGGACAACCCTACCTGTCCACAAAAACACAGAATAGAGGGAAAGAGGTTTCTGGGCTCTCAATGTGCTGGAGGCAATCTTGGAGGGGCACTGAGGTGTTCAGATCGACTGCTGGTGGGACCAAGTGAGATGCCTAGCCAGGCCAACCATCCATAAAGGCCTCACCAGGGTTCATCCAGTAGATTCAGAGACTGTCCCTGATGAGCATCTGTGAGAAGCAATTACTGAGAGTGAGCCCATGGGTCATTGCTGTCAACTGAAGATGCTGAGCATTACCGAGCACAGACAGAGACCTGCCTCTTTTGCAGGTTGCTCTGGAGACATTTAAGGGGCCTGCTAACACTTATTTAGAGGGATGGATTGGGGAACAAGGAGCCATGTGGCTTGTGCCCTGATTACATGGGTACTCTCAATCTGGAGGAAGTTAGACCATGGAGGTCGCTCCTGGGGTCTGGGCTCCTTAGAAACCAGAAAGCAAATGCATAGTGCTCCTGTATCCTGAAAGTTGAGCCATAAGAGCTGTATCCTGGGAGCTGAACAAGAGAGGCTGTATCCTGTGAGGGATGAGCCAGAAGGGCTGTGCTGTTGCAGAACATCTGAGAGATCCGAAGACATTCCCAGGCTAATGAGGCTTATCCCTGATTGTTGCCTAAACTGCTGCTGTGTGCTGTTCCCCACTTTGACTGAAAAGCTGCATCTATGGGTCACGTGAGTGCTGGCATTGCTGGTAGGATCGTTGTACTTTTTCAGCTTTGGATTACAAGTTTGGCCTCAAGAATTCTCGATTTGGTTTCAAGTTCTTTTAAACTGTGCTAGCACACACATGGTCTGTTGGGGGTTACATACGCAAGCTTGGTAACTTTAATCAAGTGCGCCACTGAAAGAGCCCAGGCAGTGTAGCTACCAGGCCTGCACCAGGATTCAAGTATAATTCCTGGGTATCCAGAGTCATTTGGTATTTGTGTCATACCTGAAACTGTAGTTTCACTACTGGCATCATTTAAAGCGTTCACTGTACCTTGTGTTGAATAATTCATTTTGTGGCCCTTGTTTGGTGGGTGCTTCCTCAAACTGTGAGGAATCAGAGAAGGTGGTAGTGACCCACAGGACAGTGACTATTAGGGTGCATTACTATATGGTGGGAGTGCTCAAGGTGACTTGCAACTGCATAACCCTTTTCTTTTATTCCAGCTGCCAGGCCTCTGTGTTCTTAAATAAAAGCCCTATTAATTGGTTGGCTTTACTTCTGTATGTGTGCCCAGTTTGTACAATCTGATTTAAGTGTTTATTGATAAAGTTAACAACTGTCTTAGTGGTCCCCAGGAGGTGGTCCAGTCCCAAGTAGGGAGCTGGATAGGTACGACATCACAAGGGTGGTTATGCACACAACATCTGGGCCACTTACTCTCTCTCTGGTGGAGGCATCACACTGTTATTTATTCTGGGATGAACCCTCCTACCACAGGAGAAACAATAAACCCAACCACCTCTACCAGGTGGGCCTTGTACAGTTACTAAACAGGGTGTGCACCCAGAAATTGCATCCCAGGGTCACACAAGCATATCATCAGAACAGTCATGAATGCCCACTAAAACTTGGGCTACTTTATTGAAACAGAAATTGCCTTAATCTCAGTAACTGCCAATTACTCCCAAAGCAAACACTCCTTCCAGAACTTGAATATGCAAGTGAGGTCTACAAATCAGTCTGTCCCACTGGCTTTGTAAAATTACAACTGTCTTAAACAACATGTATATATTTGTGCTAGGTTTCAACAGGTTTATTCACCAGTGCTCATTATATAATCAACTGGGATTAATTGCACCAGATGCGAGGATGAAAGCAAAATGGGTATCCATCCTCTACAAAAGTGTGCATGGGTTGAACCATTCTTATCTCAGGATGAACAGGCTAAAACCACCTTATGTATCAACTGAGTTCTCAAGTGAAGGACCTACCACATTTCTAGGGCTTGCAAAATAATTAGAAACATAGATTTTGATGGCAGATAAGAACCACTTGGCCCACCCAGTCTGCCCATTTCCTACCTAATGGATAAGCTACAGATCCTAGTTAACCAACAGCCTACTTCTTTCTACCCCCCACCAGATTGCCTTATGTCTGTCCCATGCATTCTTGAATTCCCCACTGTTTTTGACCCCACAACCTCCTCAGGAAGGCTGTTCCATGCGTCCACTAACCTCTCCATGAAAAACAGTTCCTCACTTTGCTCCTGAGCCATCCTCACTCTATCTTCAAATTCGCCCCCTTGTTCTTGCCATCTCTTTTCTGAAAGATGCTACCCTCTTGGACTTTGTTGATTCCCTTGAGGTACTTGAAAGTTTCTATCATGTCCCCTGTCTCTCCTTTCCTCGAGGGTATACATATTAAGATCCTTTAGTCTCTCTCTTCAGATGGCTTCTGGTGCAGATCCTGCACCATTTTAGTTACCCTCCTCTGACTGCCTCCATCCTATGTCCTTGCAGAGACGGGGTCTCCAGAACTGCACACAGTACTCAGATGGTGTCTCACCAACTGTCTGTACAGAGGATAACAACTTCTTGTTTTCTACTGGTGATGCCTCTCCTGTACATCCCAGTATCCCCAGCTTTCCTTACTGCCTTCTCACATTGTTTGCTTACTGTTAGGTCATCTGATATGACTACCCCAGGTCCCTTTCCATTTTGTTGTTGCTAGAACCTCCCTCCCCATTGTATACTCTTCCCTGGGCTTTTGTTTCCCAGGTGTATTAGTTGAACTTCTTTGCACTGAATCTAAGCTGCCATACTTTTCACCATTCCTCCAAGCTTGCCAAGTCCCATCTTATCCTTTCCACCCTGTATCAACCCTGCTGAAGAACTTTGTGTCATCTGCAAAAGGCATACTTTTCCTCCAATTCCTCCGCATTGTCAATTATAAAGACATTAAAAGGACAGGTCCTGCATTGAACCCTGCAGTACCCCACAAGTAACCCCTTCTTGGAGTGGACTCTGTTTACTATTACCTCTGTGTCCTGTGGCAGTAAAGCTTTTGGTGACTGCCACATTTTGCTGGAACAAGATCCTGAATGCTGTCAGAAAGTCAAGGAACATAGAGTGCTTCAAGAGAACAATTGTCAAATATCCTAAGCTCCCTGCTCATGTTATTAACTATTTGTTCTGATCTCACTTAACCCTTACTATATTGGCCTTGTGATTGGCCTCTTTCCTTTACCCATGGTACTTTAACCTGCTTCTCTGGCATATATTTTTCTATGACTGCAACCTGGTATGTACAGAAGAACTTGGCTTCTGTGTATCTCTTCAAACAGTATACAGTACTCTAAAGCCTCAACTCGAGTAAAATACATCATGAATTTGCAAATCCTTGTGAAGGGATGGCTAATATGGCATCATCAGAACAGAGTTTGCCTTTAAATAGGCTTGTACATCTGATCCTGTATAGGGTGATAATGACATACTATATATACATTTGTCATCTGAAGTGCAATACTGTCACTATCTCAAACAAGTATAGTGGTCCCTCTCGATAATGAACACCTCGGAGCCAGCAGTGAGATATTAATGTGCTTACTTTGGGAACAATGGGGAGCCATCTAAGGTGTTCACTATAAGAGGGAGTTTGTTATAGAGGGTTTTTATAGCAAGGGAGCACTGTACCTGGTCAGACCAGAGGAAACCAGGCAATTAGTAATTGTGAAACCTCATCGACCTACCCTACACAAGGATTTTCATACCCATGGTGCCTTGCTCTGGGTTTGAGGCACTAGAGTGGATGTGTGTGGTTCGTAGAGATGCTCAGAAACCAAAATAATTGGATAGTTCTTCTCTTCTGGCATCCTTTTATGGATCATATGCACTGTTCTTCTTATAAACTGCCTCTTCAGCATGTTACCTGCTAGTGTACTTATTGCTTGCTTACCTATGGGGCTAACCTGGTGCTTGGCTGTGACAGTGCACTCCACTGAAGATTCACAAGACAAACGTACACCTGACATTTGTCTTTCTCAGCCTGTGCTGGATTATATGTACAATTATGTTGAAATGGCTATATTTCTTCTGGTGAAGCCTTGTCAACCTGCCCTACACACTGATTTCTATATCCCTGATGCTTTGTACTAGCGTTCAGGCTTTAGAGTGTTTGTATAAAGTATGGTGAGATGCACAGAAATTAAAAAATGTGATATTTCTTTCAACATGGTATTGTTTTACAGATCATATGCAATGTTCTTCTTGTGAACTGCCTCTTTGATACATTACCTCTAATTGTGATTGCCCTAGTATGCAGAACATCTGAGTACTGTAAACATTGTAACATTTTAATTTTGTAATATTAGTGATGATAATCTAACACCTAGGTAAGTGATAAATGTGAACACTGTGTAACTGTCCAGCTCTGCTGCCTGTGTTGTCCCTCCCTGGACCCTCTTGACAGCCAGGTGCATTGCCTAAATGACGCTAGTCAAGATGCTCACACCCTAAATAAAATCAAAAGAGAACCTCTTTGTGACATCAAAGTCTGTTGTTCATAGCTTACGGGAGGGTGGCAATCATGTTGCAGCGTTTACCACCAGTCCCTTTCAACTGAGAGAATTGGACCCATTCTTATGACAGTATACAACTAACATACATGCACTATAAAGAGTTGCTTGTGGTACTGTAGAATTGGCACACTGGTTTTGCCATTGCAGACACCAAAAACAGTTTTAGGGAATCAGCCTTGCTGTGGATTGTAACCCTGAGACAGTACCATGCCCAGCTTTTTCTGAAGAGGAGCACAACACATAATCACAGTTGGTGTCCCCAGAGACAAACAGTTTCACTGTTAGTGGATGTCCCCAGAAAGGAGAACTGATCAGCAGAGGAAGTTGATAAATCCTATGGGACAAAGATGATACTGTTTGATGCCCTTATTACTAAAGGATGAGGTGAAGAGAACATGAAACATATGAAACATAGGACAAAGTCCATCTAATTATTATGATACTTTTATTTTGCATAAGCATCCTGCATAAAACATTTTAAAATGATGTGTTTCAAGGGTCCCAGAGGTTATGAGCATAGATATTTAAAAAGCCCCAGAAACTGTTGGAGAAATTTTGAAAAAAGTAGTACTGAGATACAGATCAGATAATGTAATATTTTTTCTGTAATTCACACCTTCTTTATTAGTAAGAATATTAACAACAAAACAGGATCTCTGCCTTGTGGACTCTCTCTGCTTATGTAGCTTATTTACACCTGATATCACAATCCTCTGCATGTGACATCAGTCTGTTGCTGTAAGATTGGTTATTATACCATAAATAGAGAATTGTGATGTCAAGTGTTGACAGCTGTTGACAAAATATATTTTTCAATATTACAGTTTTCAAAGCTTACTACTCTGCCTTTTCTCACTGAAATGTGGGACATAGCAAAATGTTAGAAAATGTGAGGTACTTGCCTTAATTATGTGGGACACATCATCAAACATGGAGTTATAGGAGCAGAAATTAATGTCTTAATTTGTACAAAGTCTGAGTTGCTTGTTGTAATACAGTATCATGATAGTTGCTCTCACATATGAATTTGCAGCATCTTCTTGGTGTGAAACTGACGTGGAACAGCAATTGGAAGGAGTAAAATGATGGAAATCCCTCATAATGAGATGCATTTCTTTGTAATGTGGGACAGTTGTGGGGATGTTTCAAACTGTTGTCAGAGGTGTCAGTAGCCCTTTAATACAGTTAACTACTCTGAGAATCCCACTCCCTCCCCCAGTTTCCATGGAATGTGAAGTCATGCATAAAGGTTTTAGCATCACTATAAATAAAATGTGATTCAATTTGCCCTGAAGGTCACAGAATGCCAGTATAAATTCCAACAGGGCCATCATCATTCAAAAGCCACAATCAGTGTATTTCTTTCTGCAAAACATATGCCACCCTGATACTGTAGGATTCTGTTCAGTCCAACATGGCTTATCTAGCATAAGCATACTGTATGCAGGGTAAGAACATTGGTCCTCTGAGTCCATCTTGCTGTTATCCAAAAGTAGCAATTCTTGTCCCCTAAAAATATATCCAGTTATCCTTACCTGCTCAAAACACACACTGGTTATTTCAGAAAAAAGTTTTTGTTTTTGTTTTGTACTTTGCATTGACATGCATTCATTTTATTTAATTTTACATATTTCAATTTTCTTTGTTGCTCTGTGTTAATAAATGTGATCTGGTGGTTTCTTTAGCAATGAATAGTATGACTAAACTGGGATTGGAAATCATTGTTTTGTCTTTAAAATAAAAGATGCATTATTTCTTTCTTAAAACCAAACTGTGGTCTTTGTGCCTAGTATTACCGCATCTGAACATTTAAGTGTACAATTTTAGGAAAGTAGAAACTCAGCTTGTCTGTTAAATTGCTTTTTGCACCTGCCAAAATATCTCATCAACTCTTTCTTAAAAGAACCTGTCAAGTTTCCATTTAGAAGCAGTTACAGACTCGGTGGGCTGATACCATCTGCTCTGGGAGTCTGTTTCAAATTCCAGCACTCACTTTTTAAGTACTATTTCCTGATATTTCCATTGAATTTTCCTCCTTTGACTGCCATCATCTGCCCCATTCTCAGCTGGAATTAGGGCAGCACAACATGGGTGTATTGTGGTTGCAATGTTGCACAGCCACTTAGTACAGCATTACCATTGATGGCACATTCTGCCAGGGAAGCAGTCTCTCCTGTGACACAGGTGCAATGCAATTTTATACTGAGCTATTAGTGGTACAAATGGGGTTCATACTAGCCTGCAACAGCTCTATATTTTAAAGCAAATTAGACCTGCAGTCCTCAAAGGACAAAAGGAGTTTGGGCAGTGTGGAACTATATATTTGATTTTCTGTTCAATGTATCACATTCCAGTAAGTGTATTTACTAGGGTTTTGCAGCAAACATTGCAATTAGGTGTTTGTAGCATCCCAGTCCTTTCCACAGTAACACACTTTGATTTCTGAAACAGAGATTCTCTGGTTCAGTGAGCAACTAAGTATTGTTTTTATGCTACACAGAGTATTATAAAAGGGTAGGAAAAGTCATGCTTCACAATTGGTAAAGAAGGTTTCAAAGCAGTGAGGTTCAGGAATAGTAACCACACTGCTAAACTTATCTTATGTGTTTTTTTGTTGTTGTTGTTGTTGTTACAGTGGACCTATTTTATAAGAGCAATAAGATACTTTAGGGGCATGGATTACTATTCCTGAACCACCCTTCCAGGTGTTGAAGACACTCAGTACAAATGCCTCATGCTTCACAATACACCTGGGTATGCAGTTCAGGACTAGTAACTCACAGTCTGTTGCATCATATTGCTTACTTTTTTTTATTTATTATGCTTTTTGGGGTGCCAGACCTTTGAGAGCTCAGTCTCAATTCGCCCAACCTCTACCCACCCCAGGACTTACCTGGAGCAGCAATCTACTTAGGCATAGTGCTATGGGTGGGGCTGTCAGGTGGGCACAGCTCCCATGGATGGCTGAACAAGGATCCTGGTGGGACACCATGGGAAGGGCCTCCTGGCTTGCCCCCAGTTACTGGCCAAATGACACAGAGGGTGGGTAGATCCACAGAGGTGGGGCATCATGAATGGAGCTGAAGCCATGGTTTTTAACTAACAGTGAGCTCCCTGGGAAGCATGGTGTGCAATGACATAATGCACAATGCTCAATGTCCAGCACACCTCCCTGACAGATTGGATCCAGTTGCTGTAGTCCCCTGGCTCCACCAGGGTCAATCACCAAATTCACTCCCCCCTCCCCCAGAGGAAGAGAGCAGTCCTTAGGACACTCAGTCCTCCTCCTGTTGGCCAGCCCTCTGACACTCCAAGTCCATATCCAAACCCGGGCATAGGCACCACAGACAGAAATCCATCCTCTGCACCTGTGGGCCAGCCATGTTGCTTATTTGTAACATACTTTGAAGTACTCTTGGTAGACTTGTCCCTATTATTAGTTTGTATGCATATGTAATGCACATGTGGCCTTTCACCTCTCTGTCCCATACAGGGACTACCACCCTTTAGTGCACTGTGAGGCACAGGGATGCTTTTGAGGAGATTTTCACCACTAGAGGTGCTACAGATATGCAGATCCCTGAGATTAAATGCACAGTTCTTTAGGAAGATGGCCTCAGGGAAAGAGATATGGAACTGGAAGAGGAGGGAGGATGGTGGAGCAGAAAACAGGCATCCTAGGGATGTTTAGGATATGTGTTTTAAGTTGCATTTAGTGGGAGATGTGGCATGGGTTGCCTGCTACTCACAGAACCCTAGGCTAAAGCCTTCTGATTCACTGGTGTAGCAAGCAACTACGTATCATACTTTTGTAACATACAGTATTGTTACATGCTGCCATGTACTGTTGGTAGTCTTTGGGACAGTCAGTAGTTTGCATATTTATGTAATGTACACATGGCTTTTCATACTCTCCCTCCCCTAAAGGGACTAGCACCCTTTGGGGGTACCGTGAGCACAAGAACCCTCTTGGGAGGGTTGCAGTTCTAGAGAAGCCACAGGCATACGGTTCCCTGTGGTTAAAACTACCTTGGGGAAGATGCCAAAAACTCCCAGCTGCAGGCAGGAAATAGAATAGACTGAACACGTGACTTCCCATCAGTAGAGATGGAAGGCAGATGGAACTGAACATTTGAAAAGAACAGGATATATAAACAAATGGAGCCATCATCCAGATGGCAACTTAAATGATGGCATTTACATTACTGTTACAATATTATACTATAATGTTCAGCACAAAGAAGATGAAAATCCCCTTGGGTGGAATTTATGGAAATTCAAGGCCCCATGCCACCATCCCTCCAGGTATAAGATTTTATTATCAACTTAAGACTGTACTGTTAACTGCCCTTGAGAACACTGAACCTCTGACATAATGCTTAAACTATATAAATGTGATATATTGCAATCTACATTTGCCTCAGGAAACTTTCACCTTCATCAAGGTGCTAGAGGATCAACCCTGCAACCAAGGAGTCATTGCATGCAAGGGTAAAAGTAGTGCCATGCACAAACAATAAAGGAATCTCTGGGTACTAGAATGTACACCCAGGAGATGAAGGCAACTCACATAGCAATTGCTTCAGAATTGGCTGCCATATACTCTCCTCTCCTCTTAGTGCAGGGCCCATAAGTGGCAGTTTTGAAACAAGCCTTTGAGGGGCAAAGTCCAAGACAGTATGAAATCCATGAGGGACAGCATAAGAGTTGGGACAGTAGCTCAACAGTTATAAAACAGAGAAGTCCGTTAGTCATTAGGGCATGTACCTCAAAGGAAGAAAGGGTGATAGCATGCTGATGGAAGGTACAGTATTGCACGAATGAGATGGTACAGTATGAATGTTGAGCACCAAACAGATGAGGTGGATGAATATTTGCATAAGCTGGTGGATATCACTAGACTGGGAAGAAGCAGCAATTTGAAGGATCAAAATCCAGGAGAGCATTGCCAGGGCATGCAACCAGGTCAGCAGACAACAGAACAGGCAAGACCAGCCTGGCAGAATCAATACCCATAAAGGAGCCACAGCAGACAGGAAGCACAGACAAATGAAAGAGTACGAAGCAAAGAAGCAGCCATCAAGCAGGAGGAACCAAGAAGGGCAAGAAAGGGAGCACCAGGCATGCATGCAACAAAAATAAGCTAGCAATCCAGGAGCACAGAACTAGCCAGTAGTCCAGAGCACAGAAAAGCCCAGCACAGAGCAGCTAAGCAGCCAATGGAGAAAAGAAGCAGAGAACAATGGAAGCAAGGTTAGCCCAGTGGAAGACAGAAAGGCAGGATAGCCAGCAACACCCATACTGAGCCACTGCAGGCAAAGTAGAACAGCAGCAACCGTGTGCAGAGACCAGAAAAGAAGCAGAAGGCTGCCTAAAAGGAGGGACAAAGGTAGGAGGTGAGCCATGGGAGAAGGAGGGAAATGATCAACCAGACTGACTGCCAAGGTCGTTGCAAAGAAACAAGCATGTAAAGATGCTTGGGGCATATGCTCTTAAGCAGCATTCAGTGGTGATGGGGGTATATGGTGTGAATCACCCACTGCCATCAGTGAGTTCAGGCTAAAAGCCTTATGAAGTATGATGTTGTGCACATAGTACAGGCCATAAATGCAGAATGACTGCAAGGGACAGCGTTCCAAGCGCCCGATGTAATGACCCTCAGAACTAAAGGAAGAGGCAACAATGAAGAATATCCAGAACAGTGCTTCAGCTGTCAGCATTTCTTTTATTTAATGTGGATGATTTTCTTACAAATGCTGATTAAATGGGCAAATAAAATAGAATACATTCTATCTTACTAATAATCTCTGTTTACGTATGTACTGGTCTATGGTGCACTTGAGGAAGGGACCGTGTGGCCATGAAAACCTCAAGTACTATTCTATCTTTGTACAAAACATGGTGGGGGTGGGGGCAAAAATAAAGTGTCATCCAGAGCTACTCCAAGGTAATTGAAGATCTCTGCCTGTTCAAGATTTTGTCCACACTCCAAAGCTATTTCGGATGACAAAGGGTGGAACTTTTCTCTTCTGTGGGTGGCTAGAGAAGAGCATGGTATTTGTTTCTTTGTAATTGAGGACCAGTTTGTTGTTGGAGAACCAGCTTTCTAGTGACCTGAAGTTACTTTGGAGAGTGGCAGTGAGGCTGTCAATGTCAGAGTTTGGGAATAGATGACAGCATCACTGGCATAGAAGAATACATTGGCTGTTCGATGATAGACATCGGGCAGTTGAATTATGAAGAGGCCAAATAGAGAGGGGCCCAAGATGGGGCCCTGGGGGACACCAATAGTTAGTTAATTAGTTTAGTTTTATTGTTTGACAAATATGCATTACAATATGCTAAAAGACATAACAAAACAGGTACAAATACAGGATAGATACAATGTAACAGACTAGAATATCACAGTTAATACATGCTGAAAGTGCTTGTAAGACTTTTCCTGCCATCACAAGTCAGTTATAAACTGTCTTTTTATTTGTGCCAATCAAGTTAAAATTGACACACATTTTAACAGTTTCTAGCCTTGATATAAAATATAAAACATATTATACTATAATTATTACATCCCTGTGCAGGCATATATTGGAGGGTAATTCATAAACCAACGCTATCCAAAATCAAGAGTCAGCTTAACTTCAAAGTATAAAACATACATTAAAATTCCATTTATACTTAAATGTCCATTACATTTAGAAAACATAGATTGTAAGGCTCCATATGTACTATGGAGTCTGACTATTTTATTAATAGGAGATACAAGGCCCAATTACTTTAAAGAGTCCATCCATTTACAAATGGGGTTAAAACCAGTTGTTCTCCAAAGGTTGAGCCTATATAGAAATATTGCACTGAGAGCCATCTATGCTTTATCATTTATATACTGTATCTAAGAAATTTTAAAGGTAAAACAATATCCATGAAGTGGCATCACTTCTTCAGGGGTCCAACTGTCACTGCAAAATACACACAGAAAAGCAATCACTCCAAAGTCCTCCAAGATGAAAGACTGATACACTGTTGGTTCAAAGTACTGCAGTGCTTCTTAACAGGGAGTCCTGCTGTTTTAAAATATTTAAGGAGATCCTCAGGTGCCAGTGCTCATAGAAGACATCATAATTTACTGAGGTTAACCATGGGGCTACACATTGCATCTGGAAGCACTTTGTTACTTACCATGCTGGAAAAAGAAGATTCAGAATAACCTTTTAAAAGTTATACACTCCACCAGCACTTTAAATAGCATTCTTGTGTGGATTGTAGACTGGTTTGACTTATCTCCTTGTGTATGTCTCCAGTATAATGGCGCCATTAACATTCTCCAAAACATTTATAGTCAGCAGCTGCATGTTTTCTACTGTATCTTTTCAGCCTTCCGTTTTACATAGCAAAATGCTTTTTCCTGAGCATCCATTAAACTTTCCGGCCCTGGAAAACAAAAGAAGTCGTCCACTAAGCAAAGTAACTTAGACACTCCGTTTTAAAGCCTTCTACCCCCAGGCATTGTTGGCATACCTTTAATAAATATTTTAAGCTTCTCAGCACTAATAGTGCTCTCCAGCTTTCCAAAGCAGCACAATCTTCAGAATCTTCGTTCACTCTATCATTCTAGTAGTACTTCATGCCCATTTCTTGTCACTTCAAAAGTGTCATAAACATTTTCAAGACACCAACAATTTAACTAAAATGTCATTTGCAGGGACACAATACTCGACTGACTCAGTAGAGACTTGCTGGACACAAAAGTGGAAAAATATTAATAACATGAAGTAGCCTTAGTAGCATTGAAACACTAAGCTGAATCCAGTCAGGATCCCATCTGCACTTCACATCACCGCTCACTAAATACTCAAGATCACAGCACCACCTGGCTCCAAGCACCAGCGTTTCTTTAACTTGATGCCTAAATGCTATGACGACTTAGTTGAGAGGGCGAGAGGACTTCTCACTCATCCCTACCTCTATCTTGCTTCTTTTCTTTTAATAGTCTTGCTCCATCAGAGTTTACACAACTCAAAGTTGCCCGGCATCTGACTCCAGCCAGGAGCTCAAACCAGCATACCACCAAGTAACAGGTCAGAGTGTCAACGGCAAGACAACCCAAACGCGTCACAAGATAAGTTTCATTCATCAGCTGAATGGAACTCAAAAGTAACTAAAACCAGAGCTTCAAAACAAATGCCACTTACAGGAGAGAGCCTCGAGGGCGGAGCAGTGTTGTGGCCATCTTGCTGCTCCACCTCCCACACCAATAGATACTCCCTAGTGTCAGGCAAAGATTTATCGATCTTCACACACTTGAAGGATTGGTGAGAAAGTTATGGAATCAGTCAACAGTGTTCTGTGACAAAACCCAGGCCAAGGAGTTTGTTAAGTAGGAGTTTATGGTTGACCAGATCAAAGACCTTAATAAGTTCGGCATATCCAACTCCACCAATGTCACCATTTTCAAGGGCCTCATGAACATAGTTGGTGTATTCCAGCAGCACTACATTGGTGCTTTTGAGGTTCCAGATGCCATGCTGCTGTACAGATTGGACACTGTATTTTTGAGATATGTGACAACTTCATCAGAGACTATTCTCAAGAGTCTTGGATAGTGGGAGAATAGAAATTGGTCTGTAATTGGCAAAGCCCTAATGTGGTCTTGCTGTTGAAACTGGTATCAGTATAGATTTCCACTTTCCAGGGAACTGTGAGTAGCACAGGAAAAGTTACAAATTCTAGAGCTGCGGTTGGAAAGTTCCTCTACTGCCAGGGCAAGAAGTTTCCATATCAACCAAATCACTCCCATACCTAGTTCTGCCAACTACCCTACTGATGTATTTTGAGGTATATTTGACTGAAACAGCCTTTAAAGTAGAATTTAGGGTACTCTGGTTCAGAGCCCACCATCTGGGAGGCTACAGCATTGGGTTCCCTGCAGGGGATCTGGGCAGTCTCAGGTGGGATGATGGAACTGAGGTCAGTAAAGGCTGTGTTGAAGTAACTGGCAATTTTAGAAACATAGAAACATATATAATTTTTCAGCTAAGAGCCACTTGGCCCACTTAGTCTGCCCTTGTTCCTACTTACTGTCACATAGTAGACCCTACTTGATCTCCTGCTTTACCCCCGCTTCTAAGCTTCCTTATACTTAGCCCATGCCTTCTTAATTCCCTTTACAGTTTTTGCTCCCACCACCTCCTTAGGAAGGTTGTTCCACTCATCCAACACCCTTTCTGTGAAGAGGTGTTTCCTTACATTTCCTGATTTTACCTCCCGCTTCATCGCATGACCTTTGTTCTTGTTCATCCTTTTCTTGAAAAAGACTTCCTCTTGAACCTTATTTATACCCTTGAGGTATTTGAAAGTCTCTATCATATTCCCACTCTCCCTCTTTCTTCCAGTCTGTACATATTGAGGTCCTTCAGTCTCTCCTCATAAGGCTTTTGATTCAGATCCGCACCATTTCAGCTGTCCTCCTCTGGACTGCCTCAACTCTGTCTATGTCCTTTCAGAGATGAGGACTCCAGAACTGGACAAAACTCTCTTAGTGAGGTCTCACCAGAGATTGATACAGAGGTATGACCATCTCCCTCTTTCTGCTGGTACTCGTCTCTCTCTTTTGCATACTAGCATCCCACTGGCTCTCTCCACTGCCTTGTCACACTGTTTGGCCACCTTTAGGTTATCAGATATGATAACACCAGGTATCTTTCCTATTTGGTGATCGATGGTACCAGTCCCCCACCCCATTTTGTACTCTGAGCCTGGTTGTGCTCCCCAAGTGCATGACTTTGCATTTTGCACTGAAACTTAGCTGACACTTTCTAAACTATTCCTTGAGCTTACCTAGATCTCTATTCATTTTTCCACACACACACACACACACACACCCCAGACTGTCCACTCTATTGTAGATTTTTATGTCATCTGCAAAAGACATACATTCCCTCTAGTCCCTCTGCAATATCACTTATAAATATATTAAAGAGGACTGGTCCTAGTACTGATCCTTACAACACCCTGCTAGTCACCCTACCTTACCCTCTATTGCCTATCCTTCAATCAATTTCTTACCCAGTTTACCTCTTTTAATCCCACTCCTAGGCTGCCTAGACCCTCCACCATGAGCATTTGGGGTGGTTTTAACTTCTTGCCAAGGAGCTCTGAGGTATCAATAAAGATATTAAACTATCCAGTGACTCGTGTTGGTCTTTTCTAACTGCTGTTTGCTTCTGCTCCATCCTATTGTAGGGCATTGTTTAAATGCAATGCTTTACCTCAGTCGGAATTTTCTGGTTAAATATTTTAATAAACTGAGTATAAAACCAAACTTTAAAAGTATGCTCACTTATGTGGCCTTGAGAACACATTCCCTTCACTTGTGGAGCTCCCTATCCCCAGACATGACAGAGACACACTGACCCTGGAGTACCTTCACCTTTCAGAGTCCAATGAAGATGAATATGATAAAGCAAGGTTGCAGATGTCACTAAACTGGCTGGGCCTGTAGTGCCTAGACATATCTATCCAGACAGATGTTTGCAAACATTGTTGCTAATTTAAGCTGTACAGTACTTTTGTTTGTGGAAATGTAAACCAGGGCCTTGGAATTCTGTGATCTTCTAACTGTGAATTTTTGACAGAACTTGCATCCTGATGCAGAATATATGTAGAGCCACAAAAGCCATTATTCTTCATGATGTGTCATTAACATACTGTTTTCCATAGTACCTGGCTTCCTTCCCACCTTTGTTTATCCCAAAATCTCTGCTCCACCTTTAACATGTGATGTCATCAATGACATGACATCATATTTTAGCCAAGGGCGGACTGCATTTGACAGAAATTAGGGTTGAAGAGCCACAGATAACTGTGACTCTGATGCAAACACATACTGTACATTGGGTACTACTTACCTGCTGTATCACCCATAACCACAAATGTACACCTTTGTAAAACAAAAATAAAGTCAACATGTTTCTAAATTGTACAGTGGAAGAATGTATTTATTTTATAAGTTGAAAATGTTTAGCTGTAATAGATTTTGTACAAACATTTTAATAGTAAGTAAGTAAAACTTTATTTGTATCAGGCGCCTTCCAGAGCTCAGGCGCCTTAACAATCATCATCATTAAAACAAGTAATCTTCATAATACATAAAACCATAAATATAACTACAGTATTGCAACACTGAGCTGCTATGATTTGTATGTTTATAAAGGCACTAGCCAAACAATAAAATTATATGACTACTATAACTCACCCTGTAACACACGCTATGTATTTATGCATTGATTGATTGATGTGTTATGGTGTGGGTATAAAACATACACTTAGGCAAGAGTAAAGTGCATAAAAAATGCACTGGTGCATTTTAATCTTTATTCTTTTCAAACTTTAAGAAAACAAACAAAACAATACTTATTTACAGAAAATAAATTACAGTGTTAGTACAACACACCTTCGTAGCCGGAATTAGCTTGCTTCAGCTATTCCACTTCTTGAATGCTCCTTCTGGTCTAGACTCAGCTTTCAACTCAGTACAGTGTGAAAACACACACACACCTTCTCCTCTCTGTGTCCAGCTACACACTGGCCCGCCTATCTCAATTTCACCCTGGTGGCCAGTTTATAAACTCCGCTACTCATGGCATCATTAGTCAGGTGGTTAGGTACTTAAGCTGTATCTCTGTCTAATTCTGTTAATACCTACAATAACATAATGACATTGTTTGTTATTTACTGGTAATGACATCTCTAAACATACCCTGAATGTATCAAAGTAGTAATGCTTCTATGATCATATAAAGCATGTTATACTGTAAGGGTGCTCATTATGGGTTATGCCCTCCTATTCTGATGACATCACCAGCTATCATTCCTATATAATCAGTCAGGCTGTGGGCTGCCAGCCTTTATATAGCAGCATGCTAGCAGCTCTCCAGGTAATGCAATTCCATATATCTTTTTATACAACAATACCGAAGCAGCCTTCAAGGGTTTTCTGTGTTGGAAAGTGGAATGGGAGAATGAGAGCACACTCCTTCTACCTCCAGCCCAGGAATCCCAGCATTAGTTTTTCATGTTTTATTCATTTTCAGCATTTTCACATTTTTTTCACATTTTAATACATTAGTAACCTTTTGTTTCCCAGTACAACAGTGTTTATTTTATACTAGCTCTATATTCCTAGGCTCTCTTTTTTATAGGTGCTGTTCACTTATTTCATTAGCCCTTCGTGTTTTCGATGTGTCACCCTCCTCAATTCAGTCAGTGTGCTGGCAGGCGTTCCTGTAGCTAATGCATGCTGGAACTGTCTATGACAAGCTCCAAATGCAGTGGCATTAGTTGAAAGGGGAGCTATGCTTCAGTGAGCAGCGATAAGATATCACCTGCTCATGCACAGCCCCCACACACACACACACACACGCACACATACCGCGTGCCGCCCCCTGCACACACTCTATAGCCGACAGGGTGCCCAATCCTCCGTCGGCTGTGCTGTGCTCCCCAAAGCCTTTCCAAATGCCACGCTGGGTGCCCACCCCAGCATGGCAAGTTATCATATAGCCGACGGGGTGTCCAATCCCCATCGGCTCCACTGTCCTCCCCAGAAAGTACCGAGTGCCACGTTGGGAGCCCCACCCCAGCATGGCAACTGATGATATAGGCTGACAGGGTGCCCAATCCCCATCGGTCATACCCCCAGCTGTCCTTGTGCCACGCTGGGAGCCCACCCAGTGTGGCAAACGCCCCGCCGCCTTTTAAAAAATAACACCTGTAAAGCAAAACGGTCCCACGCAGTCTCCCAGCCCCCTCCTACAACCCGCACTCACCCACTGCGCACCCTGCCTCCCCACCCCCCCACCCCATACTTACCTCCGAGCACAGCGCGACAATCTTCGTGGACCGGGAACACGTCCTGCACTCTTCAAAGCCGACCGCGAACTGGGAAATGCCGGTAAGCTGTATAATGGGCTAGATGAGGGTTTTCAACTTTGTTGCATATCTCAGGCATTTTTTGAATTTTTGCACCAAATTTTCAACATGGGGTTTTGGGACCCCTCCTCATGAATTCTTGCACTGTCATGGCGTTACTCGGGCCTGAAGGGTGATTTCGCAGCCACTGCACAAAATCACCTTTCCAGAATGATTAACGAAATGACACTGCCAGTGTTCATAAGGTGGGCTCTCAAAAGACTATTTTGAAAATTTGGTGGAAAAATTCCTAAAATGACTGTTTTAAGAGTTCATTGCACAGTTCCTCGCACACTCGTAAGTTCACGAATTTTCAATATTTTCACTCCAGATTTTCAACATTGCCATTTTACCACACCTTCTTATGAACAGTACAGCTGTCATTTTTCACGTTTCACCCAAAATGTGTTTCCGGCCATGTAGCGCACAATGGCGCAGTCGGTGTGCAAAATCAATGTATGGGAAAATTAAGAAAATCACACTGACACTGTTCATGAGCAGAGGTCTTAAAATGGCTATGTTGAAAATTTGGTGAAAAATTCCAAAAATTACTGTTTACTGAGCGTGCGTTACGCAGTTCATCCGCACGTAAGTTTGAAATTTCAATATTTTCATTCCAGATTTTCAGCATTGCCATTTTACCACACCTTCTTATGAGCAGTACAGCTGTCATTTTTCACATCTTGCCCAAAGCGTGTTTCCGCCCATGTAGCGCACAATGGAACAGTCGGTGTGTGAAATCAATGTACGGACACAATAAGAAAATCACAGTGACACTGTTCAATAGCAGAGGTCTTAAAATGGCTATGTTGAAATTTGGTGAAAAAATTCCTAAAATGACTGTTTTACGGCGTGCATTGCGCAGTTCCTCGCTGCGCTAAATAAGTTCGCTAATTTTCAATATTTTCACTCCAGATTTTCAGCATTGCCATTTTACCACACCTCCTTATGAGCAGTATAGCTGTCATTTTCACATCTTGGTCAAAATGTGTTTCCGCCATGTAGCGCATAATGGCGCAGTCGATGTCTTGAAATCAATGTATGGGACACATAAGAAAATCACAGAGACACTGTTCATGAGCAAAGGTCTTAAAATGGCTATGTTGAAAAATTTGGTAAAAATTCCTAAAATGACTGTTTTACGAGCGTGCGTTATGCAGTTCCTATGCATGCTCGTAAGTTTGTAAATTTAATATTTTCACTCCAGATTTTCAACATTGCCATTTTATAACACTTCCTTATGAACAGTACAGCTGCCATTTTTCATATGTCGCCCAAAATGTGTTTCCATACATATGGCGCTATAATGGTGCTGTTAGGCGTCTGAAGCAATGTTTGGGACAGATTAAGAAAATCACAGTTACACTGTTCATGAGCTGAGGTCTTAAAATGGCTATGTTGAAAATTTGGTGACAAAAAGTCCATAAAATGACTGTGTTCTGAGTGAGCATTGCGCAGTTTCCACGCACCTCGTAAGTTCATGACTTTGTAATATTTTCAGTCCAGATTTTCACCAGTGGCATTTTCCACACTTCCTTATGAACAGTACAGCTGTCATTTTTCACAACATGGCGAAGTGTGTTCCACACTTTCAGCGCAGAGATGCGGGTCACTGTGGAAATCATTGTTCGACAGATAAAGAAAATCACAGTGACACTGTTCATGATCGAGGCACCAAAATGCCTGAGTTGACAATCTGCTGTAAAAATCCCAACCTAATTATATTACGGGTGTCGTTGCACAGTTTCTGTGTCATTCGTCACTTCACCATTTTTTTTATATTTTGCTGCAGATTTGCAACATTGCCATTTTTACACCTCCCCATGAACAGTACAGCTGTCATTTTTACATCCTGTTCAGTATGTTTTGCACCTGTGGTGCTAAATGCCATAGTCGCTGTGCATAAGCAGCTTTCAGCTAACAAACTGATATTCCCCTGTTCATGAGGTGGGGTCACAAAAAACATGTTGAAAATTTGGAGTGAAAATACCAACGAATGCCTGAGGTATTAGGGTTTCCAACCATAACGCCCAACCCTGTAGAGAATGACAGGCATCAGGGGTGTGACTTGGGATTCTTGCCTGTAATGCTCATACCATTCCACACCCTGCAGCCAGTGAGAGGCATCGAGGTATGCCTTGGACTCTTTGGCCCCAAAGTTCAGCCCATTCTTCCTATATCGCACCCATCTCACCATATTTTCTAATGGAATGGGTGCGCATAAGGGCCAAAGACCCTAAGGAACACCGTGACACTTGTCAGTGTCTGCAGGGTGGTGTGGTGAAATGGCGTGGTCATTATGCCTGACAACCCAAAGCACACCCCAATGCCTGTCACTCTCTGCAGGGTGGTGGTGGGGTTGGCTTCAGTTCAATACTTCACCGCCATTCCTATTACGCGCTCTGTAACTTCTACACTACCACTGCCAATGCCAGCAAGCAAACATTCGGCATTGACAAATGCTTGTTCATTTTGGCCCGCTTGCTTTAAAAGTATATCCACTGCTACCACTCACTTTTCTAGAGGCTCTCTTTAAGCAGGCATCTATGGGTTTTACTACATCTCCATAGCACCTGCTTGCCTTTTGAAGTGCACCTCCTGGACGTGCAAGGTGCATTCTTATAGTGGAGCGCTTCACAGCCCTGCTCTGGTTTGGAGAACATTTCTTTTATTTATGCAGCTGTAAGCTGCATGTTGTGGTGAAACTAGGGCAGCATTTACCATAATATTTTATTTATACCGCAAGGAGCGGTACACAGCAGATAACACCTTTCACCAACCGAGCATGCTTATTTGTCACCAGTGCTCTGGTTGGGTTTTAATTCTTTTTTAACACCGCAAAGTGCGGTGTTCTCTCTGGACATTCTGACTGAACCTTGGGCACATAAGCATTTTCTTCAGTGCTCCTAGTTAGGCACCTTAGAGTTGATAACTTAATGGAATCTAGTAAAGGAAAAAAGAGGACAGCACAAGGTTACGAGGGTGCTGTGGGTGGCCAATCCACAGTGAAGGAGAGTTAGAGAAAAGAGATGGATTGCTAGAAAGTCGAAGAAAGAAACAGAAATGGGTCCAAAGGGGAACGACATTGCAGAGTGTACTAGTATGCATCTTCTCACTGACTTTAACACTGTAAAGGGCTCACCCAGTTACATGATGATTGTCTAATTGATTGATTGACTGATTAATTTAAGCTGTTTGACTAGGAAAAGCTTCCCAGGATGTAACTGGCTCCTTCCGGTGCATCCTGGGGAAAGGAGCCCAAAGAAACACAAATAAATTCACAAAACAGTTTACAATACAACAGTAAATGAATATCAACAAACCAACACACAATGACAAAACTATTATGCAACAAAAGCAGCTACTGTTTACAAAGTGTGATGTATATATGGGACGTTATTAAAATTGGGACAATGATAAATAAAATTCATGAGCATTAGTAATACATGTGCTGAAAATAACCCTATAAGAGCAATCCTGACATCACATATCTCGGGTATGTAAATTGATGTATTTCAAAGAATTGGCCAGAAAAGGTACACTGAGCTGAACAACTCATTTTCCATTGCATCCTGGGGTGGACATAAGGATAAGTAGGATTCAGTCTCTCAGTGAGGGAACTATGGAGGAGTCAGTTCCATGTGATATCGGTGACTAAACAATGGCAAACATCAAAATGGCAAAAACAAAAGTGATTACAATACTGGCGACTGCATATTGCGGCAAGTACCATTTTGGCAAAGTTTGCACTACCGACATTGCAAAAGGGCTATTTACACATAAAATATGAAATTATATACTAGCCCTTACAAATATTATACTCGATCATGCCTTCCATACTCCAATACGACCACACTCAGGTGCTCATTCTGTTCCTGATACCTCCTTCTGCCAGTGGCACTCCCAGCTCGGACAACATCTGTTCGAGCCTCACCTCCATCATCTGCTGTTCTTCACCAGTATATCTTCTCCAGCCACTCCTTATCCTGGTGATAAAGGAACCTCTGTACAGCAGGAGCCACGTCCCCTTCTGGGACACCAGGTACTCCACAGCCATAATCAAACATAGTTTCCTGATAATGATAGACGCCTTTTGTAGATGTGGGGGCTCCACCATACCCCTGTTATTTCTATATATCAAACACCGAGATGCTATTTGATAGTGGGGTAGGCTACAACTCAGGATCACCATACTAATAGTCGCAGTGTTAGTGCTGTCACCATTAGTTACTGGTCGCTTTTATTATCGGGTCACCATTTCAACAGTTGTCTTTATTTATTCGCTGTTATTGAGTAGCCTTAATTTATTCACCATTATCACAGCTACCGGAGGGTCCAACAGTTAATTTAGCCCCTAGCTCTGAGGTGAGTCCCATTAGTCATACAATGCTGCCATATGTATGTACAGTAAAATGTGAAGCAATAGGAACTCTGTTTTAAAAAATGGACTCCCATAACTCCTTAAACTCCAACAATGTCATTTTATCATTGATCCCAATAACAGATAAGCTTATAATTGTTAACCCTCCTAATTACCACCCTAAACAGATCCACTATATATCATCACAGACAGCTATGGTAAGGCTACCACTGTCAATAAAGAGAATAAATCTTTGTCACCACATTGAGGACATAATTCCACAACATCAAGCTGGACCCACGACATACCTCCAAACTGTCCAAACTAAGGAAAAGGAGCATTCTTTGTTTTTACCTCTCAGAAGCTCTTTCTCTTTCTCTCTCACTCACATAGAGTAGGCACTGTCCTACATATTCTACACTGAGATTTTAAAGCAGAAATGTATATTAATCCTTGGAGTTCATTCAATAACAATCATTATAAATGTGGATGCCTTATTCTGGTAGTCAGCTAAGCATCTAGGTCCATCATATCTTGTCTCATATATTTTGTTTATTCTTCTCACATTTTGTCCTACTTTCAGGTGGCAAACAGTTGGAGCAGTTTCACATGGATAGTACAGTATACCTGAAAATTACTCTTCACCTGGAAAGCACAAACCTCCCTTTATATAACTATTTTCTAGCTGAACAGGCTATTTCTGATTTCCAAAACTCAGTACAAAACGAAACAAAGAGCCAGTGTTACAAATAGAAGTGTTGTGCTGGTAGGAGTGTGTCTTCTGGGGCTCCCTGTACCACCTTTCTTGTGGGTCCCAAGTACCAATTTTCCATCTGGCCACTGGCACCATATTCTGACCCTGATGATCCCCTGCTCTTTCCACAAAAACTGTTATAGGATCGTGCCCTTCCACTCCCCTTGGTAGTGTTCACTAAGGTGAAAAATCTGGTCACCATACTCGATGATGGAGTGACACTTGAGGCCCAGGTGTCATCCATCATCAGGAGTGTTTTATCACTTGAGGAATGTTGCCGGGTCAAAGCCTTGATTCCATCTAGTGACCTGCCCTCACTGGTACATGCATTTGTGACATTGTGGCTCAATTACTTCAATGGTGTGTACCTTGGGGTCACTGGAGGGGTCCTCTGGTGGCTACAGCTGGTGCAGAACACAGCAGCCAGGTTACTGATGGGTCTTACAAGGTCCTCTCATGTGACCCTGGTTCTCTGTGGACTGCACTAGCTGCTAGTTAGCTGGAGAATAACCTTCAAGGTGGGCTTGCCCACCTACATGACCTTACATGGATTGGGCCATGGCTACCTGAATGACCTCCTGACTCCTGCCTGTCCTGTGTAGTCACTATGCTCCTCTACCAAGGGCCTCCCTAGCAGTTCCGGGGCTTGCCTTAAGTCCTCTGGTAACCACTCGTCGAAGCAGCAGGCCCGGTATTGTGGAACTCACTGCCAAAATCTTTGAGGGAGGCCCCATCGGTGGAGGTTTTAAGCGAGGGCTGAAGGTATATCTTTTTAGGAGGGCATTTTCAGATTGTTTGAAGTTAAATTAGTAACCTGCTGCAATGTTTTATGCAATATTTTATGTAATATTTTAAATACATATTTTATTTAACTTTGATTTTTTTTTTTTTGTATTATCATCTTTATGCCCCCTCAGTGCTCTGGGGCTGCCTCTCCTTCAGGCTGCCATGACCACAGACATCCCTCTACTATTTCCCCAGCCACCATATCTCATATCTGTAGCCTTCCTCGGGTAGCCCAACGAACTCCGAGGGAAGGCACCAGCAGGCAGGAGACCGCGACTCTTTCCTCTTCAGTCCTGGGTGCTGCTGAGGCTTTCTGTGGCTTCCTTGGAGTCTTCAGAGGTGTCCTGGGCCAGCAGCCATCATCCAGCCAGTTTCTGGAGTGGTTTCCACTTTTCTGTGGTGTTCCCTCGTTGTGATCCTCGTACAGTGCTCCTGGTCTCCACTGGGGCCGCTGCAGAGAGATCTGCTCCCACTACCCACCCCAGGAAAGGAGAGCAGTCCTATGGATGCTCAATCCTCTCCTTCCCTGCCAACCCCCAGCGCCTTGAGTCCATTCCTAACTTGGGTCGCCGGGCGTGGTGTGTGAGGTAAGGTGCCCACGCTCAGCCCTCTGTCCCACCGGGCCATCTAACTTAGATTTTAATTGATTTAATTTATTACTATTTTATGTTTATTTACTGTTGTATGTGTCACCTACCCACCTTGTACAGCACTCAGAGCCTCCTGGATTGGGTGGTCTATTAAATAAATTTGTACTTTACTTACTTACTTACACTTGGGTACCACCCAGATAATGAAGGGACTTGAGTAATGTAGCTAGATAGTGGTACCATCAGAGCACCACAGTTCCTGCAGTTATTTTCCTACCCTCCTCTCAGAAAAAGTAAGCAACAGGAGGTAAAAATGGCACCTCCAACAACACAATACTTCCCACACCTCTTTCCCATAACTCTCCTGGGAAACTATGGAATAGGAGGAGTACACAGTGTTGGAATTACAGGGGACTTGCAAGGGCTTGGCCCCCAACTCTGAAAAATCAGCCTCGCATCACTGCCATTGACTTATAATAGGAAGGGGGCTCAATTTAAAAATAGGGCCCTTATGGGCTCCCCAGCCCCAAAGCTCATAAAGTGTAATACCAGTACTGAAGGACAGTACTCTGCATCATGACTACTCTATATGGGCCACACTTTGTTTGAATATAGTTTAAGCTACCTCTGAGTTTCAGTATGTGGCCAGTTAGGACTAGAAACAAATGGCAGAATCAAAAAGTATTCAAGCATTCAACTCACGATGAAAAACTAAATTATTTTTTTATGGTGACTAAGTAAAATAAACAAACAAAAAATCAAACAAAGATCAGAGGGAGCTACAAACAGCCCATGAAATGTTGCTGGACTGGGTCTGTAATGTACAGTTGTTGTTGACAGGGATACCTGAGTCAACTTGTGAACAGAAGAGAGATCCTTCTGGCTACATGTAAACATGCCCGACATGCAGATCACTACAGGATACTAGATTACTTAGACACTTGTTTCCAGCACCATATTTGCCTACCTTCTGACAAACAGCTCATCAATCAAATGTTTTAAGTAGAAGAAGAAATGCATGAAATTTGATCCCCGAGCTCAGCCTCAAACACATTGGTGCCTACAAGCTGATTGTTGTTCTTTATCCACTAATGTCCTTATATTTCTTTGATGCTTTAATCCAGTGATCACAAACCAAAAAGAAAAAGATTTTGTTTGTGGCTGAAATAGTCTCCCATTAAGAGATTCAGATAGACAAGAACTCTAAATAAAAAACATGCTTATGGAGAGATGGGAGAGAAGGAAAGACAGAGGGGAGGGGAGCTGGGAAAGGAGGGTGAGTGACATTAAGCACAAGCATTTGTCAATGCCGAGGCGAGATTTGACTCAGTCCACACAAAAAGATTAAGATACATGTTAGCCAGCCTGGGAGTGGGTCCCAAGATGATAGCCTAGGTAAAGAATTGGCTGGAGAATAGGACACAGAGGGTAATAGTAAATGGAGTCACTCTGAAGAAAGGGTGGTTAATAGTGGGGTGCCACAGGGTTCAGTATTAGGACGGTCCTCTTCAATGTCTTTATAAGTGACATTGCAGAGGGACTGGAAGGAAAAATATGTCTCTTTGCAGATGACACAAAGATCTGCAACAGAGTTGGTGCACAAGATGGGGTGGAAAGGATGAGAAGGGACTTGGCAAGGTTAGAGGATTGGTCAAATGTATGGAAGCTTAGATTTAATGCTAAAAGTGCAGGTAATGCACCTGGGAAACAAAAACCCAGTGGAAGAGTACACAATGGGGGTGAGATACTAACAACAACAAAAATGGAAAGGGACCTGGAGGTAGTCATATCAGATGACTTAAAGGTGAGCAAGCAATGTGAGAGGGCAGAAAGGAGGGTTGGGGGATGCTGGGATGCATAGGGAGAGGCATCACCAGGAGAAAACAGGAAGTTGTTATCCATCTGTACAGACAGCTGGTGAGACCCCATCTGGAGTACTGTGTGCAGTTCTGGAGACCCAATTTCCAAAGACATAGACAAGATGGAAGCTGTCCAGAGGAGGGCAACTAAAATGGTGCAGGGTCTGCACCAGTAGACATATGAAGAGAGCTAATGGAGCTTAATATGTATCGCCTCAAGGAAAAGGAGAGAGAGGAGGACATGATAGAAACGTTCAAGTACCTCAAGGGAATCAACAAAGTCCAGAGGGTTCAAGTTCAAGTTTATTGCAGGAAAGACTCCGCTGAGCAAGCTCATTCACAAGGAGGTCCTGAGGCACATACACATACAGTCCCCAATTACATAGACAGGAGATATAAAATATAGAACAACAAAAAAAAAAATATATAATACAAAAGGTATACACAATAGAAGTCCTTATGCTATATATGCAGTACATTCCAGCTTTAACCCTACCCTAAATTATGCAACACATTTCAGCTTAATAAGTAGAGGGCCATTTGATACCTAGGAAGTTGACTTGGCGTTGAGGGCCTAGTAGCACCTACATATGTCTTTTAATTTAGAGATAGCTAGTGTTTTGTAAGAGTTAATTGATATAATGCTGGTTAGCTTCAGCATGGCTTGTAGTTGATTCCAAATGTTTGGGAGGGTGTATGAGACAGCTCTTTGGCCAGTTGTGGTACGTGTCCTGGGAACATCTAGTAGGATAAGGTCAGATTTCCTTATTGAGTAGGCGCTATGCCGAGATGTGTATGAGGCGTTAAATAGACAGGCAGTTTGTGGAGTAGTAATTTGAGGTCCAAATGCCAGTATGCAGGAGGTGTCTGGTGGCAAGAGAGGTCCACCAACTGCCATAAAGATCACAGTGGTGGGTCCTGTATGCAGAGTTAGTAATGAAGCGAAGAGCAAGGTGATAGAGTACATCCAGTTTAGATAGGCTCAAGGTTGGGGAGGAGATAAAGATAAAGTCTCCGTAGTCAAGCAAAGGAAGGAATGTTGCTTGGACAAGTTTTTTGGTCATTGAGAGAAAAGAGAGGGTCCTATTTCTGAAGAAGAAACCCAAGCATGCTTTAAGCCTCTTTGATAGATCTTCGATGTGGTTGTTGCAGGGTAGCATCTTTCAAAAAGAGGTGTGCAAGAACAAGGCGGCACAATTTGAAGATGGGGAGGCTGCTCAGAGGTAATGTAAGGAAGTATTTTTCACAGAGAGGGTTGTGGATGCATGGAACGACCTTCCTGAGGAGGTTGTGTAGTCAAAACAGTGGTTGAATTCAGGCATGCATGGGACAGCCATAAGGCAATTCTGGGGTAGAAAGAAGTAGGCTGCTGGTTAACTAGGATCTGCAGCTTATCCATTAGAGTGGGAAATGGGCAGACTGGGTGGGTCAAGCGGTCCTATCTGCCATCAAATTCTATGTTTCTGTGTTTCTATGTAATGCGAATGTTTGCTTGTAGTAGCACTGGAAGTGCATGAGTTAGACAGATGCAGAACAGGAATGGCAGTGAAGTACTGAAGTGATGCCAACTCCACCCCACCCTGCCGAGTTGGAGAGAGGCATGTCAGTCTGTACAGGGTGGGATGTTATGGTTAGAAACCCTAACACCCCTGGCATTTGTTGGTATTTGTACTACAAATTTTCACCATGGCCTTTTATGACCCCCACTTCCATGAAAGCATTTGGGACCTCTGCTCATGAACAGTGGCACTGTGATTTTGTTAATCTGTCCCGAACGTTGATTTCCCACAGCGACTGTGCCATTCTGCACCAGATGTGTGAAAACACAATTCGGGCAGCATTTGAAAAACGACAGCTGGACCATTCATAGGGAGGTGAAGAGATGGCAATGTTGAAAATGTGGAGTGCAAATATTACAAATTCTGAACTTATGAGTGTACATGGAAACTGCACAATGCACACTCGTAACACAGTCATTTCATGGAATTCTTTCACCAAATTTTCAACATTGAGCATTTGTGACCTCTGCTCATGAACAGTGTCACTGTGATTTTCTTAATCTGTCCTGAACATTGATTTCCCCAGCGACCATGCCATTGTGTGCCAGATGTGCAAAACATATTTTAGTCAGGATGTGAAAAATAGACAGCTATACTGTTCATAAGGTGGTATGAAAAATGCAAATGTTGAAAATCTGGAGGAAAATATTACAAATTCTTGAAGTTAAGAGTGTGTGGAAACTATACAAAACACGCTCGTAACACAGTCATGTTTTTGAAATTTTTTCACTAAATGTGCAACATAGGCTTTTTGGGAGGCCACCTCATGAACAGTGTCACTGTCATTTCATTAATTGGTCCCAGAAGGTGATTACACAAAATCACCTTTTGGAACAGAATAACCACATGACAGTGATTGAATCCATGAGGTGGGTCCCAAGAACCCCATGTTGAAAATTTGTGCCAAAATTTGCAAAATTGGCTGAGATATCCACCTAAGTTGAAAAAAATATATAATTTATACATTATACAGCTTATCAGCATTTCTTCAGTTTGCGATGCGGCTTTTGAAGAAGTGCAGACATGTTCCCACTCCACAAAGATTGTCGCTCCAGGGTCTGGAGGTAAGTATGGAGTGGGGGCTTGTGGGAAGGTGGGGTGTGCAGACAGAGTGGGTGGGTGCGGGTTGGAGAGGGGCACAGGAGACAACGAGGGACCATTTTCTGTTTTCACAGGAAAAAACAAAAAAATACATTGCAGGACTTCTTTCTTTTACAGGGACATCTGGCATGCTGGGTTGGGCTCCTAGCATGCCACCTGGGTGTTTGTTGGGGCGGACTGGAGCCAATGGGGATTGGGCACCCCATCAACACATTAAATGTGTCTGTCTTTGAGGGGGTGCATGAACCGAGGTGGATTGGGCACCCCCTCAGCACTACTAATAGGAGGAACATAATGCCAATGGGGATTGGGCCTTCCATCAGCAAATGAACTGGGAGGGGCATGCCGATGGGGATTGGGCACTTGACATCGGCCTCCATGTGGACTGTGGAAAAAATGTCTACGCTTTTGTCTGATTACAAGAGGCAAAGCAAGGCATTTGTTTTAATGTTATAGATGTGGAGGACGGCCGAGAGAAGGGGGATGTAATTATGTTAACTACAGACGGGAGGAGCGCTGGAGAAAAGGGTGATGTAAATATGTCAAATAGCAACATGTTATGGTCACTGATTGCAGCGGAGCTTTCTTTCAAGTGAAGACCTCTGCTGCTAAACTGCTGTCATAGAGCTCGCCCATCCATTGATGCGCAAGGGATGTGCCTGCTACACCGAGAACTGCATTGAGCAGGACAGTCACATGCCTCCAAAAGTCATACTGTCTCAAGATATTTCTTGCACATGTGCACAAGCAAACATAAAAAGAGAGAGAAGAGGCCATCCAGATGAAAAATTACTTACCATAGTAATCTTGTTTTTCCCATTGATACTCAGGTATTCATAACTTTCTGCAGTATGCCCTTTAGCCAGAACTGCCCGGAGAGAATAGAACACATGCAATGATGGAACGCTTGCATGTGACAACTTTTTAAATGCTGTCCTGTACTAACTGCCAATGTTCTAAAACCCTCAGATTTCCTAGACACCTGGAAAGGCAGGCCCCTAAGACTATGAATACTGGTAGAGGATATGTATACCTAGATTTTGTGACAAGCTTGTGGATTGATCGAGTGGCTGTCAGGGCGACCGCTTGTACCTCGCTAAGAGCAAGCTAAAGAGGTTTGACTTCCTTGACAACCGTGAGATGAATCCATAAGCCTGTTACAAACTCTTTAGGCATACATTGTCTTTATAGTGTAGGATGGGCAGTCTTCCGTTCAAAACCAAAATAAGAAGTAGTCACTAAGTTAGGCAGACTTTTGAATGAAAGCACAGTTTCTTTACAGGCAATGTGTGTCACAAGCTAAATGCTCAGAATAGGAGTTACTGAAGAAAAGGCAGTAAATGATGCTGGCAGTGTTACAAATATCACTCAGTTCATGCGAAAATACCACGGCTGCCATAGCTGTAAGCGTACTCGTAACTGTATGTTTGAAAATCCTGTTAAAACTAACAAATTGACAGCTGGACCAGAACTAACTGCACGGTTGATCGTAACTCTCAGAACACGCACTTAGTTCTGAGTTGTTATGCTGCAGTAGCTATGTAGCTAGTACAAGCATAACAACAATAATGACGTGGCTTATAGCAGCATAACAAAACTATTCTAGTGATTAATTTTTATACATAATAGCATTCCATCATACACTATAATAGTATTAATGATCAGTAATAATCAATGATAACAGTAAGAATTAAACCCACAACCCCTTAAATAAAATCCTCCAACTGGAGTGGAAACACAACAGATACCCCAAAAATGTCAGAGTCACCTGAAAAGTGAGGGAAAAAACACACATGAACACTGTTTATCAGCATTATGAGAAAGTGGCATATATACCTCTGAGGGCACAGTATGCAGGAGTGCAGAGGCTAAAGGTTCTGGAAGGAGGCAGAGTGGAGGAAGTTACAGATCCCTGAGTATCACTGGGATGAAACAAGATTACTATGGTAAGTAATTTTTTCTTCTAACCCCAGTAATACTCAGATATTCATAACTTTCTGCAGACTACAAAGCAGTAACTTTGGAAGTGGGCACAGAACCTTATTTTGGAAACAGGCTTTGCAAGACTGCTGTGCCAAACCTAGCATCACCCCTGGACTGAATATCCAGGTTGTAGTGCTTCATAAAGGTGTGTACTGTTTTCTAGCTAGCTGCTTTACAGATGTCAACCAGTGAAACATCCTGGCAGTTGCTAAGGTAGCAGTTATCCCTCTTGTGGAGTGGGCCCTCAGTCCTGTTGGAGGCTCCCTCCAGCTTTCGTGTAACAGAATTGGATACACTGGGAGGATCACGTGATGCAGGATACCGAGTAGAAGCTCCTCTGCATAGCTCCAACCTCCTAAACACAAATTATTGCTATTTTGGTGGCTTTTTTCCCTAAAACTCGAAAGATTATAGATTATCGCTTCTTAACATCCTGGGCTCCTGTTTGCTTATTGCCAGAGGTGATGGAGGTGTATATGAAAAAAGCCTCCATAGAAGCATACACCAACGGTCACTCCCGAGAAGGCCCGTAAAAATCAAGGGCCTGGAAGTGTCGTGGATAAGCCAGAGCTTCAAAGCCTGATCTCTGAGCAAGATCCCCTAACTCTGAGCAGATTTTGAAGAATTCAAACCCTTCCGGAAGAAATTAAAGACATTTCAGCTGAAATTAAATCCCTTTCTAAAAAACTTGAGGAGGTCAAGATGAAAACTTCAGATAATGCAGCCCGTATCTTATCTCTTGAGAAGCAAGTGGAAAAATCGATCCAGTCTCATAGCCATGTGGCAAAAGATCTCTAGCCTGGAAGCTAAGTTGGAAGATTTGGAGGGCCGCAGCTGAAGAAATAATGTTGTTATCTTGGCCTTCCAGAAGGAGAGGAAGGCCTGAATATGCTGGGGTTTGTGCAGAAGCTGATTGAGAAGGTCGCTGGTCCCTCTCCCTTTGGGGCTAACTACATCATTGAAAGGGCACATAGGTCCTTGCACCCAAGCCATCCCAGGAGCAATGCCACATCCCATTATTTGTCATTTTTAAATTACCTCGGCGTCAGCATTTTCTGGGAAAAGTGAGAGAGTTACAAGAAGTGAAATGGGAAAATACCAGGCTTAGAATTGCCCAAGATTTACAGGGTCGGTCAGGGCAAAGTGCACTGCTTTTCATCCGGTTGTGTCTAAAATTATAGCTGCAGGCCTTCGCTTCAAAATGGGGTATCCAGCTAGACTACAAGTACTAGTACTTTTACAAGTACTAGTGTACAGTACCTGGTTAACATATGATAATCCTGAAGCTGCTCTCTCGGGACTGAGGGCTGCCCTGCCTGATTTGTTTTGGGACACTTGATCTCTTGGTCGGTTTTGCCCAGCTCTGCTTTGGAAAGGAGAGGAATTCCTTCATGTCATTATACCAAAAGAGGACTAAATACTAGTCTGGTTTCAGAGACTCTCAAATTTTGCAATGGAGGGGAATACCTTTAGCGGAGTCTTGACCTTTGCATTTTTCCGTCTCAGTGTTCAGAGTTTTGGAGCATCCTCACATCTTGGAACTTTTTTTCTGGGGAGGGGGTTGTGTTTTGGTTTGAAGTGTTCCTTTCTACTTATACAGATTACATCTTCCAGTTTCTCGCTCTAGGGACACTTAATTATCTCACAGGATATAGTTTATATCATGACAACCTTCAAATTTGTTATTTTTGATTATTAGGGTGTAGTTCTAAAGAGTGTCCATTTGGTTTCAAGGTTTTCCAGAAATTATTGCTAGAGGGTGCTATTGTCCTAATTTTCGTGGTTCAACCCTCCTTTACCTATTTGTTTCTATCGGAGATAGTTTGCCGTGGGGACTCGGACACAGATGGAGGTCCACTACTTGGGAGCATTTAGTTTTACCAGTGAATATACCGCTTGGGGAAAGTTCTCAATTCTATTAATGGCAGCAGTTATGAGAACATATTAGGCGTGTAGGCCTTACATTGTGTATTTTCTGTTTTTCTCAGGATTTGGGGTTTCTGGTTTGCTCCCAAGTAAGTTGCTCTCTTCTCTAATTCTCGCTCTTGCCATATTTATTCTGGATTTCAGAGCCCAGTGCTCATCTATTATCATCTACATTACTTTTATCTTTGAAGTGATGTTATTGCTTATTGATACTATAAGAAGTTTTACATTCTAAGGTGGGAGGTTTGGGTACATGTGTGGGAGGTGAGGGGAGGAAAGAAAGTGGTATCGTGCTGAACGCTTGCTCAGGACAGTTGGAGGGAGGGAGAGTGATACTGTGTTCAGGGTTGTTATATTACTTGCTAGTTGGAATGGGATGGAATATTTTGGGAGGGTGGGTGGGAGAAAAGTTGATACTCGGTGGGCAGGGTATACAGCAGCAAACAGGGGACCAGGTCATTTATGTCTGATTGTTATAATTCCTGGACTTTATATCATGTCCTTTTTCCTTTTCTGGATAAATGGACAGTAGTATAAACATTGCTACATGGAATGTGAAGGGATAAAGAAAAGAGTTAAGCAATACCAAGTGTTAAAGCACTTAAGTTTACTATCTTTTCAGATCACATTTCTGCAAGAATCTCATTTACTGGAAAGTGAATCTCTGCAACTTAGGAGGCAACAAATTGGGCAGGTTTTTAATGCCTCAGGGTCCATTAATAGCTGCAGGGTTATGCTCTAATTAATAGAGATATTCCCTTTATTTCCAAACAAGTTTTCAGGGACCCGGATGGCAGATATGTTCTGGTTCAAGGGAGTCTCTGGTCTATGCCTATTTTACTTGGTAGCATTTATGGCCTAACACAGATGATCCGGATTTTACATGAAACTTATTTCTATACTCCTTCCTATGCTTCCCATTGGTATAATAATAGGCTGGGATTTCAATCTGGTTCTTGATACTGAAGTAGACAGGTCTGGTACTGGGTTGAGGGCTTAACGCCTGGACAGAGGGCCTTAGGATTTCCTGGACCAGTGTGGACTGTGTGACGTGTGGCATGTGTTACACTCAAAGGACAGGGAGTACACCTTTAATTCACCAGTGCACAGAACCCACTCTCGCATTGATGATCTTTTCCTCTCTCATGCCCTTTGCCGGATTTTGATCACCTCGATCCAGCCAGGTCCAGTATCTGATCACTCTTGGCAACTTCCAAGCTGGCCTTCCTAGCATTCCCATAAAGAGACCCGATGGAAATTAAATGGTCAGTTGCTCAAAGATACTAAAATCTGTGATCTAATAAGGAGCAGATTGATTTCTTTTCTCCACTAATTCTCTGAGGATATGGCTCCTGATATTTTGTGGGGACTTTCAAATCATACATGAGAGGGATCATTATTAGCTTAGCCACAAAATGGAAAAAAGACTTGAGAGGCAATTATTAGCTTCACTATCTCTAATTAGGTCTTTGGAAACCAGATTATCCACTAACGCCTCAGAAGAAGATATGAGAAGGCTCTTGGTAGCTAAAGATGAATACTTAGACTTAGTGAGGGAAAAAGCAGAATTATCTGTTATTTGTACCAAAGCAAATTATACCGACTAATCGGAAAGGCTGGTCGCCTGTTAGCTTTAAGGTTAAAGCAGCAAGAATCAGTTAGATTTATACCTCCAATTAAGGCTCAGGCAGATGGATCCCTGAAGGTATCCCTTCTGAGATTGTGCAAGAGTTTGCCTGTTATTATGAGGACTTATACAGAGATATGGACAACCCTCCTTCCTTAGAAGAGCTTGAGGCCTACCTGAGGGACTCTTCTTTACCCTCTCTATCGGAATCGCTGGGGAATTTTCTATCCTCACCAATATCATTAGAGGAAATCTCAGAGGTCATTGGGGCTTTGCCTCAGACAAGGTCCCTGGTCCAGACGGTTTTCTGCCTTATTTTATAAAACTTTTCGAGCACAATTATTGCCAGTTCTCCACCGGTTGTATTGCCACATTCTTTCTGGCATGAAAACAGGTGCACACTTGTTTGAGGCCCTGATTGTGCTTCTCCTCAAGCCTGATAAGGATCTGGAATTAGTGCAAAGCTAAAGACCAATATCCTTATTGAATCAAGATGTTAAAATTCTCTCTAAGATATTGGCTGATAGAATAAAATGAATTCTTCCAGACCTGATTAATATGTCTCAGATAGGATTTATGAAGGGACGCTCATCAGCTGACCATCTCACGCACCCTGTCACACGTAGTCTCGGTGTCCAGGGATGCTGCCTTTCCGCGGATTGGTCTCCTTGGATGCTGAGAAGGCATTTGATCGTGTCAATTGGAATTTTCTGTTTCAGGCCCTTAAAGTATATAGCTTTCTCGCTAAATTTATATAGTGGATTCGGCCTTATATCAAACTCCATCTGCCAGAGTCTCTGGCAAGGAGCATTCTCCAAACCCTTTCCTTTGTCTTCTGGTACTCAGCAGGGCTCCCTCTCTCTTTATTTAATTTATACTTAAAGACCCTTATTCAAATATTCTCAATAATCTGGAGATAAGCGTATCCCGATTGGCAATCAAGTGGTGAAGATCACGCTTACCCTGACGATCTCCTTCTTCATTTATCTCATCCTAAAACTTCAATCCCATAATGTTGAAGGAGATCACAAGTTTAGTGTCTCTCGAATTACAAGTTGAATATAACCAAATCCGCCATTTTCCCTCTTAATCATAAGGTTTTAAAAATGATTCATCGTCTTTTGGTCTCGGTTGGTCTCCACTGCGTTCTCAAATATCTTGGCATTAATTTGATGCATAACCCTCCTCCTGGTTTAAGGAAAACCTGAGCCTCTCTCAGGTGATAGCTCAGGATCTCAATAGATGGTCCAAGCTCCCTCTCACTCTCTTTGGGATCGCATTAATATCATTAAAATTAATGTTTTTCTTGTTTATTTTATCCTCTCACTTCTTAACTCCTTTACACCATTATCTTGGTTTCATAAAATGCATGGAATGTTCACAAACTTTATCTGGTCTAGTAAACAAGCCAGGTTAGCATATTACAAATAACTACTCAAAACTAGATGGAGGACTGTGGATCCCCATCTAGTAATTTATTACTGGGCTAGTCATATCGGAAATATTTATGTGGGTTAATCTGGGCCAGGAATATTTAAGACCGGGTCTGGCTCAAAATTGAGCTAGATTTTATTTAATCCGAGAACATAGACCCCTGACATTGTTCTATCTAAAATAGCCTCCTTCTGGATACCATTAGTTGTCCTATTATCCGAATGTCCTCAGAGTTCACACACAGCTTTGTTCATTTCTCCGGTTTTCCCAGAAATGGACTTGTCCCAATCCATTTGGAATTCCCGTCTTTCGCAATAAATAAAAAGATGATATCTCGTAAATGGTTGCCCAGATTGGGATGGGATAATTTCCACTTTTATGGATGACACAGGAATGTCTCTCAGTTTCTAATATCATCCACAAGTTGATATTCCTTAACTCTTTACTTCAGAGTGGCCAATTGAAACATTTACTTTCTACAATATTTGGTAATGTCCCTTCTCGTCCTCCTACTTTTCTGTTTGTATCAGATCTTTCCCTTTATTGGGGTCACCGGGTACTATTTCCAAAATATATCGTGGTCTTATATGAATGGAGATATGGGAAACCAGAAGGCCCTACTAGGCACTGGGTTTCTTCTTCCCTCAATATATCTCCTAACTGGTCAGCTTTATGGAAGTTTTGTCACAGATATGTCTCTCAGGATAGACTCCTTACATAATTCCATATATTGCATAATATGTATTATACCCTGTGAAGCTAAAAAATGGGCCTTATTAGTTGGGGCCTGTACCAGAGGATATCAAGAAGAAGGCACACTTCTTCACGCCTTTTGGTCATGCCCTAAGATAAAGTCATTATGGATGGCCATACAGAATAACCTAGACCCCATACTGGGTTTGCAGGAATACTTCACTCCAGATGTATGTTTGTTGGGGATTTATCCTCTATCAAGGTTAGAATCAGAAGGTTTCATATGTCCATGATTGCACTATCAGTTAAGAAGATTGTGCTTCAGCACTGAGAGATACATTAAGCCCAACATATCAGGAATGGGTTAATGAAATTTTGGCCAACTTCACGTACTGAGAAAGCGATAGCAAGCCTCCACAATAAGTTGCAGTGGTACAACAACACTTGGGATCTCCTTCACATGTTAATTATGGTTAGTGCTGCTAAATGAGTCTGTACATCCAGTGCTTTTTATTTTTGATACCATATTGTATCTTCCTATTTTTGTAAGTACCTTGCTGCTGTATGGGGTGGGGGAGGGGATGGGGACAGCTCATGTATTCTGTGTATAAGCACTGTATGTAGTAATTTTCTGTCCCGTGTATTAATAAAAATGTACTAATAAAATATGAATTATGAAAAGAATTGGATACAATGGACTATCCATCTTAGGGAGAAATTTCCTGTTTGTCCTCAGGACTACCTTATCGCTATGAAATGAAATGTAGTCCTGCTCAATGCAGAGAGCCTGAAGCTCACTGATTCTTCTTCTTGCAGAGGTCATTGCCACTAGGAAAACTGTCTTTCATGTGACAAATTTTAGGTGAGCTGAGGACATAGGCTCAAAAGAAGGTCCCATGAGCTTAGCTATGCACACATTGAGATCCCATGCTGGCACCAGTTCCTATTAGGGGAATACAGATTGACCAAGCACTTGAAGAATCTCCTAAAGATAGCATCTGAAGCTATTATCACATTTCTTCTAGCAGAAATGTAAGCAGATACTGCAACAAGGTGAACTTTCAGGGTGCTGGGCTGCAGTCCCAGGAAGTAAATAAGAGAGGTAATCAAGTACAGCTGGAACGCCAGCCTGTATTGGCACCAGCTCCATAGCTGAGCACCAGATAAAACCTTTTCCATTTTGAAGCATAGGTTTTCTTAGTGGAAGGCTTCCTGTAGCCCCTTGGGATGTCTAAAACAGCTTCAGAGAGGTGTAGACCTGCATATTCTAGGTCTTGAGATTGAGAGACCTGAGATTGGGTACAGAAGTCTCCCTGGTTGAAGGTTAACAGGTTGTGCCTTTGAGAGAGATGCATTGGCTCGGCCACAGACAGGCAGAAGAGAGTACCTTGGCTGCCTGGGCCAGTCCAGAGCTATCAAGATTAGTGATGCTGAGTGGGACCTGAGCTTGAGCAATACCCTGTACACCAGGGAGAAGGGAGAAAAGGCATATAGGTGATTCTCTGACCAGTCCAAAGCCAGGGCATCCAGGGGAGGCGTGCCGATCTGGTGGCCTGCATCAGTATTGTGGCAGGTGGTGGTTCTGGTGGGATGTGAACAAGTCTATCTCTGGGGTGCCCCACCTCCTGAAGATGACTTGCCTGTTCAGAGTCCATTCGTAATGGGCCTGATTGACTTGACTCAGAGCATCTGCCAGGGTGTTGTCCTTTCCTAGTAGATGGATTGCCTCTAGGGAAACTCCCAAGGAGTAAGCCAGGATCCACATTTTCATGGGCCTCAGTGCAGAGAGGTCCTGATCTGGTGCCTCTCTGCTTGTTTATGTAGTACATTGTGGTGGTATCTGTCTGTTCTGACCTGTACCACCTTTGCTTCTACCAGTGTTGTGAAAGCTTTTAGTGTCAGAAACATTGCTCTGAGTTCCAGCAAGTTTATGTGCTGGAGTGACTCTGCACTTGACCAAATGCCCTGGGTTTGTAGTCCCCTAAATTGGCGTCCCACCCCAGGAGAGACGTATCTGTTGTGAGAACAACTGATGAGGACTCTCATTGAAAGGAACCCATTCACTTAGGTTGATTCCTCCTTCCACCACTGAAGTGCTTGTAACAGTTTCTGTTACTGGAATAGGCTTTGAGAGAGGGTCTCTTCTCTTGCACCAGTGTGCCCTTAGGTGGAACTGGATGTCTCTCATTTGGAACCTGGAGCTTAGGACTGCACCAGTGGCTGCAGCCATATGGCCCAGTGGCTGTAGGAACTGCCTTGCAGTTTTGTGCTTGTACAGGCTGAATAAGTTTGCAATCAGCTGGAGACTTCTTACCCTGTCCAGAGGCAGGTAGGCCCCTGCCCTGCAGGGTGTTGATCTCTGCTCCTATGAACTGCAGGACCTGTGCAGGTAGAAGGACTGATTTTTTTGTGATTTATCAAGAACCCCAGGGGCTCCAGGAGCCTTTGGCTGATTTGTAGATGTTGTCTGGCCTGATCTGGTGATTTTCCTACCACCAGCCAGTCCTCCAAATATGGAAATACTGTGACACCCTGTCTTCGAGGTGTGCCACAGCCCTGCCAGGCACTTTGTGAATACCCTTGGGGCTGACGTTAGGCCAAAAGGCAGGGTTGAAAACTGGTAATGGCCTGATGGGAGTCTGAACCTCAAGTATTTTCTGTTGGAGTCCCTTATGGGGATGTGAAAATATGTGTCTTTTAAGCCCAGTGATGCCAACCAATCTACTTTTGAAGTGTTAGCAGTATCAATGACGGAGTTACCATTTTGAACTGCCTTTTTCAGATGCTTGTTCAGGGCCCTGAGGTCCAAGAGAGGCTGTCACTCCCATTCTTCTTTGTGGTGAGGAATACCTGGAGCAGAAACCCCTTACTCTGCTGAATTGGAACAGGTTCCACTGCTCTTAGCAGCAGCAGGTTTCGAATCTCTGCCTCCAACAGCTTCTTTTCTGTGAGTTTCTTTCTGTGAGGGAGAGTGAGCTGAACACCCTGTTTTTGAAAGAGAAAGGGATCTGAAGTTCAGAGACAGTCCCTGACTCATTACCTCCAGGACCCACTTGTCTGTGGTAATGTTTTGCCAAGCCTGGAGGAAGTAAGACCTCCATCATCATTGACGTTATGAGGATCAACTGCCTGACAGGTAAGGAGGAGGCGGCCTGTGCAGACATGTCAGGTTGTTTGCTTTGTCTGGGGCTGAGACTGGGTTTGGGACTTCCACCTAGAACCTCTTCTACCCCTACCCCTGAAGTACCCCTGCTGTGGGTACTGTTGATATAGGTGCAGCCACTGGTAGGAAAGGGGCCTCATTGTGGAAGGACCTGCCCATGCCTCCCTTCCATAGGGTTTGGTGAATGGTGAAGCTTCTCTTTAGCAGAGTTGCTTCTGAATGTGGCCTTATATTCATCCACCTTTTTCTTATAAGCCACTGTTGACTCCCCAAAAGTGCATTTCCTCCAGAGGAAAGTCAAGAGTCTTTAACTGGGTATCCTGAGTTAGATTTGTAGCTGTTAGCAAGGCAAATCTCCTCTAGGTAACCATATTCGCCATCCATCTGGCTGCAGTGTCATTTTGTCAGCAGCCATCTGGAACTGGTATTTAGCCACCTCTAAACCAAATCTGGCAGTTTCTGCCAGGTCATCAGACAAAGGTGAGGGGCTTTCTGTACCATGGCCAATACCAACTGCCACAAGGACTTCTGGTACTGGGAAGCGTAGGCCTGGAAATTTGCCTGTTTTATGGCCAAAGAAGCTGACAAATGCCCCTTCTTTGCCATACTGTCAATCTTTCTAGAGTCCTTATCTGGCAGATCAGAAGCTAGAGGGACCCTAGCCTTATCACAGGCAGCTGTTTGTACCACCCCTGGTGGTCACGGTGGGTAAACAGAAACTCTGCCCTTCCCATTCCATTTGGTATTTTTATCTGTCCTCTCGTCATGAGTGGGGTAGAGTCAGGGTTCTAAGATTTTCAAAGCATTTGTTTTAAAGAATTTATTGACAGGCAGGAGATGTGCTCTTGTAGGGATTAACCCCATCATTTCGAGATATTCCACCTTTTCTTCATCTTCTATCTCCTCCTTTCCTTTGTGGTGATGTCTAGGGCATCAGCCATCTCCTCACAAGGGTAAAATGTGAGGAATAATCCTCAGAGGTTCTAGGAGGAGAGTCGAACTCCTGTTCAGGGATACCTCAGGTTGATAGGTTCCCCTTCCTCCTCCTCACACTCACTAAAATTCTCCTCCTCCATAAAGGATGATCTCTTTGTGCTGCCAGTCTGTCCGACAGAAGCCTGGACAGGTGGCTGCTGGTCAGTGGGCACAAGGCCTTGCAAGGCCTGTATCACTTTGAATGCCTGAGCAATTTCTTGGGGAGAAGGCAAAGTCAAGCAGGCACAGAAGTCCCCTTTACTACTTGGGGATTCTGTGTGCTTCAATTTTTAGTTTTCTTTGAGGGAACCAGGAGTCAGCCACTTCAGCAAGCCTCTTAGTGCCTTTGTCACCCGTCTCAAAGGTTGAGGCAACAATTGAAGTGGTTTCACCCACAGTAGAAGGTGCACCATGAGCAGACAGAGAAGCACCAGGACAACCATGGAGCAGAGCAACAGAGCAGCAGAGGGCACAGCGCAGAGAGGTGACCCAGGGACAGAGCCAGGGAAGCATAGTGACAGGCCACAGGAGGCCATCACCAGCTGAGCACAGCAGGGTGCACACAGGCACCCAGACCCCCACCCCAGAACATAACAGCGGCACAGACAGTAGGCAACAGGGGTACCAATGATGGACAGAAGGCCACCAAGGCGCCCCCACAGGCTGCAGGCAGTGCCCCCTGCACATCCAGACCAGAGCAGGCCACACCCAGGACCATGCAGCCATACACACACCCACCCATCACACAACCCAGACAGCCGCCCCATGGGCAGCCAAGGCACAGCCACTGACCAAGAGGAGGGAGATCACCACAATGGGACACACTGCAGCATACAGCAGTGATCCACAGAAGCACAACACATGCCCCTACACATGCACACCACATGGACAGGCACTGGGCCACTGCAGCATGGCTCCTCACACCACCTGCAAAGCAGACACAAACACTGGCAGGTATGTCAAATGTAATATATTGGGCAAAACAACTATTTACATGAGAAGGGTATGGGAGTGTAGAAAAGTGAGGAGGGTAGGGAACAGGGACTGTACAGTGGGAAGAGGGACTGGAGGGGTTACGGCTTGGAAAACAAGGAAATCAGGGCCTGACTAGCGGCAGCCACAGCCTGCCACCCCTGCAGGCGTCGCTGCCTCCTGTCCGCCAACAGCATCCACCAGACCTGCAGCACCACCTCCATCATCATTGATGTTATGAGGATCAACTGCCTCAGGATCCAGCAGTAGAGGGGCCTCCTACGCTGCTGCTGGACACCTAGGACAAGGGACAGGACAGATGATCAGTGCAACATCCCAAGGAACCATGCCCATCCACAGCACGCACTAGCAGCGGGAACACCCCGGAGGGCCACAGACCACCCAGAGGTGTGGACCAATGCCCACCAGTAATGCAGCACACCACATCAGCACACAGTTGTGGTCCCTGACGACAGTGGCTATCCAGCTGTGCCTTGGCAGTCACATGGCACAGTGCTCCAGCAGCACCACAGCAACATCAGTGGCAGTCGGGCACACACCCACCCCACCAGCAGCTGGCACATGTGTCCAATGGATGCACCACAGTGACGGGCACACACATAGTCGACACACACAGCTGCCACAGCACATGGCACAGGCAGCCATGCCCATACTCACGCCCTTGCCACCTCCCAATGACGGTGCGAAGGACAATGTCAGTGCCTACCTGTCCTCTGTGTCCCCACTGGTGCCGAAGCCGCTCCTCCACCCCAGGCCTCTGTGGCCTGGTATCCTGCCAGCGCTGCTCTTCTCGGTCTTCAGGCCCTGGGAATGGAACAGAAACAGGTACACATTAGTAACCAACCACAACAGCTGCCCACCACCCCCACCCCTGTGCACATGGTGAGCCCCTGCCCAACACGTTCTACACAGTGACATCACAACTCAAGTGGTGGAGGGTGATGCCACCCGCAATGTGCACAATGACAGTACACTGCCCTGCAGGACATGCCAGCAGCCTAGCCAACACCATAGTACAGCACAGGGCACACATGCATGATGGGTCTACTCACCTGACTGTGGCACAAACCCATGCCTGACGTGCACCTCCAGCCTCCTGAGGCATTCTAGGTCCCTCCGAGCAAGGTCCCTGTAGTGGTGGTGACATTGATCCCCCATCCTGGCTAACTCTGTGAGCTGCCGCAGTGAGGAGCAGCAATGGCCTCAACACAGCCACCCACGGCTGCTGCAGTGGCACCTGCCCAAACAGTTGGGGTGTGTGGGGCTGGATGCAGGCCACGAGGTTGACTAGCTCAACCTGCGCTCAGTTGACCGCATGTCCTGCTCGCTGCTCTGCCGTGTTTCAGGTGTGAGCTGCGGAGCAAAATGGCGGCAGTAGGCACATGTGACCACAGAATGCACCAGATGCACTGGATGAGGGACATGCGCTGTGTCTGCCCATTGTGCAGTCTCGGAGATGCGTGGCATGGGTGTGGCTAGGTGGGGTCATGGGTGGGGTCACCAGAGGCAGAGGTTAGAGAAGGGGTCAGAGGTTGGCCGCACAGTGTGCACATGCGCAATAGTAGGCATGGCAAACCATGTGCCATGGCCCTTATCGCACAGCCAGCGCAGCAATGCGTAATAGGTGACAATACTCCATCCAGTACATGTGAACTATGGTCCTGCGCACCATGCATGGGTGTACATTGCACCACGACTATTCAGCTGACACATGCAAATTAGCTCATCAGCCAATGCGTGGTGCACGAGGAATTAGCATGTCATTACTGTTGCTCCAAAGCTCATTTGCATGCGTTGCACTATAAAAGTGCCACGGATCAGCACAGGCCATGGACCAGTATTGCATCCTTGTGGTAAGTTGTGCATGCTGCTGGAGCATGATGAGCCCAGCCAGCACAGAAGGGGGATGGAATAGGGTGCTGCTGCCACTGGCACACTATGCTCTCTATGACTACAGGAAGCAACATGTAAGAACATGAGGAGGGTGAGAAGCATGGTCTTGCTTGTAAGCACAGGCCCAACTCTCACAAAGGCACAGAAATAGAGGCCTTGTTCAGGCCTACTGACAGGGAGCAGCTGTTGAGTGGTGCCATGGGCACACCACCAGCCAGGGCTGGGGCCTGGGAGGAGGTGGCAGCATGTGTGAACCAGCAGGGCAGTCACCAGTGGTCAGCGTAGAAGTGCTGCAAGAAGGTGTGCATGGACAAGAGGCATAAAGGAGAAGGTGGCAGCCATCCATGCGGCCAAGAATGCCACCGGAGGGGGCCTGAAGATGCTCCACAACTCACGGCGCAGGTGGAGTTGGTGGCAGCCACCATGCACTGCAGCTCTGTGGAAGGTGTGCCTGGATGAGGATTCCAGATGGGTGGCAGCCCATCACTGCATGGTACATACGCTGGCCACGCACAGCATGCAGTGGTTGGGTGGCACACATGGGCAGTGCATCACTGACACGCCTTTCTTCTCTTTCAGCACTGACATGCCTGTGTGTGGACGATGGGGCACTGGCAGCCACCGTGAAAACAGGACCAGCCCCAGAGGACCAGTCATCTACCTCCATGGGCATCCGGGTGCCTGATAGACTGCAGCACACCACCACTGTCCAGGCGGATATCCTGGTATGTGGTCGGATGAGGACCCAGATGTGTTTCTATAGGATGCCAGTCTTGGCGTCCCTCTGCATGGAGTCACAAATTGGGGTGGGGTCCTATGCCAATGATGACCTCACCTTAATCCTGGACAGCATGGGCACTGTTGTGGGGAGATGCCCATACCAGACACCAACACAGGCAGCACACCCAGCAAACCTGACAGCAGGGGAACAGCTGCCTGATGCCACTGGGTGCAGCTATGTGCACTGCCACAGCTGTGCCATGTGGTGGTGCAGCCACGCAGGTGCCGAGCCATCAGCAGCTGAACGGGCAACAGTAGCAGGCTGTGGGTGCCACAGGGCAGCCAGATGCAGAGTCTGTCACCGCGGTGCCAGCTAGGGACATACCCCATGAAGACCCACTGTGCAGCATCCACCAGAGAGTGGGGCTGCACAGCATGGCTGGTCACCACAGGAGGGCCGGCATCCTGCCCAGGAACCCCAGGATGCTGACCTGCTGGCTGAGCACACCCATTTGCTGCAGCCTCCATGGACTAACAGGTGCAGCTTGCCACTGGGTGTGCGACTGCATGTGGAGGTGCACCAGGCAGCCAAGCAGTGTGAGAGGGCACTGCGCGCAGCTCCTGGAGGTGATACAGAGCATGCAGGAGGCCACGACTGCATCCCAGGATCACATTGCCAATGCAATCATGGATGGCCTTGTACTGCTGGCTGCCACAGGTGTGGCCAGCCACCACAGACCCTATGCAGTGCACTGTCACCTCATGATCCCAGCATCGGTGACACCCACACTGTCGATGCTGGGATCTGATGGATAGGCATGCCTGGGGCAGGCCTGTTTGGGCACCTACGACCCCACGAGGACCTGGTTACAGTCCCACAGTTCAACCCCGGGGGCTGTTGCAAACACTTCCGTGGCCGATGAGCAGCCTGTGACTGCCGAACAATCCTGCAGAGCCACCCCCATAGCTGCCGCGGCCATGGTTCTGCCGGCAGCCCTGATGTACATGCCACCCTGACTGCAGTCTGCAACTGCTGCCCTGTGCATGCATGGATGGCATGTGTGTGCATACCTCTGGTGTGGTGCCAGCGTGTTGCACTGCATGCTGCCCATGTGTGTGCCTGCCCAGCCACTGGACTATGTGGTGTGGGCATGATGAGGCAGTTCAGCACCAGTTGTGCCTGTGCATTGGTGCAGTGCATCTGATCCCCACCACGTGCCAGTGCCTGGGTATGTGGTGCGTGGGTGTGTGTGTATGTTGCTGCGTGATGCGTGTGTGCAGTTGTGTGTGGTTGTGTGCCACTGACTCCCTACCCCTGCACCACACCTCTGTGTGTGCATACCCATTGCCATGCATGCCCCTGCTTGTGTGCTGTACCTGTGTGTGTGGTTATGCATGGTTTCTTGCCACTAACTGCACACACCATAGTGTTCTGTGGCGACGGTGTCACGATGCTGGTGTGTGCCATCTGTTGTAGCCAGGGATCCCTCCTCCGGGCTGTCCACCACCCTCCAGCCCATTGTCTCCGTCGTCCCCACTACTGTCGCCCCTCATGAGCCTTGACAGCTATCCCATGGCCAATGGCCATGTTGTGCAGTATGCAGCAGGCCAGGAATAGGCCACAGGCTTTCAAGGGGCTGTACTATAGGGTACTGCCAGACCTGTCTAGGCAATGAAACTGTGCCTTCAGCATGCTAAATACAGGCTCAGTGATGTTGCATATGCTGGTGTGTGCCTCGTTGTAGCGTTCCTCTGCTGGGGATGATGGGTGCCGGTCGGGGTGAGCAGCCAGGGCCTCAGTAGATAGGCAGTGTCTCCTGTGTGGATAATGACATGGTTAGCCCTCTGCCATCCTTTGCTGTGCCCCTTGCCTGTCCCTGGCACCCTCACTAGTATGCCCACCCTGCCCTCCCCATCCCATGGCCTGTTCTGGCTGTCATCCCTTGCCCATCCCATACTCACCCACTAGGTGGCCCATGGAAATGTCCCTTGCTCAAACCTGTGGTACAGCACAGAGCTGATGAATACATCATGTGCACTCCCAGGGTGTGTGGCACAGACATTGGTGATGCACCCTGTGGCATTGCACACCACCTGGCAGTTGACACTGGGAACTGCTTCCTATTGATGTAGGCCACACCCTCAGGGCCAGGTGGTGTGCGGATGCCCATGTGGGTGCAGTCAATGGCCCCAAGCATTCCAGGTATACGTGCTACCCTGTGGAAGTCCTGCATGGTTGCTGTCTGCTCCACCTGTGTGCTAGGAAATGGATGTATTCAAGCATGGCAGCAGAGCATTGAGGAACTATGTGAGGAGGAATGACGTGGCCAACTGGGTTATGCCTGTGGTATCCCCTGTTGGTCTCTGGAAGGTGCCCATGGTGAGCAGGCACATGACAGCTGTCACTTTGGTCTCCACAGACATTGCATGGCTCCGTCTTGTGGGTGCCTGCATCTCCTCACTGCACAGCTCACAGAGTTGCCTCACAATGGCCCTCTTCATGCGGTACCATTCCACATTCTCTATGTCGGAGAGTTCTCAAAGGTGGTGCAGGCATGGTGCCACCTGCTCCAGGCATACTGCCTTCTCGGCCACATCGCTGTTCCTCCTGCCCCTCCTGCCCTGTCACACCCCATCTTTACAGCCTCCATCATAAAGGCGCACTATCCATGGCCCCTGATGTCCTATATCTCCCTGGGTGGTCGGCTGCTGTGGGCTGTGTGCCACCCTGGTGCATTGCCTGGCACTGTGCCTACCTGTCCATCTCACTCTCTCTGCCCCATCTCCCTCTCACGGCCACATCATTCCTCTCCTCTGTGGCTTCCTCTGTCTGTGTGTATGTGTGTGTGTGTCTGTCTGTCTGTCTCTCACTCGCTCTGTCCCTCTCAGTCTGTCTTGCTGTCTGTCTGTCCTTCCTTCTTTCATTTATTCTGTCACTCTCACTCTCTCCTCTCGCCTGCTGCAAATGCTGTCTGTGTTCGTGTTCAAGTTCAAGTTTATTGCTGAAAGACTCTGTTGAGCAAGCTCATTCACAATGAGGTCCTGAGGCATACACATACAGTTCGCAATTACATAGACAGGATATACAAATGTGGACAACAGAAAGAAAAATATATAAAATTAAGAGGTATACACAATAGAAGTTAAGAGGTATACACAATAGAAGTTTTGTGCTTGCGCCCTGTATTTATAGGTTCAAGTCTGCTTGACGATCTCGATTTTCTCTGCATTGCACCATGGTGCCACAGTTGAATATCGCACTGTGCTGGATATTCATGGGCACACCCGCACTTGCACCTGCTTTCATTATAGTTGCACATTGCGCAATGGGATTTGCACCTGTGCAATGACTCCCACTGAATATTGCTCCTTGGCGCAAGTCCGCACTTGCACCGTGCAACTCAGTTGCACCATGCACAACTGCTTTGAATATCCTGGCCAATGAGTACAAGGCAGCAAATGAAATAAAGGATACTTATATATATTTTTATATGTTTCTTCACGTCACAGGAACAAGTAGAAGAGCGAGACTCTGAGTGATCAGACTTTTTAGGTGTAGAGTGGAATCTGAGGTGTTTCAGAACATTGGCAGTTAGTACAGGGCAGCGTTTGAAAAGTTGTCACGTGCAAAGAGTTCCATCATTTGCATGTGTTATATTCTCTCCAGGCAGTTCTGGCTAAAGGGCATACTGCAGAAAATTATGAGTACCTGAGTATTACTAGGGTTAGAACATCAGAGCAGTGATTGGGTGAGAGATGATTATGAGGTGCCTTCCCTGAATTAATATCCCTGGGTGACCACAGATTGTATTGTAGCCGGGGAACCCAGACACACTGGAGTGATGAACAAATGTGCATGTTAACATGCTGTTCGTGACCATGTCTCAGAATATCAATTACACAATAGGGAAGGTGAAAACAGTTGCAAAAAGTGGCAGCTAGGAACCAGATGAAGCCACGTCAGTCACCCACAGCCATTGTTAGTCCTTGCTTTGTCCCTACCCTGTCCTTCTTTCTGGCTCCCAGACAATCCACAATAGCTGGATAGTTAACAGGGACATATTCCTGCCAACGAGCTGTAAGGTGTGGCCCTACCCCAGGAGGAAAATCTGGGAGAGGGGGTACCAGAGCCAAGGTGAGGTGAGGGAGGCAAATAAGTAGGTGGCTAGAGAGGGACTCTATGGCCAGGTAGGAGGCTAGTGACATTGGCCAAGGAGATCTAAATGATGTGGTTAGGAAGGAAAAACATGTTTAAAAAGAAAACATGAAAAGAAGAACAGGGAGGAAGAGGGCAAAAGGAGGGAAAGATTGTGATTGAGAAAAAAAAGGAGGAGGAGGATAAAAATTACTGACCGTAGTAATGAGTCTTCTTCACAAGAGTGTATTTGTGAGTCATACCTTCAGCAGAAAAATAAATTTACCATTGCAATGTCAGAGGGACTGTGGACTAGCTGCAGATTTTGAATTTTCACATTCTAAAATTTATGCCATGGGCAACAAATGTTGCTATTTGTATGACATCACAAATTCACTCTCACTGCGAAAATGAGAGAGTTATCCAAGAGATCTATAGAGAGAGGAGAGGGAGGAAGTTGAGAAAAGAAGGAGATAAATGGGAGGGAAGAGAGGAAATGGGAGAGTGATACTAGTTAAACAGGACACAGAAAGGGAGAGATGGAAAACGAGAGACAGGATCTGAGAAAAGGAGAGGAAAAACGGAGTGACAGAAAGGAGTCAAAGAGGATGATGCAAGGAATGGAAAGAAGAAAAGAAAACAGTAAAGGGAAAGACAACAGAGAAATAGAGGAAAAGGGAAGAAAGGGTAGAGAGATTGACAAAAGGAGGGATGGAAGGAAAGGAGAGAATTTCAAGTTATAGCTAGAGACCTGTGTTTTTCTTAAATAAGAAATAGCAAGAAATAACAAAAATTAAGGTATGAAAATAAATAACAAAAATTAAAGGTATAACAAGAAACTCAAGGTATAACAAGAAATATAGAAACATAGAAGTTGACTGCAGATAAGGACCATAAGATCCATCCAGTCTGCCCATTTCTTTTCTACCTTATAAATGTGCCATCGGCCTTTGCTCTGTCAGTGGCCTATCTATTCATACTCATCTGTATTGCTCCTTTATGCCTATCTCATGCCTGTTTGAAGCCCTGCACTGTATTCATAGTTAGTTACCACTTCCTGAGGTAGGCTGTTCCATGCATCCACTCCCCTTCTGTGAAAAAGAACTTCCTCACATTACCCCTTAATCGGCCTCCCTCTAATCTCATGCTGTGTCCTCTTGTCCTGCTATTTTCTTATATTGAAACATGTTATTCTTTCACCATGTTAATGCCCTTAAGGTGTTTGAATGTTTCAATCATATCACTCTCTCCCTCCTTTGCTCTAGGGTATACATATTGAGCTCCGTTAATCTGTCCTCGTATGTCTTCTGATGCAGTCCCTGCACCATTTTGGTTGCCCTTCTCTGGACTGCCTCAGATTTGTTAATGTCCTTGTGAAGGTGTGGCCTCCGCACTGCACCCAGTACCCAGATAGGCCTAATCAGTGTCTTGTAAAGAGGGATTATTACCTCCCTCTTACGATTTGTGATACCCCCTACTAATGCACCCTAACATCCCCCTAGCCTTACCTACTGCTTTAGAGGTCTGCTTGGATGATTTCAGGTCATCGGTGATGATGTTGCCCAAGTTTCTTTCTTCCTTTGTGACTGCCAGCAACTCCTCCCAGCCTATAGGTGACTTCTAGGGTTTCTCCTTCCTCGTGCATGATCTTTACTCTTTGCATTAAATCCCAGTTGCCACTCTTCCGACCATTTTGCTAGTTTATCCAGATCTCTTCTCATTCTGCCCACCCATCTGGATCATCTACTCTGTTACAGATCTTGGTGTCATCTGCAAATAGACAAGCCTTACCCTCCAGTCCATCTGCAATGTCACTGAAGAAGATATTGAAGATAACTGGCCCCAGGACTGATCCTTGAGGTACCCCACTTGTGACTTGCATCTCTTCTGACTGTATACCATTTACCACCACTCTCTGTTTTCTGCCTGTCAACCAGTTTGCCACCCAGTTGACCAACTTCTGACCCACCTCGAGCCTATCCAGCTTATTTATCACTCTTCTATGTGGAAGTGTGAAGCTTTGCTGAAGTCAAGGTAGGTGACATCAACTGCTCCCTATTGGTCCACCACTCTGGTTACCCAGTCAAAGAAATCTATGAGATTAGTTTGACAGGACCTTCCTTTGTAAACCTATGCTGTCTTGGATCCTGTGCTCCTATGGATTCTAGGTGTTGCACTATCCTTTCCTTAAGGAGTACCTCCATAATCTTGCCCACTATTGAGGTAAGACTGACTGGTCTGTAGTTTCCTGCCTCCTCCCTGCTACCACTCTTGTGGAGCAGGATCACATGAGCCCTTCTCCAGTCTTCTGGGACCTCTCCTGTGCTCAGAGACTCACTAAACAGTTCTGCTAATGGCTCTGCTAGTTCCACCCTTAGATCCTAGTACCCTGGGATGTATGCCATCAGGTCCCATTGCCTTGTCCACCTGAGCTTAGTGAGCTCTTCTAGGACCCCTTTCTTGTGAAGGGAGTAGTGCTCACCTCCCTCCCCAGTGTCCATGGTGCTGATCTGTGGGCCCTGCCGTGCCTTCTCTTCAGTAAATACTGAGCAAAAGTATCTAAGGATGAGTTTACAGGGTCCTCTCCTCACATGCCCCTTTTCCTCCTTTAAACAAAGAAACATAGACTTTGACGGCAGATAAGGACCGCTAGGCCCATCTAGTCTGCCCATTTCCCTACCTACAGGATAGGCCGCAGATCCTAATTAACCAACAGCCTATTTCTTCCTACCCCCCACAAGAATTGCCTTATGTCTGTCCCATGCATTCTTGAAATCTCCCACAGTTTTAGACCCACAACCTCTTCAGGAAGGCTGTTCCATGCATCCACTACCCTCTCTGTGAAATAATACTTACTCACATTGCCCTGAACCGCCCTCCTTCTATCTTTAAATTGTGTCCCTTGTTCTTGTAAGTCTCTTTTTCTGAAAGATGCTACCCTCTTGGACTTTGTTGATTCCACTGAGGTACTTAAAAGTTTCTATCATGTCCCCCTTCTCCCTTCTTTCCTCAAGAGAATACATATTAAGCTCCTTTAGTCTCTCCTCATACGGCGTCTCTTGCAGACCCTGCACCATTTAGTTGCCCTCCTCTGGACTACCTCTATCCTGTCTATGTCTTCTACGGAGATGAGGTCTCCAGAACTGGACACAGTACTCCAGATGGGGTCTCACCAACTGTCTGTACAGAGGGATAACAACTTCCTGTTTTCTGCTGCTGATGCCTCTCCTATACATCCCAGTATACCCAGCCCTCCTACTGCCTTCTCACATTGATTGAAAACCTTGAGGTCATCTGATATGATTACCCCAGGTTTCTTTCCATTTTTTGACATTACTACCTCCCCCATTGTAATCTTCCCTGGGTTTTGTTTCCCAGATGCATTATTTTGCACTTCTTTTGCATTGAATCCTAGCTGCCATACTTCTGACCATTCCTCCAACCTTGCCAAGTCCCTTTCATCCTTTCCATGCCTCCTTGTGTATCAACCCTGTTGCAGATCTTTGTGTCATCTGCAAAAGGCATACTTTCCTTCAGTCCCTCTGCAATGTCACTGATGAAGACAGTAAAAGGACTGGACCCAATACTGAACCCTGCAGGTTCCCACTAGTAACCCCTCTTTCTTCAGAGTGGACTCCATTTACAATTACCTTCTGTGTCCTGTTGTGCAGCCAATGTTTTACCCAGGCTACCACCCTGGGACCCACTCCCAGGCTGGTTAATTTGACTATTAATCTTTTGTGTGGGACTGTGTCAAATGCCTTGCTAAAGTCTAGGTAGGCATGTCCACAGCCCCTCCCTGGTCTACTACTTTGGTCACCCAGTCAAAGAAATCTATTAGATTCATCTGACATGACCTTCCGCTGTGAGCCCATGCTGCCTTGGGTCCTGTGCCCCACTGGCCTCTAGGTACTCAACTATTCTTTCCTTCAAGTGACTCCATCACTTTCCCTACCACAGAGGTCAGACTGACAGGTCTGTAGTTTCCTGCCTCTGTCTTGGTCCCACTTTTGTGAAGGGAATACATCCGCCTCCTCCAGTCCTCGGTACCACACCATCCTCCCATGATTTATTAAAAAGTAGCCAGTGGTTTCACTAGTTCCTCCCTTAGTTCTTTTAGAATTCTGGGGTGAATTCCATCAGGACCCATTGCTTTGTCCACCTTCAGTTTAGGAGTTCTTGCAGAACCCTTTCTTCTGTGAAAGGACTGGGATCGCCCTCTTTCAAAGAGTGCTTCTGTTAATTGGATTAGGCACTTCCCCTCCTCTTTTGTGAATACTGAGCAGAAATAGTCGTTCAGTATCCCTGCTTTTCGCTGTCCCCTCTGCCCACCCACCGTTCATTCTATTCAGCCTCACTATCCCCTCCTTTGTCTTTCTCCTCGCTGATGTACCTATAAAGGTTTTATCCCTTCTTAACTGAGTTGGCGATCTTTTCCTCAGTTTGGCCCTTTGCTATTCTGACTTCCCTCCCTGCTTCCTTCTGCCTTAACTGGTACAGCTCTCTGTCCTGCTCCTTCTGTGTTTCCTTATACTTCGGAATGCTATATTTTTCTTCCTGACTTTCACAGCCACCTCTTTTGAGAACCATAGTGGCTTTTCTTTCATTTTGATTTATTTGCTTCACACAAAGGCTTGATGCCTCTGTGATGGCAGTTTTGATGATTCCCCATTGTTGCTCCACACCTCCTTCTAGCCTGTTTGCTAGTGCTTTTCTGAGGCACTCTCCCATCTTGCCAAAGTCAGCCCTCCTAAAGTCCAGTACCCTCACTTTGTATGGCTTGACTCTGTAGCTGAGTTTAATGTGAACCACACTGTTTGATGGTCACTTGTCCCCAGATGGCAACCCACTTCTAGATCAGAGATCCTCTCACTGCCCCGTTTGAGAGCACGAGGTCTAAGATTGCTCCCTCACGAGTGGGTTCTGAAACTAGCTGTCTAATGCCTGCCACCTGTAGGGCATCAAGAATAGCCCTGCTCTTGGATGTTCCCATGGTCGCGGAACACCCAGCCTCTCCTATGCCATAGATGGGCAGCACCTCCGAGAAGGTTACTGTGCATGCTACTTGACTAAGGTCCCTCCCAATTCCATAAACTCTTCCTGCACTTCTCTAATTCCTCTCTTAGCCAGGTCATTTGTCCCTAGGTGGACAATGACATCTAGCTCCCTCCCTGTGCAGCTGCTCTGGCAATCCTGAGGATTCGCTCCCTGTTCCTCCAAGCCATGGCGCCAGGCAGGCAACTCACTTCCCTCTCCCCTTCCTCCCCCAGTTCTACCTTCCTAACAATGGAGTCCCCCACCAGGAGTTGTTTCCTTCCCCTGCAGGGTCCCCTGCCACCCTCCTGTGGGTCTCCTTGTGGAGGTTCCCAGCATCCTCCTTGGTCTCCACTGCAGGTGCCTCCATAGAGGAACCACACTTTGCCAGAATGGCATAGGAATTGTAGAGAGGGGTACAACTGGAGGGATGTGCCTCTGTTCCACCACCCTCACCTCCCTGAGCCCACTGTGGTCCAACCGCTCTTCTTTCTTGGCAACCTCTGAGGCAACGGCAGAGGCACTGGTGGTCCCTGGATGGAAGGAGGTCCCACAAATCCTGGCCAACTCAGCCTGTAGATGAGCAACCGCCTCCCTCAGCCCAGAGAGGTGCTTGCAGATGGGACGACACCGCATCCTCCAGAACGTCTCCTGGAAGACTGCTGCTCCACAGCCACTGCACTGCACCGCACCACCCAATCATGTCTTATTTCTGGCCCTTAACTTTTGCAATCCTTACTCTTTCCTCTGTTTTTTTTTCTCTCCTTACTTTCTGCCTGTGTGCCCTTTAAGCTCCTGATTGTCCTGTTCTGAGACAAGAATATCCTATATTTCTCAGTAGACCAGTTACTTGCTCAGAGGCAGACCTCCAGCAGCTAGAGGGGCCAGAGAGCTACTCTTGCCCTTCTAGGATGGTGGATCTTTGGTGGTTCTGTGGATCACTCACTTCCTGCTCCCAAACAGGAAGTTCCTGTTGTCAGTCAAATCCTGTGCCTATAAAAATAGAACTAGCAAACTAGCTTTGGGTGGGGGGTGGAGGGAGGGAAGGAGGGCAATATAGTCCCAGTAGAGAAGTTCAGTCACACAGCAGTCCTTTCTCCTGGTGTCTTCTGCCAAGCTATTGGCAGAATAGCTGAGCTAGCAATACCCCCTCTGGACTTTCTCCTTTCACTAATGTATCTATAGAAAGTCTTGTCACCTTCTAGCAAGAAATTCAGCATTTAAAAGGAATAAAATGAAAAAACACATGAATAAAGTGAAAAATCTGCTTTTGGCAGGCAAAATCTAAATAAATGCTTGCAAAAGTTGTTGTTTAGGCTCCATTGTTACCACAGAGATGGTCCACAAGGAAGCAGCAGTGGAATTGTTTTAGTCACAAAACCTTGCAAGACCATAGCATAATGCTGCTTAATACAATGTAGTATAACTAGGAATGTGATTTATAAGTTCATTTTAGGTAGGTTATGAATGTAAATGTGATAAGAAACAAAACTAAATTTTCAATGAATAAAAAGAAATAACAAGAAATTCCAGAAAAATAAAAATAAATTATAAAAATAAAAAAGAATTTCACAGGTCTGTAGTTATAGCATTTAGTTCTTATCTTTCCAAAGCCCAGTGTGTCTTCTCCCCAGTTCCAGCAGCTCACAGGCAAGGAATTAATTTCTCAGCCCACACAGATTTCCAGGCCACAGTATATCTTTAATCTCTCCTGCAGCTACTGGTAAAGCACTTGGACAACCTTGAAACAATTTCTTTTTCTGGGCCAGATTACCAAAAACATAAAGGCTGAGAACTGGAATACACTGCATACTACCACCCACACCCTATCCCTTTGCTTCTAGGGGCTTATTAACTCTGTTTTCAGGTCATAATCAATAGTAATAGCAATATGTAATGCGTGCCTCTCTAAGCTATTTGCTGGCTGCCAACTAATCAGTGATTTGATTACTCCTTCCATAATTCCAATCAGCCTCACTGAGTGAGAAGTTGATAAGTTATGAAAGAGCTTTGGAGCTGTAATATTTCAATGCAATCCTATTTATATTTAATAAACAATACTTTTGCTTCACTCATTCTTATTACTTATGCCATTTCCATGAAAACTGCATATCTGTTCTTTGGACTTCCTATTCTGCTGCATCCTTTTATTGAATCTGTACATTTGATATTATATTCCTTCATCACATTGCAGTACAACAATATAATTCAATTTATTTAATATGTAGCATGGCTCATGCACAGTATTATAAAATGCTTTACAGAGTAATCACAATAAAATATGTATTATGTAAACTAAACCAATGAACATGAAACAAAATGCAAGAGATAATGCATGAAGTAAATAGCCAAATAAGTGCCACTAAAACAGTATATTAAATATAATGAACATTTATTATGGATAATATTACAATTAATGCTACAAGTAACCTCACCTACATTGATATGCCTTCTCTTCCTTTTCCTTCCTTTCCCCTTCATACAGTACCAGATACAACCTCTTTCAACTCTGCTAGAAGTCCCCTTGTCCCCTCACCACTCCTCTCTCCCACCTAACTGTAGCCAAACCCAACTCCCACCCCTCCATTTCCTTCCAACCTTTGCCTCCCCACTTCCTTCCTGCTTCTTAGACAGTTACATTGTTCCTTCCTCTGCCTACCCCCTTCCCTCTCTCCATTCCCACCTCCCCACAAAATAAAGCATACCCCAGGCTGCTTATGTCCTCAAACAATCCCCAACAATGCCTACCCTAGACTGCTTCTACTCAAACTGTTTCCCCGACTCTATAGTTTGTTCTGATTAGAAAATTCAACTGCTATCTTCAATTCTGTATGTATTGTTATAACTGTTTCCCATTCTCCTCAAATGTACTTATTGTTGATTTTTGAATGTTTGCCCAATATGTTATATGCCCTTGCACTAATCCTTTCTGATGTGGAACCTCTGTAAAAAGCCTCTGGCTCAAATGTATTGTAATCCGAGAGTTAAATAAAATTAAAATAAATCAAAAAGTGCTGTACATAAAATACTTAATGGAAAAATTGCTTTGAAAGACAGAGACTCAAGAAAAGGGTAGATAAGCAAGAGGAATAAGGGCTCAAATCACAAAGCCTACAATATGTGCTCTGCATGGCTTATGTGTGTCAGAATGCTGCTTAGAGGTTGCCAGTGAGGCCACTGCAGCACTGAGCATCCAGCTCACATGCCCTCCATTTTATTACAGTACAGACATTTTGTAGAGCTACACATGTTACTGGGTCAGAGAACATGCTTGGGGGTAGCTGCAACCTATAGTAATAAATAAACCACATAAATGTCACTGTTGGCACTCAAGGTGCAGCCTTACACGGGATGGATATTGCTTAATGGGCCACCTCCGCTGCCTCAGCATGTCTTTGGGCCAGGAGTACCCCTGTTATGTAATGTCAGACCATTCCCTGACATTCTCTTTGCCATTTAGAGCCTGACTGAACAGGACCAAAATCATAGCGTTTTTTTTTTTTTTACAAAATATACCTACTCTGATGGTGATATAGTAGTCTTGTCCATAGAGAGCTGTATCCCAGTACATATATACATATGAAACTGCCAGCAGATACAGGCCATATGATCTATCAAATCTCCTGGAGTGTGCAGCTAGCAATGCCTTATATGCAGCTGCCCTCCCTTCCCTCCCATCATGAGGGTGACAGGAGAGGGATGGAGGGGCAGCTGCAGTATTCTCACTGCTGTAAAACAGGGATTCGCTGTGTGACTGAACTGGGCTTACAACTGGGAACTCGGTGTCCCACAGGACTCTGTCTCCTTGTTGCCCTCTGCCCTTGTGCAGTGCTCCATTTGAACCTATGGGACTGGCAATGGTGAGTGAATACCACTGGCATGCTGTGCATGTAGAGCTGCCCTCACCCACAGAGCTCCATAACCCAGCAAAACAAAAATGACATGAATGCTGGCCTCGTTGTGACTCAAACCCAAAGTATGTTTTGAGAAGATTTAAAGGATGGAATAGAGTCAGTTTGGGGACAGTGAATAAGTATGCTGTTCTATACATGGGGAACAGAGAAACTGAACAAAAGCCAGCAAAAGAGGCAAAGGAGCTAGGGAATGATGGCAGATGGAAAGTAGGTATTTTATTTTAATATAGCTCCTTTTAATAACTCAAAGCTCTTTACATAAAGTCATAAGACCACAAGAATAAGCAAGAAATGAAACAATACAATAAATATAATAGATGACAAAACACAGAAATAATAATGGAATACAGATAAATATAGAATAATGTATGGGGTTGTGTGTATAACAAGAATTTACACACACACAAGGTGTTGAATGCTTCATAAATCCAAGAGCAAAGCTCAGGGGTGTACACAAAACATCCAACATTGAAAGTGTATGTAAAATTCAAGTTGTTGCACACTACCCCATGTGTTGTTTAATATAACTGCTCAGGAGCATTTTTCACTGCAGCAAGAATGTAAACATAAGGCACAGTTTTAAACCTAGAAATATTTTAAACTTTGAGAAATCATCTGAAAAAAGTTGATCAAGGTCCATTTTAACTCATTGACTCTTTGTTGTAAGCTGTTGCCTTTGGATAAAAAAAGGTTGCTATGGCAATTTTGTGTCTCACTGAGTATGTGCACCACTGGATACAGAGAGGGTGAACTGGGAGAGAGTGAGTGAATTAGAGTTAGGGCTCACTAAGGAAAATGTTTTTACACTAACTTGACAAATGTCTAAACCAGATACCTTTTTTATTTTAAAATGTTCGTTTTGCATGGTGTACAGCTCGGATCACGTGAGATAAAGCTGAGGGCAGCATGTATGGGAAGGCAAAATATTGTACTGAGTGGGAACACTTACATTTTGAGAATGTGAGGAAAGCTGTGTGCATGTGGGTATTGCTACGGAGGCAGTGTGCAAATGTGGGAGTGAGGGAAACCCAGTGCATGTTCAAGGTTATAACAAGCTGGTTATAATGAAGGATTACTGCATAATCGGGTTTCCCTATTGGAGAAAATGCTCTCAGTTATTATATCATAATACACAGAAACACAGGATTTGGGGACAAGGATTGACTTGAGTGAAGACCTATTTCAGTCCCCATCCACAAAGATTTCTGAGATATAATGTGTTGGATACAAAAGCCCTATGAGGAGACACTGAGGGATCTCAAAATGTACACCTTTGAAGAGAGGAGAGTGAGAGGAGATATAAGGGAGACCTACAAGTACCTCACAGGGGTTAACAAGGTGCAGAAGGGACTCTTTCAAAGGAGGAAGAGCACCAGGACCAGAGGGCATGCAATGGGGGTGTTAAAGAAGGATGTGAGGAATTACCAGGGTGTAGCCAGAATGTTGGTTTTGTACAAACAATCTCCCACAGGTACACCCCCATTAAAAAATTTTACAAATCCTTTCAAAATGGTACCCCTTCCAAACAAGTCAGATTGTTGTACATGAATCTGTCTCCTAAACAACAGAAGTTTAAATAGAAACACTCCTCAGCTGCCTACATTAACCCAAATACTACAGATTAGAATGACAATGTTAATAGAAAGGCATATGATTTGTGACAGGCACTCAACAAAACTGTACACAAATGTGTACAGTGAGTATGCCTGCCTACACCCTTTGGGAATTACTGCTTCACTGGAAAGAGTGGTAGAGGCCTGGAATTTTTGAAGTGGTGGAGGTCAAAACAGTAGGTGCTTTAAGCCTGTGTGGTATAGACATAAGGGAATATTAGTGAATAGGCAGAGAGGAGTGAGGGTCACCAGAGACCAGTTAGGATCTGTGGAGGCAGACTAGCTAGGGTCATCTGGGCAGACTGGATGGGCCAAGTGGTCCTTTTCAGCTGGCAAATTCTATGTTTCCATGTTTCTATGACACAAGGAGGAGGCACACTTTGATTACAAGCACAAAATGAGGTTTACTTATGCCGACGCAACAACATTGTTGTTAACATTGGGCATGAGACATCCCCAATGTTGATAGGCAAAATTTCACCTGTCAGACATTGGTCTGTTTTCTATCGGGGCTGCCCCTGAACTCCCATGCAGGAGCTGTGCCCTCCACACCCCACTTCTATAGATTGTTAACTCCGAGTCAGAGTTAACTCAAGGGAGTGAAACATGGTGAAAGGGTGACATTTTGCTGGCGGGTCCCACACAGCGACATTTTGAAGCGTGTCAAAAATGTCATTGTGAGATTTCTAACAGGGTTTCCCTTCCATCAGCATACCCAAAATGGCATGTCTCACTTCATCTTTGTTGGAATCATCAATTATGATACATCTTCAATACCAACACATTGCTTTCACAATTATACTTACTTCAATACCTAACTCTTTACTGGTGTTATAAAGGCTAAAATTGGTTTATATAACTCCATTCACTGGTTCCTTCTGGATGTGGTGGGTACCTACAAGTACACTTATAAAGGACAGACTCACACCAAAATAGTAGCATAAACATATTTCTTGAGAATTCATATGTTCTAATGTATGTTTAAAAGGATATCAGTTGTCCTTGCAGAAATGATCCCCCACCATCCCTATATACATATAAGGAATCTTCCTTCTTTCTAACCCTTACTTTTTATTGAAAGTACATATTTTGGGATTATTTCTATGTACCTGTGTCTGTACTATTTATCATGTATTTTACTATTGGTTGTGATGGACTATTTACTGCATACGATATCAGCTTCTGTATATATCATTGAATATAGCTCTCTGGATTCTGATTGGCTGATTGTTTTTAAGTTAAACTTTGGTGTTATATTTTATTTTCTCAACACCATGGTATTACACACATATGTTTGGGGGCTTGTGAACATTTTTTATTGAATGAAATTCATTACTATCTTTATACAATGTGTTTAATATACACAGTATGTGTGTATCACTTTAATCCTGCACTTTATAACTGATGGTTTCATTGATATTACTGCTCCTGATAACACTTTGAGAGAAACGGTTGGAGGTTGGTTTGGTGAGTAAGGAGCTGTTGCTGGTGTTCCTATTTTGAGGGGTGCTGTACTCCTAGACCTTACTATTTAATAAATATGTTTATGCACCTATTTTGGTATGAGTCTGTCCTTAATAAGTGTACTGGTGTATTGTGCTGTTTTTCTTGCTGTAATGCTGTGTCTTTACTGTGCACATCCAACCATGGGGCAGTTCTTTTGTTTGCTGAGGTCCTACAAGTACCTGGTTTGTGCTTAAAACCTTTCCTAACAGTCTGCATACTAATTCTGTTAAGGCAAAATTATTTTAAAGAGAGCGAATTACGTTGTTTTGGTTCATATACATTGCATTTGAAAGATATAAATTTGTTATTCAAATGTATACTAACCTAATATTGCATTTACTCTTTTTAAAGGATTAAAACTTGACTTCATATGATTTACCTCCATTTTCTCATGAGTAACAAATACAACTTTAAGTATTGCTCATGTGACTTACAGTCTTACAGTACATAACTAATATAATCATCATCAATCATCACTTGATCATGCACAGATCATCAAAACCCATCATGCTGATTTAACCATGCTATGTCATCAATAATCATCACTTGATGATTTGAAGGTTGTATGTTTGATGATTAACTCATGGTCATCTATTAAATCTTAATCTAGAGGATGATATTAGATCATGATCTCCTTGATAATCATATGGTAACATTTGGTGATTAATAATGATCACTGATAATTGAGCTTCAAAAAACTTCGCTGACAATTTACCAGTTCATTCACATGGCAATAATGCTGTCAGTCACGTTAAATTTTGCTAGTTACACTACCAGTGGTTAAATACATGCACTGTATATACTTGCATATATGTTGAGTGTTTGGTGCCAAAAATAGACGCTAAAGAAAGGGACTCAACTTATACACGAGGTTGACTTATGCACAGATTTTCTTTTACTACATTCTCTTCATGGTTGCCTTATGCATGAAATTCTTTTATTTCATGTGGATGCTCCAGTACTTGTAGAAAACTGAGCCTCAACAGAAGAATACCAGCAATACAAGAAAACTTTCAAAAGTAATGATCCTCACACAAGTGTAGAAGAACAGTCAGTTTCCTATCGAAGCATACTGTCAGTTTCATTTATCAGTAATATTATTCATTACTTTTAATATCACAAGTTGGCTACGTATACCATAGCAGACCAGTAGTACCTTGATAGGGACTTACAGTAAAAGGCAATGTCGGTTCTTAAAAGAGGATCCGGTGAGTCTGTGACCCTGCTGAGTAGATGACTGTATAAGTGGGAGGCTGTACTGCAGCAAGGATTTAAAAGCAAGGCAGAGCAGGCCCTGGGGTACTTAGAGCTGAGGTGCTGCTGAGTGCCTTACCTCATTACATGCCAGTGACCTGAGTTAAGGAATAAGATCAGGTCACCTGGGTCTGTAGGGGGTGGGCTGGTAGTGGATGTTGCCAGTCTGGGGAGGTGGTGTTGGAGTGACCAGCAACCCAAGGGGTAAAAACTATACAAAAAAGCAGTAAGGCACTGGTGACCATGGGGAGGATTTACATTATTCAGGACACTGCTAGTAGGATGTTAGCAGGAGAGATGCAAAATGCAATGGATGTCTGTACGTTGTGGAAGCAATACATGTGATCCTGATACTGGTAAGTGATTTTGTTGCTGTGACAGGTGACATGGGAGGAGGAGTCTGAGTTTCAATTCTGTCTGTACTTCCCTTCCCGCTCCCTGGTGGCACCTGGAAATGACCTCTGGCTCAGTGTGCCTTACTCAGTTACCAACGTTTAAATAAATAAAGAAAGATATGTCATGCTGTAGTGTCACAAGTGCTGGCTTTTTAGAGACATGAAGCGAGCTCTGCATTGTAAGTGAATAAACAGCTATCAGTAGTGTCACATGGGGACTGAGATATGAATCTGGTGATTACGGTGAAAAGGATGGTCAACCTATATGTGAGGTAAATCTTTAAATCTGAGAAAATCACATGTAAAATGGGGGTTTCCTTGTCGTGAGGCTGACATACTTGAGTATATATGGTAAGTTTTAGCCAATTTTAACCTGCCTGCTTGTCAGAGCAAGCAGCCATAGAGAACCCAGTAGCTTAACTAGCTCAGACTGTACTACATTTAAAGAACTGGTATTCTTTCAATGAGTTTAGTACATTTAACAAAGATTAAAGTTAGTAGGAGGTGAAAAGTATATTTTGTTGAGTGGCTTCATTGATTTATTTCATTACAAATTTGGTTGTATGCCATTTCAGACATAAGCACAAAACTGAGATGTACCAAAGCATGCTAGCGCCAAGATTTAACTGTAGTTCCAAAGAAAGAAAGTGCTGCCAGTGAGAATGCACTATTCCCAGAAGATGTTAACCTGGCATGGTGATCATCCAGCAGCTCTTATCTCTTGAAATGAAGAACTGTCTTAGGGTTCTGTGTGTGTGTGGGGGTGCTAAGCAATTAATGGAGGTAGATGGAACCAGACAATACGGGCTTTAAGAGGCAGACTAATCACCATATAGTTGATTCTCTGTAACTGGCAACAAGTGCAGCGCACATACTGCTGAATTGATAAGTTTTGACCGCTGCATGGAGCTCAGGAGCCATGCTGCCATGCTCTGTATTTGCAGACTGCTAATGTCAAATCTGGCAACAAGGTTGACCCTTGTAGAGCACATTACAATACTCAAGGCATGACAAAACAAATTCCTAAAGCAGAGTTCTCAGATCTCCTACCTCTAATAAGTGGTGTAGCCAGGCAATATCCTTTAGATGATAAAACCAGTCCTTGACCATGACCGACACCTGGGATTATGAGCATCACTCTTTCATCAAGGACTACTCCCAGGCTTTGACAACCTTTACAGGCACAGGCTCTACACCAATAAAGATGGGCAGCCAAAGGCTACTCTTATCAGCAGATACCTGTTGATCTGAACCCAACAGCTCCCTTTTGCTGGTATTTATAGTCAGCCAGATGGGGGCCATCCAGCCTTTATTTCCACCAGGCACAGTTTGAGAGGTGCTACAGAGCATTTGCCCAGACCTGAATGTTGAGGTAGAGCAAAAGGATCAAGTAGGAGGAGTAAAGCCAGAGGGACAGGAAGACATTAGACCAAGAAGAGTCTTGAGCGAGACAGAGCAGTTTTATGATGGATATGGAAATGGATTTGGGAGCTTGTGTATATTTTGGTGATCATGCTTCCTGCAAAAACATGAATGAGAGATTCAACTGCAGTCAACTCAAGGCAATTGTAACTATGTGCAATGTTAGAAAGTTGAAAACAGGCACATTTTCAGTCAATTGCTGTGGAAATAATTATGACATTGATGTGATACTCTATAGGGTGAATCTTTGATATCAACCTCATTAACAGTCTTCATACAGAGAACATCCTGGCACTAAAGTGGTCCACCTCCAGCAAATTGGTACTCAATGCCAAGAAGACTAAAGTGATTCTGTTTGGCCCTAGACACCTGAGTGTAGCTAGGCAGCACCTGCTAGACCTATCCACATCAAGGGGAACCCACATTGAGGTGGCTGAGGCAATTAAGTACCTTGGAGTATACTTGGACCAGGAAGTTACTTTCAGAACCCACACTGAACATATTTCAGAATTCCTGCATCAATAAATTGGTTTGCTGTACCATTTAGGTAACAAACTATTCAGGGAATCATGGATGGTTATCACCAATAGCACATTTCTCCATCTCATACTGTATGGTACCCATGTTCACTAGTCCTTGAACAGCACAAAACTTAATAAGCTTAATGAGCTTTAAAATAAGACTGACCACTTCAACTCTGGTGCTCCACCTAGGATGCCCCACTGCAATGTCTTCTTTTCCCTGGATTGGCCCTCTTTGGAAGAAATGCTTGAGTATTCTCTCCTCCTGTACCTTACTTACAAACTTGTGGTATCCCTCCCATCCTCCAAGATATATTGACACCTAAACCCATAAGAAAAATGCTCAAGTCCTCTGTTCAGTATTAGAAATACCCAGGGTTAAGGCCAATGATGCAGAGAGATCCTTTGCCATCTCAGCTCTATCCCTATGGAACATTCTCCCAACATTCCTCCACAACTGGACCTCCCTTGGAGGTTTTAAAAGAGCATGTGGTGTATTTACTTGAGCACATACTATGTTCCTGCAATCGATGACCTGTAGCTGCTGCCTTTTCTCTGTGCCCTTGGTTTCTACCTGATGATGCTCTGCACTGAACAGTACTGACCTAGCTGTGTTTTGTTCCACTTCTGCAATCTGTGGTACCTATCTTGCATGGATTCTCATTTGGTCTGGCTGTGTGCTGCAGTAGTTCTTGCTTGTTTGCCAATCTCTTGTACCCCTGTGAATACTGTGTATATATTTTGTTAGTATGTGACTGTAGATTTCTGTAATTTACCAATGCATTTGCTGGCTCTGTATAAATCTACCATGTATCTATAATTAATTCTGGGTCACCCCTGAAAAAGGACATTTTGTCCAACAGGCCCACCAGTTAACACATTTCAATAAATAAATAAATGATGCCATACAAGTGGAGGACTTGTATTCACCGTAATGTGCAGATAAGCAGCAGGAGCAGATGAGGTCTAAGGAGCCAGAATTCAGATTTCAGGCAAATTTCCTGAATAAGGGACAATATATACAGAATCCAATATTGTAGAAGCTGACCTGTGCCTAAATACAAACATTTTCTCTGAGTCATCAGTGGTGCAAGCTACCATCTTCTCAGTTTGCACTATCATTTTGACAAAGGAAAATGTTTCCATAAGCTGCAAGAAAAATTCTATCAAAATTTGGAGAGCAAAATGCAAACAGCATTACCTTTGTGAGCATTAAAATCCTTTAGAGCCTGTTTTCAAAAGGAAAATGTTTCCCATAAGCTGCAAGAAAAGTTCAATCAAAATTGGAAAGCAAAAATGCAAACAGTATTATCTTCCTGAGCATTAAATACCCTGGAACTTGTCTACAAAAGAATATGGGCTACGGGGTCATCCTGATGTCAAACAGTTCAAAGAAAGATAGCAGAGTTCAACAAGTTGCAACTCTCTCATCTTTCTCTTCAGAAACATTAACGGAGATGAGATATTTTCAACTAAAAGGCTTTGTACCAAACAATGGTGGTAAATGTCCCTTGTCTCTTAACTCATAGCCACTAATTTCTCAATACATATTTGATCGTTCAACATGTATGAACAATGAAATTTAATGAAAATACATTCAGAATGATTTCTGAGATCTGAAGGGGCTGTTTTCAATTTATTTGCCTATGATAGCCTAACTAGTTTGCAACATCTGATTTTCTGGAATTCCTGCTTCAACCCAGTGTTACTGTTTGTAGGGACTTAAGTTGTGGGAGGACACATAGTCAAAAGGTGACAAGGGTGTGTAGTGAATGTAGTTTATCTGATCTTCAGCACTGTGTCACACATAACACCAATGGAGAAAATAGCACAATATGTAAGGGATAACACATGACAGGGTGTGCAGTTATAAAGGAATGGTGCAGACCTTGGGTGTTATTAGGCCAAGTGTTGCAACCACCCAAGAAGTGCGTTATTGTCTCATGATCACACACTCTGGAGTGTGTTAGCCCACTTAAAATGATCTTTTGTTTGTTACAAAAATATGTTGTTCAGGTGAGGTGAATGGTTGTTAGAACATGATCAGCAGTAATGTGACACATTTCAACCAATGAGGTAACAGGATTGTCATGCACTATTTTATAAAGGAATCCACAAAGGTACAGAAAGTAGATTGATGACTGACTGACAGGCAGGAAGCAGACAGTGCTTAGTGGTGGTGAATGGTCACCATTCAGTGTGGAGTAATGTTCTGAGCAGAGTACCCTGGGGTTTAGTTTTGAGCCTGTTACTCTTGAACAGATGCATTATATACCTGGAGTACAGGGTCAGCACCAACAGCAAGCTGCAGATGTTTGTTGATGATACTAATTTAGCAAAAAAGGTGAACATGGCAAGGAGGAGAACCACTCCATGGAGATCTTTATACACTAGTGGCATGAACATAGAAATGGGGGCATTGACTTAACACGGAAAGTGCAAGGTACCACACCTAAAGGCAATATCTTTGAGTTACACAAACAATCTTTGAACTGAGGAAAGAAATCTAAAGTAATTTGGTAAAGTAAGCTGAAGCCAGGTAGGCAAAGTCCTTCTATAGTCAAGAAAGCAAATGCCATGTTGGAAATTGATCCATTAGGTTGGGTGATAAGGAGCTGGTCAAGGAGGTGATCCTCCCCTTATCCAAAAGCTTTGGTTAGAGTGCAAAGGAGTATGGCATGCATTCTAATAAGATCTTTGCAGTGCACAAAATAAATAATGTATGACCAGGGGTTACATTAATTGTCAGTTAATCACTCTCCAGTGGTGTAATGTTGCACAAAGGCATAGCCAAGTGCCACATGTACCTACATGGTGATTAACAGACCATTAACATAACCCCTGGGAGTGTGTTATTGCTATTATAATAAGAAACATTTTTTTAAACAGTGTTCAACTTTGTTCAGCATATGATTAGGCTATTGATATATACTGTGAATAGATATAGATATAGATATAGATATAGATATAGATATAGATATAGATGTATATCTAAAATGATTAATATAAGGCTGATAGAATGCTTACAGACAATCAAGCTCTGTTTCTCACACCCTTTTTATAATGATGGTAAAAGATTGAGAGGGTTCAAGGCAGGGCCACCAAGTTGATTAGCTGCATGGAGGCAGATGCTATGTGGAAACACTGGATGTTTAGTGCTCAAATTGTTCAGCCTAGAGAAGAGAATGCAAAAGGGGTCATGAACATGACGTTCTAAATATGAAATGGGAAGCATAGGGTGGCATATGCAGTACACAGATGTTAGAGCTGGAGACTGCAGGCAGAGCTAGACAAAATGCACTCTGGGGCTTGGGTACAGGAAAAGCAGAAACAATAGAAAGCATATTCACACAGAGGGTGATTAAAGGAAAAGTGCAGTATTTGAAGAGCCTTTCTGCACCCATAACTTAGTCCCTGATTCACATTTGGAGCTCTTAATAAAATATTTTTAAGTACTGGCTTGGGCTGGCAGTACAGTCTAGAGGTTAGAGGAGCGAGGTGTGAGCAGGCTTGATACATCCAGCAGACCAGACCTGAGTCTGATTCTCACAACCTCCACTTGCATACTGTGTGACTCTGAGGCAAGTCACTTAACGCCCAGTGCTCCCAGGTCGGCCCTGAAAACAGGCAGTTGTGCCTAGTGGGCCTTAACCAGTTACCAAAGACTAAAATAAAAAAAAAAAACTATACCTTAACATAGTAATTTTTCCATTCTAATATTGCACCATAAATTGGAATGACTGCCCTCTGCCATCTTGCAGGCAGCGAGACTTCCTTCACAGCCATTGGACTGCAGGGCACATCACTGTTTCATATGTAAGGGTGTCCCATGGCTAAGCAACAGGAAAGACTACATTGAAACTGGGTGCTGGAGCAAAAGCAGCAACCCATAAACAAAAAGTGCCAGCACTCCAGGGTAACTAATTTTGTGAAGTACCAAAATTGAATGCTAAATTAACATATTACAAACAAATTACAACTGGTGCAAAAACAAGATGAGCTCCAGCACCTTGAGTTCTACACTTTTCATCAGGTGCCCATGGTTACCTGAGATATGGTGGCAGACAGCCTTTCTCAGGCAGGAGTCATGACACATTAATGAAAAAATAAAAATAACCATGTTAAGGAACTTAAAAAATTAATTCAGGGCTCAGAACAAACAACAATCAAAGATACTCCAGCTCCTCACTTCCCCTACAGCCTTGAACACACCCCCCATTAAGAGTGGGCAGCAGATGGCTTCACCAAAATGTCGATAACTGCCATTCTGGGCTCACAAGCAACAGTCCTGTTTTGCGAGATTAGAAGTGAACCAGCTGGGGCCATCCACTCCAGAGATTTCCAATAGACACCATTCTAATGTTTGCACAGAGTCTGACTGACTAGAGCAAAGAACACATATCATCAGCATAATAATTAAGAACCACGCTATAGTGCCTTATGCTATCCCCAACAGAAGCAAGTACACAACAGCAACAATGGAGACAGGACCCTTTCCCCAGTTGTAGATGAAACCCTATTTGTTGGCACACCCTTCTAACCTGCCCTGGGTAGAAGAGTGGTTAGAGTCTGTATAAATTAGTACATGTTTGTGCATCATACGTCCTTCATCCCTGCATATGAAGCAATGGGGAGGACATGATGGATCTAGACTTGTTTCTTACCTTAATTACTGTGTTACTGTGTTATGTCTTTAACTTTCACTGAGTGCGCTTAGCACAGAACTCATATCTTGCGACATTGATGTACTGTTAAACAAACTTCTGGGGAAAGTACATCAGCATGGTCTACACAAGACATTCACAAGGTTAGATTGACAAATGCACCTGATGTACTGTATTGTATGTACTACGATTAACTGTATTATGCAATGTATCATATTATTTTGTATTACTTTGTATTGTGTCTTGTACTGTTATTGACGAGGAGCCTTTGGAAATGAGTCTATGACTCACAGTTTGTAATTCTGAAACTTTAAATAAATAAATAAACAAGGTAGACTGCTAACAAGCTTGGGAACAGGAAATAGAGGTTGTGGTGGATGGACACCACTCTGAATAGAGGGATCTTCAGTGGTGACCCTCAGGGATCAGTACTGAGGCCACTGTGGTTTAACATTTTCATAAGCAATCTGGAAGCTGGGGTCTCCAGTAAACAGCTTTTAAGTTCTAACTCTAGAAATCCCTCACTTAATATCATCTTCCTGGATGAGAGACTGATGCCCTGGTGACAGAACATTATGCTAATTATAGAATTTAGAGTGCAGCTTTAAACTACACTGTATCAAGCTCCACTAGCCTTCAGTGGCAGATTTGTTTCTCCATCTGAAGACAGCAGTCACCCAAGTCAGCTCTGTATTTTGGTCTCCAGATGATTTTTATGTTAAAGCTTAAAGTTTTCAGTCAATTTTAGTTCATTTGTGATAACTCTGCATTAGTTAGGGAAGTTAGTGTGTAGTTTGCATATTTTGGTGCTTTCTCTGGTTCCTGCTTTGTTCCCAAGAACTGGAGAAGACCACAGTATAGCGCAGTTGCCACCTTTAGGGAACCACATTTAGACTGTTTATTTTGATACTGTTTTTAGGGTTTTAACAAGCAGTTACAGTCTATCAAATTAAGTGTAGCTGAATGCAAGGTACTACACACTGTGAGGAGCTTCACTTGCAGCCGTGGAAGAGGAAATGAACCTGTGGTATGTAATAGACAAGGGTCTAAAGAATAACAAGCAGTGTGCAGCCCTTGTCAAGAGGGCAGGTAGAATGCTGGGGTGCATTAAAAGGGATGACCACTGGCAGGAAAGAATCCTTCCACTTGACAAGTCCCAGTCACAATCCATTGCCTGCAGTTCTATTTGAAATTTATTTTTGACCCAAAAGGCTCATAGGTGTGATAGCTTGTTTCTAGGTGTATCCTGGAGGGTGGGTTACATGGACTTGTTATATTAATGGGAAAACATGACTCCCGTCTTTCCCATCCCTCATACAGCAAATAAAACTCATCCCCCCCCACCCTGCACCTGCTTCTGCCCTCCCCGAATAAATATCTCTAAGCTATTTTCGGACCAGTTTGAGCTGGTAAGTACTTAATTTGTATAGTTGTATAGCAGTACTGTATAGCTGTTTAGCTTCACCCATACCTATTTCCTCTATAGTATTCAGGGTAAACATTGTATGTCAAATATTGATCTAGTCCTTACTGCTGCTATCTTATATGGCGATGCCTCTATTGTTTCAAATTTGCTTATTTGTAATGTTTATTTATTTACTGCCTCCTACTGTATATTTGAAGTGTTTGTTACTTACACCCGTGACCCCACTCCCGGATCGAAATGGAAATGAGCCTAGCTCAGTGTGCCTTTCCTGGTTACCAACTTTTAAATATATAAATAAAAATAAAATGTTAGCTATGACACCAGGAAAACTCTTCTTTGATAAGTGACAAAGAATCTGTAACGTCTGCCTGGACAGTGGCCAGAAATGGGCAGAAGGGTGCTTAGTCTGATGTCTCATCCAAAGAATGGCACCTCAACAGGGCAGCACCCCCATACCACACTATCAGTTATGGTTATTACCCCAAATATGTGATAAGGACTAGAACCCATGACAAACAGATCTTCCAGTCACAGAGGTGAGCATGCTACCTACTGAGCCACTGACACAGTACTGTGCTCTTCAATACAAAGCGTACAATGAGACAGTCAAGAGGGGCAATACAGGTCCATCACAATGATCAGGGGAACTGGGTATAAAAGATAAGAGAGGCTGGTGGCCCATAACATATTCACCATGCAGAATCAGAGCCAGAGATGTGACTCAGCCTCAGTCTTCTCCATAGTAATGGTATAGACAAGATCAAGCAGATGGAGATGTTTGATCTGGCTTCCTCCAACTGGATGCTTGGACATGACCGAAACTCAAAGATGGCAAATTCAAGGGTAACATTAGGAGGCACTTCTCCTCCCAGAGGATGGTGAACCTATGAAATAGTCTACCAGCAAATACAATGGATGTGAAGACAGTACAGGTGGTCCAGGAAAGCCTGGCCAAAGGTTTGCTTACCAAGGGAATCACAGGGAGCCCTGGGTAGTAGAGCGGTGAGGAATCCCAATAAATGAGTACACAGCATACTTATTTTGCAGATTGTTTGTGAGGCCTTTGGGTGCCATTCAGTCCTTCTTAAAATCAAGCCAGCCTTAGATAATTTATGGTGATTTGTATATACTACCCCAGAATGTTTCTATTTGTGAAGTAGATGTGTAATTTTGTATTTCATTGAAACATGCCTTTATTGGAATGCCATTCCAGTGGAAGCCTGGCTTCAGTGTTCTTGCACTGCAGCAAAGATCCTTTAAATTGTTTTATTTATTGAGTTCATCATGACCCAAACTGCTGAGATCATATGGTTGCTACCCCTCCTGGGCTTAGATACAGATGTGGTACACAAGGTCTGAACAAGTGTGTGTGTGTGCCTGTGCATATGTATGTGTGTGTGTGTGTGTGTGTGTGTGTGTCTGCTGTTTTCAAACAGAGCAAAATGTTAAGTGTGTTTTTGGCATCTTTTGGTACCACTGATGAGCTCAGTAGTACCTGAATGAAATGTCAGGTGGGTTTGTTTTCGTATCTTTTTGGCATCTGAGTCCTCACTCTTGTTGTACATATATCACAGAATCTGCATGTTTCATATTTGGCACTGAGTTGGACACCTATAATAAAGACAAGATGATATAGATTCATCTTTTGTCATCTGCTGTTTCACTAGTGTATGTTTTCAGCCTTTGCAGATTGCTGAGGTTTTTAAGCGCCATTAATTTCTGCTTGAGGCTGAGCCAGCCTTAATTCTTTCATGGTTATTTGCATATAGTTCCCATGATGCTTTGCAATAGTAGGGTATATGAAATTTTGTTTACTTATTCATCCATGCTTATAAAGAGGGGCATGGTGGACCTAGAGTCCTTTCAACAGCGTAAATAACATGCTACTATTAACTACTGTAGTTCTAAATTAAGTAGATATTGGCAAACTTGAGGAGGCAGTTTGGTTGGCTTGAGAACCAGGAAATTGCTGGTTCACCCCTACGATGGCCAATTACGCTGTAGGACCTTCAGCAAATCACTTAACATCCCACCAACAGAAGTCGGTAGAAGAAGAACCCCACTGGACTGAGATGTTGCATCTCAGAACAGTTATCCTGTGTGAATGAATAAATAAAAAAATAAAGTTTACCTAGTCTGAGGGACCACGTTTGCACAACTGAACTTTGAAAGGTTCACACAGCTCTATAGATAATTAAATGATAAATAATTAAATAATACATAAATAAATAAATAAATAACTGGGCTGGCAGTTTAGCCTACAGATTAGAGTGATGAGCTGTGAATGAGTTTAGTACATCCAGCAGACCTGGGTTTGATTCCCACACCTCCACTTGCATAATGTGGGACTCTGAGCAAGTCACTTAACCACCTCAGTTCTTCTGAGGTGCTCCTGAAAACAGGCACTTGTGCCTAGTGGGCCATCCTCAGTTACCAGAGAATTTAAAAAAAAATGACAGCGGTTACATACAACAAGTAAGGAAAAATGCATGTCTTGCAAGGGTGCGGAAGATGGTAAAAGCTAAGGGGTCTGAGAATCAAAAGGGCACTTACGAGGGTACAAAGGACACTTTTCAATACTAGTTTTGCCATACAGAAATAAAAAGTGGAGTGGCTACCGCCTCTTGCCCCGATTCCGCACCTATGATGTCTTGGGCAAATAGCAATTGCACTTTAAGACTAGATACTAGGATTAATATGCATTATTGCAGTCAGCATTAATGAGACGATGTAGGCTAATGGATATCTCAGTTTGATGTTCAGAAAATATGCAGCAGTCAGTCAGCTTGTTAATCTCTTTCCACCAACATGACAGTCAATGGAGGGAGGGGGACTGAGGAGAGCTAGCCTTTCCTTCCCTCTCCTTGTTATTCATTGTGCTAAACAGGCCTGCAATTTCTATGCTTCATTCCTAATGAATTCAGAGCAGAAAGAGGATTAGCTGCATAGCAAATGAATAATGTGCTGTCCTGACCTCTCTATCTCTCAGTCTCACTCTCTCTCACTTACTCGTTCTCTCTCCCACAGGCTCTTGATTCTGGATTACTCCTGAAACCATGGCTCTAATTCATCATTTAGTTATTTGTAACAAATTTATTTTCCAGGGGTAGCCTCCTCCTATGCATCCTATCACATTTCCTCATCCCTCCTCCTTCTACTCCTTACACTACAGGGATCAGTGCACTTTCTTCCTACCCACACCTGTACTCTGCAGCTGGAAAATCTTTTTTTCATACCGTCTCCCTCACTCTGGAATCAACTACCATCCTCCATCCATCTCATATCCTCCCTTCCCTCCTTTAAATGACAGTTAAAACATTTCCTCCTCCCCCTTCTTCCTGTCTACCTTCTTCCCAGACCCTTCATTACCTTTCCTGGCCATCTATGAGCACTGGGTCAGCACCCACTTGTCCAGGTTCCTCAGCACTTTTGATTTTATATTATTTGCACACTTTTTGATTCAAAATGCTATTTATTTGACTTCCTTTTGCAGTTTTGGCATGATTCTCTATTTTTGCTTTGATTCATGCACTTTATGTCATTGTTTTGTAAGCACCATTAGCTGGCTGGTTTGTACCTCTGGTAACTGTGATTTCCCATCATCCCTTTCCCCGAGTTGCACCTGGAAAGAGCCTTGGCTCAGTGTTCTTCTCCCAGTCACCAAATAAATAAATGAATATACCAAAATCTTGCATTCAGTGGGGGCCTGCGCTTGTACCCAATAATTGTGCAGCTGGATAAGACTTAAGCACAGGAAGGTCAAGTGACTTGCTCAATGTCACATAAGGGCCAAAGTTGTGGGCAAAGGTGATGTGGCTGTGTCCAGTAGTACCTGTTTTGTTCAGAATGCTATATCCAGCAATGGTGACATGATCCTGACCCATCCCTTTCAGAACAGTCAGTGAGCTGCAATAAAGTGAAGTAAAGTGACAATGGTGTGTGATTTTCTAGGTGTCCTGAAAAACATGAGGACAAAAACTGCAATGGCAAAACAGCGTTTGTCATTTCAGTAATGAGGGCATGATAGTGCTTGACATTTTGGCAACTTACGCATTTCTCCTCTCCCCAGGTTGCATCCCCTGAGTTGGTTATCTATAGTAAGGGGTGGAAGGGTGAAGTGCCCCACAAAGGTGGATGGGGCACAGACCCCAACAAAAATCACTGCAGCACTTTTTACCATTTCAGTGATCAATGTTTTTGTGCACTCACTGTATATGGCCACGCTGTGTTTCTGTCACATTTTTTCTTCACCATTTTGCACTTGCTGTTATCAGGTGGAACCAATTTTCCAAATACAGACTGAAAAGGGTGAAAGGAAGGCTGATTAGATAAGGGAAGGGAAGAACTGAGAGAAACAAGGAGATGTTGAAGTTTATCCAATGGAGGGAGGCGGAGATCGGGTGTTTGCCTGGGGTAGAGGGATTATCATGTTAATGCAAAGGATTGATCTTTTCTCTTTCTAAACACCAGGTACTGTACCCATTCACAAAGAAAGGTTATGTATTCCTGAGATAGGAGTAGCAATAGCAGGGGTGGCAAGATAAAGAAGTTTAGGTCCAATCCATTAGGACGGTAGCCCTGGAGGGATTGATAGACTGTAAAGAAGAGACAGTAGCAGCAGGAGTGGTAAGAAAGAAGTAGAACCTTTGGGTGGGAAGCTGAGGGAGGAGATGAGGTGATGGAATAGAAGATGGAGCAAAGAGCAGGCACTCATGAGAAATGATTGAGAGAGCCAGCAACCTCATTGGGGTTTTATATTCCAAAACTACCTAGCTTGATGGGCACAACGCTGGGTGGGCCTTCTTCTCAATTCTCGGACACAGTTTAAGAAATAACACTTTACAAAAGGAAAACAACAAAAAGCAAAGTTCAATTTGAAAAAAGAAACAGAATGTTGTAACAATGTGGTGTATATTATTATTTTTGGATAAGCACTTGCTAAAGGGGCCCTAAAAGACCATAGCCAAAATATTTACCAAGGGTGGAACAGCAGTACTCTACTCTACACCAAAGCAAGGTCTAAGATCTGCACAGGGCCTGGAATATTTGTGTTCAAAATTGCAATCTAGAGATCAGCAGGGCTTCACTAACATATAGAGGGGCAATACTTTGGAATTCTATCCCTGCAGTTTTAAGGAGCAAGATTCCTTGATTAAACCATGCACCATAAAAAGTTGGATGGTGGAGCAGATGACTGCTCCATTACTTTTGCAACTCAGGAGGAGACTACATGACCTGGGAGGTTGGGTGCTGAGGCAGCCATCTGTTGCTGCAACCAACTGGTTACCATCTTAATTGCTCTAACACATATTTGTCATGGGTGAGTCAGTGGTACTGTTAAAAATTTGATTTCCATCAATGATTTAGTATTACAGTAAGAAACTTTCTGGATCCTTAAACTGAAAGCCCAGTGCTTTTTAGGTTTAAATTCTGGTTTTGATCTCAGACCTTACATTAAGAAAAGCTAGTCCTGTATATTAATTGTTTGTTTGGCTCTAGTGCAATATCTATTGCTCGTGCAATCCTTTTACCCACCCACCCACCCTATAATCCCTCTATTTCCAGAGTGACTATAGATTGATATTTTATAATAGCAATATTTATATAGGTGGTTGTTGTCTTTTGCTTTCCAATCTTTTTGCACTTAGATGTTTTGAGTATTTTGATGGATACATGTAGCAATTTAAAGGATTTGTGTGATGTGCTCTTTTAAGGTGCTATACTATCGATTTCTTTTTACTATGATATAATTGTTTTTTTTTATTTGGAATAGTCAATGAATTTGGATAATTGATGGTGACATCACAACTGCTGTATTTTAAATGTCTGTCTCATTCAGTGTGATCCCAGCCTTTGATAAAGGACCCTGTCCAAAACGCATTAGGTGTGCACACAAGTGTCATGTTTGAATAAAGCTGCTTTTTATGTGGCTACAAAGTGATGTCCAGTACTTTATGAGGTGGTGAGTGTCTGTTTTTTGTAAATAAGTACTGTTGAAAATTGTAACTAGTGGAGAGCATTCTGCCTGTTAGTGTAGATTTGTACTGTGTGCTTAATGTGTAAATTGTTTATTGATATATTTTTGTCACTTGTGCAACTGATTAACCTCAACCTATTTTGTAAACATGAACCCCTTCACAGCAGGCCATGTCTTGAAAGCACTAAATAAACTAAAAGTAGATAAAGCCATGGGACCAGATGACATACATCCCAGAATCTTGAGAGAACTGCGAGGGAATTGGTGGCATCCTGGCGGAACTCTTCCCAAATCATTTGCAAGCGGAGTTGTTCCTGATGAGTGGAAGAGGGCAATGGTGGTCCCACTTCATAAATCTGGAAGCAGAGAGGAAGCAGGTAACTATCACCCAGCGAGCCTCACCTCTGTCATGGAAACATTAATGGAGTCATTACTCAAACAGAGGATAATAGCATTCCTAGAGTCTAGCAGACTGCAGGATCTAAAAACAGCATGGATTGATGGCAGGAGGTCTTTCAAAACTAACCTGGTTGAATTCTTCAACTGGTTACCAAAGGCAGTGGCTAGCGGGTCAGCAGTGGATGTAGTCTACCTGGACTTTAGTAAGGCCTTCAACTCAGTTCCACACAGAAGGCTGATAAAGTAGCTAGACTGCATGGGGTGGGACAGGAGGTTGTAGAGTGGATTAAAAGCTGGCTAAGTGGCAGAACACAAAGGTGCAAGTGAATGGTACATTATCAGAGAAAGCAAAAGGTAACTAGCGAGTGCCCCAGGGCTCGTGATAGGACCTCTACTCTTCAATATGCTCATAGCCAACATTGCAAACATGTTGAAGGAAAGGTATGTCTGTTTGCAGATGACACTAGGATATGAAACAGAGCAGACTCCCTGAGAGTGTAAGAAAGATGGAATCAGACCTAAAGAAACTGGAGGAGTGATTTAAAGCATGGCAGATGAAATTTAAAGCCAAAAAGTGCAAAGTAATGCACCTAAGGGAAGTGCAACCCTGAAATGGAGCACTACTTATTTTTTTTTTTTTTATTTATTTGTTCTAGGAATTACTACCTTTGAGCCAAAGGCTCCTTTTACAAAGGTTCCACGTCAATTGGGTACAATACAAGTGTAGTTACAAAGTAGGCAATTCAGTTGAATATTGTCACAGTCGAGGAGGAGTAACACAATACATTAAAATATAGAAAACAAGTAACAGAAACAGGAGAAAAGAAAGAAAATAAAAAATTATATATTGGGGGAGGAGAAGGTGGCCCACTTTTGCCCTACACCCTGATGCCGATAAATGTGGAAAATTACTACTACAGCGACAGTCGCTGTAATGGTCTGTTTCCGTGTTTTGCTTTCCGCCAGTGTCCTGCCCTCCCTGGACCAACTCCGACTTGGAGTTGAGAATCCTAAAGTCTGGGAGGTGCGGGGAAGAGCCCCCTGCATGGGGGTGTGGGCATAGCTCCCACAGAAAACACTGGGGCTTGGGTGGCACAATACCTGCATCGGTATTGTGCCATCGCTCTGCAGGTGGTTGACAGATTTACTGTTGACCAAACTTGGTGCTTCCAGGAGAAGCTAGCTGCTATCAGTTTGAATGAGATCTGGGGATCATTATATTGGATGACTTGAAGCTGGGTAGACAGTGCAAGAAGGCATCTCTGAAGGTCAGTTTCTTACTGGGATGCACTGGGAGGGAATCAGAAGCAGAAAGGAGGGAGGTGATGTTGCCATTTTACAGGGCACTCATACATCCACACCTGGAATACTGTGTCTAGTTTTGAAGGCCACACCTTAAGAAGGACGAGACAGGATAGCGCGAGCTGCAGAGGAGGGCAACAAAATGATACAGGGACTGTACCAGATGACATACAAGAATATAGGTTAAACTAATTAAACATGTACTCACTGTAACATAGGAGAAAGAGGAGACATGACTGAAACCTTCAAATACATCAAGAATATAAATAAGGTACAGGTACAGGACTTCTTTCAATTTAAGGAAGGTAGTAAAACAAGGGGACATGATCTGAAACTAAAAGCGGAAGCTCCGAGACAAATGTTAGGAAGTTCTTCTTCATCAAGAGGGTGGTGAACAACTAGAAAAGTCTGCTCCCAGAGGTTATAGGAGCCAAAATGGTGGTGGGGGTTCAAGGCACATGGGATAGACACAGAGGTATCATTATACAGAGAGGCAAATGGGGAGGAGGGGTAGTAATCTACAAACCTTGGGCATACTAGATGGATCTTATGGTCCCATTCTGCCTTCACCATTTATGTTTCTATGTGCTTAATTTAAGATCATTTGTCATCCTTTCTGTACGTGTTATTGAATTACATGATATATTAGAATTTTTAACTTATTTCTATGAAACATTTTATGTATGGAGTCACAAGACCTCTTTGGAAATGAGCTATGCTCAATGGAGTTCTTTTATCCCTGTTCATGATTTTTGACGAATAAAATACTACTACTAATACTACTACAGATTGGGGAATAAGGCTGCTGCACTGCTGGGAGCACTGTATTCAGATAAGATGTTATGCCCTGGTTTCTTGTGCTCAAGTGGAGTCAAAGATCTCCTAACACTTTTGAAAAGAGAAGGGAACCTGCATCCCGTCAACATTACTTAACTCCAGCATAGACAGAATTTGATTCAACTCTTTGCCTTAACCCTCTGACATGAAAAGCACTTTGAGATAAACTGTGTCTGCATGGCACTAGATAAAATCTGTGAGAAGTCCTAAGCCTTCTGTATTCCTCTTCTTGCAGATGCTGGCCACTTTACTTGTGGTAAGCTGATGACAGCCATACCCACTCTTGTAATGCCACTTCACAGCCCGTATTTTAGATACAGGCCTGGTCCACATTTTCACTTGTAGATCGTACAAACAGAAAGGTGTGCTCAGTGCGTGCAGTGACCCATTCTAGGCAACACATGTGACCATATTCCCAGTGTGCATGTGAGACCCTTATTTACAAGGTTCTAACAAGGTTCTAGCCACACCCAAACAACTCTGAGTGCTCTTGCTATGAATCAAAGCAGAGGGAATGAAGGGTACCTCTGGTGTCCAACAAGGTTGGACTTCAGGTGGTCACAAATTTTTTCTTTTTAAATGTATCTCCATTGTCGCAAGTCACTATGAAATGCAGCTTTGATGCATGGGAGCCTGTGAAATACAGCTTTTCTTCATAGCTGTTTGCTCCAGAAACAGCACTTACCTACCATCAGGCCCATTATGCAGGCACATTCAGTTGGTAGAGGGAACTCTCAATAGAAGAGCAAACTTAGTCACTACATCATGGGTGGAGTGGGTGGCTCAAAGCTGCTGGAGTGTTTGTAGGAGTCCTACATTGGAGTGTGAGTACATGTCTGGACTGTGTTTCATTGGCTGATATGCCATAAAGTTGGAGGTGATATGCCTACAAGTTAACTGTAAAGTAGTGATTACATTTTTTCTTCTTATTATTGAGAGTGCTTGCTAATTACCATTGAATGTGTTAGTCTATTTATTCTGTATGTATATGTATATTTAACTATTACTGCTCACTGTATACTATCTATTTTTATCTTGCTCTCTTGTAACTCTGTACATTTCCCTCTTGTTGTTATGTACCTTGTTTGAACATGATTTTCATTGTACTCTCCCAGGTCGCATCTGAAAATAGGCATACAGATTATCTAGTGTACCTACATGGTCAACAAAAGCTAAATAAATATATAATCAATCACTATGTTTCTGTAATGTGATAGCCACTGCGTTTGACATGCACTGAGCCACGGCACTGAGCACACTTTCTGTTTGAAGTACCTTATTCTGGCATACCCCAGCCCCATCTGCTGCCCCTGCTGCCAAGGCCCATGGGGATCCACACATCATGTGGCTCAAGAGTATACATCATACAGACGGCCTGGATTTTTTCTGCTTTTCTCCCCATTTCTTCTTGAGCCTTTCACCTCCCCAATGCTAGGCAGTGCACCATCACACCTTGCACACATGCAGCGATATTCGTGCAGATGAAGCAAAATCCTGCTTCGACAGGGGTCACCGCAGCAGTGGAACCACAGCACTGTCCTCCCTGACAGGGAGTGTTGCCACATGGTAGCATCATCCCAACTTCCTTGGCTGCCTAACCCTACTTCTGAGTTCTCTCAAATCCAAGTCACCTGCACAGGAGTGTAACATGTTATCCACTGGTCTATCAGGCAACACCATGAAATGATGTGTGCGAGCCTGCAACAACAGGAGAATAGAGTGGTACGTGAATAAGCCTTAGGCCCAGTTTGGATGTTTTCCATGTGGGTTTTTGCCACTTCCCAGCACAAAACTCACAGAACCAAATTCTCTCATGTTGAGGATTAGAGATCCTGCCCCAGAGTACACGCTTTACAAGGTTTCTGTGAAATGTTATCAAGAAACTGCCAAGATATGAACATCTGAATCATGATTTAACAATAAAAGTACTTACCCAACCCTAACTATAGTGTCACTACTGCACCACTATAATACTTTCTGTATTTAGCTTCCCTAGTTCACTCTATGTAGATTAACATGAGAACAGGATCCTGATTCATTTGATTTCATTCATGATGGCTACAAGAGCTCAATAAGCCCAGGATGGACAAGGCAATGGGACCTGATGGCATACATCCCAGAGTACTAAAGGAGCTAAGGGTGGAACTAGCAGAGCCATTATCAGAACTGTTTAGTGAGTCACTGAGCACAGGAGAGGTCCCAGAAGACTGGAGAAGGGTTTCATGTGATCCCGCCCACAAGAGTGGTAGCAGGGAGGAGGCAGGAAACTACAGACCAGTCAGTCTTACCTCAGTAGTGGGCAAGATTATAGAGACACTCCTTAAGGAAAGGATAGTGCATCACCTGGAATCCATAGGAGCACAGGATCCAAGACAGCATGGGTTTACAAAGGCTCCTGTCAAACTAATCTCATAAATTTTCTTTGACTGGGTAACAGGTAGTGCCAGGCCAAGGGGGCAGTTGATGTTGCCTACCTCTACTTCAGCAAAGCTACTGTTCCACATAGAAGATTGATTAATAAGCTGGGTAGGCTCAGGTGGGCAGACACTGGTCAACTGGGTGGCAAGCTGGTTGATGGGCAGAAACAGAGAGTGGTGGTAAATGGTATACAGTCGGAAGAGATGCAAGTCACAAGTGGGGTACCTCAGGAATCAGTCTGGGGCCAGTCCTCTTCAATATCTTCATCAGTGACATTGCAGATGGACTGGAGGGTAAGGTTTGTCTGTTTGCAGATAACACCAAGATCTGCAACAGAGTAGATGATCCAGAATGGGTGGGCAGAATGAGAAGAGATCTGGATAAACTAGCAAAATGGTCGGAAGAGTGGCAACTGGGGTTTTACTTGTAAAAGTGCAAGATCCTGCACATAGGGAAGAGAAACCCTGAAGCCACCTACAGGCTGGGAGGGGATTTGCTGGCAGTCACAAGGGAAGAAAGAGACTCGGTGTCATCATCACCGATGACCTGAAATCATACAAGCAGACCTTTAAAGCAGTAGGTAAGGCTAGAGGGATGTTGGGGTGTCTTAGTAGGGTATCACAAGTCAGAAGATGGAGGTAATAATCCCTCTTTACAAGATACTGGTTAGGCCCCATCTGGAGTACTGCGTGCAGTACTGGTGGCCACACCTTCACAAGGACATTAACCAAATTGAGGCAGTCCAGAGAAGGGCAACCAAAATGGTGCAGGGACTGCATCAGAAAATATGAGGACAGATTAACCAAACTCATATGTATACCCTAGAGCAAAGGAGGAGAGAGGTGATATGATTGAAATATTCAAACACCTTAAGGGCATTAACAAGGTGAAAGAGTCTAACATGTTTCAATATAAGAAAAATAGCAGGACAAGAGGACACAGCATGAGATTAGAGGGAGGTCGATTAAGGTAATGGAGGAAGTTCTTTTCACAGAAAGGGTGGTGGATGCATGGAATCGCCTATCTCAGGAAGTGGTAGATATGAATACAGTGCAGGGCTTCAAACAGGAATGAGATAGGCATATGGGAGCAATACAGATGAGTATGAATAGATAGGCCATTGACAGAGCAAAGGCCTATGGCACATAAGGCAGAAAAAGAAATGGGCAGACTGGATGGGCCTTGCAGTCCTTATCTGCGTCAACTTCTATGTTTCTATGTTACACACAGTATCTACCCCTGACCTCATAGTCCTCTGCTAATGACATTATAATACGTTGTTGGTTAAATGAATATAATATCACAAGCAAAGGATTGGGAAGTCCAGTCTCTGGTGTAGAAAAGGAACCCAAAGGAGAACAAGATGACTGTGCACTGTAGCCAGTAGCCAGTAGAAATTAAACAGTAATTGCCAGGAGTAAAATGCCTAAATTGCAAAAAAAAAAAAAGTTACTGTACGGCAGTCAAAATAAACACTTGGAATGACACACAAAGATTTATTTGCAATCTATGCATTCTGCTATTGTACTTGCCGTTTACCAGCTACTGTGCACTAGTACCACGTTCTTGTTTTGCAATTTTGCCTTTAGCTGTATGCCAGAACACCCAACAGTGTCAACGGTGCCTGGTCTCAGTGTTGCCTTTCTGCAGACAAACATCCAGAACTGGCAGCCTAGCACTTTGATATGTACAAACATAGAAACATAGAAGTTGTCAGCAGAAAAGGACCTCTTAGTCCATCTAGTCTGCCCTAAAATCCTGACCCTTGTGAAAGGAGAAGCTTAACACATTAGTATCAGCTGAATTAGTATAAAATGTTTCTTCAAAGTTCCGCATGGACTCTTTGAATCAAAGGAAAAATGCATTTAAACCCTTGTTCTTCTCTATGGATGTATAGCACTCCTACCAGCAAGTTAACAGATTTGTCACCATCCTTTAGCAGGTTTTGAAGATCTGTGGAAAATGAGAAACCTTTGACATACATTTTAACTCAGAATATCTCACTCTGATGTGAAATAGCAAACAATGTGTCTTCTCTCTTGGAACCCCAAGGCCTCCTCTCCAGCTTGAAAAGGTATTGTTTAATTCCATACTTTCACACGGGCTGTGCAGAAAACATCCGTGTCTGTCTCGGTGCTGACCCTCTAGCCAGCTCCAGACAGAGTGCACTCGACACTTGTCTCCCTCAGATGGTTTAAGCTTTGCTGTTAAATGCAGGAGACAGGATGACCCTTGTGACTAGATGTGGAAGGGTGGGGTTGGGGTGAGTCTCAGTGCTATACTAGGAATAAAGACTCCATTCTGGGGCATCTTATTTCAGACTACGTAGTCCTCATGCACCACCCATTTCCTTCAATGTTTTGGAAAACAGAGACCTGCAACAAATTTTAGGAAATATGCTTTGTATATTTACTGAGAAGTTGAAGTCCATTATCACAATCATAGTTACTTAATTCTTTCCGTAAGGCAACAGATCTGAATACAAGGTATTCCTGTTAAGTCTCAGGCCACAATATTCAGAAGGTCAGTGTGGCGCTACATAAACAGCTCTGCACTACCTGGGCTATGCGTGTTCACATGGGGTGAGGGTCTTAGAGTGCCTTGGTGTGCAACACTCAGTAGATAGCACAAGCACGCTGAATACACCACATGCAAATGAGGTAACCCTCTAGCATCCGGGGACAGTAATATAGTCAGCCAGTTTTGTAATCAGTACAATTCTGCCATGGCAGCATTATTTACCATGTCCAAAACCTTGCTGTTAACACTGCACACAGTGGTTTACAAACACCTGATCTTCCCATCTCCCACTCAGTCCCCAGATACCTGCAGTAGAGTGGCAGCATGACCCATCATTCCTTAGTAGTCTAGTAGTCTTTATTCCTCCCAAATCCCCATCAGAACGTTGAAATAATTGTTAAATACTATATCTGATAATCTAGCAGTCCGCCTCCTTCCTTGATCCCCATCAAATGTTGAAGTAATTTTAAATACTGTACCTGGTAGTCTAGTAGATACCCTACCAGCACAATCCCCATCATAATGTAAATATAATTGTAACCATTGTCCCGAGTAGTCTAGTTAACCCCCAATCCCACCCAGGCCCCAGTATAACAGACGTAACTCTCAACCCTCCCTGTCCTACACACTCAAAACCCACCACCCACACTCCTCTGTCTGCACGCAACTCACTCATCCATAGTAGAAATCGCTACTGTCTGTGCAACCAACACAGACCCTTTGCTCACCACCTTGTCTAGCCACTGTCTAGATGATAGGAAGCAAGCTGCACATACTGTAAAACAGCATTTTGCATGGCACTAAAGCTTTGACGATCTGGCCCAAAGTCTTTGATTGCCACCAGCATTGCTCAGTTAAACATGGCCATAATGTAGGAAACTTGCAAAGCCATACCTAGACTTCCTAAGAGCCATTGTGGGCCATATGCCTACTGTGGGATTGAAAAGAAGGTGGTGGGCTGCATCTCTTTGCTCCTGGAATCTGGCTATATCTTATGCTTTTTATACACACTGCTTTGAAAGCACTGTACAAACCAATGAGTCTGAAACTGAAATGTAGGGCCCGATTGACAAAGTGATGCAGGGCTTGTGTCAGACCCATATCTTGGCACAGCTGCCCCAAACACTTCATCACAAACTGCACCAGATTCAAGAAGATTGAGCACATTTGCAACAATGTTCCATTTACAGTAGCTTGCACCAAATATATGGAACAAGCCCCATAAAGGGTCCCCAAGATTGCTGAAAATCAGGCCAGAAAAGCTGGTCTAACTTGTGGCAATCAGCACATGGGATTAAGAATCCCGATCACCGTTAGGAATGATGCCCCAAACCCTGAGCACCATATGTTTGGCGACTGGGCTTGCGCATTCTTGGGACTTTTGTGATTCTGGCCCATGGTCATTGTTGAAGCAATATAGTACAACAGGGTGAGTGTTGTTGTGCAGTATCACCAAACCCTAAAAGGGACTTGAAATCTGTAGCATTGCCTTCCATATGTATGATGTAGTGATCCAAGTACTGTAACACGTATGCAATGTGTTCCATGAGATGTGTGCAAAATAATAACTGATCTTGTACATCTGCATCATTATCTTTGTGAAGTGTACCACTGAACTTTGATGCTGATTGTAAGTGACATGGACTCGCTATGTTCTGTGATTTCATTGTATGGAAGGTTAACCGCTGAGCTGTCAGCTGCAGCAGTGCATAAGTGTGTTTTTAAATCAATGAAGTACAAGCTGTACTGCACAGGTACATATCTTTTATCACTAAAGGTGAGAACTTGCTATGTTTGTACATGGGTAACCTAATAGCAAGTACTGTGTGTTGTATGGAGTGAGTAGTCTAGTAAATATGTGAATGTACAGGTTGCAAGTTTTCTGTCCTGGTTGTATGTGAAAAGGGTATACTAACTGTGATGCTGTAACTACTGGTGTTTAAAGTCTACCACTGGATGGTGTTTAATCCAGCACTATGCAAATCAATCTCACTACCTGGCTGCAGATTACATGTCTGAAGCTACCCATGATATACCTGTCAGCTGTGAGCAGAATGCAGTAGACTAGAAACAGAATTCTTCCACAATCTGCAGGGGTCAAAAGGATAATTTTTAAATGTAAACCAGCAAGATTACATAAATTTAGGAGGAAGGGAGCAAGATATTGTCCATATTCAACAAGCATTTGTCAATGCTGAATGTTGCAGCGTAATGGGGCTGTAAGGGCCCTGATGTTGTTAGGACAACTCTGGAAACATACTACCTAGGAACAGTTTATCTTATATTTCACCCCTTTTGTTATTGTCACCCTTATTTGTTTATTACTAAGGACATCTCCATGGAAACAGGATCTCTGTCCTGTTTTTCTGTCTACTTCTGAAATCACAGTTCTGTTTATGACATCTCAGTCTGTAGCTGTGGAGATAGTTAATGTCATAAACAGGGCGTTATGATGTCAAGTGAAGACAAGCAACCAAAGCTAATAAAGTTCAATGGGCTTGTTTTGATGTCATTTCCCTCAGTAATAAAGAAAAGGGGAAAGAATTGCAAACACACAATTCTGGCTGAAGGTTACAGAGGTAAAAGCACAGATCTGTAAAACAGTGGGATGAGGTTCAGTCCTCAAGTCTATATACTGTCCAAGAAAGTCAGAGCTACATTAAACCCAATGCCATGGAGGGCTGAGGTGCTGGATGCCTCACCTCCCTCCACACCAGCTACCTGGGTTGGAATTGACCAATGTCACTCAGATGTTAATGGAGGAAGAAGGTTTAGTGTCCATCAACGGAACTCCTCCTTTGGGGTGGGGGGACAGTGTGTGTACTTCTGTTTGGTTGTCACCTAGTGTAGGGTAGGTGGGCGCCACATTAGTCACCAGAATTGAAATCTGAAGATGGGCATTACAAGCATGCACCGTCTTCATAGTCTATGTGCACCATTGCATGCCACCAGGTTTGCAATAATGGGTGTAATGGTGGAAAAGAATCCATATCTGCAGGATGATGTTGTGACCAGAAGGCACTACACCACCACCATCCATGGCACCCACTCACACGATGAGGTAAGAAGTAGATGGACTAAGTCCTACAGGAGTGGTGAAGGGCTGGTGGTCGATAGCAGAAGGGAGCTGATGGGTTGGGGCTGAAGGATAGTCCATATGAAAAAAGAACTGCAAAAATATTTGAATGATAAACTGAACTGTGTCTAACTTTCATATTTTTCAAAGTTATCCAACTGGTATCAGAGACTATTTAAAGGGAACATAAACAATATGTAATTTAAATCAACTACTGCTGGTGTTTTCTGTTCATTATTGACAGGCTGTTAACATATTTGAAGCTATTATAATTGCAGTCTGCAAACTGTTTTTCCCTAACCCTGTTTAGTGCTTTCAAATATGCCCTTTTGTCTGTAACTAGGGGAACATACACACACACACACAAACTGTGAGGCACATTTATCTTCATAGTCTGATGATGATCTCTCCCAGAAACAAAACATTGAATCGCTGGATTATATAGCCCCATTCCATTTCTCACTACTTAGTGACTGTTGGACTTTATTGTTTTTAGGAGTTTTATTTGGGGTTAGGGATTGTGGGAATAATTTTGTTGTTTTACTTTGGTCTGTTTGTTTTAGTTGTTTTGTTGACTGTTGTGGTGATCCTGCACGGTATGTTCTGGCAGTGAGCTCTCCTGGTCAGGTGCTACTCTCCCTCTGAGCTCTGAGGCCTCCGTCCTTTTGACTGCCCCCCCCCTTGCCTGGTGAGGTATATGGGCATTGTCGAGTGTTGGGGATTGTTAAGAAGAAGTGTCGGGCCAGGGGTCATGGACCTGGAGGAGCAGAGCTGGGCAGGTCGATTGGGAGGTGGGTTCCAGAGGTCGCCTTTGGGGAAAAACGGGTTCTGGAGAGGGGTCCTCCTGTCTGGTTCCCATACCCAAAGGCTCCACCCTGTGTGGGCAGCTGATACAGCCATCATCGGTGGCTCATCCTACTCGAGCAGTGTTATGCAATGCTAGGTACATTAAAAACAAGACAGCTGTAATTGCTGCTCTTGTTGAGTCATGGGACCTGGCTTGCCCTTAGGTAATGGTCGAAGTGCAGGGGTTTCTGTTGTGGACAGCAGAGTTTGGCTATTTGGTTGGCAAAATAAATGATATATATTTTTACTTGCACATCTGCCTTTTTTGCCTGGTTTGTTGGTGTGTGCCATACTCTTCATAACTTTGCTTGCATCACCAAGACCTGCCTGGACAAGAATGCCTGCCCAGTTTTGGAGTCCTCTGTTTCAGCTGGGTTTTCAGTGATACACGCCTGAGGATGGATCGCTGGGGGCAGTGGTGTAGCCATCTGTTTTAGAATGGAATTGGGCCTTGCAGATGTACCAGTGGGGAGACTAAGTCCTTTGAGTGTATCATTGGTGCAGGTGTGGGGTGCAGGATCCTTCTCATCTACCATCCACCCAGTGGAGAGAAGCAGTTCCTGCAGGAAGTCACAGGCTTCATCGTAGACATGGTGTTGGACTCTCCCAGATGGATGGTTCTGGGGGACTTCAATGCCTGGGTCGAAGATGAACTCTCACAATTTGTGCAGGACTTCCTCCAACTAATGATCTCATTGGGCTTCACACAGGTTACCTCTCGACCCTTATTCAGGGTCACTCATTGGACTTGGTCTTCCTACTGGGAATGGAAATCTCTGACCTGTGGTGGAGCTGGTCAGTTGATCTGACCTTCACACTATAAGGTTCAGTTTCCAGGCTCCCCTTATAGGCCTGCCCCTGTGGAGATGGTCTGGTACCGCCCTTTAAGGAGTTTGACCCCAGACAGCCTGATGGCAGTACTGGACCTATCAGGCCTTCCAGTGTAAGCACGGATCCAGGGAATCTGCTGCAGGCCTATAATAAGGCTGTGGTAGAGGCCCTGGATTCTGTTGCTCCTGTCCATGTTCATCCATTCACTCTTTGCCCTTAGTCCCCATAGTTTGATGGGACCTTGAGGGAGTTGAGGCGAGTTGAATGAAGGCTGGAGTGGTGCTGGTGGAAGTCCACCTGTGATGTCAACAGGCTTAGATTGGTGACCCATTATAAGGATTATCAATTGGATATCTCCTTAAAAGGCAGAGTTCCAGTCCAAGAAGATCATTGCTGCACAGAATTGACAGCTCAGCTCTTCTGGACTGTTGACAGACCGTGCAGTCCAGCTGTCTCCATTCACTGAAAGCATTGTCACAGGAGAAATGTAACAAGTTTGCTCAATTCTTTGCGGCTAGGGTTGCTGACATGAGTATGAAATCTGTGTGGCTCGCTCCAATGGGGTTGTATTGATCTGTGGAGGTTGCTGCCTCTCAGTTCATCTGGTCTGACTTGATCGGTTGGAGGTTGAGGATGCCATGAGGATCATCCAGAGTTTGCAGCCAAGTTCTTGCAGTTTGGACCCGGCCCAACTTGCATCTTAATGGGGTGCATTGAAGTCATCGGCCTGGTCCTGGTGGAGATAGTCAAGTGTTCATTAGAGTCACGTGTGTTTCCAGACACCCAGAAGGAGGCGGTGGTTACACCCTTCCTTAAGAAACCCTCTATAGACCCTGGCTGGCTAGCTAACTACAGGTCTGTCTCCAACCTTCCTTTTGTGAGTACAGTTATTGAGAAGGCTGTCGCACTGCAGCTGGAGGACCATCTCACCATCCACAACATCTGCAACCCTCTCCAGTCCGGCTTTCGAAGAGGCATAGTTCGAGGCGGCTCTTGTTCAGGTGCTCAGTGATCTCCTGATAGCGAGATCAGAGGACATGTTCCATCTTGGTCCTCCTTGATCTCTCTGTGGCATTTGACACCGTGGACCATGGTGTGTTACTAGAGTGCCTGCAGTTCATATGTGGACTGTCAGGTATGGTCCTCACGTGGTTCCATTTTTTCTCACGGCAGGTTTTAGAGTGATGTCCAGGATTTTTCCTTGGACCCAGTCTGCCTGCCGTGTGAAGGTCAAGCAGGGCTCTGTACTGTCACCCATGTTGTTCACAGTTTACATGCTGCCATTGAGACAGAGACATTGTTAGCGGTATGGGTTGAGTTTTCACTGCTATGTAGATGATACTCAGCTCTACATGTCCTTTGTGCCTGAGCAGGGTAATGCTATCTCGGTATTTAAAACTGCCTCACTGAGATTCAGGATTGGATAACTACCAATTGGTTGAGGTTGAATCCTGACAAGACTGAGGTGCTGGTGGTAGACCGGGTCATCAGACTAAGGGTCTTGGCCGGGTTGCCTTCTGGGCTTTGGCTCAGGGTGCTCAGCTGGTGAGCTCTGACTAGGTGCACAATCTGGGCATTATCTTTGATGAGGGATTGACACTGAAATCCCAGGTGTCATCTGTCATCAAGTCCTTTTACCACCTGAGGAATATCACCCGGATTAAACACCTGGTCCCGCCTGATGACCTTCAATGTTGGTCCACGCCTTTGTGACTTATCACCTTGACTATTGCAACTCCTTGTACCTAGGGCTTCTGGGTGTGGATATCCACCACTTGCAGCTGGTGCAGAATGCGCTACCAGGCTGTTGATTGGGCCTATTTAATTTGTGCCATGTCACACCTGTGCTCTGTGGACTGCAGTAGTTGCTGGTTCAGAGGGATCACCTTCAAGGTCAGTTTGCTGACCTTTAAAACCCTACACAGACAGGGTCTGTGTTACCTCTAAGAACTTCTGCACCTTATCACCCCTGCCCCTCTGCTCTGCCGATGAGGGATTGCTAGAGGTTCCCAGGTCTGTTTGAAGACTTCACATGCCAGAGCTTTCATGTTCATGGCCCGACCCTGTGGAACTCTCTACCTCGCCGAATAAGGAGTGTCTGACTGTGGAGAGCTTCAAATATGCACTAAAAACACATTTATATGATCTTGCTTTTCCAGAGTATGACTGAATCTTCATAATTATGTTATGTTTTAGATACATGTTTTGAATTGGTATTTATGCAGCTTTTAACCATTAATTTTATGTTGTTGAATGTGCAAGCACTTGATACTTGTTGACTTGCACTTTTACAAATAAATTCTAAGTTGAGTTAAGTTGCTAGCTGGCTAGTAGGCAGAAAATCAGCTTGGTGGGGCTTTATCCTTTGAATTACAAGAAGTTTATGCCTATCACAACCAGATGGACATTGTCATTGTCAGCCCACTCAGCACTGACTTTTAAAGGGAAAGTCCTCAGTCTTTTTCTATATACAGTACCTGTGTAGTTTGTAGGCACAAGCAATGATTGCCCTATTGCACCCTCCAAATTTCATCAGGTACTTAAGTCTGATGTGAAAACCTGCTTGACTGCATTGTAAAGAAAATGACCCAACTCATGTAAGGCATCCTGGAATTTTATGATGTTTTAGTGCTAAAGCCTGCAGCAGTAATACTGTATTAATCAGTGTTGTTGCTGTCCTCTGCAGTCCCTATGTTCTTGCCTTTATGTTGGCCATGAAACTTTTCAAGGTATAGTAAGTGCCAGTTGTTTCTGTAGTTTAAAATGTATCTAGTTAGAAAAAATGCTTTACAGAACACAAAGATTTCACAAGACATGTAATATTTATTTATTTTGTTTGTTTGTTTTAATTTATTCATTTGTTAACCGGTTAGCGCACTGCTCCAAGTCCTTTGTTAGGCGTGGCCCAGGCCAGATACTGACACATACAATGGTAAAAATACAGTGTGAACAACAGCAGAGAATCATGCAAGGATCATAAACAGGAAATCCAGTGTAAGTCAGGCTAACAATACAGAGGTGGTAAAAATAAATACAGGTAAACAGTCAAGTACATCAACACGATGGGTGTAATATGATATATGTAAATAGTAAACAGGGCTATGTAACAACATTGTCTAAAAATAGGATGGATAAACATCAGCAGAGCCAGCAACACCAGGTAATATCTAGAGTCCAACAGAAAATACGTACAAGTAGAAACACAGCTGTCAATCAGGATAGAAAAAATGGTTGAGCCAATACTTACAGCAGGAGAGAAGTGCTACTAGTGGGGAGGAGGTAAGAAGGACGTATAGGAGGCATAGCAGTGTTATTGACCTGTGGACAAATGCAGGTCGAGGGGAACAGAAGTGGGTTTTAGTACAGTATTTAGATTTAGAGGTGAGGTCAGGGAACACAGTGAAGGGAGAGGTCATTCCATAATGAGGGTCCAGCTGTGGAGAAGGCTCTTTGGCCCATCCTGTTGGTAATGTTAGAATGGACAAGTTTGAGGTGGGACAACTGTGAAGAATCTGACAGTAAATTCTAGGCCTGAATCAGCAGATACATTGGAGTAAAGTAGGACTGTGTAAGGCATCCCTGACTGTCCGGGCCAGCAGGTAGGATCATCTTGCTTGAGGGGAAGGCAGTTAAGGACTGCAAAGAGAACAGTAGTGAGTAGAGAGGGGTGCAAGGGCAAAGCAGCATATCTGATTATAGGTAGTGTCTAGCCAGTTCAGGTTGGCAGTGAAGGTAAAGGAGTAAACGGGCACCCATAATTAAGGAGGGAGGAGGTTGCCATGGGCTACAGCAAGGAGGGCTTCAGGCGTGAGGTGATCGATTAGTCAACAGAAAAGCCCCATTTTCTGATTAATGCACTGGATCAGTGAGGCAATGTGGTCAGAGTAGGTATGGATGGGTCCAGTGTTACCTCCAGATACTTGATGTTGGGAACAGTGTCAAAGGAGATCCAACCAGGGATTGTACAGTAAGAAGGAGCCAGAGTGGGAAAGGGCAGTGAGTTTGGTTTGGAGCCAAACAGCATGGCCTTTGTCTTGGAAGCATTGACCAATTATTTGTTGAAGGAGAACCAACAATGGGCCTTGCAGAAATCGGGTAAGGGTGGTGGATTGTGAGGAGGGAGAGGTCATTTTGGGATAGTATCAGGTCATCAGCATAAATGAGTGATTTACAGGAAAGGCCTCAATGCAAGAGAGTTAATGAAGAAGGAAAAGAGGAGGGGCCAAGTACAAAGCCCTGGGGACATCCACTGAGACAGGCAAAGGGAGGAGATGGTACCACCAAGGCAGACCATTTGGGTTCTACCAGAGAGTGGTTTGTAAGCCAGGCAGTGGAGGCAGTGGAAGCCAAGGGCATCAAGTTTTGTTATCAGGATGTTGTGATTGACAAGGTCGAATGCCATAGACAGATCTACAAACACTGCTCCAGTTAGCTTTTCTTCATCCATATTCCTTAGTATGTGATACGTGAAGAGAGCAAGAGCAGTGATTGTGGTATGCTACTTCCTAAAACTGTGTTATTCAGGGCATAGGAGATAGTATTTGGTGATGTGCTTGGTAATTTGGTAGTTCACAGCCTTCTCAAGGAACTTACCAAGATGGAGGAGAATGGAGATAGGTTGCTAGTTGTGTCCTAAGACTGGCATCATCTACTTTATGAATGGGACAAATTGTTGCCTGCTTCTAGGCGGGGGGAACAGAGGCCGTAGTAAGGGAGAGATTAAAGATGTGGGTGAGTGGATAGGCAATGTCTTCAGCCACTAGTTTTAAAAACAGAGGACAAACCATCACTACCAGCACTTCCTCTAAATGGAAGGCTGAGGAGGAGCTTAAGTGTCCTGGGGGAAATGGTCTTGAAAAAAAAGGAGGGCTGCTGAAAGTGGAAGATGGGGTTTGGGCAAGGGGTGGAGAGGTTGTGCCAGATAGTTTGCAAAGATTAGAGAACTGGGCATTGAGTGCATTCACATGAGAGGATCAATCAGGAGCCTTGTATGATTAGGGGTGAAGGGACTGCTTAGTAGAGGAGCCAGGCATTAATGGAGGACCAGCAATGCCTGGGGTTTTCTAGGTGCTTGGATTGGAGTAATGGAAGTAGGCAGACTTCTTTGAGTGGATGCTGTGCTTGCAGTGATTTTGCAGGCAATGGTAGTTGTTTCAAAGGATAGGGGATGGAGTGGCTGTATAGGTGGCCCACTTGGCGTCCTGCTCCTTCATCAGCTTGAGGAGGTCCGATGAGAACCAGCGAGTGTCAACTCCATGCACTCTATGGGTAGTGACTGGGAGACGCTTGTCTTGGATGAGTGAGAGGACTGAGACAAATGTGTCTAGTGCTAGGTCAGCATTGGTGGCATTATAGAGTGCGGTCCAGTCTACTGCTCTGAGGTCATCCTGGAGCCTGGGGAGTCAAAATTAGAAAAATTGTGGAAAGTCAATGAACTGAATGAGTGTATAACTTCTGCTGGCTTCTGCAGGTACACTCAACTCCCATGAAGCCTTGCATCAGTGGAGTCATGACTTTGCAATGGAGACAAATAGGTTTTCACACCAGGGCAAAACAGAGTGAAGCAACCTCATTTAAATTTAAATTAGGATGAAATTAGGGATGCTGGAGAGGAGTCTTCAATAAATTAGGATGAAATTAGGGGATGCAGAGAGGGCATCATTGTTCATGCCTACAAACTACACAGTTATACAAAAATAGGTTGAGGAGACTTTTCCTTTAAAGGCAAGCCTTTTGCATTTCTACATCCATTGGCTTATACAGTACACACCTACTCAGCCCCCTACACCACAAAGAAATTGTTAAGAAATGTGATTAAAACTAAGTGAATAAAACAATGAGACATAGACAGCAAGGACGAGAGAAGACTGTAAACCCACCGTGTCTGCCCTGAGACTGTTTCTTACCCTAGTTCTCAGTACTACTACTCCCTGAGCAAGAATTACATCTACTATATCATTAACCACCAAGTGATTGGGAGGGTGACTCTCTCCTACTTTGCATGTCTCCTGCTGACCACATATAAGCCTCTTATGGGCCAGCTCTCTATGTAAGGATCAGACCCAACAGGGTGTGGGTTGTTGGGGACACTCATCTGCCCAGGATGATGTGGCCTTACAGCCCTGGAAGGGCAGGTCCCTGAACAACCCACACATTCAAAGGCCTTATGTGCTTACAAAATGTGTTGTGTTCACCCACAACCCATTTTCTAACCCCAATAGAACAACAGAATGGGACTATAATCAGTTGCAAGCAGTGCCAAGCAGAGTAGAAGCAATAATGAGCAGAGTGCTTTCAGTGTCAGCAGAAACTGCAGCACAGCAATATGAGCTACACACCAGCTCTTTTTATATTGGCTTGCATGGCCGCAGTCAACATCTTGCAATAGTGCACCTTGAGGCCTTGACGCTGTTGGCGAATGCAGGTCACGCATCGTGAAAAGCGCCCCTCATTCCCTAATCAGCCTGCATGCCATAGCCACACTGCATGCTAATGTGGCAAGCACATCTAAGGAAAGTTCTGCTGCAATCCGAGCAAAGCTCATCAGATGCAGCGGACCCTTCCTCGCGTGCTCGCCACATTAGCAGCATGAACCCCGGTGTCATTGTGTGTGCGGCGGGAACCCAATTCCATCAGCATAAATTAACCCCCATTGTCTGCCGCTGGGGTGCCCAATCCCTGTCGACTGCAGCAACCCTCCCCAAAACACTGGCACGCTGGAGCCCACCCAGAGTGCCAAGTCCTGAAAAGAAAAAACTGTTCAGCTATCTTATTTTTTTCTCCCCTGTAACATAAAATGGTCCCTTGTAGTCTCCTGCCCCCACCCGCACTCCACCCACTGCGCACCCTGCCTCCCACACAGCCCTCACCCTATACTTACCTCCGAGTCCGCAACGACGATCTTCGTGGACCAGGAACATGTCTGCATTCTTCAAAGCTGACCGTGAACTGAGAAAATGCCGGTAAGCTGTATAATGGAATGAATAGGGTTTTTCAACTTTGCTGCATATCTCGGGCATTTGTTGGAATTTTGCCACCAAATTTTCAACATGGGGTTTTGGGGCCCCTCCTCATGAATTCTATCACTGTCATGGCATTAATTTGCCTCAAAGGTGATTTCACAGTCACTGCGTGAAATCACCTTTTGGGATCCATTAACAAAATTACAGTGCCAGTGTTCATGAGGTGGCCTCTCAAAAAGCCTATGTTCCAAATTTAGTGGAAAAATCAACAAATGCTCCGTTCTATATTGTCGTTGCGCAGTTGCTATGCAGGCTCATAACTTCATGAATTTGCAATATTTTAATGCTAGATTTTCAGCATTGCCATTTTGTACACCTCCTTGTGAACAGTATAGCTGTCATTTTCCACATCCTGCCCGAAATGTGTTTCCACGCTCCGTGCACAATAGCAGTCACTGTGGAAATCAGTGTTTGGGCCAGATTATGAAAATTACAGTGACACAGTTCATGAGCAGAGGTCCTAAAATGCCTATGTTGAAAATTTGGTAATGATACTCCATAAAATGATTGTGTTACGAGCATGCATTGGCAGATTGCATGCGCGCCCGTACCGTCGTGCATTTGTGATATGTCCTCTGGATTTTCACCATTGCCATTTTTCACACCTCTTGATGAACAGTACAGTCATCATTTCACATATCCTGCCCAAAATGTGTTTTGCACTTCTGGCACAGAATAGCGTAATTAAGCGTGAAATCGCTTCTTGGGACACTTTAAAGGAAATAACAGTGACACTGTTCATGAGCAGAGGTGCTAAAATGCCTATGTTGAAAATTCAGTACTGGCTGCATCCATAAAATGGCAGTGTTGCAGCGTGCATTGCATATTTCCCACACACCCTAGTAACCGCAAATTTAGTATATTTACATGCCACATTTTCAACACTGGCATTTTTTACACCTCCTTATGAACTGTACAGCTGTTATTTTCACATCCTGCCCAAAATGGTTTCCACTGCACTACCAAACACCCAAAGGGACACCCCAATGCCTGTCAGTCTCTGCAGGGTGGGGTGGGTTGCATCAGTCCAATACTTCACTGCCATGCCTATTATGCATCTCTCTAACTCCTGCACTACCAATGCCAATGCCAGCAAGACAACATTCGCATTGACAAATGCGTGTTTTGTTACTGGGTGTGTTGCCTGATCCACTCATGCCTTGGGATTGCTATCTGCCAATCAGGTTTCAGGAGTTTTTCTACCCATTTTCTAAGTAAAAGCCAAAACTGGGAAGCAAGAAAGTGGCCTCCACAGACAAATAGAGAAATGGTAAGTCCTTTGTGGATATTAGCTTATTAAAATAAAATGTAGGTACCTGATCTATGGGGGGTCACCTTGTTGCCTTGTTGTTGGTGATAAATTTATTCACATCTCAGCTGACTTATGAAGCTAATAAACCCTTTCAAAATCGTGGAATGAAGAAAGAATGTGAGTAAGAGAGTAAAAACTTTAAATGATAGGCAGGCTCTTTTGAGCAACATCATGGGGTGGACAAGATTTTGTTGTTTTCTGATAGTGACTGCACACAGTAGCAACCCTAAAACAAAGACATGTTACAAAATGTGATTAAAACTAAGCTAATGAACCAGAGCTCAATTATATTCAAATTTATTTTAAACTGTGTCTTTCATATAGTGTGTCATAAAATGCTTAAAGGGCAATGTGATAAGAGTAAATGAGACACAGCAGTACATAATCAGATGGATCGTATGGAATACAGATCAGTTAAAATTTATACATTTCAGTGGTAATAGAGAAGTACACATGTACAGTATGATACATCACGTATGTCAACACTCATATGCCATGGGGAGTAGAGATAGTTTTTAGTAGGGATATAAAATGGGTTGGAATTTGGTTTCCTGCTTCCTGATCAGCTAAGTAAGTTCTAAGATCCATATGTCCCATAAGTCCCCAGAAACACACAGGTTGGAACAAGTTCAGGCAGTGGGAATTGAAATTTGGGGCAATCACATGCAGAATTCATGAGCCACTTTATCATCCCTGACTGCCATTACAAACATGGCTACAAAACAAAGCCCTAAAAAGGAAAACTCCATTAAATTTTAAAAATAGGTTAATAATTAAACATTCTTTTCTCTCATGATACACTCCTTACACAATAAAAGACTTAGAAAATGAAGTACTGTTCACAGTTTTAATTCCTGGTGTTTCTTTGGTGACCATGATAAATCACCATCTATCCTTACCAGCTTGCCAGGGCAATCTCTGCTGCTTACACTGCTTCAAAAACAATAGACACCATGTCTCCATACAAGGCTTTCTGTTGTGTGTGGGGTGAACAGTCCGATAGAGGATCTCTGCAGCCATTTGAATTCTTGTGTTCCATAATAAAACACACTCCAACCATTGAATGTGTGGAAAAACAAATGATTGGCGGGTAGGAGGGACTCCTCCTTACTAGTTACTTTTAACAAAAGAAAACACTTGTTTTTATGTTTGTCTGTATTTTTAAGCGGCATTTTTAGCTTGTTCCTGTTTACCCATTTTATAAGTGCAATAAGCCACTCTAGGCCATTGGTTGTCTGAACTTATTGCACTTCTAGGTGCCTAAAGGCACACAGCACAAGTGCCTTGTGGCTCATTACACACCTGAGCATGCATTAATCCTGACAACCAATGCCCTGTTGTGTTTTATTGCATCTATTGGATTGAACTTGCTATGTCATTAATTGTGACATTGTAAACCAAAAATTACTATTAATGTTTTTCAACTTTCTTAACCCCATTTTTCTCACCTCAGCCTGGATGTTGTTAATTCACTGATCGAATTTTTTCCCAAAGAATATGGTATAGTAGCTGTTTGTAATTAGCATTATAAAAAACACTGTAGAGATTTTTTAAGAAACATGCAATGTTATTGATATGAATAACCAATTTAGTAACTTAAAATATTCACCCTTTTAATGAGTGTGATATGCAAATTGTTATATTTCAGCCAGAGTTCTAATCTGCATTTGTGACAATTTGCACATCTTTACCTATATTTGCACTTTTTAAAGTAATTACCATATGTACTTTGTCAGATAATCATGAAAATCATACGCTATTGATGTGATGATATATGTGATTATATTTAATAGTTTATGTGTACAGGCGTTAACCATATAGAATTTGTGCTGTACTAGCTGCAACAAAGATAATCAAATCAAAGTATGATGGAGGGGTGACCAGACATCTGACCAGCCTTTACCTGATGTCCACTAAGGTAACTGTGCCTCTTAGATGCCTCTAGTGCAGCCACTGCTGGTTCGAACCCTGCATTATTCTCTCTCTCTCTCTCTCTCTCTCTTCACATCAGCTCTCCTGTAAGCAATATCTTAAGTCCTTTCCTGTCCATCCAGCATGTGCCTGGTGAACTCCACAGAGCTTGCCTGTCCTTAAGGGATGTATGGTAGAGTGCTGAGGACTTAGGCCAACACAGCCGTACAGTATATGGAATGGTTATGGAACATGTCTTATGCTCCTAGCCCTGCTGTTTCCACCCCCCACACACACATACACACATAACCTCTTGTGCAGCAGGATGTGCCATGGACTGACTGATGCCACCTATACTCTCCGACATGGTAGCCACCTACACTGTCCAACATGGTAGCCAAGGCTCATCTACACCATGCCCTGAAGCATCAGGCAGCAATTGTGGAGCAGCACAGGGCACCATCCCCAACTTCACTGTAGAACTCCTCACCTGTTGACCCATCTCGACATGCCAGGATCAGACTGCAAACCCAGATTGTCAGCATGGCAAGAGGGCCTACTGCTATGATCTTATCAGGCCAGTGGTATTATTAACAGTGATGCCACATTCACTGTATAGCTTTTCTGCTCTAAAGCGGTAATTAATGGAGTTCTGATACAGTTAGTTCCTCTTTATGCATTGTTGGGGACAGCAATATTGTGAATACATCCACAATTGCATATATTCAGAATTTGAACAATACTTTTTAAAAGCCTGCAGGAAGACAGGTTTATCAGTACAGTAATTAACTGCCTAATTTTATTCCAGACAGAAAAGGCATATCAAGCAGATGCCTCATGCTCAATGTAAAGCAAGGTTCTCTTGGTTTTCTTGGTTGTTGGCAAGTGACATACTGCGTGTACAGGTCTCCTCATACATTTTAAGTTGCACCTAAAACACCCTTTTAGTACATAATTTCACCCGAATCTGAGCAATTTCTTCCTCAGCCAGATCAGAATACCTAGAGCGGAGGCAAAATAAATACAGTACAATTGAAATTGCGTATGCATATAAGTGACAAAAATAAAAATAGAACAGAAATGATTTGACACTGAAGAAAAATGTGCATGTACCTTACTATTGCATGCATTTGAATTGCATGCTACTGGAACTAACTGTATATCCATTTATTTTTTTTATTTATTGTCTCGGATTACAACCTTTGAGTCAAAAGACTCTTTACAGAGGTTCTACGTCAAGAAGCAAGACATAACAAAACACAGCAGTACAGAGTTTGGGATGAAAACCAGATGCAAACATAAGATAGAACTAGTGAATTGAACAAGTGACCAGGACCATTACAATTAGGCAATTAGATAGTACTTTTTACATTTGTGCATGACAAGGCAGAGCCAATTGAAAGCAATCAATAGAATATTGATCTTGTCAGGAACAATATACAGAGGCAGGTTCATTCATAGTTAGTGCAATTGTGCAGAATGAGGCATAGCCATTAAAGGCGTTCTATTGAAGTAGAACTTGTCAGGGTAATCCAGGGCAGAGAGATGGGCTGAGGGGACAGTCACACCTGCTGAGTGCAAGAAGGTGTTCCTTAAATTTCCTCTTGAAGGTGCCCAGGGTATGGGTATCAAGGCTGTCAGGGGACAGCATTAAGCAGGCTGGGAGCCCTGTAGCTAAAGGACCATTGGGCCAAGGAGGTGCAGCAAAATGGGGTCTGGTAGGAGATTCTGGTGCCACTCCTGGTACCATGGGCTTTAGTGGCTGGGTTGAGAAGGGCTGGCAGGACAGTGTGAAGAGTCCCTTGCTGATTTTTTAGCAAATAAACTGTTGTGGTATGACAGTCTACCCTTGAGGGTTAGCCAGTGAGTGCTGGAGAAGAGGTCACAAGTGTGAGTCTGTTTAGGAGCACCAATGATCAACCGCATGATTTGTTTAGCATAGTATGGAGTCACCAAGGGCGGTGTCTGTGGGCGGAACTATAAGTTATCAGGCCATAGTCGATAATAGATAGTAGGGAACTGGTGACGGCTGTAAATAGGGTATCCTGCATCATACAGTGCCTATTCCTGTATAGCAGTCCAATTCTTGTGTTGACAAGCTTGGGTATGATGTTGACATGCTCTCTGTAAGAAAGGGCACTGTCAAGAGTAATGCCCAGGTATTTGAGGCGAGGACCTGGTCAATGGGGATATTGTCAGCATTAGTGATGGTGAAGGTGGTTGATTTTTGCTTGTTTTGGGGACTGGTGAAGATCATGGACTTCTTTTTTTGTAATTCATAATCAGCTTTTCTTGTGAGAACCAGCTTCTACTGCCCATAAGTCGGACTGAAGCCTTTTCCCGAGGCGGTGAGGTCGGCTTCCTACATAGAAACATAGAAGTTGATGGCAGATAATGACCGCGAGCCCATCCAGTCTGCCCATTTCTTTTCTACCTTATAAATGTGCGGTCTTTGCTCTGTCAATGGCCTATCTTTTCATATCATCTGTATTGCTCCTTTATGCCTATCCCATACCTATTTGAAGCCCTGCACTGTATTCATATCCACCACTTCCTGAGGTAGGCCATTACATGCATCCACCACCCTTTCTGTGAAAAGAATTCCTCACATTACCCCTTAATCGGCCTCCCTCTACTCTCATGCTGTGTCCTCTTGTTCTCTTGTCCACTAGTGAAAAGCATGGCATCCTCCACATAGAGGAGGAGGCTGGTGTGCAGGCTTAAGGGATGGAGTTGAGAAGATGCTGAATAGGAGTGGTCCAAGAACTGAGCCCTGAGGGACAACTGATTGGACAGGTTGGGAGGTGGATAATGCATCTCCAATTTTGAACCTTTGAGATTTGTCAGTCAGGTAATCTTTGAACCAGTTGGCTGCCTGCAGAGATGCCCGCATCATGGAGGGATGCCAGAAGCAGGTTGTGATTGACCTTATCAAAGGCTTTGGTAAGATCAAGGTACACTGATCCCACCAGGTGGTCATGGTCAGTGCTTTATGGATGTAGTCCATGAAGACAACAAGATTGGTTGTTGTACTGTGGCCTTTTCTGAAACTGTGCTGCTCTGGGCACTGGATGTTGTACTTGGACATATAGTCAGTGAGTTGGTCAGAGACTACGTGCTCTAATGCTTTGGGGGCAGAATGGAAATGGGGCAGTAATGATATGCAGGGATGAATCACCATTTTATGAATGGATGTCACAGCTGTGTACTTCAAGATGGAGGAAATTGTCCAAGCCGGAGTAATAGGTTAATGATGTTTGAGAGTGGGAAGAGCACAACATCAAGGATTAGGTGGAGAAGTTTAGAGTCGATGGAGTCACTGCTGAAACATGTTTTCCCAAGTACCTTTAGGAGGTAGCACTTAGTTTCATGCAGTGTGACCTTCTTAAAGTAGAAGGGGGCAGGGTGTTAGGAGGTGGGTCACAGCAGTGGGAGTCAGGGGTTCTCGAAAAAGCCTATGGGGAGCACGCTGCTTAGGCCAGTGAATGCCGCATTATAAGTATCTATGATTAGTTTCGGATCCAGAATTGTGTCCCCATCCACACTGAGCATGTGGGGGATTTGACCATTTACAGAGTTCTTTTAGATTCTCCCAAAACTTCCTATTATCTCCCCATGAGTTGGTGAGGGCTTCCTTATAGTAGTCAGCCCTGGCTTTCTGGACAGCATGGGTAAAGGAGTTTCTAACACAGCGATATTGCTGCCAGTCAGTTCTGTTGCCTGAAGCTCGGGCTTTGGTCGGAGGTGGTCTCTGTCGGCCAATGATTTGAGGACTGAGGATGAAATCCATAGGTTATTGACGTTCTTTAAACTACACTTTTAAAGGGGAAGGTGTTGCAGGCTGTTTTAAATTGGGCTTGCTGATGTCTCCCCCAGTTTAGCACAACTCCCTCCTGTGGTAATGCCCACTTTTTCACAATGGAAGGTTGACAGGCATGAGCCAAGAGTCATCTTCATGTCTGTGACCTTGAGCCTCTCAGAAGTGGTGCCATGTGCAAACTATCTGCCCTAAAAGAGCTCTCTCAACTCAAACAACCAGTCCTGGATAGAAGTGTCCATGATCACTCGTGTTGCTGAGCTGTACTGACTTATGTGCATTATTGTATCTGAGACCTAAGCCTCCACATGGTCTTGGAGCAACAAAGCATCATCTATAGCCAAGACAGCACTGTATGACAGGCCCCAGGAGGCAACCTCTAGTTATTTGTCGGAGGTGAATACATGGCTGCATACACTCAGGCAACAAGAGCACTGCCATGTTGTTTTCTTTTTACTTCATATCACTTCCTTTTGCTCTGTTTTAGCACCATCCTGTACATTAATTAACTTACGTGATCTGGCATGTGTTGTTGCTATCAGAATCCTTAGTTTTACTCTAGTGATGTTGAGCTATAGTTTTTGCTTCTATCATATGAGGCTAACCAAGCATGTCAGCTGTGTACACATGTTCTCCAACTTTTCCCCAACCCATTCTATATGGCCCTGTCAGTGTGTACTTTATAACACATAACATAGGAACAGGGTCTCATAACACATCAAAAAACATCACAATGTTACCAGAAGAGTAGTTTAGTATTAATCTGATAGGAAAGCATTATGATAGAATGGTGTCACATCAATCCCCAAACAGGCTACATAGTTATATGCATGCCCTAAAAGACATTAGTAGAATTTACACTGTCACAGTCAATAAGCATACAAAATGCAGCAGTACCATGTTGTCCTCCACTGCAAGGAAGACTGATAATGGTTAGGGACAGGTACTAAAGGAACACTACCCAAATGTGTACAATAAATAAGCCTGCCCATACACTTGTTCTATAAACACAACAGTAAAAAGAAAAAGTGGCTGAACGTCCGGGAATCAGAATGCATACTATCATCTCTTTACTCACAGACCCTTGTTCTCTGAACACACTACATTGGAGGGAGGAGACTGGAAACAGAAATCTCCTAGATAACCACCCTTTGCTCTATTAAACAGGCAATATTGTCTGGGAGCTGAAAGTCAAAGCACAATCTCCTAGATGTCCAGTCCTTTACTCTAACCATTAAACCGCACTACCTGGCACTGGATACAAACCAGGATCTCCTGGACTTGTAATGTTTTGCTCTAACCATTATACCCACACTGCTTGGGAGCTGGGATTTGAAGCAGGATCTCTTGGGCTTATTTTACTGTAACCAAAAGACAACTCTGCTTGGGAACTGAGACTCAAACTTGAACCTCTTAGGTTTATAGCCCTTTACCCTAACCGACCAAAAACATTGTCTGGTAGCTTGGATTTGAACCAGACTTATATATTTAGATTTAATTAAAATCACACAAGAAAACAATGCAGCTTCACAGTTGAAATTAAAACAACATCTAGGTTACATTTAATTAATTATAAAAGTACATATACTCTCAGCATGATAAAATAAACACACATTATACAATCACAAGGTAACCACGAGTAATTACTTGGATCCCACCAAACCATTCAAATATTTAATAAATAAGTACACAACATAATTTATGTCACAGCAATCCGTTTTAAAACATGAACCTTTTTATTGAACATTTTCAAAACACAGAAATAGGAAACAAACAACAGCGTAACTGCAGTATCAAGGTACTTGATAAGAACACTGGAAGCAATGTGAAATACAACCAACAAATCCAAACACCAACAACAAGAACACATAATGAGCAGCAGAACCTAGCATATGATATTGAAATGCTAATACCTAACCTGTGAAAACCCCATGTGTTTAACATGACTGTTGACCAGGCAGTAAAAAAGTAAGACAAGTATGAAGCTACCTGGCAGAAAACAGAGATGAGGAACCTACAAAAATGCCCAATGTTGACAAAAGAAAGAAGAAGGAAGTACTCAAACAGGCTAGGTAACTGATGAGGGATTAACAAATTGAGGCAGAGGAATCAAACAGCAATGTGAATGTAAAATGGATTCCATTTGTTGTAATAAAGGTTTTGCTATGAAGGACAGCCTCTCAAAGAGGGCCAATTTAGATAAGGCTAGTGACAAGCGAGGATGGAGGGAAAAGTAGTGTTTTCCATGACAGTAAAAGTAGACACATGTAAGCGTCCATGAATGCCACCAGAAACCAACACTGCAGGGGCTGGGTAACAAGGTAACAACAGATGGGATACCCAGGATCACCAGCTTGGGAGAATGTGGAATAGTCATGTCCGGAATCATAGAACAGTCAGCCAGGATATCCGCCACCAGGGAGTAAGCTTGGACAGCTCCAAAGAATATGGAGGGGTCCCATCTCTGAGTAGTAACATTGCCAAAATGCAGAGTTTGGTAATAAGGCCATAGATTGCAAAACCTGGGTGTTCTATAGTGCCTGTGCAGAATTTTCAGATGGATTAAGTGGCTGTTCATATCCCTATAGGCATAATGTTCCATTAAGACCCTGTGGTTCATTGTTCCATTGATTTACTCTTGCCAATGTCACAGCAATCCTGCTTGGTATAATACAATGCTATAGACCTTTAAAAATAATGTAGCATACAATGCACATTTATTACTTTAGGCCAAACCATATTCAGAAAACTCAGGTTATGGGAATCTTCTTCATGACTTCCTCCAGTTGATGACCTCTCTGGGCCTCACACAGGTTGTTTCCACTGCCACTTCGCAATCAGGGTCACTCTCTTGACTTAGTCTTCCTCCTAGGAATTGGGCCTCCAACTTAGGGGTGGAACCAGTTGGATGGTCTGATCATTACACTGTGGGGTTTAGTTTTAGCACCCCTTTGTAGGTACAACCCCTGTAGAGATGATTCGTACTGCCCTTTGCAAGATATAAATTCTCTAGGCCTAATGGCAGTCTGGATCTCTCATCCTTCACAGAGACAAATAATGATCCAGAAACCCTCATGGTGGCTTATAATTCAGTCATTATGGTGGCTCTGGATGTCATTGCTCCTGTCCGTGTTTGTCCACTTTCCCTAGGCCTCGATCCCTCATAGTTTGATGAGACTCTGAGGAGATGTGGGGACTTGGATGAAGGTTGAGCGTTGCTGGCAGAAGTCACTCTTTATGCTGACTGCCTTAGATTTCTGGACCATTATCAAGTCTATCAATCTGAAATCTCCCATAAGAAGGCAGAGTTCCTGTCCGGGAGATTGCGATTGTTCAAAATCGACCAGCTCAGCTGTTCCGAACTATGGACAGACTGTAGCAACCCAGCCTGTCTACAAGTCTGGAAAACTTTTCGCAAGAAGAGTGCAATGAACTTGCTCAATTTTTGCAAATAAGGTGGCCGACATCAGATCAGCTTTCTGACTGGCACAATCTGTGGGAGCTGCTGTAGACCAGTGCAGGTTTGCATATCTTGGTCTTTCTTGGAGTACCTTTGGCCATCCAGCCTTCATGGATGTCATGCAGATTGTCCAGAGTGTGTGCCCTACATGCTTGTAGTTTTGGATCCGGGATCTACTTCCTTAATTTTGGGTTGTAGTGATTTCATTGGCCTGGTCTAGCTCAGACAGTCTGGTGCTCCTTGGAGGCAGGTGAGTTTCAAGCTCCCTAAAAGCGCGATGGTAACACCACTCTTGAAGAAAGCTTCTTTGGACCCAGACTGCCTTGCTAACTGCAGACCAATCTCTAACCTTCCCTTTGTGGAGAAGGTGATTGAGAAAGTAGTGGCTACACAGCTGGAGGACTATTTGACCATCCATGCCATCTATGAATCCCTCGGGTCCTGATTTGAAAAGAAGCATATTACTGAGACAAGCGCTGGTTCAGTGTGCTCAATGATCTCCTGATGGCTAGAGATAGGAGGAGCCACTCCATCTTGGTCCTCCTAGATCTCTCATCAGTGTTGACACTGTGGACCATGGGGTACTGCTTGATCACCTGAGGTTCATTTGTGGACTGTCGGATACGGTCCTCAAGTGGTTTACGTCGTTTCTCATGGGAAGATCTCAGAGGGTGGTGTCCGGGTTTTTCCTCGGACCTGGTCTCTTCATTGTGTGAAGTTCCTCAGGGCTCAGTGCTGTCCCCCATGTTGCTCACAGTGTATATGCTGCCTTGTGGAGACATTTGAAGATGGTATGGGCTGAGGGTTTCACTGCTATGCAGATGATACCCAGCTGTACCTCTCTTTCGCCCCAATCAGGATGGAGCTATCTCGGTCTTTAATAACTGTCTTGCTGAAATCCAGGAGTGGATGAATACCAGTTAGTTAAGTTGAACTCTGATAAGACCGAGATATTGATAGTGTATCCGTGTCGCCGGATAGAGAGGTTGGGTAGGGGTTCACCCTCTCGCTTATACCTTAGGGGTGAGCCAGTCCCAGCCTCTGAGCAGGTGCAGAAATTGAGGTAATTTTTGACAATGGGCTAACCCTGCATTCTCAGGTGTCGGCTGTCATCAAATCCTCATTTTACCATCTGAGGAATATTACCAGGATCAGGCACCTTGTTCCATCTGGTGATCTTCCCACTTTGATCCACGCCTTTTGTGACCTCGTGCTTGGACTATTGCAACTCCCTGTACCTAGGGCTACCTGGGGTGGAAAACCACCACCTGCAGCTAGTGCAGAAGCTGCGGCATGGCTGTTGATGGGATCCTCACAGTCCTGTCATATTTCACCAGTGCTGCGTGGACTGCACTGGCTGCCAGTTCAGTGGCAGATCACCTTTAAAGTTGCTCTTCTGACTTTAAAGCCCTACACAGACTTGCCCGGACTACCTGAAAGAGCTCCTGGTTCCTTATTGCCTGGGCAATCGCTCTGCTCAGCCAATGAGGGGTTGCTAGAGATTCCAAAGTGCGTTTGAAATCCTCTGGGGCTAGAACATTTTATGTACTGCCCCTACCCTCTGGAATTCTCTACCATGACAGTTATGTGAGCACCACGACCGTGGAGGATTCAAACAAGCACTGAAAACCTGGTTAGATGGAGTCTACTGGTATTTAATTGACGGAAAGATTTTATGATTATATTATTTGTTGTTGAGATGTTGTTGATTATGTTATTGTGAAACGTTGTGATTATGTGATTTTAATTCTGTTAGGTGCCTTGGCTTTTGAAGGACTCCATTTAAATAAAGTTTATTGTTACTATTATTATTATGATGTTGCATTTTCTTATTGCCCATTGAACAAAGCTTTTCCTAAACCACTCAGTTTTTGTACTCTAGCACTCCATCTAGATTTTCTTCTCATGGATTAAGTGACCTCTATCCTAAGTGGTAAGAGATCATCTATGAGCTAGAGCTATCATATTTTTCTTTGAAAAATCCTACACAAGGATATTTTCTCTTTTCCAATATCTCAGTTCCCTTTTCTGCAGTATCATTTTGTCAAGTGAAATACTGATACCCATAGATTACCTTCATAGCCCTTTTTGTACTTTTCAAAGCCATCACTCTTTATTTAATAAGAATGAATGTCAAAGTGGCATAGGTATTCCACAACAGATGTTACAATCACTTTGTAAACTTCCTGCAAGTCATCACTAGTAACAACTTCTCATTTGTTTTCTCCATATAGATTTTTATCCGAGTTTTACCCATTTTCGCCCATCCCCATGCTTGGGCATGCATGCGCATGTGGAGGCATGCAGCATGAGGCACCCTCCACTACTTGCTGCTCCCTCCCACCCACGGCTCATCGGACCTCCACCCAATGGGAGCAGAACTATGGAGGTGGGGAACAACCTCCCTGGGAGATGAGAGCTGCCCTATGGCTGCTCAATCCTGCTCCCTTCCACCCCCATGGCAGCTCTCCAATGACTCAAGGCCATTCCGAACCTGGGTTGAAGCGTGACACGGCGAAAGGCATCCAGTGCCTCAGCCCTCTGCACCAACAAGCTGACTAACACATTCTCATTTTAACATCACTAGATAGTGTAACCTTTGTTTGCCCTGGTTATCAAATCTTCAACATCGGCATCCATTTAAAGTCTCTTACAATCTTCACACCTAATAATTTTACTAGTATACCTGTTCTTGGTCTATGGTGGCACCATTTATGGTACTCTGATCCAAAGTTACACTTCCATGCTTCCTATAAAGCATACTTCCATTGTTTTTATTTGTTTCATACTCACTTCATTTTCTTTAAAACATGTTTACTTATTTTTTAGAGCTTCCGTAGTTTACCTGCTCATCTTCTTTTATACCTTCAGAGACTGTAGTGTCATCAATATATTTTATTGCATTGGTTAAAAATACTGAATGGTTGGTGACAGTGACAGTAGGAACAGAAGAGGACTAAATGTGTCCCCTGGGGACATCAACCCTCATATTTATTAATTTATTTATTTATTTATTCATATATCGGTTACAAACCTTTGAGTCACAGACTCATTTACAAAGGCACCTTGTTGCAAGGGAGGGAGACAACATAATTGTGAAGCAAGACAATGGGAACAGCACAGGTGAAACACAGATGGCATATTTAAATAACAATATGTCCCCACTCAGACAAGTAGTTACCTATCTTCGATCTCTGTGTTCTATATACTAGACAAAGTCAATGATTTATGATGATTGAAGTAATGAAATTCTGTTTACAAAATTAGAAATTTCTGGATTGCACGGTGGTTGCAAGTCTAATTTTAGGATTTTAATGCCAGTGTTTTATTATGTGTATAAATAATCAGAATGAAAGGAGACAATATACCACAAATTAAATAAAGCAAAATAAAAATGTGATACAAGGAAAAATGAATAAACAAATACAAGTTGTGCAGATTCGGTGATCTGGTATAAAATGCCAAATTCCATGAAATTCTTTGTTTTAGTGATATGCAGACAGTCCAAATTCTGGAATTGTACTGGGTTTCATATAAAACAAAAAGCAGAGGCCTTGAAAACAAAGAAGGAGGAGTAGTGGTAGCTTTATTTATTTATGGTGCCCTTCCCCAAAGGTCCAGGGTGCCAGTACAAGGAGGAACTACCAGATAATTAAATACTCAGATACAAATTATAATCAAACAATAAAAATATAAATTACAACCTACACCAAAAATAAATAAACCAATAGCAGGCTTGCACGAAAATAAGTTCTTCATAAATAACATAGTTCAGACACCAAAAGCCTGAGCAGAGAAAAGGTTTTAAGCCCCCTTTCAAAGACTTCCACTGAGGGGCCTCACTCAGAGCCCTCAGGAGTGAATTCCATAGTAGCGGTCCAGCTACTTCAAAGGCCCTGTCCTCGGACATTTTAAATCTGGTCTTTGTGACAATCAGGAGACTCTGATTGGCAGAATGGAGGGATGAGCAGGCTGGTAAGGATGAAGGAGCTCGCATAGGTGAAACTAGATCTCATTAAAAAAACAGGATCTTCCACCTCACAGTCCATTACTTTTACCATTATACCATGGGCAGTGGTCACGATCCAGCCATAGCACCTCTACAGTGCAAGGCGCCTGATCCACCCACCCCAAAGAGATAGAATACTGTAAGGTGCCACTTGCCCCCACGGGCAGCGGTCACGATCCAGCCATAGCACCTCTATGGTGCAAGGAGCCTGATCCACCCACCCTTCAAAGAGATAGATAATTATGATGCTTGAAAAATTGCCATGATTTCTCTGGGCTGTGTAGATGCTGAACGGATCATGACTTGCAATTTGCTGTTTTCAATTTTGGCACCTTCTCAGGGTAGCGCTATTGGCTCCACGCCTGTGTAGAGCTCCCTGATTGGCTGGTCTCACTCACCTAAGACAGAGTACCGAGACGTGTGGCTTAATGTAAGCCTGCATCCCTGTACTCAGCTCCTAATTTATATATTTTAATTTAGCCTGTTCTGCTCGGCCTGTGTAAAGTAACTTACCATCCCCCCACTGCAGTTTCTCTGCAACTGTATGTGCACTGATTCAGTGCTAGCTCTGCAAACTTCCCTTGATTTTTCGTCCCAACCCCCCAGGCCTCCTTTAAATGCACAGTCTCCCCCACTCCTATCTGATGTTTCAATTTATTGGTTACTTACTGTCAACAACTGCAATTCCTCCCATCCCTTTTGCAACTAAGCCTTTTAGCAGCTTTATCTCATTCTGTCTTGCTGAGGCATACCATTTTGGTACTTTAGGTTTGCTTATTGCTCACTAGCATATCCTGTCTTGCTAAGGCAGTTGATTTAGGCCAGGTGATCTCTCTAGTACTTAGTCTGCTCCAGAGTAGTAGCTAAGAAATTTGCTTCAAAGCCTCTCTGCCCTTGTACTACTCTATAGTCAGGTGAACCCTTTTCTTATTAGCCTGACTAGGAGCTGTACTTAAGGATTACTGCTTCAGGCTCCACTGCCTATAGTAGTATTCTGCAGGGATTAAGAAATTCTCCTCCATTGAAATCCCTTCTCTTGCCTGCACTTGTAGTGCCCATTGGGTGATAGTCTCATAATGAGGGCATATTACCTGCTTCTGTGCTTGTCTCTGCTCATCTTACATGTATTGGACCTGAACGTGAATCTAAAAATAACTCCTAGAGTGGAGAATGGCTTTCTTTTTGCATTGTCCGACCGGGACTTTTCCTATCAAGTAGAAGAGGCATTATGTTCTAACTTCCCTAGCCCACTGCTGGTCCTTCACGGCATACAGAAACTCTCCTAGAGCCTGCCCACAGGGGCTACACCACCTTCTGCATACTCCCCCCTACTCCCATTGACTCTCTCAGTCAGGGGTATTGTGTATGCAGCATCAGGAAAAACTGAGACTAGCCTCAGAACTCCCTATACTGCTGCAGACAAATCACGTAGCTGAAAGAAGACTCAGCCACCCACACTTCTCCTAGGACTCTGCAGGAAACTCTTGTTCCTGCTTTTACTATGCTCAGGAAATGTTGAGCTTAATCCAGGCCCTCTGGCACCCATGGAATCCATAGCAGAGCTACAAAGCCTCAAAGGGGCTTACATTCTTGCATGTTAATGTATGTAGCCTATCAAAAAATCACTTCTGTTCAGGCCTGGATATGTCATTCTGCTCCAGATGTTCTGGTGATTACAGAGTCCTGGCTTCGACTGTCAACCAGTAGCAATGAAGTTAACATCCCTCCTACTCTTTGTTCCAGAGCGACAGGCAAACCAGAGGTGGCGGAGTAGTTATTTACATCAAGGATAAATTCCCTGTCTCCATAATTGACTCAACCTCTGTCCCAAAAGAATTCAAGCTTGTCATTAAAGATTGAAATTGCCACGGTGTCTCATTATGTATAATAGGATGCTACAGACCCCCATCAGCTGGACTACAGTTGTTAAAACATCTCGGAAACATCCTGGGTTCGGCATCTTCAGAGTGTATCATACTAGGGATCTTCAACTAGACTGGCTCTCCAGTGCATCCACCCACTTAAAATGTTCTGTGATTCCCTTGGGTTGCCACAGCTAATAAACAAATCTACTCGTCCTAACAAGCTCAACCCAAATAACAGTACTCTCTTGGATATTATTTTAGTTAACAAACCCCATTTATTCTCCCATGCTGGCTATTTTTCTCTGATATTAGCGACCATTGCTTCATCGCGTGTGTAAGAACCACTCTTAAATCCACAACTGCACCAAAATTCTCCTTTAAAAAGTGCATACGCAACTTTGATCTCCATGGTATATATCAGACCTAAGAGACTCCATGCGATGGCAGGACTTCTATCTATTGAAGTCCTGACTACGGCTTATGATATTTTCTCAGAAATTGTGCTAGGGCTCTCAACAAGTATGCTCCCATAGTAAAGTTTGTGCCAAGAAACAAATCCTGTCGGTGGCTTACAGAAGACCTGAAAGATGCTCTCTGCAGATGGGGATGTACTCTGGAAAGATTGCTAGGAAACTAATTTAATAAATGACTGGAATTCTTTCCAGAGGCGAGGAACCTCTGCACCAAAATAGTCAGAGAAACCAAAGCTAATTTCTACGTGCTCAGCTGGAGGCTCCAAGAAATGCCTCCAAATTCTGGAGGACTATCAAAGGACATTGAAGGTCACACCACTGTAAATTCCCTACCTACTAAATTACTGATTGACAATACTGTCATTTCTGACAGACCGTCTATCCTTGATGCTCTCAATAATCATTTTGCCACTGCAGAGCTAGCCTTTGACTTCTCTCCCTTGAATATCCTCCGCCAACAACTTAGATTGGATACACAAGAAAAACCCATCCCCAGACCATCCTTCTCTCTGCCGCCTACCTCCCTGAAAGAAGTAGAAGATCTTCTCCTTCAGCTGGACACTAGGAAAAGTACTGGGCCAACCCCATTGACCCATACTTCTTAAAGGTCGGCTACCGTGTCTCGCCAGTCCCAATTACTCATCTCTTCAACTTATCCTTGTCCCAGGGTGACCTACGCCCATTTGGAAAAATGCACTTGTGGTCCTTTTGTTTAAGTCAGGAGATCTGAGTGACCTTAATAACTACAGGCCAATGTCCCTACTTCCAATCCTGTCAAAGATGCTGGAGAAAATAGTGAACTCCCAGCTCGGAGTACCTGGAATCAGAAAAATTGCTCAACCCATTACAATCAGTTTTAGAGCACAGCACAGTACAATCTCTGCTCTAGCCAAGGTGACAAATGACTGGCAGCTTGAATTAGACAAAAAACTTTGTCTGCACAGTTTTCTTGGACCTAAGCAAGGCGTTCGATACAGTGATCGCAGACTGCTTCTGTCGTCCCTCCGGAATATTGGTTTGGATTCTATCCCTTAAATGGTTCTCCAACTACCTTTCAGGACGACTTCAACAACTAAAGGCAGAAGGGAAGTTTCTCCACAAAACCCCTATTGAGGTGTACCCCTAAGGTTCCATTCTTGGTCCCTTGCTCTCCACCATTATATTAACAACATAGGTGTCCCCATCAAAGAAGCACAAATACACCCATTCATGGATGATACAGTACTCTATGCTAGTAGCCCACACCTGAGGGCGTATAAACCCTTCAAAATTAATTTAATCTGTTGCAACATCATCTTATAAACCAGAAACTGCTCTTAAATGCAAAAAACAAAAGCAGTGTTCCTCTAGCCCTACAAAATGCAATAAATCCTGCAATTGCTGGGACACTCCCACAGATCACTACCATTCTAGGTGGCGGTTGGACTACGTACCAAAGTTCAAGTACCTGGGGTCTGGTTAGACCATAGACTTACTTTCACAGATCACTTAGAAGAACTGGCAAAGAAACTTAGACAAAGACTTGGTCTGTTCTTTAGGATTAATAAACTCCTCACAGGAGGCAGCTAAACTGAAACTGGTTCAAACTACCTTTCTTTCCTATTGGATTATGCAGACTTTATATAGTCAGGGACCTGCAGGTACCATAGCCAAACTCGATACGCTTTATTACAGAGCCATAAGATTTTAGCACGGGTCTTCCATACTCAACCCACCACTGTGCATTGTACACAGCAGTGGGATGGTCATCCACTTACAACACAGGCAAAAAATGCTGCGGTTTGGACATACAAAGCTATCTCAAATAAACTGCCCCAGTATATCTCTGTCTGTTTACCTTTGCACTCTGGGAAATATGCCTGAGAAGCACCTATATATCTACCTTTATGTTTACAAAGCAAAATCTCGCATTGGCAGAGCAGCCATCAGCTTTGTGCTCCCTCATCTCTGGAACAAGCTGCAAAAACTTTGAAATTAACTCACCCCATCAGCCTAGCAGCTTTCAAATCTCTATATCTACATCATAATAAGGAGTCCTGTGCTTGTCTACCTAAATAGTGACTCTATAAGTTCAAAGCACACTCTAATACTACTGTTAAAGACTGATCACATGTATAATCGATTCTTCCCTCTTCCCTTTCTCTACCCCATATCTGTCCCTTCCACATTCCTTTGACCCTGGTTCCAGCTCTAAATTCTCCATACCATATCACTATATATCTTTTATAAACATAGAAACATAGAAACATAGAATTTGACGGCAGATAGGACGCTTGGCCACCCAGTCTGCCCATTTCCCTACCTAATGGATAAGCTGCAGATCCTAGTTAACCAGCAGCCTACTTCTCACCCCCACCCCTAGAATTGCCTGTATGACTATCCCAAGCATGCTTGAATTCGCCACTGTTTTGACTCCACAACCTCCTCCGAAGGCCGTTCCATGCATCCACAACCCTCTCTGTGAAAAAATACTTCCTAAAATTACCTCTGAGCCACCCCCATCTTCAAATTGTGTCCCCTTGTTCTTGCACCCTCTTTTTGAAAGATGCTGCCCTCTTGGACTTTGTTGATTCCTTTGAGGCACTTGAAAGTTTCTATCATGTCCCCCTCCTCCTTTCCTCGAGGCTATACATATTAAGCTCCTTAAGTCTCTCTTCATATGTCTTCCGGTGCAGACCCTGCACCATTTTAGTTGCCCTCCTCTGGACAGCTTCCATTCTGTCTATGTCTTTATGAAACTGGGTCTCCAAACTGCATGCAGTACCAGATGGGGTCTGACCAGCTGTCTGTACAGAGGATAATAACTTCCTGTTTTCTCCTGGTGATGCCTCTCCCTATGCATCCCAGTATCCCCCACCCTCCTTGCTGCCTCTCCACATTGCTTGCCCACCTTTAGGTCATCTGATATGACTACCCCAGGTCCCTTTCCATTTTTGTTGTTGTTAGTATCTCACCCCCCATTGTATGCTTCCCCTGGGTTTTTGTTTCCCAGGTGCATTACCTTGCACTTCTTAGCATTGAATCTAAGCTGCCATACATTTTACCATTCCTCTAACCTTGCCAAGTCCTTCTCATCCTTTCCACCCACCTTGTGCATCAACTATGTTGCAGATCTTTGTGTCATCTGCAAGAGACATACTTTTCCTTCAGTCCTCTGCAATGTCACTTATAAAGACATTGAAGAGGACCGATCCTAACTACTGAGCCCTGCGGTTACCCCACTAGTAACCCCCTTTCTTCAGAGTGGACTCCATTTACTATTACTCTCTGTGTCCTATTCTCCAGCCAATTCTTTACCCAGGCTGTCATCTTGGGACCCTCCCAGGCTGGCTAACTTGTATATTAATCTTTTGTGTGGGACTGTGTCAAATGCCTTGCTAAAGTCTAGGTAGGCCATATCCACAGCCCTCCCTGATCTACTACTTTGGTCACCCAGTCAAAGAAATCTATCAGATTAAGTCTGGCATGACCTTCCGCTGTGAATCCATGCTGCCTTGGGTCCTGTGCCCTCTGGCCTCTAGATACTCGACAATTCTTTCTTTCAGAAGTGATTCCATCATTTTCCCTATCACTGAGGTTAAACTAACAGGTCTGTAGCTTCCTGCTTCTGCCTTGCTCCCACGTTTGTGAAGGGATCACATCTGCCCTCCTCCAGTCCTCCGGGTACCACCCCATCCTCCCATGATTTGTTAAAGAGGGTAGTCAGTGGTGTCACTAGTTCTACCCTTAGTTCTTTTAGAATTCTGGGATGAATCCCATCAGGCCCCATTGCTTTGTCCACCTTCAGTTTTTAGGGTTCTTTCAGAACCCTTTCTTCTGTAAATGGGCTGTTTTATCAACTTCTGTATCCAGAGTGTTTCTACTGTTTGTTTTAGGTACCTCCCCTCTTCATTTGTAAATACTGAGCAAAAATATTTGTTTAGTATCTCTGCCTTTTCACAGTCACCCTCTGCCCACCCTTCCTCCCCTTTATTAAGCCTTCACTATCCTCCTTGGTTTTCCTTCGCTCCCTGATGTACCTATAAAGGTTTTATCCACCTTCTTAACTGAGTTGGCTATCTTTTCCTCGGTTTGGGCCTTTGCTGTTCTGATTGCCTTCCCAGCTTCCTTTTGCTTTAACTGATACAGTTCTCTGTCCTGCTCCTTCTGTGATTCCTTGTACTTCCTGAATGCTTTCTTTTTCTCTTGAACCTTCACTGCCACTTCCTTTGAGAACCATAGTGGTTTCTTACATCGTTTTGTTTTGTTTATTTGCTTCACACAAAGGCTTGTTACCTCTGTGATGGCAGTTTTATTATTCCCATTGTTCTTCCACCCCTTCTTCCTGCCCATTTGCTAGTGCATTCCTTAGGCACTCACCCATTTTAGTAAAGTCAGCCCTCCTAAAGTCCAGTACTTTTGCCTTTGTATGGCTTGACTCTATTGCTGTGTTTATTGTGAACCATAGTGTTCGATGGTCGCTAGTTCCCAGATGGCTACCCACTTCTACATCTGTGATCCTTTCTCCATCTCCATTTGAGAGAACCAGGTCTAAGATTGCTCCCCTCAGTGGGCTCCAATACTAGTTGTCTAAGGCATGCCCCTGTAGGGCATCTAGAATAACCTCACTCTTGAAGTGGCTGCTGCAACTGCACTCCAGTTAACATCTGGCATATTCAGATCACACATCAGCAATATCTCCCTTTTTCTGCCATTCTAAGTATACTTTCTATCATTTCCTTGTCCATTTCTCTCCTTGAGAAGGGTCTGTATACAACCCCTGTGCAGATTGTGGTGCCATTGCCTGTCTCCAAATTTACCCACAGTGCTTCTTCTCCTCCCTGTTTACCCTTTTGTTCTGTTGCTTTGATTCCTTCCCTTGTGTAAAGAGCTCCTCCTCCTCCTCTTTTACCCTCCCTGTCCCTCCTGTAGATAGTGTATCCTGGTATGTTTACTTCCCAGTCATGGTTTTGTGTGTACTATGTTTCTGTGACTGCCATGATATCCAGATGTTCCTCCTCCATCAAGGCCACTAATTCAGGAAGCTTGTTACTCAGACTATGGGCATTGGTACTCATTGCTCTCCATTTTTGATGGCTTTACCTTCTGTTGCAGCATCCCCACTGACCTTTCTACCTCGGTCTTTTCTCGTTTAGTACCCTGTTTTGTAGGGAGAGGCTGGGATTTTCCTGCTGCTTATCAGTGCCTCCCCTTGACTAGTTTAAAAGCTTGCCAATGAAGCATTTAAACCGATTGCTCAAAAGACTTGTTCCCTTCCTGGACAGATGTAGACCATCCTGCTAGTATAGGCTGGTGTCCTCCAGGTGGAACCCCAGTCCCCAATGAAGTCAAACCCCTGTGCTTCACCATTTTTTCAACCATTCATTAAACTGCATGGTGCAAAGTACCTCGCCTCACCCATGCCATTGACAGGCAGCACCTCTGAGAAGGATACTATGTGTGCTACTTGTCTTAGGCCCTCCCAACTCTACAAAGTCCTCCTGCACTGCTCTAATCTCATGATGAGCCAAGTCATTTGTCCCTAGGTGGACAATGACGTCCAGCTCAGACTCTCCGTGCAGCTGTTCTCATGATCCTGAGGATCGCTTCCTGTCCCTCCAAGCCATGGCACAGGCAGGCACCTTACTTCAGTTTTCCTGCTCCCCAGTTCTATCCCCTAATAAATGAGTCCCCACCAGGAGTTGCTTCCTTTCCCTGTGGTGTCCTCTGCCTCCTTCCTGTGGGCCTCCTTTGTGACAGTTGTCCTCAGCCTCCTTAGTCTCCTCTGTGTGTGCATCCATAGGGGCTATGCTCCCCAAAATGGTGTATGGATTGTGGAGTGGAACAACTGACTGGGTGTGCCTCTGTTCCACCATCCTCACCCTCGCTGAGGCCACTGTGGTCCAACTGCTGTGCTTTCTTCACAACCTCTGAGGTAGTGGTGGTGGCTCTGGTGCTCCCTGGATGGGGAGATTCCTTCCTACTGTCCAGTGTGGCCTGGGGAAGGTTCCCTTACTACTGTCCAGTGTGGCCTGAAGGCGGGCAACTTCCTCCCTCAGGGCAGAGAGTTGTCTGCAAATAGGGCATCTCAGCCTCCAGAAAGACTCCTGGAAGACTGCTGCCCCACAGCCATTACATTGCACTACTCCCACATGTTTATCTACTTTTTTGTGTGTGTGTGTGTGTGTGTGATTGGTTTGTTATATAGAAATACATATATTATACAATGTGTATGATTATATTGTCAGTGCAGTGTGCTAGACAGGATATGACAATGATATGCACCTTGCACTCTTGAGGAAATGATGTCAGAATCCCAGGTATAAAGGAACTATTTCCAGGGGTGGGTGGGGTGAGGGGTGGGCAGGGTTGGGCCTAAACTGTGCCCTCACGAAACAATCAGCTAAAGCTCTGACCCACCGCTACGATGAGTGCCTTCCTGTCAGCAAGATGCCCTACACAACAATTTGACAGAGAAAATACCCTGCTAATCAAACAGAGAAAAATCCAGACATCCAAGTCAGACACAGGTAAACCTTCCCAGCCCCAAAACAGCCTGGTGGTTTGTGCTCTGAAAGCAGTCAGCCCCAAAATAAGTCAGCTGTGCTTTAAACTCTTCCTGCACTGAAAATCTTAAGAATTGTAACAAAAGTAAATCTATATCCACCTCCCTCTGTTGCTTGAATGACTGTCTTTTCCTGATAATTCTAAGTTCCTTATTTCACCTTTCAGTTAGAAGTAGCCTCCACCTGCAGAATATCTGCTACAAATCAAAGACAATTGTAAGGTTCACCGCCCTCTGCTGTGAGCACAACTCGCTTTCTTGCAAATCCTATGTTCAGTATTGCAGCTTCCATGTGTTCAGTGCACCTGATATGTATATTTCTTTATTTTTATGAAAATTGTGTCCTACCCAAAACCAGCTGCATCTTCTTTTCCAAACATATAATACTGTCAGTGCTACAGTACCTGCTGATACTTTGTATATACTGTATTATTGTATCTCACTTTATTTGTATTATTACTATTTTCTTGTGTGTTGCATCCCATGTATATTGTCCCTTGTTCCTTGTTAACAAACCCAGGTCCACCTCAAAAAATGAGCTTGCTCAACGGTGATCACCTGGTTAAATAAAGACTTTGATTGATTGATTGTTTGAATGTAAGCAGATTTTGAAGCTGAATCCTCCAGGCTAATATACTTTTGAGTTACTTGTTTGAACACACTGCTAAGGAACTACAGTAGTATTTGTCATGGATCTCCTGGGTTATGGTTCTCTTGTCTGCCCTCTAGACTGTACTTTTCTCTGACATTGACAGGATCAGTGTTCTCCTGACTCACAGTTCTTTTATCAAAGCATTGTTCGCATTGTCTAGGAGCTGGAATTTGAACCAGGATCTACAGATCGCAGTCAATTCAGTCTGTAATCTTGGATTTTCCTACGTTGCTCTGTTTTCTCAAAGTTCTTTGCTCATACCATAAACTACATGTCCTAGAAGCTTAGGTTTGTACCAGGATCCCTGGACTTGAAGTCATTTGCTTCAAACCTTAGGCCACACTGATGTTTGGGTTGTTGCCAAAACCTCCATGTCCTGGTTCCTCCCAGTCATTTGCTCCAATCTCACTGCCTGGCTCAGGGGTTTAATGAGCAACTGAGGAGAACTTTGAAAACCATTGGGCTTTAGCCAGCCCAGTGGCGTGGAGGGCTGAGGCATCTGTGCCTTATCTCCTGCCATGCTGGTGACTCATGTTCATGGTGAGTCACGGGCCACTGGGGGAGTCGGCTGGGGAGGGAGAGGATTGAGCATCTGAAGAGCAACTCTCCTCTCCTGCCCGGGAGGTAGAAGTGGTGCTCCCATCAATGACCACCCCAGGTGGAGACTTTGGGTGGTATGGGTCTTTAGGCACCTGTAAAGGGAAGAGTACCACGGGACTGCTGCTGACATGCGCACACCTCCACATGCACATCTGGCTATGTGCAGCCCAGCAGTGGGGAAAGGGAAGAAAATGGAGGAAAAATAACTCTGGCGGCAGGATGTTGTCCAACTCTCCGAGGTTCTGCACCCAGTGACCAGGCTGAAGGTAAGTCCCGGTGATACCATGATGACGGGGCTGGGGAGTCAGATGAAGGGGCAGCTACAGAAGAGGAGTACAAACACCTATATGGAAAAAAAGAAAAACTTTGGGCTGGATTTTATAAAGTATGAGACAGCCACAAGTCCCAGGTGTGCCAAAGATATGGTGCACCAGGCTTGTAACAATCTAAAGGGCTCTTCTATCACTTGCATCAAAGATGCTCACTAGACCATCTTTTATGGTCTAATTTGTGTCAATATCCAGGACCTTTTACACAGATACTGCACTTTCGAGTTTGGCACAAGTTTCTCTAGATCTGGTCAATTGTCGCAACTGCACCCAAGATTATAAAATCAAGTGCAGTTGTGGCAATTAACAATCCTTTGATGCAAGACTGGACTCAAACCCTGTGTCACCTTCTAAAATCCAACCTGTAATATTTGGACATGACAGAGCTTTGTCTCATTAATTAACTCTCTATTTCTCATCCCAATTATTTATTAGTGAGGTCACATGAAAGAAAACAGGATATTGGTTCATTGAGTGTTCAGCAGCTCCTACTGCATCCTCCCAACCTGATGTCATAATACTGCACTTGAGACTTCACAGTTATGCTCATGGCCATAGAAGGTGATATCACAATAGAGTGTTATGATTTCAAGTGGTGAATTAGCTGTAGTGGCAGATAAATTCTAAGACATAAAGATCTTGTTTTTGTTGGAATTCCTTAGTAATAAAGAATAAAGAGACAGACCTATATAAGATATATGAAATACATGCTGAGTTGTATCTAAATATTATATTTTATAAAGTTTTCCCAAAGGTGTCAGCAGCTCCTTGAACCAGGATCTCCCAAAAGGCTCCTGTTCCTTACACTGCACTGCTTCTAGCACCTATCTGATTTAATTTAGAACACTAATCATAATAAAAAGAAATTTTGTGACCTAAATGAGAAATGAGTCGAGGCCCCAAGGAATTCCATCAAGGGTCTCTACAAGCTGGCTCTATCAGGCCCACTTGACTAGCCTCGCTTCCCACAGTCACTCTCCGGCAGCTCAGAATAATTGAGATGGTAGGTAGTTATTAGTGCAGTATTTTTGACTTCTGTTGGAGTTTTGTGTCATTTAATATGGGCAGCTTTTTTTGTAACCAATTGAAATATAAATCTAGTTGTATGTGACAGGTTCAGACAGAGGTGAATTACCCAGCCAGAGCTCTTTGTTCAGCTTAAATGTGACAATACTATACATCTATAACATCGTTTTGATGTGTTTAAATCATACTTTATTCACACTAACTTGACTCTTCAATCCTATGGAGTTTTTTTCAGATCATGTTTTATCCCCAGTTCTCATAGTTTGTTACCAGATCCCATGGGTCTCCATACTTATTCAATTTTGCTTTAAATTCAGCTTTTCCTCATATTTTCTCAGACACATTGGTTTTCCCCTTCACGATACCCAGGGGCTTATGCCTTCCCTGCTATCCTCTTGAAGTGGAGTTCAGTAGTTATGGGTTTTGATGTTTCATAGAACATTACACATTTCTCTTTTTAGCCTCTCTCAGGCCCTGTTACTCCTCTGCAGAATTTCTTGGATTTGATTAGTGTCACTTAAAGAACAAGCCATTTAGATCTGTGCTAATTAAAATGATCCCTCCACTCCGCCCTTTTCTCCCTAAGCATATTGCTTCATTTAAGCCAACTATTTTCGGTCATCTGTGTGATTTAGATATTACTGAATTATGTTGTCCTTAATGATAATAACATACTCATTATATTTTCCCTCTCTTTCTTCTCTCCTCTCCTCAGGCCTTGCTGTTTCTGGCTGCCATAGCTGGAGTCTGCCTGGTGATAAGTCTCATCCTGATATGTGTGTCTATTTAATCCGGTTCTGCTGCTGTAACTCTGATGAGGAGGAAGAGTCGAAGGGTCGCCGGGTTTGTTGTGTTACATGGAGCAGTGTGACAGCTGTGATCCTTTGTTGGTGAGTTTCTCCAGGACAGTGCTCCATAGCACAGCAACGTATATCCTTATAATTTGCACAGCACCTTCTATTACAGGCACCACAGTCAATCCTCTTCATCCTGGAAATCACTGTGTTTAACAAAGAGAGATCTGAAAAGCATTAAACTTAAATTGTCCTTTGGCTTGCTGTGTTTGGAAAAGTAATTTTCTAATGCGATAAATTTTATTAGCAAAATCTCTTTTTAGTTTTATCTAGGAACATTTTTTATTCTATGATAGATCGCTGGATTTAGATAAGTTATTGTAATAAATGAAGTTGTCAATTTCTTGCAGTGGGTCCCCACTGGAAACAATGCATTTTATCCCAGCTCATGTACTAGAGAAATAAACATTTCCATAAATACATCTCTGGTTTATTTCTCTAAAGAAAATAGATAGACCCAATAAATTAATCCCTGTAACTTAGTTTTTCTAATTGCTTATAGCTTTTCTTTTCCTAGCCACTTAATTCGGTGCTCCTCCCACTGCCAAAGGATACATTTTGTGTCTTACCTCTGCACTGGTCCTCCCCCACCAGTCACTGAACTCCAAATGCCCATGAAACTGACAGCGTATACAGAGTTTGTTTATAGAATGAGGGGACTAACAGCGAAGGAGGGATGCAGTGTGGTCTAATGTTTAGAAGCAAATAACTGGTGACAGGAGGTACAGATCTCAGTCCTTAAATAGCCAGTGACTCAAAGTCATTTAACCTCACAGTGCTGCAGCCACTCCCAGCTTCAAAATGGATCAAAGCAGGACCCTACATAAAATGAACTGTAGCTTCTCAGTGGTTCTGAGGGTTGTTGTTTGTTAATGTGTTGACCCTGACTAGCTTTGCTAGGATGCAACACCTTGTTTTAGGGGACCTTCCTGTTACACCATTTTATAGCTGGGTCATACCGGGTGTGGGGAGATAATGGAGAAGGAAGCACAGAGACTAAGTGCCTTTGCTGGATTTGAACTTGGGTCTCTTAGTTCACTGTTCTCTCTAACTCAAACCACTAGTCTACACTGCTGTAATAATTGGGCACCCTGTGTAGGAGATGGTAAGGTCAATAATGCTTGCCATTTGATTGAAATTTAAAGTCCCTTGTTTGAGCAGTAAGATTGTCTTGACATGTGTTTTTAAGTTTTCTTTTACCAGGAAACGTGGACTGGGCTTCATGGTCCCATTTTCAGTCATAAGAATAAACATTTTTCAGACAAGGCTCTCAGGGTTACAGCTTTTGCTGGTTGCCCAATGTAGACTTCTCAAACAGCTTCAGCAAAATGGAAAGTACACTGAAGAAGAATTTGTGCCAAGGTGCATATAGGTTTTATTGCAATCAGCCATCAAGGGTATCTGTCACATGGTTGCTGATTTTGGCCCCAATATTGAAAAAGGAGCTCTTGTGCAGCACAAATATTTACACTGTGCTTGCTCTAGTGCCCAACCCAGCAGCTGTTATATTCAGTTGGATAGTGTGCTGGCGCTTTCTCACTGAACATCAAGCAGTGTTGGCGCTAAGTGAAACTGCACTGCCTCAACATGGACCTGGGCTGTATATAGCCTACAGGGAATAGCACTGCCTGAAACAGATAGCATCAAGACCCCTGTGGGCTATACTCAGCCACAACATGCAAATTAGTCCATTGGGCATGCAAGGCACTAAGGGCCTTTGCATGCCCATTATAGGCTTATTTGCATGTGCACAGCAGCCCATTAGCACCCATACTGCAGTGTATCTTATGAATTCCAGATGTCTAGTAGCACCCTCCGCCTCCAACACCCATTCCATATTGTGCAGAGTCCAGAACAGCATGCACTCAGCCAAAAGAAAAGATGCTGACAAAAGTGTAAGTTACAAAATTATTTTATTTTCAATCTTTTAAGGCCCAAGACAAGCTGTCACTTAACAAGCTCTACCCCAGTGCTTCAGCCTCCCAAATGAGGCTTCCTTAGGGGTGGTTTACAACTGACATACCTCTGTGTTTAAATAGTCACAGTGTGATGACGCCATAAAAGTGCTACACCATTAGAACTCATTTACATAGGAAATTACCATGTTTGACATAATTAAAAAATGCCATTTTGTGACATTTAAAATTAAATACATGTATTGCTTTTCACACAGGTACAGGTTGTTTCATACAGCCATATTTACTAAGTTTATAAATTACATATTTTATTTTATAACTGTCTTTTTACAAGTAAATAAATGTTTTATTTTAGACTGTTTGAAATGATGAAAGAACACTATTCCTTTAATACAATAGGAGCTCATTTTTAACAATATTTTATGCTTTCTTTTTATATCTGACTGGCGATCACCCATTTCATGCATTGAACTCTTTCTGGAGATCTACTAGTAGAAGCAGCACCATACCAAATTCCTTTTAAACATCCAGAGGCACCTTTCATGCAGGAACCTGTAGGTGGAGCAGGACACAAAGAAGCAATAATCAACAAAAATCAATGATTACTGCTATTTAATTTTCTGCATTTGAACTTTTGTTAAATGTAAGATCATGAACAAAGAATAAAATGATCCCTAGTTTTCAGTGCTTTAACACAGTGATGTCGTTTTCAGTTAAGAAATAGCTATAGAAACATTAACTAATATTTAATACTGAAATACTGTCATTCAGTCTTCAGTTGAGATAATGGCTATAGAAGCTTTAACTGATAATAACTACTGTAATATATTAGAAAGTAGATATGAATCTATTTGAGTTTTAAACCGTGAAACTTATTACTCTGTTTGTGTTCTGCCCTTTCTATGTAACTGAGTTCTAATGGTGTTGCACTTTTATGATGTCATCACCCTAAGGAAGCCTCATTTCAGAGGCAAAGCGCTGGGGCATGGGTGTGGCAGGCATACTCCAAGGACTCCATGGTGTGCAGTTTTATTTCAGTGGGGTAGCAAATAGGCTCTGAACTGCTTCCTTTTCCATGAAAACTAACAAAGAAAATACTGAACCTTTCTGTAATTTTATTCATAGGAGTTGAAACTAGAAGGACTGGTCACTAATACTCTCCTTGCATCCCAAGGACAATACAACTTTACAGGCTCTGGGCTGGTATTGGGGTGTCTTAGGGAACAATGCATGGCATTTGTATTTACCCATGCATGGCAACAACCACTGTCATGAGATACAACAGTTGTATTTATTGTGCGAATGAGGCAACAAACACAGTCCTGGTGTACATTTGTATTGCCTGGCTACACCGGGGGTAGCTCACCTAACAACGGGGGTAGCAGTGGTCCACCTGGTGTGCAGATCTGAAATCCTGGCTACACCCCTGCACTGGGGTAGTGCTAAGTGATGACTTAGCTTAGGCCTTAAAAGACTGAAAATAAAATAATTTTGTATCTTACAATTTTGCAAGCATCTTTTCTTTTTGCTGAGTGCATGATGTTCTGGACTTGCTTAACTACAGGAGTTGCCCTCCCTGCATGCATCAGCAATTCTTGTAGCACTACAGTGCAGGAACAGCCACTTTGAACATATTGTACAGATGCATCCCTGGTGTCCAGTGGCACCCTCATCCCTTGAACCCCCATTTCATACTGTGAATGGATATCCTTCATGTCCAGTGGCACCCAACCCCTTAGGTTGCCAGTTCTGTAGTTTGCATAGATATCCCTGGTGTTCAGTGGCTCCCCACCCTCCTGGTCACCCATTCTGTAGTCTGCATATATATCCCTGGTATCCAGTGACACCCCAACCACCTTGGTTGTCCGTTCACAATGTTTAAGTATGATCTGGTGTCCAGAGGTTTTCCCTACCCTCAAATCACTTGCTGCCAAAGTAGAAATGAAAGGCTTGCCTGTAGTTTGGAGGCCAAGCAGCCAGCCACTCCCACTTCCTGAGCTATATAAGCAGTTCCTCTAAGCCTCAATGTGAAGCATTTTTTCTTTGCAGCCGAGAGCTCTGTCGGTTTGTCCTCTGAGCTGGTTAGGCCTCCCTTGCTGGCTGGAGCCTGCTCTCCCCACTCCTGCTTGTCTCTGCTGGGCTTCTGTGTTTTATTTTGCTACTTCTGGTTTGTATTTTGCTTTGGCTGAGTGTGCTTCCTTCCTTTTTTTTTGGGGGCTTTGTTTCTAGCTCTAGCATACTGCTACTCCAGAGCTCATACTGCTTGCTTTGCCTCACAACTCTCAAATTACTTGCACAGCAACTCCTAGCATTCTGCTACACAAAGCTCATCCTACTGCGTTACCTACAACTACAGCCACTGTTGCTGACTATTTACTTTAATTACTATTGTACCCAGTGCCTGTGTTTTGTGCTGTGCTCACCACGCTCAAACTACTGCAATGCAACTGTAATTATCTGTGTGTTTCAGCTCAGCTATAGCTGCTCCATGTTGCATACCCAATTCTTTTCACTGACACAGTTTACTGATCTTAACTGTGATGATCATTGCTGCTCTTATTCTACTTGCAGCTTCATTGCACTGCCTGGCTACATCTGCTTTCAAGCATTGTCTCCTGTTTTATTGCACTTACAGTACAACTCTGAGGTCAGTCAACTAAGCTCCTGCTGGCTGTTAATATAGTTTTGTTATTAAAATTGCCTCACTGCCGAAAATCCTCAGAGTGTTTGTCACCTTGATTTGTCTATTCCTGTTTGGCTGGCTTGCCTCAATTCAGTGCTGTTTAATTGCTATACCATATGTTATGCAGGTTCTCCTATCACTACTACTGCTTATTGACCTTCGTGCAGGTCCACTCTGCTTACATAACTGTAGCTCCTTGATTACGCAAAACCATTGTTTCATGCCTACTACCATCCCTTGGCTTCAGCCTGGGATTCTGCTACCTCAATCTGCATTTGACCTTGCAAGGTCTCAGCACTCAATGCTCATTATGATATCAACATGCCGTGCTCATTCAGCTCACCAGCTTTTCAGCTGTCAATCACTTTCTGGGGCATGCCAGACATTCTATTCTGGTGCAGAGTTCCTGCTGCCGACGGTCTCGCTCTGCTTTAGTCTGCATCTCGAGCATGTCCAGCTTGGGGTGGGATCCTTCTCACCTTGCCCATAGCTGGGAATGTCTTCACCCCAGGCTTGGCTTTAGCTGCCTGCTATGCGACAGCAGCTCCTGGTGTAGAATTTAAGACTAGCAGTGAAGGGTGGTTATGATGATCTCCTTTGGCTCTAGTGTTCCACTATAACGGTTAGCCATTGTCTTTAGTGGTTTCCCTAGCAAGGCACCTTCACCGCATCCTCCCTACAACTGCCTCTGATTCACTTGGTTTGATTTAGGGCAGGTAGGCCAGGTGAGTGCCCCAGCAGTTGTTGATCTCCTCCTGCACCTTGGATGCATGTATTGTTGCAGAGTTTTCTCACAACCTTCATGGCATTCCCACTAGAGGGTTTGAGTGAGAGCCTTCCTCGAGGTTGGAATATTTTCCACCTCCCTTTAATTTGGTTTTCCAAATTGCAGCTGCAGAGCTGTCACTAAATAAACTATCCCCATCCTGGAGGGAAGGTGACCTAGGCCTTGGATCCCCAGAGTTTTCCTCCTCATAGGGTTTTTTCTCTCCTCCATTGCCTCAGGTCATAACACTTAGTTAGCTTAGTTGTTTCCCCTAGTTTCTTTAGGTAGTTTCCATTGTTGGATGGAGGTGGAGGATGTCTTGCCATTCTCTCTCTCCTTAAGGGATCCCCTACTCAAGCAAACCATCAGTAACATGCTATGCAGACCTGGGCAGCCATTACAATAACAGGCATCTCATTGCATTATTAAACTGCCTATACTTCTCTACTACTACGTTACAGTTACTACTCCTATGTCACAGCTACTGCTTGCTCATATAGCTTCATGTTGCCTCCTTTGGGGATGATACTACATTTTGGAAATTCCTAAGGTACCTTTAGCCAGGAACCATCCCATTGCACCTCTAGGGGTGGAACCCTCTCCGAGGGTTCTTTGCCTTCATACCCCTACAGGGTGGTAATTCCTCTGGAATAGAGAGTGCAAATGGCCAAAACCAATAACACAGTTGCACAAGCATAACATTATACTGGCTGCATAGGGCAGTGAAGTAATCATTAGTGGTCCAGTGACCCCACTCCTGACCTGCCCAGTCACATACCACCAACTATCACACCCTTTCCCTTTCCTGGGTGTCCTGAGATGTCCAGTGATTCCTGATACAGCAACCAGCACAGCCCTCCTCTCACCTCCTTGTCTGGCTACCATCGAACTATCAGTGAGCACATGTACAGATATAAAACTGTAGGCATGCTCACTAACAATTCAGTTGTGGCCAGCTGATTGAGATGCTGGTCACCATACTGGCATTGCTAGACATCACAGGACATCCTAGTAAGGGAGGAGGGATGATGGGTGATGTATATGAGTAAGTGGGGAGACACTGGACAACTAATGACTACTCCACTTTTAGCAATGGGTGATTGGGGAGGGATAACCACTGGACACCAGGGCATCTTAAACATTGCAAATGGGTGGCGGGGGTAGAGTCATGGAGAGTGTCACTGGACACCAGAAATATCTCTGTAAATTATGGAATGGGTAACCGGGGTTGGGGATACCACTGGACAACATGGCTATCCATTCAACCTATGGAATGGGGGATTGGTGGTGCATAGCTGCAGTACAGCTGCCCTGCATTCGGAGGGTGGGGGTGCTCTGTAAAGAGGTGGTTTTCGGCAGCGGAAACAGTGTCATTTTGGGGACTGTTTACTGCTGTCACAAATCTTGAAGATACCACTGCACCAATATGCATGGGGACCCTTATTTGCATAGCTGCAGTGTTATTAGAGCACTTTGGCACTGCAGGATTGTACTAGGACTCCCAGGGCTTCTGAATATGGACCATCCAGGAGTGCCAGCACACTTGCAGATTAGCATACCTATAATCCTATTTGCCAGTGCACTTATCTCTAACTGTCAGGCCGGGGTGTCTATCCTATTGTAGCTGACAGCTGATTATAATAAACGTACATGAATTTTGCACAAACTCTCTTTGAAAGCACTTTCCGTCTTTTCTTGAACCCATTTTGAGCCATGCCTAGATAGTAAACATTTAAAGATAACCAAATGAGATATAAGGAAGTGAAAATATATACAATAGTTGTTACACAACACATGTACAGTACAGTTGACATTTTATTGAGGCAGGTAGAGAGCTCATGGAAAATTGTGATTTGGTTGGGTCAAGAAGGCAATGGGTAGCAGGGTATTTAGTAATTTGGGTCCATAAATAGTGAAGGATCCTACCCCTACCTTGGATTTACACAATTGCTCTCAGAATTTTTGGTGTTAGAATTAAGGTGCAGGTTGACTGAAATAATAAAATTATTGGCCAAGTCAATAGATGGTTTACAGTTGATGATTCTGTATAACATATTTTAAATGCTTAATAAATTTGTTATGCTGGAGGAAATAGGTAAAATCTGTATAAACTTGGCACTGGCAAGTTCTTGATGGCAGAGCAAAAGCATAACAGCAAATGTTGTTAAAAATTACTGCATGCATCGTCAATTCTAAAGTGGAAATCTAATAACATATCGGAGACTATATTCAAGAATAGGTAATACTTGCCTCGCAATGGTATGTGTAGTGCAGTGAGGATAAAAGCCTGAAAGACCCAATGCACATAATTTACAGTGTTTATTTGTACATTTATTTTTGTTTTATTTCCATATATTTTCACAATGAACATTTTTATTGCTTTTCATCAACAATAACTTAACAGGAAACAGCAGCTCAAAATATATAAAGGCAGTATATAGCATGCATACATTATCAATGTGCTAAAAACCACTATTAGAAAATTACCATAAGGTTAGCGGGTCACATAAGATGACAAGGGAACTGGTAAAAGTTCTTGCAGCCCCTCTGGCTGACCTGTTCAACAGCTCCCTAGACACTGAGTCATGCCTCTAGAATAGAGGACAGTAAATGTAAGTGCCGTTGCACAAGAGTGGGGCAATTGACAAGCTGGAAACTACTGACCAGTCAGCCTGACTTCAGCACTTGGCAAGCTGATGGAGACCATTCTAAAGGAAAGGTTGGTCGAATTCCTTGAAGTAAATGGACTCAAGGTCACTAGGCAGGATGGGATTCTGGTAGGAGTTTGTGCCAGTGTGCCAAATTAACATTCAGTTTCTTTGACTTGGTAGCAAGATCATTGGGCCGGACCAGGCAGTGGGCATACTAACTTAACTTCAGCAAGGCCTTCAGCTCAGTCCCCACAAGAGAGTGATTAAGAAATTGGAGAATGTGGGTGTGAGAAACAAGTTGATGACGTGGGTTGAAAACTGGCTGGAACAGAGAACCCAACAGGTGGTGGGGAGTACTCAGAAATGAGGTGAATCACCAGCAGGGTCCCACATGGGTTGATGCTCAACCCTGTGCTGTTCTACAGTATGTGTTCATAAATGACATAGGGAACAGCGTAAAAAGCAAAATCACCTCTCTGTAGAGGACACCAAGCTCTGACAGAGGATGGACATGGAGGAGGGGTCAGGGTTCTGAGGAGGACCTGGCAAAGTTAGAATGATGGCCTGTAATCTGGCAGCTGTGGCTCAACTTTAAAAGTGCAAGGCCATGCACATTGGGAGCAAGAACCCCAGAGCTGAGTACAGACCTGGAGGTGTGTCGGTCACAGTGTCTAAGGAAGAGGAGGACCTAGACTTGTAGTTATGAGCAAAGACCCACCATGCAGTACAGCAAGGCAGTGACAAGGGCAAATAGGATTTTGAGCAGCATAAGTAGGGCTTCACCAGCAGTAGAAAAGAGGTTATACTGCTATTTTACAGGTCAATGGTGCACCCATAACTGGAATACTGTGTGCAGTATAGGAGCCCCTACCACTAGGGTTGCTACCTGTCCTGATTTTCACAGGACAGTCCTGGTTTGGGCAGCTGTGTCCTGCAAAAAGAAAAACATGAAAATGCTACATGTCCTGACCTTATGGTAGAAAAATTATTGTCTAATTTTCTTCTAAATGTTGCAGAACACTGTTGCACCTTAACTAAAATACTTTAAAATGATAAGAAACAGTAGAAACAACAAAAAACTGTAACACTTAGTCTTAATTCTGATTATTTGGAGAAAACAAGTCTGTTGCATTTGTCTAAGTTACATATTGTCCCACAAAAAAATCAAGATTAAGTAAGAAATGTCCCACTTTGGGCTTATTAATAGGTAGTAACACACCTACCACAAGAAGTACATTAACCTGCTAGAGGCAGCCCAGAGGAGTGCTACAAAGATGGCCAGAAGCTGGAGAACCTAAACATGTACTCACTCAAAGAAAGATGGAAATGGGGGATATAGAGACCTTCAAATACCTCAAGGTATTAAAAGGTTGACAAAAACAAGGATTCAGCACACTCAGGAGCAATGGCAGTAACTAGTATAAGTACACAGTTCCACACTAGGTGAATAGCAAAATGTCACAACATTTATGAACTGCTGCTCAGAAAAAGTGTTTACAGCACACACTGTCAGGTGCCCCAGCACTTCAGGCTATCCAGTCTTCATCAGGAGTGGGCTCTAGAGCTAGAGACTCCACCTTAAATACCCACTTGCAGGAGCTGTCCTGCTCCTATTGGGTGTTTCAGCAGCTAAGGTAAAGGTGGTCTCTGAGCCCATACACCATAAACATAACACAAAATAATTTCTTAAAAAACAGTGAAATGCAGTAAAAGAACTGCTAAACATTACAATGCATTGTGTTCTTAATTAAAATAATGTCAAAAATGATTACTAAGGAAGGAAACTGTGTTGCATAGCTACTGAATGAGAAAGACATTATAAAGTTGTAAAGGATGCAGGAGGAGTTGATGTAGGTGGTGGTATACTGGTGATTTCCCTGCTGTGATCACCCTATTCTCTTTTTGCCATTTCAGGTTGTTAGGGCTCAGCTGCCAATATCAGTTTGCCTTACTACTTGCCCTAGACAAAAATAGCAACAAAACAGATTAGTCATGCATGCAAACATGTAGTCTATTAAACACAGTGCTTACAAATGTCTTCCTGTTATTGATACAAATTTTGCAGAATAGATTGATTCTGTTGTAACACCAAAATGTTTGTTATACCACATTTTATACTAAGGTACATATATATTAGTGGCAATACCTCATGCATATGTAATTTTCTGTGTGCTTTGGAGGTGGGATCCGAAAGCTACATGAGCTCCACATTGAGCAGACTCGAGAAATATCATAAGGCCTTTATCTGCTGGCTTTTTGGGTGTTCTTATGTTGGTGTAGATGTAAAGTAAACTACTACCTATAGGATCAAACAAGCTTAAGGGCCTGGGTACAGCAGATAACTCCTGTGGGATTCATAACACAAAGATGTTGAGTTAAAGTTCTTATGTAATATGCATGGTGCATTCACCCAGGAAAGATTAAAAGAGCTACATAATATTCTGCTAGGAATTGCCCAGTGAATCCTGGGTATCCAGGAGTTGGATCAGTGTGAGTTCATTGATATTGCATGTGATTAGCTGGAATTGGTGCATTTATGTCAAATAATGGCAATCTGTAGTAACCCCCAAATTGTAGACCTGGTTAGATACCCAAGTCCCACAACTTGGCATTACCTGGGGCCTGGTAGAACTATGTACAGAATTGGTGTTGCAGGACCCAAAAGTCCTGTTTGATTACTCTCAGTTACCCTGAGGCTGGCAGGCCTTTGACTCTGGCTGCAGTCTTGGCTGACTGAACTCCCTCTGTTCCAGAGTCCGCTGTCTCCTCTGATACTCCCTCAGCTCTCTCTTGCTGGTCACTGTCTCTGGCACCTCAAGCAGAGTCAGCTGGTCTCTTGCTTCACTGATGTCTCATTCTCTTTGGGTGTTTTGAGGATCCCAGGCCTCACACCTCACCCTGCTGTGGTGATTAGCATGGTTACTTTAGGCCCTGCTCATTCCTTTTCTGCTCAGACACCTCTTGTCTGCCTTTGGGAAAAGTTTCTCTAGCTGTGTGCTAAGGTTCAGCTGCAGGGCAGCTCACCTTTACAGGCAGATGCCTCTAGCTGCAGACTCCAGTACTGCAAACTGCAGTCTCATACTCGTACAGAATCTGTATAAACACATTTCTACATTAAAAGTCTCTGTGTAGTTACCTTCTCACTCATGCAGAAGAGGGATCTGCTTTTCTCCACACACCACAACTGACTGCTACAGACTAATGTATACTGTCCTCCACAGTATCTGGCAGACTAAGAATGTGCTGAAAGATTCTGCCGCTTGCCATGAGCAGACAGCCTTCTGATTGGCTAAGTCCCTCTGTCAGTCTCTTGGAGGAGCTGCCATGCTGTCTCTCAATGGCTGTTTGACTGCCTCACTTCTGGGCACATAATGAAGTTTTCCAAAGCCCCTAAATTCCTCTGTGGCCTACTATCAGACCTCTAAACCTCATTGACTGTTAAGCTGGTCTCTGACTCCATTGTGAGGTTAAAGGGTTCAAAAGTGGCTAAGATTGCTGCCACATTTGTAGTTTAAGTGGCACTGGTTCTAAATGTTTGCTTTCAAAGGGCCCTGTCCTGCAAACATATGTGTCCCCAGGCTGTATATGCAGTACAGTTGTGTCAGAGCAGTAACTGATGCAAGTTCCCAATTATCGAGTTCACTGATACACTCCTCCATTGGTGGCAGCAAAGGCATCTTTGATGTGAGATGAGAGGAGCTACGCTAATAGCACAGGAGGTGCCAAGAGATCCTGGAGCTCCTCTTCACTCTTGCTTCCACTCCAGTCCCTGCACAGTAGTCCAAGTTCCAGGAGCTGGAGGAAGCAATGACTATAGCAATGGCTGGACTCCATGGATCTAAAAGTAAGCCCCATCTTGGGGGGTTACAAAAGCATGACAGAATGTGTGTTATTGTGAAAAACAGCACACCTCAGGAAGCGAGAGCACTCAAGACATGCCATTATGCCACGGATATGCACACTGAAGTGCCTTACTGCGATTATATGTCTCCTCTGATTTTTAGTTTTACAACTTAGCAATGAGGTTCAGAATATGAAGTCTTTCTGACCTGTGTTGTTGTGTTCAAATAAACCATGGTCATGTGACCAGATTTAACCAATTACAGGTCATTGTTTCTCTCATCCAGTTTAGAATGACTAATAACACATCTGAAACAAAATAAACTGTATAACATGAAGTCATCATAAAATAAACTAAGAACAAAAAGGCTGTATCAGTGTATGGGCTGCAAATAATGTAAAGGGTAATATTAAATGTACGTTGAAAATTGAAAATAGAGTTATAATCAACATTTTGACCATACATGTAGGTCTTCTCTAGGAATTACCAGTCAGAAATAAATGAACAAAGTTAGTGACGCGCTTCCCTAACATTGCTTTTTCTTCTCTTTATAGATCATTCCTGCAGAAAACTATGGTCAAAATGTTGATTCTAACTATATTTTCTACTTTCAATATGCATTATTATTATCATTTATTTGTACCACATTTATAATTTATGAAACTTCTGTTGTCTTCCATAAATATCAGGGGAAAAACAGGCACTACAGGTATCACACCAAAAATTATAAGAGACATGGAAATGACCCATCCTCTATGAGAGAAATAGAGAATAATTTATTGGTGGGGTGTGTAATTTTTTTAAAGACACTCAAAGTATGTGATGCCTGATAAACCCAGAGTGAAGCTTGGGGGGTTTAAAGCAATACCACGAGGTATTGTGTTAAAAAAAAATTACCCAACCATACACTGTTTTTAATTACTGACTTTACTAACCTCTGTTTTCCTGCATTGGCACCTTTGCACTGCTGCCCTGGTGTTGAGCACCAAGTTCTTCCTGTTTCCCAGCCCACTTCCTGTAATGGGATTGCAAAATAATTTTATTTCTTCAGTGATGCTCCTCAAAGTCTGGTCCGAGCTCTGCTACCTGCACTGTAGCCTCTGGTTTCAGCAGTTTCAGTGGTCAGCTGTGTTTTGGTGGTGTGGTTTATACTGGACATGAGCCCCTACTGTACTTTGATTGATAGCTCTCAGCTGTCTTGCACTCATCATAACAACCAGCCAGTTATAATTAATTTATTTATTTAAGCATTTGCCAGGAAAGGCATAGTGAGCAGAATACTGCTCGATTTCAGATGTGTCCTGGGGAGGGAACATAGGTAGACAGTTGAAAACAGTAGAGACAGTGAATACATAGTGGGAGAACACTAACATTTGGTTCTGATTACAAGTCAGTAGTAGATCGAGAAGTCAATTGGTAACCACAGTTCATACAACATGAGGTAGACAGTTGAAGACAGTGGGCTGGATATTCAAACTGCGCTATTCTGTGGCGCAATCCCTTGCGCTGCACAAAATAGTTGCACTGGGGTGTGTCCAGGCGATATTCAAAGGAGTTGCGCCCGCGAAGCAGCTCGCTGGATCACCCGAGCCACAACCACTGTGCATGGCGCGGTGGAACTGCGGCTACGCCAGAGTTGTCGAGTGGAGCATTCAACTTACGGTGGCACGAAGTACCATTGCGCCATCGCCAAAATCCCGATATTCAAAGGTGACATGCAAATGGGACCATAATTCATGCAAGGCGCGGGGGTGCCATTGCATCTGATTATGGCCCCATTTGCATGCCGATGCTGTCTGGAGTCGCGATCCCGGACTTGCACCTGCCGCCCTGCTAACGGCAGCAGCGTTGGGGACCGGCGCCCCCTGCGGCCTGATGGCAGGCAAAACAGTGTAGAAACCTCCCCACCACCCCCCATGGCCCGATCGCGGGCATGGTTTAATTCCCCACCAGCCCAATCGCGGGCAGCAATGTAGCTCCCGAGAGCGTATCCCTGGTGGTCCAGTGGACCGTACATCCCAATTGCAGGATGGTAATAAGTAACCCCGAATGTATCCCTGGTGGTCCAGTGGACCGTACATCCCGATCGCGGGATGGTGTTAGGAACCCCGAACCACATCCCTGGTGTCTAGTGTCCCCACCCACCCCACAAAAGCTAACACCCGCTACCCCAGCAGCGGCGGAGCGGCAGCATCCACCCACCTGCCGCCCGCTGCCCCCAACAACTGACTGCCTGGTGGAGACTCGCGTGCCCACTGAGCGCGAGTGCAGAGCCAATGGGCGTGCAGCCCATACCGGCTACAAGACAGTCAGTTTTGTGAATGAATGTATTCAGCCTCGCAATCGGGCTGCAGGGGGGCACAGAGATTGGGTGGGGGCCAGCCACAGGTGGCAGCTGCTGTGTTGCACCCTGCAATGAAGCAGCTCACCTGTGGTGGCCCTCGACTTGATTCTTTTTTTTTTTGCTCAAAGTGGTGCAGGCGCAGGTTGGGGTTGCGCCTGCACAACTCTCTGCACAGCCCAGCTGAATATCGGGCTGTGCGGTTTATGCATGGTTCTTCCCCCTCCAGTTCAGCATGCATTCATTTGCATTGCGCTGTTGCTCAGCCTGTTTTCGGTGGTGCAACCTGCCTCCTGCTGAATATCGCAGAATGGCGCCAAGTTCAGACTTGCGCAGGCGCCTTATTGCGCATGGCGCAACCCTTTTGAATATCTGGGCCAGTATAGACAAGTGAATACATAGTGGAAGATTACTAACATTTGGTTCTGATTCCACGTTCGTAGTGGATTGAGAGTCAGTTGGTAACCACAGTTAAATATAGCAAGAGTACGATAAATTAACTTTTGGTGGATTATACCTCAATTATCCACGTGTAATCAAACTTAGTCTGTGTTTACACAGTGGTGACATTTAGACAAGTGATTTGGGATAAAACAGCAATGGCAGGATGTTCAAATGACTTGTCCAGGACATTAGTAGAAGCTGCAGTAGTTGAATAAGTTTATTCAATAAAATAACCATTTCAGTGGTCTTCTGAATACATCACCCCATATTTTCACTGGCAGACCTGCGTCTGTAGCTGCCTGGAAACATATTTATATATTTGTTGAGATTTTGTTAACAAGGAAGATGCATTAGACAATAAATGCATAATTTATATTGTTTTATACCTGGAAGTGTATAAATTAGACAGCAGTGGGTCAAGACAATTGTAACACACAGTGAGAAAGTACTGATATATTACAACGAGCTAAAGGATGGTTAAGATTTCCATCCATCCATCCACTGACTTTTTTCAAAAATTAAATGCAGTTATATTTTCTGCTGAACTGTAATGCTAATTGCCAAAAACTGTGACATCTGGGCAACAAATGGACACATCCTTTGAAATCTGGACACATTTTGGGACACAATCTAAGATGCAATTTTGGATGCAGATTTGGATGCCACAGACACAAGTACAGTAGTTGTTGAATCCACCCCTTCTGAAAATCCGGTCCCTATTTAGGTGTGACACACATCTCACACAGAACTAAAATTGCACAACATAAGAAACACATATCTGTGGAAGAACTAGTCATGTAAAATTTAGTACAAGAGATATATAGTCCCCAACCCCCACTCCAATAAAAAACAGAGCTCTGGAGTTTCCAATCCTGCACCAGAGACATCCTAAGCCCACAGTTTGTTGGGGGGGGGGGGTTAAATTAATGTATTACATATCAAATACAGTTGAGTACCTACAACCACCTTAACCATCATAGATATGAGTTGACCACCTACAACCACCTTAGCCATCATAGATATGATCTGGCCACCAGCCAAACCAAATCACAGTTGACACCAACAGAACTCAAAATTTGAATAGTCACGGCATACCTACACACCAAATGAAAGGCAGTAGTCAGATACTTAACCAGAATACAATAATTTATTCATTGGCCACCACAACAGTGCAATCTTGCCTGGAGACTCACAACACAGACTTCTGAAATGTGAAAGGACAAGTGTGACCCCAGTGGGACTTGGACCCAGGCCTCTGTCATACCCATAGCTTAGTGGTTAGAGCACTGATACTGGCCTGGGTTCAAGCCTCAGTGGGGTCACCCTTTTTCTTTCACATTTCCATCATGATTTAAAAATTGCCTCACAGTGGCATTACTGTACTGAGAAGTTATTTAGTGTCTCTGACATGCCTAGCTGCTGGTTATGCAACACATAGAAAGAAATGTGCATGTGCCTGAAGGGAAAGACCAGAGGCCTGCTAGTCACTGAGCCTCATAGCTTAGTGGCTAGAGCACTGGCACGGTATGCCAGGGCCTGGGTTCAAGTCCCAGTGGGGTCACACTTTTCCTTTCACATTCCCATGACATAAAAGATTTGGAAATTCTGTAGATAAGTTCAACTTTTGAAAATAACTCAAACAAGGTAGAACATGGTCTAAACTTACCACAGTAGTTCCTGACACTGATGTACTTCAGAGCTATATCAATTTTATGACTTTTGAAGATCCCATCTGCCATAACTAGGGGTTGTAGCCACCATATGACATTTGAAAATCCCAACCTGACATAACTAGGAATGACGTCCATTTTATGACTTTTGGAACTCTCCCCCTCAGTCTCTTTATATTGCAAACGAGAGTGCTTGATTAATGCAAAAGTTCATTCGGTCAAACAGCAATTCATTGACTTTATAGGCAAATCTGACTTTGTCATGTACCAGTTTTGCAGCAGAAGTTTAAATCCAGTTGTACATCACGTTACGTGTGCTATCCTTCCCATACCTGCAGGTGAGTTGCTGAGATATGTGGGTGAAAACTGGTGTAGGCAGGCTTTATGAAGTCCTGTCTGACCTCTCTCAACCTGCACTGCCACCTGAACATGGGGGGGGGCATATGGACATGTGCACTGGGGGGGACGATGGCTCTTCTGGCCCTACCATGGGGGGAATCCATGGGGAACTTAGCCCCTAGTGATTTGGGGGAGGCGAATGTCACACAAGGGAAATGGGGACAGAGCTCATAGCCTGCCTGCCTACTCCAGCAAGGCAAATAGCTTTATGGAAAATAGTCCTGTACTGAGAGCACATCTATAATATGTATAATAACAACTTAATAAAAAGTTTAAATATTTCCAATCTAGAAACCATGGCAGAAAAATTACACACAGTACTCACTCCTCCATGCCAGTACACTCCAGGTGACATCTGAGCCACACTAGCATCTCTCCAGGATTGGGAAGATTCACATATGGGTAGGGGCAGACCGGAGGCCTTGCAGGGGATAGAGCCAGGCCAGACACTGGCACTATAGTTGATAGCTGCTCCACATAAAGCAATGGATTGTGAAATAGGCAAGAAAAAAATGTGCAAGGTGCGCACAGGAAAAGCAGATGGAGCTATGATAAGGCTGCCAGCCTGTAGTTCAAAATGAAATCAGAAATCAGCACTGGTGGAATGCAAATAACTGAAATAGTGCAAAGTTTAATGTGGCTGTGTGCCCAACAGAAACCTTCCTCCGCAGCGCTTCAACCCTAGCACAGGCTCTTTCTCAGGGGGCGGCTCTCAAAGACCACATTAAACTTTGCACCATGTCATTTATTTGGATTCCACACGTGCTAATTTCTGTTTTCATTTCGATTGTGAAATAGGGCAGTCCTCCAAGGACTACCATATCCCTTTTGGTCCACGTTTTAAAAATATAAAAATGGAGCTACTGTTCATCAGCCGTCTATGGCTATCTGTGAGGTGGCACTGTATGTTCTACGGATCATTTTATCCAGAAGTGCCAAAGAGTGTCATACCAAGAAGACATGCATGGCTTACATATGGGTTGTACAGTCTGAGCACATTCCTGAGATCCTTCATAGCATGCATCTTGCACTGACAGTCATGCAAATTGCTACCCGCCCCGCTTACCCTGACCTGCCAACCCATGTATCTCTTGGGAGGCATGTGAGTGGGTCAGGGCAGTGACGTAGACATTCTGTACGGTTCCTGGGTGTCAGGGAGTTCTCCACATGTGTGCCAAAGGGCACTCTGCGGCCATGGTCATCCCTTACGTAAGTGTGACGGGTATTGTGGAATTGTCTCTAAGTGACATAAAGCAGTTGAATTAAGGATGCAAGCTCCAGTGAAGTAGATCCCTCAAATAACCTGTGTTTCCACCAATCAAAAAGCAGTAAAGAAAATTATTAAATGGAATTCTTAGATTGACCCAGCAAGCCTCAGTACATACACATGGATTTGATTTCTACACTCTTATGCAGCCTTCACTCTCATAAGGAACAGCAGCATACATGGCATCTGTTCATCCATTCTGCATTCACTGCTGCCTAGTGTGAGCCCAAAATATTAAGAATATCTGAGTCTAACCTCAGAGCAATATGTAACCCACAAAACTGAAGAAACTGTCTTGGCTCCTTTGTACATTGTTGCCCCTCCATTACCACCTCAAGCAAACAGGGTACAGAATGAGCTCAATGCTCCACCACAAGAATTCTCAAGTACACCTCTTTTTGCTGCTGTTTAGTTATTTCTGTATTTTTTAATCAGCTGTATTCACAGTAAGCCAGTCCTGTTTTTTAGAGTGAACTGGGTAAAAGACAGCAGAATGTCTAAAAGCATCTCAGTTGAAACACCTCATTATAAAAAACTGACATTGCTGTTATACATCATGCACTGTACATACTCAGCAGGCTGACTTTCATCTATAATAGTGTAAACTGAGTGAGCTAAGCAGATAGGATTTGAGTGCCTTCCTATAAGAAAAATGTCTGTCAATACATTTCAGGCTGTTAGGGAATTCATTACTGCTGATTGCACTGTAGCTCAGCTGGATGGTGTAACATTTTAGTTGGGAAGAGTGCTCTAGCCTCCACTCTCCTGATTTAGTCATCCCCCCTCCCCACCCTGATGGCTCCCTGAAGAGCTGCTCAGCCTGCTCTCTCCCCCTTTCTCTGCATGGCAAAGCCATTGTTGGGGGAGGGGGCTGATGACCTCATGCCGCTAGGGAGCAGTCTCCAAGGGCTGAGCTTCTAAACACTGCACACAGGTGGGGTGCGGGTGGTACAATTCAGCATTTCAGCCACACTCTGTCTCCACAGAATTTTACTAACCAGAAAGGGTGTATGTCTATGGATTTGAATGAATAAGGATTCTAATCCAGAATCCCTACCCTTCTTCAAAATTACTGACAACTGCCAAATTGCAGGAAATAAACTGTGGCCTTTAATGTCCTCTTGTTTGTTTGCTACACACAGACAGTTTTAGGAGTAATGTCACTTTTTCTATGGTCTTGGTTCTGGTCCTTTTGCAGACAGTTGTCCTGAGAATGGTCAAAACCTAATGTTGTCATTTGATCAGTTTTTGACAGACTCAGCCAGTTTTTATGTTTGCTTGCGCGCATGCGCAAGAAACATTATGTGACAGCTTAGGAGAGAAGCGAGTTCAGGAGGCACGGCAGTGTGGCAGCAAACAGTGGCATGGCTTTTTGGGGCTTGGCCTTGGTGCACCAATGGAGGCACAGTGTGCTGATGACACTGGCTTCCAGAAGTGCCACCAACTTGTATCATTTTGGCCACGGCAATCACGGGCTGCCTCATCATTGCAGCATCAGCGATTCGCTGCAATGAGGGAGTGACCCGTCATTGTTGAGTGAACGTTGCTACTATAATATTGTTTGTGAACATGGTGAAACGCTGCCATGTTCACAAACAATAGTCTGCCAGTGCCGGGGTGCCCAATCCCCTCGGCGCATGTGCCCTCCCACAGCAGCGTGTTTTTGCTGACGGGGCCCCAATCCACGTCCGGCTTCCATCCCGGTGCTAGTTGATTTGCCAGTGGGGGAGCCCACACCCCATCGGCATTGTGTCCCCCTCCCTGTTTGATGTGCCAATGGGGGAGCCCACTCCCATCGGCATCAGGTCCCCCCCCCGGCCCGAAAGAGTAGCAGGAGAGTTGTGCAAGGGGGTGCCCAATCCCCCTTGGCTCTTGCGCCCCCCTGCTTTTGGGCCGACGGGGGTGCCCAATCCCCCATCAGCTACATACACCCCCAAAACATTCAGGTGGCATGCTGGGAGCCCACCCCAGTGTGCCCAATGCCCCTGTAAAGAAAAAAATTCCCTCAATTGTTTTATTTAACCTGTAAAAAAAAAAACCAGTCCCATGTGGTCTCTCGCCACCCCACAACCCGCCCACCCTCTGCACACTGCCTCCCACCCCCACCCCATACTTACCTCTGTAGTCTGGCAAGGCGATCTTCGGTGGACCGGGAACACGTCTGCATGCTTTACAGCCAACCGCGAACTAAGGAAATGCCGGTAAGCTGTATAATGGCATCAATAGGTTTTTTCAATGTTTTTGCATATCTCAGGCATTTTTTGGAATTTTGGCACCAAATTTTCAATATGGGGTTTGTGGGACCCTCCTCATGAATTCAGTCACTGTCACGTTGTTAATCAGTCCCGAAAGGTGATTTCGCAGTCACTGCATGGAATCACCTTTTGGAACTGATTAACAAAATGACAGTGCCAGAGTTCATGAGGTGGGCTCTCAAAAAGTGTATGTTGCAAATTTGGTGGAAAAAATCCAAAAAATGACTGTTTTACGAGCGTGCGTTGCGCAGTTGCTACGGACGCTTGTAACTTCGCGAATTTGCAATATTTTCAGTCCAGATTTTCAACATTGCCATTTTTTCACACCTCTTTATGAATAGTATAGCTGTCATTTTTCACATCCTGGGCGAAATGTGTTTTTGCACTTCCAGCTCAGAATAGCGTGGTTGCTCTGGGAAATCCGTGTTCGGGACACATTACAAAAATGACATTGTCACTATTTATTAGAAGAGGTTCTAAAATGCCTATGTTGAAAATTTGGTGACAAAAGTCTATAAAATGACTGTTTACGGCGTAAGTTGCCTGATTCCCATGCATGCTCATAACTTCACACATTTACAATATTTTCACTCCAGATTTTCAGCATTGCCATTTTTCCACACCTCCTTATGAATAGTATGGCTGTCATTTTTCACGTCCTGGCTGAAATGTGTTTTCGCACTTCCAGCACAGAATAGCTCGGTCGCTGTGGGAAATCAGTGTTCAGGATGCGTGAGGAAAATCACAGTGGCACTGTTCATTAGCAGAGATCCTAAAAAGCCTATGTTGAAAATTTGGTAATGAAAGTCCATAAAAATGGCTGTGTTACGAGTGTGCGTTTCGCAGTTTCCATGCATGCTCATAACTTCACACATTTGCAAAATTTTCACTCCAGATATCAACATTGCCATTTTTCTGGCCCTCCTTATGAACACTACAGCTGTCATTTTTCACATCCTGGCCAAAATGCGTTTTTGCACTTGCAACATAGAATAGCATGGTCGCTGTGGGAAATCAGTGTTGGGGGCACATTAAGAAAATCACAGTGACATTGTTCATTAGCAGAGGCCGTGAAATGCCTATGTTGAAAATTTGGTGATGAAACTCCATAAAATGACTGTGTTATGAGCCTGCGTTGCACAGTTTCCAGTCATGCTCACAACTTTGCACATTTCTAATATGTTCACTCCAGCTTTTCAACATTGCCATTTTTCCACACCTCCTTATGAACAGTACAGCTGTCATTTTTCACATCCTGACCAAAATGTGTTTTTGCACTTCTGGCACAGAATAGCGTGGTTGCTGTGGGAAATCAGTGTTCGGGGCACAGTAAGAAAATCACAGTGTCACTGTTCATTAGCAGAGGTCCTACAATGCCTATGTTGAAAATTTGGTGATGAACATCCATAAAATGACTGTGTAATGCACATGCTCTGCACAGTTTCCTCATACCATATGCTCGGACGTGCGAGCATTTTTAATATTCCCAGTACAGATTTTCAACATTGCCATCTCTTCACACCTTTCTGTGGATGGTACAGCTGTCATTCTTCACATCCTGCCCAATCTGTGTTTTTGTTCATGTGGCGCAGAATGGCACTGTCGCTGTTGGAAGTCAATGTTTGAGACACATTGACATAATCACACTGCCACTCTTCATGAGAAGAGGTCCCACACGCTTTCATGAGGTGTGGTCACAAAAAGGCCATGTTGAAAATTGGTAGTGTAAATACCAACAAACGCCCAAGATGTTAGGGTTTCTAACCATAACGTCCTACCCTGTACAGACTGACAGGCATCGGGGTGTGCTTTTGGATTGCTGACTGTACTGCTCATGCCATCCCACCCCCACCTCTAGCCACTGACAGGCATCGAGGTGTACCTTGGACTCTTCGGCCCCAGACTTCACCCTATTCTCCTATGCTGCACCCATTTCAGCGTAAGTCCTTATGGAATGCGGTGACTGTAAAGCCAAACACTCTAAGGCACACCTCAACACGTGTCGCTGTCTGCAGAACAGGGTGACGTGACATGGCATGCCCATCATGGGCGATGACCCAAACACTTACCCCAATGCCTGTTCATCTCTACAGGATGTAGGTGGGGTTGGCGTGAACTTCAGTACTTCACTGCCATGCCTATTCTGCATCTGTCTAACTCCTGCATTTCCAATGCTAATACCAGCAAGCAAACATTCGGGATTGACAAATGCTTGTTAAGATATGTGGCTTGTTGCCTGTAAAATATTGCCAACAGCCATTTTTCATAACATAAAAGAATAGAAAAACATAAATAAGAATGCACCATTTTACATGCTCAGCCAAAAATGTTTCTGAGGGATGAGCTGCTCGAGACCCTCTTACAGATAACAGTTCTACCTTTGGCAATTTTTGGGTGCACAGACCAAGTGTAAAAGTAAAGTGACAGAAAGCCTGCCATCCAAATGGGACATAGTTCCTAACTTTGGTGCAGAAATGAAACAACTGCAGTATTTTAAAACAAACTCTGGTCAGAGCTGGTATGGCTGTGCAGAGCGTCGAGAGTACAGCGAGAGCAAGTGAAACAATAATCCATGTTCTCGGCACATTCTCATCAAACTGGAGTTTGCCATTTGCAAGATGGCAGTGCTGACAGAACTGCACATGCGCAATACTCACGCATGTGCAGTTTGAGTTGGTGCCACTATCTTGGATATAGCGGCCGTCACTTCTGCAGTTGTGGAAGAAAAAGTAGTGCCCCGCGAAGGGGGGATGTTTATGCAGCCCACAGAGGGGAAGAGCATTATAAACAGCACCACTGGGCATTTGCCAGAGCACTGTGGAAGCACAGCAGACAGTGGTCTGGTCACGTGCTTCCACAGTGCTCTTCTACAGATATGATTGCATAATGTCTGAGGAGCTCCACCCACGCAGCCATAACAATGGCTGAAAATGAAGTGACCTATTTGGCTGCCAGCAGAGGAGTCATGATAATGGCTGGAAACTCTGTTGTAGAATGAAACAACCAGGGCAGCATTTTCTTGTCAGATCTATCCATTTGTATTTTCAGAGTGGACCTCCATCTGCCCAGTTAGATCATCTGTCAGATGGCCTGGCAGTTTGGAGGCAAAACATGGAGCATGCATCAGAAAAAATGATGCATGTACCATTTTTCGGACACGTGCACCCTTGTTTTGATGCAGGCACCATTTTAATGAGAACAAAGAGTCAGGACACTCAATGATGAATCCTAGTTCTCCTTACAGGATAGACCAAAACAACAAAAACAGCTCAAGGAGCAGCATCCACTAACTGCCAATAAATAACTAGATTTCATGGTACAGATGCATAATACAAGAATAAATCAGTGCCTACAGCTCACAGCATACTCCTACTAATCTGCAGTGCTTCGAGGCAAAAATGCCTCATCATCCGCGCTCGACGAAGAGGCGCTTCTTGCCTCAGAGTGCTGGAGATTAGAAGGTGCATGACATGTGCTGTATACACACTGTGCTGTTGCTTCTTCACTAATGTATTTTTGCATTATGCATCTGTACCATTAAATATATTTATGGCCCATCAGTAAGTGAAGAGTGCTCCTTTCACTGTGCTTTTTTTTTTTAGTTCATGTTGTATCTCCGGTCACCTGACCTGACCCCATCTGCACCGGTTGCCCCTACCCTGTCATCTGGCTTCCCTGGGACTTCCTCTGGCTCCATCATCCTCTGCCACATGACTGTGGAGTTACCCAGTCGAGGGATAGGGTGCAGGGCCTGTGGGGAAGCAGGCCATCATGCAGCTGTGGTTGGGATGTTGTTCATTTTTCTCCATGCGACCACAGTGCTTGCAATGATGCATTGTGTAAAGTAAGTAAGGTAAAGTAAGGCTTTATTTATATTGTGGCACTCAATCCTAGAGGCTCTGAGTGCCATTGCAGTTCACAGCAGGGTGCAGACATCATACAATAAGTTATATTAAATACTAAAAGCAAAATATCTATAAAATCACAATTAAAAACAATTTTTTTTTTTGCTATCTATTTTTACCTCCTCAGCCACCTTTCTGCTTCCCATGTCCTCGCTTTCCTTATTGGGGTCCAGCCCCCGTCTGCCTCTACTGGAACTCCATGCTGATGCCTTATTCTGCTGTGGCTTACCCCCCGCAGTGGGGCAGCAGAGCCCCCAGCTCCCCATTGAATACAAATCCAGTGCAGGCATCGTGGAAGTCCAGTGAATGTATGGACATCCATCAAGCTGCTTGAAAGGTGCCGTATTTCCTTCTTTACTTGTCCTTTAGAGTCTGGGACATGCAATGATGCCGGCGGAGAGAGCATGCGTGCGTCCACACATGCTCCCTCCAGACATCTGCCCAAACTCCTCCCCAAGCTGCTACCCAGTGCCTAGGACCCCAGCCTCCACCAGGGGGTGATCAGGCACTGAGTAGAGTGATCCCCCCTCCCAGGAGCAGGAGAGCAGTCCATCGGACGCTCCATCCTGCTCTGACCCTCCCAAATATGGGTCGCCGGCGTAACGCGAGGTTAGGCGTCCAGTGCCTCCACTCTCAGTGCCACTGGGCCAGCATTAAAAACTTTTTTGAAATGCTTTGTTAAAGAGATAGGTCTTCAGGCCCCCCCCCTTGAACACCTCCACCGTTGGGACCTCCCTCAAGGATCTTGGCAGTGAATTCCAGAGGAGCAGGTTGGCCACCTCGAGGGAATGATCCCCTGAGGTTTTCAGCCTGGCCCTTAGAATTGCCAGGAGGCCCTCAGTGGAGGAACAGAGGGAACATACCAGGATGGCTGGAGTTAGGAGGTCAGACAGGTAACCAGGGCCCAGTCCATATAGGGTCTTACAGGTGAGCAAGCCCACTATGAAGAGGATCCTCCACCTGACAGGCAGCCAGTGCAGATCCTGCAGGACCAAGGTCACATGGCAGAACTTTGGTAGGCCCGCCAACAGCCTGACCGCCGCGGCTTTTGCTGGCAGAGGGTCCCTCCATTGACCCGGAAGTACAGAGCATTACAGTAGTCTGACTTGGAAGTCGCAAAGTGTGTAAACATCACAGTGATGCCTCTCAATGTCAGGTGGGTGGGATCCCTTCCCTTGCATCCCATTACAATGTCACTCAGATTCCTCTAGGTGGCAGCTGTGGGGTAGGACATGCATATCCCTTTCCCTGAGGGAGGAGAGCTATCCTAGAGATGCTCAGCCCTCCATCCACTCAGCCCATGAGCTACCAGCATCCATTCCTAAAACCATGTCACTGGTGCAGCTGACACTAAGGCAACCAATACCTCAGCCTGCCACACCACTGGGCCAGCTTTTTTCATTGTTTTATTTACCATTTTTATGTCACGTGCACCATGTTATTGATGCAAGGTGCCAGACATCATGGAAATTGTTGTAATTTGGAACCCTTTGAAAACACAGCTCCTCAGTATTGGTGCAATCAGGCAGATGCAGGTGAGAAATGCTTTTACATCCACACTGTCCCCTTTTGAAAATCCCTGCCCCCCACAGAACTGCATCCATAAAAACCTTTATCTGCCTAGTATTAGATTAACTTCTGGTCATACCATGAATACTTAAAAATGTGTGGCTTAGGTTCACTTTATGCCATTATGGAGGCTTTGCAAATACAGTCCACCTTCTTTTGTCTCCGAGTTTGGTGTTTCATTTAGGCAAAAAGGCCTCATGAAATCATTGTGTTCTCTTCTGTTGGAGACAGTGTCAGCATCTCAGTTATAATAGCAGTCCAATGCAAAAGGTGCCCATACAGCTGTCATACCTCCAGATTCTGAAGGACACAAGCCCCCACCTTCATCCCAAGTATTGATTTTAGGGCTGACAAAGCCCCTAAAGGTGTCATTCAGTGTTGTTTAGTATTAGATTAATTTTGTTATGGAGTGGCCCCTAGACATTTTTTTTGCATGATGTTCCTGGATGGCCATTAAAAACATTAAACACAGAACTATGCATGCTTTAATGAAAATTAAAAACAAAGAGCGAATAAAACCTTTGCTAGCTATGGCAAGGAAGAAGATGTGGACTAGTGATTAGAACACTTAACTGTAAACAGACAATTGCAGATTCAAATCCCACTATAGGCACCGGCTCCCCATGTGGTCCTGGGCTAATCATGTTGCTTTCCTGTGCTTTAGTTGCTCCCTGGCTCTAAATCTTGGTAGAAGCAGGACTTCACTGCAAAAAGAGGCTGTATCTCAGCAGGGCTAGCCTGGCAGTGGATTGCTTTGAAACAAAAGCAGCACTAATGCCTAAATTGTTTTTGACAGAATTGCTGTTATATAAACACTGGGGAGCATTTTTCTACCGTAGGGAAACCTGGTTATAAGTCACCAATATAACCAGCTGGTTATAATAGCAAATGCGCCAGGTTTCCCTCACTTCATGCATATGCACATTGCCTCCTTGTGCACACACTTTGATTGGCACCACATATGAACTCACAGTAAACAGGATACATTTTATAAACTTGTTCACAGAGTTGTTCAGTTTGGGTTTCTGTCTGCTTTTGGGGTAATCATATAAAAAGAATAAAAAAGTGAAAGCTTAAACTTTACTCTAGCCCAACCGTGCTACTGAACTAGTGCTACTGGAACCATTGGATATACTGTTTTCTATAATTGCTGAGTAGTGTTTTTAAGGTGAGAAAGCACTACCCAACAGTTATATAAAATAAAACATGGGGAGGTGTGTAAAACTTGAATTTTGCACTCATGCTCATGGGAGGGTTTTATAACCCCCCCTTGAGCTTCACTTTCGGGGGTTTAAATAGCATCCTACACCTCAGGTGTGTGTAAAATTATTTTACACACTTCCCCGTGTACTATTCTATATTTGCAGCATTTCAAGACACCTAAGAGCAGTTTCCAAGAACAGTCCAAAGGACCCAGTGCGTCTGTCAGATGCAGATCATAAACACTTTAATCCAGTGTGTGAGTGTGTGTGTGTGTGTGTGTGAGAGAGAGACAGCACAATATAGCCTCACCCCTTACTGTATAGAAGTATTTGGTACATGCAGCCAGGAACTCTGAGATGTATCTGACATGAGGAGGACACAGGATAGACTACATGGGCACCTAGATTTTGTCTCATGGCTCCCATGTTCTCAGTAGCAGCATTTTATTAGTCAGGCACCCTTCCAGGGTTCAGAGCATCTGATCTACTGTATACATGTTTGCAGGAAAGGAAGTACAGTCATGACAGAGACAGACAAAAAATACATACCAGCACCAGGAAATGGGAGCATGCACAATAGGAAAATGCAAAGCACAATTATTGGAATAATAGTGTAGGTAAGGGTCTAGACTATAAAATATGAAAATATAAAAATCAAGGGAATACTTGATTTAGAAGATGTCACATGGCATTCCTTTTAAAAGTTGCTAGGGAAGTACCCAGCTGGATATAAGCAGGTTTATGCATTTATTTAAGAGACATTGGTGACTTATAGAGAGGTGCACTGAGATGAAGCCTGTTTTAGGTGTAACCAGGGGATGGGGCTACAAGGTGGAGGAGATGGTATAATGCCTACACACTGTTATACAACAGTCTGTACATTTTTATCTATGATTTTAAAGTGTTAATATGTATGATACTTTAATGCATAAGCAATAATAAACTTGAAACTTGAAAAAAAAATCTCATACTTTTCTCTACCAAAGAGAAGCACCAGAGCCACTCAAAAGACCAGGTGCCAGTGACAATTACCAATCCAAGCAGTACAAAAGTCACAGCACTCTCTGCTTCGGATAAAAGATGCAGAAACAGTGTTTATACCTTGTGTTTTATTCAGCAAAATGCAAGACATCACAGACATAAGACAGTGATGGGGGCAAGTAAATCCTCCTGACATTGTTTCGCCTTTCGGCTTCATCAAAAGAATAATGCCCTCTCGGATAATGCTCCTTATATAGCAAGTGTCCTTTTCCAAAATACATGTCTATTGTTGTCATGTCTAACTTCCTCTGGCCAGCATGCAGTGTTGCATGCAGGGAATAGTAGTTTAGCAAAACGGATTGCCTGCCAGCGACAGCTCTCTGCTGTTCTCTGCTCTGTTCTCTGCTGTTCATGAACTGTAACAACATTACACAACCCCCAGAAGGAGGCAGTACAGTGCAGTGGTTTATGGCTCTGAGCTACAAACCTGGAGACCTGGGTTTGAATCCCACAGCCCCCATTTGCATACTGTGTGACCCTGAGCAAGTCACTTAACTTCCTTGTGCTCCCAGGTCACACCTGTAAACAAGCTTCCAGCTTAGTGTGTCTCTCCTGGTAAAAAAAAAGTCTGTGCAGCTCACAGTTAGCCTAACTGTGGACTGAGTCTGTTGTTCCAGTCCAGGAGTCTCTCTACTAAACTGGTTAGGGAAGGAAATAAGTTTCTGTGTTTTTAAGTCAACCTCATTGGCATCCATGAAATAGGGTATCACATGGCAGTTGATTTGTGTGTATTGTATGTCGGGCTATACGTTAGGTTATGGTCTGCATATTTCTGAAGTATATAATGGGAGATGCTGTTTATTGCTTTTTAAAAAATGGATAGAGAAATCTGTATTTTGATTGGTTGCTAGCTCTGCATTAGAAGTGTCTAATGCATGGCTATCAACAAGTTCAGGTAACTACAGCTGCATTTAAAAAATGAAGTTTTAAGAAGCCAAATGGAATTTTCATTTTTGAATTGCTGCCATTTTCTTCACCCCAAACCACAAACTTATCCCATGTCCCTGACCACTCCTGCTGTCTCCACGAACGATCACACTACTGTTCAACCTCTCACAGTTCTGAGCTGCTGTCACATGCATAAAAATATTGTACTTATTTACATTTATTTTTTTTTAATCCACATAGATCTCATACATGCTGGTGGGGGGAGAGAGTATGACTGCTGTCTAAAACACGTACCTTGTGGGCAGGAGGGAGCTGGAAGTATGGCTGCTCGGTAAATGTAGCACACATGGCTACACAACACAGTGAAAGAGATGCTGCAGATTAGCAGCCTGTGATTGTTTTCCTTACCAGCACACAGGAACTAACATAACTGATGCAGCAGTGCTCAGCTTTCACACAGGCCACCTGCCTGCTCAGCTGCCCGTCCACCTGCTCTCTCTCTCTCTCACTCTGTCTCTCACTCCTCAATATAATATAAATAAAAAAATTGAAAACAGCCTGAAAAAAAATCTAACCAGCACAATCTAGCTAATTTAATATTCCACTGTGTGTCTGTGTGTGTGTGTGTGTGTGTAGGGTGGTGGGGGCATGGCAACCAGCTATAGTACTAGGACAGGTACAGTGGCCATAATAGGCTAAAACACCTAAACAAAAAATGCATAGCAAGCTGATGTAGGCAGAGGAACTTTTTTACACTGCGGTACAATAATTATTTAGCTTTTTTACCATCCTAGCCAATTCATTTAAATTAAAATGCACATATAGCTGAGAGTCCCATTTGATAAGCGCAGTAAGACACTCTAGGGATCCGCATTAGACACTTCTAATTCATGACCAGCTGATAGAGGCACTCGGCCTGTTGCTTCATGCTTTACTACGCCCCTGGCCATGCGTTAGAAGTATCTAATGCACACCCCATTGTGTCTTATTGCTTACATATTTCTTATCCAGTGAATGATGTGACTCATGTACAGCATTTAGGCCAGACAGCCAGAAGACACAGGGTCATATATAGCAAACATAAAGAATGTTTCCTAAGGGAGAAATTCATGGTACATTGCTGCATACTGCAGGTTCTGAGCCAGGACAAGGTTGTGCTATGTCAAACAAGCACATGACTAGAGTTACTGCTTGTGATGCCAGCAACCTGAGTTCAGTCGTTAGCTCAGGGCATCGAAGGGCTGGTCAGGGGAAGAAAGATTGAGCATCCAAAGAACTGCTTTTCTCCTCTGTGGGAGAGGGACTGCAGCACTCAGTGTCTGCCTGGCCCCTAGCAGTATGCTGGGGGAAAGATTCCTGGGACTGCCTAGAACAGGCAAAGGAGGGTAGGCAGAGGAACTTTTTTACACTGCAGTACAATAATTATTTAGCTTTTTTACCATCTTGGCCAATTCATTTAAATTAAAATGCACATATAGCTGAGAGTCCCATTTTATAAGCACAATAAGACACTCTAGAGATCCGCATTAGACACTTCTAATGCACGACCAGCTGATAGAGGCACTCGGCCTGTTGCCTCATGCTTTACTACGCCCCTGGCCATGCATTAGAAGTATCTAATGCACACCCTGTTGTGTCTTATTGCTTACATATTTCTCATCCAGTGAATGATGTGACTCGTACAGTTTTTAGGCCAGACAGCCGGAAGACATGGGGTCATATATAGCAAACATAAAGAATGTTTCCTAAAGGAGAAATTCATGGTACCTTGCTGCATACTGCAGGTTCTGAGCCAGGACAAGGTTGTGCTGTGTCAAACAAGCACATGACTAGAGTTACTGCTTGTGATGCCAGCAACCTGAGTTCAGTCGTTAGCTCAGGGCATCGAAGGGCTGGTCAGGGGGAGAAAGATTGAGCATCCAAAGGACTGCTCTTCTCCTCTGGGGGAGAGGGACTGCAGCATTCAGTGTCTGCCAGGCCCCTAGCAGTATGCTGGGGGAAAGGTTCCTGGGACTGCCTAGAACAGGCAAAGGAGGGTGGGCAGATGCCAACATGTGGCTCATTGGAGCATATGCCACATATAGTGGTGCCACTGCATGTCATGCCCCTCAGGGGGAGAAACTGGAAAAACACTCACTGGTGGCAGGATAGTACTCAGTCCCTTCACCCGACCAGCTGGGCTCACTGGCCCAGCTAGTGGATCTGATTTGCAGTGGAGGGTTGGGGGACCCTGTCAACCCCACTGACCCTGCTGACCCCACTTGGGGGGCAAGCCCTGGAGGTACAGCGATAAGTCTCGGTGGATGTCAGGGTGATGGGGCTGGGGGGGTCCAAGCAGAAGGGGGCAGACCTGTGGAGCAGGGAATTAAAAAAACTGTTTTTGCAGCCCGAGAGGTCAGAAGTTATAACATATGCTTGAGATGGGTAGTCTTGTGGGGGCATTAGTTTTTCATGCGGAGGAATCATTCTTAAATGTCGGTAAAGCAATAGGAATTTAAACAGTTGGCCATGCTTCACTTGTTGGAATAATGCATTCACACCAACATAAAATCACTTTTTTCCTGGAGGAAACAATGAGCTTTGTCTGCTTGGCTTATGCAAGAAGGTAGAGAAACAGAGAATGAAACTGGCATGGGGAGAGAGAGCAACACTGGCTGCTCCTCGCAATAGTAGGGGCTGGGTGGATTTACAGTATGCAGATGAAAGAAGACGGCCACTCTGTAAATGGAGTGGTTGGCTCCTTTCAACTATAAGCAATTTACACCTCACAAACAGAAAAATACATTATGATCAGCTTTGTTGATCACTGGGCTGTCACTGCTGAGCCCCCTGCAGCCTGAGCTGCACTGGACCTGACAGAGACATACCTCTGAAATGTAGTTCTTTGTATGTGTATGCAAACATAAAAACTGCTTCTTCTGTGAAGTCTTTGCAACAGTAATCTCAGCACAAACCATTGAGGGAAAACTATCCTGTCTTGTAAAATATCTCCGGCAAAAATATCATTGTAAACCTTAGCTGGAAAACATATTTCTATTGTGAAATCCTCAGCAGAAATCTCAGTATAAACTGCAAACAGAAAACCTACCTCTAATCTGAAAACATTCCCAGATGAAATCTCAGTGTAAACCCCAAAGTGAAAACTTATTCTATTGTGATATGTCCCTGGCAGACATCTCGTGTAAATCCCAGAGAAAAAAAAACTAATACTACTGTATTGTAAAGTGTTCCAAGCAGAAACGTAAACTCTAAGAAAAATGTGGAGCATTCCCATAGGAAAAACATGTTGTGAAGAGAGCCCACTAAAAATATTGCTGCAAACTGCAAACCCCAAATATTGTGATGTGTCTCTGGCAGAAGTCCAAATTTAACTGCAAAAGGGGAAACCCTTGTTTGCTGTGGCACGTTCCCAACAGAAGTCTTGGTGTTAACCACAAAGAAATTTTTTTTTTCTAAAGTATTCCAAACAGAAATCTCAGTAGTGTTTTCAAAATAGTTCCTTCCATTTAAGCCCTGCAGTGTATATTTGGAATAACCCCTAACTGTTTAGCAAAATATAAAACAATAAAAAAAATATTTTCACCAGGAATCTGGCCACATTGCATGTGAATAAATATATTTTAATGGAGGGAAATTACATTGTACCATATCTTACCTTCTGAAACTGGACATAAACGACTAGTAAAACAAATATCATTCATAATCATACCAGATGGAGGCCTCCTGAAGCTAAATTCTGTCCATAACTATTCCTGCAAGAAATCCTAGAAATATACCAGTGCAACCAAAACTCTGTAGCAAGAAGCCATTCATGCATGTTGTCAAGGTCTGAACTGTTTACAAGGGGATTCTACACTTTATTTAAAGAGTTTTTCATATTGTTATTGTGTTGCACTATTGTTTTTATTACTCTGTACCCTGTACCTTGTCTCCAAGTTAGTATATTTTGTATTTTTGTTCCTTTCGGTATTTCTTTGCTTACAGATATGCAGTTGTGTATGTTCACCCTGCATCCTCTATAATGTTTGTTTACCTCCTGTTCTGTGACTCTCCTGTGTCATGCCTGGAAGTAGGCAAATATCTTGTCTAGTGCACCTACCTGGTAAATAACTCAACAAATAAATACATCTCTATGGAAAGTTTAAAAACACAATATTAACACTGAAATTATGGGTATACTGTATATCATATGGTTGGCATTTTGTCTTCCCATATTTTGTACTTAGTACAGCTACTTGAAAATAGGATCCTCGGCGGCCCCCATATTGAGATGTGAATGTCTGTGCCACACAAATCATAGCACTCCATGTGAAACAGTGTGTGGCTATCAGGATGGCATGTTCATACAGGCAGGGTACCTTATCCAGTGCTCACTGCCGGTATGAATATTTGCTTGTGGTAGCACTGCTCAAAGAACATATGGCTGGATCTCCACAGCCCCAAGCTGGCAACAGACACCTAAGGGGAAGAGGGATAGCACGACTCAAATGGGTTAGTGCATTTGCTCCTGTCTGCCATATTCAGAGGCCAGCCTGCTAACAACTGCATATTGCACGCAAGGCACTAAGGGCCATTTGCATACCATTATGTGGTCATCATTGGCTCTGTCCAATGCCTCTGCCCATTTGTAGATGTGGAGGCATTGTGCAGAGCTCTGGCTGTTACCTCATCCTCACCACATCATGCTTCCTTAAATAATAAATCCCTGGAGTCAACCTGCATCCTCTTCCTCCCCAGTCCCCATTAGCGAATGACATATCCCTGGCAGTCTAGTGGTACCACCTCCTGTCTTGATCCCTTTACATATCCCTGGGAGTCCAGCAGTACACCCCCCACCCTGATCCCCACTGCAGTAATGTACTTTTATCCCTAGTGGTCCAGCAGTCCCCTTACCAAAAGTTGCTCAACATCATCCATAGATCAGAGGACCCTCCGTCCTCACCCAACCCCACAAAATATGACAAACCTCCCCCCCCCACTTACTCAGCTTCCACCATGCTGCATCCCCCATCTGCCACCCTTCCCACCCAAAGAAACCCATATACAACTAGAGAAGAAGACAGCAGCTGGCACAGACCCTCCTCTCACCACCTTGAATGTCCACTTTCTGAATGAATGTGACTGAGTACACACATACTAAACCAACAGCTGTTTCTACAGTAGGCACAGGCTTATCAAGTGGTTCTATATGGAACTTCCAACTGTTGCAGGCATATTGGAACTTGGAATATTGCTCAGTTATTGAATATCTACTTTAATTTTATACCAAAATTTACTTGTGCTCATTTCTAACTTGTGCTCTAACACCTCACGTACAGTATTCTGTCCAGGCATCCAGAATTGGGCACAATACTCTAGGTGGGGTCTTGCCAGCAATCTATACAAAGGCAACACCAGCGGAAAGAGGGAGGTGTTGTCGCCTGTATATAGATCGCTGGTAAGATCCCACCTACCGTAGAGTATTGTGCCCATTTCTGCAGACCACATATCAGGAAGGACATAGACATAGTGGAGGCAGTCCAGAGGAGGGCAACTAAAATGGTCAGAGTCTGCATCAAAAGCCCTATGAGAGAGACTGAAGGACCTCAGTATGTACACCCTGGAACAAAGGAGGGAGACAGAACATATGATAGAGACTTTTAAATGCCTCACAGGGCTAAATAAGGTACAGGAGGTGAGTATTTTTCCAAAGAAAAGGTGCTCAAGAATAAGGGGACATCCTATAACACTGGAGGGGGGCTATGTTCAGGAGTGATGTGAGGAAGGACTTCTTCACAGAGAGAGTAGTGGATTCCTGGAACGGCCTTCCAACAGACATGGTGGGGTCAAAAACAGTGGTGGGGTTCAAGAACGCATGGGATAGGTATAAATGAATCATAGTGGAAAGGAAGGGGGAGGAAGAAAGAGCTGTAGATCGGGCACAGTTTGATGTAATAGTGTAGGTTGGGAGAAATGGGCAGACTGGATGAGACAAGTGGTCCTTATCTGCCATTTGATTCCATGTGTCTGTTTCTATGTTTCTAAAACTTGAGTATGTTTGGAATTTCATGAAATTGCTAAGTATGTTGCAGGATAAGATATTTGCAGCCCACACTTATCTTAATATTGCTTTTGAAGCCCCTTCTGACTATAAATTAGTTTGTTACTATGTTACCATGCCATGGTCTATATACCATATAATCATTTCTTAATATATTCTATGCTTTCTTTATTTGGAGCCCAGTTCCCAAAGTAGGGCACACACTACACAAAGGCCAGATGTAAGTAACCTGTTACAGTCTGCACCCTTGCTTGCTACAGAAGGGTGCAACCCATATGGAACAAGCATTTGTCAATGCCGAATGTTGCTTGCATGTATGTGCTGTTCAGGTATTGGGAAGTGATAGTTCCATGCCTTCCTCCCAAGACATCCACTCTGTCATTCCATTCAATATACAGTGAAGAGTGGGAGGGGCAAGGGCCACAGCAGTACAGCAGTTGCCAAGGGGGTGAAGAGGTGGACAATGGTCCATTCAAATGCAAAAGAGTCCTGCAGGAGCTCACTAAATTGAAGGTGGACAAAACAATGGAACCAGATGGCATACGCCCAAGGATATTAAGAGAACTGTGAAGGGAGATAGCAGTACCTCTTTCAGCCATGTTCACTGAGTCATTCAACATGAGTGAACTGGAGGAGGGCACATGTGGTCCCTCTTCACAAGTCCGGCAGCAGGGAGGAGGCAGGGAACAATGGGCCGTACAGCCTCAGCTCAGTAGTGGGGAAGATCATGGAGACATTGCTTAAAGAAAGGATAGTGGGACATGTAGAAGCCATCGGAACCCAGGACCATAGACAACATGGATTCACAGTGGGGACATCATGTCAGACAAATCTGGTTGATTTCTTTGACTGGGTGACAAAGGAAGTGAATCAGGGTGGGGCAGTGGACATCGCTTACCTTGATTTCAGCAAAGCCTTTGATACCATCCCATATAGGAGGCTGATAAACTAGCTGGGTAGTCTGGGCATGGGGGAAAGGGTGGTAAACTGGGTTAGAAACTAGCTGACAGACAGGAAGCAGAGAGTGGGAGAGGGGGTGACCAGTGGGGTGCTGCAGGGATCGGTCCTGGGGCCAATCCTGTTCAATGTCTTCATTAGTAACATTGCAGAATGTCTGAAGGGAATTTTTTCACCAAATTTTCAGCATAGCCATTTTAAGACCTCTGCTCATGAACAGTGTCACTGTGATTTTCTTAATATGTCCCATACAGTGATTTTGCACACCAACTGCGCCATAGTGCGCTACATGCGTGGAAACACATTTTGGGCGAGATGTGAAAAATGACAGCTGTACTGCTCATAAGGAGGTGTGGTAAAATGGCAATATTGAAAATCCGGAGTGCAAATATTAAAAATTTGCGAACTTACGAGTGTGCGTAGGAACTGAGCAACACACGCTCGTAAAACAGTCATTTTTAGGAATTTTTTTACCAGATTTGCAACATAGACTTTTTGACAGCCCACCTTATGAACACTGACACTGTTGTTTTGTTAATCAGTCCTGAAAGGTAATTTCACGCAGTTACCGCAAAATTACCCTTTGGGCCTGATTAACTCCATGACAGTGACAGAATTCATGAGGAGGGGTCATACAAACCCCATGTTGAAAATTTGGTGCCAAAATTCCCAAAAATGCCTCAGATACGCAACAAAATTGAAAACATCCTATCTATCCCAGTATACAGCTTACCGGCATTTCCTCAGTTCGCGGTCGGCTTTGAAGAGTGCAGACATGTTTCCATTCCACCGAAGATTGGCACGCCAAGGTCCGGAGGTAAGTATAGGGTGAGGGGATGTGGGGAGGCAGGGTGCTCAGTGGGTGGGTGCGGGTTGTGAGAGGGGGGCAGGGAGAAGCACTGAGGGACAGTTTTTGTATTTACAGGTTTATTTCTTTTTAATAAGATGACGAGGGACGTTTGCCATGCTGGGATGGGCTCCCAGCATGGCAGCTGGAAGGCTGTTTGGGGGGGCTGGAGCCAGTGGGGGATTGGGCACCCCCGTTGGCTATAACACATTTTGCCACGCTGGGGTGGACTCCCAGCATGGCACCTGGAAGCTTTGGGGGGGTGTGGAGCCGACAGGAGATTAGTACCCCCGTCAGCCATACCGTGTGCGTGGGGGGGAGGGGAAGGCATATGAGCACACAGTATGCATGCGTGTGTGTGTATGTGTGGAGGGGGGAGCTCTGCTCACTGAAGCGGAGCTCTCACTTTCAACCATATGACTACTGCATTTTCAACTGCTGTCATAGACAGCTGCAGCAGTGATTGGGGAACTGGGGCCATGCCTGCAAACACACTGACTGAATTGGAAGATGAGTGCCACATCTCCAAAAACTCGGATCATTGCACTATGTTTCTTGCACATGCGTGCAAGCAACATAAAAATATATTTGCCATATATGGCAAAAATATATGAGCATACAGTTTTAGAAAGGAAAGAAGGCCACTGGTTCATCGAATACTTTCTCCCACCAGCCCAATGATAATACCCTGTCACCAGTTTTTCTTTAATGCACCTATCCAGTCAAAGTTTAAAAAAATGATACTATTGTTATCACCTGCATTAGAGGTCTGTCTCAAATGTCTACCACTTATTTGAAGAAGTTCACAATATTTCCATCAAATTAACCTCCTTTTTGTGCTATTGTGTCCCCAATTCATCCCTGGACATTTGAAAGCTGTATTTGATATGATAGTGTTAAGCATTTCAGGGCTTTGAATACATAGATACACAGACATCAACTGCAGAAAAAGGCTCTTGGCCCATCCAGTCTGCCCAACCTACCTAACTAATCTGCCTTGCCCAAGTGGCAATCCTCCCCTATTTTTACTGTGCACTCTGAACAGCAAAGAGGATAGCCAGGAGCATATGGACAGAGGAAATGTTTCAGGTATCCAAGGCCCATGTCATGTAGCACTCTGAATGTTGAAAAACCTGTCTTGGTGGTGGCCAGTGCAATGTCTGCAGCACCAGGGAGATTTGCATGGAGCAGGAAACCCAGGCAATCAACCAGACTTCAATGTTCTGCATCAGCCACAAGTGACGTGTCAATCCTCCCAATAACCTGAATTACAGAGCACTGGAGTAGCCCAACCTCAGCATAAAGAAGGTGTTCACTAGTGTTTTCAGGTCCTCATAGAGTTACATACAGGTGATATACCTAAGCTGGAAAAAAACACCATAGACTACCACTGACACCAGATGTTCCAGTGTCATTCTGCAGTCCATGATGTTGCCTAGATAGTTTACTATCCCTGGCTATGACAGTGGGCATCTTAAATTGTAATACATCCCACTCCCCTTTCCAACATACCAGTCTTTGAGAACTCAAAGCCACCAGCGTCACTTCCATCTTGTATGAATTCAGCCTCAACAAGCTGGTGGCCATCCAGTCATTAATATCAGTTAGGCATCTGTTCAGCACATTGACAGCATTTATCATCTCCAGGGGAAAATGACGGATATAGCTGAGTATTATCAGCATAGCGATAAAAATATTCCTTGATTATAGTTTGCAACCAATGTTTGCACTATGTTTGGTACAGTGCCTTGAAACTCTGAAAAAGTGCTAAGTAAATCCCATTTATTATTATTATTATTATTATTATCACTATTATCATTATTATCAATATTATCTTCTGACTATATAGTCTGAAAAGAAAACATATTGTGACCCTAACCACTTCGCCACTACACTTCCCTTTGCTTATCGTTTCTGTAATCTCTCTCTCTCTCTAATCTATCTCTTTGCTGCATGATTCTCCTGTTTGTCTGGTAACAACAGGCTCTCCCCCTTCTTCTCTTAGATCGTAAAGCACTCTGGGATACTGTGTGTATAGAAGGCCCTATTTAAAACCAAATTCCTTTCCTTTCCACACTGGAATAAGTGATGGCAGAAGGTTCAGAAAAGGGCTCTTTCCAGTTGTGGTGTGTCATGTTTTCTGCCCCTATACCACCCCTTCCCACAAATATATTTGTAAGTTCATTTTAGTATAAAAACAGCAGTCAGCACAGAATCTGTATGCAGAGCCGAAAATCTGCAGCTTGAAGGTACGCACCTGCTCCATGATTATCGGATGAAAAAAAAGAGTGCTAATTACAGTGTTTCTTTCCTCCAAAATCTACATATTAATGCTGCGGAACAAAATGCCAGAAGAATGAATGCATCTTTCGGGTTGTGGGCATTGCTGACTCAAACATCAAGTGATCCAACAGAAAATACAACTCATTTGTTCCTGGTAAAAATGACAGAAAACCTAATATTAGACAGCATGCCAAGATGAAATTTAGTGTTGGCAAAAGGGGATCATGTGACCAGGGCACAAAATATTGGTAGATTTAGTTTTTGCTGAAATACACAGACAGGAGGAGACAGTCAGTGATGAAACTAGCAGCGAGCTGTAAAATGTCTCATTTGGTGGGGGCAGTCATTTATATTTCGTACCCTAGCCCTGATATTTCTTTTTCAATATCTAAATGTTTTATATACAGGGATTTTGTCACTTTTGAAAAAACTTTGAAAAACATATTCTGAGACACAGCTCATCTTATATTTTGTATTGGGAGGGCTTTTGCCCGTGATTCAGTGTGGGGGAATTTGAGTCCTCCCACGTCATATAAAAGCCAGTGTCTCCCAGCAACCACCGCTCAGTGTTTTTGAATGCTCTGGGCTGCTGCGTGTGGCTAGCTGTGTGCTCTTCTCTCTGTCTTTCTCTCTCCCACTCTCTCTCTTTGCTTTCCTCCGTGTCCCCTTCCTTCCTGCTGCTTTGACATGCCTGCAACTTTTCTCTTCTGCCCCCACCATATTGCAAGTACCTCACCCCCTCACAGCATAGCTCTCTGCCCTGCATAAATGCCAGTTGCTGTCTGCATTTCCAGCTCTGTTCCTTTTTCACTCCCTCTATGCAACACCATTCAGAATCCTTCATAGGCAGTGGCATCTCCCAGCTATCCTTACTGGCTTATGCCATTACAAACAGCCCACTCAGCCATCCCTCATATTCACCTCCACCAGTGTAAGTTCATGTCAGGCATTCCAATACGAGGCATAGCTATCTTATAACATAGAAACATAGACTTTGACGGCAGATAAGGACTGTTTGGCCCATCTAGTCTGCCCATTTCCCTACCTACAGGATAGGCCGCAGATCCTAGTTAACCAACAGCCTATTTCTTGCTACCCCCCACAAGAATTGCCTTATGTCTGTCCCATGCATTCTTGAATTCTCCCACAGTTTTAGACCACACAACCTCCTCAGGAAGGCTGTTCCATGCATCCACTACCCTCTCTGTGAAATAATACTTCCTCACATTGCCCCTGAACAGCCCCCCCTTCTGTATTTAAATTGTGTCCCCTTGTTCTTGCATGTCTCTTTTTCTGAAAGATGCTACCCTCTTGGACTTTGTTGATTCCACTGAGGTACTTAAAAGTTTCTATCATGTCCCCCCTCTCCCTTCTTTCCTCAAGGGTATACATATTAAGCTCCTTTAGTCTCTCCTCATACGGCTTCTCTTGCAGACCTTGCACCATTTTAGTTGCCCTCCTCTGGACTGCCTCTATCCTATCTATGTCCCTGGAGATGGGGTCTCCAGAACTAGACGCAGTACTCCAGATGGGGTCTCACCAACTGTCTGTACAGAGGAATAACAACTTCCTGTTTTCTGCTGCTGATGCCTCTCCCTATACATCCCAGTATACCCCCAGCCCTCCCTACTGCCTTCTCACATTGCTTGCTAACCTTAAGGTCATCTGATATGATTACCCCCAGGTCCCTTTCCTTTTTTGTTGTTGTTACTACCTCCCACCCATTGTGTATTCTTCCCCTGGGTTCTTGTTTCCGGTGCATTATTTTGCACTTCTTTGCATTGAATCCTAGCTGCCATACTTCTGACCATTCTCCAACCTTGCCAAGTCCTTTTCATCCTTTCCACGCCTCCTTGTGTATCAACCCTGTTGCAGATCTTTGTGTCATCTGCAAAAGGCATACTTTTCCTTCCAGTTCCTCTGTAATGTCACTGATGAAGACATTAAAAGGACTGGACCCAATACTGAACCTCACGGTACCCACTAGTAACCCCTCTTTCTTCAGAGTGGACTCCATTTACAATTACCTTCTGTGTCCTGTTGTGCAGCCAATGTTTTACCCAGGCTACCACCCTGGGACCCACTCCCAGGCTGGTTAATTTGACTATTAATCTTTTGTGTGGGACTGTGTCAAACGCCTTGCTAAAGTCTAGGTAGGCCATGTCCACAGCCCCTCCCTGACCTACTATTTTGGTCACCCAGTCAAAGAAATCTATTAGATTCATCTGACATGACCTTCCCGCTGTGAACCCATGCTGCCTTGGGTCCTGTGCCCCACTGGCCTCTAGGTACTCAACTATTCTTTCCTTCAGAAGTGACTTCATCACTTTCCCTACCACAGAGGTCAGACTGACAGGTCTGTAGTTTTCTGCCTCTGTCTTGGTCCCACTTTTGTGAAGGGGAATCACATCCGCCTTCCTCCAGTCCTTGGGTACCACACCATCCTCCCATGATTTATTAAAAAGTAGCCAGTGGTTTCACTAGTTCCTCCTTAATTCTTTTAGAATTCTTGGGTGATTCCATCAGGACCCATTGCTTTGTCCACCTTCAGTTTTAGGAGTTCTTGCAGAACCCTTTCTTCTGTGAAAGGACTGGGATTGACCCCCTATCAAGAGTGCTTCTGTTATTGGATTAGGCACTTCCCCTCCTCTTTTGTGAATACTGAGCAGAAATATTCATTCAGTATCCCTGCTTTTTCACTGTCCCCTCTGCCCACCCACCATTCATTCTATTCAGCCTCACTAACCTTCCCTTTGTCTTTCTACGCTCGCTGATGTACCTATAAAAGGTTTTATCCCCCTTCTTAACCGAGTTGGCTGTCTTTTCCTCAGTTTGGGCCTTTGCTATTCTGACTTCCTTCCCTGCTTCCTTCTGCCTTAACTGGTACAGCTCTCTGTCCTGCTCCTTCTGTGTTTCCTTATACTTCCGGAATGCTATCTTTTTCTTCCTGACTTTCACAGCCACCTCTTTTGAGAACCATAGTGGCTAAGTCTTCAACTCCCACTCATCCTTTCAGTGTGTTTATCTATTCCTATTCATTCAGTTTGCCCTGCATATGTTCATGCCTTATCCATTCACACAGCATGTCATCCATTTCAAGTCAAAACTGCAACTATCCTGTCAACAGCCATACCCTATGTCATTCACGTGCATGAATATATAATGATCTTCCCAAACTTGACTCTTCTTTTCACTTACTGCCCCTTTGTCTGTTTTTAGCTCCTCTCTGCTTCTCTTTCCTAATTTCCTTATGCTCCATAGTCCTATACCCTGCATCCATTTTAACACCTTGCTTATCTCCCTAACCTGTTTCTCTACAACCTCCAGAAAGGCGTAAGTGTGTCACCTCTGTTCCACCAGGTTCCAGTAAGCTGTCATTCTCTCAGCCTATTGTCTGCTTCCTAATAGCCTGCTCTTTTCTGTTCCCCCATCAACCTTCACCAGCAGCACAGTAGGACATGCATGGGACTGGTTCATTTATTGCAGCTACTTGCAAAGCATGACTCGATCTATAGTTATCCACTGAGGACCATCCAGAATTCCCATCATATCCCCTTCACTTTAAATCCTGCAACAACTTGAAGGTCAGCCTCTACCCCATACATCTTGTGCAACAGTGGCCTTCACCATGCCAGTTAATCATTCCTGCTCCCTACCATGTCATCTGCTATCCTGCGCTTCACCTTTTTTGCTTACCTTCTAGCCTAACAACTCACATCTCCTTATTTACACTTTTGCCTCCTTCTTCCTGAGCAGTCAACCTGCTCCCTCTCTGACCTTCAGCAGCAGCTTATCACATTCCAGCTCATTAATTTGTTTCCCTTTGGGGCCTATGAAGTTAAACAAGGTTCTACATCATCCCCAGAATTGAAAGTCTACTTCCTGCAGTCTATCAGTAGTACTTAATGCACTTCTCATTCTAAAGTCAAGTTATTCATTGCTCTCAGAGCTCACCATCATCCTCCAGAGGTGGAAATCTGCACCTTCAATCAATACACTACATATTGTGCTCACTTCCATTCCAGTCCCAATAATCCTTCAACTCATCCCATCTTCCAGCTGGACTCCATCCGCTAGAAGTGGGAGCCTACTCCTTCATTAATCATCAAATATCAAACACACTTCTTATATTTTAGCATCATGCAACTCACCTCAGGGCTTGACTTCATCTGCCACAGGTGGGAGTCTGCATCTCTAATCACTCAGCAACTTATCATACTCCTTCTTATTCCATAATCAAACAATCTTTTAACTCATCTCACCTCAGGACTTGCCTTCATCTACCAGAGGTGTTATTCTTCACCCTTCCCAGCTCAAAGTTCAGCCACTGGAGTGTTTCATCCTTGCACATCTACTGCCAAACTCTGTCTCCCTACATTGTACTTTTGGGAGGTCTATGAGTGTAGGCCAGGTTCAACATTTGTTCATAAGAGATGGGACTCCTTCTTCCTCAAGGTTTAACTAATTTTTGCTACTCTAGCAACTTGGCACTGACTCCATCTCCTTACCTCATACCTTCAGGAGGTCCATGAGAGTAGGTAGGGATCGACTTTGTCCACCTTAGATGGGAGTTTGCAACTTCTATCCACCAGCAATGCTTTGAAATCACATCTCACTCACTCACTCATCCTTCAACTGATTCTAGTTTACACAGTTCTACTAGGCTCAGTCTCTCTACTTTATATCATCAGGAGGTCAACGAGTGCAGGAAGGGTTCAACTTCAACCACCAGTGGCGGGAGTCTGCATCTTTCAATCAACCAATATCATATCAAACTTACTTCTCAGTCTGACTTCAAGCAAGCATTCAACTTATCATCAAATCTGTCTCATCTACAGAGGCAAATTTTGCACCTTTGGATCAATCAGCAAATATTAAATTCATTGCTCATTCTGAATTCAGCAATCTACTCGTGTCATCCCATGGCTCGACTTCGTTCATCAGAAGTGGCAATCTACTCCTTCAAGCAATCAGCATTCTTTCAAATTCAGTTCTTTTCATATCATCTCAGGGCTTGACTTTGTCCACCAGAGATGAGTGTCTGCACCTTCTATCAATCCATCCCTACTTCCACCATAGCTCTTCATGCAGACCTCCTATTCCATGTCCAAGCTTTCATCTGAAGGAACACCATTCTTTAGTCATTGTCAGTCCTCAGCACTTATGCAACCATGTGAGCTGCTTTTATATTATCTGCACTGAGTTACCTAAGAGCATTACTTCAGCTAGACTAATTGCTGTTGCTTCCTCCTGCCCTTCTACCAACTCCTTAGATGACACAGATTCAACATAATATGCAAGGTCATGAAACAGCATGATTCAAAGCTCGTCAGCTGCCCTGCCTCTGGTCAGTTCTTATCTGCAGTCATCATGACATGCATCTATTTGTCTCATTCATCAGAAAGCATTCTGTCCTGCACCATGTGGTTCACTTCTTCCCTTCATCCTATATCAAAATCTCCAAGAACCATCCATCTTTTCCACTCCTAGATGTATTTATGGGTATCCTACTATTTCAGCAATTCTAAGGCTCTGCTTCTGACTCGCTGGACTTTTCAACATCTCCTCAAATTGTTTCTATGTAAACTGTCTTGCTTCCATCTTCATTCAAATAATTTGTGGACATTATCAACACAGCCAGGTCATTATCATTCATCCCATCACAGATTCATTTATGTCACAACGAACTAAAGAGCTATCCATCTCCATATCTATTCCAGGACTCTGCTACATCTACACTCTCGATATCACATGTGTTTTCTCCCTCAAATCATCGATATAGCACTACAGTCATCACCAAGCTGACATTTTAGCACCTGCTGCAAGTCACTGCCATGATGCAGCCATCTCATCGTGCTATCCAAGCAATCCAGAGGAGCTCCTTCATATCATATACTTGCTTCATACTCTAAAAGCCTTTTGGCAAGTGGAAACGTCATGTACAACTTATATTTCCACTTGGAACACTCTACATTGTGGGTTCACCCATGTTGGTACAACAAACAGAATGCCAACAAAAATTACAGCGCCAGCATTCTGCCAACACCAGAAACCATGACAGTCAATCTGTGTGCTGCACAATATGGGTGAAGTAGGCCCATTATAAAAATGTCACTCAACTGCCCAGCAGGGAGCCCAAACACCCCAGCACATCTCAAAATACCCCAGAGACCAAAATACACAAAACTGGAGTATTGCACGGGGCTCCACCGCTTGCACCTCCTGACGTGGGGAGCTTAGCCCCCCCACCCTGCCAACTTTGTATAACCAACTCCACAGTTACAGCAACATTGACAGAGCAGAGTAATTATTATTGGGTGCACAGAGTTTGCACACAGCAGCTACATGTTACAGGAAGCACCCACACAGTCCTGAACCATTGCACCAAAACATACCACCGGCAGCCAATAGCCCTAAACACTAAGCGCTCCAAAGCCCAGTTTGCAATACTGCCATGCGACAACCCACTGTTGCTGTAATGACAGCGGCAATGTTAAGTTGCCATCCTAGCGGTATACCACATTGTGTCATACAATTCAATCAGTCTTAATAGTTAACCTCCAGCAAGCATATACTGCTGTCCACTATTGCTAAGCTTAGAAAATAGTGCTTAAGACCTTGAATCACATTTATCCAAACTCAGGTCTCCTAGCCTAGTCAACTACATCTCTGCCAAGTTCCAACTGAATTCTTGGATGGACTCTTACTCCACTCTATGAGACTATGACTTTGATTCCTCAGTATCTAGCTAGAGTTCCACATCTCTGAGAGTTGTATCATTTATTCTGAGAGATTCTACTAATCACTTAATAACAAGCAGATCATTTCATCCTGGTACTGCCAAATTCAGGATTTCTGAACACACATCTGCTTCTTGACTGTTATGTTATGTTATCTGTTGTTTGCTGTACTATTGTTGTGTAATTGATGTTTGTCTATTTTTTGTATTCATAACTGGACGTCTGTGAAAAAGGGTGTTTATACTCACAGACTTTTCAGTATAAAAATAAAAATGAAAATGAAATGACTGTACTGCCAGCAGCTATTCGATCAATGATGCATGCCACAATATTTTGAGTCTGTTTCTAAATCATCCAGAAGCATCTCCCACATTCCATGAGCATTGAAAAATATTCCATAATGGCTCAGACTAATTTCTGTGATCACAAGTCATTCCTCTAAATCAAGCATCATCATTAACCATGTCTGCTTCAGATATTAAGACTCACGACAGACAGAGTCCTTCACATCATACCAATCACCCTTTAAAACTTGAAAACTACTTTTAGCTCCTCTTAGTATGCCCAGAGGATGGGCACTCCAGTAGCCATGGGTCCTCAGAGGTTTCCTTCACAGGGTTTTTTCCTGTCCTGTGTGCTACTGTTCACACTCTCTGTGAGTTGGAGGAGGTAAACCTTTTTGGGCCTTCTATTCCCTATCACTGTCTGGCTCCTGTACCAAAGGTGGGGATAGAAGAAAGCCAAAGTTAAGTTCATACAAGCACTATACACTTTACACTATTTTCCCAACATTGAATGGAAGGGCTTTTGCCCGTGATTCAGCATGGGGGAATTTGACCCCTCCCACACGTCACATAAAAGCCAGCCTCTCCCAGCAACCACCACACAGAGAGTATTCAAATGCCCTCCTTCCTCCCCTCCTCCTCCTTCTCCAGCACTCTTTCTCCCCTTGTTGCTGGGTTTTCTAATCCCTATTGCTGCCCGGCTCCTATACCAAGGGTGGGAATAGAGAAAGGCCAAAGTTACGTTCACACAAGCACTATACACTTTACACTATTCACCCAACCTTGAAATACATATTTTATAGATTTTCTGTATCTGTTTCTTTTCTTCTTCACTACTTGGTTCATTTATAATGAAACAGTATCTTTGTCCCCCACAGGTGTTCTACTCCTGCTATTTAATCATTTGCCAAAGTGACAATCCTCTGTTTGTGGCATCATAACCAATTTCCCAGCAACAAACTGTGATATCATGAACTCAGAATTATGACTTCAGCTAATGATTAATGTCAGGGAGACTGAAGGGTCAAACTCTGTTAGGGTCAGACAGCATCAAAAACTCACTGTTTACCTTGGGCAATTTACTTAATCTCCCAGTGCTCCTGTCCACCCAGCTGTGGAAATGGATAGATGCAGATTCCCACCAGAAACAAGATGTTGCATCTTAGCTGGGCTATCCTGGGTAAATAAATTGTTAAAGAGAAGGTTTAAATAGCATACCCTGATAAACTCGAGGGGAAATGGATCATGTTTCCATGCACATTAGCCTAGTAATAATAATCAAATAAAAGAGAAATGCAGGCAACAATTAAAACATAAGCTGAATTTCGTCTAAATATTATGTTTTCTAATGATTCTCAAAAGTAGTAAAATCACTTTAAATATCATAACAATACAACCAATTAGCATGGAATAACAAAATATACATCTTTTGATAGGTTTATATGTCACTCTGGACCCCTGTGTGTCATGTGATGTTTTTTTTTTTGTGGCCAGGTGTTTTGTTATTCCAAAGAGTCATTTCAATCTCATGGTGAAGTGTGGAGGACTGGTATATTGAGGACCCTGCATGGTGCAATCACTTGACACATTTACAGCTTCTCTGTGGCCTGGCTGTCTTCTGTGCCTCAGCAGGGTGCTGCAACACTTGATTGTAAAGATAAAACAGAGACATTTCTTCTTACCATAACACAATTGCAGTGTCAGCATTGATTTAGCACAAAACCCTTCTGGCATATGGCACTGGCAGCTATTACTGTTACACACAAAACACAGCAAGATGCAAACCATCACAGAGAAGTGTCAGAGTTGAGAGAACAGTTACACAATCTCAAAGGGGAGGGTTGGAATCACATTTGCAAGCACCGTTCTTCACATGTAGAAATTCCAGAGCATACAAAGTGTCCCAAGTCAAATGTGAAGTGTGCTTAACATTTCTATTATGCTGGGTTAACATAGATTGATGGTACATAGAATATGAGATCCAGAAGTTATAAAGCTTTTTTTTTTTTGCTCACCAGTGCAACATCAGTATTCTGAATTTCACAGACACATCAATGGGGGCGTGCACACGAATAGTGGTACTCACATTGAACCTGGAGGGATATGTAATAAAAATAATAAAACAGGTCAGACAGAGCACAAGTGGCATTCTAGAAAATGATATTTTAATAGTTTTTTTAACGGCATACACACATCAGCATAAGCTCCCATTTGCTTTGTGGTTCTCTATCTCTTCTTGGAGGTAAGTTAGTATCCCATCTGTGCTGAGGTTCTGCCGGTGGCCTCACACAATTAGAGTACATCAGCAGTGTTACTGCTAAATTCATTAATGCCAGGAATGACTATTTAATTTAATATAATTTAAAGTTGATTAATCTTGCAATGTTAGCTAGGGAGCACAATCGCAGACTCACTGTCATAGGTTCCACACCCTCCACTTGTGAGATAGGTGCAGTTTCAGTGCTCATCAGGCTGGTACCTGTTTGCAATCAGAGAGTACCTTGTTTTGGTCAGGGAAGACCTTGACAGATCTATGGCAAGCTGAACAGAACTCAATTGTATAGCAAATAAGGTGACTGCTGTAGAATACTTTCTTGCCCCAAAGATCAGTGCCCTGCCTTGAGTAAAATGTGTGTGCAAATCCTGGACAAAACTGCCAACTGCAGTCGGGGAGGACCACAGCCCTGTTCACAGAGGTGGTGAATCCTTTTCTCCTGCTTCATCTCGTCAGTGCCTACTGATGCTCTCTGCCATCCACAAAGTGACAGACTTACAGGAATCTCCACTCCATTCAATCTGTGCATTGGCAATCCATGCCATCCACTCAAAGGGTGGACAGACAGGAAGCCCTGAGACCTGACTCCCTACTTCTCTTATACTGTGTTCTCCAAACACTTTCTGTGCCAGGAGTTAAACTAGTCAGTAACCTCCCCTATAAGGTAGCTTCCCAACTTATGGTGGTTTGCATGCATACAGAAGAGCTAACTTTGATAACATGGCCTACAGAGTTAAGCTAGCCCTGGCAAGAAGAAGTGCAGGTGAGGGGGTACAGGCAAAGTGGGCAGACATTAAGGATGCAATACTTGAAGCAAAATCCCAATGTGTTGGGGAGAAAAGTAAAATCAAAAGAAGGAAGAAACCACTTTAGTTCTCAAAAACAGTAGCAGAAAAGATCAGAGCAAAAAGGTTGGCCTTCAGGAAATATAAGGAAATGTGTGGGATGAAGATAGGGAGGCATACCAAACTTTCCTAAGGGAAGCAGGGAAGGCAGTAAGGCAGGCAAAGGCCCAAACCAAGAAAACACTAGCATGAACAGTAGAAGAAAGGGACAAAACTTTCTATAGATACATCAGTGAAAGGAGACAGTCCAGAGGGGGTATTGCTAAGATCAAAGGGGTTAAGGGGGAGTGTATGGAAGAGGACCAAATAAAAGCATCTATCCTAAATAGATACTTCTGCTCAGTATTTACTGAGGAGAAGATAGGGCAGGGCCCACAGTTTAACACCATGGACACAGGGGGGAGGGAGGTGTGCACAAGTCCCGTCACAAAAAAAAGGGTCCTACAAGAGCTCACTAAGCTCATGGTGGACAAGGCAAAATGACCTGATGGCATACATCCCAGGGTACTAAATGAGCTAAGGGTGGAACTAGCAGAACCATTATCAGAACTGTTTAGTGAGTCTCTGAACACAGTAGAGGTTCCAGAAGATTGGAGAAGGGGTCATGTGATCCTGCTCCACAAGAGTGGCAGCAGGGAGGAGACAGGGAACTACAGACCAGTCAGTCTTACCTCAGTAGTGGGCAAGATTATGGAGACACTCCTTAAGGAAAGGATAGTGCAACACCTGGAATCCATAGGACCACAGGATCCTAGACAGCATGGGTTTAAAACAGGAAGGTCCTGTCAAACTAATCTCATAGATTTCTTTGACTGGGTAACCAGAGTGGTGGACCAAGGGGTGCAGTTGATGTTGCCTACTTTGACTTCAGCAAAGCTTTCAATACTGTTCCACATAGAAGATTGATTAATAAGCTGGGTAGGCTCAGGTGGGTCAGAGGTTGGTCAACTGGGTGGCAAATTGGTTGGCGGGCAGAAAACAGAGAGTGGTGGTAAATGGTATACAGTCAGAAGAGATGCAAGTCACAAGTAGGGTACCTCAGGGATTAATCCTGTGGCCAGTCCTCTTCAATATCTTCATCAGTGACATTGCTGATGGACTGGAAGTTAAAGTTTGTCTGTTTGCAAATGTCACCAAGATCTGCAACAGAGTAGATGATCGAGATGGGGTGGTCAGAATGAGAAGAGATCTGGATAAACTGGCAAAATGGTCAGAAGAGTCGCAATTGGGGTTTAATGCAAAGAAGTGCAAGATCATGCACATAGGGAAAAGAAACCATGAACCTACCTATAGGTTGGGAGGGGAGTTGCTGGCAATCACAAGGGAAGAAAGAGACTTGGGCATCATCATCACAGATGACCTGAAATCATCCAAGCAGACCATTAAAACAGCAGGTAAGGCTAGAGGGATGCTGGGGTTTATTAGTAGAGGTATCACAAGTCGAAAGAGGGAGGTAATAATCCCTCTTTACAAGACACTGGTTAGGCCTCATCTGGAGTACTGCGCAGTACTGAGGCCGATCACAAGGACACTAACAAAAATGGAGGCAGTCCAGAAGGGCACCAAAATGGTGCAGGGACTGCATCAGTAAACATATGAGGACAGATTAATGGAGCTCAATATGTATACCCTAGAGCAAAGAAGGAGAGAGATGATGTGATCAAAACATTCAAACACCTTAAGGGCATTAACAAGGTGAAAGAGTCTAACATGTTTCAATATAGGAAAAATAGCAGGACAAGAGGACAGAGCATGAGATTAGAGGGAGGCTGATTAAGGGGTAATGTGAGGAAGTTCATTTTCTCAGAAAGGGTGGTGGATGCATGGAACAGCCTACCTCAGCAAGTGGTGGATATGAGTACAGTGCAGGGCTTCAAACAGGCATGGGATAGGCATAAGGGAGCAATACAGATGACTATGAATAGATAGGCCATTGACAGAGCAAAGGTCTACAGCACATTCATAAGGTAGACAAAAATTGGCAGACTGGATGGGCCTTGCGGTCCTTATCTGCCGTCAACTTCTATGTTTCTATAATGTCTAACAAATACTGTAACAAATAAAGGTGACAGTCACTCGGGTAATATTGTTTGATTGATTGAATTTGAAAATGTTTTACCAGGTAATTAATTAATTAATTTGAAAATGGTTTCCCTGGTAGGCCATACAGGGAACAGCAGTCTTTTTTATAGATGTAACCTGAAGCGTGGAAGGGAAGGTAGCAAAAGGGAGGAGAGGCACAGGATTAGCAATAAAAACATTAAAAGCTAACAACACAAACATTCAGTATTAGTTACCATAGCATACAGTGCATACATAGATTCAACAGCAGGTGGTACATCATGCAATACAAAACAGAATTCAGTTTCATAACAGAGATACATGAGATACATGGCAGTCAGGTAGGGCACTTGCAAGTGGACATAAAGTGCTACTTTAATTTTGATTTGATAGCAAAGACTGAGGAGTAGCAAGTAATATTAGAGGGCAAGGTACTGTATTCCATACTTTGGGTAAGTAGAAGTTAATTGCTGCTTGACCAGCTTTCTTTTCAATAGGAGGACAGATTAGCCTTGGTCATTTTTTCCAATAGGAAATCAATGACATCCAAGCCATTTGTTAATCCCCCAACAGCTGTGGCAGCTGTGCCACTTTCAGGGTTGAATGCCATGGTTAGAGATGAGGGTTTGGTAAAGTTGTACAGTAAGTCATTCAGCATCTTGAGTGAGCCTTTTAAGTTGCAGAGCTGCGGGGATTTTAAATATGGGTAGACCAGGAGACATGGATTACGTAAGGGGGAATGAGGTAGATGTATCTTATCTTATACCTATCCCCAATCCCATCACCCTAGGGAGGCTAAAATCAGATGGTGCACATTTCTACCATTTCAAGTATTGCCTGTATGTGTGGTAGCCCATGAAGACAGCGACTGTGGAATGGCGAACTATCACAACAGTGATGGAAGCACAGCACCAACACGTTTGTGCGGCCAATGATTCCCCCATCCCCGAGTGTGCCCCCCCCCCAGAGTTGGAATATATATTAAGGGTGGTGTGGGGCGCAAAGCCTCCCACAGTGGTGGGTGCAAGGCAATGCCCCCCACAAGAATTTGGGAAGACACAAGCAGTATTTCAAGAAAATGTGATTTACTAAAAGATGACGAAACTATGTAAAATTAAACACAAAACCATATATCATACAGCTTACAATCTATCAAAGAAAAAGGGAAAATTATAGAACTAAAACTCCTACCACAACACATTTAGATCTTTGCTATCTAATGCATTACCTCTGGAATGCTTTCAAGTTTGAAATATATTACTGTTTTCTTTTAGAGCCCAAGATGATATACACACATTTCAGACGCACTGAAACATTTTCAACTCTATCCCCCCACCCACTTGATGAGTCATCTAGTTCCTCCTTTTAGAATTTATGCCTCCAAACATAACTTCCTACCAGGAGGTATTTTAAAATTAATGGTAACATCAGAAGAAAAAGAACATTTCCTAAGTATGACTCCTTTAATTAAATAGTTCACTTTGATTTAGCAATCCCAGCATTTGTCATTTAGGTGTTAAACATGATAGGAACAGTCAAATTGCCCTTTCTTTCCTGACATCATAAACTTTAGATTTAGTTTCACTTCAAAAGCCTAGGCAGGTAATAAAATGTCATTTCTTTGAGGAAGTCTTAAATTACAAGGATCTCCTGGTTAGTGTAATTCATCATGTGATTTTCAGCTGCTGACCATGTATTTTAAAGGCCAAATCTCTCACACACTGACATTTCATACACAGACCATTTATTTATAATAATAATATCATACAGGTAACCAGAAGCAGGGGCAGAGCGTCACAGCCCCCACCAAGGGCCCTCTGTCCAGAGCATTGTGAATAAAGCTGGTAAACTCGACTACAGCGGTTGTAGTACTGTGTTGTTTGAGAAAGCCATGTTGTTGCCAGCATTGCAGTTTATATTCATCTAGATATTCTGTCACCTGGTCAGAAATTATGCACTTTAATGCCTCTGAGAGAGGTGGCAGAATTAATATTGGATGGTAGTTTGCATAGTTGGCTCTGTCCCCACTTTTATGGACAGGTGTGACCACTGCCACCTTCCAGATCGGTGGGAATTTCCCAGATATCAATGAAAGATTTAGGATTTTGAAGAGGGGAGTGAGAATTGTGTCTAGGGTGAGCCTAACTAGTTTGAGGTCAAGCTGACCACTACTGGTTCTGGATTTACCGAGAGCTTTTATGACGTATTTTTTAACATCATGAGGTGTGAGAACTCTGAGGTATAAAGGCAGGTGGGAGTTTGATTGGGTCCCGGGTTTTGCGGGGGGTAGATATCAGACGGGGTTGGAGGAAGCTATGTGGCAGTACGCCACTGAGGTCGGTAAATGCCTTGTTAAAAACATTGGATATTTGACTGTGATCCTGCATAGGATTGCCTTCAATGTTCAAAAAGTTTGGAAGAGTTTTATTAGGTTTGCCGGGCGGAGTCTTGATGTTCTCCCATATCCGACAGCTGTCGCCCCAGGAGTTTGTTGGCTCACTTTTAAAGTGATGGCTTTTGGCCTTACATATAGCCCAGGTGCACTTATTATGGGCAGTTCTATAGTTCTGGTAGTTTACCAGGGAGCCTGATTTCCTAGCTTTGCACCACAGGGTGTCTCTGTGCTTCATGAGGTCTAGTAGTTGGGGTGTGAACCAGGGGCTGTTGTAATCACGGATCTTACTATCTTGGAGTCTGAGGTGCACTCTTAGAGCTTCCCGTTTGTCATTCTTCAGGAGTCTGGTATTGGCAGTTTTGGCTGGCATCTTTGGGGACTTATTAAATCATCTGTAGATGATAGGGGAATGGTCATTGAGAGAGTCTGGAAGAACTGATGTGAAGGATATTCTACTAGGATGGTTTGTGACCAGCCAGTCAATTATGGATGGGGCTGATCTGGCTGTTATCACAGAAATTCGGCTGGATGCAAGCTCTAGGCATTTTAAATAAGCTGGTTCCACTTGGTTTCTCTGTGATATACCACTCCAAATTGGAGCATGGGGTAGCCATCATATTTACAACTGAGATGAACCCCATTGTGTCACTTATGGAACAACCATGGTCCTTAGAATATTGGGTCATTTCATCCATGACCAGTTTGAGATTCAAGATTGCTTCTTATACTGCCCTCTGTTGTGTAAGATAGAATTCCTATAGGAGATTGCCAAGGAATGATTGACCATTGCATTGGAAGCCCCAGTTCTTTTCCTGGGTAATTTAATTGCTAGACTGGATAACCATTTAGACTGCAGTTGCAGCAATAGACATGGTCAGATATTTACAAATAGTGGACACATATAACTCTACACTCATGGTAGCGAGTGTTTTCCTGGCACCAATCTAAAAATGCACTGTTAAGACACATCATAGTGTACCTTGGTATTCAAAAGCACTTTGGTAGTTGAAAATACAGGGGCATAAATGAGGGTGCAAGTGGAGGAGATCAGAGGTGGATGCTGATAAACTTGTCCTGATGATTCATTATGAAAGTTATTGGGGGTCACGAGGGCAGAGAAGGCTAAATACACTTCAGGCCTCATAGCAGTAGAGAAAAACAGAACAGCTGCATTTTTACACTGTAGACAGGCTATTAAATTTTGCTTATCTGCAAGGAAAAGAGGAGGTTTCTTTGGATAAGTGTGAGTTGTGAAATATGTTCTTTAAAACCAAGTTTGCTGACATCCAAGACTGGATTGCCTTCATTGCTCAAGTTTAGAGCGACAGGAGTAGTTGAGTCACAAGTCTGTGAGGGGTTTCACTAGTTGCTTGTGAAGGAAGTGGCATGTGTGATCTCCTGATTGTGCTGTATTACCTCTAGTCTGGTACCATCCCCCCTGATAAAGGCTGGGGTATTGAATCTATACCTGACCATAGCTGGCATCATCAATGCTTCTCTGAAAGGTGGAGACTATTGGGCAGCTTTGATGAAGGTTATCATTAGACCCTTCCTTAAGAAGCAATCTCTCAACCCTGATGACCCAGCTGCCTATCGACTTATCTTCAACCTGCCATTTGTAGCTAAAGTTGTAGACAAGGTGGCGGCAATGCAGCTGCAGGGTCACCTAGAGCATTTTAGTATCATCAAGCCCTTCCAGTTACATTTTTGCCAGTGCCACAGCACAGAGAAGGCTCTGATCAGGGTGTGCAATGATCTTCTGCATGTGAAGGAATGAAGAGCAGTATCAATTGTCATCCTGCATCATCTCTTATTGGCCTTTGACACTTTGGATCATGGGTTTTTTTTTGTGGACAGACTTAAGGAATATTTAGGAATGTGAGGGACTGTTTTATCATGGTTTCAGTCAGTCCCTAAGATCGTGAGAAGTTGGTGACCATGGGCCCATATATTTCTGGTCTAGTGTCCACAGACTGTGCGGAGTCTTATAAAGTTTTGTTCTCTCACCTGTGCTCATCACAGTGCAGATGACACCACTTGGGGAGATCATTAGAAAGTACAGTGTAAAGTATCACTGCTTCACAAATGATACCCAATTGTACCTTTCATTATGCCCTAGTCAGAGACAGGATAATCACTCTGTGCATATCCTTGAGCATACCTGGAGAAGATCAGGAGCACATGACCTCCAACTGGCTAGTCCAAAATCTTAATAAAACTAAACTTCTGTGAGTGGGGCCGTGAACATAGGTATCTGCCCTCAAAGGATGCATCAAACTCTCATTGTTGGTTGGGGTTAAGCTGGAGGTGAGTAGGGTTGTTTGAAATCTGGGAGTGGTTCTGGATGAACAACTGATGATTAAAGTCAGGATGTTGGTGGTAGTTAGGAGCTGCTTTTTTATCTTAAGAATATCTCCAGATTGTGTCCCTTTCTAGATCTTGCACATCTTTAAAACACTGGTACAAGCCCTCATCTCACTGTAACTCTTTTACTATACTGCTCCGTATAAGGGCCTACCCTATGGTCAGATTCAGCAACTACTGCTGATCCAGAATATGGTAGCCTGACTCTTGTTTTCCATTTAGAAATCAGAGCATATTACTCTGGTATTGCATAATCTGGGCTGGCTGCATATATGGCAAAAAATCAGTTACAGAGTTTTTATTGTGACATGTAAGCACTCAGCAGATTAGGTCTCACTTACTTCCAGGATCTGTTGACTCTCCACCATCCCAGTTGGACTGTTTGAGCTAGAGAACAGAGCTTTCTGAGTATCCTTCATTCTCATTTGAAACTGGCAGGGGACAGGGTGTTTGAGAGGCTGCCACCCAGGAGTTAAATTGGACAGGAATCCACAGGAACTCAGTTCCACTACCGCTTTCAAAATTGTATGAGAGTTCCACCACCTCTGTCATCTTTCTCCAGCGACTACTGTAGAAAAGTTCCACCACCTAGATATGACAGCTCCACCACCTTGAAATCTAGATGTGAGAGTTTTTCCACTTTAACCACTGCTACCACCATTCTTTGTAACTCCCTGCTGACCTGCATCAGAGGGTGCACTACATTAAACCACTTCTGCACAGAGGCAAGCAGGTGGTTTTTCAGTGTGACCCTCCCCGGCTTGGTGTGAATTCTTTTAATAGAACTAGGCCTCTTGTTTGGGTTAGATGCTACATTTTACGTATTTATTGATATTGATTTTTCTGTGTCTGATGTCCTTTCTTTATGTAAGGTCTTCTGAATTTTTCAAGAACAGTGACACATACACAATACTCACATTACTATTATTACAATTGTTGTGACATTATCTCATAATACCATTGCTGTGATGTCTCAATGATAACAGTACTATGAGACTGAATGTTAGCAAAAACGTTGTGCCTACACCGAGTCAGCATTTACTGTTACTGCTGGGTACAGTCAAAATCAACAAGGGTTTTGCACTACCAAAAAATGTCTCACTCTGCCACAGAAAACATCACAGATGAAAGATTTAAATTTACACAGGTGCAGAAAAACAAAAATAAAATGAAAAAAAAAAGCTTTCGATTTGTGGCTCCCTAATATCTATCTTCAGCAGTATGGTGAACCAGGAGCCATTCACAAAATTAGCCTTCCGGAGCTCAGATCCTTATATTACAAACAAGCATTTGTCAATGCCGAATGTTGCTTGCTTCTATGTGCTGTTTAGGTATTTGGAAGTCATTGGAGTGAAAATATTAAAAAATTCGCGAACTTACGAGTGTGCATAGGAACTGCGCAACGCCGCAGTCAGTAAAACAGTCATTTTAGGAATTTTTCACCAAATTTCAACACAGCCATTTTAAGACCTCTGCTCATGAACAGTGTCACTGTGATTTTCTTAATGTGTCCCATACATTGAGTTCACACCGACCTGCTTCATTATGCGCTACATGGTGAAGCATGTTTTGGGCAGGATGTGAAAAATGACAGCTGTACTGCTCATAAGGAGGTTGTGGTAAAATGGCAATGTTGAAAATCTGGGTGAAAATATTGAATTTGCAAACTACACGGCGTCACGTGAACTGCATAGCCTTGCGCTAGTAAAACAGTCATTTAGAATTTTTTCACCAAATTTTCAACATAGGCTTTTTGAGAGCCCACCTTATGAAAACTGGCAGTGTCATTTCATTTATCGGTCCTGAAAGGTGATTTCACACAGTGACAGCGAAATCACCCTTCGGGCCCAATTAACACCATGACAGTGAAAGAATTCATGAGGAGGGGTCCCAAAAACCCCATGTTGAAAATTTGGGGCCAAAATTCCCCAAAATGCCTGAGATATGCAACAAAGTTGAAAAAACCCTATCTATCCCATTATACAGCTTACCAGCATTTCCTCAGTTCATGGTCGGCTTTGAAGAGTGCAGACGTGTTCCCGGTCCACCGATGATCATCGCGCCAAGCTCCGGAGATAAGTATGGGGTGAGGGGGGTGTGGGGAGGCAGGGTGCGCAGTGGGTGGGTGCGGGTTGTAGGAGGGGGGCAGGGAGACTACGAGGGACCGTTTTTTTATTCACTTTTTTTTTTTTTTTAAGAAGATGACAGGACGTTTGCCACGCTGGGGTGGGCTCCCAGCGTGGCAGCAGGAAAAGCTGTTTGGGGGGACGTGGAGCTGACGGGGGATTGGGCACCCCCATCAGCCAAAACAAGATTTGCCACGCTGGGGTGGGCTCCCAGCGTGGCACCGGGAAAGCTTTTGGGGGTGGGCATGCAGCCTTGGAGCCGATGGGGGATTGGGCACCCCCGTCGGCTATAACAGTTGTTGTCACGCTGGGGTGAGCTCCCAGCATGGCATCTGGACAGCTGTTGGGGGGGCGTGGAGCCGACAGGGGATTGGGCACCCCCATCGGCCATACAGTGTATGCGTGGGGAGGAGCGCATCAGCAAGCAATATTCGTGCTTCCGCGTGTGTGTGCGTGGGGGGGAGAGCTCTGCTCACTGAAGCGGAGCTCTCCCATTCAATTGTATGCCACTGCATTTTGGAGCTGTCATAGACAGCTGCAGCACTCATTGGGGAACTGGGTCCGTGCCTGCAAACACACTGACTACATTGGAAGAGGGGCTGACACACCTCCGAAAACTCGGATGATGGCACTATGTTTCTTGCACATGCGTGCAAGCAACATAAAAATAACAAATAGGGATCAAAGTAAAACTTGCTTATTATTCCATTTCGAGGATCTGATGATATACAGGAACCACTCAAGTTAGATTTCATGGTTATCATGTCCCCAGAACTTTCCAATGAAATTATAGCCTTATTATACATCATTCCCTATGTAGCGTTCAATTTTTATTAAGCCGATGAAGACCAGAAACAAAACACCAAACATTATTCATGATTTATCTGTAAGAGAGGGAGAGAAAACATTTAATTCATGATATACCACAAAACAACATTGGTGATATATTTGCCAAAACACATTTATAATGCTTTGTTACCTCAGTTTGCCAGTGGTTTTAAAAAATCATTCTGAACAGTTAACTCTTATTGTAAAGGTGTTAACTTGTACTTTCCTGGGTCATACCTGAAATAGGCACATGTCTAGTGTACCTACCTGGTTAACAAAAAACTAAATAAATAACTGTTAGGAATGACTTTTTTTTAACCTGATCTGTCAATCAATTGAACCAAAATGTTAAGAACAACATGTTTCCCACAGAAGCTGTCAGTCAAGAATGGTAGTTACATCACGAGCACACACAGCTGTTATTTTAATTGCGACTGAAACTATTTTTATCTCCACTGCTCTGCTCAGTTTTTGTTGAACTGCAAAATATATTTCTACAAAATGAGGTAACCCTTGTGTAATTCAAAATAAAAAAAAAACTCCAAATTATGAGATCTAGCTAATTTTTCCCCTTGTGGTGTGACTAGCAGAGCTCTCGAGCGTAGCTCTCAAACTCATATGATGTCACAGAACTAGCCCACTGCTAACACTTGGGGTAAATTATTCTATATGTTTATCATACCATCTCACTTTCAGATAAATGTTTACCTAGAAGTTAGATCTGTCACGCTCACTATCCTCAACTTAAGAACCAATCAGAGAGCAGCTTTCACAACACTGATGACATCACAATAGTTATGTGCAACACTTAAGCCAGCAGTTGAAATCAAAGAGAAACAAGTAAGTCTTCATGCAAACAGCAGATCTAAAGTTATAACTTTTAAAATGAAGTTGTGGAATTCGAATACTCAGTGGCTTGTCTTAAAATATACAATTTATCTCCACTTGTGAGGGAGCTAGATTTTCATAACTCACTTGTGTCTCCACCACTCGTGAGTTATAGTCCTGTCCTCTTATACATGGAGACATATTTTGTATTTTGAGTCAGATCACATCATATGTCGATATTTGCTTTATTTTTTTTAACAAATGTAAAAATAATGATTAAATTACCAACGCTAAGACACCCTTTTGAAAAAAATTCCCAAAATGGTGAGAATATCTGTGTGTTTTTATGCATAAAAACATTTCAAACCCATGTCATTTCATAAAACTTTTTTTATAGCTGTAGAATATGGTTATGAATAAAGCAAAAGAAAGAAATACAGGGAATGCCATGTTTTTTTTTTAGTTATATCTGCTTCTAAATTTGTAGTTGCAGAGGTAGTCAGCTCGGGACAAAAGTAATTGAAAAATCCCAATAAAAAATAGAGCCTGAAAGAAAGCTATTCAAACAATTCAAAAGAACATACAGAATGATAAGGACTTAATACAGTAACCAAAGACAGACAGATATGTAGGTAAAGTGTCTTGAATGATATCAATGACAGCAACTGTGGGAGTTAATTTCCTCGCTGTCATCCTGTATGTATTCTCTGCTGGACATGACATAACAGGGTGCATCATTATTCTAATAATGCTTCTACACATTTAAGAATGTACTTGTGCCAGTAAACAGCCCTGAAAAGTTTTCTGTAAAAAAAAAATTAGGAATTTGAAGCACCAGGGAACATCTTGAAGGCCGTTTAAAAATGCTGCCCTGAGTCTCTGCACTGAGCTTTCTCTTTCTTTTTAAAACTTCAAGCTGGCCCAGTGGTGCAGAGAGCTGAGGCACTGGATGCCTTGCCTCTCACCATGCCAGTGACTGATGTTTGGGAACAAACACGTGTTGCCGGGGGTTGGTCGGGGAGGCTGGGAGGGGCTAAAATGGCCCCAAGGCAGCTCTCCTCTCCCAGATTGGGGAGGTAGGCCTCATCAGCTCTAGGCTGCCACTCAGCGGAGGCTCTATGTTAGTGTTGGGCACTGGGGAGGCTGGGGCTAGGCTGGGTGGGCAGACTGGGGCGTTGTCAGTGCCGGCCTTCACACTCATGCACCACCGTGAATGGCCAGGGCCCCAGGAACATAAGGGGAGAAAACTGGCAGAAAAAGAACCCCTAGAGGCAGGATGAAGACCAAACCCCCCACAGGCTCCACACCGGTGGCTGGTCTCACATCATACGTCCTGTGGCCAAGGACGCCAGTGTAAGGTAAGTCCCAGGGGAGGTGGGTGATGGAGCTTCGGGGGGTCGAGCAGAAAGGAGCAGCCAGAGATAGGAGTACTAAGTATATATGATAAAAAAAGAACTTCACTATGTACAGTAACATGAAAACAAAGTAACTGGCTCTTAGACTTCATGGTGTCAGCTTGGCTCAGTTGGTAGCACATCCACCTCTGGGCTACAAAGTTGTGGGTTCTAGTGCCACACTGGGATTGGGATCATACCTAAAAACAAATGTTGGTACCCGAGTGCAGTATTAGGGGGATGCTGTACTGTTGGGGTATGCTGTCCTTCAGATGAGACGTTAAACCAAGGTCCCTTCTACTCATCCTGGTGCTGTCCTGGTGGGTGTCCGGGTTGAAGTAAAAGAACCCAAGGCACTCTTCATAAAAGAGTATGGGACTTTCCTGGTGTCTTGGCCAATACTCCCCTTCCCATAAAATTGGTTCAAGCAATTGTTCAAGGCTGTGTGTGGGTGCTGATGTGTAATATGGCTGCCATTACACTTTCAGTCACTTCACTACCAGCCTAGCACTGCTTGCAAAGTGCTTTTGGGATACACTGTGTATGAAAAGCACTATATAAATGCTGATTCTTTTTTTTCTTTTGCATCTGTGTTGCCTGCTGATCACATCTAACATCACAGTCCTCTCTTCATTACATCATAATTGTTTTCACTTCAGACAGCAACAGATTGTGATGTCACAAGCAGAGGACTGGGAGGTCAGTTGTACAGTAGATAAGCAGACAAATCACTTGAAGTCTATGAAGCAGTGATCCTGTTTTTATGTTACAGTGCATAGTTATAAAGAAAACGGGGACTTATTAAAGAAACTACATGAAATATAAGCTGAAACATGTCTAACGTGTTTTCAAAGCTTACCCATGAACTCAAGGAAAGCATAACAGTAACTGACCATTATGTCTACCGCCTGTACCTTTCTAATTTTAGCATATCCTTTTTCTCAATATGATGTGACCTATCCTTTTCTTCCAAACCAATTTTGTTTCAGCTTTTCTCAGACTTTAAACAATTAAAAGGGATAATGACTAATTTTCCTACATATGGCTGCCCCCAGTTTACAGAAGAATTTTTGCATTGATGTTTTGGAACTCCCATTTCTGATTTCAGCACTTTCTTTAATGTATTTACCAAGGACAGCAAAGCTGCGATACACCATTTTGTGTGTGTGTGTGTGTGTGTGTGTGTGTGTGTGTGTGTGTGTGTGTGTGTGCACGAGAGGTACTACTTCCACCCCAGTTTTTGCCATTTATTTTTACCTCCTTCTATGGCCCCCTAATGCTTCTTCCATCAGATCTTCCTAGCAGTCAGATCTTCTGCTTTCTAGACTCATTTCTGGCATATGTCTTCATTTTTTTGTGCCCCCCCCCCCCACCCACTTCCCAGTGGGTGTCCACCATAGCATCCTGGTGCGGGAATGGATACAACACATGGTCACCCCCTCCTGCACCCTACAGCATGCTGACAGCCAGGAGCTGCTCCAAGTGTGGGCAGCAATCAATCCCTCCTATTAGAGGACAGCATCAAAGCAGATGTTTTGTTGTACCCCTCCATTCAGACCTCGACCCCTGACATCCAGGGCTTGGGGTGCAAACCTGAGACACCAGCATGCTAAGCTGGCACCTCAGTGCTCAATTCCATGAAGTCACCCTATCTCATTTTTATGCTTGCCTGTGCGCATGCGCAAGAAACATTATGTGGCAGCTTAGGAGAGAAGCAGGTTGTGGAGGTGTGGCAGTGTGGCGGCCAATGCCAGCACTGCATTTGTGGACTTGGCAGTGTGCACCCAATGTAGGCCCAGTGTCCTGATGACATTGGTTCTGCAGAAGTGCCACCAACTTGAAATGATTTGGCCTCTGCAATGAGGGGCTGCCTCGTCATTGCAGCATCAGCAATTCAGCTGCAATGAAGGAGAGACCTGTCATTGCAGGGTGGTACCATGCCTGGTGTAACATTTCTGCAAACATGGGCCTCACAGTCCCATGTAAGCCAATGGGGGTGTTCAATCCCCCTGTCAGCATGCCAATGACCCAATTCATTTGCCAATGTGGGAACCCACTACCCATCGGCATAATGTCCCCCCTCACCCAATTTGTTGTGTGTCGAGGGGGTGCCCAATCCCCCTCAGCACCATGCTCCACAAACAGTCCTTATTTGCTGACAGGAGGCCCAATCTCCATTGGCTTAAGTCCCCCCCTTCCTCAAAATGTAGGTGGCAGACTGGGAGCCCACCCCAGTGTGCACAAATGAAGCCTGAAAAAAAAAAAATTCCTCGACGTTCTTTGTATTATTTTGTCCCTGAAAGAAGAAAATGGTCCTCGCAATCTGTCCTGCCCCTCCCACAACTCAGACCCACCCTGTGTGCACCCCACCTCCCACACACACCCAATGCCCTGCAGAAGAAAAAGTCCCAAATTTTTATTTAACCTGTAAAAAAAAATAGGTCCCACGTGGTCTCTCTGTCCCTCCACAACCCATGCCCACCCTCTCGCACCCTGCCTCCCCACCCCCACCCCATACTTACCTCCGGAGCCTGGCGCGACAATCTTCAGCGGACCAGGAACATGTCTGCACTCTTCAAAGCTGACCATGAACTGAAGAAATGCCAGTAAGTTGTATAATGACATAAGTAGAATTTTTTCAACTTATGTGGCTATCTCAGCCATGTTTTGGACTTTTGCCACCAAATTTTCAACATGGGGTTATTGGGACTCGTCCTCATGAATACAGTCACTGTCATGGCATTATTCGGTCCCGAAAGGTGATTTTGTGGCCACTGCATGCAATCACCTTTCAGGATCGATTAATGAAATGACAGTGCCACTGTTCATGAGGTGGGCTCTCAAAAAGCCTATGTTGCAAATTTGGTGAAAAAAAATCCAAAAAATGACTGTTTTACGAGAGTGCATTGCACAGTTTCCATGAGACCTCATAACTTCATGAATTTGTAATATTTTCACTCCAGATTTTCCACGCTGGCATTTTTTCAGACCTCCTTATGAACAGTACAGCTGTCATTTTTCACATTTTGGCCGAAATGTGTTTTCGCACTTCCAGCGCAGAATAGCGTGGTTGCTGTGGGAAATCACTGTTCGGGACACATTATGAAAATCACAGTGACAATGTTCATGAGCAGAGGTCCTAAAATGCCTATGTTGAAAATTTGGTGACGAAAGTCCATAAAAAAACTGTGTTACAAGCACACATTGTGCAGTTTCCACACACCTTCGTAACTTCACAAATTTGTAATATTTTCATTCCAGATTTTCAACAGTGGTATTTTTCCATACCTCCTCATGAACAGTACAGCTGTCATTTTTCACATCCTGGCCAAGATGTGTTTTCGCATTTCCGGCACACAGTAACACAGTCGCTGTGGGAAGTCAGTGTTTGGGACAGATTAAGAAAATCACAGTGACACTGTTCATAAGCAGAGATGCTAAAATGCCTGTGTTGAAAATTTAGTGACAAAAGTCCATGAAATGACTATGTTACAAGCGTACATTGCACAATTTCCATGCACCCTTGTAATTTTGGGCATTTGTAAGATTTTCACTCCAGATTTTCAACATTGGCATTTTTTCACACCTCCTTATGAAGAGTACAGCTGTCATTTTTCATATCCTGCCCAAAATATGCATTTACACATCTGGCGCAGAATAGCTCGGTCGCTGTGGGAAATTAATGTTCTGGACAGACTAAGAAAATTATAGTGACAGTGTTCATGAGCAGAGGTCACAAAATGCCTATGCTGAAAATCTGGTGAAATAATTCCACTAAATGACTATGTTACAAGCATACATTGCGCAGTTTCTACGTACACTTGGAAGTTCAAGCATTTTTAATATTTTCACTACAGATTTTCAACATAGCCATCTCTTCACACATCCCTATGAGTGGTACAGCTGTCATTCTTCACATCCTGTCCGATCTGTGTTTTCGTACATCTGGCACACAATGGCACAGTAGCTGTGGGAACTCAAAGTTCGGGACACATTAACAAAATCACAGTGCCACTGTTCATGAGAAGAGGTCCCAAATGCTTTCATGAGGTGTGGGTCACAAAGCCAAGTTGAAAATTTGTAGTGCAAATACCAACAAACGCTTGGGGCATTAGGGTTTCTAACTATAACGTCCCACCCTGTAAAGACTGACAGGCATCAGGTGTGTGCCTTTGGACTGCTGACTGTAATGCTCATGCCATTCCACCCCACCCTGTAGCCAGTGACAGGCATCGAGGTGTGCCTTGGACTCTTCGGCCCCAGAGTTCACCCCATTCTCCTATACTGCACCCATTTCAGAGTATGTCCTTCTGGAATGGGTGATTGTAAAGACGAACACCCCAAAGCACACCTCAACACTTGTCAGTGTCTGCAGGATAGGATGAGGTGAAATGGCATGAATGTTATAGGCGACGACCCAAACACATACCCCAATGCCTGTCCCTCTCTACAGGGTGGAGGTGGGGTTGGCATGAAGTTCAGTACTTCACTGCCATTCCTATTCTGCATCTATCTAACTCCTGCATTCCCAATGCTAATACCAGCAAGCAAACATTCGGCATTGACAAATGCTTGTTAAATCTGTGATAGATTGAAACACAGGGAGGCCAACTGACATGGTCAAGGGTGAGCCAGTATCCATTGCGAAATTTAAACATATAACTTCCTGGTTCAGGATGACCCATTGGTCTGTGAATGAGCCTGGCTGTTGGTTTGTGGGTGGCAAAAGGGAGAAGAACTGAGCATGACAGGGGGTTCTCTCCTTCTCCAGGGACTGCCAACTCCAGTCTCTGCCCCAGCACTGCCACCTTTACAGTGGTACAAACATGCCACTTACCTATCCCACACACAGATGCCCCAAATCCTATAGACTTAAGCTGCTCTGTAGGTAGATCAGTAATATAATCTTTCTGCTGCTAATCTGTGCAGGAAATGTTGAATTAAATCCTGGTCCACCACAAACCATAACATCGCCCACTGCCCTCGTAGACATTAAGGGCTTGAAGTGCCTGCACCTTAATGTGTGCAGTTTATTGAAAAAGGTTGATCTTGTCCAGGCCTGGATCTCCCACACGGACCCAGACATCCTAGTCTTAACCAAGACTTGGTTGAAACAATCCAACCTTGACTCTGCTATATCCCTCCCTTCATGTAACATCTATCGTAGTGATAGACCAACCAGAGGAGGGGGCATAGCTAACTATGTCAAAGATAAATATTCTGTTTCTGACTTCACCCCTACTACCATCCCAAAGGAATTCAAATCTGTTCTGATAAATCTGTCTCTGTCCCCCATGGAAACCTTAACGGTAATTGGCTGCTACCGCCCACCCTCTGGGGGCCTAGAACTCATAAACCACCTGCACAATATATCTGACTCTAGACAGAATGAACTCATCATCCTTGGTGATTTAAACATTGATTAGATAGGACCTGCATCAAATGCTCCCAACTTAAACATTTCTGCGATGTAGCTGGCTTCACCCAATTGGTATCAGATTACACCCACCCGAACCCCAAAACACCGTTAAATGGTTCACTGATTGACCTCATACTTATGAACAGACCCCATAAAGTTACATATCTAGCAGTTTTTCACAATGATGTCAGTGATCATTGTGCCGTAGCATGTGTTAGAAGGCAGCAATCGCCCAGATCATCAAACAGATTTACATAGAGAAGGGGCTTCCCTAAATTCAATCTATCCCTTTACTTAGCTGACCTCAGAGACATAGATTAGACTAACTTTTATCTAGCCTCGATCATCAACGTTGCAACCTCCCTCTTCAACAATACCCTAGGTGCAATCATCAACAAACACGGCCCTATGTTAAAATGCAGAATCTGAAAACTCTCCTGCCCTTGGTTCACAGCTGAACTAAGGGCAGCACTTAAAACTAGGGATCAACTCTGGGCTACTGCCAGAAGGACCAAACTCCCAGCATACTGGACAGCATTCAGAGCCTGCTGAAATTAGTGCACCAAACAGATTCAGGCTGCAAAATCCTCATACTTCCTAACAGCCTTCTACTCAGCAAAGGGGAATACAAGCAATTTCTGGCATATCATGAAATCGGTAGAAGGCAATAAACCATCTTCATCACTGCCTGATAAGATCTCTTGCAAAGGTCAGACCTTTTCTAATAAATCTGACATTCTATATTGTTTTAATGACCACTTCTCCACCGCTGGCCTAGATTCTGATACATCAAAAACAGCCACGCTAATAACAGACCTACCCAGCCACTCCCCATCACTGACAAACAATACCTTCTGCTTCACCCCCTTTCAATTCAAAGAAGTGGAATACCTTCTACTCCATCAAGACGTCAACAAAGGTACTGGTTCTGATGGTATAGGACCCTTCTTTATTAAAGCTGGTGTCAGGTATCTAACAGCCCCCCCCCTTGCACCTATTTAACCTGTCCATATGCTCCAACACAGCACCTGACCCATGGAAAATTGCCCAGGTACTCTCTCTATTTAAATCAGGCGATCCCATGGACTTGAATAATTACCGACCCATATCCATCCTCCCCCTGCTCTCTAAACTACTCGAGAAGCTGGTAAATGACCAAATAAGAAACAACTTTGACAAAAGCAATCTGATAAATCCAATCCAGTCCGGCTTCAGACCAGCTCATAGCACCACTTCAGCCTTGGCCTCAGTTACTAATGACTGGCTCATTGCCATGGACTAGAAACAAGTTACAGGAGCTGTTTTTTTTTTGGACCTCAGCAAAGCATTCAACACTGTTGACCATGTTCTTCTCCTGGACATGCTTTGCTGGCATGGCATCTCTGGACAGGCACTGTGATGGTATAGCAGCTATCTGTCAAATAGATTACAACAGGTGAAAGTAGCTGATTCCCTCTCCCCCTCCTTCCTTTCCCGAGAGGAGTACCCCAAGCCTCGATCCTCAGCCCCCACCTATTTATGCTTTATATCAATTCAATTGGTAGCAACATCAACAAAGCCAAACTTCATCTCTTTGCAGATGACATGATAATATACACATCCAAACCCATGGCAGCCGATGTACACAAGGAGCTCCATTTAGAATTCAATCTCCTCCAGCTCAGTCTTGCACGGTCTAAACGTCCCCTTAATGCAAAAAAAAAAAAACAAAGGTCATGTTTTTCCATTCTAACCTCCAAACTGCCACTCAAAACTAAATGATGTCCCTACTCCCCATTAAGACCCTACTTGATGACAACCTGGAGGTTGTTATCAAATTTAAATACTTAGGCTGCTATTTAGACAACCACCTAACATTCTCTGTCCATATTGCCTCCCTCGCGTCAAAGTTACGACAAAGGCTAGGTTTCTTTTATAGGAATAAATCCCTGTTCACCTATGATGCCAAACTCTGATTGGTACAAACAACCTTCATACCACTCCTTGACTATGCAGAAATCCTTTATGGCCGTTGCTTAGACTCTATACTACACCAGTTGGATACACCATACCATAGGGCAATATATTTCATTTCAAACGCCCACTGTCGTACTCACCACTGTGACCTATTTGCCTCCCTGGGCTGGTCATTCTTAGCCACCAGATGATTCATTCATGCCCTCATCTGGTTATACAAAACCCTCTTGTTAAAGCTCCCCCCATACATAAATAACTATTCCAGCGTACCACCTCCACATACACATTACGTAGCACCACCTACATTATGCTGGATGTCCCCTGCACGCGCTCCTATTTTGGGAGTTTGGCTATTTGCCATGCTGTTACAACCACATGGAACAAAGCCCAGTCCATCCTCAAATTGCAACAACTAATCCCACTGGGCAGTTTCAGACATCTACAAGATTTTGATTGATTGATTGATTGATTGATTGACTGACTTGCTAGTAAGCTACATGTCTCCTGTGCATGCCACTAACCTCTCACACTGCCAATGGACTGCTGAAACTCACTTTTATCCCAGTATGAGTATATCTCACCCTTCAAGGTTCCCAGAATGAGTATACCGCACTCCCCAAGGTTCCATCATGCACCCACTCTGTCTGCTACCATCGTCCATCTTCTCCTTCTTCCATATCTTCCCTACATGGACAGTTCCGCACCTTTCACTTATCTTGTTCCCACACCACTCGCCTTGCCTCATCTACCCCAACCCCACTGTCACCTCTACACTGCCAACTATCCCTCCCACAGCTGTCTGCCTTCTCCTTCCCAGCCCTCTCCTCTCCTCCTGATCTTTCATGCCCTGCAACCATGGTCCTCCTCTCTGCAGTTCTTCAATATTGCCTCCTGTAATGTGCATCACCAGCTCGTTCAAGTTTCTTCCTTGACTTACCATGTTATTCTCATTAATGAGGTACTTCAGTGTAGTACAACCTTGTAACAATATGCCATGTAAACCTTGCACTCCATGTAAATATGTTCACTTTTTGTGTTTAGCTTTATCGCCTTGTATATGTATTGCCTTATTGTATCTTCCTGTACCAGAACCTCCTTGTAAATGAGCCTGCTCAATGGAGTTTTTCCTGCCAATAAACTTTGACTTGACTTGACTTTGACTTGGTGAGTACAGGCGAACATGCGGGCTGAAGCGGCTAGGAAGGGTGGGAGCAGATAAGCTGGATCCATGCATTAGAACACAACTGTGTGCATAAGTGCACATTGGGGACTTTACCACTATTGACATCCTTCGGTGCACTGAAATGGGAAAAATACCCTAAAAGAATGAAGAATGGCACATTCAATTACAAAGAGGACTCAAGCTAAGATTGTATATGGCTGCGGGGTTATTTGGAACTTTCCTGTTACTTTCTGTGTTGTGGAGAGGTGATTTTTTTTTGTCTTTGTTTTACTTCTGCTGATGAAGCACTGGGCTGAGAGATGAGAATTGGTGGGGGGGTGCTTTGCTCGCCAAGCGACCAAAGAAATGGTGGCTGATAAGTTTTGTTGGCACAGTGATACCACTTTGGTAGTGATGCAGGGCAGGGTGGCAATTCATACCAAGGCTCTACCAGTAGTTTAATGTAGCAGCTTGCAATGGCTTTCAGCCAGTCAAGGAGTTAAAAATCTCCAGCCCATTTTCTAAGCAGAATTAGAATACAAAATACAATGTCATTTATTCTTGAAAAATAGGCACTTCTAGTTTGCAGACTAGGAGAGGTACGAACTAGATCTCCACAGCCCTCACCTTACACTAAGGCTTCATCAGGGGGTGAAGGGGGTTGAAACAAAATAAACTAATGCCCAGTACACTCTGGCCCCAAGCAGCCTCCTACACACACAGCAATAATCTCCACTCCTAACCGCTCACATGTGCCCGGTACAAAAAGAACAGTCTTGGAAAGCAAACACCGGCACCACATAGATAAAGTGCAAATGTCTTTATTAAAGAAATGCCAACAGCTCGGTAGTCACACAGACAAAACCTCAACCAGCTTCATTAATCCAGTGTCATCAGGAGGATCTCAGCATCCTGAACCCTTCCTCTCGAAACGGCTACACGTGGCCCACCACCTGACTGCCCTACCATTGTGGGGAGATATGGGGTTAGAAAAAGGGCTGCAGATATGTTTATGGAGGTGGGTGATTGAGAGAAGCAGATAGGGACATGACCTGGAGGGGAAAAAATACTGATAAAAAATTAGGAAAAGGGAATGTGAAATAGAATATTCTGATTGGGTAATGACATTCCACCAGCCCTATATTAAACTTTATTTAATATACTGTATGTGTTGAAACACACCACCTGATCTACCAATGTAATTATTCTTACGATGAGTCCTTTTTGTTGCATTTGATTTTTAGAATTGTGAGGTGCCACTGTTTTCATCCTGCCTAGGGCAAGAGGCTTTATTGATAGCATAAACTGTTATATAAAAAAATACTTGCTGCTGTCTGTGTCCTGGTTATCTGTTGGTACCTTATTTTTTTTTTTTTTGTAAATGTATGTGGCACTCTGCTTTATGCTCCAGGGGGTAATTAACAGAACATTAACTTAATGCCTGGTCATACTTTATTACTTTGTTACTTAAATCACCTGGTTACCAGTTCAGAGCTCTAATCATTGAACCACACTACCTTCCCTGTGAGCCAACAGACACACTGTTTTGACCTTATGTGACACTGCAGACATCAGTGCCATCTAGCTCCATCCCATCAGATCAAAGCCCCAACACAGCAGTGTTGTAAAACTAAATAAAATGATGCATCGTGCAAATGGATTTGAGAATGAAGATTAAATGGCAGGGAATCAACTCTGGGTGGACATAATCCACTATGAAATGACTTTACCATCAGATGCTGTATATACTCTAGTATCGTTCTAGTACTTTGTGCTAATGATAAGTTTCCAGCTGTGGGGGTCAAAGGCATAAAGAAGGTAAGGTGCTTGGCACTCTCAGATGGAGGGTTCAGGCTACCCTGCATTCCCACATCCCCTGCTGGCCAACCAAGTAATGACATTAGTATCAGCAGTGAATGTAGCCCCTTCCCCCCTCCCCCGTAGCTAGCGGAAGAGTTCACTTGTTCACTTGCGGTACCCCAATTGTCAGAGTAGAAGATAGCAGAGAAATGGGGAATACAAAAAATGTAATAAAGCTACAGCAGGGGATCTAAACAAGAGTATGTGTAGTTGTTGACGGCAGAGGCAGTTAAGTCAAGTGTCCCAAACTGAAGGAAGGCACATGTAACAAATGCCAAGGTAAGCTATTCACAGCAAAACTAACTATGGTAGGCAGTATCACTAACCCCTTATCAAGAAAGGAGACAATGTAGCCTATTGGTTAGAGTGCAGGGCTGTAAACCTTGAGACCCAGGTTTGAATCTGAACACTGCCTCTTACTGTATGACCATAGGCAAGTCACTCAACCTGCCTGTGCTTAGCCTCCATGCTCTGTGCTTAACTTTCTTTAGCTTTCCTAAATGGAAAACTGCCTTTCACCTTCAAGCAGTGCTTTCTCTAGAAGTTGTACTTCACATTATGACTCAGATTCTGTTATTGTGCCATCTCTTTTTTTTTTTTAACAGTTATTATTTTCTCTCCTTCCACTGCAGGCTTGTCCTCAGGAGGGTGCCCCCAGCCTCGCCCCCCGGCATCTACGCAGCCGACGCTGACCTGACCTCTCAGGGCTTGCCTCTGGTGGGGTCAGTGGGGGTCCCCAACCCCCCACCGAAGTCTGGATTTAGTGGACCAGTGCTGTGCCTAGCCGGGAGAGGAGCCTGTAAGGCACACTCTGCAATTATGCATGGCAGTGTTTTATTTTCTCCTCATATTCTCCCCAGGAGTCAGGACCGTGCAATGTCACCAGTGGAGGGAAGCACACATGCGTCTGCACGCGCTCCCTCCAGGCATCTGGCCCGACTCCTCCCCAGCTTGTGGAGTGGCGACCCTGTCCCCCAGACTCCGTCAGAGGGCAAACAAGAGCTGACCACCAGAAACCCCCCTCCCGGAGAAGGAGAGCAGTCCATCAAACGCTCAATCCTTCTCCTCCACTGCCGACCCCCAGTGGCCTGTGCTCATTCCTGAACATGGGTCACCGGCATAGTGCAAGGTAAGACACCAGTGCCTCAGACCTCAGCACCACCGGGCTGGCTATATTGTGCCATCTTTAATGTCTTTCTGTAAACTCAGTAGGTGTTTTTGATTTACAAGGTGGTGAACAGAGTAATGTTAAGCTCTAAAACAGTTGGCACAATACATTTGCTCTACCATAGAATTTTTGCTTGATAGATATATAAGTTACCTACAGTAGTACAGTTCTAAAATGGCACTCCCCACCAGTCTATAAAATAGAACCAACCACTGAGCTAGCAGGATAGTAAGAATGGAACAGCAACCAAGCTGTAACCTTTATTTTAAAAAATTATTCTACTGCAAGAACGCCTGGTTCAAGCCATATCAAAAGGAGCACTCCTTTTATAATTTCAAATGTAAAATCTATTGCATAAACTCAAAACAGGGAAAGAAAGATATGGAATAAGACAGTAGATAAGGGGTAGTCAAAAAAGGAACAAGCATTTGTCAATGCCGAACGTTCGCTTGCAGGTATTTGCAGTGGTATTTGGCACTTGGACATGGCTTAAAAAAATCAGTGACAAAGAAGTACAAGCATTTGTCAATGCCGAATGTTGCTTGCTTCTATGTGCTGTTTAGGTATTTGGAAGTCATTGGAGTGCAAATATTGAAAATTACAACTTACGCAGCGCAAGGAACTGCGAACGACGCCAAAACAGTCATTTTAGGAATTTTCACCAAATTTTCAACATAGCAATTTTAAGACCTCTGCTCATGAACAGTGTCACTGTGATTTTCTTAATGTGCCCCATAAATTGAGTTACGACACCGACTGCGCCATGTGCGCTACATGTATGGAAACACATTTTGGGCAGGATGTGAAAATGATAGCTGTACTGCTCATAGGAGGTGTGGTAAAATGGCAATGTTGAAAATCTGGAGTGAAATATTGAAAATTAGTCCACGAGAGTAAAAGGAGGAACTGTAACGACGTCAGAAACAGTCACTTTAGGAATTTTTTTCACCAAATTTTAACATAGCCATTTTAAGACCTCTGCTCATGAACAGTGTCACTGTGATTTTCTTAATGTGTCCCATACATTGATTTCACACACCAACTGCACCACAGCGCTTACATGGGCAGAAACACGCCTTGGGTGAGATGAAAATGACAGCTGTACTACTCATTAGAAGTTGTGGTAAAATGGCAATGTTGAAAATCTGGAGTGAAAATATTGAAAATTTGCGAACTTACTGAGCCTCGTAAGGAACTGCTTCAACGCCGACGTCAGAAACAGTAATTTTAGGATTTGGTCCACCAAACTTTCAAAATAGGCTTTTTGAGAGCCCACATTACACTGGCACTGTCATTTCATTAATCAGGTTCAAGGTGATTTCGCAGTGATCTAAATCATCCTCGAGAGCGAATAACGCCATGACAGTGACAGAATTCATGAGAAGGGGTCCCAAAACCCCATGTTGAAAATTTGTGCAAAAATTCCAAAAATGCCTGAGATATGCAACAAAGTTGAAAAAACCATCTAGCCGTTATACAGCTTACCGCATTTCTCGGTTTGCGGTCGGTTTGAAGAGTGCAGACGGTTCCCAGTCCAGCGATGATCGCCACACCGAGTCCGGAGGTAAGTATGGGGGTGTGGGGAGGCAGGGTGCATAGTGGGTGGGTGCGGGTTGTGCGAGTGTGGGGAGACAGCGATGGAACCTTTTCTTTTTACAGGTTTTCTTTTTTTTACTCAGGCGATGCAGGACGTTTGCCGCTGGGGTGGGCTCCCAGGCGTGGCAGCAAGCGTTGGGGGACATGGAGCCGACAGGGGATTGGGCACCCCACTGGCAGACAACGCGGGACGCTTGCCACGCTGGGGTGGGCTCCCAGCGCGGCAGCAGGAAAGCTGTTTGGGGAGGTGGAGCCGACAGGGATTGGGCACCCCATCGGCAGATGACGACATTTGCCACGCTGAGGTGGGCTTCCAGCGTGGCACCAAAGATTTGGGGCCGGACGCTGCTGCCAGCACACAGCGGTGGTTTTCTTTGAAGAGAAGACCACCGCTGTCATACACAGCACCGCATCGATTGGTGCAGGACCGCCATGCCTGCTCAATGGAGCAGGGGATTGCACAGGATAGACACACCTCCAAAGTGTCCCATTTTCCCAAGACGTTCCTTGTGCATGCGCACAAGTGAACGTAATAAAAAGTAGAGGTCAGAATTTTTTCTGTTGACATACACCACTGCTTTATGTTTTATTATTGTGACTATCATGTGCTTTGTGGGACTTTACTTAGGGACATGCATTCCCTAGACCAGCTAATGCAGTTTCAGCCTTCTGGGAGGCTCCCTTTTACCCCATCAGTGGCAGTTATTCAGCCCTGCATGTAGTTGAGAATCCTTCAAGACTATGGCCACAGACATGACTTTGGTCAGGGGCAGAAGTCAGGGGAGTTTATTTATTTATTGAAAAGTTTCACCAGGAAAGGCACACTGAACAACAGGTTTCTCATCTCACAGTGCATCCTGGGAGAAGGGTAACATGGGGAAAAAACAGCATACATAATCTACAAAATACAATCAACCAACAGTCATTAGTACAGTTTAAACAGTGATGTGAGACAGGCAGCATCATAACTGGTTACACAGCGATCCATAATATGGCAACATACAATTCATCACGAAATACAATACAACCAATTACAAAGATACAGTTTAAGCAGAAAAGCAAGGCAAAATAACAACATAGCAGGTTACAAAGGGCATTAAACATAAGCAATGTGCAATAAGTGCAATTGAGAAGTACATTCATTGAGCAATCAGCTAGTCAATCAGCAAAACAGTTGGTGCAACTCAGGGGAGTGACAGCTTATAAAAGGTGGCTTAGGTCGATAAGCGGAGGGTAGTGGAGGGCATATGAACTGAGTAATGGCATAAGGATTAGCTACAAGTACAGTTAACCGAGTGGAAGTTTTTTAGAGCTAGTGCTAGTGAGGAGGGGGGAGGATGATAAGCGGATTTGAGGGTGGAGGGTGTTCCAAAGCTTAGGGAAGTGATGCGAAAAGGCCAACTGGCCTATCAGAGTCGTGCGGCGAGGAATTACCAGTAGCCAAGAATCATATGATCAAAGGCAGTAGTCCAGAGGAGGTAAAGAGAATAAGGAAGAGAGATGGGGGGAGAAACCCAGACCAAAATTTAGACACAAATTTGGTACAGCGGAGGAGGCAGCGATTTTCTAGAAAGGGAGGGATAGAGAGTGATAGAGGTTACAATGGTGTGAGGAAGGGGGGGAGTGAAGCGACAGAAGGAGTTGAAAAGGGTATCTAATCTGGCTAGGGCAGACTTGGGAGCTGCACTGTAGACTACATCGCAGTAGTCAAAAATAGGTAGGATCATCTTTTGGCCAAGTTCATGCCTTGCTGATAGTGGGAGGCAGCTACGGTCCCTGTAAAGGGCACCAAGCTTGGGGCATAGATTCTTCAGGATTGCATCTGCATGTCCAGAGTGCATTAGTGCATTAGTGGTGTGAGGAAATGCTCTGGGAGAGCATGGAACCATGACAGGGGGCCTCCCTTTCTGGTTCTGATGCCAAGGGCTTTGTAATGTTAGCAATTACTGGTATTTCTTTTTATTTGTAATGTTTGACCAAGAAAGGCACACTAAGCTATTGAAGCTTGTTTGTGGGTGTGTTCTGGGGGGGGGGTGCATGGACCTGTTTTATTGTAGGGGAATGTTGGTCATGACACCAGGAAAACTCCCCTGCTCTTCTTTGATGATTGCCAAGGGATCTTTTACTTTCACCTGGACAATAACAAGAGATGGGCAGATGGGACCTCTGTTTAACATCTCATCTGAAGGAGTGCACCTCACCAGTGCAACACTCCCCTCGTACTGCACTTCAGTGTAAGCTATGGGTATTAACCCAAGAAGCCAGAAGGGGAAGGAAGGAAACATATTCAATTCAGTGCTTTAGAGGAACTGGTAATTGCTATTTTTCTTTTAAACTTAGATTGTGGGCTTTTAGTGACACTATACTTTCTTTGTTGTCTTTACTTATAATTGTTTTTGGGCTGTTGAAAATTTAAAACATAGTGATGGTGTAATTCTGTGCTGTCTTTAATTGCTGAAAATGTTATCTTGGCTTGTCTGACTGCCCTGTAGTTGGGTGAAGGGGTGTTAATTGTCTGGCCTCTGACCTCAGCTACGTGATAACTGGAGGTGGGGCTTAGTCAGAGTTAAAGTAGCAAGCAGAGTTTATTTTCTCAGAAGAAGCCAGAAGGGGAAGGAAGGAAACATATTCAATTCAGTGCTTTAGAGTAACTGGTAATTGCTATTTTCTTTAAACTTAGATTGTGGGCTTTAGTGAAACTACACTTTCTTTGTTATCTTTATTTATAATTGTTTTGGGCTGTTGAAAATTTAAAACATAGTGGTGGTGTAATTCTGTGCTGCCCTTTAATACTGCAAATTCACCCTCCTCCCTCCCCCAACTCTTAATTATATGCCCTGTTAAATCTGATTGACAGGAGCTAAACACAGGGTATAGTAAGGGTGTGAAGTAGGAGGGGCATAGGGGGAAAGAAGCCCACCCTCAGCACGACAAGTGTTTTGACTCATTTATTTATTTATTGTTTTCTTTTTCTTTAAAAAAAAAAAAAATCTGAGGATCAGTGGCAGTATTTTTAGCACAGTAAATTAATAAAAAGGGAACTAGGAGAGCTTCAGTAGCAGACAAGTAGTGGAATTGCAGTATAATGTGGGGAGTGGTGCAATGTAGTGGCTGTGGGGTAGCCATATTCAGGCAGACCTTCTGGACACTGAGGTGCTGCCCTATCTGCATGCATCTCTCTGGACTGCAGGATGAGGTAGCCAGACTCAGAGTGGAAGTAAACTGGGTCAGGAGTACCATCACGCCTATCCAGGGACCACCCAGTCCAATGCAACTGCCTCAAAGGATGCCGAGAATGAGGAGCACTTGGATGACAGTGGGCTCAGGGAGGGTTAGAGCAGTCAGGCAGAGGCACATCCCAGATCCTATTCACTCAAGAACTCATATGCCACACTGGCAAATGAGGACAACCAAATAGAGGTACCCAGAGAAGTGGAAGGAAAGGATGTGGAGGTTAGCCAAGGAGGTGACCTCAGCGGGGAAAGCAGTGGACCCCAGAGGAGGAGGAAGCGAATTCTGGTGGGGGACTCCATCATACGAGGGATCCAGCTAGGAACACAGGAGGGGGAGGACAGGGAGGTGAGGTGCCTACCAGGTGCCACGGCATGGAGGGATGGAAGGAAGATCCTGGGGATCACTGGGAAGGCAAGACGGGAGAGTGAGCTGGATGTCATTATCCACCTAGGTACTAATGACCTGGCAAATGGGGAGCCAAAGGAAGTTCAGGAAGAGTTTAGGAAACTGGGAGGGTCTCAAGCAAGTAGCTACTTCTGTCACTTTCTCAGAAGTACTACCTGTGAGAGAGGCAAGGAGAGCATAGAGTGCATGCACAGGAACTTTAACTTATGGTTGAAGAACTGATGCTGTGAGGAAGGGTTTGGATTCATTGGTGACTGAGGACCCACCTGGAGGAATGGAGGTTTGTTCAAGCCTGACGGCCTGCATCCATCCTGGAGGGGAATCCAAGCACTCAATGATAAGTTTAAATGCTACATTGACAAGCATTTAAACTAGCAAAGGGGGGTGGCAGGCCAGCAAGGACAGTACCTACTTGCTCACCCCCCACAGCTAGCAGTGGAACCAGTGAACCAGAGGAGTGGCTATCTCTGCAAAGCAGTGTGCAAAAGATGGAGATTAGTGCCCAAGAGGTGGATAAGCAGAAAAGGGGCAAAATTCAGCAGAAGGGCAGACAGCAAGGAGAACCAGGATAAATGACAACCAAGGAAGGGGCTGGAGTAGAACAGTGAAACAGTCTAGGGAGGTCAAATCATGGAAAGCCATGTGTGCAAATGCCAGGAGCCTTAGCAACAAGATGGAAGATCTGGAGGCTGTCATGGTACAGTCAGACCTGGACATTGTGGCCATCACTGAAACCTGGTGTAATGATAACCACGACTGGGAGATGGCCATACCTGGCTACAACATATTCAGAAGAGACAGAGCAGGCAGGAAGGAGGAGGAGGTGGCACTGTATGTGAAAAATGACATAAGGGCCACAGAGATCCAGGAGGAACAAAATGGGAGAGATACTGTGGGTTAAGCTGGAAAGGAAAATGGGGACAACCATCCCACAGGTGTGGTCTATAGACCACCAGCCCAGGAGGAAGAAACAGATAGGAGTGATGCTAGCCATCCAAAGGATGGCAGACAAGGTGAGGTAGTACTGGTTGGAGACTTCAATATTCCAGACGTGGACTGGAGCATCCCAGCAGCAGCATCAACTAGGAGCAGATTTATCCTGACTCCTTCAGGGTGCCTTCCTCAAGCAACTGGTCATGGAACCAACTCGGCAGAAGGCAATACTGGACCTTGTGCTCACAAACAGGGACAGTGTGACGGGGTAACGGGGAGCACCTGGGAAACAGTGACACCAGTCATTGTGGTTTGAAATCACAGAAAGAGCAGAACCAAACCACACAAAACACGTATCCTGGATTTTAGGGGGGCAGACTTTGGGAAAATGGGGAGATACTTGAAAGAGGCATTAAGGGGAATGGGACAGGAATCAGGGGTTGAGGAACAGTGGGCAGTATTTAAAATGGGGATTACAAGAACAACAGAATTATGCATTAGGCAGGTTAACAAGAGGAAAAGAAGAGGAGACCATTATGGTTTTCCAAAGAGGTAGAAGAAAGTGAAAGCCAAAAAGATTGCATTCAGGCAATACAAAAAGACACAGGCAGAAGGGGATAGGGAGAAGTACCAGGAGAAGCAAAGGGAGGCAGGGAGGTCAGTAAGGGAAGCCAAAGCTCAGACAGAAGAACACATTGCAAAATCAGTGGATAGAGGGGACAAAACCTTTTACAGGTACATAAGTGAAAAAAGAAAGACAAAGGGAGGGATAGTGAGACTGAAGGGGGAGGATGGGGGCCGCGTGGAGGATGACAACAGTAAAGCTGACATATTGAACAGGTATTTCTGCTCAGTGCTACTGAGGAAGAGGAGGGTAATGGGTCTGAAGGGGGTACAAGGGGGTGAGAATGGTGCAGAAATGGACACAAGTCCCTTTTCACGAGAAAGGGTCCTGAAGGAACTGGAAGTATTAAGAGTTGATAAAGCAATGGGGCCAGATGGGTGCACCCAGGGTCCTTAAAGAACTAAGAGAAGTGGTGGCTGAACTCTGGCTATCCTGTTTAGCCGATCACTGGAAACAGGGAGGTACCCAAAGACTGGAGGACAGCAGATGTAGTCCCTTTATACAAAAGTGGGAACAAAGAGGAAGCAGGGAACTATAGATCAGTCAGCCCCACCTCGGTAGTGGGGAAGATCATGGAAGCACTACTGAAGGAGAGATTGGTGGAACATCTGGTTGTCAATGGACTACAGGACCCAAGGCAGCATGGTTTCACCAGGGGGAGGTCATGTCAGACCAACCTCGTTGAATTTTTTGACTGGGTGACTAGGGAGGTGGATCGGGAGGCCAGTGGACATGGCCTATCTGGACTTCAGCAAGGCCTTTGACACTGTGCCACATAGAAGACTATTACGCAAACTGAGGAATATGGGTGTGGGCAGGACAGTAGTGTGGTGGGTAGGTAACTGGTTGGGTGGCAGGACACAGAGGGTGGTGGTAAATGGCTGTCACTCCACAGAGGGAAGAGTGACCAGTGGGGTACCACAGGGATCAGTGCTGGGACCGGTCCTATTCAACATCTTCATCAGTGACATTGCAGGGACCTAGAAGGCAGAATTTCACTGTTAGCTGATGACACAAAGCTCTGTAACAGAGAGACACACCAGAGGGTGTAGACAGAATGAGACGCGACCTGCAGAAACTTGAAGAATGGTCAGGGTTTGGCAGTTGAAATTCAATGCAAAGAAGTGCAAGATAATGCATATGGGGCACAAAACCCTGGCACAATATATCAGTTGGGGTGAGGATATAGCATGCCAAGCAGGAAAGGATCTTGGGGTTGTCATCTCTGATGACCTCAAGGTAGGGAAACAGTGTGACAAGGCAGCAGGTAAAGCAAATAGGATGCTGGGATGTATAGGCAGGGGCATCACCAGCAGGAAAGGGAGGTCATAATTCCGCTATACAAGACACTAGTGAGGCCCCACCTGGAGTACAGTGTACAGTTCTGGAGACCATACCTACGTAAGGACATAGACAGGGTAGAGAAGGTTCAGAGGAGGGCAACAAAGATGGTGCATGGATTGCATCACAAGTCCTATGAAGACAGGTTGAAGGAACTGAACATGTACTCCCTGGAGAAGAGGAGGGAGAGAGGGGATATGATAGAGACATACAAGTATCTTACAGGGAGGAACAGGGTGCAGGAAAACACTATTTTTAAGTGAAAAAGATGTTCCAGAACAAGAGGGCATGGGATGAAGTTGGAGGGAAGACGATTCAGAGGAAACATGAGAAAGAATTTCTTCACAGAACGGGTGGTGGACAAGTGGAACACCCTGCCAGAGGAAGTGGTGGGGGCTGAAACAATCACGGGATTTAAGAATGCATGGGATAGACATAAAGGAATTCTGGAGGTCAGGGGTAAGGGGCAACAGACTTCTAGGAAAACAAACTGAACTTACAAGCTCAAATGGGCAGACTGGGTGGGCCATAGGCCCTTATCTGCCGACACTGTCTATGTATCTATGTATCTATGTACCAGGTGTGAAGAAAGAACCTGCAACCTTCTGATCTTTTGACCCCAGATGTGAGTGTGCTACCTACTGAGCCATTGACAGTTAGATAGCATAGGGGCCAGCTGACCCTGCTTCTCCAATTCAAGTAGTTCTAGGTAATGCCAAAACACTAAGCAATACAACTGTAGTGATGATTGGGTTCATCACAGACTCCTCAGCTGAACTGCTATGCATACCTGAGACCTGGCTAGGGGATGATGCTGGCATTATGCTGGAGATACTTAGCCCAGCCTGGTATTCAGTGGAGCATTGTCTGAGGAGGTAGTGTTAAGGGGTTAGACATCTGTTTTAGATCTGCTTTGGGGCTCAAAACATACTCTATGGGAGTAACCAGGTTGTTTGAATGGAATGTATGGTAGTTAAGGATGGGTCAGGTGCTGGCTGCAAGATTTTTCTCATGTACCTTCTACTAGGCCACAGAAATGAGCTCCTTCTGGACTCCATGATTAACCTAGTTCTGGACACCCCTAGACATTTCGTGTTAAGGGATTTCAGTGCTTGGATCCTTGATCTTTGGAAAACAGTTCCTCCAGTCAATGATATTACTGGACCTTGCACGGGCAGTTACCTCCAGAACCCACCAGCAGAGCCACACCTCAGACCTGGTTTTCTCAACAGGTCTTGGCATTTTCAATGTCAAGGCTGACCTAGTCACTTGGTCAGATCATCATGTTGTTTATTTCCTCTGCGAGGCCACCATGTTAAATTCCTCTACTGTGTAGATGATTCAGTACCTTCGTTTACACAATCTGGAGTCTAGCAATCTCTTGGTTGTGTTGTATCTCTCAAGCATTGCACCACCTTGTATTCAGGGAGACAAGAAGGCTATGGAGTACTACAGTGTGTCTCTTTCTACTTCCTTGTACTCCATGATACCCTGATACTGTGATGAGGCCAAAGACTAAGGGACAGTGGTTGGAGCATTCTTGGTAGATGTCTTACTTGATAAAGGATCGCTTGGTACTGAGGACTCACTATGAGTACCAGCAGCAGTCCCCCTGAAAAGGATAGAGTTCCTTTCAAGGTTATTGTGCTTTGGAAGAACTAATCAGCTAGACTCTTTCACACTAGGCAGGTTGTTAAATCCACCCTCTCCTGAGTCTGGAAGAGAATTTTCTATAGAAAGATTCTAGGAGTTTATTTAGTTCTTCCTTAACAACATATCCTCCATTAGGGCTAGGATCACCTGAAGCAGCCTGTCATGTGCCTGTAGTACCCTGCCAACAGTGAACATAGGGACTCTGTAAATGTGGGGGGAGTTTGAGCCTGTTTTGGTGGAGGTGGTGCTACAGGGGATCTCAGGACTGCACACCACTTATTATATACTGGACCCGGAGCATACAAGGTTATTTTGTCAGCTGCCAAGAAACTCTGGGAATAGTTATCACATATACCACCAGTTGCTCCTTCAGTGATCTCCTATTGTTAAATTATAGAAGGCTTTGGTTCATCTAAGTCTTTCTTGATCTCTTGTCAGCCTTTGACACAGTGCATCATGGGATGTTGCTGAATCACCTAAAGAACTACTCAGGACTCACTGGGATGGTGCGTCAAGGTATGCTTGTTAGTTTATAAGCCCTACGTGGTTGGGGTCACAGATAGATAAAACAATCTCTTGTCCATGTATGCCCCACCTGACCTCTTCAGTCCACCAATACAAGTCTCCTTTCTGTCCCATACACCAGTCTGAAGTTATCTGGAAACACAGACTTTGGGGTGGCTGCACTGCTACTCTGGAAATCTTTGCCACCCAGTGTTCATGGTGCCCCCTCGATGGATTCTTCCCAAAAAAATGCTGAAGCCACATTGTTCGAACTACAGTAGTTTACTATGACCTTTCATAGTTTTGATGATATTTATTTGATGCTATTTATTGTCCCATTTTGTTTGATGTTTGTAGCCTATATGTAAGGTGCCTTGAGCCCCTGGGAGAGCATGCTGTAAAAATAAAATGGCCTTACCTTAAGAAACTGTTTGAAAAGTACAACAACCTAGGATCCTAAAACTAGCAGCAACACAACTGGCCACCCCATTATGACTCTCCCATATAGAACAGATCCTAAAGAACTGGAGAGCTGCCATTGTCACCCCCTATTCAGATCCTCCCCTTCAGATCCAAACACCTCCCAACCCATCTTAGTCCTGCCTGTACTAAACAAACTCCTTGAAAAACTAGCACATAGACAACTACTAGATCACTTACTCCTCCACAACATATTTACCAAGGTGCAGTTATGATTCTGGCTGATGCACGCTACTTGTACTGCCCTGATAAAAGTAATAAATGACCTAGCATCTCTTTCAGCTGTGTCCTTCAAAGTGGTGCAGTCTTCATTGAGCTCACAGAAGTCTTCAGCACCATGGAACAGAACGTATTCCTGCATAAACTGAGTTTGCTAGTATTCAACCAGAATGCTCAGGCCAAGGTAGAATTCCATCAGGCCAAAAGATCACAACAGGTAAAAATCTGATTAACTCTTCCCCCTATAGTATAACACCCATGGAGACCTTCAAGTATCTATCCTTGTTCTTTTGTTCTTAGCCACTTTGGAAATGACCTCCCATCAGTTGTCAAGAGTCGTAAAGCCAACATTCAGTTATATACAGTACCAATAACATCATTATCAATGCACAGTCTGAATCTGCCTATGACCTCAATACTGCCCTTCAAATAATCTCAGGCTTGGATGGATAAAAGCAAGCTTTTTCTAAACAGCAAAACTAAAGTCATGGCATTCCACTGGGTTCCATCATTGCCCCACTCCTTGCAAATCTAACCTAGCTTAGCCACCCCCCCACACACACACACACACTTTTCCTTTCTCACTCTCTCTCTAATTTGTGTAAACCTTTAAATACCTTATCCTGTGCCTGGCCAGAAATTAAGCTACTTTGAACATATTGCCAAAATATTCAAAGTGGCACACCAAAATCTTGGTGCAGTCTATTGTGTCCATCACTTTCTTTCACCATTTTCCAAGAAAATTATGATTAAACAATCATTACTTCCACCCTATAGTATAACAAAGCAATGTTTAGGTTAACTCCAGCCTTTACTGAACAAAATCACAACAGCATTCAACAGCTTCTGCAGGTTTGCACTGGGTTTTGATAAAAGAACACATTATTGTTTGCAGTATGACAATTTCAGACTCCTGTCTCCAGAGAAGAGACATGGCATCAAGTGGACAGCTGCAGTAAGCAAGTTCCTCCATGGGCAGTACCCAGCTTACCTCAGTAATCTCCTGACCAGGCCTTCTCAACCCTATGCACTCAGGTCATATAATAGGGACCTGTGTCATATACCCAGAGTTTGCAAAGCCATTATAATGAAGATATTTGCGATAGCAACTCTTTCCACATGGAACACCCTCTCCAGACATACTCAGAAAGTCACCAGTACTGCTACTTTTGAACAAGCCATCTTTTCATACCTCAATATCCAATTCAACTATTCCATCCTCCATTATTCTGATCCTTCAATCAAATGGACATCTACTGTTGACTTGCACATACTGTCCCTTGTCTACCATATAAAATTGTAAATTGGTATATATTGTACCTGCTTACCTTCTGTTTCTTAACTTCATGCTAAGATAGACTTGTAACTGCTAGGAATGCCTGCTGCTATATCTGTCCCCTTGGGAAACTCTTAAAAACTAAGCTTAAGTGTAAATGGGTATATCCTGGTGCACAGAATTCTAAATAAATAAATAACCCAGTCCAGGGTGTGTGCTAAGCCACATATTACTGTTGGTCCCTGGTGATAGGTGTAGACCCCCACCCTCATCATTTTGCAAATGACAGGTGGTATGCTGTTTGAATCTGACAGCACTAGCAGGTGGGGACTGGGTTCGGGGAGGAATAGGTTACTCGGCACAAAGGCTAGGTTTTGCTACTCTGCACAGGGGCACCCAAGTAACTCTGAACACAGGAAGCAATAACTGTAATGTCCAATACCAGAAATGGGATTCTAAAGTGTGGCTTTATTCACATCCAAGCAGAACAACAAAGCATAGATGGACCCACGTGAGGCTACACTCCTGGTAATGCAGATTAAAAGAATCAAGAACACTTCTTCAACACTTCAGCCCTCAGGCTCTGAACCCACCGGGCACACAGCCGGACTTGCATGCTGCTTTGGGTACATAGCCGAACTTGTGTACACTGACCTGGGATTCCCAGGCTCGGCTCCCTTGCTGGCCACTCGGACACCTTCCATATGTCATGGAAACATTTGCTGGTGGCTCCCTAAACCACCTAAGAGCACCTCAGTTCTATCAGGGAAACTTCCTTTTAATCCCACGTCTGGGTACTTTCCTCAAGCACTGGCCAAGTACCAGAGAGAAAGTAAAGGTGCCACAGAGCAAATCCGTAGAGGTGAATTTGGTTACTACTGATGGGGGGGTCTCCCACCTCTCGCTTCCACAATTCATACCCGGCCATTTCTCTGGACAATAAACACTTCCTACTGTAAAGCTTGGCAATGTAGATTAAGGCTAAATGTATGTCACGTTTCCTCTACTTGTCATGCTTTCCCTTTGTACTGGACTTGAACATACTTTTACTTGGCATAGCCCATTGCTCTAGACCCCCCCACTGATTAAGCAGTCCAATACCCACTTTACTTCACTCTTTGGTGCTGGACTTGAACCTACTTGAGTTAACCGGCAATGTCTACTACACTAGACCTCCTACAGATTAAGTAGTCCAATCCCCACGTTCCAACAGTTCAGGTGAAAAATACTGGCCCTCTGTCAGAGCGAACTCACCCTTTGGTTGCAGGTGCCCCACAGGTGATTCCTCCACAGGAATTTTTCTCTCAGAGCTTCTGTTGCCGCAGCACAACTTGAAATAGGCAGCTTCTTCCCTTAGCCTGAACCAGGAGGGTTGCCCCTGGAAGACAGGCAAACCTTTTCCCCCATCCCCTCAGGGAGGGGGCACTTGGACCAGTGACAGTGGTCTCCACCACTTCAGCAATACGTTTCTATGTCCCTCTTATGGTGGAAACACACACCCTCTAACAGTAGCTCTAAAACAGAGCTTAAAGCTCTGAGAGCCTGCACACAGACTGCTGTGCTGCTGTCTCTCACCAAGACTGCACACAGAATCTGTTTAAAATCCCCAACATTCTATCCTAACTTCCAACTGCAGCACTCCAGTGTGGCTCATGCAGCTGTGAGAGTTCTATGGTGATGTCATCCCTCAGTCTCAGCTGAGAATGAGAACAGAGTGAGACAGTGTGAAATCCATTTAACTGGAGTTTCACAAGCTGCCTTCCCTGCCTACCACTAGGTCTTACTGGGATTCTAGTAACCCTGGGTAACAGGGGGGTTACATAGGCATGCTGCTGTACCTCGTTCCTCACAATTCACCTGTGGTGTGCTGTAAGACATGTCTATCCACAAACCCTGTTTTGAGTAATTGCTTGCTCACATTTGGGGCCTCCAGTCTGCATCTTCTGAGGTTGTGTCTTGCAATGATAATGGATTGTTTGTTCTTCAGCACTCAAGAAAGATCAGCATGTTGTACACTGGTGCACCTGCTGAATTTATATCTGACTTCCTGAGGGTGCTGCCTTGTGTCTTTGGATTCTTACTTTCACATAACTATTCTATAGATTGCATGTTGTATGGCAGCCTAGCATACATACATAGAGAATAATACATGAGGAGGTGTGCATAACAAGAATGTTGCACACACCTGAGGTGTGGCATGCTACATGACCTCTGAGAGCGAAGCGCAAGGGATTTATAAAAGCCTCCCACACCAAGGGTATGTGTAAAGTATGACACACCCCCCCATGATTTGTTTTACATAATTTCTGGGTAGTGTTTTCTCACTTTGAAAATACTATCCAGCAATTATAGAAAACAGTATGGCCCGTGGTTCCAGTATCACTACCTCAGCGCAGTCTTGCTGAAGCATTGTTTAAACTTTTGTATTTTTTGTATGAATGTATGATTGCTCCAAAGCAGATATAAATTAAATTAAATAACAACTCTGTTAGCAGGTAAATAAGCTGTAAATCACAAAGTCTGTGAAACTATCCCCGTTTACTGCAGTTCAAATGAGGCAGCGAAGCATGTGTGCAAGAGAAGCAGTGTGCACATATAAGGGAAATCCAGCACACAATCGTGATTATAACCAGCTAGTTATAACAGTGAATTATTCCTGGGTTTCCTAGAGCAGAAAGCACTTCCTTGTTATTACAATGCAATGTTGTACCTTAGTACGCAATACAGTACATAGGGGCTACACAAGGGCCTGACTCAGAATATGCCATTTACCTACATGAGTTAGAGGGCAGGGCCATAACTCACAAGAGGTGAAGCCAAGAGTGAATTATGTTAAGGCATGAATCTTCACAAATGATGACAAATGACATATTCTAAATCAGTCCATTGAATATCTGGTTTATAACACACAGTTTCAAATGTAAACCTTTTTACTGTAAATTAGCTCTTTTTTGGAGATGTAACTTTTTTGCCACTTCACTATTTTGTTTAGAATGCTGCATAACTTCATTATGATGCCATTAAACATTGTTCAGCTGCTATACCATTGATTAAGTACATCATATGACACATTTACCAGTGTTACATTTATTTATACTTGTTTGTGGCATCTCTATTATCAAGATAATATGTTATTTTGATAGGTAGAGTATGTTGTCAATGAACACTAGAAAAAGGACGTGTTTCATGATGTGTATCTTCGATACAGCCGCCAATATTATGTCAAGCATTGTCCATCTCCATTTAACAGTCTGACACCTCATTTTATGTGTATTGATGCAGGAAAACTGTATAGACAAGACAAAGTCATGTCAATTATACTCTAACCTTTCATTTAAAACAAAATCGTGCTATCGCAAATGATCCCAAAGTCAGCCCTTTACACAAAAAATGGTCTTTAAAAATGGGCAAACTTTAGAACAATTATGGCTACAAACTTAATATGTTTTTAAAATTAGAGCTTGGTGTCATATCAATAAGGTTGTGGCATATTGAAAAATGTGTTTATGTAGCAATACATTCATTTTTACATGGATGAATTGTCTTTTTATATTATGACATGGCACATTTTTTGAGCCAGTATCCTTACTTTCCTTGCAAACATTATCTGACTTCTGATTCGTATACCTGAAAAATAAATAGTCATGGCATACATTTGGACAGGTTAAAGAATTTCCAAAGTACTCTAAGAAAATCTTCCTTATGCTTTCATTACTAAATGGAACATTTAAACATTTGACTTGTGAAATGTAGCCTCACCTTGTAAAAGATGCAGGAATGCATGTTTCTGTTTTTTGTTTCACAGTTTACCCAGAATAGCCCAACTAAGATGCAACATCTCATTTCCAGTGAGGTCTTGTTGCTACTCATTTCCACTGGTGGGTGGACTGGAGCACTACGAGATTAAGTGACTTACCCAATATCACACAGTGATTATTTGGCAGCAGTGTTATTTGAAATCTCCACTTTCTGTACTTGGGGAAGAAAAACAGGCAGGAGCTACATATTGTGTCAGAGTCCTCTTGAGATCATAAAAGACAATGGTATAGCTCAGGACAAACACCATGCAGCTGTTGTTAAAGAGCAACTGATGCCTTCAGAAAAACTTTAACAAAACATAATATTTAGACCCAGTTCAGCTTGTATCATACCTCTCAACTGTACCACATTACGAGGAACGTTCCTCATTTTACTTCTCAAAAGCTCCCTGTTCCACATTGTGAGGACTTGTTCCACATTCAAAGTCAACATTTTAAAGCAAAAATCCATAGTAAATGATGCAAAAAATGTATTATTCAATTAATAACAGACTTTCTGAACATAAATGCAACATTTTAACAGTGTTTTGAGCTTCTTCTGTAAAGATTTGATTAAGTGTTCCACATTTTGCTCATTTGTTCCACATTTTGACAGGCAATGTTCCACATTTGGGGGATAAAAGGTTGAGAGGTATGGCTTGTATTTCACATTAGTTCTGAATTTCCCCTCACCATTACTTATTACTGAAGTCATTTGCATGAAAATAGGATATTTGCTCCTGAAGAGTTCATCTATTCATGTTGCTTGTTCCCTACCTGAGGTCATAATGCACTGCTTGTAATGCAGATGTTACTCACATGGCAACAAATTGTGATGTCACAACAGAGCATTTTGATTTCAAGTAGGGAGTAAGCTGTAGAGGCAGATGAAATCTAAGGAGAAATATCATGTATTCATGCAAATTTCCTCAATAAGAAATAATGAGGAGGAGAAAACTAAAGAATGTATACTGAACCACGGGTGGTGGACAAGTGGAACACCCTGCCAGAGGAAGTGTTGGGGGCTGAAACAATCATGGGATTTAAGAATGCATGGGATAGACATAAAGGAATTCTGGAGGTCAGGGGTAAGGGGCAACAGACTTCTAGGAAAACATAAACTGAACTTACAAGCTCAAATGGGCAGACTGGGTGGGCCATAGGCCCTGATGTGCCGACACTGTCTATGTATTTATGTATCTATGTATCTATGAAAGCAAGCTGAAGTACACCTAAATATTATGTTCTTCAAAGTTTTCCTTGAGGCGACAGCAGCTCTTTAAGAAGGCTGGTAGAATGTTGAGGTGTATCAGAAGGGTGTTACCAGCAGGGCAGGGAAAGTTAACCTCCCTCTTTACAGGGCCCTGGTCAGGCCTCACCTGGAGGTCTACATTCAGTTCTGGGCACCTCAATATCAAAAACAGATAAACTGTATTGTTTAACTGCATCAAGTAAGTGAGCAAAAGCAGGAGGGAAAAGAGACTGCTACGGTTCTCGAAAGAGGTGGCAGAAGAGGTAAAGACTAAAAGGGTAGCATTCAGAAGGTATAAGGAGACACAGAGGGAGAGGGATAGGGAGGTGTACCAGGAAAAACAGAGGGAAGCAGGGAGAGCAAAATGGAGTGTGAATGCCCAAACCAAAGAGAATAGCCCAGGCAGTGATGACGAGGGAGGCAAGACATTTCTTAGGTATGTAAGTGAAAGGAGGAAGACCAGAGGTAGGATTTTAGGATTAAGAAGAAAAGGGGGGGTACTGTGCAGAGGGGGACCAGGAAAAGGCAGACACCCTGAACAAATACTTTTGTTCAGTGTTCAAAGAGGAAGGAAAATGGGAGGGCTACAAAAAAAAAATAACAGGAGCATTGTAGGGAGGAAGGAAGACACTAGTCCATTTTCAGAGAAGAGAGTCCTGAAGGAACTCACTAATCTGAAAGTGGACAAAGCAATGGGGCCAGAAGGGGCATATCCAAGGGTATTGAGGGAGCTCAGGGAGGTACTGGCTACACCTGTGACAGTACTATTAAACAGCTCATTGGAAACAGAAGTGGTTCCAGAGGACTGGAGGAGGGCAGATGTAGTCCAACTTCACAAAAGTGGTAGCTGGAAATTGGCTGTCAATTATAGGCCAGTCAGCCTGACTTCCATGGTGGGAAAGTTAATGGAGTTACTGCTGAAAGAAAGGACTGTCTAGTATCTTGAATCCAGTGGGTAACAAAACCCAAGACAGCATGGATTCATGAGGAGGAGGTCATGTCGAACAAATCTGATTGATTTCTTTGACTGCGTGATCAAGGAATTAGATCACGGTTGAGCAGTGGATGTGGCCTGCGTAGCTTTTAGTAAGGCTTTCGTCACTGTTCCATGTAGGTGGCTAGTAAGCAAGCTGGGTAACTCAGCAGTGGGTCCAAATGTGGTAAACTAGGTAAGATATTGGTTAGGGGATAGGCAATAGTGGTGCTAAACTGAGTTCATGCAGAGGAAGGGAGGGTGACCAGCAGGGGGCCTCAGGGATCAGTGCTGGAACAGGTCCTCTTTATTGTCTTTGTAAGTGACATTGCACAGGAGCTGAAAGGAAAGGTCTGCCTCTCTGCAGATGACACCAAATTCTGCGAAAGTGTTGACAGTCCAGGAGGGGTGGAAAAGATGAGCAGAGACCTGAAAAAACTCAAGGAGTGGTCAAGTGTATGGCAGCTGGGTTTCAATGTGAAAAAGTGCAAAGTAATGCACTTGAGGCACAGAAACCAAGGGGCAGAGTACAAAAGGGGAGGAGTGGTACTGACAACCACCAAACAGGAAACAGACCTGTGAGTGATCATATCAGATGACCTAAAGGTGGCCAGGCAGTGTGACAAAGCAGTTGGGAGGGACAGTGGGATACTGGGGTGCATAGGGAGGTATATCATCAGCAGAAAGAGGAAGATGGTACTGCCACTGTATAGGTCACTAGTATGACCCCACCTAGAGTGCTGTGCCCAGTTCAGGAGACCATGTCTCCAGAATATCATAGACAGAGTGGAGGCAGTCCAGAGGAGGACAACTAAAATGGCACAGGGTCTGCATCAGAAGCCCTACAAGGAGAGACTTAAGGACCTAAATATGTACACCCTTGAAGAAAGGAGAGAGGTGGGATATGATAGAAACCTTTAAATAACTCACGGGGGTAAATAAGGTACAGAATGGAAGTATTGTTCAGAAAAAGAGGTGCTCAAGAACAACAGGGCATGATAAGAAGCTGGAGATGGTAAATTAAAGAGAGATGCAAGGAAGTACTTCTTCAAAAAAAGAGTAGTGGATTCCTGGAACAGTCTTCCAGCAGAGGTGGTGGGGGCAAAAACAGTGGTGGAGTTCAAGAATGTATGGGATAGGCATAAGGGAATTATAGAGAAAGCGAAGGGTGGGTGGGTGGGTGAATGGGCTGGAGATCAGGTAGGATCTGGGGTGAAACTATAGGCAGGGAAAAATGGGTAGCTATGTTTCTGTTTCTAATTTGCCATTATAGTGAAAATACATACAATAAAAACATTCTATGGGGTTAGCCCAGTGGTATGGAGGGCTGAAGCACTGAGTGCCTCTCCTTCTTCCACCTTGGTGACCCAGGTTCAAGAGCAGATTAAAGTTGCTTGGGCCAGCTAGGATAGGGAGGATTGAGCATCCCAAAGGCAGCTCTTCTGTCTCAGGGAGGAGGGGTAAGGGCATCCATCTAGGATGGTAACACCTGTAGGTTCTAGGTGGCAGGACAGCGGTACATCAGGGAAAGTGTCCCATCTACTTGGCATTGGGGGGCATCCCCATAGAGGCAGAGCTTGCACAGTGCTTCATGACATTCACTGCAAGCCCAGGGGAGAAAAAACGTGGCAGGATGAAGGCCCAGTCCCCCACAGGACCCACACCTATGACTGGGCTCTTCCCTGTCCTCAGGCAGGGGATGAGAGGCAAGAATGGGTAAGTCCCAGAGAAATCCAGTGATGGAGTTCGGGGGGACGACTAAAATGGGGCGAGCTGTGCAGCTACAAGAAGTAAAATACTAACTGGCAAAAAAACATATGGAATCGCCTAGGTGATATTACAGCAGTTGCCAAAATGCCTTAATATTTCAGAATACTTCATCATTTAAAATTCCTAGAATTTAATTGAATTGCACAATGTGATCTCTTTCAGGAGTCTAGGGTTATTTTAATTCATTAATTGTTTTGCTAATTTTATTTCTATGACTGTTAGTTTCTCTTGTCTTGCTTTCATAACCTTGATTAAAAATACAGCTAATTTAACCAAATAAACATCTTTTCTGACATTAAAAGGAAACAAATGAGGTAATATGAAAAGTTCTACTGAAACATTTCTAAGTAGCCCGCTCTGTAGCTGAGTATACCAAGGGCAAATGGCAAAATAAGCTTCATGTCCTCTGCGCTGTCACTGCCACAATAACAGTTTGGAGAGGGGTGTTGGCCCCGATGTCTCCTATTATTCAGAAAGTTTCTAGAGAAGGTTTTAAACCTCAGAAGCATATTTGCTCTTGATTTGCATCAGGATTAAATGTGGTTCTACTCAAACAATTAGCGAAGTACACTCACCCCTGCTGCAGTAGCGCATATGAAAAGCAGACTCACTCAAAAAGTAGTTTCATTGCTTTATTCCTTCCTGTTGCATGAAACAGTGTAAAACAGGTAGCCTACCTGAGGACAGAACTGTGTTTATTGTAATTAATAGACACTGTGTGTGGTGATCTTATTTTCTCCCCCTCTGCATTGTTGCTGTCTAAGTTTTTGTTCTGTTTCATCTAACAGAAGTTCCATTTGGGTGAGACTGGAATACCAGTGGTTATCATTTTCCATTCCTAGACTTATTTTTCTCCCTCTCCCCCTTCTGCCTCTCCTACCTCTCCTTGTTAACTTGGCTGTACTACAAGGCCCTTAGTTTGTTTTTTCTTTTCATTTGAAACCAATGGTGTGTATAAGCTATGTGACACTATCCACTGACTGATGACAGCTTATTCCTCAATTAGTTTCCCCCACTGACTTGCGTCCCTGTCACTTTAACTTGTAAGCTATGATGGATGCACCCTAATTAACTTACCCCTTAAAAGCAGGCATGGGAAGAGGGCAATTCTAGTGCTGTAGCTGTCCAGATTGCTTTCTATGCTGTACCTCCCAGGATGTTGCTCAATGCAGGAGCATGAATCAGATTCCTACACATACCCAGTTGTAAGCAGCAATGATCCCTGCAGTCTCCGAGTACCCACTTGTCATTCACAGTAGGCAGCTAATGTTCTCCACTAATTTTGAAATATAATCTTCTGTGTATTTTATTATTATCTTTTAAAATAACAATAAAAAAGCATCACTGTGCTGTGCAGAACCTTCTGATGTGGCATTATAATGTCATGGATTTATTCCCTGTGGTACAGCTAGTCAATCAGAAGTAGGTGGACAGAAATGGATAGGGTGGATCTACAGGGGTCCTAAAGACTAACAATACTGCCTTCTTCCAAAAAACAAAAGATATCTACTGGTTGTATTAAAATGCATTGCTATTATAGCACAAAAGACGTGGCTCAGATGGGTTTAGGTACAGGACACCGTGATGACTAATCATGTTATCTCCCCCCCCAAAAAAATGTCCTTAAACTGACTCTGTCCATGTAGATAGCTGTGAGGCTAAGTGGGATACACTTCCACCTGTAAGTAGCAGTGCACATTCCAGCAGGGGGAAATTTATTTTTTATTTATTTATTTCAGCTTGGGATTAATACCTTTGAACCAGTGGCTCATTTACAAAGGTTCCAAGTCAGACAAAATACAGAACAGACTAAACAGCAAGAACAGTACATATGCAGAAGTACAGTGGCATACAAACGATATCTTGATTTCAGGTTACATAGGTTACATAAAAAACAATTGTGCTTAATTGTCAAGTTACACTTTTCTTGCAGATTGTCTAGAAATTTACAATGAAATTTTACCACCAGTCCAACATATAAAGACAGGCATTTAAGTAAGTTCCCATAGGTAAGCTGCCGAGATGCTGAGTGCATGGGTCGGCAGAAGGATTTCAGGAACTCGTGCTAGGGTAGGGTTGGGCCACCAGAAAGAAGGCTTAGTTGAAGTTGTTATTGTGTGGCAACCTGAGGTAGCTTTGTGTCATTGGGGGGTGGGGGGCAGTGGAGAGGGATAGGGAAGGGAGAAATAGGGCCGGGGAGGATGAGGTGGGTTGGGAATGAAAGTGGATGGGAGAAGTATGGGCAGGTGGGTGAGTTAGGTGTGGGCAGTAAATTTGTGGGAGGGGTGTGGTGGGGAGGAAGCAGAGGATGGGACCGAGGGGGGGTCTGGGGGTAAGGGGGTTTGAGGGCAGGAGGGGGATAAATCTCTAGTAATGTAGCAGTAGGAGGTTGGAAGGGATGTATATTGGCATACCAAGTGCTTGAAAAAGAACGTTCAGGGAACTCTCAGGTTATAAGTATAGGGTTAGGTTGTGTTGGGGCACTCACATACACAGTCGAGAGCTAGGAGTGCTTGGAGACCAGTTTTGAATTTGCTGACCTTTCTACATTCAGTAAGGTCTGAGGAGAGAGCATTTATCCACTTGGGTCCTCTGTAAGAGAGAGATTTCTGAGCTAGTCAGGTATGCTTAAAAGGTACCACAAGCCCACCCTTCGATGAACTATGTGTAAAGACAGTTGGTTGATCTGGTTTGAGTAGACAAGAGGTGGATTCAGGAGCTAGCCCAAGCATAGCTTTCTTTGCCAGAAGGCAGGCCTGGTATTGAGCCCTGAGGTGAAGGGGTAGCCATCCAGTTGCTTTATAGAGATCACAAGTGTGCGTCCAGCGATCTGCTCCCAGGACCAGATGACATGCTTTATTGAGAAGAGTTTTTACCCTTTTGAGGGCTGTGTCAGTGCCAGCCCCATAGATTATAAGGCCGTAGTCTATGGTAGATAGGACTGTGCTGCTTGTGACCAGCTTTAGGGCCTCAGGGGCCATATAGTGGCAGTGACGATAGAGAACTCCTAATTTTGCATTGGCAGTTTTGACTACATGGTCTACATGACTTGTGAATAAAAGGGCATTATCCAGGTGTATCCCAAGATATTTAAAGGTGTCAGCCTGCTCCAGTATATCCCATTTGCTACTCAGTACCTGTAATTTCCCAAAATTATTTAGGTTCTGAGGAACCGTAAGAAGCATGCTTTTAGTCTTTTAAAGTTGAGCAGCAGTTTATTATTAGAGAACCATGTCTCAAGCCTGTGCAAATTTGCTTCCAGTTCATGAGTGATAGAGGGTAGATTTTTTTCCACTAACTGAGACATCACATCATCAGCATATAACATGATGTGCACTGGGCAAACTGAGGGCAGGTGGGTTATGTAGAGGCTGAAAAGGAGCAGCCCCAGTATTGAGCCTTGTGGGGCTCCAAGACTCACCTCTCTTAGCTCAGACAGAGTGTCTTAGATTTTTGACACATCGAGTCCTGCCTGATAGGTAGCTGTTGAACCATGTAACCGTGTCTATTGATAGGCTTATTGAGAGTAGGTATTGCAGGAGAAGCTGGTGGTTGATGGTATCAAATACCTTTGTGAGGTCTTTAAAAATAGACCCCACTGGGCCAGCCCAGTGGCGCTGAGGGTTGAGGTACTGGATACCACACCTCATGCCACACTGGTGACCTGAGTTCGGGAGTAAGCTCGGGCGCCAGGGGTCGGTAGGGACAGGGAGAGGATTGAGTGCCTGCAGGGCTGCTCTCTTCCCCCGGGGGAGGGCAGGGGATGGCCAGCTCACCAGCAGCTCCTGGTGGAGATTGAGGGCACTGCAGTATGTGGGCTGCACATTGAACAGCATGGCTGATGCAGGGAGGGTTGTCATGCACCATTGTATCATGGATGCCCACACAAGAGGAGGGCTACCAGAACAAGGAAAAACCCACCTCCGTGGGGTAGGCGACAGCATCTGACCCCCAAGCCCTCCACCGGGTCCGCTTCGCCTGGCCTTCCAGTTCCTTCACCTGGGCCCTCATCCACAGCAAGAGACTGACTAGTAAGTGCACCCAAAGAGGAGGGGTGGACCCACCCTGGAGGGGTTAAGCTGGGGGTGCTGGCTGCGGGGAGGGGGAAGAAAGCAGGCAAAGGTCGAGGGGGGCCTCATGTGGGCAGAAACAGGCAGGATGCCTAAGAGAGACTGCAGGGCTGTGACTGGAGTGTAATGGAGTTGGGGAAAAAAAAAAAAACAGTCCCCGCTGCCAGACCATCATTAATGGCATTGTAAATTTTGTTGGCGAAGTCAACCAGGGCAGTGATTTTGGAATGGTCTTTATGGAACCCATGTTGTTGGGCACGGAGAAGGTTGTATTTCCATAGGTAATCCATGAGACAATTCGTTTGAGGGCTTTAGACAGGGAAGGGAGAATGGAGATGAGCCTGTAGTTAGACAGATTTGTGACATCCCCTGCTTTGAAGACGGGTTGGGGGGGTGACAAGTGCCTTCTTCCACTTATCAGGGAAAACTCCTGACCTTAGTGAGGCATTGAAAACTTTAGTAAGTGAATCAGCCAGCTCATTAACTGTAAGTGCTACCAGTTCCATGACAACAAGGTCACTCCCCATCCTTGTCTTCCCAAGGACACATTTAACATAATTGATGGTGTCATTTCTGGTAAGCTGCTTGAAGTGGGGGGGCATTGCCCTTGGCCGAGTGGGGTGAAGGGGTGGTGAGGTCTAGATTTAGAGTTGAGGGGGTCAGGTAGTTGCTAGGAAGTACCAAGCTTGGATCAGTGAAAGCTGAGTTGAAAGCGTTAGCTATGTCATCTGATTCCTGAAGTGTTCCAGTTGCAGTGACTATTAAATCTGGTTGTGCCTTGGAGGGTTTCCCTGTGAGTGATTTCACTGAGTCCCAGAACTCCTTCTTGCATCCCCAGCTTCTTTTTAGTAGATCACTGTAGTAGGTTTCCTTAGCCTGATGGATGAGTTTAGTACATTTGTTTCTGGTAGTCTTAAATGCAAAGAGATCTGCCAGTTTGCATATTGTTTTGGCCTTATGTCAGAGATTGTCCCTTTCCCGCATGAGTTCAAGGAGGGAACCTGTGATCCATGGATTAGTAGCTCCCCTTCTTTTGTACTGCAGGAGAGTTCCAACATTCTCACCCATTCACTGACTTGTGAGATGTCAAGTGATTTTTTTAAGTATTTTAAATTGATTTTTTTTTTAATGTATAGCCACTTCCTACCTTGTCTAGCTTTCCTTTCTGCCAGACATCACTAGTTTTCCATACAGCCCACACAGAGCAGTTCTAGTCAGACATTCCAGCAGCTGTACATCAGCCCATCCAGCTTAGAAGTGTTATGACAGGGGCTGGCCCAGCAGTGCAGTGTGATAAGAGTTTGCATGTGAACCTTTGAAACCCAGTCCAGGGCAGACTGGGAGGATGGTTACGCCACTGTGGACCTGAGGCACTTTGCTCCCAGAGAAGGAGAGCATGCTCAGAATGGCAAATGCACACCCCTTGCCGGTTGACCAAAAAGCAGGATTGGCGTCAGCTATGAAGGCAGCCCCTCACCTACCCTCCTGGCCAGAGGAATGGGGTAGCTGTGGCAAGCCTAGTCTTCAAGATGTAGGATGGAGGTTAATGGAAATAAACACAGTGTTGTCACTGTGATGGAGGTTATTGATCCATGTATCAGTTTTAACATTGACAGTGTACTTGTAGTACAGATATTCTTGTCTGAGTGTCTTTGGTGAAGGTCACCTTTGAAAACAGAAACATGTTGCTTAAAGTTTATCATGATAGGTACATAAAGAAATACAATCAAATAAAATGAAAACATTAAATAAGAAGAATTATAGCAGGTCCAACAAGGGAGCACAACTGAGAGAACAAAATAAAGTTTAAAACTAGAAAGCACTTAGCAAATCCAAGTTAACATCATGCTATTAGGTTCATTGATTTTACCTGGACTTTAACTCATTACCTGGGTGGCTATTTTGTGTCAGGTAAACAATGGATAGTTCATATTTCACATGAAGCTATTGGAAGTAATATAAATAAATGTTGTACTGCTGTTTAAAGAGCCTGGGTGACAAGATATGCCCTGTTTTGTTTTGTTTTTTTGTTAGGAACCAAACATTTTTGAATCATCTTGTTTAAAACAGACAGGTACATGTGAACCATAACTTTAAACAGAGACTCTCATGAATGAGACATATTACACTAGAAAAGATATCGTACAGGTGTTATGACATGAGTGTTAAAAAAATGTCACCCTTACAAGATTCCAAACTCATTAATATATAGGGGTTGAAAGCTACAAAAGGATGGAAATGTGGCATTTTTATAAACCTAACCCCCAACCCTCCCCAGCCTCTACCCACATGATCCAGGAACAAGCTACAGGTCTGGGACCATGCCCTACTGCAACACAGAAACCAAGCACTACAGTCCGTTCCAAAAAAAAGTGAATACTTTGTTAATGGTTACAAATACAAGCTTGTGCTGAGCACTGGTGCATTCACTAAAAATACTATTATTGCACCATTCTATGCAAAGCAACAAAAAATGCAAAGAGAATAGAAGTTTGTGAATGGACCTCTACCATACCTGTGAAAACCCCAGTGTTTCAAGGGCAGACCCTCTTCCTTAGGGGCTGGGACCATGCACCCAAGGGTCTACTGCTTCACGCTGCAGGTCCAGAGCCATGCTCCACAAGTCTGCTGATGCATGTAGGACCCTCAGGATCAGTAATAACTTTCTTTAGGCAGGGCCCCAAAAGCCATGCCCAAAGCATAACCTAAATCATAACTTTCTTTGCACAGGGCCCCTGACCTACTATTTGTAGGGCAGCAGACCCTTGGGGCAAAGCCCCAGACCTGTAGCTTGGCCTCAGTTCACGAAGGGTAGGAGCTGGGGGAGAGGGTGAGCATTTGGACTGAAACAACTCTAACAGCACATCTCCTTCATGTTATGGCTCTGTTATCCACATGTATGCATTAACACAACTTTTACAATGAGTTTCCAAACTTCATAAGAAAATAATCATAACTTGCTATGTGCTGGAGGTGACATCTAAATTTCTTTGCACAATGCAGGAGATGAGACATAACTTTTGCAATATTTTGTTTCTGCACGACTTCAGCTGTAGCACAAAATGCACACTTTTTTATCATTTTCTCTACAGCGAAGGATTCAGAAATTGTGCTGTCAGGTTCATCTAAAAATAGCTGTGTCTATTGTGAAAGTTATTTTGTACTGTCCATATATATTTGCATTGGACATGGCACTATTTTTATTAATCAACTGTAGCGCCTTCTATATCATTGCATGTGCTGACATTAGAATTATCATTGATGTTTGACCTGTTTTTATCTTTTTTGTAGTATATGGTAATTATTTTTGTGTGTGTGTGTGTCAGACAGTAAACTTGAATCTAATCTGAGAAATCTAATAGGTGTTCATATTTCATTGCTTTACAAAATGTTGTTGTGTAAAACGTAATTGATTTTTTAAGAGTTTTTACAGTTCCACATGTAACTCACAGAGCAAAGACAAAATATGCCAGCGACCGACATCATTTATTTTTCTCATGCTGGGGTAAATGTCTGATTTTATCTGTCAGGTTAGTAGTCCATGTGTGTGCATCTGACATTTATATTATCAGAAATGTATTGTACCCGTGTTAGTCACACAGTGTATGCTCAGATACCTTTTCTCACATGTGAAATGGCATTTCTATTTTGATACTCCTTGCAGTTGTCCTACACTTTCACATTTGTTGCGGATGTTCTTGTTCTTATGCTTGCCACTGAACCAAGGGACACATTTTATATTGTGCACTTTTTTTACTTTTATTTATTTGGAAGCACTTCACATACATTGTGTTAATACGCAATGGCATGTCATGAAATGAACAATTTATTTACATTTCTGAGGAGGTGAGACTATATAGGTCACTCGTGGCTTCACCACTTGTGAGTTATTGTCCCCCAACCAGTAATGAAATAAATGATTTATTTCCTGACATGCCATTGCATATCTCTTATATATTAGTGTTTGTGTCAAAACCCTTGTTTTTGATAACATACTGTTACTCGGATCGCTTAGCCCATCATTGGCATGCACCATCTCAGTCGTAAGGGCTTATTGCCTGCAACATTTCGTCATCATTTGCATGCAGCTCCAGCATTTCCATGGCTGTCACTGCCCCTTTCACCATGCATCTGTGATGCACTAAGTGATCACGCATGGAAAGGCATACAGATCCATTCATGCATAGCACAACAGAGAACAAAAGAGCATATTAGTGCAAAGTAGCCATTCTAACCACTTTGTAACAGAAAATTGTGATTCTATTGAGGCCTTAGGTCCATTCAGCACATTGTTTATCTCCAGTTTTTTTTTCCAAAGTGGTAAACAAACAATAGCGTTCTCTGATGTGTCACTGCATCTGAATGCCAAACTGTTGCAGTGAACTGGCTTCCATTGTACTGTTTCCAAACTCATGTCTGTGGGCAATTTCTGCACTTTGCTTTGGAGAAGACAAAAGTGTGACATTGGTCAGTAAGACATGGTTGAACACAGGTGCAAAGCACCAAGTGAAAATTGGTACAAACAGGGTGGCTTACCCTCCACACCTCACTCCATAAAGGAGTCCCATTCACAGGAACATACACCCGAAATAAGAACAAGCCTGTTTTCCTTCCAACTACTGCCATTGTTCATCTGAAAGGCTGATATAAACAGCGTATCCTCTGGCTCTTGAGGCCGCTTCAGATGTAACAATGTCAGCCCACTGAACAAAGGGAAGATTGTCCATTCTTTTTCTAACCCTGACATTAAAATTGCCTTTTTTTATCTTCTACTGACATTGACTTCCCTGGATATTTTTCTTATGAAGCTGTTTTGTTTTCAGTAAACAAACCCTGGCCTGTTACAAACTATGCAAGAGTTTTAAACTTACCGAGTCTGATTTTGAACTGTAGTCAGGATGGCTGCCATAGTTCCGCAAGACCCTCTCCTCCCCACCTGGGTCGCTAACCACAGTCAGTTTCTTCAATATCCAGTGCTTTCCCTCCCATCCTGATGATCACAAGAAGTCATTACTTCTGGCATCCAGTTCCACCTACTTCCCAGTGACCCTGAGATATCCTTTTCCCAGGCATCCAGAGAACCCCTACTCACAGATGGCCCCAAAAACTAATTTCCCTCACATCCAAGACACTTCAATGACAATGACAATGAGAATTCCTTTTTCCTAGCATTCAGTTCCCACATTCCCAGATGGCCCTGAGAATTCCTTTTTCCCTGACATCCAGTGCCCACCCCTCCACTCCCAGGTGACCCTCAGAAGCCCTTTGCCCTGGCATGCAATGGTCCTCCCCATCCGAGAAGACCCTGAGAAGTCCTTTTCTCTAGCATCCAGTGATTTCCTCCACTCCCAACCCCCAATATCCCTGAAAAGACCTTTACCTGGCATTCAGTGGTCCAGCTCCCTGCCCCTGTCCTCTTTATCTCCCATACCAGCTTGTAAGGCTTCATGCATCCACCCCAAGATTAGCAAATGGTAACAGCAGTGAGGGCACAGCAGCCTGTGACCTGAGAATGTGAGGGATGCATTGTAATGCACCATGCATAGCTCTGCACTTCCCCCTACAGTCACAAAGGACTTTCCATTGAGTGTATTGGAAAGGTATGTGACCATACATGGTCAGAGACTAAGCTGGGCATGCCCTTGACACTGAACACTGGGCTCTTTTTTTCTTTCTTATTCAACTGCATGTATTCCCTCTGTGTTTGTACAGGTGTATCTGTGTACTTTGCATATGCAGTGTAGCAATAATGTTAGGCGGAGGGTGTTTCATACCTCTCAATCTCTCAGCATTAAAAATCATAGCAGTGGCCTTCAAAAATCATAGCAAAGGGCCAGAAGGTATAACACTTTCTTAATTTAAAAAATAATTTGTCTACAGATAGTGGGGCCCATATAGCTAGTGATAAGGAGTGTTTCTGTCAACTTAGTTTAATGATTTAATAGTTTGTGTGTGTCCAGAAATAGCTGTAACTTTATTTTTTTTTTTTTACTTTTTTTTTAGTTTTTGCTGACCAGGAACATTAGTAAACCTATGCAGAGCAAGGGTAAATTTGAGTGTGAAAATCATAGCGCTATGAGAGATTCATAGCAGTTGACAGGAATGGGGTGTTTGGGGGCATAATGGCACTCAATTTTTATCTACCCTAGCATTCTGGTTATTGTGTGCAATGAGTCCATGAAAGGAAAGAGGATTGCATGATTACTTAAAATCTCAAGAAATCCTTCATGCTGGTCCCACCGCAGGCTTGTGGGGAGGTTGTGGCTGTTATCTTGACTGTTGTTTTCCCAGTGGGAACACGTTTGTTTGGATCTTTTGCCCTGGAGCTGGAACTGACTGTTTGCTTTTTGTACATCGGACTCAATCTTCATCTGTGGTGTCCAGTGCCATTATGCTGGAGTACTAACCCTCCAACGCCAGGCTTTGTAGCTATTTTACTGAGGTTATACAAGAAAGAATAAGCAGGTCTGCATAAACGTGACAAACTAGGAGCGTTTACAGTGGCAGAATCACTTTGCTCCACTGGCTGCTACTCTCCCTTTATCCCAGCATACTGTTCTTCCTCTCCACTGCCCTATTACACAGGGCTGTTGTATTCAAATTTCCTGTTATTATCCCAGGTCAGGTCCCTTTCCTCTGTCATACTTTAAACAACTATCCCCCCCCCCCACCGAAGCGGTATTCAGTCGAGATATTGGATTTCTTGCCCCTACAGTATGTGCATTGCCTTGCACTTCTTGGTATTGAATTTCTACCATTAAACTCTTGACCACATCTTCAACCTTTTTAGATCCTCTTTCATAGTTCTTACCCCCTCCTCAATGTCCACATTTCCACAGATCTTTGTATTATCTGGGAAAAGGCAGATCTTCCCCTGGAGACATGTCTTCTCTTCCTCTGTACATGTAATAGAGCAGGCTGTAAGCACCAGTGAGCCTAGCAACTGATGGAGGCTTCTAATCAAGCAGGGAGACCCCAAGTTGGGAGCCATAGCACATACTGAGGAGGAATGAGCAGCATCCAGGACATTTAACTTGAGCCAGGATAGCGTAACTGAGATACAGCATCTAATTTTCAGTGGGATCAGAATTGTACCCCATTTTACACCAAGGTGGGTGTGTCTATACAACATTTTTCACACACCCGATGTGTGGTTTGTTACATAAATCACAAGAGTGGAGCTTAAGGGTTTCATAAAGGCATCTTACACTAAAGGTGTGTGTAAAATTCTGGTTTACAGAGACCCATTCATTCTTTGTTTTTTGTAATTGCTAATGAGCATTTTTAATAACTGTGGCAGTTGTGCGACTAGTGCTCACGCCACTCACAGTGTGAGCTTTATTGACAGGGAGTGATTACAACTGCCCGGTTGTAATGCATAATTATAATCGGGTGGTTGTAATGCATTTTGTCCAAACCAGTTATCCAAGTGTTACAAATGCTCACTAGTAATAATTTATGGTTCAATTTCAAGTTTTATACATCTGGATAGCCATGTTTAAGTGAAACATCTACTTTTCAAGTGGATCCGGGGAACAGTTACTGCAGTAGTGCAGACACAGAATAGTTATTGTTTTATATTTATTTGTTTTGCCAGGAAGCAGCTACATTGAGCGACACTCATCTACAAGGAGGTCCTGGTTAGGACAGCCAAATATATAGCAGATACAGCAGTAGATACAGAGCAGTATATACAGAACTTAAGGGATGCAGAACAATATATATATGGATCAGAGGTGTAAGATCATAACATAAAGCAATAAATGTAGAACTTAAAACTAACCACAAGAACACTATATACAATATCATGTTTTGGAGGTTGTTGATAAAGTCTGAAGTGGAAACGTGCTCAGGTTTTACATTTTGGAATATTGCAGGGTTTAGTGCCTCCTACTGTTCTGTTGATTTGGTCAGGTATAAGTTTGCTCCTGACAATCAGGTTGGATAAGTTAGGTGATTGTTTGAAAGACAGTAAAGGTGGTTCCAGGAAAAAAAAAATAGTGGTTGTAGGTATTTAATAATTTTTCATAGGGGCTCTAGACCTGGGTTGTATGTAACAATCAAGGGTGTCCAGTTGGTAGTGGTCTTTTCTTCATATTGTAGTAGTTGTTCTCTTGACATAAACATGGCACATTCCATAGCTCTGTCGATTTCTCTAGAGTGTCCCCATTTAGTAAATGTTTTTTTTTTCAATATGACAAGATGTTTATCTCTGTCCTCCTCACTCAAACAGATTTGGTGGTATTAAAGTGCTTGGCTGTACATTACAGATTTTTTAGTGTGCCTAGCGTGATTGCAGTTTTTGTGTAGGTATCACTGTCTGTCTGTTGGTTTCCTGTAGATACAGGTCTGTAAGGTTCCAACTTTGATGGTAACTGTAGTGTCAAGGAAATTGATGCTGATGTCCGAGTACTCCAGGGAAAGGTCAATGGATGGGTGGAGGATGTTCAGTTCCTGAGGATATTCTTGAAGTGTGAACCTTCTGTCCAAATTATAACTATCATCAATACATTGGAAGTATGCGAGTGGTTTGATTTGACATTGTTTCAGGCAACCCTCTTCCAAACTGGGCATGAAAAGATTGGCATATTGTGGAGCCATCCTGGTGTCCCTTGCTGTTCCAATAGTTTGAACATAATGGTTTCTCACATTTTATTAATGTTCACAAGGAGAGAAGAGACATAGCCTGGAGAAGGATGCAGACTAGTGAGGAATACCAGTATTGAGAATGAACAGGCAAGGACTGAACTGAAGGCCACCATCCAGTTCCATAGAATCATATCATAGAAATCTGATGGCATAAAATAACCCACTGGCCCATTGAGTCTGCCCTATTCCACTCCTCCACTCATCCCCTGTACCATGGGCCCTCTTCCTCCCTCCACTTACCAACCCCATGTGTCTGTCCTATACTCTCTTGAATCCCTCCACTGTTTCAAGTCCCCACCACTTCCTCTGGCAGTTTATTCCAGGCCTCCACCACCCTCTATGTGAAGAAACGCCCCCTCACATTTCCTTTATATCTTACTCCTTCTAGTCTTAGACTATGCCCTCTAGTTTTAACCCCCTCCCTCCTTTTAAATAAGCTCCCCCTACACCCTGTTGAGCCCCTTCATATGCTTAAACATTTCAATCATGTCCCCCCTCTCCCTTCTAGTCTCTAATGGGTGCAGATCCAATTCCCTCCACCTCTGCTCATATGTTTTCCCCTTCATACCATGCACCATCTTGGTTGCCTTCCACTGTACCTTTTCTATCCCATCTATGTCATTGCATAGGTGCAGTCTCCAAAACTGGACCCAGTACTCCAGGAGCGGCCTCAACATGGCTTTATAAAGAGGCATCAGTAGCTCCCTCCTTCTGCTAGTTATGCCCCTCCCAATGCATGCCAACATTCCATTTGACTTCCCCACCACTTTGCTGAATTGGTTATCTACCTTCAGGTTACTCGATATTATAATCCCTAGATTCCTCTCCTGCTCTTTTGGTTTAATTATTGGTCGGTGGAGGGGTTGTGGGATGACAGATGGACGAGACACCGAACTTCAGGTTCAACATACAGTCTCTTTGTGATGTTTATTTAAAATACAGGAAATCAGCTTCTACAATGCCATATTCCTTCTTCAGTCCATCAGTTTGCAGCAACAGACTATGTATGTCATTTCTCTGCACTTAGCCAGCACCTACTGACACTATTCTCTAAACCCTACTTGTGGGCCTTGTTTGCTTGGGTAGTGGGGGCTCAAAAGGAAAACAAAACAAAACAAGCTATAGACAACGAACTTCAATGCAGAATTACAGAAGAAAGGGGTACCCCAAAGGGTAATGGCAACAAATCAAGTTTCAAAGAAATACATAATACATACTTCCATAATGCAAAGCATTATGGGATATATGCAAATCAACATACCATTTCAGACTTGTTCAGTTTACAGCATTTACATGCATTTTATATAGCACAACTAGATTAATTTCTATAATAGTCACCTAGTACTTTTTACCATTATCAAAAACTCCTAGTGTCATGGTATTTTAAACATTTATAGGTTTCATAAACATAAGGTATATACATCAAGGTATTTTATGACATAGTGCTATTACATATTAAATCCAACAATGATATACACAACCTGTTTTACATACATTTGGAGGTCACCACAATAACCTCCCTGTACAAGGACCTGAGAGGGAAAAGGAAAATTAAAGAGGACACTATAGCACAGTCAAGAAAGGAAAGGGGATGCCCATAGGTCCATAGACCTTATGGACTAGAAATTGTAAAGCATAACTTAGGCTAAGAAATAGAAGCATTGTTGCAACAGATTTAAGAAAGGGTTGGTCCTCAAGAGTGGCAGGAGCTCCCTGTCACACTGCCCCCCCTAGAGTGTAAGCAGCTTGCAGATCTTTATGCCCCATGTGCATCACAGCACACTTTTTGACATTGAATTTCAGCTGTCAAGTTTCCAACCACCCCTCCAATCTCTTCAGGTCCTGCCTCATGGCCTCTACCCCCCCGGGGTGTTCACCCTATTGCAGATCTTTGTATCATTGCAAATAGGCACACCTTCCCCTCCAGTCCTTCCGCTATATCACTGGGGTCCCAGTACTGACCCCTGGGCACTCCACTCATCACCCCCCTCACCATGGAGTGAACTCCATTAACCACCACCCTCTGGCTTCTGACCATCAACCAGTTTCCACCCACTTAGTTATTTTCCATCCCACTCCTAAGCTTTCCAGCTTATTCATCAGAATTCTGTGAGGGATGGTGTCAAAGGCCTTACTAAAGTCTAGATAGGTTATGTCCACCACCACTCCCTGATCAATCACCTGAGTCACCCAATTGAAGAACTATATCAGGTTGATCTGACATGACCTCCCTTTCATGAGGCCAGGCTGCCTGTCATCTTGCAGGCTGCTGTCCTGTAGGTAGTATACCACCCTTTCCTTTATTAGTACCTCCATCACCTTACCCACCACCGAGGTGAGGCTTACCAGGTGATAATTCTCCATCTCCTTACTGCCCCCCCCTTGTGCAGTGGCACCACAACTGCCTGCCTTCAGTCACGTGGCACACATACTGCATCCAGGGATAAGTTAAATAGCCTCATCAGTGGGGCTGCCAGCTCCTCCCTTAGTTCCTGGAGTACCCTTGGGTGCAAGCCGTCCAGCCCCATTGCCTTGTCAACCTTTAACGTACCTAGTTCCTCCCTTACCCTGCCTTCGTTGAACAGACTAGGATCTACCATTTTGTCTTCCCTACTTCTCCCTCTCAGCTCAGGTCCCCTACTCCTCCCCCCAAAGACTGAGCAGAAGTAGCTATTTAGCACCTCTGCTTTCTCAAAGTCCCCTTCCAGCTGTATCCCCCCAACCAAACTATCCCCTGCCTTGCCTTCCTCCTTCCCCACATACCTAAAAAAAGATTTATCCCCCCTTTTCACCTGCCTAGCAATTTTCTCCTTCATGTCAGCTTTGGCCTTCCTTGTCTTCTGCCCTGCTGTCTTCAGCTTTTCCCTGTAAGCCTCCCTGTCCTCACTACTCTGTGTCTTCTTATATTTCCTGAATGTATTTTTCCATTCCCTGATCACCTCTGCCACCTCCTTTGTAAACCAGAGTGGTCTCCTTCTTTTTTTTTCTTACCTTCTTTATGCACATTTCAGTGATTTTCAGTACCCTCTCCTTGATGTCTTCTCATAACTCCTCCATGTCTACTAAATCCCCTTCCCCACCATTTCTTCATTAAATATCCTCCTCATTCTGGTACAGTCAGTCTTCCTTAAGTCCATAACCCTTGTGCTGGTCCAATTTGACTCCGGGCAGGGGTAGTGTAACCTCTAGATACCTGGCGCCAGGATTACACCAATCACCATCTCTTGGTGAAGATCTAATTAATATTAAATTATTGCTTAGGCATGAAAGAGAGGAAAAATCCATGGAGGAACTCTCTGGAGAAACCAGTATCTCAGTCATGATTAACATTAGCTTGGGCTATTACAATGATGGCTCTGATGCTAAATTTGGAATCCAAGTCATGGGAAGTGTTTTGATAGGTAAACCCTCACTGTGTACCTCCAATAGAATAAAAATGTTAGGTGCTGCTGAGTCAATCAGCCCAGCTAGAAAGGCCTCCACCACCCATGAAGAAGGCCCTGACCTCAAGGCACGGGGTGAGGAGGGTAGTGACTGCTGGATGGCTTTTGCCAGACCTCATTTCAGAAAAGAGGCCTGACCTGTGACTGATGATGAAGATAAGGAGACTAATGGGAAGAAGATATTGAGTAAAAGCAGGCGGGCTATAGAGGTAGGATTCAAGAGGTGTCATCAAGTCAGTCTGCAGGTCAAGAAGGGTTCTATCCTCGAGAAGAGTACACCACAGGGTACTTCTCAGTCAATCTACATTGCCAAAGGGGCCCTTTTGGCATGAGTCCTACCTTCCAGGCAGGGAAAGGGTGATGAGAATGCTGAGAGGTTCCAAGTTGATCTTCATAATGTTGAGAGGTTCCACTTCAATCTGCATGGCTCATCAAGGGCCTTACCCTTGAGACGCAGACTTTAAGGAAGCAGAGTGAACACACTGATCTCCTGGATTGATTAGCCCAGCAAGACCCAAAATATATGTAATAATGAATATGGTCTGAGCTGATGAGGAATTACAGAGAAAGACAAGGACCAGGTAGGTAGAATACTAAGGAGGCGATATTTGGGGTAGGTAGGTAGAAGGGAATGATAAGATGGGTTATGCTTGTTAGGGAGGATGGTAAGGGAAGCATAGTCCACTGGTGGCAGAGATAAGAAGCCAAAATGCCTTGGAGAACAGACACAGCACTTGCCAAGAACAAGACCAGGGGGTGGGCAGCAGGGCAAAGGGCTGGAGATCCCTGGCCAAGAGCAGCAGAGAAACAGGGAAGATAGCAGGACCCAGAGGCAGGACAAGGCTGTAAGCAGTGGTGTTGGGTGGGGGGTGAGAGCCACAAGCAGGAGCAGCAGAGCTCAGAAGGAGTAGAAATGGAGCAGTGTCAGGAAGGGAAACAAGAGCACAGGAGCAGAAAAACAGGGCATGGAAGGGGATCCATAAAGCAGAAGGCAACTGGCAGGAGCCAGAAGGAGGAAACAGAAGGAGGAGGATGCCAGCCTGGAGCACTGGGAACACAGCAATGCATGGTGTGGGGTAACACAGCTGAGCATCTGGAGGACCTGTGGCAGGATGTCTAAAGAGAAACAGCAGCCACAGCAGCATCGGGAAGGCAAGAAGAATCTGGCAGGATGGACAAACAAACTGGCTGCCAAGGCTGAAAGCTATGACCCAAGCATTTGAAGCACAGTTAAGGATGTGAAGTTGAAGTACTGCTCGGGGTGGGGAGTGGGGGTAGAAAATTTTGCCCACTGCTCCACAGAACCACTGGCAAAGCCCAGCAATTACTTTTTTGAGGCCGTCATGAAGGGAGTTCCATGTGGGTGGGGTGGCAATGGAGAATGCTTTTTCACCAGTTGTTTTATGTGCCCATGGTGTTCGAAAGAGGTTTCTGGAATTTGATCATAATTGGTACACTGTAGGACTGAATGGGCTGAGTAGTAAGTCAAAGATGGAGGTAGGATGAAGACCACAGTCACAGTCATAGTCACACGGTCAGCCAGAAGTTAAGGAGAGATGTGAAAGTGGGACATCCTACTAAAATCAGGTATGCTGTCACTGTAGCGACAACTTTACAGCGATGTCAACAGCGACATCGATGCATTGCTGTAAAGTCTGCTTGGGATCCCGGCACAGCTTCCCAGGGTCTTGCACCCCCCCTCTCTGAATCAGCTCCAACTTAGAGTTGATGATATTAAAATACAAGTGGTGTGGGGGCCACAACCCCCCACAAAAAGCACTATTTTTCTGATGGCACAATGCGAACTGCAATTGCGGTCGACATGCAGCCATCGCTGTAACGTCATGTCAAACTAGCATCATAGATCCAGAGATCAGTTCTTGAACCACTGGAACACTTGGTCTTTCTATGACCCAGACTGTGCAGGGCAACTAGATTAAAAGATAGCAACAGGGTGCAGGGCTCTCTTCACTAAAGTCATGTTATAAGCACTGTTGTCAGAAGTGCACAGGAACGTCTCCATTTCCCCTTTAGTATGTGAATATTTGTAGTGTTTGGATAGTGTTTTTGTGAATCTGAGTAGCCTCCTTTGGATAGGGCCAGTATACGACCTAGGATCCAGAAAGAATGCAGCCAAACTTGGATCTAGGATCCACAGTCAGATATCTATGTATCCTAATTTGGATCCAGGTATCCAAGGTCAGATCTAGATATCCGAGGTCAGACCCAGACATCTGAGATAGGATATTTGGATACTTTGGATATGTGTCTATTATATTGTGCAACACGTTTTAAACAGTAAACATTTTATACATTGTTAGTAACATTCCATGACATGCTGCCATCACAGTACAGCTGTAACCCATAACAGCAGCATGTAACATTCCAGTTTTTTTTTATAAAACAGATATACACTTGCCTGCCTTGTATGCATTTTGTCACTTACCTGTCCTGTAGTTCTTTTTAAATTATATTCAGTTCTCATTTTACATAACCACATGGTCAGCAAGGCTATCAGTGAATGATGGAGAGTAATTATGAATAAATCTCTATCATTTCATTAAAAACCCAGACCGCGGGTGTGAGTGGGTGGGGGGGGGGTTGGTGCCTCATAGTGATGACACAGCAGCCTTTTTTTGGCACAGTGGGATGGCAGCTGGCATTGTTGATACAAAAGTATCTTTCCGGCACTGTCACTAGTGTGCAAAGGAGAGAGAGTTCATATAGTCGTAAGTCATTGTATATGCTGCTGTGCTGGAGTTTGAGAAGACAGACTGGATGAGGGTGTCTAGAAAGTTCTTGTAGCAGCCATTTGGCTTGCATGCTGGCACCAGAAGCCAGGTTTTGCTGCTGTGCTGGTGCTTAAGAAGAGAAATTCAAGGAGAAGGATGATGATGAGAAAATTCTTGTAGCCATTTGACTGGTACATTGGTGACAAAGACTGGGTTATGATTCTTGTGCTAGTGCTTGACAAGAGAAACTGGAGAAGGAGGGGGATGTCCAAAAAGTTCTTGTAGCCATTTTGCTTGTACACTGGTGCCAGAGGCCTAGTTATGCTGCTGTGCTGGTACTTGAGAAGGGAAACTGGAGGAGTAGGAGGATAACATGAAAGTTCTTGTTGCCATTTGACTTGTACACTGGCACTGGAGGCTAGGTTATGCTGCAGTAAGGAGGAGGAAAATTATGAGAAGTTTAAGACAGTTCATGCAGCCGCTTGACTTGTACAGTGGTGCTGGAGGCCAGGTTATGCTTTTGCAATGGATGTTGCCTGTACAATAGCTCCTAGAAGTCCAGATGATGGCTTTCTGACTGTAGGTGCCAATGCTACCTGTAGGGGAGATAGAAATGGTGTTTCAGTACCTCACAGAGAAAAAAACTGTGCTTGTCAGGTGCCAGGTGGACTGCTCTGTGATGCACACACACCCCTTCTAGAAAAAAAAAAAACTATTTTGGACAAGAACAAACAACACATTTCACAGTATGGTATTCCTGCATGCAACATGATTGCTTACTTACCGCATCAGCTGAGAGGGAGGGCTGTGAAGACACGTACTCGGGCATGCCACCCAATATACTGACTCCTGAGAATCAGACGGCGTCTGTGACTGCAAATACAGCCTATAGCAGAGACAGAAGAACAGACAGGAAATGTTTTAATATCTCATAGGGATAAACAGTGTGCATGGCAGGTGCCCATCTGGTGGGCTTCTGTGATGCACACATGCAGCTTCCTGAAAAACAAACTGTTTTGGATGGGAAGAAACAACACATTTCACAGTATGGTATTCCTGCATGCAGCTCAATTGAGCATTTAACATGGCAGCTGAGAGAGACAGCTGTGAGGATGCGCATTTGGGCATGCCATCCAATAGGCTGGCTCTTAAGAGTTTGGATGATGGCAGTGACTGCAGATGTTGCCTGGAAAGAGAGACAGAAGAATAAAAAAAAGAAAGCATGTTTTAGCATCTCGCAGGAAATATTTTAAACTTTTACTGAATTATAAAAATAAATTTCTGCTTGAAGAAAAGTGGGACAAATGAGTACAAAACATTTTTTGTGCATGTACTGTATGCATTTACAATGCAGCACTGACCGTGGACATGTCATGAACACACCCGTGGCATGGAGTCATGTGTTCATGTGATCATCTATGACCAGAGCATTCAAGTGTACTGGTGAAATGGCGTGCCACCTTGGAGACCTTCATTCATTCAGGAACAGAAGCTGGCTCCCACCAACTGTGTTTTAGTTTGTGACCCAAGTAAAGATGCATCTCTCTCTCTCTCTCTCTGGTGCTAACCACAGTGGAGGAGGTGGGCAGAGCATGATGCATGTCATATGACATCCTATGTTACTGGTCGGTTCCTACTGGACTGCCAAAAAGTGATGGTCTGAACTTGCTGGTTGCTTGCCGTCACCTACCAAAAGGACTGTTTAGGGTACCATTCACAGTAAGCCAATCGCAGTGCAGCACACATGCATAGTAGTCTGCAAAATAAATGGTGCACCACACCACAAAAAACTTTAAGGAACATAGTTTAACATATGTTGCACAACTGTACTTGGAGATAAAGGGATAAAAAGTGTTGCTGAAAAGAAGTATTTGCATCTTACCTTGGCAAGTGGAGAGGGAAGATTGTAGCATGACCTTTGGTCTGCAGACAGTCAGGGTGCTGATGGTGCACAGTGCTGCAGCTGCAACATTCAAACTACAAAACTATTGTTTAGTTTTTTATTCTGCAACCAAACAACGTTGGATGCAAAACACGGAGAAAGCACATGAAAGAAAAAGTTCTCTACTGGAGATAAGCATCAGTTTGCTGGACTGTTGTCACAGTTCATGAAACAGGTGAAAGATTTCTGGCACTTAGCAAAAAAATACTCTGGAGTGACATGTGAAATATGAGCAATAAGAACAATCACATTGCTGTGCTGGATAATTAGGCCAAAAAGTGCAAGACAGACCAAGCTTATTCTCAAAGTAAGCAGTGACTGAGCATGCAGTTGCAAATGTTTAAAAAGCAGCTGAAGCCTTCAGGAGAACTTTAACAAAACATAATATTTAGACACAGTTCAGCTTGTATTTCCCACCAGTTCTGTATTTTTCCTTCTCATTATTCATTACTGAGGTCATCTGCAATAAAGCATGATCTTTGCTCCTGAAGACTTTATTTATGCCTTCCGCTCTCTCCCTCATAATGCACTGCTTGTGATACCACAGTTACTCCCATGGCAGCAGATTGTGATGTCATGAGACAGGATTATGATCTGAAGTAGGGAGTTGGCTATAGAGGCTGATGAACTCTAAGGAATAATGATCATGGGCTGGATTTTCAGTCCGTTTTGGGGCTAAGCCCCACTCCACAGTCACCAGTGTGGAAAAAATATCCGCACTAGTGCCAAATGTTAATTGCCATACGAGTGGCAGGCACAGCTGTGGAGTATGTTATGCCTGGTCCACTCAGGCATAACTTTTTATTGAGGCTGTACCAAAAAAAATGTCTGCAAGCTGCTGAAAATCATGGAGCTGGTTGAAACGACTCCACAACTCAAAATATGGTGCATGCTGAAAAACCTTTTGGACTTGTAAAGGTTTTTCAACTGGGTATCAAAAACAGCTGGTTTTGAAAATATGGCCTCTTGTATTCATGCAAATGTATTCAGTAATAAATAATGGCATGGAGAAACCTATATAATATATATGGATTGCAGGCTGAATTGTACCTAATTATTGATAAATAACCTATCAGTGGTGAGTTCATGTATGAAAGCCTAGGAAAATTAACTGGGAATAAAGCAGCAGATCCTCATCGCCTGAACCAGGAGAACAAATAAGAGGAGTAAAGGAGTATTTTACTACCACCCCTGCATGATTTACTCCCACTTTCTAATTTTAGGTATTTGTTTCCCACCTTGCACACACATTATGTTCATACATAGCCACAAAAATGGCAGCAGCATGTAATGCTGCCAGCCATGGAACCACACACTAACAAAGTGTAAACAGCAGAGGAGGTGGCGGAAAACAGCATCACTATCAATTGTGTACAGTGCAGGAGACCATATAAAGAGTTGCTAACAGGCTCGCCAGAAGGGCAGTTGCAACCTGGCAAAATGTTAGCAGTAGGTTCTCAGCACTACACAGCAGTTGGAAGTTTCTCAAAACTCCACGGCAGTATCAGAGAGAGATACAGAGAGTGTCAGTGGCTGTAAGATCCTAGTGGGATTGAGACTTGGTTTAGAGGTGAGGTGAAACAAGATTGGTCAACGAAAGGAATTACTACCATTTGGATGAAAATACTGCCAGGTTCAAGAAGCTAGCAGTAAATGCTTCCTAGTTCTGATAGTTATCTGGACCCCTGGCCTGAACCATAGGTTGTTAAAGGAGCTGGCCAGTACTTTGTCACCTACAATCTCAGCAATTGGTAATAAGTCTCTCTGTGAGAGCCGAGTCCCCTTGGACCAGAAAAGGGCAGTGGTGGTATCTATCTATGAAAAGGGAAGCAAAGCAATTGTTGCAAATTACAGGCCAATAAGCCTGACTTTGATCATGGGAAAAGTAACAGAGAGTTTTATCCACAATGAATTGAGTGCGTTTTTGGATACCAAAGGCATGGCTGACTGTACCCAATGGAAGCACCAAGTTTTCCTGTCAGTGAAAATGCTGACCTCCCCCACAGCAACGGCACAATACCAACACAGGTATTGTGCTGCCTCTTGACTCCTTGTTTTCTGTGGAGGGCTGTGCCACCCACACCCCCATGCGGGGGGCTCTGCACCCTGCACCCCCCAAACTCTAAGATTCCAATTCCAGGCCAGAGTTGGTCCGGAGAGGGGGCGTAACACTGGGGGAAGGCAAACCAAGGACAATGGACCATTACCGCGAATGTCGCCGTAATGGTCCTTTTCCTTGTTTCGCCGTTGGGGTGTTGACGAAAAAGGGTGATACAGTACCCAACATGGCTTTACCAAAAATAGATCCTGCACCACTAATGTAGTTGGATTTTATGACTTCATCAGTGTAGTTGATGTCATTTTTCTGGATTTTAAAAGGGCATCGCACATATAATTGGCCTTCTTTGGACCAGAATGCACTTACTGCTCTACTACCTAACCTATAATCTGCTGAAACCAACTGCCACTCCCAGCCTCAATACCCTACTTCAGTATAGGAGGTACAACCAGCCACTAAGGTCAGTCTGTAACTCTCTACTGGGCCCATCAAGAGTCCATACTTCAGTTGGTGCCAGGTCCTTCCCTGTTGTGGCCCCCACACTATGGAATTCTCTACCCCTCAAAACCCATAAATCCCCAACTCTCATGAAATTCAAGCAGAGACTGAAAACCCTTCTCTGGGTTTCCCCTTCTTGCCAATGTTGTCCCTGACCTCTGTCCCCAATCCTGTCTGCTATATCCCTATTCTCTTACAATCCATATCCTTCTAAGCCTAAGAAACAACACTGCGCTATGACTAAACTGAGAGTGTCCTTAGACTCTTTTGCAATCAATTGGTTCAGAAGGCTCACATCCATTCCACTCATTGGATTGACTCTAAACTAACTTAATGTATTTGTCCTTTAATTATTGTTCCCTGTATCTGAATGTAACTTATTTGTACCACAAATGCTTGTATTTGTCCTTAGTTATTGAACCCTGTATCTCAGACATCAAGTAATCCATATCCAAATGTAAATTATCTGTACCAAACTTGCTTCATATGCTTTGTTAGATCTATATCTAATGTAACCTATCTGTGCCAAATGTGCTTCCTATGCTACAGTATGTAACTAATCTCAGGTCACCCCTGAAAAAGGGACTATAATGTCTCAGTAGGTTTACCCAGTTACCAAAATTTCAATAAATAAATAAATAAATTTGACATGCTGCCACATAGTAGACTGATTTCAAAGCAGCTGAATAGAGGGGTGAATCTAACATTAGTGAGATGGATTGCCTATTGGCTCATTGATAGGAGGCAGACAGTGAGAGTCAATGGTTTATTATTGCCAGAGGGTGGGGTGACCAATGGGGTCCCACAGGTTCAATACTGGAACCCCTGTTAGCTAATGTTTTCATCCATGACCTACAAGTGTATAGGGGAAATATGGTTGTTAAGTTTGCAGATGACACAAAACTGGGAGGCTTGGTTAGCAGTAGTTCAGTAGGATTAGCATGCAGAAGGATTTGGAGCATATTGTTAACTGGGCGGACAGAAACCAGATGCAGCTTAAAATTGAAAAATGTGCTGTTATACATTTTGTAAGAAACAATCTTTTGCAAGACTACATTATTAATGGAACTAAGTTAAAATCAGTTGAGCGGGAGAAGGATGTGGGTGTGTTCGTCGCCAATAACCTCAAGAATAGCTACCAATGTCATCATGTGGTTAACAAGACCCCTCACCTAATAAATTGTGCGAGGAGAGCCTTCTTCTTCAAATCCAAATCAGTGCTACTACCCATATACAAATCATACATCAAGCCGCACCTGGATTATAGTTCCCAGTTTTGGAATCCATATCTAAGAGGGGATATTGAAATGGTCGAAAAGACACAGCATAGATTTACTAGGATAATCTCCCATTATAAGACAAAAAAAACATATGACAAGAGAAGAAGAGACTTGGGACTGTGGAGGGGTTGTGGGATAACCAATGGACCAGGAACCGAACTTCAGTTTCAACATGCAATCTCTGTGTGATGTTTATTCAAAATACAGAGGATAACCTTCAGCAATGGTATATTTCTTCTTCAATATGTAATAGCATCCACCAAAGCATACAGATACCAATGGTTCAAATGTTTTTAACCATTTATTATTAAAAGCAGAACAAAGAATCAATTTCCAGATGGAAAAAGAACTAACGTTTCGCAAGAATGACACCCTGCTTCATCAGAGTTAAATATATTGTGCTTGCACTAAATATATATATATACTGTGTGTATATATATATATATATATATATATATATACTGTATATATATATATATATACACACACATATCAATTAAAATTGCACATGGCATTTTACATGTTTCAAATTACATAGTATTAGTCAATTAAGATAAAAGCCCAATCATTAAAGAAACCCAGAGTGGCATCACTTGAATTTAGCCTGAAGTATTTAAACAATTAATTTAATCTGCCCACATAAATGATATCATTCAATGTAATTCCTTCTATACAGATTTTCAAACTCTATTCATATATCATTCAATATAATTCTTTGCATATGAGTTTACAAACGTTGTTCGTATAATATAACTACAATGCTAATGAATTGAAAAAAATCTGCATTTTTTTCTTTCTATATAGTTAATACAGTTTTACTGATACACATCATAAAGTGCTAATTTGTGCTAAAACTTCAAGCACCAATATGTTTGCAGTTCCTAAGGAAGCACTTAAATGGACATAATTAAACACTTTAAGCCACCATTTTCTTGTTTACTCAAATAGTATTTCTTAATGGTGTTATGAAAACTGAATTCTGTCACAGTTTACTAAGAAAAGCAGAAAGGTCTATATTCTCATTTAACCCTTCATCACTTCTAGCTTTCAGAGAATATATCCAGAAGCTTTCCCGCTGTCCCACCTTTTTTTTCAAAATCTCCACCTCTGGGACCCATGCAAACCTTTTCGATACCAGTGAAACTAATATCATGTTTCCCCTGAATTCTGGCCTAGAATGTGTTTTACAATTGCATAAGCAATACTGACATGAGCAATTGCTCTAATATGCTCCCCCATCCACGTTCTGAGCTGCCACGTAGTTCTTCCCACATAGAAATGCCTGTAGCTACAATTTAAAATATATACTACTCCCACGCTACTACAAGTGATAAAGCTGCAAATTTCAATTTCTTTTCCTGTGGATGGCTCATTAAATTTTGCACCGGACCTGAGATATTTACAAAAAGAACACTTTCCACATCTAAAACATCCTGGGGACCAACTGAGCACACATTTATTTTAGGTTGCAACATACTAGGAGCAACCCATTCTTTTATACCACCTTTGGTCCAATTTCTGTTATATTTTTTAACTTAGGCTCCAATTTTAATAGGTCCCAATTATTATAAATGATATTACTGACCTCCCTGGATCTAGTGGAGAATGTTGTAACAAATGGGCACGTTATATGCTGATTTCTTACTTTTGTCTTTGAAACCAAAGTATCCACCGGATCCATTTGCTCTATTTCTGTAACAGCCTTTGCTATTACTTGATTACTGTACCCTCTTTTAACAAATCTTTTTACCTGTTCCCCACATTGTTTTACATATTCCGACCTCTCTGTACAGCTTTGTTTTGTTCTAATGAGCTGTCCTTTTAGGATGTTTTGTTTTATATGTGCAGGGTGACAGCTATCAAATAAAAGCAGACTATTTCTGTCTGTATCCTTCTGATATAAGGTAGTGCAGACATCATTTTCCTCATTTTTAGAGATTACTAAATCCAAAAACACAATTTCATGTACATCAATGGTACATTTAAATCTTAAATTAAAATTTGTACTTTACAGCCATGACACAAACTCACTGAAATGGTGCAATTTTAATTGATGTGTGTGTGTATATATATATATATATATATATATATATATGTTTGAGTGCAAGCACAATATATTTAACTCTGATGAAGCAAGGCGTCGTCCTTGTGAAACGTTAATTCTTTTTCCATCTGGAAATGGATTCTTTGTACTGCTTTTAGTAATAAATGGTTAAAAACATTTGAACCATTGGTAACTGTGTGCTTTGGTGGCTGCTATTATGTTAAATTCTTGTTCGTGTATGGTTATCTAGCATCACCAAGTATCCTGGTGCTCAACCTTTTGTTTGTGGTGTGTTCTTCTTCAATACATCAGTTTGCAGCAACAGACTATGCATGTCCTTCCTCTGCATTTGTTAGCACATACTGACTCACTGATCTACTGATCTAACTTATCTGTTGAGATTTAACCTCCCCTATGCATGCCTTGTTTGCTTGGGTAGTGAGGGCTCAAATGAAAAAAAAAACAAGCTAAAGACAAAGACCCTCAGTACAGAAGCACTGAAACAAGGGCTACCACAAAGGACATTGACAATAAGCCAGGTTTCAAAGAAACACGACATCACACATACTTCCATAATGCAAAGTATCACGGAATATATGCAGATCACCATGAAATTTCAGACTTGTCAGTTTACAGAAATTTACAGTACATTCAGTTTAAATAGCACAACTAACTTAATTTTTATTATACAGTCCCCTAATAACTTTTTACCTTTATCAAAAACACCTAGTACCATGATATTTTCAACATTTACAGGTTTCATAAACATAAGGTATATACATTAAGGTATTTTATGACATAGTGCTATTACATACTAAATCCAACAATGATAAACACAGCCTGTTGTTTTATATCAGCTCGGGAGGTCACAACAATAAGCTCCCTATATGAGGACCTGCGATGGAAAAGGAAAATTAAAGAGGGGGTGCCCATTGTGATGTAGACAGCCATTCTGAGTGCTGTATCATTTCTTTTTAATATAAAATGTATTACTGAATGTCTCCTGCTGAAAATCAAATGCTCTAGGAGTGACCTCATTCATTCCCCCCCCCAGATTTTAGCTAAAAGATGAAAACCATAAGAAAAATGCTGACAGCATGTGAGTTTACATACACTCAGTTTTTAGAGACCATGTGTTACGTGTAAGGCCTTAACTAAGGATCCTGTCTGTCTGATTAATTACAACCATAGTTGCTATAACATATCCATTTTATGACGTTGGAAGGAAAACCCAGGTTATTACATAGAAGTGCGAAATCATGAAGATGCTGTCCTGTCCTAGAAGGGGGAAGCTTATTATGAGATCAAAAGAAGTGTCATTTGAAGGACATGAATTATGCTGAAGTTGCAGAATGTTATACTTTTGTATAAGATATATATTTTCATGTATCCTGACAGGGAGGAGCTAGGTGACCTCCTGAAAAGAGGTGGGGGTAAAAGCCAGCTTTTAAGTCTGTTTTACTTTACAGAGACACATTTTTACCTAGACTGTGACCAAGAAACATCTTGGGAGCACTTCTAAGCAAGTATTTAGAGACTAAGTACTGCAGTAGGAATTGCACTGTTTAAAACCTTGTTCTTTTAATAGATTTGTATGTCTTGTGATATAAAAGAGTTCTGTATTTTGCGTTTTACATATTTTTAACTATTTTAGAAAAATTATTTTTATTACTTGGTCTGTCTTTGACTTCTTTTTATTTGTAAGAAAAGTATATGGTTATTGCAGGTACTAAACATAAGCTTGAATGGTGATACCAAACTGGAAGGAGAAGCGTTTTAAATCTGAGGTCTTTATTAAAGTTTTAAAGGGTTCATCTCTGTATACCTGGTTATGTGCCCGTATTCAAAGATATTTGGCCCCCCAAAGACAGAAATGTCTGAGTCTGTGTATTGGGTATGTTAACAAGAGGTTAACAGCTTGAATCCCTCCAGAACTTGAGACCAAAGGTTGATCTGAACTCACAAAAACAGACAAGAGGGTTACCTTGTCTGTTACAGTTCACAAGACTGCACTCAGAGGTTGGCACTTTGGGAGCAGAGGGCCTGACCTGCTGAGTGGGTTTGTGACAGATTGGTTGGCAGCGGTGGCATTATGTTGGTATCACAAGCTTTATTGTTCTGTGTCAGCTGAGACCATAAACTCTCTTGTAAAGAAATAAAAAAGGCAGAGTTTTATTTTAAAAAGGAAACAGAACTATATATCACTTGGTGTACAGTCCAGTTCCTACCCGCTTTATTTTTTTTCTAAAGTGCAAATCAGAGTAGCAGTTGTGAGGGAAGAAGAAGATGGCTTCTGACTACAGCAGGCACACTGTAGATTACTTGAAGCAGTTGTGCAAGGACAGGGGAGTCCTGTTCAAAGTGACAGCCAAAAAGAAGAACCTCATAGAGGCCCTGATGGTAGCAGATACCCAGAGCAGCAAGTCACCGACCGTGACTGAAAAGGACAGCAGGGCCACTGTCAGTGAAGGGCCACAGCAGCAGGGTCACCAGTATCCTGAATCCAGAGGTAATCAAACTACAAACTGAGTTGCACAGGATGGAACTGGAGACAGAGCAACAACAGAGGGAGGCAGACCATGAGGAGCATGAGCACCAGCGAGCTGCAGAGGAGAAGAGAGAACGCGAACGCCGAGAGGCAGAGCGAGAACAGAGAGATGCAGACTGTGAGGAGAAGGAGTGCCAGAGGCAACACAAACTGGAGAAGATACGACTCCAACCAGCGGCACCAGAGCAGGTAAGTGGCTTGGTTTTAACTGGGACTGCAGGACTGGGTCACAAATTGAACTCCAGATTAATAGCTGAGTTTAAGGAAGGGGAGAACATGGATGCCTTTTTAAATTCTTTTGAAAAAGTTTGTATTCAGGCTAAAATTCCTAGACAGTCCTGGAGCTTCCAGCTATCCCCTACTTACCAGGAAAGCTTGGGATGCATTGGGTCAAATGAACAATGAAGAGTGTGATGATTACAGCAAGTTAAAAGCTGCACTGTTAAAAATGTTTGAATTAACTGCTGAATCATAGAAAGCTAAATTCCGTAACCTCAGGAGAAGCCCTGATATGAACTATGAGGAACTAGCCATGAAACAACGTCAGTTTTTAAAAAGTTGGTGGGAAGGAACTGAGGCAACCTCTGTTGATAAAATTGAAAATGTGATTTTATTAGAACAGTTTTAATGGGCATGCCCAGCAGAGCTAGAAACCTGGCTAGAGGACCGCGATCCAAAAACAGTGCAAGAGGCTGCTGAACTCTTGGACTGCTATGCCAAGAGCAGACCTGCTCTGAGAGTGAATGGGGTGGGTGTGGCAGTGAAGAAAGGGAAAAGCGCACCTTCAGGGCAGCTAAAACCCTCACTGCCTCCACCGAAACCAGTTAGTCTAGGTTTCAACGAAAAGATTTATCTGAAGTAAGAAATGCATGTTTGTTGTGTAAGGAAACTGGGCATAATGCCAGACAGTGCCCCAAAAAGGTGAGCCAAAACACACAACAGGGTGCTAGAAAAGAAGTGGGTTGTTTGTGTGTCCCTGATAGCATGCCAGTGAACATGAGGAACACATGCACCCAGTCATAGTAAATGGTGTGCAGACACTGGGGTTAAGGGACACAGGGGCATCCCTGACATTGGTAAAGGGGGATCTGGTACAGCCTGGTCAGCTTATACCCAATAAATACATAACTGTATAAGGGTTTACTGGTGAAGAGAAAACATTGCCAATCGCTAGTGTTCTCCTAGACTGGGGTGAAACAGGGGGAACTGTGCAACAGGTGGCTGTAGCCAACACATTAGCAGTGGATGTGATCCTGGGTAATAATCTCCAGCAGGGGGTGGTATGTGCAGTTACCCGTAGCTAAGCAGCAAGGGAGAATAGTAGTTCCCTGAACCCCACAGAAACCAGTGTAAAAACTGCTGAGAGGCTGGTTCCCCAGCCTGTGTCTCCATATGGAGAGACTGATAAAAAAGGGGTAGAAATTTCCCTGGTAGCAAGTAACCACACAGCTACAGAGGGTTACTCTGAAGAGGGAAGGGTGACCACTTGTCAGAGGATTGGGATTAACAGTGATCCTGAGGGTCCTGATGCTAGTGCTAGGGACCCTAGTTTAGCAACTGAAGGGGACTTGTCCCATACTTTGGGAATGTGTGAGGGGTTTGCAGCTGCTCAGAGGGGTGACCCTAGTTTAGAGAAGCTGAGGGCTTGGGCAGACTCGGAGAGAACACAAGAAGGTGACGGCAGACATAATTGGGATTGGGAAAATGGACTTATGTATACACAGGCAGTAAAGACAGAGGGAGGGATGCTAGACAGGCAGCTTGTCATTCCCCAGGGATATCGTGAGCAGTTGCTCAAGGTTGCCCATGATATTCCCTTATCTGGTCATCTGGGAATCACACAAATTATGCAGTGGTTAGCCCAGAATTTCTACTGGCCTAACTTCACCCAGAAGGTGAAGGAGTATTGCAGGTCTTGTCACCAGTGCCAAGAAACAGGGAAGGCAGGCAAGAAAACCCAAGCTGCCCTGATTCCATTGCCCATAGTGGAGGATCCATTCCAGAGGGTGGGAATGGATATTGTGGGGCCTTTAAATACCCCCAACTCCTCAGGGAAGAGATTCATCCTGACTGTGGTGGATTATGCAACCCGGTACCCAGAGGCAGTCAACCTATCCTCACTGAGGACGGACAAAGTGGCAGATGCCTTACTTGGGATTTTCTCCCATGTTGGGTTTCCACAGGAGGTAATCACCGATCGAGGGGGTTCCTTCATGTCAGACCTGATGAAAAGTTTATGGGAGAAGTGTGGGTGGTGCAGAGATGCACGATACCGTATCACCCACAAGCCAATGGACTTGTGGAACGATTCAATGGTATCCTAAAGTCAATGCTCCGGGCATTTGCTGAACAGCATGGGAGGGTCTGGCAGAAATACCTTCCCACCTGATGTTTTCATACAGGGAGGTGCCCCAAGAGTCAACAGGATTTTCCCCCTTCGAACTCTTATATGGATGCCGGGTACATGGGCCTCTAGACTTGCTCTGGGAGGACTGGGAAGGCAAGCATGCCACCCAGGGAACTCCCATTGTGGATTATGTCCTACGGTTTAGGGAAAGGCTGAAGTAGCTTATGGGGATAGCCCAGAGCAACCTGGTAGCTGCCCAACAGAAACAAAAGGTATGGTATGACCGCAGAGCCAGAGCTCACTCATACATGGTGGGTCAGGAAGTCATGGTCCTTGTTCCCATCCGGAAAGACAAGCTGCAAGCTGAGTGGGCAGGACCATACAAAGTGGTTAGGAAGGTAAATGACGTGAACTACATTGTGGAGTTACCTGACAGAAGACAGACTGAAAGGATGTACCATGTCAACATGATGAAGCCATATGCAAATAGGGCTGACATGGTGTTTGCAGTGTGTAGTCATGGGGAGGTGACGGACGAAGGAGACTCCCCTTCTGGATTTGCTGGAAGAAAGTAAGCAGGAATCCTCTGTGGAGGCAGTAAAATTGTCTCCCCAGTTGGCCCCGGACCAGGTCCAGAAAGTAAGGGAGGTTTTAGCAGACTTTGCCCCCTTGTTTAGCACCAAGCCTAGACTAACCCTAGTTGAGGTAGTATAGCGCAGTGGTCTAAGGCTCTGAGCTGCAAATCTGGTGACATCCAGCAGACCAGACCTGGGTTTGAATCCCACAGCTTCCACTTGCATACTGTGTGACCCTGAGCAAGTCACTTAACCTCCTTGTGCTCCCAGGTCGCTCCTGTAAAAAAGCTTTCAGCTTAGTGTGCTATACCTGGTTAAACAACGAAATAAAAAAAATAAATAAAAAAAACACCCTCTTAGTGACACACAATGTGGAGACAGGGACACAGACGCCCATACAGCAAACAGCATATCAGGTGTCAGAGGCTGTCCAAAAGGACATTAGGACAGAAGTGGAGGAGATGCTGGATTTAGGGATAATCCAGAGATCCTGCAGCCCCTGGGCCTCACCCATAGTACTTGTGCCCAAGCCAGATGGCTCAACTCATTTCTGTGTGGACTATCATGGACTAAATGCAGTCACAAAGTCCAACGCCCACCCGATGCCCCGGACAGACAAACTCCTGGACAAGTTGGGAGGGGCAACCTACCTTACAACTATTGACCTGACCAAGGGGTATTGGCAGGTAGAATTGACAGACAGAGCTAGGGAGAGGTCGGCGTTCATCACTCTGATAGGCTTATTTGAGTTTAAATTAATGCCTTTCAGAATGAAGAACGCCCTGGCCACTTTCCAAAGGTTGGTGAACCAGGTGTTAAATGGTGCTGAGGAGTACACCGTGGCATACCTGGACGACATTGCCATCTTTAGTACCAGCTGGGAGGAACACCTATCCCACCTTGGGGAAGTGTTGAGCAGGATACAGAGGGCCGGGCTCACTGTCAAAGCCAAGAAGTGCCAAGTGGCCATGGGGGAAGTGGCATACCTCAGGCATGTTGTAGGCCAGGGACAGCTCCGTCCTAACCAAATAAAGATAGAGGTGATCCAGGCATGGCCCAGACCAGAAACCCAGAAGCAGGTCAGCAGCTTTCTGGGGACAGCAGGGTACTACAAGAAATTTGTACCCAATTACAGTGCCCTGGCTGCTCCCCTATCTGACCTGACAAAGAAAAAGATGCCAAAGAAAATTACCTGGGGCCAAGCCTATGAGGAAGCCTTTACCATACTAAAGGAGGCACTGTGCAGTGCTCCTGTTTTGTCAAGTCCTGACTATAGCAAAACCTTTATAGTTCAGAAAGACACCTCAGACATACGTATTGGGGCAGTACTGAGCCAGACATCCAGCCAAGGGACAGATCACCCAGTAGTGTACCTGAGTAGAAAGCTGCTTCCCAGGGAGCAAGCATACTCCATGGTGGGAAAGGAGTGTCTTGCCATAGTGTGGGCCCTAAAGAAATTAGAGTCATACTTGTATGGGCAGCATTTTGTAGTGCAGACTGACCACAACCCCCTGGTTTGGCTGACACAGATGGAAAGAACAATGGCAGATTACTAAGATGGAGTCTTGCTTTACATGGGTATGATCTAAAAATCATACATAGGGCTAGAGCAAAGAACCAGATCTCAGATGGGCTGTCTAAGATCTATGAGGAGTGAACTGATTTGGGAAGCTCATCCCATGCAGGGGATAGATCCCCACCAAATTCAGTCTAGGTTTGGAGGAGTGCGACGTAGACAGCCAGTTCTCAGTGCTGTATCATTTCTTTTTAATATAAAATGTATTACTGAATGTCTCCTGCTAAAAATCAAATGCTCTAGGAGTGACCTCATTCAACCTCCCCCCAGATTTTAGCTAAAAGATGAAAGCCATAAGAAAAATGCTGACAGCATGTGAGTTCACATACACTCAGTTTTTAGAGACCATGTGTTACATGTAAGGCCTTAATTAAGGATCCTGTCTGTCTGAGTTAATTATAACCATAGTTGCTATAACATATCCATTTTATGATGTTGGAAGGAAGGAAAACCCAGGTTATTACATAGAAGTGCGAAATCATAAAGATGCTGTCCTGTCCTGGAAGGGGGAAGCTTATTATGAGATCAAAAGAAGTGTCATTTGAAGGACATGAATTATGCTGAAGTTGCAGAATGTAATACTTTTGTATAAGATATATATTTGCATATATCCTGACAGGAAGGAGCTAGGTGACCTCCTGAAAAGAGGTGGGGTAAAAGCCAGCTTTTAAGTCTGTTTTACTTCACAGAGACACATTCTTACCTAGACTTTGACCACAAAACATCTTGGGAGCACTTTTAAGCAAGTATTTAGAGACTAAGTACTGTTGTAGGAATTACACTGTTTAAAACCTTGTTCTTTTAATAGATTTGTATGTCTTGTGATATAAGAGTTCTGTATTTTGCATTTTACATATTTTTAACTATTTTAGTAAAATTCTTTTTCGAACTTACTTGGTCTGTCATTGACTTCTTTTTATTTGTAAGAAAAGTATATGGTTATTGCAGATACTAAACATAAGCTTGAATGGTGATACCAAACTGGAAAGAGAAGCTTTTTAAATCTGAGGGTCTTTTTTAAAGTTTTAAAGGGTTCATCTTTGTAAACCTGGTTAGATGCCCATAGGCAAAGCGATCTGGCCCCCTGAAGACAGATACATACCTCTCAATCTTTTGTCACTGAAATAAGAAACACGGACATTTTTGGACACTCAAAATGAGGGACAATGAGGGACACAGACTCTCAGAATGAGGGACACATCATAAAACATGGAGATACAAGCTCAGAACACTGTGAAAACCATAGTGTTTACTTGTACAAAGTTTATTTTGGATTTGGTATTTTAGAATGTTAAGTGTTTCTGCTTAAAAGTCTGAATTTAGAACACATTCACTGTGTGGGCAGCACCTTTTCCATGAGTGATGGACGAGGGACAGAGCAGTTTTAAGGGGCAAAATGAGGGATGTCCCTCATAATGAGGGGCACTTGAGAGGTATGGACAGATATATCTGAGCCTGTGCATTGGGTATGCTAACAAGAGGTTAACAGTTTGAATCCCCTTCAGAACTTGAGACCAAAGGTTGATCTGAACTCACAAAAACAGACAAGAGGGTTACCTTGTCTGTTACACTGTTCACAAGACTGTGCTCAGAGGTTGGCACTTTGGGAGTAGAGGGCCTGACCTGCTGAGTGGGTTTGTGACACCCATAAGTGGCCAACCTTATGGACTAGAAATTGTAAAGAATAGATTAGGCTAAGAAATAGAAGAACTGTTGCAGCAGATTTAAGAAAAGGTCAGTCCTCAAGAGTGGCAGGAGCTCCCTGTCACATATCCCCACCTTAAGAGGGAAGCAGTTATTGCAGACTGCTTACCACCTTCCTGTCCCAGGAAGGGATAGATCTTTCACTCATCCATCTTCAGAAGCACTGTCTCAGGGTCCCTATTAACAATAAACATTTTATAATAAACATAGCGGATATCATCATTCTTCACCCTGAGGCATTAACACATTTCTCAACAGAGACTAACAGTACCTTCCCTGAACTATCTCCTTTTAGGGAAAGTACATCATATCTCACTGACATCAATTCCTGCACCATATCTAGACATGAAATCAGCATTTATATGTTTTGTCCCTGCCCTGTGGGACACAGTAAATAAATAAGGCTGAACAGCTAAGTACCACCGCATCATACCATGATTTTTTCTCTCATTTGGTGCAACCAGCAGAGGGGGTTGTGATCAGTTACAACCTTAAGTTCAGCCCCCCACAAGTAATATTTCAGAGACTCAATAGCCTACTTCAGAGCTTAGCATTCTTTCTTTATGGTAGCATACCTTCTCTCCCTCTCATGTAGCTTCCTGCTAATATACATGATCAGATGTTCTTACCCATATATTTTCTGAGATAATACTCCCCCAGTATCATTCTCTACTGCATTGGCTTGAACCTCAAACACTTGGTTGAAGTCAGGGTTTTTTAATACAGGAGCTCTGCATAGAATTGTTTTGATATTCCTAAATGCCTCATCACAAATAGGGGTCCATGTGGCTATAAACCAACTGGGCACTGCCTGTCAGGTGCGGTGCCAGTCAAACAACCCACTGTTCCCTTGGCCAATGCGCATGTTCGAGCAACCCTCTCAAATGTTAAGAGGTAGGCCTCAATGTCACCACTGTCTGAAAGTTTAGACAGTTTAATGTCTTTGGGGCTACTGGCTCTTTCTGTTTGCCCTGCATTAATGGCATGTAAGACCCTCATGGTATCGGCCCATTTGGCATCTTGACTTCTCTGCTCAATGTCTCTTTCTCTCCACTAAGTGTCTCTATCTCTCCACTAAGTGTCTCTATCCCTCTACTAAGTGTCTCTATCCCTTTTCATCTGTACCTCTTTTATGCAGAGCCATTTCAACAACTCCCCATGTCCTCAGGTAGAGCATATTTAGGAGGAAGCAGTTCCCTTGATTATTACACATCCTCTTGCATCTCTTCATTATCTTCAGGCTTGGCCTTCCTCTGAGCTCCCAGGTCTAGTCCAGGCATCAGCTTCTCCCCCAGTCTGCTGGCCATGATTCTGGTCAGAACTCCATGGAGTTTCTTCCCCGGGTTCTCCTCTGGCAACTTCTGGTACATCAGTCCACCTGGGATAGCTGGGCGATATCCACCGAAAAAACATCCCTCTTCAGCCAGTTCAGATGCTTCAGGGAAGTTATCCTACTTCTGACACCAAGTCTGTGGAGGAGTTGTGGGATAACAGATGGACCAGACACCGAACTTCAGTTTCAACATACAATCTCTGTGTGATGTTTATTCAAACTACAGAAGGAAACCTTCAGCAATGGCATATTCCTTCTCTAATACATCAGTTTGCAGCAACAGACTATGTATGTCCTTCCTCTGCACTTGTCAGCATCTATGAACTCACTGATCTACTGATCTAACTTATCTCTTGAGATTTAGCCTCCCCTATGCTGGCCTTGTTTGCTTGGGTGGTGAGGGCTCAAATGAAAACAAAAAAATAACAAAAGCTAAAGACAAAGAACCTCAGTGCAGAAGCACTGAAACAAGGGTTATCACAAAGGGCATTAACAATAAGCCAAGTTTCAAAGAAACACAACATCACACATACTTCCATAATGCAAAGCATCATGGGATATATGCAGATCACCATGAAATTTCAGACTTGTTCAGTTTACAGCAATTTGCATGAATTTTAAGTAGCACAACTAACTTAATTTTTATCACACAGTCTCCCAGTAACTTTTTACCTTTATCAAAAACATCTAGTGCCATGGCATTTTCAACATTTACAGGTTTCATAAACATAAGGTATATACATCAAGTTATTTTATGACATAGTGCTATTATATACTAAACCCAACAATGATTAACACAGCCTGTTGTTTTATATCAGCTCAGAGGTCAAAACAATAACCTCCCTATACGAGGATCTGAGAGGGAAAAGAAAAATTAAAGAGGACACTGTAGCATAGTCAAGAAAGGGAAGGGGTGTCCATAGGTGGCCAACCTTATGGACTAGAAATGGTAAAGAATAGATTAAGCTAAGAAACAGAAGAACTGTTGTAACAGATTTAAGAAACGGTCGGTCCTCAAAAGTGGCAGGAGCTCCCTGTCACAGGGAATATGGCACCTAAGTCTGAGGACAGCAGATGATGATTTGTGCTTCATGTTCAAAATACTCAAGGACACTGAATTAACAAATATAATGGGACTTCGGTACAAGGAATTTAGTTATAAACTGAGAGAACATAGATGACAATTGATAATACCCCAAGAAATGAGCTCAGGAAACTTGCCTATATCCCCAGAACAGTCAGATTATGAAATCAGTTGCCAGGAGATTTGGTTCATGTACCAAATTTAACTGGCTTTAAGTTAGCCTTTGATAAGTTTATACAGGAGGATAAACTTAATGGGTATATCCATTAATGGGTATAACCATTACTGTAGGTACATTAGGGAGCATAGAAAGGTTAAGGGAGGAATAGTGAAGATTAATAAGGGAGAGGGGAGGTGGGCAGAGGGAGACAGTGAAAAGACAGAGTTACTGAATGAATACTTTTGCTCAGTATTCACAAAAGAAGACGAGGAGGAGTTACCTAAACTAGACAATAGAAGCACTCTGGGTAGGGGGGTTGACACCAGTCCATTTACAGAAGAAAGAGTCCTGAAAGAACTCCTAAAACTCAAGATGGACAAAGCAATGGGGCCTGACAGGATTCACCCCAGAATCCTAAAAGAACTAAGGAGGACCTAGTGACACCACTGACCACACTTTTCAACAAATCATGGGAGGATGGGGTGGTACCTGAGGACTAGAGGATGGCAGATTGATTCCCTTCACAAAAGTGGGAGCAAGGCAGAAGCAGGAAACTACAGACCTGTAAGTTTGACCTCAGTGGTAGGGAAAATGATGGAATCACTTCTGAAAGAAAGAATTGTTGAGTACCTAGAGAATTGGCACAGGGACCAAAAGCAGCATGGATTTACAGCAGGAAGGTCATGTCAGATGAATCTAATATATTTATTTGACTGGGTGACCAAAGTAATAGACCAGGAGGGCTGTGGATATGGCCTACCTAGACTTTAGCAAGGCATTTGACACAGTCCCACACAAAGATTGATAATCAGTTAGCCAGCCTGGGAGTAGGTCCCAGGGTGGTAGCCTGGTAGCAAACTGGCTGTACAACAGGACACAGAAGGTAATAGTGAATGGAACACATTCCGAAGAAAGGGGGGTCACTAGCTGAGTACCTCAGGGCTCAGTACTAGGTCCAGTCCTCTTTAACATCTTTATAGGTGACATTGCAGAGGGTCTGGAGGGAAAGGTATGCCTCTTTGCAGATGACACAAAGATCTGTAGCACAGTTGATACACAAGGGGGGTAGAAAGGTTGAGAAGGGACTTGGCAAGGTTGGAGGAATGGTCAGACATATGGCAACTTAGATTCTATGCAAAGAAGTGCAAAGTAATGCACCTGGGAAACAAAAACCCAGGAGAAGAGTACACACTAGCAGGGGAGGTACTAACAACAGCAAAAATGGAAAGGGACCTGGTGGTAGTCGTATTAGATGATCTAAAGGTGGGTAAGCAATGTGAGAAGTCAGTAAGGAGAGCCAGGGGGATACTGGGATGCATAGGAAGGGGCATCACAAGTAGAAAAAGGGAAGTGGTTATCCCTCTGTACAGACAGTTGGTGAGACCCCATCTGGAGTACTGTGTGCAGTTTTGGAGACCCCATTTACGCAAGGACATAGACAGGATGGAAGCAGTCCAGAGGAGGGCAACTAAAATGGTGCAGGGTCTGCATCAGAAACCATATGAAGAGAGACTGAGAGAGCTTAAATGTATACCCTTGATTAAAGGAGGGATGGGGGGACATGATAGAAATGTTCAAGTACCTCAAGGGAATCAACAAAGTCCAGGAGAGTAGCATCTTTCAGAAAAAGAGATGTGTAAGAAGAAGGGGGCACAATTTAAAGATAGAGGGGGATGGTCTCAGGGGTAATGGAGGAAATGTTTTTCACTGAGAGAGTGGTGGATGCATGGAACCGCCTTCCTGAGAGGCTGTGGGGTCTAAAACAGTGGAGGAATTCAAACATGCATGGGACAGACATAAGGCAGTTATAGTGGGGGGTGGCAGGAAGTAGGCTGTTGGTTAACTAAAATCTGCAGCTTATCCAGTAGGTAGGGAAATGGGCAGACTGGGTGGGCCAAGTGGTCCTTATTTGCCGTCAAAGTCTATGTTTCTATGTCTATATGTTTCTATATGTTTCTATGTAACCATTGAGTAGTGAGGACAGCATTTATGGGCACACGCCTACTACTGTCCTAAATCACAGTATTATTATGTTTTTCAAAGTTTTCTTTAAGGCATCAGCAGCTCTTTAAAGACCATAACAGAGGAAAGCCTGAAAGAAGACAGGTAATAACAACTCTGGGCATGGCAAGTTGCAACACAAGATGAAACGTATGCAGCCATCATTGCAGTAATTAATGGAGAGCCGATACATAGCAGAAGAGATAATGCTAGAAAAAGTACTGTGTGATGTCTCTGGTACTGATTCCAGGTTAGAACAACCAGCCACAGAATGGCAGTTGTTCATATCCATCACATACTTTGACTTTCATACTGAGAGGGAGGTGACATGAGGCATGTGATATATTTGAACAACAAAGAACACACATACCTTATTTTTAGAATTAGTCATCTTTGCCTCTTCATTGAAGATGTCTGTCTCTGCTTCTGGTAGATTGTGTGTGTGTGATGTTTTTTTCTCTTCACTCATGTCTGGTGAAGGTTCTTCTACCTCAGCTGGAGACATAACCTTCTCATACAATGCTTCCTTCCAGTCTTCAGGGATGGCACTTTCTGGCATGATTTTCATCATCTGGTTCTTGGAGGATCCAGCACTTGAGAAAAGTACATACTGTTCCCTGGTAAACATCTTGCTGACATGCTTATCCTCTGAAAGGATATGAAGTAAGGTCCGAGTAATCTCAATGTCTTCTTTTTTTTTTTTTTAGTTTATTAGTCTAGGAATTAATACCTTTGAGCCAGGGCTCTTTTACAAAGGTTCCACATCACAAAGAACATTTAACAAAGCACGATACACATTACAGGTAAAACCAGACAGGAAAGTTACATCATAAATTTGCTATTAACAGTTTAAGGCAGTAACGTTTTTAAGTTTCATAGAAAAACAAGCTATAACAGGTTCAAGCGAGTAGACAATTTCGAGGTTAAGGAAACTTCCAGGGAGAGGGTGATCATTAGGCACCAAAAGGAGGCTAGAGAGGAGGGAAAGGTGGTGAGCGGGAGAGTAAGTGAGAGGACAGGAAAAAGGGGAGTGAGTTTGGGTGGGAGACAAGAAGTAGTAGAGGTACCAGAGGGTTCATTAGTCAGGAGGAAGAGGCCTCAGATGTGAGGATGGACATGAGGAGGAGTAGTAGTCTTTATCTAGCAACAATCACAGTTGCTAGTGGTGGTGAGGTGGGCATAGAGCATGGATTTGAAAGCTTCAAGCCGAGGTTGAGGATAGAGTAGGTGGACTAAGCGCATTGAACCATGTCGGGGCCCTGTATCGAAAGATCTTTGTCCCTGTGCAGTCCGGTATCTCGGAACCAGGAAAGGCTGGCGCTCAGATCTGTGGAGGGTCGGAGCCAGGATTCAGTCGGAGTAGGTTTTGAATACATAATGGAGTCAGTCCCAAGATAGATTTTTTTCCATTGTGCAGGTGAGATAAATAAGACGATTTGATAGGTTCAACCAGCCTGATTCATAGTACAGATCACATGTGTGAGTCAGTCTTTGAGCCCCGGGAGGAGCCGTAGTTTTATTTAGAGTGATTGAGATACCATAGAGTGGAGGTAGTTGAGCCATAAATAATAAGGCCATAGTCAATGATTGAGATTATGGAACTCTGTATAGCTATTCTCAATGCCGCTTGATTTAGAAATTGATGGTTACGGAATAGTATTCCAAGGCTAGTTCACTGTTTTCGCAGTGTTGTCAATGTGGGTTGCAAAGGTGAGCCCTTGGTCAAAAGTGATGCCAAGGTATTTGAAAGTATTTATTTGGTCCAGTGTAATTCCCGCAGAGGTTTGTATGGTGAGTGGAGTATGCCTATTTTTGTTTTGGTGATTGGAGAAGAGCATGGCTTTTGTTTTATTGTGGTTTAGCACAAGTTTACTATCCAGGAACCACCTTTCAACACTAGAGAAAGCAAGTTGCAGGCTTTTTCGTAGGGAGTTTGGATCCTTGTGGGAAGAGAGAATTACAGCATCATCAGCGTATAAGATTATTTTCTCCTGGCAGATATCTGGGAGGGAGTTAAGAACAGGCTAAAGAGGAGCGGTCCAAGAATTGATCCTGTGGTACACCCGAGAGAACTGGTTTGAAGTCGGAGAGTTCATTAGAGATTTTTACAGCCTGTGACCGATTGGACAGGTAACTTTTACCTAAGCACAAGGACCTTCGGCCAGGCCTAGGCTAGAAAGTAGGGAGGTAAGTAGGCCATGATGGACTGTGTTGAAAGCTTTGTAAGATCGATAAAGACTGCACCTGTTTGGCACCCTTTGTCCAGGGCTGAGGGACTTCTCCAGAGAAATCAAGTAAGGCTGTTGTTGTACTATGTCCTTTCCTAAAGCCGTGCTGTTGATTACAGAGTAGATTGTATTTGTCCAGGTAATCAGAGAGTTGGTCTGCCACTATTCGTTCAAGTGCTTTGGAGAGGGGAGGGAGTATTGATATTGGTCGATAGTTTCCTGTTGAGGTTTTGTCCCCCCCCTTTGTGCACTGGCGTAACTATGGCAGATTTCCATTTGTTGGGAAATTGACTTTGGCAAAGTGACAGATTAAGAATTTTTGCAAGGGGGAATTACTTCATCCAGGGTGAGACAGGATTTTTAGATCTAGCGGTCACTACTTGTTCTGGATTTGGAGCAGGCCTTTCTTATGTACTTGTGTGCTTCTGCACTTTGATTTTCTTGAAGTAAAATTGTGGTTTGTCACGAGGGTGTTTTGTGATACTAGGCTAGGCACAGGTAAGTCCGAGAAGAAATCTGGGGAGGACCCACTAAGGTCTGTGAATGTCTTATTAAGCGATCTGCAATAGACTTTGGGTCAAGAGTGGTGGATCCATCAACTTTCATAATGGTAGGTGACGATTTTGATTGTTTACCCATTATGTTTGGATGTTGTCCCAAAAGCTCTTCCATCACCCCAGGTGGATCTCAGGGCATTTTGAAATAGGCGCTTTCATTTGCCTAATTTGTGAGGTACATCTATTTCGTGCATGCTTGTATTTTAGGGTATCATGAGGTGAGCCTGTGTCTCTGGCAACTGCCCAGAGGTGGTCCCAACCTTGAGCTTGGCAAGTAGTTTGGCAGTAATCCATGGATTTGATAGCGCTTTGATTTTACATTTTTTTACTGGGGCGTATAAGTCGCATGCAGAGTTGAAAGATTTAATGAAGTATTCTAGTGCGGTATTAATATCAGTTGATTCAAGGATGGCGTCCAGTCCTGTTGTAGATGGGTTTTCAACTTGATAAGATTCCCATAAGGCAATACTCTGCTTGTTATAACTTTGGGGGGTGGCTTGAGAAATTTATTAGACCAGGTACAGGACACTGGGGAGTGGTCACTGAGGGAGTCAGGGAGGACTTTAATGTTTTTATCCGTCAGGGTGATTTGTGAGAACCCAGTCAATAAGGGTGCTTGTACCAGTTTTGTAATTTTTCCGGTGGGGAGGTTACCATCTGAGTCAGGTTTGCTGCTAGGATGTCATCTTGTAAGAGCCAGTGTCAGAGGCGCAGTAGTTTATGTTGAAATCCCGAGGAGGAGGAGCTCATTTTCAGAGGGCTGCAGACTAACAAAATCAAGTACAGACTTAATACTGGCACGGTGGTCTTTTGGGGGATATAGACTGCGGCCACTGTGAGAACTTTGTTTTGTGCCAAGAAGCAGTTTGATAGGGAGGAGTTGCATCTGCGTGATATTTGTGGGGGTGAAGCTGCCGCATTGACAGGAGAGGTTGTCCTTTATGTAGATAGCACAGCCCCCACCTTTCTTGCTTGCCTGGTCGAGTCTGAAAAGATTGTAGCCTTCAAGCGAGACCGCATGATCCGGGGTGCTGGGAGATAGCCAGGTTTCCACAATGGCTAGTATATCAAGGGTTTTTTTCCAGCGAGAGTTTGAAGAGATGCCAATTTGGGAAGGAGGTTGCAGATATAGGTTGCAGATATTTAGAGTGATAATGGAGAGACCACTACCAACTTTCCCTGTTTTTGTCGGCTTCAGTGCAACAGGACCAGGTTTGGTGTATCCCACCAGATATTAAAAGTAGGAGGAGCAGGAGTTTCAGCGATGCCATCTGAGTTCATAATAGGTTGGAGTGAGTTTCTGCTTGTACTTTTAAGATGCTTGGATTGTCTTCTGGAGTCCCAGTAGAGGGTGATCGTTAGTGAGTTATAATGATGTGGCAGTTTCCAATTAGGAAATATGGCCTTGCACCCAGGTATTAATTGGGTGATGTTTGTTTAAGACTTCAGAGTAAAAGCCATGGTACAATGTTTCGGTAGTAGTATAGAAAGGTGAGAGTAGGTGGAGGGGTAGGGTAGGCGGAGGGGGGGAGTTGGCATAAAGGGAAAAGGAGGGTGAGGGTGAGCAGGAACAGGTGGTGGGGACTAAGCCAAAGCATTTTTTTAGCTAGGCAGGAGAGAGCCGAGAAGTAGTGTGGGCTAGGCAGTCGGGGGGGGGCGAGCAATAGGAGGGTGGTGGGGTACAGATTTTAGTGGGCTAAGGTGGATAGCTAAGCACTATGGCGAAGTACAGAGAAAAATGAAAAAAAAAAGACTGGGAGGGTTTGGTGCCAGAGGGTTTAAGAGAAGTACTATAGTACTGTTGAGATCCAGGATCACATAATATGTTAAAGTTCCTGAAAGGTGATAAACTGTGGCCTGGGCATATGCAATGTAAAACTTTTGTCTATATGTTTCTTTGTTCTTCAAAGTCCTCAGAGATAAGTACAATACCTTGGAGTAGGTCAGACAGTAGGCATATGCAATGTGTGAAATCCTTTTGTTTCTATGTTTCCTTTGATCTTCAAAGTCCTCAGAGACAAGTACAAAACCTCTGGAAAAGGTCAGACAAAATGTTGATTCAGTCACAAATGTGTTAAAATTCCTTTGTTCTTTAAAGTCCACAAGTGCAGTTGCTTTAAGAGTGGTCAGATGAGAATGTTGAAAATGTTGATTCAGTTGCAGGACCCAGCATCACCATGTTTGTAAGACTAGTTGTAAGGCATATGCTTCCTTGGGGAGGCTTCAAGAAAGTTGATTTAAAATTAAAAGCTGATACCTGATGATGGCGATTTGCAGAAATTCAGTCCAGGAGACTTTCACCAATGTTGTGTGCAAGAATGGCACAGGTATTCCCAGCAGAAAAACATGTAAATGAACAAAAACTAACCTACAGACACAGACAAGCACAAACAGCCACCCACACAGCCCCAGGAGGAGGAGCTAGCTTGATTCTTAACAGGGTCTCTCTGGGAAGTGGGGAATACATGGCACAGAAAGACATGATGGTAAAGTAACTGGCATTACAACACTCACACTGGATGACTTGCTGCTGACCTCCCTCATGAATGCCTCAAAGAGTTCCAGAATCTGAACTAGTGCCCCGACCATCATCCAGTCCCAACAGCATAATATCTGATCCACTGATTTTGAGATGGAGCAGATAATAGTTAATTGCCAGCCTCTGCTGCTGGAACCTCTGCAGCATATAATAATAGAGTTCCGTTGAGTGGCAGCACCCTGTTTAAGTGCATGCTCAGGCAGGTGTTTATTATCTAAATGCAGCGCAGCTTCTTGCATGCCTTCACAGACTGCAAGATGTGACTGCATATGGTTTTGATGGCCTTATCACATCCTTCACCAACTTGTTCTGTGACATGAAGCCCTTTACTGCAAGACTGATGCAATGGGCTAGGCAGGACACATATCTCTGTCTTCCATCTTCCAGTGCTTTGACTATGTTGTGGGCATTGTCAATGACTACCATCCTAGGTTCAAGTCCATCAGGCAGTAGCCATGAGGAGTATACTTGTTTTAAATCCACCAGCAAGTTTGCTGAGGTATGATCTGATATAAAGTCAGATTCACATAGCACAGCCTGTGTCTGGTATACAGGTGTCTTGGAAGTGGTAGGATGTTGATCATCAAATGATACCCAGTGAGCTGTCACTGCCATACAGTCCATGACTTGCCCACACCCAAATGTCCACATATCGATGTGCACATTCTTGCATAATGAAATGTTGCTGGATCTATTTATTTCATGTCATATGCTGTCATACAGCCAAGCCATTGCCACTCTTATAAAAAGAATGGCATGATGGGACACTGCATCAGGATTCCACTGATGCCATAAATTTATAGAATCTGAGAACTAGAGGCAAATGAAAATGGTAGCAAGTTCATAACAATCATTTCAGTGGGTGCTGCGTTGATTTATTTTGCACAGCTGTGTGCAGGGGTGAATTTGTTGTTTCTCTTGACAAATTCAAGTAATGTCATCTGCTACCAGGATGCTGGAGGTGGTGCACTATGAGTAGTGCCACTCTTGGTCTTCCTCGATAGATGTAGGGTTCTTATTATGTGTGCAAACTGATGGAAATGATGATCCTTATGGGATCTGCCTCCATCATTGCCTGTGCCTTTCTGAGGCTGGAAGCTTGAACTATCTCCCTCCTCCTTAAGGCTGATAGTTGAGATAGTAGTGGTGTCTTCACTTTATCCCTGGGCCATGTCAAACCAATCCCTCTGATGCTTTGAACATAGGTGGTTAAGCATGCCAGACATACCCAGTGTAATAGTCAGTCAACCACGACTCAAGCTTTTGCCACATATCTTACAGACTGCTCTGATCATTTTCTTCATCCTTTTCTTGAAAATAAGCCATACATCAGAGCAGTCTTGACCAGCTCTTCAGCATCATGATGCAGACTTTTTAGGCAAGGGTTCTTCATGTTCATGTTCATCATCACCAGTACCACACCAACCAGAGCCACCAGCATCACCTTTCCTTGGATGCTGAGGTGACACATGTGAACTGGAAGACTTCCAATTGGGTGCTGAAGAACCTCCACTGAGTCCGCTTTCCCTCTGATTAGTACTAGCAGTTGTTGTCTCCCACACAACTCTTCAGATGCTATGTCATCAGCATCATTGCCCTCTTCTTCCTCCTTTTGCTGCTTATGGGGTGGAATATAATTGGTGTCCATGTCATCATCAGTCACATCCTCCTAGGGTTCACCCTCCTCTACATCCTCCAGGTTAACAGCATGGACTGCTGTATGCATCCTAAATGTCTGTCTTCCACTGTGGATGGTAATTGCTAGCTGCTTTTTCTTCACAATCACGACCATGTGATGAGATATCAGAGACTTGTCTTCAGGAGTAGAATCAACATAAGCATGGTGAGACTGCAATGTACATCCAGATTTACTGACCTTTAACTTGGTCTGCTTAGTGGACTTCAGGACCTGATTAATGATCTTCTCTTTAGAAACAGTGCCACTGCCACGAGTTCCAGACTTGCCCAGTAAATTCACCTTCTCACACTCCTCCACCATTCTACACTCAGCTGCATGCTGCTTGTCACTAACATGTGACATTTCTTTTCACTGTATATGCACCAGAAAAATTCCAGAATAATTACAAAATGTACTACAAACAGAAGACTGAGAGAGACAGTTAAGCAAAGCCTGTGTGCTGAGAATTAAGTCACTGAGATGTTAGTGAGATTTACACTAAGTGAAATACTAAAACTGGTTCTCCTATACAAGCATCAGTAAAAAAAATGAGAAGATTTAATTTAACCCAAATATGTTACACAGTAGGACACTGCAGTCATACACAAGTCAATCAAACACAGGAGAAAGACAAGGAGACTGAAAAAGAGGCAGAGCTGAGATCATCCAAATGCTGGATTCTGCTTCTGCCAGAGAACAGGCTGAAAACACCAAATAGGAGGAGCTGCTGTCATAACTATACTTTTCTACTAGGATTAAAGAACTAGAACTCTACTACTGGGACCTTCAATTTAGGTTAAAAACAAAACAAAACAAAAAAAAAGTTAGTGTATTTGTCTGAATTGGCTGAAGTGAATTGTCATATGTGCAGTTATGTAGATGTTCATCTCAGGTGGCTGAAGGGAATTATCTGTGCAATTAACGAAGTGTAGAAAGAGCTGTGAAGTAGGGGGAGTGGCTTAGCTAGAAATAAACCAGGTTAAAGCCAGATTTAAAAACTGCCTTAGATAGCTTCTGCTGGAGAACAGGCAAAGAACACCAAGAAGAAGAAGGAGCTGCTGTTATACCTATACTTCTCTACTGGGACTAAAGAACTAGAACTCTACTACTGGGTCCTTCAATTTAGGGTAAAAACAAAACAAAAAAAAGTTAGTGTGTTTGTCTGAGTTGGCTAAAGTGAATTGTTATATGTGCAGTTATCTAGGTGTTTGTCTCAGGTGGCTAAAGGGAATTGTTATCTGTGCAATTAACTAAGTGTAGAAAGAGCTGTAAAGTAGGGGAGTGGCTTAGCTAGAAGAAAGCCAGGTTAAAGAAAGATTTAAAAACTGCCCTAGATAGCTTCTGGCAGAGAACAGGCAGAGAACACCAAGAAGAAGAAGAAGGAGCTGCTGTTATAACTATACAGTACTTCTCTACTGGGACTATATTGCCCTCCTTCCCTCCCCACCACCCTAAGCCAGTTCTACTTTTATAGGCATAGGATTTGACTGACAACAGGAACGTCCTGTTTGGGAGCAGGGAGTGAGTGATCACAGAGCCACCAAAGACTCACCATCCTAGAAGGAAGAGTAGCTCTCCATCCCCCCCTTAGCTGCTGGAGGTCTGACTCTGAGCAAGTAAGGAGACTACTGAGAAACATAGGAACTTCTTGTCTCAGAACAGAAAGATCAGGAGATAAAAGGGCACAGAGGCAGTAAGTAAGTAGGGAGAAAAAATAAAAAATAAACAGAGGAAAGAGTAAGTATTCCAAGTAACAGTTAAGGGGCCAGAAATAAGACATGATGGGAATAGTGCAGTACAGTGGTTGTGGAGCAGCAGTCTTCTGGGAGACATTCGGAGGATGCAGTGTTGTCCCATCTGTAAGCACCTCTCTAGGCTGAGGGAGTAGGTTGCTCATCTTCAGACTGAGTTGGCCAGGACTTGGGGACCTCCTCTCCCACCCATGGACCACCAGGGCCACTGCTGTTGCCTCAGAGGTTGCCAAGAAAGAGGAGTGGTTGGACCACAGTGGGCTCACGGAGGGTGAGGGTGGTGGAACAGATGTGCATCCCTTCAGTTTCACCTCTTCACAATTCATATGCTATTCTGGCAAAGTGTGGTTCCTCTATGGAGGCACCCATAGTGAAGACCAAGGAGAATGCTGGGCACCTCTACAAAGAAGACCCACAGGGGGGTGGCATGGGACCCCACAAGGGAAGGAAACAACTCCTGATGGGGGACTCCATTGTTAGGGGGTAGAACTGGGGGAGAAAGGGGAGAGGGAGGTAAGGTGCCTGCCTGGCGCCATGACTTGGAAGAACAGGGAGCGAATCTTTAGGATCGCTGGAGCAACTACATGGAGGAGGGAGCTGGATGTCATTGTTCACCTAGAAACAAATGACCTGGCTGAGAAAGGAATCAGAGCAGTGCAGGAAGAGTTTGTGGAGTTGGGGAGGAGCCTTAGACAAGGAGCATGCACAGTAAGCTTCTAAGAGATGCTGCCTGTCTATGGGATGGATGAGGCTACGGTGCTCCACACCATGGGATTCAATCAGTGGTTGAAAAACTGGTGCAGAGCTCAGAGACTTGGCTCCACTGGGGACTGGGGTTCCACTTATAGTGAAGCAGGCCTATACTGGCGTGATGGTCTGCATCTGTCCAGGAGGGGAACCAGGATCCTAGGTGATAGGTTTAAATGCTTCATTGGCAATCATTTAAACTAGTCAAGGGGGAGTCACTGGAAAGGAGCAGGGAGATCTTAGCCCCCCCCCCAAATCAAGGTAATAAGTGAGGTAAACACCAAGATAGAGATTTCAATATGGAGATGGGCAGGGGTAAATGGAGAAAATGACAAAGGCTAAGGGCAGGGATGGAGCAAAAAAGGGTAAGGCCATCAAGATATGGAGGGTAATGAGTACCAATGCTGTAGTCTGAGCAACAAGCTCCCTGAACTTGTGGCCTTGATGGAAGAGGGATGCCTGGATATCGTAGCAGTCACAGAAACATGGTACACAGAGAACCATGACTGGGATGTTAACATCCCAGGGTACACAACCTACAGGAGAGACATAGAGGGTAGAAGAGGGGGAGGAGTAGCTCTCTATGTAAGGGAAGGGATAAAAGCAACAGAACAAAAGAGTAAACAGGTAGGAGAGGAGGCACTGTGGGTCACCTTAGAGATTGGAAATGGCACCACAATCCGCATGGGGGTTGTATACAGACCCCATGTCAGGAAGAGGGAATGGAGAAGGATATGATAGAAGGCATCCTTAGGATGGCAGAGAAAGGGGACATACTGTTGATAGGGGACCGAAATATGCCAGATGTTAACTGGAGCACCTTTGCTGCAGCCACATCCAAGAGCAGGTCCATTCTCAATGCCCTACAGGTGGCATGCCTCAGACAGCTAGTCTTGGAACCTACTCATGAGGGAGTAATCTTAGACCTCATACTTTCAAATGGGGACAGTGAGAGGATCTCAGATCTAGAAGTGGGTAGCCATCTGGGAATAAGTGACCACCAAACAGTGTGGTTCATGATAAACTCAGCAACAGAGTCAAGCCATACAAAAGTGAGGGTACTGGACTTCAGGAGGACTGACTTTGGCAAGATGGGAGAGTGCCTTAGAAAAGCACTAGCAAACAGGCTAGAAGGAGGGGTGGAGCAACAATGGGGAAACATCAAAACTGCCATCACAGAGGCAACAAGCCTTTGTATGAAGCAAATAAATCAAAATGAAAGAAAAGGCCACTATGGTTCTCAAAAGAGGGTGGTGGAAGGTTAGGGAGAAAAAGATAGCATTTAGAAAGTATAAGGAAACACAGAAGGAGCAGGACAAAGAACTGTACCAGTTAAGGCAGAAGGAAGCAGGGAGGGAAGTCAGAATAGCAAAGGCCCAAACTGAGGAAAAGATAGCCAACTTGGTTAAGAAGGGGGATAAAACATTTTATAGGTACATCAGGGAGTGTAGAAAGACAAAGGGAGGGATAGTGAGGCTGAATATAAAGGACGGTGGGTGGGCAGAGAGGGACAGTGAAAAAGCAGGGATACTGAATGAATACTTCTGCTCAGTATTCACAAAAGAGGAGTAGGGGGAGGTGCCTAATCCAATTTAACAGAAGTACTCTGGATAGAGAGGTTGATCCCAGTCCTTTCACAGAAGAAAAGGTTCTGAAAGAACTCCTAAAACTGAAGGTGGACAAAGCAATGGGGCCTGATGGAATTCACCCCAGAATTCTAAAAGAATTAAGGGGAGAACTAGTGACACCACAGACAACCCTTTTTAACAAATCATGGGAGGATGGTGTGGTACCTGAGGAATGGAGGAAGACGGATGTGACTCCCGTTCACAAAAGTGGGAGCAAGACAGAGGCAGGAAACTACAGACCTGTCAGTTTGATCTCTGTGGTAGGGAAAGTGAAGGAAAGAATTATTGAATATCTAGAGGCCAATGGGACGCAGGACCCAAGGCAGCATGGGTTCACAGTGGGAAGGTCATGACAGATGAATCTAATTGATTTATTTGACTAGGTGACCAAAGTAGTAGACTAGGGAGGGGCTATGGACATGGCCTACCTAGAATTTAGCAAGGCATTTGACACAGTCCCACACAAAAGATTAATAATCAAATTAACCAGCCTGGGAGTGGGTCCCAGGGGTAGCCTGGGTAAAACATTGGCTGGACGACAGGACACAGAAGGTTATTGTAAATGGAGTCCACTCTAAAGAAAGGGGGTTACTAGTGGGGTACTGCAGGGTTCAGTACTGGGTCTGGTCCTTTTTAATGTCTTTATAAGTGACATTGCAGAGAGACTGGAAGGAAAAGTATGCCTCTTTGCAGATGATACAAAAATCTGCAACATGGTTGATACACAAGGAGGCTTGGAAAGGATGAGAAGGCACTTGGCAAGGTTGGAGGAATGGTCAGGAGTATGGTAGCTTGGATTCAATGCAAAGAAGTGCAAAATAATGCACCTGGGAAACAACAACCCAGGGGAAGATTACACAGTGGGGAGGGAGGTAGTAACAACAACAAAAATGGAACGGGACCTGGGTTAGTCATATCAGATGACCTTGAGGTTCACAAGCAATGTGAGAAGGCAGTAGGGAGGGCTGGGGGGATACTGGGATGTATAAGGAGAGGCATCACTAGCAGAAAACAGGAAGTTGTTATCCCTCTGTATAGACAGTTGGTGAGTCCCCATCTGGAGTACTGCGTCCAGTTCTGGAGACCCCATCTCCGCAAGGACATAGACAGGATGGAGGCAGTCCAGAGGAGGGCAACTAAAATGGTGCAGGGTCTGCAAGAGAAGCCATATGAGGAGAGACTAAAGGAGCTTAATATGTATACCCTTGAGGAAAGTAGGGAGAGGGGGACATGATAGAAACCTTTAAGTACCTCAGTGGAATCAACAAAGTCCAAGAGGGTAGCATCTTTCAGAAAACGAGATGTGCAAGAACAAGGGGACACAATTTGAAGATAGAGAGGGGACGACTCAGGGCAATGTGAGGAAGTATTTTTTTCACAGACGGGGTGGTGGACGCATGGAACAGCCTTCCTGAGGAGGTTGTGGGGTCTAAAACTGTGGGAGAATTCAAGAATGCATGGGACAGACATAAGGCAATTCTTGTGGGGGGTAGGAAGAAATAGGCTGTTGGTTAACTAGGACCTGCAGCTTATCCTGTTGGTAGGAGAATGGGCAGACTAGGTGGGCCAAGCAGTCCTTATCTGCTATCAAAGTCTATGTTTTTATTTTTTACGTTTCTATGGATTCCCTCTGGGCCAAACAGTCTTTTACTTTTCCTGAGGTTTCTTCATTTTTTATGCAGTGGATTCCCAGTGTCTTGAATTCCTCTCAACTGTGCAACATCACAAGGGGCACTGGAGTTGCACCCTCTTATTTCACATCCAAAGGGCTTCTGTTCCACATTTAAAAGGTGCTGCCCCACAGTGTAGGCTACCACTGTAAAGCACAGCTATCATTAATTCACTTTGCTCACTGCAGAAAAGTGAATTTGCCCACTACGTTCTGAGGTTATGTTCAGTCTCTAAGATTAGATGGTAAATGTGTACAGCATTTTGTCTCTTTCTTCCCCTTCCCTTTGCAGAAGAAGGACTCATATTTGAGTGAAGAAAGGATGACAGATAGGGTACTCAGTACAATCTCGTGAGCAACTGTCAAGTTTGAACTGATTTGACACTACGTAAAAATCAGTCAGCAAAAGATCACTAGTTCTTACTTGGTTCTTGATATACTACATGGAAAACAGCTATCTCTAGCTTCTCAGTAGGAAACTTTTGGCATGGTGTTACTACTTTTCACAGTACCTAAAACTCCGTATCCAAGCCGGAGACCCCCGCCCTCACCCTCTTGTGTTGGAAGAGCTGAATCGAGCCTGTCTCAGTCCTTCTCCATGCTGTAAACAGACAGGCAGCCCAGAATAAAAAATAGAAAACACAAGATGTCTCATTCAACTTGCTTCAGCCCCATTCACAGCTCCAGACAATGCCAGCTCTGTGTACCCTGGTTGGGGAAGGAGTGTTAGGATGGGGAAGGGGAGCCAAAGGAGAATTTTTTTTTAACTCCTCATCTATTTTTGAGAAAAACAAAATCTCAGTGTGTTAACCCTTTGTTTCTCTGTTCTGGTATGCTTTCTCACATCAATCAAAAGCAGCAGTGGGCAAAAAACGAGAAAGGTTATTTACTGGTTGCCACAGCTACCAGGAAGGGCCATTGTGAATGGATTAACTAAAGTTTAATTGCAGTCCTTAACAGTATGCAACAGTGAAACTTTCAAACACTCCAGACATCAGCTTCATAGTCTGGTATGTCCAGGCTTTCCCAAGCACTGCTTGTAGCACTGCTGGAACTCTAACTCATCATTTCTAATAATGGAGTGCCCATATACTTAGTTATTGAATGTTATTTCAGCCAGGTGGGCAAGCAGAGATTAGTTATACAATCGCACCTTCAATTGCAACTTGTGTGTGTGTTGGGGGGGGGGCAAGGGAAGTCAGGGACACAAAGGGAACAGGTGTAAGAAAAAAGGCAGAACATCCACAGACACTAATGCCTTTATCCACCTACAGTATATTAGCTGAACATTATATTTAGCTTTCAGGCTACATATACTTTATATATCTACAGGGAATAGACAGGCTTGACACAAAATATTCAATGTATGAGGAGGCAATACCATAACTCTGAAGTGGCAGAGTCACAAGTGAGTTATGAAAGTCCTGCTCCCACTCAAGTGATGATGAACTGCTTATTTTGAGGTATTGCATATTTGGTATATAGAGTACATCTGTGTGTACCAGTTATAACTTTCAACATACAAACATACAAAAACGCCAGCAGAAACAGGCCTCATGGTCTATCGAGTCTGTTCGACTGTGAAGCTAGCCCTTCAACTTGCAGTTGCCCCACCCACCCTCCCTCCTCACAATTGCCCCCCCTCACTCTGTCCCATCCCTCTTAAAACAGTCTACCATGCTACAGGCTACCACCTCCTCTAGAAGAGTATTCCACTTATCCAACACCCTCTCAGTGAAATAATGTCTCTGGATTTCCCTCCTGAATCTTCCCCTCCAACCTCATCTGGTGCCCCCTGTGACCCTCCCCTTCTCATCTGGAAAATTCCTTATTTACTAGTCTTGTTAATCCCCTTTAAATATTTAAAGGTTTCGATTATGTTCCCCCAATCCCTCCTCTCCTCCAGGGAATACATGTTCAGCTCACCCAGCCTCTCCTCACAGGAGTATCTCTTTAATCCCTGGATCATCTTTGTCGCCCTTCGCTGTATACCTTCCAACAATCTGATGTCCTTCTTCAGGAATGGGCACCAGTATTGCATGCAGTATGCCAGGTGTGGCCTGACCAGTGACCTGCAGAGGGGCAGGATCACCTCCCTATTTCTTGAGGAGATTACTTTGTGTGTGATTTGCCTGTTTTTGTTTGAGCTGAACTGCTAGTTTCAGTGATGTACACTATTATTGTGATATCATCATCATCATAGAAACATCTATATACAATAAATATTATTATGGCAAAGAAGAAACACAGAAACATAGAAAGACATAGCAGAAAAAGCAGTGTTGCTCAGATAGTATCCTAGAAATCAGGATACCAACAGATACCTCAAATTTGGCCAGATAGTTGCTGTGGTAGGATAGCAGTGCTATCTGACCATGGATCCTATCAGCTAGGATGCCTGGTTCCTAACCAGTATCCCTCTCTGTCTGGCGCTGAATCCTAACTATCTGCCCTAGGAACCATGGATCCTAACTAGGATACCTGGATCCTAACCAGGATCCATCACTATCTGGCCCAGGATCCTAACTATCTGTTCTAGGAACCATGGATCCTAACTAGGATACCTGGATCCTAACCAGGATCTATCACTATCTGGCCCAGGATCCTATCTGCTCTAGGATCCATGGATCCTAACTAGGATACCTGGATCCTAACTAGGCTCCATCACTATCTGACCCTGGATCCTGCATCTGTCTTTGGCAGGCTATCTGGTAGGATCCAAGTCAGGATACCAGCACTATCTAACAGATTGTGGTAGGAGCCACAAAAGCACTATCTGAGCAACACTAAGAAAAAGGAAAGTAGGCCCATCTAGCCTGCCCTGTTTTCCCTGCCTACACTAAACCCTGGACTCTGGCTGCAGATGTCCTTCCTCACCCTTACCTCTATTTATTATACCCATGTGCCCATTCCACACGTTTGAAGCTCCCCACTGTCTTTCCTCCACCACCTATTCTGGCAAGCTGTTTTGAGCAACTACCACCCTTTCTTTGAAGAAGTATTCCCTCACATCCCTCTTAAACTACACCCTCAAGGTTCATCGCATGCCCCCATGTTCCGGTGCTCCTCCTCCTACTCTGAAAGACACTCCCCTCCTGCACCTTGTTCACCCTTGTGAGGTACTTATAGGTCAAAATCATGCCCCCTCTCACTCCTCTCTCCTCCGGGGAGTACATTTTGAGCTCCTGCAGCCTCTCCTCATATGGTTTCTTGTACAACCACAACACCATTTTAGTAGCCATCCTCTGGATCACCTCCATCTTGTCAATGTCCTGGAGGAGGTGTGGGGCTTATAGAGCTAGACACAGTACCCCAGGTGGGGTCTCACAAGTGAGTGATACAGAAGCAACATCACTTCCCTTGTAAGTAGTAAGACACGACAGGGTGTGCATTCAACAGTTCTAGCGCACAGCCAAGAGTATAGTAAGGCACAAGGCCACAGGCTTAGTGCTTTTAACCCCTAGCAATGCATTAGAACTGTCTAATGCCACCCTGTCATGTCTTACTGCTTACAAATTTTTTTGCCTCCATATCGCTCACTTGAAGTACTGTGTCCAGTTCTGGAGACTATATATCCCCAGAGTGTCTTATTGCACTTATAAAATTGGTCCCTGTATTTTAGATAAATGAAAACCTGAAATCTGTGGGCCTGATTTTCAAAGAGAACACAAGGCTTGCATCAAACCTTGTGCCAAACCCATTTTTTGGCAGAGCTGCGCCAAACACCTTTGTCACAACTGCACCTGATTTTCTATTCTCGGGCACAATTGTGACAGTTTCCTCACTTTACTGGAGCTTGCATCAAATGTTTTGCAAAAGCCCATAAAAAGGGTCCCATGAATGCCACAAGCTAGACCAGAGGGAAGCTGGTCTTACTTGTGGCACTTGGCACAAGGGAGTGAAAATCCTGATCGCCAGCCAGGAGAATGCCACAAGCCCTGTTCACCACATGAACGGCACACCAGGGGCTTGAGGCATTCTCATGGGCTTTGAAAATCTTGCCCTATATGTTTAAATATTAAAAAACTAAAACCTGTTGCTTAGTTTTTAATAAAGTGGTTCCTCCTCTCTGTTGCAGTGTTAGTCTTTTCTTTTTTGCTTTAAGTTTTTTGATCTTAGTAGGATTCCAGAGGTGTAGTTTTCTGTAGTTCAGCAGTGTTATCATAACATCCAGCACCCCCCCCTCCACAACCCTGTGCCATTACTGAAATCACATTTTTTTTTAAATGTCCTCGGAAGTTCATCTGAGGTCAGAGCAGCGGGGCAAGCCACCAACAGAACAGAAGCTGCAGAAAAGTGTCAGCAAGTCAAGTTTAAAAACTCCCTTTAGTTTTAAATGGAAGAATTCCAACAAGAGAGAGCCAAAATGTCAGCAGTGCTGAGCCAATGCACATGGGTAGAAGGCAACCAGCCCCATGTGAGAAGTGAACTACAGGAAAGTCTGCGTGCATTAGAGGGAAGAAGTAGCACCTAAGTACCCAAAGTGAGCCTTAGGAAATGCAGTTTTATTGTCAGAAAGCAACAAACAGAGAAAGCTCACAGAGTCCAAAGTACACTATTGGCAATTATAATAAGGGTCTGAGAAATGGAGCTTTCTGATTGGCTGTAAACATTCTAACAGCCTTATGTTAATCTTTTATTAACATATATGTAGATGTAGAGCTTAATCATATGCTGAAGAAGGTTTAACACTATTTAAAACATGTTTTTATTATAATAGCAATATGGCACTTCCGGGAGTTATGTTAATGGTCAGTTAATCACCCTCTAGGGGCATGTGGCACTCGGCTACACCTTGTGCCACATTACACCCCTATAAGGTGATTAACAAACCATTAACATAACCCCTGGTCATGCCTTATTGCTTAAGTATAGCTGGTGCAACATGAGCTACTTGACACCTGCCCCTGTACTTTGACTAGTCAGGAGGCCCCCATTACTTCTTCCCTCAAGTGCACATAGACCTTCCTGTGGTTTCAAATGGAATATGCTTTTAAAAGAAAAATGGATTATGACACATGAGTCTGGGTGGGGGAGGGTGCTTGGAGTTCCAGCAGGCACATAATCATTTCAAATGGTTTCATTTTAAAACATCCAGATCTACAAAACATGATTGCTCCCTTGTTTGTTGTTTTCTAAGACAGTAAAGTAGTTTAAAATGAATATTGTGTGTAGCATGTTCGGCAAGGGAACAAGTGATGGGGGGGTTAGTAGGGGAGGCTCATAATGGCTACCATAACTGGCACATGGCCTCTCCATCCTGACTGTCTATAGCCAAGAAAGCATTTTCAATCACTTAGTGCAAGGAGTTTGCTCTGTTCTTCTCTGAAAGGGTGTCCTCCATTAGGGCTGAGATCTTCCCAACAGGGCACTTGTGGCCCAGCGGTGGTGAGTCGGGTGGGTCCAAAAGCACTCCCATTGTTTGGAGCAAGTTTAGGCCAGTTGGTGTGGCTGAGGTCTGTGAAGTAATTTGAAGCTATGGCTTGCATCTTGTGAGCTGAACCTGGGCCCAACTCATCTTTTAGTGGGATGTGTTGAGTCCATTGGGCCTGTGTTCACCAAGATTGTCAGGTGTTCGCATTTGGAGGTTCATTTTCCTGATGCCCTGAAAAAGGCATTGGTGACACCCCTCCTAAAGAAACCACTCTCAACCCTGACATTTTGTCGATTATAGACCTATCTCTAACCTCTCATTTTTAGGGAAGATTATTGAGAGAGTGGTGGCTCTGCAGCTCGAGGTACACCTCGCAGTCTATGACACCTACAAGCACTTCCAGTCAAGATTTAGGCCAAGGCATAGCACTGAAACAGCATTAGTCTGAGTGCAAAATGATGATCTCAGAGTTAAGGATAGAGGACAGTGGTCAATTCTCATTCTCCTTGATCTCTCTTCAGCGTTTGACACTGTGGATCATGCAGTGCTGCTGAGTCACCTAAGGGAGCTCTGTGGACTCACCGGTACTATCATCAACTGGTTTGAGTCCTTTCTCACAGGCAGGATGTAGCGGGTGGTGATTGGAAATGTCTCATCCTGCCCGAAGCCCCTGCGCTGTGAAGTTCCCCAGGGTTCTATCCTACTGCCTACTTTGTTCGCAGAAAAATGTGCTTCCCCTGGGTGAGTTCATTAGATGGTACAGCTTGGAATTCCACTGTTATGCAGATGACACTCAGCTGTACATGTCATTTGTACCCAAGACCAATGGTACTGTGGAGGTGCTAGATAAATGCCTGGCCATGATCCAGGGCTGGATGGCCTCTAGCTGGCTAAGACTTAATCCGGACAAGATGAAGGTGTTAGTGATTGAGCCTGGCCATCGGTGTGATGTGGATGCTGCCGGGAAAGGAACAGGAATATTTCTTGAGTCCACTCCCTTAGCAGTGTCCTCCAAGGTGAAAAATCTGGGTTTCATCCTTGATGATGGATTGACACTTGCAGCTCTGTACTTTGGGGTTGCTGGAAGGGTTCGCCAGTGCCTACAGGTGGTGCAGAATGCAGCAGCCAGGTTACAGACAGGCCATCCCATGTCCTGTCATGTGACCCCGGTTTTGTACAAACTGCACTGGCTGCCAGTTAGGTGGAGAATCATCTTCAAGGTGGGCTTGCTCTCCTATAAGGCCCTACGTGGAATGGGCCCTGATTACCTAAATGACCTCCTGACTCTAGCTTCTCCTGTGTGCTCACTTTGCTCGTCTACCGAGGGCCTCCTAGTGGTTCCTTGGGCTCACCTAAATCATCTGGAGATTGTGCATTTGAGGTGGCATGCCTGGTATTATGGAACTCACTACCAAGGTCTTTGATGGAGGCCCCATTGGTGGATGCTTTTACATGGGTCCTAAAGGCACATCTTTTTAGGAAAGCCTATTGACATTGTTAATAGTTGCTAAAGTGCTGTAGTATTTTTATTCAATAATTTATTTTTTAAACCTGATTTAATATTGCTCATAATGTATTAATTGTTTTCTCTTTTATGTTTCATTATCAGTGTATGCTTGTCTTAATTGCACAGCACCCAGAGCCTCTGGGATGAAGCACTCTAAAAATAAAATTTTACTTATTTACTTACTTACAAATAAAAGAATTATAAAGAAAATAGTAATATAAAAGTGATCATGTTCAGCAAGTGTATTTCTTGCCTTTGTGTTTTATTTTAATACATACAGAGAGTACTTTTGAGCATAGGTGCTCATTTACAAAGGCTCCACATCAAAGTATAGTTACAAACAGAACAAAAAACAATTGCATCAATTCCAGTGGAATATAGTTAATACAAACACATCATGTAATAGGGTGGGTAGGTTATGATTAAGCCAACAGTTACCCTACTGTGTGGAGTTTTAGGATCTTCAGTGCATGGTTATGGATTATTGGTGACAACTGTACTTGGATTTGTTTAAACACAGCCCAGTGGTTGTTGGGAGTGAGCAGCAGGCTGGCCAGGCAGAGCAATCAGTATTAAGAAAAAAAATAAAAAACAGTCAGTTAAGGAAGGAATTATAGAAGGTATTGACTTTCCATTATGATTTTATTGAATGTATTTCACAAAAAAGCAGCTAAGTATGGTAGATAATAAGGCTGTGGCAAACTCTCATTTAGTGGGGGGAGAAATGACAGCTATTACATTTTTAAACATTCTAAGGAGTAATGGCCCAAGGATTTGTTTCATGTCCTACGTCCAGCTGGTCAGCACTTGCTTTTAGCTCTGTATTAGACATTTCTAATGCATGGCTAATGACCAATCAGGATGCAGGATTTTCCCTTCCCATTTTGTAACTCCTGCTAGAGATCCCCCTCCCTATGCACCCCAGTATCCAGCTCATCTTGCCTACTGCCTTGTCGCATTGCCCTACTACCTTGAGATCATCAGATATGACCACCCCAAGGTCCCTCCTTTGCTTAGCAGTGGTAAGTACCCTCCATGTTTTACATAGTCCCTGGTTTCCCCACCCTAGGTGTATGACTTTGCACTTTTTGGCATTCAAATCCAGCTTCCACATCCTAGACCACTCTCCTAGTTTCCCCAGATCCCTTTGCATTCTCTCCTGCCCCTCCTAGGTGTCCATTCTGTTACAGATTTTTGTGTCATCTACAAAGAGACACATCTTCCCCACCAGTTTCTCAATAATGTCACTTATGAAAACATTGAAGAGAACAGGGCCCAGTACCGATCCCTGTGATACTCCACTGGTCACTCCCTCATCCACCAAGTGACTGCCATTTACCACCACCATCTGCATCCTATCTTTCAACCAGTTAGATACCCTATTCATCACCTTCTCCCCCACCCCTGGGATGCTAAGTTTTTTTTTTTTTTATCCGCCTTCTGTGTCAAAGGCCTTACTGAAGTCCAGATAGGCCACACCCACTGCCTCCCTGATCCACCTGCCTAGTTACCTAGTTAAAGAAATTTATCATATTTGTTTGACCTGACTTCCCCCCAAAGCCATGTTGCTGGTGGTCCTGAAGCCAATATGTCTCCATGTACTCCATCAGTCTCTTCTTCAGTACAGACTCCATTAACAATCTACTCGTCTAATACTGTTTATATTGCTATTGTCCTATTGTCTACCTCTCCCTTGTGCTGCGTCACATTGTACTGCTCATGTATTTTCACTTGTATACTCCCAGGTTGTGCCTGAAAATAGGCATCTCTATGTCTAGTGCACCCACCCGGTTACCAAAAGCAAATAAATAAATAAACTTCCCCTCCATTGATGTGAGACTGACTGGCTTGCAATTGCTGTCATCCTCCCTGCTGCCACTCTCGTGCAGAGGAACCATAGTAGCCTTCCTCCATTCCTCTGGAACCACTGTCATCTCCAGTGAGTTGCTAAATAGTGTTGCCAGGGGGTGGCTAACACTGTGCTCAGTTCCTGTAAGTACCCTTGGCTGGATCCTGTACAACACCATTGCCTTATTTTCTTTAAGGCCTTCCAACCCCCAGTGGACACTCTCTCTCTCTCTTCTGTAAATGGCCCAGTGTCCACTCCTCTCAGTGCCTACTAATGCACGTCAACCCATCCCCTCTTCCACTGTGAAGACCAGACAGAAGTATATATTTAACATGTTAGCTTTTTCTTGGTCTTTTTCTGCACATACCACCCTTTGCCTTCTTCTTTTTGCTCACTTACCTTAAAAAAATGTTATCCCCATTCTTGACCTCACAAGCTATAATTTCTTCAGTTTGATCCTTTGCTGTCCTTAACCTCCTTCCTGCCTCCATTTGTTTCTCTAGATATACCTCCCTGCCTGCCTCCATTTGGGTCTCGTTGTACTTCCTGAAAGCTGTCTTTTTCTCCCTTACCGCCTTAGCCACCTCCTTTGAGAAACATAGTGGCCTCTTTCTCCTTTTACTCTTGCTTATCATTTTTAAACAGCTTGCCATCACCTTAATTATTCCTTCCCTTATTCTATTCCTCTGTGCTTCCACTACCTGCTGTCTATCCCTCCTTCAAGGAATTTCCTAAGGCAGTCTCCCATTTCTTTAAAATCTGCTCTCCTGAAGTCCAGGACCCTTGTCCCACTGTGGTTTTTATCCTGTCCAATCCATATGCCAGACTCCACTGTACAATAATTGCTTGTACCCAGGGAGGCTGCCCACTTTGACATCTGCAGTGCTGGCCCTGTTCGTAAGTACCAGATCCAGCACTGTCCCATCTCTAGTGGATCTGTAAAAAGCTGCCTAAGAAATGTCCTTGCAGGGTGTCTAGGATGACCCTGCTCCTAGCTGTAGCTGCAGCCAGGATGTTCCAGTCCACATCCAGCTGATTAAAGTCACCCATAATTACTACTTCCCTTTTGCTTACCATTTTGCCCATGGCCTCCCCCAAAATCCTATCCAATTCCTCACACTGTGTTGGTGACCAGTACACCAGTCCCATGCTTTAAAGGTCCTGGATTCCATCTGTAAGGCAACCCAAAGAACCACCAATCCCTCTTTTTCCCCACTGTGTTCTTGTATTTCCATGGCCTTTACACCTTCCCTTACATATAAAACAACCCTCACTGTTCCTCCCTGCCCTATCCTTTTGAAACATGTTGTAACCTGGCATGGCTATCTAAGCGCTGTGGTTGTTGGTACACTATGATTCTTATATGGCCACCAGATCTGGGTCTGCCTCTGCAATGGTAGCCTCAAGGTCAGGAATTTTGATTCTTAGGCTCCTTGTATTGGCACAGATGGCTCTTCACTCCTTTTGTCCATCCCTGACCCTGTTTTACCCGCCCTTCCCAAGGACATCCTCCACCCTTCTCCTTTCACTAGTACTGTCCCTCTCCATTTTAGCCTCCTTCTGTCCACCCTCTCTAGTATTCTTCTCAGCCTTAGTTCCACTTCGTGACCCTCCCATCCTTTCCCCTTTCTTACTCCTACTCCCCACTACCTCTGGGAAATTTATTTCCCCAGGGCCTTTCTTCACTGCTGCTCCAATATCAGGGTGGGGGCATTCACTGCCTCCCTCACTTCTTCTGCCTCCCCCTTGGCTAGTCTAAATGTCCTTTGAAGTACCATTTAAACTTTCCACACATGGCTACCATTCCCCTCTTGAATGGATGGAGGCCATCCCATTTGTACAGTCTTTTATCCCTCCAGGTAGGTCCCCAGCCTCTGATGTAGCCAAATCCCTCCTCCCTTCTCCATGCCTTCAACCAGTTGTTGAAGACCATGGTGCAATGTTTCCTCTGTTCCCCCCAGCCTTGCACAGGTATCATCTCAGTAAGGGCCATTGCGCATTCTACCTGATTGAGGCCCCTCCCCAGCTTCCTAAACATATCCTGCACCACCCCGGCTACATCCACTTCCAGGTCATTTGTCCCTAAGTGGATAATGACATCCAGTCCCCCCTCCTGCCCTGACACATGAGAGATCCTAAAGATCCTTTCCCCGTCCCTCCATTCCGAGGCTCCAGGTAGGCCCCTCACCCCCCTCCCTCCCTCTCTCTCCCTCCTTCCCTCCAGTGTTGTTCCCAAAATTACTCCCTGATGACTGAGTCACCCACCAGAAGATAGTTCCTTTTCTGCCAGGGTCCTCTGCCTTCCACCTTGGAGCCTTCACTCTGAAGGACCTCCACATCCTCACTTGACACTACAACTGGTTCTCATATTGGCAGTTCTGCCCCACCAGGTTGGCGAAAACGAGTTCTGTAGTAGCACTGGCTGAGGTATATGTTTCCTAACTCACACCACCACCCTCCCAGAATCCCATTGCAGTCCAGTTGTCCCTCCTGCTAGGCACCATCTGAGGCAATGGTGGTGGACTTGGTGGCCCCTGGATGGGGGAAGATGTCCTCCAAATCCTAGCTAAGGCAGCCCAGATTCTAGAGACCTCCTGCCTCAGCCCAGAGATGTGCATGCAGGTGAAGCAGCACCTATATCTCTAGACGGTCTCCCCTGAAAACTGCAGCTCCACAGCCACTGCACTGTGCACTCCTATCATTCCCAAATCTATTCCTTCTATTACCTGAAAATAAATTCATATGATTACCCCATATATGGTGTTCCTTGATTCCCCTTTTTTGTTCAGATTACCCCCATTACTAGACTCTAGTTAGGTACCAATTTCTTAAACTTTTAAGTAGACTTTTGTTAGCTTTTCTCATTTGCACCTGATAGGGTGTTATTAGTTTTCCCCATTCCCCCTAATCCCACTGTATTTCTACCCTAGAGAGGGTGTTACATCTATTCCCAGTTATTGTCTACCGTTTACCCTCCACCTTTCCCTGCAGTGAATGTTACACAGAAGTGACCAAGTGCCTTACCTTAGTCAACCAGCAGAGTAACCCCTCTTCCCTGCTTCCTTCTGCGATGCCTGCTGACACCCAAGATGCCAGTCATCCACCTGTTCCACTCCTGTGCCTTGTGCTACTCCACTCATGTGCTGGCACATAAACATGTGTTGGACATGTTAGGAGTGATGTCTTTTCCTGTTCTACTTCCCCTAGGTGGGATGTCCTGCTTCAACTATTGATCACCTAATTGGTCCTCATTGGCCTCCTGACCCATGTCTGCTTTGTCTCCAATACCTGACCTGTACACAGAGCTAGAGGGAGCTGCTGAGCTACAAGATACAAAAAAAGCTCAGAAGGAGGTTCGCTGGAGCTTGTGTATTTTGTCCTGTTGCTGATCTAAGTTCAATTTATTATAACTGGGGGACTCTTTAAATCCGCTCAGAAAAACACAAATTAACAGTCTGGTATGATTCTTGGAACCTCTATAATCAGATTGTTAATAGTTACTATTTGGGCTTGTAGTTTACTTGGGGACTGCTGTTAAAATCTGCTTAGGAAAAAACAATTTACATTCTGGTATGATTGCTGTAATCCCTACCCTCCAATTGTTTGCAGTTAATGTTTGTGCTTGTAGCAGTGATTAACTAGTATAGTGCCACTTCTGTGTTCACAATTTCTTCTTTTTGTATTAAGTCCCCTCTCACTGCCTTGTTCCTGCTATTTTAATACTTTTTTACTTTTCTAATGTGAAGTTTGTGTTGTCTTTCCCTCCCCTTACCACAGACTCCCACCCGATTGTTCAGGATCCCCTCCTGATGTCCCCTACATAACCAATGATTTAAAAATGGTGCTTGACAAAAACCATACTTAACGTGAGTATTTCCCTCACCTGTTTTATCCTTTCCCGATCAGGCTGGTCTGCTGCGGGTTCATTGATCTGGTACTTGTTTATCCTGAAGTGCACTCAGGATTATCCCAGGAATGTTTAAACCTCTTACCTGACTTCTTGGTTCCACTACTGAGTCCCAGATTGGTCCTCAGTTAGCCATGTGACCATGACCTGCGTTGTCTGTGACCCCTGACCTGTACACTAAGCTAGAGGGAGCTGCTGAGCTGCAAGGTACCAAAAAGCTCAAATGCAGCTTAGCTGGAGCTTGTGTATTTGTACTGTTGCTGTTCTGCGTTCGATTTCTTATAACTGGGGACCGCTATTTAAATCTGCTCAGAACAACACAAATTAATAGTGTGGTATTTATTTTATTTAGTTTTTGATTACCAGGTAAGTGCACTAGACAATCATATGCCTATTTTTAGTCAGAACCTGGGAGAATACAGGTACAAGTACAATGGAGTACAAATACAGTAAATTAATAGTGGCATTAAGAATGTTATAGTTTCACAGTATGATTGCTGGAATCGCCAACCATCCAGTTCTTAGTAGTTACTGTTTGAGCTTGTAGTTTACCGGGGACTGCTGCTAAAATCCACTTAGAAAAGCACAATTTACAGTCTGGTATGATTGCTGGAACCCTTACCCTCTGATTGTTTATAGTTAATGCTTGATCTTGTAGCAGTGATTAACCAGAGTAGTTCCATTTCTGTGTTCACAGTGGCTCCATGTAATAACAGCACATTATTAACAGCGAATGTCATAACAGTGAGTCTGGAACAGCAACACCAACAATAGCGCATACCAATAATAGCACAGCATATTACAGCTACTAAAGCTCAAAACCAGACAGATGGCAGACTCCCAGCAACAGCACTGCTTGTACCAGCAACACTCTGCAGCACTACCTGGGCCATTGTTTCAGCAATCATATGGGCCCTCTCCGGCATGTCATTTACAACCCTACAATCCCCCTCACCATCTTCAGACAAGGATGAGAAGTCAAAACACACAGCAACATTTATACCAGTCCAGACAGCTGTTTTAAATTGTATTTAGCGCAGGGGGGCTCTGTCCCCAAACCCCCCATCTCTAAGATTCTTACTCCATGCCACACATTGATGGTGGAGGTATCGGCTATCACCCATCACTCAAATGAGCCTATATTTACTTTTAGCTACACTGTGCAAGTCATCATTTAAACACACTCGCTATATTACCATTCGCTATTGTTGATTTGCTCTTATTGAGTCGCTATTTTAACTTCACTGTTATCACATGCTACCATTCACAGTTCCTCCCTTCTTTATTAAATCCCCTCCCACTGCCTTGTTCCCACTATTTTGCAACTGTTTTACTTTCCCAATGTGCAGTTTGTGCTGCCTTCTCCTCCCCTTACCTCAGATTCCCACCCAATTGCTCAGAATTCCCTCCCAAGGTCCCCTACCTGACTGATGAATTAAAAACAGTGGTTGACAAAAATTGTGCCTAAAATTAGTACTTTCCTCACCCGTTTGTCCTTTTCCAAGCAGGCTGGTCTGCTGTGGGCTCGTTTATCTGGTGCTTGTTCGCCCTCGAGTGTGCTTTGAGGATCACAGGGAAAGCTGGTCTCTGATTGGTTCATTATTCCTTTGCAATGCACCTAACCTTCACAAAATAAATTATGACAACAGTAACAGCAAGCTGTCAAAATATCTTGAGGTTAGCTCGAAAGATATTGTTTGATTTGTTGCCATTTGCATTTTTTCTACTGTTTTATCAGTATAAAATGTTAGCAAATATTAGGCACTTCACATATGAGAAAAGACTTTCAGAAAAGGGCATGTCCTCATTAAAATATAGGAGAAAGAGAGGTGACCTATACAAAGCTCACCAAAACCAGGATGTGTGGGAGTGTGTAGGACTACTGTAGAGGCAAAGACCCATAATAGAGATACTAGGTTGCACAGTAAGTAGCTGAAAGGGGAAAATTACAAGAAAAAATTAAGAGGTGACTGGCCAAATCAAAGAGTGGTAACACCATGGAACTCTCTAACTGCTCAAGTAGTAAGTAGCCAGGATATGAAACAGTTTAAGGATTCTCTCAATGCTTATTTTGAAGGAAAGGATATTTTGAGTTCTTATTGATGTGTAATCAAGTCAAAATGGCTAATAGCTAATGGACTTGTATAATTCCTGTGATTCCTATGCCATTTATGCAATTCCAGTTGAGATAAAAATAGCAAGATAGCAAGTGATATCTTTGTAGCAAACCTCAACATAGCATGATTTCTTGTTGTTAGTTTTGTTGTCATAATTGATATTTTGAAGGTTAGTTTTGTCCAGTGAAGTAATGAACCAGTCAGACAGCAGCTCTCACATTTTGTAATGACATCACAACTGCCTAGTGCAGTACAAAAATCAGCAGGTAAAAGCAAAGAGAAACAGTCCAATCTTTGAATAAACAGCACGTATAAAGCCCATAACTAGTAAACTGATGTTGTATAAATTGAATGTACCTTATGAACTCTCCCAGAGGAGATAAGTACACTGCAAGCAATGTAGGAGAGAGGGCACACCATAGCAGGACACCATAGTCCAAGGCAGCTAGGTATACCGTCAGGACCCAATCCTAACCAATGGCACCTTTTCTTATAGGAATTATCAGAATCATTGCAAGACAGTCCAGAAAGTCCTCTGTGCACCTCATGTCTGTCTGCCAACTCCCCATGATCAACTGTGTCAAATGCAGATGTTGGGCCAAAGAGAATAAGTATGGACACTTCCCCGCAATTCCTTGCTAGATAGAGACCATTGCATATGTATATTCTGACCAATGAAGTCTTTGTACTGTGGTGCTGGTGAAAATCTGTCTGGAATGCTCATAAGTCTCTAGAGGATCCATATGTTGTTCAGCCACCAACTTCTCCACAACCCTTGCCTGAAAAGGCAGGTTGGAAACAAGTCTGTAGTTGCCAGGTTGTTCAAATTTAATGAAGGTTTCTTTGAGAAAAGGCCTCACAACTGCCTTCTTCTAGAGACAAGAAGATCGCCCTAACCCAAAGTAGCCTTGAAAATCCCTGCAAAGACTGGACCCCATGTCCCAATTTCCACCTTGAGGAGTTAAGTTGGGGCTAGGTCCAACTTAGAGGTAATGCATTTCAAACCACTGACTACTCTAGCAACATCTTCCTCATTAAACCAACTTAAAACTCGGGCACTCACCACCCTGGTTTAAAAGATGCCATGAGTCTCATGGTATTTTTAAGCCAGGGTGGTGAGTGCCTGAGTTTTTAGTTGTTTTGAATATTTTTCATCTCATTGAGCACCACCAATCCCAGTGTGCACTTTTTTCAATGGTATAAATCTTCCTGATACACATGGTGGGACTTAATCCAGAACATGACAGCCCTTCATGTCACCAAGGTTAATGTCACTTGTAACACTAGCAGTGGAAGAATTCTATTCCTAGAGGCCAGAACCCTGGTTTCAAAGAAAATCTAAGCTGAAATAATTGATTAAACAGTTTTTATTTGAACTGATTGCTGCCAATTGCACATGGATTCATGTGCAGAAAAGTTTCCCCATAGGACTATGGCAATAGCACTTCAGTAGCCATCAGTTAAATAAAAAAAGCAGACAAAATGGGTTTCTTATCCGACCTTCTTTATTGCCTATCAAACACAGACAGTGCAAGACAGAGCTTCCATACTAGCTGTCTTAAGCAAGCTTAACATCCTTCTATTCCACATACCAGAGTCCAAGGATGTTCAACTGCTGCGCATTGACCTATGTATGTGCAAGTGTGAACTGAAGTTTTGACATATTGACCACATGTCTTCGTCAGAGCAATTACTGTTACAGAATCAAAGTCTAATCAGAGCCAATACGGATGTGGCAAGCTGCCAAATGACCAAAGTCACACGTGTGCGTATACAATTTTGAATGACCTGGTGTAACTCGGCCACTTTTTAGAGTTGTTTTACCAAATTTTCAACATGGCCTTTTTGAGACCCCACATCATGAAGAGTGTCATTGTCATTTTGTTCACTTGTCCTGAAAGGTGATTTTGCAGAGTGACCATGGCATTCTGTGCCACAGGTGCAAAAACATGTTTTGGCAGGATGTAAAAAATGACAGCTGCACTGTTAATACGAAGGTGTGCAAAAACAGCAGTGTTGAAAATCTGGAGTGAAAATATTACAAACTGGCAAAGTTAGGAGCATGCATAGAAATTGTACAATACATGCTCATAACATAGTCATTGTTTGAAATTTTTCACCAAAATTTGCAACATGGGCTTTTTGAGACCCCACCTCATCAACAGCGGCACTGTCATTTCATTAATCAGTCCTGAAATGTGATTCCATGCAGCAACCACAAAATCACCTTTTGGGATTGAGTAATGAAATGACAGTGACAGTGTTCACAAGGTGGGGGTCCCAAGAACCCCGTGTTGAAAATTTGGGACCAAAATTCTTAAAAATGGCTAATATATTGACATAAATTGAAAACCCCATTGACTGCCATTATAACATGGGCAAGGATGTTTCTGTGATCTGATTGACAGAGATTGATCAGGTGACTGTTGACTAATCTCTGTTAGTCAGGTCGTTTACTTGTGATGATCAGTCTTCTGTTTAGAAACCATGCAGCATACCAGATCTTGTTAATCTGAGACAAAAACTTTTATAAAGGTAGCCATCTTGTTGTCGTTTTTAGTGAGACTGCAGCTGTTCTCAGACTTCCCACCCACCCACCCAGTGGACATAGTAGTATCGGGATTTGTAGAAGAAGTATGCCACCCAGTCTCCCGATCAACAGTACATCCGTGACAATAAACTTTATGTATGTTCACTATACAGTAGCAGTTCCAGGAGAGCCACCATCGTCCTCCCCCAGATACTAAAATATAATGGCAGCACAACACATCAAACAGAGCAAGCCTCTTGATAAAAAGGGCAGCACAGCCTTTTAAAATAAAGGTTACAGTACCTCAGTTTTAAAATGTCCTGTTGAAAAAACTCAGCATCCATCAGGATATTGTTTTGCACTGATAGGAGAGTTGTGTTGTTCGTGAGTTTTACAGTTTACCCCCACCCCCTCGCCATCGGTCAAGACGCACAGTAGCACAGATCGTGCTGTAAAGAAATAAAAGCAGGACAGAAAGTGTGGGTTAGTGCAGGGAATTATTTTGCAGATAACCAAAAGAACTGGTGCTGAACTCTGACCCAACGCGCACAGTCAGCAGCGTGTGCAGCGTGGCTCGGGAACTCATTTCAACTAGAGCAGTCAGTGTATCTGTTCGGTCCCCATTCCACCTTGCAGAGAGAGAAAGAGAGAGAGAGAGAGACACACACACACAGTAGTTCCCTGGAGGCAATATAGTGAGTGGTTTAAGGCTCTGACCTGCAAATCTGGAGACCTGGGTTTGAATCCCACAGCCCCCACTTGCATGCTGTGTGACCCTGAGCAAGTCACTTAACTTCCCCTGTGCTCCCAGGTTGCACCTGTAAAAAAGCTTTCAGCTTAGCATGTCTCACCTGGTTAAACAATTGGGGGAAAAAAAACATGGGGAGCAAGGTACAGTAACAAAGTGGCCACAGTGTTATTACTTTGTTTATGTGCGAGCTGCATTATTGTCTCTTTCTCTGTCTCTCTCCAGACCGACAGGGCACCGTGGTGCGGTAGTATTTCACTGTGTATCTGTGCCTCTCCCCTCCTTCTGCAGCCTCATGTGTTGCATCTCCCCTGATGCGTCAGCTGTGTAACTGTGTTACTAAGTCTGTCTAGTAATTAGAAAGCAGCAGACTGGGATCAGTAAGTCCAGGCACACAGGCACTTAAGGCATCACAGCAATACACACCCTAGTTTTGGCAGTATAATAAGATTGGGCTGCTCCTTAATTGTATGCTGTAAGCCTGTTTACCACAAACTTTTGTTTGTAGGACTATTTTTGGTGTGGCAAAACACAAAAAAGTGTGGTGCTGCAACCATAAATAGTGGAAGAACACAAAGTAGTTCCCACATTTTCTTCCTGTTATTCCACTGTTATTTTGTCCATTTCTGTCCAAATGTGGCCCATGTTGTAAGCGCAATAACCCTCTCCAGGGTGTGCAGTCATTGGGGATTAATCAATGCCCTGGATGCTGTGAGGACACTCAGCCTGTGGTCTCATGCCTCATGATGCACCCGGGGCATTGATTAATCTGCAATAACTGCACACCCTGTCGTGGGTTACTGTATACTTATACCACATTTACCTTTGATTCTTCAGTTTGTGTTTCGTCTTTGAAGAGTGCAGACGTGTCCCAGTCCAGAGAAGATGGCAACGCAGACCTCTAGAGGTACGTATGAGGTTGTATGGGTTAAGGGTGGGTGCGGGGAGGTGGATGCTCAGTGGGAGGGTGGGACAAGGCAAATGACGAGGGACTGTTTTCTTTTTTACAGGTAAAGAAAATAGATGTTGGAGGATGGTTTTCTTTATTTACAGGAAAAGAAATATACATTTGAGCACACTGAGGTGGTCTCCCAGTGTGCAACATGAGTTGTGGGCATGATGCTGACAAGGGGATTGGGCATCCCAATGTCAGCAGGGGGGGAAAGAAAAATAAATTGGGACACACTAGGGTGGGCTCCCAGTGTGCCACATGAGCTGTGGGGTACATGATGCCAACATGAGGATTGGGCACCCCGATGTCAGCGGGGGGAAAAAGAATAAAAAACATAAATTTGGGCACACTGGGATGGGTTCTCAGTGTGCCACAAGAGTTGGGGAGATTACATGATGCCAACACAGGGACTGGGCACCCTGATGTTGGTGTGGGATCGGGAAATGGTGGGGGCAGGGAGGACAGGAGCAGTGGGATGGTGCAGGAGGAGTGCCAGCCACAGGATGGCAGCGACACAACTGCACATGCGTGGCATTCACACAAGTGTAGTTGTGGTGAATGGTATTCTGCCATTCACAAGATGGCAGCACCAGCAGAACTGTGAATGTGCATGAGGCGCGCATGCACAGTTCTTGTCCCAGAATATGAAAGTAACAGCTGAAATAGTGTGGCTGTTACTCCGTAGCAGCCAATTGTGATGGAGTGTTACAAGTTCTGTTGGTCTTTTAGAAGGATACTTCCAAAAGTCCAGTGGAAGGTGCCACAATCAGCCATTTTAAGGGAAAAGATCGATCCCAAAATGGCTGTAGGCTCTTCCCACAGCCATAAAAATAGTGAACAAGGATATTTTAGCTTCAAAATCCACCCCAGTCAATTGTTCTCACTGTGCTCCTGTCCTTCCATTAGTAAAATGGGGTTTCAGCTGGACCACACCACACCATAACACATACACACATACACACACACACACACACACACACACACACACACACACACAGATGTTGTATCTCAGTTGTGCTACCCTGGGTACATTAATGAGGAAAAAAAAGGAAAACAAAAAAAAGTTATCATCAGGCTGATTCACTTTATCCTAAAGGTCTGGAGGAGTGCAGAATAAGAAGGCTGTGGAAAACTAATATTTGGATGCAGCAACTGGCTGATCCTACAAGCATTAGTAAGAGTCTGACATCACTCTAATTTATTGCCAGTGGAGCTCATCAAAACAGTGGGAGGTGCAGTCATATGTTTACAATAATAGGACAGAGAGTTTTTTTTTTTATTTCCGATACTGTACCTTCAGGTCTGGTTTCTAAATGACTAACAGAGGAGAGAAATGGTATCATGCAAACCCTTAACTTCAACAAGAGAGAGACAGCCATTATATAATAGGAAGCAAAAAATTATAATGGAGGGGGAGGTTAGTTACAAAGAGAGTTTTTAATTAATGATAAACCTTTTTTTTTACTTGCTGAGGATGTGATATTCACCAGATGAATATTAAAAACGTGATCTTTTGTTCTAGGAAAAAGGGGATTTATTTCAAAGGAAATTGCATTAAATTGAGATATCTAATTGTTCAGAGGAAATCTGTCCACAGTTGGAGCACGCAACTAAATACATCTTTACTGTGATCAGCAAGGGCTGGGAATTTCAGATAAAAACGGAAGTCAACGATATGTAACATTCATTAGCGATGTCCCAATTTTCATTAGCTGAGGAAACAAATTCAAGGCCTTGGCAGATGCCTTTCTCTTTGGGTGAGTAGTAAATTCTCCCAGCTCTGTGGAGAAGGTTTAGAATCTGAGCTTTCTTTAAAGAGCTGCTGATGCCTTAGAAAAAAATTCAAAAAACATAATTGGGTACAATTCAGCTTCCATTCCATATATATTCTAAAGATTCCTCCACTCCAATGTTTACCAATCAATCAACATCTTTATTTATCCAGGCGATCATCGTTGAGCAATGCTCCTTTGCAAGATGGACCTGGGTGGAGCATAGTCACATATTTATACAAAGCAAACACTAGTATTTACATACATACAAAATGGTTACAATTATAATACAAGGCATAAAAAAAATAAAACATAAGTTCATACAAGCTTGAAGTAGTACAGGCAAGAGTACAAGGTGTGAACAGCATGTACATAAACACAATAACTAAACACAGAAAGGAAGGCAGGGTTAATTAATGTAGTGGACTAAAATACACTAGTACAACAGAGGAAGGTAGGAGAGGGGGAGAAAGGGGAATGACTGAGAGGGTGTCAAGTGAAAAAAACAAGGAGAGGTAGGGGAGGGGGTGTGCAGGGGTGGAGGAATGAAATATTATAGAGACACTGGAGATGCAGAGTAAATAGGAAGGGGAAGGGAGGTTGTCTCAACCAGAGGGTACGAAGGGCTTCTACCCGACAATGGGAGACTAGAAATGAAGTTGGGATGGAGAGTCAGTAATACAGAGGGTTGGGGATGCAAACTAAGAAGGTAGGATGTCCAGGGCTTGAGAGGGAAGAAGGCAGAACACAAGTGTCAGTGCCTTATATAGGAAGGCGGCACATAAGTGTCTATGCCTTGTGTACGAATCCATGCGGGGAGGGGTACCAAGGCAGACACTGAAGCAGATGCTGGATGTGAGAAGCAGTTACATGCTTCTTTGATTGTGTGGGAATATAATGTCTTGAATGCACTCAGGTAGATGAAAGTGCTCAGTTTGAGAGTTTTTTGTAAATTGTTCCATAAGGAAGGCAGCACAAAGCTTATGGCTGCACTGCCAAAGCGAGATTTAGCCTTGGGTATTTTGAGTGAGATAAATGAGTAGCTTCTTAGTGCATAGTTCCCTATTTCACTTAGGGGTAGACAGTTGGAAATATAGTGTGGCAGTTTTTTATAAATAGCTCTAAAGGTCCAGAGCGGAGCTTTTCTGTTTCGCCTGAACTTGAGGGAGGTCCACCCCACAGCCGCATACAGGACACAGTGGTGCGTAGCAAAAGGAAGTCCCGTTATGAACCTCAGGGCTCTATGGTACAGCATGTCCAGTTTTCCCAAGTAGGAGCTGGAACACTGGCTGTAAAGGAAATCCACATAGTCAACCAGTGAGAGAAAAGCTGATTGGACCAACCATAGCTTAGCAACTCTAGTGAGAAATCGGTTGATTCTAAAGAAAAGTCCTAACCTCTGCTGAAGTTTTTTTTAGCAAATCCTCAACGTGTTCCATAAAGGAAATTCTGTGGTCTAGTCATTCTCCCAGATACTTGAATTTTGTGACAAATTCCATTTTTTGTCCTAGGATTGTAATAATCTGGGGAACTGAACCACCAGACACTGGGCTTACTGCATGGATAAACGGAGAAAAGAACATCGCTTTCTTTTTTTTGGCATTGAGAAGGAGCTTTTCATGAAGTAGTTGACTCTGCAGAAGGCTAAATTCAGATTGGAGGTCATTGCAGGCAGCTTCAAGCATTGGGTGACTTAAATAGAGGACTGTATCATCTGCAAACAGAGGAATGCTGGCATTGTTTAAACAGCTGTCAATACTGTTGATGTAGATAGCGAACAGGAGGGGACCTAGTATAGATCACTGAGGCACCCCTCTTTGGAGAGGTTTAAGAGGAGACAAGTCTCCATCGGCTTTGACCTGCTGAAGACGCCCTGAAAGATAGTTGGCAAACCAGCACAATGAAAAGGATTCATACCTATAGTTTGCAAGGAGGAGAGAAGAAGGCTATAATCAACAGTGTCAAAAGCCTTGCTTAGATCCAGAAAAACAGCACATATAAAGTTTCTGTTATCAAGGTCATGCTGCCCATCATTGGTTACTTTAGCAAAGGCCGTGATAGTGCTGTGTTTGGCTCTGAATTCAGACTACATAGGATTTAATAAGTTCATAGTTTCAAGGTAAGATCTCAGTTGTGCATTTACAATTTTCCCCAGGAGTTTGGACAAAACTGGAAGGAGCGAAATTGGCCTATAGTTGTTGAAATCACAGGCGTCCCCTGATTTAAACAGAGGGATGACATGCGTTGTCTTCCATACAGGTGGCAGAATACACTGAGACAAGGATAAATTAAATAGATGGGTAATAGGCACAGCTAGTACACGATAGGCAATCTTTAAAAAGAATGGGTCTAGGGTGTCGGCACCAGCACTTTTTCTAGAGTCGAGCTGTAACAGGAGATCCTCAACCTCTTTCAATGAGGCATGTTGAAAATGAATAATGAGGAAGTGGCAGGGGATTCAGAATGATAATTGCCAGCCTGCACACATGCAGGGGAGTTGTCAAATGCTAAGCCTGCAGTAGCAAAATGATTATTAAAGGAATCTAAGATTTCCATCCTCTCACTGATAGTTGAGTTGCCAGAGATAATCTTGGTCAGAATGGGAGTTGCCTGAGTAGTGGCCCAACAGGTCCTTTACAGTATTCCAGAATTTAGTTAGGCTCTTGGCAGCAGAGTTGAGTTCAGAGCGGAAGATTTATTACTAAGAACATTTGCAAGAATATATGATCTTTATCTCTCAGGGTTTTTTTTCTTATTGTATTTATTTTATTGAAATCTAGGATTACAAATACCCTTGAGCAGGAACTGCTCATTTTCAAAGGTTCCACATCAAAGGAATGGGGGTATACATACATACAAAGGTCAACATGGTAATACATAGTTACACAATAAAAAGTAGTAAGAGAATGAGGCTTAGGAAATTCCAGTAATTCAAAATGTGCCAAATGTTAGGTAGCATGACATACCAGCCAAGGGCAATCTTAGAAATTAGTGCTGCAGGTGATGGGGGGGGCATGCAGGCAGGAAAGTCATTGTCGGAGGGTAGAGGGTGAGGGTAAGAGCTCTAAAGGGAGGAGGGGAGGATAAAAGTCAGGAAATGCCTGGGGGAGGAAAGGGAGAGGGGGCAAGGGGGTAGGCAGGTAGGAGGGGGCAAGGCGACGAGAGGTAGCTGTCATGACTGAAGTGGAGGGCAGTGAGCGGTGGGCCCCTGATTAGGCGAGGCAGTCACAGCGACTAGTTGAAATGAGATGAAGTCAGAGTTGTCTCTTAAAAGGGCCAAGAGCAGCAGCAGTAAGAGTTTCTTTGTTGAGAATATTGTACCACTGTGGTGCTCTGTGGGCAAAGGCCCTCTGGCCCATGGTAGTCCGGCATCTGGGGACAAGGAAGGTTAGTTGTTGTGAACTTCTAGTTCGCTGGGTGCTGTGGTGGTCAATAAGGAGCTTTTCAATGCCCGGAGGCATGACCCCGAGGAAGACTTTTTTGGCTAAGAGGCAGCTTTGATACTGTAGCCAACTGATGAGAGGAAGCCATCCTGCCTGAGTGTACAGGTCACAAGTGTGTGTAAGTCGGTCAGCCCCAGTTAGCAGCCTGCATGCTTTGTTGAGTGCAACTGTAATTCTGCGGAGGGCAGAGGCGGAGGAAGAGCCATAAATTGCTAGTCCATAATCGATGATGGAGGTGACAGAGCTGTTGATAGCCAACCAGAGAGTGACAGGAGTCATGCAGTGTTTGTGCCTGTAGAGCAGGCCTATACGGATGTTGGTGGCTTTGGCGACAGAATCTATGTGCCGATGGCAGGAGAATGAGTTGTCCAATGTGACACCTAGGTATTTAAAATCAGGAACGTGTTCAAGTAAGGTCCCTGTTTGGTTTAGGATTGTGAGGTCATGGGATTTGTACTTGCTCCTGGCATTGTAGAAGGTCATAACCTTTGTTTTTCTGTAGTTTATGATAAGTTTGTGTGACTTGAACCATTCTGCGATGCACATGAATTCAAGCTGTAATTGTTTCTCAAGGAGCTCTACATTTTGGTGGTTGGTGAACATGACTACGTCATCTGCGTAGAGCAGTAATTTCTGGTGGCAGACACTGGAAAGGTCATTGAGGAAGAGGCTGAAGAGTAGTGGCCCCAGGATGGGCCCCTGTGGGACCCCTGAAAGGACTGGCTTTTCTTCTGAGGTGACACCAGCAATCCTAACCCGCTGGACCCTCTCCCCAAGGTAGCTTGAAAACCAGAGCAGCGCTTCATTGGAGAGCCTAATGTTTGATAATTGCTTGAGTAGGAGTGGGTGGTTCACAGTATCAAAGGCTTTCGTAAGGTCGATGAATATTGCCCCTACACAGTTTCCTTGCTCGAGTGTGGTATGGATGAAGCCCGTGAATTCTAATAGTGCAGTGGTGGTACAGTGCCCTTTTCGGAAACCATGTTGCTTAGGACACAGGATGTCGTATTTTTCCAGGTACTTGACTAGCTGGTCTGAGGCAATGTGCTCCTGGGCCTTAGACAATGGAGGGAGGATGGAGATAGGTCTGTAGTTGGAGTGCAGTGATTTGTCTCCACTTTTGTGTACCGGTGTGATGGTCACCTGTTTCCAGTGAGATGGGAACTGGGACATCCTTAGTGATAGATTGAGGACCTTTGTCAGGGGTTCAAGGACTTCTTCAAGGACAAGTGATAACAACTTCAGGTCAAGGGAGTCACCACTGTAGCCTGCGTTGTGAATGGCCTTCCAAATATAGGTTCTGGCTTCATGCACTGGGATATCCTTGAAGTAGAATTGTGGGGCAGGGTGTAGGAGAGGAGTAGTTGCAGGAGGGTTACTACTAGAGGGGGCATCAAAGAAATTAGAAGGGAGAACACTATCCAAGTTGGAGAACGCATTGTTAAAGGTGGTGGTGATTGTGTACAGGTCAGATGTTGGTGTTCCATTTATGTTGAGAATGGTGGGTGGTGACTTAGGGTCCTTACCTGTAAGGTCTTTCAAATTACTCCAAAATTTTTTTCCATCATCCCAGGAGTTGGAGAGAGCTTCCTTGAAGTATTTGCTTTTGGCGCTCCTAACTGCCTGCATGCACTCATTTCTGGCAGCTTTATACTTTTGAATATCCCCAGGTTTGGATGTTGCACGGGCACAGTGCCAGAGATGATCCCTATGTTTGAGTAAAGTGATTAGATCGGGGATTATCCATGGGTTAGCTCTGCCCCTGACCTTCAGCTTTTTGAGAGGTGCAAAGATATTGCAGGCCACAGTGAAGTGGCTGATGAAAAGGTCTAAGGCTTGGTTTACATCAATGGCAGAGTCGATTGGTTCATCTGCCTTTATAGCTGACTCCCTACTTCAAGTTATAATCCTCTGGTGTGACATCACAGCCTGTTGCCATGGGAGTAACTGTGATGTCACATGAAGTACATTATGTCCTCAGATAGGGAGACAGCAACAGGAATTGATGAACTCTTCAGGAGCAAAGATCCTGTTTTCATGCAGATGACCTCAGTAATAAATAATGAGGAAGTGGAATACAGAACTAATGTGTAATGTATCTAAATATTATAGTTTGGTAAAGTTCTCCTGAAGGCATCAGCTGCTCTTTAAGCTAATCAACATGGAAGGAGCATAAAAAAGGCAATACCTAGTGCAGTTATACTTCACAGAGCACCTTTCATGTAAACTGTGTATGTTAACACATGTTGTGAATGTCTGCTGCTAAGTTTTCCAGTAATCTAATTCATGCTTGTGGCAACTTTTTACTCAGCTTTGTTTGCAGGGTGCTATCCTCCCACTGTCCCTTTGGTATTTACAGGCAGCCCTGTATTCTCATCTGGCATTGGGAAGGTAGTGCTGTGTTCAGGTTTATTTGGTGGCTTAGCTCAGGACTGGGAGAATACAGCTTGGTGGGATGTACTGGTCTACTAGTCAGTCAAAACTGGATCATCAAATTGCAGGCCTTCTACTTGTCTCAAGGACTCTAACCTGCTAACTCATCTGCTTGCCACTGAGGCTGGCATCTGTATGCAATAATATATTAATGCCCTACCCAGACCCTCTAGTGGACTCTCTACTCCAATATGTGGGCTACGTTAGCAAGACACTGACCTGTGAGATGCCTACCAAGACTCTCGTCTGCAGAATACCCCTGCCTGCAGCCAAGACCCTACAAGCTTACTTCTGCATGACTCTAGCACTCTAATTAAGGGGCCACTAGCTAGTAGTCAATGGCTTGCAGGACTCTCCAACCCCCCACTGTGACTGTAACCAGCTGCCCTCCACCACCAAGACTCATGCTACCCTTTTCTGTATTCACTACAGCCTACAACTAAGATCTCCACATTTCTTGCTTTATCTTCTGATGGTGTTCCTGCTTACTAAATAATTTCTATTTGCACACTGGTATCACCTGTCCTCCCAAATTGGCATTTAGTGAGATCATTCCTTCTAAAATGTTATTGCTGCGCTGCTTCTGCCTCATTAGCCCTTCCTAACCCATTCCAGTCTGATTAGTTTAATTGCATTTCCCTTTCACTGTTACAGCATAGAAGCCCTTGTTGTCTGTTTAACTTAATTTTTGTTACTTTACTCCTGCGAATCACTTCATTTGCAGTGAGTGCTGTTCTTGTTTGTTCTGGTGCTGTCACATCTGCTCTAGTAATTTGTTTTGTTATTAGCCAACCCTTCTCCTTTTATTCACATTTAAATAGGTTCCAACTCTGTTGACTACTAAACTTGCCTGATGGGTTCCCCTGACACCCCTGTTGGCTAGCTACTATAATTTGCACCCCCGACTCATCCTTATCAGCTATTGCTAACTTGCATCTCTCTCCTCTTCCTTTTCGTGTACCCCTTCTGTTCCTTCTACTGCTTCTCCTAATCCCCCTCAGCTTTTATTTCATCTTATTCTCTATGCTCCCCTGCTATCCCCTTCACTGCCTCTCCCCACATTTCATTTCACTCTTCTTCCTCTTTCACCCTCATCTCGTTTGCACCCCTTCCATCAATCTTGATGCTCTCTTGCAATTTTGTTAACCCTCACTGTCTCCTCTGTTCCCCAGTATCTGTTCATAGGCCAAGGTCTTGCACCCATATGCTCCATACAACCCTTCTGCTACTGCTGTTGAGTGATGCAGAGTTAAACCCTGGTTCCCCCTTCCTTCCCACCCTTCACCCTTCTCAAAAGTCTGAGTATTTTTCACATACTCAAATGGAGTCTACTCCCCAACCTTGCCCAGCTAAGGTTATGGACCATACACTACAATCCTGATGTCCTGATCACAAGAGAAACGTGGCACTCCAGCCAAATCTGTGATGTAGAAGTCAAAGTCTCTGGTTACACGGTTCACAGACAGGACCATGGGAAGTGTGATGGTGGAGTTCTTCTACACATATGCCACAGCCTTAACTGTGACATGGTGTTTCATTCTGCCATCCCCTTTTCCCACGAACTACTCATGGAAAGGCTCTCTTTCCCTTGCTCACTTACTTTTCATTTTCATTGGTGGTATTTAGGATTGTCCAAATTATCAAATTCTGCCTTCCTCAATGTTTTGAAAAATGTCATGAATTCCACAAAATTTCACAGAATTTTTAAAAATGTTTTAATTGGGCATAACTCGGCCATGCTTACAGCTAGATACCAGAATATGGCATGCTTTTTATGTATGGGGCCCTAAAGGGATGCCGAGTTTCATTACACTTGGATGAGGGGCATGGAACATAGGGGCTACAAGTCTGACAATTATTATTTTGTGAACATTTCTGAAAATATTATGCTGCTCACAAGCTACCTTTGGAACTAGATAACTGAAAATGTATATGCACGCTTTCTTGGAAGAGTCTTAGAAATTGCTAAATAGGGAGGCAGTTGGTTATATAAATTACAAGTTACTGGAATTCATAATTTCACAATTGAATTAGATGTTGAACTGTGTTAAAATTTTCAAAATATTCAGATGTTTGTAGCTGCGCTGCTACTTCAGGTATGCACCCACAATTTGGCATGCACATCCAATAAAAATAGGTCCTGGAATCTAATAAAGCTGAATAAATGTGGTTTGGTGGATTAAAATGTACCATAGAACTTTCAGAAATGAATTGTCAAAAATTGTTTAAACATTTATGTTTATATTTATGTGTAATGTTTCAATGTGGCAGGGAACTGGTCCGAAAGTACAGCAAGGAACAGAACAGCTGTATTAGAGGTAAAAAAAAATGTGGACAGGTTGTACAGTGCAAAGTTGTTAACTAACAAAAAATGTAAACCGGAGTAGCAAAAGGCTGAGGGAACTGTTCAGCAGTGGGCAGCTTGTCTGTTGACAAGGATAGCGAGCGAGCTGGCTGCCGGGCACGGGACACTGCGTGGGTGGCATCAATTTCATGTTTTGGTTTTTTAAATATGTGCTGCTGTTGTGTTTTTGGAAATGACAAAAAGGAAGGGAAATGTGAAGGGTAAGGGCAGGAATTAGTATGAGAATAGCCTTTCAGGAGGACAGCGAGTAAACGGACTATAGGGGGAGACATTGTGGTACTCATGGATTTTTGCGAGGAACAGAGCAAGTGAGTGAGTGGATGGATGACTGAGCTGCCAGGCACAAGTATTTTGAAAATGGGTACTTTTTCCTGTTTGCCAGGTCAAGCTGTTCTGCAGTTTATATGCTTGTGAAATGTAATTTTAAAATTTACAAATGTTTGGAGGCTTAAAACTCAGTCAGGTTTAATGATAGAGGTCTGACACTTGGTACACCTCTCCATGGTGATTGGTAAATTCACCATGCTTAATGTAGTGCAAGTTGAATGAATACTTCTTTAAACAAGTATTTGTCAATGCTGGATGTTGGCCGCTGGTATTGCTGCTGTACCAGGACTTGCTTGTACACATTTTTACTATATATTTACCCAGGATAGAGCAGATGTGATGCAATGCCTCATGTTCAGTGGAACCCTGCTTTGACACATTATTAGAGTGTAATTACCCAGGATAGGGCATCTGAAAAGAAATATCTACTTTTTTTAACTCATTTTTATTGTTGGTTAGCAGTGTTATTACAGAAATCAGTTTTTTTTTGTGTTAAAATACTACAGAGGAGAAACAAAATTATTAGGTTATAGCAGCAAACAGATCTGAAGCAGTTTGTTGCATTGTTTTCTTTTCTTTCTTCTCTAAAAAAAAAGAAAACAGTAAGCAGTGTTTGCAAACATTCTTAGTTAAGAAATCGAAGATGAGGTGGGCTACCACATTTTGACCCCAAATGTCCAATAGTTTTTTTATGACCTGATGTTATGATCAAGACAGGTGGAATTTTTAAATCCCAAGGTGATTTTGCTGTGCTACTGTGGAAACAAGTTTTGGAGGGGCTTTGAAAAATGGCACCTGCCATGTTCAGGAGGTGGGGTAACACAAGGGATAAGTTGAGCATTAGGGGCCAAAGTCTACAAAAAATAATATAGTGAGTAAATGTTGGAATCCCTACCCCAGGTACTGCCGCCAGCTGGACTTACTGAGCCGAGGCTTCCGACTGGTGTGGCAACTTGCAGGCAAATCCTGATTCGACTGCCTCCTTTCTGTGCCGCTACAGATTGGTGCATCTTTTTGTTTTGACTTTCTAAAAGATTTTTCACCACAGCTTGCTCTGTCTGCGAGTAAAGCACTACGGTATTTTTCTGTAATTGTATAACTGCCTAACCTCCTTTACTCTGTTTCATGTACTATAATTTGCCTTGCAAAAAGCTGCCTTAGTGCTTAACCTGTGCTGCACCATTAAGATTACTGCATTTTGTTACCTGCTTGCTTACAGAGAAAATTTAGAGCTTCACTGCTTTCGTTACTAGTTTCTACCCCAAAACTTTCATCCTGTAAGTTACTTTTCGCTCTAGTTTCTGCTAATCTCCTTCCTTGTGCTGTTCCTCCTTGCCTAAATCTTTCTTTGCTGTGTTTCCCTGCCCTGCACCCTCCCTCTACTTTCAGTTAGCCATTCTTTGTTCTCTGTTACACTACCCCCTCTCGGAATTGTAATCGCCCCCCGTCTATTATTCTTGCTCCAAACACCTCCTCCCATCTGTACTGGACTCTATTCAGCCTTTGTCTACCTGCAATCACCCCTCCAACTGACGAAATGCCACCAGGCACCTGCCCTCATGTCTCAGCTACTTTAATTCCTGTGTTTTCTCCCTCTTCCTCCCCAGGGACCCATGCCTGAAGTGGCGCACACATCAGAGAGGTGGATTCCCTGGCTGAGTCCATGGCCACCACCCAACCACTCTTCAACTTCTCTGGCTGCCCCTGCAGTTCTACACCCGGATCCCTACTCCAGGTACTGCTGCCAGCTGGACTTACAGAGCCAAGGCTTCTGATTGGTGCAGCGACTTGCAGGCAAATCCTGATTAGACTGCCTCCTTTCAGTGCCGCTACTGATTGGTGCGCCTTTTTGTATTGACTTTCTATAAGATTTTTCACCACAGCTTGCTCTGTCTGCCAGTAAAGCACTGCGGTATTTTTCTCCTACCCGCCACCCCCTCCAAGGCTTCCTTTAAATACACTTTTACTCCTCCCCCTCACCGTTCTACCACTCCTCTCACTGCATCCCTGCCCATCTGAGTGATCACCAAAAGCAGGCACTGCCCCTTAAAGCCAAACGGTACCTAATCTCTCAGGGTGCACCTCTTACAACTGGTAAACACAAAGTTCTGGCACTGCATTCAGCAGTCCCTGGAACGCATGTATTACCTCTGGAGAACGTGCCTTGCCAGCTACGCCACCACCCAGGATCCAGTCCCAAACTAACCCTTATAGTACATGCAACCCTACTACCCAGAGTGCTGTAAAGGGCACTCCAAAGACAAAATAACTCCCTCTGTTTGAACCACAATCAGACTCCTATAGTGCACCCACACCTGCCAGCAATGCCCATCACTGGAAAACCAACAATGCCACCACATGCAGTCTGGCCAGCAACATCTCTCATGGCCTTTCTACTACTTCCTGCTGCATTGCCAAATGCCTGCTGTAATACAGCTCTGGGGCCGCTTCCTATATTCAGGGATGGGATGGGATCCCAAACACCACATCAGGGCCTGGTATCCCAATGACCGAAGACTCCCTGATGTCAGGGTCACTGTGTCTGCTACCTGCTGACCACCACTACCCTATCCCACCGCCTACTATACTTACAAGCCTCTTTGCATGCAACATTCGTACTCAATCCCCGTCCCAATGCCTTACACCTTGCTCAGTCAAGCAACTCAAACTCCTTGCAATCAGAGTAGCCTAGCTACTCTTAATGCTCTTGGGCAATATTCATCCTAACCCTGGCCCCAGTTACAATGCTGCAGGGCAAACCAGGAAAAGATGACTGATCACCATTGCATTCCTTAACATCTGCAGTCTTCTGCCAAAACTAGACATGTTGCAAGCCTGGGTAGTGCAACACAATTCAGATGTCCTGGCCTTAACTGAAACGTGGCTTACATCCAGAACAAAGGACAGCCAAGTTCAGCTCCTCGTGTACACCCCCTTCTGCCTCGATCGGCTAGGAAAGAGGGGAGGTGGCTGCATTATCGATATAAAAGATTACCTGCAGGGAATAGCTCTCCCACAATTAAGTACTGGAAAAAACATTCAGATACTCTCTGTGAGATTAACCCTGGGCACCCAGGGCAAGGGCCTTACTCTCGTCTCAGCCTACTTACCCCCTAGGGAAGTAGCTGAGGGCTTTAGAGTACTGCATGAGCATCTAGCCAACCTCCACTCTAGCAGCAAAGTCATAGTGCTGGGTGATTTCAACTTCAATTGGTTGTCCCAGGATTCTGCCACTTATAAGGATGTGGTCTCCTCAATCAACTTCCTTCAACTGGTAGACCAACCCACCCATACAAACTACAGATCAGGCACCAGTACCTTATTATACTGGGTGCTAACTAACCACACAGAGCATATCTCTGGCTTAAAAGTGCTCCCAGACTCCCTAAATAACCATTCACCCATCATTTTTGCCTGGTTCAACAAGGCCCCTAAACCGCTTGCTAAGGTGATAATATCCCGCATACTAAAAAAGGGCATGTTAGGTCTCTTTAAGCAACATCTCCAGCAACTGAGCCGGGCACCTATCCTAAGTGCCAAAGACATTGACACAACACTGGGTAAATTTATAGATATTTACAATGCTGCTTGCAATATATTTGCCCCCATATCAAAAAGAAAAATCAGTCACTCACACAAAACGTGGATGACTCCTCACCTCCTTGCCCTGATAAGCTCCAGGGACCACCTATGGTATAAGTACAAGAATACTCTCACTGATCAGGACATGCAAAACTACAAGGCAGCACAGAATAAATGCACCATCGCAATAAGTCAGGCAAAAGCTAACTACCACAGAATTGAGCTAAACTCCACCTGGTGGGACAGCTGTCGATTCTGGGAAAACGTTAATGCAATCACTGGGAAATGGGATACCTCATCACCCACAATGCTGAGCCACAATGGATCCTATACACAAGACCCCAAATCCATCACAGACATCTTCAGCAAAGCTTTTACTGACCTCAGTATAGTGCTTCCCCCCAGTTTCCAAGACCAAGCCTGCACCAACCAACCCAGCCCCCAAAGTTCCCTCCCAATGCATCATGCCCCCCCTATTCTACCTTAGAGTATTATCTAAAGAAGAGGTAAAGAAATACCTCTCCAAAGTCCTTGGGAAGTCCAGGCACAGCTCCGAGGGCCTCGACCTAAAACTAATCTCTCTTACCCTTAACAAACTGCTAACACCGCTGACCAGTATCGTAAACCTGTCCCTCACCACAGGTACCTTCCCAAAACTCTGGAAAGCTGCAGTCGTAACCCCCATTCACAAAGCAGGCAGTAAGACTGATCACACCAACTACCACCCAATTTCAATCCTCTCCCTGACCTCAAAAGCCCTCGAGCAGATAGTCTATGATCAGCCGGTTGAACACCTCGACAAATACTAACTACAATGCCAGCAGCAGCATGGCTTCCTTAAACTCTACAGTACTACCACAGCACTTCTTGTGTTCATGGGTTACATTCACAATGCCTACCACTGTGGGCACTTGGTAGGGGCAACATTTATTGACTACACCAAGGCCTTCGACACAGTCAACCATGACCTCCTCATGGCCCAATTAGAGGTAACTGGGCTCTCCTCTGACTCACTGTGTGCTGGATCTGGAGCTACCTCTCTGGATGTGTACAGCGGGTAAAAATATGCAGTGTACTCTCGGACTCCCAACAAGTGTCCATAGGTGTCCCCAAGGATCCATCCTGGGCCCCCTCCTTTTTAGCCTCTTTCTAAACAACCTACCACTAGCCTGTCAACAAAAAATCCTTCTCTACGCTGATGATGCGGTAATCTACTCCAGTCACTCTGACCCTATCACACTGGAGCAGCGACTTCAACAGGACTTTTACAATGTGGAAGACTGGTTTAAGAAAGCTAAACTCCTAGTCAACCACAAAAAGACTAAGTCCATGCTCTTTGCCCCTGCGCATAGCCACTACAGGATTGCAACTCTGAACATCCTGAATTTACAAAATGTCACCATTGAAATGGTCCCCATGTTCAAATACCTGTGTCTCACCCAAGACAGCTCTCTCTCTCATTCACCACACATGTCGATCATGTCATCACCACAGCTAACAGGAAGCTTGGCCTGCTATATAAGCACTGAAGCTGCCTCACTGACAAAGTCTTCCAGCTTGCCATAACCAGCTCAGTCTTCTCAACTATTGATTATGGCCTTGCCATCTACAGTGCAACCTCTGACAGCACCCTCAGGTGGCTCGCCACTATGCTCAACAAAGCATGCAGACTTGCACTTAGAGCCCCGCGTCTAACCCATACCTGCCACCTCTACCAGCAAACCAGTTGGTTAAATTTGAATGACAGGGCCTACTATCAAACCTGTCTCCTTGCCAAAAAAGTAACACTGGGCCTACTGCCCCCAGGAACCAGTTCCCTCATACACCAGGCGGCACCAACAAGGACTACAAGAGCATCCAATAATATCTCCATCAAGATCCCCTGCCATCGCACCACCCAAGATCAGTGATCCTTCGAATACCGGGCCCAGCTATGGCTTACCTGGCTTCCACCAGAATTAGCCACCATCAGCAAAATTGGCTTGTTCAAATCCACACTTAGACCCACCTGTCCAGCCAAGTGCTATGCACCTGCCACACCTGATCAACCCCTCCGGTAACAAATACTGACTATCCCACCTACCGTGCACTTATGCAACACCCAACCTGCTACTTTCCCCCTCCTACCCTACTCCACCAACCCCCTTCCCACCTCCCACAGCCCCAGTCTCACCCCCCCCATTCCCCTGGGGTCCACAGCCCCCTACCAATTTCCGAACCCTCTGTCCTTCCACTCCCCTACCCCTTCTGACAAGGTGACCCCTAGCCAGAGGTTACCGCAAGCTAACACCTCCTCCATTCCCCCCTCTCTCCCTACTCTCTGAACTACCTTGCCTCCTCCTGCCCCCTCTCTTTCCAGTTACTACTGAAGCACCAACTTAGCCTGTATGCTGAGTCACTACCTTGCCTTCTCCTGCCTCCTCTCTCTTTCCAGTTACTACTGAAGCACCAACTTAGCCTGTATGCTGAGTCACAAACCTATACTATGTACTTTGTCATTCATTATACTGTTGTCATTTGTTTAATGTTAATTGCAACTCTGGGTGTGTTTTCATATTGTACGATCACATTTCTTCCCGATGTGGAAGCTTTGTAAATGAGCTTGTAACTCAAAGGTTGTAATCCGAGAATTCAATAAATAAATAAATAAAATTAATTTCTTCATAACTTAGTTGTTTTTTCATATTTTTACCCCAAATTTTCAACATACTCTTTTTATAACCACTCCTTCTGAGCATGACAGGTGTAATTTATAAAACAATGGCTGAAATGTCATTTTGCGGCACAAGTGTTAAAACACATTTTGGGTAGGAGAAATGTGAGTTATCACTTTCATGAGGTGGTGTGAAAAATGTGTGGAAAAGTTGGAGTCAAGATATTGAAAATTACCATGGTTACGAGTGTGGATTGAAAAATAGCAATGTAGACTCATAACTTTATTTTCTCATATTTTACCCCAAATTTTCAACATAGTCTTCTTATGACCCCCACATTGCCTTTTTATGAGCACACCTCATGAACAAGGCCGGGGAAACTTTTCAAATCCTGCACAAAAGGTGATTTCGCACTACAAGTTCCAAAATACATTTTGACCAAGATTTGAAAAATGACAGCTGTCACATTCATGAGGTGCTGTAAAGAAATGGCTATGTTGAAAATTTGGGGTCAAATATTGAAAATTACCAAAGCTACTAGCTTGTGTTCCTAACTTTGAATGTAGGCTCAAAACTTTATTGTTTTTTAGTATTTTCCCCCAAAATTTTCAACATAGTCTTCTTATGACCCCACCTCATGAACAGGAGTAGAGAAAATGTTCAATTCCTGCCTGAAAGATGATTTTGCACAGTGACCTCAAAATCGCCTTTTGGGACAGATTTGCCTAATTTCACTGCCATTATTCATTAGTTGGTATCCCAAAAAGGCATGTTGAAAATCTGGGAGGCAAATTTTCAAAAATGATCAAGTTGTGCCAGTAAGTTCAAAACCCATTGAAATACTTAGAACTGCATACCTAATTTCCTCAGTTTTTGGTCCAGCGTTGATGTGTGAAGGTGTGTCTGTGGTCCAGAGAGGATTACCTGGCATTGGACTCCCGGTAGGTAAGTAAGGGTTCATGGAGGGGGGCTGGGTGGTGCTGAGTGGGAGGGTCGAGTGGGGGGAAGTAATGGTGGCAGCAGCACCAGACATCAATGGACAGTTTTGTTTGTTACAGGGTATATTTAAAAAACTACTAGGGATGAGTTTCTTTATTTCAAGTGGTGACACTGGGAATTGGGCGCCCTCAGTGTTGGTTTTCTGTTTGTGGGAGCGTTGGGGTGGTTGGTGTTGAATGGGAGGGTCGGGGGATCGTAAAGTGAAGCAGCAACAGAACATAGATGGGTAGTTTCTATATTTGCAGGGTGTATTCTCCAGTCAGGCTAAGTGCTGTTTTAACAGATGCTTGGGTAATAGAACTGGTCGTCCTATGCTTCTTGACCTATGCCTCAACAACAGAAGATGTTAGCAGTGGGATTTACATCTGTTGTCGAGGCATAGGTCAGAAACATAGGAAGACCAGATCTAGTACTCATGCACAAAACTTCTAGCTTAGAGTATGCATGACATAAATCCCACTTAGTCTGACACCATTTGTCATCAAGGTACAGGTAAGGAAGCATAGAAAACCAGGAGCTGTTATTGCATTCACAAGTAGCATTTTATTATTATCCATAACAGTAAAATAAAAAATAAAAATTGTTCAGTATAACTATTTACAAAGGCAGTACCACAGAGAAAACAATGGGCCCTATGCAGGATGCCTAAGCACCACGGAAACCAGGAGTGTAGTTATAGCTATGCATGAGTGCCATGCAGCAGGGTTCTGCGGACTCCTGGCGGCATTCACAAATGGCGTGCAGGACTGTTCCATGCCAGACCCCCTGGCCACATGAACAGCAACATACTGGGGGTGGGTGGGGGTGTGCTGGGGGCATGGCTGCACTATGCACCATTCACTAAGACGTGTAATGCTGTGCACTGGGGGGCATAGTAGGGTACTGGTTATGCCGGGGAGACCCTACCATAACCATAATATGTGACCAGGCTCACACACACATAGGCCCCCACCAGTCCTGGCATATAGTAGGATGCACACCCTACAACACATAGATCACCCACCAGTCCGGGCATCACAGAGACCCCCCCAGCAGAGCCCTGGCCCTGGTCATCAGGTTAGTGTGCCCCTGCCCATCCCCAACCATAGCACTGCACAGGTTTCCCCTGTCCCTCACTGCTCAGCATGTGAATACATACCCACACTCCCAATCATGTGCCCTGGCCCCCTCATTGGTGGACAGTGTAACCTCCCCCATGGCACACAGCATGCTCTGTCCCAGTATATGGTGACAGCCCCACACTAACCGGTGCCCCGTCATGAGGTAACTAACACATGACATACATGCTCGACCCCCCTGACCCTCCATCCACCTAGGTGTTCCAGTGCATTAGTGTTGTCCAACATAAGAACCCCGTACTGAGTCTCACATGTGCAACAATGCCAGCATTATGGAGGACAGACTACATCCACTGCATCCTGGGTCCCAATGTGTGAATTGCCAGCATTCCGAGGGATTGCTTACCCAATCAGTAATAGCCATCCGGTGAGAGTGGATGCTGCCTTAGTTCCCTTGTGGGAGTCATGCCATCATTTCTGGTCATGTCGGTAGCCCCCAGCTGATATGCAATGGTCTTATCATATTCCGTGATGCCCTGTGTCATACTAATGTCACAGCATTGAAACAGACCACCATAGTGTGGCCATTGGAATTGCCCTACCATAGTCATGCACACACAGTGGTTCCTATTACACTGGAGCCATGCACACATCCAACCATACCACTGAGTGCTGTGCTGTGCCCTGCACACAGAACCATTCTGGCAACTAGTGCAGTCCACAGCATGTCTCCATTTGGCATTGGCATTTACAGTACATGTCTGTGCATGCAGCAAGCAGACTCCCTACTGACTGGTACAGCCTGCGACCCTTTGCCAGATCTGCACCTGTTCAACTGCTGGTGGCCATGGCGGTGTGTGGAGGGCTGTGCCGCTGGCACTGTCTGGCAGGTATGGGGATCGAGGATGTCGTCAGTACCACAGCGGGTAGGGGGGTTGCAGCAGAATGTTGGGGATGAGGCTGTGCTGTGTGGTGCTGGTGGTGGAGGGGGTTAAAGCAGAATGATGGAATGGGGTTGCCCTGTGTATTGGGGAGGAAAGAATGTCTATGCATACACCGGGGTTGGGCCACTGGTGTGTTTGGGGGTCATTACTGGCACAGGTGATGGGACAATGGTGTGGTTGGGGTGGGGGGGGTTGCAGGTACAACAATGGAGCCTGGCTGCACAGATCAAGGTGCCTGCATTATGTATTCATGCACCTGGACCAGTGCTTCCCACACAAGTGATCCACTCTGGGACCCAGGATAGGCATCCAATTGGATGCCCACCTGAGTCTGCTATTCTGCCCCTGGCCGCCTGTGCAGTCCTATATGCTGGGGCTGGTGGGGCCATGGGCAGGTGGCAGCCATTTGTGAATACTGGCCTGTGCGCACCTGTCCACAGGTGAGGAGCTACTCAGGCAGGGTATGCACCTCTGGCACGTGCTTTCTGCCCGTTAGTGCATAGTCCCCAATGTCCTTCGTCTGAGTGAATCTTTAATTCCAAGTTTCAGTCTCTCCCCGGCAAAGATTGCTGCTCTTTTTATAACAAGTCTTTGCCTGACAATTAACTTCTTTATCCTAAGTTTGTTAAGGAGACATCCTGTTTCTCACAAAATGTTTCAAAGTTCTTGTCAGTTTATTTGCAGAGCAAGCTTGCAGATAGAAGGGTCCCAAGCTGGCCTCCTACTGACAGCTCTGCAAAAGAGTTTGCAAACAAGCCTGAGAGGATCTCAAACTGCATCTCAGGTTAACCCCCTAAATTCCAAATAGCTTTTTGCAATCATTTCAATAGTATAACTATATACAGTTTCAAACAGAGGGATCCCAGCATCACTTACAGTTTCAAACAAAGAATCACATATATTTTTATAACCATAGATATACAAGGGGAAGAAAAGACAGAAACAGCAAGATAGCGAGATAGCGAGGAGGTGGAGAATGGCAAGACCATCAGAGTGATCAGTTCCTAGATCTCATCAGAACATTTGGTTGCACAACTAGACAGACAAGAGACAGAAAAGGAGAGGACAGAACAGATCCTTGCATTTAACTCTTTCTGCATAACAAATGGGACAGGACCTTATTCAACTCTGTCACATTCAGTGCTACATTCAATAAGAAGCAAAGAGACAGAAAGGCTCAGAACCCTGTACCACAGCATAAGACACTTTGCTGTTGGGTCCCCTCCTATGGAGCACCATTGCAATATGCTACAGTCACTAAACTGGCCATCAATTGAAGGTAAACTAGCCTATTCCCTACTGTGTCTATCCTTTAAACTCTTGCACAGCAATGCTCCCCCGAGCCTGAAAGACCTGGTAATGGCCAAACTGAACAAGTGATCACTCAAATCCTCTGACCAATTGCTTCTCCTTGTCCCTAGAGTTAGGACCACCCTAGGCTATAGATCGTTTGCCACATCCATTCCATCCCTGAGGACTACTCTCCCCAGTAGCATCCAAGAAAGAACTTCAGTTGGGGGCTTTAAGAAGGGGCTAATGACTTACTTGTTGGAACTTAGTGTATGTACCTGTAATCACTGATGTACTGCTGCTTACAAAGGATGAGCTGACTCATTTGGCTGCTCCCACTTATTTACTGCACTCGTTAACCTAAGCAATATGTTTCACTTGCCTAAATTATGTCACCGCACCTATTTTTGTCTTAACTGTTCTACAAATATTACTTTATGCATGCTAACTCACAAACTGACATTGTCTGAAGACTCCACTGTTTTAAGCTGACTTAATGTGTTATCTGTAATTAATCCCGGGTCACCCCTGAAAAAGGGATTCTAATGGCCGCAGTGGGCCCACCTGGTTATCAAAATTAAAGAAATAAAATCATTGTCTACCTTCCCACAGAGTTTTGTGTCACCAGCAGACTGACTTACTTTACCCTGTTACCCCACCCCAATGTCACTGACATACATTTTAAAGAGTACTAGTCCCAGGATTAGCCTCTGGGGTACTCCATTAGTCCCTTCCAGGCAGCAGAGAATTTACCATTCAAGAGCACTCTTTGGATTCTGCCTGACAACCCATTGTCACTCCACTATGTTAGCTCTCAATCTAGTAGTCTTACCCCTCCCCCCACACACACACACACTATCTGGTAGGGCTGTGCAAATACCTTTTCCAATATTCGTCAATATTCAGTATTCGGGTCCCAAGTATTCGGTATTCGGTATTTGGCCAGAAAAGGTGTTTATTTAAGGAAACTTAAAAAATCACTTCAGCAAGCCCATTAATTACCCATTGAATCTGGTATTCCATATACACCTCAGTGACACTTCAACCACCAACATAGAGCTCTCACTAATGCAACACAAGCTTCGTGTGGCACACTCGATCCACCACACCACACACACAGCACTCTGAAAACGAAAATGATATCAAGCATTGCATTGGGTCAGCACTAAGGGTGTTCATGGTCACAGACACAGGGTAGAAGGTGCTTTGACCATGGGCATAGGAATGGTGGTAGCAGTGGCTGCAGTAGTGGTGACAAATGAAAGGGTTGCTGCTGCAAGAATGGCACCGGTGGTGGTGGGAAGCACACTGGCTGGGGATGTAGCAGCCATAGTGATAGCAGTGGGAACACTGGTGGTACTGTCTGCTACTTCCTGCACAAAGCATATATGGTCTAATGCCCCCCCCCACAACTGCACAACAGGATGTGACAGTGAATGTACAGATGGAACATGTGGTGACACTTGTTCTAGTAGTACTGCTAATGGTATTAGTAGCAGTAGTACTATTACCAGTGCTGCAAGAACTAAAAGGCTTGCTTGGGGAGAACAATATTCGAGCCCGCCGAATAAAGAGAGACACCTGTATGTCATTGTCTATGTAGTCTATCTTACCACCTTCTCTGGAATTGTATTATGTATCAATAATATAAAGCGGAGCAAGATAAGATGCAATTCAGTACTTTGCAGTAAATGACATGCCACAAAATATTGGATGACTAGAGGGCTTAATTGCCATGCAAGTACACTGCTCCTTGTAACATACTGTAGCATTTTGCAGTAATTTTGCAAGATACTGCATTGTGTACTGTCTGACACCACTGTATGAACCGTTTTATAATCTTGACACAGTGTTTCATCCTTGGGTATGTTAGTTGTGGATTGTTTTGTTACAAGGGCATTTCAGTAGCATTCATTTTAACTACACCTATTTATTTTGTGTGTTTCTTTAAGGGTTGTATATTCATTGTAAGTTCCTGACATGCACCCTGACAAAGACCAGGTTCTGGTCAAAGCACCAGGGCTCTATTGGCATCCTTCAGCCTTAGCACAAACAAATGTATTGGCAACTTTATGCTCCACTGCTCTTAACTGTATTTTGTTACTGCCCCCTCCCCCGAGTGCTTCCTTTGTTCTACATAGATTGTTTGGGGGTTTGGCAGCCCAGGGACAACACTAGCAGTAATTGCCTGTATGTGCTGTATGTTTGTGGGTCTATCATCCTGTCCCTCACCACTTGGGGCCAGCGATGCAGATGCTTTGCTGGGGCTGGACCAAGCATGTTTGCAAGATTGCTAAAGACATGATAGATCAGGTTACTAGTGGTTACTGTGTAAAACATAAACTATTACTATGTAGTACCTGTGTGTGTGTGACACTTTACATAGTGCTTGTAGAACTACAGTAATACACCAACCTTTTCAGTTATACTGCACCACAAAAAAGTAGCAATAAAGAAAAACACTGCTACTAAGAAGGAAGAAGAAAAGGACAACATATTTCGTCAAACATGGAATCGAGCAAGGAACGGACAGGTGACATACAATCAACTCAGTGAGGCAGGCCTGCCCCACTAAGTGCAATGGTTTAATTAACAAAACAACAACAAACAAATAAAAATAATGCATGTGCACAGCTGTGCACACACAAGGCAAAGACTCACGGGGGGGGATATTTTTACAAGCACAGGTGAATTGTGTGCAGTGGGCTGTAGAAGTGTGGGGGGGAGTCAGCCAACACACTCCTCATGTGTGCAGGGATCTATCGCCAGAACTAGAGGACTAACAATAATAATTCAGTGAGTCAAGCCTGTCTGGCTTAGAAATGAAAAAGTGTTTTTCAAAATCTGTGTGCACATAGCTGTGCATGCGTGTGGCCCGGGATCCGTACGATTGCCAGTAATGTGTCTTGCCGACAAATGTTTCACCAACTTCAGTTGCCTGATAAACCATGTTCGCCGACATGCAAATTACCGAACGTTATTTTCCCGACATATCATCAAATAGCAGCATAACACGAAAATAGCAGGATAAAGCAGCATATCATGAAAATATGTTGAATTTGGCAGATTACGTTTAACTTCATAGCCCAGCATAAATTGATTTGCAGCATAACATTGCAGCATACATTGATTTGCAGCATAACATTGCAGCATACATTGATTTGCAGCATAACATTGCAGCATACATTGATTTGCAGCATAACATTGCAGCATACATTGATTTGCAGCATAACATTGCAGCATACATTGATTTGCAGCATTACATTGCAGCATACATTGATTTGCAGCATAACATTGCAGCATACATTGATTTGCAGCATAACATTGCAGCATACATTGATTTGCAGCATAACATGCAAATAGGACATAACACATAGTGAAACTGTATAAATTGATTGAGCAGGACATAGTAGGACATAGCAGCATAACACATAGGGAAACTGTGGAAACTGATTCGCAGTAGCAGCATAACATGCAAACAGCAGCATAAATTGATTGAGCAGCAGAAAGCACTTACCGGTAGACGTCGTATCTTCATTGTAGATTAAAATGTCACAGGTCAAATCTTTATTGTAGAATATTAAAAGCTCTAAGCTCAAAACTTTATTGTAGATGATTAAAAATGCTCAGTCCATTTATTATACTCCTTACAGCACCATTTTGTGTGCAGTCCCTTGCACATAGTCTTTGCCAGATCTTGCTTCTCGGTCTGACAGAATATTGCTGTTCTTCTCTTCCCGCTTTGCATATTTCTTTTTTAACAGAGATTTCGGCAGTGCACGATTAATTTTCTCTATTATTGAGTCCGTTTTTGCTCATGCCTCAGTTCATTGATAAATCTGGTTACCCCCACATGCGAGCCTCCAATCAGTGTTCTCAGACGTCGGTGCACGCCTCAACATTATTCTGTGTTCTGGGCATTCCATTCATTGTAAGATCATGTACTGACCAAAACTGCGGTGGGTACAGGGGGGCTGCTCTGATGACCGTGTTATTTCGCATCCTTCTGCATACTCTGCCAAACAAGTATGTCTCCTCGAACCATTCAAGGACTGGCAAACTAACAGGAGGCATTTCACACTTTATTTCACTGTACACTGTGGGGATATCATCTGGTGGAAGGAAGGCAAGTGCTACTAGTTGCCGCATCAGTAAACTAAACTCGAGATCAGAGCCATAAGTTACTGCTAGACCGCAGCTCTGGATTTTCCTCCATACTATCTGCCCCAGATCAAACAAGCAACCCTTGTTTGTTGCATCTGGGAATTCAGCTTTAGTAGCGTGGATTGCAGCCTGCTCAAAATCTGTTAAAATGAATTTAGGAGAAAGGCTGTAGTCAAATTCATCTGCTGCATCATTTAAGTCCTGGAACAGCTTTAGATAGCACTAGTTGGACTTCGCAGATATCAAGGCATATGCCAGTGGCACAATGCAACTTGTCTCAGCAGTACCTACAGGGGCATGTATGGAATAAAGCTGCCGAAATAGAGTGGGAACTGTTTTAAAAGTGCCATCCATGAGTCACAAATCTGCAAAGCTTAATTTCTCAATATTTTTTTTTTTGTGCTGAACAGCAAAACTCGATCAGTGCCAAACAGCGAATCTTTCAATAGGAATTGCTTCCCACTCACAGTTTGTAATTCTGGTTGAATGCATATGTCTGCCAATGTTCGCGGCTCTACTGGCATGTTTTCTGTCCTGGCACGTTTGACAACTTGCTGCAGGCACTGGCAGCTAGACATGTTATGCCACACCTCCTCAGATACTTTAGACAGTTTGTTTTGTATAAGCTGAGCTGGAGTGTGATTAGTTGTCAACGCTCGAGATTTAAGCGAGGCTAAGGAAATCGCTATATGACTGTCGTTTGCATCAGGGAAATGGCTGTGCTCTGCATTGGTTCGTAAATGGTGTTGTCCACTGACAAAAGTAGTTGATGCACGTCCGTGACAACCTGAAGATTTGTGTAGCTGGCAGCACCAGTAAAACAAATCCCCCCAGCTCCTTTCCTTAACATATAAGTAGCCATCAATTGATAACTTGTCATGCCCGCGCTTGGAAGGAACAACAGCACAAACAATAGCCTCTTCACCGCTCATGATAGCAGACTGTTTGCTACTTTCAAAGTGGCTGAAAAGAGGCTGAAAACAGACAACCATTTTAAAAATGCCCGTATGTAATTAATCCTGACGTCTGCAATGCACCTGTCCAGCAAACTTCTGATGATCACCTTCACCGAAAAGAGGCTGCAGGACTGCCAAGGTGTCAGTATGTGATTACTGCAGCTCGAAGTATGCTTGCACAGGTAAACAATTAGTTCTAGATTTTTATTGCAGCCGGAAGTATGCTTGCTGTTTTCAGCGCTTTTTATTAGTTTCTATGCTGCTTGTTCAGTTTTTTATGCATAGAGCGGTTATTTGTACTTTTGTATTGCTGCACGAAGTATGCTTGCTCCAGGAACATATGCAAGCCTTACATGTCCGTAATTAATGCTGTTTCTCTGCTGCTTGTTCAGTTTTTATTAATTAAATTTTTTTAATAAATGCTGCTAACTCTGCAAAGCCTTGCTAGTACAACAATTAGTTGTATCAATAAGATTGTGCTGTGTGACGGCCGATAGTAGAACAGGCAAGTGTGCAGGTGGGATTACTGTAGTTGGTAAAAGAAGATCGGGATAGAATAAGACGAGAGACCGCAAGTCAGGAAATCATACCAGACCCTGTGGCCCTCATGAAAACATGTATTAAGCATGCACATACAGGGTGAAGCCTCACAAAATCAAATAGTATGCACATATACAGCAAATCATAAGCAGTGACCTACAGGAGGGGGAGTTAGCAGAGACCCTCATCAGTCATGCAGGGAACCAAGCCTGGAACCAGACAACAGCAAAAAAAAACAAAACACAAAAATAAAATGTGCTTCACCCAAAAAAATCATACCTGAGCTATATCAGAGAGCAGCAGACAGCCATCCTAGTCCCTGTAACAAACCGAGTACAGCAGTAAGGACAAAACACCTGTCAGAAAGCCAAACATAGCTTTTCTGACACTGATCAAAAAACTATACTGAACCAAAAAAGCCTGTGAAGCAAAAATCTATTTCTTTTTAAGCAAGTTTAAGGTCTCAAAAGTACTGCAGAGCTGCTCTCAGGAACCACTGTCTCCTGTCTTCTACCAGCTCAGAGTGAGGAATGTCACATGGTGTGCTTGCCTTTGTGCTCAAGAAATGGTTTTTGATTGGCCAGCAAAGCTCTGCGAGACTTGGAAATCTCACCGAATAGTAGTTCCCGAATAGTGGCCGAATAGTGAACTATTCGGAAAATGCATCCGAATATTCGGGAAGCCTACTATTCGAGGTATTCGGAAAATATTATTCGGCCCATGCACAGCCCTACTATCTGGATAAGCCTTTTCTGAGGCACCAAATCAAATGACTTACTGAAGTACAGACAAGAAAGTTGACTGACTAGTCTTTATTTACTATCTGTATGATAACAATTTGAAGAAGGCACTTAGGTTCATTAGACATGAACTTCCCCTCATGAAACCATGCTGATTTATGTCCATTAGAATATTTTCTTCCAGTAAGTCTATCTGTTCTTTTATGATTGATTCCAGCAGCTTGTCCACTATCAACGTCAAACTCACTCATCTATAGTTACCTGAGTCTTACTAATGCCCAGTATTGTGCAAGGGGACCACATTTGCCACCCTCTAGTCCTCTGACACCTCCTCTATATTCAGTGATTCATTGACTAGGTATGCCATGGGGATGCAAGTTACTTAACTCTCCTCCTTCAGTACCCTAAGGTGGAGCCCTTCTGATCCTGAGGACTTGGTCACACCCTAACCTAGCCTATTGCTATCACCACCATGGAAACTAATTTTACTGTCAGTAGATGGCCCAGTAAACAAAGAAACATAGAATTTGATGGCAGATAAGGACCGCTTGGCCCACCCAGTCTGACCATTTCCCTACCTGATGGATAAGCTGCAGATTCTAGTTAATCAACAGCTTACTTCCTCCTGCCCCCATTAGAATTGCCTTATGCTTGTCCCATGCATTCTTGAATTCTCCCACCGTTTCTGACTCCACAACCTCCTCAGGAAGGCTGTTTCATGCATCCACAACTCTCTCTGTGAAAAAATACTTTCTAACATTACCTCTGAGCTGTCCCCCATCTTCAAATTGTGCCCCCTTGGTCTTGCACATCTCTTCTTCTGAAATATATTACCCTCTTGTACCTTGTTAATTCCCTTGAGATAACTGAAAGTTTCTATCATGTCCCCCCCTCTCCCTCCTTTCCTCAAGGGTATACATATTAAGCTGCTTTAGTCTCTCCTCGTATGTCTTCTGGTGCAGACCTTGCACCATTTTGGTTGCCCTCCTCTGAACAGCCTCCACTCTGTCTATGTCTTTGCAGAGATGGGGTCTCCAGAATTGCACGCAGTACTCCAGATGGGGTCTCACTAACTGTCTGTAGAGAGGGATAACAACTTCCTGTTTTTTACTGTTGATATTTGCTACTGTGAACATAACTGAAGCACCCATTTTATATATTGTCCTGTTTTCATACCCCCTATGCTTGTTGCAACCTTTTTTATTGTCTCTGTTATTCTTTGTTATTTTTCCCTTCTGTATTTAAAGAACGTTATGTTTTTTCTTTACTCCTTCAGCTAACCTTAGATCTGTGCTTGCTTTATTCCTCCTAAGGATGTATCTGGAAATGAGCTGATATCAGCTCAGTACGCCTTTCTGGTAAAACTTTGAAATACGTAAATAAATATGATGCCATGTATATTTTGCTGATTAATCTTTATATATAGCCCTACTGAATTCAGCCTGATCCCTCTTATATAACCATAAAGCATTTTATGTTCTCTCATACTGCCTTTCTGACTTGCTTGTTGAGCCAAAGTAAGGTCCCCTGATTCTTGGTCTTATTCACATGTTTTATACAACCATGGGTGACACCCAATATCGCTGCTTTAATCCCTGCCCTCTTTTTTGCCCTTTCTGTTTAGTGCAGGTCTTCCAGCTATTTCTCTATAATTTTCTTCATTTTATTGTAATCTGCACTCCTAAAGCCAGGTATTACAGTACTGGATTTCGTTTGTTCAGACCACAGAGTAATGTTGAATTAAACAAGTTGTGATCATGCTGACAGATGGGGTCCTTGTTGTTGACATTCCTGATAAAATCTAGGTTGGACTGTGCCAGGTCCAGCATTGCTTTTCTTCTTCTGGGTTCATGCACCTTTGTGTTAGGAGGCTGTCCTGCATCATTTCTAGGAACCTCTGACATTTGTTTCTTACCACTATCAGTGTGTCCCAATGTATGTCTGGGAGGCTGAAGTCAAGGCTACGGTTGAAAATGACACAGATTTTGTTTAATTTAAACACAATGCTGTAACCTTTCTTAATACCATCTCACCATGTAATTGCCAAGTACAAACCCAAATATCAACCTATGTGATTACTCTACTGCCCTTGCATCTGTCTGTATACTTATAACCTTGTACCTGCCAAAGTGAAGTAATGTATTTTTCCTGTGGCTGCAACAGGGACCTAGGTCTCAGTTCACTGTACCCCAACATTAAAACAAATGAATAAAAGTTCCCCATAACTACTGCCCTTGCCTGACCAGCTGCTATCTCAATCTTTCTTTACATTTCCTCATTCCTAGCTGCCCCACCCCTCCCAATTTGGTGGTCTATATTGCTGCTTCAGTGATAGATTTGTCCTCTATCAGCTGGATCAATAGTGACCATGAGACTGAGTTATCCTTTGAGACCTTCATCGCTTCCTTTTTATACACTGTCATCCCACCCCCTTGGTACCCTTCCTGTTCCTCCTGCCATCGACATGTAGGTCCCAACTGTTACTTTTCAAACAGGCTCACAGCTCTGAGCTCTGACCAACAGGCCAACCCTGCTTCTAGCAACTGCACAGAACTGGAAAAATGGAAATCCCAAGTTCTGATCCCATCACAACTGCTGACTCGCTATGTGGCCTTCAGTATGTCACATGACCTCCCAGTCCTCTAGCCCCTCCCGACTGGGGATGAGATGAGTTAGACTGTCCTAGGAAAATTCCCCCATAATACTGTGTTACTGAGAAAATGAAACCATTTAATTACTTAGCAAAGGAGTATGGACTTATCTTACATACAGTTTTATCTGTCATTTGTCTGAAGGAGTGAAAATATGCAGATAGGGACAGTATATGCAGTCCATGTCCCTTTCTGTCAGTCGTATATCATATGGAAATCCTGGTGGCAATGATACAAGAATCTGTGCAAGAGGTGAAACTGTGCATCACCTATAAAAACGTAGGCAGGGTTATTGCCATCCAATGGCCCATTAGTTAGTGTCTTGCACTCCCTCTCCAACAACCTGGACTTGGAAGTGGACTTGAGAGCCAGTCTGATGTCTCAGGGGCGGAGGGGGCTGAGGAGGTGTTGCCGTGCTGCAGCACTCTCAGCTGGGGAAGAGTTAGTGTCAGGTTTCGCCACTGCAGCGACCTCTGCTGTGGGCTAGGGATCTTGACTTTTCCCAATGGGAAAACTGTGTGTGCAAGGCCTGTTAGCCTATTGGGATACCCCCTGCCACAGTGCAGGTGGCAGATGGGACAGCAACATACACAGGGTAAAACCCTATGCACCACGAACCATCAAGTTAGTTAGTGTAATGTCCTGTTTTGCATTACTTCAGTCCCCATTACACACACACACACACACACACACACACACACAAATAATTCACCATTACATACAGTTACATGTTGCAAATTCCTTTGTGAACACCTATTATAGCAAAATAATGTGGTAGCCACATTAGTTCAATTGATATTGTAGAAGTAAAAAGAAACAAATATGTAGCAGGTGACACCTCTTATTGGCCTAACAAAACTGTTTTTGAGACAAGCTTTTGAGAGTTATACTCCCTTCCTCTGGTCAGTTCAGTCTTCTACACCTTTTATAGCAGAATTCTGTTGTTGGTGCTGAGTAGACAGATTCATCATTACTTTTATGACAAATCCAGCAGTCCTGTCAAAAGTACTGGTCTCGTGGATTCACACTGAATCAAATAGTGAAGCCCAGCAAGGCATCAAATCAACTTTTATATTATAAGCCTATTACTCTGCAGGCCCAAGTCAGCATTTAAAGATCTGCTGGTGCCTCTGGGAAAGCATTTGAAACCATAATATTTAGTCATAGCTTGGCCTATATTTCATAGATTTTCTGTATTTCTCAGTCCACTTTTTCCCCCTAACAATTTGATCTATGCACAATGATGAGGATTGCCTATGCACCATGCATCAGGGGTGCATAGGCAATCCTACAACTTGAATGCCACGCAGCAGACCAACAGCAGCATTCACCACCAGCATGCTAGTGCCATGCATGCTACATCCCCTGGCTGACCACGCTGCACCGCACTAAGGGTGGGCTGGGGAGTGTGTCCCACCCTGCACCCATGCACATTGGCACTGCATGCCATGATGGGACTTGAAATTGTACATGAGGGGGGATCCTGCCATAACTATTTACGTGCTCCCCCAAAGGTTACTAGCAGGGCATGGTGGCATTGGGACCCCCCTGCACACAGCTGCCACAGCCCACTGGGCTACTGGGTAGGGTGGGAGGTGGCTGTTCAGGCAAGCACTGTTGTGTATCTTCGGCAGGCTGCAAAATGTCCCAGACTCCCCTGCCCATTCACACAGGGGATCCACTATAGGACTTGGAATGGGCATCATATTGGATGCCCACCCACAACCCACATTTCCCCCCACACTGCCAAATTACACTGCCACGCGGCTGTGCAACAGGGGGGTGGGGTCACGTTCTGGTGGTCAGCAATCATGCTTGCTGACATGCGCCCAACTGAGTGCAGGTGAGGAGCAGTGCGGGCAGGATACATGTGATTCTCGCTTACGTCCCGCCCATTAGTGCATAGATCCATACATCTACATGTAAACAGGACATCATCTGCTAAAACTACTTATTTTCCACCTGAAGTCATTGTCAGGAGGTTGTGATGTCACAAAGAGAACATTATGACATCAAGGTGTTGTTTGCTGCCTGAAGGTATTTTCTGTTCATTTATTTCTTTTATTGTTTTTGTTAACCATGAAAGACACACTGAGCCAAAGTCCCATTTTCGGGGGTGATCCCAAGCCACAAACATGAAACAGTTACTGACAATATAAACAAAGAAACTTTCAATATTCAGGTAAATCAATATAGACAAACATAATATGCAGGTAAATTATATGCTATAAAACTATAATATCAAATTTGATGCAGGAAAAATATAAATTATTTGCAAACTGAACTAGTAACCAAGTCAAATAATCATTCCACTGTTTAGAAGCACAAGCAGAAAATGCCCTTTGCCCCACTGATGTATAGGTATGCTGCACCACTAAAGACGACAGGTCAGTGGACCTTACATTTTCTGGATGAGACTTTCAGGGTTAAAAGATCAAATAAAGGTGAGTCAGAAGAACATCTAATACACTTATCTAACAGGTAGCACAATCTAAATTGCCTACTACCTGCTGGTACAGTATAAGCTCTTACCAGTCTCTATGGTCAGACTCTACATGATCTCTTCTCCCTCCTCCTTCTACTAGAAATCTTAACTACCTTCCTGCCTGTTCCTTCATTGCCTGTTAGCTTCTTCTTACCTGAATTTTTAATGTTACTGTTTATGTTGTTCCCTACTACTGTATGACCCTACCCCTTAATTTTTGTTTTGTACTGTTATATCCTACTTACTATGAAGACGACTGTGGATTTTATTGTACTCTGCCTACTAGGTATTAACTGTATTTGTATTTTGTTGTACTCTCCTGGGTCATGTCTGAAAATAGGCATTTTTTATGTCTAGCACACCTACCTGGTAACCAAAAACAAATAAATAAATATAACTCACAATGATGGAGATTGTGGACTGCACCAGGAATGAAGCAACAGATATTGTCCATGTCTATGTCCATAGCTGCTTGTAAAATGCTCTTTCTGGCATCAAGTCAATTCCAGGGTTTAATTTTCCAGCATGTTCATATTTTCTCATTGTTTAGTCTTTGAGTTGGTGAGGCTGCATCTGTGGCCAGGACCCCCCTTGTGTTTATTTTCTTGTAATTGGTTTATACTTTGGTTTAGCCCTCTTACGCTGCTATCCCATGGCGGGAACCAACTTGCTACAGGTGAGGCTTAGGCATTCCTGGTAAATGTGCCAATCGCTGAAAACTTGAGTTTTTAGAAGTTCTGCCTGAGGAGATTAAACTTGACATTGTTGTGACTGTGGAATCCAGTCACATGCTCATGTGTTTATTACAGTTACCACATGGGCAAGTTAAAATATCTTTACTTTAGAGGTTTCGGGGTTCTCCACCATTTTATAAGCATAATAACATCCTCTACGCTGTTCTCTTATACTATAATAAACCACACTACCTAGAGGTTTGATGGCACAAGTGCACACTGCACTACCAAACCAGGCATGAGGCTATTGAGGCTATTGTATCATAACCACATAGAAATATACAAACTTAGAATTTTACAGCAGATAAGGATCACCTGATCCTCCCAACCTACCCTTTTTCCCTGGCTATGCTGTCACGGCAGACCCTAACTGATCTCCAACTCCCTCCTACCCTTACATTCCAATAAGAGTTCCTAATGCCTATCTCATGTATTCCTGAGTCCCACCACTGCTTTTTTCCCTACCCCTGCCACTGGAAGACTGTTCCAGGCATCCACCACTCTTTCAGTGAAGAAGTACTTCTTCACATCTGTCTTGAATTTACCTCCTTCCATCTTCACTGCATATCCCCTTGTTTTGTGCATCTTTTCCTCTGAAAAATATTCCACTCTTGTACCTTATTTACACCTGTGAGGTATATAGGTCTCTATCATGCCCCCTCCTCTCTTCCAGGGTGTACATGTTATGGCCCTTCAGTTTCTTCTTGTAAGGCTTCTGATGCAGATCCTGCACCATTTTAGTTGCCCTACTCTGGACAGCCCCTACTCTATGTCCTTCCTTAGATGAGATCTCCTGAACACAATACTCCATATGAGGTCTCAACAGTGATCTATACTGTGGCAACACCACCTCCTTCCTTCGGCTGATGATACCCCTCCCTATGTACCACAACCTCCCATTGGCTCTCTACCAACTGCCTTGTCGCCTGCTTATGACACACCTTGAGGTCATCAGATATAATACCTCCAGGTCCCTTTCCTTTGGTGACTGTCAACCTCTTCTCCATTTTGTACTCTGCCTCTGGGTTTCTGTGCCTTAAGCGTATGCTTTTGCACTTTTCATTGAAACCCAACTGCTATACCCTTGGCTACTTGAGTTTTCTCAGGTCTTTACACATTCTCTCCACCACTCTGAAGTGTCCACCTTATTGCAGATTTTGCTGTCATCCACAAAGAGGCAGACCTTCCCTTCCAGCTCATCTGCAGTGCCACTTATAAAGACTTTAAAGATAACCTATCCCAATACTCAGGCGTGTGGCACCCCACTGGTCACCCTCCCTTCCTTGGAATGAACTCTCTTTACCACCACCCTCTATTGATTATGCCTTAACATGTTTCTTATCCAGTTTACCACCTTGAGTATCCCTTCAGGACTTTTTCCTCTGTAAAAGTACTTGTGTCAGCCTCCTTCCATCCAGTGCTCCTGTTGCTTTTACGTGGCCCATCTCTTTCCCCTTCCTCTGTGATGACTGAGCAAAAGTGTTTGTTCGGGATATCTGCTTTTCCCTGATCCTCCTCTGCATAGTCCCCACCTACCCTTCATATCTTCATAATTTCCACTCCTAGTCTTCCTCTTATCACTTATCTGCTGGTTCTCTTTCATTACCCCCTGGGCTATTCTGTCCTCAGTTTACACCTTTGCACTCCTTACTGCTTTCTGAGCCTCCCTCTGCTTCTTCTGATATACCTCCCTGTACCATTCCTTCTGTGTCTTTATACATCCTGAATGCTACTCTTTTAGTTTTTACCTTTTCAGCCACTTCCTTGGAGAACCATTGCAGTCTCTTTTTCCTCATGTTTTTGCTCACTTCCTTTGTTCAGGGGTTGTTGCCTTCACTACGCTTTCTCTTAGCTTATCCCATTGTTCCTCCATCCTACCCAGGTCATCCCTTCCTGCTAGATCATCTCTGAGGCATTCACCCATTTATTTTTTTTTTAAATCTGTTCTGCTGTAGTCCAGGACCCTCATCCTTGTGTGGTTTGTTTCCACAGCTGTCCTTATGTTAAACCACACTGTACAGTGATCACTGATCCCCAAGTGGCCTCCCACCCTGATGTCTACAATACAGTCACTGTTAGTGAGCACCAGGTCCAGTATTGCCCCATCATGAGTGGGCTCTTCTGACTAGTTGCATGTTGAATTCCCCCTGCAGGGATCCCAGGATATCCCTGCTTCTAGCTGAAGCTGCAGCTGGGAGGCTCCAAGCTACATCTGGCAGACTGAAGTCCCCAACCAGCAGCTGTCCCCATTTTTTTCCACTGTGCCAATGGCTTCCTCTAGTGCCTTATCTAGTTTCTCCCTCTTTGTTGTAGATCTATAGATCACACCAGCACAAACAGTGGCCCCGTTTCCTATCTCCAGGGTGCCCACAATACCTCTAACCCCTCCACCCCCCCGATTCCCTGTGTCTCTGTTGCTTTGATACCCTCCATTACATACAGAACCACCCTTGCTCCCCTTCTTCCTATCCTGTCTTTTCTGAAATGAGTATAGCCTGGTATGGCCATGTGCCAGTCATGGTGTCCTGTGCCCCATGACTCAGTAATGGCAATAATATCCTGGTCTGCCTCCACCATGATGCCCCCTAGATCCAGAATTTTATTTCCTAGACTTGTTCCATTTGCACAGATGGCCTTCCACATTTTGTGGCCACTCTTCCTGATTCCCTCCTTTTTTCCTTTTTGCCCTGCCTCCTTTTCTCCTCTCTTTTTATGGCTCAAGTTCCTATCCCCTTTTATTTCTACTACTTTGCTCTTTCTATTTTTTGCAGTCTGGGGGTATATACCCACCTTCAAGGCATCCATTCTCTGTGCTTCAGTCTATGGTGAACTGTTTATGCCTCCATGAGTTCTTCTGCCACTCCCATGCTAGTTTAAATGTTCATCAAAGTAACATTCACTGAGGACTGTGATTTCCTTATTTATTTATTCATTCTTGGACTACAATACCTTTGTGCACAGACAGCTTATTTACAAAGGTTCCACATCAGTGGAACCAAATTGATGTAGGCCATCACCCCTGCTTAGCCCTCGTACCTCCAGGTTGGTCCCCAATCCTCAACGTAGCTGAACCCCTTCTCTCTACATGATTTCTTCAACCATAGGTTGAAGCTTCTGGTGCAGAGATCCCTATCTCCTCCCACCATAGATAGGCAGCACCTCAATGAAAGCCACTGAGTACACTACTTGACTAAGTCTCCTCCCCCAGCTCATTAAAATCTCCCTGCACAATCACAGCCCCATCCTTAGCCAGATCATTAGTCTCCAGGTGGATAATGACATCGAAACTCTTCTTGTCCCATAGTCCTAGTGATTCTTAGGATATGCTTTCCATCCCTCTGAGCTGAGACTGCATGTATGCACCTCACTTCCTTCATTCTGTCCCTTCCTTTTCCCAAATCTAGCCCCCCCCCCAATGATTGATTCCAACGCCAAACATTGTTTCTTCTTTTGTTGGGGTTCTCTAGCTCCCACCATGGGCGTATCCAGGAATTCTGAACTTGTACTCGAGAGTTCACGAAACTGTTGCTCCCTCTGTAAACACAAACCAAAAGATGTAATGTCCCACCACACAAACGTTGCCTCATCCTCATTTCAGTCAACAATATGTAGTAAGCCACTTATCCTAATCGAGCCACATCTTATTTTATCTAAAACACCCACTACCAGCCAGACAGAAGTTGACTAGCTTTAGATACAATGTTTAGGATACATTGTGATAAGTCTCTGTACCACATCAAGGTAGCCCTGGCTCAATCCCCAGATCCCAGATTCAGCTTTCCAATTGCCAGGCTATACCACATTCAGACTAGACAGAGTGGGTAAATGCAGCAGTGGCTGTGTGCTCTATCTTAAGGAGCACCTACGGGGCAACAAATGCCGCCTACCCTCTCTAGTGAGGGTGCCCAACTACTACCTGTAAAAATTCTGATTGGCACAAATGGAAAAACACTCATGGTGGCATCAGTTTACATTCCCCCAAGGACCCAAGAAACGGGCTTCAAAGTAGTAACAGACTACCTTTCATTTCATGGGTCCAACACGGAGATACTAATTCTGGGTGATTTCAACATAAACTGGAACTCCTCTGAAGCAGACTGCTTCAAGGATACCCTCTTCTTGATTAACGTAGCACAAGTTGTTGACTCGCCCACCAGAATAAACTACTGTATGGGGCTCTCCACCCTCATTGACTGGGTCATCACCAACTTCCCAAACAGAGTAACCCATCTAACTGTCCTCCCAGACTCCCTTAGTGACCACTCCCCAGTCATTCTCACCTGGTCCAACAAACCCCCAAAATCCCACCTAAGATTATAAAAACAAGGCTACTTAAGAGAGGGGAATCTTGATACCTTAAAGGCCCACTTAAAAAGTCATGACTGGAGTTACCTTCACAACACAACTGAAGTGGACGATGCCTTAGACTTTTTCATCACTAAGTTTAATGAATCCTGCAATATCTATGCCCCCTACATGAAATGTAAAATCAGAAGCACCCAAAACTCTTGGATCACACCAGCTCTTTTACATGTGATGAAGCGCCAGGATGAACTCTGGTGCATATCCCGAAGCACTGGTACAGCGGCAAACATTTAGAGGTATAAGGCAGCATGAAACAACTGCACCTGGGTTATCAAGAAAGCAAAAAAACTCCATTTTAAAAGAAAGATGGAGAACTCATGGAGGGACGGCAGGCATTTCTGGGACAATGTCCTGACCCTAACTGGAAAACCCAATGAAGCGCCCCCATCACAAACAAATGTAAAGGGTACCCTAACCCATGACCCAAAAATCATGACTGAAACTTTTAATCATGCCTTTACCAACCTCAGCAGTGTACTTCCCCCTGACTACCTGCTCCCAAGAAGTGGAAGCCTAGCCCACGACCCTGAAACAACCATCCGGAAGCCATCCCCCTTTCTATCTAAAGATAACTTCCCAGAAGGTGGCCAAAAAATATATTACTAAGGTGCTAAACAAATCAAGAACAAGTAATGACACACTCAATCTCAGGCTCCTGGCACTAACCCTTGAAGAGGTACTACATCCCTTAATCAAGATCTTAAACCTGTCCCTCATAAAAGAGAAGTTTTCAACTGTGTGGAAAGCAGCGGTAGTGGCGACAGAACCAATCACAACAACTACCAACCAATCTCAATTCTCCTTCCGTTTTCAAAATCTTTTGAACATATCATCGCAGATCAACTAACAGAGTACCTGAACAAATACCAACTGCAATGTAAGCAGCAGCATGGGTTTCACAAACAGCATAGTACAGCTACCGCACTCATGGAATTCACCGGTTATATTCACAGTGCTCTTGATTGGGGGCTCCTGGTGGAGGCTACTTATATAGACCTCACCAAGGCCTTCAACACAGTAAACCACGAGCTGCTTCTGCATCAGCTATTGACACTGGCCTCTCCCTGGAATCTACAGCTTTGTTTCACAGCAACCTCCAAGGGAGAGTGCAAAAAGTAAAAATAAACGAAACTTACTCGAGCCCCCTGAGCATCACCACAGGTGTACCGCAAGGCTGTATACTGGGTCCACTACGTTTTAATCTGTCCTTGAATTCACACCCCCTGACTGTAGCGGACCAGGTTTTGCTCTATGAGGACGATGTAGTACTTTAATCATCCCATACCGACCCCGTGGAGCTCGAGTACCACATGCAATCTGATTTCTCATTAGTGGAAAAATGGTTCACTGAGTCTAAGCTACTCCTAAACTATGAAAAAACCAAGACTATGGTCTTCGCATCAGCCAACAATAGACATAGGAACTACCAACTGCAAATTGCTAACAATCAAAACTCTCCCCTTGAACCTGTAACCCATTTCAAATACCTTTCGATAACAATAGATGCAACACTGTTGTACAGGCAGCACATTGACCAGGTCGCCAAAAACGCTAATGCAAAACTAGGCCTAATCTACAGAAATAAGTGCTGCTTTACTCCTGAAGCCCTAAAATTGGTGGTGTACAGCTCAGTTCTAGTGCAAACTGATTATGGCCTTGCAATCTATGGTACAGCAACTTCTACTCCCCTCAAAAGAGTTAAAACCACCCTAAACAAAGCTTGCAGACTAGTCCTGGGAGTGCATTGTCTAACCCACACGTGCGAGCTCTATGCCCAAAGCGGTTGGTTAAACCTTGATGGTCATATCTGCTACCAGACATGCCTGCTCACCAAAAAATCCCTACTCAGCCTTACTCCCCCAGGAGTCCAGAGCCTTAAAATGCTCTGACCCAGCTTGACACACAAGGGGCCTAAATGACCTCTCCTTGAAAGTCCCCTTCCGCAGAACCTCCATAGGACAATGCTCCTTCGAATACCATTCCCCCTCATGGCTAAACTCCCTTGGTGAAGAGCTACAAAATGTAACCAAACTGGCCCTATTCAAATCCCAACTCCGAGCAACCCTTGCTTTGGACAGTATCTGTGACTGTAACATATGGTTCCGCACCTACTTAATTTTTCCTTTCAACAACCTGGTACACTTTGCCCTGCCTCCCAGTTTCCATCACCTACCACCACTCCCACCTTATCCCTCCCTACCCACTTCCCCCTCCCTGTTTTTCTCCACCTCCTCCCTCCCTCCTTGAATTTGAGTTCCCCCTCCACCATCCTCCCACACCACCATTTTCTATTCTACTACCCACACTCCCCTCCTCTCCCCTACCCCCCTGCTCCATGTCATCTGTCTCTCAAACCTCTCTGGCCAGGCCATCCTTTCTCCTCCTCCCCTGCCCCCTCTCTCTCATCCATACTCCTCTGTCTTACTACCTCCCACCACCCCTCCACCCCTCCTTTCTCTCATCCATACCCCCATGTCTTACTACCCCACCCCACACCTTTCTCTCCTCCATGCCCCTATGTCTTACTACCTCCCTCACCCCTCACCCCTTTCTGCCTTTACCTAAACTACCTGCTCACCTCTTCCTACTCCCATCTCTATTCTCCCTGCTTGTCCCCACCTGAACCTGCCTCTTATAACACCTGCCTCACTACTAGCTAGCATTATGACAAAATAATTGTATCATTGGTTGCACTTTTGGCTGAGTTGCTATCTAATGCTATCTAATGTCTGCCGACCTGATACAGTCACATACCTGCTCAGTACATGTAAAGTCTGTTTCACCTAATAACAGTTGTATCCAAAGCCTGACAAAAGATTTGTATCTTGGTTTACATTTCTGGCTGACTTCAAACCACATTATCTAAATGTTATCAAATGCCTGCCAACCTTCCACAGTCACGTACTGCACAGATCATGTTAAGCCTGCATTACTATATCTAGTGTATATGTATCCATTGTATAGATGATTGCATGTTTTCTTACTCTGTAACATGGCGTGGAACCTCTGTAAATGAGTCTCTGACTCAAAGGTTTTCCTAGACTGTAATAAATAAATAAATAAAAGCCAGCCTTACAGAAATCCATTCACAGAAGCACTCATGAATTCATACTCGAATTTGTCACTCATGCAGTCATGGCATCTAAGTTTAGCACCCACACATCTTCCAAAAAATCATTCACAAACTTTCATGCATCTAAGTTCTTCAGGTGCATCAGGCTCCATTTGTATTTGTTGCCCTGGCCTGTGGCTCATATTGCCCCTAGATTTTTCTGATTTTACTGCACTCAGCAGAGTACATTGAGTATGCTTGCCAACACCCTTGCCTCCCACCTTGGGGTTTCCCTCTACAGAGGACCTCCACATCCTGCCTGGCCACTACCATGGGTGCCTCCTCACAGCAGTCCCATCACACCAGAGCAGCAAATGAGTTACATAGTGGCACCAACCGAGATACATATCTCTGACCTGCCACCCCCACCCTCCTGGAGCCCCCCACAGTCCAGTTGGCCCTCCTCCTTGGCATTCTCTGGGACAATGGTGGTAGACTTGGTGGCCCCCTGGGTGGGGGATGAGATCCTCTGAATACTAGCCAACTTGGTCCAGAGTCTCACAACCTTCTCCTTCAACCCAGAGAGGTGCATACAGATGGGGCACCACATCAATCTCTAGAAGGTCTCTCTAAAAACTGCCGTTCCACAACCACTACACTGCACCACCTCCAACATTCTCATTCCTGCACTATGTTCTTCCATTAATTTCTCAGTTGATAATGCTGATTTCAATATTTAATACAATTTATTCTTTACAACTGTCTTCTATGGTAATGCTTAATCTCATGTACTGTGAAATTTACTGTCATAATTATTGTTTTTGCTTGTACTTCTCTTTCACCTTCCCCCCAGGATGCATCTGGAAATTAGCTTTTGTTTAGCTTGGTATGTCTTTCCTGGTGAAACTCTTAAAATAAATAAATAAAGTAAACAACAATAACACCCACCCTGGAGGATATTATTACACTTAGAAAATGGGCTAACAATATTGGGTTTTTTTGTAATAAGATTTATAAAAAAAAAAGAGGGTGAAATATTAAAAATGAACAGAAATGACAGGTTCTATAAAATAGCCCCTTTGGTGCCACTAGAAGGTACTGCTTCTTATGAGAACTATTTTTGTATTAGATTGCAGTGTTTTGGTTATTGATACTTTTCAGTAGCACCCCGTGTGAGTTTAGGAATCATTACATATTGTTCTGTATAGGGAAAAATGGTTTAGTTTCCAGCATGTTAGCGGGGAGCAAGCAGCAATGGTAAAGCGACAGTGTTGTGCAGTGCATTGTACAGGTAACATAGAACTCTGAAGAACTTTGCTAGTATGAAAAAAAAAGAAAGATATTTTGGTTTAGTTGAAAAATTGTGTAACTTCTTGATGTGGGGATTTTTCTGTGGCCAGGTGGCAGGTATTTGTTTTCCATGTCAGTGCTGCCTGTTATTCATTTGAGCATGGTCAGAGTGGGACTTTCCTCAAATTAGTCCCAGGCATGGAGTCATGCTTCCGGCAACCGTCAGTTACGAGAGCGGCCTCTGATCAGAGGATGGGAGTGGTCGCAGTGCTTCTGTTCTGCCCATGTTAGTAAAAGAAGAAGAAAAAAAACATTTTTTTGTTGTTGATGTTGTGTTTTTTTTTTAAATATACTACTGTAATAGCAGATGTAGGGACTATTCTGAGGACTGAGTTGGCGGGGCCTCTAGATCACCGTCTCGCTAAGCGAGTTGGAAAAATTGGTGTTTATCACCTTTTGGGTGGGCACAGAGATACCAGGTAGTGATGGGTGCTGATTGGAGGAACTTGTTTTTCACCGGGCGTTGTTAAGAAATAACACTGGTGCCAGGGTGTTTCAGCCAATCGGAATGCAACTTTCACTTGCCCATTTTCTAACTGGAAATAACTTTGCACCCTTACCCTAGATAGGGTGTTTGTAATTTTCCCCTTTTTTGCTTCACATAACCCCTTTGTAACGTGACCCTAGATAGGGTGTTTTAAGTTTTCCCCCTTTGCTTTTTTATGATGTCTTGCGCGCATAGTGCAGACAACATATTGGGGTTGCTTGAAGTGGAAGAGCAGGTTTTGGAGGCGTGGTCATGTTGTGGCCACGAATGAGATTGCACGCTGTCTATGACAGCGGTTGCAAAGTGTGCCACCAACTTGAAACATTTTAGCCACTGCAATGAGGGAGCTCCACCTCATTGTAGGGTGTGCCTTCCTTGGTGTACCATTTCAATGAGACATGGCGGCAGCTGTGCCGTCCGCCTCTCACAGTCCCCAGAAAAGCCAACGTTGGGGGTGCCCAATCCCCCTGTCAGCATCATCATGTCCCCCTCCCCAGTTCATTTGCTGATGAGGGAGCCCAATCCCCGTCGGAATCATGTTCTGTGCCAGTTGTTTGTTTAAGGAGTTGCCCAGTCCCCCTCGGTATCATCACCCCGCCACCAAACACCCGTTTTTATTTGCTGACAGGGTGCCCAATGCCCATCAGCTCCAGTCTCCCTATCCCAAAACATGCAGGTGGCATGCTGGAAGCCCACCCCAGCATGCCAAATGTACCTGTCAAAAGAAAAAACCTTCCTGCGATGTTTAATTTTTTTTTTAACCTGTAAAGTAGAAAATGGTCTTTCGTTGTCTGGGGCCCCTTAACCCAACCCGTGTCTATTCACTGCATACCCCACCTCCCCACACACACACCCCTCACCTCATACTTACCTCCGGAGCACGTCGCAACAATCTTCGGTGGACCAGGAACATGCCTGCACTCTTCAAAGCCAACTGCGAACTGAAGAAATGCCGGTATGCTGTATAATAGCATAAATAGAGTTTTTTCAACTTTGGTGCATATCTCAGGCATTTTTGGGAATTTTGCCACCAAATGTTCAACATGGAGTTATTGGGACCCTTCCTCATGAATTCAGTCAATGTCATGGCGTTATTCGGTCCTGAAAGGTGATTTCTTGGTCACTGCGCAGAATCACCTTTCAGGGCTGATTAACAAAATGACAGTGCCACTGTTCATAAGGTGGGCACTCAAAAATCCTATGTTACTAATTTGGTGAAAAAATCCAAAAAATGACTTTTATGAGCATCCGTTGCATGGTTTCCATGCACGCTCGTAACTTCACAAATCTGTAATATTTTCACTCCAGATTTTCAGCATTGGCATTTTTCTACACCTCCTTATGAACAGTACAGCTGTCATTTTTCACAACCTGGCTGAAATGTGTTTTTGCACTTCTGGCACAGAAAAACGCGGTTGCTGTGGGAAATCAGTGTTCAGGACAGATTAAGAAAATCACAGTAACACTGTTCATAAGCAGAGGTCCTAAAATGCCTGTGTTGAAAATTTGGTGATGAAAGTCCATTAAATGACTGTGCTACGAGCGTGCATTGCGCAGTTTCCACGCACCCTCATAACTTCGCAAATTTGTAATATTTTCACTTCAGATTTTCAACATTGACATTTTGTCACATCTCCTTATCAGCAATACAACTGTCATTTTTCACATACTGGCCAAACTGTGTTTTCGCACTTCCCACGCATAATAGCGCAGTCGCTGTTGGAAATCAGTGTTTGGGACAGATTAAGAAAATCATAGTGACTCTGTTTATGAGCAGAGGTCCTAAAATGCCTATGTTAAAAATTAGGTGACAAACATCCATAAAATGACTGTGTTACAAGCGTGCATTGTGCAGTTTCCACGCATGCTCGTAACTTCGATAATTTTTAATATTTTTACTCCAGATTTTCACCATTGCCATTTTTTCACTTATGAACAGTACAGCTGCCATTTTCCATATCTTACCCAAAATGTGTTTTCACATATCCGGTGCACAGTGGTGCAGTCGCTGTAGGAAAACAATCTTTAGAACAGAGTAAGAAAGACACAGTAACACTGTTCATGAGCAGAGGTCTCAAAATGCCTATGTTGAAAATTTGGTGAAAAAATTCCATAAAATGACTATGTTACAAGCGCGCGTTGCGCAGTGTCCATGCACAGTCATAACTTCAAGAATTTGTAATATTTTCACTACAGATTTTCAACACTGTCATTTTTGCACACCTTCTTATGAACAGTACAGCTGTCATTTGTCACATCCTGCCCAAAATGTTGTTTCGCACATCTGGTGCACAATCGCGCGGTCGCTGTGGGAAATCAACGTTCGGGGCAGATTAAGAAATCATCATGCAACTGTTCATGAGCAGAGGTCCCAAAATGGCTATGTTAAAAATTTGGTGAAATAATTCCATTAAATGACTGTGTTACGAGCGTATGATGCGCAGTTTTCACATACACTCGTAATTTCGAGAATCTTTAATATTTTCACTCCAGATTTTCAACATTGCCATCTCTTCACACCTCCTTATCAATGGTGCAGCTGACATGTTAATGTGGTGCAGAATGGCATGGTCACTGTGAGAAATCAATGTTTGAGACAGATCAACAAAATCACAGGGACACTGTTCATGAGCAGAGGTCCCAAATGCTTTCATGAAGTGGGGTCACAAAAAGTCCATGTTTTAAAATCTGGAGTGCAAATACTAACAAACACCCAGGGCTTTAGGGTTTCTAACTATTATGTCCCATCCTGTACAGACTAACAAGCATCAGGGAGGTGTCTTTGGATTGTCTGCTGTCATGCTCATGCCATTGGTCCTCCACCCCCTCCCTGCAGCCACTGACAGGCATTAAGGTGTGCCTTGGACTCTTCAGCCCCAAAGTTCAACCCATTCTCCTGTGCTGCACCCATCTTAATGTACTTCCTTATGAAATGGGGTGAGCATAAGGCCCGATGACCCCAAGGCACAATGCGACACTTGTCAGACTCTGCAGGGTAGGGTGAGGTGAAATGGCATGAGCGTTATGGCCAGCGACCCAAACGCACACCCCAATGCCTGTCACTCTCTGCAGGGTGAGGTGGGGTTGACGTTGGTTCTATACTTCATTGCTTTTCCTATTATGCATTTCTCTAACTCCTGCACTACCAATGCCAACACCAGCAAAACAACATTTGACATTGACAAATGCTTGTTTATCTTTTTTCTACCCTTACCCTAGATAGGTTTTTACCTTTATTCCCACACTACTAGTTTTCCTTTTTAACTTAACCTTTACCCCTTTGTACGCTTACCCTAGATAGGGTATTTCCTCCCTTCCCACACAACAGGTAGTTTCTGTTTGTGTGAATTGCTTCCCCCTGCCATGACCCCCTCCCCCCACTGTGCTCTTCTACTCAGGCAGCAAGTCTACAGGTACCTTACCTTACCTCACACATGCCTTATCATGTATTTTCAGATTATTGCTTACTTATCCCCCTCTCCCCTATGGCCAAGCTTTGATCGCTTAAGAAACAGGATATGCCAGACATACTGTAGTAATATAGTACTATGATGATGTAAAGGAGTTAGAGTCTATCATCCAACTTCTGGTCAGCACACATAATGGTGCACACTTTGTCTGCTAAGCAATGTAGTTTTCCTTTTGCAGACTTCAGCTTTTATTGTTTTAGAAGACATCTTTAATTTCTTATGGAATTGGTGTCATGATGGGATTTTTCAAAGAGTGCTTGTTCGTTTTTTGGAAAAGGCTGCCAAAATCTGTCCTGGGAGTTACACCATGAGAAGTTAATCTAACTCTCAGAATGGAATTCTGCAGTTGAGTCAAAAAAATGGATGTAATTTCTGCAGTTGCAGCACAAATTGCCGTTAACTATGAGAATTATTGCAAATATATCCAAATATCTGTGAATAAGGCACAGACATCTGGATGGGCACATCTGAGTGAACACAGCATACATCCAAAATATAGATGCAAGTGCTGTGCACTCTTCTTTGACAGTCCAGCCCACAGTATTTCAATATTTTAATACAGCTGTGCTGAATGTCAAATTCTACCAGCAGAATTGCTATTCTGATTCCTTAAATTTTCAGAATTGTCACAAAAATTCTGAACAATTTCTGGCAACATTTACATTTCAGGTATTTGAATCTAATTTTAAAAGCACTCATCCAAATTTGATCTAATTTAGCTGGTATACAAGGCCATGTCACATGTATAAGTGTGCCACGTTGTAGATTCCTAGCCTTAAAGGGTGCTGAGTGACTGTGGTCAAACATTTCATCAAAATGTAATTTTCTGTTATTTCCATCTAATGTTTAGATTTCCTATCCAAATTTCTCTAAGTTTCAATATTTGAAGAACCATAGAAAGGGTATGTGTACAAGTTTTAGGTCTCAAGCTATAAAGGAGGTGGAGTTATAAGCCGTCAAATATTCAAAATTGTAAGTCCCTGTTACTTTAAAAGTAGAGAGCACAATGCCATTCCATTTGTCAGGTACAAAGACCTTAAAATAATAATAAATGTTAATTATAAGACGCGATATCCAAAATCAAAGTGCTGTACAATTCATAAAAGCAATTAAAAGAACAGGACATAAATATCATAAACAGCTTAAGATCAAATAACAAAATACAAAACAAGCAGGAGCGTATGATAAGCCTAGTCACTAAATGCCTGGCAGAATAAAAAGGTCTTTAAAGCTGTTTTAAAGCTCCCGAGCCAGAGGTTTTCAACCATACCCTGGGAATCTCTAACAACCCCTCATTAGCTGATTGGAGTGAGCTGGCTGGGCAGTAAGGAACATGGAGCTCTTGCAGGTAGCCCGGACCCTGTCCATGTAGGGCTTAAATGGTCAGAAGACCGACCTTGAAGGTGATCCCCCAATGAACCAGCAGCCAGTGCAGTTCATGCAGCACAGGCATGATGTGGTTCGAACAAGGAGCCCCAGTCAACAGCCATGCCGCAGCGTTCTGCACCAGCTGCAAGCAGTGGATATCAACCCCCAGAAGCCCTAGGTAGAGGGAGTTGCAGTAGTCCAGGCGTGAGTTCACAAAGGCATGGATTTGTGTTGGCAGGTCACCAGATGGAACAAGGTGCTTGACCCAAGCGATGTTCCTAAGATGGTAAAACAAGGACCTGACAACTACGGATATCTGTGAACCCAGTGTCAGTCTGTTATCAAGAAGCACCCCTAGGTCACGCACCTGTTCAGAAGAAGGCAGCTGACTATTCCTGAGCGGAAACCCAAAAGGACGCCCTGCCACCGACCTCTGTCCTGGAGATCTGGATCCACAACCAATACCTTGGTCTTATCGGAATTCAATTTCAACTAGCTGGATTTCATCCAGTCCTGGATTTCTATGAGGCAGCTGTTAAAGACCGAGAGCGCACTATCCTGGTCGGGAGCAAAAGACAGATAGAGCTGGGCATCATCAGCATAGCAGTGAAACCCCAGCCCATACCATCTTACAATGTCTCCTAGAGGCAGCATATACACCATGAACAACACTGGGGACAGCTCCGAGCCCTGGGGGACCCCACAAGACAGGGAGACTGGGTCCAAGGAAAACAATCCAGACACCACCCTCTGAAACCTGCCAGAGAGGAAAGATTGAAACCACCTGAGGACTGGACCAGCCAGGCAACAGACGACCCTCAGGTGCTCAAGCAACACCCCATGGTCTACGGTGTCAAAAACTGATGAGAGATCCAGAAGCACCAAGATGGAATGGCGCTTCTGGTCTCTAGTCATCAGGCAATCATTGCGTACCCAAACCAGAGCTGTCTCGGTACTATGCCTCTTCAAAAAAACTGACTGGAGAGGATTGTAGATATCGTGGATGGTAATGTGGTTCTCCAGCTGCAGCGCAACAACTTTCTCAATCACCTTCCCTAAAAAGGGAAGGTTAGAGACAGGTCTGTAGTTAGCCAAGCAGTTCAGGTCCAAAGAAGCTTTCTTAAGGATTGGTATAACCACCGCCTCCTTCAGGGAGCTAGGGAACTCACCCATCTCTAAGGAGCACCACACAATCTTGGCCAGGACAGGGCTGATAGAATCAATGCACTCCAAAATGAGGCATGTTAAGCCCAGGACCAAACTATAGTAGGTCAACCATATATTCTGGATAATCCACACAATAGTGACGATCTCCGGCTGGTCGAGAGAAGACCAAGAAAACCAAGGTGGAGTGAACAGGCACCAACCACTATCAACCCCCACAGAGTGAGCTGGTTGGATCTCCGCCCTGATGCTGGCCACCTTATCAGCAAAGAATTAAACAAACTCGTCATACTTAGATTGTGAAAATGCTTCTCGGATCTGTAGGAAGGTTGGGTTGCACAACCTGTCTACGGTCCAAAAGAGCTGAGCTTTTCGATTTTGAGCTGCAGTGATCTCCCCAGACAGGAATTCTACCTTCTTACGGGTGATCACTGATTGATAGAACTGATAATGCTCTATCAATCTAAGGTGGTCAACATCTAGGGAGGGGTTCCACCAGCAACGCTCTAGCCTTCATCCAACTCATCTCATCTCCCTCAAGGTACCATCAAACCAAGGAGACTGAGGATGAAGAGAGAGAGAGAGGACAAGCACAGACAGGAATGATGGAGTCCAGGTTATCTGCCATGGCTTTATTATAGACCAGGACCAAGTCCTTAGGACTCCCACTTGCACCCAGTAAACTCCATAGGTCCAACACCGCCAACAGACCATTGGGAGATACATCCCTCAAAGGGTGGTATCTGACCATCTCCACGGGGCAGACCTATAAAGGGGAGCCTGAAAATTGAATCTTATGGTGTGGTGGTCTGACCAACTGACTGGTTCCACCACTAAATCAGTGGCCTCCAAACCCAGGAGAAAAACTAGATCGAGTGAGTGACCACGAACATGAATTGCAGAGGTAACTACCTGTATGAGGTCCACTGAACACAAAAATTGGAGGGAAATCCTGACCAAACTGCGAGAGTTCATCATCGATGCAAGTGTTGAAGTTACCCAGTACCATCAATCTGGGAGACTCAAACGCCATGTCAACAATGAAATCCATGAATTCCTGCAGGAACAGTCTCTCATCCCCGGATGGACGGTAGATGAGAAGGATCCTGTACCCCACACCTGCTACAATGATACACTCAAATGATCTGGAACTCTCAACTGGCACTCCCACAAGACACAATTCTGATCTAAAACATATGGCTACACCCCCGCCCCTGCGGTCCGATCTCAAGCAGTGTATCACCAAGAAACCAGCTGGAATAGCTGCCTCCAGAATGGGGCCAGTGTTATCATCCGACCAGGTCTCGGTGATGCAAGCCAGATCAGCTGTCCCTACAAGATCAGCAATAATAGCCCTCTTGTTCCTGATAGATCTGGCATTGCACAACACCGCTCGAGTCAGGCGAGGTACCAGAGCCATCCTGGCCACCAGCCCAGAATCAGTGGAGTCCTCGGGTATGGGGACCAGAACTGAAGGACCACATTCTGGAACCCATTTTGGCCCAGAGCATCTCCTGGACCTAATCATCCCAATCCAACTAGCCCACTCATCTCCCCTTGAGGTTCAGGGCCCCCCAGCTCCACTCTGATTCCTCCCTACTATTCCCAGGGTCTGGCAATGCCAATAAACTGCTGCTGGCAAGGAAGGGCAATGAAAGGGGCAGAGGTCCCAGAGCTCATAAAAAAAAAAGTGCCAGACCTGGGGAGCTACCTGCCAGCACATCTTCAATACAACAGCGACAATGAAACACAATTACTAAGCACAAATCAACAATAAACATAAACACACAAATCGACCCAACTTCACATATAAAGAAACATAAACTTAAAATGAAAAAATAAAATAAAATTACAAAAGAAAATAAAAAACTAAAAACTGAGACCAGAGAGCTGTCACCACTCTGGTAAAAAAATATAAATGATTTAACCCCAACACCATCTCCCACATGGCGAAGGGGGGGGGGGGCTCAAAATCAAATAATACAAGGTAGTTAAAAAACCACAAAAGTACTTGCAGAATCAGGGTACGAATGAGTTGTGCTTCCCCCAACAACCACCTCTCATGTGGTGGGGGGGGAAACTACAATTAATCCAGTTAAACCACGACAATTATGAGAAAAGTCATAGTACATACAATAATCCATGATAATCCACAGAGTATGTACAGTACTCACTGATAGGTACATGGGGAATAGAGTTCAAAGGTGAAAGAGGAGCAATTGTCCAGCACAAACTTGGGCCAAAAAATGGCTGGAGGAACTCAGGACAACTAAATCCTCAGAGCAACATCCAGGAGTAGAAATCTGCTGACAAGACCTGCGCCAAAGAGTCCTTGAAGTCCTTTTAGCAAATCCTGGGGACCAGCAAAGGGTGTAATTACAAGGAGGCTAAAACCCCCAAAAATACCAACCAAACTGGCCATAGCCCACACCACCTGAGACCTGCAGCTACAGGCACCCCATAGACTAGTGACCTGCCAGGCCATGGAGATGGCTTAGGGGAAGCACTGGAATCCCTTCAGCTCCCTGAAGGTTAAAGTCAGGCAACTCCTGCCCAGTCCCGCATGGAAAGGGAAAACAACCAGGTGGCACAAAGGCACCTTCCCCAAACAACCCCCAAACCAATCCACACAGTCACAATAATAAAGATTCACTCCAAGAGAGTTGAGGCATCGACCGCCAGTCCACCATCCAGAGAAAGCAATCCACACTCCCTCAGGAAAAGAGATGGCAAAACCTCATACAGCTCCTCCAAAAAAACACAGGGAACCCAGCAGCCAAGGAAACAAAAATGAGCACAAAGCGAGCAGATCAAGGGTGTCCTTGCCTGAAAACAGTCACAACTCACTCAGTCCAGTGGCTTAGGTGACAAACACGGCACACTCACTCGGCAGCTCAGGTAGCATCAGAGAGTACACACACGATAAAATGAAAATGAAAAATAATCAGCAACAGTTCTAGACAAGAACAAATGACAAAGAGTAGACAAAAAATTGAAGTAGCTGGAAACTTAAGTTCCTGCTGAGCTCCTGCTTCTGACAGCAAGCCCAGCCTGGCCACCATCTTATGGATGCTATTTTCATTTTTTTAATCTCTTGCTTAAAGTATGTCCATGTTATAAGCTGCTAGAAATAACATCAGTACTTGATACCGAATTCCATGCATCTTTGTAAAAACTGTAAAATTTCATGATAATTTAATGGTTATTGAAATGTGGCACCAAAATGTGCAAGGGGATGCACATAAGGAACAAGAATTTCAGGAAGAAATACTGGATGGGAGGGGTTAAGCTGGCCACTAGAATGTCGGGGTGTACTGGAAGGGGTTTTGCTAGTAGGAGGCAAGAATTAATACTACCTCTCTGTAGATCACTGGTGAGACCCCATCTGGAATACTGTGCCCAGTTCTGGTGTCCTCACACTGAGGAAAACAGAGACAGGTAGGAGATGGTGCACCATAGAGTAAACAAAATAATACAGGTCCAACAGGGCAAATCCTATGAGTATTGACTTAGGGCACTGAACTTGCACTCACTAAAGGCCAGAATGGAGAGCGGTGTCATGATAGAGACCTTCAAGTACTGAAAGGAATAAACAAGGTAAACTGCAAATAACTATTTAGCAGGAAAACAACGGGACATGAATGTAAGTTGGTGGTGGGGACATTCAGGAGGGATGTTAGAAAGTTTTACTTTATAGAGACGGAGATAGTGGTTGCGCCATGGAACAAACAACCAGCAAAGATGATGAGCACAAAAAATGTTAATGGGGTCAAGCATGGCTTGGGCAGAGTAATGGGCTTAATAGTTATTCAGGGGGTGCAGTAAGGCAGGGAGCAAGGGGGGAAGGGAGTGTGAAACCCCATCTGGATAGTCATCAGTCATGGGGTAGGGTAGTGTAAAACTGGGCAGACTAAATGAACCAATGGTCTTTTTCTGCTGACATTGTCTATGTTTCTATGTTATTTTATGAAAGCCATATCCATGAATATTTGCCTAGCCATACATCTTACTTGGCATGGAGGAGAAAGGAAGACGCTGGGACAGAAGTAATACGGTTGGATTCACATGTGACTCCTTAGTAAAAGAAGCAAGAGAGTTGAAGGGGGTTACAGGAACTTCATGCTAATGTAGGAAAGGCGATTTGCCACTTCTGATGAGTGTGATCCATAGCTAAGCACTGCAGGTAGAGGAAGTAGCTGAGGTGGGCCGTTTAAAAAATTGAATGGGTTCAGTTGTTTTAATCATGTCTGAGATTTTATATGTATATGCTTTTATAAATGTTCCGTTCTGTTATTTATGTAGCTATGTATTTGTAATCCTATTGTAAGGCCATCCTGAGCCTTTGTGGAGGGGCACCCTAAACAAGTAAAATCTACGACAACTACTACTACAGTTGTATGCATTTTGATAGGGACTGCACATTCTGGGGGCTTAAGGAGGCCACTTATTGAATTAGAGATGTTCCTAGGAGCTGAAATGTCTAGAGGGATCCTCTCCAAGGTCTTCATGGTTCCTGGGCCTATGAGGAATGGCAGTGGCATCAACTAGAAAATCTCACTTTTGCAAAGATTTTGTTGAAGGAGGAAGGGTCTACTTTTTTCTGTCAGAGGGCACTGTAGGGCAAAGCATGTCTGCATGATCAGGATGTGCTACACCTGGATCAAGAGGGAGGAGGTACTTGGTGTTTCAAGGGGAGTGAAGTCTGGGGGATTTAAATTAAAGGACAGAAGTTGGGGACGTAGCTAGCGAAAGGGGGGGGGTCACCAGTTACAGGAGCTTGATGAATGGGTTCACCAAGAAACAAACAGCTGAGCTTGGTAGCATAAGAATAGTAGAACCCCTGTTGGAGCACAGAAGCATGAAGGGACAATTCCTTCTTGAATGCAGGTTATACTAGAATCACATCCAAAAAACTGACTATCCTGAGAGCCTCAGTTACTGTACTTGCAAATTTAGAACTTAGAGCCACTCAGAAAGGTTCAGTGGAGGAAACAAATGTCTGGGGGGAAACAAGAAGGAGAAATTCTGGCTATTCCAATGGACTAGGTCTGATAGGAAAAGAAGTAGGTGACTTTTTTTAAGGGAGTTTGTCATTGTGAGGAACAAGATGAATATCAGGGGGACCAGCAATTCCAGTGAGTCTGTCTGGTTAAGCTATGGAAAAAAAAGGGAGGGGGATGAAATAGTCACCTAGAAAAAATTATAGGACTGCAAATGGTTCAGCTCAGCTAATCAGATGAAGAAGAGATATGTGCTTTTTGAATGTTGAATGTTACATTTTGCAAGTAGAATTCTGCAGGCATTACCTATTATACTGCATTAAATACTTATTGTCAATCATTTTTTATGCTCATCGTGCTCACAAGCACAGATGAACATGTTAATTTGAGAGTTGCTAGAGAGAGGTGTGAGGGGTGCCAGCCCAGTGGCCAGCAGTGCTGCAGGGGCTGCTCTGTGGCTGGCAAATCATCAGGCAGTGTCCTGATGACACTGGTTTGCTGAGGGGGCTCACCCTGGCAAACATTTCAAAGGACAGAGCTGATGCTGCGCGTGGCTCTGTCCTTTGAAATGCGAGCCCTTCAGCTGCAGCTTAGTGTGTCTTCCCTTGTTAAACAATGTCCCCTTTCTCTGGTGCCACTTAGTGTGTCTTTCCTGGTTAAACAATTTCCCCTTTCTCTTTCCGACATCGGGATGCCCACTCCCGGTGTCAGGTGTGCCCCCCAACCCATTTATATCCCTAGCCGACATCGGGGTGCCCAATCCCTGTGTCAGCATCCCCCCCCCACCACTATTGTGGTACACTGGAAGCCCACCCCAGTGTGTGTAAATAAAATATATATATATATATGTGTGTGTATATATATATATATATATATTTTACCTGTAAATGAAGAAAACCTTCCCTCGTGGTCTTTTATTTTTGTTTCACCTGTAAAAATGAAAACTGTCCCTCGTTGTCTCCCCCATCCCCCTCCCCATCCTGATCCTACCTCTGTGCACCCACCTCCCTGCACCCCCCCCCTTACCCCATACTTACCCTCCGAGGTCGGCAGATGCAATCTTCTCTGGAGCGGAACACGTTTGCACTCTTCAAAGCCGACCAGCAAACTGAAGAATAAAAGGTAAGCTGTATAATGGGACTCAATAGGGGTTTCAACTTAGGTTGATATCTCAGCCATTTTTAGGAATTTTGGCCCAACATTTTCAACATGGGATTCTTGGGACCTCACCTTGTGAACATGTCACTGTCATTTCATTCCTCTGTCCCAAAAGGTGATTTTGCGGTCGCTGCGTGAAATTATCTTTTGGGACCAAGCAACAAAATGACAGTGCCACTGTTTATGAGGTGGGGTCCCAAAAATCCCATGTTGCAAATTTGGTGAAAAAATTCCAAAAAATTACTGCGTTATAAGTATGCATTGAGCAGCTTCTACGCACACTCATAACTTCACCAATTTTCTATATATTCACTCCAGATTTTCAACTTTGCCACTTTTTCATACCTCCTTATGAACAGTATATCTGCCATTTTTCACATCTTGCCTGAAATATGTTTTCGCACCATTTGTGCAGAATGGCATGGTCTCTGTGCAAAATCAACTTTCAGAATGAAGTAAAAAAATCACAGTGCCACTGTTCATAAGGGTAGGTCCCAAAAAGCCTATGTTGAAAATGTGGTGAAAAAATTCCAAAAAATTATCATGTTACTGGCGTGCATTGTACAGTTTCTGTGCACCCTCATAACTTTGCCAATTCCTCATGTTTTCACTCCAGATTTTCAACATTGCCATTTTTTCACACCTCCTCATGAATAGTTTAACTGTCATTTTTTGCATCCTGCCCAAAATGTGTTTTAGCACTTGTGGTGCTGAACGGCACAGTCACTGCGCAAAATCACCTTTTGGGTATGAGTAACAAAATGATAGTGTCACTGTTAATGAGGTGGTGTCCCAAAAAGCCCATGTTGAAAATTTGGAAAAAAATACCAACAAACATCTAGGGCATTAGGGTTTCCAACTGTAACGCCCACCCCACCCCACCCACCCTGTAGAGACTGACAGGCGTCGGGCATGTGCCTTAGGGTTGTTGGCCGTAATGCTCACATCATTCCACCCCCACCCTGCAGCCAGTGACAGGCATCAGGGTGTGTCTTGGAGTTTTTGGCCCAAACGCTCACCCCATTCTCTTATACTGCACCCATCTGAGCTTATTTCATTATGGAATGGAGTGAGCGTTAGGGCTGAAGACCTCAAGGCACACCACAATGCTTGTTAGTGTCTACAGACTGCAGGGTGAGGGTGGAATGGCATGAGCGCTACGGCTGATGACTCAAAGGGACGACCCCAATGCCTGTCAGTCTCGTAGGTCGGTGGGGCATTAGGTTGGAAACCCTAATGCTTCATAGGACATAAATCAGGGTGGGACATTTGATGTCACCTACCTTGATTTCGCAAAGCCTTCGACAACGTCCAACACAGAAGGCTGATTAACCATATGAGTAGTCTGGCAATGGGGCATAATTTGATAAACTGGTTTAGAAACTGACTGACGGACAGGAGGCAGAGGGTGGTGGTAATGGGATCCAATCTGGGGAGAGGAGGTGATCAGCAGGGTACCTCAGGGATAAGTCCTGGGACCAGTCCTGTTGAATGTCTTCATTACAGACATTGCAGAAGGGCTAGAAGGAAAGATCTGTCTGCCTGTTTGCAGATCACACCAACATCTGTAACAGAGTGAATACTTCAGAAGTGGTGGAGAAAATCAGCAGGGACATGGAGAGGCTTGAAAAATGGTCTGAGGAGTGGCAAATGAGGTCCAATGCAAAAGAGCCCAAATATTGCACCTGAGAAGAGGGAAACCTGGGGAGAGCTACCGGATGGGGTGGAGGTGCTGATGATCACCAAGGAAGAAAGGGACCTATGAGCTATGAGTTCTTATGACCTAAGGGTGTCAAAGCAGAACACAAGTGTTGCAAGGACAGCCAGTGGCGTTCTGGGGTGCATAGGCTGAGGTGTCACTAGCAGAGACACGAGGTGGTGATGCCATTGTATAATGCACTAGTGAGGCCTCACCTACAGTACTGTGTGCAATTCTGGAGGCTGCAAATGTGCCAGGACATTGGCAGGGTGGAGGCAGTCCACAGAAAGGCAACCAAGATGGTACATGGGTTGCAACACAGAACATATCAGGAGATATTAAAAGGACCTCAATATGTACTTATTGGAGGAAGAGATAGAGTGGGGGAACATGATAGGTATGTTCAAGTACCTCAAGGGCATAAACAAGGTGCAGAGGTGGACATCTTTCAATACATCAAATGTTCAGCATTGACACATGCTTGCTTTTTATCCTAAAAAAAGAAAAACATTCATCATTGTCTGCTGTGTACCTCCCCCCAAACAATATACAGACACTGGGGGTGCCCAATCCCCCAATGTCCTCATCTGTCCATCCATTGTTGTCCATGGTATAACCCCCCCCAAACAGTATGCAGACACTGGGGGTGCCCAGTCCCCCAGTGCCATCTGTTCATCCATTGTTGTCCACTGTGTAACCTCCCCCCCAAACAGTATACAGGCACTGGGGAGTGCCCAATCTCCCAGTGTCCTCATCTGTTCAGCAAACTCCCTGAAAAAAAAGAAAACTGTCCCTCACCATTTTTTTTCCCCTGTAAAAAAGAAAACCATCCATAGTTGTCCATTCCGCCATTATCCAACCCCTACCCTCCCACTCAGAACCCCCCACTCCCACACACCCTACCCCATACTTACCCACCGGAGGTCCACTGCCATAATCTACCTTGGACTGCAGGCATGCCTTCACTCTTCAAAGCCCAACCACGGATTAAGGTAAGCGCTTCAATGTATTTCAATGGGGTTTTCAGCGTCAGTGTATTTCAGTAGGGTTTTCAACTTAGTGGCATAAATTGGCCACTTTTTGAAATATTTTCCCCCCAAAATTTTCAATATATGATTTTTGGGACCTCACTTCACAAACAACTTCACTGAAGCAATTTTCAAACATCCCCATATAACACCAGTGCACGATGAGCGTTCAGCATTGACAAATGCTTGTTGGTATTTCCACTGTACATTTAAAACTACTAAACCAAATTTTTCCAGTTTCATTAGATACCAGTATACAGTGACTGTGGATATGCATGTCAAATGTCAGGACTATACATGCAAGAACAAACAAGTTATAGACATCCACATTTTAAGAACGTTTTCACTAAATTTCCCAAATAATTATTTATTAATTAATTTATTTATTGTTCTGTAGGATTACACATACCTTTGAGCAATTGCAGCTCGTTTATAAAAGTTCCACGTCAAAGGATGGGGGGAAGCCGGCCCACCGGTACAGCGGTTGGATTTCGCTTGACGCCTCAGCGACCGGGTTTGGGAATGAGCCGGGTCACTGGAGGGCGGGCCGGGAGAAGGGATTGAGCCGTCCCAGGACAGCTCTCCTTCTCCAGGGGAGGTGGGGTTTGGTCCGCACCTGCTGGTTCCTAGCGGAGGCTGGGAGCATCGCAGGATGCAAGACTTAGTACTAACTGGGAGGAGCAGACGTCGCAGTTAAGACGCTCACGCTGCCCCCCAATAGAAAGCCAGGAAATTGCTCGCTGCCCCCAAGATGACGGGTTTCTGTTCCTGGGGGCCTCTAATGCCTTCCTGGTGCCTCCTGTTCCCCAGCAACATCCCCGGCCCCAGACAAAGGACGTACTGGGGCTGTCCTTCCCCCTGGTGCTTTCCCCCTTGGAGGAGGGGGACCCGCCCGGTGAAGGGATACACTGGGATATCCTGGGGGTCAGCTGCGATCTGGGGACAAGAGAAGGGCCGGGCAAGGTCAGAAGAGGCCGGGGGGAACTTGGCGGAGCCTGAAGGAATGGAGGACCAGTGAGCACGGGGCAGAAAAACAGATAATACACAAAAAAAAAAAGGATGGGGGGAAAACATACATACAGAGGTAGACCATGGTTACAGGTATAATACAGCGAAGGCAAGGCTTTAAATTTAAAGTACATAATGGAGAGACATTATGAGTCAGTTTATGAGAGCAAGACGTTTCAGTGCAGACAGTACATTATATAGAACAGATAGTGACTGTAGGATAATAGAAACATAGAAGTTGACAGCAGATAAGGACCGCAAGGCCCATCCAGTCTGCCCGTTTTTTCTACCTTATGCATGTGCCATAGGCCTTTACTCTGTCAATGGCCTATCTAGTCATACTCATCTGTATTGCTCCTTTATGCCTATCCCATGCCTGTTTCAAGCCCTGCACTGTATTCATATCCACCACTTCCTGAGGTAAGCTGTCCCATGCATCCACCACCCTTTCTGTGAAAAAGAACTTCCTCACATTACCCCTTAATCGGCCTCCCTCTAATCTCATGCTATGTCGTCTTGTCCTGCTATTTTTCTTATATTGAAACATGTTAGACTCTTTCACCTTGTTAATGCCCTTAAGGTGTTTGAATGTTTCAGTCATATCACCTCTTTCCATCCTTTGCTCTAGGCGCAATAGCTCTTAGACTTTGTCACAGTGAGCCTCCCCAAATCCATGGAAAAGATTTTGAGCCTCCCCCAAAAACTGAAATAATCTTGGATCTCCCCAAAGAAAAATAACATACTGTACTTTGTGCAGTACACCCTGAATAAATTGAGACCCCTTTGAGTACTTGGCTCACATTCAGTTCTTTGTCTTACACTAACATGGAACCTTTGAAAAAGAGCTCCTGGGCTCAAAGGTGTTATCTGAATGACAAATAAATAAAATAAACAAATATTATCATTCAACTTATTGTAACCCCCCCCCAAAAAAAAAAAAAGGTCAGCCTGCTTGCTCCACTATTTTCATTCTTGGACCATTGTTACCTCTTGTTGCAGTACCTTCATGGGTCAGACTACTGTCTCTGTTTCCTCTCTATATGAAATAACCTTCCTACTTTGCCTCTCCCCCTCTGTCCTTGCTCCTAAGCAACTTCTCTGGGATTACTTTGCTCCTTCCTGCTATTGCTCTTAGCACTTCTATGCTCAACCCTTGTATTTGGGCTGTTCTACCATCAGTCTACAAATTGATCGATTACCACCACTCGTTAGTTTATTGTTCATATTTGTTTGCACTTTTGTTCATTGTGTATTTCTTGATTGTTTTGCAGTTACCTTTTGAAATGTATTCACTACCAGCCCTTCCCCAGGTACACCTAAAATGAGCCTTGGCTCATTCACCTTCCCTTGTCACCTATTAGTAAATAAATACATAAAATTCACCTATTGTACTATTATTATCCTCTTTCAGTTTGCTTCATCTCTTCACACAAAATATATAAAACTCAATATTTAAATACAGTACTTTTCAGACTTGCTTGAGCCTCCCCTGGAACAGGCTGGGGCCTCCCAAGGGAGGCTGGCCTCACCATTTGAGAACCCCTGTCTAGGGTATACATATTGAGCTCCATTAATCTGTTCTCATATGTTTTCTGATGCAGTCCCTGCACCATTTTGGTTGCCCTTCTCTGGACTGCCTCAGTTTGGTTATTGTCCTTGTGAAGGTGTGGCCTCCAGTACTGCACGCAGTACTCCAGATGGGGCCTAACCAGTGTCTTGTAAAGCGGGATTAAGGAAATGGGTGGGCTGGCTGAAGGGTCATTGTCAGAGAGTGAAGTTTGAGTAGCATAAGTGCAGGGTAGGCAGGGGTAGGGGAACCCGAAAATCTGAAAGTGGCTACAAGAGGGGAGGTGGAGGGTAAGGCAGGGTGGAGGTGGGAAAGGATAGGGGTGGGAGGAGGGAAGCAGGTGACTGGGGAAAATGCTGGGATGGGGGGGTAACAGGTCAATTTAGCATGGGGTGAGGGAGGAGGCTGCCACTAGGAGAAGCAGTCACATTGCGAGGTTGATTTTAGGTATAGTCGGAGTTGCCTTTTAAAAGGTCCAAGTATTGCAGGTGTAAGTACTTCATTGTTGAGGACATTGTACTACTGAGGAGCTCTATGGGTGAATGACCTTTGTCCCATTGTAGTCCTGCATCTAGGGACCTTGAAGGTTTGATGTTGAGCACTACGTGTATGTTGGGTACTGCTGTATGAAGAGAGAAGCCTTCGAACACCTGGCAGCATGAGACCCAAGAGAATCTTCTTGGAGATCAGGCATGTCTGATACTGAATTCTACTATGAAGTGGAAGCCAATCGGCCTGTGTGTACAGGTCACAGGTGTGAGTTCAGCGGGCAGTGCCAGTTAGGAGCCTGCAGACTTTGTTGAGTGACACCGATATCCTGTGAAGTGCAGTAGGGGAAGCAGAGCCATAGATAGCTAGACCGTAGTCAATGATGGAGGTAACAGCTCTAGATAGCCAGTCTAAGGGCATCCGCAGTCATGCAGTGTTTGTGCCTGAGGAGCATACCAATTCGTATGTTGGCGGCCTTTGCTACGTTGTCATTGTGTCGCGCGTAGGATAGGGAGCTGTCCAGTATGATGCCAAAATTTTTAAACTCAGGCACATGTTCGAGTGAAGTCCCAGACTGGTTCTTGATGGTGAGAGACTGAGATTTGTACTTGCTCCGAGTGTTGCAGAAAGGCATGACCTTGGTTTTGGTATAATTTAAGATGAGCTTGTGAGATCTGAACCATTCTTCGACATGACTAAAGTCTCTCTGCAACTGGCTCTCCAGGAGTTTGATGTCATGATGGTTAGTAAACAGGACAACATCATCCATGTAGAGTAGTGTTTTATGGTGGAAAACAGTAGGGAGGTTATTCAGGAAAAGAGAGAAGAGTAAAGGGCCAAGTATGGACCCCTGTGGAACTCCGGAAAGGACTGGTTTATCATCAGAGGTGACACCGGTAATTCTAACATGCTGGACCCTTCCCCCGAGGTAGCTAGTGAACCAGGGCAATGCGTCATTGGAGATCCCGATGGTTGACAGTTGCCTAAGTAGAAGTGGGTGGTTAATGGTATCAAAGGCCTTAGTAAGGTCGATGAATACTCCCCCCACACAGTTACATTGGTCGAGGGTGGCATTTATGAGTCCTGTAAATTCCAGCAGTGCCCTTTTCTGAAGCCGTGCTGGTCTGGGCATTGGATGTCATACTTGTCCAGGTACTCGACTATCTGGTCCGAGACTATACATTCAAGTATTTTGGATAAGGGGGGAGGAAGGAAATAGGCCTGTAGTTGGTGTGCAGTGAATTGTCTCCACTTTTGTGGACTGGTGTTATGGTTGCCTGTTTCCAGTGCAATGGGAATTGGCCCAATCTTAGTGAAAGGTTGAAGATCTTAGTCAAGGGTTCAAAGATATCATCTAGGACAAGCACAATCAGCTTCAGGTCGAGTGCATCGCCACTGTACCTAGCTTTGCAGATGGCCTTGTGAATATAGGATCTGGCTATGTGCACAGGGACTTCCTTGAAGAAAAACTGTGGAGCCATGTGTACATGGGAGGTCATGCCATAGGGGGTGCTTGAGGTAGGAACATTGAAGAAGTCAGGTGGGAGGACACTGCCGAAGTTTGAGAATGCATTATTAAAGGTGTTGGCGATAATGCCAAGGTCTTGTATAGGTGTACCATCGATGTTGAGCAATTGTGCGAGGTGTTTTAGGATCTTTGCCTGTGAGGTCTTTCATATCATTCCAGAACTTTTTCCTGTCACCCCAGGAGTTGGTCAGTGATTCCCTGAAATATTTGCTTTCAGCATTCCGTATTGCACTGGTGAAGTTATTTCTTGCAGTTTTGCATTTTTGTAGATCCTCTTGCGTGGATGAGGCACAAGCACAGTGTCAGAGGTGGTCCCGTAGGTTGAGCTGTGTTATGAGTTCAGAGGTGATCCATGGGTTGGGTCTGCCTTTGACCTTCATCAGTTTGAGTGGCGAGTAAGTATCACAGGCAGCAGTAAAGCATTTAATAATAATAATAATAAAATTTATTTAATAAAGCACCTTTCAAAATTCCAAGGTGCTGTAAAGAATTAATACAGATAAAACATATACAAATACATATCATATAAAATCATAATAAAACCAGAAATGTCTTTCCCCATAGAAAAGTTTTTAGTGCCTGCTTAAAACTCCCCACCGTCCTGCATTCCCAGAGTTGAGGGGGCAGAGAGTTCCAGAGGGTAGGTGCTGCAAATCCAAAAGCATGCACACTGGATGACTTCAAATTAACCCTCAGAATCTCCAGCAACCCCTCGTCAGCAGAGTGGAGCTGTTGCACAGGAGTGTAAGGAACCAGGAGTTCTTTCAACTAATCGGGACCCTGTCCGTGTTGGGCTTTGTAAGTCAATAGACCTACTTTGAAAGTGATCCACCACTGTATTGGCAGCCAGTGCAGAGCGTGCAGCACAGGGGTGATGTGGGATCTCCTTGATGCCCCAGTCAACAAACATGCTGCCACGTTCTGCACTAGCTGCAAGTGGCGGATATCAACCCCAGTAAGCCCTAGATAAAGGGAGTTGCAGTAATCAATGCACAATGTCACAAAGGCGTGGACCAGAACAGGCACGTCACTGGGTGAAACAAGGTGCCTAATCCTGGCAATGTTCCTAAGATGGAAAAAGGCTAGCTTGACGACTGCAGACACCTGATGACGAAAAGTCAGACCAGCATCAAGCTCCACTCCCAGGTTACGCACTCATTCAGAGGTGAGAATCTGTGCCTCCCCCAAAACTAAGCCACAAGGGAGCCCAGTCCTCAATTCCTCTACCCTATGACCCGGGTTCACAACCAAAACCTCAGTCTTTCCAGGGTTCAACTTTAGACCGCTGAAATTCATCCAATTTTGGATTTCTGCGAGGCAGTTGTTCAGTACCAAGATAGCCCCAACCTGGTCAGGTGCAAAAGACAGGTAGAGCTGGGTATCATCAGCATAGCAGTGAAACCTCAGCTCATACCATCTTACAATATCTCCGAAGGGTAGCATATATACTGCGAATAACATGGGGATGGCAACGAACCCTGAGGTACCCCGCAAGGCAGAGAGAAAGCCCTGCATGAAAACAAACCCGAGACCAACCTCTGCATTCTCCCAGCGAGGAAAGATGAAAACCTTCCGAAGACTGTACCCAACAGCCCACAGATGAACCTCTGGTGTTCGAGCAGAACCCCATGATCCACAGTATCAAAAGCTGATGATAGATCTTGGAGAACCAAGATAGAATGGTATCTCTGACCTCTCGCCATCAGGAGATCATTGAGCACCTGAATCAGAGCAGTCTCAGTACTATGCCTCTTGTGAAAACCAGATTGGAGAGGTTCGTATAAATTATGGATGGTTAAATGGTTATCCAATTGAGCAGCCACAATTTTCTCAATAACCTTCCCCACAAAAGGGAGGTTAGAGATAGACCTGTAGTTTGCTAGGTTCTCCGGGTCTAAAGAAGCTTTTTTCAGAAGGGGAATCACCACCCCCTCCTTCAGGGAGCTAGAAAACTCACCCATATCTAAAGAGCACCGGACAATCCGAGCTAAGACCAGGCCAATGATCTCACTACAACTCAAGATCAGGGAAGTAAGGCCAGGGTCTAAACTACAGCATGTGGGACGCATCTCCTGGACAATCCTCATAATGTCTACGAAGTCTGGCAGGTCAAAGGTACTCCAGGAAACTCCGGGCTCTGCGACAGAGCACCGATCAACAGCAACCCCCTTAGCGTGAAGCTGGTGGCATCCTCTCCTGATGTCATCGACCTTGTTTGCAAAGAAGCAACCGTTCTCATCACAATCAGATTGAGTAAAGACTCGACGGAGCTGCTGATTGGCTGGGTTGCACAGCCTGTCAACAGTTCTGAAGAGTTGAGCCAGTCGATTCCGTGCAACAGAAATTTCCTTGGACAGGAATTTTGCCTTCTTATGGGAAATTTCTGTTTGGTAGAGTTTATAATGCTTTATCAAAATAAGGTGGTCGGCATCAGAGGCAGTCTTCCTCCAACGACGCTCTAATCTACGCCCCAATTTCCACAATTCTCTCAGAGCCTCATCAAACCATGGGGCTCCAGGGCAACGCAGAAGGGGGTGAACATGGACAGGAGCAATCTGATTGAGAGCTGAAGATATGGCCCCATTATAGGCCACTACCAACTGCTCGGGATCAGTACAAGACTCATCCAACAACGAGAGGTCAATAACCGCCATCAGGTCTTCAGGGACCACGTCCCGCAAAGGGCGGTACCTGACCAACTCCACGGGGGCCGACCTACCCAGGGGAGCCTCAAAATTGAACCCAACTGAGTAATGATCAGACCAACTGACTGGTTCCACCACTAAATCGGAGGCCTCAATCTCCAGGAGGAAGACCAGGTCAAGAGTGTGACCTCCCTTGTGTGTAGCAGAGGAAACAACCTGTGTAAAGTCCAGAGATGTCATCACCTGGAGGAAATGTTGACCAAAAAGCGAAGATTCATCATCAGCCTAGGCATTGAAGTCACCCAGAACCATCAGTCTGGGCGACTCCAGTGTCATATTGGCAGCGAAATCTGCTATTTCCTGCAGGAAAAGCTTCTCATCACCTGGTGGACAGTAGATGAGAGCAATCCTGCACCCGACACCGGCTACCATAGTATACTCAAATGACCTGGCCTTCTCGACTGGTACACCAGTTAGGCCCAATTCAGTCTTGAAACAGACCGCAACCCCCCCCCATGGTCCAATCTCAGGCGATGAATAACCAAGTACCCGGTGGGATCCGCGGACTCTAAAAAAGGGGCTGCATTCCCATCCAACCAGGTCTCTGTAATGCAAACCAGATCTAGCCTAGCAACAAAGTCTGAGATAAGACCAGTCTTGTTGCAGACAGATCTGGCATTGCATAACAGCGCCCAAGTTGGACAAGGCTGGCGAGCTGACCCAACTACTTGCCCTCCCAAACTGAAGGTGCCCTTGGGTATGGGAACCAGAATAGAATCACCACGCTCCTGGTACTATTTCGCCCCAGGGCATCTTCTGGGCTTAACCACCCCTATGGGAGAGCCCCGCTTACTCTGCTGTCTGCAACCCCCCCACCCCGACTCCCCCCCACGAGCAATCCCCAACGCCTGACAGTGCTGATAGGTAAGAGCAGGCGGGGGAGAGAAGAGAAGGGGTGGAGGGCACGGAGAGCGGAGGCCGAGTAGCACGGGGGGGGCAAGTAAGCACATTACGATTAACACTTATTAAAGAATAATAAAAACACCAACTCAGAGTTCCCAAATCATAAAACTTCACTATAAACAAAGCTAAAACCCCAAAATAAATCAACTAAACTACCCCCACCCACTATAAGATAACCATTTAAACCCAGAAAAAGGAAATAGCAAAAAGAAAATAAAAATAATAAAAGACAACCCCCTCTCACAGGGTATTCAAAACAAAATAACAATAACAAAAATTACAATAACATAGATTTCCCCCAGCCCTCCCACAGCTGGGAAAATTAACAAAACACAACACAAAAATACACACTGGTACTCACACTACCATAAAATTTATAAAGCAATTAAAAAGGAAAAAGTTTTGGGAAAAAATGTATCAAACAGTAGGAGAGCCGTAGCAGTCTGATAATTCAACGTAAAATAAACCAAATATCAAGTCCAATGAAGATGAGAAAAATTTCTAAAAAAGGAAATGTTCAGTCTCAGTGGATATAATACGGGAAAGAAAGAATTACCAGAAGTAAATATAGGCCGGACCAATGGAAGGCCGGGTTCCCCCCACATCACCCCCCAATCCACCTTATCGGGCCCCGCTATGTACCAAAGACCTGCAGCCACAAATGTCCCAGGGCCACACCAAATGGACCAACCCGGGGACAATTTAGGAGCCCCCACTCACTAATCCCTGGCTCCCTAGGGGAGAGCAAAGCAGCTCCCGCTCGGTCCCAAGCAATAGCAATACTACCCAGGCAACAATGGGGGGGGGGTGAAGAGTTCTAAGGCTTTCTCAGCGTTGTTTAATGTATCAATTATAGCCCAGTCCAGCCTGTTAAGATGACATTTTAGAAGTTGGAGGTGTCTCTGTTTTAGTATCATTGTGCGAATTACCTTAGAGGGGGCTTTGGTGAATTTGTTAGCCCACGAGCAGTAACAGGTGAGTGGTCACTTACAGTGTCTGGGAGTACTGAGACCTTTGAGATATGTTCTGGGTGGTTAGTCAGTAACCAGTCTAGCAGGGTGTAGGTCCCAGTCCTATGGTTGCACCTTGTGGGGGTAGGGACAAGCTGTGTGAGATGCTGTGCTGTGGCAGCATCTTTGTAGGTGCAGGCCTCATGCAAAAGCCAATTTATGTTAAAATCACCCAGAATTATAGTCTCAGAGTTATGGTGTAGGCCCCTTAGATAATCCATGAAGCTATTGAAGCCCCTAGTCTGATCCTTAGCGGGTAGATATACTGAGGCGATTACATAGTGAACTTTTGAACCTCTGTAAGTTAAACATTTATAATCCAATCCATTCCTTATTTATTCAGTTTTATGAGCCTTGCAAAAAAAATATTCATGCTAACGTTCACATAACTAGCTCCAACCAGTTGTGCATGCTAATGTTCACACAGCTAGCTCCAGCCTGTTTCTGTTTTTCCTTAGGTCAGGACTCCAGAACTGGGCACAGTATTCCCAATGGGGCCTCACCAGGGATCTATACAGAAACAGTATTACCACCTTCCTCCTGCTTACAAAACCCCTCCCAATACACTCCAACATTCTGGTTGCCCTGTTGTAGGCCTTGTTACATTGCCTAGTTTGTTTGGGGGAGTCATTTTCGATGACTCCCAGGTTCCTTTCCTCTGAAGTAGTGGCCAGCTTAACCTCTCCCATCCAGCATTCCGTCTTTGGTACTTGTTCCAAATGTACATCACTTTGCACTTTTTGGCATTGAAATTCAGGTACCTAGCCTTAGACCACCTCTCTAACCTTTGTAGGTCCCTTTGCAACTCACTTACCCCCTCTTATCCCTCGAAGGGGATACTCCACGGGCACCGCTCTCCGCGATGTGGTTGATGCTATTGCATCCAAATTAGAGGGGCCAATCGGTGGTAGCGTTCGTGGATTTCCATTCAAGGCCTTCGACACAGTTAATCATGACCTGATGGTTAGTCGCTTGCAGAACTTGGTGTGATTAAAGAGACAGGAAATTGGTTTAAATCTTACTTATCAAAAAGAACTCAACAGGTCTGTATTAATGGAGTGTTATCAAACAAATTAAATGTACAGCGAGATACCTCAGGGATCTATTTTAGGCCCTATATTGTTTTTGATTTATATTAATAAGGTTACAAAATGTATAGAACACTCTAGGATAAACCTTTTTGCGGATGATACTTTGTTGATTTCTAGTGATCATTCAATAGGTGAAATGCAAAAAAATTTACAAAATGATTTTACTGGATTATCAAATTGGTTAACTAAATCTGGCTTAATACTTAACAGCAAGAAAACTAAGTTTATGGTTTTTGGAAGTAGGCAAGTCCCTTTAAGTTCTGGAAATACAAGGATTAATATAAAAACCATAAGTGATGAAATGTTAGAACAGGTTACAGTATATAAATATTTGGGTGTCTGGATAGATTCATCATTGAAATTTGACCATCATATAACAGAGACTATATCTAAAGTAAATAAAAGGTTGGGAGCTTTTAGGCGCTCTGGTTTCTGCTTGAATAGATTAATGCGGGAACAAATTATAAATCAATTCCTTCTTCCAATTTTGGAATATGAAATCACATATATGGTTTTGCAGCAAAAGGTGTTTAATTAAGGTTGATCAATTATATTATAAGATGGCCAGATTTATAATACAAAGGATTATAGAGCACACCATTGTCAAGTGCTTAGTGAATTGGGATGGGTCACACAAGAAAGTAAACGTAGGATTTCTTGGTTAATACAAATTTTTAAGGTAATAAAATTCCAACAGCCTGAAAGCCTTTATGATAAATTAGAACCAAGAAAATGTGTATATAATTTGAGAGACATAAATTTAAGGGGTTATGTACTTCCAAGGTCCATAAACAGATATAGTACTCTTAGATTTTTGGTTATTGTTAATCATTTATGGGGGGTTTTGAAACCTGTATATTGTAATCAGATTAATGATTTGAAGGTATTTTTAAGAAGTCTGATGTCTGAACTAAAGTACATTGTGATTGTTATAGATGATTGTTTAGGTGTTTTAGCGTTTTATATTTTGAATGATTGGTTTATGTATATTGTGTATGTATTGTTATAATTTATGAATTATGTAATTATACAGGACCATCTTGAAAATAGGACTTTGTCCTAATGATGTGAATTTTTCCATCTGAATTCCTGTTTAAAAATGAAGGTTTTAACTAACTAACTAACTCTTCACTGGCTAACCTGCCACAGAGCTTAATGTCATCTGCAGAGATGAACATATTGAAGAGGACTTGTCCCAAGACTGACTCCCACGCTACCCCTTTTTTGACTGCCCTTTTCCTCAGTTTGACCCCATTTATCTCCACCCTCTGCTGTCTCAACTAACCAACTTCCAACCCATCTAACCAAGTCCTTCACCTCACCCAGATCCTTTGATGTCTGGCACTGAGTCAAATGCCTTTCTGAAGCTGAAGTAAAGTAAATCTACTGTGTATCCCTTATCTACCGCCCTTGTTACTCAGTCAAACAGTAATATCACATTGCTCTGAAAAGACCTCCCTGCCATGAGCATGTGCTGCTTACTATCATGGAGCCCATTTATCTCCGGGTAGCTCACTAGGTCCTCATTGACTAGTGTTTCCATCAGGTTACCTACAGTGGAGGTAAGACTTGACTGGCCTGCAAATTTTCCTGGTTCCTCCCTGACCCTTCCCTTGTGGATCTGCACCACATCCACTATCCTCCAATCTCTCAGAACTACTCTTGACTGTAGTGATCTATTGAATAGTTCTGCCAGGTGTTTAGCCATTTCTGAAGCTAATACCTTTACCACCCTTGGGTGCATCCCATCCTACTCTAGAACCTTATCCATTTTCAGTGCTGCAAGCCCTTGTCTAACCCTTTTGCCAGTAAGTACCACCTGTCCCATTTCTGGAATTCCCCCTTGTAGCAGCCATTATGCCACTTTTCAGCAGAGGCCTGCAATCCTCCACTGTGAATTTTGAGACGTAGTTGTTAAGAACAGTTGCTTGTCCTCCTTTACTGTCTTGCTCCTCTCCATCAACCTAAAATTCCCCCTCTCATCGTCCTTTTTTCCCTGATGTACCTAAATTACTTGAATAACTGTTGTTTCCCTCCCTTGACAACTCCTCTGAAATTGGCCTCCTTTCTCTTCTCATGGCATTCACTACATTCCTTATCCGGTTTCTCCATATAGCCAATGAAGGTACTTTTTTGAGCCTTTCTGCCTCCCTGACCTTTTTACAGAAACAAATTGGTCTCTGGTGTCTCTTACACTCGGAAATCATTCTCAAGCATGATGTAGTTGCCCCAAGAATGACTCCTTTAATTTCTTGCCACCTCTCCTCTACCCTCCTGGTTTTGTCAACCCCAGCCAACTTTCCTTTGATTATTCCTTCATCTAGTCAAAGTCTGCTCATCTGAATTCCAGAACCATAACCTCTGATGAAGACACTGTTGTGTTTGAGAGACTTTTTATTAAGAAACAATTTTCTTTTGTAATATCTTCAAACCCTCCACCCTACCCCACTAACCCACCCACCAGTTACAAGCACTGATCAGGAACAGGACTGTCTTACAAATCCTGTAAATGTGTTTAGTCAGTTGGTCAGTAGCAAGTGCAGTTGTCACTCAGTGTGTCTAATGCAAGACAAAAAGTAAGTGCAGCTGATAGCACATATGAACCAGATGGCTAAGTAGCTAAGGTGAGAGAGTATTAGAGAAATGGCACTCATTTTCAGTTTTCTTATATTTTTTTTTAAATGTAACTGTTTACAGCAGCTGAACCAATTGGTTTATAGAAACAAGCGGGGGTTGGGGGTTGCTCACTTAATAATTAAGATTAAAAAATGGCAGTGATTTCAAAAGTAAGCATTCCATTTCAGGACTTGTTATTTATTTATTTATTTATTTATTAAAGTATTTCCCCAGGAAAAAACATACTGAGCGCAGACAGTTTGTTTCCAGATGTGTCTCTGTTGTCTGATACCTACATGGGTGGTGGGTGCTCTGAGAGAATCAGGTTTTAGGAGTTTCCTGACCCATTTTCTCATATGTAGCACACACTCCCAGATGCATTGTGAGGCCCGAGGGGTTATGGCAGTTGTCTTCAGCACCTGGAAGAGTGATTGTTACGTAGCAGCTTACAACCTGATATGTTTAATTGAGCTTATGAAATGTGTAAACTGAGAAAATTTAAAAAACAAAAATGCCAACTTTTTCAAATTAAAAACAGGTATTTTTTTCTAAAGAATCTGATGACAAGTACTCCATTCCCACCTGTCAATCATCTGTTTTTCCACACATACAGTACATGGAATTTGTTTGTCATGGTGGAATACAGGAATTCAAAATTCTTCAGAATTCTAGTGGCAGAAAGTTTACCTCTTCCCATAACAATACATGGAACAAAATGACTCAATAAAGCCAGGGATTCAATTTTATCTGTGGCAAGGTAAGCAGAAAAAAATTTCACTGGTATGCAGGTACACACAGGAAATTTTTCCTGGTCAGAAAAGAAGCTCCAGAAAATGAAACTGTGAAGTATTTAATTTTTTATTTGTGTATATGTGTAGGGATTGAATTATTAAGGCAAAGAATATTTAATATATGTGTATTTTTAATTTTCAAGGAGTTTTGTTTTTAGGCCTAGAAGACTTTTTTAGTGAGTAAAATGTTGCAGGCATGTTTGTCATGGAAATCAGGAACCTTTCTAAATAGACATTGATACATTGATGTGCTTAATCTCAATTGCTAGCACTTTTTTTGTAACCTTTGGTAGTGGTCTCAAAATGCACAACCACTGATCAATCAAGACACAGTGATTTCCCTTCCAATTTTATAAGCTGGGATTAGCCAGGGGGGAAGCCCTCATTATACAATGGCAAGAAAATATCCTGGACTTTGATTGGTCAGTGTGCCCCTGGCACAGTAAGATTATCCCGGTACAACCTCACTGTATCAGCTCCAGGTATGCACATGACCTGATTACATGAAGACTGCATATACAGATCACTGCTCACATGTGTGTCAGCACCCTGTTTCTGCTGTCATACACTGAGTGACACTTTTGTCTTCAGTAGTGTGTCATGTCAGCCAGAACCAAATGGAAAAAAGGCACACACACAAGACATTTAAGCAATAACTCCCTCCCTACCTGTGCTGTGCAAACCGCCATTCTTTTTTCACATTGAAAGAAACAATAGCACTGAGGGCCCAAACAGTGGCTGCATGCACTGTAATGAACCATGTGCACATCAGTCACTGCAGGACCTTTTCATCAAGAAGCCGCAAATAGTGGCTTCGCACTCACTCCTGCTACCTCTTTCGGCTCACAAAAAAGAAAAAGCCAGACACACTTTACTGGTCCCAGGTTAGCTGCAAAAATGGAACAGCCAACATGTTTCTGGTGGTATACCGATCGCACACAGTATAATGCAAAAGGACAGGGCAGACGAGACTGTGACTCACCCAGTAGTCTTCACTTAATTGCATTTCTCCTGCTCCTGTTCTCCCTCGCAACTGTCACCAGTGAAACTTGACTAAAATTACATGTCACAGACTAGGACAACATCACCTCCAAACAGGAAAACAGAGGAAAGACTGGGGGCCAGCCCTGTGCAGAGACAGACCAACTCATATATCAGTAGCACCACCTGATTGCCAAAACAGGACTATTTTTTCCTACATATACCTTCACTTACATAAATGAACTGAAAATCTCTTTAAAAAATGCTTTTTTTAATCTTTTTATTTTTTGTACCTAAATGTGCCATTGTATAATAGTAATAATGCACTTCAGGGTGTAGATTGTGCTAGGATAACCTCATGTCTGGGGCATTGGATGTACTCGCCCTGCGACCTCGTACCAACACCCCAGGTGTGAGGTTATCCTAACCTATTTCTAATAAGTACTATTGCTTAATTCAATGTGTGGTACATAGCTCAGTGCTTGTGATACGTAAGAGCTGGATGAAATATGATTGGTGCTTAGATATGTTTGAGCTGGATTGGTACACAGGTCAGTGCTTGGGGTACATGGGAACTGGATGAGATATGGTTGGTGTTTAGATATGTTTGAGCTGGATTGGTACATAGGTCAGTGCTTGTGGTACATAGGAACTGGATGAGATATGGTTGGTGCTTAGATATGTTTGAGATGAATGAGATATGTATGATGTTAGAAACTTGATCTTTGGCCTTTCTCTATATCCCACCTTTGGCGGGATGCTAGGTAAGTGTAGGATTGAAGGTCCAGCACAAGGTGAGATATGAGTGCTGGAGAAGGAGGAGGAGGAGGCAGGGGAGGATGGAGGGTGAGTCAGAGGGAGTGGAAGATGGACATTTAAGAAGAGGATGGGAGAGGAGATATTCCCCCCCCCATCGAACTTCAGGCAAAGTCCTCCAATTCGATGTGTGGTACATAGCTCAGTGCTTGTGATACGTAAGAGCTGGATGAAATATGGTTGGTGCTTAGATATGTTTGAGCTGAACTGGTACATAGGTCAGTGCTTGTCGTATGTAGGTACTGGATGAGATATGGTTGGTGCTTAGATCCGTTTGAGCTGAATGAGATATGGTTGATGTTAGAAACTTGATCTTTTGCCTTTGTCTGTATCCCACCTTTGGCAGGCTGCTAGGTAAGTGTAGGATTGAAGGCCCAAAAAGAATTTAATTACCATTGTGATTACTTCCTCCAACTCTGGAGAGTGTGGCCAGTAGCACGCAGGAGAGGAAAAAAACCCTTAGGGGGAACCTCCAAGGACCCATGGCTACTGACCTGCCCATCCTCTGGGCATACTAAAAGGTGAGTAATCCTAGTTAGGCTAAAGTACCGACTTTGGTTATTTTAGTACTAGATTAGGTTGGAGGTCGAAGAGGCATATCTTTGATTTTGATGGCAAGCAGAGTAATTCTGGAGGACGAGGTACTGCCGGATGAAGAGTCCAACATGGAGAGATGATGGAATAGAGGTGATTAATCCAAGTCCATAATATCTATAGGAGAAGAAGGTGAGGAATGGACATATGCAAGCAGCTCAGCTGGCGTCTGTTCACTGAGTCATATCTAGGAGGAGCGACAACATAGATGCTGATGACATGGATTACAGAGTAGCCCAACTTGACAGAAAGGAATTTGTCCGAAGGTGTCCCAGGAATTGAAGTGAGCTTCATGATAATGTCCATCATAACCTGAGCAGGAATTGGACCAGGAAGGAGATAAATGGCAGTAGAAGAAGCTGAAAAGTCCAGAATCACAGGCTCGCCCTCTTCACGGGCTAGCTGTAGCATGGAATCTCGATGTAGATCCAGTGCATGCAGGGAATGAAGATCGAACAGTAGTGTGAGTATCAGTGGTCAGAGTTAAAAGGCAAGACCCCCATGTGGGTCGGCTTAGCTAGAGATGGAATGGCATTGGAGTTAGAAGAACTGCCTTTCGTGGGGAAGGATGGATTAGTAATGGTGAGGTCCCCACGTGGGTTCACCATTGCTGCCATATGTATGATCCGAATAAGAAGGGAAATGCCTCATGAGTCTGTCTGTAGTCGGTATGGAGTACATATGAGAAGAAGCAATGCCCCATCATGGGGACGGTACTGTGGGGTGGCGAGACCCCACGGTAGTCTGATCTCTCAGTAAGCCATCTCGGATTATGGAAGTACAGCGAGCTATAAGTAGTTCTAGAAACACACAGTATTTTCATCTGTAGGATCTCTATGATCATCTGCAGATTCGAGAGTCGATGGTATTGGCTTGAGAGTAGCATGAAGGAATGAATGATTAGAGCATTTGAAGCAAAGCACTCTGTGACAACTGTGCAGGCCCAGTGGGATGAGCAATCGAGGCCCATGGTGGGACATGCCAGGATGGATGGCAGACCCCATGTGATCTGCCATGGTATAGGTTCCAGTACAGAAGGCGAGACCCCCATGTGGATCAGCTGAGATGATGACAGAAGGCATTTGAGCAAGCAGCCAGGCCTCCATGCATGGCAAAGTGGGAGATAATGGTGGTACCCCACATGGACCACCATTGCCTAGAGTTTCATAGAGAAGATGAGACCCCCACGTAGGTTGGCCAAGGTGAGATGGAATGCAGTTGAGTAAGCAGCCAGGCCCCCTTGTGGGGTGAAGCAGGAGACATAGTAGGACCCTACATGGTCCGCCTTTGCATAGGTTCCAGTAGAGAAGGCAAGACCCCCATGTGGGTCAGCTGAAGTGAGATGGAATGTGGATGTGCAAGCAGCCAGGCCCTTTGCGGATGAAGCAGAGGACAATGATGGGACCCCACATGGTCCACCATTGCATAGGTTCCAGTAGAGAAGGTGAGACCACCACGTGGATCAGCTAAAGTGAGATGGAATGTGTTTGAGTAAGCAGCCAGGCCCCCTTGAGGGTCAAAGCAGGAGAGGATGGTGGGACCTTACATGGTCCACCATCTCATTAAGACTAAAGGTCCGAGAAATGGGGGCAGATCCCCACATGGATCTGTCCACAGGAAAGTGCCTGTGCGCATCTGTTATGCCCAGGTGGGCATGGAGTTGAGGATGGCAGAATCCCTTGCGGAACACCACACCAATTGAAAGGCCTGTTGCAGATAGATTCCTTAAAAGCTGCCCATAGGATAGGAAGACACTGAGTACCAATAGAAAGTGGTGGCCAGGGGCGGCAGGTGCTATCCCCGATGGCACAACTGTCAAACTGTACAGTGCAGGTATGACCAATGGGCACAGATGTAAGCAGTACATGCAGAAGCAGGATGGGAATGCAGAGCGGACTGTCATGGGTGAGTAAATAAGTAGCTGTGCAAATCATAAGTGATACAAGGATCTTCCAGGATGATGCAGAGACCAGAAGTTGTAGCAGTAGGCCATCAAGGTGGAGACCCATATGGATACAGATGTCCTCTGACACTGTCTCAAGATGGAAATGTAGGTAGGATCAGCAAATGTTTCCTTGAAAGGGAGCAGCAGCTGGTAGAATTCCTTTTGGACATCTATGTGGTCATTAGAAATGGATAGCCAACAGATGATGAAACTCCATGAAGCAAAATGAGAATGATCCAGGAAACCGTGGATGTCAGGCGGCAGAGTAGTCAGGGGATTTCAGCATGAACCCCCAATACTGCAGCACAAAGATGGTGACCAGGCAAGAAATGGGGGAGGCAACCATGAAGCAGCAACTTCTAAAAAAAAAAACAGCTGGAGCGGAGCAGGGTGCATAGCTGTGACACCCAAGAAGTAGCAGGAAGCCATGGAGGTGCAGCAAGCAGCTACATACTGCTGAAAGGAGGCATGGAGAGCTCTAGCATACAGATTGGGAAGCAGTGCCAGAAAGCTGTGAGTAGCAAGCAGGAGGTGTGCAGGAGATGGACCTCGTGGACAGGCAGTCACGCAGAAGTCCTGCAGCGGCAGAGCACCTGACCAGCTGGCATGCGGTGAGCAGGAACAGAGCAGGCTGGTGAGAGAAACCCCAAAAGAAGAGAGGATGGCAGGAGAAGACAAAGGAGGTCAGGACACACAGGAGAAGGGAGGAACAGCTGAGGGACAGAGGGAAGAAACGAGGACGGCAGAGGGGAAATGAGCCAAAAGGAGGAATGGGAGGACCCAGCTACAAGAGAAGGAATGGGCTGGAGGGAGAGGGAGGCAGAAACAAATGGGGGGAGAACCTAAGCCCCGCCAGCCACTGGAACGACAGTGAGTCCAACTCACTCAAAGCAGAGAGAGAAGAAGCCAGACATTTAAGAAGAGGATGGAGGAGGAGCTATTTTCTCCCCATCAAACATCAGGCAAAGCCTTCCAATTATGGCCTGCAGGGTGGGGGCTATAATCATCTTATGACCCTGTTTACTCATTTTGGGAATTTCCCCTTGTCCCTGAGTTCTCCCCTGGATTGCTTCCATCCAAGTAGCCCACTAAACCCAACAGAAGACAGACAAGATGGATGAGTTGGTGTCCCCATGTATTGGTTTTAAGGTCTAGATAGACTGTCACTTGACCCAGGTCCTGGCCCCTTTGAGAAATATCTGTTCTAGTTGAGTGGGACTGGGGATTCCTTTTTGGCTTGGAGTTCATGTAAAAAAATGTTTGTGTATGCCGCTTACCTTTTAAAAGTTTTTTTCCTTTTGAGAACTACCTTTCTCTTTTGGACAAGGCTGTAAAACAATGTTGCCAGGCTATTGGAATACTTTGATATCATAAAGAAGGTTTGGGAGGGGGTGAAATGTGGTGTGTAAGTGTTGGAGGACTAGGAGGAACATGCCAAGATTGGTGGGGTACAAATCTTTCTTGCCATGCCAGATCCTTGATCAGGATAATCCACAAAATATCACTGTGATGTGAGGCAGCCAGACTTTTCCAGTCTGGGTATTATTTTGTAATACTTAGTCAGTCAAGGATAAGACTACCATTCTCCAGGATGTCATCTTGATTCACAGACCAAACTAGTATGTTTCACCAAATCTTGATTAGACAAAACACTTTGCCAGTCCTTGCTAAAATACTTTTGCCAGGGTTTTCCATGTTACATCACCAAGTGCTAGAATGTAGAAGTGGTGGAGTCACCTTCTTCCCTAGATCTAAGCTGAGCTGATGTGCCACCCATCGAGAGCACTGGGTCATTTGAGTAGGTGGCCCTGGACTGTGAGGCTCGTCAAAACTGCAAGGTTATTCTAGTCTATCAACCTTCATGAGAAAGCCTAGAGCACTTGCAGGAGTTTGTGGAGAAGTTGTCACCCATAATGCTGGAAGCACCAAGACTTTTTGTACTCAGTGATTTTAATGCCTGGGTGGACAACTCCTTTGCTGTTTTTGTTACCAGCCTTCTCCAGTACACAGAAAAACTAGTGTTTAGATAGGAATTTTTCTCAGCCATGCGTGAAGGCAGCCACACCCTCAACCTAGTTTTCTTGCCGGGATTAGAGATAAAAAAATCTTAGAGGAGCTGGTTGTTTAGTTGGACTACACAATATAGTTCAATTTCAGGGCACCTACATTACCACCTAATCCTGTGGAAGTAATCCAATACCATGCTAGATGAGACTTAGAGCTAGAGAGATTTCTGGGTCTTTCATGTACCTCAAGCCTGGTGGCGGCCTCAACCAGAAGTAGTTGAGGCTTGTGATTTAATTTTGTCATCCACACTGCACTCCATGGCACAATTTATTCATGTCTTGTCACCGCTCACCAAAACACACCACCGTTTTCTGCAGAGCTTTAGTGTCTGAAGGAGCAAGGCAGACATTTGGAGTGCAAGTGGAGGAAATCAGGGATCCATAATGAGCAATCCACACTGAGAGGAAGAGTTTCCTCTCAGGACTGATCACTGCCAAGAAGAACCATTCCTCACCACTTTTCTGGAGCTGACAGTCTTTCACATCAAGACTGCCTTGGGTCTCAGTGATAGCCTCTCTAGAAAGGTGCAAGAACTTAAACCAGTTTTCAAGGACAACATTGTTGGTACCTGGGACCATATTTCCTACACTGCACAAGAAGGTAGCACAGTCCCCTTGAGATGATACACTGGATTGCCTTGGGTGGCATTTGGTAAAGTGGATGAATAAGGCATAATCCTGGTGATGACAGGAGGAGGACCATCACCTGTTGTCAGGACCCTGCCCCACACAGAGAATATGCTTATCACAATCGGCATCTTAATGTTCTGCAACATTCCTTCTCATCCTTATCAAACACCCTCCCTGCCACCCGTGTCCCTATTTATTACCTAATTTATTTTAAATTTGACCTAAAACTCTAGATGGGCGCCAGATCCAAAGACACAGCTCAGATTGATTTTCCATTTTATAGTGCACTTCTTCAACTTTATGTAAATCTACCATTCCCTGAACCCATTCTACAAAAGATGGAGGAGATATATCCTTCCAATGCACAATATAAGTTTTTTTTGCCAACAACAGACCCATTACACATAATTCCACAATATCCCCCAAATCCACCACACCTCTTCCAGGTCCAAACAGGGCAATGCCTGGGTCAAATGAGAAATCCCAGCCTATAAGTTTTACAAATGTCGAAAATATTTTTTGCCAAAATGATTCCAGCTTGTGACAGGAAACTAGCATATGGTCTAACATACTCTAACCTCTCCACATCTTGTACATAATTCTGAATTATTAATATTTATTTTATGTAACCTTACCAGTGTCAAATAAGTTCTATGTAATATGTTTATGTAAATTTGCTTTAATCTATTATTCTTGAATGACAGGTTTTCTAAATTAACCAAAGACTCACGCCTAATATCTGATATGAATTGAACACTTTCTTTTTCCCAACTCTAAGTTTACCCAAAGAAACTGATCTACAGTTTTCTTTTAAATATTGATAAATTTCTCCAATTAAATGTTTTAAGGAGTACAAATTATAAAAACAAATGTCAACCCCCACCCCTTAGGGACTATTAATGATTTTTGATTGTTCTCATATATGAACTTTCTTACCTGAAGATATGCAAAAAAAAGTTCTATCAGATAAATCAGACTTATCCCTTAACTCCTCAAAAGAGGCAACCCTATCATCAATCAAAAAATCCTTCAATGTACACAAACCTTCCCCCCCAATTCTTTTTGTATCAATCCCCATCCAATAGATCGGGGAAAATGATGATTATTATCAAGAGGTGTACTATAAATTAACCTATTGCTTTCTCCTACCAATCTTCTCACTGAGTTCCAGGCCCAATTTGTAGACTTAGTTGTATGAAGGATATTAGAATAAAGATTAAATTTAGAATGATTTATGTTTATCCCCAAACTATGTCTTAAAGACAGAAATGGGACTTTCTCAGCTACTATTTGAAAACATGCCGGCATCTCTTCCCTTTCCTGAGTCCAGTATCCCAAACACTCCAATTGAGTCACCAAGAAATAATATTCAAAATTAGGAAAAGCCAACCCCTCCTTTTCCTTTGATAATAATAACTTTTTAAAAACAATCCTTGGTGTCTTTTGTTTCCACAAAAATGTATTAAGTACCCTATTTAGAGTACCAAGAAATATTTTTGGAACTATGATGAGGATTGTCTGAAATAAAAACAACACCTTTGGCAGAATATCCATATTAATAATGTTAACTCTCCCAATTAATACTAATGGAAGATTTTGCCACCTTATAAGATCCTGCTCAATTTTTTTAAGTACTGGTATAAAGTTTTTCTCATTTAATATATTTATATTTGAAGAAATATAAACCCCAAATACTTCATATATGATTTATGATAATTATATAGCAAGTGATCTCTAGGTAAATCGCTCTCTAATAAATTTACTACTGCCTCTGTCTTACCCCAATTAATTTTATATCCAGAATACTTACTATATCCTGCAAATATCTCTAGCAGATGATCAAAATCTTTATCTGGGTCTGTCAAAAACAACAAAATATTGTCCGCATACAATGATATTTTATGAATCTTTCCTCCTATCTCAACTCCCTTAACCTCAGAATCATTCCTTACCAACGTGGCCAGCGGTTCTATAAATAGAGCAAAAAGCAGGGGTGACAAGGGACACCCCTGCCTAGTACCCCGTTCTAACTCAAAATAGGATGAACAATTCTGATTTGTCCTGAGTGAGGTCACAGGTGCATGATAAATTAATTTTACCCACTCCAAAAATGTTCCCTTGATGCTGAAAGTCTCCAATAAACAAAATAAAAACTTCCACCTTACCCTATTGAAAGCTTTTTTGGCATCAAGGGAAAACACAGCCAGTCTCATATCCAGTGCTGGATCCAATAGATTGACTGCCTGTCTCACACTGTGATTTAATTTTCTACCCATTCTACCCGCATTGATCCAAATGAATAATTTTTGGAATAACATACGCCAATCTATTAGCCACATTTTTTGCAAAAATCTTATAATCATTGTTCATCAGTGAAATAGGTCTGTAAGAACCACATAAACCTGGGGATTTATCCTTCTTTAAAAGCAAAATTATAGACACTTGATTAAAAGTTGGTGGAAAATCTTTATGTGTCTGAAAATATTTAAACAAATTAAATAATAATAATAACATTTATTTGATTAAGCGCCTTTCGAATTTCAAAGCGCTGTACAATATTCATAAAAACAAAGCACATGTACAAATACGTATAATATAAAATCACGATAAAACAGGAAATGCCTTCCCCCATAAAAAAGTCTTAAGTGCCTGCTTGAAACTCCCCACCGTCCTGCACTCCCAGAGCTGATGGGGTCAGAGAATTCCAGAGGGTAGGTGCCGCAAACCCAAAGGCACGCGCACCAGATGACTTTAAGTTAACCCTCAGAATCTCCAGCAACCCCTCGTCAGCCAAGCAGAGCTGTCATAAAGGGGTGTAAGGAACCAGGAGCTCTTTCAAGTAATCAGGACCCGATCCATATATGGCTTTATAAGTCAATAGACCTACTTTAAGGTGATCTGTTACTGTATTGGCAGCCCGTGCAGAGCATGCAGTACTGAGGTAATATGAGATCTTCTAGATGCCCCAGTCAACAAACATGCTGACACATTCTGCACTAGCTGTAAGCGGCAGATACCAACCCCAGAAAGCCCTAGATAAAGGGAGCTGAAATAATCAAGGAGCGATGTCACAAAGGCATGGACCAAAACAGGCAGGTCGCTGGATGGAACAAGGTGCTTAATCCTGGCAATGTTCCTAAGATGGAAAAAGGCCAGCTTGATGACTGCCGATACCTGATGTTGAAGAGTCAGACCATCATCAAGCACCACTCCCAGGTTGTGCACCTGTTCAGAGGTGAGAATCTGGGCCTCCCCCAGGACTAAACCGGAAGGGAGCCCAGTCCTCAGCCCCTCTACCCTATGACCCAGGTCCACAACCAAAGCCTCAGTCTTTCCCGGGTTCAACTTTAGACTGCTGGAATTCATCCAGTCTTGGATTTCTGTGAAGCAGCTGTTCAGTACCGAGATAGCACCAACCTGGTCAGGCACAAAAGACAGGTAGAGCTGGGTATCATCAGCATAGCAATGAAACCACAGCTCATACCATCTTACAATTTCTCCAAGGGGTAGCATATATACTGCGAATAACATGGGGGACAGCACCGAACCCTGAGGTAGCCCGCAAGGCAGAGAGAAAGCCCTGGATGAAAATAGACCTGAGACCACTATCTGTGTTCTCTCAGTGAGGAAAGATGAAAACCGTCTGAGAACTGTACTCAACAGCCCACAGATGAACCTCAGGCATTCAAGCAGAACCCCATGATCCACAGTATCAAAAGTTGATGATAGATCTTGGAAAACCAAGATAGAATGGTGTCTCTGATCTCTCCCCATCAGGAGATCATTAAGCACCCGAACCAGAGCAGTCTCAGTACTATGCCTCTTACGAAAAACCAGATTGGAGAGGTTCATATAAATTATGGATGGTTAAATGGTTATCCATTTGAGCAGCCACAACTTTCTCAATAACCTTCCGCACAAAAGGGAGGTTAGAGATAAAGCCTATAGTTTGCTAGGTTCTCCAGGTCTAAAGCAGCTTTTTTCAGAAGGAGGATCACCACCCCCTCCTTCAGGGAGCTAGGGAACTCATCCATGTCTAGAGAGCACTGGACAATCCAAGCTAAGACCGGGTCAATGATCTCACTACAACCCAAAATCAGGGAGGTAGGTCCTGGGTCTAAACTACAGCATGTGGGACGCATCTCCTGGGCAATCCTCATAATGTCTACGAAATCCAGCAGGTCAAAAGTACTCCAGGAAACTCTGGGCTCTGCGACAGAGCACCGATCAACAGCAACCCCTTAGAGTGAAGCTGGTGGCACTCCCTCCTGATGTCATTGACCTTATTTGCAAAGAAGTGAGCAATCTCATCACAATCAGTTTGTGTAAAAACTCGACGGAGCTGCCGACAGGCTGGGTTGCACAGCCTGTCAACAGTTCTGAAGAGTTGAGTCAGTTGGTTCCATGCAACAGAAATTTCCCTGAACAGGAATTCTGCCTTCTTATGGGAAATTTCTGTTTAGTAGAGTTTATAATGCTCTAGCAAGATACGGTGGCCAGCAACAGCAGCAGTATTCCTCCAACAACGCTTTAACCTATGCCCCAATTTCTGCAACTCTCTCAGAGCCCCATCAAACCACAGAGCTTCAGGGTGACACGGAAAGGGATGAACTTGGATAGGAGCAATCAGATCGAGGGCTGAAGATATGGCCCCATTATAGGACACTACCAACTGCTCAGGATCTGTGCAAGACTCGTCCAACAATGAGAGGTCAATAACCGCCATCAGGTCTTCAGGGACCACATCCCACAAAGGGCGGTACCTGACCAACTCCACAGGGGCTGACCTACCCAGGGGAGCCTCAAAATTGAACCCAACTGAGTAATGATCAGACCAACCAACTGGTTCCACCACTAAATCAGAGGCCTCGATCTCCAGGAGGAAGACCAGGTCAAGAGAGTGACCTCCCTTGTGTGTAGCTGAGGAAACAACCTGTGTGAAGCCCAGAGATGTCATCACCTGGAGGAAATGTTGGCCAAAGAGCAAGGATACATCATCAACACAGGCACTGAAGTCACTCAGAACCATCAGTCTGGGCAACTCCAAAGCCATGTCAGTGGCAAAGTCTGCTATTTCCTGCAGGAAAAGCTCCTCATCACCTGGTGGACGGTAGATGAGGGTGATCCTGCACCCAACACCAGCTACCACAATACACTCAAATGACCTGGCCTCCTCAACTGGTACACCCATTAGGCCCAATTCAGTCTTGAAACAGACTGCACCCCCCTCCCGCGGTCCAATCTTGGGCAATGTACAACCTAGTACCCAGTGGGAACAGCAGCCTCTAAAAAAGGGGCCGCATTCCCATCCAACCAGGTATCGGTAATGCAAACCAGATCTGCCCTAGCAACAAAGTCTGCAATAAGACCAGTCTTGTTGCAGATAGATCTGGCATTGCATAACAGCACACGAGTTGTATGAGGTTGGTGAGCTGTCCCAACTACTTGCCATCCCAATCTGGAGGTGCCCTTGTGTATGGGAACCAGAATGGAATCACCATGTTCCAGGTACCATTTCACCCCAGGGCATCTTCTGGGCCTAACCATCCCTATGGGAGAGCCCCGCTCACTCCGCTGTCCGCAACATCCTACCCACCCCCCCCCCCACGAGCAATCCCCAACGCCTGACAGCATTGATAGGTAAGAGCAGGTGGGGGGGAGAGAAGAAGGGGCAGAGGGCATGGAGAGTAGAGGCTGAATAGCACAGGACAGGAGGGGCAAGCAGGCACATTTCATTAACACTATTAAAATAGTGGGAAAGCACAAAACTCAAATGTCCCAAATCATAAGGTGATACTGTAAACAGAACTAAAACCCCCAAAACATAAATAACTTAAATATCAATCCTTACCATAATAAATCAAATAGACTACCCCTCCCACTATAAGATAGCCTTCAAACCCTGAAAGAAAAACAAAATTAAAAAATACAATAGCATAATCCCCTCTCATGGGATAAAATAACACATTAAAATATAAAATACTCCCTCTCCCACAGCCCTCTCACAGCCAAGGAGGGGGAAAAATAATAAAACACAACCCCCCCTCACAGGATATTCAAAACACACAATAACAATAACAGAAATTTCCCCCAGCCCTCCCACAGCTGAGGAAAAAATAATAACAAGGCACACTGGTACTCTCACTACCAGAGAACCATAAAACAATTGAAAAATCAGGGAAAAATGCATCAAACAGTAGGAGGAGCCATAATAGTCCAAATAATCCAACGTAAGATAAACCCAATGTCAAGTCCGATGGAGCAGAATAGATGTTTCCAACATACAAAAATATTCAGTCTCAGTGGATGTTCTAAGAAGGGAATAAAAATCTCCAAAGAACCAGAAGTAAATACAGGCCAAACCGATGGAAAGCAGGGGCTCCCCCGCCTCACCCCCTAATCTGCTTTATCAGGTCTAGCTATGCCCCATGGACCTGCAGCCACAAATATAAAAAGGCCACACCAAAAGGACCAAATCTTCCTGAAAATATTTATAGAATTCCAAAGAGTTCCCATCTGGTCCTGGAGTTTTATTATTTGACATATTTTCTATAACATTATTCATTTATGCCATCGTTATTTCTAAATTCAAATTAGCCCTATCCGATTCCTCAATCTGAGGCAAATCAATCCTATTTATATATTTTCAGAGCTCCAAGCTATTTACCAAACCATATTCTCTGTACAGACCCTTATAAAATGTTTGAAATTCGTCATTAATCTAAATTGGATCGAAAATTTTCCCCCCATCCTCTAATGAGGTGGCAAAATCAATTCTATTTTGATTATCCTGTATTTTTAATTGGTAGGCCAATAATTTAGATGGCATCTAAATCTTTCTGGAACACAAGGGGGGGTGGAGGGCCTTGGTACCCAACTAGGGATCTAAGATTCGAGCAGACTCGATAGACCATAAGGCCTAATCTGCTGGTAATTAGTATGTTAGTATATCAGCACAAAAATAATATTTAGCCCTAGTACATTTGTTTTTCCACCATCTTTCGACTAATGTTTTCAAATTTTTCTTTTAAAAACATCATTTCTATTTTAATTTCATCAGTTCCTGATTCTGCATATCGTTCTTCTGTTTAGATTAATTCTTGCTCCAGCTGTTCTGAATATCATTGATTCTTAATTCTAATCACAGATTCATAGCTTATCATAGAACCTCTCAAATAAGCCTTAAGGGCCTCCCAAATAACAACCCAAGAACAACTATTGGGTGAATTATGTTCCAAAAAAAAAAACAATTTACTTCCTCAAATAAATCCCAAACTGAGAATCTTGTAGCAAAATATTATTAAATCTCCATCTCTTTGACCCTAAAAATGTGTTTTTTAACAAATCTAGCTCAATATAACATGAAGCATGATCCAAAATCAGAATAGCATCATATCTTACAAACACTACAGATTGCAAAAGAGAACCTGAAATAAGAAAATGGTCGATCCTAGACAAACAATTGTAAACATTTGAAAAAAAAGAGAATTTCTTTAAATTTTGGTATACGATCCAGACAAAGCCAGGTCTTTAGCATAATTTTTTATAAGCTCCACCAATTTTACTTTACGCTCTGGAGCTGAGAGAGCTCCATCTATCTGGGCCAAAACCACATTAATATCCCCCCCCCCCCACATTATCACCAGAATATCTGAGGCTGCGACCTGCAAAAAAATCTAAGTGAAAAATGATAAATCTTCCTCATTTGGTGTATAGATGTTAATTAAAAAAGCTGAGTTTGCCCCACAGTGATTTTTGCATTCACCCATCGCCCCTCAGTGTCCACCTCTGAATGTTCAATTTTAGGATTTAGATATTTTTTTTATAAAAATAGCAGCCCCTCTTGCATTACCCAAAAACAAGGTGGAAACCCCTATTGCCTTGAAGAGGTTAGAAAAATATGTTACATCTTTTTTCCCAAAATGCTTTTCCTATAACAAGGCACAATCAATTTTTTTTTATTTAAGTAATTAACAATTTGTTTGAGCTTAATCCTATTCCTGGCCCTCTTCACGTTCCAAGTCAATACTCTAAATGTCTGATTCATTTATATATATAAAAAAAAAATATTCCCCGATTTGTTTTAACCCCTAACACAGGCGGCAGGGAAACATCCCCAAATAACCACTCCCTTTTCTCATCCATACCTGCATAATCTAAATTTCTATTTTTTTCCAAATCCTCCTTTTTCCTAATATTCAGCCTCCTAACCATTTTTATACCCCCCCTTCCATATCGCCCCTTACAGGCTTTCCTACCTTCAGAAAAGCCATCTCCCTACCCCTTGACTCTAAAGATAGCTTACTTTAGACTGTGTGTGATGATGTTATTTCTTGAGCAAACTTCTGCTGTTCTCCCCCTTTCTTATGTCTCCTATCTAGTTACCAACCAAGTAGCCCCCCCTTCCCTTTATAAATCTGTAACTTAAGAGGATGCAAATTCTGGGAGTCCTTTATTATATAAGAAATGTCTTGCCTCTTGAGGTGTAAGAAAAAAAAAAGGCCTTACCCTCTAAACAACCCTAAGTTTGCAGGGTGAAGTAGGACAAATGAAATACCCCATTTCCTCAACTGGTCTCTTATACCATCAAAAGAGTTACGCTTGCTCAAAATGGAGGAGGGAAGGTCGGGAAATGCTTGCAATTTCATCCCTTTATGCACTAAACCTCTTTCTCTCCTTGCTTTACCAAGTATCTCCTCCTTATCTTGAAATCGCAATGTTTTGATATACACAAATCTAGGACTGCCATCCTCTCTTCACTGTCCAAACACTCTATGGGTCTATTAACCTCAATTTTCTCATCTGGATATTTACGGCCCATTATTGAGGTTAACATTTGTTCACAATAGGACTAAGAATTTTCTTCCTCCACCCCCTCTGACAAGCTGCTGATCTTAATATTTGCTCTCCTGGATCTAGCCTCCGAGTCTTCAACTTTAGCTTTTAACAAGTCCAATTCTCATTTGCAGTAACTAAATCTGTTGTCATTTTGGGGAGCATATCTTCCACATTAGACACCCTCTGTTCAACCTGGTCTGTTCTTCAAGCAACCTCATTTATCTTCTCCACTATATCTGTACATTTCTTATCCAAAGATGCAATTGCCAAATTTATATCCACAAACCCTATTCTTAGTTCCTCCAGCAGTGAAGTTTGTGTAACTTTTGTATTTTCAAAATTACATGCTGATCCCAGGTGATTATTCATCTCTGAACCTGATGTATTTAACATATTTACTGCTTCCAGAAGGGGGGGGGGTCGGGCCTAGCCAAAGCTACATCATGTTTCTTCCCCTCATCTCCCAACAACCCACCCTCTCCTTTATTTTGCTTCTCCATTTTTTTCAATTGTCTTGTGTTGTCAGGATTTAAATAAGAGCTTCTTTGACTCTCTGGATATTTTAAAAAAGTCACAATAGACTGCTGAAATAATGAAGCTGGAGTTTTGATGGCTTTTCTTATAAAAATCCTCGGTGTTGCACTTTCCTCATTTAGTACCTGCTTGCCAGTTTTCTGTTCACTCAAATTCTCTGAAGCCCCAACTTCGGTATCTACACCAAATTTCACAAATAAGCTTTTTTTTTTAACTAATACGTCTACCGAAGGAGAATTTTCAGATTCACTTTTTTTTACCCCAAAACAACTCGTTTTGCCTCAAAATACCCACTCCCAGTTTACCAGGGTCTTCAGACAGTCTTATAGCAGGTGACTCAGTCTCTGTTCGGATACCTAATGTAGGTATATTATTCCCATCCAGCTTCGGCAAATCGTCAGCACTTTCCCTCCAGATCAGGCTATTCAAATCCCCTGGCCCAATAACTCCCTGAGTAATAAAAGAAACTATTGACATACCTGTTGTCTGAGTTGGATTAGTACCGAATGCTTTTACCTGCTTTTTCGGGTGAGAATCACCCAACAAGCTATAATCTCCCAGGGCTGTTTCTACTCACCTCAGTCAGTGTTTTCTAGTAGATGAATCTCGCTCAGGACTGTGTCACACAACCTTGCGTACACGCTGAAACCTTTTGGACATACCCAATGCAGAAATCCTCCACTGACATCAAACTACAGATTTTTACAAAAATAATAAAAAACTCAGGTTTGGAAAAAGAGAGGTAATCATTGAATCAAAATAGAGGGAGATTCCCGCAAAGTGCTCAGTTCACACAGCTCCTGCACTTAGCCAGCCATCTTGTGGTGACCTGGGTGTGGGATATTGATGCCCGCTCTGGCATGTATAATCAACACCTCTCTGAATGAGGCCTATCTACCTCCCTCTTTAAAGGGGGCACTGGTGTAGCCCCTGCTTAAGAAGATTGGTGCAGATCAAAGTAATTGTCCTAATTTTAGATCTGCCTTTTACCTTCCATTTCTGGTTAAGGTGTAGGACAGGGTGGTGGCTGGGCAGCTTGCTGATCCCCAAGAACATCATGTCTTGCAGCCATTCCAGTCTAATTTCTGATGGCACTATAGCACTGAGTCTGCACTGGTCAAAGCGTGTGCAGTGATCTCCACCTGGCAAGAGATCCAGGAGAAGCATCCATTGTTGTTCTCCTCAACTTGTCATCTGCATTTGACACTATGGAGCATGTGGAGATGGAGGACAGACTTGGAGACTATCTAGGGATGATTGGACTTGTTTTAAAATTGTTTCAGTCATTTCTTGCTGATAGGGAAACATTGGTTATCATTGGCACAAAACAGTTGCTGCTGATCCTACTGTCATGTGGGAGTCCTGAAGGTTCTGTCCTCCTGTCACTGTTGTTTGTGGTGTATATGCTGCCACTGGAGATCATAAGATACTAAAGTATAGAGGTTGTACTCTATGGTGCATACCCAGCTGTATGTGCCCTTTGCTCATGGCCAGTCAGACTCAGTGACTGTATCATCTGAGTTTCATGAGTGGATGGCCTCCCACTGGTTGGCACTAAAGTCAGGTAAAACAGAGCTGCTACTTGTGGGCCCAGAGAGGCAGCTAGCAACACTTTGGTGTAGCCTGAGGCTTTCCATTCTCGAAAGGATTTGACCAAAGGTTGTGGAGTAGGTATGTAGCCTAGGAGTAGTTTTTAATAGTTGCCCACCAGTTGAATCTCAGATTTCTGGCACGTCAGGAGCTGTTTTTATCATCTCAGAAACATAGCCAGACTGCAGCCTCTGCCTGATTCTAATAATCTGCACACCCTAGGGCAAGTGTTCATCTCTTCAATACTGGACTCCAGAGTGTGCTCTATGAGGGTTTACTCTGCAGTCTGATCTGCTACCTGCAGCTGGTTCAGAATGCTGCAGTGTGACATCTGACATGCATCTGCAAGTCAAAACATATCAGCCCCTTACTTCACATTTTGGACTGGCTATAAGATAATAGAATGACTATAAGGTTCTTTTACTCACTTACAAAGCCCTAAAGAAACTGGGTGACACGTAGTATATCCACAAGCTCCTAACCCCTTATGTGCCACTTAAAGTGATGAGATCTCAGACCAGGGCTGTTTTGTGTGTCACCATCTCGGCTGAAGTCTGCTCATGACTTGGCTTTTGTAGTGGAAGCACCAGTCCTTTGGAACCCTTTGCTTATCAACATTGGCCTTTCCCCCTTCAAAATTACCTTTAAAAGAAATCTTCTAGCTTCCTTTATAGACCAGCTCTCCCATGATCCCTCAAGGTTGGGATCGTGTAGTTCTGTTATTGTATTTAAATTTAATATCATTGTTTGCCAGCCCATCGGAGCAGTGGTGGAGACACCATTTGCGGCGCCAGCAACCCAGGTTCAGAAATGAGCCCAGGAGGCTGGAGGGTCAGCTGGGGTTGGGGGAGATGGATTGAGTGGCGATTACATGATCTCTATCTCTGGGAAGGGAGGGCAGGGATATGCCTCCCAGTGTAGTGCCCCTGGGTGACCACAGAGGTTGAGACTGGAGGGGGGGGGCGGATGCTTTGCAGGGCTCCTCCATTGCATCATTGCACACCATGCCTCCTGATTCCCTGTACACCGAATACAAAACAACCATGCATGGCTCTTACCAGTGTCTGTGCCGCTGCTGCCCAGGACCCACCCGATGCTTGGATGTGTTGGGGGGGGCATAGCCGGCCGCCCCTTGCCCCTGCCTGGAGGGTAAACCATGGCTCCATGGAGGTGGGTCAGTGACGGAGGGCTGAAGGTTCAGCTGGAGACATATGGGGCTTGAGCATTCAAAAAAAAAAATACATTTAATATCATTCTACTGAAATGTTTGCATTTGTTTCATGTTCTGTCTGCTGCATAACTCTTCTGTTTTTTTATCTGAATGTGTTTTTGTGTGAGCAACAGAAAACTGCAATATAAATAAAAATTCAGTATTTCAATACCTCTGGTCTGTCCCTCTTGCCATACAGCTGTGCTAAACCCAAGTATGGATGCACATCCAAACTTAACAGCTGAAATGTTACCCCGCTCATGCTGTGCAAGCCTCAGTGCCATTCTCCCACAGGAATCTATCTAGTCCTGCTTTGAAAGTCTGCACAGTGCTAGTTTCTACAACCTCGCTGTCTAGGTCATTACATGTGTTAACCTCCCTCTGCGTGGTGAATTGGTTTCCAGTGTTTCCCCTTCTTGTGTGCTATACCCTCACCCCTCAGTTTGACAATATGCCCTCAAGTTCCGCTTGAACTAATCAGCTCAAACCTCTGCTTATAAAGCATTTAGCACATGGTGGGTTGCAAACTTGGGTCTGTTACTTAGCTGACTGACAGATCTGTTGCAGCATGCATCTCATTTTGTAAATGTAAATACTATCATGTGACTAGCCCCTGACAGTTATTTCAAGTCATTCCTTTTTATTCCAAGCACTGTGTGCATAAATCACAGTAATTTGTTCAAGTGTGGGGGCCTGAGATTTTTCCCCATAGTTTAGTGAATATGCTATGACAGAACTTGAAAGCTAATAGTTTATCTTAGATATGCTTTGCACAGTGGGGAGGTTGGGGGGAGGGCTTCACATGAGGAATGGCCCCTTCACACAACCAGCCGTACTCTAGTTCTTTGTCACGGAGGAAGATGAATTATGTAGAAAAGGACTAACAAGTCACTGAAATACTGAATGCCTCTAGTGGGGGGATGCTCTTAATTTTTTGATCTTTTGATAAAGACTTGCATCAGCTGCACAGTAACTGAGATTTAAATAATTAATCGGAGATGCATCCTTGACTTTCCTCTGGGCATGCAGATCATGTGATGTTAGGGGACCATCTGTTCCTCTCATGTCTATGCACTTTTCAAAATGCTGAAAACTTCCTGTTCTTTTCCTTGTAACTGTATCTGAAAGGTTTCTGTTATTAACATGTTTAAAAAGCCTGCATGCCAGGACAGAGTAGAATGTCATTTTTAATATTTTAACAATATTCCCTACTTAAAAAGATTTAGAAGGATGTATTGAGGAAGGAAGGGTCATATATGGTACTATTCCAGGATTTGCAGACAGCACTTTGGTTACAGTCTGTCATCCTTAGAAACACAGAAGCATAGAAATTTACAGCAGATGAGGACTGCTTGGCCCACCTAGTCTACTCATTTTCCCTACCTACTGTAACACAGCAGACCCTACTTGATCTCCGACTTTACCCTCTATCCCTATCTCTAAGGCTTCCTTATGCCTATCCCATGCATTCTTGAAGCCCGTTACCATTTTTGCACTACCACCTCTGCTGGATGGCTGTTCCAGGCATCCACCACTCTTTCTGTGAAGAAGTGCTTCCTCACATCACTCCTGAGTCTCCCCCCCTCCAGCTTCATAGCATGTCCCCTTGTTCTTGAGCATATCTTTTTCTGAAAAATGCTTCCCTCTTGAGCTTTGTTTATACCAATGAGGCATTTGAATGTTTCTATCGTATACCTCCTCTCCCTCCTTTCCTCCAGGATGCGCATACAGTATTGATGTCCTTCTGTCTCCCCTGATAGGGCTTGTGATGCAGACCCTGCACCATACTGGTTGCCCTCCTCTGGATCGCCTCTACCCTGGCTATGTCCTTCCAGGGATATGGTCTCCAGAACTGGACCCAATACTCTAGGTGAGGTCTTACCAGTAATCTAAACAGTGGTGACACCACCTCCCTGTTTCTGCTTGTGATACCCCTCCCTATGCACCCTAGCACACACTAGCTCTCCCCACTGCCTTGTTACACTGTCTGGCCACCTTTAGGTCATCATATATAATTACTCCCAGGTCCCTTTCCTGTGTGGTGGTGGTTAATACTATCTCCTCCATTTTGTACTCCACCTCTGAGTTTCTGTGCCCTAAGTGCATGATTTTGCACTTCTTCGCATTGAAAACTGGCTTCCATACCACTCACCACTCCTCTAAGTATCCTAGATCACTATTCATCCCCCCCTCCCACCGGAGTGTCTACCCTATTACAGATTTTAGTGTCATTTGCAAAGAGGCATACCTTCCCTTCTAGCCCATCTGCTATGTCACTAATAAAGACATTGAAGAGGACCAGCCCCAGTACTGATCCCTGTGGCACACCACTTGTCACCCTCCCTTCCTTGGAGTGAACTCTGTTTACCACCACCCTCTGTCTCCTGTCTCCCAACCAATTTCTCACCCAGTTTATCACCTTAGGACTCACTTCTAGGTTTCCTAACTTGTTTATGAGTCTCCTATGTGGAACAGTGTTAAATGCCTTACTGAAATTTAGGTAGGCCACATCCACCGCTCTACCCTTATCCAATTAAATCAATCAATTAATCATCTTTATTTAACCAGGCAGAACACTGTTGAGGCGAGCTCATTTATAAAGTGGGCCTGGACAAAAGTACAATGATGATCATAACAAAACATAGTTATACAGTGTCAAGGAAAAACCAAAAATAGAAATAAAAAACAAAAAATATGCACTCGTACATTGTGGAATAATACAAAAAAGGGGGAGGGAAGAAATATACAATATACAGAGTATGCAATATATACATAATTCTGTGTTGCCTGACAATGGATCATAATGCATACAGAGAACAAACAACTTGTTTTCAAAAATACCTTCAACTTAAAACCATGACTATATCACAATAGGGCTATGTAGAGATATTGTTTGGTTTGGGAATAGTACTGGTAAGATGTACATAGATAGACAGAAGGAGGGAGGTAGGGGCGATGGGGTGAGATGAGAGGAAGGGGACCCTCAAGGAGGAAGAGGTGAGAGGAAGATGGTAGGGGAATGGGTGTGACTAGTTTAAATTCATTACACACGCTTAGTAGAGCATGTAGAAATAAAAAGAAGGACAAGGATTAAGAAAAGCAGTTGCAGGAATCAGTTATGTGGCATCTTAATAAGGATTTGAAAAAGTTGGCATTTTTATAAGGGGCGAGAGCTTCATAGATTTCTGTAGAGTGTTCCAGAGGGCTGGTAAGGAATGACTTAATGCAGAGGACCTGAAGCGAGTTTTCATTCAAGGAATGTCGAGGAATAGATAGGAATGACTCCTAAGTGAGTAGGTATCAATGGAATATGTTAGCAGGCTGGAGATATATGTCGGTAGCTTACTAGTTAGAGCTCTGTAGGTCCAGGTGGCCTTATTTCTGAGTCTTGTGGTTTTTAATGATTGCCAACCCAGCATAACATGTAGTGTACAGTGGTGCATCCTGAAGGTGGCTCCTGTGATAAATCTTGGGGGTCTATTATATGGTCACCCAGTCAAAGAAATCTAACAGATTTACTTCCCATGTTCCCTATCCCCTGGGTCGCACCTGAAAACAAGCCCTGGCTCAGTGTACCTTTCTCAATCACCAAATTTTTAAATAAAAAATATATGATTTGACATGATCTGCTTCCGTGAATCCATGCTGCCTTGGATAATGAAGCCCACGGGACTCCAGATATTCCACAATCCTCTACTTCAATAGTGATTCCATTATTTTCCGCACTGCCAAAGTCAGGCTGACCAGCTTGCAGTTGCCAGCCACCTCTTTGGTTCTGCTTTTTTCTTGTTAGAATGCTCTCTGATAGTAAATGGTGGTTAAAAAAACTTAATGAAGGGCCTATTACATGTACCACATCATTCACTCATACACAAATTCATACTACACACACTTATAAAACTGGGTTCATAAATCCAGTAATTTGATTCACTAAGAGCTATCACATGGTATGCAGATATCTCAGTATAATGAGAATGCTCACATCTTTCATTGAATTTGTAATATTGAACCATTTTTATGACAATTTTATGAATGGAATAACATACACTTTAGGAGGTTCTGGTGTGTTAAATACATATATATATATATTTATCTCCAGTTGTTGAAGACACTGGGCTATGCCTCCTTCCTTGTAATATGCATAAGGTGTCCATATATCTCAGCAGAGCTGGACACTCTATCTTTTGTTATTCCTTACATATACACTACCAGACATAGCACCCATATACACATGCAAAGACCACATACATTACAGATTGCAAAAGAGAACTTGAAATAAGAAAATAGTCGATCTTAGACAAACAGTTATAAACATTTGAAAAAAAAGAGAATTTCTTTAAATTTTGGTACATGACCCAGAAAGGGTCCAACAAAGCCAGGTCTTTAGCATATTTTTTATAATCTCCACCAATTTTACTTTACGCTCTGGAGCTGAGAGAGCCCTATCTATTTGGGCCAAAGCCACATTAAAATCCCCATTTTATGTTGTGCTCTGCTATATGTTCTCTTCTATGGATTATATATAGTTACAAGGATGTTTGTTGTTAATTTGTAAAAACTGTGTTCAGCACTCCGAGTCCCTAGAAAGGGTGCTATATAAATAAAGTTTCTATCTGTATGTCTGTCTATCTATCTAGCTATCCATCCATCCAGCTATCTATCTATCTAAACATGGCTAGGGTGAAAATAAAAATTTACAATTAATGACTTTGGAGTGGGAAGGGAAAGTGGGGCATGAGAGAAAGTGGGTAGAATTAAAAATGAAACAGTTGTTCTGTTTTTAACAAAATGGCCAAAAATGTCTGATTTTTTTTTACTGTACGTTATAAAAAATACTAGATGAGCAACTTTATGCACAACCAGTATGTTCTGCCACCTCGGGGTTCTGATTGCAGTTTCAGTGGCTCAGCAGGTAGCACACTCATTTCTGGGGCTGGAAGAGTGGAAGGTAATGGCTTTTAGCACTACACTGGAAATGTGGGATAAATCCCAACATTGACACTGTAGTGCATCAATAGGGGGGTGCTGAACTCCTGAGGTGCTGTCTTTCAGATAAGATATTAAATTGTGGTCCTGTCTGCCTGTTCTGGTGGTTGTTCCAGTGGATGTTAAAGATCCTATGGCACTTTTCAATAACAGTAGGGGAAGATTATTAAGGAAAATCAAACATCAAAACAATTTACACAGGAATGTCATTATAAGGAGGAACAGCAGAAAAAAACAAGCATTTGTCAATGCTGAACGTTTGTCGTGTGTACTGATGCCATGGGGGGGTTGGATACTGAGTTGCAGCTATAATCTAAACAGAACACTGGTGCGGGGAGTATAGCAGCAGTGGGAGGAAGTGGGAGGGAGTGATTTGCTGGCAGGGGGCTCAAACGGGGAGACAGGAGCAGTGGGCAGGCTCAGCACATTCACACTGTAAGTGCTATGGCAGTGTGAATGCACAACCAGGAAGTCGACATAACACATCAAAGAACCAAGCCACACCACTATTGATGCAGCTCTGTCCTTTGAAATGTTGGCCAACTCTGCCCGAACAACAGAAAATGACTCATCCCCATCCTCATTGGCCTGCCACTTGCTATGGAGCTCTCCATTGGGTGCACCCCCCTCACACCCCTGTATAGCACCTCACATGTCAATGAGTTTGTCTGCGCCTGCGTGCCACAACAAACTGAGAAATGGAAAGGTGAATATTTTCTCCAGTTAACTTAAACTGTTGTTTTTAAATCATAAAACTACCCCCTACTGTAAACAAAATATGATATTGTCTGTATGTAGCTAAGTTTTGCAGAAGGATGAATTTGGTCATGAGGGAAATTATGAGGCTTGACAGTTCTATGGTTAATATGTCTTAAAACAAATAACACATGTTTTCCTAATAGGAAGACCGAGTACCCTTGGAAAGTAACCAACCCAGTATTAACAGTCCACTATTGAATCACTAATGCTCAGTAAGTAACTGTGCTCATTTTTTTTCACTTTCCTAGCAAAGGTTAAGTGGATCAGTTAGAGAAGATTGCAAGTTTGGCATTTTTTAAACAGAGTGTCAGTTTTGGGGTTTAATTGGAGAGGTTCCCTGCATTATCTGAGATCTCATTACTGTTTACTTTTTTTTTGGTTCAAGAGCTACACTGAATTAAAGTTACATCCTAAATGAGGAATCAAAAGACATTGCCCAATGCATGGTGTGACATCCAGTGCAACTGAATGTTATGCAGTTCTGTCACGCCATTTTATATACAGATGAGAACTTGTTTTACTTAAGGGAGCAATCAGCAGGGCTTACCTGCACTTGGCAGCACTCCAGGATGGCAGCAGCACTCAAGGGAAACAGCAGCAGCACTTGGGAAATGAAATAGCGGCAGCACTATTGGGACCACAGCGGGGAGTAGGGGAATCTGGCCGCAAGCAGACTATCAAGGGAAGATAGGCAGAATTAAATTAGCATTGTACCAGCTACGGACCGAAAACTGCTAGACGTGTGGCAGGGAATTAAAAAAAAAAAATCCCAGGGCAGAATGAGAATCCATTACTGATTGGTCCACATGTTACGCATGTGAAACACACATGAGTAGGTGGAGTGCTGGATCAATCGGTAATTACAATCCCGTAGTAAATCTGTGGCTCTTTCACTTCCCAATTAAGCCCGACTATCACCAGCATCTGCCACTTGCTGGCAGTACAATTTACAACATACAGCTGGTATGCTGTAAATCGAAAGGTAGTGTTTTCATCCCCTGCTTAATTCCTAGCAACAGGATCACTCACAGTCAGCTGCAGTTTTAAACTCAGCCACAGTCTGCAGCTCATTCAATACTCATAAGAGTGCACTTGCTTTTTAATTTTAACACACTGTACTCTAGAATGTTTTCTAATCTCCCTCTGTTTTATGTTTGTTAAAGTTGTAACTTTATTTCTTCAACCATTCCCTTATTAATTGTATCCGTATAATGTATAAATGTGGTTCTATAGCTTTAACTTCCCAATGACTGTGCATACAATCACAAGCTGATTTTAAACTGGTGCATCAGTTCATTCTAATAAGTGCAGTTAATCCATAGTTTTTTTGCATACAATTTTTCTACACACTTCTTCAGATATTGATCTAGTCAGTGAGTAAAGTTTAAACAATCATTTCATTGTTTTGTTTACCAATGGACAGACGAGAGAGACAAAGCTCATCACATAGCTAGCATACTAGCATTAGCAAGCAAGTAAATTCAAAGGAAAACTAGGAGGAAGTGGCCGAGTTTGAACCCAGATACTGGTTCTGAGGGTATGCATTGAACTTGTTCTTACCAGGACCCCACAAGACAGGAGCGTGATGGTGACGCCACGATAACTGGAAACGGTACATTGAACTGAAGCAGGTTTCCACATGATGAGGGGGGGTGGGGGTGCATACCATGCCACAGATGAACGGTGACATTAAGGGGTGGAACAAGCAAGATGGAAGCAGTGAGCAGGCTCAGCGCGTTCACACTGTAAGCGTTATAACAGTGAAAACACAATCAGGAATTCAAGTAACGCAGCGCTTTACACATCAATGAACAGAGCCACGCCACTATTGGTGTGGCTCTGTCCTTTGAAAAGTTGGCCAACTCCACCCCAACAACAGAAACTGAATCATCCCCAGCCTGCCGACCCATTGGCCTGCCACTTGCTACGGAACTCTCCATTGGGCGTACGCTCCTTACACCCCTGAACAGCACCTGTCATGTCAATGAGTTCATCTGCGCCAGCGCGCCACAACAAATTCAATAAGAAAAACCAGTACAAAGTAAGGATAATAATAATAAAAAAAAAATGCTTCTTGCAGTTTCTGTAAGTATGAAGAGAGAGAGAAAAATAAATCAGGAAACTACACAATAAGATCAAACGGTATTCAGGTAATAGGTATGTCTCAATCTGTAATCCATAACATGTTGTGCCACATTTTCTGGAGACAGGATTGATTACATTTCTGTGATTCCAAAAAAGTATAGACTTTGCATTTCTCTTGTAATTTTATATATCAATTCTATATGAGTCAACTGCTTCTGCTGTAACGTAAATAAGCACCTAGAGTTCCAACTGAACCATTTCAAGACAGTAAATAAAATATGTAGGGAACAGGGGTCCCATCTTTTCCATGGTGCAGGGTAATGGTCAAAGAAAAGCATATCATATGTGACTATTTAAAAGTGGGGCTCTGACCAATAATCTGCTAAGGTCTGCCAAAAGCCCTTAAAAGGAATCCGTACGTTTCCTTATGAAATTATTGTGAAAGTTACTGTGAGGATCCAGTATGTAAACTGCTAGGTTATATTTAGAAAATGTTTTCAGTAAGACAGAAAAATACATTTAAAATTGTGATGTGGAGGCATCTGTTTTGTGGACAGGAAGGGTGCTGTGATGATGTCACTGCCTCACCAGCTCTAACATTATGCAATTAAGTGGGTCAAAACAATCTGCTCCTACAGAGAGGGATCCTGTTCTATCATAAAGAGAAGCACTGGATTCTTTTCTTGCACTCTGCCAAACATAAAATCCTGGGTGTTCCTCAGAATATAATAGAATCCCTGACAGCACAGTCAAACTGTTCTCATTTGCTGCATTGCACACTGTTAACACTGGTGAGGCAGTGACATCATCACTTCCTGTGCACAGAATGGATGCCTCCACATTCCTATTTAAAAAGCATTTTTCTGTCTTACTGAAAACAGTTTCTAAATATAACCCAGCAATTTACATACTGGATCCTCATAATAACCTTCACAATGGAAATGTATGGATTCCCTTTAATATAGGAGCATGTAAAATAGAGATGGTCTACTGTTTCCAGTTGCTGAAGGCAAAGGACCCTACTGCAGTACCTTTTATCAGACTGCTTATGTTTTTGGTTGCTTTTGATGTTCAACCTGGCATGGCAAGTAAGCCAGTGAACAACCCACATTTTAGGTGGGATCCTAGGACAGATTAAGAGGTCTGTTAACTGGTCCCATATGTGTGGAGGACAAGATGAAAAAATAAGGTATTCAGTATGAAACTTTCTAATAATATAATCATATAACTCTCCCTTATGTATTGTCAAAAGCTGAGTACTTGTTATTTTCCAAGTTCGCAGTTTGAGGAAGTACTCACGAATGTACAGAGGGGTCAAACTCTGGGAGGTCAAGTTCCATAATGTACCAGTATCCCATCTACTAAACCAAGGTTTACATAAGAGATACCAGAGATTACACCAGACTTGTCCAGTGTGAAAGAGGAGAGGCCTAAAATTTGTATAAAAGAAGATAGTATAAAAGAAGACCACTGGATTCACCATATTCAACACACCTTCTGAATTAGGAGATATAGGATATTTCTTTTTATGGGATTGAGTCGGCTACTCTAAATCCCTTAAAAAAACACTATACAGCACGGTCTCTAAGGATTTTGGAGGAGAGAAAAAGTAACTCAGGTAAAGAAAAAAGGGAACCAAGAAGGTTTTAATTAATACCACTCATCTATTTACCCAACTGCCACTGGTTCCAATGTGCTACCAGGGTAGCCCTTGGTTCAGTTTAGGGTCCTAGTTCTGGATGTCCATATTTGTAACACCAAAATTATCCCCAAAATTTCAAGTGGCGTGTCAGTTATCTGTATGCCTGCAATTTGTGATATAACAGGGTGTAGAACTCCTATCCTGCATCCCTTGCTTTTATGTAAATTCAGAGAGGAACTTGAGATCATCCCATAAGTGTGGCATAAGGTTAATGCAGCGTTGGCTGAAGATATATCTGGGGGCAGGATGCACAAGTGATCCACATAAGCAATAGCTTTAAAGGGTAAGAGGCTTGCTTCTATCTGTAAAGATCATATACTGGGGGAATGATTTAAAGCTTGCAAAAGGGGATCTATTCTAGAAACATATAAGAGGAGACTTAGTGGACAGCCTTGTTACACCCAGCATTGTACTAGAATCATAGGACCAAGCCATCTATTAAGTAGAGGTCTAACCATGGCTGTTTTATACAAACATTTAATCCGACCTATGAACTTATTCAGAATACCATACTGTGTTAGAGTGTACCATAAATAATCATGTTCTGTGGAATCAAATGCCTTAGACTGGTCAAGGGACAAAACGTAACCCTGAATTTGGTCAGAATTACCTCACTCAAAAATTTCTCTAAGGAGAATTAAGTGGCCTGTTATAGTACATTCTGGAATGGAACATGCCTATGCTCCAGAGATCACCATTTGTGTAAGAGGGAGAAATCTTAAATTAATAATTTTCATTAATAATTTGAAGTCCGTGTTCAGGAGACTTATGGGTCTCCAATTTCATATATCCCTCTTATCTCCCATTTTGTAGAGATAGATGAGTAAACCCTCAGATATGCTAAGAGACATATTCTGTGTGTCCAAAATATCAGCAAAAACTTGTAACAGTTTCTTTCCTCAGTTCAATATTTAATACTTTATACAACTCATTTGTTAATCCATCAATACCTGGGGCACTTTCAGTAAGTAAGGCCTTAATTGCCATAGTCACTTCTGTTGCAGTTATATTAGATGCGAGAGCTGATAGTAATTCAGCCAGAAACCATGGAAATGGAAAGGCATGGAAGAATTCCTCCCTTAGTGAGGGATCCATAGTTGCCTTCTGAAAAAGGGACACCGTATAAGAGGTGATTCTATCCATCAATAGTTTATTATTATACACAGATGTGTCTGTTGGATCCAACAAACAGTCCATGGATTTTTTTCTTGACCCTTTGTTTACAATTATTATATGGACACAAATTCCCCAATTTACCCTGGGTGCCAAATCTCTGTTGCAATTTTAATTTAGTCATCTGGGTCATGTGGAATTGTAACATATTCTTCTCTATGATCTGTATCTCTGAAGTATAAGAAAATCCTGTCAGGTGGGCAAGTGACATCAGTTTTTGCAAATGCTTCCTGTTTTGTAAATAATGCTTATAACCTGTGCATATAAGTTTGTGAAGATATCATTGGATAAAATGTGTCACATGACCGGTCATTAATTAACAATAATTTCACAGTAACTGGGTGAGAAGTCGCGGAGGACAAAGAGTATCCAAGTGGCCAAACCAAATGTAATGCAGTTTCAAGACTGTAAAAGGGAGCCATGTTTTTTTGTCCGCTAACCCAGTCTTCCCACCCAGCCACCCAATGGACGGTGAACATCGTAGCATATCACGGTCTGCAGTAAGAAACAGAAATCGTAGTTTTGCGAAAATATCCCTGAAAATCGAAGTATATACACATTGTGAAGCGGTTGATCGGAAATATGGTAGTGAAAGACGTATAAATGCAGAGAAAAGTTACCGCTTCTCACGATTGCAGTCTCTACAGCAATCCGTTGTGGCACAGTAACACTCAGCTGAGCACGAATATGCAACTCCCTGTTAGCCCAACCTGCCTACCTCTGAACCCAAAAGTCACAGTTTTTGTGCTTCCCGTTTCATTACTTAGCTAACCATGTGGTCGCACAATGCTGTCATTCTCTTGGTTGCAGCAATGAACTCAGGAGAGCGAGAAAGAAATCTGGATCTTAAATACGCACCTCGGGAAGCAGCCAACATAGCTACCTCTCCGTTGTGCGAAAGGTAACATCGCTGTGGAGGTGATCACCCATGACATGGACCCACTCAACGAGATACTACTGTCCAATAAGTAGTAACCCGACACATACGAGTGCATGTGAGAGTAGGTGTTCAGTCACCATTGGGTATGTTCATTGCTCCTGCAGTCGATGATATAATGACAGGCAAACAATGAGACAGGCAACACTACAACACCAGAATATGTGTCCCTCTGTGTAGAAGTATAATGTTGTGTAATTCAACTGTAACCCCCCTGCAAATGGGGGTTCCCAAAAGACTTCCAGGAGCTTGCTTGAATGCTCCAAGCCTGAATGGTGTTTGGCGTTTAAGCCATTTATCAGTGAGTGTTTTTAGAACCTCTGGTACTGTCTCTTTAAGAGCTGTCTGCTTGCAGACATAATTAGTTGTATGGGGGACTGTGTGTTTCTTTGATTGAGTACCACTCAAGCTGCTGCCAATTCACCCCATTTTGCAGTCACTAGGAGTGCAAAGGGAACCTGTCTGAAAGATGTAACTGATTGCCAGAAATCATTTACAGTAATAATAAAATTACAGTTTGTCTAACCTGCTTTCTTTGCAGTCAGAACTGTCTGCCTAGTTCCCCATTCTGGTTTTGAACTGCTGAACTGGACCAATCAGTGTGGGGTAAACTAGCTCTAAATGATGCCTTGGACGAATCAGAACTTGGGACTCATAATCTGAGCCAGCCACAAGAGGGATTGTATGGGCAGTGACTCTGGGAGATGTAGTTTAACTTGGTGCCTTTTTGGACCAACAGCAGCAGTCTATTGTGAGTGACAGCCAATCCAGTCAAGAACTGGGAGGAACTCAAAGAAGTGCCAGTTTTGTCTGTTGGGAGTTTCAGTTTGAGATCTGAAAGTGAAGGAAAGAAACCCTGTGCTCCTTCAGTGCACAGTTTCAGTCAAAAAGCGTGTGCAAGGCCCAGAGTTCGGTCTACAACTTGTGTAACTGCTTGTTAGGACTGAATCCATCCTGTGAAAAGAATCAAAGGATCTCTGAAGAGTAGAAACCAGGCTCACCCTGTAGAAGACTGAAGAAATTGTTGAATTACACTCGGTCTGTCAGGAACTGAATCTGCTGTGTGTTCTCCTGGTTATTGTGCAGTAATTGCGATTGGGATACAGATGCAGCCTGCCTGGTATAGTGCTTTCTTTTTTACCATATAAATGTGTGAGAGTCTCTTGGAGATCAAAAGTAGCCCTGCTGACATTGAAGGACCATATCTTCTTTGGAGGTCGTGAGTCTAATTGGTCGCTCCTGTTGAATTGCCACATTAAATCCAAATGGAATTACTGTACTGCTGACTGTTTAATTTTCCTTTTCTCTCTGTGTGAAAGGCCCCTACCAGCTGCCACCAGTTTGGACTAGCCACTAGGGCTTGGGTACCCAGGGACAGTAACTGATAGGGATAGGCCTGTGCACAGAGCCATAAGTAGATTATTAGAGTGATAAGCTAATTAACCTGATTTCCCCTGTCCTTGTTATATCCCCCTAAATAAATCAGAGCTGCTTGTTTCCAGCAAGTTGTACTGCCTGAGGTATTTGTCTATGTTAAAGTACTGTACTGTGATTGTTGCACTGTATCTCATTTCACAGGAGGTCCCAGTGCGGAACCAGTCCTGGGGTAAGTGTATACTGTGAGGTAATTCTGATATATTGTGTAGGGCCACTAGTGGGAAGAAAGGGGTTGCAGTGTCCCAGAGGGCTGTGACCAAGTTAGTTTAACTATTGCAAACCCTGACCTCTGGGTGGGAGGCACCCGCCATTGGATCCAGGCCCCTCAACCTGTTAGTGGCAAATCAGGCAGGGTAGTAGCCCCTGGGATAGCGCATCTAGGGGTTACATCTTGGAGGCACCGCTGGGATTGTGTGTCCTCTAGTGGCCATATTTGAACCACTGTTAAGAAAAATGGGTACCCGACAGAAGTGGCTGTGCACCGGCTGGTGGGTGGTGTACTGGGGAGGAGATCGACCCCAAAATGCTATGCTTATCCTGGACATCCCCTGGGTATCAATACGGACACTGTGCAGGGAGTACTTTCCAAGGTGGAAGGTTTACAAAACCCTGTGGTGGTGGAGTCGGCATGCTAATCTGCTCACCCACACTTTCCTGGCCCTAGTAGAGTTTAAGGATCCCATAGATAGCTCCAAAGTGCCACAGACCATTACCCCAGAGGGAGCCCTCACTGCTTGGAGAGTGATAACTAAGGACAGTAAAGACCCGGGGGGGAATCAGCCCCCACCACTATCTGAAACTTTTGAGGAGAAATTTGCTGAATGGTTGCTGGGAGAGGGAAAAACTGTGGAGGACTTGAAGAAACTATTCTTGCCACCTGGGGGTGTTCCTCCCCCAACACCCTCTCCTGCTCCAGTGCCCTAGTGGTGGATGAACCAATGCAGACTCCTATTTCTGCACCTGCCATTAGTCACGACTCTTACCAGAGGTTGAGGATCTTCTCTGGCACCCTCCCACCCCCAAGGGGAGGATGACTGGGAGACCTGGATGAACTATGTTGCCCCCAAGTGCTAGAATGGCAATGCTCGGGCCGAAAAGAGGTTAGTGAGCCTCAGAGGTCCTGCCCTAGCTACCATCCGTGCTAAGCAGGGCCAGTAACCCTGAGCGACTGCGCAGGCCTATCTTGAGGCCTTGGAGAATGTGTATGGGGCCCAGATTCTGATGAGGACCTATGGTGGAGGTAAGAAATGCACAGCAGTACCAAGGGAGTTGTTGTCTGTGTATGTCTCGGCTGGAAAAATTGTTGCAAGAATGCCTCCAGAAAGGGTAGTTTGCCAGCGATTGAACTGGACCGAACCAGACTGGACAGAATCCTTAAGTCTGCCCCCTTCTCAGAACTGCTGTTGCTTCAGTTCACGCCTGGCAAATGACTGGAATCCCACCCTCCTATGATGAGTTAATGAGAGAAATTGAGAGTTGAGAAAAGGCGACCTCGGGAGGTACCTGCACCAACAGCTGTGGCTACGTGCGAGTGACTGAGGGGTGACCCATCAGAGAGTGAAGTTCAGGGCAGAGGTTGACAGTCAATGAGTGCTCTGACAAGGAAAAGATATGCCACAATGGGCGAACTGTTGAGAGATCAGGAATTCAAAAACAGTCCCTTTATGAAGGCCATGCATGCAATGCAGACCTGACCTATATCCGACTGCATCTGCTATGGGGGGGTGGGGGTACCCATGTATCTCCTGCTGATAACGGCTCCAAACTCAATTCCTTGACCATGGAAGTGGAGAAACTGACGAAGTGTCTCCAAATGCTTATCACCGCAGACAGAGATGGCAGCCGGTTTCCAGTTAGTAATACCCCGCCCTGGCTCCCAGTGTGGCGCCTCGGCCAGCTCAAACTCCAGAAAGTATGTTTTGCTATAATTGTGGAAAGATGGGCACATGAAAGGGATGCCAGTCCCCAAAGACACTATCAAAGTTGCATATAGGCTACAAGGAGAGCTTGGAGAAAAATCAGCAGTGGTTAAGAGGTGCCGGACATGATCCCAGTGAGGGCACCAAAATGCTAATTCACGTCCTTTTGTGGCAAGGTCAGTTGCCCAGGCCCCACTACGCCTCTCCAGACTGGTCCAGAATAGTGGGTCCCTCCATGGAGACCACTGTAAAGGTGAATGGAGTGTCTACAAGAGCTGTATTAGACAGTGGCTCCCCAAGTGACAATTATGTTCCAGGATTGGTATCAGAAGCATTTGTCAGGCGTGCCCTTACACAACCATTAGAAGGACTGCATGTATGGGGTTAAGTGAAGGCCTACCCTATTCGGGTATATCCGAATTTGGCTGTCTTTCCCCACCTCCGTGGCTGGGTGGCGAACAAGTAGAGACCCTAGCCTTAGTGTGTCCCCCACTGGACTGTATGATGGTGTCCCTTTGTTGATTGGAACAAATGCTCATATGTTGGAAGGCTGGCACAGTTGTGTTATGAAAAACAGGGTCAAAGACTAGTAGAGCTTTAAGAGTTCGGCTTTAATTAAGAAGGCCTATGAGGCACAGAGATGCTGAAAAAACAGAACCAGAGGACGGTTGGAATTGTATGGAAGAAGGATCCTGAGTCTCTGATCCTGGCGCAAATGCCCAGTGCCTTACAGGGAGAGTCCGTATCAGAAGGATGTTAGAATAAATATTAATGTTGGATGCCCAGGCGATGGAAAATTGCCAGAGGGACTGCTGGTCAAGCCTAGTATTTTGCCTGCTAGAGCCCATGCTTATGCCAGAAGGGTAATGGTCCAAGTTCATAATGTGTCTGAAAGAGACATTCGAGTAAACAGAGGTTGCATCCTGGCTAATGTGCATTGTGCAGACACTGCAGTGCTACCCAGCAGCAAGTTCAAGGAAGAATGACAGAGTAGCATACAGACTTGTTTGATTTCGTGACTCCCGCTGCCAGCTGAATGGAAAGTGAGGATCAGTGAGCTTGCCCAGAGAGACCAGGTGTTTTCTTTAAAGGAATGGGATGTAGGATGCGTGCAAGGAGCTGAGCACAATATCCGGCTGCATGACGAAAGACCATTCATTGAGAGGTCTCGGCGCCTGGCACCTGCAGCATAGATGATGTGAGGCGGCATCTGCAAGAGATGTTAGCTGCTGGTGTAATACAGAATCCAGAGCCCTTATGCTTCCCCATTGTGTAGTGAGGAAAAGAATGGAACAGTAAGGATGTGTGGATTATCGCACCTTAAGCGGCGGACTATCCCTGATCAGTACACAATGCCCCGCATTCCAGGAGTGCTTTGGACTGCCTAAGCAGAGACAAGTGGTTCTCTGTGATGGATCTCCGCAGTGGGTACTACCAGATCCGAATGGCCCCAGAGGACCGTGAGAAGACTGCCTTTGTCAGCAGCTTCATAATTCATGAGGATGCCTCAAGGATTTCAGTTGCCCCAGCCACTTTTCAGCGATTGATGGAGCGTGCAGTGGGGACATGAACTTACTAGAGTGCCTGGCCTACCTAGATGATGTTATTGTGTTTGGCAGCTCACTGGAGGAACATGAAGCAGATTATTTAAGGTATTGGACCGACTGGAGGACTTTGGCCTTAAACTGTCCATTGATAAGTGTCAATTCTTTCAAACATCAGTAGAGTATGTGGGACACATAGTATCCAACCGAGGGAATAGAGACCGACCCAAGTAAAGTTGAGCCTTGACCACCTGGCCACAGCCAAAAATCTAAAAGAACTGCAAAGATTCCTGGGATTCTGTGGTTATTGTCGTAGCTTCATCAAGGACTATTCAAGAGTGATCCAGCCCTTTATAACCTTACTCAAGGGTATCCCCCACCACATAAAAATACCAAAGTCAGCGTCCTCAAGACTGAAAATTGTATTTCATCCAAGTAAGTATTTGGGGCCGCTGGACTCCTGATTGTGAGACTGCTTTTCATGAGATCATATATCAACTTACCCATGCTCCAGTGCTGGCCTATGCCGATCCAAGAAAACCTTCGTCCTGCACACTGATGCTAGCTTGCAAGGGTTGGGGGCTGTGTTGTACCAAAGCACGAGATGCGCCTGAGACCAGTGGCCTTTGCCAGTAGAAGCCTGACCCCATCCGAAAAGAACTATCCTGTACATAAGTTAGAGTTCCTAGCTTTGAAGTGGGCTATTGTTGACCAATTCCATGAGTACTTGTATGGGGCAAATACTAGTAAAACTGACAATAATCCTTTGACCTATGTGCAGACCTCAGCTAAGTTGGATGCCACTGGCCATAGAGTGAGCTTTCTGCATTATCTACATATGACTATGCTCTCGAGATACCGAGCAGGTCTGAACCACATAGATGCTGATGCTCTCCCGGAGGCCTGTTCCCAGAATGATTGGGTCCGATTGGCAGAACCTGACATTCGGACACTCTACCGGAGAAGTTTGACGAGAGGAACAAATGTCCCGCGGATATGATGGACTGCATGGTGGATTGCTTGAGGCCTCTGAGAATTGCATACCTGCCTTGTTGCCACTTTTCTGCAATGAACATTGGTGCACTGCCTCAGCTGGACAATGACAGTATTGATCGGCTCCAATCCCTTGATCCCATGATCAAAGCAGCTTTAGAAGCCCTCTATGCAGGAAAAGATGTGTCCAAATTACGCTCCACTGATTTGAGAACTGCACTGTTATACAAAGAAGGTCCTAAGTTGAAACTGATCAATAAACTGTTATACAGAGAAACAGTAGACAGAGGGGACAAGTAGACAAACAACAACTAGTGCTGCCCACTGCCTTTGAGACTCAGTACTGAGGTCTTGCACAACACATGGGGCACCTTGGTATAGACAGAACACTTGACTTGGTGAGATCCAGATTCTATTGGCCTAAGGTAGGGGCTGATGTGGGCAAACACATTCGAACTTGTAGTCGCTGCTTACAGAGGAAAGCTTTGCCCCAGAGGGCTGCCCCTTGTTAACATCACCACCAGTGCACCCATGGAGCTGGTCTGTATTGATTTTCTGAGTTTGGAGTCAGATCAAAGAAATATCAGTAATGTGCTGGTGGTCACTGACCATTTCACGAGATATGCCCAAGCTTTCCCACAAAGACCAGAAGCATCCACTGTGGCAAAGTACTTGTAGAAAACTTTTTGTTCACTATGGGGCTCCACAAAGAATCCATTCTGATCAGGGAGAGACTTTGAAGTCGTCTGATCAAAGAGATGCTTTCTCTGTGGGGAGTCGAAAGTCAGAACCACTCCTTACCACCCCAGGGGACCCACAGCCTGAGCGTTCAACCGCACTTTGCTAGATATGCTAGGCACCCTGCACCCAAGGACAAGCCTAGATGGAGCCAACAAATTAGCACCCTGGTACATGCTTATAACTGCACCAAAAGTGATGCCACTGGATTCTCCCCTACGCCTGATGTTTGGAAGAAAGCTCGACTACCAGTAGATGTGTGTTTTGGGGTCTCTCCTGATGGGGTTCAAGCTGACAACTATTTACAGTATGTGCAAAGTTAAAGGCCAGCTAACTCATGCGTACCAACTGGCTCAAACCATGGCTGCCAAAAGAAATCTGGCCAACAAAGAAAGGTATGATAAAAAGGTGAAAGCACAGGAACTCCAGGAGGAGATCGGGTATTGCTAAGAAATCTGGGACTGCATGGCAAGCACAAGATTGCTGACAGATGCTTTCATCTCCCTCACATTGTAGTGGGCAAACTAGATGATCTGCCAGTGTACAAAGTAAGGCCTGAGAATAATTCAAAAGATGTAAAAACAATGCATAGAAATCATTTACTGCCCATTGGACAAATCCTGATTGAGTCTGAGCCCCCAGAAGATGCCCCCTCTGGACCAGTGACTAGAGCTGCTACTGAAAAGATCAAGAAAGTCTGCACCAGAAGCAAAGTTAAAGTGTTCCCTCCACAAGTCCCAGTTGAGCATGACTGTCAGTCCATATCAGAAGAAAGTGAGAGTGACTTTGAATACTATCCTTCTTACGAACTGAGTCAATTGTTTCGGGGCAATCCCTAGTCAATACTGGAGACAAAGCTGGGCCTTCTGGACTGTCTAAGCCCCAGCTTCATCCCTGGAGCCAATGCTCCCAGAAAGTGAAGTGCAAAGCATCAGATCAGATGAAATGGAATCATTGTGCATGGTTGAACTGTTTGAGCTTTCAGGGGAGGAAAATGATAGATTGGGGCAGACTGGTGATACACCCGAACAAGAAGAGTATTTTGAGTGCCCTGACAGTCCACTGCCAGTGTCTGAAAGCTCTCCACATGAGCCAAATGTTGTGGACTCAGAAACTGTAACTCCTGGAGCTGAAAGTGCCCCAAGTTCTAGCCTCTCTACCCCATGGAGACTCCCTGACAAGTGAGAACAATGCTGAAAATGAGGCTCAGAGTGCAGAGACTGTAACAGCTCCCCTAGAAAGACTGGTCGAGCTGTAAAGCCTGTGGTGCACCTCAGTTATGATTCCCTGGGCGGCCAGTGGACCTGCCTCTCAATGTTGTCCATAAAGGGTGTATGTGTCCCAGGCTCATTGCCCAAACTGAGCGTTAGTGCTAACTCAAGTTGGTGGATGTTGCCCTCTAAGTATGGTGCCTTGCCCGTCCAGCCCCAAGGTAACTGATAGGGAAGGGTCCCCCTCTTCAGGTTTCATGTACAAAGGTAATAACTGAGTTATGGTACAATGTGTGTTATACTGTGTAAAGAGTGACGTACTGCAATGTTTCAGAAATGGTTCTTGGTAAAATGATGTATTGACTGATGATTACATGTGAGCCTAATGCAAATGTATATGGTTGCAGTTGAAACTTATGGGTACTTGCTTGGCGAGACGTCAAGCTTTTCCCAAACCAGGAAGGGTGTAACCCCCTGCAAATGGGGGTTCCCAAAAGACTTCAGGAGCTTGCTTGAATGCTCAAGCCTGAATGGTGTTTGGCGTTTAAGCCATTTATCAGTGAGTGTTTTAGAACCTCTGGTACTGTCTCTTTAAGAGCTGTCTGCTTGCAGACATAATTAGTTTGTATGGGGGACTGTGTGTTTCTTTGATTGAGTACCACTCAAGCTGCTGCCATTCACCCCATTTTTGCAGTCACTAGGAGTGCAAAGGGAACCTGTCTGAAAGATGTAACTGATTGCCAGAAATCATTTACAGTAATAATAAAATTACAGTTTGTCTAACCTGCTTTTTGCAGTCAGAACTGTCTGCCTAGTTCCCCATTCTGGTTTTGAACTGCTGAACTGGACCAATCAGTGTGGGTAAACTAGCTCTAAAATGATGCCTTGGACGAATCAGAACTTGGGACTCATAATCTGAGCCAGCCACAAGAGGATTGTATGGGCAGTGACTCTGGGAGATGTAGTTTAGACTTCGGTGCCTTTTGGACCAACAGCAGCAGTTCTATTGTGAGTGACAGCCAATCCAGTCAAGAACTGGGAGGAACTCAAAGGAAGTGCCCGGTTTTGTCTGTTGGGAGTTTCAGTTTGAGATCTGAAAGTGAAGGGAAAGAAACCCTGTGCTCCTTCAGTGCACAGTTTCAGTCAAAAACGTGTGCAAGGCCCAGAGTTCGGTCTACAACTTGTGTAACTGCTTGTTAGGACTGAATCCATCCTGTGAAAAGAATCAAGGATCTCTGAAGAGTAGAAACCAGGCTCACCCTGTAGAAGACTGAAGAAATTGTTGAATTACACTCGGTCTGTCAGGAACTGAATCTGCTGTGTGTTCTCCTGGTTATTGTGCAGTAATTGCGATTGGGATACAGATGCAGCCTGCCTGGTATAGTGCTTTCTTTTTACCATATAAATGTGTGAGGAGTCTCTTGGAGATCAAAAGTAGCCCTGCTGACATTGAAGGACCATATATCTTCTTTGAGAGTGTGAAGTACTAATTCAGAATTGACTCCTGTTGAATTACCACATTAAATCCAAATGGAATTACTGTACTGCTGACTGTTTAATTTTCCTTTTCTCTGTGTGAAAGCCCTACTCAGCTGCCACGGTTTGGACTAGCCACTAGGGCTTGGGTTCCCAGGACAGTAACTGATAGGGATAGGCCTGTGCACAGAGCCATAGGTAGATTATTAGAGTGATAAGCTAATTAACCTGATTTCCCCTGTCCTTGTTATATCCCTAAATAAATCAGAGCTGCTTGTTTCAGCAAAGTTGTACTGCCTGAGGTATTTGTCTATGTTAAAGTACTGTACTGTGATTGTTGCACTGTATCTCATTTCACAGGAGGTCCCAGTGCGGAACCAGTCCTGGGGGGTAAGTGTATACTGTGAAGGTAATTTGATATATTGTGTGGGCCACTAGTGGGAAGAAAGGGGGTTGCAGTGTCCCAGAGGGCTGTGACCAAGTTAGTTTAACTATTGCAAACCCTGACCTCTGGGTGAGGCACCTCCATTGGATCCAGGCCCCTCAACCTGTTAGTGGCAAATCAGGCAGGGGTAGTAGCCCCTGGGATAGCGCCATCTAGGGGTTACACAACAAAGTACTGAAAACAGGAGTATTTGGTACACTATATGAGAAAAATGAACACTGCATCATACACCTCTCTATATCTCTATGTATCACCCTCCCTGTGTACCAATGAGCGATGTATCTCCAACATACATAACAAGTCAAAAGTAGAGAGCACACAGCACTATGCTCCTTGATACTAGTATTGTGGCCTGTGTACCAGTAATGTCTGTGACAAGCACTATTTTCCTGTGGCAGAACACATGGTACACCGGCCAAAAGTAGTATAGGAACACTAAGTAGTCCCCACAGTTTTTGTACTATTAATCCACAAGTGTTCTTCGATTTCTCTCGATACGTGGCCCATGTTATAAGTGCAATAACTCACTCCAGGGTGTGCATTTATTGGGGATTAATCAACACCCTGGGTGCTGTGTGGACATTCAGCCTGCAGCCTCGTGCCTCACAACACACCCTGGGAGTTGATTAATCCCCAATAAATGCACACCCTGTCATGGGTTATTGCTTACTTTTATATAATCCCTATTCTGGTCTGCCTTAATGGCTGATTTCAAGAAAAAACAGATCCTCCTTAATGTCAGTTCACCAAGTCAAGTGGTCTTTGTACATGGGGAACACCGACTTTCTGGCCTGGAAAAAGGACCTGAGGTTGTGTAAAAGTTCTGGACCAGTTAACAGACTGGAGTTACTGTAATCCTAGGACCATATGTTCTCTCTGAACCTACTCCTATAGACAGGTTTAACATGCTATGGTCAGAAAATTCCACACTGTATTACTGACATCTTGAATTAGTAAGGATTTAGAAATAAAAAAGAAGTCAATACTTGTTGCCAAGGTCCTTTTAAAACAAATAGGATCAGGTGTTTTGCGAAAAAAAAGATAAGCGTCTGTTAAACCAAAAAGATTTATCATATTAGCTAAATAAGACGTATCACAAAACACTTTTTTGTACATGCTTGTTTACCTCTATCTGAAAGTGACAAAATACAATTAAAATCCCATCCCATTGTAATATAATGTGCAGTAAAGAGATACGGCTGAACCAATTAAAAAAGTTCAATACGCTCCACTTTGGATTGCACAGCATATACATTAAATAATTTATACAACCTATTATCCAACTTAACATCCAAGATCAGCACCCTACTAGGTACCAAATCTATTAGTTTTAGAAGTTGTAATTCCACACCTTGAAAAAGAATACCTAGTCCACAGCATGTATCATGGTCTATTGACCAATAAGCTGGACCAATGTACCATGCTTTTATAGCTTTAGTAAGCTCCGGGAGAGAGTGAAGCCTCATATCCTGCAAGAGGATAACTTGGGCTTTAGAAGATAAAAGGTTTGAAAAAACAGTACATTTCCTATTGTCACTTTTAATTCTGTTAATATTCGCAGTACTGATGAGCAATGAGGAAAGCATGATAAGTTACTGTACAAAAAGGGCACTGGCCATCATTTCCCCTTTAGGGTGATTCTTTTTTTTTTTTTTGTCTTCTTTCTCCCTGACACTTTGGCAGGCTGAGCAGGGATGTCCCACTGCAAATCCTCCATATCTGAAGGTAAGTCTGTCAGGGAAGAGCCTAGGGAGGAGGTGTCCGACTCATTCCCTGAGACTGGAGCATTCTCAGTAAGGGCAGTAAATCTATTGTAAAGTGGGATTTCAAGAGATTTAGACATTTTGGAAGGAGTGGATTGGCAGTCACTGCATTTTCTGGTGATCATCCAATGTCTTTCAGCCTCTAGGGGAGGAGGAGGGGCATGCAATCATTCTTATTCTGAGATAGGGGATCCTCTAGAGCCGGGACTATTGTAATCTCTAAAGCAGGGATTACCATTGGCTGGCTGCAGTCTGGAGCACTTACAACTCCCTGAGTTTGTGGAGATTGGGCCATCTCTGTGGGTAAGTGGGTAGGGGCACCATGCAAAATATCATTGTTGGGAGCAGGGGTTCCTCTACTATGGGAGCTTTAAAGGAGTTGGAGTCCCTAGTCATGCGAGAAATGGGGCCATTAGCAGTCATGGAGCGTTGTGCTGGTGCTATTATGAAGCATTGCTCCTCATCATCAGTTTGACCAGTTTTTTTGTGGGCTTCCCTCTGACAAGTATTGTAGGTATGCCCTGCAGAGGAACACAGATTACACTGAGGTTCATTTGTGCAATAATAATTCGTATGACCCAGTTTGTTACACAGTGTGCAGCGGAGTTTATCGCATAGGCTACTCAAGTGTGAGGTTGAACCACAGCAGTAACATGCTTTGGACTGTCCCACATAGAACAGGACACCCCTGTCCTACCCCAAAAAGAAACTGTTGGGGAGATAGGCCACTCCAGTGTCAGTAGAATTCAGAAGCACCTGAATGTGCCATCCTCCAGTCCATATGTGCTCCGTGTCCAAAATCGCCTCCGAAGACCCTTGGACAGCGGACCTTTGTCCCAACCAGTAAAGCAAGTCAATCACACTAACCCCTTCATTTTGAAAGAGTACCATGATGGTTTTGAGATCCAGCTTAGTTAAGGGTATCACCTCAAAAGGTGCCCATAAAGGTGTGTTTTTCAAGAGATGGAACTTCATCCAAAATTTCTCTAAGGCACTTGTTAGTTTAAAGATCATATTATAAGGATCGATCACCAGATACATGGATCAACACATGAATTTCAGTTGCATGGAATCCCATTGACTCCTTCAGTAAAGTTTTGGCCATGAATGTTCTGTCTGGGAAGGGTTCCATCCCTCCTTTATAAAGAAGATGGACTGCATTGTGTCATTTGGCTGGTTATATTGGGGTCCAGAAAAATGAAGCCTAAGGTCTAGAGGCTGACCCCCCAGGTAGAGGTTGGGAGCTACCTGGATGGTGGTGGTGCTCTTGTTCTGTATCAGGGCTAGAAACAAGATCAGGGGGATCTAGTAAAGCAGGCTGCTGTGGCAGCAGAGAGGTAGGCAGGAGGTCTTCATGCTCTACTTGAGCACTCCAAGATATGCCCCTTGAGGTAGGACCAATGGGCAAATCCAGAACTGGGTTTTGTGTAGGCTGCAGACCCTCTGGCACAGAAAGAGGGGAAAGAGCACCTTGACTCATTTCATCCATTTCAGAGTCTAATAGCCTAACTGACACTGTTACAGCTTGAGTAATCACTGTTGAAGGTGCTGCGGAACCCACAGTTATAGCAAAAGAGCGTGAGCTCTTGTTGCCAGAAATGTATGCCACTACCTTTGCAGGGTGTGCCGTGCTCCCCATTTTATCAAGTTTAATAAGTGTAAACCCAGAAATCCATTGGCCTGTAGTCTTTTTTTGAGTCCACCCTGTGCCCCTTAGCACATATTCTACAGACCAAACGCAGCATCATTGTTGTCCATTCTAAGACGTACAGCACTGGAGGTCTGCCTTAGGCCAGGTGCCTCAGCACCTGTGTGTGCCATTCCCAGTGGACCCCAGGTTGTTTTTGCCCAGAGAACACAAATAAATTGTTATCCCTGAGCTGGGTTTTAAAGGAGCAAACTGTTGGTAGCTTACCTCGCATTGCACAGGAAATATCCTTCTTAAGTATCTCAGGTATCATATTGCCGTCTGAGGAAAGAGACATGCTTGATTCAGTAACACCCACAGCAGGAGTAGGCAAAGGAGTGTCAAGTGATTCAGCTGTTCCTGTAGTAAGGGGAGGAAAAAGTTCCTTTTTGGGAGTAAAAGATCCCTCTGTAGAAACAACTGGGGACTTAGGAACTGAAGAGGCTGCTTCCTGGTTGGAAGGGTGCAGTGGGCCACGTGGTTCTTGCGTGCACTACACTCTCGGCTCCAGTTCTAGGAGTTCTAGTGCCATTCGCAGTTCTAATTCTCTGTAAAAACTGCACTTCTTCCTCATACAAAAGCATTTAGAGCTCCGCTTTCTTATCCTGTTTTGGCAGTAAGAGACCCGCTGGTACAGCCATTGCATTGACCGTAAGTGTTGGGACAGAGTCCCCATTTGTGTCATCCATATAAGTTACAAGCGTGGTATCTCAGAAGCCAGTAGTATTGTAGAACATTTTGGTCTCTGTTGGTCCTGGGGCAAGGGAGGAGACCCACTCCCCAGCTGCGCACACAACCATCTCCTCCGACACAGCAGCCGAACTGGCTATGTCAAAAAATGGCCAGCGGTACCCCCTACTGATGAGTAGGGTAATTTTCCCGGTGGCCAAATTCCCCCAGTCACTAAAATACCACCAACAGTTTAATCTGGCTATGTAAATCAGTTTACATTTGCACAAGTATTCCTCTTCCAGCCCTGATACAGACAAACAAAACAAAAAAATAGTGTGTTTGTCTGAGTTAACTGAACTGAATGGTTATCTGAACAGTAATCTAGGTGTAAATATCAGGTGGTTGAAAGGGCTTGATAGCTGTGCAGTTTAAATTACTTGTAGAAAGATCTAGTAAGTAGGGGGAGTGGCTTAGCTAGAAGGAAGCTAAATTTAAAGACTGCCTTAGAAAGATTATGTTAGTAGCTTAGCAGAAGACACCAGGAGGAAGGAGGAGTGCTGTGTGACTGGACTTCTCTACTGGGACTATATTGCCCTCCTTCCCTCCCACCCAAAGCTAGTTCTACTTTTATAGGTACAGGATTTGACTGACAACAGGAACTTCCTGTTTGGGAGCAGGAAGTGAGTGATCCCAAAGCCACCAAAGACCCACCATCCTAGAAGGGCAAGAGTAGCTCTCCGGACCCCCTCTAGCTGCTGGAGGCCTGCCTCTGAGCAAGTAAGGGGTCTACTAAGAAATATAGGATATTCTTGTCTCAGAACAGGACAATCAGGAGCTTAAAGGGCACAGAGGCAGAAAGTAAGTAGAGAGAGAAGAGAAAGAGAAAAAAAAAGAAAAAAAAACCCGAGGAAAGAGTAAGGATTCCAAACAACAGTTATGGGGCCAGAAATAAGACATGATGGGAGTGGTGTAGTGCAGTGGCTGTGGAGCAGCAGTTTTCTGGGAGACATTCTGGAGGATGCGGTGTTGTCCCATCTGCAGGCACCTCTCTGGGCTGAGTTGGCCAGGATTTGTGGTACCTCCTCATCCATCCAGGGACCACTAGTGCCACTGCCGTTGCCTCAGAGGTTGCCAAGAAAGAGGAGTGGTTGGACCACAGAGGGCTCAGGGAGGGTGAGGGTGGTGGAACAGAGGCACATCCCTCCAGTTGTACCTCTCCACAATTCCTATGCCATTCTGGCAAGGTGTGGTTCCTCTATGGAGGCACCTGCAGTGGAGACCAAGGAGGATGCTGGGAACCTCCACAAAGGAGACCCACAGGAGGGTGGCATGGGACCCCACAGAGGAAGGAAACAACACCTGGTGGGGGACTCCATTGTTAGGAAGGTAGAACTGGGGGAGGAAGGGGAGAGAGAGGTAAAGTGCCTGCCTGGCACCATGGCTTGGAGGGACGGGGAACAAATCCTCAGGATTGCCGGAGCAGCTGCACAGGGGAGGGAGCTGGATGTCATTGTCCACCTAGGGACAAATGACCTGGCTAAGAAAGGGATTAGAGCAGTGCAGGAAGAGTTTGTGAAATTGGGGAGGGGCCTTAGACAAGTAGCACGCACTGTAACCTTCTTGGAGGTGCTGCCCATCTATGGTGTAGGAGAGGCTAGGGTGTTCTGCACCATGGGATTCAATCAGTGGTTGAAAAACTGGTGCAGAGCTCAGGGATTTGGCTTCAGTGGGGACTGGGGGTCCACCTGGAGTAATGCAAGCCTATACTGGCATGATGGGCTGCATCTGTCCAGGAGGGGAACCAGGATCCTAGGCAATAGGTTTAAAGGCTTCATTGGCAAGCATTTAAACTAGCCAAGGGGGGAGGCACTGGAAAGGAGCAGGGAGATCCTAGCCCCCCCAAAAAAATTACGGTAGTAAGTATGGTAAACACCAACATAGAGGTGGCGATATGGAGAAGGGCAGGGGTAAATGGGGAAAGTGACAAAGGCAAGAAGGACAGGGATGGGGCAAAAATGAGTAAGGCCATCAGGAAATGGAGAGCAATGAGTACCAATGCCCGTAGTCTGGGCAACAAGCTCCCTGAGCTGGTGGCCTTGATGGAAGAGGGATGCCTGGATATCATAGCGGTCACAGAAACATGGTACACAGAGAACCATGACTGGGATGTTAACATACCAGGGTACATAACCTACAGGAGAGACAGGCAGGGGAGAAGAGGGGGAGGAGTAGCTCTCTATGTAAAGGAAGGGATAAAAGCAACTGAACAAAAGAGTAAACAGGGAGGAGAGGAAGCACTGTGGGTCACCTTGGAGACTGGAAAGGGCACCACAATCTGCACAGGGGCTGTGTACAGACTACCATGTCAGGGGGAGGGAATGCACAAGGTTATTATAGAAGGCATTCTTAGGATGGCAGTGAAAGGGGAGATACTTTTTGATGGGAGACTTGAGTATGCCAGATGTTAACTGGAGCACATTTGCTGTAGCCACATCCAAGAGCAGGTCCATTCTCGATGCCCTACAGGTGGCAGGCCTCAGACAGCTAGTTTTGGAACCCACTCACGAGGGAGCAATCTTAGACCTTGTACTCTCAAATGGGGGCAGTGAGAAGATCTCAGATCTAGAAGTGGGTTGCCATCTGGGAACAAGTGACCATCAGACAGTGTGGTTCATGTTAAACTCAGCTACAGAGTCAAACCATACAAAAGTGAGGGTACTGGACTTCAGGAGGGCTGACTTTGGCAAGACGGGAGAGTGCCTCAGAAAAGCACTAGCAAACAGACTAGAAGGAGGGGTGGAGCAACAATGGGGAATAATCAAAACTGCCATCACAGAGGCAACAAGCCTTTGTGTGAAGCAAATAAATCAAAATGAACGAAAAAGCCACTATGGTTCTCAAAAGAGGTGGCTGGGAAAGTCAGGAAGAAAAAGATAGCATTCAGGAAGTATAAGGAAACACAGAAGGAGCAGGACAGACAGCTGTACCAGTTAAAGCAGAAGGAAGCAGGGAGGGAAGTCAGAATAGCAAAGGCCCAAACTGAGGAAAAGATAGCCAACTCGGTTAAGAAGGGGGATAAAACCTTTTATAGGTACATCAGAGAGCATAGAAAGACAGAGAGAGGGATAGTGAGGCTGAATAGAATGAATGGTGCGTGGGCAGAGGGGGACAGTGAAAAAGCAGGGATACTGAACCAGTATTTCTGCTCAGTATTCTCAAAAGAGGAGGGGGAAGTGCCTAATCCAATTAACAGAAGCACTCTTGATAAGGGGGTCGATCTCAGCCCTTTCACTGAAGAAAGGGTTCTGCAAAGAACTCCTAAAACTGAAGGCGGACAAAGCAATGGGGCCTGGTGGAATTCACCCCAGAATTCTAAAAGAATTAAGGGGGGAACTAGTGAAACCACTGACTACTCTTTTTAATAAATCATGGGAGGAAGGTGTGGTACCCGAGGACTGGAGGAAGGCAGATGTGATTCCCCTTCACAAAAGTGGGACCAAGACAGAGGCAGGAAACTACAGACCTGTTAGTTTGACCTCTGTGGTAGGGAAAGTGATGGAGTCACTTCTGAAGGAAATAATTGTAGAGTATCTAGAGGCCAGTGGGGCACAGGACCCAAGGCAGCATGGGTTCACAGCGGGAAGGTCATGTCAGACAAATCTAATAGATTTCTTTGACTGGATGACCAAAGTAGTAGACCAGGGAGGGGCTGTGGACATGGCTTACCTAGACTTTAGCAAGGCATTTGACACAGTCCCACACAAAAGATTAATAGCCAAATTAATCAGCCTTGGAGTGGGTCCCAGGGTGGTAGCCTGGGTGAAACATTGGATGGACAACAGGACACAGAAGGTAATTGTAAATGGAGTCCACTCTGAAGAAAGAGGGGTTACTAGTGGGGTACCACAGGGTTCAGTACTGGGTCCAGTCCTTTTTAATGTCTTTATAAGTGACATTGCAGAGGGACTGGAAGGAAAAGTATGCCTCTTTGCAGATGACGCAAAGATCTGCAACAGGGTTGATACACAAGGAGGCGTGGAAAGGATGAGAAGGAATTTGGCAAGGTTGGAGGAATAGTCAGAAGTATGGCAGCTAGGATTCAAAGCAAAGAAGTGCAAAATAATGCACCTTGGAAACAAGAACCCAGAGGAAGATTACACAATGGGGAGGGAGGTAGTAAGAGCAACAAAAAAGGAAAGGGGACCTGGGGGTAATCATATCAGATGACCTTAAGGTTAGCAAGCAATGTGAGAAGGCAGTAGGGAGGACTGGGGGTATACTGGGATGCATAGGGAGAGGCATCACCAGCAGAAAACAGGAAGTTGTTTTCCCTCTGTACAGACAGTTGGTGAGACCCCATCTGGAGTACTGCGTCCAGTTCTGGAGACCCCATCTCCGCAAGAACATAGGATAGAGGCAGTCCAGAGGAGGGCAACTAAAATGGTGCAGGGTCTGCAAGAGAAGCCGTACGAGGAGAGACTAAAGGAGCTTAATATGTATACCCTTGAAGAAAGAAGGGAGAGGGGGAACATGATAAAAACTTTTAAGTACCTCAGTGGAATCAACAAAGTCCAAGAGGGTAGCATCTTTCAGAAAAAGAGACGTGCAAGAACAAGGGACACAATTTAAAGATGGGGGCAGTTCCAGGGCAATGTGAGGAAGTATTTTTTCACAGAGAGGGTAGTGGATGCATGGAACAGCCTTCCTGAGGAGGTTGTGGGGTCTAAAACTGTGGGAGAATTCAAAAATGCATGGGACAGACATATGGCAATTCTTGTGGGGGTTAGGAAGAAATAGGCTGTTGGTTAGCTAGGATCTGCGGCCTATCCTGTTGATAGGGAAATGGGCAGACTAGGTGGGCCAAGTGGTCCTTATCTGCCGTCAAAGTCTATGTTTCTATGTTTCCCTTGCCCCCCAGATCACACCTGTAAACAAGCTACAGTTCAGTGTGCCTCCCCCAGTCACAAACTTTAAAATAAAAATAAATAAATTCCCACAGACCTTTCAAGCTTTGCTCTTGAGGTCAGAGGGAATCAGAACCTCTTTATGGCAGAACACACTGGTTGTGCATTGTTGCCCATCCAGTATTCTCTATGTTGGGCACATTGTAAACCATTGTGCGCATTCCAAAGTATTGTTGTGCGCATTCCGAATAGTTGTTGCGCACCGTCAAAGGTCATACAATATTAAATGTTCTCATTTATTCCATACCTAGCTACTTACTTATCACCCAGTGCCCAGTGTTGTACCTTTTAACTTTCAAAAGTCTGTAAATTTGATTTTGGTTTATGAAACAGAACAAAGAAATGGCAAGATTTTTTGTTTTCACTTCGGCAGGGGTCTGTCACTCCTGAGTAAAAAAACATATATACTATAAAAAATAAAATATGGGCAACCACACCCAACTTGGCATGTGTTTCCATCTCAGGGTTGAGATGACAGCATGGACCTCTTGAGCTTTGCTCTCGAGGTTCACATGCTGTCATCTCAACCCCTCAATGGAAACACAGTCTTGTTGTGTGTGGTTGCTCATACATTATTCTCTATATTCTGTATGTGTACCGTATGTTAGGAGAGGAATGTTCTGTCAGTGGAATTGTGCAGAATTTTTGAATCCCTGTATTGCATGGTAAACATTCCATATGTTGAATATGGGGAAAGACAGAAAAAGAAACAGGATGAGGAAAGGAAAGGAAAGGAAACAATAATACTATATGAACAAAGAGAGAAAAGGTAAGAAAACACAGTTACATAGGCAGAGGCAGACCCAAAATGATTAAATATGTTCCTTAAGTTCATAAAAGCATGTACATTTGAATCATATATGGGTATCTTCGGAAGAAGTCAACCTCTTCCCTCACAAAAACAACCTGAAGGGTTTTTAAGTTTTGAGAACATCCATCAAAATACTGCCCCTTTACTGATTTGAAATGAAAATAAGGTAAGAAGTGTTTTTTTCACTTGCAAATGCGTGTCACTTATGTTTGTTTTTTTTGCTGTTTTTACCAAACCTCCCTAATTGTAGAATGTGAATTATTTTTTGTCTTCAAAGTTAAATAGGTAGTATACTTCAGTGAAAGGTCCTTTTTATCTTTTTAAAATAATTTCCTCTTATTGAGATTCATTTAAAATTAAATATTTAAAAACAATTTCATAAGTACAATGAGACACTCCAGGTTGAGCCATTATGGTGATATAATCGCACTTCTTGGGTGCATTTGATGGCACTCAGATGCGCCTTGTGCCTAACAACACACCTGAGGTGTGCAATTATTTCACCATAATGCACACCCTCTCTTGTCTTCTTGCTTACATAAATCACACTATATGCAGTCACACAGCATATATACAAGCCCCATACATACATCTCCAATACATACAGAAATTCTCTAGTCAAATGTTTACATTATACAGCACACATTGCACACACATATTCATACACACCATTGCACCTGTCACTCATACACAACCCTATACTTCACATACTGTAAATGTATCATACCACATGACATACATATGTACACTAGCATATGCCCTATATCCACATACTGCACATGCATGCTACAAACCATATTCAGTAACACCACACACACTCAAACACATCCCCATATGTAAGCAATAAGACACAATGAGCTGTGCATGGAACAGATTTTACTGCACGCCCAGGTATGGCCTCGTGCCTTTAGCCCCTGGATGTGCGGTAAAAATCTGTTCCATGCACACCCCCAGAGTGTCTTATTGTGCTTATAAAATGCCCCCCCCTTACAACTTTTTCTCAGTTAGAAACATAATTTTTTAAATGTGGAAAATAGTATTTGCTTATGTTGATTTAAGATAAAATAGTCCTTCCACCTACCACTTAATGACATCATTATGATATCATTATGTCTGTGCTGGACAAAGAGATGCAAGAACACTAACTCCTTCCCCCATATACTGTTGTGTTTGTTTGTTTTTTTAACATGTACTGTTCTGGAATTTTTTAATAGTAAGGAGCTCTGGGAAAGTAGACAACTAGAGAGAGACAATTGTGTTTTTTTTTTTCCCGAAGCAGCAGCAAGCGGTATACACACAGACTACTGGCGTTACTAAGGAGGCAAGTTTACTTTTGCCAGTTGCATTAGTGAGTGATGGCGCTACATATGGCATGGAGGAAAATAGTGAACAGAGACCTGCACCAAAGTTTACATGGCCAGCCACAAGTCCAGGCGGTATTTGTAAAATTAAGGTTCTACAGATGTGCACACACACACATGCCCGTCTGTACTTCTGTCTCCACAGCCCAGCACCCCTCCTGAAAGCCTATTAGGAAATGACACAGAATGAAGTGATGATCGCTAGCACCTAGCAATAAGTAGGCAACGTCTGTACTTCCTTCCCCCCCAAAGCCTGTAAGTAAAGCAGCAAGATGACTGGAGAAATTTACGAAAGAAGAATTGTGGCAATGGCTTTTTCGGTTCGATAGGCAGCACTTCAGAGGCATGCCGTCAGGGGGATCATAATAGTTCAGAGCACGGGCAAGTTATTTTTTTTTAACTGTCATTAGGCTTTTACTGATATTGTGCCAAATACAGAGTGAGAGAGTGAGTAGCACCAAAGTTTCTATGATCGGCCTGTTGAGTACATGATGAGCCGTGCTAACGAGTGTGAACTAAAATCTGAGAGTCAATCGGAGTGTTAGTGAGGGAATAGAAGATGGCAGTATTTAAAATACCAATGTTCTAACACTCCTGATTTCTATTTGAAATGCAGTTCTGCTTCTCTGACCTTTTTTTAACCCGTGTATAGAACAGATTTCATGCATGGTGAGCTAGGTCTCTGATTGGCTGGTTTAGCCTACCCATTTTATAAATACAACTATCACACACACACACACACCACACCATATCATGAAAAACACGAGCACACAAAATTTACAAACTGATACTATTCTCACAGATACTTCAATACACACACTCACACACACACACACACACACACACACACATATGCAATATACCGCACATGCAGACTCATCCTATGCACACATGAACCATATCAAATCAAATCAAATCAAATCAAATCTTTATTTATCCAGGCGATCACCATTGAGCAAGCTCATTTACAAGGTGGACCTGCTGTGGTCAAGGACAAATATACATACATACAATAAGGTACAGTATACAAAATGATAAACAGGATACAAAAAAAACAATCTTACAGCAACATGTTAGGCGCAATATATACATTCCAATTGTTCACAGAGAACCTACACGTGTTACATAATATTACTGCAGTATTTACAACCTTCATATACATAGAAGTTGAGGCATCATGTTTATTATTGCCTACATGGAAGGGTACAATTATTTTCATTTCAGCCCTCAGTAACTGTTTATGTACTTGGGTGAGGGTCCTAGGTTACAGAGGGACCCACAGTGAGGACTGTATCTCCTTATGCATCAGAGTGGTGGGGTGGTAGCACTTTCCCTTGTCTGACACAAGGTTGCATGTTCAGGTCCACACCACATCTCATACCCATGCTGATTTCACTGTGCAGTACTAGTGAGGTGCTGCAGTATACTATGGGCAGTTCTGTCTTTCAGATGGGATGTTAAACCATGGCCCCTTCTAGTCATCCATGGGGTTGTCCAGCTGGATGTCAAAGACCCCAAGTCACTTTTTAAAAAGAGTGGAAAATACCCCTGGAGTTCTGGCAAACTTACCCTTCCAAGAGTAAAAACAGTCTCAAAGGATTACAAAAGAACCCCAGAGCAAATGCACTGGGGCATGGGTTATCTCGGAGGATATTGGTCATATTGTTTTGCAGGGGATGCCATTTGTTTATACAATTTAAGTACTCAGGGGAGCCCACTGGAAGAGCAAAGGCAGCTCATCATTGGCAGGATCCTTTTCACCCCCAATTTCACAGCTGATAGAAAGAAAGCACAGGGAGATCAAATAACATGATCAAGGCCATCTTCCCATATAACCAGTGGTTGTGCTGGGATTTGAACCCGGAATCTTGTGGTTTGTAATTCTGAGCTCGAACCATTAACTACACTGCCTCCCTAGTCAATGCACTGCTCCTCACTAATTGCTTTTAAATCACTTTCTGATACTGTATGCTGTGTATGCATTAAAAATGCTATTTATTTGAGTGATAAAATAACAGACAACAGGGTGTATGACCATAAGGGAAAATACATGCACCTCATGTGATTATAAGCCATGATGAGACACAGCCAAGTTACTTTAAGCACATAAGAAGTGCATGCAGTATATTCCCCATAGCTGCACACTCTGAAGGGTGTTATCCCACTTGTTTTATTTTATACTTTGTTTGCCCAGCTTGTAAAATATGTACAGCCATAGGGCTCAATTTTCAAAACTTTGGATTTGATGCAAGGTGCCTGCATCAGACAGAATTGATGCAAGGGACACCTTGCATCAAAACTGGCAGAGTGTCCAATCCTGGAAAGTCGGCTGTGGCACACTGGGGACCATGTGTGCCAGAGTGGCCATATGCCAGACCTGCACCAAGGTTGGGGGTGCACCAGGGTGCTAGAGGGCATATGGCAGATGCAGGCTGCAGCATCCCCCTTAAATGAGATTCTGACAGCCAGTGGGATCTGTCACAACCTAGACTACCCAACTGGTGATCTAACGGCCCTTGTGCCACCCCCGCTGACAGTGATGGGTGGGAGCAGGGGATGGTCTGGTGCCTGGACAAGTGGGCAGCTGTTTGACATGCACGGCAGAGGACCACAGCCATGTGGCCAGGTGCAGACTGCATCAGGTATGTTGTCACCCAGTCCCCTGCCATGTTCCCTGCCTGCCTACTGGACCTGCAGCAGGCATTCCTGTTGGCAGCCTTGTGGAGGTCCTGGGCATGGCCCATCCTCCCCCCCATCTGCCACCTGTACCCCTTCTGGCACTGCGGCCTGCATCGGTTCCCCTGGACTTTTAACTTGTCCCTGCGCTGTGCAGCGGGGTTGGCAGTCCATATCACCATGCCGCATCCTCTGTCAAACTCCTCCCATGCATCACATGTATGGTGCATCGGAGCATCTGCCACAGCCTGCAGGTCTTTGGTGCCTGGACTCCTCCCATATGGGAACTGGATTCAGGGTCCCAGGTGCACTGGGAATTGGCACAAGTTGCCATTTGCACAGCTTGTGATGATCTTTGAGAATCAAGCCCATAGTTTTTTATTTTAAAGTAATAATTTGTTTCGCTCTAGTCCTTTTAAAATTAAATTAAATTAAAAACCCTTCCTTCCAAAAGGGTAGTTCCTTGCTTTTTTGAGGATAAAGGTGTTGGATGTCTGTGTTTTTTGTCTGTCCACCCCACCACGACCACCAATGACATTTAACTGGTAAGATACATGAAGTATTTCAAAGGGAATGGTAGGGATTTGTATTTTATTTGCTTTTTTCCAATACCCAACCCTGCCCCCAGTTGCCAGCTCCTTACAACTCTCCCCCAACCCTACAAATCGTTGCTCTAGTGCCACATTTGTAACAAAACTGTAATTTCCAATTCACTCACCCAACTGGCAAACATCCTCTCTCTTCACTTAAATCTGTTATCTGTTTAGTGTTACTTTAAAGTGATTTTGGGAACTTAAGGTACCACTTCTGAGATATGGTAACTTAAGTCCACGATAGTCCATCAGTGTAAGTGTTGACATTTATTTTCCAGGTGTTTTAAAGTTGTGAAGGATTGCATTTTGTCTCTGACAAGGTGGCTAGCCGATCCCTTCCACTTCCCGATTGCTGTACATTCCCCCGCTCTATGATGTCCTGCAAGGGAGAGCACAGGGGTGAGCCCCATTAAAATGAATGGGACTAATTTTTACCTACTGTTTAATACAATATGATGGTGACTTGGTGATTAATAAGGGCCACAGATCAACTAACAAAGGGCCTGCAGCTCAAGGTCTAGCACAAAGCAGTTACTGTTTCATGGTGAGGAGACAAATGCTCAGATTGGATGTGAGGAAACATGTTTATGTTGTCTTACGCATGTACAAGCAAAATCTTGCGGTAGTAGTAGTAGTACAGTAAGAGGTGTGTCAGTGTTGGTGAATGCAGGGCATGCTTCAGTAGGTGCGTCCTTTATTCCCCAATTAGCCAGCATGCTAGCACTGACACAAAAATTATGTAAAGTGCCACCAACTTGAAAGAAATGTACTGCTGCAATCAGAGACGAGCTCGTCATGCAGTGGCAGAGATGACACGCCTCCCGTACAAGCCTTTACTGGTGAAACATTTCAATAAACATGACGGCAGCAGTCACCATCACACAATCCTCAAACATAGCTAACTTGCTGGCATGTCCCCACACTGTGTGGCACACTGGGAGCCCACCCCAGTGTGCCACCACTCACACAAAGCCGATCGTGTTATCATGTTCATCCCCCCACCCCCACTGTGTGGTACACTGCTAGCCCACCCTAGTGTATCCAACATTTCCCCCCTTGGGGAAAGTCATGGGGCACACTGGGAGCCCACCCCATTGTGCCCAACATCTTCCCTCGAATTATGGGCACACTGGGAGCCCACCCCAGTGTGCCCAACATTTGTTTTATTTCACCTGTGAAGAAAGAAAATGGTCCTGCAATGTCAGGTTTTTTTTGTACCTGAAAAAAAGAAAACGGTCCCTCATTGTCAGCGGCACCCCCTCCTCCAAACTGCACCCACCCTCTGTGCACCCCACATCCCCACACACACACACATCCCATACTTACCTCCAGAGGGTCAACACTGCGATATCCGGTGGAGCGGAAACACGTCTGGACTCTTCAAAGCCGAACTGCAAAAATGAAGAAATGCCAGAAAGCTGTATAATGGCATCAGTAGGGAGGGTGGGGTTCAACTTAGGTGGATATCTCAGCCATTTATTTTCAATTTTTGCTCCAAATTTTCAACATGGGGTTCTTGGTACCCCACCTCATGAACACATGCACTGTCATCTCATTATTTAGTCCCGAAAGGTGATTTCACGGTCACTGCACAGAATCACTTTTTGGGACTGAGTAACAAAGTGACAGTGCCACTGTTCATGAGGTGGGTTCCCAAAAAGCCTATTTTGCATATCTGGTGAAACAGTTCCGCAAAATGACTGTGTTATGAGCATGCATTGTGCAGTTTCCATACACGCTCATATTTTCAACAACTTTAATATTTTCTCTTCAGATTTTCAACACTGCCATTTTTTCACACCTCCTTATGAACAGTACAGCTGTCATTTTTTACATCCTGCCTGGAATGTGTTTTCACACAACTAGCACACAATGGCGCAGTTGCTGTGGGAAATCAACTTTCTGGACAGATTAACAAAATCACAGTGCCACTGTTCATGAGTGGAGGTCCCAAAATGCCTATGTTGAAAATTTGGTTAAAAAAAAATCCCCAAAATAATTGTGTTACGGGTGAGTATTTCGCAGTTTCTATTCACATTCGTGACTTCACTAATTTTTCATATTTTCACTTCCAATTTTCAAAATTGCCATTTTTTTTGCACCTCCTCATGAACAGTACAGCTGTCATTTTTCACATCCTGCCCAAAATGTGTTTTTGCACCTGTGGCGCCAAATGGCACAGTCTTTTGTGCAAAATCACCTTTTGGCTAACGAACTGATAGTGCCACTGTTCATGAGGTGGGGTCACAAAAAGCCCATGTTGAAAATTTAGAGTGAAAATACCAAGAAACGCCTGGGGTGTTAAGGTTTCCAACTGTAAAGCCCCACCTTCTAGAGACTGACAGGCGTCATGGGCGTGACTTGGGATTGTCGGCCGTAATGGTCACGCCATTTAACCCTCACCCCCACCCTGCAACCAGTGACAGGCATTGAGGTGTGCCTTGGGCTCTTCAGCCCCAAAGTTCACCCCATTCTCCTATACTGCACCCAACTCAGCGTATTTCCTTATGGAATGAGGTGAGCATAAGGCCAGAAGACCCCAAGGCACACCGCGACACTTGTTGGTGTCTGCAAGGTACAGTGAGGTGAAATGCCTTGAGCATTATGGCTGACAACCCAAAGGCACACCACAATGCCTGTCACTCTTTGCAGGGTGGAGGTGGGGTTGGCGTCAGTTCAATACTTCACTGCCATTCCTATTACGCATCTCTAACTCCTGCACTACCAATGCCAATGACAGCAAGACAACGTTCAGCATTGACAAATGCTTGTTTACTTTGTGGGTACTAGAAGTTTGGAATGTACTGAGGATGAGGTGCTAGTTGCACATTCAAGCAGACTTGATAGACCACTAGGCCTTTATCTGCTGGCAAATTGCTTATGTTCATATGTGCTGTGTGCAGGTAGTATGCACTGCATTTTATCTACTCTGGATTCTTTCAAAGGGGACAATGCTAGCTCAGGTTGCTACGGTCAGAGTAACTGAGAAATAGACTTGACGCACCAATGGTCTCACTACGTTGAGGTATTTTCACTTGGTGATTACAATAACAGCACTGAGCTGTGAACCTGTGCACTCAGGTATCTATCCCAAATATCACTTTCTCACTGTGTGACCCAGAGCAAGTCATTGAATTAACTTCCATCAGCGTAACTCTATGATATCTCCTAAACTATCTCTGTGCTTTTATCTGCCATCAGCTTCTATGTTTCTATGTTTCTATGTTTCAAATCTTGTGTGCTGAGCATGCAGTAATGTTTTCTCCTCTTTTGAACTGTAAAGTAATCTGGGATATTGTTTGTATGAAAGGTGTTCTATAAGGCAGGATTCCTTTCCTTTTTATTACTGCATCCCTCTTTCTTGACGTACCTATGTCACTTATAGCTCTAAGTCTCCTGCCTTGGGAGGTTGCTACCGACTCCATTCCAGGCATTCCTGCCATCACAGAATAAGATTGGTTTTAGTTTTTTATATACTTCTCAGGGCAGACAATTGAAGCTATTTGTTCCCAACCCCCTACCACCTCTCAGGTTACAAATGGGTTAAAGATGCCTGTCTGAGAAAATAGTTTCAGAGCTATCATTTTCCCACCAAGAACTTCTGAAACAAACAACAAAAAAAGGAAAGCTCATTATCATAACAACAGACTCCCAATGGCTGTGGAGAGGCTGGTCCCCATGGCAACAGGATCCAAAAGACAATCAGCCCTGAATCAGAGAGGGGAAGAAAGAGGCAGAGGGGTGCCCCTGGGGAGAGGTTCAAAGGTCAATTCCCACCATGTAACCCAATGAGAAATCGAAACTATATTTAGATTTTTTTTATTATTCACATGCAGTAATCGCTCCAGCGTGCAAACTATCCTCTCCATGATGAAATATTAATGCTCACAAACAACAGGGACTAAAGCTAAAGGGACCTGCTGCTGCTGCAGGTGTCGTTGTACACTATCTCATTCCAGCTTCATGGGGGGGGGAAGAGTTTCTGATAGCCGAAAAGGCAAGTAAACCTACTGATATAGTGGTCTACTACAGGGCATGGTAGCCCAAGCTAATGACAAAATTCCAGAGCTTGAGTTGTTGCATGTCACTGGGCTGTATCTACTGTATAACAATAAACAACCACAAGCTAGAAAATCTGTATTGTGTATGTTAATACTGCCACAGAGAACCCTTTTACAACTGTAAGTGTGGCTTCACATGTATCCTTAGGGTTCCTGATACCCTAAGAATGTAGATGAGAGATGACTCCTAACCGTAAGAGTGGTCTCTATGGCAGTATGAATATATTATTGAGTTAGGTCAAGCAGTGATATACTAAACATTTTTAAAAACTTCCCTGAATGAGCTCATTGCCAAGGCACCTCCATGTCAGATGCTCTTTACAGACTAAGCGTGTCTCACAGCCGAGGGCAAGGAGCGCACCTGTTGGTTTGAAGTGCTCCCTCAAATATAAATGCATACAGACATACTGTACATAAATACGTACACACACATTATATTATTATAGCAAACTATGTAAACATAATGTTAGGGTTCACTGTAGAGCTGTGTGGAAAGCAAAATTCTGCAAGAATGTAGCTGGTTGGTTAGTTAGTTAGTTAGTTAGCTAGTTAGTTAGTTAGTTAGTTGAAAATTGGTGACCAAGAAAGGCACACTGAGCCATGGCTCGTTTCCAGGTGCGAACCAAGGAAGGGGAGCAAAGGATAAAAACGATACAAACCTTACATAGATCTATAGATAATTGATCTTAGCCAGTATTGTTTATGTGTTTTAATCTGTTTTTAATGAATTTGTTCACTTGTACAGTGCCTTGAATCACAACTGAAAAAGAGCGCTTTATAAATCAATAAACTAAACTAACTAAACTAAACTTATATAAAAACAGTACTACAAGAAGAGTAATACAGTACCACAAGAAAGAATTCTAGCAGAATCACAATTCCATTTCAAAAAAGCCTGGTGGAATTTCATTGTGAATTCTACAAAATTTAACCAGGTAAACTGGGATTCTTTTTTTTAAATAAAACTATGGGTTTTAATAACAACGAAAGTATTGTTAAGTTGTGGAAATATGTTCTGCATAACACTGTGGTGCAGTATTTTGCTATGGTCTGCATAATTTCACAGCATGTGCTATAATTCTGCATTTTCCATGATTTTTTTTTTAAACACAAAGGGGCTGTTCTGCATAGCTTTGACAAAAGCAAAATGTCACAGTCCTGCACACAGCACTGGTTTATGGAGAAAGCACAAACAATCAGGAAATACAAAGTTAGGTTATCTAGGTCAATAACACTAACAGGACCTGTTTTGTCTAAGCCTGCAATGTTTTATCAAATTGTGCAGTATGTAAACAGAAAAGGCACATTTAACTGTTATCCACTACTGAACCCTAAGTTTGAATTTTCTGGCTTTTTCTTCTTGGTCTTTAAACTAAAATGTTATCAGAATGAGCCAAAACAGCAGAAAATTATTTTTCATTTTTAAAGTGTTTGCCATATAACATTTGCTAATTAGGTATTCAACCTGATACTTTTAAGTGTGATACACAGAACATCTCTTTACCTGGAAGCTGTTATATCTAGTGATATTCTCCTTCAGACCTCATCAGCATTGTGACTGCACTCATGATAACATCACAGATTACCAATCTGGCAGAAGCTAAGTGACTGACTTTTCAAGGTCAGATGCGATGTCACAGTCAGTGAGGTCACAATGCTGGCAAAGTGTAACTATATAAAGGGGAATATAACTAGAGTAGATAGAATACATCAGTCTCCAGGTAGAGTCTTGTTTCATGCATCACACCTAGTACTGACCAGTGGAATGGAAAAGGAAAATTTCTCTACATGCACGTACTGTGCCATCCAAACCCCCAGTTGCCCAGGATTGTATTGGCAGTCCAAACCCAGTGCTAATGTATGTATATGTATGTATGTTTGAATTTATTTAGTTATTTATTTACATTTATTGTCAAGGAGAGGCACACTGAGCCAGAGCTCATTTCCAGATGTGACCTGTTGAGGGATCAATATGGGCAAAATACAGAGTGGCAAATGTAATGTGCAGATGCAAAAATCCAGTAAAGAAGGCACCCAAAAATGTTAGTTGTTGCATGCATGCATGTTTTTAAAGCACATCCTTTGGGGGTAATCCAGCCTGCTTCACTTATTCAGGTGATCAATGCCCTGGATGAGTTTTATTTTTATTTTATTATTTATTTTATTGGAATGTTTGGAGTACATCTTTGAGCAGAGCTCATTCACAAAGGTTCCATGTTAGTGTTACAGTTAAGATACAGATACCAATACAAAGCAGAACATGTGTAAAGGACCATGCAAGGTCCCTAGTATTTACAACATTCAGAAGTTCTTTGCACAATATTAGAGAGAATAAGTTAATACACAGGTGCAGTAGCAGCAGGCATTGCCTTGCCTATTTTTAGAGCTTAGAGCAGTTGCATTAATGCAACTTTGTCTAAGAAATGCCAGGCAAGCTACTCCACTGCTAGCCCTTATTTGTAGATATTATTCTGTTGCATATATGATTTTTTTTATTGTAATTCTATGTACATGCCAGTGTCAGCAAAGACAAATAGAAAAACTACTTTTTTTTCTTTTTTTAAAAAAGGGTGTTAACCTTCCTCTGACCTACAAGGCCAGCCTTGCTTGCAGGAATCTGACAAGTTCTTGTCAAAAGGCTTGTGGATACATGATCAAAGAGTATTCCTCTAATTTTAACTGGCCAGGGGAAACAGAAGTAATAAAATCAGCTTGTATAATCATATAACTTACAGGGTCTTCCTTATAACTAATTAAATTGAGCCAGTTCAAAATCCCACGATGAGAGAAGCTATTTCCACTGTTGTAAACCCTTAAGATCAAAAGGGAAATGGTCTTAGACAAGAGGTGACAGAAAAGGATCCCACAGAACACTGACATTTTTTTATAAGTGCCAGGAAACATCCTTCTAACAGGCCTGTGTGAGATTATAAACCATGTGTTAACTATGGGAATCTGACATCAAAGATTATCAGGAAAATAAGACTTTTGGAAAGCGCAATAGTGACACCCAGTGACCTAAAGTGGAAGGGCCAGCCTTTATTCACAGAAAGGCCAGTCTTTATTCACAAACTGGGGGGGAGGGGTCTTGTATAGAAATTTTCCAGTGCAGACACTAAAAGCCATTTTGTCATTTTGCTTGGACTCTCCTGACCACAAAGAATGCCTGTCATCACTAAAACTGCCTAAGAACCAAAGGCTGCTACAGAAATACTGAAATATTTTGCAAACCAGCAATTCTCTGGACTTTTAAATCTTCATACTTTGGGTAGACTAATTAATAGTCTTAGTGTGTTTCATTGTACATTTTTTCCATTTTATTTTCCTGTATACTGTAACCCAATTTAATATTCTCTTTTTTGTACTTGCATTTATTTAAGTATTTAGTAAAACGTTTGCTTTCCTAAAGAATTCTGCCTGTGTGAGAGTTCTTATATTGTATGTGTGACTGTAGAAGGTTTATTAATAATTTGTGAAAACTGTTATTACCAGAGGAGTCACCATAAGCAACCAAATTGAGAAAAGTGTCTGTAAGGGATTTGGCAGGATAGGGAGAATACCAGAGTCTACAAAGATTTTGAACCAGGCTGTTACATGTCCTGTAGGGAGAAGGCAAAATCAGGTGTTATGGTGCTACCCTGAAGAGAGTGTGATGTCTGGGTTTTCTGCCTTTGTGTAATAGCCAAGGAAAGGTTCAAATTTGACCACAAGACTTGAGACTGGCATTGTGCCCTTATCCAGATCTAAAGGGAAGCCCTGGATCCTCATGGTAAAGGTGCAGCCGTGACCTTGTTGAGCATTCAAAAAGGACGAGGAGGGTATTCCTGTCCCCCACATCATGGTTTGCACTTAAGGGTAGGCACTGTGAGCTGAATGGGCCTGACTGCCAAGAGTGGGTTCATGACACCAGGTATGTCTCGAATGAACAGCTAGGGGAGTTGATTGTTAGAGGTATCTGTTTAGTGATTGATTTGGCATTTGTTTTGTTGAGCAAGGTATTTCTTCAGGGATGATTTAAATTGGCTCATTTTGGGTAGCTCAAGCAGTGAGGTGGGTAGTTTATTTAGCCAGGGAGATGCATGGTAAGGTAAGGCCCTCATCGCTTGTCTAGTCCTACAATGTGGGACCTACAGGAAGTTTCTTGTTACACTCCCAGTAGAGTGTTGGTTAAAGGTGGTATGTAGCTCAGAGGTGGGGGGGTGAGCCCTAATCGGGCCTTCTCCCCAATTAGGCATGTCCGGAATTTTATCCTGTGGTCTAGTGTAAGCCATTTTGTATCTTGATAGAGGTTGCAAGTATGTGTGAGCCTGTCTGCATCAAGTACGAGGCAACAGACCTTATCTAGTATGTTCCTGATTCTGCCGAGATTTGTGTCTGTAACAGCTCCATAAATTACCAGTCCAAAGTCCAGGCTGGAGATGACAGAGGAAGCTACTACAAGTTTCCTAGTCTCTGGAGTCATAAAGTGCTTGTGTCTAAAGAGAACCCCAAGTTTTTTGTTTAATGCACTAACGACATGGTCTATATGCTGAGTAAATGTTAGTGAGCTGTTGAGATGTATTCCAAGATATTTAAGGAATTAACTTGTTCTAAGACCTCACAGTCTTGGTTGCAGATGGATAGGGAGTTTATTCTTTCTCTGTTGGCTGGCAAATATTGTGGATTTAGGTTTTTTGTGGTGTAGTAGCAGCTTATTTTGTAGGAACCAATGCTCAAGGGAGTTGAAGTTGTGCTGCAGTACTTGGCTAGCAGCTTATTTTAAAAATAATTCTGCCTATGTCTGTTGTGTGGGTTACCTTGGTAAGAGTTGTTCAAACAATATCACACCTGTGTGACTGTTTTAAGGCCTAACACTACCAAAAGTGAAGTGTCACTAGGAACTTTGTGATGAAAGGAGGGAAGGGGAGGGAATATGAAGGGTCTCAAGAGAAGCCTGTGAGGGTTTGAACTGAGCACTGCATTTCTAGGGATAGACACAGTAATAGGGTGTATAGGGCCCCCTGAAGCCTATACACGCCTGTGACTTTCTGGTTCATAGTGCATAGTTCATAAACGTAATATAGGTACACTGAGAATTCAGTGACAAAAGTCATTGAAGAGTGAAAATAACAAGATGAAAGCCAAATACAGTGGCTGAAAGAGTTCTACCCCAGGAACACAGACTCGAGACTGTATTTATATCCCCTTGCACAGAGAAAGGGTATCTCTGACCCCATACCCCCCATTACAAGTGGCACTCACTGTGATGCAGAGAATCCTGCCCCATGGGAGTGGACTTGTGACACACCCATTTTACATACTTATAGGTTTCTGACACCATTATTGCTCTAAAGTAGAACTTGGGGTGGTTAGCATGTGTGGACTTGGTAGGCTGCTACTAGGGCCATAGGCCCAATGCATTTATTTTTGTTTAGCTATATCTGCTGTGGAATGTATCCCATTTCAAGCAGGCACCTGTCTTATGTAATGAAAACCTATAAGGTAACAGAGTAGCATAGAGGTTAGAGGAATGGGCTGTGAATGAGCTTGGTGCATCTACCAGATTCACATTTGAATCCCACAACATCTACTTGCATACTATGTAACTCCGATCAAGTCACTTAACCACCCCCAGTGCTCCTGGGTAATCCCTGGAAACAGGCACTTGTGCCTTGTGGGCCTTACCTGGTTACCAAAGGGGAAAAAAAAGAGACTGGGTTGCATCATATTGTTTTACACTTTGGGCACACTCGGTAGTACAGCTGTACAGACCAGTTTGCTGATCACTAATGACATTACTTTTCCCTGAGCTGTTTGCACCAGCATCCATGCATATATACTTCTGGTCTGTGCATGAGGGAATATTTCTTTGTAAACAATATAGAAATTCACAGGATTTATAGATTAGAAAGACATACAAAACTATAAACGTAATATAGGTACACTAAGAATTCAATAACAAAAGTCACTGAAGAGTGAAAATAACAAGATGAAGGCCAAATACAGTCACAGAGGGCTGCACGTAGTCCAGGGAAAATAGTGGGATCTACAAACAAAAGATCAGAGCATATAAAAACATGACCAATATGCACTGCAGGTTATTTTTACAGTTAATCTGATTCTCTCCTTGGCCCAAAGTCGGCTTACATCTGCAGCTACCCACCCAGCCCTGCACCCTGACATCAGGCAGAATCCCCATCTTCCCCCACAGTTTACCCTCCATGGCAGGGCAGTGAGGAGCCCCCAACTCAACTCACCTCTGATAGGATCCAGCATCAGGGGAAGTGCCATTCAGGGTTGGGGCCTGCGGCGGGTAGCTGTTCATACTGCTGCAACCTGGGGACCATTTTTCCTGGCTTTTTGATTGGGCCCCCTAGAGATGTGGCATGCAGTGACACCAATGGGGGGAGTGCGCATGTGTCCACACGCTCTCCCTCCAGGTGTCTGCCCATCTCCACCCCTTTCCTGCAGCATCAGCGAGCTGCCCTCCAACCTTAGCTAGGGGTCAGTCTTGGACCAAGCACTGGCATCCCCCCTCCCTGGAGAAGGAGAGCAGTCCCTTGGATGCTCAATCTTTCTCCTCCCCCGCCAACCCCCAGCAGCCCATACTCATTCCCGAACAGGTGTCGCCAGTGTAGCGCGAGGTAAGGCATCTAGCACTTCAGCCCTCAGCACCACCGGGCCGGCCAGTGCAGGCTATTTAAAGTTTCACTGCTGCAGCCCTGCTCTTATGTCAGCTGCAGAGCATTCAGGGATTTCCAGCTATAACAAATGTCAGCTTGGAGACAGCAGACTCAGCCTAACACAATCTGTCAGCCCTAACACTCACCCTATTCCATCAGTAAATAAGCTGAGATGGGTACAGCATATGAGAATGGGGTAAGCATTAGGGATGACAACCCCAAGGCACACCCCACACCTGTTGCTTCCTGCAGGGTGGGGGTGGGGTGTTAGGGTTGGAAACCCTAACACAACATTTCCCTACTTTAGACGCTGGAACCCTAACTAGTGCATTGACAAAGTTTTTTTCAAATAATTTCCTTACTTTTTGAGACAGCGTAATCATATGCTTATTTGCCTGTGGGAGCGCAGTGCCTGAAAATAAGCAGCTCTGCTGTCTAGTGCACCCACCCAGTCAGCAAAAACTAAATAAAAATAAACAAATAAATACATTTTAAGATATTGTAATTGTATTCTTAATTCCTTGTGGGAGCACAGGACCTCATGAGCCCTGCATTTGCATCACTCCATAATGGTATCCACATTTGAGTGTAGGAGCACAGGGCCCTAGCATCCATCCATCATTTTTGAGATATTGTAATTGTATCCTTATTTCCCTGTGGGAGCACAGGGCTTAGGGGCACTGCACTCTGATCAGTCCTCAACAGTATCCATCTCTGGGACATGCACTCCCATCCATCCACAATTTTAAAGATACCGTAGTCATCTCCCATCAAGTGCTGTGCAGCACCAAAGAAAGACCGCACATTTCAATGTTATTCTATGGGAATCCCAGGAAATTTTTAACCTGTATAACTCAACACCAAATAAATATCTTTTCACCAAACCAGCAAAAGGCATATCTGTAGGCCAAGCCCTTTGTACCCTGAAACTTTCATACAAAAATCGGAAGCCACGTCTTCACAGTGGAGTGACAAAGAAACAACGGTACACCTCACATTGCAATGTTATCCTACAGAAAACAAAGGAAAATTGAAACCCCCAGAACTCCAGAGCAAAGTAATCTGCTCATACCAAACCAGCAAAAGGCACATCCATTTGTACCCTTAAAATGCCAGACCAAAATTCCTAACTGTTTCTTCAGTGCAAAGTGACAAAAAAAACTGTATAAATTTTTTTTTTGCAAATTACAAAACAGGATCCTGTATTAAGCTTTCTTTTTTCACAATTTGCGAAAAAGAAAAATCCTTTGTCGCAAATTGTGAAACGGAATCCTGTTTTGAGTTCTTTTTCACAATTTTGGAAATAAGAAAAATCCTTTTTTACAAATTGTGAAACAGAATCCTGTTTCATGATTCTTTTTTTGAAAATTTGAGAAAATGGATTTTGGCATGTTATAAAAACACATTTCCAGGTGATTTAATGAAAAAAAATTAACACCAGAATCCAACAGAATGGTTCAGAAAGTTAATTTTCACAAGATTGACACTCTGTATCTCCGCACCCACATATCCAACCAGAATGAAACTTGGCATATCAGCAGATCTTTGGATCCTGATGGCGCATGTAAACTTTCATGCATAGAGGTTAAATGGTTGCAGTGTTATTAAACTGCAAAAGTTTGAGTTTAACATAGACATAAAGGTTGAACCCTAACTATAGGGGCATGACTGCACCCCTGTAATATATATTCATTGCAAAAAACATAATTAATTAATCAGTTAGGGATGAAGTGACAAAAGTAGGGAAATGAGGCATTAGGGCTGGCACCCTAACACCACTCCACACCCTACCACCTCACCCCACACCCACTCACCACAGACCAACAGATGATAGGGTGTGCCTTGGGGTCATTGGCCCTAACTCTCACCCAATGCCATGTGTAACAAAGCTCACATGAAACAGTATAGGAGAAAGGGGTGAGAGTTAGGCCCGATGAGTCTAAGGCACACCCCCATCACCTGTTGGTCTGTGGTGGGTGGGTGGGGTGGGTGGTAGGTGCGGGGCTGTTAGAGTGTCAACCCTACTGGCTCATTTCCCTACTTTTGATGCTTCAACCCTAACTGAAGCATTAATTAATTTTTTTGCAATGAATTTCCTTACTTTTTGAGAAAGTGTAACTTTACCCTTATATAGTTTGGGGAGTGCAGGGATGGAGTGCTCTGCACTCCCATAAGCATGCAGACATTGTAATGAACTGTTATCTCCATGTTTTCAAACCATTTTTGAGATATAGGCACTGAAAGGTACTGCATCCACCACAGTGTTATCCTATGGGACATTTCCAAACTTCAAAATGTTACAAGTATGGAAGCAATGTCAATTTTATTACCATACCAACAAACGTCACATCTGTAGGGCAAGCCCTTTCTACTTTGAAAATTTCAGCCCAAAATTCCAAGCCATTTATTTGCCATGAAATGGCAAAGAAACAGTAAACTTTAGGAATTCTTTCTTGTGAGCTGTCAAAATTTATTTTTGTGTGCTGAATCCCTTTTCACATGGTGTCAAAATCCCAAAGAGATTTCTGCAGGGCCGTCTGGTCCCACAAATCCAAATCCCTTTTTGTGATGTGAAAAAGGATTTTTATACCTCACGAAAGGAAATCGGCAAGCAAAAAGAGATTTTGACAGCCCATGAAAAGGGACTTGAGAAATGAATCCCTTTTTGTAAGGGATTTTGACAGCTCACAAAAAGGGATCTGAGTTGTCAGACCAGATGGCCCTGAAGGTAATCCTGACACCTCACAAAAAGGGATTCGACTCACGACAAGGGATTTTGACAGCTCACAAAATGGGACTTGAAAAATTAATCGCTTTTCGCAAGGTGTCAAAATCACTTTTTGCTTTGTGAAACGGGATTGCCCACAGGGCCATCTGGTCTGACAACCCAATCCCTTTTCATAAGCTGTCAAAATTCCTCACAAAAAGGATTCATTTTTCAAGTCCTTTTTCATGGGCTGTCAAAATCCCTTTTTGGGAGCCGATTTCCTTGGTAGCCCAAAATTCCAAGCCGTTTCTTTGCCGTGAAATGGCAAAGAAACAGTAAACTTCAGAAATAATTTTTATGAGCTGTCAAAATTCCTTTTCATGAGCTGAATCCCTTTTCACGAGGTGTCAAAATCCCAAGGGGATTTCTGGTAGGGCTGTCTGGTCCCACAAATCCAAATCCCTTTTCGCGATGCGAAAAAATTAATCCCTTTTCATGAGGTGTCAAAATCCCTTTTTGCTTTGTGAAAAGGGATTGCCAACAGGGCTGTCTGGTCTGACAACCCAATCCCTTTTCGTGAGATGTCAAAATCCCTTTTCACGAGGTGTCAAAATCCCTTTTCGCAATCAGAAGCAAGTTGTGAAAAGGGATTTTACAAGTCAAAAATAAACATTCTGGGGCCACAGTAAAGTAAACCAAAGGCAGAGAACTGTAAAGGAAGTTCACATGAGCAAAATACATACTTTGATGTCTCCAGAAGACATCCCTTGGTAAAGTTATAACATTTTGTTTGGGCTGAAAAAATTTAAACAAGATGGCTCACAAAAAGGGATTTTTTTCTCTCAAAGAGGGATTTAACCCTCAGGCTGCTGACAGAATTAGAACATATAGAAATTCTGGACTGATGTATCAGTCCACAGCCCTGCAAGGGTTAATGAATACATTTTCACAAGCTGTCAAAATCCCTTTTTGTGAGCCCTAAATCCCTTTTCGCACCATGCAGCTATCCAAAAGACTGAACTGAGCATGCACAGAACCAGAAATCTTAAAACTGAATAACTTTAGAATGATTTAATATTTTTTTCACCAAACTAACACTGGTTTCTTCTTTGGGTCAAGCTTTTTCCACCCTGAAAAGTTCGGACCAAAATTCCAAATGGTGTGGTCACAGCATGATGAGAAAAAAACAACCGAAACAGGCAAAAAAAGTGACTTTTACAGTTGTTTCACTATGTGCAGAATGAAATCCGTAAATCTGATTGAAACTAAATTTGGTAGATCAGGAGATCTATCCCATGGGACAATGCATACCAAATTTTGTGCAAATCTGTTAAACTGTTGCAAAGTTATTAAAGTGCAAAATTTGAGGTTTAACATTAAACTGCCTACTCAACCCTAATATATCTATAAGCAATAGGCGCCCATATAAAAACTGTGTGATGAATCAGTTTATCTGAGTCATGGTGTGAATACATTTATTTATACATACAATAACTATGTCACACTCCATTTATATACATAGTTACTATGTCATAAGTCCCCCCAAACCTACGCCTGCCAGCACTACTTCTAAATTTCATTCCTACAGTGACTCCAAGCAGTACACAGAGGTCCTTGGCTTGTTTCCTCCTGCTTCCCACCCATCTGTCTGACTGACTGCTCGCCTCTTCAGCTTTTTCATGAGTTGATCACCTCATTACTGAGCACTTCCTTTCCCCTAATTTTAGTTTCCCTTTGTTAAATTTTTTTAAATACCTCTTTCATTTCTTCTCCCCATGTCATACTGCAGCAGGTCCTGCTCACTGTACAGTCTGCCTCCCACCTCCATCATTTCTACAGACCTGTTGTCACAAGAACAGATCCGTAGAGAGAGCCACCTGTCCACCCCCCCATCCATGGCCACTAACGCACCCGCACGCTAGCTCCTCCTCACTATTCCAGCAATGACCAGCAGACCAGAATAAAAAAGAAAAAAAATTCTAAACATTAAATATGGAACCATGATATACCAGCGAGTGGACACAACCCCTGCCATATTTCAGAAACTGTTCAACCCACCACTACGCCCAGTCATAGCCAGTAAACTAGGCAGCTGAAATCCTACCCCAGTGAGCTGCTATGTTGCAGTATCAGCATCGACATCATGATGATGCTCCACCAGCAACACCAATAACAACAGGGCACACAAAAGATGGACGACCACAAAGCCATTAAAAAGACCCACCCAAAAGACCAACATTTTTTATTAATTTAAAAAACAAAAATAAGCCTTGGGCTCAGAAAAACACATCACACAATCTCCTGCCCTGTTGCATAAATGGAATATGCAGGGATGACTGAGTGATAACTCATTTATATGGTACAATTGCCAGTGACATCTCATAACCCTCACTCCCTCACTCATGACCTCACCACTTGTGAGGTTACTTGAGGTCACTGGCAACTGTACCAGACAAATTAGTTCAAGTTCAGGTTTATTGGTTGGCAACAGTACCATTACAAATGAAAATAAAATAAAAGAGAAAGGACAAATAAATAGTACAATTATTCAACTTATAAGATAGCATAAAAGCATGTTATACATTAAAATGCTGACAGCTTGTTTCATAAAAGCAGTTATGGTCTTGTAACAATCTAGAAAATAAAATCATTTATCTTATAAAATCCAAATCAAAAGGTTTAGCCTTTGCTGTAGTGGCCCCAAAGTTGATAGGCGCCTAATTATTTAAAAGGAGAGAGATTCATACAGACAGGTAATAATTATTAAATTGCGCCTGATGGTACTTTTACTGACAATCATAGATTAGTCGTGAATGGACAACTTACAGTTATAGTTGGGACTTGTTGATATTGTATCTATGGTTAGTCTCTATGCTTGGTCCTTTTTTAATGATTGATTTAGAATTGTCCAGTCAGATGAAGCCTTCTCTGATCAATTATTTTAAGAAAAGAGACCACGGAGCTCAAAATTAGGAGATCAGCATTTGAGAGTAGATAAGTCAATAATTGCATTGGTTGTTATGATTGTGAATTCAGTATATTGCCCAGCCAAATGGCCCTGTGTTTCTCATATAGGGGACATAGGATCACTAGGTGCATTAGGTTGTCTTCTCCCAAGCCACATTTACACCTATATTCCCTGTTCTTTTCCCTTAGGTATAGGTCAGTTTTTTGTTGCTCTCAAATACCTCAAAACAGAACCTGGTAAGAAGGGTCCTATCCCAAGGGGAGTGTAGGATATGGAGGTATCTTTCCAGCTTGTGTTCTCTTTTATTTTTTGAGATCCACGGACATGCTTTCGATAATGAGCAGGCCTCTAGATCTTTTTGGATAAAGTTATCTTTAATTTTATTGTTTATTATTATTTTGGTGTACTCAATAGGAAGTCTTAAGCAGTCGGAGACTGTGTAGAAGCCCATATGGTTTGATGAGTTTGTTCAGGACCAGGATACTCGGGAAAGTGTTCGTGGAATGAAAGTAAAGGATTGCTTCCTCTAAACACATTCGTGGGAGTCTGTCAGGGGGCATTCTGAATATCTTGATCTAGAGATTTATTTGTCTCTGCACACAAGTGCACTCTAAAGGAGTTTCTCCAATCTCAGCCCTGACCAAAGCAGATGGGGTGGTGTTCAGTAGACCCAATATTTTTTGTAAAATTTGTTTAGTCCGAAGTCCGTGGACCCTTTTAGTTCATGACCCCATAATTCAGCCCCATATAGTACTTGGCTTTTAAATTTGGCTCTTGCCACTCTTAATATTTCCTCTACAGATCGCCCCACGTATATTTTTATGCGAATACTGATATAATTGGGAAAAAGCCTTCCAGCTTGCTTTTGATACTTTTTAGGTAGAAATTCCATGATCCGGTTTGACTAACCATGAGTCCTAGGTAGCAGAAGTTTTTTACCACCTGAATCTTGGAGGAATTCATGTGATAGCAGTACCCTCTCCTGTTACCTCTAAAAACTAGAACCTTGGTTTTATCATGGTTAACTGATAGATCAGCATTTTTACGTTCAAGATGAAATTTTCCTATGCTTCTGCACAAGCCCAGGTGACTAAGGGATAAAAGTACAACATCATCTGCATAAGCCGGGTAAGGGACCATTCTTGTCCATATTTTTGGTAGGTGGAAGTCCGGATTGTACAGATCTTTTAAGACAGTGCCAAAACAGAGATTGAACAATAATGGGGTCAATGTACAGCCTTGTTTGACTCCTATGTTGTTTATGAACCAAGTGCTTAGTTCCCCTGAGTTACCGTACCTGATACTGGTGTAGTTGTCTTGGTGAATAAGTCTGATCATTTCCAGTAGTGATGGGTCAAGCCCCAGTTTGCCAAGTCTGTCCCAGAGTAAGTGTCTATTGATCCGATCAAAAGCTGACTTGAGGTCAATAAAGACACAATATATTTCTGGGGTTTTGATAGTCCTATATTTGTGGATGAGGTGAGTTAGAACATAGACTTGGTCTATTGTAGAGTAGTTTCTATGGAATCCTGCCTGAGCTTCATCAATGAGGTTATTTGATTCAGCCCATGTCATAATTCTATTGTTTATGATTTTTTGGTGAAGACATTTCCTAGGGAATCCAATAGGCTGATGGGTCTGTAACAGCTCAGGTTATTTTTGTCGCCTTTCTTAAAGATTGGAAGGACGATATTTAGTTTCCAACTTTTGGGAATGTAGCCTGATCTCCAAATGTAGTTAAAATATTTGAGTAAAGAAAGAATCCAGTATGATTTAGTTCTGACTACAGCATCTAGTGGTACCCCATCTGGCCCGAGTGCTTTTCTTGTGTTGAATGAATTTAAAGCCCCCTCTAGTTCCAGTTGTGTAATTTTAGTATCTATGCTTTGTTTCCTGCCTTCGTGTTTGGATTCTGTTAGCCCAGCTAAGTAGTTTGGGTCTTTCCTGAAAAACAGAAGCTTATAGTGCTTTATGCATGTGTCTGGTTCAATATGTATATTGATATGAAGGTGGTGACCCATTCCAGAGCTTACAATGTCCCAGAAGGTTTTATTGTCCCTGTGAAGAACCGCAATGTAGAGTTCCTTCCATAATTGTTGGGTGTATTCCTGCTTCTTTCTGTTTAGAGTCTCCCTATACTCTTTCCTAGCTTTATTTCATTAGTTTATTATTGTTCTTGCATGGAAACTGTTTTATGACCCTGAACTTGTTGTTCAATAGTTTCCTTGCAGCCTGGCAATCTTTGTTGTACCATTTTTCGCCTTTTGGTTCTTTCATAATTGCTTCTTTTGTTATTATGTTGGCTGTTATATTTATAATAGAATTAAATTCATGGATTAGTGAGGGGTCCATGGGATGGTCTACCAATAATACTAGTCTTGACAAGATCTCTCTGCTGTCTAAGTGCTCCATAAAATTATCACTCATTATTAAATTCCATTCAATACCCCTTCTTTTAAATATCACTCTAGGGGCCTTGATTCCCTTATCAGTAAAGAAGTCCCCTTGCTCAATTTCTAATTCCAAGGCACTGTGTTCTTTTTCTGCTCTGGATACTAATTTTAGATGCATATTCTTAGTAAATAAATTAAAATTAGCCCACATATAGTCAATGATAGATGAGTCCTTTGCTCCTTCAAATGAATATTCTCCTTCAGGGTCTGTATCAGACCGACCATTTAGAAGCAGCATATTATTCCTGCACATTGTTCTGTGTAGCATTACTCCTCTTTTGTTGGTAATTGGGTCTCTGGAGTTTCTTCTTAAATTCAGAGATGGGTGTTGAAGGGACGTTAGTGCCTCTAACAGGTTTTCCGAGCAGCCTTGTAGTTTGCCTAACCTTGCATTGAAATCTCCAAAGATCACTATGTTTGCTGTCGGATGATCTGTTTGTATGCTGATAGTTAATTTTTCTAAAGAGCCAAGGAAGTTGGTATCACCATACAGGCTTCCTGATGGGTGAGCATAAACATTTATCATGAACCATGTTTGTTTAGATGATTTCCCTATTAGTTTTACCACTAAAATACTAGAACTGTGATTTATGATTTCTTCTGTTGTAATATTGCTGTTTAGCTTTTCGAATATGGCCAGTCCTCCAATTCCCCTCCCATAGTGTTTATTTTTGGTAGCTTTTTTACAGTAAGCCTTATAACCACTTAAGAGATTTCCCCAGGGCCCAAGTTTCCTGTATGCCAATAATATGAAATTGGTTCAGTTTTTACATATGTCTGGATCATCAATTTTTGCACTCAGCCCTGAGGAATTCCAAGATAGCATTTTGAATGGGTTTTTGTCCAGAGTTAATGCTTTGGCTGATCTATTTTCAATGATATTATCTTCCTTGGTGATCCTGGTCCTGAATTGAGTCCGAGACCCCCCCAAAACTGTCAAGCATGGAATGTCATTGGGGTGTGGTAGCTAACTGCTCAAATTTGTTTGATGTCTCAATTAGATATTCCCAATTCCTGGAAGCGGTATAGACATTGCCGGGGTTTGTCTGAGCATATACATCCTCCTTCTCTACAACAAAATGAATTCTGAGTTTATCCAGCGTACTCTGCTTCTTCGCAAGCTCCTTGATAATGGAGGATTCATTGACATGCAATATTACTTGCCCATCAGGTTCCAGTCTTATTACTTTCCCGATATTGTAAGTGCTAATATTGATATCCAAACAGATATTGAGAAAGTCAGTCAGTTTACCTCTTAAGCTGGTTCTGGGGTCTTTTGTTGATAGTTTCAGTGCAAAGGCTGAAATGACTATGTCCTGTTTGCTGGCCTTTGAGCAAGTTTGGTTGTTGTGATATTCTGGCGAAAGGTCTCTTAGAGTGGTGATATCACCCACCCTGATACCCATGCCCTCTAGATTTACTTTTGCATTAAGTACAATTGCTTTTAGTATGTAAAACTGATCAGTTACCACCAGAACCAGTTCATTCTCTGGTATCGGTTTTATGATACTGACTGAGTTTTCCAAAATACAGCATCCCTTTAATATGGAAGACAAAAGTGCAGTTACATAATCTGCTAGTTTCCTTTGTGTTTCATTGGGCATGCAGAATACCCCAAAAAGGGATAGTGCAATGTCAGAGCCTATGTTTTTTTGTAGAAAAAGGTCAAAATTAGCATTATAGCCGAGATTATTCTTGCTAGTTTTTCAGGTGTCGCTTTTTTCAGGGTCTATCATCTTCTTCAGGTTGGTGCTAGTACTTCCCTTTTTTTGATTATTATTTACCTCTGATGAATCTTGGTTCTCAGGTTTTTTTTGTCAAGTTTCCTAAATTTACCGTATTTGGGGATTCCTTTGTTTTTTTTTTTAATCAATATTGTTTAAATTTTGGGTCTTATTTTCTTTAGATTTTTTGTCCCTGGGGGTGTTTTTCCTTCTTTTTCTCTGGTTGATGTACAATATCTTGATTTCCCTTTGGGGTGTGGCTTGTTAGAGTGACTGCTCTTGTCATTTGATACCTCGTTGATTAATTGTCTTTGGGTTTTTTGATTCTATCCTTTTCTCTAGTGAGAGGGAAGGTGGTAACCTGGGCGAAAACAGTTCTACTGCCTGTTTTCTTTGTGTTTTTGGAGATTCTGATCTCCATGGAGCTCTTGTCCTTGCTATCTGATGCTTCCTGTTTCTCACCCTTGTGCCACAAATGAGCATGTTTGAGGGCAAATTCCCTACAGTTGCTGCTGTCTCTGAGTTCAACTGCAGGGAGCATAATGCACTCATAGTTGCAGCTACTGATATTGTAGTAATCAGTTCCAGATGGGTCCCCTGTAGCTTCTACATCTTTTTCTGAAGAGTTTATTGAGCAGTTTGAAATGCTCATCTCTGAATTGGTCTGTAAAATGCCAGGCAGGGTTGTGTGATTTCCATTTTTTCCTGAGCGGCTATATTGACTATATTGAGAAACTGGTACTTTGTTCATAGTATTGATTCTATACTCGTTGTGTAATAACTTGTTTTCAGTTAATTCCAATTTTAACCTATTCTCCAGGCACACTCCTTTAATTAATGAGACATCTTCCTTGCATTCTGCTAGCTTTTTGAACAGCAAAATATTGGCTTTAACTGGGTCCCTTGATGCTGTTAAGACTTCCCTTGAAATTCCCTCAGTGTCTCTGTACAGAGAGTCTTCTAGACCCTCAGGGCTCACTGTCCATGAGTGTGAACTATAGTTTCTAGAGGGAGTTCCCTGGGAAGCGTTCAGGGGTATCTCAGTATTAGATTTCATGTAGCCCTCTTTAGAGGGACTGAGTTTATTACAGGGGCTTTTATCCTGATTTAGGTTTGGGTTAGACTGATTGTTGCAGCTTAGGCAGTCTCTCTGAGGTTTGGGACTTAGCAGAATTCTGGCTTTTTGGGAAGGAAATGGGATATCAGTTCCGTGGTTTTCTCTGATTGGCTTCTCTGGTAGCAGGGATTCTCTCAGGGATTGGACCTCCAGATCCAGCACTGAGAGATTGTGGAATATGTGGGAGAAATCTATCTTTGCATCCCTATAGTCCTCTGCCACGGATGCATTAGATCCGGGTAAGTCAATATTATTGATAATATTGTTTTCATTTTTCATTTGATCTTGTGGGGGAACTGAGTCATGTCTTGGTGTACCTTGCCTAAGGGAGGTCAGTCTAAAGAATTTTCTGATATCCCTGTTTAAAGAGGTCAGGTTAGGTGTAGAGACCAGCTGAAAAGCTTCATTGCCTGAAGTCATTTTGTCTATTAGGGGTTTATCGATCTTCTTCAAGCATCAGCCCCTTTTCTTTTTGTTCATTGTGTTTACGTTTTTACCTAGTTGTTTCTTGGCCAAGTTTTAAGTGAGAAGGGTCCTCTATGCTTTATTCCTCCTTTCGTTCTAAGGTTTAGTTTGCTCGGGTCCATGTCATATGCACAGAAGAGGCCTGGGTTCTTACTATGGGGTGTGGCTGGCATTTCCAATAAATGAATAGCACAGTTGAAAGAGCAGTTCCACGAGCAATAGAGCCACTAATATACAGCTGATACACAGGAAAACTGGTAACAGATGCTGGTATAACCGTCCTACAATCTAATAGACCAGCAATCTGCACATTTTATTTTTTTTCTTGAGATGCAGATAGCTGCAGATTCTTAAAGAGGGACAAGCAGTGTTCACAATTATATGTATGTGAACCAGCATGCAACGGCATGCAGCAGCATATAACATATAAGTAGAGCTAGGAGGTCAGCCAAAAACAAGTCCATCAACTCTCAATCTAGCAGGTATAATACAATACAATACAGTACGTGATAGATTTTAGCAGCAAAAGTCAGTTAGCTACTGGGTTTTTAATTAACAGTTTAATACTGCTTGTAATCTATGCATTTCTCTGTTCCTTGGTGGAGATCAGGTCTGCTTTAAAGCATGCTTGTCATTACAGCACAAGTACAGCACGACTTGTAATTTATAATTTGTGGGTTTTTTTGGCAGATACTGTCAGAAGGGGGAGCAAGACAAGCGAATAGGCTGAGGACACAGATTTGCTGTTGTTGTATCGGATATATACTTGTAGTATACTGATAACAATTAGTTAGGGCACTAGATAGGTTCAAATATTTTGAAACCTAATTTCATTCAGGTAATGCTTGTTCAACTCCCTTCCAGATCAGCTCAGGTCAAAACATGCAGTTTTGTGAACAGAATATCAATTTTGGATAATAGGACACTAGCGGGAGGATAGAAGATAAACGAGCAGGTTATTTAGTGAATGCATAATAGATATGCAGTTAAAACAATTAAAACAGATATTATTAGTTAATATCGAGAAGAGACAAGGCTGGGCCTGCAGTCCTGCAACCCAGCAATTTTGGTAAGTCAGACTGGTAAGCATTAACGAAAGGTCACTGAAATTGCCAATCTAGACCTTCGGAGAAAACCCCAGTTTCCCCAGTTTCCTTTTTAGAGAAAAGAAGAAAATGTAAACACGCAAACAATGTAAACATATGTCTGAGTAACTAAAGATATGCTAAACACAAGACACAAAGGTCAAACCATTAAGAATTTTTGAAGAGTTCTAAAGTTCTGAAAAAGGCTTTTGAAAAGCTCAGGACTAAATGAGTGAGCAGCGTCTGCTGAAAAGAAAAAGAATAAAATAGAGCCCCCAGTAAAAGTGCTGAAGCAAGAGATGATAGTATTAATAAGAGTCCACAGTCCAGAGCCACATATACATCCACATAGATAGATGTTAGATAAAAATACTTTCTTGAGTAGCAAGACTAGCACTCGTCACACCCATGTGAAAGTTCAAGCAGCACCAATCCCGCTCATAAGGTTTATGAGGTATTCAGTCGGGGGGAATGGGAGAGAATTCTGCTGCAAAACCACCTATCATAACTCATTCATTCGTTCAGGACAGTGAGGAGTTTTTCCTTAGGTGTCTTCCTCAGCTCCTACGGCCCTCAGCAGGGCAACTCATCCACCATGGCACCGGGGCTCTTTGCCCACCACTGAGACTCCTCACCAGATTGCTGCAGTGAAAAAAGAAGCAAAAAGAAGGGGAAAGACACTGAGACCAAATGGCACAAGACGGGCTGGAAAGAGTAGAGAGTTTTAAAAACAGGAGAGGCAACGTTGGCATACCTTAACTAAAAAAATAAAGTGATTCTCTCTCTTCTCCTGCTTTGTGAGGCTCCTCTACAACCTCCTAGTGTGCAGCCATCTTGGTTCCTCAATAGCTCCCTCTACTATCCAGATAAATGAGTTATCACACAGTCACCCCCCCGATATCCTTATATATATATATATATATATATATATATATACACATACATATCTCGCTCCCTCTCTCACTATAGATAGATAGATATCTCGATATATATATATATATATATATATATATATATATGTGTGTGTGACTGTATTGCATGGCTGGGCACTTATACCCATTGAAAAAGCCATTATATGTTCCCCATATATAATAGTAGCCAATTAGTGTATTATTTATTTATTTAAAGTCTTGATAACCAGGATAGTCACACTGAGCCGATGCTTGTTTCCAGATGTGACTAAGGGGTACAAACATAACAGATGATAAAAGGCATAACATATAAGAACACAATGCTTGGCATTACATGGTGAATGGAGCAAATGAGGTAAGGAAATGATTACAGTAACCATAAAACTAGCCATACACATCGATTTGTTGGCAGACAGAAAGATGAAAAAAAAGCTTGTAATTTAATAAATAATACATACACGGGGCACCCATGGCACTTGTCTAGTAACTGGAATACAGGACAACATATAGCGGGGGAGTGAGGATAGAGTAGGCAGGAAAGAACCCAGAGGTTAGTAGGGTGAGATTATTAGAAAATGGCTGGAAATAGTGGGGTAAGGGGATGATTGGAGAGAAGAGATGGGGGTAGCGGAAGCAGGGCAGGAGCAAAGGGGCAGATGGAGGTGGTAGATGTATTGCTTGAAAGAGAGGAAGGAGGAGGAGTTACGGAGTTGCAAAGGAAGAAGATTCCCAATGGAGGAGAGTTCATAGGAGAAAGTAGACTGGCCTATAGAGATGAAAGGATGGGGGAGGGAGAAAGAGTGAGGGTCCCTGGTGCAGAGATCATATGAGGAAGGGGTGGCTGGAGACAACTTGGAGGAGAAGTAAGGAGGAAGTAGTCCAAACCAGAACTTAGCTATGAAAGTCAGGGAATGGGTAGTATGCCTAAGGGGGAGAGGGAGGAAGGATAGAGAGGAGTAGAGACTGCAGTGGTGGGTGTGAGGGAGGGCATTTGTGGTGAAATGACAAAATGAGTTCAGGAGCCTGTCAAGCTTATAGGGAGGAAACTGGAGCAGTACCATAAACTACATTAGCATAGTCAAATATTGGTAGAATCATTTTTGAGATCAATTCATGGCAAATAGGGAAGGGGAGGCACCAATTAGCTAATTACACTGTATTAATGTGTTATTAACACCTTAATAATTCATTAATATCCAACACACAGTACAAACCACCCTAACACATGTTGCAAGCCCCTTGATAACACATATAACAAGCCCCTTAATAACACAGGTGACGACCACTCTAGTCTACACCCCCCCAAATACTACCTGCAGAAACCTACCCTACCCTACAGAAAATCTACCCAAATCCTCTCTTCCTCCCATTTCACTCACCAAAGCAGTACAAGAGTATCCATGTCCAAGACCCTCCATGTTGCCAACTTTCTAAACAATCCTGGCAGGTCACACTAGTAAAGGATGCTCCGGCCATATGAAGAGCTGCTCCCAGCCTGTTCCTGACCTCAAGGCATACCTCTTGCTCCTCCAGACCATGCTGACTGCATGCCACTCCCAAGATTCCCACACACAACTCCTGCCATTGCTCTAGCAAAGGAAAGACTGCCAGAGCCACACCTCCTCTTATAGTCCCTTAAAAGCCCACTACACTACGGAAAAACTACATTCCTTAAAGTACAGACCACTTCACTACAAAAAAGCAATAAACTATGAAAAAACACTAACACAAACCGTTACACTATGGACAATAATTACACTATAGGAAAAAATAGGACACAGCAAAAAGTGTCCATCCTAATGCATTATATCAAATAAAAGATGGAAATTATAGTATACTCATGAGATAATTCCATCTAATGGTTGTATAAGCTCATAAAAGCCACTCGCCCTTTGGGCTCATGATTTTATGGCTTGTTGGACCCCTCAGTGATATTATTTCCTTGTATACCACACTTTGCCATCATTTATTTTCTGTATAAATATAAAAATATTTGTATATATTATATATAATATATGCATCCTTACACACAACAGTTAGTTTAGTCAGCTAGTTTGTTCATTAGTTTCTGGTAACCAAGTAAGTACACTAGGCAACACAGTGTCTATTTTCAAGAATTACTGGAATAAATGGAGCAAACAATAAGTAAAAAATAAATATAATTACAAAACTTAGCAACAGAAAATAAGTTACAAGGGAATAAGTTTATGAAGCAGTTTTAGTGATATAACAAACTATGATAGCAAAGCCAACAAGGCCTCTAAATGATACTGCCCATCATTTGTTTTATTTAATGTACAGTTTATTTGTCCCCCTCCCCAGCAGAAGTCCCTCAGCATTCAGATGGACAAAGTAATCTGCATCAGATCATACTTATAAGCCTTCCCCACTGCTTTCCAGCTCAGTAAATACCCTTCCTCCATGGGAAATGCCTGTTGATTTATTTTGATTTGATTCACTGGGAGTTGTCATGATGAGTGGGTATGTGCAGACGTGACATGACTGCAATGATTTCTAAGGAACTTTTTGTGTGACTTACAGGGTTGTTATTGACCCAAACCATACTATAGTGGTGCATTAGGGCTACTACAGTTCATTTTGTACCAAAGAAAGCAGGCTCATACTGTACAAGTCCAGGGGGCTACCAGAACAGTCACAGCATCCAAACAAATCAAGAATTCACCCTCTAATAAGAACTCCAAAATGATATATGGCCTGCAGGTATTTATTTGTAAGGTAACTGGTGCAACAAATGATAGCAGCACTTCAGACCTCGTCCAAACTCATGCCAATAGTTCTGTGTGCCTCGCGCTTTCTCAAGGCAGTAATTTGGAGTGCTCCATTTTTAGGGCTGTGGGCAGAGCCTACAGCTGTTTTGGGATCACTCAGTAGCTCTAAAAATGGCTGATCATGGAACCTTCCATTGGAATTTTGGAAGTATCCTTCAGAAAGCCCAATGGAGCTTGAAACCCTCTACCACACTCGGCTGCTACAGAATAACAGCTGCACTATTTTGGCTGTTACTTCTGCATTCCAAGGCATGAACTGCACATGCACCACTTGTGTGCATGTGCAGTTCTGCCAGCACTGTCATGTTGTGAATGGCAGCATGCCATTCACTGCAACTGTGCATGCATGAGTGCCGCGCATTTCCTGTAAATAAAGAAAATGGTCCCCAGATGTGTTTTTTGCCTCCTGCCGACATCGGGGTGCCCAATCCCCATGTGGCATCATGTACCCACCCACCCTCATGTGACACACTGGGAGCCCACCCCATTGTGCCCAAATGTCTTTTTTTTTCCTTTCCTGTAAATAAAGAAAACGGTCTCCCAACATGTTTTTTTTTCTGTAAAAAAGAAAACAGTCCCTCATCATTGCCCCAGTTCCCTTCCCCCATCCCCATCCTCCCACTGAGCACCCACCTCCCAGCACCCCCCCCCCTTACCTCATGCTTACCTCTGGAGGTTGGCGCTGTCATCTTCTCTGGACTGGGACACGTCTGCACTCTTTAAAGCCGAACCTCAAACTGAAGAATCGAAGGTAAGCATGCTGTAATGCCATTCAATGGGGTTTTCAACTTATGTTGTTAAATCAGTCATTTTTTTTAATTTTGGCCCCAAATTTTCAACATGGAGTTCTTGGGAGCACACCTCATGAAAACTTTCACTGTCACTTCATTACTTGGGCCTGAAAGGTGATTTTGCAGTCTCTGTGCGGAATCACCTTTCGGGACCAAGTCATGAAATGACCATGGCACTGTTCATGATGTGGGATCTCACACAGCCTATGTTGCAAATTTGGTGAAAAAATTCCACAGAATCACTGTGTTATGAACATACATTGTGCAGTTTCTATGCACACTCCAAACTTTGCCAATTTTTAATATTTTTACTCTACATTTTCAGCAGTACCATTTGTTCATACCTCCTTTTTGACAGTGCAGCTGTCATTTATCACATCTTGCCAGAAACATGTTTTCGCACCTGTAGCACAGAATGGCACAGTCACTCTGTGAAATCACCTTTTGGGACAAATGAACAAAATGACATTGGCCCTCTTCATAAGGAAGGGTTCCAAAAAGGCCATGTTGAAAATTTGGTGTAACACCTCCAAAAAATGGCCAAGTTACACACGGGCGTTCAATAATTTCTAAGCACTCGTAACTTTGCTCTGTTGGCAGCTCGTCACAGTCCTATTGGCTCTGGCCAAGTTTGTTTGTGACTATAACAGTTAAGGTAGAAAAGGCTATGTTAAAGCCTAACATTTGCAGCATAATACCACAGCCCTATCTGCAGATTAATAATGAATCTGTTGTTGAATGCCACTTGTAAAGTTTTGTAAACCAGTTTTCATGACTTGCAAATTCACGCTCATGAGATACAGCTTCTGCTTTTGTGACTGTCTCAAAATGGGAAAATATACATGACTTTGCAGGGACATGCACAAAGCAAGCCACAAGTCCAGGCCAGCTACAGGTCTGGACACCTGTGTGATGATGCAGTTACATCTGCTTTGTGTATGGCAATATGCAAAGCAATCTACAGTTTCTGGGACATGCTTGAAAAGGCAGCTGCTTTGTGTATGGCCTGCAGGAACATATGCAACAAAAGGTACTATAGGTCTCTATCTCAAAAGGCAGAAAATTAATTGCAAAAAAACTAGGTTAATGCACAAGTGAAAGTGTATTATTAAAGCAAAAAAGTAAAGAAATGCGATGTTAGGTTTTTTTTTGTAACCCTTACTTTGCCAACCCCATATCCAACCACCAGGAATCCCATCAAACTAACTACTAAAACACAAGTTTCATACACGTGTTTTAATATGGCTGATCTAGAAAAGAACTATAGCACTTACCGCTGCAGCTAGTGAAGATAACAGTCAAGACATGTTTCAAAGTTGCAATTAAAATTGTTATTCTGGTACAAAAACATAGTCAAGCTGTACCAAAAATAAGGTGTGAGTGAGGCCTCTGAACCCTGACGTTTTGTGCCTGTGCTTGGCACTTTTTTAAGGGGATATATACTGTATACCTACTATCCAGAAGACCACTAAAATATAACCAGTGTTCCCTCATTTACATCTGTTTTTGTTCACGTGCATCCTGCAGACCATTGGTCCATCTGCACGAATTAAACTGGTAGCTGTTACTTGCAGTTGTAGTAATGGTGGGACTTCTGGATAGTAAGTATATTCCCTTGAAAAAGCACCAAGTGCAGGTGTGGAATGTCATGGTTCAGAGGCACCACTCACACCTTGCTCTGTTTCTGCTGGCACATTCGTATGTCCATATCTTTGTATATTTTTGGCACAGCTTGACTATGTTTTTGTATCAGAAAAAAATATGTTGATAACTGCAACTTTGAAGCATCTCTTGGCTTTTTCTGATGAGAAGTTTCCATGTTTTTGCTTACTGAACCCACATTTAGCCCTGTAGCAGCATAGCCATTTTTTCTTCATGTGTTAAAAATTGTCAGACTGGATGGGCCTCTGGGACTTTTTCTACCATCATTTTCTGCGTTTCTCTTTCTATGTTAATCATAAATAAATAGAGTACAAAGAATACAGTTACACAACAATACAAACACAACATTTGTATGTTGTGAGACACAAGGATTCCAAAACAAGCCTGGGACAATGTGTGTGGTATTGCTGCTGTTTCATGAGTAGCCCATAGGATTACTTGCAAAGCAAGCAAAAGGTAGATATACAGTCGATAGACAGAATTGTATTTATATGGCACTTGTCCTCAGCCCAGAGTGATTCACAAACAAAAAGAAATTAAGAAATCAAACAAATCATTAAATTAACATAAATATATAAACATGTTACAATTTAAATACAGTTTACAAATTTAAATTTAAAACTTTTCCCTTCTATTCAGGCCATGTATCAATTTCCTGAACAAGCTATTCTAAAAATCGAGGGCTTTAGTTTAGATTTAAAACTTCCACAGAGGAAGAGGCAGTATGTTCCACCACCCGTCCCCCAGCCCCCAAACCGAGCCAACAACTTGCATAGCCCACCACTCATCACCACAGCCAGCTGCCAACTGAGCTCCCAATAAGCAATCTACTGTATACAGTACATTCCCATTGAGTGGCAACTTGCTATCACTCAATGGGATGTACTGAATACAGTGCATGCTCATTGAGAGCTCAGTCAGTGGCTGACTGTGGTGGTGAGTGGTAGGCTGTGCCAGTTGCCTGCTTAGTTTGGGGATTGGGGCAGAGTGGGGTGGTGGAACACTGCCTGCTGGGGTGGAGGTCCACTATACCACCAATGATGTTGTAATATTGCATAATGGGGGATCAGGAAGGGAGAGCAACTAGACCACCAGAACATATGTATATGTATAGCCATTAGTGACATCGGGGATCGGGGATGAAGGGCAACTAGACCACCAGGACATATGTATATGTATAGCCATTAGTGACATCGGGGATCAGGGAGAGAGGGCCTCTAGACCACCAGGACATATGTATAACCATTAGTGACATCGGGGATTGGGAAGGGAAGGCCACTAGCCACCTGGAAATATGTATATGTATAGCCATTAGTGACATTGGGGATTGGGAATGGAGGGCGACTAGACCACCAGGACATATGTATATAGCCATTAGTGACATCAGGGATTGGAGAGGGAGGGCCACTAGACCACCAGGAAATATGTATGTATGTATATATATATATGTGTGTGTGTGTGTGTGTGTATATATAGCCATTAATGACATCGGGAATCAAGGAGGGGGTGTTTACATCCATTAAAGGGGGATCAGAGCTTGAGGGGTGCTGCTCGCTACCAGGAACAGGCTAGGGTGGCGCATAGCCACCCCACAGCTTGCAGCATGCTCTCTGGATGCACCGCCTGTTTGGTGCACAGCCAGAGTTGCCACAAGCTGTGGGACTTTGCCACCAGGACCCTGCCCAATAGAGAATCAGCGGCAGGGTCCCTGGAGTACCAGGCTTTGATGCAAGCTGCCATTTGCCACAGCTTGCATCAGTCTAAGAGCTCTTTGAGAACTGTGCCCTATATCTTAAATAATGAGGGGTTGAAGCCTTGAGATACCTTAGTAATCATGTTGTTTTCTTGAACTGTTTCTTTACTCATCTTTTCATTGTATTCTTTTTTGGCAACTAGTTATAAAAAAGAACACAACGGAATTCTTATATTATGAAGTCATAAAATCATTACAGGCAAGACTGGCAGTATATTGTAATGGGAACTGCAAAATCTGTTTTCGGAGTTTTATAAAGTAGTAAAAGTTCCTTCCAGTAAAATACTATACATTTAAAAGAAATATGTGATTTTTCATAGCATGCGATCTTTTGTTCTGATTTAGCAAGTCATAACATCTTCCTAACCAGATTTTACTTGGGGAGAAAGACAGTCATGTTTTAAAAACTGTAAAATCATACAGATGGACCAAAATAATGCAAACATACAAAAGCCAAAGTTTGTTAAAAGAAGTATCTATTTATTTTGAAAAAGAAAAACATCTTTAGTTTCTCATTGAAATACACTGGGCTCCTAAATAGCTGGCAGTTTCTGACATCATAATATCAGAATTCTACTGATTTTTTTTACTAGCAGTTTGAGAAGTGAAGGTGAAAACCTACTTGTTTCACTGCACAAATATTTTATTATATAAGTAGACAATAATTACTAATGCAGCAAAACAGAATAAAGTAGTCGGCTGTCTATTAGAGGTGAACACACGCTCTTTAACGTGTATACACTGGGTACCAGGAGGAAAAGGGTGGGATACAACTGAACTATGCAAGCTCTTGTGAGGAATTAAAAAGATAGATTGTAAGTAAGGTTGCTTGGGTACTTTAAAATCCAATCCAAGTTAGTATAGTCAGATAATAGGATAATCTGTATCCGAATCTAACATCTGATCCTAGCCTCAGATGGCACTGGATGTCAGATTCAGATATCCTAATATCTGACTGTCGTAAGTCACTAAATAACATCCCCCGCCCTGTGATTAAATAGCCCCCCTTGATCCCACCCAAACCACTCTGTAAGCTCCAAGCTCCCTCCCCCCAAGCCATTGAAAACACGATACTGTCTAACAGTGTAATATAAAATAATTTATTACAGTGTTCCAACCATACCACGCTTGACTCCTTTCAATAAAAAACCTCACTAGGATAACAGAAGCCCACCTCCCCCTGCTCTGGCACAATCCACCCAAAAGTTACCCCGGCTGAATGAAGAACCCCCCTTCCAACAACCCCAGTAATCCCAATTCCCTTCTTCCCCTAAAAGTACCCCAAAAATTGTAGCAATACCTTTGGGTGAGAGACCTCCATGAGAGCTGGTTTCACCGTGGAGCAACTTGCACTCATTTTCAGTCCTGGTAGGTAAATGAATGATGATGTTCTCCTATGGTAATACCTGATTGGCTTACTATAGGAGGACATCACCATTAATTCACCTGCCTGGCCTGAAGATGAACACAAGCTGCTCCACTGTGGGACAGCATCTCACCAGAGGACACTCACTCACTGGTATTCCTATTATTTTTTGGTGCTCTGAGGGGAGGGAAGGGAGAAGTGGGGGAAAATGGGTATGAAAGGTGGGGGTTACTTAATTGAACTTTGGGTGGCTTTTGCCAGGGTGGAGGTGGCTGGCTCCTGAGTTAGCATGGGTGGGGGGATGGGTTTTTTATTATAAGGAGCTGGCAGTGTAGAGTCAGACACTGCAATAAATTATTTTATATTATGATACCAGACTGTATCATGCTCTCAGGGGCTTGGGGGGGGGAGGAGGTTGGGGATTATGGAGGGATATGGGTGTGGGATTTTATAAGTTGCAGGATGAGGGGGACTTGCACAGCAACTGGCAGGAGTGAGATAGATGCCAAATCAGATCAGATTTCTGAATCCAAATCTGATTTGGTATCCTAATATTTAGGATTTAGGATTTTCAGTGGCTTTATCTGAAAATCCCAAATGCTATTTTTTTCTGAATTCCAAGGTATCCATTCAGCAAAACGGATATCTGAGCAACCTTATTTGAAAGGACTTGATCATGAAGAATGAGGACATAGGTGGAGACTGGCTGGGGGAGGAGAGTCAAGAGGGACATGAAGAAGTTCCTCACGAAGCAGATGGCAAGCAAATGGAACAGACTCCCAGAGAGAGGGTTGAAGCCAGCACTGGCGGGCTTTAAACTTGGAACAGAAATAAGGTAATAGTGGATCCCACAGGCAGAAAAGGGGAAGGGACGCCTGGTGAATAGGGTGACAGTCAGCCACTAGGACAATCAGATCTCTAAATCTAGAATAATGTTAGGCTGACCATGGAGCTAGGCAAAGAAATGGACAGATTGGATAGACCTCTGGATCTTTTTCTGCCAACACAATCTATGCTTCTATGTCTCTGTTTCTATAGACAGTATTTTTTAAATGAGATGGGAACTTATACTTGGTGTCAAGGCCAACCTTCCCTCTCTCAGTAACCCAGGTTATAACTGTGTGAGTGGTATTAACATGCTGACTGGCAGTGGCTGCTGCATGTTTACCCCATACAGTCCCTGCACTGCCAGTATCTACCTCATTGCTTCATAAAATACTTGTGGCTCAACGTTTATGAAAGGTGCTATTTAGAACCAAATTATATTTTGTTCTAATCCCTGATTGCTTCCTGTTCATATCCCTCCTATAACATCAAGACTGAGACCCTCTTCATCTGAAATGATGACACAATCCTGTTATCTTCACCATTCATTGCCCCCCCGATAAGCACAGGCATATTAAAGTTGTGAACCACCCACCCCCCAACAGTCAAAGATCACGCTTACAGCAAACTCTTCAAATGAATTAAACAATATAGGATTTTGGAGTGAACAGGCTTTGTTTTGAAGATGAAAATCCGTGGGACTGAAGAAGGCATCCACGCACTGCCTGGGGAAAATCATCATTAATCTGTGTTGAGCCAGTGATAAAGACTAAGATCTCAACTCCTGACAAAATGACTGCTCCATCTCTCTACTGAGGGTATAATGGGTGCTACACAATCACATAGGCACAGACACTGTACATATACATGATCATGCATACACTCCAGTGCACATACACATTTAAATGCTAACACACAAGACATTCATGCACAAGGTAGCAGTATTATCTACACTAACACTTTACTCACATATTCATATATACTGTATACACATCTATACATGAGGACCTTACAATTTACAACAGAGAAACACTCAAAAGTCACACATATTTCTTTATTTAGTTTTTTGTTTACCAGATAAGTGCACTAGGCAGACATCCCTGTTTCAGGCATGACTCATGAGGTTATATACAAAGATCAGATTGCAAAGATTGATACAAGGAAATGGCAATTTGTGTGACAGATATGGGCAAGTATACAGTAAGTTATACATCTATTAACTACAACAGAAGAGAATATGATGTCATATATAAACCATAAACAAATGCAGAAGCAACAGCATGTCCACAGTGGACATAGAGAGTTTATGTTTAAACAGTATACATGATCATACATAAAATGTATGTAGGATATAACATGTTTATTTGCATAACAATATTAGTAACCTAGTAGTGCAGATCAAGGGTAGGAGCACTTGGATACACTAAGCAGGTATTTATGGTACCTACACATGAGGTACACATCATTTTATGTACACACATTAGGATAACTCACATATCTATGATGTGCATTGTATATGCAGACTATATACACTCACAAGTCTTACAGCTAACACTCACAAGTACATATCTGAGGTACACACCTGGAAAGTATGCATATGAGGAAAACATGATGCAAACCAAAAAAACATCAGCAGATAGTCCTTTTCCTTCTCAAGCTTGGCAGATTGGCATAGCCTTCCAACCCCCCTCCCCACCGCCACCACCACCAATGAACTCATAACCTTCCTACAGTCAAAAGGTTGTTTCCTGAGCAGGTCAAAGATTAATGTACTGTAGATGCCCTCACTACTGAAACTCACTCTAGTCCACCACCCCCGATATATACTATAGATGCTTGGCTTCTTTAGAATCCATTTCATTTAGCATCCATTGGAATTCAGAAATTCTGACTCTGATTCCATTCCATTCCCCATGACACACCATAGGCATAAAGTTTTGGGTGGCTTCCATGCTCAAGACCCCCAGGAAGCTGCCCCAGAATTTGTATGCAACCCTACCATACACGGTCTGTCTTGTTTTAATATTTATTTTTTATATCTGGCTGCATTCACCGGTTCACATGGGGGAAGACCGGCACATGCACAATCACTGATTTTATTGTTTTTTCCATGTGTGAATGTCAATGATGAAGCGGAGGGGCCCCGGGCAGGCAGAGGAGCATCAGCAAGGGGAGACTGTGCATGTCTGCTACAACATTAGAAAGAGAGCATGGAGGATCATGTGGTGCTGCATTAAAGGGTCAGATGACCCAGACGAGAGTCTAGGTAAGGGCCAGGGACTGTCCATTTGCGGTCTCAGTCCCATCATGTCCAACTCCAGTGACTGATATAAGTGACAGCCTAAGAGATGGAAGGGGGCTGGCATCAAATCATAAACGGACACCAATAGTAATTGTCCTTTATAGTACTTACTGACCAGCCCCCTCCTTTTCTCTCAAACGTTGAAGCCACACTGTCTGAGCTCAGCGCGCCACATTACATTTTTTTGCCTGCCTGATTTGAGGTGCATATGTGTGGATAGTCAGAGGCTGATACTGAGAGGGAGTAGTTGAAGAACTTGAGTCAAGTTCAATACAAAAGCTCTTTTAAGAGCTGATCTACCCTCAATTTTAAATCTGCCTGTCTGCTAGCTGATAAGTTAGTGTAGGCTGTCTCTTATGTCAGCTTCATAACCTCAGCAACAAGCACTTAAAGGAATATCTGTGTAGACTGGCCTTACTGTTGCTGCTGCTTTCTGGCAATATTCACCCCAACCCTGGCCCTCCACAACTTACAGCATACCCACAGTCATCTACTGGGTTACTTAAAATTGCCTCACTTAATATATGCAGCTTCCTCCCCAAAATGGACGTACTGAATGCATGGATCTTACAACATAACCCAGATGTCCTCTCAATCGTAGAAACATGGCATTCTCCAAAAGTAGCGGATGCTTCAATTTCCATCCCAGGCTACACAGTCTTTAGACAGGATCGTCTCTCCAAGCATGGGGGCAGTTGTGTGATCTACCTCCGAAACAACCTTCAAGATCTCATCCTAACTCTGCCCAACACTGATGACCATATGCAAGCCCTTGCCATAAAAGTGCTTCTAGGTGCACACAATAAAACTCTTACTGTGTTTTCAATCTATATTCCTCCCACACAAACATAGAAACATAGAATTTGATGGCAGATAAGGACCGCTTGGCCCGCCCAGTCTGCTCATTTCCTTACCTAGTGGATAAGCTGCAGATCCTAGTTAATCAGCAGCCTACTTCTTCCTACCCCAACCCCCTAGAATTGCCTTATGACTGTCCCATGCATGCTTGAATTCCACCACTGTTTTTGACTCCACAACCTCCTCCGGAAGGCCGTTCCATGCATCCACAACCCTCTCTGTGAAAAATACTCCTTAAATTACCTCTGAGCCGCCCCCCCCTCTATCTTCAAATTGTGCTCCCTTGTTCTTGCATATCTTCAAATTGTGCTCCATTGTTCTTGCACACCTCTTTTTTTGAAAGATGCTACTCTCTTGGACTTTGTTGATTCCCTTGAAGTACTTGAAAGTTTCTATCATGTCCCCCCTCTCCCTCCTTTCCTCGAGGCTATACATATTAAGCTCCTTAAGTCTCTCTTCATATGTCTCCTGGTGCAGACCCTGCACCATTTTAGTTGCCCTCCTCTGACAGTTTCCATCCTGTCTATGTCCTTAGGAGATTGGGTCTCCAGAACTGCATGCAGTACTCCAGATGGGGTCTCACCAGCTGTCTGTACAGAGGGATAATAACTTCCTGTTTTCTACTGGTGATGCCTCCTATGCATCCCAGTATCTCCCCACCCTCCTTGCTGCCCTCTCACATTGCTTGCCCACCTTTAGGTCATCTGATATGACTACCCCCAGTCCCTTTCAATTTTTGTTGTTGTTAGTATCTCACCCCCCATTGTGTACTCTTCCCCTGGGTTTTTGTTTCCCAGGTGCATTACCTTGCACTTCTTAGCATTGAATCTAAGCTGCCATACATTTGACCATTCCTCTAACCTTGCCAAGTCCTTTCTCGTCCTTTCCACCCCACCTTGTGCATCAACTCTGTTGCAGATCTTTGTGTCATCTGCAAAGAGACATACTTTTCCTTCCAGTCCCTCTGCAATGTCGCTTATAAAGACATTGAAGAGGACTGGTCCTAATACTGAACCCTGCGGTACCCCACTAGTAACCCCCCTTTCTTCAGAGTGGACTCCATTTAGTATTACTCTCTGTGTCCTATTCTCCAGCCAATTCTTTACCCAGGCTGTCATCTTGGGACCCACTCCCAGGCTGGCTAACTTGCATATTAATCTTTTGTGTGGGACTATGTCAAATGCCTTGCTAAAGTCTAGGTAGGCCATGTCCACAGCCCCTCCCTGATCTACTACTTTGGTCACCCAGTCAAAGAAATCTATCAGATTTGTCTGGCATGACCTTCCCGCTGTGAATCCATGCTGCCTTGGGTCCTGTGCCCCTCTGGCCTCTAGATACTCGACAATTCTTTCCTTCAGAAGTGATTCCATCATTTTCCCTACCACTGAGGTTAAACTAACAAGTCTGTAGTTTCCTGCTTCTGCCTTGCTCCCACTTTTGTGAAGGGAATCACATCTGCCCTCCTCCAGTCCTCGGGTACCACCCCATCCTCCCATGATTTGTTAAAGAGGGTAGTCAGTGGTGTCACTAGTTCTACCCTTAGTTCTTTAGAATTCTGGGATGAATCCCATCAGGCCCAATTGCTTTGTCCACCTTCAGTTTTAAGAGTTCTTTCAGAACCCTTTATTCTGTAAATGGGCTGGTATCAACTTCTGTATCCAGAGTGTTTCTACTGTTTGTTTTAAGTACCTCCCCTCTTCCTTTGTAAATACTGAGCAAAATATTTGTTTAGTATCTCTGCCTTTTCACGGTCACCCTCTGCCCACCCTCCTCCCTTTATTAAGCCTCACTATCCCTCCTTGGTCTTCCTTCGGCTCCTGATGTACCTATAAAAGGTTTTATCCTCTTCTTAACTGAGTTGGCTATCTTTTCCTTGGTTTGAGCCTTTGCTGTTCTGACTGCCTTTCCAGCTTCCTTTGCTTTAACTGATACAGTTCTCTGTCCTGCTCCTTCTGTGATTCCTTGTACTTCCTGAATGCTTTCTTTTCTCTTGAACCTTCACTGCCACTTCCTTTGAGAACCATAGTGGTTTCTTACATCATTCGTTTTGTTTATTTGCTTCACACAAAGGCTTGTTACCTCTGTGATGGCAGTTTTTATTATTTCCCATTGTTCTTCCACCCCTCCTTCCTGCCCATTTGTTAGTGCATTCCTTAGGCACTCACCCATTTTGGCAAAGTCAGCCCTCCTAAAGTCCAGTACTTTTGCCTTTGTATCGCTTGACTGTATTGCTGTGTTTATTGTGAACCATACTGTTCGATGGTCACTAGTTCCCAGATGGCTACCCACTTAACTACATCTGTGATCCTCTCTTCATCTCCATTTGAGAGAACCAGGTCTAAGATTGCTCCCTCTCGAGTGGGCTCCAATACTAGTTGTCTAAGGCATGCCCCATGTAGGGCATCTAGAATAACCCCACTCTTCGAAGTGGCTGCTGCAACTGCACTCCAGTTAACATCTGGCATATTCAGATCACACATCAGCAATATCTCTTTCTGCCATTCTAAGTATACTTTCTGTCATTTCCTGTCCATTTCCTCCCCTGAGAAGGGGGTTCTCATACAACCCTGTGCGGATTGTGGTGCCATTGCGGTCTCCAAATTTACCCACAGTGCTTCTTCTCTTCCTGTTTTCCTTTTGTTCTGTTGCTTTGATTCCTTCCCTTATGTAAAGAGCTACTCCTCCTCCTCTTTTACCCTCCCTGTCCATCCTGTAGATAGTGTATCCTGGTATGTTTACGTCCCAGTCATGGTTTTGTGTGTACCATGTTTCTGTGACTGTCACGATATCCAGATGTTCCTCCTCCATCAAGGCCACTAATTCAGGAAGCTTGTTACTCAGACTATGGGCATTGGTACTCATTGCTCTCCATTTTTTTATGGCTCTACCTTCTTTTGCAGCATCCCCCACTGACCTTTCTACCTCGGTCTTTTTCTCATTTAGTACCCTGTTTTGTAGGGAGAGGCTGGGATTTTTCTGCAGCTTATCAGTGCCTCCCCCCTTGACTAGTTTAAAAGCTTGCCAATGAGGCATTTAAACCGATTGCTCAAAAGACTTGTTCCCTTCCTGGACAGATGCAGACCATCCTGCCAGTATAGGCTGGTGTCCCTCCAGTGGAACCCCAGTTCCCAATGAAGCCAAACCCTGTGCTCCACACCATTTTTCAACCATTCATTAAACTGCATGGTGCAAAGTACCTCGCCTCACTCATGCCATTGACAGGCAGCACCTCAGAGAAGGATACTGTATGTGCTACTTGTCTTAGGACCCTCCCAATTCTACAAAGTCCTTCTGCACTGCTCTAATCATGATGAGCCAGTCATTTGTCCCTAGGTGGACAATGATGTCCAGCTCAGACTCCCGTCGGCTGTTCTCGTGATCCTGAGGATGCTTCCTGTCCCTCCAAGCCATGGCACCAGGCAGGCACCTAACTTCAGTTTTCCTGCCCCCAGTTCTATCCCCTAATAATTGGGTCCCCCAGGAGTTGCTTCCTTCCTTTCCTTGTGGTGTCCTCTGCCTCCTTCCTGTGGGCCTCCCTTGTGACAGTTGTCCTCAGCCTCCTTAGTCTCCTCTGCGGGTGCATCCATAGGGGAGCTATGCTCCCCCAGAATGGTGTATGGATTGTGGAGTGGAACAACTGACTGGGTGTGCCTCTGTTCCACCATCCTCACCCTCCCTGAGCCCACTGTGGTCCAACTGCTGTGCTTTCTTCGCAACCTCTGGGGTAGTGGTGGTGGCTGTGGTGCTCCCTGGATGGGGGAGGTTCCCTTCCTACTGTCCGGTGTGGCCTGAAGATGGGCAACTTCCTCCCTTCCTGCCTCCTGCTTTGATTCACTCCTGGAGTGTTTTGGCTCTCTGAGTCTTAATTCAGAAATTATCATGTTAGGAGATTTCAATATCAATTGGTTCTCTCCTGACACAAGCCCTTTCAAAGATGCAGTTTCAGCAGTTCACCTCACCCAGCTAGTCGAGTCCCCCACTAGAATCAACTATTAAATGGGGACCGGTACCTTACTGGACTGGGTGCTCTCTAACCACCCTGATCATATATCGGACACGACCATACTCCCAGATGCCTACAATGACCACTCCCCAGTCTTGTTTCATTGGGCGAACAAATTCTCTAAACCACCCACCAGAACAATTACCACCAGGGTACTCATCTGTGGGCATCTTGAATCACTAAAAGCTGACCTGAGTAATCAGGACTGATCAATGGTTTACAAAACTAACAACGTTGACATTGCCCTTGACCAATTAATTCTTCAGTTCTTCAGTTCAACACTATATGTGATAGGCACGCCCCCCATAAAAAACGTAAAATCAAAGGCCATTGTAATCCGTGGTTTTCTCCAGACCTCCTTGATCTTCTGAATGCCAGGGACCATCTATGGCACAGGTCTGGGTCCCTGTGTAACTAGACCAACATCCAGAGGTACAAAGTGACTAGAAACAACTGCATGAGGGCTATTCGTGCAGCTTAAAAATCAATATTATAAGGAAGTGCTCTGTCGGACCTGGAATGATGGCAGAAAATTTTGGACTAACCTTAAAAAGGTCACTGGGAGAGACCTCAGATCTGCCCCTACCATGCTTAACATTGATGGTGTACCCTCACTTGACCCCAAACTTATTGCTAACACTTTTAATAATGCCTTCAAGGACCTGAGTGGTGTCCTGGCACCTGGCCACTTCGCTCACCCTCTCACAAGTGACTACTCAAGGAAAGAGACTCTGCACCCTTCTCATCCTCCTTTCTACTTCAAAACCCTCTCAGCCAGGAACTACTTACTCAAGGTATTAGGGAAATCAAGATTTAGTGGTGACACCCTGGATCTTAAGTTTGTAGCCTTTACGCTGGATGAAATTCTGTCACCTCTAACATGTATTATTAACATGTCACTTAGATACTCTCAATTTCCTCAGAAATGGGAAATCTGCCACTGTGACACTAGTTCATTAGTCTGGGGATCGCACAATTACTGGGAACTACAGGCCTATCTCTATCCTGCCCCCACTCTCGAAAGCTATTGAGCGTATAGTGGCTAACCAACTGGTTGAATACTTAGAAAACTATCAGCTACAATGCCTGCAACAGCATGGGTTCAGAAATGGTCATAGTACTACTACTGCCCTTCTGGAGTTCACAGGCTTTATTCACCACTCTTTAGATCAAGGACACCTGGTCGGTGCTGCTTTCATTGATTTAACCGAAGCTTTCGACACAGTGAATCATGCTCTCCTGGTTGAACAGCTTACCACCATTGGCCTAGCATGTGACTGCATAGCCTGGTTTGAAAGTTACCTGTACAACCGTACACAGCAGGTGAAGATTGGTAACACCCTCTCGGATACCAGACCTGTCCTACCTGAAGTTCCTCAAGGGTCCATCTTGGGCCCTCTTTTATTTAGCATTTTCCTCAGCAACCTTCCTTACTCCTGTCAGGGTCACATCCTTTTACACTCCTGCACAAAAAAAGTGAAAAATGCCAAGGCTGCCTTCTATACAGCTGAACTGGATGCCTCCTACCATAACCCTGCCAGATTCTGGGGGACCATTAAGGGGATCTTAGGACAAGATTCTACCCCTGTCTTACCACCCAAAGTGCACCTAAACAATGTGGATATCACTGATAAGCAAGAAATCTTGAATGCCTTCAACAATCATTTCACTACAGCTGGCCTAGCATTCGACTCCTCTCCAGCAAATCTAATGCGGTCACAATTAAACTTCCAGTCTACTGAGGGACAAAAGGCTGCTTCCACATTTTCCTTCAAGCCAATACCATTAAAACAAGTAGAAGACCTACTACTCCACTTGGATACAACTAAAAGTGCAGGTGCAGACTCTCTGGACCCCTATTTTCTAAAAGTTGCACTGCACGCCTTAGCAGCCCCCCTAACTCACCTTTTCAATTTGTCACTAGCCACTGGATCTATTCCTACAATATGGAAAACAGCTCAAGTGTTTCCCCTACTCAAGGTAGGTGACCCCATGGACCTCAATAACTATAGGCCCATATCCATCTTACCAGTATTGTCCAAAATGCTTGAAAAATTAGTGAACAGCCAATTAAGTGCCTACCTTGACACCAATAATCTCCTTAACCCAGCTCAATCTGGGTTTAGATCCATGCACAGCACCATCTCTGCCTTAGCAAAAAGTTACTAATGATTGGCAGACTGAATTAGACAAAAGAATAATATCTGTGCTGTATTTCTGGATTTAAGCAAAGCCTTTGATACTGTGGACCATGAACTACTAATCCTCTCTACATTCCATAGGCCTCGACTCAGTCTCTCTTCAATGGTTCAGATGCTACCTCTCCGGTAGACTACAGCATGTAAAAAATGAAGGTGACCTATCTACCTCAAAACCACTCCTAAGAGGTGTACCACAAGACTCCATCTTGGGCCCTATCCTCTTTTTCATTTATATCAATAATATTGACTCCAACCTCACCAAATATAATATTCACCTTTTTGCAGATGATACTGTCCTATATGTCAGTAATCCTACACCATCAAAAGCCTGTGAACTTTTACAATCTGAGTTCTCTCTGCTGCAGCACAAACTACTAGAAAAGAAACTCCTACTGAATGCCAAGAAAATGAAAGCCATGTTCTTCTCCTCCAAGAGCTTCTCTTCCACTGTCACACCAAACACCCTTCCTCAATTATCTACCATCCTTGGTGAAAGTCTGGACTATGTGGATAAATTTAAATATCTTGGGGTTTGGATTGACACTAGACTTGACTACACTAGCCACATTGATGAACTCCTGAAGAAGCTCAGGCAGAGACTTGGCCTATTTTACAGAATAAAACATTACCTAACCAGAGATTCTAAACAAAGATTAATCCTGGCATCATTCCTATCCCTCATTGATTATGCTGATTTCCTGTATAGTCACTGCTCCCTTTCCCACTTAAACAAACTGGATACCTTGTATCATAGAGCTCTTAGATTCATTACAGACCTTCCATTCAGCACCCACCATTGCTCTCTCTATACTGCAGTCGGCTGGACATCCCTACATCATAGAAGAAACAAAAATGCTGCTTTATGGATCTACAAAGCTCTAACAAACAAATTACCATCCTACATCTCAGATTGTTTTACCCAGGTCATATCCAGACCATATGCCCTAAGGAACAATAAACTCATCATGCTGAAGATACCTATTACCTGTACCCGGCATGGGAGGGCTGCAATCAGCTACTCCCTAGCACTTATTTGGAACTCTCTTCAAAAGATCCTGAAGTTGAATACCCTCATTCCATTAGCATCCTTCAAAAGCTATATACTAGTCTCTTTCCAGAGCCATGCAACTGTTTCCATAAGGCCTAGTCCTATCACAACCCACCTTTCTCCACACCCCTTTTTTTCTTTGCACTTCCACCTTTAATTTTGTTTTGTAGCCTTCACCCACTTATCTCATACCTGACCTTATTCCCAAAATCCCATCACCCGCTTTAATCTTTCATTACTGTCTTATTTTGTTCCTTTTATTATAACCCATTCTTTGGCTCATTGCTTTGTATATATGTGAATATTCTTGCATCTGTTCATTTATAATGTCTTTGTTTTTTGTATTCAATCTGTATCTTGTATTTGTGTAAAAAATGTACCTTTATATTGTTATGACCAATCAGGTCCATCTTGTAAATGAGCTATGCTCAATGATGCTCGCCTGAATAAATAAAGATTTTGGTTGATTGATTGATTGATTGATTGATTTTATATGCTGATGATGCTGTCCTGTTTACCAGTGATCCAGACCCTAAGGTTCTTGAATCTAGGCTGCAGAGTAATTTCGTAGTCATAGAAAGATGGTTCCATAAGCACAAGTTAGTTATGAAATACAACAAGACTAAAACTATGCTGTTCTCCAGCTCCCAAAATAGGCACAGAAAGTACCCTCTTTCTATCACCAATAAAGAGGTATCTCCCCTGGAACTAGTTCAGCTCTTTAAATATCTAGGGATTACTATTGACAGTACGATGACCTTTGTCTATCACATTGACAACATTGTTAAGGCTATTAACACCCACACTGGGTTACTTTATAGGCATAAGCAATGCTTGACTCCAGATGCTCTTAATCTGGACATTCAAAACTCTCTTGTCTCACTTATTGATTAGGGCTTACCAATTGATGGATCAGCTACTGAAACAACTCTTTGCCACATCATAGTTGCACTCAACAAAGCATGCCGGCTCCTTACTGGCTCAGCCTGTCTTTCCCATACCTGCGATATGTACGCTCAGGCTAACTGGCTCCAATTCAAAGGTAGACTCATGTACCAAACATGTTTACTGTCCAAAAAAGTAAGCTTAGGCAAAATGCCCCCAGGAGTGCAAAAGTTTATTACCCCCACTATCAACCGTCATTGCACCAGAGGCTCTACTAGCCAGATTTTTAATACACCCCGCTGCTGCACTTCTTTGGGACAAAGGTCCTTTGCCTACCGTGCCCCTCTATGTATGAACTTGCTGCACCATGACATCACTTCAGCATCCACCTTGGGCTCCTTCAAGGTTAAACTTAAGCAACTGATGCCAGTTGCGACTGTTTCCAATAACCTTCCTTCTTGTGACCAGCACTTATTCTAACCTTATGCTATCCTGACCTTATGCATAACTGTTCTCAGCATGTAAAAAACTGTTCTAAGTTGCTAATCATTTTCCTTCATATTTCCTCTTCATCCCTCTACTCTTTCCCCTCACCTCTCTATGGCTTTCCCCCATCCCCCCTCCCCCCGGTATATCTTGTGAGCTCCCTTGCTCACTTTAAAATGCTTTGTCCCATACCTTCTCACCTCTGATGAGGCCCCTGGGCTGATGTCATCCCTTACCTTGTTGATTATTAGATATTAGAGTGAGTCTGTTCTCATTTCCTGTAAAGGGCCATTTCATAAGACCCCACCCCCTCTAATATGACCCTTTGAATTCCAGGTTTTAATCAAATATGCACCATGACATATATTGTACAATGCCACATGTATTAGAACTTCTCTAGTTACACACTTTTGTAATGTCTTGCATAATTCCTTATTTTGTTTGTTCTCCGTCTCATACTTTCCCAATTTGTATTGCTCATCTGACATGGAACCTATGAAATGAGATTGTTCTCAAAGGTGTTATCCAAAATTTCAATAAATAAAAATAAAAAAGGCTGAAAAAAAATCAAGTAGATACTGGCCCACCAGCACAGTGGTAGTGGTACCGCTTGAGATGCTGGCAATGCAAGTTCAGGAATGGGCTCAGGTTGTCAGAGGCCCAGCCAGAGGAGGAGGATTGAGCATCCCAGGACTGCTGGTCTTCTCTGGGGGGTGGGGGGAGTCATGGCTCGGTGCATGACTAGCCTATAGTGGTGGCTGGAGGATCAGCATGCCCGTGCTCCATGTATGAGATGGAGCGTGATGGACGCTGGCTTTCTCCTTGGCATCAATGCATGTCGTGTCTCTGGGGGGTGTACTAGAAAAAACACTCTGTCCCACGTGACACTGACAAGGAGATCAGAACATTGGCCTCTGCCCACCAGCTCAGCAGCCTGAGGATAGAGCACAATGAGGACAAGAGGTACGGTTGCAGGGGGTCTAAGCCCAGGGGTGCTCCCTCCCACTTTGTCCTTATCTGGTGGGTAAGACAAGGCTTTGTGGGGGGTCCTCCTATGGGACTGTGGGGCTCAGTGGGTTAGGTCTGGTGACAGTGACAGGCTGAGGGGGGGAGAAAAAAGAAGTTACAAAAAAATTGAGTAGCAGAAAGAGAGGACACATAGTGAGGGGAGGGAGAGATGTGAACCAGATGGCAGGATCAAGCAGATGCAGGACTGAGCTTGTTCAGCAATAAAATAATAATAAAAAAATAAATATTGGTCTGAAGGACGAATGGTGAGGGGAGGGAGAGCCGCCAGCCCAGACAGCAGGATCATGCAGGACTGGACTAAGGTCATGATAAGGAGGAAGCCAGGGAGGAAACTTAAAACAAAAGCTTAATACTGAGGTAATTCTGATAAGGAGGAGGGAGGGAGGAGGAGGAAACTCAAAATCAAAAGCTGAGAAGCTCTGTCACACACAGTAATATTAGAAAAAAATAAATAATACTGTTCTGAGAGTGAAACAAAGGATGAGTGGGTTAGAGGAGATACAACTGCAGGAGCAGCAAGACTGAGGTTCTTCTCATAAGGAGAGGAAGGAGGAAAAAGGAATCTTAAGAGCTACTGTCTGCTCACATCAATAAAAAAATACAGCTGAGAGAAAGGACAGGTGGTGAGGGGAGGAGCAGCAGGACAGAGGAGGCTCTGATAAAGAGAGGGAAGAAACAAAATCAACTGCTCCTAGCAGCAATATTAAACAACCATTTGCAATGCCGAATGTTGTCTTGCTGGCACTGGCATTGGTTGTGCAGGAGTTAGAGAGATGCATAATAGGAATGGCAGTGAAGTATTAAACTGATGCCAATCCCACTCCCACCCTGCAGAGACTGACAGGCATTGGGGTGTACCTTTGAGTCGTCGGCCATAACGCTCATTTCATTTCACCTCACCCTACCCTGCAGACACTGACAAGTGTGCCTTGTGGACTTCGAGCCTTATGCTCACCCCATTCCATAAGGAAATACGCTGAGATGGGTGCAGTATAGAAGAATGGAGTGAACTTTTGGGTCGAAGAGTCCAAGGCACATCTGGATGCATGTGTTTTTTTTTTCAGATCTAGTGGGATAGGATTTTTGGAAGCTATGCACAAGTTTGTCACCCAAATTATCCCCTCTTCTGTATTCCATTCTTGGAGGTACTACAGTGGCCTACTTCAGGAGCATATCTGATCTAAGAATTTGCCAGTTTTGTTTAAGGACTTCTTCAATTTCCCTAGAATGTCTGCTGTAAGTGTATACAAAGTTTAATCTATCTGTAGTATATTGGTTAACCTTAGTTACAAGGAGGTCCTCTCTCCTTGTATTCAGAGCATTCTCAAATACCCTGGTCACACTGGTATTAGAGTATCCCCTTTTGATAAACCTCTGGCACAGATTTATTTATTTATTGAAATGTTTCACCAGGATGGCACACTAAACAACATGTTGCTTGTCTCACGGTGTGACCTGGGGGCAGGGGGTTATATAGGGTTATGAAGGATGATAAGTTACAATAGTATGTGGGTAGTACAAACAGTACAACATTGTAAGATTATGCAACAGTTGGAACACAAGGTATTATACAATAAACAGTAGTGGAACATTTGGTAAATTACAATACATGTCCAAAATCTTACAAAAGAACATATAAACGTACAAAACAGTAATAATGCAACAGAACCATTATAGTGCATGAGTGTACCAGGAGCAGGCTTGAGGTAGTATGCAAGTGCTGTTGAAGTAAAAAGGATGGGGTAAGTTGTGTACATGGGTGACTCAAGAGGGCAGGTGGAGAAGAGAGGGGTAGAAGCAAGATCTGAATATGAGGAGAAGGGGTAGCCAATTCCTGATTCCCTCTTCAGGATGTTGAGAACTCTGCTGGGGGGGGTCAGAGTAGAAAGGCAGAAACTGGGGATAGGTATTAAAGATGGTTAAAGCAGGAACAGCTGAGGGAGAGGTATTTGTGTAGGGCAGAGGTAAAGGAGTAGTTGGAGGAGGAGTGCCATATTTCAGAAGGGAGGGAACTTCAGATTTTAGGGAAGCAATGTGCGAAACCAGTCTGACCGATGAGGGTGGAGCGGCAAGGGACCGTCAAGGTGTGTGCATCATTAAATCTGAGAGAATGGGTGGGGGGACGTGGAGTGCAGAGAGTGGATGAGAGATAGGAGGGGAGCACTCCAAACCAGAATTTGGAGGTTAGTTTGGCACAGTGTGAGATGTGTCTGTGAGATAGTGGAAAGAAGGTCAGAGAGCGATAGAGTTCACAGTGGTGGAAGCAGGAAGGGGAGTCAAGAGCAGAGTGGCAGAAGGAGTTAAAAAGAGTGTCCAACTTGGTCAGGGAAGATTTGGGAGCAGCACCATAGACTACGTCACAATAGTCAAAGATGGGGAGTATCATCTTCTGGACAATTTCATGCCTCGCAGCCAGTGGGATACAACTATGATTCCTGTACAGAGCACCAAGTGTGGGGTGCAGTTTTTTCAGGATAGCATCGATATGCACAGAGAAGTTGAGGTGCTGGTCCAGTCAAACCCCCAAATATCTAAATGAGGACGTGTCCTCCAAGATGGTCCCATCAAGGGTGTGGAAGGTGGGTAGGGCCGGGAGCCTAGACAGTCTCTGCTTGGTGCCAAAGGTCATTGAGACTGTCTTGTTGGTGTTTAGAAAAAAACTGGTGAGAAGCAAACCAGAGCTGAACTTGGTTGAAGTCATGCTGTAAGCTGGTTTCCACAGCAGCAGGGTTTTTGCCGGAACTGTATAAAACAGTATTGTCAGCGTACATGTGAATAGATGAGGATGAGCAGGCTGTGGAAAGATCATTAAGAAAAATGGAGAAGAGTAGGGGACCAAGCACTGAGCCCTGAGGGACACCAGTGCTGATGGGGAGTGGAGATGAAATCAAGAATTCTCACTGATTGGGTCCTGCCAATGAGGAAGGATTTAAACCAGTTGGTGGCTGACAGAGCAAGACCAACTGAGGAGAGGAAATCAAGAAGCAGGGGATGGGAAACAGTGTTGAAAGCTTTGGCTAGGTCCACAGAGATGGCCGAGGTGATCAGGCCATTGTCCATCCCTGAAAGGATGGAGTCAGTAAGCCTGAAGAGGGAGGTGTTTGTTGAGTGATTCTTCCAAAAACCAGATTGGAAGGGGTTGAAGAAGGAGGAATCGGAGAGGAAGGGTGATATTTGAGAGAGAACTAAATGTTCTTGAAGTTTGGCAAGGGTAGGAAGGAGGGAAATGGAGCAATAGTTGCCAGGAGTGGATGTGTTACCACCCTTGGGGAGATGAAGGACTACAGCGTGTTTCCAGAATGCAGGTACTTGGGCAGAAATAAAGGAGAGGTTAAGGATTAGGGAGATAGGATAAGCAATTGCAGGAGCAGAAAGGTAGAGAAGTTTAGGATCAAGCTCATCTGTTGAGGAGCCTTTAGAGGGGTTGAGGGATAGGAGGGAACTAAGAGCTTTGTCGGAGGAGACAGTAGAAAAGGTAAAAGGGTTAGAGGTAGGCACTGGCTGAGGTGAAGGGCTGAAGTTAGTAGGTGGCAAGGGGGAGAGGGAATTTAGAAGAGACGTGGAGCTCGAGGTGTAGTAGGCATTAAATTTATTAGCCATGGAACCAGGGTCGGAAATTAAGGAGCTATTTATTTGGAGAACTGGAGGGGGAGGGGGAGAGAGGGGAGAGAATAGGGCATGAACTACCCTCCACAATTTAGACAGAGAGGTAATGTTAGTCAAGAATGAGGAGTTGAAAGGAGTTGAGGGAATCCTTTATATATACAGTCAATTATCAACCCGGATAGTGTTCGCCATATGTACTCCAAAGCCCTGGTCTTATTTGTTTCTCTGTAACTGTCTTTTATTTGCTCACTGTGTGTACACTGCTTATCTGTTAATTTTGTTTTAGTTGTACATGTCCTACTTGTCCAGGACCATCTTGCAAATGAGCTTGCTCAAGGATGATTTTGCCTGGTTAAATAAAGCTTGATTGTTTGATTGATTGAAATAATTGGACTTAGCCAGTCTAGTAACTTTAGTACATGAATTGCTTAGCATTCTGTACTTGGTGTAGTCATTTGGATGCTTAGTAGATTTGTGTTTTCTCCAGGCCCGGTCACGCTCCCTGAAGCAGGCCAGTAGTTCAGGGTTGATCCAGGGGAGGTGAAGCCCAAGGTCTCTGGTCCTTCTGAAAGGAACAAAGGCATTCCAGGTAGTAATGAATTTATCCTTAAAATAATCAAGGGCTTGGTCGACAGAAATGACAGTGGAGAGGGGGGGCCCAGTCAGTGGAAGCAAGTGCAGGGCTGAGTGAGGTAAAGTTTAAGGATTTAAAGGACCAAAGCTGTATTATTTTAGGGGGAGGTTTGGAGCGATGGACCTTACGTACAATGAAAATGGGTTGTGATCACTGAGGGCATCAGAGAGGAGACCAGATTTAATGACGCGGTGCGGGTGGGTTGTGAGTGCCCAGTGAAGCAGGGTGTGGTTTTGTGTTTTGGGATTGGGCGTGTGGGCTCAAGTAGAGTTGGGCGAGTTTGAGCAGTGACATCACAAGAATTTGTTTAACTTGGGAGACAACCAATTTAGATTCACGGCCACCCATTATGAACAGTTCGCCAGATCAGTAGAGGGAGGTGATGGTGCAAGAGTTCAGTCGTGACCGAGGGTTGAATGCTTGGGTGGCAATAGATGCCAGCCACAAAGACTAAAGACTGAAAAGGAAGGGTGTCTGAGTCACAAGTGCCGTGAATAGCTGGTTTGGGGAATAGATAGGGTGGTAGTAAACTACAGTGAGGACAGCATACATGGCCACTGCCCCTCTGAGACCCGATTGATCTTGTCTGGAGGGAATACCCAGGGATAGCAAATGGCACTGTCAGGGATGCTTTTGTGCCATGTCTCAGTAATAATTAGGATGTCAGGGGAGTGAAATCTAAGAGTTTGTAGGAGGTTGATTAGGAGCGCTGCAGATATCCAGGAGGAGTTCATCCCATTAGGAAGAGTTGCTGGGAAGTGGGTTTGGAGTCATGTTGTTTAGGAACATAAACATAGAAACATAGATTTGTGACAGATAAGGACGCATGGCTCACTGTCTGCCCATTTCCTGATGGCTATGCTGTAGATCCTAGTTAACCAGCAGCTTTACTTTCACCTCACTCACTAGAATGATTTTCATGATCAAAACCCTGATGCATGCCTGATTTCATCACTGTTTTTGTCTTCGCACCTCCTTCGAAGGCCATTCCACCACTCTCACTCCCACCAGCCTCTGCCTCACTGCTGCCTCAGCCTCTGGCACACCCTTTTTGAAAGATGCTACCGCCTGACTCTCTTGATTCCCTGAGGTACTTCAAAGTCCAAGAGGCAGCATCTTCAAAAAGAGGTGCAAGAAACAAGGGGCACAATTTAAGATGGGGGCTGGCTCAGAGGTAATTTACGAAGTATTTTTCACAGAGAGGGTTGTGGATGTATGGAACGGCCTTCTGGAGGAGGTTGTGGAGTCAAAAACAGTGGTGGAATTCAAGCATGGGACAGTCATAAGGCAATTCTAGGGGGTGGGGGTAGGAAGAAGTAGGCTGCTGGTTAACTAGGATCTGCAGCTTATCCATCAGGTAGGGAAATGGGCAGACTGGGTGGGCCAAGCGGTCCTTATCTGCCATCAAATTCTATGTTTCTATGTTTATGTTTCTAAACAACATGTCTCCAAACCCCACTTCCACTACAACCCTTCCTAACAGGATGAAGCTCCTCCACCTGAACATCTGCAGCCTGCTACCTAAAATCAACCTCCTTTGAGCAAGGAGCCAGGGTACGAGAAGAAATAGGGCCAGGGTTGGGGTGGATGTTCCCTGATGAAAGAAGAAGGAGGGCAAGGATGAAATAGTGAAGTTTAGGACTTTTGTAATTAGAGTAGGAAATGCGGGAGGGAGGGGAAGAGGGATGGAGGATAGGGTGGAGAGAAGGAGATAAGGACACGAAGAAAGGAAAAGTAACTAGGAAGGGAAAACAGAGAGGCTGGGGGTGTAGGGGAAAGTGGGGTCTGTTTACAAGAGAAGCTGTGGGGTAGACCCTGAGTCAGTAGAAAAATTAATTATGACTGACTTACCACACATTATGACTGATTTTTTCAACTAGTTTGAAATTTCTGACTTCAACTAACTGAAGAAAATCCAATCAATTTTTTCAACTTTCACCATTGTAGAATTTTATTATGTAGTACTTTGTCATACCTTTTTAACTTTGTATCTTTTTAAATTAAAATTTCAACTATAAAAGTTAATAAAATGTATGGAAAAGTTCCCCCCTTGAAATCAATGGATTGCACGCGCACACACAGCCTTCGCCTTCTGACATCACAAAACTGGACTGTATGTGCCTATGTGGGGGCATGTTGGTTAGTTAAGATCAGGAAGCAGCTCCATTTTTAGCATTTGGAATTTAGAAGCATTATAACTTCATAAATGGGCAGAAACAAAAGGAATTATTTATGCCCCTCAGCTCTGGGCCAGGTGAGGTATTGCATATGATGGAGGGAGCAACAACTAGTCCGCAGCAACTAAGAAGCTGACTGCTCTTTAAAATGCAAATTAAAAGTGCAGTGAAACAAATCTACACACAGTAGGGACCCACTAAAGCACAATAACTGGCCAAAACAACAACAAAATATACTAAGTCCCTGAAAGTAACAAGTTGAACCAGGGCAGTAGGACAGAATACGGTATAGAAAAATAAGCAGCAGTAATACTAGTTACTTAGAAAAAGAACTGTGCGTCTACAATACAGTATCGGTAGAGCCTCTTAAACACCCCACAGAAGCTAGAAGGTACCCTTTTGCAATCAGAGCTAACCATCAATATATGTTAGTTTGCTAATAGTCGTAGAATCTGTGAAACTAAAAACAGTTTAAGGGAGGTATCCTAGAAATGCATCCTGTATGGCATACCAGAACTGGGATGTATCCATAGTTTAAATTTAAAGCTAAAAAAACTTGTGCATATTAAAAACACTTTTTCAGACACAGTTTCTGAACTTGTTTTGGCTTTCAGCATGTACACTGTTTTTTTTTTAATTTTATTCATCTCACCATGAGGACTTTAATATTTAGTCTATCCGATTCCTACAGTGGCAAACACAAAACATTTTCTCCATTGGAGCTGACCGACCATGCTCCACGCGCCGGCCTCCTATGGGTCCAGGAGGAACACACCAACCGACCACCTGTGCCTGGCCTGCTCCATGATCTCATGGGGAGTCTGACTTACTCACAATGCCACCACAGTCAGAGAGAACCCAGCCATGCCATAAGCAGTAGATCGATGATGATCGATCGCCTTGGCTTTTCAAGTTCAGCCCCCCTGGCCCCACAGTCCCCAAGCCTTCAACCAGCCAGACAAGCTAGCCCAGCATGAAGCAGACACACAGACAGACTGAGTAGTCTGTGAGAGACCATCCTCCTCCTTCCTACTGCCCAGCCCTGGCGGGCCTTACATACACATCCCATACAGTACCTTGCTCACTGTAGTAACCTGTTGCCAGTTCGGTCAGATGTCGGGTGATGATTCAGTTGGCGTCATCGGGTGTCTCCATGGCTCAGGCTGCTGCTGCTGTACTCAGTGGTGATGCTGGTGTTTTTTTGGAGCTGTGTGATCCCTCCTCCCAACCCACACAGTCGGTCCCCAACCCAGACCCACGTCCCACTCTGGTACGCCACGCAGTGAAACTAGTGCACCTGCCACTCCTCTTCGCCAGCTCTGAAGACCTGACTGAGACTGAGTGAGAGTCACCTGACAAACCCAGCTAATGGGGTCATGGGCTGATCCTTACCACGACCACACCACTGACTTGCTGCCTTCACATGATTGCTACCTGGCTTTGCTGGAGGACTAACTGGGACCTGCACAGCCACACTCTAGTCTCTCTCTGGGCACCGGACACATCAGGACAGTGGATACAGTTAACTTATTTTTAAATTTAATGCCAAACTACCAAACTTCATCCCTGCAGAAAAACAATGCTTGCTCCATTGCCCACACACAAACACAGATGCCTCCTCTCCTGACAGTGTCCTCTCCTACCAAGGCATGCTGTCCCCACCATCTCGTGCAGCCAGTCACAGACACTCTCAAGCTCCTGGCTCCTCCTTCTATCTCTCTTAATTGGTGGATGCTTCATGTCCAGGAGCCAGGGGTGCATTTTATTGACTGTAAGGCTTGGTGCCAGCAGTTGAGGTCCATTAGATATTCACAGCCCCCCCCCGGCCCCCCTCCTGTCCCCCTCAGGAAAGAATAAAGGAAAAAACACACTGCAGTGCACCACAAAAACAAATCTGGACTGGTCACAGAATCATCAGCTGCAGTGGATTTCAACTCCACTATTGTATGACTGCAATCCAATGCAATTGCAACTGATTGCAAATGCACTGAATTGCAACTGACTATTTCAACTGCCGATAACTGCTCCGGGGTCTACTGTGGGGGTGATTGACAGGATGAAGGAGGTATCTGGAAGGGAAGCAGAGAGAGAGAGAGAGAAGTGACAATAGGTGTAGAGGGGGAGACTGGGATAAGGGTAAGAACTAGGAAGGGTGTGAGTAGGAGGGCATTGGAAACCATTCTGGGTAGGGTAGTAGAGGCTTTGTACAGACTTGCAGATTCAGATCACACCACTGAATGTTAGGACGTAGATAATTTGCTTTAGGTATGAATGACCCAAGACTAGAAGTTTTAGGGGAGAGCATTGGGAAGAGGATTACAACCAACATGTCTTGTTGCCCTCTAGTGGCATTATGGTATAATCTGCAAATGGAAAAGTAGACACCTAAAAAACCAAAATAAAAACAAAAATACAGGTAAAATTACACTTTAAACTGAAGAAATTCAGCACTGAGTATTAAAACAGTCCAGATATCAAAGGCAATACTTGATTAGGGGAAAAAAAGGTTAAACTGGCCAATGGTAGTGTCATAGTCCAGTCAGGAGGAATTTGAAAATGCCTGGCAGGATAAGGATCCAAACAAGGAGCTTGTGGTCCACAGGCGACCAATAAGAGCTGTCCCAAGAGAAATGCAATCATCCTTAGAAAATTTACAGAGACAGCCATGCAGCCTTGAGTTCCTGGAACGCTGTCCAGGCCGTACCTACAAGAAAGGGCTCGGGGAGTGTAGCAGCAGGCTCTTCTCACTGTGGAGGCATGTAGACCCCCATCGGAGGCACTGTTAGCCCAAAGGGCTATGTGAGGATGCCTGTAAGCAAGGGCTTGTGGAGTGTAGCAACAGGCTTTTCTCACCATGGAGGCATGTAGACCCCTGTCGGAGGTGCTGTTAGCCCAAAGGCTATGAGAGGATGCCTGCAAGCAAGGGCTCAGGGAGTGTGGCAGCAGGCTCTTCTCACCATGGAGGCATGTAGACCCCCGTCAGAGGCACTGTTAGCCCAAAGGGCTATGAGAGGATGCCTGCAAGCAAGGGCTTGGGGAATGTGGAGGCAGACTATTCTCACCGTGGAGGTATGTAGACCCCTGACAGAGGTGCTGTTAGCCCAAAGCGCTATGAGAGGATGAATCCTGACCATATAACTTAAAATCTGCAGTTCCTTCTCACCCTGAGAAATTGGGCCTTTGGGATATTGTAAATCATATGTCTGGAATGGCAACTTGAGAAGAGGAATAGGGAGTTATGATCTCTCCAGTCCGGATTTAGGAAGAGACATAGTACCGAGACAGCTCTTGTCCAGGTACTAAATGACTTCCTAATAGCGAGAGATCGAAGAACTTGTTCCATCTTGGTCCTTCTTGATCTCTCTGCAGCATTTGACACCATGGACCACGGTGTCCTATTGGAGTGCTTGCGATTTATCTGTGGGCTGTCTGGTACAGTCCTCAGTTGGTTTCGATCTTTCCTCGAGGGTAGGACTCAGAGGGTGGTGTCTGGGATTTTTTCCTCAGCATCATTCCCCCCTATCCTGTGGGGTGCCGCAGGGCTCCATTTTGGCACCCATGTTGTTTGCAGTGTACATGCTGCGTTAGGAGCGATTATCCGGCAGTAGGGTTTGAGTTTTCACTGCTATGCAGATGATACTCAACTGTACATGTCCTTTGTGCCCTGCCAAGATGCTGCCTTTTCGGTCTTTAACAACTGTCTGGCCGAAATCCAGGACTGGATGAATGTGAGTTGGCTACGGTTGAATCCCAAGAAAACTGAGGTGTTGGTTGTAGACCTAGGTTGCCGGGAGGCAGGTTTGTTGGCGGGATCACCCTCAGGTTTATGGCTTGGGGGTGTTCAGTTAACTACCTCAGGCAGGGTGCAGAACATGGGTGTTGTGTTTGATGACTGTTTGGCACTTAAATCTCAGGTGTCAGCAGTTGCCAAAGCCTCTTTTTACCATCAGAGGAACATTGCCCAGGTGAAGCACCTGGTTCCTCATGACGATCTTCCTACTTTGGTCCACACCTTCATTACCTCCCGTCTTGACTACTGCAACACCCTTTATCTTGGGCTACTGGGGGTTGATATTTGCCGCTTGCAGCTAGTGCAGAATACAGCAGCCAGGCTATTGACTGGTTCCTCTAGGTCCAGTCATATAACGCCTGTGCTCCGCGGACTGCACTGGCTGCCAATATGCTGGCAAATCACCTTCAAGGTCAGTTTGGTGACCTATAAGGCCCTACATGGTCAGGGACCTGGCTATCTGAAAGATCTCCTTTGTCCCTACTGTCCTTCCTGCTCTCTCCGATCCACTGATGAGGAATTGCTAGAGATTCCCAGGGTACTTAAAAACCTCTGGGGCCAGATCTTTTCGTTTTATGGCCCCAACCCTGTGGAATTCTCTACCTCATCAGGTGCAGGATTGCCCGACTGTCCAAAGCTTTAAGGGGACATTAAAAACACATCTTTTTAGCCTTGCATACAATGATTTTTAAATGTTGCTGCCTTAGATTAATTTTAACATCGTTTTAATTATTTATTGATTTCATTATGTTATGTAAAGGCGCCTTGGTTTTGGAAAGGCGCCTTTTCTAAATAAAGTTTGATTTGATTTGATTTGATCTGTATTCTTCCTGTACATAGGGATGGCAATACAGTCATTGCAATCTCTTTTGATCTGTATATCAAAAAAAATAACCATATCAATGTCAGTGTGTACTGAACATTTTAAATTTGGATTGCTAGTTTCTAAATAGGTCACAAACTCCCCCAACTTCTCTTGAGTACCCTTCCAGATCCTCAATATGTAATCTGTAAAATTATGCCACAAGTCAATCCTATGGTAGAAAGGACTGATCTGGTCATCATAGACATACATGTTCTCCCAATGGCCCAACTAGAGGTTAGCATAGTTTGGCGCAAATGTAGTGCCTTTTACTGTCCCTTTGATTTGAAGGAAATTGTCACATTGAAAAACAAATGAATTCATGGTAAGTACCATTTCTGAGCAATCTATCAAAAACTGCTTCCTTACCATATTCAAATTACTGTCCTGTTCTAGCCAGTATCTAAGTGCTGCGCTACCTTCCAAGTGTGGTATATTCATATACAATGATGTAATATCCATTGATATAAGAATCCAGTCTTTTTCCATCTGGATCTCACCTAGTACACCCAATATGTCGGCTGAATCCTTGCTATAAGAACGCAGTGTTGGCACATAGTTCTTGATGTATGCATCTACAAAGCATGAAAGAGGTTCTGTCAGGCAGCCTATGCTGGCCACTACTGGGCGCCCAGGCAGATTCCACAAATCTTTATGAATCTTTGGTAATAAATAGCTGGTGGCTCGAACAGGGTGGGTTACAGTTAAGTAAGACAATTCATTCATATCAATTATACCATCAACTGCTGCTTCATCTAAGAATCTATCAATTCTCTTTTTTAAAAAGCGTAGTGGGGTCCCCCTTAATTTCCAATAAAAGTTTACATCCTGCAGTTGTCTTTCTACCTCTGGGATGTATTTCAGGGTAGACATGATCACAATTGCCCTACCTTTATTGGCAGGTTTTATTCTGATTACCTCATTGTTTTTTAGTTCTGTTAGGGCAATATTCTCGTCTTTTGATAAATTCACAAATTTAGGACAATCAGCCTGCTGAAATATTGGTGCAATGGCAGACTCACATGTTCATTCAAAATATCCATACAGTTTCATTGTAGGGCAGATTGAAAGTAGATGCTGGACCAAAACTTATTGATCTGCTGTTCCCCAGAGATGAATCTTCCAATTGCCCACTACTGGAGTGTGTATGGCCTTCCTGGGCACCACTGTCATCTGTTACATGACATTTTAATTTTGCCATCACCCCACCAGCACCGAATGCCACCCACCTACTCAAGCTGAGTCCAGTAAGTGTCTGTCTGACATCATGAGGCCCTCTGACTCTGCTGACTGTAGTATAACAAACATGTCCATCCCAATTCAAGAGAGGATAAGTCACTCCCCGAGTCCGAAACCCCATCATCCCCTTGCTGACTGAGAAGTCTTAGTGGCCTAGTAGCACAAAACCCTGGGGGAATTTTAGCCCCTACTCCACTTACTGTAAGGACTCATAGTATGGGACCCTTTCCCAGGGTTTTGTCAAGGCTGGCCCTTTAGAAGACAAGGCAAGGCAACTTTTATTTATATGGTGCCCACTCCTAGGGGCTCTGGGTGCCTAACAATAAAACAGTAAGGAAAAAACAATAAATAAAACTAGATATAATTCAAAGATAGTAAAATTCAGAGTTTCAGCATTATAATATTTTCAGATAGCTTGGATGAATTGGGTTGGAATATCTAGTCCATAAAGGTCAGACTGAAGAGGTGGTCCTTCAGCCTCAGTTTAAATGCCCCAGTCGAGGGGGCCTCCCAGACTGCAGGTGGTATCGAGTTCCACAGGGTTGGCCAGTGACATTAAAGGTGCAGTCACCCAATGTCTTGAGCTGAAACCTGGGAACATTCAGGAGGCCCTTCAAAGAGGAGCAGAGGGAGCTGACAGAGGTCACAGGTGTCAGGAGCTCAGACAGGTAGCCTGGACCCAGCACATATAAAACCTTAAAGGTGAGCAAGCCCACCTTGAAAAGGACTCTTCACCTGTCAGGCAAACAGTGCAGGGCACACAGGACCGGGGTTAGATGACTGGACCTGGACAGGCCCGTCAGCAACCGGGCCACCACATTCTGCACTAGATCTAGTCTGCAGAGGGTCCCTCCCATGACTTCGAAGTATGGAGCATTGCAGTAGTCGAGCCTAGAGGTAACAAAGGCATGTACCAGAGACAGCAAATCTTCGGGCAGAACGAGGGAGCTGATCCTGGCAATGTTCTGCAAGTGGTAAAAAACACTTTTAACAACAGATGATACCTGGTCTTCAAAGGTCAGTCTGCTCTCCGTGATCACACCAAGATCTTGCACCCTCAAAGAAGCCATCAATGGAGAAGACCCCAGGAGAAGACCTGTGCTAGCTCCAGGTGGTAACCCATCACGCCCACAACCCGGCAGCATCACCAGCACCTCCATCTTATATGGGTTAAGTAGCAGCCAGATGGAAGCCATCCAGTCATTGATTTTAGCCAGGCAGGTGATGAGCACGTCCACGGCATCGAATGTTCCAAGTGTAATTGACAGATACAGCTGGGTGGGTTGTGGGTCAAGGAGGTCACTCGGTACAGCCTGGACACTAGCAATGGTAGCAGTACAGCAAAGTAGACTACTTGAAGTTGGAGGAAAGGGAAAGGGGAAACATATTTTTGTGGATTTTAGCTATGCTACCTGTGGCTTGAGGATGAGGCTGGAGCATAAAAGTCAGTGAGTGGGTAAGCAAAGTGTATGATTTAAGTCTGAGTGTCACTGGATTACCTTCTTCCAAAACCAAACAGCAGTGGATGGGCCAACATGGATCGTGATGGAGCCTGTAGGAATGAAGTCCACAATGACAGACCAGCCTTGGATCATACAGCCAGCAGGGACCCCAGGGCTTGTCCAGCAGCAGGTGACAGCTAGGACAGAGTGAGGGGAGAGTGGGCCACAAGGGTGGGGAAAAGGGAGGGTTAGAAAATGTTAAATTGCTAATGTACCTTCTATTGTGCCAACGAGCAGGAGGTGGGGGAAAGTTTTTCAGGTATTAAAAGTTGATGAAATCAGATGCGGAATCAGAATCAGTTTTCAAATTCTGAATTCAGCATCTGATTTCAGGTGTTTTTTGTAAATGTTTTTCTTATTCTTGACCATGAATACCAAAAAAACACAAACTCTGAAAAATGGATCAAAATCTGATGATTCCACTTTAAACAGACAAAATTCAAGCAAACCTAATATTTACTGATTTGTACAGAATATTTTCACACTTCCACCTACTGTTCATCTCTCAGCAGTGACTGTGTATAGGAAGTGACAACCCTCAACAATGCAGAAGCTGTCATCCCCTTCCTGCTGAATGAGTAATTGTTGCCCACTATTGTTAGTTGTACCTTGTATTGCGTAAGCAGCACGTATTTGCATATTCATTTGGATTTAGCACTCATATCACATACTTTATAAAATGGGCTAAAGAAATCAAACATCCTAATTGGCTACTACAGCATCTGAGCTGAGGAATAAATTCTCCATACCACTTTCTGAGTTCTGCCAGTGAGGAATGATTGAAACCATTTGAGGACTGTACCAGACAGTCCACAGAGTATCTGCAGGCACTCCAGCAGCACCCCATGGTCAACAGTGTCAAACGATACAGAGAGATCAAGGAAAACCAAGATGGAACAGCTCCCCCAATCCCTCACTATCAGGAGATCATTCAGTATCCAAACCAGTGCAGTATTGGTACTACACCTCTTCTTAAACCTAGATTGGATAGAATTGTAGACATCATGGGATGTTAGATGGTCATCCAGCTGCATTGCAAGCACCTTCTCAATAACCTTGCCCACAAAGGGCAGGTTAGAGATGGTTCTTTAGTTAACTAAGCAGTCCGGGTCAAGGGAAGCTTTCTTCAGGAGAGGTATTACTACCGCCTCCTTCAGGGGGTCCGGAAACACCCCTGAGTCCAATAAGCACTGGACTATCTCAGCAAGGACCAGGCCAATGACTTCAATGCACCCCACTAGAAGGCGCATTGGACCCAGCTCCAAACTACAGTAGATTGGGCGCATACCCTGGGCAACCCACACAATGTCCATGATTGCCAACCGGCCAAAGGCAGACCAGACAGGCCAAGGGCCTGCAACCTCTTGCTGCTCGTTGCAATACCTATTTGAGGGTGCAGGTGGACATCCAACCTGATAGCGACAATCTTATCGGCAAAGAACTGAGCAAATTCATCACACTTAACTTGTGAAAAAGTTCCCCAAGACTGAAGGCAGGCTGGATTTCACAACTTGTTGATAGTCCTTAAGAGCTGAGTAGGTTGATTCCATGCTGCAGCAATCTCCTTGGACAGGAATTCTGCCTTCTTACAAGAGATTGTCGATTGATAATCTTTATAATGAGCTATCAATTTAAGTTTATCAGCAACCAGGCCAGATTTCTGCCAGCGCTGCTTCAACCCTCAGTCCTTATGCCTCAGCTCCTTCAAAGTCCCATCGAACCAACGGGACTTTGGGTGAAGAGTGAAGGGTCGAACACGGACAGGAGCTAGGTAGTTGAGGGCACCCATCACTACCTTGTTATAGGCTAGTACCAGTTCCCCCAGCTCCCTGCTTATGCTTGGCTTATCTGATAGGACCAGCACCGCCATAAGACCATCTGGAGTTAAGCCCCTTAAAGGGTGGTACCGGATCATCTCCATAGGAGCAGATCTATTGTGGGGGGCTACATTAAGCAACAAAACACACTCCTCAGCTGAGAAATAAAGTACAAAAATGCTTTATTGTTTAATAGCCCTCCTGATGACGTACTAGGTTGTATGAAACCGGTCGATGTTATTTGCCTTGTACACACCTGCTCCCTGAGCATGGCTTTTAAGCAACAAAGCATTTTTGTACTTTATTTCTCAGCTGAGGAGTGTGTTTTTTTTGCTAAATGTAGCTTGCTGTTTCTAACACTCGCACCCTCATAGGCTGTGGAGCTGTGTTGCTGTTTGCACCTATTGGGGGGGACCTCACATCTGAACCTTATAGTATGATGGTCCAACCACTTGACTGGTTCCACCACCAACATGCTGATCTTCAAACCCAGAAGAAAGACCAGGTCCAATGAATGTCCATGACAATGGGTAGCAGATGTAACTACCCGTGTCGAGCCCAATGAACTCATTAGTTGCAGGAAGTCTTGTCCAAAGTGCGAGAGTTCATTATTGACCCAGGTGTTGAAATCCCCCAGAATTACCCATCTAGGGATACCAGCATCAGGTTGATGATGAAGTCTGCAACTTCCTGCAGGAATTCCTTCTCACCACTGGGTGGATGATAAATGAGAAGTATCATGCAACCACACCTGTACCCATGATACATTCAAAAGTTCTGGTTGCTCCCACTAGGGTGTCTACAAGGCCCAGATCCAATTTAAAACAAATGGCTAAACCTCCACCCCTATGATCCTCAGGTGGTGTATCACCGAATACCTGGTTGGAATTGTTGATTTCAATACTGGGCCAGCATTCTCAACCAGCCAGGTCTCAGTGTTGCAAGCCAGGTCAGCTGAACCAACAAGATTGACAATAATAGCTGTCTTGTTTTTGATAGATCTGGAGTTGCTCAACACCACCTGAGTACGATAGGTAGACACGGTAGACCAGGCAACTTGTCCACTTAAGGTGGAGCCCTTGGGTATGGGAACCAGACAGGGAAGTCTTCATTCCTGGACCTATTTCACCCCAGGGCATCTTCTTGTCCCTACCACTCCAATCTGCCCACTCCTCTCTACAACCACACCAGGCCCAGGCCCAATTTCTTACCATTTCCTCCCCCTCCTAGCTATCCCCAGAGCCTAACAATGCCCATACACCTCTGCAGGCAAAGGAGGACAGTCAAAAGAGTGGAGGTCCCTGAACCTCGTGGGAGAGTAGTGCCTGATCACCAACAGCCCCTGCCAGTACATAATAACCCTGAGCTAAACTAGCAGCAATTCGCAATGAGTAAATAACAACAAAACAATCAACAAACATGCACACATGCATACACACTCTCACCCACACCCCATGCACCACCCAGTAGTACAAAGCAAACCCTACGCATCACACCCTAAAAACACAATTTCTTCTAACACAAAAAATTTCCAAACCCCTCCCATAGACATACACCTACTTTTCAATTACATAAACCACACACCACCCCACACAAGACATACAGTACATAAGCTCTCAACTATATACAAATCACAGAATTATCATGCTAATGTAACTTAATATTAAACAGATATGTATATAATAATGAGATCATTTTCAGATGAAAAATCCAGACCAAAAAAGTTCTTATAGCAAAATTAGTCCATATGGCTCTCATCACCTAGGACCAATAAATGTCCCACTCCAGGCCTTTGAAACTCCCACGTCCAAGGTCAAGAGATTCAAGAATTTAAATGAAATTGAACAAACACATCCAAGAACTCCCACCTCCTGGGAACCACAGTGTCACGAATAAGTTCTTCTATGGGCTCTCACTACCATAAAGAACCAGAAATATTCATTAACACTGTCCCAATGTTTTGAATAATAGTCTTAAGTTCTTAAGTCTCAGAAATGCCAAAACTCAGAATGTTGCAGTTTAAAAAGAATGTGGAGACACTCACACAGTTGAACCATAACCTTTTCTAATGGCCAGTTTTCCCCAAAACAGGGCCGTTCTCTTCTCAGTCAGGCAGTCAGAAAAAGAAACAGGCAGGATATCCAGATGAAAATGTCCCACTCAAACCAGGGACAATGGGAACAATTCTCCACTCAGACTAAGGCCGGAAATATCAGACACCTATTCAGGCATTGTTGTTTTCCAAAGCTGGAGGAACCTCACCTGGACCTCAAACCTCTCTCCAGACCTTACCACCGCTATGGCCAACCACTGATCACCGTACATCAGAACAGAAGTGCAGCAAGTGCAGCCACTCTCTGGAAACAGCACTCCGACACACCATCAGGCCAAGATCATGAACCAGGATGGAGTTCCCACAACACTCCGCCACCACAGACCACAGCAGGATCACTTCAACGCTTTTCCTCTTTATGACTCCGTCAGACACTGGCCCCAGGTTCCAGTTTCAAAACCTCTGCTTCACCTTTTGCAAGAATCCTCACACCGCTCTCCTCAGCTACCAACACTGGACCAATACAGGTATTCTCAGACTCCACTGTAGATTATGATCTTAGACACTCACACAGTAAAATGGTAAAACAGCCGATAAATAATTTAGGAGACATTGGTGTTAACAGACACTAGTACTGTTCAACACGTCTCCATCTCTGTTTTGGTTTTCGGACTACTAACTGAAAATCCAAGATAAACAAAGCAGAGAGAGCACACTATAACACGAAACAAAAAAACAAAAGATATAACAAATATAACAAATTAATAACAAAATAAAATGAAACCTAACTACTGCTCTCACGCTGCTACACTTGATGGTCAGTCCAACACAGCCACCATCTTGACCCAATGTATATTCAGGGCCTGTGAGTACCTTCTCATAAGTATTCAGCAAATATTCACATTTGGGGGCCCAACTAATCCTGGAGTTAATCCTTGGTACTTGGTGTTCATCCCAAAGGAGGATAAGGAATATAAAAATAAAGCAAAAAATCAGTGATCAAAGCTAGTCCCATGGTCATCCCCCCATCATATCCTGCTCCCCACTTCTCTCATACAGTCATATTATACACAGATCAGTCCCAGTCTGTCTACCCCCAGCAGTGTCTTTCACAAGCTCCCTCATACTCAACAGAATCGTCTGGCCCCAAATAGTCATATAATTAAAGTAGAGCCCTCTCCTGATCTCTGGTGCATGATGGAGATAATAGTAATAGAAGGCAGGCAAAATCCTGGCTAGTCATCAATCCCCACCCCCCAACTTACAGGGCATTGACACTCTTTCTAATGCTATCAGCTGACAGCCTTATTCAGCACAACAGGGGAGAGAAGTGATCTGTGTGCCACAAACTTGGTTTGCTGGCCAAGGCACCTAGCACGACACTTCACCTGAGCTCTTTCCTTACAAGACTTCTTGAAAGGCAGAGTAGAGAACCTTACCAGAGCAAGGGAAAAGGATTAAGACTTCTTTTGGCTAAGCATATTTACTGTGTGGTGTTGTTTTTATATTTTACTCACAGGGATTGCTACTGTTTGTTGCTAACATTTCATTGCTTTATTTTTCTCTGTAGCAAAGTGTTTCTTACAGCGTATATCTTCTCTGAAATTATTACAGGTGGTGCTTACAGGTTTTACAGTTTTATCTAACATTAGGATAAGCTTTCAGGGTTATTGCATTTTGTTGTTGACTGATTGTTTCTGCTCTTACCTCCTTGTTCTTTCATCCGTGGTTCTTCTTTTCGGCAGGAGAAGGCCCAGCCACCCACCCCATCCCAAACCACCCACACTACACTCCTTTTATAGGGTACCACAGTTGTGACATTTCCTGTGGCAGAGCAGAAGGGCAGATCAGTGGGCATCCACAAGGTGAGCTCATTTACAGGGGCACTAGTAATTTAACTTGTTATAACAAGTTAAACAAAATCAAAACACAATCAAACCATTACTTGCATTTTTTTTCCTTCTAATTACTCTGACTAGGTTATAAATCCAGCAACTTATCTGGAATGGATATCATTAACTGCAGGTACTGTGGAACAATTTTCAGAAGGACAGTCTTACAGGATTTAGGACACTGTCCTACATGCTGGGCTATTGGAGATCTTAGGGATCAGCTCCGGGCAGCATGGGCAGAGATTGCATGCCTCAAATTTCACATTCAAGAGGAAATACATTATAAGAACCACCCGCCATTTCCCCAGCATCCAACAGAAAAACCTCAACCGCAGAGGGTAGTTGGACCAGGAGGTTGGCAGGTGGTTAGAAGGGGCAAACCGGGTGCCCCATCACTCTCTGCTCTCCAACATATTACCTCCAAAAAACATTTAAACACTGCAAACAGGTATCTGCCTCTATCTCTGAAATCAAACAAAGAGGCAGAAGACACTGCAGAGCAGGACACTATGGCACAGGAGTTAGCACAACAAAACTCACCCAAATCAGGAACCAAAACAAAAAAACCAAAAAGGAAATCCAAAAAACTTCTGATCATAGGAGACTCCATGATTCGGGAATTGATACCCATCTCCAGCCAGGGGTAATGGTCAGATGTTTCCCAGGTACATCAGCATGGAGATACACTGACCCATTGCTAAAATTGTTCACAAAGCAGGAGAAAACATTGATGTCCTAGTTCACATAGGACTATCGATCTCGCCAGCCAGTCAGTTGTGGAGACCAAGGAACACCTGACCAGGCTGGGTGACAAACTATCATCCATTGCTCGGCATCCCTTCTCTGAGATCCTGCCAGTCTGGGAGAGGGGGTAGATGGACGGAAGGCCAGAGAAGGGGAGATAGGGAGCTAAACACGTGGCTCAAGGGCTGGTGCCAGGAAAAAAGACAGATTTGTAGGAACTGGCAACAGTACTGGGAGCAAAGTTCTTAAATTTGATGGACTGCATCTGATTAAGGAGGGAGTCAGTGTATTGGGGCAGAAGTTTGACGCCTTTGCAGAATATTTAAACTAGCAAATGGGAGAGGAGCGCAGCACCCTTACGTCGAATGGAAGAACACCTCAGCTAGTGGTCAAACAGGGATTCAGCATGTTTGCAGTTCATTTGCATCACCAGGTAAGAAAAAAGGTTTGTCTCCCCATACGACGCACAGGGTTAATGCCAAACCTCACCCAACAACTAACACACCGAAATCTGGACAATGGAAAATCATGTACACAAATGCTCACAGCCTGGGAAATAAGATCCCAGACCTGTAGGCAATAATGTCAGAGGCTAAACTGGACATAGTAGCAATTAGTGAGATGTGGTTTACCAGTAACCACACTTGAGAGACTTCAGTACCTGGCTATGTCTTGTTCAGAAGAGACCGAGGTGCAAAAGGGGGGAGTGGCCCTGTATGTCAATGAAAATAACAAAGCTACAGAAATTCAGAATACACATAAGGAGCCAGAAGAACTGTGGGTCACCCTGGAAACAGGAAATGGGACAGCCATAAGAACTGGGGTTGTCTACAGGCCCCCAGACCAGGGGGAGGACATAGACACATTACTGTTAGAAGATATACAAAACATGACAGCTAAAGGGGAGGTTTTGATAATGGGAGATTTCAATATGCTGGATACAGATTGGTCAATATCAGCAGGAACATCTGCCAGAACTAGACACATAGTGGATTCCCTGCAGGGGGAGGGCCTCAAACAACTGGTACAACAACCCACAAGAGACAGAGCTATCCTAGACCTAGTACTGACTAACAGGGAAGGGATCACAGATCTCCAGGTAGAAGGTCACCTAGGGGCCAGTGATCATCACATGGTATGGTTCAGTTTGGCCACTACAACTAAATTATCCCATTCCAAGGCAAAAATATGGGACTTCAGAGGAGCTGACTTTGATAAGATGGCCAACAGAGTTAAGCTAGCCCTGGCAAAAAAGAAACACAGGCAAGGGGTACATATAAGTGGGCAAGCATTAAGGATGCAATACTTGAAGCAACATCCCATTGTGTTAGACAGAAAAGGAAGTGCAAAAGAAGAAGGAAACCACTTTGGTTCTCAAATACAGTAGCAGAAAAGGTCAGAGCCAAAAGGCTGGACTTCAGGAAATATAAGGGAACACAGCAGGTTGAAGATAGAGGCATACCAACTGCCCTAAGGGAAGCAGGGAAGGCAGTAAGGCAGGCAAAGTCCCAAACTGAGGAAACACTAGCACGAACAGTAAAAGAAGGTGACAGACTTTCTAAGATACATTAGTGAAAGGAGAAAGTCCAGAAGGGTATTCAAGCTTAATGGAGAAAGGGAGCATGTGAGGAGGAGGACTATGTAAAAGCATCTATCCTAAATAGATACTTTTGCTCAGTATTTACTGAAGAGAAGGTAGGGCAGGGCCCACAGCTCAGCACCATGGACACAGAGGGGAGAAAGGTGAGCACTAGTCCCTTCACAAAAGAAAGGGTCCAACAAGTGCTTGCTAAGCTCAGGGTGAATAAGGCAATGGGACCTGATGGCATACATACCAGGGTACTTAAGGAGCTAAAGGTGGAACTAGTAGAGCCATTAGCAGAACTGTTTAGTGAGTCTCTGAGCACAGGAGAGGTCCCAGAAGACTGGAGAAGGGTTTCATGTGATCCCGCCTCCACAAGAGTGGTGCAGGGAGGAGGCAGGGAACTACAGACCAGCCAGTCTTACCCTCAGTAGTGGGCAAGATTATGGAGGTACTCTAAGGAAAGGATAGTGCAACACCTGGCATCCATAGGGCACAAGATCCAAGACAGCATGGGTTTACAAAAGGAAGGTCCTGTCAAACTAATCTCATAGATTTCTTTGACTGGGTAACAAAGTGGTGGACCAAGGGGAGCAGTTGATGTCGCCTACCTTGACTTCAGCAAAGCTTTGACACTGTTCCACATAGAAGATTGATAAATAAGCTGGGTAGGCTTGGGGTGGGTCAGAAGTTGGTCAACTGGGTGGCAAACTGGTTGACGGGCAGAAAACAGAGAGTGGTGGTAAATGGTATACAGTCAGAAGAGATGCAAGTCACAAGTGGGGTACCTCAGGCATCAGTTCTGGGGCCAGTCCTCTTCAACATCTTCATTAGTGACCTTGCAGATGGACTAGAGGGTAAGGCTTGTCTGTTTGCAGATGACACCAAGATCTGCAACAGAGTAGATTATCCAGATGGAGTGGGCAGAATGAGAGAGATCTGGATAAACTAGCAAAACGGTCAGAAGAGTGGCAACTGGGATTTAATGCAAAGAAGTGCAAGATCATGCATATAGGGAAGAGAAACCTGAAGCCACCTATAGGCTGGGAGGAGTTGCTAGCAGTCACAAAGGAAGAAAGAGACTTAGGGCGTCATCATCTATGATGACCTGAAATGATCAAACAGACCTCTAAAGCAGTAGGTAAGGCTAGAAATTGTTAGGGTGTATTAGTAGGGGTATACAAGTCGAAGAGAGGAGGTAATCCTCTTACAAGACACTGGTTAGGCCCCATCTGGAGTACTGCGTGCAATATTGGAGGCCACACCTTCACAAGGACATTAACCAAATTGAGGCAGTCCAGAAAGGGCAACCAAAATGGTGCAGGGACTGCATCAGAAGACATATGAGGACAGATTAACAGAGCTCAATATGTATACCCTTGAGCAAAGGAGGGAGAGAGTGATATGATCGAGGCATTCAAACACCTTAAGGCATTAACAAGGTGGAAGAGTCTAACATGTTTAAATATAAGGAAAATAGCAGGACAAGAGGACACAGCATGAGATTAGAGGGGGCGATTAAGGGAGATGAAATTCTTTTTCACAGAAAGGGTAGTGGATGCATGGTATGGCCTACCTCAAAAGTGGTGGCTATGAATACAGTGCAGGGCTTCAAACAGGCATGGGATAGGCATAAGGGAGCAATACAAATGAGTATGAATAGATAGGCCACTGACAAAGCAAAGGCCGATGGCACATTTATAAGGTAGAAAAAGAAATGGGCAGACTGGATGGGCCTTGCGGTCCTTATCTGCCGTCAACTTCTATGTTTCTATGTTTCTATGTCACAGTGAGTGTTGCTAGGTAATCTAACCAGTCTGCCAAACATTACTCAATGAAACACAGACTGCACACCCCGCACCACCACCACAGTACATAAACGGAACAAGGTTGACAGTATTAAGAAGATAGTCAGCATGCTGCAAAATAGGGAGGGGAAACACTCACTGACTAACCAGCATTCTGCATGCTAACTTCGCCTCCCCCATCATTGATCGGGGATCTTGAGGGGAGGGCCCACCTTGAATTCTATGACCTTTTGAAAAAGGAGTCTGGCCAGGGCAGAGAGAGCTTGTGAAAAATATTACTGTGGCCCTGGCATGGGTCTGATTCCTAAAGGTCTTTCCAGAGCTCTGTATTTACCTATGAGACCTATGATAATACAGTTCTATGAGAATAAGTCGGGGGTAGTGGGAGGGGGCTATATGACTCGCACTAGGGATGGGTTGGCCATGGTACTAGCCCTAACTACCAGGAGAGGCTTAACTACATATTTTCTTCTAAGTATCACCGAGTACAAATGCCAAAAATAGTGGAAACCTTTTCGAAAGAACAAAAAGCCCATTATTCATAGTATTCGTTACCCACACACGCCTACCCCATGCAAATGAAATTGTGCATCTACTGTGCTCATCCTGCTATCCGTTTCATGTAAATGCTACATAAATTAATTAGTACACAGATATGAATGACATCCATAACTGGACTACACACACTCACAAGTCACACTGATACACACAGATGCATATGTATACACATTAGGTACACAAACATTCACTTAGACTCAATACCATAACTGATGCACACATACACACGCAGTATTCTTACTTGCTGTGCTTTTATCACTGATGGCACCAGATAAATATAGACTAATATATGGGGAGTTGTACATTACAGGTTTGTTTCACCTGAGATCTGTGATGCCACTTAAACACCAAGCGCGAAACTCAAGGGCTTTAACTAGGCATCGCACACCACGGATGTGTGAAAAAAAGGAATAGGTATAACTCCCCACATCTTTTTTCATATAATGTAATTCCTAATTTGTACACTTCTGCCCATTTGTTGCTACCTACCCTTGAGCGTATTGCAACCCCCCCCTCCCCCAGCCGCTATTCTTTGCTTGTTATCTAGTTTTATCTGTCCAGCTCCCGGTGTTAACGCTTTGAAATTTTCCCCTTTTGCAAGCAGCAACTTATTGCGAAAGCTATAGGATGACTCACTCTTCCTGTTTGCACAGTAAGGAAAGGATTTTCACAAATGTTGATATTAAAGACTAACCTGGTTACTATGTAATTGGTTTAAATGGATGTCTGAGTATCAGAATAAATCTCCTACAACCAATTTTATTCCATTCATTTTGTACACGTTAATGTGAATTTCTTTGATTCCAAATCACAGTGTCCTCCCACTGCAGCACAACAATTCAATCAATGATAAGCTGTCTTATTTTTCTATTCCTACCCCAACTAAATTTTGGAACAGCTGATTTTGACTAAGAGTAAACAAAACAGAGCCTTATAATGGACCTCAACAAGACACAGATCCAGATCCACCCATCTACCAGTGAGCATTGCTGAGACAGAAGCAGTCTTACAAGCTTCCTTAAGTTACCATGAACAGCAGCCAGGCCAAGAAGGCAATGTACTTATTTATTTTTTACCAGGAAAGATGTACTGAGCCAGTGACAGCTAATTTCCAGATGCTTCGGGGGGGGGGCAGTAAATAGTACAGCAGGTGCAAGAGAAAATGAAATACAGTAAGGTGCCATGGTGATCAAAATTAAAACAAATACATTCCATATATTACATTTGCGCAGTCGTGTTGGCAGGTAGGTAAACCACTGCAACCCAGAATAAAACGTGCAATGACATTGCAAGAAGGACAAGTAAAATACAATACCAGGTGCAGACACCAGAACTGAAGCACATAATAACACCCAGACTATGCAAGGTGCTAGAGTACCGGTAATCAGTGCAAGTACAAGTGATCATATACGGAGTGGATAAAGGACACAACCAGAAATTCTATTGACACTATGCACAAATCATACACTTCCTTGTGCTTGTTTAATGGATTTCATTGTTTGATGTTTTTCTCCCAATTTCCCCTTTTTCCTAAGCATGTTATACTAGGTCTTTGACCAGACTATGTCCTGGTTAAACAAATAAAGGAAAGAAAATTGTTACCTATATACAGACACAAACAAGTAATCACATGGGCAAATCCTACTGAAAACACTACAGAGTCACAAAGTCTGGGGCATTAGGTAGCTAAGTAGAAATAGTACAAGTGGATGTGCCAGGAATGCCTCCACAGATGAGAAGCAGACAACAGCAGGCCCCCAGCTTCATGGAAAGCCAGCAGCTCTGTTAATTAATTCAAAACTTCATACATATTAAATGGAGTTTGAGGATCTCTCTCGCTCCCCAAACAAAACTCCACCGCTATGCACCTGGGAAACAAAAACCCAGGGGAAGAGAACACATTGGGGTGGGGGGTGAGATACTAACAACAACAAAAATGGGAAGGAACCTGGGGGTAGTCATATTAGATGAGTTAAAGGTGGGCAAGCAATGTGAGAGGGCAGTAAAGAGGGCTGGGGGGATACTGGGATGCATAGGGAAATGCATCACCAGTAAAAAACAGGAAGATGTTATCCCTCTGTACAGACAGCTGGTGAGACCCCATCTGGAGTACTGTGTGCAGTTCTGGAGACCCAATCTCCACAAGGACATAGACAAGATGGAAGCTGTCCAGAGGAGGGCATCTAAAATGGTGCAGGGTCTGCACCAGAAGACATATGAAGAGAGACTAAAGGAGCTTAATATGTATAGCCTCGAGGAAAGGAGGGAGAGGGGGGACATGATAGAAACTTTCAAGTACCTCAGGGGAATCAACAAAGGCCAAGAGGGTAGTATCTTTCAAAAAAAGAGATGGCAATAATAAGGGGACACAATATGAAGATGGGGGGGGGCGGCTCATAGGTAATGTAAGGAAGTATTTTTTCACAGAGAGGGTTGTGGATGCCTAGAACGGCCTTCCAGAAGAGGTTGTGGAGTCAAAAACTGGTGGAATTCAAGCATGCATGGGACAGTCATAAGGCAATTCTAGGGGTTGGGGGTAGAAAGAAGTAGGCTGCTGGTTAACTAGGATCTGCAGTTTATCCATTAGGTAGGGAAATGGGCAGACTGGGTGGGCCAAGCGGTCCTTATCTGCCATCAAATTCTATGTTTCTTGTTACTACTGTACTCATAAACACTGTCACACTCTTGACCTAGTCTTCCTCCTGGGGATTGGAGTCTTCGATTTGGGGGTGTAACCTGTCAGATGGTCCAATCATTGCACCGTGGGATTCAGTTTTTGCGCCCCCTTCATAGGCCTATCCCTGTGGAGATGGTCAGGTACTGCCCTTTACAAGATGTAAGCTCCGAAGGCCTGGCGGCAGTGCTTCACCTATCAGTTCTTCCAGTGGCAAACAATGATCCAGAGGCTTTAGTCGTGGCCTATAATATGGCCATTTCTACGGCTCTGGATGTCATTGCTCCTATCCATGTTCATCCTCTCTCCCTTCACCCTCTCCTTGGTTTGATAGGACTTTGAGGGAGATGCGGTGACTAGGACAAAAGTTAGAGCATTGCTGGTGGAAATCCGCCCTGGATGCTGACCACCTTAGATTGATGGAATATTATCAAGTCTATCAATCTGCAATCACCTGTTAGAAGGCATGGTCCCTGTCCGGGAAGATTGTGGCTGCTCAGAATCGATCAGCTCAGCTCTTTCAAACTGTAAATAGACTGTGCAACCCAGCCTGTCTGCAAATTTGAAGAACCTTTTCACAAGTGGAGTGTGATGAGCTTGCTCGATTCTTTGCAGCTGAGGCGGCTGACATCAGGGCGGAGCTCCAACCAGCACACTCAGTGGGAAATGCTTTGGATTGGCACATGGTCACTGCCCCTCAATTTTCCTGGAGTTTCTTCACCGGAGTTTATGCGGATTGTCCAGAGTATGTGCCCTGCATGCTGTAGTTTGGATCCAGGACCAACTACCCTGATTATGGGTTGCAGTGATATCATTGGCCCAGTCCTCGCATGGATAGTCTGGTGCTCCTTGGAGACAGGTGAGTTTCCTAGCTCTCTGAAGGAGGCAGTGGTGACACCCCTCCTGAAGAAAGCTTCTTTGGACCCAGACTGCCCTGCTAACTACACACCAATCTCTAACCATCCCTTTCCAGGGAAGGTGATTAAGAAAGTAGTGGCCCTACAACTGGAGAATCATTTGACCATCCATGACATCTATGAACCTCTCTAATCCGATTTTCGAAAGAGGCACAGTACTGAAATGGCACTGGTTCATGCTCTGCTCAATGATCTCCTGATGGTGAGAGACCAGAAAAAATGTTCCATCTTGGTTCTTCTAGATCTCTCATCAGCATTTGACACTGTGGACCAAGGGGGTTCTTCTCGATCACCTGAGGTTCATCTGTAGCCTATCAGATACAGTCCCCAGGTGGTCTACATCTTTCCTCACTGGCAGAACTCAGAGGGTGGTGTCAGGGATTCATTTCTCTGACCCAGTCTCTCTGTCATATGGGGTTCCTAAGTGTTCGTTGTTGTCCCCCACGTTGTTCGTAGTGTACATGCTACTCCTCAGAGACATTGTAAGAAGGTATGAGCTGAGGTTTCACTGCTATGCTGAGGATACCCAGCTCTACCTTTCTTTCGTGCCTGAGCAGGATAGAGCTCTCTTGGTATTTAACAATTGCCTCACTGAAATCCAACGTTGGATGAATTTGAGCTGACTGAGGTTGAACTTGGAAAAGACTGAGGTGTTGGTCGTGGACCTGGGTGCCGGATAGAGGAGCTGGAAGCAGATTCACCTTCAGGACTTTTCCTTGGGGACTCACAGCTTCTTACCTCTGAATGGGTGTGAAACTTGGTGGTAATTTTTCACAAAGAGCTGACACTGGGGTTGCAGGTGTCAGCAGTCATCAAATCCTCCTTCTACTATCTGAGGAACATCTCCAGGGTTAAGCACCTTGTTCCGTCTGGTGACATCCCTACATTGGTCCTCACCTTTGTGACCTCATGCCTTGATTACTGCAACTCCCTGTACCTAGGGCTTCCTGGGGTGGATATTCACTGCCTGCAGCTGTTGCAGAATGCTGCAGCCTGGTTACTGATGGAGATGCCTTGGTCTTGTCACATCTCTTCGGTGCTGCGCGAACTGCACTAACTGCCAGTGCAGTGGCGTATCACGTTTAAAGTCGGACTTCTGACTTATAAAGCCCTACATGGACAGGGCCTAGACTACCTGAAAGAGCTTCTGATTCCTTACTGCCCTGGAAGATTGCTCTGCTTGGCTGACGAGGTGTTGCTAGAGATTCCAAGAGTTTCTTTAAAATCTTCGGAGGCCTGGGCATTTATGTTGGCAGCCCCTGCCGTTTAGAATTCTCTACTGCGTCAGCTACGGGAGTGCATGACCGTGGAGGGATTTAAACAGGCCCTTAAAACACACTTATGACACCAAGCCTACCCTTATGATTTTATTCTGTTTTCTACCTGAATTTTATAAGAATTTATTAGAGTTTGTATTTACTGTTTTATGTGTTGTTTAAAATTTATTGTTTGGTGCTTTGGTTTGTTGAAAGGCAATTACAAATAAATTATTATATTAGTCTCCATCTCTCTCCTTCCCTCTCTTCTTTCTGTCACACTGTCTGTCATTTTCTCTCTCCCTCTGTCATTCTGTCCCATCTGTCACTCTCTCTCTCTGTCACTCTGTCACTATCTCTCTCTCTCTCTTTCCCTGTCTCTTTCACCCCTTGCCACACTCTTCCTCTTTGTCATCTTTCTGTCTCTGTCACTCTCTCCCCAGCATTCATTCTTTCCCCTCTTAAAACTCATTGTCTCTCTCCCTCCCTCCCTGCCCCTGTCTCGCTCTGTCACACTCTCCTTCTCTGTGATTTTCACTCTCTATCTCTACCACTCTCTCTCTTCCATCACTGTCAGTATTTTCCTCTTTGTACCTTATAGTGGGGTCTAAGCACTAAGCCTACACACTACATATATGAGGAGCATAGGGTTCCCTAAGACCTCACCTTATTGGTTCTCCTTTGCCTCTTACATCAACTTGCTGACTGGTAGTCCTTTCCACTGGGGCAACGTACTCCTGCCTCTTGCAACAAACCATTTGAACTACATCCTCTGCTGGTAATGTCTCTGGGCCCACTGTAGAGGTGTGCCCATCCCTGATACATCCTGCTTGAGCATCTACCTGACCCCAGCACTTATAAGCTACACGTAGGCTGGTTGGGGAACCTTATCTCACAGAACTCCACTGATCCTCAGCATTATGCCTGCAGCATAGCTGATGGCCATCCAACCTGTTGTGGTCATCCTTCTTGATGCCCCCAGCATGACTGGCAGTCAGACCGTTTGCCATCTCAGCTGCTCTCCACACTCCATAGTCTATGTCCCTAGCCAATCCAAGTGATGGCTAGATCAGGGTCGTGCCTCTTGTGGCTCTGGAGTGAACCCAACTACATTCCCCTGGGAGACACTGCACCTTTTAGGTGAAATGCCAGTGAGAGACCCTGCTGCCTGAGGCCCTCTCCATTCCTTGTTTCCAGCCTCTTGGATGGTAGAACATGCAGCTGTCATTCCCATCTCATAGGACCTATACCTGTTTATGTTCTGGAGTTTATTTCCCAGGGGCTACTATCCATTGCATCCACAGTTTCTGCAACCAGGAATGTCAGGCGCAAATTCCATCAGTGCAGGTACCTTGAGGGTGATACCCCCAGTCCTCGTCTCCCGGCTCTTGTAATGTCTTCTCCCTAACTCATGAGGGAACAGCTTCTGTAAACTGAAATATAGACTTGTACGTTTAAGTGCTGGACCCTGGGACAGATCCTTAAATTTCTGGTCTCAGAGCAGGAAGTAAAACAGTTCAGCTAAAAGCAAACTTCCTTTAGGCAAGGTGTTAGATTTGCTCTTGTTCTTGTGTAATAATCGTCACTTTTTTCCAGAAGATGGCACTCTGCATCTGGTTGCTGGTTCTATATAAAACTGCCTATATAAAAGTGTCAGTGGCTCAGTAGGTAGCACACTCGCCTCTGAGGCCGGGAGATCAGAGGGCTGTGGGTTCAGTTCCCACATCTGGCACTTGGGTTAATATCCCAGTACTGACACTGTAGTGCAGCATGAGAGGGGTGCTGCAATTCTGAGGTGCCGTCTTTCGGATGAGATGTTAAACCAAGGTCCCATCTGCCTGGACTGGTGGTAGTTCAGGTGGATGTTAAAGATCCCATGGCACTTATCGAAAAGAGTAGGGGAATTTCCCCGGTGTCCTGGCCAAATTTCCCTCATTCACTAAAAATACCACCAATAGCTTAATCTGGTTCAAGATCAGTTGGCATTCATCTGTATCCCCCTCCCCGGGTCGTGCCTGAAAATAGGCAGGATTTGTCTAGTGCACTTACCCGGTCAACAAAAACAAAATAAATAAATATCTCTCTCTATGTGTGTGTCTCTTTCTCTCTCTATGTCTCTCTCTCATCACAACTCACATACTCTGAAGATGTCTCCTTTTCTAGCACATAAGTCAACACATGGCAATGGAGGCTGCACTCTAAGAGATTAACCCTGTGATGGTACACAGTGCTGCCAGCTGTTGCTCACTTTTAGGGCTGGGATGCTACATGCTCCCACAGCAAGCAGAAACATATGAGACACAAGAACTGACCTGTGGGCATACTGAATCTGGGGCAAAGCCTGACTGTGACCATCATAGATGGTGCTCCAGACCCCATCGGCCCACCTTGCCTTCTAGAAGTTCTAACCCCATGATATGGAGCTAGTAAATAGGCAATAGGTGCCCTTTGATGAGGGACTCACATGTAAATATACAAAACAATAAGGTGATCCCCTGAGATAGGACTCAGAGATCTCAACCTTTTTGATAGCAATTACCAGTTATTATGACTAGACATGCCCAGGTACCACTTTCCCCAAGCAGAGTTTAATTTGGGGCATTTTTCCCTTTATTTATAGTACTTAGGAATAATAACATCATGTATATTCCAACCCTTACCCCCACCTTCTTACCGCTCTCGCCCTACGAGTCCTGACCCCCTCCCCTCCACTTGGTTTACACTTCCCCTAGGCTGCCCCCATGCATACAGTACTTATCAGCTTGTTCTCTCTCATCACCATATCCCCTTCTCCTAACCCCTAATAACATTATACATTATGCTCCTCTGTACCCCTGCCAATACTCTCCATACTTCTTCCCCTTTTCCTTGACAAAGCTGATTTTGGCTGCAAACTACAAGCAACCTGCACTTAGTAACTTGACCTATAGACTAGAGATAGTTCTGTTATGAAAGTATTTGTATTTGAGGTTATACTCCCCATTTAACCTGCTTGTAAAATAGCCTTGTCACTTGGCTAGTGTATGTTCTCGTCATATGATGTAAATTGTACTGTGTTGTCTGTTCTTCTACTGACTTGGAGCCTTTGTAAAAGAGTCAGTTTGGCTCAAAGGTTGTAATTCCAAAACTGAAATAAGTAAAAATAAATAAATAAACATACAAAATGTGATAATATAAAAAATGTAATTTAATTACATGCTTGAGCTTGGTTGTTGTGCTTTACCTGCTGGGGACTCAAAACCTCACAGAACCCTGCAGGGTACAACCCCCAGGTGGAGAAACACTGCCCTAGGGCGACTGAACTCATAACCCACTGCAGATACAGAATACCTTTGTGGTGGGAACTCAGCCCCCAAAATCCCATTCAACATTTCTCCCTGCAAGAGAATACTGACACATACATGTATATGATGACTATGGTCAGACTCAGGAAGCAGTTCACAAAAAATGAGAATCTACATACTCAGGCTGTCAGTTACTAAAACCTGTAACACTTGTTTTTTTTTTGTTTGTTTTTTTCATCTTAGAGTTTTTTGTTTTCTTTCTTAAAAAGTACACCCATGGCTAACTGGGCAACAGGAGAACTGACAAATGGTAGTCTTCCATTTTACATTGTCCATCAGAATGAAAAATGTCCCTTCACTTCTCGGATAGTGTTTAAACCTGGGCATCTCTCCCTGCAGATGCTTGTGCCGGGTGCAGTTTGTCCTCCTTTCCCTCAGGCTCACCTCAACTTCCAAATCTGAAAGACAAAAAAAAATCCTCCAACAGGAGAAAATTCTTAGTTCCTTGATGCTAACTTCATACAGATTGTTCTGGATCAGGCTTTCGAGACCAAATTCCATTTGGCAGTAGCCCTGGGTAAGGGATGCTATAAGAGTGCCAGGACCCAGATGTATTGGTATACACCACTGTATGGGTACAGATTCTGCGGCCCAGCTACTAGCTCCCTCATCCGCCTCATACTGGACTATACTACAGGTGAATGTGGAGGAAGAACAATGGCCTTGTCCACTTTCATCAGGATGCCAACTGTCTCTTCTGCAAGCCGTTCCTCATGCTGCCCCTTTACAATCTTCCACGCTATGCTGGAAGATAGGGGAAATCATAATCCTACACAGTGTTCAAGATTCAGTCCTTGGGCCCCTCCTGTTCAATGCCTACATCTCTGACATAAGGACAGGTATCAGGAGTGAGATGAGTCTCTTTGCGGATGACTCAAAACTGGGGGGCGGTGGTGGATGGGGAGGAGGGGAGGGTGGCCCTACAAGGGGACCTGGAAGCTCTGGAAAGATGGTCTAGAAAGTGGAAGCTGAGGTTCAATGCAGGGAAATGCAAGGTACTGCACCTGGGGGCCAGAAACCCGGGCCAAGTGTACACCCTGGGGGGGGGGATGCTACAAGTCTCGATGGCTGAGGCAGCAGCCAAGGCCAACAGGATGCTGGGATGCATCGCTAGGGGGGGTCACCTCCAGAAGGAGGGAAGTGATAATCCCTCTGTATATCTGCTTGGTGAGGCCGCACCTCAAGTACGGCGTGCAGTTTTGGAGGCCACACTTAAGGAGGGACATTAAACTCCTGGAAAGGATCCAGAGGAGGGCAACCAAAATTATTTGGAGCCTGGGGGACAGGACCTATGGGGAGAGGCTTGAAGAGCTAAATATTTACACATTGGAAGAGAGAAGGGACCGGGGGGACATGATAGAGGTCTTCAGGTACATGAAGGGGGTAAATAGGGGAGGAGCAGTCAGGGTGCTTCGAAGGAAGGAGGAGGGGTCAACTAGAGGCCATGGGTGGAAGCTGGAGGGGGGAAGATTCAGGGGAGAAAGGAGGAGGTGCTACTTCACTGAGAGGGTGGTGGAGCCATGGAATGCACTGCCCAGGGGGCTGGTGGAGGCAGAGCCGGTGGAGGGGTTCAAGAGGGGTTGGAACAGGTACAGGGGAAGGGTTCTGGAAGCAAAATCCAATGCAGCGAGAATATCCGGAACTGGGAAGGGAGAAGCCAGAGAAGGCGAGGAGGGCAGCAAGGTCAGCTCCCAGGGTGGGGGCTGACCAAACGAGCAGACGCGAAAGACCATTAGGCCTATTCTGCTGGCATTTTAGTATGTTAGTATGTTAGTATTCTCTTGATTTTTATATCCCTCTGGAACAGCTTGCTAAGTTATTGCATGGATGTCCAGCATGCAGTCATAACATATCCTTCTTGGTGATCTCTCTCTCCCTCTCTCATTGTCTGGGCTCTGGGGACATCTACTCCATCCTTGTTCCACATGTCTTGAATGGACCAGCTAGTCACACTCCTAATGAAATGTGGACATATCTGTCAGTCTCTCTTCCTCCTCCTCTGTGACATCCATTCTGCCATCCCAGGGCACCCAGGTCAGTGGCATTGGAGGTCTCCTTCTCAGTGGCCCCCTGCCATGGAGTCTCGGACATGGTCTGAGGTGGACTGGGCACACTGTACAATGGCCCCAAACACAGAGATGCATGGCAGGAGTCACATTACTGGATTTCTGTCAACTCTGCACCCCACCTCACACACTGGACACATGCTGGGCACTGTATGGCTCACAAATATGCCAACATCTCTGTGGCAGCTGCAGGATTGGGTAGTCTGGGTGCTATATGGGACTGATCTTCAGAGGCAGAACATTGAACCATCTTTTATGTTAGCTGTCTGCTGTGCTGAACTGAACAGCTGTTCACACTCCCAGACTTATTCTTTTGTTAATTTGTTTTCTAACATAGTTTTACTGTGGTTACAGTTTTTTTTCCTGCACACCTACTCACTGTCTGAGGTGATGGGAGAAGTGCAAACTGCACATCACTCACTCTCCCTCTCTCTCTCTCTCTCTCTCTCAACAGCTTGCCGCTGCACAGAAAACTTGATCTCAGCCGTAAAAAGGGTTTACAAGGGAGAAAGTGGCTATTTGCATTTTAAACAGGTTCTCACTCAAACTGCTGCTGTTGCTGCTCTCTGTCTGCTGCACTCTTTACATGCAAGTGTACACCAAGGAGTAAACACATTTGGGAGGGCTCCTCCAACAGGGTGTATCATGCCTATGCATGCACCTAATTTTTTTACATCACGGTATTTATTCTGTATTTCAGTTTTCTCCCACTGGGTCCCACTCTAGCCTGCACCCTCACCTGCCACTCTCGAGGGGTCATATCTTGCCACTGCCAAGGTCATCGGTGCACCCCATTTTCAGTGTGAGCAGAGTGCTCAGTCCTGGTGTCTGCACCTCTGTGCCCTTCTATCACTGGGCACATGTGCTGGCATAACTGAGATGTTTCTTGCAGAATGACTCCCCTGAACAACCAGGAGGCACGCTCTGCAAGAAGTGCAGGACACCCATCGCAGAGGAGACAGTGCGTCCTTCTGTCCTCCTCCTCCTGCCGTTGCTAGTTGGGATCATGGGTCAAGGACACGAACCCACAATTATCCAAGTAAAGCCACTAGAGCAGCCATCTACCCTCAGTTTGGGTATTTTCAGCACTTGATCCCACGCCCAGAGACGTGGTTGGCTGCAGAACCAAAAAAAATGTGCATTCCATGCAGGTCAGAGTACTGATGATTCAGAGAAAGGTAATCTCAAAGTTTTCAGTAAAGAAATAAAATAAATGGGGGTTTTAATCCAAAGACTCTGTTAAGATACAGACTCGGTAGTTATCCACAGCAACTAAAAAGAACAATCCGTCCCTGCCACTTCCAGATTGAAAGCCTTTTACGTGGGGAGTGAGGCTACAGTATATACAGAAGTTTTCTCTCTGTCGCAACTCATGCTGGAAACTGCTTGGAACTTTTAACTTGCACAACCTTTTTCTGCCGCCATTTTCAATGTCAAGAATGGCCAAATCTCTTTTTCTCATGCGTCTTCTTCTTGATTCTTGCAGAGGTCTCTGTTGTAGGACCCTGACTCCGTGGTGGGGGAGGGCACTGAGTCCATGGTGCTAGTTGTTGGAAAAAGTGGTGTATGGGTCACCAGAGATTTCAGTTCCTACTACGTAAAAAATTAATTTATTTTCCACCCCACTGTTGAGTTAATGGCTGGATATGTATTAGAACAACAGATGTGAAGGTACAACAGCAAAGTGATTATCTGGCACTCATCATTGATTTTCCTTTCCCTCCTGTATTGATATCTGACTGTTAGTCCCTATTCTTTGGGGCACATCACTCATGCCTCTTGCAACAAATGGTTTGATTTCCCTGCTGAGGTGGCAATGTCTCTGTAACCCCCCCCCCAAGAGATAAGTCCATCCCTGGGACACCTTGCCTGAGCACCCCCTTCAAAACTAGTACCTAAAATCTACAAGCTGGCTGGCTGGTTAGAGAACCTCATCTCACAGAGCTCCATTCATCCCCAGCCCAGTCCTCATAGCATAACTGGTCACCATCCAACCAGATGCCTATAGTATGGTTGGTAGCTGGACTGTCCCCTCTCTCTGCTGCTCTCCACACCCTCACATTATGTGCCCCAAGCTGATCCCAGTGGTGATCAGAACAGGGTTGTGCCTCCCATGACTCTGAAGTGTACCCAGACTGCACTTTTTTGAAAGCCCACCTGGGAGCCACAGCTCCTTCTATGTGAAATTCTGATGGAAAACCTTGCTGCCTGCGGTGCACTCCAGCCTCCTGGATGGTAGAACATACAGCTACACTTCCCATTTGCTAGGACTCATACTTTTTGGTGTTTAGGAGTCCCTTAATAAGGTGCTACTCTCCATGGCATGCACTCTTTCTGAAGCCAGCAATTTCGGGCCTGAATGTCATTAGCCTGATTTAGGGAGACTCCCCTCAATGCAACTCTCCCAACTCTTTCTGTCCTCCCGCCTCCTAGACTCTAAGGTGAATCCTTCCCTTTCTGGCATAGCCCAACAAATGACATGGGAGCCTGCACTCCAAGAGAGCATCTCTGTGATGGAACATAGTGTAGTGCTGCCAGTAACCACCCACTTTTGGCAGGGGGTGTGGGTGGGTAACATATCAAATCTGATATTAACAAATCTATAGACAAATAATGTTAGGGATAGGTTGTTGCTGCTGTGTCTAATACTGTAGCATTTTGCAAGACACTCTACAGCTAACATTACTGTTTCTATATTTTCACCCAGAATAATAAGTATCTTATATAATGACCTCTGGGATTTTGTATTTGGAACAATTTTGCATCTCATTTTCAACTTGACCATTGTGACACTAGTAACATCTTACATAGTCTGTCTACTTGTTTCTATTTCAGGATTCTGGTCACTGACTCTGTATTTTGCCATTATTTGTCTGTATTTCATATCTGTAGTATTTATTAGACATCCAGACACACTGACATTTCTGTATAGTGACTTGTGGCAGCTTCATTTATTTTCTATTTTTATCTGGATTTTACAATGCATAAAATATCATTTTTTGGAGTTAATCGAAATACAGTTCAGTAGTTCATGTTTTCAATCACTGATCCTTATCTGGGCAATATTAGTATTAATATTGCTTACACGTAAAAATTCTCTCACAAAATGGTTTAGTGATTTGTATATTATATTGTTTTTGGCTATTCATGGCCTTAAATTGGTAGGATTTTCTGTCACTATGGTTTAGATGTAACTAAAATGCTATAGCCCATTTCTCTATGGCTACAAATAATGGGTATTTATTTATTTACTGCATTTTGGTAACCGGGTGAGTCCACTGAGACCATAGGTTCCTTTTTCAGGGGTGACCCAGAGTTAATTACATATATCATTTATACAGTTTTTCACATACTGTACACTACTCATAGCTCAGCAGTTCACAAATACATTTGACTCAGCAATTACACCAGTAGTAGCAAAAGACATTGGGTTTACATACAGAGTACTGCATAATTAGTCACAAAGGGATGAAACAGTTGGACAGCGACATTAGAGTGACAACATCATAGAAACCTTCCTCAAGTACTTGTGCTAGGAGGAACGTATTCCAAGTGTTAAAGCCCTACTATAGTGTACAGGCCATAGTAGACTGATAGTAGTGTAAGAAGAAAAGCGATCGGGCTAGGAGGGGAGTTAATGGTAGCAGCCACAGAGACACTGCTCCAGCATGTATGCTTTTAGCCCGGATTTGAACCCTTCCAGGGTGGAACTTCTGGTCAACTCTTCTGGGAGTAAGCACCAGAAGTAGGGCACCAAATACCCAAAGGATCTCTTGCCTAGGTTGGTGTGCACATGAGGGATATTACGGAGGCAGCTCCCTGATGTCTGCAGTGTTCATTGGGGAGCTTTTAGTTCTAGGAGGCCAGCTAAGTTGGGGGGGGTGCTAATATGGGCAAGTTTGTAGACCAGACCTAGTAAGGGATATAGAAACATAGACTTTGACGGCAGATAAGGACCGCTAGGCCCATCTAGTCTGCCCATTTTCCTACCTACAGGATAGGCCGCAGATCCTAGTTAACCAACAGCCTATTTCTTCCTACCCCCCACAAGAATTGCCTTATGTCTGTCCCATGCATTCAGAGATATGAGAGTTTATGCTCTATTGGGGGTCAGCTAAGGTCTGCAAGGACCTCACAATGATGCCTCCTGGGCAGGGAGTGGGTGGCAAAGCGTGCAATCCTATTATAGAGGACAGACAGCTTGTGGTGTTCACTGTCCTTGAGTAACTGTAGGAGGGGAGCACCATAGAGAAAGGTGGGTAGTAGTTTGCTTTTGGCTATAGCAAGTTGAACATCATCTGTTAGAGAGTTCCCAAATCTGTATAGAAGGCTGAGCTTCTGGTGAGTAGTCTTGGCTACATAGTCGATAAGCGGTTTGTAGGACATTTCTTGATCTAGGTAAACTCCCAGGTATCTAATCTTGTCCGCAACTTCAATTCATGAGCCTGTGGCTGCATAGAGCAGGAGCAGATGTTGCCTGTGAACTCCCAGGCATCTAGTCCCGAAGAGAATAGCCTTGGTCTTTTTGTCATTCAGCAGCAGTGAGTTAGAGGTAAACCAAGCCTCTATTACCGTTAGACTGGCCTGCAGCTTTGCAGTAATGACACTTGGTTGGGGATTACTCCAGTAAACCACTGAGTCATCCACATACAGGTTCAGATTTTCCAGATGACAGTCACTCCCAATGTCATTGATAAAGAGGGTGAAAAGTAGGGGGACTAAAATAAAGCCCTGGGGTACTACAGTGGTCACAGGTCTGGAGCCTGATTGTACCCCTTTCCATTGTACCTTTTGAGTTCTCTTGAGCAGATAGCTTTCAAACCAGGTAAGTGAGAGCATGTCTAACCCTAGCAGTTGAAGTTTCCTGAGGAGCAGTTCATGGCTAACCAGGTCGAATGCCTTCGACAGATCTATGAATATAGCCCCAGTGGGGGATGCACTGTCCATGGCACCCAGGGTGTCAGCTGTGAGTTTGATTAGGGCTGTGTCAGTTCCATGGCCTCTTCTGAAACCGTGCTGATTTTTGGCCAATAGATGATGCCGTTCAAGGCAGCTTTGCAGTTGGTTATAGACCAGTCTCTCCTGCACCTTCACCAGACGGCAGAGTATAGAGATAGGACTGTAGTTCTCTGTCTGTACAGGTGATTCTGTCTTGTGAACGGAGACTACCACAGCCACCTTCCATTTGCTAGGTACACACCCCTCCAGTAGAAACCGGTTTATTAGCACGGTGATGGGCAGAGCAATTGCTGGTGCAGCAGCCCGCAGCAGTCGAAGCTCTAGGTGGTCCGAGCCAGGGGACGAGTCTGGGCTTATCCGTTTCAGGAGGGGCAGTACTTCTGATGGCTTGACAAGTTTGAGATGAAATTGAGGGCTGGGGAGATCCCCAGTGGCTTCTCTTGGTGGAGGGGTGGTTGGAGCAGAAGATTTATACTTGTCTAGATCAGTAAAAAATGTATTAAAGGCCTCAGCTACTGTGGAGGGGTCATCAGTCAGTTTACCATTGATCAGGACATCTCCATCCTGTGTACTGGTGCCACCCTACAGCAACGCGTTAATGTTGCCCCAGAATTTCTTAGGATCTCATAGGTGCCGTGTTTGGAGACAACATAAATACTGACTTTTTGCTTGCTTTGTGGATTTCTTACACTCGTGTCTTAGTGCCCTGTATTTCTCCCAGTCTGATGGGAGATGCAAGGTTTTGTATTGCACCCATGTTTTGTCCCTGAGTAGCATCATCCATTTCAGATCAGTATTAAGCCATTTGTGGTATTTGTCCTGCACCCTAAGCTTCTTGCGAGGGGCATGCACATTCACTACAAACAGCAATACATTGGAGAAGTAGTCTAAGGCTTCATCCAAGGTAGGGAGGGTAGATATAGGATCCCAATTAACAGCAGACAGGGCACAGCAGAAATCTTTAGGGATGAGGATAGAGTAGTTTCTGGCCTCAAATACCCTTGGGGGCAGTTTAGTGAGTTTGTTGGACCAAATGCAGAAAATAGGCGAGTTGTCACTCAGTGAGTCTGCAAATATTTCGGCGGCTAAAATTCTCTCAGGGCTTATGACAAGATCCCAGTCGAGCAGGGTGTGATTGCCAGATATGACATTATGCTTGGTGGGTAACTCAATTACTTGTGTAAGACGGGCATCAAGGACAAGGTTCCTTGGCCCAGTTTTGCTTTTTGAGCACCAATTTTGGATGAAATCGCCTAAGAGTATCAGCTCCCCTGGGGTATGCCCCGCTAGCATTTGATTGAGAGATTCTAGGGATGATGCAGCTGTTTGAGCGGGTAGGTAGACACAACCAATGTGTAGGGCTTTGGTATTACCAAGAAATACTCTAATGAATACCTGCTCTCTCATAGAGTTACACAGGGAAGGGATGTCAACTTGTGAGGCATTGAATTTGGAGCTGATATAGATAAGAACCCTCTCACCTTTCTTCCCATCTTGATAGTTTCTAAAAACATTATAACCCACTAGACTGATATTGTGCAGAAGTATTTGTGGTTAAGCCAAGTCTCAGATACTGCAAACACATCGGGCCTATAGATGGTCATCCAGGCCTGTAGATCCTGCATCTTGTGCCTTAGGCTGTTAATGTTCATGTGCACAAGTTTAAGTCCCTTCACATTAGTCCATCAGGGACTGGTTGGGGCACTTAGCATGTAGTTTGGAGGAGGTGGACCGGGATAGGATTCGATATCCCCACACAGTGCTAGCTTCAGTTTAGTCAGATACCTGATGATTTTAATGGGGATGAAGAGAAGAATCTTTTTACCAGGCATTTTGCATTTGAAGAAAAGATGATAACAGTTGCCATGCTTAGTTAGACCATGCAAAGGTAACAGTAGAGAGTCAATATTGTCCAACCTGACCCCATAGGACCTATTGGGGTGGGCTTCCTGTTAGGTTTGAAAGATGCTCTCCTGGGGGGTGAATTTTGTCCACCACCAGAATTATGGCTGCATTGATAATAGCAGCGATGATACCCTGATGCCTCATTTTATGACCTCTGCAGAGCCGCAATAGTAGTTAGATGTAAAAACAGCAGGAGTCAGAGTTATCAGCAGGGGATACAGCATGCAACGCTGCCTAGCAGAAAGTACCCTGCACTGTGCACAGTCCCTTTTATAGTCCCATCCTGTAGTCCTTAGGAGATAGACCCGGCAGCACAACTGAATTTTCTTCCTAGTTCTGCTCTCTCTAATTCTTCTCTCTTTCCCTCATTTACTCTCTCTCCCTCTCTCTCTCTGTCTCTTTTCATCTGTCTCTGTCTGTCTGTCTGTCTCTCTCACACACACACTCTCTGCCACTGTCTTCTCCCTCTCTGTCAATCTCTTGCACGCTCACGCTGTCACCTTTTCTCTCCCTCTGTTACACTTTCTCGCTGTCACGCTTTCTGTCTGTCTGTCTCTCTCTCTCTCTCTCTCTCTCTCTCTCTCTCTCTATCTTTCTCTCGCTGTCCCTCTCGGTCAAATTAAAATTTAAATAACTTTTTGGCAATGCAATATATACAAGTATTGCCAAAGTTTATACACATCAGTCAATTCATAACACAAATGTACTGCAGTATGCTTAGATTGAAACATCTATGTTGTATTTCAAAAGTGGTGGCAGGATGCTGCATAGGTTGCAACTATTTCTGCTACTCACTGTATTGCTCTTTCCCTCTCTGTCATACTCTATCTTCCTCTGTCACACTCTCTCACCATGCTTTTTCCTCATCTCTCACTCTGTTGCTCTCTTACTCTCCGTCACATTCTCGCTGTCGCTGCCATTCTTTCTGTCCCCCGATCCCTGTCACTTTCTTCCTCTCTGTTACTCTCTCCTTTGCTGTCACTCTTTCTCACTGTCACTTTCTCTCCCTCTGTCCTCGTGCACATTCTTGCCCTCTCCTACTCTGCCAAGCCTCTTTCACTCTGTCACTCTCTTTCTCTTTCACTCTCTTTCTGTCCCTCCCTGTTACACTCTCTCTCTCTCTCTCTCTCTCTCTCTCTCTCTCTCTCTCTCTAAATTCTAGGTATAGGAAGCTGTAGAATATTGGTACATGTGAGAACAAGCATTTGTATATGCCGAATGTTGCTTGCTTCTATGTGCTGTTTAGGTATTTGGAAGTCATTGGAGTGCAAATATTGAAAATTTGCGAACTTACAAGCGTGCATGGGAACCACGCAACGACGCTGGTAAAGCAGTCATTTTAGGAATTTTTTCACCAAATTTTCAACATAGCCATTTTAAGACCTCTGCTCATGAACAGTGTCACTGTGATTTTGTTAATGTGTCCCATACATTGAGTTTGCACACCGACTGCGCCATTGTGCGCTACATGGCGGAAACACGTTTTGGGCAGGATGTGAAAAATGACAGCTGTACTGCTCATAAGGAGGTGTGGTAAAATGGCAATGTTGAAAATCTGGAGTGAAAATATTGAAAATTTGCGAACTTACGAGCCTGCGTAGGAACTGCGCAACGCACGCTCGTAAAACAGTCATTTTTAGGAATTTTTTCACCAAATTTTCAACATAGCCATTTTAAGACCTCTGCTCATGAACAGTGTCACTGTGATTTTCTTAATTTGTCCCATACATTGATTTCGCACACCGACTGCGCCATTCTGCGCTACATGGGCGGAAACACATTTTGGGTGAGATGTGAAAAATGACAGCTGTACTACTCATAAGAAGGTGTGGTAAAATGGCAATGTTGAAAATCTGGAGTGAAAATATTGAAATTTCATGAACCTACGAGCCCCGTGAGGAACCGCGAACGCATCGCCAGAAACAGTCATTTGTGAGATGCAGACTACCACATAGTTTGGGACTTTCGAATCGATGTCACTGTCATGGTGGTGTCTGGCCTGAAGGGTGATTTCTCGCAGTCACTGCACGAAATCACCTCCTTCGGGCCGGATAACGCCATGACAGTGACATCATTCATGAGAAGAGGTCCCAAAACCCCATGTTGAAAATTTGGCAAAAATTCCCAAAATGCCTGGAGATATGCAACAAAGTTGAAACCCCTATCTAGGCCATTATACAGCTTACGCGCATTTTCAGTTCACAGGTCGGCTTTGAAGAGTGCAGACGTGTTCCCGGGTCCACCGAAGATCGTCGCACCGGAGTCCGGAGGCATGGGGTGGGGGGTGGGGAGGCTGGGTGCACAGTGGTGGGTGCGGTTGTGGGAGGGGTTGGGAGAGGCTCCATGGACCGTTGCCATTTTTCAGGTTAAAATAAAAAAAAAGACTACGGACGCTGCCACGCTGGGGTGGGCTCCCAGCGTGGCACAAGGACGCTGAGGGGGCGCTCAGCCGACGGGGATTGGGCACCCCGGCCGGGCAAGGATTCATTGCCATGCTGGGGTGGGCTCAGCGTGGCACCTACAACGGGGGGGTAGATGAGCCCAGCCACGGGGATTGGGCACCTGGCCGGGCTGGCCGCAGTAGGTGGGGGGGCGCACGCCTGTGTGTGGGGAGCATGCTCAGTGGCTTTTATTCTGCTCACTGAAGCGTAGCTCCCCTTTCAATCAGAGTGCCACTGCATTTTCGAGCGTGTCATAGACAGCTCCAAAATGCATTGGCTTACAGGGGCCGCGCCTGCCAGCTCACTGACTGAATCGGAGGAGGAGGTGACACACCTCCGAAATCTCCGATGATGGCACTATGTTTCTTGCACATGTGTGCAAGCAACATAAAAATGATTGATACAACTTAGGGGAGTCTGGTGACTTGACGCTGCCCAAAACCATTCTTACATTTTAGAGGTAAAAACAATACGTTCTCAGCCTAAAGTGGATAATATGTGAAACCTTTCTAGCAGACAATTTCTGTTCTAGTAAAGCCTCATCAAATAGGCCCACACTACAAACTGCATACCCATGATGCCAGGTGCTGGGTTAGAGGCTTTAGTTTAAAGTGTATTTGGGTGTATGGACAGATATCCAAAACCAGATAAACTGGATATTTCTTCTCTCTTGGTATCCTTTTTTTTTTAACCTACACTGCTCTTCTTTCAATCTGCTTGTTTGATAGGCTACTATTCCTGTGAGTGTACTAATCTTATGGTTGTTTATTTATTCCAGTTTTGTTCATACACAGAAACATAAAAACATAGAATTTGATGGCAGATAAGGACCACCGGGCCCATCTAGTCTGCCCATTTTTCCTACCCAGTGCTTAAACCACATACCCTACCTGATCTGCAGCTTCCCCTTTCTTCCCTATTGTTTTAGTGTTCCTTTATGTTTGACCCATGCATTTTTGAATTCCCCCACCATTTTTGCCCCCATCGCCTCTGCCAAGAGGCTGTTCCATATATTCACCACCCTGTCTATGAAGAAATGCTCCTTCACGTTACCCCGGAGTTTGCCCCCCCTCTAGTCTCATATCATATCCCCTTGTTCTTTTTCTTTCAGACTTTGTTTCCCTCCAGTCGCTGCTCCACCAAGACGCCCTCAGATGTTCAAGTTTTCTCCTGCCCGCCTGAGATACCCCCATCCTGAGTCCCTATTCGGTACTCCGGTCCCCTGCACTCACCTTGCAGCGAACCCCATGACTTGTATCCCCAGGGTGGAACCACCACTCCTTCTTTGCTGCTCCTTGAAATCCAATTAGCTGCAGGCAGGGTGAGGGGTAGAGAGAGTATCAGGAGACCAGGTGGTATCCGGCGGTGGGCACGGGGGCTGGGCAGCCTTGTCTATTTGGTGGTGCAGGGCGTTTCCTTTATTCATGAGTGTGACCCTCCACCCAGGGGTGCAAACATGCAATGACATCCAGCACAAGACAGGCATGCTCCCACACCTAGCCCACAGGAAGTCTGCCATCACCTCCACCCCTCTTGACATGGTCCCCTGGCTGTAGCATGCCCAGCCTCCTCTGGGAGTTGCTGACACCAGGGATCCATGGGCCACCTGTCCCAAGGGGAAGAGAGCTGTCCTCCAGATGCTCAGTCCTCTCCTCCCCAGCCAACCCCCAGCAACCCGAGCTCACTCCCGAGCCCAGGTCACCAGCATGGTGTAAGGTGTGGCATCCAGCACCACTGGGCTGGTGTGTCCCCTTGTTCTTGAACCTCTTCTTCTCTGAAAGATGCTATACTCTTCTACTTTATTGATACCCTTGAGGTACTTGAAAGTCTCTATCATATCTCCCCTATCTCCTCTGTCCTTCAGTGAATACATATTGAGGTCTTTCAGTCTCACTTCATATGACTTCTGATGCAACCCCAGCACCATTTTAGTTGCCCTGCTCTGTACTGCTTCTATTCTATCTAGTTATTTCCTGAGATGTAGCCTCCAGAACTGGACACAGTATTCCAGATGAAGTCTCACCCGTGATCTTTACAGTGGCATCACCATCTCCTTTTTCTACTAGTGATTCCTCTCCGTATCCACCCCAGCATCCAACTGGCTTTTCCTACAGCCTTCTCACATTGTCTGGTCACCTTTAGATCATCAGATATAATCATCCCCAGGTCCCTTTCCTGTTTGGTGGCTGTCAGAACCTCCTCTTCCATCCTTATTCCTGTGACCCAAATGCATGATCTTGCCCCCCCCCCAGAGTGTCCACCCTGTTGCAGTTCTTGGTGTCATCTGCAAAGATGCATACCTTCCCTTCCAGACCCTCTGCAATGTCATTTATGAAGACATTAAAGAGGACTAATCCTAATACCAATCCCTGTGGCACCCCGCTGGTCACCCCCCTTTCCTCGGACTGAGCTCCATTCACCACCACCCTCTGTGTCCTTCTGCTCAACCAATTTCTGGCCCATTGTATCACCCTGGTCCCCACTCCCAGGCTACCCAACTTGTTTACAAGCCTCCTATGTGGGACGGTGTTGTTTGCCTTGCTAAAGTCCAGGTAGGCCATATCCACTGCCCCTCCATGATCAACTTGTCTGGTCACCCAGTCAAAAAATCTATGATTTGTTTGACAAGACCTTCCTGCTGTGAACCCATGCTGCCTCGGATCCTGAATCCCGCAGTCATCTAGATATGTCACAGTACTTTCTTTCAGTAATGATTACATCAGTTTCCCCACTACTGAGGTCAGGCTGACTGGCCGTAGTTGCCAGCCTCCTCCCTGATCCCACTTTTGTGGAAAGGGACTACATTTGCCCTCCTCCAGTCCTTCAGAAATACACCTTTTTCTATTGATTTGTTGAACAGAGCTGTCATAGGTGCTTCCAGCTACTTTCTGAGTTCTTTTGTATCCTGGGGTGTATTCCAACAAGCCCCATTGCCTTGTCTACTTTCAGTTTGACTAGCTCCTCTAGGACTCTCTCCTCCAAAAACGGACTTATGTCCACCTCCTTTTCCTTGGTGCTTCTATCCCCTAGCTGTGGTCCCTCCCCTTCCTCTTCTTCTGTAAATACCAAACAAAACGATTTATTCTGAATGTCTGCCTTTTCTGGGTTGCCTTCTGCACACACCCTCCTTCCCCTTTTAGTCTCTCAGTCCATCCTCTGAACTTTTTTCTTTCACTGATATATCTAAAAAAGGTTTTATCCCCTCTCTTTATTGCCTGCGCTATTCTTTCTTCAGTTTGTGTCTTTGTACCCCTGATTGCTTTCCGTGCATGTCTTAGTTTTTTTTCCAGATACAGTCCCCTGTCTTCCTCCCTCTGTGTGTTTCCTTGTACCTCTTGAAAGCTAACCTTTTTTCTCTCAAAGTTTCTGTCCACTTCTTTAGAGAACCATAGTGGGGTTTGTTTTCTTTCTTTTTGTTTTGCTTACTTGCCTAACACAAAGGCTTGTTGCTTCTGCTATGGCCCTTTTCATATTTGCCCACTGTTCCTCTACACCCCTCTTTCCTTCTTCTCTACCAGGGCTGTCCTAAGACATTCCCCCAACTTTGCAAAGTCAGCCTGTCTGAAATCCAGGACAAGTGCTTTCATGTTATTCAACTCTTCTACTGTCCTCATGCTGAACCACACTGTATGGTGATCACTGGACTCCAGGTGGCTACTCACTACTACATCTGCGATTCTGTTCCAATTGGTGAGCGCCAGTTTCAATATTGCTGCTTCCCGTGTGGGATCTACCACAAGTTGTCTGAGGCTCACCCTCTGCATGGCATCTAGGAGGTCTCTGCTCCTTGCTGTGGCTGCAGCATGAGTGCTCCAATTGAAGTCCAGCAAACTGAAGTCTCCTACCAGCAGTATTTCCCCATTAGCTGTCTTTTTGTAGATGGCTTCCGCCAGGACTCTGTCCATCTCTTCCGCTTGTGCAGGTGGTCTGTAGATTACCCCAGTACAAATGGCAGTGCTGTTTCCTTTTTCCAGGGTGACTCACAGTGCCTCTGCCCTGTCCTGCATTCTTTGAACCTCAGTAGCCTGAATTCCATCCCTAAAGTAGATAGCCACTCCTCCTCCCTTCTTTCCCATCCTGTCTTTTCGGAATAGCATATACCCTGGTATCACCATGTCTGGGTGATAGCAACAATGTCCAGATCTGCCACTGCCATTAAGGTCACTAGGTCCTGGATTTTATTTCCCAGGTTATGGGCATTTGTGCACATGGCTTTCCAAGTTATGCTACCTCCCCTCTTGCCTTTACCCACACACTTCAATACTTTGTAGACAGAGCAGCCATCAACTCATGCTCACAAACACAATTTTATTATTTCCGCACATCAGAAGAAACCATATATGTAGCATTGTTAATTCATTGCCAAGTCTTAGTCCTCTAATATAGGCTGCCAATCAAGTTATATACACAGACACAGAGACCTGCACAGTAACTGAGCATTACAAATGACCAAAGTTGCAGCTTGTTTGACCAGCAGGGGATGTTTTGGTGAGCAAACACTTCAGGAGAACCAGCCCATGATAAACCAGTACAATAAAACAGACATTCAAGTTCAAGTATGTTAGTGTGAAGTACTCCATTGAGCAGGCTCATTTGCAAGGAGGTCCAGGTACATAAAAAGGATGAGTTACAAGGATAGTAATCATGTTGACAACAAGGAACAACATTGGTGTTGGTACAAGAGACATGGAAATACAATGGCATAGGCTTACAGACAACAAATAGCAGGCATTTGACAAGGTACAAGAAAAGACTCTACAGACATATTTACCAGCATATGACATCATTTGCATTTGACAAGTTACATTTGACAAGTTATGAGAAAAGACTGCAAACATATTTGCCAGCAGGCAACATCATTTACATATATACAAGAGATGTAGAAGAGATTTAGGCAATGCACAGCCTGAGTGCTAGCATACCAAGAAGTGCAGTAACTGTCATGTGGGTCCTTCGGGGGTGGAAAACTGGGCAGGGATGGGGATAAGAGAGAGAAAATGGCGGCTGTGCAGAGCGACTGTTCCAGTCTACAGGACCGCAACCCGATTGATTTTTCTTAGCCTTAAAAAAGCTCCCCTTTTACATTTACTCAGTGCACTTTATATACATGAGAGAACTGGAAGCTAAAGCTACCAAAGAAGCTGCAAGGAAGCAAACCAGGGATATAGAGCAAGCAGAGGAAGAACAGTTGATGGAAGAAAGGAAAAAAAGAAAAGATGACAAAAAAAAGAAGGAAGCTGCTCAAAAGAAGGGCATTGAACAAAAAAACAAAGGCCCGATCCCACACACAGAGCAGCAGCGCCACAAGCCCAATGGGTGCGGAGGTAATTAAACAACCTCCTACAGTGCACCCTTGTGAGGGGTGTTAGCCTGTCAATGCGTTGCTTTACCAGGGATTAGAACCTTGTACCCTGTCCACCAGCGTCTGGGACCCTACCACTAATCCAAAGTGATTTCCATGCTCTTTTGGGGGCAGCCAAGATACCTGAACCCTTCCTGCCCTGCTGCTTACATTGGCATTATGTGTGCGCCTCTTCTCCTCAAATGTCTCCCCCTCGTTCTCCTGCTAGTACACACATCTTATCAGCCAAACATACTCACCGGCCCTCTTATCCCGGCACCCCCAACTCTCCCTGACCCAGTCCAATCGCACCCTACACTGACTATGTATCCTAGCCCACAGCACCCACCCCCTATCTTCCCCCTCACTGCCTATCCTGACTCTCCATGGTTGGGTATCATTCTTGCCCTCCCAAATTTTTGAACCCTGCCCATTCCTTGCACAGCCATGGCCACCTCCCCATCCCAGCGTGCACCACGGAAGTTGACTTGCTGCCACCCCCGGACCAGAGCCTTGGTCCTCCTTCTACTACTTTCTGGCAACATACATCCCAACCCAGGCCCAGCCCCCTTCCACCCAACAACTTGGTCCACTGGCCTCCAAATAGCCTCCATGAACATATGCAGCCTGCTGAAAAAATTTGATGCCCTCTAGTGCTGGGCCACAGCACATCAGCCTGACATCATAGCCCTGGTAGAAACCTGGCTGTCCAAATCCACCCCTGACCCATGTGTCTCTCTCCCTGGCTATACCTTATACCGGAAGGACCGAGTAGGCAAATGAGGGGAAGGCTGTGCAATCTACACTATAGACACAATTACTGGACAAGCACTCCCTACCCCTGCCCTTGTAAATGGGGCCCAGGCCCTTACCCTCAAACTCACCCCTGACCCCTCTAGGGGCCCTCTCTATCTCACCACTGCCTACATTCCCCCAAAAAACCAGAACCCAGCTCTGGTATCACTAACTGATTATCTGGCCACCCTTCACCATGCGGCAGAGCAAATCCTAGTTGGTGACCTTAACATAAACTGGCTCAGCTCCTCCTCTTCTGCAATCCGTGACACATTTGCCGCCCAAGACCTGACGCAACTCGTCACCCAGCCCACTAGAATAAACCCAAAAAGAGGAACCTGCACCCTGCTGGATGTAGTCATCACCAACCGACCCCAAAAAATCCAAAACATCCAGGTCCTACTGGATTCCCTAAGTGACCACTCCCGTATCCTATTTCTTTGGGCAGTTCCCAATCCCAAACCCAAGGCACAGACCACCCTCTGCAGGCACCTCCGCCCTGGTGGGCTGAAAAAACTTATACAGTTTCTCACCCAGATAAACTGGTTCCCCATTCAGCATGCACCCGACATTGACACTGCCCTCGCTTTCTTCTCCCAAACCTTCAACGAGGCCTGTGGTCTCTTTGCACCCTACACAAAAATCCGATCCAAAAAACAGAATGCACCCTGGGTCAGCCCTGCCCTCCTACAATTGCTCAGAACCCGAGATAACCTCTGGCACCTTGCCACTGAAACGGGCTGGCTGTCTGATAGACAAGCATACAATGCAGCCCAGAATAAGTGCTCTTGGGCAGTCTGAAAAGCCAAGGCTGACCATTACCAGGCCACCCTCACCTCCTCCTGGGGCTCAGCCCAGAATTTCTTGGATAATATTAAACAATTAAATGATAAGTCACGCTCCCCTCCCCCATCTCAGCTCACTAGTGATGGTACTACCTCCACCGATCCTGCCTTCATAGCTAACTGCCTAAACACCGCATTCACCAACCTTAGCTCAGTCCTCCCCAGTAATTTATTTGATCCTCCCCCATACCAACCTCCCCCTGTCTGCCACCACCCCAGCTTCTACCTGCGCAAGGTATCTGCCCGGGAGGCCAGACCCATCCTAATCAAAGCTCTAAATGGCAACAATCCCGGCAGCGACTCACTGGACCCCAGTATCCTCAGGCTGGTGCTGGATGAAGTCCTTGCCCTACTCACCAGCCTCCTAAATCGTTCACTCTGCCTGGGACAATTTCCCACTGCTTGGAAAACAGCCATAATCACACCCATTCATAAAGGAGGCGACAGGTCATCGACCAACAACTACCGACAAATCTCCATCCTCCCCCCCTCTCAAAAGCTCTGGAAAAGGTGGTGGCCATTCAAATCATTGAGTAGCTGTCCAAGCATAACATCTTATGCCCAGAGCAGCATGGCTTCCGTGCTGGCCAGAGCACCAACACTGCACTAATTGAATTCTCTAATTTCCTTCACTCCTCACTGGACACCAGCTCCCTAGCTGGTGCAGTGTTCATTGACCTATCAAAGGCTTTCAACACTGTCTCCCACCCACTTCTGCTGAATGCCCTCTGCCACACTGGCCTCTCGGCTGGCCCTCTAGCATGGTGCTCGAGCTACCTAGACACTCGATCACAGTGTGTTAAAATCAATGGGACACTCTCCGTTACCCATCCCATACACTCAGGGGTTCCCCAGGGCTCCATCCTGGGCCCCCTTCTCTTTTTACTCTATCTAAACACCCTGCCCAGTGCCTGCTCTGGCAAAATGCTTCTGTATGCTGACGATGCTGCCATTTTTGCTACCCACCCCAATCCCATCTCCCTTCAGGAATCCCTACAACAGTCCTTCAGTGAGGCAGATGCCTGGTTTAAGGAGTGCAGACTCATCATTAATCTTAAAAAAACCAAAGCTATGCTTTTTGCCCACCCCCAAAACAAAGCTAGCAACCACCCACTCCACATCCTTCCTAGTACCAAACAACCTCTGGAACAAGTCTGCTCCTACAAATAATTAGGGATTACCTTCAACTCTGCCCTCACATTCCACGACCACATTGATGCCTTTGCATCCACCACCAACATACGGCTTGGCATCCTCTTCCGCCATAGAAACTGCCTCCCCCCAAATGCTCTCCGGCTCGCTGTTACGTCCTCAGTACTGTCCCTTGTAGACTATGGCTTACCAGTCTATGGTGCTGCCGACACGACTGCCCTCAAAAAAATTCACATAACCTTAAATAAGGCTTGCAGACTGATTACTGGTGCCCCCAGGCTCACTCACACCTGTCAACTGTATGATGATGCTAAACTCCTGACCCTTGATGAACGGCTTTGCTATCATACCTGCCTCCTCACTAAAAAAACCCTACTCGGGCTCTCCCCTCCTGGGGTGACTGCATCCATCCAAGGGATCCCACGTACAATTGCTACACGGTCCTCCAACAAGTCCACTCTACTGGTCCCCAGGTCAAGAACTACTCATGGTGAGAGGTCCTTCTGCTACAGAGCCCCATTCTGGTTTAACTCTCTCCCTGCCCCCATCACTAATGCCGCAACTATCTCCAAATTCAAAACCAGCCTTCGAAGCCAACTCCTCAACACTTGTAGCTGCTCCTGTCTCTGAGTGAGGCTGGACCTCGAACCTCTCCACTGGTGACAACGCCCGCTGGTCGGCTCTCTTCCTAGCTCACCCCTCCACCCCTTCCCAGCACACCATACCTAAGTATATCCTGGCTAGTGCCTGCTGTCTTATGGTAATGCCAGTAAATTGCTCAACATATGAAACCAACTTGTGTAAGAACTATTTCAATTACATGTACCCTGTAACTCAAATGTATTTTGTTTGATCACAGTGTGACGTGGTGCCTCTGATGAACACCTATTTGAGAAAACCTGTACTATGTAACCTAAAATGTTATGTATGTCCTCAATGTGACGAGGTACCTTTGGAAACGAGCCTCTGGCTCAAAGGTTGTAAACTGATTCTCAGAAATAAATACAAATAAATAAGAGGTGATAGGGTACTTTGGAGGACTGATATGGAGGGGACAGAGAGGGAAGCCTGGCGTGAGGTGACGGGGGGTGGACTGGGACCAGGTGGTTCTAGGGTGGGTGGGAGGAAGAGGTGACAGGTATTCTAGAAGGTAATGATGATGACAGGGGGTCCTATTTCCTGGGACAGTGGCAGGTTATTGGGAAGAGTTTCTGTGTCAGAGATTTGAAGATATTTATAGAGACAATACTGTTGAGCCTCAGTGTCTTCTGCAAATGATTCCATGCTGATGGAATTGCATAGCTATATGCCGAGGGTGATACGCATCCAGGGTACTTCAAGAAGGATGAATTAAGTTTTTCTAAGGGAGTAGGGACTATATGAGGTGTTGCCAAAGGAAGAGATATAGGCCAGTAGTTGATTTAGCAGGCATTGTAGTGTCCAGGAACCTAGGTGTAGCAGTTGCCTGGTGGCTAGAGGTTGCCAGCCGACTTCTTTATATAGGTTGCAGTGGTGCATCCGAAAAGGTGATTTAGTAGTGAATCTTAGTGCCCAGTGGAACAGTGTATCAAGCTTGTGGAGGTTGGATGCAGCAGCACAATTATAGATGATGTCACCATAATCAAGGAGAGGGAGGAATGTGGATTGCACGAGCCTGCGTCTGATACCTGGAGGAAAGCGGGCCCTGCTCATGTAGAAAATGCCTAGCCATGTTTTCAGCTTACTAGAGTAGTGTACACTAAAGGACTGCATGTTGTCAAGCCATATACCCAAGTACTTAAATTTATCAACCACATCTAGAGGTTCACCTAGAATAGTTACGATTGGCACTGGTGTTGCATTGCAATGAGAGGAGGGTCTGTTGCTAGAGGGGACAAAGTATAGCACCTTTGTTTTTTTTGCATTGTGTAGCAGCTTGTGGCTAATGAGGTTGTGCTCTAGTTGGGTGAAATCATCTTGTAGCACATCACGTACCTCAGTTAGAGATGACTTGGAAGCATATATGACAGTATTGTCCGCAAATAAGTGTATTTAACCTAAACTTCACAAAACTAATCATGCATTGGTAGGGCTAAAAACAGAAGCACTGCTATGCCAGTGGGGTCATAACTATAATCTGGCTCTCTCTGTCTGTTTCTCTCTGTCTGTCTGTCTCTCTGTCTGTCTGTCTCTCTCTGTCTGTCTCTCTCTGTCTCTCTCTCTGTCTCTCTCTGTCTGCCTCTCTCTGTCTGCCTCTCTCTCTCTAATACATAGACATTGTCGGCAGAAAAAGGCCTACTGACCCATCTTGTCTGCCCATACTGCCACAGTACCCTACTCTGACCCTAGTGGCCATCCCTCCTCTTAGTTTCTGCCCCCCTTCTGACTACATCCATCTGCCTGTCCCACCCCTTCATGAAACTGATTATTGATTTAGCCCTTAGCACTTCTTCTGGTACCTTGTTGCACTTGTCTGCCACTCTTTGTGTTTACAGACATCTTTCCTAAGTTTCCCCCTGCTAGTGTCTGTGTCCAAGTCCTGCAACCTCTCCTCATTTGACTTGCCTCCAAGTCCCTGGATCATCTTGACTGCCTTGCACTATACTGCTTCCACTTTGCCACAGTCCCTCAGTTTCTTAAACAGTCTCCTATGGCGGAACATTGAAAATCCTAGGGCATAAGCCATCAGGTCCCATAGACTTATCTACTTTAAACCCATTAATCTTTTCCATCACCCTTTCTCTTGTTATACTACCTATGCTGCTTGTGTTCTGCTCCCTCACCATCCCACCTCACAAGCATTCTGGCAGCAGACTCTTCTTTTCTTTAGTAAATACTACTGAGCAAAATTACTTGTTCAGTATCTCTGATTTATCTTTGTCCCCCTCCCCCCAACCTTGCTCCCTCTCCAGACTCACAATGCCCCGTTTGACCTTTTAACTTCTCCAAAATATAAAGAATGCCTCTTCACTTTGCTTCACCCACTTTGCAAGCCTGAGTTCTGTCTCTGCCTTGGCCTACCTGACCACTTAGCTACTCTTGCTGCCTCTAAGTACTCCTCCCAATCCCCTTCTCTTTGGTTTCCCTTATAGTTCAGGAACACACACTTCTTGGCTCCTACTGTGTTTTTTACTTCTGTCATGAACCATAGTTGGCCTCTTCACCTTTTGCTCTGTTATCCTCCAACTGAGCTTGATGCTGCTTCCAGTATTCCTTTTCTAATGTTAAAGCTAAAGGGATTCATTCCATTTAAATCTGTGAATTTCTGAAATAGGTACTTCTAACCAATGAGAATTTTTTTGTTTTTTTTTTTTATGTATGATCTGGGTGTTAGACTCTCTGATCAATTGTCATAAGTCTCAAAGGAAGAACTTGGTTCGTCCGAAAGCTTAGGCATTGTTTTCTGGATGGGCCTTGTGGTCCTTATCTGCTGTCGACTTCTATGTTTCTATGTTTCTTTTTGTAACATCTATGTTGGTCCAATAAAAGGTATCAAACCATTTGCTTCTGGATCTGTTCTTACAAGGACCAATACTGCAGTTTATCTATTTTTTTTAATCTTAACATTTTATTAACATTTGAAAACAAACAAAACAGGTATAAATGAATACAACCTGTGTACAGTCATATGAAACAAGTAATAAAATATAAGAATTAAATACCGGTAGTAGCAATTAGAGTGTACACAGTCATAAGAAAAAAAATAGGCAACAAAGTTACAGGCACCTCATAAATACAGTGGCCAACCTGACAGGTCAACACAATTTTTAGTACAGTAGGTCAGGTAGGTCCAATAGATGCTAGTGTGTATCAGGGACAGAGGTTGTAGGTGGAGTGGCCCTAGGATAGGTGTGCAAAGTAGGGAAGCCAGACTTTATTAAATTCAAACATGTTATGCAGTGCTAAGTGAGACAGGTGTTCCAAGGAAGCCAATTGGACAACATCTTGTAGCCATTCATTGAAAGTGGGAATATTAGAGGTTCTCCACCACTGGAGTGGAAGACATTTTGCTATAAGGGTAACATTCCTTTTTCACAAGTTTCCCATTTTTCCTTACATTTGCCCTTTTCCCTTTGTGCTTTCTCTCATCAAGCCGTCATTCTTTCAAAATCTGCCTTCTTGAAATAACATATTTTTATTATAATAGCCTCTTTGGTGGTCCCCATTTGGATCTGACAATCACAAAGTTGGCCTGTCCATCAGTATTTAAAGAATAAATGTTGTCTTTTTATCAGTTGGTCTCAAGCACAGGTCTGCATATGGATATATTCATCAGAAAGAAAAGTTCAAACACTACCAAATAGCTCCAGCAATCTATCTAAATGTTATTGCTTGCAGAGACAAATCTGTTCTCAGGCCAACATATTAAACCCCAATGTTTCACCATTTTCCCAACAGCTTTTTTAAAGGGAATAATGGTCCCAAAATTGAATACTGTATGCCTTACGTATAGTGTGGTAAACACATATATTCTTAATTCATAATCTTTATAACAGAGCTCATTAGATCAAGTACAAAATTATCTGCTTTGTTGCTCAAAACATTTTCAAGTAAATTTCATTTAGATAGTTTTGCAACATTCCATATCTTATTGCTTCATATTTGTCCTTTTGGTAGTCGAAGTAAGTGTTTGCTAACACTCACACAGCATTTGGTTGGCTATGCCGCCATGCAGCACAAGTGGGGGACTGCCATCTTGTGTCAGTGTACTGAGCTTGTGTCACTGGCTGGGTGATGTCACGTATCTTGTGACATCAGATGTTCACAGTCCAACATACCACCCCTAGACATGTGACAGCAAAAGCTGCCAGTTTCAGCATCTCTCTTAATAGAGAGAACCCCCCCCCCCCATCCCTGAACTGACAATAGAAGAGTGACTGGATGATAAATATTAATTATTTTTGCCTCTCATTTAGTTTCCTTATATATAAACATAGCATCACCATTTTGAAAAAATACAAACAGAGGGTTAGGTTAGTAGCCAACAGTCACTGCCACTTAACCATTCGGGGATCTGGGGGGGTGGCACCATATGCAAGCTGGTGACTACAGGGAAGACCTTTTAGACCTCCAATCTCACTGTCTTATGGTTGCTGGATCCTAGAGGTTCCTAAACTACTGTACCACATTTCGGATTTTGTCAGTGTTGGGGAGCACCAGAGCCAGCAGGGCCCCTTCCCTTGTCAGATTCTGGACCAGTTGTACTAGGAATGCCTCCTGGTACATCTCTACTAGGAGCCGGTTACTTGTACTTGTAGTAATTGTGACTTTCCTATCCATGTCTGGTATGTTAAAGTCCTTACAACTAACACATCCCCAATCTAGCCACCCTTATCAGCATCTCCCATAGCTCCTTGGGGACACCACTGCAGATTAGCTGTGCTCATTGGTTTTATCCCATAACAAAAATTGAAATTCCTTATCCACCCCCAATCCTAGCCTGGTGGTCTATAGACCACCCCAACCTTAATTTGTTTCCCTTTTTCTGTTGATGCTAGTACCCAGAGGGTCTCCAGCTTCCCTGAGTCCCCCAGGCTGTCTATTTCTAGTCCCTCCTTCAAGTACAGTACTGCCCCATCTTTACCATTTTTTTCTGTCCTTACTGAAGAGACTATCCCATATGGTCATTTCCCAATCATGATTCTAGGTTGCTCATATCTTGGTGACAGCTACCAGGTCAATGTTTCCTTCTGTGCTCATCCCCTGCAGTTGTGGCACTTTATTCCAGCATTTATATAGCACTTTTTATACATCCAAAGCACTTTTACAAGCAATGCTAGACTGGTAGTGAAGTGACTGAATGCGTGGTGTGTGCCATATCACATATCATCACCCACACACAGTCTGGATAATTGTATAAACCAGTTTATGGGAAGGAGAATGTTGTCCAGGACACCGGGAATGTTCCCTACTCTTTGCAAAGAGTGCCCTGGGTTCTTTTACTTCCACCTGGACACCCACCAGGATGGACAGAAGGGACCTTGGTTTAACATCTCATCTGAAGGACGGCACACCACACCCCAATACTGCACTCGGATGCCAGCAATTTTTAGGTACAAGTCCAATCTTGGTGTGGGACGAGAACCCACGACCTTCTGGTCCAGAGGCAGATGTGCTACCAACTGAGCCACGCTGACACCTGCTTTCCAGAACTCCGTGAGCAGGTGCCTATCATCCTCCATCAACTGGTCCGGCCTCCCTCTTTACTTTTTCTCCTTGGGTTTGGTTGCCCTAATTCCATCTGTTTTTTTTTTTTTCATTTGCCCACACACCTTTTTTTTTTCATTCTTTTGTAACTGGATAAGGCCCACTCAGCACAAGTGCCTGTTTTCTGGGGTGACCTGGGAGCACTGTGGAGGTTAAGTGACTTATTCAGAGTCACACAGTATGCATGTGGAGGTTGTGGGAATCAAACTCAAGTCTGCTGGATATAATAAGCTCATTCACAGCTTATTGCTCCAATCTCTAGGCTATACTGCCAGCCCGGTTCTCTCTCTCTCTCTCTTCTCTCTCTGTCTCTCTCTTTCTCCCCCTCTCCCTGTCTCTCTCTCTCGCTCTCTCTCTCTCCCTCCCTTGTACCAGGGAGGGGAAAATCACTTCAGATCTATCAGTCACTTGAATTTGTTTATTTGTTTCACTTTTCTTAACCAGGTAGGTACACTAGACAAATAAATGCCTATTTTCAGATATGACCTGGCAAAGTACAAGAGAAATACTACTGCAGTTAATCAGGAGTTACAGGTAAAGCTAGTCACGATAAAATTACAGGTACAGTAGAGCAGGCCCACTGGCCTTTAAGATCTGATCAATGTGTCCCCATTTTGTCGGTGTTCAGTCACTATTATAAGCCTGCCTTGCACTCAGCCAAGTCGTGTCAGGTACTCCGCACCATTTGTGAACTACTGTCCTAATAAGAAGATATAGAACATTGTGGGAAGGCTGGTACAATGTTCCTTCGGGACCTGTGTGAACAGACACAGATGCCCGACACCAAGGGAAGAGACTGTCCACCTGCAGAAGAATTGAGCCCTTGTGGGCCCTGCAGTTCTGTGCAACAATGAATGTGAAAAATTCATGGGGCTGTCTGGTGGGCTGCTGAAGTGCAGGGCCCTATGGCCCCTGCACGTCTATGTGGCTGCGGTTACAGATGCACAGGGTAAAGAGTGCCTCTGTTAGCCAATGCACAGGGCCCTCTGCCACACAAGTGGGGAGAGGTGCAGGGTACTATGCCAAGAAGACTGTTGTCTTCACTGTATGGTAGCTGGGCCCGTGCAAACAACCCTGCATCTTTCATTCCCTGGCTGGAGAGGAGTCACATAACAGCACCATCCCCAACCCTCTACCCATCCAGCTGGGTCACTGATCTCGCCACCAAACTCAGCTTCCCAGCATGGGATCACAAAACATACATGCTGGGGTCAAGACTGGCACTACACACAAAGTTTGTTAAGAATTAATTTTTTTAGTTTTGACCCAAAATTTTCAAGATACTTGTTTTATGATTCACCTTATAAACATGACATGTACCATTTACAGTATATTGGATGAAATGTCATTTCACACTAGAAGTCTGAAAACACATCTCGTCAAGGATTTAAAAAATGGCATGTGTCGTGTTTATGAGGTGGTGTGGAAAAATGGCTATGCTGAAAGTTCGGAGTCAAAATATTTAAAATGAGTGAAGTTATGAGTGCACTTTGAAATACTGCAACACTCACTCATAACCTGGGTATTTTACAGTATGTATACCCCAAATTTTCAGTATAGCCTTCTTATTAGCCCACCTCATGAATCTGGTAGGTGAAAATTTTCAAATCCCCACAGAAACATATTTCTGCTCCACCGAAACGTCATTCCACACCACAAGTGTGAAACATATTTTGGCCAGGATTTGAAAAATGACCGCTGTCACATTCGTGAGGTGGCATGAAAAAATTGCTATGTTAAAAATTTGTTGTGAAAATATTTAAAATTACAAAAGTTACGAGCGAGCATAGACAAATTTCAAGGTACATGCAAAACTTTGCCATTTTTACATATTTTGACCCCAAGTTTTCAACATAGCCTTCTTACGACCCCACTTCATTAAAAAGGGTACCGAATCATTTCAAATCCCGCACAAAAGGTGATTTCTCTAAGCAACCTCAAATTCGCCTTTCAGGCCTGATTTGCATAATTCCATCACCATTGGTCATGAGGTGGGATCCCAAAAAGGCCATGTTGAAAATTTGGGTCAAAATATACAAAAATAATGCATCAAAGTTAAAACCCACATTAAATACATTTACCTGCACTTACCTTAGTTTCTCATATTGCAGTCAGCAGTCCCAACAGCAAGACATGTCTTTAGTCTGAGAGTGGATATTTGCCTTGGGACATGTTCAGGTGAGTGAGCGTGTGTGTGGGGGGTGTGGGGTGGGGGGTGCTCACTGGGATGTCAGGGTGGGGGGGTTGGCTTGGCAAGGGACTGTTTTCTTTTTTGCAGGTTTAACAAAAAAAATTGAAGGATGCTTTTCTGCATTACAGGTAACATTAATGTGGGGATGGTGATTGGAGGGTGGGGGTGCCACTAGGCACCAGGGAAAAAAACATACATAAGGAGATGGCAATCAGAGGGTGGGTGGCACCACTAGTCACCAGAGGAACATTATAATACTTAAGGGGACAGCAATGGGAGGGTGGTGGGCACCACTAGACACCAGGAAAACATTATATACTGTAAATATGAGACTGGTGATCAGAGGGTGGGGGTGCCACTGGACACCAGGGAAATATGTAAATAAGGGGATGGTGACTGGAGGGTAGGGGTCACCACTAGACACCAGGGAAACATATAAATATGAGACTGGTGATCAAAGGGTGGGGATGCCACTAGACACCAGGGAAATATGTAAATAAGGGGATGGTGACTGGAGGGTAGGGGGCACCACTAGACACCAGGAAATCTTTATATAAATATGGGGCCAGTGATCAGAGGGTGGGGGTCCTACTGAATACCAGGGAATCATTATAAAAATATAAGAATGGCAATCAGAGGGTGGGTGGCACCACCAGTCACCAGAGCAACATTATAATACTTAAGGGGACAGCAATGGAAGGGTGTGGGGCACCACTAGACACCAAGAAATCATTATATAAATATGAGACTGGTGATCAGAGGGTGGGGATCCTACTAAACACCAGGGAATCACTATAAAAATATGGGGATGGCAATCAGGGGGTGGGTGTGCCACTAAATACCATTGAAATGTAACATACATAATAGGGCGGTGATCAAAGGGTGAAGGGTGCCACTAGACACCAGGGAAACATTACATACTTAAGAGGATGGCTATTGGTGGTGGGGAGCACCACTGGACACCAGGGAAACAGCTGCTCACTACCCTCAGAGAAGCCCACAGCATGAGTCCGAACTGCGGCTGCAGAACTCAAAAATGTCCTGCTGTCCTCATACAGAGAACCCGAGTCGATGGCACCTCTCACAAAACTGGGTACCCAGGATTTTGAGGTGCCTAGAAAAGGTATTTCTGGCCCTTAATTGAAGAAACAAACATCGGAATCCAACTAAATGAGTCCCATTTAGCTAGGTTCTGGTGTTTGTTTTTGTAAATAATGGCATTTTTATGTAATGTCCATGCTTAGTAGTTTGAGGAGAAAAGAAATAAGATGGTGGGTCTCACAGCACATAAAAATGCTTCATGTTGTGAGAAACAAGTGGTAAGAAACCAAAAACGGCCCTGCGACATAGAATGTTTGGTGTCACATCAGAACGTTATCTCAAAAATCCTACTGAGCATGCTCAGAATAGAAAAACACAAAATTTTAAAGCTTACTAGCTCTGGAACCATTTAATATTTTTTTCACAAAACCTTTCAAAGGAACTACCTTAGGGCATCATGTCTGTACCCTGAAAGTTTGGGGAAAAAATTCAATTCCATGTAGGTTGTAGGTGAGAGCAAAAAAATATCCCATGTTAAGTACAGGAAAAAATAGATAACTACAGAAAAATGACATATGCGGATCTCAGAAACTGCACAAGCTGTCATCACAAAATGTTCCACTGATTTATCTCTAGTGTCCTAGACAACACTGCAAAATTTCAGCTGATTTTGTCAAATGGTGCCAAAGCAATTAAGGTGAAAAGTTAGGGGTTTAACATTGAATACTCTACTCAACCCTAACTATAGGGGCGCTACCGCACCCCTATAATATACACATCCAGTATATTTAAAGTAAGTTTTTATGTTCATGTATATCTTGATGCAGGTCTAAATAACTGGATTTGATTGCCTCTACACCAGTTGTATGAACATAAATTCTGGGGTTTTGATGGGCTACAATTGAACCCCTGTCCAGGAGGATAATAAGCAACAGCAAGTACTGTACCTCACAAACAGCCACAACAGCACACAAACAAATCTGTGTAAAGCTGGTTTTACTGGCTCACATGGTGAAAAGCAACAGCAATAAAGTGGCTCCATGTTGAACCTTTTTTTTTTATTTAGTTGTTTAACCAGGTATAGCACACTAAGCTGAAAGCTTTTTTACAGGAGCAACAGGAGGTTAAGTGATTTGCTCAGGGTCACACAGTATGCAGGTGGAAGCTGTGAGATTCAAACCCAGGTCAGGTCTGCTGGATATCACCAAATTTGCAGCTCAGAGCCTTAGACCACTGTGCTATACTGCCTCCTCAATAGTATTTCAAGTCAGTCTGTCACTAGTGAAGCCATGCTGATTCAGATGACTGTAGCAGGCTATGAGAATAGGATGCTGAAGGTTAGGGAGTTTGGGAGCCTGACTGAACTAACCAGGAACTGGACGATAATTGCCTCCCCCAAATCATGGATTGAGGGAAAAAGAGGAGCCCACTGCTGGAAAATTGACCTTTGGGGCCAGCAGTTCATCACGTTATGGATGGGAAAATGTTTTCAGACACACACTGTCAGCTCCTGTCTTGCTAACCGATCCTGACACTTTAAATCCATATATAAAATGGGCAAAGAAATCCCTGTGTCTTGATTGGCTGAGTCTTGATTCTAGCCACTGCAGTAAGAGAGTGCCACCATTAGATAAAACAAGTCCCTGCCAACCAGGATAACTCACAGAATTCATAAGTCACCTATTTCCTAATTTCCATCACAAACATGGCTGCAGCCTTTACTCATATATTAAAAAACTTCAACAAAGCCCTAAAAATAAAAGTCCATTAAATTAAATAAAGTAAGTAAATAACTTAATGTTATTTACACTCATGACTACCCCCCCCCCCAAACACATACACAAATTTAACAAAATCAAGTACTATTCAGAGTTTCCATTGCTGGTGTTTCTTTGATGACCATGAAAATTCCCCCTCCTATCCCTACCAGTTTGTTAGAGAACTCCCTGCTCCTTACCTGGCAACAGATAAAACTGAGGTTCTGACTCCACTTCAGACCTGTGTGTGTGTCTTTCTTTGTATGCCAGTTGAGCTTGGAAGAATGTTGAATTAATTTAGAAAATGGGCTTTTTATTTGGAGGCATCTGATTGTCTAGTCTCCATTCCACAGGGGTACATTAACTTTCAATAGATGCCCACCAAATAAAAAGTCCCAGCCAAAACCTGCCAAATGCCCAGCCAAGTATCCTTGTGCCCAGCCTGCTTTGTCATTGGCTGAAACAGTGGGCACACAATTTCAAACTGACGCCATTTCCCTGCTCACTTGGCGACAAGAAAACACAGCAATAGTCACTTCCCCTGCTCTATACCGTCTGTAACATCAAGACTATATTTTAAATATTCAGCAAGTCACATATTTTTCTGTTAATTGACCACTTGTAGCACTGTTTCAAACATATTTCAGACTGATACCTGGCCTAGCAGCCCCCCCATGTGTCAGTGAGCAACCAAACCAACATGTGACGCAGGAAGGAACAATCCTGATTTTTGTTTTGTCTTGTTTTGACAAGAGAGCACAACAACAGTCACTTCCCGGCTCTAAACAGAGCAGAAAACCACACATTTGTTTCTTTAAAATGATCACTTGTCAGTACCACATCAAACTTTTTCAAACCACTACCCACCACACTAGAATCTGCTCCACTCTACAGCTTGAGCTACCTAGCTGTCAGCCACCTCCCTCCCTTCCACGTCTGCGAGCAACCAGCACATCACATTAAAACACTTTCTTTGTTGTCAAATATCGCAAATGAAACCTTGGTACCTGCATTGCCACTAACGGCAGCCACAGCACTTTCCAGTCTCCTAGCTAATTGTCGACCTGACACTGCTTCTGATTTCCTTTTCAAACTCCCAGTCTTCAGGCTCAGAACAGACAGCAAGAACCAGAGTCTTGGTCTTCAGGACAGGTACGGAGACCGGAAAACTGGAGAAACAATGTTGCTAAATACAGTTCAACATTTAGAAAACACATTAGAAGGATTCAGAATTGGGATTCAGTCTCTGACGTTTTGTTCTTTTCTCCTTTTGCAGGTCACTCGCACTGGGACACTCAGCACTCTGGATCCAGGCCGGTAGGCTGGAAATAAAAATATGGTTTGTCACCTATTTAATAAGGAACACTTTTCCTTGCCAGAGACTGAATCCCAGTTCCTTCAAGTATAGAGCGTTATCTTATTTAGAAAGGGGAACCATAAGGACATTTTGTTTTCTTTGAATTAACTGGGTTTGCGCTTTAGCAGCACCCCACTTTAATCTAATGATACTTAATAATATGAACTAATGTCTTTTATGTGCTTCTTTTCTATCAGTATTCATCTGGTATGTTTTGTAACAATTCTGAATCCTTCTAATGCGTTTTCTAAATGTTGGACTGTATTTATATGGTTAAGATAGCACTGTATTGTGATAAGGCATTGTAAATAAGACGACGTCATCATGACGTCACTATGCAAATGTGGCATGTAAATTAATAGTGATGCCGTTAAAACTGACCTTCCCACACTCTGACCACACCCCTGAGGAAGGCTCATGAGGAGTTGAAGCGCTGGGTGGTTAGCTGGCGTGCACTGTGGTGTTTTGTGCTTAAGAGCCGAAATAAATAACTCACTGATCTTGAATTTAATTGCTTGCTCTGAGCATCATTTGGCAAAGAGTGCACTCATTTCTGTTTCCTGTTGTTCTCGAGTTCACCAGCTGGCTGCTCGTTTGAGTGCACCGGGTTGCTCTGACTGTATCGTGGCTTTCCTGTTTGAATCTTTTGTTTTAAATTGAGTCAATGTGATTTTTTTTTTATTCTAGTTTTGAATCAATCTTCAGAAGGACATATGCAAATAGACTAAAAGAATATCAGTTTCCAGAACAAAATCCATAGTTAGCATCATAAAATCAGTTACACAAGATTTCCCCCAAAGTTTGGATATCAGGACCTGACTTTTTTATTACAAAATATATAATTCAACAAAACAGGATTGTTCGCCTTAGATTTCATCTGTTCTTGTTGCTGATTCCTGGTATAACGTTACATAGAAACATAGAAGCTGAAGGCAACTAAAGGCTGCAAGGCCCATCCAGTCTGCCCATTTCTTTTTCTACCTTATGAATGTGCCTTCTGCCTTTGCTCTGTCAATGGCCTATCTATTCATACTCATCTGTATTGCTCCCTTATGCCTATCCCATGCCTGTTTGAAACCCTGCACTGTATTCATCTCCACCACTTCCTGAGGTAGGCCATTCCATGCATCCACCACCCTTTCTGTGAAAAATAACTTCCTCACATTACCCCTTAATCGGCCTCCCTCTAATGTCATGCTATGTCTTCTTGTCCTGCTATTTTTCTTATATTGAAACATGTTAGACTCTTTCACCTTGTTAATGCCCTTAAGGTGTTTGAATGTTTCAATCACATCACCTGTCTCCCTCCTTTGCTCTAGGGTATACATATTGAGTTTGGTTAATCTGTCCTCATATGTTTTCTGATGCAGTCCCTGCACCATTTTGGTTGCCCTTCTCTGGACTGCCTCAATTTGGTTAATGTCCTTGTGAAGGTGTGGCCTCCAGTACTACACCCCAACATCCCTCTAGCCTTACCTACTGCTTTAGAGGTCTGCTTGGATGATTTCAGGTCATCGGTGATGATGATGCCCAAGTCTCTTTCTTCCCTTGTGACTGCCAGCAACTCCCCTCCCAGTCTATAGGTGGCTTCAGGGTTTCTCTTCCCTATGTGCATGATCTTGCACTTCTTTGCATTAAACCCCAGTTGCCACTCTTCTGACCATTTTGCTAGTTTATCCAGATCTCTTCTCCATTCTGCCCACCCCATCTGGATCATCTACTCTGTTGCAGATCTTGGTGTCATCTGCAAACAGACAAACCTTACCCTCCAGTCCATCTGCAATGTCACTGATGAAGATATTGAAGAGGACTGGCCTCAAGATGATCCCTGAGGTACCCCACTTGTGACTTATCTCTTCTGACTGTATACCATTTACCACCACTCTCTGTTTTCTGCCCGTCAACCAGTTTGTCACCCAGTTGACCAACTTCTGACCCACCCTGAGCCTACCAACTTATTAATCAATCTTCTATGTGGAACAGTATTGAAAGCTTTGCTGAAGTCAAGGTGGACGGCATCAACTGATCCCCCTTGGTCCACCACTCTGGTTACCCAGTCAAAGAAATCTATGAGATTAGTTTGACAGGACCTTCATTTTGTAAACCCATGCTGTCTTGGATCCTGTGCTCCTATGGATTCCAGGTGTTGCACTATCCTTTCCTTAAGGAGTGCCTCCATAATCTTGCCCACTATTGAGTTAAGACTGAATGGTTTGTAGTTCCTTGCCTCCTCCCTGCTACCACTCTTGCAGAGTGGGATCACATGAGCCCTTCTCCAGTCTTCTGGGACCTCTTCTGTGCTCAGAGACTCACTAAACAGTTCTGATAATGGCTCTGCTAGTTCTACCCTTAGCTCCTTTACTACCGTGGGATGTATGCTATCAGGTCCCATTGCCTTGTCCACCCTGAGTTATTGAGCTCTTGTAGGACTCTTTCTTTTGTGACGGGACTAGTGCACACCTCCTTCCCCACTGTGTCCATGGTGCTGAACTGTGGACTCTGCCCTGCCTTCTCTTCAGTAAATACTAAGTAGAAGTATCTATTTAGGATAGATGGTTTTACATGGTCCTCCTCCTCACATGCCTCCTTATCCCCTCTGATCTTAGCAATACCCCCTCTGGACTTTCTTCTTTAACTAATGTGTCTATAGAAAGTCTTTTCACCCTTTTACTGTTGTAATCTGCTCCTTGTGACATTTCAGCATGTTGCCACATAAATGAATGTGTTCAAAACATAGAAACATAGAAGTTGTCAGCAGAAAGACTATGATTTCAGGACAGATGGCAGAAACAGGTACTGCCCAAGGGGAGAAGAGCCAGATTTCCTGTAGATTTCTTTAGTAATTAAGAGTATAGTGTCCTGAAATTCAATTTTTTTTTTTTTTTGCAACATTATGCAATTTTCCTGTTTGCTGATGCAAACAGTATTTTATTCAGGACATTAGCAAGTAACTTAAAAAGAAGGCACCATGGCACACAATATAACTGGATTGAAAGATGGGACTCGTGAAAGATTGGGACAGTACTGCAACATCTGTGTACAATGTCGTTGAGGGTCCAATAATAGGTGTCACAGTTTTCATCGAATCCTGTTTTCCAGTGACTGACATGGCTCTAGACTTCCTCTCATTCTGATGGAAGAAGAACATTTTCCAGTAGTTACATGTGTTTCCCACCCAAGAGGACAAATATAGGTTATGTTTTTGACATAGTGTGCAGAAGTTTGCATTCAAAGAATTAGCTTTGTAACCCATCTCATTCGAGCTGGGCTTTATTTTCCCACTGTAGTAGGATGCTGCAGTTGACTGCCATGCATGCCCTTACAGCCCAGATTAACATGAACTTCTCATCTTCCTCTATCACAGTATATACCCCCACCTCCACTGACTCTCATACCACTTTTTCTGTTTCTCCCTCTCTCTTTTTCAGTGCTGGCATTGGCATTGGTTTCTATGGGAACAGTGAGACGAACGACGGCGAATACCAGGTGACCTACTCCCTGATGAATGCTAACCATACCCTCACCTCCATTGATCTCTTGGTAAGTGCATCTGCCACTTTTCAGGGAAGCTAGCAAAGTTTGTATCTTAAAGGAACTGGTTGGGAAGTTGAGAACGGATGGGGGCAACCGCAGTTAATGTTAATCTGGCCTTGACTTTCTAGTTCTAGGATTTGGATTCAAATTCAGAATGTCATTTAAGAATGTAAGAGTCATGGGTAGGGAGGATGGGAGGAGTGGGTAGGGAGGGCAGGGACGTTAGCTCAAGCTATGGACCCTGCAATACGAGCAGACTTGATAGACCAAATGGCCTTCTTCTGCTGGCTTCTTCGTATGTTCATATGTTCGTATGAAGAAGCACAATGTCAGTCTAGGTAGGAGTGGGAAACATTACCCAAGGGTGCATCCCTTTTCTCCTTTTTTTAATCAGTAGTGTTTTTAAAATATGGCACAATCTTGAAAACCTTACACTGCCATACACTGATTGTTGGGGTGTTGTTTTTTGCATCACTGTGCTGTATTCAAAATGAACGGACTTTTGTCAGCATTGATGAATAAGTGATAGAGCTAGCTGTGCAATATTGCATTGTGTGGCTGCTCGTTAGTATTGCTCTAGTTAAGACATCTAGAGACCAGAGGACATGAATCAAACAGAATAACAGAGTTTAAGAGAGAAGACTTTCTGAAATTGTATTGCGAACTGTACTCCTCTTCTACTGTTAACCAATGTTCAAATAAATAATATTTCTGAAGAAGCATCCTTCTGTAATTTTTTTCCACAAGCTATATTAGCTGCACTTAGTCATCTCACTGACCCTTTGACAGCCAAAGTCAAATGCAGATGCAGTGGACAGTCCAGTCTCTCAAGGGTCTGCATTAGCATGCAGGAAACCCAGGGTTATGCCGAGGGCTTGACTCCTTCTCCAGACAAGAGGATTCAAAGGAATGCCATGGAAGGAGCTCTCTTTCAGATCCTGGAGAGAGAGGTTTTGACCATCCTGTACAAGAGTCTTCTTCAGTAAGTTCAGGGCCAGGTGTACAAGATGCAGGTGACTGCACAACATCCAGTTACACTTATGCAGGCTGCCTGAGTTGAGAGAGATACAGCTGACAGAAATATGTGGGATTTCTATGTGGTTGGCTGCTTAGAAAGTGCCATGCTACTCCCTACCACATCTCTTAACAATCCCTGATTTTCAGGGATATCCCTAATTTTGACCTCAGATATTACCTGGATCTCCCCTATTGTTGGCATTTCTGTCTCTAAAGCATTGGGATTAAAAAGTATGAGACAATGTCAATCCTTAGAGTGACAGTCTTTTCTGGCTCATAAAATGATAGGCCCACTAGGCCACACACGGTAACAGCTTCTTGAGCTGGTATTACCAATTTTTAAAATATGTCTCTGATTTTGGTTATTTGCTTTTGATTTGTGAAGCAGGAGGTTGGGAGGTTTGCTCTCGCTCCCATTTTCATCAACCCACATTTGGTAGAGGCAGTGGGGTCTTACTTCTGGAGTGCAGATTTGGAAACCAGGAGACTCAGGTTCAATTCTCACCACAACCACTTATACTAAGGTGCATACTAATGTTCACACTAAGGCAGTTACAGAGCTAGAAGGCATGAAATGCCCATTATTGCTCCATGTCAATCATGATGTGTGATAAGCAAACTTAAAACCAGTTAGGATTAAGTTATCAAGTTTTCTTTTAAATTCTTCCCTTGTTTTACTAATTACTATGTGTAATGGTAGTTTGTTCCAAGGGTTTATGATTCTGTGTGTAAAAAAATATTTTCAGCTTATAAAATTATGAGTTTTCCTAGTTAGTTGAAACGGGCGGCCTCTAGTGAAGTATGTATCATTTCTGAACTGGAATCCTAATTCACTTAGTAAATATAGGTCTTGCATGACATCAAACATAAACAGTAAATCACCCCTAATTCTACGAGTTGTTAAAGACATGAGATTTAGATAAGTTAGTCTGTCCTCATATGAATCTTTTTTTTTTTTTTGAACTATAAAATTCATCATTGCATAGCACAGTTAATGCAGGTACACTTATCATGACAATGGCTTCTCAAATCAATCAAGTTGAGTATGACAAACATTTAAATATGACACTCATACTGTTATACAGAACAGTTTTATCATCTTATGTCATGTTTACTTACTTTTCTTTATATTGTAGGTTGAAATGTCCCATTCCTTCTTTTCCAGAGTTCGTTTTTAAATCAAGGTGTACCAAGAGTAGTCATTCAAACTATTTATGTGCCTTTCAATTTTCTCCATAAGTGCATACAACTATTGCCTAAACACAGCAATAATATAACTTGTATATAAAATTAAAGAATAAAAGAATAAAGCCAATTTTAAATCTAGATTGTTTGGCTGGTATTTCATTTAGTCTGATGTTACTCTGTCTTCAACTAATTAAACACTCCAAAGTAATCCACCTATATCCTCAGTGATATTGATCCGTACTTTATATGCTCATAAGCATGCCTGCTGAGATAAAACTGTAATACCCTCTCTTTCCTCTATGAGGTTCATAAACGGAAGCCATGTTCCATTAAATTTATCCATCTGGAGGCGGAGCTTCGCTGTGAGTCTTTCTTTTTGTATATTTGTAATAATGCCTATCCACTCCTGAACAGTCGGTGGCTCTGGGGATAGCCACTTCCTAGTAAGTGCCTTGCCAGCAGCTGCCAGCAGTGCACTTTGAAATGATTTTTTACTATTAGTACTTTTCCTCTTAGGTGGGATGCCCAGAATCAGGTGGTCAGAAGAGGATGGAGAATCCATTCCCATTAACCCCCCATATAGCGAGATACGATTTTCTTCTCCTGCTATTTTTATCCACCCCAGCCCCGGATCTCTCCTGATGTGTTCCGCTAAAGGCTCCATACTTAAGGTGAACAGCAGTGGAGATAGGGGACATTCCTGCCTTGTTCCCCATTGTATATGTACTGCCTCTGAGATGGTTCCATTTACCTTGACCTGTGCTGTTGGTGTTTTATATATAGCTCCCACCTAAGTTAGGAATTTCTCCCCGAAACCAAATTTGAGCAATGTCTCATGAAGGTATCCCCACTGTAGGCAGCCGAATGCCTTCTCAGCATCTATCATAATTGCAATTTGTTGGACCTTAGCTTGTTTCCCTAGTTGTAATTTATTGAGGCATCTTCTGATATTATCTTGAAGGTGTCTCTGGGGTATGAAGCCTGCCTGGTCTCGATGGACCAAAGCTGGTAATAGTTTGTTTAATCTAATGGCCAGAACCTTTGTAAAGATCTTTGAGTCCATGTTTAGTAATGAAATTGGCCTATAGGAGGGGTTGAGTTCTGGGAGCTTTCACTCCTTAGGAATCACAGATATCAGTGCTTACCTCCATGTATTTGGGAAGTCTTCTGAGTCTACACAAGAGTTAAACATTGCCGTCAGCTGAGGAACCAACTGCTCTGCAAACGTTTGGTAGAATTCAATTATATAGCTGCCTGGCCCAGGGGATTTGCCTGTTTTCATCTCTTTTTATTACTGCTTCCACTCCTGCTGTTGCGAATGGGGCATCCTCTGTTGCTCTGTCCTCCTCCGAAAGTGTGGGCAAAGTTATTTCTTTTAAAAATGTGTCCATGTTTTCATTGATTTTTTCTGTTTACCTCGTCTGAATACAGAGCAGCATAGTAACCCTGAAAAACCTTCACTATTTCTTTTGGGGTGTATACCTCCATTTGTTTTGCTCCTTCTATTTTTGTAAGTTTTTTACTATAACTCTCAGCATGAAGCTTCCGTAGGTGGAAGGCTAGTAGCCGGCCTGCTTTATTCCCCTGCCCGTAATATTTTTGGCTTGTAAAACATAATTTCCCTTCTACTTGTCTGTCCAAAATTTCTTGTAAGTCCTTCTTAACCAGTTGTAACTCTTTGTTTTCTTTTCCTTTACCTATCCTTTTACGTTCATGTTCTAGCTGAGCCAGGTGTTTTTCTAGTGCAGTTTGTTTCGCTGAGATTTGCCTCTTCAGGCGAGATGAGTAGGCTATTCTCTTCCCTCTTAATGTAGCTTTTAAACTGTCCCAATACCATTTCCACCCCATCTCCTCTGGTTTATTATGATATTTATAATCCTCTATAATGGAGTCAATCTTGTCCCTAAAATCCTTCCTTTCCAACAGGGAGGCATTAAGCCGCCATGTGGTGACCCTATCCCAGTCTCCTATCTGAAGCCACAGAAAGACTGATGCATGGTTTGACATCCACCTGGGCTGTATGGTGCAATCTTGTATCTCATGTCTATCTACTTGGGCTACATAAAAAATAATCTATTCTGGAGTATGTCTGGTTTGGGTTTGAGTAGAAGGTAGAATCCCTGATGCATGGGTTCAGGTCCCACCAGACATCCACCAGTGCTAGCTCCTGAATTCCCTCCTCAACTATTCTTCTCATGTTCTTATTGGTGGCATCATTCTGGGAGTAACGATCCAAGACAGGATCGGAAACACAATTAAAGTCCCCCCCCCCATCAAGATCATACCCTCTCCCAACTCCGCCACCTTTCCAAAAAGGTGTTTGTAAAATGAGGGATCATCCTTATTGGGTGCATACAGGTTGATAAGATGTATTTTATGGGAAAATAATGTCCCGACACAATTACCCCTCTACCCTCACCCTGTGATATTTCTGAGGTAATCTCTAGAGGAAGGCATCTTCTGATGAGTATTGCTGTCCCTGCTCATTTCCCTTTAGGATGGGAGGAACTCACCACATGTCCTACCCAGGATCTTTTAAGTTTCTTATGCTCCAAGGGGAGTGCACCTTGATTCTTGTATGAACCTAATATCAGTATGTGATTTCTGTAGGCAATGTAAAATCTTCATCCTCTTTATTGGAGAGTTCAGGCCCTGAACATTCAGGGATGTGAACTTAAAAGATCCCATTTTAACTAGGCCCAGAACCTGTCCTTCAGCCCCTTCCCTCGTTCTATTCCGTGATCCTCTCTTTTATTTGGGACCTTTCCTTGTCTAAATACTATTTGGATGTTGTCTGTTTTTAAATTCGTATCAAATCTATCTACACCAGCCAGATATCTTATATTTCTTGCACAACAGGTACAAAATAAACACATTGTGCCTTGTGCCTTTAACTTAGCACGCACTGGGTTAACTGTCTGTAACTGTATATAAACCATCAACTTTCAACTTTTGAATAGTGAACTACTTCCAAGGTTTAACCTAAAGTGCAGCGATAGCTGCTGTAGCTTGTTCAATCACTAGCTATTCCCACTACCTCCATGGGTGTATGTGGGTAATACAGGAAATGAAAGGGTGATAAAATAAAAGGCCTCTGGGGACCACCACCCTATGTATCTGTTGGATAAAAAGACTATATACTGGAGGAGAGAGATCTCCCCCGCCAGCTATCTGGGTAATTGTGCAGTCATAATATTACTGTCTGGATAATATACAGAAAAACCACTACAGATTACAATTTAACTAAAACAAAACATTCAGGTTAACTACCGCAGAGTCCTGTGGCGAGTTACTGCTGCTAAGTCCCAGTAATTCCAAAAGGCATTTGGAATCTGTGAAATTTTGTTACCATTGCTGGGTTGTGTCTTTCAGGTCAGGGGGTTTGCTGAGGGGGCCTGGAAAACATGACCTGTATCCTCTCTGGACTTGTTCTCCCAGGCCAAAAGGTCTTGTATATCTGCGCTTAGATGCGAGGCCCATGCCACTGAAGTAGGCTGCCCTATACGGGGCCTACCTACTCGTCTCCATGCTACCTTTGCTATGTTGTGCTTGAGTGTAACTGCTGGGAAATCAGGGACTCTGAGACATTTTTTTGCGCAGGGTAGATGCTGCTTCATATAGGGAGTCAAAAATCATTGGCCCTTTCTCCGTTTAAATTTTGAGGTGTGCTGGATATAGCATTTGCACCTTTAGATTTTTTTTCCTTTGCCTGTTTAATAATATCCCTGACTTGTTTTCTTTGGTTATTCAGATAATCAGAAAAATCTTGATCAAAGGAAAGTCTCTGTCCATCGAGCCTAACCTGTCTCTGCTGCCATACAGCTTTCAGAATTAGCTGCCTGTCATTGTAGCTTAACATCTTTACAATGATAGAGCGTAGTCTAGCATTTTGTTCATTTGGGCAGGGTATCAGGGAGCAGTGGGCCCTCTCGACCATCATGTTGTGTTCCTCGGGAATTTTTAGCACTGACCTGATTACATGGAGTATAAAATCTTCCATTGATGGATGTGATTCTTCCAGCCCTCCAGAACTCTGTATATTCAGAATTTGTTCCTGCATGATCGCTTCTCCATGTCATCTATTTTAAGCTGCAACTCCTTTTCTCTGGTAAGTAAGTATAGTGTGGTCCGATCATGTTGGCTAGATGAATCAGAGAGGTCCCCCACTACTCGTTCCACCGCCGAGGTTCGCTTGTCTATTTGTTTAATGTCAGCTCTAACATCTGCTACAGAGGATTCCACGCAGTGCAAAGCTTTTATTATGCCATCCAGTTTCACCATCATAGCACTTGGGATCTATGGGTTCAATACCCTCTTCCAAATCGGCAATGCTGGCAACTGGTGATGGTAGGCGCGAGTCACTCTGACAGGCCTGCGGTCAATCTGCCTCCATCAGCAGTCGTATCTTAGTTGCCTGCGAACTTCTCCCCTTAGATTTTGCAGCCATAGCATTGCGGCAAGGTTATCTTCAATTTTTGCCCTGTTTTAAGTTGCTTAGTGCTAGCAGGTGTTATTTTAATTTGCGGTGGCCCACGATGCAATCAGGAAGATCAGCCACTCATTCGATGACATCACCGGAAGTCCATATGAATAATTTTTAAGGCCATGAATATGTTTTGTATATTTTCTCTGAACTTTTTCGAGGGTTTGGCAGTCCAGCCTCTTATAGGTGGCACCAGAGCTGTGACGCATATTCAAGATGAGGTCTCACATAAGCTCTGTAGAGAGGCAACATAACTTTAGAATCAAGATATTTAATATTACTTTTGATAGACCAAATAACACGGTCGGATTTATTAACCCTAAGCAAGTCATTTAACTTCTCAGTGCTTCAGTTCATCCTGTATTAAAAGTAGATAAAAGCAGCACCCCCCCTCCGAAAATGAGACATTTTGAAGTTCAGCTGGGTAATCTTGGGTAACTAAATTATACAATGAATCAGATAGCAGCTATGAAAGATGTTTGATATGTTGAAATACAAATGTACTGTGAACTTTTAAAATGGGCTTTAGCAGTTTAAATGTAGATGTGGGTGGGGTCCAGCCACCAGGATAAAAACCATAGTTGGCATGAGCAGAATTCTGTTACACTTAGTGATGGGAGGGCCAGTTCTGTGTCAGATCAGGACCTCCCCAAAATGGCCCACCTCTGCTTGACTCCGGAAATCAGAGTTATTTGTAATGCAACTCTGGTTTGACCTAGTCCAGAGTATTGACTAGATTCTTATCTGCCAGTGATCCGGTTCTGACCTGGCCAGAATAATATAAGTGATTTGGAAGTTTTGTTCTTGTTAAAATTGAGAAACTGGTGGGAACAGACATAAAGTAACTTCTTTACACATGAAATGATATAAAGAAAAGGCTTTATGATGAGGGAGTACAGGTAACCAAATTTTGTCATGTGACCTGGTCTAAATCTGTTTCTGATCCAGTTCTGATTCAGTCTGGAAAAAAATTGCCTGTTTTGCCCAACCAGAGCAAATCAGAACCTTATGGAAACAAATCAGTCAGTTGCAGCCAAACCTTCTATCCCTAGTTACATGACATTGAAAAGTTCCAAGAAACACAGAAACATAGAATTTGATGGCAGATAAGGACCACTTAGCCCATCCAGTCTGCCCATTTCTCCCTATCTACAGTATTACATCAGACCATACCTGATCTACAGTTATTTCTCCCTCCTCCAAATTATTTCATTTTTCATTAGTAGGGCATTTTCACAGCGACACAGGAGCATTGCCCTGTGTCATTTATCTACATCTGAGACTCATTCCAGAGCTGAAGTCATAACATCCTGTTTATAACACCATAGTCATTTCCATAGCAGCAGACTGTAGTATCACAAGAAGGGCATTCTGACTTCTGCTCCTTATGGAAATAAAGTTTGAAAACCTTACCTTGTTCACTTTTTTTTTCCTCTCCTCAGCCAGAGGCAGCCTTCTCAGAGCTGTGAGCAGCCCCAGCCCTGTCACTCCCACCATCCCCAAGGACTTATCTTCCTCCAGGAGTGTGGCCCCATGGTATCACTTACTTATCATGGAGGTCCTCAAGCTGGACCAGTTCCCTTGGAAAGGCATCATGGGGTGCTCCCAAAGTGAGTCTATGTTGTCCAGGTGCAGGGTCTATAGGTTGATTGGAGCTTTCATGGAGTACGGCTGCATTTTCCATTCCCTACTCCCCCCCCAGGATGCTGGCTGACAGGCTTGCTCATTCAAAGTGAGTACGTCCATCCAGCAAATCAGCTGTCCCCAATCCCAGAGCTACTCTCATGCCTCCACCGCCACCTCCACCTATGGTCATCCAGGTGGCAGATGTGTGATGGCAGTGATCCCTCTCCCTCCCCAGAGGAGGAGGAGAGCATCCTATGGGATGCTGAGTCCTCCTCTCTCAGCCTGCTCTCCAATGTCTCAGGCTTGTTCCCAAACCCGGGTCATCAGTGTCATGAATGGTAGTGCTACCACAGTGCCTGTGGGCCAGCACCCTTACTGTGTTTTGTAACAGCAGTTCTGCACTTTTTGTGGTCTGGTAACTTTTTCTAATAGAAACATAGAAATATCAAATTTGTCGGCTGATAAGGACCGCTTGGCAGACCCAGTCCACCCATGTTTCCCTACCTAAAGTATTACTGTAGACCTTTCAATTCCAACTCTCCCCAGTTCCTTTCCACTAAGATTCCCTTATGTCTGTCCCATGTATTCTTCAATCCCACCACTGTTTTTGCCCACTTCCTCCACTGGAAGGCTGTTCCAGGAATTCACCACTCCTTCTGTGAAGAGGTACTTACTCACATCTCTTCTGAATCTACTCCCCTCCAGCTTCATAGCATGTACACTTGTTCATGAGCACATTTTTTCTGAAAAATACTTCCCTCCTGTATCTTATTTACCCAGGTGAGGTATTTAAATGTCTCTACCATATCACCTCTCTCTCCTCTCTTCCAGGGTATAATCTTGCCTCATAGGGCTTTTGACGCAGACTCCTCACCATTTTAGCTGCCTTCCTCTGGACCACTTTCACTCTGTCTGTGTCCTTCTGAGGATATGGCATCCAAATCAGTACACAGTATTGTAAGTGATTTCTTCTCAGCGATCTATAAAGAGGCAGCACCACCTCTCTCCTTCAGTGACGTTACCTCTCTCTATGCACCCCAGCATCCTACTAGCCCTCTCAATTGCCTTGTTGTACTGTATGAAAACCGTTAGGTCATCAAAGATTATTACCCTGTGGTCTCCCTCCTGCTTGGTGGTCATCAGTAGCACTCTCCCCATTTTGTATTCTGGTCCTGGGTTTCTCTGCCTCAAGTGTATGATTTTGCACTTTCTTGCACTGAATCTCTGCCACCATACCACTGACCTCTTCTCGAGTTTACGCAGGTCTCTACACATCCTTTCCATATAATCACCACCCTCAGAGTATCCACTCTATTGCTGACATTGGTGTCATCCACAAAGAGTCAGACCTTCCCCTCCTGCTCCTCTATAAAGTCACTTATAAAGACATTAAAGATGACCAGTCCCAGCACTGATCCCTGAGGCACTCCACCAGTCACCCTCTCCTCCTCAGAGTGAACTCTGTTTACCACCACCTTTTGTCATCTATCCCCTGACCAATTTTATACCCATTTTATCACCTTTTGACCCACTCCTAAGCTACCCAGTGTGCTTAATAGTCTCATATGTGAAATAGTGTTGAATGCCTTACTGAAATATAGGTGCACATCAACTGTTCCACCCTAATCTAATTCCATGGTCACCCAATCAAAGAAATCTATCAGATACATTTGACATGACCACTCACCCATGAATCCATGCTGTCTATGTCTTGTAATTCATCAGACTCCAGATATTCCACTATCCTCTCCTTCAACAGTGATTCTGTTAACTTTCCTACCACCAATGTCAAGCTGACTGGTCTATAATTGCCAGCCTCCTACCTATTACCACTTTTGTGAAGTGGGCCTACATCTGCCCTCCTCCAGTCCTCTGGAACCACTCATGTTTCAAGTGAACTGTTAAATAGGACTGTCAGTGGACCATCAGCACTGTACCTGCCTGAGCTCTCTCAATACCCTATAAAGTACCCCATCTGGTCCCATTACTTTGTCCACCTTCAGATTTGTGAGTCCCTTTAGGATTCTGTCCTCTGAAAAAGGACTAGTGTCCACCTCCCTCCTTCCAGAGCTCCTGTTGCTTTATTTGTGGCCCCTCCCTTCTCCTTCCACTGTGAACATTGAACAAAAGTAATCGTTCAGGATGTGCTCCCCTCTGCACAGCCTTCCCCATCCCTATATAACTTTACAATCCCTCTCCTCGTCTTCCTCTTTTCACTTGCATACCTTATTAATGTCTTGCCCACTTTCCTTACCTCTTGTGCTGTTCTTTCTCTGGTCTATGCCTTTGTGCTCCTAACTGCTTTCTCTGCTTCTCTCTCTCTGTTTCTCCAGATGCAACTCCCTATTCTCCTCACCTTGAATCTTCTTAAACCTTCTGAACGCCAGCCTTTTAGCCTTTACCTTGTCAGCCACTCTTTCGAAAACCATAGTGGTCTCTTTTTCCATTAACTTTTACTGACTTGTTTGATGCAGAGGTTTGTTGCCTTTCCTATGGCCCCTGTTAGCTTCTCCCATTGAGCCTCCACACCCTGGTCATCCCTGCTTGCCAGGTCATCCCTCAGGCATTCACTCATCTTTATAAAATCGGCTATCCTGAAGTCCAGGACTTTTGCCCTGGTGTGGTTTGATCCCACAGCCATCCTAATACTGAACCACACATTACGGAAATCACTGGTTCCCAGGTGGCCTCCCACCTTGATGTCTGCAACATGGACCCTGTTATTAATTACCAGATCCAGTATTGCCTCATCATGAGAGGTTTCACTGACTAGTTTTCTGAGGAATGCATCCTGCAGGGAGTCTAGGATGTCCCTGCTTTTAGCTGAAGCCAGAGCTGGGAGGCACCAATCTATATTCGACAGATTGAAGACCCCATTAGCAGTACCTTCCCCTTTTCTGCCATGGCTTCCACCAGTACCATATCTAACTCCTCCCCCTATGCTGGAGGTCTGCAGATCACACCACTGCAAATAGTGTCTCTGTTCCCTAACCCTTTCTCCGGTGACCTACAGTACCTTTGCCACCACGATATTCCCTGTATCTCTGTTGCTTTTATGTTTTCCTTCATGTAAAGCACCACACCTCTCATTTTCTTCCCACCCTGTCCTTCCTGAACAGAGTATAGCCTGGTATAGCCATGTCCCAGTCATGGTTTTTAGTATACCATGACTCAGTAATAACCACAATGTCCAGTTTGGTCTCTGCCATGATGGCCTCTAGATCTGGAATCTTATTTCCTAAACTTCTAACAATCACACACATGGTCTTCTAGATCTTGTTACCACTTCGATTATTACCCTTCTTTTTTCCCTTCTGTTCTCTCTCCTTCCCCTCTGATTTTACTGATCCCGTTATCATTCCCCTTCATTTCTACCACCCTTATTCCTTTAATAATTTGCACCCTAAGGTGCTTCTCTCCCCAAAGATTCTCCCTACTTCCAACTTTAGCCTGTGGGGGGCAGTAACTGCCTCCCTGATTTCTTCCGCCACCCCCCTAGGCTTGTTTAAATGTTTATCAAAGTAACAGTTAAACCTTCCACTGAAGACTGTGGTTCCCTTCCTGGACAAATGCAGGTCAACACCTCTATTAAGGACCATATCCTTCCAGGCTTGACCCCAGACCCAAGTCCCCAATGAAGCTGAAACCATCTCCCTTACACCATTCCTTCAACCAAGAGTTGAAGCACCTGGTGTAGAGATCCCGCTTCTTCCCTCTGTTGTAGACAGGCAGCTCTTCTGCAAAAAACACTGAACATCCTACCTGCTTAGAATCTTTCCCTAGCTCTCTGAAATCCAACTGTACTATCCCAGCCCCCTCCCTAGCCAGTCATTGGTCTCCCCACGTGGACAATGACATTCAGCTCTCTTCCTACTTGCTGCACTCGCTATTGTTGGATCACTTCTTATCGCCTGGGCTGTGGTGCCACATAGACACCTAAGATCCCCCAAATTTCCTATTCCCAGAGCTATCCCCTCAAGAACAAGTCCCTGAGCAGAGTTGCTTCCTCCTCCTCTGGGGTCCTCTACCACCCTTCTTGGGATCTCTGCTACAGAGGGACCTCCCATCCCTCCTGGTCCAGTACCACAGGTGGCTCCTCCCTGCAGTCCCTCCCCACCAGAGCGGCATAGGAATTACGTAGTGGTACCACTTGAGGAATTTGTCTCTGACTCCTCTACCCCCACCCTTCCAGCGCCCACCATAGTCCAGCCACTCCTCCTCCTCCTCCTAAACACTCTCTGAGGTAACAGTGTCAGACTTGGTGGGTGGGGAGAAGAGGTTGTCAACATCCCTGATAGGGTGCTACCAGTTTTTCAACTTTTGATTTTGTTATGCCCTTTGTGCCCCTACCCTAGCTAGAGTGTTGCTCCTATTTACTATTTTGTCCTGTTCTTAACTTTCCACTCATCCCCAATGTACTTTTATCCCTTTTGTTGTTTATTATTCCCCTTGAACACCTACCCTAGATAGGTTGGCACAACAGAGTTTGAACACCCACCCTAGATAGGGTTTTGCTTGTATTCCATGTTCTAGCCTAGCCTTTATCTTTTACTTTTATGATTTTAATGCACCTAAACTTAATCTAAATGGTAGTGTTGTAAAGGGTGGCACAGCAGGGGTGCAGTGTCTCCTGCCAGCTACTGGTCCGCACTGTCACCACAAGTGTGTCACCCTTATGCTACGGCCCATAGCTGAAGTACTGCAGCGGAAGACCACTGGGACAAAGCCTTAAAACAGAGTATATTGTCCCACCCACAATCCAATAGAGAGCTCCCAGTTGGCTCAAGCTGAAACCAGGAGCAATGTTTTCAGGAGCTAGAAGCCTGCACTAATTGTGAACAGTAGGCAAATCAGGCACATTTGTAGATGAAATGTTCCACTGGTGATTAGAGACCTTGTGGCTCACAATCCCTCATGGTCACCTCACCAGCTGATTTTACTCCTGGAACACAGTGACAAAGTTTAAAAAGTAATACAATAGTTTCTATGAATTGAGTAACCTGATTGGTTCATGAGAGCCCATAACTATGTGTTAAACAATAATGCTACAGTAACACTGGGTGTGCAAGGGAATGTTAAAAAAAAATGTTTTCTCGTTACCTGAAGAACAAAAAAAATTATAGAGTTAGCAATCTACCTCCTGTTGACATTATGGGGAGGAGCCAGAAAGCATGCAGTCATCCACGCCAGCCATGGTTCTAATCAGCTTTAAACTTTTTAAATTGTTTATTAACTAGGATACCCCAACTGAGATGCAAAATCCCATTTTCAATGGCACCCTACTTCTTACGCACTTTTACAGATGGGTGGACTGAAGCACAGGAAGGTTAAGTGACTTGCTAAAGATCACACTGTCTACAAGTGGCCCTGTTGGGAACTGAAACTGAGTCGCTTAGTTGATTCCCAAACTTGTGCTCTAACCACTAGGCAAGACTGCCTCCAAATATATAAACTCACATCCACTGATGTAATATTTGCTTAACTTTACCCTGTGCCATATATTGGTTGGGGGTGGGGGATATTCCCTGTTGGTAACTCAAATGCATGTTCCTTCAAATCTTACCATCTCAGCAATTACCTGTGCCCACCAATATTTTTATAAAAAGCAAAGCAGTCAACACCACATGTCCCAGCTCTCTCAAAAGATACATGCCCTGAGGGCTTAAAGGATGGGCAATGGGTTACAGGGCCTTTCAGCCACTTGATCATGGGTTACACGCCATCTCAGTTCAGTAGTGACCAAAAATCAGTAGCATCTGATGGCTGTTCAGAGGTCTGTATGACATAAGTTTTGATCTTGGTCCTGTTCCTAGTGTCCACAGCATAAAATCACTAACATTGTTGGCTCTGATTGGCACCTTTGCTAGCAACATCACAAAAAAGGATTAATGTTTGGTCAATGTTTGCCAGGCCTGCACAGGCTCAAGTCCCCCCTAAGTTTCCCCTTTTAGTCTCATGCTGTATCCCCTTGTTCTGCTATTTCTCTTCATGTGAAAGATGTTCCCCTCTGGTACCCTGTTGATCCCCTTCAGATAGTTGAAGGTCTCTATCATGTCTCCCCTCTCTCTCTCCTTTCCTCCAGGGAGTACATATTGAGAGCTCTGAATCTCTCCTTATATGGCTTATGTTGCATCCAGGACACCATTTTTATCACCCTCCTCTGTACCATCTCCATCTTGTCTATGTCTTTTTGGAGATAGGGCCTCCAGAACTGAACATAGTACTCCAGTATTTGTTGCCACATCCTTTTTCAGGTTGTGAAGGGAAAGGTGGTTTTGTTGCTCAATGTTTCATAATTGCTTCCGTACCTCTACAGAATGGCTAAAATGACCACAAACCTTTTTTGTCCAGACCTACACATGTCTGCAGTGGTGCCTTCTTCATCTAGGAATCCCTGAACTGCCAGATTTATACAGTGAGCAAAACATTGAACATGTGTATAATCCTCATCTTCAGCTGCCTTTGCAATGTTCTTTACATTATCTGATACTATAAAACCTAGTGTTAAGGAGTGTTGTGTCACCTACTCATCAAACTTCTGTTGAAGGAAGTGTAACACGTTTTCTGCACAATGGTCATTGTCAAAGTCAGCAAAATAAAGTTGTCTGCATGCAGAGGTTAGGAGGCACCAGTGACTTGTAGCTACTGCTGCCACTTGTGCTGGCATTTAGCCCAGAGTAGGAGGAGGAGGAAGAGAAGGGGAATGAAGTGGGGAAACTGACCCAGTGGGCAGTCACTGCCTTGTAATCAGTAGTGTGACCACAGGTACACGTCAGCAGTGATGTGAACATCTGGAATGAATGATGCTTTTAGGGCATGTGACACAGTCTAGTAGACACTCTGATACAAATCAGGAAGAGCCACTGTGGAAAATTAGATACAGCTGGCACTTGATACCTTGGCACAGCAACTTGCATTAGTAATAGAAAACCATTGTTGCTCAGAAAGGAGAATGGTAGCAAGTCAGTAGCTAACATTTCCACAATTGTTCTTGTTAACTTCTTTGCCTGGGTCAGTTTTCTTTATATTTCTGGCCCATTTCCAGGGACTGGCCCAGTGAGAGTTGAATGCTTTTTTCCCTTGGATGTGACAGTTGACTGCTATTTTTGCCGTCCCTGGTGATGGAAGTGGCTGGGGATTTGTGGCCCCAGAAGGGTATGGAAGTCAATGGGCTAAAGTACTGATGAATAGAAAATGTTGGAGTTGTGCATCAGCTACTACTTGAAACACTTCCTCCCTCTTCCCCTCTATTTGGTCTCCTAATGGTCTCTCCGCTGCCACCATCATCATCAGTTTCACTGCCTGGTGGTACTGCTGTTGGTGCCAATGATTGGCATGTCTTCTCATGAGATCTGTGGGACTTCAGCAAATGCCTTTCCATGGTAGCTGTTCCCAGCCTGGATTCCTCCTTATCCCAATTCAGCCAGTCTTTATGCAAAAGAAACACTACATGTGTCCATAATTCTTTGTCCACTCGAAAGAAATCTCACAACACTAATATCACTGGTTTGGTCTTTCCTACTGGCACTCTCAGATGTTGCCTAATGGACAGTCTACTGTGGGCTGCTTCCACATTATCACCCTCCTCCTCTTCCTCCACCACCTCTCCAGGGTCAGGGAATGGTTCTTCTTCCTCTACCATATGTCCTGGGCCACCAGTTTTGCCTGTCTTCTGTCACTACTGTCATTTCACATGCTTCTTTTTGTGTTTCCCTTTACTGTTTTGTGGTGTTTCTTTCCTTTTGTTATACCACCACTTTAGGTCTTTTTTTGATGTCTTATGGGAACTTGTCCCAAGTTGAACTCCCACTTGTTCCACCTTCTCCTCCTCCTCCCCCAAACTGCTGCTGGCATCAGTTTTATCAGATATACAGTATAATCACAATCCAGATCTCTGTCCACAAGCTCCACCAAATCACTTCAGTCCTCCTCTTTTGTCTGTGTCACTACCTGATGCATTCCTTTCTTATTCCTTTTTTCTACAATGATTATTTATTTATTTTATTTTTATTTATTTCACCAGGAAAGGCTCCACTGAGCAAGCTGATTTACAAGGAGATCCTGTGCAGGACAGGGACACAGATAAAAAAAACAGTATGGCAGCATAACATGCATGAACTACAGTACAATTACAGATTCCATTGCAGTAGTGAAATAGAATACCCTGGGACTGCCATTGGTTTACATTGGAAATCAGGTTTGGTTGCTCATCTTGCAATCCTTGGCAGTGCCACTGCAAGTGGTGCCTACAAAATAAGATACTTTATGAACAGTTTAAACACTACTGTCAACTTTCTCTACACCCCTAATTCCCATTGAGGCAGAGGGTCTATGACCAAGCCCACTATGCTTCTGTTTTTGTTTGTGACTGGACAATCCCATGCCACCATCTCCTTGGTCTCTTTGTTCCTCCTTTTCCTAATGCTTGAAGTATCACTCAGTCACTTGCGTGATGAACGGTGAACAGTATGACTTTATTTTCTTTTTACTTTGCATTTTTATTTTATCAATGGGATGCCACCAAGGATTACTAGCGGCCAGGCACCAACTCATTGCCAGCTAGCATACACTTGCTGCCCACTGCCCAGATCAGACTGAAACAGCACAGCTCAGGACAACACAAAAGGCTGCTTCAGGACTCAAGAGGAGGAGGAAGGAACTTCAGCAATATGAGGAAATGTCAAGAATTTTGTTTTTATTTTACTTTTTTTTTTTACTTTTTTGTGGGATGTCACCAAGATGCCAACTACCAGGGGCCGGCATTGGCACACACTTGCTGCCCTGCTCACTGCCCAGATCATACTGCAACAGCACAGCTCAGGAAGACACACAAACAGGGTGCTTCAGGACTCAGGAGGCAGAGGAAGAGGAGGAAGGAATGTCAGTAACTTGCGGCAATGTGGAAAATTATTATTTTATTTCTTATGGGATGCCACCAAGATGCCAAATTCTAGGGGCCTGGCACCTGCACACTGCCATTTGGCACACAGTTACTGCCCTGCTCACTGCCCAGATCATACTGCAACAGTACAGCTCAGAGTCAATATGACATGCACACACACGCTGCTTAAGGGCTCAGGAAGAGGAAGAAACATCAGTAACTTAAGGTAATGCGGAGAATGTTTTTGTATTTTTTTATGGTATTCCACCAGGGTGCCAGCTATCAGGAGCCATGCCCTGGCATGCTGCCAGCTGACACACACTTGCTGCCCTGTCTATTATCTAGATCATACTGCAACTGTACAGCTTAGGATGACACACGCACTGACTATTTCAGGGCTCTGGAGGAAGGAGATGCTGCAACTTGAGGGAATGTGAAGACTAAGAGTTTCAAACTGAAAGCTGCCACAAAAGGAAAAATATGTTTAATGGAATGCCACCAAGGTGCCACTACCAGGGGCCATGCACTGGCATACTTCCAGCTGGTACACACTTGCTGCCCTGCCCACTGCCCAGATCACACTGCAACAGCACAGCCCAGGAAGACACACACACGGCTGCTTCAGGACTCAGGAGGAGGAGGAAGGAATGTCAGTAACTTGAGGTGATGAGGAGAACTTTTATTATTTTTTATGGGATGCTACCAAGGTGCCAACTACCAGGTACCAGATACTGGCACACTGCCAGCTGGCACACCCTTATAGTGTATGGTAGAACGTTTCTCTACCTCGATTTTCATCAGCATTGAAAAGCAGTTCTATCACAGTTCAAAGGGCATAGAACCCTGTTCAACCCTTATGTGGTAGAACAGCATTCCTGACCAGTTGACATGCATTGGAGCCACAGTTACAGAATCCACAGGATCAACCAGATAACACTGCAGTGGGACCAACATACACTCATGTAACCTCACTAGCAGAGGCAGGATCAACCAGATAAGGTAAAATAATTGGGATCAACCAGATATATTTTAAAAATACTTTATGAAAATACATTCAGGTCTTCCCCCTCCGCTGGCAAAGCAAGGTATTCATCCACCATGTTTTTCTTTTTTAAAGACCTCCCAAACCTCCATGACAACCATTCACAGTGTGCACTTTAGATGCTGGGATGTCTGGTCCCTAGCAACTTGCAGCTCACCCTAGCAACAAGCCCCAAATCTCTGAATAATACAACTGAATATAATATAACTGAATAGTGGTCTCGGAAACCTGGCTCAGGCCAGCAAGAGATGACAAGGAGCTCAACATCCCTAATTATTCACTATTCAGAGCTGACAGGCAATCACGAAATGGTGGGGTAGCCATATACGTCAAGGACAAATACACAGTCTCCTATCTCGACTCGGCAACCATCAAAAATTAATTCAAATGTCTATCCCTCATGGTAGTGATCTCACACAACACATCGATGTGTCTTATAGGGTGCTACAGACTACTATCTGCTGGCCTACAACTCCTAACATATCTGGGCACTGCCTTAGAGAATGGTTTTTGGAAATGATTATTCTAGGGGATCTTAACTTAGACTAGCTAACCAAGGACTCAGCACCCCTCTCATCCTTCTGTGATGCCCATGGGCTAACACAAATCATTGATGAACCAACACACTTGAATAAAAAGAACCCTAGCAATAGTACACTTTTGGATGTTATACTAGTGCACAAACCACACCTGTTCTCACATGCAGGCACCTTCTTCAGTGATGTCAGTGACCATTTCTTCATAGCTGGAGTACAGTCAGTCACTACACCTCTGTCCTCCTCAAAGTTAAAAGATCCAAGCGGAACTTTGACCTATATGCCTATATAGATGAGCTAAAATACTCCACATGATAGCAGGATTTTTACCTGACGAGGACAGTACAATCGGCTTACGACATCCTCAATAACATAATACTAGGGGTTTTAAACAAATGCGCCCCTCTAATAAAAGTGTGTGTTAAGAACAGAACATGTCATTGGTTCTCCGCTGAACTCAAATCTGCTCTGTTAGAGAGGGACAAGCTTTACAAGAAAGCACGTAGATATAAGACCCCATCAAACTGGTATGCATTTAGGAGGCCCAGAAACCTACGTACCAGGAAGATTAGAGATGCAAAAGCTGCATACTACCAAACAGAACTGGAATTGGTCACCAAGCACCCAGCCAAATTTTGGAATACCATTAAGGACCTCTCTGGTCACACACCTGGTAACTCTCTCCCACCTAAGATCTTTTCAGGTAACAGCGCCATCACTGAGAGGGTAGAAATTTTGGACTTCTTTAATAACCACTTTACAACAGCAGGGCCAGCCTTCGATAACACTCCTGTGAACCTGTTATGCTCCCAGCTGGGCTCTCAACCTAATGAAGTCCAAGTCACAAACTCTACATTCTCCCTGCAACCTGCCTCCCTGAAATAGGTTGAAGACCTTCTATGTCAACTGGATGTAAAGAAAAGTGCTGGCACTGACTCCCTAGACCCATACTTCCTAAAGGTTGCTTACCACGTACTAGCTGCACCTATAACACATCTATTTAATGTATCATTTAGCCAAGGAGTCCTTCCATCCATCTGGAAAACAGCCCACGTTATACCTCTGCTTAAATCAGGAAGCCCCTGTGACCTCAACAACTATAGGCCGATTTCCTTCCCCTGTCCTGTCTAAATTATTGGAAAAAATTGTAAGTACACAACTAAGATCTTATTTAGAGTTATCAAATCTGCTAAATCCTGTCCAATCTGGATTCAGGGCTAACCATAGCACTATCACAGCCCTCGCAAAAGTGACTAATGACTGGCAGATTAAACTGGAAAAAACAACTTTGTGCAGTATTCCTGGACCTAAGCAAGGCATTCAACACTGTCGACCATAGCCTGCTCCTCTCCTCTCATCCTTGCAGTTTGAAGGCTTGGACTCTCTTTTCCTTCAGTGGTTTACAAATTACCTTACTGACCATTTACAGCAAGTCAAAGCAGAAGGTGAATGCTCATCTATTAAACCCCTACTAAGAGGAGTGCCCCAGGGATCTATTTTAGGTCCCATTCTGTTTGCGATTTACATCAATAACATCAGTGACAGTGTAACAAAGGCTAACATCCACCTATTCGTGGATGATACTGTGCTTTACTTAAGCCACCCATCACCTCAAGCTGCATGTAGCGACCTTCAATCTGAATTTAACCTACTTCAAAAAGAGCTCCTAAACAAAAAGCTCTTACTTAACGCAAAGAAAACTAAAGTGATTCTTCTCTCTCCTTATATACATGCATCTATTCCAGCAACTACAGGAACAGTACCGCAGATCTCTACAATTCTAGGGGAGAACCTAGAATGTGTTACAAAGTTCAATTACCTAGGAGTCTGGCTAGACCATAAACTATCCTTCACTGAGCATATCGAGGATTGCTGAAAAGACTTCGCCAGAGACTTGGTCTCTACTTCAGGGTCAGTTACCTACTCACAAGCAATGCGAAGATGAAGTTGGTCCAAGCTACATTTCTCTCACTAGTAGATTACGCAGATTTTCTTTACAGCCACTGTCCTACCTCTTACCTAACAAAACTGGATACGCTCTACCATAGAGCTCTTAGATTTATTACCGGTCTCCCCTTCAGTACACACCGCTGTTTATTATATGCAGCCATAGGATGGACCTACCTCCAGTTTAGGTGGGGAAAAAATGCAGCTTAATGGACCTACAGAGCTATCTCAAAAAAACATTCACAATACATCTCGGACTGCCTCCCGCTAAGCTCAGTAAGCACCTATGCCCTGAGAAGTCATTCTTACATCTCATTAAAAATTCCCAAAATCTAGTTTCGCCAAGGCAGAACAGCCATCAGCTTCGCGCTGCCCTCCCTGTGAAACAATTTACAGAAAACCATAAAACTGAATACATTCATCAGCATCGGTTCATTCAAGACCTTGTACTCTCGTCTTACTAAGGAATCATGCAAGTGCTTTTCTCACCATTAATCAGAACCAATAACTGCAATATCACCTTACTGGCTGTCTTTAACCTGTCCTCTTTTACATACATTTCCCTTAATCCTTCCTTTTCTCATGCTCTATCCTCCGTCTGCTGCTTTCCACTGTCCTCTGTTGATTTACTTATCCTATATCCATCTAAGCTACCTATTAATAATTATGTTTTATTCTGGCCATGCCTTATGATGGTACACTCCCCTACTGCCTGGCTTCTTTCTTATAGGTCTATCATAGTCCCCTCCTCTACTATTACCCAACTAACCCAAATTAGCATACTGTCATTTAAATCTGAGATATCCACAATTTGTCACTTGCAGATGATACTGCTGCAATATTGTTTGTTCTATGCTATTGGCTGATGTTTTGTATGCTATGACTTGTATGTATCAAATTGTCCCATTGTCATTAGAGATGTATCCCTCATCTTTTGTATTTTGTCTGAGATTTTATCATAACTAGGTCCATCTTGCAAATGAGCTCTGCTCAATGATGTTCGCCTGGATAAATAATGAGTTTGATTGATTGATTGATTTGATTGATTGAAAAAGGCACAGCAGCAAACTGTTTAATTTCTGGACTGAAAAAAAATAAAAGTACTTAAAATGCTGTAAAACTATGGAGGGGAGATCGTACACTATAAAAAATAGTGGATGGGCAACACCATGCAGAACCAGTGTGTTCTGCCACCTTGAGGTTCTCATTCCCAAGTACCTCTTGAGCTTCACTCTCGAAGTCACTAGGAATCTGAACCCCTCTGTGGCAGAACACACTGGTTCTGCTTAGTTGCCCATCCACTATTCTCACTGTTGCCCTAACCACTGCCCAGGTCATACTGCAACAGCACAACTCAGAGTAAGAATGACACGCCCACACAGGCTGCTTCAGGACTCAGGAGGAGAAGGAGGAAGGAATGTCAGTAACTTGAGAGAATGCAGAGAATTTTTATTTTATTTTTGTTATCTGATGCCACTAAGGTGCCAGCTACCATGGGCCAAGCACTGTCATGCTGCCAACTGGCACACACTTGCTACCCTGTCCACTCCCCAGATCATACTCGAACAGCAAAGCTTAGAATGACACACACAGGCTGCATCAGGTTTCAGGAGAAAGGAACTGCTGCAACTTGGGGTAATGCATAGACTAAGAGCTTCAATTCTAAAGCAGCCACAAAAAGAAAAACAAATTTGGAATGTCACCAAGATGTCAACTACCAGGGGCCCGGCACTGGCATACTGCCAGCTGGCACATACTTGCTGCCCTGCCCACTGCCAAGATCATACTACAACAACACAGCTCAGGACGATATACACACAGGCTGCTTCAGGTCTCAGGAGGATTGAACCGCTGCAACCTGTGGAATGTGAAGACTTAAGAATTTCCATTTGAAAACTGCCACAAAAATATTTTTTTCCTATGGGATGCCACCAAGGTGCCAAGTACCAAGAGCCAGACACCAGCATGCTGCCAGCTGGAGCACACTTGCTGCCTGCCCACTGCCCCGATCACACTGCAAAAGGCTGCTTGAGGACTAAGGAGGAGGAAGAGAGAAGTAACTGCTGCAGCTTACAAGCAAGCCTGCAACTTGGACAAATGTACTGAAAGTTTTAAACTCTCACAAAAAGAAACACACATGAAGATTTTTTTTGTTTGTTTAGTTTTTTTTATGGGATGTCACCAAGGTGCCAACTACTAGTGGCCAGGCACTCTCCTGATGCCAGCTCAGCTGGCACACATTTACTTGAATAAAATACAAATTAATTATTAAGACAGTAACCCCTGCCCCCAAAAAAGTAATAGCACGCTTCTGCCAGGGGCTTCAGTCAAAAGGAAAAAAACTTTCATTTGCCCTGCTAAAAGTCCAGTTCTGCAAAACAAAAAATGGATGCCACACTGCTGAGATTAAATTATTTAAGGCAACAAGTGGGCATTGGCAGATTGCCATCTCATGTCCCATCTACTCACTGGCCAGACCCAAGCACACTCAGTGCTCCTCCAGTCCCCCAGAGTACAGTCTTTCTCCCCTCTCCTCTCTCAGTCAAGAACCTGGTCCCAGAGGCCTGCTGCAAGCCTGCCACACTGCTGTTACTCAGCCTGCCGTTTCTTTTTTTTCTCTTCCTTTTCCTCCCTCAGGAGCCCTGTTAATAGATCAGACTTTTGATTCAATGAGATTTTTTTCTGGTGTGAACAATTTCCTAGCTAATCTATCTAATTAATCACACAGCCCTGCCTGAGTTACCTAACAGCCTGATGACAAGTGTGCGAGTGAGCTTCCCTCTGACTCACGTGATAGAGCGGAGTCAAGCAGCTCCAAAATTAGGTTGGAGCCTACGAATCATGCTGAGCCCTGTTCATGCTGTAGTCAGTTAACTGTTTCAGGGGCAAACTGAGGTTCACAGTTCGACTGGTCTGCACTATTCAAACCAGGTCGAACCAGTCGAGCCCATAGACCCGCCTATTTCCACGGAACATTCATCACCACTCGCAAGAATCAAACACCCTAGGTGTTCAATTCTTTTGTAAAACTAAACTTGCAGTACTAGAATAAACCCATCTCATTAAATAATTTGAGCAAGACTGTCTGGAGGGGGATTTTTCTACAGCTTATTGTGTTTGGTGATATTTATTTATCTGCATTTCATCACTATTTTATCTACAGTGAAAAAGGACCTTGGGTTATCTGTAAAGGTATTTAAAAAAATATTTACCCTTCTAGCTAAATTAGTTGTAAAATAAAAAATAAATGCTTTTATTAGAACTCAATTTTGTAGAAAAGTTGTAAAAATAAAGTGGAGGCTCAGTGTCCCAGTCCATGTACTGTATGTTCCTCAAATATCAGGGAAAAAACACACACACACACACACACACACTATATAAACTGAAAAAAAAAAGTCAGCATCAGTCCCTGGAACAGAACACCCACTGAAGTGGCAAATCACAGAGGTCGAACAGCAGGGCATTAACCCTCTGTGATGCTATAATGGTACGTTTCTATGAACCTGTTATGCGCCCACTGCAAGAAGGGGCATTTGAGATAACCTGGTACAGAAACAAATCATGGAGGAAGGGATTCTGCTTGACTTCAGATGATACAGTACAAGAATGCTAAAACTCTCTCCCCCACTCCCTACTCCCGCTTCTTGCAGCTGGAAGTGTCTGTCACTCAGTGTTAGTATGATGGTCAAGCCAGCTGGAAAACACAGAACGACTATGTGCTGCACTGCATTGTGGGCCAGAGGGCCCTGTCAGAAATAATATCTCACAGGAAGGCAGAGAAAGAGGAAGTAACATGGGCAGAGAGGAAAACGAGTGAGAAAGTCACTTTAAAAAAATGTAACCTTTTCCCGACTGAATTTCCCTATTTTTGCACATTCTTCTTTCTGTCTTGTATTCCTTCACATGGAACGAGAGACAGAGAGAGAGAGAGAGAGAGAGAGAGAGAGAGAGAGAGAGAAAGAAGAAGAAGAAGATAGAAAAGCCAGGCGGCAGAGATTCTGTTAAGTTTTTGTTTCAGTGGAAGTCAAAAGCTTCCATGGGTTACATTTGGAATTTATTCCATTTTTTTAAGTTGAAATATTTCCTAAATTATGAAACCAATATTTTTAAATAAAGCTATTTTTGGAAGGTAACAGAAAATATTGCTGGCAAAAACATCCTTTCAGAAAAAATCATCATGTTTGACTGCTATGCCTGCAAACTTGTATCCTTCCAATATTTATTATTTTTCATTTTGGGTGACAAATACTTCCTCCCTCATTGTTTTGAATATCTTCCCCTTATTTCTGGATGTCAAATACTTCCAGACTGGAGGAAACTAAAGTCCTGCAGGATGATGGTGGTGGTGGGGTGGGGGGTAGAACTAAAAAGATTCATATCCAAAAACAGGCTCACAAGTTTTATTTAATAGTTTGCTTCTATATAGAATTTTTGGTCTTTTCTCCTTGTGAAACAAGTCCCTATTGATGACAAATGTATATGTCTGTTTTACATAATGCATTTAATATTTTTAGTCAGTGCAGTAAAACATAGCTTATGATAGCAAGGAAGTGAAAGAGACAGAATATCAGTTGCTGTGTAGCCCAAGGTGGAGGGCTGTTCTATGTGAAATCCCTGTTAAAATCCAACAGTTCCCTAAAGTTTTTCCCCACAGATCTGTGGCACTTGAACAAGTCATCTGGATATGTTTACTATATATGTACAGACACTGTGGTCTGTTATGGTCATGAGTATCTGGAATGTTTAGAAATAAATTGTCCTGACTGACTTAGAATGGTAGTATAATTTATAATCCTCCAAGTGCTTCAGAGTCCGCAGAATATGAGATGTCACTAGTCTGTGGAACTATCAGAGGAGGGGAATAAATTTTCAACAGATGATGAACCTGTGTAGGCACGACCTCTTTTACCAACCTTGTAGAAAAAGAGAAAGCCTGAAAGGGAAAAACAGGGCAATCTCTAGGGAATACACAGCTGGGCGATCTGTCTAGACATTAACCCCTTCAATAACCTGAAGAAAAGAGAGAAGAGAATATGAGATAATGACAAATCCCTAGGAAAGGTACAGCTCAAACCATTCTGTCAGGCTGCTACAATATTTCCTTTGTGTGAGACGTTTAGTACCTGGAAAAGGGAACAAAGCCTATGAAGTGTGTCTCTGATGAATTTGCCCAGCTCACCAATCATTCTGCTTCATCTCCAGCAACCCTTCTCCTCTCTTATTCCTAAAACACATGCAAGTCCATCACAAGGATGTTGCCTGCTTCACTGGCTCTTTTTACATACTTTTCACATGTGGTTAAGATCGAAAATAATGTAGGGGCAACAGTGTGTAAAGAGCTTTTTTACACATCCATGGTGTGTGATACTACATAAACCATAAAAGTGATGCTTGAGTGGTTTAATTTATTTATTTTTTATTATTTAGTGTTTTTGTTGACCGGAAAAGGAGGGTTAGGCAGTTCTGCCTATTTTTCAGCCTCATCCCGGTGTGGGGAGACACACATGGAACCAATTGAAATTGAGCTAGATTAAGCTTCTTGATAGTATTTTAAGTGAATGGGGGAATCTGGCCAGAGCACCAAGGAAGTTCCCTTATTTTTTTCAAGTAGTGCCATAGGATCTTTAACGTCCACCTGAGCAATCACCAGAACAGACAGATGGGACCACGGTTTAATGTCTCATCCGAAAGATGGCACCTCAAGAGTGCAACACTCCTTTCATTCTGCACTATGGTGTCAGTATTGGGATTTTACTCCAAGTTTCTAGTGTGGGTCTAGAACCCACAACCTTCTGATGTTACAGCCTCAGAGGCTTGTGTGCAACCTGCTGAGCCATTGAGAAAATATATATAGGCATCATACACCAAGGCTGTGTAAAAAACAACCCATTTTTTTTGCTGCTGTCCATAATTTTATTTTATATCATTTTAGATTCAAAGAACAGTTGAGTACTTTCATGATCTGCATGTACTAGCAGAGCAGATCTAAACAAAAAGTACCCTTTTGTCTCGCACTTGGTGTTAAGTGCATGGTGCCACATCTGAGAGCAAGGCAATTCTCATTTACACACACTCATGTATAATGGTGTGTATAACAGAGAATTTTTGGTACTTCTTTCTAGTTGTAAATGAATATTAAGTAACTGCATATAGAATAATACATGGGGTGGTGTGTGTAACAAGATTTTTACACACACATATGAGTTGTTGGATGCTACATAAACTCCAAGAGCAAAGTACAAGGGGTTTATACAAGCATCTTACACTGAGGGTATGTTTGCATGTTATGTCGCAAATGCGACTGTGTGTTTATTTATGATATTTTTTAACTGTAAGTCTTGTTACAAATGTAATTAAATGTTTAATTTCTTGGATATGTTAAATGCTTAAAGCTCTAAACAGCAATAATACTGGCAGTGACTCCTTGGACCCCAGTATCCTCCGACGGGTTCTGGATCAGGTCCTTGCCCCACTAACTAGCTTGCTCAATAAGTCCCTCTGCCTGGGGCAAGTCCCCTCAGCCTAGAAAACTGCCACAGTTATGCCCATACACAAAGGAGGTGACAGATCCACAGCCGGGAATTACCGGCCCATCTCCATTCTCCCACCCCTCTCCAAAGCCTTAGAAAAACTGGTGGCTACCCAAATTACGGATTACCTGACCAAATACAACATCCTCTGCCATGAACAACACGGTTTCCATGCAAGTCACAGTACCAGCACTGCCCTTATTGAGTTTTCAAATTTTCTTCATTCCTCCCTGGACTCTGGCTCACTGGTGGGGGCAGTGTTTATTGACCTCTCAAAGGCATTCAATACTGTCTCCCACCCCCTCCTGCTGGATGCCCTCAGCCGCACAGGCTGTGCCACCAGCCCGGTCTCCTGGTGCTCCAGCTACTTTTCTGCCCGCTCTCAGCATGTTAAAATTAATGGGACCCTCTCCAATACATGTCCTATCCGATCGGGTGTCCCCCAGGGTTCCATCCTTGGTCCTCTTCTCTTCTCACTCTACCTCAACACCCTGCCCAAAGCTTGCACTGGTAAAATCCTGCTGTATGCAGATGATGCCATCATCTTTACCACCCACCGAAACCCCATCTCCCTACAAGACACCTTGCAACTAGCCTTCAATGATGCTGAAGCCTGGTTCAAAGAGCACAGACTTGTAATCAATCTAAAAAAAACAAAACTATGCTCTTTGCCCATCCCCAAAACAAATCCAGTAATTTCCCACTCCGCATCCTCCCTGGTTCCAAGCATCCTCTCGATCAAGTCCGCTAGTACAAGTACCTTGGGGTCTCCTTTGACTCAGCCCTCACATTCCACGACCACATTGATACTCTAGCCTTAGCTACCAATGCTCATCTAGGTATCCTTTACCACTATAAGCACTGCCTCCCCCTAATGCCCTCTGACTAGCAGTCACCTCCTCAATAATGTCACTTGTGGACTATGGCCTGCCAGTCTATGGTGCTGCGGACACGACCGCCCTCAATAAAATCTGACTCACCTTGAATAAGGCCTGTAGGTTAATTACAGGAGCCCCTAGGCTAACCCATACCTGCCAGCTATATGACATGGCTAGGCTGCTTAACCTGGACGAACGGCTCAGATATCAAACCTGCCTCATAATGAAAAAAACACTCCTTGGACTATCCCCGCCTGGACTGACAGCCTCTATCCACCTTGCACAACCCTTAGTCCAAACTCATACCTCCTCCAAGGCCACCCTGCTAATCCCTAGGACCAGGACTACACATGGACAAAGGTCCTTTTGTTACAAACTCCCTCCTGGTACAATCTCCCCACCTCCATCTCTGATACCCCTACAATGTCCCGCTCAAACCAAGGCCGAGTCAGCTACTTAACATGCGTAGTTGTGCTTGTCCGTAGGTGATCTAGCTCACTATGCCGTTACAAAACTCTCTGAGTGGCTCCTCAACAAAAATAACTGACAAAACTCTCTGAGTGGCTCCTCACCCAAACTTATCACCAACCATGTCCCATAGCCCCCTTTATTACTTACCTCTAGCAGCCTCTGCTCAAGACCACTTGTCTGCATCACCAATGTATGCTTTATCTCTCAATCTGTACTCAAATAACTGTAATAGCTTGTGAATACCAAACCTGTAACACACATATTGTAACAAAGAAATAACTGCTTCTATCTACCAAAACTGTAACCGCAATGATGTAAAAGCTGTAACCTCAATGATGTTACTAAATGTTGTACTGTATTGTCCTCTTTGTGACGAGGTACCTTTGGAAATGAGCCTCTGGCTCAAAGGTTGTAAACTGATGTATAAATATGTCTAATTCTTCATCCAGTTGTACCCCTTCCCCCCGGATCACACCGGGAGACAAGCAACTTGTTCAGTGTGCCTTCCTGGTGAAACATTTTAATTAATAAATAAATAAATAAAAGGGTGTGAGCAAAATTTGAGTTTTACACACCACCCCATGTATTGTTTTACATAATTGCTGGGGTCATGTGTTTTTGACTCAGCAATTATATAAATCCAAGCCTTCCTTCTAATACCCCCATTGGCTGTTTATGGCTGCAAACAGTTCCAAAAGAGGCAGAGAATGGCAGGTTATCTGGATCTGGGAGACACTGCAGTGGGAGGGGGTCCCTGTGAATGCCTCAATTGGCTGTTTGCAGCTGCAAATGCATTGAGAGAGGCAAGGAATGATTGGTCAGATCTTGCAGATGCTTCGGTGGGGGTGGCAGTGTCTCTGTGAATGCCTCAGGCTCTCTCATCCCTAACGGATGGTATGTTGACTGTCCATCAAAGAGAACAGCAGCCTGGTGATCACAAAGGTGTCTCTAGAGAGAGAGGGAAGGTGACAACAGGTAGATATTTTAACACTGCCACCTATGAGAAACTGCAGTGTGGCATGAGCCACAGTCTGGCTCGTGGCTTTTTCCCATAGAAAGACTGGCGTGTGTTCTCTGTTATAACCAGCTGGTTATAATAGGGAATTACACATGTCATATTCTATGGGAAAAGATGTGACCCAGTTATTATAATACCTTCTGCATGCTGTGATGAGGGTGGGGGTAATACAAGAGAACACTAGGAGACTCTGCTGCATGCAGAATGTGGTGAATACAGTGTATGGGGCTGGGTGCCTGTAAAACTTGTGGGTGCAGCCACAGTGCAGTCATATAAGGTTAACCTTGAAAGGTTTTAGGTAGGGAAAGGTATCAATGGCAGTGTGATCTAGTGGTTAGAGCACTGGCTTGAGAACCAACAGATCACAGTTTGAAACCCAACTAGAACCAAATATACTCTGTGTGACCTTAGGCAGGTCACGTCACCTCTCACTGGTCCAGTGCACCCAGTTGCGTAAATGGGAAGAAGGACCCCACTGGAAATGAGATGTTGCATCTCAGCTGAGCTGCCCTAGATAAATAAATTGTAAAACAAAATCTACAAAAAACAGGAATTCAGTACAAGCACCAAGTAAATAATAATACAGTCCACACTATAGCATACCTGGGAGGAACAAGCAAGTTTGTGGCCATGGATTCTCGGTGGGGTCATCTACTGGTGGCTTTTCCTTCCCTCCATGCTGCAACCATGGGAAATTACTAAGCATTATCCCGAAGGCCTTAATTGAACTTGGGTATACTCACCAGCATGTGGTGGGAGGTACTGACCGGTGTCTATCTTACACCTTGCCTAGCACTTTATATGTCCCCTAGGGCTCTTTCCTTTGCCCTTTCCTTTTCTCTGCCTTTGTAAATGACCTTCCCCTGCAGAGCATTGTCTCAAGCACACAGTTGTATGCTGACAGAAATGAAGAAACAGAGAATTTATCAGCAGAAAAGGATCAGTAGGCCCATCTAGTAAGTCTGCCTGATTTGAATCTCCTATTGTGCAATACTGTATATGTATTTGTTTTTACCTGTTCCTTGATTTGTACTCTCCCAGGTCATGCCTGAAAATAGGCAGTTCTGTCTAGTGCACTTACCCGGTTACCAAAAGCAAATAAATAAATAAACACTATATCACGGACTCTATTTGATCACAGGTGTCTCACCCTCCTTCCCCACCTCAATTTATTCCACCCATGTACTGTACCTATCCCACGCATACTTGAAATGCCCCACTGTCTTCACCCCCACTACCTTCTCAGGCAGGCTGTTTCATAGAAACATAGAATTTGACAGCAGATAAGGACTGCTTGGCCCATCCAGTCTGCCAGTTTCTCCCTACATATACTATTACCACAGACTGTGCCCAATCTACAGTTCTTTCTCCCCCACTTGCTTTCCACTATGATTCCCTTGTGCTTATCCCATGCATTCAAGAACCCCACCACTCTTTTTGCCACCACCACTTCTGCTGGAAAGCTGTTCCAGCGCTCTACAACTCTTCCTGTGATGTACGTCTCATACCTCTCCTGAATCTACCCCCCTCCAGCTTCATAGCATATCCCCTTGTTCTTGAGCACCTTTTCTTCTAAAAAATATGGTTCCATGTCAATCGTTGGTATGAAACCCCGACATTGATGAGAACAATGCCGACTGTCAGCCGGGTTCCCATCGGGAAGAAGTGTTTTTTTGCAGGGGGCTGTGCCCCTCGCATCCCCATCTCTAAATAACCATCTCTGAGTCAGAGTTGTTTCACGGTGAGGGCGAAACACCAGGAATCACAGCACTGGCAGACAGCGGACCACCACAGCGACCTGGTGAGATTTGCCGCTGTGGTGGTGTTCACTGTAGAACTGTCGATGTTCTGATGTGCTACCAAAAAATACTTCCCTCCTGTACCTTATTTACCTCCATGAGGTATTTAATGTTCTCTATCATATCCACCCTCCCTCCTCTTTTCCAAGGTGTACATATTGAGGTCCTTTAGTCTCTCCTCGTGGGGCTTTTGATGCAGACTGCATTTCAGTTGCCCTCCTCTGTACTGCCTCTACTCTGTCTACATCCTTCTGGAGATGCGGTCTCAAGAACTGGACACAGTACTCTAGATGTGATCTTTTCAGCAATCCATACAATGGCAACACTGCCTCCCTCTTTCTGCTGGTGATACTGTTCTCTATGCACCCCAGCATCCCACTAGCCCTCCCCACATTTGTTGCACTGTCTGGCCACCTTTAGGTCATCCAGTATGATTAACACCAGGTCTCTTTCCTGCTTGGTGGTCATCAGTACCACTCCACCCATTTTGCATTCCATACCTGAGTTTTTGTGTCCTAAGTGCAATATTTTGCACTCTTTTGCATGGAAACCCAGATGCCATACCCTTGACCACTCCTCTGTTTTTCATTCCACACACCCATCCCTTGAGTGTAAACCCTTTTGCTGATTTTGGTGCCATGTAAAAAAAATCCCAGGCAATGCTTTTCCAAGGCAGCAATGGGGTTGTCCAGTTTTTAGAGATAAACACTCTGAGTGGGGAACGAGTTCCACAGGTTACACACTACAAGTATTTAGGGGTTTGGATAGATCACAGATTGAGGTGGGATGTCCATTTTGATAAATTAGTTGCAAGCCTAAGCAGAAAACTGGGCATTCTGTACAGAATGAAGTGCTACATGACTTCTGAGGTACGACAAGATTGTAAATGTTAAGATTTTGCCAATCCTAGATTATGGCAATTTAGTGAGTGCAGGAGCCTCAGGGACAGAGCTGGCAAGGCTGAATGTTATGCACAATAGGTTTGCCAGCTTCGTCCTCGATGCCCCTATGAGGACACATCACTGTGATATGTATAAATCACTAGATTGGCGGAGCCTGGAAGAAAGAAGGAAATGGCATTTAATATCCTTCATGGTAAAAATTAGGAAGGAGAAACTACCTAGATATGTAGTGGATAATTTTGGAATCAGGAATTTAAGGGCGGGATTGAGATCCTCACTGGGTGCTGAATTCATTGTCCCTAAGTGTAATCTGGGTATAGGTAGGTCTTCAGTTTCCTATAGGGGCCCCATTATATGGAATACACTACCCATACAATTGCAAGGGTTACATGTACCCATTCCACTTAGCATCCATAAAAAAATGGTTTACTAACTTAACCAAAATTCCAAAATTATGTTGCTTAAAAAAGAGAACATAAGCATGTACATTTTCATCTATATAATTAGGGAGATTGTAAATCCTGAATTTCTGTCTCCATGTTTAAATGAAGTGTCTCATGTTATTTATTTGTAAAATTGGATAAGCACTACTAAGGAATCTCCTTATATGTTGTTCTGGTAATTTTTGTAGTGATTGTAAATATCCTGGTCTTGTCGCCTGTATGCTTGATATGAATTGTTTTTATTTCTCTCTTTATGTACTTATGTGTAACATGGAATGTACAATCATGGGACCTCCATGAAAATTAGTTTCACTTAATGGAGTTCCATCTCTGTTCATATTTTATGAATAAAATGTTTTACTACTACTGCTACATCTGCAAAGAGGGAGACCTTACCTTCCAGCTCCTCTGCAATGTCACTTATAAACTCATTAAACAGGATTGATCCCAGCACTGATCCCTGAGGCACCCCGCTGATCACCCTCCCTTCTTCAGAGTGAACTCCATTTACCACCACCCTCTGTCACCTATCCCCTAATGAATTTCTTATCCAGTTTATCACCTTTAGACCCACTCCTAAGCTGCTCAGCTTGCTTACTAGTCTCCTATGTGCAATGGTGTTGAAAGCTTTACTAAAATCTAGGCAGGTCATGTTCACTGCTCCACCCTGATCTTACTCCTTTGTTGCCCAGTTAAAGAAATCTATTAGGTTCATTTGACATGACCGTCCCTCTGTGAAACCATGTCCACAACCCAAGAAGTATTTTCTCACATCCTTCTAAAATTTCCTCCCCTCACACGTCCTAGCATGCCCCACTGTTCTGGTTCTCCTCTTTCAATTAAAGAGACTTCCCTCTTGCACCTTGTTCACCACTGGAATGTACTTACAGGTCTCAATCATGTCCTCTCTCACTCCTCTCTTCCAGGGATTACATGTTGAGCTCCAGCAGCCTTTCCTCATATGGTTTCTCATGCAACTCCTGCACCATTTTAGTACCTCTCCTCTGGACTGCTTCAAGCCTGTCAATGTCCTTGTGGAGCTGCAGCCTCCAAAACTGGACACAGTTCTCCAGGTACGGTCTCACAAGTGAGCAATACAGGGGCAACACAACCTCCCTTCTCCTGGTAGAGATTCCCCTCTCTTTGCACCCCAACATCCAGCTTGTCATGCCTGTTGTCCTGTCACACTGTCCTGCCATTTTGAGATCATCAGATATGATCACCCCAAGGTTCCTGTCTTGCTTGGTAACTATAAGTGCCTCCCCCAATCATATGTACAGCCCCACAGGTTTCTAAGCCCCAGGTGCATGACTTTGCACTTTTTGGCACTGAAATCCAGCTGCCACTCCCTAAATCATCCTTCTAGTTTCCTCAGGTCCCTTTGCATTCTCTCAACCCCCTCCTGGGTGTCCACCCTGTTGCAGATTTATGTGTCATCCTCAATGAGACACACCTTCCCCTTCAGTTACTCAGCAATGTTACTTATAAAGACATTGAAGAGGACAGGATATAATGCCAGTCCCTGTGGTACTCCACTGGACACTCTCCCATCCTCCAAGTGACTGCCGTTTGCCACCACTCTCTGCTTCCTGTCTTTTAATCAGTTAGATATCGAGCACATCACCCTCTCGCCCACGCCATCTGCTAAGTTTCTTTATCAGCCTCCTATGTGGTACAGTGTCAAAGGCCTTACTGAAGTACAAATATACCACTTCCACTGCCCCTCCCTGATCCACCTCCCTAGTTACCTAGTCAAAGAAATCTGTGAAGTTCGTTTGACATGACCTCCTAGCTGTGAAGCTGTGCTGCTGGAGGCCCTGTGGCCCATGTGTCTCCAAGTATTACATCACTATCTCCTTCAGCAGGGACTCCATTAATTTCCCCACCACTGATGTGAGACTGACTAGTCTGTTATTACTGGCTTCCTCCCTGCTCCCGCTCTTGTGCAGGGGAACCACATTGGCTGTTCTCCATTCCTCTGAAACTAGCCTCATCTCTGATGATGTACTAAATAGCATTGCGAGAGGGGTGGCTAGCACCATACTCAGTTCCTCAAGTACCCTTGAGTAAATCCCATCCAACCCCATTGCCTTCTTTTCCTTAAAGACTTCCAACCCCTGGTGGACTGTCTCTTCCGTTAATGGACTTTTGTCCACTACGCCCCATGTCTGTTAATTTATGATGGTACATCCCTCCTTTCCATTGTGAAGACTGATCAGAAGTATTTGTTTAAGATTTTAGCTTTTTCTTGGTCTTGCTCTGCACAGTCCTCCCCCCAGTCTCCTGATCTTCATGATACCACCTTATGACTTCCTCTTTTTGCTCATGTGCCTTAAGAAGGTCTTATCCCCATTTATGACCTCCTGAGTGATCCTTTCCTCAGTTTGAGCCTTTGCTGTCCTTACCCTCTTTCCTGCCTCCCTTAGTTTCACTAGATAGTTAGGGTCTCCTTGTATTTCCTGAAAGCTGGGGTTTTTTTCCTTATCATGTTACGTACCTCCTTTGAGAACCACAGTGCCCTCTTTCTCCTCTTACCCTTGCTTATTACCTTTAAACTGTTTGTTGTTACCCTAGTTATTCCCTCCTTTATTACATTCAATTGTGCCTCCATCCCCCCCTCCCCCAGCTATCCTCCTCTTCAAGGTATTTCCTAAGGCAGTCTTCCATTTCTTTAAAATCTACTCTCCGGAAGTCTTAGTGTAGTTTTTCTCCTGCCCAATGTATATGCCAAACCACAATGCAAGATGATTGCTTGAACCTAGGAGGGCTACCCACTGTGACATCTGCAGTGCCGTCCCTGTTCATAAGTACCAGATCCAGCACTGCCCCATCTCTAGTGGGATTTATGAACAACTGACTGAAAAATGTACCCTGCAAGGAGTCCAGGATGACTCAGCTCCTAGCTGTAGTCGTGGCCTCAATGTTCCATCCACATCTGTTAGATTATAGTCACCCATATTTATTACTTCCCCTTTGCATGCCATTCTGCCTATGCCCCCCCCAAACCCTGCCCATTTTCTGCCCCTGTTTTGAAACATAGAAACATAGAAACATAGACTTTGACGGCAGATAAGGACCTCTAGGCCCATCTAGTCTGCCCATTTCCCTACCTACAGGATAGGCCGCAGATCCTAGTTAACCAACAGCCTATATCTTCCTGCCCCCCACAAGAATTGCCTTATGTCTGTCCCATGCATTCTTGAATTCTCCTACAGTTTTAGACCCCACAACTTCCTCAGGAAGGCTGTTCCATGCATCCACTACCCTCTCTGTGAAATAATACTTCCTCACATTGCCCTGAACCACCCTCCTTCTATCTTTAAATTGTGTCCCCTTGTTCTTGCAAGTCTCTTTTTCTGAAAGATGCTACCCTCTTGGACTTTGTTGATTCCCTTGAGGTACTTGAAAGTTTCTATCATGTCCCCCCTCTCCCTTCTATCCTCAAGAGTATACATATTAAGCTCCTTTAGTCTCTCCTCATACAACTTGTCTTGCAGACCCTGCACCATTTTAGTTGCCCTCCTCTGGACTGCCTCTATCCTGTCTATGTCCTTGCGAGATGGGGTCTCCAGAACTGGACACAGTATTCCAGATGGGGTCTCACCAACTGTCTGTACAGAGGATAACAACTTCCTGTTTTCTGCTGCTGATGCCTCTCCCTACATCCCAGTATACCCTGCCCTCCCTACTGCCTTCTCACATTGCTTGCTAACATTAAGGTCATCTGATATGATTACCCCCAGGTCCTTTTCCTGTTTTGTTGTTGTTACTACCTCCCACCATTGTTATTCTTCCCTTGGGTTCTTGTTTCCCAGGTGCATTATTTTGCACTTTTTGCATTGAATCCTAGCTGCCATATGTCTGACCATTCCTCCAACCTTGCCAAGTCCCTTTTCATCCTTTCCACGCCTCCTTGTGTATCAACCCTGTTGCAGATCTTTGTGTCATCTGCAAAAAGGCATACTTTTCCTTCCAGTCCCTCTGCAATGTCACTGATGAAGACATTAAAAAGGACTGGACCCAATACTGAACCCTGCGGTACCCCACTAGTAACCGCCCTTTCTTCAGAGTGGACTCTGTGTCCTGTTGTCCAGCCAATGTTTTACCCAGGCTACCACCCTGGGACCCACTCCCAGGCTGGTTAATTTGACTAATAATCTTTTGTGTGGGACTGTGTCAAATGCCTTGCTAAAGTCTAGGTAGGCCATGTCCACAGCCCCTCCCTGGTCTACTACTTTGGTCACCCAGTCAAAGAAATCTATTAGATTCGTCTGACATGACCTTCCCTCTGTGAACCCATGCTGCCTTGGATCCTGTGCTCCACTGACCTCTAGGTACTCAACTCTTCTTTCCTTAAAGTAGCTCCATCACTTTCCCTACAGAGGTCAGACTGACAGGTCTGTAGTTTCCTGCCTCCGTCTTGGTCCCACTTTTGTGAAGGGAATCACATCCGCCTTCCTCCAATCCTCGGTACCACCCATCCTCCCATGATTTATTAAAAGAGTAGCCAGTGGTTTCACTAGTTCCTTCCTTAGTTCTTTTAGAATTCTGGGGTGAATTCCATCAGGACCCATTGCTTTGTCCACCTTCAGTTTTAGGAGTTCTTGCAGAGCCCTTTCTTCTGTGAAAGGACTGGGATGAGCCCCCTTTCAAGAGTGCTTCTGTTATTAGTTGGATTAGGCACTTCCCCTCCTCTTTTGTGAATACTGAGCAGAAATATTAGTTTCAGTATTCCTGCTTTTCACTGTCCCCTCTGCCCACCACTGTTCATTCTATTCAGCCTCACTCTCCCTCCTTTGTCTTTCTATACTCGCTGATGTACCTATAAAAGGTTTTATCCCCTTCTTAACTGAGTTGGCTATCTTTTCCTCAGTTTGGGCCTTTGCTATTCTGACTTCCCTCCTGCTTCTTTCTGCCTTAACTGGTACAGCTCTCTGTCCTGCTCCTTCTGTGTTTCCTTATACTTCTGGAATGCTATCTTTCTTCCTGACTTTCACAGCCACCTCTCTTGAGAACCATGGTGGCTTTTCTTTCATTTGATTTGTTTATTTGCTTCACACAAAGGCTTGTTGCCTCTGTGATGGCAGTTTTCATAATTCCCCATTGTTGCTCCACTCCTTCTAGCCTGTTTGCTAGTGCTTTCTGAGGCACTCTCCCATCTTGCCAAAGTCAGCCCTCCTAAGGTCCAGTACCCTCACTTTTGTGTGGCTTGTCTCTGTAGCTGAGTTCAGTGAACCACACTGTTTGATGGTCACTTGTCCCCAGATGGAAGCCCCACTTCTAAATCTGAGATCCTCTAACTGCCCCCGTTTGAGAGCACGAGGTCTAAGATTGCTCCCTCATGAGTGGGTTCCGAAACTAGCTGTCTAATGCCTGCCACCTGTAGGGCATCAAGAATGGCCCTGCTCTTGGATGTGGCTGCAGCAAATGTGCTCCAGTTAACATCTGGCATATTCAGGTCTCCCATCAACAGTATCTCCCCTTTCTCTGCCATTCTAAGAATGCCTTCCATCATATCCTTGTCCATTCCTTCCCCCTGACATGGGGGGTCTGTACACAACCCCTGTGCGGATTGTGGTGCCCTTTCCAGTCTCCAAGGTGACCCACAGTGCCTCCTCTCCTCCCTGTTTACTCTTTTGTTCAGTTGCTTTTATCCCTTCCTTTACATAGAGAGCTACTCCTCCCCCTCTTCTCCCTACCTGTCTCTCCCTGTAGGTTATGTACCCTGTGTGTGTTAACATCCCAGTCATGGTTCTCTGTGTACCATGTTTCTGTGACTGCTTACGATATCAGGCATCCCTCTTCCATTAAGGCCACCAGCTCAGGAGCTTGTTGCCCAGACTACGAGCGTTGGTACTCATTACCCTCCATTTCCTGATGGCCTTACCCCTTTTGCCCCATCCCTGTCCTTCTTCTTGCCTTTTGTCACTTTCTCCATTTACCCTGCCCTTTCTCCCTATCCACATCTCCATGTTGGTGTTTGCCACACTTGCTATCGTGATTGTTTGGGGGGCTAGGATTTTCCTGCTCCTTTCCAGTGCCTCCCCTTGGCTGGTTTAAAAGCTTGCCAATGAGCATTTAAACCTATCACCTATGATAATGGTTTCCCTCCGGACAGATGCAGCCCATCATGCCAGTATGGCTTGCATCACTCCAGGTGGACCCCCAGTCCCCAATGAAGCCAAATCCCTGAGCTCCACACCAGTTTTTCAACCACTGATTGAATCCCATGGTACAGAACACCCTAGCCTCTCCTATGCCATAGATGGGCAGCACCTCCGAGAAGGTTACCGTGCGTGCTACTTGACTAAGGCCCCTCCCCAATTCCACATACTCTTCCTGCACTTCTCTAATCCCTTTCTTAGCCAGGTCATTTGTCCCTAGGTGGACAATGACATCCAGCTCCCTCCCCTGTGCAGCTGCTCCGGCAGTCCTGAGGATTCGCTCCCTGTCCCTCCAAGCCATGGCGCCAGGCAGGCACCTTACCTCCCTCTCCCCTTCCTTGCCCAGTTCTACCTTCCTAACAATGAGTCCCCACCAGGAGTTGTTTCCTTCCCTGCAGGGTCCCCTGCCACCCTCCTGTGGGTCTCCTTGTGGAGGTTCCCAGCATCCTCCTTGGTCTCCACTGGGGGTGCCTCCATAGAGGAACCACACTTTGCCAGAATGGCATAGGAATTGTGGAGAGGTACAACTGGAGGGATGCACCTCTGTTCCACCACCCTCACCCTCCCTGAGCCCACTGTGGTCCAACCGCTCCTCTTTCTTGGCAACCTCTGAGGCAACGGCAGTGGCACTGGTGGTCCCTGGATGGAAGAGGAGGTCCCACAAATCCTGGCCAACTCAGTCTGGAGATGAGCAACCTCCTCCCTCAGCCCAGAGAGGTGCCTGCAGATGGGACAACACCGCATCCTCCAGAACATCTCCCAGAGGACTGCTGCTCCACAGCCACTGCACTGCACCACTCCAATCATGTCTTATTTCTGGCCCCTTAACTGTTTGCAATCCTTACTCTTTCCTCTGTTTTTTTTTCTCTCTTTTTGGTGGACTTTACATCACCCCCACACATATAAAGGCCCCCGACCCTCTCTCAAAGCCAACCCAAAGAACCTCCAGCCCCTCCTTCTCCCTGCTGTGACCTTGTATTTTCATGGCCTTAATACATTCCTTTGCATATAAAACCACTCCCTTTTCTCCCTGCCCTATTCTTTCTAAACATGTTGCAGCCTGGTATGGCCACCTCTCAGCTGTGGTTGTTGGTGTACCATGATTCTGTTATGGCCACCAGATCCAGGCCTGCCTCTGCAGTGGTAGCCTCAAGGTCAGGAATTTTGTTTCCTAGGCTCCTTGAGTTGGCACACACATCTCTCCACTGCCTTTGTTCCTCCCTGCCCCTGCTTTGCCCTCCCTCCCTGAGTCCATCCTTCACCCTTTGTTTTTCACTGTACTATCCTTCCCCTTCTTATCTTCCATCTGCTAACCCTTCCTAGTAGTTCCTCCATCCTAGTTCCATCTTGTGACCATCCCATCTTTTCCTCTCCCTTACCTCTACTCCCTTCTTCCTTCTCCCCCTGGGGAATTTGCTCCTCTTGGGCTATCCTTTACTGCATGAGCACTGATGATTCTGTCCATTTCTATTCTGGAGCTATCCATTCTGGTACTGTACACATGCAGCACTTTGACATGATTTTGAATCCATTTAAGAGTGATTCAATAAACTTGCTATGAAGAACCAAAACAAGGCAGTGGCAATGCTATTTGGTTCTAATACCTTGCTAAGTATTCCCCACCCCATAGCTTTGGCAACCATGATGTTCACGTTTAAGTTTATAAAACAGGAAAACTCCATTGAGCAAGCTCATTTGCTAGGAGGCCCTGTGAGGGACACTTAAGGTATAATAGAGTATATAGAAGGCACAACAAATACAGAATGTGCTATACAGTGTAGTGACATAATAACAATAAAGCAATCAAAGAGAATACATAAGCAATACATACAATGCAATAGATGGGGAGCAACAGTTAGAGATACAACTCGCCATGCGGACATTGGAAATATACAGCCAAAAGACCTTGTAAGAATATATACAACATATACAATTCCATTACTACAGGGACAAAGTGCAATAAACATAAGTGCAGGCAACAATATTAACAAATAAAATGTAGACTCAAAATTGTGGATGCATTTCATCTATCTAAGTATTTCATCATTCTATGGTTCAAACTCTCAGAGACGGAGCGAGGGGCAGTCAGGAGATAGAGGGTAAACAAGGGTGACAGTGCATAAGGAATGAGGTGGAGGGGAAGCAGGTTGAACACACAGAAGGAAAGAGGTATGGGTGGACACACAACCATGATAATTGATTACTGCAACAGACATGATCAAAGGAGAAAGTAACTGGTAGGGTGTCATAACTGGGCATTAATGGGGATGGCACTTGCAGGTACCTTGCAGTTTATTGGCAGCCAATTTTTTGAAAATATTTAGGGGTACCAAAGTTTGCAATTTGAGAATAGGTTGTACTTTGTTCCAAACATCAGGGGAGCACATGACTGATAGTCATTTTGCCAAAGTGGGAACGAGAGGTAGGGACATCCAACATGATGAATGAGCTACTCTGCAATGGGTACAGGCATGCAGAGCAACTGAATGGACGCAGTAGGTAAGATGGGAGTTTTAGCAGAAGGGCTTTGTATAACCATACAAGAGAATGTAAAACCCGTCTAGTGGAAAGAGATGACCAGCCCAAGGAAGCATATAAATCACAATGATGAGTACAAGGGTGGGCATTTGTGATGAAGCATATTGCTCTATGGTAAAGTATGTTGAGTGTATGCAGTAGGGTATCTGAGCAATGGCCACATATCACATTAGCATGTCCAATAGGGGTATGAATGTGGTTTGTACCAATCTCAGCCTAATTTCCTCTGAGAATAGGGACTTGTTCCTAAAGAAGAAACTGAGTCTTTGTTTCAGCTTTTTTGCTATGAAGTCGATATGATCAGAGAAGGACATGTGGTGCAACAGGTACCCCAGGTACTTAAATTTGTCAACAACTTCCAGTTCATCACAGAGGAGGGTTTTGATGGGAGGTAGTGAGGAGAGATTTGGGGGGAAAAGAGGTAAGATGATTAGAGTGGAAAAACATGACCTTAGTTGTTTTAGCATTGAGAAGAAGTTTAGCCTGTAAAAGATTGTACTGTAAAAGATCAAATTCAGCCTGACGTTCTGCACAGACTTCATGCAATGAGGAGTTGGAGGTATAGAGGACAGTATCATCTGCAAACAAGTGGATTTTTGCTTTGTTCACATTAACACTGATTGAATTTATATAGATCATGAACAGAAGAGGTGCAAGAATTGAGCCTTATGGTAGCCCTCTTGAGAGAGGGAGGAGTGAAGAGAGTGAGCACTCCGCCTTTAACTGTTGTGTCCTCCCTGTCAGATAACTAGTGAACCATCGAAGTGCCAGTCTGGTTATGCCTTAACAGTTTAGTTTGTCTATGAGTGTGTCGAATGCTTTACTAAGATCCAAAAATACACCACCTGAGATCTGTTTTTGGTCCATGCAAGATGCCAATCATTTGAGACCAAGGCAAGGGCAGTAGTTGCGCTGTGAGCTGGCCTGAAGCCAGACTGGGACGGATTCACTAACTTTGATCTATTGAGGGAAATCTCTTACCTGGGCATTGACTAGTTTCTCTAAAAGTTTTGAGAGCATGGGTATTAAGGAAATTGGTCTGTAATTATTCAAATCCATTGGGTCTCCTGATTTAAATAATGGAAGCATGTGTGCTATTTTCCAGGCCTTGGGCACAACACCAGAGGCAATTGACAAATTGAACACGTACAAGATGAGAGCAGTTAAGTAATGAAACCCAGATTTGAGGAAAAAAGGGCCAATACCATCAGCACCTGCACCTTTCTTCGTATCTAGGTGAAGTAGCAGGTCTTCAACTTGCTTATATTGGAACAGGGAAAAAGTGAAGATATTTTTGGTGAATGGGGGGGGATTGGTTGAAGGAGATTAATGTTTAAGGGAGCAGCTTTTGAGATGTCAAAGGTTAAGCCTGAAGTGGAGAAGTGAATATTGAAGCTATCCTGATACTGAGCCAAATCCTATCTCCAGATGGCAGGCACGCTGGGCTGACCACTGCTACAGCTGTTGTATATCAGCTTTTTTATCAGCAGTCCATTTACTTTGTTTTGGATTTTAAGTAAATTTTAGGTAGCGAATAGTTAGGGAATATAGTGTTAGCTTAGAGGGTTTGTAAGGGTATAATATGAATCAGTCTTTTTTGTTTTTAGGCAGGGCTATCAGTGTTCTCAGTGCACCCCTTCTTTTTAAAAATCACCTATTAAAGAACGCAGTGGGTGAGTTTTCCCCTGGTGTTCTTGGATCTACAGACTTCCCTGCATCTGGCCCATGTTCTGGAGGAGAGGTGAGTGGAAATTCTCTGATGAGCAGGTGAAGAGGGCCTGCATCTCAGTCCTGGAGGTTCCATAAAGTTGGAGCACTGCCCCGTGAGTCCAGTGTTTGTGTGAGCTGATGGACTGTCATGCTGCAGTGGTGTATTGAGGAGCGGTGCGCTTCTACATGTGGAGTGATGTGTCAGCTGAACTGATCTTGTGGCTGTGACTGACGGCAAAGTTTGCAGACTCCCTGTTAAAAGATCTTGGAGCCAGGACTTGTATTTCCATCAGCTGGGTATCTCCAGCATGTAAGTAATCAGTTTACTCAAGATCCATGGACATGATATCTAAGGAACAAGTGAACTGTTGAGAGGTCTGCTTAATGTCGATGTTTAACATTGTGCCGAGTTGCTCTGTTGGTTTTGGCTCACTGGGGAGAATATTGACTATTGCTTCTAACTTTATGATTCATTATTTTTGGCTACTTGCGACTGAATCTGGAAAGGCTGCGAGAGAGCCTATGTTGCTTATTCATTTGGTCTTCATCTATTTTTTCTGTATTGACTGAAGGGGGTGAGAGACCCTTGGACTACTAGAAGAACTTTGCCAGTCTATTGTGGGTGGTGAGAGCCCCACAAGGATATAATTTGCATTTATAAAGATTTCTTACATTTTACATATTATATTGGTCCACTGAGGTGTAAACATAACATCTTTTGGACTGCTTGGGGACAAAAATTATTTGCAATAGGACAGGGAGGGAGGGCAGTTTTATGTAAGTGAGGTTGGTGGGTATGTGAGGTGCATGTTGGCTGAGTGTGTGAGTGATTTCATCTTTAAGTTTGGTGTTTGATTATTTACATAGTCAGCATGTGTAAAGGGCCTGGGCCCCTAAGGTACAGCTACTCCACGGCCTGCCTGCATGACCTCCAACCTTGTGACTCTCCCCCTCTGCCCGTAGACTCAGGCATTGGGGATTGCACAGGGTCGTGGTCACGGTGGAGGGGCTCAGGAGTGGCTGTCGAGGAGTTGTTGATTCAGGTGGTGAGGCCCAGAGGGTGCCCTGGAGTGAAATGGGTTCTAGAGAGGGGCCCCCCTTTTCTGGTTCCCATATCCAAGGGTTCCACACTGTGTAGTGGGCAGGTAGCTACCAGCCCGGTAGCTCCCATTCAGCCAACCTGGGCTGTGCTTTACAATGCCAGGTCAATGAGGAACAAGACCACTATAATATGAACATATGAACATATGAAATTTGCCAGCAGATAAAGGCCTAGAGGTCTATCAAGTCTGCTCGAATGTGCAGCTAGCACCCCTTATTCTGCAGCTGCCCCTCCCTTCCACCCTTCCCCTTCATTGACCCTCCCTCTTGTCCTGTCCCATCCCCTTTTGAAGCAGTCCACTGTTCTACTGGATACCACTTCTGCAGGTAATGCATTCCACCCAGCCACCACCCTCTCTGTAAAAAAATGTCTCCTCATCTTCCTCCTGAAACTTCCTCCCTCCAGTCTCATATCATGGCCCCTGGTGTCCCTCCCCTCCCTTACTTTGAACAGCCCCTCTGTACCTGTCTTGTTTATTCCTTTCATGTACTTAAAGGTTTTGATCATGTCCCCCCATCCCTTCTCTCCTCCAACGAGTACATGTTCAACCCCCTCAGCCTAGTATGATAAGTCCTCCACCCCCTTGATCATCTTTGTTGCCCTGCACTGCACCCCCTCCAGTAACTTAATGTCCCTCTTCAGATATGGGTGCCAGTACTGCATGCAGTACTCCAGGTGTGGTCTAACTAATGACCTATATAGTGGCAGAATCACCCCTCCTCCCTCCTCAAGGATATACCCCTTGCAATACAACCCAGCATTTTGTTGGCCTTTGCAGCTGCCTTCCTACATTGTGCTGAGTCATTCATTGACCCTGTAATGAGCACCCCCAGATCATTCTCCTCCTCTGTCTGGGCAAGCTGCACTCCCCCCAGCTGGTAACTCCTCCTTGGGTTCTTCATCCCAAAATGCTGCACCTTGCACTTTTTGGCATTAAACCCCAGTTGCCAGGTGTCTGACCAGGTTTCAAGCTTTGCCAGATCATCCTGCAACCCCTGCCATCTCCCTAAGTTATCTACCACTGCTCCTACCTTGGTATCATCAGCAAACAGACTGATCTTGCTCTTGATGTCCAATGATATGTCTGCAATGAATAACCCAAACAACACTGGTCCCAACACCGAGCCCTGTGGAACACCACTCGTCACTACCCTTGGGTGTGAGAGCTCCCCACCCACCACCACCCTCTTTGCCTTCTCTGCAGCCAGTTCCCTACCCATCTCACCAGCTTTGCACCCACCCCTGTGCCTTCTAACACTTCCCAGCCTTCCATGCACGCGAGGTGATGCCTTACTGAAGTCCAGATACAGGACATCCACTGCATGGCCCTGTCCAGTTGCCTAGTTACCCAGTCATAGAACTCCACCAGGGTTGTTTGGCAGGATCTGCCACGTATGAAACCATGCTGTCTGCTGTCCCGTAGTCCTTTGGCCTCTAGGAGGGCCACCAGCCTCTCCTTCTGGATAGTCTTCATTAGCTTACCCATGATGGATGTGAGGCTCACTGGTCTGTAGTTTCAGGTACACACCCTGAATGTAGTGAGGCATTAAATATGTCTGCCAAGGGTCCCGCAAGGACCTCTGCCAGCTCCTTCAATACCCTGGGGTGGATGCCATCTGGGCCTGGCACCTTGTCCATCCTCAGTGCCTTCAAACCCTCCCGAACTCTGCCCTCCATGATTTCCCCAACTGTCACCCCTTCCCCCCTGTTTCTGCCATTCTTCTCCCCTTGGGTGTCAACCCCCTCTTCTCCTTAGTAAATACTGAGCAGAAGTAATCATTTAGTGCTTCTGCCTTCATTCCCTGCTTCCACCCAACCCCTTCCTTCCTAATCTTTACTATGTGGTCCTTACAGCTCCTTTTCTCCTGATGTACCTAAAGAAGTCCTTCTCCCCTTCTAATGCCTTGTGCCAGCCTGAGTCCGAGATGCCTTGGCTCCACTTACTGCCCTTTGTCACCTCCCTTTGATTCCACAAGTACTCCTACCTGTCCTCCCTCTCCCTGTTTCCTTGTACCTCCTAAAGGCAGCTCTTTTTCTCCTTACCTTTTCCATGACCTTCTTGCTCAACCAGCTTGGTTTCCTAGCCCTAACCTTCTTGCTCTGGGCCTTGCAGCAGGTTTTGGTTGCCTCCACTATCCCCAGCTTTATGAGCTCCCACCTCTGGTTACTGTCCATACTAGATTGAATTCTGGCCAGGTACCCTTTTACCACTTCCCCAATCCTCCCAAAGTTGGCCCTCCTGAAGTCCAGCACTCTTGTGCCAGATTCCACTCCTTCCTTGCCCATATCCAGTGTGAGCCATACTGAGTGGTGGTCACTCCCTGACAGAGGTTTCTGCACTGTAAGTTCTCTCACAAAGTCCCCATTTGCCAGCACAAGGTCAAGGGTATTCCCTAACCTGGTTGGTTCACTGACCATTTGCAGCAGGAAGCTGTCCTGGAAGGCATCCAGCAGTACCTGCTCCCTTCTGTTCCTGGTTGTTGGGGGTACTCCAATCCACTCCTGGCATGTTGAAGTCCCCCACAATCACCACACTACCCTTCTCACAGGTCCTCCTGATCTTTCCCACTAGTTCCCTGTCTAACTCCTCCATCTGAGACACCACTCCCATTCTGAGAATCCTATTCATGGAATCCTGGATTTGCATCCAAAGTGACTCCATACGACCCTCCTCCCCTTCCTCCATTGCACACTTCAGTCCTTCCTTCACATATAGTGCCACGCTCCCTCCTTTCCCAATCACCCTGTCCCTACGAAATAATCTGTACCCTGGTACAGACAGGTCCCAGTCATTGTTTTGGGTAGCTCATGTTTCTGTGATGGCTTCAATGTCCACCTCTTCCTCTGCCATGAGCACCAGTAACTCTGCAGTTTTTCTTCCAAGGCTACTAGCATTAAGGGTAACCACCTTCCACCCTCCCCCCCATCCTGCCCTCCTTTACTTGCATCACCAGTAGTACTTGCCATTTGTCCTTTGTCACTGTTATGGGGGGTAAGCTCATATGGTTTCCCAACCTGTGGTCTCTGCATGTCTCTTGCCCAATTGCCACCCCCCACTCCTAGTTTAAATTCCCAACTTCCTCTATGTACTCCTCCATCCTCTGTTTCAACACTTTCTTTCCCTCCTCACTCAAGTGTAGTCTGTCCTTGTCATAGAGACTACTGTCCTCCCAGGTCCCTCCCCATCCCCCAACAACCCATACCCTTTAGCACAACACCAGGTTCTTAGCCATCCATTAAATTCCTCTATTCTCAGCTTTCTTGTTGTGCATGCCTTGGGCACTGGAAGTATCTCTGAAAAAGTTACTGATCTTCCTGCCCCCTCACATAATTGTCCTAGTTCCTCAAACCTCCTCTGGACCATATCTACTGTCTTGTCAGCAAGGTCGTTCGTCCCAAGATGTGTAATTAAAAGAGGTTTATCCCTACCCCTTCCGGCATATTTCAGAACAGATTGTCCCACCCTTTCCGCTGTCATTCCTGGCATGGCCTCCACCCAAATGCGACTATGCCTCTCCCCCTTGCTACCCCACCTGACTCTATTTAGTATTGAGTCCCCCAGTACTAAGATTCCACCCCTCTTACTCTCTGCTTGCTTCCATTCATCTCCCTCTCTCATTTCTGGCTCCTCTTCTTCCTCCTGCACATTATTTCCCCCTTTTGCCCCTGTTTCAATTCTCCCAGCAGAACGTTCCACTGCTCCAGTTTGCTCCAGACATTTATCAATTACTCCTCTAATGTCATAATTTTCCTCCTCCTCCTTCTTCCTCTTTAGCAGTGCAAAACTATTTTCTGAAGACCCTTCACAAATGCCCGCTCCCTCTCTCTTCATAGTAACCTGTTCTCTCCTTTCCACTCCATGACTTTTGCCACTTCTTCACCTCCCCTCACAAGTCCCTATCTCCTCCTTCCATTTGTCTTTTGTCTCCTGACCTGGTTTCCCCTGCAATCGTTCTTCCTGGCCTGGGCCCCATTGTCTCTGCTTTCCTTCTTCTGACCCTCTACTCACCACTGTTGTCTCAAATCACCCTCCCTCATCTCCCCTCCTTCCTCCCTCCAGTTTTGGGCTAAACCCACCCCCAGTCTGCCTTGCCTGTCTTAGTTCCTCCTGCAGACCCTCGATCTCCACTCTAAGTTTCTCTATGTGGTTGCACACTAAACATCCCCCCACACTCCAGGCAATTTTCAAAAAGATTGGTGCACCACAGTTGTTGCAGTCTACCACCCTACCCATTGCTGTTGTTGCCCACCAGCTACCCCCTACCCTTCCAGATGAAGGATACTAAACACTCCTGCAAGTCTCGCCTTTCCCCCCTCTACCAGTACAAAACATTCTTTTCTTAATTTCCCTCACCCCCTTTGTTGTACACGTTTAGATAGATTGAGCAAATGCTTTTTATATTCCTATCCTTCCTATCCACACCCAAAAAGAGACTTTAAGTAGCTATTGCACAACCTTCTTCAAACTCCTACTCCTCCTTTCCACAATGTAATAGAAATGCAAAGAAGTAACAATGAAAGCTCCTTGATTTGCAGTTATTTCCCTTCCCCTGAGATAGCAGTGACCTCTTCACTCGCTGCTGTTCCTTTCCTGGATTTCTGCTTCTGCTATGACAGGTGCATATCCTTTGCCCGTTTGAGGAAGTGATGTCAGAACCCCTGGTATAAAGGAAATAACTGACCTGGGGTGGGTGGGTGAGGGGTGGGGGGTGGGACCAGCCAAGTCTTCCAGAAACAATCAGGTAGCTGAGGCCCCTGATCAGACCATTAGGACCCTTCCCCCACTACGCACTAAACTTTGCAGCTAGTGAAGCCAGCAAAAATGAATCACAATTCTACTCAAAGCCCCCCAAATAGGTTTGCTACCAAAAGAAACAGGTCTCCAATTCAAACAGCTTCACCAACAACACATCAAATATAGACTTGAAATTAGAAGATATAGGTCTCCAATTCAAAGAAACAGCCCCAATTAAATCACACCAAATAGGTTTTAAATCAGAAGAAATAGGCCTCCACAAATGCAGCCTGCTACACAGTGAAACATCAAACACATGAGCCCACTTATAGCCACCAAAACAGGTTTCAAAATTCCAACAGCCCCAAAACAATGCCCTGCTAGCCCATTAGAAGTAGTAAGAAAGAAAAGAAACAACCTTCTACCAAGTAAAATCCACAAGAAACAATGTAAAAACAACAAGAAGAAGCTACTATACTGGAACAGATCTGATCCTTTCCCCTTCTAGTTCCTTCACAGACTGAAAAAGAATGTAATGCCTATCCAGCAAGTAAATCCTGTCCCCTACTGCTCAGCAAAAGAAGGTTCAGAAAACTTCTGCCAGACCCAACTGCTTCTGCAGTTAACAGACTTCAAATACAATGTCCAACACACAGAAATGGCAGCTAAAAAAACTACTTTAAATCAACTTACAAACACACTCAGCAGCTAAAGGCCCTTTCTCTCTCTCTCCTCTAGCTGAAGACTGAATGAGATGGCAGTTAACCATTACCTTCTAACACCACTAATCCCTGTAATATGATGCCTGCACTTACAGGCCAGAAAGCAACATTTAAACCACACAATCACCCATTTGTCTACTAGAATACCTTAATCCCATCTATACAGCCCCAAAATGACCCTATTCTACTAAACTCTAGCCTTCTCCCTACCCCCCTTTTCCCCCTAACACCCCCACTGAGCACCAGGCTCATAACCTGAATCCTGGCTGGCTTACACACCCCTCTGTCGTCCCCCCTTCTTTCACCCCTCGCATAGCTGCCCTAAATAGCCTAATGCATTCACTCCCATCCTACACCAACATTCCCTGCAACCCCAGGCATAAAATGAGAAGTAAATGGCAGTCAGCCCTTCAATACCTCACCCTGTTGTTTCTACTGGCGGGTGATGTTGAATCCAACCCTGGCCGTCTGACACACCACGACCCCCACAAACTGCCCAAGGGACTTAGCCTAATTCACCTAAATATACGCAGCCTATTAAACAAAGTCCCGGAGCTGCAATTCACTGCCCATACCCTCAAGCTGGATATTTGTGTAATATCCGAAACATGGCTAAAACCCATTCATAGCGACTCTGAAATTGCCATGCCCGGCTATACAGTGATATGACAGAACAGATTAGGGAAAAAGAAAGGCGGTGGCATCGCCATGTATATATCAAATACTCTCCAGTATTCCTCAGTCCAGCTCCCAGGCCACACCCCCCCTCATAGAATCCACAATGATCAAACTTGTCCTGCCCCACACCTCACCAGTGTTTGTAGCAGGGATATATTGTGCCCCTGCAGTCCTAGCAACTGACATCATTGACCACCTGACCTCACCAAAAGACTTAGCCACTGCCGGCGAACTCTACATCCTTGGTGACTTTAATTACAACTGGCTAGATAAAAGCTACTTAAATCTATGCAGTAAGATTAAAACCCTTAACCTCTCCCAACAGATTGAGCAACCCACCCGCCTCAACCCCAAATCCCAAAACCATTCCCTCCTGGACTGGGCTCTGACAACTCATCCACACAGGATTATTAAACCTGGGCTTCTCCCCGATTCATTGAGCGACCACCATATGATCTACATGGTCAGGAAAGTGCAGCGACCCTCTCTGCACCATCCACCAAAACTCTCCACACAAGAGCTTTCAGCTCTCTCTGCCTCAACTCCCAACTAAATGACCTTACCTATACGGATTGGTCATTCATCCAACTGGCACCAACCATTGACCATGCCTTTGATACACTCAGAAAACAATTTCTCGCCATATGGGATTATCATGCCCCCTTGAGAAGCAAAAGGGTAAGGGAAACCCATCTCCCCTGGGTCTCTGCTGATATTATCTCCAGATGCCGAGCAAGAGACCAGGTCTGGAAAAAACACAGGCATTTAGGTACCACTGTATCCTTACAGCATTACCGTACACTCCAAAACAACTGCACCAAAGCCACAAGGCAGGCAAAAAAGAACTACTTTCGAGCAGCCCTCTCCAATAATCTTAGTCATCCATCCAAATTCTGGAAATCTATTAAATCCTTGCTCACTCCCCAATCCAGCCACCCACCCCTTCCCTAAACATTCAGGGTAGAACTGAATCTGAGCCAAGCAAGGTTGCCACAACTTTCAACACCTTTTTCACCCACAGTGCAACTTCTCTCCTATCAAACCTACACCTCACTCCAACCACATCAAAACTCCCAGCCCCAGCCTTGGTTCCCCCCCCGCCTCTAAGTTCTCCTTTCACCCAGACTCCACAACAGAAGTCTTAGCTGCCCTACGTTCTCTAGACCCAAACAAAGGTAAATGCCCATTAGGTCTGGACGCCAAACTCCTGTACCTGTCTGCACCGGCCATTGCGGCACCCCTAGCCACCCTCCTAAACTGTTCTTTCTCCTCTGCTCAAATCCCAACTGCCTGGAAGGAGGCTGTAGTCATCCCACTGCCAAAGGGTGGTAACCCACCGGAGCCCGGAAACTACTGCCCTATCTCCCTCCTCCCAACTCTGGCCAAACTCCAGGAACACCTAGCCCTCTCTCAACTCACACAATTCCTTGATGCCACCTCCTTCTTCACCCCCTTCCAATCTGGTTTTCGCAAATCACACTCCACCATCACTGTGCTACTAAGACTCACTAACGATATTGCCACAGGCATGGACGAAGGTTTCCTTACCTCGGCCATATTCATTGACTTGGCCAAGGCTTTTGATACCATCTCCCACCCCAAACTCATCACAAAACTGCACGATGCTGGGCTATCTGAATTAGCCATTAGCTGGTTCCAAGCCTACTTATCAGACAGGAAACAAGCAGTAAAAATTGGCTCACACGTATCCCCCTCGCTCCTGGTCACCATGGGGGTCTCCTAGGGGTCCGTCCTGGGCCCCCTTCTCTTTTCTATATTTCTAAATGACCTCCCACTGTCCTGCTAAAACTCAGCCATACAAATGTATGCTGACGATACTGTTCTATACACCGGCCCCGCAAGTGAGGCTCTAAACTCTGCCTTACAGCAGGATTTCCATGCCATTCAATCCTGGCTAAACTCTAACCAACTTGTCTTAAATGAAAAAAAACTGTATCCATAACCTTCGGTACACAGCCCAGACTCTCCCGACTAGATGCTCCACCCACTTTCTACACACTGGATGGCACCGCCTTGGTTTCCTGCACCTCCTTTCGGTACGTGGGCGTATGGCTCGATCGCCACTTAGATTTCTCCATCCATATTGACCACCTTCAGTAAAAACTTCACCCAAAGCTAGGTGCACTTTACCATAACAAAGGTTACCTACCCACCTCGGTCAGGCGGGAACTAGTGCACAAAATGATTCTCCCAATTTTCGACTATGGAGATGTGGTCTACAGCGGTGCCCCTCTATCCACCCTGGCCAGCTTAGACCCCCTTTTTCATTCCTTCTGTTGGCTCATCCTTGAATGTCCACCTTCCACCCACCACTGCAACCTGTATAGCATGCTTGCTCTCCCCTCGCTGCACTCCAGGCACCAGCTTCACTGCGCAAACCTCGTAGCAAAGTACTGGTCTAACTCACTCCCTTCTTATCTCAGCTCTGTCCTGGCAACCCAACCCCCCCGGCCTACTCCTTGAGAGGCGCCGATTCTAAACTCTTACAAATCCCTTTTATGCGCACCACAAAGGAGCAATCTGCTTTCATATACAGACTGCCCAAACTCTGGAATGACCCCCCGGCTGAAATCAGGCTGTCCTCTACCCAAAGGTCCCAAAAAACTCTCCTACAGGATCACTTCTCTGACATATGTAACTGAAACCTGCAGCCCAGATCGGCTATCACAAGGCATCGAAATGTGCCTTAAACAGGTCGACTGTCCAACAACTGATCGCTATTGTAATTTTGTTCCTCAAATGTCTCTGTCTGGTATGTACTGGGAACATAACCCCCAACCACTGTCCAGTTACTCAATCCACTCTGCACTATTATTAAACTTTAAACTATCTAACAAATGCCTAGTCCAGCCTGTACCTCTCTGGATGTGCTGTTTTATTGCTTTCTTTTTCCCCCTTATGTACTAGGGTGTTACCTGTCATTTGCACCGTTGCCTATGTAGCTTTTGTATTGCATTGTATGTGTTGATCTATGTATGTATGTATGTAAATCCCAGGTCGCATCTGGAAACGACCGGTTTTCCACTCTGTATGCCTATCTGGTTAATCTCGTAAATAAATAAATAAATAAATAAATAAAATAATCCTGCCCAAACCAAATTTTAAAGCACAAAAAAGGCAGTTAGGAACAGACCTCAAATACAATGTACAACACACAGAAATGGCAGCTAAAAAAACTACTTTAAATCAACTTACAAACACACTCAGCAGCTAAAGGCCCTTTCTCTCTATCCTCTAGCTGAAGACTGAATGATGGTAGACTTGAATTCTTATGTTGACCTAGTTTACATTATGGAAACCTGGCTGGATGATAATGCTGCACCAGCTTTGGAGGCAGTAATTCCAATTGGTATTCTGTGGTACATACCCCGAGGCAGGAACTTAGAGATGGGGGAGTGGCCATTAATTTTAAAGCCAGCCAGGGTTTGACAATGCTGCCAATGGGTCCGGCCAGGTATTTTGAGGGTGTCGCAGTGAAGGGGGGTCCTGGCACAGGCTACAGAGTCCTCCTCATCTACTGACCACCGGGAGGTGAGAGAGAGTTTCTGCAGGAGGTCAGAGAGCTTGTCGCTGGCCTGGTGTTGGAGTCCCCCAAGTGGTTTATTCTGGGGGATTTCAATGCTTGGGTCAACGATGAGCACTCATCATTTGGTCATGACCTCCTGTATAGCATACAGGGTCTGGGCCTGTAGCAGGTTGTCACCTCAGTGACTCACTTGCAGGGACACACATTGGATCTGGTGTTCACACTGGGCCTTGGGGTCGACAACCTCAGGGTTGATCCGGTCATTTGGTCTGTTACACGAGGTCCCTGCACACTAAATTGGTACCCCCAGAGGTACACTGCAGACAGCTAGCATTTAGGTATATGTTATACTAACATATAGGGCTAAGGGCATCTACCATATAAGAGTAGATGTCAGGATATGTATGCACATAATTGCTATACACTTTACTTTCCAATATACACATGTATTTCTTGCTTACAAGATGCTAGGATGCCTGTCTCCTTGTAGTGTTATAATATATGAGTCAGCATTGCCATCTTCTGATGATTTGTATTATTACACGCCTATGTACAAACTGTACCTCTTTGTTTCCACAAAGTGATGACTATTACAAAATTGTATAATGTTATCTCAGACTGAGGAGCCACCTCTAATTTAGCCAATAGGGCTCATCTCTGTAACTAGAAATGTTTCTGTCTTACAGTAACCATGGTAATTATCATAGGTATATAATGTAAGACATTATGTCTTCTACCTCGGAGACCCCAGGAGACACAGAGATTCCTCAAGGTATAGAAAACACTTACCATTGACTCCCAGTTCCTAATGGTAAAAACTGCTTAGGGCAACTGTGATTTTCCTTTTAGTAGTAATAAGCGAGCATTATTACTCTTATGCAATGTGTCTGTAATTCCTTGCATGCCCATTATTGCCAAAAACCTGAGAGTAAGGTTTAGACCTCCTGATAGGGCGGATCATAGCACTGTGAGCTTCAGGTTTGGGTCCTCACCAACAGTCCATCCTCTGCAGAGATGGTTAGGTACTGCCCTTTACAGGGATTGTCCCCAATAGGACTCCAGGCAGTGCTTGACCTATCTCTAGGTGGTGCTTGACCTATCGGGTGTGGAGGCTGCATACATGATAGATCTGGTGGAGGTGGTAGCAGCCTACAACAGGGCTGTTGTCATGGCCTTTGACTCAATCACGCCCATCCATGTCCATCCCTCGTCTACTCATCGGAAGCCCCCTCCCAGTTTGATGGGGAGCTCCAAGATTTAAAGATAGAGGGTAGGAGATTGGAGCAATGCTGCAGGAGGTCTGGTCTGATGGAGGACAAATTGGCTCTGAAGACACATTATAGTGTCTATCAGAGGGTAGTCACCCAGAAGAAAGTGAGGTTTCTGTCTAGGGAAATTGCTGCAGCAAGGAACAGACTGGCTCAGCTCTTTTATATGGTGGACAGGCTGCTACACCCATCCTGTCATTGTACTGAGGGAGCTAATTTGAGTACAAGGTATGACGAGTTTGTTCTGTTCTTTGTAGACAAAGTGTTCACTATCTGGACTGAGATCTCACCCAGTGCTTTTCGGGGAGCTTGCGGGGAAGGGTCAGAGATGCACAGGAACACTCCTATTGCCTGGGATGAGTTTGACCCAGTTGGGGTGGAGGAGGTGGTTGGGATTGTCCTGGGGCTTCGGCCTACCCATTGCGACCTAGACCCAGGTCCAACCCAGCTTTTAGTCAGTTGTCTGGACCTGATTGGTCCTGCATTTGCTGGGCTTTTCTAGAGTTCTCTGAGGAGTGGTTTTTTTTCTGGTGGTCTTGAAAGAGGCACTGGTGAAGTGCCTTCTGAAGAAGCCCTCATTAGACCTGGACTGTCTCAGCAACTAAAGGCCGGTCTTGAATCTCCTATTTTTAGGGAAGGTTCTGAAGAAAGTGGTAACTGTTCAGCTTGAGGCCCGTCTTACATCCTCATCCATTTTGAGTGTTTCCAATCTGGGTTTAGGACTGGGCACAGCACAGAGATTGCCATGGTGAGGGTGCTTAATGCTCTCCTGATAGTGAGGGATCATGGAAAATGTACTATTCTTGTTCTTTTTGATCTCTCTGTGGCATTTGACACCGTGGATCATGAGTTGTTACTTGACTGACTGTGGAGCTGGTGTGGATTGACTGGCATTTTCATCAGCTGGTTTAGATCCTACCTCATGGGTAGAATGCAGAGGATGATGATGGGATTATCCTCTTGTAACCCAATGCTTGTACACTGTGGAGTTCCACAGAGTTCGGTCTTGTCGCCTTTATTGTTCATGGCGTACACGCTGCCATTAGGAGACATTATCAGGAGGTATGGGTTGGGTTTTCACTACTATGCAGATGATACCCAGTTATACTTGTCCTGCGCACCTTGTGATCAGATGGCTAACCCCATGTTTAACAACTGCCTAGCTGAGATCAAGAGTTGGCTGACTCACAACTGACTGCAACTTAATCCAGACAAGGCACAGGTATTGATAGTTGAGCCTGGTCATCGCCAGGATAGATGGAGGGTTGGGAAAAGATCCTGGCCTAGTGCTAGGAGAGTCCCTTTCACACCATCCATCCTGGTTAGGGATGCTGGCATGATCCTTGATGATGGTTTGATGCTTGAGGCATAGGTGTCAGCCATCATCCAAAGTGGGTTTTATCATCTCAGGAACATAGCCTGGATCAGTTCTCTGTTACCATTGGTGGATCTGGTCACCCTAGTATATGCTTTTGTTACATCTAGACTGGACTACTGCAATGCTCTCTACCTAGGGCTATCGAAGGGCAACCTCTGCCATCTGCAGCTAGAGCAGAATGCAGCAGACAGGCTATTGACCGGTCCAAATAGGGCTGACCATATTATGCCTGTATTCCATGAGCTGCACTGGCTGCTGATTAGGTGGACGGTTGCCTTCAAGGTTGGGTTACTGACCTGTAAAGCCCTACATGGCTGGGTACCGGAGTACCTGCAAGACCTTCTGGTTCCTCATCACCTGACTCGCTGTCTCCTTTCCGCCGAGGGTAGCCTCCTTGTGATCCCCAGAGCTAGTTTGCGGCAGTCAGGAGACAGGGCCTTTTCAGTTGCCACACCAGCCCTGTGGAATTTGGTACCTGGCTATTTAAGGGAGGCTTCCTCATTGGAAGCCTTTAAATGGACCTGAAGACCTATTCATTTAATAATGACTTTAATAGCAGTTAATTTATTTAATTTATTGTTGCTGACTATCAAGTGATAGATAGATAGGCTTTGTATTATTTTAATAGCCAGGACAGTTAATCTGGAATGCAGCTGTTGTGTTTTTTTATTCTGCATTTTAATGTTGTTATTGTTCGATGCCTTGAGCCTCTGGGATAGGGCACTATAGAAATAAAAAAAGCTATCTATCTATCTAGCTCTCTATCTATCTGTCTGTCTCTCTATCTATCTATCTGTCTATCTAGGATTTCAGGTTTATTGGTTAAGATTTTACCCTGATGGGTAATTTTGTCAGGTAACGTGGAGGATGATTTATTTCTCTCTGCTGATTTTATAACCCCAAAACTTAGCAGGATTCCCTTTTGCTGATTTGAAGGCTGATATGATGGTCACATCTTTGACTGTATATCTCAGGGTCATTATCTGGGTCTGACACTGGTTTCACATTTGGATTTCTCTGCACAATTTGGTTCTAAGGCCTCACTAAGTACTCGTCACCATCCCACCCCTGTAGTTTTAGCACCCTTGATGGTTACATCTTTTTTTTTTATTATTTATTTTTATTATGAGGTTCAATAGTATACAGGAACAAATAGCAAATCTCTGACATCACATATACGACAGACCCCTTATGCAACTTCAATTACTTCATCATTACCTCCTACTCTACTCTACTGTATCCTATGGATCCAGGAATGATCTATTTCTTATTTAATTTAATGTATTTTATGATTATTTTTAATATTAATTTATACTAAAAGAAAAATATACGGGAGAGGAAAAAAAGGACAGGACTGCTTTCCACCCTCCTTTCCATCTTCCCATCAGTTTATTAATGAGGACACGAGAGCGTCAAAGGACTGCCAAGTTCTTTTAAAGTCATATTCTCTTCCAATTTTAATATATTATACACATTCCATTTTCATAATATCTAACATGTAATTGATCCAAGTTTCCACTACTGGAGGCTTGTTGTCCTTCCACTTGATCAATATACATTTTTTTGCAACTGTTATCGCCATTGACAAAAAAATTTGTTGGTATTGATCAATTGACTCCTTTCAAAGAGCAAACATTTTTAACAGAACTCCATCTAACATTTGTATTTGTAAAACTTTATTAATCATTTGTATTATCTCAAACCAAAAATTGGTCAGGTACGGACAACTATGTATTAAATGGATCAAGGTGCCCAATGTATTAGAACATCTTGGACATATATCTTTCAGAGTCGGGTTCATCTTATGTAACATATGTGGGGTATAATACACCCTATGCAGAATATTAAATTGTATCTGCTGCATGTTACTAGATCTCAAATTCTTAAATGGAGATATCATTACAGCCGACCAAATATCCTCCAACTCATTTCCTAAAAGTTCGTATTCCATATCCATTTTCCATCTTTGTTTTAATTTAACTATATCCTTGTGTATTTCCAAGAATAGTGTCTCATACATATTTGAAATTAAGTTTTTATTCTCCTTTTGTTGCAACAATATATCCAACAATGGAGTGGATACCAGTTTTGGCCCCTTATTTATTTGATTAATTAAATGTTTGATTTGTATATATTGAAATCTATGTTTCTCCAGGATGTCATACTGAACTTTTATTTGTTCAAATATTTTGAACTTCTCATCCTCAAATAATTGTCTACATTCATATAAACCCTAATGATACCATATTCTAAAAATACGATCTTTCTCTAATATAGAATAACTATGGTTATTTTAAATTGGAGAGGATTTTGCAATACCCAACTTAATTTTCTGTATTTTATGGATTTCTGTCCAACGTATTATTGTTGTTAAGGTAGTTGAACTTTCTATTTCATTATTCTTAACCCCCTTTTTCAAATTTATCCCAGAAAACAGCACATTCATTAAGTTTTTATATTCATAATTTGTAATTTCCATCTGTGCTGATTTAATAGGATATTCCTTACAGTTAATCCAATTCCATATTATCGCCACCTGAACTGCTAAATAATATTTATAAAAATCTGGCATAGGTAGTCCCCCTTGTTCTTTTGGTTGTTGCAGTTTAGTTATTGAAATTCTTGTTTTTTTATTCATCCATATATAATTTAAGATTTTATTTAATGATTTGAAAAATTCCAGTGGGATTTCTATAGGAAGTGCTTGATACAGGTACAATAACTTTGGTAATATCTGCATTTTAATTAAATTCACTCTACCTATCAGATTTAGGGGAAGAAAAAGCCATCTATCTATCTCTGTTTTAATAATCTGTAATTGTGGTTCAATATTAAGTTTATATAATTCTTTCCAGTTATTACTTAACCTTACCCCCAAATATTTGAACTCGTCTGCTATTGGACATATATAATTCTCCAACCCTAGTGGGTTACTGTCCGTATTATTCTTAAATAAAAATGTTTTTTGTACATTTATTTTATAACCCGATTCTTTTCCAAATGTATCGGATATTTTAAAAAATTCATTTATGGAGACCTGAGTATTTGAAATATAAAGGAGGGTGTCATCTGTGTATAAACTTATCTTATGTTCCTGAGTATTTTATATTATTCCCTGTATTATTTCTAACTTTTTCCACAAATGGTTCAATGACCAGAGCAAAAATCAGTGGGAACATAGGGCATCCTTGCCTAGTTCCTTGTGTCAAGTCAAAACATGGAGAGAGCAAACCATTAACTTTTACTTGTGCTTTTGGTGCTTGATAGATTATTTCAATCCATGTCCTGAACTTAATCCCCAAATTCATCTTCTCCAAAACAGCCTGGATAAATTCCCACTCTACATGATCAAACACCTTTTCTGCATCTATTGTTAGTAATATGGAGTTATCTTTTTTACTATCAATGATAATATTCAATGTACGTCTTAAATTTTCAGTAATTTGTCTTCCTTTTATAAACCCATTCTGGTCTTGATTGACCAATATTGGTAAAATCTTCTCCATCCTATTGACCAGTATCTTTGCCAAAATCTTATAATCAGAGTTTAGCAAATATATTAGCCTGTAGGACTTGCATAGCTGTGGGTCCTTCTCATGCTTATGGAAAAGATGAATATGTGCTTCTTGAAATGTAGCAGGTATCTTTCCTACCTCTATGATTTTATTAAACATAATCCTAAGTCTTGGTATTAATATAATCTTGTATTTTTTATAAAATTCAAGTTGAAAACCATCTGATCCAGGAGCTTTTCCTAACTTCATCCCTTTAATTGCTGTCTCCACTTCTGAGTCAATGAAAGGTTCCTCCATCCATGATCTTACTTCTTCTGTTAATTGACTCATTGTTAGATCATCTGAAAATGTGTCCTGTCCTTGATTCCCTGTTGTATATTGTGATCCATATAACTCCTTATAATACTCTGTAAATATCTTATTTATATCCTGTGGATTAGTATACAATACCCCCCTTTGAGATACATTGTCAAAGATGTAACCATCAAAAGACAAATTGATGATTACATCTTTGACAATGTATCTCAAAGCCAATATCTGGGGTTAACATTGGTTTCACATTTGGCTTTCTCTGCACATACTGAGTTCCTCACATCTTCTTTTTTCCTAAACTGAGCTCTGTCTATAAAATAAAAAACTTCCTCTCATTTAGTACAAGGAGACATCTCGTGGAGCAGATGCTTTTTCCTGCTATTACTATAGGGGTGTAGTCTATGAGGCAGCACATAAAACTCAGCTAGCCAAATCAGGCACTTTATACACCTCACTCAGCAGATAAATACTCTGTTGCCACCACACACTCCCACTGCTCCATGTTCAACCAACTGGGCTGGGCAACTCTAGAGTACAGGTGAATTTACCACATATCTCCTTGCTTGGGCACAGATTTTGACTTGATTCCTCCCCTTCCCCCCTTAGCAGTCAGGTTTCCCCAGCTACAAACCCTAGCTATCATCTTAGATCCCAACTTTAGAAGCACTTGCATATTCCCCAATCTAAAAGGAACATGGTTCAAGCCACTTTCTCTTACAGGCTGCAATATATTTGGAATAACCTCCCCCTTTTCTTTTGCCAGCTCTTGTGATCTTTAAGGCCATATCCAGGCTACACAATGTGGTAAGTTGTATCATTTTATAAAACATGTATCACTTACCATGCTGCTGTGTTGCAATTGAGTTCAGCTGTGTTTTAGTATGGACAAAACATCCATGATTCAGGGTCCATACTGGCTGCTCCGATTGTGCCCAGTGGAGTTTGCTGTACATGCTTTCTGGGGGATTGAAGCAGATGGAACCGTGCCTGTGTTTCCAGACTTGCAGGTAACATGGTTCTTTATTGTAATCTGTTCTAAAAGGGCAAGGCTTTAACGTGGTTTTTGAAACCGTGTTTAAACTCACTTGCAAAGATGGACTTAAAATGGTTTAGGTGACTTAAACCATTTTAAGCTGTCTAGTTTGGACGAGGCCTAAATGGTCAAATCTAAATACATTTCTGCTCTCTGTTCCTGTTGTAGTTGATAATACTTTTTATTTACTAGACATCTCATTTTATGTATTTTAAATGTTGTATTTGGACACTTGACAAGTTTCCTATTGTGCAGAAGTATAAATGATGTAACTTTTACTGTATTGCTATGTTTATTGCCATTTGTCGCATTGTTTACTTGTAATGCTGTTCATGGTAGTGTAGCTATACCTGCCCCTGATCTAGTTGTATCTTCTCCTACCCCATGTTGCAGCTGGGAATGAGACATATAATTTATTTCTGCTTGCAGCCTGGATTACATAAATAAATGGACTGTGTTAAAACCAAATGTTACTATGCTTCTGTGTGTAACAGCTCAGCCATAACCCTCTGATTGTCCCTTCTGCCCATTTTCTGCTGCCTGACCAAATGGAAGTCACAGATCTTATGGTACTTTCCAAAAGGAGTAGGGGATAACCCCAGAGTCCGGGCTAAATTTCCCACTCTCAGTACAACAGATCCTGATGTAATTGTTTGTGATCACGTGTGGGAACATTGCATTGCTTATTGCTAATGGCTTTTCTACACAGTCACGCTGTATCAGTATATAATGAATTGTTCTGTTAAACGCTCTTAAGAGAAAATGTGCATGGCAGATAATACATAACAAAACAGATTCTGTTTGATTAATATAGTTTCTAAGATCTGTCCCATAACTGATATTAGATTGGCTACACTGTAACATCCCAGTGTGTTCCCTGAGTGTTTTAAAGATGAACTGCATTCATCCCATAAGCCTGTACATTTTGCAGAAGCATGTTTTCAAATGCAAACTCATGTTCTGTTATTGTTCTATTTCCAAAGGCATTAGGATAAAGTCAGTGTGTGTTTTTGATTTACTTCTTGGCTCTAGGGACCTTTATAGAACTGTAGTGATGTAATTTGTGTCATTATTAAGCTTTTATGTTTTTGGCACAATGCTTTTATGAGCTACTATAGGACTCTGCAGTTGAAAGGGACATTAACCGTAGCATGCAGTTCAGAAACGGAACCTGCCACCAATTCGTAAATCAGAAACACCCACTGAGTTTGCTAAGAGGCAAAAATGACTGAAAAATAACAGACTGGAAACCTGTATTAAAAAATAGCTTCAACAGGACAAAAGAACTTAAATGTTCAATGCAGTTTTCTATGAAGTATTTAAGATATGTTAGCCAATTCACTGTCCTTCATGATCTGTCACAAAACAAGTCTGACAGGACCCAAGCAGTGCTACTGATGGTGAGCTCTCAGGTACCAGAAAAGGTACAAGTGGGGTCCTGCAGGGGTCCGTGCTGGGACTGTACTGGATGTGATACTATCCCTTACCTGCTAGGCACGTGACCTTAGTCCTTCTTGGAGCGATTGAGACATGGTCATTAGGCTTTGGGCGGTGCTCCCAGGGAGCCTGGATGTTACTTAGGTTCTTACAGTTTAAAATGATGGGGCCTCTACCCAACAATCCTTCTGACTTACTAATTAGAAAGCATATGTCATTACCTCTTGGAAAATCCATACGCCAGTCCCTGACAGACCTCCCCACAACAAGCAAAAAAAAAGCAGTGCAATAAAATCATAACAGACAATAAACTAGTCAAATACTGTCAAATAGGATTGGATTTTTATGGGGAGAGTGTGAGAACGAGATTCTTGGGAAGGAAGGTATGGGTTAGACAAATAATATAGCACTGTATTATAACATGAACAATATGCTCTTAGGTACTTCCTCCTGCAAACCTAACTGAACTTCTACCAACATACTTCTGCACAAAACCATTGAGTTAAGCTGGTGCACCTATATTTAAATTACCCCTTACCAGTGAAGGTTTCTTATTTATTTAGTTAATTTTTGTTAACCAAGTAACTACATTAGACGAGAAAGTGTCTATTTTTAGACACGACATGGCAGATTACAATTTGGATAACAATAAATGGGCAATTGATGACAATATGAGTAACTGAGTTGAAAGCAGAGATGAGAAACACAACAAATAACAAAAACTTAAATGCATATGAATAAACTACTGTTTTTTTAGTAGTACAGTTAAAGTACGTCAATGCATGATGTAGGCCTAAAACAGAATGATATGCTACTATTGTCACAGCGGCAAATATTAACAGATTAAATGATACAATTTAAATTGTATTTCACAATAAGTTAAACTGGCAGAATTTCTGCCTGAACTGCTCACCTACAACAAAGTCTAGGTACAGTTCCTGTCTTGCACTCAGAAACCTACAAACCCTGACTAAATAACCAACTACCAAATTGCAAACTGATGTAGCACGGGAGTCCTTATACTGTTCTCATGGTTCAGTGGGCTCAGACACTACATGGTGACAGGCAGAGAATGTTACTTTCTGACACTCAGGCTACTGCAAGTGACCCAAATTCTGGAAATGCCACATCTCTGTCTAGATGCTCACAGCAGCCGTTGCGCATGGATGGCTTGTGTATGAGAGAATTGGTTTACCGTCTTTCAGTTGTGTAGAATCTTCATCCCTTGCATAGGGTCTTCACTCATCACCTCAGTATAGACTTTTCTTTCTCCTTAGTCCTTTTCTGCCACTCCTGTGTAGGGGTGTGACACAATGACAGCACTTGGCTGACCAACTAGAAGAGCAGGGTACAACATGGCTAATACCTCACCTAAGAGATCACAGGATTTGGGGTTTTGTTGGGAACTTGGTCACTTTAGGAAGTCACCTGTCAGTCATGAGTCTAAGACATGATCACCCTTCTTTCAAGAGTTTAACTGCTGGGCATCTGGGCTAAATCAGACCAGAAACAAAGTCTGCTTTCCCGCATGTGCAGCTCCAAGAGCTGGTTCTTCTCTTCTCCAAAGCAAAACAAGGTCTGAATCCCATTGAGCCTGACCAGGTACACCAAGTCACAAAATTCATAGAAACATAGGAATAGTCAGCAGAAAACAGACCACTGGTCCATCAAATCTGCCCATAATTATAACTACCTAGCCTACCAACCTATGTCTGATTAAACCCCCCTCCACAGTATGTATCCTTTCTCTTTATATTTCCCAATCCTACATGTACAAGTCCTTTATTTCTGTCCCAGCTATGTTTGAACTCATTTATAGTTTTGGAGTCTACTACTTCATTTGGCAGTTTATTCCATGACTCCACTACTCTTTTGTCGAAAAATAACTTTCTCACATCTTTTCTGAATTTACCACCCATCAGTTTCCAGTTGTGTCCTCTTGTAACAGCATCCTTGTTTCTGTTAAATATACAGTACCATCCACTCTTACTTTATTTATTCCTCCTAGAAACTTGTAAGTTGCAGTCATGTCCTGTCTCTCCCTTCTAGTCTCAAGCTTTCTTCATAAGGTTTGTTATGATGAGATGACCTTGCATCATTTTTGTGGCCCTCCACTGTACTGTCTCCAATATATGTAATGTCTTGTCTTCAAAATAGGTTGCAAAACCGGCACAATATTCCAGGTGCATCTCACTAGAGATCTGTATGGGGTACTCTTACCTGTTCCTTCCTACTATCAAAGCCCCTCCCAATACATCCAAGTATCTTTGATGCTTTACTGTAAGCTTTTTCACATTCATCTGCATAAGTGTGTCACTAATTAGAACCTCTGAGTCCCCCTCCTTCATTGTAGTTACAAGCTGAGTACCTCCCATTCAGTATTTTATATGTGAGGTTTTATTTCTTCAATGCATAACTTTGAATGTTTGGGCATTAAACCTCAACTGCCATATAATTTTTGACCATCTCTCTAGTGTTTCCAGATCATTTTGAACTCACTTCCCCATCCTCACTGTATACTCTGCCACAAAGTGTTGTATCATCTGCAAAACGACTTCTGTTGTTCTTGATATGATCACCTGTATCACATATAAATACAGTATTTTAAATAATGCAGGTCCCAGGACTGACCCTTGCAGTACTTCACTAGTGAGTGTCCTGTCGACTGAAATAACCCCATTCACTATCATTTTTGGATGTATATGTCCCAACCAGTTTCCTAACCATCTGACTAGTCCCTCCTCCACTCCTCAAGTCCTCAGGCTTCATCAACAGCCTCCTATGTGAAACACAGTTAAATGCTTTTTACTAAAGTCAAAATAAAGCAAATCTACTGCTTGCCCATTATATAACGCTTTGGTGACCCAGTCAAAAAATATGATTAGATTAGTATGGAATTATCTTCATGTCACAAAACCATGCTGTCTTATGTCTTGCAATCTGTTTTCTTCCATGTATTTAGCTAAGCTTTCCTTCACTATTGATTCCATCAGCCTGCACACAATGAAAGTAAGGCTGACTGACCTATAGTTGCTTGGATCTTCCTTGTCCCTTCCCTTGTGTACTGGGACCACATCCACCATCCTCCAGTCCCCTGGCACTAATCCAGACTGCAATGAGGTATTAAAAAGTTGTGTCAAGGGCTCAGCTATTTCTTCCACCAGTTCTTTTAGAACTCTTCAGTGCAGTCTATCTGAGACAGGTGCTTTGTTTACCTTAAGAGCCTTTAACCCCTTGCTCACCCTTTCAGTTGTGATCACTACCCTACTCATTTTCTGTGTTCCCATAATAGAGGCTTTAAACCCCATTTCTGGAATCGGACCACTGTGCTCAACATTAAACATAGAGCTTTTGTAGTTGTTCAGGACATTGGCTCTTTGCTTATCATCCTCCACTCCTGTGTCTCCCTCTGTTAACCTGATAATCCCTCTCCTGGTCTTCTTTTTTCCCTAATGTATTTATAAAAAACTCTTTCCCCTTTTCTTTAAACTCTCTGCTATCCAAACTTCTGTATCAGCATTGGCTGTTTTAACCTCCACCTTATCATTAGTCATCTTTGAATGATACATTTCCCATTCCTTCTCACCTTTAGTCAATTTATATGTTAAAGTTTTTTCTTTTTTCCCTCACAACCTTCCTTACTTTTTTTGTGCACCAAATTGGTCTCTTATTTTTACTGTATTTAGTGTTTTTGTTTGGCACAAGTCAGTTGCCATTAGATTTGCTCCTTTAATCGGCCCCCACTTCCCTTTAGCACCTTTGGTCTAACCAATTTTCAATAATTTTACCTTGACAGTTTCCCTCATTCTTTTTAAATTCACCTTTTTAAGTCTAATACTACTTCCCTCAATGGTGGAGCTTCTGTATTTAACCCCTTGTGAGCAGGAACCACCCTGTATTATGACCAATAGACCTCTATGGTTCTTTTACTGTTACATTACTAACTAGTTTTGAGTTATTAAGTATCTCATAAGATGTTACCCTGCCTTGTAGGTTTCCTATCAAGTTGAACTAACTGACAGTCTTATAACTTTTTAAGTAAAATTTGATGGTTAATGCTGTTGCTGTTCCCAGTTGAGATGTTGATGAGCTGGTCATGAATGTTCATGAACTGTTTATGAATGGTCATGAAAGTTCATCAAAGTTGTCCATGAACATTCATGAATTGTGCATAAGCACTGAATGGTGCACTCTTGAGTTCATAAACATTCATGAACAGTCATGTTCAAGGCTGTCCATGTGTGCAAAGTTCATGAAATTTCATGAATATTGACAAATGGCTATGTGCATCATTGTTCATGTGTGTTTGTGATTATTCGTGATTGTCAGTGAACATTCATGAAAATTCATGAATGATTTGGGGGATATTTTCGCTGGATTGTTCATGATGATTCCCCAAAGCAACATCATAGTTCATCAGTTCATTAATTTTTTTAATTCATAAGTAAACAGTACAATTCATGGGAATTCATGAACTTTAGCCACAATTCTGCATTACTGATGAACATTCATGCATGTTGCACTAAATCTTTGATCAAGATGGAGACAGCAGTGGGATGTTCATATTGTGTAGGTGGGGCCTCTGCTCCAGGAGGGTAGCATGTCCTGCACACCTTGGCAGTCAACAATTTATGTGATCAAAAAATGCAAATGTATCAACTTTTGCAAAAACTACTTATTTGAAATCTGTTAAAAGAGAGGCACACAGAATACATTAAAGAGCAACAGGCATGCTCCCCTTAAAAACAATTCCCCAAAGCCCTCACATAAAGCATACCTCTTTTGGACCTTCTGTTAGTTGCACAGTGATTTCCATCTGAATGAAACTGACCTTGGAAATATAATAAAAATCACATACATATTAATTTCAATGGCGCACACCCCATGATTGTTTTACTGAAATGTTACAAATTATCTGAGCATGGGAGCAGCCCAACACACCAGGAAAGGGAAGGGATCAGACATCCAGCTACTCAGAGCAAAATTACAATCATTTCCCCATTAAACTGAAAAAAACAGAAAAATTACAGAAACTGCAATAATTTCCTCCTAAAGAGGTAAGCTTTGTTTATTTATTTCAAAAGTTCACCAGGAAAGACATACTGAGCAGAGTAGCAGCTCATTTCCAGATGGTGTACCAACCGGAAGTTGACACTGCCACAGCGAAGACCATCACAGGGACAGAATTTGACAGAAAGTGTTGGGTCACTGTGATGGTCCACACAGGCACCGGTTCTGCATCTCCCTGTGTTTTGCCCCCTCCCTGAGAAAACTCAGACTTGGAGTTGTATATCTAGAGACCGGGGTGTGTGGGGGCAGAGCCCCATGAAGCAGATAAACTGACATCCCCGACAGTACAATGCCGACACTCTGCATTGTGTCTTTCACTATCAGGGATGTCAGCAAGAAAGGTGTCAACTCGTGATAGGTAAACCTTTCCAGATGCAGCTTGGGGGGAAGCGGCAAGGGAGACAAAAATATAACAATTCAGAGTATTTACAGTACATACAATATTTACAGTATTTACAAACAGGAGTAGAAGCCTATATGCAATACATGCAATGAGAGGCATGCAACTAAAAAGGCAACTTTTTTCTTTCACCAGGAGGTGGTCTGGGTACAGCCCCCTTTTCGGCCATGCATGACACCAAACATTACAATACAATTACAATAAATAACTTTCAACATATAACAATACATTTACAAACATTAACACTAACAGAGTTGAGGTGGGTGGGGGGAATTCCACAACTTAGGGAGGTGGGTGGAGAAAGCAGCCCAGCCAGCTGAAGGCGGGAGTGCTAGGGAATGAAAGCCAGAGCTGCAAAGGGAGTAGGAGGAAGGAGGGAGGGGGGTGAGAGGAGAGGTAGAAGGGGAGAGAGCTGAGCCAGTGTTTGTCAATAAAGGAGGAGCAATGTGCGAGGCCTTTGGCTTCAAGAGAGGGAAGGAAGAGGGTGGTGTAAAGGGAACAATGGTGAATGTGGGGCAGGCAGTCTGGGGCAAACTGGCAGAAAGAGTGAAAGAGAGAATCCAGTCTCGCTAAAGTTGACTTAGGAGCAGTGCTGTAAACAATGTCTCCATAGCTGAAAATGGGGAGAATCATTTTTTGTAGAATGGCTCTGTGAGCATCTGCAAGGGGGGACAAAACTAGGGTGTGATAAGAGGGTAGGGCTGCAAATCTGAAGAGCTTTTGCCTGGTTCTAAAGGTCATGGAGACCGTTTTCTTTGCATTGAGAGACAGCTGATTTGAGTGGAACCAGAGCTCTATGTTGTCAAAGTCCAGCTGGAGGCTGGTCATCAGATCAGTGGGGGAGGAGCCAGAGGTAAATATAACTGTACAATCTGCATACATATGAATGGATGCAGAGGTACAGGCAGTAGAGAGGTTGTTAAGGAATATTGAGAACAGAATAGGGCCAAGCACAGATCCTTGGGAGGGGGGCACTGGTGCTGATAGGAAAACAGGGGGACTGAGAATCACCAGTTTTAACTCATTGAGTCCTGCCCACTAAGTTTATAAGCACACACTAATCCCTAGAGGCTACCCCAAGCTGTTGCTCTTCTCCTGAACCTACTCTGTCTCTCCTGGGGACTCTTCACTGCCTGGCCCTTTTACAAAAAAAAAAGAAAAAGAAAAAGTAAAAAACAGGATGGTGCCATTCACACTCTTCCTAACTCTGCTGCAGCCTCCCCTCTCTTCACTCCCTTCTCCCATGGGCCCATACACCCTTCCCCTCAACCTCCTTTCTCCCCACCCCCACAGGCCTCCTCCTACCCGGCCCTCTCACCTCCTCTCCCCCAACCAACTCTGCCATTTTTCCACTCTATTTCCTCATACCACCACAGGTAGCCCTTGCCAAACAACTACTCCATCCGCTCTTCCACTCCTACCTCTATCCCTTTTCCAAGCAGCTCTTTGGCTCTATTGTTAAACAGTCAAAGTTCCACAAACTCACATCTCATCCTCACGCCACTAGGAGGAACAAGACCTTAATTATTCTCCTTCTCCTCTGTAGGACTATCCACCCGAACCCCATCCCTGGAGTCCCCTGCCCCCTGCCTGACCTGTCCCACACTAATAAAGGGAATAACATTAGCATGATCCACCATAACATACAGAGCCTACCAGAAAAAGAGGCCTCCAGGCCCAATACTTGTAACCACTTTGGACATTATAGTCCTTCCAAAACTTGGCTCTCACACAAAACCTCTTGACAGAGAGATCAAACTCAGCAGCTACTCCTCTGTCAGGAAAGATAGACCCGGAAGAAAAGGGGGGGGCTGCACATTCTTCATTTTGAACAAGTTCTCATTTACCGAACACAGTCCCAACTATGACTTCAATAAACTTGAGACCCTCACAATCCACCTCCTAATCAGACAAAGTAAAACTCTTACCCTCACTACTGCCTGTCTCCCTCCAGGAACTCCCCCCTCAGAATTCGAGAACCTGTTAGCCCTCAAAAATTCACTCCCCCAAAACAGGGAGTGGATACTCCTCGGGGAGTTCAATATTAATTGGGTCTCTAGCTAAGCAGACCCAGCCAAATTCTGAGTTCTATGTGATAACGGTGATCGCAGAAAGAGGATCATCGTTAGGGCAAGTGTACATCGACGAAAATCTATTTTGGTGATGTACACTCCCGGCACACAGCAAAAGGGTGGCAGGGCCTTGATTTTTTTCTCCCCCCACATACCCCCTACTAAAGGATTGTCAACTCCAGGGAGTACATGTCAGGAGGGTGCAAAAGCAGAATAAAAAAAATGTCTGGGCACAACAAAACGAATCCGTGCCCGAAACCAAACCCGGCACCTCGCAACCCTTGCCTGCCACCCTCCCTCCCTCCCTCCCATTCCACCCACAAATGACATGCTCACTCCCCCATGGGCATGTACATATAGCAACATCCTGTCACTATATTCACGGACTCCCCCCCATCTGGTCACCCTCCCTGCTCGGTAGCCCTGTCGAGATGCGCCGTGATTGAGTCACCCTTTTTGAAAGTGCCCAATCACGGTCGTTATTGTCACAGGCTACCAAATTCTGCATCGCTGGCCATAGCCTACACCAGCTGATCTCAACCCCCACCAGGTCTAATTATAAGACTGGGACCCAAACGTTAAGAGATTGGATCGTTGTCTCCAACCCCTCCCTTATCATCATCTTAGGAGAACTGCCAGACTGTTTAAGCAATTGCTGCACCACTTTCTGTCTCTGGTCAGCCCAACCCCCCCAAGTTCATCTTCACTAGACATCTGACCAATAACATTATTGAGGACATAACCCATGCCTTCCACAAGATCAACTGGTCTTTTACCGCTGTTCTTGGCAACCTTGATCCTGCATAAATAAATTTTCCACCATTTTTGACAGTGTCTGGGATAAATTTGCCCGTCTAAAAAAGTCAGGGTCAGAGGACTTGTAAATGAATGGATCTCCCCCGAAATTATTAAATTAATGAGGACAAGGGATAAGGAATGGACACAATACCATAAGAACAGGGACCCCACCCAGCTCTCCCTTTATAAATCACTAAGAAACAAGTGCAAATCCACTGTCAGAAAGGCCAAAATTGATTACTTCCAAAATAAACAACTGGGGGAATCAGCCAACCCCTGTCAACTCTGGGGGACACTGAACTCTATTCTTTTCTCTTTTTTTTTAATATTTTTATTGTTTATAAGTCACTTATAATAAATACAATCCTAGAAATTTCTCTTGTATAGTATCCAATATACATACATATTGTCATAATAAGTGATACAGTATCTCCCCTCCCCATCTACCATGAAGACTTCAAACATTGAATTAATGGTGGTAATAAAGCCTCACTATCCCTCCAAATCATTAAATCCACTTCTTCTTCTGTATTAATTTCTCATAAAGTATTGGCTTTCTTAATCAATACCACCACTTATTTTCATGAGAAATTTCCATTTTGGGAAAATTGTATTGTTCTAATAGTAACCGTTTTGTAAGCATTGTTCCTATACAACACAAGCATTTGTCAATGCCGAATGTTTGTTTGCTGGCATTGGCAGTGGTAGTGTAGAAGTTACAGAGCTGCGTAATAGGAATGGCAGTGAAGTATTGAACTGAAGTCAACCCCACCACCACCCTGCAGAGAGTGACAGGCATTGGGGTGTGCCTCTGGGTCGTCAGGCATAACGGCCACCATTTCACCACACCCCACTCTGCAGAGACTGACAAGTGTCACGTGTTCCTTGGGGTCTTTGGCCCTTATGCGCACCCCATTTCATTAGAAATACGTGAGATGGGTGCGATATAGGAGAATGGGTGAAGTTTGGGGCCGAAGAGTCCAAGGCATACCTCGATGCCTCTCAGTGACTGCAGGGTGTGGAATGGTATGAGCATCACAGGCAAGAATCCCAAGTCACACCCCTGATTCCTGTCATTCTCTATAGGGTTGGGCAATTTAGTTGAAAAGCCTAATACCTCAGGCATTCATTGGTATGTTAACTCCAAATTTTCAACATGTTTGTTTTGTGACCCCACCTCATGAACAGGGGGAATATCGGTTTGGTAGCCAAAAGCTGCTTATGCACAGTGACTACGGCATTTAGCACCACAGGTGCAAAAATATTCCAAACAGGATGTAAAAAATGACAGCTGTACTCTTTCATGGGGAGGTGTAAAAATGGCTATGTTGCAAATGTGTAGTAAAAATATTTTAAAAAATGATGAAGTCACGAGCGTACATAGAAACTGTGCAACGCACACCCGTTATATAATTAGGTTGGGGATTTTTTATAGCAGATTGTCAACTCAGGCATTTTGGTGCCTCCGATCATGAACAGTGTCACTGTGATTTTCTTTATCTGTGCCGAACAATGATTTCCCACAGCGACCACGCATCTCTGCACTGAAAGTGTGAAACACACCGCCATGTTGTGAAAATGGCAGCTGTACTGTTCATAAGGAAGTGTTGAAAATGCCACTAGTGAAAATCTGGACTGAAAATATTACAAAGTCATGAACTAACGAGGATGTGGAAACTGCACAATGCTCACTCGTAACACAGTCATTTTATGGACTTTTGTCACCAAATTTTCAACATAGCCATTTTAAGACCTCTGCTCATGAACAGTGTAACTGTGATTTTCTTAATCTGTCCTAAACATTGCTTTCAGCACACCAACAGCACCATTGTGTGCTACATGAGAGAAACACGTTTTGGGCAGGATGTGAAAAATGACAGCTGTACTGCTCATAAGGAGGTGTGGAAAATGGCAATGTTGGAAATCTGGAGTGGAAATATTGAAAATTCGCAAACCTCACAAGGCGCATGGGAACTGTGCAACGACACTCGTGAAATAGCTCATTTTAGGGAATTCTGTCACCAAATTTTCAACATTGCCATTTTAAGATCTCTGCTCATGAAACAGTGACACTGTGATTTTCTTACTGTGTCCCATATACTGAGTTCAAGACAACGACATGCCGCATTGTGCGCTACATGGGCGGAAACACGCTTTGGGTGAGATGTGAAAATGACAGCTGTACTACTCATAAGAAGGTGTGGAAAATGGCAATGTTGAAAATCTGGAGGAAATATTGAAAATTACGCAAACCTATGATGGCGTGCGTAGGAACTATAACGCCGCACATAAAACAGTCATTTTAGAATTTTTCACCAAATTTTCAACATAGCCATTTCAAGACCTCTGCTCATGAACAGTGTCACTGTGATTTTCTTAATTTGTCCCGTACATTGATTTCAAGACACTGACTTCGCATTCTGTGCTACATGGGGAAACACATTTTGGGTGAGATGTGAAAAATGACAGCTGTACTACTCATAAGAAGGTGTGGTGAAATGGCAATATTGAAAATCTGGAGTGAAAATATTGAAATTTCGTGAACTTACGAGCCTGCGTAGGAACTGCGCAATGCACGCTCGTTAAACAGTCATTTTTTGGAATTTTGGCACCAAATTTTCAACATGGGGGTTTTGGCCCCTTCTCATGAATGATGTCACTGTCATGGTGGTATTCAGGCCCGAAGGGTGATTTGCAGTCACTATGCGAAATCACCCTTCGCCGGGCCGAATAACGCCATGACAGTGACATCATTCATGAGAAGGTCTAAAACCCATGTTAATTTGATGCAAAATTCAAAATGGCTGAGATATGCAATAAAGTTGAAACCCCTATCTAGCCCATTATACAGCTTACCGGCATTTCCTCAGTTCGCGGTCAGCTTTGAAGAGTGCAGATGTGTTCCAGGTCCACCAAGATCGATAACATGGAGTCCGGAGGTAAGTATGGGGTGGGGTGTGTGGGAGGCTGGTGCGCAGTGGGTGGGTGCGGGTTGTGGGAGGGGAGTCAGGAGGCGCACAGGCTGGACCGTTTTTATTTACAGGTAAAAAAAGACGTCGTGGGACGTTTGCCATGCTGGGGTGGGCTCCCAGCATGGCACAAGGACTCTGGGGCGTTCAGCTGGCGGAGTTGGGCACCCGTTGGCAAAAAATAAAAGCATCGTGGGACCGTTTGCCACGCTGGGGTGGGCTCCCAGCGTGGCACAAGGACTTTGGAGGCGTTCAGCCGACGGGGGATTGGGGACCACCGTCGGCAAAATGACTGATTGCCACGCTGGGGTGGGCTCCCAGCGTGGCATCAACTACTGGGAGGGGAGGAGACAGATGCAGCTCAGCCGACGGGGATTGGGCACCCCGTCAGCTATACACTGCGTGCAGGGGGCGCGCATGCCTGCGGCTGGGGGGGAGCTGCGCGTGAGCAGCTTCTTATCGCTGCTCACTCAAGCGTAGCTCCCCCTTTCAACTGTATGCCACTGCATTTTGGAACGTGTCATAGAAAGCTCCAAAATGCATTGGCTTACAGGGGCCGTGCCTGCCAGCACACTGCCTGAATTGGAGGAGGAGGTGACACATCTCCGAAATCTCCGATGATGGCACTATGTTTCTTGCACATGCGTGCAAGCAAACATAAAAAAATTATACTGAGGAACTGATCATCCCAAATCTACTACATCATTAAAAATCATAACAAAAAAAATTATTGGGAATCCCTATTTCTAATATCTGAGCCAACAGATCTGGGGCAAGATTTACAAAAGGGATGCACCCAGTGTATCCAAGATGCACTGGCACATCCTTGACTTGTACACTGGCGCAATTCTAGAAGGGGTCCAATGCATCGGTGCATCCCTGATGCACCAACACATCACAGATGCACCGCACACCACCCAAAATTATATGTGGCGCATCTGAAGGGGTTGTGCAGGGCCATGCCCATGCATATGGTGTGCAGCCCCATTCATAACCCATCTTGGAGGCACATCCCCGGAGCAAGTCTGGAGATGTGCTACCAAGAAATAAGTATACAATAAGCAGACATAAGTGCAAAGATGTGAATGACAGCGTACAGTACTCACTGCAAGTCCATTGGTCAACCAATGGGTTTTCAGTAGTACAGTAGCTGTCATTGCCAAACAGCTGTGTCAGTGGGCAGCCATGACAGAATGCAGGTGGGGTGTGCTGCCCGCTGATCATTTGGACCTGCAGGGATGGGGAGTGTGGGGTGGGGAGAGGGTGCCTGAGTGGGGGTGGGGGTCTGCTGCCTAACAGGGTGTCTTCTGGAGTGCCATCAGCAGTGTGCATGGGTCGGGGTGGGAGGGGTTTCATTGTATGACTATCTACTGCCATAGTGTGTGGCATGGAATCAAGGATGCAAGCAGGGAGGGGGGGTTCTTTGCACACTTTACTACCACCACAGTGTGTGGCATGGATATGACAACTCAGGCAGAGGGGGGTGACAATACCATGACAGGGGTGCTGGGAGCCACACATGCAGGACACCCGGTGCATTCCACTGGGTGTATCCCTGCATGGTACATGCAAATGGGGCCATAATGACATGTAAATAGCCCCATTGCACCTTGCATGCCTAATTGCCCCATTTGCATGTCTATGACTATGAATGGCATTTTTTGGCACAGTGCATTGGGAGATGCATTGCCTCAGGGAATCCCCAGCCTGACCAGGGGGTTGTGCTGGCATATCCAGGGCTGGGCTCAACTGTGGTATTAACAGAGGGGATGCACCAGGAACATCCCCCGGTGCATCTTCTGTGAATACCACAGCTGGTGCTCGGTGCATCTCATTTGTGCCGGGGCATCCAAGCTGCGCCGAATGCAGGTCCTTGGTAAATCCTGCCCTTGCTGTTCTATTCCACCATGGCTTTATCTCTGAACATCCCCATATCAATGGGACAAATTTCCTCTCTCCCCACACAAGTGCCAGCACTCTTGACTAATCTTTTGAGAAATGTCCAAGTACCTCCAGTGTGAGGTAGGCTCTATCCACTACTTTCTTTTGGATTGCCTTATTTTTTGAAAACAAATAATCTTTATTGGCTTTAGTCCTCAAATTTGTTCAATGTTGCTCTGTATAAGATACTCCAGTTTCTTTCATCCATTTATTTTTTTTATATGTTCTTCATATATTTACTAATTTTATTATACATTTTTTGCAGTACATTTTCTGAGCCCAATGCAATAATTTGTTTATGTTTCTTCCACTCATTTCTTATACTATTGTTTTTCTGAAATATTTGTGTTTTACTTAACCTTTCATATTCCCCTTATAGAGTTAAGTAATAGAGACAATTTAATCCCCCCATTCCTTGAAAAAATTCTCTACATCTCTGACATGAAGAAAATTTCCCATCACATATTAACTGATACCATCTTTGTATATTAGAGTTTCCAGATTTTTTAAAAACTTATTTTTTCTCACCCTTCCAAACCAAATTTTCTTTCCAGATGTTCAGGTAAAGCCATGGTATTTCTCCCTGACCCTTTAAATTACTTATTGTTTTTATCAAACACTCCTCTAGTGGGGAATATATTCTCGGGATTCTCATTTTATTATTTATGCCCCATATTTTAGTTCCTTTATCATATTTTATCACTTGGTTTTCAAAAAGGCCTATTCCCAACATATTTTTATCTGATGAGATACAGCATATCTAACCGGGTTTGTGCAACCATATCCTCCAGTCTTCCTGGGTGTAGACAACATTCCCATGCTAAAAGGGGCTTACCTCCCCTCCCAAGAAATTTCTTAAAACTTCTTTTAATATTATTAAACCAGGTAATAATCGGAAAATCCACTCCTGCTTGTATGACAAATATTAAATGAGGTAATGTCATAATTTCTATTGTTTCTATTCTCCCCATAATGATAATGACAGTTTCTCCCAATTGTGTAGTAACAGTTCTATTTTACTTTTTGCATTCTGGTAGTTGTTCTTTATGGCTTCTTCATGTTTACTATAAATATTAATTCCCAAATATCTAAAATTATTTGCCATTACAAAGTTATCCTTAATTAATTTATCCAAAGTAGTTTTACCCTGTATAATTGGCATTATTACAGATTTATCCTAATTTCAGGCTATATCCAGACACCCCTGCATATTTATCTACCTCCTTCAGGAAGGCTGCTATGGGTTATTTATCCCTGACATAAACAACAAAACATCATCAGCAAACACATTGATTTTTATACTTTGCCCCTTAATATTTATCCCTTCAATAGGTTGATTTGTTCTAATATAATTTAAAAAGGGTTCCAAGCACAGTAAAATATAGTTGGGGACAGGGGACAACCCTGCCTTACCTCTTTCCACATAGGCACTGATTCTGACAAATAAGAGTTAATAGTAAATCTCACGGTTGTACTATCATAAATAGACATTATAGGTCACAAAACTGATTGTGGTATCCCCCATTCTTGCAAGTATTTCTTCATACATTTTCTATCCAGTACATCAAACACCTTTGTCACATCAGTACCAACTGCATGTGACTCAGTCTGTTTTTTTCTTGCATAATGTATTATTGCTTGCACTTTCCTAGTGACATGATACATATTTCTCCCCTTAATAAAATCAAACTGGTCATGATGTATTTTATACGACAGAGACCCCTTTATTCCAGTTACCAATATTTTAGTTAATAGCTTATAATCGCTATTTAATAAGGCTATAGGCCTATAACTTTCTACCTTAAGGGGATCTTTACCATATTTTGAAATTAACACTATCTTGGCTTCTTTCATTGATTCTGGTATTTCTTCTTGCTCTCTTACTTCCTGAAAAAGTGTCTTAAGTTTAGGTACTAATAGTTCCTTAAAGGTATCATATAATTCTGTTATGAACCCATCCAACCCTGAGCTTTTATTTTTTGCCATTTCCTTAATAGTTCTTATTATTTCATCCTCAGTAATTGGTCCTTATTACATTCTAATTGCCCTAATTTAGCACCTTGTATATAGTTTTCTATCTCTTTGTCTGTAGCTCCTGTTGTTCTTTGATAAATACTTTTATATTCTTTTAAGATTTTAGCCAGTATGTTTTATTATTCCTGATTCATCTTCCAAACTGGTTATAATGTTTGTTTCATTTTATTTCTTTAACAAAGATGCTAATAGTTTTCCCGACTTATTTCCCTGTATATACTTATTTTTTTTTATTTAGTTATATTGTCTTGAACATCTTTATTAACTTCTATTTTATTCAATTTCATTTTTTCCCATTCTTTATGATATTTTTCATAATCTTTTATTACCAGTTTATCCAATTTGTGTAATTGTTCTTCTCTAATTATTTCCTGTTGTTGGTTTATCCATAAATATAAATTTGATGAGATATTGTAATACCCTAACTACTGCATTTAGTGGGTCCCACAATTTCATTATTAAAGAGTCAGGTAATTCATTAAGGAGATTCGCAATGCAGGGGGCAGTGGGAGGAGGTATGCACAGTGGAGGGGGAGGTGTTGTGAAAGTGAGCGAGCACAGAAGGGATGGAGGAGGGGGAGAGCAGGTGGAGGTGCAACTGAAGAAGAAAGGAGGGAAAAAGGGCAATGTATGGAAAGAGAGGACACTGAGGAAAAGGGGCTCATAGGAGGGCAAACCATGGGGGAAGTGCAAGGGATGAGGAATGAGGACTTATGTCAAAGGATTCTATGCTCTAGGGTGAGATGGGAAAGTAAGGGAGCAAGGAAGAGCCAAACCTGGGTGGAATGTATGCCAGGCATGACAGCAGGGAGAGTAGGGCAGTGCATTCAGAAATGTGTGAAGAAGATGGGAGGAAAGCCTCATATCATTGTGCACCTAGGAACAAATGACCTAGAGGGCAGTAGAGTGGAAGAAGTACAGGAGAGGTTCAGAGAAGTGGGGGTTATCTGCAGTCAGCAGGGAAGCTCAGTGAGGTTCTCTGAGGTACTCCCAGTACCTAGGGCAAGTATGGTAAGGAGGCTAAGAATACAGGAGTTTAATGGGTGGCTAAAGGGATGGCGTGCAGAAATGGGGTATGGGATAGTAGGGGAGTGGGGTGAGACATTGAACAATAAGGGGTTTTATGCCAAGGATAGGCTGCATCTCAGCATCGAGAGTACAAGAGCATTGGGACAGGGGCTGGAGAAGTACATTAAAAACAACATAGATTTAAACTGAGAAGGAGGGAAGGCCGAGTCCCATAGCGGGGAGGAGGTACATTCCAGGGTGAGACCAGAAAGCCTCTCCCCCTCCCTAGAAAGGAAGGAGGAGAATGAGGGGGAGTTACCAAGACAAAAGTAGAAGGGGGAAGAGATGGGAAGAGGAGGGAAGGGGTACAAGGTGGACTGTAGTATCCAGAATGCAAGGAGCTTAGCAAACAATATGGCAGAGTTCCAGGCAAGATGGTAGAGGGAGAGGTAGATAGTGCTGCCATCTCAGAGACCTGGGCCACCCAATATCATGACTGGGATCTTATGATCCTGGGTTACAAGGTGTTCCACAGGGATCGGAATGTGAGAAGGGCTGGAGGGGTGATTATTTATGTCAGGAAGGGGATACTGTGTACCAGGGAGGAGGGAGATGAGGGCAGGCCAGAAGCCATATGGGTATTGCTCCAAAGCCCTAAAGGTAAGAAGCTCAGGATGGGGGTGGTGTACAGGCCACCTTCACAGAGCGAGGAGGTGGATGGGGAGCTGGGGGAGCAAATCAGGAAGGTCAGTGGCAAGGGAAATACACTTATAGTGGGAGACTTCAGCTTACCTGGGGTTGACTGGCAGACAGTAACTATAGCACTCACCAGGAAACAGGTGTTGCTGGAGGCTATCCAAGACACTTACCTAGTGCAAGGTGTGATGGAACCTACTAGAGAGGGGAACATGTGGATTTGGTGCTAACAAATGGCGATCAAGTCCAGGATGTGGTAGTATAGGACCCTCCAGCAGGAAGTGACCATCACTCAGTGTGGTTCCTCCTCAACACAGGAAGGGAGTCAGCTAAGACCAGGACAAGAGTGTTGGACTTCAGAAAGGCAGATTTTGCCAGAATGGGCAGCATCACAGAGGAGCATTTAGCTAAAATTAACCCATAGATGGATGCTGAACAGAAGTGGGCAATCATTAGGAAGGGGCTGAATGAGGCCACGAACATATGTGCCAAATCTCAGGGTAAGCAGTCCAGGTCCAAAAAACCTAGCTGGCTCAGCAATGTAGTGGAGTGGAAGGTGAGGGAAAAAAGATTGTCCTTCATTAAGTTCAAAAAATTGGGGCGTGAGAAGGACAGAGAGGTGTTTACAAAGGCATCTAGGGAGGTGACCAGGTCAGTCAGGGCAGCAAAGGAGCTGAAGTTGGCTCAGGGGATCAGAAAGGGAGAAAAGGAGTTCTTTAAATATATAAGGGAGAAGAAGCGGTGTAGAGATGACATTGTTAGAATCAAGAGGGATGGGGGATGGGTGGAACAAGGAGAAGAACAAGCAGAAGCACTCATTGAGTACTTTTGCTTGGTGTTCACAAAAGAAAGGGATGGCCCAATACCACAGGGGAAAGGGGGCAAGGGTGAAGGGGGGCAGAGATAACAGATGGGGTCATCCAAGAGGATAGAGTTCTGAAGGGCCCTAAAGCCTTGTGGGTGGACAAGGCACCAGGACCTGACGGTGTACACCCAAGGGTCCTAAAGAAACTGGTAGAAGTGTTGGCAGGCCTCCTGATCGACCTCTTCAACACCTCCTTGAAGACAGGGAAGGTACCCATGGACTGGAGGATGACTCACATGGTGCCCCTTCACAAGAGTGGACCCAAGAACCAACCAGGCAACTACAGACCAGTAAGCTTGACTTCCATAGTGGGGAAGTTGATGGAGACCATTCTAAAGCAGAGGTTGATAACCTTTCTCAATAGTAATGTTCTACAGGATGACAGACAGCATGGGTTTGTCTCAGAAAGATCGTGCCAAACTAACCTCATCAACTTCTTCAACTGGGTCACTAGGGTGGTTGATGAAGGCCACACTGTGGATGTCCTGTACCTGGACCTCAGCAAGGCTTTTGACTCAGTGCCCCATGGGAGGTTAATGAGCAAGCTGTGGGACATGCAGTGGAGGAGAAACTGGTGGAGTGTGTTGAGAGCTGGTTGCAGGGCAGACAACAGAGCGTAGTTGTAAGAGGGAGACATCCAAGTCAAGGCTAGTAACAAGAGGGGTACCACAGGGTTCAAGTGTTGGGCCCCTGTTTTGTTCAATGTCTTCATTGGAGACATTGCAGAGGGGGGTCACGAGTAAGATTAGCCTGTTTGCAGATGACACTAAGATCTGTGCAAAAGTGGACAATGAGGAAGGGACGCAGGCACTTAGGGAGGATCTAGCTAAACTCAAACACTGGTCTAGGGAGTGGCAGTTGGGGATTAATGCTAAGAAGTGCAAGGTCATGCACCTTGGAGCAAGAAATCCCAGGACCTGCTACTGGCTAGGGGGAGTGCAGGTAACAGCTTCAGAGGAGGAAAGGGACCTCAGGGTAATAGTCACATAGGACATGAAGGTATCAGCACAGTGTAGGAAGGTGGCAGCAGGAGCAAACAGGATTCTGAGGTGCATTGCCAGAGGGATCACCTCTAAAAGTAAGAGGTCATCATATCCTTGTATAGATCACTGGTGAGGCCACACTTGGAGTATTGTGTGCAGTACTGGTGCCCATACCTCAAAAAGGACGTGAGACTACTGGAGGAGATGCAGCACAGGGCTACAAAAAAGATTGCGGGACTGGGGGGTTGCCGTATGAAGAAAGATTGAGGGAGCTCTACATCAGGCTGGCAGTATTGCCTAGAGGTTAGAGCAGTGAGCTGTGGACAAGCTTGGTACATCCAGCAGACATGGGTTTGATTCTCACAACCTCCACTTGCATACTGTGTGACTCTAAGAAAGTCACTTAACAGCCCAATGCTCCCAGGTCACCCCTGAAAACAGGCATTTGTGCCAAGTGGGCCTTACCTGGTTACCAAATACTAAAATACATAAATAAATAAATTGTATTCTCTGGAAGAGAGAAGGGAAAGAGGGGACATGATAGAGACCTTTAAGGACTTGAATGATATAAACAAAGTCAGGGTGAGAGGATTGTTCCACTTAAGGGGGGAAGGGTCACTAGGGGGCACAGTCGGAAGTTGGAAAGGGAAGGTTCAGGAGGGAGATGAGGAGGCACCACTTTACAGGGAGAGTGGTGGCGAGATGGAACGCACTGCCAGAGGAGCTAATCAAACTGAGGACAGTGGATAGCTTTAAGCAGGGTTGGGATAGAGTCAAGGGTAGGATTAGTACAGACAAGAACACAAAGGGGGGGAAATACCAGGAAAGGGGAGGAAGGGAGGGGTTTGGGTGGGACTGGGGCAGCTGTAGTAATATGAAACTAAGAGCTGCACAATCGGGCAGACTTAATAGACCTGTTGGCCTTTTTCTGCTGGCAATTTCATGTTTGTATGTTTGTTCGTAATATTCCTTAATTGTTTTTGTTAATTTTGTTAATATAATCTTGATTTTTAATTATTGAGCATTAAGTCTCCATTTTTTGGTGTAACTCCTATTTTTATCCAAAATGTTAAAATCTATCTGAAGTAATGCATGATCTTGGAGTAATATAGAGTGATGTCTAACCTCCTGAATATAACTGACTAAAGATTCAGAAGCTCAGACCAAATCAATTCTAGTAAAAGTTTTATTCTTCTTATCTTGATAAGTATACTCCTTGTTGTTAGAGTTCATTAGTCCCCACCCATCTATCATCTCTTGTCCATTCAACACATTTTTTATTAGCCTCGTATGACACTTATTAAATGAAATAGATTTTGATAATGTATCCATTATAGGATCTATTAGCCAATTATAGTCCCCTAGTACAATCTTATTGCCTGATTTTACATGTGCTAACCCTTTTATTATTTCTGCTAGAAACCCTGAATATTCTGAAAAGTGAGCATAAACTGAAGAAACTGTTATTTCCATTTGGTAATATTGTATTTTGACTATAACTATTCTACCATTTAGTTCAGCATATATATATAATACCTTAAGATGAAGTGATTTCCTTATTAATATTTCTACACCTGCTTTCTTTCTGGTGTCTGTAGATTACAACACATTTGAAATCCATTTCTATTTTAACTTTAACATTTCTTGTTTGTCTAAATGCATCTCCTGTAATGCCATACAATCTGCATTTGTTTTTTTTTAAGTAATTCAAAAATCTTGCCTCTTAGTAGGTGAATAAATTTCATTTATATTTAATGAGACACATCTCAGAACCTTTTGGTTGCCCATCATAATAGTGAAAATCAATTCCTTGAATGGATCTACTATTTATATAACTTCTTATTTTGTCTCCGTGGTAGCCCACATTTAATAACACTCTCCACCCACTGTAAAAAAAAAAAAAACTAAAAAAAACTTGCCCCCCTCCCCCTATACCCAAACAGATCATTGGGCCTATATTTACCTTTATTTTTTTCCTCTTTCCCTTTCCCTCATTTGCTGTGTTCTTTCATGTAATAAGCTCACAAAAGGGAAAAGCCCTTAACTCTCAAAATACTCCATTTTTTTCTTTAAGTATTGTTTCTGCTTCTTCTACTGTGTCAAAGACAAACCTCTGACCCCCCCCCCCAAGTCATTTTAGCAGGATAGATCATAGTTGCTTTATGTCCTTTTACCCAGAGTCTATTTCTTATACTGTCAAACGTCTTCCTTTGCTGTAACAGCTCTTGTGGTAAATCATTATAGATGGCTATAGAAGCTCCCTTTACCGAGATGCTTCCTTTTTTATAAACCACATTCATTAAATTCTCTTTATCATGTGAATTAAAGAATTTTACAATAATTGGCCTAGGTGGACCTTGTTGATTATGGTCAGGTCGGAAAACTCTATGAATTCCATATATATTCAAGTTCAAATCCTTAGGTGGTATATAAGGGATATACAATGGTGAGCTGTCAGATAAATGATGTAACTACACATGTGCTGTTTGACCTCAGGTAACCTCTCGAGTGGCGTAAGCCATGAGTCAGATGTCCGAGGTCAAACAGCACGAGAGTAGATAAATCATTTATCTGACAGCTCACCCTTGTATATTTCATTTATGCAACAGGGATGCTTTCTGTCAGTGCAGAGACATTTGCTTTTGATTGTTTATCTTTTTTTGCATATGTTTGTCAAAAAAGTGAACAAAAAATTGCGTTTTCTGCTCTTTTTTGCTAATTATAAAAAAATCTATAAGGTATCTATAAATGAAATATCACTCATTTTGTAGATAATTTTGTGCTGCACAACTTTCATGCTCACAACACTATGCTATCTTTTTTCATTTTAAAGTTATTTGCATTTGAATATAGTTAGTACTGGTACTGAGGCTAAACATTCTAAATGAGCTCTGGAGTGATTGTGACATATCTACTATGTATATAAATCTGTGATGATGCATCTTCTATGTGTAACATTCTGAATTTATCTCATAGTAGCTCAGATTTATCACATAGGATTTATGTCCACGCCTATTGCATAAATCTAAATATTCTGACAAAACCAAAGGCAACGTTTCTTTTAAAGGCATGTCCCTGTCCCAAGCTTCTGGAGCTCCAATACTTCTGATGTTTTTTCTTCTTGATCTTGCTTCTAAGTCCAATCATTTCATTTTTATTGTTTTTGTTACTCCATTCTAACTTTTCTATGAAATTCTGCATAGGTAACTGTAAATCCTCTAAACTGGAAATTCTTTCCTGTGCTTGTTTCAGTTCATTTTTATGTTGGCTCACGCATGTACAGCCAACATATTGTGGTAGTAGCAGATTTGGAGGCGCAGTCACTGTTGGGCGAATGCGGGGCACACATCAGTAGATGTGTCCCTCATTCCCCAATAAGCCTGCATGCTGGCACCATACCATGCATACATAATGTGGCAAGCACATCTAAGGAAAGGTCTGCTGCAATGCGAACAAAGCTCATCATATGCAGCGGACCTCCCAATGTGCTTTCTCTGGTGAGAAAAAAAATGTAACATGGTGGCACACTGCCTGCCATAATGCTAGCTCCGGGTGTGCCTAATCCCCTGTCAGCATACCCTGCCCCAATGTATGTGCCGATGGGGGAGTCCACTCCCCATCGACATAATGCACCCATTTATTATGTGCGGTGCTGTCCCCTCAGCTCTTGCCCCCACACTTCGTTGTGTGCCGACAGAGGTGCTCAATCCCCTGTCGGCTGCAGCATCCCCCCAAAACACTTAGGTGGCATGCTAGAGGCCCACCCCAGCGTGCCAAATCCCCTGAAAAATAAAAACTGTCCCGCAATGTTTTTTTTGTTTTTTTGTTTTTTTATGTAACCTGTTAAAAAAGAAAATGGTTCCTCACGGTCTCCCTGCCCCCTCCCACAACCCGCGCCCACCCTCTATTCACCCTGCCTCCCCACAGCCCCTTCACCCCATACTTACCTCCAGAGTCTGGTGCGACAATCTTTAGTGGACTGGGAATGTCTGCACTTTTCAAAGCCACCCATGAATGGAAGAAATGCTGGTAAACTGTATAATGTCATAAATAGAGTTTTTTCAACTTTGGTGCATATCACTGGCATTTTTTGAAATTTTTGCACCGGATTTTCAACATGGTGTTATTGGGACTCCTCCTCATGAATTCAGTCACTTTCATGGTGTTATTCTGTCCCAAAAGGTGATTTTGTGGTCACTGTGTGGAATCACCTTTCAGGGCCGGTAGCGAAATGACAGTGCCACTGTTCATGGTGGAGCTCTCAAAAAGCCTATATTTCAAATTTGGTGAAAACAATCCAAAATGGCTGTTTTGAGCATGCATTGTGCTGTTTCAAACACGCTCGTAACTTCATGAATTGTAATATTTTCACTTTAGATTTTCAAAATTGCCTTTTTTCCACACCTCCTGATGAACAGTACAGCTGTCATTTTATATAACCTGGCCGAAATGTGTTTTTGCACATCTGGCTCAGAATATCACGAAATCAGTTTTCAGGACAGTTTGAGGAAATGACAGAGACACTGTTCATGAACAGAGGTCCTAAAATGCCTATGTTGAAAATTTGGTGCTGAAAGTCCATAAAATGACTGTGTTACAAGTGTGCATTATGCAGTTTCCACGCACCCTTGTAACTTCACAAATTTGCAATATTTCCATGCCAGATTTTCAACGCTGCCATTTTTTCACACCTCCTTATGAACAGTACAGCTGTCATTTTTCACATCCTGCCCAAAATGTGTTTCCGCACCTGTGGCGCACAACGTCGTGGCCGCTGTGGGAAATCAGCTCTTGGGACACATTAACAAAATCACAGCACCACTGTTCATGAGGGAGGTTCAAAATTCCTATGTTAAAAATGTGGCTAACAAACTCCCAAAAATAATTGGGTTATGGATGTGTGATGCGCAGTTTCTATGCATGCTCATGACTTCACCACTTTTTCATATTTTCACTCCAGATTTTTAACATTGGCATTTTTTTATGCCTCCTCATGAACAATACAATTGTCATTTTCCACATCCTGTCCAACATGTGTTTTTGTCCCTTTGTCGCCAAATGGCATAGCCGCTATGCAAAACCACCTTTCAGCTAACAAACTGATTGTGCCGCTTTTCATGAGGTAGGCTCACAAAAAGCCCATGTTGAAAATTTGGAATGAGAATACCAACACAAAAACGCTACGGTGTTAGGGTTTCCAACTGTAGCACCCCACCCTGTAGAGACTGACAGGCGTCAGCGGTGTGGCTTGGGATCATTGGCTGTAATGCTCATACCATTCCACCCCCACCCCCACTGTTCAGCCACAAAGTTCACCCCATTCTCCTATACTACACCCACCTCAGCATATTTCCTTATGGAATGGGGAAAGTATAACTCCCAAAAACCCCAAGCACAGCAGACACTTATCAGTGGCTACGAGGTGGTACAATAGCAAGCGTTATAGCTGATGACCTAAAGCACACCCCAATGCCTGTCGGTCTCTACAGGGTGGGGGTGGGTTTGGCATCACTTCAATACTTCACTGCCATTCCTATTATGCATCTCTAACTCCGGCACTACCAATGCCAATGCCAGCGAGACAACATTCGGCATTGACAAATGCTTGTTTAGTTCCTGGTTTTCCTTCAACAAGTGAATCACTGTAGTTTGGTAAACTTCCAATCTTTGCTCCATTTTTTTGTTTTGCTGTAGTCATTTCTACTGATAACAACGCAATTTGGTCTATTAGAGCTTTAGCCCATGGGGAGGGGGGTATTCCTTTCCAGTCCTGTCTCCCTGAATTATCAGAAGAGTCTTTGTCTAGTATTGCACTTCTGTAACCCCGACTCCCACTCTGCTCATTTCTACTTCGGACTAGCCTTTTCTGTTTTACAGTCTCTGTTTCTTCGTGCTCCAACACAGTAAGCAATTACTGCACAGTTTTTTGTTTTTGACCAAGCTGCTTTGAAAATTAGACTTCTCCTCCCCTGACAACAGTTCTACTGAAGTATCTCTTTTGGCTTTACTGGCATTACTGGCAAAGGGTAAAGACTGTAACTTCGTTTCAGTGGTAGACCCCATTCCTTTTTTTTTTTTTTTTTAAGATTTTTCAGAGGAGTCTATAAAAGTATTTTCTCCATTCCCATCACTAGTATATTGCAGACCTTCATCATATTTGACTTGTTATAATACATTTTTTATTAATGCATATCTTTTCTTGGCTGGGGTCCATTGGTTTAGTTTTCTCTTGTGGCTCCTCCAGTCTCATTTTTTGCTGGTCGCCCATTGTTTGTATGTTCATTTCAGTCAACAAATTTTCTTCAATCTCCTGAACAATCAAAGCATGTACTTGCTAATCCACTTCTCCCGAGGACTCTGGTTCGTCCGATGCTCATTGTGTCTCAACAGAATCTCCTCCTTTAAGCTTCTTATCGGCATGCTTTGGAAAAATTGAGGCCGTATTCATTACCATCCTCTTACTGGATGCACTGGCCCTCTCCTTTTCACAAACTCCTTCCCCATTTCCAGCATCATTCAGATTACCATTTGAGGTATGCTTTTTTTTCTCCCTCTTCCGAATCTCTTCTATGATTCCTTCCACTCATGTTGGAGCGCAAACTGGTTTGTATTTCTAGTTGCTTTAACAATTTGGCAAACATTTTAGAGTCACCTGCCGTCTTAGCAACAGCCATTTGTTTTCCCAGGGCTATACTCTTATTGAAGAATGCCAGCTGTTTCTTCTTCATGGTGTTTTATATGCCGTACCCTTTACCTTTACACTCAAAAACTTTACTTCCATGATGAGCTAATAAATTCAAAGCCAGAAAAGTCAAACACTGCACTGCATGTTAACACATGCCTAGAGGGGGGTGGCTTGAACTGTTCTCAACCACTGAGCACCACCGCTATCTTAGATCTTCCCAGAAGTGATCAGCCTTCCACCACTCATCGCTCCCGGGGACACTCAACTCCCTACTTGGGAAAAACAAGAAAGCAGAACCCATCACCCTTATTCAAGGGGATAAGCAGACCAATAACCCCACTGCAGTTGCTAATCTCTTCAGCTCTTTTTTCAGTGACTTTGACAAATATAAACCTTCCCCTAACACCCTTCCCTTCACTATAACCACCCCTTCTCCCCTTAAACCCAACCCCTGAACAGGGCGAGCCCCAGGACTCCCGGTCACCGGCCCGATGGTGATCTCACAGCCGACGGCAGCCTCCTGGAAAGCGGATCCAGCTCCACAGAAGGTACGGCTCATGAGCCAGCCAACCAGATTTCAGGCACCTTTTTAGAAAAGCTGCCGATTGGTCCAGTCCCTCACCCTGGTGCTGGCTTTTCTCCAGAGTGATTTCTACTGTTGTTTTTCAGCCTAGCACTAAGTTTGCCTAAAATGTTAGTGAAACCTGCTTTTAGAAACAAATGACTTAGAAATTGAATGTATGCAAAGTGATTACCAGCCCTGTTACAGATTTGTTAGACCGAGGTATTTTACCCCCTGCCGTCCTTGGCGCCTTTCTTAAGTGTCCCTTTGTTTTGCAAATTCTCCTGATCTCTGGCTCCTCAGTCTGCCACACTACTGGAATCCCTATAAATTGCTGCCTTTGTCTCCCTTAGTTGCAGCCCCTGAACAGGGCAAGCCCCAGGACTCCCGGTCACCGGCCCGACAGCGATCTCACAGCCGACAGCAGCCTCCTGGAAAGCGTATCCAGCTCTGCAGAAGGTACGGCTCATGAGCCAGCCAACTGCATTTCAGGCACTTTTTAGAAAAGCTGCCGATTGGTCCAGTCCCTCAACCTGGTGCTGGCTTTTCTCCGGAGTGATTTCTACTGTTGTTTTTCGACCCACCCTCTCCCAGGCCTCCTTTAAATACACTGTGTCCATGCCCTCTCTGTTTATCTAGCCATCCTATAGGTTACTGCCTAGTTGGGGGAAAAATAAATAAATAAGCTAAAAGAAGAAGAAGCCCTCCACTCTCTCTTACATATTCATTCAGTCTTATCTCGATATTAACTTTAAAACTATACTTATCTGAGAGTCATGGCACATTACACTGTAGCGTGTCTGTTATTGATAATCATTGTTCCTGGTATATGCTACACTAACACAACACAATATACGAGCACTGCCATGAAAAATGACACCTACTATGTCTTCGGCCATTATACCACTCACTACTCCTCACGCCCCCTTCCCTTCACCCACTCTCTACCTTTTTCTTTCTTACTCTCCCTTCTTCCTTCCCCAATGACTCTTAAAGCGCTCCTTCTCCTAGTTCCAAACTGCATCACAAGCACATTCACATTTAATATACAGTTGCTACCCTCAAAAACAAATAATAGTCAGATAGAAAGGAAAAAGGTCCTTGGGTCGCATTTGATCTCCTTAAAGAAATTGTTACTCCTTCTCCTTCTCTGTTCAGGCAATGTTGAACTAAATCCAGGCCCTCCTTCACTGCTCTCCTCCCCAACAGAATTTGTAGCTGCACCCGGATTAAAAATAATGATGGTTAACATATTGAGTCTGACCAAAAAAAACTATCCCAGTTACAAGCCTGGGCTGCCCATACTGAACCTGACCTCATCATTGTCACTGAGTCATGGCTTCATAAAAATATTACTGACCAGCAAATTAACCTAGTGGATTATACTCTGTTTAGGGTGGACAGGGAGTCAAGGGGGGATGGAGAAGTTGTCTATGCCAAATCTAAGTACACAATTAGCAATATTATTACCAAATCTAAACATAAGGAATATGAAATTGTTTCACTGAAGCTCCATCTCCCTTCCTCTGACAACATTACTATCATAGGCGGATTCAGACCACACGCTGCCAGAACTGATATCCTTAGCGCCCTCAAAACTCTTATCATTAATGCTAATACAGAAACAATAATCCTTGGGGACTTCAACCTGGATTGGCTATCATCAAAATCCCTCGGCTTGAAATCACTTTGTGATGAACTTGGCCTTGCCCAACTAATTAGTGAACCAACTAGGATTAATACCTTAAAAACAGCCAATAGCTCACTTTTAGACGTTATACTATCTACCCACCCATATAAAATTCTACAAACAGCGGTGTTTCATAATGATATGAGTGATCACAATATCATAGTCTGCACTAGATCACAAGCCAAAGTCAGCCTTCCTCCTAAATTTATAACTAAACGGTCATTCCATAAGTTCAATACCGATAACTATTTGACCGACCTAAACAATGTCAGATGGCAAGACCTCTTCCTTGCAAAATCAGTAGACAAGGCTGTTAATGTTCTCAACTGCAACATTACTTCACTAGTTAATAGACATGCTCCCATTATTAAGGTTCGGATGTGCAAAAACTCACACCCTTGGTTTACCCCAGAACTTGAGATTGCACTGTCAAACTGTGACAAACTATGGGCCCAGGCTAGGCGCACCAAGAGCCCTCTAGATTGGCAGACATTTAGGGCAGCCAGGAATGCTTGCGTCAAACGTCAAATGTATTCGCGCAACCAAATCAAACTACTATGTCTCTACTCTAGAGCAGGCTAAGGGGAACTCTTACAAAATCTGGAAGACCCTTAAGTCAATTGAGGGTCACTCAACTGCCCCATCTGTTCCATCAAAGATCCACATCAACGGAACAGTGATTGAAAGTACCCATCAAATACTGGAAGAATTTAATTCCCACTTCGTCACTGCCAGCCTAACATCTGATTCCTCTCCATATGCCACCCAAGTAAAGAACCTAGATAGCACGAATGCATTGCCGCATACCCCAGCCTGTTAATTTCAGTTGCTTCCTCTTAGCTTTAAGGAAGTTGAGGATTCATTTATTAAATTTGGATACCAAAAAAAGTGCGTGGGAAGATAGCATAGAACCATTATTCCTAAAACTTGGCTACTCCTACCTTACCGCCTCAGTACTTCATATATTCAACCTTTCTATCTCAACCGCTACAGTTCCCTCGTGTTGGAAATCTGCTCATATTCTCCCCCTATTTAAGTTGGGTGATCCCTACAATCTCAATAATTATAGACCCATTTCTATACTGCCCATCTTCTCAAAAGCCTTTGAAAAACTGATCTATGCCCAACTGAAAAACCATATTGAAACTCATTCTCTCTTAAACCCTCTCCAATCTGGCTTTCGTCCAAATCATAGCACTACAACAGCTCTGGCCAAGGTTACTATTGATTGGGTCTCTGCAATGGACTCTAAGAAAACCACTGGTGTCTTAGATCTTAGTATATCTTTTGACACTGTAGACCACAATTTATTAGTTCACAGCCTTACTAACCTAGGCTTTACTCCATCCACAACCCAGTGGTTCAATAGTTATCTGACGGGTAGGACTCAGAAAGTTAAAACAGGAGATTTGTTTTCGTCCTCCTTACCTACTGCCAGGGGAGTTCCACAGGGATCTATCTTATGCCCCGTCCTCTTTTCCTTATATATAAACAACCTTGACCATCAGATTACCAAGTCCCACTTACATTTTTTTGCAGATGACACAGTCCTGTACACATCTGGGCCATCACTGGAAGGAGTTAGGGACACCCTTCAAGCTGACTTTGCATAACTAGAAAATAATCTAATTAATGCAAAGTTGCTCATAATGTACAAGAAAATGAAAGCCATGATCCTCCTTCAAGTACTCACCCTCTACCACTCCTGTTCTACCTAACGACTTTATAAATACTTACCTAGGTGAACATTTGGAAATCGTTTCAAAGTTCAGATATCTCGGTTTCTGGCTCGACAACAAGCTTTCCTTCAATGATCATCTTGATGACTTGTCCAAAAGACTAAAAGCCAGGTTAGGCTTTTTCTTCCTCAACAGGTCCTTCTTTCCCACAGAGATTAGAACCAGATTGGTTCAGGCCACATTCCTCCCCTTCTTGATTACGGTGATATAATCTACAACTCTTCAGCTCTCACCAGTCTTCATAAGCGAGATGTTCTCTACCACCGCTTCCTCTGATTTATTACTAACTCCCTTCCCCAAAGCTATCACTGTGATCTATACGTCATAGTTGGCTGGCCCTCGCTGACCGTTAGACGGTCAGTCCACACCGGTATCTGGACTTTAAAACTTCTTCTGAACAAACTACCACAATACCTAACCTCCTTTGTGCACATATCGCACAGTGTTTACTCCCTCAGGAAGTCTGATTTTCTCCTCCTCGATGTACCTTGGATCCGTACTTCCTTTGGCAAACGCGCTATAACATGTTCACTGCCAACTATTTGGAATCGGTTACAATCCTCTCTGAAATTACCCAGTATTATCCCTGTTAACCTTTTTAAAAGGTTAGCCATGGCCAAATTAAAAGATACCTGTTACTGTCATTAAACTGAATATCATTTTTGGGGCCTCAATTTATCAACCACACGGTATCTCAGGCTCCATCTCTCCATGTCACTAGCTCTATCTCTAACCATTAACAGTGTATCAGATGGAATTTTGTTAACATATTAGTTACAGTTATGTAATTACTGTTACTTTCTCCAGGAACATTAATTTTCTCTGGTGAAATCCTAGTGTATATAATGTATTGTCTTATAATCAGTGTCACCTCCCATCATGAATTTTGTGTACCCAGGGAGCTCTTTATGTACATTATGTAATATCATGTAATTCTCTTAAAGTATTTGACTGTATGTCTGTCTGTCTCAGGACCTCCTTGTGAATGAGCTTGCTCAACGGAGTTTTCTTGCAATAAACTTGAACTTGAACTAACTTGAAGCCTAGCCCCAAATTTTATTTCCAGGCCCTAAAGCCCATGGACATTATTAAGATCAACCAGAATGACAGCCCCAAACCCAGCAGAGGGTCTGACAGAATAAACTTTAAAATCCTTAAGCTCACCATTCAACATCTAGCAGCCCCTATCACCAACACACTCAACCTCTCATTCTGCTCCGGCTATTTCCCAAGCGTACGGAAAACTGCCACTGTCAAACCTCTCTTCAAATCAGGGTCTAGGAATGATGTCGAGAATTACTGACCTATCTCCCTCCTCGCCCCCCTCTCCAAAACCATCAAAAAAGTTGTGCAAACCCAGCTCAGTCCCTTCCTCAACTGCCATAACCACCTCACAGAAACCCAGCATGGCTTTAGATCAGGCTGCAGCACAGAAACAGTCCTGGTTAAGTTGACCAGCGATATTCACAAGGCTAACAACAAAGCTCAGTACACAGGCTCAGGTTTCATGAACTTAACCAAAGCTTTCGACCTGGATGACCACAGCCTTCTCCTCAAGTCCCTCAAGGGTCTGCAAATCTTGGACAACATTGTTAAATGGCTTGGAAGCTACCTCTCTCCTAGATGCCAGAAGACAACCATCAATGGTCACTTTTCCATCAACTGCCCAATTAAATACGGGGTCCCCCAGGGCTCCATTCTGGACCCATTCCTGTTCTCCTTTTTTATAAATAAGCTCTCTGACATGTGCCAAGCCACCAAAATACTGTAGTCGTATTTGTTGACAATGCAGCCCTTTACTGCAGGAACAATAACTTGGACACAATGTTCACTAATCTGTAAGCTGATTTCAGCAAGCTACACACATGGTTCTTGGCCAAGGGATGGTCCTCAACTCAAAGAAGACCAAGCTTATGATCTTCTTATGCCCTAGAAAAAACCCTAATCTAAGTCTGACCCTCACAGACAACCTGGGTAACAGTATAGAAAGAGTGGACTAATTTAAATGTCTGGGACTTACTCGACCCTCACCTGTCTTACCACGTATATATAGCCAACCTCATTAAGATGATCCATATGAGGTTAGGTCTGTTATACCAAATCAAGAAGTTTTTAATCCCTGTCTCCAGACTGCACTTGGCTAACTCACTGCTCCTTCCCCTCCTTCAGTATGGCTCAATAGTCTACTCCCCCCACCACCTCTCTCCTCTTCTCCAAACTTAGGACCGCATATAATAACATTGCTCATTTTATTGACGGACTTCCCTGATCTACCCATCACTGTACTTTTTTACAATCCTCTCAACTGGCTCACCCTGGAGGGTAGGTTCCATCTTAAAATCCTCTAATTTCTACACAAATCAAATATTAACTTATTGCAGACAAGCGTCACATCTCTTTTCCCCAGAGCAGTCACTAAGCGCTGTACAAGAGGTGCCTCAAACCACATCTGCATCATCCCTTTCTATTACACCACACATGCCCAGAATTCCATTACCCACAAGAGCCCCAAGCTCTACAACAAACTGTCCCTAGAAACCCAGTCATGTAACATCATTAGCATTTTCAACCACACCCTCAAGAACCACCTCCTGAAAACAACTGCATGTACCTGGCCCAGTCAGCTCCCCACTATGAACAAATAAAAAATCCTTCTCTCCATGGCCATCTCTCCCCTTCTCCTCACCCCCTTCTGACTCCCACTCACTTTCTGCCCCTTTACCCCTCCCCTTTTAGCTTACCCTGGGGCAGATAACATCTTCTCTGTTAAGTGATTTGGATTTTCAGATCTCTCTGAAGACAGTGCAACCCTTAATTTAAAAGGACATTGTCAACCTGTTTTGCATAATACTATTTCTAGTTAAAAACCCATATTTTATGATTGCTTACCTTCTCTAAAATTCATTGATGTTGCTGTTTGTTTTGTCTGTCTCATTGTTTAGTAGAACTAAAATGCATGCTAATGCATATTTATAAACAACTTTGTTTTGTTTCAGATTCTGAATCTATTCTTTTTCAATACTTCTGGAACATTAGAAGCACCCCTAAACAGTGCAGTCACTCATGGGGCAGTAGCCAGCTAAACTCCTACTCCATCATGAGTAGCTAGATTGTGTCAGAGGTGTTGCCAAGTCCAGGAAAGATGCAGTGGAAGTGGATCAAGGAATATAAACAAACCTGTTAATGTGTGGTAACACTGGTATGGTGGGCAGTCTGTTTTCCACTTTTTAAGAGAAAAAAAGAATCAGAATCAAACTACTAGCTACATACATAATCGTTACAGAATGTTGGCAATCATAAAATGTATTTTTTAAACAAGGGACACTTTGAGGCCTAAGGGGGTTGACAATGTCCCTTTAATGTAAGCCATTGTATGTAGTTAAATGTTACATTGTAAATACTTTACTTCTGTTTGTCCTCTCATTGCATATTAGGGTTACCTGACTCTGTATATATTCCATTTTATTTATACCATTCTTCCTTGTATAATGTGCAACTCCTTTCCGTTATGTACTCTGTCTTTCGTTTGTAAACATTTCTGTACAACTGGACATCTGTGAAAATGGGCATTTTTGCTCATATCTGCTCCAGTATAAAATAAAATTGATTGATTGATTGCTTGATTGATTGAGGTAAGAACAGAACTAGTTAGTAGCTTGGGTGGAAAGTCCTGCTTAGCAAGGAACTAAGCTTAGTAAGTAAAGTAAGCTTGGAAAGTAAGCTTAGCAAGGAGCAAGGGGTGGGCTACAGTGTTGAAGGCTTTGGCCAGGTTGACAAAAATAGCATAGGTAATCTAGCCCTGATCCATACCAGACAGAATGGAGTCAGTCAGCCTGAGAAGGGAGGAGGAGATGGAGTGGGATTTTCAAAAACCAGACTGGAAGTGGGTGAGGAATGAGGATGAGTCAAGGAGGGAAGAAGAGCTGAGAAAGCACTAAGTGTTCTTGAAGTTTAGCAAGGGTAGGAAGGAGAGAGATAGGGCAGTAGTTATCAGGAATGGAGGAGTCACCACCTTTAGGGAGCAGTATGACTGTGGCATGCTTCCAAGCGACACAGACAGAGGCAAGGGAGAAGGAGAGGTTTAGAAGGGAGGAGATTGGAAGACTGATGGCAGGGGCAGAGAGATGGAGAAGTTTAGGGTCAAGCCTATCCAGGCTTGGGCTCTTGCCCTTGAGGTGGTTTAGAGCTAGGAGGGCCCTGGAGTGTCTGCTGGTGTGATTGGGGAGAAGGAGAAAGGAGGAGACAGGGAGGGCGGATGGGTGTTGGGGGCAGATGGGAGGAAGGAGGAGAGAAGGGAAGAGGCTCAGGAGGTGAAGAAAGCATTGAATTCAGAGGCAGTGGGGGGGTCAGAAATGGTGGTGTCCCTCACCTTGAGAACCGGAATGGAGGACTGGGCTGGGGTGAGAAGAGAGAGTGGATGACCTTCCAAAACTTGGAGGTGTGGTTAATGTTGTTTTGAAAGGTGTCAGAGAAGTGTACATCCTTAGTAAGTTTGGTTGCTCTTTTGCAGGCATTACACAAGGCTCTGTAGTTGTGTAAGTCAGCAGGGGAGCCTGAGGACTTGTGAGCCTTCCATGTAAGATCCTGTGCATGCAGGCAGGCCAGCACCTTGGCCGAGAACCAGGGAAGGCAGGAACCTCGTCCCCTGATTTTCCTGAGTAGAGTGTTATGATCCCAGATAGGCAGGAAATTGGGCTTAAAGTAACTTAGTGCAGAGTCGATGGAGCTGGTAGCAGAGATGAGTTACCAGTCAGTTGCTGTTAAGTCCTCATGGAGGAAGGACAAGTCCAATGACTGGAAGGATCAGATCAGGAGGAGTTTGGGTGGGGCTTTTGGTCTGTGAATTTTGCGTATGCAGTAGGCCATGTGGTGATCACTGAGGGCATCTGGGAGGGTGCCAGATGCAATAATACAGTGTGGGTGGGAGGCAAAGGCCCAGTCGATTAAGGTGTGATTTTGGGATTTGTGGTCAAGGCAGGTGAGATCAGAGACTAGTTGGAGTTGGGTTAGGTTAAGGGACTTGATGTTTTTGCAGAATCTGGGTAGTGTGGGAGAGAGCCAATTTGGTTAAAGTCACCAAGGATGAGTAGTTCACCAGTCTAAGCATGAAAGGAGATATTGGAGAGGCGGTCTGTGACAGTAGAGGAAGGCAGGCTGGGGCAGCAATAAACTCCAACCACAAAGATGGGGAGAGAGAGAGAGAGAGAAAGGGAGAGAGAGTTTGATGAGTAGGCGCTCATAAGCAGAGGAGGAGGATATAGAGAGTATTGGGATTAACTGGATGGCAGAGGTGAGGTAAATGGCAACATCGCCACCCCTTGTAGCTTGATTCTGCCGGGTGAGCGAGAACCCAGGGGTGGCAACTGCAGTGTATGGCATCTTGTGGGAAAGCCAGGATTCTAAGATAACCAAAACATCCATTGAAGGATGATCATGAGGGGTTGTAGCAGGTCAAGTTTGGGGAGGAAGCTATGGACATTAACATGCGCCACACTGAGCCCTTTGAGAAGGCAGGTGTTAGGGGGGAGGGCAGGGCCGGGATTGGGCTCTATATCACCTTCAAGCAATAATAGCAGAAAGATAAGGGGCCTAGTGGGAACAATGGAACATTTGCATGGCAGTTGAAGGGGAAGAGTAGGGGTGGGGTGCGCTGGACAGAGGGAGGGTGACAGCAAGGAGCTAAGAGTAGCAAGATGGAGGTCAGGTAATAGGAGAAGACAGCAGTTAGGAAGCCAGGGGGAATTGTAGAGAGTGGAAACAGGAGGAAGGAAGGGTAGGGGAGATGGTGAGGGGATAAAGAGGGAGGAAGGGAGAGAGGAAGAGTCAGTGGAAGGGACGGAAGCAAGGGTAAATAGGAGAAGAAGGACAGACAGGGAGATTAGCAGCATGTTACAGTGGCAGTAGGTCTGGGGGTTACTGATAGTCAGTAGGGAATGGGTGAAGGAGGAAAGCTGCCATGGAATAGGAGTGGGGGAGTAGTGAGTAGCAGTACAGGAGCAGAATGGAAAGGGCAGGAGGCCTGGGGGTTTGTGATAGTCAGGAGGGAAAAGATAAAAGAGAGCTACACAGGGAAAAGGAGTGTGTAAGTAATAAGTAGCAGCAGAGGAGCAGAATGTAAAGGGACTGTGCTGGGAAAGTACCACAGAGAAAGTAAATGATCGGGGGACCCTAGGGAGTTGGTACAGACTGGAAAAAAAGAGGGAAAGAAATATAAGGCAACTGGAAAAACGAGTATAGTGAAAAGGAAAGGTCAGGGGACCCAATATGGGGAGTTGATGTAGACTGGGATAGGCCGACAGAGGGAAGTAAAAGACAGCCAGGTTGACAATTAAGGGGAAACAGCACATTGAGAGCAGATTAACAGGGGCCGTGTAAGGGAAGAGGGAGGGTGATAGTAAGAATGCACATGGGCTGGGGGTGAAAGAAAGCTACTCGGGGGAGGGTAATGGGTAATTAAGATGTGCAGTAATGCAGTAAGATTGCAGACTACAATTAACAGCAGTATTGCAGAGAGAAAACTAAACTAAGAATCAGAGGAGAATAACTGTTCACACAGATCCAATAGGACAATCAATCAAACAATCAACAGTTGTAGTGCAGTGAGCAAGCTAGACTGAAAATAACAACCTGGGCTATGTCCACCTTAAAAAATAACTGATAATTAGCAAGCTAACAGAAGAATTAGCATGCGTGTGCAGAACAAAAATCAGCATCAATAGTACAGTGAGCAAGCTACGTTATGACTTAGCAGGTTCAAAACTGCAGTCTGCCCTGTGGTTGAAGTACCAGCCCGTGACAGAACAACATTCAGCAACTGCAGAGAAGAACCAAGACTTTTATATAACAGGAGCTGTATGCAGAAAACAGTGTTGTTGGCATGACGACATAACACCAGTGGCGTTAGGAATGCAATGAGTTTGAGTATACCTACAGGTGCTTAGGGGATGGGAGGCAGAAAGGAGAGGTATAGTGGCTGGCCAAACAGCTGCTACCAGCTGACACCAGCAGACACAAGGCGGACAATATTGCTAATCCTTGTTGCGTGGTCCTTCGCGGGCGCCACAGTGCAGGGGGCTGCTTGTGATGCGCTCCAAAATACAAAGAATGCAACTCCCCCTCAAGGTCTCTCAGCCTTCTGATAGACTGATGGCAGGTCAGTAAGTCCGTGGTGCCAAATTCAAACAGAAGCCCAGTTGGGGTTTCCTGGCACCGAAATTCAAATGGAGCAGTCCTTTGTTCTTTGCTGGCTTGGGCTCCAGTGGTCATTGAGGGGAAGGGCTCCAATCTCAGCTGCAGCCCTCATGACCCCTTGTTGGTGCAGTCTTTTGTCCTTTCTGGCTAGGACTCCAGCAGTCATCTGGGGGGAGGGCTCTGGTCCTCAGCAGTAGCCATCACTACCCCCTTGCAGGTCTGTAGGCGATCCTTGGCTTGTGTGAAGGATTCCGATTCAGACCACCAAAAATATAAGAGGATAAAGTTCCCAACACCCCGTCAGTGTCTCTCAGCCTTCTGATAGCAGGTCAGTAAGTGCATGGCACCAAACATGTGGGGTCTTTTGTTTAAGCACTAAAACAGGTGCACTTTAAGCTGAGTACTGGGTACCTAGCTACTATATGGTGAAAGATGGTTGCTTCTCACAAACTAGTGACTTTTTACCATGTAAATTCATGCTGCTTCCATATTAATGCTATGTATGTAGATGCTATCTGTTAATAGTAGTGGTAGCAGATTTTATTTCTTTTGGGGGCTCTTACAAAATATAACACTGACAAGCAGCACATACAAATAGAATAATAGATAGGTTATGGAGTATTACAAGGCAGTAATTCCATCAAGAGGTTTCTTGTGTCCCCAGAACCTTGAGATGGAATTTCTGCCTTGAAACACCAGAACCTATATGTTATTTTTTGTAATATATAGATGCGAGGAATTTCCAGGTTCTTACTTGTGCTGCAGCGGTCTGGAGAGTTTGTCAGACTCCAAGTGTTCCTCGCTCCTCATTTGCACCCGCCCCAGCTCCCAATCCATTCCTGCTTCTTTCAGAGAAAAAAAAAAAACACAGTTCATACAGTAGTCACGTCCTGTAATCCCAACGATAGTATTACGGGAACCGGAAGTATATAGAGGATAATGTATGGTTCTCTATCGTTAACCAGTCAGTTAACAGTCGAGAGGTTGCCAGGGCGACCATGTAAACCTCGAGAGCGAAGCTTGAGAGGTTTACGTCGCCATGGCAACCTCGAGACGGTTAAAATTGACCGGTTGCCGATAGAGGGACCATACATTATTTTTTATAGTGTATGGTCCCACTATCAAAAATTAAATGGCTTACGTTTTTTTAAAAGTCACCACTGCGGCCCTTCAGTCCTTCCCCGTGGGTTTCCCTTCAGTCGGTTCCCCGTTGGAAAAAAGCGCGCACATGCGCAGACCGCTCGCTGTTGTTAACCCTGCTCGATGTGACGTAGGATCGATAGGTTAACAACATATCTACGTCACATCGATAGGTTAACAACCTTAGGAAATGATGATTTCCTAAGGTTAACAGCGTTCTAACATACATTATATAATTATTGTGCTGGAAGTATAGTATTATGGGACTAACTAATCTATTACAAGGATTTTTTATATGCCTTTTTGGGGGTATTATTTTAAGAATACTTATATTACATAGGGAATACATGATGGGTTGCAGTGGAATAACACATTTATAATGTATGGGGAGCTTTGATTAACTTCTGAGTTCAGGACTTACACAAGCTTGTTATGCCACTGTCATGATGTCAGAATCTTGTTAACCCCTCTTAAGTACATCATGACAGTGGCATAATAAAATGGAATGTCTCTAGTTGGCTGTATTCTGTAGCTAGAATGCAATCGCCAGTCTCGGTAAGCAATTTAAACTACAGTTCCATTTTGACAGTTTGCGTTTACTGAGACTAGTGATTCAGTTTTTGCAATTGTCAGCAAAACAATATTATTTTTACACCGCTTTCTAGATTACCTTTTGCTGAAGTGTGCATCGTAGGCTGACAGGATCTCCTTGATTCTTTGTTTGTTTAAGTCCTAGTTGATACCATGATGCTACCCAGAATTCTTTTCAACGGCTTTCAATGTGGCCTCCACTAATCAGCCAGATTATTCAGGCTTTTGCTGATTGTTAATCAACACAAGGTTTTTTTTTTTCAATATTTTGGTGAAACTGGATTTGTCTTGCTCAATACACTATAAAAGACAATGCCTGGGATTCTGGTGATAACCATGCATGTAATCACATCTCGTGGTTGCTAGACCAACGGTAAATCTCTCGAGCTGTGCTCTTGAGCTTTACCATGTTGCCCTTGTAATCACCCAAAGTGATTACAATGCAGTTATCACCCGAACCCCAGGCATTATCCTCTTTATCTCCACTAGTGAGTGGTAAGACCCATAACTCACAAGTGGCGAAACCACAAGTTAGTTATGAAGGTCTTACCACTCATGTGTAGAGATAAATGTGTTATTCAACTGCAACCCATTATGTATTTGATATATACCATACCATTTGTAATATTTTTACTGGTGTTTTACTTTGTTTTAGCTGAAAACTGCCTTTCTTTCCATTGAAAACTCTCTATCTGGCCCATTGTTCTCTGTGTTCTATTTCCAGATTCCAAGTGGAAATAACATGTTCTAAGTTAAATAATTTGTGCTCTAGGTAAAATAAATGGTATTCTAAGTGAAAATAAATATTTATCCCAAAATAACATGATTTATTTACCCAATTTATTCACCACTGGTGTGGTATATTATATATTATCAAACAGTCTAAAATAAATGTAAATAAGGAGGGATTAACCTATGACAGGGTATGGGTTTACTGAGCATTAATCCACGCCTGGGGCATGCTGAAATCACAAGGTGAAGCCTGGTGATTTCGGCCACCCAGGTGTGGATTAATGCTCAGTTAACCCATACCCTGGAGTGGGTTAACCCTTTTATAACATGGGCAATGTTTTGTTTGAGTTTTACCTAAAAAAGCAGTGAAATAAAGCCAAGTGACCATGCAACTGTGGGTATATCAGACATTAATTCATGGTCAGGTGACCTGTTTGGACCAATCAGAAAACAGTATTTTAGGAACACCTGTTATAACATGTTCTAATACATAAATAAACCCTATCAATCTAAAATAATAAAAATGCTTGTCATACTCAATTATTACTTAAACCCCAAAGGCTCGTTGAAAGAAGAAGGATTTCAACTTTCTTTTAAATTTCACAAGGGAGGGAGACTCCCGCAGGGAGCAGGACAAAGAATTCCAGAGGACAGGAGCAGCCACTTCAAAAGCCCAATCCCCCAAAGATTTTAATCTTGCTCTGGGAGCTTCCAGGAGGGCCTCCCCTGAAGATCGTAGAGAGGATCCAGGTGTGTAGGGATGCAGAAGCTCCCTCAGGTAACCCGGACCCAGCCCGTGCAGGGCCTTATATGTCAGCAGACCTATTTTAAAGGAGGTGTACCAGCACACTGGCAGCCAGTGCAGTTCATGCAGCAGCAGTGTAATAAGACAGGACCTCGAAAGGCCCACCAATAGCCATGCCACAGCATTCTACAACAGCTGCATTCACCGCTTCACACCCCCTCTGACCCTGATGTAAAGGGCATTACAGTAGTGGAGCCTCGAGATCACAAACTCATGTATCAGTATGGCCAGATCATCAGAGGGGTTAAGGGATTTAATTTGTGTGATGGTGCCATGAGCATTCATAGGGGGCCACTTTTGTGGTCATCTTCTGGATGCTTTGGCAGAAAATGACCTCCTGGTGCCAGTGTTGCAGTGATTCTCTGGCTATTCTGGCACTGGGTGCTCTCTGGGGGCCTGTTTAGTTGTTGCTTTCAGGATGGGGTCCCCCATGCACCCTAGCCTATCCTGCTGTTTCACCTATACACTAGTTCACCCTGCTGGTCCTAGTTGCATGCTAGCTCACCTTGTGTAGTCTCCCTTTACCTTAGCTCACTGATTAGTTTTGATGACTGACTCCATCACTCAGACCTACTGTATATCCCTCATGACTGACCCTCTGCCTAACAACAGTGACCTCTAGGAAAGTAGGGCAATATAAAAAGAAAGAAAACAAAAATAAGATTTAGCAATTTCCATTTGGGGGAATAGTGACTTTTCTGTAAAACAACAATGGGGTAAAATGTTACCACTGTTTCACCTTACAATTCATTCTTAAATGTACACCTTTGGAGTCCTGCCAACCATAGAGTATGCACATGAATGAGGTGCTAGGAAACAACCATAAGTAGCAAAAAGAAAAAATTGCTCACCTTAGTAATTATGTTTCTTCAAATGGAGTCTTGCTGTATTCTGACTATTGCAGTTAGCCCCAGCATTCAAACTGCCCCAGAGAGTAGAGGGTTAATTTCTATGCAGAGCATAAAACAAGCTTGAGCTCAGTTCAAACCTCTGTCTGCTGCACTTTGAAACGCAACTGTCAGATTCTTACGAGCTAATACTAACTACTATGTGGAAATTGTTAAATTTTTACTAGCCAAATGTCAACCAAATATTTTGGATCCCCAAAAGACTCAAGTCAAGAAATCCAAAATCAAAAACCAGGTAGTGAACAACTTTAGACTGTTAAATTAATAATATAATCCACTCCCCTTCTCTAAAGGAGGAGTACCCAATGCATCCTGGGTGCCTATCACCCTGCCAGCCCACTTCCCAAAAATAGGTTCTGAGAGGGAGGTAGGAGGAGATCAAAATACAGCAAGACTCCATTAGAAGAAACATAATTACTAAGGTGAGTAATTTTTCTTCAAACAACATGAAGGCTTGCTGTTTTCTGACTATTACAGACCACCAAGCTTGAGTACCTCCATGGAGGAGGAATCGAACCTACAGCAGGAATAGGCTCTACAGTACTGCTGTGCCAAACCAAGCATCACTCCTAGCCTGGATGTCCAGGAGTAATGCTTGGTAAATGTATGAGACTGTTTTCAGGTGGCTGCTTTACATATCTCTAGCAAAGGAATATCCCTGGCCGCTTGATCAGGAGAAGCAGCTGTACCTCTAGTCAAATGAGCCCTCAGGCCTGAGGGAGGTATTTTGCCTAGCTTCTCATAGCAGAATTGAATACAAGAGACAATCCACCTGGCAATAGTTCTCTTAGTGGCAGGTTTTCCTTTCCACTTCCCCATAAGTGAGAAACAACTGAAGGGAGTCAAACCTGTGAGCCTTAGTAAGCTCAATGTAGTAACTAAGGGCTCTTTTAACATCCAAACTGTGTAAACTTCTTTCTCCTGAAGAAGAATGATCAGTGAAGAACACAGGGAGAGACATAGATTGGTTCAGATGAAAATCTGAAACCACTTTAGGTAAAAACCTCCTATTAGTTCTAAGGACCACCTTATCTCCAAGGAATGAGACAAAATCAGGCTTCACTGACAGAGTTTGCAATTCACTGATACGCCTGACAGAGGTAATAGCTACCAGGAACACAGTTTTCCAAGTCAAGTACTTAAGCTCTGCTGAAGACAAAGGCTCTAAAGGGGGTTGCATAAGCTGACCAATGCAAACATTAAGATCCCAAGCAGGGGTAGGATCCCTAAAGGGGGGGATTGGTATGAAGCAATCCCTTGAAAAATTTACAGAATACAGGGTGAGATGACAGTGAGGAAGGCTTTCCCGCTAACAGAAAAGCAGAAACAGCTGACAAATGTACTTTGAGAGTAGCTGATCTGAGGCCTAGGCCATTAAGATGAACCATGTAATCTAGAACTGTAGACAATTTTATTTATTTATTTATTTATCAAGTCTAGGATTACAAATACCTTTGAGCCTTGGATCTTTTACAAAGGTTCCATGTCAGAGAAATATAAATCATGGGGAACATCAAGACAGACATTACAACAATGTGGACATTGCAAACAGAGAACAGATTAATACAATTCAAGGGTAACATTGTAACAAGGCAGCCAGCGGCATTTGTCAGAGAAAATAGACAACAGATAAGAAGTGCCAGAGTCATAGGGAGAGGGAAGAGAGGAGGAAGGGGAGAAGGAATGTAGGAAGGGTGGGGAGAGGGTGAAAAGTGCAGCATTGGGTAATTCAGCAGTGTCTGGAGATATATGCTTCTTGGAACACCAAATGCGGAATCTTTTCCATTTGAAGTTGTAATTTTTTCTGGTGGCAGGCTTTCAAGAGGCTTTGAGAATATCCAGAACCCCCTGGGACAGGTGCAAATCTGCATACTGTAACTCTTCAAGAGCCATGCCTTGAGATTGAGAGACCGAAGATTGGGGTACCAAATCCTTCCCTGAGAAGAGGTTAACAGGTTGTAATTCCTGGGAAGAGACAGGGGAAGATGGACTGCTAGGGACAGCAACAGGGGGTACCAAGGCTGCACAGCCCAGTCTGGAGCAATCAGAATCACTTTGCAAGGTTGTGACCTTACCTTGACCAGAACCTTGAATACGAGGAAAGGGAGGGAAGGCATATAGAAATTTCCCTTCCCAGTTCAAAATCAGAGCATCCAGAGGGACTGAGCCCAAGACTGGGGGTCTGCAACAAAACAGAGGAAGCTGGTGATTGTCTGGGACTGCAAAGAGATCTATCTCTGGAGTGCCCCACCTTGAAAAAATCACTTTCAACACCAAAGGGTCCAGGGACCATTCGGGATGGCCATGGGCGATCCTGCTCAATACATCTGCTAGCACATTGTCCTTCCCTGAAAGGTGGACTGCTATCAGAGAGGTCTGCAAAGAATAAGCTAGGGACCACAATTTCATGTCTTCCATGCACAAAGCCATTGACCGAGTACCTCCCTGCTTGTTGATGTACCACGTAGTGGTTGTGTTGTCTGTCCTGACCTGAACCACCTTGTTCTGCATTGACTGAGAGAAAGCTTGCAGGGCCAGAAAGACCACCCTGCATTCCAAGAGACTGATATGAAGAAGGGGTTCCTGAGGAGACCACAGTCCCTGGGCTGTGAGAGCCCCCAGATGGGCTCCCAACCCCAATAGAGAAGCATCCGTGGTTAGGACCATGAAGTGAGACTGAGTGACGAATGGGACTCCTTGCCTGAGGTTGCTCTGATCCTGCCACCATTGGAGAGCCTGGGTCAGAGTCTGGGTCACTGGAACTAGTTTGGTTAGAGAATCTTTCTTCTGAGACCAAAAGGCCCTCAGGTGAAACTGAATGTCCCTCATCTGAAATCTGGCCCCTTGGACCACTGCTGTAGAAGCTGCCATGTGGCCCAGAAGTTGAAGGAAGTGCCTTGCTGGCCGAGAGACCAGAAGGTAGAATGAAGAGGCCAGCTCTACAATAGCCCTTGCCCTTTCCAAGGGAAGAAAAGGTCTTGCTTTGACTGTATCCAACTCTGCCCCTATCAAGGTGAGGAGCTGTACAGGCTAAAGCACTGACTTGGGAAGACTGAGAGAGAATCCTAGAGAAGTGAACACTTGCTGAGTCACTTGAAGGTCTGACTTGACTTGGTCTGGGGACTGACCCACAATGAGCCAGTCATCCAGGCATGGAAATATGGAAATATTTTTCCTTCTTAAAAAGGCCACTACTACTGCTAGGCATTTTGTGAATACCCTTGGAGCTGATGTCAGGCCGAAGGGCATAGCTTTGAACTGATAATGGCCTGAAGGCAATTTGAACCTGAAGTGTATGCAATGTTTGATGTATAGTGAGGGAGAATATGGGAGCGAGTATATATGTGCTAATTGCCATCTGATTACTACTCTTGAAGCAGAGACAGTGTTTCTGCTTAATATTAAACCAGTTTCTACTGATATTGGGGAATTGGAAAGTTACATTGATCTTATGGATGAAAAACTTCATTCTAATGAACAATTTCCTTTACATTTAGGTAGCATTTCTATGCCTCCTGATGAGGAGAAAAACTGTAACGACTAGTACTAGTATACCTGTTGCCTCTGCCCCCTCTTATAAGGTGGATGATATCCACCCTCTTCTCATGATAATGATGACTGGACCATTGTCACAAAGCCTCTTAAAAAAAGGAGGGGCAGTCAAATATACAATAGTACCCCTATTGAAACTCATAATAGGTTTGAGCAATTGACCGTATCAAATAATGAAGTGCTACATGATTTATCCTGTGCATCACCCTCCGTTGATAGTAATGGTTTAAAAACACTTTTCAATCAGGAGTTAATGCCCATGAATATTTGTCCTAGTAAGTCTCAAGCTACCAAATCAATACCTATTAAGTTAATCGCTCCAGAGTGTGTTAAACAATCACCTGTTTCTGATTCTTGTACCCCTACTGTCTCAAAACAAGTGTTAGTCCTGGGAGATGCAATCATTAAACACATTGACAGGGCGGTATGCAATAGTGACAAGAGCAACCACACTTGTTCTAGCTTCCGTGGAGCCAGGGTATCTGACATTACCTCCATGATGCCTAAAATTTTACAAAATGCGGGGGAAAATCCACTGGTTATCATACATGCCGGTGTTAATGATATAAACAACACCCCATTTAATCAGTTACAACAGGACTATGTGGCGTTATGTAACCTGTTACTTGATAGGGGATGCTGTGTATGTATATCTGAAATTCTACCTGTCCTGAGAGCAACATCTACTATGACTCAGAAAATCAAAGCCCTAAATGAATGGCTGAGAAATTGGTGTTTTAAGCAGGATATACCCTGTATTACCCACTGGGAATCATTTTCAGACCATTCTTCCTTGTTTTGCTGGGATGGTTTACATCTCAGTCGAAGGGGTAGTACACTTAATGGGGAAAAGTATCACTAAAATCATAAATCATTGTTTAAACTAAAAACAATGGGGGAGAATGGGTCTATTCCCAAGTCTCTGAATACTTACCAAAATATTATTACAACTAAATGTAAACTCTTAGCTTTGAATGCAAGATCTTTAAACCAACTCAAATTAGCAAAACTTGAAGCCAAATGTAAAACTTTAAATATACTGTAGGTGTGGTGGGTGTAACTGAAACTTGGTGGGACACATCCTCAATTTGGTCCAGAGAAATTCCAGGTTATAAGTTATATCATAAAAACAGATTAGATAAGCAAGGCGGTGGAGTTTGTATGTGCATACGAAATGATATTCCTTCTTTCGAAGTGTGTTCTCCCTTTCCTTTGGAAAGTATATGGGTTAAAATCTTATTGAAGGAGCAGTCCTATATAACTATTGGTAACATCTATCAACCTCCATCTGCAAATTCAGATTACACAACTGATATGTTTAAAGAAATTAAAATTTTTTTAGAATCTCAAGATACTGTAATATTTGGTGACTTTAACCTCCCTCATATTAACTGGGACTCATTCTCAGGACAGTCATATGTCAAGAAAAAGGAGGCAGTATAGCGCAGTGGTCTAAGGCTCTGAGCTGCAAATCTGGTGACATCCAGCAGACCAGACCTGGGTTTGAATCCCACAGCTTCCACTTGCATACTGTGTGACCCTGAGCAAGTCACTTAACCTCCTTGTGCTCCCAGGTCGCTCCTGTAAAAAAGCTTTCAGCTTAGTGTGCTATACCTGGTTAAACAACTAAAATAAAAAAAAAAAAGGACTAATAGATGTGGTAGTTAGTACTGGATTACAACAACTTGTTACTGAACCCACTCGAAGTCCTAATATTTTGGATCTATTATTTACTAATGTAGAGCAACAAATTAGCAATTTACAAATTTGGGATCCACTTGGGACCAGTGATCATTCATCTATTCTTTTTGAAATTCAACAGTTTAAAACTACACAAAGGAAGTTATACTGTACAAAAAATTATAATAAAGCACATTTTTCTAAAATAAATGAATACTTACAAAACATAAACTGGGAATCTAATCTTCTTAGTTGTACAACACAACAAGCTTGGGACTTTTTTAAAAACATTGTACATTATTTGTAAAATGCCTTTATTCCATCTAAGAGGAAATTTAATAATAAAGGAAAAATTCCTCCTTGGTTCAACAAGACAATTAAAAATCAGATTAAAATAAAAATTTTACTTTTTAGGAAACTTAAGAATAGTTCTGTTTAAAACTACTCTATTACATAAATACAGACTATCTGTGAAAAACTTAAAAAAATTCTATTAAATTGGCAAAAAAAAGCTAGAATTTAAACTAGCTCACTCAAAAGACTGTCACAAATCTCTTTTCACCTATATAAATAGTAAAAAAGGTGTATCAAGGACCATTGGTCCCATTATAACCAATGGCTCTTCTCTATCTGATATAGAAACCTTGAATCTCTTTAATAAGTACTTTTGTTCTGTCTTCTCTCAAAAATCACCTATTAGTACATTTAAAGTTCACCACATAGATTATCAAAGGTTCTATCCAACTGCCATTATACAGGCAATCAAAAAACTAAAATAAAATATTAGTCCAGGCCCAGACGGTATTCATCCATGGTTTCTGATCGAAACCTCTATAAATATTTCTATACCTTTGTCAATTATCTTCAACAAATCCTTACAAGAAAGCATTGAACCAAATGATTGGCATTCAGCAATAGTTACTCCCATATTTAAAAAGGCAATAGAATTCTGTGCAAAATTATCGTCCAATTAGCCTGACCTCAGTGGCTGGTAAATTAATGGAACGAGTACTGAAATCTCTAATAGATCAAGATTGTAAAAAATTTGGAATTTATGATTCAAATCAGCATGGGTTTACTCCCAAGTATTCCTGCACCACCAATCTGATATCTTTTTACAATAATATAAGTACTCTACTAGATGTGGGTATCCCTACTGATGTAATTCTTTTGGACTTTAGTGGAGCTTTCGATAAAGTCTCACATGAAAAACTCATTACTAAAATGCACAGTCTAGGTTTGTCATCTGATATTGTCAACTGGACTTTAAACTGGTTGACAAATCATTCTCAGAAAGTCAGAATTAATGATATCTTGTCTGATTCGAGTAGCATGACAAGTGGTGTACCACAGGGGTCGGTCTTGGGACCAACATTGTTAAATCTCTTTATCAGAGATTTACAAACAGGGCCAAATAACTTCATGGTTAAATTTGCAGACAATACTAAATTGGGAGGCAAGGTTAACAATCAAGAAAATATTTCTTCATTGAAGAAGGATTTGGAAAAATTAAAACTTTGGACAAATGAAAATCATTTGCAGTTTAATCAAGACAAATGTTTAGTAGTGCATTTCAGTGTAAATAATCCAAAAACGATATATTATATAAATGGACTACCACTTCACTCATCGAATTGTGAAAAAGATTTAGGGATATATGTTAATAATAAACTTACATCAAATGATCACTGTGTTAGAACTGCTTGCATGACCAACAGACTTTTGAGGCAAATAAAATGCACTTTTGTTAATCGCACTGAACAAGGCCTTATTCCATTGTATAGGGCATACATTAGACTGTATCTAGACTATGGCTCCCCTTTCTGGAATCCAAACAAAAAAAAAAGACATAGCAATTCTTGAACTGGTTCAAAGGAGAGTAACTAGAATGATTCCAAGATTAACAAACTTGGATTATCAGAACAGATTAAAAGCTACTGGTCTCTTCTCTCTTCAAACTAGAAGATTAAGAGGTGATATGCTTATGGTTTTTAATTTAATAAATTCACCAGATCTAATGGAAAAATGTGGTCTAACACTCTCCAAAAGGAGGCATGTTCTGGGACTGCATAATAAACAGCTTGAAGTAAAAACTTACAAAACCAGCAAAAAGGGAATTTTTTTTTCCAATAAGAGAATCTATTATATGGAACACCTTGCCACAAGAATTGGTAGAGGCAACTAGTACCACTATCTTTAAAAACAAATTAGATGTTTGGTTGAGGGATAATAGATAAATAATGTCCCACATAGTATGGGGAACAGTCTCAATGGGCTCTGGCCTTCTTCTGTTCTTTCATACCAAGTAATAAGTAGTACTTTCTGTGGGAGCACCTGATGGGAATGTGAAAGTAGGCATCTTTTAAGTCCAGGGAAGCTAACCAGTCCCCTGGCCTTAAAGAGAGAAGGATTATTCCCAGAGTCACCATTTTGAATTTTGGTTTTAAAAGATGTTTGTTCAGGTATCTTAAGTCTAGGATGGGTCATTACTCTCCTGTCTTTTTTGGAGTAAGGAAGTACCTGGAGTACAGACCTTTGCCCCTGTGCAATGTAGAAACTCTCTCTACAGCCTTTAGAGCCAGTAGAGAAGAAACCTCTGCCTCTAGGGCAATGGTTTCAGAGATGCTTGCAGGTGGAAAAGATCTGGCCCTCAGTTTTGGAAATGTCTTGCAGCTGAGAACCAGCTCCTGGCTTACCACCTCCAGGACCCACTTGTTTGAGGTAACAGACATCCAGTCCTGGATGAAGTAAGCCAGCCTGCCTCCTACAGGAATGGGGGAGTCGACCCGGGCTGACACATTAGGGTGTCTGCTTGGCAGGAGCCTTAAGTTGAGGGATCGATACAGCCCTGCTCATCCCCCTTCTGCCTCTCCCTCTGAAGAACCCCCTCTTAGGAAAGGGAGAAGAGGCCTGTGCTTGGTAGAAAGGCCTATGAAAAGGCCTGCCCCTGCTGCTAGCCTGCTGCCTTTGAGGAGCTGCCTGCCTTTCCTTGGCCTGTGCACTCCTACAGGTGGTCCTATACTCATCCATCTTTTTCATGTAATTCTCTGTCTGCTCCCCAAACAGAGAATTACCCACCACAGGGAAATCCATGGCCTTAGCCTGGGTGTCCTGTGAGAGACTAGTACACCTGAGCCAAGTCATTCTCCGAAGAGCCACAGATGTAACCATGCCTCTAGATAACACATCATTGGAGTCCACAGCAGCATGGAACTGTACCTTAGATGCCTCAATCCCATCAGCAGCCACCCCCTCCAGCTCTGAGGCTAGCTGGGGAGAGGCCTGTTTAGCCAGTGCCAGTACAGTGTCCCACCTGGACTTCTGATACCTGGCTGCATAGGCCATATAATTAGCCTGCCTGAGTCCCAAGGCGGATGCCATATAGTGTTTCTTTGCCATGGCATCCAGCTTCCTAGATCCTTTATCTGGGAGGTGTGAAGCCAAGGGTATATTAGCCTTATCACAGGCTGCATCCTGCACAACCCAAACATGGCTGCATTTTTGATACAAGTACTCTGTACTTGAACCTGATAAGTTGTACCTTTTGTCCATCCTTCTGTCGACAGGAGGTACAGAATTTGGAGTTTTTTAAATCTTTTGTGTCTGTTTCCAAAAAGACTTATGAAGGGGAACAGACAGTCCCATGGACTCTGGGATGTCCATCATCTCCACATACTCAGGACCTCTTGTTCCTCTACAGCTTCTTCCACAGGAAGCTGGAGGGTTTCTGCCACTTTTCTGTAAAACATGTAGTGGGAAGGGGATTCAGAAAGCCAAGGAGGGGAAACACCAGAAGGCCTGTCTGGGGAGATGTCCGGTTCAATGGGCTCAACCAGACCTCCCACACCATCGTCATCATCATCATCATCATAATCTTCATCCCCCTCCAAATCCGGTTCATAGAAGTCTTCAGGGGCATTATCTTGATCTGGAAGAGCCGAATGACCCAAGCACCTGCCAGAAGGTGTTGGATCAGACGGAACTGGACAAAGTAATTCTACAATCCTTATCACATTGGCAATCTCTTTGGTAGTCGAAAATGGGTCTCTGGATCCGAACCGGCCGATTTTTCTTTTCTTTTCCTTTTTGTAGGAACCGATCCCTCAGGGTCTGCCCTCCCCTTGCCCTAAGAAGTATCGCCCTGGTCAGAGGGCACTTCCTCAGGTTCAGTCAGAATCAAACCGGGCTGACCATCCGGGTCAGCCGACTTCTCAGACTCCTTATCCCTGAGCCTACTTAATCTTTTTTCCAGGGTAGATGTAGGGAAATATTTACAGATTTGGCAGCCTGAACTGAGGTGGTCAAACCCCAGACAATAAATACAGGTGATGTGAGGATCAGCCTTAGCAAAGACCTCCCCACACACACTGCAGTGTTGAAACCCAGTGGGCCCGGTTTTTCTTTTGGGTTACTCAGACATAGACATCCTAACCACAAACTTACCCATTTTATGGCAAACAACCAGGCAAGACACCCTTATCGGTTTCTAACCGTGTCACGGGTATTGGAAAAAAACACAAGAAAATGCATTTTTTTTAAACCGATAAGGACCAGTAACCACACTCTAAGTTTAAAAACAAAGACAGAGTATATAAATCACTAAACGGCCGGTTCAGCCAAACCAGTCAAAAAATAAATTTTTACAATTTCCACAAGTTTACCATGTCTAGTTCACTACCTAGTACTTACTGTACCACAGACAGAGATCTGAACCAAAAGTTGTGAAAAATAATCGGTAAAACTGAGGACTTTAACTGACTTTCAAACCGTGAGCAAAGGAGAAATCTCCGGAGCGGCCGTTCAATTAGGCGGTGTAAAGAATCTGACAGTTGCACTTCAAAGTGCAGCAGACAGAGGTCTGAACCGAGCTTGAGCTCAGCGTTCTATGCTCTGCATAGAAATTAACCCTCTACTCTCTGGGGCAGTTTGAATGCTGGGGCTAACTGCAATAGTCAGAATACAGCAAGACTTCATGTTGTTTGAAACAAAGTTTCCTGCACACACTAAGGAAGACTCTGTCCAAAACGTCAAGCTGAGATGTGGAGCAGGTGTGCACTTTATTTTAAATAATAAATGTGAATTTTTTGCACTCAGATATTGTGCGGCGTCCCTTTTTTTAGGTTAGTGTGTCCAAGAAACTTTGTTGTTGCTACCCTTGGAGTCCTATAGGGGTTTGCACAAGGTCTAATATTTGTTTAGGGAGTTCTTATTCAGACTCTTCTTCAGGAGGAATGTTACTCAATACCTAGTCAGCCTGAACTGTGATCACAATTAGATCCACCCAGCAACAACTTAACACACTCTGGGTTCTCCAGTTTTCCCTCTGTTCTGGTCCCTGATAACTGGTAGTCTGACCTACCTGGCTGGTGACTTGCAGATTGATAAGTGAACTAGTGATTAGTAGGATGGTTTGCATGCTGATGACTGGCATTCATAGCCTGTTCAGAAGGCTGATTAGCAAGCAGATAACTTGCAGAATGGCTAGCTTGCTGGCTCTTTTGGAAAGAGAGAACAAATGTAAATGGTGTGAAACACACGCATCCACCGAAACATTCATTAACGGGCAAAGGCAATAGGAACAAAAACTCAGCACTAAGGTTTCTCAGATATCCATTTTGCTAAACAGGTATCTCTAATTTCGGCTGAAATGTAGGATTTAGGATTTTGGATAAAGCTGCTGAAAATCTGAAATCCTAAATATAATGATGCCAAATTGGATTTGTATGCATAAATCCAATCCAGTTTGGCATCCGTTATGAACCCCCTACCCTGGAACTGTAAAACCCTCTTTGCAAATCACCCCATGAGCCCCAACTTCCCTCCTCTCCCCAAAGCCTGTGAGATCACATACCATAAGGTGGCTAAACAAATAACAGAGAATTCCTTGTAATTATATTGTCCACTCTGTCTGCAGGCAGCTTATGACAAAAAAACATCTGTCACCCACATTAATCTGGAGCCCTGCCCCACCATGGCACTAGCCACAGTCGCACATCCCCCAGTTCAATCAAGGGTCCCTACCCACCCACCCAACACACCCATTAGCCCCTGCTTCCCTCCTCCTACCCCCAGGACCCAAACATTTGAACAAGCACCATTGTAACACCTGATTGGTCATCAGCAGCCCTTGTCCCTATAGTTCCCTTATCATAATCATCATCATTTATTGAAGGCAAACAGAGAAGAAACTTTTTGTTTACAAGTGTGTTAAAGAAAAATATACAGTACAATACAATTTAAAACTAACAAATACATGCAAAACAATATAACATTTAAGTCATCCCCTCCTCTGGGTCAGCCTTACACAGATTTTTGTGTCATCTGCAAAAAGGCAAGCCTTGTTCTGTATGCCTTCCCCGTGTCACACATTAACACATTGAAATGGACAGGGCCCAGCACAAATCCCTGAAAGGGGAAACAGTATTCACTAAGAGATCCATCATGTAGGGTTGGTTCCCAGTTTGCACCTTGTGTGCAAAAACATTTTTTTAGCTTACTGTTTACTATAGTAGATTGCTTGAGACCAATTTTGATTACTTCCAGGCTGTCATTTTCTGCAGCTACAGATCCCAGAATCCCCTGCAGCTGACATCAGAGCAGGACTGCAGCAATGGGAGATTCAATAGCCTGCAGTACATGCTAGAGCATTATAAGCTCCTGTCAGATATTTACCAATACTGCTCTTCTCCCAGGGCTAAGTACAGTCCTCTGTGACTGTACTTAGCCACAGGAGGACAGCAGGATAGGCAAACTAAAGATCAGTGCTTGCAGTGACAACAGTACCTCGCTATATCTGCTGACAATGTTTTTCTTAATGCAGTTTATGATCTTATTGCACTTCTAACCAACCTCCTCACATTGTGCTGAGGTTTTCAAATTACTAGAATACTGACCGTCAAATCTTTTTTCACTGATAGATTCCCTGAAGTGAACACCATTAAGAACACAGGATGCTTTCCTGTTATTTACACCAAAATGTACTCTGGTTAAAAGACATCTTGGCCCTCTGTTCCCATGCTAATATTGTATGTCGCTGTTCCTGCAGCTTTGTAGTATCCACATCTGAGTCCACTGCCATTCCAGTTTTGGCATCATCTGTGAACCTGGCTAGCCATCCATTAGGAATCTGCATTTTAGTTACATACACATTAAGTAATGTGGGTCCCAAGACTAAGCCCTGAGGTACCCCGCAAGTTACCCTGTCCCACCCGAATAAGCAACCATTTCTTCTAACCTTCTGCTTTTACCTTGACAGCCATGTTGATATCTACCTGATACTATGACCATGAATTCCTGTTTCTTCTAGCACACCTACTAACTCTCTATGGGGCACAGTGTCAAATGCCTTGCTATAATCCAGGTAGAGGTTAATGCCAGCACTGTAAGTGTCATGGAATGCCAACTTTACATTTGGATCTTCAAATAATGTCTAACAGCCAATCAGATGATTTGGAAGTGATAGTAATATGCTAAGAGCATTGATATTCTGTGATCTGCCTTGACTGCCTACCAGTGGGGGGGGAGGGGGGCAGCTAGCAAGTTTACTGTAAAATGTTGTTATTCAGGAGCAGAATTTCAGCAGTAGGTCAAAGGCTCCAGTTGTTTGAAGGTAAGTGTACCAATAGTAGTTTACTTAGTGCCCAATCCCAGAGGTTCTCAGCACTGCACAACATAAATTCACTGTTCGCTGATGACACAAAGCTCTGTAACAGAGTAGACACACCAGAGGATGTAGACAGAATGAGAAAAGACCTGCAGAAACTTGAAGAATGGTTAGGGGTTTGGCAGTTGAAATTCAATGCAAAGAAGTGCAAGATAATGCATATGGGGCACAAAATCCCTGGCACAACATAACAGTTGGGGGGTGAGGATATAGCATGCACCAAACAGGAAAGGGATCTTGGGGTTATCATCTCTGATGACCTCAAGGTAGGGGAAACAGTGTGACAAGGCAGCAGATAAAGCAAATAGGATGCTGGGATGTATAGGCAGGGGCATCACCAGCAGGAAAAGGAGGTCATAATTCATACAAGAATAATAGTGAGGCCCCCACCTGGAGTACAGTGTACAGTTCTGAGATCATACCTACGTAAGGACATAGACAGGGTAGAGAAGGTTCAGAGGAGGGCAACAAAGATGGTGCATGGATTGCATCACAAGTCCTATGAAGACAGGTTGAAGGAACTGAACATGTACTCCCTGAAGGAGAGGAGGGAGAGGGATATGATAGAGACATACAAGTATCTCACAGGGAGGAACAGGGTGCAGGAATACACTATTTTTAAGTGAAAAAGATGTACCAGGACTAGAGGGCATGGGATGAAGTTGGAGGGAAGACGATTCAGAGGAAACATGAGGAAGAATTTCTTCACAGAACAGGTGGTGGACAAGTGGAACACCCTGCCAGAGGAAGTGGTGGGGGCTGAAACAATCACAGGATTTAAGAATGCATGGGATAGACATAAAGGAATTCTGGAGGTCAAGGGTAAGGGGCAACAGACTACTAGGAAAACATAAACTGAACTTACAAGCTCAAATGGGCAGACTGGGTGGGCCATAGGCCCTTATCTGCCGACACTGTCTATGTATCTATGTAAATTAACACAAAATAAAGGAACAACATGACAAATAATCATAAAATCCAAACTAAACTGCAACTTTGGGCATACAAATAATTTAAGACTACACCAGTGGGACTAAATGATGTCAAATGCTTGGCTGAGTAAGTAGATATTTTTGCCTCTCTTAACAGCCTCCACTTCGGAGCATCCCTCAGAGACCTGGGAGTGAGTTTCACAGGACTGGACCAGCCACCTCAAAGGTGCGATCCCCTGATGTCTTGAGCCTGGCCCTGGGAACCACAAGAAGGCTCACCTCAGAGGAGCAGACAGGGTGGGCTAGGCAGTAAGGGGACGGGAGCTCATTCAGGTAACCCAGGCCCAGTCTGTATAGGGTCTTATAGGTCAGTAAACCAACCTTGAAGGAGTTTCACCACTTCACCAGCAGACAGAGCGAATCATGCAGGGCTGGGGTCACATGACATGACATCGGGAAGCTCATCAGTAGCCTGGCTGCTGTGTTCTGCACTAGCTGCAGGCATCATAAGACATATCCACTATCCCTAAGTTGCAGAATGTAATAGTAGTTGAGTCTGGAAGTCACAAAGGCATGTACCAGTGAGGGCAAATCTGGTGGGATCAAGGCTTTAATATGGGAGATGTTACGAAGATGATAAAAAACATTCTGGACTACAGACAACACCTGAGCCTCAAATATCAGTCTTTTGTCCAGAATGATGCCCAGATTCTTCACCTTGGAAGAGGCCACCAGGCTAGAGGAAGCAAGTACCAGACCAGGCCCCTTAACTGTATTCCCCACACCCTGCCGTTGACCAGGCTCAATCACAAGTACCTCCATCTTGTCCACATTAAGTCTCAACCAGCTACAGAACATCCAGTTCTGGATCTCAGCCAGGCATAAATTCAGTACATTGATGGTGCCAGGCATTCCAGGTACAAAGGACAAGTACAGCTGGGTATCATCTGCATAACAGTGAAAACCCAAGCAGTGCTGTCTGATGATACCACCCAGGGGCAGCAAGTAAACTGTGAACAACATAGGTGAAAGGACTGAGCCTTGGGGTATGCCACAGGGCAGGAGCTTTAGGAGTGAGAAAACATTTCACATCACCACCCTCTATATCCTGCCTCTGAGGAAAGACTCAAAACAGCTGATGACCCTACCAGTGAGTTCACAGAACACCCTGAGCCAATTCAACAACAACCTATGGTCCACAGTATCAAATGTTGTTGAGAGATTGAGTAGAATGAGAACTGACCATTCCCCTCTATCTCTGGCCCTGAGGAGGTCATTATGCACCCTGACCAACACAGTCTCCATACTATGTCTGGACTAGCCAGACATGTACTTAAAGCAGTGCTGAACCATAGCCTCCTAACTTGGCCCCACACTGAAGACATAATTTCCCTTCCCTGCAGCACTTCCTGCCCACCTCCTGACTTTGTCCCACTTCTGTCGCACAATTCCCTCCTGCTGCATCTTATTCTGCCTGTTTCCAAACTCAGGTCAAGAAGTTCCAGTACAGCCTACTACTCCATGACCAGCACCAAGCAGTTCCTAATGTCTATTTGGTACACACCTTCATCTACTCAACTGGTACTGCACAGTCCCTGGTATCCAGTGTAGCCACCTTCTCTCCACAGTCAGAAAGCAGTGCCTGGTGTCCAGCGGAACCCCTCCCTCCCTCCCTCTCCCCAATTCATACCAGACAGTGTATGGAAGAATCCAGACTGTATACAGTAGCTCTCCCACTTTCATGGTCCATGTCCCAATTTCCATAGCCACACCAGGAAGTTCAGATATTCATGTGTGTTAGCCCAAATGGACATGTTGTGATTGGGAGGGTTGCACAGAGTCATCACAGATTCTCTGCACTGGTGCCATAGTGGTGACCACTAGATTTCAGTAGCCAGGGTAAAGGGTATCTGTAAATCAGAATGGTAAATGTAAACAAGTACCTATGAGGCTATAGTAGCACATGTTTGCACAAGTCAGTTCTCCCCAGCATGCATTACAGAAAACCTGTGGAAGAGTACCCCAACTGGTTGGTGTTGGTGGATTAGGAAGGGGTAAGTCTGGAAATGTTTGGCCTGTTGGTCAGTTTACCAAATGATGTGGTTGCCTTTGATTTACAGTTTCCCCTTGTAGATCTGTGCCTGCCCTGGGTGAAAATATGTGTAAAAGGTTCTGGCGACATTGCCAGTTCCATCCAGGCGGACCACATCTCTCCAGCTTCTTTCTCCTGCTTCTTCTTCTACACTCTTTTTTCAGGGTTATAATTCCACACCATTCCGGGGGAAGGGGGGTGGAGATGCACAGGAAACCTCTGAGCCTTCTCCTTACTCCTCCAATTGTCATCTGAAACACTGGCAATCCATACCACCACAACCACCACCACCACCACCCCCCAAGGAGGTGGGCATACAGAAAGCAACATAAAGCCATGTACCTGTGCCACTCGAGGATTATAAAAGGGTCACTGGAATTCACTTTTTGAACTCACTAGTTGTGTTTCTTCACCCATATTTCTTTTTCCACCATGAGAATCCAAGTTTTACTACTAGGGTTGAGACAATGGAAAGCCACGTACAAAAGCATTTGTAAGCAGATTTCTGTTGTCTCAACCTTAGTTGTAATACTTGAACTTTTACTGTACAAAAAGAAATATGGCTGATGAGTTCGAAAAGGGGATTCGTGTCTTTCTAATAACACTCAAGTGGAGTGGGTGCTTATTATTCTTGCAGTTAGATTTTGTCTTTTGCTGGCTGATTTCTTCCATTGTTGCACATACCCATTTCTTCATGTGTAGGACTCTTTCTTTTGTTGGACATACAGGAAGCCCAGAAATCTGGCACCCCAGGCTCTTATACTATGTGACCCCAAATACTACCTGTGCCAGAAGGTGAGACTGGCTAGTAACAAAGCCATAAGGTGACTCCCAGCATTACAGTGGGTTGCATAATAAAGACAGGGTAAAATACATGAAGGAAAGATATGAAATGTAAGCAAAATTGTGAGTAAATATTATGTTTTTCAGAGTTTTCCCAAGACAGATCACAAGCTCTAACGCTATCAGAGTTGAGAATATACTGTACATACAGGATGAGCATGACAAACAATGGCTTCAGGTCCCCTTTCTTAAATTTTTTGGGGAGACTCCAAATAGGCCTCACTACCTTGTTGTGATGGCATCCTACTAATACCCAGTTTTATGATGGGCCTAAAGGACACAATGCAAGATTTTCAGAAAAATCTGCCTAATATGTGTCTGACCCTATTTTCAAAGCAGATATGCATCCATATCTGTTAGGCCACTGATTAGATGGTCAAACAGTGTCCAACGTTTGCACCTAAAAATGGATGCAGTGCATCCAAAATGGATGCAGTTACAAGTTGTGTCCAGTTTGGATGCAGTTGGGACATTTTCTGCTGCAAATTGTGAATTTTTGTCATAAACAGATGCAACTTCTAAATATAGCTGCAGGGCTACCTGGGCACAAGTGGATAGATGCAGATGCAGGCATGGAATGCATTTGCATCTGCGTCAAACCCTTTTGAAAATCCTCCCCAGGAGTATAAGTGACTTATATAAAGTAGTATGATGAGCTGAGTTAAGCAGAGAGTTGAACGTAGATCTTCTTGTCATAAGCTTTGTGCTCTAACAATTACACCACATGGTCTCATAATTGGATCATAGCTCCTTATATTTCTGCCCCTCAGGTCTCTGATACTGTAGCAATCCTAAATACAGCAGTAAAGAATCACCTGACACACCTGGAGGAGGTCTTCAGCAAGCGGACAGAGTTCATCGTCATCGTTCGGAACACAAGGCGTCAGGCTGAGTCCCTCACCCTGCACCTCAGCAACCTGTCATTCTGGAAGGATGCGCAGTTCACACCCTTCCAGGTTGGGGAACAGGTGAACCTCTTTGAGGATTACAGGTGAGTGAGAGAGAGACAGACAGGAGTCCACAGTACACTTCCAAAGATGGGGAATAGTGTGAATTGAAGCTCTGATGGTGGGAGAGAGGAGAGCAGCTCCAGTGGCATGAGATAGTTGATCTTCCAATAGGAAATAGAGTGTGAAGTTCTACAGGGGATAGGGTTCAGAGTTCTAATGGGGATAAGACAGGAAGAAGCTCCATTAGGAGTGAGGCCTCAAAAGGGGGAGAGAGCACAGCACAGTAAGAAACAGCCAGGTAAAAGAGAGAATGTGTGTCTGAGAGAGACAGACAGACAAAGAGAGGGAGAGACAGAGAGAGAGAGACAGAGAGACAGAGACAGAGAGGTAAAACTAAGGTCCAGTTGGGCTGTGCAGGTCCCAAAATTTTGAACTAGTAAAGGAGATTATCCTAAGTAAGACCTTTATAGAGAAAAGAGAAAGACAGCATGATATGGGTGATCCTTAAAGATTCACTAACACCTCGAGAAGAACTTTTAAAAAAATAATATTTGAACACAAAGCAGCTTGTATTTCTCATGAGCTTGGTATTTCTTATCTCTATTATTTATTACTCAGGTCATATGCTTGAAAACAGGGTAGTTGTTCTTGAAGGTTTCATTAGCTCCTAGTGCTTCTTCCCACCCTGATGTCATAATATTCTGCTTGTGACATCACAGTTATTCCCATGGCAACAGACTGTGATGTCACAACAGAAAATTATGATTTCAAGTAGGGAATAAGCTATAGAGGCATTTAAACTCTAAGGGCTATAGCTCTTCTTTTTGTGTGAATTTCTTCAGTAATAAATAATGGAGAGGAGAAATCTATAGAAGATTCATGAAATACCAGCTGAATTGTGTCTAAATATTATGATTTCCAAAGTTCTCCCAAAGGTGTCAGCTGCTCTTTAAGTAAAATATACTGTGACTAGTATGAATCTTCTAGAGAGCAGAGTATCACTACTATCCCCAGCAGTGGTGGAGCCAGGTTTGGGAGCATTTGGGAGCCAGGGGGGGTCATTCAGTCAATCATGGGCTCCACAATGGGCACTTAACAGTGAATAAAGATGGTGGTGGGGCACCACTACTCACACTGGGGCACCCAGGAGGGGAACCACCCCCCAGCCCCCTCTCTAGCTCCGCCACTGATCCCCAGTGCTGGACATGAAAACATTTCACTAGGGGGAACCAGTCACTTTTGAAGTAGGATTGAACATACCTGACAGGATTCTAAGACATATTTCCTCATTGTATGTTGCACTTTTATACTTTATTTAGCTAGAGGGATGCTTTTAGGGGGTATATTTTTCACAGGGGCAGTCCTTCCTGGTTTTGCTCCTGAAACTGAGTCAGACTTTTAATTTAATTCTGAGTTTCCCTGGGTTCACTGCCCCCATTCCCACCACTGACTATCCCACATTTTGCTCAACTGAGGAACACCATTCAAGCAGCACAAAACCCAAGCCCTGATAAAGATAGTTGTATTTGAACCATTCAGATTTCCATGGGCAGCTCTCATACAGTTACAGCATGAGGTTGTCAAAATAGTAAATTAGCCCTGGAACATGATTGTAGAGCTAAAAGGTTTTTACTTGTACTGTAAATGGAACTCACTATGTATAGGAAAGAGTTTTTTTTACTGAGGAAGGACACAGGAAACAAAAAACATGGCAGCCTCCATGAGGCCTTTGGTTCTTATGGGAGATTTTAATCTGCTTGACTTTGCCTGACAGGTAGAAAGTGTCTGTGGAACAGAAAGAAATTTTTTGACAGTGATGAAGGCCTGTTTCTTCTGCAGCATGTCAAGAACAAAGCAAGAGGGAATAATGAAGTGGGCCTGTAGCTAAACAGTGGAGACAGCTTTGATAGGGTAGTCACAATTGAAGAGCCAGTGGGTTGTGGCAACCATTGTAGGGTTATGTTTTTAGTAATAAGGAAGAATGTCTTTGCCAAGAGCAAGACTAAGGTGCTGAACTTCAGGAAAGCTGATTTTGATTGTTTCATGTGAGATGTAAGGGAACAAACTGGCAAATGCACATTTAAGTGGGAGTGCTAATGACAATGAAGAAGTCCTTAAGCAGAGTAAAATGGCTGCAGTAAATAGGTTCATTCTCATAGGTAACAAGGGCATAAGGGCACGGCAGAATCCTCGTAGGTCACCCAGTGAACTGCAGGGGAAGTTAAGGGAGACAAGAGGGTATATGCTGAGTGGAAGAATTTCAGGTATAGGACCAAGGAAGTAGAATATACAGTATAGGTCAATGCAGAGGAAAGGTAGGGCTATGATTGCATAGGAGGAGGCAGAGCTGGAAAACAGCACTGCACAGGGGATCAAAAGAAATAATAAACCCTCTATCCAGTACTTTGGGAATAAAGGGAGAGTCATGGTGAAGGTTAGACCTCTGATAAGCAGATAAGGAGAGGAACCGGCAAGGGAGGGGGGAATGGTGGAGGCACTGAATCACTACTTTGCATCATCAATAAGCCAGAAAGTTAAGTGACATGACCAGCAAGGAATGAAGATTGAGAGAGAAGATCTGGACAAGCAGGAACCAGTGATGATCAGAGCATAAATACTGGTCAGGTATCTGAATGGTGTTTTGCACAGAAAATCCCATAGTCCACATGGATTTCACCCATGAGTGACACTGGAGTTAAAAGGGGTTCTGGATTGGCCCTTTCAGGAGTCTTTACAGACGGGAATAGTACTAAAGGGCTGTAGAACTACTAATATTGCTTTGTTTTTATGTTGTCTTGTGCACGCTCAAGCAACATTTTGTGGCAGTAGGACATTAGTGGGAGAAATGCAGATGTATGTCAGTTTTGGCAAATGAAGGACACACTTTAGAAGGTGCATCCCTCATTCGCCAAGTGACACAAATGTTTTGCAGTACTACCAACTTGAAACAATTTTGCCGCTGCAATCAGAGCCAAGCTCATCATGCAGCAGCACCAATGACTCGCCTCCACTACATGCCTTGCCTGTTGTAACATTTCAATAAACATGGTGGCAACTCCAGCGTCCACCTCTTGCAATCCCTTGAAAGCTGACTTCAGGGGTGCCCAATCCCTCTGCCGGCATGTGTAAACCCCCCTAAGACTGTGTGGCACACTGGGAGGCCACGCCAGTGTGCCTCCCTGTGTTCGGAAGCCGAACGCATCTGCATTCCTACCCCACCCACCCCCATTGTGAGCCACACTGGGAGCCCACCCCAGTGTGGCAAACATCATGCCTCCAAAGTCATGGGGTACACTGGGAGCCCACCCAAGTGTCCCCAGCATTGTTTCATACACCTGTAAAGAAAGAAAATAGTCTGTGCTGTTCGTTTCTTATTTTCTTGGAACCTAAAACAAAGAAAACAGTCCCTCACTGTCGGTGGGCCCCCTCCTCCAACCCGCACCCACTCTCTGTGCACTCCACCTCCCCACCCCCTCTTACCCACCTCTGGAGGTCTGGTGCCACGATCTTCAGTGAAGCGGGAACACGTCTGCATACTTCAAAGCCAACCGCAAACTGAAGAAATGCCGGTAAGCTGTATAATGGCATCAATGGGGGAGGTGTCAACTTAGGTGGATATCTCAGCCATTTTTTTGACTTTTGACTCCAAATTTTTAACATGGAGTTCTTGGAACCCCCACCTCATGAAATCAGTCACTGTCATTTCGTTATTTGGTCATGAAAGGTGATTTCACGGTCACTGCATGGCATCACCTTTCGGGACCAATTAACAAAATAACAGTGCCACTGTTCATGATGTGGGCTCCCAAAAAGCCTATGTTGCAAATTTGGTGAAAACATTCCAAAAAATGACTGTTATGAGTGTGCATTGAGCAGTTTCCATGCACGCTCATAACTTAGAAAATGTTTTATATTTTTACTCTAGATTTTCAACATTGTCATTTTTTTTCACACTTCTTTATGAATAGTACAGCTGACATTTTTCATATCCTACCCGAAATGTGTTTTCACACATCTGGCACACAATGGCACGGTCGCTGTGGGAAATCAATGTTCAGGACAGATTAAGAAAATTGCAGTAACACTGTTCATAAGCAGAGGTCACAAAATGCCAATGTTGAAAATTTGGTGAAAAAATTCCAAAAAATGACTGCATTATGAGCGTGTGTTGCCCAGTTTCTACGCACACTCATGACTTCAACAATTTTCCAGATTTTCAACATTACCATTTTTTTATACCTCCTCATGAACAGTACAGCTATAATCGTTCACATCCTGCCCAAAATGTGTTTTCACACCTGTGGTGCCAATTGGCGCGGTCGCTGTGCAAAATCACCTTTCTGTTAATGAACTGATAGTGTCACTGTTCATGACGTGGTGTCACAAAAAGTCCATGTTGAAAATTTGGAGTGAAAATAACCAACAAACACCTGGGGCATTAGGGTTTCCAACTGTAACGCTCCATCCTGTAGCCTCTGACAGGCATCAAGGTGTGCATTGGACTCTGCGACCCCAAAATTCACCCCATTCTCCTATAGTGTACCCATCTCTGTGTATTTCTTTATGGAATGGGGTGAGTGTAAAGCCCAAAGACCCCAAGGCACACTACGACACTTGTCGGTGTCTGCAAGGTAGGGTGAGGTAAAATGGCATGAGTGTTATGGCCGACGACCAAAAGGCACACCCCAGTGCCTGTCAGTCTCTGCAGGGTGAGGGTGGGGTTGGTGTCAGTTCAATACTTCACTGCCATTCCTATTATGCATGTGTCTAACTTCTGCACTTCCAATGCCAATGCCAATGCCAGCAAGACAACATTTGGCATTGACAAATGCTTGTTAAAGAAGGGAAGGGGTCATAGATACATAGAAACACAGAAGTTGATGGCAGATAAGGACAACAAGGCCTATCTTTTCTACCTTATGAATGTATAATTCATCAAAACAAGATCGTTCGCCTTAGATTTCATCTGTTCATGTTGCCGATTCCTGGTATAAAGTTACATATAAACATATAAACATAGAAGCTGAAGGCAAATAAGGGCTGCAAGACCCATCTAGTCTGACCATTTCTTTTTCTACCTTATGAATGTGCCATCTGCCTTTGCTCTGTCAATGGCCTATCTATTCATACTCATCTGTATTGCCCCCTTATGCCTATCCCATGCATGTTTGAAGCCCTGCACTGTATTCATATCCACCACTTCCTGAGGTAGGCTGTTCCATGCATACACCACCCTTTATGTGAAAAAGAACTTCCTCACATCACCCCTTAATCAGCTTCCCTCTAATCTCAAGCTGTGTCCTCTTGTCCTGCTATTTGTCTTATTTTGAAACGTTAGACTCTTTCACCTTGTTAATGACCTTAAGATGTTTGAATGTTTCGATCATATCACCTCTCTCCCTCCTTTGTTGTAGGGTATACATATTGAGCTCCGTTAATCTGTCCTCATATGTTTTCTGATGCAGTCCCTGCACCATTTTGGTTGCCCTTCTTTGGACTGCCTCCATTTTGTTTACGTCCTTGTGCCAGTGTGGCCTCCAGTACTGCACATAGTACTCCAGATGGGGCCTAACCAGTGTCTTGTAAAGAGGGATTATTACCTCCCACTTACCACTTGTGATACCCCTACTAATACACCCCAACATCCCTCTAGCTTTCCCTACTTCTTTAGTGGTCTGCTTGGATGATTTCAGGTCATCTGTGATGATGATGCCCAAGTCTCTTTCTTCTTTTGTGATTGCTAGCAACTCCCCTCCCAGCCTATAGGTGGCTGCAGGGTTTCTCTTCCCTATGTGCGTGATCTTGCACTTCTTTGCATTAAACCCCAGTTGCCACTCTTCTGTCCATTTGGCCAGTTTATCCAGATCTTTTCTCATTCGGCCTGCCCCATCTGGATCATCTACTCTCTTGCAGATCTTGGCGTCATCTGCAAACAGACAAACCTTACCCTCCAGTCCATCTGCAATGTCACTGATGAAGATATTGAACAGGACTGGCCCCAGAACTAATCCCTGAGGTATCCCACTTGTGACTTGAATCTCTTCTGACTGTATACCATTTGCCACCACTTTCTGTTTTCTGGCTGCCAACCAGTTTGCCAGCCAGTTGACCAGCTTCGGACCCACCCCAAGCCTACCCAGCTTATTAATCAATCTTCTATGTGGAACAGTATCGAAAGCATTGCTGAAGTCAAGGTAGGCGACATCAGCTGCACCCCCTTGGTCCACCACTCTGGTTACCCAGTCAAAGAAATCTAAGAGATTAGTTTGACAGGACATTCCTGTTGTAAACCCATGCTGTCTTGGATCCTGTGCTCCTATGGATTCCAGGTGTTGCACTATCCTTCCCTTAAGGAATGACTCTATAATCTTGCCCACTACTTAGGTAAGACTGACTGGTCTGTAGTTCCTTGCCTCCTCCCTGCTACCACTCTTGTGGAGTGGGATCACATGAGCCCTTCTCCAATCTTCTGGGACCTCTTCTGTGCTCAAAGACTCACTAAACAGTTCTGATAATGGCTCTGCTAGTTCCACCCTTATCTCATTTAGTACCCTTGGATGTATGCCATCAGGTCCTATTGCCTTGTTCACCCTGAGCTTAGCGAGCTCTTGTAGGACCCTTTCTTCTGTGGAAGGTCAGACTCTGGTAGCTCAAAGGGTAGTGGGATTTACCCCAATGCTTGGGATTCATAAAGGTGTTCAGCACATGGAAGAAAATGTGTGGTTCCCCAACACTCTTCATGGCTTCACAAACAAGAGATCCTGCCAAATCAACCTGACTACATTCTTCAAGATTGTAACAGGGAAGTGGAATGTGGGTATGGGATAGCATTTTGGCTTCAGTAAGGCTTTGATACGAACATACGAATATGCCAGCAGAAAAAGGCCCAGAGGTCTAACAAGTCTGCCCAGGTGTGCAGCTCATAGTGTACTTTTACTGCAGCTACAGACACCCACCCCATTCACATCCCATCATCCCTACCCCCGGCTTTTCCCTTCCTTGGTTCTTATCTGTACTTACCCTCCCCTTGACTCTATCCCACCCTTTTTAAAACTGTCCACTGTCCTGAATGCGATTGATTCTTCTGGACATTTGTTCCAGCCTTCCACCACCCTTTCTGTAAAGTAATGCCTCCTCATCTCCCTCCTGAATCTAACCCCATCCAACTTCAGACTGTGCCCCTTCATGACCCTCCCACCCTTTAAGCAGAACAATTGCCCCATCTTAACCTTGCTTATGCCTTTTAAGTATTTGGATGTCTCTATCATGCCTCCCCTCTCCTTCTATCCTCCAGGGAATACATGTTGAGCTCCCTCAATCTTTCCTCACAGGGTTCATCTCCCAGACCTAGGATCATCTTTGTTGCCCTAAGCTGCACCCCCTCCAGTATTCTTACATCCTTTTTTAGGTATGGGCACCAGAACTGCACACAGTACTCCAAGTGTGGCCTCACCAGTGATCTGTACAGTGGCAGGATGACCTCTTCCCTTCTAGAGGTGATGTCCCTGGCAATGCACCCCAACATTTGATTGGCCCTTGCTGCCGCCCTCCGGCACTGTGCCAATACCTTCAAGCCTCCTGTGACTAGTATCCCTAGGTCCTTCTCTTCCTCAGAAATAGATACCTGCACTACCCCCGGCCAGTAGATTGTCTTGGATTTTCTGGCTCCAAGGTGCATGGCCTTGCTCTTCTGAGCATTAAACACCAGCTGACATATACCTGACCAGTGCCTGAGTTTTGCCAGATCTTCTTAAACAGGTTTAGCGAGGTTGTCTTCTTGTTTCTTCAGTTCCCAAATTTAGGCTTTAAAAAATCTCAAAAATACATATAAACAATAATGGGGTGCCCTTTGAAGTAAATACTCTTCAGTCCATTATTCTTTCTTCAATTTTTCTTAAATATAAGGTATGCTGCAGACCGGTTAAATAGGAGACAGGCCATTTGTCAGTAGTTAAAACCAGTTTCAGGTTACATGCAGCACTGTGTAAATAGCGTTTTATGTATGTCATTACAGAATTAATGTGAATGTTAATAATAAAAGCAAACAAGTGACCCTGTGGACAAATAAGAAACACAGACAAAGGTCTGTATGCAGCAATCTTTATTGTATGGTATGTGTATACACAAATAATTTAACAAATGAAATGTAACAAAGAATAATAATTCTTTAATAAATGGTCTATTAATATGAAATTAATATGTTTTTAGATAATAGAACACGAATAAGCAAAAATAAACTCCGTGAACAAGTTTCAAGCAGAGCAAAACGTAGGGAAAGAAAATAAATAAGAAAATTTGAAGAAAAAATAATAGACTAAAGAGTATTTACTTGAAAGGGCCCCCCATTATTGTTTATATGTATTTTTGAGTTTTTGCCAGATCTTCCCTGAGTTCTTGCCTCCCTTCCTCACTGTCCACCGTCACACATATCTTTGTGTCATCAGTGAACAGGCTGATCTTACTCTTGATCCCATCTGCTATATTCCCAATAAGAATGTTAAATAAAACTTGGCCTAGCACTGAGCCCTGTGGCACCCCACTGGTCACGGGCCTTGGTTTGGAGCTTCCCCCCTTACAATCACCCTCTGGTATCTGTTCTGCAGCCAGCTACTAACCCATTCCACTAGCTTCTCCCCAGCCCCCAGGTTCCTCAGCTTGCCCAGCAACCTTTTGTGAGGCACCAAGTCGAAGGTGTACTGAAGTCCAGGCTCAGAACATCCATGGCATGGCCCCCGTCAACTGCCCTTGTGACCCAATCAAAGACATCAATTAGGTTAGTCTGGCAGGATCTTGCTGAGGCAAACCCATGCTGCTTTTCATCCTGGACACGATTTTTATCCAGAAAGGTTATCAATCTCTCCTTTAGAATGGTCTCTATTAACTTCCCCACAATGGAAGTCAAGCTTACCTGTCTATAGTTATCCAGTTCGTCCATGCATTACGTCAAACTCAAAGAGAATAAAGTTCATTAAGGGTCAGAAAAATGTGCAGCAGATACCAGCTTGGCTCATATGTAAAATAGTTCCCACAATGTTGTAACAAAGAGTCTTACAGAGAGAAAATACAGGCTGTGCTGCCATTGGAGACCACAGTGGTATAGCAGAGTATTATGCAGAGAGAGAGAGAGAGAGAGAGAGAGAGAAGAGCAGGGAGTATTTCCTATGGAATAACCAGTGTTGTAGCAAAAAGTCTTATTATATGGGAAGGGATAGGGTGTGTACATTTAAGCCTTATACTGAGGAATGATTAACAACAGGGTACACTATCAAGTGAAGCATTAATGTTATATCAGAGAGCCTTATACTGAGGGGGGTGATGCAGACAGTGAAGTCAATTGAATAATCAGTGTTGAAGCAGAGACCCTTATACTGCAGACAGAGGTAGGGTCTTGGGTCAGTGAAGTCTCCAGTGTCATGACAGCATGCCTTAAGCGCAGGGAAAGGGCAGGGTTTGCTGTCAGGTTTCTGATAAGTTAACAATGTATTTCTCTCTCTGCTCTTAGATGGTTGGCCTACATACTACTGCTCCTCCTAGACCTCATCATCTGCTTGTTCATCTTACTGGGGCTAGCAAAACAAACCAAGTGGCTAGTCATTGTGTAAGTACCACCAATGTCAGTCAAACAGTAACAACAATATCATGAACAGAACGATGATATGGAGTTGGGAGTGAATGGATTAATTTGCAATTAGAGACTGTCATTTGATTTTTCAGTGTAGTGATGTAAGCCAGGTGACAAGGTCTAGAGTCCAGGTCACTTGAATGAGATGGTACAATTCAGTTATCAGGTTGGTGTTCACCAGGCTACAGTATGTGGCTAGCCTCAGAACCCACTGCACTCAGAGAATGTGAATTGACTCCTAGTCTGGGGACTTAGCTGAAATTTCAGAACCAATTGCAACAGGAGACAGATGTCTAATTCCCTCTGTATGACACCTTTAAAGGGTTGTCTAGTTTCTGGTATACAACTCACTGCTTACATCAGCAGAATAAAGTTACACAAAATTACCCAATCATTTGAATTGTAGGACCTTCCTGTTTTAGTAGTGAAGACATTTTCATTAAAATAGGAACTGTTCCTTCTAGACTTCATCTGTTCTCATTGTTTTTTCCTGCCATAAAAATCCCATTTACGATCCTGCTTATAACTGAGAACACCAAATTTTTTTCATGGTGATTTGCATATACTACCCATGATTCTTTGTATGCAAGGGGATATGTGTACTTTTGTATTTCTTTGGAGTCTGCACTACCCCTCTAACAAACACAGGAGCCCTTCCATGACAAGGTTCAGAAGCAGTGTCTTAGCAATGTAGGAAAGCTAGCTTTGTGGTTGCCTGTGCTGGTGCTGTTCCTGTAATCTGGAAAAATGGAAAGCATTAGATTCCCTTGCAGTTATTTTGGCATTTTGAAAAACATAGTCATTCAATACAAAACATAAAAACAAAACATAAAGTAGTGGCTACTACTATTATGGGCAGTTCCCAGAGGGTTATTCAACAAGTAGGGAAGGGAAGAGGAAATTGTTTAACCAGGAAGGGCACATTAAGTTGAAGCTTGCTTTTGGGTGTGACCTGGCAGCACAAGGACGTTAAGTGACTTGCTCAGGGTCATACATATGCAAGTGGGGGCTGTGGGATTCAAACCCAAGTTTCCAGGTTTGCAGCTCAGTGCCCTAAACCTCAGTGCTATACTGCCTTCTATAGTGGCTACAAGTTAGAATCCATGGCCGTGAAAGATCACAACTCCAAATGTCCTAACTGTCTGAGCACAGTGGCAAAGGAGTGGGGTGCACTGAATAGGTTAGCTAACCTTGTATGTCAAACCAGTTCAGAACTGTAGTGTCACATCAAGTCCTGTGCTTAAAGATGATGCTCAACCCACTTTCTTCAGCATTGCTGTGCTTTATTAAGTAACAAAACAAATCAGTTGCTCAGCATTTTACATTCACCCAGCTTACACAATAGCCCCAGGGCTTTGGCTCAAAGCTTTCCTCAGGGGATGTGGTTATGGACTTACACGTCATTCATTTTATAGGGTGAGGTTAAGGACATTGTTCTATTTAAATTTCTAAACTGCCCAATACTTTTAAAGTAGCATTGTACTTTTTGGGCTATTATATAGTCAGTTATCAAACTAAGTATTCATTTAATAATGAACAATAACAAAAAAAATAATGTGAGAAAATTCAACCTCTATTATGTATTTTAACTCTTATAACATTTCTGGGCTGGAAAAAAAAAAACATATTCCTTGAACTCATGATAGCCTTATAATGACCTTTTAATGGATCCTAATACATAATGTCGCTGTCTTCTTATTTCCTTTAATGTTCAGCGATCAACAATCATAATTTTATTTAGATCTCAACTTTGTCTTTTTTATTTGTTATCTAAGAAGAATTCAGAAGATTAAAATGAGAAACTAGATGTTAGGAAGGCTTTTGATGAATATCAGAGTATATTCAGTCCTACTGGATGGCCATATCTTCAGAGCATTCAAAGATAGAGGTATTTCTTTCTTTATTTATTATTTTATTTTTGTTTACCAGGTAGGTGCGCTAGCCAGTGATATGACTATTTTCAGGCGTGATCCAGGAGAGTACAAAACATGGAGAGCAAATACAGAACATTTCAAACAGATACATAGCAGGCCTAATATATATATCAAAGATGGAGGACATTTATACAATGATGGAAAAACAATGATGGAAAAGCACACATAACAGAAGGTACAGGGCAACATTGCACATTCCTTGGTTATAGAACACTTGACAATGGTTCAACATAATGGAGCTGTAAAACATAACAGTAACAAGCTGTAACAAGTAAGCAACAAGTGACTATATGTTAATTAGATAAGAGCATAAAATAACCCACGAGATATAGTAAGAGAAGATACAGATAGCATATATATCATTGAGGGAATTTAGAATATAAGAATCATTGGAAGATAGGCAGGAAGAAGACAGTAAAGGTAGAGCAGAGGAGAGGAGGTTAGGCAGGACAGGTAGTAGCCCAGTTTTAAGCTAAGATATGCAGGGGTCTATACAGACAGGAGACAGGGGCAAGACAATAAGATAGGGAGACAGAAGTTAAAGGAGTAGGGTGAAATGAAATAGGAAGGTTATGAGGGAAAGATTTAAGTCTTTTGGGGGCAGGCAAGCCTATAAGTCCATAACGTGGGGTTAGGACAAGTGCTATGGCCAGTAACAACACGGGACTTGAGGTAAGATAGCCTACAGGTCAAAATTAAGGAGGGTCAAAACAAGTGCAAGAGTCAGTATGCGATAGATAATGCCAAACCTCTTTCTTAAAGTGTTTGTGGGACCCCGTCTGTCTAAGTTCAAGGGGAAGTGCATTCCAAAACTAAGGAGCCACATACCTGAACACACCAGTACCTTTTGAGGTATGACATCTGGGTACTTTTAAGAGGGATTTATCAACTGATCTCAACCAATGAGCGGAGGAGAGAGGAATTAGCAGTTCCACCAGTGATGTTGGAGCTTTCAGCTTGATAATGGAATCCAAGAGGGAGCCAAAATAGTAATGCCTGGATGCAAAGGGGAAGAGCCAACCTAGGTCATCATAAAGCTGACAGCGGTGCTTTAGTCAACAGGATGAGGATGCATAGTGGCATATGTTATTGTATGTGACATCTCATTTGTGGAGGGAGGTTTTCTGGGCAACCGCAAGGATAGGAGCACAATAGGTGAGGGTAGGAAGTAGTATACTCCTAGCAATGGCAAGTATAGCAGATGGTGTTAGCATGTAACTAGTCTTGTATGCAGCACTCAATTTACTATTTACTGCTTTGCAGGTGGCTTGAATGTGAAAGTTTAGATCCAGGGATTGATCAAGCAAAACCCCTAGATAATTAACCCAGTACCCTAAAAAAAACAAGAAAAATACATGGTAATTAGTGAAGCTCATAGCAAATTCATAACCATTTCTCAATCAGTTTTCTAACAATTGTTAGTATTTAGGTATAGGTAATGGGGGGGACATGGGGAAGGGGGGATGAGGGGGATTTGGGGAGAGAAAAAATTAAAATAGTCGGGAAACAGGGAGAGGGCATGAGGGACATTTATATGAATGTGTTTTTTTGGGGGGATCAGGGAGGTATTTTTGGGCAGCTAAGAAAGGAGATCCATCATCACCAAACTATTCAACATTTATTCCTTGTATTCCTTAAATGAGGTTTCAAATCCCAAGTGCAATTTAAACCATTTGGCTTAACAGTATTTAAAGAAAAAATCCAATAACTCTCTCTTTGTAACAACAAACTCTATAGCTGATCAGCGTTGGTAGGGTTCCACTGTAAGGGAGCATGCAGTTGCATCACAGCCCATCTTCACCACCAGCTGGTATGACAATGGGTATTGGTGAAAAGAAACTACAAATATGGGGAAGGAGTGGCAAAAATGGGAACTACTTAGAAACCTGCAGTTTGAGGTTCTAAGGCTAGCCAGACAACCCAGTTGTAAGTGCATCCCTCCATTCACCACATAAAGCACCCAGGTTTGTGACCTGAGCCATGAATCCCAGATGGGAAATGTACAGGGTGAACACTGTCCCCAAGGAATGGCTGAGACCTCCAGGTTGGGTTTACAGTATCAATCAGTGCTTTGGGTCAGAAATAGGACTTTGAAGACAGCTTTACAGTCCTCCCCTATGCACTGATATCATGCTGAGCTTCTGGGCCTTCCATTGGGCATGTTTTCCCTACTGCCAAGGAGAGTCTGATGTGTTGCCTTCACTGATGCCTGTCACTCAAGAGGAAACGAGCCTCAGGGGCCTGGATAGGAGGCTGTTGAGAGCTGACAGGTAACAAGTGGAAGCTGCCCATGAATGGGTGTCCCCTGCAGCAGGTACAAGGAGCCTGAGAATGGGGGATCTATGAAGGGAAGAAGGGAATCTGATACAACAGAAAGCAAAGTGAAAGGAATAAAACAAAAATGAGATACAGTATTTAGATTGATTGAATTGTGAAATATCACACAATGTCTTTTGGTTTGTTCTAGGATGACCATGATGGGGTCTTTGGCACTTGTCCTCAGCTGGGGGTCCCTGGGGCTGGAGACGGCAGCAGTTGTGGTATGTGACAAGTTTTGAAGCGATTTTTCTTGAAAGTCTTATGTAAGATCATTAAGGAGTTAAACAAAGATTATCTCTCTTAAAATGTTGGTTCACAGAAACATAGAAACATGAATTTGATAACAAATACAGACTGCTTGGTCTACTCAGTCTGCCCATTTTTCCCCCTACCTACAGTATAACTACAGACCCTAATCAGCCTCCAGCTCTTTCTCTCTACCCCCTTCCATTCTACTAAGATCCTGTTATGCATATCCCATGCATTGTTGAACCCTATCTCTGCCTTCACCTCCACCACCTCCGGTGGAAGGCTGCTCCAGGTATCCACCACTCATTCTGTGAAGAAGTGTTTTCTCTCATCTCTTCTGAATCTACTCCTCAACTTCATAGCATGTCCCCTTTTTCTTCAGCTCCTTTTCCTCTGAAAAATACTTCACTCCTGTATCTACTGTATTTATCCTGTAAGGTATTTAAATGTCTCTATCATATCCCCCCTATCCCTTCTCTCTTCCAGGGTGTACATATTGAGGTCCTTTAGTCTCTTGTTGTAGGTTTTTTTTTTTTGCAGACCCTGCACCATTTTAGTTGCCCCCCTCTGGACTGCCTCCACTCTGCCTGTGTTATTCCAAAGATGTGGCCTCCAGAACTGGACACAGGACCCATGGTGAAGACTTACCAACCATCTCTAAAGGGGCATCATCATCTCCCTCTTTCTGCTAGTGATACCCCTCCCTATGCACCCCAGCATCCCTTAAACTCTCCCAACAGCCTTATCCCACTGCTTAGACACCTGTAGGTCATCCAGTATGATTACCCCAGGTCTTCTTCCTGCTTGGTGTTCAATACCACTCCCCCCATTTTGTACTCTGCTCCTAGGTTTCTGTGCCCTAAGTGCATTATTTTCACTTTTTCACATTTAAACCCAGCTGCCATACCCCTGACCACTCTTGAAGTTTTTTCGGGTCTCTGCTCATCCTTTACACACACACACACACACACACACACACACACACACACACAGACCCCCCCCCCGAGTATCCACCCTGTTACAGATGTTGGTATCATCTGAAGAGAAGCAGACATTCCCTTCCAGCTACTCTGCAATGTCACTTATAGAGACATTAAAGAGGACCTGTCCCAGCACCAATGCTGAGGTGCCCCACTGGTCACCCATCCTTCCTTGGAGTGAACTCCAGTTACCACCACCCTCTGTCACCTATCCTATAACCAACTTTGTAGCTACTTTACCAAATTTGGACCCGCTCCTAAGCTACCCAACTTGTTTACTTTGAAGAGTAAGTAAAAGAAAGGCAAATATTTATATTGCAGTCTTTTAAGTGGAATCATGTCAAAAGCCATACTGAAATCTAAGTAGGCCACGTTCACTGCTCCACCCTGATCTAATACCTTAGTCAAACAGTTAAAAATCTCTTGTCAGATTTGTTTGACATTAACCCCCATGAACCCATGCTGCCTTGGGTCTTGTAGCCTACTGGATTCCAGATATCCTTTCCTTCAGCAGTGATTCCATTAACTTTTCCCACCATCAATATAAGACTGACTTGCCAATAATTACCAGCCTACTCCATGCTACCACTTTTGTGAAGTGGGACTACTGTACATCTGCCCTCCTCCAGTCCTCCAGAACCATTTCTGTTTCCAGTGAGCTGTTAAATAGGACTGTCAGAGGTGCAGCCAGTACCTCCCTGAGTTTGCTCCATACCCTTGGATGCATTCCATCTGGACCCATTGCCTTGTCCACTTTCAGATTAGCGAGTCCCTCAGATTCCTAACAAAATGTCTCAAACTGCTAACTGAGAGATATATTAAGTCAGATTCAGTGTCCTATTGTCTTATGAACCAGTGTTCAGTGCCTGCGCTGCTAGCTGACAAACTGTAGTCTGTATTAGAAGACTGAGACATACCACAAGACTTTTGACTTTAAAGACTTCCAGGAGTACAGTACCACAATTCCCATTGCACATGTTAATACTGAAAAAAAGTGTGTTAGCTCAATACCCACAAATTTTGATGTTTTTTTTTAGCTCCTCTTTAAAAGTATTTGGTTGCCACATTGAGCAGTGAACTTTGCACTCTCTATGCTAATTAGATGCAAAGTACATTGAGAAGTTTTAGGGAGGCAGTATAGTGCAGTGGTTTAAGGCTCTGAGCTACAAATCTGGAGACCTGGGTTTGAATCCCACAGTCCCACTTGCATAATTTGTGACTCTGAGCAAGTCACTTAACTTTCCTGTGCTCCCAGATTGCACCTGTAAACAAGCCTTCAGCTTAGTGTGTCTTACCTAGTTATACAATTGGAAAAAAAAATATCATAGTAACTCTTTTTGGCCTCAAATAGTTACAATGACCTTAGCATGTGCTTTGCACAAGTAATAATATCATCCGAGAGGGTGGGCAATATTGGACTTAGTCAGACTGCCCAGGGGTATAATGAGGTCTGACAGCTCCGTCAGAGGACCTTATAGCCCCTGGAAAGTCCAGTATAGCCCATAATGCACACCCTGAAGGGTATTATTGTGCCTAGAGAATGGGTAATTTCTTTACATTTAAAAATGTTGTTTAAATTACTTTTAAAAATAGATATAATGAATAAAAAAATGTTTTTGCTAAAGTAGTCCTTCCACATCTGAGCTGTTACCTCCAGTTGTCTCTCCACCATACACACATATACACATTCTATTGTACTAATCACCCTCACCCACCACCACAAGAGTCTTTAGCTTCTGTCAAACTGTGATCTAGTGAGAGTAATGTGAAATGAAAAAAAGAACACTTGTCTACTGCCTCTGGTTGCGTTACTGAATCTGCCGCTGTCTTGACCTCCTTCGTTCTTGTGTCTGTATTGCAACTGACAGCATGGGTGGTAGAGCAACAGCTGTGATAAGGACAGCGGTACTTTTATAGATTGGTATTCTGCAGATGGAGGCACGCTGCTGGCTTGCAGCGCCCAAGGAAGCAGGCGAGCAGCTGGAAAATGAGGGAGCGATGAGTGGCTGAGTTGGGAGTGGGATTGATGGTGCTATGTGACAGTGCTATGTTCAAAAAATATATTTTTTTATTTAAAAATGTAAGGGGTGGTGTGAAGGGGGACATTACTTAGTAGGTCACTCTTGCTAAGTGAGACAAAAAATGGCTACAGATTTTTAAAATTTCTATTGCACACTAATATTTTGAGTAAAAAGGCTGACAGAGATTGGGACTCATTATTTCCTGATCTCTGTTGCCTGATACTGGACTGGTAGGTTGGCTGCCTGAGCCAATCTGGTTGAAGGATTATGCAGATTCATTTTCTAAGCCTAATTCACACAAGTGGTTTGGAATTCATTGCTTAGCATGCAACCAGATGCTTATAATGGATCTTATAAAACATCAATATTAGGGGTTGCTGAACTTACCAAAAAAGGTTTGCTGAACTTACTAAAAGGTTTTAGACATTAACATGCAAAGGGGATGGGGGCACTCCTGACAGTGTTCTATGTCATATGAGCAGTGAACCTTTAAATATGCATCTCCTTGTATAGTTTCTTCTGCTGTTACGGAACAAATAAAATAATCTGTTTGTGAGAAATACCTAATGGTTCTTGTGTAAATGCACACAGTAGTGTGTATGTGTGAGGAGTAATCCATAAGAAGCAAAGTACTTTCATAAGCACTTTCATCTGTAATCCATGGAACTCAACAACATTCTTAATGAAAGCACAAATACTGATAATACTGATAAAAGAAAGGCATGTTCGGGGGAGCACATACCAGAACACTTCCTGGCACTTTCACAGAGAGAAAGAAAAGAGGGTGGCCTTACCTGCTGACGTCTTCTCTCTATACAGGCCTTCCCTTACCCTGTTAGCATCTTTCCATTACAGATGGTGCTCTTTTTGCAGGTGGCATCTCCACTGGTCTCCCAAAATTGGGGGGGGGGGGCTGTCATTTTCTCAGAAGCAAAAAATACGGTGAGAAAGTGGTCTTAATTTATTATTTAAATAATCACTCTCCACAACCATAATCACAGGAACAGTAACATTTTATTTTGGATGCGGAAATGATTGTGTCCAAATCTTTACTGTAAATAACTAGGAGTAGCTCCTTGGGGCTGAGAGATGGTAGAAAAGAGTACAACAGCTTTCACAGGGCACATTTAAGTCGAATACAGCAACCTAGATTGTCATGCAGGCCTAGAGCATACACCACTCAGGCTCTGCTTTTATCTTTCCCTTGGGCAGAGATCTCAAACTTATTTAGAACAGCTATTTAGAACAGCTTTCCTTCCAAAACAGACCTTTTCACACTTCATCCTCCTAGCTGAGCCAAACTTGACCTGGGACCGATTGCAGCCTAAGCGTCTCATGGTTGCCCCCAATAATTCACCCACACCAGTTCTCCTGAGCCATGAAATGGTGCGTTTACCTCCTTTCACTCTCTGGCCCTGCTCCAGGCTGAACTAAACATAGCGGCGGCTCCACCCTTTCAAATTATTCCAGTTCCCCAGGAGTTACGGCCCTTAGTGGGTCTGATGAATCTGCCCCCAGGGCCTGCACCAGACATGAGCACGGCAGGCCCCATAGCAAATCCCAGGCTGCACTCCCCTTTCTGATACTGCTCCTATTGGCAGCATGCCTAACGGGTATGGCCCACTGAATCTGCCACCTCCAGCAGCCCTGCTCCAGCCCTGCCATCACTGCGGCAGCCCCACTGCCAGGATACCTCTTACCAGAAATGGGGTACCGGGACCCCTGCATTGCAAAGGGGATCTGGCACCTTTCCAATTTTCCTTTCTGCTTTCAGCCTTCCCCTCCTCTTGCAGTTGGTGAAATCTCTTTCCCGGACCCCTATGGCCACAAACTCCTGCCAGCCCTCCCTCGGAGACCAAACCCCCGCATCGCACTGACACTGCACTTGCCGACTCCTCGGCCAAGGGGCCCCTCGGGACACTGGCCCTGCTCACTACTGCCGAATCCTCCTCTCTCCATCACCCCTGGGGGACCAGGGCTTAAATAGCAGTTGAAACACTGCCCCCTGGTGGCAGTAAAAATATAATGGCCTGAAAGCACTACTGGAAAAAAGGGGCCCTACAACAGAGAGGGGGAGATCCACACGAAGGCTAGTAAGCCCACCCAGCGAAGGGGGGTTTGCATAGGTACCTCCAGTCCTTGTTCCACCATCTAGCCAGTATCTGAGCCTTCCCTGGCTTCAGGTAAAGGTCTCTGGTCCCTGGTCTGTGCCTCAAATCACTGTTCTGCATGGTGCATATAGTAGAGCCATACCCTTTGAGTCATGTGTCATGGTCCTTTGAGCCATGTGTCATAGACCTTTCATGGTGAAAGAAAAAATGGAAGACAGATTATAGTAAGTGTGGTCAAACATATTAGTTAAAGGTGCATGATTTCCATCACCTTAACACTTAAATCTGGCAAACTGTAATCCCATTAAACCTTGCAGTTGTTGCCACACATATCCTAAATGAATGTGTCCAATATTCTGCTGTGTCTAGCCCCACCCCTACCAGAGCATTCCCTAGTACATGATGGAAATGGTATTGTGTAGGGGGAGACCCACCATCATGCCTGAAGAAATCCCCCCCACCTCAGGCAGGGCTGCTGTTATGTATTCTAAAATCCCATTGCTCCACAGGCCACTCAACCCTTTCTGGGGCCTGAATCATGCACCAGAATGCATAGTCTGACATATCCATCTTGGACTTGGCCAAGCACATGAACACCCTGGCGTCAGTTGAAGTTACACCTGTTCTCTGTAACCCACAGCTCTAGGAATTGACCTTGTCCCCGCACCTAATTCTAAGAGCTGGAAGACTCGATACAAGGCAACCATTAAAGGCTATGTGAAATATCAGGGCCTCATAAGGTGAGAAACATACCACTCTGAGGGTGCCCAAACTGTCTCAAACAGTGTTAGTCTAATCGTGCACCTCACATCTGCTTGTCTCGTACCCCCATGATGGGATGGTAGCAGAGGCTTTGAGAATGTTTCAGAAGATATGCAAGATGTTTGGGGTTCTCTTTGCAAAAGAGAAGACCAGTTATATCAGACTGATTCTGCTGACTTGCAAGCTGACTTTTTTCTAACTACCAATCCCAGAATCCCCTGCAGTTGATGTCAGAGGAGGGCTGTAGCAGTGGGAGATTAAATAGCCTGTTGTGCATGTTAGAGCTTTTATAAGTTCCAGTCAGATGTTTGCTGCTCCTGCTGTTCTCCTCGGGCTAAGTACTGTCCTCTGTGAGATGTTACCACCCTAATACCCAGTCACCGGCTCCCTTATGGGTTTGGGGAGAGCAAGCTGGTAGGGCACTGCCAGGTGGGGGGTCCACTTGACCACCAGGTGTTATTTTATACATTAATTTTGGGGACATCAGGATCGGGGATGCGAGCCACTGGACTACCAGGGAAAAGGTGCTAAGTATTTTTTATTCTAACAATGATCCAGGATCGGGGGGGCACTAGACTACCAGGGTTTTCTTGTATACATTACTGCCAGGGATGGCAGGGATCAGGAAGTGGGACCACTATACCACCATGGGGGATTCTATTACTCTAATTTTGGGGACATCAGGAAGGGGGGACCGCAGCTCATTGTTGCTACCAAGTCAACTCCCCTGGTGGTGGAGGGTACCTAGAAATTTCACCGCCAGGGGAGTTTTGTGAATCACAATTCAGGGGATTTGGCAGCCTGCATCTGCCGCGAGCCCCTGGCGCTATGCCACAGCACAGTGTGTGGTGCAAGGATGGTACAAGCACTGTCAGGTGCAAGTTGCATGTGGTTGGCACAGCCTACATTTGTGAATTCCTCCAAGGGCATCGTTTGGTGCAAGGGGCACTTTACACCAATCATTGGGATGTAAGCACCTTGCACAGCCCTGGGAGCTTTGAGAATCGGGCCCAAAATGTCTATGTACTATACATACTGTAACTCCTCACTGAATGGCACAAGGATGCAGGTTTACCTACTTGAAATATTTTTTAACACCCTTTCTAATGCATAAACAGATTACTTGTACGTTAATGAAAGCCAGGGACTAGATAATACAGCACAAATTTCTAAAATGCTTTACTGTATTAAAACTTCATTATTAATGAACATTCAGCGCTGCTGTTTAAATTTTGATATTGTTCTACACTGGATAGGTAAGCATGACTACACTGTAGAGGAACCAATATCCAATTATATAAATTTCGACATTAATATGTCATTATTATGTTATTGTTAACTGAAAATGTACAGAAAAAAAGACATTCATATGTATGAAGTTCAGGTTCAGAGTCTCAGGTATGGCCAGAGTGCATGCATTATTCTATGATTTGGGTATATTGGATGGACCAGCCTCTCTAACTATTTAAAATATAATCAAATATATATCTATTTGATTTTAGACCCTGTTGCCTTAAGGAAGTCAGCTTATTGGTGAAATATTAGCATTAAAAATATACTTGCTTCACTGGGTCGTCATCTCTACTTATATCATGTTTATAGTTGGACAGCGTGTGGGAATTGGACACCTTACAGTTTGTCACTTTTTAGGTCTGGGAGCCAGGAGGGCAGCACTAACTGATACTAATGCACAGTGCATATCAGTCCATGTTTGCACAGTTTATCATTTATATTGTGCATAGCATGGGTCAGCTCATGTTTATACAGTGCTTATCATGTTCCTTCCTATCGTTGTGCTCTTCTGTTGTACTATTACATTAAATTTTGTTTTGTATGCTTGAATCTCCCTAAATCATTCCCTCTGGAGACATCCGGAAACAAGTTGTTTCACAACTCTGAATTATTCCTGATCAAAATATTTCCCTAGTGGAACTATCCTGACAAAAGCAAATGAAAATGTGTGAAATGAAAACTTGTTTATTATATTTAACTATTATACTTGCATGTAGTTTCATATTTGTTGATAATTGGCTTTTTAAAGACTTTTTTTGGGGAGCTAGTACTTCCTGCAGTGTTAGCCTTTTTTTATATAGCATTTTCTCTTTAACTTGCCTGTGCTCTCCTTTTTCAGACTGAACCTCTGGGGATTACCCAGACCCAACAGCCTCTACCCACCCCAACAATGGAGCAGTAACCCCAAATGCCCTGACCACTGACTACTTGAAGTGAGATCAGTGGACCACAAGTAAGCCTGCATTAGCAGAGCAGAGGTGGTGAGTAGCACTTTTGGGCAACAGGAAATCATAAGGTAACCAGGGTCCAAACCATGCACGACTTTAAATGTCAGCAAGCAGATCTTGAAGGTGATACACCACTGTATCGGCAGCCAGTGCAGAGTGCACAGGACTGGCATGATGCGTTCACTTCAAGAAGTTCTTGTCACCAGCTGGACCACAGCATTCTGGATCAGCTGCTGGCACTGGATCACACCTCCAGGTAACCCTACATACAGAGCATTGCAGTTACGTAGTCTAGAGGTGACAAAGGCGTGCACTGTCATCACCAAATTGATGGGCACTAGATGCGGCTTGATCCAGGCAATACTATATAGATAGTAAAAACGATTGCGTGCTAACAGCCAACACCTGTGCTTCTTCTGTCAGCTTGCAGTCCATAATAACCCCCAGATCCTTTACCGCAGCAAAAACTCAAAGTGTATTGCCATTCAAAGATGGTAATAAGGCATCTGCATTAGTCATGTAAATGCCTTATTGCTTTTTTTCCTTTTTTAGATAATTAATGAAGAAGACCTATGGTTGAAACCTTAATTCTTACTCTGTTTTCTATTTTCAGCATACATTTACTGTAATATTACCATTTGGTTTTGTTCTCAGACCACACATTGACACAGCACCTTGTTGTTTTTTGTAACATTAGTCATTGCTTACCCACACCAAGCTGATTCAATAATCACTACCTCTGCCTTACCAAGGTTGAGGTTCAGCCAGTTAGAGGTCATCCACTCATGGTCGCCTGAAGGCACTGCCCTAGCACCAAGGCCACATTACTCCCATCAAGTGTATAAGGCAGGTAGAATTGAGTATCATCTGCATAACAGTAAAATTTAACAACATACATATTATGCCCTCACCCAGTGGTAACATATATACAGTGAATAACCTAGAAGCAAGAATCGAGCCTTGAGGAAACCCATAGTTGAGCACTGCCGCTCCAGAGATGACATTACCTACAGCTACCAGCTGCTTCAAATCCTCCGGGATGTAGGACTCAGATCAGTTTAAAACAGTGTCAGCAAGCCCCACAGGCAATCCAAAAGCACACCATGGTCCACTATAACAAATGTTGATGAGAGATCTAACAGGACCAAGATGGAACAAAGCCCTTAATCTCTTGCAGTGAGGAGATCATGGAACCCTGTGATCAGAGCAGTCTTAGCATTGTAACAGGGTCTAAATCCCTGTTGGAGAGGCTTATGGATGCTATATGGTTCCAGATGAGCTTCCAGGTGTGCCGCCACCACCTTCTTGATCACCTTTCCCAGAAAGGGAAGGTTCGAGACAGGTCTGTAATTCACTAAATTGTTAGGGTCCAGAGATGGTTTCTTCAAAAAGGGTTTAACCACCACCCTTTTCAGAGCAGCTGGAGAAAGACCATCTGTCAAGGAGCACCTAACAATCTCAGTATAAATTGGCCCCAGGAATTACAAGCAACCAAACAGCAATAAGGTTGGCCTGGGATCCAATACAGAGCAGATAGGGTGCAATCCGGAATTCAGCCACAGCACCTCCTCTTGTACAACTGGGTGCAACTCTGCCCAGGTTGGGAGATTTTCAGTGCCCCCTCCCCCCATCAACCAAACACTGCCAGCCCATGACAGATCACCTGAGAAGATCCCAGTTCACACAGAGGACACCTTGTCATGAAAGAATCGGCTGACCTCCTTGCACTTTTGTAAGTAAAAAAGCTTGATCAAAGAGGAGTTCCATGCACAAGTTGTTACTTTAACAGTTCCCAGCAAGCATTGCCATGTCCTGCCAGAAATGCTTAACTTTTTAAATACGTAAAATAAAAACCCAAGGAGTAGTTTGTATTATAGATATGGGCACATCTCAGGAGCATAAAGCATGAGGCAAACTTCCCAGAATAGCGCACACCCTGTCATGTCTTAGTGCATAACTGGTGTAGAAGCACAAAAATTAACATGTAACCCCTAGGTAGTGCTATCCCAAGGGCTACTACCCCTGCCTGCTTGGCTAGTAGTAGGTTAAGGGGCCTGGGTACTGAAACAGGTGCCTCCACCCAGAGGTCAGGGTTGTTAGTGGTCAAGCTAACCTGGGCACAGCCCTCTGGAACACTGTAACCCCCCCCTTCCCTTCTAGTGGCCTGAACAATATACAATAATTACTTTCACAATGACACTTATTCACCATGCAATTACCCACAGTGTTTGCACTTACCACCAGGGCTGGTTCCTCTAGCTCGACCTTGAGGACCCCCTGTAAAACAAGGTTATGCACAGCAAATAGCAACAGTACAGTACTCTTGGCACAAACTGGAGCCACAGTCAGGTTAAATGCAAAAAGAGTTAGATCTGATTTATTCAGGAAACTTGAACGGGGGGTGTTGTAATCAGGTTGATTTGCTTAAAGGTTATATCAATCAGACAGTTATGAATGCACTTCAGAGTCCCTACACAGTCACACACTCTGGGTACCCAGGTAGGAAGACAGTGGACTAGCCAGGAGTGTTGCCCGGGGTAGGCCGGCTCGCAGCTGGTTGGGGCCCTGTGATGGAAGAAAGCAACATGCACAATGCACACTATTTGTAATCCAGAGCCAGAGGGCTCAGTTCGTGACAGAAAAGACAACAAAGCAATCAGATGACAACACTTTAGATTTAGCTGTTGTTGCAGGGAGCTACCCTGATGTTTACTCATGATACCCAATACAGGACACAGGCAGGACGAAATCGAGACAGCAGGTTGTTGAACTGGAGTGCCAGGAAAAGCAAGGCCCACACGAATCACCGAGGCGTCATTCCTGTTCAAAGCGTGAGTAGGGGGCTGATCCCCAGGCAAGTCTCTCGTCGATGGCTTTCTCTATGCAGCAGGTAGTCTGGCTAGGCCAGTGTGGCAAAGCCCAGACCCAATGGAGATGAATACGGCTTCAGTCTGTGGGAGCTTGATGCAGCCTCCAGCAAGCAGAACACAGTTCAGCACACAGTGTGGAACCAAATCACGACCCACTAACAGCACACAGCACATTTACATGAAAGAAATTCTACTGTACCAGGCAGATTGCTATCCGGTCGCAATTACAGAGTCTCTGCATAAACCAGAAGTTCAAAGGAGGCTGGAAATCCTGACAGGCTGATCACATTCAGCAAATCTTCGTTCTTCTTCAGATTAAAGCCTGGTCACAGTTCTGTGGCTTAAATCATCCTCACAATTCCGGACTCAGTCTGAATAAACTTCAGTTTCCCTCTCAGGAACAGCAGGGAGACAGGCAGGCCAAAACTCAGCCCTTTCACAGTTCTCCCGCACGAATCTATACAGGATTACTGCTCGACTATCTCGAGCTGTTACTCCTTCACTTCCCAGCTCAGATCTGAACTGAAACTACAAGCAGTCCAAAAGGTTCGGTTGGCTGATTCCTCTGTCAGTCACAACAAGGGCTCCCCCTCCAGGTTCATTTAGGCACCAAAAGCCCAAAACTACAATTCCTACAGAATTTTGCTCCCCCACAAAGTCCCTGGGGACAGGCTCCATTTTAGAGTCCCCAAAGGTACTGATTGGCCCTTTTCAGCAGTCCAGGACCAAGATGGTGGAGATAAACAGAAATGTCCATGCTGCAAAGAAGGCAGGTTAGACAAACTGCAATATAATTACTATTCTAATATATGATCAGCAAACAAGTATATCTTCTAACAGGGCTCCCTCCCAGATTAATTATGACTGCAATCCAGGCAGCTCTTAAATAGCCAGTACACAGAGGCTATACAGGCACTCTCTGGCAATACTTTTAAACTGCTGAAAACACAGGACACCAGCCTGGCAGTGAGCATTTAGGCAAGCTCAAGGAAGACTTTTCGGGAATCCCCATTTGTAAGGGGGTTACAAACAGCATTTAGCAAATACTTTTCATCAAAAGATGACTCAGGTACAATGTGAAAAAAACAACACTACTATCTAAATAAATTGAATTCAAACACATCAGACAGACTACAGCAGAATACACTGTAATGAGCAGGGACACTGTATAAATCAACAGCTTACTGATTACCTAAAACTGATCAAAATTTAGGAAAGGCATCTGATGAGAAACACTTTGTGCAAATCTGTCTGTACATGAGCTTCAGTGGTGGCCAGAAGCATGCTGAATTCTGCCACGTGCCGAAAATGGGCAGACCACGTGCCATGGCACAGAGCAAGTAACAGAATAATAGGATTTTTTTGTTTTTATGTTTGATTGTGCTCATGCGCAAGAAACATATAGTACAATTTTAGGGCTTATTGTCGATAAAAAGCGGTGGCTTTCCAAAAGTTGTTGTAGGGCAGTTCAAAGGTCAAGAAAAGTTGCTGTAGTATCATTCTGATGTCACCACGATACTACAACAACTTTTCCCCTTGGAGCTGCTGCCTGACTGGCGGAAACAGCGCTGTGCTCCAAAAATGAATAGAGTAAAATGGTGGCAAAGGTTAGCGAGTGTTTTGGAGAGTGGTGGATTCATGTACTAGCAAGCATACCTCTCAATTGTCCCTGATTTTCAGGGATGTCTCTGATTTCGCTTCAAAATTATCCTCTGTCCCTTGTAACATTTGAGTTTTTGTGACAGAACAGATGGGATTAAAAGCACAAAATAATATCAAACATTAAAGTAACAGACTTGTTCTTTTTCTTCAGAAAATGCATCTTAAGACAAATCCCTTTATTCTATCAGCTTTCTGAGAGAATAGTACCAGTTTTTAAGATGTGTCCCTGATTTGGGGTCTTTGTCCCTGATTTTTTTTAGCCTTGTCCCTGATTCATGAGGCAAGAAGTTGAGAGGTATGCTAGCAAGTGGTTTGGAGAGTGGTGGATTCATGTAGTTTGGACACAGGCATACTTGACTTCATGTGTTCAATCTACCAGAGCAGCAGTTTTCTTTTTTTTTAATCACTGGGGTGCTGTAGATCATTGGGGTCGAGAGCAGAGTGAAACTGCACTGAGGAACGTGATGTTTAGAGTCGGGAATCAGGAGCATAGCGGGACTTAATCATGGACCTGGAGCAAGTGAACACGAACACAAGGTATGAATCCTTGTGAAAGTAAAGTTTTCCACATTCTGGGGAACCATATACTATACAAAATAGTGTATGGATGGCTATACACAACTAAGGCTGTGTTTCTATCTCAGGCTGTGATGACATCATTCAGATCTCTCTAGCTTTGCTCTTGAGGTCTGTATGCCATCATCACATTCCCTCGATAGAAACACAGCCTTGTTGTGTATGGCCACTCATACACTATTCCATATGTTGTGACAGCTTGCTGGAGAAGCAGGTTGTGGAGGTGCGGTCGTGTTGTGGCCAGTACCGCCACTGCTTTTGGGGGCTTGTGTCTGTGGCACCAGTAAATGAGCATGCTGTCTATGACAGCAGCTCAGAAGCATGCCACCAACCTGAAACAATTTCACCGCTGCAATGAGAGTGTGCCCTCTCATTGCAGGGTGTGCCTTGCCTGGTGTTATATTTAAATAAACATGGTGGCGGCTGTCATTGTTCACCTCTCACAGTCCCACAAAAGCCAACGTGGGGGTGCCCATTCCCCCTGTCGGCATGCCCCCTCCCCAGTTCATTTGCCAATGGGGGAGCCCAATCCCCATCAGCACAATGTCACCCCATAATTTGTCTGCCAAGAGGGGTGTCCAGTCCCCCTCAGCATCATGCCCCTCCAAACACAGACCATTTTCTTTGTTGACAGGGTGCTCTATCCCTGTCAACTCCAGTCTCCTCTCCCCAAAAATACAGGTGGAATACTGGGAGCCCACCCTAGCATGTCAAATGTACCTTTAAAACAAGAAAACCTTCCCACAAAGCTTTTTCTTTTTTTAACCTGTAAACAAGAAAATGGTTCCTCGTTGTCTGCTGTGTCCTCCTCCCCCAACCCACACCCACCCTCTATGCACCCACCTCCCCACACACACCCCTCACCCCATACTTACCTCCGGAGCCTGGCGCAATGATCTTCGGTGGAGCAGATACACATCTGCACTCTTCACAGCCGACCACGAACTGAAGACATGCCAGCAAGCTAATGGCATAAATTGGGGGTTTTCAACTTAGGTGGCTGTCTCAGCCATTTTTGCAGTGTTTAGCACAAAATTTTTAACATGAGATTCTTTGGAACCCACCTCATGAACTCAGTCACTGTTATGTCATTATTTGGTCCTGAAAGGTGATTTTGCGGTCACTGTGCTGAATCACCATCTAAGACCTATTAATGAAAGGACAGTGTCACTGTTCATGAGGTGGGCTCCCAAAAAGCCTGTTACAAATTTGGTGAAAAAAATTCCCAAAAATGACTGTTACGAGTGTACATTGCGCAGTTCCCACACACACTCGTAACTTCGAGAATTTTTAATAGTTTCACTCCAGATTTTTAACATTGTCATTTTTCCACACCTCCTTATGAACAGTATAGCTGTCATTTTTCACATCCTGCCCAAAACGTGTTTTTGCACATCTGGCACACAATGGCACGCTCGCTGTGAGAAATCAATGTTCGGGACAGATTAAGAAGATCACAGTGACAGTGTTCACAAGGAGAGATCCCAAAAAGCCCATGTTGTACATTTGGTGAAAAAATTCCCCAAAATGGCTGCGTTACCAGAGTGTGGTGCGCAGTTTCTACACATGCTCGTAACTTCTCCAGTTTTTTATATTTTTACTCCAGATTTTCAACATTGTCATTTTTGCACACTGCCTAATGAACAGTTCAGCTGTCACTTTTCACATCCTGCATGAAACATGTTTTCGCACCTGTGGCACACAATGGGCACGGTTGCTGTGTGAAATAAAATGTTTGGGACAGATTAAGAACATCATAGTGCCACCGTTTATGAGCGGAGGTCCCAAAATGCCTATGTTGAAAATCTGGTGTAAAAACTCCACAAAATAATTGCATTACGAGTGTGTGTTGCACAGTTTCTATGCATGCTTGTGACTTCACCAATTTTGTTATATTTTCACTCCAGATTTTTAACATTACCATTTTTTTTACACCTCCTCATGAACAGTACAGCTGTAATGTCTCACATCCTGTTCAAAATGTGTTTTCACACCTGTGGCACCAAATGGCACAGTCACTGTGCAAAATCACCTTTCGGCTAATGAACTGATAGTGTCACTGTTCATGTGGTGGGGTCACAAAACGCCCATGTTGAAAACTTGGAGTGAAAATACCAAAAAACTCCCAGGGCATTAGGGTTTCCAACTATAATGCCCTACCATGTAGGGACTGACAGGGGTCAGCGGTGTGACTTGGGATTGTTGACAGTAATGTTCAAGCCATTCCACCCACTCCCACCACCCTGCAGCTAGTGATAGATATTGAGATGTGCCTTGGACTCTTTGGCCCCAAAGTTCACCCCATTCTCCAATACTGCATCCATTTCAGTGTATTTCCTTATGGAATGGGGTGAGTGTAAAGCCCGAGCACCCCAAGGCACACCTCAACACTTGCCAGTGTCTGCAGGGTAGGGTGATGTGAAATGGCGTGAGCGTTATGGGCGATGACCCAAAGGCACACCTCAATGCTTGTCCATCTCTGCAGGGTGGGGGTGAAGTTGTCGTCACTTCAATACTTCACTGTCATTCCTATTCTGCATCTGTCTAACTCCTGCACTTCCGATGCTAATACCAGCAAGTAAACATTCAGCATTGACAAATGTTTGTTCCAGTTGTCTTTAAATGCTTGCCACAGCACACATGATGAGGTCTGCCAGTCCAGCAATCATAAACACACAACATGCCGCTGATCAGAACTATAACTGTGGGATGTGACTATCATGAGGACAGAGGATGGAAGATGGACCATTACAATTGATTCTGTGTCTCAACTCCTATGACCCTGCCCTCCTATGTATGAGATGGAAGTAGCACTGGATAGAAAATTTCAAGTGTTTGGCAGAAAAAGTAAAGACAGGAAATTTAGCATTTAAATGGATAAAAGGTATCCACAAGGAAGAAGCAGTAGTAGATCCAAGAGCCTTTTATTGGGGCTTACAAAGTGATTGGAGTTGCACATACTATTTTATAACTTATTTTGTCTTGCTTTTATTTAGTTTATGTTGACTAGGAAAGGAGGGTTAGGCAATACTACCTATTTTCAGCCTTGTCCTAGATGAAAAGGAACTGACATTGAACCAGGTTAAGCTGTTGATGGTATTTCAGTGAATGGATGAAATTTAGCCTGTTCACCAGGGTAATTCCTTTACTCTTTTCAAAAAGCACCATGGGATCTTTAACATCCACCTGAACAACCACCAGAAAAGACAAACCTCAGTTTAACATCTCATCTTAAGGACAGTACACCTCAGCAGAATACCACCCCCTTAGTACTGCCCTTGGGTGCCAGCATTTATGGTATGAGCCTAGTCCTAGTGTGGGACTAGAACCCATGACCTTTTGGCCTAGAAGCAGATGTGCTGCCAACTGAGCCATACTGGCTTAACCAGGATAACCCACCTGAGATGCAAATTCTCCTTCTCGGGGGGGGGGGGGTGTTCTGCTTCTACCCATTACCACAGCTGGGTGGACTGGAGCACTGGAGAAAGAGTGAGTTGCTAAGGGTCATGCAGTGTGTATTTCTGTCTCATAGTCCATGATTCATGGCCATAGTCAGAAATATGCTGATCACTACAAAGATAGCCCCCATTCCAATTGCATTATGTCAGCCTGGTGCTCACATTTCAGGACTCACGTGAGAATCCCATTCTCTCAAGTGGAAGTGGAATGCACTGGGCCACTGCGCTGACCCCTTACCCACTTTTTTCCATCATGTCTGTCTGACATTCAGTTTCTTTTTCAGACTATCAAGTGTAATTCTGCAGGGAGTGTGTTATTGCCATTTCCATCACTAACCCTGCCTTTTCTAGACACAACTGGCTCTGAATTCTTGCCTCTGGAGGCTATTCTTTCCCAGTAGGTGGCACTGTGGATATATCTAGAGCCTTCCTCCTACCAGGATGGTCTCTGCTTTTTCTCCTTCTGACTACACTCCAGAACAGTGGAGCTGCAGTGTCTACCCTCTCTACCCAGCCTGTCATGTTCCTTGAGGCAAGATAATTTAATTGGCTGAGTTCCCATCCCAAGTCACTGCTTTCCTTTCTCCCATCTGTCAGATTTAATTAATGGCTGCAAAGAGTGCTTTTTCATCTTCATTTGCTGGCTCTACCCTGTGAAAATACTCTGTTTTCTTGTTCGGGAGAGGGGGTAACACCAGGAAACAGATACTGTAACTATTTTATTCACATGTCTTTCTGAATGAAATTTTTTTAAATGACATGATGAATTTAGAGCTGGTAAAAACTGAGGGACTGGCACAGCTGAAAACTAAAGCCTTTTCTTAATCCAGAAGCCAGATGAAGAATTCTTTTCTCTGAAGCACTTAGTGTTGGCAAAAACAGTTTAAAGAGACAGTCATCCTCCATTGATTTATAAGAGTCAGGTGCTGGTATCTTCACTCCACACTGAATTTTAGCCCTGGAAAAGGTTGACTGCGATATTGACTGCACTGGGGTCTGAAGGCCTCTGCACATAATGTCCACAGACCAGGTATAGTGTAGGTAGATGTAAATCAAGTTTCTCCATGCTGTGGAGATCAGTTTAGTGCAGGAAAAAGTGGTGAGGAACAAACAGTGATGGTGACTGATGGTGCTGGCTTCTCCATACTAGTTTAGTGCTAGTGAAAGTGGTTAGGAATAAACAGTACTGGAGACTGCAGCCTTCTGTTTATTCACAAAGGGTTGAGTTGGGAGCAGGTACCATGTTGGCTTCTCCACGGTGTGATGAGTTTACTGCTATAGTAAGGTTAGGGACTGACAGCATTGGAGAGAGACTAAAACACTGTTATATATTGTGTACAGATGTATTGTACACAGGGGCATGGATATGGTTCATTATCCACACTCTGGCACTTCCACTGGAACAATGTTATTGGCCAAAGTTAAGCTAAGCTCGTCCCACCACTCAGGCGGTATATCCCCCGACTCCGCCCTGTGGTGTCAGATCTTTCTTTCCACTGGAAGAACAGGTCACCTCCTTCACACTCCGCTTAGGATTTTTCTGCACCATAGGTGAACCTTTCTTTTCAAAGTTGTTGAAGTTATGTGCCTGTAGTTTCACAGTTCTTTCGACTCCACCTGTTGACCAGTGATAGAACACAAAATAACGGGATTCAAATGCTATGTTCAGTGCGACCAGAAGATGTCGGTCACTGATCCGCACATGTGCATGTACTGCCTGGGCAGGCAACACAGCATGACTGGGTGTGACCTATGCTTATCCATGTTTCCTGAGTCCCTCGAGAACAGGAAGCTCCAACTCTTCCTTGGTTAGCCTTCTGAAAGGGATCCAAAGGATCACCCTAAGAGCCACATAAAAACCTTGGCTGCAGCCAAGTCTGCTGCACAGCTTGCAGCTCTTGAGGCAGAAGCAACCCTAGTCTTGGTGCCGTTCCCACCTGGGGCCAGCATTGGAGAGTCTTTCACAGACCAGTTCCCTGACATTTGTCAGTCCCTCTAGACCTTGGTCAAGAGCCCTGCCCTTCATGGTTCAAAATCTGCATGCTGCCAGCACTAATCATGGGATGGGAGACATTGGAGTCCTCCTAGTCCCTCGACTTCCTGGACAGTGGTCAAGCGCCCCTTGCCCAAGGGGTAGGTCAGGCAGGTCAAGAGATTTTCAGCTCCGCCGTCGAGCCTGTTGACCTCTACTCCAGTCAATCAGGCTGTCAAGATTTTTCTCGACCAGATAGACAGGTTGCTGGATGAAGCTAAGGAGTCAGAGCCTCGTAGACCTCAGTACTCCCTGCCCTCACTCAGGTAGAAGTGGACCGATCGGTGACCCCAGTCAATCCTTCCATGGGACCAGCCTCCTCCCAGGTCTGGATCTTCAATGCCCTTGTTGCTCAACATTGGTTGGCGTGTCATCTACAGCCAGCTGAAGGAAGACCCCTCTAGCTTTTGGCCAGGTGGTCAAAGATCAATGTCACAGTCAAGACTGAGACATTTGTACTCTTGATCCTGCTCAACCAGGAGGCATGACCATTGACATTTCTCATCATCCTCATCACCAGATAAGGAGAGGCACTGGTGTAAGAAGAGCCAGTGCCCGAAGGAGTTCCTCTGGCAGCAGTGGGCCATCACTGGGCAGGATAGGTCTCTACCTCAAATACCTCCAGTCCCCTGGCAGCCGCCAGAGGTTGCCCCACCAGTCCAAGTTCTGCAGGTGCTCCATACACCTGCTTTTCTGCTAGTTAGGGTGGAGCCACCACCCTGAGAGCCACCATTTGGTGCTATGACCAAGGAGGCTGGCCATTCAGCCACCAGCTTGCCAGGCCACTTGGTTCAGATTACCCTGGATGAGGATTCCTGGGAAGTCCATGGCAATCAGTGGTGGAGAGCCATCTTCGAGGAGTCATCAGATTCAGATGACTCACATCAGGAGTTCATGGCCTCTTCAAGGACTAAGCTCTTCGACCGTAGCTCGGTTGAGGAGTCTTCCACTGACCATGGGCTGGTGTCCTTCGGTGGGCTACTCTAGCTGATTTCAGAGTCTATGTCAATACCATTAGAGCTAGTCAAGAAGAAGGCTAAGTACCTTCTTATGGACATTTTGCACTGGGATGAATCCCCAGGGGCTGCCTTACCAGTGGTTGAGGCCATCTTGGGACCGGCCCTGGAGCTTTGGTAGCATTCAGCATCCTGCCCACCACCATTTGCCCGCATGATCTGCAAGTACACAGTCCCTACAGGCTCCTTTTTGGGGTTCTTGGACCACCCTTTGGCTGAAGGGCTGGTTGCTGATTTGTTGTTCCATGAATCCAGATATCAGGGGGACATGGACGAGCCTCTGGACAAGAAGTTCCATAAGACTGACCATTCTGCGGCTATTCTGGGTCTCCGTCAGGCTAACTATGTCATTATGATGGCTAATTGATGGACTTATGCATTTGTTGCCTGGTCTGTATTATGTCTCTGTATTACTTTCACTATATGTTGTACTCTCCTGGGTCGTGCCTGAAAATAGTCATCTTATGGCTAGTGCACTTACCCGGTCAACAAAAACTAAATAAAAATAAAATAATTATGGGCATTCCCTGATGGGAATTTTTGATATAGTCCTCCCTCACCTCCATCCAGAGCAGCAGATGGTGGTGGAGCTCATCAGAGACCACGGTCAATTGCTGGCTAAACACCAGCTTCAGACAGCCTTGGACATGAGTGATGCAGGTGCCCATGTGGTGATAGTGGCTGTCAGCATTCATCGCAGGACTTAGCTATGTTTGTTCACCTTCACGGCAGACAACCAAAAGAGGTTGGCTGATGTCCCTTTCCTGGGCACCAACTTCTTAGCCCAGGGTGGAAGGGCACCTCACTTGGACTGAGAAGTTCAACACCATCCTTGACTCTATGACTTCGTGCCAGAGGGACCAGAAGAAAAAGCCTAAAAAGCAGGCTTTTCAGTACTGATCCTTTCAGTCACAGCTTCCCTGGCAGCAGCCACAGCAGGGGCAGTTTTAGACCTGGCACTTCAAGCAGAAGTCCAGGGCCTCAGGTCCAAAAAAGGGGGGACAGGGTGAGGCAGTGGTGCCCTCGCAAAAGCTGCCCAGTGACGGGTTGGAGGTGTCATCCCACCACCTGTCCTGTCCCTGACTGCTCTCCCAGTCAGAGGTTGGCTACATCACTGCTTGCCATGTTGGATCCACTATCACAATAGACAAGTTGATTTTGTATGTAGTGGGCAGAGGACTGTCTCTAGACTACAAGGCTCTCCCACCCTACTGTCTCCATGTGCCTCGAGAGTATGGGGTGCCTAAAGGTCAGAGTGCACCACTACCCGGACAACTCCTCTTACCTTTTTTGCCATATCATTTCAGGCTAGGCTCATGCACCTTGCCTGGAATTTCCTACATCTGCTAGGGTACATGGCATCCTGCCCCAGCATAGTCCACTGGGACCACAGGTGGATGCTTCACCTTCAGTGGGAGCTGGGCCATCAGTGGTCCCAGTGCCTAGGCCACTTGTGTCAGCCGATATGGGACACCATCCAGTGGTGGCTTATCCCAGAACATCTGGAAGAAGGAATCCCATTTATCCACTCAGAGCCAACCATCACACTGACAACAGATGCATCTCTGGTTGGGTGGAAGCACACCTGGAAGACAACACAGCCCATGACTTCTGGTTGCCCAGGGAGTTCCAACACCTCTTGAATGATGTTTCCCTGCTCTCGCAACCTTCCCTTCCCTGTCCCCCACTGCATGCTTAGCCAGGAGCCTCCCAGTCACTAGCTTTATATCATGTATGACCTCAGGACTGCATTGCTATTTGTACTATATGACTCAAGATCCATACCTAATACCCAATTACCTTGTATGTTCTGTTGCACTGTACAATTCAAGATCCATGTCTAACACCTGATCTCCTTTTACAGTTTGCTCTTTGTACTGTAAGTTTTCATTGCAGTTAGCTATAGAATCACTAGGAAGCACTGCAAGTCTCTAATATATTGTATTTTGTATAGTGTATATTGTACACTGTTCCACTATATATTCCTAATTGTATTGTTCCTCTGGGTCACGCCTGGAAACAAGCTTTGGCTCAGCGTGCCTTTCCCACTTACCAAGATTTTTAAAAATAAATAAATAAATATAAATGTGCTGGGGCTCCATGCAGTGTGCTTGGCTCTGGAAGGATTTACTCCATTAATCAGGGGTCAGGTCGTTCAATTCCAAATGGACAACACCACGACGAAGTTTTACCTGAACAGACAGGGTGGCACACACTCCCTTCCTTTGCTTTGGGAGGAACTCTGTACCTGGACCCTTGTACACAGCCTGGACACAGATCTCCTGGCGATTCACATTGTGGGGAAGAACAGTCAGCTGGCAGATGCTCTCAGCTGGGTAGGATAGATGTCGCATGAGTTGTTTCTGAATGAGGAGGTGGTCAATCACCTCTTCTCTATGTGGAGATCACCTTCAGTGGACCCCTTTGCCTCCTGGGAGAATGCCTAACTGAGGCTGTTTTGTGCCCACCCTCCACAGTACGGAACACTGATGGGGGAATGCCTTTACGAGGCCCTGAACTGCAAGCCTCATGTATGCCTTTACTCCCTTCCCCTGATCCACCGAGTACTGGTCAAGGTCAGGAAGGACAACGTGTGGATGATCCTGATAGCTCCAGACTGGCCTCGCCAGTTCTGGTACCCAGATCTCCTCAGCTTTAGCAGCAGATCTCAGTGATGTCTGTGTCTTTGCCCAACCCAGATGACCAAACTTCAGGAGACTGCCCTGCACCCTTCAATCCCAGTACCTCAAGGCCTGGTTCCTGAGTGGCTAGAGTTCATGCCTTGGGTGTCTCCGAGGATGTCCTCCATATGGTGGTGGCCTCCTGGAAAGAGTCAACTCATAGGTGCTATGCCTTTAAATGGAAGAGATTTTCTATTTGGTGTCAGGGTAAGGAGCTTGGTCCCCTTGTCTGCCTGGTGCCTAGCATCTTGAACTACCTCTAGTCCCTTTTTCAGCTGTGACTGCAAGCGATGACCCTTAAAGTGTACCTGGCAGCCATCTCTGCTTACCGGGCATGGGCTGGTATGCCGACTGTGGCCCAGGAGAAAGCAGAAAGGTGCTTTTGTAAGGGTCTTGACCACTTGTCCCCTCTGGTGCATAAACAACCTCCACCATGGGACATACTGCTGGTTCTGGCTATGGTCATGGGTAAGCCTTTGAAGCCAATGCACAGGTGTGAGTTGCATCACCTGTTGTTGAAGACAGCCCTCCATAACTGCATATCAAATTGAAAAACATTAAAATGAAAAACTTAAACAATAATGTAATCCAAAGCTTGTTTCTGAACTTGCTCTAAGCAGGCACAAATCCCAAGAGATTCATTCAATATAGAGACCATTTTTATGGCTGCATGGGCAGAGCCATGCTGACATATTGCTATCACACAGAAGATAGAAGGGACAGTGGAAGCACATGACCAGATTCCTTCCCTCTGTTCTTCTGCAGTGCTGTGGTCAGTTCTTTACTGTTGTTTTTCCACCACCCTTCCCCTGCCTGACTGCAGTAGCCCCCCTGCCCACCATGGGTGCACTGTTTGATTGCTGCCTGTCACTACTGTTTTGCTGGGAAAAAAGGAGCTCAAGATGGCTACCGTGAGCTCAGTGCACATGTGCAACTTCAGTTCGACAGTTGCGCATGCGTGATTTCACTTCCACAGTAGTGGTGAAGTCATGCAAGCACATGGTGCTGACGGCAGCCATCTTGGGCATGGGTGGGGGCTCTTTTTTTCCCAGCAAAATGAAACTGCATTTTGTTTTTGGAGCCACGTGAGTGCTTACAGTGGCATAGCAGTCATGTTGGCTCTGACCAGAACTTGCTTAAATCTAAGGGAAAGGGAATAGTGTTTAACCAGGAGTAGCCCACTAATCTGAAACTTGTTTTCAGATATGACTTGGGAGCACAAAGAAGTTAAGTGACTTGCTCAGGATCACACAATATGCCCCTAGGCGACTGTGGGATTCAAACCCAGATCTGCAGCTTAGAGCCTTAACCCACTGTGCTATACTGCCTCCTTGTCAAATTTAGCAGTAACCATGTCATTATACCAGTTTTGCATAGCATTTTATTGCTGAAACAGCATATACTTTTTTGTTTATAAATATAGTAGTAAATCAACTGATAAACAAGTACAGATCTGGTGATTTTTACATATTTTTCTCTTTTGAACAATACTAGCTGCCCTGTTCTCATAAGGAAGTACTGCTGAAACTCGCTTTTCAAGAGCTCATGTTGGCAGAATTTATACAGACAGACAGTCAGAGTATTTCGAAACACTTGTTATACTGGTATTTAATTCCAGTACTCATTAATATGCAGTTCAATGTGCTTTTCATTCTAACATAAGGGCTTGTGGGTTCTTTACCTTATAAGGAAATCAAGTTTACCAACCGTCACCCCATATCCCTTTATATACTTGTGCACACTACTGGATATACCCTAGGTAAACAAAATTAGAAATAGAAGAGGAACGTATACAAAACTTGTTCTATTAAATTTAACAATGGTAATTCTAGCCTCAAGTATCAAAATGTTGCAGCACAGTAGCTTACCTCACAGTGTATCACACAGCTTGAGGAAGCCACAGATATTCACTCTGCCCCTAATGGAGCAGCATGCAACCTCATTAGAGCTCTTTTTATGTTGATGTGTTGTCTTCATGTTCTCCTTTTTGGTGCCAAATGTTCACACATGCACAGTTAGGAAACAGTGACAGATTGTCACTAAGGCTTTCTTCCCCATTGCACGTGCTCCTGCATGTGGAGGGTGTGTATATGCAGTTTAGAAAAAGTGACAGATTATCATTATGCCTTTCTTCTTCATAGCGCATATTCCTAGGTTTTAAAGGTGCACTAGTCTATTATCAGAGGATTTTCACATTGCCACACTGTCAATATAACACAATTTATGGTGCTACTATTCGCTAATAACAATAGAAATAAAGCGCTCTTCATGGTAGGTATGAATATTTATATATATGAGATGATATGAATGCAGTAAGGTAATAGATTGGTAAAAAAAAGTGTGCCACTTTACAGGTGTTTTAACTCACACTAATATAGGTAGCATTTGTTGGTGGGAACAGTTGTAAACTAAGCATATTTTCATAGGATTCATAGGAAAGATACAAGTCAATAGCTTACGCCAAATAGACTCACCATTTTTCAATGGAAAGAAGTGCTTCCTATATGAATGTCAAATTTATTTTTGAAGGTATCAATTGTATCACTTGTTGCTACTTCTTCAGGTAGACCACACCAGTGGGCAACCATCCTCTGATTTATCCAGGATCCCTTTTCGTTGGTCTTGTAATTGTTGCCTCTTAGTTGGTAACCATGATATCTGTTGTTTATATTGCAAACCCTTGCATCAAATACTAGACTTTCCTATAAGTCTTTGTTTCTAAAGGCTGAATATACTAAACATAAATCACCTGTCAGTCGATGATACTCTAATGTGTATAATCCCAATTCTTGAAAAGTCTGTCATCATAACTAAGGTGTTTAAGCTAGGACATATTCCTGGTTGCTTTCTTCTGGACTCCCTCCAATTTGTCTATCATCTCTCCTGTGGTATGGGCTCCAAAACTGAGCAGAATATTCCATTAAAGGCCTAACCAAAGACCCATAAAGTGCCATCAATGCAAAACTTTCTCTGCTATGAATGTTCCTAAATATACCGTTCAACATTTTATTAGCTCTCTTGCTTACTTCCTTACTATGATGTTGGAATAATAAATAATTCATAATAAGTACACCTAAGTCTTATATATATATATATATATATATATATATTCATGGCAAATAAACTCCATGTAATGCATCAGTTAGGGTTGTTCCACAGTGACAAAAGTGAGGAAATTCGATGTTAGGGTTCCCACACCCCTTGCATCCCACCCCCACCAACAGGCATTGTGGTGTGCATTGTGGTCTTCAGTCCTAACTCTCACCCCATCCCATGTGCAAACAAGCTGAGGTGGTGCAGTATAGGAGAATGGGGTGAGAGTTAGGACCGGCGACCAACACACATCCCGATGCCTCGGGGTGGGGGTGGGGTGGGAATAAGAGGGTGGGAACCGTAACATTGAATTTCATCACTTTTGTCACTGTGGAACAACCCTAACTGATGCATTAAACAGAGTTTTTTGCCATGAATTTCCCTTCTTTTTGAGAATTTGCACTATAAATAGTGAAGTAACAGCAACGGAAATGCAAGCGCAAACGATAACGCACATGGTGACACAAACGTAAATGATAATGCACGCGATAACAGAAACACAAGCACAAATGTTAATGTAAAGAGAAATGCAAATGCAAGCATGTACGGAAATGCAAACTTTAATGCACATGGTCATGGTAGTGTAATTGGAAACACAGACACTTATGGTCACAGCAACGATGACACCAAAGGAAACCCAAACAGAAACAGAAATGCAAATGGAAGCACATATGCAAATGCAGATGGAAATGCAAAGGGTGATGTAAAAGGAAATGCAAATTAAAACAGTAATGGAAATGCAAATGTTAACAGTAACGCAAACGCAAGCGTAAATGAAAATGCAAAGGGTAACGCACACAGTGGCATAGATGAGAATGATAATGCCAATGCAAATGCAAGCATATAAGGAAACACAAATGATAATGTGCATGGTTACAGTATCACAACAGGAAATGCAAATGATAATGGTAACAACAACAATGATGCCAAAGGAAACACAAATGGAAGCGCGTATGCAAATGTAAATGATAATGCACACAGTGATGCAAAACAAAATGCAAACAAAACCAGTTAACAGAAACACAAATTTTAACAGTCATGCAAACACAAGTGAAAACTCAATGGGTAACACTCACGGTGGTGTAGATGGGAACGGTAACGCAAATAGAAATGCAAGCACGTATGGAAACGCAAATGGTAATACACACGGTCATGGTACCACAATAGGAAATGCAAATGCTTATGGTAACAGCAATGATGACACCAAAGGAAACACAAATGGAAGCATGTATGCAAACGTAAATGGTAATGCACATGGTGGCGCAAAACAAAACACAAACAGAAACAGTAATGGAAACGCAAATGGGAACAGTAACGCAAACGCAAATGAAAATGCAAAGGGTAATGCACACGGTGGCACAGACAGGAACTGTAACACAAACGGTAACAGAAATGCAAGTGGAAATGCTAACTGTGACAGTAACGAAAGCGCACATCCTTTTTTTCACCAACAGCTGCATAGAGAAAAATAGTGAATACAAAGAATGTATGCATAATAATGGGCCTCGGAGCACCGTGCCACTATAATATATATGTATATATATATATATTTGTATTTTTAAGTTTGTTACCATTTAAGAAATATTTACCTAAAATATTTTTCTTTCTGAAATGCATAACGCTACACTTATCAATATTGAAAGTCATCTTATACTCTGTTGCCCATGTTCCTATTCTATTTAAATCTTCTTGGACATGTTGGATACTTGTTTATTGTTTACTATAGCTCTTATTTTGCAGTCATCTGAAAACTTATATATCCATAAGCTATTTGATGTTTGCAATGATGATACAAACAAGTTGAACAGAGTCGGGCCCAAGATGGATCCCTGGGGCATTCCACTAGTTACATTGCCCCAATCAGATGTAAACCTCCTTATACACACACATTGTTTCCCATCTCTCAACTAGGCTAGGATCCATTTAATGATAACTGGGTCAACACTTGGTTTGATCAGTCTATTAATCAGTTCCTTATGAGGCACTAGATCAAATGTCTTTGAAAAATCCAGGTAGATGACATCCACTGGTAGTCCCTCATCCAATACCCTGCCAATTGGGTCAAAAATTTAGATGGTATTTGTTTGACAAGACCTCTTGGGTGTCAACCCATGTTGTGATATATCTACATTGCAATTTTCTTTTATATGTTGATCCAGATATTCCTTTCTGTATTCTTCCATAATTTTACTAATTGTACCAGTTAAACTAATGGGTTTATAGTTCTTATAATCAGTCTTTGCTCCATTTCTCAAATATTGGAGTCACATTAGCAATTCTCCAATCATTAGGGACATCACCATCGTATAATGATTTTTTTAACAATATAGTCATGGGACCTGCCAGTTCTGCACCCAGCTGTTTCTGCACTCATGGCCAGAACCCAATCAGGTCCCAGGATTTATCTACCTTTAACCTGTGTAATCTATCCATAATGTTTTACGGTAGTATCGTAAGGTTGAGAACTAGGGAGGGCCAGAATGTTGAAACTGATGCACAGTAGGCAGAGGTTCTAAATCAATATTTCTGCTCCGCTTTCACCAAGGAGGATCAGGGAAGTGGTCCAGTACTAAAGAATGAATAACACCACACCAGTGAAGCTGACACAAAACCCTTCCCAACCAAAAGGGTCCTAAAAGAGCTAGCAAAATTTAAAACTGACAAAGCTATAGGACCAGTCAGTATCCACCCAAGAATACTAAAGGAACTCAGAGAAGACCTTGCCAATCCATTAGCATATCTCCTCAACAAGTCATTGGAGAATGGCACAGTACCAGATGACTGGAAAAAGGCATGGTGGTACTGCTGCACAAAAGCAGCAGCAAGGAAGATGCTGGAAACTACCATCCAGTTAGCCTCACCTCAGTGATGGGGAAAATCATAGAAACATTTCTGAAAGAAAGAATTATACAGCATCTAGAAGCAGCTAGCCAAATAGACTTAAAGTAGCATGGCTTCACAGTGAGAAGATCATGTCAGACAAACATGATTACTTTCTTTGATTGGGTGACCAGAACAGTGCACCAAGAAGGAGCAGTAGATGTAGTATATCTGGACTTTAGTAAGGCGTTTGACTCCATTCCACAGAGAAGACTGATAAATAAGTTGGAACACATAGGAATGGGACATAAAATAGTAGGCTGGATTAGAAACTGGCTCCAAAGGAGAACCCAGAGAGTGTTAGTAAACAGCACTCTGTCAGAGGAAGGAGTAGTGACCAGCAGAGTCCCCAGGGATCAGTGATGGGGCCAGTTATATTTAACATATTTATCACTGCCATCTTGGAGGGTTTACAAGGAAAGGTATGCCTGCTGGCAGATGACACCAAGCTCTGCAACAGAATGGACATGCAAGAGGGTGTCAAAGAAATGATTGCTGATCTATAAAAAAACTGGGGAAATGGTCAAAACAGTGGCAGTTGAAATTCAACACTAAGAAGTGAAAAGTTATGCACATGGGGAGGAAGAACCTAGGCTGGAAATATACCAGAGGAAAACAGCTGACTGAAACTAAGGTAGGGAGGGATCAGGGGATACTCATATCTGACAATTTAAGGACAACCAGGCAGTGCAAAAAGACAGTGCAAAAGGCTAATAGCACTCTTGGATGCATAGGAAGGGGTATCACAAGTAGGAAAAGTGAAATGATAGTCCCACTGTATAGGCCCTTGGTGAGGCCTCACCTGGAGTACTGCATCCTGTTCTGGAGATGACATCTCAAGAAGGACAAGGATTACATGGAAACTGTGCAAAGGAAGCTACAAAGATGATACATGGACTACACAAAGAACTGTATGAATTGAGATTAAACCATTTTAGGATGTACTCACTGAATCTACTGCTGCAGAAGCGTATCCTGAAATGTAAGGGGACTGAGGATCAGGGTAAAAATGAGAAGTATAGTGTAACAATGTAAGGGGGAAAAAACTGAAGTGCTGATACTACAAGAAACACATTATCTGTGACAGGACGCAAAATATTGTGTAAACTTATTGAGGGCAAAGGGGTACTATGCATTATATGATCATCCCTCAAGAAGACTATTTTTTTATGTAATGAAACATTCACCAATAATTTGTAAAACCTCTAAAACAGATGCAAATGGCCGATATGTGATGTTATACTTGTAGTTTAACAAGCAAGAGTTTACAATTATTGGAATATATGCTCCAAATGATGACTCCCCCATATTTGTTTCTGATTTATTTTTGACATTATCACAAGTACCAGCTCCTTACATAATTGTAGGCAATTATAGTCTAACAATGAATAAAACAGATAGATTTCAGGGCTGCATGGAAACAAAGAAAAAGTAAGTACAGATATTAATAAACTATATAAAAGATCTAAATTTAATGGATCCTCTTAGAATGAGAAAGCCAAACAAAGAAGTGTATTCTTAGTACTCACATGTACATAAAGTACACTCACAAACTGATTTTATGCTAACATCTGCTACTTTTTCTGGAAATATTAACAACATCCAATATGGTCCCAATAGCAATATCAGATCATGCATTAATGTCTTAGGATTTAGATTTATCAGGAATATTTCAATATGACAAGATTTGGAGAATAGCTCAAACAGTATTAGAGGATCAAGGCATTTTTTCCAGCTTAAACACTGAATTAATACATTATTTCTTGGAAAATAAAGAAGAGGATACGTCAGCATTTAATATATGGGAAGCTACAAAACTAACAATAAAATCTCATATTATTACATTTACTTAATACAGAACTAAGAAAAATACAGAAAAACTGAAAAAATCTAGAGGAAAAACTAAGTAGTGAGGAACATATAGGATAGTGTATTTTTACCCATACACTACAAGGCTGTTCTTCTACTGAGTGAATACAATGCTGACTGATGACCTCGAGAGCAAAGCTCGAGAGGTCTCCAAGTCAGCATTGTATCTACGAGGTGAAAGAATAGCCTTGTAGTGTATGGGTGACCATATACTGTTCTTTATAGTATATGGTGCCCGAAAAAAAGACAAAAAGAGGCTCACTTTTCCATATTTTCACTCAGTTCTGCTGAGGCCCTCAATTCACAGCTGCCACTGCCCAGCACACTCACGCTCCCTTCTCGCACAGCAAGGGATGAAGCAGGACGTCTGCTGTAGCGCCTTGTATTATGACGTCCTCACTAACACATAATGAAAAGTCATTCTGCGTTAGTAAGCACGTCACTACTGCAGCAGAACAACTTTTTGTGGTGTATGGATTTCCATACACAACCACATTCCACCATACACTATAAATTTATATTCAGTCAGCTGCTGAAACAAACTTACAGAAACGATTAGTTACAAAAAATGAATACAACACTCTACTGGAAGAAAAATTCAGAGCATCTCTAAGTAGATCCAGAACAAAATATTACTAATTGGGAGAGCCTGCAAACAAATTGCTGGCACGGCAATTAAAAACTGAGGAAGCTAGTAAAAGTATACCAACAATTAAAAAAAGATGGAAATATAATTATAGACCAAGATAAAATAGAATAATTACAAGAATACTATCAAACACTATGCTCTTTGGAGACTGATTTCAATAAAAGAGAGGTGGAATATTTTTTTTAGATGAAATCAAGTTACCAAAATTAGTGGAGGAGCAGAGCAAGAGGTTAGATCAACAAATAATGGAACAGGAAGTAATGGAAGCTATAAAATGTTTACCATCACATTCAGCTCCAGGTTCAGATGGGTTCACAATACATTTTTACAAGCAGTATCAAGCTATCTTACCTCCTGAACTAAAACATATATTTAACACGGTCAAAACAAAAAAAGATATGCTAAGATCATTTAATGACGCCCATATAATTCTGATTCCAAAACCAAATAAAGATGTAGAAGATCCTTCATCTTATAGACAGATTTAGCTAATGAATAGCAATTATGAAATGTTTTAAAAAATATTAGCTAAAGACTTTTTTGATAGCATCAGACCAAGTAGGTTTGTATTCAAGATAGAAAATTATCATATACAGTATGAAAAACATTAGACATTCTTGAACTGACTGATCAAAGAGATACAGCAATGATAGCCTTAAATGCAGAAAAAGCCTTCCACAGGATGGACTGGACCTTTTTAATTTCCACCCTGTCAAAGGCTGGAATGGGCCCAAATAAGCTTATCTGGATAGAAGCAATATACTCTCAGCCAAGAGCAAAAATATATGTAGATGCTAGATTATTGCATACATTTAAATTATACAGAGGAATGAGACAGGGCTATCCCCTGTCCCCGATATTATTCTTGCTGTATGTAGAGCCTCTAGCCCAAAACATACAAGGCACTGTAACACGTATAGAAATGGGGGGGATACTCTATTTTTTATGTGCAGATGATATTTTAGTATACCTATCGAATATAAAAGAATCTATTGGTAAACTAATGTACCTGATAGATTGATTCTCAAAGGTATCAGGATATAAGTTAAATATTGCAAAAATTGAAATTATGCTTCTTGGCAAAACTACAGTTATAGAGCAGGAGCTTATAATTAGGGCACAAGACTCCTTTAAATATATAGGAATTCTATTGACAAAAAACATCAGCAAACTATATGAATCAAATTATACCCCTCTTATGAAAGAAATTATAAAGGACATGGAAAGATGGATATACTTGCTTTTAACCCAAATGGGGAGAGCAAACATAGTGAAAACGAATATCCTTCAGATAATCCTGTTTTTGTTTCAGACACTTCCTATTGCCTTACCAAAAGAATTCTTTCTGGATCTGGGAAAAAAAAGAATCAAAAACGTTCTCTGGCAAAATAAAAAAGTAAGACTCAAAATTGAAAAGATGTATGCAGCTAAAGGAAAAGTGGGACTCAACTAGCCTAACTCCAGATGGTACTATATGGCAGCACAAGCTGAGGGATTATGGGATATATATATATATATCTTATATCTATACTATTATATATATATATATATATCTCAGGAAAATGAAGTAGTAACCCATTGGAAAGACATTGAACTGAGCACAACATTATATAAACCTCTAAATGTAATACTAGAAATTCCAATTAATTTAACAGGTAAAGAACAAGTATCAAGATTTTTGTTAAACAGCGTGAAAACATGGCAGGAGGTTAATAAAATACTAGGTCATAAAATAAAAATAGCAAGATCTATGCAAATGCAAAATAATCCATTCTTAGGAAAACTACTGGCAAGTAATATCTGGAAATCTTGGTCTGAAAAAGAAATACATAACTTAGGAGACCTATATATAGATGGCAGATTGGCTACGTTCAATGACCTTATCAAAAGATATAACATCAATAAAAAGAACGACATGCCTTATCTACAATTAAAAAGTTATAATAAACGAAATTGGAATTCTGAGGCAGAAATCCCGATATCTCCATTAGAAGAATTCTTTAGGAGCCAGGGAAAACTTAAAAAAAATAGGGAAATTATACTCTCTAATAATGTAAAAATTGCAATTAGACACTTCAAAGCTTAAATTAGCTTGGGAAAAAGAACTAAATATATCAACTGACTCAGAAGACTGGTTAAACATGATTGGTCGTCCCTCTGTTGTATCAAAATCAATAAGATTCCAACAAATACAGTTTAATGTATTACATAGACTGCACTATTTTCCAGCAAAACCTAATAAATGTAATTATTTGGTTTCTGAGCTCTGTGCTAGATGTCAAATGAATAAAGGGACCAATAAACATATGTTCATGGAATGCTCAAAACAGTGGCAGTTGAAATTCAACACCAAGAAGTACAAAGTTATGCACATGGGGAGGAAGAACCTAGGCTGGAAATAGACCCTGGGGGGAACAGCTGACTGAAAATAAGGTAGACAGAGATCTGGGGTACTCATATCTGATGACTTAAGGACAACCAGATAGTGTGAAAAGGCAGTGCAAAAAGCTAGTAGCATTCTTGGATGCATAGGAAGGGGTATCACAAATAGGAAAAGCAAAGTGATACTCCTGCTGTACAGGCCCTTGGTGAGGCCTCACCTGGAGTACTGCATCCAGTTCTCAAGACCACACCTCAAGAAGGACAATGATTGTCTGGAAACTGCAGAGGAGAGCTACAAAGATAATACATGGACTACATGAAGAACTGTATGACTCAAGATTAAACCATCTTAGGATGTACTCACTGGATCTACTGCTGCAGATGCACATCCTGGAATGTAAGGAAAATGAGGATCAGGGTAAAATTGAGAAGTATAGTGCAGCAATGTAAGGAAAAAAATTGAACTGCTGATACTACAAGAAGCACATTTCCTGTTACAGGATGCAAAATATTGTGCAACCTTATTGAGGGCAAACAGGTACTATGCATTATATAATCATCCCTCAAGAGGACTAGCTTTATATATCATGAAAAATTCACCAATAATTTGACAAACCTCTACAACAGATATAAATGGCTGCTATCTGATGTTACACTTGCAGTTTAACAAGCAAGAGTTTACAATTATAGGAATATGTGCTCCAAATGATGACTCCCCAAAATTCTTTTCTGATTTATTTTTGACATTATCACAGTTACCAGCTCCTTACACAATTGTAGGCAATTATAGTCTAACAATGTATAAAACAGATTTCTGGGCTGCACGGAAACAAAAAAAGTCAGTATAGGTAACATTAAACTACAGCATATAAGAGATCTAAATTTAATGGATCTTCTTACAATGAGAGATCCAAACAAAGAAGTATATTCTTAGTACTCACCTGTACATAAAGTACACTCACAAACTGATTTTATGCTAACATCTGCTACTTATTCGTGAAATATTAAAAATATCCAATATTGTCCCATAGCAATATCAGATCATGCATTAATATCTTGAGATTTAGAGTTATCAGGAACATTTCAATATGACACGATTTGGAGAATAGATCAAATGGTATTAGAGGATCAAGGTATTTTTTCCAGCTTAAAAACTGAATTAATACATAATTTCTTAAAAAAAAAAAGACGAGGATACTTCAGCATTTAATATAAGGAAAGCTATGAAACTAACAATAAAATCCCATATTATTACATGTACCTCACAAAGAAATAAGAAAAATACTGAAAAGATCTAGAGGAAAAACTGAGTAGTGAGGAATACATTTATATTCAATCAGCTGCTGAAACAGATTTACAGAAGGTTTTAGTTACAAAAAAATGAACACAGAACTACTGGAAGAAAAATCCAGAGCATCTCTAAGTAGACCCAGAACAAAATATTACTACTTGGGAGAGACTCCAAACAAATTGCTGGCCTGGCAACTAAAAACTGAGGAAGCTAGTAAAATAATACAGACAATTAAAAAATATGGAAATATAATTAGAAACCAAGGTAAAATTGTAGAAGAATTAAAAGAATACTATCAAATGCAATACTCTTTGAAAAGTGATTCCAATAAAAGAGAAATGGAAGTTTTTGTTGGATGAAATCAAGTTACCAAAATTAGTGGAGGAGCAGAGAAAGAGGTTAGATCAAGAAATAACAGCACAGGAAGTAATGGATGCTATAAAATGTTTACCATCAAATTCATCTCCAGGTCCAGACGGATTCACAATACATTTTCACAAGAAATATCAAGACATCTTAGCTTCTAAACTAAAACATGACAAAAACAAAAAAAATTATGCCAGGGTCATTTAATGATGCCCATATAATTCTGATTCCAAAACCAAATAAAGATGTGGAAGATCCTTTATCTTATAGACCAAGTTCGTGAATGAATAGCAATTATAATATTTTTATGAAAATATTAGCTAATCAATTAAACAAAATAATGACTTTTTTGGTAGCATCAGACCAAGTAGGTTTCATTCAAGATTGAAAATTATCATATACAGTAAGAAAAAACATTATACATTCATGAAATTAGACTAGAGCTTGTGTGGCTAGCTGTGTGTGTTTGTCTCTGTCAGTAGTTTAGTTTTTGTGGATTTTCATGTGTTTCTGCTTGGAGGAACTGGACCATTCTTGGACATAACATCTATGAACATTTCATGGACTAAGAAACTGCAAAATATCACCACCAGGTATTGGCATTCTCATCATAAATCAACTTTTTCGGAAGCCATCAAAGCCAAAAGTAAGGTCAGTAAATCTGTTATACAAGTACTGAGTTGTGGAGTGCTGCATTGAATCCACATTTCCATCTGATTTGTTCTTAAATGATGTGTACTTGTCTTTGAGGTCTATTCACAACCATTTCGGAAAACAAAGGCAAGATACTAACAAAGGATGTTTACATCCTGCATATGCCCCAGGCCAATGTTCATCACCTTCAGGAATTAAACCCCTTCAGGAATTTATCACATTCTGGGTCTTTTTTTTTTTAAAAATGCATGTTCATTGACAACAAATAGGTACATACATAAGTTAATTGTCCAGGTACTGTTAAATAAGGTCATACAGATCTATACAACTGTAAGTTCATCATTACAAAGGAAGGAATCAATAGAGAGGAGGAGGAGTAGGTATTCATTTTCAATACATACAAACTATTAGAGGAATTCCCTTCAACAAGGTCAGTCCTCCCACCACAAGCTAGTCTGGAATATGAGGCCTTGAGTCCATATCATGTTCTGAGTTTATATGTGTGTCTAGCCATATTTGCCACCTTGCCCATCTACGGGTGTAGATATGCATTTGCTGATTAATTTTATATGTGAGCTCCTCTAGGTTGGAGATCTCCTGCACCGTCCGAATCCAGGAGTCAAAAGTAGGAGGCTCCAGTTTCAGCCAAATTCGAGTAATAGACTTGTGAGCAGTGACCAGTAGTATGGCCCAGAGGTACAGGGAATCCCCACCTTTAACGGATTGGGGTGGGATGCCCAGCACAGTCTCCAGCCACTCCAATGATCAGTCCAGTGCAAATAGACCACATATAACCTCCGCTATCTTATCCCAAAAGGGCCTTATTTTATAACATGTCCAGAATATGTGTAGGTGGTGTGCATCCTCTCCTCCACAAAGCCTCCAACAGAGATGCGAATGGCCAGGGTCTCTCCTGTGCAGAAAGGCCGGCGTGAGGAAATAGTGCACTTTTATTTTCCAACTAAACTCCTGCCAAAGTGGGGACCTGGTTGTTTTGACAGTAGTATGAAATGCTTTATCCCAGTTTACCTCCCTCTGTTCCTCATCTGCCTCCCTTTGCCAGTTTGTTTTGATTTTGTTCAAGGGGTCTTTTTTAAGGTCTGCTAACAGTTTATATATTATTGATATGTGGCCCATCTGCACCTGTCCCTCCATCGCCATCCTCATATATTCCAGGAGAGGCCGCCCTCGTGTGGGGTCCGGATCTGCTTCCTGACACTAATGAATATATGTTCTAATGTGTAGAAATCTAAAATGATCTACTTGCCATAGGCCAAATGTATTTTTGAGTGTGTCAAAGTCTATGGTCAGGTCTCCCATTAAAAGTTGTCCGAGGTAACATTCTGGGTCTTTGAGCTACAATAACAGTTTTCTGGTCCCTGGTAGTTCACCATTTCCTGTGGATTTGATTACATTTCATCAATCACATGGCACCTCTGAGAACATGGCTTTATATATTGTGCTCTGCAATATCACGGGGCAAACGCAGACCAGCAATGCCAAGAGGACTAGATGCCCTACAACAAAACTAGTCTGCAAAATTATTAAAGCGTACCTTCTTAGGATACTACTTATGCTACTTCTGATATCTGGAAATGTTCATCCTAACCCAGGGCCTACCGGCCGAGCACCCCATGCCACAAAAAGGTGGGAGGGGTCCCTCACATTAGCCTCAATCAATGTCTACAGCCTCCTTAACAAACTTGACATCTTGCAAACCTGGGTCCAGCAACATAGCCCTGAGGTACTCTCTGTTGTCGAAACATGGCTTAACCCCAAAATACCAGACGCTGCAGTCACCATCCCTGGATACTCTATATTCAGGCAGGACAGGGTTTCCAAATGAGGTGGAGGCTGTGCCATCTACCTGAGGAATTCCTATCTGGGTCAAGTCTTCCCGTTCTCAAACCCTAAACCACTGTCACAGGTTCTCGCTATTAAAGTTCTACTCGGGGTGCACAACAAGGAGCTCACCATTGCCTCTGTGTACCTACCCCCTAAAGATCAGCCCAATGGATTTATGAGCATATTGGAAAGCCTACAGGGTTTACACCATAACTCTGAACTCATAGTACTAGGTGACTTCAACATAAATCGGCTATCGCTGGAGGCCAGAGGCTACAAGGATGCTGTCACATCACAGAACCTCACCCAGCTTGTTACCACCCCCAGCAGATGCAACTATAGGACAGGGTCGCACACAGTTCTGGACTGGATCCTTACAAATCACCCTGAATGAATCTCAAAAGTCTCAGAGCTCCCTGATGGGATCAGTGACCACTCACCGGTCACATGTACCTGGACAAACAAATTCATTTAGCCCCCTCCTAAAATAATCCACACCAGAGTGTTAAAGCAGGGGTACCTTGAGCTACTAAAGACACACCTAAGCCACCTGGACTGGACACCAATCAACTCTGCCATTGATGTAAACCAAGCCTTAGACCTTTTCATCAACCACTTCACTGCAGCCTGCAATATCTTTGCACTTCTCAAAAAGCTGAAGGTCAGGGGCAGAGCTAACTCTTGGATAACCCCCGATCAAATCACTTTACTGAAACATAGGGATCATCTCTAGCACTGTGCCCATGCAACATCCAAACCTGGGGATATTCATAAGTATAAAGCTGCCAGAAATGAGTGCACATGGGTAGTTATGAGCGCCAAAAGCAAATACTTCAAGGAAGCTCTCTCCAACTCCTGGGGTGATGGAAAAAATTTTGGAGTAACTTGAAAGACCTTACAGACAAGGACCCTAGGTCACCACCCACCATGCTCAACATAAACGGAACACCAACATCTGACCTGTACACAATCACCAACACCTTTAACAATGCATTCCCCAACTTGGATTGTGTCCTTCCTTCTAATTTCTTTGATGCCCCCTCTGGTAGTCACCCTCCTGCAACTACTCCCCTCTTACACCCTGCCCCACAATTCTACTTCAAGGAGATCCCAGTGCATGAAGCCAGAACCTATATTCGGAAGGCCATTCACAATGCAGGCTACAGCAGTGACTCCCTTGACCTGAAGTTGTTAGCACTTGTTCTTGAAGAAGTCCTTGAACCCCTGACAAAGGTCCTCAATCTATCACTAAGGATGTCCCAGTTCCCGTCTCACTGGAAACAGATGACCATCACACAAAAGTGGAGACAAATCACTGCACTCCAACTACAGACCTATCTCCATCCTCCCTCCATTGTCTAAGGTTCTGGAGCGCATCGCCTCAGACCAACTAGTCAAGTACCTGGAAAAATACGACATCCAGTGTCCTGGGCAACATGGTTTCCGAAAAGGGCACAGTACCACCACTGCACTATTAGAATTCACGGGGCTTCATCCATACCACGCTCGATCAAGGAAACTGTGTAGGGGCAGTATTCATTGACCTTACAAAAGCCTTTGATACTGTGAACCACCCACTCCTACTCAAGCAATTATCAAACATTGGGCTCTCCAATGAAGTGCTGCTCTGGTTTTCAAGCTACCTTGGGGAGAGGGTCCAGCAGGTTAGGATTTCCGGTGTTGCCTCGCAAGAAAAGCCAGTCCTTTCAGGTGTCCCACAGGAGTCCATCATGGGGCCACTACTCTTCAGCCTCTTTCTCGACAACATTCCCAGTGTCTGCCACCAGAAATTACTGCTCTATGCCGATGACGCAGTCATGTTCACCAACCACCAAAATGCAGAGCTCCTTGAGAAACAATTACAACTTGAATTCATGCGCATCAAAGAATGGTTCAAGTCACACAAACTGGTCATGAACAACAGCAAAACAAAGGTTATGACCTTCTACAATGCCAGGAGCAAGTACAAATCCTGTGACCTCACCATCCTAAACCAAACAGGGACCTTACTTGAATATGTTCCTGATTTTAAATACCTAGGTGTCACATTGGACAGCTCACGCTCCTACCATCGGCACATAGATTCTGTCGCCAAATCCACCAACATCCGTATAGGCCTGCTGTACAGGCACAAACACTGCATGACTCCTGACACTCTCCAGTTGGCTATCAACAGCTCTGTCACCTCCATCATTGATTACAGGCTAGCAATTTATGGCTCTGCCTCCGCCTCTGCCCTCCACAGAATTACAGTTGCACTCAACAAAGCATGCAGGCTGCTAACTGGGGCTGACCGACTTTCACACACTTGTGACCTGTACACTCAGGCAGGATGGCTTCCGCTCATCAGCCAGATACAGTATCAAACCTGCCTCTTAGCCAAAAATGTCCTCCTTGGGGTCATGTCCCCGAGCATTGAAAAGCTTCTTATTGACCACCACAGCACCCAGCAAACTAGAAGTTCACAACAACTAATCTTCCTTGTCCCCAGATGCTGGACTACCATGGGCCAGAGGACCTTTGCCTACAGAGCACCACAGTGGTACAATACTCTCAACAAAGAAACTCTTACTGCTGCTGCTCTTGGCCCTTTTAAGAGATAACTCTGACTTAATTTCATTTCAACTAGTCACTGTGACTGCCTCACTAGATTAGGGGCACATCGTTCACTGCCCTCCACTTCAGTCTTGACAGCTACCTTTCCCCACCTTGCCTGCTTCTACCTGCCTATTCCCTTGCCCCCTCTCCCTTTCCTCTCCCCAGGCATTTACTGACTTTTATCCCTCCCCTTCCTCCCCTTTAGAGCTTTTACCCTCACCCTCTACCCTCCGACAATGGCCTTCCTGCCAGCATATCCCCTTCCCTCTCACCTGCAGTGCTTATTTCTAAGATTGCCCTTGGCTGGTATGTCATGCTACCTAACATTTGACACATTTTGAATTACTGGAATTTCCTAAGCCTCAGTCTCTTACTTCTTTTTATTGTGTAACTATGTATTATTATGTTGACCTTTGTATGTATGTATGTATAACCCCCATTCCTTCAGTGTGGAACCTTTGTAAATGAGCAGTTCCTGCTCAAAGGTATTTGTAATCCTAGATTTCAATAAAATAAAAAAAATAATAAATTCTTGTACTGACAGATCAATGGGATACAGCAATGATAGCCTAAGATGCAGAAAAAACCTTCAATAGGGTGGACTGGACCTTTTTAATTTCCACCCTGCCAAAGGCTGGAATGGACCCAAATATGATTGCCTGGATAGAAGCAATATACTCTCAGCCAAGAGCAAAAATATATGTAAATACTAGATTATCGATGCATTTAAATTGTATAGTGGGATGAGACAGGGCTGTCCCCAATATTATTTGCACTGTATGTAGAGCCTCTAGGACAATATATAAGAGACAATATAACAGGCATAGAAATGGGTGGGGAAGAAATACTCTATTTCATTATACACAGATGATACTTCAATATACCTTTTGAATATAAAAGAATCTATTGGTAAACTAATGTACCTGATAGATTCTCAAAGGTATCAGGATACAAGTTGAATATTGCAAAAACTGAAATTATGATTCTTGGTGAAACAGCAATTCTAGAGCAGGAGCTTATAATTAAGGCACAAGACTCCTTTAAATATCTAGAAATTCTATTCACAAAAACATCAGCAAACTATATGAATCAAATTATACCCCTCTTACGAAAGAAATTATAAAGGGCATGGAAAGATGGATATACTTGCCTTTAACCCTAATGGGGAGAGAAAACATAGTGATAATGAATATCCTTCAGAGAATCCTGTTTCTGTTTCAGACACTTCCTATTGCTTTACCAAAATAATTATTTCCGGATCTGGAAAAAAAAGAATCAAAAACGTTCTCTGGCAAAATAAAAAAGTAAGGCTAAAAACTGAAAAGATGTATGCAGCTAAAGAAAAAGTGGGACTCGACTGGTCTAACTTCAGATGGTATTATATGGCAGCGCAAGTTGAGGGATTATGGGATATATATCAGAAACATGAAGAAATAACTCATCAGAAAGACATTGAACTGAGCACAGCATTATATAGATCTCTAAATGCAATAGTGGAAATTCCAATTAATTTAACAGGTAAAGAACAAGTATCAAGATTGTTGTTAAACACAGTGACAATATGGCAGGAGGTTAATAAAATACTAGGTTATAAAATAGCAAGATCTATGCTAATACAGAATATTCCATTCTTAGGAAAACCACAGGCAAGTAATATCTTGAAATCTTGGGCTAAAAAAAGGAATACATAACCTAGGACATCTATATATAAATGGTAGATTGGCTAAGTTTGAATACCTTATTAAAACATATAATATCAATAAAAAGAATATATGCTCTATCTACAGTTAAGAAGTTCTATTAAGAGAAATTGTTATTGTGAGGCAGAAATTCTGATAACTCCATTACAAGAATTCTTCAGGAACCAGGAAAAACTTACAAAAATAATAAGGAAATGATACTCTCTAATAAAAGATAAATCAAAATTAGGCACTCAAAAGCTTAAATTAGTTTGGGAAAAGGAATTAAATATATCAATAGAATCATAAGACTGGTTAAACATGATCAGTAGTCCTTCTGTTTTATCAAAATCAATAAGATTCCAACAAATATAGTTTAATGTATTACATAGACTTTACTACATTTCACCAAAACCTAATACATTTAATTCTTTGGTTTCTGAGCTCTGTCCTAGATGTCAAATGAATAAAGGGACCAATAAACATATGTTCATGGAATGTCCAAATTTAAAAACATTTTGGTTGAAAATTATCAATGCAATAGAAAACACCTTGGGAAATAAATTCCCTTTTTGACTTAGGAGGAATATTACTGGGTTATAAAAAAACATAGGTCAACCAATGGAAAAAAATCAATTTATGCTTATTCAACTGGCCTTGATGGTGGCAACAAAAGTGATATTGCAAAAATGGAAAGATATAACACCTCAAACTTTTAAAGTATGGTTAACAATGATGATTGACATAGCAAACTTAAAGAATTTATTATAAAATAGAAGGTGCTGGGGATAACTTTGAGAAAATATGGTCTCCATCCTTGGACAAATTGTAAGATTTGTTAAACTGATAGTACTTAATGTGCACCTGCAGCAGTGGATATTAAATTTATTTACCTTTGAAATGATGATGGGCACACAATGCCTGACAACAAACAAAACTGGTTACACAACCTCAAAAAAGTTTGGATGATGGTATACCTGATCTAATAATAAAAGGATGTACTCACTGCAGAGGAGAAGGGACAGGGGAGATATTAAACATTTTAATACCTCAAAGGTATCAACTCAGTACAAGCACATGATCTCTTCAGGGAAAACATGAATACACAGACAAGGGGGCACAACATGTACCTAAAGGGAGATAGTGTCAAAACAAACAGCAGGAAGGTTTTCTTTATGGAAAGGGTGGTGGAGCCTGGAACACTCTTCCCCCAGAGGCTGTGGCAGCGAAGACAGTGGGGGAGTTCAAGCTAGCATGGGACAGGCTCTGTGGAAACCTTAGGCAGTAAAGAGAATGGGAGGGGGGTAGCTTTCATAGGCAGACTAGATGGATCGTAAGGTCCCCTTCTGCTGGCACTTACTTATGTTTTTATGTTCTTATGACCTCAAAGACTGTGATTTCATTATGTTAATCTACAGTTGTTCCTACTGAGCTAATAATCATCTCTTTAGCCTGAAATATGATTAAGAAGTGTTCATTGAAGGTGTCTGCCATGATTTGTTCATCTGTTGTCAACTTGTCATCAACCTATAATGGTCCAACCTTATGCATATATTTTTTTGATTATATAGTTGAAAAAGGCTTTGTTGTTATTTTTGTTTTAGTTGCAGTTCTCATTTCTTCATTTTTTTTTTTTTTTTGCTTTCTTAATGACTTGTTTACATTCCTTGGCTCTGTCCTTATAGCTGTGCCATATTCAGGTGTTGGATTATTTTTGTAATTGCTGCAAGCTCTTTTTTTTTCTTCTTATGCACCTTTTTTATTTTACTATTGAACCAAGCTGGGATCTTTCTTTTACTGTTATATTTAGTTCTTACAGGTATGTAAATTGCTGTACAATAATCTCATTTTCATTTGATTTTATTCCATGTCTCATGTACACTTAGTCCTTGTTAGTTCTCCTTTCATAGTCCCATTGTTTAAGTAGAAGAACACCCTTCCCCCCTCAGCTAGTGGTCAAACAGGAATTCAGCATGTTTGCCGTTCATTTGCAGCACCAGGTAAGAAAAAAGGTTTGTCTCCCCATACGATGCACAGGGGTAATGCCAAACTTCACCCAACAACTAACACACCAAAATCTGGCCAATGGAAAATCATGTACACAAATGCTCACAGCCTGGGAAATAAGATCCCAGACCTGCAGGCACAATGTCAGAGGCTAAACTGGACATAGTAGCAATTAGTGAGACGTGGTTTACCAGTAACCACACTTGGGAGACTTCAGTACCTGACTATGTATTGTTCAGAAGAGACCGAGGTGCAAAAAGGGGGGGAGGAGTGGCCCTGTATGTTAATGAAAATATCAAAGCTACAGAAATTCAGAATACACATAAGGAGCCAGAAGAACTGTGGGTCACCCTGGAAACAGGAAATGGGACAGCCATAAGAACTGGGGTTGTCTACAGGCCCCCAGACCAGAGGGAGGACATAGACACATTACTGTTAGAAGATATACAAAACATGACAGCTAAAGGGGAGGTTCTGATAATGGGAGACTTCAACATGCCAGATACAGATTGGTCAATACCAGCAGGAACATCTGCCAGAACTAGACTCATAGTGGATTCCCTGCAGGAGGGGCCTCAAACAACTGGTACAGCAACCCACAAGAGACAGGGCTATCCTAGATCTAGTACTGACTAACAAAGAAGGGATCACAGATCTCCAGGTAGAAGGTCACCTGGGGCCAGTGACCATCACATGGTATGGTTCAATTTGGCTACTACATCTCAACCATCCCATTCCAAGGCAAAATATGGGACTCAGAGGAGCTGACTTTGATAAGATGGCCAACAGAGTTAAGCTAGCCCTGGCAAAAAGAAACACAGGTGAGGAGGTACAGGCAAAGTGGGCAAGCATTAAGGATACAATACTTGAAGCAACATCCCATTGTGTTAGACAGAAAAGGAAGTGCAAAAGAAGAAGGAAACCACTTTGGTTCTCAAATACAGTAGCAGAAAAGGTCAGAGCAAAAGGCTGGCCTTCAGAAAATATAAGGGAACACAGCGGATGAAGATAGGGAGGCATACCAAACTGCCCTAAGGGAAGCAGGTAAGGCAGTAAGGCAGGCAAAGTCCCAAACTGAGGAAACACTAGCACGAACAGTAAAAGAAGGTGACAAGACTTTCTATAGATACATTAGTGAAAGGAGAAAGTCCAGGGGGTATTGCTAAGCTTAATGGAGAAAAGGGAGCATGTGAGGAGGAGGACCCTGTAAAGGCATCTATCCTAAATAGATACTTTTGCTCAGTATTTGCTGAAGAGAAGGTAGGGCAGGGCCCACAGCTCAGCATCATGGACACAGGGGTGAGGGAGGTGAGCACTACTCCCTTCACAAAAGAAATGGTCCTACAAGAGCTTGCTAAGCTCAGGGTGGATAAGGCAATGGGACCTGATGGCATACATCCCAGGGTACTTAAGGAGCTAAAGGAGGAACTAGCAGAGTCATTAGCAGAATTGTTTAGTGAGTCTCTGAGCACAGGAGAGGTCCCAGAAGACTGGAGAAGGGCTCATGTGATCCCACTCCACAAGACTGGTAGCAGGGAGGAGGCGGGGAACTACAGACCGTCAGTCTTAATTTCAGTAGTGGGCAAGATTATGGAGGCACTCCTTAAGGAAAGGATAGTGCAACACCTGAATCCATAGGGACACAGGATCCAAGACAGCATGGGTTTACAAAGGAAGGTCCTGTCAAACTAATTCATAGATTTCTTTGACTGGGTAACCAGAGTGGTGGACCAAGGGGAGCAGTTGATGTCGCCACCCTTGACTTCAGCAAAGCTTTTGACACTGTTCACTGTAGAAGATTGATAAATAAGCTGGGTAGGCTCGGGTGGGTCAGAAGTTGGTCAACTGGTGGCAAACTGGTTGACTGGCAGAAAACAGAGAGTGGTGGTAAAATGGTATACAGTCAGAAGAGATGCAAGTCACAAGTGGGTACCTCAGGGATCAGTCCTGGGGTCAGTCCTATTCAACATCTTCATTAGTGACCCCCAGATGGACTAGAGGGTAAGGCTTGTCTGTTTGCAGATGACACCAAGATCTGCAACAGAGTAGATGATCCAGATGGGGTGGGCAGAATGAGAAGAGATCTGATAAACTAGCAGAATGGTCAGAAGAGTGGCAACTGGATTTAATGCAAAGAAGTGCAAAATCATGCACATAGGGAAGAGAAACCTGAAGCCACTTATAGGCTGGGAGGGAGTTCAGCAGTCACAAAGGAAGAAAGAGACTTGGGCATCATCATCACTGATGACCTAAAATCATCCAAGCAGACCTCTAAAGCAGTAGGTAAGGCTAGGGGGTGTTAGGGTGTATTAGTAGGGGGTATCACAAGTCGTAAGAGGAGGTAATAATCCTCTACAAGACATTGGTTAGGCCCCATCTGGAGTACTGCGTGCAGTATTGGAGGCCACACCTTCACAAGGACATTAACCAAATTGAGGCAGTCCAGAGAAGGGCAACCAAAATGGTGCAGGGACTGCATCAGAAGACATATGAGGACAGATTAACGGAGCTCAATATGTATACCCTTGAGCAAAGGAGGGAGAGAGGTGATATGATCGAGACATTTAAACACCTTAAGGGCATAAACAAGGTGAAAGAGTCTAACATGTTTAAATATAAGAAAAATAGCAGGACAAGAGGACACAGCATGAGATTAGAGGGAGGCCGATTAAGGGGGAATGTGAGGAAATTCTTTTTCACAGAAAGGGTGGTAGATGCATGGAATGGCTTACCACAAGAAGTGGTGGCTATGAATACAGTGCAGGGCTTCAAACAGGCATGGGATAGTCATAAGGGAGCAATACAAATGACTATGAATAGATAGGTCACTGACAGAGCAAAGGCCAATGGCACATTTATAAGGTAGAAAAAGAAATGGGCAGACTGGATGGGCCTTGCGGTCCTTATCTGCTGTCAACTTCTATGTTTCTATGTTTCTCTATAATTTGCTTTATTTAAGCATTTCATTTTAATTGGCACTTTACCAGTAGTGCAATTGCATAATATTTTGAACTTGACCATATTATGGTTGCTTGTTCCTAGTGGTACTCTTACTACACATGTGGTGATGTCATCCTCCATATTGCTTAAAACAAGGTCCAAAAGATTTTGGCCTCTAGTATTTTGGTGTACATATTGTTCAAGATTATTAGCTATTATGATATCCATAAACCTGTTTTCTAAATCTGATGTCCCAACTGGATTTTTCCAATCTATGTTTGGCAGATTAAGATCACCCAGTATCAAGGTTCTCCCAGTTAGCTAAATTTTTTTTCAGATACATCTAGAAAATTATTTTATTTGACCACTGCACCTTGATAAAGTGGGAATTATTTCATGAAATGTTGGTTAATGTTGCAGTTTTATGGTGATTCATTATAATTAGAACTAACATATTAAACCTGGATATTACTTAGGAGTAGTAGTCTCTATTTTGTTCTCTTTCAGTCATTGTATTTTTTCTATAAGAGATTCCACCAACCATAAAATTACCCCCCCCCCCACACTAGGACATTAACATCCATGACTTAACCCCCAAATCATATTATGTTGATATGGAACAACACAGTATGGTATGGTATGGTATGGTATGGGATGGGATGGTATGGTATGGTATGGCATGGCATGGCAAGGCCAGGTATGGTATGGTATGGTATGGTATGGTATGGTATGGTATGGTATGGTATGGCAGCTCATGGCATAGCATGGTATCATATGGGGGTATGGTATGGTATGGTATGGTATGGTATGGTATGGTAGGACATGGCATGGTCTATCCTTATGAATTGTTAAGGCTTTTTACTTATTCATTTATTTGAATTTTGTGCACCAGGATAGTCACATTGAGGTATCACACCTATTTTCCAAGCATGTGAGAGTGACTAGAAACAGCAACAGAGCAGAACAGGTGCACTACAGATACAAATTTAGACCATTTTCAATGTTACAGTTTTCAATTTATTCAATGGGAAAAATCCACTGAGCAAGCTCATTTCCAATAGAGACCCAGTTAAGCACAATAAAAAAGGAAACAGTATAAGAGCTCCACACATAACATAACTACATACCTAGAACTTTACATAAGAACTTAACAGAAAGCTACAACACATATGAATATAAAATACCAAACTCTTAAGAAAATAAGATCACGAAAAGTGCAACCACAGGGAGATAATTAAAGAGCCGCGGACTCCTCAAGAAGAACTTCAAAGAACATAATATTTGAACACAAAGCAGCTTATATTTTTCAGTAGCTCTGTATTTTTCACCTCCATTATTTGTTACTAAGGTCAGATGCATGGAAACAGAAGAGTTGTTCCTTGAGGGTTCATGAGCTCCTATTGCTTCTTCCCAACCTTATATCATAATACTGGGCTTGTGGCATCACAGTTATACCCATAGCAACAGACTGTGATGTCATAACAGAGCTTTATGATGTCAAATAAGGAGTAAGTTACAGAGGCAGATGAGGTCTAAGGGGTAAAGATCCTGTTTTTGTGGAAATTTCTTCAGTAACAAATAATGAAGAGGAGAAATCTATAGATGATATGTGTAATACAAGCTGAATTGTGTCCAGCTATTACATTATCCTATGTTTTTACAAAGGCATCTGCTGCTCTTTAATATCACCATGTTGCCCATTTTTCTGTTGGTGTACTGTGCATACACAGGGGCCTTGCATTTAAGTACCACAATTTCACTACATTAACCAAACAGGCTTTGATATTCCTTGATCAAAGTTCAGTAGGCAGAATTATATGAATATGGTATCATATAACTAAAGAAGTATCTATCTATTTTTGTTTTTATCTCAGACACATTATATTCCATAGTTTCAGAACTTTTAATTTTAAACGAGATTCTTTGATTATTAATCTGTTCAACAAATATTTTGAGATAGATCCTTTCATGCAACTTAATGTAAAGAGATTTTTGTGCAACATTTTATGATCGGGCAAAAAACTCCAGCCCAAGTGCTTATACACTAAACAGTGGTGGGAATCTTTTGGACACTCCAGTATCAACCAAGCTAGTCTGTTGTTATATGAAACCTCTAATGTGTGCACTCTTTCATCAGCACTGTGATCATTCATAATATCTGTGTAATCTTGGTTTGGCAAAACCTACATCTCTACAATGTTTAGCTGGATATATAGTCCCATGCAATCTCTGTCTATAACAGCCCCTCTTAAGTGCTAATTTTTTTTTTAACTCATTTCTCTACTTCTGTGTTCCTTGATTCACTGGGCCCTATCCAGGAGCCAAGATACTTGTATTCCTGAATGTATTTAATTTGCTTGCCATCCACCATGCTTAGAGCCAATTAAGGATAGAGAAAATGTTTTAATTTAGATAAGGGGGCCAACAGGCATGGTATTTGTCTTACCTGCATTAGGCTTCAATCTTGATTCATTCAAAAAGCCTGCAGCCCAACAAAAGCCTCCCGTAGTCTAGTTTGGACAACATCAGGGGAGGCACTGGAGGCATAGACCACTGTATCATCTGCACACAAATGGTAGTCAATGCATCTGATGCACTCCCCCAGGCCCTTCAAGTACAAAGTAAAGAGAAGGAAGCCATGGACTGATTCCTTGGGGACCCCTTTCACAATATGTAAGTCCCCAGAGATCATGCCAGTGACCACACTTCTCTGTCATGGTGACTGAAGTAGGCTGCAAACCACTTCAATGCCTTTTCATTTAATCCCACTACCTTAAATCATTTCAACAGACTCAAGTGATCCATTGTGTTAAAGGCCTATGTGGTGCAAACAGTAAAATAAAACAGTATACATACATAATTATAGGCCAATTAAAAAAGAAAGATAGCAGTGACTGCTCACTTATGATGATGATTTCTCTTTTGTGTGAAAAAAAATCACCATTTTATATCTGACATGTCTATTAATTAAAGAATGCATAAACCTTGCTTTATTTTTTTTTTTTAAATACCTGGATATTTTGGCTAGTATGTAGCCTCCTTAATCTCCCTACTGTATTTGTATTTTTTCATATTGATTTTTATCCTCCTGGACATCTGGGGTGGCTACTCAACACTGTCCTACCCCCACCCACCAGTACCCGTCTTCCCCCAGAACTTACCTTGATCCTGTTCCCCAATGGATTGCCCCCCATGGCAGGGTCAGGAAGGGAAGGGTCACCCTCCTTCCCCACCTCCTGGGAGCATATATCCAGATGGACTGCAGCAGTTGCAGGTAACAGTGTGGGTAAACAGGCAAGCAGGCAAAGCTTCACAAAGCCCCAGCCCCATTTTCCAGTTTTTCTCATATCCCCCTGCAGCTGACACGATGCGTGCTTGTGGAGGCATGCATGCATCATAAGGCCACAGTCCTCCCTTCCATGCTGCTGTACTTTGCACTACCATCAGCCATCCAGCTGATGGCAGTCTTAGGCCAGGCAAGCGAGTCCCCCCGCTCCCCCGAAGAGGAGAGCAGTCCTCTGGATGCTTGAACCTCTCCCTCTGGCTGACTCCTCAGAACTTGAGTGCACTCCCAAACCTGGGTCACTGGCATGGAATGTTGTATGACATCAAGTGCCTCAGCTCTCATTGCCACTGGTCTGGCCTACTTACTGTACTTTTTAATTTATTTTCTTTGAAGTAATGGGGAGGGCCCTTTTTAGTACTTTTATTGATGCTGCTTTTTCCTTGCCTGTTATTCATTATTAATTATACTGATCATTTCCAAAACCTGTTGACATCAGTTGAGGACAGAGCAGGCCCTGTAGTGAAATTTGTTATGTGAACTTCCACTGATGAGGTCACTGGGTTCCAGAACTGATGAGAAATTATAAGAATGAATATCACATGGGTAAAAAGAAGCATCATCAAGGACTCTAGAAAAGGAATAAAAAAATAAGATTACTTCAAAACAAACAAAAGAAAAAGTACAGCAGGCTGATTTAGGAGTCTGCACATATACCCACATTTTCAATTATACAAAAAAGGGGATATATTCAGTATACATTTCATCACCAAAAACAAGTCAAGTGCTCACATCCCCATCACTATATGATGACCATGCTCTCTTTCTCACTCTCTCTTCCTTTCTCAAAGTTTCTCTTTCCCTTCCTAAATCAGTGTCTCTTTCTCTCTCTCTCCCTGCTTCTCTTCCATTCCATCTCCCTCACACTCCTTTCCATTATCTCTCTTGCACTCTTGCTCTCTCTCTCTCTGCCTCTCTTCCATTCCGTCTCCCTCCCACTCCTTTCCATTATTTCTCTCTCTCTCTCTCTTTCTCTGATCTATGAATAATCCATACCATTTTCAGTCTGTCCTCCTGCTCCAGATCCTTGTCACCACTTTCTCTTACGCACTGTTTCATTTTTTGTATTTTTGCAGGGGCTGAGTGATTTCTGTGTTGACCCCAACACCTTTATCCTCAACACAACTGAAATGAAAACAGAAATCAGTCCAGGTAAGCTTGTACTGTGCCCTCCATGAAAGCAATTCTATTCTGACAGGATGTCCTTTAAGGAAAGAGAAGGAACTATAATGAACCATGGAGCAGTTCACTTCCTGGGATAAGGTCTCAGGTTTATTACAGTATAGAAACAAGGCTGTTCTGGGAAAACACTGTGCTCCCAGATAAAAACAAATGAACAACCACAAAAAGCATAGCACATGTGACTCCAATTTTTGAAGCTAGTTTATTATGCAGGTAGCAGCAGACAGAAGTAGAATAGACATACCTGAAGGCACCCGGGGATAAGATCAATTCTTGGGATAATGGGTTGGGTTTATTACAGAGAACCCCTAATACAATCCACTGTTGGTACAATGCAGTAAGATTTGACAAGGTACACATTGTTGTGTGGTTATGGCACACCTCAGGTACAGTATGTTGTGAGGCATTAGGCTTGCCAAGTGCCTTCAACCAACCAAGAAGTGCCGTTATTCCACAAAACACACACTGGAGTGTCTGACTGTGATTATAATTACTGGTGACCTCCATTATCACACTGTTTTTGAGTAGTTATAAAAGCTGAATAAGCTGTAAATGAGTAATAACCAGTTATTACAGCTCTCGAAAGCTCATGAGCCACTGTTCACAAACTCCACAGTTGGAAGTTGCAGACACAAGCCCCCTAACAGACTGAAAACACTTACTGCCACACATTCTTTCCCAGTCAGCCAGTACAGTACGCTCCAGGAATTTGTCAGTTTTCTGAAAGAAAATTAAAAAAAAAACTGCTGTATTTGTGTTCCATGTGCATTTTTTTCTGAACAAAAAAAAAATACCACTAATTTTAAAAGCTAAAGCCTAGACAGGTTTGTGTTTATGTCTACTTTTTTAAACATCCTCTCTGAGTGGTGAGATCATAAACCTCTCAAACTTTACTAGGTTTATGGCTCATCACTCACCTTGGCTGTGTAAAAAAAATCATGACACACACCTGTGTAGGCAATATTCTCTATTTATAAAGAGTCCAACTTCAACAATACATGAAAGGCATGTTTTGGGTTAAAAACATTTTATTATATATGATAATAGGGTTGGGGAAACCATTTTTAGGTTGTAAGTGTGGACTCACATACATACTTAGGGTGTGTGAGTCATGAACCATAGGTAAGAGGTTTTGATAATGTAGGAATGTAAGTAAGAGCACTCTTACAACTGTAACAGTAATATCTTCAGTCACCCTGCTATATTCTTAATTAAGATAGATTTATACTATGCGAAAAAAAACTCCCTAAAATGTGCCAGTCTCCAAGGCACCTATGTGTGAGACTCGGGGGGGAGGGTCATCATTAATGACAGTCTCAAGTCCACAGCACAGTGCAACAAAACATATGGGAAGGCAACCAGGATGCAGGGATGTATAGAGAGAGGGATTGACAGTGCAGTAGAAGAAAGTATGTGATACTTCCTCTGTACAGCTCCCTAATAATGCTGCACCTGGAGTACTGTGGGCTGTTCTGGGTCCTCACCTCAAGAAAGACAGGAACCAAACAGTGGTCAAAGGAGAGCCATGAAGAGGATCGTGGGGAAACAGGGAAGGTTGTACAAGGAAAGGTCAGTGGATCTTATCATGTATACAGTGAAGGCCAGTAAGGAGAGGTGAATATGACTGACATGTAACGTGGCTGTCAGGAGCATTCCTGAAATAAAGCAACCTGTACTTTCCAGATAAAGGGTCCAGAAGGGACTTCAAGCCCTACAGGTAGATAAAGCCCCAGGGCCAGAGGGAATGCACCCAAGGCTGCTCAAGGAATTGCCTGCAGAACTGGCTGAACCCCTAGTAGGGCTCTTCATTAGCTCAATTTAGACAGGGGTGGTTCAGAGAGGTTTGAAGGTAGCGGGTGTAGTCCCGATATACAAGTGAGAAACAAGGAGCAACTGGGAAAGTGCAGATCTGCCAGCTTTACTTCTGTTGTGGGTAAATTGATGGGGTCACTGATCAAAATGGACCTTGTGGACTATCTGGAGAGCAACAGACTACTGGATAGTAAATGGCCTGGGTTTGTGACAGGGAGGTCTTTTCATATCAACCAGATACTTTTCATTGACTTGATAACAAAGGTGATAAATAAGTGCCATGCTGTGGATTTACTCTACTTTGATTTCAGCAAGACCTTTATTGCCATGCTAGACAGAAGACTGTTAAAGAAGCTGGATTACCTGGGCATGCCTACGAACATAGTTAGATGGGTAGAAAATTGGCTGAAAGAAAAACAGCAGACGGTGGTAATGAGAAGGAACTTACGAGTGAGCTGTTGCAGGGATCTGTTGTGGGTCCTCTGCTCTTCAACATGTTCATCAGTGACATTGGAGAGAGCATCCGGGGCAAGTTGTGTCTTTTTGCAAATAACACAGAGCTCTGCGATAGGATAGACAGCAATGAAGGGATCAGGGAGATGCAGAGGGATCTACAAAGGCTAGAGAGGTAGTCTAAGATGTAGCACTGGATACTCAATGTCAACAAAATGCAAGGCTATGCACCTATTGAAGAAAACACAGGACAGAGTACAGTACAGGATGGGTTAAACTGAGCACTATGGCAGAGTAAAGGGACTCGTGAGTCATTATTAGGGTCTCTTCAAATAATCAAGCCAGTATAACAAAGCCTATAGTAAGACTAATAGAATGCTGGGATGTATTGGAAGTGATTCTGACAGTAGGAAAAAGAGGTACTATTGCCTCTATATAGGTCACTGGTGAGGCCGCACCTAAAACACTGTACTCAGTTCTGGAGTCCTCAACTGAGGAAGAACAGGGACAGGCTGGAGATGGTGCAATGCAGGGTGATGAGGAAAATTCAGGAGGAAAAGGGGCAGATCTTATGAAGATCATCTCAAGGCACTGAACATGAACTCACTGGAGACCAGGAAAGAGAGAGGAGATGTGATTCAGGCCTTCAAGTTCCAGAAAAGAATAAACAAGAGGAACTGCAGTGAACTATTTAGCAGGAGAACAGAGTCAAGAATCTAAGGTCATGAGTGGAAACTGGCATGGGGGAAGATTTAAGAGGGATGTGAGTTAGTCTTATTTTATGGAAACGGTGGTGGAGCCACGGAACAGTTTCCCAAAGGAGTTGGTGGGTGCCAAGACCATCAATGGTTTAAAGCATTGCTGGGAAAGAGCAAAGGGTCTGGTGGTTCTCAGGTCAGTAGCAGTAAAAAGAGGAGCAGAAGGATGGGCCAGGATGGATAAAACCCTGCTTGGACCATAGGCCCTGGGGCAGATAGGAAACTCCGGGCAGAACTAGCTGGACTTTTTGCCTTTTTTCTGCTGCCATTGTCTGTGTTTGTATATATAGGTTCTAATGAGAAATAAACAGGGTGAATCATAAGAACTTTTTCGTGAGGTTAGCTTTCAGATTGCGAAACTGGGCAGACTGGGAGGGCCTGGCGTTCCTTTTCTGCTGACACATTCTATGTTTCTATGTGAGTGACATTTTCCAGCTGAAGAGGAACTTGAAAACTAGAGGTCATGATATGCAGATGGGGGGGTGGTAGGTTCAGAGCAAACATTAGAAAATCCTATTTTACAGAGAGGATGGTAGACAGCTGGAACAGACTCACTGAGGAGGTGGTGGGGGCAAGGACAGTGGCGAGATTCAAAACTGCATGGGATAGTCACAAGGGTATTATCGACCTAGGAAGGGGGACTATTAACTAAAGAAGCTAGCATCTTAGGTCTGGCTTTCAGATAGCGAAACTGAGCAGACTGGGTGGGCCAGGTGGGCTTTTCTGCCAACACATTCAATGTTTCTATGTTCTATATTGAGGGCACACTGGCTAGAGGAAATAGCTAAAGACTGGTATGGGGGGATTTAGAAGAGATGTGATGAAGTTCTTTTTCACGAAGCAGGTGATGAGTGAATACAATAAACAGTCTAGATAGGTGGCAGAGGCTGAGACTATGGCTGGGTGTAAACTGGGGTTGGACAGATCTGAAGGATTAATGGGACCCATAGGCTGAAAAGGGGAAATAATACTTTGTGAAAGTGGTTACCATCAGCCACTAGAAATATTGGCTGTTTAAATCTAGCCCAGTGTGAGACTTAGCATAGAGCTAGCTAGGGAAATGATTACACTCTTTGGACACCTGGGGTCTTTTTCTTTCAACATGACCTATTTTTTTTATTACAATGATACTCAACAAAAGGCCTCATATGGAGCCATGGTGTGAATTTTATCTGTGGCATTGTAAGCAGCAAAGATTTTCTTTGCAAACTGGTATGTTTAGGAGGGGATTTTCATGTTTACCAAAGAAACACCTGAAATAAAAACTCTGAATAGTACTTCATTTTTTAATTTATATGTGTAAGAAGGGGATCATTAGAGAAAGACACATTTAGGTATTTAGTTATTGATTGGTTGATTGATTGATTGATTGACTGATTGTAATTGATTGATTGATTGATTTTTAACTGAGAGGATTTCATGTTTTAGGGCCTAGAAGGAGGTTTTCAATGAGAAGAGGTGGCAGCCATGTTTGGCAATTCAGAATGAGTGATGTGGCTCGTGAGCTCTGTTTGTGATTTGCCCAAATTCTGATCTTGAGCCAGTACAGTATGAGCATTTATAGGGGGTTGACATACAGGTCTCAGATCTTATTTAGCCAATCAGGAAGCAGGACATTTCCATCCCATTTTATAATAAGATATAGAGTTTATCACAGACAAAAAGCGTAATGCAACCAACTCATGGTTAAAGTACTGGGCTTATTGCAAAATCTTGTGGTACGGTATTGTGTTTATTATAGAGAAATCCTAATATGATCAACTCTTATGCTAAAGCAATGAGTTAATTACAGGAAGAAACCCTAATAAGATCAAATCTTGGGATAAAAGTTTTGGGTTGATTTTATTTATTGAAACTTTTTGTTGGCTAGGATAAAGATCTTTGAGATATGAAATTTCTATAACAAGAGAGTCCAAGGGTAAAGCAGGAGGGATTTATTACACATTGGACAGGTGGTATATCCATTCAGAACATTATTATACAATGACCTCAGCCCCATTAGAGAAGCACATGGATTACTGTCTCCATGGTACCAGGTGTACTGGCAAATAATGTTCATTACGGCACGCTGGACATCAGTAGCAGATACCTGAGGAGAGGAAATAAGTATCTGTCCAATGACCATCTCTAGGGAGAAAGGAAGAGCTCCTGACTTCACTGCTTGTCTGCCCCTTTGTGGCCCAGATGAACTGATGATCAGAGCAAGGCAGGAAATTGAGTGAGGGAACAGTTGCCATCTCCGCACATCAGGAGTCACATACTGGGCAACAACATTCAAAAATATCTGTGGAGGGGAGAAAGTGATAAAAGACAGTGGGTCATTAGAAGCAGACATCCACCTCCTGTATGAAGGAAGAGATGCAGATTTTGTTGCCCCTTGGTGGCTTTGTCGGTGTGAGATGGGACTTGTTGCAAAGGGCTGCCATCAGGGTACCTCCATGTTAGGAGAAATATGCAGATGTAACCACCTGGAAACACTATCTGAGAGGTTAAAACTGGGAAAATTGCTGGCTCCAGGATAAAGTTCACCCTCCCTTACATCCCATTAGGCTGCTTTGCCAGCTCTATCATCTCTCTCTCTCTCTTAGCTGACTTCAATCCTCTGTAAAGTGATCTAGCACTGGGACAGTGTCAGGATGATGTTGGCTGGGCCACTCCACAGTGAGCAGAGCTGTTGAGTTTCTGAGGGGCACCATAAGGCCAGTGAAAGGGTACCAATTGCAGTTGCTGGGTTGATAAGAGGCTGTGTACAGCTAGAGAAGTCATTTCCAGGAGACCACAAGGTAAGGAGGCAGGACCACTTAATCAACAAAATAAGGGTGGTAGGGCCTGGGTGAGCAGATTAAGTCCACATCTCCAAATCTTTACCAGCTTTTCCTCTGGCTTCTCTCCCACTGGCACTGCCATTATCTCCAGTTGGACTCAGTCTCCTGGCTGAGATCCTGTTACAGAGGCTAGGCTGCTGGGATGTAAGGTAATGACATGAGATGGTCAGAATGGGAACACTACATAAGGTTTCCAGAATGGGTACTGGCATGTGAGTATGGCAATAAGTCCCTTTTAGCTCATTAAGAGTTAAAGAGAATGGATAGAACATGTCAAAAGTATCACATAGTTGAAGGTTTTGGATCAGTTTCCCAAAGTTAATAACAGGACAATACATACAGTGCTTTCAAAAATGTTCTGCATCAAGATACTCTGATAATTCAAGTGATAGAACAAGTTATTTTAGGGTTCGCAGTCACATTTTAAGTCAATCAACAGGACCTGTTGCACATTGTTTCTGAGGATAGCAACAGTACCACAGGCTTTGGCTTTTGGGGAAAGGGCAGTACAGTCATGGGTTGCTCTACAGACGATACCTATTCACCTTCGTTGGTTTTGATTAGTATAATTTTATATATTACTGAGTCAGGTGATTGCAACAGGTGTAAAAAAACACCAACACTCTAGTAGCCAAAATTGTAGTGGTCAAGGACCCAATATTTAAAAAGGCAAAGCGGAGCACAATGTTTTGCGCTCTCTTTTGCCCATGCCCAGGAGTCCAGAGAGTCTATCTGACAGAATATAGGGCCATGTCAGTGCAGCACTATGTCAAGTAAAGCTATCTCAACATGGATCTCTGCTGTGCAGAGAACAGCACCACTAGAGTGGATAGCGCTGGAGTGCTAGCCATGATATTCAGAGGGACCCATGCAAATCAGCCCATAGGGCATTCAAGACACTAAGGGGCCATATGCATGCCCAATATGGACTCATTTCCATGGGTAGCAGTGGCAAGTTTGCATGGATCTGCCGCTACCCCAAGTACCTGGTCATGTATATTAAAGAAAAGTCTCTGATGCCTAGTTCCCCCCCCCCATCACCATCCCATTACACATTCCAAGTGTCACTGGTGCACAGCAGCCCCTCCCCCCGATTGCCATCCCCATACCATGTGTAAATATCCCTGGTGCATAGTGGTCCCCCACCCTCCACACGCCATCCTGTTAACCTGTTTAAACATCCCTTAGGCCAAAGTGGTCCCCCTCTCCAATCGATGGCCTGATGCCCTCTGTAAATATTGCTGGTGCCATAGTGGTGCCCCCAACTTCTGATCACTGGCCAGGTACAGAATACTTGAATCCTTGGTGCCTACTGGTCCACCCTCTCACCGACCGCTGGCTTGTATCTCAAAAGAAAAACCCTGGTATCCTATGGCTCCCCAGTCACCAATCCCCATCCCCATACATACAAGGAAATTCCCTGGCATCCAGTGGCTTCCCCTGGTCTTGGATTCCTGGCACCTGCAATAACACCAAGCTCCCTGGTGACCAGTGGTCATTCTGGTTGCTGACACCCAGCCGGACTACCAATACAAGAGCTACTGGTGTTGCCAATGTGTGAGCACATATGAAAAGTGTCAGGAAAACATACAAAAACTATACTATTCCCTGATGTCCAGGGGTACCCCGAACTCTGCATTAGCTGTTCCCTGTATAGACAGTCACCCCTAGCATCTAGAGGTCCCCACATCATGGCACTAGCCACCCACCCTGCCTGCCCCCTGTACCTGATGTTCTGGTGCTGCAGCTGAAATACGGTGACCAGCACAGCCCCCCACTCACCTCCTCGGCTGGCCGACGTGTAACAAAGCAGAGTGTGCACATCCTATACTATATATATATATATATATGTAGGATGTGCACACTCTGCCTTGTTGTACAGTGGCCAGCCAATGAGGTGAGCAGACAACTGTGCTTGTCACCATATTTTAGCTGTGGCACTGGAATGTCAGGTATGGGGGGTGGTAGCATGGGTGGCCGGCACCACAGTATGGGGGGAGGCCTCTAGATGCCAGGGATGATAATCTGTACAGGGAACAGCCAGTGGGGGGTTGGGGGTACTACTAGACACCAGGAAATAATATAATTTTTATTTGTTTCTCTAACACTTTTCGTATGTGCTTACACAGTGGCAACACCAGTTGCACTTGTATTTGTAGCATGGCCAGGTGTCGACAACCAGGACAGCCACTGACCACCAGAGAATTTGATGTTATTGCAGGGCCAGGAATTGTGAACTGGGGGAAGACCACTAGATGCCATGGAATATCTCTGAACATACGGGGATAGGAATTGGTGACCGGTGAGGCCACTAGATGCCAGGGTCCTTTTTATGAGATACAGGCCAGTAGTCAGTTGGGGGGGACCTCTAGGCACCAGGGATTCAAGTATTCTGTACTGGGCTGGTAATCTGAGGATGGGGAGATCACCCACAATGGCACCTGGGACATTAAAACAGGGTAACGGGATGACGATCGGAGGGATTGGAGACCACTGGACAACCAGGGATGATTTCCATAATGTACAGGCTGGCTATTGAAGGGAGGACCACTAGGCACCAGGGAGAACTTACTTAAGCACAAAGACAGTGATCGGAGTTGGTGGGGACCACTGGACACCAGGGACATTTATTTTTAAACCAGGACAGCAATCAGAAAGGGGTCACTGGATGTTTTGTTTTTACACCAGGCTGGCAATCGGGGTGGGGGGCACAATGGACCACCAGAGAGATGATGTGCTCCCCTACCAGACAGCTTGGTTGTTGGCTACTGTAACTCTGGCAGCTGCTAGGGTTGACCAGAGTAAAACAGGGTTTTGTTCAGCAGTATTTGTGCTACACAAAGTGACCACACTAATCCCCTTTGCACAGCACAAATACAGTGAATACTGGGTTGCTCAGGTGTTCCTGCCCCTGTTCCTCACTTTGCACACCTGCATACATCATTTTTTGTGGAGGCACTAACCCTTTTTGCATGCCCAAATGCCCCTTTTTAATATCGTGATTTGGTGCAAAACCCTGTTTGTGTCTGCGCTAACTTTTGAATATTGGGCCCCATATCTCTTATAATGGTGGTTATTTCTGCATTGTACAGAGCAGTCACCCAAACCCTATCAGCCGCATGGACACTTAAGCATACATTTGTTCTGGCCACTGACATTTTTTTAGGTGGCCATCAGATATTTAATAACATAAGCCATAGTTCTTCCCTGTCAAAACAACCCACAGACACACAGAAACAGAGAAACATAGAACTCCTCTTATAATAAATCCAACAAGGAGGCAAGAAATTCCTGCAGCAAGACCTAAAGTAAAGAGGCTAGGGTGAAGAAACCTAGCTGGATGAGCAAGGGTGTCATAGACAGGGTGAGGAGGAAAAGAGACACCTATAGGAAATACAGGAGAACTGGGAGGGGGGAGGACAGGGAGGAGTACCTGAAGGAAGCAAAGGAGGTGACCAGGGAAGTAAGGGCAGCAAAGGTGTCAAGGGAGCTCAGACTGGTGAAGGGAATTAAAGAGAGGGAAAAAAACTTCTTCAGGTATACCAGGGAACTATAGACCAGTGAGTCTCACATCCACAGTAGGGAAACTGATGGAAACAATCATGAAGGAGAGATTGGTGACTCTGCTGGAGGTCAGTGGGGTGCAGGACAGTTGGCAGCATGGTTTTGTCAAGGGTAGATCCTGCCAGACCAACCTAGTGGACTACTATGACTGGGTGACTAGGGAAATGGACAAAGGGCATGCAGTGGATGTTCTGTACCGGGACTTCAGTAAGGCATTCCACCCGTTGCCACATGGGAGACTAGCATGTAAGCCAAGGGGCACAGGGGCAGGGGTAAAATTGATGGGATGGGTGGAGAATTGGCTGCAGGGATGGCAGCAGAAGGTGGTAACATAGAAACATAGAATTTGACGGCAGATAAGGACCGCTTGGCCCACCCAGTCTGCCCATTTCCCTACCTACTGGATAAGCTGCAGATCCTAGTTAACCAGCAGCCTACTTCTTCCTACCCCCACCCCCCAGAATTGCCTTATGACTATCCCATGCATGCTTGAATTCCCCCACTGATTTTGACTCCACAACCTCCTCCGGAAGGCAGTTCCATGCATCCACAACCCTCTCTGTGAAAAGGTAGTGGTGGGAGGAGAATTATCATCCCCAAGGGCAGTGATGAGCGGGGTCCCACAGGGGTCAGTGCTAGGGCCGGTGTTATTTGGGGTATTTATTGAAGACATCTTGGTAGGCATAAAGAGCAAGATCAGTATATTTGCAGATGACACCAAGAGGAAGCAGTAGTAGATGACCAAGGGGGGGGAGGGATTTTAGGAAGATCGAACAAGACTGGAGACATGGTTTGTCACCTGGCAACTTGGTTTCAATGCCAATAAATGCAAGGTGCTGAATTTCAGAGCAAAGAGCCCAAGGAGGAGCTACTATCTGGGGGGGGGTGCAGCTAGCTGTGACTGAGGAGGAGAAATATCTGGGGGTGCTCATTACGGGAGCAATGAACAACATGGCACAGTGTAGGAAAGCAGCAGCAGTGGCCAACAAGATGCTAGGTTGTATTGCAAGGGATATAACCTCTAGGAGGAGGGAGGTGATTCTGCCATTATCTAGATTCTGGTCAGACCCCACCTGGAGTACTGCATTCAGTTTTGATGCCTTTACCTAAAGAGAGACATTAGATTGCTGGAAGGGGTGCAACGCAGAGCAACAAAGATGATCCTGGGTCTGGGGGAGTTACCATATGAGGTTAGACTGAGGGAGTTGAACATATACTCTCAAGAGGACAGGAAGGATGGGGGCATATGATTGAGACCTTTAAGTACATGAGAGGAATAAACCAGACAGGCACAGAGGGACTGGTCAAGGGAAGGGTGGGGAGAGACACTCGGGGTCATGACGTGCGATTGGAAGGTGGATGGTTTAGGAGAGAAAGGGTGGTAGCAGAATGGAATGCACTACCAGCAGAGGTGGTGGCCTGTAAAACAGTGGGATGCTTTAAGAGGGGCTGGGATAAGGCAAAATGGAGTTTCATGGGGGGGGTAGAGTTGGGGGGCAGCTGCAGAGTAGAGGTGCTAGCTGCAAAATTGAGCAGACTCGCTAGACCAAATAGCCTTTTTCTGCTGGCAGTTTCATATGTTCGATACAGTGAATGGTCAGTGGAGTCTCACTTTCTGTCACTGTATTGTGATGGAGAAAAATCCACCATTGTATTAGTCACCACTTTTAATGACATTTTGGGTAGCACACTCTGAGGATAATACCCTCTTTAAATGCCTTCAGGGCACTCAGGCACCTAATTAGAAATGCAGAAAGGAATTTAGGTTGTGTTTGCTGTAGTTATCATATGCCCAGTGTAAGCTAAATCATATGCCCAGTATGAGCTGACTCCACTGACCTGGTGCCTAGGCCTTCTCAGTGTCTTGATGCATTTAATAAATTTCTCCTCTCCTCCTATGCCCTGAGCTCTTGCTACTACCAGTCTTCTCACCCTTACCCTTTTCACATCTGCCTTTCCTCCTTACCATTCTACCTTTCTTCCCCTCTTTTTTTACATAGAAACATAGAAACATAGAAGTTGACGGCAGATAAGGACCGCAAGGCCCATCCAGTCTGCCCATTTCTTTTTCTACCTTATAAATGTGCCTTCGGCCTTTGCTCTGTCAGTGACCTATCTATTCATAGTCATTTGTATTGTTCCCTTATGCCTATCCCATGCCTGTTTGAAGCCCTGCACTGTATTCATAGCCACCACTTCTTGTGGTAAGACATTCCATGCATCCACCACCCTTTCTGTGAAAAAGAATTTCCTCACATTCCCCTTAATCGGCCCCTCTAATCTCATGCTGTGTCCTCTTGTCCTGCTATTTTTCTTATATTTAAACATGTTAGACTCTTTCACCTTGTTTATGCCCTTAAGGTGTTTGAATGCCTCGATCATATCACCTCTCTCCCTCCTTTGCTCAAGGGTATACATATTGAGCTCGTTAATCTGTCCTCATATGTCTTCTGATGCAGTCCCTGCACCATTTTGGTTGCCCTCTCTGGACTGCCTCAATTTGTTAATGTCCTTGTGAAGGTGTGGCTCCAGTACTGCACGCAGTACTCCAGATGGGGCCTAACCAATGTCTTGTACAGAGGGATTATTACTCTCTCTTACGACTTGTGATACCCTACTAATACACCCTAACACCCCCAGCCTTACCTACTGCTTTAGAGGTCTGCTTGGATGATTTTAGGTCATCAGTGATGATGATGCCCAAGTCTCTTTCTTCCTTGTGACTGCATAGAACTCCCTCCTTAGCCTATAGGTGGCTTCAGGGTTTCTTCCCTATGTGCATGATTTTGCACTTCTTTGCATTAAATCCCAGTTGCCACTCTTCTGACCATTCTGCTAGTTTATCCAGATCTCTTCTCATTCTGCCCACCCCATCTGGATCATCTACTCTGTTGCAGATCTTGGTGTCATCTGCAAACAGACAAGCCTTACCTCTAGTCCATCTGCAAGGTCACTAATGAAGATGTGAAGAGGACTGGCCCCAGGACTGATCCCTGAGGTACCCACTTGTGACTTGCATCTCTTCTGACTGTATACCATTTACCACCACTCTGTTTTCTGTCAACCAGTTTGCCACCCAGTTGACCAACTTCTGACCCACCCGAGCCTACCCAGCTTATTTATCAATCTTCTATGTGAACAGTGTCAAAAGCTTTGCTGAAGTCAAGGTGAGGCGACATCAACTGCTCCCCTTGGTCCACCACTCTGGTTACCCAGTCAAAGAAATCTATGAGATTAGTTTGACAGGACCTTCCTTTGTAAACCCATGCTGTCTTGGATCCTGTGCCCTATGGATTCCAGGTGTTGCACTATCCTTTCCTTAAGGAGTGCCTCCATAATCTTGCCCACTACTGAGGTAAGACTGACTGGTCTGTAGTTCCCCGCCTCCTCCCTGCTACCACTCTTGTGGAGCGGGATCACATGAGCCCTTCTCCAGTCTTCTGGGACCTCTCCTGTGCTCAGAGACGCACTAAACAATTCTGCTAATGGCTCTGCTAGTTCCTCCTTTAGCTCCTTAAGTACCCTGGGATGTATGCCATCAGGTCCCATTGCCTTATCCACCCTGAGCTTAGCAAGCTCTTGTAGGACCCTTTCTTTTGTGAAGGGAGTAGTGCTCACCTCCCTCCCCCCTGTGTCCATGATGCTGAGCTGTGGGCCCTGTCCTACCTTCTCTTCAGTAAATACTGAGCAAAAGTATCTATTTATCACTCCTAACCTGCCCTCATTGTTCCACTCCTTCGGGCCACTCATTCCACCCATGCTGCAGACACAGAGTCTGCTCCAAGAGTGCTCCAGCATCTCCTACCTTCCTCCAACTCAACAGAACATCTGCACAGTGGGGTCTGCCCATGGATCTGTGGCTGGATGGCTTGGAGCGCGGTCATCATCTAGGACCACCGAGGGTTGTTTTCTGTTTTTCTTGTGGTCCCCTTCCATCCCCCTGAGGACGCAGGCTCGGGCAGGTTATGTGCTTATGCACTATGCCTGCGAAGTGCCTAACAGCGTCCTCCTCTCCCCAACTTCAGCACCACAGGAGCCGCCAATGCCCTGAAAGTCAGTGCTCCCACCGACCATCAAGGACATCAGGTGCGTGAAGCACCCCTGGTAACCAACCCTGAAGGAGGAGAGCATCCATTGGGATGCTCAATCCTCCTTCCCCCTGGCAACCCCCGATGACCCAAGTCCGTGCCCGAACCTGGGTCACCAGCGTGGTGCAAGGTGTGACATCCAGCACCTCAACCCTCAACACCACCGGGCCGGCCCATTTCCTCCCTTTTAATGCAAAGCCCCCCACTTACATTACTGTTCTATCCTGCACCCCCTACCCCCTCTCCCTCTTGCATAATTTGATCTCTCCTGCTGTCTCCCTCTAGTCTCCTCCTCCTCATCCTCCTCTAAGCCCTCCACCTCCTGGACTAAGCCTACCCTCTAGGCTGCCACCCCTTCAGCGAAGCCTACCCACCAGGCTGCCTTGCACTTGTTTATTGAAACTGAAAGATATGTTTTACTATACCAGCTGAACAATAAAGTGAATATCTGTTAACCTTACTCATTTTGTCAGGGGTACTCTGAACATAGGCATCTGCTATAAGTCAACTAATTCATTGCCTGAACATTGCCATGGTTGAATCAATTTCTTACTTGCTATATGTCAGGTTATTAGTGACTGTACATGATGTTGCCTGAGTTATACCTTACCTTTGTAAAATGTACTCCCTTCTGTTTTTTTCTTTGTGAACCGTAGTTCTTTTAATGTACTGTATAACGCAATATTACTGCATAGCTTAACTTCTGCACAGTTCAGACCCCTCCCCCGTATTAGTGTTACCTTATATTAGCACATCCACGGTAATTACTTAACCAGGAAGTCAGCTGTCAATGAACTACAAATGTCAGTGAATACTGACACCCGTATTCATTGTTGTTTGTAGACTGACAACTGCACAACCACCTGCTGTGCACAACTGTACTACTGCCTCAATATGTCACTTCTGTCCTGGCTGAGCAAGAAGTCTGCTTTGAAGCAAGACTTGTCCGGGGAGCCGCTCAGTGCAGACAATCTGAGCCAGACTGTGGCAGTCCCTCGGAGAGTTGCTGAGGCTGTTGTTGATGAACCGTCAGAGCCTCCGGTTAAAAAATGCAGGACAGAATATGTTAAGTACTTAGCAGCTGAACAGTTTGAAATTGGAAAGTGTGCTGTCGAAAGTGGCATTATGAACACTGTGCGCTACTACAACAAAAAGTACTCTGGCACCATTAACAAGAGCACTGTACATAGCTTCAAGGAAGATTATCTATCAGAGTTTACAAAAACCCCAGACCCCAGCAGACTTGCACCTGAGTTCCCCACAAAGCCACACGGATGGCCAGCACTGCTCCTTGAGGATGTAGAGCAGTAGCTGCGGAAAATTATCAGAAGGTTGCATTCAGAGGGGGCAGTTGTTAATGCCCATGTTGTTTCTGCAAAAGCTTCAGGTGTGGTGAAAGCACACAATCCCAGCCTCCTGTCAGAGAATGGTGGGCAGCTAGCTTTCAGCAGGCAATAGTCACGGAAGTTACTGAGCCCCATGGGGTACTTCAAAAGGAAAGCCACCAAAGCAGCTCATAAAACCCCTATGGACTTTCCACAACTAAAGGAAATATTTCTTGAAAGAGTAGCTACAACCTGTAGCCAAGAACTGATATCACCGGCTTTAGTAGTGAACCTTGATGAAACCAGAGTGCAGTTAGTGCCATGCAGCCGGTGGACCATGGCAACTACTGGATCCAAGCAGGTGGAGGTTTCCAGACTAGGGGATAAGAGGCAAGTGTCAGTGGTCCTTGCAATTTCCATGACTGGGGAACTCCTACCCCCACAGATCATTTACCAAGGCAAAACGAGTAATTGCCATCCTGCCTTTGAATTCCCTGAGGGGTGGTTAATCAATCATTCTGAAAATCATTGAGCCTGTGATGACACCATGCTGCTGTTTATTTCCAAAGTTCTGGTCCCTTATGTGGCTAAAATCAAAGCACAGATGGACTTACCCACTGAACAGAGATCCCTGTGTTAATAATGGATCTGTTCTGGGGTCATACTACAGATACTGTTCTGCAATCATTAGAGCAAAATGCCATAATACCAATCTTTGGGCCAGCATCTTGCATGGATTTACTGCAGCCTCTAGACCTAACAGTGACAAGATTTTTAAAGACCAGTTGAAACACCACTTCACAAGTTGGTATGCCAATACAGTGTCGCAGCAGCTTTTGAATGGCTGTGCGTCAGGAGACATCAACATTGATCTGCAAATTCAGACCTTGAAAGTGAAGCACGCCCAGTGGCTGGTAGACAGCATTACCACACTCGGGGAGAGAGAAGATGGCATTTTAAAGGGATTTGAACAGGCAGTAATCCTGGATGCACACACTCGATGTCTCAATTACTAATGTGCCCCAAAGTCTCAAAAACAAGCACGTTTTCTTTATTTTTTAAAAAGTGATCATTAAAAGTTAAGTTTTAATCACCAAGTACTGAAAACTACACATCCAACACAGTATACATCCCAATCAAGCAGCCATAAGAAAAGTACCCAAGTACTGTGTTACAAATGAAGTCCTGACATCTGTGCTCAAGCCAGTTTTCAGACATTGAATCCCCACCAGCACCCTCCTAGCTACAGTAGTTTTTAATCACGAAGCACTAAATACTGCACATCAAACATAATACACGCTCCATTCCAGTAAAGCTTTAAAGAAAAACTCCACCCTCATATCTTATAAATGTTATTTATTTCCATGTTAATAGACAACTCTTTTCATGTAGCAGTTAAGGATGTATGCAAATGTTTTAGACTGTTTTTATAGTTCATAGTAGGCCCTGTGACTGCCCTGGGAGTCTCCATTTCATGGTTGTTGAAATCTCATTGTCTCTGAGAGCTGCATTAGCACATGAGAACATGATGCGTAATCATTCTTTAAACTCTCCAGTATGCCTGCCTGCTTAGTTAGTCTTAAAAGCAACAAGCTGCAAAAAGGTGTGGAATAACCACATTTACAGTACCTTCAGTGAGCTTTGCAAACTGAGTTATAATGCAGATTGTTTTGCCTTTAAACTTTCCTCAATTTATGAGTTTCCAGACAGATTTTGCAGGGTATTTGTTCTTTCAGCATAAAGATATATGGTATAAATGGGTGATCTGACATCATGTTCTCATATTCTAATGCAGCTCTCAGGGACAATGCGATTTCAACAACCATGAAATGAAAATTACACACCTACCGTAATTCTTGATCTTCTCTTGTATCTTCGCCATTCATTACTGCTTGGGTGTACGCCGAAGGCGTGCACCAACCATGGGAGTTTTTTTTTTTTGTAGAGCAGTCGGCGCTGGCGGTGCCCCCGAGAGTGACGCATCACGGTAACAGGTGAGCGCCATTAGGTGCCGCAAACCTCTTCAATCCCAGTTCTGTTAGTCGGAGAGGCAAAATAATGATGAGAAAAAAGGAGAGTGAGGCAAGAGAGCTGAGGGATAGATAAATTAAAGGATATAAACTGAAAAAGGAATAAGCCAATAGAGGACAGAAAAGAGGAAGAACCTACCCTATGGGACTGCTGGCCTCACTTCTGGGGTGGCTCCGAGGGAGGTACAGATAGGGAAGAGAGAGAGGAGAAGGAGGAAGAAGAAGGGGGGGATGTTGGGAGGAGGGAGAAGTTCTGCTCAGTTATGAAAATTTGGCTTGTAGGCTAGTAAGCTCGGAACCAAGGTTAGGAAGCAAGGATCCCATTTAGTAAAAACTGGTGAGAAGGTTCAGCTGAGCCATTTGCACAGCTTAGCACACAAAGGGAAGACTGTCTGCACCTCCTGCCATCCCCAACTCCTTACACTCCAGCCGAGAGCTCACAGACTGCCAAGGCAGAATCTATTCTGAAGGAGAGCGCCCAACTAGGAAGGGGAAGGAAGCCCACTAGCATGTTGTTATGTGCTAACACAGATGTGTGTGGAGATAGGGGTTGTATTTGAAGCCCTACAGAGGGCACCTCTTTACAGAAAAAGACAGAGTGGGAACTTAGTCTGACCCCCGAAGGCAAGGCAAGACCACCAACTCAAGGCAACTGGAGTGCCAGGACAGTGTCTAACTAGCAGAGGCTGTCAAAACAGGAGATTCAGACATGCCAGAGGGGACCTAGAAAAAGGAAATGAACCATTTAAGGAAAGGTTTCTTTAACTGTGAATTGAACAACATGGCTTCAGAAGGAGCCAAGAGGTCACCCCAAGGGGGAATCAGAAAGAGTTCCCTCAGGAAAGAGATACATTCTACTCGTTCCCCTCCCTTTCCTAAATAAATGGATCCATTCTGAGAGAAGAACAGAAGGCTCAAAAGCCTTTTTTTTTTACTTTTTTAAATAGGCTTTAAGGTCAAAAAAGAAGGGAGGAAGAATGAGCAGGGGGAAGGAAACGCCGAAGAAGGAGGCCCGTGAGGGGAAGGTGGCTGGGTATCAGTAATGAATGGTGAAGATACAAGAGAAGATCAAGAATTACAGTAGGTTCATAATTTTCATATCTTCCTTTGTCAATCTTCACCATTCATTACTGCTTGGGTGAGTACCAAGCCCCCCCACCCCACGAAGGGGAACTAGGAAAACCCCGAGGGAACAAGACCCTCAGTCGCCTATTGGTGACAAACAGAATGAAGGGACCCTGGCCTTTAAAGACAGGAAGCCTAAGGCTGAGGATAGCTTGGAGGTGTCCCTCGAAGATGAGAAGAGGGAGGAAGGCCCTGTAGAAGCCTCCTAGCCCTAGTGGAAAAAAAGTGTGTCCCTTGGAAGGCGGAGCGAATCACCTTTTGCTGGGCCAGGGGTGACAATCTTGATAGACGAAGCCATGCTGTACACCTAATGTAGATTGCTGTCCCCACAAGCCTGGAAGCCACCTCATTGGTGTCATAGGATGCCCTTGCTTGGTGCCTTGCCATTCCCAGGCCTATAGTGGAGAGGGCAATGGCTTGTCTGGATTGCTCCGTATCAGGCATTGATGCTAGAACTTGAGAAAGCATTGACCATAAATCCCTGTTGTAGGCAGCATGCTGAGCCTGATGTGGTGCAATGCATAACATCGCATGAGAGGAAGAGAACACTCTTCTCCCCCACTGGTCAAACTGTAGGGAATCTGAGTCCGGTGGATGGTCATGCACCAGGTGGCACCACCCGGAAGGAGTCTCTAGGAACACCAATCCCGAGTGTGGGTTGGGTAGAGTACCTAGAGATTCCAATGGGGCACAATACCTCCTCCTGCACTCTACTGGGGCTGGAAAAGGAATGGCTAGAGACTATCAGGTGCAGATAAATGCTTCCTGGAAAGGGATAGGCCAGGATGGCACCACCAGATGTTGGGCACTGAATTCTCCAAGGAATTCACGCATCTTCCACTTGGTATTGTCTTGTCTGAGAAAGGAGATATGGAGATCCCTAACCATCCTCGAAAGGAAGCGCTGATATTCCGTGAAATCAGTGTCAGATGAAAGGTGAGCAGAGGGTTCCTTTCCCTTTAGAGGAGGGAGTCGATGAGGGGGAGGAGCTTGAATGCCCAGAGGACTTCTGCAGTGGTGGGAAGATATAAAAAAGACCCGCTCATGCACATACCTAACACATGACGGGAAGGCCTCCACAGAGCCTCTGAATGTCTCCCAGGATAACAGGCCCGTAGGACCGACATGGCCTGGAAGACTAGTGGGTGGCTACAGAGGAATGGGAAAGAGGCACCTACAAGAAGGCAATTGTCCTCTGCTAAGGCTCTGAAATCCAGGAAATGGAGCCCGAGCTGGCGGGTTCCCGGATATCAAACCAAGTCACAGAACGGAACCCAGAGGATGCGAACTCTGGAAGAGCCTGGAAGTGGAACCTCCCCTGTGATGCACCCAGGGCTGCATGGATCCAGAAGGGCAACCCACAGCAACGCCACCGGAGGGGTGTTTCGAGCCTAAGAGGGAGAAATGAGGTTCGGTGCTACAGCTCCTCCCCACACCCTGAGGGGTAGTAGGCAGAACTTGACGCCCTTCACCCCGGCCCCTCAACCCCTCAGACTCAGAGGACACCCTCCTCCTCGACACTAGCAACAGGGCCCCTTGATCCTGAGGCCTCCCGGGGGAGGCCCCCAAAGACAGGGCCCTTAGTCCACCTGACAAGGTGCAGCAGCACCAGAAATGGTAGCTGCTACAGCCCCCTCTGGGAGAACAGTCCCCTCCCCAATTCTGAGCCATCCCCCTCCGCAGGTTCCAGGCCACCCCAAGCCTGGGAGTCCTCAGAGGGAGACTGCTGTGGAGACATAGGAATGGGAGCACTGGGCCGCCTGACACCGAGTTCCACAGGAGACCCTGATCCTGAAGAATCAGGTAGCCAGGACGGGTCCACGTCTGAGTCATCTGCTTCAAAGGAAAAGCTGACCAGAAGAACCTTGATGCTGGCCACCCCAAGAGTCCCCGAGAAACGGCACTGCAAACAACAATGGTGCCACCCGCAGCGCCATCCCTTCCCGCACCACTAACAAATCTGGAGCCTAGCCCCGATCCACCCGCAGTTCCAGCTGAGTCCCCGGCACCACCCACGGCACCGGGGTTCAACATGGCACTGCCCATGGAGTCGACCAGGCCCTCGGCGCCATCAGTGGCACTGAGAACCAAATCAGCATTGCCCCGATCACTGGCGCTGCCAACGGCACCAGGACCTGAGACAGTGCTGGATGGCAGTGTCGAGGGTCCACCCATGCCATGACACCAGGGGAGCCTGCACCTCCAAAGAGGTGACTGCCAAGACAGTGTCCCCACCGCGGCCCCGGGAGGGACCATGGTGTTCCCCTGACACAGCAGAAGAGGCCTCCTCCTCCGCAAGGCTAAAAGATGAGGAGACTTCCTCCTCACCAGACTGTATAGGCCTGGGAGGAGACCTGGAGGAAGGGTCTAGAGGCCTGTCCTGGGAGACCCGAGAGTGATGCCATCCTCCAAAAGTCGGTGGGGCCTTGCCAATTTTGAACATGCATACTTCAAGAACATGGGTCCATCGAGAAACAGGCATCGCTTCTATCCATATCATGGTTAGGTCCCAGGCACCAAAGGCAAACATCATGACAGTCCAAAAGAGAAAAATGCCAGCCACAGGAGCACCAACACATAGGGGCATGGTCCGCTTTTGATTTACATTTAGCTTCCAAACTGGACATGATGTGAAAATAACTCTTTAAAACAGAAAAGCTCCCGGCGGCGTGGAAAAATAATAAATGAAACGGTCTTATCGGAAAGACGACATCAGGAAATGAACCGGGATGCAGGAGATAACAAAGGCATCGAACTTTAACAATACAGCCTAGTGGTGCAGTAAACTTTCTGACTCCGTTGCAGCAACTGCAGCCTCGATGACGGGAGAAACAGAACTGGGATGGAGGATGAGTTTGTGGCGCTATCGGCCGCCGCACCAATGAAAAATGCTCAGGGCGGTGCCATCGTGCTGACTCCTTCAAAAACTTCGTGGTAGTAACACCTCCAACTTACACTCAAGCAGTAATGAATGGTGAAGATTGACAAGGGAAGATATGGAAACTCCCAGGGCAGTCATAGGGCCTAGTATGAACTGTAAAAACAGACTAAAACATTTGCATACATCCTAAAAGCTACATGAAAACAGCTGTCAATTGACATGGACACAAATAACATTTAAAAGATATGAGGGTGGAGTTTTCCTTTAACTTAAAAATCTGTATGGTGCAGTGCGGTTTGGTTACCTGTGGCCAAGCAAAGAGGCATATTATGGAGTATCACGTGCTGATCACGTGAATTTCTGAATCAGAAGAACATGGCGGCTTCGCTCCATACCCACAAAAGTGTCTGTCCCCATTTCCATTTACCTTGCTAGCCTGACTACAGGGAATGAGGTACTATGATCAAAGGAGAAAGTGGGGAAGGCACTCTGAGGAAGAATACAGTAAATGGCCGGTACATGGCAGGTCCTCTCCATATCCCCACTAGAGGCCGTACTTACGGTCACTATAAATGAAACATGGACTTTTTTTAGCTGTAACACTTAGTCCACTGTAAACTTGTATCCACTGTAAGTATCTGACCTGTGGATAAAACGTAATTTATTTTACACCGAAAGAAAGGGACTATACAGTATGTATATATGTATGTATGTATAAATGTATGTATTGTATTGTTTAATATTGACATTGGAACCTTTGAAAATGAGCACCTTGCTCAAAGGTTATTTCTACATCTTGAAATAAATAAAATAAAAACATTTTGGCCTTCATCAGTCATGCCTAGTAGTGATTGATTGATTCCATCTCTGGTTTAGGCCAGAAAAAGATCATTCAGCTACTCACCCCTGTTGTGGTGAAGTTTTTTCCCTTGAGTGAACATCGGCTTACTATGGCTGTGGGTGGAGCCTACAGCCATATCACTTTAGCTTGAAAAGAGATTTCCGTGGAACACATTTTTTAGTAGTTTTCAGTGTATTCTTCCATAACACTGCAAATCCCTATGGCAGTTTCACATCAATTAAGAAGGGTAGGGATGATAACCAAACTGTATACCAGGATCTTGGTGTCCTTTCATATATTAGGGTCAGTGAAGACGCACCGAAGCAGTTTCCCAAATTAGGTACTACAGCAATGGATCCTGTGCTGAATCTCATCGTTGATGTTTGCTGTTAGGGAGAGGTGGCTACCAAGGTAAGGGAAGTGCTCGACTGTCTCCAGGGTCTGTCCCTCAGTGATGAATTTTGGAGGGTCATTTACAAGGCCTTGAGCAGGCTGATAGAGCACCTTGGTCTTCTTGATGTTAAGTGAGAGTTCCAGATTTTGGTAAGCTTCCGCAAAGAGATCTAGCGCAGACTGGAGGTCGCTCCTGGTGTGTGCAAGGATGGCACAGTCATCAGCGTACTGGAGGTCAATGACGGATGCCTTGCAAACTTTGGTCTTTGAATGGAGATGTCCAAGATTAAAGAGCCCTACATCCATTCTGTATTCAATGTTAATTCCAGTGAGAAGGCGGCCTTTGTTGAGGACTAAGATGACTGCTAGGAAGATAGAGAACAAGGTTGGAGTGATGACACACCCTTGCTTGACCTCAGTGTGGATGATGAATGGGTCTGTCTTTGAACCATTATGAAGAACACTGGCAGTCATCTGGTCATGCAGAAGCCTCAGGACCTTGATGAATTTTGTAGGGCAGCCAAATCTGGCCAGCACCTTCCACAAGGCTTCGTGATTGATGGAGTCAAAGGCCTTTGTCAGGTTGATGAAAGCCATGTACAGGTCCTGATGTTGTTACCGAAACTTTTCTTGGATCTGCCTAGCAGTGAAGATCATGTCAGTTGTCCCGCGAGATTGTCTGAATCCACAATGAGATTCCGGCAGGACTTCTTCGGCGATGGGAAGGAGACGGCTCAAAAGAATACGGGTGAGGATTTTCCCAGAGGTGGAGAGTAAAGCAACACCTTGATAATTTTCACACACCGACTTGTCTCCCTTCTTGAAGATGGTAACAATGTTGGCACTCCTCAAGTCCTCTGGACTCTCCTCATTGTTCCAAATTCAGAGAATGAGTTTGTGGAGTTTTAGTACCAGTTCTTCACCCCCAGCCTTGTAGACTTCAGCCGGTATGCCATCTGGTCCCACAGCTTTGTTGTTTTTGGCTAGCTTGATGGCATGTCTTACTTCTTTGATGGTAGAAGGGTTGGCGCGAGATTCTCTTTCAGGGTGTTGAGGGACAGAATTGATAGTGGCATCTGTCACAGATGACTCGCGGTTCAGAAGTGTCTCAAAATTCTCCTTCCATCTACCTTGAATGCCTTCATTTCCCTTTAAAAGCGTCAAGCCATCTTTAGATTGGAGGGGAGTGGGACAATGGAAGCTTGGACCATAAATGACCCTTGTAGCCTGGAAGAAGCTCTGCATATCATGTTTGTCAATATAGAGCTGGATCTCCTTGGCCTTGTCTTGCCACCATTTGTTTTTGATGTCTCAGCTCTTCTTTTGAGCTTCTGCCTTAAGCTGCTGGTGTGACTCTTTCTTTTGCTGGCATGAGATGTCATCTTACCATGCACAGTGAGCTCTTCTTTTCTGATTGAGCAGGTCATGAATCTTGGTATAATTTTCATCAAACCAGTCCTGGTGATGCCGGGTGACATAGCCAATAGATTCAGCACATGCTGAGTGGATGGCGGTCTTGAACTCCTTCCAGTATCTCTCAATGTTATCATCAACTCCGGGCATGGCAGAGCGCCTTGCTTGGAGATGTTGCTGGAAATCCTCTTGAACCACTGGGTCTTGAAGGGACTTGGTTTTGAATTTCCTTTGCATTGATTTTGGCTGCCTTCGATGTTTCTGACTGAACTGGATGTTCGTGACAGATCTGACAAGATGATGGTCTGTCCAGCAGTCATCGACTCCTCGCATGGCCCTCATGATGTAGACATCCTTTCGATCACGGGTTCTGACAATGACGTAGTCAAGGAGGTGCCACTGCTTGTATCAAGGGTGTCTCCAAGTAGTCTTATACTTGTTGCTCTGTCTGAAGATGGTGTTCGTGATGACCAGGCCATGCTCTGAACATTTATTCAGGAGTAGGATGCCATTAGAGTTTGTCTTTCCTACCCCCTCCTTCCCGATGATACCATTCCAGAGATCTGAATCACGCCTGACTCTGGCGCTGAAGTCACCAAGGCGAATGATCTTGTCTTCCTTAGGGGTGTTGGTCAGGACTCTGTCAAGGTTGGAGTAGAACTGTTCCTTGACATCCTCATCAGCATTACGTGTCTGGGCATATGCACTGATGACAGTGGCATGCTGAATGTTGCTGAGCTTAAGATGAAGGGTCATGAGGCGTTCATTGATATCAATTGGGAGCTCTGTAAGCTGGTTGATGAGCTTGTTCTTGATGGCAAGGCCAACGCCATGAATGCATCTGTCTTCAGCAGGCTTCCCTTTCCAGAAAAAGGTGAAACCTCCACCCTCTTCTCTCAACTGGCTTTCATATGGTTGTCTTGTCTTGCTTAGGGCAGCAATATCGATGTTACATCTTGCAACTTCCCTGGTGATAACAGCAGTTCTTCTTTCTGGTCATTCGCTATACTGGTTGTCCATTAGAGCATGAACATTCCATGTCACAAAAATCTGTGTCTGTTTCTTGTTTCGACTGCAGAGAGAGAGAGATTCAGCAGAATCATGGGAAGGGGCAGATATGTGACCCACATATTTGTATCTGGCTCTGTCTGGGTGCTCCTTTTGTGCAGTGGTGGAATAGATGCACCAGGTTTGTTTTACACTGTATCTCTTCTGGTCTCTCGCTCTCCCTTTCTCTAATGTCTGCTCCCCCACGGTGAAAGGAAAACTCTGCAGGGGAATGGGGCAGGAATTAGGGGTTGAGGAACAGTGGGCAGTATTTAAAATGGGGATTACAAGAGCAACAGAATTATGAATTAAGCAGGTTAGCAAGAGGAAAAGGAAGAGGAGACCATTGTGGTTTTCCAAAGAGGTAGCAAAGAAAGTGAAAGCCAGAAAGATTGCATTCAGGCAATACAAAAAGACACAGGCAGAATGGGGATAGGGAGAAGTACCAGGAGAAGCAAAGGGAGGCAGGGAGGTCAGTAAGGGAAGCCAAAGCTCAGACAGAAGAACACACTGCAAAATCAGTGAGTAGAGGGGACAAAACCTTTTACAGGTACATAAGTGAAAAAAGAAAGGCAAAGGGAGGGATAGTGAGACTGAAGGGGGATGATGAGGGCTGTGTGGAGGATGACAACAGTAAAGCTGACATATTGAACAGGTTTTTCTGCTCAGTCCTTACTGAGGAAGAGGAGGGTAATGGGTCTGAATGGAGTACAAGGGGTGAGAATGGTGCAGAAATGGACACAAGTCCCTTTACACAAGAAAGGGTCCTGAAGGAACTGGAAGTAATAAGAGTTGATAAAGCAATGGGGCCAGATGGGGTGCACCCCAGGGTCCTTAAAGAACTAAGAGAGGTGGTGGCTGAACCTCTGTCTATCCTGTTTAGCCGATCACTGGAAACAGGGGAGGTACCCAAAGACTGGAGGATAGGAGATGTAGTCCCCTTATACAAAAGTGGGAACAAAGAGGAAGCGGGAACTACAGACCAGTCAGCCTCACCCTCGGTAGTGGGAAGATCATGGAAGCACTACTGAAGGAGAGACTGGTGGAACATCTGGTTGTCAATGGACTACAGGACCCAAGGCAGCATGGTTTCACCAGGGGAGGTCATGTCAGACCAACCTCATTGAATTTTTTGACTGGGTGATTAGGGGGTGGATCAGGGGAGGGCAGTGGACATGGCCTATCTGGACTTCAGCAAGGCCTTTGACTCTGTGCCACATAGAAGACTATTGCACAAACTGGGGAATATGGGTGTGGGCAGGACAGTAGTGTGATGGGTAGGTAACTGGCTGGGTGGCAGGACACAGAGGGAGGTGGTAAATGGCTGTCACTCCACAGAGGGAAGAGTGACCAGTGGAGTACCACAGGGATCAGTGCTGGGACTGGTCCTATTCAATATCTTCATCAGTGACATTGTGTAGGACCTAGAAGGCAGAATTTCACTGTTCGCTGATGACACAAAGCTCTGTAACAGAGTAGACACACCAGAGGGTGCAGACAGAATGAGAAGGGACCTGCAGAAACTTGAAGAATGGTCAGGGGTTTGGTAGTTGAAATTCAATGCAAAGAAGTGCAAGATAATGCATATGGGGCACAAAAACCCTGGCACAATATATCAGTTGGGGGTGAGGATATAGCATGTACCAAGCAGGAAAGAGATCTTGGGGTTATCATCTCTGATGACCTCAAGGCAGGGAAACAGTGTGACAAGGCAGCAGGTAAAGCAAATAGGATGCTGGGATGCATAGGCAGGGGCATCACCAGCAGGAAAAGGGAGGTCATAATTCCACTATACAAGACACTAGTGAGGCCCCACCTGGAGTACAGTGTACAGCTCTCGAGACCTTACCTACGTAAGCACATAGACAGGATAGAGAAGGTTCAGAGGAGGGCAACAAAGATGGTGCATGGATTGCATTACAAGTCCTATGAGGACAGGTTGAAGGAACTGAACATGTACTCCCTGGAGGAGAGGAGGGAGAGCGGGGATATGATAGAGACATACAAGTATCTTACAGGGAGGAACAGGGTGCAGGAATACACTATTTTTAAGTGAAAAAGATGTTTCAGGACTAGACAGCATGGGATGAAGTTGGAGGGAAGACGATTCAGAGGAAACGTGAGGAAGAATTTCTCCACAGAACGGATGGTGGACAAGTGGAACACCCTGCCAGAGGAAGGGGTGGGGGCTGAAACAATCATGGGATTTAAGAATGCATGGGATAGACATAAAGGAATTCTGGAGGTCAGGGGTAAGGGGCAACAGACTTCTAGGAAAATATAAACTGAACTTACAAGCTCAAATGGGCAGACTGGGTGGGTCATAGGTCCTTATCTGCCGACACTGTCTATGTATCTATGTATCTATGCTCTCTGTCCTGGTCATGGCCCTTTTGCTGCCACTTTCTCTGCCTCTCTGCATGTTCTGTCCACTGCCACTGAGCTTCAGAAAGACAAACAGAGAGTCAAACTGACAGCAAAATGCCAGAAGAGTGAGCGGAAATAAAATGGATGGCAACTGAGCTAGGGCGCACACTGTACTCCACTTCTCTGTTTGGGGGGGGTTGACACCGTCACTGACTGTAACAGATTGGGTCTGCACATATATACCACACTGGAAGTGGTTCTCACTGTTGCTGTGTCTCTCTCAGGAGGGATGGGGGAAGGAAGTAGGTACTGCTAGGGGACAGACCACCCATTTAAATGAATGTTTGTTCAGGTGATGGTCTGGGAGCCACTGGTCATTGTGGTTATGGTCACTACATTGCACTGCCCCCAATTTCACACTGCCAAGGTGGTGCTGCAATAGTGACAGCCTGTCACCTGGCTATCAACTCTCATTCCGCTTACTCCCCACATCTCGGCATGTTGCTGTCACTGTTTTGGGTCTCTTTCTCTGCTCTGTCCCTGACACTGGTGCCACTCACCACCTCTTTGGATGCTGTGCTCTCTTTCATGGGGGGGGGTTACTGGTGCCTCTCCTTCTTGGTGTCTGTCCCTGCAGCTCACGTCTTCCTCTCCCCACCATCCGAGGTTAAGCTACAGCTCTGCAGGCAATGCTGCCTCACTTCTCAGTACTCTTGCTCATTGTATTGTATGGCGGGGTGGGGGGGCACACTGAGGCAACATGGACACTAGGAGATCCATGGGGTGCGTCAGTGGGTACCATCACAGAGAGCAATGCTAAGGCTGGGCATTGTGGCTCACATGAAGCACTGGAGAGACAGGAGCTCAAGGACAAGACTGCCAAGCACTGTCATTCATACAGAGACACAAACAAGTTCAACGTGGATGTCTGTCTGGGGAAGGATAAATAATATTTATTTGTTCTCTACTACTAGGACTGTTTACTGCTTATGGCATAGAGTGTGGGGGATGCTGTGTATGGCTGGGTACCCTGACATCTGCAGGATGGGTGGGGAGACAAGCAGTAAGATCAGTACGGACATGAATGAAAGGAATGAAGCACTCTCATTCCAGCACTTTATTTCTTTCAACTAGAGAACGGATTCCAGATGTGAAACTGTGACTAGTGTCAGAGTGTGGTTACATGCTCATTGGTCTGCCACGGACAAGCCCACTGTAGACTGCTGTGCATTGGACTCATCCCTGACACACTTCTGAAATGTTGTTCTACCACAAAATGTTTCTTGCACACACGCAAGGAAACATAAAAAACTACAAAGAATTTAGATTAGTGCCTACCTTCATTTGAAAGCCATTTTGGTCCTGAACACAAAAATGTAAAATAATGCACTTGGGGTACAGAAATCCAGGGGCAGAGTACACATGGGTAGAGTGGTACTGACGACATTAAGAAAGCACACATTCAAAAAAAAAAAAAAGAGCTTTTACATACAGTTGATTACTGTTTAACAATACTTTTCAACTATGGCTGTCACTGTACATTTTATGCAAACCCATAATGATGATCCTCGCTTGAAGGAAAAAGGCAGGGGGGGGCCATAACTGACTCCTTGTTTTTGTGTTAAAGGGGTCAGTTTCTTTACAGCAAAAAACAAGAAAAGGCATAATTTCTAAAATGTGCAAACGAGCATGGGGTCCACTTTTTTCCAGATCATGCCACCACCGGAAGCCACCACTTCAACACTGCTACTACCTCCGCCTAATACAATCAGGGGAAACCAGAAGTAGTCTACCAACACTGAAATCAATATGATTAAGGTATATTTGCCAGAAATTACTGCTTAGAAAAGAATGAGAAAGTGACTGTGGTGATGAGCAAGTCCCAGACCAGATTTCTAGTTTAATAGACTCCTTCTGAGTCTGATTTGAGTGGCTGCATGGGCCATATTCCACAGTTGTTATGCCATCATCAAATTTGTATAACAGCACTGTGGAAGCATGTAACTGGACCACTGTCTGATGTGCTGCCACAGTGCTCTGACAGTTTCCAGTGATTCTGTTTATGCAGCCCTCCCCCTCCACAGGCCGCATAAATATACCCACTTCCCGGTGCACTTCTTTTGTGTTCTGCAACTGCAGTACTGACGGCCACCGTGTGCAACATGATGACATTGATTTAAACTGCGTATGCATGACTATCATGCATACATAATTATGACAGCATCACCGTGTTGTACAGGGCTGATTACAGGGCAAACTTCACATGTGCGAGTGTCACGCATGCACAGTTCTGTAATTGCTGCAGTATTACTTATGGCTGACTCCAGTGCAGCAAAAGCACCGCATATTCTTTTCCACACTCTTGCCACTCCTAAAAGCTCTCCATAGCCATATTGGCTCTGACCAGAGCTTGTCTCGAGAAGGGACCACTGTAGTTAAACTCAATGCAAAATATGAAGTAATGTAGTTACCATGCTGTAAAGACACGTAGAGAACAAGCAGCTTTGGTACCGGTGTCTTTAATCAGGTAGTTTTAGCCATCCATTGCCAAGTCATAGAGGTTGCAATAGTGAGTCATTACTCATTATAGTGCGGTGCAGGCAAAATCTAATGAGTTTGTTAGTTGCGTAGTCAAGGTTATCCAGGGTGGATTTCAAGGATGCCATGTCAGTGTCATCCCAGTAATCGATTATGGGCAGGATTAAATGAACCACAAGATCCCCTGTGGGTTTACAATGAATGATTTGGTCTAAAGAGCTTCCCCAGTTTAATATTAACTTAATCATATCAATCTGCTTGTCAAATTTCATATGCTGATCATACGCCCAAGTGTAGTGAGCCTCTGAGGTCGCCTCTCAGGTCTTCTTTCATGCCACTTCACTTTTAGTTAGTTCACTACCGCTCCCTTATTGCTTATAAAGTGATTAGTGGAACAATGTGCATTAAGAGTGCTATATAAATTCAAAACAATTATTTTTCTTATTATCTGTTTATTTCAAAAGTTTTACCTGGAAAGACACTCTGAGTTGGTAACAGTTTGTTTCCAGATGCATCCTGGGTAGAGGGGTGGGAGAGAGCAGACAATATAATAAGTTGCCATTATTACAGTAAATTAATGGCTGTGCAAAAGCAAATATCCTGTGCAGAGTAATACAATACAAGCTGTATAATGTAAAGTAAAGTTACAAATGCAAACTGTGAAACCTGACAATATGATCACCTCTTATGATACATTCTCAGGTTATTAACAGTGCAACCCTGCTAACAATAACTCTCTTGATAAGGTATTTGGTTCATTTACTGTGAATCTCTGATAACATCATCTTTTAGAATGTTCTTGGGTTTAATACAGGGGACCCCTGAAGCAATTACCTCTTTGAATCACCTCTATCACTTATTATACAGTGAACCCCTTATATGGTCGTCACCTCGTGGGGAAAGTTCTTGAGTTTATTACAATGAAACCCTGCTAACATCACCTCTTGGAATAGCCTATCAGTTAAAATACAGCAAAACGCTGATAACATCACCTTGACTAGCCTGTCAATTATACAGCAGTGAAACCCGGATAAGCTCACTCTTGGGAAATTGCCAGGTTCATCCCTTTCCATTCCCCTACCATATTCCACTTTATGCCAAGGCATTAGACCATAGAAACATAGAATTTGATGGCAGGTAAAGGTTGCTTGGCTCACCCAGTCTGCCCATTTTTATCCCTACCAACACAATCAACACAGACCCTACTTGATCTCTGGCTTGTCTCCCCCCCTTTCTTTTCAGTATGATTGCCTTATGCCTCTCCGATGCATTCTTGAACTGCACCACTTTTTGCCCCACCCCTTCTGCTGGAAGGTTGTTCCAGCAATCTACCACTCTTTCTGTGAAGTACTTTCTCACCTCTCCTGAAACTACCCCCCCAGCTTCATAGCATGTTCCCTTGTTCTTGAGCACTCTGTTTTCTGAAGCATACTTCCCTCCAGTACCTTATTTACGCATGTGAGGTATTTAAAGGTCTCTCTATCATATCCCCCTGTCCCTCCTCTCCTTCAGGATGTACATATTGAAGTCCTATAGCCTCTTCTCATACAGTTTTTGATGCAGACCCTGCACTATTTTAGTTGCCCTCCTCTGGACTGCCTCCACTCTGCCTAGGTCTCCAGAACTGGACACAGTACTCTAGGTGGGGTTTTACCATTGATCCATACAGAGGCAGCACCACCTTTCTCTTTCTGCTGGTGATACCCCACACCATGCAGTCAAGCATCCCACTAGCACTCCCCACTGCCTTGTTGCACTGCCTGGCCACAATTAGGTCATCAGATCTAATTACCCCAGGTCTCTTTCCTGCTTGGTGGTCATTAATACCACTCCACCCATTTTGTACTCCACTCTTGGGTTTCTGTGCCCCAAGTGGAATATTTTGCACTTTTCGCATTGCAATCCAGTTGCCATACCCTTGACCACTCCTCAACTTTTCTTAGGTCTCTGCTCTTACCCCCCCACCACCACCACCACACTCCCAAAGTGTCCACCCTATTGCAGATTTCCAGCTCCTCTGCAGTGTCACTTATAAAGACACAAAAGAGGACCGGTCCCAGTACTGACCCATGAGGCACCCCGCTTGTCACCATCTCTTCCTTAGCGTGTACTCCATTTACCACCTCCATCTGTTGCCTGTTCCCTAATCAATTTCTTATTGAGTTTGCCACCTTTGGACCTACTCATAAGTTGCTCAGCTTGCTTATGAGTCTCCTGTGTGGAACAGTGTCGAAAGCCTTACTGAAATCTAGGCAGGCTATGTCCATTGCTCCACCTTGATTCAATTCCATGGTCACCCAGTCAATGATATTTATCAGATTCATTTGCATGACACCACCACCCCCCCCCCATGAAACCATGCTGCATCAGGTCTTGTAACCCACTGGCTTCAAGATACTCTACAGTCCTTTCCTTCAGCAGTGATTCCAATAACTTTTCCACCACTGATGTCAGGCTAACTGGCCTGTAATTGCCAGCCTCCTCCCTGCTGCCACTTTTGTGAAGTGAGACTACATCTGCTCTCCTCCAGTCCTCTGGATCACTCCGGTTTCCAGTGAGCTGTTAAATGGGACTGTCAAAGGTGCAGCCAGTACTGCCCTGAGCTGCCTCAATACCCTTGGATGTACCCCATCTGGCCTATTACTTTGCCCACTTTCAGATTAGTGAGTCCTTTCAGTACTCTCACCTCCGAAAAAAGGCCAATGTCCACCTCCCTACCTCCAAAGCTCACGTTACTTTTTATGGTCCCCTTCCCTTCTTCTTCTCCCTCTATGAACACTGAAAAAAAGTATTTGTTCAGGATGTCTGCCTTTTTCTGGTCCCCCTCTGCACAGTCCCCCACTTCGCTTTTTAACTTTACATTCCCTCCCTTGGCCTTCCTCTTTTCACTTACATACAGTTGGAGCCACATTGTGCGGACATGTTTACCGTGGACAATCGCTTTTCACAGACAAAATCTCCGTGCCAAAAACATTTCCCACAGCTGCAATGTAAAAACATATGATTAATGTGGACAATGCGCTCCACGTACCATGGACATGAAAATATGGCAGCAGCATCTTTTTTTTTCTACTGCAGAGCCCATTACCATCCGACTTGACAGCACTTGCTGGCAGTATACTTAAGTATGTGTTAATAAAGTGCATTTGTTGCATTATAAGTGTGTCGCTAATGCTTACCACTCATTTCACACTCTTTTACCCTCTTCTCATAAACTGTCTGGATCACTGTAGCTAGGTGCTGTGTTCTGGCTTCCTCACAGCATCCAGGGAACCCCCTTTCAAGAAAAGTTGAGATGCTGAGGCAGATTGAGACACACCCCACATAACCCACTTCAATTCCCTCCACAACCAAAAGCCCAGGAAATTAAAGACTGACTGCTCACTGCTTACTTAGCACACGACAGCACCACTGCACTAAGACTGTGAGGCACCCGAGCAGGAACAAGACGAAGTGGCTCGCGTTCTGTCAGAAAGCCAGGAAAATGAATGCTGAATTCTCACTAAATGCATACAGTACTAAGCAGTAATAAGCTCACTAAAGCACCACAGCACTGTTACTGAGTGACACCATAAACACCATAAACCAGGCTATACTCATAAAAAACACACTGCTATGCATTTTGGAATCACTACGCAACTAGCTAATATGATGCACTTACTGTATGTGTAAACTTCCATTTCGGCTTATGTTGGCAACTGCGGACACTGCTTTCGGCAGACATAATATAATGACACCAGTCAGTCCATCCTAAGTGGCATACACTGTACCTTCACAATGTATTTCCGCTTTCATTACCACCTGGGCTATTCTCTCTTCCGTTTGTGCCTTTGTGCTCCTTCCTGCTCTCCCTGTTTCCCTCTGTTCCCAGATACACCTCCTTATTCTTCTCGCTCTACATATCCTTATACCTTCTGAATACTACCCTTTTAGCCTTTATCTTTTATTTATTTATTTTTATCTAAGTCTTTGATTACCAGGTAGGTGCACTGATCTTGTGGACTGTTTTCAGGCATGAGCCGAGCCATGATTTGCAACACAGTAGTAATTACATACAGAGAAATATCAAATGGGAAATACAGCAGCACTGCAATCAAAACAGTTAAAATACAGGGTAATTTACCACGTGAGTAGAGCAAATCAAATAAATGTGCAGAACAGTTAGCAACGTGTTCAAAGAAAATCAAATAAAATGTACAATAGTTCCAAAAAATTAGTTGTGAAGGGTAAACAATAATTTCAATGGTGAAACAAAAAAATACCCAAAATGTCCAACAAATGAGTCGAGCAAGGGTGAGAACACATACACAGAACAGTAAGAGGTGAGGAAACAAGTAATGGCAGGAGACAGAGAGCAGGCATGAAGTCCTAAATAGGCAGGACAGTCACAAGAGCTGAGCTGACGGCAAGGTAGTGAAGAGAAGTAGACAGAATTTACCACAGAATCTAGAGCACAGGCATCTAGCTTCATTTAGTAACCAGGATTTGAAACGGTGCTTGAAAAGGCTATGGGTGTCTACGGGCCGGAGGGGCACAGGGAGACTTTTCCATAGAGAGAGAGAGCAGCAACAGATAGAGCTTTGCCACCCATAACAGTTACGACTTTGGGAATTTCCATCAGGGGGACTGAAGACACACACAGACATCTGTGTGGAGCTCTGGACTTTAGGAAACAAGCATAAGGTAATGCATTGTCACCTCTAAGGGTGTATTTGATTTCTGTTTTTTTTTTTATTTTTTTTTTTTAATTTAGTATGCTTTTTCTTGCCGCCGGCCACCTGGTTCCTCAGCCCGGTCATGGACCCCTGATTCTGCTCCAAAATCGGTTGCGTCTCACCGATGCCCTATGGTTTACCCCACAGGGCAGGGTTATGGCACCAGCACCTAAGGTGCTTCAACATTGGGATAGGTCAACAGGCCAACCTGGGAGCAATGGAAGCTGAGGGTGGGCTTCATTCAGGGCAGCCGGTGGCATATTTTTCCCCCAGTGTATGGGGACAGGGATGTGCAGTGATGACCAGCATCTGCCATGCCCCCCTGAACACTTTGTCATCAGCATGCATGGTACACCCAGCCTCCGCTAGGTGTCCATATTGCACTGAACACACTCCCCCCAAAGAAGGAGAGCAGTCCTTGGATGCTCAATCCTTCTCCCCAAGCTGGCCCTCCGACGTCCCAGATCCATTCCCGAACCTGGGTCGCCAGCTTCGCAGGTAGGCAACCTGCACCAGTGGGTCAGCCCCTCACCTCTAAGGGTGTTGTCTATGATACAGCCTAGACTATAGTCAAAATGACTGGAGAGTGGGAGCCAGCCCAGTGACTGGTAGAGATGACAGTGATTGGTAAAGTGAGGTGTTAGGAGTGCAAACCAACAAATGTTGTTATAGACTGAGCTAAGGCGTGAGCACAGGGCAGAGGACATGTGAATATATGGGGGAGCAATAGTTGATAATTGGTAGCAGGTTGCCTTGAGCAATAGCTAAATGGGCTTCACTGGTCAGGAATTGCTTTAGCTGGTATGCAGTCCCGAGTCTTTGGTTCACCCGACATATGACAGAGTTGACATGCTCCATATACAAGAGAGAGGGGTCAAGGTTTATGCCCAAGTATTTGAAACTAGGCACATTCTAGAGCTTGGGGCCCTTGGGTGTGAGTACTGAGAGGGTGGAGCCAGAACTGGCAGTGCTGGCAAGTTATGGGTTTGACCTGAAAAGCATTGATTTAGTTTTTTTTTTCATTGTCCAGGAGCCGATGGGACCAAAACCAGGTGTATGCAGAACTAAAGTTTATGGATAGGACTGATGATATGTTCACCAGGGACTTATCACTGTAAAAGAGGACAAGGTCATCAGCATACAGTAGGGCATCACAGGTGAGGCAGTCAGAGGGGAGGGAGTTTATAAAGAGAAAGAATAGAAATGGTCCAAAGATGGAGCTCTGAGGGACACCCATATAGACAGGGAGAGCAGGGGAGTTGGGAGAGCCAATACATACAGACTTTTATCATCCAGAGAGATAGTTCTTAAACCACAGCAAGCTCTCAGATGAGCAGCCAAGTTGGTGGAGAGTGGGGAATAGTAGGGGGTGGCTGACCAAGTCAAAGGCCTTGGTCAGGTTTACAAAAACAGCACCAGTAGCTTTCACCAGGTCCATGTTGTTATGTACATGGTCTGTAAACTGGGCCAGAACAGATGTGGTGCAGTGTAGCTTGCAGAATCCATGTTGCTGACTGCATAGTAGGTTGTATTTATCAATGCAGTCAGGTGACGCAGTGAACAATCCTTTCCAGAAGCTTGCTTAGGTAGGGAAGCAGGGAGATGGGCCTATAACTGTCTGGGGATGGGGGTCACATGCTTTAAAAATAGCCACACCCTGGCATGCTTCCAGGAGTCTGGTATGGTAGAGGTGTCAGCGCCAAATTAAAGATGTAGGTGAGGGGTTTCAAGATAGCAGGGGAAATTAGTTTAAGCATTGATGGGAAGAGACCATCACTAGCAGGACTGCCACAGTTGGGTAGACTCTTGAGGAGCTTGGCAGTGCCATTGGTGGAGATAGCCCTGAAGTAGAAGGGGAGGAGCTAGTAGGAGATGAGGTGGAGGACTGATCGGCATGACAAAGCCCAGGCAGTTAGGTAGGTAGGTAGCTTGCTTAGGTGGGCTGTAAGGTCTGTGAACTTTTTATTGAAGGCTTGGGCAACCTCAATGGGATTAGTTAGGGAGACAGAGAGAGTACTTGAATGGTAGAGTTTTGAGTGAGTGGGTTAAGCAGGGAGACAGTTGTGCCCCAGAAATGGTGTAGGTCCCCAAGGCTGTCCCTCTGTTTGCAGAAAAAGTCATGCTTTTCAGTAAGAGCAGTTTGCTTGCACCAGTTTTGCAGGCACCTGTATTCATTCCAGAGAGCAGGGGAGTGGGCCTTTTTGTAGTCAGACCATTTTTTGTCCCTATCCCTCATCATAGCCAAGAGTGCTTTTGAGACCCAGTGAGCACAGCCTCCCCTCACTCTCTGGGTAGTGAGGGGATAGTGTAGATCCTGAATCCTAAGGAGCACTGCAATGAATAAACCCACAGCCTCTGTTACATCTGATATGGAGTAAAATGCCGACCAGTTGACTGGACTTACACCATCAAGGAGGGTGAAAGTATCAGGGCATCTGAAATTATGGAAGGATAAGAGTCCGGGGGGGGCATTTAGCCTTGGTAGACCAGACAAAGTAGGTGGAGGAGTGATCACTGATGGTGTTGGACAGTGTGCCAGCTTGGAGCACTTTGTCCTCTCTATTGGTGACCACCCAGTCTAGGAGAGTGTTTTTGTGTCTGGGTGTTGTGCCTGGTGGGGACAGAGATGACTTGAACCAGACTGTGCTGCTTTAACAGGTTTGAGTAGTCTGATTTATTTATTTATTTCCGAGTTTTACCAGGAAGGCATATTGAGCAACAATGCTCGATTCCAGATGCGACCTGGGGGCCAGCACCCAATACAAAACAAATCACAGTGTCAAACTGAGACATTACAAACAGTGAGAGGTATGGCTAACTGCCTTACAGACAATGGTAGAATAGCTACAAGTAGACAGTTTGATACAGCAGGGGAAAGATAGAGATATACATTCCTGAACACTTAACCAATTGAGGTTAAAATCACCAAGATGAATTGTATCCCTGGGAGTGGAGAGGTTTCCCACGTCTTCCAGATGGGTAATGACATGTGGGGTGCCTCTAGCTGGGGGGTTGTAACAGCACCCCACATGGATCTTCTTTGCAGAGCCGAGGGTCAGCTCAGCTATGAGCCAATTGCTGGGGGAAGTAGGATCGGAGTGGATGACATGGGAAGCAGAGAGGGGTTCCCTGAAGTAGAATACCACACCACCATCCTTCTTTCTGCTTGGTCTATCTTTTCTCAGCAAGGAGTATCCTGGCAGGTGGTAGGTTGTATCAGGGACATGTGGCTTTAGCCACGTTTCGGAGATATAAAGGACATGTGTCTTGAAGAGGGCTACCCAAGGTGCTAGGTTAGTAAATTTTGAAGGTAAGCTACATAAGTTTATATGTGCAATTTTCAGTCCAGTGGAGTAAGTCCATATATTGTTGAAGTGGCCAATAGTGACGTTGAACCAGTCAGGACTTGAAAGAGGGGGACTGGGATTTCCTGACCTTCTAGGACCTAGGTTTAACTTAATTTAATCATCAGATAGCAGCAGGAGTCAAGTCTGGGAGTGAGTAGAGTGTGGAAGGAGAAAAGGTGACTTGCTGAAGGGCTTAATCTGAAGCAGACTTAGAGTAATCATATTACATTGTGCTAGAGCCACTAGCCCCAGGGAAGGTGAGAGTGCAGACATGAGTGTACAGCATGCAGGAGTTGAGATGTGGTGGTGTTGGCCCATGCGGGAGAGGTGAATCACTTGTCTGCTCCATCAATAGTGAGTCATGGTGGTGATAAAAAAGGATGGTGCAGGTTATTACGAGTCCCTTTGTAATGTGAATGTTCATATTTGTAGTTGACTAGGATTGTGTAGAGTGGGGGAAACAGGACAGAAAATGTGTATGTGCCCAGGAGATAGTTAGGTCCGTGCTACAGAGGGAGTTGCATATCACAGGAAGAGAGAGATAAGTAGAGTGCTACAGCAGGGTGTTATTTGCTCCTAACTGATTGATTGAGAAACACTCGTTAACTTGGTATATGCTATAATTGTCACTGGCCTCTAGTGGTAGCCCAGTATAATCTGCATATGGTAGATTGGGGAGATATACTTTTAATACAACCTGGAGTCACTCCTTTTGCCACCAGTGACTATAAATCAAAGGGCAGCCAAGGGTGAGCATGGTGGACCTGGACCCACTCCCCTTTGCCACTAGTGGCTATAAAACAAAGGGCAGCAAAGAGTGGTTGTGGTGGGGTGGGAGAGGAGCCGACGCACAGCATTTGTGGGAAAAACCTAAAGAGCAGAGAGCTGCAGAGGGGCAGAAGAGCCCAGCAAAAAACAGCTTCAGGCACTACAGTCTGTGGGGCAAGAGAGCCCTAGTCGGGGTGGGGGTCAAGGAGAAGTGCAGCTCCTAAGGGGAGGAAAAGAAGAGAGGACACAGGTTAGAACAAATAGCCTGTAAAATGGGCACACAGCAGGTTACAAGATGGGCGGACTGCAGCTTGTAAAAAATCAGGTTACACAAAGGGATAGTTTCAATCAGGATAGGGAGGTAGGAAACAAGAAAGTGGGCTGGGATTCAGTTTAGAAGTACAGAAAATGGCCACTGTGGCCAGCGAGGTGGAGAGCAAGGAAGAGGCAGTAACAAACATAGGGAAGAAAAATGAAAATTATGTACCTACCGTAATTCCTGATCTTTCGGTGTATCTTCACCATTCATCACCTTTGGGTTTTGGCTGGAGGTCATGACCCAGCGGGAGCTTTTTTTTTGGGATGGGTGGAGTTGATGCACCAACAGCGCCACCCTCGAGGCCGACGTACTACATGGCGCTCACAGGTTGGCCATTAGGTGTCATCGACCCCGCCCTCCTATCAGTTCTGAGTCGCCAATGAATAAGAAAGGGTTGGGAGGAGGGACAAGAAAGTCCAAGGGACAGACAAAGGAAAATATATACAAACTAATAGGAGAAATAAATGACCGAGAGAACAGAAGGGGAGTTAGAAAATCTAAGGGGATTGGAAAGGGGCCCCAATCTCTGGAAGCAGAAAGAAGAGGGAAGGAGGAAGGGAAAAACTAGAAATGGAAGGGGGAGGACATACCCTGAACCTTTGACTGTCTCCAGACTATATAGGAATTGCGAGGGAGTAGCCAGAAGGCTTAATTGCCAGAATTCAAGGCACAGAATCACTGACACTAAACTCTGACATGAGCAGAAGTGGCTATTCTGGAAGAAAAGACAGGATAGAGGGTTGTCCTCCCCCTGAAACCACATAGCTGAAGGTGAGAAACAAAACGTTTCCTAAATTAATTTGAAGGATGAGTCCCTAAGGACAAGAACAGAGGAGAATAGAGGAAGCAAGAGATAGAGAAAAGAAGAGAGGGCAACCACCTACTCCCACCACAAAAGGATGGAGCTGAGGCATTGAGGAAAGAAGTGCCCTCACCCCCGATTCCTCTCCCCTACTATCAGAAGGTAAAATTCCCCCTGTGTGCCCAAGGTCATCCTGCTCCTGACCAGCAGAAAGGAAGGGGGAAGGGGCACACACAGAGGGAGGGCCTTGAGACTGAGGCCCCAGGGGATGAGGTGGGATTGTGATGAATGGTGAAGATACACAGAAGATCAGGAATTATGGTAGGTACGTAATTTTCATATCTTATCTGTGTCGATCTTCACCATTCACTCTTACTAGTGATACTGAGCCCCCGAAGGGGGCCCAAGACCCTAAAGGACTAAGTCCCTTAGCTCTCAGTGGGTGAGACACTGGGAGGGCAAACCTCTACAGGCCTGGTGAGGCCCGAGACTGGGGAGAGTGAGATGGGGACCCCCTGGAGGGGGCAGGAGGTTGCCCGAACAGATGCCACCTCACCCTATGGGAGAAAAGATGGGTTCTCCTGTATGCGGAGGAAATCACCCTACGCCTGGCCAAGGGTGACAACTGGTAAAGATGCAGCCATGCCGTCCACCTAGTGCAGATAGTTGTCTCTCTGACCCTGGAAGCTACCTCATTGGCATTGTAAGATGCTCTCACTTGGTGCCTTGCTAGCTCCAGGCCATGTGCAGAGAGTGCAATGGCTTGTCTGGTTACCTCTGAATCAGGCATAGAATCTAGGAGTTGACCTAGCCTGGACCTCAGAAACCTATCATAGGTAGCATAGTGGGTCTGATGTGCAGAAATTGAAAGAAGCAACCGTGCCAGGTAAAAGGTCCTCCCTAAGAAATCACAATCCATGGAATCTTGATCTGGCGGCTGGTCATGGTGGAGGGCACGAAGCCCATCGGGAATGTCCAGCTGCATTAGTCCTGACTAAGGATGAGGCATACAACCTGGCAACTCTGGTGGGGGCGGGCAAAATACCTCTGGCTCAGATCCCTAAGGGCTGGGACTCCAGAAAAGGCTCTTTGCCTGAATCACATCGACGCCTCCTGGAAAGGAGCAGGCCAGGCAGGCACCACAAGGGTGTCCTCACTGAAATCGCCTAGGAGGCACGCATTGAATGCTCTGGATTGTGCTGAGTGGGTAGGGTGACATGCAGGTCCTCCATCATCCTCACAAGGAAGCGCTGATACTCTGCAAGATCAGCAGCAGGGGAGATGTGGAAAGAGGGCTCCGCTCCTCCCAAAGAGGAGGATGAGGAAGCGGAGGACCTCGGAGATTCAGAGGTTGGCTGCTCAGGGGGAGGGTGGAACACCTGCTTGTCCATGGCCTTGACGTATGTAGGGAAGTGAGCAGCCACACCCCTGAATTGCTCCCAGGAAAGAGGTCCCCTAGGACCAAGAATGCCTGGGAGAGCAGGAGATGGTGACAGAGGAGTGGGGGCAAAGACAACAACAGAAGGAGACTGTCCTCTGTCCGGGCAAGAGAGCACACCAGGAGCCTCAAGGGAAGAAGGGGCTCCAGAAAACCCAACAGCCGACAGCTGATCAACCATGCTGGAACTGCCTAGGCTGATCCCTGAAGATTCACCCCTGTGAGGTGACCAGGACTGTGGAATTCCAAAAGGATGGTCCCTACCTTCCGAAGACCAAGGCCCTCTCAAGGAGACCGAGAAGGAAGGACGGCGTCCGCGCTACAACACCTTCCTGAACCAGGGTGGGTCCCAGAAAAGGGTCATCGCATCAAACCCTGACCCCTCGACCCCTCAGAATCTCAAAGAGCCCTCCTCCTGGCCAACACCAGCCTAAGCAGCTGTCAGCCCTGGTCAGTCCCTGAGGGTACCACCTAGGGAATAGCACCTTCCCCTCCCATGGGTGCTCCGGTCAGCCCTAAAGTTGGGCGATCCAGGAACACCCCTTGAGGGGGAACCCCAGCTGAGGGGGAAGAAAACCCTTTGAGCCCAGGTTGCAGGACAATAGTGGCCTGCACTATCACCTGCTGGTCAGCACCCCTGACCCTAGACTCAGGGGGGCTACCACCCGCTCCTCAGAGGGAAGTTGGCTCTGGTCAGCTGAGAAAACTACCAGGGTGTCCACATGGGCCACCAACTCCAAAGAGTCAGACAGCCAGTCCAAACCAGACTCGGAATCCACCTCTGAAGAGGTAGAGACCAAAGTCCGGTGCCAGACCATACGCGGACGCCCGCTCCTGTCCAGACAGAAGGAGGCGCCACTTCGGATGTCCACACCACAGCCAGCGCTGAACTCCTCAATGGCACTGTGAATGGTGCCCAAAGAAGAGATGGTGCCAAGAGCGGTAGCAGAACTGGAGCCGATGCCTGACACGGCGCCGTAAAAACCCACGGTGTTGCGAGTGGCACCAGAGTCAGGGATGACAGCTCTCTATGTGCCGTGAGCAGCACCGAGGGCAACACCTCCCATGGCACCATGTTCTCACTCAGCGCTGCAAGCGGCACCAGAGCTACACATGTCGCCGTCCCCAGCCTCAGTGTCGCGAGTGATGCAGAGGTGAGAACCAGTCGAAGACGGCACCATAGAACCTCCCAAAGCACCATCAGTGCCATGAATGGTGTCACTAGTGGACACGGTGCTGAGCGGCAGACTGTTGCTACTATGGTGCTATCAAGGCCCACAGCACTGCAAATGGCACCAAGGCCCAAGATGCACCAACAGACAACATCGAGGACGGTGCTGACCCAGGCTTCCCAGCCCAAGAAAATTATACCAGGTGAGCCTTTGCCTCCAAAGGAGTGATTGCTAGAGTGGTGCCTCCCACCTGCCCCCACAGGGGGAACAGACTGGGCCTCTTGCACCATAAAAGGGGCTTCTGGAATGGCAAGAATACTAGAAGCAGAAGTTCCCTCCTTCACGGTCCATATAGAACTGGAAGGGGACCCAGAGTAAAGGCCGAGAGACCACAGCTTGCCTGACGAGAGCGCGCCTGTCCCCCAGAAGTCAGCGGAGCTTGTCCAACTTTCCATGCATGTTGCTCGATGACACGACAATCCATGGAGAAGCAGGCATTGCACGAATCCATGTCGTGAAGTGGGTCAAGACACGCAAGACAACAATCATGCTGGTCAGTAACAGAGTACTTGCAGCCACACAGGCACCGATGCTTAGGGGATTTGTTGATTTCTTGCCCCCCGACCAAGACATGATCAATGAAAAAACAATTCAAAGACTTGACGTCGCTGAAAATTAAAATATGGAACAGTCTTACTACAGCAGCGACGAGTAGTGGTGAAAATGGAACCGGCAGGAAACTATTTGGGCGTCAAAGACTTGGAGTCGAGACACAAGAAGGCCTCTTAATAGCAGCTCCACATGAGGTGCGACCTCTATGGAGGGAGACAAAGAACTGGCGGTAGGGCAGGGTCGACGACACCTAACAGCCAACCCACGAGCACCATGCAATGCGTCGGCCTCGAGGATGGCTCCATCAGTGTGTCGACTCAGCCCATCCAAAAAAAAAGCTCCCGCGGGGTCGTGACCTCCAGCCAAAACCCAAAGGTGATGAATGGTGAAGACTGACACAGGTAATATCAAGTAGAAGTGGGGATCACTTCAAAATCAACTTATTTTAAATTGCGCTGTGGTTGTGCTCTAAGCACTCCTAGTAGTAAAATAGGTCTACAGTTAAAAGGGGTATAGATGGGAATGTGAAGTTAATTAAATGCAGCTATTTAAAATTGCACTATTGGTGCTTACAGAGGAAAGCAGTAAAACAGGCCCACATTAATTCGAACCAGAAATAGCGAGTTAATACACTCTGAGTACTATTAAAGATATTAACAAATAAAGCAGAGTTGAGTACAGTCCCTGAGCACAGAGGATTGGCGCTTCAGAGTTTTAAATAATAATGGCGCCTTTCTTCATGGGTGGTGGTTTGTTCGGCAGCTCTGGATCTGCTTACTTGAAGAGCAGAGAGCTGCAGAGGGGCTGTACAGCCCAGCAAAAAATGGCTTCAGGCACCGCGGTCTGTGGGGCAAGAGAGCCCTAGTCAGGATGGGGGGTCCAGGAGAAGTGCAGCTTTTCAGCCATCTCTTTTGAGAACCATAGCTGCCTTGTTTTCCTCTTTCTGTTGTTTGCTTGCTTGACGCAGAGATTTGTTGCCCTCACTAGGCCCTCTTATAATCTCCCCCACTGTTCCTCCACCACACCCAGGTCATTCCCCATGCCAGGTCATCCCTGAGGCACAGCAGTTTTAGTGAAAATGGCTGGTAACATATTGTTTGCAATGGACAGAGGCCATCTTACAGGGTCAAGTTTCCATTTACTGTACCTTTCCAAGGCCTTTGACCCTGTAGACCACTACCTCATTCTCAAACAAGTCAACACTCAGCAGTATGGAGGACTCCATGAGCTGGTTCAACAGCTACCTATCAGATATAACTTAACTGGTCACTTTTCATATATTTGTATTTTTTTTTACATACGAACATATAAACATTCGAAATTTGCAAGCAGATAAAGGCCTAGAGTCTGCTTGAATGTGCAGCTAGCACCCCTTATTCTGCAACTGTCCCTCCCTTCCACCCTTCCCCTTCATTGACCCTCCCCCTTGTCCTGTCCCATCCCCTTTTGAAGCAGTCCACTGTTCTACTGGATACCACTTCTGCAGGTAACGCATTCCACCCAGCCACCACCCTCTCTGTAAAAAAGTGTCTCCTCATCTCCCTCCTGAACCTTCCTCCTTCCAGTCTCATATCATGGCCCCTGGTGTCCCTCCCCTCCCTTACTTTGAACAGCCCCTCTGTACCTGTCTTGTTTATTCCTTTCATGTACTTAAAGGTTTCAATCATGTCCCCCTGTCCCTCATCTCCTCCAGTGAGTACATGTTCAACTCCCTCAGCCTCCTCTCATATGATAAGTCCCCCAGCCCCTTGATCATCTTTGTTGCCCTGCACTGCACCCTCCGTAACTTAATGTCCCTCTTCAGATATAGGCCAGTACTGCAGGCAGTACTCCAGGTCGGTCTAACTAATGACCTATACAGTAGCAGAATCACCTCCTCCTCCTCGAGGATACACCTTTGCAACACAACCCAGCATTTTGTTGGCCTTTGCAGCTGCCTTCCTACATTGTGCCGAGTTGTTCATTGACCCTGTAATGAGCACCCCCCAGATCCTTCTCCTCCTCCTGTCTGGGCTAGCTGCGTTCCCCCCAGCTGGTAACTCCTCCTTGGGTTCTTCATCTCAAAATGCAGCACCTTGCACTTTTTGGCATTAAACCCCAGTTGCCAGGTGTCTAACCAGGTTTCAAGCTTTGCCAGATCATCCTGTAACCCCTGCCAACCCCCTAGGTTATCCACCACTGCTCTTACCTTGGTATCATCAGCAAACAGATTGATCTTGCTCTTGATGTCCAATGATATATCTGCAATGAATATCCCAAACAACACTAGTCCCAACACTGAGCCCTGTGAAACACCGCTCGTCACTACCCTTGGGTGTGTTACAGTTTATTTGGTCAGCGTAGTCCAGATGAGGTGCTCTATTTTCATTTCCGGTGGGGTCGTCTTCTACCCAATTATAAAGCTGGGTGAGACTGAAGAAGTTATGTCAGGTGACTTGCTCAGGATCATATATTGAGTAAGTGGATGTGGTAGGGTTTGAACCTGGGTCTCTTGGATTCTAAGCCTGTGGTCTAACCAATAGGCCACACTGCCTCCTTAGAAGTATCATGGCTGATGATCACCTGAAAAAACTCTCTGTAAGTGCCCCACAAGAGTCTGTCTTCAGGAGACATCTACTTTGTAAATTATTGTACTGTGCAATGTGAGAACTGTTCCACAAACAAGTATTTAGGAGATGGATCAATGTATAACAGTCCTTTTGTCCTCCATGAGATGACTTAAAATCCGACTTTCATAGAGTAAGATTAAAAATTACTTGTCCGATAACAAACTTGTTCAATGCCACCAAGACAAAAATTATGACTAAACTACAATAAGCACATCAGCTACATTCTAGTCCTAAATGGATCAAGGCAGAGTACCATACTACATTCAAAATGATGCCTCAACATTCAAACAGATGATGACTCTCTGCCTATTAACTTTGCATGATTATCGTAATATTTTTCTGCAGCCTCCTCTACAATGCTGCACATGTTTAATATCCTGTATAATAAACTTTGCCAGCTTGTTCTTGCACACGCCTTCACTCACAAACCATTGCATGCTCTACTAGTGACTGAACTAGCTAAGTCTTTCAAAGCAGAGAAACTAACAACGGATTACTTTCCTACACACGTGCACATGGGAAAACATCGGACTACCTCTGGTCTTTCCTCACTATCTCCAGCAGCAACTATGCCCCCCATGCCCAGAACTACTTAACTTTTGTTGCATTCATGGCTAGGAGAGACTGCAGTAAATGTGACTTTTCCGGCCTTACCCCCTGACAGTGAGTATAAACTTCCATCACACCTTACGGCCCTTCCAGTTATCTGCTTCCATCATAGTCAGTTATGTTTAATGGGAAATCAAAGAATGATGCTACAAACCATTCAGCTGAGACTGTATCATTCATGAGGATTCAGTTATTTGCAAACAAAAGGTTATGCAATGCTTATAAAATACTTAAAGGTTACACAGCACCTATAATATACATCAGTGAGCTCCAGGCAGTTATGACAGATACTGAGATGGATCTTGTGTCCATTGAAGAAACCTGGGCCTTAGATAATGACTGGGACCTGACTGTCCCTGGGTACTCAATGTTCAGAAGAGATAGAGGAAAAGGTAGAGGAGGAGGCATAGCCCTTTATGTTAGGGATGACATTTAGGTAGTGCAAGATGGGTGCATCAGGGATAAAAAGGGGTAAACAGAATCACTGTGGGAGCAACTCTCGGCAGACTCAGACAAGAAACTATGCTTGTGGGTGATCTACAGACTACCAAGGCAAGGAGAAGAGAGGGACAGAGAGCTTGGTGAAGAACTAAAGAGGGAAGTGACAAAGGGGGAAACATTGGCAGTGGAGATCTGAACCTGCCAAATATCAACTGGTATGTTCCAGTGGCCAGGAGTGCCAGAAGGCAAATCTTACTGGACACTTTCTAGGACTGCCTACTGGTATGTTCTGTTAAGGGACCCACCAGGCAGGAGGATATTCTTGAGGTGGCGCTCACCAACTCAGAGGTGGTAAGAGTGGTGAGAGTTAGGAAGTCACTAGGGAATAATGACTACAACACCATTTGGTTTGAACTAGCTCTTGGGAGCAGAAAACCCGAATCAAGAGTTGAGGTCCTTGATTTCAGAAGAGCAGAGTTCAACAGGTTGAAGGAGTTGGTCCATGACAAATTAGTCAGGGTTGACAACATAGTAGGAGTGGAAGAGAGAGATGGGGGCAATAAAGGGGACCATTCTCGAGGCATCAGACCTATGCATGTGAATGGTAACTAAAAGAAACAGGTTTAAGAGGCCATTATGGTTCTCAGCTAAGGTCAGGGACGTGGTGAGGGCCATGAAAAAGGCCTTCCACAATACTGAAAAAGCAAGGGGAAGAAGAATGGAGAGAATATTCACTAAGAAATAAGGAGTCAAAGAGGTGGTTAGAGAGGAAAAAGCAGACATGAAGCGGTATATTGCAGAGGGAGTCGAGGGCAGAGAAACACTTTTCTTCTGATATATCAGGGAAAAAAGGAAGAAAAGAGGGGGAATTGTTAGGCTATTTGGGGGTAGGGTGATAGACAAGGACAGGCTGTTGTCCTTAAGAATTATTTTTGCTCTGTCTTTACTAGGGAGAAAGGCGGGCCTTTACCAGAAAGTGGCATCAGAATTGCCACAAAGAGAGTCTTGGAGATGAGGCAGCCAGTATTTACAAGTGAAGGAGTCCAGAAAGGGCTAGCTTCCCTAAAGAAAGATAAGGCCCAAGGACCAGATGGGATACACCCAAGGGTGCTCATGGAACTGGCAGAGGAACTGGCTGATCCCCTGGTAGGGCTAGTTAAAGGCTAATTACATATGGGGTATAGTACCAAAGGACTGGAGGGTAGCAGCCATAGTTCTGCTCCATAAAGGTGGTGGGGGGGGGCAAGGAATGGGTAGGGAAGTACAGATCTGTCAGTCTTACCTCAGTTTTAGGAAAGCTGATGGAGTCACTGCTTAAAGAGGACCCGTGGATTACCTGGAGAGCAATGGTCTCCAGGATAATAATCAATACGGTTTTGTGGCAGGGAGGTCTTGTTAAACTAACCTGATAGTCTTCTTTGACTGGTGAAGAGAGTAATGAATAGGAGCCATGCCATGTATTTACACTTCTTTGACTTCAGAAAGGTTTTTGACTCAGTGCCTTACAGATGCTTGCTGAAGAAGATGGAGGATCTGGGCACAGCTAAGGACATAGTAACGTGGGTAGGTAACTGGCTAGGTGGGAGGCAGCAGAGGGTTGCGTTAAATGGGGTCAGGTCAGTAGACAGGGAGGTCACAAGCAGGGTACCACAGGGATCTGTCCTGGGCCCGGTCCTCTTCAATATGTTCATCAGTGACATTGGAGAGGGAATCTGGGACAGGTTGTGTCTCTTCACAAAGGACAATAAGCTCTGTGGGAGGGTGAATAGTGACAAAGGAATCTAGGAAATGTACAGTGACCTGAAAAGGCTAGAAACATGGTCTAAGATTTATTTAGCACTTGAAATTTAATGCCAGAAAGTGCATGGTGATGCACCTAGGAAATGAGAACTCTAGGACAGAGTCTTGGATGGATGGGGTAAGACTCAGCACTACAGCTGAAGAATGGGACCTTGAAGTTATTATCAGTGACATCCTAAAACAATCATGCCAGTGCAGCAAGGCTTATAGGGAGGCAGACAGGATGCTGGGTTGTATCATGAGGGGTATTGACAGCACTAGGAAGAGGTAATTTTGCCCCTTTGTAGATCCTTGGTGAGGTCTCAGCTGGAGTACTGTGCTCAGTTCTGGAGTCCTCACCTCAGAAAAGATAAGGACAGATTGTAGATGGTGTAGCAAAGGGGATCAAAGATGATATAAGATCAACAGGGCAGGTCTTACGAGGACTGCCTCAAGGTACTCAACATATGCTCCTGGAGACCAGAAGGGAAAGAGGGATATGATACAGACCTTCTTGAAAGGAATTAACAAGGTAGACTGTGGGGTATTTATTTAACTTTGTTTACTGGTGAGTGCACTGGTAACAAGTACCTTTTCCAGGCACGACCCAGGTGAAGAAGCACAGACAAACAGGAAAACAAATTACATTGAATACATATAAATTTACAGCAACTTGCAGGCAAACATGAACACATATGATGTTAATATTTGTAAATATACAATGTGATATGCAGTGTAATGTACAAAAGTGCTTGCAATGTAATAAACAAAGGTAGAATTGAGGATAATGAAAGGAGGAGGAAGATGGAGGAGGAAAACGAAAAATGTGACCGAGATTGGTCCGTGGGTGTGATTAGCCAGTATAAGGTGGGAGGTCATGAAAGGAGAAGTTATTGGAAGCAAGAGCAGGCTTGGGCGGAGGAGTAGCTTGACTTTAGGAGCTTGGCAAAGGCATACGGAGAGGAAGATGTTTAGACTAAAGGAGGTAGGGAGTTCCAAATTGAAGCTGCACAATAACTAAAAGAGCACTGACCTATATTTGTGTGAAACTTGGGTATTATTATTTTGCTTTTGGTTGCAGAGTGGGAAGAAGGAAGGTTGCTGAGAGGGATTTGGCTGCTGAGGTAGGCAGGTGTCCCAGTATGCATAGTTTTCTTTACTAGTATTGCAATAGATAGATTGGATTTGATGTTGGGGGGGAGAAACAATTAAGAGATTTGAGAACCATACAGTGGTGAACAGTGGACCTGCAACCTAAGGCAAATGTACATATTTATGTTTTTTTGCTGTAGTGTTACTGGCAGCATCAATTACAACTGATCCATAATATAATAATGGGACTAGGTTTGCCACTGCAATACGGGTTCTGGCCTCAGGAGTTAAGAAATGTCTTATTTAACATGATTAACAGTTCAAGGTCACAAGGGCACGAGTGGAAACTGACAGGAGGGAGATTCAGGAGGGACATGAGGAAGACAAGTATTATTTTACTGAAAGGGTGGTGGAACTGTGGAATAGTTTTCCAGTTGAGGTGGTGGGTGCTAAATCCATTAATGGTTTCAAGCATGTCTGGGACAGAATGAAAGATACAGTGGTTGCTTGGGACGACAGAAACTGTGAGGGGAATGGGGGCTGGATGGGTAGGGCTAAAACGTTGGATGGACAATATATGTCCAGAGGTTAGATAGGGTACTATGGGCAAACTGGATGGCCCACTGGTCTTTTTCTAATTTCATTGTCTATGTTTCTATCTTAACATAGTATAAGAATTTTAATGCAGTACAATTGCAATTCCATTATTAAATCATTACCTTCAAAAGGCAATTGTTTAATCACCTGACTGTCCCATACTTCTGTCCTTGTGACATCTGCTATAGTTAGTCTTCTCAAGAGAATGAATTTAACAGTAGCATATTTTTTATGTTGCTTGCACGCATGTGCAAGAAACATAGTGCCATCATCGGAGATTTTGGAGGTGTGTCACCTCCTCCTCCAGTTCAGTCAGTGTGTTGGCAGGCGCGGCCTCTGTAAGCCAATGCATTCTGGAGCTGTCTATGACAAGCTCCAAAATGCAGTGGCATACAGTTGAAAGGGGGAGCTACGCTTCAGTGAGCACTGATAAGATATCAGCTGCTCACGCACAGCTCCCCCCCCACAAACACCCACGCAGGCGTGCGCACCCCCGCTCCCTGCACACACTGTATAGCCGACGGGTGCCCAATCCCCATCGGCTGAGCTGTGTCCCCCCACCTAGTAAGTGCCACACTGGGAGCCCACCCCAGCGTGGCAATCGATCCTTTGGCTGTGGGGGTGCCCAATCCCCCATCGGCTGAATGCCCCCCCTTATGCCGCACTGAGGCCCACCCCAAGCGTGGCAAGCATCAGCGTCATCCATTTTTTTTTCCTGCAAAGAAAAACGGTCCCACGTAGTCTTCTGGCCCCCTCCCACACCCGCACCCACCCACTGCGCACCCTGCCTCCCCACACCCCCCTCACCCCATACTTACCTCCGGACCTCGGCGCGACGATCTTCGGTGGACCGGGAACACGTCTGCACTCTTCAAAGCAGACCGCGAACTGAGGAAATGCCGGTAAGCTGTATAATGGGCTAGATAGGGTGGTTTCAACTTTGTTGCATATCTCAGGCATTTTTGGGAATTTTTGCACCAAATTTTCAACATGGGGTTTTTGGGACCCCTTCTCATGAATGATGTCACTGTCATGGCGTTATTCGGGCCCGAAGGGTGATTTGAAATCACTGCACAAAATCCCTTTGGGCCTGAGCACCATGACTGTCGTTCATGAAAGGGGTCATGATGAGCAGATGTCAAAACCAAAAATGACTGTTTTATGAGCATGCGTTGCACTGTTCCTATGCAGGCTCGTAAGTTCGTGAAATTTCAATATTTTCACTCCAGATTTTCAACATTGCCATTTTACCACACCTTCTTATGAGTAGTACAGCTGTCATTTTTCGCATCTCACCCAAAATGTGTTTCCGCCCATGTAGCGCACAATGGCGCAGTCGGTGTGTGAAATCAATGTACGGGACAAATTAAGAAAATTCCAGTGACACTGTTCATGAGCAGAGGTCTTAAAATGGCTATATTGAAAATTTGGTGAAAAAATTCCTAAAAATGACTGTTTTACAAGCGTGTGTTGCGCAGTTCCTATGCACGCTCGTAAGGTCGTGAATTTTCAATATTTTCACTCCAGATTTCCAACACTGCCATTTTGCCACACCTTCTTATAAACAGTACAGCTTTCATTTTTCACATCTCACCCAAGCGTGTTTCCCCATGTACACAATGATGTGCAGTCATGTCGAAAATCAATGTCTGGGATAAATTAAGAAAATCACAGTGACACTGTTCATGAGCAAAGGTCTTAAAATGACTATGTTGAAAATTTGGTGAAAAAATTCCAAAAAATGACTGTTTTACGAGCGTGCGTTGTACAGTTCCTACGCATGCTCGTAAGTTCGTGAATTTTCAATATTTTCACTCCAGATTTTCAACATTGCCATTTTACCACACCTTCTTATGAGTAGTACAGCTGTCATTTTTCACATCTCACCCAAAACATGTTTCCGCCCATGTAGCGCACAATGGCGCAGTCGGTGTGCGAAATCAATGTACGGGACAAATTAAGAAAATCACAGTGACACTGTTCATGAGCAGAGGTCTTAAAATGGCTATGTTGAAAATTTGGTGAAAAAATTCCCTTCAGATGTTCTGCAATATTACTAATGAAGACATTGAACAGAACTGGCCCCAGGACCGATCCCTGCAGCACCCCACTGGTCGCCCCCTCTCCCTAGACTGCATACCATTTACCACCACTCTCTGCCTCCTGTCTGTTAGCCAGTTTCTAACCCAGTTTACCACCCTTTCCCCCATGTCCAGCCTACCCAGCTAGTTTATCAGCCTCTATATGGGATGGTGTCAAAGGCTTTGCTGAAATCAAGGTAGCGTTGTCCACTGCCCCACCCTGATTCACTTCCTTTGTCACCAGTCAAATAAATCAACCAGATTTATCTGACATGATGTCCCCACTGTGAATCCATGTTGTCTATGGTCCTGGGCTCCGATGGCATCTAGATGCCCCACTATCCTTTCTTTAAGCAATGTCTCCATGATCTTCCCCACTACTGAGGTGAGGCTGAATGGCCTATTGTTCCCTGCCTCCTCCCTGCTGCTGGACTTGTGTAGAGGGACCACATGTGCCCTTCTCCAATTCACTCATGTTGAATGACTCAGTGAACATGGCTGCCAGAGGTACTGCTATCTCCCTCGCAGTTCTGTTAACATCCTTGGCGTATGCCATCTGGTTCCATCGCTTTGTCTACCTTCAATTTAGTGAGCTCCTGCAGGACTCTTTTGCCTTTGAATGGACTATTGTCCACCTCTTCACCCCCTTGGCAACTGCTGTACTGCTGTGGCCCTTGTCCCTCCCACTCTTCTGTGAATACTGAACGGAAAGACACAGTGGATGTCTTGGGAGGAAGGCATGAAACTGTCACTTCCAAATACCTAAACAGCACATACAAGCAAGCAACATTCGGCATTGACAAATGCTTGTTTACCATAACCATATTGTATCTTTGGTTGCTAGCAAACGAAAAAAACTGGTACTCATACAGCCATTCAAAATGGAACCACACCAGAGATACACATGGGAAGAAAATATCATTTTATTTAATTCATGCAAAGGTAAAAATGATACCAGTGTGAGACTCTTCCCCCACAAATGGCACTTTGCACTGATACTATGCACTTTATCAAGGCCTTGCCTGGTTTTCTTTTACTCTGTGGCATTTTTTTACAGTGAGCACCATTGAATGTGGATTAGCCTTTTTCTCTGCTGAATCTTTAAAGCAGCAGTACTACGGAAAAAAAAATTGCACTTTTTTGACAGTTTATTCCCTGTGCCCTGCTAATCATATATCTGGTACTCTATCTCGCAGGCATTGTACTATCGCTGAGTAATTTGCAAACTTATTCTCTGCTTTTGTTTACATTTCTGCCGCTAAGCATGTTGCACTGGAACCCCCTCTGCTGCCAACTACACAGCTATACATCTTGCAGGGACATCAGGAATGGTCAGCAGAGGGTCCCTCTGCTGTTGTCAAAACATGTGATGTGACCTGGAGAAAAAGCGCAGCTGAAATTAGTCAGCTGCCATATTTGTTGTAGCACTACAACACTTCAAATAAATTGCAAATATCTAAAAAACTAAAGATGACTGGAAAAAAACATTTTGGAAACTTGAACTTTGGCCACATGCTTACAGCCAAAAAACAGAATTTTGATAGGTCACTTCCTGATTTCGCAGTACTGCTGCTTTAATTGCTACTCTGTTCTGCCATTCCCTAGTTCCTTAATGAAAATGATATTTTGCATGTTATGCAGCTCTCCTGGAGAGAATGATCATCATTAAATGAGCAATGAAACCCTAATAAATTCACTTACTCTTATCTTTTTGATCAAGGTGCCAATCCCTGCTCTGTCACAACTGTTCCATCTCCCCTCACAAAGACTAATATAATTCTGGGGACACAGTTGGTGCTTTGAGCTTAAAAACACTGGCTCATCTGAACTATATACAGTATGGGTAGCCTGGGGCCCCTTGTGAATATTTAGCCTCTCCCTATTGGTTATGACCGGTATAGTGAAAAAAGTACAGTATTTCTTGTCGAATTCAGTGCGTGGGTTTTGAATGCATGAGTCATGATCTCATTGGATGCTTCCTGTGGGATCCAGGCTTCAGGCTCAGGTAGACAGCATTTTAGTATTGTACAGCAGAGCCATAAACCATGACATTATAAACTAAATAAACTTCATGTAGCAATACATTAGTAATTATGGTTATAGCACACCATATACATAGATAAATCATATCATCTATGAATTGAATATCAAGATAGGTAGGTATACGATACATGCCATGTGCAGTATCACTTCTGAAACAATACTACAAGTCAGTAGGGCCTCTTAGAGATGTTTCTTATGGTATAAAAGACTCTGAGCATGAGATTAGGACAAGTGAACAACGAAGCAAAGCTGAGCAGTTCTGTCTGTCCAAATTTCATCAGAGGAGTTTCTTATACCAAAAGATACATCCCTCGGAGGCCCTATTATCTTATTATAAACATTCAAGTTTAGCTCCAAGGATTTATAAACTTAAGAGTCTTTTTTTGATATTAGTTTGCTGTCCTCCCCCTAGCACTGAAGCGGAGTGCTCCCTCCTACGCTCATGCATGAGCATATACTTTACACAGAATAAGAGCTACAGTGGCTCTGCAGTCTGATTGGTTGAAATCACCTTAGTGATGTATAATTAAATATATTATACATACAATAATGCACAGTACATCCTTCAGATATTAATTATTGTATTTTAAGTTCTTTCACATCTATGTGAAACACACACACATGCAGCATGCATTGATGTCATTATTGTGCAGCATGCATTATAAAGAAAGGTCTTGGTGGGGATTTTTTTTTGCAGTTTATTTTAGATATCCCAACTTAGAAGCATCAAGTCTGCAGCAGCGTTATCCTTCTATCCAAGCTTATAGCTGTGAGGACTGCAGCAGACAGATCAGGTCATCTGCTCATGCTTACATATGGAGTTAGTGTGCTGGGATTTAAGCACTGGGGTCTAATGCTTCACTGTTCAATACTCTAGCCATTAGATCACACCGCCTCTTAAGTCCTGGATAGGGGTGGGAATGGAGAGGAGGAACAGGGTCCTGTAAATGTAAATTCCTAAAAATTGGTTTGTGTTTGCACAACATATTTATTTCATCCCTGCAGTGGTAGTGGAGGGGGGGACAGGTATGATGGACCTAGAGTCCCTTCCAACATTGAATTACTGTGTTATTGGCCCTGATGATTTGTATGGTGCAGTCAATTCACCTTCTCTAACATTAATATCTTAATTTTCAATGTCTCCCTTAGATATCCTACAATATTATTTGACATGTAATCAGCTAGTCAAAAACCCTTTCCAGCAGGTAGGTACTCTCCCTATTATCTGTCAAAAACTGACAGTACTTTTTTCTCTCTAAATCTAAGCTAACTTTTATTTGTCGTATTAACCAGGATTTTTTCATTGATATGCTTTAATGAAAGATTGTAAGATTCAAGAATACAGTTTTTTTTTATTGTTGCTATTCTGTTTTGGTTTTTCTCTGGCAGAGGCTGACAATGTCCCAGCGGGCCCTTGCCAACATCCACTCCCAGCTTCATGGACTGGAGAGGGAAGCCATCCCACAGTTCCCTGCTGCAAAGGTCAGGTTGCCATGGAGCTTCTTACATCCATATGGCACACATAGGTGTGCCTCTGAAAAAGTGTTTGCTATGGTACAGAAATAGATAGGAGGGATAGCAATATTTTTTTATCTTTCTTTCTGCACCTCTGACCTTTGGCCCTGCAGCACTCCCGAACCTCATCACCAACCTGCTTATGGTCTCCACTTGCCAAGGACCACACCTGGTGCTAGGTGGCCTACCATGTCATTTGTTTGTGCCCTTGGGGAGTGGGCCGGCGGGCCATGTTTCCTTGGGTTTTCTCCCAAGATTGCCAATGTCCGATGACACACAAATGTGTGCAGTGATGCCCATGCATGCAGGCAGGCATCCAACGACATCCATTCTCTGCAATGCACACTGAATTGCACTAGTACCTTGCCTCTACCAGTAAGCGGTCAAGCAGCAAGGCACCTCATTCCATCACCCAGAGGAAGGAGAACTGTCCCTGGGTCATTCATACTGTATAAACAGTCTGATACAAAATTTGCTATATGGTGTATTATGAAGAGCCAGACATTGTTTGACAGCTGAAGAGCCTAAGCAGTTCATTTCAAGTGTCACTTTGACTTACTTGGATGCCATTTTATTATATGTTCCAGCATATTATCTAAACAAATGGGTGCATTCCATCACAGGACTGCTATTTTTTTTTGTTTGTTTAATTTCTCCACATGTATAATGCTTTGTTTTGCATTGTTTCTTAGTATTATTACCCTACATGCTGTTCACCTGATTTGCTGTATGTTGTATCATCTCTACTTCCCCTTCCCCCTGGGTTGCACATGAAATTGAGCTTGGCTCAGTGTGCCTATCCTGGTCATCAACATTAAAATACTCAACTAACACCTAAACGTGTTTTATATTCTAAATTAGACTGGATTTCCCCAATCCTATGCCACTCATGCATATGTATTTCTCCTAAGGGCTTTGACAAATTATTTTCAATAACACTTGTGACAGTATCCACTAACAAAGCTCAAGGACCAAAACGAAACTTGGATCTAAGGCTTTTGCCTCTTATGAGTAACTGCTTAGGAGGCAAGAACTTCAAGGAGAGTCTGGACATTCATGAATTATATAGTGTAGGGAGCAGAAGGAAGAGATGGGCAAGATGAAGTTCCTTATAATAAAGACTATAGAAAAGGTGGAGGACACATAGATGAGGAGATGCACCCATGCTTGAGGGGGTGCGTGATAAGAGGAAATGTTATAATGGATTCCCTCACTTTGCACAGTGGGTTATTAACATTGAAATAGCCTAGACAGTGAGACAGTGGAAGCTAGCAACAGTTATACTTTAAATACAGGACTAGCTACATTCCGAAGGGAGAATGGCACTGAGGGTTATACAGCACGAGTAGTGTAGCATTCTGGCTGATAAGCTAAACAATAAAACAATTGCATTGTTCACTTTCATGTAAAGATTCTTTTAAAACTTAATTTCAATGCTTGTGCAATCTGATTATTTCTAATGTTCACATGTACAGAATTACAGGTTTGACTAATATAGTAAGAGAAGGCACATTTACAAAAAAATTTTCTTCTAACAGGAAACTTCAGTTTCATTTCAGAAATAGCTTTAAGATAACAATAATTATCAAATGTTATTATCTCCTGTAAAATTTCTGGAACAACACCATTCAAAATATTCCACATAACTCTAGTGGCAACAGAAAACCAGTTTGGTTTTGTATACGAACAGCACTGGTGTGTTCTATCATTTAGGATGAAAAGACATGCCTTATAATACAGAACATGAATCTTCAAAACAATATTTTCTGTTGTTTCATCTAAAACTGAGACACCCATAACTCAATAAAAAATCCTCAGCCTTCTAGTCACTGACTGTATCAAATGTTCTAAGTGGCTTGTAAAAGATAATGTACTATCCTATGTTACACCCAAATAACAAAAGGAACTAACCATCTGAGTGGGTGTTTTATCCAAAGTCATGAGATTGATTCTGAGGTCCTGGTCCCTCCATCTCATTACACTATAAAATACCATTGCCTTAGTTGTTTTATTGTTTAAGATTATTTTGCTTTAGGAAAACCAATGTTGTACTCTCATAAAATCAACTTGCAAATTCTTATTTATTTTATCAATTTCCTTATTTTTGAAAATAAAATAACATCATCCGAGTATAATAAAATGTTATCATTTAAACAAGTATCAAGAACATCATTAATGAAGTGACTGAAAAATAGGAGGCCCAGAATCATACCCTGTGGCACTCCTAAATGTGATGGTTTTGAATATGACAATGTCTGATCTAGCCTTACTGTGTGGCTCCTGTTTTTAAGATAATCACAAAACCAATTCTGAACATTTTTAGAATGTGACAAAGACTCCATTTTACTAAGTAAGATTTCAAGGCTATGCAAGGCTGATGGCCTTGACAGAGCAATACAAAGAACACCTACATAATCACTTATGTCCAAGGTGCCCCCCACAAATGCCCTAGAACCAAACAAAGCTCTTGTATTATGTCTCTCGTGAAATCCATGTTGTGCTCTAGTCAGTACATTATATTTAATTAGATGCTCCGTGAGTTGGTGATCATAGACCACTTTCTCAATGATCTTTCATATAGGGAACAGTATGGAAATCAGATGATAACTTAGAAGATTTCCATTTTTGTGAATAACAGTTACGTAGGCTTCTTTCCAAATAGTTGGGTAGGCTTATTGATTCAGTAAGAGATTATTACATTTCTGTAATGGTTCTACAACTTGTTTAGCTGCCAACATAAATAGCTGGACATTCAATTCCATGAGGTCTAAACATTGTGTGTGTTTTTTTTTTACTTGCCTTATGAATATATCTAAAAATATCAGCCCGACTCAGATGCTGGAAATAAAATTTGAAAAAAATTACTAATAGTATTTACACTCCTAAAATTAATCAAAGTGCTGATCTGATTCTTAGCAGGAAGTTTTCAAGTTACCAAAGTGTTGTTAAAAATACACAGCTATTTCAGGCCCATCACCGAGTCATCTATCTGCAGACTTTAAAGATATACAGTAGGCACACATTTACTTTTCCCCAAATAAATTATTTACCCCGCCAACATTTGTGTGGATTTGTAAACATCTTATTTTGCTGATCCCTAAATTAATCAGCCCTCGAGTGCCTTACTTTCTTTTTATTTAGATAATGCCATTTCTTTACATTTAATCAAATCTTGTTGTTCGTCTTCCTCTTTCATTTTGACCATGCATTGCTATGGTTCCTAAAAAATGTATTTGACGAGGTTTACTCTGTCCATTTATGTCCCTGTCTTACACATTGTCCCACCCCCCCCCGAACAGACTTATTACAGAATCTTACAAATTCTCAAACGAAATGCATTTTAAGCATTTAAAGAAGTATTAGAATGGGAGGAGCCTCAGACTTTTACCTCTTTAGTGACTTAGACAATACTGCCATTGACTTAGAATTAGTAGTGTGCAAAGTTGGGAAAATTTGCTCCTCAAACTAACCACAAAGTTAATCCACCTTGCAAAGTGTAAATTGGCAGTACAGTATAAGAATAACTTTGCAAATTGCGAATTTTATAATTTTGCCAACGAAGTAGGGCCCACAGGTGGGGTTCATAATGTACTTACTATGGTATTGGAGAGCACATGATACTGATGTGAGCTGTATGCCATGTGAGGCCATGTTTAGTGCAGTCTTCTGAAGAACGATTTGGAGTAAGGTCTGTCCTGTTTATCTGAGTGAAATCTTTGAAGTCAATCCAAAAACTTGAGTTTTTTGAAACTGAATCACTCACAAAAAGATCTAGACTGGCAGGTGCAGCTAGATAAGTGTTGTTTGTTTCTGATTTTGCTGTTTTATTTAGTTTAAAGCAGTGGTTTTGTTTTGTCTAGGGAATCCCTTCTGTGTGGGGGAAAGGAGGTTTTCCAGTTTGCAAGCAGCCCAGAAAGATCAGTGACTTTGAGCCTTTTTACTGTGAGCACTAGTCTGTGTGCAGCAGCTGTCTCATATTTGTTTTCCTCTGTCTTTCTTGTTAATTATTTTTTGTCTGTGGTCTGTGATTTCTCATTTTATGTCTGTAGTACAGTTGGGTGGGGTTAAAGGGATGCTGTCAGCCTGTTTTGCATCATATTATTTCTAGTTAAAAACCCACATTTTATGATTGCTTACCTTCTCTAAAATTCATTGTTGTTGTTTGTTTTGTCTGTGTCCTTGTTTAGTAAAACAGAAATGTATGGTAATGTATATTTATAAGCAACTTTGTTTTGTTTCAAATCCTGAATCTACTATTCTTGAATACTTTCTAAACATTAGGAACACCCGCAAACAGTGCAGTCACTCATGAGGCAGTAGCCTCCGAAACTCTGACTGCATCATGAGTGGTTAGACTGTGTTGGGGATGTTCCTGAGTCCAGGAAAGATGCAGTGAGAGTAGATCAAGGAATTTAAACAAACCTGTTTTTGTGTGGTAACACCAGTATGACAGACAGTCTGTTTTTCACTTTAAAAGAAAAAAAAAGAATCAGACTCAAACTACTAGCTACATCAGCAATGTTTACAGAATGTTAGAAATTATAAAATGTGTTTTTTAAACAAGGGGCACTTCGAGGCCTAAGGGGGTTGACAGTGTCCCTTTAAGTGAAGTATTGTGTCAGTCTCTTTCTATATTATTTGTAGCTATTTGTTTAGTTCTTAAAGTGACAGTGTTCTGTTACTTACAGTAACGTGTCAATTACTCCTGTCATGTGTGTCTTGTTAAGCACTTTCATGATAAAGAACAATAAATAAAAATAAAAGAAACTTGTTTTGTGATTTTACTGTAGCTACTATTAGCTCACTAAACTGTTTTGATTGGATCATGTTGTTAATAGGGTTATTTTTTACTGTGCAGAAGAATGTTCTTTCTACCCGCCCATAGCCTTTCTATCCCATCTTGTCCCCAGTCCAATTTCTAGTGCTGCACGCTGGTAATTTAACCTGCTTTCCCCCACCAACAGTCAGCTTGAGCTGGACAAAAGCCCTGCACAGACTCTTGGTCCTTAATTGTAATTGGGAGCGCTGTAGGACTGGGGCCATTTTAATTCTGGCTAGGACTTCCATCCCCGTCTGTGCAGTGCTGTTGCGACCCCTTCCCTCTCCCCCTCCTGTTTCAGCCACACCTGGAAACTGATCTCTGGTTCTTTTGTCTGTCTCCACAGGGCTGCAGCCTTCTCTGGGCTCCCTTGAGGGAAGCCTGCGGGTTGCAAGGGCAGGAGGATTACAGAACTCCCCACAATCAAGCCTAAGCAACAGACAAGGTACGCAGTAAGGAGCAGAACACTCACTTGCCTGGAATGGCTGAGTGTTTTGTCCCCTCTGGCACTGTGTGCCAGCTCCCCACTGCCCCCGTCACCACCCTCGGTCAACATCAAGCTTTATAGGAAGAACCACGTGGCTCTCTGAACCAATCAGTCAACTTTCCCACCTGCAGGTTATTTTTTTTAGCCACTAGCGGCCACTACACTCATAAATCCCTATGCTTTTCAATTAATTCTTACCTGCTTGATACCCAGCTCACAGAGCTAATTTCTAGCAGCTGATATCCAGCCAATCTAGCAGTTTATCACTCTGTCAAGAGTTGAAGGGGCACCAGAGCCACCTTGCCCACCACCCAACCACCCGGACAGTCGCCCTCACCCCCCCCCCAGAACTCAAGTTGTTGGGATGGAATACAAGGGTGCTGTCAGCTCTTTCCTGCATATCATGGACTGCCAACTAATCCTGTATCACACTAGCCTGCCCCTGTCCTGGCCAATCTTGGCAACACAGAGATTGGAAGGACAAATCCTGTTCCTAACACTGCTATTATGCTTGCTTCGGGTATCTACCTCAGGTCCAATTAACAACCCCCATGGAGTGAATACCTCACAACACAGCGACTTCACCTTCTCCAACCAGATTGCTGAGACACAACATGTGCGTGCCCATGCCACCCTTGTCTTTCAGAAGGGTTGTGCCTTGAACTCATTTCGCACGCTCAGAAAATACAAAATGTCACAACTGGTACATCTCCCATTCCACACTATTAAACTGTGGTTTCTCATTCTCATGGTCATCCTATTGTCAGAGGACGTAGAACTTAACCCTGGCCCCTCTGTCCACCTCTCTTCTGCTGACCTATCAGCTGTCCCATTTGAATACTAGGAGCATTACCAGGCACTTCACCCATCTCAAGGCATGGATGAAAGTACACAATCCTGAACTACTCTGCCTATCAGAAAGTTGGCTTAAGCCCCACATTCCAGACTCCTTATATTCCTTAACCAATTACTCCTGGATATGGAGAGATAGGCCCTCCCCAAAACATGGAAGTGGGGGTCGCCCATTCTCTACAAAACACATCTTGATATTACTGTATGTCAACCCACTGCCTCCCCTTCAGTCTGTGAGTCCCTACACACAACCATTGCCCTTGATGCAAAAAACTTCACATTATCTGTGCCTACAATCCACCCACTGGAGGTATCACAGGTCTTCAGGGCTCACTTAATCAAACAGCTATGAATGTCAAGCAAAGCGAGGTCATAATCTTGGGAGATTTTAATCTAAACTGGCTGGGACCAACTCACGGCACACTGCTGACGCTAACACAGAGTTATAACCTCCACCAGACCCTAACAGAGCCTACTAGAACCACCCCTTCTCTAGCTACATCCACCCTCATAGACTGGGTACTGGTGAATTGCCTTGACCATGTGCAAACTACAGGCATCCTGGAAGATGCTATCACAGACCACTCACCCACTTTCTGTGTATGGAGTCTGGAGACTGCTCTCTCACCACCTCCACGCTACATCACTGTCACCAACTTTGCCAAACTGGACATGGAAGCTTTTCTCTATAATGTTTCCAGTATCAACTAGTCTGACATCTATTGCTCCCATGATGTTCAAATTGCCCCTGATATCTTCATTAACAATTTCACAGCACTCCAGGATAAACTTACACCGAAGGTCACCAGAAGGGTCAGGGGTAAACAAACAAGATGGTTACACAAGGACTTGCTTGCTAACCTGCATACTCGGGACAAACTCTGGAAGAAGTATAAAGAGTCCAGACCACCAGTGGATTACAATACCTACAGGGCCTCTCGGAGCACCTGCAAAAAACAAATCAGAACTGCAAAGAGCATCTACTGCAAGGAATTGCTCACTAACTCGGCTGGTGACCCTAGAAAATTCTGGACGCACATTAAGACCTTTTTTGGGGCTGCCCAGTCATCAACCCCAGGGGATATGATCCTAAAAGGTGTGCATTGCAATGACTCAAACACCATAGTGAATGCCTTTAACAGACTGTTCATGGACATGTCTGAGTATACCTCGTCCTTCGCTTCATCTTCCACAACATCTCAGCCTTACTGCACACCCATGAGATCTGCATCTGGTGCTGACCACTGCAAACTACCTACTGCCCCCTCCTTCTGCTTTAAAGTTATATCCAGGTACGAGGTCCAAAGGCTACTGCAAAACATAACCAACAACACTAGCTCTGGCTCCCATTCATTTGAGCCACAACTCCTGAAGCTAGAGGCACCATTGATTGTCTCATCTTTGGCCAAGATTTTCACTCTGTCACTTTCTCATGGCATTGTCCCTGATCTCTGGAAGACTGCCCAAGTTGACCCAAAGAATATTAACAACTACAGGCTCATAGCCATTCTCTCTGTGCTAAGCAAGCTACTGGAGAAGCTTGTTGCAACCCAAACAATTGCCTATCTTACAAAGAACGACCTTCTCTGAGACACTCAGCATGGTTTCAGGAAAGGGCACAGCACCTCAACTGCCCTTCTCAAATTCACTACTGGTGTCCTCTGCAACATGGACAAAGACCTACTCACTGGAGCAGTATTTATTGACCTTACCAAGGCTTTCGATCTCGTTGATCATCCCCTGCTTCTCTCAACCCTGCATAGATTTAACTTCTCATTCTCAGTAGTTAACTGGTTTAACAGCTTCTTATCAAGCAGATTACAACTTGTTAAATTCAACTCCACTCTCTTGGATGTGACCAGCACTGACATCAGAGTACCCCAGAGCTCCATCCTGGGACCCCTTCTCTTCTTGCTTTATATTAACAACATAGATTCTACCATACTCTCCTGCTCTTCTATCCTATACGCTGATGATCTTGTCCTCTACTCCAGTGCCGACAAAGTCAACATTATCAATGAAAACCTCTCCTTGGATTTCAGGAATGTGCAAACACGGCTAAATATAAATAATCTCATCCTCAACACAAAAAAAACACAAACCATGCTACTTGACACTGCCCCCAAACTTAGGGCCTGCAAGGAACCCCTCCTAGTCCATGACTCTGGGGGGGTCTCTCATCGACTGTGTCATGTCCTTCAAATACCTGGGAGTCCTCCTTGATAAATCTCTTGATTTCAGTCTTCACATTCAGTCAACATGCAAAGCAACAAATGCCAGACTTGGAATTGCCTTCAAGACTAGTCACCTGCTAACATCATCCACTAAACTGTCTATTTTGTTTATTTATTTATTGTAACATTCAGAAAGACCTTTGAGTCAGAGACTCATTTACAAAGGTTCCACGGCATTGTTCACTTGGGAACATAAGCAGGAGGCTGGTAAGGACAGAGGTCTGGGGTTATATTGTGTTTTAACTGAAATATTTGAATAGTTTTGCAAGTGAAATTAGTTCTATGTGTTAAAAATTATTACCTTGAGTTATAACTGTTACTTGGGCTGTGATATTGTAACTTTTGAGGCTTGGAAACAGTTGTTTGGCAGTGATAATTAGAGTGAAATTTAAATGTGTTGTTTGCCTGGTGTTAGGGGGAGGGAACATTGGCTGGAATTACCTTGTCTTTAATGGAAATTACCTTGACTTTCATTGTTCACTTGGGAACATAAGCAGGAGGCTGGTAAGGACAGAGGTCTGGGGTTATATTCTGTTTTAACTGAAATATTTGAATAGTTTGTAAGTGAAATTAGTTCTATGTGTTAAAAATTATTACCTTGAGTTAGAACTGTTACTTGGGCTGTGATATTGTAACTTTGGAGGCTTGGTAACAGTTGTTTGGCAGTGATAATTAGAGTGAAATTTAAAGGTGTTGTTTGCCTGGTGTTGGGGAAGGGGACATTGGCTGGAATTACTTTGTCTTTAACAGAAATTACCTTGGCTTTCAGTGTTCACTTGGGAACATAAACAGGAGGCTGGTAAGGACAGAGGTCTGGGGTTATATTCTGTTTTAACCGAAATATTTGAATAGTTTTGTAAGTGAAATTAGTTCTATGTGTTAAAAATTATTACCTTGAGTTAGAACTGTTACTTGGGCTGTGATATTGTAACTTTGGAGGCTTGAGAACAGTTGTTTGGCAGTGATAATTAGAGTGAAATTTCAATGTGTTGGTTGCCTGGTGTTGGTAAGAGCCCTCCTATGCACCCTGTTTTGTATGCTTTCTTAAATACTGAAAAGCCACTGGGGGTTGGGATTGAAGGGCTGAGTATTTCTGTTTGGGACTGAAATTCGAAGCAACAGGAGCTGGTGGGCCTGTGACATCATACGGTACCTGATGTCTGCATACACACACTGTTAGTGGGACTGAACACACACTGGACTGTATGTGTTTGTGAGACTTGGGAACTTTATTGGTGGGGTTGAAATTGGGTTTGTAAATAACTGCAGTCAGTACAGAGAGAGACTGTATTCCAGGGGAAAGAGACTGAGAAAAGGGGGTGTACCATTATAAATAGAGGGGGATAAACAGGGTGGCCATATTCCACTATGGCAGGCATCTTCGGAAGGGTTGTAGGCTGCACAGGCTGTGGGATGGCAATAATTCTCAATTGGGCCTGGAGAAAGGGAGGCTGCCCACTCTGTAGACAGCTATCTTGTATCAGAAGTGAGGTATATGGGTTAAGGAGTAAGCTGGGGGAGCTGGGGAGGTGTCCAAGGATAAGGGGTGTGGATATGGGCAGCAGAAGGGTGGGGCTAAGGGGAGGCTGGGGCAACATGCTGAAATTACAGGACATTATGTTACAGCAAGCAGGAGGGGGAATATTAGGGACAGAGGACCCTTAGATAGGGATATTGACGCTAAGAGGAAAGCGTACTGGGTGAACATTCTGAATACAAAGAGAGTGGAGGAAAGAGTCAGGAGGGGCTGTGTGCAGAAGCCTAAAACAGCAGACTGTGGGAAGGGAGCTCCTAAGGTGAACAGAGCAAGAGGGGGAAGAGAGGGGCAGTTTAGAAGTGCAGTCAGGGAGACTCAGGTTTACTTGATGAGCTGACATAGAAATTGCTAATAAATTTAACTACTAAGCAACCTAGAGGGAGGAAGGGTTGGTGAAATGAGGAAACTTATACAGAGGCTGGGGGAGGGAGTCAGATACCCATAGGGCATCACAGACCGGCAATGGAAAGGATAGAAATAGTCCCAGAGGAGAAGGGAAACATAAATGTTAAGCAAATGGGGAAGATGCAACATATTGCAGACATGAGGGAGGAAACATGATTGGAGAAACTGGAAGACAAGGAGGTGGGAGAGGGCCCTCTTCAGCGGGGGGGTCAGTACTATGGATGGGACCCTAGCTAGGGGACCCACAGAGAGCCTCTGAGGCAGGGGTACTATTGCTAGGGGAGGATGGCGTGGGGGAAGGGAAACCATCAGGCCAGGATAAATGGTTCGGATAGAGAGGGTTAAAGGGACACCTATTGAGAGGGGTTTGAGTTAAGTGGGCAAAATACTTGAGGGAGGCAGAAGGGGAGGGTGACAAGGGCGTCTCTGATAAGGCAGGAAGACTCCCATGGAATTGAGATCATGAATAAAGGGGGGCTGAGAGGGCATAGTGGAGGTAACCATAAGGATGATGGCGGTGTTAAGGTTATGTTATTGGGAGACTCGATGATTAGGGGTATCCAGTGGGAGGGACAGGGGGGTGGATGCCATAGCCAGGTGAAGGTAGTGAGTATCTCTGGGCTGACAATGCACAGAGCAAAGTTCATGGTGTATTAAATGGTTAGGGATTGCGGAGGGAAACCAGATTTCCTGGTGCATTTGGGAACTAACGATCTAGACGGAAATAGTGTTTTGGAAATCCAAGCAAGGTTCCAAGAACTTGCCAGAGTCTATCGGAATAATGGATGCAACATTTCCTTTTCGGAGATATTGCCAGTACCAAAGGCCTCAGTGGAGAAAAAAATGAAGCTCACAGAGGTTAATGACTGGCTCGGGAAGTGGAGTGAAGAGAGTGGATTGGGGGTGTTAGGGAACTGGAATGGAGTTTGGGAGGATAAGGGACTATATGCCAAGGACAGGCTTCATCTTGCCCCATTAGGGAAGGAAGTCCTTAAACAGGGGATGGCTGACTACATTCAAGAAAGGTGGGGTTTAAACTTGTGAGGGGGGGAAGGGATAAGGGAGGGGCTGACCAGAAGCCCTCTCCTCCAGATGAGGGGAGTAGCCTTCAAGCCCAAGGGGAGGGGAAATAGACTGGCGGTGGAGGTTTCAGGAGGAGCAGAGGGAGGATGTAAATATAAGGAATCTGAGTGGGGTTCGACAAAGAGGATCAGATATAAGGGTTGGGGGTTGGTGTTAGTAAATGCCAGGAGCTTGGGAAACAAGTTGCCAGAGTTCCAGGCCATGCTGTTCAAGGGGGGGTGGATGTGGCGGCGGTCACGGAGACGTTTGCCAACAAAAACCATGACTGGGACCTAAACGTACAGGGGTACACTATGCTTAGGAAGAATAGAAAGGAGGGCAGAGGGGGTGGAGTGGCTATGTTCATTAGAGATGATATAGATATTGCTAGGGTAGAAGAGGCAGAGGGAAACGTGGAGGCCTCATGGGTCACCTTACGATCCCCAGCAGGAGATAAGGTCAAGCTGGGTGTAGTATATAGGCCCACCAGGATGAGTGATGTTCTAGAGGATAGTTTGCTGGACAACATCATTGCCCAGTGTGGACCAAAAGGGGAAGGAGTGGTGTTGATGGGGGACCTTAATATGCCAGGTACAAACTGGGAACCATGTCCTTTAAGGTGGCCAAGGAGCAGAGGCTGCTGGATGGCTTCAGGATGTGTTCTTAACACAGCATGTGATGGAGCCCACAAGGAGGGGCATGTCCTGGACATGGTTCTGGCAGATGGGGATCTGGTAAGGGACATGGTTGTACAGGACCCCCTGACTGGGAGTGACCACAATACTGTCTGGTTTCAAATAAGCATGGGGGGGAGATCTAGGACACTGGCAGTGGACTTCAGGGGGTCAGACTTTGTGGGCATGGGAAATATTCTCAAGGATCACTTGAAGGGGATTACATCAATGACAAGTGTGGAAAGGAGATGGGAGGTCATAAAACGGGGACTTTATGAGGCAGTCAGGATCTGCGCTAAGTTGAAACGTAAGAGAGCAAGGTCACATAAACCATGCTGGTGGTCCAGTGAGGTACAGGTGGCAGCCAGAGAAAAGAAGGCGGCCTACAAAAAAAATATAAAACAACAAGAGGGGATAGGGATAAGGAAATGTACCATCTTGCATCTAGAAAAGTCACCCGTATGGTGAGGGGAGCAAAGTCCAGTAAAACGCAGCGGCTGGCACAGGGGATACATGGAGAGGAAAAGGGGTTCTTCCAGTACATTGGGGAGTGGAGAAAAACTAAGGGCCATCTCAGCAGATTGAGATCAGAAGGCGGGTGGGTGGAAGAGGCGAGGGACCAGGCAGAGGTATTTAACGAGTACTTTGCCTCTGTGTTCACTAGGGAGGGGGATGGGATATCTACAAAGCAAGGCACGAAGGAGATAGAAGCGGCAGTAAGTGGGATCAGGGGAGCAACAGAAATGGAGCAAGAGGGAGGGGGAGGTACCCCAGGGGTATCACATCTGGATAAGGATAAAAAGGCCAGTAAGGTGGAGGGGACGGATGATGCTATCTCCGCCAAAAGGGTGTGGTTAGCCCTCAAGGCCCTAAAGAAAGACAAATATCCTGGGCCCGGATGGCATTCATCTGAGAGTACTATGGGAATTGGCGGACATACTGGCTGCACCCCTGGCGGAGCTCTTCAACAGGTCACTTGAGACAGGGAGGGTACCTAGGGATTGGTGAGAGGCACATGTGGTGCCAATCCATAAAGAGGGGTCGAGGGAAGTACCAGGTAACTATAGACCCATCAGTTTGACCTCAGTCATGGGAAAATTAATGGAGAATATACTAAAGGAACGATTGGGGGTGTACTTGGAGGAGGTGGGAGGTCTGGATAGTTGGCAACATGGGTTTGTGCCAGGTAGATCATGCCAAACCAATCTTGTGGAGTTCTACAAATGGGTAACATCAGAACTGGACAGGGGAAAGCCTGTGGATGTATTATTCTTGGACTTCAGCAAGGCGTTTGACTCTGTCCCCCACAATGGTCTGGTGGAGAAACTGATGAGGTTAGGAGTAGGCCCTTTGATGGTCAGATGGATTGAAAACTGGCTAGCTGGATGTACCCAGAAAGTAGTGATCTGTGGGGAGCTCTCGAACCCTAGAGAGGTTGGTAGTGGGGTACCGCAGGGCTCGGTCCTGGGTCTGATCCTGTTTCATGCATACGTATCAGACATCAAGGAGGGTATACGGTGTGAAATGAGTCTCTTCGCGGATGGCTCCAAGATGGGAGCAGTAGTTGATGGAGAAGAGGGGAGGTTGGCCCTGCAAGGGGACTTGGACACTCTAGAAAGCCCGGCTTACACATGGAAATTAAATTTCACATCACCAAGTGCAAGGTGTTGCATCTTGATCGGGAAACCCTAAACACAGGTACACCTCAGGGAGGGAGGCGCTGGAGGCCTCAATAGGGAAAAGACCTAGGGGTCATGGTGGATGCATGTATGAATAACTCTGAGCAGTGCAGGAAAGTGGCTAGCAAGGCAAACAGGATGTTGGGATGCATCGTAAGGGGGATCACCTCTAGGAGCAAGGAAGTGATTCTGCCGCTGTACAATGGACTGGTTAGACCACACCTTGAGTACTGTGTACAGTACTGGAGACCACATTTGAAGAGGAACATACAGCTCCTGGAGAGGGTACAGAGGAGGGCAACTAAGATGATACGAGGGCTATTGGATTTGACATATGAGGACAGACTTGAGGAGCTCTGCCTGTTTTCATTGGAGGAGAGGAGAGATGGGGGGATATGATTGAGGTCTTCAAGTACCTCAAGGGAATAAACAGGGTAAACATGGAGGGGATCTTTAGACTAAAGCAGGGAGGTATCACCAGAGGGCATGGTTTGAAGTTGGAAGATGGAAGGGTGAGGGAGGAAAAGAGGAGAGGTTTTCACTGAGAGAGTGGTGGACCCTTCTGGAATGCACTGCCTGGTGAGCTGGTTCAGAGATCCACAGTGGAGGGCTTCAAGAGAGGGTGAGACAGACACAGAAAGTGGATGTATCAGATGATGGCCTGTCCCAGGGGGGTGGGGATGGATGATAGGGGTTTCTGGAGCACAAGGGGATGGGAGGGCCTCGGCACCCAACTAAGGATCTAAGGTTTGAGCAGACTCGATAGACCATAAGGCCTAATCTGCTGTCAAATAGAATGTTAGTATGCTAGACATACATAAACAGATAATACATAAAAAGGTACAGGGACAGTACTTAAAATACAGATCACAGGAACATTACAAAATAAAACAGTCAAAGAGGTTACATAGTTGTTCAGCTGTTGCTAACAGTAGTTTCACTATTGCCAAGGGTATTCTGCTTCTAGCGCTGACATATGGTGTCTCCACTTTTGCTAATGCCCATAAGACTGCTCTCCATAAATGGGATGTTGCATATAACAACATATGTCGGTATGCCTTCTCTTCCCATTGCCTAAAGCACCACTGCACACTGTGTAATGAACTGGGCTGGCTCTCCCCTTCTGCCTACTGACTTTACTCCCTAGGGACCCTCACAGACTATAATCCAAAACCAAACACCCTCCTCCCTTGCAGCTCTACTTGTTCCACTGACACCTGCTCACGGACTACACGCGGCAAATAAATTTCTACTTACTGTACTCAGGTGTTTTACTTCTAAAGGCTTCGAAGCATTTCACTGCACCACCCCGGCCACCTGGAACTTCCTCCCATCTGCCCCAAGACAGGCAAACTCCCACCCAATATTCAAAAAAGAACTATATCACCACCTATCTCGGGACCCTTGCACATGCTTTGATCCCACTTGAGGCCTCACAGCCAGCCACCCCACCTCGCCCAGGACACTGCTGCACTTCTGAACAAGCTTTGCCTTATTTTTATCTCAATAGCTGCCACTTAGCCCAGTCTCAGTTGTTATTTGCTTGTACTACTGTCACCTTGTGTCATCTCTGCCTAGCCATATGTGTAATCTCAAGTACTGTCTGAACTGATCTGTATTCTTACCTACATGTACTATATTCTATGTAACCATATACTATGTGATTGTATAATCTCATCTCTTTTATGTATGTATTCTCCCGGGTCGTGCCTGAAAATAGTCAACTCTTGGCTAGCGCACCTAACCCGGTTAACAAAAACTAAATAAATAAAATAAATAAATCCCTCAGGGGAGGTGTTGTCTGTTTCTGCTATTAGTTGTACTGTGCGGTTTCTTTAATTATTTTCTCTCACAGTATTATAAATCTAAATACTGTAGAATACAAAAATGCCACATTAGCTTTATTTAACGGTCCGATCGGAGTAGACACTTTAGTGGTACTTAAACTTCGTGCATATATTTGTATCAAAAGCCACTGTCCACACAGTCATGCAATTTTAAATTCAAAGCAAGACATGAGCTAAAGCAAAACTTAAAACCAATGCTACTTCAGTCACTTAATTACAACTGCAATTACATTCATTCACTTCAACCTTCTTTCGCATCTCGCACCATCTCACAAGTAGTTGTCACTGAATTACAGTGACTGCTGTCACTGTTAATTGCTTCATTTTGCAGCACCTGTAATTAGCACCACTTGTACAAGCAGGCAATCAAGCATACCTGATTTGCCTTCATTTTTGGGTTCTGTACTGTTGTTGTGGTTCTACAGTCCCTGAAGATGTTGCTGGTTCAGTAGTTGCAAAGAAAGGGTGTCAAGAGAAATCTTTCCGTTACTGAGGGCATTACACCAGCCACACTTAGTGAGTGCATTGGTGTTTCATTCAGAACTGTGGACGGGTATTGACATGCAGTGAATCGGACTGAACCCTCCCCCTGCACAGATGCCTAAATAACCTCTGTTTATGAAATACAGACTTTCTGAATCCTTTTTTTTTTATTTTTTGGGGCTTCATTTTAATAATGATTTAAATAAAAACTACTGTACCAATTGTTGGCTGTTCAATTAATTTAGTGCTTCTGCTTACAGTGCGAACATGACGACATTATTTTACCAGCTAAATTTTGGTGTTCTACAGTACATAAAATGACTGGTAAGAGATGCTCAACTAAAGGGAGAGGTGCCAGACAGGTGGCAAAGAAGCGTAGAAGTTCTGTGAGGCATAAGGGTGTTGCAGCTAATAAAAACTATGTCTGCAACAACATCATCGGTGGTCTCTGGCACCGGTAGTGGTAATAAAGGAATAGTTGGCTGCAGATTACTGTGGCTAGATTTTTCTCTGCCACATCTGTGGCATTTATGTTGGTGGGTCTGGGGGAGGCAGCAACAAGAGAAGCGGCCTCTGGCTCAGGCACTGTGGTTGAGAGGAGATTGTTGGTGTCTCACTGTCTCCTGGTGATGGCGATGCTGAGCCTAATCTTGGTGGTAGTGTCCCTTTCCCAAATGACAGCATGAAGCTTGGCCATGAGTAAGGGCAGTCAGAAATTACTAAACTGAACAAACGTTTTTCAATGATAAATGTTTGCCGCTTTCATTGTTGTTGTATCAGGTCCTGCTTGTATACATTTTTACTATATGAGTATAGTACTTTTATACAGTAGTAACCCAAGATACCCCAGATGTGATGTAATTTATCATTTGCAATGGAGTCCTGAATTTTTTTTGTTGAGATCTTTTTAATCCCTCCATAATAAGCACTATGGGTGTCAGTGTTCAAATCCACCTTGAAATAGATGCTTTTAGAGTATGCTGGCATACTCCGCAAACAACAATTTCGGGGTGGAGTTAAACATTGACACCCACAGTGTTCATCAAAGTGAGACTGAAAAAGACCTTACAAGAAAAAAAGTAGGCAAAAATATTAAAAAACAAAAAGAGTTATGAACTAATAAGAAAACTCCATTGAAATGAATGGGCAGAGTGAACCCATTCTTTTCAATGGTGATTTTTCTTTAGTTGTAATTTTCTTCTAATATTTTTACCTACTCTTTTCTGTGACGTATTGGGACAATGCTTTCTAGATTTACAGTCAGCCTTTTCAGAGCTATTTTTCTTGTAATGGACAGAATTTCTAGCATTTATAAATCTAAACCACAATGTACACTAAACTACTTGTATATTCATTGTTAATAAACTCATTAAATCCAAGGAAATGGATTTGGGAGTAATTACAACCAATGTACTACAGCAAGACACTACAATATGAACAACAGTAGCAATGAAAGGTAACCAGATATGCAGAAAAACAACATAAGAGTGACTCCTTTAGGATTGTGGTGCCCATCCCAAAAACCAGTGAATTGCTGGAAAAGGTATCAACACTCACTCTGTAAAGTACTTAAAGACTGTACTCACCAATGAATTGTTCAGGACCTCTCTTTTTTTCAAACATATAGGTGAGTTACGTAAAATGCAAAATAGTTAAAATGCATGTATGTAGCACTCCAAACTGCCAGGAGCCCCTAATGCTAGCATTAGCAGGAACCTCAACCTAATAGTTCACTAACTGCTTCATCATCAGAAGGAACCCAATTTGAATTGTATGATTTTTAAATACAGTTGCAACCGCATGCTGCTTCAAATGGACAGTTGGCTACTGATGGGACTTTAAACAACAGGTATTAACTTAAATACTGTGCTTATTTACAATAGATTTGAACTGTTTAATACAGTTATTTTCTTACACTTGCCTGAGCGGTCTTATTTATACAGCTTGTTGTTCTCATTCCCCCATATGCTCTATATTTGTCTACTGAGAATGCTAAATAGGACTTGGGAAAATCTGCTGATCTGGAGATGTGTGTGTGTTATCACCACCCTTAAAACAGATTTGGGTTGCACATGAAGACTAATAGTGCTGCTGTGCTAGCTGAAACCCACCAATACAAATGGGCGCGATCACGAGAGAGAAGCATTGCAAGTCTCTCTTCATAGGTAGTGCTTGTTCAGTAGCATGTCAGTGTAGTCAGTAAAATAGCTGATCGCCGACAGGGACAACCGTCGCTCATACTAAACTTACAGTCTCATAGTTGAAAAGCATCTGTGTTGTTAATTCAGTAGCACAGTAGTGAACAGCACTATACAGTAAAACACCTAATACCTTTTTACTGTGACTATCAGGTTAGTTTCATAGTGATTACACGTACTGGTAAACAAATAATAACTGTTTTGCTGACTACATTATATAGATGCGGGCTTGCAGTACATCTTTAAATCAGCAGAGGTTCCTAAATCCGATTCAGCAGTTTCAGTAGCACAGACTAAGATAAATCATATGAAGGAACAAGAGCAACAGCCTACATAAATGAGACCACACGGGCAAGTGTAAGAAGATAACTGTATTAAAGAAGAGAAAGAAAAAAAAAACAGCTAAAATCTATTGTAAATAAACACAGTATTTATGTGAATACCTACACTTTAAGAAAAAAAAAAACAACCGTAACCTTTCTCTGGATGATTGGATTGTGTGCACGTGAATAAGTGGGCCAAGGAAGAAGTGCATGCATGAGCCGATACTGAAGTCAGGATTCTCCTGTGATCTGCAGAAGTGCCGCGCAGCTGGTTGGTGGGCAGTGAAACACAGATGCACAGTTCCCCCTTTTTAGTTATGTGAGGTTTCCGACCATCAGCTGGCAGGGCAGCATCATGAATGGCCTCACTGATTATTGGACTGTCATGGACAAACCCACTGCCGCTTGAGCCGCATTGGACTCCATGGGGACACACCTCTAAAATTCAGTATCACAGTAATAAGTTTCCTTTGCACAGGCACAAGGGCAAACATAAAAATGTGTCTCTTATTAAAGATGATGAGAGAGAGAGAGAGCCTGGAGAAAGAGAAGATGAGGAGCAACAGAGCTCAGGAGGAGGAGGAGGATATCAGTGGCAGTGGGGACCATGAATTGAATCTCCTATGGGAATCGGAATATAATAAGAGGAAGTGTGATGCTGCTGAACATGTGGGGCTTTGCACACCAATATGTCATGCAACTACCAAAGTCCCCCAATACTACAAAAATTATTTCTCTTTGAGCCCATTACTTAGTGTGAGTCATCCAGTGTCGTTGTATGCAAATCATCACAAAAAAACATTCATTTCCACTCCTCTCCAGTCCCACTCCCACCACAATGTAAAATCAATGGGATGCAAATCGCTAGTTTGGGATTTTTGTATACTGAACCAGCTGATGAAACAGGTTTTATCTGTCAGCTGTGTCAAGCACAAGTTAGACAAGAAAAAAAGGCCATCCACCTTGGTGGTCAGCACACACACACACACCTAAACTCCAGGTACCTGTTACATTGGACTCAATACCAAAAGGATGCCAGTGCAGTGGTTTACACTCCCTTATTGTCTGCATTTGCCAAGACATCCAGAAGTGGCTGGAAAATAGTCATGGTAGAGGGAAGGTTGACTAAGGAGGACTACTACTACAGAGATGAGTAGGAGTCTGTGGGACTGCTTAGTAGTGGTCATAGCAGCAGATGTGGGTTGAGTACAAGCACCCAGAGGTACCAAACCACAGCAACTCCAGTATGGAAAATACCCAAAATCACTGCTTTCTTTCAAGCAGCAGCAAAAAATGAATACTTACCTTCCCTGTAGGACACTGTGCTAAATTAAGTAACCAGATCTAGGCTGGACCCATGCAGCAATAGGAGTTCATCCCCCTAGTGATAACTGAAAGGAGAGAAACAGGAACAAAAGATGGTTAGAAAGATGCTACTCCTCCCCCCCCCACACACACACACAGAGTCAAAAAGTAAAAAATATATACTTACCTTTGCTAGTAGGACACATACTGATACTTGAAGATCACCATCTGGATCTGCACCCCAAGCAGGCATTGTAATTCCATGAGAAAATATCCAGAATTTCTGGGCACCACAATTCATCAAGACATGTGCTGTGGTCAGAGACTTACACAGTACAGAAACAGCTTATGAATTCAAAGAGGAGCCCGTCTCATTTTGTTTTATCATTTGAAAACTTCCACTCTGGAGAATTTATTAGACTAAGAATTTCTGGGCACCACAGTTCATTAGGATGGGTGCTGTGGTGGAAGACTCGCACAGCACAGACGCAGTGTATTCATTCTGGGAACCCATCTCATTTTATTTTCTCATGCAAAACTTTCCAGGCAAGAGAATTTATTAGAATTAAGAATTTGGGGCACTAAGTTTCATCCCATAAGGTGCATTACAAGAATGGTGGTGGTGGAACTGACACACAGTGTGGCACAATGTAGCAGCATGCAGCAGGCTGTTGTATTTTTTTTCTGGTTGTTGAAAAAAATTATGTGAGTACAGATTTTCTGTATTTTATGCTTTTTGCACCATTTCCCCCAAAATGCATTTCAAGATCTGTGTTAGTGGTTCTGGCACACAGAATAGCACCATGTAGTAGCATGCAGCTGCCTAACTTTTTTTTTCTGGTTGTTAAGAAACATTCTGGAAGTACACAATTTACATATATTGTATTTTTCCCCACAATTTCCTCTAAATTGCATTATGAGAACTGTGACAGGGAGACATACACACAGCACAGCACGTTGTAGCAGCTTGGCACCATGTACATGAGCCTGACATGTTTATGTGTACAGTGGACTGATGCATAGTGCAGCATCTTGTAGCAGTATGCATGAGCTTAACATATTTATTCTGGTAGCTGAGAAAAATTCTGGGAGCACAGAATTTATATATAGTATGTTGTACTTTTCTCACAGTTTCCCCTAAAGTGCGTTACAAGAACTATGGCAGGGGTACTGGCACACAGTGCAGCACCTTGTAGCAGCACACAAGAGCCTGACATGTTTATTCTGGTAGTTGAGAAAAATTCTAGGAGCACATAATTCATTTAAGTTGTGCTTTTCTCACAGTTTTCCCTAAAATGTATTTACAAAAACTGTGGTGAGGGGACTGACACACAGTGCAGCACCTTGTAGCCATAAGCAGCAGCCGCAGTCTGACATATTTTTTTCAGTCACTGAGAAGAATTCTGGGAGCACAGAATTTATGCAAATTGTGCTTTTGGCACCATTTCTCACAAAGTACATTTTAAGAACTGTGGTGGTGGGACTGACATACAGTGCAGCACCTTGTAGCCGTAAGCAGCAGCCGCAGCCTGACATATTTTTTTTCAGTCACTGAGAAGAATTCTGGGAGCACAGAATTTATGCAAATTATGCTTTTGGCACCATTTCTCATAAAGTACATTTTAAGAACTGTGGTGGTGGGACTGACACACAGTGCAGTGCCATGTAGCAGTAATGGCTGTAGTACTGTACCACCATTTAATAATTTCTTGTTCAGGAAAACATACAAGAAGTGGGAAATTTATATATTGTGCATGTGCACTTACAGGTAAGTCAACTGAAATGTTTCACAAATACTGTCTGAGAGGGCAACTTGAACAACCCATCAGTAGCTACTATTATTAAATAATTTTTTGTCTGGGAGAAAATTATGGGAAGGGAGAAAGTGAAAAAAGTGGCTTTATGCAGGAAGGTAATCACTCTGAGAAAAGGGGGCAGCTTGTATAATTGAATGGGTGTTTATTGGCAAATTTCCACCCCGGGGCCTGTCTTCACTGGCACTATCATTTTGGGTGTATTGGGATTTACAGGGAGTTGAATCAATGCACAGTCAACAGTTTTCCAAAGCCGGAATGATTCAGACCACAGTTTGATTTGCACTTTTTAAGTGTTTTACTAATGTAATGTACTGTACACAGTAAGTTATTCTTATTTAATAATGCTTTTGCCATATTTCACTTGATTATTTATACTTGCTCTGCTTAGCACTTGACTATTGGGTGTTGCATTTGTTAATTACTATGCACTAAGTGCATAAAAGAGTCGCTTGAATTCATTAGCACTGCCCCCCTGATAAGGCCATGCAGGTGAATGTGCACAGAGTAGTCATTTTGCCTTCAATGTGGTGAATAAACTTAGCACTAGCACTTTACTCTCGGTGTGTGCATCTGTTTTTTTTTTGTTTGTTTTTTTTCATTTCCAGTCTGGCATGACAACTGAGCAACTGATACAGCACAGCATCAGCTGCTGGACTGAATAAATATATTCAGAGGCCAAAGACTTTTTAATATGGTGCTTTTCAATGACGCTATAGATGCAAACAACAGTACTTTACAACAGTAACAGTAGAGAGAAAAGAATGATATGGCACATAACAGTGCCTTTAAAGAAAATATAGATAGAAAATAGGATTTTTCTAAAGAAGAAGAGCACTGAGACAGAAATCAAGATGAGAAAGGTGGAGTCAAACAGTAAGAGAGAAAGACAGGAAAACAGTTTACATTTTTTTTGTATTTTTATAATGTTTTATATTTTTTGTCATAAAAAAGAGGGATGAAGAAAGACTATGAGTAGAAGGGAGGGACTGTCTGTTAATTAGAGTTAAGGATGGCATGTAAAATAGGGAGGATCAGTAAAGAGGACTGGAGAGAAAAAAAGGACCATGATTTAGGGAATATTTTTGAGGAGCAGATGGAAGAGCACTCGTACCACCACAAAGGAACTTGTTAATCCACTCAAGAAGCATTTGCTGATTTTTGAGTCACTTCTTAAAAGTGTCTTCCAAGGAGGAAACTCTGCGGCAGTGGTCCCCCCCTCCACTCTCAGTTGTGCCAGCTCCTCTCTGGTGGTTATTGGCACTGATGTTCATGGTGCTGTCCCTTGCCCCTGCCCTCCACTATGGCTGTAGTTCTTGGTACTATGTGGCTACTATGGATGTGATCTAACTGTGCATTGCCACCTCAGTGACACAGAAGGAACACTCCCAGCAACACACACCACCACCTGTTTTCTGCCCTCCTACTGGCTCAGGTGGCAGACTGTAAAGTGGGTATGTAGCCAGCTGGTGCCTAGATGGCTGCCTTTCTTCCCACGACTGACAAGTATGTTGCAGAGATTACATTTGACAACGCTGTCATCATTGAGGTCCATGGTAAAAAATTCCCACATGAGGGGAGAACTGGACTGCTTCTTTGAACAAGGCACTGAGAAGTTGGAAAATAAGGAACCAGCACATGGCTCCTTGGGGGGTTCAACAGGTGGCAGGGGTGGTACCATAGAGGGGCACAGGAGGTTCAGAATCCTACTGCTGAGCTGGGTAACTGGGGGTTGCTGCTGCTGCTGCACTTAGGGCTGCTGTTGCAGTGTTATGGGGGCTGCTGAATCACCTTTCCCACTGCCCCTACCTCCTGTGTATGGCTCCACCATGAGTCTGAACATGACCAGCCCTGCACTCCATCTCAATATAAACCAAACAATTTTGTATTCTCCCTATGCTGTGAGACACTATTCAGTGTGAGGCAGTACAGGAGTGCTGCAGCATTTGTTGTGAGCTCTAACTCATAAAATCCTTGTGAATTGCAACTTTATCGTATTGCCTATACTTTAGCTGTATCAGGAAGTCCAGCCCAGTGTGTAGTTTTTAGGGGGAATGTTTTGGACTACAACTAAGGTCCAGAAGAGATTTTTTACTTTATTGTTAACTGGGAAGGCTGTCTGCTTTATAAGCAGTGTGTACTATACACTTTAGGCTAAAATCTACTGCAGGATTTGTAATTAGATTACGAAGGGAGTCGTGACCCAGTGAATCACTTCTGGGTCTCGTTCTACATCTGCTCACATCTCTGCAAACACAGCCTTGTATGCACCAAATGATTTTGTACTCTCCCTATGCTGTGAGACACTATTCAGTGTGAGACAGTACAGGAGTGCTGCAGCGTTTGTTGTGAGCTCTAACTCGTAAAATCCTTGTGATTTGCAACTTTATTGTATTGCCTATACTTTAGCTGTATCAGGAAGTCCAGCCCAGTGTGTAGTTTTTAGGAGGAAGGTTTTGGACTACATCTAAGGTCCAGAAGTGATTTTTTACTTTATTGTTAACTAGGAAGACTGTCTGCTTTATAAGCAGTGTGTACCATACATTTTAGGATAAAATCTACTGCAGGATTTGTAATTAGATTACAAAGGGAGTCATGACCTGGTGAATCACTTCTGGGTCTCATGCTATATCTGCTCGCGTCTGTGCGAGCAGGGTGAGCATGAGTGGGATGAGCATGAGGCTCCACACGCGGAGATGCGCGTCGAGACATGCGCGTCAGCGTGTGTCTAGATTGTCAAGAGGGTATAGGGGGAATAGAAGAGTTTTAAACTTTGATTGACTGAATAAAATATAGTCCAGATTGTATTACCTAGGTACCTAATTGTTACTAGCCTGTTGGTAAGTTTGATGCTATTCTGATAATTTAATAGTATATTGTGTCTTGGTTTGAAACAAAGTGAAAAGCAGTATGGCATCACCAGTACTAACTGATTTAAATAACTCTGTACAAACAGCTAATTCAGATTATTTAGGAGCCCGATGTATACTGTATAGAATGTTCTTCTGTATTACTGAGGTTATTTCTGAAGAGCCTTTTCAATGTAGTAAATGTTTGGAGAATATAGAATTGAAATAGGAAATAAATTTATTTTCCTCACGACTAAAACAGCTAGAAATTAGTCAATTGAATATGTCAGAGCGATTTAATAGTTTGAACACCTTAAATTCGGTTAGTGAATCACACATTACTAATGATGATCAGTGTCCTATTAACCCCATACCATTATTTGATGAAGTTAACAACCAACAACTGGTTGGTAATTTATTACCTACTCTATCACCCCTACACCATTGTCTACTACAAGTGAAGTTTCAAATAAAAAAAGGGCTAGGTAGGAAGATGTAAATGAGGATGTTAATGACATAGCATGGTATACAGTTCAAAATTCTAGGAGAACTAAATAAGGCAGAAAGGCTGAACATCATGCTATTCCTTTATCAAACAGATTTGACTGTGTCCAACCATTGCAATGTCAGCTACTTGATGTAAATAACACACCTCACAGTTTTATTGGTGACAACGACCCATATGATTCATCTTCAACAAGTAATGTCATTCCCTCACAATCATTTTCATCTGTTCATGATCAACCCTTGATTGATTTTTCAATGGATACCATTCCTTGTAATCCTGATATTCATAATCATAATTGCAGCATTTTCCCTTGTAACCCTCCCTCAAGATAGATTCTGGTTATTGGTGACTCTATGATCAAACATCTGGATAGATACAGTACATTTGTAATCCAGATAAAGTTAATAGAACATGTACAAGTTTTAGTGGTGCTAAGATTACTGATGTTTCTAGCATGTTAGATAATATTTTGAACAACTGTGGCAGTAATCCTATAGTCATTATGCACGTGGGTGTAAATAATATTCTACATGACTCCATTCAGGATATTAAGTCCGCCTTTGTAGGGTTAACTAATAAATTGGTGGACATCGGTTGTCAAACCAGCATGTCTGAAATACTCCCTGTTCCTCGTTATTCTACTCATCTTAACCATAAAATTAAGATAATTAATAATTGGCTTCGCCAATGGTGTCTTCAACAAGAAATTAATTGTATCACCCATTGGGAAAATTTCAATGGCAGAATGAAATTGTTTGGTAGGGATGGACTGCATTTAAGTTGAAGGGGAAATGCTGTTTTGAGTAATCAGTTTCTGTCACTGATTAATAATTATTTAAACTAGATTATAGGGGGGACGGTCAAGCTGACATCATTCCATGGAAATAAATGTGGCACTTCCTTATTGAATAAAAAGATGCAAGTTTTAAGTTTCAATGCCAGAGGATTAATAAAAAAAATGGATGAGCTTCAATTAAAAACTTTACATTATAATGTTGACATTATTTCCATTTGTGAAATTTGGGGAGACAATAATGCCTCATGGGAAGGTTGTTTGGTTGACTATAAGTCATATAGATTTAATAGACCAAACAGAAGGGGGGTGGAGTAGCTTTATTTTTAAAAAAATAATTTGTATACAGTTGACATATCTAATCATATAAAAACCCATAACACATTTACTGAGACTATTTGAGTTAAACTGTATTTAACTCAGGATGATTTTCCTTATTATTGGTAGTTGCTACCACCCTCCCAACTCACCAATGTATTAGAAGCAATTCTAATATAATTTGAACAGGCATGTGAGATTGGACAGGTAATAATTATGGGTGACTTCAGTCTCGGTAACATCAATTGCTTTAATTCCACCTCCACAAGTGGTAAAGGAATTAAATTTCTTTCCACTTGTCTTTTGCTGAAGCTTATACAGCATGTTATTAAACCTACTAGGGCAGATAATATCTTGGATCTTGTAATCAGTAGTGATTCTGTACCAATTATCGACTTACGAATCCTGGACCCAATCGCTAGAAGTGACCATAATACTATTTTGTTCGCTATTGAGAAGACGTATTATTTTGTGAATAATAAAACTAATATTTACCTTTATAATAAAGCAGATATAAAATCTAGTGATAGAGTTATGAATGAGATCGATTGGAAGTTCATCCTATCTAATTTAAGTTCTGAAAATTGTTGGTCTGCATTTAAATCAACTATCTCTAATATAAGAGATACATATATCCCTTTCAAATTTAAAGTTCAAAACAATAAACGGTCACCTAAATGGTTTAATTCATCTATAAAAAAGTTAATAAAATCTAAAAAGAAAAATACAATAGTTATTTAAAGCATAAATCTAGCACTACTTGGGAGGCTTATAGACAGACACAGATCGAATGCAAACTTGCTATTAAGAGGGCAAAATCAACATGGGAATATAAGCTTGCTAATTCCACTAATAAAAATAATAGTAAAGATTTTTACTCATATATTAATTCTTTAAAAAAAACTATTTGCCAAGTTGGCCCCATTGTAGAACATAATGATATTGTGTATGATCCTAAAATGATGGCTAATATATTCAATATAGAATTTTGTAAAACATTTACAGTTTCTGACAATCTTCCTGTTAGCCCTAATAATAGTAATGATTCTGTTATAACATTTGATGAAAAACAGATATATGACAAATTGATTTCTTTAAAAGGTAAATACTGCTCTGGTCCTGATAATGTGGCTGGGCATTTATTGTTCTTGTTAGCCAAATATATTATATCACCATTAAAAATTATATTTGACAAATTTTTATTAGAAAACTATGTTCCAGATGACTGGAAAAAAGCTAATGTTATACCAATGCATAAGAAGGGATTCAAAAATAATTGGGAAAATGATCGTCCTGTTAGTTTGACCTCCACAGTATGTAAAGTTTTGAAGAGTCTTATTAAAGATATCATTACACCAACTTTGGACATTCATGACACTGAACAGCACGGATTTAAGGGCAGAAGTTGCCTTACCAATTTGTTATCCTTTTATGAAAACATTAGCGAATTTCTGGACCATAATATTTCATGTGATGTTATTTATATCAATTTCAGCAGAGCATCTGACATTATGCCACATATGGCTCTTATTTCCAAATTATGTAATATCAAAATCAACTGTTATATTACTAATTGGATTAGTAATTGGTTGCAGGACATGACACAGTGTGTCGTCATTGATGGCTTTAGTTCCGAAATGGGCTATGTGTCTAGTGGTGTCCCACAGGGCTCTGTATTGGGCCCTTGTCTTTTTCAGGTTTTTATTGCTGATGTGACTGATGAATGTCAGTCTATCTCTATCAAATATGCTGACGATGTTAAAATTGGTGATCCTTGTTTAGATACCTCACAATCTATCATTATTCAAAATGATCTGGATATTATTACATCTTGGGTAGATAAGTGGGGTCTGAAGTTGAATTTGGATAAGTGCAAAGTCATCCATCTGGGCTCTAATAACCTAAATTATACGTACCAACTATATAGAACCAACCTCGTTAGTTCCCTTGATGAAAAAGATTTGGGTATTAGTATCTTTAATGACATGTCCTATAATAAGCACATTCATGACATCATTAATAAGTCCAATAGGGTAATATGGTCTATTTTATGTAATATTAGATCACATAAATCTGAGGTTCTTGTCCCTCTGTTTAGATCCTATGTCAGGTCTCATTTGGAGTATGCAACTCAGCTGTGGCCTCCATATAAAAAATGTATTAGTAATTCACTGGAAAATGTTTGAAGACGATTTACTAAGAAAATATCTGGTCTAAAAAACGATTTGTATAATGATCGTTTACAGACCCTAAATTTAATGTCTTTATCCACTCGTCATCTCAGAGATGATTTGCTTCTTCTCTTTGACATAATTAAGGATCCTGCCCTCGTGACTGAATTAAATTCAGGAGGCAGTATAGCGCAGTGGTCTAAGGCTCTGAGCTGCAAATTTGGTGACATCCAGCAGACCTGACCTGGGTTTGAATCCCACAGCTTCCACTTGCATACTGTGTGACCCTGAGCAAGTCACTTAACCTCCTTGTGCTCCCAGGTCGCTCCTGTAAAAAAGCTTTCAGCTTAGTGTGCTATACCTGGTTAAACAACTAAAAATAAAAAAATAAAAAATTTACAGTTCAAAGACCATTCGCATAATGTCAGAGGTCATCCCTTACAATTAATAAGGAATCCATTTAGACATAAAAGCCAACAGTATTTTTTTACATTAAAAGTTGTGGGTCCCTGGAATAATTTGCCTATTAATGTTATTATCAGTAAGAACAAGAAATATTTTAAATACAGGTTTGATCAATTAATTTGCACTGGATTTGTTTTTTCATATTATCCTTTGGCTTAGTATAAGAGTGCTATGGGCTAACGCCCTCTTGCTCTTTCCATAACCTTAGTATGAACCTTAGTAAAAGAGAGAGAGAGAGAGAGAGAAGGAAAGAACAATTGAAAAGAAAAGTCAAATGGAAATAAAGGGGAAAAAAGGGAAAATAGAGATCTTCAATAAAGGCTGTAGTTGAATACAGTATAGGCAAAGTATAGCAGAAATACAAAATAAAGTTCTCCTAAGAACTCAAAGAATTAAATCAGAATGAAAAAAAAGAATAAAAAGCTGCTATAAATAATGTAAATTGGTGATTTATACAAGTTACTTTGAAGCCTTGTCAGGCTCCTATCTCCAAGGCCCTCAGTTTAGCATGATTCTGCAGTCGCAGAAAAATCTGTAGAATTCACAGCCAACCGCAGAAGTTGCAGCCCTTGTTTGAACTCATGCTTGCCCAAGTTCTACATTTTTCAAGCAGATTTTTAAAAATAGATTTTACTTATTTTTTTATTTATTGAACATTTCAGATTTACAACCTTTGAGTCAGAGACTCCTTTTACAAAGGCTCCACATCATTAAACAATTATACAGCAAGTAGGACAACTGAACAATTAAGTAAGCAGAAGAATTACAGGAGATAAACATAAGGAGTCAGGTGCAGACTTTACCAAGTTGAAGCCTGGTAGCATCAAGAATTACTAGGTGAAAGTGGGATAGATACTGTAGTAGGAATTATAGCAGGACTGGTGCTAGTGATGGTGGGGAAGCAGGAGAAGAATCCATAGTTGAGGTGAAAGAGATGAGACTATATGCAGTCGCAGCCATTGATGGTTTGAAGGTGATCCATAAGGAGGATTTTAAAGCAGCTAAGTTTGGATTCAGAGGTAATGGGGCAAGGAGTGGTGTAGGGAATATATAGGGAACACGGTCAGTATCCTGAACAAAATAAATTAAATGTAAATCCAAAATTAGCGTTGCAACACCATGACAAAGTATTTTGAGAACTAAGGCCTTGAAATCAGGCATGTGAATTAGCTCAACTCTAATGCGCATGCCCAGGCTCATGGCTTTAGATTTCAAAACTAATTTTCACAGTGTTACAGTGCCAACTATTTAAAAACAAAGTGCTGAGCCCCAAATGTAGTGCGCTTCCTCCCCATGTAGTGCACCCCCCCAATATGTGCAGACACCAGGGTGCCCAGCTTCAGTGTCGCCGAACATCTGTGACAATGGTGTGCCCAATATCCAGTGCCACCGGTGGACCTGTATCTGGAACCTGTTGTAATGAAGAAAATGGTCCCTCATAGTCTTTTTTTTTTAATACCTGAAAATTAGAAAACCATCCATCAATGTCTTTTGTGGTCCACACTGAACCCCCCCACACCTACCCCACTCTCAGCACCCACTACCCTACACCCCCCATACCCCTCACTCACCTAAAACCCATCCAATGCTGTAGATCCACTCTGCAGTAAAACACATCCTCCTCCTGGAACCATGACTGCAAACTGAAGAAACAAGGTAATGCAACTTTACTCATAACTTTTCCATTTGCTAACATTTCTTCACCAAATTTGTAAAGTGGCCTTTTTTGGACCCCATCTCATGAATAAGGTACGTGAAATTTTTTAAAATTGGCCTGAAAGTTGATTTTGCAGTTACTCTGCAAAATCATCTTACAGGCAGGATTTTAACATTTGCACCTACTGGGTTCATGATTTGTGGTAATAAAAAGACTACAATATGCTGAAAATGTGGCAGAAAAATATGATAAAATGAACAAGTTGTGAGTGAACTTTGAAATATTCCAACATTCTCTCTTAACTTCACTATTTTTTAATATATTTCCACCAAATTTTCAGCATAGCCTTTTTGGGACACCACCTCATGAACAAGGTAGGTGACATCTTTCAAATCCAGCCTGAAACCTGATTTTGCAGTAGCTCTGCAAAAGAACCTTTCAGGTGGCATTTGAGACATTTTATCTACTAGGTTCAAGAAGTGGGGTCATAGAAAGACTAATATAGGCAGGATTCACAAAAGGGATGCACTGATGCATCCCTGACTTGCACACTAGCATGATTCTGGAAGGGCAGGGATGTGCCAGTGCATCATAGATGCACCGCACACTAACCATAATGTTATGCGGCACATCTGAAGGGATTGTATAGGGGGCGGGCCCATGCACATGGTGTATGGCCCCATTCACAACCCAACTTGGAGGCGCAACTCCAGAGCAAGTCCGGAGATGTGCCTCCAAAAGATAAGTCTACAACAAGTAGACTTGAGTGGATGTCCACCCACAGGCAGGCTGCCACACTGCAGACAGTAGCACAGCAGCCTGTCGACCCTGGCAGTGCAGCAGGCTCCCCTCACCCCCGCCCATAGTCCCGTATTGTTGAAAGAATAATTCTGCACTGCCCTGGTAGGCTATTGCAACCCCCTTTCCTTACCAGAGCCATGATCATGTATGTATAGCACCGTAAACAGCCCTGGTGGGCTCATGGTACCCACCTCCCTGCCCAGAACCACGATCATGTGTGCATATCCCTGGTAATAGCCCTGGTGGGATAGTGGTACCCCCCTCCCTGCCCATAGCCCCATATTGTTAAACTATGCATCTGCACTACCCTGATAGGCTATTTCTTTCCCCTGTCTGCCCATAGCCCCGCACTGTTAAAATAATATATCTGCACTACCATAGTAAGCTATTGCATCCCCCCTCCCTGTAGTCCCGTATTGTTAAAATAATGATGCTGCACTGCTCTGGTAGGCTGTTGTATCCCCCCTTCCTGCCCCAACCTGAACAAACTGACATGCCACATCAGAAGGTATCCCTGGTGGTCCAGTGGCCCCCCCACCCACTCAGGCACCCCCACCCCACCCCATTCCTCCCATCCCAGCATGTCCTAAATGTCGGCTGGCAGCTCAACCCACCCACATACCACCATGGCTACCTGCCAACAGAGCTGTCTGTAAATTACAGCTACTGTACACCTGGAAGCCCACAGGTGGACCCTGTAGACCAGTGAGCTTGCAGTGTGTACTGTACCCTGTCATTCACAACTTTGTGAATGACCCATGTCATTCACAAAGTTGTGAATGACAGGGTACAGCAGACACTGCAAATGGGGCTTAAAATATCTCCATTATTCTGGAGACTGGCTCACAGGTGCAGCGGCAGTGCTACCACTCATGATGCTGATGGCAAAGTCCAGTGTAGTCATAAAATAATACCATCTCAGGGTCGAACAAACTCATGAAGGCCACTACTAAATCAGGCTTGTTGCTTTATGGCTTGTTTCACCCACTGATAGTATTATTTTGTTACATACTGTACCACACTTTGCCATCATGTATTCTCTCTCCCTCACTCACACTGAGTGTGTGTGTAGACATATATAGATATTCTTGCCCTACCCCTCCTAGATCTGAAATGTACAGTGCAACATTGTCACCTCTCTTTTTCTCATTCTGTTCAATAACCTATATATTCTGTTTCAAACAGGATGACCTACAAGTGGTCCAGGACACCCTGAACATGACTGAAGGAAACTTCCATCAGCTTGTAGCACTGCTAAACTGTCGGGGCCTACACAAGGTAAAAATCAGTGTGGGTATGTGTGTATTGTGTGCTTGTCTGTGTATATGTTTTCTGTGTTGTATGACTGTAAATTGTGCACTCGTATGTGAAGGAAGAGTGAATAAAACAGCCTACCAGTGCAGACTGTGGATATGAAGACAGTTAGTGTTCAGGCCTTCAAGGTAAGCTTAGAAACATTTCTGCTTACCAGGGGAATCTCAGGGTATCCTGGATTGTAGAATGGGTGGGTGGGAAATCCCTATAAATTAGTACATTTGATAGCATATTTAATCACCCCTGTTTATGGTGAAATGGGGGTGGACCTGATGGACCTAGAATCCCTGCCAAACTATAAATTACTGTTGTTACGTTACCACAGTGTGCAGTTGATGAGTGAGTGCACATGTGATGTCCCAGTTCATTTTTTCACATGTTGTCTATAAATATCAGAGTGGATTCTTTGTTAAGTGTCTGAGTGTGGTCTGTCTGTTCACCCCTGTGTGTGGTATGTGAGTGCGTCTGTGTGTGTGCACACGCATGCATGCATATGTGTGTGCAGGTATGTTGTGTCTCCTCACCACAGTGTTCAGGCTTAGCTTGGCTCAGTTTGGTTCTCTTTGGTTTGTGTCAGTTCAGGGTGTCACTCCTTCAGATGTGCGCAGTTTGGGTAAACTTGGCTGAGCCAGGATGAAGATGCTTAGACAAACTTACCTTCACACTAGCCTGATTATTTCAGCAATAGGCAGGGAAGCATAGTTTGGATTTGTTTAGTTCAACAACATTTAGCTCCAGGTGTACCCAAAGTTATGGCCAGGTATCTCCTGAAATGTCTGTGATACAGTATCTCTATAGAGAAATTCCCTGCCTGCCTGCTCTACCACTGTGTACCACAAGAGAGAATCTCTTTAGAGGTGTTGTGAAATATCTGGAAGACTCTGAATCTATCAGTGGCTGAAGAGTAAGCTTGGCATGGCTCTGTTTAGCAAGACCCTACTCTGCTTAATTCAACAATGCTCACCATACTTCATTCAACAGAGCTCATCCTGGCCGGTCTAGCCCAGCTTGCCACTCTGAGAAATTCACAAAAGAAAAAGGAAAGCACCCCAGTACTCCTGCCAGTGTGTCTCAATATATGTAATTAAACTGTAATCTCAGTTCTTTTTTGCAAAATTACATTAAGAAGTCAATTAAGGAAATTTTAGTCTCATTTATTCTAAGAATCAAATTACCATCTCAGAGCCACACTTAGGCAACGGATCCATGATGGTCAGTCAACAAATTTTTCATCAACCAACGTAACAGCGGCATCCTTATGTCGACCTCATTTTGCGATCGGCATGAGGGAGTCAAAGCAGAAATTGTTTCGGGAAGGGGGTACAATTCCCCCGGAGAGCAGTGGTGGGGTGCAGCGCTGACACTATAGTGACCTGGCACTGTTGTCGCTTTAGTGTCGGTCACTGTCGTATTGTCAAGGTAGCGATGGCATACCAAGGCAATGCTATTACCTGAGATACTGCTCTCCCTATCTACAATTCACAGTAACAAAGGGATTTAAAGTTGAAAGGAGCTCTAGGTCCAGTATGTAAGCCCCTCCCCCTTCATGGGCAGGAATGAATAAGTATATTTTTCAGACATGGACTTGTTTACAGGAGTTCCTTAACCATTGTACTACAAAGGGTGTCCAGTGATTCCCTTGGTAAGCAGAAATTCATCCAGGCATATCCTGAAGCCCTTAACTGCCTTCAGGTCCATTGTCCCCACTGGTAGTCTAGTCCATAGGTACCTCCCTCTCTGAGAAAAGCTGCCTCCTAATGTCACCCCTGAATTTACCATCTCAAACCTTCAAGGTGTATCCACCACATTCTGATGAATGGCACCAGATCAGACATTTCTGACCCGTTTGATCCTGTTAATACTCTTGAGTATGCAGAAGACTCATATAATGGATCCTTGCAGCCTCCTTGTCTCCAAGATGAACACGTTATGGGCCTGTAGCCCCTCTTTATTGCTTTGTCCCCAGGCCCAGTACCCCGATTATGTTGGTAATTCTGTATTGCATCTGCTTGACTGCCTCTATGCCCTTTCGTACTATGGAGCACTGAACAGTATATAGTACTCCAGGTGGGGCAAGACCAGGACCTTGTGAAGTAGAAGGATAACTTCCCCTGCCCTGCAGAAAGAAAGAAAGTAATTCCTTCTACTTCAAGTGACTACCAGTAAAACCCTGAAGATTCCAATTATATAGAAACATAGAAACACATAAAATGGCTGGCCAGTCCACCAGCGCAGTGGTATGGCATCTGTCTGCGGTGCTGACATCCCAGGTTCGGGAATGGACCCAGGAGTCAGTGGGCTGGCCTGGGGGAGAGAGAGAGAGAGAGAGAGATCAAGAGTCCTATGGACTGCTGTCCCCTCCAGGGGGAAGGAGGGAAGAGTGTCTGGCACAATGAGGACCCTGGCGGAGGCTGGGGTCCTCTTGCTCCAACACCACATGTTTCAGGGGGGCGGGGTGGACGCTTGCATCACTGCATATCTCCGCCCCAAGGGAGAAAAACTACTGAAAAATCTCAGCCGCAAATGATGGCCCCTCTCGACACTTAGATCATTGTCCACCAGGGAGGTCCCGTTCCCATGACCCCACCCTGGGGGGCAAGCCAGGGCTTCACAACCCACGTTCCCATGGAGGGGGTGACCCGCCCGGTGACCCCATCCAAGGGGGGAGGCCTGGAGATGGGGGAGCGGTAGGTGGAGTTGGGGACCAGCGCCTTAGGCCCCCCCCAAAAAAGAAGTACATAAAATGGCACAAAAAGACCATTGGTCCATCCAGTCTGGATGTTGATAGCCTTGAGTATGCAGATGACTGACAACATGTCCCCTCTCAGCCTCCTTTTCTCCAGTGAGAACATGTTGCATAACAAATCAAAGTAAACTTGGATTTCAAGTCATTCTTTTCTCTAAAGAGATTTTTTCTATTTTCTAATAAACAGATTCACAGTTGGCTTCAGTAGACCTCGGGTACACAAAATTCCCCTCACATTTGAATTTCAGGATCTTTAAATATCTTATTACTGAATATAGTTTCATTAAAATGCTTCCTTTTTTTCTTCTTAGACTTCATCTGTTCAAGTTGCTTATTCCTGCTGTGAAATTATAATCCTCTGTTTATGACATCACAGCCTGTTGCCATGGACCTTATTGTGATGTGATAGAAGATTATAGATGTAGGCAGAGACTCTGTCAGCAGGAAAAGGTCAGTTTGCCTATCATGTCTGCCCATTCCCACCTACTATGTTGAATAAAAGAACCCTACAGGCACTGCACTCTCCACTTCAACCCTTGCTTTCTCGTGTGATCTTTACCAAGCCTTTGGATCTGCACACCCTTGTTTTAATCCCCCTCCTCGTGGATTTTGCACAGACCACCTCCTTCGGCAGCCTATTCCACTCCTCCTGCTCCTCCACTCACCCACCACCAGCTTCATGGGTTGCCCCGGTCAGACTGGTGGGAACACAAGACAGAGGCCTTGTGATGGCTCAGTTGAAAATATCAGGAAGTACTTTTTCATGGAGAGCATGGAGGAGGGTGGAATAGGCTGCCAAAGAGGTGTTCCCACTCAGTCTGAACAGTTTACTTTATTTACCCTATGGAGGAATTTGTATGATTCGGTCATATCCCCTCTTTTCCATCTCACCTAAGGCATGTATATGTTAAGATCTGCCAACCTCTCCTTATACATCCTTTCATGCTGTCCCTGGCTCATCATGCTGGCCTTCACTGCACTGCCTCCATTCTGTACCTGCCCTTATTTAGATGCATTCACTGCAGTAAAAATAGCAGGGGCAGATGAAACCTAATGGGCAAGGATCATGTTTCCATGCAAATGTCTTTAGTAATAAAGAATGGAATGTCAAGAATTTCAATTTTAAGGGGAATCTTATGACATTTGTATCCTGCTGATACCAACAGTGATTTGTTTACAGAAAACCGGACAACAGTACAGCTTAGAGGTTAAAGGAAGAAGCTTGATGCATCCAGCAGACCTGGGTTTGATTACAGCAGCCTATACCTGCATACTCTCTTACCTTCAACAAGCCACTTAACAGCCCTGTACTCCCAGGACACACCTGGAAATTATTCACGAGAAACTATTGTAAATGAGTCCCTGACTCAATGTTGTACACCTTTCTCATGACTAAAAATACATTATTATAAAATAGGGATATGGCCAGCAAAATGACCCTTGTCCTTTAAAGTTCATTTTCCACTGATGCTATCAGGAGCTGAGATCATACATCTGTGCTTCTGACATCACAGTCAGTTCCACAGCAACAGACTGCAATGTCACAGACTGAGATTTGATTACCTCAGCTTTAATAGCATCAGGGCTAACTGATTTGGAAAGGGCAAGTTTAATGTTTTCATACCTATACCCTTATCAATAAGAACAGTAACAACTTGGTTTGTTTTTTACTTTGGAATGTTGGGTAAGTGGGTTCTGTGCTCATGCCAGCTTTAATTTAATACTGGTAACCAGCACACCTACTTAAAATTAAAAAAATAACAGAGACTGCCTCAGTCTAAAATAGTTCTACTTTTGTGTTGCAAGAAATTTACACATGCAGCTCTTTTTTATTTTAAGAATGTATATCTTTACAGTGTTCAAATGCGTGGCATGTATACTTCATTTGTTTACTCACTATGGGGCCCTGTTCACGAACAGCTGGAGTGGCTACAAACCACATAAGTCGGGTGCATAGCCACCGTGCAGCTGCCCATGCTCACAATGCCCACTCTGCCGCATTCACCACCTAGATGCACCCCCTATGCACCCTATCCTTTGGCTGATTGTAGAACTCCATGCAGGGGCAGGCCGGGGGCGGTGCAGAGGGCAAACCAGAACTCCGCAGCATTTCCAACACCATTTATAACATTTATAACCGCGGAGTGCTATGCACGAGGGTTCCTGGATCTGCATCTGGGATGCAGCCATAAACCACAGGTGCTGGCTACGTGCCCCCTGGGGAGGCTGCCTCCGGACATGGCGGAGGCATCGGCACCCCCCCCAACAAAGCAGCCCCTGCCATCAGGGCACATCTGGAGTCCTGGATTGGGCAGGTGGGGTGACTGCCCACAATGGCTTGGTCAGTGCTCTGCACAGCAGCCAGCAACATGGTGCCAAAGGTGTGTAAGGGATCCACCAAAAGTCCTTGCATGGGCAGCCAATTGGCTGCCCACCACGATCTGAGCTCCGCACCCGCCTGCCCCTGTGGACCTTTGTGCTGGGGGGATGGGGCCACATAGGGGAGCCAGGAGAGGGCCGGTGTATGTGAATTCGTCCTCCACGTGGAACTCCCTTTGGTGCGGAGCTGTACACCCCATATGTGCCTCTTGCGCATTCGTACTTGAATAGGCCACTATGTTTGTATTTAAAATGTAACAAACGTGACAGTTTTGGCATTTGAAAACTTGCCATATATTGAAAATATAGTTATTTTCCATCTGAAAACTATATTACATATTTAGGTATTTATTAAAAAGTTTCACCAGGAAGAGCATAGTGTGCAGCAAGTGCTCATTTCCAGATGTGTCCTGGGGGGGAGGGGGAACAAAATGCTGCAAATTCACACAATTGTACCTGTAAACAGTACTGTATAACAGTAAGAGTACAATACTGATGTGTCCAATACAGAAGTACCTGTACATAGAATAGCAGATTAGGAATACTGTACTGATCTAGCAGTGAGCAGATAATGTAGAGGATATATCACAAGTAATAAAATACAAATATAACCAAACAATACTGCAGGGAATTCACAGAACTATAACTTACAAGTTTAAATCTTATGTACAGAATTTACAGTATTATAATTTACAAGATGTTTTACAGGCTAAATGCAGGATGCGAACAGCAGCAACCAAGCAGGGCAGGATGCGTCATGGGAACTTAAAGTGATAGACAAGAGGGAGTAGAACGGGTACAGCTGTGGAGCTAGGGGAATTAGAAACAGGTGCAGGAGGTGCAGAAATGGTCTTTTATGAGGGAACTGCAAACCTGAATGGAGGGGGGACATATAACAAGAACAAAACGTATTACCTGTGATGCCTGCATATGACTTTATTGAAAGCAATGCTGTAGAAAATCAAAATGATTTTAGAAAACTGCAACTCCAATGCCAGTTCACACCATGCAGCAGGGGTCCAAGGCTCCATTATCAGTTTGCCATTTTTCCTGTAACTCCAGGGTGATTGTCTTGCAAATTACTTCCAATGGAACCTCAGTTGTTCTGTTTTCCTGTTCAGATAATACAAAGTCTGTGCTAACAATTTCCCTTTTCTTAAAAAAAGGGATCACTGTTGCTCTAGGAGTACCAGCTATCAGAGCCCAGTCCAGTATCCAGTTACTCCGTTACCTGATTTGCCTTGCTTGACACATTCAGAGTGAAATGGTCTTATGTTCCCGAGCAACAAGGAAAGTGACAGATAAAAGATCTGATAGTGCCACCTGCTGGCTCAACATTGCAACTGTATATAAACCCCAGCTGATGTTGGGAGCTTCGATAGAACAGAACAGAACAGAACAGAATAGAATCCCAGTCTGCCAGCACAATGGTAGCACTACCGCTCGTGGCAATGACAACCCGGGTTCAGAAGCAAACTCAGAGCATCAGAGGAGCAACCAAGGAGGAGGAGGATCAAGCATCCAGAGGACTGTTCATCTCATCCTCCAGGGGTGAGGGCCCATGTTTGCCTGGCCCCTAGCAGAAGCTAGGGGAAAGGCACCATGGACTGCCTAGAAGACAAGGAAGGCATGGCATATGCTGATGTATGGTGCAGGAGAGCACACAGCATACGTCATGGCATCAATGCATGCCACGCCACTTGGAGGAACCAGAAAAAGGGAGGAAAAGGCTACTGGCAGCAGGATGGCACTGGGACACCCACAGGCTCCCCACCTGACCAGCTGGGTTTGCCAGACCAGGAACTGGGGAGAACCCTGTTGACACCACCGGGTGGGGAGGGACAAACCCTGGGGGAAGACTAGCTGGCAGGTAAGTCCCAGTGGATGTCAGGGTGATGGGGCTGGGGTGTCCATGCAGATGAGGGCCATCCAGTAAGGAGCACAAATAGAGCAGTAAAAAAAAGAATAGAACAGAAAAGGGGAGAGGAGGGGAGGGGATCCCAGAGTTTAGTTTAATAGGGTCACACCAGAACCCCTGAGGGATGACCTATTGGTTGACAATTGTTATATTGACGGAGGCTGAGGGAAATATGACTATTGTCAGTCAGTAAAACTTTATTGAGGGGGTTCAGGTTTTACTATTGACCAAAATAATCTGGTCCATATCTGTTTTATTAAACTTTGTTGATGTTACATTATGCATGCACACACACACACACACACACACAAACACACACACGTTAATTAAAGAAAACTTACCTTTGTTGTGGTATCTGATCCTGTGTTGTATTTTGCAGTCCTATTATTCCCTGCCCTCAAGTGTCCCTGCTCATGTCCTAATTCATTTCCCCTGCCCCCCAATTTCCTTTATCCTTCCCTGCTGAACAAGGCTCCAACCGCACTTCATTCACCCTTCAAATTGCCTGCACTTACCTGATACACCATACCTAGCAGTGCCTTGTTCATACTCCACTCTGTTCCAGTGTGCACTTACATTATTTGTTGCTCTTCAGATCTTCTGCCTAGCACATCTTGTTCATTTTTTTGTTACTGAATTTTTAGCTATAATTTTTGATTTGTGTAACCAACTGTTGTTACTTATTTATTTATTTATTGAAAAGTTTCACCAGGTAGGGTACACTGAACAACAAGTTGCTCATCTCCCGGTATGACCTGGGGGACAGGGTAAAGGGAATTACATAATATAATTGAATACAAACAAATTACGCAATAGCCCTTGATGCTGTACTCCTCTCATTTCCCCTCACACCAGGATACATCTGGAAAAGACCTATATATATATATATACTGTATATATCTATCTATATATATACGTGTGAAATAAAATAACAATAATACCATGGTCCTGATTGTCAATGCGCTGCTTAGAGCAGTGCAAGCTGTGGCAAACAGCAGCTTGTGCCGGGGACCCTGCACCCAGTTCTTGAATAAGAGGGACCCAGCACCAAACACCCAGAGCTTAAGGCATGCACTCCCATGTTTCAAAAGAAAGGTGCATGGAAGGTGAAAGTCCTGCAGCAAAGCCACCACCAGTAGAAGTGTTACCAACAGTGCAGGGCCGATGTCTGCTGCACTATTCTGGTTCCAGCACTGGCACCAATGCACTCAACCAGGGCTGGCACCCCTTGCTGACATACTGGTGAAGTGAGCCGAGAAAGGTGCTGATGAAGTGAGATGTGGGACTGATGTGAGGAATCAACTGGGTGGTATGGCAGTTCTTTTCCTATTTGGCTACATGATGTTACTTTCACCAAAAGGGATACGCAGGAGGCACACCTCACGAAAAGGACCAGTTTATTAAGCAACTGACCACAGAAACTGGGACAGGAGTAAGGGGTGCAACAACATTCAATTTCATTTACAATCTCTACTGGAACTCTATAAGACCCTATACTTGAGGTACTAATACTACTACTGTTACTAATGGTTCTATTTGCAAAAGCTCTAAGACCTGATACTGTATCTATAAACATTAATACTTCTATGGTTGTTGAATGGATCTGTTCACAAGGCTTTAAGATTCCAATGCATGACATTCACATAATTCCCACCCCAAAAGTACTTTTGGATTCACTGGGCACCCTGAACAGCAGTGAGATGCACAACAAGGAAACCTCTGCACAAGAGCTTCCCTTGTCAAGCTAGTAGAGCAGATGAAGTAAATACTTGGCCACTGGGCATCGACAGACCCAGCAATAAGAACAAAACACACTTGTATTCGAAAGAGGTGCTGAAAACGGAAGACTTCCAGGCTGTCTCCACTAACCAGGGAAAAGGCTTGAAACTGAAGGCTTGATCAACTGGAGAACTGTAGGACAAGAACAACTCCGGGCTATCACCACTGACCCAGGAAACTGGAATGACTGAAGAAGTGTAGAATGAGAACACCTCCAAGCTGTCGCCACTGACCCAGGAAACTGAAAGAACTGAAGAACTGAAACACTTGCACTGGAGAACCTCTGGAAGGCTGGATACCTTATACATAAACCCCACCCACTGGGCAATGAATCCCTATCTATGAACTGGTGTGGTTCCCTGCGCTACCTAGTATACTGTTAGGGAGGGGTTGCCCTGAAGATCTAAAAGAAGAAGCAAGTGTCAGGGAGCAATTCTACACTATTCCTATGCTGGAGACCGGCTCCAACTTGCTCAAAAGAGGATGACTGCCACAGTCTCTGGTTGGTCACTGTTACTGACAGTCTGAAGTCTAACAATAATCAGATAAGAAGATACTGTATGCATTAGGTAAAAAAATTTGTGAACAGGCAGGGCAAGTTCTGGGTTAATTCAACAGTCTTTGGAATAACAAGGCAAATACAGTCAGAAAGGGCAATTTAGTACATGCAGGGAAAACTCTGGGTTAACCCAACAGTCTTTTGAATAACCAAGGCAAACCTGAGCAAGAAGGGAATTTACACTGTTACATTCAGGCGCTGTCCCTTTAAATGCAGTCTGAATATGAACATATGATCGTACAAAATTCGCTAGCAGATAAAGGCCTATTGATCTATCAAATCTGCTCGAATGTGCAGCTAGCACCCCTTATTCTGCAGCTGCCCCGCCTTTCCATCCTCCCGCTCCCTTGACCAGCCTCCTTGCTTTGTCCCAGCACCTTTTGAAGCAGCCCACTGTTCTACTGGATACTATTTCTGCCGATAACGCATTCCAACCAGCTACCACCCTCTCCATAAAAAAGTGTTTCCTCATCTCCTTCCTGAACCTTCCTCCCTCCAGTTTCATATCATGGCCCTGGGTGTCCCTCCTCTCCCTTACTTTGAACAACCCCTCTGTATCTGTCTTGTTTATTCCTCTCATGTACTTGAAGGTTTCAATCTTATCCCCCCTGTCCCTCCTCTCCTCCAGCGAGTACATGTTCAACTCCCTCAGCCTTCTCTCGTATGGTAAGTCCCCCAGCCCCTGGATCATCTTTGTCACTCTGCGTTGCACCCCCTCCAGTAACTTAATGTCCCCCTTCAGATACAGGCACCAGTACTGCACGCAGTACTCCAGGTGTGGTCTAACTAACGATCTATACAGTGGCAGAATCATCTCCCCCCTCCTCGAGGATATACCCCTTGCAATGCAACCCAGCATTTTGTTGGTCTTTGTAACTGCCTTTCAACATTGTGCTGATTTGTTCATTGACCCCGTAATGAGCACCCCCAGATCCTTCTCCTCCTCTGTCTCGGCTAGCTGCATTCCCCTCAGCTGGTAACTCCTCCTTGGGTTTTTCACCCCAAAATGCAGCACCTTGCACTTTTTGGCATTGAACCCCAGCTGCCAGGTGTCTGACCAGGTTTCCAGCTTTGCCAGATCATTCTGCAACCACTGCCATCCCCCTAGGTCATCCACCACCGCTCCCATCTTAATGTCATCAGCAAACAGATTGATCTTGCTCTTGATGCCCAATAATGTGTCTGCAATGAATATCCCAAACAACACTGGTCCCAACACCGAGCCCTGCGGAACACCACTTGTCACTACCCTTGAGGATGAGAGCTCTCCACCCACCACCACCTTCTGCTGCCTTCCCTGAAGCCAGTTCCCTATCGATCTCACTAGCTTTGCACCCATCCCTGTGCCTTCTAACTTATTTCCCAGCCTCCCATGCAGCACTGAGTCGAATGTCTTACTGAAGTCCAGGTACATGACATCCACTGCATGGTCTCCATTATGAATGTTGATAAAAAGTTTTGCCTTTTTCACAGTTCACAAACAGTTCAGCGTTTCACTTTTAAAATGTTCCACAGAAATTTTTTCTATAACAGGAACTCTAGCAAGGTGATGGCAAGGGGAAAGCCTGTCAAATGCTGGATATACCTTGCTACGCAGGGACCCTGAGCTACGTCCTCCCTCCCACAGGCATTTGGGTTCGAAGGAGCCTAACAGAAGGATGACTCTATTGGCTGAGAATAATCTGGCTAGCTGGCATGCTAAGGATCCCTCGCTAACTGTCCCTCCCTGACCTCCCTGACCTAGGGGGCTATGGGTCAGTTATTCAGAATACTAGCCCTTGACTCGAGCTGTGGCTACTATGCTGCTGGGGTGACTAACCGTCTGGCCCACTCCTCTTCCCTTGCTCCTGGCTGATGCTGACACCTTAGTGCATGTTCAAATAGCAGAATCTTTCACTCTCAGACACTAGCCACGACTTGGCTACTGGCCATCTTTCTCCATTCTGGGGCATCTTTATTCTCAATAAAATTCAAGCTTTGGGCTATCTAGCCCTCTACTGTCCCTTTAAATCCAGGGCCTGTCTTGCCCTAAGCTCCTGGCTTGAGCTCTTTCTTTAATTTCTCTCTCTAATATTTATTTTGTACAGTTGCAGGGCCTGCTTGCCCTAAGCTCCACCTCCAGGGAGCTTAACTACTAAACAGTTATTTATTTAAATTGGGCCCACTGCCCCAGTTATTGAGCACTCCTTTACTGGAGCAAACTGTAATAAATTTACATAACCCTGCCCTCGGGCAGTCCTTTGCTTTGGGACCCTTGCCCTTCCTCCTGTTCAGCCATGACCGTTCCCTGCTGCACCCTCAGGTGCAATTAACAAAACCTTTCTCCCATTTTATTTAAACAATTTAGGAGGACAGCACCTGCCCACTGGTGCTGCCGCCAACTCAGCATCCTAGCCCAGGGGAAGGTAACTGGAGGGAGGAGGTGAGTGAAGATGTGCTGCTTCGACTGGTGCTGGCTACAGGCAGGCTGGCAGTCTTCCCTCAGAGCCTTGATGTGGGCCAATGCTCCTCTTGGGCCGATGCTCTTCTGAGAATGCGGCCTCTCTTGTGGATGCTGCCACAGACACTATGGAGGGACGAGAGGAGGACTGTAGGTACAATTACCTTTTTACTCTTACCTCTCTGCATCCTCTCTCTCCCTCTTGGCCGCAACACTTGTCTTTTCTGGCTGCTTTTCTCCATCGGGGCACCTGGAAGCACTCCCCCCAACCACAACTGCCCACTGGCCACTATACAAAATCAAATGAATGTTACTGGCCATACACAGAGCCTTCCTTTGGGATGCCAAATTCCTAGCAACCAGGAAGGCAAGCAGCTGCCCAGCACAAGCTGAAGTTTGGATGGCACAAGTTCGTGCCAGCTCAGCAGGCTATACAAAAAGAGGAAGAAAACACACTTTAAACTGCAAACATGCAGTTTACCTGGAGGGGCTCCTGCACTACGTTTGTCCTCCACCTCTGGCACCTACACTGATGGGGCACATGGGCACCTACAGAGGCACTTTAATGGGGACACTGGGGACTGCTGGGGGACCCCATACTTTGGGATATTACACTGGCATACATCCTTTCTCCCCTGCAGCAAGGCAGGCAGAGCACTACGCATGCCCTGCAAGTGCCCCTGGTATGACAGAGGGTGCACCTCCCATGGCATTCCACCATGCAGCCAGTAGTGCAGCTGGCACATGTTCCATATCTGGCAGCAGTCCACCACCATCAGTGCAGGTGGGAAGCCCTGCAGACAGCTGGCACAGGATCCTAGTGAGCCTTCGGGAACTACCAGAATTGGCTATGGTGCAGTGCCGACATACCTCTCCAAGGGTTCTTATGCATTGACAGACCAACTGGCTCACCGATGGTACAGCAGACAGTTCCCTGTATGACTGTGGGACTCTGCCACTGCTGCCATTGGTTTCTAGGGGGGGTCTCCTGGTGGGACCTTTTTTGGTGCATGTGGTGTTGGACCAGCTCAGGGCTGGCCTAACTCTGAACCAGCACTGCGGCCATTGATGACCTTGCAGAATCCCACATTAGGGGTTATGGCAGCCAAGGTCTGGCGCACGGCCCCACACACCATGGTGCACCCCCGAAGTTGGTGCTGGGTTGGCACAGGGCTAGTCCGGTGTCAGGGCACCCATCCTTGTCACAGCCTGCATTCAAAAATCAGGATTGGTGCAACATTTGATGTAAGGTCCCACTTGCATCAGTTGCAGGGCTTTGAGAATCAGGCCCCATAGATTTAAAGACCAAAAGTTCCTTAGTGTGAGAGGTCTCCCCTTGGGCTCTGTATAGTGCCCCCCCATTGTAAATGTAAAAATGCTTTACCTTGCTAATCTAGTGTTCCACTCCCTCCGGTCCTAAGTAACCTCCCTGCATTCACAGACCCTGGTGGCCCCAAGAAAGTTGTTGGTATTTCATCTCAACTCACCTCTGCTACCGACCACTATCTCAATGGAGCACATATACGAGTGTAGTGGGCAATACTTTTTTTTGACTATTGCCCAGTGCTAGGTATTACTGACCATTGTTTGAGGACAGCAGTCAATGGCACCTAGCTTTTAACTGTCATGTGATGGTCAGTTTACCAATCACATGGCAGGAGTTTGGTGCAAGATTGACTAGAATAGAATTCAATAGAACAGAATAGAACAGAATACTGTTTGATTAAGTAATAAAGCATGAGAGGGGATGCATTGTGGTGGGATATCGACCCACCTTGGGTGGTTTGAAGCTCAAGGCAAAGCCAAGTGCTTCCACCACACAAGAAGGGCTGTTAGCCCACCATAATGCACTCCCTGGGGTGCTTAAAAATGGGTCTCTTATAGCAGTTTGGATGTATTTTTTTTAACATATTTTTGCTGAGTAGAGATGGGTTAATTTTTCTACTGCAAGCGGAATGCTGACAAAATACGGATTTTGCTTATGTGAAATTTTGTAAAATTTCCACAAACATTTTGTGAAATTTTTCCAAAATTGTGATGTCAGTTATTTCCATCTAATTTAAAAAGTGCTTGTTCACATTGCATCCGATGTGGACTGTTGGCTGTCCGGTAACTATCCAAAAGTGTACCAAGTTCCAGATATCTAGCTTTTTAAATGACTGAGTTACAAGTCTCTGAATGTTTGTAAATTTTAAAATTACAGTTAACAACTATGTAAACTAAACATGTTTGTTCAAATTGCACCATATTTTGTACAATGACATTAACTGTATCCATACATATGTGTGCCAAGTTTCAGATCTCTAGCTGTAATGGTGACTGCGGTATAAGCCTCTGAACTTTCAGAAATGTTAAAATTACATTTCACAAATACAGAAACTGCTGAATTTTAAGCCCCTGTAAGATTAAAGCTAGAGAACAGAATATCACCATTGTTGTTAAGTTCACTGACCCTAAATATTAGTTTTTAAGGTAACCAGCATGGCCCAGCATTAGAATGTCATTCTGCCATGTTGATGACCCGGGCTTGAAAGTGAGCCCCTGGAAGTTGTGTCAGGTGGCAGGTCATAGCTAACAAGCATTTGTCAATGCAGAATGTTTGCTTGCTGGCATTGGCATTGGTAGTGTAGAAGTTACAGAGCTGCATAATAGAAATGGCAGTGAAGTATTGAACTGAAGCCAACCCCGCCACCACCCTGCAGAGAGTGACAAGCATTGGGGTGTGCCTTTGGGTCGTCAGGCATAACGGCCATGCCATTTCACCACACCCTACCCTACAGACACTGACAAGTGTCACGGTGTGCCTTGGGGTCTTTGATCCTTATGCGCACCCCATTGCATCAGGAAATACGGTGAGATGGGTGCGGTATAGGAGAATAGGGTGAACTATGGAGCCGAAGAGTCCAAGGCATACCTCGATGCCTCTCACTGGCTGCAGGGTGTGGAATGGTATGAGCATTACAGGCAAGAATCCCAAGTCACACCTCTGATGCCTGTCATTCTCTACAGGGTGGGGCATTATGGTTGGAAACCCTAACACCTCAGGCATTCGTTGGTATTTTCACTCCAAATTTTCAACTTGTTTTTTTTGTGACCCCAACTCATGAACAGTGGCAATATCAGTTTGTTAGAAGCTGCTTATGCACAGCGATTACGGCATTTAGCACCACAGGTGCAAAAACACATTCCGAACAGGACGTGAAAAATGACAGCTGTACTGTTCATGGGAGGTGTAAAAGATGGCAATGTTGCAAATCTGCAGTAAAAATATTAAAAAACTGGTGAAGTCACGAGCGTGCATAGAAACTGTGCAACGCACACCCATAATGTAATTAGTTTGGGAATTTTTTACAGCAGATTGTCAACACAGGCATTTTGGGACCTACGATCATGAACAGTGTCACTGTGATTTTCTTTATCTGTCCCGAACAATGATTTCCCACAGCAACCACGCATCTCTGCGCTGAAAGTGTGAAAACACATTTTGGCCATGTTGTGAAAAATGACAGCTGTACTGTTCATAAGAAAGTGTGGAAAAATGCCACTGGTGAAAATCTGGACTGAAAATATTACAAAGTCATGAACTCACGAGGGTGCATGGAAGCTGCGCAATGCTCACTCGTAACACAGTCATTTTATGGACTTTTGTTACCAAATTTTCAACATAGTCATTTTAAGACCTCTGCTCATGAACAGTGTAACTGTGATTTTCTTAATCTGTTCCAAACATTGCTTTCACACACCAACTGCACCATTGTGCGTTACATGTGCGGAAACACATTTGCGGCAACATGTGAAAAATGGTAGATGTACGGTTCATAAGGAAGTGTAATAAAATGGCAATGTTGAAAATCTGGAGTGAAAATATTGAAAATTCACAAACTTACGAATGTGCGTAGGAACTACGCAACGTGTGCTCGTGAAACAGTCATTTTTAGGAATTTTTTCACCAAATTTTCAACATAGCCATTTTAAGACCTCTGCTTATTAACAGTGTCACTGTTATTTTCTTAATGTGTCCCATACATTGATTTTTGCAACCACGCGCCATTTATGCGTTATATGGGCAAAAACATTTTGGGCAAGATGTGAAAAAAAAATGACAGTCAACTTGCTCATAAGGAGGTGTGGTAAATGGCAATGTTGAAAATCTGGAGTGAAAATAATGAAAATTCGCAAACTTACAAATGTGCGTAGGAACTGCACAATGCACGCTCATAAAACAGTCATTTTTATGAATTTTTCCACCAAATTTTCAACATATGCTTTTTGAGAGGCCACCTTATGAACAGCAGTGTCATTTCATTACTCAGTCGCGAAAGGTGATTTCGCGCAGTGACTGCGAAATCACCGCTTTAGAGCGATGTATACTCCATGACAGTGACAACATTCATGAGAAGGGGTCCCAAAAACCCCATGTTGAAAATTTGGTGCAAAAATTCCAAAAAATGCCTGAGACATGCAGCAAAGTTGAAAAAACCCTATCTATCCCATTATACAGCTTACCGGCATTTCCTCAGTTCACAGTTAGCTTTTAAGAGTGCAGACGTGTTCCCGGTCCACCGAAGATCGTCGTGCCAGAGTCCGGAGATAAGTATGGGGTGAGGGGGTATGGGAGGTGGGGTGCGCAGTGGGTGAGGCGCGGGTGGGGGCAGAGACTCGAGGGACAGTTTTTCAGTTTCAGATTTTTTTTTTTTTTTAAATGACGACGCGGGATGTTTGCCATGCTGGGGTTACCTAGATTTAATGCTTACTGAGTTATGGTCAATTAAAGAATTTCAGAAAATTTCAAAAATTTCCATGAAATTTCATGAAAGTTTGTGGGATTTCATGAACATTCCAAGAATTCAGAATTTGCTAATTTCACCCACCTCTGTTGTTGAGCTATTTTCACCTGGGTCATTGTGCTGGTATACAGCCCAGATGGAAGTACCTCTTGGCCAATCAGGAGCCAGCATTCTTTCTAGCCATTTCATAAAATACAGTAGCACCTTTCATAAAAATATCTCAAAGCACTTTACACTCCTTGCTTCATCCGCTCCCCCAGATTGCACCTGAAAACGAGCTCTGTCTCAGAGTGTCTATCCCAGTCACCAAGTTTTAAATCAATAAAGCAATCAGTTGTCACAGACAATGCTTATATAGTTACTGTATACAGTCAATGGAATAGCTTTTTTGACACTCACTTGCATCTCACACAGTTATAGGCCACTGCATTATACATTGCTTTACTGACAGGCGGTGGTGGGCAGAACACTAGTGTAATCTCCCTACTCTTTTGCAAAAGTTGCCAATGGATATTTAATTCCCACCTGGGCAGCTACTAGAGGCAGACAAAAGGGGTACCAGTTTAATACCTCTTTCAAAGAACATCCCCTCCAAGAATGAAGCAATCTCCTGTTGTGCATTGCAATATCAGTGGTGCGTATGTGATGTGCCCACGTGTGGGACATGAAGCCATCACCTCCAAGTTCCTTTTTATGTTTGCTTACATGCATGTGCAAAAAACTTTATGCAGCAGCTTAGGAGAGAAGCGGGTTGTGGAAGTGTGGCAGTGTGGTGGCCAATACCAGCACTGCATTTGTGGGCTTGGCAGCGTACACCTAATGCAGGCCCAGTGTCCTGATGACACTGGTTCTGCAGAACTGCCACCAACTTGATATGATTTGGCCGCTGCAATGAGGGGCCACCTTGTCATTGCAGCATCAGCAATTCCTCTGCAATGAGGGAGCAACCCGTCATTGCAGGGTGCTACTTTGCCTGGTGTAACATTTCTGTGAACATGGCGGTGGCCATGCTACCACCTCACTGTCCCATGTAAGCCAACGGGGGTGCCCAATCCCCCTGTCAGCACGCCCATGACCCAATTCATTTGTCAATGGGGAAGCCAACACCGCGTCAGCATAATGTCCCCCCCCCCGTTTGTTTTGTGCACCAAGGGGATGCCCAATCCCCCTCGGCATTATGCCCCCCCAAACAGTCTTTATTTGCTGACAGGCGGCCTGATCCCCATCGGCTTAAGTTCCCCCCTTCCCCAAAATGCAGGTGGCACACTGGGAGCCCACCCCAGTGTGCACAACTGAAGCCTGAAAAAAAAAATTTCCTGCAACAAACTTTTTATTATTTTTGTCCCTGAAATAAAGAAAAGAGTCCCTCATGGTCTGTCGTGCCCCTCCCACAACCTGCACCCACCCTCTGTGCACCTGACCTCCCCACACCCCATACTTACCTTCAGAGCCTGGCGCAATGATCTTCATTGGACCAGGAACACGTCTGCACTCTTCAAAGCCAACCATGAACTGAAGAAATGCTGGTAAGTGGCATAATGGCATAAATAGGGATTTTTCAACTTATGTAGATATCTTGGACATTTTTTGGACTTTTGCCACCAAATTTTCAACATGGGGTCATTGGAACCCCTCCTCATGAATACAGTCACTGTCATGGCATTATTCATTCCGGAAGGTGATTTCGCAGTCACTGTGTGAAATCACCTTTTGGGAATGATTAATAAAACAACAGTGCCACTGTTCATGAGGTGGGCTCTCAAAAAGCCTATATTGCAAATTTGGTGAAAAAAATCCAAAAAATGACTGTTTTACTAGCGTGCATTGAGCAGTTTCCACGCTCCCTTGAAACTTTGCAATTCTGTAATATTTTCACTCCAGATTTTCAACATTGGCATTTTTAATGACCTCTTTATGAATAGTACAGCTGTCATTTTTCACATCCCTGCCAAAATGTGTTTTTGCACTTCTGGCCTAGAATAGCACGGTCGCTGTGGGAAATCAGTGTTCAGGACACATTACAAAAATCAGTGACATTGTTCATGAGCAGAGGTTCTAAAATGCCTATGTTGGAAATTTGGTGATGAAAGTCCATAAAATGACTGTGTTATGGGCGTGCGTTCCACAGTTTCCACACACCCTTGTACCTTCGCAAATTTGTATTATTTTTACTCCAGATTTTTAACATTGGCATTTTTCCACACCTCCTTATGAACAGTATAGCTGTCATTTTTCACATCCTGGCCGAAATGTGTTTTCGCACTACCATCGCACAATAGTGTGGTCACTGTGGGAAATAAGTGTTTGGGACAGATTAAGAAAATCACATTAACTCTGTTCATAAGCAGAGGTCCTAAAATGCCTATGTTGAAAATTTGGTGACAAACGTCCATAAAATGACTGTGTTATGAGCGTGCGTTGTGCAATTGTCAGTGTCAGTGGCTCAGTAGGTAGCACACTCTCCTCTGAGGCTGGGAGATCAGAGGGCTGTGGGTTCAGTTCTCACATCTGGCACTTGAGTTAATATCCCAGTACTGACACTGTAGTGCAGCATGAGAGGGGTGATGCACTTCTGAGGTGCCGTCTTTCAGATGAGACGTTAAACCGAGATCCCATCTGCTTGGATTGGTGGTAGTTCAGGTGGATGTTAAAAGATCCCATGGCAGTTATTGAAAAAGAGTAGGAGAATTTCCCCAGTGTCCTGGCCAAATTTCCCTCATTCACTAAAAATACCACCAACAGCTTAATCTGGTTCAAAGTCAGTTGGCATTCATCTGTATCCCCCTCCCCCAGGTCGTGCCTGAAAATAGGCAGGGTTTGTCTAGTGCACTTACCCGGTCAACAAAAACTAAATAAATAAATTTCCACACTCTCTCCTAAATTCTCAAATTTGTAGTATTTTCACTCCAGATTTTCAACATTGGCATTTCTTCACACCTCCTTATGAACAGTACAGCTATCATTTTTTACATCCTGGCTGAAATGTGTTTTCGCACTTCCGGCACACAATAGCGCGGTCGCTGTGGGAAGTCAATGTTCAGAACAGATTAAGAAACTCACAGTGACACTGTTCATGAGCAGAGGTGCTAAAATTCCTATGTTGAAAATTTAGTGACAAAAGTCCATGAAATTACTGTGTTACGGGAATACATTGCACAGTTTCCATGCACTCTAGTAATTTTGTGCATTGTAATATTTTCACTCCAGATTTTCAATATTGGCAATTTTTCACACCTCCTTATGAACAGTACAGCTGTCATTTTTCATATCCTGCCTGAAATATGCATTTACACATTTGGCACAGAATAGTGTGGTCGCTGTGGGAAATTATTGTTTTGGGCAGATTAAAAAAATCATAGCGACAGTGTCCATGATCTGAGGTCACAGAATGCCTATGTTTAAAATTTGGTGAACTAATTCCACTAAATGACTGTGTCACACACATGCGTTGCACAGTTTCCACTTACGCACAGAAGTTCAAGCATTTTTAATATTTTCACTACATATTTTCAACATAGCCATTTCTTCACATCTCACTATGCGTGGTACAGCTGTCATTCTTCACATTCTGCCCGATCTGTATTTTCGTGCATCTGGCGCAGAATGGCACGGTCACTGTAGGAACTCAAAGTTCAGGACATGTTAACAAAATCACAGTGCCACTGTTTATGAGAAAAGGTCCCAAATGCTTTTATGAGGTGTGGGTCACAAAAAAGCCATGTTGAAAATCTGTAGTGCAAATACCAACAAACGCCTGGGGCATTAGGGTTTCTAACCATAACGTCCCACCCTGTACAGAATGACAGGCATCAGGGGTGTGCCTTTGGACTGCTGACTGTAATGCTCATGCCATTCCACCCCATCCCCCCACCCTGCAGCCAGTGACAGGCATCGAGGTGTGCCTTGGACTCTTCGGCCCAGGAGTTCACCCCATTCTCCTATACTGCACCCATTTCAGTGTATGTCCTTCTGGAATGGGGTGACTGTAAAGCCAAACACCCCAAGGCACACCTCAACACTTGTTGGTGTCTGCAGGATAGGGTGAGGTGAAATGGCATGAACATTATGGGCGACGACCCAAACGCATACCCCAATGCCTGTCCCTCTCTGCAGGGTGGAGGTGAGGTTGGCATGAAGTTCAGTATTTCACTGACACTTCCGTTCTGCATCTGTCTAACTCCCGCATTCCCAATGCTAATACCAACAAGCAGACATTTGGCATTGACAAATGCTTGTTATTTTTATGACAGCCCTCTGGATATCTTCCCAGCACCTTCAGTTTGAAAATCAAAACTGACAGAACAGATCAAACACAACACAGGGAGTGCTTCCACAGAGCCACATTGACAATTTTCCTAGTGAGGAATTATTTCTTGTTTACTGCTGCTATGGAAATAAGAGTCTAAGTGCAGTGCTTGTTAGCTTGCTTGTTACTTGGAGATACAGATGAAGGCAGATTAAAACCATATACTCCATTAAGTAGATGTACTGTAATGTACATGCATGTGTGTGTTTGTGTTATTTGCTACATCTTAGTATGATTATTTAAACAATATATTTAAGTAATTATAAATTGAATGATGTATACTTAAAGAATATGAGCACAGCACTGCTGCTTCCAAATCCACACAAAAACGCATTATATCACATGATCAGAAGCATTCATGAAATCCAACTGGGAAAGGATTAGCCAACTAGTTCAAAGAGTACATGGTACTGTATACACTTGAGGAGCACCCAGCAGGAGAATGCCAGGAGTAATGCAAGCGGTCATACACTATGTAACCCCCCCCCCACAGTAGGGGCTTACCTTGCTGCCTTCTGCCAAGTGTGCCTTCCAGTCCCAGTCCTGTAGATGGCCCCTTAATACTCCTACTAGCCCTGTTGTTTCTTTTTAGGTTAAGGGGACTGGCGGAGGGAAGAATAAAAAAGTAAATCCGCCAATGGTTTTATGATCACACACTGCCCTGAGGTGCGAGCCATGTTTAGTTCTTTCTCTCTCTCTCTCTCTCTCTCTCTCTCTCTCTCTATTTTTCTCTCTGAGAGAGCGCTGCAGCACTTAGATATGAAAGCCACTCTGGTGGCTTCTGCAGCTCGTTTTCTGTGTGTCCCGGCCCCCGTGAACATGTAGTTAGAAAAGGGGGCCTAGAGGCACTTGGGAGAAAAAAAATAAATGTCTGAGATCACTCTAAAGCATTATTAATTTAAAAGGGTGCCCTGTTTCTTTAGCAGCAGCCAAGGCTGTTGAATCTTAATGAGCTCTGCCTGTGTCCTGGGAGGGATAGCGCTATGGAGGTAGCGATGGGCAGGGGATGCCCCTGCCATGCCCCAATCTACAATCGGATGCAAGGGTAGAGGAGCAGCTAAAGGTGTATGGAGCAAATAAATGTAAAACAATGTGGTTTGCCTGCTAGATAATCTAAAATTTGGGACATTGTTTGAACTTTCTTGCTAGCAGCTGTCTTGGCAGTCTTATGACCTCAGCACAGCCAATCAGCAAGCCTTGAGCTCAAGAAATTATAGTGATGGCTTCTAGGAAAAGGCATAGTGCCATTTTTTTGCCTCCCAAGCAGCCAGCTAATAGGGCATCTAGTGTGCCTATTGACTACCACTTTTTGATTGCCAGCCATCATCAGTCAATCAGAGGCTGCCAGGTCCCCTGAAAGCCTGTTCTGGCCAATCAGGAGCTGGTTTTTGCTCTTGAAAGCCCTGAGTAGGGAGATAATTCAGTCAGTTTGATTGGATCCCCTCCTGAGGGAGGGTGCTCCTACCCCTTGCTCTATATGGTGTGTGAAAAAATGAAAAAGGCCTGCCTGGGGAGTTGTATAGTCACTAGCTCCAGGAAGCACCTGTGTTGCCTTCCAATGCCTGGAAGGAGAAGCTTCAATTTAAATTGTGATTTGCTGTCCAGAGGCACAAAAGTTGCCTAAGAGTTTTCCTGTGGGAAAGGAAGCTTCTCTGTGTTCTTCAGTGAAGAAGAAAGCCTGCCTGGGGGCTTGCACAGACACCAGCCCAGGGGGCACCTGTGTTGCCTTCCAGTGACTGGAAGGAGTTTTGCCAGAATGCAGATGCCATTGCTGGCCAGTGTCAAGGTAATTGGCTGGGAGTCCCTGGAGGGAAGGGAACTTCCCGGGATGCCTGTGATGTTTGAAGAGGTACAGAGGCATACTTGGAGGTTTGCACAGCCAAAGAGCCAAGAGAAGCCTGCCTAAAGTTTCCAGTACTTAGAATTGAGAAGATTTGGTCTTCTGTTCAAGTCTGAGCCTATAATGTGAGAAGATTCACTCTTCTGTTTGAGACTGCACCTGTACAGTGAGATCATGTTCTTTCTGATCAAGCCTACACTTGAATGTGCCTGAGAGACTGTTTCCTGCAAATATTCAGCGGGAAGCCCAGAGACTGTGTTCCAGTCAAGAAAGCCACTGCTGCTCACAGGTGATGTGATTGAAGTAACCTGGAGCCAGAGAATGGTGCTGAACTCCTGCTGTGTGCCTGAGTGCTGAGTTTGAATCCAGTGGAGAGAGAGAGAGAGACTGCAATTTGTTCAGGCTGCCCTGGAGCCATGTAAGGGACCAGCTAACCTTTATCAAGTGTGGTGGATTGGGAAACAGGGAGCCACAGACGTGGTCCCAAGTGCTAGGGCACTCTTGATTCATTTGGGAGGAGTTGGACCATGGGGTCTCTGCTGGCATCTGGGCTCCTTGTGGACCAGGAAGCCATTGTGAAGTGCTCCTGCATCCTGGGTGTAATCTAGAAGGTGACAAGCTGCTAGATTCTTCGGTCAAGCCACAGGGTGACAAACGGCCAGACCCTTCTGCCTCTGCCAGCAAGCTTGTTTCCAACCAGTTCTACTGCTCGATGTTCCACTGCTTGATTCTCCAGTCCTCCTTACTGTTGTTTCCTATGCCTATTTAACAGTGCTCCAGAACCTTGAGTAACTGCAGGGGCTGCCCTGCATCTGGGGGTGAAGTGTAAATAGTTTCCACCACAGTTTTGGTTTGGTCATTGTGCCAGAATTTACAGTTGCTCCATTTAAAAACCATTTTCACAATTACATGGCCTCTGTGATTGTGGGTTTCAAATATTTGTGAAAGTGCACCAACACTGGCCAACCAGCTGTATCATACAGGCCTGCAACTAGACCCTGGGTTCCCAGATAGGACTCTTAGGGGTTTAAACTGGTACCAGTGGGAGAGTTGGGAAGTGTGTTACAACCTGTGGGCTAATACCTGTCAAAGTAAATTGCTGTTGGGAGGTGGGCACTGTAAATGTTTTGGATTTACAAAGTGGTTGGTTTTTACAAAAAATGCTTATGTTAAACATGTTGTTTAATCTTACATCCATTTTCCTTTTCCTAGCCATACCCCATGTAAAAAGTCTATTTACTTTTTACAAATATCACGTGAGCATATTATTAGCGTAAGTCAATAATTGCAAGTTATTAAAAATGAGATTTTGGTTTACAGGTATTCCATGCATGGGGTGACTGTGAAGGGAGGTGGGTAGGTACAGCATCTCAGGGGGTTGTACTGCTAAAAATATCTGACCCTCTTTATATTTTACCCTGAGTAGAGGCACCACGCTATTTATCATACTTCTGGAAAAGAACCTCCTTTTTTCAATCAGAAACCAAACCCAGGACCCACAACCCTGTTTGAGCCCACAAGACAGGGGTAGTAGCCCGTTGGTACATGGTGCCCAGATTACATCTATAACACTTGTCAATAATAATGGAATATATTGATAGACAATCATTTAAATACTGCATCTCCTTGAGTGTTTGCAAGGCACATCTGATTTATTCTTGACCAAACTGTAGTGACAGATTCATCCCTAAAATTTCCCTAGGGGGAGTCCCTTTATTTATAATTCATATTTTTTTGTTCTCCAGTGCCCTATGGTAGAGTAGATGGTGTTGCGATAGATCCATCCAAGATATTTAGTCCCTGAAGAATTATTTCTTCCTCTCTCAAACTCACTCATGATCCACAATTCCAAAGTTAGTATCTAGAGGGGGACCAGAATCTCCAGTCTCCTACACAGTGTGACTTCTAAATTGCATTATCACTTTAATATAAACAGACAGGAGAAACATGTTTCTTTTCTAAACAGAAACTACATGGATAGACATGTTTATTTATAAACAGAGTTATAGGGGTAAGTCAGGACAAGGCAAGTTAATTGTATTTATATAGCACCCTGTCCAAAAGCTCAGAGTGCCTAGACATTTTTATTTATAAAAAACAGTCTGAATGAAAGCTATGTTGATTTACAGATGGAGGGCAGACTGGCAGACAGGTCTGTATACTAAAAAACATGCCAGAAGAGTAAACATGATAAACAGAGGATAGATAGGCAACATTTTTTAAAGATAAGCAGAGACCAGAAGGGCAGGCAGGTTTGAATATAAACAGAAGCAAAAAAGGCAGCCGTCTAAGCATAAAAGAGGCCAGAATTGTAGTCATGTTTGGCAATAAACAGAGCAAGATGGGCAGACATGCTTGAGTGTAAACAGAGGTCAAAAAGGCAGACATGTTTGAGAATGCTCAGTGGCCTGATGGGCTGATATTTTAACTATAAACAGAGGCCAGGTGGGTACACATGTTTGAATATAAGCAGAGTCCAAAAGGGCAAAAAGATGTTAGTATAATCAAAGGCCAGAAGGGCAGACATGTTTAAGTATAATCAGAAAACAGAAGGGCAGACATGTTTGAGGATAAGCAGAGACCAGAAGGGTAGACATCTGTGAGTGTAAGCAGAGGTCAGAAGGGCAGACACGTTTATTTATAAACATGGACCAGAATGGAAGATATTCTCAAGCATAAACAGAGGCAATAGGGTTTGACATGTTTGAGTAGATAAAGAGGTCTGAAGAACAGACGTGTTTGAGAATAAGCAGAGGAAAGAATAGCAGGCATATCTGAGGACATTTAGGGGCAGAAGGGCAGGCATGTTTGAGGATAACTTGAGGCCAGGAGGACACATATGAATAAAGATAGGCAGAGGCTAAAATAGTATATATGTTTAAGTAGAAACAAAGACCAGAAAGATAGACATGTCTGAGGACAAGCAGAGCCCAGAAGGGAGACACATTTGAGGATAAGCAGAAACCAGGAGGGTAGAAATGTATGCGATAAGCAGAGGCCAAAAGAGCAGATATGTTGAGATTAATTATAGGCCAGAAGATCAAACACATTAAAGTATAAGCAGACACCCAGAAGGAAGACATTTTTAAGTAGAAACAAAGGCCAAAAAACAGACATGTTTGAGGATAAGCAAAGGCTAGAAGGGCTGACATATTTTAGAGAAACAGAGGCCAGAAAGGCAGACGTATTGGGGTTACGCATAGGTCAGAAGGGCAGGCATGTTTGAAGATAAGCAGAGACTAGAAGTATTGTTATATTTGAGTGTAATCAAAGGCAGAAAGTGCAGGAATGTTGCTATATGTAAACAGGGGCAGGAGGGCAGACATGTTTAGTATAAAAAAAAAGAAACTTGGCACACACAAAGATTGGCCGACACAAAACTGGCAAAGCTGTATCTTTATTGAAATTGCAGCATGTCTGAAATCAGACCCCCGAGGAAGACCAATGTGGTTGGGTCAATAAGTAAGGGTATTAGCCCTGGTTTCAGACATGCTGTAATTTCAATAAAAATACAGTTTTGCCAATTTTTTCTCAGTCAAGTTTGGTGAATGCCCAGTTTCTTTTTGTTTTCAATGCAAAAATGTTAGATTCAATGCAAAGAAGTGCAAAGTAATGCACCTGGGAAATAAAAATCCAGGAGAAGAGTACACAATAGCAGGGGAGGTACTAACGACAACAATAATGGAAAGGGATCTAGGTGTAGTCATGTCAGATGACCTAAAGGTGGGTAAGCACTGTGAGAAGTCAGTAAGGAGAGCCAGGGGGATACTGGGATGCATAGGGAGGGGCATCACAAGTAGAAAAAGGGAAGTGGTTATCCCTCTATACAGACAGTTGGTGAGACCCCATCTGGAGCACTGCGTGCAGTTTTGGAGACCTCATCTACACAAGGACATAGACAGGATGGAAGCAGTCCAGAGGACGACAACTAAATGGTGCAGGGTCTACATCAGAAACCATATGAAAAGAGACTGAGAGAGCTTAATATGTATACCCTTGATGAAAGGAGGGACAGGGGGGACATGATAGAAACTTTTAAGTATCTCAAGGGAATCAACAAAGTCCAGGAGGGTAGCATCTTTCAGAAAAAGAGATGTGTAAGAACAAGGGGGCACAATTTAAAGTTAGAGGGGGGACGGCTCTGGGGTAATGTGAAGAAATTATTTTTCATGGAGAGAGTGGTGGACACATGGAACCGTCTTCCTGGAGAGGTTGTGGGGGAATTCAAACATGCATGGGACAGACATAAGGCAATTATAGTTGGGGGTTGCAGGATGTAGACTGTTGGTTAACTAGAATCTGCAGCTTATCCAATAGGTAGGGAAATGGGCAGACTGGGTGGGCCAAGTGGTCCTTATCTGCCGTCAAAGTCTATGTTTCTATGTTTTTTTCTGTCTGTATTTTGCTGGAGCACCTTTAGAACAGCTGATGTGCTTTCCTATGCTGTTTTACTTTTTAGCATAAACAGAGACCAGAACAGTAGACATGTTTGAATATAAACAGAGATTAGTAGGGTAAATATGTTTGAGGATCAGCAGAGGCCTAAGGGTAGACATCACAGAGTGTAAACAGAGGTGAGAAGGAAAGACTTGTTTATATATGATCAAGGACTGGAAGGACAGATGTGTATAAATAGAAGTCAGAATGTTTGAGTGTAAACAGAGTCCAGAAGGGTGAACATATCTGAACATATATGAAGGCCAGATGGGCCTACATGTTTGAGTATACAGGGGTAGCCAAATAAATATCTGAGTTTGTCTAGCTATAGTTCGATATTTGACAGGAAATCTCCATTTTTTTTTAAATTTATTTATTTATTGAAATGTTTCACCGAGAGTGCACACTGAACAACAAGTTGCTCATCCCACAGTGTGACCTGGGGGGGGGGAGGGGGAGGGGGTTACATAGGGTTGTGAAGGATGATCAATTACAATAGTATGTGGGTAGTACAAACAATACAACATTGTAAGATTATGCAACAGTTGGAACACAAGGTATTGTACAATAAACAGTAGTGGAACATTGGGTAAATTACATTACATGTCTAAAATCATACAAAAGAACATATAAACATATTAAACAGTAATAATGCAACAGAACCATTATAGTGCATGAGTGTACCAGGTGCAGGCTCAAAGTAGTATGCAAGTGCTGTTGGAGTAAAAAGGATGGGGTAGGTTGCGCACACAGGTGATTCAGAAGGGCAGGTGGAGAAGAGAGGGGGAGAGGAGAAGGGGTAGCCATTTCCTGATTCCCCCTTCAGGATGTTGAGAATCCTGCAAGGGGGGTCAGGGTAGGAAGGCAGAAACTGGGGATAGGTATTAAGGATGGTTAAAGCAGGAACAGCAGAGGGAGAGGTAATTGTGCAGGGCAGAGGTAAGGGAGTAGTTGGAGGAGGAGTGTCGTATTTCAGGGGGGAGAAAATTCCAGATTTTAGGGAAGCGATGGGCAAAATCAGTCTGACCAATGAGGGTGGAGTGGCGAGGGACCATCAAGGTGTGGGCATCATTAGATGTGAAAAAGTGGGTGGGGGGAGGTGGAGTGGAGAGAGAGGATGAGAGATAGGAGGGGAGCACTACAAACCAGAATTTGGAGGTTAGTTTGGCACAGTGTGAGATGAGTCTGTGAGATAGTGGAAGGAAGGTTAGAGAATGATAGAGTTCACAGTGGTGGAAGCAGGAAGGGGAGTCGAGAGCAAAGCGGCAGAAGGAGTTAGAGTGTCCAGCTTGGTCAGGGAAGATTTGAGAGCATCCCCATAGACTGTCACAGTAGTCAAAGATGGGGAGTATCATCTTCTGGACAATTTCATGCCTCACAGTCAGTGGGATGCAACTACAATTCCTGTATAAAGCACCAAACTTGGGGCGCAGTTTCTTTAGGATAGCATCAATATGCACAGAGAAGCTGAGGTGCTGGTCCAGCCAAACCCCCAGATATCTAAATGAGTAGGTATCCTCTAGGATGGTCATGTCAAGGGTGTGGAAGGTGGGTAGGGCCAGGAGCCTAGAGCATCATTGAGACTGTCTTCTTGGCATTTAGAAAAAGCTGGTGAGAAGCAAACCAGAGCTGAACTTGGCTGAAGTCATGCTGTAAGCTGGTTTCCACAGCAGCAGAGTTTTGCCAGAACTGTATAAAACAGTATCGTCAGCATACATGTGGATAGATGAGGATGAGCAGGCTGTTGGAAAATCATTAAGGAAAATGGAGATGAGTAGGGGACCAAGCACTGAGCCCTGAGGGACACCAGTGTTGATGGGGAGTGGAGGGGAGATAGAATCAAGGATTCTCCCCAGTTAGGTCCTGCCAGTGAGATAGGATTTAAACCAGTTGGTGGCTGATGGAGCAAGGCCAGCTGAGGAGAGGGAAACAAGAAGCAGGGGATGGGAGCCAGCCCGGTTGCACTGAGGGTAGAGGCACTGGACGCTACACCTTGCACCGCACTGACGACCTGTGTTCAGGAGCAAACTCAGGAGTTGGGGGTCGGCAGGGAAGGGAGATGGATTGAGCACCCTCTGGGCAGCTCTCCTCTCTGGGTGGAAGGGATTGGGATGCCCAGTGCTCTGGCAACCCCCAGTGGAGACTGAAGGCACCATCGAGCCACCAGGCTGCACGTCAAGCATGGCTGACGTAGGCAGGATTGCCATGCGCTGGCGTCAGACATGCCCACACAGGGGGGAGGGGGGATTTCAGGCTAACAACTACCAAAATACCTCCTCCAGCCTTGGATAGGTGACAATCCCTGCCACTGCCACTGCCACACTCCCAAAGCTGGTTCACTGCCACTGCCTCCACGGTCTCTCTGGGTTGACCAGCCCAACCCAGGGAACCGCAATGATCTTGAAGATGGTTGGGGAACACAGCGGAAGGTAGAGCTAGCTGGTGTGAGCAGGAGATCTGAGAGAGTTCCAGGCTGAGGAGCAAGAAACACAGTTAAAAAAAAAAAAGAAGCAGGGGATGGGAAACAGTGTTGAAAGCTTTGGCTAGGTTAATAAAGATGGCCAAGGTGATCAAGTCATCATCCATCCCTGAAAGGATGTAGTCTAAATTTATTTCAATGGGATTTCCTGTGATATATCCAAAGATTGACTGGGTCATCATGTCTCCAGCTACCACTGTAAACTGAGGCTAGAAGGGCAGACATGTCTGAATATGAACACTGGCCAGAAGGGCAGATATGTCCGAGTATGAACACTGGCCAAAAGGATAGACATGTCTAACTATAAATAGAGGCCAGAAAGACGGACATGTCTGTGTATAAATGGAAACTAGAAGTCCAGATAGGTTATATAGTGAGGTCAGAAGAGTAGACATGTATAAACAAAGGCTGGCAGATTGGACCTGGGTATGTATTACAAGAAACAAAATCATAGATATGTAAATTACAGAGTTCCGAAGGGTAGACATGTATAAACAGAGGCTGGAGAAGCGGACATGGTTTATGTATTAACAGAAACCAGGAGCAAAGATATGTTATATACAGAGGTCAGAAGAGTAGATATGTATAAACAGATACTGGATGAGTAAACATGTTTTATGTATTAACAGAAACAAGGAGTAAAGGTATGTTATACACAAGGACAGAAGGGTAGACGTGTATAAACAGAGGCTAGAAAAACAAACATGGATTATGTATTAACAGAAACCAGAAGTAAAAATAAGTTATATTCATTGCAAAAAAAACTTCATTAATGCACCAGTTAGGATTGACAGCACAGCGACAAAAGTATGGAAATGTGATGTTAGGGTAACCTCCTTACGACTCCACCCTCCACACACCAACAGACATCGGGGTGTGCCATGGGGTCATCAGGTCCAACTCTCACCTCATTCCATGTGTAAGCAAGCTGACATGCTACAGTATAGGAGAATGGGGTGAGAGTTAGGTATAATGACCCCATGGCACACCCCGACGTCTGTTGGTGTGTGGAGGGTGGGGGTGGATGGTATGGGGGGAACCCTAACATCACATTTTCATACTTTTGTCACTGTGCTATCAACCCTAACTGGTACATTAACAACATTTTTTTGCAATGAATTTCCCTTCTTTTTGAGAAAGTGTAAAGTAACTGGTAACTGGCATGTGTTTTCGGGAGTGTGGGCCCTCTGTGCCCTGTGCTCCCATCATGTTGCCCATTTTTTGCATAATAGTAAGCATCTGTGGGAGTGCAGGCCCTCTGGGCCCTGCACTCCCATTCATACATAGGTACGGAGCCATACAGCAGTCCCATAGTACTGAAAAGTAACCCTCGTAACCCTTATTTGGCAATATCTCAGTAACTGTAGCAATTATGAAAAAAGTTTCATTGCAGTTGTAATCATGACTTTGAAACCTCCATACATGCATAGTCCACCTAATCTGCGAGTAGCGAAAAATCCATATCTCTAATTGTTTTCGAGATACAGACGCTGAAATGTGCCACGGGCACCGCAATTTTATCCAATGGGAAATTTCTCAACTTCAGAATGCTGTAACTATCGGCCCATTGAATGTTTTAGGACCAGACCACCAAAAGGTACAGCTGTGGGACCAGGGCTTGCCACCCTTCAAATCTGAGTCCAACAGCACAATCCACCTTGGCACAATGAAGTGACAAAAAACAACACAAGGGACAATGTTTTCGAGCATTGTCTTCATGAAAACAAAAATGTTTTTGTGAAAATAAAAATGTTTTCGTGACACCCCTATACCTTATAATGAAATATTTTCATGCACAAAAAAAATTTTTGTGAAAGTTTTAGCAGTGCACATATACATTTTCCCATAGGCTAAAATGGGACATGAAAAACTTCTATAACTTTTGAATAGATTAATATTTTTCATCAAATCTTCAAAAAGCACCACTTTGATCCAAGTCACAAACTACACATGCACATTTGAATCCAAACAGATGCATCTTTCAGTCTAAGTCTGACGAAAAAATGCACAAAAGTTGAGTATTTGTTGTATTTTTGACACTGCAGTTCCACAACCATACATCTGACTGAAAACTTTCCAGACCTAGAGACCTATGGATGGATGTCACGCACACAAAATTACAGACAAATCAGACAAACGTTTGCAAAGTTATTAAAGTACAAACTTTGGGGTTTTACACAGAAGTGGCCTGCCAACCCTAACTATAGCTGCACTACCATGCAGCTATAATACAGAGATCAGTAGGGTAGACATGTATAAACAGAGGCTGGATGAGTAGACATGTTTATGTATTAATAGAAACCAGGAGTATACAGTGGTGCTCCGTGTCAGGTTCCTTCTTGTCTAGTCACGGCAATCAGCACCTTCGGACATAAACTGTCAAGAATGGACAGAGCTGTCACTGGTAATTGTTTAATTGTTATTCGTGTCCTATTATTATGTCTAATCATCACTCAGGGCATCATGACAATAGTGTTACAACATGACTGAACAAGAAGGAACCTGACACTAAGCATTGCTGTAGATATGATATATACAGGGGTCAGGAGGGTAAAAATGCATAAGCAGAGGTTGGATGAGTAGACTTGTTTATATATTAGTAGAAACTAGAAGTATAGATATGTTAGATGCAGTGTTCAGAAAAATACAAGTTTATGTATAATTAACGTTTAAAAAAATAGAAAGGTCTGGATATGTAAAAAGATGTTTGAAATGTAGGCATGTCTAAATATAAACAGATACATAAAGGGTAGACAGCTTTAAATATGAACAAAGGAATGGAGTACAGTGTAAGACTGTGGGCTGCAAATAAAGCAAATGGGTTAAATTAGATACAGGTAGAATAAAGGGAAAAAAGTCAGAATCAGTGTTATAATTATAGGCCTTATACTGGAAATAGCTGTCAAAATTACTCTTTCCTTTATATATATCTTTTGTGAATACCAATGATCAAAACATTGGGCACTATGCATGAACAGGGTATTGGGTATACGCAATAGGTGTGTACCCCACCATCCCAGCTCTGCACCCACAGATGGATGCACACCAGCGAGTATTCACTATCACCAGCCTCCTGTCCATGGCCCCAACCCCCTGGCATGCAACTGCACATTGCCAGACCAGAGCTGAGTGCTGGACCCAGGCAGACATCCAATCAGATGCCCACCCTGTGTCCCAGAGTAGATCCCTTGTACCACAGGAGCAGAGAAGTGTGGGAAGGCATGGGTCCGGAATTGCACTCAGTATGGGTAGTTGCCCGAATGGCTGCCCCCCAGCCCTCCCCATCTGCCGAGTGAGATGGGGCATCATGGAGGGTCAAAACACCATGATACCTACTGTATAGTCAGCTAATGTCTGCCCTACTCACTGTCACCTAATATGACTGATTGATGGCATGACAGAATGAGTGCACAGACTGTCAGATGGCAGAAGTACTCGACAGAGTTGACATTGCTGGGGAACTTGTCTATGTGGTGCTGTGTGACATCTTGAGGGCAGGAGTGTGGGTCGGTACATTGGTTGTGGCCAGCAGCTCAGGACAGCCAAGCTGCTATACACGGGGCGAAGACACTGCCTCCACTAGGCTGTCATGTAATGTCAGTAGCTGGGGGCAGTGGTTGCATGCCACCCTGATGATTCCATAGCCTGGGCTGGACTACCATCCCTCCTGAACCCCCCGTCCCAACAAGTGTGTGCTAGCATCTTGTGATCTGCTCATATCCATGTATATGACGCAGGGAGAGACAGCCTAGTGGCAGGGTCAGAGGCACTCTGCTTGGCATGCACTTGCCAGTCATCAGTGGGTGGGAGGTGTCTGTTGGGGGGGTGCCATGTAGCACAGTTAAGGCAGGGTCTCCCCAGCTGTAACTCCCATGCCCCAATGTGTGGCAGTCTGTGTGACTCCGCCCCTCTGTGAGTTGCGCAGAGTGCAGACACATCACTGACAGACCCCCGGTCTATGTGTAATGCATAGTTGCCCACACAGTTGGGGGATCTGGTGTGCACCTGGCTAGCACACAGACAGTGAATGCTGCGGGACCCATGCTGCACAGCATTCACATGTAGGGTAGCCTATGCACCCCAGTTACGCGGCACATAGGTATAGTGCATAGGGCCCATTGATTGTTTCTTTATTTTCTATTGCATGCATGTATTTAATATAACCCTTTTGTTTTAGTTACCTTTAAACATACAAATATAGGAAAGAAAGACCTTTGGTCGGTTAAGCCCCACCCCCATACCCACCACAACCACCAGATCAGTGGGCAGAGTCACTGATACATTTTGCCTCTATATATCAATCTGTCCTGAAAATGTGGAATATTTTAGCTATTACTCCTATAGATGGCAGTCAATTCCACAGACCCAGCACTTTCTGAGAAATATTTTCAATTTTCCTTTCTAAATCTCCATCTATGCTGCTGTTAATTTATTGTTGCCATCGCTCATTGTTGTGCAGTTTACCCTGCATTTGTTGTATTTTATTGTAAAGTGTTCCGAGCCTTGTGGAAAGGCTGCTGTATTAAATAAACATTGCCTTGTTCTGCCTTATTTCCCCCTCACTGTACATCCTCTTTTCTCTCATCTTTGTGGTCTATTTAGCAGTTCTATTTTTGCAAATGTTTTATTAAAACTTGCACCAAAATTCTGCTTCATGATTGGTCAATTAACCATCACAGGATATTCAAAAGCTAGGCACTACTGACCATTGTTCACCCTCACAACAGTCAAGAGTACCTAGCAACAGGCAATAGCTCAAAAAACTATTGCCCATTACACTTGCACGTGCGCGCCATCGTTACAGCAAAAAAATCATGATGCTGGTTTCTCCAGCCACTGGCTCTACTCCTTAGTGCTTATTGCCAGCCTCTCATTACAAATTTTCCATTGCATGTAAGTTTTATTATTTTATTTATTTATTTTTATTTATTGAACAGTATCGGAATTACAATCCTTTGAGTCAGGGATTCATTTACAAAGGCTCCATGTCATTGAGAAACAATACAAAATACATGTGATAAAATACATACACAATCATAAGGATACACACATTAGGCGCATACAAAATACATGTAATAAAATACATACAGAGGCATAAGGGTACAAATATTAGGTGTGGTAATACATTCAAGGCTGGGAAGTACATTAGGCACTGACAACTTGTTGCAGGATTTGTATCAACTCAAGGCTGCATGGATTAGTACATAAGCGAGGTGTGCAGTACAGGAGTCCGTTGTCTAGAGGCATGGGAGCAGAGGGCTGGTTAACCTGTGCAGCTGCAGGCACAGAAGGCAAGTAGATATTCCCGGAGGAAGGACTTGAAAGGACCAAGTTTGGGTTCACAGGAGATGGAACTGGAGAGGGAGTTGAACCAGGTGGGGGCTCTGTACGTAAAGGAGTGCTGGGCAAGGGAGGTCCTGAGAAGTGGAACTAGCAGGTTAGATTTAGATGAGCTGTGCATGGCAACAGTTTTGGGAGCGTGTCTGATGAGGTAGGAGAGCCCTGGAGGGGCCAATTCATTTGTGATTTTCAGGTGAGTAGGCAGATCTGGTACTTGAGCCATTCCTCGAAGTTTAGCCAGGAGACCATGTTGTAAAGTGAGCAGGTGTGGGTTAGTCTAGGGTAGCCTGTGGCTAGCCGACACACTTTGTTTAGAGCAGTTTTGATTCTTTGCAGTGCAATACTATCAGCTGCACCATAGACCATGATTCTGTAGCCTATAAGGGGTAGGATCAATGATGAGATAGCGAAGTGGAGGGATTCAGGGAGGAGGCATCTCTTGTGGCGATAGAGCATGCCAATTTGTGAGTTGACTGCAATACTGAGGAGGTAAATGTGAATGTGACTATGGAAGGTGAGGGCAGACTTGAAAGTGATACCCAGATACTTGCAAGCATTCATTTACTCAAAGGGTTGGTGGAGGCTGGTTTGGATACAGAGGGGGGTCTCACTATGCTTGCTCTGGGGGTGGGCAAACAACATTACCTCAGTTTTCTTTTGATTTAATGAGCTTGTGGACAACAAGCCAGGATTCAGCCACTGAGAAGGAGTTATGTAGGGGCACTTGAAGGGAGGCGGGGTCAGAATAAGCAGAGTAGAGCACCGCATCATTGGTGTTTAAGAGGATTTCTTCTGGGCATGACTTAGGGAGGGAGTTGAGAAAAAGCCTGAAAAGAATTGGTCCCAAGATGGAACCCTGCAGTACGCCAGAGTGGACAGGGAGCGGGTTTAAGAGTGTGTTACAAGTTCTAACCCGGGTACGGTTGGATAGGTAATCTTTAAACCAGGCCATGACATCTTGGGAGAGGCCCAGGTGGGAGAGGACAGTTAGCAGGAGGGTGTGATTGACAGTGTCAAAAGCCTTTGACAGGTCAAGAAACTCTGAACCAACGAGGTGCCTATTATCAAGGACGTTATGTATGAAGCTAGTATACTCCAGGAGGGCTGTGGATGTGCTATAACCCCACCAGACACCTTGCTGCTCTTTAGTGAGGAGATCATATTTAGCAAGATAGTCGGTGAGTTGGTCTGAGACAACTCTTTCAAGGGCCTTTTGGGGGGGGGAGATAGATATAGGGCGGTAGTTCCCAGAGAGGAGACGGTCACCACTCTTGTGGAGGGGGTAATGATGGCAGTTTTCCAGATAAAGGGGAATGTATTAAGGTAATGAGAGTGACTGAGTAAGCAGGTCAGCAGTGAGAGGATCATGTCAAGTACCAGTTATAGCAGTTTGAGGTCCAGGGAGTCGTTGCTATGACAAGAGCCATTTGGGGCTTTGAGAAGGTATGGCCTGGCTTGAAGAGGAGTGAGGGCTCTGAAGTGTAAAGGGGGTTGAGGGAGCTGAGGGGGTCTGAGGGGGTCCAAGGTGTCAAAGAAGCTAGGTGGCAGGACTGCGCTAAGGTCCGAGAAGGAGGAGTTAAGTCCGTCAGCAACGAGTTTGGGGTCGGTGGTTATGGAGCCATTGATGTTTATCGGTGTTGGAGGGGGTAGTGGATTTACTGGTGACAACCTTCATATTATCCCAGAACCTGCAACTGGAGTCCCAGGTAGCCGAAAGCGAGGTTTTGAAGTAGTCAGATTTGGCTTTGACTATGGTCCAAGTGTATTTTTTGCTAATGGCCCAGTAGCATTGTCTGTCAGCAGGTTTTCCGGAGTCAATGGCTTTTCACCAGAGGTTATCTCTATGCTGCAACGTATTTAGTACAGCCTGTGATAACCAGGGTGAGTTAGAGCCCTTGTATGTACGTTTTGTGAGGGGGGCATAAGTATCGCAGATGTGGTTAAATGAGTGTATGAAATAGTTGAGGACTGTGTCTATGTCACTGGCAAGGGTGGTAGGTGACCAGTCCCATTTGGAGAGGAAATCTTTAAAGGGACCCAACCTACCAGGCTTGATCAATGGGGGGCAGAATGGAATGGAATGGAGTGGACTAGAATGGAACACCAACAAGGTTTAATAAAACAGATATTGACCAGATTGTTTTGATCATTAGTGTAAAACAACCCCTTTGAGGATGTTCTATTGACTGACAATAGTCATATTACCCTCAGCCTTCAGCTTTGGGCATTATAACAATTGTCAGGCAATAGAACATCCCTCTGGGGTTTTGGTTTTACACTATTGACTTCAGCTCCAGTCCATATTTGTTTAATATATACTTTGTGACTTATCTTTTATGGTACAGTATATGAATGCCATCTCATGCAGTTTAGGTGAGAGGATCACAAAGCAAAACTGAGAGGCTCATCCTGCCCAAACTGTGCAATATGATATTATACTATGAGACAAATCATAGAAGCAGCATTTGTCAGCAAAAAATAACATCTTGGCCCACCCAGTCTGCCCAAATGGTCCTTGCCTTGTCTGTCTCCACAGACCCTAACTGGTCTACAGCAACCCTCCATCCTCCCTGCCCATTTACTAATATGCCTCTATGTCTATTCCATGCATGCGTGGAGTCTCTTACTGTTTTGCCTCCACCACTTCTGCTAGCAGTCTGTTCCAGGTGCCTACAACTCTTTTAGTGAAATACTAGGCAAGGCAAGGTGAATTTTATTTTTCAGGCACTCAATCCCAGAGGACTACTTCCTCACATCCCTCTTAAACTCATCCCTCTCCCACGCCAGCTTCATCACATGCCCTCTGGTCCTGGTGCACTTTTTAATTTAAAAGTGACACCCCTCCTACAAGCTGTTTACCCCTGTGAGGTACTTGAAGGTCTCTATCATGTCCCATCTCATCATCCTCTCTTCCAGGGTATACATGTTGAGATCCCTCAGTCTCCTTATAATGCTTTTGATGCAACCCCTGCACCATTATAGATGCCCTCCTCTGGACTAACTCCACCCTGTCTGTCAACTCTGAGGTGTGGCCTCTACAAATGGACACAATACTTCAGGTGGGGTCTCATCAGTGAGCAATATAGGGCAAACACCACCTCCCTCCTCCTGCTGGCGTTACGTCTCCTATGCATTCAGCATTCCGCTGGCCCTACTCACGCGTTTTTCACACTGCCCTGCCTCTTTTGAAGGATGGTCTGCTGCCCCCTCCATTCCTACGAAGATAATTACCAATGGCAGGGTGGTGGAAAGCAATCGTCTAATCCTTGAAGAACTAAACTCCCACTTTGTCACTGCTGGCCTAGCTTTTGACTCGTCACCGTATGCTAGCCATGTTAAGAACCAACCTAGTTCCCCACTGCCAACCTCCACTTCATCTTGTCCCTTCCAATTCAGTACACTCAGCTTTAAAGAAGTTGAAGACTCACTTCTTAACCTGGATACCAGTAAAAGTGCAGGCGACGATGGTCTCAAACCATTCTTCCTAAAACTAGGCCATGCTTATCTCTCTGCCCCCATTCTCCATATCTTTAATCTCTCCATCACTTCTGCCATAGTACCTTCCTGTTGGAAATCTGCCCACATTCTCCCCCTATTCAAGTCAGGGAACCCATGTGACTTGAATAACTACAGGCCCATCTCCATTTTGCCTATCCTCTCTAAAGTTCTTGAAAAACTGATCTATAACCAATTAAAAATGCATATTGAAGCATATTCTCTCCTTAACTCATCACAATCCAACCTCCGGGCAAACCACAGCACCATCTCTGCACTGGCAAAGGTAAATAATGATTGGATCTCTGCTGTGGATGCCAAGAAAATTACTAGCACAGTCTTCTTGGATCTTAGTAAAGCTTTTGACACTGTTGACCATAACCTACTAGTCACTTGCCTTACTAACTTAGGTGCCACTTCCTCCAGTACTCAGTAGTTCACTACCTATCTTACAGGGAGGACCCAGAAAGTCAAGGCGAATGGTCTATTCTCTGCCTCTCTGCCCATTGTCTGAGGAGTCCCCCAAGGCTCCATTCTAGGACCAATCCTATTCTCTCTTTATATTAATGACCTGGACTCTAATGTAATTAACTCCAACCTGCACTTCTTCGCCGATGACACTGTACTGTATTCCTCCAGCTCAACTTTATCTGAAGTCAGGGAAGTGCTCCAAGCAGATTTTGCTCAGCTTAAAATCAATCTAATAAAAGCTAAGCTTCTCCTTAATGTGAAGAAAACCAAAGCAATGATTTTTTTCTCGTACACCCTTGGGCCCCCCTAATGACTCTATTATTACCTCCCTAAAAGAGTCATTGGAAGTGGTTACTAAATTTAAATACCTGGAGATTTGGATAGATAACAAACCCTCTTTTCATGAACACATTGAGGACCTAGCCAAGAGGCTCAAAATCAGATTAGGTTTCTTCTTTAGAAATAGGTCTCTTTTCCCCCTAGAGACGTGAAACAGACCCATCCAGGCCACATTCCTTCCCTTACTTGACTACGGTGATTTAATTTATTCTTCCGCCACAACATCAAGCCTATGCAAGTTGGATACCCTCTACCACCACGCGTTGTGATTTATTACCAACTCACTCTACCGTAGGCACCATTGTGATTTGTATGCAGCCATTGGCTGGACTTCCCTCACCACCAGATGCCTGCTTCACACCGGGGTATGGACTCTCAAATTGCTTTTGCATAAACTACCAAGTTACCTTACATCGATTATCTGCATTTCCTGTAGCATGTATTCTCTCAGGAAATCAGACTTCATCCTGCTTGATGTTCCCAGAACTCGTACCTCCTTTGGTAAAATAGCTATCTTGCACACTCTGCCTACTATATGGAACCACCTCCAATCCACTCTCAAGCTAACTAGCATTATCCTAGTTAATTTGTTTAAAACGCTAAGTGCAAATAAAATAAAAGATATTTGTAACTGTTTTTAAGCCATACTTCATTAGATATGTACCTTTCACCTTCCCTGACACTAGTTCTTTCTGTACCCAAACCTTGAACCTGAAAATCGTGTTCCATGTCTACCACTATGTTTTCTGCACCTGCTACTTCTCTTTCCCCCGTGACCGCTATTCTACACGCCAACTGCTTGTTACTTATGCTACATATTCACATCCTTCCCAACCCTACCCACCCCCATATCCCGTCTCTCCTGCCAATGATTTGTATATGATGTTTATTTAATGCAGCTATCAATATTAAGCTTATATACCCTACCTTGTAGGGGATGGTATACTATGAACCAAATCTTCTGATTCTATACACCCTACATCTTTGCTTTTTCTCTGGGTATTGCCGTTCATGAATTATGTGTGCATTCTACACATATTTGTAAATATTGTTTGCTGAACCTTGTAATGTTCATTTGTTTGTATACGGCTCAGGACCTCCTTGTGAATGAGCTTGCTCAATGGAGTTTTCCTGCAATAAACTTGAACTTGAAACTTGAAAACCTGAACTTGAACACTTTAAGGTCATCAGATATGACAATCCCAAGGTCCCTTTCCTGCTTAGTGACTGTCAGTACCTCCCCACCTTCTTATAGACAGCTCCTGGTTTCCCATGCCCTAGGTGCATGAATTTGCACGGGCATTGAACCTCAACTGCCACGCTCTTGACCACTCCTCAAGTTTCCCAAGATTCCTACAGTTTTTTTCCAGCCCCTCCTGAGTGCCCAACCCATTACAAATGTTGCTGTCATCTTCAAAAAGGCATACTGTACCTTACTTTCCAGTTCTTTTGCAATGTTGCATGTGAAGACATTGAAGAGAAGTAACCCTAGTGCTGAACACTGAGGCACTCCACTGATCACTCTTCCATCATTAGAGTGAGGGCAGTTTACCACCAACCTCTGTCTTTTAACTGATAAGCAGTTTCTAAGCCAATTTACCATTTTGGATCGTACCCCTAGATTGTACAACTTCTTTATCCGTCTCCTGTATGTAATAGTGTCAAAGGCCTAGCTAAAGTTCAGATGGGCCACGTCCACTGCCCTCCCCAGGTCTATTTTCCTGATCACCCAGTTGAAGAAATCAATCAGATTCATCTGACATGCTTTCCCCACCACCACCACCACTGAATCCCTATTGCCTGTGGTCTTGCAGCCCATTGGATTCAGGAACCCTATCAACCTTTCTTTTAACAGGGTTTCCATTAATTTACCAACCACTGAGGTGAGACTTATCATTCTATAGTTGCTAGCCTCCCTGCTTATGCTACTGTTATGTAGAGAGACCATGTCTGACCTCCTCCAGTCCTTCAGAACCACATCTGTTGCCAGAGAGTTATTGAATAAGGCCTTCAGTGGGAAGCTTGCACCTCCCTGAGTTTCTTTAGTACCTTTGGGTATTTCACATCTCTTGCCATACCCATGTCCACTTTCAGAGTTACAAGTCCCTTCTGGACTCTTTTCTGTGAAAATGGATGTGTGTCCACCCCTCTCCTCCATTCCTGCTGCTTCCTGGTGCCCCCCCACCACCACCACCACTGAGTAGACTGAGCAGAAGTACCTGTTCAGGTTGTCTGCTCTTTCTTGTTCTGCTCTACACAGTTCCCCACCACCACTGAGTAGACTGAGCAGAAGTACCTGTTCAGGTTGTCTGCTCTTTCTTGTTCTGCTCTACACAGTTCCCCACCACCACTGAGTAGACTGAGCAGAAGTACCTGTTCAGGTTGTCTGCTCTTTCTTGTTCTGCTCTACACAGTTCCCCACCACCACCCTCCTTATCCACACTATCCGTCACCTTGCATCCCTCTCTCACTTTTGCACTGGAAGAAAGTCTTATCCTTTTTATCTGCCCCCTGGCAACCCTTTCGTCTGTCTGCACCTTTGCACCCCCCACTGCCCTTTCGTCTTCCCTCCTTTTTCTTGGTATACCTTCCTGTCTTCCTCTCTCTGCCTTTCATTATATCTCCTGAATACCACCTTTTTTTCTTCACCACCTTGGTTACTTCCCTAGAGAACCATAACAGTCTGTTTTTTTTTCTTATTATTTTACTCACTTCCTTCATGCGGAGGCTGGTTGCCTTAATTATGTCCTCTCCTATTTTTTCCCACTGTACCTCTACCTTTCCCTGGCAATCCCCCTACAAGGCAGTTTCTGAGGCAGTCCACTGTTTCTTTAAACTCCACCATCCTAAAGTCCAGGACCCTCGTCATCATCTGGTTTGCCTCTGTTCCCATCTTAATGTTAAACCACACTGTATGGTGATAATGGGTATTTAGGGGACTTCCCACTGTAACATCTGCAGTGCTATCCCTGTTCGAAAGTACCTGGTCCAGCACTGTCCCATCCCTAGTGGGTTCATTGACTAGCTGTCTGAGAAAAGCCCCCTGTAGGGAGTCAAGGATGGCCCTGCTCCTTGCCAAAGCTGCATTTAGAAGACTCCAATCCACAGTTGGCAGATTGAAGTCACCAACTAACAGCCAATGGCCATCATATCCAGGCTAGCCTCTGCTGTGATGATCTCCAGGTCTGGAATTCTATTTCCCAGTCTCCTTGCATTGGCGCACATGGCTCTGCGTACCTTACTCCCTCCCTACCCACTTCCCTGCTCCCCTCTCCGTGTGCTGTTCCCTGATGTGCCCCCTGACCCACCTCTTCTCTTATTACCTTCTTCATTACCTGCTTCCTTTACCTCTTCCTTCTTGCTTCCATGATTTATACTCCCCTTGTCTACTGCCTTGTCCCCAATCCTATCTTCTTGCACCTCTGCTCTGGGGGAGTTTACTGCCCTTGCTTCTCCATCTTGGGGGGGGCAGTTGTTGCCTCCCTTAGTTCTACAGCTTTAGCTTCTGGCTAGTTTAAATGCTCATCCAAGTAGCTTTTAAACCTCCCACTAAGGACTGTGGTCCCCTTCCCAGAAGGATACAGGTCGTCTATGCTGCAGATGCCTATATCTTCCCAGGCTGACCTCTGTCCCCAATGTAGCTGAAGCCTTCCTCCATCCATCATGCCTTCAACCAATTGTTTAAAGCCCTAGTGCAGAGTGTCCTTTCCTCTTCCCAGCCATATACCATGCATGCCACCTGCTTAAGGCCCCTCTCAAGCTCCCTGAAATTTCCTTGCACTATCCCTGCCCTGTCCTTTGCCAGGTCATTTGTATTGTATCCAGGAGGTTAATGACATCTAACTCCCTGTCATCTCCTGGTTCCCTAGCAATCCTCTGCATTCACTCTCCATCCCTTCAAACCAAAGCACCCCTCAGGCCCTTGACCTCCATCTCCCTTCCTACCCTCCCTCCCATGTCTATCCCCCTAACAAGAGACTCCTCCACAAGCAGCTGCTTCCTCCTTGGCTGGTGGCCTCTTCCTCCTTCCTTGAAACCTCCCCTCCTAAGGATCGTCACGTCCTCGCTTCTCGCTGCCACAGGTGCCTTCTCCCAGTTGCCCTGTCCCTTAACTCTCCTCTGTGGCTGCAATTCCAGCACTTCCAGCCTGCACAGCATACATAAACCTATTATAACACATGATGAGCCTGTTTCAGCGATGGCCCCCAAAAGCTGTATTCAACACTTTAGAATTTGCAGAGAAATAATTCATGACCTAGAACATCAATTATTTATCTGCAGAGCTGCCCTAATCAATGTTGCTCTCATGCCTAACTGACTCAGAGCAGGAGCTGATTTAAGCAGCTGACACATCTCCTCATGAGGGCTGTAAAAACAGCACCTCAGAGACCAAAACCAAAAGCTACCTTACACAGACCCTGCATATGTAAAAACAACACATACATTCCAAAACTGTGCTGTCTGATCCTGCATTATATACAGGAAAAATTAAAGTACACACGGGTATTCCACACCTCATTAGTGTGTTGACAACATTAAGTTACTCAAGCTTTGCTCTCATGCTAATGATGTTGCCACACTTGGAATACCAACTTGTACTACCCCCCAACACACACACACACACACACACACACACACACACTCACTTTTCCACTACCTTAATGATTTATTTCCATTCACATGGTAAATTGCCACAAATTGTTACCACTTCTTAATGTTTTCACTACTTAAATGATTTGTTACCATTAACATGGTAATTTTTGTGTACCTGTGCAAGTTTTTGCACCTTGTTATCTGATTTCGCTCTCTTACTACACTGCAGTACATTTGCCAAGTTTGACAACTTGGGTCTGTAGATTGTTTTGCCACTAGTGTCAGGAGCCGAAAATTGAAAACGTTAACTCTGCCACTCTCTGTTAAGCTCTGGGAAAGGGAGGTGTGTGCTGGGGGAAAAATCTTTAAAAACTGTTTTGTTTTCTGCACATAGGCTGAATACCACATACCATTAATAGTGGTCTATGCAGGAATTGTTCCTGAACATTCTAGAAGCTCATTATTCGTGGCCTTTGGGAAGTATTGTTCATCTCCTGCACACCCCTAGTATATACCAGAATCCATATTAAACCAAAATAAGATTGCACAGTTTAAGAGGCAACTTGAGCATATTCTTGCACCTCCCGTCACATGCCAGTGCCCCCCGCAACAAAGACAGTGCTCATGGAGATGCCTATAACCCCATTTTAGCTTCTCCCTACAGTATGCATGTTATAAATTATTTAATGTCCACTTGCAGTGCAGGATTTGAGACATGCCCCCTTACTCCTATAATGTGTATGGTTGAGCCCTTGTGTAGAGTGCTAGGCTGCTATGCTCCCCACTACTGTATTGAGGAGCAAAAAATCAGACAGATTGTTTTACATTTATATTAATCTCTGATTGATTAATTAATTGATTGATTGATGAATGGATTGCTTGATTGATTTGGTGGTTAGTTTCTTATATCTCCTTCCACCTGGTGCAGGTCCCTGCCTTAGGTCAACCCTCATCATCTCCTCAGCCCAGTCACACAGCTTTTCGAGGATTTTAGTTTAGTTCCATTTAGTTTGGTTTGTTTCTGGGCAAAGCACACTGAAGAAAGCTCCTTTAAAAGGTATGACCAGTGGTTGTTAAAAAGACTAATACAGAGAACAAATACTACAAATGGTCAAATACAATAGATAAAGCTGTCACACAAAACTGTGCAACAATACAGTACGAACAGATGCAAAATACAATAGAAGATTATTTATTTATTTTTTGTTGACCGGGTAAGTGCACTAGACAAATCCTGCCTATTTTCAGGCACAACCCGAGGGAGGGGATATGGATGAATGCCAACTGACCTTGAACCAGATTAAGCTGTTGGTGGTATTTTACACAAATGGAGGAATTTGACCATTGCACTGGGGAAATTCCGCTGCTCTTTTCGAGAAGTCAGCCGAAAGACAGCACCTCAGGAGTGCAGCACCCCCCTCGTACTGCACTACAGTGTCAGTATTGGGATATTAGCCTAAGTGCCTGGTGTGGGGATAGAACCCACAGCCTACTGATCTCCCGGCCTCAGAGGCGAATGTGCAACCTGCTGAGCCACCGACACTGCAAGATGCAGTACACCTTTGTAACATTTATGGTCATTTTGACCTTTGAGAAATTATTTCAATTATTTTGCAAACTTTTTATAATTTGTGTTTTTTTAATAAATGGTGGTTAATTGTTGCAATGTTTAACAGAGCTAAAAACAAATGATTTCTGGCTGATGGGCATGTATTTCAGGGGCAGTTTTAGGTCTCTGTCACTTGCAAACCTAAGTCCTTTGCTGAACGGAAAATTGAAGAAATCTAAAAATAATGAAAAAGGTTGACCCATGTGAACCAGTCGGCACAATAAAAACAACTTTTTGATTCTAGAATTTAACTCCTGAGGTAGCTGAAAGTTTTTTAAATACTGCACAATGGCACATATGTGAAGGAAGCCATAAAGCAACACAACCTATTTTGTTTAAAAGTGCATCCTTTCTGTGCAGTATGGCAACAAGGCTCCTGTGCATGATACCCCCCCCAATAATCTAATAGTGGTACTAAATTTTGTGTGGCTGTATCAACCCTTGTTCTTTGAGCAAAGCAATGTTTAAGCCTACATATAATTCCTAAAAAATCATGTATTGTTAAATTAATGTAATCCATATGTTTTTTAATAGTGTAAGGTTGAATCTAAATCAAAGAACTCACATATTTAATGGAAGGTATCAATTCCATCAAAGGTGATTATAGCTGATTCATTATTTTTCTTTGCCCTCAACAGCTGCAGCCACAAATATCAAAGTTTTAGTTTTAAAACTTAATACTGCATCTTCCCCATGGCTAATCCTGCATGGTGGGGACAGCAGGGCCCTCGTGCCATGGAGCAATGGATCCAGTTTGCAGTAGCAGGTCCTGGCACCAGTTTGGAGCCTGCAAGGGGTCAAACCCTTCATGCTGCACTTATAGGCTTTTCCTCCACTTTTTATGGCTCATGGAATGCTGACACTGGGGTGTGTGTAAATTCAATGCATGCAAGTGAGCAGAGCACGTCATTGCTGGCATCCTCACCCACACTGTAAGCTGCTCTGAATGCACTGCATCTGAAGTCACCTGGGTGCAGTACTGCACTGGAGCTGACTGCCTTCCTTCCCCAGGGAAGGAGAGCATGCTCTGCGACACTGGATCCTCCTCCCCAGCCCTCAAAGAAACAGGCTCTCTTCCAAACTTGGGTCACATGCAATAGCACTACTACTGCTGCACCCATGAGCTGTCCACTTTGTTTGTGATTCATAAGATTCTGAATGCATTGAGATGTGTCTCTTATGTTGCAAAAGCATCATCTCAAACTTGTTTGAGCAGTCAGATTTGCTCAGATGTGCTTCATGGTCCTTGCCCCCCGAACTTTCACAGGATACCATAAGAGTCACACCTTAGTGCCTCTATTAAACTTAGAAACAGAGGCAAAAAGTGTAAACATATTTGAGTATAAACAGAGACCAAGGGGTACTAGAAGTATTTCTAGATAGACAGAGGAAAGGTAACTGAAGAAAGATGGGTAGAGAGGTAGCAATGTAAGTGTAAACAGAGTAGGTCCTGGAGGGCAAAGCCCCTCCTAAGTCTATCTGGACCCACTCTAACAGGCTAGAGGCTGAATATATTATATAGCAGTTAGGTTTGTCATGTCATCATTTTTCATTCTTCCACATAGGCTCTTTTATTTTCTGATCAATATAAATTTAGTACCTCCCAAATATGCATTTTTAGCTTTCTGTGTGGTTCTAACAGAAAGCATTACCCAAACTACACTGGATTCACATAAAATTGCCATACAGATCACTACAGTACTTTTGATCGTTGCCAAATATAACATGACATAAGACTACCCACTAGCAAAATTCTCGTTATGCCCCAGAACAGAAGCAGTAGAAATGGTTGGTATAGAAACAGAGACTGAAAAGACGATAACATGTGAGTAAAAGCCAGCATTTTTATGTGTTTGGTATATAAACAAAGGCTTGAAGAGTAGAGTAGGTGTGGGGCACAGCCAGATGTTTAAAGAGTATATAGCAGGAAGGGTAACAATATCTGGGGCATGCAGATATGGTCATAGGTGTAAAAATGTTTGGGGTATCATAAGCAAGCGTTAGACAATTAGAAATGTTCATGGAATAAACAGAGATTTTAAAGTTAGGATTTTGTTTTTATGGGGTATAAAGGTTAAAAGTATAGATATGGTCATTCATATACAGCATATAACAAATACATATTGAATTTCAGTAGAAAAACAGAAATATCTTCACTAGTGAGTGATAAGATCCATAACTCATGAGTGGCAAAGCCACAAGTTACTTAAGTCTTACAACTCATGTGAAGATAAATGTGTTGTTCTGCAGCAATCTAGTATGTTTTTAAAGAGCTGATGTACTGCCTAGAACTAATATTTGTGTTTAAAAGCAGTCAACTATTATCTTTTATATCTGAGGTACCTTTTCTTTTCCCTTTGGTTGATTAAAAGATTGTCTACCTGATGTTGGTACGGGTGGTCTGTGAAATAGCACTCTGCCTGGCAGCTGACATATCTATCTTTATTACCCCCACCATACATCATCAGCCTTGCAACCTCACTGACAATGACATCACTGCTGCTTAGGAACAGCCACTCAGTGGCTGCCAGGTCAGTCACATGTGATGTTGCGATCACAATACTGGTGATTTAGTGGGGAGATAGAGATGGATAGGCCAGTTGCCAAGCTAAGAGCTGTTCCACACATCCGATGTGATAATATCACATAGAAGAACTTTTGTTGAGCAAAAGGAAAAAGAAAATACTTCAGAAATAAAAAGTTACAACTTGCTGCTTCTAAAAATGTGTATTATTTTCTTGTCTGCCTCTTTTGGCTCCACTAGCTCTTTAATATATACTACGTTAGTTGTAATGCTTTTATTAGTGTTTTACCTTGTTTTAGATGAAAACTGCTCTGTCCATTGTAAACTCATTACTTTGTCCATTGTTCTCTGTATTCTGTTTACAGATTCTAAGTGGAAATAACATGTTCTGAATGAAATAACGTGTTCTAAATGAAAATAAATATTTATTCAAAAAAACATGATTTATTTACCTAATTTATTCACCACTAGTGTAGTATATAAGGGGAATGTTCTACAAAATATATAGGATGTCGCTGTCATTGTTCCCTTACAATGAGTAGCTGATTAGAAGAGAAGCCATGCATGCAATGACAATGGTGAACACTGAAAAACAATCATATTTTAAGCCACGTCATAGAACATCCAATGTATACTATGGGATTCAAATAACATACATACTAGTAAAACAACAAAGCTGCTAATAAAATAGCTTCTAAGATATTAATAAAATATCATCATTTTTCAATGTTATTTTACTAGTAGCTATATTGACAGATAAAAATAATGCACTTATTCTGCAAATTTATTTGCCCTCCCATGGTATACATATGTAGTGAATTCACCAGATAACTTCTACTGGATTCACTGCTTCTACCCTGGTGTCTGAAGTGAGAGACAGTACACAATAGAATGTCACTGTAGCCACAGTGTCGCAGGCTGAAGGACTTCTTTGGCAAAAATGAAATGTTATTGTAGCCATAGTGCCATAGGCTAAAGGACTTCTTTGGCCATAGCTACTGGTCTAGGAGAGCTGATCCCTGATGAAATTTGGGTTCTGCTATGCCCTGGCACTGGCCCACAGAGGTACTGGCTTGTTCTGGAGCTGGTTGAGTTTGGTGCAGGCAGGCACTTCAGGCAAGTACCGGGTCAATACTGGGCATGTAAGACAGCGGAGTATTAACTGTGCTGTACATGCAGCGCTTGAAATCACAGCGACAGGGGTAGAACAGTGATGGGGATTTACTGCTACCCCTGTCACTGCAGGGTGATGTAAGGTGAGGAGAAGGAGCCATGTGCTGGGTGCCTGGTCAAGCCACTCCCCTGGTGGAGTGGCTAGAGTACCAGCACACGGTGCAGTTGGGAGACATGGGACTGTGGTTTTGTTCTCCCCCAGATCTCCCTTGCTGCAACTTTTGCTTGCGTGTCTTTTATTTTTTTTTAATCAAACTTCCCCCCTCCTGACTGAAGTCTGCCCCCGAGTTTGTTAGCTAAGTTCTGTGGGATGGGGGGTGAACCACCGCAAAAAAACATTAAGACCCATTTTTGGCAATGGGCGTGATGCACGGAACAGGTTGGTGTTTTGCCTGACTCTGTTTTTGTGTGGTGCTGTTTCACTGTGGCATTTTCAGCTTTGTAGTTTTGACATACGGTGCTATGACCCTGTGCCCTTCAGACAGGTGGAGCATGGCAGAAGTGCAGGTTTATTCTGGATCATTCACTGGCTGCCTTTTCACAGACTGTGCTGGTCTCCTTACAGACACGCTGGAACCCCGCAGACTTGTACATTTGTTGCTTTTACAGCTGGGTTCTTGGTCTTCATCTTGAAATCCCCATTGCTGCAGATACAGGCATGGGCAGGGTTTTGCTCTGGGGGGGGTTGCTGTGCTGGTGATGCCATACAGACAGCATACCAAATGAACATCTAGAAGAGTAGGCATGTCTGGATATATAAAAAGAGGTCAGAAGAAATGTAATTTTAGAATGGTTTGACTAGAAATCAGTAGGTTATATATGTTTTTTTATAAAGGGAGGCTGGAAGGGTAGAAATATCTGGGCATATAACTGATCCGAAGAGTAAGGATAGCTGATGTACTGTGGATGGAAGATATGTAGGAGTACATAATACATAATGATCCTATTTTCTTGTTGCAGGATTACACTGATGCAGTGAAGGGGCTGTGCTATGATGGCATGGAGGGCCTCCTCTTCCTGCTTCTCTTCTCCTTCCTCTCAGCCCTCTCCTTCACTGCCATGATCTGCACTCTTCCACGAGCCTGGAAACAGTTTCAGAACAGGTAATAGTGTGTGTGTGTGTGTGTGTGTGTGTGTGTGTGTGTGTGTGTGTGTGTGCATGTGTGTGTGTTTGGAGGGAGAGTAGTCCTTTTATCTATATCTTTTATTTATATTTTATTACCATATGTATATCGTGCAATTATTATTTGCCATATGCACATAGTGTACTTAGTGGTGTTTTTCACTTGTTTTCATGTACTGTGCACTGCCCTTTTATTCCCATGCACGATCTTCTGTATTGCCCTCCATCAGGATGCACCTTGAAGTGAATATCGTCTCACTGTGCCTTTCCTAGTCACTCATTTTCAAATAAATAAAGTTGTTTTTTTTTTTTATTTCAATTGACCTTAATTGTACCCAAATTTACAGCTGGGAAAAGTGAAGCAATAGAACGTTAAGAGAGAAAGCAGATGACTGTGCTGGGTTGTAAATCTGTGGTCCCATTTTCCCGTTCAATTTTCTAACCACCAGACCAGACAACTTTCCCTAGGCCAAGACCCAGGTGCCTTACCTTCCCACATAAACCAACAGACTTCCACTAATAACAGACAACACGAAGCATCCAATATACTTTACAATGCAACCTATAAACCACACAGCAAAATCCATAAAACTTGCAACAAAAATAAAAACTTCACATAAACCAACTGACTTTACACAAACCAACACACAGTAGACTAAGATAGACATACATCACCCAAAACAACAGAATTCTCACACAAAACAATGGCATCATACAGGCCAATAGATGTCATGGACACCACACAGACCAAAAAACATAACAGATCTACAAATGTCAACCACAGACTACATGTTATCACCACGCAGACCACCAAACAACACACGTACACCTACAGTCATTACATAAAGATGGATCAACAGATGCTGCACATGGAAAAAAGGACATCACATAGACTACCAAACATTACACACAGATTAAAGGACATCAGGCAGTTCACACAAGCACCACCGTACTTCACACATAGGCCAGTGGACAACATATAGACCAATAAACTTCATGCACAGACCAACAGACCACACAAAATAACAAGTCACCACAAAGACAAACAGATTTTACACACTGTTCAACAGTCTGAATGCATAGATCAGCAGGCTTAACACAGTCCAAGAGACTTTACACAGCTCAAACGCCACACAAAGCCACACATTCATCATTCAGAATTATGGAATTCACACTGATCACCAGATATATGATGCAGACTAACAGACACCACAAAATAACCAATAGTCATCACGCAGACCAACAGGCTTCACACCACCCTGGAGATTTCACATAGGCAAACAGACTCTATAAAAATATCTAGTGTCATCAAAAGACCATAGGGCTTCACAGAAACAAACAGACTTCACACAAACCAGCAAGTTTCATATAAAGATAAGCAGCAATCCATACATGCACAAAGACTTCACACAAAGACCAGCAGTCATCATATAGACAAACAGACTTCACACATATTAACATACATCATGTACAAACCAATATTCTTGGCACAAACCAATAGACTTCAAGCAGAGACCAACAGATTTCGCACACAGACCAGAAGACCTCGCACAAATACCAATTGTCATCAACAGACCAATGAATTTCACCCACTGATTAAATCATCACAGACCAGCAGACTTCCAATATAGACCAAATGACTTTACAAACAGACAAATGGACTTCACACAGAGACCACAAAATATCACAAATAAACCAAAAGACTTCACATGGACCACCAGTCATCAAGACCCTGCTTCACAGACAGACCAACAGTCATCTCACTGACCAGAAAACTTCATGAAGACAAACAGTCATCACACAGACCACCCAACATCACACAATGGCCAACAGTCATCCATCACACAGACCAACGGATTTCACACACAGATGAGCATACTTCACACAAATCAACAGATTTACCACAGACAAATAGACTTCCCACACAGGTCAACAGACCTTCATGCACAGAAAAACAGGCTTCATACAACCCAAAAATCTTTACACACACCAACAAAGTCTACACAAAGACCAAAAGTCCTTGCAGGACAACAGGGTACATATATAGACCATGGAGAACACAAAACATGAAGGTGCTCCGGTCAGGTAATGCAGTTGTAGCATTACTATTAATGCCAGTGACTCAGATTCAGGAGTGACCTTGAGTTTGGGTGAGATTGAGCATCTCTGAGATAACTCTCCTCCCTCAGGATGGGGATGCCCCATGGTTAGAGCATCAGGATGGTATGCCAGAGGACCTGGGTCCATTTCCCAGCAGGTCACATTATTTTTTTTTTGCTAAAATGTGATTGAAAATGCTTAGCAGTGGCTAATATTACACCAAAAAACATTTAATTGTTATCTTGATTATTCCTTGTTGCAGGACTTGTAATACCAGAGAAAGGAAATATGTCCAGGAAAGGACAGGTCTAATCATGTCAGCCTATAGCTCAGCGGTTACAGCAGTGGCACAGTAATCTAGGGGCCAGGGTTCAATTTCCAAAAGGCTACATTATTTCTTTCTCATTACATTTTATAATCTAAATTGTTTAGCAGTGGCTAATACTACACCAAAAAACATCTAATTGTCATTTCAATTGTTCCTAGTTGCAGGATTTGCAAAACCAGAGAAAGGAAGTGTGTCTGGGAAGATTCAGGTCTAACCATGTGAGCCTATAGCTCAATGGTTAGAGCACCAGAACACTATTCTGGGGACCTGGGTTCAATTCCCAGTATGTCACATTAGTTCTTTCTCACTACAATTTGTGATCCAGTTGACATGCAGCATCTCATTTTCAGTATTATCCTGCTTCTGCATGAGGTCCCCTATCTCCCAGTGGGAGATAAGCACAGCATACGTACTTAAACTACCCCCAGTGGGCAGGTGATGTGGGAAAAAGAGAAAACAAGCTACAGTGAAGATATATCAAACACACTGTCTCAGTACCTGTGAATGTATTCCATTAACAACACTATTTCTGTATTAAATATTTATAGGACATAAGACATTAATGAATGACCAGCACTGGTACACATGGGTGCAAGGCAAAAAATAAATTATTCCTTTAATACGGGTACAACTTTAGCAAATATTCAAGAGGATTCTGCAGTACCTATGAAATGCATACAGTAAAACTGTTCATAATAACTTTCTTCATTTAACATGTCTGTTAAATGTTTTCAACTGTAGTGCATTTAGAAAAGTCGCATTAGGAAGACTGCGTCATAGACATTTTGTGACACATGGTTAATAGCTTACCTAAGAAACTGTACAGGTAGAAACACCCATGTAAAGAATAAGCATCTTTCTTACTCACCAGTATCTCAGCATGTGAGGGGTTACTATAGTTATGATCCTGTGCATAACTGCACTATGTACCCTCTTTCAGAGGTACAACCACATATAAAAATAGAGTTAAGATCAGGAGCAGCTGCCAGGAAAAAAAGATGGGTTTCAGGTAATAGCCTAATTCAATAAATTGGGGTTGGGGGCATGTCACCCATTTCATCCCTGCCCAGTGGTTATGCCTATGCTCTGTATCTTATTCAAGAAATGTGGCTTTCCATGTTTAATGCACTCTTTTGTTTTTCTCTTTCTGCCTCTACCCTATTCCCCACAGGGACTCAGATTATGACGACATCGATGAAGATGACCCATTCAACCCTCAGGCACGTAGGCAGACATCACGTGTGACAGGCAGGCCCCACCTGCCCAGTTTCTATAGCTACAGCAGTAGCTGCGGCAGTCAGAACAGCCTGCGTGTCTCAGCCCCGCCCATTTCCAACGCCCCCGTCTCACAGTACATGTGAGTAGCCATGCCCTGCAGCAACAGCAGGATGGGAAGGGAAAAGATGTTTCTTAGAGACATGGTATCCATTAATCCTACATTTGTGGTGCTCTTATTAGTGGGTCTGCTACCTCATTATTTCCATAGTTTCAAAATGCGAAGCATGAGAGCCAAAACTGTCAAAGCTGTGTGCTGGTTTATTGCACCCTTCAAGTCATGATAAAAGTCACAAGATGCAGGAGAAGGGTTCAGATCCAATCCAAAACATTTTGTATGTACCTGTGTCCTTGTCTGAAGCTGCCAACTTCAATTTGTAGGTGGGGCTTTCTGCCTTTGTTGGTAGGGGAGGAATTTTATAACTATGACCTTAACTTTTGTGAGTGTGGCTTTAATCTTGCCCACTTTACCTAGAGGGCTGCTCTTTTCATGGCCATCTGTACATCTGCATGGCACATACCACACATTCAAAGGATGTGTTACCCTTACTATCAGCTACATAGGGTTGAACATGGGATCCAAGAGTTTCCAGACTCAACAAATGAGGTAAACAGGGAGGGTTGTTACCTTTATTTATTTATTTTTATTTATTAATTTGTTAACTGGGTAAGAGACACTGGATCAAAGGCCCTTTTTCAGGTCCGACCCAGGACACAAAGTCATAAAAACAAGATACAACAATTAACAGACAATACAAAACAGTACACAATAACAATAATTAAGTAAAACAATCACATAAATATTTCATCAAAAGGAATTCTTTCAATTTTTTCTTAAAGCTACCAATAGATGTAACCTGACGAATATTTAAAGGAAGTGCATGCCAAAAAAGGGGACCAGCAATAGAAAAGGCACAAGATACAATTCTTAGTTTGGACAATTCAATGACCAGTGTAATACCATCAGATGAACGTAAACTAGGGGGATTGCTTCGCAAACTGATCAGATTATTAAGTGGAAATTGAGATCCAAGAAAAACACTTTTAAAAATCATACAACCAAAAATATATTCAATTCTAGCCAGGAGAGACATCCATCCTAACCTAGAATACAATACTCAATGATGGACTTGAGAAGATTCCAAAAGAACAAATTGACAGATGTTATTATAGCTACCTTCAAAGACTGCAGTTCCCTACTACCTAACCCCAAGTAAATATGAGAAACATAATCTTAAAGCGGTAGTATTGAACCAACAGCTATAGTTTTTCTAACTTCAAAAGAAAAATAATCCTTGTATTTGTATAGCAGACCTAACCTTTGATTTATGGTACGAGTTACTGAATGGACTCGGGAAGAGAAGGTCAAACCAGGGTCCAGCAGGACACCGAACTACTTGAAAAGTAAAACCTGCTCTATAGATACCTCTTTCTGATCAAACAAACATATTGTTAGATTATTACTAAGCATTCCCTTAGTTCTAAAAACCATAGATTTTGTTTTTACAGAGTTTAAAACTAATGAATTACTCGAAAACCAGGAACAAACCTTTCCAAAATCGTAACTTAAGGCAACAGTCAGCTCCTCAATACATGTACCTTGGGAATAAATTATCAAATCATCTGCGTACAAAATGGTTTCATATTTTGTACTAACAGAAGGAAGTTCATTTACAAAAATAGAAAATAATAAGGGGCCCAAAATGGACCCTTGAGGGACTCCACAATCAATCTAGGATACATCTGAAACACGAGAACCAAACACTAACAAATTATAAATAATTTGTTTAATAATCTCTTAGCCAAGCTACAGCTGATCCATAAAAACCCAATACTTTTAATTTCTGACAAATTAACTGGTGTTCTAATAAATCAAAAGCCTTGGTCAGGTCTACAAACACCGCCCCAGTCACATGGCCTTTATCAAAGCCTCTTAGGGCAGTGTTTGTGAACCTGACCAAGGCTGTACCAGTACCATACTTCTTGTGAAAACCATGCTGATGTGGTGAAAGTAACCCATTTAAGGTAAGATAATCATTTATTTGATTTGCCACTGCTCTCTCCAACATCTTGCTCAGAGGATTAAGAATTGAAATTGGCCTAAAATTGTCAGGTGAAACTGCATGTGCTTTTTTTGGAATAGGCACTACTTTTGCCTTTCTTCTTTGCCAACTTCCAATCAGATGGAAACTGACAATACTCTAAGGAAAAATTAAAAATAAAACAGAGAGGCTTAACTATATATGAGACTGCAAGCCGCAAAAATCTCCCATCCAACCCTCCCCCACAGTTACTATATTTATTAGGAAGACTATTTAACAACTGTAGCATGTCTTCCTCAATAATCTTCCTAAAACTAAAAGATGGCCTACCAATCAACCTGGGGTCATTCTGAGCTTCCCCACTAACCATCTGAAAGCCAGTACCTCTGCATTTAGATAAATCTGAAAATTTTTGGTTAGGTAGGTTGGCAATGCCTATAGGATTGGTAATATCAACTTTATCTACTGACAAACTACAGATGTTTGATGCTGATTTAGGGGAAAGCAAAGCATTTATATTTTCCCAACATTTTGGGGGATTTGCCCAATTACTCTAGATTTTATTTAAAAAAAAATCGTATTTTGTTTTCTGCACTAATTCAGAAACCCTATTCCTAATACTACGGTACTGATTCAGAAGATATAAGGATGGATTGCCCTTATAGGACTCCCACAAAGCATTGTGTTCCTTAATCAAAGCTTTAACAGTGGGAGTGAATCACAAATTGGGGGCTCCTCTGAGTCTCAAATTCTACACAGGGATCAAACAGTCCTGAACTGGGAGAAGCTGATTATAAAAGAAATCCATTACAAGATCAATATCTGGAAAACTAAAGTTGGATCAGTAATGTGCTGAGATAAATCATAAGAAGCCAACAAAGATTCAAATCCCCTTTTCAGACTTTAAATTCCAATTTAAATTTATATCATAGACTTTGACTTTGACAGCAGATAAGGACTGCTTGGCCCATCTAGTTTGCCTATTTCCCTACCTACAGGATAGGCCGCAGATCCTAGTTAACCAATAGCCTATTTCTTCCTACCCCCCACAAGAATTGTCTTATGTCTGTCCCATGCATTCTTGAATTCTCCCACAGTTTTAGACCCCACAACCTCCTCAGGAAGGCCGTTCCATGAATCCACTACCCTCTCTGTGAAATAACACTTCCTCACATTGCCCCTGAACCGCCCCCCCATCTTTAAATTGTGTCCCCTTGTTCTTGCAAGTCTCTTTTTCTGAAAGATGCTACCCTCTTGGACTTTGTTGATTCCACTGAGGAACTTAGAAGTTTCTATCATGTCCCCCTCTCCCTTCTTTCCTCAAGGGTATTATACATATTAAGCTCCTTTAGTTTCTCCTCATATGGCTTCTCTTGCAGACCCTGCACCATTTTAGTTGCCCTCCTCTGGACTGCCTCTATCCTGTCTATGTCCTTGCGGAGATGGGGTCTCCAGAACTGGACATAGCACTCCAGATGGGGTCTCACCAACTGTCTGTACAGAAGGATAACAATCTCCTGTTTTCTGCTGCTGCTGCCTCTCCCTATGCATCCCAGTATACACCCAGCCCTCCCTACTGCCTTCTCACATTGCTTGCTAACCTTAAGGTCATCTGATATGATTACCCCCAGGTCCCTTTCCTTTTTTGTTGTTGTTACTACCTCCCCTCAGTTGTGTATTCTTCCCCTGGGTTCTTGTTTCCCAGGTGCATTATTTTGCACTTCTTTGAATTGAATCCTAGCTGCCATACTTCTGACCATTCCTCCAACCTTGCCAAGTCCCTTCTCATCCTTTCACGACTCCTTGTGTATCAACCCTGTTGCAGATCTTTGTGTCGTCTGCAAAGAGGCATACTTTTCCTTCCAGTCCCTCTGCAATGTCACTTATAAAGACATTAAAAAGGACTGGACCCAATACTGAACCCTGCGATACCCCACTTGTAACCCCTCTTTCTTCAGAGTGGACTCCATTTACAGTTACCTTCTGTGTCCTGTTGTCCAGCTAATGTTTACCCAGGCTACCACCCTGGAACCCACTCCCAGGCTGGTTAATTTGACTATTAATCTTTTGTGTGGGACTGTGTCAAATGCCTTGCTAAAGTCTAGGTAGGCCATGTCCACAGCCCCTCTCTGGTCTACTACTTTGGTCACCCAGTCAAAGAAATCTGATAGATTCGTCTGACATGCCCTTCCCACTGTGGACCCATGCTGCCTTGGGACTTGTGCCCCACTGGCCTCTAGGTACTCAACTATTCTTTCCTTCAGAAGTGACTCCATCACTTTTCCTACCACAGAGGTCAAACTGAAAGGTCTGTAGTTTTCTGCCTCTGTCTCGGTCCCACTTTTGTGAAGAGGAATCACATCCACCTTCCTCCAGTCCTCGGGTACCACACCATCCTCCCATGATTTATTAAAAAGAGTAGCCAGTGGTTTCACTAGTTCCCTTCTTAATTTTTAGAATTCTGGGTGAATTCCATCAGGTCCCATTGCTTTGTCCGCCTTCAGTTTTAGGAGTTCTTGCAGAACCCTTTCTTCTGTGAAAGGACTGGGATCGACCCCCCTATCAAGAGTGCTTCTGTTAATTGGATTAGGCACTTTCCCCTCCTTTTTTGTGAATACTGAGCAGAAATATTCGTTCAGTATTCCTGCTTTTTCACTGTCCCCCTCTGTCCACCCACCGTTCATTCTATTCAGCCTCACTATCCCTCCCTTTGTCTTTCTACGCTCGCTGATGTACCTATAAAAGGTTTTATCCCCCTTCTTAACCAAGTTGGCTATCTTTTCCTCAGTTTGGGACTTTGCTATTCTGACTTTCCTCCATGCTTCCTTCTGCCTTAACTGGTACAGTTCTCTGTCCTGCTCCTTCTGTGTTTCCTTATACTTCCGGAATGCTATCTTTTTCTTCCTGACTTTCACAGCCACCTCTTTTGAGAACCATAGTAGCTTTTTCTTTCATTTTGATTTGTTTATTTGCTTCACACAAAGGCTTGTTGCCTCTGTGATGGCAGTTTTGATGATTCCCCATTGTTGCTCCACAAATTCATTCTAGCCTGTTTGCTAGTGCTTTTCTGAGGCACTGTCCCATCTTGCCAAAGTTTTCCCTCCTGAAGTCCAGTACCCCCGATTACGGGCATTGGTACTCATTACCCTCCATTTCCTGATGGCCTTACTCCTTTTTGCCCCATCTCTGTCCTTCTTGCCTTTGTCACTTTCTCCATTTATCCCTGCCCTTCTCCCTATCGACACCTCTATGTTGGTGTTTACTGCACTTACTACCGTGATTTTTTGGGGGGCTAGGATTTTCCTGCTCCTTTCAGTGCCTCTCCCTTGACTAGTTTAAATGCTTGCCAATGAAGCATTTAACCTATCACCTAGGATCCTGGTTCCCCCTGGACAGATGCAGCCCATCATGCCAGTATAGGCTTGTATCACCCAGGTGAATCTTGTCCCCTTAACAATGAAGCTTAAATCTCTGAGCTCCACACCAGTTTTTCAACCACTAATTGAATCCCATGGTGCGGAACACCCTAGCCTCTCCTACGCCATAGATGGACTAAAACAAAATCATGTTGTAGAAAATAGGGAGCATTTGTATCCAAATGTTCTTTTAACCCTGTTTGGCCATAACACAGTGGGTTATATAAATTTCCAATGGTAAGCTGCTTAGCACCACCCAACACAACTTGAAGTAGTAGCCACTCACTTTCAAATGAACCTTCACAACTTGATTTAACAAGGACGGTATGTAAGGTGTCCTTATAACAAACAGCTACACCACCCTGCTTCTTTTTCCCCTTCCTATCTTCTTCACAACATTGTACCCAGCAATAGCACATGATTTATCAGATATTGCTAGCTTTAACCAGGTTTCTGTTACAGCTAACAAATGTGGCTTATAGATCGATGTACTCCAATCCAGCTAACTTGGGAAGAAGACTCCTCATGTTAAAATGCAAAATCCTAAAACCATGAGAATTAGAACAAACGTAGGCTGGATCATTAATAAAAGCATCCTGGAATACCACTATTTTCCGGTCCAGGATTCCTCTCAATATCGCCAGCTTGCAATAACAATAATGCTAACTTAAATCCCTGTAAACATTTCTTAACAAATACATGGCTATAAAAATATATGCCATGAGCCCCTATACAACCACAGGCAAGTATAGAAAACCTTTGACTATGCAGCATCAAACCAGCATCAAACCAAACTCCACTAATTCTCTGTCTTGAACTAACCAACTAGACATAACAAAATCTTTAGGGCCAAAAGTATAGGCCTCCTGTTGTTTACCAATCAATAACATTGCCCCATCACAGACATATAACCCTCCCATGAGTAGTATGACCCACCCCATAACCACATACTTAGACCCCATATTTTTGTTTGCTTTTGCAGCACATACCAACAAATAAATGTTCTTGTTTCCACTGTACTCTACTGACCCCCACTGATTCCCTTTACGAGTGCACCTTCCTGCACTTCCCTGCCACAAGCCACCGTGTCTATGCAGTGCTACTGATTTTCAAGCTTCCCTCCACAGCCAATCAGGCTGCCACCAGCAATCGGAAGGGAGGAGGTGCAGCCAGGGGATCTGGAATCAGGTGCGTAAGTACATGCAGATGGAACGTATGTTCCTGAACAATGTGGAACAATGGTGGAACCTTGATAATAATGAGGAAGTAAAAAATGTCATCCTTTGTTTGGCTGCTGAGAACCAGTTGATAACTCTATAGAACCCTCTGAAGCTCACTGTAGAGCAGCTCGTTGTGATGGATCAGGGACAAAGGGAAACTGGGGATAAACTCTGGAAATCATGGGGAGCAAAGCAATGTAAAGCAAAAAGCCTTATGAAGTCATCTTAGGTGTTACATTTCAATAATGATTTTCCACTATGATGATAGGCTGTGGTCTATTCAGGTCTGGGACTGAATGAGCACAGCGCATGAATAATCCTGTCACCCCAGATGGCTGAGCCCTCTGGGTGAGGGATTGAATGAGCATGGAAACTGAATTACTCTCTAACCTGCTAGAGAAGGGTGGTCCCTTCTGGTGAGGGACTGAATGAGCACATAGCCTGAATAATACTCTCAGACACAGGAGATGGGTAGTCCATCCTGGTCAGAAACTGAATCGCCCACTCAGCTTTGGAGAAGGGCAGGCCCTCTATGCCAGAGATGGAATAAGCACAGAGGCTGAATTACCATCCCTGCCCCAGGAGATGGATGGTCTATCCATGTCAGTAACTGAATTACCATTTCAGCTTTAAAAAGGGCAATCTCTCTAGGTAAGAGACTGCATTGGAACCGGAAACAAAAATAACCTCTCTAGCTCCCTCCCCATAGAAACCTCTTTCCAGGCCAGATACAGAAGTAAAGAGACTGAATTTCTCCTCCCCCAACACAAAAGAATAATTGTCCTTCCTGGTTAGGGACTGAGTAACCATGAAGAGTGAATTACCAGTTCTTGCCAAACCAAGTTGTCATTCCCAGTCAAGTAGGACAAGTATGAGAAGCATTTTTATAACTCTAGGGGAAATCTGCACTGTACCTGAGCCATTTGTACATATTCTGTGGCTAAACAAAGAAGACTGATCTTCAGTGCTGTCAATCACTCACCTTTCACTAGTACTAAATTCATTACAGCTTCATGAAGCCACAACTGCACAGAGCCACACTAGACCTGGGGAATGAAAAAGGATACTGTGTCTTTAAGAAATAACTTCATCTAGGGTGAGGAAACAAGGTCCCAACCTCCACTATCACCTTTAAGAGCCTTCAACCTCAACTAAACAGATGGGTCAAAGCTAAATGGGTACCCATTCCCCTCTGTAGACCATAGCCAATTTCATGCATCAAGACAATGCAGCTGCAGGGCAGAGTAACTTCAAGAGGTCAGGTCAATCTGGCTGCCTTTCTACTGCTCAGCTGAGACTGGCTCAACAAGGGTTACATTCAAATGTTATGAAGGGTGAGTCGGAGGGGTGTGGGTGGGGGCATGGCAACTGACCACCCAATTGTGCCAGTCACTAAAAATTAACTTATATATACTTTACGGTTGCAAAGGTCTTGAAGGATTGTGATTTATATTGTCACTGGAGAGGAGCAAATGGTCCAAGCTCACAGATTACAACTCACCTTTAAGAGCCTTAAAGGAAAGAGACAGACCATATACAGTTTGCAAATAGGTAAGCTATGAGTATATTGTCTTCTGCCACCTGTGGGTGTCGATATTGATAAGTATTGGAACTCTGCTTCCTCACACATTACCACCCTCTATCTACTATTGCTGCCCTTACCCCCTTATGCAATCAGTAAGGCTCTTAAACGTGACTGTCAGATTTGGACCTTAGGCTCCATCCCAATTAATAACGTTCATGCTGTGGTATAACTAGGGTTGTAAACACAGAAGGAAAGCACATCAGAGGTTCATACTGCTCAAGCCCATCATTTATAAAATAACAAAGTTCTAGCACCTCACAGCATACTTCTTACCCTTTTATCACCTAAATGTGGGCCACTTTCTCTCAAAATGTAGGGAAAAGAGGCAAAAAGTAAGACACATTGTCAGATTTTAGAGATATAATCCAAGATTGGTATAGAAATGTGTGTTTTAATGTTCACAAGGTTTGATTTTCTTTAAGTAATGATTTTTTTCATGTTCATTACCATGAAGTGTTGCTTTAATATTTTATAAGTAGAATGTCAGGCAGTGAGATTCTGTGAGATAAAATGAAGGAATGACTCCTATAATTTGGCACAGTTTAGAGGAATGCCTCATAATGGAATACTTCCTTACAAAAGCAGGGTCTGAAATATTTACCTGAACCAAGTTTCTTGAAGGTTTTATATTTGTATTTTAATTATTTGTTCCTAGAATTATAATACCTTTGAACCAGAGGTTCATTTACAAGGTTCCACATCACAAACATTCAGGAGGTGAACATACAAATATTGATTTACAGTTAAGATGCGAGGATGATCAATTTAACAAAGGACAATATAAGCGTAAGCAATATGTTACAAAATAAGAGAGCACAGTAAGATGCCTAGTGTACATATTCAGTAACAGTATGAATACAGTACAGAATATATCATGTGTGAGGAGAATAAAGAAAAAAGAGATGGGAGGATGCAGTCAGATTCTTTGACTTTGTCAGTCAGGGCTCTGAGAGAATGGAAGGTGAAGGAAGGGGGGAGTAAGGGGTAGAGAGAAAAGAGGATAGGAAAATAAGGAAAAGAGAAAGAGGGGGCAGTCACAGGGGAGGGGCAGTCACAGAAGGTCTTGTCAACAGGGTGAGGTGGTTGGGAGTGAAGATAGGGGAGTAGAAGAGGTGCAGAAAGAGGTGGAGAGAAGGATGGGTGGTGAGAAGAGAAGGGTAATAGCCAGTCATGAGAGAAATGTAGGCTGTACATTGAGGGAGCACAATGGAAGGAAGGAGCTGTGTCTAGCCCTTGGGGGAGAGTCACAACTGCTTAGTAACGTGAGGTGTTGGCACAGTTTGAGTTTAAAGGAGTCAGAGGTGGGGGTGTTTAGGATCTCAGGGGAGGCTATTTAGCCATGAGGGGGCTCTAAACCTAAAAGATCACTGTCCCTGGACTGTCTGGCAGTAAGGGACCAAATAGTTCATAGAGGACACTCTGCATGTGTTGCAGGGGTTGGGGCTGGCAGCAGAAGGGGTAGGATGCATGGCAGTGTTTGGCCAAGGATGATTTTCTTTTGCAAAGAGTCAAGTATGGTAGGTGATCCTACTTTTGAGGTTCAACCAGAGGGTTTATACGTAAAGGTCGCAAGTGTGAGTGTACCTGTGGGCTCCCCTAGCCAGCTGACATGCCTTGTTGAGAGCAATGGAGATTCTTTTCAGGGTTGTATCAGAGCCTGTGTCACAGATTATTAGCCCATAATCAATGATGGAAATGACTGAGCTGGATACAGCTAGTTTGAGAGTTTCAGAGGTAAGGCAGTGCCGGTGCCTATAAAGGATGCCGTATGAGAGTTTATAGTTTTGGAGATTAGGTTTATGTGGACAGAGTAGGACAGGGTGCTATCTAAGGTAATACCTAGATATTTGAATTCCTTGACCTGCTCAAGGGGGAGGTTTTGGTTATTTAGGTTGGTTAGGCAGGTTGTTTAGTGTCAGCTATGTAGGTTAGTGAAAAGCATCACTTTTTTTTTTTAGTTCAACAGCAGCCTATGTTCACTGAACCAGCATTCTGCCTCCTCAAAACCAGTTTGAAGGTCATGGTTGACTAGGGTGGGGTCAGTCTGGGAAGAGAAGAGAACAGCATCAGAATCATTAAAACTGAGGTGTGAAATAATAATAATACACAGGTACCATTAGTCTTAGCACCCTCATTCTCATTACAATCCACCTTGATCCCATTCCACTGTGTTTAACCGTCAGCTTCTACCAGCAGATAAATCACAGGAGAAACTGATTCCTGGTTGAAAACTTCTGTGATTAGTCCTATAACAGGATTAAAGGTGAGCTGGCCCTAAACCACAAGGCACAGAGCACACAACGGGATGCAGCTCAGATCCTGTAATTGCTATCAGACCAATAGGGTGTGGAGAGATTGACTTCTGGTAGGAAATAGTGTGATTATTTCTATTATGCAGAAGAGACTGATTCCTACATATAACATTACTACATATAACGTGAATTGGTTAGTCAGTCAATCAGTTAGTTAGTGATATCCGATGGCTGACCCTTAGCACCCATTGATTTCAATGAAAAAGGAAACCTTGATTTCTAGCCTGACATTTCTTCTGTGAATGATACATGACTGACCAATTAATTCACACTCTGTTGTTTAGTAAAGTGGTGTCATTTCTGTGAATAACAGAAGATTGGCAGGTTAATTCAAACTGTTTTTGCTGAAGTGATGTCTCACCCTACCAAAGCAAAAGTGACCTGCCTGCATCACAATCAAGAAAACACTGACCCCCAGCAACTTAATATAATGAGACAGCATAATTAAACAATAGTGCAAAAATACAGTGAGAACAACTAAAATTGACACTAATCATTAAAACTGTTACAGAAAAGAAAAGAAACTAGAGAAATTTCTTAAGTAGAAATGCCTAAATGCAGTCAGTGTTCAAACACTCAACAAACTTTTGCAACCAGCTCAAACAAATTAAGCAATAAAACTCTAAATAAAACATGTCTCATAGTAGGATACCAAACCTTTTTTTTATTTATTTTGTCAATTATCACATAAATACAAGCACACAGAAAAAAAAAATAACAAACATTATGAGATGCAGAGAAGGTATTTGAAAAATATCAAGACCAACCGTCCTGCCCTCCCTCCTCCCTAAACCCTCCCAACTAAAATATAGATATATGGAAAGAACATTTTATATAATATATAGTGCTTATTATATAATGCATGTATGGGTCTGCAAGGCAATAGGGCCAGGCAAGCCAACTTCACCTAGCGTATAATAAACTACCTTTACAGTAGTTATACAGTTCGTTATACACCTCTGAGATGCAAACCTTTTTAAATGTGTTAACCCAAATTAAGGGTAGATTGAGTTAAAAGATCATAAATCTTTCCCCATCTGTTGTAAAAAGTAGTAGCATTGTTATGAAATCTATAGATTAATCTGGTAATCTGTAAATTAAACTGAGTAAGTATAGTCCATTCATTTAAGCTTAGATTCTCTTACTCAATCCAGTGTTTAATGATTAGTTGTTTTGTTGAAATAGCTATTAGTGACAAAGTTGCTTTATTGGCCGTACCTTTAACTTTTTCCAGATTTCCAAGGATGCAAGACTGAAAATTGAAGGCATCATTTAATAATAACTTACTTCCTATGCTGTTTTTAACCAAGCTCTATATCCATTGGGCCTTGGGACAGAACCAAAGAATATGGCTAATTTATCCCTCTGATATATCACATTTAATGCAGATGTTTGAGTCTGATAGCCGAAACCAGAAAGGTTTTTGCGGAGTCAGATATGCGTTATGTACCGTTTTAAATCGAATCAGCCTTAAATTATCTAGAGGAATATATTTATAAATATTGTTCCATAAAATGGTACAATTTTGTGAGGAATCTTTAATTTCTTTATTCCAGAAGGAGGAAATTATTGGGACTTTTGTGTATTTTGAAATTAGCAATAACGAATAAAGGTTTGAGATAGGATGGAATCTAGAACTCCCCTGTTGTAACTCCTTCGCTACATCCTGTATTTCCAGAGTTCACAGTTTAGGGCCTAAATAGGCCTTTATGGCTATCTTAACTAATAGTAACTTTGGTAGGTATTTTTGGTCAAATTCTCTTTTTCTACTACTTCAGTAAGAGGGATAAAATCCCTGTTCTTTAAAAACAAGGATGACTTAAAGTGTGTAGTCCATGTAAACCAGCTAGAAGAAATGGGCTTGCGATTTATCCTGAAATTTAGGTAATCCAAAATAGGATGGTTGCAATTCATTTGAAACTTTAGTCCTAGATATGAAGCAATCTGTTGATGGATTTTCAGTAATGTTCCCACAACTGAAAGCTTTATTTTAGAGGGGAGAAGATTGGGTCTAATATATAGCATAGCCTCAGGTAGTGTATTGAACTCTTTTAACAATCTGAGTTCTAAATCCACTCAAATAGGGGAATAGCTCCCTTGATCTTTTTTTTTGGGGGGGGACTAATCCATTTTATATACTTATTAATGTAATATATAAAAAGTAATTAGGTAATTTAATGCCCCCTTGTGCCTTGGGAAGAAATAATTTATCCTTCGCAATTCTTGGGAACTTTCCATTCCATATAAACAAGGCCATTGTTTTTCATTTTTTTACCAGAAAACCCAGTAAAATTATGGAATTAGGGCTGCCTGAACATTGGTAAAAACAAAGATTTCATGGAATCTGCCATTTTATTCTAGATCAGTAATTCTACAAAACTTGTATTTTTCTTATCATTGCTTCCTGTACTATTTTCAATTTGCTTTAGTTAATGCTGTATATATTAAGCCTTCTTTTATTCTGATTATTTAGACACATACTAAAAGAATGACAGCAGAATCCCAGTAAAATCTGGAAATTAGAGTAACAATCACTGGTGCAATTCCAGAATCTGAAGTATTGAAAATGGAATTTCAATGTTTTAATCATCGTAAATCAGTGGCCTTGCATATAAAGTTAGAAATTATTAAGCATAATTTAGTGCACCATTTTAAGGGAATGTAAAATTCAACATATTAATCATATGAAATATCCTTGGGAAGATATTCATTTTAACCAAGCTTATTTACCCCAGAATGAAATTGGAAGAGTTTGCCAAACATAGAAATATAGAATTTGACGGCAGATAAGGACCGCTTGGTCCATCCAGTCTGCCCATTTCCCTGCCTACTGGATAAGCTGCAGATCCTAGTTAACCAGCAGCCTATTTCTTCCTACCCCCATCCCCTAGAATTGCCTTATGACTGTCCCATGCATGCTTGAATTCCACCACTGTTTTTGACTCCACGACCTTCTCCAGAAGGCCGCTCCATGCATGCACAACCCCTCTGTGAAAAAATACTCTTAAATTACCTCTGAGCCTCCTCATCTTCAAATTGTGCCCCTTGTTCTTGCACACTTTTTTGAAAGATGCTACCCTCTTGGACTTTGTTGATTCCCTTGAGGTACTTAAAAGTTTTTATCATGTCCCCCTCTCCCTCCTTTCCTCGAGGCTATACATATTAAGCTCCTTTAGTCTCTCTTCATATGTCTTCGGTGCAGACCCTGCACCATTTTAGTTGCCCTCTGGACAGCTTCCATTCTGTCTATGTTTTGCGAAGACTGGGTCTCCAGAACTGCACGCAGTACTCCATATGGGGTCTGACCAGCTGTCTGTACAGAGGGATAATAACTTCTGTTTTCTACTGGTGATGCCTCTCCTTATGCATCCCAGTATCCCCAGCCCTCATTGCTGCCCTCTCACATTGCTTGCCCACCTTTAGGTCATCTGATATGAATACCCCCAGGTCCCTTTCCATTTTGTTGTTGTTAGTATCTCACCCCCCATTGTGTACTCTTCCCCTGGGTTTTTGTTTCCCAGGTGCATTACCTTGCACTTCTTAGCATTGAATCTAAGCTGCCATACATTTGACCATTCCTCCAACCTTGCCAAGTCCCTTTTCATCCTTTCCACCCCACCTTGTGCATCAACTCTGTTGCAGATCTTTGTGTCATCTGCAAAGAGACATACTTTTCCTTCCAGTCCCTCTGCAATGTTGCTTATAAAGACATTGAAGAGGACTGGTCCTAATACTGAACCCTGCGGTACCCCACTAGTAACCCCCCTTTCATCAGAGTGGACTCCATTTACTATTACTCTCTGTGTCCTATTTTCCAGCCAATTTTTTTACCCAGGCTGTCATCTTGGGACCCACTCCCAGGCTAGCTAACTTGTATATTAATCTTTTGTGTGGGACTGTGTCAAATGCCTTGCTAAAGTCTAGGTAGGCCATGTCCACAGCCCCTCCCTGATCTACTACTTTGGTCACCCAGTCAAAGAAATCTATCAGATTTGTCTGGCATGACCTTCCTGTTGTGAATCCATGCTGCCTTGGGTCCTGTGCCCCTCTGGCCTCTAGATACTCAACAATTCTTTCCTTCAGAAGTGATTCCATCATTTTCCCTACCACTGAGGTTAAACTAACAGGTCTGTAGTTTCCTGCTTCTGCCTTGCTCCCACTTTTGTGAAGGGGAATCACATCTGCCCTCCTCCAGTCCTCGGGTACCACTCCATCCTCCCATGATTTGTTAAACAGGGTAGTCAGTGGTGTCACTAATTCTACCCTTAGTTCTTTTAGAATTCTGGGATGAATCATCAGGCCCCATTGCTTTGTCCACCTTCAGTTTTAAGAGTTCTTTCAGAACCCTTTCTTCTGTAAATGGGCTGGTATCAACTTCTGTATCCAGTGTGTTTCTACTGTTTGTTCTAGGTACCCCCTTCCTTTGTAAATACTGAGCAAAATATTTGTTTAGTATCTCTGCCTTTTCAGAGTCTCCCTCACCCACCCCCTTATTAAGCCTCACTATCCCTCCCTTGGTCTTCCTTCGCTCCTGATGTACCTATAAAAGGTTTTATCCCCTTCTTAACTGAGTTGGCTATCTTTTCTCGGTTTGGGCCTTTGCTGTTCTGACTGCCTTCCCAGCTTCCTTTTGCTTTAACTGATACAGTTCTCTGTCCTGCTCCTTCTGTGATTCCTTGTACTTCCTGAAAGCTTTCTTTTTCTCTTGAACCTTCACTGCCACTTCCTTTGAGAACCATAGTGGTTTCTTACATCGTTTAGTTTTGTTTATTTGCTTCACACAAAGGCTTGTTGCCTCTGTGATGGCAGTTTTTATTATTCCCCATTGTTCTTCCACCCCTCCTTCCTGTCCATTTGCTAGTGCATTCCTTAGGCACTTACCCATTTTGGCAAAGTCAGCCCTCCTAAAGTCCAGTACCTTTGCCTTTGTATGGCTTGACTCTATTGCTGTGTTTATTGTGAACCATACTGTTCGATGGTCGCTAGTTCCCAGATGGCTACCCACTTCTACATCTGTGATCCTCTCTTCATCTCCATTTGAGAGAACCAGGTCTAAGATTGCTCCCTCTCGAGTGGGCTCCAATACTAGTTGTCTAAGGCATGCCCCCTGTAGGGCATCTAGAATAACCCCACTCTTCGAAGTGGCTGCGGCAACTGCACTCCAGTTAACGTCTGGCATATTCAGATCACCCATCAGCAATATCTCCCCTTTTTTTGCCATACTAAGTATACTTTCTATCATTTCCTTGTCCATTTCCTCCCCCTGAGAAGGAGTCTGTATCACCCCTGTGCGGATTGTGGTGCTATTGCCGGTCTCCAAATTTACCCACAGTGCTTCTTCTCCTCCCTGTTTTCTCTTTTGTTCTGTTACTTTGATTTCTTCCCTTATGTAAAGAGCTACTCCTCCTCCTCTTTTACCCTCTCTGTCTCTCCTGTAGATAGTGTATCCTGGTATGTTTACGTCCCAGTCATGGTTTTGTTTGAACCATGTTTCTGTGACTGCCACGATATGCAGATGTTCCTCCTCCATCAAGGCCACTAATTCAGGAAGCTTGTTACTCAGACTACGTGCATTGGTACTCATTGCTTTCCATTTTTTGATGGTTTTACTTTCTGTTGCAGCATCCCCCACTGACCTTTCTACCTCGATCTTTTTCCCATTTAGTACCCTGTTTTGTAGGGAGAGGCTGGGATTTTCCTGCTGCTTATCAGTGCCTCCCCCCTTGACTAGTTTAAAAGCTTGCCAATGAAGCATTTAAACTGATTGCTCAAAAGACTTGTTCCCTTCCTGGACAGATGCAGACCATCCTGCCAGTATAGGCTGGTGTCCCTCAGGTGGAACCACAGTCCCCAATGAAGCCAAACCCTGTGCTCCACACCATTTTTCAACCACTCATTAAACTGCATGGTGCAAAGTACCCTTGCCTCACTCATGCCATTTACAGGCAGCACCTCTGAGAAGGATGCTGTGTGTGCTACTTGTCTTAGGCCCTCCCAGTTCTACAAAGTCCTTCTGCACTGCTCTAATCTCATGTTGAGCCAAGTCATTTGTCCCTGGGTGGACAATGATGTCCAGCTCAGACTCCCGTGCAGCTGTTCCCGTGATCCTGAGGATGCGCTTCCTGTCCCTCCAAGCCATGGCTCCAGGCAGGCACCTTACTTCAGTTTTCCCAGCTCCCCCCAGTTCTATCCCCCTAATAATTGAGTCTCCCACCAGGAGCTGCTTCCTTTCCTTGTGGTTTCCTCTGCCTCCTTCCTGTGGGCCTCCAATGTGACAGGTGTCCTCAGCCTCCTTAATCTCCTCCGTGAGTGCATCCATAGGGGAGCTGTGCTCCCCCAGAATGGTGTATGGATTGTGGAGTGGAACAACTGACTGGGTGTGCCTCTGTTCCACCATCCTCACCTTCCCTGAGCCCACTGTGGTCCACTGCTGTGCTTTCTTTGCAACCTCTGAGGTAGTGGTGGTGGCTCTGGTGCTCCCTGGATGGGGGTTCCTTCCTACCATCCAGTCTGGCCTGGGGAAGGTTCTTTACTGCTGTCCAGAGTGGCTGAAGACGGCAACTTCCTCCCTCAGGGCAGAGAGTTGTCTACAAATAGGGCAGCATCTCAGCCTCCAGAAAGACTCCCAGAAGACTGCTGCCCCACAGCTATTACATTGCACTACTCCCCACATGATTATGTACTTTTTTTTTGTGTGTGTGTGATTGGTTTGTTATATAGAAATATATATATATTATACAATGTGTATGTGTATATTTTCAGTGCTATGTGCTAGAGAGGATATGACATTGATATGCACCTTGCACTCTTGAGTAAATTATGTCAGAACCCCAGGTATAAAGGAACTATTTCCAGGGGTGGGTGGGGTGAGGGGTGGGAAGAGGTTGGGCCTAAACTGTGCCCTCACAAAACAATCAGCTAAGAGTTCTGATCCACCGCTGCGATGAGTGCCTTCCTGTCAGCAAGATACTATACACAACAATTTGACAGAGAAAATCCCCTGCTAATCAAACAGAGAAAAATCCAGACATCCAAGTCAGACACAGGTAAACCTCCCCAGCCCCAAAACAGCCTGGTGGTTTGTGCTCTGAAAGCAGTCAGCCCCAAAATAAGTCAGCTGTGCTTTAAACTCTTCCTGCACTGAAAATCTTAAGAAGTGTAACAAGACTGTCATTTCCTGATAATTGTAAATTCTTTATTTCACCTTTCAGATAGAAGCAGCCTCCACCTGCAGTATATCTGCTACAAACCAAAGACAATTGAAAGGTTCCCCTCCCTCTGTTGTGAGCACAACTCGCTTTCTTGCAAATCCTATGTTCAGTATTGCAGCTCCCAACAAGAGATAGTTTGACTAGGAAAAATATTAGCTGTTCTGATGAGCTTGCTATAAACACTTGCTTATAATACTATTGTTCTCAGGTCTGTTACCCAAGCTATTGGCTGATTAAATCTCTGTGATGTAATCACTTCCTGAGAAAGTTTGGAATTGCCTTTTAAGGCAAACAAAGATAAACACAGAAAACAGTTTACTGTCTGGGTCAAATACACGACCTGTACCTGCACTTATTTCAGGATTTGTGACAAATGTTTCACCCAGAGTTTAAAATCTTCCTGCACTGAAAATCTTAAGAATTGTAACAACACTGTCTTTTCCTGATAATTGTAAATTCCTTATTTCACTTTTCAGTTAGAAGCAGCCTCCACCTGCAGTATATCTGCTACAAACCAAAGACAATTGAAAGGTTCCCTTCCCTCTGTTGTGAGCACAACTCGCTTTCTTGCAAATCCTACGTTCAGTATTGCAGCTCGCAACAAGAGATAGTTTGACTAGGAAAAATATTAGCTGTTCATCTCATCTCATATCTCATCATCTCATATCTTGTTTACTTGTTATAAGTAGGTCCTCTAAATTTAGTTTAATCAGTTGTGAGTGATCTGACGTTAAATAAATACCAAAGTATTTTAGTTTGTGAGCTGACCACAAGAGACCTAAGGTGGATTACCTTTTTTCTAATATTAGAACAATTTAAAGTAAAGCTTCCATTTTTTCTATATTTAAATTATAATTACAGAAGATATATTCTCGTATAGTCATTTGTGCAGCATGTATAGAGGAAATTGGGTTAGAAACATGCAGTAGGATGTCACTACAGAAGCAGAAGTTTTAAAATGATATTTGCCAACTCTATGACCAGATAATGCTGGGTTCAAATTTAAATAAAACAATAAAGGTTCTAAGTATAAATTAAAAAGAAGTGGAGGTAAGAGACAACCCTGTTTATTTCCACAATACAATTTTATAGCATCTGATATTACACTATTGCAAAATAGTCTAGTAGTAGGAAAAGAATAACAATTGTTTAGCCAATCAACAAAAGTATCCAAAAATAAATAAATTTTGAAAGTGTAAGAAAAAGAAAATCGTGACTAACCCTGTCAAATGCCTTCTCTGCGTCTAGGGACACCAGCACCATTGGAGCCCTGGAGTCCCTGGATGTGGAAAAGACATGAAAAAGCTTCCTAATATAATCTGAATTCTGCCTATGAAAAATAAATCCTACTTGTTCCCTTGAAATTAATGGCTGCCAGACCTTTTTAATTCTTTGTGCCAAAATCGAGGTAAGCATTTTAATATCGTAGTTTATCAAAGGGATTGGTCTAAAGCTCCCTACTCTGTTTCTTGGTTTACCAGGCTTAGGAAGCAAGCTCAAAAGAGCTTCCAGAAGAGAGATTTCCACCAGTCCCCTGTCCAGAATAAAATTATAGAGTTCTTGCTCCCTTAAATGTTTTATAAAAATTTGCTGTAAACCCATCTGGGCCTGGAGATTTATTAAGTGTTGTTTCCTATAACCTCCTCTATCTCTTTTTGATCAAGTGGTTTTGTCATTTCCTTGGCTTGATCTGTCGGTATTGTCTGACATATGAATTTGCCTAATAGGCAATAATTTCTACTGAAGAAGGTGGAATATGCATTGGACTGTATACAGTAGTTGTGTATAGTATTTTTGGAATTCCTCCAGTATATCTTTGGGGTCAGTCTTAACCTCATTGGTGTCTTCCACAATAATCAACTCTGTGAGTCTTGATTATTCTTGAAATTTAAGTCTGTTGGCTAATAATTTACTAGGTTTATCCCTTAAATATATGTATTTGGCTTTAGTCTTAATTATAGTAAATTCAGTTTTCTCTTTGGTGAGGAAAAATAAATCATTTTTATATTTTTGTAGTTGCATTCTTTCCTGTTCTGTTAAAAGGTTATAGTCCTTATTGTCTAGGACATCTATTTTAGCAGAAATTGCCTGGATTTTTTCTAAAGTTTTTTTTTTTTATCTTTAGAGGCAAATCTGATAAATTCTCCCCTAACAAAACATGTAAAGGCTGCCCAAATGGTATCATATTTCATGACAGGATTTAGATTTTCTTTCCAAATTTTTTTAATTGAGAGATTGATGTAATTAATAATGTACTCTTGCCTCAACAAGGTGTTATTTAACCTCCACATCGATCACCTTGTATAACTCAGGGTAGTGAGATATAAGATAAATTAGAGAGTGGTCTGACAAAGACTTTCCCATAATATGTGAATCACGCACTTCTTTCATCCAGAATTTAGAGACAAGAAAAAAATCTATCCTTGAATATGAGTGGTGCACTGGGAAATAAAATGAGTATGATCTTGTTTCTGGGTTTAAAGTTCTCCATGAGTCAGCCAAGTTGCATATATTAAGTAATTCATTTAGTGCATGCATATCTGAATGGAGAGATGCACTGGGAGGATTCAACCTGTCCAGTGTTGGATCCAATGGGATATTCCAGTCCCCTCCAAGAAGTAATTTAGATGTTAAGAAGGGGGTTAAGCTTAAAAGAAATCTCGCTAAAAATAGTGAAGAATTTTTATTTGGACCATAAATGGAGCCAATGACAATTTCTGTCTGCCGACACTTCCCTGAGATGATAATGTATCTACCCTCAGGGTCCTGCACAATTTGTGCAGGGATACAATTTAAAGATGCATCCACCAAAATAGCTACACCACATTTTGATGTGTATTTTCCTGCCCCAAAAGTCTGGGAATAACCATAACTTTTAAGAAGGTATAATTCTGAGGCTAATAAATGAGTTTCTTGAAGTAGTACCAGGTCATATCTTATTGTATAAATGTATTGGAGAATTAGTAATCTTTTAACTCTGAAGTGGATATCTTTAACATTCCATGAAGCAGCCTTCATCTGGATTGCCATATTGGAGTATTATTTAGTATTTGAGCAATATATAAAGGTTGACCTCTAGTAATAGCCTAGCCCTGCCCATTGCCCTACAGACCCAGTGATCCCCCTACCCAAAACATATTAACCCCAAATAAAAAAAAATAAACATACAAAATGTACTATAGTACCTGAAAGTGGAATACAAATTGTTGTTAAAACTATTACTCCCTTCCAGTCCCTGGGACTCATCTCCAAAAAGCATTTAAACAGTAATGAAATCCAGCAACCCCCCCCCCACCCAGTAACTCCAACCTAATATAACTAGTAAAACTACATTGCCAAAGTTATATTAAAGAATACCCTTACTGAGAACTATTATGTAGTGGAATTATATCCCTATAATAAACTAATATAAAAACATTAAAGATATTAAGTTATTAAACTCCATTTTGCTAGAGACTCCTAGATCTTTAAATTCACAGACCCTCAAAAATAAATTTTACGAGCTGAGTCCTAGGAATTTTTGTAACAAATGTGATCTAACTAAAAGTGAACCAATTAGCTTCCAATATAATTCCTAAAAAAATGATTAACTGTGATAAGCAAATGAAGTAAGATTAAAAGTAAAAAGGACCAGAGCCACCTACCCTAAAAAGACGATATACTAATTCTGAGCCCATATATAAAAAGAAATGTGCCTGTGGAGCTACACTATTTCAGAAAGAGGGTGCTATTGTGGTCAAGGTCAGAACAGAGGCACCAGAATGAGGTGGGTGTCCAAAACTAACCACTCCTTGCATGAGCCATACCCTCAGATTACCCCCAGTGAACCTTCAACTGTTGTACTGACCCAAAGGGACATCTGCCCAATAAATAAATCATCCATCCAAATGAATTAAATTATATAGGAACATTGAAGAGTGACACAGCATCACCATAGCCTTAAACCCCTGTTTAACAAGGTTATTACCGGCCCGGTCTCGGATCTTAAAATGCAAAGCAGAAATGACATGGTATCTGCCTCCTCCTGAACCTGTTTTGAACTTGGAAAAAAGAATGACTGGGGCTCACCCTATTTAATGAGTGGGACTGCCCTATAAAACTTAAGGACAGACCATATCATTCCTCAGGTTACTGAGATGGTAGCCAAATGATGTAGTACTATAGGTCTTTTGAAAAGATCCCTATCTAACTGGATAACAAAATAAAAAATTGACCTCATGCTCCAGAGTCCTATTATACAGCTCCAAAAAGTCTCTGTCCAAAGGTATTACTGATGGACCCTGAATTAAGCATTAACAATAAGTGATTTTCCATGTTACACCCAGGTAAGTGACAGCAGACATAATCCCTTCAATAAGGCCAAATGTTAAAACATAATAATTATACCAATCTATCCATTATAAAATAATCCCTATTTAATGGGAAATTAATGGCAACAGACTGGCTTTAATCAAATAAAAATTAAAGTTTACCACATAGTTGGTCCACTGAGAGCAAAACCAAGGATCTCCAGATCCACGCAGTGAAGAATCAGTTGCGCTTAGTAACCTGCCCTATCTAATGGGAAGGTTATAATTCAGCCCCAATCTCTATGTACTACTATCATTTTAACAACCTCTAAAGATGACCACATTGACCCCTCAAGGGGGCAAGACTGATGTCAGCATACACCAGCCAAATATAACCCCCCCCAAAAACAACACAAAAAAAAACTTAGAAATCCTTTGGTACGGCTCCCTGATCATTCTTATGATGTTAAGTATTCCAGACTATTCCTCTATCATGTAACAACCAAAGTTCTTTATAACCATAGTTGTCCCCCATGTTAACCCCAACCTGAGGCAATTGGTGACACATTCATGAAGGGGAACCCGACCAGGATCTCAATCAAAATATGCATAATATTTAAGTTCTAATAGCCGATCCGACAGATAAATTGTTTCGACCTTACTGGTGTAAGATAGATTTAAAAAAATAAACACTCACCAAGAGGTCTCCTGATAGCAAACAGAACCCCAAACAGCTTTACTCAGACCCGAATCTAGAAATCAGGCCCAAACCTTTTGATGGCGCAGATATATAAATGAAGGACCTGCTACCATTGCCATTTATGCTGTGCAGAGTGATCAGATTATATTAAATCACCTTATCAACTGGACTTTTCAACATTGCTGGGAGTCAGCCCTTCTCTATAACCCATTCAGCCTATTATCACTCGTGCCTGCCCCATTTTCCCTTAAAGACCTTTAAATTAAATACTTCTCCAGTAGTTTGACTAAGATTAAATCAGCAAAATTAACTTGCATGTCATTGCACTCTGTGATGTGGTAACGTTAAGGACTCTATGAAACTGCTCGAATCTCTGAGCTAACATACCTTCGGTAGCCTTCCAGAAAAATCTCTGGCCTGGCTCATTTATTTGAGCATCCATAAGCTCCTGTTAAAATTAAGTTAAAGACTAACCAAGTAAACCAAACTCTTTAAGAGGTATAGCTTAAAACTTTAAATTATAAGTATGCTAATTGTCAACGATGAGTAGAGGAAAAAGGGGGCCCTACGATGCCGGTTCGACAAGAAACACGTCGACCGGCATCACAGTGCCAGGCTCCATGTTGACCATGAGTTGCAGTTGGCATGGAGCCATACACACTGGTGTGTGTGATTTCATTGGGAGGGCATTGCCCCCGAACCCTTCACATGGGGGGTTCTGCCCTCCACATACCTGTACTGTTGGATTCTAACTCCAGGTCGGAGTTAGTTCGGGAAGGGGGTGCAAGTCAGAGGAAGGGGTTGCCTGGTCCCAGTGCTACTTCTACAGTGGCATTACGCTGTTGTTGATATCAAAGCATGTCACCATAGAAATGTTGCTGTTCAGGGGGTATACCAGAAAAAGGGTATCCTCATTTTGTTTTCCCCAGATCATCTAGAGCTTAAATATTATTAAAGGAAAATAAAGTTCCCAAATAACCATCATCAGCAAGGTAAATGGTTTGGTTCAGAGTTTATCCTCCTTATACTACCCCCAGTAGACATTTAGTTTCACAACATAACTCGGTAATAACAATGAAAATACCCCAGTAGAGCATCAGCCTTTTTTAACCAAGTCAGGAAATAACTGGCTCAGCTGAAATTGTGCTTGTTCAGGAGTGACAAAGAAATGGGCTATCCCATCTTTGTAAATGGAGAGTCTTGCTAGATAACATACTAACATACTATTTGCCAGCAGATTAGGCCTTACGGTCTATCGAGTCTGCTCGAACCTTAGATCCTTAGTTGGGTGCCGAGACCCTCCCATCCCTTGTGCTCCAGAAACCCCTATCATCCATGCCCACCACCCTGGGACAGGCCATCATCTGATACATCCACTTTCTGTGTCTGTCCCACCCTCTCTTGAAGCCTTCCACTGTGGATCTCTGAACCAGCTCACCAGGCAGTGCATTCCAAGGGTCCACCACCCTCTCAGTGAAAAACCTCCTCCTCTTTCCCCTCACCCTTCCACCTTCCAACTTCAAACCATGCCCTCTGGTGATACCTCCCTGCTTTAGTCTAAAGATCCCCTCCATGTTAACCCTATTTATTCCCTTGAGGTACTTGAAGACCTCAATCATGTCCCCCCGTCTCTCCTCTCCTCCAATGAAAACAGGCAGAGCTCCTCAAGTCTGTCCTCATACATCAAATCCCCTAGCCCTTGTATCATCTTTGTTGCCCTCCTCTGTACCCTCTCCAGGAGCTGTATGTCCCTCTTAAGTCATCCTGAATTTAATTCCAGCTGATATTAACTTGCTAACAGTCGAGGTGAAATTTCTTCTGCTTTGCCTAACTTCTTGAGGAGGGTCTTGGGAAATAAGAATCCTTTTCCCATCCCGGAACAAGTCTCTGGTGTCTTTTAACATTTTTCAGCACATGGACCTTGTCTAAATAGTTTAGAAATCTCATGACAAAAGGTCTTGGTGGTTCGTCTTTTGCAGGTAGGGGTCTTAAAGCTCTGTGGGCCCTTTCTCTCCTGTACGAGACTCCATTGAGAGATTGCTTGGCAACATTTTCACATAATACCGTGACAAAGTATATCAGGTCCGACCCTTCAGAGGATTCTGGAAGCCTGTAGACCACCACTTTATTCCTACGTGATCTGCCTTCTAGATCCTCCAATTTTGATTCAAGATTATTAATCTTGTGTCGTATTGCTGGAAATTCTGGTTCAGTTCTGGTTTTCCACTCCTCAACTGAAGAAATACTGGTCTCTGCATCGGTGAGTCTATTGTTAATTTTGACAGTTGCCCCCTGCATTACTTTAGAATCATCCATAAGGACAGAGATAGCTCCTTTTGGTTCTTTTATTTCATCCGTAAATCTTTCTTCTGAAAGTGGAGTACTGCAAGAAGATTCAGCCGCTTTCTTACCTGTGGCTTGTTTTGAGTATTCTGAGCTCCCTTCTAGGTCTGGTGTCAGCGGCAGGGTATGTTTAATTGGATTTTTCATCTCTGTTTCCATATTTTAAGTGGGTCTTGATGAAGATATGATGAGCTAAATGCTTAAACCCATATATTATTTAAAAGTTGATGGATAAGCCACTTTGGCGAGAAAAAGGATTTGTTTTAATTAGATTAGAGTCCAGAGAACAGCGAAATGCATCTCACCTCGACAAGCTCATCACTGGAAATTCTAGGCTACCAAACCTTAAGCAGTTGCTATAAGAGAACACACACTGGCAGTTTTGAAATAAATGCTATACTAACTTAAGTAAAGAAGACCTACAGTACATGTTTGTAGTGGAAAACAAAGATTGCCTTCCAAAGCACTTGGATCCAGCAACACAGAGAAAATGTATTCCAGAGCTAACAATCAGCATGAGGTTCGCTATACATACAGAATACATAATGGAACTGCAATGAAATAACACATTTATCTCCTCTAGTGAGTGTTAATACCCATAACTCACAAATGGCAAAGCTATGAGTTCGTGTGGAGATACAGTAAATGTGTTGTTGTACTGCAACATATTATGTATTTTATATATACCACACCAATTGTAATATTTTTTACTGGTGTTTTACTTTGTTTTAGCTTAAAACTGCCTTTCTCTATCTGGTCCATTGTTATCTATGTTCATTTCCTTATTCTAAGTGGAAAAAAATGTTATGAGTCAAATAAATTGTGTTCTATGAGAAATAAATGGCTAAGTAAAAATAAATATGTCAAAATAACATGATTTATTTACCCAATTTATTTACCACTGGTGTGGTGTATATAATGCTCTATTACCCGGACTAGAGCCTGATATCTGCTGTATTTCTCCAGTCTCTTGCACTCTGTTCTGTAAATGCTTTTCTTCCTAACCATCTACTATAACAGACATGGGTGCCTGTGAAAAACTTGGTAATTTCATGTTGTGAAGTTAGAGATTGAATAAGCCAATCAGCCTTCAGTTTCGTGGTTTATTCTGCCCCATGCTTCATTTAATGAAATTACCACCAAGTTTTTCAAAAGCATTCATGCATAATTCTCAGTCAAATGGTTAACCAAGAAAGGCACACTAAGCTGTGACAGCTCCTGTCCAGTTGCATCCTGGGGGCTAGGTTGTATGGACCTGTTTTACTGACAGGAAGAATGTTTATCAGTACACTGGTAAAACTGCCTCCATTACAGTAAGTGTAGTTGGATCTTTAAAGAACCAGTGGAACCAAAACAGACAGACAGGAAAATGATACAAATTTTAAGTGGTCAGTTCTAACTTTTTATTTCTGAAATATTTTTCTTTTTCCATTTTGCTCATTAAAGAGTCTCCTATGTGATAATGTTGTGCTGGATGTGTGGAACAGCTCTGAGCCTGGTAGCTGACATATCTATCTCTGTCCCCCTCACTGCATCATCAGCATTGTGATCTCACTAACAGTGACAACACAGGTGACTGGCCTGCTAGCTACTGAGTGGCTGTTCCTGAGCAGCAGTGATGGCACAGTCAGTGAAGTCACAGTGCTGATAATGGAATGAGAGGGACAGAGCTAGACATGTCCGCTGCTAGGCAGAGTGCTGTTCTACACAGCACAGCTACTAACATCAGGTAAACAATCTTCTAATTAATCAAAGGAAAAATAAAAAAAAGTACCTCAGACGTAAGAGGGTAATGGCTGACTGCTTTTAAGAACTAATATTAGTTTCAGGCAGTATGCTAACTCTTTAAGTTTAACCTTTACATTCACTAGAGAGGGACAGATGGGACGTTAGTTTAATAATCACATCACATGGATGGCATCTCAACAGTGCAGCACCCTCCTAGTGCTGTACTACAGTGTCAGTATAGGTTATTAGTTCAAGTTCCTAACATGGGACTAGAATCCGCTGCCTTCTGATCTTCCAACCACAGAACTGAGCATACAATCAACTAATCAAAAGACAATGCATCATTGATATTAATCCATTTAACAACCAGGACTTGACTGGAGGAAAATAAAAATGTGAAACCCTGTAACTCCAAAGTTACAGTACTTCACGGTAGGAACCCTCTATATCATGCTTTAGAGCTGACTATAGGATTTCAGTGTCCACCATGATTAGTCAGAGGGTTGCTCTATCCAATCAATCATTAGTACATATATTTTATTCTATCTTATGCTCATTTTATTTTCAATATAACCAGTGACTGCTTTATATGTTCTGTTAAAAGGAGGCAGTAGTGCCAGTCATTGGGCCTTTCTACCAACAATGTTCATCTAACTAAGATTGTCTGGGCCATACATTGGTACATACAGTATGTTCAGGCATTGTGATACCATATCAGAAAGCTTTGCCCGACCCAATGATGCACTTATTACTTTTTGAACAAGAGAATAATTGGAACATAAATCCAGATTTGTTTTTAATACTAAAATATGCATTAAAACTAATAATGATCTGCACTGCTCTGGTTGAGTGGCATTTCATGAGTAGTGGTCCCACTAATACTATGAAGACTGATGCCTAAAACCGACTTTGTGCATTTTGAAGATTAAAATGGGACAGTCAAACCTATCAGATGGAGTAGGGGAAAGCCAAACTATACGAAGTAATTCAGGGAATCATAAATAAAGGAACAAAAAATGTAGTGCTGAGTCAGATTAAATACACGCTGAAAACAGAAAATACAGCCATCTTTAGGAATTATCTATAAGGAGAAAAGTAAGCATAAATAGTGTCTGCATCATGCTGACCCACAGGGCCACATATATAGTGACCAAACTTGTATTTATTGTAGCCATAATAAGGAATGGAAATGCAAAATGTGTAATAGTAGTACATAATAATTGTTACATATATATATATATATAGAGAGAGAGAGAGAGAGAGAGGGAGAGAGAGAGAGTTTCCATAAAAAAGCCATCATATATTTCCCAAGTATATAACGTCACTGTTCTTAAATGCCATATAATCAACCACCTAGCCACAGCAATCTTAATAACTGTCTATAAATAACTTAACATATATTAACACCTAAGAGACTGTAAATTACTGTATTGTAACCATAACAATTGTAACAAACCATCTTAATACTTTATTAACACATGAAACAACCACCTTATTAATGCATTAATAAAACGTGATACAAACACCTTTATTAAAACATGAAAAATATGCCTCATTTACAAATTGAAAAATGCACCATTAACTAGTTAAGCCCTATACAAAGTAAAACCCTACCAAATTAACAAAACAAAACACCAAAAAGCAATTATTTAAATGCTTGCACAGTTTCTGCCTAAAAATACCCACTCCAATTTTTTCCAAACATGTACTGCCACAAACCAAATGCTAACTGAATAGGGATAACTCATACCAAACACTAAAGGCACACTGAGCACAGCCTTTACAGAACAGCAACTAAAACCAGTTCAATCCCTCATCGTGAATCCTCAGTGTAGGATATTGCAATTCTTCAGTGTTCCTTTATATGCTCATCCACTTGCAGGTAAGTAAAGGAGGAGAAATTCCTTCATACTTACCGTAATTTCCTTTTCTGTTAGCTCCAACGTTGTCAGTGGGGAAGGCAGTTAATACGTATGGGTAATTTGCTCCCCAGCTGGGGTACTGGAACAGCCCAAGAATGGCAAAATTAGCATAGAATCTTAGGGACATGAACATTCCAAATGCATCATCACCTCAGGTTACAACAGCGAAACAGTGGCACTCAGGCCATCACTTATGGTAAGACCTTGGAATAAGCCACGAGGGCCACCTTACATACCCACAGCATTTTAGTTGCCCTCCTCGGGACTGCCTTCACTCTGACATGTCCTTCCAGAGATGTGGTCCCCAGAACTGGACATAGTACTCAAGGTGGAGTCTTACCAGCGATCTATACACGGGTGACACCACTACCCTCTTTCTGCACATGATTCCCCTTCCTACGCATGCAGCATCCCACTAGCCCGCCCAGCTGTCTTGTCACACTGTCTGGCCACCTTGAAGTCATCCGGTATGATTACCCCTAAGTCTTTTTCCTGTGTAGTTGTTATCACTTCCACTCCACCCATTCTGTACCCCATGCCCTAGTTTCTGTGCCCTAAGTAAATTATTTTGCACTTTTTCACATTAAAACCCAGCTGTCATATCCTTGACCAATCCTCGAGTTTTCTCAGATCTCTGCTCATCCTTTCCATACACACCCCAGAGTGTCCACCCTATTACAGATTTTGGTGTCATCCCCAAAGAGGCAGACTTTCCCTTCTAGCTCCACTACAATAACACTTATAAAGGCATTAAATGGAACCAGTCCTAGTACTGATCCCTCTGGCACCCCGGCCCCCCAAGTCATGCTCCATTCCTCGGAGTGAACTCTGTTTAACACCACCCTCTGTCACCTACCCCCTAACCAATTTCTTACCCAGTTTACCACCTTTAGACCCACTCCTAAGCCACCCAACTGGATTACTAGTCTCCTATGTGGAACGGCATTGAAAGCCTTACTGAAATCTAGGTAGGCAACATCCACCGCTCCACCCTGATCCAGTTCCTGTGTCACCCTCTCAAATAAATCCATCAGATTAATTTGACATGTCCTCACCATGTGAATCCATGCTGTCTCAGGTCTTGCAACCCATTGGATTCAAGACAGTCCATAATCCTTTCCTTCAGCAGTGTTACCATTAACTGTTTGACCACTGATGTCAGGCTGATTGGCCTATAATTGCCAGCCTCCTCTCTGCAACACTTTTGTGAAGTGACACTACATCTGTCCTCCGCCAGTCCTTCAGAACCACTCTAGTTTCCAGTGATCTGTTAAACAGAACTTTCAGAGGAGCACCCAGTACCTCCCTGAGTTCCCTCAACACCCTTGGATGTACCCTGTCAGGCCCCATTGCTTTGTCTACTTTCAGATTAGCAATTGCCTTCAGGACTCTCTCCTCTGAAAATGGACTAGTGTCCACCTGCCCCCCCCCTTCAAAGCTCCTGGGACAACCCAGCTTGAAGAAGTACAATTACATCCTGTTTTTTTTTTTTTGCTTGTTTTGTTGTTTTTTTTTTTGTTTTTTGCAGACCCTCCCCTTCCCCTTCCTCTGTGAACACTGAACAGAAGCATCTGTGGAAGGTGCCTTCCTTTTCCTGACCCACCATACAGTACCCCCTTCCATTTTTTAACCTTACAGTTCCTTCCCTGATCTTCCCTTTTTCTTTTTTTTTTTAACTCTATTCACTGGGGACCAGGGCATCTCTCAGGAATGCCTGTGCAGCCTACCACCTCTACTTCCAGCCTGAAACCACCTTAGCCACCTGGGATACACATTGCTGAGTCCCCCTCCTGGACCTCGGATCCATTCAGCCCTCTGGATCATGCCCCAGGGAAGGGCCCACCTCTCCCTACCTGGCAGCCTGTTCTGGTATTAGAGGAATGGTCCTGGTCTGATTGAGGAGCCTGGGAGAGCCGGGGGCAACGCTGGGGCCTATCCTCTTCACTCTTTATATCAACCAAATTGATTCTGGACTGCTTGCAGGAAACACTAACCTCTTCGCAGATGACACAGTCCTCTACACAACCAACCCCTCTCTAGACCTTGCACACAAGAAGCTGCAGCAGGACTTTATCATCCTCCAACATAACCTGCTGAATCTGAAGCTTTTATTAAACGCCAAAAAAAACAAAAGCCATGATTATCTCTCCACCCCCTCCCTCAATAGGGGAACACCTAGTACCCCGCAGATTACCACCCTTCTTGGTGAACAGTTAGAGTTAGTGGATACATTTAAATACCTGGGAGTCTGGCTGGATAACAAACTAACTTTGGTGCTCATCTTAATTACTTAACAAAAAAGCTAAGGCAACATCTCGGTATATTTTACCGCATAAGACATCTACTCACCCTGGAAGCCAGAAAGTGGTTGGTTCAAGCAACCTTCCTTCCCCTGAATGACTACACCGACTTCCTATACAGTCATTGACCGCAGTATGTGCTCCAAAAGCTTGATACACTCTATCATTGTGCTTTGAGATTTGCTCTTGGCTCACCATTGCAGACTCACCACTGCTTGTTGTACCAAGCATTAGACTGGCCGTTCCTCTCCATGAGGAGGCAAATAAATGCCCTTATATAATTCTACTAGGCTATGTCTAACAAACTACCTCCCTATATCTGTGACCTGTCTGAACCTTCAAAAGGTGCCTATAGACTAGATAACTCCCTTATCCTTTTTGAGCTACCACGGACAAGGACACGTCTTGGCTCAACTGCTATTAGCTCCTTCCTACCAGCGCTCTGGAATAACTTGCAAGAAGTACTTAAACTCTCCCTTCTGCCTAGCCCCTATATATTCAGACAACTGCTCATCAGATGTCTGAAAACAGCATGGACTGCTTCAGGTAAGCACTACACCATGACTGGGCAGTCTTTAACTTCCGGATCTCTTTGGCCTTCTTATTCCCCCTGTTGTCCAGCAATCCTCTATGGTAACCCCCCCGACTTTCCTCCCTCCCTCACCATGGTAACTCCCTTGAGGGGCCTCACCAAGTAGACTGCCCTCTTCCCTCTCCCCTATATGTCTTTCACCCTCCCTTCACACTGCCCACCTGTGTCCCTCCTTCCTCTCCTCCCTTTGTACTCTACAGACATCTACCAGTATAAGCCATATTCTAAATGTTGTGTTTTTGTACTCATCTTACGTGTTTTACTACAGTTTATACTGATTGTGTATCCTGTATCACTCTGTATTACTGTATGCTATATTATGAACTATTGTGTAATGTAAACAAATGTATCCTATATGTCCAGGACCATCTTGAAAATGAGCTTGCTCAATGATGTAACTGCCTAGTTAAATAAAGTATGATTGATTGATTGGCCCAGCTGCATTATGTGGGTCGTAGCTCCTGAAGCCTCAGTCACCTCCCCAATTCCACCAGGGTTTTTTCTTGTTTATTTCCCCTGGAAAGCGGCATGCGGTGATCCCAGCGTGGCTCCCTCCAGCCCTTGGCCGCTGGAATCTGCCATCGTTCTGCCCCCCGTGACACCCCTGCATGCTGTGCTTCCTCCGGTCTCCACCAGAGGTCACAACAGAGCTGGGAACTCCCCCTAACACTCCCTGGGACAGGAGAGAAATCCTCCGGACACTCAATCCACTACCTCCCCTGCCAACCACCAATGGCCCTGACTCATTCCTGAGCCCAGGTCGCTGGTGTGGCTCAAAGTGATGTTCAGTGCCTCAATCCTCAGCACCACCAGGCCAGCATTCCTCTTTTCTCTTACATACCTAAAAAATGTTTTGCCCCTTTTGATACCACCTGGCTACTCTTTCATAAGTTTACACCTTTGTGCTCCTTACTGCTCTCCCTGCTTCCCTCAAGTTCCCTTGATCCACTTCCCTATCCTCCTCCTCCTCCCTCTCTGTCTCCTTGTACCTTCTGAATTCAACCCTTTTAGCCTTTACTTTTTCTGCCATCTCTTTCAAGAACCATAGCAGTCTCTTTTTCCTCTTGCTTTTACTCACTTGCTTGATGCAGAGGTTTGTTGCCTTCACTATGTCACCTTTTAGCTTGGCCCACTGTTCCTCCCCCCCACCAGGGTCACCCCCCCCCTGCTGGGTCATCCCTGAGGCATTCACCTATCTTTATAAAATCTGCCCTCATGAAGTTCAGGATCCCTCACCTGTCTGTGGTTCGATTCCACAGTCATCCTTATATTGAACCACACCATACAGTGATCAATGGTCCCCAGGTGGCCTCCGACCTTGATGTCTGCAACATTGTCTCTGTTAGTAAGTACCGGGTCCAGTATTGCCTCATGATGAGTGTACTCACTGACTAGTTGCCTGAGGAATGCCCCCTGCAAGGAGTCCAGGATAATCCTGCTTCTAGCAGAAGCTGCAGCTGGGATGCTACAGTCTACATCTGGCAAGCTGAAATCCCCAACCAGCAGCACCTCCTCCTTTTCTGCCATTTTACCAGTGGCTTCCAACAGTATCTTATCTAAATCCTACCCCCATGCCGGAGATCTGTAGATCACACCGGTGTAAATAATGGCTTTGTTCCCCATCTCTAGGGTGATCCACAGTACTTCTGCCCCCCCCCCCCACCATATTCCCTGCATCTTCATCGCTTTTGTGCTTTCCTTCACATAAAACACTACACACCCTTTTCTTCCCACTCTGTGTTTGCTGAACAGGGGATAGCCTGGTATGGCCATATCCCAGTCATGATTTTCAGTGCAGCATGACTCGTTAATGGCTACTATATCTAGGTCAGCATCTCTATGATGGTTCTCTAGGTCTGGAATCTTATTTCCTAGACTTCTAGCATTCACTCACCTGACCTTCCAGATTTTGTTAGCACTCTGCTTATTACCTCCCCCTTTTCCTTTTGGCCCCCTCTCTGCCTCTCTCTTTTTTTTTGAACTTGTATAAATTTTTTTTATTTATAGTTTATCATACTAATACATCTTAGGCAGAATTCCATTCTTATTACATCACCATATTGTAGCAATTAATTGGCTTATATATCCATTACAGATTTTTTTGTTTCCCCCCCTTGCCTCACAATAATTGCTTTCCCATGTCCTGCCTTTAGTTATTATTTTCTTTTACAATACAGCAAACTATGACAGCAGTGTAACATATTTCTAAAAGGTAGATAACTACCTCACTGTCCTTTAACTACATAAACTTTTTTATTCAATGTGGATTTAATTATTTACCGCTTATCTCTCTCTTCCCCAAAACTACCTTGTTCAGACCTTATATTGCCTTTGATTTTCACCACCCCTGAGTCCTTACTATTATTTAATGACCCATCTCTTGGATTATGCCCTTTATTTCTGAAGCAGTTGTTCTAACACTGAAACACCTTCAGTCTCTTCAATATAGTTATATAATGGTAACCACCTCAAATTAAGTTGATCCACTTTAAGATTTAACTGTGCAGTGACCGCCTCCATGATTTTAATTTTCTTAATGTTACTCATCCACATACCTTTAGTCAACAGACTTTTTTTTTAAGCCATTGCTGGGTGATAACCTTAAGGGCTGCAGTTGCCAGTATATAAAATAAATATTTTTGGTTCTTTGTTCTAATTTCTATTGGGGTCAGAGTTAATATCACGTTAACCACTGAGAGATTTTCTTGAAGATGAAAAATATTTTGCACTGCCCGCATAATTTCCTGCCAAAAATCTCTAATCCGGGGGCAGTCCCAGAAAATATGCGTAAATGTCCCCCTTTTCCCACACCCCCTCCAACATAAGTCTGTAGAAGAAGTAGCATAATGTGCAGAGATCACTGGAGTAATAAAAAACCTGGCAGTGACCTTACACTTAAATTCTTTCCATCCAGGAGAGCTTGTGGTTTTGGAGATTCCCCCCATAGTATACCCCATTCCACTTCAGTTATTCTGGTGTTTAGTTCCTTTTGCCATTTATTCTCTATCTTGGCCACTAGGACTTTCCCAACATCTTCTTGTAGATCCTTGTAAATGAGTGAGAAATAACCTTTCTGATCAGCTAAAAGACTTTTTTGATGAGTGGCTATTAAGGGAGGGGGAGAGCGAGTTTTTAGGGCTTCCACCCCTACCATAGTGGAGATATAATGCCTGCATTGCAGGTACTTAAAAAAATCTGTTTTTATGAGATTATATTCTCTCTGCAGGTCAGCAAAAGATTTGACCTCTTCTCTCTCTATAAATTGGGTAAGATTATTCAACCCAGCCCTTCTCCACCTGGAAAAACAATTGTCTCCTTGATTGGCGGGGAATCCAGGGAGATGATCTAGGGGAATATACTCCCAAACCGGACTCGGGATCTCCCACCATTGCCGTGTATCTAACCAAAGCTTCAATGTATGTTTGGACCACCTGTTCTGGATTAGTTTGATATCTGGTTGAGTGGCTATCCATGGTAAAAATCTCAAGGGTATCGAGGGGTGTGCTTCTGCTTCCATTGAATACCAACCTCCACTTCAGTCTGCGTTTAGTATTTTGAGAATTGGAAGAACTTGTCCTGCTCTATAATAGTTATAAAAATTAGGTATCCCCTTCCCCCCTTGACTGTTGTCTACTGTGAGAAGCTCCCATCTCTTTCTTGGCCTTCTCCCCGCCCAGATAAATCTAGAAAGTTTGTGTCTAAGCTCCTTCCAATCTTTATGTGGAAAAGGTATAGGTAAATTTGTGAATAAAAACAGATACCTGGGTAATACATTGACCTTGGCAGTGTCAATCCTATTCGTAAAAGTCAAAGGTAGTGTTTGTCATCTGTTTATATCTTCAAAGATCTTCCTTTAAAGTAGCCCAGCTGATATAATCTCGAGATCCTAGTTGAAATTTGTATTCCCAAATAACTGATTTTCTCTTTCACCCATTTAAATGGGATCCTTCCTTAGAGTGTTGAGGATGGGGCTCCCTCTGTTAACATGATTTCAGATTTATCTTTATTTATTTTGAAACCCAATATTTTGCCAAAAAATGTAAGCAAATCCATCACTGGGGGAATCGATGTATCTGGGTCTGATAAATAAATCAAAGTATCATCGGCATACAAAGGTATCTTATTCACCGTTCCCCCGACCTGGATCCCTTTAATATCTGTTTTCATCCTGATTGCTTGGGCTAGAGGTTCCATAGCAATGGCAAGCAATAATGGGGATAATGGGCAGTCTTGCCTAGTACCCCTTTCAATTGTGAATCCCTCTGATAATGTCCCATTTGCCTGTACCCTGGCTTTGGGTTGTTGATATGCTGCCATAAGCCACTGCATAAAAGCACCTTCAAAACCCAAGTGAAGAAGTACTTCCTGTAAATAAGCCCAATTTAGCCGATCAAAGGCTTTTTCCGCGTCCAAAAATATCGCTACTTGGGGTGCTGTTGATTTACTTTCCTTACTAATTATATTAAGAAGTCTTCTGATATTATCGGATAAGTGTCTATGAGGAATAAATCCGGTTTGGTCTGGATGGATTAGGTTTCCAATATGTTTCTGAATTCGATTGGCCAAGATCTTAGTCCATATTTTAAAATCATGATTCAACAAAGATATTGGTCGGAACGACTCACAACATTCAAGGGGGTTGCCTGGTTTAGGGAGTACTGTAATGATTGCATCCTGCCAGGATGAGGGAATTTTATTGTCCTCCAAGATAGCATTCATAACAGCGGTCAATTCTGAGGTTAAGGAGTTCTTTAGCTTTTTAAAAAATTCGGCAGGTAGCCCATCAGGGCCCGGCGACTTACCGGTTGGAAGGTTCATGATAACCCCTCAAACCTCCTTCTCTGTAATGGGGGTTAACAACTCTTTCTTTACTTCTGGGGTCAGTTTGGGAAAATCCATAGCCCTTAAGAAATCCCCTGTGTCCTTTTTAACTTCTTTCGGGTTTCTATTTTCTGTATATAATAATTTATAATATTCTTTAAATACTGCAGCTATATAATTTGGTTTCACCCATTTTCTTTTATCTTTAGTGTTATCTAAAATAAATGGAACATATCTACTTGCTTGTTCTTTTCTCAACCGGAAGGTCAGTAACCTGATTGCCCTCCCCCCTCCCTCATAATACTTTTGGTTTGCAAATCTTAGAATGCCTTCTGCCTTTTCATTGTCCAACATCCATAATTCCTCCCTTTTTGAGTAGTTCTTTTAAAGTTCTTTTCCTTTCCTCTGGGGTAACTCTTATGTTCTTTTTCCAATTCTTCTATGGCTTTTAATAACCCCTCCTCTTTTTTCCCTAAGCTTTTTTTTTGCAGAAGCCAAGCTAATTAACTGCCCCCTTACTACCGTCTTCATAGTATCCCACCAAAGCAGGGGAGAGCAGTCTGACATTGGGGAGTCAATGGTTAAATTAGCAATAGTCTGCTCTATTTGCTTTATTGTCGATTTGTCATTGAGTAGTGAGACATTTAGTGTCCAGCTAGTATGTCTGGAACCTGTTGCCATCACCACTTTGACCACAACCGGGGTGTGGTCTGATAAGGTAAAAGACCCTATCTTAGATGATATAAAGTAATGAGTGTTAACCTTATGTGTCAAAATGAAGTCTATCCTCGAATAAGATTTATTAGCTGCAGAAAAACAGGTGTAATCCCTTTACCCTACATGCTGATATCTCCATACATCTACCAGTCCACCTTCCTCTAACCTGGCTTTGAATTTTTTATCTACCGGTTTTGGAGAGCAGGCTTGCCCTCCTGATCGGTCCATTGTTGGGCATGGAACAGCATTAAAATCTCCCCCTAATATCAAAATTCCAGAGGAAAGGTCCGCAATTTTCTGAAAGACTTCCAAATGGAACTTATCTGTTTCTGTATTAGGTGCATATATATTAACTATGTGTATCACTTGATCCTGAACCATTCCCGTGACCCTGATATATCTCCCCTCAAATACCTTGTCCACTTCCTGTATGTTTAGGGGGCAGTTCCTTTTCACCAGGATAGCCACTCCAGCTTTTTTAATCCCCCCACATGCCACAGCTTCCACTCTCCCTACCCAAGTTCTCCTGAGTTTTAAGTGTTCAGAGTCCAAGAGATGAGTCTCTTGCAGGAGAGCTAAGTCACAGTCCAATCTTTTTAATTCTCCCAGTAATCTGGTTCTTTTTACTAGTGAATTAATACCTTTAACATTGTATGAAATTATATTTAAAGAAGCCATATTCAGGTGTTAAGTTTTGCCAGAGATCCAGATTACATAGTTATAGATAGGCTGCCACGTACTTCCCCTTCCCTCTTCTGCCACTCTCAAGGTCTGATTTTGCTTCTTTGTGTAAAGCGGAAAGAAACCACGTCGAAAGGACAAATATAACTTTTACATTATTAAATCCAACACTTGTATAGCTTACTAAACTGTTTTAATTGCTTAATTAGCTCCAAATTTCCCACCTTTGACTTCCAAGGGAATTGTTAGTCAACTCTATGACCACTTATTATGCCTCTCCGATGTTTATGGGGTGTTGTAGCAAGTCCCCTTGCAGAAATGATTTGCTTATAACTTTCTCTTATGTGTAGATGCCCCTTGGTGCAAAAAAGAGAAAGAAAACACTGTGCTCTCCCCTCCCCGTGAGGCCCCCCCCAATTATGTTCTAGTCTTACATGCTCTTTTATTCCCCTTCCTCCCATACTTAATCTTATGTTCCAGTTCCATGTGCTTCACCCAGGAAGGACAGTCCCTTCACCCCCTCTCGTCGACTTGGGAATCAGAAATCCCCTTCTTTTCTTGTTTTCCATCCCTTCCTCCCTTTCATCCACATAAAGATGGGCAAACATCTGAAAGTTAACATTCACCTGCAAAACCCTTTTGCTTGCTTACTGTCTAAGGCTTAAACCATGGGCCTCCCCGCAGACCTCTCCATTTCAGCTCCCCCTACACCTTTCCAAGAGTTGATGTGGCTCTATCCATCCCCCACCACCAATTACAGTTTTATTTCCAAAGTTATATTTAGTCTCTAACAGTTATCTACATCTCTCTCTGGTGCTTCCAATGAAAAAAGTCCCTACTACATATATCATGATTCAAACCATCATTATCCTCGGTTCTTCGATGGCGACACGTCTTCCCTACTCGAGTCAGCCAGTTTGCTTCTTTTTTCAGCTCTCTGCAGTAATCTTGCAATGTACCCCATTGTAGATTTCGGATAAGAGAAAGGAGACCCTCTGTTCTTGTTCTTGCCTCTGGTTGCGACGCTCCACACACTTGCTCTCAACTGTTTTTCCAACATTTCACATGCTAAGTCAGGTGTTATAATCTCCAAGTTCTTCAAATATGGAACCACTTTGAGCAACGAGGGAAAAATCCTCGTACCATTTTCCTCTAATATTTTCAGTCTCGCTGGATATAATAATCGTGCTTTGATTCCCTTTTTCCCTCTTAGTTCTCTGATTATTCCTCTGGTTCTCTGTCTTTCCACCTGCAACACCATCGAGAAGTCTTGATCAAAGTAAATTACCATATCTTTGTACTTTAAGTCCTTGTGACGCCAGGCTTCCCGTAATATACACTCTTTTGTTTGAAAATGCAGCATTCTTATCACAAATGACCTCGGTCTCACTGTTGCATCTGTTGGCTTAGGCACAAGTGATCGATGGGCCCTGTCAATCATTAGGTCTAGGTCTGAAGGGATTTCCAGCGTGGATCTCAGTACTTGTTGAATAAAGTCAACTGCTGTAGCAAACCCTTCCTCAGCTCCTTCCAACAGCTCATGTATTCGAAAATTATTACGTCGAGACCTATTTTCCAAGTCTGCTAGCTTCACACACATTTCTCGGTCTCTTTGCATTAAGTATAATAGTAGGTGATCATTGCTTTCCTGTGTTTCAGTCAGTTCTTCCAGGTGCACATCATTTTTAGAGACTTTTTTTATCCAGGAGGCGCATATCTTGCCTTAAATCTGCCAGATCACTGTCACTCTTGTTCACTGTGGCCAAAATCTTTTGTAAAGTATGTTTTGTGCCATCGTTAGAATCCATTTCATCCTGCTCTAGCTCCACTGAGGAATCAGAAGCATATCATCTGCGTGCAGACAGGGACGCGAGGCCTTCTTGTGATCTGCTTAACAACATTTGCCTCATTTTGCTTTCATTGCAGTTGTCTGGAACCCTTTACTTTCAGGGGTTTTCCTGCCATCCTGAGCTTACTGCAAATGCCTTTATTTATTTTAGATTTCGTTCGATTAGGGGAGTCTGACGATTTTAAGGGGGTGCCCTCCGGGGAGCTCAGTTCCTCAACCTCTCGCCATTACGGTGATGTCACCGGAAGTCCTGCCCCTCTCTTTTTAATGTTTGTTTTCCCCTCCTTGTCCATTTCTATTACCATGCTTTCTTGATTAATTTGCACCCTGGGGGATTCTTCTCCCCTCAGGCTCTCCCTATTGTCTATCTCAGACTGTTTTTTTTTTGGGGGGGTGTCTGATTCTGCCTTCCTGATTCCTTCCACCACCACCATTGGCTAGTTTAAATGTACATTGAAACAACATTTAAACCATCCATTGAGGACTGTGGTTTCCCTCCCAGATGGTTGTAGAACATCAACCCTGTATATGTCCTCATTCTCCCTGGTGGGTCCCCAGTCCCCTTGGTAGCCAAACCCCTCGTCTCTGCACCATTGCTTCAGTCATGAGTTGAACTTCCTAGTGTGGAGAACCTTTTCCTACCCTCTGTCATAGACAGGCAGCACCTCAGTGAAAGCCATCAAGCATGCCACCTAAGACCACTCCTCAGTTACCTAAACTCCACCTGCACTATTCCAGCTTCTTCCCTAGCCCAGTCATTGGTCCCCATGTGGGTCCCCAGAGGTTCCCTAGTCACCCTCCTCTCTTCACTGTTCCTTCAGCCATGAGTTGAAGTTCCTGGTACAGAGAACCCTCTCCTCCCCACTGTCACAGACAAGCAGCATCTCAGTTAAAGTCATAGAGTGCGACACCTAATACCACTCTGCAGTTCCCTAAGCTCCCCCTGCACTACCCCAGCCCTGTCCATAGCCAGATCATTGATTCCCAGATGAACAATTACATCCAGCTCCCCAGAATCTCAGCGTGAATCTTACATTCCACCACTTACAAAAGCCTGAGTTAAAAACTTGAACCAAGTAGAAGAAAAAGATGGAGGAGGAGGAGGAGAGGCCTCTTATTTTGGATTCCACTTCTCCTCTCCTCCTCAAAGGAGGCAATCTTCTCCATTAGACAGATCCCTGGTTCGTTGGGTCAGTATTCTCCCAGAACCCCCCTGTATTCACCTTGTGACCTTCCATGCCACCAAGATGGGGGGGGGATCACCTGTCAGACAGAGTGAGTAATGTCAACTTGCTCTAGCACATCTGGATGTGCCTGTGTTGCCCTCCCAACCTGAAGGGCCCACTTAGGATTAGATGATACGAAGCTCTGCAGCAGGGTGGACATACAGGAAGGGATCACAGACATGGAGGAAGATCTTAGGATGCTAGAGGAATGGTCCAGTAACTGGCAGTTGAGATTCAACAACACAAAATGTAAAGGCATGCACTTGGGTAGAAGGAACCCATGCATGATGTAGTCCTGGAGGGGCAGCTACTAGAAGAAACAAAGCTGGAATGGGATCTTGGAGTCATGATCTCAAATGATTTAAAGGTAGGGAAGTAATGCAAAAAAGCGGCACTAAAGGCAAGCATCATCCTCGAATGTATTGGTAGGGGCACTACCAGTAGGAAGCGTGATGTAATCCTCCCACTGTACAAGTCCCTGGTGAGACCTCACTTGGAGTACTGTGTGCAGTTCTGGAGACCTCACCTAAAAAAGGACACAGACCATCTGGAAATCATGCAGAGAAGTGTCACCAAAATGGGGCAGGGTCTGCACCACAAAATGTACAAAGCTAGGCTCAGCCAGCTAAATTTATTCTCTCTCAAGCAGAGGAGGAACAGAGGATACATGACTGAGACATTTAAATTAGTTAAAGGGATCAACACAGTACAAATTAGAAATCTATTCCAGAACAACAGGGCTGCATGTACTAGAGGACACAACATGCGCCTGGTGGGAGGTAAATTCAAAATAAATGTTAGGAAGTACTTTTTCACAGAGAGGCTGGTGAACCCTTGAAACAGCCTGCCACCGGAGGTAGTGGCAGCCAAGATGGCCAGTGAATTCAAACAGGCATGGGATAGACAGTATAGTCACCTTAGCAAGACAAATTGATAGTGAGGGTTAAAAATCCAAGCAGACTAGATGGGCCACATGGTCTCCTTCTGACTGCCAGCAAATTCTTATGTTCTTATGTTCACAGGGACTATCTGGGGTCCCAGCCTTTGGATCCTCAGCCTAAACATCTTGATGAAGAGAAGCAGAAGTATGGATTTTGTGCAACTGAGGGTCTAGCCTGGAGAGGGAATGAATTAGACATGTTACACTGCATTGTACACAGACAGGATAGACTGACTGCAAAGGAAAAAAGGCCATAGCCCTCTGGGAGGTCTTAAATCTCATGAAATGATTTGTCCATGATAAGCCATAGTGCCGCCGCCGATCTGCCAAACCTTTTAAATGCTTGTCAAATATGTCATATTTATTTTTATTTATTTGTTTCTAGGATTACAAGTACCTTTGAGCCAAGGCTCTTTTACAAAGGTTCCACGTCAGTTTGAGACAATATACAGTACATTACAAGGTAATTTCAGTTTCAGACAGAATATACAGGACTGGCATAACATAACACGAGTGTACAAAGCTGCTAGGCTAAAATAGGTAGGGTGAGGAGGCAGTGCAGGGGGTAACAAGAGGGGCAGAGGAGGTATGAGCAGCCAGAGGCTGTTGTCGAACATAAAGAAGTGCTGTTGGTGGGGCTGGGGGGGGAGGAGGAAAGGGGAGGGTGAGGAGAAGGTAAGTGCAGAGCATGGTATTAAAAGACTAATGAATTGGAATGGAAAAGCTGGTTATGTGTGGCAGTCCCAGGTGCTCTAAGCAGTGAGGTAAAGCTTGTGCCTTTTTTTTTAAAAGCCCTAGCGAGGGAGAGGAGGAGATCTCAATGTGGAGGCTGTTCAGCCAGCTAGGGGCCCTGTAGGCAAAATATTATTGACCCAGGGAGGTTCTACAGCTTGGGATTTTCAGGAGTTGGGACTCAGAGCCCCTTGTGCAGTGGGGGTTATTGTTAATGCAGAGGAGAGACTGGACCCCAGGAGCAGTAAGGCCCATGGATATCTTCCTAGCCATAGTACAGGTTTGGTATTTTAGGTGATTAGACAGTTGGAGCCAGCCTGTTTGTGCATATAGATCACACATATGGGTTAGTCGATGGGATCCTGTAGTAAGTCGACAGGCTTCGTTGAGTAACGCAGAAATGCGTTTGAGGGTGGTTGGTGAAGCTGATCCATATATGATGAGGCCATAGTCGATTATGGAGACAATGGAGCTTTGCACTGCAATACTTAGGGCAGCTGAGGTTAAGCAGGACCTGTGCCTGTAGAGAAGGCTGAGACGTATGTTGGCGGCCTTAGCAACATTGTCAATGTCCCATAGGAAAGGTTACTGTCTAGCATGATGCCTAGATATTTAAAGGTTTGAACCTGTTCGAGGGTAGATCCAAGTCGGTTAGTGATGTTCGGGGGGGGGGCAGCTTGTTCTTACTGTGGGAGTTACTGAAAAGCGTGGTCTTAGTTTTTTTATGATTGAGAATGAGTCTCTGTTTGCTGAACTAGCTCTCCACTGATGCAAAACCAAGCTGGAGATTATTTTGCAGGGATTGGGGGTCCTTGTGGGAGGAGTGAATTATGGCATCATCAGCAGAATTGAGGGAATTTATTTAGAAAGAGTGAAAATAGGAGGGGACCAAAGATAGAGCCCTGGGGAACTCCTGAGTGGACTGACATAGCGCTGGGAAAGACCATCAGCAATTTTTACCTGTTGCATTCTGTTTTCCAGGTAGCTTCTAAACCAGGCTGTGGCAACAGGGTAGAGACCAGAAATTGAAAGCTGGTCCAATAGCAGACAGTGATGCACTGTGTCAAAGGCCTTGGTTAAGTCTATAAAGACTAAGCCTGTAAGGTGACCATTGTCCAGTGAGTTGTGGATGGCTCCAGTTAGTTCCAAGAGTGCAGATGTGGTGCTGTGCCCCTTCCTGAAGTCATGCTGTTGTGTACATAGGATGTTGCATCTGTCAAGACAGTCTGAGAGTTGGTCAGTGACAATTCATTTGAGAGCTTTTGGGAGGGGTGGAAGTATGGAGATTGGACGGTAGTTTACGTGGTTGGTCTTGTCGCCAGTTTTGAGAACAGGGGTAACGATTGTAGATTTCCATCTGTCAGGGAACTGGCTAAGGGTGAGGGAGAGGTTGAAGATTTTAGTGAGTGGAACATTATACACTTGTAATTCCTTCGTAAACCTGCCTTATACACAAAGTGGCCAGAAAAAACCTACAGGAGATGGGTCATAGGGATTCTGACATTAACTCTACTAACACAGCCAGCTTGGTAGCACTGAACGTTGAGGTGCTAGATGCCACACCTTGTGCCATGCCAATGACCTGGGTTTGGGAATGGACTCGAGTCGCCGTGGGTAGGCTGGGCAGGAGAGGGATTGAGCGTCCGTCGGACTGCTCTCCCTCTCTGGGGGAGGGTGTCTCCAGTGTCAGTGTGCTGCTGGCTCCTAGCAGAGGCAGGGGATGGCACACCACCGCTGCACATAGCGGGCGAGAGAGGGCAGGCACCGGATGGAGTGCATGTGGACATGTGTGCGCTCCCCCCACTCACATAATTGCATGCTCCTCTCTCTGTGAAAGAGAAAAATAGAAAAAGATGGCATCCCAGGTCACAGCGGCTTGATGGCCATTTGAAGGTTGTCCTGGCTTTGGGGACATCGCCAGAACTGAATCTGGACTTGGTGGTGAGTGAGATGGGGCTACCACCACCCTACCATGGGGGGCAAGCTGCGGGAGTTTGCCAGCAAGGGTCTTAGACAAGCCGGGGTCTGGACGATGGCTGGAACCAGAGCTGCATGGACAAGGTAGCCGACCTGGGCACCAGGTAGGAGAAAGCACATAGCTGTAAAAAAAAAAACTCTGCTAACACACATCACTCTCAAGCACCTAAAGCTGCTTTCATAATACTCACTGCCCCATCACAATCCAACCTGCTCTACCTATCTTCGTGGGGAGCTTCCTATGCTCAGGAAGAGAAATATTCTATGTTGCTGCTCCCCCAACCCCCACCAGAAGTTCCAGAGAAAAGTAACACAGGTACCTCTGCTCTTCTGTCAGCGGTAAGGGCAAAGTCCATAGTAATGCGGGTTATGGCTCCTCCTTAGCCAGATACTCACAGAACCAACTGCATGCTCCTCGGTAGCACTTGTATATTAGAGTTGAGTAAGCACTTTAATGTTAAACCCCAATTTTTGCACCTTAATAACTTTTGTCCTGTTCAGTCGATTTACATGAAATTTGGAATGTACAGATCTGGTGTCAGGGTCTCTGTATATTGAACATATTGTGGTAATCAGTTCCTTGGGGCCAAAGATACTGAGGGACAAAACCCAAAAAAATTACCAGAGGATTTGAAACCAGAAACTTGCAGGCTTGATAGGGTTTGGCCCAAGATGTGTGCTTTTGTGTCTTTTTATCTCCAAAACTTAAGTATTTTTAAAACAATTAAGAAAACAGTTATGTTTGTGAGCATAAGCAGTTTACAAAAATCAGCATTGTAAAGATAACTGAATTTTTACAACATGAAGTCATGTCATCTTATTACAGAGATGCTCTTGTTTATCATCTAGCAGGGCCGGTCCCTGTCTATGTATGTCCTGCTGCTGTTTTCATTCAGCGGGGAAGGGGCTACCTCGTGTGTGTGTGTGTCCTCACCATTAGCCACATGAGCAGCCTTATTTACTTCAACTGGACACTGGGGTGCCCAGTCCCTGGTGCTAGTTTAATTATTTACTTTATCAATATAGCCTGACACCAGGGTGCCCACCCCCAGTGCCAGTTTGTTCCCACTTCCTCTCTGTAAGGCCCCTCACACACACACACACACACACACACACAAACACCCTAATTTGTAGTTTCCAACACCAGGGTACCCAATCTCCAGTGTTGGTGTACACAACCTCTCTCTGACCCAGCAGTTTGGGACACTGGGGTGCCCACCCCAGTACCCAAATATCATGCCAACACTGGGGTACCCAATTCCCAGTGTCACAAGTACTGTACCTTTAATAAAGAAAACCATCTTGTGATGTTTTCGTCTTTTTTCTTCAGATGCTAAATTAAAAAAAAGGTCTCTCATTGTCTGCTGCCTTCCCCAATCCCCATCCTGACCACTCCACTCAGCAGCCACCACACACACACACCCTTACCCTATACTTATCAAGCCGAGGTCCAATGCCGTAATCGTCTCTGGACTGGAGACACATCTTCATACTTCAATGCCGAACCAGAAATTAAGGAACACAGGTAAATACTATATTATGTATTTCAATTTTGAACATTTGTTCATAATTTGGTAATTTTACAAATTTTTTCCCCAAATTTTCAACATGGACTTTTTTGGCTCCCACTTCATGGACACTGGCAATGAAATTATGTTAAACGGTCCCAGGTGATTTCATGGTCACTTCATGAAATCAACTTTCAGGCTGGATTTACATGATTTCACAACCCTTGTTCATGAGGTGGGGCCCCAAAAAGGCCATGTTGAAAATTTGGGCAAAAAATCTGTAAAAGATTACCAAGTTATGAATGTGCATCTAAATGTTTCTACCCTCACATAACTTTGGTAATGTTCACTATTTTAACCCCAAATTTTTAACATAGACATTTTTTTCATAACATCTCATGAACATTTACAGCTGTTGTTTTTCACATCCTGGATAAAATGTGTTTTCACACCTGTGTCACGAAATGAGGTTTCAGCAGGGATCTGAAAATGTTCACCAACCAACTCCATTACGTGGGATCATAAGAACACAAAGTTGAAAATTTGGGGTCAAAATATTAAAAAACAACAAAGTCATGAAGGCAGGTCATCAGCTTTCTGCACACGCTCATAACTTTGGTAATTTTCAATATTTAAACACTAAATTTTCTACACAGACATTTTTCACATGTTCTAATGAATGTGGCAGCTGTTGTTTTTCAACTCCTGGCCAGCAGGTAATTTTGCACTTCTGGTGAGAAATAATGTTTTGTCCATTATGTTATTAAATGACACCTGTCATGTTCAAAAGGAGGGGTCATAAAAAGACTGTTGAGATGTTTGGGTCAAAATGTGAAAAAAAATATGAAGTAATGTTGTTTGCAGGGACATCTGTTGACCCACCAGGGACCACATTTCCTTCCTATGCCAGTAACCTGAGTTTGGTTGTGAACTTAGTGAGCCAGCTTAATGAGCCAAGGGTGGGGGGGGTCTGCAGCATGCAGCACTGGGCCCAGCCTGGGGAGGAACAGAGCAGTGTTCTGGCATCCATATCACAACTTGTGGTGGGCTGGGGAGCATTTCCTCACAAGATGCTGACATGCATGTCGAGACCTGATGGGCCCATGCACTGAGTGAGGGCTGTCTCCAGTATTCTATTCTATTTTGTGCAAAAGAGGATATAATTTCACTATCGGAAAAAGAAAGGACATTCACTGCAAAAAAAAACTACATTAATATAGACATCAGGGTTAAAAAACAAAAAGCGTACAAAGTAGGGAAATGAAAAAAATGTTGGGGTTTTGGGTCTCCAGAGTCTTGGTGAATCAGCAGTGGGGTGTTCTTTGGGGTTGTCAACCATAATGCCCGCCCACTCCTCCCAGCCCACAACCTCCTATCTGACAGTAATACATTCTCCAGATGTAGAGAAACATGGCTAGTACATGCTGCCAACAAAAATCAGTCATAGGGCCCTGCATGAAGAAAAGAGATCATGTCTGACCTTGCTTGGTCGGGGAGGGGCTGGGCATTATGGCTGACAATCCCAAAGAACACCCCACCACTGACTGACCAAAACTCCAGGAACCCAAAACCCTAATATTTTTTATGTCCTTACATTTTGCGCTTTGCATTCTTCAACCCTAGTGTTTGCATTAACATAGTTTTTTGCAATGAATACATACAGTATTATAGAGCCGCAGTCATGCCTGTATATTAGTATCGAGTAAGCACTTTAATGTTAAACCCCAATTTTTACACCTTAACATTTTTGGCCATTCAACCAATTTACTTGAAATTTGTAAAGCGCAGAAATGGTACCAGGAGCTCTGGGTCCTAAACACTTGGTGGCAATCAATTTACCAGAGGCAAAGTTACAAAGGTGCAGAAAATCCAAAAAATTACTGTATGTAAATTAAAACCATTTTTTTGCTCATCTATAAAAAATTAGGAGGATCTGAAACCCGAATCTTGCAGGTTTGCTGGAGTTTGCCCCAAGGTGTGTGCTTTTGTGTTTTTTAATTAGTTCTCAAACTAAAATAGTTTTTTAAGAAAAACATTTCCATTTCTTTTTTTTTTTTTTTTTGTGATCTGATCCAAACTTCATCAGTCAGTCGCCTGGTCTGCGCCATCTTATGGAGCACCCGCCCCAGCCTCATACCCCCAAGCACCCCCAGATTACCCCCTTGGGAGTGAAGCCGCTGGCTTCCTGCTGAATCTGAAGCAGTACTGTGGGAGGAGGGTTTCCTATACTCTGGACTGCACCACAGGGTGGAGCCCCTGATTTCCCAGCAGTGCTACATCTGTCCAGGTGAGGAGAGGACTAAATCCATGATGCAGGACCGGCACCAACATAATTTGTTGGTGGACCTATTTTTAATTGCTGGACCCCTGGGGACAGGGACATGCAATGATGTCTAGCATCTGCCCCGCCCACCTAAAATTATGGTGCCAGCCACAATGAAACCCCCAGCCACTGCCAGGGGTCCAGAAGATGCTGGATACTCTGTCCTCCTCCCACAGAAGGGAGCAGTTCCCAGGACACTCAGTCCTTCTCCCGTCAGCCAACCCTCTGACTCCCGAGTCCATCGATGAACCCGGTATGTCAGCACCACAAGCGGGACGCCTTGCCACTGCGCCAGCAGGCTGGCAACATTTCCATTTTTGAGCAGCACCATTAGAAAAATTTGAGCTCTGAGAATAACTGAATGTTTATGACCACATTGTTTAATGTCATTGATTTATGAGAATGCATTTTTGTAGCAGGTGCCAGGGCTGTTTCCATTGTGTGCATATTACATTGTGCTGTATTCATTTAGCAGGAACAGGGGTATGTGTCAGTGTGTAGCCTCGCCCCTGCTGAATGTGCTGTGCATGTTAGTTTTTGTTTCCCTCAGCTATCTGCCATTATCCACATGAGTCACCTACTTGAATAAAACTGGACACCAGGGTGCCCAGTCCCTGGTGTCAGCTTAATGTATTGCATTTTTTAAATATTCTGACACCAGGGTGCCTACCCTCACTGCAGATTCATCTCCCCCCCTCCATTTTGTTTTCCAAGCCCCCTTCCCTGCTACATCAAGCTGCCAACACCGTGGTGCCCAATTCCTGGTGTCAGCATACAGTAGTTCAATCCCCTCAACCTAATAGTCTGGGATACCAAGGTGCCCACCTCAGTGTCCCAGAGAATCAGACTGATACTAGGGTGCTCAATCCCAGTGTCAGAAAACCTGCAATACCATCCTGTGATGTCTTTTTCATTGTTTTTTTAATAAAGAAAACTGTCCCTCATTGTCTTTATCACCGTCCCCACCCATACCCACCATACCCCAACCCCCCACTCAGCACCCACCACCCCACACCCCACTTACCCTATACTTACCTACGGTAGGTCCAATGCCTCAATCCTCTTGTGACCAGAAATACATCTTTGCTCTTCAACACTGGAATGAAAACTGAAAAAATCCAACTAAATGCAATTTAATGTATATAGTATAAATACATTTTGAACCTTTACTCATAACTTGGTCATTTTTTAATATTTTTTTCCCAACATTTCAATACGCCCTTTTGGGGACCCTGCCTCATGAACAAGGTAGGTGAACTTTTTCAAACCTGGCCAGAAAGGTGATTTTACAGTCATTCCACACAATCACCTTTCAGGTAGGATTTGAATATTTTCACCTACTGGGTTCATGATGTGGAGTCATGAGAAGGCTATATTGAAAATTTGGGATCAAAATATAGAAAAACAACAACGTTATGAAGGTATGTTGTAATTTTTCTATACTCGCTCATAACTTTGATAATTTTTAATATTTTTACCCCAAATTTTCAACATAGCTATTGTTTCACGCCACCTCATGAAACTGATAGCTGCCAAATCCTTGCCAAAATGTGATTTTGCACTCACGGCACAAATGACATTTCATCTAGTATTTTATAAATGATACCTGTCATGTTCAGAAGGTGGGGGTCATAAAGTCAGCCCAGTGGCATACAGGGCTGTGGCTCTGTAATGCACCTGACCTCTTATACGCTGGCAACCTGAGTTCAGAAAAGAGCTCCAGTTGTCAGGTGTCAGCCGGGGAGAGGGCTGGGAGAGAGGAGCAAGCAGCCGCCTAGCAGCTCTCCTCTACTGAACTGCAGAGGTAAGCTGTCCTGGCTTTTTGGTGCCACCAGGTGAATATCTAGTGAAAGCACCAGTGCTCAGTAGCTGACAGTATGCTGGGTGGGTGGAACAGGGCTGGCAGTTCTGGAGCACATGGGCACCTCCATTCGCATGTACTATCCATGTTTGCCATAGCCCAGGACAGTGAAAATCTATGAGGAAAACAGACAGGAGTCTGGGCTTCATGAAGATTTGCCTCAGGCACAGTGGACCACCCTGTGACTCTGAAGAATAGCTGGATGAAGGAGCAGAAAGAGTTAGCAGCCTGGCCGATGGCAGCTGGGATAGGGCAGAACACACTACCCAGTCCAGCCCAGGAGCATAAAAAACATTATTTAAAACAGGGGTATCATAAAAAGACTATGTTGAAATTTTGGGGTCAGAATGTCACAAAAATAAATTATGAAGTAATGACACCATGGGACCAGTGGGGACCATGTTGCCTTCCTTTGCCAGTGACTAGAGTTTAGGTTTGAGCTAAGTGAACTAGCTGAATGGGCCAAGGCTGGGGGAAGGTGCTCTGGCAAGTGACACCAGCTGCAGCCTGGGGAGGAACAGAGCAGTGTTCTAGTGCACAGATGACACCTTGTGTTGGGCCAGGTAGCCTTCTCTCACAAGGGGTTGACATGCGTGTTGCAGTCTGATGTGCAAAGCATTGCATTGAGACTATCTCCAGTATTGTATTTCTTTCATTTATCACAGATCCCAAAGGGATCTGCATGAATGAGGATACAATTCCACTATAAGAAAATGAAGGGAAATCAATTGCAAAAAACTATGGTAATGCAGACATTAGGGTTGAAGAATGCAAAGCACACAAAATAGGAAAATGAAAAACATAAAGGTTTTGGGTATCCGTAGTCTTGGTGAATCAGCGCTGGGGTCTTCCTTGGCGTTGTCAACCCTAATGCCCACTCCCTTCCAAGAGCAAACAAGGTCAGACATGATATCTTTTATTCATGCAGGGCCCTGCATGAAGAAAGCTACAACAGATTCTGTTGGCAACATGTGGTGAGCCATACTTCTCTATCTTTGAGGATGCAGCATAGTATAGTGGTCAAGGGCACTGATCTGAAAACCTGGAGACCTGGGTTTGAATCCCATTAGCTCTCACTTGCATACTATGTGACTCCAAGCAAGTCACTTAACATTCTTGTGCTCCCAGGTCACACCTGGAAACAAGCTCCAGCTTACTGTGCCTTTCCTGTTAAACAATTTCCTCTCCCCCCCTTCCTTCCACCCCTTTGAAGAGTGTATCACTCTGAGACACTGGTTTGGAGCTGTACCTTGTGCTTCAGACAGGAGGCTACAGACTGGAGTGGGAGGGGGTAGTCATTATGGTCGGCACCCTAAGGAAGACTCCACTACTGATTCACTAATACCCTTTCCCTCAGCGAACAAGGTCAGACATGATCTCTTTTCTTCATGCAGGGCCCTGCATGACGAAATATATAACAGATTTGTTGGCAACATGTGGTGAGACTGCATGAATAAGTATACAATTCCACTATCTCAAAAAGAAAGAAAATTATTTGCCAAAAAGTGTCTTAATGCACCAGTTAGGGTTCAACTTAACGCAACAAAAGTAGGGAAATGTGGCATTTGGGTTTCCAACCCTAAGTCCCTACCCCACCCCACCCCCACCTCACCCCAGCATCAAAAGGAAAAAACACTAGGGTTTTAGGTCTCCAGAGTCTTGGCGAATCAGTGGTGGTGTCTTCCTTGGGGTTGTCAACCTTAATGCTTCCCCCCTCCCCTCAGCAAACAAGGTTAGACGTGATCTCTTTTCTTTGTGCAGGACTCTGCATGAAGAAATCTACAACAGATTCTGTTGGCAACCTGCGGTGAGATAGACTTCTCTACCTTTGAAGACTGTATTACTATGAGGCACTGGAATGAAGCTGTAACTTGTGCTTTGGACAGGATGCTATGGTCAGGGAGGAGTGAAAATTAGGGTTGACAAGCCCAAGGAAGGCCACATCACTGATTCGCCAAGACACCAGAGACCTGAACCCCTAATGCCTTTTTTTTTCCTTTTGCTTCTTGGGGGGTTGGGATGGGTAGTTGGGGTTGGAAACCCTAATGCCACATTTTGCTAATTTAGTGGTATTAACTTCTACCCCAACTAGTGCATTAGCACAGATGTTTGTAAAGAATATGTACTGTACATACATATTATAGGGGCTCACTAGTTCCCTTGTAGTTAGGGTTGAATATGGTGCTCCATGTTAAACCCGTAACTTTGCACCTTAATAACTTTGGTGGCATTCAGTGGGATAGCGCATAAATTTGCATACACAGTCAAGTTGGCATAGTCTCAAAACATGGAAAGTTTTATGACAGCCCCTTGTGCAGTTTCATAGATCAGGATACCCCTTATTTTTTAAAAGGGCCATTTTTTTTCCTATACTTATTGCTAGTTTTTTTTGCTCTCATGTACAGCCTAGATGGTATAGAACTTTTTCATGAAACTTGCAGGGTAGAAGCAGTCTGTCAAGGTAGTGCCTTTCAAAGGTTTCATTAAAAAAAAATATTAAACAGTTCCAGAGCTGTAAGGATTTAAAGTTTGACTTTTGGATAACCCTCTGATGCAAACAGTAAAAACAAAACAAAAAAAAGCAGTTGTGAGGATTTATTTTTCTTTTTTTTTTTATATTTTCTTTGTATGCCCCCCTCTCTCACCACCACACTCCTGCTCCTTCTGGAGTCTCCATCAGCCTGGTTCATCCCCACTCCTACTAGCCGATGTCCAGTGCAGTCCATCCCCCCCACAGAGCCTTGGTTCTACCCCCCAGGTGGGTACAGGGTGGGGCCCTTACACCCCGACGTGACTTAGTTTTTCATCGGGGGATGCTGGTACTGGCGTCGGTAGGGGCATTGGGGATCGTGGCCAGGAGCTCTGTCTACCAGGAGTCTGGTGGGGTATTTCCTCATTTTCTTCCCTGCCCTCAGGACGTTGCACGCTCGGGGAGCCCTAGGGGCGGAGCACGTCATGATGTGCCTGATGCTCCGGCTCCCGGCAGACGTCCTTCCCTCCCTGCTATGTGCAGTCTCGCTGTACCTCCACCTGTGGTCACCCAGGTGGCAGTGTTGCAGCGGGACTTGCATCCCCGCCCACCCACCTGGAGGAGGAGAGCAGCCGTTGGGCGCTCAATCCTCCTCCCCAGCTGGCCCTCCAGTTACCCTTAGCTCTCCTCAACCCGGTCGCTGGCATCGCAGAAGGAAATCCAACCGCTGTGCCGGCGGGATTTATTTTTCATTATTTACTTGTCATGAGAAATTATTTAGTTGTCGTGAGAAAAATATCAATCATGACAGCCGCTGTGTTTTTTTTTAATAAAAAACATGGAAAATCAGGGCTCGAAATTCCATGCTATTTGGTGTTCCATGCATACAAAAATCATGCACAGAACATCAGATATTGTGAACTGGTAGCCCATGCTGTATACCTGTTTTTAATCCTTAATTCAAATGTCCACTGTCCTGAATCCTCTTTCCGTGTCTTTGTTCTACTTGCTAAGGCTGAAATGGGATCCTTTCATGGCATGTGTAAACTGCACATACATTCCGGTGAAAGTAAGTGACCTCTGCCCTGACACTGACTGCACTCACACAGCAGTAGCCGTGTATGACAAAGCTTATTACTAAGCTGCTAAGAACGACATAACTCTGGTATTGTTTGCATCCATCCTACCTGTACCAGCTTGTTTGTATCTATGTCTTAATTTTACTGTTATACTTATGTGTTGTACTGCTATACTGTGTATTTTGGTTTGTCTTACTGTGACAAGGTACCTTTGTAAATGAGCCTATGGCTCAAAGGTTTTCCAAACTGCTGTTTAAATAAAAGAAAATAGCCCAGTGCTGCAGCCAAGTCTCTCTCTCTCTCTCTCTCTCTCTCTCCCCTCTGCTATAAGCACCTGGCTGCTGTCCAAATGGAGTAATTATACTCCTGGGGGAATAAAAAATCTATTGGGTTGCAACAAGGGGGATGCAAGACTTAGAAATAAATGGGCTTACTGAAAAAAATGTATAAATAACTATTTGCTGTTAAAAAGAAAACAAGGACTGCACAACAAACAGACTGACTATAATTGAGCCACCCTGAGAGGGGGAAAAATGCTGCTGCTCAGTCTTTATAATTGAGCAAAAGCAGCTTTCAGCAGTTTACTTGTATTGAGATTAAATTAATCATAACTTGCATAGTATTTTCATTTTTTCTTTATTTCCTAAGTTTAAGTGAAAAACTGTGCATGTTATTTGATTAATTTACCTCAGGGCTGGCTGAACTCATAAAAGCTGCTGTGCTTAGACCACCACAAATAAAACAGCAGACAACAGTTCTGACAAATTCATTTTATCGAGAAACCATTTAGGGGTTGGACTTCAGGAAAAAAACACCAATGTCTTTTGTTCAAGTTTCATTCAGCTACAGTCCAAGTATAATTGTGGCAAGCTTTTTAAAAAGAAAAAATTTAGCTTGCTGGAATTTAACATTTTTTTTTGGGTAACGTTTCTCTGAGCAGCAGATGTTCGGTACAATCCTCAAGGTTCTGCCTAGACAGTAATTTAAAAATAATGAAGATAATGACATTATTTTTACATTACTGTCTGTTATTAATCAGTTATGCAGCACTTTGTTTCCTTGAGGATGGACCTCAAATCTTCCACTTGGCCCCCAAAGCTTAGTCACTAGTCAGGGATTCAAACCTATTGCCATGAGATGAAAGGAGGCAGCAGCAAGCTAAGCAAGATTCTGAATTTGTCAGACAATTTTTTTTTGTAAAGAAGTGATCCTACTTGCAACTTGTGATGAATCACTGCATCTTTCCTGTGCTGTTGTTTTAAGTACCCCCATACACACACACAGTATATTTTATATGGCTATATTCATGTTCACTTGTTGTTATGGTGCATACTTTGTGTGGACTATAACCCCCACCCCCACCCCCGCATTTTGTTTGGTCATTAATTTTATGTGTTCCTTCAATTATTAAATTGAGCAAAACCTATGGTAAAACTCCATGTCTATTCTATCAAATTAATGGTGGTTACCTAGCAGCATCTATACAAAAGGAGATTTTATTATTTTGTATATTATATAGATTTGAGATGTAGTCCCTTTGTAGCCTTAGGACTCTATCCTATACTAGATTCAGAAAATGTGATGGATGGTAGTTCCGAACTGCCTGATCTCGGCTCTCCTCTCTTTATAACTAGCATCAGCTGCTGCTTACTCAGTTGGAATTATAGAAACAAACACACACACACACCCTCAGGGCCTCCCTTTTTTATGTTTGCTTGCACATACGCAAGAAACATATTGCAGCAGCTTGCTGTAGTAGTGAGTTGTGGAGGTGCAGTAGTGTTGTGGCCAATGCCAGCAGTCCATTTTGGAGCTGGCCACTGTGGTGCCAATAGAGGAGCATGATGTCGATGACAGTAGTATTGTAGCATGCCCAAAAAAACACCAACTTGAAAGAAACTCACCACTGCAATCAGGGAGTGCCCCGTCATTTAACAATCAGCTGTTTTTGTTGCTGGGGCAGTTGCTGATTCCAGCAGAGAATCACAGCTTGCCTTGTCTGGTGTCCCATTTCAATAAACATGGCAACGGCTGCTGCCAGCCACCTTTCACAGTCCCCATGAAAGCTGTTGGGGATGCCCAATCCCCCTATCAGCATGTCTCCTCCCAGGTCATTTGCTGATGGAAGAGCCCAATCCCCAGCAGCATAATGTCCCCACATTCATTGTGCTGAGGGTGCCAGTCCCCTCAGCTCATGCCCCAAACACACTGTATGTGCCGACAAGGAGCCCAATCCCCATCAGCTACAGCCCCCCCAAAAAAACACCCAGGTGGCATGCTGAGAGCCCACCCCAGTGTGCCCATCGTCCCTGTAAGTGTTCAACCATCCCGCAATGTCTTTTTTTTAAACTCTGTGAAAACAGAAAACCATCCCTTGTTGTGTCTGCTGCCCCATTCCCCAACCCGCACCCACCCTCTGTGCACCCCACCTCCCCACACACCCCACCCCATACTTACCTCTGGAGCCAGGTGCGACAATCTTCAGTGGACCAGGAACACATCTCACTCTTCAAAGCCGACTGCAAACTAAAGAAATGCCGGTAAGCTTTATAATGGCACAAAGGGTTGTTTTTTTTTCAACTTAGGTGGATATCTCGGTCATTTTTGTGAATTTTGGCACCACATTTTCAACATGGGGTTCTTGGGACCCCACCTCATGAATTCAGTCACTGTCATCTGGTTATTCGGTCTGAAAAGGTGATTCTGCAGTCAATGTGCAGAATCAACTTTCAGGACTGATTAATGAAATGGCAGTGTCACTGTTCATGAGGTGGGCTCCCAAAAAGCCTATGTTGCAAATTTGGTGAAAAAAGTCCAAAAAATGACTGTGTTACGAGTGTGCATTGCGTAGTTTCCACACACATTCGTAACTTCGCAAATTTGCAATATTTTCACTACAGATTTTCAACACTGCCATTTTTTAACCCCTCCTTATGAACAGTACACCTGTCATTTTTCACATCCTGGCTGAAATGTGTTTTCACACATCCAGTGCACAATAGCGTGATTGCTGTGGGAAATCAGTGTTTGGGACAGATTAAGAATAACGTCCAACCCTGTACAGACTGACAGGCATCAGGGGTGTACCTTTGGATTGCTGGCTATAATGCTTACACCATTCCAGCCCCACCCCCACCCTGAAGCCAGTGACAGGCATTGAGGTGTGCCTTGAACTCTTCGGCCACAGAGTTCATCCCATTCTCCTATACTGCACCCGTTTCAGTGTATGTCCTTATGGAATGGGGTGACTATAACGCTGAACACCCCAAGGAATGACTCAACACTTGTCAGTGTCTGCAGCGTAGGGTGAGGTGAAATGGCGTGAGCGTTATGAGTGACAACCCAAAGGCATACCCCAATGCCTGACCATCTCTGCAGGGTGGAGATGGGATTGGCGTGAGTTCAGTATTTCACTGCCATTCCTATTCTGCATCTGTCAAACCCCTGCACTTCCAATGCTAATATCAGTAAGCAAACAGTCAGCATTGACAAATGCTTGTTCAGAACTGGGGGCCTAGAAAAATATAATATTGCTTGGGACCTGTGAGGAAGGTTTGCTACCCTTTTAACTGACACTTTCATTTTTGCTTATTGTAATTAAGAAGAGACTTGCAGGATTCCATTGAGAAGTGTTCATTTTATAATCAGAGGGAGTGAAATACTACTGAATTTGCTTTTTACTGTAATTGATCACTGTTGTTGAGACCTAGGATTTATAAGGATATTTTTGCAACTTTTAGAATTGTAATGCTGGCTGAAGATTGATTTCATTTTTATTCCTGTGTTCAGTAGAGTGGTTTGTGTAGGTGGCGTGATCTGTTAAATTATGGTGTTGGTTGAATTACTGTAAGGAAGGGCAGTATTCACCAGGGTGGTGGGGCAGTAATGTAGTTCATTGTTTCTGAAGGTCACTGGTGGCTGGGGGTCACCCACTCACCCACCCCAACCCTCCCCTCACCCCACCCATCTCTGGCGTGTTATTTCCTTTATACCCAAGGTTCTGACATCACTTCCTCAAGAGGTCAAAGGGAAGAACTCTGTCATATCCTAATAACCCAGCACAATGCATAAAGGGTACGCACACATATCACAACAATTAAAAAAAACTAAAAACACACACATAATATATATATATATATATATATATACTGTATATATACACATACATATACAAGTATTACATTTTATATATTATAAGCAGGAAGGGAGCGCAACATGTAGGGAGTGGTGGAATGCACTGGCTGTGGGGCAGCAGTTTTCCAGGAGACATTCTGGAAACTGCATTGCTGCCCTATTTGCAGGAAGCTGTTACCTCTGAGGGAGGAGGTTGCCCATCTTCAGGCTGAACTGGCAAGGACTAGGGAAGCCTCCCCAACCTAAAGAGCACCTGGGCCACCACCGCTGCCTCAGAGGTTGCCAAGAATGAGGAGCGGTTGGAACAGAGTGGGTTCTGGGAGGGTGAGGGTGGTAGAACAGAGGTGCTTCCCTCCAGCTGTACCTCTCCACAACTCATATGCCATTCTGGCAGAGCAAGGTTCCTCTATGATGGCACCCTCAGTGGAGACCAAGAAGGATGCTGGGAACCTCCACAAGGGAGACCCACAGGAGGGTGGCAAGGGACACCACAGTGAAAGGAAACAGCTCCTGCTGGGAGACTCAATTGTTAGGGGATTAGAACTGGGGAAGGGAGGAGAGAGGGAAGTAAGGTGCTTGCCTGGAGCCATGGCTTGGAGGCACAGGAAGCGTATCCTCATGATTGCAGGAGCAGTATCACAGGAGAGGGAACTAGATATCATTGCCCACCTTAGGACAAATGACCTAGCTGGGCTTGGGATCAGTGCAGTGCAGAAGGAGTTTCCAGATCTGGGGAGGGGCCTCAGACAGGAAGCATGCACGGTAACCTTCCCGGAAGTACTGCCTGTCTATGGCATGGGTTAGGCTAGGGTACTCCACACTATGCATTTCAATGATTGGTTGTGAAACTGGTGCAGAGCTTAGAGTTTTGGCTTCATTGGGGACTGGTGGTACACCTGAAGAGATGTGGGTCTATACTGGCATGATGCTCTACATCTGTCCAGGAAGGGAACCAAGCTCCTAGGTGATAGGTTTAAATGCTTCATTTGTAAGCTTTTAAATAGCCAAGGGACAGGAAATTCCAAGCCTCCCCCCCAAAAAAAAAACATGGCAGTTAGAAGGGAAACACTGAGGTGCAGAGTTCGACAGAGGGCAGGACAGGGGTAAATGGAAAAATAGACAAAGGCAGTAAGGGCAGAAATGAGGAAAAAAGGGATAATGCCAGCATTAAATGGAGGGCAATGAGTACCAATGTCTGTAGTCTGGGAAACAAGCTTCCTGAGCTAGTGCTCTGATGGAAGAGGGGCACCTGGATATTGTGGTAGTCACAGAAACATGGTACACAAAGAACCATGACTGGGATGTCAGTACACCAGGGTACACAATCTACAGGAGGGACAGGGAGAGTAAAAGAGGAGGAGGAGGAGAAGGAGCTCTCTACATAAAGGAATGGATCAAAGCTACAGAACTAAAGGGTAAATGGGGAGGACAGGAGGCACTGTGGGTCACCTTGGAAACAGGGTGTGGTACCACAATTCGCACAAGGGTTGTATACAGACCCCCATCTCAAGGGAGGAAATGGACAAGGAAATGATAGAAGGCATTCTCAGAATGGCTGGAAAAGGGGTGATACTGTTGATGGGGCAACTGAATATGCCAGATGTTAATTGGAATACATTTACTGCAACCACAACCAAGAGCAAGGTCTTTCTAGATGCCCTATAGGGGGCATGCCTGAGACAGCTAGTGTTGGAACCCACTCAGGAGGGAGCAATCTTAGACCTGGTACTCTCAAATGGAGAGTGGATCACAGATTCAGAAGTGGGTAGCCTTCTGGGAATAAGCAACCACCACACAGTGTGGTTCATGATAAACACAACCATGGAGACAAACCATACAAAAATGAGGATATTGGACTTTAGAAGAGCTGAGTTTGGCAAAATGGGTGAATACCTAACAAATGCATTAGCAAATGGACAGAAAGGAGGGGTGGAAGAACAATGGAGAAAATCAAAACTGCCATCATGGAGGCAACAAGCCTTTGTGTGAAAAAAAACAAAGACAAGCAAACAAAGTAAAAAAACACTATGGTTCTCAAAAGAGGTTTCAGGGAAGGTTAGGGAGAAAAAGATAGCATTCAGGAAGTATAAGGAATCACAGCAGGAGCAGGACAGGAACTGTATCAGCAAAAGCAGAAGGGAGCAGGGAAAGCAGTCAGAATAGCAAAGGCCCAAACCGAGGAAAAGATAGCCAACTCAGCTAAGAAGGGGGATAAAACTTTTTATAGGTACATTAGGGAGCAAAGAAAGGTCAAGGGAGGGATAGTAAAGCTTAATAAAGGGGAGGGGAGGTGGGCAGAGGAAACAGTGAAAAGGCAGAGATACTGAAAGAATACTTTTGCTCAGTATTCACAAAGAAGAAGAAGAGGAGTTACCTAAACCAAACAATAGAAGCACTCTGAGCAGGGGGTCGACACCAGTCCATTCACAGAAGAAAGGGTCCTGAAAGAACTCCTAAAGCTCAAGGTGGACAAAGCAATTGGTCTGATGGGATTCACCCCAGAATTCTAAAAAGAACTAAGGTGACACCACTGACCACCCTTTTAACAAATCGTGGGAGGATGGAGTGGTACCTGAGGACTGGAGGAGGGTGGATGTGATTCCCCTTCACAAAAGTGGGAGCAAAGCAGAAGTAGAAAACTACAGACTTGTTAGTTTGACCTCAGTTGTAGGGAAAATGATGGAATAACTTCTGAAAGAAAGAACTGTTGAGTACCTTGAGGCCAGGTCATGTCAGACAAATTTAATTGATTTCTTTGATTGGGTGACCAAAGTAGTAGACCAGGGCGGTGCTGTGGATATGATCTACATAGACTTTAGCAAGGCATTTGATACAGTCCCACACAAAAGATTAATAATCAAGTTAGACAGCCTGGGAATGGGTCCCAGGGTGGTAGCTAGAGTAACAAACTGGCTGCACAACAGGACGCAGAGGGTAATATTAAATGGAACTCACTCCAAAGAAAGGGGGGTTACTAGTGGGGTACCACAGTGTTCAGTACTAGGTCCTGTCCTCTTTAACGTCTTTATAGGAGACATTGCAGAGGGTCTAGAAGCAAAAGTATGCCTCTTTACAGATGACACAAAGATCTTCAACAGAGTTGATACACGGGGGGGTGGAAAGGATGAGAAGGGACTTGGCAAAGTTGGATGATTGGTCAGACGTATGGCAGCTTAGATTCAATGCAAAGAAGTGCTAAGCAATGCACCTGGGAAACAAAAACCCAGGTGAAGAGTACACAGTGGGGGGGAGGTACTAACAACAACAACAATGGAAACGACCCTGGGGGTAATCATATCAGATGACCTTAAGGTAGGCAAGCAATGTGAGAAGGCAGTAAGGTGAGCTAGGGGGATGCTGGAATGCATAGGGAGAGGCATCAACAGTAGAAAACAGGAAGTTGTTATCCCTCTGTACAGATAGTTAGTGAGACTCCATCTGGAGTACTGCATGCAGTTTTGGAGACCCCATCTCCGTAAGGGCATAGACAGGATGGAGGCAGTCCAGAGTAGGGCAACTAAAATGGTTCAGGCTCTACATCAGGAGCCAAATGAAGAGAGACTAAGAGAGCTTAACATGTATACCCTCGAGGAAAGGAGGGACGGGGGGTACATGATAGAAACTTTCAAGTACCTCAAGTAAATCAATAAAGCACAAGAAGGTAGCATCTTTCAGAAAAAGAGATGTGCAAGAATAATGGGGGCACAATTCAAAGATAGAGGGGGATGACTAAGGGGCAACATGAGGAAATATTTTTTCATGGAGAGAGTGGTGGACTTATGGAACTGCCTTCCTGAGGAGGTTGTGAGGTCAAAAACAGTGGGGGAATTCAAGAATGCATGGGACAGCCATAAGGCAATTATAGTTGGGGGGTAGGAGAAAGTAGGCTCTTGGTAAACTAGACTCTACAGCTTATCCAATAGGTAGAAATGGGCAATGGGCAAACTGGGTGGGTAAGCGGTCCTTATCTGCCATCAAAGTCTATGTTTCTATGTTTATATATATATATTTATTCTCTGCAAAAAAACTTCATTAATGCACCATTAGGGTTCCAGCATTAAAAGTTCAGAATTGCAATTTTAGGGTTCCCAACCCTAAGACCCTACCCGCACCCTGCATGCAGGAACAGGCATGAATGGTATGCTTTGGGGTTATGAACCCTATTGCTCACCCCATTCCATGAGTAAGTAAGCTAAGATGGGTACAGTGTAGGAGAATGGGGTGAACATTAGGTTTTGCAACCCCAAGGCACACCCCTCATGTCTGTTCCTGCATGTAGGGTGGTGGTGGGGTCTTAGGGGGCATGATAGAGACATACAAGTATCTTACAGGGAGGAACAGGGTGCAAGAATACACTATTTTTAAGCAAAAAAGATGTTCCTTGACTAGAGGGCATTAGAGGAAGTTGGAGGGAGGATGATTCAGAGGAAATGTGAGGAAGAATTTCTTCACAGAACAGGTGGTGGACAAGTGGAACACCCTGTCTGAGGAAGTGGTGGGGGCTGAAACAATCACGGGATTTAAGAATGCATGAGATAGACATAAAGGAATTCTGGAGGTCAGGGGTAAGGGGCAACAGAGTTCTAGAAAAACATAAACTGAAGATACAAACTCAAATGGGCAGACTAGGTGGGCCATAGGCCCTTATCTGCCGACACTGTCTATGTATCTATGTAGGGTTGGGAACCCTAAAACTGCATTTCCCTACTTTTGATGCTGGAACCCTAATGGTGCATTAACAAAGCTTTTTTCAGAGAATTTCCTTACTTTTTGAAAAAGTATAATTTATTTATTTAGCTTTTGTTAATCAGGTAAGTACACTAGACAAACACATGCCTATTTTCAGGTATGACCTGGGAGAGTACAGGAAATCAAAGAACATACAGAGTACAATTTGAAGCAAGTAGAAGAAGCATAACATACATAGTCAGATATCTCAAGTCACAACAGTAATCATAGTCAATATGCTAAGGTACAGCGTCACTGGCACAACGTCACCAGCAATATATATATATACAGATATATACAAAATTTACACATTTGCAAGATACATGGAATGAATACACTCAAGTATACTGTGCAGAGGACCAGGCTAATTAGGGAGGGTTAAGACAGTCACATACTGACGAGAGCTTCAAGTGGTTCCACAGCGAGGTGCGTAGACCTGACTTGGGGGAGGTCCGGACCTGGACAGGAAAGGAGTTCACAGTCTAGGGGCACATGACACAAAGTCCCTGTCCCCCATTTTGGTACGAGTAGGAGGGACCTTATAGATAGCAGGGCTCAGTGACCTTAGGGGGTAGATAGCGGGGGCTGCTGGCACAAGGAGCTCCGCCAGTCCGGGGGGGGTTGCCAGTACCTTACCCGTGAAACTGCCCACAACAAAATTCAAATAATTGGGTGGGGAGAGCCAGTTGAGCTTACTGTACAGATCACAGTGGTGAGTGAGACGAGGGACTCCAAGAGCAAAACGGCAGATGTTATTATAGGCAACGGTCCATCCAGAGAGGTGAATCTTGGAGGTAATGGCAAACAAAAGGAGCCCATAACAGAGGGATGGTAGAAACACCCCTCTAGACAGTACTAGGTGAGCAGCCAGAGTAAGGTTATTCTTTGGCCTATAAGCCATACCCAATTTCCAGTTAACAGCTCTACACGCATTTTGGATATGCTGACCAAGATCGACCTGCAGTACAAGTGTCACCCCAAGGTATTTGATGGAATCAGTGGTGAGAACAGGAGTGCCATCAATACCCAAGATGCACATAGGAACAGAGGAGATCTTTAACTTGGCCAGGGAACCGAACAGCATGGCCTGGGTGTTTTTAAGATTTAGGACCCACTTATGGGATGATATCCAGGAATGGACACTCCTGAAACCCTCACTCAGTTGGTGGTTAATGACCTCAATATCCTTTGAATGAGTGGGGATAACAAGGTCATCAGCATACAGGACAGCCCTGCAGGAGGCCACCGAGAAGGGAAGGTCATTGATGAAGATGGAAAAAAGCAGGGGCCAAAGGACTTACCCCTGGGGAACCCCTGAGGACACGGGGGTGGCGTCTGAGAGCACCTTACTATATTTGGTCAGTTGATGCCTTCCACGAAGGTAGTTGGAGAACCAACTCAGGGCCAGAGGGGATAAGCTCAAAGACCTAAGTTGAGAGCATAGCAAGGCATGGTCAACAAGGTCAAAGGCTTTAAAGAGATCAATAAAGATGGCCCCAGAGAGTTTGCCCTGGTCCATAGCAGCCCTTATCCCAGAAGTGACAGAGACCAGAGCAGAGGTGGTGCTGTGCCCTTTTCGAAAGCCATGCTGTGAGGGTGACAGAAGCTCATGAGCCTGGATATAATCCAAGAGTTGTCCCACTACAACTTTCTCAAGGAGCTTGCTGATGGCAGGCAGAATGGCAATCCTGGGGTTGCTCTGTTTGAGCACAGGGACAACCCGTGCCACCTTCCACAGGTCTGGGATAACCCCAGAAGCTAAGGATAGGTTCATGATATGGGCCACAGGGGAGGCAATGTAGACAGCGGCAAGGCAGAGAAACTTTGGTTTCATGCCATCAAGGCCAACACTAGAAAAGGGTGAGAGACCAGTTAGCAATCTCTGCATTTCTTTTACCATCACAGCCTTGAGATAGAATGGAGGATGGGGGGAAGGTGCCATTTGAGGCAGAGGTACTTGGATCGGACTATCATGACCAGTGGAGGAGAATGGTGAGGTGAACGCAGACAGGTCCGAGAAGTGAGCATTGAATGCATTTGCAAGGTTAGCAGATTATTACAGCTAGCACCATCAATGAGCATGTCCGGAGCCTCACAGGAGGAGGAGCCACTCACTATGTTTTTAATATTCCTCCAGAAGTTCCTAGGGTCCTTAGCTGAGGTCTGCAAGGCAGCTTTACAGAAGTTGCTTTTGGCAACCCTGATAGCCTTTTTGCACTCATTCCTGAGCCTCCTGTAATGTTGGAATATGGTATAGTCCATTTAGAACTTGAAACTGGCTGAACATTTATCTCTAGCCCTCATGAGAGCAAGGAGGCTGCCATGCAACCATTTTGTGACAGCCCCCCCTTACCCTCCGTCTGACGAGGGGAACATGCTTATCGTGTAACATCCCAAAGATACTACTGAAATGACAGACTGCCGAGGAAGCATTCTGGGCATCCATCACTGAAGACCAGTCAAGGAACATGAGATCCTCCTGGAAAGTCCCCGGATCAAACCTGGAGAAGTCCCTGACCTGGATGATTTTGGGAGGGATCTTGGGGGCGGAGATCTTCCATATGCTGTACACCGGGGCATGGTCAGAGATGGAGTCTGGGAGGGTACCTGAGGAGCTAATCTGCTCAGGTCTGTTGGTCAGGACCCAGTCCAGGAGAGAGCTGTAACCAGGACCATCTGGTGGACTCCTGTATGAGTTGAGACATTGAGAAGCCAGCTAGCAGAGTTTCATACTACTTGACATTGCCTCCAAGCCAGTTTAGGTTGAGATCCCCAGGATTATTACCTCATTGTTTCCTGTCCTGGAACCAACAGATTCAAGAAGGGAGGATAAGCCCGCTACACCACCCATGGGGGGATTATAGGTACCTATAATGTGCAGTTTCTTTATGTTCCCGAGTAGCAGAACAGCATTCAACAGCTCACAGGAAGACTGCTCTGGCTGAGGGCAGATCAGCACCGATAAGTTAAGGTGGCTCCTGTAGTAAACCAGAATACCACCCCCCTCTTTTTTCCTGGATGATCCTGCCTGAGGAAGTCAAAGCTGGGAAGCACACAAGCAGAGTCTGGGATTGAGGGTTTAAGCCAAGATTCGATTATTCCTAGGATGTCAGGCTTGTAGTGGGTGACCCAGGCATGGAGTTCAGCCATGTTGGGCAGAAGGCTACGGACATTAAGATGAGCTATTTTCAGCACATTCTCTGTCAGCCCACAGGAGAGGAGAAGGCTTGACATGTAGGACCTGGGTTCAACTCCAGATCCCCTGCCAGGACGAGTGTCACCAGTAGGAGCCAGAGGAAATGCCTCGGGGGGAGTGCCCACCTTAGTGGACGTCCTGCGGCCAATGCGCCTGACCACTTTGATAGGATACAGGAAGCATCGCAGGTTAAGGCAGCAGATGGGCCAGGGAGTCTGTCTGTCCCTGGTGGCTATTAGGTTAGAAAAAGTAAAGTCCCAATCATCAAGTAATCCTGGTGAGAACCTGAGTTGCCCCATGTTAGGAACACAGTCCAGAGTGATAATAGGGAGGAACAATACCATGAGCAACCCTATGGTGAGGGCATTAGAGATGGGGACTGACGCGGCCCCCTTCCTGGAATGCTTCAGGGCCCCCATAGCTCTAAATGCACACTGGAGTCAGACTTAAATACAACCAGGGCCCAGGTGAAATGAGGGAGATAGGGGTGACCAGATCCCCCTAGGCTACCTGGAGGACACTAAGGAGCAGTCAAAAAGGATAGTTAGACCTGCAGCCATCACTCCACTAGGAGTAGAATACCGCTGGCTAGCCTATTTCACACTTGTAGCCCAACACAGTAATTTTCAAGCAAGCAGCCCATGGTAAAGCAGCGAGACAAGGGCAGACAATAAGATAAACACACATCAATAATGGCTAGTGACTACAATTGACTATGGCTTTACAGACCACAGCTGACTGCAGAGAAAGATCAGCTATAAAGATCTGTACCACCCAGAGGATTAGACAACACCCCCAGTAGGTATGGAAGAGAAGGGGAAAAAGGCAGCAGCGTAATACAAGTAGTTCCCTAGAGTTGTGAGGACTGAATTAATCCCTCCCAAATTCGATCCCCACAGGGAACAGACAGCAGGACCAGCCAATCACCCACTCTAAGCATAGTACAACCCCCAGGTGGGAGTGGCTAAGGCCCATTTAATGGGGGAGGGAACAGGACAGGTGAGCGGGAAATTTTCAATCCCCAGGCAGCGAGCAAAGCCAGTGAGTCCTTTGTGCCGAACGTCCCACACTGTGCCTTTTCCTTCACAACGAATCTCCTGCTGTGCAGCAGGGGTACAGTCCAGCTTACAGTCTCCACACCAGCTGCAAGATAAATGCAGGGGGGGCCCCACCAGGCAAAGGCCACCCTCACTACCCCACACACACACACACGCAACACAGGGCAAACAAGTTGTCTGAGAGGAGCAACAGCAGCAGTATTAGATGTTTTAAAAGGGGTTTAAAGTTGCTTCATTATAGCCTTTTTTTTGCATTTGGAAGTGCAGTGGCCCTCTGGGCCCTGCACTCCTAACCGTGCATAATTTTTGACAGATTGTAATTGAATCCCTATTTCTCTGTGGGCGCACAGGGCTGTGCACTCCCATCACTACTTAATCCTCTGTGTATTTGCATGTAGAACTGCCATCTATGCCTAAAGCCTGCTCTCCCATCAATCCATAATGGTATTTATATTTGCATGCTGGACTGCACAGTGCCAGAAATCTTAATTGTTGAGATATTATAATCACACATTTATTTCTCTGTGGGGGCGCAGGTCTCCCATCCATGCTATATGGTATCCATATTTGTATGTTAAGAGTACAGGACCCAGAGGACCCTGTGCTCCCATCCATGCATGTTTTTTGGGATAGTGTAGAGCTCCCCTTCTTTACCTGTGGGAGTGCATGGCCTCTGAGCCCTGCGCTCCCATCCCATAGTGTGCAAAAACAAATAAACACCTCACATTCCAATGTTAGCCTATTCAAAACACAGGAAAATGTGAAAGCTGTGTAACTTGACACCAATGTAGCATATTTTCACGAAACCATCAAAAGGCACATCAGTGGGGCAAGTCCTTTTCCACCCTGTAACTACCACAACAACATTTTAAACCAGTTCTTCACAGCACAGTGACAAAGAAATAATTGTCTACACTTCCCATTACAATGTTATCCTATGAGAAAATAATCAAACTTTAAACCCACAGAACTCCAGAGCAAACTAATATATTTTCACCAAACCACGAAAAGGCATATCTGTGGGGCAAGCCATTTGTGCCCTGCAAATTCCAGCCCAATATTGCAAACTGTTTGTTTGCTATGCAGTGCTAAGAAACAGCCATATAAAAAAAAATTTCGCAAATTGGGAAAAAGAGCCCATTTCCATGATTTCTTTTTCACAATCTGTGGAAAAGGAACATCCTTTTTTGCAAATTGGGAAAAAGGCTCCTGTTTTGCAAATCCTTTTTCATGATTTGTGGTAAAAGAAAATCCTTTTACACAAATTGGAAAAAAGGATCCTGTTTCACTGACCTTTTTTCCACGGTGTGTGAAACATGATTTTCTGGAAGTTTAAAAAGCACATTTCTATGCAAGTTATGAAGAAACTGACCCCAGAATCAAATTCTACAGGGCCCAATTAGGTGAAGACAACTGTTGTTGTGTATTAAATCCCTCTGTTTCTTAAGTTATTTAATTTTGTTGCCACCACTAACTGAAAACAAAACGGTAACAGCACAAAAAAGGATGCCACATTTGTGGCAAAAGATCCCACGTTTGCAACAAAGGATTCTGCATTGGTGAGAAAGAATCCTTGTTTTCGAATGGGATATCTAACTGGTCCCATCAGAAATAATAGTAAACTTTAAACTTTAATAACTTTTGAACTGATTATTATGTTTTCACCAAACCTTCAAAATGCACATCTGTGATCCAAGACCTGTTTATCATGAAAATTTCAGACCACAATGCCACACCATATTGGTGCAGTGACGTGACAAAGAATTTAACAAAACATGGTAATTTTCAAATTTTTTAACACACCATATCTCCACCCACAAAAATCTGACTAGAACAAAACTTGCCACATCAAGAGATCTTTGGTCCCCAATGGTACATGCACAATTTCATGTGAATCGGTTGAGCAGTAGCAATGTTATTAAAGACCAACATTTTGAGTTTAACATAGAACTGGCCATTGAACTATATATATATATATATATATATATATATATACATACAGTATATTATATATTATAGTGGCACGGTAGTTACGGTCAAGTACCCCCATTTAAGGTTAAAGAGTGAAATTTTGCAGCTTAATAATAACTTTTCCTCTCTATGACAGATTTGCCTGAAATTTGGCAGGCACAGAGTGGTACCATAGATCTCTGGACCCGCCAAGGTGTGTCATGGTCAGATATACAGTTGCGGAGCTATAAAGCACAATAGAAAGTCACATTTATGCTTTTTTGCACATTCTTTGCTCACGCCTACAGATCACACAGTTTGCACGACCAGTACAAAACATTCGGGGAACATGCCTGTGGGGTCTGGCCTTTCAAAGATTTTGTGAAAAAATATTAAACGGTTCAAAAGTTATTGAAAAAACAAGTTTCCCATTATAGTCAATGGGAAAAATTAACAAAAAGTTTGACAGTGTCGCAAATGCAGTTTTTAGTGTCACAAATGACCCCTGTAATGTCGTGAGTCAGCCATTTTGTTTTCAGTTACTGGTCACAGAAATGCTTGGCATTTAGATCTGGGACCCTCTAGGGATACAATTCTTTTTGTGTTCACCTAGTTGAGCCCTGAGGATGCTGGCCATGTCTTTTTTGTGGGGGTTAAACACCACAGAAATATGTTTTTGAAATATTTAGAATTAGAACATAAAGTAGTGTCGCACTTGTAACACTTTCTTGATTTGTTTTGCTTAAAGTGTCATGATCAGACACTACTTAGACACTATGCCCAAAATAACAGGAATTCTTTGCCACCCTGCTGCGAAAGAACGGTTTGGTCCTTTGGGCTGAAATTTGGAGAGAGGAAAGCCAAAATCCCACAGATGTGCCTTTTGGTGGTTTGGTGACAAAATGTTACAGGGATGCTAAGTTATGGTACTCCAAACATGACCATTTTCCCCATAGACTAACATTACAGAGTCCACCGCCCCTTTCGGGGCTTGTATCTCGGAAACACTTCGAGATATGGACTTTTCATCAGAAAAATACTTAGCCCCCCCCCCAAAAAAGTGGGCTGAGAACAGAACTAGCCAGGAAAGTCATAAATAATAGGAAAGTTAATTTTTTTTTCTACGTCGTACGGTTCCTGAGATATATGCAATTTAGTATTCCAAGTGCTCATTTTTCTTCTCCGATGCCCATTATTATGCATACATTCTTTGTATTCACTGTGTTTCTCTATGCAGCTTTTGGGGGGAAAAAAGGGTGTGAGCTTTCGTTACTGTTACACTTAGCGTTTCCACTTGTGTTTCCGTAACCGTTTGTGTTACCATTCCCGTCTATGTCACCGTGTGCATTACCCTTTGCGTTTTCAGAAGAAGTGCTCAGAAGAAGCCAGAAGGAGAAGGAAGGAAACATATTCAATTCAGTGCTTTAGAGTAACTGGTAATTGGTATTTTTCTTTTAAACTTAGATTGTGGGCGTGTAGTGACACTATACTTTCTTTCTTTGTTGTCTTTACTTATAATTGTTTTTGGGCTGTTGAAAATTTAAAACATAGTGGTGGTGTAATTCTGTGCTGTCTTTAATTGCTGCAAATTTTATCTTGGCTTGTCTGACTGTCCTGTAGCTGGGTGAAGGGTGTTAATTGTCTGGCCTCTGACCTCAGCTACGTGATAACTGGAGGTGGGGCTTAGTCAGAGTTAAAGTAGCAAACAGAGGTTGATTTCTCAGAAGAAGCCAGAAGGAGAAGGAAGGAAACATATTCAATTCAGTGCTTTAGAGTAACTGGTAATTGGTATTTTCTTTTAAACTTAGATTGTGGGCTTGTAGTGACACTATACTTTCTTTCTTTGTTGTCTTTACTTATAATTGTTTTTGGGCTGTTGAAAATTTAAAACATAGTGGTGGTGTAATTCTGTGCTGTCTTTAATTGCTGCAATTGTTTCCTCCCTCCCCTTCCCCCAACTCTTAATTATATGCCCTGACAAATCTGATTGACAGGAGCTAAACACAGGGTATAGTAAGAGGTGTGAAGTAGGAGGGGCCTAAGGGGGAAGAAGCCCACCCTCAGCACGACAAGTGTTTCGACTCATTTATTTATTTATTGGTTTCTTTTTCCTTAAAAAAAATATCTGAGGATCAGTTACAGGATTTTTAGTACTGTAAATTAATAAAAAGAGAACTAAGAGAGTTTCAGTAGCAGACAAGTTGTGGAATTGCAGTATAATGTGGGGAGTGGTGCAATGCAGTGGCTGTGGTGCAGCCATATTCAGGCAGACCTTCTGGACACTGAGGTGCTGCCCATCTGCATGCATCTCTGGACTGTGGGATGAGGTAACTAGACTCAGAGCGGAAGTAAACTGGGTCAGGAGTACCATCACCCCTATCCAGGGACCACCCAGTCCAATGCAGCTGCCTCAAAGGATGCCGAGAACGAGGAGCACTTGGATGACAGTGGGCTCAGGGAGGGTTAGTGCAGTCAGGCAGAGACACATCCCAGATCCTATTCCTCTCAAGAACTCATATGCCACACTGGCAAATGAGGACAACCAAATAGAGGTACCCAGAGAAGTGGAAGGAAAGGATGTGGAGGTTAGCCATGGAGGTGACCTCAGTGGGGAAAGCAGTGGACCCCAAAGGAGGAGGAAGCAAATCCTGGTGGGGGACTCCATTGTAAGAGGGATCCAGCTAAGAACACAGGAGGGAGAGGACAGGGAGGTGAGGTGCCTACCAGGTGCCACGGCATGGAGGGATGGAAGGAAGATACTGGGGATCACTGGGAAGGCAAGACGGAGGGTGAGCTGGATGTCATTATCCACCTAGGTACTAATGACTTGGCAAATGGGGAGTCAAAGGAAGTTCAGGAAGAGTTTAGGAAACTGGGAGGGTCTCAAGGTAGCTACTTCTGTCACTTTCTCAGAAGTACTACCTGTGAGAGGCAAGGGAGAGCATAGGAGTGCATGCACCAGGAACTTTAACTCATGGTTGAAGAACTGGTGCTGTGAGGAAGGGTTTGGATTCATTGGTGACCGGGGACCCACCTGGAGGGATGGAGGTTTGTTCAAGCCTGATGGCCTGCATCCATCCTGGAGGGGAATCCAAGTACTCAATGATAAGTTTAAATGCTACATTGACAAGCATTTAAACTAGCAAAGGGGGGTGGCAGGCCAGCAAGGAGGGTACCTACTTGCTCACCCCCCACAGCTAGCAGTGGAACCAGTGAACCAGAGGAGTGGCTATCTCTGCAAAGCGGTGTGCAAAAGATGGAGATTAGTGTCCAAAAGGTGGATAAGCAGAAAAGGGCCAAAATTCAGCAGAAGGGCAGACAGAAAGGAGAACCAGGGATAAATGACAACCAAGGAAGGGCTGAGAGAACAGTGAAGCAGACTAGGGAGGTCAAATCATGGAAAGCCATGTGTGCAAATGCCAGGAGCCTTAGCAACAAGATGGAAGATCTGGAGGCTGTCATGGTACAGTTAGACTCTGACATTGTGGCCATCACTGAAACCTGGTGTAATGATAACCATGACTGAGAGATGGCCATACCTGGCTACAACATATTCAGAAGAGACAGAGCAGGCAGGAAGGGAGGAGGAGGCACTGTATGTGAAAAATGACATAAGGGCCACAGAGATCCAGGAGGAACAAAATGGGGGAGAGATACTGTGGGTTAAGCTAGAAAGGAAAATGGGGCCAGTCATCCACACAGGTGTGGTCTATAGACCACCAGCCCAGGAGGAAGAAACAGATAGGGAGCTGATGCTAGCCATCCAAAGGATGGCAGACAAGGGTGAGGTAGTACTGGTTGGAGACTTCAATATTCCAGATGTGGACTGGAGCATCCCAGCAGCAGCATCAACTAGGAGCAGATTTATCCTGGACTCCCTTCAGGGTGCCTTCCTCAAGCAACTGGTCATGGAACCAACTCGGCAGAAGGCAATACTGGACCTTCTGCTCACAAACAGGGACAGTGTGATGGGGTAACAGTGGGGGAGCACCTGGGTAACAGTGACCACCAGTCATTGTGGTTTGAAATCACAGAAAGAGCAGAACCAAACCACACAAAAACACGTATCCTGGATTTTAGGGGGGCAGACTTTGGGAAAATGGGGAAATACTTGAAAGAGGCATTAAGGGGAATGGGACAGGAATCAGGGGTTGAGGAACAGTGGGCAGTATTTAAAATGGGGATTATAAGAACAACAGAATTATGCATTAAGCAGGTTAGCAAGAGGAAAAGGAAGAGGAGACCATTATGGTTTTCCAAAGAGGCAGCAAAGAAAGTGAAAGCCAAAAAGATAGCATTCAGGCAATACAAAAAGACACAGGCAGAAGGGGAGAGGGAGAAGTACCAGGAGAAGCAAAGGGAGGCAGGGAAGTCAGTAAGGGAAGCCAAAGCTCAGACAGAAGAACACATTGCAAAATCAGTGGTTAAAGGGGACAAAACCTTTTACAGGTACATAAGTGAAAAAAGAAAGACAAAGGGAGGGATAGTGAGACTGAAGGGGGAGGATGGGAGTCGCGTGGAGGATGACAACAGTAAAGCTGACATATTGAACAGGTATTTCTGCTCAGTCTTTACTGAGGAAGAGGGGGTAATGGGTCTGAAGGAGTACAAGGGTGAAAATGGTGCAGAAATGGACACAAGTCCTTTTACACGAGAAAGGGTCCTGAAGAAACTGGAAGTAATAAGAGTTGATAAAGCAATGGGGCCAGATGGGGTGCACCCCAGGGTCCTTAAAGAACTAAGAGAGGTGGTGGCTGAACCTCTGGCAATCCTGTTTAGCCAATCACTAGAAACAGGGAGGTACCCAAAGACTGGAGGACAGCAGATGTAGTCCCTTATACAAAAGCGGGAACAAAAGAGGAAGCAGGGAACAGACCAGTCAGCCTCACCTCGGTAGTGGGAAAGATCATGGAAGCACTTCTGAAGGAGAGATTGGTGGAACATCTGGTTGTCAATGGACTACAGGACCCAAGGCAGCATGGTTTCACCAGGGGAGGTCATGTCAGACCAATCTCATTGAATTTTTGACTGGGTGACTAGGAGGTGGATCAGGGAGGGCAGTGGACATGGCCTATCTGGACTTCAGCAAGGCCTTTGACACTGTGCCACATAGAAGACTATTACACAAACTGGGGAATAGGGGTGTGCGCAGGACAGTAGTGTGGTGGGTAGGTAACTGGCTGGTGGCAGGACACAGAGGGTGGTGGTAAATGGCTGTCACTCCACAGAGGGAAGAGTGACCAGTGGGGTACCACAGGGATCAGTGCTGGGACCGGTCCTATTCAACATCTTCATCAGTGACATTATGCAGGATCTAGAAGGCAGAATTTCACTGTTTGCTGATGACACAAAGCTCTGTAACAGAGTAGACACACCACAGGGTGTAGACAGAATGAGAAGGACCTGCAGAAACTTGAAGAATGGTCAAGGGTTTGGCAGTTGAAATTCAATGCAAAGAAGTGCAAGATAATGCATATGGCACAAAACCCTGGCACAATATATCAGTTGGGGGTGAGGATATAGCATGCACCAAGCAGGAAAGGGATCTTGGGGTTGTCATCTCTGATGACCTCAAGGTAGGAAACAGTGTGACAAGGCATCAGGTAAAGCAAATAGGATGCTGGGATGTATAGGCAGGGCATCACCAGCAGGAAAAGGGAGGTCATAATTCCGCATACAAGACACTAGTGAGGCCCCACCTGGAGTACAGTGTACAGTTCTGGAGACCATACCACGTAAGGACATAGACAGGGTAGAGAAGGTTCAGAGGAGGGCAACAAACATGGTGCATGGATTGCATCACAAGTCCTATGAAGACAGGTTGAAGGAACTGAACATGTACTCCTGGAGGAGAGGAGGGAGAGGGATATGATAAAGACATACAAGTATCTTACAGGGAGAAACAGAGTGCAGGAAAACACTATTTTTAAGCGAAAAAGATGTTCCAGGACTAGAGGGCATGGGATGAAGTTGGAGGGAGGACGATTCAGAGGAAACATGAGAAAGAATTTCTTCACAGAACGGGTGGCGGACAAGTGGAACACCCTGCCAGAGGAAGTGGTGGGGGCTGAAACAATCATGGGATTTAAGAATGCATGGGATAGACATAAAGGAATTCTAGAGGTCAGGGGTAAGGGGAAACAGACTTCTAGGAAAACAAACTGAACTTACAAGCTCAAATGGGCAGACTGGGTGGACCATAGGCCCTTATCTGCCGACACTATCTATGTATCTATGTATCTATGTATTTGCGCTTGCATTTGCATTGCTGTTACCATTTGCATTTCCATTACTGTTTCTGTTTGTGTTTTGTTTTGCGTCACCTTGTGCATTACCATTTATGTTTGCATAAGCGCATTCATTTGCGTTTGTGTTTGTGTTTCCTTTGGCATCATCTTTGCTGTTGCCGTTAGCATTTGCATTTCCAATTGCAGTACCGTGAGCATGCACATTACCATTTGTGTTTCCACGCTATGCTTTGCATTTTGTTTGCATTACTGTTTGCTTTGTGTCATCGCTATGTTACTGTAACTGTTTGCATTTCCAATTATGCTACTATTACTGTTTGCTTCTTCGTCACCATTTGCATTTCTTTGCCCTTAGCATTTGCATTTTTGGTTGCGTTTCCGTTGTCAATTGCGTTACTGTTTCCTTCTGCGGCTCTGTTGCCTTAACCATTTGCATTTTTGTTTGTGTTTCTGTTACCATTTGCATTTTTCTTACTGTTTGCATTTCCATTAGCATTACTGTTTTCATTAACGTTTGCGTTTCTGTTGCCGTTAGCGTTTGTGTTACCGTTTGCATTACCATTTCTGTTTTCATTAACGCTTGCACTCTACTGCCTACCATTTGTGTTACCGCTACCTTGTGTCACCATGTGCTACTCATTTGCGCTTGCATTTCATGCTACTGCTAGCATTACTGTGTGAGAAAAATCACATGGTTTTGGGCCCTGAGCTCCCACCACAACATTCTATTCACTATTTATAGTGCTCATTTTCAAAAAGAAGGGAAATTCATGGCAAAAAAATATGTTTAATGCATCAGTTAGGGTTGTTCCACAGCAAAAAAGTGAGGAAATTCAGTGTTAGGGTTGCCACCCCTTGCACCCCGAGCCCACTCCATCCCCACCAACAGGCATCGGGGTGTGTGTTGGGGTTATCAGTCCTAACTCTCACCCCATTCTCCTATACTGCACCACCTTCGCTAGTTTACACATGGGATGGGGTGAGAGTTAGGACTAAGGACTCCAATACACACCCCAATGCCTGTTGGTGGGGACAGGGTGGGCTTGGGGTACAAGGGGTGGCAACTCTAACACTGAATTTCCTTGCTTTTGTCACTGTGGAACAACCCTAACTGATGCATTAAACTGAGTTTTGTTGGCCATACCTGGCTACAACATATTCAGAAGAGACAGGGCAGGCAGGAAGGGAGGAGGAGTGGCACTGTATGTGAAAAATGACATAAGGGCCACAGAGATCCAGGAGGAACAAAATGGAGGAGAGATACTGTGGGTTAAGCTGGAAAGGAAAATGGGGCCAGCATCCACACAGGTGTGGTCTATAGACCACCAGCCCAGGAGGAAGAAACAGATAGGGAGTTGATGCTAGCCATCCAGAGGATGGCAGACAAGGGTGAGGTAGTACTGGTTGGAGACTTCAATATTCCAGACGGGACTGGAGCATCCCAGCAGCAGCATCAACTAGGAGCAGATTTATCCAGGACTCCCTTCAGGTGTCTTCCTCAAGCAACTGGTCGTGGAACCAACTGCAGAAGGCAATACTGGACCTTGTGCTCACAAACAGGGACAGTGTGATGGGGGTAAGAGTGGGGAGCACCTGGGGAACAGTGACCACCAGTCACTGTGGTTTGAAATCACAGAAAGAGCAGAACCAAACCACACAAAAACACGTATCCTGGATTTTAGGGGGCAAACTTTGAGAAAATGGGAGATACTTGAAAGAGGCATTAAGGGAATGGGGCAGGAATCAGGGGTTGAGGAACAGTGGGAGTATTTAAAATGGGGATTACAAGAGCAACAGAATTATGTATTAAGCAGGTTAGCAAGAGGAAAAGGAAAAGGAGACCATTATGGTTTTCCAAAGAGGTAGCAAAGAAAGTGAAAGCCAAAAGATTGCATTCAGGCAATACAAAAGACACAGGCAGAAGGGATAGGGAGAAGTACCAGGAGAAGCAAAGGAGGCAGGGAGGTCAGTAAGGGAAGCCAAAGCTCAGACAGAAGAACACATTGCAAAATCAGTGGGTAGAGGGGACAAAACCTTTACAGGTACATATGAAAAAAGAAAGACAAAGGAGGGGATAGTGAGACTGAAGGGGAGGATGGGGCTGTGTGGAGGATGACAACAGTAAAGCTGACATATTGAACAGGTATTTCTGCTCAGTCTTTACTGAGGAAGAGGAGGTAATGGTCTGAATGGAGTACAAGGGTGAGAAGGGTGCAGAATGGACACAAGTCCCTTTACACGAAAGGGTCCTGAAGGAACTGGAAGTAATAAGAGTTGATAAAGCAATGGGGCCAGATGGGGTGCACCCCAGGGTCCTTAAAGAACTAAGAGAGGTGGTGGCTGAACCTCTTGCTATCCTGTTTAGCCGATCACTAGAAACAGGGAGGTACCCAAAGACTGGAGGATAGCAGATGTAGTCCCTTATACAAAAGTGGAACAAAGAGGAAGGGAACCAGACCAGTCAGCCTCACCTCGGTAGTGGGGAAGATCATGGAAACACTACTGAAGGAGAGATTGGTGGAACATCTGGTTGTCAATGGACTACAGGACCCAAGGCAGCATGGTTTCACCAGGGAAGGTCATGTCAGACCAACCTCATTGAATTTTGACTGGGTGACTAGGAGGTGGATCAGGAGGCAGTGGACATGACCTATCTGGACTTCAGCAAGGCCTTTGACACTGTGCCACATAGAAGACTATTGCACAAACTGGGGAATATGGTGTGGGCAGGACAGTAGTGCGGTGGGTAGGTAACTGGCTGGGCAGCAGGACACAGAGGGTGGTGGTAAATGGCTGTCACTCCACAGAGGGAAGAGTGACCAGTGGGTACCACAGGATCAGTGCTGGGACCGTACTATTCAATATCTTCATCAGTGACATTGCACAGGACCTAGAAGGCAGAATTTCACTGTTCGCTGATGACACAAAGCTCTGTAACAGAGTAGACACACCACAGGGTGTAGACAGAATGAGAAGGGACCCGCAGAAACTTGAAGAATGGTCAGGGTTTGGCAGTTGAAATTCAATGCAAGGAAGTGCAAGATAATGCATATGGGGCACAAAAACCCACAATATATCAGTTGGGGGTGAGGATATAGCATGCACCAAGAAGGAAAGGGATCTTGGAGTTATCATCTCTGATGACCTCAAGGTAGGGAAACAGTGTGACAAGGCAGCAGGTAAAGCAAATAGGATGCTGGGATGCATGCAGGGCATCACCAGCAGGAAAAGGGAGGTCGTATTCCACCATACAAGACACTAGTGAGGCCGCACCTGGAGTACACTGTGCAGTTCTGGAGACCTTACCTACATAAGGACATAGACAGGGTAGAGAAGGTTCAGAGGAGGGCAACAAAGATGGTGCATGGATTGCATCACAAGTCCTATGAGGACAGGTTGAAGGCACTGAACATGTACTCCTGGAGGAGAGGAGGGAGAGGGGATATGATAGAGACATACAAGTATCTTACAGGGAGGAACAGGGCAGGAATGCACTATTTTAAGTGAAAAAGATGTTCCAGGACTAGAGGGCATGGGATGAAGTTGGAGGGAGGACGATTCAGAGGAAACGTGAGGAAGAATTTCTTCACAGAACGGGTGGTGGACAAGTGGAACACCCTGCCAGAGGAAGTGGTGGGGCTGGAAACAATCACGGGATTTAAGAATGCATGGGATAGACATAAAGGATTCTGGAGGTCAGGGTAAGGGCAACAGACTTCCTGGAAAGCATAAACTGAATTTACAAACTTAAATGGGCAGACTGGGTGGGCCATAGGCCCTTATCTGCCGACACTGTCTATGTATCTATGTATCTATGAATATATATATATATATATATATATATATATATATATATTCATTGCATAAACTCAATTAATGCATCAGATAGGGTTATTTCCACAGTGACAAAAGTGTGGAAATGTGATGTTAGAGCTACCAGACCCTGATACACCAACCACCCCCCCTCCTCCACAGACCAACAGATGCCGAGGTCTGCTATAGGGTTGTGCATCCCAACTCTTACCCATTCCATATGTAAACAAGTTGACATGGTACAGTAAAGGAGAATGGGGTGAGAGTTACGCTGTATGACCCTATGGCAGACTTCTGTATCTATTGATCTGTGGAGGATGGGGGGTGGGGTGGTTGAGGGGTCAGGGTCTGGTAACCCTAACATCGCATTTACACACTTTTGTCGCTGTGGAAATAACCCTAACTGATGCATTAATGGAGTTTTTGCAATAAATTTCCCTTCTTTTTGAGAAAGTGTAATATAAATAGTACATGGTATGTGTTGGTGGCCCCACGCTCCCACCAAGCTGCCCATTTCTGCAGAATGATATGTGTTTGTGGGAGTGCAGGCCCTCTGGGCTCTGTGTTTCCACTTACACAGAAGTACAGAGCAAATACAGCAGCCCTGTAGGTCATGGAAGGCTTGTAACATTAATTTGCCCATATCTGGAGAACTGTAGCAGCTAGTGAAAAAATGGAAGTGTGGTTGTGATCAAGAGAATGAGTAGTTCACACAACATGAGTCAACCAAATCCATATTGCGCATTGTGTCTGAGATAAGGGCAGCAGAAAGCATTGTGAATACGAAGTCTGTGGCCGTAATAGTGGTCCTCAAACATGAAAATGAGCAATGAGAACAGTAAATCACAACTATCTCAGGAACCATACGAGGTAGGAAAAAAATTCAAATTTCAAGGGTTTCAGGACCTTCCAACCTAGTTCTGAACGAAGTCCCCCTATAGGGGTGACTAAGAATTTTTGTGATGAAAAGTCCATATCTCTAACCATTTTTGAGATACGGGCTCCAAAAGGTGCCATGGATGCCGCAGTGTTATCCTATGGGAAAACTGAGGAACTTTGGAATGCTGTAACTTTGGGCCCCTGTAATGTTTTCACACCAAAAGGTACATCTGTGGGACCAGTGTTTACCACCCTGCAAGTTTCAGCCCAAAAGACCAAACTGTTTTGTTGCAGGAGAGTGGCAAAGATTTGCAGTTATTTTGTGAAAGTACTTTTCAGAAAATTTTAAAAATGCATTTCTGGGAGGTTTAAACCAAAAAAAAACATATGTCTAGCATCCTCAGGACTCGACTAGGTGAACACAACGTACAGTGTGTTCCTAGAGGGTCCCAATTTTAAATAGCAGGCATTTTTCTGTGCAGTAACTGAAAAACAAATGGTTGACTCATGAAAGTAAAAGGGCCATTTATGACAGTAAAAATGGCCAGTTGCGAAAATTTCATGATTTGTAACTTTTCCCGTTAACTATAATGGGAAATATTTTTTTTTTAATAACTTTTGAACGGTTTTATATTTTTTCACCAAATCTTCAAAAGGCACATCGGTGACCAAGGCTGCCTGTTTCCTGAAGTTTTCAGACCGAACGGACAAGTCATGTGGGCTGTGGGTGTGAGCAAATAAATGCACAAAAAGTCCAGGTTATTTTGCTCTTTTTGGTGTTCAGTAGCTCCACAACTGTACATCTGAGTGTAACGCAACTTGGCAGATCCAGAGATCTATGATACAAGACAGCACATGCAAAATTTCAAGCAAATCTGTTGTACAGTGGCAAGGTTATTAAGGTGCACAATTTGAGGTTTTGCAATAAAGTGGTACTCAACCCTAACTATAGTGCCACTACCTAGTAATTATAATTTATATATATATATATATATATCCCAAAACTACATCCTAAACTTGGTGCATTATACAAAATTGTGGTTGCACCTCTGCCAGCTTGCAGAGCTATATTTCAGCAAATGATTCTCCCCATTTTTGACTATGGAGACATTGTCTACAGCGCTGCTAAGTCCACCCTGTCCAGACTGAATTCTCTCTTCCATTTCTTTTGTTGCTTTGCTTTGGACTTTTTGTCCTGCACACATCATTGCTCCCTTTATACCTCCCTCTCCCTTCCCACTCTTCAAACAAGGTGCCTCTCTCATTGTTCCTCCTTTATCACTAAATTCTGTCTGGGCTCTCTCCCATAGAAACATAGAAGTTGATGGCAGATAAGGACAGCAAGGATCATCCGGTCTGCCCATTTTTTCTACCTTATGAATGTGCCATAGGCCTTTACTCTGTCAATGGCCTATCTATTCATACTCATATGTATTGCTCCCTTGTGCCTATCCCATGCCTGTTTGAAGCCCTGCACTGTATTCATATCCACCACTTGCTGAGATAGGCCGTACCATGCATCCACCACCCATTCTGTGAAAAAGAACTCCCTCACATTACCCCTTAATCGGCCTCCCTCTAATCTCATGCTCTGTCCTCTTGTCTGCTATTTTTCTTATATTGAAACATGTTAGACTCTTTCACCTTGTTAATGCCCTTGAGATGTTTGAATGTTTCGATCATATCACCTCTCTCCCTCCTTTGTTCTAGGGTATACTTACTGAGCTCTGTTAATCTGTCCTGATATGTTTTCTAATGTAGTCCCTGCACCATTGTGGTTGCCCTTCTCTGGACTGCCTCCATTTTGTTAATGTCCTTGTGCAGGTGCGGCCTCCAATACTGCACACAGTACTCCAGATGGGGCCTAATCAGTGTCTTGTAAAGAGGGATCATTACCTCCCTCCTATAACTTGTGATACCCCTGCTAATACACTCCAACATCCCCCTAGCCTTACCTACTGCTTTAGTGGTCTGCTTGGATGGTTTGATGACGATGACCAAGTCTCTTTCTTCCATTGTGATTGCCAGCAACTCGCCTCCCAACCTATAGGTGGCTTCAGGGTTTCTCTTCCCTATGTGCATGATCTTGCACTTCTTTGTGTTAAACCCCAGTTGCCACTCTTCTGACCATTTTGCCAGTTTATCCAGATCTCTTCTCATTCTGCCCACTCCATCTGGATCATCTACTCTGTTGCAGATCTTGGTGCCATTTGCAAACAGACAAACCTTACCCTTCAGTCTATCTGCAGTGTCACTGATGAAGACCTTGAAGAGGACTGGCCCCAGAGCTGATCCTTGCAGTACCCCACTTGTGACCTGCGTCTGTTCTGACTGTATACCACTTACCATCACTCTCTGTGTTCTGCCCACCAACCAGTTTGCCATCCAATTGACCACCTTCTGACCCACACCAAGCCTACCCAGCTTATTAATCAATCTTCTGTGTGGAACAGTATCAAAAACTTTGCTGAAATCAAGGTAGGAGACATCAACTGCACCCCCTTGGTCCACCACTCTGGTTACCCAGTCAAAGAAATGTATGAGATTAGTTTGACAGGACTTTCCTGTTGTAAACCCATGTTGTCTTGGATCCTGTGCTCCTATGGATTTCAGGTGTTGCACTATCCTTTCCTTAAGGAGCACCTCCATAATCTTGCCCACTACTGAGGTAAGACTGACTGGTCTATAGTTCTCTGCCTCCTACCTTCTACCACTCTTGTGGAGCAGGATCACAAGCCCTTCTCCAGTCTTCTGGGACCTCTCCTGTGCCCAGAGACTCACTAAACAGTTCTGATAATGTCTCTGCTAGTTTCACCCTTAGCTTCTTTATTACTCTGGGATGTATGCCATCCGGTCCCATTGCCTTGTCCACCTTGAGCTTAGCGAGCTCTTGTAGGACCCTTTTTTGTGAAGGACTTGTGCACCTCTGCCCCCCATATCAATGTTGCTGAGCTGTGGGCCTTGCCCCACCTTATCCTCAGTAAATACTGAGCAGCAGTATCTATTAGGATAGATGCTTTTCCTGGTCCTCCTCCACACACTCCCCTTATCCCCTTTGATCTCAGCAAAACCCTCTCTGGACTTTCTCTTTTCACTAATGTATCTATAGAAAGTCTTGTCCCCTTTTACTGTTCATGCTAGTGTTTCCTTGGTTTGGGCATTTGCCTGCCTTACTGCCTTCCCTGCTTCCCTTAGGGAAGTTTGTTAAACCTCCCTATCTTTGTCATGCTGCGTTCCCTTGTATTTCCTGAAGGCCAACATTTTGGCTCTGACCTTTCCTGCTACTGTTTCTGAGAACCAAAGTGGTTTCCTCCTTCTTTTGCTCTTCCTTTTCTCCCTAACAAAATGGGATGTTGCTTCAAATATTGCATCCTTAATGCTTGCCCACTTTGCCTGTATTCCCTCACCTGTATTTCTTCCCAGGGCTAACTTAAGTCTGTTGACCATCTTATCAAAGTCAGCTCCTCTGAAGTCCCATATTTTTGCCTTGGAATGGGATGATTTAGTTCCAGTGGCCAAATTGAACCATACCATGTGATGATCACTGGCTCCCAGGTGACCATCTACCTGGAGATCTGTGATCCTTTCCCCGTTAGTCATTATTAAATCTAGGATAGCCCTATCTCTTGTGGGTTGTTGTACCAGTTGTTTGAGGCCCTTCCCCTGCAGGGAATCCACCATGTGTTTAGTTCTGGTGGATGTTCCTGCTGATATTGACCAATTTGTATCTGGCATGTTGAAGTCTCCTATTATCAGACCCTCCCCTTTAGCTGTCATGTTTTGTATATCTTCTAACAGTAATGTGTCTATGTCCTCCCCCTGGTCTGGAGGCTTGTAGACAACCCCAGTTCATATGGGTATCCCATTTCCTGTTTCCAGGGTGACCCACAGTTCTTCTGGCTTGTGTGTATTTTGAATTTCTGTAGCTTTGATATTTTTATTGACATAAAAGGCTACTTCCCCCTTTTTTTGCACTTTGGTCTCTTCTGAACAGTACATAGCCAGGTACTGAAGTCTTCCAAGTGTAGTTACTAGTGAACCATGTCTCACTAATGGCTACTATGTCCAGTTTAGCCTCTGTCATTGTTATCTGCAGGTCTGGGATCTTGTTTCCCAGGCTGTAGGCATTTGTGTACATGATTTTCCATTGGCCAGTTTTCGGTGCGTTAGTTGTTGGGCCAGGTCCGGCGTTTCCCCTGCACGTCATATGGGGAGTTGGACCTTTTGCCTTACCTGGTGATGCAAATGAACTACAAACATGATCAACTCCTGTTTGATCACTAGCTGAGGGGGGAGGGATGTTCTTCCTCTTCGATGTATTGGGTGCTGCACCCCTCTCCCCATTGGCTAGTTTAAATATTCTGCAAAGACATCAAACTTCTGCCCCAATGCACTGACTCCCTCCTTAGTCAGATGCAGTCCATCAAATTTTAAAAACTTTCGCTGCCAAAACTGTTGCCAATTACCTATAAATTTGTGTCTTTTTTCCGGGCACCAGCCCTTGAGCCACATGTTTAGCTTCCCTATCTCCTATTCTCTCCCCTTCCATCCATCTGCGCCCCTCTCCCAGACCGGCAGGCTCTCAGAGAAGGAGATGCTGGACAAAATGGATGACAGTTTGTCTCCCAGCCTAGTCAGGTGCTCCTTGGTCTCCACAACTGACTGGCTGGTGAGATCGTTAGTCCATATGTGAACCAGGACATCAATGTTTTCTCCTGCTTCCTGCATGATTTTAGCAATGTGGTCATCTTACCTCAACTCACCTCACTTCTCTCATCTTCCCCTCCTTCACCCTATAACCTTCATAACAATGGTTTCTGTTCCCTTTCACTCCCTATTAAGACATCCTCAGCTGGCCAGGCTGCCTTCTCTTACTGTTTCCCTAAACTATATAATTCTCTCCCTCTTTCCATATGCTCTGCCTAGTCCATATGCTTTCTTTCCTCTATTTTATTCAAGTTCTCTTCTCATGCCTGCAACTGCCCTTGACCCCCATCTGTACCTCTCCTCCCCCTCTTTTCTCTCCTTCCCTCCTGCTGTCCCTCGCCTTGTCTCCTACCCTCACTACTCTAATCTTCTCTCCCTATTTCCTGCTGCTATCTCATTCTACACCTTCAAATAGCCTTCTATTATTTTCTTGTTAGCTTATCTACCATCTTCCTGCATTTCCTTACTGTGCACTTAACTACATCCTTCTGTTGTCTTCATAATGCATCTTGCTGGATAGATCTATGCTATTGTACATAACTATTTTAATGCCTCTATAATCTTGTTTTATTATGTTGTTATATGATGTGTATATGAGGATCAGTATGTTTTTATCTGCTATGTAATTCGATTCTATTTTCATGCTCTCTACCTAACCCCGAAGACGATCTGGAAACGAGTTGTTACCAGCTCAGTACGCCTTCCTGGTTAAATCTTTGAAATAAATAACACACACACACACACACACACACACACACACACACACACTGTAGCGTTCACTTACAAGAACATCAGCTTAAGGAACATCCCTTTTATGAGAATTATCAATCCCATGTACAGATTTTTTTTGCAGCACATTCCTACGGACATAAAGCCCATGTATAGTCACTATTAGCCAGGTTAAAAGAACAAATTTTCTGGCAGCTGGCAGCTAAGTTCACTGAGAGCACTGATACACCTTACCGGCTGCTGGGCTCTGGCAATTAATATCTACTCAGGTAGTGAGCAAGGTGCTAATGGGTACATATTCAGTGCATTCCTTCATGAATGGAGGCTGTTAAAAGTGACTGTCTGCCTGTTGCTTCAATTCTGACTCCTTCCCCCAGCCATGGAGAAACAAACTCTAAACAAAATCAAACAGAGGACCACACTGACTCAGGCCCAGAAGCACGCAATTACTGAGTGCCTCAGCAATCCGACTGTAAAAAGAAGTGTCTAAAGTGTTTTTATACACAGGTTTCTGTAATGGAATGACTGTTAAAGAAACAGTATTCCATTACCTCCCTTGTGTGTAAAACGCATCTGCTCCATTTCCTTGGTGAACTTTCGCCCAAACCGCATTCTCAGCTTTTCGTGGTTCATCCCGTTGTGTTCCATTTTGTCCGGCTGTGTAAAGCAGCCATTCCGAAGCAGTGCAGAAACAGCTATAGAGCAGTAAGCTCTGTGGGGGTTGCGAAACACAAATGGAGGCGGGAGTTGCCGGAAAACTTGCAGAATGTAAAGGAAGCCTAGGAACGCAACACAGTACAATGGCGCCACAGGTAATGCTCATTCCGTCTTAAAAACCTGTGTGTAAAAGCACCTATAGTGAGGGAGTTTGATGTAAATATCTGCACAATCTCTAAAATCCTCAGCAACAAGGTGCAACTAATGGTAGATTCTGGGTGAGGTATGAACTGTAAAACAAAATGAAAATGCACAGGGAAGGATGAGCTGGTGGAAAACACTGTGGTTTATGCATGCATGCAGACACTCCAATCAGCGGTCCCGTTCTTTTGGCTAAGGCACAGCAATTAGCCAATGGTATGGGGGTAAACTTCATGGCTACAAATGGATGGTTGTACCAGTGGAAAGCCTGACATGGCACAGAGTTTAAGACATGCCATGGCAAGAAGCAGGATGCAGAATGATAGGCATTGTGTCATGGAAGAAGACTGACCTCCTGCTAATTTTAAATGATTTTCATCAGTATGAGATTATTAATACAGGTGAAACAGGCATTTATTTCCATGCTGTTCCTGGTGGCACTCTCGCTTTCAGCAGTGACCCTGCTGCTGGTTGGTAAAAGAGCAAAGAGTGCATTTCATCCCATGTCTGCTAATGTGAATGGGCCAGAAAAATTACCCCTCATGCTCACTGGCGTATTGATGAAACCGCCGTGTTACTCTGGCGTATCCGTTGAGTCCCTGCCTGTGCAGTATGAGACAAACTCCAACTCCAGGATGACCGGGCAGATCTTTACAGATTGGGTGACACGTCTAAATACTAAAATGGAAAGAAAAAGATGAAACATATGCCTAATTCTTGACAACTGCAGCACCCACCCTAGTCTGTCTCTCAGCCACTTCCAATTAGTGTTTCCTCCCCCAAACAGAATAGCACTAATCCAACTGATAGACCAAAGGATGAGTAGAAATGTGGAATAACAATACCCAAAGAAAATCACTGAAAAACTGTTGGATGCTATAGATGGTGAGAGGGCACCAGGGCAACTGATGTCACCCGTGAACTTATAAGCTCAAATGGGCAGACTGGGTGGGCCATAGGCCCTTATCTGCCGACACTGTCTATGTATCTATGTATCTATGTATCTATGAAATAATCATCCTAGACTGTGTGCAAATATTGGATGCCGCCATGAGGATGATGAAACAAGAGACAATAAAAAATTTGTTTCAAAGGCAGGGTTTACAACTGAAGCTGTACCTGCACAGGAGGCTAATGGGGAGACTGTGGATGCACCAGGGCTCACTCCAGAAGAATTTGCCACGTATGTGGGTATAGATGATGAGGTGGCGCCATCAGGCACAATCACACAAGAGGAACTAACCTGGGACATCCTTAACTACTGAAGAAGAGCAGACAGATGATGAGAATCACCTACCTGCGAACACAAATGCTGAAAAAATAACAGATATGCCAGCTCTCAGTGACAAAGGAATGTTTGATAAAAAAAAGGCACTATATACTGAGTAAGGAGTCAGCAGGTCATGGTACATTTTATGCACTTGCTTCTTACACTGATGAACTGGATCTGAAGCACTCAAAGCAGCTAAAGGCCACCAATGATTTGAAGAAATAAAGGGAGCCGAGTCCTTTTTAATATTTTAATATTTTTAATAGCTGTTAAAATCTGAAATCTTTTACCATACTTTTCTGTAAGTGAGGAATACAGACTCAATTCACTATACTACGAGTGATTTATCAACTACATTAGCATCACCTTGTGGTCATGTCAGAAAATTGACATAAGAACAGTCCACATGTAAGAACGTTGTTTGTGGCAAATAGGGTTTTCTTACAAGGGTCTCCACTGTGTGTGTATATATTATATATATATATATATATATATATATATCTACACACAACAGCAATTGGGGTAAAAATGATGAGATAAAAAAAGACAGCTAGTAACAGTGGAAGGAGACAGACAGAGGGCTACGGTACCCAATCAGGGTGCTGAAGCACAAACAGACATGATAGACCAACAGGCCTACTCTGCTGGCATGTAGTATGTTAGTATGTTAGTGACATCAAAATATATACTTTTAAAGTTACTGTCATCACAGTGGAATACTGAACCAATTAGAGAGCAGCTTCTATTTATTTATTTAGTTTTTGTTAACCGGGTAGGTGCACTAGCCATAAAATGACTATTTTCAGGCTCAACTCGGGTCTACAATGCTAATGACTTCACAATGCCTAGTGCAGCACTGAACCAAGCTGTTAACATCAAAGAGAAGCAGCAAAATAATCAAACTGCAGATTAAACAGCTGTAACTTATAAACTGCTGTTGTATATATCAAATATGGATATATGTGATAACGGCGAAAGCCTAAAGGTGATCGGCGTTATCAAGCTGTTATCAAGAAGTCAAAGTACTGAAATTTTGGGGCACGCTAACACCCTGGTACACAGCACTATGGCGCCCGGGACTTATATATTTACTGTTTTCTGTGGGGCTGTACCCCTGCACCCGCCACCAAAGGATTCTCAACCCAGGGGGGTGTATGTTGGGGTGAAAATGGAAAAAATAAAAGGCTCGGCAGGGCACAACAAAAACGCAGACCAAGCACCCTGCCAACCAGTGCCTGCAACCAACCCCACCACACGGGGTTGGCTCTGCAACCACCACGCACAACCCTCACATCCCCTCCCGCCTCACTGTGCATGCTCACCCCCTAAAGCATGTACATATAGCGACATCCTGTCACTATATTCGCTGACCCCCAATCTGGCCGCCTTACCCTACCCCTACAGCGATGCGCTGGGTAATGGGTCACCATTGTTGTCAGTGCCCTTTCCCCAGCACCCTAATCACCCATCAAATATACATTAGCCTGACTCAAACTAGACAATTCATCATCACTTATGAGTGGGCAGGACTTTCATAATTCACTCAAGACTCTGCCACTTGTGAGTTATTGTCTTTCCCCCTCACTCTTGAAGATAAATTGCTTATTTTGAGTCACCCCATTGTACATCTATGATTTATACAACAGGTGTGAGTTAAACTGCTTAGCATATCACTACTATCTCACTGCCTACTGAGAAGACAGTAGTGCTATCTTTCAAGTTGAAAGGTCACAATGAAACAATGGAATACTGAACCAATCAGAAGCAGCCTTAACAATGCAGATGACAGGACAATAGCCATGTGCAGTACTGCAGCCAGCAGATGTGAGATGCTTTGAGGGGCACAGTGTCAATCTTGTACTTATTTTTCCGTTTTTAACTTATCATTTGTATCACAAAACCTCCTAAACACCAGTTGTACAAATCGATTATGACATGGGTGAGAGTGAGATAGTAAAAATACTTTCACTTGCTATACTTCGCAACTCATGAGGTCAGGAGGTCAACTATAGCTCATGAAGATATATGTATAGCTCTTGAAGATATTTCTACTATCTTACGCTCACCCATGTCATATCTATCTCCTGTATCTATCTTTCTAGTTATCCATCTATCTATCTAGGATAGGCTACCCCCCTACTGGAAATATCGCCAATATTTTTGCTTGAGTGCTGAGTGACCCAATGACATCACAAGTGGCAAAGTTACGAGTGATGTCCGGGTCAGTCAGCATGAGAACAAAAAATTATCGGTGATATTTCCAGTGGGGGGTAGCACATTCCATTCATGCCATACCTCCCCTCAGTGTTTTGTTTTTGATTTTGGCAGCTCTTTATTTTCTTTTTCAGGATTTTTTGTTTCAGGATGACTGAGCATGATTTTCGGATGGTTGAGTGGTTCTGAGTGTTTTAGATGCACACAATGCTTGTCTGTGGCTGTGCATCATCACGCATTGAGAGTTTTGGCAGCGATCAGGCCCAGAGGAGGAAGCAGTGGTTGTTTTCAGAGAGGCTGGGGAGGGAGTGCTTGTTGTCAGCATGCAGCATGGAGGACTGCAGGTTGGAGACAAAAGGTGTGTTTGTTGGGTGTGGGGAGAGAGGTAAGGAGACAGAATACGGTTGGGTGTTGCTGTGGGAGGCAGGGGAACAGTACTAGTGTTAAAAAGGGTTTTTTGCTCAGTCTGAATTTTATTTCATGGTAATTGTGACTATTTGTCATTGGGGAAGAAAGTGAAAGTGCTTGTTTGGGTGCCACAAGGAAATGAAAGTGCAAGCGGGATCTGGCATAAAAGCAAGCAGCTGCATACTTGATTGTGCTGCTGTTGCTGCTAGCTCCAGTCAATGGGGACCTACTATAAGCATATTTGGACACAGAGTGAGAATATTTCCGATATTCACACTCTAGGTCCCTAGAAAGCAAAAATATTGTTGATATTTGGCCAGAGGTATGGCATATATATAAAATATTTTTGTGAAAAAAACTATGTTAATGCAGACATTATGGTTGTAGAACGCAAAGCGCACAAAGAAGGGAAATGCAAAACATTAGGGATTTGGGTCTCTGGAGTATTGGTGAATCAGTGGTGGGGTCTTACTTGGCGTTGTCAACCTTAATGCCACCTTCCCTCCAGCCCATAGCCTCCTGTCTGAAGCACAAGATACAGTCCCAGCCTTGTGCCTCAGTGATACAGTATGGCCAACATAATCTGTCGGAGCTTTCTTCATGCAAGGCGCTTAGGGCCCTGCATGAAGACATCACATTTGATCTCATCTGATCATGGGAGGAGGTTGGCAATAGGGTTGACAACCCCAAGTAAGACCCCACCACTGATTCCCCAATACTCTGGAAACCCAAATCATACAGAATAATACATACAATACAGCAATATTTAGGTATATCAGGTACCTACTGGTTACTTGGGGTCCAGAAGACCCTACTTTACCCAATCAAAAAGAAATCCAAGCATATATTTAACCAAGGAGTCCTTAAAAGTTAGTCAGACATGTACCAAGCACCTTCCAACATACATAGTATTTTTTTTTACTGTAACCAATAACATCACTTCGACAAATCACCCAAAATCATCAACTTGCTAAAACAGAGTCTCTTTCCAAAATTGTCTTAACTTAGTCCAAAAAGCCTTGGCATATGGGCAGTCAAACTGAAAGTGTTGTTGCATCTCTGGTATACCTGGTATGTGATTCGAGGACAGTCTGTTTCCCCTTTTTATGCTTCAGGGAGCCTCTAACTGCCATTCACCCATGAATTCCCAACCGGGTAAAATCCCACATCTACTGCAGGATTCATTTATTCACCAGCTGACTGACTGCCACTTTCTCACTCCCTCCCAAATAAAACTTAAATTATAAAGGAGGAGAAAAGCAGGCTGCCAACATGTGCACATACATTTGTTTTCTAGTACCACAATTCACTGCCTCAGGCAACAATTTCTATTGCTTTATTTTAACTAAAGTGTAAATATAATGTGGCATAACATGTACAGTATATACCCTTTAAACAGGCTCACCAACCACCCACTGCAGAATTCCATAAACCATGGAAAAAGCCAATCTTCTATCAGCGGGGTCCAGTGTTTCACTGTGCCTCTTAGGACCGGGGTGCCATTATAATATAAAAACATGGTTATAGAGAAGACGACTGGGTTTACCATCTTGACCCCACCATCTTTGATACCCCTATAAGTGATATTCCCCTTAACAGGGTTGAGCCTTCTTCCTCATGTTCCTGGCAGAAAAGGCTATATAGCGTTGTTTCTAACTCCAATGGAGGTACACTGAGCTAACATAAAAGAAAACGTGAAAGCACAAGGGTACGTATCAAGAAGACTCTCTTTTGTTTGAGAGTGGCCTATTTTTCCATAGGAGTAACTTAGCTCCAGCTTTTTTAATGCATTCTTACCAGTTCTCTAATGCTGGATTTTCACAGCCAAACTTGATTCCCAGGATTTATTTTTGCCATACAGGTTTTTATCCTCCTATGTCCAAGGGGCAGCTACCCAGCCTTGTCCCTGCTTCTCTGAGCTGGCTCCCTGCCTCTCCTGGGACCCATCTTTGGTCTGGCTACACCCACAACTCTGCCACTCGTGGCGGGGCCAGAGGTAGGAGGGCTCCCCCTCCCCTTACTATAATGCAGTGCTGACCAAGGTGAGCTTCCTGGGTGGCAGTGCAGACTCAGGGATGAACAGGCAAAGGTTCATGAAGCCCCTGACATCCTTTTCCCTGGTCTTCTCCCTGCTCCTTGCTGTAGGGCATCAGCTTCACGTATGGAAGTGCGCACACATTTGACATACATCTAATACCATTCTGCTCTTGTCACCAGCATTGTACTGCCACCAGGTGTCCATCTGGTACAAAGCACCACTGGAGATCGACAGTGAATTTGCCAACCTCCAATACAGCAATGGCACAATACTGACACCGGTATTGTGCCATTCAAAAATGAAGTGTTTTTTATGAGGGGCTACACCCCGCACCCCCAAGATTTCTATATAATCAACTCCAAAGTCGGAGTTGTTCCGGGGAGGGACAGAAAACCAGGAGAAAAGCATCACCCGAATACAGACCAATATAGTGACTGTCGCTGTAATGGTCTATTTTCGGCTTTAGCTGTCAGGGTGTCATGCTGGAGGGGGCAACCACATCTGGTGGCAGTCTAAGGCCAGACTAACATGACACCCCACCCCGGAAGAAGAGAGCAGTCCACCAGATGCTCAATTGCTTCCCACCCCAGCAACCTGAGTCCATTCCTGAACCTGGGTTGCTGGTGTGGCTGGAGGAAAGGCACTAGTGCACAGCCCTCCATGCCACCAGCCTGATTTCCAGGCTCTTTAGAGGTGATTTCCTGACATGTACCCCAGCAGTCTGTATATTACTGTCACAGAAGTCATCACTTCCAATAGGTATACAAAGACTTTTGTAATAATTAATCTTTGCACCAGCTACTCTTGTGAACCTGTCCAAAATATAATATGCAAGCATGCCAGATCCTTGATCCTTCAGAATGATCAAACAATCATCTGCATACAGTAAGTTATACAGTAGTTTTCAGTTCAGGGGTATCAGTCGCTAGCTGGATACCTTGTATTTCGAGGTTCTGTTGAACAATCCTGATAAGTGGGTCAAAGGAAAAGATTACAGCAGGGAGCTGAAAGGGCACCCCTGCCTGCACTGGTGGTCCTACTCTGGAATTTACTTAGGGGTACAGTGCATGCCATTTATAACAGACCACTATATGTGAGGCTCATTTGTCCATTATAAGTAGCTATCAGGTCTAGCCTAAAGCACATTTAAATATATTCTGAGGAGCCTGAGACACTGGAGTTCTCCATGACTTAGCTCCCATCCCCCTGACTCATGCTCATTAACTCTCTGGCACTGAAAATCATTATTGGTGCTGAAATCCCTCTCTCCTTAAAACATAACACTGCACACTCAACAAGTTATAGATTCTGCTCCTCAGTTGCCTTGTTCTCCTACGTTATTGCACAGGGGATCAGTTCACTTTCCTAATCAGTAGATTGAAATGATGAGTGGTAAGTGAATGACTTATCGGCACTGACATCCCTCTCTCCTTAAAAATAAAAACTGCTGTTTTCCTGCTCCGTTCTCCTGTGGTATTGCACAGGCAGTTGGTTTACTTTTCTAATCAGCATACTAAAATTGTGAGTGATGAGTAAATGACTTATCGGCACTGAAATCCCTCTCTCATTAAAAATAAAAACTGTTCTTTATCTGCTCCATTCTCCTGTTGTAAGAAAACAGTTGGGGGGGAGGTCTGAGAAGAAGAGTCTAAAGTAAACAGATCAGGAAAGCGAGCTGGGCAGATAGCTAACCAGAGCTAGTTGCAATGCTATGCTCAGCACATTGATCAAGTGACAAAGGGATTAGCGGTTGCTCCAGTACTTAACAGGTCCCTGTCACATCTGTCATCATTCCTGAATTGCTGTGTGCAGGCATTTCTGGTGGCTGTTACAAATGGCAGGCCAGGTTCATTAAAACAGCCATGATTAACATGGACTACATTAGGAAATGGCTTTTGGTTTTGCATTTTTGTCCATAATATATGCAGCTGTCTGCACTAACCATGGACGTTACAAGCGGTGCATATCGTACATCACCACTTCCCAATATAACAGAGCTATCCCCGTGTCTGTATAGTAGCAAGGACTATTGGAGCTATCAGGGCCAATCTATCGGCTAAGATTTTAGACATAATTTTCTGATCAGCATTGAGCAGACAAAGGGGTCTCCACTTTTTAATATCTGTCTTATTCCCAGATTTTAAGATAAAAATCAGTAATGCTGTAGTCCTAGAAGTTGGTAATGTACAGTACCTGAAATTCAAGGTGTGTTACATAATACCTGCATAACCAGTTCCAGAGACATAATAATTATGATAACAGATGTGATAAGGACCTGTTGATTATTGGAGCAAGTCATTTAACCTCCCCAGTGTTCCTGAGTTACCCCTGGAAACAGGCACCTGTGTCTAGTGGGTTTTACCTGGTTATCAAAGAATAAAATAAAATAAAAAAATAGAAGAGTGAAACTCAGCTGGATATCCATCAGTGCCTTGGGCTGTATTATTTCCCAGGCTTTTGATAGCCTGCTCAACTTCTATAAACTGAATCGGTTGTACCAGTCGTATGCATACCTAATTTAGGATATTCGGACTATCCAGTAGGGATAACTTGGAAGAATCCCCCTGTGTGTTTACTGGTGTTCTGAAGGTGTTACTAGCATGTTCATGGACTATAACCACAACATCTTTCAAAGAGGTTATAATTTGATCATTACCTGTTCTAGCAAAACCTGATATCACCCAGTTCTGTTCCCACTCTTAGTATCCTGAAAATTTGTTTAAATGCTGTGAACAGCATTGTGTTCCAAATTTGAGTTCCTGCTCCAGTGAAGTCTCCCTTTCATACTGAATGGATTTTATTTTTTTTCTTAATTAAACTGATTTATCTAGTCAGATCAGTGCTAGTTAGATGCATTCTGGTTATTTATGTAGCTGAGAAATGACATTTTAATAATGTATATACTGTACTTCTCTGTATGCTTATGATTCCCAACCTTCGTAAACAAATATTTAAATCTTGTGTTGAGTCCTCCTACCACTGTCGTATATCTTCATATGCCAACAAAAATGTTCTTCTATCCTTAAAACATTCCACCCATTGAGATTTAATGTTTTCCTGCTCTAATAATGCAGTATTCAATCATAAGAGGTTCGATTTGGGCTTTGGACCAGCATGACAACAACACAGTACGGCCAGATGGTCCAAGGTTATTATTGCAATAGTCCTTGCTCTAGTAACCTTAATAGCGTCTGGTAAAAAATATTTTCGGTAGCCAGCCTTCTTTTTGTGAAGGTGACATTATTCACATTCACATATACGTTTGTAAAGGTGTCATGTAGACCTGTAGTTTTAAACCTGTTATTTTAATAAACTGAATCACAGTGCATCTTGTGAGTTTTGTCTCCCTTATCTGTTAGTGAAAGGACACAATTAAAGTCTTCCACCCCAAGACTGCTTATCTACTGGTGTTCAGATAAGACTGAATTTCCTGTGAGAGGCCAACTCTAGCTGCCTTTATCTGGGGGGCATACACATTGATAAGACAGAAACTTTATACCCCACCGCCACTCCACATCCAACATTAATGTTCTTCCTGGCTCAATTTCAACCAGTTTGTGTATCTTAAATGCAGATCCTCGAAAGAGGATTCCACCACTGTCACATCTCTCTAGGCTCTGGGCCCAAAAGGATGGTCCATGCATCCACAGCCTTTTTGCTGTGGATACTTCAAACAGGATTTTTAAGCAGGTATCCTGCAGGGACTCAAGCAATGGGACAGCAGACAAACCTTTCTTATATGTTTTATACTGTTCAAATTTCAAGTGACTGAGGACACTATACAGCCAATATACATTTTTTAAATCAAGAAGAGTGGTCATTACTGCATTTCTAGTTTGTGCTCTAGTTCTCAGGTGGCTTTTCTTATCTGCCAGTGTTTCTGATAAAGAGTCATATCAATCTGAGGAGTGGTTTCTTATGGAAGAAGAAACTGAAGATGCCCATGAGTCACCTTTTGCTTCGTCCTCTTCTGTGCCTCCCAATTGTCTATTTGGGGCTAAAACAGCATATTAATGTGCCACAGAAGTCTCAGTGGATTTTGTAGATTTGAAGTTAGCCTTTATATATCTTCCCCTTTTCCTTGAAGAAACTACTTCCATATCTGTCTTGGAGGGGTGGGCAGTATGACTGGCCGAATAGGCATTTGCTCTGTGCTAGTAGCAGTTGAGGAGCTGCTTTTTGACCTGAACTCCTAGATAAGTCATTTATTTTGGGGACTCCTACCACATATGCTCGCTCTGGAGGATCTGCAACCACGGACTCAATGATCTTGTCAGACTGGGCAGGAGAGTCAACCGAGTCCTCATCCTGCTGGACTTCCTGAGCCTCCAAGTTTTATCATGGCGCGTTATTTCAGCTAGTGTTTGAGCTGAGGCCTTAGCTCAGCCCTTTGCATGACCTTTAACAATTAACTCCCCCTTATTCAGACCATCAGACCTGTTGTGTGAGGCCCAGGGCACTACTTATTTGAGTACCTATGTTCCTCACACATAGTGCAATTGAAGGTATTTGGGGATCTAAAGCTTATGTACCCATATTCCAAACACAGACTATATCCCGCTGCATCACAGGCCATGCATAAGTGGTTACTGGTTCCACACTTGTGGCAAGTAAGGAGCTGTCCCAGGTAGAAGCACTTACTGCTGTCTCTTCCCAGGAAAAAAAATACCCAGGAGAGGACAGATACCAGTGCTTGCTTGTCTCAGTTTTACCCTAAACATCCATCCCCCTATCCACACCTGTTCATTATCAATGAGTGGACTTGGCTGGTCTAGGACCTCACATCTCTGATGAAGCTAAAAGGCAATAGCTAAATTTTACACTTTTATTTTGGGTCAGTATAGCAATAGTCCTGACTACAGGTTTGGACAGGGGGGTTGCAGTAAATGGGGACCAAAGGCTGAATTCTTTAGCTTGTCATATTTAATCCAAAATCATTCTAGGGATTTCAATGCTTTAAAACTAATGTCAGATGTGATTTCTCCAGACACACAAATTATTGTACACAATTCTGCAGCAAAGAAACTCATAGTCTCTTGTAATAAATTATGAATTGCATGTCCCCATATATATGCATAATTACTTAGTATTTATCTAAAAGCTGACTACCTCGAAGTACCTCAAGGTACCACTGAGACATTCAAGTTACAATTTGCATTGACTGTAATGTGATTCTGCCTCATTATACCCAGGTATACCTCAGTACTGATCAACTTTTGTATGACTACCACGTACTGTACATATATCTGGAGGTAGGTCTAACCCACCTCTGTATTTCAGTCTAATAGGGTCGCATCACTGAACTGGCTGACGCTGGACTGCAAAGAGGTCAGCCATTCTAAATTCTCTCCTTGGTTCATCATGGCACTGCTCATTCTGGTTCTCAGTGTCTGATTCAAAATGATCTGAATCCGTATTTTCAGGCTTCCTGAAGGGACCTTTCCTCTTCCTCTTGTTGCCTTTCCCTCTCTGGACCTAGTGCGGAGCTGGGGCTGGGAGTCTTTATTCAGCAAGGCAGAAGGCCGTAACTGAGAGTTTAGGGGTGTCTCTTAGTTCTGACCCTCCATCTGGAACAGTGTTAATTTTTATAGAAACATAGACTTTGACGGCAGATAAGGACCGCTTGGCCCACCAAGTCTGCCCATTTCCCTACCTATTGGATAAGCTGCAGATCCTAGTTAACCAACAGCCTACTTCTTTCTACTCCCCCACCAGAATTGCCCTATATCTATCACATGCATTCTTGAATTCCCCCACTGTTTTTGACCCCACAACCTCATCAGGAAGGCCATTCCACGCGTCCACCACCCTCTCTGTGAAAAAAATACTTCCTCATATTGCCTATGAGCCGTCCCCCTGCTATCTTCAAATTGTGCCCCCTTGTTATTGCACATCTCTTTTTCTGAAAGATGCTATCATCCTGGACTTTGTTGATTCCCTTGAGGTACTTGAATGTTTCTATTATGTCCCCCCCCTTTCCTCGAGGGTATACATATTAAGCTCCTTTAGTCTCTCTTCGTATGGCTTCTGGTGCAGATCCTGCACCATTTTAGCTGCCCGCCTCTGGACTGCCTCCATCCTGTCCATGTCCTTGCGGAGATGGCGTCTCCAGAACTGCATGCAGTACTCAAGATGGGGTCTCACCAACTGCCAGTACAAAGGGATAACAACTTCCTGTTTTCTACTGGTGATGCCTCTCCCTATACATCCCAGTATCCCCCCAGCCTTCTTTACTGCCTTCTCACATTGCTTGCCTACCTTGCGTCATCTGATATGACTACCCCAGGTCCCTTTCCATTTTAGTTGTTGCTAGTACCTCCCCCCACACTGTGTACTGTTCCCATAGATTTTGTTTCCCAGGTGCATTACTATGCATAATGCTACTTCCAGCCCCCCGGTTCCACTTCAAGGAAGTTAATCTTATTATCATCCACTGCACTGCGTAGGTTCAGAACAGTATGACTTGCCAGAGACAGGGAGTATTAGAACACTTCCCCTTTGCAGAAACATAATTTAATACCCCCGTGTTTGTTACAGATGCCTCATCTTATGTTGAAGAGAAAAGTGCTCCATGTTTCCAGGAAGCCACGCTACCTTAGCTGGTGCTCTCACATATAAACGGGTAAGGAAATCCTCTGTGTCCTGACTGGCTGAGACTTGGTTCTAGCCATGGTAGTAAGTGAGTACCACCAATGGCTAAAACAAGTCCCTGCCAACCAGGGCAACTCACAGAATTCATAAGCCACATATTTCCTAATTTCTATCACAAACACGGCTGCAGCCTTTACTCATATATATAGTATACAAAACTTCAATTAGGCTCTAAAATTAAAAATCCATGAAATTAAATAAAATAAGTAAATAATTTAATGTTATTTACACTGATGAGCCCCCCTTACACACATTAAAATAAAATCAAGTACTATTCAAAGTTTTCATTGCTGGTGTTTCTTTGATGACCAAGAAAAATCCCCCTCCTATTCCTACCACTTTGCCAGAGAACTCCCTGCTTCTTACCTGGCAACAGATAAAATTGACGTTCTGGCTCCACTTCAGGCCTGTGAGTGTGCATTTGTTTGTATTCCAGTTGAACCCTGAAGAACTCTGAATTCATGTATTCCACTTTACCATTCTGTGTGTGTGTGTGTGTATGTGTGTGTGTGTGTGTGGAGGGGGCAGCATTCTACTACTGGAATAATGCAGAGCTTTGAATTCTTCTATTCCATGTTAAACATCACACAATATATTGAGTGCTAAGAAAGACAGTTGATATGACAGTTGAAAACATCTGTGGAAGGATTTTTTTTACATTATTTAGCAACATTTTAAAAAAATTGTTGTGACTTCAAAAACTTTTTAATGTTCTTTTAAATGTTGTCTATGGGCCCATTTTATTTTATTTATTTATTGAAATGTTTCACCAGGAAGGCACACTGAGCAACAAGTTGCTCATCTCCCGGTGCAACCTGGGAGGTAGGGATTTTATATAAGCAATAAGACATGGCTGGATGTTGGTAGTACTGAGATACCTGCACATCCAGATGCTGAAAGCACTTGGCCTGTGGTCTTGTGCCTCACTACGCCTCTGGATGTGTGGGTATTTCAGTACTACCAACACCAAGCAATGTCTTATTGCTTACTCATCCAACTGCCATAAATGCCAATTCTGTTTACCAGGGTTTTTCCAGTTCTTTGTTCTTTTGCTGCGGGGTGGGGGGTTGAAAGCACACTGTCTGTGTTTTAGGCCAAGCCAGCAGCTCCCTCTCACCATTCTGGACATACTCAGTGCTCTATAAAGTAATGTAGACACTCTCTAAGTCCTCTTGTTGAAGATGCCGCCACGATGCACACACAAGGAGAGAGCAGAATCGGGGCAGTCTTTTTCAGTGTTTGTCTTGGTGACAGCTCTCGCCATTTGGGTAACCATTTCAGTGTCCTGTGCAGTCTCAGCATAATTTTTTCTCTCCTGCCCCAGTTTCTTCTTCTTCTGTTAGAACATTTACAGCACTCTTGGGCTGCAAATGAGCTAGGATCTCATGGACAGCTCCACTAACAAGCATCTCTTTTCATGTTGCTTTGCCAGAGGAGGCTGCAGATGCCAGCTGCTCTGGCCTGCCAGTTCTGGATGTATACATAACTTCATCTTTCTGGTTGTGCAGTATAGAAGCAGTCAGTCAGTCTTTCTCTTTGGCTTGAAACGTAGCCTCTTTCCCTGCTAGTAAACTTACTAAGTGTTGCCTGCATTCTTCCATAGCTTATTTTAGCTTTTCTTCTTCTTCTTCTTCTTCTTCCAAGAATTTTAGTTTGTGTAGGAATTCTTGCTCAGCAGCCAAAACTGACTTTGCTATCTCCACCTCATCTGTCTCCATTTCCACCATATTAACAACAGAAACAGGTTCAAAAGTGACTAAAGCCTCTTGTGAAAAGGCTGTAGGGGAGAAGGTCAGCCCTCTACTCCTCCTGCATCCTCTCCTCCACCTTTCCAGTCAGCCATCTTGGCAGTTCTCCAGAGGGTCTCTACTAGAAAGTCAGGGAACTTCCCCAGTGTCATAGCTAACATTCCTCTGTCAATAAACCGGTCCATGACCCCCCAACCTGGAAACATTTTAGCATAGCTTAGTGTGCCTTTTCTGGTCAAGAATTACAAATAAATAAAACACATTCTGTTGCCAAATTAATGAGTGTCATAATCTCCATACAGAACTAGAATGGTCATCTTCTTTATATAATAAAAAGCTTAGTCATTCTTTTCTGAAATATTTAACCATTTAGTCCAAGCACAGAAAGATCATCCTGAGGAAAATGATCTTACAACAAGACTAGAAAAGACCTCTCCTTCATAAAGTGACTAAGACTGAATGTTTAACTCTGTTTTAATGAGATCATCTTACGATTTCCTCAGACAACACTAGAAAAGGCCTCTGCTTCACAGATAAATCCAGATAATAAATCCAGATGGATAGTTTAAGCACCCTGTTCTGAAAACAGAGAACATCTGGTGAAAAATTAGCCCAAAACAGGACTGTGAATTGTGTGACCTGAAGATTTATAAGACCTTTTAGGCACAATGCACTCCTTAACACTTGGAAAGCCATCATCCCCATCCTCCTTATTGTAACCAACCAAACAGGCAGGAAGGGAGTCCTGACTAGTGCATTTTTGATATGCCATGTACCCTTAAAGAGTCTAAACACCTCATTCACAGATGTAACACAAAATAACTCCAACAGGCAGTGTACCTGTATATGGGTTTGAATAAAGACATTTTGTTTATATGTTAACCCTTAAAGTGTCACTGCACCAAGTACACATCCATCCCTGACTCTCAACCTTTCACTACCCAAAACTGAAACACTCCTTGATATGTGGGACAATCATCGGAGCTTCAAGATAGAAGCTCAGAACATCGAGAAATGTGTGCTTTAATGATGTTCACAAAGTCTGCAGTTCATTGAACAACACTTTTTCACATTCAGTACTTCTGTATGCATTTTTGATATACTATCTTGCAGTAGAATGTGAGGCAACACCATTTCACTGTGGAACAGAGGACTTCTGCTAGGTAAAATAAAGGACTGACCCTCCTAATGGGGACAATGAGGGAATCCATCCATCTACCTGCAAGGGAATGTTGACAACATTTTCAGTGCTGAAGAAGAGGGTAAACGACAACATTGTGGTTCAGAGTTTTATTTGATTTTTTCTGCCTTAACAGGAATCAAAGCGCTTTGTTCAGTGGCAATCTTGATATGAAAATATTCCCTGATTGACCGACATTCTCCGCCCTTCGTGAGTCCTCTTTTTCCATTTTCTAGTATCTGTTTATCTTCCTCTCTCTCAGATGTCTCCACTTTCCAGTGGTGACCCCCAGCCCCAGCACCCACCCTACCCAAGACTTCCCTCTCAATCCTCTTGAACCGCCACGGGCGGGTGAGTGCTTGTGGTGCAGAGCTGTCGGGGGCACAGACGTTTTATTTATTTTTTATTTTTATTTATTGAAATGTTTCACCAGGAAGGCACGCTAGCAACAAGTTGCTCATCTCCTGTTGCGACCTGCGGGGTAGGGGAACATGAGCATAGTACACAGAGATTTGTTACACAATATAGATATACAATTTGATTACATTCAATAAAGTGAGCAAACATCATCCACCACGTGAGCTGTTTTCCTGTTCACAGCTTTCCCCGGACCAGCATACCTGCAGTGATGTGCACACCTGTGTGAAGACGCAGTGACATTTCTGCGTCTGTATTTGCTCATCTAGTTCACTGACTTCCTCACCCAGCTTCCACTAGGTGGCAGTGAAGCAATGGTACATACCCTCCACAAAGCAGGAGAGCCATCCTGGGATGGCAGGACGCTCAATCCTCCTTACCCTGGCCAGCCTCTGAATGACCCCAGTTCATTCCCAAACCTGGCCAACCCCTCCCCGACAGCTTTTCCTGAAAATGATCTTGAGCTAGTAGTGGAAATTCCAGGAGCTCACTACTCCTGGTTGCTAACCCTGCTTATCCTCTTTCCCAGGGTGTCATATAAGTTGTTTAATTAGAAATTACAATTTAATATTTCAAAATCTGGAAGAATTGCAAGTTTTATGGGAGTGAAAATGGTTTTTAGTTTAATTCCTAATTTTAATATGGAAAATGGAAGTAAAAATGTTCCACTTGGACAATATTGGAAGTGTTAGCAGAATTACTATAAACATAACATACTTTCAGGGTTGACCGAGTGGCATGGTGGCAGTCCATTGCACCGCCAACAAGGAGACTGAGGTTCACGTGCATGACTTTACATCTTGTGGAGGGTCCTGCTGGAGGCTAAAGGCATGGGATAGGTGAGGTGCTTGGCAGCACAGACACTCAAAATGTGTGCATTCCCTGGCAGCCAACTAGAGAGCCTCACTAGAATAGATCATGCAAGCAGGTGCTCACCCGCATCTCTGCCAGAGGACAGGTTTAGCTGAAGCAACCCCCATCATTTGTGAGGGACAATGACAAAAGGAGGGAATAACTGAAAAATAAATACTGCACATTTCATTGCCGCATCCACTTCTGATAATAGTAGCCAAATGGCCTTCGGACTATTGACCGCCTTGCCTGACACAGATTAGGTCTGTAAACCCAGCGATGCTACAAAAGGTTCTGTCTTGTTTTGGGAACTACAAGTCACAATTTGGACATTGTTCCAATTTTTTGGAAGCCATCATACTGCCTAGGTTTGGAATCTTGGAAATACAAACCCTCAAAAGACCAATGTTTGAAATTTAAAATAACATATTCTAACAAAATATGCTTTTCTTCAGAAAATGAATGTTTGTGACTTCCAGGTTTGAAAATCAGGATGTCACCAAACTTTCCACTTTCTGATTCACAAAATGCTAATGTGATCCAAGTTGGCAAATATTCAATAATGTTATCATCTGATGAGTACAATGGTGCTCAGTGTCAGGTTCCTTCTTGTCTAGGCATATCAATCAGCACCCTTGGATATGAACTGGCAAGAATGGACAGAACCATCACTGCTAATTGCTTAATTGCTGTGAGTTTCTAATAATTATGTCTAGTTATCACTCAGGACATCATTGCAGTACTGCTGCAACATGACTAAGCAAGAACGCACCTTATACTAAGCACCACTGTAGCTGATGGCCTATGTGTAATGAGCTGTAATGAGTTTCCTTAGAGGGGTATGTTTAAACAATAGTGTTCTCAAATACACTTGCATTTTGTAACTGAATTCCTTTGTTTTTGTCTCCTCCCTCCCCCATATACCTGCTCTGTATTGGAATGGACTGGATCAAATGGGATTCTGTGAATAGTACTCTTCGTACTCCCCCAGTATGAGGACATCTTACATCGGAGCCAACCAGAATGACAGTTTAACTCAATGTAGGACAGAGTTCTTATCCTAAAAATGAACAAGACAGATAGAGCCATTAACTCTTGACTTCACTTGGAAGGGACAGCCTAAATGTGTACAGAATTTAGATAGCTGCACCTGTCCCAAAACTAACTAAACAGACAGACAGGCAACTAGACTAACATGAAAGGAAATAAGGGAATCCTAGGTATCTGCAGTCAATAATGACAGATGGAAGGACACATGCATTAGCAATAAAGTCATTTAAGTGATAACCCTAAAGTACTGGCACTGTTGCAATATGAACTCTTTAAGAAATACAGACTGCCAATCTAAGGGAGCATACTGAAATAATGCAACACAACCCCAGATACCTGTAAACAATAATGACAGACTGACAGACAGACAGACTAGCATTGAATTCAACAGATGATACAATGCACCACTAATAGCACCACACTGTAAAGCCACTAGAAAGAAAAAGGGAGACAGTAAGAGAGAGGGAGATAGGGGCAGATATACTGAAGCAACTGACAGACATCTCCCTTTAAGGCAAGACAGTTGGATATGCTGCATTGGACAGAGGTGGACAGCATGGCCAAGAAGATGGAGGACCTATTAACAAAAGAGGCAGAAACCCAAGGCAAACACCGTGGAAGAAGAGGAAGAGGATGACAGCAATGACACTGGTGCCAATATACACTAAAGAGTGACATATTAAGAAAACTACTCAAAAAATATTTTCTCTGTTCACTAAATTGAAGTAGCCTGGAATTAAGAAATGATTTATGAAAAACTAAGATAAAAACAAGCTTTTATAAAACATCTTTCTGGTGCTCATGATGATCCTTACAACCCCCTTCCAAAAGTCAAAAGTCATGTATCTACTGTATTCAAGAAAGTAGCCATACACATACTCAAATGATAACGGGAAGGGGATGGTTTGTAGGGAACCATCCAGGAGCTAAAGAGGTTTACAAAAATGACATAGGCTTGAATTTTGTATGCCAGTTGGAGTCCTGCTCCCCTCCATTCTTGTGGGAGAAGGCCTCTTGATTTCAAAATTATTTGTAGCCACCACTGACATCTGAGGATAATGATTAGGGAGACTTTGGTAGGAGCCTTGATCAGAGGATGAGGTGTAACTGAGGTAGGTCTCATATTGAGAATAAAGATGCTACCACATATGGGACCCAAAACAAGAAAGAGAGGTGGAAGACAGTCTAAAGAAGTTTCTCTTTCCAAGCTCTTCTCACTGTCTCTGTAATGTCCCCTTTGAAAAAAAGAACTGTTGTGTCCCATCTTTGCTATAGGTTTTATTGTTCGTTGTTTTCCTCAAGGGGTTAACTAACACCCATTCCTGACCTTTCTCAAACCAGAATACTTAGCTTAAATAGAACAAAAGATCCAACACTTTTTGTGCTGTACTCACTAATTACCACAACTGGACAAGAAGTCCATAACAAGGTAAAGAGGTCTAGAAATGCAGAACCATATCTTATCTATTCAGTCTCCTAGATTGTCAAATATAGTAGTGGCATGTGAGGGACTCCTGGCAAATCCACGGTTTATGTTGAAAGGTCTTTTCCTCTATAATGTCTCTGCAACCTAACATTTTGGAATGGTCATATATCTACAACAATCCCATATTAGAACGAATGCTAGCCCATCCTTGCAGACTGGCAGTGAGAAGACATTGGACCATGTATGGAAACCCTAAATGATCCTGCTCTGAAGGACCATAGTAAGAAGATATAAGATCTAACACTATATACAACTGTGGAGACCCACAACCAGAGGAGTTGAAGCCAATAAGATAACTTTATCTAGGTCATCTATATTAAGCCACAGTTGGGGACATGGCATCAGATTCAAGAAATGCTGGGGCATTGGCCTGTTCATGAGAATGCTAATCAGCTAATTCCCCCAACGTTAGAGCTAGAGGGCATCACTGTGACTTCCTTTAAATGCTTAATCTCTATGGATCACTCTTGTCCACAACTGGAAGCACAGGTAGGGACAGTGGTTATTTCCCCTCAGCTATGGTATAAACAGGGTATACTGTACCACACTCTTGTGTTATGATAATTTCATAGCTTTTGCACTGATGTAAATTCTTTGTCTTCCCACTTACAGAGTAACTGTTAAAGCCCATTGCTGACCATGGTAAGCCTGCCAACAAAGGGAATGTACTGCCTGAGTAAGCATTTTTTCATAAAACTTTACATTTAGAAATAGACAGCCTTGTGGGAGTTTTTTCCCTTGTGTCCTTAACATTTTTATAGCAAGTGGATAAACACACAAGAATTTTAAAGGGAATATGTATGATTCCCTATAAGATTATTTCAGCAGTTACTGTAGTTGTCCACCATTTGGTTTGCTGTGTTACAGTTAGCAAATGACTTTAGTAAAACAATGACAAATACTTTTAAATGGGGAGATATAGGAATCCATTTTGTGGACAGGAAGGGTGTTGTGATGATGTCACTGCCTCACCAGCCTTAACAGTGTGCATTGCAGCACTGGAGAACAGTTGGGTTGCACTGACTGAGCCCTATTACACCATAAAGAAAACATTACATTTTATGTTTGGTACAGTGAAACAAGAGAATCCAGTGCTTTTCACAATTTGACATGAACCCTGCTTGTAGGAGTAGTTCATTTTAACCTGCTGCATTGTACACTGTTAGGACTGGTGAGGCAGTGACATCATCACAGCACCATTCCAGTCCAGAAAATGGATGCCTCCATATCACAATTCTAAACATACCTTTTCGGTTTTACTAAAAACATTTGCTAACTAAAACCCCAGCAGTTTACATTCTGAATCTATATAGCAACCATTACAGTAATCATATTAGGAATGGTACACATTCCCTTTAATAATCACTTTTTTATGTCGAACTGCTGTATATTCATCTTTTCTTTCTTTCTGTTCCCCCATTTTCTTTGACTCACAGATTAATCTATCCTTCTCTCAGACTGTGTTTCACACCAGAAAAAGCACAAATTTGACTATAATGCCCCCCATCTACCTCTCTTTCAGTTTCTCTCTCACTTGCTTGGTCTTTGTATCTCTCTCCATGTATGTCTCTCTCTATCTATCTAATTCAATTATCAATACACATGTTCTCTAATACCCAAAGCTCTGGAACCTAACTTTAACTGTTACAAACTCTGGCATTATATCAATAGGGAAATAGCTCTTTTTACTTTTATCACTAACATTGTGTCTTGCTCTCATCCTATTATTTCTTTCTTTGTCTCTAACTCTCTCCAAACTCTCTCTCTCTCTCTCCTTCCCTCAATCTCCTTTTCTCTTTATTCTCCCTCATCTTGACCTCTTCTCTCACTGTGCCCTCTCCCATTCTTTTCTCTGTCTCTCTCCACTTCTCTCCCTCCTCCCTCCTCTCTCTCTCTCTTACATCACTCTGTAGCCTGGCCACTCTTGCCTGTATCAATTGAAGTGTTGTTAGTGAACCATTGTCATGTCCTGTAACCCTAACAGTGACATTTTGGCCAACTTTGTACTAATTCACTGATCTTTGTCAATATCTTGTACTGCTCTGTATCGTGTTTCATCCTGTTTAATCTCTAATGTCTATTCCTTGTCTATTGTATGTATTTCTCCCGGGTCGTGTCTGAAAATAGTCATGCTTTGGCTATTGTACTTACCCGGTAAACAAAAACTAAATAAAATAAAATAATAACAAATATCTCTCTCTCTCTCTAACAATCTTTAAGGGCTCTGCGGCAAACTTTAATGTGTCTTTTATACATCTGTTTTGTATATAGTTGCTTGGGGAACTACTGTAGAAGAAGTAAAAAGGGCATGTAAATTGTTTTTGAACAGAGCCTTAAGAGATGTGAAGTGAGAGGTGTAGGCCTCAACCAGGATAAATATCTAGTTTATAAGTTTGGCTGATACTGAAATTAAAGGTGCACTGTCAGCCTTACCCCTTCGTTTTGTGCCCAGTGTTAAAAGTGCGCCTGCTGGCACACACCTAGCACATGTATACTACAAAATGCCCCGTGTGTCTAAAAATTAATCTTTATTGCCATAAACTGTAATTTTGCCTGAAATAGTGTTTACCTCGCGACGATCAGAATTCAGCCACATCCCGGAAGCACATCCAAGTCGGGGACGTGGGTTAGGCAGGAGCGCGGGTCCCAAAGTACGATTTTTGCACAAAGTATCTCCACAAACATGTTATTCCTGTCCTGGCTACTATAAGCAAAAGCTGCTGGTATTTCAAACAGGAAAATCAGCACTGTGAAGAATACAATTTAAACTTTTAGAATGGAGCTAAAATCCCATGCATGCACTCAAAAGGCATAAAGAAAGATCCTGTGCATGCGCAGAAGCATGCCATTTGTGTGCATGTACGGGATCTTAGCTCCATTCTAAAAGTTTAAATTGTACTCCTTGCAGTGTTCATTTTCCTCTTTGAGGTACCAGCAGCTTTTGCTTATAACAACTGGGACACAAATAACATGTTTTTGCAGGTGCCTTGTGCAAAAGTCGAACTTCGGGACTGCGCTCCTGCCTAACTCATGCCCCAACCTGATGTCCTTCTGGGATATGGCTGACTTCTGATCGGCCCAAAGGAAACATTATTTTGGGCAAAATTACAGTTTAAGGTAATAAAGATGAACTTTTATACACATAGGGGCATTATTCAGTACATGTGTGCTAGGTGTATGCCAGGAGGCACACTTTTCACACTGTGCACAAAACAAAGGGGCAAACCTGACAGTGTCCCTTTAATGCTTCCACAGTCGAGCTGAACCAATGCTGAAATACACGCAGCTAGCCCAAGACCAAGAGAAACCTGTTTTAATCAAACTAAACCCAAAAGTGTAAACATGAGGTCAACATTTCAATCAGATAAAACCAAAGTAGTCCAAAATCAGATTAAACCTTTGAAATCAGGCAAAACCCAAGTGGTCTGAAATCCAAAAAAGAGACAATTGTGTCAATCATTTTGAATCTTAAGTGGGCCAGAGCTAAGAACCATTTGAATCATTCTAAACCCAAGTGGGACAAATGAAAGCCAATGCCATTTTAGGCAAAACCCAGGTTTGTGAGAACAGAGTGAGACCCTTTTCAACCAGTCTAAAACCAAGTAGGCCTATGTTAACGTAATGCTATTTTATATGGACCAATGATAAAAAAAGAATGCACTTACTCTTCTTTGCCATTATTCCTAGACTGAAATCTGAGATAGAATTCTTTCCACATCCTCTTGGATAGCTATAAACATTGTAAAGCCATTTATCTCATTGGTCTGTTATTGAAATGGATTGGAGAGGGTGTAAATGCAGGCTTTTCCTATTGCTGTTCACACAGCCAGAGGTTCACAGTCCAAATAGCTGTGATTCACTTGGGTGGGTGGGACAACCCTGCTAGTCAATCAGAAACCTTCTGATGACCAACACTATAACAAGTAGTATTGTAGAAAAGGTAAAATCCTACAAGTACACCCTAAGAGATTCTACTGTAATCCTGATGCAATGCAGGTCTTTTATAAAATGAAAAAAATTCTATAGCAATGAACGTCTTTTTGTAAAAAATAAATAAATTGAAATAAAGCAGTGTTACTTACCTTTTCTAATTGCAATGTTTTAAACTTGATTTGTCTTTTATCAGAAAAGTTGACTATCTTGTTTATTTCACTTCTTGTTCTGACTGACCCTTTTGATGACTTTCTAGTGAATTTAATGTTAAAGCACTTTTTGTAATAAAAAAGTGAAAATGACTCATGCTTCTGAGTTGAATTTATTCATTTATTTCAATGTTTTTCTTAACTGTAAACATAGGTTTAGAATCCTTGCTTCACAGCCTTACAGCACACTCACTTGCAAGGCTGGAGACCCATGTTGGTGCCTTTAGTGCAGGAGCCTTGTCAGTCAATCAATCAGTCAAGATTTATTTATAAAAAGGCGTCTTTCCACAGTTCAGGGCACCTATACATATGAACACATCAACAATAAAATCACACATTATAAAATATATAAAACCATAAATTATCACAGTAAACTAACAGTTATTAAAATTACAGCAACATTATGCTTCGTCACAAAAGGCTAGGCCAAAGAGGTAGGTTTTCAGTTCAATTTTAAAACTTTGATTGGTCAGGCATTCTCTTATCTGATGAGGTAGAGAATTCCACAGGGTAGGGGCCACAAATGCAAATATGCGGGCCCCAGATGTTTGTAAACGCACCCTGGGAATCTCTAGCAATCCCTCGTCGGTGGATCGGAGAGACCAGAAGGGGTGGTAAGGAGAAAGGAGATCTTGCAGGTAGTAGAGTCCCTTGTTGTGTAGGGCTTTATAGGTCAGCAAACTGACCTTGAAGGTGATACGTCACCGCATTGGCAGCCAGTGCAATCCGCAGAGCACAGGTGTAATGTGACTAGTCCTAGAAGTATCAGTCAAAAACCTGGCAGCCATATTCAGCACCAGTTGCAGGTGGCATATATCAACCCCCTGTAACCCTAGATGCAAAGCATTGCAGCAGTCAAGGTGAGTGGTCACCAAGGCATGGACCAACGCTGGAAGATCCTCAGAGGGATCAGGTGTTTCACCCGGTGATATTCCTCAGATAGAAAAAGAGGTATTGACAATGGCTGACACCTGCAATTTCAGGGTCAAACCATCATAAAAATAACACCCAGGTTCCGCGACCCGATCTGAGGTGGTAAGCTCGGTTCTCGAGCTGAAGATCTGAGAGTTGTCCGCCGACACTCCCCACCTCAAGATCCGGGTCCACAACCAACACCTCTGTCTTGTCCAGATTCAACCTTAACTAACTAGCACTCATCCAATCCTGGATCTCGGACAGGCAATCTGTTAAACACTAAGAGAATATCTCCTGCTCAGGCACAAAGGACATGTACAGTTGAGTATCATCTGCATAGCAGTGAAAACTCAAACCATACTACCTAATAATGTCTCACAATGGCAGCATGTACATGGCGAACAACATGGGTGCCAAAATGGAGCTCTGCAGTACCCCACAGGATAGGGGGAGAGGGTAGGAGGAATAAATTCCAGAGACCACTCTCTGTGTTCTACCCATGAGGAATGATTGAAACCATCTGAGGACAGTACCAGACAGTCCACAGATGAACCACATGTGCTCTAATAGCACACCATGGTCCACCGTGTCAAATGCCTCTGAGAGATCAAGGAGGACCAAGATGGAACGAGTATTCTGATCTCTTGCTGTTAGGAGATCATTAAGCATGTGAACAGGGCCATCTCGGTGCTATGCCTCTTTCTAAATCCAGATTGGAGAATGTCATAGACATTGTGGGTGGATAAATGATCATCCAACTGCAGCACAACCACCTTCTTAATAACCTTCCCTACAAAGGGTAGGTTAGAGACAGGTCTGTAGCTGGCGAGACAGTCCGTGTCAAGGGAGTTTTTTTCAGGAGCAGTCATACAACCGCTTCCTTAAGGGAATCAGGAAAGACCCCCTTCTCCAAAGATCTCCAGACTATCTGTGCCAGGACCAGACCGATTTCCTCAACGTACTCACAAGGAGACGTGTTGGACACGGGGTCCAAACTACAGTTGGTTGAGTGCAGATCCTGGTTGATCTTCACGTTGTCCATGATGTCTGGCCAGCTAATGTAGGACCAGACAAACTGGGTGCTCGCAATCTCCCACTGACCTCCACAATCCCCCCATGGAAGGGGCTGGGTGGATCCTGGACCTGATAGTGGTAACCTTATCTGTGAAAAATTGAGCAAAATCATTGCCCTTTCTTAATACAGGCTCCACCTGACTGCAGACAGACTGGATTGCACAATCTGTCTACAGTCTGGAAGAGCTGAGCTGGCCAATTTTGCGTGGCAGCAATCTCCCTGAATAGGAATTCTGCCTTCTTATGGGTGACTATCGATTGATAGACAACATAATGGTCCATCAATCTAAGCCTGTCAACATCCAGACCAGATTTCCACCAGATCCTCTCCAGCCTTTGACCAACTCTCTTCAGCTCCTTCAAGGTCCCATCAAACCATGGAGCCCTATGGTGATGAAGTGGCTGAACACGAACAGGAGCAATGGAGTCTAGGACATCTGACACCGCCTTATTATAGGCAAGTACAAGATCATCTGGACCCATACTTTCACTCGTCAAGCTCAATAGGTCTAGCACTGCCATTAGGCCCTTGAGGTCACGCCTCAAAGGGTGGTAATGGACCACCTCTGTAGATGCAGACCCATTGAGGGAGCCATGAAACTGAACCTTATGGTGTGGTGGTCAGACCAACCAAAAGGTTCCACCACCAAATCAGTGATCTCCATCCCCAGGAGGAACACCAGATCCAGTGAGTAACCACCAATGTGAGTTGCAGAGGAAATAACCTGTGTAAGGCCCAGCGAAGACATAAGCTGAAGAATATCTTGACCAAAGTGTGAGAGTTCATCATTGACTCAGGCATTGAAATCCCCAGAGTTAACCATCTGGGGGATCCCAATACCACATTGACGATGAAGTTTGTGATCTCCTGTAGGAATTCTTTCCCATCACCGGGTGGACGGTAGATGAGCAGAATCCTGCAGCCCACACCCATGGCCACAATACACTCAAAGGAGCTGGTGGACCCCACTGGCACATCCACAAGGCCCAGTTCCGCTTTAAAACAAATGGCTACACCCCCCGCCCCTATGATCCATCCTCAGTCGGTGTATCACCGAGTACCCGGTCAGAACCGCATAAGCCAATATTGGGCCTGTGCTCTCATCCAGCCAGGTCTCGTGATGCATGCCAGGTCAGATGAACCAACAAGATCTGCAATTATAGCAGTCTTGTTTTAATGGACCTGGCATTGCGCAACACTGCTTGAGTCAGATGAACCAACAGGGAAGACTGCTCTTCCTGCCTTCATAACACAGAGCCCTTTGGTATGGGAACCAGATGGGAAGGACCTCTATCATGATCCCATTTCACCCCAGGGCATCTCCATGTCCCTATCAACTCAATCCAGCCACTCCTTTCCATCCCCCCACTGTGGGGTTGTTTGCTTCCATGCAGAGAGGTACAGCCCAGTCTGCATGGAAGCAAAAAAAGACATGGAGGACTTAGTGGCAACTCTCACTGTACTCTCCTTGCCCATAGATGGCTCTGGGGATGGAAGCCACACAGCCAGAGTACCCTCCTAATGATCCCTGACATGGCATACAAGTGGGGCTTGAGATGTTGTTGAAGCAACAGGCCACTCTTCATGCTGGCAAATGGACATGCTCCTCCATGCTTCTCTACCTTCACTCCCTGCCTGAACACTTTATTCCCCTCATTGTTGATAAAAGGGCCTGCTAGGGTGATGGGGGTTAAACACAAGCCTAAAGGGTAGATGCAGTAGGAGGGTCTTTGTAGAGGATGGAGGACGATAAAGGTGGCACAGAGAAGGAGCCCCAAGGGAGGTGAGGGATATGAGGAAAAAGAGAATATCAGAAAGTAAACAATATTGATTTATTTTATTTATTTAATTTATAAATTTGTTTGAAAACTAGTAACCAAAAGAGGCACTCTGAGCTAAGGCTTATTTTCAGGTGCGACTCGGGGGAGGTGAACAGTGCAAAAACAGCTATACAGTACATAATAGCATACAGCCAAACAGAATTTGGTAAAACATTTTGTATAAAATTATAATAAATTAAAAAATTGAATGTGCTGATAATTAAAGTGTGGTACAGCTCAATAAGAACACCTAACAAATCTCTAACAAAACGTTTTAATTTTCACAAAGAAAGTACAAAAAACTCTACACCAACATAAACACACATATAATCCGCCAACAGCAAGATACAGAAAAAGTGTAAGAAAAGTACTGTACAATGAAGGCTCATCAGAGCACAAAACTAGTATAGCAAGGAATCACCAAGATCTGCCCAACTAATTTCTCTAACCCGAATATTAGGATGGGGACACATGATTCCACGAGCCTGGATTCCACAAATGCAGGATTGCTTGGTGGAAGACCTTTACTCACAAAACTCTCTTGACTCCTCTGAGGATATATTGGTAAATGGGAACTGTCCTCCCAAAATATCTTTAAGATTTATCAATTAAGGCACTTGATTGGTAAGAATTTTAGGCTGGTAAAATCACCCTCTCAAGTTAAACCTTTCTTGGAACAACTTAAAGCTTGTGTTAGTAACTCCCACAGTGTAGCTAAGATATATAACTATCTGTTAACTACAAAGTTTCCTGAGCCTCTAACTAGCTCCAGAATATGGGCCCCCCTTACTTCAGACCTCTTTCTGCCCTGGACCCAGATTTGGAAGAATATATACCAATTTATTACGTTAGATAGGAATAGACTTGTCCAATTTTACATTTTAAACAATATGTACTGTACACCACAGGAAAGAGTAAGATTCGATGCATCTAAATCTGATAAGTGTACCAGATGTAGCATGGAGGTAGGGAGCCTACCTCACATATTCTGGTCTTGTGTTAAAGTTGCCCCATTATGACACTCAATTAGCAATAATCTAGACCCGATTTTGGGCCTGACGGATCTATTCTCAATGGAAGTTTGTATTTTGGGTTCATACACGAATACTAATTGTAGAGAAGAAATTCCATATGGCCATGATGTGATGGCAGTCAAAAGTCTAGTACTTAGGCACTGGTAGACCAAACAACCCTCACCTATGATGAATGGTTAAAGAAATTACCAGGTGCTTTAAGATGGAAAGGTTTATAGCCAGCGCCAGATATGCTATGTCAGCTTTTTCAGAGGAAGTGGAGTAAGCTGTATGCGTTGTATCTTCACTAATTTCTGATACCCTGATGAACCTATTTTGTGATGCCCTTGTTTGAATGGATTAAGTTGATTGCTTAAACTTTCCAATAGGTATACCCATGGCATATCTATGTTTTCCCCAGGTTGTCCTGGGTGACAGTGGCACCTTCTTGGGAGGGGGTGAGCAGGGAAGGTAGATCGGGATTTTGACTTCTGTTTCTACTATCTCATGTAATTAGTTCTTAGTATGTTTTGTATAGCTATAGAGCTGGTATGCTGTTTCTGATGTTGTTTTATGTAAAACCAGTAAAGTTCTAATTTCAAAAAAGTATAGCAAGGATATCAAGGATCATAATGAGAGATTTTTCAGTTATGGGAACATTGGAAACACTACTGTGCTAACCTTCTGCCATCTGCACATGTAGAACTAATGGAGGCAGAACAGTCACCCACCCCGGGCCATAGGCTGTAAAACTGGTTTCTCTCTGGCAAGACTTGTACCAATTCCTGACATCATGTTTCTGAGATAATTTAAGTTGTAAACTTGCATAGTGCCATGTTTGACAACTAAACGGTGGATAACAAAGCAACCTACTCATATTTGTTTGTGAAAACACAACAGGAGGCAGGTAAGGTAGCCACAACTGCATTGGCACTCAAAGAATGATGTGATCACACACTCGCAAACAGACCAATCTGCCTTTAATTTGAGATGAAAAGTGATTGCAGCCAGACATCAATTTAAAAACCTACTGTCAGCCAATACACACCTTGTGTGCCAGTCCTGGGTTATCAGTTAAGCTTATATGCGAAATATAGTTCTTTCAAGTTTACAAAAGGTACAGTATGATGTATGTTTACTTTACTGACCATGACAGACAAATAAACATCAAATTGTGCAGCGTCCCGTCACATTTTCAAATTACACTTCCTTTTCTCATCTTGGTGCCCTGCTTGAATGTTGTACCCAGCCCTCAGAACTGGCTCTGCAATTGCATACAGGCCACTGAAGCTTTCAATATTATGACCATATACTGTGTAAAGAGAAAAGAGGACAGTAAGGGACAATGTTTTATTTATTTCATTTATTTGTTCTCTGAGTGGTGAGCTGGTCCTCAAGGACCATTTCAGGACATGACATGGGTCAAAGATGGGCAAGTGCAGATATTGTCAGGCATATGGTGAAATGTTAGAGCCAACACAAACATAACACACAAAATGAGTATTATTTTTATCTTTTATTTATTTATTTCAGTTTAGGATTAATACCTTTGAGTCAAAGATTCATTTTCAAAGGTTCGAGTAGGTTAAGCGAACAGATACAGACAACATAACACATAGCACAGCAGTGGATTACAAAATAAGGTTCAATTAAATGAACAGATACAGACAACATAACACAAAAGCACAACAGTGGATTACAAAATAAGGTTACAGAGGCTTGCACATAATTTTAAGTTTAACAAATGCATAGGAGTCTAGGTGAAATTTCACTAGTACATAGGAGTCAAACATTGTAAGTTTCACTAGAGTCTAACATTGTAAATAACAATTACTAAGTGTGGGCATAGTAGTGTTAGAAACAGGAAAGAGGGAGAGGTCAGGGTTGAGTTTCTGCTGGTAGTACAGGGGCAAGTGGGGAATGGGGCATGGACAGTTTCCAGGTTGGTAGGCTGAGCTCACCAGTGGTAGCCAGGGATGAGAATGGGGGTGGGTGGGAAGCAGCCCAGAGTGAGCATTGTCAAATGTTTATGTATGTAGTTGATGGAGTGGACTATCTGTGTGTGTGGGGGGTTGACAGTTTATTATCGTGTAGACTGTGCAAGGTAGGTATTTTGTGGGTGGGATTTGTTGAAGAGAGAGGGAAGAGTGCAGGGGCAGTGGTTGGGTGGTTAGAGCCAAGGGGTGGGTGGGATAGCCTAGGAGCCCTGAGCATGGGCTAAGTGCGGCAGACACAGATTTGTTTTAGTTCTAGCTGAGAATGAAGCCCAATTTTGAATTGTCTGAGCATGGTGCATTCTAAGAGTGCGATAGGCAGCTCATTGAACCACTTTGGGTCCATGAAGGTGAGTGATCTCTGTGCCAGTTTAGTATGCTTGAATGGCATCTGGAGTCCCCCTTTTGCTGTGCTCCTAGTCTGCTTAAGGGGTAACACCTTTGTGAAAAGCCTGTTAGTGGACTCAGGCATAAGCCCTAGCGAGGCTTTTTTGATAAGAATGCAAGTTTGGAGTTGAGCTCGGAGGTGGAGTGGGAGCCACCCTGTCTCATTGAAGAGGGTGTAAGTGTGGGTAGAGAGATCAGCACCCAAGGTTAAGTGACAGGCCTTGTTTAGTAGAGTGCTGACTCTATTAAGGGCAGTGTCAGAGCCTGCTCCATAGATTGGGAGCTCATAGTCAATGGTGGCTAGTACCGAGCTACTTATGGCTAATTTCAGAGCCGCAGGTGGTAGGGAGTGCTTGTGGTGGTACAGAACACCCGGTTTTAATGTTGGAGGTCTTAATAGCGTGGTCAATATAACTGGAGAACTTGAGAGTGTCGATGAGGTAAATTCCTAAGCATTTAAATACAGAGACTTGTTCAAGGGGTCCCCTTAGGGCTCAAGATCTGCAGTGGGATGAACTTCTTTTTATTTTGGGAACTGTGAACAGCATGCTTTTTTTTGTGGTTGAGCAGGAGCTGGTTCTTGCAGAACCAGGATTTGAGCTTATGGTAGCTGTCCTGCAGTTCAGTAGTGATGGTATGCAGGTCTCTGCCTGGGACAGATATGAGAGCATCGTCAGCATAGAGTACAATGTGTACAGGGCAGGCAGAGGCGAGAGGAGGTATTTATGAACAGACTAAGAGTAGAGGACCAAGGATAGATCCCTGGGAGACTCCTAGGCTCACCTCCTTTGGCTCCAAGTACGTGTCTCCTATTCTGACTCATTGAGCTCTCTACGGTGAGATAGCTACCAAATCAATTCACCATGCTTGGAGATAGGCCAGTTGATGACAGGCTGCTGAGAAAAAGGAAATTATCAAAGCGACAGCAGAAAATTAACTTATGCAATAAATACTGCAATACATACATTTATTTCAACTTAAACAATGATGGACATGTTGACAAATAGCAGTAACTATAAACATGTGAAGAGCATGGTTAAGAGAAACATTTACAGGCAGGGCTGTCCATTTGAGTAGAAACATAGAAACACAGAATTTGTTGGCAGAAAAGGACCACTTGACCTACCAGTCTACCCAGATGGTCCCTGCCTAGTCTGTCCCCGCAGACCCCAACTAGTCTCCAGTGATCCTCCCTTCTCCCTGTCCATTTCCTAATATTCACCTACTGTAAGTCTATCCCATGCATGCTTCATGCCACTTGCATCTATTCCAGGGATCAACCACTCTTTCAGTGAAGTAGTACTTCCTCACATACCTCCTAAACTTCCCTCCTGCTTCATCTCACGTGCCTGGATCTTTTCTTCTTCTTTAAAGGCAAATGTTCAGTTGTCTTCTTCATGTGAAGTGGCTCGATACAGATGTAGAAAAGCAAAAAAATACTTATTTCAGTCCGTTGTTTGGCTGGTCGGGCTGATCGCCCTCCCGATATTTGATTTCTCCGGGCCCACAGTTATCGTCCCCGATGAGCCAGGCGAGAGCACCCGGCCCATATTGTGGGTTTTGCGTTTCGGTTTGAGCCGGCTGGCATGCCTGTCACAGATTCAGGGACTCGCCAGTTGGTCTGGTAGTTGACACTCATCGACAACCGGCGTTTGAAGATCGAAACAGATTACTATATTGCCAAATCTTCAAAGAATTCCAGTTGAAAATCACTGAGTGTCCATTACACTGGACCAAGTACCAACTGGCAGGGTAATGTTAGCCAATTGTGTATCAGACATGCCCACAAATGTCCAGGCTCCAAACTGGAGCTTATTTTACAAAGGAGCCACATATTAAGTATAGAGATGCCCCTGGCTGCTCCCCGCCTGAAACAACATCACAGGACAGTCGTGATGCTTGTGGGCATGACAGGAGGGCTCTGCTCTCTAAATGTTGGGGCAAGGAGGGGTGATCAACCAGATACAATTTAGCCAACTTAGACATGGTAAGTTATTTTTTACTTTTTTCTATTGTATTTGAGCTAATCGGGCCTCATCACATGGAGGTGGGGCCCGACTGTAAGTGGATGTTTCCCTTTAAAAGAGACTCCCCTCCTGCACCTAGTCCACCCCCATGAGGTACTCGTAGGTCTATTGTGTCCCCTCTTGCTCTCCTGCCTTCTATGATCTACATGTTGAGATTCCTCAGTCTCTTTGTAGAGGGTTTGGTGTAAGTCCTGTACCATTTTAGTTGCCCTCCTCTGGACTGCCTCCATCCTGTCTATGTCTTTTCTGAAGTGTGGCCTCCCGAACAGGGTACAATGCTCCACCTGGGATCTCACCAGTGAGTGATATAGTAGAAACACCACTTTCCTTCTCCTGTGGGAGATACCTTTCCCTATACATCATAGCATTCCACTGGCCCTACCACTGCTTTACTTTGTCACACTGCCCTGCCACTTTGAGGTAATCAGATATGATAACCCTAAGGTCCATTTCCTGCTTAGTGACTTGACAGTACCTCCCTCCTTCCTAGACTTGGTTCTTGGGTTCCCATGTCATTGGTGCATGATTTTACAATTTTTAGCATTGAACAACTGCCATGCTCTTGACCATTCCTTGAGTTTTCCGAGATTCCTATGTATTCTTCCCACCCCTTCCTTATTGTCCACCTTATTACAGATTTTGATATCATCTGCAAAATGGTATACCTTCCCTTCCAGTCAATCTGCAATGTCACTTCTGAAGACATTGAAGAGGACTGATTACCATTCTGAGCCCTGCGGCACCCTGCTGGTCACCATACCTCTCAACTGTCCCTGATTTTACCTCACAGTTTTACTCTGTCCATCCTAAAACTTGTGTTTCCATGACCAAACAGTAGGGGTTGTAAGCATAAAATAATGTCAAACATTAATGTTACAGACGTGTTCTTCCTTAGAAAATGCATTTTACACTAAACCACTTATTCTACCAGCTTTCTGAGTGGATATCACCAATTTTTCAGATGTGTCCCTGATTTTAAACCTTTGTCCCTGATATTTTTAAGCCGTGTCCCTGATTGATGAGGTGGGGGGTTGAGAAGTGTGCTGGTCACTCTCCCATCATTAGAGTGAGTGCTTTTAAACACCACCCTTTGTCACCTATCCAATAAACAGCTGCTAACCCAATTCACCACTTTGGATTCCACCCCATGCTGCTTAATATCTTATCAGTCTCCTGTGTGGAACAGTTTTAAAGGTCTTGCTAAAGTCCAGATAGGCCATGGCTATTGCCCTCCCCTGATCTATTTCCTTGGTCACCCAGTCAAAGAACTCAATCATATTCATCTGACATGAACTGCCTCCATGAATCCATGCTGTCTTTGGTCTTGCAACCCATTTGATTCAAGATTCTGTAACAACTCTTCCTTTAACAGTGTTTCCATTAATTTCAAAACCACTAAGGTGAGGCTCACCAGCCCATAGTTACTAGCCACTTCCTGCTGCCACTCCTATGTAGAGGAAACATGTCTGTTCCCTCCAGTCCTCTGAACCATGCCTGATTCCCAGTGAACTGTTGAATAAGGCCATCAGCAGGGCAGCGAGCATCTCCCTAAGTTCTTTCTGTACCCATGGGTGTATCCCATCAGGCCCCATAGCCTTGTCCACTTTCAGAGCTGCAAGTCCCTTCAAGACATTTTCCTCAGAAAATGGACTTGAGTCCAACTTGAGTCTGACTACCTTCCCCCTTTGTTCCTGCTGACCACTGGTGGTCCATCCCCCCTCCCTCCACTGTGAAGACTGGTTCAAAGAGCAAAAACTGGTCATGAACTATAAAAAGACCAACACCACGCTCTTTGCCACTGTCCAAGGCAAGCTAAAAGTCTATCCCCTGGCAATTCAGAATGACTCCGGTAACACCCTGGTACTAGTCGCCCATTTCAAGTACCTGGGAATCACACTGGACACTACCCTGTCTTACACACAGCACACTGACATCACAGCCAAAGCCTTTAACACCAGGATCGGTATCCTCTACAGGCACAGACATTGCTTGACCTATGAAGCTCTGAACTTGGCAAGTAACAGTTCACTCATCACCTTGATTGACTATGGCCTAGCAGTCTATGGCTCCGCTACTGACACAGTGCTTCAACACCTCTCAACAGCCCTAAAGAAAGCCTGCTGCCTGCTCACTAATGCACCAGAACTCACCCACACCTGTGAGCTTTATGCGCGACCGAGCTGGCTTCAGCTGAAGGCAGAATACTTTATCAAGCCTGCCTACTCACAAAAAAGGTCTCATCAAACTTCCTTCCTCAAGGAGTTCTGAGTGTTCTGTCACCACCTATACATGCCAGGCACACCAGGAGCTTGACTACACAAGCATTCTATGTGCCCATGTGCGCACAACTATGGCCCAGCAATCCTTTGCTCACCGGGCCCCTCTGTGGACAAATGGTCTACCAACTGACATTGCCAGAGCCACAACACTTGGTTCCTTTAAGCGCAAACTCCGTCAGCACCTCACCAACATAAGTACCTGTAGGTGCTCCCGCTAAACCACACCCACAGCTTTAGTCTGCCTCAGCACTTCCAACTCTTAACCCGTGAAGTTAAGTCTTTGCCCAAGCACTTGTCTAACACCCCCTACCCCTTGGCTCTTTTCTATCCCTCTGCCCTTCCTATACCAGGTCCCACTGCCCCTTCCTACCTCACCCTAATAGTCTGCCTCTGCCTGTCTCTCTCTTCTGCAGGATGCTGGCATACCATGTACTATGCCTTAGCACAATTTGTGTAACTGTTGGTCATTGCAACCCATGTACTGTTACATTTTTTTTTTGTACTCTGTATGTATAATTTACTGTAACTGTATTGTGTCTTCTTGTGTTAATGTATCTGAACAAAAATCCACTCACAGGTGTCATCCAAGATTTCAATAAATAAATAAAAAAAAAGAAGTACCCGTTCAAGATGTTTACTTTTTCTTGGTAACCTTCTGCATAGTCTACTCTACTGCCCTCTTTATCCTCATTATCCTTCCCCTTGCTTTCCTCTTCTCATTCATGTACCTGAAGAAAGTCTTATCCCCTTTAGCTACCCCTTTGGCTATCCTTTCCTCTTTCTGCACCTTTGCTCCACTCATTGTCTTACCTGTTTCCCTCTGTTTTACTTGCTACACCTCTCTGTCTTTCGCCCTCTGCATTTCCTTATATAGTACCTCCTGAATGGCAACCTTTTTTCCTTCACCACTGTGGCCACGTCCATACATTACCATAATGATCTCTTTTTCCTTTTGCTTTTACTCACTTCCTTCACACCTAGGCTGGTTGCCCTAATTTTCCCCACTGTTCCTCTAATCCTCCCTGACATTCTCCCCCTACTAGACAGCCTCCCATTTCCTTACACTCTACCCTCCTAAAGTCCAGAACCCTCATACTCATGTGGTTTGCCTCTGCTCCCACTTTAATGTTAAACCACACTGTATGGGTGATCAGTGGCACCTAGGGGACTGCCCACTGTGACGTCTGCAGTACTATCCCTGTTTGTAAGCACCAAGTTTAGTACTGCCCCACCCCAAGAGGATTCCTTGACTAGCTACTTGAGAAAGGCTTCTTGTAGGGACAAGGATAGTCCCGGCCCTTGTAAATGCTGCAGCTAGAAGGTCTAATCCACATCTGGTAGGACGAAGTCACCAACTAGCAGCACCTCCCCTTATTTGCCATCCTGATTATGTCCTCTCTATGTGCCTTATCCAACTCCTCTCCCTGTGCTGGAAGTCTGTATACCAACCCTGTACAGATAGCATCCCCAGCACCTGTCTCCTAGATGACTCACAGCACCTCCAGTCCCTCATTTTACTCCAGATGCCCCTGTTTGGGCACTGCAGTATAACACTTTGCATAAGGAGTTGGAAGAGTGGGAATGCAGTGAGTTAGGTAGGCTGTTCCAGAGGGCTGGGAACAGTAAAAGAAATAGCCTTCAGACCCGTAGCATTAGGGATAGGAGGTATTTCAAGAACCTGCTATGCAGTCAACCTTAGATTATGGGGACTGTTAGGCCTTAGGAGATCAGTTAGGGGAGACCAGTCTGCTATCCACAAATACTTTTCAATCAGGCAGCCACAAATATATTCAGAGTGTGTGTGGGGGAGAACTAACATAGGTTCTGATATAGAAACATAGAATCTGTTAGCAGGTAAGGACTGCTTGGCCCACCCAGTCTGCTCATTTTTTTTCTCTCTGCCTATACTGTGGCTGTAGACCCCTACTTGATCTCCAGCTACTCCTTACTTCCTACTAAGATTCCCTTGTGCCTAACTCATGCATACTTGAAGCACATCACTGTTTATGCCCCCACCACCTCCACTAGAAGACTGTTTCAGGCATCCACCACTCTTTCAAAGAAGACATGACTTCCTCACATCTCTCTTGAATGTGCCTCTTCCAGCTTCATTTAGAATATATCAAACAGCTCAGACACAGTAGAAAGTTTAAACTCAGAACTTCACTTATGAGTCATCTTGCCCCCTAGAATACAAAAAATACAAACATGATGTCCAAGAACATTTAATATCAACTGGTGTTAAAAAGCTATAAACCCCATTTGAAATGCCTGGGGAGAAGGAACTGGGGATTCACAGACTTATAATTTGGGAAATGAGTTTTTGCTGATGTCACCTTATTTAAAATACCTTCTGATAGGACATCATGTTTGGATTTTTTTATATTCTAACAGGAGGAGCTAGATGACTCATAGAGGGGTGTGGGGAAACACAGTTTAAACTATACTGTGTCTGAGCTGTTTGACATATATAATAACTACTAATGGGTCTGTGCATACACTTTAAGGAGTCCCTCCAAGACTATAAGTTATTTGGGGGATAGAAGAGAGGTTATAACTTATAAAAGTGTTTGGATGGTGGGAAGGGGTGGAACTACAGCACAGTGGGTGGGGGAGGGATTTAAGGAATGTTGTATTTTTTTTAAAAAGGAAAATTCACTGGCAAAGTTGGTGCCCCAACTGGGAAAGTCACAAAGCTTCATGAATTGTGAATTTTGCAAACTTGCACCAACTTTTTATTTATTTAAACTTTGGTAACCGGGAAAGGCACACTGAGCCAAGGCTCATTTCCAGGTGTAACACAGGGGGACAGTTGAGCAAAAAGGAAACATACAAAATGAATGAATATGACATGAGAGTAGGTCATCCTACAATACAGCCAGTTACAGAACAACATTGCAGTTTTACAAACACATTTGAATAATTTAAATATCAATTTATTTGCATAAAAATAAAGCACCTGAGCACAATAAAGTCAGATCTAGGATTAAGGTATTAGTTAGGGGCAGTGACAAGGAGTGATTGGAGCATGCCTGAGAAGATATGTGAGTGCTGGAGTAAAGTGACCTGCAAGAAAGTAGTTGGGAGTAGGTTCCAGGGGGAAGGAAGGAGGAAGGAGAAGACAGACTGACTGGAAGTAGTATGAGAGTGGGGGAGGGAAAAGATCAGGGCACCCTGGAGTGGAGTGGGTAAGAGAAGGGATTAGCAGGAGATAGATGAGAGGAGATATGGGAGGGGGGAGTTTGAACCAGTATTTTGCTATAAAGGCAAAGGAGTGGACCGGACGGTGGTTTGTGAGGGAGGATAGATAGAGAGGAGTAGAGGGAGCAGTGGTGAATGCAGAACAGGGAGTTTGTGGCAAAACTGCAATAGGCATTTAGAAAGGTGTCTAGTTTATTTTATTTTATTCTTTGGTAACCAGATAAGGCCCACTAGGCACATATGCCTGTTTTCAGGGGCAACACAGAAGCACTGGGATGGTTAAGTGGCTTGTTTAGAGTCACATAGTATGCAAGCGGAGGTTGTGGGATTCAAACCAGGTCTGTCTGTTGGATGCCCCAAACTCATTCACAGCTTGTTACTGTAGCCTCTAGACTATACTGCCAGCTCCAGTTTGGTGAGGGAGGAGGTGGGAGCAGTGCCATAGACTATGTCTGCACACTCAAATACAGGAGGATTGTCTTAGTAGCCAGCTGACGATGCAGGAAGGAGACAGGCATTCTTTGTTGCAGTACATTACCCCAAGTTTTGGGCAGAGTTCTAAGTGCAGGGTGTCTATGTGGACTGAGAAATCAAGCTTGTTGTCAAGCCATACACTGAGGTATTTGAAGGCAGAGACGACTTCCAGGAGGAGCAGTCAGGAGTGGAGAAGATTGGGGGGACAAGAGTGTTGAGAAATTTTGTCTTGATCCAAAAGTCATAGAGACTTTTTTCTTTGTATTTACCTTCAGTTGGTTTGCCTGGGACCAATTTAGTATGCTGTTGAAATCATGTTGGAGAGGGGCCTCGACATCGGGGTTGAGGACCAGAAGTGTAGATGACCGTATCATTGGCATATACATGGATTTTTAAGTGCATGCAGACCAAAGAGAGGTCAATTAAAAGGAAGAACAAGGCAAGACCCAGGATGGACCTTTGGGGACCCCAGCTTCGGGTGAACTAAATCTTTGCTGCATCTCTAGCAACCAGTAGTAGCACTGAAGGTTTAGCATTAAATCATGTGCTTTGCATTACAGAATATATTAATGGTATGCATTGTTGAATATTGGTATGCTATAGTGAGGCTGATAGTTTACCCTGAAATTGTCTTTCTCTTGAACACAATTATTAATTGAGCATAGCCACAACTCAACTGTTACACAGTGTTAGGTGAGTGCCATTAATATGTCTCCATTTTTCTCTCTTTTTTTCTCTTTTAAGGTGGAGATATAAATATTGCAATTCCTTGGGGATTTTGAAACATTTAGTTGTTCCTAAAATATAATTGCTTTACAGAAAAAAATTATAGCTTCTGTTTTAGGGATCTAATACTTTGTAATGACCCATCCACTTCTGCACCACCCTTTTGTTTCCTAATTTTTAATTTACACAAATTTAGAACAAAGCAGAACAACAATTACAACAAATAAAACCAATTACAATATAGATGGAAAAGCCTTATCCATAAAAGGACTTTAGAGCCTTTTCAAAATGTCCACGTTGTACTTTCGGAGCGGATGGGGTAGAAATTCCAGAGGATGGAGCCACGAAACCGAAAAGCACGGGCTCCAGAAACTCTCAAATTAACCCTCGATCTCCAGCAACCCCTCGTCAGCGAGCGGTGTCTCAGAGGGGTGTAAGGCAACAGAAGCTCTTTCAAGTAGTCAGGACCATACCCATGTAGGACTTTGTAGGTCAAAAGATCCACTTTAAAGGTGATCCGCCACTGTATTGGCAGCCAGTGCAGAAAGCGCAACACTGGGGTAATATGAGATCTTCTTGAAACCCCCGTCAGCAAACGTGCTGCTGCATTCTGCACTAGCTGCAAGCGGCGGATATCAACACCAGCAAGCCCTAGGTACAATTCTGCAACAGGAACTAATGCTGACCCTTTTTACCTTGAAAAAAATAACTCTTTTGATTCATACAGACTGAGAGCAAAATATCTGTTAGAAGGATGGTAATTTGAAAATATGTATAGCATGGACAGTTGTGATTTAAAGAGCTTGTAGGAGCCAACACAGACAGTTCAGTTTCAGTTCAGTTTATTTTTTTATACTGGAAAGGCATGTGAGCAAAACTGCCCATTTTCACAAGTGTCCAATAAGGATAGACAAAGGTACAGTAGAAAATATACAGAAGGTGCATTACAAACGAAGCAGCATGACAATAAACAAGGTGCTGTCATTACAGCTGATAATACAATACTAAAAGTAAATAGCATGGACATAAGTGCTTTGAGAGGTGCAAATTATACCAACAAACAGAAGAGGGATATGAGTATAACTCCTAGGTGGTACTATCCCAAGTGCTACTACCCTGCCTGCTTGGCTAGTAGCAGTTAAGGGACTGAGTTCTGAAACAGGTGCCTCCACCTGGAGGTCAGGGTTGGTAGTCATCAAGCTAACCTGGGCACAGCCCTCTGGGACACTGTAACCCCCCTTTTTCCCCTCTAGTGGCCTGAACACCGTACAATAATCACTTTCACAATACCCCGGTACACCACACAAGTACCCACACTGTTTGCACTTACCACCAGGGCTGGTTTCTCTGGCTCGACACTGGGGACCCCCCTGTAAAACAAGATTATGCACAGCAAATAGCAACAATACAGTACTTTGTGCACAAACTTTAACCACAGTCTGATTACATGCAGAAAGCTGGCACAGCGGTAGGGCTACCACGTGCGGCGCCAGTGACCCAGGTTCAGGAACGGACTCAGGCAGCTGGAAGGCTGGCTCGGGGGAGGAGGATTGAGCACCCAGGGGCTGTTCTACTCCTCCGGGTGGGGTGGGATGCGGGCCCTGCTGCGATACCGCCACCTGGGTGACCATGGGTGGAGGTGCAGCGAGACAGCGTATAAGGGAGGGAGGACGTTTACCGGGAGCTGAAGCGCTAGCACGTCGCGACGTGCATCGCTCCATGACCCCCCTTGCGTGCAGACGTCCTGTGGGCTGTGACCAGGAAAATGGAAAAACCCTATGCTGGACTCCTGTAGATGGGACCTGGCTGTCCCAAGATAACCCTTAACCAGGCTCCATAGATGGGGCTGGTGACGCCTTCCGACGCATACCTGAGGTGTGAGAGGGGGACTAAGGCGGGGTCCCTCTCCTCCCCGCCAGGGAGGTAAACCGAGGCAGGATGGGGAAAGGCTAACCAGCACCCTGAGGGAGGTACCTGGGGCAGGACTATGGGATTACGCAGCCTAGGGATCCCCAAAGAAAGGAATTCTAAGGGGGCATAAAGAGAAAGTATAAAATAAAAAATAAAAAAAGAATTACATGATTACATGCAGAAAAAAGTTGGATCTGATTTATTCAGGGGACTTGAACAAGGAAGGGGTAAAATCAGGTTAATTAACTTAAAGATTATACCAAACAAGCAGTTATGCATGCACTTTGAGTCCCCCCACACAATCCACCTCTGGGTACCCAGGTGAAGAAGAAACAGGCTAGCCAGGACAGTTGCCCGGGGTTGCAGCTGGTTGGGCTTCTGTGATGGAAAACACAACATGCAGAATACACAATATTTGTAATCCAGAGCCAGAGCGCTCAGTTCATAAAGGAAACACAACAACAAGACAATCATATGACACACTCAGATTAAGCTGTTGTTATAGGGAGCTACCCTGGTACTTAGTCACGATACCCAAAACTGGACACAGGCTGGACAAAAATCGAGACTGCAGGTGGTTGATCTGGAATGCCAGGAGAAGCAGGGCCCACACCAATCGCAGAGGCATCGTTCCTGTTCAAGCGTGGAGCAGGGAGCAGGTCCCCAGGCAGGTCTCTCATCGATGGCTTCTCTGTGCAGTGGGTAGTCTGGGAGGGCCAGTCTGGCAAGGCCCAGACAGCATGGAGACAAATTCAGGTGCAGTCTGTTTTAGGCTGGATATAGCTTCCAGCAAGCAGAACACAGTTCACACAGTGGGGAACTAACTCACATCCCACTAGCAGCTCATAGCACATTTACATGTACGAGAATTCTTCTGTACCAGGCAAAGTGCTCCCTGGTCACAATCGCAAAGTCTCTGCACACACCGGGAGCTTAGGGGTAGCTGGAACTCCTGGCAGGCCAATCGCATTCAGCAAAATCTTCAGTCTTCTTCAGTCTTCTTCAGGTTGAGCCTGGTCCACTTCAGTGGCCTACTTTAGTCACACAAACTTGGATTTAGTCCAAAATAATTCTATTTTCTCCCTCTCAAGAGCAGTAGACAGACATACAGGCCAAACACTCAGCCTTTTCCCAGTTCTCCCATGCGAATCAACTCAGGATTGCTGCTCAGAATTACTTCAGCTCCTTCTTCTTGAACTTCCAGCTCAGAACTAACTGAAAACTGCAAGCAGCCCCGGGACTTCCCCAAGATCCAGAATATTTGGTTGGCTAATTTGGCTGTCAGTCAAAGCAAAAGCTCCCCCTTCAGTTGCAAAAAAAAGTGCAGAAAAAGCTCCAAACTAAAGTTCCTACATATTTTGAATTCAGACAGCTCCTGTAGTCTGGCTACATTTTAGGTCCCACCAGTACTGTTTGGTCCAGTTTGCAGTCCAGGACCAAGATAGTGGAGACCAACAAAACAGTCCTTGCTACAACGAAAGCAGGTTAGACAAACTACATTATCATAATCACTCTAAATGATTTTCAGTAAATGGTTACATCTTTCAACAGAGCTCCCTCTCAGATTACTTAAGCTGCAATGAGGCAGCTCTTAAAGAGACAGAACACAGAGGCTATACAAGCTCTGGTAATAACATTTAAACTGTTAAAATGCAGGACACCAGCCTGGCAGTGAGCATTTAGGCAAGCTCAAGGAAAACTTTTAAGGAACCCCCATTTGTACGGGGTTACACCCTTCCCTGCCTGGGCAAACTTGGCGTCCGCGTCAAGTCTGTACCATCATAACATTGAAAATGCAACATATACAAGACATTTACAGTATACCATTAGTATGCTATACAAGTACTATCTGATTCATCAATTGGCATAACTTGTCACTTTACTATATCTTTCAATGTACTCCACTATATCATTTCCATTCTGACAATACATTATGCATATTTCACACAGATAAATTGAACATTACTAAACAGAATCATGTAATAATTTCTTGTACTCTAAACAATGCAAGAGGAGCCTTCCTATCAGCCAACTTAGGGCTGGATGAGGCAGGGGCACCATGGTGAGAGGGCAGAACAAGTAACCTGGAATGGGCAGTGAACTCTGAGAGACATAAACACCTTTGTGGACTAAATTGAGAGGTAAATTCACTGGCCTCCAAGGGGAATTGTAACTGAAGTGCACCACTGGCTTGACAGCTTGACCAGTCTTTCTGGGGTGAACAGCCACATTCTCTGTACTTTCAGCAATGGTCTTGGGGCTTTCATCATTTGTGAGGGTGCCTCTGCATGAAGCTGGGAGCACTGTCAGACCCTTGCTCTGTAGTCTCTGTTTCTACAACACTTGGCTCATTTTGGAGACACTCTGGCACTGAAGGGGGGTTGTCAGCACTCTCATAGTGGTCCTCAAGTTCTGGCATGTCACCAGAAGGACTCATACCATCAGCCTCTCCTTCAGGCAAATCATACACTTTCACAATACACAAAGACTCAGCATCCTCTGACGTGATACTTTGCACTTCACTTTCAGGAAGCATTGGCTCCAAGGATGATTCCGGGGGTTAGGCAGTCCAGAAGGCCCAGCTTCATCCCCATAATTCAACATAGGATTTCTATGAAACAACTGACTCAGTTCATATGAGGGGTAATAGGTATTATCACACTCACTGTCATCTGAGTTAGACTGGCAGTCACTATCATTCTGGACCTGCTTCGGGGGAAGTGTTAAATTGGCAACCACGGGGGCAGACTGACTCTATTATTTTCTTGCAGCAGCACAAGTCACTGGTCCAGGGGAATCAATTTCAGTGGGTTCAGCCTCATTTATAACTTGACCAATAGGTAGCAAGTGGTTGTGGTGCATGGTCTTGACAGCTTTGGAGTTATTCTCTGGACGCACTTTGTACACTGGCAAATCATCCAACTTTCCAACTACAACATGGGAAGATGGTGCCATCGATCAGCAGTTTTGTGTTTAACATGCAATCCCAAATTTTGCAACAACACACGGTCTCCAGGCCTAAGCTCTTGAGCCTTTACTTTTCTATCACGTCTCTCTTTGTTGGCTAGATTTCTTTTGGTGGCCATTGTCTGGGCCAGTTGATAGGCATGGTTCAACTGAGCTTTAAGTTTTTGTACATACTGCAGGTAATCTTCGGCTCAGACCCCATTGGGAGAAACTCCAAAACAGACATCAACAGGCAGCTGGGCCTCTCCTGAACATGAGGCGATAGGGAGAGAACCTGGTAGCACCATTCTTCGTGCAATTGTATGCATGTACCAAGGTGCTAATCTGCTGGATCCATTTATGGTTATCTTTTGGGTGGAGGGTGCCTAGCATGTCTAGCAGGGTGTGGTTAAAGCATTCTGGTTGAGGATCCCCCTGCGGGTGATAAGGAGTGGTTCTTGACTTTTGCACCCCCCATAGAGAGAGCATTTCTTTGATTAGCCGACTCTCAAAGTCCCTGCCCTGATCAGAGTGAATTCACTGGGGGCACCATAATGGATGAAGAAATTTTCCACTAGCACCTTGGCCAGGGTAGATGCTTTTTGATCTTTGGTGGGAAAAGCTTGTGCATACCATGTGAAATGATCTGTAACCACTATCACATTGCCAATATCTCACTGATCAGGCTCTAAACTCAAGAAGTCTATGCAGACTAGTTCCATTGGGGTGCTGGTAGTAATGTTGACAAGGGGGGCAGCCTTCTGAGGCAGTGCTTTTCTCTGCAGGCAGCAACTACAAGTCCTTACTTTGGTGCTCAACATCGGCCCCCATCTTGGGCCACTAGAATCGAGATCATACTAGGTCAAGGGTCCAGTCGATACCGAGGTGGCCCATATGATTGTGACGGGACCTCAGTACCAAATCTTTGAAGGCTGTGGGTAGGACCAGTTGTTGCTTTTCTATTTGGCCACCCTACTCTACTGTCTCTCTATACATAGATACATAGACAGTGTCAGCAGATAAGGGCCTGTGGCCCACCCAGTCTGCCCATTTGAACTTGTAAGATCAGTTTATGTTTTCCTAGAAGTCTGCTGCCCCTTACCCCTGACCTCCAGAATTCGTTTATATCTATCCCATGCATTCTTAAATCCCACGATTGTTTCAGCCCCCACCACTTCCTCTGGCAAGGTGTTCCACTTGTCCACCACCCGTTCTGTGAACAAATTCTTCCTCACATTTCCTCTGAATCGTCCTCCTCCAACTTCATCCCATGCCCTCTGGTTCTGGAACATCTTTTCACTTTAAATAGTGTGTTCCTGCACCTTGTTCCTCCTGTAAGATACTTGTATGTCTCTATCATATCCCTCTCCCTCCTCTCCTCCAGGAGTACATGTTCAGTTCCTTCAACCTGTCCTGATAGGACTTGTGATGCAATCCAGGTACCATCTTTGTTGCCCTCCTCTGAACCTTCTCTACCCTGTCTATGTCCTTACGTAGGTAAGGTCTCTAGAACTGTACACTGTACCCCAGGTGGGGCCTCACTAGTGTCTTGTATAGTGGAATGATGACCTCCCTTTCCTGCTGGTGATGCCCCTACCTATGCATCCCAGCATCCTATTTGCTTTACCTGCCGCCTTGTCACACTGTTTCCCTACCTTGAGGTCATCAGAGATGATAATCCCAAGATCCCTTTCCTGCTTGGTGCATGCTATATCCTCACCCCCAACCGATATATTGTGCCAGGTTTTGTGCCCCATATGCATTATCTTGCACTTCTTTGCATTGAATTTCAACTGCCAAACCCTGACCATTCTTCAAGTTTCTGCAGGTCCCTTCTCATTCTGTCTACACCTCTGGTGTGTCTACTCTGTTACAGAGCTTTGTGTCATCAGCGAACAGTGAAATTCTGCCTTCTAGGTCCTGCGCAATGTCAACACAACAACTGATTAAGCAGCTGCAACTTGGGGGCCTTCTTTAAATAATAAAGTGGTTCACAAATCAGATGCAACTTGGACACATGTTTTCCTGCACGAAGGTCATCAAGTGCTGGCTGAATCATAGGATCTTGGGATTGAGCCCATTGAATGCTGTCATTGTCAAACTGAGGTAGTGCACTAATATCTAGAGCAGAACAGTGGCAATACGCAGCCGGTATGCAGGTGTCAAAGGCCCAAGCAATCTGCTAAACAGTCCACTGTGTCCGTAGACATCTGTTCATTTCTATCAAACTTTTGCACAATGCTTGTATGTCAGGTTCAGACAGCCTGACCAGTTGCTCTTGGAAATGGGCCTCTGGGATACAGCGTCAGCATCAATGTGATTCAGACCCAGTCTGTATTCGACAGCATAATCATATGTTGACAATGCAGAAAGCCACCGGCGCCCCATGGCATCTAACTTAGCTGAAGTCTGTTCATAGGTCAATGGGTTATTGTCAGTCCTCACCAATATTTTCGCCCCATAGAGGTAATCATAAAACTGGTTGACAATGGCCAATTTTAATGCAAGGAACTCCAACTTGTGCACAGGGTAGTGTCGCTCTGACGGGGTCAAACTCCTACTGGTGAATGCCACTGGTCTCAAACCATCCTCATGGTCTTGATACAGTACAGCTCCTAGTCCCTGCAGACTGTCATCATCATGCAGCACATAGGGTTTGGTGGGATCAGCATAAGCGAGGATGGGGGCATGGGTGAGCTAGTATATGACTTTGTGGAAAGCTGCTTCACAGTCAGGCGTCCAACGGGACCTGAAAAATTCACCTGGGTGGAAATATGCTTTGTCTGGTTCTTTGACAGCCCCTTTTTTGTATTTTTGATTGGTAGGAGGGTAACCCTGGGTAAGATTCAAGAGCAGCCGAATCACTTTGGAATAGTCCTTTATGAACCAGCGGTAGTAGCCACAGAATCCCAGGAAAAGTTGTAGTTCTTTCAAATTGTGGGGCTAGGGCCAAGTAGTCAAGCCTTCAACTTTACTAGGATCAGTCTCTATCCCTCTGTAGACACTATGTGCCCACATACTCACAGAGGTTTGGAAAAACTGACACTTGTCAATGGACAGCTTGAGGCTGAAATCTTCCAGTCGATCTAGTACTTTGAACAGTCGACTCTCATGTTCCTCTAGGGAGCTCCCAAACACAATGACATCATCCAAATATGCCAGGCATTCCAGCAAATTCATGTCTCCCACCGCTCGTTCCATCAGTCACTGGAAAGTGGCTGGGGCACCCGATATCCCTTGTAGCATTCTCAGGAATTCGTAGAACCCCAAAGGACAGATGAAGGCTGTCTTCTCATGGTCCCTGGAGCCATCAGAATCTGGTAACATCCACTGCAAAGATCCAACACGAGAACCATTTGCTCCCATTCAAACAATCGAGAGCATCTTGTATACAGGGCATGGAGTATTGATCAGGGATGGTCTGCCTATTGAGGGTCTGATAATCCACACACATTTATGTGGTTCCATTCTTCTTATGCACCACCACAATGGGAGAAGCATATGGGCTCCTGGATTCTTGTATCACACCAGCCTGAGGCATTTCCTCGTCTTCTAATATCATCTATGTCTGCAGGGGCTGGGCGTGAGACCTCTCTCGAAATGGCCTTTCATCTGCAGGTATATGTGATGCTCCACACCCTGGACACATCCCACATCCCATTCCTTCAATGAAAACACTTAACTCTCTGGGCAAGTTTCTGGCTAATTCTAGTCTTCCATTCAGCTGGCAACGGGGAGTCACCAAAATCAAACAAGTTGGGAGTCATTCTATCTGTCTTGCCAGGGGCTTGTTGCTGGGCAACACTGCAGTAGTTCAAGAGTGTACCGTAGCTAGGGTGCATCCTCTGTTCACCCGGACCTCCCGATCTGACACATTATGAATCTGGACCATCACTCATCATGCATAGACAATGAGCACAAGCTGGCAAGATGCTGGACTTAACCAATAATTCTTCTAGCAATTTTCCATCACCTGGTGCATCCAACATCAGTATTTTGTTCTTGACATCTTTGCAGAGGTGGACCTCCCCTTGAATGGTACGCTGGGCATTAGGGGCCAGTACCATTGAATTGGGATCCTTCTTCCACATGACCCCTACTGGTTCATCTTGGTCCACTCCCTTGGGGTTCTGTTGCAAATCATAGGCCCTCTTGATCAGAGCAGGAATTCTTAGGGCCCTCCCAGTCCATCGCCCTTGTTTCTCGCGACAGTGTTGTGCCAGTCTCCCAAACATATGGGTGTTGGTCCCAATTAACAGGGGAACCCCATCATACAGTCCAGTAGGGGGACACACTAAGGCCAGTGTCTCGACTTGCTCCTCTATACCGGTTACAGCTGCAGGAAATGACAACCAGAGGTGGACATATCCTAGGTTGGGATAAGACTTGTTGCTCAGCCCCCACACATGTAGGCCTTCCTGGGATTGTAAGGGCACAGCAGATAAGTGTTCATTATACCAGTCCTTAAATACAATGGTCACTTGTGACCCACTGACTAGCACAGCCTGAGTAGGAATACGATTCACAGCCATGGTAGTCTCCATTGAAGGGCCCACTATTTTGGACCAGTCTGGAGGGGCAGCAGCAGGGTCCTGGACAGATGATTTAGCCACATAGGGATTTGAGTTACTACTTCTTGAACCCTTGCTGTGATCATTTTGGGCACACCTTGACCGCTGATTCATTCTCCGAAACTCTCCTTGAAGCCTGTATACAACTTTATCTAGGTCTTTTGTGGACCAGCATCCTCTCTCTTCATGTGCCCATCCTTCCTACAATTATGGCAAAATATGTTTTCTGGGCTCTGGGGTGGCCAAGGCATCACACTGGGAGCTGCGGCGGTGGTACTACCAACTGAAAACCTTGGTGCCATCTCTGTCTGCTGTGTGGTAACATTTGGAGACATCTCATCAATTCTCTTACTTCCATAGTCAAGACATCGAGTTTCGAGCTGCTGTCAGCAGAAGATGCCTGGGTGGACACCCCCACCCCCATAGCAGATGCAGTTGGATAAGGATCGGTGCCCGTGCATGCAGAAGCAGCCTTCATAAAGAGACTGTTTTTTGTTTCCCTACACTCCCTCAGCAGTTCATGCCATGGTGGCACACCCTCATTGGTCCCCACTTCAGAAGGGCCTTCCGATGCCGTGATCACTTAGGCTGAGCTCACCCTAGAATTACAATCCCTCTCTTCATCTTCAACCTCCCGGAGTTCTTTTATCAAGTCACAATAGTCTGGTGGGTTGCCCCTTCTATCTGGGAGCCTTAATTGAAGGAGCTGCAGTTTAGAATGCTTTGCATGTTGCCGTATGTGCCCCAACCTCACGTGGTTTAAGTCACTGGCAGCAACCCCACCTTTTCAGTAAGCCTTCTGCAGTGCTCTTTCCAGATGAGTAACATATGCAGACAACCTTTCCAATGGCCATTGTTTTGTACCTTGAAATTTCCACATCAAGTTCTCCACTGACTCAATGCTCCCCAAATTGCCTTCAAGTGCAGATAGGTACTTCTGGGCAGATGCATCAGGGTTTGTGGGCCTCAGAAATTTAATGGCCTCTAGGGCGGGACCCCTCAAACTTTCTATGATCCTTTTACATTTCTTAGCCTCTGCACACTGCCATTCAGGTACCAAAGGGGCAACACACTCTATCCAGGTCTCCCAATCATCCTCCCCTTGGGGGGTGGGGAGGGTGCCGGAGAAGATTCTCAACCTTCGGTAAGAGTCGTGACTAATGGCAGGTACAGACATAGGAGCCAGCATTGGCACAGGCACAGAAGGAGGGGCAATAATGGGTGCTGGAGCGGAGGGGTGTTGGGGGAGGAACACCCCCAGGTGGCAGGAATAGTTTCTTTAAGTCTTCCACAGTTTTCCCTTCCTCCAGCAACAACTTAGCAAATTTCTCCTCAAATGTTTCAGATAGTGAGGGGTCTCATTCTCCTGGGTCTTTACTGTCTTTAGTTATTACTCTCCAGGCAGTGAGGGCTCCTTCGGGATAATAGTCCGTGGCACTTTGGAACTGTCTGCTGGGTCCTTATGATCTACTAACGCCATGAAACTTTGGGCGAGCAGATTAGCCTGTCGACCCACCACCACAGGGTTTTGTAAACATTCAACCTTGGAAAATACTCCCTCTACAGTGTTTTTATTAGTATCCTGGGGAATATCCAGGATAAGTACAGCATTTTGGGGGTCGATCTCCTGCCCAGTACACCACCCCACCCCACCAACTGGTGTGCAGCCACTTCTGTTGGGATAGCCATTTATTTGTAACAGCAATTCACAAATTTGGCCAGTAGGGGATGCTAATCCCAACAGTGAGCCTCCAAGATGTAACCCTAGGTGGCGCTATCCCAAGGGCTACTACCCCTGCCTGCTTGGCTAGTACCAGGTTAAGGGGCCTGAGTTCTGAAACAGGTGCCTCCACCTGGAGGTCAGGGTTGGTAGTGGTCAAGCTAACCTGGGCACAGCCCTCCGGGACACTGTAACCCCTCTTTCCCACTAGTGGCCTGAACACTGTATGATAATCACTTTCACAATATCCCTGGTACACCACACAAGTACCCACACTGTTTGCACTTACCACCAGGGCTGGTTCATCTGGCTCAACCCTGGGGACCCCTGTAAAACAAGGTTATGCACAGAAAATAGCAACAGTACAGTACTTTGAGCACAAACTGGAACCACAGACAGGTTATAAGCAGAAAAAGTTGGATCTGATTTATTCAGGGGACTTGAACAAGGGAGGGGTAAAATCAGGTTAATTAGCTTAAAGGTTATATCAATCAAGCAGTTATGCATGCACTTTGAGTCCCACCACACAGTCCACCCCTGGGTACCCAGGTGGGAGAAGAGATGGGCTAGCCAGGACAGTTGCCCGGGGTTGCAGCTGGTTGGAGCCCTGTGATGGAAAACACAACATGCACAATACACAATATTTGTAATCTGGAGCCAGAGGGCTCAGTTCATAAAGGAAATGAAGCAACAAGACAATCAGATGACACTCAGGTTAAGCTGTTGTTGTAGGGAGCTACCCTGGTATTTACTCACGATACCCAAGACTGGACACAGGCTGGACGAAAATCGAGACTGCAGGTGGTTGATCTGGAATGCCAGGAGAAGCAGGGCCCACACGAGTGGCAGAGACGTTGTTCCTGTTCAAGCGTGGAGCAGGGAGCTGGTCCCCAGGTAGGTCTCTTGTCAATGGCTTCTCTGTGCAGTGGGTAGTCTGGCTGGGCCAGTCTGGCAAGGCCCAGACAGCATGGAGACAAATTTGGGTGCAGTCCATTTTGGGCTGGATACAGCTTCCAGCAAGCAGAACACAGTTCACACAGTGGGGAACTAACTCACAACCCACTAGCAGCTCATAGCACATTTACATGTATGGGAATTCTACCAGGCAAAGCGCCCTGGTCACAATCGCAAAGTCTCTGCACACACTGGGAGCTTAGGGATAGCTGGAACTCCTGGCAGGCCGATCGCATTCAGTAAAATCTTCAGTCTTCTTCAGGTTGAGCCTGGTCCACTTCAGTGGCTTACTTTAGTCACACAGACTTGGATTTAGTCCAAAATAATCTCTTCTCTCCTCTCAAGAGCAGCAGACAGACATGCAGGCCAAACACTCAGCCTTTTCCAAATTCTCCCATGCAAATCCACTCAGGATTGCTGCTCAGAATTACTTCAGCTCCTTCTTCTTGAGCTTCCAGCTCAGAACTAACTGAAAACTGCAAACAGCCCAAGACTTCCCCAAGATCCAAAAGATCTGGTTGGCTGATTTGGCTGTCAGTCAAAGCAAAAGCTCCCCCTTCAGTTGCAAAAAAGGCGCAAAAAGCTCCAAACTAAAGCTCCTACAGATTTTGAATTCAGACAGCTCCTGTAGTCCAGCTACATTTTAGGTCCCACCAGTACTGTTTATTCCAACTTACAGTCCAGGACCAAGATAGTGGAGACAAACAAAACAGTCCTTGCTACAAAGAAAGCAGGTTAGACAAACTACATTATCATTATCACTCTAAATGAGTTTCAGTAAATAGTTACATCTTTCAACAGAGCTCCCTCTCAGATTACTTAAGCTGCAATGAGGCAGCTCTTAAAGAGACAGTACGCAGAGGCAATGCAGGCTCTGGTAATAACATTTAAACTGCTAAAACGCAGGACACCAGGCTGTCAGTGAGCTTTTAGGCAAGCTCAAGGAAGACTTTTTGGGAACCCCCATTTGTAGGGGGGTTACATGAGTCAGAAACAACATAGCCTCAAATAGGGAGGAACAGTTGGGCTAAACAGAACATAGTTTAACCAGTTAAGGCCTGGGACATATGCATGCCTGGGAGCAGGAAAGGTGGCCCTTCAAACTGAACCTGAAAGAGGCAGTTGAGGGACATTGGATGAGAGCAGGGGGGAGATTGTTGAAGAGTTTCACACCTTTGTCGGAGAGGGTGTTTTGGCCTTGGGTGGTCCCACAGAAAGGTACAGTAAAGGTGAGAGAGGAGGAGCATCTGATTGGCCACATGAGAGTAGACTTTGAGAAAAGGGAGACAATGTCAGGCGGAAGAAGTCCCAGAGTGAATTTGTGGAAAAAAGTAAGGATTTTGCTGTCAAGTCTGTCCTAAAGTGGGGGGGGGGGAGGCAGTGGGCTGAATTGTAGCGGTCACAGTGGTGAGTTAGCCAGGGAAGGCCAGTGGCAAATCAGATGACACTGTGGTAGGTGCTATGCAGTCTGCTCAGGTTTTTTTCTGAAAGGGAAGGGTAGTAAATCAAAGCTCCATAGTCAAAAAGGGGGAGAAGGAAACTGGTGGCAAGTAGTGCCCTGGATTCGGCAATAAAGAAAGGTCAGATTCAATATACTGTAGCATGCCAAGCTTTTGGTGGGCTTTCTTGATTAGTTGAGTGATGTGAAGATCATAGGTCAGGTGGCAGTCGAGTAGCAGGCCAAGGTATTTAAACTCCATGACACACTCTATGTAGTTGCCATCATTGTCCAGGATAGAGAAATCAAAGGCTGCAAGTTTTCTGGAACTGGAGAAGGCCATGGATTTGTAAAAAGTCCTTTGGATGAGAATCACGAGTGTAGCTTGTGGAAATCATGTTGGAGTTTGGCACAGAGAAAAGAGGGGTCACTATCCTTGTAGTAGAGAGCAGCACCATCAGCGTTGAGTGTAATATTTGAGTGCTGGCAGATCTCTGGGAGGGAGTTGACTACAAGGGAGAAGAGGAAGGGTCCCAGAATGGAGCCCTGGGGGACTCCATATATAATGGGAGAGGAGTTGGAGAGAGTACCTTCTATCATAGTTCTATAAGATCTTTGACTGAGGTAGTTGGAAAAACAGTTAACAACTCAGGGGAGAAGTTGAGACTGGAGAGGGTGCAAAGAAAACCTTTTTGGTCCACAAGGTCAAAAGCTTTTGTGAGGTCCACAAACACGGAGCCTGTGTAAAGGCCTTCATCACTGGTCTTTTCGATGAAGTGAGTAAATTTGACCAGGGCTCTCTCAGTGTTGTGGCTGGCTCTGAACCTGTGCTTGGCATCTGTTTTAGGTTATACTTCTCCAGGTATTCAATGGTTTGGCCAAGGATGATTTTTTCCTTTATTTTCAAGAGTGATGCAAAGAGGGATATGGGCCTGTAGTTTGCGACATTGTTTTTTGGGCTAGATATTTGGAGGTGTTTGATGGCAGTGCAATTTCCAGTTAATGGGGAAAGTACCAAAACAAAGACAGTGATTAAAGATGTAGGTTAGAGGAAGTACAACAGACTTACAGACCAGCATAAGGATGGAGTAGTCAGTGCTGTCAGACTGTCAGGCTGAGTCTGGGGTCATTAGATTGGATGAGTCTGATCACCTGCTGGGGTGTTAAGTACCGGAAGTGAAAGCAGGGATGTTGGCCATTGGAAGGAGGGGGGTGGACAAGGATTGTGGAAGGGCTGGGCTTCTACATGTCGAGGTCGCTGAAGTAGGAGTTGAAATGGGTGGCAACTGTCAGAGGATCAGTGATGGATTGTCCTTGAATTGTGAGGGTGATTAGTTAGCTGTTTAACCCTTTCCCAGTAAGGTCATTTAGGAACTTCCAGGTGTTTATGCTACTCCTGGAGCTTTTACTTTTCCTGAGGAAGTTTATTTTAACATTATGGACTGCTGATTTGCATATATTGTGGAGTGTTTTATAATTTTGTAGGAGGTTGGGGAGTTTGAGTTTCCTATAAGTTTTCCAGGCCTTGTCTCTCTTCCTTATTAGGTTGAAGAGATTGGAGGAGACTTATTTGTTGCTGTGTCCTTTTACCCTGAGTTTTTTGAGAGGAATAAGGTTGTCACAGATGGCCTGGAAGAGCCTGCTGAAAGGTTCTAGGGCGACGCTGATGTAGCTGATGAATTCAGTAAAGGGCCAGTCAGTGGCTAGAAGGGATTTATTGAATTTGTTGATATTGCATTTTTTAAAGGGTGGGAGTAAATATATTTGTGTACAAATGTAAGGGTTTTCACAGAACAACAACAAAAAACAGCACCGTGGTCACTAATGGAATCCAGAAAAACCCCATAGTCAGTAGCATGAGAAGGGCTCATGACAAGAATCCCATTTAGGATCAATTCATACCCTATCCTATAGTTAGTGCAGGTGGAGTACGAGATTAGCTGGTGGAGGCCTAGGTTGATGATGGTTTCTTTGGCAGTGTTGCCCTGGGGGTGACAACCAGTTGAGGTTGAAATCCCCAAAGAGGATCCACTCCCTACTGACTGGGAGGGTGTTTTTAATATTTAGAAAAATATCAAGTTCTGTTTGGGGGTGCTGGGAGGGAGGGAGATAGGAAACACTAATAGTGATTAATTTGCTGTTGCATAGGAGGAAATTTACAGAGAAGGATTCTGATTGGGCGTCTTTACCTGGGGTTCAAAAGTGGAGGCTGACAGGTGATTACCAATCCAGAGGAGGCATCTACCATCTCATTTCCCTAGCCTATCCCTTCTGAAGAGGGTGTACCCTTCAAGACTGGTTTCACTGTGAATGATCTTAGGGGTTAACCAGGTCTCTGTAAGTTAGTTTATTGTAGGAAAACTCCATTGAGTAGGCTCATTCACAAGGAGGTCTTATACACATACTGTAACATCAGTTTACACCAGGACATACACAACATAAAGGGAAATACATAAGTAATAGTGGGATAGAGTACATAATAACAAGTTATAATAAGATACACAGCAAATTGTGAGATTAATATTCTCAAGTTATATACATACCATGTACAAAAAAGCATAAGAACATTTCTGGAATATGTAAGCAATGTAACAAACCTGGCATGGAAAAAGCACATTATGGATATGTAGGGAGAAACAGTGACTAGGAAAAGGGTAGCGGGGTGGAAGGGGTGAGAGAGAGAGAGAGTAAGGTGTACAGAATGATGTAGGCCAGTCAAGGGAAGGCTACATATTATAAAAGGATGAAGGGAGCAGGAGGGGACAGAAGTGAGGGAATGGGTAGGTTAGGTGGTGGTGGTGGAGGAGGTGGAGGTGGTTTACAAGAGAAGGAGACAGGAAGGGAACAGGAATAGGGGAGGTAAGGGAGTGATGGGGTCAGAGGTGAAAACATATCATCAAAGGAAAGTTTAATTGCAATTACGTATGACTTTGAGCTTGTTAGCAGTCAGGGCTTTAGAAAGGTTGATTGATACAACACTGGTGAGTTTGAGGATGGATTGTAGGTGATTCCAGGTGGTGGGAAGGACATAGGAACTAGCCCTTTTACCAAAATTTGTACATGTCTTAGGAATGTCAAGGAGGATGAAATCAGACTTCCTTAGGGAGTAAGTGCTATGAGAGATATGGATAAGGGACGAAATATAGCCTGGAAGTTTAGCAGGATTTTTAGTGTCCATGTACAGTACCTAGGTGGGTTAGGCACCTTCTTGCCAGGGAGGTCCAGCCTATTGAAGTATACAAGTTGCAATGATGTGTTCGTGGGGGGGCTTTTGTGATGAACTGCAAAGCATGGTGCTACAGAACATCCAACTTATGCAAGTTGGAAGCAGAGGTGCAACCATAAATAATGTTGCCGTAATCAAGCAGTGGTAGAAACATAGCTTGTACAAGCTTAGTTCTAACACTTGAAGGGAAGGGAGATTTGTTATGAAAGAAGAACCCAAGTCTGGTTTTGAGTTTACTGATAAGATTATTGATGTGAGCATTATAGGTAAGTTTACTGTCGAGCCATATGCCAAGATATTTGAATTTTTCTACCACCTCTAAAGGTTCAAATAAAGTGGTGACAATAGGTAATGTTTGGTTAGGTTGTGACAGAGGTGTGGGGGAATTGCTAGTGTAGAAGATCATGGTTTTAGCCTATTTTGCATTTAGCAGCAGCTTGGCAGTAATGAAGTTATGTTCCAGCTTGATGAAGTCATCTTGGAGTTGCTTGCTGACTTCAGTAGGTCATGATTTAAAAAAGAAACAGGACCATGTCATCTGCAAAGAAGCGAAGTTTAGAACTGGTAATTTTGCAGTTGAGGGAGTTGATATATATATAGAGAAGAGGATGGGACCTAGGATGGATTCCAGTGGAACACCCTGTGAGATAGGCAAGGGATCAGAGAGTAGGCCATTAGCCTTGACTTTTTGAACACGTCCAAAGAGATAGCTGACAAACTACTGCACTGAAATTGTCAAGATTCCTAAATTAGTAAGGCTGTGTAAGACAAGAGTATGATCCACAGTGTCAAACACCTTACTGAGGTCCAGGAAGATGGCACTAATGAATAGTTTGGAGTCATGAGCAGTAATCCAATCATTAGTGACTTTGGCAAGCGCAGAAATGGTAGTGTTTTTTCCTGAATCTGGATTGATCAGGGTTGAGAAGAGATCATTTTTCAATGTACTCTTTCAGTTGTATAAAAATTAACCATTCCAGAATTTTAGAGAGGATAGGAAGGATGGAAATGGGCCTGTACTTATTCATATCACATGGGTCCCCAGATTTGAATAGTGGAAGGAAGTGCGCTGATTTCCAACAAGATGAAACAGTTGCAGAGGCTATTGACAAACTGAAGATGTGAAGGCATGGGCAGGTTTATTTTTAAAGAAACAAGCTCAAATTCTTTCGGCTTGGTAATGCTAGTTATATCAGAAATGTTGAACTTGAGCTTAGTATAGATGACCACTCCTCCACCCCTGGATTTTCTGTCAGCCGTCAATGATTTGTAATCAGGGAGAGTGATTTGTTGATCTGGGATGATTTGTTTAAGCCAAGACTCTGAGATGGCAATTATATTGGGGGTAGTATGCGTGGCACATGCTTGCAGTTGGTTGAGTTTATTGATGACTCCTAATGAGGAGGTTGGGGATCTCAGCTTTGGGACGGGCACAGAAGAACAAGAGGGACAGCTTGGAGCAGGCACAGGTAACATAATAAAAGGTCCCACCCAGGGAAGTGCTTGAGAGATGGGCTAAGGAGGAGTGGGATATAACAGGAGTGCCGGGAAGGGAAATGTGAGGTGGGTGAGCTTGGTGGAATTTAGATTGATTTAGAAATGGGAGGGATGGGATTAAGGGAAACATTAGCAGGGGTCTGTGGGAGGGCTGTCATTTGCAAACCATAAGGGAGGGAAAGAAGCAGCAGAATGGTAGTAGGGAAGTGGACAAGACTGGCCAGCATGATGGTGCTGGTGTGAGTGAGAAGTAGCAGCAGGGTGGATGGGAGTAGGTTGCAGCAATGAATTGAGAGAACAGGTGTGGTGTAAGAGATGGAATGTTTACAGCAAAAAGAAAAGGAAAAGAAAAAGTGAGTTATAGTAAGGGTCAGGGAAGGAGATTTCCAGTGGGTGTCAGCAGAGATAGTAAACTATCAAGCCAGCAAGGATTAGAGCAAAAGAAGAGAACTACACTCGTTCTGTGTCCCATTCCAAGGACAGCTCTTGGACAAAGATTCTTCTCCTACCATACCCCACTGTGGCTTAATGAGATCCCAGCTAACACTCTAAATGCTGCTAACCCTAGAACCTTCAAAGCCTAACTTAAGCAATTTCTACTGCAAAACTATGTCTGTGAGTTCTAAACTGTTCAGAGTGGGTCTCCAAAGCTTGCATCAACCCTGCCTACCAGCAACTACTCATGGACTTACTCACACAGGCCACCCCTCCCCACTCCCTACCCCTGCTCCCCAGACTCTGGCACCTTATGTGCCACAGCTCTTATTCACAGTTTCATAGTATTTGTATGAGTTCAGAAGGCGAAGGCCCTTTAATGAACTCGCCACCCAGTTCAAGGGTGGAAGCCACATTTTCTGTCTCCCATATAAAGATCTAATCTGTGTTTGAAAAGGGATATGTTATTACTACAAACTACAGACTCAGGTAATGCATTCCAGTTTGTTATTACTCTTTGTGTATAGAATCTGCTTCCTTTTATCATTACGTTATTTTCCCCAATTATTTTATATGGATGTGATCTAGTTTGTTTAGTACCCGCATGTCTTTTTATTCCCAGTGTTTCCAATATATATTAATCATGAATGATTTTAAAAATTAAACACAGGTCATCTCTTAATTGCCTATACTCCAAGGAGTATAGTTTTAGATTAATGAGTTGTTTTATAGTCAGGTTCTTAATATTATACAATTTTTAATCACTTTCTTTGGACTCCCTCTTTTAATTTCTGTGAACGTAATGGTTTGCGGTGTACAGCACCACCTACAATACTCCAAGTGAGGGTAAACCAAGCTGGTATATAGAGGAATAATGACTTCACTCCTTCTGCTTTTAATATTGTGTAGTATACAACCTACTATTTGTTTTGCATTTTTTGACCGTTTCAATTGTATTCCTTTTGAATGACAACAGGTCGTTAGTGATTATGACCCCAAGGTCTTTTTCTTCAGTTGTTTTAAGAAGTACAGTATTATTAAATTTATATGGATATGGTAAGTTATTTCTGCCCAGATGCATGACTTTTCATTTGGTTTCATTGAAAAACATGCTACTGTTTTTAGCCCAGGTTGTCATGTGGTCTAATTCTTCCTGCATTTGTCTAGTGTCTGCCCTCAGTTAGTACGAGACCTCAGAGTTTGCAGTCGCCTGCATACCCATGTTTTCTCTGAAGTTTGTAGGGTTGAGACCACTGTATTAAACAAGATAGGACCCAATACGGATCCCTGAGGCACTCCACTGGTCACCGATATCTCAGTCTGACATGAAACCTTTCAACGAGACCTCTGTAATCTACAATCCAGCCATGATGCAATCCATTTTATAATATATGGGTGAATTTGGTTTTCATGTGATGTTCCAGTAATACTTGATGTGACACTTTATCAAAAGCTTTGGAAAAATCTAGGAATATTATATACACAGGTATGTTTTGTCCAAAGCAGCACTTACAGGTTCAAGTGAATTAAATTTGTTAAGAATGATCTTCCAGAAATGAACCCATGCTGTGTCATATCAAGTTGACTTGTTCCGTGTATGTGATTAATTACATATTTTTGTATGTCTTATTCTGCTAGTGGTTGCACTCTCTCATTTGTCTCATAGCCTCCTTCCCTCTCACTCTCACCCTCCTCTCCCTCTCCTCCCACCCCTTTATTCTCCATCAATATCCACTCTCATGATACCTCCTCTCCCTGCTTGGTCTCCCTCCTTCCACTCCCCCTTCTCTCTCTCTTCACCACCTTCTCCCACCTTACCACACACTCGCATGCATCATCCCCAGCTCCTCAGCTCCAAAGCTGTAATGCAATGTGACAATGCTCCTTCTGGGCTGCTCTGTCCCCACACTCCATTCACTAACCACTCTCTCCCTATCCTACATTTTCCTCTCTCTCTCTCTCATACTTCCTTATGCCGTACAGCACTTAGTATTAAACCCTTAATGAAACTCATAAGAAACTCTTAACTGTTTTCTATGTTTTTACTACTTCCTATACTGATAATTCAACTATGTCTGTATTTGTACTGTGAATTCAGTTATGTACTAATATTTCAACTAGGTCTGTATTTGTACTGTGAGTTCAATTATGTCTGTATTTGTACTGTTTAACAGACATGGACCCTTTGTAAAAGAGTCCTTATTCAAAGGTTGTTTCCGAAATTTCAATAAATAAATAAAAAGAAAAAAAGACACAAAACAGGGAGCAACTGTACCTGTGCTTAACTGTACCAAAAGATAACTTTACAGAACCAAGTGGAGATATCAGACACCCTCTATAGGTGATCCCAAATAGGGCTGCAAATGGGGAAATGGGTAGTTAATCTTAATCACGTGACTACAAACAGCTATAAAAGCATGACTAGCAAAGGGTGGGTGTGATGGGCAAGAAGCTGCCACATACTGGCTGCGTGAAGAGCTGGACTTGCAGTAAACACAAGATTCAGAGAGAAAGTAGTCAGTAATCATTAAAAGAAGCCAGTTAAGCCAGCTTCTGGTGTTGGTAGGGAGCCCCAAGGCAGGCAGACCAGAAAATGGCACCAAGTTCAAAAAAGTGCAGATGCAGGGCACAGTGTCTGATCGGGCTCCAGCTCATACCTTGTAATGGATGTGGGCAGCCAAAGAGCAGCTTTGGCGGAAGCGGCCACTCACAGGATGCCAACAGGGAGGGGGTGCATTGAGTTACACTGTGGAGGAGAAAAAAGGGAGCCCGAGTTAATAAATTCAGAGGAGGGAGGGCTAACAGAGGGGAGAGGGCTAGGCTGCAGATTACAGGCAGCAGGGGAGATGGGACAGAGAAACAGAGAAGGCTTCAGCTAAACTGAAGAAATTATCAGCGAATACTTCTGCAAACCTGAAAATCTCAGGTGGAGGGGGCCTAACAGCGGAGAGAGGCTAAGGTTTAGATAACAGAGGATAGAACAGAGAAACAGAGAGGCTTCAGGAAACTTGAATTAATTTCTAAGCAAACGCTGCAGCTAACTAGATTAAATTTCAAAACAATGGGACTAGCCAGCACTTACTAGGAATACATAACTATTAATGCAGCAAGCAGTGTAACAAAAACATTATGATACTACAAAATGATCCTCAAATCCTGCACTTTAAAACAGGAGACAAATAAGATTCCAGCAGAATTAATTTTGCATGAGCTGGATGTGCAGTAAATACAAAATTCAGAGAGAAAGCAGTGCAATAATCATTATAAAGAAGCCAGTTAAGCCAGCTTCTAGTGTCGGTAGGGAGCTCTGACATAGGCAGACTGGAAAAAGATGCCAAGTTCAAAAAAAGTAGAGATGCAGGGTGCAGTGTCCGATTGGGCTCTAGCTTGTACCTTGTAATGGATGTGGGCAGATGAAGAGCAGCTCCAGCAGCAGCGGCCGCACACAGGATGCCCGCAGGAAGGGGGTGCATTGAGTTGCACTTGTAATGGATGTGGGCGGGCAAAGAGCAACCCGCGGCAGACCACATACCGACGTCGGGTGCATTGATTACCTCTGTATTGATGTGGGCAGGTGAAGAGCAGTTCGGGAGCAGTGGCCACACAGGATAATAATACAAATTTTAAGAAGTAGTCAAATTTTAGAAGTAGTTAGTTGTAACTTTTTTATTTCTGAAGTATTTTCCTTTTTCCTTTTGCTCAATAGAAAATCTATGTGATTGTATCGTGCTGGATGTATGGAACAGCTCCCAGCCTGGCAGCTGACATATCTATCTCTGTGCCCCCAATGCATCATTAGCATTGTGATTTCACTGATAGTGACATCACAGGTGACTAACCCGGCAGCTACTGAGTGGCTATTTCTAAGCAGCATTGATGTCACAGTCACTGAGGTTGAAATACTGATGATGTAGTTGTGGGAGTAGAGATACATATGTCAGCTGCCAGGCAGACTGCTGTCCCGTATATCACCCCTACTAACATCAGTTACACAATCTTCTGATTAATCAAATGAAAAATAATAAGTGCCTCAGATATAAAAGGTAATGGTTGACTTCTTTTAACAACTAATATTAGTTTTAGGCAGTGTACTGGATCTTTAAGAACCTCCATTTTAAAACTAGAACGACTGCTGATACATTAATAATCTGATGTATAGCTTACTAATGTTAGAAAAAATATGAAGAAAAAGGTTAGTTCTGTGGGGCTTGAGAGTCAATACATCACCATAAGGTGCCTTGGAAGATTCTTCATTAAAAATGGAATGGGAGGCAGTAGCAAAAAAAATCTTCACCCAGCTAATTATTGGAGAAAATACAGTTAAGTAGAATGAACTGACAAAAGAGATTAAAAAACTGAAACAGAAATTGTATCAAAACCAAGAACATCAAGGCCCAGATATTCAAAAGGGTTGCACATGGCGCAACAGTGTTGTGCCATGCACAACCACTGATGCTTCCGACACAATATTCAAAGGGAAAAGTCGCAGATAACTCTGGCGCGCCGAGCGATTGTACGTATGCAGCAGGTGGGGGGGTGTGCCTACGCATAACCTGCAAAGCCTGATATTCAGCCCGGGATGTGCAGAGTCATGCATGCGCAAGCCCTACCTGCACCTGCACAAAGTTAAGCCAAAAAAGGAACAAATGATGGCCACCACAGGTGAGCTGCCATTAGGGCACAACACAGCAGTTGTCACCTGTGGGTGGCCACCAGTTCCTGCTGCACCTGACAGCGCCCCCCAATGCCCCATCACAGGCATCGGTGTCAATAAACCCCGCCCAATATCCCTGGTGGTCCAGTGGATCGCTATATGCCTGATCGCGGGCATTTGTCTCCAAAACACATCCCCGTCCAATATCCCTGGTGATCCAGTGGACCGCTATGTGCCCGATCGCAGGCATTGGTATACTACCCCCCCATCCAATATCCCTGGTGGTCCAGTGGACCGCACTCTGCCCGATTGCGGGCATCTGTAAAACATAAAATAGTCCTATTACCCTGGTGGTCTAGTGTACCCCCTCCTCACCTGCCACTGAGCCCCACCACCCACTCCCCCGGTCAGCTGGCAGTGGTAGCACCCACCACCTGCGCTCACCGCCACCCAACCGACAGCTCGGTAGGGGCAGCGCTAATTGTTCACAGTGTGAGCCAATGGGCAGTCATTATCAGAGCCATACAGTCCAGATATGTAAATGATTCATTCCACATATCTGGAATGTAGTATGGTATGGTTGCACGCCCATTGGATCACGCCAGAACCAATGGGTGCAACCCAGCTAGCTGTCAGTCAGTGGGCAGTGGGCAGCAGGCGGTGGGGTGCTGCCTGCCGACTGACTGGGGAGCAGGCAGGCCCAGTGGGCGGCAGGTGGGAGGGGTACACCAGACCACCAGGGTAATAGGACTATTTTATGTTTTACAGATGCCCATGATTAGGCAGAGTGTGGTCCACTGGACCACCAGGAATATTGGACAGGGGGGTATTATACTGATGCCCGCAAGCGGGCACATAGCGGTCCACTGGACCACCAGGGATATTAGAGGGTGGTTTTCTTTTAGATGAATGCCCACAATCGGGCTGTAGGGGGCATCGGTCCCTGACTGCTGCTGCCTGGCAGGGCACCAGGTGCCAGTCATCGGGGATCGACGCACCTGCATGCTAATGGGATGCAAATTGGGCCATAATGACATGCAAATGGCCCCATGTGTGCCTTGCATAAATTATGGCCCCATTTGCATGTCCCTCTGAATATCGCAGGTGCTGTGCATGGCGAATGGCACTTTGTGCTAGCGATTCCATGCTCCACTCTACATTTGCGCTTGGTGCAGTGCCACGCGCTTACGTACAGTGGGGGTGGCTAGGTGTGATATTCAAAGTTGCTGTGCCATAGCTTAGTCTGCTGAATATTGCCCAGGCCACACCCCCGCGCAACAAAGTTGAGCTGCGCCTCAGGCTTTGCACCACAGCCTGGTGCAGTTTGAATATCCAGGCTAAAATGTTTAAATCTTCTGCAAACAACCAAAGTCAAGAGTTTTAAAACATGAAAAGTGCTAATTGAAAGGAAGCAGCAGAAACTAACAAGGGTTCAAGGTGATTATTAATCAGGTGTGTTATTGAAAAGTGCTCCTTAAGTACAAGGAGATCAGTGACTAAAAGAAGGTCGAGAGAGAGATCTTGAAATCTGAATGAGAACTAACAAAAATCAAAGAGAGTCAATGAGGAGATAACATCTGAATCAAGCTCAAGGCAACAAGGCAAAGAAAATAAGGTAAAAGAAAAGCAAGATGAGGAGGAGAGAGAGAAGAAAAATGACGGAGACAATTGAACAGGAAGACAAAACAATTAATAAACATCTCATCATTTTAGCCATATACAGTAAATCACAAAGAAACATCATAAGGAAATGACTTGCATTTGTCCCAACAATATTGTTAACAAATGTGTTATTCATGTTGATTTATTTAAATTCTTTAGAAAAATTAGACAGTGGCATTATTTTGGAAGTGATATTTGCACATGTACTTCTTCCAGATTTGTACCTGTGAAAATGTACTTTCCTAATTCTCTATGGCCTGGGTCATGCCTGGAAATGGTTCCTGGGATCAGTGCACTTACCCGGTAAACAAAGCCATAAATAAACAAACAACCCAGGAACAAGCATGAAGTGTGATGAGGGCAGAGTTACAAACAAGTGATGTCATGTGGGACTCACAAAATGAAAGCATTCTAGAGACACTTTCAGAACTATATGAATACAATATGGCCAGCATGATTTCTGAAGAACCGGCAGATGCAGACATGGAATGGTTTGTTGGGATTAGCGCAAATCAGGAAGTAACACATAGAAAAAAATCAATTAAGGTGACAAATGTTTAAGCTAGAATCTATTTTTGTCCTGTTACCCTGAATTTGAGCATCAGTGTGTGTGTGAGAAACCAGTGCTAAGAGAGGTGTAACAGTTTTTGAATTCAGCAAACATGCCTAAAAACAAGCATTTGTCAATGCCGAATGTTGCTTGCTTGTATGTGCTGTGTGGTACTTGGAAGTCAGTGGAGTGCAAATATTGAAAATTTGCAAACTTATGAGCATGGTAGGAACTTAATGCTTGCTCGTGAAACAATCATTTTAAGAAGTTTGTGACCAAATTTTCAACATAGCCATTTTAAGACCTCTGCTCATGAACAGTGTCACTGTGATTTTCTTAATGTGTCCATATATTGACTTTTCCACCAACTAAGCCATTGTGCGCTGGATGGCGGAAACATGTTGTGGGCGAGATGTGAAAAATGACAGCTGTAATGCTCATAAGAAGGTGTGGTAAAATGGCAATGTTGGAAATCTGGAGTGAAAATATTGAAAATTCGCGAACTTACGAGCATGCATAGGAACTGTGCAACGCAGGCCTCGTAAAACAGTCATTTTTAGGAATTTTGTCACCAGATTTTCAACATAGACATTTTAAGACCTCTGCTCAAGAAGTGTCACTGTGATTTTCTTAATGTGTCCCATACAGTGATTTCACACACTGATTGTGCCATTGTACGCTACATGGGCGGAAACACGTTTTGGGTGAGATGTGAAAAATGACAGCTGTACTGCTCAAAAGGAGGTGTAGTAAAATGACAATGTTGAAAATCTGGAGTGAAAATATTGAAAATTTGCAAACTTATGAGCATGCGTAGGAAGTGCTCAACGCAGGCTTGTAAAACAGTAATTTTTAGGAATTTTTCCACCAAATTTTCAACATAGGCTTTTTGAGAGCCCACCTTATGAACACTGGAAGTGTTATTTTGTTAATCGGTGCCGAAAGGTGATTTCGCGCAGTGACTGTGAAATCACCCTTCGGGCCCATTTAACACCATGACAGTGAGAGCATTCATGAGAAGGGGTCCCAAAAACCCCATGTTGAAAATTTGGTGCAAAAATTCCAAAAAATGCCTGAGATATGCAGCAAAGTTGAAAAAACACTATTTATTACATTATACAGCTTACTGGCATTTCTCAGTTCATGGGTCAGCTTTGAAGAGTACAGACATGTTCCTGGTCCACCAAGATCGTCGCGCCGAGGTCCAGAGGTAAGTATGGGGTGAGGAGGGGTGTGAGAGGCGGGTGTACAGTGGGTGGGCGCGAGTGGGGGCCCAGACAGCGAGAGACCGTTTTTGTGTTGCAGGTTGTTTTTGTTTTTTAAAACAGGAGGACGATGCGGAATGTTTGCCAAGCTGGGGTGGGTTCCCAGCGTGGCACAAGGGCGCTGTTTGGGGGCTGTGGGCCGGCCAGGATTGGGCACCCCCTTCGACACAGCATCTGTTGCCACACTGGGTGGGCTTCAGCGTGGCACCATGTACTGGGGACAGTGGAGCCGACGGAGGATTGGGCACCCCGCTATTATTCATGTGTTGCCACACTGGGGTGGGCACCCAGTATGTCATGTGCAACTGAAGTTTTTGGGAGCGCAGCACAGCCGAAGGGGGGATTGGGCACCTCCCACCGGGCTATACAGTGTGTGGGGAGGGCCGAGCACACAGTATGCATGTGTGTGTGTGTGTGTGTGTGTGTGTGTGTGGGGGAGCGCGCATGAGCAGGCAATATCTTATCACTGCTCACTGAAGAGTCGCTCCCCATTTCAACTGTACGCCACTGCATTTTAGACTGCTGTCACAGACAGCTCCAGCAGCGATTGGAGAACTGTGGCCGTGCCTGAAAACACATTGACTGAATTGGAAGAGGGCTGCCACACCTCCGAAAACTTGGATGATGGCGCTATGTTTCTTGCACATGCGTGCAAGCAACATAATGATAATCTGACTAAAAAAGAAAGGCACGCACTTAAGGAAATTGAAGAATGTGAGAGATTATTGTGAAGCCTGCAGATAAAGGTGGAAATGGCATCCTGATGGATGCAGAAAATATGTTCTGGTGGTCTAGAATCTATCAAGTGATGTATCAAGATGCAAGCATCTTAGAACAGATCCAACCAAAATAGAAAAAGAAAATTATGGCAGAAACATAGAAGCTGTTGGCCCACTGTGTCTGCCCAGTTACTGCAGTTATAGTGACTAAGCCAATCTTAGTCAGCCCACTGTCCCCTCCCCTTGTATTTTCACCCTCCCTTTGACTCTGTCCCATGCTCTCTTGAAACCTGCAACCATGTCTGCCTCCACCTCTTCTGCTGGCAAACTGTTCCACCTGTCCACCACCCTTTCTGTGAAAAAGTGCTTCCTCACATTACCCTGAAACCTACCCCCTTCCAGTTTCATATTGTGCCCCTTGGTCTACCTAGTCTGCCGATAAACCCTAACCTACCCCAAGACCTAGAATCTATACAGGGTTTTTGCTCACACTACCTACCTGCCTTTCCATGTTTCCTTCCTTACTGCTTCCCCCTTAGTCACTATTAAGCCCTTAACTCAGTCCCAACTATGTCTGAAGTCATTGAGCGTGTTAGCACCCACCGCCTCAGCTGGCAGACTGCTCCATGGCTTAACCACTCTGTAAAATGGAACTTTTATTTATTTATTTTATTTTATTTATTTATTTATTTATTTCAGATTCAGATTAATACCTTTGAGCCAAAAGGTTAATTTACAAAGGTTCCAATTCGAGATTCACAGGAACAAAACATTGGTTACATGTAGATTTGTATATGGCAGTATATACAAGTTGGGTTACAGGCTACAGATGGCTACAGGATACTATACAATTAAGGAGACAAGTATACACAGAAGATTGTGGTCCCACAAGTGCTATGGTGAGGATGACATCAGCACTCAGAGGTGTGTACAGTGTTTAAGTAGTTTTGTTATACAACTGGAGGCTAGTAAATTTCTAGGAAGCAATAGTACAAATGCCAGCCACCATAGGAGGCTTTGTTTAGGGTTCTGCAGAGACAGGTACAGGGAGGAGGAACCAGGAAATCAGAAGCATTTGGTGGGTGCAATTGGAGAATAAATGGAGTAGCTGAGGAAGAAGAATAAACAGTCAGGGGTGGCAGGCTCACAGACGGGAGAAGAGATGGATGGGGTGCAGACAGGATAGGCTAAGTTAGGGGAGAATTTTACAGGGGCAACACAGCCAGGGTAGACTGTGTCAGGCAGGTAGAAGGTGATGGGGATTGGGCTAGTGGGAGGACAGGGGAGAGAGGGGCTAGGAGGAAGGAAGGAAGCAGGGGGAGGGGGATGGAGCTATGATGAAGGGAGAGACGGGGTAGAGTAGGGGAAGGGGGAGGCTTAGGCAGTTGGAGGAGGAGAACTTGGGATGTTGGGGAGAGAACAGGGGGATTACTCTGGGCCATGTGTTAAATATAGCAACTGCAGACCATATCACGTGCTAGGTGAGAGCGTAGCCCTTGTTTGTACTGGCTGAGCTTGGAGCACTCAATGAGGGTGGTGGGTAGCTCATTGAACCACCTGGGTCCTTGGAAGGACAGGTATTTCCTCACATCCTTCCTGACTCTCCTACTTACCAGCTTCCATCCATGCCCCCATGTTTCAGATTCATAATTCCCGTTGAACAGTTCTTGCAGTTTACCTTGTTCATTCCTTCTAGGAACCTGAAGGTCTCTATCACATTGCTCCTTTCCCTTCTGGCCTCCAGCAAGAACATGTTCAGTGCTCTAAACTGATCCTTGAAGGATCTGTCCTACAGAATATGAATCATTTTGGTTACTCTACTCTGCACCATTTCCAGCCTTCCCATGTCTTTCCTTATGGGAGAATTCCATAACTGAGCAAAGTACTCTAGATGTGGCCTCACCAGTGATCTATAGAGGGGTAGTAATACCTCTTTTCCCTGCTATCAAAATCCTTCCCAATACACATCAACATCTTGGTTGCCTTACTGTAGGTCTTATTACATTGATGACGACTCACAGATCCCTATCCTCAGAAGTAGTGCCCAGCTTAACAGCTCCCATCTAGTATTCTATCCTAGGGTTTTTATTTCCTATGAGTATCATTCTGCACTTTTTGACATTGAATTTCAACTGCCTAACCTTGGACCACCTGCAAGAAATTTAAAATTTAAAACCTTTTGTTCCTCCTTGAGGCAGCAAAGCCCACGGGTGGTATCTTGGAAATGAAGTTGCAGTTTATGTGGACTCCATCTATGATGATACCCACCTTTTATGTATTACAAAAAATTCACAAGAACCTCCTTTATCCCCCAGAACAGTCCATTGTCTTTGGGGTGGGGTCTCTCTCTGACACATTGTCAAATTTTGTAGACTTTTTCTTGCAGCAAGAGGTCAGTAAATTGAGATCCCACCTCAGAGACAATGGGGATAACCCTTGTTAAGTTTAAGGATTTTGTGTGACAATCTGGGTATACAAGGATCTTGATAGATAGTGAGTCCTTGTATACATCCATTTGGCATCCAAATGGTCTAACAGCATACTGACACTTTTTTAGAAAAAGAGGGCAAGGTTGCCTAGTTGACTTTGTGATGAAGTGCATAGATTTAATACTGCATCACAATTACTCTGAAGCCTTGTGTTATCTTGGCAGAATGGGTGGGCCAAGTGGTACTTTTCTGGTGACAAATTCCATGTTTCTATGTGATTTTTACATCCAGGAGTACAATACTGTGCTGGGGGCCTGTATGGCACCATTGTATGCAGATCTTTTCTTGGAATTTGGGAGGAGAATGGTGTTCTCTTCTCCTTGTGCCCATAGTGGATAACAACACAAAGGGGTAGGCATTGGGGAAGAGATAATAAATGTTTTCCAGGAGAGGTTAAACACAAATAACATTAATTTATGATGCACTTCAAAAGCTACAAACTGTCTGCTACAGGTGACCAGCATGGACCTGTTCTCACTTAAAATGGCCATCCTATTTAGCAAGGCCCTGTGAGTTTGTGGGAGCAGTAGTGAGCTGAAAAAATATGATGCACAATCCAAAGAACTCTGTGGAAGATTCAGAGCAAGGGGATATGACAAAAAACCTTTTGAGGGAAGAAAATGAGAAAGTTAGACACTTGGATAGAAACCAACTGTTATTAATAAAGAGTAAGTAAAATGCAAATTAAGATCTGATCACATTCTCAACTGAATTCAACAATGTTGCAAGCAAGATAGGTGACATTGTTTTTCAAACATTGATGCATTTTGCAGGGAGATACAGGTGGGTCCCTGGAATCATTTTGCAGGGAGACAGGTCCCTGGAATCATTATGGGTAACAAACCAAGAATCTCTTTAAGAAGGGCTCCCAACCACAAATATGTGAGTTCATTCATAGTACATTAAGACATACCTCTCAACTGTCCCTGATTTTCAGGGATGTCCCTGATTTTGCCTCAAAATGTTCCTCTGTCCCTCCTAAAAATTGTGTTTCCGTGACCAAACAGTAGGGGATGTAAGCAACAAATAATGTTAAACATTAAAGTTACAGACTTGTTCTTGCTTAGAAAATGCATTTTACACTAAGCCCTTTATTCTACTAGCTTTCTGAGTGGATATCACCACTTTTGAAGATATGTCCCTGATTCTGATCCTTTGTCCCTGATTTTTTTAAGCCTTGTCCCTGATTTATGAGGCAGGAGGTTGAGAGGTATGCATTAAGATTCAGGAAAAATGTTAGCTATCTCTACCATGAAAAGGCTTTCATCTATTTAAAAGGTGTAATCTGTGCCAAAATGGCACAGGCCATGAAGTCTTTAAACATCCAGTTACTCAAAGGGTGTTTGAAATAAGACAATTTATAAATTGTATGGTTCTCTTGTGGTGCACTGTATCAATTGTCCCTGCCAAAAATTGTATATTGGTAGAAATACAAGCCCTCTTAAAATACAACTCCAAGAGCATGTGTGGTTGGTTAATAATGACAGAAATGCCTCGCTGGATCTGCATTTCAAAAACTAGTCATAACTCTGATTCTAAAGGCTTGATCTTGTGTGACTAAAACATATACCAATTAATCAGAGAGGAGGGAAGGGGACTGACTGCAGAAGGTACTGCAGTGAGAAAGCCAGTAGATTTTCAAAGCACAGGGGCTACATAATGAGTTGACTACAAACAGTTCATAAAAAGTTAAATATGGTTTACTCATTGCAGGGTCTAGTTACACGAGTTTTGCAAATAGTCCATCATTTTCATAAGGAATTTACTCCTCAATTGTACTGTCACTGCTGAATTGCTGAAGCTGATATTAACATCTCTTTCTTACATCCCACAAATAAGCCTCTGTATTTTTGGATTTTGGACCTTTGTAATATATATTGCCTTCTTACTCTTTCACATGAGAGAAAGTGAAGGATATGAATTTACACCGCATCGAGGATAGAACTGTTGAATCTTGGGTAGAAAATAATTTCAGATTTTATTGTCCTTCTTTTAAAATAGTGTTGCATATATTCTCTATGAAAGTTAACAATAACTAAGGATGGAGACTGGTTCTTTATACTGATATATTTTTGCACTGTTACTGAGTAGGTTTGAATATCTTGGGAGGATACTGATTTTATCCATCAAAATAATGAAAAAGACTTCAAAGAATATTTTGAAGCTGAAAGATATTTTTGAATCTGCTTTCTTTAGATGTGAAATGAAATGTGGTCTCTATATTGTATCACTGTCTCTGCCTGAAATAATACAAGAAAGAAGATATTGCTGGAATTTTATAATAGATGGTAGAAAAACATTTGTGCATAATACCTAATGCTTTCTTTTCATCTTTCTATCTTACACTGTATTTTATATTTGTGGGGAGGAGTGATGTTGGAACTAATGGAAGTACATGAAAAGGTCCAAAATCATTAAGAATTCTAATGGGGGGGGGTGAAAGATAAAGATAAATGAGATTGATTGATTAATTAACTGATTGATTTGTTACATATGAGACCCTTTAGACTGAGCCTATTTTCAAAGGTTCTAGAATCACAAAGACAGAGACAGCAATACAAAGGAGATTCATCATATTTTCAAATACAAAGTGCAAAGTTCACAGTACAAAAGGGAATTAGGTAGGTACAATGAATAAGTTATTTTAAGTTACATAAACTGTAATCACCAAGTCAGGCATAAATAAATAGTGAGACATATTATAGATGCACATAACGATGGGTAGAAACAGAGCCTAGTGGAGAAAGGTTCAGAGACCAGAAGAGCCTATGGAGACATGGGGGAGGGGGGGTTCGTGATTAAATCAAATCAACTTTATTTATAAAAAAGTGGCTTTCAAAAACCAAGGCGCTTATACAAAGTTCATTCAAAGCCAGTGATCACTGAAAGCAGGCATATGGGTTGGGGATAGTGAGTGAAGATAGGAAATGGATTTAAAGTTGGTTAGGAGCTAGTGACTTTAAGAAATGAGGTAGGGAGTTCCATAATTTGGGAAATTTAAAGGAGAAACAAGCCGTCCAATTTGAGATTTTCCTGCAAGGGAACACCAAGGAGTTGTATTCTACACCTTTGTAGGGTAACTGTTGTCCACAGAGCACAGCATGGCATGGACCAGAGGGGATACTAGCCCCATCAAGGCTATTTTTGCTTGTAACTAGGGTACTATATTACAATCGTGAGTCTAAATTCAGCCAATCTCGATTATTATTATAGTGTGCATGTATGAGAATCCTTCCTCAACCTGATTACATAGCGGCAGACTCTGTCCAGCAAGCCTCTGAACCCGGCCAGCACTCTGTCACAGATGGCACCATAGACCACAAGGCATAATCAATGAGACTGAGGATGTAGCATCTAATTAGTAGCTATTTTACTTCAGGGAGGAATGCATTCCTGTGCCTATAAAGCAGGTCAAGTCTGGAGTTGGCTGCCTTAGTTAGTGCATCCACATATGCTGTGTAGGCTAATCAGAATCTAGGGTTAGTCCCAGATATTTAAAGGAGCACACCTGCTCAACAGGGGCTCCCAAGTTGGAGGTAATGTTTAGGGAAGGAGGGGTAGGGGATTTACTTTGAGTGGAGAAGAGCATGGATTTGATACTGTTTTGTATTTAGGACAAGTAAATTGGCAGTGAACCAGTCTTTGATGGCTGAAAAATCAGTTTGGAGGCTAAGCTGTAGTTTGGCTAGGTTGCTATTTGTTGAAGTGATAACAGCATCATCTGCATATAGGAGGAGTTTAGTTGAACTGCGAGCTTCAGGAAAGTCATTGATGAAGAGACTGAAAGGAAAGGGACCAAAGATTGATCCTTGGGGGACACCCACTGTTCCTGACCGATAGACTGAAAGGGACATATGGCATTAACAAGGTACAGAAGGATACTCAGGAGGAGGAGAGGCATAGGATTGGAGGGGAGGGAGTGGCCATGGTAAATAAGGAACAGGTGGCATGTGGCATCCAGATAGGGGGAGGAACAAGGAGCCAGCTGGGTAGGGGGGCCGTAGAAAGGATGAGGGACATGGAAGGGGGGAAATGGAGGAAAGGAGTGGTCAGAGTGCTCCTGCTAGGGATTCTATGATCAGGGTATCAAATGGGATAGGAGGAGAAGCCTGGCCAGTTAGAACAAGATGCTTCCTGGACTAACGGTGCACAGGGCTAAGCATGAGGTATATCAGCTGGCAAGGACTGTGGGGTTCCCTAGACATACTGGTCCACCTGGCACAAATGACATTGAGGCAAATAGCGAGCTAGAGATACATGCAAGATTCAGGAGCTCGCCAGGGTCTGTCATGACATAGGATGCACAGTTTCCTCAGAAATCCTAGCCAGTGCCAAGGCTAGTGGGGAAACACAAAAGAAAATTAGGGAGATAAACCAGTGGCTCAGGGAGTGGTGTGAGGCCAGAGGGTAAGGGTTGATGGGGGATTGGGGAGACCTGGGAGGATAAGGAGCTGTATGCTAGAGATAGACTACATCTCAATTTGGAGGGAGGGAACTTGTTGAAAATGGAGGAGTTCATTGGTGAAAAGTGGGGTTTAAACTTGTGAAGGGGGGGGGATGGGAGAAAGGCAGTCAAGGGATGCCGATAAAGGAGGGACTCTGTCTCCACCCCTGAGGACCAGGAGGATTGCAGGAAAGACCAACTGGCAAAGTGCAGACCAGGAGAAAACAGAATCCCAAGGGAACACGAGCAGGGAAATGAAACTATAGGAAAGGGTGGAAGGTAGTCCTGCTAAATGCCAGGAGCTTGGGCAAAAATGCCTGAGCTCCAGGCGATGTTAACTGAGGGAGCAGTGGATGGCAGCGGTCACTGAGACTTGGGCCACTGCAAGACATGACTGGGACCTCAACCTGGAGGGTTACACTATGTTCAGGAAGGACAGGGGAGGGAAGGGGAGGAGGGGCAATGATAGTAAAACTGCATTGGCATAGGGGAGTTGAGGAGGTGGAGGAACTGTGGAGGCAATTTGGGTCACCTTGATAACAAGGGGGGCAAGAGAGTAAAAATAGGGTGGTGTATAGACCCCTGCCCTGGCGGAGGAGCTGGAGGACAGTCTGGTGGCAGATGTTAGGAGACACTGCAGACTGGGCAGAGGAAAGGTGGTGGTGTTAGAGGACTTAAACATGCCAGGAACAGACTGGGAGACTATGACATCCTCTGTGATCAGGGAACAGAGGTTGTTGGATGCCTTCAAGACGCTGCTCCTAACTCAGCAGGTGAGGGAACCGACCAGGGAGGCACGGGTACTGGATGTGGTCCTGGCAGACAGTGACCAGATTGGGGCCTGGAGGTAAGGGACCCATTGGCAGGGAGTGACCATGCCACAGTCTGGTTCTGCCTGGACCCAGGAGGGTAGAAGGCTGCACTAAGACGGAAGTAACCGACTTCAGGGGGTGGATTTAAGGAAATGGGAAGGATCCTTAAGGAGCATTTGGATGGGATTGGGTCAGACATTGACGCTGATAGTAGGTGGAAATCATCAGGAGAGGGGTGCAGGATGCTACCAGCACCTGTGCAAGAGTAAGACGAAAATGCGGTAGGGCCCAAAAACCCTGTTGGTGGACCAGGGAGGTCCAGGAGGTGGTGCGGGGAAAGAAAGCAGCCTATAAGAAATTCAAGTGCTCAAGGAGTGAAAGGGATCGAGGGGAGTATGAGCTGTTGGCTAGAAGGGCCACTAGAGTGGTGAGGGCGGCTAAGGCAAGGAAGGAGCAGAACCTGGCCAGGGAAATTAGGAGAGGGAAAAAGGGGTTCTTTAGATACATTGGGGAAAGACGAAGGGTGAAGGGGCAGATTAGCAGGATTAAATCAGGGGAGAGATGGGCACAAGACCCAGAGGAGCAGGCTGAGGTACTAAATGAGTACTTCACCTCAGTTTTCACCAGGGAAAATGGGGATGCTGCATCATACATGGGAGGAGACAGAGATAATGAGGATGGGGGACCCTTACCAATCGGCAGGTCTGGGGAGAGGGGGCATCACTGGCAGGTGGGGGGAGGGCTAAGCAGGGAGAAGAGGTACTGGAAGTGGAAATCACAGCAGAGAGAGTGAGGGAAGCCCTCAGCTCCCTTAAGACGGAGAAAGCACCGGGGCCAGATAAATTACATCCTAGAGTGCTGAAGGAACTTGCAGATGTCCTGGCGAAACCCCTGGCAGAGCTTTTCACCATCTCTCTGAGGACAGGGTGGGTGCCCCAAGACTGGAAGGTGGAGCATGTAGTGCCTATCCACAAGGGGGGATCAAGGGAGGTGGCAGGGAACTACAGGCCTGTCAGTCTGACATCAGTGGTGGGCAAGGTGATGGAGGGCATTGTCAAGGAGTGGCCCTGGATAAGTCAGGGTGCCTGGACGATAGACAGCATGGATTCATCCCGGGGAAATCGTGTCAGACAAACCTGGTGGAGTTCTATGACTGGGTGACAAGTGCCTTGGACCTGGGTAAACCAGTGGATGTCCTCTTTCTGGACTTCAGCAAGGCATTTGACTCTGTTCCTCACGGGGGCCTGTTGGATAAACTAGGAGAAATGGGGGTGGGAACCAGATGATCCGATGGATAGGCAATTGGCTCCAGGACCGGACCCAGAGGGTCGAGTTGGTGGGATAATCTCTTCCCAAGGAGGGTCATTAGTGGGGTCCCACAGGATCAGTCCTTGGGCCCCTTCTGTTCAACGCCTACGTATCTGACATAAGGACAGAAATCAGGAGTGAGATGAGTCTCTTTGCAGATGACTCGAAACTGGGGGCAGTGGTGGATGGGGAGGAGGGGAGGGTGGCCCTGCAGGGGGACCTGGAGGCTCTGGAAAGACGGTCTAGAAAGTGGAAGCTGAGGTTTAATGCAGGGAAATGCAAGGTACTCCACCTGGGGGCCAGAAACCCAGGCCAAGTGTACACCCTGGGGAGGGAATACTACAAGTCTCAATGGCTGAGAGGACCTGGGGTGGTGGTGGTGATGTCAAGATGAACAACTCTGAGACTTGTAGGAGGGCAGCAGCCAGGCCAACAGGATGCTGGGATGCATCACTAGGGGATCACCTCCAGAAGGAGGGAAGTGATACTCCTCTGTATAACTGCTTGGTGAGGCAGCACCTGGAGTACTCGGCAGTTTTGGAGGCCACACTTAAAGAGGGACATTAACCTCCTGGAGAGGGTCCAGAGGAGGGCAAACCAAAATGATTTGGGGCTTGGGGACAGGACCTATGAGGAGAGGCTCAAGAGCTAAATATGTACACTTCGGAAGAGAGAAGGGACCGGGGGGACATGATAGAGGTCTTCAGGTACATGAAGAGGGTAAATAGGGGAGGAACAGTGAGGGTGCTTTGAAGGAAGGAGGAAGGGGCCACTAGAGGGCATGGGTGGAAGCTGGAGGGGGGAAGATTCAGGGGAGAAAGGAGGAGGTGCTACTTCACTGAGAGGGTGGTAGAGCCATGGAATGCACTACCTAGGGGGCTGGTGGAGGCAGAGACAGTGGAGGGGTTCAAGAGGGGGTGGGACAGGTACAGGGGAAGGGTTCAGGAAGCAAAATCCAATGCAGCAAGAATATCCGGAACTGGGAAGGGAGAAGCCAGAGAAGGCGAGGGGGCAAGGTCAGCAACCAGGTGGGGGCTGACCAAACGAGCAGACATGAAAGACCATTAGGCCTATTCTGTTGGCATTTTAGTATGTTAGTATTTTACCACTTGCATTCTGCCTGTCAGGTAGTTCATAACTTGGTTAATTTTTGGCAAAGCAAGGCATGAATGTCTTTGTGAGGTCAACGAAGATGAAGCCTGCAAGCTCCCCTTTGTCCAATGCACAGTGAAGGTAGTCAGTGTATTCCAGCAGGGTGGTTAAGGTACTGTGATTCTTACGGAAACCATGTTGAGACACCAGGTCACATTGGCTCAGGTACTGAATAAGCTGGTCAATTATGATTTTTTCCAAAATTATAGACAGGGGGTTAAGATTGAGATGGGACAGTAGTTAGTAGGGAAGTCTCACACCCCTTTTGAAGACAGGAGTAACATGAGCTATTTCTCAGATCCTGGGCACTTGTCCAGTGGAGAGTGACAGGTTAAAAATGAGTTGAAGGGGGTGAAAGGACAGCCAAGGAAGGGGCTGGAGTAGAACAGCAAAACAATCTAGGGAGATCAAATCATGGAAAGCCATGTGTGCAAATGCCAGGAGCCTTAGCAACAAGATGGAAGATCTGGAGGCTGTCATGGTGCAGTCAGACCTGGACATTGTGGCCATCACTGAAACCTGATGTAATGATAACCACGACTGGGAGATGGCCATACCTGGCTACAACATATTCAGAAGAGACAGAGCAGGCAGGAAGGGAGGACGAGTGGCACTGTATGTGAAAATGACATAAGGGCCACAGAGATCCAGGAGGAACAAATGGGGAGATACTGTGGTTAAGCTGGAAAGGAAAATGGGGACAGCCATCTGCACAGGTGTGGTCTATAGACCACCAGCCCAGGAGGAAGAAACAGGGAGTTGATGCTAGCCATCCAAAGGATGGCAGACAAGGGTGAGGTAGTACTGGTTGGAGGCTTCAATATTCCAGACATGGACTGGAGCATCCCAGCAACAGCATCAACTAGGAATAGATTTATCCTGGACTCTTCAGGGTGCCTCTCAAGCAACTGGTCATGGAACCAACTCGGCAGAAGGCAATACTGGACCTTGTGCTCACAAACAGGGACAGTGTGATGGGGCTAACAGTGGGAAGCACTTGGGGAACAGTGACCACCAGTCACTGTGGTTTGAAATCACAGAAAGAGCAGAACCAAACCACACAAAAACACGTATCCTGGATTTTAGGGGGGCAGACTTTGGGAAAATGGGGAGATACTTGAAAGAGGCATTAAGGGGAATGGGACAGGAATCAAGGGTTGAGGAACAGTGGGCAGTATTTAAAATGGGGATTACAAGAACAACAGAATTATGCATTAAGCAAGTTAGCAAGAGGAAAAGGAAGAGGAGACCATTATGGTTTTCCAAAGAGCTGGCAAAGAAAGTGAAAGCCAAAAAGATTGCATTCAGGCAATACAAAAAGACACAGGCAGAAGGGGATAGGGAGAAGTACCAGGAGAAGCAAAGGGAGGCAGGGAGGTTGCAAGGAAGCCAAAGCTCAGACAGAAGAACACATTGCAAAATCAGTGGGTAGAGGGACACAACCTTTACAGGTACATAAGTGAGAAAAGAAAGACAAAGGAGGGATAGTGAGACTGAAGGGGAGGATGGGGTCATGGAGGATGACAACAGTAAAGCTGACATATTGAACAGATATTTCTGCTCAGTCTTTACTGAGGAAGAGGAGGGTAATGGGTCTGAAGGGGTACAAGGGTGAGAATGGTGCAAATGGACACAAGTCCCTTTACACGAGAAAGGGTCCTGAAGGAACTGGAAGTAATAAGAGTTGATAAAGCAATGGGGCCAGTGGGTGCACCCCAGGTCCTTAAAGAACTAAGAGAGGTGGTGGCTGAACCTCTGGCTATCCTGTTTAGCCGATCACTGGAAACAGGGGAGGTACCCAAAGACTGAGGACAGCAGATGTAGTCCCTTATACAAAGTGGGAACAAAGAGGAAGCAGGAACTACAGACCAGTCAGCATCACCTCGGTACTTGGGAAGATCATGGAAGCACTACTGAAGGAGAGATTGGTGGAACATCTGGTTGTCAATGGACTACAGGACCCAAGGCAGCATGGTTTCACCAGGGGGTCATGTCAGACCAACCTCAATGGAATTTTTGACTGGGTGACTAGGGAGGTGGATCGAGAGCAGTGGACATGGCCTATCTGGACTTCAGCAAGGCCTTTGACACTGTGCCACATAGAAGACTATTACACAAACTGGAGAATATGGGTGTGGGCAGGACAGTAGTGTGGTGGGTAGGTAACTGGCTGGGTGACAGGACACAGAGGATGGTGTTAAATGGCTGTCACTCCACAGAGGGAAATGTGACCAGTGGGGTACCATAGGGATCAGTGCTGGGACCGGTCCTATTCAACATCTTCATCAGTGACATTGCGCAGGACCTAGAAGACAGAATTTCACTGTTCGCTGATGACACAAAGCTCTGTAACAGAGTAGACACACCAGAGGGTGTAGACAGAATGAGAAGCAACCTTCAGAAACTTGAAGAATGGTCAGGGGTTTGGCAGTTGAAATTCACTGCAAAGAAGTGCAAGATAATGCATATGGGGCACAAAAACCCTGGCACAATATATCAGCTGGGGGGTGAGGATATAGCATGCACCAAGCAGGAAAGGGATCTTGGGGTTATCATCTCTGATGACCTCAAGGTAGGGAAACAGTGTGACAAGGCAGCAGGTAAAGCAAATAGGATGCTGGGATGTATAGGCAGGGGCATCACCAGCTGGAAAAGGGAGGTCATAATTCCACTATACAAGACACTAGTGAGGCCCCACCTGGAGTACAGTGTACAGTTCTGGAGACCATACCTACGTAAGGACATAGACAGGGTAGAGAAGGTTCAGAGGAGGGCAACAAAGATGGTGCATAGATTGCATCACAAGTCCTATGAAGACAGGTTGAAGGAACTGAACATGTACTCCCTGGAGGAGAGGAGGGAGAGAGGGGATATGATAGAGACATACAAGTATCTTACAGGGAGGAACAGGGTGCAGGAATACCCTATTTTTAAGCAAAAAAGATGTTCCAGGACTAGAGGGCATGGGATGAAGTTGGAGGGAGGACGATTCAGAGGAAACGTGAGGAAGAATTTCTTCACAGAACAGGTGGTGGACAAGTGGAACACCCTGCCAGAGGAACTGGTGGGGGCTGAAACAATCACGGGATTTAAGAATGCATGGGATAGACATAAAGGAATTCTGGAGGTCAGGGCTAAGGGGCAACAGACTTCTAGGAAAACATAAACTGAACTTACAAGCTCAAATGGGCAGACTGGGTGGGCCATAGCCCCTTATCTGCCGACACTGTCTATGTATCTATGTGAATGGCCTCCTTTAGGGCAGATTTGAGGAGCTTCATATCCAGGTTATCAGGACCAATTTGTGTTGATATTTTTGTTCAAGCTAGATATTTGTAGGTGTCAGCACAAGTTAGCCTCTTAAGGTTGAATATTAGGTGTGACGCACAGGTCGGAGTGCTATAGTCTTTAGTAGTGTGGGTGGTGGTTGGGGAAATGAAAGTGGATAGGTCACTAAATGTTTTGTTAAATGTATTGGCTATGTTCGCATCTCCCTCATCTGTAGACCCTTCCATTTGAATGGAGTGAGGAAGAGGTTTTCTAGTATTGCCAAGAATGTCATTAATTCCACTCCATAGAAGTTTTGGCTGGTTGAGGAGGGTAAATCGCTTGTTTTTTATGATAATTAGTCTTGGGTACTTTGACTTGAGTTTTTATGTTATTTCTGATCTCTTTATATTTTTGGAGGAGGGAGGTGTAACCAAGCTTGGAAAAGGGAGGTGTGACCAAGAGTTCAGTACTGTGCCCAGATTCTGTCTCACTCTCTGTTTAGGGTTATAAGATTTGGGGAACCATGGCTGGGATGTACCTTTTTGATCAGAGTCTTATATGGGGCAGCATGGTCACACACTTTGCTAAACTGTCTGATGAAGTAATCCAGAGCAGCATCCACTTCCTCAGTCTGCAGCAGGAAAGACCAGTCCATCAGCAGCAGCAGTGTGCAAAGTTAGGGGAGTCTGCATGTAGACACCTAGCCCTAGTGCTGGAGAGATTCAGCCATGGGTGTTTTTGCCAACCACCTACACACAAGAGGAGAGTGATCACTCAGGAAGTCAGGTAGTACTTCAGAGGATAGGATCCTGTCAGGGTGGCTGACCAGTATCCAGTCTAGAAGTGTGGCAGATCCAGTTGTGTAGTTGACCCTGGTGGTGGAGGATATAACTTGCATTAGGTAGAGGTTGGTTAATTTGTCTGGGAAACATTTATTGTTACCTGCAAGCCAATTACATTTAAAGTCCCCAAGTATTATTTTCTTGGTGGGGGTTAATCCAGTTATGGAATGAAGCTGTCATGGCCCTGGCCAACACTACTGGGGAGAATATTATTTTATTTTTATTTATTTATTTAGCTTTTGTTAACTGGTGGGTACACTAGGCAGACATTTGCATATTTGCAGGTCTGACCTGGGAGAGATAAAGTACAATACAATACCATACCAAACAATACAATACTATGCAATGCCATGTACACAGAAAAAAGGACAAGGAAGCATTTCAAGTAAAAGAAAATAATTATATAGTTCACTAGTACCATTTTAACCATAGCTTAGTAGTAGGGGCAGAATATAAAAGAACAATAAGCATCAATACATATTACATAGTGAGGCAAACAATGGTAGCAATCAAGAGCAAGTGCAGCCAAGGATGGTTAAGTAGCAAAATTGAGCAGGGCAGAAGAAATATGATTTGGGGAAAGCGGAGGTGGAATGGTGTGTAGAGGTGGGGAGAGGGCAGCTGAGGTGTGGGTGGAGAGGGGAACAAGGTAGGAATTAGTGACAGGTGCAGCTGGATCAATCAATTAGTAAAGACTGGAACTGTTTCTTGAACGTGCATTTATTGACGCAGGAGCGAAGGGCAGCTGAGCTGCAGAGGTGAAGGCCATAGAACCATACTTTGACCATGATCTGGGGATAGATAGTTGCACAGTGCCTGAGGATCTGAGGGCGTAGTGGTGAAAACTAGGAACTAAGAGGGTGGCCAGCAAAAGTAGTTTCTGAGAGGTAATGATGTGAGCCAATTTGCCTAGTGAGGAGTCAAGAATGGCTGTAGGGGAGAGCCAATCAAGTTTGCTGTAGAGAGAGCAGTGATGTGTGAAACAGTTGCAGGACAGAGCAGATCTGCAGATATTGTTGTAGCTTATAGTCCACTTGCAACGGAGTAAAACAGAGGATAAAGCGAATACGAGCAGACCATAGGACAATCTGAGAAGGAGAAGGTCTCGAGCCACTGTGATACCTGCTGAGGAGGAGAGATGGCTTTTAGCGAGATAGGCCACACCCAGACTGGCATTGACTCCCTTACAAACTAAGTGGATGTGAGTTGAGAAATCAAGGGAGGGATCGAGTGTAATTCCAAGGTACTTGAAGGAGGCAACGGTAGTCAAAGGGGTACCATTATCCGTTGTTATCATCAGGGGTATCGATACATTTTTTAGCTTATGAAGGGTTCCAAAGAGCTTGGCTTGGGATTTGGAGTGGTTCATAAGAAGTTTGCTGTCCTGGGCTAGGACCGTACTATGGACAGTTCTGAGGTAAGGACATAGTTTATGTGAGTTAGGTTGGGGAGTGACAGAAGAACACCAGGTCAACTGCATAAAGTATAGGGGTTGATTTGTTAAATTAGTGTGTGATTGAGTTGATGTGATGAGAGAACAGTAGAGGGCAGAGGATGGATCCCTGTGGGACACCGAGGGAGGTGGGAAGGTATTCAGAGAAGGTAGAGCCAATTCTGGTGCATTGTTGTCTATTGGAGAGATAGCTAGTAAACCAAATCAGTGCACTATATAAGATTCTTAAAGAACTAAGTCTGTTAAGAAGTATGGGATGGTCAACGGTGTCAAAGGCCTTTGTTAAATCAACAAAGACAGTGCCTGTGAGGTGACCAAGATCAGATACAGAGTAGATTGCATTAGTCAGGTGAGTAGGGCTGTAGTGGTGTAGAATGGTGCTTACGAAAGCCATGTTGTGCAGGGCACAGCAGATCATGCTTTCTAGATAAGCTGTTAGTTGAGAAGTGACAATTATTTCGAGAATTTTGCTGAGTGCAGGGAGTATGGCTATTGGTCAGCAGTTGGAGAGGGACTTGGGGTTTCATTTTTTTAGTATAGGTATGATATTGGCACGGTTCCATCCCACAGGCACTGAGCCTGTGCTGAGGGAGAGATTGATAATATGGGTAAGGGGGGGGTTAGTTGCCAGGCTGTAGTTTCAGGGTTTGGGGTCAGAGACATCAGGCCTTCAGACTCGGTTTCTGGTAGTGACAAGGGAGTTTTCTCCCAGTGTTGGTGACTAATTTAAAGAGGAAAGGAGGATGGGTGTTGGGAGAATGTTCTAACATGTGTGAAGCAGCAGGATCTGCCAGAGAGTTTAGCTCAGCAGTAACAGTCGAGCGACTATAGGTCACAACTAGGTTTATGTTTTTCTCACTCCTAGTACCTAGGTTGAGGTTAATAGCTATGCATTCCAGGTCTGTAAACACTGGAATTCTAGTGAGTCTAGTAGGTTCTGAGAGAGACTTTGTAAACATTAGGCAACTTCCACCATTTTTTAGGTTCCTATCTTTCCAAAACTTGGTGTAGGAGTCTAGGTTGACTTCATTGCCTGTGATTTCTGGGTGAGACAGGATTCTGTAACTGCCACAACATCAAGCATGGATACCCACAGCCTAAATTCATTATGTTTGGACATAAACCCCCAATTTAACATGTCCACATCCAGATATCCCCTGTAAGGCTCTGCTGGGGGAACAGGGTTGGGGTAAGGATGAATATTACCAGCTAAGATTAAGAGAAGCAGTATGACCTGCCATGCCACTTGGTGGTCTTTTGAAATCAGTTAGGCGAGCACACCCTTTTTGCACATATGCAAGCACCAGGGTTCCCAGCGAGAAAAGGGAGATTTAGCAACATTGGACGGGGTCTACTTGGGTGGTTAGGGGTGTAGGTGAGGGGAGTTGATTCACTATTGTCAATGGAGAGGGTGCTGGTTCCAAGGTGGGGGGGGACCAGGTTATACCCATGGGGGTAGACTGGTTAGACTGACAGGGCATTACAGAGTCAGTGATAGAGAGCAGGCCAGTTAATGTTAGGATTATGAGGGCTGAAGCTGGCAAGCAGGGTGTGCTCATGTTGGGGACTCACTTAGGCAGGGGACCGATTGGGAAATTTTGTGAGGGAAGAGGTTTTAATAGGGAGGAGGTAATATGTTATGGTGAAATAAAGTAACAGCGAAATGTAAAGTAGAGCTTAGAGTTAAGTTTAGAGGCAGGAACATGAAGACCAAGGAAACTAAGTTAACACTAAATCAAGACAAATGCTATATCATGCAATTAGGAAAAACATAGAATACCTTATAAACTAGGCAATACTGTCCTAAAAATAATAGATGAGGAAAGGATTTGGATATTATAGTGTCCAGTGACATGTCCTTTACACCCCACTGCCAAAAGACAGTTCAGAGGGGAAACAGACTCCTTAATTGTATATTAAGGCACATAACGGCAAGAAGTAGGGGTGTCCTGTTGCCACTGTATACATCCCTGGTTAGACCAATTATGGAATACAGTGCCCAGGTATGGGCACAATATAAAAAGCAAGACATTGCACTGTTGGAGAAAGTACAAAAGAGCTACCAGGGCAATACAGGATATGACTGGTAAAAACTATGAGGCTCGCTTGTCAGAGCTGAACACGTACTCCTTGGAGGCAAGGAGAAAAAGGGGGGGATATGTGCTTAGTACATAGGGCATGGAATAACGACGATCTCTGGGACATCACTGGACTTGAAAGCAACACAAACACATACAATACTAGGACTGACCCATTGCAGCTAACAGCACCACACAGAAAAAAGTATGTAGCACATCGTGGTTTAGCCAAAGAGTGGTACATGAGTGGAATAGGTTACCACTGGAGGTTGTGGCTAGTTAATCAACTGCAGCTTTTAAAACTAGCTGGGACACATACACAAACAAAATCAGAGTCTAGAGAAACAGGCAGTGAGCATCTAGGATGCAAGTCCATTAGGTCAGTATCAATCCTATGAATAAATGTGTTGAATTGCTGATTATTGAATAGCGGAATGATGACCCTCCGTCTAAACAACTCCTCTGTGAATGGACTACTTTGCCATGTGGTCTTACAGGGATTAGCACTAATTAGATTCGCATTAATTAGACACATAAGTTGTCCAGTTTTAGGAAAGCTAATATATATGTCTAATGTAATTAATAGATGCATATAGTGGTTTCATAATTAGTTCTTGCTAGATTCTATAAGTCTACTATATATTACTAAAATTATTAAAAAGATATAGTAGGCCTAGTCACAATTCTCATTTTGTGTTTGACAGAATTTTTCTCATATCGGTGACACTATTGCTGGAGTGAAAGGGATATGATTTTGGTATTTTAATGGTAATTGATACATTACAGGTCAGCATTTTAGTGGTAGTTTGTTGTATTATTATGTGAGCTCCAATTGAGACAAATGGTCACATGTTATATGGTAGCATATGAAATCTGGGACTTTACTGCCACTCTCTGCCACCTGATGAATCTCTATTGAGCAAAGCACCAGGGTTTTGGGTGGCAGCTGTCTTAGGAAGCCATTTAAGATGCGTTTTGCAACTGAAACTGCAATATAGCACTGTATGCACGCTTCTTGGCAATGTCACTGTAAGGGACACACTGTAACACTTTATGTACTGTATGAATCCCTTATTGTAAGTAAAATCACTGCAAAGGAATTTTATTTGTTTATTTCATAAGTTTTACTAGTAAAGACATACTAAGCTGGTTGCAACTCATTTCCCAATGCATCCTGGCAGACAGGAACAGGAGAGTAAGTGCTATTACAAATACAACATTCATATAATGCAATTATATGTAAATTAGTACAACAACAAAATGACCAATTGACAGGCAATGGTACTGAGCAGAAAATTTGCAATAGTCATGTGAAGAAGGACAATAAGAACAATATGCAGTAAGCAACAATCCAAGACTAGGTAAAGATAGGGGTAGTGGACAAAATCTGGGAGGGGGAGGGCTGTACTAATGACAGTGCAGTGTGGAGGGCAGTAAACAAATGTCCAGGGCCCTCTGTCAGGGGCAAATGCAGGTGTATTTAGTTAAATCTCAAAGGAGAGATTTCAGAGCATGAAGAGAAGCAGCAGAACAACTGAAAGGAGGAAGAAAACCTCAAAGTTTAGGGAAGCAGAAAGAGAATGCAGCTTGACCAATGGAGGATTTCATTGTGAGAAGAGCGAGACAGCAAGAGTTACAAAAGCAGTAAGAGGTGATAGAGGGAAAGAGAGGAGACAGGCAAGGTAACAGGAGGGTGCCAAGCCAGAATTTGGAAGTAAAGGAGGCACAGTAGGCAAGGTGCCTGGTATCAAGGGAAGGGAGGGACTGGGAGGTATACAAGGTATACAGTGGTGAGTGTGTTGGGGACTGTCGCGGGTAAATTGGTAGGAGTTTAAGAGGGGTCCAGTCTGGCTAAGGTGGACTTGGAAGCAGCACTGTAAATGGTCTCACCATAGTCATCTGGAGTGGGTTTACCACCTTAGAAATATCACCTGGATCAAAGCCTTATTTCCGGCTGATGACCTGCCTTGCTAGTACACATTTTTGTAATGTCTAGACTTGACTACTACATCGCCTTTACCTCAGGGTCAGTGGAGGTTCTCTGCCACCTGCAGCTAGTGCAGAATGCAGTGGCCAGGTTGCTGATGGGCTTTCCCAGGCCTTGTCATGTGACTCCGGTCATGTGTGATCTGCACTGGCTGCTGGTGAGGTGGGGAATCATCTTCATGGTGTGCTTGCTTGCTCACCTATAAGGCCCTATATAGATTAGGTCCTGATTACCCGAGTGACCTCTTGACTCCTGTCTGCCCTGTGCGCTCATTCCACTCCTTCACCGAGGGCCTGCAAGTGGTTTCCAGGGCCCAGCTGAAGACCTCCAGAGACTGCCCTTTTGAGGTGACTGATCCAGCCCTGTGGAGCTCACTTCCAAAACTGTTGAGGGAGGCACCATTGGTGAAGGTGTTTAAAGGAGTAGTATACCAGAATTTGTAAAAACATATGTTGTGCAGAGGGTTTTGATTTGTGTGAATCATAGTGTGTCCTTCCTCTGTCTGCTATCAGGAGTTTTTCCTAAATTAACCTGCTTGCTTTATGGTAGTTTTACAACCCTGGGATTGCCATTTCAACTAAGTGTATTGCTTTTCTTGTACTTACAATGCATCATGTCTCATGTGACAATGCTGTAGCCAAGCCCATAGATTCAGCAACAAACATTGCTTTACAATACAACAGCAGAGATGGCTATATTTTAAAAACTATACGGAGTCCAGCTTGTTGACTACTTTCATTGTAAAGGTCTTTATGTTGTGAACAATTTTGACACTGGTTGTGTATGTATAACTTGTATAGGTTTTGAGATATTTACATTTGTTTGGCATGTCTACTTGAGTGTTCACTCTAAAAGGGAAAAAAAAAGCATCTACTGTTAGTAAGCGCATCTGCACACATCCCAAACAAATCTAAATATCCTGAAAACTATACAACCTACACAAAAACAACAAGCTGCAAGTTGTTCGGGACAAAATGATTGTTACAATGAGGGTAGTCACTAAGCTGAACTCCTTACAGTTTTAAAAATATTTGCCATCCAAAGTGGGAAATTTGGTAAAAAAAACATGGAAATTTGGTTAATTAGATGGCTATATTTCAAAAACTATATAGAGTTCAACTTATTTATTTATTTAGCTTTTGTTTACCGGGTAAGTACACTAGACAAGTATTATGCCTATTTTCAGGAACGACCCGGGAGAATACAACATGAGGAACAACAGTCAAGGAGACATGGCACAGTAAACAAACGTGGGAAATACATAATTTGATGCTAGGGGAAACATAGTAGTAAGCACATTTCAGATTATACACTCTAGACTAGCTAGTTCAACTGACAGATATATACAGGTCATCATACATAGGAGTGGAGCATAGCTCAAGGACTGGATTATTGTAATATAACTTATAACACTGTCGTACACCCCAGGCTAGTTGGATCATGGACAGGTATATACAGCTCATCACATATTTCTAAATATGCACATGTTAGACAGAACAGAAACACTTGGTAGTACAAGTTTCTACCAAGTGACCAAGGTGCAATATGTCATGGTTAGCCTATGACCGTGGAGCAATAATGGTGTAAAATGCCCAAGGCTTTTTAGGCAGGAGTAGTCAGAAGTCATTCATACAGTGGGGAAAATATCTCCAGGAATTCAATGGAGACACCCTGGGGAGGTTCAGACAAAACAATTTGACACTTTACTCTAGAGAGGTTTGGGGCAGTCACACTCTGATGCTAGTTTTAGGAAACCCCACAGGGAATTTCGAAAACTCAGATAGGAGGGGGCAGCTCGGATATCCACAGGCAGCGAATTCCAGAGTCTGGGCACACTTATGGCAAAGTCCCGATCCCCCATGAGGGTCCGGGTAGGAGGGACTTTGAGCATGCCTGATGTGAGAGACCTAAGTTGGTAGGGGTTGGGATTCAGTTTAGGCAGAAGCCGGGCCAGCCCCTGGGGAGCGCTAGTTCTGATCACTTTCCCAGAGAGGCATCCCAAACCAAAATCAAGTTATCTAGCTGGTGAGAGCCAGCAGAGTTTCTCATATAGTTCACAATGGTGGGTGAGTCGGGGGGCAGCAAAGGCAAAACGACAAATGTTATTGTAAGCAGTGTACCACTGGGTGAGATGTGTCTTTGGAGAGCAAGCAAATAGGTGCAGCCCATAGCTGAGGGAGGGAAGGAGCACACCCTTCGCTAGGGCAAGCCTGGCTGCTGGTGTAAGGTTATACTTGGCCCTATAGGCCAGACCCAGTTTGCAGTTTGCTGCCCTGCAGATGTTAAGGATATGATTACCCATATCAAGTTGGGGTCAAGTGTTACCCCCAGATATTTGATGGAGCTCACTATGGGTAGTGAGGATCCATCTGCACTGGTGACATGTAAGCAGGCCAATGAGGCTTTGATTTTAGCCATTGAGCCAAAGAGCATAGCCTGTGCCTTTTTCAGGTTCAGGACCAGCTTGTGACTAGTAACCCATGACAATACCCTGTTAAAGTCATCAGTCAGGTTTTGATTTAGGGTAGTGGCATTCTGGGTGATCATCTGCCTACATGGCGGCGCTACAGCTGGTAGTAACCATGGGTAGTTGATTGATGAAGGAGTAGAGGAGGGGACCCAGTGCCGAGCCTTGAGGCACTCCGGAGGTCACCGGTAGGGGGCTCAGAGAGGACTTTATTGAAGCACGTACGCTGCTTTCTGCCATGTAGATAACCCATTAGCCATTTCATGGCATGGGGGGAGAGGCCAAGTGACCACAACTGTGCACCAAGCAGTATGAAGTCAAAGGCTTTGGACAGGTCGATAAATATTGCACCAGAGAGTTTGCCCTGGTCCATGGCTGTCCAGATACTTGACGTAGCCGAGATTAAGGCTGTGGTGGTGCTGTGTCCCTTATGAAAGCTGTGCTGGGCTGGGGACAGAAGTTCACGAGAGTAGATATATTCGGAAAGCTGCTCAGCCACTACCTTTTCAAGGAGCTTGCTAAGGGTTGGGAGAATGGCAATAGGTCGATAATTGTCAGGCAGTTTGGGATTTCCTTGCTTCTGTACAGGGACAATCCTCGCCTCTTTCCAGATGTCTGGGATGGTCCACAGACCAAGGGATAGGTTGAAGATAAAGGCTATTGGTGAGGCAATGTGTGCAGCACCAAGCTTAAGGAGTTTAGGCTCCAGGTTGTCTAGGCCAGGACTGGAGTACTGGGAGAGGCCAGCTAGGCATTTCTGCAAGTCCTGAACTGATACAGCCCTGAGGTGGAACATTTGAGGAGGAGTGTGACCCTCCAGCAGAGTGGAGGGAAGGGGGTGGGACAGAGCCTCATCAGATGAGAAGAGGGTTGTGAATGCCGAGAATTCAGAGAAGTGATTATTTAGGGAGTTGGCAATAGTGTGGGGATTATTGCAGGAGACTCCATTTATGACCATGTCCGTAACCCCTGGATGGGAGGATCCGCTGACAAGGGATTTAATATCTCACCAGAACCTCCTGGGATTACTGGCAGAGCTTAGTAGGGCGGACTTGCAAAAGTCACTCTTTTGCTGCCCTAATGGCCTTTTTGCACTTGTTCCTGAGGTGTCTGTACCTTTGAATAATCATGGGATCACTGGTAACTTTGGAACGAGCCCAACACTTATCTCTCTCCTGCATCTGAGCTAGGAGATTCCCATTTAACCAGAGGGTAGCAGACCCCCTCACCCTACGGGTGACCTTGGGAGCATGCTTGTCTTGCCAGGCCCCAAAGGTGGAGAGGAAGTAAGAGGTTGCTGCCGAGGGGTCAGTGGCACCATACACCCCAGACCAGTCAGTAACTCAGGTCCTCCAGGAACTCCTCAGTATCGAATCTAGAGTAGTTTCTGACATGCATAATTTTGTGTAGAATTTTGGGGGTGGGAATTTTCCATACACAGAAAACAGGTGAGTGGTCAGAGATGGAGTCAGATAACGTACCCGCTGATGAGATCCTGTCAGGATGGTTAGACATGATCCAGTCCAGTAAGGTGCTGGAGGATCCATTTGCTGTCCGCCTAGTTGGTTCCTGGATGAGCTAGGTCAGGCCAAGGTTAGCAAGCAGAGGCTCAAACTGCTTAACATTACCACTATCCCAGTTAAGGTTTACATACCCCAGGATTATGAGTTCATTATCCCCAACTCTGGGACCAATTTTGTCCATGATGTGAGTTAATCCAGGTAGCCCACCTCTTGGAGGATTATAGGTGACACCAGGTGCAGTTTCTTTGCATCCCCAAGTAGCAGTAGCACATGTAACAACTCACAGGGGGACATGTTTGAATCCTGGTGGGCAATTTGGGAAATTTTTAAGTGGCTCTATGGTAGATTAGTATGCCACCCCTTGCCCCCAGCTCTGTCCAGTCAGGTGAATTCCTTACCCAGTGAGTTCACAGGCAGAGTCAGGGACAGAGGGTTTCAGCCAGGTCTCCGTCAGTCCTAGGATGTCGGGTTTGTAGAGTGCAACCCATGCTAATAGCTCATCACGATTAGGTAGCAGGCTCCTAATGTTAAGATGAGCAATTTTTAGCCCCTTATCCATGCCCCATATGGGAGGGATTTTGTGGGTCAGATTTAATGGGCCAGGGTTGGTTTCAATATCACCGGCCAGTAGTAGTGCAAGTAGTAGGAGCTAGGGAAGATACCACCTCCTATGCGCTTGACAACCTGGGAGTTTTTTAGCACGGGTACGCTTTACCCTGCTTGTATACATTAGGCACTGAAGATCTAGACAGCAAGTAACACTGCAGTGTGCTTCAGAGATCACAAGGATATTGGAGAACGTGTAGTCGGGGACCTCGTAGGTGGACGACCATCCCCAGTTGTCACCCAGTGTTATTGGGGGAGAGGTGACCATATGCAACAAGGAGAGCCCCACTATAAGACCTACAAGGCCTATAGCCCTGCGGATGACAGCCAGCACCCTCTCTACCTTTAATATTTGAGTATCCCTATCCTCACTAGATGGATGGGAGGGGAACCACGTCCGCATCTTGGCTGGAGGCATAGCACTGGCCTGTGAGATAATTATCAGTCAGCTAACAAGAACTGCTGTGAAGGAAGGAGAGATGGATGTACTAAGGCTGGAAGAAAGTTAGTGAGATTTGCTATTGGTATGTGCCAAGTAAATAAAATAAGGCCTGCACAGTGCAATTGAAGGCTTCCAGCTATGGACACAGGGGCTGAGGTTTATTTCTGGGAAGGAGTTCCTGCCCTCGACCTTTGTAAGCACACTTACCACCTGTCGACAGTTATACGAGGACAGGGTTTAGACAGCCAACAACCAAGCAGTGCAAGTGGGGTTAGGATTGGTATAATAGTAAATAATAGCAAGGTTGTTTTGAGCAGACAGTGTAGCAGGACTGGGATAGTCAGGCCCTACACCTTTTGTCGGAAGTCTGGTATGGTGAGGCCCTACTCCTTTGTTAAGGGTCTCTATTAGCAGGGGCTGAGACAGAGAGCAACATGATGAGCAACACCTGCATAAGACTTAGGTTCTGACACAAGACAGAACTTAGTGACTACCTGCATTGTAAAGGTCTTTTGTCATGAACAACTTTGCTGCTGGATGTTTTGCGTAGCTTGTAAAGTTTTCAAGATATTTAGATTTGTTTGGAATGTGTAAAAATGTGCACACAATTCCAAACAGTGACTTGGGAATGTCATAGCAAAGCTGCCAGGAATTAATTCTGAATGCAGACTAGAGTAAAATTAAGCAGCAAGGCATGGCAGGATGTATGTTATGTAAGCAATAAGACATGAGGGTGTGTGTATGAAACATATTTTACTGCATGCCCAGGAGCGTGTGGCCTCGTGCCTTTCAGCCCCTGGAAGTGAGGTAAAATATATTTCATACACATCCCAGAGTGGCTTATTGTGCTTATAAAATTGTCTCATTTTTTAAACTTTTTATGGTTGGGAAAAGCATGTTTATATGTAGAAACAATAGATTTACTTGTGTACATTTGTGATAAAATAGTCCTTCCACCCACTGTAAATTATCTCATAGATGATGTAATTGTATTACTGCTGGACAAAATTTGTCCTTTGCTGGCATCAAGATTCAAGATATAGAATATTTATCATGGAATACATGGATTCAAAATTCTGCTTAGTTCCACTGGCAGAATGTTTATCTCCTAACGTACAGTACACACACACACACACACACACACACACACACACACACACACACACACACACACACAACAAAGGCCTCTGTTACAGCCAGAGACTCGATTATCTCACTGTAAGGGCAAGCAGAAGAGATTTCCCCAATGATCAGGTAAAGATAGAAGAAAAAATTACTCACCTTAGTAATTATGTTTCTTCTAATGCAGTCTTGCTGTATTCTGACTATTGCAGTTAGCCCAGAGAGTACAGGGTTAATTTTCTATGCAGAGCATAAAACGCTGAGCTCGAGCTCAGTTCAATCCTCTGTCTGTGGCACTTTGAAGTGCAACTGTCAGATTCTTATGAATAATACTAACTACTATGTGGAAATTGTAAAATTTTACTAGCCAAATGTAACAAATATTTTGGATCCCCAAAGACTCAAGTCAAGAAATCCAAAATCAAAAACCAGGTAGTGAACAACTTAAGACTGTTAAATTAATAATATAACCCACTCCACTCTCTAAAAGGGAGGGAGTACCCAAATGCACCCTGGGTGCAACACTGCACCTGCCAGCCCACTTCCCAAAAACAGGTTCTGAGAGAGGAGGTGAGGGAGGAGGTCAGATACAGCAAGACTCCATTAGAAGAAACATAATTACTAAGGTGAGTAATATTTTCTTCAAACAACATAAAGTCTTGCTGTATTCTGACTATTGCAGACTATCACAATACCCATGGAGGAGGAATCAACCTACCTTGGGAATAGGCTGTGCAGTACTGTTGCATTAAAACCGAGCATCACTCCTAGCCTGGATGTCCAGGAGTAATGCTTTTGCAAATGTATGGACTGTTTTCCAGGTGGCTGCTTACATATTCTAGCAAAGGAATATCCCTGGTCAGCAGCCACAAAGAAGCAGCTGTAACCTTTAGTCGAATGAGCCCTCAGGCCTGAGGGAGTGTATTTTGCCTAGCTTCTCATAGCAGAATTGAATATAAGAAACAATCCACCTGGTAATAGTTTTCTTAGTGGCAGGTTTGCCCTTAACCACTTCCCCATAAGTGTGAAACAACTGAAGGGAGTCAAACCTGTGAGCCTTAGTACGCTCAATGCAGTAACTAAGGGCTCTTTTAACATCCAAACTGTGTAAACTTCTTTCTCCTGAAGAAGAATGATCAGTGAAGAACACAGGGACAGACATAGATTAGTTCAGATGAAAATCTGAAACCACTTTAGGTAAAAACTTCCTATTAGTTCTAAGGACCACCTTGTCTCTATGGAATGAGATAAAATCAGGCTCCACTGACAGAGCTTGCAATTCACTGATACTCCTGGCAGAGGTAATAGCTACCAGGAACACAGTTTTCCAAGTCAAGTACTTAAGCTCTGCTGAAGACAAAAGCTCAAAAGGGGGTTGCATAAGCTGAGTAATGCAAACATTAAGATTCCAAGCAGGGGTAGGATCCCTAAAGGGGGGAATGGTATGAAGCAATCCCTTGAAAATTTTACAGAATACAGGATGAGTTGACAGTGAGGAAGGCTTTCCGCTGACAGAAAAGCAAGCAGCTGACAAATGTACTTTGATAGTAGCTGGTCTGAGGCCTAGGTCATTAAGATGAACCATATAATCCAGAACTGTAGACAACTCAGCAGTGTCTGGGATATACGCTTCTTGGCAAACCAAATGCTGAATCTTTTCCATTTGGAGTTGTAGTTATTCTGGTGGCAGGCTTTCCAGCATGTGTACCCATCCTCCCAGCCCATTCCTCCACCAACTAGCAAGGGACCAACCACAGGAGGATGGCACGGACCCAGCGGACTGGCATACATGTTGTAAAAAAATGGTTCTGTGCCACTCTGCCCTCCCTCCATCAACAGAGGACAGAACCATTTTTTCCAGCATGTGTACCAGTCCTCCCAGCCCATTTCTCCACCAGCTAGCAAAGACCAACCACAGGAGGATGGCATGGACCCAGCGGACTGGCGTATATGTTGGAAAATTGGTTCTGTGCCATTCTGCCCATCTGTTCCTCCCTCCAACATCACCAGAGGCCAGAATCATTTTTTTCAAGCATGGGTACCAGTCAGCCAAGCCCATCCCTCCACAGACCAGCAACAACCAAACACAGTAGTGTGGCATTGACCTGGTGGACTGGTATACATATTTAAAAAAATGGTTCTGTGCCCCTCTGCCTGTCCACCCCTCCCTCAAACACCGCCAGAGGTCAGAACCATTTTTTTTCAGCACGTGTACCAGACCGCCAAGCCTGTCCCTTCATGCATTCCTTCCTCAAACATCACCTGAGGCCAGATTTCGAAAACATGATTCATTTTTGTATAATTAGGCGTACCAGCTCATGTCCACCCCCCCCCAGTCTTCCCTCCCTTGCTTTCCCTATTCAAACAGCAACATGGCTATACCAAAAAAAAACTTACCAGAATATGACCGGTCCAGTCAGCAGCAGCAGCACAAAAAAGCAGAAAGGGCAGGTTAGCAGCACAAAGCAGGCAGGGCAGGTCAACACAGCACCACACCAGCTTCAGATGAAAGATCAAGATGGCAGGTATGCTGGGTGGTCAGCAGGTTGAGGAATAAATTATAGTTCCTTCAGTGACCTCTCCTCCCCATCCAGGTGGACCTGCACGGCCCCTGTCCCCACCCCACAGCTTCTCTCCCCACCCCCACAGACTGGCATGGCCCCTCTCTTCCCCACCCAGATGGACTGGCATGGCTCCTCTCCCCACCCAGATGGACAGGCACAGCCCCTCTCCTCACCCAGATGGACCTGCATGGCCCCTCTCCCCATCCCCATGGACCAGCACAACCCTTCTCCCCACCCCCATGGGCCTGCACAGCTCCTCACCCTACCCCAACGGATCGACACAGCCCCTCTCCCCATCCCCACAGACCAGCACAGCCCCTCTCCCCACCCCGACAGACAGGCACAGCACAGCCCCTCTCCCCACCCCCCACGGACCAGCACAGCCCCTCTCCCCACCCCACAGACTGGCATGGCCCCTGTCTCCACCCAGATGGACCGGCACGACCCCTCTCCCTACCCAGTCAGACTGGCGTGGCCCCTCTCCCCACCCAGATGGACAGGCACAGCCCCTCTCCTCACCCAGATGGACCTGCATGGCCCCTCTCCTCACCACATAGACCTGCACAGCTCCTCTCCCTACCCCAATGGATCGGCACGGCCCCCTCTCCCCATCCCCACAGTCCAGCACAGCCCCTCTCCCCACCCTGACAGATCAGCACAGCACAGCCCCTCTCCCCACCCTGACAGACCGTCACAGCACAGCCCATCTCCTCACCCCGACAGATCAGCACAGACCTCTCCCCATCTCCACGGACCGGCATGCCCCTTCCACAACCCCACGGACTGGCACTGCCCCTCCCCATCCCCACAGACCTGCAGGGCAGCTCTCCATACCCCTAGAGACCAGTACAGTACCCTCTTTCCATCCCCATGGACCGGCATGACCCCTCTCCTCATCCCCATGGACCTGCACAGCTCCTCTCCCTATCCCGATGGATCAGCACGGCCCCTCTCCCCATCCCCACAGACCAGCACAGCCCTTTTCCCCACCCCAACAGACCAGCACAGCACAGCCCCTCTCCCCACCCTGACAGACCAGCACAGCACAGCCCCTCTCCTCACTCTGACAGATCAGCACAGACCCTCTCCCCATCTCCATGGACCAGCATGGCCCTTCCACATCCCCACAGACTGGCATAGCTCCTCTCCCCATCCCCGTGGACTGGCACTGCCCCTGTCCCCATCCCCACAGACCTGCAGGGCACCTCTCCACACCCCTAGAGACCAGTACAATACCCTCTCCCCACCCAGATGGACCGGCACGGCCCCTCTCCTCACCCAGATGGACCTGCATGGCCCCTCTCCCCATCCCCATGGACCAGCATGACCCCTCTCCTCATCCCCATGGACCTGCACAGCTCCTTTCCCTATTCCGATATGATCAGCACAGCCCCTCTCCCCACCCAGATGGACCTGCACAGCCACTCTCCCCACCCCCACAGACCAGCCCGGACACTATCCCTACCAGCACAGCCACTCTCAACAAGCAAACCTTCCAGCACAGCCACTCTCCTCGCCCAACCCCACCAGCATGGCCTTTCTCCGCACCCCACCAGTACAGGCACTCTCAATGCCCCCCCCAACAGATGTCAGGCATTCAGATTAGTGTTTCCCACACTCCAGTCACAGACTCAGTCACCAAAAATAAATGGCACAGACATTTTAATAGCATCTATTTTTTAAGTGTACAGTTCACATTTGGCTAGCCCAGATGAGACCTATTTACAAGGATGTTTATTTGTCAGGCAGAAATACAAGCAAGCTTAGTACAGAACAATTACCCATGCACCCCACTTCAACTCAGACACTGGACATCCAAAATCAAACACATACACAGGCCTGCAACTACACCGAACAGACTGCCCCTGATCTCGGTCTTCTTGCTTGTTTGTTATCTCCCTCACCCCTCCCACCTTACCACGACCAGTGTGCCCACCCCAACACTAACATTACATGGACAGTGTCCCCACCATGCACCACCACAGCCAGTATGTATATTTTGGTGACCAAGTAAGTGCACTAGAGAAATTCTGCCCATTTTTAGACATAACTCAGGGTGAGGGGGATACAGATAAATGCCAACTGACCTGAACCAGATTAAGCTGTTGGTGTATTTAGTCTCCCCACCTCGTGTCCCCACCACACTGCCATTATCCCCACCATGCACCAGCACTGCCAGTATCCACAGCCCGTGACTACCACAACCTGTGTCCCCACACAAACACTGCCAATATTCCCACACCATTGCTAGTATCACTACCCACCCAGTGTCCCCAAAACATTACATGGCCAGTACCCCGCACCACCACAGCCAGTATCCCATCCCACACCAGGACCACTGTCTTATCCAGTCAGTATCCCCACCACCACAACTAGTGTCCTCACAAGCCTACCAGTATCCACACCCCAAGAATGTGTGTTCACCCCACGGACTGTGTCCCTCCCAACCAGCACAACCTGCCTGTAAACCACACCCCAAATACACAGCCCCACCCCCAGAGATGTACACACAAAATAGCTATTTCATGGAGAGTAGCTGGGAGAGTGAGAGGGACTGAGCAAGTGCCAGCTCATACCCCACACCCCAAATAGACACAGCCCCCCACCCACTGCCAGCATCCCAACACGCACCATTACACAGCCAGTATCCCCACCACACACCACCACCACCACAGTCAGTTTCCACATCCCATTGCCAATATCCACACCCTGCACCAACATTACATGGCCAGTACCGACCCTTGCACCACCTCGGCCAGTGTCCCCACACCAACATGGCCAGTATCTCCACCTGCACCACCACGACCAGTGTCCCCACACCAGTACTGCCATTATCCCCACCCCTCACCACCATGACCAGTGTCCCCACACCACTGCCAGTTTACCCACCTCACCATGACTAGTATCCCCAGCCCACCACAAGCAGTGTCACCACACCAATACTGCCAGTGTATTCCTCACCCTGCACCACGAGTCTGACCAGTGCCCCCACACCACCACCAGTGTTTCCCACTCCTCTGCCAGTATCCCCACCCCACTCCAACATTACACATCCAGTGCCCCCCACACCACCATGACCAGTGTCCCTGCACAAGCTCTGCCAGTATTCTCACCCCGCACAACCATGACCAGTGTCCCCACACCACAGCAACCAGTGTCCCCATCCCATTGCATTACCAGTATCCCCACCATGACCAGTGTCCCCACACCACTGCCAGTCACCACATCACACCCCCAACATTACACAGCATGTACCCCCACCCACAGTGTCCCCACACCAACATGGCCAGTATCCCCATCACACACCACCACAACCAATGTCCCCACCCCACTATTAGTATCCCCATCACAACCAGTGTCCCCACCACACTATTAGTATCCTATCACAACCAGTGTCCCCACCACACTACCAGTATCCCCAACTCTCAACATCACAACCAGTGTTGCCACTCCATGGCCTATGTTCTCACCCCAAACAGAAACTGTCTTTACCCCAGCCCACACCACAAATAGACACAGAATCCCTTCCCCCCCATGAGGCACACACATGCACATGTTTATTTCATGGAGAGGAGCTGGAAGAGTGGAGGGGGACTGAGCTACTGGCAGCTCACTTGATTGACTGACTCCCAACTCCAACCACAGCCCCCCCCCCGCCCCCCGCAATCAGCAACTCAGTTTTATTTCTTTGCCGGGTGTATGGAAAGGAATCCCTACCGTAGGAGAGAGAATAATTGTACCAAAGGGCACACATACACAACATTTGGTTGGATGCCAAGCCTGGCTCTAGTGGACAAGGTCAGTAGTCTTTTAAGCTGGCAGTACCACAAAACCCAGAACCGAATGGTTTTGCACCCCTTCCCCCCCAGCTTTGGGAACATGACACCGCTGCACCAAACACTCTTGTTCTGGCATTCGTCGACTCCAACCAAAAAAACACGACCATGAACTAAGGGACGGGAAACTCAAGGCTGCTGACCATTCCACAGTGTCAATGGGCTTGGACTAGCAAGGAAATCTGACTGCAGATAGCCAGGGAGAAACACTTGATAGGAGCCAATGTTAAAAAGGCAGCAATGGTATCTATGGAGGGTGACCTGGCTAACTTAAACGCTGAAAGTCCACTGTGTTTGGACACAAGAAAAATTTATTATAAACATACACATCGACTACACAGAAGTGCTCCCCTCAGATATCACATTTAGCATGTAGTATGTTTGTAATAAACTTTTCTTGTGTTCAGAAGCGTGGAATTTCAGCCGCTTGTTGAAGTTAGCAGGTCACCTCCTTTGATCACAACTCACAGAAAACATACACTTTGGCCATATCTGCTGATTATTCATGGACTGGTATCTCAGTCTCGATCTCCTCACCAGCCCAACCAACTTCACAACAGAAGTAATAAATCCAGGCACATGATTACACATAAATATATTTTGCAAAACTGCTTACTGTGGGGAATTTAGGAGGAGCAGATTGTATAATGCTTAGCAGATCAACCGTCCACCTTTTTACCTGCTAACAGTTTCAAAACAACAACCTGAGAGCAGTTTTTTTTTAAAATAAGCGCAGACTTACTTGTTTTTAGTAGGTTCTACTGTCCTGCTAACAAGAATGGGTCCAGAGCTGGAAAGATTCAACAACAAAATAGACGACGAGTTGGAAAGCAACGGCAAAGAAAATGCACACTTGCTACCCAGCAATTTATAGTGCTATGCTCACGGAGACGAGAACAAATGCTGTTTCCATTTTGGCACCGCTCCTGCTAGCCAATGAAATTTCTGCTTTTGCCTGTGTCACCGCATACGGTAAACCAGTGTCCCTGGCCATGCCTTGAGATTGAGAGACCAAGATTGGGTACCAAATCCTCCCTGAGAGGAGGTTAACAGGTTGTAATTCCTGGGAAGAGACAGGGGAAGATGGACTGCTAGGGACAGCAACATGGGGTACCAAGGCTGCCTGCCCAGTCTGGAGCAATCAGAATCACTTTGAGGTTGTGACCTTACCTTAACCAGAACCTTGAACAGTAGAGGAAAGGGAGGAAAGCATAGAAATTACCCTTCCCAGTTCAAAATCAGAGCAGCCAGAGGGACAGAGCCCAATACTGGGGTCTGCAACAAAACAGAGGAAGTTGGTGATTGTCTGGGGCTGCAAAGAGATCTATCTCTGGAGTGCCCCACCTTGAAAAAATCACTTTCAACACCAGAGGGTCCAGGGACCATTTGTGATCACCCTGGGAGATCCTGCTCAATGCATCTGCTAGCACATTGTCCTTTCCTGGAAGGTAGACTGCTATCAGAGAGTTCTGCAGAGAATAAGCTAGGGACCACAATTTCATGGCTTCCGTGCACAAGGCCATGGACCGGTGCCTCCTGTTTGTTGATGTACCACTTGGTGGTGTTGCCTGTCCTGACCTGAACCACCTTGTTCTTCATTGACTGAGAGAAAGCTTGCAGGGTCAGAAAGACCACCCTGAGTTCCAAGAGATTGATATGAAGAAGGGATTCATGAGGAGACCACAGTCCCTGGGCTGTGAGAGCCCCCAGATGGGCTCCCCACCCCAATAGGAAGCATCCGTGGTTAGGACCACAGAGTGAGACTGAGTGATGAATGGGATTCCTTGCCTGAGGTTGCCCTGATCCTGCCACCATTAGAGAGCCTGGATCAGATTCTGAGTCACTGGAACTAGTTTGGTTAGAGAATCTTTCTTCTGAGACCAAAAGGCCTTCAGGTGAAACTGAATGTCCCTCATCTTAAATCTGGCCCCTTGGACCACTGCTGTAGAAGATGCCATGTGGCCCAGAAGTTGAAGGAAGTGCCTTGCTGGCCAAGAGACCACAAGGTGGAATGAAGAAGCCAGCACTATGATAGCCCTTGCCCTTTCCAGGGGAAGAAAAGCTCTTCCTTTGACTGTATCCAACTCCGCCCTATGAAGGTGAGGAGCTGTACAGGCTCGAGAACTGACTTGGCTAGATTGAGAAGGAATCTTAGGGAAGTGAGCACTTGCTGAGTCGCTAAAGGTCTGACTTGACTTGGTCTGGGGACTGACCCACAATGAGCCAGTCAGTCCAGGTGTGGAAATATGAAAATATTTTTCCTGTGAATACCCTTGGAGCTGATGTCAGGCTGAAGGACATAACTTTGAACTGATAATGGCCTGAAGGCAATTCGAACCTGAGGTACTTTCTGTGGGAGCATCTGATGGGAATGTGAAAATAGGCATCTTAAGTCCAGGGAGGCTAGCCAGTCCCCTGGCCTTAGAGAGGGAAGGATTATTCCCAGAGTCACCATTTTGAATTTTGGTTTTAAAAGATGTTTGTTCAGGTATCTTAAGTCTAGGATGGGTCTCCACTCCCCTGTCTTTTTTGGAGTAAGGAAGTACCTGGAGTACATACCTTTGTCCCTGTGCAATGAAGGAACTCTCTCTTTACAGCCTTTAGAGCCAGTAGAGATGAAACCTCTGCCTCTAGGGCAATGGTTTCAGAGATGCTGCAGGTGGAAAGATCTGGCTCTCAGCTTTAGAAATTTTGAAGCTGAGAACCAGTCCCTGGCTTACCACCTCCAGGACCCACTTATCTGAGGTAACAGACATCCAGTCCTGGACGAAGTAAGCCAGCCTGCCTCCTACAGGAATGGGAGAGTCGACCCAGGCTGACACATCAGGGTGTCTGCTTGGCAGGAGCCTTAGGTTAAAGGATGGATGCAGCCCTGCTCATCCCCCTTCCGCCTCTCTCTCTGAAGACCCCCCTCTGAGGAAAGGGAGAAGAGGCCTGTGCTTGGTAGAAAGGCCTATGAAAAGGCATGCCCCTGCCCCTAGCCTGCTGCCTTTGAGGAGTTGCCTGCCTTTCCTTGGCCTGTGCACTCCTATAGGTGGTCCTATACTCATCCATCGTTTTCATGTAATTCTCTGTCTGCTCCCCAAACAGAGAAATACCCACCACAGGGAAATCCATGGCCTTAGCCTGGGTGTCCTGTGAAAGACTAGTACATCTGAGCCAAGCCATTCTCCAAAGAGCCACAGATGTAGCCTTGACTCTAGAGAACACATCACTGGAGTCTACAGCAGCATGGAACTGTACCTTAGATGCCTCAGTCCCATCAGCAGCCACCCCCTCCAGCTCCAAGGCTAGCTGGGGGTAGGCCTGCTTAGCCAGTGCCAGTACAGTGTCCCACCTGGACTTCTGGTACCTGGCTGAATAGGCCATATAATTAGCCTGCTTGAGTCCCAAGGTGAATGCCATGTACCGTTTCTTTGCCATGGCATCCAGCTTCCTAGAATCTTTATCTGGGGGGTGTGAAGCCAAGGGTATATTAGCCTTATCACATGCTGTAGCCTGCACAACTCCAACATGGCTGCATTGTTGATACAAGTACTCTGTACCAGAACCTGATAAGGTGTACCTTTTGGCCATCCTTATGTCAACAGGAGGTACAGAATTTGGAGTTTTTAAAATCTTTTGTGTATGTTTCCCAAAAGACTTATGAAGGGAATAGACAGTCTCATGGACTCTGGGATGTCTATCATCTCCACATAATCAGGTTCCTCTTGTTCCTCTACAGCTTCTTCCACAGGGAGCTGGAGGGTTTCTGCCACTTTCCTGTAAAACATGTAGTGGGAAGGGGACTCAGAAAACCTAGGAAGGTAAACACCAGAAGGCCTGTCTGGGGAGATGTCCAGTTCAATGGGCTCAACCGGACCTCCCACACCATCATCATCATCGTCCATCATAATCTTCATCCCTCCAAATCCAGTTCATAGACATCTTATGGGGCATAATCTTGAACTGGAGGAACCGACCGAACCGAACACCTGCCAGAAGACACCGGATCAGACGGAACCAGACAAAGCAGTTCTACAATCCTTATCGCATTGGCAATCTCTTCGGTCGTCAGAAAACTGGTCTCTGGATCCAAACCAGACGATTTTTCTTTTCTTTTTCTTTTTGTAGGAACCGATCCCTCAGGATCAGCTCTCCTCTTGCCCGAAGTAGTATTGCCCTGATCAGAGGGCACTCCCTCAGGTTCGGTCGGAACCAAACCGGGCTGGCCATCTGGGTCAGTGGACTTCATGGCCTCCTTATCCCTGAGCCTACCTAATCTTTTTTCCAGGGTAAATATGGGGAAGTTTTACAGATTTGGCAGTCTGACTTGAAGTGGTCAAACCCCAGACAATAAACACAGGTGGTGTGGGGATCAGCCTTGGCAAAGACCTCCCCACACACACTGCAGTGTTGAAACCCAGTGGGCCTGGTTTTTCTTTTGGGTTTCTCAGACATAGCCTTCCTAACCACAGACTTACACTTTTTATGGCAAACAACCAGGCAAGACACCTTTATCGGTTTCTAACCATGTCACAGGTATTGGAAAAAACCACAAGAAAATATAGGTTTTTGTTTTAAACTGATAAGGACCAGTAACCACACTCTTAAGTTTAAAAACAAAGACAGACTATATAAATCACTAAACGTCTGGTTCAGGCCGAACCAGTCGAAAAATAAATTTTTACAATTTCCACAAGTTTACTATGTCTAGTTCACTACCTAGTACTTACTGTACCACAGACAGAGATCTGAACCAAAAGTTGCAAAAAATAATATGTAAAACTGAGGACTTTAACCGACTTACGAACCGTGAGCAAAGGAGAAATCTCCGGAGCGGTCGTTCAGGTTAGGCGGAGTAAAGAATCTGACAGTTGCGCTTCAAAGTGCAGCAGACAGAGGTTTGAACTGAGCTCAAGCTCAACATTCTATGCTCTGCATAGAAAATTAACCCTCTACTCTCGGGCAGTTTGAGTGCTGGGGCTAACTGCAAAGTCAGAATACAGCAAGACTTCATGTTGCTTGAAGGGGATTTTTCGTCAGTGAAGAAACAGTTGTAGTAAAACTATAAACAATATTTAATGTAATCCCTGCTCATCAGATAAATCTCTTCTGCTTGCCCTGACTGTGAGATAATTGAGTCTCTGGCTATAACAGAGGCCTTTGGTTGTTTTTTTTTTGTGTGTGTGTGTGTGTACTGTATGTTAGGAGAGAAATATTCTGCCAGTGAAACTGAGCAGAATTTTAAATTCATGTATTCCATGGAAAACATTCCATGATAAACATTCTATATCTTGAGTCTTGATGCCAGCAAAGGACAAACTTTGTCCAGCAGTAATACAATGACATCATTTGCAGTGGGCGGAAGGACTATTTTATCATAAAAGCACACAAGTAAATCTATTGTTTCTACATACAAAACATGCTTTTCCCAACTGTAAAAACTTGAAAAAGGAACCAATTTTATAATCGCAATAAGCCACTGAAATGTGCCCCTAGGTGTGTGGTAAAATATGTTTCATACACAGTCACACCACTTCATATCTTATTGCTTACATAACACACATCCTGCCATGTCTTACTGCTTAATTCTACTCTATTCTGCATTCAGAATGAATTCCTGGCAGCTTTGCTCTGACATTCCTAAGACATTGTGCGGAATTGTGTGCACATTTGTATACATTCCAAACAAATCTAAATATCTTGAAAACTTTACAAGCTGCACAAAAACACCCAACAGCCCAGTTTTTCATGACAAAAAGACCTTTACAATGAGGGTAGCCACCAAGCAGAACTCTGTATAGTTTTTAAAATATAGCCATCTAATTAACCAAATGTCCATGGTTTTGTACCACGTTACACGTACACAACCAGTGTCAAAATGGTTCACAACAAAAAGTTCTTTACAATGAGGGTAGTCGCCAAGCTAAACTCTGTATCGTTTTTAAAATATATCCATCTCTGCTGTTGTGTTGTAAAACAGTGCTTGTTGCTGAATCTATGGGCTCAGCTACATCACTGTCACATGAGATAGGATGCATTGTAAGAACAATAAAAGCAATAAACTTAGCTGAGATGGAGATGCCAGGGGTCATAAAACTACCACAAAGCTAGCAGGCTAATTTAGGAAAAACTCCTGATAGAGGGAAGGACACACTAGGACTTCACACACAAATCAAAACACTTTGCACAACATATGTTTTTACAAATCCTGGGTGTACTACTCCTTTAATGCAAGCACCCAGCACCCCATCACAAAAGGAGCACTTCACTGCTCACACTTCCACTCTTTGGACCTTCTTCTGAGAACACGCCATTGTCATCTGTCTGGTTTATTGGGTGTTTCCCTCCATTTAATCATTTGAAATGTAATTAATTATGCTTTCTCCATCACATCCTGAAATGGACACCTACTGCTAGTGATTTAGTGTCAGTGGGAGTGGGTCACTGCAATCTTTTTTAAGGATCCAAAGAAAATGACAAAATTAGCCCTTGGTTTTTGTGGCCTCCTGCCCAATTTAACACCTGACCTGCACAGATTAAATGCTTCCTCGACCCTTAAAAAACACATCTAATTGTAAAATGACTCCTTTTCCAAGCTTGTACTCTAACCATTAGCCTACACTGCCACCTGCTTTTATGCTGCCAGGTATCTGGCTGACCTCAAGTCCCAACTGTGTCACTGGATCAAGAGAAAGGTGTCCTCCCCATTTCTTTTGTCTTCTGTTTAGCTGGTTGAGGATACGGTCATCAGGTCCAAAATGTTTTGGCTGCTGGTTGCCAAGCATCAGGTGTTTAGTGAACAAGTGGTAAAGTGTGAAACCCCAGCTGGATCAAGCAGAAGAGCACTGCAGTAAGGAAATATGTTGCATGATTACATTACTGTCCTGTGTTTGCTGTGTGTACGTATTGATGTCTATGTGTAGGCACTGGTTTATTGCTTGGTACAGGCAAAAGGAAATTAAGTGGTTTATCAGTCTATCTGTGGCTTCTCAGCACCCAGCATCAGGTACAGTGGCTGTGTGTGTAAATATTGTGAGTGCACATGATGGCTGTACTACCCGGTGGTGTGTGTACATGTTTATGTGAGATGTGTGCTGTGTGCATGTTTACAGTGTGTGTGACTGTTTACATCTGTGTTTCTAGTGGTGTGTGTCTGTGTGCAGGAGAGGGGTCTGAATGCGTGTGGGTGCAGGAGCAAGGTGTGAGTCTGGGTACATGCGAGGGATACAATTATTTATGTGGCTGAAGGTGAGGGGTATATGTGTGTATGCAGGTGATGGGCAGGAAAGTGAGGGCATGTGTGCATATGTTGCTGTACACAAATGAGGTGCAGGATTGTATGCATGGGTGCAGTAAGGGTTAGGATTCTTGTGTGCGAGGTACATGAGTGTTTCAGTGTGTGAGTAGCAAGAGTGTTGGTCTGGGTGAACAGCAGCTATGTAGATGTGAGGGGTATGAATAAGTGGGTGTGGTTGAGAGGCAGGACAGAGTACGAGGGGGTGAGGGCAGAAGGTAGGAGTTTGTGACTGATGTGAGAAGTGTGTGAGAGTTGGAGTATGGAAGGGGAGGGAGTAAAACTGTCAGTGCAGGTGAGGCATAGGAGTGTGTTTCTTAGTGCAGGTCAGGCAGGGTTTGGTATATGAGCTCAGAGAGCAGTAGAATTGCATACAAATAAGAAGTAGGGATGGGGTAGGACTATGAGCATGGGGAACTGTTTGTGAAAAGCTGTCACCCACCCCTCAAACACTTAATTAACAATTAGAAACTCTAACAAGTATCACAAAATGGATAGCTATGAGTAAAAACATGGGCGACGTTAAGGTGTATGGGGTGGTAAGGGGTAGAACTCCTCGCATTGGTGCATTGAGAGCAGTAGCGGTGTGATCGTTGCTGCAGGTAACATCAGCCTTATTTATTAATTCATTAACAGACAAGCAGTACTTACTGACTTTACCAACTCTTATTTCGTAATATATCCCCACACATACTCTTTGTTTATTCCTAATTCCCATGATCATTATATTATGGTTTCATGTTTATTTCTCCCTAGTTGTTCTTTTATTGGCCATGAAACCCTGATTTGTCAACTTCAGGGATCAAAATTAGCACCAGCCCACTAGCCAGATGCTGGTGGATTTTGTATCAGGCTAGTAAACATTTTTTTTTTTTTTTAAGTAGTCCTGTGGGCTTGTACTGGACAAGGTAACATTTTAATAAGCACACTAGCTAGGCCAGCAGAAAAATCTGTGGGCTAGTGGATTTTCAGAGTCATAAGCCCTGCTGGCTAGTGGCTGCAAAACTTAATTTCCACCCCTAAACAAACACATTTAACAGTAATATTTCACAGTACCTCATACACCTTACACTGTTCAGTTTGTATTACCGTGCATCTACCACCCACACAGAGTTTTGTACAAAATGTCCCAGCAGGAATAGCATAGGGAATCCAATTTATAGGATGTGAACTCTTTAAAACCAGCCCATTCACACACACACACTATTGTGTAGTAAAGTGTTAAATCGCCCTAAAAAATGTCACAATGGTCATATCCATAATTGTTTTCAGGATGCTTTGTATGTACCGTAACTGTCAAACTGTATTTTAAAATAATGCTATCTGTTGCTTACCTTATATGTACCACCTGCTTCTGCTCAATCCTAAAAACAAGCAGTTACACTCATTGTACGTAAACAGTCAAATATAAATTAATAACTAAATAAAATGATTGGAAAAAATGCCCACATTTCCTAAAAGGGGGCAGGTGATGGAGCACAGTAATCTGTCATTTTTCTTTAAGAACATTTTAAAAAGTTGCCTTCTGGACAGCTTGGAAAAGGTGGGATAATGGTCAGACTTACAGCACAAACAAACAGCAGTAACGCCACTCCATGCTTAATAGAGTCAGGACAACGTTCCTGCCCACTCCCTACTCCCCTTGGGAGAGGGAACCTTCCTAACCGAGCTGTGATCAGTGACACTCCTGTCTGCTCCCCTCAACACGGGGACATCCATTACAGAGCCATACTCAGCAGGATCCTGTTTGTTCCCCCTCATGAAAGAGGGGCATCCTTTATTGAGTTGTACTTAGCCAGCAATCCTCTGTGCCCCTCCCTTGATGGGGGCATCCTTTACCAAGTCACACTTGGTTGGCAATTCTACTAAGCCACACTCTGACAATGATCGGCCTGCCTCCCTTGGGAGTGGGGCCCACCGTTCACTGGGTTGCACTCAGCCACCACCCTCTGACCCCCTTGGTTGTGGGGGCATCTGTTATCAAGCCATGAAAGGGTTTCACACTTGCATACATTGCTGGTTTAAATATGCTCGGAATTTGAACCCATGGTTTCCTCACTGTGTGGCGAGAGATGGAAATCAATAGCTCTGCTAACTGTTAGTTTATGGCCTGCTCCCAAAAATAATGAATGTTCCCTCTCAATACTATTTTAGTCTCAGGGCAGAAATGATAGCTAGAGTTATAATAAAGTCCTACTGGACACTAGATAAGTATTATTTTATATTTAACCTACCATTTCTGTCCCGTCTTCTTCCTAAAGAACTATGGATCCTTTTTGATCCCATCACTATTCTTATTTTACAGGTACATCTGCACATGGCTCTACAATGCCAGTTCGACAAATATTTTGTCGACCGACGTTACAGCAAGAGATTTATGTCGACCACAATTGCAGTCAGCAAAAATCCATCCAAGAACGCTTTGTTTTCCGAGTCGGAGTTGATTCCAAGTGGGGGTGCAAGAAACTGGGAAAGCAGTGCCGGGGTCCCATGGTGACAGTACAGCAACCCGTTGCGGTATCGCTGTATTTTCATTCGCAGTAAAGGTGTTGCCGTTCGATTGGCAAACCTCTGCACATCACCATGATACCCCCATCCCAGGATCTCCAGGGCTCAGGTAACAGAATCTATGCTAGGTGAGTAAGCACCAGTAGTACAGTCATATTGTTACACACTGCTGACTTTTATTTTTTCAGTGCCAGAACTACAGCCCAACCCCAGTGTCACCATTCACTTTTTTACTACCAACACCAGAAGCTAATCTGATGTTGCCATTTACTTTATTTTAAAGGCCAACTGACCAGACAGCTCATGTCAAAGTTATATGTTGCTGAAACCAAAACATAAAGGAAAGTTTGAATTGTAAAATGTATTTTGGTTTTCTGATCGGAAAGTGTCTGTGGTCAGTGCATCTGCATGATCAAAGGGATTACTGACTGTATTTTCAGGCTGAGTATCAGGGACTGCTGCTGTGGAACCCACTGGAACTGACTTGCTGTAATCAGCTGGTCTCTCCTTTGTGAATAAATAACAAAAAAATAAACATTGCCTACAAATGCAGGCCTTTTACACCCCCTTACTGTCAATGGAGGCAGTATGTTGCACTGGCTATAGCACTACTGAGAACAAGGGTCTCACAGGTGCAAACCACATTACATCCAAATACTTATTGTTTGACCCTGAGCATATCCTTACCCTCCAAGTTCTCCAGCACATGCAGTCGCAGAAATGGGCAGAATCAGGACCCCACTGAAAATTAGATGTTACATTTCAGCTGGGCTATCCTATGTGAATACATTGTAACAAAAAAAATTGACAGAACATTGCCAGCAGTCACAACATTTTCCACACCACCCACCCCCAACCCTCATTGCCAGTGGAAAAGATGTGGTCTGCTGGTTACAGTGCTGTTGGAATCTGGGAGATAAGTTGAAACCATACTACGGCCAAATAGTTACTAGCTGGCTTCAGCTGATTGGGAAGTGAAGGACTCAGGAGGGAGCCATGACCACTGGCAGACTGTCCTTGGGAAAGGCAATAATAGCAAGGCAAGTGTTCCATGATGGGAATCAAAAGAAACAAAGCACTACATCTTAATGTTGCCCTTTTCATGAATCCCTGTGGGAAAGTGAAAACTCAGTATTTCAATTATGCGTCACTGTGTCTGTGTGTGTGTGTGTGTGTGGCGTGTGTGTATATAGATAGATAGCTAGCTAGATAGATAGGTAGACAGACAGATAAAACAGATAATCCACTACAAGGCGTGTGTCATGCTGTGACATGTACATGCCTCAGTGTGAGTTGTGAGTTATGTGGCATGAGGCCACAAGCCAAGTGCATTCAACCACTCAAGGCATGCATATATCGAGCATGACTGCTTGCTCTGTAGTCAATTATCTGTCTTATAAAATGCCCCAAATTGTTTTGGAGGAGGTGAAATAAAGGAGTGCAGGCATGCAGTCATTGTGAGATACAGTAATTCATGGTCATGTGCTGTGTTTTGTCCAATCAGGAGACCGCGATTTTACTGATTTTTTTGCCACCCATTTTATATACATGGAAGTAAGTAATAAACCACGACAGGGTGTACATTATGTGATTTTAATGCATGCTCCAGGGGCTGTAGTAAGGCATGTGGCTGAAGATTGAGTGCCTTTACACCCCTGGGAAGTACATTAAAGTGATCTATATATAACACAACTGGATCAACATCATGGACTGAACCTCTGTGGTAACCTTGTTATGTGGCACTCAGTGGTTTCTGGAGGATTACATCCTGGGCCTTCTAGTTCATCACACTGTAAATCTATCCACTTAATCATTCTTCCCTGCAGCTACCACCACTGGCTATTCCACAATTCAGAAGTTTCCAGTGTTCTCACTCAACTTTCAGTATTCTCTGTAACTGCCATTTTCCAAGGGTAGCAACCAAAATTATGTATGTTCTCTTGCTGCTGGAATGGAATACAGCCATGGGGGAGCCTAGCTCAACAAAGTACATCACAAAAGGTTGAATACCACTGCATATCAGGCATATAAATATAGCTGGGTACCAAAAGTGCTATAACACTGCCATACAGTTCCAGTGCTGTCAGTTATATGTATCAACACAGCAAAAGGTGATACATACCACACCAAGAGGCAACATACAAAACAAACAATAAGGTGTGAGGTCCGCAGCAAATGGATACTCTATAACACAAGCCAGGTACCCCGGCCCTTCACTCTCTTCAGCTTAGTCAAGGGCCTTGTACTTCTTAGTGTGTGTGTGTATAGCACCTTTTGCTGCATTATTACATTAAATTGACAGCATTCAACCTTTATACCAAGTCATGCTGCAAAATCAGATTTGCCACCTGGAAAGGACATGCAGCGGAGGGATGTTCAGGAGACCTAAGGTTACTGGCTCGGTTTCTGGGATGCCTAACCAACTGCAGGGAAGTACCTTTTTGCAAGTAGATTGTAGGGGAACTGTGGAACGTGAATGGTGGAAGTGTAATTGATTTAACTTTAAAGTCTGGGGGGGGGTTGGGTTTTTTTTTTTACATTTAGAGACCATGGAATGTGAACAGGGGAAGTGTATAGATTTAACTTTACATTGTACAGAGTGGTATTTTCTTCATTTCAGGATTAAGTACAGCTGAATTCCTGAAACTTACAGTGCGCGTAGTATTCTGCTGAGTGGTTTCTTGTTCCAAGGTTGAAATCAGAGTTTCAGTGTAGAACCGTTCTCTGTGTGCTAATTGTTTCTCACAGAAGCCATAGGAGGCACCCGCCTACCCACCTCCGTTCCCACCCACCTGGCTGGCTACTCCACCTTTATAGGTGGATGTTTGAGGAAGGGTTTACTACTTCCTGAGTAGGTCAGGGCAGGGGAGGGCTGCAGCCACATAGCAGTCTCATATATGTAAGGCAGTGGTAAAAAACTCCAGCGTAGCAGCAGAATACAGGGGAGCGCTTTTTTAAGCAACAGGGAAGAAGTGAGAGAAAAATTTAGGACAGGCAGGGAGGATGCAAGGAGTGGTGCAGTATAATGGGTGCGGGGCTGCAGTGTTCAGGAGAACGTTCTGGATCATGTGGTGCTGCCCCATCTGCAGGCACCTCTCTGGGTTGGGAGAGGAGGTTGCCTGTCTCTGAGTCGAGTTGGCCAGGATTCAGGGGTCCTTCACCCCCCACCAAGAGGCCACCATGTCCATCACCAGAACCTCAAAGGATTCCCAGGAGGAGGAGGAGTGGTTGGATCACAGTGGGCTCAGGGAGGGTGCAGAAGGGAGATCAGAAGCACATCCCCCAACCAGTCCAGTTAAGTAACTCTTTCACTGCCTTGGAGGAGCAGGGAAGCCCCAAAAGGGCACCCACAGCTGAGACCAAGGAGGATGGGTTGGTCCTCCGTAATGGAGCCCCAAGGACAGGAGGTAGAGGACCCCAGAGGAAGTTACTCCTAGTGGGGGACTCAATTGTGGGAGTGAAGTTAAGGGCACCTAGCAGTGGAGACAAGGAGATCAAGTGCCTTCCAGGAAGCATTGCATGAAGGGATGGAAAGCAGATTCATGGGATCCATGGGATCGCAGAGCAATAGTAAGAAGGGAGGAACTGAATGTCATTGTTCACCTGGGGACAAATGATCTGGCAGGAGACAAGGTAGAGATAGACAGAATTCAGAAGGATTTCAGGAAGTTGAGGGAGAGCCTAAAGCAGATATTACACTCTGTATCCTTCTCAGAGGTACTACCTCTCCGTGGCATGGGGGAAGCTAGGTCACTCTGCATCCAGAAATTCAACTCCTGGTTGAAGGAATGGTGTGAAAAGGAGGGTTGCATCTTTATGGGGGACTGGGGCCCACCTGGAGTGATACAAGCCTGTATAAGGAGTACGTCCTGCATCCATCCGGGAAGGGAACCTTAGTCCTGAATGAGAAGTTTGAATGCTTCTGTAGCAAGCATTTAAACTTGCCAAGGAGGGGAAGCCAGGAAGGTCATGAGGCTTAGATTCTCCCGAGCAATTAGACAGACAGATGGCAGAGTTCAACATGAGGGTAAAAAAACAGGGAGGACTAGGGAAAGAAAATGCACAAGAAAGGGAGGGCTTAGAGCAACAAAACAGGAGAGGGAAGTCGAATCCTGGAAAGCCATGTATACCAATGGCCAGAGCCTTAGTAATAAGATGGAGGACCTGGAGGCAGCCATGGCACAATCAGACCTGGACATTGTGGCCATCACAGAGACATGGTGTAATCATAACCATGACTGAGAAATGGTCATTACAGGCTACAATCTGTTCAGGAGAGACAGGACAGGCTGGAAAGGGGGAGGAGTGGCACTATATTTGAAGGAGAACATAGAGGCCACAGAGATTCAAGGGTAACTGGGGGGTATACTGTGGGTTAAGCTTGATAGGAAATCCGGGTCAGTCATCCGTGTAGGGGTACTCTACAGACCACCAGCCCCGGGGGGAGGAGATGAATAGGGAGATTATACCAGCTATCCAAAGAATGGCGAATAGGGGGAGGTGCTGCTGGTTGAGGACTTCAATATTCCAGATGTGAACTGGAGCCTCCCAGCAGCAGCCAGGAGCAGATTTATACTGGACTCCCTTCAGGGAGCCTTCCTTAATCAACTGGTTATGGAATCCACACGAGAAGAGGCTGTACTGGACTTGGTACTTACAAACAGGGACAGTGTGACGGGGGTCACAGTGGGGGAACACCTGGGAAACAGTGACCACCAGTCACTGTGATTTGACATAACGGAAGGGGCAGAACCCTGCCACACAAGAACATGTATCCTGGACTTTAGGAGGGCAGATTTTGGGGAAATGCTTGGAAGAGGAACTAACTGGAATAGGGAGGAAAGTAGGGATGGAGGAACAGTGGGCAGTATTAAAAACAGGGATAATAAAGACAACACAATTATGTGTGAAGCAGGTAAGCAAGGGGAAAAGGAAGAGGAGACCATTATGGTATTCCAAGGAGGTAGTGTAAAAAGTAAAGGCCAAAAAATAGCATTGATACAATACAAATGGACACTGGCAGAAGAGGACAGGGAGACGTACCAGGAGAAGCAAAGGGAGGCAGGGAGGATAGTGAGGGAAGTGAAAGCACAAACAGAGGAGCGCATTGTGCTGTCAGTGGTTAGAGGGGACAAAACCTTTTATAGGTATGTAAATTAAAAAAGGCAGGCAAAGGGGGGGAATAGTGAGGCTGAAGGGTGAGGGAGTGCAGTGAAGGATGACAACAGTAAAGCAGACATACTTAACAGATATTTCTGCTCAGTCTTTACAGAGGAGGGGGCTGGAAAAGGGCCAGAAGGTAGCAGACAGGGTAGGAAAAGCATGGAAATGGATACAAGTCAGTTTCCATGGGAAAGGGTCCTAAAGGAACTGGAAGGAATAAGAGTCGATAAAGCTATGGGGCCAGATGGGTTTCATCCCAGGGTGCTGAGGGAACTGAAAGAGGTGGTGGCTGGGACTCTGGCAACCCTGTTTACCCAATCTCTGGAAACAAGAGAGGTACCCAAAGACTGGAGGACAGCTGATGTAGTCCCATTATGCAAAAGCGGAAACAGAGAGGAAGTGGGAAACTACATACCAGTCATCCTGAACTCAGTAGTGGGGAAGATACTGGAAACACCACTGAAGGAAAGAACAGTGGAACATCTGGTGGCCAACGGTCTACAGGACCCAAGGCAGCATGGTTTTACATGGGTAAGGTCATACCAAACTAACCTCATTGAGTTTTTTGACTGGGTGACAAGGGAGGTTGATTGGCGGGGGGCAGTGGATGTGGCCTACCTGGACTTCAGCAAGGCCTTTGTCACTGTGCTGCATAGAAGGCTGTTAAACAAGCTGGGAAACATGGGAGTGGGTAGGACAGTGGTGTGGTGGGTGGGGAACTGGCTGGATGGTAGGACACAGAGGGTGGTGGTAAATGGTTGTCACTCCACGGAGGGAAGGGTAACCAGTGGGGTGCCACAGGGATCAGTGCTGGGTCCAGTCCTCTTCAGCATCTTCATCAGTGACATTAGAGAAGACCTAGAAGGGAGAATTTGTCTGTTCGCTTATGACACAAAGCTCTGCAACAGAGTGGACATGCCAGACGGAGTGGAGAGATTGAGGAGAGATCTGCAGAAGCCTGAGGACTGGTAAAGGCCATGGCAATAGAGATTTAATGCAAAGAAATGCAACATAATACACATGGGGAACAAAAACCCTGGAGCAACATATCAGCTGGGGAGAGATATAGAATGCTGCAAGCAGGAATGGACCTAGGAGTTATCATCTCTGATGACCTTAACGTAGTGAGTCAGTGTGGCAAGGAGGCAGGTAAAGCAAACAGGATGCTTGGGTGCATAGGCAGGGGTATCACCAGCAGGAAAAGTGATGTCATAATTCTACTTTACAAGACATTAGTAAGGCCTCAACTCAAGTACAGTGTCCAGTTCTGGAGGCCCTACCTACACAAGGACATAGGGTGGAGGCAGTACAGAGAAGGGCAACCAAGATGGTGCAAGGCTTACATCATAAACCCTACAAGGACAGACTGAAGGACTTGAATATGTACTCCCTGGAGGAGAGGGGGGGATATGATTGAGACATATAAGTACCTCACGGGGAGGAACAAGGTGGAGCAAAACACAATTTTTCATCAAACAAGTGGATCAAGGTTTAGGGGACATGGGATGAAACTGGAGGGAGGGAGGTTCAGAAGAAACGTGAGGAAGTATTTCTTCACGGAGAGGGTGGTGGACAAATGGAATGCTCTGCCAGAGGATACAGTACAGGCTGAAATGATTACAGGATTTAAGAATGCATGGGATTGGCATTGGGGGATCCTGGTAGTTGGGGGTGGGGGACAACTGAGTATTAGAAAAGCTTGAAGAAGCAAAGCTAAGTACTCAAATTGGCAGACTGGGTGGGCCAAAGTCCCTTATCTGCCATCACTATCTATGTATCTGTGTATCTATGTTTGTTCTCAGGTATGGCTCTGTGCTTGTTTGCAGCATCTTTCTGTGTTCCCTCTTTTAAGACTGCCAATCCCCAACCCCCACCCCAGCAACTAGTGCCCACTACTATGCCCATTGCTTAAAAAAGTTTGTGTTTTCGGGGCTGACCCACTGGAATGGGAGTACTGTATTGCATTGCCACCTGGGATACTGGTGGTCATAGCTAATCCTTGTTAGGTATGGTACTGAACTGTATAGCAAAGCATTTACACTTGCTGTGCTACCATCTCTTTTCCCTCCAGTGACGGGACATAGACCTGCCCCCACCCCCACCCCAAGGGGACAGCTATCCCTACAGTACTTGCTCTTTAATAATCACAAGCTTTATGTATGTTCTCATTTTTCAGAATTTTTTGTGCAGTGATTGGGTTATTTGCTGATTTGTGACATTGTCAGCTTGGTGCATTGCTAATTTTAAGTGCCTGGGACTTTCAAGGTTGCTGTGGTTTTCTGTCTACCCACTTCTACTCCCGGGCCTCGGTTTGCAACTTGTGCAAATATAATAGTATCAGATCTGTTACCAGCATGTCAATGTTGAACAGAAACAACCAGAAATGCTTCATTTAACATGCATATTTTGTATGTTCCCTGGCACTGCACACAAACATTTGGCATTGACAAATGCTTGTTTCTTTATAATTCAGCACATTAACATGCAAATAAAATCACGATCCCCAAAACCTTATCCTGTCTTGTTCCTTGTCAGCACCTAGGGCCCAATATTTAAAAGTTTGTGTGGGCACTAACAGGTTTTTGCCCGTAAAAACCAGGGTTTGCGCTGGGGTCCCATATTCTAAAGGTGCTTTTTACGGGCTACGAGGGTTAGCGCCCGCACAAAACATATTGTATTATTAGAGGCAAAAGGAGGGGCATGGTCATGAACATGTGCGCAGTTTCATATTCAGCAGTTTTGCACTATGCAAAAGGATTTAGCACGGTCCTTTTACACAGCACAAATATTGCTAAACAAAACTTAACTCCAGGTAACCCTAGTGATTACCGGAGGTAATGCAGCCACTGCAATGGTCACTGGGGGAGCACACCTGCCTTCTGTGGTCCCTGGTACCCTCTGCCAATCACCAGCACATTCTGTACATTACAGTTGTCTCTGGTGCTAGTGCCTCCCCCCTCCGCTGACTGCCAGCCCATTCTGAAGCTTAAAATTATCCCTTGTGCTAGTGGTAAACCCCCCTTCTTCTGATCCCATCCCCAGCTTCAATAGGTATGTTCCTGGTGCTAGTGGTGTCCTCCCCCTTCCATTCTCAGCCCCAGCTTCAATAAGTATATCTCTGGTGCTAGTGGTAAGCCCCCACCCTCCTATTGCCTGCCCAGAAGTTCAAACATCCCCTCCCTGGTGTCCAGTGATCCCCACCACGTGGCACTGGGCAGTCCCCCACCAGCACAGCTCTCCTCACACCTCCTCAGCTGGCCACTGTATGTACAGACAGGGAGTGCACCTCTTTTTTATAGAACAGGGAATGTCACCCTATCATATAAGTAAGCGGTGCACTCTCTGGCTGTACCTACATCGGATGGCTGAGGAGGTGTAAGGAGGGCTATGCCAGTCACAGTATGCACCTGCAGCAACAACACTGAGAATACAGTGAGTGGGGGAATGCCTAGTGCCATGGCAGAGACCACTGGATGCCAGGTAGGGGATGTTGGAACTTTAGGGCTGGCAATCACAGGGTAGGGGGTTACCACTAGCACCAGGGGTATCAATATTTAAGCCAGGGCTGGGATCAGAGGAGGGAGGGCACCACTAGCACCAGGGATATCACTATTGAAGTGCAAGCTGGGATCAGAGGGAGGGGGTGCCACCAGCACCGGGGATAATTTTAAGTTACAGAACAGGCCAGTGATCGGGTGTGGGGGTGGTGTTGGACTACTAGCAGCAGGGATAATTTTAAGTTACAAAATGGGCTGGCAATCAACGGGGGGAGGGGGGTTACCACTATCACCAGAGATCCTTTTATTTTAAAGTACAGGCCGGCGATCGGGGGGGGGGGACCACTAGCACCAGGGATATGTATACATGGCTGGGGCCGGCCAGCTGAAGGGGGGCAGCACTGTGCTAACATGTCTCGCTGCCCATGCAAATAAGCCCACAATCGGCATGCAAATAACTCCTTAGCACCTTGCACACCCAATGAGCTCATTTGCATGGGGTCCTTCTGAAAACTGGAACTAGCACTCCAGGCCTATCCATTCTGGTGATATACTTCGGGGTCCTGCTGGGGCAGCACTATGTGGCTTAGCACTGGGCTGACATGGCCCTATATTCAGTCGAATAGTGCCAGTGCACTATTTCACTGAATATAGCATCTTCGTGCACCCGGGTAAGCGCAAGGCACAGTGCAAATTTGCACTGCACTTTGCACATATTTGAATAGCGGGCCCCTGACATCAACCTCTATCTTTGACATAATAATCTTTTCTTTTACTTATAGTTTATTGATATTTTTTAATTAATAAAATTGCAAAATACTTACATGACCCATAATGTTTTGTGGTAATGGTCATAATGTCATCTGTCGATGAGCTGCCAAGGCAGATGCAGTCTAGGAAGACAGTAATCCTTTTTTGTGTTGATTTAGTGTGCTTTATTCCCCAGTTGCCTAGTCTGGCCCATCAGCCCTCCACTCCCCCAGCCCCATCACCCCACCATCTCTGGGACTTCTCTATACCGACCATAGCAGTACCCCTTGGTTTACCCCCTGCCCATGGCAGAGCACCCCCCAGGTTTCTCCCAAGCATAGGAGGTGCTTTAGCTTGGATGTGGGTTGGTGAGCCCAGTAGGCAGGTGCAGGGCCTGTGAGGGGAGGTAGCATCATCCTGCAGACTGGAGGCTTTTTCCTTGGCTACCATCCCTCCCCGTGACATCAATGGTGTATGTGACATGCAGGTTGCCACACACACTGGCACACTGATGTAAACCCACCCACACCTGGCTCCAGTGCTTGTCCACTGCCTATAGTCACCCAGCATTGGAGGGACACTCAATCCACCTACCTTTACTGACCCTCTGATGTCCCAGATACATTCCAGAACCCAGGTCACACTGGTGCCGCAAGCAGTATTGCTACCATTGCACTGGTGGTCTGGCTTGGAAGACAGTGATTCTGTTTCCATGTTAATGTGCAGGATATAAAGAAACAGTGGACACTAAATACAGTACGGGGGATATGAGAATTATAAACTGAAATGTGTCTCAAAAGCAATGTATTGACAGTGTTTACCCTCAAAAGCTTTTGATCAAGTGATTACATTAACCCTTTATTTACCTTGACATCTCCTGATAAGATTGATGATGATCGGGTCATAGAATTAAAAGTAGTTGGCAAGGATGCATCTGCCATGATACCCTGCTTCCAGCATGGTGTTCAGCTGACAAGCATTTGTCTGAGAAAAAATGACTATCACATGAGCCGGGACCTATAAATCACCGCCTTTCCAGTCCTTTTCATTCTATGGAAAAGGAGGACGAGGAAGGTTTATAATTCTTTTCTGATAATATAGAGAGTTTTAAGCAAGCAATAATACCCAACAGAGTGGGCGGTATTGGGCAATACCGGACCGCCCAGGGATGTAATGAGGCCTGACGCTGCAGGCGGAGGGCCTTATAGCCCCTGGAAGGTCTGGTATTGCCCAATACCGCCCACCCTGGAGGGTATTAGAAAATGGGCAACTATATTATAGATATCTGAAAAAATAATTTCATGTTAACAGTTTAAAAGTCTTAAATGTTTCATTCATTTTGTAAAACAATAGTTCCTCCACCTGCATTACAAGACTCTTGGTCCCATTTGAAACATCTGAATGTTTGGAGTTGGTTGTCATGGTTAGCCCGACCCCCCAACACACACACACACACACACACACACACACACACACACACACACACTGTAATTGGCTCTCTGTTTGGGGTACATAACAGGGATCAGGCCAAGGAGCCATGGCAGCTGTTTCAGGAGCCGAGTGGGATACTCTTTCATTCCCTGTATTTGCTTTTTTCTTGCCCGCACTCTGATGAGCAGCTCCTCTCTGTTGCACATCATGACCGCAAAGCAGGAAGTTTCGGTTCACTCCTGAAGGAGGTGGCAGAGACTGGGGTGACTAGTTTAATTTTAGCTACTAAAAATAATGACTCAGTGCTGTCTGGGGAAAGGGCTGGGGACTACCCATGAGACAAAACCATGGAGAACCTTTCCCTGACAACACTCGCCCAGTCATTGAAACACAGTACTCTCATGACACCAGCATTTATGTGTCAGCGAGAGAGCGGGAGAACTTGCTTAGTTTGAAAAACTTGACTCCCCCCACCCCACGGCACAACACAGACCTGCACACTGTGACTTTGTTATGCTGTCCCTGTGTAAAGTGTGATGTGCTCCCCCACTCCTACAATAGTTGTAGTTCTAGAGGCACCTTGAAGATCACCCCTTCTCTTCTCACTGTTATGGCTATTTGGGGGTGGGTATTCCTTTTACTAAGAAGAGGCTCAAGCGGGGGATTCAAAGGACAGAATGTCGATCTAATGAAGTGCTGTGCCAGTGTTGAGTGCAAGGATGCCAGGAAATGGTGAGACACTTAATGGAAGTTGACGGGCTTTACTTTACTAGCACAGAGTCTGTTGAGAGCTGCATCATTTTGAAAAGCCGATATGACGGCTTTGACAGTTGGTAAAATCAGTTTTTAAGTTACAAACAATATAAAGGTGGCATTTAGGATAGTTAGCAAGTGGGGACTCTTAGTGTAGTACCGGACTGCAGTTGGAAGGAAAGTGTGTGCGTGCTGTGAGAGACCGGGAACTGACACAAATGAGCTGTGGGAGATAGAAACAGGGAGAGTTGATGGACCATCGGGAACGAACAAACAATGGTAAAAAAAAGATAAACGGCTACTGGACAATGGTTGGGAGGGTTGCGTGACTGTAGTAAACAGGGAGAATCTGAAGCAGCATTATTTTTGGGAGTGAGGGGGCAGCTGGCTCATGGAGCTAAAGCACGGTCTGCTCTGTGACAGTTATCTGCCACACTCGCTCAAGGAAAAAACAAAAAAAAACAAAGTCGGCTACTGGTACATGAGGCGCCACGCTGTGTGGTTCAGCGTTCAAGAGCTCTGCTGGGATAGTTGGAGGTGGGAGGTATGTGTGTATACGTGGCCGTTTTCTTTTTTTTTTTTTTACAGCTCTCGTCTTGGGAGGGAGGTGTCACCACTACGGTAGAAAATATTCAAGTCATGTCTGTTTCCTTTTGGTTTATGCTGCGTTTTTGTGTGGACAGCCATTGCATTGTGTTTTCTTTAATGTATACCTTTTTATTATTTTTTTTTTCACTTTGTGATGGGTCAGCTGCTCAGTTAGTCACCCGCTAAGCGACACATACAAATGGCTGACACTTGGAATTCAGCTAAGGGGTTTTGGCCAATTGAAGAGCATGCTGGGCACAAACATACTGGTGATGGAGCAGACTAGGCTGGCACTTTTAATAGGTGGGCGTCTATTGCCTGATAGATACCTAGCTAGAAAAGTGTCTGAGCCAATCAGATGATTAAAATCACTTTACACATTTTCTAAGGGATGCTTGGCCCCACCCATTGCTGGAATATGCTGTTGCTAAGTGACATAACAAAGCACATATAAATTAACCTGACTACAGGGGGTTTTAAATAGCTTATTAGAGGGGAATGATAAACTAATTAAAGAAACTTAGTAACCTTATCAAAGAGGTAAATCTTCTGATTCAAGCAGGAAGACTAACTACAGCCCTTGCTTATATGCAGATCAAGTTTTTCCCAACAGTTCTCCATCACAAACTATTACTAAAACCGCATCACCATCTCCAATGCTAAGCGTCATTCATTATTCTGTTTGCATGTTTTTAATTACACAATCTGTTTAACAAGGATTGCCCAGCTGAGATACATTATCTTGTTTCCCATGGGGTCCTGCTCATCCATTTCTACTGTTGGGTGGACTGGAGCACTGAGAGGTTAAGTGACTTACCAAAGATCACAGTGTGAGTATTTAACTGTAGGGGAGTTTGAAACTGTGATGTTCTAGTTTCCAGTCTGGTGCTCTAACCACTAGACACAGTGCCTCCACCACATTACACTGTCTCTGTTTGATACCTTCTGATGGAGCAGTGTTCTGACAAACAGCATTTTGTATCAAAGACACTGTAGAATATGAACTCAAACTGCATTGCATAATGTCATCCAGCTGTTCTCAACACCACACCCAAAACAATCAGGGGATCCAAAACTGGTTAAGGCCAGTGCCCCCAAAGGCATGAATCAAGTTTCCCACCTCATACACATTTGGGCCCGGATATGCAAAGGGGTTGTGCATGGCGCAACCCCACATTGCGCCCCGGAGGGATATTTGAGAAGCCTGCCAGGTGCAGCGCAACTCCCTATGTGCTGGGGCACAATGATAATGTATGCTGCGCAGATGCAGGGGGCATGCCCGTGCATATGAGGCACATCCCGATATTCAGCTCAGGATGTGTGGCGCATATGTTGGCACAACCCTGCATTGCGCCGCACTAGGGGGCTCAAAGTTGAGCCTGTGAAATGTTGGAACAACTCCTGGCCACCCACCAGCAGGCCGACGTATTGCAGGGCACAACACAGCAGCCGCCAGCCATGGGTGGCCACCCACCCACCCATAACACCATCCACAAGCACCCACATCTCCCTGGTGTTCGAGTGGTACCCTCCACCCTCTTGAATGCCAGTAAATGTGGAATACATCATTCCCTATTGGTCTAGTGGATCCCTCTCCCTCCTAATTGCCCGATCACCAGTATATGTAGAGATATTCATTCCCTGGTAGTCTAGTGGACCCCCTTCCCTTCCGATTCCCCGATCGCCACTAAAGCGCTGTAATATCAGACCCTGGTGATCCAGTGGTACACATCACTACTCCCACCCACACAGAACCCTGTGCTCCCCCATGCTCCCCATCATCAGTGGGCAGCTGCAACCTGACTGGCCGCCCGCCAACTGACAGGTACAGAATGGACTGTAAACCCATTGGTCCACAGTGTAGCCCAATGGGCATGCATGGCATACTGTACTAGACAGTCCCTGTGCAAAATCACCTTTCAGGCAGGAGTTGAAAATTTTCTCTGCCTTTGTTCATGAGGTGGAGTCATAAGAAGGTTATGTTGAACATTTGGTGTAAAAATAGTAATAAGGTTATGAGCCTATGCTGAGTTTTGCAAATGCAGGCTCTTAATGTTGGTAATTTTCAGTATTTTTACCCCAAATTTTCTACATAGCCATTTCTATACTGCACCTCATGAATGTGTCTGCTGTCATTTTTCAACTCCTGGACAAAATGTGTTTTTTGTGTCCTGAAAGTTGATTTTGCAGTCCCTGTGCAAAATCACCTTTAGGCAAGTAGTTGAAAATTTTTCTCTGCCCTTCATCATGGGGCAGGGTCATAACAAGGCTATGTTTAAAACTCCGGTGTAAAAATATTTAAAATTTTTTTTTTTATTTTTACCCCCAATTCTTCGGCTGCAGCCCTATTAGCTTTGGCCACAGTCTGTTTTATTACTACTGTGCCTTTTATTTAGAGTTGATCTGGTTGAGCCTGTGTCCCTCCCTGCTAGCATTTTAAATCCAAGCATCCCTAGCGGCGTGACCACAACCTCTTGCAGCTGCCCCGAGAATGACATATTGTGGGGAGCCACAACGGGAGCATCCATAGGTTTACTATATAGCCAGGGCTTTTAAAAGCTCTCACCATCCTTGATGATATCATGCCATCCCTAACAGCATGAACAAAATGTTAATCTTGATGTTGGTGAGTGGCAACCTCATCATTAGTAAAGAAACTCAAGGTTGAATATATTGGGCATGTTTAGAATTCAGTTACATTATATTCTGGCATATCGGGTCCACATTCTCTGTGACTATGTAGGGCTCCTTCCCCGCCCCCATGCAGATGCCTGAGGTACCCACTAGTCACTTTCCCAACCTTTAAAAACTCCCCACTGACTACCATACTTTGCATTCTACCCCCCAGCTCTCTACCCAAGTTGTCATTTTATCCTCAACCTCTAAGTCTCTAATGATTTTGACCAGCCTTGTCAAAAGCCTTGCTGAAATTAAGTTATACTATGTCAGTTGCCTGCCAAGAATCTGCTGCTGTGGTCACCCAGTTGAAGGAACTCAACCAAGATTAGTCTGTCATGACCTTCCCTCATGAACTGATGCTGTCTGGGGCCTGTAGCCCATCCCTTGTAGGACGTCCACCCGCTCCTTCCTCAGTAGAAACTGCCATGATTTCCCCCTCTACAGATGTCAAGCTGACTAGCCATAGTTCCCTACCTCATCCCTCTTCTGATTTTGTGTTCCATAACAGCATCTGCTGTCCTCCAGTCTCTAAGTACCACTCACATGCTTAAAGAGTAATTTAAAAATGTCCATTAGTGGCCCTGTTACAACCCCTGCTACCTCACATAACATCCTTAAGTGTAAGTCATTTGATCCCATAGATTTATCTACTTTCAATCCTGCTACCTTCATCAGCACCCTATTATTTGGATCTGTCTCCCAGCATCTATGATTCCCCTTCGCAAATACAGAGTAAAGATAATCTGTCAGTATCTCTGCTTTCCTCTTGTCCCCCTCAGCCCCTTGGATACTTTTTTTGGAATTGAGCCATCTGCTGCTGCCATCATTGCCTTTTTAAATGCTTCTCACTTCTGTAAGCATACCTTCATTATATCCTCCATGCTTTTCTCCATTGTATCCCTCATTTTGCCAAAGTCCACTTTTTCTGAAGTCCCAAACCTTTATTCCTTTTGCCCCCTTGCCTTCCCCAACCTGGATCTCCAGTGCTACTGTCCTGTGGTTGCTAGCTGGTTCCAGGAATGCTACTTTCTGAATCCCGCCACTGTTGGTGAGGACTAGATCCTGCAGGGCCAAATCCCTTGTTGGGTCCATAGCTAATTTGTTCTAGGAATGCCTGCAGGCATCCACCAGAAACTGGTTTCTAGTACTAGCCATGATAGGGAAATCACCAACTACCACCACTTCCCCTGGACTACTTGCGTGGGTCTCTCCCAAGTCCTTGACTGATCCTGGCCCAGAGGAGACCACCCCAATCCAAATGCATTTCCCCTTTCCTGCAAGCACCCACAGGGTTTACAATTTATCTGCACCCCTTCCCTCCGACTATCTTTTTTTTTTTTTTTTTTTAGTTGTTTAACCAGGAGTAGCACACTATTAAGCTGAAAGCTTTTTTTTTTTCTTTTTAACAGGTGAGACCTGGGAACAGAGGGAAGTAAAGTGACTTGCTCAGGGTCACACAGTATGCAAGTGGAATTCAAACCCAGGTCTGGACTGCTGGATGTCACCAGATTTGCAGCTCAGAGCCTTAAACCACTGCGCTATACTGCCTCCCTCTATTTCTGTTGCTTCAATATCCTCTTACCAGAGGAAATCTCACGATCTACGGATCTCAGAGAAACTGAGAAAAGAGATGAGAATTAAAAATGGAATCTGGAAAAAAAGCAAACAAAACACTAAATCCAGAGTACTGGGAACAATACAAAAAAAACTGAGGAATGTACTGAAAACAAAAATAAGACAGGCTAATTCCCAATATTACCAGAACAAGGCTAAGACACAGTAGACACAGGCAAAAACTGGGACACTGTTAAAAACCCTAGAAATCTAACCCAAGCCCACCGTAGTATTCAAATAGAGAAAAACTGGGTCACTTTAAATAACAGAGTCAGCAAATGCCCTAAATGAGTATTTTATAAATCTCTCAGACATAGCCAGATTGACGGATAATAAGGTAAACCATGATCAAGAACCTAAAGAAAACTTGTTTATCCCCCAGTTCAGATTTAGGTGCGTAACGTGCAAAGAGGTAAAAAAATAAGAAGACAAAACTCAGATAAAGCACTGGGGAACGGTAAGATTGAAATTAGGTTCTTAAAAGACGGTTTAAATGTTTTTGCTCCAGATTTAACAAAACTAATTAACTGGAGCTTATAAGAAGGTGAAATTCTGGCAATATGGAAAGTGGTCAAAGTAATTCCCATTTTTAAGGAGCGGAAAAATAACAAACCCATCCAATTATAGACTCATTGCCCTGTTGCCAGTAGTATCAAAAAGTCTGGAACATTTGGTGCACGGTCAGCTTTACGAATACTTGAGAAAAGCATGAGTTGCTGGCCGAACACCAATCGGGCTTTAGAAAAGGGCATTTTACAGGCACCATGCTCATGGACCTCGTTGATCTTGTAGCAGTGTCTGGATCAATGAGAGTCCGTGGGCACGGTGCTTGTGGACTTGTCAAAAGCATCTGATACTATAAATCACTTGATTTTGTTACACAGGTTGAGGGGCACTGGGGTCTCGAAAGAAACATGTAAATGGTTTAAGCCCTATCTAACTGGAAAGAAGCAAATATGTATAGAAACATAGAAGCTGATGGCAGATAAGGACCACAAAACCCATTCAGTCTGCCCATTTTTTCTACCTTATGAATGTGCCGTAGGCCTTTACTCTGCCAATGGCCTATCTATTCATACTCATCTGTATTGCTCCCTTATGCCTATCCCACTCCTGTTTGAAGCCCTGCACTGTATGCATATCCACCACTTCCTGAGGTAGGCCATTCCATGCATTCACCACCCTTTCTGTGAAAAAGAACTTCTTCACATTACCCCTTAATCGGCCTCCCTCTAATATCATGCTGTGTCCTCTTGTCGTGATATTTTTCTTATATTGAAACATGTTAGACTCTTTCACCTTGTTAATGCCCTTAAGATGTTTCAATGCTTTGATCATAACCTCTCTCCCTCCTTTGCTCTAAGGTATACATATTGAGCTCTGTTAATCTGCCCTCATATGTTTTCTGATGCAGTCCCTGCACCATTTTGGTTATCCTTCTCTGGACTGCCTCCATTTTGTTAATGTCCTTGTGCAGGTGCGGCCTCCAGTGCTGCATACACTACAGATGGGGCCTAACCAGTGTCTTGCAAAGAGGGATTATTGCCTCCCTCTTACTACTTGCGATACTCCTGCTAATGCACCCCAACATCCTCCTAGCCTTACCCACTGCTTTAGTGGCCTGCTTGGATTGTTTCAGGTCATCTGTGATGACTATGCCCAAGTCTCTTTTTTCCCTTGTGATTGACAGCAACTCCCCTCCAAACCCATAGGTGGCTTCAGGGTTTCTCTTCCCTATGTGCATGATCTTGCACTTATTTGCATTAAACCTCACTTGCCACTCTTCTGACCATTTTGCCAATTTATCCAGCTCTCTTCTCATTCTGCCCACCCCACCTGGATCATCTACTCTGTTGCAGATATTGGTGTCATCTGCAAACAGACAAACCTTACCCTCCAGTCCATCTGCAATGTAACTGATGAAGACATTGAAGAGGACTGGCCCCAGGACTGATCCCTGAGGTACGCCACTTGTGACTTGCATCTCTTCTGACTGTATACCATTTACCACCACACTCTGTGTTCTGCCCACCAATCAGTTTTGCCACCCAGTTGGCCAACCTCTGATCCATCCTGAGCCTACCCAGCTTATTAATCAATCTTCTATGTGGAACAGTATTGAAAGATTTGCGAAGTCAAGGTAGGCAACATCAATTGCACCCCATTGGTCCACCACTCTGGTTACCTAGTCAAAGAAATCTGTGAGATTAGCTTGACAGGACCTTCCTGTTGTAAACCCATGCTGTCTTGGATCCTGTGCTTCTATGGATTCCAGGTGTTGCATTATTCTTCCCTTAAGGTGGGCCTCCATAATCTTGCCCACTATTGAGGTAAGACTGACTCGTCTGTAGTTCTCTGCCTCCTCCCTGCTACCATTCTTGTGGAGCAGGATCACATGAACCCTTCTCCAGTCTTCTGGGCCTCTCCTGTGCTCAGAGACTCACTAAACATTTCTGATAATGGCTCTACTAGTTCCACCCTTAGCTCCTTTAGTACCCTGGGATGTATGCCATCTGGTCCCATTGCCTTGTCCACCCTGAGCTTAGCGAGCTCTTGTACAACCCTTTCTTTTATGAAGGAACTTGTGCACACCTCCATCACCACCATCCCCCGTGTCCATGCTGCTGAGCTGTGGGCCCTGCCATACCTTCTCCTCAGTAAATACTGAGCAAAAGTATCTATTTAGGATTGATGCTTTTCCTTGGTCCTCCTCCACACACTTCCCCCTATCCCCTTCGATCTTAGCAATACCCCCTCTGGACTTTCTCCTTTCACCAATGTATCTATAGAAAGTCTTGTCCTCTTCTTTTACTGTTCGCGCTAGTAGGAGGAGGAACCACCTCAAATCAGCGTGAGATGAAATATGGTGTACCACAGGGGTCAATACTAGGTCCCTTGTTGTTCCTAATTTACACTAACCAGGTTTCTACTGCTGTTAAGAAATCCATAGTTAGGTCATATGCAGACGACACAATACTCCTCTCTATGGGAATAGACCTAAAAGAGAGCAATACAAATATACAAAATGATTTTTTGGCCATTCAGGAATGGTTCCAGAAATCAAATTTAGTCCTGAATGGCAGAAAATCAAAAGTAATGCTGTTCTCAAACCAGTACAAAAGTAAGAAAATCTTCCCCAGCACTGGTTGTGAAAACCACAGCTGGACAACTTTTATAGCAGATTACAGAATGCAAATATTTAGGTCTGTGGATAGATAGTAAAGTACAGTTACGTAAGAACTTACCGTAACAGTAGATCTTCGAGAACAGCTCTTGCAGCAGGTTACACCATTAGGACTGAAGCCGCCAGGCGCCAGGACCCCACGGAAAAATTCTAGCTAGCTAACTACAGCGGGGACCGCCCCCGACGTCGGTCCCGCCCCCGACGTCAGGCGTGGTACAAAAGGGGGCGGTCCCGCCAGATTCCCCAGTTCTCCCGCCGGAGACTTCTTGCTGCAGGCTGACATCAAAATGGGAGACCTAGGATTCGCCGTCAGAAGACAGAAAGATAACAATTCCTGCTCAGAAAGACTGAGCCATGCTTCCTCCAAGGGAAGGTGGTGGAGGTCCTGCTGCAAGAGCTGTTCTCAAGATCTACTGTTACGGTAAGTTCTTACGTAACTGTACTATCTTACTTCGAGACACAGCTCTTGCAGCAGGTTACACCATTAGGACTGATTCCCAAGCAGTAACGCTGTCAGAAAATCCGGGAGGAGGAAATTAAAGGATAAAAACCAGGTCCTGAACCTAGGACAGGAGACCCTGAAGTACGGCCAAACCAAAACCAGCCCTTCGCCGAGAGGCGATGTCCAGGCTATAATGCCTGATAAAGGTATGCACAGAACTCCAAGTGGCTGCAGCGCATATAGCAGAGGTGGAAACATTTTTGAGCGCTGCAAAGGAAGTAGCCACCCCTCTAGTGGAATGACCCCGGACTGTACTCGGGAGGGGCTTTTGTTTGATACCATAACAGTGAGAAATACACTGGACAAGCCAGCGAGAAAGGGACTGTTTGGATACTGATTGGCCCATCATTCTCTCAGAGAAGGAAATTAAAAGCTGCTCAGAACTACGAAAGGACTGAGTTCTGTTGAGGTAAAACCTCAGCCTGCGGTGAACATCCAGGGTATGGAGCAGAGCCTCTCCTCTATTAGAGTAGTCCGGGAAGTAGACCGGAAGGTCGATATCCTGGTTCAGAGTGAGTGAAGAAACCACCTTAGGCAAGAATTTAGGGTTCGTCCTCAGGGATACTCTGTCCCGGTGGAAAACTAAATAAGGCTCTTTGCACATGAGAGCGTGAAGTTCAGAAATTCTTCTTGCCGAGGTAACAGCAACTAAAAACAACGTTTTCCACGACAGAAAACGTAGCTCGCAATCCGCGGCAGGTTCAAAGGGGGGGAGCGTGAGCTGTTCAAGGACAAAAAGCAAATCCCATGGAGGCACAGGGTCTCTAATAGGAGGCCTAAGGTGCAACACTCCCCTAAGAAATTCCCGAGAGCCGTCCACCTGAGCCACTGTACGATTTCCCACCGGGAGGTGGTAAGCCGAAATGGCACAGAGGTGCACTTTAATAGAGGAGTAGGCTAGACCCGAATGAAAGAGGGAGAGCAAATATTCTAATATTACTCCCACAGGACAACCTAAAGGGGAAAGGTCGCGTGCTCGCGACCATACACAAAAACGGCGCCATTTCATGGCGTACGCATCGTCATGCGTTTCGGGCTGCAGAAAGGACTTCTGCAACCTCTTCATAGACCCCGCGATTTAAAATGGCTATGTCTCTAGGAGCCAAGCATGCAGGTTCAAGGAACGAGGTCCGGTGGACAAGTGAACCCTTCTCCTGAGACAGTAGTGGGAGCTGAGCGCAACGGAGCCGGGGTTCCCGAGATAGTTGAATCAACAAAGGGAACCAAATCTGTCTGGGCCAAAATGGGGCCACTAGGATCATTATTATGCTCCCTCGCAGTTTGAGAAGAACCTCTGGATCAACGGGAAAGGAGGGAAAGCGTAGAGGAATCTGTTGGCCCAGGAGAGGGATAACGCGTCTCGCCAGAAAACACCAGGCCCTGGATCTAGCGAGCAAAAATTGGGCAGTTTTGCGTTGGATGGGGAGGCGAACAAGTCTAGATCTGGAGTTCCCCATCGAAGAAACAGATCCTCTGCTACCTCCTGAAGGAGTTCCATTCGTGGACTCTGGCCTGAGAACGACTCAGGCCGTCTGCAACCGTGTTGTCCACTCCGGGAACGTGCACAGTGATCAGATTCACGCCGTGTCTGATTACCCAATCCCACACTCTCATGGCCTCCCTGCAAAGGGGTAAGAGTGTGCGCCTCCTTGTTTGTTGAGGTAATACATCACCGCCATGTTGTCTGTCTGAGTAGAAGAGTACACGGTGGGATAACTGACTGAAAGGCCTGCAGGGCATAGAGGACCGCTCTCATTTCCAGCACGTTGATGTGAAGGTGAGCTTCCATCTGGGTCCACGTACCCTGGGACTTTACCCCGTCCAGGTGTGCCCCCCACCCAAGACCGGAAGCGTCTGTGGTGAGGGTGACCTCCGGGGACGGCGCAATGAACGGGACGCCTGATGAGAGCGACCCTGGGGTTAGCCACCACTGCCAGTCTTGAATCACTGAACTCGTGAGTCTGACCGGATGCTGCAAGTGGTCTTGCCTTTGGTCCCATTGCACTTTGAGCATCCACTGAGTAATGCGCATGTGGAGTCTTGCGAAAGGGACAGTAGGAATGGCCGCAGCCATGTGTCCGAGCAAGCAAAGGACCCACCTGGCAGGTACAACCTTGCTAGTGATAGGTCCCTTATGAGGGATCTGATGCGCTCCGCTCTGTCGGCCGGAAGAAAGGCTCTTCCCGAACAGTGTCCAGAACTGCTCCTATGAACTGCAGTTTCTGCGACGGTACCAGGAGAGACTTCTCGTAATTTATGAGGATGCCCAGGATCGAAACAGATCCTGGGTGCTCTTGATTGCAAGAAGCAACGCCTCTCTGGAGGCGGCCATGAGAAGCCAGTCGTCCAGGTACGGGAACACGTAGTGGCCCTGTCTCCTCAGAGACGCTGCCACGACTGCCATGCACTTGGTAAAGACCCTCGTGCGGAGGACAGTCCGAAAGGAAGGGCTCGGAACTGAAGGTGGTGGTCAGAAACTGAAGCGCAGGGACCTCCCAGCGCCTGAGCTATAGGGATGTGCAGATAGGCATCCTGCATGTCTAGAGACGCTAAAAGGCGTCTGTTTGAGCATGGGGATAAGACCTGGAAGGGTCACCATGCGGAATCTCTTGTAAGTGACCGACACATTGAGGTCGCTGAGGTCCAAGATTGGACGGAGGTCCCCTGTTTTCTTGGGAACCAGGAGAAGTGGGAATAGTATCCTAGTCCTCTGGTTCTCTGGGACGTACTTCATCGCTCCCTTCGTAGTAGCGCAGTACTTCTTGCCAGATCAAGGCTTTGTGCTGACCCTGATACCGGAGAGCAAAGGAGGCCTCGAGGGTGGCTTTCCTGCTAATTCTATAAAGTGGCCTAGACTGACAACTGAAGAACCCACCTGTCGGTGGTAATGGCCTGCCATCCCGGCAGGAAGTTCGCAATGCCACCCGACTATAAACTCCCGCTGATCCTGAGGGGGGCCGCAAGGAGTCAGGCTGTGGCGGCAGATGGACCCGCTGGCTGGGCCTGTCTAGGAGAACGCTGGCCTCGGCTGGCGGGTGTTTGCCCTGGGCTCTCGTAAAACCAGAGCCCTCTGAGGTGCAGCGGAGTGGGTCTGTTGCCTCGCGTCCACAAGACGAAACGGCTTTGGTTCCTACGAAAGGAACCAAGCTTAGTCGGCATATGGCCTGAACTGACCTTACCGCCTTCCCGCCTCTTGGAGTTTGGTAAGGATCTTTCTGTAGGATTACCAAACAATACTTCTCCCTCAAAAGGGGCGTCCAATATGTTCTTTTGGACATCCGGGGTAAAACCGGAGACGCGCAACCAAGAGTGTCTCCGGAGGCAAACGCCAGAAGCTGCTGCTCGGGCGATGAGTCCGCAGGAGTCATCACGCGCTCTTAGCACTTGGGTTCCCACGTCTTGAACCTGCACGGAGGAGCATGCATCTCCTTCTGCTCACCTTCGGGCATCTTTTCAGCCACTTCCAGACCCTGTTCCCACAAAGCGTTCTGGAACTGAACCATGTGGGTTAAATAGTTCAGGGATCTGATGGCGCAGGTAGCGGAAGCATACGTGCGCCTACCCAATGCGTCCAGTTGTTTGGACTCTGGGTCCGGTGGCAGGGTGCTCAAATGTTGTGGCCTCTGTGACCGGTCATGTGAGGCTGTGATGACCAGAGAATCGGCCTGAGGATGCTGCGTCAAGTACTGGTCGTCCTTGGAGCCTTGTACAGCGATCAGCTTTCTTGGTCTCGCCGGAGCGAGTGTGGACGCTTCCACGAGCCTTGGTGACGTCCACGAAAGTAGCAACCAAGGTGGTACCACCACAGGCTTGGGGGTCCTTTTGCCAAGATATTTGCAGTCGCACTCTTCGGGTCTAAGTCTTCAGCATCCCATCCCATGTTCTCTTGTATATGTCTCATAATATCAAGGAACGAGGGATCATCCGTAGGGAGATCTAGGCATCTCACGTGGGTCCGGAGAAGGGATGGAGAGTGGAGATGGGGATCTAGAGGTGGAGTAGTCTGATCCCGTGTCCTCCGTTGAAGGCGAACGTCGGCGTCTCCTGGATCTCTTGGGGCTGGGTGATCCAGAAGAGGATTTTGACGGAGGTCTCCGTTTATCAGGTCTCCCCCTGGGAGGGGTTCTAGGCTCCCGGGGAGGAGGAACACGGCCTGCCGACCCCGATGGCGAGGGGGGGCAGGAACCGGAGTAGGAGGAGGAGGAGGAGGAGGAGTAGGAGGAGGAGGGGGAACCATGTCTTTTAATGGTCCCACCAGTAGGTGAACAGATCTTTCACCTCCACTAGAGAGAGGCCCGGCTGACTGCCCGGTGCCGGTGGGCGGTCGCCGGGTCCCCGTCGGCTCCACAGGGGCGCTCTGGTAATGGCGAGGATCCCTGGGAGTACCTCACGGGACCGGGTCGCCCGCCTGGTCCCTCGGGCTGCTCTAGGTCTCCTCCGACAGAGGCTCCTGACCGATGTCGAGTCGGAGGCAACAGGGCCTTCTTCTTTTCAGGAGGGCGGGCGCCGGTCCCTACGGCGTCCCGCTGGATGTAATGGCCGCGCCGGTCCGCCGGGCCGACGGCTCCAGGGAAGAAGGGCGACGGCTGACGGCTGTCGGCCGCATCTGGGCTGAGGCCTTTTAAAGCGTGAGCTCCAACGTCTTGCGTGGAGGCACCGGCGAGACCTGACGTCGGGTACCGAGGAGCGGGAACCCGACTTGCGGTGGTGATGGTGTCGTTCCCCGGACTTCTGCCAAGGCCCTGGGAGGAGGAAGGCTCATGGATTTCTCCGAGATGAAGGTTTGATTGCAGCCGGGAGATTTCAACCGGAGCTACGGGACTCGAACCCCTAGAAGGGACCTGGAAGGGCCTTCTCCTCTCTTCTCCACGTGCTTGTGGACCCTGGAGCTTTCCTTGGAGGACATGGTCTTCAGTTGTTCCTCAGAAGAAACGCCTGCAAAGCCTCTGACGCGGATCCTGGTACGGCTGTTGAACCTTGGCAAGAAGGACAGGCCCGGTATCGTGGGTCTGGGCCTAGGCACCGGACGCAGGCCGTGTCCTGAACGGGATCTGGTCAAGCGACTTTGAAGATGGCCCGGTTGGTGGGATGACATCAAGATCTTGCTTGAAGAGGTCTGAAGAGTTTCGAAAATTTTATCGAAAAAAAGAACTATTCACTCGTGTAGCTAGACTGGTAACCGAAGGGGTCAGGTAGCTAAGTCGTGACGGGAAAAAGAACTGGGGAATCTGGCGCCCCTTTGTCTCACGCCTGGCGCCGGAGGCGGGACCGACGTCGGGGGCGGTCCCCGCTGTAGTTAGCTAGCTAGAATTTTTCCGTGGGGTCCTGGCGCCTGGCGGCTTCAGTCCTAATGGTGTAACCTGCTGCAAGAGCTGTGTCTCGAAGTAAGATCTTAAAATTTCATCACCATATTGATGTTCTGATCAAAACAGGTGGTTCCAGACAAGGCGCATTAAAACAGATCAAATATTGCATGGAATCACTATGAGACAAATAATTGTAAACCAAATGTTGATTCCAATAGTTGCCTACAGAAATCATATTTATGGCCATGCAACCAATACACAAATTAAAAAAAAGTGGAAGTCTTGTATAATAAACTTGCATGTTTCATATTGTCAGTGGATCGAGATCACACCATTGTGATATAAGGGGGGTAAATTGGCTTACAGTTAGGAATAAAATAAAAAGTTCTTCATTAAACTAATTAAGAAATACAATGGTAACAGGAAAACCGGTCTACCTAGCTAGAAGAATATAAAGGTCAAACCGTACACATAATCTTAGGGTGAGAGGACAATTGAGAGGTATAAATATTAGGACCCCTAGTACAAAATACAGAGAGATGTAATTTTTATATTCATCAATAAAATATTGAAGTGAATTAACTTTGCAAATTAAAAACCTACTACACTTACTGGCACTCTTTACTGACCATGTCCTCACTAATAAGGATCTAGGGCAAGTTAGTAAGGCCTTTGACATGGTCAACCATGCACCCCTCCTCTCCAAGCTGCACACACTTGGCTGCTCTTCTGGGACCTCTGACTGGTTCAGGAGCCATCACTCGGGTCGCTCCCAATCTGTGGGCACAGGTTCTGCCATCTCCCCTGCCCTCTCTGTCTCTACTGGCATCCCTCTGGGTTCTATCTTGGGCCCTCTACTCTTTTTTTCTATTTTCATTTAATTCTCTCCCCTCTGAAAGCATCAAATGTAAATTGCTTCTGTACGTCGACGATCTTGTTATCTATCACAGCGATAAGTCCCTTGCCCATGTTTCCTCCGTCTTACCCAGAGCTATGGCAGCACCCATAGCCGGTTCACATCTAACTTGTTGTTGGTTAATGATAAAAAAAATAAATCCATGCTTTTCACATCTAAACCCAACCTCACCAAAATTCTTAGTTCAGGTTCCTCCCCCTGAATATTATCCCCTGAGGGTATGGTCCTTGATGATGTTCCCTAGTTCAAATACCTGGGGGTAATACTTGACCAGGCACTAACCTTCTCCGACCACATCAACAATGTGGTTTGCAGGGTCAATCAAAAACTAGGGGTCGCCTACTGGCAACACAGCTTACTAACCCCAGAGGCCTGTTTAGCAATAGTTCAGGTTAAGCTACTTCCTATCAATCGACTACTGCTCCCCCATCTATGCTCATGCATCCTCTGCTCTCAGAACCAGGCTCACATCCATCTATAATAGTGCTTGCCTCTTTGCTCTCTCTGCACCTCTCTCAACCTATCACTGTGACCTCTATAGTACCCTAGGCTGATTACCCCTCCAAGGCTTGCAAAACGCAATTTAGAATTTCGTATTGCACATAACAAAGATTCACATAAAGCTTTGCATTCCTATCTAAACAGCAAAAAAGGAAATAATAGAACTATTGGTCCATTAAATATAAACAATTCAATAATTACTTCTGATTCAGAAACTGCTTCAGCTTTAAATTATTTTTCATCAGTTTTTGTCCAGGACATGTCCCAAATTCTTCCTGACAGAAACTCTTCAAGTCATTCAAATTACAAGGTTTTACAAAACGACGTCTATGAACTATTATTAACATTAAACAAATCAGCAAGTCCTGGCCCAGATGATATTTGTTCCAAATTTCTTCTACGAGTAAAAGATACAATTGCACTACCACTCGCTATTATTTTTAATAAATCTCTCTATGACTCAAGAGTTCCTTCCGATTGATTGACCGCAATAGTAACTCCCATTTTCAAACAAGGTTCCCATTCAAAAGTAGAAAACTACAGCCCGATTAGCTTAACTTCAATTCCTTGTAAATTAATGGAAAAATAATCAAAATTCTTCTAGAAATAGAAATGGAATCCTTGAATATAGTTGATACAACTCAACATGGATTTAAAACTGGCTTTTCCTGTACTACAAACCTGCTTTCATTCTACAACTATATTAGCTCGAATCTTGATTTAAACATTCCAACTGATGTCATCTTGTTGGATTACAGTAAAGCTTTTGACAAAGTGTCACATGACATTTTGATAAAAAAACTCAGTCATTTAGGATTTTCATCGACATTAGTTTCATGGATAAACAGTTGGCTGAGCAATCGTACTCAGAGGGTTGGGGTAAATGGCACTTTGTCAGACTTGGGCAGGGTAACGAGCAGTGTTCCCCAGGGTTCTGTTTTGGGACCCATCCTTTTTAATATTTTCAGTGATATGAAAATGTTTTCTTCTAACATCATAATGAAATTTGCTGACGACACAAAACTAGGGGGTACTGTAAATAATGCAGTTAACATAAAAACTTTACTAACTGACCTTGCAATAATCGAACACTGGGCACACATAAATAAAATGCACTTCAATGTTACAAAATGTGTAGTTTTACACATGGGGAAAAATAACCCCAAACAAGTATACACTTTGAACAATACTATTATTAGGGCATCTAGTTTAGAAAAGGATCTTGGGATACTATTTATTTAGCTTTTGTTAACCGGGTAGGTACACTAGGCAAGTTGTATGCCTATTTTCAGGAATGACACGGGAGAGTACAACAGGTATTACAGATATATCAACACAGTGTAGCAGGTAAACAAGTACATTTTGTAACTTAGTACATTGAGTCAACAAAACAACAAGGCAATGTAGGGATCATACGTATGACAGAAGTTGGTAGAGTACATAATGAGCAAACATTAGGTAGTATTGTACACACATAGCATAGACTAGTAAATAATAAGCTTTCCTCATCTTCTCATTGTAATAAAATTGCCAACCAAACTAATGCTCTTCTTCGCAGGATAAATAGTACATTTGTCTCCAAGTCAGAGCAGTGTATCATGACCTTGTATAGGTCTCATGTTAGACCTTATATGGTTTATGGCTCCTTGTTTTGGAGTCCTTATCTGGTTTCTGATATAAACAGAATCAAACAAATCCAACGTAGGGCTACAAAACTTATTCCATATTTTGCTCATTTGGATTATGATACTAGGCTACAGAAAACAGGCTTATATTCACTTAAGCAGAGAAGAATTAGAGGTGATCTCTTACAACTATTCAAAATTATGAAATCACCCGTTCTGATGGAACAATGTGGTATAACTTTATCCACCAGAAAAATTGTAGCTAGGTTACGCAATAAACAATTGGACATTAAAAAAGCTAATACAAATAAAAGACAAAACTTTTTTACTATCAGAACTCTTAGGTTGTGGAATACACTGCCTCAAGATATTATTGATTCACAAACTATTATGATTTTCAAAAACAAACTTGATCATTCTAATTTAATAACCATTTATGAAATATGGTCCACACATGTGGAGGACAATCTCGATAGGCAATGGCCTTCTTTTGTCCATCGAACCTAGTAAACCTAGTGAATGTACCCGTCATTAGGGCTCCAGGAAGTTTACTTTGCCTCCCATTTTTAATGTGGGGGGGGCTGTGCCCCCCCCCCCCACAGCCCCCAATTATTTATTCAAACTCCGGGGGTGGACCTCTGGGAAGGAGTGGCAAATTTTAAAAGATGGCGCCCTATTGATGGGCGCACTCGGACCCGCGCATGGATGGCCAGAATGGGCCTTTCACAGGTTTGAGAGAGGGTCTGTACTTTGTCTGATGAGAGAGCCATCGTGGCTGCCACTTTACCAAACAGCTCCCCTTTGGTTGGTTGCAGCATGCTGTTGCTATGGTTGATTATCCAGTCATGGTGCTGCAGAATCCTGGTGACTCTGGAAACTGCAGTCTGGGCTGCCTCCAGCGACTATGCCTTGTTGAGCCACTTTGTCAAGGCATGGATGAATGTGTGCCTTTCTGCTTGAGATGTGCTACCACCATAGACTTAACCTTCATGAACACTCTTATTGTGGTGGAAAGCTCGAATGGGAGAGCCTTGTACTGAAAATGTTGACCTTGAACACAGAAGTATGAAACTAGTGATGTGACTGATGGATGGGGATATGCAGATGTGCATTCTGAAGATCTAGGGATGTCAGGAAGTCCCCTGGGTGAACCACTGTATTAATGGAACTGAGCTTTTCCTTCTTGAAATGTCATTTGTTTACACCTGGAGGCCTTAGATCTTGCTGCATTAAGAGCAGACTGAGGGTGCCATGATGGTGGTATGCAAAAAATTATCCTGTGGTTTGCGTTTGTCCAAATAGCAGATATTTAGTACTAGTGGTCTTTTGCAGAAAAAGATTACTGAGCTCTGAGGGTCTGTGGCAGTGTTTTGTGCCAAAATCTAGTCTAAGATAGCCCTTGTACTGCAATGTGCATGTGCAGCTTGTGCCAACATAACCATAGGCCTGTTGAGATGCTGCTTTGTCCACCTAAGATGTTGTCCACTATACATGTGCAGGCATATAAAGCTGGATACTAAACTACCCATGATCCTTGTGATGCTCCAAAATGCCTGAGGGACACCCCATTCACCCACACATCTCAGAGGTCACATTGTCTTCAGTGAGAAAGGGAAAAAAAAATTCAGCTCCTCCAAGCACCAGAAGGAGAGCTGGGCTATAGCAGCCTTACCAGATACTGTAGCCTTGGGTTCCAAATATGCAGACTGATCCCAGTGCTGGAGCACATGATCCTGCTGTGCTGTTGTGAGAGAAGCAGTGCTGAATCTGAAAATTGCAGAAAAAAGGGAAGGAGAAGAATGAAGAAAACATCCACCTGTTGAGGAAAAGTATCCCTACACAGCAGAGACCTGTCTACCAGCTAGAACAGACTGTAAAGACTGAGGGAGTCTGGGAAAGGATTGTGTCCTCAGGCTCTTACAATCTGTCCCAACAAGTGAGCAGGAGAGCCCATACCTACTGAATGCTTATAAAAGTAAGTTGGGGGGGGGGGTGCTACTATGGTTAAGAGAAGGGGGTATCTTTTTTTTTTTTATAATATTTTTATTAAAAGTATTCATGTATGACATATAAAAAACAGATTTGCTACACATTACAGGTATATTTCCAGTGATATTACAATTAATTTCCAAACAGGTTAACTACCAAGAAGATGGTTAGATATATCAATTTCTCAAAGTCCAGTTTCTGTCCTTTCAGTTCACACAACAGTTTGCCATTCCTGAAATGTTTTCTGTATTTCATGGTCACCCATATAGCAGAATAAAAAACAAATGCCATTTGAGCAATTTAGTATTTCTACTATGGCAATATGAAAGTTTCTCTCCATGGTTAACTAGAGAGAGAAAAAAAAAGAATCAGGAAACAGAAAAATGGAAAAGTTAAGTACAGGGTGAATTATATAGCTATATCAAATCAGGCTGAATTGAATTGAATTAAACTTAGCTGTGCTTAATGTTATCTAAAGGCAGCTGAGAGTTTGGTAGTTATACAATGTCCTTGAAGAGGAGGTGTAATAAAAGGATTGTATGCTTTCTGATTATTGTCTCCTGTGTGGTTAATATTCTCAGATTAAACTTCCTTCCTGTAGAACAGCTATCTCAGCAGGGGATAGGGTACACAGAAATCCGCCCCCCCACCCCATGTATCCAAAAAAGTCTCTTCCTTTTCTCTGAGGGCTAAGAAATTTAAAACATTATGGGTCTCTGATCTACAGTAAATACAGGTTACTCACCTGTAACAGGAGTTCCAGAAGTGGTATATGTTGTTCATCCACACTTACTGGCAAGTTCCTTGCCGCTTTAAATCTTGCCTGAAGGTCTTCAAGCTGGCTCCTCCCACCCACTCTGGTGGTAAAACTCTCGGCTCCACCCCATGACGCCAGATCTAGCCCACTGGAAGCCAGGTTGCGCGTCGAAGCCGGGGAGGTCGGGTGTGTTGTGTGAATGAAAAACATATACCACTCCTAGAACTCCTGTTACAGGTGAGTAACCTGTATTTCTAGGGACGTGGACATATTGTTCAATCCACACTTACTGGCAGACTCCTAGCAGTTCTCCAGGAGGAGAGAGGCAAGGCACGCACCCCCTACTTGGGAAATAAGGACTGGAGAACCGAAGTCCCAAAACCAGCATCCCGGCACGACTCAAGGTCGATGTGGTAGTGGGTAATGAAGGTGTGTGCTGACTTCCAGGTAGCAGCCCTGCAGATTTCCTGGACAGGGACATCCCTGGAAGCAGCCACAGAAGCAGCAGTATGGCGGGTAGAATTAGCTCTTATCCCTTTGGGAGGCTCCATGCCCGCCAACCTATAGCAGAGATCTGTGCAGGAGGTGACCCACCTGCCTATCATCCGCTTGGCTGCAGGTCTGCCAGGTGCAGCTTCAGCGTAGGTGACAAAGAGCTGGTGAACCTCTCCCCAAACTTCAGCCATCCGCTCCTTATAATAAGAGAGTGCTCTTCTAGGGTCTAGAGTATGGAGCCTATATTCGGCCTCCGAGGTGTGACTGGGGTAGAACACCGGCAGAGTCAACACCTGGTTAAGGTGAAACTCCGACACCACCTTCGGAAGGAATTTCAGGTGGGGGCGCAGGACAACCTTGTCCCTGTGGAAGACCAGATAAGGAGACTCTTATGGAAAGCACCTGGAGCTCTCCCATCCTTCTGGCTGACGTGATAGCTGCCAAGAAGGCGGTCTTCCACAACAGGTGAGAGATGTCACACCTGTGCATCGGTTCGAATGGCTTGCCCATGAGCTTAGCCAATACCAGCAGTAGATCCCATGGAGGTGGAGGTTCTCGCACTGGAGGGGATATGTGATCAAGGCCTTTGAAAAAGCACCCAACCACCTTCTCCTGCGCCACCGGCTGCTTTCTGGCCCACGCCGGTAAGCAGAGATGGCTGCCAGGTGCACCTTAAGAGTCGTCGACCAAAGCCCTAGCAGAAAAAGGGACCACAGGTAGTCCAGAATGCTAGCCAAAGAACAGGAGGAAGGGTCCAACCCCTTATCCTGCCACCAAATGGAGAAGCTTTTCCATTTGAAGGCATAGAATTTTCTGGTCAACTCCTTACGGGATGCCTCAACAACGTTGAGGACCCCGTCAGAAAGACCCAAGGCCTGGAACTCGATCCACTCAGGAACCAGGTCGTCAAGTGCAGGGATTGAAGGTCCAGGTGGAGTACCTTCCTCTTGTTGACCAAGATCAGGTCCGGGTGGGCTGGAAGCCACTTCGGGAGCCTGGAGCCAAGGCTGAGGAGATCTAGATACCAGAACTGGTGGGGCCAGTCTGGGGCTACCAGAATCACCTGCACCTTGTCCCTCTTCACCTTGAGAAGCACCTTGTGGATCAAGGGAAATGGAGGGAAGGCATAGAAAAGGCCTGGGATCCATGGCCTCGAGAAGGCATTCCCCTGCAGTGAGCCCTGCTGAGAGGGTTGGGCATGAAACAGCCTCAACTTCACATTCTCCCTGGAGGCAAACAGGTCCACCTGAGGAGTACCCCAATGGGGGAATAGATCTTGTACTACCTCCGGCAGGAGAGACCACTCGTGAGATGCAGCACCTATCCGGCTGAGGGCATCAGCCAGAGTGTTGGAGGCTCCTGCCACATAGATGGCTACAAGATCCGCCTCCAGTCTGCTCATGAGAGACCAAGTGTGGAAAGCCTCCTTGCGCAGAGGCAAGGAGTGCATCCCACCCTGAAGGTTTAGGTAGTACATGGTCGTGGTGTTGTCCGTCTGGACCTGGACCACTTGACACCGTAGAAATGGAGCGAAGGTGGTGAGGGCTAGTCAGACCGCTCGAAGCTCCAGCAGGTTGATGTGGCATCGAGACTCCCGAGGGGACCAGAGGCCGTGCACTCTGAGCTCCCCCAGAAGGGCACCCCAACCCTTCAGAGAGGTGGTCGTCAGAGTGACTGTCGGCTCTGCGTGGACAAACGGGATACCCTCCTGCAGATGAGCTGGAACGAGCCACCGCTGGAGTCCATTCCACATCTCCTGGGTAATTGTCACTGGCTGGTCCAGAGGACTGGAGCACTGTGACCATTGGCAGGCCAGCCCCCATTGCACGGGATGCATGTGCCAACAGGCCCAACAGACCACGCTGGTGCAGGCCGCCATGAGGCCCAGAAGGCACAGGAAGTCCCGGGCAGGGCACAATTGCCCAACCAGAAATGACTGGGCAAAGGAGGAAAGGACCTCAGCCCTGTCCGCCAGGAGCCATGTTCTGGCTTGAAGAGAGTCAAGCTCTGCCCCAATGAACTGAATCACCTGCATTGGCACAAGTTCCGATTTGGCATCATTGATGAGGAGGCCAATCTGAGAGCAGACCTGGAGGGCCAGATTCCTGGACCGCTCCACTTCCAGCTTGGAGAGGGCTGCAATCAGCCAGTCGTCCAGGTAAGGGTACACCCTGACCCTTCGGCGCTGCAGGAATACCATCACCACTGCCATGCATTTGGTGAAGACCCAGGGAGCTGGAGAGAGGCCAAAGGGCATGGCCCGGAACTTGTAAAGGGACCCCTCTGCTCTGAAGTGAAGGAATCGCTGGTGGGACGGATGGATTGGGATGTGAAAGAACATGTCCTGGAGGTCCAGAGAACAGAACCACATGCCTCATTCCAAGGATGGAATGATCTGTGCCAGAGTGACCATCCTGAAGGTTCGGGACCTTGGGAACTTGTTCTGGTCGTGTAGGTCTAGAATGGGGCACCAGCCCCGCGTCCGTTTTGGGACCAGGAAATACCTGGACACAAACCCTGGGTCTGGTGGAGGATACGCTACCTCCCTGATCACCTCCTTTTGGAGGAGCAGAGCAATGTCAGCTCGATGAGCCAACAGAGAGGCTGCGGACCCCATAGCCCCCTGTGGGGCGACGGCCCGATAGGGTGGAGCCTGCTCGAATTCCAGAGGCAGACCTTTCCCTACCACTTCCAACACCCAACGGTCTGCGGTGATATGGACCAGGCGGAAAAGAAGTGGCGGAGCCGTCCCCCAACGGAGGAAACCCAGGGAGGAGCGATGAGGCTGGGGGCGACACCCCTCAACCCGTCACTGGGCAGGCTTGGAGGAAGGACCAGCCGAGGGACATCCTGGGCCTTTACCTCCCAGCTTCCTGCTGGAGGAAGCTGCAGGCTTGGCTTTGGGGTGCCAACTATGAGCCTGCTGTCCCTGATGCTGGTGATGCTGGGCAGGACGTGCCGCAGGGGCAGAAGACCGAAAGGGCTTACGCTGCTGCTGGCGGCCTTTGTCCTTCTGGGCAGATGTGACGGAGTCCAAGGTGGCATTGGACTTCTCGATCCTCTGCAACTGACCCTCCACCCCGGGACCAAACAAGTTGGTACCCAGGAAGGGAACGTCTGCCAGCTTGTGCTGGGTATCCACCATGAAGGTGGAGATCTGCAGCCAAGCACTGCGGCGCATGGCCACTGCGGCCACTACTGACCGAGCACAAGAGTCTCCAATGTTGAGAGCAGTTTGGAGCTGTTGCTTTGCCACTGCCCTTCCCTGATCCTGCACCTGCTTGACTGTAGTCTGGAGGTCAGCCGGGTGATGAGGAATCACCTCATCCAGGGAGCCCAAAAGGGCGTAGGAAATGTATGCCATCAGTACGGCCAAACAGGCCTGACGAAGGCCTAAGGAGGACGCAGCGTAAACTTTACGTCCGGAATAGTCCAGTTTCTTGGACTCTTTATCTGGTGGCTTGTCCACATCCCAAGCATTTCCGGAGCACCGGAAAACACTGTCGGTCACCAACCCCTCCGCAGAGGGGTGCTCCGAGAATCCGGAGAGTGAGCCGTTGGGAACGGCATACTTCCTGGCCATCCTGGCCGAGGGAGCTGGACACGAAGCCGGCCGCTGCCATAACTCCAGGGCCAGGCCAACAATGGCTTCGGCCACAGGAAAGACCGCCGTAGGAGAATCCCCTCAGTCCAGTATCTCCGTGAGGGGATACCTGGCTCACTTTGACATGGGTTCGAGCTTCATCCCAGTAGATTCCGAGATGAGCCAAAGTAATCCCATGAACGAGGATGGGCTCTCATCCACCGACTGTCCCCCAGAGGACTCCAGGTCGAGAGGCCTGGAGAACAGGGAAGATTCATAGTCAGACTCCGAGGAGTCTGCAAACAGCTGCCGAAGGCCTGAGCCACCCTCCACCTGACGACGGCGATCGGGAGTGAGGGTGACCGACAACCGATGGGGTAACCCATAACCTGACTGAGAATCCTTGGTCGGAGCCCCAGTTTTTGGTTGTGGAGGCGGGGGTTCCACCACGATGGGTGGTGCAGCTGGTTTCAGCTGAACAACTGATGCCGGCTTCGGCTCCTTGATGACCATGAGGGGTTGTTTCGGCCACTCAGGTGATAGCCACTTAATGGCTGGGGAAGGCGACGGAGTCGGCTTGCTCCTGGACAAAAGAAGCTGCTGCCACATAAGATGCTTGTAGCACTGATGCAACTTGCGCCAGAGCCTATCCTCCGAGGAGGATGATGACGAGGATGATCGGGGCCGCCGCTTCCCTCGGTGCCGAGACCGAGACTGCCAATGTCAGCGGGATCGGCTGGACTGAGAGGAGGTCCAAGACTGAGACCAAGATCCTCTGTGTTTCTGAGGGTGGGTCTGGGAGGAAGCGGGGGAAACCTGTTCCTCCCCTGGCTCAGGGACCTTAACCGGGGACTCCGGCACAGGAGGCACGGGCAAGTCCTCGGTTTCCACCAGGGGAACCGGTGAAGATAGGTTGTCGGCTTCTCCAGTCGACAGCCCGTCCAACGGGTCGAGAAAAATCTTGACTGCATTGATAGGTGTCTCGGCTGGCTGACCTGACGGGGACACCATGAAGACAGCGGCTTTAGCTGTAACCTCGACCGAAGTCGAGTGTCGACTATCCTGGGAAGGGGACCTTTCCCGCTCCCATGAACGTAGACGGTGGGACTTACCTTTAGAGTCCTTTTTCTTGGACCGAGAGGAGTGTCCCGATGGCCCCTCTCCTTTAGTAGAGAGGGATTGACAAAGCTCCTTAAAAGAAGCCGAGTAGGAGGAGCCCAAGGACAGTGGGATAAATGCCACGACCGAGGAAGAAGATGCGGCCTGGGTCCCCCCTCCTCAAGGGCAATTATATGCTCGAGTTGCTCAGCTGAGCCCGCCGCCAGACACCGCCCAATGGGCCTCCTTCTACTTAACTGAAGGAATATGTCTCTCGGGGCACCCAAGTTGAAGCCTGGCAGCACGGTCTTCGAGAACGTTGACCAAAAAGGACTTGCACAATTCGCAGGCCTGCGGATCGTGTTCGAGGCCAAGGCAGTAAATGAACATGGGGTGCAGATCAGTCCGAGACATCTTCTGCCCACAAGGGCACCGCCAAAATCCGGGAATCGATTTGTCCATCGCAGCTGCGAGGGAAAAAGAAGACCGAAGTCTTTTAAACTTGAAAATGAGTTTCGGATTAACTGACAAGTTAGGATCCAGGCCTAAAACGCAGAGCGCTAAGGAGGGAATCTGAGCTTCCAAGCGGTAAGGAAGATCTGGCATCGTGGGGTGGAGCCGAGAGTTTTACCACCCAGGTGGGTGGGTGGGAGGAGCCAGCTTGAAGACCTTCCAGCAAGATTTAAAGCGGTAAGGAACCTGCCAGTAAGTGTGGGTAGAACAACATATTCATGTCCCTAGAAATACAAAATTACACAACTGGTTCATCTCCCATTCCACACTATTAAACTGTGGTTTCTCCTACTCTTCGTTATCCTATTCTCAGGGGACGTAGAACTTAACCCTGGCCCCTCTGTCCACCACTCTCCCATTGACCTATTGGCTGTCTCAGGAAAAGGACTTCTCATTGCCCATATGAATATTAGGAGCATTGCCAGGCACTTTGCTGATCTCAAGGCATGGACGAAAGTGTACAATCCTGACCTACTCTGATTATCTGAAACATGGCTCAAGCCTCACATTCCAGACAACTTATTTTCCTTGCCCAATTACTCCTTGATACGGAGAGACAGGCCTTCACCAAAATGTGGAGGGGGGGGGTCACTCTCCTCTATAAAAAACATCTTGATGTTATGGTCTGCCCACCCAGCGGCTCCCCCCTCCCCAAGTCTGAGAGTCCCTACACACAACCATTGCCCTTGGCGCAAAAAAACTCCACATCATCTGCACCTACAATCCACCCACTGGATGTATCACAGGTGTTCAGGATTTATTTAATCAAACAGTCATAAACTCCAAGCAAAACAAGGTCATAATCTTAGGTGACTTTAATCTAAACTGGCTGGGACCAACTCACAGCACACTGCTGACACTAAACACACAGCTATAACCTGCACCAGATCTTAACTGAACCCACTAGAACCACCCCTTCTCCAACTACCTCCACCCTCATAGACTGGGTACTGACAAATTGCCTTGACCATGTATAAACTGCAGGCATCTTGGCAGATGCCATCACAGACCACTCCCCCACTTTCTGTGTATGGAGCCCGGAGACTGCTCCCCAACCCCCTCCGTGCTACATCACAATTACCAACTCTGCCAAACCGGACGTGGAAGCGTTCCTCTATGATGTATCCTTTATCAACTGGTCTGACATCTATCACTCACATGATGTTCAAATAGCCCTTGATATCTTCACTGATAATTTCACAGTACTTCAGGATAAACATACCCTGAAGGTCACCAGAAGGGTCAGGGGTAAACAAACAAGATGGCTACACAAGGACCTGCTGGCTAACCTGTACACATGAGAAACTCTGGAAGAAGTATAAAGTGTCCAGACTACCGAAGGATTACAATACCTACAGGGCCTCTTGAAGCACCTGTAAAAAACAAATCAGAACAGCAAAGAGCATCTACTGCAAGGAACTGCTCACAAACTCTGCTGGCGACCCTGGAAAATTCTGGACACACATCAAGACCTTTCTTGGGGCTGCTCAATCATCGACCCCAGAGGATACGATCCTAAATGGTGTGCATTGCAATGACTCAAACACTATAGCAAGTGCCTTTAACAGATTATTCACGGACCTGTCTCAGTACACCTCGTTCTTCGCTTCACATCCCACAGCACCTTAGCCTTACTGCACACCCCACAGATCTGCATCTGGTGCTGACCACTGCCAACTAACTACTACCCCCCCTTTCCACTTTAAAGCTATATCTAGATCAGAGGTCCAAAGGCTATTGCAAAACATATCTGACAACACTAGCCCTGGCTCGGATTCACCCAAGCCATGACCCCTGAAGCTAGCAGCACCATTGAGTGCCTCGCCACTGGCCAAGATTTTCACTCTGTCTCTCTCTCGGCATTGTCCCAGATATCTGGAAGATTGCCAGAGTTGCACCTATCCTTAAAAAAAGGAGACCCAAAGGATATCAACAACTACAGGCCCATAGCCATCTTCTCTGTGCTAAGCAAGCTACTGGAGAAGCTTGTTGCAACCCAAACCATTGACTATCTCACAAAGAACAACCTTCTCTCAGACACTCAGCATGGTTTCAGAAAAGGACACAGTACCTCAACCACTCTTCTCAAATTCTCCACCAATGTACTCTGTAACATGGACAAAGGCCTACTCACTGGAGCAGTATTTATCGATCTTACCAAAACTTTCGATCTTGTTCATCATCCCCTGCTTCTCTCAACCCTGCATAGACTTAACTTCTCATCCTCAGTAGTTGACTAGTTTAACAACTATCTATCAAACAGATTACAACTTGTTAAATTCAACTCCGCTCTCTCGGATGTGACCAGCACTGACATCAGAGTACCCCAGGGCTCCATCCTGGGACCCCTTCTTTTCTAGCTATACATCAACAACATAGATTATGCCATACTCTCTTGCTCAGCTATTCTATACACTGATGATCTCGTCTTCTACTCCAGCGCTAACAAAGTTAACATCATTAACGAAAACCTCTCCTCGGATTTCAGGAATGTGCAAACATGGCTAAATGCTAATAAGCTCATCCTCAACACAAAAAAGACCCAAGCCATGCTATTTGGCACTGCCCCCTCCTAGTCCACGACTCTGGGGGGGTCTCTCATCGACTGTCACATCCTTCAAATACCTGGGAGTCCTTCTCGATAAATCCCTTGATTTCAGTCTGTACATCCAGTGAACCTGTAAAGCAACAAATGCCAAACTTGGAATCGCCTATACAACTTGTCACCTGCTAACACCATCCGCCAAATTGGCAATTGCCAAGGGTATTCTGCTTCCAGCGCTGACATATGGTGTCTCCACTTTTGCTAATGCCCATAAGACTGCTCTCCATAAATGGGATGTTGCATATAACAACTTATGTCGGTATGCCTCCTCTTCCCATCGCCTCAAGTACCACTGCACACTATATAGAGACCTAGGCTGGCTCTCCCTAACTGCCTACTGACTATACTCCCTAGGGACCCTCACAGACTAATTCATAACCAAATCCCCTCCTCCCTTGCAGCTCTACTTGTACCACAGACACCTGCCCAAAGACTACACTCGGCAAACAAATTTCTACTTACCATACCCAGGTGTCTTGCTTCAAAAGGCTCTGGAGCATTTCACTGCACCGCCCCGGCCACCTGGAACTCCCTCCTTCCTACCCTGAGGCAGGCTAACTCACACCCAATCTTCAAAAAAGAACTATATAGTCACCTATCCCGGGACCCCTGCACATGATTTGAACCCACTTAATGCTTCACAGCTAATCACCCTATTTCGCCCAAGACACTGCTGCACTTCTAAACAAGCTTTGCTATAAAATGTCTTTATAGCTACCACTTAGCCCAGTTTCAGTTGTTAATTGCATGTACTAATGTCACTTTTGTCATCTCTGCATAGCTATATGTATTATTTCGAGTAATGTTTGACTTGATCTGTATTCTAACCTACCTGTACTATATACTATGTACCTGTACTATATATTGTATAATCACATCTCATTTGATGTATGTATTCTCCTGGGTCATGCCTAAAAATAGTCAACTTTGGCTAGTGCATCTAACCTGGTTAACAAATACTAAATAAATAAATAAATAAGTCAGCCTGTCCGTGGAGAAGGTCTTAATGGCTAAGTTTTTCCATTGGGACAATGTTGGGGTATGGTTCGTTATCCACAGGTTTTGTATTCCCTGTCTAGCAATGACCAGGAGGATTCTGATCCATCTGGGATATAGACTCCATTCTTCCTCCTCCTGATCAGAGACCCCTAACAGTAGGGAGCATGAGGAGAATTTCACTGTCCCCCCCCCTCCCCATTTTAAGAAGTTCTCCCCAGATGTCTTTCCAATACTGTTGGATTCCTGGGCAGTCCCAGTAATAGTGGATAATCGTGCCTCTGGCTCTTCCACATTTTCCACAAAGGGGGGAGATCCCTGGGCAGAAACCCTGCACGATACTCGGGGGGGGGGGGCCAATACAGTCTGTGTAAGAACTTGTATTGTAGCTCTTCAAATTTGTTGCATAGGAGTAAGCCCATGAGTGCCAAGTGTCATCTCCCAGTTTTGATGCGAGATCTCAAGCTGCAGGTCTTGTTCCCACTTTTGTTTGACCTTTTGTGTTTCTTCCTGAAAGTAGGACCTCTCAAATTTTGCAACCCGCCCAATACGTCCTTTTTCATTTTTCTTTGCTCCCAGGATTATTCTCTCAGTTTCCCACATAGAGGGTTCCTGATCTATTGTTCTACCAAGCTTTTTCCAGTAATTCCTAATTTGAAAGTATCTGAACATGTGGGATGAAGGGACATCCAAGGCATTCTGGATGGTTTGAAAAGTGTATAGCTCCCCTCTCTCTGTTAGGTCGCCTATACAGCGAATCCCTTTCTTCTGCCACTCCTTAAACTCCATATCTTCTAAACCAGGCAAGAAGGCTGGGTTGTTGGCTATTGGCACTAGAAGAGTATTAACATGACTTATCTTTTGACATTTTTTCATCTCTCTCCATGCTTCCAAGCTGGCCACTACCAATGGGTTGGGGTTTGCAAGAGCTTTATAAGCTCTTAGCCCATTCTCTCCTAGGTAAGCAGAGATTCTCCCTGGGCTATCTTTTTCTTTTAAGTCTAGCCAGTTCGCCGCTCCCCCCTATTAATCCAATTGTGGATATATCAGAATTGTGTGGCCAGATAGTATCCTTTAATGTCCAGGAAATTTAATCCCCCTCCACTTCATGTTATCAGCCTTTAATCTTGTTAGACTAATCCTTGGCCTCTTGCCCTGCCATATAAAGTCTGTAAATCCCCGCTCTAATTGTTTTAAGTCTTTCTTATTTAATCCCCAGGGTAACATTTATGTTACATATGAAATTCTTGGTAGCACGTTCATTTTTAAGAGATTAATCCTTCCCATCCATGAGATGGGTAGGACTCTCCACCTGTGTAGGTCTTTAAGGATTGTTTCTATAATGGGTATATAATTCAATTTATCCATGCTTTGTGAATCCCTGCCCACCTTTGTTCCCAGCTAAGTGAAGGCGTCCTTCAGTTTTTAAAGCCCCCCGAGTTCCCCTCTCCTCCTGTATTTGTCTTTAAGTTCATTATTTCTGATTTACTGATATTAAGCTTATAGCCAGATAATTTAGCAAATGCCTCTATATAGTTTCCAGTATGGGGGGAATCGATTGCATAGGATGCGTCACTGACAGGAGAATGTCGTCAGCATACAAAGTAATAACATGCTTCCTACCTGATCCTCCTGATATTCCCCTAATCCTGGGATCCTCCCCAAGTTTAATTGCCAATGGTTCTATGGCCATTGTGAAGAGCAGGGTGGGAGAGAGCAACCCTGTCGCGTCCCCCTTTCCAAAGTTACCACCTCAGACACAGACCCATTAATAAGGATTCTGGCAGTGAGTGTTTTATAAAAGGCCCCTACTAATTGGATACGTTTTTCTCCCACCCCAAATTTAGCTAATATATTCATCAAGTATTCCCATTCAATCCTGTCAAAGGCCTTTTCGGCATCCATTGACGTAACACATGTTTGGTCTTTTGCTTTAGATCCCCAGTGAATAATATTCAGTAATCGTCTGATGTTATGATAGGACATTCTGCCTTGTATGAAGCCTGTTTGATCTGTGTGTATAATGGAGGGCAGGATTTCTTCTAGATGAAGTGATAGTACTTTATTAAATTATGATTGTAAGATCATGACTAAAGAAATAGGTCGGTATGAGGTGCACACCGTGTCATCTTTATTTGGTTTGGGGATAATGCAGATATTGGCTTCACAGCAAGTTTTAGGTAGCCCTCTCTCCCCCCTCACCTCCTCTAGCACATCACTAAGAGGAGCAGTCACTTCCTTTCGGAGCTCTTTATAATATTCACTCCCAAACCCATCTGGGCCCGCTGCTTTGCCCCTCTTAAGTGTCCCAATTGCTCCGCATCACCTCCTCGAGCGTAACTTTACCCCCAAGTCTAGCTCTCTGGTGTTTATTCAGCTGAGGTAAGGATAGTCACTCCATAAATCTATCTATAGCTTCTTTCGTGCCTTTGCATTCAGCTTTATATAATGCTTCGTAGAATTGTTTAAAGCATGCCTTTATGCCTCTTCCTCATGTAACAGGGTTCCTGTTCTATCCTTAAGGGCTAAGATTCATTTTATGGTTCAGCTTCCCTTCATTAATTTCACCAGCAAAGGCCCAGGTTTATTCCTCCACTCGTACATTCTCTGTTGTGCAAAGAATAATTTCCCCCTAGCTTCCACCGACACATTTAAGTTTAGGGCTTCTCTTACAGTATGCAACTCTTTCTTATGGGTAGAGTCCCCATCTGTGCCACCAGCTTTTCTAATTCCCTTACCCTCTCTTCTAATTCCTGCTGTTTCTTTCTTTGGTCCCTTTTGGTTCTTGCCGTATAGCCGATTATGACCCCCCGCATAAAAAAGCTTTACTGGCTTCCCAGTCGTACCCATTGATACAACCAATCCCTTGTTTGTGGTTTCAAATTCCTTCCATTGTGTTTAGAGGAATTGCTTAAAATTCTTGCTTGGCCAGTAGATAAGTCAGAAATCGCCTTGTCCTCCTTCCTTCCCCTGTGTGAACCAGGTCTACATCCATTTGGACCACAGCATGATCCGATAGAAAATCGGACTATGGGTCACAACCTTTACTTTAGGGTATAGGCCACTGGACACAAATATGTAGTCCAGTCTGGACCACATACCATGAGGGTTCAAGTAAACGTGTACTCATGAGTACCTGGATTTGCCACTCTCCATGCACCGACTAGGTCAAGATCCCCAAGGCCCTGTTGCCATTGTTTTACTGAAGGGGTATCCTCTAATCCTCGTGCCTGAGTAGAACAATTTTGGCTCTAGGACACAATTAAAATCCTCTGCAAGGATCAAATTGGGGAATTGTTTCTTGATCATCAGGTCCAGCATCATCTGGTAGAACTCTGGATCAAGTACTGCCGGCGCATAAACATTTCCCAATGTGACCTCCCTCCCTTGTATTTTCCGCACTACGAAAACATAGCGTCCTTCCAGCGGGTCTCTGGGGGTATCTTTATGGTTAAATCTGAGTAGTGTCCCAGAGTTGCAGCCCTACAGAAACAAGGCCAGGGACCCCCAATGCCAACCATAAAGGGTTCAAAAGAAAAAGTGTGTGCCAGGGTGTGAGATGTGGGGACATGGGGAAGAGCAGGAAAGCATTTGTTTTGGGACCCTTTGCTCACTGTAAGATGATCCCAGTAGTCCTGTTTTGTATACCATACCACCATCCCAGCGATGTTCCCTGTGGCCAGTTTCCCATGGAATCCCCCCTTTTCAGCAAGGATCTAGCACAACAGACAGTTTTCCTTGTATGCCCAAAGAACGGCTTTATTGTGAACCAGTTTTTTGTCTTTCTTCTGCTGCAACTGGCTCACACAGAACCCACCCAAAGCAGGCAGAAGGCAGACCATGTGCTGGGGTTGCTACTCCTGCTCAGCGCTTGGACATTTTTCAAACTAGGAGGCTGTTGGGTTGGAGTTCAGGCTCGAATAATACAGCCCTGAACCCATAATAATTACAGTAATGTTGGCCTGTGAGGGAGAAGGACACATGGAATGACAGAGGAAAGGGGTTAGCTGGATATAGTTATTCAGTCCCACACAAAAGATTAATAATCAAGTTAGCCAGCCTGGGAGTGGGTCCCAGGGTGGTAGCCTGGGTAACAAACTGGCTGCACAACAGGACACAGAAGGTAATAGTGAATAGAACACATTCCGAAGAAAGGGGGGTTACTAGTGGAGTACCTCAGGGCTCAGTACTGGGTCCAATCCTCTTTAACATCTTTATAAGTGACATTGCAGAGGGTCTGGAGGGAAAGGTATGCCCTTGCAGATGACACAAATATCTGTAACAGAGTTGATACACAAGAGGGGTAGAAAAGATGAGAAGGGACTTGGCAAGGTTGGAGGAATGGTCAGACATATGGCAACTTAGATTCAATGCAAAGAAGTGCAAAGTAATGCACCTGGTAAACAAAATCCAGGAGAAAGAGTACACAATAGCAGGGAGGTACTAACAACAACAAAAATGGAAAGGACCTGGGGGTAGTCATATCAGATGACCTAAAGGTGGGTAAGCAATGTGAGAAGTCAGTAAGGAGAGCCAGGGGGATACTGGGATGCATAGGAAGGGGCATCCCAAGTAGAAAAAGGGAAGTGATTATCCCTCTATACAGACAGTTGGTGAGACCCCATCTGGAGTACTCTGTGCAGTTTTGGAGACCTCATCTACGCAAGGACATAGACAGGATGGAAGCAGTCCAGAGGAGGGCAACTAAAATGGTGCAGGGTCTACATCAGAAACCATATTAAGAGAGACTGACAGAGCTTAATATGTATACCCTTGATGAAAGGAGGGACAGGGGGGACATGATAGAAACGTTCAAGTACCTCAAGGGAATCAACAAAGTCCAGGAGGGTAGCATCTTTCAGAAAAAGAGATGTAAGAACTAGGTACAGTTTAAAGATAGAGGGGGATGGTCTAGGGTATGTGAGGAAATTCTTTTTCACGGAGAGAGTGGTGGATACATGGAACAGCCTTCTGAGGAGGTCAGTTGGTCTAAAACAGGGGAATTCAAACATGCTTGGGACAGACACAAAGCAATTATAGTGTGGGGTTGCAGGAAGCAGGCTGTTGGTTAACTAGAATCTGCAGCTTATCCAGTAGGTAGAGAAATGGGCAGACTGGGTGGGCCAAGTGGTCCTTTTCTGCCATCAAAGTCTATGTTTCTATGTTTCTATTTAAAAAGTTTAACCAGGAAATACATACTGAGTTTCTAACAGCCCATTTTCAGATGTGACCTGGGGGAAAGGGGGAGAGGAGATAAATCAATATAATAATAAAGTACAGAAGTCAAATGCTATTATACAGACAGACATTTGGAATCACAAATATTGGAGACAAATTAAGACTGAATGCAATTAAAAACAATATATTCACCTTGCGCGACGCCAGCGACCCGGATTCAGGAACGGACTCGGGACGCTGGTGGTTGGCAGGGGAAAGAGAGGATTGAGCATCCGTAGGGACTGCTCTCCTCTCCTGGGGTGGGTAGTGGGTTGGTGTCACTCTGCAGTGGCCTCTGGTGGAGACCAGGAGCAATGCAGAAGGCAACGCAAGGGGAACTGTGCAGAAAACCAGAAAATCCGCCTCGCAGCCAACCGGACGATAGCTACCGGTCTTCTGTTACTGCCGATGCCATGAAAGAGTCTCTCCACTTCAGCAGCACCCTGGGGACAAGTGTGTGCTGGTTGCCCCCCTGGTGCCTTCCCCCTCTGAGGAGGGGGACCCGCCCGGTGAAGGGTTATGTCCGGGTTACCTCAGGGGCAGCTGCGAGATGAATCCAGAGGGCCCAGGATGGGACAGGCAGAGCGAGTGAAGGACCTAGGCAGCCTGAAGGAGTGGTGGGTTGTGGGGCATGAGGGGTGAAAATACATTCAAAAAAAAAAAAAACACAACAATATATTATGTGAGAAGAAGGGGAAGGTAGTGAAGCAGCATGAAAACAGAGGAGAAGTAGAGAGGAAGAGGAGGACAAACAGTAACAAGTAGGGAGGGAGCTGTGTTCCTGCTTGCTGCTTGCCACATCACCACCGGTGAAGCCTCAAGCCGTGTGGTGAAAGTTCCGTGTGTCCCATCCTGAGCCCTCTGGATTCATATCGCAGCCACCCCTGGGGTAACCCGGACGTAACCCTTCGCCGGGCGGGTCCCCCTCCTCAGAGATTAATAAAGGAGAGGGGAGGTGGGCAGAGGGAGACAGTGAAAAGGCAAAGATACTGAATGAATACTTTTGCTCAGTATTCACAAAAGAAGATGAGAAGTTACCTAAACCAGACAATAGAAGCACTCTGGGTAGGGGGGTTGACACCAGTCCATTCACAGAAGAAGAGTCCTGAAAGAACTCCTAAAACTCAAGGTGGACAAAGCAATGGGGCCTGACGGATTCACCCCAGAATCCTAAAAAGAACTAAGGGAGGACCTAGTGACACCACTGACCATGCTTTTAACAGATCATGGCAGGATGGGGCGTACCTGAGGACTGAGGAGGGCAGATGCTATCTCTTCACAAAAGTGGAGCAAGGCAGAAGCAGGAAACTACAGACCTGTAAGTTTGACCTCAGTGGTAGGGAAAATGATGGAATCACTTCTGAAAGAAAGAATTGTTGAGTACCTAGAGGCCAGCGGGCACAGGACCCAAAGCAGCATGGATTTACAGCAGGAAGGTCATGTCAGACGAATCTAATTGATTTCTTTGACTGGGTGACCAAGGTAATAGACCAGGGAGGGGCTGTGGATATGGCCTACCTAGACTTTAGCAAGGCATTTGACACAGTCCCACACAAAAGATTAATAATCAAGTAGCCAGCCTGGGAGTGGATCCCAGGGTGGTAGCCTGGTAGCAAACTGGCTGCACAACAGGACACAGAAGGTAATAGTGAATGGACACATTCCTGAAGAAAGGGGGTTACTAGTGGAGTACCTCAGGGCTCAGTACTGGGTCCAGTCCTCTTTAACATCTTTATAGGTGACATTGCAGAGGGTCTGGAGGGAAAGGTATGCCTCTTTGCAGATGACACAAAGATCTGTAACAGAGTTGATACACAAGGGGGGGGGTAGAAAAGATGAAGGGACTTGGCAAGGTTGGAGGAATGGTCAGACATATGGCAACTTAGATTCAACACAAAGAAATGCAAAGTAATGCACCTGGGAAACAAAAACCTAGGAGAAGAGTGCACAATAGCAGGGGAGGTACTAACAACAACAAAAATGGAAAGGGACCTGGGGGTAGTCATATCAGATGACCTAAAGGTGGGTAAGCAATGTGAAAAGTCAGTAAGGAGAGCCAGGGGGATACTGGGATGCATAGGAAGGGGCATCACAAGTAGAAAAAGGGAAGTGGCTATCCCTCTGTACAGGCAGTTGGTGAGACCCCATCTGGAGTACTGTGTGCAGTTTTGGAGACCTCATCTACGCAAGGACATAGACAGGATGGAAGCAGTCCAGAGGAGGGCAACTAAAATGGTGCAGGGTCTGCAGCAGAAACCATATGAAGAGAGACTGAGAGAGCTTAATATGTATACCTTTGATGAAAGGAGAGACGGGGGACATGATAGAAACGTTCAAGTACCTCAAGGGAATCAACAAGGTCCAGGAGGGTAGCATCTTTCAGAAAAAGAGATGTGTAAGAACAAGGGGGCACAATTTAAAGATAGAGGGAGGACAGCTCAGGGGTAATGAGAGGAATTTTTTTTTCACAGAGAGAGAGTGGTGGATACATGGAACAGCCTTCCTGAGGAGGTCGTTGGGTCTAAAACAGTGGGGGAATTCAAACATGCATGGGACAGACACAAGGCAATTATAGTGGGGGTTCGCAGGAAGTAGGCTGTTGGTTAACTAGAATCTGCAGCTTATCCAGTAGGTAGGGAAATGGGCAGACTGGGTGGGCCAAGTGGTCCTTATCTGCTGTCAAAGTCTATGTTTCTATGTATGCCCATCCGAGTGCCACGGAGGCGAAAAGTCAGCCACGGCCAGTTTTCATCACTCTCTTGCCATGGAGTCCTGAACTACTGAGAGAGTGGCCAAAAAACTACTTGCTGCGGTGCCATGTTGAATCTCACGGAAACTGAGAGAGTTGGTGTGGTGACCTCCAGGATCGCTGAACTGCGCATGTCACGGTCACCAGCACCCAAATGACTGGAATCTTGGTGCAGAGGAGAGTCGTGTCTGATTGGTGCAATTCCACAGCCACTTTCCTCTGGCCAATCAGAGTGGCTGTTCCTAGAGATTTGGGAGGGCTCGCGGTGGAAAGTGAGTCACTTGAGCTGCAGTGTTGATAGGGAGAGGATGTGTTAGTAGTTCGGCACTCCTGAAAATGATTTTACACACAATTTTTCTACTTTTCCAGCCTGATTTAGTATATTAGGTAGGTAGGGAAGCAAATGAGAGAAACCAAATGTAGATGATTTGTTTTAAAAACAGGGATAAATCTACTTGCGTGTGGGTGCTCTGAGCCATAAAAAAGCAGATAGACGGTGGGGGGGGGGAGGGAAGCAGTTTCTCTATAAAATGATAAAAGATGATTAGCAGGCTGCTCTTGAAAGGCAGTAAACAGAGAGAATCAGAGGGGGGATATACCAGTGGGGACCTCTGTGTACAAAACAAATAGAAAACAGAAAAGGTGGATGAAAAAGAAAAGAACTGAGACCACAAAGAAGGGGGGAATAAAGGCACATAATGTTTCTGTGCAACAGACTATAGGATTTAAAGAAGCCTGACAGTGTAAACCAAAAACACATAAATGATCAGAGAGGGGATTTAAGAATATTTTGAGAGCTGTGAGAGAAAAAATAGATTAATGAAAAGATAATAATTAGGAACAGATAAAAAACTGGGCACGCAATTGACTGTGCAACACCATATGAAAGATAAGGCTGAAGAAGCCCCTGAAATAAAGGGAGATCACATGTATACACTGCTGTGACAAATTATATGGCACGAAGTAAAAGGAGTAGGAAATTATAACACAGGAGCAAGCTACTGGAGAAGTCAAAGTTTGAAAATAAATAATTGAAGCAGGGTAACAACAACTGGTGGCACAGAGATTGTTGTGCAACATTATATGATGTGAGAAGCAAAAGCCCCTGAAATAAAGGAAGACATGACAGATTATATGTCAGAGAAGTAAAAGCAGGGTGTAATGGGCACGGCCACCTGTTACAGTCAACCCACCAAAATTAAAAGAAAATAAAGGACTTGCCTGCCGCAGGGTGCCTGGGTAGGAGTCCGAGGGGGTGAACGCCGGTGCACCTGTAAAAAACAAAGCGAGAAAAGGGGTCACAAAGGATCAGTAGTTCTTTAGGGGTCCAGCAGGGTAGAAGGGACAGGGTAGGAATAAAAATAAATACTTATCTGATAGGCCAGGGCCCTCATCCTGTTCAGACCTGTGAAAAAAAGAAGAAAAAAAAGAGACAAAAAGGTTAGAAAGTTAAAGTAAACTGTAAAAGGAAGAGACAGAAGAAAGAGAGAGTGAGGTTTGGGGAAGGGGGACTCAGAAAAAGCCCCTGTGCCCCTTGTGGTGGCCAAGTAGCCAGGTGGGCTAGTGGGCAAGTGTGGGGCTAGTAGCCCTTTTGTTAAAGTAGCCAGGTGGCTAGTGTGTGCTTGTGGGGCTAGGAAATGCCCTGCGGTAGAGGGAGGCCAAGTTTAAAAAGAGGTAGCCTTGGTGGTCTAGGGGCTACAACCCAGTAAAGGAGGGCAGCACTGGTTTTAAATAAATTTTAAAACCCCTTCCCTGGGGTTTAGTGGAGTCCCTGTGCCCTTTTAGCACTCTGGCCACTAGTTTTATGGCAGCTGCAGGCAGGAGAGCAAGTTGGGCTGCAGGGGCAGCCAGCAGTTAGCGCGACCGTGGTAGTAGAGTGCCTGCGGGTACGCCAGCACTCCCAACCCACACGGAGCACAGGCTGCAGCCTACTCCAGTCGGGGGGACAGCAGGAGTCAGCGGGAGGTGGAGGAGGCATGTAGAGGAACCGCCTCCCCTCCACCCTCCCAATTGCCACAAAATCCGGTGGCAAAAATTTTAATTTAGATATGCCCTATGGGGCTTAAGGAGGCAGTAGAGGAGTAGTAGAGCAGCAAGGATGCTGCTATTAAGTTAAGCTGCTCCATGGCATTAGAGAGAGCTGGGAGGGCTTAAGGAGGAGCAAGAGTGAACAGCAAGGGCAATGCTGCTCAGTGGAGCCGCTCCGCGGCATGAATTGCAAAGCCTAGGGGGGGGAGGTAGGAGCAAGAGAGCATCAGGGGCCGCATGCAAAAGCCGCACCACAGCTAGATAAATGGCAGAGGGGCCAAGATTTTTAAATAATTATTTTAGCACCTGTGGGGCGCAGGATCAGAGAAGAGCTGAGAGCTCCCCGAGTGGGAGGGGAAAATAAAATGACACCGCACAGTGGCTGCTGGAGAGCCCTGAGGGCTGTAATTGAAACTGGGGGGCAGCAGAACAAACAGGGAGAGCAGCAGAGAATAGAGAGGCAATTTCAGGCTATGAAAGCCTACAAAGAAGCAACAAAGCCCAGGAGAGGCTAAATAAATTATATATGTAAAAATATAAATGGCTACCTAGGGGCAGAAGCAGGCAGTCCTCCAGGTAGCATCAGGCAGGGCATGTTGGGATCATGTTGGCTGACTGGGACATATCTAGGACATCCTGACGTCAGCACAGGAGGCAGGATCAGCCAGATTTATTAAAAAGAGTGTGGGGGGGTGCATTTCGGTAGCTTCTGATGGGAAAACACCAAATTAACTTAAAAAAAGAGTGAGGTAGGGTAGCTGGGGAATCACCAGTCCTATTTAACCACTTCATATTTTCTGTTTGCCACCTCAAAGAAGGGGGTATTCAGGGCATTTAAAGTGGGGCAAAGACAGCAGTTGGGAGGAGCATCTCGAGACATCCTGCTTCTAGGGGTGCTCGAGCTCTCTTCTAATTGACTGCCAGAAGCATTGGCAGTAAAATCAACCAATCAGGTGCCACGTAGGGTGGGCAAAAAGGCTGGGATGAGTAGTTTGAGGTGGATTTTCTCTCTCCTCCTTGAGAAGCTGACAGGAGTGCTGTGGAAGGGCTCGGCCACAAGCAACTCCTCTGAAGAGAAAAAAAAGCAGAAATACAGGGAAAGTTTAAAATGACAGGGTAGATAGGGGGCTACCACTGCCTAGATAGAAATAAGTTTTAGTCAGGAAAAGCAAGTTAATAAATTAGTTGCATAAGTGTTTGGATGCTGGCAACTAATCCAAAGGAGTGAGAAGATATCCCAGTAGTTTTTCCAGAAAATCAAAACACCTGCAGAAAGTTTTTTTATTTTATAGTTTAAAGTCTAGGGAGGTTTCACCTTTGACCAAGGACCGAAGAAGATCAATAGTGCAGCAGAACTATGTCCTCCCCTGTCTCCTTTACCTTTTTCAAAACATTTCCTCCCCCTTCCATCTATTTTAGGTTCTGGGATAAACTACTTACTAAGTTTATATGGGGCAAACAGTGTCAGAGTTCGCCTCTAAATCTTTCAGCCGTCTGTTGCCCAGGGGGGAGCGAATTTACCTAACCTTAAACTATGTCCAGGCAGCATTCCTTCGTACCCTCATTAACTGGCTGACAGATAGCTTTACGGTGCCTTGGAAATCTTTGTCGTTCACTTTAAATAATATGTATGATATTTCCGCCCTTTTCTCTTCTACTGGTAATACACCTTCACTGAGACTTTTCTCTCAAATAACACCCCATACCCTCCAGGTCTGGTACGGGTTAAGAAATAGACTAGCAATTAGGCCAATATATGATCTTTGCAAAACCATCTCAAAGGATGATCTTTTCCAGCCTTCTCACATGGATCTGGCTTTTCCCACTGGCACAAGTCTGGCCTGTCACACCTCTTCCAGTTCTTGGACGACAGGGGTGTCATACCCTTTGATAAAGTCCAATATGAACTCCGAGGTACAGATTTTATTTTAGATACCTCCAAGTGAGGAATCACAGACTTCACCACCAGACGTTAGTTGCTAAATGTCCTACTCCAACCCCACCTTTGCTAAACGTTTTTATAGATTCCATTCATGGGAACCAAAGTAACCACCTTATAGGGAACATATATAAGGCACTCCGAGACCTATTGGGAGACTCTACACAATCAATATTAGAGAAATGGAACAATGATTTAACATCAGAGGTGCAATTTTCCAACTGGATTGCTGCAACCTTGCTGGCCATTAAAGTGACTTCATCTTCTTTTTGGCGGGAATTTTCCTGGAAAATACGAATCAGATATTTCCGTGCTCCGGCAATCCTCACTAAATTTCTCCCAGCCACATATGGCCGTTGTTGGAGACAATGTGGATGTACCTTGGCTCAACTGGGCCGTATTTTATGGCACTGTCCCTTTTTAATGCAGTTTTTGTGTGGCCTCCAGTTGGAGCCATCTATTTGTTTAGGGGAATTAATAGAATTGACGGGGGAAATTTTACTGCTCTCTGTATACCCAGACCACTCTCCCACATGGAGCAAAATGCTGTTGCCAATATTTCTAATAGCGGTCAAAAAGGCCATTACCAGGAAATGGATGTCTCAACAAATTCCTTCCATCCAGGATTGGAGATCCATTATGCTGGACATTTACCAGATGGAGAGTCTTACGGCAATGCTCCAAGATCGCATTCAGGGCTTCAGATCCAAGTGGCAGGGTTGCATACTTTATTGCTCAAGGATAGATTCATCTTTTGTACCCTAATAATGTTTAATTACAAGTTTTGCTAGACTTGGGGCCAGATGCTCTGGGGGAAGTAAATCAAACCTTTGGGAACTCCAACCATGAATATGTAACGTGAGTAAATAATTGTACTCTGTGACCATTCAGTATGATTCATGTAATACTTTATAAAGATGTATGTGTGTATGAAAATATTTACTAAACATAAAAAAAAAAAAAAAGAATGCAGCAGAACTCCACAAGGACAACACCTCATCCATCCCGCCATGGCAGCATCGCAGAAGGAACTGCGGCATCCTTCTGAACTTTGCCTTTTTTGGGTTTGAGGTACCATGAACTGTGGGGAATTAAAAAATAGACTGAATTGTGTCCAGGACTTTCACTGAACATCTCGGGGGTGGGGGTGAAAACTGTTGTGATACAAAAGGTGTTAGCAGATTTGTCAGGGAAGAAATGTATGTTTTTATGTGCAAATGTGATCACTGTTTAGGCAGCGCAGCTATGTTTCTAAGCAATTATTGTGTCATTGACAGAGCCATGAATGAAACAAAGGAAAACAGTATTTTATAGCCTGATAAATATAATGGCTCTCATGTTTGAAAGAGAATTCTCCCTCATAGTATTTCTTCAGCACTGATATTATTGTTGAATAGTTTTCTAGCCCTAAACTGGTATCTGCCAGCCTTGTGACTAGCCTACCTTGCAGCTCGCCGGACTCCACCACCCAGGTAGGTGAAAGCAAGGTACGGGCAGGTGTTATAGTTGTGAAGCAGGATAACAACAACTGGTGGCACAGAGATTGTTGTGCAACATTATATGATGCGAGAAGCAGAAGCCCCTGAAATAAAGGGAGACAAGACAGATTATATGTCGGAGAAGTAAAAGCAGAGGATACAAGACAGAAGCAAACTGAAAGGAAAATTAGAAATACAGAGCAAAACACAATTAGGAAATGGGGATTAGGGCACATGAAGAAATCTGAGAAAAGCAGAACTCAAACCCAAAAAGTCTATAAATATTTTGAGTGATGTACAGATAGAAAAAGTTCTGAAGACAAAGTGAAGCAGGAAAAGTGATTGTGCAACTTATGAGACACCCGAGAAGCAGAAGCCCCTGAAATAAAGGGAGACAACAATGAAGTAAAAGCAGGGGATAGCTGAGAAGCAAGCCTGAAAAGTCAGAAAAAGTACTGAGCAAAACACAAAACGACAATAAATGTGAGAAAGGTTAGGCAGGAATAAACCAAACAAGCAGAGCAGAGTGCCAAATGAAAGGAGAAGCACAAGGCAGGGTAGATAAGTGGATGAGCAGTATAGACAGTATCTAAGGACAGGCAGAGAAGCAGGAGGAGAAGACAGATTATAAATGAAAATTGGGTACCTACCATAATTCTTGATCTTCTTGTACATCTTCACCATTCATCACTGGTGTGTATATGCCAGAAGCGCTATGACTCTGTGGGAGCTATTAGCTTTTTTGTTTGGGGGAGGAGACTGCGCCAAGGCTGGCACCACCCAAGAGGATGACGCACGGCGTGATGCTCAAGCGTTAGCCAGTAACCCACCTCAGTTCTGTCTGCCAGAGAGAGTGAAATTAGTAATAGAGAAAAGGAAGGAGGGTTGGGCAAGGGAGCCCGAGAGACAGTAAAAGGAAAAAATATAAACAGAAAGGAGAAAAAGGCAACATAGAAGGAGAGGGGAGGCTACCTGAGGGTGTGGCATTGGGGGCACCAACCACTGGCAGTCCTAGGGATTAGAGAAGTAGGAAGTGTCAGGAAGAAGAATAAGGGATAGCAAAGAGATTAGAGCCCCTTCACCACCCTACTCTCTTCAGGGAGGGAGAGTCAGGGCTGCCTCCACCCTTACCTTCACAGAAGCTCTTCAAGGGGGAAAAGAAAAAAAAATTGGGCATGTCTCGACAGAGAGAGGCTGGGCTGAGCTAGCCCCAAAAAACTAATCCCAAGGAGGAGAGGGAGGCTCCTGGCCAATTCCCTAGAGGGTAGGTTGCTAGGGTCCCTGGAGATGTCCTAGGGCACTGGAGTTCCGCCCCAGGACAAACAACCTCTTAATAGAATTTTACATCCAGGAGATGTTATTTTGAACTGATCCCTAGCAAGGCAAGGAAGAAGGAATCCTGGAGGGTGAGGCACTGCCTTAGGACAATCAAAGGTTCATGGAAAACATATGGGGGGGATCCTTGTGTTTTCCTCTGCCACTTTTTTTTTTTAATGCCCACCAGATCAAGATGCTCGGATGGACCAACTTTCGTCTTGAGACAAGACAGAAGAGACAGTGAGAGAAGAAAAGATCCAAGGAGCCCCCCTCACTGTAAGGCAAAGGAGACCCCACTTGACCTCCCCTCCTACAAGGAGAAGAGCTCCTGAAGGAGAAGAAATGATAAGCAAGGCTTACCAAAAAGGTCCCCACAGAGGAGAGAGCAAACAGGGAGGAGGTACTGTGCAGAGGTTGAGGCACCAGAGGTGAAGGTGGGTGGGGAAGCAGTGATGAATGGTGAAGATATACAAGAAGATCAAGAATTTCAGTAGGTACGTAATTTTCATATCTTCCTGTATGTATCTTCACCATTCATTACTGATGAGTGAATACCAAGCCCCCCAAAGGGGACCTGACACGTCCCTGAGGGTAGATCTTCTCTCAGCCCTTTGTGGGGGAAAAACACAGGGGAGAAGCCCCTTACAGGCCGGGAGAGGCCAGAGACTGGTCAGGGTGAGACGGAGACTCCTGAGACCTGGGAGAAGGAAGGCGCTCCGCCAATTCCCGTCTCACCCTGCAGGAGACAAAATGGTCTCCTTGGAAAGAGGAGGCAATCGCCCTACCCCGGGCCAAGGGTGACAACCTGGAAAGGCAAAGCCATGCTGCCCGTCACACACAGACTGCAGATCCTGCCAACCTAGATGCTATCTCATTAGCATCATAAGATGCTCTGGAGAGATGCCCCGCTAGCTCTAGGCCAGAAGCAGAAAGACAGATGGCCTGCCTGGTTGCCTCCGTATCAGGCAAAGAGGCTAGGAGCCGTCCCAGCACCACCTGTAAGTGTCTAGAGTAGACAGCTATATGGGCCTGATGCACCGAAATACATAAAAGGAGACACGCAGAGGGAAAAATCCTTCTCCCCCAGTGGCTGAACTCAGCCAAGTCAGACCCCGGGGGCGGTTGTGTCTCGGGTGACGATGCCCAGAAGGGATATCCAACAACTCTATCCCAGAAGTGGGATAAGGCATGGAGCCCGGAGACCCCAGGGGTGCACAATACCTGCACTGGTAGTCCCTAGTGGCAGGAGCGGGGGTATCTGGAGACTGCCAAATGCAATGGGATGCTTCCTGAAAAGGAATAGGCCACAGAGGGATGACAATATTCTCCAAAGAAAACACTCCCAGGAGAGCAAGCGTTGCATGGGCATGATCGTGGCCTCCGAGAGGGGAAATGTGGAGTTCCTCCATCAACCTTGACAAGAACCGCTGATAGCTGGTGGTATCAGCATCTGAGGACAAGTGGACCGAGGCATCTTCTTCCTCAGGGGAGGAAGAGAAGCTCGGTTCAGGAGAGAGTGCAGCTAGGGGTTGTGGTCTAAAAATGACCCGGTCCAGAGCTCTAAGGAAGCGAGGAAAAGCTGCAGCCGAACCCCTGAACTGGTCCCATGACAAGGGCCCCATAGGGTCCAAAATACCTGGGAGAGCAGATGGTCTGAGCAGAGGAGCTGAAGGAGAAGAGAAGACTGGCAAACCAGAGGAGGATCCCTGCTAGGGCTTCGGGAACATTTGCATGACCCCTTCGGGAAGGTGGGGCTGTGCAACAAACCCACAGGAGGTCACACAACCGTGCAGGTGCAGCCCAAGTGGTGTCCTAAAGAAGAAGCCCCTATGAGGAGATCTGCGGTCTATTCCCTATGTGCTGGCCCCAACCCCACCAGATGCAGGCCCTCCTGCTGGAGGAAAGTGAAAATGCAAGGGATCAGCATTGTGGCTCCTACCAGAGCCACCAGCAGTTCTGACAGAAGACACCCGGGCCATCCCAGGCACTCCCAAGTCCTCCCCTTCAGAAAAGGACCTGCTCCTCTTCTGTCCCAGTTGCACTGAGGGGGACAACCCTGAAGGAGTCATAGGTGAGGGCACCAAAGGACAGCGGCAGATCAAGGGAGTCTTCCTGACCGCACAGGGTGGGCCAGGGCACTGGAGGACAGTGGCAGATTAGGGGAGCATTCCTGGTAGCATGGAGTGGGCCAGGGTGAAGCCAGCAAGGTGGAGGACCAGGGGGATTTTCTCCCGCACCACTAACCTCGGCCCCGACCTCTATTAAATGCCCGGGGAGGGCGGAGCAAAAGCATCAGGAAGGATGCCATTGGTGGACAGCAAACAAGTGAGAAGGAGCTGTGCACTTTACCCAAAAAACTGGATGGAGTAGGACTTGGAGGAGGAATGAAGATCTGCTCTTAAGCTCACTGCTGGAAGGGGGGGGTGATCTGGGTGGTAGATGGGCACCTTGACCATGCTCTGGGTAAGGAATTTTCAAATTGCTTTGTAAGGAAAGTTTTTGTGACTTGCAGTGTATACATAGTCTTTAACATGCTTGTAAAAGGCAGTCTTAATTTGGCAGCCAGCCCAGCGGGCATGGGGGGGGGCCTGCGGGCTCTGGTATTGCTAGGTCAGTTACGGATGGGGCAGCCAACTTGGAGGGAAATGGGGCAGGGACCACAGATCCTGAGGGCTGGAATCTTTGGAAGGGTAGTGTCTGTGCAGCATCCGGGGCGGCCATGGCACTAGCCATGGCCTGGAGGATGGGGACTGTATGGTGTGCAAACGGTGGGCACATCTCGAGGAGGAGGTTAGGGGGCTAAGTTGGGTGTCAGGTAGGGTGGGGAGGGAGAAAACAAAATGGGATCTCGGGTGGGAACGAGTTGAGGAGAGGGCAGTTGGGGGAATTATGGGAGAAGAGAGGTGGGTTCGGGGAAGCTTCCAGTAGGGGTGAAAGCAGATAGAAGAAGGTTGGCATGAGCTCATGGGACCAGGCTACCTTAGAGGGGGGTGATGGAGTGGGCCCTAGAGGGAGGAAGGGCACACCGGGGAAGTGGGAAAGGGGGGGCTCTGAGAAAAATAGGAATCAGGGGGCCTGGCATGAGTTAGGAGAAATAAGGCACATGGACCAGAAAGGAGCTTAGGAGGACAGAGCAGGGTTATGGTCAAAGGGAGAGTGAGCCAGCTGGGGGGGGCAGGACATTTAGCATTGAGAATAACAGATTCACACCCTGGCACTGGCAAAGAATGGAGAGAGGGAGTTACCTGGAATCGAGGGTACTCCGGAAGAGGGAGATAAGAGCGGGATGGCAACAGGCTCAGAGGCAGATGGGAGTGGGATGGCAACAGGCTCAGCAGACGGGGAGGCAGAGGAGTTACTCCACAGCATAGAGTCTCTGGGAGGTGAGGATATGAGAGATCTGGTAGGAGGGAGGTGAGGGATGGAAGACAGAACACTGTGGGAGTGAACGGGAATGGCAAGGAAGGGGGAGCTTCGAGTGAGGAGACCCTGGGATGGGTGGAGGTGGAGGAGCTACTATGGGACAGGAGTGTGTTGCGAGGGGTTGGGGTTTTGCAGGGAGGCAAGGGAAGCGGGGGTAATATGGAGAAAGGAGAGATGGGGCCAATAGGAACCCCAGGACCAGTGGGGTGGGGGGCCCTTGACCCTGGAGGGAACATGGTGATGAACCCGGGGGCAGAGGGAAGACTGCTAGTGGTAGAGGAGGAAGGGCCTGTGAGGGGCAAGAGGTGGGGGCAGGGGGGAACCCTTGTCCTGGGAGGATAAGGGGATGGACTCAGGCACAGTAGGTGGCAGGGAAGTGGTCGGGGCTGTGAGGAAAAAGAGCGGGGGGGCCCTTCACTCCTGGGGGAAATATGGGGATGGACCTATGTGTCATTGCAGGAGCGGAAGTGGCCAGGGGAGACAGGTCAGAGAGGAGTAGGGGCTGGAGTGGTGGGGACAGCACAGAAATTGGCATAAGGGGGAGGGAAGAGGACATTAAAAGAACTGACGTGGTGAGCAACCAGGGTTGCAAGTAGGCCTAGGGAAAAGGAGGTGGCAAGAGTGCTACTTTTGGGTTACTCCATGATTAGGGGGATCAGATGGGGGGGAGGGGGGAGATGGAGACCTCTTGTGGTGTCAAGACCAGGAGTATACCTGGCTTGACGGTGCACAAGTCCAAGCACCTGAGCTTTGCTCTGGTGAGGGAGTGTGGTGGGACCCCTAACATCTTAGTGTACCTGGGAACAAACGATAGAGGGGAAGAGTGAACTGGAGATACAGGCTAGGTTCAGAGAGCTAGCCAGGGTCTGTCAGGACGTGGGGTGATCGGTCTCCTTCTCAGAGATCCTACCAGTGCCTAGGGAAATTGTGAAGGATAAGCAGAAAATAAGGGAGGTGAATGTATGGCTCAGGGAATGGTGCTAGGGCAGGGGGTATGGGTGGGGGGGACGGACCTGGGAGGACAAGGAACTGTACGCTAGGGACAGGCTCCACCTTAGCTCAGACGGGAAGGAGATCCTGAAGCTTAAACTGGCAGGGTTCATCCACTCCAGGTGGCGTTTAAACTTGTGAAAGGGGAGGGTGGGACTCCCTGACAGGCCAAGCCTAGAGCAACCAGGACCTCTCCCACAAGAGGGGGAAGGGGGTACAGATTAGGTACACTCAATTTTGCAGGAGGAGGTCCTTGTACGCAGGGACCCAGGAGCCGTCAGGGCAGGGGAAGGGGAGTAGGTGGGCACATTGGAGGTGGTCCTGACTAAAGCCTGAAGCATGGGGAACAAGATGCCAGAGCTACAGGCGCTGTTGTTAGATGGTGGGGTGGATGTGGCAGCTGTCACTGAGACCTGTGCTACTTCCAAACATGACTGGGACCTAAACCTACCAGGATTCACCACGTGCAGAAGGGACAGGCCAGAGGAAAGGGGGGTAGCTTTCAACATTAAGGAGGGATTAGGGATAATCAAGGTTGAGGAGGCAGGGGATCAGGTGGAGGCCTTATGGGTCACCCTACAGGCTCCGGGGGGAAAGCAGGTGAAGATGGCTGTGGTATATAGATCACCCAGGCTGGGGAAGGAACAGGAGGAGGGCCTGGTGGCGAACCTTAGTCACCAATGTGGAAGGGGTGAGGGCAGAACAGTGGTACTGGGGAATCTGAATATGCCAGGAGCAGATTGGGGGACTAGGATATCCTTATTGGGCAAGTAACAGCGCCTGCTGGACATCTTCCAGGATGCGGTTCTTGCCCAGCTGGTGACAGATCCAACACGGGGGGAGGGGGTAGTGTCCTGCATGTGGTCCTGGCAGATGTTGAGCTCATCAGGGACCTAACAGTTGGGGACCCACTGGCAGGAAGTGATCATGCCACAGTCTGGTTCTCCATGGACCGGGGTAGACCACATAAAAATGTTGGTGGTAGATTTTAGATGGGCAGACTTCGGGGAGATGGAGAGGATCATCAGGGGTCACCTGGATGAGATCAGGTCAGGTACGGCAATGAGGCCCAGTGGGCAGTTATAAAGAACAAGCTACTGGAGACCACTAAGGTCTGCATGAGGCAGAGGCGCAAGTGGGGTAGAGCTAAGAAGCTGAGCTGGTGGACAAGAGAGGTCCAGGAGATGGTGGAGGGGAAAAAAAGGCAGCTTATAACCGATACAAATATTCTCGGGGGGGATAGATCCAAGGGAGACTATGATAGGACAGCCAAGAGGGTCACCAGGGTGGTGAGGTCAGCTAGCCTGGGGCAGAACTGAGATTGGCACAGGGGATTAGAAGGGGGGGAGGGTCTTTAGGTATATCAGAGAAAGAAGAAAAGGGAACGGGCAAATTAGTACACTTCAGTCAGGGAGTGGGTGGGTAGAGAAGGCAGGGAAGCAGAAGGAGGTACTAAATATTTTTTTTGCCTCAGTCTTCACCAGGGAGGATGGGGGGGAGGTGGCACTGCAAGGGGAGGGAGTAGGGGGACAAGCAGATGTAGTAGCGGCAATAGATGAGAAAATCCCCATTGGGAGAGTATGGGAAGCACTCAAGGCCTTAAGAGCAGACAAGGCACCAGGCCCAGACGAGATCTATCCCAGGGTGCCCAAGGAGCTGGCTGATACATAGATACATAGACAGTGTCGGCAGATAAGGGCCTATGGCCCACCTAGTCTGCCCATTTAAGCTTGTAAGTTCAGTTTGTTTTCCTAGAAATCTATTTCCCCTTACCCCTGACCTCTAGAATTCCTTTATGTCTATCCCATGCATTCTTAAATCCCGTGATTGTTTCAGCCCCCACCACTTCCTCTGGCAGGGTGTTCCACTTGTCCACCACCGTTCTGTGAAGAAATTCTTCTCATGTTTCCTCTGAATCGTCCCTCCTCCAACTTCATCCCATGCCCTCTAGTCCTGAAACATCTTTTTGCTTAAAAATAGTGTTTTCCTGCACCCTGTTCCTCCCTGTAAGATACTTGTCACGCCTCTATCATATCCCTCTCCCTCCTCTCCTCCAGGGAGTACATGTTCAGTTCCTTCAACCTGTCTTCATAGGATTTGTGATGCAACCCATGCACCATCTTTGTTGCCCTCCTCTGAACCTTCTCTACCCTGTCTATGTCCTCACGTAGGTATGGTCTCCAGAACTGTACACTGTACTCCAGGTGAGGCCTCACTAGTGTCTTGTATAGCGGAATTATGACCTCCCTTTTCCTGCTGGTGATGCCCCTGCCTATACATCCCAGCATCCTATTTGCTTTACCTGATGCCTTGTCACACTGTTTCTCACCTTGAGGTCATCAGAGATGACAACCCCAAGATCCTTTCCTGCTTGGTGCATGCTATATCCTCACCCCCAACTGATATATTGTGCCAGGGTTTTGTGCCCCATATGCATTATCTTGCACTTCTTTGCATTGAATTTCAACTGCCAAACCCTTGACCATTCTTCAAGTTTCTGCAGGTCCTTCTCATTCTGTCTACACCCTCTGGTGTGTCTACTCTGTTACAGAGCTTTGTGTCATCAGCGAACAGTGAAATTCTGCCTTCTATATCCTGTGCAATGTCACTGATGAAGATGTTGAATAGGACCGGTCCCAGCACTGATCCCTGTGGCACCCACTGGTCACTCTTCCTCTGTGGAGTGACAGCCATTTACCACCACCCTCTGTGTCCTGCCACCCAGCCAGTTACCTACCACCACACTACTGTCCTGCCCACACCCATATTCCCCAGTTTGTGTAATAGTCTTCTATGTGGCACAGTGTCAAAGGCCTTGCTGAAGTCCAGATAGGCCATGTCCACTGCCCTCCCCTGATCCACCTCCCTAGTCACCCAGTCAAAAAATTCAATGAGGTTGGTCTGACATGACCTCCCCCTGGTGAAACCATGCTGCCTTGGGTCCTGTAGTCCATTGACAACCAGATGTTCCACCAATCTCTCCTTCAGTAGTGCTTCCATGATCTTTCCCACTTTTGTATAAGGGGACTACATCTGCTGTCCTCCAGTCTTTGGGTACCTCCCCTGTTTCCAGTGATTGGCTGAACAGGATAGCCAGAGGTTCAGCCACCACCTCTCTTAGTTCTTTAAGGACCCTGGGGTGCACCCCATCTGACCCCATTGCTTTGTCAACTCTTATTACTTCCAGTTCCTTCAGGACCCTTTCTGTAAAGGGACTTGTGTCCATTTCTGCACCATTCTCACCCCTTGTATCCTTCAGACCCATTACCCCTCTTCCTTAGTAAAGACTGAGCAGAAATACCTGTTCAATATGTCAGCTTTACTGTTGTCATCCTCCACGCTGCTCCCATCCTCCCCTTCAGTCTAACTATCCCTCCCTTGTCCTTCTTTTTCACTTATGTACCTGTAAAAGGTTTTGTCCCCTTAACCACTGATTTTGCAATGTGTTCTTCTGTCTGAGCTTTGGCTTCCTTTACTGACTTCCTGCCTCCCTTTGCTTCTCCTGGTACTTCTCCCATCCCTTCTGCCTGTGTCTTTTGTATTGCCTGAATGCAGTCTTTTGGCTTTCACTTTCTTTGCTACCTCTTTGGAAACCATAATGGTCTCCTTTCTTTCCTCTTGCTAACCTGCTTAATGCATAATTCTGTTGTTCTTATAATCCCCATTTTAAATACTGCCCACTGTTCCTCAATCCCTGATTCCTGTCCCATTCCCTTAATGCCTCTTTCAAGCATCTCCCATTTTCCCAAAGTCTGCCCCTAAAATCCAGGATACGTGTTTTTGTGTGGTTTGGTTCTGCTCTTCTGTGATTTCAAACCACAATGACTGGTGGTCACTGTTACCCAGGTGCTCCCCACTGTTACCCCCATCACACTGTCCCTGTTTGTGAGCACAAGGTCCAGTATTGCCTTCTGCCGAGTTGGTTCCATGACCAGTTGCTTGAGGAAGGCACCCTGAAGGAGTCCAGGATAAATCTGCTCCTAGTTGATGCTGCTGCTGGGATGCTCCAGTCCACATCTGGTATATTGAGTCTCCAACCAGTACTACCTCACCCTTGTCAGCCATCCTTTGGATGGCTAGCATCAACTCCTATCTGTTTCTTCCTCCTGGGCTGGTGGTCTATAGACCACACCTGTGCGGATGGCTGGCCCCATTTTCCTTTCCAGCTTAACCCACAGTATCTCTCCCATTTTGTTCCTCCTGGATCTGTGTGGCCCTTATGTCATTTTTTCATACAGTGCCACCTCCTCCCTTCCTGCCTGCTCTGTCTCTTCTGAATATGTTGTAGCCAGGTATGGCCATCTCCCAGTCATGGTTATCATTACACCAGGTTTCAGTGATGGCCACAATGTCCAGGTCTGACTGTACCATGACAGCCTCCAGATCTTCCATCTTGTTGCTAAGGCTCCTGGCATTTGCACATGGCTTTCCATGATTTGACCCCCTAGACTGCTTCACTCTTCTACTCCAGCCCCTTCCTTGGTTGTCATTTATCCCTGGTTCTCCTTGCTGTCTGCCCTTCTGCTGAATTTTGCCCCTTTTCTGCTTATCCACCTTTGGACACTAATCTCCAACTTTTGCACACTGCTTTGCAGAGATAGCCACCCTCTGGTTCACTGGTTCCATTACTAGCTGTGGGGGTGAGCAAGTAGGTACCATCCTTGCTGGCCTGCCACCCTTTTTTGCTAGTTTAAATGCTTGTCAATGTAGCATTTAAACTTATCATTGAGTGCTTGATTCCTCCAGGATGGATGCAGGCCGTCAGGCTTGAACAAACCTCCATCCTCCAGATGGGTCCCCAGTCGCCAATGAATCCAAACCTTTCTCACAGCACCAGTTCTTCAACCATGAGTTAAAGTTCCTGGTGCATGCACTCCTATGCTCTCCCTTGCCTCTCACAGGAAGTACTTCTGAGAAAGTGACAGAAGTAGCTACTGGCTTGAGACCCCTCCCCAGTTTCCTAAACTCTTCCTGAACTTCCTTTGGCTCCCCATTTGCCAAGTCATTAGTACCTAGGTGGATAATGACATCCAGCTCACCCTCCTGTCTTGCCTTCCAGTGATCCCCAGTATCTTCCTTCCATCCCTCCATGCCGTGGCACCTGGTAGGCACCTCACCTCCTGTCCTCCCCTCCTGTGTTCCTAGCTGATCCCTCTTATGATGGAGTCCCCACCAGGATTTGCTTCCTCCTCCTCTGGGGTCCACTGCTTTCCCCTGAGGTCACCTCCTTGCCTAACCTCCACATCCTTTCCTTCCACTTCCCTGGGTACCTTATTTGGTTGTCCTCATTTGCCAGTGTGGCATATGAGTTCTTGAGAGGAATAGGATCTGGGATGTGCCTCTGCCTGACTGCTCTAACCCTCCCTGAGCCCACTGTCATCCAAGTGCTCCTCTCTGGCATCCTTGAGGCAGCTGCATTGGACTGGGTGGTTCCTGGACAGGGTGATGGTACTCCTGACCCAGTTTACTTCCGCCTGAGTCTGGCTACCTCATCCCTCAGTCCCGAGAGATGCATGCAGATAGGCAGCACCTCAGTGTCCAGAAGGTCTGCCTGAATATGCTGCCCCACAGCCACTGCATTGCACCACTCCCCACATTATACTGCAGTTCCACTACTTATCTGCTACTGAAGCTCTCTTAGTTCTCTTTTTATTTATTTACAGTATTAAAATCCTGTAACTGATCCTCAGATATATATTTTTTAAGGAAAAGAAACCAATAAATAAATAAATGAGTCAAAACACTTGTCGTGCTGAGGGTGGTCTCTTCCTCTTATGCCCTCCTACTTCACACCTCTACTATACCCTGTGTTTAGCTCCTGTCAATCAGATTTATCAGGGCATATAATTAAGAGTTGGGGAAGGGTGGAGGGGCTAAAATTTGCAGCAATTAAAGACAGCACAGAATTACACCACCACTATTTTTTAAATTTTCAACAGCCCAAAAACAATTATAAGTAAAGACAACACAGAAAGAAAGTATAGTGTCACTACAAGCCTACAATCTAAGTTTAAAGGAAAAATACCAGTTACCAGTTACTCTGAAGCACTGAATTGAATATGTTTCCTTCCTTCACCTTCTGGCTTCTTCTGATACCCTGGCTGCACCTCTGGCGGGCCTCTAACTCCTCCCTTCAGACAGGGAGGGTGCTGCAAGACTGGAGGATGGCCCATATTGTGCCTATCCATAAGGGAGGCTTGAGAGAGGAGCCGGGTAACTATAGGCCGGTAAGCTGGATATCGATGGTGGGCAAAGTGATAGAGGTTATCTTGAAAGAGAGTCTGGAGGGGTTTCTGAAGGCATGGGGCCACCTAGATGATCACCAGCATGGTTTTGTTAGGGGCAAATCATGTCAGATCAACCTGGTGGAGTTCTACGAGGGGGTGACGAGAGAGCTGGATCAGGACAGGCCAGTGGATGTCCTCTTTCTAGACTTCAGCAGGGCGTTGGACTCTGTGCCGCATCCTGGATTGCTAGTGAAGCTGGGGGATATGGGGTTGGGGGGCAGTTGGTAAGGTGGATAGGAAACTGGCTAGTGGGGAGGGTACAAAATGTGATGGTGGTGGGTGGGGTCTCAACTCTCAGAAGAGTCATTAGCAGGGTCCCACAGGGCTAGGTGCTGGGCCCACTTCTGTTTTAATGCCTACATTTCAGACATCAGAAGAGGTATCAGGAGTGGGATGAGCCTATTTGCCGATGACTCAAAACTGTGGTCGGTGGTGGAAGAGGAGGAGGGGAAGTTGGCTCTCCAGGAGGACCTAGAGACCCTGGTTAGGTGGTCCTGCACATGGAAACTAAAGTTTAACACTGGGAAATGCAGTGTGCTCCACCTGGGGCCCAAAAACCCGGCGCATGTGTACACCGCAAGTTTCTGGGGGGGGGACGGGACTCAGGGTGGTGGTGGATGCCAAAATGAACAACTCAGCAGTGTAGAAAGGCTGGAACCCAAGCTAATAAAATGCTGGGATGGACTGCCGGGGGGGATAACCTCAAGGAGCCAAGAGGTGCTTTTTCCACTGTATAATTGTCTGGTTAGGCCACACCTTGAATACTGTGTGCAGTTTTGGCATCCTTACTTAAAAAGGGATATTGCTCTTCTGGAGAGGGTTCAGAGGATGATACAGGGTCTAGGGGAAAGGCACCATGAGGAGCGGCTAGAGGAGCTCAACCTGTACTCGCTGGAGGAGAGTAGGAACAGAGGGGATATGATAGAGGCCTTCAGGTGCCTCAAGGGAATAAATAGGGCTAACCTTGAGGGGGTGCTGCAGCTGAGGGAGGTAGGAACCACCAGCAGGCACTCGATGAGGCTGGTTGATGGGAAACAAGGAGGCACTACTTCATGGAGAGGGTTGTGGAGCCCAGAAATGCACTGCCTGTGGAACTGGTGGCTGCTGGAACTGTAAAGGGGTTCAAAAGACGCTGGGATAGGTACACGGGAAGGGGGTGTAGCCCAGAGCCTCACCAGAGGTGGGACCTTATGGGGAGGGTTGGGGGACTAAAGCAGTGCCATGAGATGGAACTGGTCCACGAGCAGACTCTATAGACCATTGGGCCTAATCTGCTCGCTTTTTAGTATGTTGGTATGTTAAATGTCTGCGAACCTGTCCCAACAACCCCCAGGTTAACCCTTAACAAGGGAATAGGAACTGCACCACTCCCCACTTCAATGCCAGAGTCAGCCCCTACAGAGTTTCTGACCTCTGACTCTGCATCGAAAGCAGCGCTGCTTCCATACCCAGCACTGCCCTCTGCCCCTGCTCTGTCACTGGTGCTGGCCCTCCCCATGACATCGGGGACAGCACTGGAGGTGGCACCACCAAAAGGCACAGCACCGGAGATAGTGCCACGAGAATCCCTGGTCCTGCTTGACAGCGGCCCCAGAGACAGACCCAGACAGAGGAGGAGGAAAAATCCTCAAAGCCGTGCCACTAGGCCTTGTAGAGGGGTGATGCCCTTCAGAACCCGAGAGCTCCTCAGAGGGGGGTGACCCCTCTGGGTCAGAGCCCTCCTCCTCCTCCTCCAAAGAGGAAGAAAGCAGGGAGACCAGGAGAGTGGCCAACCCTCACACCCTACTAAGTATGGAGCCACTCGTGGCACTGAACAAAGGCCGTGCCACACCTTTGGCACCACCCTGCTCACCGGCTCCAGAAATGGTGCCAGGAGGAAGAGCAGAGCTGGAGGATGGAGTCGAGAACCCCACCAGTATGGATCCAGCTTGTAGCTCCGACCGCGATACTGGGGGTGGTTGTGGCTCTGAGGAAGCCAACGATCAAGAGGGGTGCTCAACTGACCCCCCGGAAAAGGCCAATTATCCTCCCGACCACTCTGGCAAACCAGAGACACCAGCAAGGCTGGTGTCAGATGGCTCGCGGCCTTCCAGTATGTATAGTAATGGAAGGCGACCCAGCGGAAGGGTCACGTGATCTTGCCTTGGCGTCCCGGGACCGACTGTGCCCTCTGAAGGTAGGAGGTTTCTGACCCACCTTCAACACGTGTGTTTCAAGGACATGGCAGTACATGGAGAAGCATGCGTCGCAGCTGTCCATGTCATGCTGCGGACCCAGGCAAGAAAGATCGATCGTGATGATCCATAAGGGATATAGACTTGCCACAGGGGCACTTCCCACCTTGGATTTTGATTTAGGCCCCAGACCAGACATGATCGACCGCACACAAAAAGAATAAAAACAAAGAAACAGACTCAGCGCCGTAGAAACAGTTCAATAAAATTAAATAAAAACAGTCTCACCCATTAGAAGAAGTCTACGGCATTGAGTATGACAGAACTTTGGTGGCGTTGAACTAATAACTACACAGTCTTCAGCTCACACGAAGTGCACTTCTCAATGGCGTAAAGAACAGAACTGAGGTGGGGGAGGAGCCAGCATTGTTTACTGGCTAACGCTTGAGCAGCATGCTGTGAGTCATCCTGGAGGGCAGCGCCAGCCTCGGCACCGTCTCCTCCCCAATTAAAAAAAATCTGTAAGCTAATAGCTCCCACGGGGTCATAGCGCCTCTAGCCTGTACCCATCAGTGATGAATGGTGAAGATACATGCAAGAAGATTTGCTTTAATTTAACAAGGACAGATAAGCCAGAAAGAAACTAAGCCAAGGCAATTAAGTTGTGTGAACTGCTGTATAAGTGTGTGTAAACAAAAAAGCAAGCTCAGTGTGACTGTTGGCAGCAAAAGCTGCTTTATTTACTGTGAATCTTTTGAGAAACAAGGCAAATCAGTGCTGAAGCATACTCCACATTTTGCCTTCTGCCATAATAAATATGTGTATACACACGCCCATGAAGTGTGTGTAGGTGCTTGTGTGTGAAGGAATTATGTTGTCGACCATAAAATAAAACTCCTAGACACTGAAAGTAATTCAGTTTCAAGAACTTTATTAATTTGTGCATCTCAGTCATCTTCCTTTATATGTAGACAAAGTAACACTACAGAGGGTGTCACATTTGTGCAACACTTAAACAAATTTCATGTCTCCGAATATTACTCTCTCAAAGTACTTCATTTTCAAGAACTTATATTCATACAAATAAAAAAGCAGTTGTGCATCATCTTGTATAGTAGCGTACAGAAAGTAATGCTGCAGTGTACGTCACATATATGCAAGTAATTGTGCTATAAAACTCTCAAAGTACTTCATTTTCAAGAACTTTTATTCACACGAAACAAAAAAGAATTTGTGCATCTCATCGGATTTACACACAGTAACACTACAGAGTGTGTATATTTATTTGTGCAAACTCTGTTATAATAAAAATGTCAGAAGCAGCAAATACTGATGCTGATAAACAGAGTACCAGCAGGGCGGCCACAGTAAAACAAAGTACAACAGATTCTTAAAAGGCACAGATTATCAGTCCTGCTGAAATTGAACCATCTGTACACCATACAGAAATGTTTGGCAGCACCTCTGTAGCTATGGAGAGCCACACTCTAACTGCAAGAAAGAAAGTCGTCGTTTATGACAGTGACAGCCATAGAGAAATAAAGAATTCCTGGTTTAAAACATACACATGGTTCATTCACGACAAAGAAACAGCAGTATTCTATTGCGGAATTTGCAAAGAAACTGGCTGGAGAAATATTTTCACTGAAGGAAAACTTATCAATAAGCCAAAGGCTGATGACTTCAATAAACAGCAGATGTCCAAACTAAAGATCACAAGTGAGTTTATCAATTATGCCCCAGCCAGTGTGTCATCTTGTCTTCATTCTGACTTTAATAATGATCATTATTAAATTTTTCTTGTCACGGTTTTAAAACATAATTTCTGTTTTTTATTATGTTGCTTGCACGCATGTGCAAGAAACATAGTGCCATCATCTGAGTTTTCGGAGGTGTGGTACCCTGTCTTCCAATTCAGTCAGTGTGTTTGCAGGCGCGGCCCCACTTCTCCAATGAATGCTGCAGCTGTCTATGACAGCAGTTGAAAATGCAGTGCCATACAGTTGAAAGGCAGAGCTATGCTTCAGTGAGCAGCACGCCTCCCACACACACACATACACACACACACACAGCATATATGTTATAAAAGCATCAAAGGTCATTTGTGAAGAATAGCATAGTGAATTAACATAATTATGGATTGAATCCTCTAAAAACCTGCTCCATATCAGATCTTGAATCCTTTCAGCATTCTCTGTGCACAATGTTTACTAGACTAAACGGGCATTAGGACGTAACCAGTTGAACCTGGCAGATCTTCCGTCCTCTCACCACATCAAGCGTACAATGTGCCTCCAGCGTTGTTCAAAATTCATATCACTTCCATTTTCATAGCCTAGTTCTTATTAACATACATTAGCCAACATTTTACTAAGTTGGGTTTCATGAACGATAATACACATACAAAATGACATTTAGAAGCACAGACACAGGAGGACACTTCATTGTTTCAGATCATACCCCCAAATCCAGGTCGCAGCCTGTTGTCATAACCATCCAAGAGACTGTCCAGGATGCCTGTAAAATTTGCGGGATACAATTTCTCATCCTTTTTGATCCCTCCCGAAGGCTCTGCTATACTGCAAACATGATTTAAAGGGGACAGGAATTAATCATTCTTACGAGTTTACTGCTGTTTTAACATTGAATTATCTAAATAAACATATTTTGCCTCAAACCCAGTGTCCTTTATTCAGAAGTGTGTGGTATTGGAAGTAATTTTAAAAGCGCCTACTGTAAAGAAAACTAAGGCTCTGAGCCTGCACGCCAGTAATTGAATGGATGTGCTGAGACACTGTCTCCGTTCCTACATTCTGTGTTGTTGCTGATTTCTTTAGATAGTTGCTGTACAGACTGTCTAAACTGTACAGTTTTGTTAGAAGCCATGTGTGAGAATCAGGGTGTATGAATTGGCATCCAGCTGTGATTTTTGAGGTACTGACATTTTTCTGACTTACTGCTTTTCAATATACTTACAGTACATATAACTGGAACAGAGAATATATGCTGTGTGTTTGTGTTTCTGTGTGCTTCCATTTTTAGCCCGCACCCCCCCCAAAGCTTCATCCTCACAGCAGCATTTTTCATCTGCTTTGTTCTTAACTACAGTGATCTGCAATGACCCTGCTATTATGTGTAATGTTGGAGGTGATTTTTCTGTTATTTCCGAGTTTATCCCGCCACATGCTGAACTACCAAATTGTGAATTTTTATGTCTGTCGGGCTACCACAGGTCAAACATGCTCGTGTCCAGTTGAACATCTCTCCCCAAATGTAAACGAAAGTAAAAAGTTTGAATTCAGTGTGAGATCTTGTAATTAGATATTTTGCCATGAAAGGAAAATGAAAGATAATCTGTTTCTGAAGCATGACACTTCCTAAACTGTCTTACCGAATAAAAGATGAGATGCAACAAAGAGATGGTGGAATGCCTGAAGTGGGAATTCATGCTGCTAGCTCCAAAAGTGTCCTTTCCAAACAGGATGGTAAAGAAATGATAGGGACATAATATACATGTGGTCAGCAAGCATAATAGATAAGTAAACAGCTGATATTGTACAACATATACCAGAACTTACCCCCTGTACAAATCTTCATCCTAACTACAGTGTGGGCTGTTATGGAGGTGTGTGGTGGGGGGGTGCTGGACTGGGTGCCAAGATTGTTATCGGAGGCTAAGTGTCTGGCCAAGGTGGCAAGATTGTTATTATGTGCCATGCAGTTCTGCTCAAATAAAGAAGGCTAAATGAGGACTGTCCCATCACATTCACTGTGCTTGAGAATGGATTGGCAAAGGATAGTGAAAGCACATGGGAAACAGACAAGCACATTGGTGCACTCAGTGTTCACATAAAAAACTGAGGCTTGATAATGAAACTGCAGAGGCAAGTAATGTTCCCACAAGTATATAGAGTTACACGTGGGAAGCCTGAATTAACTAAGATTAAGGTTAATACTTTTGTGAGCAAAACATGGCAACCATTGGGGCCAATCTGTTGCAATAAAGACTGGCAGAGTTTTGTTCCCGTGATAACATAGAATTAAAATCAATTGCAGGATCTGTGACAGACAGGGTTGCTGACAGGGATGTTTAGGGAAGGGGGTCAAAGTGGCAGTGAGCTGTTTGCTGATTAGAAAGATGATGCTGACATGGCGAAACGGTGCAGAGTTACAGGAGAAAAGAATGGAAGTAAGTTCCTTGGACAAATGTTCAATTGGTTTGTTGCATGTGTAAATTTCAAGCCAACACAAAGAAAGTGCTCTGGCATTCTGTCAGTCATGCCTGCATAAGTTCCATGTTTGCCAAAAATAACGGAGGTTGTTACAAATCAAGATAAAAGCAATGGTGAAATTGTAGCAGTGATGAACTGGTAACTAGGGGCTCCTGTATTGGTGTTGGTGGTAGTAAGAGGGTTGGGGGTGGAGATTCTGCCGGCACATCTGTCCAACAACTGTCCATACAGCCATTACAGGTGACTCCATGCTGGAAGCATGTATCAGGAGTGATATTGGTATGCAATGTCTACGATCAGAAAGCAAACATACTAAACAGCCAAATTAATTGCCAGTAAAGGTGTTGTACACTAGGCAGGGGGGCAAAACAGCCATGGTATTTTTGCGGAACATCGCAGTACTGGATTGAATAGTTGGCTAATTATTACTTTGAGATGCTTCATCTCTCAAGCATACTCTTGTGAGAATGGGCTCTTGAACTGAGAGTGGTTATTTCATCATTGCGGTAGATTTTGGACAGTGAGTATAAAATTCATTACTGAGCAATCCCTTTGGCTTCACAGTGGCAGCTAGGACTGCAGCAAAGCTAAAACATGCCGCTGTAAGTTCAATGCCGATTTGCCACAAAGCGGAGACAATGATGGAATAAGAAATGTCCCTGCCATACATTCATGCACAGTGCAGAAAATACCTTTGCCCATTAAGCTGCTATAGATTATTCGGGCTTGTGTTACTTTAGGTCCACAAGCAACTGCTCAATAATGGAATAACTACAACAGAGTTTGGAAAAAGGATAGTGATTTTTACATTTCTTTCATTTTTTCTTTTAATTGTCAATAGAATGCTTGTTACGAACAACTTGTTGTCTAATCAGGGAAAAAAGAATTACTAATTTCAGAACTGGTAAAAGTATTTATTTAAGCTGTAACAGTAAAATATATAAATGGTAAACATAATACCCACAAGAAAGAAGTACTTCACTTCCTGGTTGCTGTCAGTTTCTCACAGCTTCAGGAAAGTGTGTCCCACCAAGCGCGAGTTGCCTGACTTCATGGGATTCATGAATGGCAACATCAGCATTTAGCTGCCACGCTCACTCATCCGACATGAAAACCGGAAATATGAAATGGGCTGATCCATTAACAACCATTTTGACATTATCTATATGTTGGCTAAATATAAAATGTTAAGAATTAGACTTGTATAGATAGTGACTAGTCGAACATATGTCACTATAAATAATCACAGACACTCCTGGTGGGACACCGTTGTTTTATTCATTTCCTGTCCTCTTTAAGAGGAGAGACTTAATAATTCAAACAAACACACTGGAAAGCTTTTTTTTTTGTTAATTGCTTCTCTGATTACGAAATTCCGAAGCAGCAATCTAGTAAACGGGTGCATACATTTTCCAAATAAAGGCAACAGGTACTGTACAATAGCAGATAATTTTCTCCTGCTTGCAGTAGCACTACTGTACCAAGAACTTTCCCTATTGTCACGCAGAGAAAGTAGAAGAGAGTGGCTGCGACGGCAGCAGTAGAGGACATCACTCTCCCTGTCTTCTTGGTGGCAGTAACCATCTTTGCTAGTGCTGCTACATGCCATGCTTCAAGCCCCTGAGTGCTCCCCCTCACCAAATGGCTTGTCCGGGGGAAAGATGGTAGCAGAAAAGACAGGGATCGGGAGTCCCTGCCACCATGCTTCACCCATCTCAGAGTAGGAATTTAAAAAATGGCAATAAAGGCCAGCGTGGAAGTGTGTTAATAAGTGCCCATCGTGAGCCCTTGACACCCTCGCAGAAACATACGCAGGCAGTCCTGCTAGATGTTCAGCCAGCTGCTGCTGCTATTGGGGTGGCATTGACAGACAACTGCCGCCACTTATTCTCAGTCCAACTACCGAGTTTTCTTAATAGCATCTGACACATCGAGCCCCTCATGTAACTCTTTTTGCTATGATTTTCTTAATGTAACCACGTGTACTGTAAATGGCAGACAACCAGGCAACAGCATTCACGTGTTACATCTTTTTTTTTTGTTTGTTTTTTTTTCTTTTGCATGTTTGTTTCTGATCCTCTACTCTCTAGGGCTTTATTTTATACCTTAACCAACCTGTGCTGATTATAGACTCCTTTTGTGGATGGGTGGCAGGCAACAATGGCCACACAAAAAATATACACTCAATTCACTTCACACAATGAAGATAAGACAAGGTTTGATTTAGTTAAATATGTGATGCAGTTGCTAGTGAGCTACATATGTTCCCAATTTTTTTCAACAGCCATTCTACCAGATGGCTTTGTGTTTTTGGTTAACATCCGACAACATTCATAACTATTATACAGACTAGTTGCCAGGGACACTTCCAAAGCAAACAAAATGTCCCTTTATCATGCTGTCTGCCTCCCTTATGAAAAATCTGCATTAATTAATTCGCTGCAGTGCAAAATGCATTTTATATACTTTCCCTGTTTTATGATGCTGCTGGGTAAAGTATGTTCAATTGGATACAGCTAAGCGCTTCATCACTCCTTCTGCCTTCACAGTTTTGTCTTGTTCAGATCAATTTATTTGTTAATCGGGTGAGTGCACTGCTCATGGTTGCTCTTTTTCAGGAATGGCCGGGATAGGCTGATAAATTAGTAAATATACTGTAGGATGCATATTATTATAGTTTTCACAGGGAAAATTGAAAAAAACGGTTACAAACGCGTATTTTGCATCCTTAAACATCACTGCCTTAAATGTACTGTTGGTAGTCATAATGTCACATTTTATAACTGTATATTTTTAAACATCATACAGTGCTTTGAATATATTTAACTGTGCATTACAACATGTTCTTTTTATAATCCTCGTCTGGAAAACAAACAGTACACAATTGATTGCAATGACAAAGATCAATATCGCAATGGAATTCCAACAGTTGGTAGGAAGCTAGCAGGCCCTGGGCCAGGCTAGCTCTGCTTTGCATACTGAAGAGTGTGTTACTGTGGCAGGTGCCGCATTTTTAGGCTCAGTTAGTCTGATCCAAAACTGTCAGCTCATGATGAGCGCTGACAGTAGGCCTACATGAAAATGAGGGGTGGTGGTAGTCATACATAGCATACTGGCATATTCAGATGATTTTGTAAGTGCCAACAAGATGCTTGTGCAGGGTTAATTTACACTTCAAGCTCTACTTTTAACAACCTACACAGTGCAGGCCCTCACCCCCTCATTCCTTTCTGTCCCCAATCAGTCATCCTTGGCTCTAGTGTCAACACCCTCCCACTCCTGCTCCTGGTACAAAAACCTTCCATAGCTGGCAGCCATTCCCCAATCGTGGTCTTGGTGTCACATTAACATTAAACAAGGTATGGCTGCACTCTCCCAATCACGGTACAGGTGCCTGTCAGCAAAAAAAAAAAAATGGCTGTAATGGCATTCTGAGCTCTTTTCAACCACTCCATCTGCCAATATCTCTGGTTGTCCAGTGGTACCCTCTGTGGCTCTCAAAGCTAATATCTGAGTCCCTTAGTAGACTGATGGTACCCCCTGACCCTCCCCTAGCAAATAAAGCACCCATCCCACTCCCAAAATGATAGTCAGTGTATGTCTATTGCTAACCTCCACAGCTGGCCATCCTCTGCCTCCTGCAAGTATTGTGCTGACATTCATATAGAATAAAGGACGTGGAAGTATGTGGCATGAGAATTTAATGCACACCAGTGGTGTGGGATGCTACATAAACCCTGGGAGTGAAGCCCAAAGGGTTTATTAAAGCATCCCACACTGAAAGTGTGCAGTTAATCTGAGTTTAAGATACTTCCCCATCTTTTATTTTATATAATATCTGGTCATCAGTTTTGTTCTTGCCTAAGTCCAGTCACACACATGCACACACACACACACTCTCTCTCTCTCTCTCGGGAGGAAGGCATGGAACTATCACTTCCAAATACCTAAACAGCACATACAAGCAAGCAACATTCGGCATTGTCAAATGCTTGTTTAAATGAGGCTTGCAATGGAGGCAGAGAGAGGGGGAAAAAGGGAATGACAAAGGCAGTGAGCACAGCTTATTCATCTGTGAAAAGTGCCATTATAGCAGAAATGAGAAGAGTTTATTAGATGGGAAAAACTCTGACTGCAACTCATAACCTCTAGAAACTTCTGGAACTGAAAGTTTGCAATGCGAGTATTTTTGATTTGCAGTTTCTGAATGGAATTGTAAACAAAAAAAAAAACAACCCGCGTAGCATGACTCTTGTGTCATGTAAAAAGTCATGTATGTGTGTGTGTGTGTGTGTGTATGTGCAGGGCTAGAAATTCATTTAAAAAAAGTGGTGTACAGCATGGATTACTGGATCCCCAAATTTGGTATTCCGTCCTAGAAAGTGGCATGCCACCCCCTTTTTTTGTATACCTGCTATCAAAATGTCACCAACCATCAGTACATCCTTGTTTGACTAAATAAAAGGTAATAAAAGGCAAAAAACAAGTTCTAAAAATTCTCCATTTATTTTTCTTTATGTATATTTTTCCCCCTTTCTCTTTACCTCATTTTTAGGTAAGGTGTTGAACTTCTACTCTGTTCTGTACATGTACAGAAACAAAGAGTGATGCACAGAATGAACAGCAGCCAGGCATTTACATACATTTTTCAAAGTGCTTTTGCAGCACTGACTGACAGCAATCTCATCACAGCTGACAACTGACCCAAGCAGTGAAAAACAGAGTCTCCCTCTGAAATCCATAGAAACAGACTTTGACGGCAGATAAGGACCGCTTGGCCAACTTAGTCTGCCCATTTCCCTACCTAGAGGATATGCAGTAGATCCTATTTAACCAACAGCCTATTTCTTCCTACCCCCCACAAAAATTGCCTTATGTCTGTCCCATGCATTCTTGAATTCTCCCACAGTTTTAGACCCCACAACCTCCTCAGGAAGGCTGATCCATGCGTCCACCACCCTCTCTGTGAAAAATACTTCCTCACATTGCCCCATAGCCGTCCCCCCTCTATCTTCAAATTGTGTCCCCTTGTTCTTGCACATCTCTTTTTCTGAAAGATGCTACCCTCTTGGACTTTGTTGATTCCACTGAGGTACTTAAATGTTTCTGTCATGTCCCCCCTCTCCCTCCTTTCCTCAAGGGTATACATATTAAGCTCCTTAGTCTCTCCTCATATGGCTTCTCTTGCAGACCCTGCACCATTTTTAGTTGTCTCCTCTGAACTGCTCTCCATCATGTCTATGTCCTTGCGGAGATGGGGTCTCCAGAACAGGACACAGTACTCAGATGGGGTCTCACCAACTGTCTGTACAGGGGATAACAACTTCCTGTTTTCTGCTGGTGATACTCTCCCTATACATCCCAGTATCCCCCAGCCTCCCTGCCTTCTCGCATTGCTTGCCAACCTTAAGGTCATCTTGACATGATTACCCCCTAGGTCTCTTTTCCATTTTTGTTGTTGTTACTAACCCCCCATTGTGTAATCTTCCCTGGGTTTTGTTTCCCAGGTGCATTACTCTGCATTTCTTTGCACTGAATCCTAGCTGCCATACTTCTGACCATTCCTCCAACGCTGCCAAGTCCCTTCTCATCCTTTCCATTCCTCTTTGTGTATCAACCCTGTTGCAGATCTTTGTGTCATCTGCAAAGAGGCATACTTTTCCTGCCAGTCCCTCTGCAATGTCACTTATAAAGACATTAAAAAGGACTGGACCCAGTACTGAACCCTGCGGTACCCCACTAGTAATTCCCCCTCTCTTCAGAGTGGACTCCATTCACAATTACCTTCTGTGTCCTGTTGTTCAGCCCTGCAGTATAGACACTCACAGTAAAGTTGTGTATGATGCAACTTAACCCAAACATGCAGCACAAAACCCTGGACAGTCACATTTTGCTGTCAATAATGACAGTGAGCTTATGCACAGCTAAAATGTTCAAGCAGCAACTGATATTATCATAATGAGTATCTTTTTGTCTTCTTGCTTTTTGCCTACCCCACCATGATAAAAAGAAGGCTACGAAAAAATGAATCTGGCCAGTGTAAACCGAAGCTCGTGATTCAGTTATCCGACATGATTTGTTATAGCATGGGACAGTACGTGATAGTTTTATTACCATGACAGGTGACATGACCAGTTGGCCAGATTTTTACAAATTTAAATTAGCCCGCTCCTAATCGTGAAAGATTGGTGTAATTTTTTCGTGAAATCCAATTTGGCCAGAATGTTACTGTACTGTTCAGTTATCAGATTTGCTGTGCTGAGTGGTCCAATATGCCATGTCTCATGTCGGTGTGTGACTATCTGTGATTATTTTATTGTAGGGACTGTCTGGGCTAACGACACTGGGGAAGAAAAATGATGAAGACCGAAAGATACTCTGTTGAAATACCCAGATTCTGGACTACTTGGTGCTCAACTGCCTCCCTCAGATAAATTCCAGGCACTTTTAATTGTAAGATCAAACAGTACCTGATATGGTGCATTATTGTTCAGCTGCCTCACCGACTTGCACTTGACTGCTGATGGACTGCACTAGGACTGGCTAGTCTGTGCTGCTGCTTGACAAGTTACCATTAGTCTAGCATGTCTGTTATAACAAAACTGAAATTAGTAGAACATGGACAGAGAGCTCACAGATTTGACAAATTAGACTGTACTGATCTACTTTAAACCTACTGACGTGTAATTCTGGCACTGAGACCAGGCAATTAGTTTTGCCACCAAAAACCTGGAGTGACACATTGCAAATAGCAATATTAAACTGTTTTGTAGGAAAAATGAAGACATTAGTCCAAGCAGGACTCAACAGTTGGGTGGCAAAGAAGGGCTAAACCTGAAATCTGGGACACGATCACAACATCATGTCATCATCTGGATGAGACACAGTGATCAAAGAATCCCCCCCTCTCCCTACAGTTAGTTTCCTGCGAACTAGTACTAGGGCACGACACTGACATGGGACTACATTCAAATTCTTCATCAGATATAACATGAGAATCATCATCAGACAAAAGTTTTTCATGGTAAGCTTCAGATATGAAAGATTCATCTAAATCTTTATCTACTTCCGACTCTGAGCTGTCTCCCTCTTCTTCCTCCTCCTCATTGTTTTTATTGTTCCGTGGACCACATGGTTGCAAAGAAGGCCTTTTTTTCTGTCTACCACATTTTAACTAGTACTCAATGACTAGAACTGGATCGAATTCCTATTCACATTGTGTATGTAATGAGATCCTTATTAAGACTATCAGACTGTCCTTTCCTAACGAACTTCGCCAATCGGATTTTATTCTTTTCATTAGGCTAAACCTACATTCACAAACAGCTGTACTTGCTGGTAGAGTATGAATTAAAGTTATTAGTCCCAAAATGTTGTGGCATTTGTCTGGGAAAGCCGATGAATATCTGTCCACTTTGCTTCTACAGCACTGGTGTACCTTTGGGGGAGAAAAAAACAACATGATGTACCCTGACCTGACCTGCAGCCTGACAGTATATTGAAAATTTGCTGATTGTTAGTGGTAGAAGAAGAAATTCACTTCTTTACATAATTTTTTTAGTTTGGTCCACTCAGCTACACACATCTGGATCTATGTTCTGTTCTACGAGGACTGGTCTGAACTCCTCTTCGACACCAGCTACTGCATCCTCAGCATAATTTTTGTTTAATTTTAGTCTTTGGTAACTGGGTAAGGCCCACTAGGCACAAGTGCTTGTTTTCAGGGGTGATCTGGGAGCACTGGGTGGTTAAGTGACTTGCTCAGAGTCACAAAGTATGTAAGTAGAGGTTATGAGAATCAAACCCAGGTCTGGTCTGCTGGATGTACCAAGCTCATTCACAGCTCATTATTCTAACCTCTAGACTATACTGCCAGTCAATAATCTGAAACAAATTGGAAAAAACTGTCTCACCTCCACCTCGCTAAGCTAAAGATTCTCCCAGTGCCACCCAGTCAGAGTTATTTACCCACCCAAACATGCCTGTCAAGTCCACATGGCTTGTTGGCCACTGTTTAAAGTTCACAATGTGGTTCATGGCCATCATAATGGCTGGTGCATGTCTTCAAACCTGTTTGTGACAGTTAGAATCATGGCTGTCAATAGTGTGTAACCCCTCACCCCTGCCTTTTTACCAAAACGACAGGTGGCATGCTGTTAGCGCTGGCAGCAATACCTGGTGGGGACCTGGGTTCGGGGAGGATGAGGTTACCTGGCACAAGGGGACCTAGGTTTGGCTACTCTACACAGGGGCACTCAAGTAAATCCGAACACTGGAAGCAATAACTGTAATGTCCAGAACCAGGAATGGGATTTTTCAGTGTGGCTTTTATTCACAATTAGCTGAACACAACAAAGCATAGATGGACCCCCATGGGGCTATGTTTACTGATAATGCAGATTAGAGACTACAAAGTGGTCCACTTGAAGAATGAACCATTTCTACTGTTTTCAGGCTCTGGACCCACCAGGCACACAGCCCGGACTTGCACACACTTTGGGTACACAGCCTGACTGGCCCGGCTCCCCTGCCGGCCACTTGACTGGCAGTTCATTGGAAGACTGAACCCATTTTACTTGTTGTGGCGCCCCACACCACTTAGAGTCTGCGACCCCTAGAGAGATTTCCTTCTTACTTCTTCTGACTTCCATCTCACAAAGAGAATTCTTTACCCTTGTTGTGGCTCCCCACACCACTTAGAGTCTATGACTCCTAGAGAATTTCCCATTTGCGTAATTATTGGGTACCCTCATCACTGGCCAAGCGCATGAGGTAAGTAGCAATCACAGCAGAAATCCGTGGAGGTGGACCTGGTTACTAAAGATGGGGGGTGTTCCCACCTCCAGCTCCCACAGCCCATACCCGGCCATTTCTCTGGACAAACTGAAACTTCAAAATGTAGATTAAACGGTGGATGAACTGTCGCACCCCCCCCTACAATATTACTTGAATTCACACAGCACTCTAGCTTTTGACATTACTCGATTTGTTTGTCCTAGTACTATAGGCCTCCCAAATAGTAGTTCAAATCCCAGATTTCTTCACATTTCCCAGGCTGAAGAAACACATTTTTGCCCTCTCAAATTAAAGCAAACACTTACCCTTTTGTTGCAGGTGCCCCACAGGCGAAGTACAACTCTTTCCACTTTTCAAGCACAAACTGAAACTGTAATAGGCAGCTTTCTTTCTTCAGCAGAAATTAGGGGATTGCCCCTGGAATCTACATGGGGATGCTTTACTTCCTCTACTCCCCCGGAGGGCGAGGGCACTGAGACCCGAACAACGGTATCCACCACTTGAGCACTGGACAATGACTCCCTCTCCTCAGAAGGTAAACAGGAACTCCCTTCCTGCTTGAAGACAAGCAGGAGACTGACTTTGAAAACTCCCAACGTTCTATCTCACTCCCTCTGCTTCAGATTCCAATGTGGCTTATGCAGCTGCGACAGTTCTATTGGTGATGTTATCTCTCAGTCTCAGCTGAGACTGAGAACAGAGTGAGACAGTGTGAAACCCATTTAACTGGAGTTTCACAAGCTGCCTCCCTGCCTCACCACTAGGTCTTACTGGGATTCTAGTAACCCCGGGTAACAAGGGGTTACACTCGCCCTTGACCAGGAAAATGACTGTCCCCAGTCATTATGCACCCGGCCTTAGGCCATCCCACCCTATGTGCTACCTGTGGAGGGGGGTGATCAGGCCCCCTCCTACCTTGTGCAAGCACAGGTAGGCAACACTAAGGGCCTAGAGGCCTGTAGCTGACATGTCAGCCTCTACACTATCCACTTACTATGGACACCTAGTGGCTCTGGTAGAACCATCCATAGCATAGCCCTGATAGATCAACACTGCAGTCCCCACGGCTGTTCAGGACCACAGCCTGTCTATCCCCCCTAACCCTCTAGGGAAAACCTATCTGCCTCTAACATAATATTTCAAAACAAAAAAAACAACCCGGGGACCTCCCCGATCTTGGGCAACCTGCAACCACACCATTAAAATACCAATTACTGCCTCCTCCCTACCCCCACAACCACACATGTGGAAGGAAAGGGTTAATACAGTAACCACCATTACAATAACACCACAGTACTTTAAATTCTACACAATAAAGCACTGACGAGGAACTCCGATGAGCCCCTCCTCCTCTTCTTGTCTTCTCTTCTGTCTTCCCAGGAACACCTGTAAGAAAAAGAAAGACAAAACACACTCTCTTAATTTTCATACACAGTCTACCTAAACCCCCTACCATACAAAACACTGAAAAATCCCAAAAAGATTTTTTTTAGAAAAAAGGTAGAAAACAGTATTTACATTAGAATACAATAATGACATTATTTACAATACACATTTGGGGGGATGGAGTGCCCTAAAAGTCCCAACTAGTGACCACAAGGCCCGAAGACTAGTCCAATAAAGAGTCTCTCCTGGGCCGGAGCCCGGTGAAGCACAGTCCTAACAGGCCAAAGTCCTGAAGGGGAGAGTCTTTGCGGACAGTTCACACATTTTTGAAGTCTGTAGTGTAGGGTGTGTACTGCAATGTCACAAACATAGGAAAGTTTCGGACTTACCAGCCATTTGTAGTACAAGACTCTGCACGAACCTGCACCCTGCCGAAGACACTCCCTGGCAGCATTTCTTCTGATACAGCTGGGCGGACATCTTCAGGGAACCACAGGAGGGCACATCTGGAAACAGCTGGGCTGATGTCATCTCTGGAGATGGAACCTTAGAACAGGAACAAAATAAAAACAGCTGGTCTGACATCATCTGATTACTAGGCGATGAACAGGAAACAGCTGGGCTGGTGCCTCTCTGGATCTGAAGTCATCTGGTGGGCCATTCGATGGCTGCTGGACAGGACAGTACACTGTAGACTGATGAATGTGGAGCACCTGAGTCCTGGTTATTCATGTTGGCGGATCAATAAGGGCACTTCACAGTCTGGTGTGGCAGTATTGACTACCACTGCTCAGCTCTCCATTTTGTAGGCACGGGCTTAATTGCTGGGAGGTCCTTGCACTGAGGCCAATAGTACCAGGGGTCAAGGGCTTGAATTATTACCCCGTCTGGGTGCACATAATTCACACAGTGGGAGATTTCATGTCCCTCTCCGTCCACCACTCTCACTCTGTCCATAAACAGTGTCCTGCCTCTCTTCCACTGGGTATACTTTTCGTGGAACAGTCTATTCTTTACATGCTGGTTGGCCCCAGGATGCACACTTTTCATTGCTTCATCCCAGATCCAGGATTTCCTGCAGTCCTCAGTCTCCTCCCAGGCTCTCCGAGGAAAGGTAGGAAAGGTCATACCATAGATTTCATTTGCCTTTCTACGAACCAGTCTTTCCTCTTTACTTGCTTTGGTCAATTTGAGACAGCTGGCCTGGCTTAGGGGTGGCCAGTCCTGGTTCTGCCAGCTTCGCATTCTTAAGGAAATTAAAAACGGATCCCTGACTTCTTCCTCCTGTAAAGCCAGGGCAGTGGCATCACCACCTTCTTCAACACATTCCTCCGAGGCAAGATGTTGAGGCTGTGTACCCGTTCCTTTTTCACAAGGCCACATAGGTTCCCCCTCATCTTCCTCTTCACTGAGGATCTGAGCCCAGGAGTGAGCAGTCGTTCTCACCCCCAAGACTATCCATTCATCACTAGGCGTGGAGGTCGACACCTCCCATTCAAAGGCCTCCCGCATCTCATCTTCATCTAAGAGACTTGGGCTAGGCCCCCCCACCCAGGGGTCTATTGATGCTTTATCCGAACTTTCTTTCTGAGATCCAGCATCCAAAACTTCAGGTTTAGTCTCTAACTCTGCACCCTCTAGCTTTGTGCCACACTCCCCCGAGGGACCTTCCTCCACAGGCTCCGCCTGGTGCTGTGTGCTGCCAACTGCAGATTCCTGAATTTTTGTCCACATGGGGGCCAAACAAATTGGAGGCGCTTTATACAAGCCATATTTTTGAAGGCATCCAGCACAGTGAGGAATCATGAAGACGTCCCTTCCAGCACTCAAGCATATTTGGCATACACACACTGGATAATTAGGAATTGCCACATCAGGAGGCAGTTGCCCTCCATAGCACCACTTTTCAATAACTCTCTGTCTATTTACTGCTGCTGTTACTGTAATCCGGGCATCATCCAGGTAACGAGCTGGTCCTGAGGCCATAACTGCAGAAAAATAAACAAAAGTTCACTGTAACTCAAAGTCCCACTTCAATGAACACACTCTGTAGCTTTAAAATGTCTCCTCTGCTGCTGTGTTTACTTTTCTACCCCACCCTGTAATGGCGGCGGCAGCACTCCTGTGCATCAACATTTAGAATCTGGGTCAAGCCACTGCGCACCGATTTACACCAGCTACTGATAACTTTTACTCAAACTGCACAACTTGGCCTGATCTGGCTTTACACACATTTACAGGATTTTCCTTGGACTTTTCACAAGCTGGTAACATTAATTTAACTCACAGTCCCTTAAAAGCTTCAGGTTTCAGCACAGGATTACCTGCTTCTACTAGTTTTGCATTTTGCTACAACCCACAGTCTCTCTCTCTGGCTGCAAACTTTAAACTGAGGCTAATTTCATTTCCATGCACACATTCAATGGCTTTACAGACTTGCACTTGCTGGCAGGACTTCACACAGTCATTACTTGCAAAGTGACTACACTGCTGCACACAAATTTTATATGACATTACTGAAAATCACTGTTTGAGCAGTTTTATGAAGGTTTACTCACTGTTATTAGTAGAAACTTTCAGCGATGGGGTAAAACGGCCAGCAGCCAGTTCTTGAAGGCCTTGGAACACAAACGGGCGGGCAGTCTTAGTGATCGTCGTTTTAACCACCAAACTCGCTATTTTCACGATCGATTTACGGGTTGAGCCCGATTTTAAACTTAAAAGTCAGTTTTTTGAATGTTTACAGTGCTTTGAATACTCCGCAACGCTCCTCCACTGCCAGTACACGCACTACACTCTGTCTCCCTCTCGAATGCTGAGGCAGTCTCAGAAGAGCTGGCTGAGGGCCGGGACTAATGGCAATCTGACTAACCACACGACGCCATGCAAATGAGCCTCTTCTTCCTCGCAAGGGCTCCGCTCCTCACGGCGATCATCAAGCAGGCAAATTTAAACTATAAAATGCCCTTTTTTTTTTCTTCAACTGACTCCACGGCGGGAGTCCATTTCAACCATGTAACATTGCCATTAACTCTGCAGTCTCTCCATTCACACAGAAAGCATTTCCAATGTCCAGGGCATAATTTCTCTGTTGCTACCCCTAGTTTTCCACACTTTCCTTCACAGAATTCATTTTAAAAGCATTTCAAATGTCCAGGGCATAATTTCTCTGTTGCTACCCCTAGTTTTCCACACTTTCCTTCACAGAATTCATTTTAAAAGCTGACAAAAACGCTGTAAACAATTTTGATGATGCAGGACAAGGGCACGCTCTTTGGCTTTACAGCTCCTTGGTAAACAGTTGGCATTTTTTAAACAGCAGCACAAGATTCACAGCACATAGCAACACACTAGGGAAATTGCTTCAGCTTTTTGGGCTACCCACTGCCAGATAGCCAAAACGCTAGCCCCCTTGCCCAAGCACCTTCCTTCCCGAACAAATCCAAAGCGGTGCCTCCATTTGTATAACCCCTCACCCCTGCCTTTTTACCAAAATGACAGGTGGCATGCTGTTGGTGCTGGCAGCAATACCTGGTGGGGACCTGGGTTCGGGGAGGATGAGGTTACCTGGCACAAGGGGACCTAGGTTTGGCTACTCTACACAGGGGCACTCAAGTAAATCCGAACACAGGAAGCAATAACTGTAATGTCCAGAACCAGGAATGGGATTTTCCAGAGTGGCTTTTATTCACAATTAGCTGAACACAACAAAGCATAGATGGACCCCCATGGGGCTATGTTTACTGATAATGCAGATTAGAGACTACAAAGTGGTCCACTTGAAGAATGAACCATTTCTACTGTTTTCAGGCTCTGGACCCACCAGGCACACAGCCCAGACTTGCACGTGCTTTGGGTACACAGCCCAACTGACCCGGCTCCCCTGCCGGCCACTTGACTGGCGGTTCATTGGAAGACTGAACCCATTTTACTTGTTGTGGCTCCCCACACCACTTAAGAGTCTGCGACCCCTAGAGAGATTTCCTTCTTACTTCTTCTGACTCCCATCTCACAAAGAGAATTCTTTACCCTTGTTGTGGCTCCCCACACCACTTAGAGTCTGAGACTCCTAGAGAGATTTTCCCATTTGCGACCCACATCTGGGCACTTCCCTCATCACTGGCCACGCGCATGAGGCAAGCAGCAATCACAGCAGAAATCCGTAGAGGTGGACCTGGTTACTAAAGACAGGTGGTGTTCCCACCTCCAGCTCCCACAGCCCATATCCGGCCATTTCTCTGGACAAACTGAAACTTCAAAATGTAGATTATACAGTGGATGAACTGTCGCACCCCCTTTACAATATTACTTGAATTCACACAGCACTCTAGCTTTTGACACTACTCGATTTGTTTGTCCTAGTACTATAGGCCTCCCAAATAGCAGTTCAAATCCCAGATTTCTCAACATTTCCCAGGCTGAAGAAACACATTTTTGCCCTCTCATATTACAGCAAACACTCACCCTTTTGTTGCAGGTGCCCCACAGGCGAAGTACAACTCTTTCCACTTTTCAAGCACAAACCGAAACTGTAATAGGCAGCTTTCTTTCTTCAGCAGAAATTAGGGGATTGCCCTTGGAATCTACATGGGGATGCTTTACTTCCTCTACTCCCCCGGAGGGAGGGGGCACTGAGACCCGAACAACGGTCTCCACCACTTGAGCACTGGACAACGACTCCCTCGCTTCAGAAGGTAAACAGGAACTCCCTTCCTGCTTGAAGGCAAGCAGGAGACTGACTTTGAAAACTCCCAATGTTCTGTCTCACTCCCTCTGCTTCAGATTCCAATGTGGCTTATGCAGCTGCGACAGTTCTATTGGTGATGTCATCTCTCAGTCTCAGCTGAGACTGAGAACAGAGTGAGACAGTGTGAAACCCATTTAACCGGAGTTTCACAAGCTGCCTTCCCTGCCTACCACTAGGTCTTACTGGGATTCTAGTAACCCCCGGGTAACAAGGGGTTACAAGTGTCTCTCTGTCAATGGAAAACTGATCTGCTTCATCAACAGATAGGGTGTGTCCACAGAATTCAGGTCCCTCCAAGGCATATATTTCACAAGTGCTTCCCATGTCTAGAAAACGAGAACAAAAAGAAACACACTTATCCCCTGGCCTGACCCAACTCCTGACTGAGAGATAATACTACTAGTAACATTTTTTTTTTTTTCTGGCTAGGGTGGAGGAAAATAGTCTAGCCAAAACTTCATCATTCTGGAAAATGAAATTACCTTGTTTTCAGCTTTACAAGGCAGTCCTTCAGATCCTGAAGTGATTCAAATACCTCTCCCACCAAAGTATTATTTGCTTGATGAAACAGGATGACTTTCGTGAACTCTTCCAGGGTGTCTGCCATCAGGTGAATGTAGCGTAGCCCTTGGTCTTCGCTGCTTGGTCCCCTTGGGATCCACCATGGTGCATCTGAAGACAAAATGGCACAAGTTGTTGCTTTAGCAGTTCCAATTTTAAAACAAATCTCTAGAAGACTGTGCTTAAAATGGAGTGGGACAGTACATACCTGTTGGCAGTGCAGCAGGATCCTGGGGTAATCTGTGATGAGCACTTTCAGTGCTGTTAATATGTGTTGTGCCCATCTGGTTCCTCCCACTCTGGTTGGAATAAGGCATCTTACTCTCGCTGCCTGACAGGACTCTCTCAGAATGTTATGGTTTAGTGGCGAAAAATGATAAAATAGATAGAACTTGCAGTAGCTGGTTTATTGTTTTATGATACGTGATGTTTTTTAAAAACATCCTTCAGGGGTAACTCCAGCCTATGTTCATTGCAGTGGATTGTGACTAGATGAGGGTGATCCTTTTTCAGTTGTGTGGCCACATCCCCCTCTTCTACTCATCATCACTGCTGCCCCATTGGTGGTAAGCCCTACCAATTTGTTTTTCCACTGTGCTGACTCTGTCTGTGACAGCATGGCTTGATCGATGCATGCCGTGATTGATTCTGCATCAACTTTGTGTGGATTTTCCATGGACACAAAAAAACAAAACAAAAACAAACAAAAAAAAAACATCTGGCACCCCCTTGTTTACTGTTCTTATGTAAATTATTTCCTGTTCTTTTATACTGGAATCTGTTGCACCATCTATCATTACGGACATGAAATCCACATTCTTCACCACATCCACCAGCTTCTTAAGTTCCACCTCAGCGATAGTACTAATGAACATGTGGCACGATTTGTCATTGTGATAGGTTTCCCCAATATCAACCCCTTTACATTTGCCAAGGTCACACATCCACTGGAAGTCTGTATATGTCCTAGCATGTTTGGCCAAGGCATGTGCATTTCAAATTAAGATCTGCACACAATGTGCCATATTTTGTATGCCTCATTTGCTTCCCCTGTTGCTTGTTCCTGCTTTGGCTAAAGTCTCAGTAATCTGACTCCTTTGCCCTTGGCTGCTACCTCCATCTGTCTGTCAGTCTCGTAATGTTTTATGTCTACTATACATAATGCACATACATACAGTATATTGACGTGCCTGTGCTTTGTAGCAAAAAGTTATTTTCTGCTCATTGCCTACTTCTTTCGCACAGACTGGCCTGCATGGTTGTTACATTACTCTATACATAATGTTTATATATCTTATTTGCCTACCCTTGCTTTGTGTTGGATGTCCTGTGGCACTGACTGTATATTTAGTTGCTGTCCTGTTGTTGAACTATGTTTAATGCTCTCTGTAATAATTGTTTTACCCTGGGTCAACCCTGAAAAAATGGACTGTACTTGTCTCAGTGGACTTACCTGGTCACCAAAACTCAAATAAATATTGGAAATGAGCATTTAGATTGCTCTGTCAGCAGCAGATGCCTACTGGGATTCAGCTACAAATCAGGCATTAGCAAGGGAGTGCTTCTTAGACTTGGCATGTTATTGTAAAGATTGCTCAGTGAAATTATTGCAGCCCCCTTCATAATATGCTGATGTTGTAGCTGCAATGTCTGGAAATTTTCTACATGATTTACTAAACATTGGGCTGGATTTTCAAAGCCCCAACGCACGCTACGACAATTGCAGCTTGTGCATCTGGGACCCTGCACCTGATTTTACAATGGACAGGGTCCCAGTGCCTAAGTCCCGTAGCAATAGTGGCAGTGCACCAAACAGATGGTGCACCCACTGAGAATGCCGCAGCAGCTGTGGGACGGATGTGGTACGAACTGCACCTTTGGATGGTGGCACAGTAGTGGCTCCTGCCCCCCCCACCAAGCACTGATCTGCCCATACACAAAAGGGCATCCCACAGTTACCCCAGGCCATGTAGTGCCCTCCCCACTCTGATTCGCAGTAAATGGCATTCCTACCACAAATCCCTGGTGATCTATTGGCCCCCCACCCAGGAAGGTAGCGGCTCGCCACCATGCTCATCCTCCCAGTCAGTACCTTTGATTTAACCAGCACAGCCCTCCACACACCACCATGGCCGGCCACCAAATGAACTGGCAGAGCGTGCACTGTATACAGTATGTGCTCTGTCAGGTTATTCGCTGGTCAGTCATGCTGGTGTGCAGAGGGCTGTGCCGGTCGCTGAATCGGGGTACAGACTGGGGTAGGGGTGAGCAGTGTAGTGGGCGCTACCTGCCCAGGTGGGTGTTGGGGGGCCACTTGATCATCGGGAATTTGCAATTATACCACCACATACTGGGGAGTGGAGCAGGGAGAGCACTATATCGCCTGGGGTAACTGCGGGTTACCCTTTAGTGTACAGGCAGATCGGAGCGTGGTGGTGGGGGCACTGGATGACCGGGATTCTCTGTGTAGGGGCACATCAGGGCTGCTGAGATGGGACTCTGTCTGGCGAGGGGGGACACAGTGGCATGACAGCTGTCAACCCTCCCAGCAGCTGTCTAAGTACCCTTAGACCAGCCTTGGCTGGCCTAACTGTACTTAGCACTTTGTTCCTGAGAAGGGTTCTGAAAATAGCACTGCAGGGATTATGGCAGCCTGCATCTGCCACAAGCCCCCAGTGTCATGCCACAGCCACTTTTGTGGTGCAAGCAGCTTGCTGATTGCCACAGGTTGCTTTGCAAAATAGACCGAGATGCAGCCCTTGGTGCAAGGTTTATGTTGCATCTCACGTTTGACGCTAGCACCGTGCGCTATTCTGAGGGCTTTGAAAATCCGTCCCATTACGTTTTTCTCAGGGTTAAGCTCAACTGAAGCGTACTTTGTTACCCAGTGTTTACTTCTGTCATAAGAAGCATCTCTTTCCTTTTTCCTAAGAGCATCCTTCTCTGCTGCTATGGTCTTAGGGTTCTTTACTCCATTCCAAAAATGCCACATCTTGGCAGTTCTAGCAATTTCTTATTAATTTTGCCAGCAAAAAACCTGACAAAACAGGCAAGGTCCAGTGGCTACAGAACCAACTAGCTGGGATAAATCCACCCCATGACAACCCAAAGAGTGAGAGATATGGGTGCCCGCAGCAATTGAGAATTTTCTGTTCATGGCGAGTGTCAAGCAGACTTATTACATTTAATATCAATATTTTTAGCCCTGGGCCTTGCTAAAATGTTTTTGCTGTGCTGCAGATTCAACCGCAGGCAGATGTGAGGGGAGAGTGTCGGGTTTTGTTATTCGTCCTCAGACCAGGTAAGAAAACGTATATATATTCTTGGCCAACTGCAAATTTGTTAACTGACCAGAGTCTAATTTTCTTTTCACCCCCACAGGGTGAAGTCTGCCCAGAAAAAAAAGAAGTAAGCTGCACAAAGCTGCTTCAATGAAATACCTTACAGCCTAATGTCTTCTTTTTATCCCCAATAAAAAATGTAAAAGAAATGTCTGGTTTTTTTTTTGGGGGGGGGGGCCAAAATCATCAGGACTTTTTTGCCTTGCCAAATCAAGGAGATTAGGGCATGATTATTGCAGCAAGGCAAATTTTATCCTTGTTGTTGCCTGCAGTTATTTTGTGGCACAGTGCCCCTCCCCGAAAGGCAATAAATCTGACTCTGGGCTGGAAAACTTAATGCCCCGAGTACTAATACAAAGTATGTTTTCCCTTAGCTTTTGTTTCCCTTCTTGCCTTTTGTGATCTGTACCAGATAATGTGCCCAAAAAGGCCAAATAACTTTTTTTTTTGTGGCTTTTTTTTTTTTTTTTTAGGCAGTTCCCTCCCTGCAGGCAAAACAGTTTCCCCTTGTTGGCCTTTTTCGTTTTGTTCCTCCTTTTTTTAGGCAGTCTGCCTAATTTTTGAAAAGAAATTGACAAAGCCTGCAAAACGCAACAAAATGGCACATTTGTCCTCCCTCTGACTGTTTCCTTGAAGCTCAACAACGCTCATCATAGTCACAGAAAATCCTCTCTCCCAATATCCACAACCCACCCCACAAAATCCAGACTCTACTTAGAAACATAGACTTTGATGGCAGATAAGGACCGCTTGGCCCATCTAGTCTGCCCATTTCCCTACCTACAGGATAAGCCGCAGATCCTAGTTAACCAACAGCCTATTTCTTCCTACCCCCCACAAGAATTGCCTTATGTCTGTCCCATGCATTCTTGAATTCTCACACAGTTTTAGACCCCACAACCTCCTTAGGAAGGCTGTTCCATGCATCCACTACCCACTCTGTGAAATAATACTTCACATTGCCCCTGAACGGCCCCCTATCTTTAAATTGTGTCCCTTGTTCTTGCACATCTTTTTTCTGAAAGATGCTACCCTCTTGACTTTGTTGATTCCACTGAGGTACTTAAAGTTTCTATCATGTCCCCCTCTCCTTCTTTTCTCAAGGGTATACATGTTAAGCTCCTTTAGTCTTTCCTCATATGGCTTCTCTTGCAGATCCTGCACCATTTTAGTTGCCCTCCTCTGACTGCCTCTATCCTGTCTATGTCCTTTGGAGATGGGGTCTCCAGAACTGGATGCAGTACTCCAGATGGGGTCTCACCAACTGTCTGTACAGAGGGATAACAACTTCCTGTTTTCTGCTGCTGATGCCTCCTGTGCATCCCAGTATACCCCCAGCCCTCCCTACTGCCTTCTCACATTGCTTGCTAACCTTAAGGTCATCTGATATGATTACCCCAGGTCTCCTTCCTTTTGTTGTTGTTACTACCTCCCCCATTGTGTATTCTTCCCTGGTTCTTGTTTCCCAGGTGCATTATTTTGCACTTCTTTGCATTGAATCCTAGCTGCCATACTTCTGACCATTCCTCCAACCTTGCCAAGTCCCTTCTCATCCTTTCCATGCCTCCTTGTATATCAACCCTGTTGCAGATCTTTGTGTCATCTGCAAAGAGGCATACTTTTCCTTCCAGTCCCTCTGCAATGTCACTTATGAAGACATTAAAAAGGACTGGACCCAATACTGAACCCTGCGGTACCCCACTAGTAACCCTCTTTCTTCAGAGTGGACTCCATTTACAATTACCTTCTGTGTCCTGTTGTCCAGCCAATGTTTTACCCAGGCTACCACCCTGGGACCCACTCCCAGGCTGGTTAATCTGACTATTAATCTTTTGTGTGGGACTGTGTCAAATGCCTTGTTAAAGTCTAGGTAGACCATGTCCACAGCCCCTCCCTGGTCTACTACTTTGGTCACCCAGTCAAAGAAATCTATTAGATTTGTCTGACATGACCTTCCCACTGTGAACCCATGCTGCCTTGGGTCCTGTGCACCACTGGCCTCTAGGTACTCAACTATTCTTTCCTTCAGAAGTGACTTCATCACTTTCCCTACCACAGAGGTGAAACTGACAGGTCTGTAGTTTCCTGCCTCTGTCTTGGTCCCACTTTTGTGAAGGGGAATCACATCTGCATTCCTCCAGTCCTCGGGTACCACACCATCCTCCCATGATTTATTAAAAAGAGTAGCCAGTGGTTTCACTAGTTCCTCCCTTAATTCTTTTAGAATTCTGGGGTGAATTCCATCAGGCCCCATTGCTTTGTCCACCTTCAGTTTTAGGAGTTCTTGCAGAACCTTTCTTCTGTGAAAGGACTGGGATCGACCTCTATCAAGAGTGCTTCTGTTAATTGGATTAGGCACTTTCCTCCTTTTTGTGAATACTGAGCAGAAATATTCGTTCAGTATCCCTGCTTTTTCACTGTCCCTCTGCCCACCACACGCTCATTCTATTCAGCCTCACTATCCTCCCTTTGTCTTTCTACGCTTGTTGATGTACCTATAAAAGGTTTTATCCCCCTTCTTAACCGAGTTGGCTATCTTTTCCTCAGTTTGGGCCTTTGCTATTCTGACTTCCCTCCCTGCTTCCTTCTGCCTTAACTGGTACAGCTGTCTGTCCTGCTCCTTCTGTGTTTCCTTATACTTCCGGAATGCTATCTTTTTCTTCCTGACTTTCACAGCCACCTCTTTTGAGAACCATAGTGGCTTTTTCTTTCGTTTTGATTTGTTTATTTGCTTCACACAAAAGCTTGTTGCCTCTGTGATGGCAGTTTTGATAATTCCCATTGTTGCTCCACACCTCCTTCTAGCCTGTTTGCTAGTGCTTTTCTGAGGCACTCTCCCATCTTCCAAAGTCAGCCCTCCTAAAGTCCAGTACCCTCACTTTGTATGGCTTGACTCTGTAGCTGAGTTTAACGTGAACCACACTGTTTGATGGTCACTTGTCCCCAGATGGCAACCCACTTCTAGATCTGAGATCCTCTCACTGCCCCGCTTGAGAGTACGAGGTCTAAGATTGCTCCCTCACGAGTGGGTTCCGAACTAGCTGTCTAATGCCTGCCACCTGTAGGGCATCAAGAATGGCCCTGCTCTTGGATGTGGCTGCAGCAAATGTGCCTCAGTTAACATCTGGCATATTCAGGTCTCCCATCAACAGTATCTCCCCTTTCTCTGCCATTCTAAGAATGCCTTCTATCATATCCTTGTCCATTCCTTCCCCCTGACATGGGGGTCTGTACACAACCCCTGTGCAGATTGTGGTGCCCTTTCCAGTCTCCAAGGTGACCCACAGTGCTACTGTTCCCTTTCCTTTCACCCTCCCGCTTCAATCAGCCCCCCCCCGATTTACCAGACCACCATGGAGCAGCAGTAATGTCTGGAGTGAGGAGCCAGAGCGAGAGAGTCCTGTCAGCATGGTTGCCACCCCGGGAGTGAGGGAAAGCAAGTGTGCAACGGCTCAGCCAGAGACCGAAATCTCGCTAGTGACCATGAGATTTAGATCGATCTCAGGCTGGGCAGATAGAATGCGGCATTCTGGTTGGCTGGAACATCTTAGAAGGCGCCAGTCTCCGGAGCCAAAAAACACTAAAAAAAAAAAAAAAAAAAAAACACACTCAGAGGCAAAGCGGGCACCCAAAGCAAAATGCGGGCGCCCAAAACAAAATGGCAGCTGTTCAAACCAGGGGGCTGAATCTGGTGTTCTGTGCTTGGTTTTTGGTGTGCACAGAACACCATTTTAATGGGAATTTCAAGCCCGTGTGTGTGTGTGTGTGTGTGCGCAGAATAGTCTCGCTGTCAGTTGGATTCCTTTTTTCATCTTTTCCACATAGGATTCCAGTCTTCTAGCACCTATCAAGCAATCAGTTCTACAAGGCACAGGCATCTATACATATTCTGAATCCATTCATGACTTTTATAAAGCAATATCTAAAACTGTGCGGGATGCTTTTCTAAAGGAATTGGAGGAGAATACTCCATATAAAATTATTTTCCTTACAAATTGTGAGGGAACAGATGTGTCCAACAAAAGTACCCTGATGGTATACATCAGATTCATTGACAGCAAGAATTAAGTTCAGTCAAATGTTTTAGGTGTGACTGAGCTTGCAGAATGTAAATCTGATGCAGTATACAATGTTGTGAAGTACATGATCTCTGATAAAAATCTAGGTTATTTAGAGCTGATAGGACTTGCAACTGACGGGGCCCCTATAATGACAGGATGCAAAAAAGGGGCGACTACTCTAGCCAAATTTGATTATCCATATTTAATTGCCACTCACTGTCTTGTACGTAGACTCACCTTAGCATCAGAGAAAGCAGTCAACCAACAGTAGTATCTGGGCAGTTATATGTCCACAGTAAGTCAGTTTGGCAAACTGATAAAGTACTCGCCCAAATTCTGTTGAATACTTGATCAGAACAAAGAGCTACACCAGGAACATGCTGTTAAAAAAATATTGGGTCTGTTTAGCCACAGTGGCTAATAATTTTGAAACTCTAGGGGGAATGGAGGGGAGTATAAAAGGAAAATGGTCAAGTACAATTACGTTGACAGTTGTCTTGGCCGGCTGACCTGACGGGGACACCGTGAAACCAGCGGCCTTAGACGCAACCTCGACAGAAGTAGAGTGTCGACTATCCAGGGAATGGGACCTCTCCCGCTCCCATGAACATCAACGGTGAGACTTACCTTTGGAGTCCTTTTTGGACCGAGAGGAATGTCCCAAAGGCCCTTCTCCCGTGGTGGAGAGGGACTGGCAAACTCCTTGAAAGAAGCTGTGTAGGAGGAGCCATGACCGAGGATGATGAAGATGCAGCCTCGACCGCCTCCTTCTCGAGGGCTATCATCTGTTCCAGCTGTTCAGCCGAGCCTGCAGCCACAGACACTGCCCAACAGTCCTCCTTCGACTTGACCGGAGGATAACGTTTCTCGGGTCGCCCCAACAGCAAATCGGGCTGCGTGAAGCCGAAAAGGATTTGCACAACTCACAAGCCTGTGCGTCATCGCCGAGTCCAAGGCAATAAACGCATGTGGAGTGCGGATCGGTCCAGGACATCTTCTGCTCACAGGGGCACCGACGAAATCTGGGAGTCGAGTTGTCCATCGCAGCCACGAGGAAAGAGACTGAAGTCTTTTGAATTTAAGAATAAGTTTCAGATTGACCAAAGAGTGTGGATCCAGGCGTAAAATGCAGAGTGCTAAGGAAGGAACCCAAGCTTCCAAGCGGTAAGGAAGATCTGGTGTCATGGGGCACAGCTAAGAGGTTTACCACCCGGGTGGGTGGGAGGAGCCAGCTTGAAGACCTTCCAGCAAGATTTAAAGCGGCAAGGAATCTACCAGTAAGTGTGGACTGAACAACATATCCATGTCCCTAGAAACATGCTTTATTCCTGTACAAAGCACCTAGCTTAGGGTGAAGCTTACAGTGAACTGCGTCAATATGCACTGAGAAATCGAGGTGCTGGTCAAGGCAGATGCAGAGGTACTTAAAGGAGAAAGTATCTTCAATCTTAGCGCCATCAAGCGTATAAAATAATTAAAACCATCTACATGCTTTTCTGGCATGCCTTTCCTCCAATCCAATGTGTGTCTGGCGGATTCTAGATGCAGCAGCAAGTCAGCATCTGGTGTGGACTCCACTTGGCCCCATTTGTTGATTTATTCATAAAAATTAAAAATTTAACTTAGTTGTCGGCTACAGTAGGCTGCAGTGGTGACAGTCAAGGTGAGAAGGAGTGGTGCCAGAGCAAGGCTGCAGTGATTAACCAGCAGGAGCATCAGGTGGAGCAAGAGATCCCACCTCAGGACCACCCACTGGGAACCTCGCACAGCAACAGCAGGACCATCCTCCCAGACAATCTCCCCACAGTACTTCACCCTGGGCCAGGGCAGTGAGTTGATGGCAGCATCACTGGGCAGGTGCTGACCACGAGAACAGTTTTACTAAAAAGAAGAACTCTTGAAAGCGTTGGACGGTTCAGGGGCAGCAAATGAGGCTATGAGGGATGAGCAATGTCCTAGGCAAGGAACCACTCAAGGAGTGAAGCAGTGCATTACAGGCCGTGAATTTAACAGAGAAGAGCTCTTAGAGGGCACAATAAGGGCAATGCAACCCCAATACTGTAACCAGAGACAAGTTGTTTTTTAATTTTATTCTAAATAAACTGTGCCAAGTGGCACCCAGGCAGGCAGCTGAGGCCATGCAGGAGGGCGGGTACTCCCCACCTCAGGACTGCCCACAGAGGTGTCCAAGATCCAGTTCCATAGAAGAGGAATCAGACCTAGCAAGGACCAAGTAAAGGCACTACCCTTAGGACAGAATCTCTATGGCTCCACATGCCAGTATAAGGGTGGGGCAACTCCAAGTACACACAGGGCACATTCAATAGAATCTCACAGTAGCCAGTACAGTGGAGTTGGGGCACAATAGCCAGTATTGAGAAGCAAATGTTTAAATGACTACTGCATGTTTGTAGTTGGCTCAGTGAACTGTATTTAAAGTGAAAGCGTGCACTATTTAAAAGACTGCCTATTGAACTGCAAGTGGGCCCTCCACCAGGACCATCTCTCCCGCCCACACCTGCCAACCACTCTTCCTGCAGTGGAGAACCCCCTCAGCAGACACCTCCCAGCAGCTGGACCACCCTTCCAGTACTCTGACCAGCATCCCCCCAAGCTGAACACCCTCCAAGGAGTTGAATCCTCGCCCACTGCCTGGGCCAGCCTCCTCCCCCAGATGACCACCTACCAGAACAATCTCTCCCCAAGACAACCACACTCCGTGCTGCTGGATCCCCTACCCTTTCCCGCACATGGACCAGCATCCAACCCCTCCACAGCAAATCTCTGCATACCACGCAGGCCCATGAATCACACTTGCGGACTGGATAGGGGGTGGAAGGTGTTATCAGGAGGATTATCTCTATAAATCCAATTAAAACTCCAGTACACGTGCCCCCAAAAAAAATGCAGTTTGCAAGGGCCCATTACTGGACACACTGCAATAATTTAACAATGGTGCAATGGGCTTAAGCAATGTAGTGTGGAGTTATGCTTGTGCAACTAAGTTCATGGACTGAGGAATTCGAATGAGTTATAAATTGTTTTAAGTGAATACTTTGGCCATTCACACTCTGTTCCATGGGGAACTACTACCGTTGGGGTACTGTGAAGGCAAGGAACCCATAACGAGGGTTTCACCCTCTAAAGGAGCTATAGTAAGGATTCCCTTAGGCTAAAGGTACCTTAGGAAGGAGTCCCGAAGAAAGAGACATGCTGCTGCAGGAGGAGGGAATGATGGTGGGGAGAAGAAATATAGTGTTTCTGAGTGAGGCTAGAAAGAATTGACTTAAATAGCTCAGGTAGGTGGCGTGCCTGGTTGCTCCCACCTGCTGAAGTGTAGGCATAGCCTTTCAATTCAATGGGCTTACGCAACCTAGTGTGGAGTTACACTTGTGCAACTTTGTTGATAACTGAGGAATCTGAACAAGCTGTAAATTGTCATAGGTGAATGCTTTGGACATTCGCACACTCTGTTCCACAGGGAACTACCACCCTGTAGGAGTACCTAGAAAGCAAGGAACCCTCGAGGAGGGTTCCATCCCTAGAGGTGTCACAGGAAGGATTCCCTTAGGCTAAAAGTACCTTAAGAAGGAGCCCCCAAAAAAGTACTGAGCAGCAAGTAGTGACCACGAAGCCTGAGTAAGGACAGATTGACGGTAGCCAATGACTGGAAACAGACACAGACTGAGATGAGCAATGACTGACAGACATCAGAACTGACAGCGCAGGGGCATGTTTTCTGAAGGAGAGAGGGAATGGCAAAAAAGGCTACCATCCAACTCCATCCAACAGCAGAAACCTACCTGGGTAAACTAGTAGAAATGTACTAAATTATGGACTGCCCAACTTTTATGACCTTCGGTACAGAGGAGAGGAGAAAACCCTATGAGGAGGAAACCTCTGAGGATCCATGGCCTTGGTCACCTTCCCTCCAGAGTTGGGATAATTTAGTGAAGACTCAGCTACTGCAATTCAGAGACCCAATTCAGAAGAAATATTTTACAGGAAGGCTCTCACTCTATCTCTCTAACGGGAACGCAGTAAGGGGGCTGCAAGTGAACTCTGCAGCTAAGGGAGACTCCTGGCTAAGGAAGCCCTTGCCCCAAGGCAAGAGGAGGAGAGCAACTACCGCTGAAAGGCACTTACCCAGCCTCCATAAGGGAGGCCTAGAGAGGAAGCCGAACATTTGAGGGGCAGAGAAGGGAAGAATGTGCAGACCAGGTGAACCTTAGGCGGCTGTAGGGAGAATAGCTTCTGAAGGTGCTGCTGACATGGTCTTCACAGCTAAAAGAGCCCCCTTGGACATAAGGGCTCCACCCTCTGGCAGCTGAAGTCTTAAATACTACATCAAGAGGTGCTGCCGAGTTGATATGCATGGCTAAGTTTCCTCTAGAGCACAGAACATTCTCATCCAAAGGGCAGATAGAGAAGGACCCCACCCAGTCGAAGGACCCAGCCTCAAGATGCGGACTATAAGGGGCAGAGTGAGATTGTCGGCTTACAGAGTGTAAGCCATGCTATGGTTGTAGCCAGCATGCATCTAATTGCAGGAAATTTGGAGTCCATGGCGAAGCCTGACGGCTATGAGCATATGGAAGAAACGAAACACAGATAAGGCTGAATGGCTGTTTTTTATTTGAATGCAGGAGCAGTGGAAGGCCATGGCAAAGCCTGATGGCCATGAGCACTTGGAAGAAACGTAGGTATGGCTGAATGGCTGCTTTTATCCGAATGCAGGAATAGTGAGCCATGGCAGAGCCTGGTGGCCTTGTTGATTGAGACTTCAAATGACAACTAGGACAGTGAATGAGGCTGAGTGATACAAGCTTAGATTGAATTATGAATGCATGCCAATCAGTTCTATAAGGGAGGTTAGTGGTAGTTGCTGATGCACGAAAGTCAGGTAGGCTAAGGCAGTATAAAGAAATTAAACTGCTAGGGAAGTAGCAGTATATGGAAACCGAAAACCAGGGAGCAGAAGCTGTGGATTGAACAAACACATAAAGAGGGGGTGACTGCCTAGCCAGGAGCAAAGTATAAACAATTAGAGATGGTGGTTGGAATGGAGAGATTGCTAAAGGTATGAAAAACAAAAACAGCAAAATGGAGTCTGAATAGCACAAGACAAAAGCAAATGACGAAGGCAGGATGGTAGGAAAACTAGAAAGTTCAAAAAGAAATAAAATTGGAAGAAACACAAGGTACATGAGAACAGGAGTGTAGCAGGAATAGGAGACGGAAAGAAGCACAAACTGCAGCCAGGAAGGTAGCGCAAAATACTGCCTGAGAAAGCTGGAGAGGCACAAATGGAGCAGAAAGTCCAGCAAAAAACAAGCAAAAGTCCAAAATCACAAAGGGAAAGTGGGAGGCAAAAACCAGGAGGGGGGGGTGGGAACAGAGCCTCTGGCTGCAGCAAAGAAATAGTGCTTCTGAGTAAGCTGGAAGAAGGGGACTTAAACAGCTCAGGCAGGGGGGCGTGTCTGGTTTCTCCCACCAACTGAACTGCAGGTATAGCTTTTTAAATGTATAAAATACTTATATATGTAGGCACTGTTATTTATTATAAGGGGGTATGGCTGGTTGCTCTCACTCACTGAACTGCAGGCATAGCCTTTCAAATATATAAAATAAAATACATATTTATTTATTTGCTTTTGTTAACTGGGCAAGCACACTAGACAGCCAAGTGCCTATTTTCAGGTGCGACCCGGGAGGGTTACAGGGCAAGTGAGTACAAGTACAGTAAGGAAGTTAATGTAGCATACAGAGAATAACAGGCATCACGGGGATTACATTAGGTAGTTAACAGTATTTGAGAACTAAATGGAACAAGAACATTACAGTAATGGTACATACAGGGAGGATTTGAACAGTAAGGAATTCAAGGAAAGCTTACAGAGAATAAACAGGCTTCATAGGGACAACACTGGGTAGCTAGACAGTATCTAAGAACTATATGGGACATGATCAATGCAGTAAAGGTACATACAGGGTGGGACTGAGTATGCATATAGGCACTGTTATTTATTACATAGAATTTGTTGGCAGGTGAGGACCACTAGGCCCATCTAGTCTGCCTATATTTCCTACCATTTACTTACATTGCAGACTGTAGATGATCTGCGGCTTTCCCTCTCCTTCCTGTCCCTATGGTCACCTTGTGTTTGTACCATGCATATTTGAATTCCTCCACCACTTTTGCCCCCACCACCCCTGCAGAGATGACGTTCTAAGCATCACCACCCTTTCTGTAAAGAAGTACTTCCTTACATTGCCCCTGATTTTACCTCCTCTGAACTTCCAATCATGTCCCCTAGTTCTTGTCCATCTTCTTTTCTGAAAGTTGCAACTCCCCTGTACCGTATTTATCCCTTTAAGGTATTTGAATGTCTCTATCATGTTCCCCCTTTCCCTCCTCATCTCCGGAGATTACATATGGAGTTCTTTCATCTTCTCTTCATATGGCTTCAGGTGCAGCCTCTGCACCATTTTTGTAGCTCTTTTCTGGACTGTCTCTGCCTTGTCTGTGTCCTTCCTGAAATGCGGCCTCCAAAACTGAACACTGTACTCAAGGTGTGGTCTTACCAATGCACTGCAAAATGGATTCACCACCTTGCTTTTTCTGCTGATGATGCATCTCCCTATCACCCCAGCATCCTGCTGGCCATTCTAACTGCCTTCTCGCATTGACCACCACCTTTAGGTCCTCAAATATCATTACCCCTAGATCCCTCTCCTGCTTGGTTATCAACAGGACCTCATCCCCACTGAGTACCCCACTCTTGGGTTCCTGTGTCCTAAGTGCATAACTTTGCACTTTTTTGCATTGAATTTCAGCTGCCACAAGTTTGACCATTTCTCCAGCCTACCCAGGTCCCCTCTCATTCTTTCCACCCCCCCCCATGTCTTCCCTACTGCAGATCTTTGTGTCGTCTGCAAACAGGCACACCTTCCCCTCCAGCCCTCCGCAATGTCACTTGTGAAGACCCACCCCTGAGGCACCTCGCTTGTCACTTCCCTCTCAATGGGCTGAACTCCGTTCACTACCACCCTTTCAGTCCTGCCACACAGCCAATTTATAACCCAGTTTACCACCCTGGATCTGACCCCCAGGCCTCTTAACTTGTTTGTGAGCCTTTTACGTGGGATGGTATCGAAGCCCTTGCTAAAATCCAGGTAGGCCACATCTCCCGCCCTTCCCTGATGTACTTCCTTGTCACTCAGTCAATTATATCTATCAGGATTGTTTGGCAAGGCCTGCCTGCCATGAAACCATGCTGCCTTGGATCCTGCAGGCTGGTGGATTTGAGGTATGTCACAATCCTCTCCTTGAGCAGTAATTCCATCACTTTCCCTACCACTGAGGTTAGGCTGACTGGTCTATAGTTACCAGCCTCCTTCCTGCTCCTGCTCTTATGGAGAGGGACAACATTTGTCCTCTTCCAGTCTGCCAGAACTACACCTGGTTCTAATGACTTGTTGAACAAAGCAGTAAGTGGAGCTGTCAGCTCTTTCCTAAGTTCCTTTCTGGGATGTATTCCATTTGGCCCCATTGCCTTATCTAGTTTCAGTTTTTATAGTTCTTTAAGGACCCCCTCTACCGTAAACGGCTTGATGTCTACTCCGCCCCCCTTGGTGACCTTATTGTATGATAATAAAACACAGTATTTGCATACCTAGTCCAATCATAGTATAGCTCTGGTTTTATACTTGTCCTAACCCATTTTAAATATGCTGTGAATACATAGCCCTGTAATGTCCTCTGCAAGCTCTTGTGCCGCTGCTCACAAAAGTATATGCAAATTTTTTTTTTTTTTTTTTAATTGTTGTGCTTTTTTTTCCAAGTTCTGTGCTCACAACACACACATTACTATGTTGGGCATGGTGCTGCCGGCACTCTTACCATCCATAACATGGTGCCCCCACCATGTACTTGCACTAGGCACCCCCAAGGGGTGCTGCCATTCTTGTCTTTATTTTGAGTAGGGGTTCAGTTAATTTATTTCTAGTGGAAGTCTAAAACTTCCATGAGTCAAAATCTGGATGTCATTCCAATATTTTGAAAGTAAAAATACTTCCAGGATCCCACTTTTGGAAACTAATATTCTAGGAAGAACCAATTTATGAATATTTTATTTATTTTATTTTGAAAATTTTCATCAGGAAAAACATACTGAGTTGATTATCAGCTTGTTTCCAGAGATGTCCTGACGGGTAAGAGGTAAGGAGATGCAAAGCATGACAAATCAAAATAATATTTACAAAGCAGGAAGAGAACAATATTTGCATTGAAAACAAACAACGAATGGCAACGTAAACAAACATAAGGTAGGCCTGGATATAGTAGAGGATACAGTTTAAGTGCATCATGAAATTATACATGCGGCAGTGGAAGCTATGCAGTAGGTTTCTGGTCTGGGTAAGCAGAGGACTAGGGCAGGGTTAAAGGGGGAAAAGAGGAGACAAGGGGGAGACAGTGGGGGTGGAGTAGTTGAGGGAACAAGCAAAGGTGGAGATCAGGTGCACCTGCAGGAGGGAAAGAGGAGCAAGAGCAAAGGGAAGAGCCAGAGTGAATGGATAGGGGGAGAGAATTCCATAGTTTAAAGGAAGCGGTAAGAGAAAGCAGCCTGGCCAGCCGAGGATGACCTTGAAGGGACTGCTACAGAGTGGAAGCCCCAGAATTGCGAAGGGTGTAGGAGGAAGGGGGGGGGGAGATAAAAGGGGAGACAGCCTAGTCGGTATTTAGTAATAAAGGAAGAGCAATGAACAAAGCACCTGGCTTCAAGGGAGAGAAGGGAAAGAAGGTGTAAAGGGAGCAATGGTGGGTGCGAGGTGGACAGTCCAAGGCAAAGCAGCAGAAGGAGTGAAAGAGGGGATCCAGTCTGGCTAGAGTATACTTAGGAGCAGCGCTGTAAACAATGTCTCCATAACCAAAAATAGGGAGAATCATTTTCTGGAGAATGGCTTTGTGAGCCAGCAGGAGGGTGCACCCATGGTTTCTGTATAACGCACCTAATTTTGGGTGCAGATTTTTGTGGATGGTGTCCACATGCCCAGAAAAGTTGAGGTGATGGTCAAGCCAAACCCCAAGGTACTTGAAAGAGGGAACATCCCTCGATGGAGGACCCATCTAAGGTGTAGTGTGAAAGGGGGGTACAGTAAGCCTGGAGAGCTTTTGCCTAGTACCAAAGGTCATGGAGACCATTTTTTGGCATTGAGGAACAGCTGATTTGTCAAAGTCCAGCTAGAGGCTAGTTCTCAGATCAGAGGGGGAGGAGCCAGAGACAAAAACAACTTTATCGTCCTCATACATATAGCTGGACACAGAGGTACAGACAGCAGGGAGGTTGTTTAGGAAGACTGAAAATAGTAATGGACCAAGGACGGATCCTTGGGGGACACTGGTGCTGATAGGGAGAGGGGGGTGCAAAGAATCTCTAATTCTAACCAAATGAGACCTATTTGCAAGGTAGGAGCAGAACCAGTTAGTTACAGAGATGGAATGCCCCACTGCTGCAAGCTTATCAAAGAGAAGGCGGTGGGCTATGGTGTCAAAGACTTTGGCCAGGTGAACAAAGATGGCGGAGGTGATCTGGCCCTTAACCATGGCTGAGAGAATGGAGTCAGTAAGCTGGAGGAGAGAGGAGGAGGTGGAGTGGGATTTATGGAAACCAGATTGGAAAGGGATGAAGAAGGAAGATGAATCAAAGAAGGGAGAGAGTGGTAAGAAAGCACCAAGTGTTCTTGAAGTTTAGCAAGGATAGGAAGCAGGAAGATAGGGCAGTAGCTGCCAGGATTGGAGGAGTTGCCACCTTTGGGAAGAGGTATGACTGTGACATATTTTCAAGCATCAGGGACAGAGGCAAGGGAGAAGGAGAGGTTTAGAAGGGAAGTGTTTGGTAGAAGGATGGCAGGGGCCAGAGAGATGGAGGAGTTTAGCTTCAAGCCAATTACGGCTGCTGCCCTTGAGAGGGTTAAGAGCTAGCAGGACCTTGAAAGTGTCTGCCTGTGAGACAGGAGAAAGGGAGAAAGGAGGAGATGGGGTGGGTGGTGGGTCGAAGAGGGGGGGCAAGGGGAAGGAGGAGAGAAGGGATGAGGCACAAAAGGTGAAGAAAGCATTGAATTGAGAGGCAATGGGGGTGGTGAGAAATGGTAGTCTCTCACCCTGAGGATCAGGATGAAGGACTGGGCTGGGGGGAGAGAAGAGAGCATGGATGACCTTCCAAAACTTGGAGGGGTGGTTAATGTTTTGAAAGGTGGAGGAAAAGTACTCAGCCTTAGCGAGTCTGGTGGCTCTAGTGCAATCATTTCAAATGGCTCGGTATTTGAGTAAGTCAGTAGGGGAGCCTGAGAACTTGTGAGCCATCCATGCAAGACCCCATGCACACAGGCAGGCCAGCAGTTTGGGTGCCACCCTGGGGAAGTGGGAGCCTCCGACCCTGGCTTTCCTGAAGGGAGTGTGATGATCCCAGATAGACAGGAAACTGGACTTGAAATAATTGAGGGCAGAAGTGATGGTACTGGCAGAGAAGATGGGTGACCAGTTGGTCACTGCTAAACCCTCATGGAGGCAGGACAAGTCCATGGCTGCTGGGTGGAGCCCTGGAAACATTTTGCTAACCGTAGGAGACAGAAAGGGGACTGTGGAAGCACAGGACCAGATTCAATCAGTCATGTGCTTCCACAATGCTGTGGCACAATTCCACTAATGTGCCGTCAACAGTGAGCCCCTCCTCCGTGGCTGCATAACCCCACAACCCCTACCCCACCCCACCCCTCTGTGGGGGCACTATTTATTTATTTATTGATAATCACTTCTGCAGTTGCAGGTGGAAAAAATAGCCACATGTACCCAAGATGGCCCTGCGACCGTCATCTGCGCATGCGTGAATGTATAGCACCTCTGTCAAGCGGCCATCTTGGGTATGACAGGCTACTTCTTGTGCATGCGCAGTGATGATTTGTCATTGCGCATGTGCGACACTGGCACAAGGGCATTAGCTGCAGCAGTAGTTCCGAGTACACTTTCACTTGAACTCACCACCCTGCAACAGCCGTACTGGCTCTGACCAGAACTTATTGATTTAAAAACGCAGCGGAGACTGAGCACGATGCCCGAAACAGGTGGATGTCATTGGGCCATTTCAGAGTGTTGACATCCACAATCTGGCAGCGTGCTTTACGTGTTCTGCAGTGATGGGCTGTCATTCTAGCCTTTCTTTTGTAGCTCTGCGGTCTTCAGTACAGTTTGCACTAACCACAGAACTTGAAAGAAAGACTAGAATGGCAACGCCCCCTTCTGAGGCACATAAAAAGTGCCACCATCTTTTGGATGGCAATAACGTGCTATCTCCTGGGGTTGCCGCCTTGCTGCATGCGGTTTCAGCACAGAGTTTATAATGCTGTTTTGCCCCGAAACCACATGCAGTCCACTTTTAAGCTCTCCTGACTCCCTCAAAATGTGCATCGGGGCCATGGAGTATTTATACCACCGCAAGAGCAGTTCTGTGCTGCTGAAAACTGCAGGTATATTCCATTCCTTTGCCTCGCCCGAACTACTGATCAGGGCTGGGGAGCACACTGGTGGACTTTCCTACAACTGCACTCCAGCTATTGAGGGGGCATCCAGCTGCAGTGGGAGAATGGTCCCATATCTCTACAGTATCACTCGGCACATAAGAATTGCTCTGTCCCTCATGTGAAAGGTACTGCTACATCTAGAAGGTGCTGTGAACTGAGACATAAAACCAAAAGTACACAGCTGCAGGCGGGGGGTGGGGGGCTGCACCGGATGACCAGTTCCAGGAAAGGTCAGCTTGGTGGGTCTAGTCTGTGAGGTGAATGGCAGTGGGGGGATCCAACTGCAAGGAGAGTGGACTCTGGAGTGGTCATTGGAGGTTGCGCTCAACTTGGAGACGGCTGCTCCTGGTTCTGGAAAGGGCCTGCTACAGGGATGTTGGGGGAATTCCAGCTACAGTGAGATTTATCAGAGGCTGTTTTGGGGACTGGAAGGGTGGTCCAGCAGCAGAGGGTGGGGCTAGTCAATAGGCAGAAATGGTGGTTTGGATAGGTCCAGCTCAAGGGAGGGTGATCATCTGGGTGAGAGGATCGTGTGGGATGGGAAGGTGGTCCAGCTCCTGGAAGTGTGCCCAGGGTGGGGGGGGAGGCTGGTCCATGGTCAGGAAAGGTCTATCTGCTGGGGGATGCTGGTGAGCATGGAAGGGAGGTCCATCTGCCAGGTGGGGGGCAGTCCAGGGGATGGAAAGGTCCAGATGTAGGGCGGATGGTCTGTCGAGGGAGCTGAACCAGGGCTTAGGGCAGGTTCACCTGTAGATACAGTGGTTAACTAGGATGGGTGCTAGTTTGTGTGCTTGGGAGGGCAAATGCCTGCGGGAGAGCATAGTCTGGGGCCTTGGGGGGTAATCCAGCTACATGGAGGTTGCGTGGCATGGGACTGGATGCTCGTCAAGATGCAGGGAGGTTGGTCACCTAAGGGAAGAGATTGGGCTGTTGGGTGGTGTAGCTCAAGGGAGGTTGCCCAGCTTGGGGAAGACTGGGGCTGGATGGGATTCCAAATGCATGAGAGATGGTCAGCTGGAGGGGGGAGCCTGGTCTGGTTCCTGTAAGGGTGATCCAGTGGTGGGGAGGGTGGTCGGCCATGTGGTGTGATTATTCATCCATGCACTAGATAATGGTGGCTGTGGTGGTTGGACCAGAAGTTGGGTACATAAAAGGAAAACATTGACTCCTCATGATGAACTATTGACTACCAATAGTCATAACTATTGTTGGTCATAGTTCATCCACCAGAGTCAATATTTTCTCTTTATAGCCCTCAATTAATAAAGTTTTTCACACAGCTAGAGAAAAAAAAAAAGTACAACAGTGACACACCCTGTGCAGGCAGGTAGATTGTTAGTTATAGGTAGTTTTAATTCAGAAACTCATTTATACAATTATCCAATGTGAATTTTTTCACAAGTTAGATTTTATTGTGTGATAGGTTTTGTGATAATCATATGCAAGTTTGAGCTTTTGCAATTGTTCATTTCACTGCTAATATGGGTATTGCTTTTGGAAGCATTAACACATTAAGAACATCCCTCATATTTAGTTCCAGAAGCACGTACAATGTAACCTGTTCACCCCCTAGCGACAATGCATGACGCAGGCGGTTACACATTCATGCTGGTCTAGCGGTGCCTCTTACATCACCCATCCTTCGCTTACAATAACACATGGCAGGCTACGTTTGACACTACCATGGTAGTCTAGTGGCCCCATCACCCATCCTTAACGTTACCCGTATTTTCTTTTTATTCTAATGGTCCCCTCACCCACCCGATCACCAATCCTTCTTATAACCTGCATGTTCCTGGTAGTCCAGTCGTCCTCCGCCACTTCGTCCGATCACCACCTCCACATCTAGTTACTGGCCGAGCACACCCACCAACCCCTTGACCCAAGAGCCAATTACCATTAACAGTGGGGCACTGGCTGGCACATCCCTCACACAGCACATCCAATAATGAGTTTGCACTCTGTGACTGTCAGACTGCATCAGGCATAGGAGGTGAATGGAGGACTGTGCCAGCTGCCACTCTACCCCACCATAATGGTGAACGGCAGTTGGGGTGAGAGGCAACACGTGCCTGTGGCCCTCGGTGGGTGGCTGGTGACAGTATGATGAGCAGGGGCCACTAGACTACTACAGATATATGGGTAACACATAGGATTGGTGATCAGGAGTGTGGTGGGCCATTAGACTACCAGGAAAGCATGTGTAACATTAAGGATGGGTGATTGGAGGTGGCTAGACTAGTATGGCAATATTGCACGCACCCTGCCATGTGCTATCGCAAGTGCTGCGCATCAGGCTACAGTGCATGTATATATGGCACTGAATCTGGGGACTTTTTTAATGATAGTGTTAATGCTTCTAACGACAGCAGCATCCATATTAGTAGTGACATGCATAATGTCAAATGATCAAACCTACATACATTATATAACTTGCGAAAAAATGAAATTGTCTACCTCTAGACGATATTCAAAGGTTAACACTCATGCTAATATGGTTTAAATGTTAACATAATATAACATCCTTAGCACGGGCGCTACCCTGAGTTTGCGGTAGCGCTTCTGGTGGGCCCATATTCAGAGGCCCAGGTGTGCAACTAAACCAAGGTGTCATAATACCGCTGCGCCTATGTAATTGAGGGTGTCTCCCCTTAAATACCAGCACAGTGGGATATTGAAGTATTTCTAGTGGCAGTAAACAGATTCCCAAGCACAGCTGTTTACTGCCACTGGAAATTCCACTTAATTGGGTGCTTAATTTGCTCCCTAATGGAGGCAGGAGGCTGCAGCCGTTTGCCCCAAACTCCAGGTCCTTGTCATGGAAGATACCCTGGTGAACCATTGGTTCACCCTCCAACCGATAGCTCTTTATTTTCTAAAGTATTCCCTTTTGGTCCACTGCCCCCTCCCCACACAACCCCTTCCCACCCTGCAACCCACATACCACAATCCTGCCACATACCGCTTTCTCTATTGTATGGCACTTCGGACAGTGAGGTGCCAGGACTGGCAAAATGACTTTGCATGGCGCAAATACTCTGAATATTGGACTGTGCCAATATTCAGGTCCCCACCCCTCCATTTTCATTGCGCCCCAGTTTGCCTGAGTGCAAACCCTGTTTATGTGCACAAATCAGGCTTTTGAATACAGGAAATCTGCTGCACAAAACCCATTTTTTGCAAGCAAATTAGGATTTGCACCCGGGCAAATTTCTGAATATATGGGGTCCCAGATTGTGTGCAGCCTAGGGTACAAATGTAGCTCAGAGAGGTACTAACTGCACCTCTGACAGCCCTATTTAAAGAGCAACTCTCTATTGTAATAAAAAGCATTAGAACATTAGATTTGCTTGCATTACGTTTTGACATTATTGGTTTTCAGTTCTTTGTTTTATCCCCCCCGCTGACGATCTACTAAATATTGAAGACAATGTAGCAATTATTTCACAGAGTTTTTCAAAATGCATCTGACTCTCCCCTGCGAACCACTCAAATGCTGTATGTGACACCAGTGTTGTCATGGTGAGCACTATGATGTCAAACTAAGGCACTTCATATTGCGAGGATTGGGGCTGTGGTGGTGGGGGGTATGGGGCCTGGCACACTCCATGGCAGCACTATCATGCAGAGGAGCCCATAGTGGGCATGCAAGTGGTCCGCTAATGCTGTGCATGGCCAATGGACTCATCTGCATGTTTGGGCTGAATATTGCCCATAGGGTAGCGGCGTCATCCAATTTGTGCCGTGCTTTACCCCATTTGGTGGTCTTCACTCCCCGTAGTGCTGTTCCAAACATGGCGACTGCTCGCTGTGAGCCACGCTACCAGAGTCCGATATTCAAACAGATAATGCAGGCCAGTTTCGCTTGTGGCATCTGTTTGAATATGGCCCCAGAGCCAGCCAGCCCTATTTTTGCTTGCGGGTCACCTATTTGGCATGCAGCCGGATAGCTCTGAATATAGGGGCCAGGGAGCACTAACATCACTGCAGTATGACTTTTGTGCGACTACAAGCTGCGCTTATATTCCATTCCCCAATCCTGTCCAAAACTGCAGATCTGGGCCAGGGAGCAAACAACTACTAGCTTTATGCAGAGGTGGTGGGCTAGACTCTGGTTCATGGAAGGTGATTGGTGAAGGGGGAGATGCATATTCTAGTGCTATGGAGTGGCCCAGAGAGGGTGCCCATCTTGGGGAGGTTGGTGCAGGGGCAGGAAGGTTTGTCTTGTTGTATATCAGCCCCAACCCCCCCCTCACAAGGCTCATTATTGGGCATGGTGTCTTATTTATTTACAGTATTTGAATTCTAATTATCGGGTAAGCCCTCCGAGGCTAGATGTCCCCTTTTTCAGGGGTGACCCATAATTAGTTACATACAGTAAAAAACATAGATGTATCGTACAAGTGTGTAATATATATATATATACACACACACACACACACACACACACACATACACATACACACACACACGCACACGCACACACATATACACATACATACACATACACACATATATTACGCACACACACATATATTATATACACATACATACACACACACATATATGTATATATATATGTGTGTACACACACACACACACACACACACACACACACACACACACACACACACAGTTAAATTAGATACATGATATAGCAAAAAAATACATACACACATGCAATTCTTGTTCAACGACTATGAATATTTACATACTGGGCTATATACCTGCTAGTGTCATCCCTTCAAAAACTCTGAATATATACAAGCAGTTGTTTGCACAAGGGAAATGATCAATTTGTTAGAAAGGACAGTTTTGAGCTGGCTAGGGTTCAAGTAACAGTAGGGTTGAAGGCGGGACAGGTTGGGGAGATAGGACTTCAACAAAAACAGTTACGGGGGCTGTAGTCCAGAAGAGGGACTTTAGTCTCTTTTTAAACTGCGCTAGGGTAAGGCAGGTCAGGATCATGGGGGGCAGGGAGTTCCACAGGTGTGGGGGCAGAAAACGAGAAGGATCTTCTTCCTATCTCATACTTAAGTTTAGGGATTTCCAGCAGTGGGAGGGTTGCAGTTCTAAGAAGTCTGGCAAACTGCTTGCATTGTATAATGCCATACAGACTGGGTGGGGTGGGGATTGCAGGAGCTTGAAGGTAAGGCAACATGCTCCTTTATGCAGATGAAGCGGTACTATTCACAAGTAACTAACCCAGTATCACTCGAAAATCAACTGCAGAAGAACTTCTCTGTAGCTGAAAGCTGGTTCATGCAGCACAAACTACTCATAAACTATAAAAAAACAAAAAACATGTTATTTTCAACTGCACGGAACACACCAACTCACTATCCAAAACAATCTAAAACGTTCTATTAGACCTTGTCCATACTTTCAAATACCTAGCTGTGACACTAGACAGCAATTTGTTTTATGCTGACCATGTCGACCTGGTGGTAAAAGCAGTCGATGCAAAATGAGGTGTACTCTATAGGCATATTCACTAAAAATACCACCAACAGCTTAATCTGGTTCAAGGTCAGTTGGCATTCATCTGTATCCCCCTCCCCCCGGGTCATGCCTGAAAGTAGGCAGGATTTGTCTAGTGCACTTACCCGGTCAACAAAAACTAAATAAATAAATAAAATAAATAAACACTGCATGCCTTGTGAAGCTCTGAGACTTGCGGTAAACAGCTCAATTACATCAATTATTGATTGTGGACTGGTTGTATATGGTGCGGCATCTGCCTCCACCCTTAAAAGAATTACAGTTGCCTTAAATAAGGCCTGCAGGCTCATCACAGGAGCACATAGACTCACACATACGTGTGATCTAGATAGCCAGCCAAGCTGGCTTAACCTCCACTGCAGAATAATGTACCAGATCTGCGTTATTGCCAAAAAAATAAAAAAAAACTTTGCATCTCTCCTCCCCCAGGTGTCCCAAACCTCTAGAGCATTTCAGCTAATTCAGGCCATACAAGAGGAGCTGTCAACCAGCCTTTCAAGATCCCCTTCTGTCGTACCTTACAAGGGCAAAGACCTTCCGAGTACTGGGCACCCAGCTGGCTGAACTCCCTCTGTGGTGATGTACTTGCCGAACCTTAAAGGTGCCAATTTTAACGGAAGCTGAGAGCTTACCTTACTGAGCTTAGTAACTGTGACTGCCAAACTTAAACTCGGCAGCAGGCTGTATTATTGGCACTGCCCTTCATATGCACTTTTCCACTGTATATTTAGGTTCCAGAGCACTTATCCTATCCTTTCCTTCAGTTGCCCCATCTCACCTCCCACCCAGCCATCAGGGTTTACCCACCACTTCCTCTTGCTTCAGTCCATCCCCATGCCTCACCCACGTGTCCCGTTCCTCCCTTATCTGCGTGCTCTCTTCATCCTGTTTGGCCCATCTGGGCCTCTGACAAGGCCTACCTGACTGCTAGAATAACTGGAATAGCTATTGAAATTGTTACATGTCATACCCAATATTATTTGTAAATATTACCTCACAGCTTGTTCTGCAATGAAGGACATGGATCGTTTAACTCTTATATGTGTATTGGTCTATTTGTCTGCACTGTAACCAAATTTTCTCTGTTTCCTTCTGTTGTTATCCTAACCAAGTATTCTGCTGTACTCTTATCATTTGGTGTCTTCCTAAAATATGTTTTATGTACCATGTTACCTGATGATGTGGAACCTCTGTAAATGAGCCCCTGGCTCAAAGATATTTTAGTCCGAGAGTTCAATCAATCAATCAATAAAATAAAATAAAATAAAATATAGGGGGTAGCGCAGCCTAGTTTCAAAAGAGGTCCACCCTAGGGTTGTTAGCACTGTGCAATGGTAAGTTCTGGGGTGTGCACCTCTCACAAGATGCCCTATCCTGTGATAGTGTTTTAAGCCTGGAGTGGGTGGCTTCTCGGACAGACTGTAGTACTGGGGCACCATAGAATAAGAGGGGGAGAAGGGTGCTGTTAGCAATGATGTAGCATGCCTCTCTAGTCAGGCAGAGGGAGAGTCTATAGAGCAGCCAGAGTTTTACGGTTAGGATTTGGTTAGTGCATCCACATGCAGTTCAAAGGTCATGGTTTGGTCCAGGACCATACCTAGATATCTAAAGGCCTAGACCACCTCCAGGTGGTCTCTGGTGCAAGTGGTAAGTTTAAGGAGATGCTGTCTATCTATGCCGAGATGCTTAGAACCGAATAGCATAGCTTTCGTTTTTTTTGGCATTGAGAAAGAGTTCGTTGGCCAGAAACCATTTTCTAGTGATCTGAAGTCATTCTCTAGTTGAGTATTAATCTGAGCTAGGTCTGAGGAGGACCTATAGAGTATTGCATCATCAGCGTATAGCTACACTGAGGCCCCCCTCCTCCCCCACACAGTTCTGGGGTAGTTCAGTGATATACAGTGAGAAGAGGACCAAGTATTGATCCTTGGGGGTACGCCATCAGTGACTGACCTTAGGGGTGAGATCATACCCTCTCATTTGACACTCTGCTTCTGCCCATTCAGACAGCTCTGAAACTAGCTACAGGAGAGGTCATCCAGACCACAGTCTGGTAGTTTATTAAGTAACAGGTCAGGATTGACCAGACTGAAGGCCTTCATTACGTCTAAGAAAATTGCTCCAATGGCCATTCCCAGGCTCATGGCATAATGTCACTGGTGATCCATACCAGGGCAGTATCGGTGCCATGGTTTTTTCGGAAACCATGCTTAAATAAATATATATATATATATATATATTATTTTTATTATGCTTTTTCTGCCACCGGCCGCCCGGTACCTTGGCCCAGTCACGGACCCTCCGCTTCCACTCTCATATTGGCCGCAGTTCCATGATACCCCCTGGCTTACTCCCCAGGATGGGGTTGCGGCACTTGCCCTACAGTGTCGCAACTGATGGGATAGGTCAGGGAGCCAGCCTGAGAGCTAATTGAAGCCGAGGCTGGGCTTCATCAAGGGCGACTGGCAGCATTTTTCCCAGATGTATGGGGCTGGGGATGTGCAATGATGACCAGCGTCCATCTCGCCCCTGTGAGCGAATTTGCATCGGCGTGCTCGGTACACCCAGCCTCTGCTTGGTGTCCGTGTTGCACCGAACACTCTACCCCCCCTCCTCCCTGGAGAAGGAGAGCAGTAGTCGGATGCTTGAGCCTTCTCCTCTCCCCCCCCCGGCCAGCCCTCCTACGTCCCGGGTCCATTCCTGAACGCAGTTAGGCAACCTGGCTGGCCTCACTATGCTGAAAATGTGTAAGTGTATGGTTTTGTTCGAGGTAGGCTAGGAATTGCTCGTATAGGAGCCTCTCCTGGAGTTTGGCAATTGTACAGAGGAGGAATATAGGTTTGTAATTTTCTATCTTTTCCATTTGCCCCCCCCCCACCCCGTGTATGGGCACCACGAGTGCCATTTTCCATTTATCAGGGACAATGCCAGCTATGAAGGACTTAAGGTTCCTGATTGGGGTGGCAATGACTGGAGTTGATATTTCCAGAAAACGCTACCCAGTGAGCCTTCACTTTTAAGCCTCTTTAATTGCTTAAGGACTTCCAGTCTAGTTACTAATTTAAGGTGAAATTTTGGTGTAGATGTTCCATTAGAGGGCTGTGGTAGCAGGGTTTCAGTGTTTTCAGGTGTTTGCTGAGGCAGGGAAGGTCGGGGGATATCAGGGAGAGTGTCTAAGGTGGCCTTGTATCTATCTATGTCAGTGAAAAAGCGATTACATTCAGATGAAATGGTTTGGGGGTTAGATAGAACTTGGTCATCACAGTGAACATCAAGTGTGGAAGCAGTGGTTTTTCCATGGAGAAGCTGGTTTATTTGGGACCAGAAATGTTTGGGGGAAGAGAGAGTTTGGGTTTGAAGGGACTTTAGGTAGGTGTGCTTAGTACTTCTTAGTCTGCTTTTGTAGGTATTCTGGAGGGATCTATAGGAGTGCCAGAGGGTAGCTCAGAGTCCTTGTATTGCAGCCAGGGTTTATCTCTAAGTCTGGAGGCTTTTCTGAGCTCACTGTTGAGCCATGGGGTGCAGAGGACTTTTGTCCTGCGTTGTCGTATAGGAGCAAGTCTATTCACAACATTAGTGAAATTGTGTATAAAGTAGTCAAGTGCCTGGTCTACACTGGGGAAGTCATTTATTGGTTTCCAGTTGACTTGCATAAAGCTCTTAAGGAAAGCAGACTCATTGAAGTAGGAGAGGTCACTGGCCTCAATATATTTGGGGGTGGGAGAATTGTTTTTCCATATACAATAGACTGGTAAGTGGTCATTAAGAGTATCGGAGAGAACCCCACAGGCTCGGATTCGATCTACCCTACTTGCTAGGATCCAATCTAGCAGTGTATGGTTTCCAGATCTTAAATTAAGTCTAATGGGTTTAGTAATTTGAGTAAGGTGGGCGTTATCCAGAGATAGCTGAAATGTTTTCTGGTTTGGGTCCAGCCAGTTGAGACTTATATCACCACACACAATGAGTTCTGTGGGGTGCAGCTCAGAGAGGCACGAGGTGAGGGAGGGTAATGCCCGAGAAGCACGTTTTGGGGGCTGTAGATGCAACCAACACACAATGTCTTAACATTGCCCAGGGTGACAGATATGCAGATGAATTCCTCGGGGAAGTCCTTCATGGAGGGTACATCCAATTTGAGGGTTGCTAGGTGTGAGCGGACATAGATTAGTATACCCACGCCCCCATTTAAATACCCGATCACTTCTAAAGACTGAGTATCCTGGGAGTGCAATCTCATGCGGGAGCACTGTAGGTTTGAGCCAGGTTTCTGAGATGGCTAGTATGTCTGGGAAGTAATAGAGTGACCAGGCTTCAAGCTCTGGTATTTTGGGTTGTAAACTGTGGATATTCACACGTACAAATAGTTTTTTTAGCCCTTCTGTTCGAGGTCATGCTTGGCTTATGGGAGAAAACACCATCACTTTCGCAGCCATAGGACCAGGGTTTTGCTCAACATCCCCAGATAGGAGAGTTGAAGGTTAGGATCCATAGGTAAATGCCCAGAGTTGTGGGCTGGAGAGCCATAAAGTAGCGTCAGACTCCTGTCATTAGTAGGTAGCAAGTTCCATTTTTGTGGAGACTATATAAGAGCAGGGTACTGGGGGAGTAGTGTACTGAGACCCACAGGTACCCACTTGAGCCTAGTGTGTCATTTTGCCTGGTTTGCCTTGTATTGGTTAGATAGGCAGCTACAAGAAGATCGTCACACAGCAGGAAACAAATGAGCGCAGAGGCTACTAGTGCACCCTGGCAGGCCATGCTTTATAGGAGGTGTTTTGGGGAGTTAGAAGGTGTTATCAGTGGGAGGGGGGGTACAGGCTGAACTTGCAGGCACACAGTGTATAAAGGGCAGCCTGGTAATAGGATGTTGACACTGGGAGAGACAGAGAGCTCACAAGCAGTAGTGATCTGAGGAATTCACTTACGTTTAAGTGAAGCTGTGTCAGCAATCTACTAGTTGCTAAGTCCCTGGGGCTAAACTGAGAGGAGAGAGGGCAAAAAGATAGGCTGATAGAATGGATCACTAACTTTGAGGAGCAATAAGCTGCAGGTACTGGTTCTTAATGGATTGTCTGTCACTGACCTCTAGGAAGTATAAAGGGAGGTTGCCTGGTCAGGGCGAGGAGCGATACAAAAAAAATCAGTGTGCCCCTGCAGACATAAAAACCTGCCACAGACAGCCTTGAGTCTCTTTAAAGTTTTTGGTGCCAAACCACCAGAGTTCCTTTGTTTTCCGTTCCTGGGGGGGGGGTCCATCTGCGGTTCTGTGGGGGGAGGGCAGTTGTCCTGCAGCCCACACTGCCTCGCTACCAGCATCTGGGGAGTGGTGCACAAGGTGTGGGACAGTGGTGTCTGTCCGCAGTTTCGTGGGGGGAGGGCAGTTGTCCTGCAGCCCTCACTCCCAGCATCTAGGAAGCTGTGCACAAGGTCTGGGACAGTGGGCTGGGGAGGGGTCTGTCTACAGTTCCATAGGGGGAGGGCAGTTGTTCTGCAGCCCTCACTCCCTAGCTGCCAGCGTCTAGGAAGCGGTGTCCAATAATGTCCACTGAAATCACTTCTTATCCAGGCAAAAAAAAAAAAAAAAAAGCTTCCAAGACGTGCTTCTACCATTTTCAAAGTCATTTTATTTATACCTCTCTGCTTGTAAAAATGGCTACACTGCAACAGTGAGTGTGGCACTTCCTGTACTGCTTCGCCATCTACAACATGGCGCCACACTCAACGTACTCACACTAAGCCATCTGAGCTCCATCACACTACCAGTGGTTCAAATTGGCCTTTCTTTGACCTACACCCATTGTTTAATGTTCAATAATTATCCTCTGACTCCTGGGTCCTAATGTGTATGTTGTTCCAGTAGTGCTTTCTGTGTAATGGGACAAAGCATTGCTGGTCATGATACCAACATTCAGGCCTGGTAACAACAGGATGAGGATCATCACTTGGCATTGGACAGTAAAATTCATTAATTAAATAATTAATTGTAATTTTTCAAGTGCAAGTCCAAGAAATGAATCTTTGTGTCAAAGTGTGGTGGGGCTCAGATGGGTGGCAGTGGAAGACTAATAGAGACACACCAGATCAGGAGGGCTAGAGAATACTGCTGATTTTTAAGCCTCTTCCCATGTGGGAGGCAGTGACAAGGAAGATGCAAACCAAGTGAAATTAAATGAGAGTAAGCTGTTGCTGTTATTTTAGTCAATGGTGGAAATTTAGCCAGGACTCTGGGGAAATTCCCCTACTCTTGCACCAGGAGCTCTTCTTCCTGTGAGCAGGAATAGAGGAGCCCTATAATATTTCACTTTAGTTGCTTCTTACAGGACTGCTGGTTTTAGGAATGACTGGACACCATAAGTAACTTCTAACAGCTCTGAGGTTTATTCAACAAATATACATTAGATAGATCAGCAGGCCTCAGCAGAACTACTACTACAATCTGCTCGTGCAGTTTCTAAAACCCAGTTTCCACCCCAGACATACCATTGGCCCAAAACTGCAGGGGGATGTGGACTAAACCATTCTACACTGTTACTAGGGTAAGTTACCATATACTACATCTCCCCTTCTAGTAAAAGAAAGCAATTACCTTGATTTCGGTTTGCATATCAATGACAAATAATTACCAAGCAATATTAACATAATGGTTGAGTCTTACTTTGTGATGAGTTAGGGTCTAAAGTCACTGGTACTCAGCTTTGTTGAAATAAGTCTTTACCACTGACTTAAGTCATAAAATCTCTGAACCTCTCAGGAACTTTAAGCAGACGCCCTCTTCTGGTCATTCGAGTAGACTGCACACTGGGTACAGCCTCAGGACTTTCTTGCAAAGTGTCATTGAAAACAACAGGTTCCATCTCAGGTTGTTCATACTCTTGACAAGTGTCCTGTTCCTGGCTGTTGTCCCTGGATTGCACTGTTTGTGACAATATGGATTCAGCTGACTCATCTGCCTGTTGCTCTTCAGCCTCCAAAGCAACTGTTCGGTCTCTCCTCAGGTGTCTCCTGTTCCTGCGGTATCACTGTTCTGCAGGTGTAATCACACTATAGGATTTTGGCTCATCACAGATTCTTTCCACTGTAGCAGGTTGCCACCCACTAGAAGTCTCTATGCATACCCTTTCCCCTTCTCTGAATGGAATAAGTGGAGCTGTATTCCTGTCATAATACTGTTTCTGTCTTTTCTGTAGTCTTTTCAGACATTTATGTGCATCCTTTGGTATTTCAGGTCGTAGCGCTCTTGCACTTGCAGGCAATGTTGTCCTCAACATTCTGCCCATCAACAATTGAGAAGGTGTAAAGTTCAGTCCTGTGACTGGTGTATTTCTAAGACTGAGCAATACGAGATGTGGCTAGGTCTGACCTTGCATAGACTTCAGAAAGATTCTTTTTACTGTCTGGATCATTCTTTCAGCTAAACCATTAGATTGTGGGTATCCTGGGCTGGAATGAGTTATTTTGAATTCCCACAACTTTGCAAATTGCTTCATTTCATGACTTGCAAATGGTACATGATCCGCTACCAGTTCTTTTGGAATTCCATGTCCTGCAAATACAGCTTTCAGTTTTGCAATAACTGTAGCTGCCGTCTTGTCAGGCATTCTGAGAACCTCAGGGTATTTTGAAAAATAGTCCACTACTATTAAGTAGGAGTGTCCCCTAAAGTCAAAAATGTCTGCTCCAAGCTTTAACCATGGCATGTCAGGTATTTCATGTGGACACATTGGCTCTTTATGGTTGCTGGGTAAGAGTTCCTGACAAGGTCCACATGCTTCAACCATCATTTCTACTTCTCGATTCATGCCTGGCCAATACATCACAGCTCTGGCTTGTGCCTTAGACCTTTGTATTCCTTGATGTGCTGTGTGAAGTCTTTGTAGCATATCTGTTCTCAGCTCTTTGGGTATAACGATTCTTTTACCCACCATTATGAGATCATTTTCTATGTATATAATTGTATCTCATGGGCCAATAGCGCTGAAGTTTGATGCTGACTTGTTTTTTCCTGTTAGGCCATCCTTTGAGGTGCATTTCTTTAAGCAACTGTAAATCACTGTCCCTCTGTGTGGCCTGTTTTAGCCCCTATAACATGCTGTCAGGCAGTGTCTGTTGCTTGGATTGAGTATATGACCTTTTCACTACTTAGATCAATGTCTCCCTCTACTGGTTTTCTTGGTACTGCCCTGGATAGAGCGTCTGCAATCAGAATATCTTTGCCTGGAGTATATATTACCTTTATGTCATATTTCTGTATCTGCAACAGCATCCGCTGCAATCTTTCGGGAGCCTTTCCAATTGGTTTGTTCAGTATGGACTGTAATGGCTTGTGATCTGATTGTACTTTCACTGACCTTCCATAAACATACTGTTGAAATTTCTGTAGAGAGAACACAATTGCTAGCAACTCTTTTTCTATCTGTGCATAGTTTCTTTCAGCACTGGACAATGACCTAGATGCATAAGCTATTGGTCTGTTTCTTTGTAGTAGACCAGCACCTAGTCCTGTCCTTAGATGCATCTGCTTGGATTTCAATGTCCTCTTTAGATCAAAGAATTTTAATACTGTGCACAAGAAATAGTCTTTTCAGCTTTTGTAAGGCTTCTTCCTGTGCTGGCTGCCACTGCCACATGACATCTTTTTGAGTAGCTGCCTTAGTGGTGCAGTGAGGTTTGCTTCATCTCGAATGTACTGGCTAAGTATCGAGTCATTCCTAACAGCCTCTGTAGTGCTTTTTATTTCGGAGGGCATCTCAGCTATTGCTTCTACTTTGGCTTCATCAGGCCGTAGCCCATTTTCAGTTATGATGTGCCCTATGTATTTCACCTCACTCACCAAATACTGTATTTTGTCACTATTGAACTTTACATTGAGTTCCACTGCTCTGTCCATTACTTTTCTCAAAGTATTGTCATGCTCTTCCTTGGTAGCTGTGGCTATAAGCATGTCATCAGCTATATACAAAACACCTGGTATGTCTCCGAAGTGTTCAACATTCTCTGCTGGAATACTTCACTTGCAGACCGTATACCAAAAGGAAGTCTGTGAAATTTGTATCTTCCCCATGGACTGTTGAATGTACATAGGTCTGCAGATTCGTCATCTAATTTGATCTGCCAGTGCCCATCTTTTTCATCTAGAATTGTAAAAAACTTTTTACCTGCAAGCTTACTCTGAATATCCTCCAATGTGGGGATGGAGAAGTGATGTCTTCTGATAGCTTTATTTAAGTCTCTAGGATCCAAACACACCCTGATCTCACCATTTTTCTTTTCAGTAATTACAAGGCTATTTACCCATGTTGTAGGTTTTCTTACCTTGCTAATCACCCCAATTTGCTCCAGCTGTTCCAGTGTCTGTTTTAGTCTGTCCGTGATTGCATATGGGACTTTCCTGCACCCATGTACCACAGGAGTAACATTTGGGTCAGTATGTATGTGGTAAACACCAAGGAATTCTCCTAGGCCTTCAAACACTGTTTTATATTGTGCAAGAAGTTCCTCTTTTGTGCTTGGTGGCTTGGTTTTAATCACCTTTACTTTGCAATTCAGATCCAGGATGATACATGCCTGTTGACCCAGTAGGGAAGCTCCCGATGTATTAGTGACATAAAACTGCAGATTGGCCTCTCTGTCTTGTGTCTTACACTTTAGCGTCACTTCCCCTTCCGGATTAATTTGTGCTCCTCCATATGCCAATAGGATAGTACTGGTCGGCTTGATTTGTACCTTGCATGGAAACTGCGCAATCACTTCTTTAGTAAGTATATTGGCTTCAGCCCCAGTGTCCAACTTGAACTTAACTGGCTGTCCCATTATCTTCAAGGTAGTGTACCACCCTTCATCTGGTACTTGTGTCCGCACCGTTTCTTGTTTTCTTTTTACAGCACCCACAACTAGTGCTTCTACCCCTTTGGTCATTTTCTCATGAGGTTTGTTGGACTTTTTGGACCTGCACACTTTTGCATAATGGTTGAGGCCACCACATTTACAACATTCTTGTCCATACACTGGACAAGCCTTTGGCACATGTCCCTTGCCACACCTCCCACACGTATTTGATTTTTGTGCACGTGTTGGTAGCTGGTGGTCTGGTTTTTGGCCTATATTACCATCCTGCCTTGAACAATAATTCTTAAATGCTTCCATAACCTCAGCTGCTTTTTTAGCTTGTGGGTCAGCATACATTATATTGAGGGTATTGTACACCTCGAGGACCTCATCCCCGATCGTGTATAGCAGGACTGCAATTTTCATTTCCTCTGACTTATCATCTAATCCCATGGCTGTGAAGTACAGACTTAATCTCTGTGCCCACCTTTTCCAGTTTTCTGCAAGGTTTCCAGTCAACAATAGTGGTGGAGGTGGCTTAAATTGCTCCATACTGCCAAAAATACTTTGTTATACAGTCTTTTAGTAAGCTTTAGGTACTCACAAATATTGTCTTTTTGTTCCTTTTCTTGGCAGCACAAACTTTTCTTCTTTCTTGCAATTGCAGCACTGCAAGTCCACTTCTGACACCATATGATATTTCACTTTAGTTGCTTCTTACAGGATTGCTGGTTTTAGGAATGACTGGACACCATAAGTAACTTCTAACAGCTCTGAGGTTTATTCAACAAATATACATTAGATAGATCAGCAGGCCTCAGCAGAACTACTACTACAATCTGCTCGTGCAGTTTCTAAAACCCAGTTTCCACCCCAGACATACCATTGGCCCAAAACTGCAGGGGGATGTGGACTAAACCATTCTACACTGTTACTAGGGTAAGTTACTATATACTACAAGCCCAGTTTGGAGCCGGACAGAGGAGGAAGTAATGATGTGGCAGGGGAGATGGCCTCCTCCCCTACCTTTGGATTGCTAGAGGCCCAGTCTGATTTGGAAACGTTGTTGCCTTACTGGAAATGGTATTGACACCTGTGATATTTTTGTTTCGACTGGTGAACAGATCTCGCTGCCTGCAGGTCCAGCAAGGGAGAATGAATCTATTCTACCTACTGAGGCAATGGAAATTGAAATGGGTTAGGAAGGACACCAACAGGAGGTGTTTTCTGAAGAGGATTTGGTAGCACAACTGTTGATGCAACAAACTACGTTTATTTTATTTGCTTAAATCTGCTGAGTTGAATGGTATTTCTGAGGAGATGGACCAAAGATTGCTTTTATAACTGGTTTCAGAAGCGGAGAAAAATGAGCAGTCTAACAGTGGTGGCATGAGCTGGAAGCTGGATAACGCATCAAAGAAAAACCTTGACAGGCAGCAGACGCCCTCGGTCAGCATTGTTTGTCAGCACACAGGCTTTCCAGTATCGGGAGAATTCAACGGAGTACTGCCTGGAAAACCCATGGAAGAAACAGTGAGTAGCATAGCACTTAATAACTGTGGGGGATAAAAAAAAAGATGCCTGAAGTTACAGTTACGGACGGCTTAAATGACAATGCCACACAACGCAAAGTTAGCGCTGTAGATCAAATAAAGGGTGTGGGGGCTCCTAACAAGGGGATGCCTACAGGACAAAATGGCAAAAATGCACAGAATGACTCTGCAGAAATAGTGGTGGATGAAGGAGTTATATTGCAAGATATCGAGCACAGTAATGATATTCGGGACACAGAAATGGGTACAAGTGATTTGTTAGACAGCAGCACAGAATTTTTTTCTTGCACAGTATTGGAAAAAAAATGAAAAAGTGGAGACACACAAGTCTTTGCCTGTGGCTCCTGATTATGATGAGAACATATTGGTTACTGGACTGTCTGTAGGTGAGGCCCTTAGACAGGCAGGTTGGGTACGACACTCTAAAGACCAACCATGGGCATCACCAGAAAGGTTGTCTGATTCTGGTAAAGACCCATTGGAGGTTCCGTTGTCTCTGGAACTGGGAAATTCACCACATCACAAACACCTTTTATGGAAAAGTTAAACCAGGCTGCAAAGAGCAATGAAGGTGCTGTGTGGAAACAGGTTTTAAGGCTTGCACAAGGACATCAGTCCCCCCCCCCAAACACCCTGCCCCCTGCATCCAGCAAAACACAGGCGCAGGCCCGGGTAGAAACTCCTTCAAGAGATAACCACCAAAGTATGAATAGGCCTGATCCACAGGCACAAGGCTCCAAGCCCAAGACTTTTGCTGGGTTGTTTCATAGGCCTATTGAGCCGGCTAAAAAGCGGAACGCTGTCCAAATAAAATACAGAGGGGGCACAGAAGTATACCCGGACAGGATTTACATTGGGAAAACTTTACTAAAAGACAGTATGGGGTTTTCGGCCCAGGAACTATATGCCTTGATTCACACATCAGGTGACCCCATTTTTGTTGCTAGTTTTAAAACATCAGCAGGACTGGAACTCTTTTGGCAATGATACCAATGTCTTAGGCAAACCCCGGAATGGGATCTTTTTGTGGTCATCCCACTATCCAGACCCACATACCATACGATTATGGTTCTCTTCAAAAACGAGGGGATGGCAACTGGGGATATCTTATACTGGCTGACCCGATTATGGATTCAGAGGATATATGGACAGGAGGATGGCGCACTAAGGTTCGGTTGTCACAAACTGATGGTGTTATTCAGCATCAACCTAGTTGTTTTTACCTTGGGCATGATCAAGGCTTTGTGTTTTATGCTGGTCAGCCAAGATCCTGCATACACACATTTAAGCACCGCATGTGATCAGCTGAAATGTGCTCTGTGTGGAGGTATTGGGCATGTAGCAATTAATTGTCCCACACCATTGCACTGTAACTTGTGTGAAGACACGAACCACTACCGTTCTTTTAGAAACTGCTCCTGGGAAGCACACACTAGCCCTGATAACAATGAGGAAGAGCAACCAGATTTGAACCATCAAGAAGAAATCCGTTCCACTGAATTCAGAGGGCGCAGATCTAGCCAAAAAAGGGAAGCCTGCAAATCACAAGCTCCCTCTCAGAGTTCTTTTCAAGACATCTGCATACATTCAGAAGGTGACACCCTCATAGAAGGAGATGAAGGTGCAACGGGTTCACACATGCTGCTGGACACCGACATAGCAGTGGAAGTAACACCCACCCAGACGGCTGTACAGTCTACATCAAAGGAGGTTTTTTTGCCACCCTGTTACAGAAAAATGGGAACAGCAAAAATCCAGATGGGTTATGAGAAGTCAAAAGCGGAAGGCAGAGGCAAGTCAGGCTTTACCACAGGAATACCAAGTTTCGACTGGCAATAAATTCTCTAGTTTGACTAAACATAAACAATGGATGGAGGTGGATGAAGACTCGGACACATCATCCATTGCATCATCCTTGCCGGATCCCACCACTGACACTGAAAGAACATCGGGTGATTCTACAGCAACAAAGAAAAAAAAAAGAAGAAATAAACGAAAAGATCTAACAGCAAGTCACCTGTAGCGGATGAGATCAGTGTGCAAATACCTGAGGAGACTTGAATTCTGCAATGACTTGGGGTCTTAAAGTGGGAATGCTGAAAGCTAGTAGCATAAAGAATCCACAAAGAAGATGCACCACCTTTTATTTACTATAAGAACTATGTCTGGATTCCCCCCACACATAAACAGGACACCAGATTACATACATTAAGGGAACAATTTCTGTCGAAAAAGGAATGGCATAGTGGCCCATCCTTTTTGTCCCTGGGGGAGGAGGCGTGTTCTGGCCTGGGAATTTTATTTTTGGGTCCAGCTGTAACTGTAACTAGAGTAATCTATGTGATTCCTTGGCACCTGCTAATTTTAGATAAGAGATATAAGGGGCAGGATTTAAGGCTTATCAACATATATAACCCCCAAACAAAATATCAGCGTACTGAAGGTGTTAAGCTCATTCAGCCTTTTCTATACACTTCTAAATCTGTGGTATTTGGTGGGGATTTTAATTGCATTTTGTCTTTACAGGACTAGACTGGACAAACTAGTAAACTGTATGAGGATTCAAATTTTCTCAACAGGATGCATCAACTTGCAAAACTGAAAGATTGTGCAGCAGAAAAATCTCATACCCCAGCACATACTTTCTTTAAGGGTAGAATTTCTACAAGAATTGATTTATTGTTCGTATTCCATTGGTTACCTATTCAGGCATGTGGTGTAATTCCTATACAAACTACTGACCATAAGTTGCTTCATGTTCTCATTGGTAACCCCAGCAATAAACCCCAGGCAAACATGATCTGGAGGTTCAATATTTCTTCCTTGGAGGAACCAGATTTTATGACTGGGTTATAAGAGAAAATAAGGGCTCGCCTCTCTGTACCTGAACTTCATGATAATTCTTTGATGTGGTGGCAAGATACGAAACATGATATTCGGCTGTATCATAGCAAAACAAGCTGCCAATGCTAAATATTTGAATTATCTTAAACTTCAAAATAAGTTACAAATTTTACTATCCCAGGCTGTGGAAACAGGGGATGAACTTTGACCAAATAAGGATAGTTAAAGCAGATATGAAGGGATTCCAATACAACAGGGCACAGACCCTGTTTCTTCAGGAAAAATTTGGGACTCAGTGGAAAGCCCAACAAATAAATCTTTATGATAGTTGCAACCAAAGGATTGAGTCAAGAGTCATGTCAGAACTGCAGACGGAGACAGGGCATCTCACAAAAGATGGTAAGGAGATAATACGTATTGTAGATGATCATGTTAAGAATGTGTTTGGACGGTCAGAACTGTGCCCTGCCACCATGAAGGATTTTTTTTTTTTTTTTTTTAAACACAATCTTGAGATCCTGAAGATTCCTAGTGGTGCGGTGAAATTCTTGATCACTCTGATTACTAAGGAGGAAATACAGATGATTATTTTGGCAATCAAAACGGGTGTGGCTCCTGGGCCAGACAGCCTCCCAGCGGAGTTTTACAAGAAAATGGTAGACCTTTTAGCTGACCACTTACTATTGGTATTTAATGATATTTTAGCCGGGGAAGTACCTTTCCCAAAGGTGCTGGCTGATAGTCTACTTATATTTTTATATAAGAAAGGTGACAAAACTTTGCTCTTGAATTGGAGGGTGATTAGTTTATCGAACTCTGATTTGAAACTTTTAAGTAAAATCTTACGCATTAGATTAGTCAAAGTGGCACAATTTGTGATCTCTGGGGCACAGATGTGTGCTATACCCCAACATTCCATGATGGATAATTTAAAAATTAGTTAGAAACATTTTTTGTCAAAAAGAAACCTCTGGTATCCTTATAACTATAGATCAATCCCAAGCATTTGATGCCATCCACCATGATTATTTCTGTATTGAAAAGGTATGGACTCCCGGACGTTTTTTGAAGTGGGTATGCATTTTGTATAATCATGCTTCCATGAATCCAGTCATGAATGGTAGACCTGGTCGGCATATTAGAATTTTATGGGGGGTAAGACAGGGGTGCCCTCTAAGCCCCCTTTTATATGTATTCGCCATTGACCCCTTACTTAGAAGGTTGGAAAAGGAGGGCGAGATATCTCACATTTAAGGGCCAAATCGGATGATATTTCCTGTGGCGATGGCATGTGCTGATGATGTCACTATTTTGGTAGCAAATAGAGAATCAGGGTGAAAAGGCACTTGAAATAGTAGAGGCATTCTCCATGGTGTCAGGTTCTAAGATTAATAGTGGTACAAGTAGTGGAATAGTGTTAAATGGGTTAGGAGACTTGGTTGAAGCCCCCATAGCAGGTATTCTTATATCTAACCCCCCAATAAAGAAATTGGGTATTGCTTTTGGTACAGCAGATTCTGCAGTGTTAAACTGGGAAACCTACTTCTCTGGGTGGACAGACTCATAGGCTCTGGGTATCAAGAAGTTAGGAGACATCAGCTCAATGACTCCCCCCCCCAACTTCTACAATGGAATGCCCCTCTCCAGTACACTTGCCCTCTCCTCAGCTCATGCGCTTGTAAGAAAGGGGTTATGTTATGACTTCTAGTATTTTGTGTGCAGATCGCACCAAAAACAACCTAGTCCATTTGGCCAGCCCCAAGTTACTTTGCCTATTAGCAGCACTGCTACTCTTGGCACGAAATATTCAACCCAACCCTGACCCACATACCACCAATATCTTAATTATGTCCTCTCAGGACCCTCACTGGACATCCACAAAAGGGCAGAGGATAATGCATATGAACGTATGCAGCCTCAGACCAAAAATGCAAGAAGTAGAAGCCTGGCTTGACCTCTACAAGCCAGATGCCCTTGCCATCTCAGAGACCTGGCTTAAGGCCCATGTACTAGATCATGAGATACAGGCCCACGGTTACAGTACCTACCACAAGGATAGGCTGACTGAAAGAGGGGGTGGCGTACTAATTTTTGCAAAGGAAGCCCTTACAGCGTCGCTCCTAAACCTACAGCAAAGTACCCCTTCTAATGGAGAATCTATTTTCATTCGAATTACCCTAGGGCATTCAAAACTACTCACAACTGGCTGTATCTATTACCCCCCCAGGACCGCGCTCCAATCCCTTGAGGCCATCACTAAGATCACAGCCCAAGATGTCTCTTCGGAGCTCCTCATTCTGGGGGACTTCAACCTAAACTGGGCCCAGTACCCAAGCCAAGCCTTTATGGCACTGACCCAAGAGGCAGGCCTCATACAGGTAATCTCAGAACTGACCAGGCTCAATTACAAAATGGGGAATCACGTCACCCTTGACTGGGCTCTTGTGTCCAGCCACCTCTAACATCCAAAAAGCCAGAAAAATGGCAGACACCTTGAGTGACCACTCCCCAATATTCTGCATCTGGAAAAACAGAGCACCTAAGGTCCAGCCCAGAATCCTTACCGCTCGCGACTACTCAAAATTCTCTGAAGTACAATTCAACGACTACCTATGCAGCCTGAACTGGAGCCCAGTCATGTTCCTCCCCACAGTGGCAAAGGCCTTGGAACACTTCCAGAACCAATTATGCTCTGCGGTTAACCTCTTTGCCCCCTCTAAAAAAAAATTGTGAGTGAAAGGAAGCTGCTACAAGTGGATCTCCACATCCCTTAAAACCCTCATGATCAGTCGGGACAAGACCTGGAAGAAGTTCAAACCCTCCTCCCTACCGATAGACCTTGAGACTTACAAAGCCTTAAGAAACAAAACCAAGACAGCCATCAAAATTGCGAAAAGGGAGTAAGTCACTCACCTACAAAACAGCTTGGGCAATCCTAAGCTATTCTTGCATCATGTCAACGGACTGATCGGGGGAACAACAAGTCTGAATCTGGCCCCATTGAGGTAAATGGTCAGCTAGTTAGCGACTCCCCTCAAATAGCCTCCACCCCTAGCAATCACTTTACAAACCTCGATGCCTACAAGGCCTGTCTGTCCCCTATGACCGCTGCTCCAAACGTAGACGAGCCCACCAGCCTTGAACGACCCTCTTTCCACCCAAGACTGGTGAAGAGAAAAGAGGTCCAAACCCTCCTAAGGGCCCTGAAGGTCAAAGGCTCCCAGAAGGCCAGATGGGATAAACCCTCGACTACTAAAGGCTGGAGCTCCTTCCCTCTCTAGACCCTTGACCTGGCTCCTAAACAGATCCCTATGGGAAGGAATCATTCCTGAACAGTGGAAACAGGCCAACATGGTCCCAATACACAAAGGTGGCTCCAGGGAAAACATAAATAATTACAGGCCCATCTCCTTGCTGTGCACACTTGCAAAGCTTCAAGAAAGATTAATCTATGGTCAACTCCGTGACTACCTGGAGGCTCATCAGCTTCTAGCTCCTTCACAACACAGATTTAGACCCAATCATGGGATGGACACAGCCCTAATCAACTTTCCTAATGATGTACTAAGAGCAATGGATAATGGGATACCCACAGGTGCCGTATTCATAGACCTATACAAGGCATTTGACCTTGTTGACCACAAGTTCCTGTTACAAAAGCTGGACAAATTTGGCTTAGACCCCCTTGCCCTCAAGTGGTTTGGGAGTTACTTAGCTGACTGGACACAGAGGGTCATCTGGAAGGGTGCCATATCTGGCCCACTACCCCTAAAAGGGGGAGTACCGCAGGGCTCAATCCTTGGCCCCTTCCTTTTCTCCTTGTTTACTAATGACCTAAATACCCACTGTGGTGGTAGCTCGGTTGTGCAGTATATGGATGACATTGTCATCTATCAATCCTTGGGTGACATGGCAGCTCTTGGTCCCCTCCTTCAAAGTGACCTCACTTCACTAGAGATCTGTCTGAAAGAAAACAAAATGGTCCTGAATGCTGGCAAAACCAAGGCGATGCTATATGGGCACAGATCCCTGGGTCATGACAGGACCTCCTCTTTGCAACTCACCTCACTCTCTGGTAGCGGCATTGAGGTAGTGCCCTCCTTAAAATACATAGGTCTAACACTTGATCAATGCCTCACTTTCAACAGCCATGTGGACCAGGTTACCAAGACCATACACTGTAAACTTGGTACCCTGTATCATCTTAAGGACCAACTCATCCCTGAGGCCAGGCTCTCAATTGGCACTAGTGTCCTGCTTCCCACCCTGATCTATGCCACTCCGATTATACAAGGCATGGCTAAGCAAGTGATCACAAGAATGCAAATACTGTACAACAAGATTGCCTGTTTCGCTATCCAGGACCACTTGCGAAGTCACCACTGTGATACACTGGCCCAACTATGGTGGCCCTCACTGACCGCATGCCTATAATACCCTCTGCTATGCCTGGCATTCAAGCTTCTCAGACAGTCTGCTCCACCCAGCATTGTAGGAACCATAGCCACCAAACAAAACCCCCGGAGACTACGGACATCAGGGTGAACACTGCTGGAAGTTCCCAGAATCAGGACTAACACTGGCGGCAGGTCTTTCTCCTACCTAGCCCTCAACCTGTGGAACCAACTTCCTCCCCAATGCAGGAAGCCTCCTCACTAGCAAACTTCCACTCCAGACTAAAGTCCCACATGAGTGACACCAGCACTTGCCGTTGTCATGGCTCACAAGACTTCTGCCCCTTTCTTACCCAGGTACCCTGTCAGGATCTCCTACCTTTTGGCCTTGTCACCATCTTTTAGATAGCTCTCCACCTGAATACTGCTCATCTGTCAGTCATGATTTGTATCCTTGCCAATCTACTACAGACAGTATCTTGTTGATAACCATAGAAACATAGATTTTGTCGGCAGATAAGGACCGCTTGGCCCACCCAGTCTGCCCATTTCCCTACCTACTGCATAAGCTGCAGATCCTAGTTAACCAGCAGCCTACTTCTTCCTACCCCCACCCCCTAGAATTGCCTTATGACTGTCCCATGCATGCTTGAATTCCACCACTGTTTTTGACTCCACAACCTCCTCCGGAAGGCCGTTCCATGCATCCACAACCCTCTCTGTGAAAAAATACTTCCTTAAATTACCTCTGAGCCTCCCCCTTTCTATGTTCAAATTGTGCCCTTGTTCTTGCACACCTCTTTTTGAAAGATGCTACCCTCTTGGACTTTGTTGATTCCTTGAGATACTTGAAAGTTTCTATCATGTCCCCCTCTCCTCCTTTCCTCGAGGCTATACATATTCAGCTCCTTAAGTCTCTCTTCATATGTCTTCTGGTGCAGACCCTGCATATTTAGTTGCTCTCCTCTGGACAGCCTCCATCCTGTCTATGTCCTTGCGGAGATTGGGTCTCCAGAACTGCACGAGTACTCCAGATGGGGTCTCACCAACTGTCTGTACAGAGGATAATAACTTCCTGTTTTCTACTGGTGATGCCTCTCTATGCATCCCAGTATCCTCCAGCCCTCCTTGCTGCCCTCTCCATTGCTTGCCCACCTTAGGTCATCTGATATGACTACCCAGGTCCCTTTCCATTTTTGTTGTTGTTAGTATCTCACCCCCATTGTGTACTCTTCCCTGGGTTTTGTTTCCCAGGTGCATTACCTGCACTTCTTAGCATTGAATCTAAGCTGCCATACATTTGACCATTCCTCTAACCTTGCCAAGTCCCTTCTCATCCTTTCCACCCACCTTGTGCATCAACTCTGTTGCAGATCTTTGTGTCATCTGCAAAGACATCTTTTCTTCAGTCCCTCTGCAATGTGCGCTTATAAAGACATTGAAGAGGACTAGATCTATACTGAACCCTGCGGTACCCCACTAGTAACCCCTTTCTTCAGAGTGGACTCTATTTACTATTACCTCTGTGTCCTATTCTCCAGCCAATTCTTTACCCAGGCTGTCATCTTGGGACCCACTCCAGGTTGGCTAACTTGTATATTAATCTTTGTGTGGGACTGTGTCAGATGCCTTGCTAAAGTCTAGGTAGCCATGTCCACAGCCCTCCCTGATCTACTACTTTGGTCACCCAGGCAAAGAAATCTATCAGATTTGTCTGGCATGACCTTCCGCTGTGAATCCATGCTGCCCTGGGTCCTGAGCCCCTCTGGCCTCTAGATACTCAACAATTCTTTCCTTCAGGTGATTCCATCATTTTCCTACCACTGAGGTTAAACTAACAGGTCTGTAGTTTTCTGCTTCTGCCTTGCTCCACTTTTGTGAAGGGAATCACATCTGCCCTTCTCCAGTCCTCGGGTACCACCCCATCCTCCCATGATTTGTTAAAGAGGGTAGTCAGTGGTGTCACTAGTTCTACCCTTAGTTCTTTTAGAATTCTGGGATGAATCCCATCAGGCCCATTGCTTTGTCCACCTTCAGTTTTAAGAGTTCTTTCAGAACCCTTTCTTCTGTAAATGGGCTGGTATCAACTTCTGTATCCAGAGTGTTTCTACTGTTTGTTTTAGGTACCTCCCCCACTTCCTTTGTAAATACTGAGCAAAAATATTTGTTTAGTATCTCTGCCTTTTCACAGTCACCCTCTGCCCACCCTCCTCCTCTTTATTAAGCCTCACTAGCCCTCCCTTGGTCTTCCTTGGCTCCTGATGTACCTATAAAGGTTTTATCCCTTCTTAACTGAGTTGGCCATCTTTTCCTCAGTTTGGGCCTTTGCTGTTCTGACTGCCTCCCAGCTTCCTTTGCTTTAACTGATACAGTTCTCTGTCCTGCGCTTCTGTGATTCCTTGTACTTCCTGAATGCTTTCTTTTCTCTTGAACCTTCACTGTTACTTCCTTTGAGAACCATAGTGGTTTCTTGTATCATTTTGTTTTGTTTATTTGCTTCACACAAAGGCTTGTTACCTCTGTGATGGCAGTTTTTATTATTCCCCATTGTTCTTCCACCCCTCTTTCCTGCCCATTTGCTAGTGCATTCCTTAGGCACTCACCCATTTTGGCAAAGTCAGCCCTCCTAAAGTCCAGTACTTTTGCCTTTGTATGGCTTGACTCTATTGCTGTGTTTATTGTGAACCATACTGTTTGATGGTCGCTAGTTCCCAGATGGCTACCCACTTCTACATCTGTGATCCTCTCTTCATCTCCATTTGAGAGAACCAGGTCTAAGATTGTTCCCTCTCGAGTGGGCTCCAATACTAGTTGTCTAAGACATGGCCTTGTAGGGCATCTAGAATAACCCCACTCTTCGAAGTGGCTGCTGCAACTGCATTCCAGTTAACATCTGGCATATTCAGATCACCCATCAGCAATATCTCCCCTTTTTCTGCCATTCTAAGTATTCTTTCTGTCATTTCCTTGTCCATTTCCTCCCCCTGAGAAGGGGGTCTGTATACAACCCCTGTGCGGATTGTGGTGCCATTGCCGGTCTCCAAATTTACCCACAGTGCTTCTTCTCCTCCCTGTTTACTGTTACCTGCATTCCAACCTTGTACATTGCTTTCTGTAACCCAATTTGTCTTTCTCAGTATCAAAATATGTATTGATATCCCGGGTTCTGGAAATCTGGACAATTATAATATTCTCTGTAAACAGCAACATGGCTTTAGAAAAGGTCATAGTACATCCTCTGCCTTACTCGAATTCACCAGCTCCATTCACAGCTCCCTTGACAATGGACAACTAACTGGTGTTATTTTCATCGACCTGACCAAAGCCTTCGATAGTGTCCACCACTCCCTCCTGCTGAGCCAACTAAAAAATGCTGGTCTCTCCAATGATTCAATCTCTTGGTTCAACAGCTATCTTGAAAACTGCACCCAGCATGTAAAAATTGGAGATGTGCACTCTGATTCCAAACCTGTCCTCTCTGGAGTCCTCCAGGGTTCAATACTGGGCCCCCTACTCTTCAGCCTGTTCCTTAACATCCTACCGGACTCCTGCACTGAACATATCACCCTGTATGCAGATGATGCAGTAATCCTTGCCACACACCAGGACCCGAAGAAATTGCAAGAAAATCTCCAACTCAGCTTCTCCTCAGTTGAGAATTGGCTCACAAAGCACAAACTGATCCTTAATCAAAAAAAAAAAAACAAAGGCCATGATCTTCAGCAGCTCTCATAATAAACATAAGCACTTCCAACTCTCCGTTATCACCAGACAAGGTGCCGCACTGGAACAGGTCAAAAACTTTAAATACCTCGGGATTACCCTTGACCCTCACCTCTCCTACACTGCCCACATCGACCATGTCGCCAAAGACGCTAACTCCCAGCTAGGCCTGCTATTCCGTCATAGGAAACACCTGACACCTGAAGCCCTTGCTGTTGCTGTCCAGAGCCCCATCATATCCATCACTGATTATGGCATTTTCATTTACGGCTCTGCTACAACCACCACACTCAAACGTGTATCCACCACCTTCAACATGGCCTGTCGACTTGTCACTGGCTCCCAATGCCTAACTCACACCTGTGACCTCTATTTTCAAACTGGATGGTTGAATCTTGCCAATCGAATAAAACACCAAGCTTGTATTACTACTAAGAAAATCTTGCTGGGTCTTGCCCCGGAGTCTGTGCCCTCATACAACTGAGAATCCACCCGACATACCAGGGATCGAAACCTCAGCTTCTGCAAGTCCCCCATTGCCGCACAACACAAGGCCAAAGATCCTTTGCTTACCGGGCCACTAGTTGGTACAATGGTCTTCCCAGTGACATCTCATCCTCACTATCACTGAGCACTTTTAAGACTCATCTCCGCCTAACACTGATTGCCTCCAACTGTTGTGGCTAAACATGTCTTTTGGTTCCATAGCTGAAAATGACCTTTTGGATCCACATCTACTCCTGTACTTTGCCAGCACCCCCCCCTCCTATCTTCACCTCCCCTGCTGGCCCATGACAAATGCCACCCGGCTGCACTACCTCTATTCTTATCCGCCTTCCACCTCTCCTCTCTCTGTCCCCCCCAACCTACCTCCCCTTTTCTCCCATCCACTAAGTCTCCCTGATTTCACCCTCCTCCTTTCCCTTTCCCCAAAGTTTCACCTTATAGTTTCACCTTATTGTTCTTTTTTCATCTACAAGACTATGTGTTTTTTTTTATTTTATAAACTGTTACCTTTGCTTATGATTATCTCAATTGTAACAATGACGTGGAACCTTTTTAAAAGAGCCTAGGCTCAAAGGTATTTGTAATCCTAGAACAAATAAAAAATAAAAAAAAAAAAACGTGGGTTGCCCCTGAAAAAGTGACCTTCGGGGCTCAGTGGACCTACCTAGTTATCAAAATTTAATAAATAAATAAAATAAAAGCTGAAGAAAAGATAACCAGGATAGAAGAATTTCCCTATGTCTAGATAAAAGAACATTTATGTTCAAAATGTTCATTATTCCTGTTTGTTAAAAAAGAAAAAAAATCAGTAGTATTTTCTCTTTACCAGTCAAATTAGAAACAAAGATTTATAGTATTGCATTTTGTTTATTGTGGGGCAGCAGGTTAAACGAGCCATAACCCATAGATCTATTCAGGAGGGGGGGGTTAGGTATGCTCCATCCAGTTATATTCTTCTTTTGATCTCTCTCTATATATATATATATATATATATATATATATATATATTTTCATTCTATCTTCAAATCCTCTTCCTCTATTTAAGGGTAAAACTTGAACTGGGTAAAAAAATTTTAACGCTCGGTGTGCTCTTTTTCTTCCACAATGGGAAACCCAAACTTGGTGCCCTTGTAGAATCCCCTTGGTGGGTGAGTCTTTATATCTAAAAGAAGTATTTCAGAAACTGAAGAGATGGAATTTAACCACACAGGACATGAGATACACGATTTGGAAAGCCGCTTATAAAAATATTCTTACAAAAGAGATTGTTGCAGTTTCCTTCTTCATTCTGCCTAATCACATTAAGACTTCAGAAGTGATTTCTCAGCTTATGGAGGTTCGGGTTCCCCTGAAAATGTGGGATACAATACGGATGTGTTGCCATGACCGCTTGAATGTCAGGGGTAAACATAACCATAAAGCTGTGGCAGACAGGAGTTGTTTAAGAGATGGCTGTATAAAGCAGATGGAAACCACGTCTGTGAGTGTTCATATGTAGATATACTATGGGAATCCTTAGCTAGAGATTGGGGATTGCCACAATTTAGGACTATGAACTATGATACCCTGATCTATGGTCACGTGGGAATGACTGGAAGAAATTCCATAAATGGACTTTTAAAAGTAGATATGGCTGCTATTAAATGGGTTATATGGCAGATTAGATGTCAATATGTATTGCAACAAAAAAATATTGCTGTGGCAGGGTTGATTGGGAGAATTAAAAAAGAAGTGCATGGAATGCTAGGCACCCCTACTTGGGGACCATGAGCTCTAAGTCAACCCAGCTCGGCCCCCCGGACCAACGGCGCTCCTCAAGCCACCACCCGAGTCCTCCTGCCCGGATCCTCAGCCTTCCAGGTACGGCACTAGCTGCCACCCAATCGGAACAAGAGCAACTTTCCAGGGCCTGCTCTGACTGGTCCGAAGCTCTCCTTTGACTCTGCTCCTTGAAAACTGGCAATTTAAGAGATTTCAAGATATTTCTACTGAATTGCATGCCAAGTTATAGCTTGTTTAGAGTTTTAAATTATTAAGTGTTCAAAAAAAGGGCTGCAATTACAGTTCTCTCAGTGAATTGGTGCTGCTCCACCCAGACCCAGACTTTTCCGGCACCCAAACTATTGGTCCCATTGTTGTGTAAACCGGGCTCCCTGCTGAGCTGACTGCGCCTCTTTGTATCGGCCAGCATATTTAACTCTCCCCCCCTCTTTCTTCAGCTGGGCCCCCCCCTCACAGGGACGGCAGGCTCCAACCGCTGACCCGCTCGGCCCCTGGACCAACGGCGCTCCTCAAGCCGCCGCCCAAGTCCTCCTGCCTGGATCCTCAGCCTTCCAGGTACAGCACGTGCGCTGGCTTCCCACCCACCCGTGGTCGACACATATTTATAATCAACACTGATTGGCTTTTTTTTTTTTTAATCTACCCAATTCCCCATTGGCTCCTTATATTTCTCTACCACTAGAGGCATTTGGTAGCAGCTCCCCCTACATGAGCTGCAGCTCGCCAACTCTTTACATCCCCCTCCAGTTTTCTCTCACCCTCGCTGCTTGTACTATGGAGTCCTGGACGACTTCTAAATTATGGTTCATACCTTTCATACTTCTTTCACTCCATACTGAGCTGCTGGGAGTCAAACCTAGTCTGCTAGCGCCACCAACAGTGGATAACAGCTCGGCCTGCCCCACTGGAACACTGTACCACCCGGTTGCTACTTTACTCCTCCACTGCCCTGCACTCTCCTGTGCCACGATCACCTCGGCGCCCATTCAGCTCATTACCCTCCTTAAAATAGTATCCTTTCCTATCATTCTGTCACTCCCCCCCTAAAACTAGTAAATGATTGCTCTATCACTCATCCAAGGGATGCAGGCTACCCCAGCTCCTTATTCTCTTGCTCCTTCTAGCATCTGGCAATATCCACCCAAACCCTGGCTCTGTACTTGCCCACCCACCAGCCGGTGCTCACCCAGCCACAAATCCACTTTCACTACCAAATGGCCTTAAAATCGTCCACATAAACATAAGAAGCCTTGTTCCCAAAATCTCCCTATTGCAACCCATGGTACATGCCTACACCCCTGACATCGTGATCACTGAAACTTGGCTGTCCAAAAACATTCCAGACCATGCTATCACTATCCCTGGCTTTACAATATCTAGACAGGACAGGACCGGGCAAGGTGGCAGTGTGGCTATTTATACCTCCTCTTCTCTCCAGATCATTCCCTCCTTCACAACTTCTGTCCAGTCATCCCATGAGGCTCTCCTTTTAAAAATCTCCTATCCTCACACTGTCCCCATCTTTATCGCTGGAGTTTACTGTCACCTTGGACAGCCACATTCCAACATCACTGACTTGGTCTCAAAGCTCTCCTTATTTGCCAGCGGTGGTGAACTATTCATCCTGGGTGATCTAAATCTAAACTGGCTGGCCCCATCGCTGGCTAACTCCCATTCCACTATCAAAGCCTTAAACCTCCATCAGCTGATACTGGAACCCACTCATCTAAATCTTAAAAACACTAAACCACTGCCTGCTTGACCTGGTCCTCACCTCTCATCCCCATTAAGTAGTGGCCTCCTGGCTACTACCAGACTATCAGCGACCACCACATGACCTTTGTAGTGTGGAAAATACATAGGACTAAACTCCCAGTTAAAACTATTTTTCACTAGACCCTTCGCATCACTTGACCTGCAATCATTGCTCCATGACCTTGCACAAGCCGACTGGTCCTCCCTTATCACAGCAACATCAGCTGACAAGGACCTTGCCTACTTCACCACTAAGTTTCTTCAGGTTTGCAATTCCCTAGCCCCATCCTGTAAAACCAGGGTTCATGGCGGGCACCTGCTCTGGGTCACTCCTGAGCTTCTGGCCTGTCAACGTGCTTGTGACCTTGCGTGGTGCAATGCCAAAGTCTCCAACTTCCCTGGTGATCACCAACGATACCGTGAACTTCTGAATGACTGCACTAAAGCAATCCGCCTATCCAAAGCCGATCACTTCAAGTCTAACTTCCAAACTAATACAAACAACCCATCTAAATTCTGGAAAGTCATTCATTCCCTCTTCTTACCTTCCTCTTACCCTCCGTCACCTATCCTCAGGCACAATCACTCTGTCCTCTCTGAACCTATCGCTATTGCCAAATGCTTCAACTCCCACTTCGCCACCTGTGCCTCTTTTCTGCTAAGCACCATCCCAAGTCCATCCCCTGCCCCGGTGGCCCCTTTTACATGCCACACACTGACTCACCCTCCACTGCTCCTCCTCCCGCCCCACGCCGCACCCACACCTGTTCCCCTCCCTCCTCTGAACCTCGCACCTCCCCCGCCTCCTGACACTACCCTTCTACCTCTCCTGGCACTGAACCCTACCAAAGGCTCCTCGCCTGATGGCCTTGACCCTAGACTCCTCTACCTCTCTGCTCCTGCCATAGCCTACCCACTCTCCCTGTTAATAAACCTCTCCTTTGAGACTGTCACTTTTCCCTTCATTTTGGATACATGCTGTTGTCCTCCCCTTCCCGAAGGGGAGTGACTCCTTCTCTCCTTGGAACTATCGTCCCATCTCACTACTGCCAACCTTAGCTAAGTTACAAGAACACACATCTCTCAACCAACTCTCCTCGTTTCTCTCTGACTCCGTTTTCTTCACCCCCTTCCAGTCTGGCTTTAGGAAATCCCACTCTACCACCACCTCTCTGCTGAGGTTAACAGAGACCATCTCCTCAGGTTTTGACAAAGGGCACATTACCTCAGCTATCTTTGTAGACCTGGCCAAAGCCTTTGATGCTGTCTTGCACCCCCCTCCTCCTTCACAGCCTTTCAGCTGCTGGACTATCCCCTTCTGCCACAGGTTAGTTCAGTGCTCACCTGTCCGGCAGGTCGCAATCAGTAAGAATAGCTGATGCTATCTCTACCCCCCTGCCTATAACCACTGGAGTCTGCCCAAGGCTCAGTGCTAGGCCCCATTCTGTTCTCCATCTTTTTAAATGACCTCCCCCGGTTTGCTCTGCATCCAGCATACACATGTATGCTGATGGTACAGAATTGCCAGAGGTAAACAATACTGTATCTGATGTCACTACCAGGCTCCAGTCCGAATTCACTAAAGTCCAACTCTGGTTTAGTTCTTATCAACTTTTTCTAAATGCCAAGAAGACAGTCTCCATGTCCTTTGGCACAAAGCAGAGACTCGCTAGGCTAAGTCACCTCCCCACCTTTCACACCCTTGATGGGACTGTTCTTGAGGACTCCTCCTCTTTCAGGTATCTCAGCATCTGGCTGGACAGATACCTTGACTTCTCTGTACACACTGATGCCCTTCTAAAAAAACTAAGGCCCAAGCTTGGGGCCCTTTACAGAAACTGCAGCTGCATCCCGCTCGCCACCAGGCATGAGCTGGTACAGAAGATGATCATGCCCATTTTTGACTACTGCGACATAGTCTACAGTGCTGCCCCACAGTCCCACCGATCCAGACTGGATCAATTCCTTCTGTTTTGCTCCTGATGCCCCTCCCCGCACCCATCATTGTGACCTCTACCGCTCTCTCAACCTCCTTCCCCTAAACTCCTCTGGCCAAAAAGCCTTCTCTTACCACTTGCCTAAAATGTGGAATGCACTTCCTCCACAAATCTGCCACTTCTCCACCCTATATTCTCTTAGCTCTGCTCTGCACAATTACCCTACACCTACCTGCACCTGCTCCTGACCCCCTCCTTGCCCACCTGCACCCGTCTCTCTCTCTCTCTCTCTCTCATACACTTTTGTCTCTCTCCCTCTTCTTTCTCATCCCCCCTACCCCACCTGCACTTATACTGCCCCTTATAGACTAGCTCTTAAAAAGGTGACTGGATCCTAGGTTTTCACCCTTGCAGCATCTGCATCACCTGTGAACCGCCTGTAATGTATACACTGTCAAACTTGCATCCAATGCTTTTGATCCTGTACTGATTATGTATGCTGCTCCTATGAACCGCCAGTACAGTAACTGCTGCATCAGCCTATTATGTACCCCACTGCCTGGAATTGGTTCTGAAATTGTATGTATTCACCATCTGTTATGTATGTATCTAAGAACTCTCACTCTGTACATCCCTCTCCCATTTCCCCCAGGACGTACCGTGAGATGAGCATTAAGTTGTTCAGTGTATCTTTCCTGGTGAAACAATTCTATAAATAAATAAATAGAATCTACAAAAAGAAAAGACTGACATTCTCATTACAAATGCAGGAAGCCTGGTGGAAAAATTGGCCTGAGATCATTAAAGGTTAAAAAAGGGCTTCCGTATTAAGAGAGATGACTTAAGATAAAGTTAGTAAGTTGCACATGACCTAGTTAAGGAGCCCCATGTTAGGGTGCGCTGGAGGGGTTGGGTTAGTAGCATTGTTATTGTCAGTTAGAGTTTGTAACTAACATTGTCTGTTGAAAAAGGCTGTATTTTTGTTTTCCCTTATATATGATTTGTGTAAGAAGCAAATACTACTAACCATGTATTTTTCAGTTTCATTTCTAAAGGACTATGAATTTTCGTACATTTTCTTTTATTTCAAGAATTGTATAATGTACTAAGTTGTTTTTTGGTTTGACATGGTTTCCTTTAGGACTGAATAAAAAATTCCCCTGCTGTTCTTGGGAACTACCATGGGATCTTTAACAACCACCATAAAAGGCAGGTGGGATCCGATTTCATGTCTCATCCAAACGATGGCACACACTAACAGCTCATGAGTCCCACCCCAACCCTAGCCTTAAGCTCCCAATCCACTGTAGCCTTTCATCAGCCTACTGAATCCACCAGTCATGCAGGCCCACCCACCATCTCCAACCTCTAACTTTGAACCCCCACCCTCTAAGCTCCTCAGATTCCCCACAGCCATAGTGACATGCTCACTAGCTCACCCCATACCAGCCCTGACAGCATGCTCCCGAGCTCCCGCAAGCCATGGCTGTAGGTTCTGGTGGCCACTCCCCGGCCTGACAGCAGGCTCCCAGGTCAGAAGCTTCTGAGCCCCCACAGACAGGTCCTCTGGAGCTCCTGAGCCCCCAATCCTAATGACATATACTGATCTCCCCAGGCTGGGTAGCAGACAGCCTGCCCCAAGCCCAAGACCTGGCAGCACCCATACAGCCCTGACAGACTCATGTCCCAACCAGTCCTGGTGGCTGCCTCCATGACAGCTCCCTTCCCCCACAGCCCCGACGGCAGGCTCTTCAGCAAACCCCAAGCCCTGGTGGCAGCCTCCACGGCCCTGAAGGCAGGCTCCTGAGCATCCTCCAGCCCTGGCAGAATAACCTCCTCACATCCATTCCATAACCCTGCATTCATGCCTACTGTCTCAACAGCCAGTCAGCCCAGGCCTCTGGCTACGAAACCTTCCACCCACAGCCTCTAGATTTAGAGCACCTTCATGTGTGCCTCAGACTCCTGAGCCCTCCTCCCAGCATGTTCCGTAGCAGATCCTCACCACAGCCCTTGTGATGGGCTACAGATTCCCATCAGTCTTAGGACTCCCCCCCCCCAGCTCCTGTGGCACCCCCTCATTACAGCCACAGGTTACCATGCTCAATCCCAAGACATGGGTGACATACTGAATGACAGCCCCCAGCCCCTCACTCCGGCTAAGTACTGGGCACAATACAGCAATGTGGACATAGAAACATAGACTTTGACGGCAGACAAGGACCGCTTGGCCCACCCAGTCTGCCCCTTTCCCTACCTATTGGATAAGCTGTAGATCCTAGTTAACCAACAGCCTACTTCTTCCTACCCCCAAGAACTGCCTTATGTCTGTCCCATGCATTTTTGAATTCCCCCAGTTTTTGACCTCACGACCTCCTTAGGAAGGCCTTTTCATGTGTGCACCACCCTCTCTGTGAAAAAATACTTCCTTACATTGCCCCTGAGCCATCCCCCCTCTACCTTCAAATTGTGTCCCCTTGTTCTTGCACATTTCTTTTTCTGAAAGATGCTACCATCTTGGACTTTGTTGGTTCCCTTGAGGTACCTAAAAGTTTCTATCATGTCCCTCCATGTCTATCATGTCCGTGTCCCCCTCTTTTCCTCAAGGGTATACCTATTAAACTCCTTTAGTCTCTCTTTGTATGGCTTCTGTTGCAGACCCTGCACCATTTTAGTTGCCCTCCTCTGGACTGCCTCCATCCTGTCTATGTCCATGCTGAGATTGAATCTCCAGAACTGCACACAGTACTCCAGATGGGGTCTCACCAACTGTTTGTACAGAGGGATAACAACTTCCTGTTTTCCACTGGTGATGCCTCTCCATATACACCCCAGTATCCCCCCAGCCATCCCTACTGCCTGCTCACATTGCCTGCTTACCTTTAGGTCATCTGATATGACCACCCCAGGTCCCTTTCCATTTTTGTTGTTACTACATCCCGCACCATTATGTATGCTTCCCCTGGGTTTTTGTTTCCCAGGTGCATTACTTTGCACTTCTTTGCACTGAATCGAAGCTGCCATACTTTTGACCATTCCTCCAACCTTGCCAAGTCCCTTCTCATCCTTTCCACCCCACCGTGAATCAACCCTGTTGCAGATCTGTGTGTCGTCTACAAAGAGGCAAGCTTTTCCTTCCAGTCCCTCTGCAGTGTCACTTATAAAGACATTAAAAAGGACCAGACCCAATATTGAACCCTGTGGTATCCCACTAGTAACCCCCCCCTTTCTTAGGAGTGAACTCCATTTACTATTACCCTGTGTCCTGTTATCCAGTCAGTGTTTTACTCAGGCTACCACCTTGGGACCCACTCCCAGGCTGGCGGATTTGTTTATTAAACTTTTGTGTGGGACTGTGTCAAATGCCTTGCTAAAGTCTATATAGGGCATGTCCACAGTCCCTCCCTGGTCTACTACTTTGGTCACCCAAAGAAATCTACTAGATTCGTCAGACAGGACTTTCCAGCTGTGAATCCATGCTGCCTTGGGTCCTTTGCCATGCTAGCCTCTAGGTATTCAACAATTCTTTCAGAGAAGTGATTCCATCATTTTCCCTACCACGGAGGTCGAGCTAACAGGTCTGTAGTTTCCTGCTTCTGCTTTGCTCCCACTTTTGTGAAGGGGAATCACATCCACCCTCCTCCAGTCCTTAGGTACTACACCATCCTCCCATGATTTGTTAAAAAGGGTAGTCAGTGGTGTCACTAGCTCTCCCTTTAGTTCTTTCAGAATTCTGGGGTGAATCCAGTCAGGCCCCATTGCTTTGTCCATCTTCGGTTTTAGGAGTTCTTTCAGAATGCTTTTTTCTGTAAAAGGACTGGTATCGCCCCCTTATCCAGAGTGCTTTTATTGATTGGATTAGGTACCTCCCCCCCTCTTTTTCTTCTGTGACTACTGAGCATTAGTATTCGTTCAGTATCTCTGCTTTTTCACTGTCCCTCTATGCCCACCTACCCTCCTTCCCCTTTACTAAACTTCACTATCCTTCCCTTGGTCTTTCTGCGCTCCCTAATCTACCTATAAAAGGTTTTATGCCCCTTCTTAACCAAGTTGGAGATCTTTTCCTCGGTTTGGGCCTTTGCTATTCTGACAGTCTTCCCCGCTTTCTTCTGCTTTAACTGGTACAGTTCTCTGTCCTGCTTCTTTTGTGTTTCCTTATACTTCCTGAATGCTGTCTTTTTCTCCCTAACCTCCCTGCCACCTCTTTTGAGAACCATAGTGTTTTTTTCTTTAGTTTCGATTTGTTTACTTGCTTCACACGAAGGCTTGTTGGCTCTGTGATGGCAGTTTAGATTTTTCAAATGAACTGAGTTGCAGACAAAGTGACCCACTCACCGGATACATTTTAAATATTTATTTTTTCACCACAAATGTTTCAAAAGCAAATATCAACATTTCGTAGTAAACCTACTACTTCTTCAGGACATATAAAATACATCATACAAATGAATTAATAATAAAGTAATTTATAACTTATTAAAAGAACGGTCTCCAAGTAAGAAATATTAAATTTCCAAAGTGTACATAACTTTTCTGAGGCATTTATGTAATTCACAATCATCAGTGCAGGTATTTTAAATGTCTATCATTAGTAAACCATTGTAAATACTTAACCATAATAATGATGCCCACCTTTTTTAGATGTGGTACAGATTTTAGACTTTCTTTTCTTATTTGAAGCTGTTTTGACTACTATAAATACAAATTACAAATAAAATTAATATTTTTATAAATAAGTAGATGTAATTATTATTATCAAAATACTCAAGCCTTTGTATTACCTTTACAATTTCAACAATTTGTTTAAAGGAAGAAAATAAGAATGATTTTTGGTTAGTAAGCAGCTAACCTCTTCATATGTAGAGGGAAATAGTGAGCTCGAGATACAGGCAAGATTCAGGGAGCTTGCCAGGGTCTGTCATGATACAGGATGCATAATCTCCTTCTCAGAAATCCTGCCGGTGCCAAGGGCTAGTGGGAAACACAGGAAAAAGATTAGGGAGATGAACCAGTGGCTCAGGGAGTGGTGTTGGGCCAGAGGGTATGGGTTTCATAGGTATACAGAGCTTTTAAAGACAAAGTCCATATGCTTGCCACATGTTTTTAAGAATATCCCACTAGATCATTATTTATTAAATAACTATCCAGTTCTTTCTTAAAGACTTCTATACCACTACTAACAATTATTTCTACTGGTAGTTTATTCCAGATCCTAGGCGCTCTTACTGTCAGCCAGTACTTCCTTTTATTTGAATGGAATCTGTCTGATTTTATCTGTAATGGGTGTGCCCTATTATTATGATTATGATCCATGATTTCCAAATCAAGCTGTTCCCATAATATCGGATCATTTAGGGCCATATAAATCAAACACATATCCCCTCTTAATCTTCTGAACTCTAGAGAGTATAACCCCAACATACTAAGCCTCTTGTTATAGTCCATCCCCTGTACTTCCTTGATTTTACGGGTGGCTCTTCTCTGGACCCTCTCAATCAAAGCTATATCCCCTTTTTTAAATGGGGGCCACAACTGGGAGCAATATTCCAAATGTGGATGCACCAATGATGTATATAATGGCAAAAGAACACCCTTATCTTTACTTTTAATATGTTTATTAATATAGTACAGTATGCTACCTGCTTTTTTAATTATCTGATTATAATGGGGTGTGAAGTTCAGATTATTACTGATTTTTATTCCCAAATCACATTCCTCTGAGGTCTCTTTGAGAAATTTACCCCCCATTTTATAATCATGTAGGATATTGTACTTCCCCAAATGCATCACACTGCACTTATTCACGTTGAAAAATTAACCATGCTTGTGTGCCCAAATTTCTAACTCACTTAGAGCTGATTGTAATAAGTTTGCATCCTTACTAAAGTTAACCACCCTCCCTAGTCTGGTATTATCTGCGAATTTTGAAAACCAAATAGCTGGGGAGGCCTTCGGTGCCCCTATGTAGGCATTAAACAGGCAGGGACCCAACACCGAACCCTGCAGCACACCACTAGTCACTCTCTGCCAGTTGGCGAATTCTCCTTTTATACAAACTCTCTGACTCCTGTCTGTCAACCAAGATCTTTTTTTTTTTTTTTATTTAGTTGTTTAACCAGGTATAGCACACTAAGCTGGAAGCTTTTTTACAGGAGTGACCTGGGAGCACAAGGAGGTTAAGTGACTTGCTCAGGGTCACACAGTATGCAAGTGGAAGCTATGGGATTCAAACCCAGATCTGGTCTGCTGGATATCACCAGATTTGCAGCTCAGAGCCTTAGACCACTGCGCTATACTGCCTCATCTTATCCAACAAATGATATTATGGTTAATTCCGATATTGACCAGAGTTTCAAGCAGTTTGACGTGGGGTACCTTGTCAAATGCCTTGGCAAAATCCAAGAAGATAACATCCACTGAACTACCCACATCCAACGCCTGATTTACTTTCCCATAAAATTCCAATAGATAAGTCTGACAAGACCTCCCCTTAAAGCCATGCTATGCATTGTCAACATTCCCAGTTTTATATTGGTGTTCCGTAATAAAATCCTTAATAAATCCCTCTAGCACTTTTCCCTGAACTGAGGTAAGGCTAACAGGTCTATAATTTTTAACCTCCTGTTTGGGATTTTCTTGTGTATAGGAATCACATTTGCTTGTTTCCAATCTTCAGGGACCTCCCCATCCTTTAATGATTTCTGAAATAATACAGTAACTGGGCCTGCAAGTTGTTCAGCCAAATCCTTGAGCACTCTAGGATGTATCCCATCTGGGCCCTGTGCCTTATTCTGATCAAGTTTTTGGAGTCTTAACATAACTTCCTGCCTGTCCATAATTACTCCCGGGTCATCACTGGGTATACCACAATTAATCCCGGATAGTGATTGACCTGTATTGAAAACTGAAGCAAAGTAAATATTACTTAGTTCCGCCATACCAAAATTATCGGCAACTAATTTTCCCTCAGCATCCAGCACAGGACCTATCTTTTTTGATTCACCCTTTTTGTTATTGATATATTGATAAAAGGATTTATAGTTGTCCTTAACCCTAGCAGCTAGCGTAATTTCATATTTATGTAACCCCTCACCCCTGCCCTTTTACTAAAATGACAAGTGGCATGCTGTTGGCGTTGGCAGCAATACCTGGTGGGGACCTGGGTTCGGGGAGGATAAGGTTACCTGGCACAAGGGGACCTAGGTTTGGCTACTCTGCACAGGGGCACCCAAGTAAATCCGAACACAGGAAGCAATAACTGTAATGTCCAGAACCAGGACTGAGATTTTTCAGTGTGGCTTTCATTCATAACTAGCGCAACACAACAAAGCATAGATGGACCCCCAAGGTGCTACGTTTACTGATAATGCAGATTGGACACTACCAGGCGGTCCACTTAAAGAATGAACCAATTTCTACTGTTTTTCAGGCTCTGGACCCACCAGGCACACAGCCCGGACTTGCATGTGCTTTGGATACACAGCCCGACTGGCCCGGCTCCCCTGCTGGCCACTTGACTGACGGTCCATTTAAAGAATGAACCCATTTTACTTGTTGTGGCTCCCCACATCACTTAGAGTCTGCGACTCCTAGAGAGATTTTCTTCTTACTTCTTCTGACTCCCATCTCACAAGGATAATTCTTTTCCCAAGTTGTGGCTCCTCACACCACTTAGAGTCTGCGACTCCTAGAGAGATTTTCCAATTTGTGACCCACATCATCACTGGCCAGGCGCATGAGGCAAGTAGCAATCACAGCAGAAATCCGTAGAGGTGGACCTGGTTACTAAAGATGGGGGGTTTGCCCACCTCCAGCTCCCAAAGCCCATACCCGGCCATTTCTCTGGAGAAACTAAAACTTCGAAATGTAGATTAAACGGTGGATGGACTGTAGCACCCCCTCTACGACATTACTTGAATTCATACCGACTTTACATTTTGACACTACTCCATTTGTTTGTCCTAGTACAATAGGCCTCCCAAATAGCAGTTCAAATACCATACTTCTTCACATTTTCCAAACTGAAGAAACACATTGTTTGCCCTCTCAAATTAGAGCAAAACACTCACCCTTTCGTTGCAGGTGCCCCACAGGCGAAGTACAACTTTTTCCACTTTTAAGCCCAAAACAGAAACTGTAAAAAGGCAGCTTTCTTCCTTTAGCAGACATTAGATTGCCCTTGACCACAGAGGATACTTATTCTCCGGAGGGAGGGGGGGCACTGAGACCTGGACAGCGGTCTCCACCACTTGAAACTGGACACTGACCTTCTCACTTCAAAACAAACTGGAGACTCCCTTCTCCCAAGGAGGTAAACAGAAAACTGACTTTGAAAACTCCCAACGTTCTATCTCACTCCCTCCCTCTGCTGCAGATTCCAAATGTGGCTTATGCAGCTGCGACAGTTCTATGGTGATGTCATCTCTCAGTCTCAGCTGAGAATGAGAACAGAGTGAGACAGTGTGAAACCCATTTAACTGGAGTTTCACAAGCTGCCTTCCCTGCCTACCACTAGGTCTTACTGGGATTCTAGTAACCCCGGGTAACAAGGGGTTACATTTACTTTTTGCTTCTTTTATACTTTTTTTGGTGGACTTTAAACACCTTTTATAGTTTGCCCAGCTATCAACATCTCCTCTTACTGTAATTTAGCATGTTTAAAAGCGTTATGTTTTTCCTTTATTTCTTTTTTGATTGCTGTTGTCATCCAAGGGGGGAGGTGCTTTTTAGCTATATTATATTTAATCTTGGTTGGTACAAATTTTTGGATCAAGCTAATGATTTTGGATTTAAGGATATCCCACATCGTTGATATCGATACACCTTTAAACTCTGCTTCCCAGTTCCAATTTGACAAATCTCTCTGCATACCCATTATATTGGACCTATCGTATCTATATATTATGGTGTTACCCAAATTTTGACTCAATGCCCCTATATAATCAAGTCTTACCATTAAATGGTCACTAGAGCCCAAAGGTGGCAGTACATGGCAGTTATTTATCTTTTCTCCCACATTACTTAGAATCAAATCAAGAATATGCTTATCTCGAGCGTTTTCCCTTACATATTGTTCCAAACCAACCAGACTAAGGGTGTTTAGGTAAACATTTTCTTTATTTGTTTTTGTTACCAGATTTACTCAATCTATACCTGGCAGATTGAAATCGCCCATTAGGACCACATTCTTAAACTCCGATAAATGCTTAATAAAATCCAACATATTTAAGTCCTCACCTGCTGTTATAGTGGGATTTCTATATACCAGTCCTAGATCTATTTTTTGTATTATATTCTGGAGAGACTGATACCCCGAGAATTTCATTACCATCCCATCTAGATGTATCCTTCTGCTCTGATGGTATTACTTCCTTCACATATATAGCAACCCCCCCCCCAATTATTTATCCTATCCTTGTTATAGAGGGTGTACCCTGGTGTATTTTTCCCCTCAACCATCCTCAGATTTCCACCATGTTTCAGTAACTGCACAGACACGAATATCTAAATCATGCAAAACCAGCTGAAGCTCCCCGATTTTTGGTTTTTAAACTCCTAGCATTGACTAAAAGAAAATTTATTTTGGATGCATTATGTTTGTTTTTTTGTACCTTAACTCTTGTTTCTCCAACTCCTTCACCTAATGAATTAACCATTTCCCCCTCTCAATCGGCTTAAATGTACCACATTTTCGGTCATCAACCTTTTTAACTTATAAGAAAAAATCCTTTTACCCTGCCTATTGAGGTGCATTCCATACCTTGCAAACAAATGATGTCCCTGAAAATCCTGCCAGTTATCGACAAACAGCTGGTCCTCTCTCTGACACCAGCGTTTCAGCCAACCATTCAACCTTAGAATTTCTTTGCCTAGTGATTAATTCGCCCTAGGTACTAGTAGGAGCTCTGATATAATTAGCCTGCCTTTGAATGTTTTAATCTTTTGCCCAACCTCCTCAAAATCTCGTTGAATATCCAATATGTTTCTTTTCCCAACATCATTTACTCCGAGATGTAAAAATGTCACAGGGTTAATGTTTTTTTCCATAAGTCCTGGGATCAGTTTTTTTATATCCCCTATGCCCGCCCTTGGTAGGGCACTTACTGTTCTGTGTAAGTTCCTATTTTTACATAGAACTGCATCAGTGTATTTTAACATTGAGTCATCTATAAATAGTACATCCTGTGTATCTTGTGCATTGGGGGTTATATCCTGGTATGCAATAGGGGATCCTTGTTGCACGTGGGGGATCCAGCTATCCGGCTCCTCCTTTGCTGTTTCAGATTGTTGCCCCCCCTCATGTTCTTCTATTGCGAGTGCACTAAACCTATTAGGTGTTAGTATATTCAATGTGCCCCCAATATTTCTTCTACCTCTTTTGTTACATGCTGTTTTATTTACAAGATACCATTTATTAGGCTCCTCCTCCTGTTTCTCATTTATGGGGACCTGAATGTCTGGAGCCTGTTGATCATGGGGAATTGTTTCTGACATACTATCTACCATGCCATCTATATATTGTTCAAGTGAGGATATATCAGCTTGCACCTTTATTCTCTCCTTCAGTTGATCAATTTCAAATTCTAGGGTCTTTATTTTGTAACACATGAAACCTAGTTCAACTTCCTCCTCAGCATACATATTACAGCCAGTACATAGCTTCATTTTGGTTACCTTATGTTACCTCTGTTATTAAAATTTATTTTCTCCCAGCAGACACAGCCGACATGCTCGATGCATGGCGTGTCTCTGTAGCGACCCTGCTAGCTGCAGGGGCAGTTTTAAGCCCCAAATGACCCGGAAGTTAATGCCCAGGGTCGCATTGTCCTCACAACCAAAAGTTGCAATAAACTGTATATTTTAGCTTCTAATAAAGCCCCTGTGTTATGGTAGGGCTTGCAAAGCGTCCTTTGGCCACACAAAATGAATATAATTGCTATTTTAGCGCTTAGTAGGCAGCCCCACTTGTAATGGACAGCACTACCCTCTTCCTACTTCTTGTTTCAGGCAAGTAGGGCTCATGGGTTAAAAATGCTCAAATTAACACAATAGTAGCAAAAATAGTATATCCTCACGCCACCTCCACAATTCACAATGCAGTTTGTTTCATAAAGGTAAGGTATGATGGGATATTGGGAAGAGACCTGGGAGGATAAGGGGCTGTATGCTAGAGATAGGCTCCATCTCAATTCGGAGGAGAAGGAAATCCTTAAGTTGAAAATAGAGGGGTTTATGGGTGAAAAGTGGGGTTTAAACTTGTGAAGGGGGCCGGGATGGGAGAAAAAGCTGTCCAGGGGGGTCCAAAAAAGGAGGGACTCTGTCTCCATCCCCCTGAGGAGTTGGAGGAATACAGGAAAAGGCTCACTGGTAAGGTGTGGACCAGGGGAAGACAGAATCCCTACAGGAACATGAGCAGCGGAAACAGAAGTATAGGGAAAGGGTGGAAGGTAGTCCTGCTAAATGCCAGGAGCTTGGGCAATAAAATGCCTGAGCTCCAGGCGATGCTAACTGAGGGAGAGGTGGATGTGGCAGCAGTCATTAAGACCTGGGCCACCGCAGGGCATGACTGGGACCTGAACCTGGAGGGTTACACCATGTTCAGGAAGGACAGTGGGGAGGGAAGGGGTAGCAATAATAGTCAAAAACTGCATTGTCATAGGAGGAGTGGAAGAGGCGGAGGAACTGTGGAGGCGATTTGGGTCACCCTGATAACGGGGGGGGACAGTAAAAATAGGAGTGGTGTATAGACCCCCCTGTGCTGGTGGAGGAATTGGAGGAGAGTCTGGTGGCAGATGTTGGGAGACACTGCAGATTGGGAAGGGGAAAGGTGTTGGTGTTGGGGGACTTAAATATGCCAGGAACAGACTAGGAGACTATGACATCCTTGGTGGCCAGGGAAAAGAGGTTGATGGATGTCTTTCAGGACATGTTCCTAACTCAGCAGGTGGGGGAACCGACGAGGGAGAAGTGGGATACTGGATGTGGTCCTGGCAGACAGTGACCAGATTGGGGGCCTGGAGGTAAGGGACCCGTTGGCGGGGAGCGACCATGCCACAGTCTGGTTCTGCCTAAACCTAGGATGGGTAGAAGGCTGCACAAAGACTGAGGTAACTGACTTCAGGGGGCAGATTTCAAGGAAATAGGAAGGATCCTTAAGGAGCACTTGGATGGGATTGGGCTAGACATGGATGCTGACAGTGGGTGGGAAATCATCAGGAGAGGGGTGCGGGATGCTACCAGCACCTGCGCAAGAGTAAGACGAAAATGAGGTAGGGCCCAAAACCCTGCTGGTGGACCAGGGAGGTTCAGGAGGTGGTGAGGGGAAAGAAGGCGCCCATAGGCAATCCAAGTGCCTGAGGAGGAAGTGGACCGAGGGAGCACGAGCTGATGGCCAGAAGGGCAACTAGGGTGGGAGGGTGGCTAGGCAAGTGAAGGAGCAGAACCTGGCTAGGAAAATAGGAGAGGGAACAAGGGGTTCATTAGATACATTGGGGAAAAGTGAAGGGCAGATTAGCAGGATTAAAGCAGGGAAGGATGGGCACAAGACCGGGGAGCAGGTTGAGGTACTAAATGAGTACTCCACCGAGTTTCCTGAGAAATCAGGGGCTGCATCATACATGGGAGGAGACTGTGAAATGGGGGACCCCTACTGCCTCGGGTGGGTCTGAGGAGGGGGAAGGCAAACCTGGGAGACGAGGTAGCAAATGTGGAAATCATGGCAGAGAGAGTGAGGGAAGCCCTCAGGTCCCTTAAGACAAAGAAAGCACCAGGGACGGATAAATCACATCCCAGAGTGCTGAAGGAACTGGCGGATGTCCTGATGGAGCTCTTCAGCATCTCTCTGGGGACAGGGTGGGTGCCCCAGGACTAGAAGGTGGCGCATATAGTGCCTATCCACAAGGGGGGGGGGTCAAGGGAGGTGGTAGGGAACTACAGGCCCGTCAGCCTGACATCGGTGGTGGGCAAGGTGATGGAGGGCATTATCAAGGAGAGACCTGGAAAAGTTGGGGTGCCTGGATGGTAGACAGCATGGATTCGTCCCGGGGAAATATTGTCAGACAAACCTTAAGGAGTTCTATGACTGGGTGATGAGTGCCATGGACCTGGGTAGACCAGTGGATGTCCTCCTTCTTGACTTCAGCAAGGCATTTGACTCAGTTCCCCAAGGGGGCCTGTTGGATAAACTGGGACAAATGGGGGTGGGGAACCAGATGATCAGATGGACAGGCAATTGGCTCCAGGATCGGACCCAGAGGGTCGTGGTTGGTGGGATAGTCTCATCCCCAAGGAGGATCATTAGTGGGGTCCCTCAGAGATCGGTTCTTGGGCCCCTCCTGTTCAACGCCTACATCTCTGACATAAGGAAGGGTATCAGGAGTGAGAGGAGTCTCTTTGTGGATGACTCAAAAATGGGGGCAGTGGTGTATGGGGAGGAGGGGAGGGTGGCCCCACAGGGGGACCTGGAGGCTCTGGAAAAATGGTCTAGAAAGTGGAAGTTGAGGTTCAATGAAGGGAAATGCAAGGTACTGCACCTGGGAGCCAGAAACCGGGCCAAGTGTACACCCTGGGGGGGAATGCTACAAGTCTCGATGGCTGATAGGGACCTGGGGGCGTGGTGGACATCAAGATGAACAACTTGGAGACTTGAAGGAGGGCAGCGGCAAAGGTCAACAGGATGCTTGGATGCATCGCTGGGGGGGGATCATCTCCAGAAGGAAGGAAATGATACTCCCACTGTATAACTGCTTGGTGAGGCTGCACACCGAGTACTGCGTGCAGTTTTGGAGGCCACGTTTTATAGCGGAACATTGAACTCCTGGAGAGGGTCCAGAGGAGGGCAACCAAAATGATTTGGGGCTTGGGGGATAGGACCTAGGGGAGAGACTTTAAGAGCTAAATATGTACACATTGGAAGAGAGAAGGTACCGGGGGGGGGGGGACATTTATTTATTTATATTTATTTAGTTAGTTTTTGTTGACCGGGTAAGTGCACTAGACAAATCCTGCCTATTTTCAGACATGACCTGGGGGGATCGGGATACAGATGAATGACAACTGACCTTGAACCAGATTAAGCTGTTGGTGGTATTTTTAGTGAATGAGGGAAATTTGGCCAGAACACTGGGGAAATTCCCCTACTCTTTTCTATAAGTGCCACAGGATCTTTAACATCCACCTGAACTACCACCAATCCAGGCAGATGGGACCTCGGTTTAACGTCTCATCTGAAAGATGGCACCTCAGAAGTGCAGCACCCCTCTCATGCTGCACTACAGTGTCAGTACTGGGATATTAACCTAAGTGCCAGATGTAGGAACTGAACCCACAACCCTCTGATCTCCCGGCCTCAGAGGCGAGTGTGCTACCTACTGAGCCACTGACACTGACTATGATAGAGGTCTTCAGGTAGATGAATGGGTAAATGGGGAGGAGCAGTCAGGGTGCTCCGAAGGAAGGAGGGGGTGGCAACTAGAGGACATGGGTGGAAGCTTGGGGGGAGATACAGGGGAGAGAGGAGGAGGTGCTACTTCATTGAGAGTGTGGTAGAGCCATGGAATGCGCTGCCCAGGGGGCTGGTGGAGGCAGAGACGGTGGAGCGGTTCAAGAGGGGGTGGGACAGGTAGAAGGGAAGGGTTCTGGAAGCAAAAACCAGTGCAGCAAGAATATCCGGGACTGGAAAGGGAAAAGCCAGAGAGGGGGAGGGGGTGCAGCAAGGTCAGCTCCTAGGGTGGAGGCTGACCAAACGAGCAGACACGAAAGACAGTTAGGCCTATTCTGCTGGCATTTTAGTGTGTTAGTATGTTAGTCATTCCTAAACAGAATACAGAAACATGGTAAGCTCTAAATTAGTTTCATATACAAATGGTTGCCAAACATTTGTCAAGCTTGTTAATACCTTACTGATTTCTTTTAAATGTTTTAATAGATTTTATAGAGAAGAACCTCGTTTCTTCCTAAATTCTGTTCACTCCTAAATGCAAACATAAGATAGTCAGTTAAAATCTTTCAGTGAGTGTAAACAGTAATAGGGCTTTACTAGTCTCAAACAAGCTGTTAAAGCAATCTCTTAGCTTCATTTTCTGGGTCCTTACTCATTTAAAAGGCAAAGTATTGAGTTTACTAACGTTGCATCTCTGTCTATTACAGCTTAAACTTTTGTTTTAAAGGATATTTAAAGCTATATTTTACCTTTCTTGTAGAGTAGCGTGCTCCTTCAGATCCAGTGACCACCATAGCTAGAATTCATTCTGCATATATACTTAATGGTTACCTTGGTAACCTATATTGCATCATAATTACTTAACTGCCTACATCTGATAGTAGGTTATTAAAGAAAATGGGTATTTCTATTTGCTGCTTGGCACTATATTTATTGAGTCATGTTCAGTAGATCTAAAGTGGGACTTAAATTCTATGTTGTCTTTTCCTCATTTATGTCTAATTACTGGGCAAACAACTCTTGCAATGGGGCAGTAGGTGACTCTTTACACAGTGCTGCTGTATTTTTATCTTATTTTATTAAAGTAAGTGTAAGACCCCAACCCCATCATTTTACAAACGACAGGTGGTATGCTGTTTAAATCTGACACCAGTACCAGGTGGGGACTGGGTTTGGGGAGGAATAGGTCACTCGGCACAAAGGCTAGGTTTGGCTACTCTGCACAGGGGCACCTAAGTAACTCCGAACACAGGAAGCAATAACTTTAATGTCCAATACCAGGAATGAGATTCTAAAGTGTGGCTTTTATTCACATGCAAACAGAATAAACAAAGCATAGATGGACCCCCACGGGGCTACATTCCTAGTAATGCAAATTAAAAGAATCAATAACACTTCATCAACACTTCAGCCCTCAGGCTCTGAACCCACCGGGCACACAGCCTGGACTTGCACACTGCTTTGGGTACATAGCCTGAACTTGTACACTGACCTGGGATTCCCAGGCTCAGCTCCCTTGCTGGCCACTCAGACACCTTCCATATGTCATGGAAACATTTGCTGGTGGCTCCCTAAACCACCTAAGAGCACCTCAGCTCTATCAGGGAAACTTCCTTTTTAATTCCACGTCTGGGTACTTTCCTCAAGCACTGGCCAAGTACCTGAGAGAAAGTAAAGGAGCCACAGAGCAAATCCATAGAGGTGAATCTGGTTACTACTGGTCTCCCACCTCTTGCTTCCACAATTCATACCCGGCCATCTCTCTGGACAGTAAACACCTCATACCGTAAAGCCTGGCAATGTAGATTATGGCTAAATGTATGTCACATTTCCTCTACTTGTCTTGCTTTCCCTTTGTGCTGCACTTGAACATACTTTTAATTGGCATAGCCCATTGCTCTAGGCTCCCCACTGATTAAGCAGTCCAATACCCTCATTACTTCACTCTTTGTGCTGGACTTGAACCTACTTGAGTTAACCGGCAATGTGTGTATTACACTAGACCGCCTACAGATTAAGTAGTCCAATCCCTATGTTCCAACAGTTCAGGTGAAAAACATTGGCCCTCTGTCAGAGTGAATTCACCTTTTGGTTGCAGGTGCCCCACAGGCAATTCTTCCACAGGAATTTCTCTCTCAGAGCTTCTGTTGCCGCAGCACAACTTGAAATAGGCAGCTTCTTCCCTTAGCCGGAACCAGGAGGGTTGCCCCTGGAAGACAGGCAAACCTTTTCCCCCCGTCCCCTCAGGGAGGGGGCACTTGGACTAGTGACAGCGGTCTCCACCACTTCAGCAATAAGTTTCTGTGTCCCTCTTATGGTGGAAACACACACCTTCTTAACAGTAGCTCAAAAACAGAGCTTAAAGCTCTGAGAGCCTGCACACAGACTGCTGTGCTGCTGTCTCTCACTAAGACTGCACACAGACTCTGTTCAAAATCCCCAACATTCTATCCAAACTTCCAACTGCAGTACTCCAGTGTGGCTCATGAGTTCTATGGTGATGTCATCCCTCAGTCTCAGCTGAGACTGAGAACAGAGTGAGACAGTGTGAAATCCATTTAACTGGAGTTCCACAAGCTGCCTTCCCTGCCTACCACTAGGTCTTACTGGGATTCTAGTAACCCCGAGTAACAGGGGGGTTACATAAACAATTCTTTAATACCAATAAAGGAATTAGAAAAAAATAAAAAATATACAAATCCACCTAATATTTCTAAAATACTGCACAGGATTGTGTCACTGTCTCATAAACAGTAATCTTTTTTTTTTTCCTCCTTTTATAATTTTTTTTTTCTTCAACATCTAATAAAATTATAAACTTACTGTAGGGAAATTGGAAGACTGAATCGGGACACAAATGGAGCCACACAACCTGTGTGGGTCCCTGTGTCCCAACCCACCAAGTCTAAAATGACGAATTGGTGGCCACCATCCACAAAACCACTGGTTGGGGGCCCCACAGTGGGTTCACATCAGCCGGTGCAACAACACATCACTAAATAATTCAGTGGACAAATTCTGACCATGCAACCTCCTCATCGATACCATATCTTTTATTAAGTGAGCCAAATCTGTTGATCCAGTATGTTCTCTTTTTAGGATGTAATCATTTAGATTACCTCCTCTAGGGTATAGTTCTACCTTTTCCGGCCCTACAAATCATAGTGATGATACATTAGGTTTATTTTCCAGAAAGTGTTTTGCTACTACAGAGTTCATATCGCCTCTTCTGATGTCACTGCAGTGTTCATTTAACTGCAGTTTAAGGCTTCTTGAGATCTGACCTACATAGTGTAAGTCATATGGACATTTCAACAGGTATATATCCTGTTCTGTCTGACATGTTATAAAGTCTTTTATCAATATGTATTCGCCTCTAAATGGATTACTGTATATACCGTTTTTGTTTTATGGTTACTATTGCAGTTCTGGCACCTCCCACGTGGGTAGTTGCCAATTATTTTTTGTCTTCCTTCAAATATTTCAAATTTGCGTTCTGGTTCTTGGTACATAGCATGACACAATATATCTGCTATTGATCTGACTTTCTTAGCGGTAACAAGAGGTTTATCAGAAAAATATTCTTTCTCCTAATGGGTTCAATTTTTAAACATGCCAGTGTTTAAAAATAATAGATTTATTTGTACCAAAATGGTCAGAATAGTCCACCGAAATCACTATTCTATATGTGGCTAATGCATTTTTACTTTTATCTTTCAATAGTTCACTTCTAGCTTCGTTGTCACTTCTTTCTCTGGCTATGTCTAATACCTGTTCCCTATAACCTCTCGATCTGAATCGATCTGCCAGTTCATTTGCTGCTTGAATATAATTTTCATTGGCTGTGCTATTTCTTTTAACCCTTATCATCTGTCCATAAAGTACATTATCTACCAGAGTCTTTTCATGAAAACTGTTGGCATGCAGCAAGACATTCCTATCTGTAGGTTTTCTGTAAATGCTTGTTTCTAAAGTACCTTTTTTGTGCTTTTCAAATCTAAAAAAATAATTAATTCTGCACTATATGACATCACAAAGCATAGGTATTCTGTTCTTTCATTTAGATAATTTAAGAAATTCATAGTTCTGTTTCTGTGCCTTGCCAAATACAAAGGGAATCATCGATTTATCATTTCCAGTATTTGATATCGTTTCTAAACTCATTAGTCTCACTGTAGATATATTTAGTTTGAAAATCATCCATAAATGTATTGGCATAGCTGGGGCCATAGAGGTCTCCGTTGCTGTGCCTTTACATTGCCAATAGTGCTGTTTGTCAAACATGAAGTAATTTTTAGTTAAAACCAGCTCTGCTAGTTTAAGTATATAGTAATTTGGTGTTTTTTTCAGTGTTAGCTCTTTCTCTTAATTTATTATCCAAAGCTGCTAGGCCAACTGGGTGAGGAATACTCATACAGAGGTCCTCAACATAGAAAATGACCAAGATGGTATTTTCTGTTAAAATATTTTCATTATTTATTGTTTCTAGCAGGTTAATAGTTTCTTTACTATCCTTTAGATAAGATTTTGTAGTAGTAACTAAAGGCTGAAGGAAATAATCAATTTATACTGATGATGCTTCTAATGTCGAGCCTATGCCTGCAATTACTGGCCTGCCGGGGGGTCAGTAAGATCTTTATGGATCTTTGGCAACACATACAAAACTGGCATAACTGGGTATTGCCTAAATAAAGCTTTATATTTCCATTCTATTATATAGTAATTATTTAGTCCTTGTTGTATTATTTTTGAACTAGTATTTTAACTGATTCTGTTGGATTATTCTCACACTTTCTGTAAAATTCTGTATTTCTTAATCATCTTAAACATTCGCTCCTATATTTCTCTGTCCATTATGACTATACCCCATCCTTTGTCAGCTTTTTTAATCACTATTGCCTTGTCATTTTCTAAATTATGTAGTGCCCCATATTCAGTTGCTGTCAAATTAAATGATTGCCTTCTATCTGGTTCATTATGCTCAAGTCTATCTAGTACTCTGTCTGCCAGTTCTATATATGTTATTATATTCTCTGATATGGGGCCTGGGGTAGAAATTTTGATCTGTGGCCTAGATTAATTGTTAGTGTCCTTATTTTAGTCTTCTCCTGGGGATCTGTTGTATCTTCTGTTGCTGCAAAAAAATGTTTTAATCTCATCATTCTATAGAATTTTTGTAGATCCATTTTTAAATGAAAAAAATGTAGCTTTTCATGTGGACAGAATGTTAAGCCCAAATTCAAAATGTTTGTCTCTATAGCATTTAAACTTCTATTAGAAAGGTTAAAAACTATACTGTCCCTTTCTTTTGCTGGCTTCTCAGTGTGACCCTGTCTCCTACAGTTCCTTCTTGTTCTTGTACGTGTTCTTCGCCTGGTCCTGAATCTCTTTTTTTGGTTTTGTCTCTGGACCCTCTCATGGTATTGCCGCCCCGCTGGCCAGTGCCTCTACAATTGCCTCTGTTTCACCGTCCTCTGCCTCCGAATCAGACTCATCCCCAAAAAAGTTTCAAAGTTGGTTGTTGTTCATTACTGTCTATACAGCTGTCTGAACTGCATAGATCTGCATCTGAATCACGGTTGTAGGCGTATTGTAATTTATAAGGTGAAAATCTATTATATGTGTACATTTTACCTTCCTTATATTCATTCAAATCTCTTCTAAATTTCTTCAATTTTTGTTCTATCAGAGTATTTTCACAATCATCCAACGCTTTCTGGATTTATCTAAAAATTCAGAAAAGTCTTTAATGGTTTCTGATTAAACTGGTAATAAATTACCTTAATTTCTCTACTGATATCGGCCAGTTCGATACTTAATGCTTACACTAAAAGTAAAAGAAAATCAAGGGAACATTTGTTCTTTACCCCGTCCCATTTCTTTTCTAGCTCTGCTGTTGTAAAACCCAGGTTTGGTTCCGTGGGTACTCTCAAGCCTCCAGGAATTATTTTTTGTTTGTAGTATTCTGTTAATGTTACACTATGCCATTCAAGTCTTAGCTCTCTCTGTTATAATGATTTGTATTTACTAATTAAATGTTTAGTATTAAAGTCCCCACTAAGGTCCTTTTTACTGATAATACCATGTAAAATTCTTTCTTTATCAGTTTTGGTAAGTGTTCTAGGGACTGACCTTTTGTCAGTAATACATTTCAGAGATTCAAATGCATCCATTTTCGTGGTATGAAGTCAAAAAAGGAGTTAAAGTAATTGACAGTTAGCCAAAAGCTACAGCCAGCAAGTCATAGCTATAAGCTATATATGTTTAATATATCTTATATTCTTACTGTTGTACTAATAGATATTAGTCTCTTTTTTGCCTTGTCCACTTATATGGATAGTATTATTATCCGTCCAGTGTTCCCTCAAATATGAGGTCTCGGTTCCAATTAAGATGAGTCTTTTCATGGATCCGTTTAAGACCATCGATGAATTAAGGACCTCTCAAGGTACTCTCAGTCTGGTAGTGACTGTGGGGCCTCCTAGCACTGGTCACTGAGGAAAGTGACCTATCAAATCTTCAGTGAAACCACAAACCACTGAGGCGTGCCCCCTGTAGGCCATCGAGAATGACCCTGCTCTTGGATGTGGCTGCAGCAAAGGTGCTCCAGTTAACATCTGGCATATTCAGGTCCCCCATCAACAATATGTCTCCTTTCTCCGCCATCCTAAGGATGCCTTCTATCATTTCCTTGTCCATTTCCTCCCCCAGAGCAGGGGGACTGTATACAACCCCCATGTGGATTGTGGTGCCACTTCCAGTCTCCAGGGTGACCCACTGTGCCTCCTCTCCTCCCTGTTTACTCTTTAGCTCCATTGCTTTGATTCCTTTCCTTACATAGAGAGCTACTCCTCCTCCCCTTCTACCCTCCTTGTCCCTCCTGTAGATTGTGTACCCTGGTTTGTTGACATCCCAGCCATGGTTCTCTGTGTACCATGTTTCTGTGACTGTTACGATATCCAGGTGTCCCTCTTCCATCAAGGCCACCAGTTCAGGGAGCTTGTTACCTAGACTACGGGCACTGGTACTTGCTGCCCTCCATTTTTTGATGGCCTTACCCCTTTTTGCTACATCCATGTCCTTACTGCCTTTGCCTTTTTCTCCATTTACCCCTGCCCTTCTCCTTATCGACTTCTCTATCCTGGTGTTTACCTCACTAACTACCCAGATTTTTTTTGGGGGGGGGGGAGGAGGGCTAGGATTTCCCTGCTCCTTTAAATGCTTGCCAATGAAACATTTAAACCTATCACCTAGGATCCTGGTTCCCTTTCTGGACAGATGCAGACCATCGAGCCAGTATAGGCCTGCATCCCTCCAGGTGGACCCCCAGTCCCCAATGAAGCCAAAACCCTGATTTCGGCACCAGTTTTTCAACCACTGATTGAATCCAATAGTGTGGAGCACTCTAGCCTCACCCAAACCATAGACAGGCAGCACCTCTAAGAAGGTTACTGTGTGTGCTACTTGTCTAAGGCCCCTTCCCAACCCCACAAACTCCTCCTGCACTGCTCTGATCCCTTTCCCAGCCAGATCATTTGTCCCTAGGTGGACAATGACATCCAGCTCCCTCCCCTGTGCAGCTGCTCCCATGATCCTGAGGATTCACTCCCTGTCCCTCCAAGCCATGGTGCCAGGCAGGCACCTTACCTTCCTTTCCCCCCTCCCCCAGCTGTACCCTCCTAACAATGGAGTCCCCAAACAGGAATTGTTTCCTTCTCCTCTGGGGGCCCATGCCACCCTCCTGTGAGTCTCCTTTGTGGAGGTTACCAGCATCCTCCTTGGTCTCCACGGCGGGTGCCTCCATAGAGGAACCACACTCTACCAGAACGGCGTACGAGTTGTGGAGAGGTACAACTGGAGGGATGCGTCTCGGTTCCACCACCCTAACCCTCCCTGAGCCCACTGTGGTCCAACCGCTCCTCTTTCTTGGCAACCTCTGAGACGGCAGCCCTGGTGGTCCCTGGGTGAAAAAGGAGGTCCTCCCGAATCCTGGCTAACTCAGGCTGGAGATGAGCAACCTACTCCCTCAGCCCAGAGAGGTGCCTGCAAATGGGACACACTGCATCCTCCAGAATGTCTCCCAGAAGACTGCCGCTCCACAGCCACTGCACCGCACCACTCCCATGCCTTATTTGTGGCCCCTCAACTGTTGTTTTGCATGCTTACTCTTTCCTCTTTCAAATTTTTTTTTTTTTTTTTTTTTTTTTACACACATATAATTTTTTTTCCTCCCTAGTTTCCTACTGCCTCTGTGCCCTTAAAGCTCCTGCTTTTCCTCTTCTGAGACAGGAAGTTCCTATATTCCTCAGTAATCTCCTCATAGAACTGGAAAATAAAAAATAGAAAGGCAGCGCCCATCAGCGCTGCTGATCACCAGTACAAAAAAAAAAAAAAAACATGTCGCCATCTTGTGGATGTCAAATCTCGGAAAATGCTCATTGACATCCACAGAATTTTAGCGTAGCACTTGCTTTATGTTCAATTTTTATGCTTAGAAGCAGTAACACTGTATTTTGGAGTTGCTTTTTTTGTGAAGACCAGACTACATGGCAAAGATTAATGCCAAAATCATGCACTGTCATTACGGTATTGTGGCAGTATATATTATTTAAAACGCAGCAGCAGCTATTGCTTATTGGAGAACTAGAGCAATAGCATTGCACATTGACATCTGCAGCAATTTTGACAAGTGTTTCATTTAAATTTTAACTTTTTACATCATATTATGTTTATGTGATACTTATTGTGTAGCCTGGACTCTGTGACACAGAATGATACTGACAGTCATCACTTACTTATCGTACATGTATATCATATATTATTAAACAGAACTGAAGTTACTGTTTTTTTTTTTTAAAGGATTAACTATATCTGCCTACTGAAGTTAACATGGATAGAAGCATTCATGGAGTTAATTTAAGATAATTTATACTGTGTAGCTACTATTTAATATTATATTTTGCTGCAAAGTCAATTGTGCAGCGCTCAAACAGATGTTTAGAAAATTACAGTTTTGTGAAATTAGGCATGTGATTACCCATGCATGCAAAAATATACTAAAAATCTTGTGCAGTGGTCTGTCCAGCCACACCCTGGTCCGGTTAACTACACACTCTGATTCCACATTGCCATAATCACTTAGATTTCCCTGTTGTCCTCAGTCACCCTCTGTTGCCCTCAACTGTCCTGCGCCACCATGCCAGCGATTTCCCTTGGTGTCTGCTGTCATTCCCCATCCTCCTATTGCACAACTCTGATGCCCCGGCCTGACATTTGCAATGCCAGGCCAGGGCATCACAAGGCGGGGTGGTGCCACTAGACACCACAGCAGTATCAATATAGTATTGTGTGATAGGTGGGTGGGGGATGACAGTAGACACCAGTGAAAATCACTGACTTGGTGGCACAGAACAGTCAAGGGTGGCAGATTTTGATTGTGGATAACAGGGAAAATCTAAGTGACTATGACAATGGCCAATCAGACACCAGGGTATCCATAGAGTCAAGGGGCCAGGGTCGGCATGCTGTACTACCTTTTCAGTAACGTACCCTTAGGTGTAATTTCCCGGTTTTGGCATGCATGTGCAACACCACCTGGCCAAGTTCATAAAATAGTCATTTTTGAAATTAATCTTCTTAACCAAAACACTGCCTAAGTGACTTTTCCATTAAATGCAAGTAATATATACCTTCCTTTTTCTGCCCAGGTTTATTTGCATAAAGAGAGCAGTTAATCCCTTGAGTGCAGTTAGCCACTCTGTGAGAATCTTGTGTATGTCAATGAGCACGCTTCCTGTTTTTTTAAAAAAAAGACAAGATAAAGCACTGCTTCATGTACTGGTGTTCTGCTGCTCAGATAAGAGCAGCCATTCTAATCTTTCTCTTCTAGTTCTGTTTTAGATACAAACTCTTTGTCAGACTTTGTTCGTTGGGGGGAGGGAGACATGAAGAAACAACGAAATTTCGCCATGAAATGCATTACAGCTACAACATCAAAGTTGTTGCTGTAACGGACTTCGTTGCGAAAGTTTAGATTTACAGTCGATATAAGTTCCGGCAGTGCATTCAAGCCTGTTACCACTCTATATGATATAGTGCCTCCTCATTTCCCTCTTAAATCTTCTGCCCTCCAGCTTCAGGGTATGCCCTATGGTTTCCCTAACTCTTTTTTGCCTGAACAAGACCTCAGTCTTTCCTCATAGTTTCTCACCCATTGCTAGGATCATCTTAGTTGCCCTTCTCTGTACCCCCTCAAGCCTTACAGTCTATCTAGTGTGACTGAATGTGCAGCACCCAGTCTGTAAAGCCACCGCTGCCCACCATCCCCTTGCCACTTCCACCACGACTCTCCCCCAGTCCCTGTCCTACCCCCTTTTAAAGCTATCCGATGTCCTTAATGCAACCAGCTCCTCTGGCAGGGCATTTAACCCTGCTGAATGCACTGTCAGAGGAGCTGGTGGCATTCAACCAGGGTTGAATAACTCAGCTTTGCTTGTGCCTCACTTCATGAGGCATGCGATTATCTCATAGTGACACACAGCATGTCATACCCTACTGCTTAAATACAATCTGCTCACTCAACTGCAGTAGAGCCACCATCCCTACCCCCTTGTGAGCTCAGTGGAGGGCCTTGGTGATGTGGCTGTCCATACAGTGCCCCCCCACAGAGGTAGGTGGGAGGGCCTATAATGGGGAACAAAACCCTGTGCCATGCATCTGACCTCAGCATCACCAACCACCATGCTGGTGATCGTGCGGAGGGGTGGAAAGATGACCACTAGCAGCAAGGGAATTAGACCAGCTTTGCATTGTGGCAAAGTTTTGTGAATCTAACCCCTGGTACCAAATCAAAAACCACTTGCGCAGGCCAGCCCAGTGGCACTGAGCGCTAAGGCAGCGATGCCTTATCTCCTGCCATGCCAGTGACCCATGTTCGCAGTGCGAGTAGGTTGTCAGGGGCCAGCCGGTGTAGGAGATGATTGAGTGTTATGAGGACAGCTTTCCTATCCTGGGGAGGGTGGGGAACAGGGCCCGGCATTTGCCTCACACTTAGCAGAGGCTAGGTGTTGGCAGGGCTGGCCAATACAGTGGGGCAAGGAGGCAGAGCAACTAGCAGGCACGCTACGTGTGGACACACGCACGGCATGCCCATTGTTGGCATTGCACGCTTCACCACCGAAGGGAAAATGGCAGCTAGGTTGAGCGTCTTGATGGCTGTCTGCCTAACGCACCTTCTCAGAGGTGCCACCTGTACTGGATCCGGTCCTGGTGGGGAGTTGGGAGCTCCCTGCCATGGAGTTCACTTGTTCATGAGGTGGGGCCATAAGAAGAGCATGTTGAAAATTTGGGGCAAAAATCTTAACAAACACAGTTATTAGCCTACCTTGAAGTTTACAAACACAGGCTAGTAACTTTCAGCATTTTGATCCCAAATAAAAAACACATTTCATCACAGAACCTCATGAATGCGACAGCTGACATTTTTCAAATCCTGGCCCAAATGTGTTTTAATAACTGTGGCACGGAATGATGTTTTGGTGGCACTGTACGACATTTTGGCATGGATTTGAAAATCTTCCCCTGCCATGTCCATTTGTTGAGATAATAAGACGGCTATGCTGAAAATTTAGTGTACCTATACAGTAAAATGCACAGGTTATGACTGAACGTTACACTACGAATATACGAAGAAGCCAGCAGAAGAATGCCATTTGGTCTTTCAAGACTGCTCATTCCCCCCGCCCCCCGAATTCTTTTTCTCTCCTTACTCTAAACTCCGAGGCATCTCTCCAATGGGCCACAGGGTCTCATGCCTCCACCACCCGCCTGAACCCTTGCCAGACCAGGAAATCTGGTATGCTGGGTCCTCCCTCCTCTCCCAGCCCCATAAGAGGTGGAAGACCACAGAGAGCCGAATCAGGTTTGGGAAAGCATTGGGCATGTGTGCATGTCCACAGGGCAACACCTTCACCTCCCCAGAACCTGGGATTTTCCCTTGTTCTCCCCGATGCAGGACATGCAATGCTGTCCGTGCAAGACATAAGTGCACCCGCCCACGCCGCAGGACGAATGCCTGATAACCCCCATTGCACGGCCCCTCAGCTGCTGTGCCCCCCGGTCTCCACCAGGGGCCACTAGTGCCATGGGACAAGAACCCGCTCCCTCCCAGGACAGGAGAGCAGTTGGATGGACGTTCGATCCTGCTCCTCCCCGAATGACCCCCGGCTCCCGAGTTCGCGTCGGTAAGCCTGCTCGTATTTAAGGGTCTACAGCTTGAGCTAATGTCCCTGCCTCCCACCCCACTCCTACCATCCTCCCTACCCATGATCTTTCATTCCCCATGCCTATCCCAACTTTTCTTAAAGCCGCCCACTGTCTTCAACAAGATGACCTCTTCCAGCAGTGCATTCCAAGTGTCCACAACCCTCTCTGTGAAGAAGTGCTTCCTGACCTCCCTCCTAAACCTCTCACCCTTCAGCTTAAGGCTGTGACCCCTTGTGTTATGGTTGCCACTCAGCTTAAATAGACTCTCCTTATCAACCTTATTTGTCCCTTTCAAGTACTTGAAGGTCCCAGTCATGTCCCCGTTCTCTCTCGCTCCTGTCTTCCAGCGAGTACATGTTCAGTGCCCTCAACCTCTCCTTGTATGCCTTACCCTCTGCCCCCACCAGCCATCTGACATACCCGGGTTGTTGTCGAACCAGGGGCGGTGGTGATGCAAGAAGAAGCACTACCAATGTTCCCACAGGCCAGAAAAGTTAAATTGTGAAGTGCTCTTTATTAATTTCACCTAGCAATGTGTTGCAAAAACAAAATAAACAGACAAATGACACAAATTATTTTTGTAGTATTTTAATTTGTATTCCTTACTCATCATATTTTATTTGTATGCATCAAAACTTGAATCTTTGTTCAAAACTCTGAAAATGTTTTATTTGGAGCCTTGCGTGGCACAGCACAATATTGGTATTACGGTGACATATGTGCAATGTCTGTATTGCATGTGGCAAAGTGTGGTGTCGGCATCACCATGGCACAGCACAATGCCAGTATGCCACATGACAGTGTTGTGTTGGCACTGCACAACACAGTGAAGTGTCTGTGGTGCATGTGGCACAGCTCAATGACAGCACCGCACCAGTGTAGTATCTGCAGGTCATGTGGCACAACGCAGTGTCTGCACAATACATGGCATAATGTGTTATCGGCAGTGCACATGGCACCCTACAGTGTTAGCAGTGCATATGACATTGCAAAGTGTCAGCCCGCCACCTGGCACACTGCTGTGTCAGCACTGCATGTGGTACAGCACAGTGTTGGTAGAGAACACACCACAATGTGGCAACACCACTGTGTATAACACAACACAGAGCCAGCACAGCATGTACTGCTGCCACAGTGCAGTACTATGTGCCTAGCGGACACCGCACTGTGTCACGTGGTCTTCCATTGCTGTTCTGTAACATGTGGCTAATCAATACTGAGCGGCATCATGTGCACTATCACTGAACTGTTTCATATGTATGGCTGTCACTGTACTGTAAACCATGTGCTGCCAACACTGCACTGTGCCATGTGCACTGACATTACTGTACTATGCCACATTAACTGTTGTCACATGCACTGCTGTAACTGCACTGAGCCACATGCACTGCCACAGCTGGTGCCCAAAAGGTTGGAACAAGCCCTGCATTGGAAGGTTTGGGCCCTGCGTCAGGCAAGGGGGTGCAGCATCAGAAGCCAATCAGCAGCATCATCTGCCATTACCGCAGCATTCACACACTGGGTCCCAAGTGACGTCCCTAATGCAGCACATGCAATCTAGTGGGACACTGTGAGTGAAACAGTGAAGCACCTGAAATACAAATACATAGAAACATACATAGAATTTGACGGCAGATAAAGACCGCTTGGCCCACCCAGTCTGCCCATTTCCCTACCTATTGGATAAGCTGCAGATCCTAGTTAGTTAACCAGCAGCCTACTTCTTCCTACCCCAACCCCCTAGAATTGCCTTATGACTGTCCCATGCATGCTTGAATTCCACCACTGTTTTTGACTCCACAACTTCCTCCGGAAGGCCATTCTATGCATCCACAACCCTCTCTGTGAAAAATACTTCCTTAAATTACCTCTGAGCCGCCTCTTCTATCTTCAAATTGTGCCCCTTGTTCTTGCACACCCTTTTTGAAAGATGCTACCCTCTTGGACTTTGTTGATTCCTTGAGATACTTGAAAGTTTCTATCATGTCCCCTCTCTCTCCTTTCCTCGAGGCTATACATATTCAGCTCTTTAAGTTCTCTTCATATGTCTTCAGGTGCAGACCCTGCACCATTTTAGTTGCCCTCCTCTGGACAGCCTCCATCCTGTCTATGTCCTTGCGGAGACTGGGTCTCCAGAACTGCACGCAGTACTCCAAATGGGGTCCCACCAACTGTCTGTACAGAGGGATAACAACTTCCTGTTTTCTGCTGGTGATGCCTCTCCCTATGCATCCCAGTATCCCCCCAGCCCTCCTTGCTGCCCTCTCACATTGCTTGCCCACCTTTAGGTCATCTGATATGACTACCCCCAGGTCCCTTTCCATTTCTGTTGTTGTTAGTATCTCACCCCCATTGTGTACTCTTCCCTGGGTTTTGTTTCCCAGGTGCATTACCTTGCACTTTAGCACTGAATCTAAGCTGCCATACATTTGACCATTCATCTAACCTTGCCAAGTCCCTTCTCATCCTTTCCACCCCACCTTGTGCATCAACTCTGTTGCAGATCTTTGTGTCATCTGCAAAGAGACATACTTTTCCTTCCAGTCCCTCTGCAATGTTGCTTATAAAGACATTGAAGAGGACCGGTCCTAATACTGAACCCTGCGGTACCCCACTAGTAACCCCCCTTTCTTCAGAGTGGACTCCATTTACTATTACTCTCTGTGTCCTATTCTCCAGCCAATTCTTTACCCAGGCTGTCATCTTGGGACCCACTCCCAGGCTGGCTAACTTGTATATTAATCTTTTGTGTGGGACTGTGTCAAATGCTTTGCTAAAGTCTAGGTAGGCCATGTCCACAGCCCCTCCCTGTCTCTCACAGTGTCCCCATGTGTTGCTGAAGTATCATTGGGCCCTAATCAGGAAGGAGCAGAGGTACATGGAATCTGCGTGCACCCCTGCCTACGTACCTGCGCACCCATGGAGAGGTGTGCACTGGTGGCACTCATAACCGCTGGCCACCTGTCTGTGTCGCGGGTATGGCCAGGCATCCAATCAGATGCCCGGACTGGGACCTGCACTGGATCCCTTGCATGGTGGGACGTGCATTGGCAGCGTTCCCTGCGGACAACTGATGGCCGGCGGCTGTGGCAGGTGAGGCAGGACAATGCCGCCGGCCCTCCATTGGCATCAAGTGGTGCAGTGGGTCAGTGGGGATCATGCCTGCAGGCGGGGTGGGCCAGGGTGCCAACACCCCGTCCGGGGGGCTGCTGTGGTGCAGCCTGTGAGGGATGGCAGCATTGTGCCAGTGCCCCGCATGGGATAAGGTGATGTGGGGTTGGGGGTCACCAAATGCACCGTGGTGCTGTGGGTGGGTGGCTTCAGAGTCCCAATCCTGTGACCCTGACAGGTGGGCAGTTTGCTCTGTCCAACGAGGTGTGCATGGGGGGTTATGTCTGGGACTCCCTGGCGTAACCCGCGACCCCCTATGCACCCACACGGACAGCACTACACGCCTTTGTGCATGGCGTGTAGTGCTGGCCCACCCCCCGCGCGTTGCCCATCGCGCGGCCAGGGTGATCAGGCAGATCTGTCCAGTGTGCTCCTTCTTCGTGCATCCCGTGCAGCGTAGCTACTCGCCGGTATGTGCACATAGCCACTCCGTACCATTTGTGCATAGGGCCCACTGTTTGGTAACATGCTTGACAAGTTCATCCTCTGTGCAGTCACCAAAATGAAAAAATGTGGCAGTAATTACTTGCTTCATCGTTTGTTTTCAGAGTTAAACTCTCCATCCTGTAGCATTTCTTCCAATCAGCACCATTACACTGTGAGTCTATTTATATTTGTGTCTCCTGCATATGTGAAGCTCGCAGTTCAACTTTGTAGACAAGCAATGCGGGAATTAAGTATGGCCACAGTTATTCATTTCAGTGACTGCACAGAGGACGACCATGTCAAGCACACCACCAAACAACTGTACTACAGAAATATACGGGGATGGTGCGAGAGATGTTTGTGTTTCTGGTCCTTCACTGTTTCTCTCAAAGCGTATCACTAATTTGCATAGCCACCCTGACCACCACCGTCTGAACTAGACTATATCTCGGGTTGAAGGGGTGGGAAGACAGCCCTTGCTCCCCTGATCCCACCACAGGGGGAATCGGTGGTGGTGGTGCCCCTCTGTGAGTTAGGCCCCAGGGGGGGCAGGCGCCAGTCCTTAGGGAGAGGGACAGGGCTGAGAAGCCCCACCACCAGTTATCCCACTGAGAAGACAAACCAATAGGGAAACAAAAATCATGCAAAGCCTAATAAGCTACAAAGTGCAGTTCTGATTTATATTTTGGCTGTCGGCTGGCCGCCATCTGTCCGTCCTCGCCACCCATCACTTATGCACCCTAACCCTCCCCCCGGATGAGTGGTGGGAGAGGGGCCTCTCCACGAACGGAGACTGGCTCGTGATCTGAGGGGAGTGCCTTGGTTGGCTGCATGGGGTCTGGTGGAGGGTGGACGTCCTTCTGCATAGGCAGATGATGTGTTTCTGCCTCCTAAGGAGGTGTGGCGTGCAGTGACGTAGTGGCGTGCAGATTGCAGGCCATCCGGCTTGCCTCCCAAAGATGCTGATCACCAGCTGTCAGACCCCTGGTCATCACCAGAAGTAGACGCTCCCCCCCCCCCCAAAGAGGAAAGCAGTCATCACTTCTCCTCCTTCTCCTGGCGCCCCTCTGACACCACTGGCTCGCTTCCAAACCAGAGACGTAAGGGTTGCATGTGGAACCTCTACCACTGTGCCTACACACAGTCAAAGTTCAACTCTGAAGTGCGCAGCTGTGCTATTCATTAATCTAACCCTGCAATAGGTGGCAAAAAGAAAATAATAAATGAAAACAAAGGACCCAAATTCGTTTTTTGTAGCATTTTTACTGGTACTCCATGTTCACTGTATTTGTTATCATTTCTATGCACCCAAATGTGGTTCTACTCACCTGTTCCTATTTACATTCCTATTGAACAGCTCAGTGGAAACAGGACTGGTTTATTACCATAAAATTCAGGCACACACAGCCCATTACAGGAAAGCCGGAACTGCATTTCTAATAAAATCATTTATTTGGAAATAAATAAAATAAACTTGACACGTTTCGGGCAGTGCTTGTTCTTTCTCAAAGTTGCCTTTCAGAAAGGACAATCACTGTCTAAAACACGTCAGGTGCTTTATTTATTTCCAAATAAATGTTTTTATTATAAATGCAGTTCTGGCATCCCTTTTAATGGGTTGTGTGCCCCTAAATTTTATGGTAATGGATTCTTAGTTTTTTTCGGAGCACCACATTCCTTGGGCACATTTTTAAGTGATGGAAACAGGAGTGGTTCCAGAGGACTGGAAGAGTTCAGATATAGTCCCACTTCACAAAAGTGGTAGCAGGGAGAGGGACTGGCAATTATAAACCAGTCAGCCTGACTTCGGTGATTGGAAAGATAATGGAGTCACTGCTGAAGGAAAGGAGCGTGGAATATATTCAATCCAGTGGGTTACAAGACCCAAGGCAACATGGATTCACCGGGAGATACTGTCAAGTAAATCTCATAGATTTGACTTTCACCAAGGAGCTTGATAGCTTGATCAGGGTGGAGCAGTGGAAGTGACCTACCTAGAGTTCATTACGGTGTTTCACACTATTTCACACAGAAGACTAGTAAGCAAGATGGATAGCTTAGGAGTCCGTCCAAAGGAGTTAAGCTGGATAGGAAATTGGATAAGGGATAGGAATCAGAGGGTGGTGGTAAATGGCATTCACTCTGAGGAAAGGAGGGTGACCACCGGGGTACCTCAGGGATCAGTGCTGGGACCAGTCCTCTTTAATATCTTTGTAAGTGACACAGGATCAGCAGCAACACCGACAACCGGGCTTGAAGTGAATCTGGGGTGTCAGAGGGTCTGCGGGGGGGGGGGGGGAAGAGGAGGATTGAGTATCTGTAGAACTGCTTTTGGGGGGAGGGTGGGCAGAGCCTGATGCTTTGTCTGGCCCCTGGCAGAAACTGGGGGAAAGGCAGCTTGGGCCAGAAAGTTGGGAGGTGTATCAGATGTGGGTGCATGCACCATGACATTAGCACACACCACGTCTCCCCAGGGACAGAAGATCCAGAAAAAGTCCGACTGCAGCCAGACTGGTGGTGCTGGAAGTTGAGGCACTGGTCGCTACACCTTGCACCACACTGGCAACCTGGGTTTGGGAACGAGCAAGGGCCTCTGAGGGTTGGCAGTGGGAGAGAGGTTCGAGCATCTGGAGGACTGCTCTCCTCTCTCAGAGGAGGGAGACTAGTTATCCTGCTCGTTGACTGCCCTCTGGTGATGGCCAGAGGGCAGTATGGATCGGAAGGCTTGATCAAACATTCTAATGTTGAAGTGGACGGAGGGCAAGTGAAAAATGGAGGAAAATTAGCCTGGCAGGCTTGATAATGGTCCGCCGCTCCCGATGCCGTCCCCGAATTGGGTCTCTGTGAGGGGGTAGAAGCCAGCAACCTCCTCCTAGCCCGGCCGGGGTGTGGGGGAATCCAAGGGGAACCACTGGGGACAGCAGTACAGGAACGCGACCAGTGGAGAGAGTCCTCTGTCATGAGGGCCAAAGCCGCCTGACAGGGCTCCGGCAGATAAAGAGATAATGGGGGGGTGGGGAGCCTGGCTCCAGGATGAAGAGGAGCACCCATGGGCCCCGCACCCGACCAGCTGGGCATGCCAGCCTGAAATTATCCATTCTCCAGTGGGGCTTAGGGAACTTGGCCGGGGGGGGTCATACTCTGAGGGAAGACTGCTGGAAATATGAGTCCTGGCGGATGTCAGAGTGGTGGTGCTGGGGTACCACTCTGAAGGAGGACTGTATAGGAGATGGGAAATGGGAAAAATAAGTGACATTGCAGAGGAGCTGGAAGGGGAGGTCTGCCTCTTTGTGGATTACACCAAAATCTGCAGTAGAGTGGACACTCCGGGTGGGGGGTTGAGGTGGGGTAGAAAGAATGTGCAGAGACCTGAAAAACTCGAGGAGTGGCCAGAGGTATGGTAGCTGGCCCCCAGGTTTGATGCTATATCCCACACTGTCGCCATTTGGAGGGTCTTTCTCCCAAATTTAAGTGACAAAAATGTTTTATTATTTGACTGGTTTTGTGCTTTCAACCCCCCCCCCGCTGGGACCCACACCCACACCCTTACCCCATCCTTTTCCATGTTCCCCGCTGGCTGTTCACACCGCACACAAGAGGAGTGACTGCAGGTGAGACAACCTAGAGGTACATGTGCCATTCGAGGATGGCATCTAATCATAGAAACATAGAATTTGATGGCAGATAAGGAGCACTTGGCTCACCCAGTCTGCCCATTTCCCTACCTAATGGATAAGCTGCAGATCCTAGATAACCAGCAGCCTACTTTTTTCTACCCCCACCCCCTAGAATTGCCTTATGACTGTCCCATGCATGCTTGAATTCAACCACTGTTTTTGACTCCGCAACCTCCTCCGGAAGGCCATTCCATGCATCCACAACCCTCTCTGTGAAAAAATACTTCCTTACATTACCTCTGAGCCGCCCCCAACTTCAAATTGTGCCCCCTTGTTCTTGCACACCTCTTTTTTTGAAAGACACTACCCTCTTGGACTTTGTTGATTCCCTTGAGGTACTTGAAAGTTTCTATCATGTCTCACCTCTCCCTCCTTTCCTCGAGGCTATACATATTAAGCTTCTTTGGTCTCTCTTAATATGTCTTCCAGTGCAGACCCTGCACCATTTTAGTTGCCCTCCTCTGGACAGCTTCCATCTTATGTCCTTGCGGAGACTGGGTCTGCAGAACTGCACGCAGTACTTCAGATGGGGTCTCACCAACTGTCTGTACAGAGGGATAACAACTTCCTGTTTTCTACTGGTGATGCCTCTCCCCATGCATCTCAGTATCCCCCCAGCCCTCCTTACTGCCCTCTCACGTTGCTTGCCCACCTTTAAGTCATCTGATATGACTACCCCCAAGCCCCTTTCCATTTTTGTTGTGTCACCCCCCCATTGTGTACTCTTCCCCTGGGTTTTTGTTTCCCATGAACATTACCTTGCGCTTTTTAGCACTGAATCGAAGCTGCCATACATTTGACCATTTCTCTAACCTTGCTAAGTCCCTTCACATCCTTTCCACCCCACTAATCCCTTGTGGTGCCTGTATGTCTGCATGAGCCATGCTGCACCACTGCTAGACATGCACCAGCCTCTCACTATTAGAGCAGTCTCTGAGTCTGGACATCCCCCCAGCACACATAGCTGAGCAGCATTTCTCTGCTGTGGCTCTTCCACTCCCTGGGCCTCTCCCGATTGTGGGGGGGGGGTAGCTTGTCTATGGGGATGGGTTTCTGCTGTGGGGATAAGATAGGAGTCCTACTGAAACAATGGCTTGCCACGGACCTCAGACACCATGATAGGGTGCTTGAGGGCCCCATTTATGGTCCTTTTTCCTTCTCCCCCGGGATGCATCTGGAAACAAGCATGTCTGCTGAGTACGTCTTTCCTGGTGAAACTTTTAAATAAATAAAATGTAGTTAGCCCATGGAGAGCGATGTGAGAGGTTCACTGGGGAAAAACATACAGCATGTTTAGGCATTCAGCACACACAGGTTGCCAGTGTGCCCCAGCAATCTCTACCAGCAATCACTGTGCCCAGTAAATAACCCTACATCCACCACAGCCACCCCCATTGCTCCAGTTAGCATTACTGTGACCAGTAGCCAGCCCACTGCAAATCCCTTATAGAATAACTGCCCTCCCCTGCAACCCTAATCCCTGCACAGCCCAAGCCATGGCAGATTTTGAATGCGTTTATTACCTCCAAAAAGTATATCCACCTTCCAAAACCACCGTTGATTGACAACAGGAGTCCGGTCCAGAGAAAAATACCCAGACTGACAATGTTTTTTAAAATTGGCTGAAAAATTAAACGTAAACTAAGAGCACCTCCCAGCACACGTGGATGTCAATGAGCCCATGTCCTTATGTTGACATCTACAATATGAGAACGTGCTTTATGTGCCTCCGAAGGGGGCGTTGCCATTCTAGTCTTTTTCTTCTTGTTCTACGAGTGCTCTTCTTACTTGTGCAGTCAGATTCCAGCAGCTGGGTGTGAGAGCTACTCTTTTCCTTCTAGGATGGCGAGTCTTTTGTGTCTCTGTGATCACTCCCTTCAAATAAGATCAGATCAGACAGACAGATAAGAAAATACAGACCATATTATCTATGTATCTTAAAATACATAGATATATAGATTACATTATTTGTTTTAATATTGCCAGATAGACAAATTAAGTAAAATACAACATTTTCATGGTTGCTTGCACGCATGTGCAAGAAACATTATGTGGCAGCTTAGCAGAGAAGCGGGTTTTGGAAGTGCGGTACTGTGGCGGCTAATGCCACCACTGCATTCTTGGGCTTGGCCCTCATTACCCAATGTGGTGGCATGCTGCTGTTGACACTAGTTCAGCAAGTGGGCCATCAACCTGAAATGAATTAGCCGCTGCAATGAGGGAGCGACCCATCATTGCAGGGCGGTGCCTTGCCTGGTGTAACATTTCAATAAACATGGTGGCGGCTGTCACCATCCACTGCACACAGTCCCCAAGCAAGACGATGGGGTGCCCAGTTCCCCTGTTGGCATGCCCCCTCCCCCGTTCATTTGCTGAAGGGGGAGCCCAATCCCTATCGGCATAATGTTCCCCATGTAATAGTTCTGTATGTCGAGGGGGTGCCAATCCCCCTCTGCATCCTGTGTCCCCCCAAAAACACAGACTGGAGGCCCAATCCCCGATGGCTTCAGTCACCCTACCCAAATAATACAGGTGGCACACTGGGAGTCCACTCCAGTGTGCCAAAAACAAACCTGTAAAGGAAAAACCTTCCTGCAATTTTTTTTTTTTTTTAACTGTGAAAGAAAAAAAAATGGTCCCTCGTTGTCTCTGGTACCCCCAACCCACACTCACCCTCTGCGACCCGACCACCCCACTTATTCTAATTTCGCATTTCTACCTCTGGAGCCCGTGATGATCTTCGTGGAATGGGAACACGCCTGCACCTTCAAACCGACCGCGAACTGAAGAAATGATAGTAAGCTGTATAATGGCATAAATGGGGGTTCAACTTGGGTGGATATCTCGGCCATTTGTGTGACTTTTGGCTCCAAATTTTCAACATGGGGTTCTTGGGACCCCATCTCATGAACCCAGTCACTTCCATTTCATTATTCAGTCCCGAAAGGTGATTTTGCGGGCACTGTGCGGAATCACCTTTCTGTACTGATTAATGAGATGACAGTGTCACTGTTCATGAGGCAGGCTCCCAAAAGACTATGCCTTACATTTGGGAAAAATTTCCAGTCTAGATCCGTTACGAGCGTGCATTGCTTAGTTTGCATGTCAGAACTGAGAGAATTTTTAATATTTTCACTCTAGATTTTCAACACTGCCATTTTTTTCACACCTCCTTATGAACAGTAAAGTTGTCATTTTTCACATCCTACCTGAAATGTGTTTTTTCAATGTTCAGGACAGATTAAGAAGATCACAGTGACACTGTTCATGGGCGGAGGTCCCAAAATGCCTATGTTGAAAATCTGGTGAGAAAATGTAAAAAAAACTGACTGTGTTAGGAGTGTGCATTGCACAGTTTCCACTCACACTCGTAACTTCGAGAATTTGTCATATTTTCACTCCAGATCTGCAACACTGCCATTTTTGTACACCTTGATATGAACAGTACAGCTGTCATTTTTCACATCCTGCCAAAATGTGTTTTTGCACATCTGGAGCACAATGGCACAATTGCTGTGGGAAATCAATGTTCAGGATAAATTAAGAAAATCATAGTGACACTGTTCATGAGCAGCGATCACAAAATGCCTATGTTGAAAATTTGGTGACATAATTCCACAAAATGACTGTTACGAACATGCATTGCGCAGTTTCCACGTACGCTCGTAAGTTCGAGAATTTGTACTATTTTTCACTCCAGGTTTTCAACATTGCCATCTCTTCACACCTCGCTATGAATGCTACAGCTGTAATGTTTCACATCCTGCCAGAACTGTTTTCATACATATGGCGCAGTCGCTGTGGAAATCAACATTCGGGACAGATTAACAAAATCACAGTGCCACTGTTCATGAGCAGAGGCTTTCATGAGCTTGGGGTCACAAAAGTCCAGGTTGAAACTTTTAATGCAAATCCTAACAAACGCCCAGGGTGTTAGTTTCTAACCATAACGTCCCACCCTGTACAGACCAACAGGCGTCGGGGTGTGCCTTTGCATTGCTGGCTGTAACGGTCATGCCATTCCACTTCCACCCTGCAGCCAGTGACAGGCATCAAGGTGCGACTTGGACTCTTCGGCCCCGGAGTTAACCCCATTCTCCTATACTGCACCCATTTCAGCGTGTGTCCTTATGGAATGGGGCGACTGTAAAGCCGAACACCCCAAGGAACACCTCAACACTTGTCGGTGTCTGTAAGGGTGAGATGAAATGATACGAGATATGGGCGACGACCCAAACGCATACCTCCAATGCCAGTCCATCTCTGCAGGGTGGAGGTGGGATTGGCGTGAAGTTCAGTACTTCACTGCCATTCCTATTCTGCATCTAACTCCAGCAAAGACAATGCCAATATCAGCAAGCATTCGGCATTGACAAATGCTTGTTATTGTTTCTTCTTCCTATCCGTGAAAACACGGTTTACACACAGCAGCAGCAATTCGCATAACTTGTAACCTGTATTGCTAATTTTGCACAATAAGTTCACCTGGAATCGATTGCTTCATTGCTCCAAAAATTGTTTAGCTAGTAAAAAAAACACCACAACATTGAGCTCGGCGCCTCCAGCACTGTTCTACCGTCTACAACAAACTCGTACAAACGCCATTCTAATCTTTCTTTCGAGTCCTGCGGCACGGACATTCCATTTTAAAAAAAATCTGTCAATCATGACTAACTCCGCCTACCAGCTCCAAACTCCTGAGGCTGATTGCTGAAACAGTTTTTCAGTCAAAAAAAACCAGCCTAGCAGGACCTATAGCGACTCTGATTGGACTAGAGTCATAAACAGAAAGCTTCCTCGAAGCTGGGTGTTCACTGAGGAGAGACAGGAAGAAAGTGAGTGTAGTGTGGGCGCCATTTTGGTTTTTGTAGGTGAATTGAGTAATGGGGATACGACGGTCAGAATACAACCAAATAAAGAAAAAAACTGAATAAAATCGAGAGGAAACCTAGTGAGAACCAAATCCAGCAGTGAAGAGTTCTAAAGTGAACGGAGAGGACGGGACAACTGCCATAGGGTAGAGCCAACGAGGTCCGTCTAGTCACCAGGAGGAAAGGAAGGCGATCGGGAGTTCGGTAAGGATAAAGACGCGACCGAGAAGCGGGAACCGAGAGAAGAGATAGAGCGCTCGGCCCCACGATAGTCCGGGACTCCGCGAGAGGGACTCGAGAGAAGGAGAGAGCGGCCTGCAGAGAGAGCCGCCACCGGCGGAGACGAGATGGCTGGCAGCATCGGAAACCAGGCCGCTCAGGCAGCACAGTGGTAAGTCAGCGTGGAGCAGATTTGCCAAGCTACCTTACCCAGCATCAGCCTTATGCTACAGAATAACCAGATAACGTGTTTGTTCTTGGTATGTTGGTGGGGAGGGACAAACAGATGGCCCGAATGTCCTTTATCTTATTGCGTATTCATGTCCGGTGACATAGCCACCATGATTGCCACCCCCCCCTCCCCGTCACATAGGTGAATCTTGGCAGACGGCATGATCGGGGTTTTATATAGTTGTGTTAGTCTGGTAATTAAAAATAGCTTACCAGCGCTGCCTTTAAAGTTTTTCTAAAGGTGTTTTATGTTTGCATGACAGCAATTTAAGGGACTCGGTGTACATCATGCCCCACCCCCTCCCTTCCTTATTAGTAATGCAACTGCCTGGAAAACTGCACACTTGCACAAAACGCTACTGTCTGGACATACAGTCCAGAAAGGATGCCAGTTTTGGCACTGCTGTCTTTCAGAATTTTTTCCTTAATATTTTTTATTCATTCTCACCCTTGTTTTGTGATCACTAAGGGTGTTTGCATGGGTATATATATATATTATTTTTTTTTCCAGCCGTGGCTGCTTGTCTACGTCTGACATCACAGTTCTGTTTATGATGTCAGTCTTGCTGTGGAGACGATGTCATAAATGGGATTATGATGGGTGTAGGCAAGCGGGCCAGGGATGGCGTTAAGGTTTTGTCACGGTGTGCTCCTTCGAAATTTAGGAGCACCCATTGGCAAAATAAGGGCCCAAAATAGTGCTCCTACTCACTTGAAAGTTTTTTTTTTTTTAAGGTAAGTGAATTAAAATCGTTTTACCGTGTTTAAGAGTGCCCTACATCCAGCCAGACATACACGCCTGTCACCTACCCACGAAGGCACAATCTCATATCAAACTATGAGACCTGGGGCTATAAATAATAATGGCCCACAGGAGAAGTGGTGCAGTCATGATGCTATCCCATTTAGATCATAGTGAGTCCTACTTGTGTCACCTTTCGGGACCTGTGTGGGCTGTCTTATGGGCGGGGCTATATCAGCACAGTGTAAAGTTTGTGCTACACCCTCAGAACCCAGCCATATTCAAACAAAAGCAGTTGGTGTAGTGAGAACTGCCACTGTTGTGTCAGGGACTTTAGCACTCTGGCACCAACTGCATTGCATGCTTGGGATGGGGCTGCCTGGCAGGAAGTGGTCAGTGAGGCCACAAAAAAAAAAAAAAAAACAGTATTTACTTTACATTTAGGAACAGACTGGGATTGAGACAGATTCTCTTCTCTGTACAGACAAGAAAAGCAGGGATCGAAATGGCATCATTCCCACTTGCCAAATGCTGGTAGATTTGGTATTGGGCTAGTAAGATTCCCCTTCTGCTAGCCCTGGCCTATGGGCTTGTACTAGAGAAGGTAACATTTCAGTAAGTATTGGTACACCCAGCTGGGCCAGAGGAAAAGATGGTAGGGAGTGCTAGTGACTGCAAAACTTAATTTTGACCTCTGGAAAAACTCAATGTCTGCAATACAGAAGGACAGTGCTCATGACACAGCTTTCCTGTTTTGGAAAGAGAAGGTACACTTAAACAAACTAGCCTCCCCTACTCCCCCTTGTAAAAGCCTTCTACTGACAGAAACTAGCAATTTCTCAAATGTACTAAAATAGGAATGTCAGCCATGTACAGACACATTCTCAATCTCAGTGTCACAGCAGTCTGCTCTACCTTTCTGTGCAGCTATGTTATTAGTTCATGACCAACGACCTGTTAGGGGAAAGGCAAAGGTTAAATGTTTGGGATTTACAGAGAAATAAAAATACTTTGAGGGCACACCTGTGGCTGCAGTGCAGAGTTGGGGGGGGGGAGATCTGAAGCAAATCACATCACCAGCAAACTCATGACAGATTGTTCCATCTTTCAGCAGTCAGAGATTAAAAGCAACCAGCTTGTCATGACACCACCACATCAACTTGACACAAGTCAAGTCAGATGCAGAAAATGACAGTCAACAGCTCACAAAAGAAATTTGTGTAAGGTACTGTGCAATCAGTTTATATCTATGAGGGGTCCGATCAAATGGAATGGAGCAAAGCACCACATCCCCCTTCCCCTCACTGCAAGTACTGAGGTCTCCTGTCTCCTCTGACCAGCGCCAAGAACAGAAATTGAAATAGGGCATAATAACAAATCCTGATTCCCTCCCATTGCCAAATATAAATATAAGATAGCCAGTGCCAGTAATGACACTTACATGGGGGGTGGTCATCTCCTGCGTGCTATGCAGTCTGCTGCACCGACCCCTGATGGGCCGTTCAGACTGCCACCAGCCTCTTCTCAATCTACACTTGGTACTTTGCTGCCTTGCTGCACATGTGGAAAGAAATCATAGTAAGTGATGTCCCAGAACCATGCCATGTCCGCAAACTGCTTGCCACCACCAGCTCCATGCTGCTTGTTCTGGCATCGCCACACTGACCAACCAAACTGCTCATGACCCAACCACTCAAGTTACTACTACTTGATCATGCTGCATGTTCTTGATGCTGCACTGCTGAAAATTACATTGGGTGCTAATATCCATTGCTGGGCCCACTTGCAGGCAGTGCAACAAGATGGCAGAGGTTAGGAGCCTTAAAAAGAGCTCCCAATTGGTAGGTGTGGCACATAAATAATAATAAAAATGGAATACTACGTAGGACAGGCCAGGGTGCAATTAGCGACCCACCCAGTCCCAGGCACCGATCCTCCTGAGCAAGACTGCCACTGCCAAACAGGCCTCAAGTATAACACAAGATTACCAAGCATAAGCTTTAAATACACAGTAGAAGGGTTAAAAAAAAAAAAAAAAAAAAGAAAATGCTTTTTTCCCCCAGCTGTTCAGAACAGGGGACGAGGAGTAGGAATAGAGAACAGGTGACTAACCCCCAACTTCACTATGTTCGCAATTGCAAAAGGAACATTATAGCAAACCCAATATCATTCTGATGTCACTGTCACGTCAGATATCACAGTGGAGGAGGTCACGTCAAGTAGTGAAGCAGCAGCATAAAAAGTTGTGTCAGCGCCCGCCATGATGTGAGCATATTCAGATTAACAAGCTAGCTACTAGGGTACCACATAAACACAAAATAAATAAAAGCCTCCACCAATTGTGTTTTTTAAACTGCAGACCAGAACCGGAGACGATGAGAATGGCTGGAGAATGAGCCATTACCCCCTTGGTTTCAATACCTTTGCAGCGCAATTTCAAAATTATAAAATTTAGCAAGACCACTTTCTTTCTGATCCAACTTCATATTTCAGAGTACAGGTGAAATCTCAACTTCAGCACAATAACGAAGCGGCACAAAAAGTTATTGAGATTACACAAACATGCTCACAGTTGCAACATAAACCAAAATTGCGACTTCCACAACTTAAACAGATTTTTTTTTTTTTTTACACACATATGAGGTAAAGCCTTTACTAGCAAAATCAACCTGTTTGTTGTTGAAACTGGAACAAAATATAGAATGCTGGCTGGATCAGATCATTGAACGTTCAGTGCACCTTCTCTTCTCTCTCCGTGCTCTGTTTTCCCTCATGCTTGCCGCGCTCACTTGAGTAGTACTAAGAGTTTACAGCCAATGAACAGTTTGCCCAACCCACACTAGCTTGAGTGACATGAAAGAAAGCCAGTCGGTTTCTATAAAACTCCCGCTGCAAAAAATGCATACGTCCCTCTTCATTTTGTATTCGGTACTAATTAGAAAATTGCAAATGACTCTTATTTTTGCACACCATACTTAGAAAAAACTTTTCCGCTCCATTTAAAAAAAACCAAAAAAAACAAAAATGAACCAGGAACCAGTTGCGATGCCTTTCACCCGCTGTGCTCCTAGTTTACAGTAGGAGCACAGATACAAATGGAAAGGGCTTTGAAAGTGTGCTCCTCAAAATGCAGTCTGTGCTCTGAGCACGGAGCACACCCTTAACGCGACCCCTGAAGCGGGCAGAGAAGATAGTCTAGGGTAGAGTACTCTTGTTATCACGCAACTGGACTCTGTAATAGAAAATGGGGAAGGGAAGAACTACAGTAAACGTATGAAATATTGACGGAAGTGAGTCAGATTTTTCTCTTTTGATGTCTCAATGCTGTCAGGGCCTTTTTAAATTCAAGAGATGGATTCCTATGTTGTTTCTTCCAAAGGGATCCCTAACTAAGTTTAACAGTTCCCTAATCCCTGCTTCCCCTTCCAGAACATGGAACAAGGTTCCAAGAAGAACCAGTTTATTTTCTAGAAACATAGAATTTGACGGCAGATAAGGACTACTTGGCCCACCCAGTCTGCCCATTTCCCTACCTATTGGATAAGCTGCAAATTCTGGTTAACCCACAGCCTACTTCCTGCAACCCCCCCCACTATAATTGCCTTATCTCTGTCCCATGCATGTTTGAATTCTCCCACTGTTTTAGACCCCACAACCTCTCCAGGAAGGCGGTTCCATGCGTCCACCACTCTCTCCGTGAAAAGAATTTCCTCACATTACTCCTGAGTCAGTCTCCAACTTTTAATTGTGCCCTTGTTCTACACATCTTTTTTCTGAAAGATGCTACTCTGGACTTTGTTGATTCCCTTGAGGTACTTAAAAGTTTCTGTCATGTCCCCTGTCCCTCCTTTCATCAAGGGTATATATTAAGCTCTCTCAGTCTCTCTTCATATGGTTTCTGATGTAGACCCTTCACCATTTTAATTGCCCTCCTCTGGACTGCTTCCATCCTGTCTATGTCCTTGCGTAGATGAGGTCTCCAAAACTGCACGCAGTACTCCAGATGGGGTCTCACCAACTGTCTGTATAGAGGGATAACTACTTCCCTTTTTATGTTCGCTTTCGCAAGGAACGTCTTGGGAGAATAGGACAGTTTGGAGGTGTGACTGTCCTGTGCATTCCACTGCTCCGTTGAGCAGGCTTGGTGGTCCTGCACCAATGGATGCGGGTGCTGTGTATGACAGCGGTGGTCTTCGCCTCAAAGAAACCCACCGCTGTGTGCTGGCAGTGCCTCACGCGCCCCTCCCCCAAAGCTTTGGTACCATGCTGGGAGCCCACCCAGCGTGACAAATCTTGTTTTGGCCGGCAGGGTGCCCAATCCCCGTCGGCTCACGTCCCCCAAACAGCTTTTCCTGCTGCCGCTGAGAGCCCACCCCAGCATGGCAAGCGTCCGCGTGTACGCTGTGTACTGGCAGCGCCTCTTCCCAAAGCTTTGGTGCCACGCTGAGCCCACCCAGCGGGCGAACCTTGTTTCGCTGGCGGGGTTCCCAATCCCCGTCGGCTCCATGTCCCCCAAACATCTTTCCCTGCTGCCATGCTGGGAGCCCACCCCAGCGTGGCAAACATCCCGTGTCTGAATTTAAAAAAAAAACAAAAAAAAAACCCTGTAAATAAGAAAACGTTCCATTGCTGTCTCCCGACCTCCCCCCAACCCGCACCCACCCACTGTGCACCCTGCCTCCCCACCCCACCCCACACTTACCTCCGGAGCTCAGCGCGACAATCTTCGCTGGACCGGGAACACGTCTGCACTCTTCAAAGCCGACTGCTAACTGAGGAAATGCCGTTAAGCTGTATAATGGGCTAGATGGGGTTTTTTCAACTTTGTTGCATATCTCAGGCATTTTTTGGAATTCTTGCACCAAATTTTCAACATGGGGTTTTGGGGACCCCTTCTCATGAATGATGTCACTGTCATGGCGTTATTCGGGCCCGAAGGGTGATTTTGCAGTCACTGCGTGAAATCACCTTCCGGGCCTGATTAACAAATGACACTGCCAGCGTTCATAAGGTGGACTCTCAAAAAGCCTATTTGAAAATTGGTGGAAAATTTTAAAAATGACCGTTTTACGTGCGTAAGCAGTAGTTCCCACGCAGGCCCGTAAGTGTGTAATTTCAATATTTCACTCCAGATTTTCAACATTGCCATTTTACCACACCTCCTTATGAGCAGTACAGCTGTCATTTTCACATCCTGCCCAAATGTGTTTCCTACCATGTAGTGCACAATGGCTTAGTTGGTGTGCGAACTTCGATGTATGGGACATTAAGAAAATCACAGTGACAGTGTTAATGAGCAGAGGTCTTAAAATGGCTATGTTGAAAATTTGGTGAAAAATTCTAAAATGACTGTTTTACGGTGTGCATTCGCGCAGTTCTCGTGCTACGTAAGTTCATAATTTTCAATATTTGCACTCAGTGGCTTCCAAATACCTAAACAGCACATAGAAGGCAGCAACATTTGGCATTGACAAATGCTTTTTATTTTTGCATTCGCTTGCATGCATGTGCAAGGAACGCTTTGGGACAGTAATGACTTTTTGAAGGTGTGTGACCCTCCTGTCCAATGCAGTGCTCAGTGTAACGTATGCAACCCTACTGCACCAATGGATGCATGAGCTGTCTATGACAGAAGTTTGGCTGCAGTGGTCTTCAATTAAGAGAAAAGCACCACTGCAATCAATGGTGGTAACGTGTGTGTATTTAACATATTGACATCACCCTTTTCCCTCTGGCTGCTAATAAAATCCCTTCTGCTTCCTCCCTCTGCTGCCGTCTACCCTGCTCCCTTGTTATTGCCGCCACCAAGCACGTTGTATGTGCAGACGGAGTGCCCAGTCCCCATTGTCTCCATGCCCCCCTCCAACAAACATCCAGGTGGCATGCTGGGAGCCCACCCCAGCATGCCCATTGTCCCTGTAAATGGGAAAACTGTCTTGCAACGTCTGTTTTTTTTTTTTTTTTAAACCTGTGAAAACAGGAAACTGTCCCTCGCTGTGTCTTGTGCCCCCTCCCCGAACCCACACCCACTCTCTGCATACCCCACCTCCCCCTCACCCCATACGTACCTCCGGAGCCTGGTGCAGTGATCTTCAGTGGAGTGGGAACACGTCTGCACTCTTGAAAGCTGTAACGCAAAACTGAAGAAAATGACGGTAAGCTGTATAATGACACACATTTTTTTTTTTTCCAGCTTAGGTGGCTATCTCGAGCATTTTTGCAAATTTTGGCACCACATTTTCAACAGGGGGTTCTTGGGACCCCACCTCATGAATTCAGTTACTGTCATGTGAGTTATTCGGTCCCCAAAGGCGATTTCATGGTCACTGTACAAAATCACCTTTTGGGATTGATTAACTACACAACAGTGTCATTGTTAATAGGGTGGGCTCCCAAAAGCCTATGTTGCAAATTTGGTGAAAACATGACTGTGTTACGAGCGTGTGTTGCGCAGTTTCCACGCACACTCATAACTTCGAGAATTTGAAATATTTTCACTCCAGATTTTCAACATTGGCATTTTTTCACACCACCTTATGAACAGTACAGCTGACATTTTTTCACATCCTGGCTGAAATGTGTTTTTGCACATCCAGTGCACAGTGGTGTGGTCACAGTGAGAAATTAATGCTCAGGACAGATTATGAAAATCACAGTGACACTGTTCATGAGCAGAGGTCCCAAAATGCCTATGTTGAAAATTTGGTGACAGAAGTCCACAAAATGACTGTGTTATGAGCGTTCATTGCGCAGTTTCCATGTACGCTCGTAAGTTCGAGAAATTGTTGTATTTTCACTCCAGATGTTCAACATTGCCATCCCTTCACACCTCCCTATGAATGCTACAGCTGTCATTTTTCACATCCTGCCCGAACTGTGTTTTTGCACATGTGGAGCAGAATGGTGTGGTCGCTGTGGGAAATCAACGATCAGGACAGATTAACAAAATAACAGTGGTACTGTTCATAAGCAGAGGTCTCAAATGCATTTATGAGGTGGGGGTAACAAAAAGGGCATGCTGAAAATTTGTAGTGCAAATACCAGCAATCGCACAGGGCATTAGGGTAAAGCACCATACGTGCCAAACACCACTGCAAATACCTGCAAGCGAACGTCCGGCATTGACAAATGCTTGTTCTACTTGTGATGCCCTCCCCTATGCATCCCAGTATCCCCCTGGCTCTCCTTACTGACTTCTCACATTGCTTACCCACCTTTAGATCATCTGTTATGACTACACCCAGATCCCTTTCCATTATTATTGTTGTTAGTACCTCCCCTGCTATTGTGTACTCTTCTCTTGGATTTTTATTTCCCAGGTGCATTACTTTGCACTTCTTTGCATTGAATCTGAGTTGCCATATGTCTGATCCTTCCTGCAACCTTGCCAAGTCCCTTCTCATCCTTTCTACTCTCCCCCTTTGTGTATCAGCTCTGTCACAGATCTTTGTGTCATCTGCAAAGAGGCATACCTTTCCTTCCAGACCCTCTGCAATGTCACCTGTAAAGACGTTAAAGAGGACTGGACCCAGTACTGCACCTTGAGGTACTCCACTAGTGACCCCCCTTTCTTCAGAATGTGTTCCATTCACTATTACCTTCTGTGTCTTGTTGTGCAGCCAGTTTACTACCCAGGCTACCACCCTGGGACCCACTCCCAGGCTGGCTAACTTGATTATTAATCTTTTGTGCGGGACTGTGTCAAATGCCTTGCTAAAGTCTAGGTAGGCCATATCCACAGCCCCTCCCTGGTCTATTACTTTGGTCACCCAGTCAAAGAAATCGATTAGATTCGTCTGACATGACCTTCCTGCTGTGAATCCATGCTGCTTTGGGTCCTTGGGTCCTACTTGCTTGTGCATTATTTGTTGCAGTGCCATTACAGTTGTTGCTAAGTGGTCTGAGTGAACAAATTCATTTGTTCTGCCTTGTTTAATGGATTTAAAAAAAAAAAAATTGGACTTGGTAGTCATTTAGCTAGGTTTAGTGGTCACAGCTTATCCTAGTTTTAGAAATAAATCTGACATTGGAGTGCAGGAGTGAGTTTGATCACACAGCAGGGTATGAATTTCACTCTAAATTCCATAATTTGCATAAAGTTCTACAAGGTCTGGGACTGCTCATTTTGTGGGAGTGATTGCACTTGCTAGACTTAGAGAGGGATCCAGTTAGAAAAAAAACATTACTGTGGTAGATTATTTTCTTAGCTAAACAGTGGAGGTTGTAAGCACAAAATAATGTCAGGCATTAAAGTTGTAGACTTGTTCTTCTTTAGAAAATGCATTTTGCACTAAGCCTCATATTCTTCCAGCTTTCTGGGTGGATATTTCTAATTTTGAAGATGTATCCCTGATTTTAGTCCTTTGTCCTTGTGTGTTGTTTTTTTAAGCCTTGTCCCTGATTTATGAAGTAGGAGGTTGAGAGGTATGTCTGGGCCATTGGTGTCCAAAACGATAGCCTTGTATCACACTGTTTAAATCAGAAGAAGAGCAGATAGTAGAGTTTTTAGGCCAATGGGACCCTTTATGATTTCCCGGAATTTACGAGGGTCACTGACAGATGTGGCAATTATTTTTAGTGAAGGCCCCCGATCTAATGCCTAATTTGCAAGTGTTACCAACATTATTAGAATACCGAAAAATTACATGGAACGTATTTCAATAAATAGTTATCCTCACTCCTCTTGCTTTTGGGTGGGGGTGATAAGAGTCAAGGGGTTGGCGGTGAATGAAAGTCGCTTAGACGCTCCCACATTCCTACCAACCTTGGTAAACATGACATCTTCAGAGAAAAACCCTGTCGGAACCATCCAAATCTGGGTGTACATTGCCTCTCCGTTAAAGCAGCAGTATTTTGTCATCAAAAATGTATTTCTGACATCCTTACATTTATCTTCCGTATGTGTTAATTTTTTTAAATCTTATTAAAGCCTAATTAATAGGTAATTTCTTGTTAAGGGACTTGCATTATTAAAGATGACTATCACTTAAACGACTATTCCGCCGAGATTACCTGTTGAATATACGTAGTAGATTTCTGCTGCGAATGTATTAGGATGGTTTTCCCACATGTTTCTGATGGTAACAGGCACGGACTAAACAGATACTGCTGCTTTAAGTCCTTTAATGGGATTTAGAAGCATGTTAAAGACGTGCTTTAGGGTTTATTCTGTATGTTAAATGTTTTTAATCTGTGTTTTGGTAATATAGTGACACTCCATATGACATCTGACCCACTGATTTTCCAGACTGACCCCAAAGTTTAAAAACCGATGGTCAGACATACAGTCACTTTGCTAGTGTTAACACAAGCCTTGGCCAGCATGTCACAAGTATCTCGCTTGATGATTTAAAACTCATTTGTTCCCATAGACACCATATATTGTCAGAACCATCCATTGTTAAAACAGACCCAAAATGGCCACTGGGAGCAAATGAGTTAAGTATCTCACATAGAGACTTTCTTCTAGGGGATGGAGGCTATTTAAAAAGGATGGCCTGCATGCTAATGAGAAGGGTACTTGTATGTCGGGAAGTAGCTTGGTGAAGCACATCCAGCAAGATTTCAGCTTGAAGGGGAGCAGCTCAGTTAGGACGATCATGGGAAAGTGTGGTTGCAGATCTGATTGGAGAACCCTTGGACACCTGGCCAGACAAGTGTATGAGACTTCAGGAAGGAGGATTTTAGATGGATGCAGGAGATGCTGGGAAGTACAGGATAAGGAAATGGCAGAGCAATCCTAAGGATGGCTCGCAAAGGGGAAGTATTACTGGTAGGTGTCTTTAATATACCAGATGTGGATTGTAGCCTCCTTGCCGTAACTGCAGCCAGCAGTAGGAACATCCTAGATGCCATGCAGGGGGCGTTACTTAGGCAATTGGTATTAGAACCAGCTCGAGAGGGGGCACTACTTCAGGGGTCAAAATAAGTTTTTCAGCCACTAACCAGCAGGGCTAGTGACAGGGAAAATCCAATGGCCCAGCTGGTGTACTTATTGAAATGTTACCTTTTTCAGTACTAGCCCACAGGGCTAGTTAAAGGAAGATCATATTAGCCCGATAGAAAGTCTACCAGCATTTGGCTAGTGGGCCGGTGCCAGTTTCAACCCCTGTACTGGGCGTAGTACTGACAAACTGGGAAACATGTAACTGCCGTTGCAGTGGGGGACTACCTGGGGACCAGTGATCTCTGTACAGTGTGGTTAGATATAAGTTCTGGCTCTGAATCAAATTGCACAAGGATGGGGGTGCTGGACTTCAGGAGGGCCAATTTTTAAGAAGATAAAAGAATGCCTCAGGAATGCTGTAGCAGGGATAGGGAAACTGGAGGGAGCTGAGGAACAGTGGGCAAAAAAGGCATTGAACAAGCAACGAACCTCTGTGTATGGCAGGTTAGCAAGGGCAAGAGAAAAGGAGACCACTATGGTTCTGTACGGAGGTAGCGGAAGAGGTGAGTGTAAAAGTGATGGCATTTAGAAGGTACAAAGTAAGGTAGGAGGGGGGACAAGGAGACTGTCCTGGAGAAACAAAGGGAAGCAGGGAAGACAGTTTGGAGCACTAAATCGCAAACAGGAAATGATTGCTAGATCATTGTCAAAGCGGTATAAAACTTTTTTAGATAAGTGCAAAGAGAAGGACAAAGGAATAGTGAGGACTGAAAGAGGAGGGAGGGGGTTATGTGGAAGAGGACCACCAAAAAGCAGATATTTTGAACAAATACGTCTGCTCAGTATTTGAGGAAGAGGACGGAAGTGGACCAAAGATGGAGAATAAGGGTATGATGGAGCAGGAGGTGGATACAAGTCCTTTTATAGAGGAAAAGGGTGTCTAAGGAACTATCAACATTATTTATTTTATTTTTAATTTGTTTTTATTTACCGGGTAGGTGCACTAGCCAGAAAGACTATTTTCAGTCATGACCCGGGAGAGTACAGTCACAGTAATACAAAGCTACATGAAGAATTTACATGAATACTATTACATGAAGAAATAATTATATAATAGAAATTTTGACTACTGGTTTAAAAGGAGGCAAACAGCACAGGCAAAAATGAACAACAGTAATGTTACGAAAGGCAATGAATCAGGCAATAATAAGGCGGCAACAAACAATTTAAGAGATAATGTAAGTGCTCGTGGTGTGGATATCGATTGGCAGAGGGAGATGAGATGGGGCTAGAGAGATAAGTAAGAGGGTTGGGGGAGGTGGCGGCACAGGCAGTATGGACCGTGATTGAAAGGGGGTTAGGGAGGAAGGGAGAGATTAAGAATGTACTGGAAGAGGGAACGGGGGAGAGAGAGAGAGAGAGAGAGGATGAAGAAGTAATTGGTAGGAGAGGAGACTGAGAGGAAGTCCTACAAGAGGGGTGTACTCTCGACCCCTGACAACAGGGAGGGGATTTGGGGTAGGGACTATAGCGGTTTGAAACAGGTGCAGATGTGGGATGAGATGAGATGGTGCGTTAGTTGTCTTTTTAAAGGAGTGATGGGGAGTCGATTGATGAAGTGTTGGAGTGAGTACAGAAATGGGGCGCATGGTGGGAATGTATTACCGGTAAACAAGGCAGTGGAGCCAGTTGACGTGCACCTGAGAATACTGAGGGAACTGAAAGCGGGGCTGGCTGCACCTTTGATGACCCTTTTCAATCTGTCAGTAGAAACAGGAGGTGCCGCGGGACTGGAGGAGGGCAGATGTAGTCCCATTACACACAAGTAGAATAGGGAGGAGGTAGGGAATTTACAGTCCTGTCAGACTGATGTTAGTGATGGGTAAGGTAATGGAATCACTATGGAAAGACAGCATTGGGGAATACCTTGTTGCCAGTGGACTGCAGGATCCAAGGCAACAAGGTTTCACGGCCGGGGGTGGGTCTTGCCAGACAAACCTGATCAAGTTCTTTGATTGGGTGACCATAGAGGTGGATCAGGTAGTGGCTGTGGATGTGGTCTCCCTGGATTAACATACTAAAATGCCAGCAGAATGGGCCTAACAGTCTTTTGTGTCTGCTCGTTTGGTCAACCCCCACCCTGGGAGCTTACCTTGTGGCTCCCCTCGTCCTCTCTGGCTTCTCCCTTCCCAGTCTTGGATATTCCCACTGCACAGGACTTTGCATCCGGAACCCTTCCGCTGTACCTGTCCCACCCCCTCTTGAACCGCTCCACCATCTCTGCCTCCACCAGCCCCCTGGGCTGTGCATTCCATGGCTCCACCACCCTCTCAGTGAAGTAGCACCTCCTCCTTTCTCTCCTGAATCTCCCTCCTCCAGCTTCTCCCCCGCCATGCCCTCTGGTTACCCCCCCCACCCGAGCACTTTGACTGCTTCTCACCTATATAACCCTTTCGTACTTGAAGACTTCTGTCATGTCCCCCGTCCCTTTCTCTTCCAATGTGTACATATTTAGCTCTTCAAGCCTCTCCCCTTAGGTCCTGTCCCCCAAGCCCCAAATCATTTTGGTTGCCCTCCTTTGGACCTTCTCCTGGAGTTTAGTGTCCCTCTTTAAGTGTGGCCTCCAAAACTGCATGCAGTACTTGAGGTGTGGCCTCACCAAGCAGGGGGAGTATCAGGATCAAAGGGGGGGTGGCAGGGGGCACTCAGCTAGGAGGGGAGCAAGGAGCCAGCTTGAGGGGGGCAGTAGAAAGAATGTTATAAAGGGGGAGTATCATTTCCCTCCCTCCTGGAGGTGAGCCCCTAGCGATGTATCCCAGCATCCTGTTGGCCTTGGCGCTGCCCTCCTACAAGTCTCCGAGTTGTTCATCTTGACATCCACCACCACCCCAGGTTCCTCTCAGCCATTTAGACTTGTAACATCCCCCGGTGTACTCTTTGCCTGGGTTTCTGGCTCCCAGATGCAGTACCTTGCATTTCCCTGTATTAAACCTCAGCTTCCACTTTCTAGACCACCTTTTCAGACCACCTTTCCAGAGCCTCCATGTCCCCCTGTAGGGCCACCCGCCACTCCTCCCCATCCACCACCGCCCCCAGTTTTGAGTCATTCACAAAGAGACTCATCTCTCTCCTGATACCCTTCCTTATGTCAGAGATCTAGGCATTGAACAGGAGGGGCCCCAAGGACTGATCCCTGAAGGACCCTACTAATGATTCTCCTTGGGGATGAGACTATCCCGCCAACCACGACCCTCTGGGTCCAGTCCTGGAGCCAATTGCCTATACATCTGATCATCTGATTCCCCACCCCCATTTCTCCCAGCTTATTCAACAGGCCCCCATGAGGAACAGAATCAAACGCCTTGCTGAAGTCAAGATAGAGGACGTCCACGGGTCTACCCAGGTCCAAGGCTCTTGTCACCCAGTCACAGAACTCAACAAGGTTTGTCTGACACGATTTCCCTGGGACGAATCCATGTTGTCTATCGTCCAGGCACCCTGACTTTTCCAGGTACCCCCCCCCAGCCTCTCCTTGACAATGCCCTCCATCACCTTGCCCACCACCGATGTCAGGCTGATGGGCCTGTAGTACCCTGCCACCTCCCTTGATTCTCTTCCCTCCCCCCAGTGGATAGGCACTATATGCACATCTTTCAGTCCTGGGGCACTCGCCCTGTCCTCAGAGAGAGATGCTGAAAAGCTCCGCTAGGGGTTTCGCCAGTACATCCGCCAGTTCCTTCAGCACTCTGAGATGCAATTTTTCTGGCCCCGGTGCTTTCTCCATCTTAAGGGACCTGAGGGCTTCCCTCACTCTCTCTGCTATGATTTCCGTCTCCGCTATCTCGTCCCCCTGCCTTGCCCCCGCCAGTGATGGCCCATCCTCTCCCAGACCCGACAATCGGCAAGTGGTCTCCACTCAGTTTCCACCATCTCCCATGTATGATGCAGCCCTCCATTTTCCTTGGTGAAAACTGAGGCAAAGTACTCATTTAGTACCTCAACCTGCTTCCCTGGATCTTGTGCCATCCCTGTCCTGTTTTAATTCTGCTAATCTGTCCCTTCACCCTTCGTTTTTCCCCAATGTATCTAAAGAACCCCTTATTCCCTCTCCTAATTTCCTGGGCCAGGTTCTGCTCCTTCCTTGCCTTAGCCGCTCTCACCATCCTAGTGGCCCTTTTGGCCATCAGCTCGTACTCCCCTCTATCCCTTTCACTTCTTGAGCACTTGAAACGTTTATAAGCTGCCTTCTTTCCCCTCACTACCTCCTAAACTTCCCTGGTCCACCAGCAGGGTTTACGGGCCCTACCACATTTTCGTCTTACTCTTGCACAGGTGCTGGTAACATCCTGCACTCCCCCTCCTGATGATTTCCCGCCTACTGTCAGCGTCCATGTCTGGCCCAATCCCATCCAAATACTTCTTAAGGATCTTTCCCATTTCTTTGAAATCCGCCCCGCCCCCCTGAAGTCCGTAACCTCCGTCTATGTGCAGCCTTCTAACCCTCCTAGGTCCAGGCAGAACCAGATCGTGGCATGGTCACTCCCCGCCAACGGATCCCTTGCCTCCAGGCCCCCAATCTGGTCACTGTGTGCCAGGATCACATCCATTATCTGCGCCTCCCTGGTCGGTTCCTCCACCTGCTGAGTTAGGAACGCATCCTGAAAGACATCCAACAACCTCTGTTCCCTGGCCACCAGGGATGTCATAGTCTCCCTGTCCGTTCCTGGCATGTTTAAGTCTCCCAACACCACCACCCTTCCCCTGCCTAATTTGCAGTGTCTCCCAACATCTGCCACCAGACTCTCCTCCAGCTCCTGCGCCAGCGCAGGGTGTCTGTACACCACTCCTGTTTTTACTCTCTTGCCCCCATTTGTTATCAAGGTGACCCAAATCGCCTCCACAGTCCCCTCTGCCTCCTCCACTCCTCCTATGGCAATGCAGTTTTTGACTATTATTGCTACCTTTCCTCCCCCCGTCCTTCCTGAACATGGTGTAACCTTCAGGTTCAGGTCCCAGTCGTGCTCTGCGGTGGCCCAGGTCTCGGTGACCGCTGCCGCATCCACCTGTCCCTCAGTTAGCATCGCCTGGAGCTCGGGCATTTTATTGCCCAAGCTCCTGGCATTTAGCAGTACTACCTTCCACCTTTTCCATATACTTCCATTTCCCCTGCTCACGTTTGAGGGTGGTGGAGCCATGGAATGCGCTGCCTAGGGGGCTGGTGGAGGCAGAGATGGTGGCACTCTACCAGTCGGCCTTTTCCCGCATTCCTCCAGCTCCCCGGGGGGGGTGGAGACTGAGTTCCTCCTTTATCGGACCACCCTCAACAGCCTTCTCTCCCATCCCTCTCCCCATCACAAGTTTAAACCCCACATTTCACCAACGAACCCCTCAATTTTCAGCTTAAAGATTTCCCTTTCCTCCAAGTTGAGATGGAGCCTATCTCTAGTATATAGCCTGTTATCCTCTCAGCCCCCGATAAAACCTTATCCTCTGGCCCCACACCACTCACCGAACCACTGGTTTATCTCCCTAATCTTTATCTTGTGTTCCCCACTAGCCCTTGGCACCGGCTGGATTTTCAAGAAGGAAATCGCTCATCTTATGTCGTGACAGACCCTGGCAAGCTTCCTGAACCTTGCTTGTATCTTTAGCTCACTATTTCTCTCAATGTCATTGGTTCCCAGGTGGACCAGTATATCCGGGGAACCTCCACAATCCTTTGCCAGCTGATATACCTCATGCTTGGTCTTGTGCACCGTTAGTCCAGGGAAGCATTTTGTTCTAACCGGGCAGGCTTCCCCCTGCTTATCCCATTTGCTGCCCCTGATCATGGAATCACCCAACATGATCACTCTGACCACCCCTTTTCCTTCATTCCCCCCTCCCTTTCCATGTCCCTCATCCTTTCTACTGTCTCCCCCCCCCCAAGCTGGCTCCTTGCTCCTCCTAGCTGGGTGCCCCTGCCACCCCTCCTTATTTACCCTGCCCACCCCTCCCATCCTATGCCTCCTCCTCCCGAGTATCCTTTGTACCCAGCTGTCTCCCATCGCTGCTCACAACTGGTCCTTCGCCCCATCTGCTAAACTTGCCTGGCTCATCCTCCCTTCCTTCCCGTTCAGCCCCTCCTTGCCTGTCGTGCTCCCCTGGCATAAACCCTCAGCTGCCTTTACTGTATCCTCCTTGTACTTCTGGTCCCTGTCCTTGCCCTTTTCTCCCAACTGGTCCTTCTCCTTGTGCTTTCCTCTCTCTACCCCCTCCTCCTCCTGCTCTGATCCACTGCTCCCCCATTTTCCCATGTTCCAAGTTCCCTTCTGTTCTTCCTGCTATCCGGCCCCTGCCTCCCGCCTCCACACCCCTTTCCATCTCCAACCACCCATTATGGCTACATCACCCCCAAATCCTCAAGCAGAAGAGAATTGAAACGGTTACTGAGCTTAAGGTCTGCTCCACCTCCCCCCTTGCTTTCTTCTGTCCTGCCCCAGCCTACTTCCCTGAGAATGTCCTCCTTTTGGCCCCCCTCTGTGAGGGTCCCCAGATACCTGCCTGCTTCTTTGGTAGTGTCGTCCTTTTGAGCCCCCTCTATCATGGTCCCTGTGTGACCCCAGAGTACTCTTCTTCACTCCTTTCTCTATGCCCCCACCCCTAGTGCTTGGTGCAACCCCATGGAAGAGCCCCTGCCCTACTCCCCAACCATACCTCCGCCCTTCCTCCAGCTGTCTCCTAATCCCCTCAACCTCCTCCCTAAACTGTGCTAGCTGGTGGCACACTGGGCAACCACCGAACTTCCAAGCCCAGTCCAGTATAATTGCCGCCCCACACCCTGTGCACCCCACCACCCTCCCAAAGATACTGGCCCTAATGACGTGTGGTCCCATCTCCCTCCAAATAGGTTTCCTTGGGTGAACTACCAGATTCCCCTCTAGTCCAAGATACACCCCTATCCACTAATCAGGTCACACAGTATTCCTAGATACAGTCCTGCAGTAAACAGGTTCCCGTTACTAGGTGCAGTACTACACAGTAAACTTATAGGGAAAGTGTACAACTCCCTAAGCTCCTCTCTCTCTCAGCCCTTAAACCCAGCCCCCAGTGGCTAGAATTACATGAGCTGTACCTGAAGCCTTTTCCTCCAGTTGTAGGGCAGGTGTTCCCCTATAAATCAGCCTGGGTGGGAGGGTGGGACTAGGGCTCACACCTGACTCTCACAAGAGTGCATCAGCCCTGTGATTGCCCCTCACTGCAGCTCCAAGCACTTCCAGCTAAGAAAATCTTTCTAGTCTACTTCCTCACAGCATCCAGCTAGAAGCTTCTTTTCCCATTCACCTCTAACTGAAGATTGCTATATATTAAGCTGTTTTAGTCTGTCTTCGTATGGCTTCTGGTGCAGACCCTGCACCATTTTAGTTGCCCTTCTCTGGACTGTCTCCACCCTATGTCCTTGCAGAGATGGGGTCTCCAGAACTGCATGCAGTACTCCAGATGGGGTCTCACCAACCATCTGTGCAGAGGGATAACAACTTCCCATTTTCTACTGGTAATGCCTTTCCTATGCCTCCCAGTTATTCCCCCAGCCATCCTTACTGCCTTCTCACATTGCTTGCTTACATTTACGTCATCTGATATGACTGCCCTCAGGTCCTTTTCCATTTTTGTTGTTAATACCTCTCCCCCAATTGTGCACGCTTCCCCTGGGTTGTTTTTGTTTCCCAGGTGCATTACTTTGCACTGAATCTAGGCTGCCATACGTTTGACCATTCTTACAACCTTGCCAAGTCCCTTCTCATCCATTCCACCCCTCCTTGTGTATCAACCCTGTTGCAGATCTTTGTGTCGTCTGCAAAGAGGCATACTTTTCCTTCCAGTTCCTTTGCAATGTCACTTATAAACATACATACTAACATAATAAAATGTCACCAGAATAGGCCTAACAGTCTTTCGTGTTTGCTTGTTTGGTCAGCCTCCACCCTAGGAGCTGACCTTGCAGCCCCCCTCTCCCTCTCTGGCTTCTCCCTTCCTAGTTCAGGATGTTCTCACTGCATTGGATTTTGCTTCCAGAACCATTCACCTGTACCTATCCAACCCCCCTCTTAAACCCCTCCACCGTCTCTGCCTCCATCAGCCCCCTGGCCACTGCATTCCATGGCTCCACCACCATCTCAGTGAAGTAGCACCTCCTCCTTTCTCCCTGAATTCCCCCCGCCTCCAGTTTCCACCCATGCCCTTTAGTTGCTCCCCTTCTTTTGGAGCACCCTGACTGCCGTTCCCCTATTTACCCCCTTATGTACCTGAAGAGCTCCATCATGTCTCCCCCCCCGCCCTTCTCTCTTCCAGTGTGTACATATTTAGCTCTAGGAGCCTCACCCCATAGGTCCTGTCCCCCAAGCCCTAAATCATTGAGCAGTACAGCTGTCATTTTTTACATCCTGCCCAAAATGTGTTTCCGCCCATGTAGCGCACAATGGCACAGTCGGTGTGCGAAATCAATGTATGGGACACATTAAGAAAATCACAGTGACACTTTTCATGAGCAGAGGTCTTAAAATGGCTATGTTGAAAATTTGGTGAAAAAAAATTCCTAAAAATGACTGTTTTACAAGTGTGTGGTTCCTATGCACGCTTGTAAGTTCGTAATTTTCTGTATTTGCACCCAATGACTTCAAAATATCTAAACAGCACATAGAAGCAAGCAACATCTCGCATTGACAAATGCTTGTACTTTGTCACTGATTTTTTTTTTTTTTTTTTTTTAAGCCATGTCCAAGTGCCAAATACCACTGCAAATACCTGCAAGCGAACGTTCGGCATTGACAAATGCTTGTTTCTCCCGGTTTTGCTCTGCTGCCTTCCCGTTTGTGCCGTTTTTTGTCATGGTTTCAGAGCGAGTGTTCGGTGTTGTGTGTCTGTGGACTCGTGAATGACCTGTGTGCAACTTGAGGGACATTTAGTTTTTGGGAGTTGAGATTGGATCCCAAATCTACTGGTCTCAGGGCAGCTGCTGCTTGTAGCACACAGTGGATTGCTGGAGAAACCACATTGGGTCTTGTGGTTGGAACTCTATTTGGATCGACTGGATCATTACAGGCTAGTGCTGCGGTTTTCAGTTTTGGAAGCTTGGGGAATTTGTGTAACCGTGAGTAATATTAAAGACTTCGGAGAGGTGTACTGCCTTGTTATCTGGATTGAGACAAGAGGAGTGGTGTGGTTTGGGAGCTGTGCTGGGTGGGAGGGGGGCCCTCCTCCTGTGCCTGGGGCTAGTTTTGACTGTGCTTTTGCAACCAAGCAGGAGTTCCCCCTATGCTCTCCGGGAAGTCAGAGTGCTGGTTGGGTTTTCTCCTAAGCCTTTTGTGGGACAAGCCCTGTAGCTTGCCCTCCAAGGGTCTGTAGCTGTGGGTCTTTGGTCGCTGCGTGTCGAGGCCTGAAAACTGGTGTATTGGGAGGGAGGCTCCCCACTAGGGATTTAGCTGCATGCCCTAGCCCATCGCTGTGTTGAAGATCTCCTGGGCTGGACCTCAAATGTGTTTGGGACTACAGTTTTGGCCACCGAGTTCTATGTTTGCGGTAACCCGACTGGATTAATTTGGGATCGCTTGTAACACTGAATCTGGATTGATGTTGCAGCGTGTTCTCCTTTAAAATCGCATTACTTTTGTGAATCTTCATTTTTTGTTACTGTCTGCTTGTCCCTCAGACTCTTGGTGAGAGCAGAGTCTAGCATTGAGAAGCTTTTGCACAGTCAGCCAGTGGAGGTGGGAGCTTGACTGGCCTATTTACTAAACATTTGTAGTAGTCTTTGATTTGCTGTGGATTACTGCTGAATTATTTTACATTGATACTGAACTATGATTTTATATTTCGGGGAGTGATAAGAGTGTATGGGGAGAAGTTTTATTTATTTATTTATTTATTTTTTTATTATGGGAGTATTTAGGTTTGATTCAGTATATTAGTGACATTTCTCCCTTTTGCCGGGGGGGGGGGAGTGGTAATTTAGGAGATTTAATGTGTTTTGGTTATTTATGTGTTTATTTTATTGTATTACAATTATTTTAGGGTTTCGTTTTGTTGACTTTTTTGCGAACAGTGGGGGTCGGAAGAATGGGGCCATCATGTGGGGGTAGTGGGATCCAGAAGACACCCTGGGGCGAAATGGAGTCTGGAACGTGGTCCTTCATGTCTGGTCTCCATACCCAAGGGCACCTCCAGTATTGGGGGGCAGGTAGCTCAAGCAGCTCTAGAGGCCCGTCCTACCCGAGCGATGTGTAACACCAGAGCCATCAAAAATAAAACTGCAGTTATTGCAGCTCTTGTTGGGTCGGTGAATCTGGTGTGCATTACCGAGACCTGGCTGGATGAGAATGCAGGCCCTATATTAAAACCTGCTATTCAAGATGGGTACTTGGTGTTACACTACCCGAGGTTGGACTGCAGGGGGGGTTGCAGTATGTTTAAGACCAGACTGGGCCTCGCTGTACCAGTTGTGGCAGGTGTAGGTTGTAGGATTGCCCTCATCTACTGTCCACCAAGTGATGAGAAGCGGTTCTTAAAGGAAGTAGCGGACTTTGTCATCGACATGTCGTTTGAGTAGTCCAGGCTGATGGTCCTGGGCGACTTCAGTGCCTGGGTCGATGACAAACTCTCACAATTTGGACACTTCCTCCAATTGATGACTTCATTGGGCCTTACACAAGTTGTTACTTCTGCTACTCATAAAGGTGCTTATTCCTTTGACTTAGTCTTCCTCCTGGGGATCGAAGCCTCTGATTTGGGGGTGGAACCTGTCAGATGATCCGATCATTACACCATGGGATTCAGTTTTTGTGCGTGCGCCACCCCCCCCCTTTGTAGGCATACCCCTGTGGAGATGGTCAAGTACCGCCCTTTGCGAGATGCAAGTTCTGAGGGCCTGTGGCGGTGCTTGACCTATTGGAGCTTCAGGGTCTGAGCAGTGATCCGGATGCCTTGGTTCTGGCCTCTAATAAGGCCATCTCCTTGGCTCTGGATATCGTTGCCCCAGTCCGCGTTCTTCCTCTCTCCAATCGCCCTTGGTCCCCATGGTTTGATGGGCCTTTGAGGGAGATGCGGCGACAAGGACGAAGATTAGAGTGTTGCTGGCAGAGATCCACCCTTGATGCCGACCATCTTAGATTGATGGAACATTATCAGGTCTATCATTCCGCAGTCTCCCATAAGAAGGCAGAGTTCCTGCCCGGGGAGATTGCGGCCGCTCAGAACCAACCAGCTCAGCTCTTTCGAACTGCAGACAGACTGTGCAGCCCAGCCTGCCTGCAGGTTCGAAGAGCCTTTTCACAAGTGGAATGTGAAGAGCTTGCTTGCTTCTTTGTGGCCAAGGTGGCTGACATCAGGGCATCACTCCAACCTGCATCCTTTGTGGGAGAAGCGATGGATCGGTGGCTGGCCACTGCCTCTGGTCCCTCCTCGAGTTCCTTTGACTGGCCGGAGTTCACTGATGTCATGCAGATTGTCCAGGGTATGCGCCCTACATGCTGTAGTTTGGATCCGGGCCCAGCTTTCCTGATAAATGGTGGTTGTGATATCGGCCCAGTCCTAGCACGGATAGTCTGGTGCTCCTTGGGAGACAGGTGAGTTTCCTAGCTCCCTGAAGGAGACGTGGTAATGCCCCTCCTGTGGAAAGCTTCTTTGGACCCAGACTGCCATGCTAACTACATACTGATCTCCAGTCTTCCCTTTGTGAGGAAGTTGCTTGAGAAAGCAGTGGCTGTACAACTGGAGAACCATTTGACCATCCATGACATCTATGAGTCATTCCAGTCTGGTTTTCAAAAAAAGCATACTACCGAGACTGCGCTGGTTCGGATGCTCAATGATCTCTTGATGGCAGGAGATCGAAAGAGCCATTCTATCTTGGATCTTACTTCCGAGAAACAGCTCTTGCAGTAGGTTACACCATTAGGACTGAAGCCGGCAGGCGCCAGGACCCCACGGAAATTTTCTAGCTAGCAGTATTCAGTGGGGACCGCCCACGACATCAGGCATAGTACATAAGGGGGCGGTCTCCCAGAATCCCCAGTTCTTTTCCCGCCGTTGACTCGCCAGCATCGGCCTCTCGGTCTCCATCTAGTGCACGACGACTTAGAACTTCAAGAGTTTCTACTTAACTAATGTTCTCTTCAGCTCCTTCATTTGAGGGTCACCTTTCAAAGTGTGCCTGTGGAAAACAGATCCCTTTCAAGGATCCTCATTCCTCCTGCGTGCGGTGCTTGGAGCCGGGACCACGACACCAAGGCCTGCACCTTTTGCCAAGGGTTCAACAGCTGCACCAGGATCTGCCGTCAGAAGGCACTTCAGGCTTATCTGCTAGAGGAAAAACTTGGTAGGAGGGACAAAGAACTTTTCTCCAGGGGCAATTCTTCCTCCAAGGTCTACAAACAACCGGGACAAGCACTGGGAGAAGGCAAGGTCCAGATTCCCGAACTGGGCCTCGGATTCGCGGGACTCGGGCTCCGCCCGATCAGACCGCTCTCCCTCCAGGGCTAAGTCTCAGCCCCTTCTGGTTATGGTCCAGGCTTCCAGCAGTTCTTCGACTCTTCAGCCCATCAAGACTTCCAGGCCCTCGGCTTCCTCTACTCCCTCTCGGGCCTCTTCTAAGTCTTCTGAACGCCACAAGTCTTCCTCTTGCACCCAACGTCTGGACCCCGACTCCAGGTCGGTCTCCCAGCCACCTAGGGGCCCGGATCCTCCACCCAGGAAGACGAGGGACCTGACGTCCCTCAAGCAGACGACGGACCTGACGTCGGCCAAGCACCCGAAGTCGGCCAGGTGTTCGGAGCCGAGAACATTGGTCAAGCACCAGATGCCGGCCAGGTATTTACCAGACCCGAAGTCATTCACTTCACCGGAGCTGAAGACAGCCCCCCAGTCACTGGTGGACACCAGTCACAGGGACTCCATGGAGGAGGACACCAGGTTGCCTGAAGACCAGGTGGGCGACACAGGATGCCGGGCTTCCGAGGGAACCTTCGCCCACCCCGTAGACACCCGAGGACCGGACGCCCAACCCCGGCGACAGACCACTGGCGACAGGCTCCGTGTGCATGAATATTCAAGAAGTAAAGGAACTCTTTACTTTCTGGTGGGACACTATCCATAAAGATGTGGTCCCAGTAAAGCCTCCTCCTACTCCTTCACCTCCTACGCCCCCCTCCTCCATCACAGGGGCCAGCAGGACGACCACCAACCTCCAAGGAGCAGACTCCACCTCCTAGGGGTAGATCTCCGGATCAGAGAAGGCCTCCTCTCAAGATCTCCATCAGGGTCTACCAGCCCCAAGTGACCCAGATGTCGTCGGTATGCTCCATCGGAGGACTCCAGATCGGATACCTCGGATTAATCTAGATCTCCTTCTCCACTCAGCATTTCATCACCTGACCCACATGATGTTCCCTGGTCTCCTCTGGATGATCTCTTTCTCTGAGATCATGAGGCACATCCAGGACACCATGGGGTGGGATGCTGAAGACCTCGACCCCAAAAGGCAGCGCCTTGCCCGGTATCTTCGGCAGAAAGACCCAAAGCCTGTGGTAGTGCCACCCTTGGTGGATACCTTTTGCGGGCATCCGCACTCCACTACAGCAGTGCCGAAGAAAGCTGACTGCTTGTACAAGGCCCCGAGAGAGGACCAGTACTTGGCTCAACAACCTCTGGCAGGCTCTCTGGTCATTACGGTCTCACATGACCGGTCCCAAAGACCGCAACACATGAACACACAGCCACCGGACCAGGAATCCAAACAATTGGATGCCTTGGGGAGACGCATGTATGCGCCTGCTACATGCTCCATCAGGTCCCTGAACTACCTAACCCACATTGTACAGTTTCGGAACGCCCTATGGGAACAGGGCCAGGACCTGGTCGATAAGCTTCCGGATGGCGATCAGAAGGCGGAGCTCCTAAACATTCTCTGCACAGGGTCTGATGTGGGTACCCAAGTACTACTAGCCGCTTACGATTCTGCGGACTCGTCTACCAGAGCTGCTGCTTCAGGCATCTGTCTCCGGCGACACTCTTGGCTCCGTGTCTCCGGCTTCACCCCGGACGTACAGAAGAACATTCTTGACGTCCCCTCCAGCGGCGAAGTACTCTTTGGTGAACCCTCTGAGAAGGTGATCACCAAACTCCAGGACGCTGGGAAGGCAGTGAGGTCTGTACAGGCCATGTACAGTCCAGGCCTGGTTCCTTTCGTAGGAACCAGAGCGGTTTTCGCAGCAGGCAACAAAGGCAGTAGCCACGTTCTGGCCAGCAACAAAGGGGCACCTTTCAGCGGAAAGCCCAGGCTAAATTGTCCCCAGGCAGAGCCCAGCGCTACACTAAACCGGCCCAGCCTGCAGGGACCAGTGCTGCCACAGCATGACTCCTTCCCGGCCCCCGCCCCTCCTGTGGATCAGTGGGCACAAAAGGTCGGGGGTCGCATCGCTCGCCGCCTTTCAGGGTGGCAGTCGATTACCACCGACTGGTGGGTTCTCCAGTGGGTCAAGAAAGGTCACTTCATAGAATTTCTTGACCACCTGCCGGCAAGACCTCCCCTGCTTTCCCGTTACTCGGGTCAGCACACCCTGCTCATAGAGCAGGAGGTGCTTGCGCTCCTGGAAAAGAAGCGATAGAGCACTTTCCATGAAACCAGAGGGGTGCAGGATATTATTCTCACTTCTTTCTGGTTCCCAAGAAAACGGGGGACCTCCGTCCGATACTGGAGCTCAGCGACCTCAACGAGTCAGTCCTGTGCAGACGCCTTTGCATGTTGACCCTCCCAGGTCTGATTCCCATGCTCAAGCAGGGCGCCTTTCTAGCGTCCTTGGACATGCAGGACACTTACCTGCATATTCTCATTGCCCAGGCGCACAGGAAGTTTCTGTGCTTCGAGTTCCAGAGCCACCATCATCCGTTCCAAGCCCTCCCCTTCAGACTGTCATCGGCACCTTGGGTATTCACGAAGTGTATGGCAGTCATAGCTGCTGCTCTGAGGAGACAAGGCCACTACGTGTTCCCCTATCTGGATGACTGGCTTCTCATGGCACCCTCTCGTGAGGTCTTGATGTCCGCCACCCATTATACTCTATCTTTGTTCGAGACACTGGGCATCATGATCAATCACAAGAAGTCACGCTTGGTTCCCTTACAGACTCTGCAGTTCATAGGTGCAGTTCTGGACACCGTCCAGGGGAAAGCTTTTCTTCCCAAGGACAGAGCGGAACATATCAGATTCTTCATCACGGACATTTCGGCGAAGAAGACCGTTCTTGCCACATTGGTCCTTTGCCTGCTCGGACACATGGCTGTGGCCATTGCAACAGTCCCGCTTGCTTGTCTCCTCATGCGGTTCACGCAGTGGATGTTACGGGTCCAATGGGATCAAAAGCAAGACCATCTGCAGCTTCCAATCCAGATCACGAAGACCGTAATCCGGGATTAGCAATGGTGGCTAGATCTGAAGAATCTATCGGCAGGGGTCCCCTTCATTGCGCTGTCTCCAATAGTGACACTCTCCACAGACGCCTCGGGGCTTGGATGGGGAGCACACCTCAACGGTGTCTAGTCTCGACCTTTGGCAGCCCAAGAGACTCATCTCCACATAAATATCCTGGAAATGAGAGCAGTTTTTCATGCCCTGCAGGTCTTCCAGTTAGAGATTCCACCGGGTACCATTCTGTTACAAACAGGCAATTCCGCGGTGATGTATTACCTCAGCAAACAAGGAGGCACCCATTCCTACCTGCTTTGCAGGGAGGCCATGAGGGTGTGGGATTGGGTTTACAACACAGCGCAAACCTGATTGCTGTTCATGTCCTAGGAGTGGATGGCGTCATTGCAGACGACCTGAGCCGCTCTCAGGCCAGAGTCCATGAGTGGGAACTACTCCCAGGAGGTAGTAGAGGATCTGTTTTTCACAGATGGGGTACACCAGAGTTAGACCTTTTCGCGTCCCCATACAACGCAAAACTGCCCAATTTTTGCTTGCTAGATCCAGGGCCTGGTGTTTTTTGGCGAGACGCGTTGTCCCTCTCCTGGGCGGGCAGATACCTCTCTGCCTTCCCCCCCTTTCTGTTGATCCAGAGGGTTCTTATGAAACTTCGCAGAGAGCAAGCGATGCTGATTCTCATCGCACCAAGACTAGGGCCAAAAGTAAAATGGGTGGAAAGCTGGGTAACTGAGCAACAGGAGTCAAAGGGTGGTGGTAAACTGCACCCATTCTGGAGTACGCAGAGTGACTAGTGGAGAGCCACAAGGGTTGGTTCTGCAGCCTGTCCCCTTCAGTGTCTTTATAAGTGGCATTGCAGAGGGACTGGAAGGGAAGGTGTGCATGTTCACAGATGACACGAAGCCCTGCAACATAGTGGACACAGGGGGGAGGGCGCTGGGGTGATCATATCTGATTTTATTTATTTTTTTATCTGTCGTATCGGGTAGGTGCATTAGACAATAGTGCCTGTAGCCTTTATTCTGAAATGGGTTGGCTACCGCTGCATCTCCAGATCAAGTGTGAGGCCTGCCTAATTGGGAAGAAGGCCCAGCTTGGTTTAACCCCTGACTGAACTGCAGCACTTTTCCAATGCTCTACAACATCACAGATGACAAGGAGTACTACCAAAGGTGCCCTCAAAATCCCATGCTAAAATGCCAGCAGAATAGGCCTAACGGTCTTTTGTGTCTGCTCGCTTGGTCAGCCCCGATCCTGGGAGCTGACCTTACTGCCCCCCTTGCCCTATCTGGTTTCTCCCTTCCCAGTCCTGGATATTTGTGCTGCACAGGACTTTGCTTCCAGAACCCTTCCACTGCATCTGTCCCACCCCCTCTTAAAGCCCTCCACCGTCTCTGCCTCCGCCAGCCCCCTGGGCAGCGCATTCCATGGCTCCACCACCCTCTCAGTGAAGTAGCACCTCCTCCTTTCTCCCCTGAATCTTCCCCCAGCTTCCACCCATACCCTCTATATGTTAGTATATATCCTCGAGGAAAGGAGGGAGAGGAGGTGGACATGATAGAAACATTCAAGTATCTCAAGGGAATCAACAAGGTCCAAGAGGGTAGCACAGGGTAGAACAAAGGGACACAATTTGGAGATGGGGGGAATGGCTTGGGCAGTGTGAGGAAGTATTTTTTTCAGAGTGCTGGAGGTCATGGAGTGAAAAATAGTGGGGGAATTCAAGAATGCATGGGACAGACATAAGGCAGTTCTAGTGGGGGGGGGCGGGTAGGAAGAAGTAGGCTGTTGGTTAACTCGGATCTGCAGCTTATCCAATAGGTAGGGAAATGGGCAGACTAGGTGGGCCAAGTGGTCCTTGTCTGCCATCAGAGTTTGTTTCTGTGTTCCTAAGCCATCTGTATTCAACCCAGTCAGCAGGAGACTTGGATTGTTTGGCCTTGGTCCATTCTTGAACATTTGAAGTATACGCCCCAAGATGCCTAAACTGGAAGCTTGGGACTTAAAGATGGAACCAGATGTTCTCTGCATATCTGAATCCTGTCTCAAGCCAGCCGTCAAACAGCACGAAGTATCCTTACCCGGTTACAGCTGTCTTAGAAAATACAGGATAGGCAAGAGGGGAGGAGGTGTACTCCTCTACTTCAGATCTCATTTAGACGTCTCCGAACTTCCTGTTCCCAGTCTGGAGGCACCCCTAACTGAATCTGTTTGCCACCCTCACACTTAGAAACGTCAGATTAATAGTTGAGTGTGTCTAAATGCCCCCTAGTCGAGCCTCCTGTGGCCTGTCTTCACTCCTAGCCTCCCTACCCCATCTCCCTGACCATGACCTCATCCTGTGTGGGGACTTTAACCAAGATTGGCTCCAACCGGATGCTGCGAAATTGCATGCAATGCTGGCTGACTCCTCTGTAACTCAGCTTATCCAGCACCCCACCCGCATCAACTCCAAGTCGGGCAGACACACTGCAGGATTGGATGGTCACTAATTGTCCACTAAGGATCAGAGCAGTGGGCGTACTCGCTGACTGCATAAATGATCACTCCCCCACCTTCTCTGTGTAGAGAAACAACTGTTCTAACCCCTCCCTCCCAAGATATCCGCGGTCTGTGACATGTCTCGGTTTGATGTAGACAGCTTCATCGGCTCCATCAACACTACGGACTGGCGACCCATGAACTCATTCCCCGATATTAACCATGCCCTAGACTTCTTTATCCAAACTTTCACACACTTAGTTAACCAACTTGCCCCTTTGAAAAAGTGCAGATAAAAGGGTGTCAAGGTTACGTGGTTCTCCAAAGAGATACGGACACTCATGTCCCGCCGAGATAAGGCTTGTTGGGCTGCAAGAAAAGTGTACTCCCCTCAGACTGGCAAGTCTGTAGGCATCTCTGGAATAAATGCAAGCATTCCCTACACAAAGCCAAGCGCTAAATCCCTGCAATCAGAACATCTTTGCAATCCAAAGAAGTTCTGGCAGCAAATCAGTTGCCTACTGAAAGGGAAATCTGTCTCCACCCCGAGGTCAGTCTGTGCCAATAGCGCCAACCTAACCAATTTTTGACTTCCATAGCCTCCGGCTTCAATGAATTCTTTACAGACCTGCACAAATACAGTGCGCTCTTCCAGCACTCGTCACCCCCAAGTCCTGCCATACATCTCATAACTACCCCAGTGGACCGCCCTGAGTTCCACTTAAAACGTGCCACTCTCAGACAGGTTCAAAAGCTTCTCTCTCAACTAGATCCAGAGAGCTCGGCCGGGCATGACTCCCTAGAGGCTAAATTTCTTAAACTGGGTGCTGCAGCCCTTGCTTGTCCGGGTTGAGGCCTCTTCAGTCGATCATTCATGTCCAGCTCGGTACCCGATAAATAGAAGGTGGCGATGGTAGTCCCTGTGCATAAAAGGGGGTCCAGCTCTGTGGTTGAAAACTATAGACCCATTTCCATTGTCTGTCATCAGGCAAACATACAGGAGCGCATACTGTTTAACCACCTTCAGGACTACCTGGAATCCCACAGCTTGCTTCCCCAAAAATCAACATGGTTTCAGGAAGGAACCATAGCACCCTAATGGTTCTAATAAAAGTGACAACTGATATATTTCATGCCATGGATAAGGGTTGCACTACAGGTGCCATCTTCGTCGTCGACCTCACTAAAGCTTTCGACCTCGTAAACCACAGTCTCCTGCTCTGCCAGCTACATGCCTCAGGTCTGGATAAAAATGCCCTAAACTGGGTAACAAGTTACCTGGCCTGTCACTCAGAGTCAAATGGGCCGGCTCCCTCTCAGAACTTAGACCAGTAACCCACGGCATTCCTCAGGGATCCATTTGGGGCTCTTATTGTTCTGTCTTCATTAACGATCTCCCCAGCTTCTGTGGTGGTGCCTCGGTACATCTTTATGTAGATGATGCAGTTATCTATCGATTCTCACCAGACATTGACCAGATCAGTCGTGAACTTGCCACGGACTTCGCCTCCCTCGAGGACTGGTTCTTCCAGAAACAGCTCGTTCTTAATACCAGGAAAACGAAATGTATGATCTTCTCCCGTCATTCCACCCTTAAGCATGCCCCTCCTACCCTCAACATTACATCGTCTGTGGAAGATGCCCTGGAGACCGTGCCTGCCTTCAAGTACCTGGACTTAACCCTGGACCCTTCGCTCTCCTTCAATACTCACATCTCCAATATAATTAAAACCTTGAACCAGAAACTTTTTTTTTTTTGTTTGTGTTTTTTTTTTAGTTTTTGTTGACTGGGTAAGTGCACTAGACAAATCCTGCCAATTTTCAGGCACGACCCGGGGGAGGGAGATACAGATGAATGCCAACTGACCTTGAACCAGATTAAGCTGTTGGTGGTATTTTTAGTGAATGAGGGAAATTTGACCAGGACACGGGAAATTCCCCTGCTTTTTACGACAAGTGCCATGGGATCTTTAACATCCAGCTGAACTACCACCAGTCCAGGCAGATGGGACCTCGGTTTAACGTCTCGTATGAAAGACAGCACCTCAGAAGTGCAGCACCCCCCTCTCATGCAGCACTATAGTATCACTACTGGGATATTAACCCAAGTGCTAGATGTGGGAACTGAACCCACAGCCCTCTGATCTCACGGCGTCAAGAGGCGAGTGTGCTACCTACTGAGCCACTGGCCTACTCTGTTGGATTCGTCCGTATCTCACCTCTGCCTCCTGCCTAAGAATTGCCTCTTCTTCCCCTACCCCCAACCCTATGGAGCCCCCTACTACTCTCTGCCAATATATCATCTCTGTAACTCCTCTCCCAGGCCTACAACAGGGTTGGTAGTTTCACCTTAGGAGTTAACTCCCGATCTCATCACTGTGGTGTTCTCTTCTCTCTAGGATGGTTACCACATGAAGCCAAATTGAAGTACCTAGTTCACTGTGATACTTAAAAAAAAAAAAAAAAAAAAAAAAAAGGCACATTTTGTTTTCTTTGTTTTTGCTGAAAAAAGGTTGCTGTGTGGTATATTTATACTATATATTTAAGCCGTATGGTTGTTTTTGATAGTTACGTACGTTAGAAGTTTGTTACAGTTTAGAAAATGATGTTGATTATTAATTTGGAATATGTTAATACAATTCTTACCCCAAAAAAAATTCCCACAGATTTGCACCGACGACCCTGGTTTATGAGTTAAGTGGGGCATCTGAGGGTCAACCAGGGAGAAGAGGATCGAGCATCTGAAAGATTATAATAACTGGCTTCCCCTTTTTCCCCCATAGGGAAATCGTGGCGTAATTTGCCGTTATAAAGGAGTGTTATAATGGCAAACACGTTACTAGGTTTCCCTTGGTTCAACATGCTCACCGTTCCATCTGTCCTGAAACAGCACCGCCAGAAGAAACTCAAGTGTAAGTTCTTTATTTTTCCCCATGCACAGTGAAAACCTCAAACCTCACAAACCAGGACAAAAAAAGTGTTTTAAATTATGCCGATTCAAGTCGGCACCTGACAAAAACGAAGCCACCACCGGATGCTCTTTATTTTATATAATTGCACAGGCGAAAAGGAAACCCGCAATTTATAAAATAAAATATGGGTCGGGATTTGTAAACTTGAAGTTTACGCACTCTGTGGTTAGATGCTGTCAGAATCCCTCGAAGCTTCGCTTTCGGGGTTGTGTAGCATCTAATCCCTCGAGTGTGTGTAAAGTTCTCCTTACACACCCCGACCCATACTTTATCCTGTATGTAATGATGCCCAGAGTCTGGCCACACTTTATACCAATAGAAAGTGACCTCAAACTTGCTAGGTCAGGTTAAAAAGTGTGTTTTAAACATATAAACGACACACTGACACTCTCTCACATGACTTGCCTGGTCAACCAGGGGGAAAAGGATCGAGTGTCTGAAAGACTACTCTCCTACAGGGGGAGGGTTTGTGGAGCTCAGCAAACAGCTGACCCCTAGCAGGAGATAAGGGAGCAGCAGCTTGCAACCTCCAGCGTGCAGGGGGCGTGGCAGTCATTGCATGGGAGCGCATGGCGTGTGTCATGACAGCATTTCGTGCTGTTCCTCGGGAGGAAAATGAGGGAAAAAAATGCTGGCCAGCAGGATGACGCTGGGCGCCCGCAGGCCCCACACCCCACTATCTGGTTCAGCCAGCCAGACTGGATTCTGTTTGTGGGATGGTGGTTAAGCCTTGGGGGAAGAAAGCTGGCAGGTTAAGTCTGGAGGACATCGAGGTGAACAGGGCTGTGGTGTCCAGGGGGGAGGGCGTTGAACTACAAGATCAGTAATTCCCATAGGTGATGATCACTAAACGATAAAAAAACCAAAAAAGCTGCGATGTATGCAATACGAGTACTATGATACACCTTGATAAACTGTCTTGATTTTCTTGTTTCTGCTTTGGCAGTGTGTCTCTGGGTACGACCAAGATTCCTGATAACCTTTCCAATCAGATTACTGTTATTTCTCCTGAAATTGGAAGTGCCTCAGATTATTACGATTTATAATAATGTGATAATTTTTACGCAGATATTCTAGTACTCAGAATTAGATTTTGTAATATCCCTGATGTCTACACCCCACTGAACGGGACACTGTTAGAACCACCATCTCTGCATCACAGAGATTAGAGAGCAGCACTATGGCATGGCATTCCATTTGGTTACACTGTGGCTTTTGGGGTCATTTTGAGAAGTACCGTGGTATGTACTTCGCTAGCTGTGAATGCCTGTTCTGTGTGTTCTCAAAAGAACTGAGTATTGCTGCGTGATTTAACCCTTGGTGTTTTCTCCACAGGGCCCAGCAGTATAGCACAGTCAGCTCTCGAGAAGGAGCTGTGGAGAATCCGATGCACGAGAACCCGGAATGGGAGAAAGCACGGCAGGCGCTGGCAAGTATCAGCAAAGGGAGTGTAACAGGGGCCGGAGGTAACAAGGGGTCTGCCTCCTCTCAGAAGACCATGCAGGTAAAGAACTGGGGAACTGCAGGGCAGGAAATAGGAATTACTTTGTAAAAGGTTCTCTGGTTCTGAAAGGTCTAGCTATGTTTCTATTAGGGATTCTAGTCACAGTGGTTAAAGTAGTTCTAACATTTTTAGGTACACAAAACCTCCTAAAGGATGTGAGGCCTGACTAAACTGTTGATGAACTGCATTTACTGGCATGAGCACCATGGACAGTTACTTGTCTTAGCAAAAAGGAACCCAGAATCTTAACTCCTGCCACACCTGTAGTAGTATTGATATTTCAATGGCCTGTGTACATGCTGCCGCTCCCAGAGGTACGTTTCTGTACATAAGCAATAAGCCGCAGCAGGGTGTGGGTTACTTCTATTTCTGAACTCCATGCCCAGGTGTGTTGTGAGCTATGAGGCGCTTGCACTGAGTGCCTTCAGCCACCTGGAAATATGGTTCAGGATTAGTAACCCACAACCTAGAGTGGCTAGTTACACTTATAAATGGGTCCACTGTAAGACAGTGCAAGTGCAGAGCAGTATGGTTACAATTCTAGAACTAGACAGCTTTGGAACCTTCTCCACTAATCAGGATGCAGGATTTTCCCTTCCCATTTTATGAAGAATGGTTAAGCTATTCCTAAGTCCCAGAGAAGTTGTGGAACGATGGAAGAACTCATTGTCATCTGTGTGTGGTAGAATGTAGAGACTGCTTAAAGTGGTTCTCTATTACTGGTATTGATCACCTAAATCAGGGCTTGGGATTGGAAAGACCAGTAATTGCAAGTTGCACTCGTTAATGATGGCACAGTGCAGTACTTTTCAGAATTGGGTCCCATTTTTAAAATGTGACCCTTTCTTGATGCACATAATTCCTAATGTGGCAGATTCTGCCACAGTGGGCAACTGGATAGAAATTCCTTGAATAGTGGGAATGTAAAATTGAAAAGAGAAAAGAACAGCAAAGTAAAAAAGTTTTCTTTTGGAAATATTTGCACTTCTGTCAGTAGTACGATTTGAGAGGCAAGGCACTCGGTGAGAAACAGCAGTTGACTATGTAACCACAGGCTGGGGGGGGGGTGTGTGTTTTGTTCTTGTCCACAGGACATTCTGTGTGCTGAAAATTTTTTGTTACACTTTTGCTGTGGGTATGAGTACATAGAAACATAGAATTTGATGGCAGATAAGGACCACTTGGCCCACCCAGTCTGCCTATTTCCCTACCTAATGGATAAGCTGCAGATCCTAGTTAACCAGCAGCCTACTTCTTTCTACCCCAACCCCGTAGAATTGCCTTATGACTGTCCCATGCATGCTTGAATTCAGCCACTGTTTTTGACTCCAGAACCTCCTCCGGAAGGCCGTTCCATGCATCCACAACCCTCTCTGTGAAAACATACTTCTTTACATTACCTCTGAGCCCCCCCCCCCCAATCTTCAAATTGTGCCCCCTTGTTCTTGCACACTCTTTGAAAGATGCTACCCTCTTGGACTTTGTTGATTCCCTTGAGGTACTTAAAAGTTTCTATCACCCCCCCCTCCCTCCTTTCCTCGAGGCTATACATATTAAGCTTCTTTATTTCTCTTCGTATGGCTCCTGGTGCAGACCCTGCACCATTTTAGTTGCTGTCCTCTGGACTACATCCATCTTATGTTCTTGCAGAGATGGGGACTCCAGAACTGCACGCAGTACTCCAGATGGGGTCTCACCAACTGTCTGTACAGAGGGATAACTTCCTGTTTTCTACTGGTGATGCCTCTCCCTATGCATCCCAGTATCCCCGAGCCCTCCATACTGCTTTCTCACATTGCTTGCCTACCTTTAGGTCATCTGATATGACTACCCCCCGGTCCCTTTCTATTTTTGTTTTTGTTAGTACCCCCCCCACCCACTTACTTTGCACTGAATCTAAGCTGCCATACTTTTGACCATTCCTCCAAACTTGCCCAGTCCCTTCTCATCCACCCCCTTGTGCATCAACACTGTTGTAGGTCTTGTCAACTGATAGGATAGTGTTAATACTTGAGATTAGGTAAGCACTTCACATGTGGCAGATGATGGCAGGTTCACGTCATGCATTTCTTTTAGACATCTTCCAATGGGAAAAGTGGTCTAGTCATAAAATAAATAGTGTGTGAGGTTACCAAAAAGGCAAGAAATGGATAGAGGCCACAAACTGTCTTGTACATGTGGGGAGTAGTGCAATGTAATGGCAGTAATCTCAGTTTTTCCTGTTTGTGTACAGAAACCTATTTTAACTTGTTTACTGCAGTATAGTAGATTGTATCAGATTGAGTGTGCTGACTTGCAAGCTAACATCTTATTTAACTACAAACCCCAGAATCCTCTGCAGCTAACATCAGAGGAGGGCTGCAGCAGTGGGAGATTCAGTAGCCTGCAGTGCGTGTTAGAGCTTTTATGAGCTCTAATGTGATGCATGTGGTTCCACTAGAACAACAGGACCAGCAAACAGAAGATCAGAGGTTATAAAAACTATTTAACATGCACTGAACGCTCATGGCTAGAAATTCATTTTAAAAAGTGGTGTTCCACACGGAATACCATTTCCCTAGATTTGGTATTCCGTCTTGAAAACTTGTATACCAAGCCTTTTTTTGTATGCTATTCTTTTTTCCAGTTACAGAGATTATTGAGAAACGTTTAATTTTTTAAATGCTTGGCATTGAGTGATACAGTTAATAAGAGAAAAACACCTAGACTATGGCTGAAAGCAGCCAGGCAAAGTGGTGACGTTCAGGACTTACATACATAGCAAACAAAGATATTTATTTTCATAAAATGTTTTATTGCCAAAATTATTATATTTTTTTGTTTAAATGTCTCGCTTTCCATCAGGATTATCATTTAATTTTCTTAGGATGGTGGTCTCTGAACAGAATCTCTCTGGTACTACTTGGGGGGATTTAAGAGGTGCAAGGCTCTGGTTGCTGCTAATGAGAGAAATGGAGCAGTAGTCTAAATATTTAGCAGTTTTTGACAGGAGGATTCAGCTATTTGATTTGGCTAAGTATTTTTTGTAACAGATATTCTACTGTCTAGGCACCTGTTGCTATCAAGGACTGCTGAATTTTCAGAATACAGCCCCATTTCTCATTGCCAGCAACACAACTGGCAAACTTCTTTTTACTGTAAGACTGGTCAACTAACTGTTCCGTCTGGATTTTCAAACAGTGGGAGTACCTGCTTTTCTTAAACCTTTGTGATTTGCACACTTACTGCACAAATAAACCAACAAATTGACTACAGATTTTACTGTCTCTTTTACATTCAATGACAGATTTGCTGAACAAAAAAAACAAAAAACAAAAACTTCAGATCTTGCCTCGAGAGGGTTCTTGTAGTAGGTATTCACACATAGGACTGACCCGCCAGGCGTCGGGACCCCAGGGAAAAATATCTAGCTAGCAGTATCTGGCGGGGAACCGCCCCCACGTCAGGTGACCGTCAGTATAAAGGGGCAGCCCCCCACACCCGCCTTCCAGTTCTTTTCCGCCGTCAACTTGTGAATGTTCCTCGCGGTAGAGTTCAGCGCTTGTCAGTCGTTCGGTATGGTTTTCGGACTTTTCTGCCTTGTTTTTTCGATTGTTTCCTTGATACGCTGTGTATGTCGTCCCTGATGCCTTCCGATTCGCATAAGTGCTGAAACGTGTGGCTCCCAGCTGCCATATAAGGACAGCCATGCCCTGTGCCTCTTCTGTCTGGGCCCAGACCATCTGGTGGAGAAGTGTCAGCATTGGCAGCAATTTAACTCGGCTACCTGAAAAAAGAAGGTAGCAGTCCCTGGAAGCTCATACTTTAAAGAAATAAATGGTGTCCATGGAGAAGGAGCTAAAGTTGTTGAGGCAGGTGTCCACTTCCCCCGAAGGCCATAAAAAGAAGCACCGGGAGCGGGATTCGGCTTCCACGGCCACCGCGACTCTGGCTGGAGTCATGGTACTAAAGGTAATATCACCTCCGGGGGACCGTTCCACGACTGCTGTCTTGGTGTCGCCTCTGTTGTGCAGCTCTAGGGGTAAAGGCCTCCGTTCCCAGGGCACTTCCACCACACGGCCCTCGGGTTCGAGCGGGTCCACTAAGCTGGGAGGCAGTATAGCGCAGTGGTCTAAGGCTCTGAGCTGCAAATTTGGTGACATCCAGCAGACCAGACCTGGGTTTGAATCCCACAGCTTCCACTTGCATACTGTGTGACCCTTAGCAAGTCACTTAACCTCCTTGTGTTCCCAGGTCGCTCCTGTAAAAAAGCTTTCAGCTTAGTGTGCTATACCTGGTTAAACAACTAAATAAATAAAAATAAAAAACTAAGCTGGACGCCGGTGCCACAAACTTTTGCCTGGATGAGAGTGCTAAACTGCTCGCTCCTTCGGGAGGGCGCACAGTCGAACCTTTGCCCGACAAGGCTGCGTCTCCAGCACGGTCTTCCTCGAGTAAGGGATATGAAAGGTTGGACGTTGGCTCCTCCAACGCCTGCCCGGATCCGGCTGATAAGCCGGACAATGGCCCTTCCGATGCCCGCCGGCCAAAGGAGCCAGTGCAACACCGCTTTTGAACAATCTGATGCTCCAGGTTCCCTGCAATGCATGACGTTGCCCTCTGAGGTCCCTCTGTCTCCTCTGCTGACCCCTGGGGACTCTAATCCTCCCTCCCTGGTCATCGCACAGGATTTGGACACACTGCCATCCGGGCCTCCTCCTTCGGGACCAGACACCCTGACGCCGCACCCTTGGACGCCAGCCCTGACGCCAGCCGACATCCCCCTTACTGAGCTATGCTCCCACTCCGGGCCCGACGCCCGCAGGGCCAGCCTTTCCTTTGCCTGGCCTGCCAGCTGGACCTCTGCCAGGTCCCTCTGTTCCACCAGAGCCGCTGGCACCCGGGTATCTGACACTTTAGTATCCAACGCCACAGGACCCAGCACTTCAATACTCGACGCCGGGCTTCCCGCTGTCTGGTTAGGACTACTTTATCTATGGATATCCTCAGCATCTGTTCCACCCCCCCCCCCAAACCAGCAGATTTGAAGGAGACTCTGGCCTCGTAGTGGGCTGAGGCCAAGGCTCAACTCACCAGAGAAGTAGGGAGTTGTCGTCCGACCCTTCGCAAGATCTCCTGCGTCGGAGACGGGAGACTCCCTCCCCCTTACCCGACTCCAGAAGTGAGCCTTCTGGCGCCAGGGTTGGGGAGGATATGCACCCCAGGGAACTCCCCAAACGGACCGTCCCTCCCTCGAGTACGGAGGAGTCTTCTTCATCTTCGTTGGACACCTCTGACTCGGAGGGACGCTCAGATCCGGATGACGAGCCATGTACTCCAGATCGCCCCAGGCCAAGGACCCCTCCGAAGTCTCCGGAGGATCCCTCTTTTCTGGAGCTACTGAGGAAAATCCAGGAAGTTCATCAGTGGCAATCACTGGAGCCAGATCCACAGTGTAAAAAGCTCTCTACCCACTTGGATCTGCCCAAAACTACTACTACATTGATTCCACCCTGGATGGAACCTCACGCGTTCCTTGTTTCCACAATTTGGAAGCAATCTTCCGCGTTGGCCTCCCTTCGAGGAAGGCAGACCAGCTGTATCAAGCTCCCGAGGGAGTGGATTCCTGAACCTACACCCCAAGGTGGACTCGGTCGTTATTAGCGCTGCTCAAGGCTGCTCCGCAAATCCAAAACACCTCAGCTCGTGTCTGCCTGATGAGTCAAGGCTTCTGGACCAATACGGGAAGATCTGCTCTAATTCTACCCTGGGTATTAGGGCCCTGAATTATGTAACACATATGGGGGATTACCAGAAAGACCATCTTTAGTCAGGTGGAGTCAAAATTAGACTCCCTTTCTGAGTGTCAGACAAAACAGGAAGTGGCGAATCTTGTCCATTCTGCTCATTTGGCCAGTCTGCACATGCTTCATGCCACTTACGATGCAGTGGACACAGCTGGACGGAGCTCGGCTTTCGCTGTCATGCCTGGCCTCGTGTGTCAGGTTTGGTCCCTGAAGTGCAATCCGCTATTCAGGATGCTCCCTTTCAAACAACATGAAATCTTGCTATATTATGACATATGCAGTGAGTCCCAACCTTCGAACTGCTCTGGAGGTGAAAGAGTTAACTTTCCATGCCAGGCATGGAACGCTGAGCTCGAGCTCGGTTGAAACTCTGTCTGTTGTTCTTCAAACTCAAACCGTCAGATTCTTTACTCCGCCTCACTGAACAGTCACTCTGGAGATTTCTCCTTCTGCTCGGTTCATTTTGTCGGTTAAAGTATTGTTTTTCTCAGTTTTCGACCGAATTTAAACCACAACCAGTCGGTTCAGACTCTGTCTGTGGTATTGTGAGTACTAGATAGGTTTTACATTGATTTCTGTTCTGTGTGGAACTTGTAAACGGTTTATCGATTCGGTTTGAACCGATCAGGTTGTTTAAAATATATATTTATCTGTCATGTAGAGTGTGGTTACCGGTTCTTATCGGTTCTAAAAAAACTGATTTTATTATGTTTTTTTTTCCACGCCCCGTGACACGGTTGGGAACCGATAAGAGGGTCTTACCTGGCAGATTGCCATAAACGGGTAAGTTTGGTTAGGCTGGCACCATGTCTGAGAAACCCAAAAGAAAACCGGGCCCACTGGGTTTCAACACTGCAGTGTCTGTGGGGGAAGTCTTTGCCAAGGCCGACCCCCACACCACCTGTGTTTATTGTCTGGGGTTTGACCACCTCAATGCAGACTGCCAGATTTGTAAAAAATTTCCTGCAGCTACCATGGAAAAGAGAGTTGGTAGGCTCAGGGAAAGGGAGGCCAAAGAGTCCGCTGAACTGGATGGCCAGCCCGGTTTGGTTCCACCCGAACTGGAGGGAGTGCCCTCTGACCAGGGCGAGACTTCCTCGGGCAAAAGGAGATCCGACTCTGAGGAGTCGGTTCTAGCAAAAAGGACTAGGAAATCAGCTGGTGTGGAGCCAAAACTTTCCTCTCCAACCACTGAAGAAATAGCGAAAGCGATTAAAATTGTCCAGTCACTTTCCCCGGTTCCGACCGAACTGGCACCATCAGGTAAGCGTACGGTTCGGCCGGTTCCACCGGTTCAAGAGTTTGATTTTAGAGGAATATTATGAACCGGAGGAGGGGGAAGAGGAGTATGAGGAGAGTGAATGTGGATTTGAAAGTCTGGATGTGCCCATTGACCCATACATCTCCCCAGACAGACCTTCAGGAGTGTCTCCTCCTAGGCTTTCTGAGTCCCCTTCTCATTTTATGTTTTGTAAAAAAGCGGCTGAAACCCTCCAGCTCCCTATGGAGGAAACTCTGGATGATCAAGAGGAGCCTGACTATGTGGAAATGATGGATATCCCAGAGTCTAGGAGACTGTCTATTCCTTTGCATAAATCTTTTGGGAAACAGTTAAAATTCTAAAAACTCCTCACACTATACCTCCTGTGGATAAGAGAATGGACAAGAGGTACACATTGTCAGGCTCTGATACGGAGTTCCTTACACAACAATGCAGCCATGTTGGGGTAGTGTAGGCTGCAGCCTGTGACAAGACAAATATTCCCTTGGCTTCACACCCCCCTGACAAGGACTCCAGGAGGATTGATGCCATGGCAAAGAAACAGTACATGGCAGCATCCTTGGGACTCAGACAGGCAAATTATATGGCTTATGTTGCTAGATATCAGAAATCCAGATAGGATACTGTTATGGCTCTAGCAATACAGGTCCCTGGCCAGCTTGCCAAGGAGCATCCAAGGTGCAGTTCCATGCTGCAGTGGACTCTAATGATGTGTCACTAAGAGTCATGGCTACATCTGTGGCACTTAGCAGAATGGCTTGGCTCAGATGTACTAGCCTGTCACAGGATACCCAGACTAAGGCCATGGATTTTCCTGTTGTGGGTAATTCTCTGTTTGGGGAGCAGACAGAGAATTACAGGAAGAAAATGGATGAGTATAGGACTACCTGTAGGAGTGCACAAGCCGAGGAACAGGCAGGCCACTCCTCAAAGGCAGCTTTCCAGGGGCAGGGGTAGGCCTTTTCATAGGCCTTTCTACCAAGCCCAGGCCTCCTCTTTTACCTGTGCCCAGAGGGGGTTCTTTAGAGGGAGAGGCAGACTGGGTACAGGCAGGCCTGCTTCCACCCCTCAGCCCAAAGCCCCTGCCAAGCAGGCACCCTGATGGGGTTGCCAGGGCCGATTCTCAGCTACCTGTAGGGGGCAGGCTGGCTTACTTTGTCCAGGACTGGAAGTCTCTGACATCAGACAAGTGGGTCCCGGAAGTAGTAAGCCAGGGACTGGTTCTCCGCTTCAAAAAATTTCCAAAGATGAGAACCAGATCCTTTCCACCTGCAAATCCACCAGAGGCACTTGCCCTAGAGGCAGAGGTCTCTTCCTTCCTGGCTCTCAGAGCTGTGGAAAGGGTTCCACCCCTACACCAGGGCAAAGGATTGTACTCCAGGTACTTCCTTACCCCAAAAAAGACAGGAGAATGGCGGCCCATCCTGGATCTCAAATATTTAAACAAGCACCTTTTAAAACCAAAATTCAAAATGGTGACTCTGGGAATTATTCTATCCTCTCTAAGGCCAGGGGACTGGCTAGCGTCCCTGGACCTCAAGGATGCCTACTTCCATATTCTCATCAGAAGCTCCCATCGAAAGTACCTCCGGTTCGAGCTGCCCTCAGGCCATTACCAGTTCAGAGCAGTGCCCTTTGGCCTCACCTGTGCTCCAAGGGTATTCACAAAATGCCTGGCAGTAGCAGTTGCTTCCCTAAGAAGGCAAAAAATTGCCATCTTCCCTTACCTGGACGACTGGCTCATAGTAGGCCAGTATCCAGACCAAGTCAAGTTACATCTACAGATAACTCAGCAACTGCTCACCTCTCTAGGTTTCCTTCTGAATCTTTCAAAGTCTGTTCTAGAGCCTGTCCAGCTCCTCACCTTCATAGGCGCAGAGCTGAACACAGAGAAAGCCAGAGCCTTCCTTCCTTTGGACAAGGCAAGGACCCTGGTCTCTCTGGCCTCCTCATTCACCCTGCAGGTCTCTCGACCAGCAAGGCATTTTCTACAGCTCCTGGGGCACATGGCTGCTTCTACAGCAGTAGTGCAGTGAGCAAGATTTCAGATGAGGGACATCCAGTTCCATTTGAGAGCCTTTTGGTCTCAAAGGAAAGACCCTCTAACCAAATTGATCCCAGTAACTCGAACCCTGATCCAAGTCCTACAGTGGTGGCAGGATCAGAGCAATCTGAGACAGGGGGTTCCCTTTGTCACTCAGTCTCACTCCTTAATTCTTACTACAGATGCATCCCTCTTGGGGTGGGGTGCTCACATGGGCGACCTCACTACCCAGGGATTGTGGTCCCCTCAGGAATCTCTGCTCCACATCAATCTGTTGGAACTCAGAGCAGTTTTTCTAGCACTTCAAGTTTTTTCCAAATCTGTTTAGAACAAAGTTGTACAGGTCAGAACAGACAACACCGCCACAGTGTGGTACATCAACAAGCAAGGAGGCGCTCTGTTTATGGCCTTGTGCACCGAAGCAATGAAGTTGTGGTCTCTGGCTTACTCCCTAAACACCTCCCTTACGGCAGTTCACCTCCCAGACGAGGACAATATCCTGGCAGATGCTCTCAGCAGGATTTCCCAGGGCCATCACGAATGGTCACTGGACCCCCTAATCCTGGAGGTAATATTTGCCAGATGGGGCACCCCGCAGATAGATCTGTTTGCAGCCCCAGAGAATCACCAACTTCCCCTTTTTTGCTGCAGGCCCCCAGTGTTGGGCTCAGTCCCTCTGGTTGCCTTAGTTCTCAATTGGGAAGGGAAGTTTCTCTGTGCTTTCCCCCCTTCCCTCTCCTGTTCAAAGTGTTAGTCAAAATCAGATCTCAATCCTGCAAGATGATCCCAATTGCTCCAGACTGGGCCAGGCAACCCTGGTATCCACTCCTACTGTCTTTAGCAGTCCATCTTCCCCTGTGTCTTCCCAGGAATCACAACCTGTTAACCTGTGCTTGGGGGAGGGTTTGGTACCGGAACCTCAAATCTCTCAATCTCAAGGCCTGGCTCTTGAAGAGTTAGAATTTGCTGATCTACACCTCTCCCAAGGTGTAATGGATATATTGAAGGCTTCTAGGAAACCTTCCACCAGGGCTACCTATAATTCCAAATGGAAGAGGTTTTCCATATGGTGCTCTGGGAAGCATATGTCCCCAGAATCTGCTGATTTACCCACAGTCCTGCATTATATGGTCCATTTAAATACCTTGGGGCTGAGACCAGCTACCCTAAAAGTACATTTGGCAGCTGTCTGCGTTTATTTCAGCAGGTAAACCCTCTTCTCTTTCAGCTCATCCTGTATTCTCCAAGTTTTTTAAGGGATTGCTTCACACCAACCCTCCATTCAGGGCCCCTGCCCCTGCCTGGGATCTTAATGTTTGCATTGCTCAGCTTATGCAACCTCCTTTTGAGCCCTTGTCTTCAGCAAAGCTTAAGTACTTGACTTGGACGACTGTGTTTTTGGTAGCCAAAGACGCATAAGTGAATTACAAGCTTTGTCAGTGGAGCCTGATTTTATCTTCTTTCATAGAGATAAGGTGGTCCTCAGGACTAACAGGAAGTTCTTGCCTAAGGTGGTTTCAGATTTCCACCTTAATCAATCTACAGTATATCTCTTCCAGTGTACTTCACTGACCATTCCTCCTCTGGCGAGAGGAGGCTGCACAGCTTAGATGTGAAGAGAGCCCTTAGTTACTACATAGAGCGTACCAAGGGTCACAGGTTTGACTCCCTCCAACTGTTCCTCACTTATGGTGAGGTTGGCAAAGGGAAACCTGCCACTAAAAGATCCATTGCCAGGTGGATTGTCTCTTGTATCCAATTTTGTTATGAAAAGCTGGGTAAGGGTCCTCCCTCAGGCCTGAGGGCTCACTCTACCAGAGGTACAGCTGCTTCCCTGGCTGCTGCCAGGGACATCCCTATTCTAGAGATATGTCAGGCAGCTACCTGGAAAACAGTTCACGCTTTTACCAAGCATTACTCCCTGGACATAAAGGCTAGGAGTGATGCTCGGTTTGGCACAGCTGTGCTTCAGAGCCTATTTCCTAAGTAGGTTCTGTCCCTCCTCCATGGAGGTACTGCTGTGTAGTCTCATACGTCATAATATAGCAAGACTTCATGTTGTTTGAAGAAAAATTACTCACCTTAGTAATGTTGTTTCTTCTAATGGAGTCTTGCTATTATGACCTCCCCCGCCTGTCCCTCTCAGAACCTCTGTTTTTGGGATGTGGGTGGGCAGTGCAGTGTTGGCACTTAGTAGATGCCCACCTAGTTGTTTTCACCCCTCCTTTTTTGGGGTGACTTGGTGTTGTGTTTTTCATTTTTTGGGTCTCCTGACTTGAGTCTTTGTTTTGGGACCAAAAAATGTGTTCTTATGTTTAGTAGCCAGTTGGCTAGTGTAGGTTTACAGCTTCCACACAGGACCTTAGTGAGTTTAGCTCGTAAAGATCTGACGGTTTGAGTTTGAAGAACAGACAGAGTTTCAACCGAGCTCGAGCTCAGCGTTCCATGCCTGGCATGGAAAGTTAACTCTTTCACCTCCGGAGCAGTTCGAAGGTTGGGACTCACTGCATATGTCATAATATAGCAAGACTCCGTTAGAAGAAACAACATTACTAAGGTGAGTAATTTTTTCTTAAGGGTATGGTGCTGTTCGGGGGTGATGTCAAGGACATCGTTACTGCCTGCAAGAGAAGGGCACTGCACTCAAGTCTGACTCCATGTACAGACCTCCTCAGGGGCAGCGATATCCCTTTCATAAGCGGAACCAACAAAAAACAAAACCACAGGGCAAATGGGCCAACAAGCATTGGGGCCCCTCTTGCAACCAGGACTCCCCCTACCGAAAAAGCCATGCTAGCCTCGGCTGCTGTGCTGCCCCACACCTTCTGACTTCTCGTGCCTCCCACTATCTCTGGAGGTCCCAGGGGAACCGGTAGACTCCATCTACGGGGTTGGGAGAGGATACCATCAGATGCTTGGGTGCTCCAGTTGATTTCGGCAGGACACTCAGTAGTGTTTCTACAGAAACCACCCTGAAGACCACCCCTCAAGTCGTCTTACTCCCCGGAACCTCTTCCTCTGGTCCTATAAGAAATCACCTCCCTTCTCTCGAAGGCGGTGATCGAACCAGTCCGCATTCACCTTTGGGGGAACGGGTTACTATTCCCATTTCTTTCTAGTTCCAAAGAAGACTGGAGACGTAAGGCCTATTGTATACCTCAGTTCCCTGAACATATTCGTGGAGTACAAACGCTTCAGAATGCTGTCCCTTCAGAGTCTTCTGCCACTTCTTTGGCAGGAACTGTGGCTGTGCGCTTTGGACATGCAGGATGCCTACCTGCATATCCCCATATGCCCTTCCCACTGCAAATTCCTCCGGTTATGTTTTCAGGGGGACTACTACCAATTCGTGGCCCTCCCATTTGGTCTTTCCTCGGCCCCTTGGGTTTTTACCAAACGCTTGTTTGTGCTATCGGCCCACCTGCGTACCTAGGGAGTTCAGATATTCCCATACCTGGACGATTGGCTCCTGGCGGCCCCATCCAGGGAGGAACTCCTGCACTCTCTGTTCCTTACCCTGCAGGTTTTCACCAGCCTGGGTATTGCCATCAGCCAGGCAAAGTCCCATTTGGTCCCCTGTCAACGCCTCCAGTTTATAGGGGCGATTCTAGACACGACCATCAGCAAAACCTTTCCGCTTCAGGACAGGGCGGACACCCTTCATACTCAAGTCCGCCTTCTGTCCAGTTGCAGAAGGGTCGGAGCCAGGTCGGTCCTTTGCCTCCTCTGGCTAATGGCGGCTGCCATTCCGACAGTCCCATGTGCTCTGCTTCATATGAGAATTTCTCAGTGGGACCAAACCCTGGACGACCTAGACCAAGAGGTACGAGTTTCCGATCCCATGATCTGGGACTTGCAGTGGTGGAAGGTACAAGAGAACCTTTGCCGGGGAGTTCCCTTCAACATCGAACACCCCCCCCCCAAGACGTTGATGACAGATGCGTCCGGTGAAGGCTGGGGAGCCCATCTTGGGTCTCACAGGACTCTGAGCAGCTGGTCCCAGTTCAGACAAAATTTGCACATAAATGTGCTCAAACTGAGAGCAGTCCTTTATACCCTCCAGGCTCTGCACTCCTTCGTCCTTTCCGGTCATCTCCTCATACAGACAGACAACATGTGTGTAGTCTGGTATCTCAGCAAGCAGGGAGGAACGTGTTCCTACTCCCTGTGCAGGGGAGCGATGAGAGTATGGAACTGGGCTACCCAGCACCACCTTCACTTGACAGCCATTCACTTTCCTGGAATGGAAACATGCTTGTAGACCACCTCAGTCTGTCCTCAGCCAGGGCCCATGAGTGGGAACTGGATCAAGAAGGGGGAACACCTCTGATAGACCTTTTCGCGTCTCCCCAAAATGCAAAACTTCCCGCCTTCTGCTTGCTCGCTGCAGGGTGACGCATTTTTGGGCAGGATGCTGCGTGTCTCGCTTGGGAGGGACAGATTTGTCTATGCCTTCCTTCCTATTATCTTACTTCCAAGGGTCCTGATCAAGCTCAGATCAGAGGGAGCACGAATGGACCTCATTGCTCCCTTCTTGCCCAGGCACGTTTGTTTCTCTTTTCTGCAAAAGTTCTCAGAAGAACCTCCACTTCCTCTGTTGCAACAGTTGTTGACCCAGGATCAGGGGACCCTTGTTCATTCAGGTCTCAGATCCCTTCATTTGCATGTATGACTTTGCAGACGTAGCTAAAGTCCACTTTGGGGTTTCTCTGCTCGCAGCAGACATTTTGGATTTTGGTAGAGGCCAAGAAAGCCTTCTACCAGGTCCACATGCGCCATGAAATGGAAGCGGTTTTCCATTTGGGCCGTGTCAAAGGCCTTCGAGCCTTTCTCATTTCCAGCCAATAGAGTCCTGGACTACATACGCCATCTCTTCGATCTGGGTCGCAGCCATTCCTTTTTAAAGGTTGACGTGGCAGCGATTTCAGCCTACCATATTCCCTTTGGAGACGGGACTTTAGCTCAGTTGGAAGTTTCTAAAACTTTCCTCAGGGGGCCCTCCATTTGGGCCCCCCCCCCATCTGCATTCCTGCTCCTCCTTGGGACTTGAATTTTATTCTAGAGAAGCTTACTGTGCCTCCATTCGAGCCGGTAGCCACAGGGAATTTATAGTTCCGTTTTTGGAAGAGACTCTTCCTAGTGGCCATTACTTCGGCTCGGCGAATTTACGAGCTTCAGGCCTTGATGTGTAAAATTCCGTACTTGATTTTTCACAAGGAATGTGTGGCTCTGCTGACCAACCCTAAGTTGGTCCCTAAGGTGGTGGCTGAATCTACACTGAATCAATTCATTGAGCTACCCGCTTTCTTTTCGCAACACTCCACTCAAGGGGAATACCTCTTGCATACTTTGGATGTTCGCAGAATACTGAGATATTAAACCACTAGGACTAAGACTCTGAGGAAAACTAACCAGCTTGTTGTCTCTTTTGCTTACAGAAGGGAAGGCAATGCTGTCTCACAGCAATGCCTATGAAAATGGTTGGCTCATTGTATCACTTTCTGTTATGACAAGTAGAACAAGACCCTGCCGGGTCAAGTCAGAGGTCACTCCACCAGAGGAGTAGCTGCCTCTGCGGCATGTTTTTCAAGAATGTGTCAGTGGCAGACATCTGTGCAGCCGCAACTTGGACTTCTGTCCATACCTTTACGAAACATTACAGTTTGGACATTGTCTCTCACCGTAGAGCAGGCTTTGGGTTGGCTGTGCTTCAAGGTCTTCCACCCCCCTAAGCTTCTTTGGCTCCATTTCTATGGGGGGAAATATCTTCTTCTCTCTCGTCTTGCTCTTTTGGCCCTTGGTGGGAAAGAACTGGAAGGCGGGCATGGGGAACCGCCCCTTTATACTGATGTCGCATGACGTTGGTCACCTGACATGGGGGCGGTCCCCTGCCAGAGACTGCTAGCTAGAAATTTTCCCATGGGTCTTGACACCTGGTGGGTCAGTTCCATATGTGAATACCTACTGCAAGAGCCTCTCTCGAAGATCTACTATTACAGTAAGTTCTTGCGTAACTGTACTTTGTGTTCACACCTTTCCCTTTCAGCAATCCTTTACAATATCACTGTTTGTCTTTTCCCACCCACAGCAATCTTTACAACTTTGCTTTAGCAGGCACAGACTTTTTAGTGACATCGGGATCCCCACACTCAGTTCAACAGATGCTTTCTTTTACTGACTCACCCATGTGTTGGGCTAAGTTGAAGAATGTAACCATGTTCCTGCTGGCTGCTGTTTTTCATTTCACCAGCTTAAAAGCTGGAATTTAGGAATCCACAGCAAGCTAGTTTGCAAGAGCCAAGGGCAGCACATCTGGGTTCGTGAGACGTGATCTCAGCGCTGTAGTCCTAGGTCCTCGTTAGTTCTCCGAGAGAGAGGTGTCCTGCCTTGCTTCAAACGTAAATGGCACCAGAGTAAAACAGGTTGGCAGGAAAGATGCAGTAGTGAAACTATCTTGTACGTGACAATGCGAGGGTACTGGTCATAAGCCAATACGATGCCTTTGCCTTCTGGCAGCAAGGTAACTGGCCTCTCGAAATAATGGTGTGAAAATTGCCTGCAGAAGGGGGAGAAAAAAAATCTGACAAAGACTACAGGTCACTTGGCTCGAACCAGCAGGGCACAGAGTGGTATACATCGCAGATTATCGGCTGGCAGTATTTGGTGATCTTACTTTGAGAAAAAGCTCTTGCAGCAGGTTACACCATAAGGACTGAAGCCGGCAGGCGCCAGGACCCCATGGAAATTTTCTAGCCAGCAGTATCCAGTGGGGACCACCCCTGACGTCGGCCCTGCCCCCGACGGCCATCATGCAAAAGGGGGCGGCCCCAAGAATCCCCAGGTTCTTTTTCCCGGCCGACTCATCAGCATTGGCCCCACGGACACCTTTCTTTTCGAACGACGACTTGAATTTCCAGCATTTATCTAAATGTCGGCATCTCCTACTGTTTTCCTCAGGACACCACTCCAAGTGTGCCTACGGCAAACAGATCCCTTTTAAGGATCTTCATTCGGCCTGTCTGCGGTGCCTAGGCCTGGAGCACGACACCAAGGCCTGCTTCTTTTGGCAGCAGTTTAACAGCCTCACCAGGATCCGCCGTTAGAAGGCACTTCAGGGGTTCCTGTTAGAAGACAGATTGAAAACTATGGGTAGAGACCCTGCCTCCAGAGGCGAGTCTTCCTCCAAGGCCCATAAACGCTGGGAAAAACACTGGGAGAAGGCCAGGTCCAGATCCCCGAAGCGGGTCTCGGACTCGCGCACCAGCTCAGGCTCCACGCGCTCAGACTGCTCACCCTCCAGGGCTCGCTTGCAGCCCCTTCCCGTTAAAGTTAGGACTTCAGACGGTTCTTCGGCTTCTCTCCATCCTCTCAAGACCTCCAGGACATCGGACCCTTCTCCAGCACCCTCCCGGGCTTCAACGAAGTCTGCTGACCGTCGTCGGTCCAAGTCCTCTTCAGTCTACTTCTTTTTCCTTGGACAGACGTCGGGAACTCAACGCCAGATTGGCCTCCCAGTGGACCTGATCCCCCTCCCAAGAAGACTAAGGACCTGACAGCCTTAAGCGGACGACAGATCCTAAGCAGGCTGCTGATCTTCTCCGGCCAAATGCCCGTCAGACCCAACGTCCGTTCAGCACCCGACGTCGGTCAAGCGACCTAAGGAGCCGACGACTGCCCTTCCTTCATCAGTTGATACCGGTCGCCGGGGTTCTTCCGAGGAGGATCTGACATTGCCTGATGACCAGGCGGGCGACAGTGAGGACGTCAGGCTTCCACGGGAACCTTCGCCAGAACTGGTGACGCCCTCTGACCTGACTCCTGATACCAGCGACAGTACTGACCCGACGCCAGGACCTTCGCCTTGTATGAGCATTCAAGAAGTAAAATATCTCTTCACCTTTCGGTGGGACACGATTAAAAAGGACGTGGTCCCAGTTAAACCTACCCTTCCTCCTTCTCCTCCCCAAGGTCCAGCAGGAAGACCCCCGACCCTCAAGGAGCCTACACCACCTCCTGGGGCAGATCGAGAGAAAGGAGAAGGCCCCTTCATGATCTCTCTCAGGGTCCCTCAGCTCCAAGTGACCCAGAGGAAGGAATCCCACTCCGCAGAGAGATTGTTCTAGACCGGATACTTCAGATACCTCCAGGTCTACTCCCATAAGCGTACCATCACCAGACCCACGAGACCTCCCCAGGTCACCTCCGGAAGATCCCTCTTTTTCTGAAATCATGAGGCACATCCAGGAGAATATGGGATGGGAAACGGAAAAACTAGATCCCAAATGACTGCACCTAGTTAGATACCTTCAGCAGAAAGCTCTTAAGCCTGTGGTGGTGCCACCCTTGGTGGACACCTTTGCGGACGTCACCAAGACCGCGTGGAAACGTCTGCATCCCCCCCCTGCTGTGCCGAAGAAGGCTGACTACCTGTAGAGGGCCCTTGTGGAGGACCCATATGTGGTGCAACAACCTCTGGCAGATTCAATGGTCATCACGGCCTTTCATGACCGGTCTCAGCGGTCGCAACATTTGAGCACACAGGCTCCGGACCAGGAATCCAAGCAATTGGATTCACTGGGTAGGCGCAAGTATGCGGCTACTATATGCTCCATCAGGTCGCTGAACTATCTGACACACATGATTCAGTTTCAGAACGCCCTGTGGGAACAGGGCCAGGACCTGGTTAAAGTCCTTCCGGATGGCGAACAGAAGGAGGAACTTCTCAACCTCCTTCACACCGGGTCAGATGTGGGAACCCAAGTCTTTAGAGCTGCCTATGATTTGGCCGACTCTGCGGCCAGGGGTGCATCCTCGGGTGTCTGTCTCCGGAGACACTCGTGGCTCCATGTCTCCGGATTTACCCCGGATGTCCAGAAAAATACCCTGGACATCCCCTACAACAGAGAGGTCCTGTTTGGTGAGGATTCCGAAAAGGTGATCACCAAATTACAGGATGCCAGGAAGGCGGTGAGGACTGTACAGACCATGTACAGGCCTAAGACTGGTTCCTTTCTTAGGAAACAGAATCGTTTTCGCAGCCAGCAGCAATGGCAGCAGCCACGTTCCGGCCAGCAGCAAAGGGGTAACTTGAACCGCAAGGCCCAGCCTAAGTCTTCCCCAAGCCAAGGTCAGAGATATACAAAACTGACCCAGCCTGCGGGAGGCAACGCCGCCACAGCATGACTCCTTCCCGGCCCCTGCCCCTGCCCCTCTTCTGGCTCAATGGGAAGAAAAGGTCGGGGGTCGCATCTTTCACCACCTTTCAGGATGGCTGATGATAACTGCCAGCCGGTGGGTCCTTCAGTTGGTCGAGAGAGGACACTCTATAGAATTCCTCTATCACCCACCGTCATGGCCTCCCCTGCTTTCCTGTTATTCGGGACAGCACGCACTGCTCATTCAGCAGGAGGTGCTAGCGCTTCTGGAAAAAGAAGCCATAGAGCACGTACCGTGGAACCAGAGAGGCGCAGGATACTATATCCATTTCTTTCTGGTTCCCAAAAAGACAGGGGACCTCTGTCCAATTCTGGACCTCAGTGGCCTGGTGCTTTACAAACGCTTTTGCATGGTGACTCTTCCAGGCTTAATTCCCATGCTCAAGCAGGCGCGCCTTCTTAGCGTCACTGGACATGCAGGATGCCTACCTGCACATACCGATAGCTTTGGCGCACAGAAAATTGTTGCACTTTGAGTTTCTGGGTCGCCATTATCAGTTCCGAGCCCTCCCTTTCGGGCAGCCTTCAGCACCTCGGGTATTCATGAAGTGCATGGCAGTTGTAGCGGCGGCTCTCAGGAGACAAGGCCACTACATGTTCCCCTTCCTGGACGACTGGCTCTTCATGGCCCCCTCTTGGGAGGCCCTGATGTCTGCAATCCACTGTACTCATTCCCTCTTTGGGTCCTTGGGCATCATTATTAATTGGGAGAAGTCACATCTGGTGCCGTCTCAGAGACCGCAGTTCATAGATGCAGTCCTGGACACTATCCAGGGGAAAGCCTTTCTGCCCCAGGACAGAGCGGAGCACATCAGATCCCTCATAAGTGATATCTTGGCAAAGACCGTCCCAGCAACACTGATCCTTTGCCTGCTCGGACACATGGCTGCGGCCATTGCAACAGTTCCTTTAGCCCATTTCCATATGCGGGTGACCCAGTGGATGTTACGGATGCAGTGGGATCAGAAGCAAGACCATCTGCAGCTTCCAATCAGGATCATGAATGCTGTCATCCGGGATTGGCAATGGTGGCTCGACCCAGAGCACCTGTCATTGGGAGTCTCCTTTGTTGTGCCATGTCCGGTTGTGACACTCTCCACGGACGCTTCGGGGTCCGGTTGGGGAGTGCACCTTGACGGTGTTGGGTCTCGGGGGCTCGTGGACGTCCTAGGAAGCTCATCTTCATATAAACATTTTGGAGATGAGAGCGGTCCTTTATGCCTTGCAGGCCATCCAGTTGGAGATTACACTGGGTGCTCTGCTGCTACAAACAGACAATACCGCGGTGATGTATTACCTCAACAAACAAGGAGGCACTCACTCCTACCCTCTCTTCAGGGAGGCCATGAGGGTATGGGATTGGGTACTGCAACACGGCACAAACCTTACTGCTGTGCATGGCCCAGGGGTGGACAGTGTTATCGCAGACAGTCTGAGCCGATCTCAGGCCAGCGTCCACGAATGGGAACTACTCCAAGAGGTCGTAGAGGATCTGTTTTACAGATGGGGGACACCAGAGTTAGACCTTTTCACGTCCCCATCCAACGCAAAACTGCCCAATTTCTGCTTGCTAGATCCAGGGCCTGTTGTTTTCTGGCGAGGCGCGTTGTCCCTCTCCTGGGCGGGCAGATTCCTCTATGCATTTCCTCCCTTCCTGTTGATCCAGAGGGTTCTTCTGAAACTCCACAGAGAGCAGGCGACGCTGACATTAATCACGCCCTTTTGGCCCAGGCAGATTTGGTTCCCTCTGCTGTACCAGCTTTCTCAGGAACCGCTGGTACCTCTTCCAATCAGCTCTCACTTATTGTCCCAGGAGGCAGGATCCTTGGTCCATCCGAACCTTCGCTTTCTGAACCTGCATGCCTGGCTCCTAGGGACATAGAACATCTGCTACCTGTTGCGAGACCCTGTAACGCATGACTGCTAACGGCTGCTAGAAAACCAGCCACTCATGCCACGATGCCATGAAATGGCGTATATTTTGTCTCTGGACTAACGGACAGGGACTCTCCCCACTGGATTGTTCTGAGGGTTCGGTATTATACTATCTCCTGTCACTTTTTCAGGCAGACTTGACCTATTCCTTGATCAAAGTACACCTCTGTGCCATCTCTGCCTATCACATTCCTGTAGGCCTACGGTCCATATCCCAGTTGGAAACCACACTTGCCTTTTTGAGAGGCGTTCTCCACCGTAGGCCTCCGATTAAGGACCCCATTCCTCTGTGGGACCTACCCTTCGTCCTGGAGCAGCTTACACTGCCACCTTTTGAACCAGCCACGGATTGCGAGCTACGTCTTCTTGCATGGAAGACGTTATTTTTGGTTGCTCTTACATCGGCCAGAAGGATTTTTGAGCTACACGCACTTATGTGCAAAGAGCCTTATTTGTGTGTTTTTTTTTTTTTTTTTTTTCAGCAGAACAGGGTGTCCCTAAGGACAAATCCAAAATTTCTGCCTAAGGTGGTCTCAGCCCTTACCCTTAATCAGGATATCAACCTACCAGTGTACTTTCCTAAATACTCCAGTAGAGGAGAGGCCTTGATGCACACTCTCTACGTGCATAGGTGTCTAAGATACTACCTTACCAGAACCAGGCAACACCATAAATCTAATCAGCTTTTTGTTTCCTTCGCTCATAGGATGCTGGGTGCTCTGGTCTCTAAGCAGTCTCTTTCTAGATGGCTTATGCATTGCATCACGTTCTGTTACCAAAAATGCAACAAGTCCCTACTGGGCTTGGTGAAGGGACATTCCACAAGGGGGGTGGCTAGTTCCTTTGCTGCTTTGAAGAACGTGTCTACCTCAGCCATCTGCATAGCAGCTACTTGGAGCACCGTGCACACCTTTATCAGGCATTATAGCGTGGACGTTGCTTCACGGCGAAGAGCTGGTTCTAGGGACGTGGATATGTTGTTCATCAGCACTGTCTGGCAGGTTCCTTTCCGCTTTAAATCTTGTCAGAAGGTCTTCAGGCTGGCTCCTCCCACCCACCCGGGTGGCAAAACTCTCTGCTCTGCCCCATGACGCCAGTTCTTCCTTACCGCTTGGCAGCTCAGGTTCCCTCCTTTGCGCTCTGCGTTTTAGGCCTGGATCCAAATTCTTCGGTTAATCCGAAACTTATTTTAAAATTTACAAGATTCTGGTCTTTATCTTCCCTTGTGGCTGCGATGGACAAATCGACTCTCGGATTACGTCGGTGCCCCTGTGGGCAGAAGATGTCCCAGACCGATCCGCACTCCATGTGTGTTTATTGCTTTGGACTCGGCCATGACCCACAGGCTTGTGAGTTGTGCAGATGCTTTTCTGCTTTGGTCTTGGAGGACTGCGCTGCCCGATTACTGTTGGGGCGACCTGAGAAACGTTATCCTCCGGTTAAATCGAAGGAGGCCCGTTGGGCAGTGTCCGCGGCTGCGGGCTCGGCTGAACAGCTGGAGCAGATGATCGCCCTTGAGGAGGTGGCGGCTCAGGCCGCATCATCATCATTCTCGGTCAAGGCATTTATCCCGCTGTCCTTGGAATCCTCCTACTTAGCTTCTTTCACAGAGCTTTGCCAATCCCTCTCCACCAAGGGAGAAGAGCCTTTGGGACATTCCTCTCAGTCCAAAAAGAGGGACTCCAAAGGTTAAGTCCAACCGTCAATGTTCGTGGGAGCGGGAGAGGTCCCCTTCCTCGGATAGTTGACGCTCTACTTTGGTCGAGGTTGCGACTAAGGCCGCTGGCTTCATGGTGTCCCCGTCAAGTCAGCCGGTTATGACACACATTGACGCAGTTGAGATTTTTCTCGACCCGTCGGACAGGCTGTCGACCGGAGAAGCCGACAGCCCTTCTTCACCGGTTACCCCGGTGGAAACCAAGGACTTTCCTGTGCTGGAGTCCCCGATTAAGTTCCTTGAACCGAGGGAGGAGCGGGTTTCCCCCACCCCCTCTTAGACCCACCCTCGGAAACACCGAAGGTCTCGGTCTAGGACCTCTTCCCGGTCCAGCCGATCCTGCCGACATCGGTGGTCTTGGTTTCTGCACCGTGGAAAGTGGCGGCACCGCTCATCCTCGTCATCATCCTCTTCGTAGGATAGGCTCCGGCGCAAATTGTGTCGGCGCTACGAGGATCTAATGTGGCAGCACCTCCTTTTGACCGGGAATAAGCAGACTCTTGTCACCTTCCCCGGCCATTAAGTGGCTGTCACCGGAGGGACCGAAACAATTCCTCGTAGTGGTTGAGGAGCCGAAGCCTGCACCAGCTGTGCCACTCAATGTGGTGGAACCTCCGCCTCCACTACCGAAGAATGGGGCCCTGACCGAGCATACTTTGGTCGGGTCAGGGTTGGCCCCATAGGTTGTCGGTCACCCTCACTCCTGATCGACCTCGACAGGTGGAGGGTGGCTCAGGCGCTTGGCAGCTGTTTGCAGACTCCTCGGAGTCTGACGATGGCTCTTTGTTCTCCAGGCCGCTTGACTTGTAGTCCACTGGGGGTCAGTCGGTGACCGAGAGCTCATCTTCGTTTCTGGGAATGCTTCAGCTCATCTTGGAGTCCACTGGGATGAAGCTCGAAGCCGTTTCAAAACGGGCCAAGTATCCCCTCACTGAGATACTGGACTGATGGGATTCTCCCTCTAAGGCCTTCCTGGTGGCCGAAGCCATTATTGGCCCTGCCCTGGAGCTATGGCAGCGGCCAGCTTCTTGTGCAGCACCTTCGGCCAGGATGGCTCGTTCCCTCCGGTTCACTCTCCGGTTTTTCGGAGCACCCCTCTGCAGAGGGGCTCGTGACCGATGGTGTTTTCCGGCGTTCCGGGAACGCTCGGGACGTGGACAAGCCTCCTGACAAGGAGTCCAAGAAGTTGGACTACTCCTGGCGGAAAGTTTGTTGCCTTTCTTCCTAGGCCTTCGTCAGGTCAGCTCGGCCGTCCTGATGGCACACTTTTCACACGCCCTTTTGGGCTCACTGGATGAGGCGATTCCTCATCTCCTGGCTGACCTCCAAACTACGGTGAAGCAGGTGCGGGTTCAGGGAAGGGCGGTGGCCAAACAGCAGCTCCAGACTTCTCTGGACATCGCTGACTCGTGTGCCCGGTCGGTAGCGGTGCGCGGTGTGCGCGCCCAGGGAGCTTGGTCATGGACTTCCACCTTCGCGGGCAGATACCCAGCACAAGCTGGCAGACATTCCCTCCTGGGCACCGACTGTTCGGGTCCCGGCCGAGGGGCATCTTCAGCGGATCGAGAAGTCCAGTGCCACCTTGGACTCTGTCACGTCTGCCCAGAAGGACAAAGGCCGCCAGCAGCAGTGTAAGCCCTTTCGTCCTTCAGCCCCTGCGGCACGTCCGGCCCATTGACACCAGCATCAGGGCCAGCAGGCTTGCCTTGGCACCCCAAAGCCAAGCCTGCTACTTCCTCCAACAGGAAGCCGGGAGGGAAGGGTCCAGGAGGCCTCTCGGCCGGTCCTTCCTCCAAGCCTGCCCAGTGACTAGTTGAGTGGTGTCACCCTCAACCTCCGTCCTCCTCCCCGGGTCCCCCCAGTCTGGCCACTCCTTTCCGCCTGATCCGATATTGCCACTCGGACTGCTGGGTGCTGAAGTGGTAGGAAAGGGTCTGCCTCTGAATTCGAGGGCTGTCGCTCCACGGGAGTACGGGTTCTGAAGTCTCTCTGTCGGCCCATCGAGCCTGACATTGCCTGCTCCTTCAGGAGGAGTGATCAGGGAGGTGGTGGATCTTCCATCAGACCCAGGGTTTGTGTCCAGGTACTTTCTGGTCCCAAAACGGACGGGGGGGCTGGAGCCCCATTCTAGATCTACACGACCTGAACAAGTTCCTAAGGTCTCGAACCTTCAGGATGGTCACTCTGGCTCAGATCATCCCATCCTTGGAACGAGGCATGTGGTTCTGTTCTCTGGACCATCAGGACATGTTCTTTCATGTGCCAATCCGTCCGTCCCACCAGCGGTTCCTCCGCTTCAGAGTGGAGGGATCCCTTTTTGAGTTCTGGGCCATTTCCTTTGGCCTCTCTCCAGTTCCCACGGTCTTCACTAAATGCATGGCAGTGGTGACAGCATTCCTGCGGCACTGAGGGGTCCGGATGTACCCTTACCTGGATGACTGGTTGATTGCAGCCTCCTCCAAGTCGGTGGTGGAGCGGTCCAGGGATCTGGCCCTCCAGGTCTGCTCTCAGATTGGCCTCCTCATCAGCGAGGCCAAATCGGAACTCATGCCAACGCAGGTGATTCAGTTAATCAGGGCAGAGCTCACTCTCTTCGAGCCAGAGCACGGCTCCCGTCGGACAGGGCCGAGGTTCTTTCCTCCTTTGCCCAGTCATTTCTGGTTGGGCAGTTGCACCCTGCCTGGGACTTCCTGTGCCTCCTGGGCCTCATGGTGGCCTGCACCAGCGTGGTTCGTTGGTACATGCGTCCCCTGCAATGGGGGCTGGCTCGCCAGTGGTCACAACGATCCAGTCCTCTGGACCAGCCAGTGATAGTGACCCAGGAGATGGGGAACGCTCTTCAGTGGTGGATCGTTCCAGCTCATCTGCAGGAGGGTATCCCGTTTTTCTGCCCAGAGCCGACGGTCACTCTAACGGCCAACGCCTCTCTGTTGGGTTGGGGTGCTCATCTGGGGGAGCTCAGAGCTTACAGCCTCTGGTCCCCTCAGGAGTCTCGATGCCACATCAACCTGCTGGAGCTTCGAGCAGTCCGACTAGCCCTCACCGCCTTCGCTCCGTTTGTACGGGGTCAAGTGGTTCAGGTCCAGACAGACACCACGCCCATGTACTACCTAAACCGCCAGGGCGGGACGCGCTCTTTGTCTCTGTGCAAAGAGGCTCTCTGCACTTGGTCTCTTGTGGGCAGACTGGAGGCGGATCTCCTAGTCATTCATGTGGCGGGAGCCTCCAACACTCTGGCTGATGCCCTCAGCCTGATAGGTGCTGCATCTCACAAGTGATCTCTCCTGCCGGAGGTAGTACACAATCTGTTCTCCCACTGGGGCACACCTCAGGTGGACCTGTTTGCCTCCAGGGAGAATGCGAAGCTGAGGCTGTTTCATTCCCGCCCCCTCAGCAGGGCTTGTTGCAGGGGGATGCCTTCTCGAGGCCGTGGACCCCGGGCCTCTTCTACGCCTTTCCGCCATTTCCCTTGATCCACAAGGTGCTTCTGAAGGCGAGGAGGGACAAGGCGCAAGTGATTCTGGTAGCCCCAGACTGGCCCCATCAGTTCTGGTATCCAGATCTCCTCAGCCTCAGCTCCAGGCTCCCGAGACTGCTTTCAGTCCGCCCGGACCTGATCTCAGTCAACCAGGGGAAGGTACTCCACCCAGCCCTTCAATCCCTGCACCTGACAGCTTGGTTCCTGAGCGGCTAGAGTTCCAGGCCTTTGGTCTTTCCGACGAGGTCCTCAACGTTGTTGAGGCATCCCATAAGAAGTCGACCAGAAAATGCAATGCCTTCAAATGGAAGAGATTCTCCATTTGGTGTCAGGATAAGGGGTTGGACTCTTCCTCCTGTTCCTTGGCCAACATTCTAGACTACCTGTGGTCCCTTTCTCAGCTAGGGCTTCAGTCGACGACCCTTAAGGTGCACCTGGCAGCCATCTCTGCTTACCAGGCGCGGGCCGGAAAGCAGTCGATGGCACAGGAAAAGGTGGTCGAGTGCTTTTTGAAAGGCCTTGATCACATGTCCCCTCTGGTGCGAGAACCTCCACCTCCATGGGATCTACTGCTGGTATTGGCTAAGCTCATGGGCAAGCTGTTCGAACCGATGCACAGGTGCGATATCTCCCACCTGTCCTGGAAGACTGCCGCCTTTGTGGCTATTACGTCAGCCAGAAGGATGGGAGAACTGGGTGGGTGGGTGGTGTCAGAGTTTCACCTTAACCAGGTGTCGACTCTGCCGGTGTTCTACCCCAGTCACACCTTGGACGCCGAATATAGGCTCCATACTTTGGACCCTAGAAGAGCGCTCTCTTGTTGGTGGGCATGGAACCTTCCAGAGGGATAAGAGCTCATTCTTCCCACCGTACCGCTGCTTTCAGGGACGTCCCTATCCAGGAAATCTGCAGGGCTGCTACCTGGAAATCAGCACACACTTTCATTACCCACTGTCACATCGACCTTGAGTCACGCCGGGTTGCTGGTTTTGGGACCTCGGTTCTCCAGTCCTTATTTCCCAAGTAGAGGGTGCGCACTTTGCCTCCCTCCTCCCGGAGAACTGCTAGGAGTCTGCCAGTAAGTGTGGATTGAACAACATATCCACGTCCCTAGAAATACAGGTTACTCACCTTTAACAGGAGTTCTAAGAGTGGTATATGTTGTTCATCCACACAACCCACCTGACCTCCCCCGGCTTTGACGCACAACCTGGCTTCCAGTGGGCTAGATCTGGCGTCATGGGGCGGAGCCGAGAGTTTTACCACCTGGGTGGGAGGGGGGAGCCAGCTTCAGGACCTTCCAGCAAGATTTAAAGCGGCAAGGAACCTGCCAGTAAGTGTGGATGAACAACATATACCACTCGTAGAACTCCTGTTACAGGTGAGTAACCTGTATTTTTGGTCTAGCAGTCCTTCAGGGACTACTGTCCTAGGCTCCAGTTAAACTGATGATCTCTCCCTTGCCTCCTTCCATTTGAGGGGGATTTCCAGTATTGCTTGGTAATCAGTCTTCATGGTGTAACCTGCTGCAAGAGCTGTTTCTCGAGTAAGATAGTACAGTTACATAAGAACTTACGTAACAGTACAGCTCGAACTTTGCTCTTACAACAAATGAACTTCTTCCCAACCCCTCTGGCGGTAGAGTTGTTCCATTGTTTACTATCTAGGATTCAATGTTAACATCTCCCTGCCACTTACCTTCTTTGAAGGTGGATCCTCAGTCTCCACTTCTGATGTCATCTAGCTGCCGGATGTCTCCGGTGAGAGAACTGGGAATTCTCGGGGACCGTCCCCTTTTGTACGATGCCTGACATCGGGGGCGGTCCCTGCTGGATACTGCAAGCTAGAACATTTTCGTGGGGCCCTGGCGCCTGCTGGCTTTAGTCCTTATGGTGTAACCTGCTACAAGAACTGTTCTTGAAGATCTACTGTTACGGTAGATTCTTGCACAACTGTACTTTCCATGCATGATTTTTGGTGTGCGTGGAACACCAAATAGTGGTGAAGTTCGAGCCCTGACACTATGGACTCTCCCACTGCTGCAGCGCTCCTCTGATGTCAGCTGCAAGGGATTCTGGGATTTGTACTTAATAGCAAATGTCAGCAAAGGTAGTCTGATACAGATTGTTGGAAGTAATAAAAATGTTTTTGCACACAAAGTGCAAATTGCGACCAACTCCATAATTATTTGAAAGGCATAAAATAAGTGAGTTCGCATCGCAATTTGTGACCCAAGAATCTGGAAACCTGAGTCAGTTTCCAGCTTGATTAGCAGTGGATGCTAATCATAGTTCTGGCTGTCCCCCGTATTTATTTATTTTTTTTACCTTCCCTGGTGTCCAGTGGCGCCCCCCACCCTCCCCAAATCAGTTGCCAGCCCTTTGTTTCCCTCATGACATCTAGTGCCTCCTCCTTCCACTGATTGCTTTCCCCTGTAAGGAGTTTTACCCCTGGTATCTAGTGGACCTCCCCAAATCCGATCGCTGTCCCTGTTGTTGTGAGGTTCCCTGGTGTTTAGTGGCACCCCCCACCATCCCATCGCTTTCCATTTTTGTCCTGTTGATTTTTTTTTTTTTTATTTAACCCTGTGCAAAAAAAAAAAAAAGTCCCATCACTGATCACGCCCGTTCTCCCACTTGACCACCCACTATGCACCCACCTCCCCACATCCTCCTCGACACCCCCACAGACCGTCACTCACCTGAACAAGTTCCAGGTTCGTGATACGCGCTCCTGATCAAAGACTCATCTTGCTGCTGGAACCGGTGACTGCAGTATGAAAAACTAAGGTGATTGCAGTCCTGTGTATTCAATGGGAGTTTCGACTTTGGTGCATAACTGTCACTTTTTTAGAGATTGACCCCAACTTTTTAACATAGCCTTTTGGGGACCCCACCTCATGAACAATCTAACTGTCATTAATCAGCTTCTGCCTGAAAGGTGATTTTGCAGTCGCTTGGCAAATTCACATTTCAGGCAGGATTTGTGTAATGACAGTCCTGTTGTTCTTGAGGTGGGGTCATATGAAAGTTTGGGGTCAAAATATGAAAAAAAAAATGGCAGTTATGACCATTTGTTGCAATTTCTCTACGTGCCCTCGTAACTTTGGAATTTTTAAATATTTTGACCCCAGATTTTCAACATAGTTATTGCCTCTCCTCATGTATGTCACAGCTGTTATTTTTCAAATCCTGGCAAAAATGGCTAGGCCCTGAATCAGCATGGCTGCTTAGACTCATAGCTCTGTAGATATTCGGACTAAATCCGGTGATATATAAGGAAGGGTATTAGGAGTGAGATGAGTCTCTTTGCGGATAACTCAAACCTGGGGGCGGTGGTGGATGGGGAGGGTGACCCTACAGGGTGACCTGGAGGCTCTGGAAAGGTGGTCTAGAAAGCGGAAGCTGAGGTTCAATGCAGGGAAATGCAAGGTACTGCTCCTGGGAGCCAGAAACCCGGGCCAAGTGTACACCCTCGGCGGGGGGAGGGGATGCTACAAGTCTCTGGCAGAGAGGGACCTGGAGGTGGTGGTGGATGTCGATATGAACAACTCGGAGACTTGTAGGAGGGCAGCGGCAAAGGCCAATAGGATGCTTGGATGCATCGCTAGGGGGCTCACCTCCAGAAGGAGGGAAGTGATACTCCCACTGTATAACTGCTTGGTGAGGCAGCACCTCGAATAGTGCGTGCAGTTTTGGAGGCCACATTTAAAGAGGGACATTGAACTCCTGGAGAGGGTCCAGAGGAGGGCAACCAAAATGATTTGGGGCTTGGTCGATAGGACCTATGGGAAGAGGCTCGAAGAGCTAAATTATGTGCGCATTGGAAGAGAGAAGGGACTGGGGGGACATGATGGAGGTCTTCAGGTACATGAAGGGGATAAATAGGGGAGGAGCAATCGGGGTGCTCTGAAGGAAGGGGGGCAACTAGAGGGTATGGGTGGAAGCCGGGGAGGGGGTTCAGGGGAGAAAGGAGGAGGTGCTACTTCACTGAGAGAGAGTAGTGGAGCCATGGAATGCGCTGCTCAGGGGGCTGGTGGAGGTAGAAACGGTGGACGGGTTCAAGAGGGGTGGGACAGGTACAGTGGAAGGGTTCTGGAAGCAAAAACCAGTGCAGCGAGAATATCCGGGACTGGGAAGGGAGAAACCAGAGAGGGAGAGGGGGGCAGCAAGGTCAGCTCCCAGGGTGGGGGCTGACCAAATGAGCAGACACAAAAGACAGTTAGGCCTGTTCTGCTGACATTTTAGTATGTTATTATATCCGTCAGTTAGGGGAGATTTTTTAGATTCCGAGGAAGCAAGATAAGGGACAAGAACCAGTCTAGTACTTGGCAAGCACTTCTTTTTACTGGAGAGCTGTGGATTCATTTGAAGTGTCTGAGAGCTGCTAAAGCCCTGCATCATGGCCTCCTCTTTCCCCCAATGGCGACTCTGGAAGAATGGAGCAAATGTTTGCCCAGCTGCTCAGCCAAATGGCACAAATGACTGCTGCAATAAATAAATAATACCCAGGCTTTACAAAGCATTCAAATTCACCTGTTTCAATTGGAGCATTGACTCAACTCAAGATGAACAACTCTGAGACTTGTAGGAGGGCAGCAGCCAAGGCCAACAGGATGCTGGGATGCATCGCTAGGGGGATCACCTCCAGAAGGAGGGAAGTGATACTCCCTCTGTATAACTGCTTGGTGAGGCCACACCTCGAGTACGGTGTGCAGTTTTGGAGGCCACACTTAAAGAGGGACATTAACTCCTGGAGAGGGTCCAGAGGAGGGCAACCAAAATGATTTGGGACTTGGGGGACAGGACCTATGGGGAGAGGCTCGAAGAGCTAAATATGTACACATTGGAAGAGAGAAGGGACCGGGGAAACATGGAGGTCTTCAGGTACATGAAGGGGATAAATAGGGGAGGAGCAGTCGGGTGCTCCGAAGGAAGGGGGGGCAACTAGAGGGCATGGGTGGAAGCTGGAGGGGGGAAGATTCAGGAGAGAAAGGAGGAGGGTGCTACTTCACTGAGAGGGTGGTGGAGCCATGGAATGTGCTGCCCAGGGGGCTGGTGGAGGGGTTCAAGAGGGGGTGGGACAGGTACAGGGGAAGGGTTCTGGAAGCAAAATCCAGTGCAGCGAGAATATCCGGAACTGGGAAGGGAGAAGCCAGAGAAGGCGAGGGGGGCAGCAAGGTCAGCTTCCAGGGTGGGGGCTGACCAAACGAGCAGACATAAAAGACCGTTAGGCCTATTCTGCTCGCATTTTAGTATGTAAGTAACTCCCACAATACTGCCATGAATGAAATGTTATCCACCTTGAGAGAGCAAGCTAAATCTATCCATGCTCTTCAGGATAAGGTGGATGATTTGAAAAATCAAAGCCGCCGCAACAATTTGAGACTAGTGGGCTTCCCAGAAGGAGTTGAGCATAGGGACTCAATCAGCTTCCTTCAGCAGGTTCTACCTCCACTGTTTGGTCTGACCATGGATACATCACTTCAAATTGAGCAGTCACACCCGTTCTCTGGCGCCTCTCCTCCGCCATGGAGAAAGGCCCCGCCCTCTTCTGGCTCACTTCCTAGACTTTAGGCAGAAGGAAGCAATTGCCACAGCGGCCAGAGTCAAGGGGCAGCTACCCTGGAAGGGTAATCTCATCCAGATTTTCGAGGATTACTCTAAGGACCTTTTGGAGCGTAGGAAAGCCTGTATGGAGGCCCGTCGCATTCTGCACAAAGTTAATTTACCCTTCTCACTCTGGTATCGTGCGACCATGCGGGTGATGCAGAACGTAGCCCCCTTAATGTTTACGCAGCCAGAGAACCTAATGGACTTTCTAAGGAAAACCTACTCGGCAGAATTTTGGGACCATAGAAGCCCTTACAGTGTGCAGTACTCTACTTCAGCAGACAGTATGGACCTCCGGAGCTTCTCCTTCACTCTGCAACAGCCTAATCCTTCTTGGATTCAGATGTTCGAGGGATCGCTGCCCCCACGCACCAAAAAAAGCAAACCTCACCTAGACACGATCGTCGAAACCACCCGACAGAGAGGAATAGGCCGCCTAGCACAGTGAGCGCTGCTGCTAGTGACGCAGAAGATAATACCACACTTCAGGTCTTCTATATTCCTAATCACTATGCAGCCTTACCGCAGGATTCTACAGAGGACCCGGAGCTCACCGATATGACAGTGGCTCCACAAGAAGAATCACACCACCAGAACACGGCACACCATGCTTCTTCATGGGTACAGATCGCGGCTGAGGGCTTAATGAAATTGGGAGACCCCCTCCACTATTTGCTTGCCCTCACAACCACAGCAACTGATCGTGATGAGCAGCCCCCACCATTCAAAGGACACACCACCCGCGAAAGCTGCAAACCAGACCTGACCCCACATCCAATACGTGTGCTTTTCTTATGTTTATCTTGGACTGGAGGGAGGTTCTGAAATAATGGGGGGCAGCTTGCTAAGCAGTTGCCACATTTGCCTTGTGTAGGTGACCTTAGGGCCTTTCTTTCGGGCCCCCCGACAGTGAGGTGATCATCATCAACCTGGACTGACGTTGCAGGACTTCTGCCACAGAGGAGCTAGCTAGCTAGCCATGACAGCACCTCAAATAAAGCAGACTAATTTTCCTCAGTTGCTCTCTTGTTGTTTTAATCTGGGGTGTAACTGCTTGACGATATTCTGGGGAGTCCAAATGAAGGTCTCCTAGACTATGCTTTATTTAAACTACATTTTGCAAGGATCTTGTGGGAATAATAATGTGAATAACAAATCTGGTCAACAATAGCCCCTCAATCCCCCTCTTTTTTTTCTGTTTTTCTCTGTTTGTTTTTCATGAGCAGCATGTCAGGCGAACTGAGCACTTTGAGGCACTGTAGCTTTTGGCCAGAAACCTCCCCAACATGACTGCAGACTCACTAAGGGTCTGGGGTCTGTCACAGGTACAAAATTTGAAACCCTGTGTGATGGTAATACCCACCCCGCTCTAATATCCCAGGTTTCTCCTCTCCTTTCTACTGTACCACAAAAGTAGCAGCACCCCTACCCCACCCGGGCGACCATTCCAGCATATCTCAAGGGGCTACCTTTTCACATTTTTCCGTTACCCCTTTCTATGCTGCTGTTTAAGCTTTTGTATGAGTACTTGATAACAGTGATTGTAATACTGTAACTGTAATATCACCTTGCAGGACCGGGTTGTACCATGTCTTTCTCCCAGCCCTTGTATAATATCTGGAACTTTTGGATTTGGGAGCCTAAGTGCCATTCATGCCATGCCCTGCCCTTCCTTGCCTCTGCTTATGTTTTGCCCACAGAGCTGCCCAACTTATTCTGTTGTTCCACTTCTCTCTCCCAATATCAGCCCTGAGCACTCCTGTCGCAGTTTGTAGTGGGAGATGGCTGCCCCTGGCTGACCTTTGGAGTTGGCTGTGTTATCCCCCATGGGAGATGGGGGTGACCTTGGCGGCTTTTTTGCAGGTACTCTGCCTCTAGAGCTCCCCATCATAATCACCTTGTTCATTACTGCAAACTTGTTACATCTGCTACACAGGGCCATTTGCCCTTTTGATAAAGTTAATGTTCTAGTTATGGACCAGGCAATAGGACAAGTGTGGAGAGCTCCACTGATAGCACTTCTGAAATATTCGCAAATAGTGTGTACTGGTGGTTCTATACTGTTTAGGATGCTGGATCCTATTGCAGCCACTTCCCCTGATTTTATATTGCCCCTCAATAAAATGTGCTGTGCCATACATGACCATGGGTGACATACACGGGTACACCTGGAACGTGCGGGGCCTCAACACCCCCGTAAAACGAAAACAGATGCTGTCCCACCTAAAGACTACGGGTGGGTTTGGCTTTCCTGCAAGAAACTAAGCTAACTAGTCGGGATCATGACAAGTTAACTAGGAATTGGGTGGGTCGGGTAATCTTTCTCCGCTGCCATGGAAAAAAAGGGGCATGGCAATCCTTTTACATAAAAATCTTAAATGGACCCCCACATAGATAAAGCATGACAGCCAGGGGAGTTGGATCCTGGCTCCCATGGATACGCCAGATGGACCACTCGTTCTAGGCAACATATACGGCCTGAACGATTACTCCCCAGAGATATTTCATGAAATCACTCAGGCATTAGGATCTATTGCATAGGCATCCACACCTGTCATTCTAGAAGGGGACTTGAATGTGCCACTGGATCTCCAGGTGGACCAGAGCTGCTCCATCCAGGACCATCACCCCAAAGCATGACCGTCTTTAAAACATCTGGGGCTTCTGGACATCTGGAGAATACTCCACCCCAGAGAACGGGACTACATCTTTTCCTCCCTGGTACATGGCTCTCACAGCTGGCTAGATTATTGGTTGGTCACGGCAGGCATTGTGCAAGCAACGATTAGTACAGAGATTATGCCAGTGGTCATCTTAGACCACTCTCCGGTCCACCTTCATGTTCTGTGGGGCCCTCAGATGCCTCCCTGTTCAGCATGGAAGCTGGACCCTCTGCTTCTTAGAGACCCCCCTTGGCTGCGTTCTGAGGTGGCCCACTTCCTCTCAAACAGTCCCGATAGTAGACACCTCACCGGGCACCACCTGGGAGGCCCTTAAAGCCAACCTGAGAGGGGCCATTATGGGTTTTGCAGCCAGATGTAGATGAAGAGGGAACATGCTTACTTCCCTGGAAGCTCAGCTAAAGGTGCTCGAAACGGAGTGCAGATAAACTCCGAACTTTAGTCCGCACTCCCCCCCCCCAGTCCAATATTATCAAGCATCGAGTGGAAATCAATGACCTCTTAGCTCATAAAGCGAGGTCACCATTCATCCACGTACACAAATTCGGGGAGTTGCTGGCTTACAGATTGTGAAAACAGGCTGAGAGGTATATACCTGGTTTACAGGATCACTCAGGGAGGACTTGTACAGAACCGACACAAGTTAATAAAATTTAGCAACGATTCTATGTGGAACTGTATACCTTCTCTAGCTTTGTGGACAAAGTAGGTGTACAGGGCTTTCTCAACTCTCTAGATCTCTGTAGGCTTCAGCCATCACAAGTGTCCATACTAGACACACCTGTCACTCCGGTGGAGGTCGAATCTGCCCTGAACAATATGAAGGCCGGGAAGGCACCTGGGGGGACGGCTTCCCTCTGGAGCTTTGGCAGATAGTATCCCCACTGATATCCTCCCTTCTCAGCTCCGTCTATAATGAAGCCCTTATCAATAGCCCCCCCCCACCCTTAGAGGGGCAGTCACAAGTCTTCCACCCCAAAAAGGGAAGGACCCTACTAGGCCCTCTAGCTGTCACCCCATTTCCATTCTAAATTCTGACAGCAAGCTGTTCGCCAAGATCCTCTCCTCAAGACTCCCCTCCCTCAATCACCCTTCACAAGTTGGTTTCGTGCTGGGCCATTATAGCGGAGAACACCACATCCAGGCTGTGATCAATATTCTACATCAGGTTAGAGATAGCCCCACTCCAGTGGCGGCCATAGCCATCGATTTTGAAAAAGCTTTAGAGTCCCTGGAGTGGGACTATCTTCTCCTGGTGTTCCAGCATCTGGGCTTTGGGGAACATATCAGGGGATGGGTCACAGCACTATACCACTGCCCAGTGGCAAGGATACTGACCAATTCACTCCTGTCCGACCCTTTCCCTCTGAGCAGGGCACCAGGCAAGGATGCCCCTTGTCCCCCCTCCTGTTTGTACTGGCGGTGGAGCCTTTGGCAACAGCCATATGACAACACCCCTCTATACAGGTTGTTCGGATAGGAAACACCTCCTATTCCACATTTTTGTATTCAGATGACCTTTTGGTCCCTCTGGCAAAGGTGGAGTCTTCCCTCCCACCCTTGCTGAACCTTATGGCCACATTTGAAATATTTTCAGGGCTAAGGGTCAACCGCCCAAAGACAGAGGTCCCCCCCCCCCATGAACCCCCTCTGCACCCTCGCCCATGTATCCCCATATAACCTACATTGGTAACCAGACTTACTGGTTTATTTGGGGATCCACATCTCCCCTGACCCCACCAGAATATGGGATCTCAATTTGAAATCTCTATTTGCTGCATTAAGTACTGAGCTGGAGAGATGGCAGGCCTTACACCTTACCTTAGCAGGGATGGGTATGGAATGAAGTGAGCGTCAGGCTCGACGACCCCAAGGCACAATGCGACACTTGTCAAAGTCTGCAGGGTATGGTGAGGTGAAATGGCATGTGCGTTATGGCCGATGACCCAAAGGCACACCTTAGTGCCTGTCGGTCTTTGCAGGGTGGAGTGAGGTTGGTGTCAGTTCCATACTTCACTGCCATTCCTATTATGCATCTCTCTAACTCCTGCATTACCAATGCCAATAAAGCAACATTTGGCAAAAATATGGGACTTCGGAGGAGCTGACTTTGATAAGATGGCCAACAGTTAAGCTAACCCTGGCAAAAAGAATACAGGTGAGGGGGTACAGGCAAAGTGGGCAAGCATTAAGGTTGCAATACTTGAAGCAATATCCCATTGTGTTAGAGAGAAAAGGAAGTGCAAAAGAAGAAGGAAACCACTTTAGTTTTCAAAAACAGTAGCAAAAAAGGTCACAGCCAAAAGGTTGGACTTCAGGAAATGTAAGGGAATGCAGCAGGATGAAGATAGGGAGGCATACCAAACTTCCATAAGGGAAGCGGGGAAGGCAGTAAGGCAGGCAAAGGCCCAAACTGAGGAAATACTAGCTCAAACAGTAAAAGAAGGTGACAAGACTTTATAGATACATTAGTGAAAGGAGAAAGTCCAAAGGGGGTATTGCTGTGATCAGGGGAGATAAGGGGACGTGTGAGGAAAAGGACTGTGTAAAAGCATCTATCCTAAAATAGATACTTTTGCTCAGTATTTACTGAAGAGAAGGTAGGGCAGGGCCCATAGCTCAGCACCATGGACACGGGGGAGGGAGGTGTGCACTAATCCCGTCACAAAAGAAAGGGTCCTACAAGAACTCAGTAAGCTCTGGGTGGACAAGGCAATGGGACCTGATGGCATACATCCCAGGGTACTAAAGGAGCTAAGGGGGGAACTAGCAGAGCCATTATCGGAACTGTTCATAGTGAGTCTCTGAGCACAGGAGAGGTCCCAGAAGGCTGGAGAAGGGCTCATGTGATCCTGCTTCACAAGAGTGGTAGCAGGGAGGAGGCAGGGAACTACAGACCAGTCAGTTTTACCTCAGTAGTGGGCAAGATTATGGAGGCATTACTTAAGGAAAGTATAGTGCAACACCTGCAATCCATAGGAGCACAGGACCCAAGACAGCATGGGTTTACAAAAGGAAGGTCCTGTCAAACTAATCTCATAGATTTGTTTGACTGGGTAAGGAGAGTGGTGGACCAAGGGGGAGCAGTTGATGTCGCCTACCTTGACTTCAGCAAAGCTTTCGATACTGTTCCACATAAAGATTGATTAATAAGCAGGGTAGGGTTGGGGTGGATCAGAATTTGGTTAACTGGGTGGCAAACTGGTTGACTGGCAGAAAACAGAGTGATGGTAAATGGTATACAGTCAGAAGAGATGCAGGTCACAAGTGGGGTACCTCTGGGATCAATCCTGGGGCCAGTCCTCTTCAGTATCTTCATCAGTGACATTGCAGATGAACTGGAGGGTAAGGTTTGTCTGTTTGCAGATGACACCAAGATCTGCAACAGAGTAGATGATTCAGATGGGGTGGGCAGAATAAGAAGAGATCTGGATAAACTAGCAAAATGGTTGGAAGAGTGGCAACTGGGGTTTAACACAAAGAAGTGCAAGATCATGTGCATAGGGAAGAGAAACCCTGAAGCCACCTATAGGCTGGGAGGGGAGTTGCTGACAGTCACAAGGGAAGAAAGAGACTTGGGCATCATCATCACCAGTGACCTGAAATCATCCAAGCTGACTGCTGAAGCAGTAGGTAAGGCTAGGGGGATGTTGGGATATATTAGTAGGGGTATCACAAGCCGTAAGAGAGAGGTAATAATCCCTCTTTACAAGGCATTGGTTAGGCCCCATCTGGAGTACTGTTTGCAGTACTGGAGGCCACACCTTCACAATGACATTAACCAAATTGAGGCAGTCTAGAGAAGGGAAACCAAAATGGTGCAGGGATTGCATCAGAAAACCTATGAGGGCAGATTAACGGAGCTCAATATGTATACCCTAGAGCAAAGGAGGGAGAGAGGTGATATGATTGAAACATTCAAACACCTTGAGGGTATTAACAAGGTGAGGGAGTCTAACATGTTTCAATATAAGAAAAGTATCACGATAAGAGGACACGGCATGAGATTAAAGGGAGGCCAATGAAGGGGTAATGTGAGGAAGTTCTTTTTCACAGAAAGGGTGGTGGATGCATGAATGGCCTACCTCAGGAAGTGGTGGATATGAATACATTGCAGGGCAACAGGCATGGGATAGGCATAAGGGAGCGATACAAAGGAGTATGAATTTATTTATTGGCATCTCGGATAACACCTTTGAGCTAAAAGCTTGTTTACAAAGGTTCCACGTCTTAAGGTAATAAACAAGGTACGTAGACATTACAAAATAGATGGGGGTATATGTAGCAGGCAGATACATTATGGTACATACAGATACAGATTCAAGCATGTACAATTAAAATACATCAGGTAGAAGAGGTCAACTTTATTGCAACAGTACTAAGAACATGCCTAAGGTGGACAAGCAATTTATAGTAGTTGCTGAGCTTTAGAGCATGCAGGTAGAGTTATGGAGGGTCAGAGGTGGTGGTGACCAAAGGAGGGGGAGGACAGAATAGATGAGAGCAGGGGAGGGTGGGGCAGAGACAAAAGGTGACAGAATAAGGGGTTGAGTAGTCAGAGGGGGGATTGGATAGAATCTACCCAGGGTTACTTAAGTAGGTGTTAGGGCAGGGCTGGAATGTTGGGGGGGATAAGGAAAAGGGTTTTAAAGTGGGGTGAGGAGGGGGAAACGGGGGGAAAATTGGGCGGGATTTATATTTGTGAAGAGAAAGTGGTAGGTCAAGGGATAAAGGACATGGGGTAAGGCTTGGTGGGCCACACCAGGCAGGAGGAAGTGGGGTGGGGGAGATGGGTGCTATGCAGGACAGATAAGCTATCAATAACAGTAGGATTAGGCACAGGTGACGCAGTCGCAGTTACTAAGAGTGGCCAGGTACTGCAGCAGCTTGGCCTTAAATGGGCTGGTTTCGTTTCCTCAGTCAGCTCAGAGTTAAGGGAATTTAGCCAGCAGGGTGGCCCTGTATTGGAAGGACCGTTGCCCTAGTGAGGTCCAGCGGAATGGGATTATGAAGGCAGCTTTACTCGACCGAGTCGCCCCTCTAGTTAGTCTGGAGGAAGTGGAGTTTTTTAGCAGTTTCCTCACTCCAGGACAAGCAAGACCTAGGGTGGATTTTTTAGCTAATAGACCGACTTGGTACTGAATTCTGCTATTCAAGTTTAACCAACCAGTGCTTGAGTATAGTTCACAATTGTGAATTAAATGATCCACACCCAGGACTAGACTGCAGGCTTTGTTTAAGACTGTCTTGATTTGTCCAGGTGCTGTATCGGTACCGGCTCCGTAGACTACCAGTCCATAATCTGTGATGGAGAGCATGGAGCTGTTAACTGCAAGCTTGATGGCACTTTCGGTGAGGCACTACCTATGCCGGTAGAACTGTCGTAGTCTGGCACTAGTTGCCTTGGCAACATGGTCTATATGCTGGCTGTAGGAGAGAGAGCTGTCAAGGTAGACACCAAGGTACTTAAAGGTGGTGACCATTTTGAATGTATCAAACTTGTTGTTGTTGTACATATTGAGGTGATGTGACTTATGACGGTTTTGATCTGAGGCAAACATTGTTTTGGTCTTGGTGTAGTTGAGCAAGAGCTTAAACTGAAGGAATCATTTTTCCACAGCAGTAAAGTAATCTTGCATGCCTTTTTCCAGCTCTTCCAGGGTAGAGTGACACGTGTAGAGAACAGCATCATCTGCATAAAGAAGGATCTTATTCTCGCAGACTTTGAGGAGTTCATTTAGAAACAGGCTGAACAGCAGGGGGCCCAAAATGGAACCTTGGGGCACCCCTGTGTTGACATGCTGATGGTCGGATAGAACGTCAAGAATCTTGACCTGATGGGTCCTGTTAGAGAGAGAACTCTGGAACCATCCTAGAGAGACAGAGTAGACCAGTGGACGTCCTCTTTCTAGACTTCAGCAAGGCATTTGACTCTGTTCCTCACGAGGGCCTGTTGGATAAGCTGGGAGAAATGGGGTTGGGGAACCAGATGATCAGATGGATAGACAATTGGCTCCAGGACCAGACCCAGGGGGTCATAGTTGGCGGGATAGTCTCATCCCCAAGAAAGGTCATTAGTGGGGTCCCACAGGGATCAGTCCTTGCACCTCTCCTGTTCAACGCCAATGTCTCTGACATAAGGACAGGTATCAGGAGTGAGATGTCACTTTGGGATGACTCAAAACTGGGGGCTGTGGTGGATGGGGAGGAGGGGAGGGTGGCCCTACAGGGGGACCTGGAGGCTCTGGAAAGATGGTCTAGAAGGTGGAAGTTGAGGTTCAGTGTAGGGAAATGCAAGGTACTGCACCTGGGGCCAGAAACCCGGGCCACGTGTACACCGGGGTGGGGGGTGGGGTGGGGATGCTTCAAGTCTCGATGGCTGAGAGGGACCTGGGGGTTTATTTAGTTTTTATTGACCAGGTAAGTGCACTAGACAAATCCTGCCTATTTTCAGGCATGACCCGGGGGAGGGGGATACAGATGAATGCCAACTGACCTTGAACCAGATTAAGCTATTGGTGGTATTTTTAGTGAATGAGGGAAATTTGGCCAGGACACCGCGGGGAATTCCCCTACTCTTTTCGATAAGTGCCATGGGATCTTTAACATCCACCTGAACTACCACTAATCCAAGCAGATGGGACCTTGGTTTAACGTCTTATCCGAAAGATTCCTTCTCAGAAGTACAGAACTCCTCTCATGCTGCACTACAGTGTCAGTACTGGGATATTAACCCAAATGCGGGAATTGAACCCACAGCCCTCTGATCTCCTGGCCTCAGAGGCGAGTGTGCTACCTACTGAGCCACTCAAGATGAACAGCTCTGAGACTTGTAGGAGGGCAGCAGCCAAGGCCAACAGGATGCTGGGATACATCGCTAGGGGGATCACCTCCAGAAGGAGGGAAGTGATGCTCCCTCTGTATAACTGCTTGGTGAGGCCACACCCTCGAGTACTGTGTGCAGTTTTGGAGGCCACACTTAAAGAGGGACATTAAACTCCTGGAGAGGGTCCAGAGGAGGGCAACCAAAATGATTTGGAACTTGGGGGACAGGACCTATGGGGAGAGGCTCGAAGAGCTAAATATGTACACATTGGAAGAGAGAAGGGACCGGGGGACATGATAGAGGTCTTCAGGTACATAAAGGGGATAAATAGGGGAGGAACAGTCGGTGCTCCGAAGGAAGGAGGGGGCAACTAGAGGGCATGGGTGGAAGCTGGGGGAGATTCAGGAGAGAAAGGAGGAGGTGCTACTTTACTGAGAGGGTGGTGGAGCCATGGAATGCGCTGCCCGGGGGCTGGTGGAGGCAGAGACAGTGGAGGGGTTCAGGAGGGGGTGGGACAGGTACAGGAGAAGGGTTCTGGAAGCAAAATCCAGTACAGTGAGAATATCTGGAACTGGGAAGGGAGAAGCCAGAGAAGGCAAGGGGGGCAGCAAGGTCAGCTCCCAGGGTGGGGGCTAACCAAATGAGCAGACACGAAAGACCGTTAGGCCTATTCTGCTGGCATTTTAGTATGTTAGTATATACCAATGTTAGAGAGTTATGTGAGGAGCAAGTCGTGGTTGACTGTGTCTAAGGCCTTGGTGAGGTCGATGGAAGGTGGCCCCTACCAAGAGCCCTCGGTCAAGTGCTTCATGGATATAACCAGTAAACTCAACCAATACTGTTGAAATACTATGTGCCTTCCGAAGACCATGCTGTTCCTGACATTGAAGGTTATACTTATCAAGGTATGTACCTAACTGATTGTATACTATCCTCTCTAGTGCCTTGTGGGTGGGAGTGCAGAATTGAGATTGGCCTGTAGTTAGCCAGGCAGGTTTTGTCTCCGCTTTTAGAGGCCGGGGTGACCACCGCAGTTTTCTAGCATTGATGGAAACTTTTTCCAAGTATTTTTTTGCCTCTGTTGTAGAGATTACCTTCAGGTAGAAGGGAGGTGCTGTGTGAGTTGATAACAGATAGGCCATTGACAGAGCAAAGGCCGATAGCACATTCATAAGGTAGAAAAAGAAATGGACAAACAGGATGCGCCTTGCGGTCCTTATCTACCGTCATCTTCTATGTTTCTGTGTTTCTGTTGACAAATGATTGTTGGTAATGGTTTAATTTTAATCTCTGTCTGACATGTTTTGACTTACTTGAACCATTCACAGAGCTTGAATTTTGAGTTTTGGGATTTTGTATTAATCATTATCTCAAATTCATTTAATTACTTTGTTTTGCTTAAGTGTAAGTTATCAAACAAAATTAAAATGCTGTTGGTCACTTTTTTCATGTTTTTTGTCACAATACTACACTTTGGTATTTGTCACTTTAAATTTGCACAGATAAATTGTACCCATGTCTTGCTGATGTTCAGATATGCCCCTGAGGAAGACCTGGATTAGGGTGGAAGCGCTGGGGCAAGTGGTTTATCACTAATAAATTTAACACTTTGCCTTTGGAAAATACTGAATTTTGAATGCAAAGTGTTTCTTTACTTGGTTAACTTGAGTTGTCTTTTCCTGCTCGTGCACCTCCATTCCTGTGCGCACCTTGCACCTTCATATCACCAGTAGAAAACATGAAGTTGTCATCCCTCTGTAGAGACAGTTGCTGAGACCCCATCTGGAGTACTGCGTGCAGTTCTGGAGACCCCATTGCCGCAAGGACATAGGATGGAGGCAGTCCAGAGGAGGCCAACTAAAATGGCGCAGGAACGACACCAGAAACCACACGAAGAGAAACTGAAGAGGCTCAATATGTATACCCTCGAGGAAAGGAGGGGAAGGGGGGGCGTGATAGAAACTTTCAGGTACCGCAAGGGAATCAACAACAAAGTCCAAGAGGGTGGAATCTTTAAGAAAAAGAGATGTGCAAGAACAAGGTGGCACAATGTGAAGATAGAGAAGGGGATGCTCTGGGGCAACATGAGGAAGTATTTTTTCACCGAGAGGGTGGTAGACACATGGCATGGCCTCCCTGAGGAGGTTGTTGGGTCAAAAACAGTGGGGGGAATTTAAGGATACATAGGACAGACATAAGAGAATTATAGTGGGGGGGTTGGAGGAAGTAGGCTGTTTAACTAGGATCTGTATCTTATTCAGTAGGTAGGAAATGGGCAGACTGGGTGCGCCAAGCGGTCCTTATCTGCCATCAGAGTCTGTGTTTCTATGTATTGATCAGCACAAACTTCCGTTGCCTGCCATCTGACTTGCACAACTTAACGTATGAATATACCTGTGGGTATCTGACATCATCTATGGGAGAAACTGATTTTCTCTACATACTTGTTTCCAGCATTCACAGAACTCATGGGGCTTCAGTGCTGGTGACATGGCTTCTCCAACTCTGCAGTAGCACAGTTAACTAGAAACGGAGAAGCATAGAAGTTGACGGCAGAAAAGTATATAGAGGATGGTGGGGGGACTCAAGACCTTCAGGCTCATAATCTGAAGGTCGTGAGTCCCCTTACCATCCTCTACATACATTTCCCCCGCCCCTTGTCCTAGTCCCACTCTTCCCCTCGCTTTCCCCAGGGGCCTATGCCCCCACCCGTTTTTCTTAACCCCTGTCCTTTCCATTCCCCCACTCCCTGCTGACAAGGCGAGCCCTAGCCTGAAGTTCCTGCTTGCTGTACACCTATTTCGATTCCACCTCCCCTTTTCACTCTCTGACCCCCCCCCTTTCTCGTTCGTACTTCTGCCCTGACTCTGTCTGTGTGTCAAGGTACACATCCTATTCCCAGGTACACTGTTAAATCATATTGCTTTTGACATTTTCTTATGCTGTTTGTTAAACTGTGCTTTCCAATTCTACATTGGTATTTTTCTTTCTGACGTGGAAACTTTGTAAATGAGCGGGTAGCTCAAAGGTTGCAATCTGAGACTTCAATAAATAAAAATAAAATAAATAAATGAGATAAGGACTGCAAGGCCCATCCAGTCTGCCCATTTCTTTTTCTACCTTATAAATGTGCAGGCCTTTGCGCTATCAATGGCCTATCTATTCATACTCGTCTGTATTGCTCCCTTATGCCTATCCCATGCCTGTTTGAAGCCCTGCACTGTATTCATAGCCACAACTTCCTGAGGTAGGCCGTTCCATGCATCCACCACCCTTTCTGTGAAAAAGAACTTCCTCACATTACCCCTTAATCGGCCTTCCTCTAGTCTCATGTTGTGTCCTCTTGTCCTGCTATTTTTCGTATGTTGAAACATGTTAGACTCTTTCACCTTGTTAATGCTCTTGGGGTGTTTGGTTCGATCTCATCATCTCTCTCCCTCTTCTGCTCTAGGGTATACATATTGAGCTCCGTTAATCTGTTCTCATATGTTTTCTGATGCAGTCCCTGCACCATTTTGGTTGCCTTCTCTGGACTGCCTCAATGTGGTTAATTTCCTTGTGAAGGTGTGGCCTCCAGTACTGCACGCAGTACTCCGGATGGGGCCTAACTAAGCTTCAAATGTGATGTCACTTGGTTTTAACAATTTGTGTAAAACAGTGTGAAGAAAGCAATGTTTCTTTAGTATTGAAGTTCGGTTGTGGTCAGATTTGAGTTTATTTAAAGTATGAGAACCTGGTATGAAATAATTGGATACTGGTAGTGCAGGGACAGTGTATGGCAGTTTAAAATAATTGCTTTGCAAAGACTGACTTGTCCTTTATTCAGATAAGCACATGCAGTTGCTATTGTGAACCGCGAACATGGACATACAGGGGACCTGGTGTTCCACACAAGGTTTGAGGTGGAAGTCCTCAAGATGGATTGGGTCATTGCCCCCATCAGGTTTTAGTTGAGGGCACCCCTTTGTAGTCTACCCCCCGCCCGTGGAGGTGGTCAGATAATGCCATTTGAGAGGATTGAAGCCTGATGGACTTTGGCGGCATGTGCTGACAGAACATAGAAAACAGTGGTGGCCTATAATAGAGCCACCCATGTGGCCTTCGACCTTGTAGCACTAGCTTGTGTTCGCCTACAGGTTTCACAACTTGGCTCACTGTGGTTTGATGGCAAGCTGAGGGTGGTGTTTATTTTTATTTTAGTCTTTGGTAAATGGGTAAGGCCCACTAGGCACAAATGCCTGTTTTCAGGGGCAACCTGGGAGCACTGGGCGGTAAGTGACTTGCTCAGAGTTGCACAGTATGCACGTGGAGGTTGTGAGAATCAAACTCACATCTGGTCTGCTGGATGTATCAAGCTCATTCACACCTTGTTCCTCTAACCTCCAGGCTATACTACCAGCCCACAAAGACAAACTGACTTTAATGCTTACTGCGGTGAGTATCAAATGGCAGTCCTTTGTAAGGAGGCAGAATTTCTGTCCAGGGAGATTGTGGCCAGGAAGAACTGACCGGCTCAGCTTTTTTGGACGGTGGACAGGCTTTAGCATTTGGGCTGTCTGGAGCCCATGAAGGCTACTTCATTTGTGAAATGCGAGGAGTTTGCTAGTTTCTTCTCTGACAGAGTGTCCTCTGTTAGGGCTGTGATCTTTTCAGTTGGGCAGTAACCACCTAGCAATGTTGGTACTGGGTGTTGCAACAGAAGTCTTTGGTCATGGGGTGTTTTGGTCAGTAACTATTGAGGAGGTTGTAGAAGTGATCTTAGGGCTGTGACCAACGTTCTGTGAACTTGACCCAGTTCCCAGCGCGACTCTTGGTGAGCTTCGCTGGGCGGCTGGGCCCATTGTTTGCTGGGATTATTCAGTGTTTCCTGTCTGAGGGGGTCTTTGGCACTGAAAAGGGCGGTGGTGAGACCTCTTTTGAAGAAACATGTTGGACCTGGATATCCTGGCAAACTACCAGCCCGTCTCTAACCTGCCATTTTTAGGCAAGGTTATTTAGAAGGTTGTTGTGTTGCAGCAGGAGGCACACTTGGCAACCTTCGAGATACATGAGCCTTTCCATTTGGGATTTCAGTCATTGTTCAGCACTGAGACTGCTCTGGTCAGGATGTATAGTGACTTGCACAGGGTGAAGGATAGAGAAAAGTCGGTCCTTGTTCGTTTGGATCTCTCCTCAACATTTTGACACTGTTGACAATGGACTTAAATTGGATCAACCGGGGAGTACGTGGGACTTGCTTGCAAAGTTAATAGCTGGTTTGAGTCCTACTGCAGGGGCAGATCTCAGTGTTGTGAAGGGTAACTTCTCATCACACCCAATGACTTGTACTGTGGTGTACCCCAAGAGTCTGTCCTTTTGCCCATGTTTTTGGTATTTGCTGCCACAGGGCAGGTACATCAGTCAGTATGCAGTTGGGTTTCACTGCTATGTTGGGAAAACCCAGCTTTATTTGTCTTTTGCACCTCAGGATTTTGAAGAGGTGGATGTCGTGAACCAGTGTCTGGCTGAGATCCAGGGCTGGATGTCATTGAGCGAGGGGGTACTGGCAGCATCAGAGAGGGAAATGGGGCTTTGCCTTGATAACGCCAGTCTTAACACTGCCAGAAAGGTGACGAATCTGGGTGTCATCCTGGATGCAGGGCTGACGTTTGAGGATCAGGTGCTGGCAGTTGTCCTGAATGGCTTCTCCCATCTTGAAGAATATTAGCGGGAGTCATTCCCTTATACCCCTGAGGATGTTGCCTCTCTAGTCAATGTTTTTGTGACATCTAGGCTCGATTACTGTAACACAGAGGTGTTGGGGTCAGTGGAAGTACACTGCGGTGCCTGCAGCTAGTGCAGAACGCGGTTACAAGGTTGTTGACTGGCCTTTTGGCGATGAGTCCTACTACTCCAGCCCTGCGGTAACTACACTGGCTGCTGGTTAAGTGGTGTATCTCCTACAAGGTTGGCTCGTTAACCTGTAAGGCCTTATACGGTCTGGGCTGCCTGTGCAAGCTTCTTCATCCTGATCTTCCCGCTAAACCTCTCCATGCTGCTTCAGATGGCCTCCTCGTTGTCCCCAGGACCAGACTCAAAATGTCTGGGGACAGGGCCTTCGAAGTAGCTGGACGGCTACTATGGAATTTGTAACTTAGGGCCCAGAGGGAGGCCCCCTTGGGAAATCTTTACAAAAAAAAAGTCTTACAAACATTCTCTCTGCTCAAGCTTCTGGTGTCTGAATTCTGTTATTTGTAAGCAAAAAGTAAGTAAGTAAGAAAGAGATAAGTAAGTAAAATTTATTTTTAAGCGCTTTTCAATATCAAAGCGCTGTACAAATAAAACAATTAAAATACATACATATGACACAGACAGCAACAATAATGTAATTACAATAAAATACAGTAAATCACTCCCCATATGCCATTTGAAATAAATAAGTTTTTAATTCTGACTTAAAGCTCTCGACGGTCAGGCAACTTAAGTATCCGGCAGGGTAGAGAATTCCACAGGGTGAGGGGCAGCATGAAAATGCCGTACTCCGATGTTTTCAAGAACCCTAGGAACCTTCTAGCAACCTGCCGCGGAGCGGAGAGCGAGCGAGGACAGTAGGGAACAAGCAGATCTTGAAGATACCGCATGTCCCTGTTCGTAGGGCTTTATAGGTCAGTAACCCAACCTAAAGGTGATCCGCCACTGAACCGCAGCCAGTGCAGTTAGCGCAGCACAGGTGTAATGTGACCGTCATGCAGCGTCCCAGTCAAAAGCCTGGCTGCTGCGTTTCTGCACTAGCTGCAAAGCGGCGATATCAACTCCCGCAGCCCCAGGTACAGGGCATTGCAGTAATCAAGGTGAGAAGTAACAAAGGCATGGACCAATGTCGGAAGGTCAGCGGAGGAACAAGGTGTTTCACCCGAGCAATATTCCTCAGATGGTAAAGGAAGATTTGACAGCAGAAGACACCTGAAATTTCAGGTCAGACTGTCGCAGTACACGCCCTAGGTTACGGACCCGGTCTGAGGTCGAGAGCTGTGCACCATCGATCCATATCCGCCCAAAGGAGACCAGCCCTACAACCCGCCTCAAGGCGACCTGGGTCCACCACCAACACCTCAGTCTTATCCGGGTTTAACCTTAGCCAGCTGGCACTCATCCAATCATTGATCTCGGATAGACAGTTGTTAAGTATAGAGACTGTATCTTCCTGTCCGGGACTAAAGGACAAATATAGCTGGGTATCATCTGCATAGCAGTGAAAACCCAAGCCATATTGCCTAATAATGTCTCCCAATGGCAGCATATAGACAGCGAACAACATGGGTGCCAAAATGGAACCCTGCGGAACCCCACAAGGCAAAGAGACAGCGTCGGAGGAATAAATTCCAGTGATAACCCTCTGTCTCCGCCCTGTGAGAAAAGATTGAAACCATTGCAGAACCGTACCAGACAGTCCACAATAAGACTGCAGGCGTTCCAAAAGCACACCATGGTCCACAGTGTCAAATGCTGCAGAGAGATCAAGAAGGACTAGAATAGTACAAGCCTTTCGATCTCTCGCTATCAGGAGATCATTTAGAACCCGGACAAGAGCAGTCTCAGTACTATGTCTTTTCCTAAATCCCGATTGAAGAGTATCATAGACATTGTGATTTGTAAGATGGTCATCCAGTTGCAGTGCAACCACCTTTTCAATAACCTTGCCCAAAAGGGCAGGTTAGAGACAGGTCTGTAGTTAGCTGGACAGTCCGGATTCAATGAAGGTTTTTTTTAGGAGTGGTCGAACGACCGCCTCCTTTAAGGGTTCAGGAAAGATCCCCTGCTCCAAAGATTTCCAGACAATTTCAGCAATGGTCGGACAGATAATATCGCAACCCAATAATAGAGGCGTAGGGCCCGAAGGAAGTTATTTGGTGTGCAGTCCTTCTGCTGGTTAATTATTTTTGGGTGTAGGGTTGTGGTTTATATTTATACTATTATTTGTCCATAATTACATCAGGGTTCCCCAAAGCCTGCAGATATAGGGCGGTGGTTGTGGTGATCGGGGCCGAAGGTGTATTATTCCTTGAGCCTTCTATGTACATACTAAATGTACGTAAGTGGTTTTAAGTAAGGTTTAGAGCACTGGTATCAAAACCACAGTAGTAGTGCAATAAAGGATAGTGATAAAGGGCGATATTTTGGAGGCTTTTATAAGAACAGATTAGGCTGATGGCTACAAACATGGGATGGTGGTGAAAAATATAGGGAGGTGGTTTAAAAAAAAAAAAAAAAAAAAAAAAAGTATAGGGTGGTGGCCCCCCTTGCTAAAAATAATGAATGGGGAACACTGTACATATTGGAGTATTCAGTTCTGCTTTTTCCTCTGTACTGATGCCCTGGACCTCTGGGGAAGGGTGCCATAAATAAACTACATCTGTGACTGACCACAGCAACAACCACATTCACCACCTGCTGGAAGCAGACTGTGTGCCTGTGTATAACTTTGAAGACTCTGATACTGAGACATGAATTATAGCATTTCATTTACAGTAGGCTGTAGCTTCTGCTGACTAGTACAGTTGACTAAAGCACTGGGATACTAACATACTAAAATGCCAGAAGAATAGGCCTAACAGTCTCTCAAGTCTGCTCGATTTTCAGCACCTGCACTGAGGGTAGATTTTGGTGCCCCCGTCCCCTTGGGTTATACTGTCCCCAGTCGCAGATGTTCCACATGTACTGGGACTGGTCAGATTTACTCTCCCCCTGTACCTGCCCCATTTAAACCCGTCCACAGTCTCCACCTCTACCAGCTCCCTGGGCAGTGAATTCCATGGCTCCACAACCCTTTCAGTCAAATAACATCTCCTCCTCTCCCTTCTGAGCCTGCCCCCTTCCAGCTTACACCCGTGCCCCCTTGTTGCCCCACCCTCCTTCCTTTGGAGCACCCTGACTGGGCTTCCTTTATTGATCCCTTTCATGTGCTTAAAGAGCTCTGTCATGTCCCAGGCCCTCCTCTCCTCCAGGGTGTACATGTCGAGCTCCTTGAGCCTTTCCACATAAGTCCTCTCCTCCAGGCCCCAGATTATTTTGGTTGCCCTCCTTTGGACCCTCTCTAGGAGTATTATGTCCCTCTTTAAATGTGGTCTCCAAAACTGTACGCAATACTCAAGGTGTGGCCTAACCAAGCAGTTGTACAGTGGAAGGATCACTTCTGCCTTTCTGGAGGTAATCCCCCTGGCGCTGCATCCCAGTATCCTATTTGACCTTGCTGCTGCCCTCCTACAGGTCTCTTGAGTTCATTTTGATAACTACCACTACCCCCCAGGTCCTTCTCACTCTCTGTGACTTGAATCATGTCTCCTCCCAGGGCATATCCCTTGCCTGGATTTCTGACTCCTAGGTGCAGAACCTTGCACTTCCCCACATTGAATTTTACTTTCCATTTTCACGACCACCTTTCCAGAGCCTCCAGGTCCTCCTGCAAGGCCACCCTGCTCTCCTCCTCATCCACCACTGGACCCAGCTTTGAGTCATTTGCAGAGAAATTCGTCTCACTCCTGATCCCCTTCCTGATGCCCGAGACATGGGCATTGAACCGGAGTGGCCCCAGCACTGACCCCTGGGGAACCCCACTAGTAACCTACCTTGGGGATGAGGCTAACCCTCCAACCACCACCTTCTGAGTATGCTCAGAGAGCCAATTTCCTATCCATCTTAACAACTGTCTCCCTACCCCCATTTCCTTTAGCTTAGCCAGCAGGCCACTGTGGGGTACTGAATCAAATGCCTTGCTAAAGTCCAGAAAGAGGACTTCCACTGGCCTACCCTGGTTCAGGGCCCTCGTCACCCGGTCATAGAACCCAGCAAGGTTTGTCTGGCAGGATCTTCCCACGACAAAGCCATGCTGCCTATCGTCCAAGTATTTGCTCCAGTAACCCCCCTGGACTTTCCTTGACAATACCTTCCATCACCTGGCCGACCACCGATGTCAGGCTAATGGGCCTGTAATTTCCTGCCTCCTCCAGTCCAGTGATTTGCTCAAGATGTCATAGAGAGCCAATAGCTTTGGTTTGATATGAACCCAGAATCTCCTGGTACATAGCTCTTTGCACCAGTACTAAACACTGCCTCTTGAGTTGGTGATAAGGTCTGTAGGGGCTTCCTGGCTTCTCCAACTGTGCTCTTTCATCACAGTGCAAGTTGTGGTCCAGAGAGGGAAAGAACTTTTTGCATTACAGTCTTTTCTTTTGTGTTTAGGCTTCCCAGTACTCTGCTCAGCCTGGAGACCCATCGGCCTTGCAGCAGCAGCAGTATTATCAGTGGTATCAACAACAGCAACAGCAGCGGCAGCAGTATAACTATGCTTATCCGTACAACTACTACTATCCAGTGGTGAGTAAAAAATGCCTAGAGTGCATATACATGTACTGAAGTACAGTAGTATATATGCCCTCACAAGTTCTACTAACCTGTAGTGTGAGTAAAAGTACTGCACACAGTACAGTACGGTATACCCTCATACCTTCTACTGTCCAGTGGTATGTAAATGTACCCTAATATACACTCTCAATAATAAGAGATTCCACAGTATGCATCATTCCAGCTGTGACTACACGTTAGTAAGTAGAATTATTCCTAACACATACACGAATGGTAATATACAGCAGTATTTACTCTCACAGCTACATTTCATGGTGTGTAAAAGTACTCCCAGCACATCCACATGTGGTATTCATGGGCATTAAAGGTAACATTTGATCTTACTTCAAGAAACGGCTCTTGCAGCAGGTTACACCATTAGGAATGAAGCCCGGCAGGCGCCAGGACCCCATGGAAATTTTCTAGCAGTATTCAGCGGGGACGACCACCTCCTAGGGGCAGATCCAAAGACGGGAGAAGGCCTCCCTCAATATCTCCATCAGGGTCTCTCAGCCCCAAGTGACCCAGATGGTGTCGGTACACTCCGTTGGGGGAGGACTCCAGATCGGATACCTCAAGCTACTCCATATCTCCTCCTCCGCTCAGCATCTCCTCTCCTGACCCACATGACCTCCCAGGTTTCCTCTGGATGATCCCTCTTTCGCTGAGATCATGTGGCACATCCAGGACAACATGGGGTGGGATGCTGAAGACCTTGACCCAGAACGACAACGCCTTGCCTGCTATCTTCAGCAGAAAGACCCAAAGCCTATGGTAGTACCACCCTTGGTAGATACTTTTGCGGACGTTACTAAGGCTGCGTGGAAGTGTCCACACTCCACTCCCGCAGTGCCGAAGAAAACTGACTGCCTGTACAAGGCCCCGAGAGAAGACCAGTACTTGGCTCAACAACCTCTGGCAGACACCCTGGTCATCACGGTCTCACATGACCAGTCTCAAAGACCACAACATATGAGCACACAGCCACTGGTCCAGGAATCCAAGCAACTGGATGCCCTGGGAAGATGCACGTATGTGGCTGCTACATGCGCCATCAGGTCTCTGAACTGCCTCACCCACATGGTACAGTTTCAGAACGCCCTGTGGGAACAGGGCCAGGACCTGGTCGATAAGCTTTCAGATGGCGATCAAAAGGCGGAGCTCCTCAGTCTTCTCCGCACAGGGTCAGATGTGGGTACCCAAGTGTTACGAGCCACATACGATTCTGCGGACTCCTCTGCCAGAGCTACAGCTTCAGGCGTTTGTCTCCGGAGACACTCTTGGCTCTGTGTCTCCGGCTTCACCCCAGACGTACAGAAGAACATTCTTGATGTCCCGTATAACGGCGAAGTACTCTCTGGTGAACCCTCTGAGAAGGTGATCACCAAACTCCAGGACGCTGGGAAGGCAGTCCGGTCTGTACAGGCCATGTACAGATCCAGGCCGGGTTCCTTTCGCAGGAACCAGAGCTGTTTTCGCAGTCGGCATCAAAGGCAGCAGCCACATTCCGGCCAGCAGCACAGGAGCAATTTTCAGCGTAAAGCCCAGGCTAAGTCATCCCCAGGCAGAGGCCAACGTTACACGAAATTGTCCCAGCCTGCAGGGGCCAGTGCTGCCACAGCATGACTCCTTCCCGGCCCCCGCTCCTCCTTTGGATCAACGGGCGGGAAAGGTCGGGGGTTGCATCGCTCGCCACTTTTCAAGGTCGCAGTTGATTACTGCTGACCAGTGGGTTCTTCAGTTGGTCAAGAAATACAGGTTACTCACCTGTAACAGGAGTTCTAGGAATGGTATATGTTGTTCATCCACACTTATTGGCAGGTTCCTTGCCGCTTTAAATCTTGCCGGAAGGTCTTCAAGCTGGCTCCTCCCACCCACCCGGTGGTAAAACCTCGGCTCCGCCCATGGCCCAGATCTGGCCCGCTGGAAGCTCGGGTTGCGTCGAAGCCGGGGAGGTTCGGGTGGGTGTGGATGAACAACATATACCATTCCTAGAACTCCTGTTACAGGTGAGTAACCTGTATTTCTAGGGACATGGATATGTTGTTTATCCACATTTATTGGCAGACTCCTAGCAGTTCTCTGGGAGGAGGGAGGCAAGGCACACCCCCCTACTTAGGGAATAGAGACTGGAGAACCGAGGCCCCAAAACCAGCATCCCGGCGTGACTCAAGGTCGATGTGGTAATGGGTAATAAAGGTGTGTGCTGACTCCAGGTAGCAGCCCTGCAGATATCCTGGATAGGGACGTCCCTGGAAGCAGCCACCGATGCAGCAGTATGGCGGGTAGAATGAGCTCTTATCCTCTGGGAGGCTCCATGCCCGCCAACTTATAACTAGAGATCTATGCAGGAGGTGACCCACCTGCTTATCGTCACTTGGCTGCAGGTCTGCCAGGTGCGGCTTCAGTGTAGGTGACAAACAGCTGGCGAACCTCTCCCGGAATTTCAGCCGTGCGCTCCTTATAATAAGCGAGCGCCCTTCTAGGGTCCAAAGTATGGAGCCTGTATTCGGCCTCCGAGGTGTGATTGGGGTAGAACACCGGCAGAGTCAACACCTGGTTAAGGTGAAACTCCGACACCACCTTGGAAGGAATTTCGGGTGGGGACGCAGGACAACCTTATCCCTGTGGAAGACCAGGTAAGGAGACTCAATGCAGAGCGCCTGGAGTTCTCCCCTCCTTCTGGCTGACGTGATAGCCACCAAGAAGGCGGTCTTCCACGACAGGTGAGAGAGTTCACACCTGTGCATTGGTTCGAATGGCTTGCCCATGAGCTTTGCCAGTACCAGCAGTAAATCCACGGAGGTGGAGGTTCTCACCGGAGGGAAATGTGATCAAGGCCTTTGAAAAGCGCCCGACCACCCTTCTCCTGCGCCACCGACTGCCCCCGCCCGCGCCCGGTAAGCAGAGATGGCTGCCAGGTGCACCTTTAGGGTCGTCGACCTAAGCCCTTGACTAGAAAGGGACCATAAATAGTCCAAAATGCTTGCCACAGAACAGGAGGAAGTGTCCAAGCCCTTACTCTGACACCAAATGGAAAACCTCTTCCATTTGAAGGCATAGCATTTCCTGGTCGACTCCTTACGGGATGCCTCAACGACATTGAGGACCTCGTAGGAAAAACCTAAGGCCTGGAACTCTAGCCGCTCAGGAACCAGGCCGTCAGGTGCAGGGATTGAAGGTCCGGATGGAACACCTTCCCCTGATTGACTGAGAGCAGGTCCGGGCGAGCTGGAAGCTGCTTCGGGAGCCTGTAGCTGAGGTTGAGGAGATCTGGGTACCAGAACTGGCGGGGCCAGTCTGGGGCTATCAGAATCACCTGCGCCTTGTCCCTCCTTGTCTTGAGAAGCACCTTGTGAATCAAGGGAAATGGGGAAAGGCGTAAAAGAGGCCCGGGTCCACAGCTCGAGAAGGCATCCCCTGCAGCGAGCCCTGCTGAGGGGACGGGCATGAAACAGCCTCAGCCCGCATTCTCCCTGGAGGCAAACAGGTCCACCTGAGGTGTGCCCCAGTGGGAGAACAGATCTTGTACTACCTCCGGCAGGAGAGACCACTCGTGAGATGCAGCCCTATCGGCTCAGGGCATCGGCCAGGGTGTTGGAGGCCCTGGCGCATGAATGGCTAGAGATCCGCCTCCAGGCTGCCCACGAGTGACCAAATGCGAGAGCTTCCTTGCACAGAAGCATGGGCGCGGCCCGCCCCTGGCGGTTCAGGTAGTACATGGTCGTGGTATTGTCCGGCTGGACTGGACCACTTGACCCTGGAGGAACGGAGCAAAGGCGGTGAGAGCTAGGCGGACCGCTCGGAGCTCCAGCACGTTGATGTGGCATCGGGACTCCAGCGGGGACCAGAGGCCGTGCACTCGGTGTTCCCCCAGATGGGCACCCCAACCCATCAGAGAGGCATCGGTCGATAGAGAGACCGTCGGCTCGGGGCGGACAAACGGGATGCCCTCCTGCAGATGGGATGGAACGGTCCACCACTGGAGAGCGTTCCACATCTCCTGGGTCACTGTCACTAGCTGGTCCAATGGATCGCAGCTGCCAGACCACCGCTGGCCAGTCCCTCACTGAAGGGGCGATGTGCCAGCGTGCCCAACGGACCACGCTGGTACAGGCCGCCATGAGACCCAGGAGGCGCAGGAAGTCCCGGGCAGGGCGCGATTGCCCAACCAGAAATGATTGGGCAAAGGAGGTAAGAACCTCGGCCCTGTCCGCTGGGAGCCGTGCTCTGGCTCGGAGAGTCGAGCTCTGCCCCGATGAACAGGATCACCTGCTTCGGCTCGAGTTCCGACTTGGCCTCGTTGATGAGAAGGCCGACTTGAGAGCAAACCTGGTGGGCCAGATCTCTTTACCGCTCCACCTCCCGTCTGGAGGGGGCTGCTATCAGCCTGTCGTCCAGGTAAGGGTACACCCGGACCCCTCGTCGCGGCAGGAATGCTGTCACCACTGCCATGCATTTGGTGAAGACCCTGGGAGCTGGAGATAAGCTGAAGGGCATGGCTTGGAACTCGAAGAAGGATCCTTCCGCTCGAAAGCGGAGGAATCTCCGATGTGACGGACGGATAGGGACGTGAAAGAACGCGTCCTGCATGTCCAGAGAGCAGAACCACACGCCGTGTTCCAGAGATGGTATTATTTGCACCAGAGTGACCATTCTGAAGGTCCGTAGACAGGAACTTGTTCAGGTTGTGTAGGTCGAGAATGGGCCCAGCCCCGTCTGCTTCGAACCAGGAAATACCTGGACACGAACCCTCGGTCTAAAGGGGGTCCTCTACCTCCATGATCACCTCCTTTTGGAGGAGGAGAGCGATGTCGGCTCGACGAGCTGCCAATGAGGCTGCGGACCCCGAGGCCCCCCGAGGTGCGACGGCTCTGAAGGGCGGGGCCTGCTCGAATTCTAGAGGTAGGCCTTTTCCCACCACCTCCAGTACCCACCTGTCCGTGGTAACAGCGGACCAGGTGGAAAGGAAATGTCTGAGCCGTCCCCCCACGGGGGGAACCAGGGGTGAGGTGACAGGGATGGGGGCGACACCCCTCAGCCCGTCACTGGGCAGGCTTGGAGGAGGGACCGGCCGAGGGACCTCCTGGGCCTTTACCTCCCTGCTTCCTGTTGGAGGAAGCCGATGGCTTGGGTTTGGGATACCAAGCTCGACCTGCTAGCCCTGACGTTGTTGGGCAAGCGCTGCAGGCGCAGAAGGACAAAAGGGTTTAGCTGTGGCTTAGTGGCCTTGTCTTCTCTGAGCGGAAGAGACCGAGTCCAAGGTAGCATTGACTTCTCGATCCTCTGTAGGTGACCTTCCACCCCAGGGCTCAAGAGGTCAGTTCCAAAAGGAACATCCGCCAACTTGTGCTGGGTATCCGAGGTAAAGGTGGATATCCTCAGCCAAGCCCGACGACGCATGGCCACTGCGGCCGCCACAGACCTGGCACATGAGTCCCCGATGTCTAACGCAGTCTGGAGCTGCTGTTTAGCCACTGCCCTGCCCTGGTCCCGCACCTGCCTGACCGTAGTCTGCAGATCTGCGGGAAGATGAGGGACAACCTCATCCAGGGAGCCCAACAGGGTGTGAGAAAAATGTGCCATGAGGACGGCCGAACTGGCCTGACGAAGGCCGAGAGAGGACGCAGCATAGACTTTTCACCCGGCATAATCCAATTTCTTGGATTCCTTGTCGGGAGGTTTGTTCACATCCCTGGCGTTCCCGGCACGCCGGAAAACGCTGTCGGTAACCAACCTCGGCCGAGGGTGTTCCAAAACCGACAGGGAATCGGAACCGTGATACTTCCTGGCCAACCTGGCCAAGCGAGGGCAGGAAGCAGGACGCTGCCAAAGTTCCAAGGCGGACCCACTGTAAGGCTTCGCCACGGAAAGACCTCCAGAGAATCCCCTCGGTCCAGAATCTCCGTGAGGGGATACCTGGCCTGTTTAGAAAGCGGGTTCGAGCTTCATCCCGGTGGACTCCGAGATGAGTCGAAGCAACCCTAGGAAGGACGAAGGGCTATCGTCCATTGACTGCCCTCCCGAGGACTCCCAAGTCCATGCGCTTGGAAAAGAGGGAGGAACCATCATTGGACTCAGAAGAGTCCTCAAAGAGCTGCCTCGGGCCTGAGCCACCCTCCACCTGCCGAGGTTTATCGGGAGTGAGGGTGACAGACAGCCTATGGGGCAAACCCAAGGCCGACCGAGAATTTTTGGTCGGAGCCCCAACTAATGGCTGTGGAGGCGGAGGTTCCACCAGAATCGGTGGGGCAGCTGGATTTGGCCGAACAACCGGCCTGAGAACAGGCTCCTCGACTCCAACGAGGGGTTGTTTTGGCTGCTCCGGTGACAACCCTTAATAGCCGGGGAAGAGCGACTGGAGTACGGCTTATTTCCGGTCAAAAGGGCTGTTGCCACATGAGTTCCTTGTACTTCCGGCGCTAACTTGCGCGAAGCCTCCCTCGTCCGAGAAGAGGAAGAGAAGAGCGGCGGTGCCGCTTGCCGCAGACGAGACCGCCTATGGCGGCGGATCGGCTGGACCGCAAGGATGTCGAGACCGAGAGTCACACTGGGCCGGGAGGCGAGAGAAGTGTCGAAATCGGCACCTCCTCGGCTTGGACGCATCCCACCAAGGCCCGAACCGGAGGCACAGACGAGCCGACGGATCCTCAACTCCCACCGGGGGAACCAGGAGAGGGGATTCTCAGCTTCTCCAGCCGACAACCCGTCTAACGGGTCGAGAAAAATCTCGACAGCGTCGACGGGAGTCTCGATCAACTGGCCTGACGGGGACACCGTGAAGCCAGTGGCCGAAGCTGAGGGGTCGACCGAAGTCGACTGTCGACAACTAGGGGAGGGGATCTTCCCGCTCCCAAGAGCGCCAACGGAGAGACTTACTTTTGCTCTTTTGGCCCTGGAAAAAGGTCCCGAAGAAGTTGGACCCTCACCTTTCATCGAGAGGGTCAGACAAAGCTCCTTAAAAGAAGCCGAGTACGAGGCACCGAGAGAGAGCGGGAAAAATGCTGCAGCCGAGGTAGAAGCGGCCCGTGCCGCCTCCTCTTCGAGGGCGATCATCTGCTCGAGCTGATCCGCCGAGCCCGCCGCCGCGGACACCGCCAATCGGGCCTCTTTAGATTTCACTGGTGGAATTCTTTTCTCGGGGCGCCCCAGTTGTAATCGGGCAGCACGGTCTTCAAGGACGTAGGCCGAAAGGAAGAGCACAAGTCGCAGGCCTGCGGGTCGTGCTCAAGGCCCAGGCAGTAGACGCACGTGGAGTGCGGATCCGTCCTAGACATCTTCTGCCCACAAGGGCACCTCCAGAAACCAGGAGTCGATGTGTCCATCGCAGCCGCGAGGAGAAGAAGACCGAAGTCTTTTTGGCAAAAACCTTTTTGATTTTGAACTTTCGAAGAATTAGGAACCAGTCTTTAATCTCAGAGCGTTAAGGAGGGAACCTGAGCTTCCAAGCGGTAAGGAAGATCTGGCGTCATGGGCCGGAGCCGAGAGTTTTACCACCCGGGTGGGTGGGAGGAGCCAGCTTAAAGACCTTCCGGCAAGATTTAAAGTGGCAAGGAACCTACCAATAAGTGTGGATGAACAACATATCCATGTCCCTAGAAAGGCCATTTCATAGAGTTTCTCCACCACCTACCAGCCAGACCTCCCGTTACTCGGGTCAGCATGCCCTGCTCATACAGCAGGAGGTGCTCGCGCTTCTGGAAAAAGAAGCTATAGACCACGTACCACGGAACCAGAGAGGCGTAGGATATTATTCTCACTTCTTTCTGGTTCCAAAGAAAACAGGGGACCTCTGTCCGATACTGGACCTCAGCGACCTCAACAAATTGGTCCTGTACAAACGCTTCCGCATGGTGACCCTTCCAGGTCTGATTCCCATGCTCAAGCAGGACGCCTTTCTAGCATCCCTGGACATGCAGGACGCTTGCCTGCACATACCCATTGCTCAAGCGCACAGGAAGTGCCTGCTCTTTGAGTTTCAGGGTCGCCATTATCCGTTCCGAGCCCTTCTCTTTGGGCTGTCATCCGCACCTCAGGTGTTTACGAAGTGCATGGCGGTCATAGCGGCATCTCTGAGGAGACCAGGCCACTACGTGTTCCCCTACCTGGACGACTGGCTTCTCATGGCACCCTCCCGGGAGGCCCTGATGTCCGCCATTCACCGTACTCGGTCTCTGTTCGAGACATTGGGCGGCATCATCAATCACGAAGTCACGCCTGGTTCCGTCTTGGACTCTGCAGTTCATAGGTGCAGTTCTGGACCACCGTCAGGGAAAGCCTCCCGGACAGAATGGAACACATCAGATCCCTCATCAGGGACTTTTCGCTAAGATGACTGTTCCTGCAAGACTAGTCCTTTGCCTGCTCGGATACATGGCTGCGGCCATTGCAACAGTCCTGCTAGCCCGTCTCCACATGCGGTAACCCAGTGGATGTTAAGGGTCCAATGGGATGAAAAGCAAGACCATTTGCAGCACCCTATCCGGATCACGAAGACCATATTACGGGATTGGCAATGGTGACTAGATTCGAGGTATCTATTGGCGGGAGCCCCTTCACTTCTCCGTCTCTGATTGTGATACTCTGCAGAGACGCCTCAGGACTCTGATGGGAAAATACACCTCGACGGTGTTCGGTCTCAGGGCCTGTGGATGGCCCAAGAATCTCATCTCCACATAAACATATTGGAAATGAGAGCAGTTCTTCATGCCCTGCAGGCCTTCCAGTCAGTGATCCCACTGGGTACTCTTCTGTTACAGACAGACAGTTCTGCGGTGATGTATTACCTCAACCAACAAGGGGGCACCCACTCTTACCCGCTTTGCAGGGAGGCCATGAGGGTGTGGGATTGGGTTTTGCAACACTGCGCAAACCTCATTACTGTTCCATGTCCCAGGGGTGGACAGTGTAGTCGCAGATGACCTGAGCCATTCTCAGGCCTAAGTCCACAAATGGGAACTACTCCAGGAGGTAGTAGAGGATATGTTTCTCAGATGGGGCACTCCAGAATTAGACCTTTTCGTGTCCCCATCCAATGCAAAACTGCCCAATTTTTGCTTGCTAGATCCAGGGCCTGGTGTTTTCTGGCGAGACGCGTTGTCCCTCTCCTGGGCGGGCCGATTCCTTTATGCCTCCCCCCCCCTTTTCCATTGGTCCAGAGGGTTCTTCTGAAACTTCGCAGAGAGCAAGTGACGCTAATACTTATCGTGCCATTTTGGCCCTGGCAGATCTGGTTCCCTCTCTTGCATCAGCTGTCCTGGGAACCTCCAGTGCCTCTGCCAGTCAGCTCCCACTTGCTGTTTCAGGAGGCGGGTTCCTTGGTCCATCCGGACCTACGTACCCTGAATCTACATGCTTGGCTCCTAGTGACATAGCCATGATGCGACACGGTGTCTTGCAAGAGGTAGCAGACATTCTGGCTGCTGCTGGGAAACCGGCCACCCATGCAACCTACGCCATGAAGTGGCGCAGGTTTTGTATATGGGTTCAAGCACGCGGTTTTTCGCCTTTGGATTGTCCAGAGAAGTTGGTCTTGGACTACCTACTGTCCCTTTCCAGACAGGCTTGGCTTACTTCTCGATTAAGGTACACCTCTGTGCCATCTCAGCGTATCACGTTCGTATAGGCCAACGCACTATAACTCAGTTGGACACGACACGAGCCTTCCTGAGGGGTGTCCTCCACCTTTGGCCCCCGATTAAGGATCCGATTCCACCATGGGATCTACCCTTTGTCCTGGAGCAGCTTACGCTGCCACCCTTTGAACCAGCCGCAGATTGCGAGCTACGTCTTCTTACTTGGAAGACGTTGTTTTTAGTTGCCGTCACCTTGGCGAGAAGAATTTCTGAACTCCATGCACTTACGTGCAAAGAACCTTATTTGGTGTTCCACCAAGACAGAGTATCCGTACGGACTAATCCTAAATTTCTACCTAAGCTGGTGTCAGCTCTCACCCGTAATCAGGATATCGATCTACCAGCGTATTTCCCTAAATACTCTAATCGAGGAGAAGTCCTCCTGCACACTTTAGATGTGCATAGATGTCTCAGATACTACCTGAACAGAACCAAACTCCACCGAAAATCGGACCAGTTTTTTGTCTCCTTTGCCCAGAGGATGATGGGAGCTTGTGTTTCGAAACGGTCACTATCCAGGTGGCTCATTCAGTGTATCACGTTCTGTTACCAGAAGCGCAACAAACCCTTACCAGGCACGGTTAAGGGTCATTCCACCAGAGGGGTGGCTACCTCCTTTGCAGCTTTAAAGAACGTATCCACCTCAGCTATTTGTGCTGCAGCTGCTTGAAGCTCCGTACACACTTTCATCAGGCATTATAGCCTGGACATTGCATCGAGGCGAAGAGCAGGTTTTGGTCTAGCAGTTCTTCAGGGACTTCTGTTCTAGGCTTGATTTCGTTCAAGGCTTTCTACCTTCCCTCCTCCCAATGGTGTGTGATTTCCAGGATTGCTTGGGAATCTGTCCTAATAGTGTAACCTGCTGCAAAAGCTGTTTCTCAAAGTAAGATAGTACAGTTATGTGAGAACTTACCGTAACAGTAGATCTTCGAGAAAAGCTCTTGCAGCAGGTACCTTCCCTCCCACCATCCCCGCCGGAGGTAGATTCTATTTCCAACATCCTTCTCCTAGGATCAGGTGTCTCAGCATCTGTCTTACTGCCATTTGATGGTGGATCCTCAGTCTCCTCTTCTGATGTCATCCAGCAGCCAGGAGTCTCTGGCGGGGGAACTGGGGATTCTGGGGGACCACCCACTTATGTACTATGCCTGACGTTGGGGAGGTCCCCTCGGAATACCACTAGCTAGAAAATTTCCGTGGGGTCCTGGCGCCTGCCGGCTTCAGTCCTAATGGTGTAACCTGCTGCAAGAGCTGTTCTCAAAGATCTACTGTTACGGTAAGTTCTTATGTAACTGTACTTTTATGTTTATGTAGTAGGTAGGGGCATTAGACATTCAGACATACTAACATGTCAGCAGAATAGGCCTTATGATCTTTCGTGTCTGCTCGATCATCGGCACCCGTATTGCTCTCCCCCCACCCCCTTGGGTTTCCCCATCCTTTTTCCAGGGTATTCCCCAGTATTGGACTTCCTCAGCTTCACTCTCCCCTATACCTGTCCCCGCCCCTCTTTAAACCCTCCACAGTATCTGCCTCCACCAGTCCCTTGAGCAGCACATTCCATGGTTCCACCACCCTCTCAGTGAAGTAACACCTCCCCCCCCCCCAGCTTCCACCTGTGTCCTCTGGTTGCCCCTCCTTTCATTTGGAACATCCCGTCTGAGCCTCCCTTATTAATCCCATTTATGTACTTAAAGACCTCTATCATGTCCTCCCTGTTCCTCCTTTCCTCCAGGGTGTACACGTTGAGCTCCTCAAGCCTCTCCCCATAGGTCCTTTCCCCCCATGCCCCAGATCATCTTGGTTGCTCTCCTCTGAACCCTCTCCAGGAGTGCAGTGTCCCTTTTTAGGCATGGCCTCCACGGAGCTCGAGGTGTGGCCTAACCAGCCAGTTATACAGAGGGAGGATTACTTCCATCTTTCTGGAGGTAATCTGCCTAGTGATGCATCCCAGCATCCTATTTGCCTTGGCCGCTGTCCTCCTACAAGTCTGAGTTGTTCAATATGACATCCACCACCATCACCCCCAGATCCCTCTCACCCTTCGAGACTTGTAGTGTGTCTTCCCCCAGGGTGTGCACTTGGCCTGGGTTTCTGGCCCACAGATGCAGAACCCTGCATTTCCCAGCATTGAACTTCAGTCCCCACTTACTCTACCACCTCTCCAGAGCCTCCATGTCCTCCTGCAGGACCACTCTCCCCTCCTTCCCATCTATCACCGCTCCCAGCTTGGAGTCATCTGCAAAGGGATTCATTTTACTCCTGATACCTTTCCATGTGTCAGATACATAGGTGTTAAACAAGAGTGGCCCCAGGACCGATCCCTGGGGACCCCACTAATGACCTTCCTTGGGGGATGAGACTGTTCCTCCAACCACCACCCTCGGAGTACGTTCCGAAAGCCAATTTCCTATCCACCTGACAGTCTGCCTTCCCATCCCCATTTCCCCCAGCTTAGCCAGCAGGCCACTGTGGGGTACAGAATCAAAGGCCTTGCTAAAGTCCAGAAAGAGGACGTCCACCAGCCTACCCAGGTCCAGGGCACTTGTCACCCAGTCGTAGAACTCCACAAGGTTTGTCTAACATGATTCAGATGCTTATTTCTAGGCACAACTTGTGAGATTATATTAGAGTAATAGCACAACAATGAACAGTAGCAATACATTTATGTATATGTGACAATGTTATAAATAGTTTTACTTTTGTTAATTATTCTTTGGTAATTGGGTAAGGTCCACTAGCCATAATGCCTGTTTCTAGGGACATGGATATGTTGTTCCTCCACACTGTCTGGCAGGTTCCTTGCCACTTTTAAATCTTGCCGGAAGGTCTTCAAGCTGGCTCCTCCCACTCACCCAGGTGGTAAAACTCTCGGCTCCGCCCCATGACGCCAGATCTTCCTTACCGCTTGGAAGCTCAGGTTCCCTCCTTAACGCTCTGCGTATAGACTGGATCCTAACTCTTCGGTTCACCTGAAAATAATTTAAAAGTTTTCCAGACTCCGGTCTACTACTTCCTTCGCGGTTGCGATGGACAAATCGACTCCCGGTTTTCAGCAGTGCCCATGCGGGCAGAAGATGTCCAGGACCAATCCGCACTCCACGTGTGTCTACTGCCTCGGGCTTGACCACGACCCGCAGGCCTGCGAGTTGTGCAGGTCTTTTTCGGATAACGTCCTTGAAGATCGTGCTGCCCGGCTCCAACTTGGGTGCCCCGAGAAATGTTATCTGCCGGTCAAGTCCAAGGAGGCCCGTTGGGCGGTGTCCGCAGAGGCTGGCTCGGCTGAGCAACTCGAGCAGATGATTGCCCTTGAGAAGGAGGCGGCCCAGGCCGCATCTTCATCTTCCTCGGTCGCGGCATTTATCCCGCTCTCTTTGGGATTCTCCTACACAGCTTCTTTAAAGGAGCTTTGCCAATCCCTCTCCACGAAGGGTGAAGGGCCATCGGGACACTCTTCTCTGTCAAAAAAGGAGGACTCGAAGGTAAGTCCCACCGTCGGCGTTTGTGGGCGGGAGGGTCCTTCCCGAACAGTCGACACTACTTGATTAGGGTTGCGGCTGAGCTGCTGGCTTCACGGTGTGCCACGTCAGGTCAGCCGGCCGAGACACCCGTTGATGCAGTCGAGATTTTTCTCGACCCGTCGGATGGGCTGTCGACTGGTGAAGCCGACAACCCTTCATCACTGGTTCCCCTGATGGAAACGGAGGATTTGCCTTCACCTTCCGTGCCGGAGTCCCCCGTCAAGGCTCCCAAGGAGTGGGTTCCCCTGTTCCCTTCCAGACCCACCCTTGGAAACACCGATGGTCTCGGTCCAGCCGATCCTGCCGACACCGGCGGTCTTGGCACCAAGGAAAACGGTGGCGCCGCTCATCCTCGTCTTCCTCCTCGGAAGAGGAGAGGCTTCGGCGCAAATTGCGTCGATGCTACGAGGACTTAATGTGGCAGCAGCTCCTTCTGTCCGGGAACAAGCCGATGCCGTCGCCTTCCCCGGCGATTAAGTGGCTGTCACCTGAAAGGCCGAAACAACCCCTCGCCGTGGTCGAGGTGCCCAAGCCTGGGCCGGTTGTTCAGCTGAAACCAGCTGCCCCACCGATTGTTCTGGAATGTCTGCCTCCACAACTGAAATCGGGGGCTCCGACCAAGGATTCTCAGTCAGGTCTGGGTCCTCCCCACCGGTTGTCGGTCACCCTCACTCCCGACCGTCCTCGGCAGGTGGAGGGTGGCTCAGGCCCCAGGCAGCTTCATGAACTCCTTGAAGTCTGACAAGCCACTCCCTGTTTTCCAGGCCCCTTGACCTGCAGTCCTCGGGGGGGGGCAGTCGATGGACGAGAACCCATCATCGTTCATGGGTCTGCTTTGGCTCATCTCTTGAGTCCCCTGGGATGCAGCTCGAGCCCGTATCCAAGCGGGCCAAGTATCCCCTCACAGAGATATTGGACCAAGAGGATTCTCCCACGGAGGTGTTTCCGGTGGCTGAAGCCATTGTTGGCCTAGCCTTGGAGCTGTGGCAGCGGCCGGCTTCCTGTCCTGTGCCTTCGGCTAGGATGGCCAGGAAGTATGCGGTCCCTACTGGCTCTTTGTCCGGTTTCTCTCAGAACACCCCTCTGCGGAGGGGTTGGTCACCGATAGCGTTTTCCGGGAACGTTAGGGATGTGGATAATCCCCGACAATGAGCTGAGCTGGACTATGCTGGGCGCAAGGTACTCATGCGTCCTCCTCGGCCTCCATCAGGCCAGTTCGGCCATACTGATGGCGCACTTCTCCCCGCCTCATGGGCTCCCTGGATGAGGTGATCCCTCATCTCCCGGCTGATCTGCAGACTGCGGTCAAGCAGGTGCGGGATCAGCGAAACAGCAGCTCCAAACGGCTCTTGATATCGGAGACTCCTGTGCCCGGTCAGTGGCGGCCGCAGTGGCCATGCGCCACAGAGCCTGGCTGAGGATATCCACCTTTATGGTGGATACCCAGCACAAGTTGGCGGACGTCCCCTTCTTGGGGACCGACCTGTTCGGCCCTGGAGTGGAAGGCCACCTCCAGATGATCGAATAGTCCAAAGCCACCTTGGACTCCTGTCACATCTGCTCAGAAGGACAAAGGCCGTCGACAGCAACATAAGTCCTTTCGATCTTCTGCCCCTGCGGCATGTCCGGCCCAGCAACACCAGCATCAGGGCCAGCAGGCTGGCACTTAGCACCCCAAAAGCCAAGCTTGCAGCTTTCTCCAACAGGAAGCAGGGAGGAAAAGGCCCAGGAGGTCCCTCGGCCGGTCCTTCCTCCAAGTTAAGGGGTGTCACCCCCAGCCGTGTCGCTTCCCCTGGGTTCTCCCTGTGGGGGGATGGTTCCGCCACTTCCTTTCCACCTGGTCCGCTATCACCATGGACCGTTGGGTGTTGGAGGTGGTAGGAATGGATCTGCCTCTGGAGTTAGAGCAGGCCCTGCCCTTCCAAGCAGTCACCCCACCGGGGGCTATGGGGTCCGCAGCCTCTCTTGTCAGCCCGTCGAGCCGACATTGCCCTGCTCCTTGAAAAGGAGGTGATCAGGAAGGTGGCGGATCCTCCTCCAGACCTGGGGTTTGTGTCCAGGTACTTCCTAGTCCCAAAACGGACAGGGGGCTGGTGGCCCATTCTAGACCTGCACGACCTGAACAGGTTCCTAAGGTCTCGAACCTTCAGGGTGGTCACTCTGGCTCATATCATTTCATCCTTGGAACGAGGCATGTGGTTCTGTTCTCTGGACCTCCAGGACGCGTTCTTTCACGTCCCTATCCATCTGTCCCACCAGCGATTCCTCTGCTTCAGAGCAGAGGAGTCCCTCGATTCGGGCCATGCCCTTCGCCCTTTCTCTAGCTCCCAGGGTCTTCACCAAATGCATGGCAGTGGTGACAGCATTCCTGCGGTGCGAAGGTCGGACGTACCCCTACCTGGATGACTGGCTGATTGCGGCCTCCTCCAGAATGGAGGCGGAGAGGTCCAGGGATCTGGCCCTCAAGGTTTGCTCTCGAAGTTGGCCTCCTTATCAACGAGGCCAAGTCGGAACTCGTGCCAAAGCAGGTGATCCAATTCATCAGGGCAGAGCCCGACTGTCTGCGAGCCAGAGCACGGCTCCCGGCGGACAGGGCCGAGGTTCTTTCCTCCTCCTCCTCCTCCTCCCAGTCATTTCAGGTTGGGCAATTACGCCCTGCCCGGGACTTCCTGCGCCTCCTGGGCCTCATGGCGGCCTGCACCAGCGTGGTCTGTTGGGCCTGTTGGCACATGCGTCCCCTACAGTGGGGACTGGCCAGCCAGTGGTCACAGCGCTCCGGTCCTTTGGATCAGCCAGTGACAGTGACCCAGGACATGTGGAACGCTCTCCAGTGGTGGATTGTTCCAGCTCATCTGCAGGAGGGCATCCCGTTTGTCCGCCCCGAGCTGATGGTCTCTCCATCGACCGATGCCTCTCTGGGTAGGGGTGCCCATCTGGGGGAGCACAAAGCGCACGGCCTCTGGTCCCCTCGGGAGACCCGATGCCACATCAGCCTGCTGGAGCTTCGAGCGGTTAGTCTAGCCCTCACCGCCTTCACTCTGTTTGTACGGGGTCAAGTGATCCAGGTCCAGATGGACAATACCACGACCATGTACTACCTAAACCACCAGGGCGGGACGCGCTCCATGCCTCTGTGCAAGGAAACTCTCTGCATTTGGTCCCTTGTGCGCAGCCTGGAGGCGGATCTCCTTGCCATCCATGTGGCAGGAGCCTCCAACATTCTGGCTGATGCTGTAAGCTGGATAGGAGTTGCGTCCCATGAGTGGTCTCTCCTGCCGGAGGTAGTTCAAGATCGGTTCTCCCGCTGGGGCATTCCTCAGGTGGACCTGTTTGCCTCCAGGGAGAATGCAAAGCTGAGGCTGTTTCATGCTCACCCCCTTCAGCAGGGCTCACTGCAGGGGGATGCCTTCTCGAGGCTGTGAACCCCGGGCCTCTTCTACGCCTTTCCCCCATTTCCCTTGATCCACAAGGTGCTTCTCAAGGCGAGGAGGGACAAGGTGCAGGTGATTCTGGTAGCCCCAGACAGGCCCCGCCAGTTCTGGTATCCAGATCTCCTCAGTCTCAGCTGCAGGCTCCCGAGGCGGCTTCCAGCCCGCCCGGACCTGATCTCAGTCAATCAGGGAAAGGTATTCCATCCGGACTTTCAATCCCTGCACCTGACAGCCTGGTTCATTAGCGGCTAGAGTTCCAGGCCTTGGGTCTTTCCGACGAGGTCCTTAACGTCGTTGAGGCTTCCTCTAAGGAGTCGACTAGAAAATGCTACGCCTTTAAATGAAAGAGATTCTCCATTTGGTGTCGGGGTAAGGGCCTGGACCCTTCCTCCTGCTCCTTGGCAAGCATTCTGGACTACCTGTGGTCCCTTTCTCAGCTTGGGCTTCGGTCGATGACCCTTAAGGTGCACCTGGCTGCCATCTCTTGCTTACTGGGCACGGGCCGGGAAGCAGTCGGTGGTGCAGGAGAAGGTGGTCGGGTGCTTTTCCAAAGGCCTTGATCACTTATCCCCTCCGGTGTGAGAACCTCCACCTCCGTGGGATCTACTGCTGGTATTGGCTTAGCTCATGGGCAAGCCATTCGAACCGATGCACAGGTGTGACATCTCTCACCTGTCGTGGAAGACCACCTTGTTGGTGGCTGTCACGTCAGCCAGAAGGATGGGAGAGCTCCAGGAGCTTTCCATCTAGTCTTCTTATCTGGCCTTCCATAGGGACAAGGTTGTCCTGCGCCCCCACCCAAAATTCCTTCCGAAGGTGGTGTCGGAGTTTCATCTTAACCAGGTGTTGACTCTGCCGGTGTTCTACCCCAGTCACACCTCGGAGGCCGAATATAGGCTCCATACTTTTGACCCTAGAAGAGCGCTTGCTTATTACAAGGAGCGGACGGCTGAAGTTCGGGAAGAGGTTCGCCAGCTGTTTGTCACCTACGCTGAAGCCGCACCTGGCAGACCTGCAGCCAAGCGGACGATAGGCAGGTGGGTCACTTCATGCATAGATCTCTGCTATAGGTTGGTGGGCATGGAGTCTTCCAGAGGAATAAGAGCTTATTCTACCCGCCATACCGCTGCATCGGTGGCTGCTTCCAGGGACATCCCTATCCAGAAAATCTGCAGGGCTGCTAACTGGAAGTCCGCACACACCTTCATTACCCACTACCACATAGACCTTGAGTCACGCCGGGATGCTGATTTTTGGGGCCTCGGTTCTCCAGTCATTTGTTGTTCATTCACACGACCCACCTGACCTCCCTGGCTTCGACGCACAACCTGGCTTCCAGCGGGCTACATCTGGCGTCATGGGGTGGAACCGAGAGTTTTACCACCCGGGTGGGTGGGAGGAGCCAGCCTGAAGACCTTTCGGCAAGATCTAAAGCAGCAAGGAACCTGCCAGACAGTGTGGATAAACATATACCATTCCTAGAACTCCTGTTACAGGTGAGTAACCTGTATTTTCAGGAGTGGCCTAGGAGCCCTGAGAAGATAACGTGAAATCTTACTCCGAGAGGAAGCTCTTACAGCAGGTACCACAATTAGCAGTGTCATTGGCTCAGTAGGTAGCACACTCGTCTTTGAGGCCGGGAGATCAGAGCGCTGTGGGTTCAGTTCCCACATCTGGCGCTTGGGTTAATATCTCAGTACTGACACTGAGGTGCCGTTTTTCGGATGAGATGTTAAACTGAGGTCCTGTCTGTCTGGATTGGTGGTAGTTCAGGTGGATGTTAAAGATCACATGGGACTTATCGAAAAGAGTAGGGGAATTTTTTATTGTAATCTAAACAAATCATAAGAAAAATACAAAAAACTAAATAACATACATAATTTCTAACACATGGAGATATTCTAAAATTATACACTTCAGGTTATTCTCGTACATTCAATACATTTTTTCTTTTTCCCCCTTCCTGTTCCCATTCTTTATATAATTATTTGCCCAAACCAATTCTCTGACCTAACTACATAAAAAATCAAAGCCATCCCAGTAAGACCTCCATTTAATTAATGGAAATAAATTACGTTCTGTTAACATCAATTTCTCTACTTCAGATTCTGTTATCATAATCACAGTCAGTGGGGACAAAAACTGCTGTAGCAACAAAAGTCTACAACGGCTAATCCATAACCAGTATAAAAAAAACACATAAAGCACCTGTAAAGTGCCATACCGGTCTCTTGACTGTTCAGTAGCAAAGAAGCCATAATACAAGCTCGTCTTTAAAGGTGGAAGAACTAAACAATATTTCCACCTCTCTTTAAGAATATCCAAAAATTCATTAGCATAAAAACAATCATAATACAAATGATCCATTGTCTCCAAATGGGTAATACACTTATCCCTTGGGCAATATCTCTCATGTATAGATTTATGTTTTTGGTTGCTGCGTACATTGATTCTACCATGTACTCCCAACCATAAAGTGTCCCACATTTGCTGCGGTATATGAAAATTTGTTAAATAAGAAGCTAAATTCGAACTCACTGCTGCAGGGATGGGACTAAACGGAGTATCAGAAAAAAAGGTCCCCACGATCAAATTATACACAGCTTTCCTATTAAGCTTCTTTACTACTGTCCAGCGTACATCCCACCTTTTAATCTTGTCAAACACCGACCTCCAGCTGTCCTGTAACGGAGGCTGTCGTTTATTAAAATGTAAAAAACACCCTTTTTTCCATTCCCCCAAAATACCCTGCAGTTGGGAAGTTAATAGAGAAACCCATAACTGTAAACCATTCCATACCACAGGGACTAAGTTCTTATATAAAAATGTTGTAAAAAAGAAAACAATGGGATTTATCATCCCCAAACCTCCCTCTTTAATTTCCAAAAACAACGTATTTCTTTTAATGGGGTTTAAACAACTACCCCATATACCACTAAAAAAACAGCACAACAACGGCGTTTCTAAAGATTTAGGGATGTAAAAAATATTACTTATAAATAAAAAAATCGGACAAAGGTACGATTTAATCAAATAAACTCGTTTTTTCTTTGACAATCTATGTCTATTCCACTGAGACACCTTAAGGTTTCCCTCCTTTAACGCTTCCTGCCAATTATCCCAATCACTCTCCTTGCCCCCAAAATATAATCCCAAAATCTTAAATGGTTCTTGTTCCACTTTAAACCTCCCAACCAAGGATGGGTTTTTGGGAAACCCTTATATTGCTACACATTTTGTTTTCTTCTCGTTAATCTTAGCTCCCATAATCCCTCCCAAGGATCTAAGCACCTCATATGCAAGCTCTATAGCCTCACTATTTGGTAATACAAAACAAATATCGTCTGCATAAGCAATTAATTTTGGAAAGCTAAATTTACACATAACAATAGGTTTAATTAAAGGTGACTTACAAATAATCCGCAGCACAGGATCTAAAGTCAAAACATACAATAGGCGGCTAAGCGGACAGCCTTGTCTAACACCTTTCAAAACGCTATGAGGCCTGCCTCTCCACCCGTTCTCCAACGTAACAACAATGGCCAAAGCATAGCATAGTTGTACCCAATTCACAAATTGATATGGTAGGCCGAATGCTTTTAAACATTCCCATAAATATTCGTGTGACACCTCATCATAAGCTTTAGATTTGTTCCAAACTGACCAAATATCCTTCTGATCCATCCACCAAGTCCTTCCCTGCTGACATACCCTCCCTAAGAAAAATTAAAGCGTCTGTCAGATTTCTCCCAGGCACTGCACAAAATTGTTGCTCATGTATGAAATTATACATCACTAAAGATAATCTGTTCCCCAAAAGTTTAGAAAAAATCTTAAAATCAACGTTCAAGAGTGTGAAAGGTCTCCAATTACGAATATCAGTACGGTCCCCTTTCTTGAAAAGAAAAATAAGCAACCCCTCGTACATCTGAGTGGGCAAAAGCATATCAACCAAAAATGAATTGTACAAAGCTAACAACTCTTTCGGCATTAGCTCCCATAATACTTTGTATAATTCCCCTGGTAATCCATCAGATCAGCGAAGTTTCCTTTTTAAAGAAGCAATCACTACACTCAGCTCCAATTCAGTGAAGGCAGGTACCATCCTAGACTGAGTATCTTGGTTCACTTGCGGTAGATTTGCAGCATCCAGCAAGCAAGAAGTAAAGTTAGAAATCGGGCACGAAGTCCCAAATGTACGCTCCACATGCTCATCAAATACTCCATTATACCCACATTATCTAACACCAATACCCCATCTTCCTTACACAAACCAGAAAACAGGCGATTGTTAGACCTTATCTGACATGCTAAAAAGGGGTTTACCCGAGCAGATTTTCCCCGAGTCCCGAAAGACTGTTCTTTAATTAAGGACGTCATATGGTCATACTGGAATGGCATCATTGACAACTTTATTCGAGTAATTTCACTAGATAAATCTACACCACTTTCATGTTGGGTGGACAGAAGAGACTGCAGAGACTGACTAAGCTTCAAATAGTTTCTGCGTTTTGAACTAGCCACCAATCTGCCCCGAAACTGAAAATATCCAATCAGACACACCTTAAAGGCTCCCCACCAGCTCCCTAAATCCTCATATAAATCTATCGTGGTAATCTGGTCTTTTATAATCATTTTCAAATCTGAAATAACAGACACATCTTTCAGAAAAGAAACATTAAATTTCCAGAAACCTGGCCCTTGTTTCCCTACTCTGACAGGAATCTATTCTTATTCAATTAAAACATGGTCTGAAGTTTCCACTGGAACATAAATCAAACCGTCTATCCATGAGATTGGGAACAAAAATGAAATCTATACGGGAGGACAATTTCCCTTTAAAAAAGGTAGGTTTAACCGAATGTCTCCCGACTTTATGTGAATCTTTTAAACCCGCCTGAGTCAGAATAGAAGATAAACAAGTTTTGTCGCAATATTGTTTCCCTGATAATTTTTTCTGCGAAAGATTAATATTAAAATCTCCCCCTAAAATTAACAAACCTCTCGTATACAAAAAAGGACAAACTTTATATAACAGATCTATTCTCAAGGACTTCAGCTGCGGACCATAAACAGAAATTAGACAAGTAATATCTCGTATCTTCACATCTACCATCAGCGCTCTACCTGGTTCAGTTTCAACCATCTGAAGTAGTCTAACTTCAAATGTGTTAAAACAAACACCCACTCCACTGCAAAGATCTGCACCTAATGACCAGTACGATAAACCCCACTGCCACTGCTTGCTAACTGTAGTAATTTCCAACACTGTATACAAACGAGTATCTTGTAAAAGATGCACATCATATTTTAAAGAAGAAAGAATACCAAACGTCGACTGACATTTTGCATATGATCTAATGCTATTAACGTTTAAAGATGTTACAGTAAATGGAAAAGGATTTTAAGGAGGGGGTTTAAACTGTTTATTGCTGGATCTGGTTATACGTTTAATAATCTCTGGTACTTTCTGTTTAACAGGGCTCCCAGGGGTACCTATAGGAAAACCTACACTAGGCTCATTGGGATCCTGATCTACAACAGGAAGCATTTCTTCCACTTGTTCTCCCCAGGTGGCTAGGATGGAATACCTGTTAGACAAAGGCAAGGCTGAATTCAAGGAACCACTAGTCAAACCTCCTTTCAAAGGCACCAACCCTTCCTGAGAAGTTTGTGTTACCTCCTTATCGCTCACAGCATCCTCTTTCTTTGGAATTAGGGGGCTATCAGGGCCAATTCCTAGCTGTGTAGTTGGCCGAATGGGGAACCCGTGGGGTGTAACAAAGGGTGTAGTTGTATAGTCCCCACTTAAGCTTGCACTAGGGAGTAGTGGAACCTCTTGTGACTGAGTATTAAGTAGTAATTCTGGTCCTGATCTTAAACTGGACCTCCTTAGATTCGTAGGGCCACCACCTCTCCCTCTCCCCCTACGCCTCCCCCTTAACCCTGAACCTGATTCCGTATCATCAGATCCTACCTTAGAACTACGGGCTTGTGCTAAAAAATGTTCTTGATCAGAGGTCTTGTTTATCTCAGCACGTTTCCATGGACAATCGGTAAACACATGATTAGTTTCATTACATAAACTACATACTGGGGAAGAAGTGCATTCTATAATCAAATGTTCCAACATCCCACAGTGAAAACACCGAACCTGATCACATGCAGTATTTAGATGGGATGAAGAACCACATTTAAAACAACTTTAAGGCTGACCAGCGTAAAATATAATTCCCCTATCCCTTCCCAAAAAAAAAGGAGCTAGGTAGATGTTGTATGCCATCAGCATCATGAATTAAACGGACACGAAAAGTCCATCCCCAGTCCAAAACCATTGCATCTAAAATGGGACGAGGTTTATCTTGCACATAACATCTTTTCTCCAGCCAGAACAGAATGTCAGAGATATTCACAGCTTCATTCGGAAAAGAATTGTAACTGTTTTAACTGTGGGCTTAATGTGAGGAATAGCCTGAAAGTCTTTCCACTGATCATTATTCTGTAAGTCATAGAATAGCCTCCAAAATTTAGCCAAGGACAATCCAGTACAAAAACTTACATCGTAATAACAATCTCCTGGTGAATGTATTAATGCATACACTTCATTTGGTGAAAACGCCATGGAGTCTATTAACAAGGTTTTACCCACCCAAATATGATCTGGAGCTACAGGTAACTGCCCTGTGTATCGCAATCTCACTAGGAATCTGCGTTTAGCAGACTCCACAGGTTTCCTGAACAGGCCAGCAAAAGATTTTAAAGTATTACCCCCTGAATTCAACGAGCTCACGGTCTCGATGGTCTCTCTATCACCCGCCACGGCTGACCTGGTAGCAGACAAAGGCTTCAATGCAAGTTGAAACGATGTAGAACATTCCAAATTAGGCAACGAAGTTTGTGCAAACGCTGGTAAAATTTGTTCGCCCATGGCGTCTTGCGTTTCTAAAAGGACACTAGCCTCAACCTGAGACTGCGCATTCGCATTGCTAGAAATTAGGGACTCAGAATTTGGTTTATCAGTAGTCATTAATATCCCCTCTTGTTGCTCAGGAAATGTCGAACTAGGAATCCCTGGTATCGGTATTGTGGGGTCAGGAACCCACCGGTCTCCTGCCCATAACCAACCCGCTTTTATCAGTGCTTCACCAGGGGTCCAGGGTTCTAACTGACATATAGGCATAGACTCTTGTAGTGTAACCGGATCCTTTCCCGAAACAGGATTCGAACTACCTCCAACTCCAACTTGTTGACCAAAGCGTTTCCCACCTTCCTGAAAAGGGCTAACAGGAGAACGCTTTCTCTTATTTCTTTCCATTTCTAACTTCTGTTGGCATGAGTGATAGTCTATTTCAGCCAAAGAAATCAATTCCAAAAGATGTTGTTTTTTCCTTTTTAATTCCTCAGTCAAAACCAATTCAGCTTCCTCTTCCATAACCGTATTATCTTCTAAATGTGCTAAATCCACTTCACAAATAGGACTCAGTGGGGTCTCCTGAGCCCGAACTCCTTCTATTAATGTGGTCGTAACTCCCGAACAGGTCGGAGTCGCATACTCACAACCTTCCTCCTCTAGCTCCACCGACTGACTGGAATCCTCCATCTCCTCGAACGGACGGACAGCGCCACCCGAGAAAAGAGTAGGGGAATTTTCCCGGTGTCCTGGCCAAATTTCCCTTATTCACTAAAAATACCACCAACAGCTTAATCTTGTTCAAGGTCAGTTGCCATTCATCTGTATTGCCCTCCCCCGGGTCATACCTGAAAATAGGCAGGATTTGCCTAGTGCACTTACCCGGTCAACAAAAACGAAATAAATAAAATTAGGACTGACGCCACTTGGCGGTGGTTCCCGGCATTTTTTTCCTTCCAGCAGTACCGACGTGGGAACGCCCCGCCCCCGCTGATGTCGGCTTCACCCCGGCGTCACCCTATACAAGGGAGGAGTTCCCCACGTGTTTGTGGAAGTATTGTGGGATATATGACTGTCACAGAGTGACTCTGTGATGGATTAGGGGCCCTGGAACTTTTGGGCTTGGTGCTTTACTTAAAGCATTTCAATACTATAACTATGTAAAATCAGAAATTAAATAAATAAATGTAAGCTTTAAAAGTTGAGACTAACTTAAAAGATGGTGTAGTGGAGACTATCAAGGTAGAAAAAATAAAGCAGAGGGGAGGGCAGAAGTAAGAGTGAGTCATTTAGTAACCCCCCCCACCCCCAGGTAATTCAGTTAAAGAGAGAGGGAGAACTGAATCCCTTGTGTAAAGGTAGTTGGGATTCTTTACATGGTAATTGAGTTAATTTGGAGCTTAAATGAGCAGCACCAGCAATCTGTTTCTACTTGGGTTGAAAAAACACTTTTAGTCCTTCTTTTTAGAGGTGTTTGGTAGCACACCAGAATACAGGCGCTGCTTGACTAAGAGGAAGAATGGGTTGCAAGTGAGGGGAAATAAAATAGTCATTTAAGTCACTGTTCTGTTTTAAGTTTCAGTCTTTAAGAGACTGTATTATTTGGAAGTCATTCCTTCTCCAGTTGTAAATATTAACAATAGCAAAAGTATTGAAATGCAACATGTGCTTATTGCACATTTAACTTCCCCTGGCAGAAGGTCAGTGCAATGTTAATTCACACATGTGCTCTATCTTTTGATAAAATAAAGACTAGGGCAAGGCACTTGTGGGCTGTAAAACCATTTGTAAAAGGCTGGTTAGTTAGAATTACTTCCTGCTTAAAGCTCCCTGTTTGGAACAACCAGTTCTAGGGACATGGATATGTTGTTCATCCACACTGTCTGGCAGGTATCCTTGCCGCTTTAAATCTTGCCGGAAGGTCTTCAAGCTGGCTCCTCCCACCCACCCGGGTGGTAAAACTCTCGGCTCCGCCCCATGACGCCAGATCTTCCTTACCGCTTGGAAGCTCAGGTTCCCTCCTTAACGCTCTGCGTATAAGACTGGTTCCTAATTCTTCGAATTTTTGAAATTAAAAAGGTTTTTGCTAAAAACACTTCGGTCTTCTCTCCCTCGCGGCTGCGATGGACAAATCGACTCCCGATTTCCGGTGATGCCCCTGCGGGCAGAAAATGTCTCGGACAGATCCGCACTCCACGTGCATCTACTGCTTGGGTCTTGAGCACGACCCGCAGGCCTGCGACCTGTGCTCTTCCATTTCGGCCTACGTCCTCGAAGACCGTGCTGCCCGTTTACAACTGGGGCGTCCCGAGAAGAGATTTCCTCTGGTTAAGTCAAAAGAGGCCTGGTCGGCGGTGTCCACGGTGGCGGGCTCGGCGGATCAGCTCGAGCAGATGATCGCCCTCGAAGAGGAGGCGGCGCGGGCCGCTTCTACCTCGGCTGCGGCATTTGTCCTGCTATCTCTCAGTGCCTCTTATTCGGCTTCTTTTAAGGAGCTTTGTCTGACCCTCTCGACAAAAGGTGAGGGTCCAACTTCTTCTGGACCGTTTTCTCGGTCCAAAAAGAGAGACAAGGGTAAAGTCTCATGCCGTCGGCGTTCTTGGGGCCGGAAAGATCCCTCTCCCGAGTTGTCGGCCGTCGACTCAGTCAACCCCTCTGCTTGACCACTGGTTTCACGGTGTCCCCGTCAGGCCAGTTGACCGAGACTCCGTCGGCAGCGGTCGAGATTTTCTCGACCCGTTGGGCCGAGTTAATCAACTGGAGAGCCGAGAATCCCTCTCCCGGTTCCCCGGTGGGAGTTGAGGATCCGTCGGCTCGGCTGTGCCTCCGGTTCCGGGGCCTTGGTTGAATCGTCCGAACCGAGGAGTGCCGGCTTCCAGCGACACCTCCCGCACCGTCCTCGGCCTAGCCGAGGTTCTCGGAACGCGTCTACGGCGGTCCAGCCCGATCCACGGCCAGAAGCGGTCCAGTCTCGGCACCGCGCGGCAAGCGGCGCCGCCGCTAAATCCTCTTCCTCCTCCTCGGAAGATGAGAGAGCGGCTAAGTTGTGTCGGAGGTATAGGAACTCATGTGGCAACAGCTCCTTCTGACCGGGAATAAGCCGACGCCGTCGTCTTGCCCGGCCATTAAGTGGCTGTCACCGGAGCGGCCGAAACAACCCCTCGTTCTAGCCGAGGAGCCTGTTCCCAGGCCGGTTGTTCGGCCAGTTCCAGCTGCCCCACCGATTCTGGTGGAACCTCCGCCTCCACAGCCGTTAGTTGGGGCTCCGACCAAAAATTCTCGGTCGGCTCGGGGACTGCCCCATAGGCTGTCTGTCACCCTCACTCCCGATAGACCTCGGCAGGTGGAGGGTGGCTCAGGCCCGAGGCAGCTCTTTGAGGACTCTTCCGAGTCTGAGGATGATTCCTCCCTTTTCTCCAAGCGAGTGGACTTGGAGTCCTCAGGAGGACAGTCGGTGGGCGATAGTCACCGTCCTTCCTAGGTTGCTTGGCTCATCTCGGGTCCACGGGATGAGCTCGAACCCGTTTCTAGACGGGCCAGGTATCCCCTCACGGAGATTCTGGACCGAGGGGATTCCCCTACGGAGGCCTTTCCGGTGGCCGAGGCCATACTAGGTGCGGCTCTGGAGCGCTGGCAGTGCCCTGCTTCCTGTCTTGCGCCTTCGGCCAGGATGGCCAGGAAGTATGCGGTCCCTACCGGTTCCCTGTCCGGTTTTTCGGAACACCCCTCGGCGGAGGGGTTGGTTACCGACAGCGTTTTCCGGCGTGCCGGGAACACTAGGGATGTGGACAAACCTCCCGACAAGGAGTCCAAGAAATTGGACTATGCTGGGCGAAAAGTCTATGCTGCGTCCTCCCTCGGCCTTCGCCAGGCCAGTTCAGCCGTCCTCATGGCACATTTTTCTCATGCCTTGTTGGGCTCCCTGGATGAGGTCATCCCTCATCTTCCCGCGGATCTGCAGACCACGGTCAGGCAGGTGTGGGACCAGGGCAGTGGCCAAGCAGCAGCTCCAGACTGCTTTAGACATTGGGGACTCATGCGCCAGGTTTGTGGTGGCCGCAGTGGCTATGCGTCGTCGGGCTTGGCTGAGGATATCCACCTTTACTTTGGATACCCAGCACAAGTTGTCGGACTGACCTCTTCGGCCCTGGGGTGGAAGGTCACCTGCAGAGGATCGAGAAGTCCAGTGCTACCTTGGACTCTGTCTCTTCCGCTCAGAAGGACAAAGGCCGCAAACCACAGCCTAAGCCCTTTCGTCCTTCTCGCCCATTGTCTGCCACAGCCCAAAGCGTCCGGGCCCAGCAGGCTCAGGCTTGGCATCCCAAACCCAAGCCGGACTTCCTCCAACAGGAAGCAGGAGGAAGCCCAGGAGGTCCCTCGGCCGGTTCCTCCTCCAAGCCTGCCCAGTGACTGGCTGAGGGGTGTCGCCCCCAACCCCGTCACCTCACCCCAGGTTCCCCCCGTGGGGGGACGGCTCCGGCACTTCCTTTCCGCCTGATCCGTTATTACCACGGACAGGTGGGTACTGGAGGTGGTGGGAAAAGGCCTGCCTCTAGAATTCGAGTAGGCCCCGCCCTTCAGAGCCATCGCACCTCGGGGGGCCTCGGGGTCCACAGCCTCACTGTCGGCTCGTCGGGCCGACATCGCTCTCCTCCTCCAAAAGGAGGTGATCAGGGAGGTGGCGGACCCTCCCTCAGACCCGGGGTTTGTGTCCAGGTACTTCCTGGTTCCGAAACGGACGGGGGGCTGGCGCCCCATTCTCGACCTACACGACCTGAACAAGTTCCTAAGGTCTCGAACCTTCAGGATGGTCACTCTGGCTCAGATAATACCATCCCTGGAACACGGCGTGTGGTTCTGCTCTCTGGACCTGCAGGACGCGTTCTTTCACGTCCCTATCCGTCAGTCACATCGGAGATTCCTTCGTTTCGGCGGAGGGGTCCCTCTTGAGTTCGAGCCATGCCCTTGAGCCTGTCTCCAGCTCCCAGGGTCTTCACCAAATGCATTGCAGTGGTGACAGCTTTCCTCTTGGCGCCCGAGGGTCGGGTGTACCCTTACCTGGGCGATTGGCTGATGCAGCCCCTCAGACAGGAGGTGGGCGGTCAGAGATCTGGCCCTCCAGGTTTGCTCTCAAAGTCGGCCTTGTCATCAGCGAGGCCAAGTCGGACTTCGAGCGAGCAGGTGATTCTGTTTATCGGGGCAAGCTCGACTCTCTTGAACCAGAAACACGGCTCGGCGGACAGGGCGAGTTCTTTCCTCCTTTGCCCAATCATTTCTGGTTGGGCAATCCTTCTACCGGGACTTCTTGTGCCTCCTGGGTCTCATGGCTGCCTGTACCAGCGTGGTCTGTTGGGCATGCTGGCACATGCGCCCCCTTCAGTGGGGACTGGCCAGCCAGTGGTCACAACGCTGCGATCCATTGGACCAGCTAGTGATGGTGACCCAGGAGATGTGGAACGCTCTCCGGTGGTGGACCGTTCCATCTCATCTGCAGGAGGGCATCCCGTTTATCCGCCCCGAGCCGACGGTCTCTCTTATCGACCGATGCCTCTCTGATGGGTTGGGGTGCCCATCTGGGGGAACACCGAGCACACGGCCTCTGGTCTCCGCGGGAGTCCTGATGCCACATCAACCTGCTGGAGCTCTGAGCGGTCCGCCTAGCTCTCACCGCCTTTGCTCCGTTTCTTCGGGGTCAAGTGGTCCGAGTCAGGCGGACAATACGCGACCATGTACTACCTAAACCGCCGGGCGGGGCGCGTTCCATGCTTCTACGGGAAGCTCTCCGCATTTGGTCACTCTCGTCGCAGCCTGGGCGGATCTCCTAGCCATTCATGTGGCAGGAGCCTCCAACACCTTGGCCGATGCCCTGAGCCAGATAGGGGCTGCATCTCACAGTGGTCTCTCCTGCGGTGGTAGTACAAGATCTGTTCTCCCATTGGGGCACACCTCAGGTGGACCTGTTTGCCTCCAGGGAGAACGCAAAGCTGAGGCTGTTTCATGCCCGCCTCCATCAGCAGGGCTCGCTGCAGGGGGATGCCTTCTCGAGGCCGTGGACCCCGGGCCTCTTCTACGCCTTCCCCCCGTTTACCTTGATTCACAAGGTGCTTCTCAAAGCAAGGAGGGACAAGGCGCAGGTGATTGTGATAGCCCCAGACTGGCCCCGCCAGTTCTGGTACCCAGATCTCCTCAGCCTCAGCTCCAGGCTCCCGAGGCAGCTTCCAGCTCGCCGGACCTGCTCTCAGTCAATCAGGGAAGGTGTTCCATCCGGACCTTCAATCCCTGCACCTGACGGCCTGGTTCCTGGCGGCTAGGTTCCAGGCCTTGGGTCTTTCGGCGAGGTCCTCAGCGTAGTTGAGGCGTCCCGTAAGGAGTCGACCAGGAAATGCTACGCCTTCAAACGGAAGAGATTCTCCATTTGGTGTCAGGGGAAGGGCTTGGACCCTTCCGCCTGTCCTTTGGCAAGCATCTTGGACTATTTATGGTCCCTTTCTCGTCAAGGGCTTAGGTCGATGACCCTAAGGGTGCACCTGGCAGCCATCTCTGCTTGCCGGGTGTGGGCCGGGGAGCAGTCGGTGGCGCAGGAGAAGGTGGTCTGGCGCTTTTCCAAAGGCCTTGATCACATTTCCCCTCCGGTGCGAGAACCTCCACCTCCGTGGGATTTACTGCTGGTACTGGCAAAGCTCATGGGCAAGCCATTCGAACCAGTGCACAGGTGTGAACTCTCTCACCTGTCGTGGAAGACCGCCTTCTTGGTGGCTATCACGTCAGCCAGAAGGATGGGAGAACTCCAGGCGCTCTGCATTGAGTCTCCTTACCTGGTCTTCCACAGGGACAAGGTTGTCCTCGCCCCACCTGAAATTCCTTCCAAGGTGGTGTCGGAGTTTCACCTTAACCAGGTGTTGACTCTGCGGTGTTTACCCCAGTCACACCTCGGAGGCGAATACAGGCTCCATACTTTGGACCCTAGAGGCTCGCTTATTATAAGGAGCGCACGGCTGAAATCCGGGGAGAGGTTCGCCAGCTGTTTGTCACCTACACTGAAGCCGCACCTGGCAAGACCTGCAGCCAAGCGGACGATAAGCAGGTGGGTCACCTCCTGCATAGATCTCTGCCATAAGTTGGTGGGCTTGGAGCCTCCCAGAGGGATAAGAGCTCATTCTACCCGCCATACTGCTGCATCGGTGGCTGCTTCTAGGGACGTCCCTATCCAGGATATCTGCAGGGCTGCTACCTGGAAGTCAGCACACACCTTCATCACCCATTACCACATCGACCTTGAGTCACGCCGTGATGCTGGTTTTGGGGCCTCGGTTCTCCAGTCTCTATTCCCTAAGTAGGGGTGTGCGCTTGCCTCCCTCCTCCCGGAGAACTGCTAGGAGTCTGCCAGACAGTGTGGATGAACAACATATCCATGTCCCTAGAAATACAGGTTACTCACCTGTAACAGGAGTTCTAGGAATGGTATATGTTGTTCATCCTACTGACTCCTTGACCTCGGCGGCGCACAGCCACAGGCTTTCAGCGGGCCAGATCTGGCGTCATGGGCGGAGCCGAGGTTTTACCACCGGGTGGGTGGGAGGAGCCAACGAAGACCTTCCGGCAAGATTTAAAGCGGCAAGGATACCTGCCAGACAGTGTGGATGAACAACATATACCATTCCTAGAACTCCTGTTACAGGTGAGTAACCTGTATTTAAGGCACATGTTGGTAACAGCCAGGCAGTTGTGTTTAAGCAGGTTATGAAACTATATGGGAGATTGTACACCTCAGAGAAAAACTATATAAATTGTGTGGTACAGTTCTCACTTACAGAAAGGGCACCTGTTCGTGTGTCTTTGGATTTTCAGCATCAGCTTCTGACTCTCCTTGCACCACTCCCTTCCAGCACAGCTATAGTGCTGACCAGCCCTTTGTTCCTTTGTTTTATGCTGTCTCTTGTTGGGTGCGGTGCCTGATGGTCAGAGCTGTTTGTAAAAGAGCCAGGAATTGAAATAAAATAGACTGCATACGTGTATATATGTATGTGAATTATAAACTGTTTAGTTAGATAATTAAAACTAAATAATTATGTTTAAATAAAAATTTTACTTCAGCATTAATGATGTGGGTGGAGTTGGGGAGAACACATGATCATTTCCCTGTATAAAAGGACTGTCATTTGAGACTGTTAGTTTAGACTGTGCTCCTGGGTCTGGAGGTGAACTCCAGGGAGCTCTGTGAATTGTTCCAGCAGGTGTTAGGAGAAGAGCACCTTTCAAGCCATGGGATAAAGTTTATTTGCCATTCTGACTATTTTATTTTGTTGTCGTACCAGTCCGCTGATGTTATATTTGTCCTGCTATGAAGAAATTTTGAGATAGAAGTGAATAAATGTCATTCATTTACAACTGAAACTGTGTCACGCTACCAATTAGTCCACAAAGAGACCTGCGCCTGCTCACAATGACTCTGACACCAGCGTGGATGGAATATACTGCAGCAGTTTTTTTCGAAAAACAGAAATAAAAGCAAACGAACAGTTCGATTACAAAAATAAAATAAAGCAAGGAGGAATACTTCCACGTGACAGAATGCAGACATCCAAAAGAATAAGCGAGCAATCAACTTTCCTTAGAATAGACTATGGTACTGAGGATAGCGCCCTGCTGACCCCCTGGGTTAGACTGATTTTAGGTAGCTTTTTGCCTGTTTTTATAATATCAAGAGGACATGTGATCTAGAAATCCACTACCCTTCTTATATAACTGGGAACAAAAAACTTGTAAACCACATAAATATCATTACAAAACATTTCCAACAATTGAACAGTGAAAATATAAACATAGAGAAGGGCTGGAATGTAAAAATAAGAGTTTTAAACTCAACTGGTTCACACACATGGGCTTTTCCTATGTTCTCTGAACGCCTCTCCCTTAAACTCTGTATAAATGTAAGGAGGGTTTGGCCGGCCGGCTCTTAAATGAACAGGGACTAAGTAGGAGTGGAGTCCTGAGAACAAAGGGCCACAGTAGCGATTTCAGATAAGAAACATAAACTCAACATTTTAACCTGCATCAAGTCAGTTTAGACTAAAAATGACATTTCTATTTTTTTTTTGCAGAGACAGCAACATACAGTAGCAATACAAGCTTAACTATAGGGTTTCTACAGGCTGCAGCTGTGCAATTTCTGTGTGAAAACCTGTACTACCACAGGCCTTAAAGGTAGTAAGGACTCTTATCGCTATCAACATTACTCAGGACTTTTATGTGGGCTGTTTACAAGAGCCTGCAGTCTACAAGCAGACTGAATCTCAAGTCAGTACTTATTTCAGCTTTCTCCACTGAAATGCTAGCTTTTCTAAGTTTGTCTGCTTGTTAAAACATTCAGCTTCCTAAACGCGAGGTTTAGGCTATGTTTAACACTGGGTTGCTTAGGGGACATTCAGAAGGCTTCATTTACAGAAATACCAGGCAATTTCAACATTATTTTATTCAGTACAACTTCTTCTCATTCTTACAAGCTTGAAAATGAAATGGAATAACAGGATTGGGACTGTTCTTGGAGACAGTAGGGGAAACAAAACAAGGATAGGGACAGCAAGAACACTAGGTAGGTGGCCAGACTACCTAATGGGGAACTACAAAAGGACACAGCAAGGAGTAGGGGAAGGCAGAGAAAAGAACAGTATGCTGTTGCAACAGACTTAGAAATGGTGGTGGTGGTGGCGGGGGGTGTCTCCAGAGGACAGTAACACAGACCCTGCCACAGTGCTCCAGTTCTTTCCCACCACACGGTCAGGGTTAGTTTGCCTCAGGTTACCGCTCACAGTACCGATCACACTCCTTCTCCACCGTTCTCTAATTGGTGTTTCGCTGCATCTGTGTCCTCCTCTTCATAAGGGCACGTTAACAAGTGCTCCTGTGGGTGACAGATATCCGCTAAGGATGGCCACTTGCGGTGCCTCTTCTGCCTCTGTCCCGACGCCGATGCCTGCCTCCATTGTCAGGCCTTCAACTCCCGTATACGGATCAGGTGTCAGAAGTACCTTTCCGCCTTTCTAGCGGAATTGAAATTGGCCGCCATGGAACGTGCCTCGTCCTTGGGAGAATTTGACCAACCTCCCGCCCTCAAGCACCACAGACACGAGCATGAGAGAGAGGTCCCACTCCAGGCCCAGGTCCTCGGGCTCGAAGTCCGGGTTGTCAGGACACTATTCTCGCCTCACGACCCTCAAACCATCTGCTGGATCTTCTGCGGCCAAGTCTCTGGGGACTACCCTTCATCCCTTGAAGGTACATCCACCCGTTGAGGAATATTTCTCGCTACGCGCAGGTAAGACCTCCTCCCGATCGGCCTCTTCCTCCAAGGTCGACTCCCAGGAGTCAAGCAAGGCCTCCGGGTCTTCAGGCAGCAGGGCCTCCTCCTTGCTGCCGAAATCCTTGGACTCAGACTTGCGCCCACCTTCAGCAGCTGACCAACACTCTGTTGAAAAGTCCACCAAGCACAAGGCTGACCGTCCTAAGGCTCAAGCCTCTGAGGGACATTCGTCGGCCTCAAAGGAAAAGCGAACGCTGGATCGACGTCCACCCTCTGCCCCACTGGCCACTGACCCAGCGAAGGTCATCCCGCCGCTGGTCACTGTCCAACGCCGGCCACCCCAGTGCCTCCCGATGTCAGTTTCTAGGGACATGGATATGTTCATCCACACTGTCTGGCAGGTATCCTTGCCGCTTTAAATCTTGCCGGAAGGTCTTCAAGCTGGCTCCTCCCACCCACCCAGGTGGTAAAACTCTCGGCTCCGACCCATGACGCCAGATCTTCCTTACCGCTTGGAAGCTCAGGTTCCCTCCTTAACGCTCTGTGTATAAGACTGGTTCCTAATTCTTCGGTTTCGAATTAAAAGTTTTAAGCTTTATAGACTTGGTCTTCTATCCTCGCAGCTGCGATGGACCATCGACTCCTGGTTTCGGCGGTGCCCTTGCGGGCATGAAGATGTCTTTAGCGGATCCGCACTCCACGTGTGTCTACTGTTTGGGCCTTGAGCACGACCTGCAGGCTTGCGACCTGTGCTCTTCCTTCTCAGCCCTCGTCCTCGAGACCACGTGCTGCCCGTTTACAACTGGAAGCCCGGCGTTTTCCTCGGTAAAGTCAAGAGGCCCGGTCGGCAGTTTCTGCGGTGGCGGGCTCGGCGGATCAGCTAGAGCAGATGATCGCCCTAGAAGAGGAGGCGGCGCGGGCCACATCTTCCTCGACCGCTGCATTTATCCCACTCTCCCTGGGTTCCTGTTACACAGCTTCCTTTAAGGAGCTTTGTCTGTCCCTCTCCACTAGAGGAGAGGGACCAACGTCTGCTGGACCTTCTTCTCTGTCCAAAAAGAAAGACTGGGTAAGTCCCTCCGTCGACGCTCTTGGGAGCGGGAAAGGTCCCTCTCCCCAAGTTGTCGGCCATCGACTTCGGTCGATCGTTCGGCTTCGGCCACTGGTCTCACGGTGTCCCGTCAGGTCAGTTGACCGAGACTCCACGTCGGCATGATCGAGATCTTTCTCGACCTGTTGGGCGGGTTGTCTACCAATGACTTGAAAATCCCTCTCCCGGTTCCCCGGTGGGAGTTGAGATCCCGCGGGCTTGCCAGTGCCTCCGGTTCCGGAGCCCTCGGGTGAACCACCTCGAGCCGAGGGCGGTTCCACCGTCCCCTCCCGCTTGCGTCCTCGGAAGGCAGAGGTTCTCGGTCTTGGACTTCTTCGCTGTCAGCCAATCCCGCCCGTCATAGGCGGTCTCGGCACCCAGATAGCAGGCGCCGCGCTCGCCCATCCTCTCCACCTCCCTACAGGATGAGGAGGCCCGGCGTAAGTTGCGATGCGGCGATCACGAGACCTCATGTGGCAACAGCTCCTTCTGACCGGGGAACAAGCCATCGCCTTCCCGGCCATTAAGTGGCTGTCATCAGACGGCGAAACAACCCTCGTTTACCGAGCCTGTTCCCAGGCGGCTGTTCGGCCAAAACCAGCTGCCCACCGATTCCGGTGGAACTTCGCCTCCACAGCCGTTATTTGGGGCTCCGACCAAGAACTCTTGGTCGGCTCGGGATTGCCCATAGGCTGTCGGTCCCCTCACTCCGAGTGCATTCGGCAGGGTGGAGGTGGCTCAGGCCGAGCAGCTCTTTGCAGACTCTTCTGAGTCGGCGGCGATGCCTCCCTTTTCTCCAAGCGAGTGGACTTGGAGTCCTCTGGAGGTCAGTCGCTGGACGACAGCCCTTCGTCCTTCCTGGGGTTGCTCAGGCTCATCTCGGAGTCCACCGGGATGCAGCTCGAGCCCGTATCCAAGCAGGTCAAGTATCCCCTCATGGAGATATTGGACCGAGGGGATTCCCCTACGGAGGCCTTTCCTGTGGCTGAGACCATTGTGGGCCCGGCCTTGGAGCTCTGGCAGCGCCCTGCTTCCTGCCCTGCGCCTTCGGCCAGGCTGGCCAGGAAGTATGCGGTCCCTACCGGTTCCCTGTCCGGTTTCTCGGAACATCCCTCAGCCGAGGGTTAGTTACTGACAGCGTTTTCCGGCGTGCGGAGCGCTGGGATGTGGACAAACCTCCCGAAAAGGGTCAAGAATTGGACTATGCGGCAAAAGTCTACGTGCGTCCTCCCTTGGCCTTCGTCAGGCAAGCTCGGCCGTGCTTATGGCACATTTCTCCCACGCCCTGTTGGGCTCCTGGAATGAGGTAGTCCCTCATCTCCCGGCTGACCTGCAGACCACGGTTAGGCAGGTGTGGGACCAGGGCAGGGCAGTGGCCAAGCAGCAACTTCAGACTGCTGTGGACATTGGAGACTCATGCGCCAGGTCAGTCGCGGCCGCAGTGGCTATGCACCGTTGGGCATGGCTGAGGATATCCACCTTCACAGCGGATACCCAGCACAAATTGGCGGATGTCCCCTTCCTGGGGATCGACCTCTTCGGCCCTGGAGTGGAAGGCCACCTCCAGAGGATCGAAAAGTCCAATGCCACCTTGGACTCTGTCTCATCCGCTCAGAGGGACAAGGGCCGCAAACACAACAAGCCCTTTCGTCCGTCCTGCGCCCCGGCACGTCCGGCCAAGCAACACAGGGCCAGCAGGCTACGCACGACGTCCCAAACCCAAGCCCCGGCTTCCTCCTCCAGGAAGCACGGAGGTAAAGGCCCAGGTGACCCCTCGGCCGGTCCCTCCTCCAAGCCTGCACAGTGACGGGTTGAGGGGTGTCGCTCCCAGCCTTGTCACCTCACCTCAGGTTCCCCCCATGGGGGGACGGCTCCGGTTCTTCCTTTCCGCCTGGTCTGCTATTACCACAGACCGGTGGGTGTTGGAAGTGGTAGGAAAGGGCCTGCCTCTGGAGTTCGAGCAGACCTCACCCTTCAGAGCCGTCGCACCTCGGGGTCCGAAGCCTCGCTGTCAGCTTGCCGAGCAGACATCGCTCTCCTCCTCGAGAAGGAGGTGATAAGAGAGGTGGCGGACCCTCCCTCAAACCCGAGGTTCGTGTCCAGGTACTTCCTGGTTCCGAAATGGACGGGGGGGGGTGGCCTGGCGCCCCATTCTCGACCTGCACGACCTAAACAAGTTCCTAAGGTCTCGAACCTTCAGGATAGTCACTCTGGCTCAGATAATAACATCCCTGGAACACGGTGTGGTTCTGCTCTCTGGACCTACAGGGCCGCGTTCTTTCGTCCCTATCCGTCCGTCCCATCAAAGGTTCCTTGCTTTCGGCGGAGGGATCCCTTCGAGTTCAAGCCATGCCCTTGGCTTATCTCCAGCTCCCAGGGTCCTCACCAAATGCATGGCAGTGGTGACAGCATTCCCTCTGGCGCCCGAGGGTCGGGTTTACCCTTACCTGGATGATTGGCTGATAGCAGCCCCCTCCAGACAGGAGGTGGAAGCGGTCAGAGATCTGGCCCTCAGGTTTGCTCTCAGGTCGGCCTCCTCATCAACGAGGCCAAGTCAGAACTCGAGCCGAAGCAGGTGATTCTTTTCATCGGGGCAGAGCTCGACTCTCTTCGAGCCAGGGCACGGCTCCCGGTGGACAGGGTTGAGGTTCTTTCCTCCTTTGCCCAATCATTTCTGGTTGGGCAATTGCGCCCTGCCCAGGACTTCCTGCGCCTCCTGGGTCTCATGGCGGCCTGTACCAGCGTGGTCCGTTGGGCCCGCTGGAACATGCGCCTCCTTCAGTGGGGGCTGGCCAGGCCAGTGGTCCCAGCGCTGCGATCCATTGGACCAGCTAGTGGCGGTGACCCAGGGGTGTGGGCAGCTCTCCAGTGGTGGACGTTCCAGTTCATCTGCAGGAGGGCATCCCGTTTGTCTGCCCGAGCCGGCGGTCTCTCTATCGACCGATGCCTCTCTGATGGGTTGTGATGCCCATCTGGGGGAACCTGACGCCACGGCCTCTGGTCCCGAGGAGTCGATGCCACATCAACCTGCTGGAGCTCCGGCGGTCCGCCTGCTCTCACCACCTTTGCTCCGTTTCTTTGGGGTCAAGTGGTCCGGGTCAGGCGGACAGCACCCGACCATGTACTATCTAAACTGCCAGGCGGGGCGCGCTCCATGCTTCTATGCAAGGCTCTCGCATCTGATCACTCGTCGCAGCCTGGAGGCGGATCTCCTAGCCATTCACGTGGCAGGGCCTCCAACACCTGGCCGATGCCCTAAGCCGGATAGGGGCTCGTCCTCTGAGTGGTCTCTCCTGCGGAGGTAGTACAAGATCTATTCTCCCATTGGGGCACACCTCAGGTGGACCTGTTTTGCCTCCAGGGAGAATGCGAAGCTGAGGCTGTTCCATGCCTGCCCCCCTCAGCAGGGATCGCTGCAGGTGGATGCCTTTTCGAGGCCGTGGACCCCGGGCCTCTTCTACGCCTTTCCCCGTTCCCCCTTGATGCACAAGGTGCTGCTCAAAGCAAGGAGGGACAAGGTGCAGGTGATTCTGATAGCCCCAGACTGGCCCGCCAGTGCTGGTACCAGATCTCCTCAGCCTCAGCTCCAGGCTCCGAGGCAGCTTCCAGCTCGCCCGGACCTGCTCTCAGTCATTCAGGAAGGTATTCCATCCGGACCTTCAATCCCTGCACCCTGGGCCTGGTTCCTGGCGGCTAGAGTTCCAGGCCTTGGGTCTTTCGGCGAGGTCCTCAACGTAGTTGAGGCATCCCGTAAGTAGTCGACCAGAAAATGCTACGCCTTCAAATGGAAAAGATTTTCCATTTGGTGTCAGGGCAAGGGCCTGGACCCTTCCTCCTGTTTCTTGGCGAGCATATTGGGCTACCTTTGGTCCCTTTCTCAGCAAGGGCTTAGGTCGACGACCCTTAAGGTGCACCTGGCAGCCATCTCTGCTTACCGGGCGCGGGCCGGGAAGCAGTCGGTGGCGCAGGAGAAGGTGGTCTGGCGCTTTTTCAAAGGCCTTGATCACATTTCCCCTCCGGTGCGAGAACCTCCACCTCCGTGGGATCTACTGCTGGTACTGGCAAAGCTCATGGGCAAGCCATTCGAACCAATGCACAGGTGTGCTCTCTCTCACCTGTCGTGGAAGACCGCCTTCTTGGTGGCTATCACGTCAGCCAGAAGGATGGGAGAGCTCCAGGCGCTTTCCATCGAGTCTCCTTACCTGGTCTTCCACAGGGACAAGGTTGTCCTCGCCCCACCGAAATTCCTTCCGAAGGTGGTGTGGAGTTTCACCTTAACCAGGTGTTGACTCTGCGGTGTTCTACCCAATCACACCTCGGAGGCGAATATAGGCTCCATACTTTGGACCCTAGAAGGCGCTCGCCTATTACAAAGCGCCGCTGAATTTGGAGAGGTTCGCCAGCTGTTTGTCCTACGCTGAGCCGCACCTGCCAGACCTGCAGCCAAGCGGACGATAGGCAGGTGGGTCACCTCCTGCATAGATCTCTGCTACAAGTTGGCGGGCATGGGGCCTCCCAGAGGGATAAGAGCTCATTCTACCCGTCATACTGCTGCATCGGTGGCTGCTTCCAGGGACGTCCTATCCAGGAAATCTGCAGGCTGCTACCTGGAAGTCAGCACACACCTTCATTACCCATTACCACATCGACCTTGAGTCACGCCGGGATGCTGGTTTTGGGGCCTCGGTTCTCCAGTCTCTCTTTCCCAAGTAAGTATTAGGGGTGTGCGTCATGCCTCCCTCTTCCCGGAGAACTGCTAGGAGTCTGCCAATAAGTGTGGATGAACAACATATCCATGTCCCTAGAAATACAGGTTACCCTGTAACAGGAGTTCTAGGAATGGTATATGTTGTTCATCCACCGACCTACGACCTCCCCGGCCGGCCGCACAACCTGAGCTTCCAGCGGGCAGATCTGGCGTCATGGGCGGGCGAGGTTATACCACCGGGTGGGTGGGAGGAGCCAACTGAAGACCTTCGGCCAAGATTTAAGCGGCAAGTATACCTGCCAATAAGTGTGGATGAACAACATATACCATTCCTAGAACTCCTGTTACAGGTGGTAACCTGTATTTACTCACCTGTAACAGGGTTCTGAAAATATTATATTAAATCCTACATCTCCAGCTTTGGCCGCACAACCTTGAGCTTCCAGCGGGCCAGATCTGGCGTCATGGGGCGGAGCCGAGAGTTTTACCACCCGGGTGGGTGGGAGGAGCCAGCATGAAGACCTTCCGGCAAGATTTAAAGCGGCAAGGATACCTGCCAGACAGTGTGGATGAACAACATATACCATTCCTAGAACTCCTGTTACAGGTGAGTAACCTGTATTTTGGCACCCCATCACCTCAGCTTCTCCGTCAGTCGGCCCGGCAACTGACGCCCCTCTGACATCCACCCCTTAGGCCTACGGCTCTTTCCAGGTCCCGCCCGTTGGAAACAATCAGGGACTCCATTTCGCTCTTTCAGTGCTTAGAGATCACCATCAACAGGGACAGGTCTCATCTGCTCCCATTCCAGAACCTCCAGTTCATTGGAGCTCTTCTGGATACCACTCTCGGGAAGGTGTTTCTTCCCTCCGACAGAGCAGGTTGCATTCAGGTCCTAACGTATCTGATCTCTTCAGCCTCAAGAGTTCCTACAAGGCTCCTCCTCCTCAGGCTGCTAGGGCATATGGCAGCCGCCATAGTGTCTGTCCCTCTGGCGCGACTACGCATGAGAACCATCCAGTGGTCGTTAAGGGTTCAGTGGGATCAATCACTAGACAACTTGGACACCTTGATCCGGATTTCTGAACCAGTCCGCTGTGAATTATGCTGGTGGATGTCGTCAGAAAATTTGCTGGTGGGCATCCCCTTCCACTTAAGGGCACAGTCCCAGATTCTGACCATGGACGTGTCGTACTCGAGATGGGGCACTCACTTGGGGACACATCGCACGCAAAGCTTCTGGTTCCCAATAGAGGAAGATCTGCATATCAACATTCTAGAGCTGAGAGCGGTCCTTTTATGCATTTCAAGCCCTGGTCTCAGTCCTAGTGCAGGGCCACTTCTTGGTATAGATGGACAACACTTTGGTGATGTTCTACATCAACATGCATGGTGGCACACACTCTTATCCCTGCTGGGAAGCAATGCGAGTGTGGGACTGGGCTGTGAAGCACCAGCTCATGTTGACAGCGGTACACATTCCAGGGGAACAAATCGTACTCGCCGACACGCTCAGCAGGACAAAATCGCAAGCTCACGAGTGGGAGTTTCTTCAAGAAGTCGCAGATCACATCATCTGTTGGTGGGGGACACCAGACCTAGATCTTTTCGCGTCACTGTCCATTGCAAAACTGCCTAGATCTTGCTTCGAGAAACCGCTCTTGCAGCAGGTTACACCATTAGGACTGAAGCTGGCATGTGCCAGGACCCCATGGACATTTTCTAGCTAGCAGTATCCAGTGGGGACCGCTCCCGACGTCAGGCATCATACAAAAGGGGGCGGTCCCCCAGAATCCCCAGTTCTTTTCCCGCCGTCGACTAGCTAGCATCGGCCTCTCGGTCTCTACCTAGCGCACGACGACTTAGAACTTCAAGAGCTTCTATTTAACTAATGTCTTCTCCAACTCCTTCATTTGAGGGTCACGTTTCAAAGTGTGCCTGTGGGAAAACAGATCCCTTTCAAGGATCCTCACTCTTCCTGTGTGCGGTACTTAGGCCCGGACCATGACACCAAGGCCTGCACCTTTTGCCAGGGGTTCAACAGCCACACCAGGATCCGCCGTCAGAAGGCACTTCAGGCTTACCTGCTCGAAGAAAAACTTAGTAGGATGGACAAAGAACCTTCCTCCAGGGGCAGTTCTTCCTCCAGGTTCCACAAACACCGGGACAAGCACCGGGAGAAGGCAAGGTCCAGATCCCCGAACTGGGCCTCGGATTCGTGGAGCTCAGGCTCCACCTGATCGGACCGCTCTCCCTCCAAGGCTAGGTCTCGGCCCCCCTCCGGTGAAGGTCCGGGCTTCTGGCGGCTCTTCAACTCTTCAGCCCATCAAGACTTCCAGGCCCTCAGCTTCCTGTTCTTCCGCTCGGGCCTCTTCAAAGTCCTCTGAACGCCACAAGTCTTCCTCTTCCACCCGACGTCGGGACCCAGACTCCAAGTCGGTCTCCCAGCCCCCTAGGGTTCTGAATCCTCTACCCACGAAGACGAAGGACCTGACGTCCCTCAAGCGGATGACTGCCAAGCACCAGATGTCATCCAAGCATCTGAAGTCGGCCAGGTATTCGCTGGAGCCGAGAACATCGGGCAAGCACCAGACGCTGGGCAGGCGTTCACCGGACCTGAAGTCGTCGGGCAAGCGACCGACATCTGCTTCACCGGAGCCGAAGACCGCCCCCCAGTAACCGGTAGACACCGGTCAGAGGTACTTCTCAGAGGAGGACACCACGTTGCCCGAAGACCAGGTGGGTGACACATAGGTTGCTGGGCTCTCGAGGGAACCTTCGCCCACCCCAGAGACACCCGAGGACCCGACGCCCAACCCCGGCAACAGACCACCGGCGCCAGGCCAGTCGTCGGGCATGAATATTCAGGAAGTAAAGGAACTCTTTACGTTCTGGTGAGGCACCATCCTTAAAGACGTGGTCCTAGTAAAGCCTCCTCCCCCACTTCCTCCTATTTCTTCACCTCTTGCGCCCCCTCCTCCACCAGAGGGGCCAGCAGGATGACCACCAACCCTCAAGGAGTAGACTCCACCCTCCTAGGGGTAGATCCCAGGATCGGAGAAGGCTTTCCTCAAGATCTTCATCAGGGTCTCCTAGCCCCAAGCGACTCAGACGTCGGCGGTATACTCCGGGGGAAGAGTCTAGGTAGGATACCTCTGATTATTCCAGATCTCCTCCTCCTCCTCCTCTCAGCATTTCATTATCTCACCCACATGACCTGCCCAGGTCTTCTCTGGATGATTCCTCTTTCTCTGAGATCATGAGGCACATCCAGGACAACATGGGGGTGGGATACTGAAGACGTCCACCCCGAAAGGCAGCGCCTTACCTGTTATCTTCGGCAGAAAGACCCAAAGCTTGTGATAGTGACACCCTTGGTGGATCCCTTTGCGGACGTCACCAAGGCTGCGTGGAAGCATCCACACTCCACTTCTGCGGTGCCGAAGAAAGCTGACCACCTGTACAAGGCCCCAAGAGAGGACCAGTACCTGGCTCAATAACCTCTGGCAGACTCCCTGGTCATTACGGCCTCACATGACCGGTCCCAAAGACCGCAGCTCATGAGCACACAGCCACCGGACCAGGAATCCAAACAATTGGACGCCCTGGGGAGACACATGTATGCGGCCGCTACATGCTCCATCAGGTCCCTGAACTACCTAACCCACATGTTACAGTTTCAGAACTCCCTATGGGAACAGGGCCAGGACCTGGTCGATAAGCTTCCGGATGGTGTTCGGAAGGCGGAGCTCCTAAACCTTCACCGCACAGGGTCTGATGTGGGGACCCAAGTATTATGAGCCGCATATGATTCTGCGGACTCGTCCGCCAGAGCTGCAGCTTCAGGCGTCTGTCTCCAGTGACACTCTTGGCGCCGTGTGTCTTGCTTCACCCCGGACGTACAGAAGAACATTCTTGACGTTCCTTACAATGGCGAAGTACTCTCTGGTGAACACTCTGAGAATGCGGTCACCAAACTCCAGGACGCTGGGAAGGCAGTCAGGTCTGTACAGGTCCTGTACAGACGCAGGCCCGGTTCCTTTTATAGGAACCAGAGCCGTTTTCGCAGCCGTCAACAAAGGCAGCAGCCACATTCCGGCCAGCGGCAAAGGGGCACCTTTCAGTGGAAAGCCCAGTCTAAGTCGTCCCCAGGCGGAGCCCAATGCTACACTAAACCGGCCCAGCCTTCAGGGACCTATGCTGCCACAGCATGACTCCTTCCGGCCTCCGCCCCTCCTCTGGATCAAGGGGTGCAGAATGTCGGGGGTCGCATCGATCGCCACTTTTCAGGGTGGCAGTCGATTACCACCGACCGGTGGGTTCTCCAATTGGTCAAGAAAGGCCACTTCGTAGAATTTTTCAACCACCCACCGGCAAGACCTCCCCTGCTTTCCCGTTACTCGGGTCAGCACGCCCTGCTTATACAGCAGGAGGTGCTCATTCTCCTGGAAAAAGAAGCGATGGAGCATGTTCCACGAAACCAGAGGGACACAGGATACTATTCTCACTTCTTTCTGGCTCCCAAGAAAATGGGGGACCTCTGTCCGATACTGGACCTCAGCTACCTCAACAAGTCTGTCCTGTACAAACGCTTCCGCATGGTGACCCTCCCAGGTCTGATTCCCATGCTCAAGCAGGGTGCCTTTCTAGCGTCCTTGGACATGCAGGACGCCTAACTGCATACTCCTATTGCTCAAGCGCACAGGAAGTTTCCGCGCTTCGAGTTCCAGGGCCATCATCATCAGTTCCAAGCCCTCCCTTTCGGACTGTCATTGGCACCTTGGGTATTCACAAAGTGTCTGGCGGTCGTAGTGGCGGCTGTGAGGAGACAAGGCCACTATATGTTCCCCTACCTGGACGACTGGCTTCTCATGGCACCCTCTTGGGAGGCCTTGATGTCCGCCATTCATCATACTCTGTCTCTGTTCGAGACACTGGGCATCTTGATGAGTCAAGAGAAGTCACGTCTGGTTCCGTCTCAGACTCTACAGTTCATAGGCGTAGTTCTGGACACCGTCCAAGGGAAGGCCTTTCTCCCCCAGGACAGAGCGGAACACATCAGATCCCTCATCAAGGACATTTCGGCAGAGATGACCGTTCCTGCCAGATTGGTCCTTTACCTGCTCAGACACGTGGCTGTGGCCATTGCAACAGTCCCGCTTGCTCGTCTCCACATGCAGGTCACCCAGTGGATGTTACGGTCCAATGGGATCAAAAGCAAGACCATCTGCAGCTTCCATCCCGGATCATGAAGATTGTAATCCAGGATTGGCAGTGGTGGCTAGATCTGAAGAATCTATCGGCGGAGATCCCCTTCATTGCGCCGTCTCAGATTGTGACACTTTCCACAGATGCCTTAGGGCTCGGATGGGGAGCACACCTCGACGGTGCCCGGTCTCTGGGCCTGTGAACAGCGCAAGAGACTCATCTCCACATAAACATCCTGGAAATGAGAGCAGTTCTTTACACCCTGCCGGCCTGCCAGTCGGAGATTCCACTGGGTACTCTCTTGATATAAACGGAAAATTCTGCGGTGATGTATTACCTCAACAAACAAGGGGAGGCACCCATTCCTACCCGCTTTGCAGGGAGGCCATGAGGGTGTGGGATTGGGCTTTGCAACACGGCGCAAACCTCATTGCTGTTCATGTCCCAGGAGTGGACAGCGTCATCGCAGACGGCCTGAGCCACACTCAGACCAGAGTCCACGAGTGGGAACTACTCCAGGAGGTAGAGGATCTGTTTCACAGATGAGTTGGACCTTTTCGCGTCCCCATCCAATGCAAACCTGCCCAATTTTTGCTCGCTAGATCCAGGGCCTGGTGTTTTCTGGCGAGACGCATTGTCCCTCTCCTGGGTGGGCAGTTTCCTCTATACCCCCCCCTCACTTTCCATTGATCCAGAGGGTTCTTCTGAAACTTTGCAGAGAGCAAGCAATGCTCGTACTCATCGTGCTGTTCGTGCCCAGGCAGATCTGGCTCCCTGTACTACACCAGCTATCCCGGGAACCTCCGATGCCTCTGCCAATTAGCTCTCACTTGTCCTCTCAGGAGGAGGGCTTCTTGGTCCATAGGGACCTTCGTTCTTTGAGCCAGCACACTTGGCTCCTAGAGTCATAGCCATCTTGCGACACAGGGTCTCACAAGAGGTAGCTGATGTCCTGGTGGCTGCGAGGAAACCGGCCACTCATGCCATTTACGCCATGAAATGGCGCCGTTTTTGCCTATGGGATCTATGGGAAGTTTCGCCACTAGACTGTCCAGAAAAGTTGGTCTCTTTTTCAGACAGGCTTGACCTACTCCTCGATCAAAGAACACCTCTGTGCCATATCAGCCTATCATTGTCTGATAGGCCAACGCGCCATATCCCAGTTGGACATGGCACAAGCCTTCCTGAGAGGTATTCCCCACCTTACACCTCCAATTACGGATCCAATTCCACCATGGGATCTACCCTTTGTCCTGGAGCAGCTCACGCTGCCACCCTTTGAACCAGCCGCAGATTGTGAGCTACGTCTTCTCACTTGGAAGACGTTGTTTTTAGTTGCCGTTACTTCGGCCAGAAGAATTTCTGTACTCCATGCTCTCGTGCAAAGAGCCTTATTTGGTTTTTCACCAAGACAGGGTATCCCTACAGACTAATCCCAAATTTCTGCCTAAGGTGATCTCAGCTGTCACCCTTAATCAGGACATCAATCTACCAGTGTACTTTCCCAGCTATTCGAATCGAGGAGAGGCCCTGTTGCACACCCTAGATGTGCATAGGTGTCTGATACTACCTGACCAGAACCAGACACCACCGAAAATTGGACCAGCTTTTTGTCTCTTTTGCCCAGAGGATGATGGGAGCTCCTGTTTCCAAACAGTCGCTGTCCAGATGGCTTATGCAGTGTATCACACGTTCTGTTACCAGAATTGCAACAAACTGTTACTGGGTGTGGTTAAGGGTCATTCCACGTGGTTACGGGTCATTCCCCAAGGGGGGTGGCTGCCTCCTTTGCAGCCCTTAAGAATGTGTCCACCTCGGCCATCTGTGCTGCAGCTACTTGGAGCTCCTTGCACACTTTCATCAGGCATTATAGCCTGTATATTGCATCGAGGCGAAGAGCAGGTTTTGGTCTAGCAGTCTTTCAAGGACTTCTGTCCTAGGCTTTAGTTTCATTAAGGATTTCTATCTTTCCTCCTCCCAATGGTGTGGGACTTCCATTATTGCTTGGGAATAAGTCCTAATGGTGTAACCTGCTGCAAGAGCTGTTTCTCAAAGTAAGATAGTACAGTTTACGTAAGAACTTACCGTAACAGTAGATCTTCGAGGACAGCTCTTGCAGCAGGTACTTTTCCTCCCACCATCCCTGCTGGAGGTAGATTTTAGTTCCATCATCCTTCTCCTAGGATCAGGTGTCTCAGCATTTCTCTGACTGCCATTTGATGGCAGATCCTCAGTCTCCTCTTATGATGTCATCCAGCGGCCGTGAGTCTCTGGCGGGAGAACTGGGGATTCTGGGGGACTGCCCCTTTATGTACTGTGCCTGACGGGGTCGGGACTGACGTCGGGGGCGGTCCCCGCTGAATACTGCCAGCTAGAAAATTTTTGTGGGGTCCTGGCGCCTGCCAGCTTTAGTCCTAATGGTGTAACCTGCTGCAAGAGCTGTTCTCGAAGATCTACTGTTACGGTAAGTTCTTGCGTAACTGTACTTTAATCAACACACACCCTTTCTTCCAGCGGGCTAAGATCTGGCGTCATAGGGCGTATATACCACTTGGGTGGGTGTTAGGATCCAGCTTTGAAGACTTCCAGCAAGATTTAAAGTGGAAAGGGACATGCCAGGAAGTGTGGATGAACAACATATATCACTCCTATTACTACTGTTACAGGGGAGTAACCTGTTCTTATTGTGTTCCAGATGCATTACCATACATTTAGTTTCATTAAAAATCATTTTGTTTCCAAAATGTCTCCAGTGACAAGTTGTCATTGTATTTGCTGAGCCATGCATTTCTGGTTGCTACATGGATGATGGGAAGATATTAAATTATGTGAGTTCCAGGACTGATCCCTGCTGTATTCCACTTGCTACTAGTACAGGGCTTGACATAAAACCTCGAATTGCAACACTCTGTCTATTATACAATGTCTGTAATATGTACATGACGGCTATTCCATTGTAACTGTATCCTCTCTGTTTTTTGTTTTCTGTCTTCCATGTGACGAGGTACCTTTGTAAATAAGCTGGTGATTCAAAGGTTGTAAATCCGATGCTTCAAATAAATAAATAAATATCCAACTATGATGTTACCCAGTTGATCATGTTTGGATGATGTTTTATATTTATTAGCTTTTGGTGATCGGGTAAGTGCGTTAGGCAGTTTTTACCTGCCTATTTTCAAGCACGACCCGGGAGAGTACAGAACACAGAGATACAAAATAAGCAGAAGACTGTGGTACAGTATTCCAGGCAGGACCTCACACAGGAAGGTCAAAATACAAATCAGCATCATTAATATAGGTCACCCACGCAGGGGTGAGACAAACAAAAAATCAAGTAAACCTGTGCTTGACCCAACCCAGGAACGTATGACAGTGAGGCATTACATTCTGATAAATGAAGAGAGAAGCAAAACATAAACCCTGTGTAGGGGGAGTTTAACTCCATACAGAATCAGACAATACAAACAAAAGGTTAAGAACCTTTGCAGACACAGTGTGTCCTTTGGTAAGAGAAGAGTGCTGTCTTGAATGAGTTATGAGATGTAGAGACCCTGTTATGAGGAGGTAGGGAGTTCCAGAATTTGGGGGCAAAGTGGGAGAAAGATTGTTCACCTATTCTTGTTGAGCAAGGGGAAACAAAGAATAGGGGTGAAGCAGAGGACCTCAGGGAGTGACCATGTGTTACAGTGATTAACACAGCTCCAAGGGAGTCTGGTCTAGGTATACAGGTAAGACAGTCGATAAAGCATCCAAGGGTGTAGGAATGCATGTCATTAGGAGCAAGCCATTTTAAGAGGAATATAGGAGACAGTGGTGGGTGAGTCTAGGGGCAGACAGGGCAGATCTACAAATATTATTGTATTGAATGTCCCACTTGTGGAGAGCAGTAACAGTAGCCCGGGACAGGACTGGTAGAGCATATTTAAGCCCTGGAAGGAGGATACCCTGGGCTATGGAAATCTTTGCGAAGGGGGTATGTGAATGGCGAACTTTGTAGGCGACTCCAATCTTCATGTTGATACACTTACTGGTCTCATTTGTATGAAAGGAGAAGCTCAGGGACGGGTCAAGTGTCATACCCAAATATTTAAAGGAGTCCGTATTGGATATAACAGAACCATCAAGGCAACGGACCTGCAGACGGGGAAGCTGCCTGGACTCTCTTGGTGGATCCGAAGAGCACGGCGTACGTTTTGGGATGGTTAAGGATGAGCTGATTCGAGGAGAGCCAAGACTGGATGCATTGGAAGGAGGAGGATAGATGATTACTTATGTCAGTGACAGAATTGGAGTCAGAGAAGAGGACCAGGTCATCAGCATACATTACAACACGGGAGTGAGTGGGAAAGGAAGGAATATCATTGAGGAAAAGAGAAAAGAGCAAGGGGCCTAGTATGGAACTCTGGGGGACACCACAGCAGAGGACCTCTGAGGAAGAGAGGACCTTATTAAAGGGAACAACTTGTGTATGATTGCTAAGGTAACTGTTAAACCAGGACAACGTGGAGCTGGCCGCACCAAGCAAATGGAGTTTCTTTAGGAGTACGGAGTGGTTTACCAGGTCGAAGGCCTTCATGAGGTCAACGAAAACAGCCCCAGTAAGGAGACCTTTGTCCATGTTTATCTTGACCTCACTAGTAAACGGGGGTCAGGGCTTTGGTGGTGTTATGTCCAGGCCTAAAGCCATGTTGGACAGGTGTCTGAATCTTGAAATTTTGGAGATGAGAGGAGACCTGGGAGTGGATAAGCTTCTCGAGTAGTTTACAAAGAGTATGTCAGACAGCAATAGGTCGGTAGTTTGAGAAGATCATGGGGGTCACCTTTTTGAACACGGGGTAGTCCTCGCAGTTCTCCCGACCTGTGGTACGTTGGAGGAGGACATGGAAAGGTTAAAGAGTCTTGTAGCAGGTGTGGCAAGGATGGGAGCTGCCAGTCTAAGAATCATTGGTTCAGTGCCATCAGGGCCCGCACTTCCGTGAGTAGGAATAGCTTTCAGAAGTTTCAGAACTTCAAGATGTGAGACAGGAGTAAAATTCAGAGGATGGACAATGTCATTATGGTCCGGCTCACTGAAAAGGTGGCATTGGGCTAGGGAGGGAGATGTCATGGGAAGCTTAGTCAAGAGGGAGTTAAAGGCATTTGCTATTATGGAGGGGTTATTACAGTTGATATCATTTACTGTCATCTCTTTGGGTGTCTCAGACCTGTGACTCCCAAGGATCTCATTTATTTGGGACCAGTATTTCTTAGGGTTGGTTGAGGAGGAGCGAAGGAGCTCACGGTAGTAGTTGCTTTTCACTAAGCGAATCTCTCTCTTGCAGACATTCCGTAGAGCATGATACTTCCATAGTTTGTCCCTCAGTTTCAGCTGTTGTAATAGTGTGCACTTAAGCCACTTAGTTGTTTTTCCCCTAACTCTACATGTTGTGATTGGGTTATCCCTCTTCTGTATAGAGAGTAAGGTACTGTTGAAGTATTCAACCACGCTGTTGATATATTCTGTGATAAAGATAGGGAACCAGTGAATTAGACGCAAGTCCTGAATAAGGGAAGCAGAATCAAGTAGAGCAAAGTTGGAAAAAGTTAGCAGTTTGGGTGGATATGAGGGGGGAGAAGCATCTCATATAAAGTAGACAGGCCGGTGGTCACTAATAGTCTGGGAGAACACCGACAGAGGCAAGGTGGCCTTTTCTGTTTGCTAGCACCCAGTCGATAAAGAGTTCTACTTGTTCCATTGGCAGCAATCCTTGTGGGTGATTGGATGAGTTGAGCATGGTTTGCTTTGCTGATGGTTAATGCCAGTTGAGAGGCATTGGAACCCAGCCAGTCAAGGTTAAAATCCTACAGACATATGATTTAATTTTTTGATGTTACGGTGGGTATAAAGTCAATGAGTTCCTCAAGACCAAGTTTACTAGCACGGGGTGGGGGGTAAGTACACATTAAATATGTGTAGTTTCTTTGAGCCACGCATGCACAAGAGAGAATGGAGTACTTCACAGCTATCCAGATTTTTTGTGGGGAAGAGGGTCACAATTAAATGAGCCTTATTGTACAGTGCTAGACCACCTCCTCTTCTGGAGGATGGACGGTCAACCTGGAGTAAGTTGTAACTTTGCATAGAACAAAAGGAGCTGGGGATGGAGGGCTTGAGCCATGTTTTAGATAGAACTAGTATGCCGGGGTTATTAACTTGAACCCAGCACTGTAGTTCAGGGAGATTAGCAGTAAGACTCCTGATATTGAGGTGAGCTGTGCTTAGTCCTTGAGACTGAGGGAGCATATGGGTGAAAGCTGCTGAAGTAAATTGAGGCCCCGCACCCGGGTTAGTTTCAATATCACCAGACAAGGATAAGGGATAATGTTGTGAGCCATACAGCAGTGAATGCAAACAAGCAAGAATTTCTCCCAGGGTAAGTAGAACTTCATTAAATATAAAGCACCTAATTAGTAAACCAGTAAATTTATAACTGGGGCTAAGGAGGTTCAGCCTGTATGATTTTAAGCACTAACATATTTGAATAGGTAAGTTATTTGTATAGCGGGGGTGGGGTAGGCAGATGTGGATACAAGGTTTGTCTAAGGCCGAAAGAGCTAAAGAAGGGGATACAAAACCAAAGTGTGCGCATTTTAGATCTAGGGTAGGTATTATTAGTTAAAAAGAAAGAGATTTGGAGGGCAGGCTTTTGAGGAAAGCAACACAGCAGATAAAGCAATTGGATCTACTGCTGGAATCAGGGAAGAGCAGAGTGAAATAGCACACTCTTGTGGCCATAGAAGATAACCTGCAGATGGAGAAGTAAGGAGATGGGTTATTTCTTTAGGCCTTACATGTGGGTAGAGCTGCCAGGCAGTACACAGTACAGGTGGGTAGAGCTGCCTATAAATTCAGAGACGGCTAAGGGTGGGAGGGTATTGAGGGGTGGGCGGGGAGCAGCCGTGAAGTGGCTGTGGGTATCCCGTGTAAACAGAAGCAGTCGCGGCTGATCCTAAGTCCTCCCTAAGCAGCGCCGCCTTTACTCCGGAGTGCCCTCAGTAAAGCAAACAGTTTGGTAAGAATCAGCGTTTTCTCCAATTCTGAGCACAGATTAGCTACACTGCGCCCGGGAGCCAGCAGAATTGGAAAATTCAGCAGAAGCCCTTGACTTGATGAAAAACGTAAGCAAGTAGGTGGCCCTGAAAATAATAGTACAGCAGTGCACAGGCATTAACTGTTTTCTTACTGAGGGCACCTTACAATAGTAGCTGAATAAGTATTTTGTCAAAGGAAGCCAATTTAGATAGCAAATATGTGCGTCAGAAATTCAGTAGCAGAGTAAAAGAAGAGGCACTAAACTTGAAAATTTAGAACAATGCTGTGGGCGCCACGAGGGAAACACAGACTCCTGTTGTGTCCTCATCTATAACTGTGGTGACTCGACGGGAGCTGCTCCAAGGGCACCAGGCCCTGCTGTGACCAGGGGCTGTGGTGACTCGACAGGGAGCTGCTCCAAGGGCGTCAAGCTCTGCTGCTACCAGGGGCTGTGGTGACCCGCCGGGGAGCTGCTCCAAAGGCACCAAGCCCTGCTGCTACCAGATGCTGTGGTGACTCGACGGGGAGGTGCTCCAAGTTTAACTGATCTATTAAGATCTTATGGGACACAGTGTCAAAAGTTTTCGCATAATCCAGGATAACTATATTGACTGGTAAGCCCTTTGGCAGGGCTGTTCTGCAAAGACTCCTGTTTATGGAGTTCCTTGATCGGTTTAGCTTTCAAGGTCTTCTGTCTTAAGTTTAAGAAGCTCCTTGACTGGGTAGGTGGTTCCACCTCTGCTGTCTTAAGTTTATGGAGATCCAGCCTCCCAGACTGTCCATTACTCTTGCCACTGCTTGGGGCTCTTTCCTATGGTGTAACCTGATGACTGAGATACACCCAAAGAAGACAGAACAGTTACGTAAGAACTTGCCGTAACAGTAGATCTTCGAGGGGATCTCAGTCATCCTGTTTTTTCCCTCCCACCACCCCAATTTTTGGGGCTCCTATTCAGGACCTGGCTGTCTGCTGTTTCCATCTTTTCTATGAGAGCCGGTTCCCTTGCTCTCCTTGGGTCCCCAGGGCATCAGCCTTGCTCCCTTCGTCTTCGGAGGGAAAGAACTGAGGAGGGGGCGGGTCTAGGTGTACTGCTGAAAATCTTCTGTGTGGATTCCCTATTCACCGGGGAAGTTCCTACGGTGTAACCTGAGGACTGAGAGCCCCTCGAAGATCTACTGTTATGGTAAGATCTCCCAGCCCGCTCTGACTCCCAGAGCTACCCAGTGACTTGCTGCCGACCACCTCCCCCTTCAGTGGTGGTCATGGGGGAAGCAGTAGGTGCTCACTTCTTCCTCTACTAATGGGAACAACATTATGACAGATCTCTGGGTTCTAGACCTAATAAGGAGAGGACATACCTGAGAGTTAAGTCAGATCCCTCCAGAAGAACCACCAAGTTCCTTCTGTTATCCTCCTTCACACATTCCTCTAATGGAAAGAGAAATATAAATCCTCCTGCAAAAACGGGCAATAGAGCCAGTTCCCCACGGACAACGGGGGAAGGTTACTACTTCCACTTCTTTCTGGTTCCAAAAAAGACTGGGGATCTTCATCCCATCTTGGACCTTAGCTCCCTAAATCTTTTTATAGAGTACAGAAGGTTCAGGATGGTCACTCTGCCCGGCCTCATTCCCCTCTTGCACCAGGTGGATTGTCTCTGCTCCTTGGATATGCAGGGCACCTACATGCACATAAATGTCTTCCTTCTCCACTGGAAGTTTCTGAGATTCCACTTCCAGGGAAGGCATCATCAGTTCAGGGCCTTACCATTCGGCCTCTCCTCTGCTCCTTGAGTCCCACGTGGGACCAAGTACCTAGCAGTGGTTGATGCGGCTGTCAGATGCCAGGGCCGTGATGTCTTCCCTTACCTAGATGATTGGCTTCTGGCAGCGCCATCCAGAAGCGCAACTACTGCGCACTCTCAAAGACGCCTTTATTCTCTTCCAAGAGCTGGGGATCACCCTGATTCTTCTAAATTCTTCCCCAGAACACAGTCAGCGACTCCTTTTTATAGGAGCAATCCTAGACACAGTTCGGGACATAACCTTCCTCCTGTAGGACAGTGGGGATCGTCTACGGGTGGTAGCCCGAATGGTATCTATGGCCCCACCGGTCCCAGCCAGGACCTTCCTCAGACTTCTGGGGTATACAGCGGTGGCCATCCCCACAGTTCCCTTGGCATGCTTCACCTCCACATGAGAGTCCCACAGTGGATGCTCAGGGTGCAGTGGGACCAGAGGTCAGGCGATCTGGACCGACCTGTCGGAATCTCTGACCTGGTAAGGAGGACACTTTCTTGTTGTTTGGACTCCTCTAACCTGGAACGAGGGGTCCCTTTTTGTCAGGTGCCCTCGAGACGAATCCTAACCACAGACTTTTCCTGTCTCTGCTGGGACGCTCATCTAGGAGACGATCAAACCCAGGGGACATGGTCTCCAGACGAGCAAGAGCTCTATATCTACATTGCTTGTGGTCATTTCAGACAGACCTTTCACAAGGCTCTCTTCGCATCCAGATGGACAACACATTGGTAATGTTCTACATCAACAAGCAAGGAGGGCGCGCACTCCTACTCTCTATGCAGGGAGGTGATGAGTCTGGTATTGGGTACTGGAACACCACCTAGATCTCACTGCTGTTCATGTTCCAGGCGTCCTAAATGTCTTGGCCAACAGCCTAAGCTGGTCCCGATCCAAGGCTCACGAGTGGGAGCTCCTCCAGTCAGTCACAGATCAACTATTTGACAGGTGAGGTAGCCCAGAGTTGGACCTTTTTGTGTCTCCTCTCAATGCCAAACTGCCCAGTTTCTGCTTGCGAGAGCCCGTGCCCGGTGTTTTCTGGCCAGACGCATTGTCTCTCTGTTGGACAGGGAGGTTTCTGTACGCCTTCCAAGTAATTTAGAGGGTTCTTCTGAAACTTCAGCCCAAAGGAACAGAGATGATCCTTATCACCCCATTCTGGTCTCAGCAGATTTGGTTCCCACTACTTCAGCAGCTGGCAGTGGACCTCCAGTTCAACTGCCGCTGAGCTCACCCTTACTGTCCCAGGACCAGGGAATATTGGTCCATCCGGACCTCAAATCCCTGCATCTTCATGCCTGGCTCCTGCAGACATAGTCAAATCCAGGTTTGGGGTCTCCCAGGAGGTGGCAGACATTCTCGTGGCAGCGAAAAGGCCCTCTACTAGATCCACTTCTGCCTTGAAGTGGAAGTGTTTTTGCCTTTGGGCTTCGCCCTGTCACTTACATAGAAACATAGACTTTGATGGCAGATAAGGACCGCTAGGCCCATCTAGTCTGCCCATTTCCCTACCTACAGGATAGGCCGCAGATCCTGGTTAACTAACAGCCTATTTCTTCCTACCCCCCACAAGAATTGCCTTATGTCTGTCCCATGCATTCTTGAATTCTCCCACAGTTTTAGACCCCACAACCTCCTCAGGAAGGCTGTTCCATGCATCCACTACCCTCTCTGTGAAATAATGCTTCCTCACATTGCCCCTGAACCGCCCCCCCCCCATCTATCTTTAAATTGTGTCCCCTTGTTCTTGCAAGTCTCTTTTTCTGAAAGATGCTACCCTCTTGGACTTTGTTGATTCCACTGAGGTACTTCAAAGTTTCTGTCATGTTCCCTCTCCCTTTTCTTTCCTCAGGGTATACATATTAAGCTCCTTTAGTCTCTCCTCATACGGCTTCTCTTGCAGACCCTGCACCATTTAGTTGCCCTCCTCTGGACTGCCTCTATCCTGTCTATATCCTTCGTGAGATGGGGTCTCAGAACTGGACACAGTACTCAGATGGGGTCTCACCAACTGTCTGTACAGAGGGATAACAACTTCCTGTTTTCTGCTGATGATGCCTCTCCCTATACATCCCAGTATACCCCAGCCCTCCCTACTGCCTTCTCACATTGCTTGCTAACCTTAAGGTCATCTGATATGATTACCCCCAGGTCCCTTTCCTTTTTGTTGTTGTTACTACCTCCCCACCCATTGTGTATTCTTCCCTGGGTTCTTGTTTCCCAGGTGCATTATTTCACTTCTTTGCATTGAATCCTAGCTGCCATACTTCTGACCATTCCTCCAACCTTGCCAAGTCCTTTTCATCCTTTCCACGCCTCCTTGTGTATCAACCCTGTTGCAGATCTTTGTGTCATCTGCAAAGGCATACTTTTCTTTCAGTCCCTCTGCAATGTCACTGATTGAAGACATTAAAAGGACTGGACCCAATACTGAACCTCACGGTACCCACTAGTAACCCCCTTTCTTCAGTGGACTCCATTTACAATTACCTTCTGTGTCCTGTTGTCCAGCCAATGTTTTACCAGGCTATCACCCTGGGTCCCACTCCCAGGCTGGTTAATTTGACTATTAATCTTTGTGTGGGACTGTGTCAGATGCCTTGCTAAAGTCTAGGTAGGCCATGTCCACAGCCCCTCCCTGGTCTACTACTTTGGTCACCCAGTCAAAGAAATCTATTAGATTTGTCTGACGTGACCTTCCCGCTGTGAACCCATGCTGCCTTGGGTCCTGTGCTCCACTGGCCTCTAGGTACTCAGCTGTTCTTTCCTTCAGAAGTGACTCCATCACTTTCCATACCACAGAGGTCAGAATGACAGGTCTGTAGTTTCCTGCCTCTGTCATGGTCCCACTTTTGTGAAGGGGAATCACATCCGCCTTCCTCCAGTCCTCGGGTACCACACCATCCTCCCATGGTTTATTTAAAAGAGTAGCCAGTGGTTTCACTAGTTCCTCCCTTAATTATTTTAGAATTCTGGGGTGAATTCCATCATGACCCATTGCTTTGTCCACCTTCAGTTTTAGGAGTTCTTGCAGAACCCTTTCTTCTGTGAAAGGACTGGTATAACCCCCTATCAAGAGTGCTTCTGTTAATTGGATTAGGCACTTCCCCTCCTCTTTTGTGAATACTGAGCAGAAATATTAGTTCAGTATTCCTGCTTTTCACTGTCCCCTCTGCCCACCACCACGTTCATTCTATTCAGCCTCACTATCCCTCCCTTTGTCTTTCTACACTCGCTGATGTACCTATAAAAGGTTTATCCCCCTCCTTAACTGACATGGCTATCTTTTCCTCAGTTTGGGCCTTTGCTATTCTGACTTCCCTCCCTGCTTCCTTCTGCTTTAACTGGTACAGCTCTCTGTCCTGCTCCTTCTGTGTTTCCTTATTCTTCCGGAATGCTATCTTTTTCTTCCTGACTTTCACAGCCACCTCTTTTGAGAGCCATAGTGGCTTTTTCTTTCGTTTTGATTTGTTTATTTGCTTCAAACAAAGGCTTGTTGCCTCTGTGATGGCAGTTTTGATAATTCCCCATTGTTGCTCCGCACCTCCTTCTAGCCTGTTTGCTAGTGCTTTTCTGAGGCACTCTCCCATCTTGCCAAAGTCAGCCCTAATAAAGTCCAGTACCCTCACTTTTGTATGGCTTGACTCTGTAGCTGAGTTTAACGTGAACCACACTGTTTGTTGGTCACTTGTCCCCAGATGGCAACCCACTTATAGATCTGAGATCCTCTCACTGCCCCCGTTTGAGAGTACAAGGTCTAAGATTGCTCCCTCACGAGTGGGTTCCGAAACTAGCTGTCTAATGCCTGCCACCTAGGGCGTCAGAATTGCCCTGCTCTTGGGTGTGGCTGCAGCAAATGTGCTCCAGTTAACATCTGGCATATTCAGGTCTCCCATCAACAGTATCTCCCCTTTCTCTGCCATTCTAAGAATGCCTTCAGTCATATCCTTGTCCATTCCTTCCCCTGACATGGGGGTCTGTACACAACCCCTGTGCGGATTGTGGTGCCCTTTCCAATCTCCAAGGTGACCCACAGTGCCTCCTCTCCTCCCTGTTTACTCTTTTGTTCAGTTGCTTTTATCCTTTCCTTTACATAGAGAGCTACTCCTCCCCTGCCTGTTTCTCCTATAGGTTATGTACCCTGGTATGTTAACATCCCAGTCATGATTCTCTGTGTACCATGTTTCTGTGACTGCTACGATATCCAGGCATCCCTCTTCCATTAAGGCCATCTGCTCAGGGAGCTTGTTGCCCAGACTGTGGGCATTGATGCTCATTACCCTCCATTTCCTGATGGCCTTACTCCCTTTTGCCCCATCCCTGTCCTTCTTGCCTTTGTCACTTTCTCCATTTACTCCTGCCCTTCTCCCTATCGACACCTCTATTTGGTGTTTGTCTACCGTGATTATTTGGGAGGACTAGGATTTTCCTGCTCCTTTCCAGTGCCTCCCTTGGCTAGTTTAAAAGCTTGCCAATGAAGCATTAAACCTATCACCTAGGATCCTGGTTCCCTCCCGGACAGATGCAGCTCATCATGCCAGTATAGGCTTGCTTCACTCCAGGTGGACCCCAGTCCCCAATGAAGCCAAATCCTGAGCTCTACACCAGTTTTCAACCACTGATTGAATCCCATGGTGCAGAACACCCTAGCCTCTCCTATGCCATAGATGGGTAGCACTTCCGAGAAAAGGTACCGTACGTGTTACTTGACTAAGGCCCTCCCAATTCCACAAACTCTTCCTGCACTTCTATTCCTTTCTTAGCCAGGTCATTTGTCCCTAGGTGGACAATGACATCCAGCTCCCTCCCCTGTGGAGCTGCTCCGGCAATCCTGAGGATTCGCCTCCTGTCCCTCAAGTCATGGTGCCAGGCAGGCACCTTACCTCCCTCTCCCCTTCCTCCCCCAGTTCTACCTTCCTAACAGTGGAGTCCCCCACCAGGAGTTGTTTCCTTCCCCTGCAGGGTCCCCTGCCACCCTCCTGTGGGTCTCCTTTGTGGAGGTTCCCAGCATCCTCCTTGGTCTCCACTGTGGGTGCCTCCATAGAGGAACCACACTTTGCCAGAATGGCATAGGAATTGTGGAGAGGTACAACTGGAGGGATGCGCCTCTGTTCCACCCCCTCACCCTCCCTGAGCCCACTGTGGTCCAACCGCTACTCTTTCTTGGCAACCTCTGAGGCAACGGCAGTGGCACTGGTGGTCCCTGGATGGAAGAGGTCCCACAAATCCTGGCCAACTCAGCCTGGAGATGAGCAGCCTCCTCCTCAGCCCAGAGAGGTGCCTGCAGATGGGACAACACCGCATCCTCCAGAACATCTCCCGGAAGACTGCTGCTCACAGCCACTGCACTGCACCACTCAATCATGTCTTATTTCTGGTCCCTTAACTGTTTGCAATCCTCTTCTCCCCCCTTTTTTTTCTCTCTCTCTCTCTCCTTACTTTCTGCCTGTGTGCTCTTTAAGCTCCTGATTGTCCTGTTCTGAGACAAGAATATCCTATATTCTCAGTAGACCACTTACTTGTCAGAGGCAGACCTCCAGCATCTAGAGGGGCGGGAGAGCTACTCTTGCCCTTCTAGGATGGTAGGTCCCCAGTGGTTCTGTGATCACTCACTTCCTGCCCCTAAACAGGAAGTTCCTGTTGTCAGTCAAATCCTGTGCCTATAAAAATAGAACTAGCTTTGGGTGGGGGGAATGAGGGCAATATAGTCCCAGCAGAGAAGTTCAGTCACACAGCAGTCCTTTCTTCTGGTGTCTTCTGCCAAGCTATTAGCTGAAACTTTCTAAGGCAGTCTTTAAATGTAGCTTCCTTCTAGCTAAGCCACTCCCCCTACTCACCAGATCTTTCTACAAGTAATTTAAACCTCACAGCAGTTAAGTCCTTTCAGTCACCTGAGATTTACACCTAGATAACTCTTTAGATACCCATTCAGTTCAGTTAACCCAAACACACACTTTTTTTTTTTTTTGCATGTTAGTTTTTTTACTCTACATTAAAGGTCCAAATACAAAAGTTCTTCTACTTTAGTCCCAGCAGAGAAGTTCAGTCACACAGCAGTCCTTCTCCTGGTGTCTTCTGCCAAGCAACTTAGACCCTCTTACCTGCCCAGTGAACTCAATTCTTCAGTATCTCCTCTCCTTGTTGAATCGAGGCTTGAGCTACTTCTCCATAAAGGTACAGTTATCAGCAATTTCTCCATACCATGTACTGACGAAGGGAAAGACACTTGCCCAACTGGACGTGTGCCAGAGAAACATAGAAGTTGACTGCAGATAAGGACTGCAAGGCCCATCCAGTCTGCCCATTTCTTTTTCTGCCTTATGAATGTGCCATCGGCCTTTGCTCTGTCAATGGCCTATCTATTCATACTCATCTGTATTGCTCCCTTATGCCTATCCCATGCCTGTTTGAAGCTCTGCACTGTATTCATATCCACCGCTTTCTAAGGTAAGCCGTTCAATGCATTCACCATCCTTTCTGTGAAAAAGAACTTCCTCACATTACCCCTTAATCGGCCTCCCTCTACTCTCATTCTGTGTCCTCTTGTCCTGCTATTTTTCTTATATTTAAACATGTTGGACTCTTTTACCTTGTTAATGCCCTTAAGGTGTTTGAATGTTTCGATCATATCACCTGTCTCCCTCCTTTGCTCTAGGGTATACACATTGAGCTCCGTTAATCTGTCCTTATATGTTTCCTTTTTTTTCTTTTTTTTATATCATTTATTATTTTTTTTTCTCAAGGTAACATACACACATGTACGACATGAATCTTAATTCATAACCTATTTACATCAAGATTCATTTCGTTATTCCAACATCTCATTCTATCCATTCAGTTAAAAAGTTTTCCCCTTAAACAATTATCCCGGGTGATAAGGAGTCAGGGCTCCTGTTATTTTAGTGTCCGCATATACCCCTCCCCTTTTATATTCACTTCAAACCCATCCCTCTTTCAACATAACACTCTGCTACTGTAAATATGAAAGGTATGGTTGCCAAACTCTGTAAAAGAGCTCCTCTTTATCCTTAACCGCATATGTCAGTCGCTCCAGAGTAATGGCCTGTATTATCAGGGCTTTCAATTGGGCTACAGTTGGCGTCGCAGCTGTGACCCAAGTATTAAGGATACAGTGCCTAGCTATATATATTAGTACCCTAAGCCATTTTTGTACAGGGGCCCAGTCTCCTTCCCCTGTTTCCTCCACCCCAAACAGCAACAAAAGAGGGGACAGAGGATACTGCTGTCCTCCTGTCCTTCTCAGTTCAGGCACCACCTCTCCCCAAAACTTTGTAAAATCGGGCAGGCCCAAAAGTAGTGGTAATATGAAGCTAGGTTGTTATTACATCTAGGACATACGGGAGAGACTGCAGAGTTATACTTATGTACAACCAGAGGTGGGCAGTATAACCTATGGCAGAACTTATAGTAGGCTTCTTTATATTTGTTACACAACAAGACACCTTGACGTAGCTGGACAAGCATCTTCCAATTATCTGCTGAAATTGTGGTCCCCAAGTCTCTCTTCCAGAGCATCCTAGTGTTTTATCTGAAGGCCAAGTTTTACTTTCTTTAGCCATTCTCCGGATGGTTCCCTTAGGTTTTTTTTTGTCCCATCATTATTAGTTGTTCAGTTGCCTCCCACTGTGATATGGAGCTCCCTAGCCTCCCAGTAGATCTGATACATGCCCTTATTTGGAGATAGCGGAAGAAGTGCTGGTATCCCGATCCTGTCTTATCTTGTATGCTCTCAAATGAATCCAGTTCTCCACGTGTGAATAGATGCTGAAGCAGCTAATTCCTCTTGTTTCCCACTCCCTATATCCCCTGTCCTCCAGCCCCGGAAGAAAAAACGGGTTTCCTCTCAATGGTAGGAGTAGTGTATCGTCCTGTCTGGTACCTCTCAGTTTAGACATCTCCCTCCAACTATCTAACACCATCATGACCAAAGGATTCGGGTTAGGGAGTCTCTGGTATGCCTTCCAGCCTTCAAGGGACAAATATGCTGAGATTTTCCTCACACTCCCTCTCTCCTCCAAGTCTATCCAGTCAGCTTCCCTAGGCTTGCCAATCCAGTCCTGAATTTATCGACACTGCATGGCCCTTTGGTAATTCTTTAAGTCTGGAAACTGAAGTCCTCCCTTTTCCATAGGGGCCTTCAAGCGGGCTAAGCCTACCCTGGGGCGTCTCCCTCTGCAAATAAAGTCAGAGAAAGCTTTTTCCAATTTTCTCACTTCAGTTTCTCTTAACCCAGTATGAAGCATTTGTAAAATATAGAGTATTCGGAGTGAGGTTAATTTGATAAGATATCTCTACCCAGCCATGTTATAGGAAGGTCCTCCATCTAGACAAGTCCAAATTATATTTTGCACCAATGCGCTCATAATTCAAATCATATAGAGCTCCAATCCCGCACCGATGCCCAGATAAGTGAAGCCTCTCGGACAACCCGAAAGCCCCATTTTGACTTCTGTGTATTGATCCCACCATCTTGCACTCCCACCCTCAACTCTTCCGATTTATCCAGATTTAATTTATATCCGGAGAACTGTGAGAACCGGTCGATCAGGCTCAAGAGAGCAGGCATAGACCTACTGGGCTTGGTTACATATAGCAACATATCGTCCGCATAGAGTGAAAGCTTGGTCTCTCTACCAGTCTTCCCTACCACTCCTGAAATTTCAGGGTGTTTCCGAATGGCAGTGGCCAGGGGTTCAAGCGCCAAAGCGAACAAGAGAGGGGAAAGCGGGCACTCTTGCCTGGTGCCTCTTCCTAAATCAAAGCTATTCGAAAGGGTGCCATTTGGTTAGTATTCTGGCCCTCGGGTTCCGATACATCTGCCATACCATCCCTATAAACCCTTCACCCAGACCAAACCCTCCATTAAATATTCTCACTCTATCAAATGCTTTTTCTGCATCCATCGACAGACTATGCAGCACTTCCTTACTATCCTTTGCTCCCCAGATTACATTCAGGAGGGTCCTCATGTTGTGATATGAATACCTATCTCGAATAAACCCTGTCTGGTCTGGGTGAATGAGCTCTGGCAACAGGCTCTCCAGCCGAGTAGCCAAAATTTTGGCCAAAACCTTGGAGTCTCAGTTTAAGAGGGATATCTGTCTAAAGGAGGCACATTCTAAAGGGTCCTTCTGGGTTTTGGAATCGGGCAAATCGTGGCCTCTTCCCCAGGATCGAGGTAGTTCTCCCTCCTCCTCCCTTGCTTCTCGGAATACTGTCTGTAGGTGCTCCACAACTTTTAATTTCATAACTTTGTAGTATTCGGCTGAAAAACCGTCAAGCCCGCTGGTCTTACCCCTTTTAAGCGCCCCAATAGCAGAAAGAATTTCCTGTTTTGTAATGGCAGCATTTAAACACTCTCTCTGTCCTTCTGTTATCTGCGGTATCTACACCTTATTAAAAAATTCTACCATCCCCCTGTCTCCTCCCCCCCCCTTTGACCATGATAAAGCTCATGATAGAATCTCCTAAACCTTTCCCCAGTATCTGTTTTGTCAAAAGCGTCCCATCCTCTCCTCGCACGACCTGAATTAAATGTCTCCCTCTTTCCCCCTTATAAGATTTGCAAGCATAGTGCCAGATCGATTTTGCCCCACTCATAAAAATGCTTCCTAATAAATAGCCCAGCTTTCCTTGCCTCTCCCAGCAACAGGTTATTCAGTGCTTCTCTAGTTCTTGCCAACAGGAGGTGCACATTTTCTCCTCCCGCTCCCAGGGTGGCCTTTCTCTCCAACACCTTAAGTCTCTGTTCTAAATTAGTTCTCCTTTCCTTGACTTTTATTTTGTGATGGGCCACATAGCTGCTAATGACCCCCATCATAAACGCCTTCCCCACATCCCAAAAGACTGCTTTAGAAGTGGCTGCCCTTGAGTTGTTTCGCACATACTGCTGCCAGTGATCATACAAGTGTTCTTGAAACTCCTTGTTGGCTAGTCAATAATTAGGAAATCTCCACGTCCTTAGAGCTTCCTTTTGTTCCCCCATATTCAGAGACATAATGACCATATCATGGTCAGAAATGTGAATGGGTCCATGCTTAATGTGCCTAACTCGAAAGTACCACTCCCTGGGGAGAAATGTGTAGTCAAGCCTTCACAACGTTCGGTGGGGGTGCGAGAAAAAAGTGTATTCCTTGGCTGTAGGGTGAGCTGTTCGCCACCCATCTATACAGTGGCGTAAAAAAGTATTTGCCCCCTTCCTGATTTTCTCTATTATTGCATATTTGTCACACTTGGATGTTTTCAGGTCTTTAGACAAAATGTAATATTAGATAAAGGGAACCTGAGTGAACAAACAACACTTGTTTTTTTTTGACTTATTTCATTTATTTAATGAAAAAGGTTAACCAACACCAACTGGCACTGTGTGATAAAGTAATTGCCCCCTAGTTAAATCAACCCAATTAAAGGGATAATTAGAGTCAGCTGATTGAACACAGCCAGGCTTGATTACAGCCAGCCCTGCTCAATATAAACCTCACTTATTTTGACCCTTACCATCAGAGTCACGTTGCCAGCACAAAGATTCAACAAGCACATTATGCCACGATCAAAGGAAGTTCCTGAAAAGATAAAAAAAAAAGTTATCATCTATCAGTCTGGAAAGGGTTACAAAGCTATTTCTAAGGCTCTGGGACTCCATCGAAACACAGTGAGAGCCATAATCTCCAAATGGAGAACACTTGGAACAGTAGTGATTCTTCCCAGGAGTGGGCGGCCTGCCAAAATTACTCCAGGGGCGCAGCGTAAAATCATCCAGGATGTCTCAAAGGATCCTAAAACAACATCCAAAGAATTGCAGGCTTCTCTTGCCTCAGCTAAGGTTAGTGTTCATGACTCCACAATCGGAAAGAGACTGGGCAAAATGGGCTTCATGGGGAAGTAGCAAAGGAAACCACTGCTAACCAAGAAGAACATAAATGCTCATCTCTCATTTGCCAAGAAGCACCTGGATGATCCACAAGCCTTTTGGGAAAATGTTATATGGACAGATGAGTCAAAGTGGAACTTTTGGGACGACATGGATCCCATTATGTCTGGCGTAAAGCAAACACAGCATTGCACAGTAAGAACATCATACCAACAGTCAAACATGGTGGTGGTAGTGTGATGGTGTGGGGATGCTTTGCTGCCTCAGGACCTAGACGACTTGCCATAATTGAAGGAACCATGAATTCTGCTCTGTACCAGAAAATTCTTAAGGAGAATGTCCGGTCATCCGTCCGTCAGCTGAAGCGTAGTTGGGTCATGCAGCAAGACAATGATCCAAAACACAAAAGCAAGTCCACATCAGAATGGCTGAAAAAGTAAAATTAAAGTTTTGGAGTGGCCTAGTCAAAGTCCAGACCTAAACCCAATAGAGATGATGTGGCAGGACCGAAGCAGGCAGTTCATGCTGAAAACCTACCAATGTTACTGAATTAAGCAGTTCTGCAAGGGAGAGTGGGCTAAAATTCCTCCACAGCGATGTGAAAGACTGATATTGAATTATAGGAAGCGTTTGGTTGCAGTCATCGCAACTAAAGGTGGCGTAACCAGTTATTAAGTGTAAGGGGGCAATTACATTTTCACACAGTGCCAGTTGGTGTTGGTTAACCTTTTTCATTAAATAAATGAAATAAGTAAAAAAAAAAAAAAAAGTTATTTGTTCACTCAGGTTCTCTTTATCTAATATTACATTTTATCTAAAGACCTGAAAACATCCAGTGTGACAAATATGCAATAATAGAGAAAATCAGGAAGGGGGCAAATACTTTTTCACGCCACTGTAAGATCTAAATCATTCATTCCCGAACAGCATTTTTAGGGAGCCCCTTATGTTCTGAGTGGTCCAAATAGGGTTCATCAAACAGTTCATATCCCCCCACCCCCCCAGTATCAAATTTGGGAATTGCTCCGCAATTATTATAGACAAAATCTTGCCATAAAAATTCGGGTCATATACAGCAGGTGCATATATACTTCCAAACGAGATTTTCTCCCCATATAGAGTTCCTACCACAAATACATAGCATTCTTCGCTAGGATCAGGAACCACTCGTTCTTTTTGAAATGGTAGTTTCTTATTCAGGAGAACAGCCACCCCCCTTTTATGTGCGTTAAAAGCAGCCGAATAACATTCCCCAACCCAGCCCTTTTTTAACTTTACATGCTCCTTGTCCGTGAGGTATGTCTCTTGTATCATGGCAACCTGAATATTCTGTCTTTTCAAAGCTGTAAGCAACATCGTTCTCTTGACGGGGGTGGCTATTCCCCTTACATTCCATGCGACCACATTTAAATCCTGCATTCCGGACATACCCTCAGAATCCTTTCCTCTACCTCTAGCCTACCATTAAACCCCATTCCGAACCCTGACTCCGTCCCCACTAGATTGTCTGAATGGTGTTTTCTATGGATCTGTAAACTAAATTCTAACTGTAAAAACCTAACAAATAGTAACTATATACAAAAACCAACCCCCCTCCCTCCACATTCCCTTATTTTCTTGTATCCCCCCCTAGTAACAGGAACTGCACAATGCAGAAATTTTACTCTCCCTTCCCTCTATAAAGCAAAACAGAAAACACCCCCCCCAAACCACTGCATTTTACAAGCCATACAACTTCCCAGTGGCTTCCTTTAATATCAATCTTTAACCCAATGTAACACTATAATTCTCCTTATCATTGTTGTAACTGCACTCCACCCAGCCAGACAAGTATGACATATCTTCATATGTCTCCATGAACTTTGGAATTATAGGGGGTTCCCCCCCTCACATCCCTAAGACTAGTCTCTCACCAGTAATGCGAGTTACATTCCCCTGAAAAAGGTGGGGTAGAGACACCCCCCCCCCAGGTGGCGCAGAAGACCTCCTCCAATTCAGCACTCTCCATTATGCCCTTCCCTTCCTTTTAAATGCATTTCAGGATTATCGAGCCATCAATTCAATGAGAAAGCAATTTTGCCCCCACATTGCATGTCTACTTTACTTCAGTCCCATTTCAAAAGGCTGAGAGCCCTGAAATTCAAGTCCTGTAACAACACTTTGTCTGCAGAAGCCCTCTGCGTGATGTCGATTCCTCGTGGTTCAGAGTAGCGGTGCGAGTTCCATTCCGACCTGATCACCTGTTTTTTTTTTTTAAAAAAACGGACAACCCAAGGGGGGATTTCCCATTCATAGCCAAGCCAAATTCCGCTTGTCGCAGGCTGGCTCTAGATAAAAACACCCATCTTGAGGCCTGTACCCAGCTCTAAAAAAAAAAAAAAAGGAAACCCTCCATTCTTGTTCCCTTCCTTATTTCAGGGATATTAAACCAGTCAATTTGCAGACAATTCGCCCTCACTTTGTTGACATAGACAAGCCTCTAGAGGGAAAGAAAGAGAAAAAAAATATATATATATATATATATAAAAAGGAAGGGGTGATTAGTTCTGTGCCAGTCACTTAGTTTTCTCAGTCCTTCAAGTAGTATTGTCTCTGATAGTTTTCACCAAAAGGAGGAGAGGAGAGAAGGAACCCCACTAGTCAGTTGTGCATGCAAACAGTCCAGCCGAGTGAGCTTGTTTCCTGCTTCTAATCACCCCATCTTTTTAACCAGGTCCCTCACAAATGTCTCCGCTTTAGGGACTTCCCAGAAAGAGTAAACCACTCCTTCATACTTAATCTCAAGGGTTGCAGGGTACAACATGTAGCAGTCAATTTTGGCTTCCCGTAGCTGCTCCATGACAGGGCCAAAAGCCCTTCGACATTTCAGCAAACCAGCTGAGTAGTCTTGAGAGAGAGAGAGATAAACGGTGCCCCTCATATTCCAGTTCTGATCGCTCTCGATATGCCTTTAGGACACTTTCCCTATCTGGGAAATAATGAAATCTCATGATCACTTGGCGAGGAGGCTGGTTAGGCACTGGTTTCGGCATGACGGCTCTGTGGGCCCTTTCCAGCTTCATGCGCCCATTTTTAGGAGAAATACCCAGCAGCTCTGGCAGTGTTTTAGCACAAAAATCCATCACACTTGCGCCCTCCATACCCTCTGGTAAACCCCACAACCGTAGATTCAACCGTCAATGGTAGTTCTTCTGGTAATCCAAAAGTTCCTTCAGCTCTTCTAATTCTTTCTGCAGAGTAATCACTTGCTCGGGTATGGGGCTGTAGCATCTTCTAAATCCGAGATTCGCTACTTGGCCTCGCTAATTCTAGTAGTCTGTGTAGCGTGTAAATCAACCAGCTCCTGCCATTTTCTGTCGAAATTAGTCGCCAAACTAGTCAACTTAGGTTCTAGCGCAGCTAACACCTGCTGTGTCACTTCGCGGCCTACAGCACTCACTTTTCCGGCTGAGAGAGATATGTGGCCTGTATTCTCCACCTGGGATGCTGGCGGTTGCTTGCATTGGTTTTTAGTTGCCATCCTCAAGCTTTTACCGCACTAGAGATCCTAAACTCGTCCATCCGCTCTCTACACACTTCTCAGCTTGCAAATGTTGTTTTGGGTAACTCTCCCCCAATGTGTTTTCTAATGCAGTCCCTCGCCATTTTACGCCCTTTTCTGGACTGCCTCAATTTGGTTAATGTCCTTGTGAAGGTGTGGCCTCCAGTACTGCACACGGTACTCAAGATGGGGCCTAACCAGTGTCTTGTAAAGAGGGATTATTCAAACAACATGAAGTCTTGCTGTATTCTGGCAATATGCAGTTAGACCGACTGGTTCAACTGCTGGTCAGTCTAACTGCATATTGTCAGAATACAGCAAGACTCAATTAGAAGAAACAACATTACTATGGAAAGTAATTTTTTCTTGCCTTCCTTTTCAGACTTGATACTCCTACTAATACACTCCAACATCCCCCGCCTTACCTACTGCTTTATTGGTCTGCTTGGATGATTTCAGGTCATCAGTGATGATGATGATGCCCAACTCTTTCTTCCCTTGTGATTGCCAGCAACTTTCCTCCCAGCCTATAGGTGGCTTCAGGGTTTGTCTTCCCTATGTACATGATCTTGCAATTTGCATTAAACCCCAGTTGCCACTCTTCCGACCATTTTGCTAGTTTATCCAGATCTCTTCTCATTCTGCCCACCCCATCTGGATCATCTACTCTTGCAGATCTTGGTGTCATCTGCAAACAGACAAACCTTAACCTCCAGTCCATCTGCAATGTCACTGATGAAGATATTGAAGAGGACTGGCCCTAGGACTGATCACTGAGGTACCCCACTTGTGACTTACATCTCTTCTGACTGTATACCATTTACCACAACTCTGTTTTCTGCCCGTCAACCAGTTTGCCACCCAGTTGACCAACTTCTGACCCACCCCAAGCCTACGCAGCTTATTTATCAATCTTCTGTGTTGAACAGTATGGAAAGCTTTGCTGAAGTCAAGGTAGGCGACATCAACTGCTCCCCCTTTGTGCACCACTCTGGTTACCCAGTCAAAGAAATCTGAGATTTGTTTGATAGGACCTTCCTTGTAAACCCATGCTGTCTTGGATCCTGTGCTCCTGTGGATTCCAGGTGTTGCACTGTCCTTTCCTTAAGGAGTGCCTCCATAATCTTGCCCAGTACTGAGGTAAGACTGACTGGTCTGTAGCTCCCTGCTACCACTCTTGTGGAGCGGGATCACATGAGCCCTTCTCCAGTCTTCTGGGACCTCTCCTGTGCTCAGAGACTCACTAAACAGTTCTGCTAATGGCTCTGCTAGTTTCACCCTTGGCTTCTTTAGTACCCTGGGATGTGTGCCATCAGGTCCCATTGCCTTGTCCACTTTGAGCTTATCAAGCTCTTGTAGGACTCTTTCCTTTGTGAAGGGACTAGTGCACACCCCCCCCCCCCGTGTCCATGGTGCTGAGCTGTGGGCCCTGCCCTATCTTCTCTTCAGTAAATACTGAGCAGAAGTACCTATTTAGGATAGATGCTTTTACATTGTCATCCTCTTCACAAATCCCCTTATCTATTTGATCTTAGCAATACCTCCTCTGGACTTTCTCCTTTCGCTAATGTATCTATAGAGAGTTTTGTCATCTCCTTTAACATACTGAAATCACTAACCACAGCAGCCAACATGGAAACAGTAATCCTAGGGGACCTCAACATGGATTGGCTCACTGCAAAATCTCACAGCCTAATATTGACCTGTGACAAGTTGGGTCTTACACAGATAGTCACTGAGCTCGCAAGGAAAAACAATTCTCACACCGTCAACAGCTCACTCTTGGATGTCATTTTAACTACGCACCCCGATAAAATCTCTCACTTTGCAGTTTTCCATAATGACATGAGCGACCATAGTGTCGTTGTATGCATAAGATCACAAACCAAAACTCACCAGCCACCTAAACTCAGAACTAAATGATCCTTTTGCAAATTCAGTACAGCAAACTTCTTAGCTGATCTGGACAAGATCAAATGGCAAGATTTATATCTGGCCAGATCTACTGACGAAGCTGCCACAGTCCTTAATGACACCCTTTCCATCCTGATAAACGAGCATGCCCTCCCCCCCTTATTAAAGTGAGGATACATAAATCCTCACATCCCTGGTTTACCACAGAGCTGAAGGCAGCACTTAACCATTAGAGACCAGCTTTGGGCACAAGCCAGGCGAACCAAGAACCCAGCAGACTGGCAGGCTTTTAGAACTGCCAGGAATGCCTGTGTTAAAAACATATATACCACAAAAGCAAACTATTACATCTCCACCCTAGAAGAGGCCAAAGGGAACCCCCCAAAAATCTGAAGGACACTTGAGATCCATTGATGGCCATCCCACAGCTCCCTCAATACCAATTAAGATACTTACCGAGCACAGGGTGGTTGAAAACCAACCACAAATCCTTGAAGAACTTAACCAACACTTTGCCACAGCTGGATTAGCATTTGACTCCTCTCCATATGCCAGCCGCACAAATGGCAGTTTTAGCCCACCCTCCATATCCACCTCAGCCCTTCCAGCTGCACTTGTTTAGTTACAAAGAAGATGAAGACTTGCTCCTCAGCCTTGATGTTAGGAAAAGTGCAGGGGACAATGCCTTTGAATTATTCTTCCTGTGATTAGGCTTTGCCCAATTCACAGCTCCCATCCTCCATATCTTAAACCTCTCCATTACCTCTGCCACAGTTCCATCCTGCTGGAAATATGCCCATATTCTTCCTTTTTTCAAATTGGGAGACCCTTGTGATCTAAACAATTACAGGCCTATATCCATTTTGCCTATTCTCTCAAAAACTCTAGAAAAACTGGTCTACAAACAACTAAAACTCATCTTGAAGTGCATTCACTCTTAAATCCTGCACAATCTGGCTTCGGGTCTAAACATAGTACTATCTCAGCTCTGGCTAAAGTCTCTAATGACTGGATAACTGCTGTGGATTCCAAGAAGGTTACTGGTGCAGTCTTTCTGGACCTTAGTAAAGCTTTTGATACTGTTGACCATCACTTCCTAATTACCTGCCTTACCAAAATAGGTGCCACACCACTCACCGCTCAGTGGTTCGACAGTTATCTCTCTGGAAGGATACAGAAAGTCAAAGCCGATGGCCTACTATCAGCCCCTCTCTCGATTGTCAGGAGAGTCCCCCAAAGCTCCATCCTAGGCCCAATCCTTTTCTCCCTATATATCAATGATTTTAATGCGTACATAAAAAAATCCAGCTTACATTTCTTTGCGGATGACACAGTATTATACACCTCGGGTTCAACCTTATCTGAAGTCAGGGAACTGTTGCAAGCTGACTTTCATTAGTTAGAAAACAATCTCATCAAAGCCAAATTTCTCCTAAATGCCAAAAAAACCAAGGCAATTATTTTTACATGGTATCTCTCACTTGGTGCTTTACCTGTCCTACCGCAGGACTTTTTATTAACCCCTTGGGTGAACCCGTGGAAATCTTGCCTAAATTCAAATACCTAGGCATGTGGATAGACAACAAGCTATCTTTAAACAACCGTATTGAGGACCTATCCAAGAGGCTCAAAGCACGACTGGGATTCTTTTTTAGAAATAGGTCCCTCTTCTCTCTTGCAACCCGCATACAGCTTGTCCAAGCAACCTTCTTCCCCCCTACTAGATTATGGGGATTTCATATCCATCTCCTCTGCAGCCTCTAGTCTTACCAAGCTGGACGTTCTCTTCTACTGTGCTCTACGATTCATTAGTAGCTACTAGCTTCACCTTCAGGACCCACCATTGCAATTTATATGCAGCAGTTGGCTGGACCTCACTTACACCAGACGCGTGCTGCATGCAGGTATCTGGAGCCTGAAGGTACTTCTGCACAAACTGTCAGACTGTTCAACATCTCTACTACGCATCTCCCATAGTGCTTACTCCTTAAGGAAATCTGACTGTATCCTATTAGATGTTCCTAGGACTCGTACCACACTTGGCAAACGGGTGGCCTCATATGCCCTCTCCAACATTTGGAATCAACTTCAGTCCATACTGAAGCTAACCAGCACTGTCTCAATCAGTTCCTACAAAACACTAGCAGTCTCTAAAATAAGACACATGCAGGTGATACTAGGCCTCCTTCTAACTCCACGCCAAGCTTTTGTGTGCTTACTCCCCTTCTACTCCATTAACCGGAATGTAATTACCTACCTGGTACAGGTTTTTTCTTTTTATTCTTCTCGCCTCTTGACATGATATATGACTCAACTGGACCCTGTGCTGCTATGTTGTAGCTACTAGGTAGATCACCAAGCTGTGTAACTCTTGGACGATATGTGCTCACTGTGCTTACCTATATACAGTTATCTCTATGTAACAATGATGTGTATGTGTAAATGTGTCAGGACCTCCTTGTGAATGAGCTTGCTCAACGGAGTTTTCTGCAATAAACTTGAGCTTTTACTGTTTGTGCTAGTGTTTCTTCGGTTTGGGCCTTTGCCTGCCTTACTGCCTTCCCTGCTTCCCTTAGGAAAGTTTGTTATACCTCCCTGTCTTCATCCCGCTGTGTTCCCTTGTTTCCTGAAGGCCAGCCTTTTGGCTCTGACCTTTTCTGCTACTGTTTTTGAAAACCAAAGTGGTTTCCTTCTTCTTTTGCACTTCCTTGTCTCTCTAACACAATGGGATGTTGCTTCAAGTATTGCATCCTTAATGCTTACCCACTTTGCCTGTACCCCCTCACCTGTATTTATTTTTGCCAGGGCTTGCTTAACTCTGTTTCTTTCTTATCAAAATCAGCTCCTCTGAAGTCCCATATTTTTGCCTTGGAATGGGATGATTTAGTTCTAATGGCCAAATTGAACCATACCATGTGATGGTCGCTGGCCCCCAGGTGACCTTCTACTTGGAGATCTGTGATCCTTTCCCTGTTAGTCAGTACTAGATCTAGGCTAGCCCTGTCTCTTGTGGGTTGTTGTACCAATTGTTTGAGGCCCTCCCCCTGCAGGAAATCCACCATGTGTCTAGTTCTGACAGATGCGCCTGCTGGTATTGACCAATCTGTGTCTGGCATGTTGAAGTCTCCCATTATCAGAACCTTCCCTTTGGCTGTCATATTTTGTACATCTTCTAACAGTAATGTGTATGTGGCCTCCCCCTGATCTGGGGGCCTGTAGACAACTCCAGTTCGTATGGCTGTCCTATTTCCTGTTTCCAGGGTGACCCACAGTTCTTCTGGCTCCTTAAGTGAATTCTGAATTTCTGTAGCTTTGATATTTTCATTGCTGCACAGGGCCACTCCACCTTCTCTTTTTTTTTTTTTCACCTCTGGCTCTTCTGAACAGTACATAGCCAGGTACTGAAGTCTTCCAAGTGTGGTTACTGGTAAACCACGTCTCGCTAATTGCTACTATGTCCAGTTTAGCTTTCATTCTTGCCTGCATGTCTGGGATCTTGTTTCCCAGACTGCAAGCATTTGTGTTTGTGATTTACCATTGGCCAGATTTCAGTGTGTTAGTTGATGGGTGAGGTCTGGCGTTTTCCATGTGCATTGTATGGGGAGCCGGACCCTTTTCCTTACCTGGTGATGCAAATGAACTGCAAACATGCAGAACTCCTGTTTGACCACTAGCTGGGGGGGTTCTTCCCATTCGACGTATGGAGTGCTGCACCCCTCTCCCCATTTGTTAGTTTAAATATTCTGCAAAGATGTCAAACTTCTTCCCCAATGCATTGACTGACTGTCCCGTACCTTTTTGAGGGGCATCGTGCATATCAAGCCTCCAGTCCGAGATCCAGTACCACCCTGGGACCGCCGGTTTATGTTGGAGAAGCTCAACCTCCCTCCTTTTGAGCCTGCCGCGGATTGCGAGTTTCGCTTTCTTTCTTGGAAAGACTTATTTTTAGTTGCAGTTACTTCTGCTCAGAGAGTTTTTGAGCTTCAGGCCCTGATGTGTAAGGAGCCTTATTTAATTTTTCATAGGAACAGGGTGTCCCCGAGAACAAATCCTAAGTTTTTACCCAGTGTGGTTTCTGAATTGACATTGAATCAGGATGTGTCAGCCGTCCGGTGTATTAACCGGATTATTCAAGTGGGGGGGGGGGGGAGTGCTTCTGCATACTCTGGATGTCCACAGGACGCTGAGGTACTACCTAAAATGCACTGCTCCACACTGCAAGATAGAGCAGCTGTTTGTGGCCATTGCGCCTTGATGCCAAGGCAATCGGTTGTCAAAGCAAATTCTTAAAATGGCTGGTCAACTGTATTGTTTAGTTAAAACAAATAGAAGACGACCCTACTGGGCTTGGTTAAAGGTCATTCTACCAGGGGAGTGGATACTTCATTCACATCCTTGCGAAATATCTCCATTGGAGACATCTGTGCAGCGGCTACTTGGAGCTAAGTGCAGTAAGTGCATACCTTCATTAAGCATTACAGTCTGGACTTTGCTTCTATGTGTAGGGCTGGTTTTGGCCTAGTGGTCCTTCAGGGCCTGCTTTCTTAAAATGCCCTGTTAGCACTGGTGCTTATAGCTGCCTCCCGGTTCCTTGTTCCTTTTTGCAGAACTGCTTGGGATTCAGTCCTAATTGTAATAGCCTGCTGCAGGAGCTCCCACTCGGAAGTAAGATAGTACAGTTATGTAAGAACTTACTGTAACCGTAGATCTTAGAGAGGAGCTCTTGCAGCAGACGCTGCTTTCCTGCCCTCCTTCCCCCTGGTGAGCTGCGTTGCATCCTTTATTACGGCAGGCTTCCACCTGGTCTGCCTGCTGGGCCTTATTCACGGGTCTCCAGCAGGTGAACTGAGGTGGTGCTGGGGACTGCCCCATTACACCATTGGCTGACGTTGGGGCAGAACTGACGGAGACGACCCCTGCTGGGTACTGCTAGCTAAAGGTTTCCATTGGGTCCTAGTGCCTGCAGCAAAGTCCTGATTGTAATAGTCTGCTGCAAGAGCTCCTCTCTAAGATCTAGTGTTATGGTAAGTTCTTATGTAACTGTACTTTCCTGCGTTACTACAGGGAAGTAGGTAAAGGCAAACCAGCATCAATAAGTACCATTGCAGCTGGATAGTGGCCTGCACACAGTTTTTTTTTTTTTTTTACTCTATAAAGCTGGTAAGCAGCCCCCTCCCCCTGGGCACGTTCTAGCAGGGGCATAGCTGCATTAGTAGCTGCAGCAAGGGATATACCCCTACTGGAGATTTATTTATTTTTTATTTAAGGATTGGTAACCAGGAGAGGCACACTGAGCTGAGGCTTGTTTCCAGGTGCGACTCGGGGAAGGGGGGGATTGGAGGAAAAAGTACAGTAGAGTACACATTTGCAGCGTAGCTACATGGAAAAGTGTTCACACTTTTCCCAAGCACTACAGTTTAGACATACATACAGTCTAGAAGTGATGCCAGGTTTGGCACAGCGGTGCTGCAGAGCCTTTTTCCTAACTAGGTTCTCTGTCCTATCTCCAAAGGTACTGCTTAGTAGTCTGGAATAGTTATGCAGACTGAGTGATTCCTGGGGTTTGAAGAGAAAATTACTCACCATAGTAATTACGTTTCTTCCAGGGGGCCACTCAGACTACTTCAGCTCCCACCCTGCCTCTCCTACCAGAACCAGGAAAAAGGGATTATGTATCTTGCATCCCTGCTGGTCACTATTGTTCTATAAACTTTTTAAAAATTTAAGGTTAACAGTGTTTTATAAACAATAGTGTTTAATTGTTGTCGCTTCTTACAGGGACCAAATTTTGCTTAGGGGGGTCCCCATATGGGGAAGAGGTAATGGATAGTGTAGTTGGTTAGTTGGCCTTACTTGTTAGGCTTTGTAAGGAATCTGAGCATCTCTAGAGTGCAGCAATTACTAGGAGCAGCAGTTTGAAATTGTCATGAGCCAGTGAGAGTTCCATCATTTACTTATATTCCATCCTCTCCGGAGCAGGCTGAGTGATCCCATGGAGGAACATAATTACTATGGTGAGTCATTTTTTCTTCTGGAACCCAGTGACATCAGTAGAACTGAAGACTACAGTGAAGTGGAACACTGACATTGTTTAGGTTCCCCTTAATACATATCAGTGTGTGTACTTGTTGGGAGATAAAGGCACACCAGTGTATGCACCCAGTGCTAGAGTGTCAGGTATCTCCCATGCATACCTGCTGTAACTTTTCTAAAGCTTACAGTTGCTCCAGACCTATGTTTGCCTCTGTTCAACTAAAGGGGAACAGCCAGCAGTAAGATCCACATACTCAAGTGTTGGACTGGTCCCAGTTTGCACTTGGTATGCAACAACAACAACAAAAAAATACGTTGCTGTACATGTTTACTGCAGTATATTAGGTTTTCTGGCTGATCCTGCTGACTCCTTCCCTGACATCTACTGTAACCATTTATTTATTGAAATTTGTTAACCGGGTAGGCCCACTGAGACATGGTGTCCCTTTTTCAGGGGCGATCTGGAGTTAATTACATTCAGTAGGAAACAACATTTTACATATGAAGATGGATAAAATAATAAACAGTAGAGTTACACATTTGCATAGGTTACAGGACTTTGAGCCATGGGAATTCAACACATAGAGACAGTAAATCAGTAGCTTTCATGTTAGTGATAGTTATAACTTGGGTAAGTCACCAGCTTGGGAGAGAGATTATAGAGTGCAGGTTTGGGTGCTATAAGCAAGAGCACAAATGATATACTGGGAACACATGGGCGCAGCCGGAATTCCAGAATCTCCTTAAGCTGACAGAGATGGGCTGCAGCTTAAAATACATGTTAAGAGTTTTCATACGCTCTGATCAGATGTCTGCTGGTCTTGCTGTTCTCCTGGGGCCAAGTACAGTCTTTAGTGCGTAGCCACGGGAGGATTGTAGAACCAAACGAGATCCGACCTTTTGAGAACTCTTCTAACATGTATTTAAGGCTGTTGAATCTTCCACAGCTGCAGCCCAGCTCTGGTGTCAGCTAAAAGGGATTCCTTTTTTAACAACTTTCCCCAGTCGGTGGCAACGTGCTGACGCGCGCTTCAGCCAAGCACCTAACGGTGTGCTCCCTTCCTGACTCAGTGAGCCTGAGACCGCTGCCTGTGCTTCCATTGGCAGCAGTACTGGTTTTGGGCATGAGAGCAGCCCGGCGTCCCCTCACCCCCACTTGGGAGGAGGAGGAGGAATGTACCATGGGACACCCAAGCCTCACCCCCCGCCCCCCAGCCCAGGATTGTTTCCGAACCGGGGTTGGCGGTGTCAGCAGCAGTACAGCTACTGCTGTGCCGATGGGCCAGTATAGCTTAAGGGAATGCTGAGACTTTTGATGCAGCAAATGTCAGGGAGGGAGTAAGCAGGATCAGCCAGGTACAGTCTACAACTGCAGTAAACAGTATGTAAAAATTAAAAACAAAGTTTTGCTTACACACACACACACACACACACACACACACACACACACACACTCACACTGCAAACTGGGACCAGCCCCACAGCGTGTGGGGTTCTTAGTGATGAATGTTCCCTTTTAATATTGCTTCGCTGTAGTCCATCACAAAGGGCACAGGTCTGAAACACTGGTGGGAATGTTTATTCTTTCTAGCTAATCAACAAAGCATTTGTTTGGAAGACACTCCTCAGGTTGCCTAATTGTTATCCCCATCCACTGCTTTGTGTTTGAATGTTCAAGATCTTCATCAAGTTCCTTGGATAATTGAAAAAGTAATGGTTCAGGTTCACTGGATACTAAAAGCCATGATGAGTGTAGTTGCTGGTAAATGCATTGTTCACTGATGATTGGGTGTTTTGACTTCAGTGTCGTCTGGACCATTGGTTCCCTGAGCCAGGATGTATTGCCTTGACAATAGTGGCTAGCAGATAGATTGTTTATTAGGAACATGGTGTCCTGACTACACTCATCAGACGTTTCAGTTCTAACATGTGTGGTTATGGATCAATACCAGTAGATACAAGACCGTTACAAGTTAGTAACTTTTATTGAGACCCTGTGTTACTATTGCATGGGCTTGGAGGCCATTTTCTCATTGGCAGCCGGGTGCCTTGGTATTTCTGTATTGACAGACCTGTCTATTTTGCTTTTTTGTCCAGAATATGTATGGAGGATACAGTGCACCTGGTCAGTATGGTGTGGCTGGTTCATACCCAGCCTCTGCGCAGCAACAACAGGGAGCTCCAGTACAGCACCAGGGAAGTCAGCCTCAGGTAACTTTCCTTACTATTATTTCTGAAAGATTTATTTATTTTGAGGGGGGTGGTCAGTTGAGGCAGGGATAGAAACATAGAAGCTCTCGGCAGAAAGGGACCTTCTGGCCCCACTTAGTCCATCCTCAGGCCCCTACCAACCATTCTGCCGTAGACCCTACTTGATCTTCAGCCTTACCCCCGCCCTGTTGCTAGAGTTCGTTTGTGTCTTATCCTTGCATGTTTGAAACCTGTTACCATTTCGGTACTCGCCATCTCTGCTGGGAGGCTGTTCCAGGTGTCCACCACCCTTTCCATGAAGAAATATTTTCTCACATCCCCTATAAATCTCCCCCCTTCTAGCTTCATATCATGCCCACCTGTCCTTGAGTGTATCTTTCTGTGCAATATTCAACCCTCCTGTACCTTGACAATACCCTTGAGGTATTTGAATGAATGTTTCTTTTCATGTCTCGCCTTTCTCTCCTTTCCTCCAGTGAGTACATATTTAACACTCTCGAGTCTTTCCTCGTATACCTTCTGATGCAGGACATGCACCATTTTGGTAGCCCTTCTCTGAACCACATCCACCCAGCCCATGTCCTCTTGAGATGGGGCCTCCAGAACTGGACATAGTATTCTGGGTGTGGCCCAACCAGTGATCTATACAGAGGTATCACTTCCTTTTTCTGCTGGTGATACCCCTCCCCTTCCCTGTGCATCCCAGCATTCTACCAGCCTTTCCCACTGCATTGTCACACTGCTTTTCTACCTTCAGGTCATCAGATATAGTGACCCCGCCGATCCCTTTCCTGTTGTGTAGTAAACAACCCCCCAGCTGATACATTGCCCTTTAGTTTCTGTTTCCTGTGCATAATCTTAAATTTTTTTTGTCGTTTAAGCCCAGTTGCTTTCACTTGACCAGTCTTTCACCTTTTTTAGATCTTCCTCAACCTCCCTCCCGTGTCTGCTCTGTTGAAGATTTTTGTGTCCTCTGTAAACAGGCATACCTTTTCTTCCAGGTATGCCTTTTCGTGGATGACACGAAAATCTTTTAACATGGTTTCCTGACTGCACTCGTAATTCTTTACGTATGTGATTGATAACTGAGTAACTCTACTGTGCACAAGTGTGCTCCTTCAGGGATTACCAGAATGCTAAAGCACACATATATACAAATAGTCATTCTGTGTTGCTCAATGTCGGTGGGAAATCTTTACACGTGGGTATATGTGCACCCCGACTAGGGTCACAGGTAAAACTATATAAAGCTGTGTCTTGCAGCTCGTAATGTTGGTATCCTCTATATTACGGGGCTCCAAGTTCCATGGTCTTTCTAACCTGAGGAATCTCTGCCTCAGATGTTTACACTTTATGTAGTCACCTTGGCAGTGAGTGATGCCCTGGAGATAGAACCTGTGCAAATTTTAGATTCTAGGGAAGTATATAAGGATCTTACTTCAAGAAACTGCTCTTGCAGCAGGTTACACTATCAGGACTGAAGCCGGCAGGCAACAGGACCCAACAGAAAACTTCTAGCTAACTACATACAGCGGGGGACTGCCCCTGATGGCCATACATCATAAAAGTTGTGGTTCTAGGGACATGGATATGTTGTTCATCCACACTCATTGGCAGTATCCTTGCCGCTTTAAATCTTGCCGGAAGGTCTTCAAGCTTGCTCCTCCCACCCACCCGGGTGGTATAACTCTCGGCTCCGCCCCATGACGTCAGATCTTCCTTACCGCTTGGAAGCTCAGGTTCCCTCCTTAACGCTCTGCGTTTGTGACTGGTTCCTATTTCTCCGTTTACGGATTTAAAAATAATACTTTGCAAAAGACTTCGGTCTTGATCCTCGCGGCCGCGATGGATAAATCGACTCGGTTTGGAGATGCCCATGCGAGCAGAAGATGTCTCAGACGGATCCACACTCCACGTGTGTCTACTGTAGGCCTTGAGCACGACCCGCGGGCTTGCGACCTGTGCTCATCTTTTCCGGCCTCGTCACGCGAGGCCGTGCTGCCCGAGTGCAACTGGGCCGTCCGGCGTTTCCCTCGGTGAAGTCAGGAGAGCCCGGTTGGCGGTGTCGCTTGGCGGCCTCCGGAATCAGCTCGGCGGGATGAGGTAAGCCCCCGAAGAAGAGGCCCAGCGCGGGCCGTATCTTCTCACGACAGCATTTATCCCATTTCCTCTCTAGGTTCTTCTACACGGCTTCCCCTTTAGGAGCTTTGTCTGTCCCTCTCCACTAAAGGGAGAAGGGCCCCTGCGTCTGCTGGACCTTTTCTCGGTCCAAAAAAAGAAGGACAAGAGTGAGTCCCTCCATCGAAGCGCTCTTGGGGCGGGAAAGGTCCCTCTCCCGGGCCGTCTGACCGTGGCAGTCGACCCGCTCGGCCGGCCACTGGCCTCACGGTGTCCCCGTCAGGTCAGTTGACCGAGACTCCCACTGATGAAGTCGGATTTTCTCGACCCATTGAAAATGAACTGTCGCCTTTAGCCTGAGATTCCCTCTCCCGAGTTCCCCGGGAGGTTGAGATCCGTGGGCTCGCCTGTGCCTCCGGTTCCGGAGCCCTCGGATGGACCTTCCCGAGCCGAAGGGGTGTCAGTTCGGCCCGGCACCTCCACCCGACCGAAATTCAGGACTCGTCGGTCGGTCTCCGGACCTCTTCCGGCGGTCAGCCGTTTCCACGTCGCCGTGGTCTCGGTCACCGGCACAGCGATAGCGCGGCCGTGCCGCTAGTCCTCGTCCTCCTCCTGCCGGATGAGGAAGCTTCGGCGTAAGAATGCGTCGACGATGCGAGACCTTATCTTTACAACAGCTCCTCCTGGCGAGGAATAAGCCGACTCCGGCGCTTCCTGACCATTAAGTGGCTGTCACCGGAGCAGCAGCACAGCCCTCGAGCTTGCCCGAGGCTATACCCAGGCTTGTTCGGCCGACCAACTGCTCCACGATTGCTGAACCTCATACTCCACAGCCGCAATTTGGGCTCCGACGAGATTACCGGTCGGCTGAGAGTTTAACCGGCTGTCAGATTACCCCTCCTCCCGACCGACCTCGGCGGTGAAGGGTGGCTCAGGCCAGAGGCAGCTCTTGAGGACTCTTCCGAGTCGAAGATGATTCCTCCTTCTTCTCAGCGACTGGACTTGAGTCTTCAGGAGATCGCCAATGAGCGATAACCCGTCGTCCTTCCTAGGACTGCTTGACTCATCTAAGGAGTCTACGGGATGGGCTGAACCCGTTCCAAAGCGGGCCAGGTATCCCTCACGGAGATTCTGGACGAGGGATTCTCAGCGGAGGCCTTTCAGTGGCGAGGCCATAGTGGGTCCAGCACTGGAACTGTGCGGCGCTACTTCCTGCCCTGCGCCCGGCCAGGATGGCCAGAAGTATGCGGTCACCAGTTCCTTATCCGGTTTGGAACACCCCTCTGCTAAAGGGGTTGGTGACAAACAAGCGTGATTTTCGGCCTTTCCCGGCTCGCGCCAGGGATATGATGAAGACCTCCTGACGAGGTCAGAGAGTGGACTATATCGGTGAAAAGTCTCGCTGCGTCCTCTCTACGGCCGCACGTCCAGGCCAGTTCGGCCCGTCCTCATGGCACATTTTTCTCATGCCCTGTTGGGCTCCCTGGATGGAGTCATCCCTCATCTTCCGTACGATCTGCAGACTCGGTTAGCAGGTGCGGGACAAGAGCAGGAGCAGTGGCCAAACAGCAGCTCAGACTGCTTTGGATGTAGGGACTCATGTGCCAGATCGGTGGCGACCGCGGTGGCTGTCGTCGGTAGGCTTAGCTGAGGATATCCACCTTTGCCCGGATACCCAGCACAAGTTGGCGGATGTTCACTTTTGAGACTGACCTCTTGACCCTGGGGTGGAAGGTCACCTGCAGGATAGAGAAGTCCAATGCCACCTTGGACTCGGTCTCTTTCCGCTCAGAAGGGACAAAGGGCCCAAACCACAGCTAAGCCCTTACCGTCCTCTCAGCCTTTGGCAACCTTGACCCAGCAGCGTCAGGAGCCAGCAGGCTTCGGCCTTGGCATCCCAAACCCAAGCCGCGGCTTCCCCTAACAGGAGGCAGGGAGGGAAAGGGCCCAGCAGGAGGTCCCTCGGCCGATCCCTCCTCCAAGCCTGAACAGTAGCCGGGCTGAAGTGCAACCCCCATCCCGTCACCTGACACCTAAGTCCCCGTGAGGAAATGACTCCGGCACTTCCGTTCCGCCTGGTCGCTGTTACCACGGACAGGTGGGTCTTAGAGGTGGTGGGAAGAGCCTGCCTCTGGAATTCCGAGCAAGCACCACCCTTAAGCCGTCGCCCTCGAGGCTGAGATCCCCAGCCTCTCCTGGCGGCTCGTCGACCATCACTCTCCTCAGAAGGAGGTGTGCAAGAAGGTGTGGACCCTCCTTCAGACCCAGGGTTTGTGTCCAGGTACTTCCTGGTTCCGAAAGCAGACGAGGGCTGGCGCCCCATTCACAAACCTACGACCTAAACAAGTTCCTAGGGTCTAAGACCTTCAGGATGGTCACTCTGCTCGAATGTGCCATCCTTGGGGAACGCTGAGCGATGTAGTTCTGCTCTCTGGACTTGCAGGGCCAGCGTTTTCCGTCCCTATCCGTCCAAATCTCACAGAGATTCCTTCGCTTCAGCGGAAGGATCTCTCTTGATTCAAGCCAACCATGCCCTTGACATCTCCAGCTCCAGGGTCTTCACCAAATGCATGGCAGTGGTGACAGCATTCCTCTTGGCGCGGGGTCAGGTGTACCCTTACCTGGGCGAGCCTGGCTGATAGCAGCTCCCTCAGGAAGGAGGCGGTGGTCCAGAGATCTGGCCTCCAGGTCTGCTCTCAACTGGGCCTCCTTATCAGCGAGGCCAAGTCGAACTCGAGCAAGCAGGTGATTTTATTCATGGGCGCAGCTTCGACTCTCTTGAGCCAGGCCGCGGCTCCGGCGGACAGGGCGAGTTCTTTCCTCCTTTGCCCGATCATTTCTGGTTTGGGCAATTGCGCCCTGCCGGGACTTCCTCTGCCTCCTGGGTCTCATGGCGGCCTGTACCAGCGTGGTCCGTTGGCCCGCTGGAACCCGTCCCGCTTCCAGTGGGGACTGGCCAGCCAGTGGTCTAGCAACGTGCGATCCCTTGGACCAGCTTGTGTCGGTGACACAGGATGTGGAATGCTCTCAGTGGTGGACCGTTCAGATCATTTGCAGGAGGCATCCCATTCGTGCACTGTGAGCCGACGGTCTCTCTGGACGATGCCTCTCTGATGGGTTGGGGTGCCCATCTGGGGAACACCGGGCTCATGGCCTCTGGTCCCTAGCGGAGTCCCGATGCCACATCAACCTGCTGGAGCTCCGGCGTCCGCCTAGCTCTCACCGCCTTTGCTCCGTTCCTCCGGGGTCAAGTGGTCCGAGTCAGGCGGACAAACCACGACCATGTACTATCTAAACACGCGCCAGGCGGGGCAGCGCTCACTGGCTTCATGCAGGAAGCTCTCCGCATTTGGTCACTCGTCAACGCAGCCTGGAGGCGGATCTCCTAGCCATTCACGTGGCAGGAGCCTCCAACACCCTGGCCGATGCCCTGAGCGGATGAGGGGCTGCATCCCGAGTGGTCTCTCTGCCGGAGGTAGTAAGCATCTGTTCTCCTTTGGGGCACACCTCAGGTGGACCTGTTTGCCTCCATGGGGCAGAGCAGTCTGTTCCATGCCCGCCCCCTCAGCAGGGCTCGGCTGCAGGATGCCTTCTCGAGGCAATGGACGGCGGGCCTCTTCGCCTTTCCCCATTTCCCTTGATCACAGGTGCTTCTCAGGGAGGACAGGCGCAGGTGATTCTGATAGCCCCAGACTGGCCTCGCCAGTTCTGGTACCAGATCTCCTCAGTCTCAGCTCCAGGACTCCGCGGCAGCTTCCAGCTCGCCCGGACCTGCTCTCAGTCAATCAGGGAAGGTGTTCCATCCGGACCTTCAATCCCTGCACCTTGACGGCCTGGTTCCTGGCGGCTAGAGTTCCAGGCCTTGGGTCTTTCCGGCGAGGTCCTCAATGTAGTTGAGGCGTCCGTGAAGAGTCGACCAGAAAATGCTATGCCTTCAAATGGAAAGGTTTTCCATTTGGTGTCAAACAAGGGCTTGGACCCTTCCTCCTGTTCCTTGCAAGCATCTTGGACTATTTATAGTCCCTTTCAGTCAGGGCTTAGGTCGACGACCTAAGGGTGCACCTGGCAGCCATCTCTGCTTACCGGGCGGGCGGAAGCAGTCGTGGCGCAGAGGAGAGGTGGTCTGGCGCTTTTCAAGAGCCTTGATCACATTTCCTCCAGTACGAGAACCCCCACACAAATGGGATCTACTGCTGGTACTGGCAAAGCTCATGGGCAAACCATTGGAACCTATGCACAGGTGTGCTCTCTCTCACCTGTCGTGGAAGACCGCTCTTGGTGGCTATCACGTCAGCCAGAAGGATGGGAGAGCTCCAGGCGCTTCCATCGAGTCTCACTTACCTGGTCTTCCACAGGGACAGGTTGTCCTGCGCCCCACCCGAAATTCCTTCCGAAGGTGGTGTGGAGTTTCACTTAACCAGGTGTTGACTCTGCCGTGTTCTACCCCAATCACACCGGAGGCCGAATATAGGCTCCATACTCTGGATCCTAGAAGGGCGCCGCTTATTATAAGGAGCCGACGGCTGAAATTGGGAGAGGTTCGCCAGCTGTTTGTCACCTACGCTGAAGCCGCATCTGGCAGACCTGCAGCCAAGCCGGACGATAAGCAGGTGGGTAACCTCCTGCATAGATCTCTGCTATAAGTTAGCGGGCATGGAGCCTCCCAGAGGGATAAGAGCTCATTCTACCGCCATACTGCTGTGCAACGTGGCTGCTTCCAGGGACGTCCCTATCCAGGAAATCTGCAGGGCTGCTACCTGGAAGTCAGCAAACACCTTCATTACCCACTACCATCGACCTTGAGTCGCGCCGGGATGCTGGTTTGGGGCCTCGGGATTCTCAGTCTCTCTTTCCCAAGTATAGTATATGGGGTGTGCGATCTTGCCTCCTCCTCTGAGAGAATCATGTTAGAGTCTGCCAATGAGTGTGGATGAACAACATATCCATGTCTCTAGAAATACAGTTATCACTTGTAACAGGAGTTCTAGGAATGGTATATGTTGTTCATCCACACGACCCACCCGACCTCCCCGGCTTCGACGCACAACCTGAGCTTCCAGCGGGCCAGATCTGGCGTCATGGGGCGGAGCCGAGAGTTATACCACCCGGGTGGGTGGGAGGAGCAAGCTTGAAGACCTTCCGGCAAGATTTAAAGCGGCAAGGATACTGCCAATGAGTGTGGATGAACAACATATACCATTCCTAGAACTCCTGTTACAGGTGAGTAACCTGTATTTCCCCGGCATCCCTCAGTTCTTTTCCCACTGTCGACTCGCAAGCATCAGCTCCGTGGATGCCTTCAGCTAACGAACAACGTCATCACTTGAGTATAACATTGTTTTTTTTTCCGAAAAAGTTTGATTCTATTTCTTTTCAAATGTTTTCTTCCCTGACGTCTTCGTCGAAAGGCACTCCTCAAAGTGTGCTCGTGGCAAACAAATTCCTTTCAAGGACAAGCTATAATACCGCCTGTGTCGGGTGCTTAGGCCCAAAACACGACACTAAGGCCTGACCCGTTTGCCAAAACTTTAACCCCACGAGGATCCACTGCCAAACGTTTTGGAGACCTTATATTAGAAAAGAAATTAGCAGTAATGCAAAAGAGAACCTCCTCCAGGGAAGAATCCTCCCATAAGTCAGGGAAACAGAGAGAGATACGGATACCAGATGCTCCCCATCTACCCGGACATCCGACTTCAGGGAGAGTTCGGACTTCATTACCCGCTCTAACAGGTCTCCGTCTGGTACAAAGACCCAAACTCTGCTGGCCAAAGTCCAGACGTCGGGTATCACTTGTGTTGCATCCACCCTCCAGCCACTTAAGTCCGGGCGGAAATAACTTACTCGTCGCTGGCCTTCGGGCTGCACAGGCCGATCTGTGTCCACAGATTGCCCAACCAATGCACACTCCAAGTCTGCCACCCCTACAGACCCCGACTCCCTGGACTGGCGCCGGGACTCTGACCACTGGAGCTTGGTCTCCCAACCCCCTAGAAGAACATCAGGGACGTCTGCAAAATGGACCTCGGATCTGATATCCCTTAAGTGGATCTCAGACCCTAAACGGACTTCGGAGCAGATGCCTGCAAAACGTCCTAAGGACCAGTGACCACTGGCAGAGGTCCATTACCACAGAAAGGACGTCACTTCGTCCATACCGATGTTGGCCCGTCCAGACGTTCGGACGATGAAGGCACATACAGCAGGGTCGAGCGGCTAAGCGACAGCCAGGTGTCTGGTGCTAAGGAGGATGCAGACCTCCCATGTGACCTGACACCATCCATGGATTAGATGACGGGTGCGTCAGGCCACAGACTGTTAGACCCAGGAAACTGTCAGATGGCACCTCGAGAGGGACAGATGCCAGGTCAGACGTCGGGTCTCAGCATCTCTGAGGTGAGGGAATTGTTTTCCTATTGGTGGAAAACCATTAGGAAGGACTTAGTTCCCACCAAACCACCAGTGGAGAACCAGCCTCCTGCAAAGGAACAAAGCCTGGCCAGACCACTCCCAGAGAGGAAAGTCCCAAACCTAGGGGCCAGTCTGACAAGAAGCCAAAAAGTGGCACAGACCCCCTGCCGCTCACCAGGTGTGCACAGGCACAGAAAGCACCACAGGAAGTCAGATTCCTACTCCTTGGACGAGTCTCACTCCTCCTCCTCTGTATCTTCCAGATCAGGCTCTCCGTTTAGCATCCCTTCACCAGACTCGAGAGATTTGCCGAGGTTCCCCCCCCAGATGACGCTACATTTATGGATATAATGTGGCATATCCAGGACAACATGGGGTAAGATACGGAAGACTTGGATCCTGAGAGGCACTGCCTCGCTGAGTATCTAAGGCAGAAGGATCCCAAACCAGTGGGAGTCCTGCAGTTAGTTGACACTTTCCAGGACATGACCAAGGCTGCTTGGAAGCACCTCTTCAGTTCCTCAGCAGTCCCTAAAAAGGTGGACGGCCTATATCAGGCCCTTTTTGAAGATTGTTACTTGGGAGAGCAACCAGTGGTAGATTCCATGGTGATCATTGCCACACACGACAGATCAGAGGCCACAACACTTACGCACCCAACCCCCGGACCGGCAGTCAAAACAGCTAGACTGCATGGGGAGGAAAAAGTATGCCTCAGCAACATGTTCCATCTGCTCATTAAACTTCCTGACCCACCTGGTCCAATTTCAAAATGCCTTATGGGAACAAGGCCAAGATTTGATGAAGAACAAAAAGAAGAACTTACAAAGCTCCTCCAAACAGGCTCTGATGTAGGCACACAGGTTCTCAAAGTGGCATACGACTCCGTGGACTCGGCCGCAAGAAGTGCAGCATCAGGAGTGTGCCTAAGTAGGCACTACTGGCTGAGGGTATCTGGCTTTACGCCGGATGTCCAAAAGGGTATTCTAGATGTCCCCTTCAAAGGCTCGGTTCTTTTCGGAGAAGAATCTGAGAAGATAATAACAAAACTGCAAGATGCCGGAAAGGAGGTAAGATCTGTACAGGCCATATACAGACCCAAGCTGAAGCCATTTCGGATGGAACAGAACCACTTTAAAGGCAAGCAGGGACAGCAGCTCCAATTCGGACAGCAGCAAAAAGGCGGCTTTAACCGCAAGGGCCCATCTCAAACTGCAGGAGGGTCAGGTGCCAGGAACACAAAAACCCCTCAGGCAACCCTTCCTTCCCCCTCCACTGCCTGACTCCTTGCAGAACTCTCCGGTTGAAAGGGAAGGGGGGGGTGGGGCACTTCTCAAGACACCTGGCAGGATGGTGACGAATCACTTCAGACAAATGGGTGCTTGAACTGATTCAAAGAGGGCACTCTATAGAATTCTCTGGGCAACCACTATCATGATCTCCACTACATTCTCAGTATCCAAGACAACATGACTCACTGATCCAAGAAGAAATTGGGGCCCTTCTCGAGAAGGAGGCCATAGACGGTCCCATGGATCCAAAGAGGGAAAGGGTACTATTCCCACTTTTTCCTAGTACCCAAAAAGACAGGGGACTTGCGCCCCATCCTAGACCTTAGCTATCTCAACACCTCTGTGGCATACAAACTCTTCAGGATGGTCACCTTGCCAGGCTTAGTCCCGGTGCTACGCCCAGCTGCTTGGCTCGTATCGTTGGACATGCAAGATGCCTACCTCCACATTCCAGTTGCAAAACATTATTGGAGGTTCCCGCGATTTGAATTCCAGGGTCACCACTAACAATTCTGAGCCCTGCCTTTTGGCCTGCCATTGGCTCCGAGGGTATTCACCAAATGCCTGGCAGTAGTAACAGTGGCGCTCTGGAGAAGGGGGGCACTGTGTCTTCCCCTACCTGGACGACTGGCTCATGACAGCTTCGTCCCAGGGAGAGCTAAATCGCACTCTACAAGACACCTATTTAATATTAGACTCCCTAGGTGTCACCATCAACCTGTCAAAATCTGCCCTTATTTTTATTTTTTATTTTATTAGTCTTTGGCAACCGGGTAAGGCCTACTAGGCACAAGTGCCTGTTTTCAGGGGTGACCTGAAGCACTGGGTGGTTAAGCGACTTGCTCAGTTGCACAGTATGCAAGTGGCGGTTGTGAGAATCAAACTCTGGTCTGATCTGCTGGATGTACCAAGCTCGTTCACACCTCGTTCCTCTGACCTCTAAGCTATACTGCCAGCCCATGCGGAAGCCATGCCAGAGACTGCAGTTCATTGGCACGGTACCGGACACCAGAAAGAGAAGGGCCTTTCTACCAGAAGACGGTTCAGAACGACTATGAAGCTTGACCAGGAACATCACGAGACAAAAACAGGTCTCAGCAAGGACCATGTTGAGTCTTCTAGGCCACTTGGCAGCCGCCATAGCCATGTTTCCCCTATCACAATTAACACATGAGAAACATTCAGTGAACACTCAGGGTCCAGTGGGACCAACGACAGGATGACTTAGACCTCTATTCTTCATGTCTTGCAGTGGTGGCTGGTCCAGAATCACCTAACATACTAAATTGCCAGCAGAATAGGCCTAACGGTCTCTTTGAGTCTGCTCGATTTCACGGTAGAAGTTCCTTTTCTGTCTCCTACCCATTCCCTGATCCTGACCATGGACATGTCTGGCTCGGGCTGGGGCACCCACGTGGGCGCCAACAAGACTCAAGGACTGTGGTCAGGGATGGAAGGAGCCCTTCACATAAATGTCCTCAAGATGAGGGCGGTCCTTTACGCCATTCAGGCCTTGCGAATGGACCTAACCCCGGGACACCTACTGATACATACAGACAACATGTCAGTAGTGTTCTGTATCAACAAGGGGGCACTCACTCAAGCCAACCCCGTCGAGAAGTGATGAGAGTGTAGTACTGAGCAGTAGAGCACAGTATCACCCTGTTAGCAGTTCATGTTCCTGGGTTACAGAACATGCTAGCAGATCTCGATCCAGCACACGAGTGGGAACATCTACAACCAGTGGCAGAAACTTTATTCGCAAAATGGGGGACGCCAGAATTGGACCTGTTCGTCACTCCATACAATGCAAAACTTCCCAGTTTCTGCTTGCTAGATCCAGGGCCTGGTGTTTTCTGGCGAGATGCGTTGTCCCTCTCCTAGACAGGCAGGGTCCTCTATGCCTTTCCTCCCTTCCCTTTGATCCAGAGAGTCCTGCTCAAGCTGCAGGACGAGGGAGCTGTCATGATGCTGGTGGCCCCATATTGACCCAGTCAGATATGGCTTTTTCTTTTCCAATGCCTGGCGAGTGAGCCACCCTTTCCTCTTCCGCTCAGCTTGCATTTACTATTGCAAGACAACGGGTATCTGATTCACCTGAATCTCAGATACTTATACCTGCACACCTGGCTCCTAAGGACCTAGTAATGTCTTAACATGGAGTCTCAGACAGTGTGGCCGACATCTTAGTGGCAACAAGGAAACCGTCTGTGCCACATGTGCCATGAAATGGTGCAGGTTTTGCCTTTGGTCCTCTGCCTGTGACCTGGACCCTTTAACTTGCCTAGTGAAATCAGTATTAAGAGCATCTCCTTTCCTTATCAGAAGCGGGGCTGAGCTACTCCTCAATAAAGGTGCACACCTCTGCAGTATCTGCATACCATGCACCTTTTGGGGACAAATCCTTGGCCCAACTGGACTTGTCACGCACCTTCTTGCATGGCATCCTCCACTTGAAGCCACCCATTAGAGATCCAGTACCTCCTTGGGACCTTCTCTTCGTTTTAAAGTAGCTCACACTACATTTCCTTTGAACCAGCCACAGATTGCGAGCTACGCCTTCTCTCTTGGAAGGCATTATTAAAGGGATAATGCCTGACAAGGTGGGTGTTATGCTGGGATAACATCCCACCTTGGGTGGTAGATGGCCGAGGAGAAGGGAAGTTATCTTACCATAACACCCACCCTGGAGGGCATTATTCCTATTCTACAATGGCTTGTTGTTTTATACAGAATAAAAAAAAAAAAAAATTCAAAAGAATGTTTTTGTTAGTGTGTGTGTGTGTATATATAAAAAAAAAAAAAATTCTAGGGAATGTATACGTTGTTCAGTCCACATTTACTGGCAGGTTCCTTGCCGCTTTAAATCTTGCCAGAAGGTCTTCAAGCTGGCTCCTTCCACCCACCCGGGTGGTTAAACTCTCTGCTCCGCCACATGATGCCAGATCATCTTACTTTGAGAAACGGCTCTTGCAGCAGGTTACACCATTAGGACTGAAGCCGGCAGGCGTCAGGACCCCACGGAATTCTTCTAGCTAGCTATCTTTAGCGGGGACCGCTCCCGACGTCGGTCCCGCCCCCAACGTCCGGCATAGTACATAAGGGGGCGGTCCCGCCAGATTCCCCAGTTCTAGGGACATGGATATGTTGTTCATCCACACTCATTGGCAGTATCCTTGCCGCTTTAAATCTTGCCGGAAGGTCTTCAAGCTTGCTCCTCACCCACCGGTGGTATAACTCTGCTCCGCCCATGCGCCAGATCTTCCTTACGGCTTGGAAGCTCAGGTTTCCCTCCTTAACGCTCTGCGTTTGCGACTAGTTCCTATTTCTCCGTTTGCGGTTAAAAATAAAAATTGCAAAAAGACTTCAGTCTTGATCCCTCATGACTGATGGACAAATCGACCCGGTTTGGAGATGCCCATGCGGGCAGAAGATGTCTCGGACGGATCCACACCCACGGTGTCTACTGCTTAGGCCTTGAGCACGACCCGCAGGCTTGCGACCTGTGCTCATCTTTCTCGGCCTACGTCCTCGAAGACCGTGCTGCCCGATTGCAACTGGGCCGTCCCGAGAAGCGTTTCCCTCCGGTGAAGTCCAAGGAGGCCCGGTTGGCGGTGTCCGCGGCGGCGGGCTCGTCGGATCAGCTCGAGCGGATGGTCGCCCTCGAAGAGGAGGCGGCGCGGGCCGTATCTTCCTCGGCCGCGGCATTTATCCCGCTCTCTCTGGGTTCTTCCTACACGGCTTCTTTTAAGGAGCTTTGTCTGTCCCTCTCCACTAATGGAGAAGGGCCTGCGTCTGCTGGACCTTATTCTCGGTCCAAAAAGAGGGACAAGGGTAAGTCCCTCCGTCGACGCTCTTGGGAGCGGGAAAGGTCCCTCTCCCCGGGCCGTCGTCCGTCGGCTTCGGTCGACCGCTCGGCTTCGGCCACTGGCCTCACGGTGTCCCCGTCAGGTCAGTTGACCGAGACTCCCACTGATGAAGTCGAGATTTTTCTCGACCCATTGGACGGGCTGTCGCCTTTAGCAGCCGAGATTCCCCTCTCCCCGGTTCCCCCGGGAGGAGTTGAGGATCCTGTGGCTTGCCTGTCGCCTCCGGTTCCGGAGCCCTCGGATGGACCTTCCGAGCGAAGGAGTGCGGTTCGGCCGACACCTCCCGCACCGACCCGGAAATTCCGGGACTCTCGGTCTCCCGGACCTCTTCGGCGGTCCAACCCGTTCCCACCGTCATAGGCGGTCTCGGTCTCGGCACCGCGTGGTAAGCGGCGTCGCCGCTCGTCCTCGTCCTCCTCCTCGGATGAGGGGAGGCTTCGGCGTAAATTACGTCGACGGTACGAGGACCTTATGTTGCAACAGCTCCTCCTGGCCGGGAATAAGCCGACTCCGGCGCCTTCCCCGGCCATTAAGTGGTTGCCGGTGAACGCCGACACAACCCCTCGACTTGTCCGAGGAGCCTATACCCAGGCCGGTTGTTCGGCCAAACCAGCTGCTCCACCGATTCGGTGGAACCTCCGGCTCCACAGCCACGAGGGGGTCCGACCAAGGATTCTCGGTCGGCTGGGGTTTACCCATCGAGCTGTCAGTTACCCTCACTCCCGACCGACCTCGGCAGGTGAAGGGTGGCTCAGGCCAGAGGCAGCTTTTCGAGGACTCTTCCGAGTCCGGAGATGATTCCTCCTTCTTCTCCAAGCGACTGGACTGGAGTCTTCAGGAGGTCAGTCAATGGACGATAGCCGTCGTCCTTCCTAGGACTGCTTCGGCTTCATCTCGAGTCTACCGGGATGGAGCTCGAACCCGCTTCCAAACGGGCCAGGTATCCCCTCACGGAGATTCTGGACGAGGGATTCTCCGACGGAGGCTTTTCCGTGGCCGAGGCCATAGTGGGTCCGCACTGAACTTTGGCAGCGCCTGCTTTCCTGCCCTGCGCCGGCCAGGATGGCCAGAAGTATGCGGTCCCTACCGTTCCTTGTCCGGTTTTTGAACACCCTCTGCTGAGGGGTTGTTACTGGCGCTTTTCAAGGCCGGGCAACGCCAGGGATGTGACAAACCTCCTGACAAGGAGTCCAGAAATTGGACTCGTCGGGCTTGAAAGTTCACGCTAGCGTCTCTCTCAGGCTCGCCAGGCCAGTTCGCCGTCCCTCATGGCACATTTTCTCATGCCCTGTTGGGCTCCCTGGATGAGGTCATCCTCATCTTCCCGCCGATCTGCAGACTACGGTTAAGCAGGTGCGGACCAGGGCAGGGCAGTGGCCAAACAGCAGCTCCAGACTGCTTTGGATATAGGGGACTCATGTGCCAGATCGGTGGCGGCCGAGTGGCTATAAGGTCTGGGCTTGGCTGAGGATATTCACCTTTACTCGGATACCCAGCACAAGTTGGCGGATGTTCCTTTTGGGACTGACCTCTTCGGCCCTGGGGTGGAAGGTCACCTGCAGAGGATCGAGAAGTCCAATGCCACCTTGGACTCGGTCTTCCGCTCAGAAGGACAAAGGCAGCAAACCACAGCCTAAGCCCTTTCGTCCTTCTGTGCCCCCGGCGCGCCCGGCCCAGCAACGTCAGGGCCAGCAGGCTCGGCCTTGGCATCCCAAACCCAAGCCGCCGGCTTCCTCTAACAGGAGGCAGGGAGGAAAGGGCCCAGGAGGTCCCTCGGCCGGTCCCTCCTCCAAGCCTGCCCAGTGACGGGCTGAGGGGTGTCGCCCCCATCCCCTGCCACCTTACTCTGGGTCCCCTGTGAGGGACGGCCCGCACTTCCGTTCCACCTGGTCCGCTGTTACCACGGACAGGTGGGTCTTGAGGTGGTGGGAAGAGGCCTGCCTCTGGAATTGAGCAGGCACCACCCTTCAGAGCCGCCGCCTCGGGGCTTCGGGATCCCAGCCTCACTGGCGGCTCGTCGAGCCGACATCACTCCTCCTCCAGAAGGAGGTGGTAAGAGAGGTGGTGGACCCTCCTTCAGACCCAGGGTTTGTGTCCAGGTACTTCCTGGTTCCGAAGGACGGGGGCTGGCGCCCATTCTCTAATCCAACGACTAAACAAGTTCCTAAGGTCTCGAACCTTCAGGATGGTCACTCTGGCTCAGATAATACCATCCTTGAACGCGGGCGGTGGTTCTGCTTTCTGGACTTGCAGGACGCCATGCCACGCCCCTATCCGTCCTGTCCCACCAGAGATTCTCTCGCTCCGAGCGGAAGGATCTCTCGAGTTCGAGCGACATGCCCTTCGGCTTGTCTCCAGCTCCCAGGGTCTTCACCAAATGCATGGCAGTGGTGACAGCATTTCTTGGCCCGAGGGTCCGGTGTACCCTTACCTGGACGACTGGCTGATAGCAGCTCCTCCAGGAAGGAGGCGGAGGTCCAGAGATCTGGCCTCCAGGTCTGCTGCTCAACTGGGCCTCCTTATCAACGAGGCCAAGTCGAACTCGAGTCGAAGCAGGTGATTCTATTCATCGGGCAGCTCGACTCTCTTCGAGCCAGAGCTGTCCCGCTGACAGGGTCGAGGTTCTTTCCTCCTTTGCCCGATCATTTCTGGTTGGGCAATTGCGCCCTGCCCGGACTTCCTGCGCCCTGGGTCTCATGGCGGCCTGTACCCGCGTGGTCCGTTGGGCCCGCTGGAACATGCGTCCCTTCAGTGGGGACTGGCCAGCCAGTGGTCACAACGCCAGATCCTTGACCAGCTTGGTCGGTGACACAGGGATGTGGAACGCTCCAGTGGTGGACCGTCCCAGATCATTTGCAGGAGGGCATCCTGTTCGTCCGCCTCGAGCCGACTGGTCTCTCTGTCGACCGATGCCTCTCTGATGGTTGGGGTGCCCATCTGGGGAACACTGGCTCATGGCCCTGGTCCCTCAAGGGAGTCCGATGCCACATCAACCTGTTGGAGCTCCGGCGGTCCGCTAGCTCTCACCGCCTTTGCTCCGTCCTCCGGGTCAAGTGGTCCGAGTCCAGACGGACAATACCACGACCATGTACTATCTAAACCGCTAGGCGGGACGCGCTCCATGCTTCTATGCAAGGAAGCCCGCATTTGGTCACTCGTGGCGCAGCCTGGAGGGATCTCCCAGCCATTCACGTGGCAGGAGCCTCCAACACCCTGGCCGATGCCCTGAGCCGGATAGGGGCTGCATCCCACTAGTGGTCTCTCCTGCCGGAGTAGTACAGCATCTGTTCTCCTTTGGGGCACACCTCAGGTGGACCTGTTTGCTTCCATGGAGAACGCAGGCTGAGTCTGTTCCAGCTGCCCCCTCAGCAGGGCTCGCTGCAGGGGATGCCTTCGAGGCAATGGACCCCGGCCTCTTTACGCCTTTCCCCATTTCCCTGGATCACAAGGTGCTTCTCAAGGCGAGGAGGGACAAGGCGCAGGTGATTCTGATAGCCCCAGACTGGCCTCGCCAGTTCTGGGTACCCAGATCTCCTCAGTCTCAGCTCCAGGACTCACGGCAGCTTCCAGCTCGCCTGACCTGCTCTCCGTCAATCAGGGAAGGTGTTCCATCCGGACCTTCAATCCTGCACCTGACGGCCTGGTTCCTGAGCTGCCAGAGTTCCAGGCCTGGGTCTTCCGACGAGGTCCTCAATGTAGTTGAGGCGTCCCGTTAGAGTCGACCAGAAAATGTTATGCCTTCAAATGGAAAAGGTTTTCCATTTGGTGTCAGGGCAAGGGCTTGGACCCTTCCTCCTGTTCCTTGGCAAGCATCTTGGACTATTTATGGTCCCTTTCTAGTCAAGGGCTTAGGCTCATCACCATGGGTGCACCCCAGCCATCTCTGCTATCAAGGCGGGCCGAAGCAGTCGGTGGCGAGGAGAAGGGTGGTCTGGCGCTTCAAAGGCCTTGATCACATTTCCTCCAGTGCGGGAACCCCACCTCGTGGGATCTACTGCTGGTACTGGCAAAGCTCATGGGCAAGCTATTCAACCTATGCACAGGTGTGCTCTCTCACCTGTCGTGGAAGACCGCCTTCTTGGTGGCTATCACGCCAGCCAGAAGGATGGGAGAGCTCCAGGCGCTCCATCGAGTCTCCTTACCTGGTCTTCCACAGGGACAAGAATGTCCCCTGCGCCCCACCCGAAATTCCTTCCAAGGTGGTGTCGAGTTTCACCTTAACCAGGTGTTGACTCTGCGGTGTTCTACCCCAATCACACTCGGAGGCTCGAATATAGGCTCCATACTCTGGACCCTAGAAGGGCGCTCGCTTATTATAAGGGAGCGCACGGCTGAAATTGGGAGAGGTTGCAGCTGTTTGTCACCTACGCTGAAGCCGCAGATCTGGCAGACCTGCAGCCAAGCGGACTATAAGCAGGTGGGTAACCTCCTGCATAGATCTCTGCTATAAGTTGGCGGGCATGGAGCTTCCCAGAGGGATAAGAGCTCATTCTACCCGCCATACTGCTGCAACGGTGGCTGCTTCCAGGGACGTCCCTATCCAGGAAATCTGCAGGGCTGCTACCTGGAAGTCAGCAAACACCTTCATTACCCATTACCACATCGACCTTGAGTCACGCCGGGATGCTGGTTTTGGGGCCCTGTCTCCAGTCTCTCTTTCCCAAGTAAGTATATGGGGTGTGCGTCTTGCCTCCCTCCTCCGGAGAACTGCTAGGAGTCTGCCAATGAGTGTGGATGAACAACATATCCATGTCCCTAGAAGGTCATATTACTACCTGTAATAGGAGTTTAGGAATGGTATATGTTGTTCATCCACACGACCCACCCGACCTCTCTCCGGCTCGACGCACAACCTGAGCTTCCAGCGGGCCAGATCTGGCGCCATGGGGCGGAGCCGAGAGTTATACCACCCGGGTGGGTGGGAGGAGCAAGCTTGAAGACCTTCCGGCAAGATTTAAAGCGGCAAGGATACTGCCAATGAGTGTGGATGAACAACATATACCATTCCTAGAACTCCTGTTACAGGTGAGTAACCTGTATTTCTTTCCCGCCGTCGACTTGCATGTCTCGACCCTTCGGCTCGTTTCTAGCTCGCGATGCTTGGTTAAGTTCTTCCTTCGGGAAAAAGTTTGGTTTTTTTCGGCTTTTTTGCTGTCTGATGTCCTCTCCAACCTCCGTTGAAGGCCATCCTTGAAGTGCGCCTGTGGGAAGCAACCTGCTTTTAAGGATCTCAGATTCTGCCCAGTCCCGCGCCTGGGCCCAGACCACCACACCTGGTCCTGCTCTTTCGTCAGGGGTTCAACAGCCGGACCCGGATCCGTCGCCAGAAGGCCCTTCAGGCGTTCCTGCTCGAAGAGAAAATCAGGGCCATGGATGCAGCCTCCAAGGGGGAATCCTTGGAGAAGGCCCGGAGACACCCTGAGAAGCACAGGGAGAGGGTAAGATCCAAGTCCCCATCTAGGGCCTCCGACTCCCGTAGCTCAGGCTCCCGGTCTAACCGCTCTCCTTCCCGGGCCCGTTCTCAGCCTCCCCCCGTAGCAGTGAAGACTCCTTCGGGCTCCTCTTCTGCCTCACAGGCCAAGACCTCCAGGCCTTCCTCATCTTCCTCTTCTAAGGCCCTGGCTAGGTCTGGGGACCGTCATCACCACCATAAGTCTGGTTCCCGCCGTTCTGAACCCGACGTCAGGTCTGCCTCCTTGCCTCCTCCTCCCCAGAGGAAGACCAAAGAGCTTACCTCCTTGAAGAAGTCGTCGGTCCCGGCGCCGGCCCGTCCGATGCTGGTCCCAGGAACCGTCGACCGCCAGATGCCCGTCGCTGGTCAGGCCTACGTCTTCTCGATCGTCGGCCGGGGGACCAATGTCCGTACCCGTACCCATTGAGAAGAGGACCCCGACGCCTCCCACCGACGTCGGTCGGGAGACAATTACGGAGAAGGAGCTGACCCAGCCCGAGGACCAGACGGGCGAACCCGGTGCTGTCGCACCTCCCAGGAAGCCCTCTCCTGAATCTGAGACCCCTGGGGAGCCGACGCCGGAACCCGACGACCGGCCATCGGCGCCCGGTCCGTCGTCTGGCCTCTCCATATCCGAGGTCAAGGACTTGTTCACTTACAGGTGGGACACCATAAAAAGGGATGTGGTTCCCACCCCTCCTCCTCTTCCTCCTCCTCCTCCACCTGTGACCCCACCGGCCCCTGCGCCCCCTACTCCGTCCGGGGCAGCAGGCCGAGTACCTTCTCCCAGGAGCAGGCGGATCCTCCTAAGGGAGACCAGACAAAGGAGACCTCCGGCCAGATCTTCTTCAGGGTCACCCAGCCCTAAGAGACCCAGAAGATGCCGCCGTTCGCCTTCGACGGAGGACACGGGATCGGAATTCTCAGAAGGATCCAGATCCCCCTCTCCGATCCACATCCCTTCTCCGGACCCACGTGAACTTCCTAGATCTCCTCCGGATGACCCATCGTTCTCAGAGATCATGAGGCATTTCCAAGAGAACATGGGCTGGGATGCAGAAGAATTAGACCCCGAGAGACTATGCCTCACCAGGTATCTTCGGTAGAAAGATCCTAAGCCTGTGGTGGTACCACCCTTGGTGACACTTTCATGGACGTCACCAAGGCAGCGTGGAAGCGTCCACACTTGCTCCCGGCGATGTTGAAGAAAGCTGACTGCCTGTACAAGGCCCCTAGGGAGGACCAGTATCTGGCTTCACATCCTCTGGCCGACTCTCTGGTCATCACAGTCTCTCATGACTGGTCCCAGAGACCGCAACATTTGAGCACCCTGCCACCGGACCCGGAGTCCAAACAGCTGGACACTATGGGCAGGCGCACTTATGCTTCCGCTACTTGTACCATCAGATCCCTGAACTACTTAACCCACAGGGTACAGTTCCAAAATGCCTTGTGGGAGCAGGGACTGGACCTGGCGGACAAATTGCCAGACGGTGAGCAGAAGGAGGAGATGTTGCAACTCCTCTCTGCTCACGGGTTCGGACGTGGGAACCCAGGTGCTGCAGGCAGCATCTGCTGCCGGACTCCTCGGCCAGGCGGCAGCTTCGGCGTATGCCTCCGGAGAGCTCATGGCTCGCGGTCTCCGGATTCATCCTGGACGCCCTTTTGACGGAGAAGTTCTTTTGGTGAATCCTCTGAGAAGGTCCCTCGCCAGACTCCAGGAGGCCGGGCAGTGCAGGGGTCGGTCCAGGCATGTATTCGGACCCAGGCTTAGTTCCTTCATAGGAACCAGCCGTGTTGCGGCCGGACGCAGAGACAGCAGTCCTGCACCAGACCACAACAGAGGGGCTTGCTCCGCAGAGCCCAGGAAAGTTGCTTGCGGGTCAAGTCACGCCCAGCTGCCAGCTCAGCCCATGGGCCCCTCCACCGCCACAGCATGACTCCTTCCCGCCCCGGCCCCTCAGGATCAACGGGACATCAAGGTCGGGGGTCGCATTGTGGACTACCTGCCAGGGTGGCAGTCCATAACCACCGACAGGTGGGTCCTTCAGTTGGTCGAAAGAGGCCAGTTTATAGAATTTGCAGACAAGCCACCCTCGAGGCCTCGTCTGCTCTCCCCTTACTCGGGTCAGCACAAATTGCTTATCAGGCAAGAAATACTTGCGCTCCTGCAGAAGGGTGCGGTAGTATGTTCCAGAGAACCAGATAGGATGGGATACTATTCCCACTTCTTTCTGGTTCAAGAAAACAGGGTCCTCCGTCCAGTCTTGGACCTCAGCGACCTAAATACATCGGCTCGCCATAAACGATTTTTTTGCATGGTGACCCTTCAGGGTCTCATTCCCATGCTAAGGCAGGACGCTTAGTGCCCCCAGACATGCAGGACATCTACTTGCATATCCTCAGGCTCAAGCGACAGGAGGTTCCTGCGCTGAAGTTCCGGCCACCATTTCCAGTTCCGAGCTCTTCCGCTCGACTGTCATCGGCCCCCAGGGTCTCTACCAAGTGCATGGCAGTCGTGGCAGCATCTTAAGGAGACAGGGCCACTGTGTGTTCCTGCATTTGACGATTGGCTTTCATGGCGCCCGAGAGAGGCGTTGTTGCTGGCTGCCCAGAGCACCCAGGCTCTGTTCCAGTCTCTGGGCATCCTCATCACCAGAGTTCTCCTCGCACTGCCACAGAAGCTGCAGTTCATAGGCGCAGTTCTGGACACCCGCCCAAGGGAAAGTATTTCTTCCCGACGAAGAGCGGAACGCATCAGATCCCTCATCAGGGACCCCTGTGAAGAAGACTGCTCCTGCCAGGCTGGTCCTTCGCTTGCTCGGACACATGGCTGCGGCCATTCCAACCGTCCCTTTGGCAAGGCTCCACATGCGGGTAACTCAGTGGATGCTCAAGGTGCAGTGGGACCAAAGGCAAGACCACATGCAGCAGCCGGTCAGAATCACGAATGCCGTGATTCGAGACTGGCAGTGGTGGCTAGACCCAGGAACACTCTCTTCGGGTGTTCTGTTCACAGCGCTGTCCCCGGAGGTGATTCTTTCCACAGATGCCTCGGCTGGGGTGGGGAGCACACCTGAACGGGGTGAGGTCCCAGGGAACGTGGACCCCTCAAGATGCTCATCTTCACATCAACATTTTGGAGATGAGGGCGGTCCTCTACGCCCTGCAGGCCTTTCAGTCAGAGATCCCGCCAAATACTCTCATGCTTCAAACAGACAATATGGCGGTGATGTATTACCTCAACAACTAAGGAGGTGCACACTCTAACCCCCTTTGCAGGGAAGTGATGAGAGTGTGGGATTGGGTAATCCGACACGGCGTGAGCCTGATTTCAGTTCACGTTGCTGGAGTGGACAACACAATTGCAGATGGCCTGAGTCGTTCCCAGGCCAAGGTCCACGAGTGGGAACTTCTTCAAGGGGTAGCAGAGGATATGTTTTTTCGATGGGGCACTCCAGAACGGGACTTATTCGCTTCCCCATCCAACGCAAAACTGCCCAATTTTTGCTCACTAGATCCAGGGCCTGGTGTTTTCTGGCGAGATGCGTTGCCCCTCTCCTGGGCGGACAGATTCCTTTATGCCTTCCCGTTGATCCAGAGAGTTCTTCTCAAACTGCGCAGGGAGCATGCAACTATGATCCTGGTAGCCCCATTCTGGCCCAGACAGATCTGGTTCCCCTTGCTAACCCAGCTGTCCCGGGAACATCCAATCCCGTTGCCTTTCAGCTCCCATCTCTTGTCTCAGGAGGAAGGTTCTCTAGTCCACCCAGACTTACGCTCACTGAACCTGCATGCATGGCTCCTAGAGACATAGCTATTTTGCACATCGGGTCTCTAAGAGGTGGCGGAAGTCCTTTCCACAGCCAGAAAGTCGGCACGCGATGCGACGTGACGCTATGGAAATGGCGCCGCTTGTTTGTGGTCGCAGCACGCGGCCTTTCCTCAGGGATGCCCTGGCGAAGTGGTGCTGGAATACCTGCTTTCCCTATTCCATTCGGGTCTCGCTTACTCCTCTACTAAGATGCACCTCTGCGCGATTTCTGCTTGCCACTTCCCGGTGGGACAGCGCACAGTGGCACAGCTTGATGCCTCTCGAGATTTCCTAAAAGGGGTGTTACACCTTAGGCCACCCATTAAGGATCGGTTCCTCCATGGGACTTGCTCTTTGTCCTGGAACAACTCACACTCCCCCTTGAACCTGCCGCGGATTACGAGCTGCGCTTTCTGTCGTGGAAATCGTTATTTTTGGTTGCTGTCACGTCAGCAAGGAGAGTTTTCGAGCTCCACGCTCTCATGTGTAAGGAGCCTTATTTAATTTTCCTCCAGGACAGAGTATCTCTGAGGACAAATCCTAAGTTTTTGCCTAAGGTGGTCTCTGCCCTCACTCTCAACCAGGACATCGATCTACCTGTATATTTTCCCAAATATTCCAATAGAGGAGAGGCATTGCTTCACACCCTGGATGTTCACCACTGTCTAAGGTATTACCTGAACAGAACTAAACAGCTTCGCAAGTCGGAGCAACTATTAGTTTCCTTTGCTGAGAGGATGCGGGGCCAACCAGTCTCAAAGCAGTCTCTTTCTCGCTGGCTTGTCCAGTGTATCTCATTTTGCTACGACAGCAAACAGAAGCCCCTCCTGGGTACAGTCCGAGGCCATTCGACAAGGGGGGTGGCTACCTCGTTTGCAGCACTTCGTAACGTCTCCACCTCTGCCATTTGTGCCGCAGCTACTTGGAGCTCTGTGCACACATTAATTAGGCACTATAGCCTGGATATTGCATCATGGCGGAGAGCCGGTTTCGGCCTGGCCGTGCTACAGGGTCTCCTGTCCTAGAGTCAGGACTTGTTTAAGATCTTTCCTAGTTTCCTCCTCCCAGAATGCTTACAGGCGCTATTGCTTGGAAATCGGTCCTAATGGTGTAACCTGCTGCAAAAGCTGTTTCGAAGTAAGATAGTACAGTTATGTAAGAACTTACGTAACAGTAGATCTTCGAGAACAGCTCTTGCAGCAAGTACCTCTCCGCCCACCATTCCCCTTGGAGGAGGCATGGCCTCGAGCCTTGGGCAGAGCTTCGCCCTTTGTCTTTTGATGAGCGGATCCTCGGTCTCCCATTCTGATGTTATTCTACGTGCCAGTATCTCCGGCGGGAGAACTAAGAATTGGCGACCGCCTCTTATGTACTACGCTGACGTCGGGTGCGGTCCCTTATGAAGATAGCTAGCTAGAAGAATTCCTGTGGGTCCTGACGCCTGCCGGTTCAGTCCTAATGGTGTAACCTGCTGCAAAAGCTGTTCTCGAAGATCTGCTGTTACGGTAAGTTCTTACGTAACTGTACTTTCCTTACCGCTTGGAAGCTCAGGTTCCCTCATTTGTGCTCTGCGTTTTTAGGCCTGGTTCCAAACTCTTCGGTTAAACTGAAACTCATACTTAGATTTACTAGACTTTGGACTTTCTCTTCCTTCGCGGCTGCGATGGACAAATCGACTCCCGGAGTTCGTCGGTGCCCTTGTGGGCAGAAGATGTCTCAGACCGATCCGCACTCCACGTGCGTTTATTGCCTTGGGCTCGATCACGATTCGCAGGCCTGCTAATTGTGCAAGTGCTTCTCAGTCAACGTTCTTGAAGACCGTGCTGCCAGACTTCAACTTGGGTGCCCCGAGAGACGTATTTCTCCGGTAAAGTCGAAGGAGGTCCATTGGGCAGTGTCCGTGGCGGCGGGCTCGGCTGAGCAACTTGAGCAAATGATCGCCCTCAAGGAGGAGGCGGCCCAGGCCACATCATCTTCTTCCTCGGTTGCAGCATTTATCCCGCTCTCCTTGGGCTCCTCCTACTCTGCTTCTTTCAAGGAGCTTTGTCAGTCCCTCTCTACTAAGGGAGAGGGGCCATTGGGTCATTCCTCTCGGTCCAAGAAAAAGGACTCTAAGGGTAAGTCCCACCGTCGACATTCGTGGGAACAGGAGAGGTCTCCTTCCCTGGAGAGTCGACACTCTACTTCGGTCGAGGTTGCGGCTAACGCCGCTGGCTTCACGGTTGTTCTTGTCAGGTCAGCCGACTGAGACACCCGTCGACACAGTCGAGATTTTTCTTGACCCGCTGGATGGGCTGTCGACCGGAGAAGCTGACAGCCCTTTTTCACCGGTTTCCCCGGTGAAAACCGAGGTCTTGCCTGTGCCTCCTGTGCCGGAGTCCCCGGTTAAGGCTCTAGAGCTGATGGAGGACCGGGTTTCCCCCGCTCCCTCCCAGACCCACCCTCAGAAACACCGAAGATCTTGGTCTTGGACCTCTTCTTGGTCCAGCCGATCCTGCCGACATTGGCGGTCTCGGCACAGAGGGAAGCGGCGGCGCAGCTCGTCCTCCTCCTCGGAGGATAGGCTGCGGCGCGAGTTGCATCGGCGCTACAAGGATCTGATGTGGCAGCAGCTCCTTTTGACCGGGAACAAACCGACTCCGTCGCCTTCCTCGGCCATTAAGTGGCTTGTCACCTGAGTGGCCGAAACCCCTCATAGTCATCGAGGAGCCGAAGCCGGCGCAGGTTGTTCGGCCAAAACCAGCTGCACCAGCCATCGTGGTGGAACCCCTGCCTCCACAACTAAAATATGGGGCGCTGACCAAGGATTCTCAGTCGGGTCAGAGCTTGCCCCATCGGTTGTTGGTCACCCTCAATCCCGCTGGTCCTCGGCAGGTGGAGGGTGGCTCAGGCCCTCGGCAGCTGTTTGCAGAGTCCTCCGAGTCTGGCAATGACTCTTCCTTGTTCTCCAGGCCCCTCGACCTGGAGTCCACTGGGGAACAGACCGTGGAAGAGAGCCCATCCTCGTTCATGGGATTGCTTCGGCTCATCTCAGAATCTACTGGGATGAAGCTTGAACCTGTGTCAAAGCGGGCCAAGTATCCTCTCACGGAGACACTAGACCGAGCGGATTCGCCCAAGGAGGCCTTTCCTGTGGCTGAAGCCATTGTTGGCCCGGCCCTGGAGTTATGGCAGTGGCTGACTTCGTGTCCAGCTCCTTTGGCCAGGATGGGTAGGAAGTATGCCGATCTTACTTTGAGAAACACAAAAACCCTGTCACAGTATGGGGTACAAAAACCCTGGCACAGTATATCAGTTGGGGGGTGAGGATATAGCATGCACCAAGCAGGAAAGGGATCTTGGGGTTATCATCTCTGATGACCTCAAGGTAGGGAAACAGTGTGACAAGGCAGCAGGTAAAGCAAATAGGATGCTGGGATGTATAGGCAGGGGCATTACCAGCAGGAAAAGGGAGGTCATAATTCCGCTATACAAGACACTAGTGAGGCCCCACCTGGAGTACAGTGTACAGTTCTGGAGACCATACCTACGTAAGGACATAGACAGGGTAGAGAAGGTTCAGAGGGCAACAAAGATGGTGCATGGATTGCATCACAAGTCCTATGAAGACAGGTTGAAGGAACTGAACATGTACTCCCTGGAGGAGAGGAGGGAGAGAGGGGATATGATAGAGACATACAAGTATCTTACAGGGAGGAACAGGGTGCAGGAAAACACTATTTTTAAAAAGATGTTCCAGGACTAGAGGCATGGGATGAAGTTGGAGGGAGGACGATTCAGGAAACATGAGAAAGAATTTCTTCACAGAGCAGGGTGGTGGACAAGTGGAACACCCTGCCAGAGGAAGTGGTGGGGGCTGAAACAATCACGGGATTTAAGAATGCATGGGATAGACATAAAGGAATTCTGGAGGTCAGGGGTAAGGTGCAACAGACTTCTAGGAAAACAAACTGAACTTACAAGCTCAAATGGGCAGACTGGGTGGGCCATAGGCCCTTATCTGCCGACACTGTCTATGTATGTATGTAAACAGTTCTTGCAGCAGGTTACACCATTAGGACTGAAGCCGACAGGCGCCAGGACCCCACGGAAATTTTCTAGCTAGCAGTATACAACAGGGACCGCCTCCGACGTCAGTCCCGCACCCGACGTCAGGCGTAGCACAAAAGGTGGTGGTCCCCCAGAATCCCCAGTTCTTTTCCAGCCGTCGACTCGCCAGCATTGGCCTCTCGGTCTCTACATAGCGTATGGCGACTGCAGAACTTTCTGTGTGTTTTTTCGCTAACTGATGTCCTCTCCAACTCCTTCGTTTGAGGGTCACCTTTCTAAGTGTGCCTGTGGAAAACGGATCCCTTCCAAGGATCCTCACTCCTCCTGCGTGCATTGCCTAGGCCTGGACCACGATACCAAAGCCTGCACCTTTTGCCAAGGGTTCAATAGCCGCACTAGGATCCGCCGTCAGAAGGCACTACAGGCGTATCTTCTTGAAGAAGAGCTCAAAAGGATGGACCAAGAACCTTTTTCAAGGGGAGAATCATCCTCGAAGGCACATAAGCACTGGGACAAGCACCGGGAGAAGGTTAGGTCTAGATCCCCAACCCGGGCCTTGGACTCCCGCAGCTCAGGCTCCACCAGATCGGACCGCTGTCCCTCCAGGGCTCGGTCACTGCCCCCCCCTCCCGGTTAAGGTCCGGACTTCAGGGGGCTCTTTTTCGCTCTAACCGATCAAGACTTCGAGGCACTCTGTTTCCTCCACTCCATACAAGGCCTCTTCCAAGTCTTCTGAGCGCCATAAATCTTCATCTGCCACCCAACTTCGGGACACTGACTCCAGGTAGGTCTCCCAACCTCTCAGAGGTCCTGTTCCACCTCTGAGACAGACTAAGGACCTGACGCCTGTGAAGCGGCATCTGATCAAGGCCGCCAAGCATCAGCAGTCGCTATGTAGGAACAGACGACACCAGCCAGACACCCGCTGGCTGGGTTTCACTGATTGCTGGAGGGCGTCAAGAGGCCAACGCTGTGCTAGCATTCTCCAGAGCGGAAGATTCCCCTTCACGCATGGACGCCGTCAAAGGGACCCAACAGGAGGACGCTACACTGCCTGGAAGTATCAGGCGGCGACATGAGATGCCGAGCTCATGGGAACCTCCAACTGGGACCTGACACCACCTAGGCGACAGACCACCGCACCAGGCCTGTTGTTGGTATGAATATCAAGAAGTAAATATTTTTATTTTGTGACACCATCCAAGGATGCTCCTGTTAAACCTGCTCCTCTCCCCCTCCACCTTCTGCGCCCTCCTCCACCAAAGGGGCCAGCAGACGTATCACCAACCCTGGGAACAGACTCACCTCCTAGCAGATCTAAAGACAGGAGAAGGCTTCCTCGATTCCATCAGGGTCTTCCAGCCCTGGGCAACCCGATGCACGGTATACTCAGTTGGGGAGGACCTGATTACACTCGGACAGTTCCAGATCTTCTCCTCCTGAGCATCTCTCCTGACCCATATGACCTCCCCAGTCTCCTCCGATGATCCTCTTTGCTTTGGATCATGAGTACATCCAGGAAAACATGGGTGGGATGCTGACGACCACCCCAAAAGGCAGCGCCTGTCTGCTATCTTCACAGACCCAAAGCCTGTTGGTCCCACCCTTGTAGACTTTTATGACGCCACTAAGGTTGCGTGAAGATCCACACCCACTGCCGAGTATTCTAGAAGGCTGACCCCTGTACAAGGCCCAAGAGATGGTTCAGTACTTGGCTAAACAATCCTGGTAGAGTCTCCTGGCTACTGCCCGCATGGTCTGGTCCTCAAAGACCTCAGCACATGAGCACACAGCCACCGAACCAGGAATCCAAGCAATTGATGTTCTGGGAGCATGCACGCAGTTACATACGCCACCAGTCCTTGAATTATCTTACCCGTGATGGCATAAAGCTTCAGAACGCCTGTGGAACAGGGCCAGGACCCGTAGATAAGCTTCCCATGGCGATCAAAAAGGTGAGCTCCTCAGTCTCTCCGCACAGGTCAGATGTGGTACCAAGCAAGCAGTCACATACCTACTCATGGACTCATCTGCCAGAGCTGAGCTCAGGCATTTGTCTACTGCTTACAATTTTGGTCTCTATGTTCCGTCACCATGGTTTGACAGAAGAATATTCTATGTCCCGATAACGGTGAGATACTCTTGTGAACTTGAGAAGTGATCACCAAACTTGGGACTTAGGAAGGCAGTCCGATCTGTTATTGGCTGTGTATGATCCATTCTTGTCTTTCATAGAATCGAGCTGCTACAAAGGCAGCAGCCACGCCCGGCCAGCAAGCGTACTTTCAGCTTAGCCGAGGCCAACACACAAACCGCCCAGTCTGCGGGGACCAGTGCTGCCACAGCATGACTCCTTCGCCCCGCCCTCTGATCAACTGACACAAAGGTCGGGTCGTGCGCCGCCATTTTTAGGGTGGTGGTCGATCACCGACCGTGGGTTCTTCAATTGTCAAGAAAGATCATTTCATGAATTTGTCGATCACCCACCGGGCAAGACTTCCCTGCTCTCCTGTTTCGGTCAGCATGCCCTGTTTATAGCAGAAGGTGTCACGCTCTGGACAAAGAAGCTATAGAAGACGTATCACGAACCAGAGGGTCTAGGATACTATTCTCACTTCTTCTGTTCCAGAAGACAGGGGACTGTCTGATACTGACTTTACCACCCTATGACTCTGTCGGGTACAACGCTTCCGGATGGTGACCCCCAGGTCTGATTCTATCTCACAAGACGCTTTTCTAGTGCCCCTAGACATGCAGGATGCTTACTGATATATCTATTGCTCAGGCGATAGGAAGTTTCTGTGCTTCGTGTTTCAGGGTCGCCATTATCGTCTGAGCCCCCCTTGGGCTGTCATCGCACCTCGGTGTTTACAAAGGCATTGTTGTAGTCAAGATCTCTGAGGAGACAAGGCTTACATGTTCCCTTGCCTGGATGATTGGCTTCAAGGTTTCCAGAAGGCCCGATGTCTGCTATTCACTGCACTCGGTCCTGTTCGAGATGTTGGGCATGCCAATCACGGAGTCACGCCTGTTCTGCCCCAGACTCTGCAGTTCATGGGCAGTTCTCTACACCATCCAAGTAGAGCTTCTCGCTCGGACAGAGCGGAGACATCAGATCCTCATCAGGACGCCTGGTGAAGACCATTCTGCCAGACTGGTCCTTTTGCCTGCTCATTATGGCTGCACTTTGCAACAGTTCCTCTGTCCTCCACATGTGGGTAACCTGTGGATGTTAAGGGTCCAATGGGACCAAAAGTTATCCGAGATTGGAACGGTGCAGATTCAAGGAATCTTCATGGAGTCCCTATTGCGCCATCCTCAACTGTGACATTTCCATGGACGCCCAGGGCTCGCTGGGAGCACACTCGATTGTGCCGTCTCAGGGCTTGGACAGACCAAGACTCATCTCACATAACTATCCTGGAAACGAGGGTAGCCTGCACTTGCAGGCCTTCCAGTCAGATCCCACCGGTACACCTCTGTTACAATCCGACATCCGGTGATGTACTCCTCAACAAACAAGGAGGCACCCATTCCACCCGGCCAGGAGGCCAAGAGGTGGTATTGGTCTGCAACACGGCGCAAACTCATTGCTCATGTTCCAGGTGTGACAGCTGATCGGAGATGGCCTGAGCCGCTTTAGCCAGAGTCCATTTAATGGGTACTGCTTCAGGAGGTAGCAGAGGATCTGTTTAGTGATGGGCACCCAGACTAGACCTTTCGTGTCCCCATCCAGTGCAGAGCTGCCCAATTTTTGTTCGCTGATCCAGGGCCTGTGTTTTCTGTAGACGCGCTGTTCCTCTGGGCAGGCAGATTCGTATGCCTTTCCCCTTTCCGTTGATCCAGAGGTTCTTCTGAAACTTTGCAGAGAGCGAGTGACACTGATACTGATTGCACCCTTTTGGCCCAGGCACATTTGGTTCCCACTTTTGCATCAGCTGTCCCGGGAACCTCCATTGCATTAACAGTCTGCCTCTTGTTGTCTCAGGAGGCGGGTCTTTGGTCCACCCGGACTCGCGATCCCCGAACTACACGCTCTTCTAGAGACATATCCATGATGCGGCAGGGGTCTTGCAAGAGGTAGCAGATATTCGCTGCCGCTTGTAGCTGGTTGCTTATTCTACCTCCACGGCGATGTGGCGGTTTTGTTTATGGTTCAAGCATACGGCTTTTTCTTGGGCTGTCCAGAGGTTTGTATTGACTACCTGTCCCTTCCAGTCAGGATTGTTCATCAATCACACATCTCTGTGCTATCCAGCCTATCACATCCCATAGCCAGCGTCATAGCCCGGGTTAGACACGACATGCCTTCTGAGGGGAGTCTCCACCTAGGCCTCGATTATGATCTTGACCGTGATCACTCCTTTGTCCTGAACAGCTTACACTGCCACTCTTGAACCAGCCGCGATTGGTCATTTTTTCTAAGACGCTGTTTTAGTTGCTGCACCAGCTAGAAGAATTTTCGAACTCCATGCACTTATGTGTAAAGAAGCTTTTTGGTTTTTCACCAAGACAGGGTATCCCTATGACTAATCTCAATTTAGGGACATGGATATGTTGTTCATCCGCATTATTGGCAGGTTCCTTGTCATTAATCTTTCGAAGGTCTTCGGTTGGTTCCTCCCACCCACCCGGTGGTAAACCCTCGCCCCCATGACGCCAGATCTCCTTACCGCCAGCTCAGGTCTTCCTAATGGTTATGCCTGAATTGGTTCCTTCCTTCTCTTGAAAAGTTTAAGTTGAAAGTTTTTGCAAAAGATTTGGTCTTCTTCTCCTCGTGGCTGCGTGGACAATCGATTCTCGTTTGGGAGACTTTGCGGCAGAAGATGTCTAGGACTAATCCGGACCCACGCATGCCTACTGCCTGGGCCTTGAGTACACCCGCAGGCTGCGACTTGTGCCCTTCGCCCACGCCCTGAAGACCGGTTGCCCGTACAACCGGGCGCCCGGTATAAATTTCACCAGTGAAATCAAAGAGGTCTGACAGGTGTCCGCGGCGGCGGGTTCGCGGATCAGTTTGAGAGATGATCGTCAAGAGGAGTCGGCGAGGCCGCTCCCTGCTGCATTTGTTCCGCCTTCTCGGTGCTTCTATTCGGCTTCTTTTTATGAGCTTTGTCTGACCCTCACTCAGTGAGGGTCCAACTTTCGGTCTTCTTCCATCCAAAAAGTGTGGAGGTGTCTCCGCGACGCCTTGGGAGCGGGAAAGATCCTCCCCTGTCGACAGTCTGTTTTTGCCACCCTCAGCTCGCCACTGGCTCACGGTGTCCCCGGCCAGGCCAGTTGATCAAGACCGCTTACGCGGTCGAGATTTTTTTCTTTGTTAGACGGGTTGTCGCTGAGGCTGGAGAACTTCCCCGGTTCCTGGGAGTTGAGGACCGCCGGCTTCGCCTGTGCCTCCCGTTCCGGAGCTGTGGATCGCCGAGCCGAGGGTAGTGCCGATTCTCGACACTTCTCTCACCTTCCTCGGCCTAGTCGACTCGTCCGGGACATCCTCATGTCCAACCGATCCCGCCCGCCATAGGCGGTCTCGTCTCGGCATCAGAGGCAAGTGGCGCCACCGCTTTTCCTCTTCCTCTGACGAGGGAGACTTCGCGCAAGTTGCATCGGAGGTCATGAGAAACTTGTGTGGCAACAGTTTCCTTTGATCGGGAACAAGCCGACCCAGTCGCCTTCCCCGCCATTAAGTTGGTTGTCATCGAGCTGCTCAAACAACTCCCTTGTAGCCGAGGAGCCTGTTCCTCAGTCCGGTTGTTTGGCCATTCCAGCTGCCCCACCGATTCTGGTGGAACCTCCGCCCCCACAGCCATTAGTTGGGGCTCGACCAAAATTTCTGTCGGCTTTTGGGTTTGCCCTCATAGGCTGTCGGTCACCCTCACTCCTATAAACCTCGGCAGGTGGAGGGTGGCTCAGGGCCGAGGCAGCTCTTTGAGGACTGTTCTGAGTCCGATGATGGTTCCTCCTCTTCTCCAAGCGATGGACTTGAGTCCTCGGAGACAGTCGATGGACGATCGTTCTTCGTCCTTCTTAGGGTTGCTTCACTCAGCTCGGAGTCCACCGGATGAAGTCGACTGCTTAAACGGGCCAGGTATCCTCACGGAGATTCTGGACCGAGGGATTCTCCCACGGAGGCCTTCCGGTGGCTAAAGCCATAGTGGGTCCGGCCTTGGAACTTTGGCAGCTGTTCAGCCTTACCCTGCGCTTCGCCAGGTTGGCTAGAAGTATGCGTCCCACGGTTCCTCGTCCGGTTTTTCGAACACCCCTCGGCCGAGGAGTTGGTTACTGACAGCTGCTTCTCCGCGGCCGGGAACGCGAGGATGATGGACAAACCTCCGGCCAAGGAACCAAGAATTGGATTATGCTGGCTAAAGTCTATGTTGCGTCTTCTCTCGGGTTTTCGCAGGCTAGTTCGGCCGTCTCATGGCACATTTTTCTCACGCCCTGTTGGGCTCCCTGGATGAGGTTGTTCCTCATCTTCCCGCAGATCTGCAGACTACGGTCAGGCAGGTGCGGGACCAGGGCAGGGGCAGTGGCTAAAACAGCAGCTCCAGACCAGTTTCAGACATCGGGACCTGTGTGCCAGGTCTGTGGCAGCCGTGAGTGGCGATGCATCATTGGCATGAGGATATCCACCTTTACTCGGATACCCAGCACAAGTTGGCGGATGTTCCTTTGGGGACTGACCTCTTCAGTCCTGGGGTGGAAGGTCACCTGCAGAGGATCAAGAAGTCCAATGCTACCTCTGACTTCTGTCTCTTCCGGCCAGAAGGACAACGGCCGCGAAGTTACAGCCAGCCCTTCGGCCTTCTGCTTTCCGCCCAGCAACGCTAGGGCCAGCAGGCTCGACTTGGTATCCCAAGCCCAGTTGCCGCTTCCTCCAACAGGAAGTGAGGTAGAGGCCCAGGAGGTTCCCGGCCGGGTCCCTCCTCCAAGCCTGCCCAGTGACGGGCTGAGGGGTGTCGCCCATCCCTGTCACTTCACCCTGTTCTCCGTGGGGACGGCCCAGACACTTCCTTTCCGCCTGGTCTGCTGTTACCACGGACAGGTGGGTACTGGAGGTGGTGGGGAAAAGGCTCACCTCAGAATCTCGAGCAGGCCCCGCCTTCAGAGCTGCCGACCGGGGCCCTCGGGTCCGCAGCTCCTGGCGCTCGCCGAGTCGATCATCGCCTCCTCCTCCAAAAGGAGGTGATCACTGAGGTGGAGGACCCCTTCAGACCCGGGGTTCGTGTCCAGGTATTTCCTGGTTCCAACGACGGGGCTGGCGCCCATTCTCGACCTATACGACCTGAACAAGTTCCTAAGGTCTCGAACCTTCAGAATGGTCACTCTGGCGCAGATAATGATCATATTTGGATGACATGCGGTGGTTCTGCTTCTGGACCTACAGAATGCTCTTTTCATCGCCCCTATCCTCATCCGTCACATCGAGACCTCCGCCCGAGCGGAGGATCCTCTTCGAAGTTCCGAGCCATGCCCTTCGGCTTATCTCCAGCTCCCAGGGTCTTCACCAAATGCATGGCAGTGGTGACAGCATTCATGGGCCTGAGGGAACCGGTGTACCTTTACCTGGACGATTGGCTGATAGCAGCCTCCTCCAGACGGGAGGTGGAGCGGTCCGGAGATCTGGCCTCCAGGTTTGCTCTCGAGTTGGCCTTCTCATCAACGCAGGCCAAGTTGGAACTCGAGCCGAAGCAGGTGATCCTGTTCATCGGGCAGGCTCGACTCTCTTCGAGCCAGAGCACGACTCCGCGGACAGGGCCGAGGTTCTTACCTCCTTTGCCCAGTCATTTCTGTTTGGGCAATCGCGCCCTGCCCGGGACTTCCTGCGCCTTCTGGGTCTCATGGCGGCCTGTACCAGCGTGGTCCGTTGGGCCCGCTGGCACATGCGCCCCCTTCAGTGGGGACTGGCCGCCAGTGGTCACAACGCCGCGATCTTTTGGACCAGCTAGTGATAGTGACCCAGGAGATGTGGAACGCTCTCCAGTGGTGGACCGTTCCATTCCATTTTGCAGGAGGGCATCCCGCTTGTCCGCCCCAAGCCGACGGGTCTCTATCGACCGATGCCTCTCTGATGGGTTGGGGTGCCCATGTGGGGAACACGAGTGCACGGCCTCTGGTCCGCTGGGAGTCCCGATGCCACATCAACCTGCTGGAGCTCCGAGCAGTTCGCCTAGCTCACCGCCTTTGCGCGCTTTCTCCGGGGTCAAGTGGTCCGAGTCCAGACGGACAATACCACGACCATGTATTACCTGAACCCCAGGGGCGGGGCGGCCCATGCTTCTATGCAAGGAAGCCTCCCGTGATTTGGTCATTCGCGGGCAGCCTGGAGGCGGATCTCTAGCCATTCATGTGGCAGGAGCCTCCAACACCCTGGCTGGGTGCCCTGGGCGGATAGGGGCTGCATCTCATGAATGGTCTCTCCTGCCGGAGGTAGTACAAGATCTGTTCTCCACGGGGCACACCTCAGGTGGACCTGTTTGCCTCAGGAGAACGCTGGGTTGAGGCTGTTTCATGCCCGCCCCCTCAGCAGGGGCTCGCTGCAGGGGATGCCTTCTCGAGGCTGTGGACCTCGGGCTCTTCTACGCCTTTCCCCATTTCCTTGGATTCACAAGGCAAGCTTCAAGGCAAGGAGGGACAAGGCGCAGGTGATCATGATAGCCCCAGACTGGCCCCGCCAGTTCTGGTACCCAGATCTCCTCAGCCTCAGCTCCAGGCTTCGAGGCAGCTTCAGCTGCCGGACCTGCTTTCAGTCAATCAGGGAAGGTGTTCCATCGGACCTTCAATCCCTGCACCTGACGGCCTGGTTCCTGAGCTGCTAGAGTTTCAGGCCTTGGGTCTTTCCGACGAGGTCCTCACTGTTGTTGAGGCATCCCGTAAGGAGTCGATCAGAAAATGCTACGCCTTCAAATGGAAGAGATTCTCCATTTGGTGTCGGAGCAAGGGCTTGACCCTTCCTCCTGTTCTGTGGCAAGCATTTTGGACTATTTATGGTCCCTTTCGTCAAGGGCTTAGGTCGACGACCCTAGGTGCACCTGGCAGCCATCTCTGCTTACAGGCACGGGCGGGAAGCAGTCGATGTGGCAGGAAAGGTGGTCGGGCGCTTTTTCAAAGGCCTTGATCACATCTCCTCTGTGCGAGAGTCTCCACCTCGGTGGATTTACTGCTTGTACTGGCAAGCTCATGGGCAAGCCATTGGAACCAGTGCACAGGTGTGATCTCTCTCACCTGTCGTGGAAGACCGCCTTCTTGGTGGCTATCACGTCAGCCAGAAGGATGGGAGAACTCCAGGCGCTCTGCATTGAGTCTCCTTACCTGGTCTTCCACAGGGACAAGGTTGTCCTGCGCCCCCATCCGAAATTCCTTCCGAAGGTGGTGTCGGAGTTTCACCTTAACCAGGTGTTGACTCTGCCGGTGTTCTACCCCAATCACACGTCGTAGGCCGAATATAGGCTCCATACTCTGGATCCTAGAAGGGCGCTCGCTTATTATAAGGAGCGCACGGCTGAAATTCGGGGAGAGTTTGCCAGCTGTTTGTCACCTACGCTGAAGCCGCACCTGGCAGACCTGAGCCAAGCGGGCGATAGGCAGGTGGGTCACCTCCTGCATAGATCGCTGCTATAAGTTGGCGGGCATGGAGCCTCCCAGAGGTATAAGAGCTCATTCACCCTCATACTGCTGCATCGGTGGCTGCTTCCAGGGACATCCCTATCCAGGAAATCTGCAGGCTGCTACCTGGAAGTCAGCACACACCTTATTACCCATTACCACATCGACCTTGAGTCACCGGGATGCTGGTTTTGGGGCCTCGGTTCTCCAGTCCTTATTTCCCAAGTAAGTATTGGGGTGTGCCTGCCTCCTCCTCCCGGAGAACTGCTAGAGTCTGCCAGTAAGTGTGGATGAACAACAGATCCATGTCCTTAGAATATACTTACCACTGTAACAGGAGTTCTAGGAATGGTATATGTTGTTCATCCACACACTCCACCCTCCCCCGGCCTTACGACAACCTGAGCTTCCACCGGCCAGATCTGGCGTCTGGGGCGGAGCCGAGAGTTTTACCACCGGGTGGGTGGGAGGAGCCAGCTTGAAGACCTTCCGGCAAGATTTAAAGCGGCAAGGAACCTGCCAATAAGTGTGGATGAATAACATATACCATTCCTAGAACTCCTGTTACAGGTGAGTAACCTGTATTTTCTGCCCAAGGTGTTCTCAGCACTCACCCTTAATCAGGATATCGATTTACCAGTGTATTTCCCTAAGTACTCTAATTGAGGAGAAGCCCTTCTGCACACTTTAGATGTGCATAGGTGTCTCAGATACTATCTGACCAGAACCAAACACCACCAAAAATCGGACCAGCTTTTTGTCTCCTTTGCCCACAGGATGATGGGAGCTCCTGTTTAAAAACAGTCGCTGTCCAGGTGGCTCATCCAGTGTATTATGTTCTATTACCAGAAGCGCAACAAACCCGTACCGGGCACGGTTAAGGGTCATTCCACCAGAGGGGTGGCTACCTCTTTTGCAACTTCAAAGAACGTATCCACCTCAGCTATTTGTGCTGCAGCTATTTGGAGCTACGTTCGTGTTTTCATCAGGCATTATAGCCTGGATATCACATCAAGGTGAAGAGCAGATTTTGGTCTAGCAGTCCGTCTGGGACTTCTGTCCCAGGCTCGATGTCATTCGAGGATTTCTACCTTCCCTCCTCCTTCTGATGGTGTGTGATTTCCAGGATTGCTTGGGAATTGGTCCTAATGGTGTAACCTGCTGCAAGAGCTGTTTTCTCGAAGTAAGATAGTACAGTTACGTAAGAACTTACCGTAACAGTAGACCTTCGAGAACAGCTCTTGCAGCAGGTACTTTCCCTCCCACCATCCCCACTGGAGGTAGATTCTGATTCCAGCATCCTTCTTCTAGGATAATGCACTCCCCCCTGGGTTCCCCCCGTGGGGTGATGGCTCCGCCACTTTCTTTCTGCCTGGTCTGCTATCACCACGGACTGCTGGGTGTTGGAGGTGGTAGGGAAGGGTCTGCCTCTAGAATTTGAGCAGGCCCCACCCTATCGAGTCGTCGCCCCACGGGGGGCTATGGGGTCTGCAGCCTCTAGGTCGGCTCGTCGAGCCGACATTGCCCTGCTCCTCCAGAAGGAGGTGATCAGGGTGGTGGCGGATCCTCCACCAGACCCAGAGTTTGTGTGCAGATATTTCCTGGTCCCAAAACGGATTTGGGGGGGGCCTGGAGCTCTATTCTAGATCTACATGACCTGAACAAGTTCCTAAGGTCTCGAACCTTCAGGATGGTCACTCTGGCACAGATCATTCCATCCTTGGAACAAGGCGTGTGGTTCTGTTCTCTGGACCTCCAGGACGCGTTCTTTCAAGTCCCAATCCGTCCGTCCCACCAGCGATTCCTCCGCTTCAGAGCGGAGAGGTCCCTTTACGAGTTCCGTGTCATGCCCTTCGGCCTCTCCCCATCTCTCAGGGCCTTCACCGAATGCATGGCAGTGGTGACAGCATTCCTGCGGTGCTGAAGGGTCCAGGTGTACCCTTACCTGGACGACTGGCTGATTGCAGCCCCCTCCAGACCGGAGGTGGAGCAGTCCAGGGATCTGGCTCTCCAGGTCTAGTCTCAGATTGGCCTCCTCATCAACGAGGCCAAATCGGAACTCCTGCCAACGCAGGTGATTCAGTTCATCGGGGCAGAGCTCGACTCTTTTCGAGCCAGAGCACGGCTCCCGGCAGACAGGGCCGAGGTTCTTTCCTCCTTTGCCCAGTCATTTCTGGTTGGGCAATTACGCCCTGTCCGGGACTTGCTGGGCCTCATGGCGGCCTGCACCAGCGTGGTCTGTTGGGCCCTTTGGCACATGTGTCCCTTACAATGGGGACTGTCTTGCCAGTGGTCACAGCGTTCCGGTCCTCTGGACCAGCCAGTGGCGGTGACCCAGGAGATGTTGAACGCTCTCCAGTGGTGGATCGTTCCAGCTCATCTGCAGGAGGGCATCCCGTTCGTCCGCCTCGAGCCGACGGTCACTCTAACGACCAACGCCACTCTGATGGGTTGGGGTGCCCATCTGGGGGAGCACAGAGCACATGGCCTCTGGTCTCCTAAGGAGTCTTGATGCCACATCAACCTGCTGGAGCTTCGAGCAGTCCGACTAGCCCTCACCGCCTGCGCTGTGTTTGTACGGGGTCAAGTGGTCCAGGTCCAGATGGACAGTACCACAACCATGTACTACCTAAACAGGCAGTGCAGGACGCCCTCCTTGCCCCTGTGCAAGGAAGCTCTCCGCACTTGGTCCCTCATGAGCAGACTGGAGGCGGATCTCCTAGCCATCCATGCGGCGGGAGCCTCCAACACTTTGGCCGATGCCCTAAGCCGGATAGGTGCTGCATCTCACGAGTGGTCTCTCCTGCCGGAGGTAGTACACGATCTGTTCTCCCACTGGGGCACACCTCAGGTGGACCTGTTTGCCTCAAGGGAGAATGCAAAGCTGAGTCTGTTCCATGCCTGCCCCCCTCAGCAGGGCTCGCAGCAGGGGGATGCCTTCTCAAGGCCGTGGATCCCGGGCCTCTTCTACGCCTTTCCTCCATTTCCCTTGATCCACAAGGTGCTTCTCAAGGTGAGGAGGGACAAGGTGCAGGTGATTCTGGTAGCCCCAGACTGGCCCCACCAGTTCTGGTATCCAGATCTCCTCAGCCTCAGCTCCAGGCTCCCGAGGCGGCTTCCAGCCCGCCCGGACCTGATCTCAGTCAACCAGGGGAAGGTATTCCATCCGGACCTTCAATCCCTGCACCTGACGGCCTGGTTCCTGAGCGGCTAGAGTTCCAGGCCTTGGGTCTTTCCGACGAGGTCCTCAGCGTAGTTGAGGCGTCCCGTAAGGAGTCGACCAGGAAATGCTACGCCTTCAAACGGAAGAGATTCTCCATTTGGTGTCAGGGGAAGGGCTTGGACCCTTCCGCCTGTCCCCTGGTAAGCATTCTGGACTACATGTAGTCCCTTTCTCAGCAAGGGCTTCAGTCGACGACCCTTAAGGTGCACCTGGCAGCCATCTCCGCTTACTGGGCGCGGGCCGGGAAGCGGTAGGTGGCGCAGGAGAAGGTGGTCGGGCACTTTTTCAAAGGCCTTGACCACATTTCCCCCTCCGGTGCGAGAACCTCCTCCTCCGTGGGATCTACTGCTGGTATGGCCAAGCTCATGGGCAAGCCATTCGAACCAATGCACAGGTGTGATATTTCACCCTGTGGAGACCGCCTTCTTGGTGGCTGTCACGCCAGCCAGAAGGATGGGAGAGCTCCAGGCGCTTTCCATCGAGTCTCCTTATCTGGTCTTCCATAGGGACAAGGTTGTCCTGCGCCCCCACCCGAAATTCCTTCCGAAGGTGGTGTCGGAGTTTCACCTTAACCAGGTTGACTCTGCCGGTGTTCTACCCCAATCACACCTCGGAGGCCGAATATAGGCTCCATACTTTGGACCCTAGACGAGCGCTCGCTTAGTATAAGGAGCGGATGGCTGAAGTTCGGGGAGAGGTTCGCCAGCTGTTTGTCACCTACGCTGAAGCTGCACCTGGCAGACCTGCAGCCAAGCGAACGATAGGCAGGTGGGTGACCTCCTTCATAGAGCTCTGCTATAGGTTGGCGGGCATGGAGCCTCCCAGAGGGATAAGAGCTCATTCTACCCGCCATACCGCTGCTTCGGTAGCTGCTTCCAGGGATGTCCCTATCCAGTATATCTGCAGGGCTGCTACCTGGAAGTCGGCACATACCTTTATTACCCACTACCACATCGCTCTTGAGTCACGCCGGGATGCTGGTTTTGGGGCCTCGGTTCTCCAGTCTCTTTTCCCAAGTAAGTATCGGGGGTGTGCGCCTTGCCTCCCTCCTCCTGGAGAACTGCTAGGAGTCTGCCAGATAGTGTGGATGAACAACATATCCATGTCCCTAGAAGTACAGGTTACTCACCTGTCAACAGGAGTTCTAGGGCAGTATATGTTGCTCATCCACAAACCAACAAACCTCCCAGCTCAGCCGCACAACCTGGCTTCTAGCGGGCTAGATCTGGCGTCATGGGGCGGAGCCGAGAGTTTTACCACCCGAGTGGGTGGGTGGGAGGAGCCAGCTTGAAGACCTTCCGGCAAGATTTAAAGCGGCAAGGAACCTGCCAGTGTGTGTGGATGAACAACATATACCATTCCTAGAACTCGTGTTACAGGTGAGTAACCTGTATTTTTGGATAGGATTGGCCATGGCTGAGAAACCCAAGAAAAAAAACAGGCCCACTGGGTTTCAACACTGCAGTGTGTGTGGGGAAGCCTTTGCTATGACTGATCCCTACACCACCTGTGTTTGTGTGTGGTTTGACCACCTCGATTCAGACTGCCAAATTTGTAAGAATTTTCCCAAAGCTATCCTGGATAAGAGAGTAGGTAGACTGAGGGAAAGGGAGGCCGAGAAGTCCTGACTGGCAGCCAGCCAGTTCGGTTCTGACCGAACCAGAGGAGTGCTCTTGACCAGGGCAAACTTTTTTCGGCAGAAGGAGAGCGATTCTGAAGAGTCGGTTCGGTTAAAAGGAAGAGAAGAGAAAAATCATCCGGTTCGGATCCAGAAATTCATACTCTGACCGCTGATGAGATGGCCAAAGTGATAAGGATGGTGCAGTCGCTAACTTCGGTTCCGGACGAACCGGCACCATCTGGCAGGGGCTCGGTTCCGGATTACACTTCAGAAGAATTTTATGAAGTGGAGGAGGAGGATGAGGAAGAGTATGGGGATGATGATGGTGTTTATGAAAGTCTGGATGTGCCTGTTGACCCGGACATCTCCCGAGACAGGCCTTCAGGTCTTTCTCCTCCTAGGCTTTGAGTCCCCTTCCCACTTTATGTTTTACACAAAAGTGGCTGAAACCTTCCAGCTTCCAATGGAAGAAGCAGTAGAGGATCAGGAGCCTGATTTTGTTGAAACGATGGACATCCCAAAGTCCAGGAGACTGTCTATTCCCCTCTATAAATCTTTTGGGAAACGGATAATTAAAATTCTAAAGACTCCTAACTCCACATCTCCTGTGGATAGACGAATGGACAAGAGGTACACCATTTCAGGCTCGGACACCGAGTTCCTTTCTCAGCAATGCAGCCATGCTGGGGTAGTGTAGGCTGCTGCCTGTGATTAGGCAAATATTTCCTTGGCATCACACACCCCAGATAAGGACTCCAGGAGGATTGAAACCATGGCAAAGAAGCAGTACATGGCAGCATCTTTGGGACTCAGGCAGGCTAACTATATGGCCTACACAGCTAGATTCCAGAAGTCCAGATGGGACACTGTTCTGGCTCTGCCTAAACAGGCCCCTTACCAGCTTGCCAGGGAGCTGGAGCAGGTGGCTGCAGATGAGATTGAGTCATCCAAGGTGCAGTTTCATGCTGCTGTGGACTCCAGTGATGTTTCATCTAGAGTCATGGCTACATCTATGGCCCTTCGGAGGATGGCTTGGCTCAGATGTACTAGCCTATTACAGGGTGCCCAGGCTAAGGCCATGGATTTCCCTGTCATTGGTAATTCTCTGTTTGGGGAGCAGACAGAGAATTACATGAAAAAGATGGACAGGTACAGGACCACCTACGGGAGTGCTCAGGTCGAAGAAAGGCAAGCCACTCCTCAAAGGCAGCAGTCCAGGGGCAGGGGCAGGCCTTTTCAAATACCTTTTTCCCAAGCCCAGGCCCAGGCCTCTTCTTCCTATGCTCAGGAGGTTCATCAGAGGGAGAGGCAGACTGGGAATGAGCAGGCCTGCTTCCACCCCTCAGCCTAAAGCCCCTGCCAAGCAGACACCCTGATGAGTCTGCCCGGGCCGATTCTCCAATACCTGTAGGGGGCAGGCTGGCTTACTTTGTCCAGGACTGGAAGTCTCTGACATCAGACAAGTGGGTCCTTCGAAGTAGTAAGCCAGGGACTGGTTCTTAGCTTCAAAAAATTTCCAAAGATGAGAACCAGATCCTTTCCACCTGCAAATCCATCAAGAGACCCTTGCCCTAGAGGCAGAGGTTTCTTCCCTCCTAGCTCTCAGAGCCATAGAGAGGGATCCTACCCTACACAAGGGCAAAGTATTGTACTCCAGGTACTTCCTAACCCCCCAAAAAAACGGGAGAATGGCGGCCCATCCTGGATCTAAGATATCTGAACAAGCACCTTTTAAAACCAAAGTTCAAAATGGTGACTCTGGGAATAATTCTGCCCTCTCTAAGGCCAGGGGACTGGCTAGCCTCCCTGGACCTCAGAGATGCTTATTTTCACATTCCCATCAGGTGCTCCCACAGAAAGTACCTCCGGTTTGAGTTGCCCTCAGGCCACTATCAATTCAGAGCAGTTGCCCTTTGGCCTAACATCAGCCCCAAGGGTGTTCACAAAGTGCCTGGCAGTAGTGGTTGCTTTCCTAAGGAGAAAAAAGATCTCCATCTTTCCATACTTGGATGACTGGCTCATAGTGGGTCAGTCTCCAGACCGAGTCGAGTCACATCTGCAAATAACTCAGCAAATACTCACTTCCTTAGGATTCCTCCTCAACCTTCCAAAGTCAGTTCTCGAGCCAGTACAGCTCCTCACCTTCATGGGGCGGAGCTGGATACAATAAGGTCAAGAGCCTTCCTTCCCCTGGACAGGGTAAGGATCCTTATGAAACTGGCCTCTTCATTCACCCTTCAGGTGTCTCGACCAGCAAGGCATTTCCTGCAGCTTCTGGGCCACATGGCAGCCTCTACAGCAGTGGTCCAGGGAGCAAGATTTCAGATGAGAGACATTCAGTTCCACTTAAGAGCCTTCTGGTCCCAAAGAAAGGATTCCCTTACCAAGCTAGTCCCAGTGACTCGAACCCTGATCCAGGCTTTGCACTGGTGGCAGGATCAGGACAATTTGAGGCAAGGAGTTCCTTTTGTCACTCTGTCTCATTCAGTGATACTCACCACAGATGCCTCCCTGCTGGGCTGGGGAGCCCACCTGGGGGATCTTACCACCCAGTGGCTGTGGTCGCCTCAAGAGTCTCTGCTTCACATCAGTCTCTTGGAACTCAGAGCAGTGTTTCTAGCACTGCAAGCCTTTTCCAAGTCTGTACAGAACAAGGTGGTCCATATCAGAACAGACAGTATCACCACAATGTGGTACATCAGCAAGCAAGGATGTACTCGGTCTACAGCCTTGTGCACAGAAGCAATGAAGTTGTGGTCCCTGGCCTATTCCCTGCAGACCTCTCTGATAGCAGTTCACTTCCCAGGGAAGGACAATATCCCTTCAGATGCTCTCAGCAGGATATCCCAGGGCCATCACGAATGGACCCTAGTTCCCCTAGTTTTGAAAGTGATTTTCTCTAGATGGGGCACTCCACAGATAGATCTTTTTGCAGCCCCAGACAGTCACCAACTTCCTCTCTTTTGTTGCAGATCCCCAGTCTTGGGCTCAGTCCCCCTGGATACTCTTGATTCTGGATTGGGAAGGGAAATTTCTGTATGCTTTCCCGCCCTTCCCTCTCCATTTCAAAGTGTTAGTCAAGATCAGGTCACAACCATGCAAAGTGATTCTGATTGCTCCAGACTGGGCCAGACAGCCCTGGTACCCTCTGTTGCTGTCCTTAGCAGTCCACCTACCCCTCTCTCTTCCCAGGAATTACAACCTGTTGACATCCTCTCAGCGCAGGATTTGGTATCCGAACCTCAGGTCTCTCAGTCTCAAGGTATGGCTCTTGAAGAGTTAGAGTTTGCTGATCTGCACCTTTCTCAAGGGGTTCTGGATATCCTTAAGGCCTCTCGAAAGCCTTCCAGCAGAAAGACTTGCAGCTCCAAATGGAAAAGGTTCACTATTTGGTGCTCTAATAAGCACATTTCTCCAGAATCTGCCGGGTTGCCTACAGTTCTGGACTGTATGGTCCATCTTAATGGCTTAGGACTTAGGCCTGCTACACTTAAAGTGCACCTGGCAGCTGTTTCTGCCTTCTTGCCAGTAGGCAGACCCTCTCCTCTGTCAGCTCATGCTGTGTTTTGTAAGTTCTTTAAAGGATTGCTGCACACCAATCCCCCCTTTTAGGGACCCTGCTCCTGCTTGGGACCTTAATGTTTGCATTGCTCAGCTTATTCAACCTCCCTTTGAGCCTTTGTCCTCTGCAGAGCCTAAGTACTTGACTTGGAAAACTGTGTTTTTGGTAGCCATTATGTCTGCCAGGCGTATCGGTGAATTGCAAGCCCTGTCAGTGGAGCCTGATTTCATCTCTTTCCACAGAGATAAAGTGGTCCTAAGAACTAACAAGAAGTTTCTGCCTAAGGTGGTTTCAGATTCCTAAGGTGGTTTCAGATTTCCACCTTAATCAGTCTATGTCTCTCCCTGTTTTCTTCACTGACCATTCCTCCTCTGGAGAGAGGAGGCTGCATAGCTTGGATGTTAAAAGGGCCCTAAGCTACTACATAGAGCTCACCAGGGGTCACCGGTCTGAGTCCCTCCAGTTGTTCCTCACATATGGAGAGGTCGGTAACGGCAAACCTGCCACTAAGAGATCTGTTGCCAGGTGGATTGTTTCTTGTATACAATTCTGCTATGAAAAACTGGGTAGAACCCCACCCTCAGGCCTGATGGCTCATTCTACTAGAGGTACAGCTGCTTCCCTGGCTGCTGCCAGGGATATTCCTATCTTAGAAATTTGTCAAGCAGCCACCTAGAAAACAGTCCATACGTTCACCAAGCATTACTCTCTGGATATCCAGGCTAGGAGTGATGCTTGGTTTGGCACAGCAGTACTTCAGAGCCTATTCTCAAAGTAGGTTCTTTCTCTCCTCTGTGGAGGTACTGCTTGGTAGTCTGCAATAGTCAGAATACAGCAAGACTTCATGTTGTTTGAAAAAAAAAAAAATGACTCACCTTAGTAATGTTGTTTCTTCTAATGGAGTCTTGCTGTATTCTGACCTCCTTCCCTGCCTCCCCTCTCAGAACCTGGTTTTTGGGATGTGGGTGGGCAGGAGCAGTGTTGGCACCCTAGGGGTGCCTCTTTTTTTCACCCTCCTTTGCTTTGGGTGTGTGTTGTGTTTGGTTTTTTGGGGTTTCCTGACTTGAGTCTTTGCTTTGAAACCAAAAAACCCTTTTTAATAAATTTAGTTGCCAGTTGGCTAGTGTGAGTTTTACAGTTTCCACACAGAACTTCTAGTGAGTATTGAATGTGCTTTTCCAACTGATATGAGTCCCTGAATGTTCCTTTGGAGCCAGTTCAGAAGAGGGCTAAGTTCCCCTTCACTGACATCCTAGGTAAGGATGAATCCCTTGGGTTGCCTTTCCCATGGCAGAGGCCATTCTGAGACTGATTCTTGAGCCTTGGCAGCATCCAGCCTCCAGCCTCCTGCCAGGCACCCTCTGCTCGTAGGCTTCACAAGTATGCGGTCCCTGCCTGCACTTTACCTGGATTTTCTGACCACCTGTCAGCCGAGGGTATGATCTCTTACTCTGCTTTCCAGATGTCCGGCAATACTGGGGATGTGGAGGAGCCCCCTGTCAAGTAGTTAGAGAAGCTGACCATGCGAATGAAGTCTATGCTGCATCTTTCCTTGGTCTTAGTCAGGTGAGCTATGCCTTGATGATGGACCTCCTGCGGTCACACCGTGCTGGGAGTGCTCGACAGCTCCTTCCTTGCCTCTCTGCCAGCAAGTGGCTCCTGGTAAAGGACATCTGAGACCAAGGTCAGGCGCTGGCTAAACAGTAGCTCCAGATGGCTTTGGACAGTGATTTCTCCTGTGCTTGTGCCATGGCAGTGGCAGTTGCGATGCATTGCAGGGCCTGGCTGAGGATCTCCACCTTCACAGCAGGCATTTGGCGCAAGTAGGCTGATGTCCCTTTCTTGGGCACAGACATATTCGGTCTAGGGGGTGGATGGGCATGTCACGAGGACTGAGACCTATACTGGCGCGATGGTCAGCATCTGTCTGGGAAAGGAACCAGTCTCCTCAGTGATCGGTTTAAATGCTTCATTGGCAAGCTTTTAAACTAGCCAAGGGGAGAGGCTCTGATAAGCCGCAAAGAATTCCCAACCTCCCCTCCTAAACAGGGTACTAAATGAGGTAAAGACCAAGGTAGAAAGGCCAGTAGGGAGCAGGACTGGGGTAGATGGAGAAAGCAAAGTCAGTGGGGGCAGGAATGGGGCTACAAGAGGTAAAGACATAAAAAAATGGAGAGTAATGAGTACCAATGCCCGTAGTCTGGGTAACAAGCTTCCTGAACTAGTAGCCTTGATGGAAGAGGAACATCTGGATATCGTGGCAGTCACCGAAACATGGTACACACAGAACTGTGACTGGGACGTAAACATACCAGAGGTACAGCTGCTTCGGTCCCCTTCACTGGACCGTCGTCTCTCTACCTCGGTCGAGGTTGTGGCTGAGGCCATTGGCTTCATGGTGTCCCCGTCAGGTCAGCCTGCCGAGACACTCATCGACGCATTGGACGGGTTGTTGACTGGAGAAGCCGACGACCCTTCTTCACTGCTTCCCCCGGTGGTAACAGAGGACTTGCCCGTGCCTCCTGTGTCAAAGTCCCCGGTCAAGGACCCTGAACCGAGGGATGAGCGGGTTTCCTCTGCCCCCTCGGAGGTCTCGTTCCTCTTCCATGTTGGGTAGATCCTGCCGACATCGGTGGTCTCGGCAGCATGGAAAGTGGCGTCGCCGCTCGTCCTCTTCAGAGGATAGGCCCCGATGAAAGTTACGCCGGCACTACAAGGACATGATGTGACAACAACTCTTGTTGGCTGGTAATAAGCCGACTCGGTCGCCTTCTCTGGTCATTAAGTGAATCTCCCGAGTGACCGAAGCAACCCCTCTTAGTAGTCGAGGAACCGACCCCAGCACCGGTTGTTTGTCCGAAACCGGCTGCTTCGTCCATTGTGGTGGAACCATCGCCTCCTCAACCAAAGACTGGGGCCCCGACCAAGGACTCTCTGTTGGGTCAGGGCTTGCCCCACAGGTTGCCAGTCACCCTTATTCCCAATTGGCCTCGGCAGATGGAGGGTGGCTCAGGTGCTCGGCAGCTGTTCACGGACTCCTGGGAGTCTGACTCCTCCCTGTACTCCAGGCTCCTTGACCTGGTATCTGCAGGAGGTCAGTCAGTGGACGATAGCCCATCCTAGTTCTTGGGAATACTTTGGCTCATCTCAGAGTCCACTGGAATGCAGCTCGAACCCGTACAGAAATGGGCCAGGTATCTCCTCATGGAGATGCTTGACCGAGGAGATTCCCCTACGGAGGCCTTCCCCGTGGCCGAAGCCATTATTGGCCTGGCCCTGGAGTTGTGGCAGCAGCCTGCATCTTGTCCTGTGTCTTAGGCCAGGATGGCTCGCAAGTACGTGGTCCCCACCAGTTCACTTTCCGGTTTCTCGTAACACTCCTCTGCGGAGGGGCTGGTGACCGATAGTGTTTTCCGGCGTTCCGGGAACACTAGGGATGTGGACAAACCGCCCGATAAAGAATCCCAAAAGCTGGATTACTCGGAGCGGAAGGTTTACGCTGCTTCCTCCCTAGGCCTTCGACAGGCTAGCTCGGCTGTACTGATGGCACATTTTTCACACGCCCTTATGGGTTCCCTGGATGAGGTGATTCCTTATCTCCCGGCTGACCTTCAGGTGACGGTCAAGCAGGTGTGTGATCACGGGAGGGCAGTGGCCAGACAGCTCCAGAGTTCTTTGGACATCGGTGACTCTTGTGCTCTGTCAGTAGCGGCCACAGTAACCGTGCGCTGCGGATCTCCACCTTCACGGTGGACACCCAGCACAAGCTGACAGTCGTTCCCTTCCTGGGCACTGTCTTGTTCGGGCCGGGGGTGGAAGGCCATCTCCAGAGGATTGAGAAGTCCAGTGCCATCTTGGACTTGGTCACATCTGCCTAGAAGGACAAAGGCCACCAGCAGCAGCATGAGCCCTTTTGCCCTTCCACCTTTGCGGCATGTCCGGCCCAGCAGCATCAGCAACAGGGCCAACAGGCTCACACTTGGCGCCCCAAGGCCAAGTCTGCCACTTCCCCCAGTAGGAAGCCTGGAGGGAAGGTTCCAGGCAGCCCCTCGGCCGGCTCTTCCTTCAAGTCTGCCCAGTGACAGGTTGAGGGGTGTCACCCCCAACCTTGTCACTTTTCCCAGAGTTCCCCCCATGGGGGGATGGCTCCGCCACTTCCTTTTCACCTGGTCCGCTATCACCACGGACCACTGGGTGCTGAAAGTAGTAGGCAGGGGTCTGCCTATGGAATTTGAGCAGTCCCCTCCTTATCGAGCCGACATCGCCTTGCTCCTCCAGAAGGAGGTGATCAGCAAGGTGGTGGATCCTCCTCCAGACCCAGGGTTTGTGTCCAGGTACTTCCTGGTCCCAAAGCAGGCGGGGGCTGACTCCCCATTCCCTGCCAGCGTGACCTGAACAAGTTCCTAAGGCAGTGCACCTTCAGGATGGTCACTCTGGCTCAGATCATTCCATCCTTGGAAGTAGTCGTGTGACTCTGCTCTCTGGACCTCCAGGACGCATTCTTTCACGTCCCAATCCGTCCGTCCTCATCAGCAATTCCTCCACTTCAGAGCAGAGGGATCTCTTTATGAGTTCCAGGCCATGCCTTTCAGCGTTTCTCTGGCTCCCTGGGTCTTCACCAAATGCATGGCAGTGGTGACAGCATTCCTGCGGCACCGAGGGGTCCGGGTGTACCCTTACTTGGACAACTGGCTGACTGTAGCCCCCTCCAGGTTGGAGGTGGAGCGGTCCAGGGATCTATTTATTTTATTTTATTTAGTTGTTTAACCAGGTGAGGCACACTAAGCTAAAAGCTTTTTTACAGGTGCAACCTGGGAGCACAGGGAAGTTAAGTGACTTGCTCAGGGTCACACAGTATGCAAGTGGAAGCTGTGGGATTCAAACCCAGGCCTGGTTTGCTGGATGTCACCAGATTTGCAGCTCAGAGCCTTAAACCACTGCACTATACTGCCTCCCTAGCCCTCCAGGTTTCCTTTCGGAACTCGTGCCATTGCAGGTGATTCAGTTCATCTGTACATTGCTAGACTCTCTTCGAGCTAGAGCCAGGGTCCCGGCGGACAGGGCCGAGGTCCTTCCCTCCTTTACCCAATCCATTTCTGGTTGGGCAGTTGCGCCCTGCCCTGGACTTCCTGCTACTTTTGGGCCTCATGGCGGCCTGCACCAGCGTGGTCCATTGGGCCCGCTGGCATATTCGTCCCCTGCAATGGGGGCTGGCCAGCCAGTGGTGACAGCGCTCCGGTCCTTTGGATCAGCCAGTGACAATGACCCAGGAGATGTGGGATGGCCTGCAGCGGTGGCTTGTCCTAGCTCATCTGCAGGAGGGTATCCTGTTTGTCCGCCTCGAGCCGACGGTCACTCTTAACTACCGGCGCGCCTCTGATGGGTTGGGCTGCCCATCTGGGGGATCTCCGGGTCCACGGCCTCTGGTCCCCTCAGGAGTCTCGATGCCACATCAGCCTGCTGGAGCTTTGAGCGGTTCAGCTAGCCCTCACCGCCTTTGCTCCATTTGAACGGGGTCACGTGGTTCAGGTGCAGACGGACAACACCACGACCATGTACTTTCTCAACCGTCAGGGCGGGATGCCCTCAGCCGGATAGGCGCTGCATCTCACGAGTGGTCCCTCCTGCCGGAGGTAGTGCAAGACCTGTTCTCCCATTGGGACACCTCTCAGATGGACCTGTTCACCTCCAGGGAGAATGCGAAGCTGAGGCTGTTTCATGCCTGCCCCCCAAGCAGGGCTTGCTGCGGGGGGGATGCCTTCTCGAGGCTGTGGACCCCGGTCCTCGCCAGTTCTGGTACCCAGATTTCCTCAGCCTCAGCTCCAGGCTCTCGAGTCGATAAGGGGAAGGTTCTCCATCCGGACCTTCAATCCCTGCACCTGACGTCCTGGTTCCTGAGCGGCTATAGTTCCAGGCCTTGGGTCTTTCCGACGAGGTACTCATCGTCGTTGAGGCGTCCTGTGAGGAGTCGACCAGAAAATGCTATGCCTTAAAATGGAAGAGATTCTCAATTTGGTGTCAGGACTAGGGGTTGGACCCCTCTTCCTGTCCATTGGCTAGTATTTTGGACTACCTGTGGTCCTTTGGCTTCGGTCGACAGCCCTTAAGGTGTATCTGGCAGCCATCTCTGCTTACCGGGTGCAGGTTGGCAAGCAGTCGGTGGTGCAAGAGAAAGTGGTCGGGCGCTTTTTCAAAGGCCTAGACCACATATCCCCTCTGGTGTGAGAACCTCCACCTCCATTGGATCTACTGCTGGTATTGGTAAGCTCATGGGGAAGCCATTCGAACCAATGCACAGGTGTGACATCTTTCACCTAGTGTGGAAGACCGCCTTCTTGGTGGCTATCATGTCATCCTGAAGGATGGGAGAGCTGCAGGCGCATTCCATCGAGCCTCCCTACCTGGTCTTCCACAGGGACAAGGTTGTCCTTCGCCTCCACCCAAACTGCCTTCCAAAGATAGTGTCAGAGTTTCATCTTAAGCAGGTGTTGACTCTGCCGGTGTTCTACCCCAGTCACACTTTGGAGGCCGAATATAAGCTCCATTGCTAGGATTCTAGAAGGGCGTTCGCTTATTATAAGGAGCTGACGGCTGAAGTTCGGGGAGTGGTTCGCCAGCTGTTTGTCACCTACGCTGAAGCCACACCTGGCAGACTTGTAGCCAAGTGGACAGTAAGCAGGTGGGTCACTTCCTGCATGGATCTCTGCTATAGGTTGCCGGGCATGGAGCTTCCCAAAGGGATGAGAGTTCATTGTACCCGCCATACCGCTGCTTCGGTGACTGCATCTAGGGATGTCCCTATCCAGGAAATCTGCAGGGCTGCTACCTGGAAGTCGGCACACACCTTTATTTTCTATTACCACATTGACCTAGAGTCACGCCGGGATGCTGGTTTTGGGACCTTGGTTCTCCAGTACTTATTTCCCAAGTAGGGGGTGCGCGCCTTGCCTCCCTCCTCATGGAGAACTGTTAGGAGTCTACCACAAAGTGTGGATTGAACAACATATCCACGTCCCTAGAAATATAGGTTATTCACCTGTAACAGGAGATCTTACTTCGAGACACAGCTCTTGCAGCAGGTTACACCATTAGGACTGAAGCCGGCAGGTGTCAGGACCCCACGGAAAAATTCTAGCTAGCTATCTTCAGCGGTGACCGCCCCCGCCATCGGTTCCGCCCCCGACGTCAGGCGTGGTACATAAGGGGGTGGTCCCGCCAGATTCCCCAGTTCTTTCCACCGCCGACTTGCATGTCTCGACCTTCGTTATACAGTCCATGACGCGTGTGGGCGTTTTCCTTCGGAAATTCGGATTTCTTCAAGCAAGACCTTTGTTGATGTCCTCTCCGACCTCCGGTCACCCCTCCAGTGTGCTTGCGGGAAACAGATCCCTCTCAAGGACCCCACACGGCTCATGCTCGGTGCCTGGGCCCAGACCACGATACCTGGGCCTGCTCCTTCTGCCAAGGGTTCAATAGTCGTACCCGGATCCGACGTCAGAAGACCCTTCAGGCGTTTTTGTTGGAGGAAAAGCTAAAGACCATGTCTTCCAAGGGGGAATCCTCTTCTCAAAAGACCCACAAGCACGCGGAGAAACGAAGGGAGAAGGCCCCTTCCAGGTCCCCCTCCAGGGCTTCGGACTCGCGCAGCTCTGGTTCTAGGTCCGACCGCTCTCCCTCCAGGGCCAGCTCTCAACCACCCCCGGTTGCGGTAAGGAAGCCTTCTTCTCAGGCCAAGTCCGCCAGGCCGTCCTCGTCTGCATCCTCCAGGGCCTTGGCGAAGTCCGAGGATCGCCACCACCACCATCATAAATCGGGTTCCCGCCTTCCGGTACCCGACGTCAGGTCTTCTTCTTTGCCTCTCCAAGGCGTTGCAGCTCACTCCTTTGAAGAGACCTCGGACCCGGCGCGGTGCGGCCGTTGTCGGCCGCGCGTCATACATCCCTGGAGCCACCGTCGGCCAGACAACCGTCGCCGGCTAAGCCAGCACCTCAGCGGATGAGGGCCCTGACTCCTCCGACGTCGGTCAGGAGACATTGACCGAGGAGGATTTAACGCAGCCTGAAGACCAGACGGGCGACCCCGGTCTCGTCGAGACTCTAGAACCCTCTCCCGTTACCCAGCGCCTGTGGAGCCGGCGCCGGGACCCGACGACCGCCCACCGGAGCCCGGCCGTCAGCTGGCCTCTCCTTAGCGGAAGTGAAGGATCTCTTCACTTACTGGTGGGACACCATTAAGAAGGACATGGTTCCCACTCTTCCTCCTCCGGTTCCTGCACCCCCCTCGCCATCGGGGTCGGCAGGCCGTCTTCCTCCTCCCCGGGAGTCCAGATCACCTCCCAGGGGGAGACCAGAAAAATGAAGACCTCCGTCAAAAAAGTACTTGACGCAGCAGCCTCAGGCCGATTCTCTGGTCATCACAGCCTCACATGACCGGTCACAGCGGCTGCAACATCTGAGCACCCTGCCACCGGACCCAGAGTCCAAGCAGTTGGACACGTTGGGTAGGCGCACGTATGCTTCCGCTACCTGTGCCATCAGATCCTTGAACTATTTGACCCACATGGTTCAGTTCCAGAACGCTTTGTGGGAACAGGGTCTGGAAACGGCTGCAAAACTGCCAGAAGGTAAGCAGAAGGAGGAGATGCTTCAGCTCCTCCGTACGGGTTCAGACGTGGGAACCCAAGTGCTACAAGCCGCGTACGACTCCGCGGACTCATCGCCCCAGCAGCAGCTTTCATGTGAGCGCCTCGGAGGCACTCTTGGTTACGCTGCCTCTCAAGCTTGACCCTTGACGCCCAGAAGAATATTATGGACGCCCATTTGAGGGAGAAGTTTTGTTTGGTAATCCTTGGAGAAGATTATTACCAGACTTCAAGAGGCCGGGAAGGCGGTAAGGTCGGTTCAAGCCATGTACCGGCCCAGGCTTAGTTCCTTTCGTAGGAACCAAAGCCGTTTTCGTGGGCGGATGCAGAGGCAGCAGTCCCGCTCCGCTACACATCAGAGGGGCTCCGGCTTCCATAGAACCCAGGGGAAACAGCCCGCCAGCCGAAGCCAGCGTACTCCTAAGCCAGCCCAGCCAGCGGGCCCATCTGCCGCCACAGCCTGACTCCTTTCCGGCCCCCACCCCTCAGGATCAACAGGAAATCATGGTCGGGGGTCGCATTGTGAACTTCCTGCCGGGATGGCAGGCTATACCACCGACAGGTGGGTTCTTCAGTTGGTCAGTGGAGGCCACTATATAGAATTCGCAGAAAAGCCACCTTCGAGGCCTCCTTTGCTCTCCCGGTATCCGGGTCAGCACAAAGCTCTGATCTGGCAAGAAGTACTCGCGCTCCTGCAGAAGGGAGCGATAGAGTATGTCCCGGAGAACCAGAGAGGACAAGGATATTATTCCCACTTCTTCCTGGTTCCAAAGAAAACAGGGGACCTCCGTCCAATTCTGGACCTAAGCGACCTCAACGTGTCGGTCGCCTACAAGAGATTTCGCATGGTGACTCTTCCAGGTCTTATTCCCATGCTGAAACAGGACACCTTTTTAGCGTCTCTAGACATGCAGGACGCATACCTGCATATCCCTATAGCTCAGGCGCACAAGAGGTTCCTGCGCTTCGAGTTTCTCGACCACCACCTCCAATTCCGAGCCCTTCCATTCGGACTGTCATCCGCACCAAGGGTCTTTACCAAATGCATGGCAGTCGTGGCAGCGTCTCTGAGGAGACAGGGCCATTATGTGTTCCCGTACCTGGACGATTGGCTTCTCATGGCCGCCTCCAGAGAGGCGTTGTTTCTTGCGGTCCAGAGCACACAGGACCTGTTCCGATCTCTGGGCATCCTAATAAACTACGAGAAGTCTCTCCTGGTACCTTCGCAGAAACTGCAGTTTATAGGCGCAGTACTGGACACTGTTCAGGGAAGAGCTTTTCTTCCGGACGACAGAGCGGAGCGCATCAGATCCCTCATCAGGGAGTTATCGTTGAACAAGACCGCCTCTGTCAGGTTGGTCCTTCGCTTGCTCGGACATATGGCTGTGGCCATTCCTACTGTCCCTTTCGCAAGGCTCCACATGCGGGTAACTCAGTGGATGCTCAAGGTGCAATGGGACCAAAGGCAAGACCACTTGCAGCATCCGGTCAGGATCACGAACACCGTGATTCGAGACTGGCAGTGGTGTCTAGTCCCAGGGTCGCTCTCCATGGGCATCCCATTCGTAGCACCGTCCCCGGAGGTAACCCTCACCACAGACGCCTCAGGTCTAGGGTGGGGGGGCACACCTGGACGGGGTAAAGTCACTGGGTACGTGAACCCCGATGGAAGCTCATCTCCATATCAACGTTCTAGAGATGAGGGCGGTTCTCTATGCCCTGCAGGCCTTTCAGTCAGTTATCCCTGCGTGCTCTTCTGCTTCAGACAGACAACAAGGCGGTGATGTATTACCTCAACAAACAAGGAGGCGCACACTCTTACCCCCTTTGCAGGGAGGCCATGAGGGTGTGGGATTGGGTAATCTGACACGGCGCAAATCTGATCACAGTACATGTTCCCGGGGTGGACAACACAATTGCAGACGGTCTGAGTCACTCCCAGGCCAGAGTCCACGAGTGGGAACTTCTTCAAAAGGTAGCAGAGGATCTGTTTCTTCGATGGGGAACTCCAGAACTAGACTTGTTCGCATCCCCATCCAACGCAAAACTGCCCAATTTTTGCTCGCTAGATCCAGGGCCTGGTGTTTTCTGGCGAGACGCGTTATCCCTCTCCTGGGCGAACAGATTCCTCTACGCTTTCCCTCCCTTCCCGTTGATCCAGAGAGTTCTCAAACTGCGCAGGGAGCACGTAATCATGATCCTGGTGGCCCAGTTCTGGCCCAGACAGATCTGGTTCCCTTTGTTGATGCAACTATCCCGGGAACCCCCGCTCCCGTTGCCGCTCAGCTCCCATCTCCTGTCTCAGGAGAAAGGTTTACTAGTCCACCCGGACTTACATTCACTGAACCTGCATGCTTGGCTCCTAGAGACATAGCCATCTTGCGTCACGGGGACTCGCAAGAGGTTGCAGAAGTTCTTTCTGCAGCCAGAAAGCCGGCAACGCATGCGATGTACGCCATGAAATGGCGCCGTTTTTGTTTATGGTCGCGAGCCCGCGATTTTTCCCCTTTAGGTTGTCCTGTGGAAGTAGTACTGGACTATCTGCTCTCCCTCTTTCATTCGGGTCTAGTCTACTCCTCTATTAAGGTGCATCTTTGTGCCATTTCTGCCTACCACCTTCCGGTGGGACATCGTACAGTGGCTCAATTAGGCGCTTCTCGGGAATTTCTGAGAGGGGTGTTACACCTTAGGCCTCCAATTAGGGATCCTGTGCCTCCATGGGATTTGCTCTTTGTCCTGGAACAGCTCACACTCCCCCCTTTGAACCGCGCGGATAGCGAAGCTACGTTTTCTGTCGTGGAAGCGTTATTTTCAGTTGCTGTTACTGCAGAAGAAGAATTTCTGAGCCACGCTCTCATGTGCAAAGAGTCTTATTTAGTTTTCCACCGGGACAGAGTATCCCTGAGGACTAACCTCAAATTTTTGCCTAAGGTGGTTTCTTCACTCACCCTAAATCAGGACATTGATCTACCAGTCTGCTTCCCGAGTTATTCCAATAGAGGAGAGGCTCTGCTTCCACCCTGATGTTCACCGCAGTCTGAGGTATACCTCAACAGAACTAAACCTTCCGTAGTTCTGAACAACTTTCGCTTCCTTCTCTGAGAGGATGTTGGGCCAATCTGTATCCAAACAGTCCCTGTCTCGCTGGCTTGTCCAGTGTATTTCATACTGTTATGATATCAAACAAAAGCCCCTCCCGGGAACAGTCCGGGGTCATTCTACTAGGGGTGTGGCCACCTCCTTTGCAGCACTCATAAACGTTTCCACCTCTGCTATATGTGCTGCAGCCACTTGGAGCTCTGTGCATACCTTTATCAGGCATTATAGCCTGGACATCGCCTCTTAGCGAAGAGCCGGTTTTGGCCTGGCGGTGCTACAGGGTCTCCTGTCCTAGGTTCAGGACCTGAAGTTATTTCCTTTTTCTCCTCCCGAATTTCTGGCAGCGCATTGCTTGGGAATCAGTCCTACAGGGTTTCGTTGTAAGAGCTGTGTCTCGGTAAGATAGTACAGTTACGTAAGAACTTACCGTAACAGTAGATCTTCGAGAACAGCTCTTGCAGCAGGTACCTTCCCGCCCTCCATCCCCCTTGGAGGAGGCATGGCTTTGCCTTTTCTTTTAGGGATTTTCCCCCCTTATTATCTTCTGACGATGGATCCTCGGTCTCCCATTCTGATGTCATCCTGCGGCCGGGAGTCTCCGGCGGGAGAACTGGGGAATCTGGCGGGACCACCCCCTTATGTACCACGCCTGACGTCGGGGCCGGGACCGACGTCGGGGGCAGTCCACGCTGAAGATAGCTAGCTAGAATTTTTCCGTGGGGTCCTGACGCCTGCTGGCTTCAGTCCTAATGGTGTAACCTGCTGCAAGAGCCGTTCTCGAAGATCTACTGTTACGGTAAGGTCTTACGTAACTGTACTTTCTGGGAGTTGTATATGTTGTTCATCCACATGACACACCCGGGTTCGACGCGCAACCTGGCTTCCAGCGGGCTAGATCTGGCGTCATGGGGTGGAGCTTAGGGCTTTACCACACGGGAAGGGGGGGGCAGCTTTAAGACCTTCCAGCAAGAATTAAAGCAGCAAAGAGTGGATGAAAAACATATACCACTCCTAGAACTCCTGTTACAGGTGAGTAACCTGTATTTATGTACTCCTTTAGTGATTCAGAAAGGAGAGAAGTAAGTTGGCAGCCTCAGACCACCTCTTTATATGTAATTGGAACATCATCACAAGACTGCTGTCTTATTAATTGTTAGAGAGGGGAAATCACATCCAGCATCTGTGAGTAGGTTGTGGAGGGGGCCAAGCTTGGAGTATAACATTAACACAAACTGATATTTGAACACTGGTGCTGCCAAGTCAGTCTGAAACACTGCTCCTCTGTAAGAGCCATTGTGTGCTAAGCATTTGTTTTTGTGTACAGGGATACAAATCGTACTTCCTTCAAATCCCTGACACAACAGCATCAGTATGTGAATTTACTTTTTTTTCTGTGTCTGGTTTTAGCCTCCAGTCCCAGGAATGGATGATGGCATATCCTACTCAAACGCACAGTCACAGCCCTCAACACCAACAACCCCGCAGTCACCCCAGCAGAACCACTCCGTGGCACTTGCCAGCCAGCAGGGGACAGTAGGGGGAGGATCACAGCACCCTCATCAGAGTTCATCCAGCAATTCGTCCATGCACCAACCTCCTTCCTACAACCAAGCCCCGCACTCCTACACAGACACACCCAAGCAGAAGAAAGGACAGCTCTGGAACCGGATGAAACGTGAGTTACTCTTTTCCTTTGTGGATAGTATGATCTTACTTCAACAGGGTTCTTGCAGTAGGCAGTCACCATAAGGACTGAGTTGCCAGATGTTAGGACCACATGGAAAACTGAGCGATGTCTGGCGGGGGACTGCCCACCCGACATCACGTGACCGATGTCGGCACAACAATATATAGTGGGCGGTCCCCCATCTCCACCCCAGTTCTTTCATGCCGATGACCTGCACACGTTGGGCCTTGTGGAACGCTGCTGCAGTCTTCCCCCATTTTGCGATAAGTATTATTTTCTATTTTATTACAAAATCAGTATTCAAACCCCAGGAAGTCTTACTATATTCTGACTTACGCAGTTAGTCCTTCCAGTTGAACTGCCTCTGAGATGAGAGTTAAAAGCCTGTACACTAATAGTGGAATGTTCAATAGGCTCAAGCTCAGTTTTCAAATCTCTGTCCCTGGTACATTCTGTGTAACTGCCAGATTCTTTACTCCGCCTGCCTAAGAAGTAGCCTCTGAGATTTCTCCTCAACTTCTGTCTGTTGAAGTAAAATTTGTCAGTTTTTCAAACTACTGTTTATTTTAATTTTATTTTCAAACCTCTGTCCTTCAGTTACATAGACTAGTCTAGATTTACTTCATTTTGGTAACTTTTTCGGTTTCTGAACGATTACTCGCAACCGAGAGGAAACGGAAGACATTAATTTACTTTTTAGGTAAAGTTTTATTTTAAAGTGTTTCAATTTGTGTATTTAGGTCTGGTTTTAGTTTTGGTTTAAAAGAAAAAAAAAAATGAGTATTTTACTTGGTGTTTCTTCCAGTCACTTCCCGACTGTAAACCAAGACTTTTCTCTCTTTGAATTTGCTTATCCAGGCTTGACTACCATCTGTGGATAAGTATTTTTTTGTGCTTTGTGGGGTTATGTCAAAGAAACCTAAGAAAAGGACTGGTCCCACTAGTTTTCAACGTGGTACTGAGTGTGGAGAGCCATTTGCCAAGGCTGATCCACACCTTGTTTCATTTTCTGCTTGGGGTTTGACCACAGTCAATCAGATTGTGAGATCTGTAAAACTTTCCCCAGTCTATTCTGGATAGGAGTCTATATAGATTAAGAGAAAGGATGGCCAAAAAATCAGCTGATGCTGATGGCCCGTCCGGTTCTGCACCAAAAGATAAACCAGTGGAACCAGAGGGGGGTTCCCTCTGACCAGGGTGAGACCTCCTTGACCAAAAGAAGTGCAGAGACAGCCCTTGAAACAGCTTCTGCAAAGAAAGAGAAAGAATGCCGGTTCAGAACCACATAAACAAGTGATTGCGTTTCCAACTGCTGTGCAAATAGCGAATGCAGTTCGCATCATTCAGTTGCTGCAACCTGGTTTGGGTGAACGGGTTGAGCGTCCACTATCTCATGCCTCATTTCAAATGCTTGGTACCTCTGTTCCTGCCGGTTCATATGACCCAGAGGCTTACTATGAGCAGGAGTATGATGATGATGAACATGAAGAGGAAGACTTCGATGAGACTATTGAGCCAGACGTTTCCCCCCCTGACCACCAAGAGTCTGTCTCCCCTCCTCGCAGCTCTGGGGAAGCCATCTCTCACTATCCCTTTATGAAAAGGGTTTCAGATACCTTGGTGTTACCTGCTCAGGAGGCCCCTGAAGAAGATGAGGAACCCGACTATATAGTAATGATGGATGTGCCTGCTACCAAGAGACTCATGATACCCATCCACAAGTCTCTGAAGAGGCAGACCATGAACATTTTGCAAACCCTTACTTCCATCTTCCAGTGGATAAAAAGATGGACAGGAGGTATTTGCTGGCTGGAAATGTTACTAACTTTTTATTTAACCATTCCAGCCTTGAGGGGCTGGTCCAAGCTGCAACCCGTGAGAAACCAGACATTCCTCTGGCCTGTCATCCTCCTGACAAGGATTCGAGGAAGATTGACTCCATACCCAAAAAACGAGTACCTGGGGGCTTCCCCTGGCCATCAGGCAGGCCTCCTATATGGCCTAAGTGTCTAGGTACCAGAAGCCCTTATGGGAGTTCATAAGGGACTTGGCTAAGACTGCTTCTCCTCAACTGGCAGCAGATTTGGAGGAGGCTGCCAAGAATGGCATAGAAACGTCCAGATACCAGTTTCATATGGCTTTGGATGCAAATGACAATGCATCAGAAGTTATGGCTCCTGCAATTTCCATGAGGTTTGTCTGGCTTAGGTACACAAACCTTTCCCAGGATACCCAAGCAGAAGCCCTGGATTTTCCCCTGGTACAGAACTCTGGGGAACAGACAGAGGCATGCAAGAAGAAAATAGACTAGTACAGGGTTGCTTATAAGAGTGACGCAGCCAAGGAGAAGGCTGCCGCTCCACAGAAGCAACAAGGGAGGGGAGGCAGGGGCAGGCCTTACCAGAGACCTTTCTACCAGGCCCAAGTCTTTTCTGCTTACCAGCAGCAAGGCTACTTCAGGAGTAGAGGCAGAAGGGGTGCTGACCCGGTCCCCTGCCCAAGACTTCTGCCAAGCAGATTCCCTGAGGTTGTCAGGGTCGCCTCCCCAATCCCAGTAGGGAGCAGGCTGGCTTAAGCCATTACCACAGACAAGTGGGTCTTGGAAGTACTAAGCCAGCGCCTTGCTCTAAGCTTCAAGTACTTTCCAAAAACAAGAGCAAGGTCATTCAAACCTGCCACCAGTCCAGAAATGGCACTACTGGAAGCAGAGGTATCCACCTTACTGCAAGACACAGTAGTGGAACCTGTTCCCTACCCTTATGGGGGAAAAGGACTGTATTCAAGGTACTTTCTAACCTTGTAGAAAAATGGGGCGTGGTGGACCATTCTGGATCTAAGAGACCTGAACAAGCACCTGACAAAAGCACAATTCAGGATGGTCACTCAGACTGTGATCTTTCCCACTCTCAGACAAGGGGATTGGTTGTCATCTCTAGACCTCAAGGATGCCTACCTTCACATCGCCATCAGGCACTCTCACAGAAAGGATTTTGGATTTGAGTTGCCATCAGGCCATTACCAGTTCAGGGCCCTGCCCTTTGGTCTGACCTCGGCTCCAAGGGCTTTCACAAAGTGCCTGGCAGTAGTTGTGGCACACCTGAGAAGGTTAGGAGTTGCTGTAGTTCCCTACCTGTATGACTGACTAGTCGTGGGGCACTCCCCGCAGCAGGTAGAGGAAGCCTTAGTGCTCACACAGAACACCATGCAGTCTCTAGGGTTCAAGGTAAACTACAAGAAATCAGTCCTGAAACCGGTTCAGCTCTTGGACTTCATAGGGGCAGAACTGGACACAGTTCAAGCAAAGGCCATCCTGCCACCAGGAAGGGTGGACAGCCTTGTCCTGTTGGTAGGCTCTCTTCGCCTGCACATCCCTTGACCAGCAAGGCACTTTCTTCAGTTGGTGGGCCATATGGCTGCTTCAGCATCAGTCATCTCGGGTGCCAGGTTTTAAATGAGACATTCAGTTCTGCCTCGGGTCCTTCTGGTCTCAGAGAATAGATTTTCTTTCCAAGATGGTACCAGTGACAGCCACCCTGCTACAGGCACTGCAGTGGTGGCAGGACAGGGACAACCTCAGACTGGGTGTCCCTGTCCTGCATCAGTCTCAGACTGTAGTGTTGACCACAGATGCCTTCCTCCTATGGTGGTGAGCACACTACAAACGGTACATGGCTCAAGCAGGAGTCCTTCCTGCACATAAACTTGCTGGAGCTCAGAGCAGTGCTTCTAGCACTCCAGTCATTTGCTATAATAGTACAAGAGAAAGTGGTGCAGGTCAGGACAAGACAACAGCAGTACCATGTATTACATAAACATACAAGGGGGAACAAGGTCCTCTGTCCTGTGCACAGAGGCCACGACGATTTGGAGCCTGGCCTACTCCCTCAGGGTTTTCCTCTGTGCAGTACACCTGCCAGGGAAGGACAGTGCCCTGGCAGATGCTCTAAGCAGAATCAGCCAGAGCCATCATGAATGGTCCCTGAACAGACAAGTCCTACAGACAGTGTACAGGAGATGGTTCACTCCAGAGATGGTCCTCTTTGCAGCCCTGGACAATCAGTTGCCTCAGTTCTGTTGCAGGCCCCCAGCACTGGGCTCAGCTGTTTCTGCCTATCTTTCAACAGGGAAGGGCCCTTCCCTAGCTTCTAATGCTATCTTCAAGAATTTTAAGGGGTTGCTCCATCTGCACCCTCCACACAGGGAGCCTGCCCCTTCTTGGGACTTGAACATCTGCACAGCACAGTTGATGCAGCCCCCCTTTAAATCCATGTCCTTAGCAGAACTCAAGTATTTGACGTGGAAAACTCTCTTGTGGCTATCACTTCAGCAAGAAGGATAAGCGAGCTACAAGCCTTGTCTGTGGAGCCTAACTACATTGCAGTCCACAGGGATAAGGCTGTCCTCAGGACAAACAGGAAATTCCTCTGTAAGGTGATTTCGGACTTCCATTTGAATTAGTCTGTCATGAGCCCCTGGTCCCCAGACCCTAGGTAGCCCAATAGGACCTCCTGTTTGCAGAGAGGATCCCCCATTTTAACAACTCATGAGCAGGAGTAAGAGTTCAGGAAGACTTAGCAGCCTTCCTTTTCCCAGTGGGAGGGTAGATCCTGTAGATTCGAGTTCCCTTGACTCTGCACTACTTTCAGTATTTGAATCCCACCACGGCCACTGGCTACGTCTTGCCTAGGTAACTTTTATTTTATTTTTTTTTTACTTTATCTGTTTATCCCCCTGTGTGCGCCATAGTTCCCCACTCTTTTGGGCCGCCATGGTCCCGCCTTACCCTCTACTTGCCTCACTCAAACCCTCAGTCTTCACATCTGCAGCTGACACCAGGATAACCCTTCGCCGGGTGGTTCCCTCTCTTCTGAGGGGAAGGCACCTGCAGACTGGGTTGTCGGCACTCTCACTATTTGGCCCCGGTGTGCTGCTAAGGCTGAGTTGGTTCACTGCAGGACTTTCAGTGGCGTCAGAAACTGGCAGCTGTCATACGGTGGACCCCTGGTGTATTTTCTGTTTTTTCTTTTGGTTCCCCACTGTATGCTTCTGTAGTACCTCCAATCGCCATTGGGGGCCACTGCGGAGTGAAGTTACCCCACAGCCCATCCCAGGAGAGGAGAGCAGTCCTTCGGATGCTCAATCCTCTCCAACCCACGGTGCTCGAGTCAGTTTCTGAACCCGGGTTGCCGGTGCAGCGCAGCGCAAGGCAAGGCATCCAGTGCCTCAACCCTCAGTGCCACCGGGCCAGTCTTGCCTAGGTAGTTTTATACGATAGCCGAGCGGTTTTATCTTGTAAAGGCACACAGTCTTTTTAAAACTCTTCTGTTAAAATGTTAAATCACACAATCGGACCCCAGGCAGAGTTGATAAGAAGATCATAAAAGTTTACTTAACAAAAAGTAATTCAGAAAAGTCTAGAGTTCGGAAGAACTTTGAAATGCAGGCAACAAAAGTAAAGCTGGGTGGTTTACAGAAAACACTAGATACTGTTATTCTAAACTATACCTTGCTTTGTTGTTAGGGTCTAGACAAGATTTTAAATGTTCTTGTAGAAATGAGTCCTTAAGCAACAATCTTGTAGCAAGGAAGAGCAAAAAGAGCTGCTGAAACAGGGAATGGGTTCTCCGTAATAAACTATATCATTATTAAAGTTTCATCATATTTCAGCACTGCTGCCCACACCAAAAATTATTGCCAAAGAACAGCAGTTTAGTCAAGGAGTTTTGCAGGATGTTTTGGTGTGGACAGCAGTTATTTATGCTGGGAGGAGTTCCGTGATTGAGCTTTTGTGAATCTTGTAGCAAGGTTGTATTTCAAGTCAGTTCTCTGAATATCCTTTTAAAATGACTTCAGATACTACCTTCATGAAAAGTCTTGGTTTCCAAAATTCTGACCTAAAATCAGAATTTTCTCTTCAGTATGTGAAGAGTCTTAATTCCCCCACACTCAAGTCTGGTGTTAGAGATTTTTCCAGGCCTACACATATACTTTCTGGTCTAAAAGTATGTGCCAGCTCGGACAGACTATCTGACTTCCTGCTGAACTGTTTTCAGCTGCTCTACATTCGAAGTGTGTGTCTGATAATATACTTGAGGGTCATTTTGGGATGTACCCACCTTATTTTCTCTCTGGGGTGGGGTTAATGATTCCAAGACATCAGAGATATTGGGGTGCAACAGTTTACCTTTCCCTGTAGGTGTCACTGTGGTTCCATGTCAGGTTTCATGTCAACCCCAGTGACATCTGGTCCATGAATTTGGCTTGACCCCTGATCCCTAGGTCACTACATTACCTTTCTCTGTCATGGAAAGCCACGGTGGGATATTTTAGGCCTTCCTGGGCTATATACCTGTCTCCCTTATCTTGAGACATGTACCAGATCCACCCTAGCCATTAGAACAATTAAGGCTATTTTTTTTTTATTTACATCCTAAAGCCTTTTAAAGAGACAGTGTCTTATTTCTAAAGTACATTGTAACATATGCAGTATGAACCCACATAAATGGATATAGGCCTATCACGAAAAATTCCTCCCTCCTAAAACAGAACCTGGGGTGAACATGCCCCTATTGGAGGCAGTTCTTCTCAGCTCTGTTATAGATCCAGTATGCGGGATAGGCTGTCTGCGTTCCCATTTTTGGATCCAGGCCTACGCAGAATTTCCGTGTCATAAGCCTGCAAGGCAGTACTCCATCTTAAAGGTTTCTCATTTGTTTTTCCCATTTGGCCCAACCATATTAACGGGTTGTGGTCCATTTGGACCTTAAAATGCCTCCCATACAGGTATGGTTCCAGTTTTTTTTTTAAATGCCCAAACTGAGGTGAGACATTCCTTCTCTACTGTTGAATAGGTTTGTTCCCGGGAAGCAGCATCTTGCTTAAGTGTACAGTGGCGTGCTCTCTCCCCTGATTGGATACTTGGCTGAGGATTGCCCCATTCCCACATCTGAGGCATCCGTCTGCGCCACAAATGGCCTGTTGTAGTCTGGGCTAGCCAGCACTGGGGCCCTACGCAGCGAGGTTTTCAGCTGCGTGAAGGCCTGTTCAGTCTGTGTCCCATTTTACCTTCCTAGGCTTATTCTTTGTCAACAACCCAGATAATGAAGCAGCCAGGGAGCTTTAGTTGGGAACAAATTTTCAATAATACCCTGCTGTCCCAAGAAAACTCCTAACTTGTCTCTGGGTTTCAGGTGTAGGCCATGCCACAATAGTCTCTTTTCTTTTTCCTTAATTATTTATTAAACTTTATTAATTTTGGCAGCATTGGATTCAATACAAATAACAAGGATGAGAACAAATCTGCTGCAGATATATTAAACCTCATCAACCCACCCCCAACCCATACCCCAGTCTGTGACCCATTTATGAGAGGATGGACAGCGTTAGGCTGCTGCGGTTTCCAGAGGGAGAGTAGTGTGAGTAGAGTTTCCCTTGTAGTCTGGAACAAGTGAGACCTGTGTTGCATGGAGGCAGTGTGCCTTTCCAGTTGAAGTGCTAGCAAGTCCTCATGGTACCACTCCATGAATGAAGGGTGGGAGTCATCCTTTCAGTGTCTTACTTAACATAACCAACTTTGCTGTAGAAGCCAGTAAAGCTAGGTGAGCTTTCCTAATACGAGGCGTACCTGGGAGGAAAAGGGTCAGTAAGCAGCTTTCGGGGGTGAATAATGATTCCAGGCCCAACAGGGGATCTAGTACTCCCTTTATAGAATTCCCAAAAGATTGGGTTTTAGGACAGCTCCAGAGTAAGTGATGCAGGGACCAAGGGGATTCACTACAGCAGGGGCATGTAGGGGAAGCTAGCTTGCCCATCCTATACAATCTGACCAGTGTAAAATAAAGGTTATGCATTATATTGAATTGGGTCAGGTGCCATCTGTCCTGTTTAGTAAACTTGTATATATTGCTCCAGGCTTTCTTCCAAACATCTTCCCTAGTTGGGAGGGATAATTCTTGCACCCAATAATAACATACCCCCGAAAGAGATGAGGGTCCAAGGACTGTAGGCATTTATAAACTTTGGAGCCTGCATGCGGCTGGTCTGCCGCTATGAGCAGTGAAGATATTACCTCTGAAGTTGAAGTAGTCCAGGGTTTCGGACCCAGGAATGAGAGGATTGCATTTTTGATTTGCAAAAATTTAAAGATGTCTTGCTTTTTAAGCTGAAACTTGGTCTGCATGGTAGGAAAGGAGATTTAAGTCTGTTCCTTGGAGAAAATCGGCTAGAGTACACTCTTTGAGGGGGAGAGAGAAAGAAAGATTGTGGGATGGGGTGATGACCGATTTGGAAATTGGGGTTGTAACATATTGGTTGGGAAAGCAACCTAGTCCAGTTTAGAGAGAGATGTACCTGAATCTGATTCAGGGCCTTCAGGGACCAACCGATTGGGGAGCTCTTGAGTGGCATAGGTAGGTGAGAGAGAATGGAATGTGCAGAAAAGAGAGTAGGGAACAGTTCAGTTTGACTGCCATAGCCCTATCAATGTCTAGCCAGAGAGGAGTTGAATTTGGAAGGATCTTTCTGTCCCCCCCCCCTGCATTCCCATGGAGAGAGTGTAATATGCTGGGCTCCATAGTACGTAAATAAGGAGGGTAAGGAGAGTCCTCCTTTTAATTTAGGGGTGGCAAATTTATTATAGGCTCTATGGACCCCCGCTTGTTGTGCCAGAGGAAAGCATTAAATAAGTTTTGGAGGCAGGAGAACCATGTTTTAGGTAGAAAGAAACCCAGCATTCCCAGTGGGTAGAGTATGCATGGCAAAATATTCATCTCAAGGATGCTAATTCGACCCCATAGGGATAAAGGGAGCGTTACCAACCTGTCTGGGTCAGCTTTCAGAATTTGCAGCAACTTGTGGAGGTTGTCTCTTCTAGCATGAGTGAAACAGAATGGGAGATTCTGATGCCCGGATACGTCCATGTTTTAGGTTCCCATGCCATGCCATAGTCTTCAGCGTCTGCTTGCGTCAAACTGTTGTTGAGGGGGAAGTATATTGGTCTTCAAACTATTCAGTTTGTAAAAAGACTTTGGAGAAAGAGTCAATCTCCCAGGAATGGAGGTGGTAGGATTCTCATGTGCAGCAGGTCGTCAGCATATGCTGAGAGGGAATACCTTCTCCCTGTAACTTGAATGCCCAGTATCACAGGGAAGTAGATTACTTTGCGGAAGAGCGGTTCTAGGTAAAAGCTGAAAAGGAGAGGGGAAAGCAGTTATCCTTGTCTGGTGCCCCGTTGGAGAGGGAAGGGCTTGGAGAGACTGCCATTGCACCAGATACGAGCTGCCGGGGAAGAATACAGCAGTTCGACCCATTGACTGAAATCACTAGGAACCCCAAAATGTTGCAAGGATGCCAATAAAAAGTCCCAGGATACCCGATCAAATGCTTTCTGTGCATCCGGGGGATACCAGGGCAATTGGTGCCCTAGTATCACCCGATGCAGAGATTAAGTGGAGGAGTTTCCTTAAGTGATCACCAGAGACTCGCCCTGCCATGAAACCTGTCTGTTCTTGGCATATGACCTCCCCCATGACAGGAGCCAGACGATTGGCCAGGATTTTTTAAGTCTGAGTTTAGCAGAGATATGGGGCAGTAGTTGTCTGGTTGGAGGGGGGTCCCTGCCTGGCTTTGGAAGAAGAGTGACGAGTGCCTCAAGAAATGTCAGGTCCTCTACACCTTCTGTAAACCATAAGTTGAAGACTTCTACAAGTAGGGGTGCAAGCTGGAGGAGGCACGTTTTATAAAGGCTCAGTTGCAGGCCCCCGGATCGGCTTCCAGTACACCCGGACCTGATACCACTCAGGGGAAGGTATTTTGTCCGGACCTTCAATCCCTGCACCCTCACAGCCTGGTACCTGAGCGGCTAGAGTTCCTGGCTTTGGGTCTTTCCGAAGATGTCTACACCATAGTGGAGGCTTCCAGAAAGGAATCACCCAGAAAATGTTACGCCTTCAGATGGAAAAGATTTGCCATTTGGTGTCAGGGCATGGGCCTGGCCCCTTTGTCCTGCCCAGTGGCTAACTTTCTGGACTACCTTTGGTCTCTCTCCAAAGGGGATTGATGGTCATTGACCCTTAGGGTGCACCTGGCAACCATCTCTGCTTACCAGGTGTGGGTTGGTCAGCCGACAACACAGGAGACAGTGGTTGACGATTTCCCCAAAGGCCTGGATCACATATCCCCTCTGGTGCGTGAACCTCCACCTCCGTGGGATTTACTGCTGGTATTGGCAAATCTCGGGGGCAAGCCGTTGGAACCAATTTACAAGTGTGAGTTGTCACACTTGTCATGGAAGACGGCCTTCCTGGTGGCTGTCACGTTTGCCAGAAGGACGGGAGCTCCAGGCGCTTTCGGTGGACTCCTCTTATCTGATCTTCCACAACAACAAGGTTGTCCTATGCCCTCACCCAAAATTCTTTCTGAAGGTGGTGTAAGAGTTTTACCTTAACCAGGCGTTAACTCTGCCAGTATACTACGCTAACTACACCTCAGAGGCTGAGTACATGCTCCATACTTTGGACTCGAGACGTGCTCTCTCTCATTACAAGAAGAGGACGGCGGAAATTCGGGTAGAGGTTCACCAGCTGTTTCACCTACGCTGAAGCTGCTTCTGGCAGGCTTGCAGCAAAGTGGACGATTGCAAGATGGATTACATCATGCATTAGTCTATGCTGTGAGTTGGCGGGCAAGGAGCCTCCCAGAGGGATAAGAGCTCATTCTACCCACCATATCGCTGCATCGTTGGCTGCTTCCAGGGACATCCCTATCCAGGAAATCTGCCGGGCTGCTACCTGGAAGTCGGCAAACACCGTCATTACCCACTACCACATCGACCTTGAGTCACGTTGGAATGCTGGTTTTGGGGTCTCAGTTCTCCAATATCTGTTCCCTAAGTAGGGTGTGTGCGCCTTGCCCCCCCCTCCTCCCGGAGAACTGCTGGGAGTCTGCCAAAGAGTATGGATGAACAACACATCCACGATCCTAGAAAAACAGGTTCTAGGGATATGGATATGTTTTTCATCCACATTGTCTGGCAGGTTCCTTGCCGCTTTAAATCTTGCCAGAAGGTCTTCTCCCACCCACCTGGGTGGTAAAACTCTCGGCTCCGCCCCATGACGCCAAATCTTTCTTACCGCTTGGAAGCTCAGGTTCCCTCCTTAGCGCTCTGCATTTAGACTGGATCCAAATTCTTTGGTTAACCCGAAACTAATTTTAAAGTTTACAAAACTTCGGTCAGTTTCTTCCTTCGCGGCTGCGATGGATAAATCGACTCCCGGTTTTCGGCGGTGCCCATGCGGGCAGAAGATGTCTTGGACCGATCCGCACTCCACGTGCATCTACTGCCTTGGGCTTGACCACGATCCGCAGGCCTGCGATTTGTGCAAGTCCTTCTCAGCAAATGTCCTCGAAGACCATGCTGCCAGGCTCCAACTTGGGCACCCCGAGAGACGTATACCACCGGTGAAGTCAGAAGAGGTCTGCTAGTGTTTCGCTGGCAGGCTTCACTGAGCAACTTGAACAGATGATCGCCCTCGAGGAGGAGGCGGCCCAGGCCGCATCTTCGTCTTCCTCGGTCGCTGCATTTATCCCGCTCTCCTTGGGCTCCCCCTACATGGCTTCTTTTTAAGGAGCTTTGTCAGTCCCTCTCCATGAAAGGCGAGGGTCCATCGGGACACTCCTCTCAGTCCAAGAAGAAGGACTCGAAGTGTAAGTCCCACCGTCGTCGTTCGTGGGAGCGGGAGAGATCCCCTTCCTCGGACAGTCAACTTTTGACTTCGGTCGAGGTTGCGGCTAAGGCCACTGGCTTCACGGTGTCCCCGTCGGGTCAGCCAGCCGAGACACCCGCCGACACGGTCGAGGTTTTCTCAACCATTGGATGGGCTGTCGACTGGAGAAGCCGACAGCCCTTCTTCACCAGTTCCCCCGGTGGAAACTGAGGACTTGCCTGCGCCTCCTGTGCCGGAGTCCCCGGTTAAGGCTCCCGAGCCGAGGGAGGAATGGGTTTGCCCCGCTCCCTCCCAGACCCACTCTCGGAAACACAGACGGTCTCGGCACCGAGGGAAGTGGCAGCGCTGCTCGTCCTCGTCTTCCTCCTCCTCAGAGGAAAGGGTTCGGCGCAAATTGCTTCGATGCTATGAGGACTTAATGTGGCAGCAGCTCCTTCTGACTGGGAACAAGCAGGCGCCGTCGCCTTCCCCGGCCATTAAGTGGCTGTCACCTGAAAGGCTGAAACAGCCCCTCGCGGTTGTCAAGGAGCCCAAACCTGCACCGGTTGTTCGGCCAAAACCAGCTGCCCCACTGATTATGGTGGAACCCCCGCCTCCACAACCTAAATCTGGGGCTCCGACCAAGGATTCTCGGTTGGGTGCTCCGACCAAGGATTCTCGGTTGGGTCAGGGTCTGCTCCACCGGTTGTCGGTCAACCTCACTCCCGACCGTCCTCGGCAGGTGAAGGGTGGCTCAGGCCCATGACATCTATTCGCAGACTCCTCTGAGTCTAATGACGACTCTTCCCTGTTCTCCAGGCCCCTTGACCTGGAGCCCTCCAAGGGACAGTCAATGGTGAGAGCCCATCCTCGTTCATGGGTTTGCTTTGGCTCATCTCAGAGTCTACTGGGATGCAGTTTGAGCCCGTATCCAAGCAGGCCAAGTATCCCCTCACAGAGATACTGGACTGAGGGGATTCTCCCACGGAGGCCTTTCCGGTGGCTGAAGCCATTGGTGGCCCAGCCTTGGAGTTATGGCAGCGGCCGGCTTCTTGTCCTGCTCCTTCGGCCAGGATGGCCAGGAAGTACGCGATCCCCACCGGGTCACTGTCTGGTTTTTCGGAGCACCCCTCTGCGGAGGGGTTGGTTACCGATAGTGTTTGCCGGCGTTCCGGGAACACCAGGGACGTGGACAAGCCCCCCAACAGAGAGTCCAAAAAGCTGGACTACACTGGGCGTAAAGGGTACGCTGCGTCCTCCCTCGGCCTCCGTCAGGCCAGTTCGGCCGTACTAATGGCGCACTTCTCCCACGCCCTTAACGGGTTCCTTGGATGAGGTGATCCCTTGTCTCCCAGCTGACCTCCAGACTATGGTCAAGCAGGTGCGGGATCAGGGAAGGGCAGTGGTGAAACAGCAGCTCCAAATGGCTCTCGATAGTGGACACTCCTGTGCCTGGTAAGTAGCGGCCGCAGTGGCCATGCACCGCAGAGCTTGGCTGCGGATTTCCACCTTCACGGGGGATACCCAGCACAAGCTGGCAGACGTCTCCTTCCTAGGTACCGACTTGTTCGGGCCTGGGGTGGAAGGCCACCTCCAGAGAATTGAGAAGTACAGTGCTACCCTGGACTCTGTCACATCTGTCCAAAAGGACAAAGGCCGCCGGCAGCAGCATAAGCCCTTTCGCCCTTCTGCCCCTGTGGCACGTCCGGTCCAGCAACACCAGCATCAGGACCAGCAGGCTTGCAATTGGCACCCCAAAGCCAAGCCTGCAGCTTCCTCCAGCAGGAAGCTTCGAGGAAAAGGCCCAGGAGGTCCCTCGGCCGGTCCTTCCTCCAAGCCTGCCCAGTGACGGGTTGAGGGGTGTCGCCCCCAGTCGCATTGCTTCTCCCTGGGTTTCCCCCCGTGGGGGGGCGGCTCCGCCACTTTCTTTCTGCCTGGTCCGCTATCACCACGGACCACTGGGTGTTGGAAGTGCTAGGAAGGGGTCTGCCTCTGGAGTTCGAGCAGGCCCGGCCCTTCCGAGCCGTCGCTTCACAGGGGGCTACGGGGTCCGCAACCTCTCTGTCGGTCCGTCGAGCCGACGTTGCCCTGCTCCTACAGAAGGAGGTGATCAGGAAGGTGGCAGATCCTCCACCAGACCCAGGGTTTGTGTCCAGGTACTTCCTGGTCCCGAAACGGACGGGAGGCTGGCGCCGTATTGTAGACCTGCACGACCTGAACAGGTTCTTAAGGTCTCGAGCCTTCAGGATGGTCACTCTGGCTCAGATCATTCCATCCTTGGAACGAGGCATGTGGTTCTGTTCTCTGGACCTCCAGGACGCATTCTTTCACGTCCTGATCCGTCCATCCCACCAGCGATTCCTCCACTTCAGAGCAGAGGGGTCCCTTTGCGAGTTCTGGGCCATGCCCTTCGGCCTTTCTCTAGCTCCCAGGGTCTTCACCAAATGCATGTCAGCGGTGACAGCATTCCTGTGGCGCCGAAGCGTCCGGGTGTACCCTTACCTGGACAACTGACTGATTGTGGCCTCCTCCAGACAGGAGGTGAAGCGGTCCAGAGATCTGGCCCTCCAGGTTTGCTCTCAGGTTGGCCTCCTCATCAACGAGGCCAAGTCGGAACTCGTGCCAAAGCAGGCGATCCAGTTCATCGGGGCAGAGCTTGACACTGTGCGAGCCAGAGCACGGCTCCCGGCGGACAGGGCCGAGGTTCTTTCCCCCTTTGCCCAGTCATTTCAGGTTGGGCAATTGCGCCCTGCCCGGGACTTCCTGCGCCTCCTGGGCCTCATGGCGGCCTGCACCAGAGTCGTCCGTTGGGCCTGCTGGTACATGTGTCCCCTTCAATGGGGACTGGCCAGCCAGTGGTCACAGCACTTCGATCCGCTGGATCAGCTGGTGACAGTGACCCAGGGGATGTGGATCATTCTCCAGTGGTGGACCGTTCCAGCACATCTGCAGGAGGGCATCCCGTTTGTCTGCCCCGAGCCGACTGTCTCTCTATCGAGCGATGCCTCTCTGATGGGTTGGGGTGCCCATGTGGGGGAGCACAGAGCGCGACGTCTGGTCCCCGGGAGTCGATGCCATATCAACCTGCTGGAGCTTTCGAGCTGTCTAGCCCTCACCGCCTTCGCTCTGTTTCTACGGGGTCTAGTGGTTCCGGTCCAGACTGACAATACCACGACCATGTACTACCTAAACCGCCAGGGCGGGATGCGCTCCATGCCTCTGTGCAGGGGAGCTCTCCGCATTTGGTCTCATGTGCGCAGCCTGGAGGCGGATCTCCTCGCCATTCATGTGGCAGGGGCCTCCAACGCCCTAAGCCGATAGGGGCTGTGTCTCACGAGTGGTCTCTCCTGCCGGAGGTAGTACAAGATCTATTGTCCCACTGGGGCATGCCTCAGGTGGACCTGTTTGCCTCCAGGGAGAATGCGAAGCTGAGACTTTCATGCCCGCCCTCCTCAGCAGGGCTCGCTGCAGGGGGATGCCTTCTCGAGGCTGTGGACCCCGGGCCTCTTCTGCGCTTTCCCCATTTCTCTTGATTCACAAGGTGCTTCCCAAGGCAAGGAGGGACAAGGCACATCCGATTCTGGTTGCCCCAGACTGGCCCCGCCAGTTTTGGTACCCAGATCTCCTCAGCCTCAGCTCCAGGCTCCCGAGGCAGCTTCCAGCTCGTCTGGACCTGCTCTCGGTCAATCAGGGGAAGGTGTTCCATCTGGACCTTCAATCCCTGCACCTGACGGCCTGGTTCCTGAGCGGCTAGAGTTCCAGGCCTTGGGTCTTTCCGACGAGGTCCTCAATGTGGTTGAGGCGTCCCGTAAGGAGTCGACCAGGAAATGCTTTGCCTTCAAATGGAAGAGATTTTCCATTTGGGTCAGGGCAAAGGCTTGGACCCTTCCTCCTGTTCTTTGGCAAGCATTTTGGACTATTTATGGTCTTTTTCTAGTCAAGGGGTTAGGTCGACGACCCTAAAGGTGCACCTGGCAGCCATCTCTGCTTACCGGGCGCGGGCCAGGGAGCAGTCGGTGGCACAGGAGAAGGTGGTCTGGCGCTTTTTCAAAGTATTGATCACATTTCCCTCCAGTGCAGAACCTCCACCTCCGTGGATTTACTGCTGGTAGCTGGCAAGCTCATGGGCAAGCCATTCAACCAATGCACAGGTGTGAATCTCTCACCTGTCGTGGAAGACCGCCTTCTTGGTGGCTATCACGTCAGCCAGAAGGATGGGAGAACTCCAGGCGCTCTGCATTGAGTCTCCTTACCTGGTCTTCCACAGGGACAAGGTTGTCCTGCGCCCCCACCCGAAATTCCTTCCGAAGGTGGTGTCGGAGTTTCACCTTAACCAGGTGTTGACTCTGCCGGTGTTCTACCCCCATCACACCTCGGAGGCCGAATACAGGCTCCATACTTTGGACCCTAGAAGGGCGCTCGCTTATTATAAGGAGCGCACGGCTGAAATTCGGGGAGAGGTTCGCCAGCTGTTCGTCACCTATGCTGAAGCCGCACCTGGCAGACCTGCAGCCAAGCGGACGATAGGCAGGTGGGTCACCTCCTGCATAGATCTCTGCTATAGGTTGGCGGGCATGGAGCCTCCCAGAGGGATAAGAGCTCATTCTACCCGGCCATACTGTTGCATCGGTGGCTGCTTCCAGGGACATCCCTATCCAGGAAATCTGCAGGGCTGCTACCTGGAAGCCAGCACACACCTTTATTACCCTACCACATCAACCTTGAGTCACCGGGATGCTGGTTTTGGGGCTTCGGTTCTCCAGTTTCTATTTCCTAAGGAGGTGGTGTGCACCTTGCCTCCCTCCTCCCGGAGAACTGCTAGGAGTCTGCCAATAAGTGTGGATGAACAACATATCCATGTCCCTAGAAATACAGGTTACTCACCTGTAACAGGAGTTCTAGGAATGGTATGTTGTTCATCCACACTCACCCACCCACCTCCCTGGCTTCCGACGCACAACCTGAGCTTCCAGCGGGCCAGATCTGGCGTCATGGGGCGGAGCCGAGAGTTTTACCACCCTTGTGGGTGGGAGGAGCCAGCTTGAAGACCTTCCGGTAAGATTTAAAGCGGCAAGGATACCTGCCAATAAGTGTGGATGAACAACATATACCATTCCTAGAACTCCTGTTACAGGTGAGTAACCTGTATTTCCTGCACATTACTTGCAAGTTTATACAGAGTGGATTTCATGGCGAGCAAATAAAATATGTTAAAAGCATTTTAAAAACACTGTAGTTGATCTTTAAATCAGACTGTGCACTTACCAGTGTATTATCCTGAGCAGTCTAATCAAGGGAAGGCAATTCTGCACACTCTGGATGTGCACAGAATTTTGTTTTACTACGTGACTGTGACAAAGTCGGTCTGAAAAACGGATCAGATTTTGTTTCTTTCGTGCCCAAAATGGAGGGCGCAGCCATTTCAACAGTGTTTATCTAAAGTGGTTAGCAAACTGCATTCTCCTTTGCTATCAGAAGTATAACAGACCCTTTCCGGGGGAGATCAAAGGACGTTCAACCAGAGACATGGCTGTATCTGCTGCTCGTTTCACAAATGTTTCTGCCACAGACATTTGCGCAGCAGCCACTTGGAGCTCTGTCCACACCTTCACTAAGCATTACTGCCTGAACATTGCCTCTGGACGCAGGGCAGGCTTTGGACTGGCCGTCCTTCATGGACTCCTGTCTTAATTTCCTGCCTACTGCAGACCTTTATCCTGCCTCCCGTATTCAGTCTCTGCTTGACTTACACTGTTTGGGACTCTGTCAGCATGGTGATTGCCTACTGCAGGAGCCCTCTCGAAGTTAGATAGTACAGTTGTGTAAGAACTTACTAACATAGTAAAATGCCAGCAGAATAGGCCTAACGGTCTTTCATGGCTGCTCGTTTGGTCAGCTCCCACCCTGGGTGCTGACCTTGCTGCCCCCCTCGCCTTCTCTGGCTTCTCCCTTCCCAGTTTCGGATATTCTCGCTGCATTGGATTTTGCTTCCAGAACCCTTCCCCTGTACCTGTCCCACCCCCCCCTTGAACCCCTCCACCGTCTCTGCCTCCACCAGCCCCCTAGGTAGCGTATTCCATGGCTCCACCACCCTCTCAGTGAAGTAGCACCTTCTCCTTTCTCCCCTGAATCTTCCCCCCTCCAGCTTCCACCCATGCCCTCTGGTGGCCCCCTCCTCCTTCCTTCGAAGCACCCTGACTGTTCCTCCCCTATTTACTCCCTTCATGTACCTGAAGACCTCTTTCATGTCCCCCTGGTCCCTTCTCTCTTCCAATGTGTCCCTCTTTAAGTGTGGCCTCCAAAACTGCACGCAGTACTCAAGGTGCGGCCTCATCAAGCAGTATACAGAGGGAGTATCACTTCCCTCCTTCTGGAGGTGATCCCCCTTGCGATGTATCCCAGCATCCTGTTGGCCTTGGCTGCTGCCCTCCTACAAGTCTCAGAGTTGTTCACCTTGACATCCACCGCCACCCCCAGGTCCCTCTCAGCCATCAAGACTTGTGTAGCTCTCCAGGGTGTACACTTGGCCCGGGTTTCGCCCCAGGTGGAGTACCTTGCATTTCCCTGCATTGAACCTCAGCTTCCACTTTCTAAACCATCTTTCCAGAGCCTCCAGGTCCCCCTGTAGAGCCACCCTCCCCATCCACCACCGCCCCCAGTTTTGAGTCATCCGCAAAGAGACTCATCTCACTCCTGATTTCTGTCCTTATGTCAGAGACGTAGGCGTTGACCTGGAGGGGCCCAAGGACTGATCCCTGTGGGACCCCACTAATGATCCTCCTTGGGGATGAGACTATCCTCGCTAACCACGACCCTCTGGGTCCGGGTCCTGAGCCAATTGCCATGCATCTGATCATCTGTTCCCACCCCATTTCTCCCAGCTTATCCAACAGGCCCACGTGAGGAACAGAGTCAAATGCCTTGCTGAAGTCTAGAAAGAGGACGTCCACTGGTCTACCCAGGTCCAAGGCACTCGTCACCCAGTCATAGAACTCCACAAGGTTTGTCTGACGTGATTTCCCCAGGACGAATCCATGCTGTCTATCGTCCAGGCACCCTGACTTTTCAGGTCCCCAACCTCTCCTTGACAATGCCCTCCATCACCCTGCCCACCACCGATGTCCGGCTGACAGGCCTGTAGTTCTTGCCACCTCCTTGATCCCTCTTGTGGATAGGCACTATATGCACCACCTTCCAGTCCTGGGGCACCCACCCTGTCCTCAGAGAGATGGTGAAAAGCTCCGCCAGGGGTTTTGCCAGGACATCCTCAAGTTCCTTAAGCACTCTGGGATGTAATTTATCCGGCCCCGGTGCTTTCTTCGTCTTAAGGGAACTGAGGGCTTCCCTCACTCTCTCTGCTGTGATTTCCACTTCCGATGCCTCTTCTCCCTGCTTAACCCTCCCCACTCCTGCCAGTGATGCCTCCCCCTCTCCCCAGACCCTCGGTAAGGGCCCCCCCCTCAGTATCTCTGTCTCCTCCCATGTATGATGCAGCACCCCCATTTTCCTTGGTGAAAACTGAGGTGAAGTACTCATTTAGTACCTCAGCCTGCTCCCCTGGGTCTTGTGCCCATCTCTCCCCTGATTTAATCCTGCTAATCTGCCCCTTCACCCTTCGTTTTTCCCCAATGTATCTAAAGAACCCCTTGTTCCCTCTCCATTTCCCTGGCCAGGTTCTGCTCCTTCCTTGCCTTAGCCGCCTCACCACCCTAGTGGCCCTTCTAGCCATCAGCTGATACTCCCCCATCCTTTCACTCCTTGAGCACTTGAATTGCCTATAGGCTGCCTTCTTTCCCTCAAGACCACCTCCTGGACCTCCCTGGTCCACGAGCAGGGTTTCAGGCCCCACCGCATTGCCTTACTCTTGCACAGGTGCTGGTAGCATCCTGCACCCCTCTCCTGATGATTTCCCACCTACTATCAGCATCCATGTCTGACCCAATCACATCCAAATGCTCCTTAAGGATCCTTCCCATTTCCTTAAAATCCGTCCCCCTGAAGTAAGTTACCTCCGTCTTTGTGCAGCCTTCTAGCCCTCCTAGGTCCAGGCAGAACCAGACCGTGGCATGGTCACTCCCTGCCAGTGGGTCCCTTACCTCCAGGCCCCCAATCTGGTCACTGTCTGCCAGGACCACATCCAGTACCCACGCCTCCATGGTCGGTTCCCCCACCTGCTGAGTTAGGAACGCGTACCATAACAGATGTGCGAGAGAGGCTCTTACAGTAGGCAAGGTTTTCCCTCCCTCCTTCCTTCCTTGCTCCAGCTCTTTCTCCTTTTTCCCTCAGCCTTATTCATGACTCCAGGAGCCCACTCCTTCTCGTGTCATACATGTCACAGGTCTCTGGTGTGAGAACTGAAGTGGGCTTGGGGGACTGCCCACTGTAGGCCGTTGGGCCGATGCCGGTCACGTGACTGGTGGGCGGTCTCTTGCCGAACATTGTTAACTAAGTTTTCTGTATGGTCCTAGCATCTGGCTGCTCAGTCCTTATGTGATTGCCTATTGCAGAACCTCTGTCGAAGATCTACTGTTACAGAACGTTCTTGCATAACTGTGCTTTCTAGGGACATGGATATGTTGTTTATCCACACTTATTGGCAGGTATCCTTGCCGCTTTAAATCTTGCCGGAAGGTCTTCAAGCTGGCTCCTCCCACCCACCCGGGTGGTATAACTCTCGGCTCCGCCCCATGACGCCAGATCTTCCTTACCGCTTGGAAGCTCGGGTTCCCTCCTTAACGCTCTGCGTTTGAGACTGGTTCTTATTTCTTCCGCTTTATGATTGAAAGTTTTACAAAGACTTAGCCATCGATCCCCGCGGCTGCGATGGCCAAATCGACTCTCGTTTTGGAGATGCCCCTCGCGGGCAGAAGATGTCTCGGACGGATCCACACCCACGTGTGTTCACTGTTTAGGCCTTGAGCACGACCCGCAGGACTGCGACTTGTGCTCTTCCTTTTTCGCCCATTGCCTCGAAGACCGGTATGCCTCGATTGCAACTGGGCCGCCCCGAAGCGCTTCTCCGTGAAGTCTAAGGAGGCCCGGTCGGCGGTGTCCGGTGGCGGGCTCGGCGGATCAGCTCGAGCAGATGATCGCCCTCGAAGAGGAGGCGGCGCAGGCCGTATCTTCCTCGGCCGCGGCATTTATCCCGCTCTCTCTGGGTTCTTCCTACACAGCTTCCTTTAAGGAGCTTTGTCTGTCCCTGTCCACTAAGGGAGAAGGGCCAACGTCTGCTGGACCTTTTTCTCGGTCCAAAAAGAGGGACAAGGGTAATCCTCCGTCTGACGCCTTGGGAGCGGAAAGGTCCCTCCCGAGTCGCCGACCGCCGACTTCGCCACTGGTCTCACGGTGTCCCCGCCAGGTCAGTTGACTGAGACCCCGCCGACGCAGTCGAGATTTTTCTCGATCCGTTGGACGGGTTGTCGCTTATAGAAGCTGAGACTCCCTCTCCCGGTTCCCGGAGTTAGAATCCTGGGCTTGCCTGTGCCCGGTTCCGGACTCGGATGAACCCTCCGAGCCGAAGGAGTGCCGGTTCCTGCCGACACTTCCCGCACCGACCTCGGAAAAGCCGAGGCTCGGTCCGGTCTCGACCTCTTCAAGTCCAGCCGATCCCTGGGCCATAGGCGGTTGAGTCTCAGCACCGCGGTGCTGGCGTCAGCGCTGGCCCTCCTCCCTGGACGCAGGGAGGCTTCGGGCGGTTATGTCGACGGTACGAGGACCTCATGTGGCAACAGTTCCTCCTGACCGGGAATAAGCCGACGCAGTCGCCTTCCCCGGCCATTAAGTGGCTGTCACCGGAGCGGCTGACACAACTCCTCGACTTACCCGAGGAGCCTGTACCCAGGCCGGTTGTTCGGCCAAAACCAGCTGCTCCATCGATTCCGGTGGAACCTCCGCCCACAGCCACTATTTGGGGCTCCGACCAGGATTCTCGGCTCGGCTAAGGGTCACCCCATAGGTTGTCTGTTACCTCACTCCCGACCGACCCCGGCAGGTAGAGGGTGGCTCAGGCCAGAGGCAGCTCTTCGAGGACCTCGTCAGAGTCCGAGGATAATCCTCCTTTTCTCCAAGCGACTGACTGGAGTCCTCAGGAGGACAGTCAATGGACGAGCAGCCCGTCCTTCCTAGGACTGCTTCGCTCATCTCGGAGTCCACCGATGAAGCTCGAACCCTTTCCAAACGGGCCAGGTATCCCCCACGGAGATTCTGGACCGAGGATTCTCCAACGGAGGCCTTTCCGGTGGCCGAGGCCAGCAGTGGGTCCGCCTGAGCTTTGGCAGCGCCTGCTTCCTGCCCTGCGCCTCGCCAGGATGGCTAGAAGTATGCGTCCCTACCGGTTCCCTGTCCGTTGGAGCACCCTCTGCTGAGGGGTTGGTTACTGACAGCTTTCTCCATGGTCATAACGCCAGGATGTGGACAAACCTTCCGACAAGGAATCCAAGAAATTGGATTATGTCGGGCGACAAGTCTCATGCTGCGCCTTCTCGGCCTCGCCAGGCCAGTTTGGCCGCCCTCATGGCACATTTTCTCATGCCCTGTTGGGCCCTGGATGAGGTCATCCTCATCTTCCCGCTGGATCTGCAGACTACGGTCAAGCAGGTGCGGGACCAGGGCAGGGCAGTGGCCAAACAGCAGCTCCAGACTGCTTTAGATATTGGGACTCGTGGTGCCAGGTCGGTGGCGGTCGTGAGTTGCTATGCGTCGGAAGGGTTTGGCTGGAGGATATCCACCTTACTGGATACCCAGCACAAGTTGGCGGATGTTCCTTTTGGGGACTGACCTCTTCGGCCCTGGGGTGGAAGGTCACCTAGAGGATTGAGAAGTCCAATGCTACCTTGACTCTGTCTTTCCGGCTCAGAAGGACAAAGGCCGCAAACCACAGCCTAAGTCCTCTTTGGCTCTCTGCGCCCGCGCGCGCCTGCCCAGCAACGCCAGGGGCCAGCAGGCTCGGCCTTTACATCCCAAACCCAAGCCACCGGGCTTCCTCTAACAGGAGGCAGGGAGAAAGGCCCAGGAGGTCCCCTGCCGGTCCCTCCTCTAAGCCTGCCTAGTGACGGCTGAGGGCGCCACCCCACCCCGCCACCTCCCCTGGTTCCCTCGTGGGGACGGCCCACACTTCCTTTCCGCCTGGTCCGCTAGCCTCCGGACAGGTGGGTTCTGAGGTGGTGGAGTGCCTGCCCTGAATTGAGCAGGCCCCACCCTTCAGAGCCGCCGCACTGGGGCCGTCCGTAGTTCACTGTCGCCCTGCCGAGCCGACATCGCCTCTCCCCAAAGGAGGTGATCAGGTGGTAGCGGACCCCTCAGACCCAGGGTTTGTGTCCAGGTACTTCCTGGTTCGAACGGACGGGGTTGGAGTTCCATTCTCCCATCCACAGGACCTAAACAAGTTCCTAAGGTTCTCAACCTCAGGATGGTCACCTGGCTCAGATAATACCATCTCTGGAACGCCGGGGCGTGGTGGTTCTGCTCTCTGGACTTGCAGGACGCTGCTTTCACGTCCCCATCCGTCTGCCTCACCAGAGATTCCTTCGCCCCGAGCGGAAGGATCCTTTTCGAAAGTTCCGAGCCATGCCCTTCGGCTTGTCTCCAGCTCCCAGGGTCTTCACCAAATGCATGGCAGTGGTGACAGCATCTCATGGCGCCCGAGTCCGGGTGTACCCTTACCTGGACGACTGGCTGATAGCAGCTCCTCCAGACAGAGGTGGAGCTGTCCAGATCTGGCCTCCAGGTCTGCTTTCAGCTGGGCCTCCTTATCAACGAAGCCAAGTCGGAACTCGAGCCAAGCAGGCGATTCTGTTCATCGGGCGCAGCCTCGACTCTCTTCGAGCCAGAGCGCGGCCCAGGGTGACAGGGCCGAGGTTCTTCCTCCTTGCCCAATCATTTCTGGTCGATCAATTGCGCCCCTGCCCGGGACTTCCTGCGCCCTGGGTCTCATGGCGCCTGCACCAGCGTGGTCCGCTGGAGCCTGCTGGAACATGCGCCCCTTCAGTGGGACTGGCCAGTCAGTGGTCACAACGCTGCATCCTTGACCAGCTTGGTCGGTGACATAGATGTGGAACGCCTCCAGTGGTGGATCGCTCCAGGTCATTTGCAGGAGGGCATCCCTCGCCCGCCCTTCGAGCCGACGGTCCCCATCGATCGATGCCTCTCTGATGGGTTGGGGTGCCCATCTGGGGAACATCGGCTCACGGCCTCTGGTCCTCGCTGAGTCCCGATGCCACATCAACCTGCTGGAGCTCCGAGCGTCCGCCTAGCTTCTCACCGCCTTTGCCTGCTCTCCTCCGTCAAGTGGTCCCAGTACAGACGGACAACACCACCACCATGTATTTATCTAAACCGCCAGGGCGGACGCGCCCATGCTTCTATGCAAGGAAGCTCTCCGCATTTGGTCACTGCGCAGCCTGGAGGCGGATCTCCAGCCATTCATGTGGCAGGAGCCCAACACCCTGGCCGATGCCCAAGCCGATAGGTTGCATCCCACGAGTGGTCTCTCCTGCCGGAGGTAGTACAGCATCTGTTCTCCCATTGGGGCACACCCTCAGGTGGACCTGTTTGCCTCAGGAGAACGCAGGCTGAGGCTGTTCCATGCCCGCCTCAGCAGGGCTCGCTGCAGGGGATGCCTTCTGAGGCAGTGGACCCTGAGTCTTTCACGCCTTTCCATTTCCTTGATCCACAAGGTGCTTCCTGCCACAGGAGGGACAAGGCGAGGTGATTCTGATAGCCCCAGACTGGCCTCGCCAGTTCTGGTACCCAGATCTCCTCAGTCTCAGCTCCAGGACTCGCGGCGGCTTCCAGCTCGCCTGGACCTGCTCTCAGTCAATCAGGGAAGGTGTTTCATCCGGACCTTCAATCCTGCACCTGACGGCCTGGTTCCTGGAGCTACAGAGTTCCAGGCCTTGGGTCTTTTTCCCGACGAGGTCCTCAATGTAGTTGGAGGCGGCCCTGTATGAGTCGTACTCCAGAAAATGTTATGCCTTCAAATGGAAAAGGTTTTCCATTTGGTGTCAGGCAAGGGCTTGGACACCCTCCTGTTCCTTGGCAAGCATCTTGACTATTTATGGTCCTTTCTAATCAAGGGCTTAGTCGACCACCATGGGTGCACTGGCGCCATCTGCCACCGGGCGCGGCCGGAAGCAGTCGGGCGCAGGAGAAGGTGGTCTGTGCTTTTTCAAAGGCCTTGATCACATTTCCTCCGGTGCAGAAACCCCACCTCCGTGATCTATTGCTGGTACTGGCAAAGCCTCTCATAGGCGTTTACCCGAACTATGCACAGTGTGCTCTCTCACCTGTCGTGGAAGACCGCCTTCTTGTGGCTACTCACGCCAGCTAGAAGGATGGGAGAGCTCCAGGCGCTTCCATCGAGTCTCCTTACCTGGTCTCTCCACAGGGACAGAAGTTCCTGCGCCCCACCCAAATTCCTTCCGAAGGTGGTGTCGGAGTTTCACCTCAACCAGGTGTTGACTCTGCCGGTGTTCTACCCCCAATCACACCTTGGAGGCCGAATATAGGCTCCATACTTTGGACCCTAGAAGGGCCGCTTATTACAAAGAGCGCACGGCTGAAATTGGGAGAGGTTCGCCAGCTGTTTGTCACCTACGCTGAAGCCGCATCTGGCAGACCTGCAGCCAAGCGGACATAAGCAGGTGGGTCACCTCCTGCATAGATCTCTGTTATAAGTTGGCGGCATGGAGCTCCCAGAGGATAAGAGCTCATTCTCACCCGCCATATTGTTGCAACGGTGGCTGCTTCCAGGGACGCCCTATCCAGGAAATCTGCAGGGCTGCTACCTGGAAGTCAGCACACACCTCATTACCCATTACCACATCGACCTTGAGTCACGCGGATGCTGGTTTTGGGGCCTCGGTTTTCCAGCTCTCTTCCCAAGTAAGTATTGGGGTGTGTTGTTGCCTCCTCCCGGAGAACTGCTAGGAGTCTGCCAATAAGTGTGATGAACAACATATCCATGTCCTAGAATAGAGTTATCGTGTGTCAGAAAGTTCAGGAATGGTATATGCTGTTCATCCACACGACTCCACCTGACCTCCCGGCTCGACGCACAACCTGAGCTTTCCAGCGGCCAGATCTGGCCATGGGCGGAGCCGAGAGTTATACCACCCGGGTGGGTGGGAGGAGCCAGCTTGAAGACCTTCCGGCAAGATTTAAAGCGGCAAGGATACCTGCCAATAAGTGTGGATGAACAACATATACCATTCCTAGAACTCCTGTTACAGGTGAGTAACCTGTATTTCTCAACAGTCTGCCTCTCCAGGCCTTTTATGCCAACATATGTAGATACAGCAGAGATAGAGATACGTATTGGGTAAGAAAATCCTATTCTGCCATTGGTGCGAACACATCACTTGACCATGCATTCCCCCATGACCACATGCCTGCACCTTGTATTCTTTTATATAGTCATTTTGTACCCATTTTAAAATAGTGATAATACATTTCAGGGTGTGCAATTGTGGTCTTAATATACACATGGCTTGGGTGGTTGAAGGCATTGGACATTGCCTTATACATTCAAACACCATGAAGTCTTGCTATATTAGGACCATTGCAGTCATTCCCCCAGTCTTGAACTGCCCCGGAGAGGAAACAGTTAACTCCAGAGTGATCTGGAGTTCCACAGCGCGAGGGCGCTGTTCAAAGCTCTATCTGGCCAGTTTCAAATGAAACTGCCAGATTCTTTACTCCGCTTCACTGAACAGTCGCTCCGGATATCAGCTCCTTCAGCTCGGTTCATTTCGCATGTTCAAGCGAGTATTTTCGGTTCATTGAACCGGCAATAAGTATTTATTTTACCGCATTTCATTAAAAAGCTCTATCTGGTAAACCGTAAGTACAGAAATTAAGTCTGTGTGGAAAGTCATTATCGGTTCGTTTTGAACCGATGGTTGGTTGAAATACATGTTTTAAACTGTTTAGTTGGCTTTTAGAGTGCGGTTCTCGGGTTCTTATCGGTTCTAAAAAACCTAACTTTTATTGGGGTTTTTCAAATACCCGTGACACGTTAGAACCCGATATGGGTGTCTTGCCTGGCACTGCCATCAGGGCAAGTTTTTGGTTAGGCTGGCATTATGTCTGAGAAACCCAAAAGAAAACCGGCCCACTGGGTTTCAACATCAGGATGTTCTGTGGAAGCCTTGCCAAGGCTGACCCACACACCACTTGTGTTTATTGTCTGGGGCTGACCACCTCCTGTCAGACTGCCAGGTGTGAAAATTTCCTGCAGCCACCCTGGAAAGAGATTGGGCCGCTCAGGAACGAGGAGGCCAAAAGTCCGGCTGACCTCGATGGCCTGCCCGGTCCAGTACCCACTAGACCAGAGGAGTGCCCTCTGACCAGGGCGAGACTTCCTCGGGCAAAGGAAGGCTGGTTCAGAGGAACCAGTCCCAGCAAAAAGACAAGAAATCAGCAGGTCTGGAGTACAAATTGTCTCTCCCAACTGCTGCAGAGATAGCTAAAGCCATTCAGATTGTCCAGTCTTTGTCTCAGGCTGTCAGGCCCCTGCATCTGGGAAAAGGGTGGCTCGCTCAGTCTCAGTGGTTCAGGATTATGATGTTGAGGATTTTATGAACCACATGAGGGGAGGAGGATTTTGATCAGTATGTTTGTGATTGGGAAGGTCTGACGTGGTCCATTGAACCGACATCTCTCCAGATAGACCTTAGAATCTCCCCATGCTGTCTGAGTCCCCTTCTCTGTTTATGTTTTACAAAAGGTGGCAGAAACCCTCCAGCTTCCTTTAGAAGAGGCTGTGGATGAGCAAGAGGAGCCTGATTATGTGGAAATGATGATATTCCAGAGACTAGGAGGTTGTCTATTCCTTTGCATAAGTCATTTAGGAAGCAAACAACAAAGATTTTAAAATCCTCATTCTGTCCCTCCTGTAGATAAAAAATGGACAGAAGGTATACTTTGTCAGGCTCGGATACAGACTTCCTCACTGACCAGTGTAGTCATGTAGGTGTGGTACAAGCTGCAGCCTGTGACATAATTATTCCCTGGCCTCACATCCTCCTGACAAGGATTCCAGGAAGATTGATGCCATGCTAAAAAGCAATATATGGCAGCTTCTTTTGGGACTCAGGCAGCTAATTATATGGCTTATGTTGCTAGATATCAGAAATCTAGATGGGACACTATATTGCAGTTATTGCTATGCTCCAGGGCCAGCTGGCTAGTGAGTTGGAACAAGTGGCTGCTGATGGCATTGAAGCCTCTAAAGTTCAATTTCATACTGCTGTTGATGTTAATGATGTTTCCTCTAGGGTCATGGCCACTCTGTAGTTTCTTCCCAGAGGTTGGCATGGCTCAGATGCACTAATCTGTCCCAAGATACTCAGTCAAAGGCTATGGATTTTCCTGTATCGGAAATTCTCTGTTTGGTGATCAAACAGAAAATTATATGAAAAGATGGATGAATATAGAACTACCTCACAAAGTGCCTAAGTTAAGGAAAGGCATGCCACTCCACAAAGGCATGCCCCCAGGGGCAGGGGTAGGCCTTTCTACAGGCCTTTTTACTAAGCTCAAGCCTCCTCTGCTTTTTCACAGAGGCAGAGGTAGACGGGGCACAGGGAGACAGTCGCCCTCCCCTCAGCCTAAAGCTCCTGCCAAGCAGGCACCCTGATGGGGTGCCCAGGGCCGATTCTCCTGTACCAGTGGGGGCAGGTTGGCTTATTTCAGCTGAACTGGCTGTCCCAACTTTCCGACAGGTGGGTTCTGGAAGTAGTAAGCCAAGGCCTGGTTCTCAGCTTCAAACAGTTCCCAAAGATGAGAGCCAGGCACTTCCACCTCGAAACTCTTCAGAAGCCCTTGCTTTGGAAGCAGAAGTTTCTTCCCTCCTGAATTGCAAAGCAGTGAGGGTTCCCCGCCATCAGGGCAAGGGACTGTACTCAAGATATTTTCTTACTCCCAAAAAGACAGGAGAATGGCGGCCCATCTTAGACTTAAGTTACCTGAACAGACATCTATTAAAGCCAAAGTTCAAAATGTTAACTCTGTAGAATGATTTTGCCCTCCCTGAGGCCAGGGACTGGTTAGCTTCTGGACCTCAGGGACGCCTATTTTCATGTCATGATCAGGCCTTCTCCACCAAGAGTACCTCAGGTTCGAACTGCTCGGGCCACTACCAGTTCAGAGCAATGCCCTTTGGCCCAACCTCGGCGCCAAGGGTATTCACAAAATGTCTAGCTGTGGTAGTGGCTCATTTAAGAACGAGGATTGACTGTGTTTCCCTACCTGGACGACTGGCTACTAGTGGGTCAGTCTCCAGACCAGGTAAAATCTCACTTGCAGGTCACCCAGCAGCTTCTCACTTCCCTGGGTTCCTGCTAACTTACCAAAGTCAGTTCTGGAACCTGTTCAGGTTCTAACTTTCATAGGTGCAGAGTTGAACACAAAGTTAGCCAGGGCATTTCTCCCCTCGGAAAGAGCGGACAGGCTCATTTCCTGGCATCCTCCTTTACCCCTGCGGGTCTCTTGACCAGCAAGGCATTTTCTGCAACTCCTAGGGCACATGGCTGCTTCACAGCTGTCGCAGGGAGCAAGATTTCAGATGAGGGACATTCAGTTCCACTTGAGGTCCTATTGGTCCCAAAGGAGGGACCCCTACCAAATTAGTTCCGTGACCGAAACCCTGATCCTGGCCCTTCAGTGGTGGCAGGATCAAGGCAATCTGTCTCAAGGGTTCCTTTCTACCTGCTTCACACCCCTCACCCTCACCACGGATGCCTCCCTGTTAGGGTGGGCTCACTTGGCGACCTTTCCACTCAAGGAGTGTGGTCCCCCAGGAATCTCTGCCCACATCAATCTTTGGAACTCAGAGCTGTTCTTTTAGCTCTTCAGGCTTTTTCAGCTGTTGTCCAGAACAAAGTAGTTCAAATCAGGACAGACAACACCACAACAATGTGGTACATCAACAAGGGCACTCGGTCATCAGCCTTGTGCACCAAGCAATCAAGTTGTGTCTCTGGCTTACTCCTAAACACCTCCCTGATCGCATCCACCTTCCAGGAAAGGACAATGTCCTGGCGGATGCTCTCAGCAGGATTTCCCAGGGCCATCACGAATGGTCTCTGAACCTCAGGTATTGGGGTCGGTCTTTGCCAGATGGGGTACCCTTCAGATAGATCTCTTCAGAGCCCCAGACAACCATCAACTTCCTCTATTTTGTTGCAGGCCTCCAGTGCTGGGCTCAGTCCCCTGGACGCCTTTCCTGCTGGATTGAAGGGAAATTCTATATGCTTTTCCCTTCCTCTCCTCTTCAGGGTATTGGTGAAAATCAGAACTCAGCCCCGCAAAGTGGTTCTGATCGCTCCAGACTGGGCCAGACAGCCCTGGTATCCTCTTCTCCTGTCCCTGACAATCCACCCTCCCTAACCTTGCCCAGGACCCACGACTGCTGACCTGTGCACAGGGAGAGTGTGGTACCGGACCTCAAATCCCTCCACCTCAAGGCTTGGTTCTTGAGGAATTAGAATTTGCTGATTTACACCTTCTCAAGGGGTCATGGATATTTTAAAGGCTTCTAGGAAGCCTTCCACCAGGGCTACTTACACCCTAAGTGGAAGAGGTTTTCCTTCTGGTGTTCGGAGAACAAATTGTGCCAGAATCTGCTGACCTGGCCACTTTACTGGACCATTTGGCCCATCTAAATTCCCTAGGCCTTAGACCAGCTACCTTGAAGGTTCATATGGCAGCTGTTTCTGCTTTGTTTCCTAAGGAAGCCTGTTTCTCTTTCCTCTCACCCTGTGTTTTCTAAGTTTTTAAGGGTTACTTCATACTAACCTCCCTTTGGAACCAGCCCCTGCCTGGGACCTGAATGTTTGCATTGCTCAGTTAATGCAACCTCCCTTTGAGCCCCTTTCTTCTGCAGATCTCAAGTATTTAACTTGGAAAACTGTTTTCTAGTGGCTATCACTTCTGCCAGACGTATAAGTGAATTGCAAGCCCTTTCGGTGGAAAAGGATTTATTTCTTTTCACAGGGATAAGGTAGTCCTCAGGACTAACAGAAAGTTTTACCCAAAGTGGTTTCAGATTTTCATCTGAACCAGTCCATTTCTCTCCCAGTGTTTTCACTGAGCATCTTCCCGGGTGAGAGGAAACTACAGCCTGGACGTTAAAAGAGCCCTAAGCTACTATGTGAACGTGCACAAGGGTCACAGGTTCAATCCTCCAACTCTTCCTTACCTATGGAGAGGTTGGCAAGGAGACCTGCCACTAAGAGGACAATTGCAAGGTGGATTGTCTCTTGTATCCAGTTCTGTTACCAAAACTAGGTAGGAGCCCCCTCAGGACTGAGGGCCCACTCCACTAGGGTATAGCTGCATCTTACCGCTGCTAGAGATATTCCCATTTGGAAATTTGTCAAGCTGCTACCTGAAAACAGTTCACACCTTTACTAGCATTATTCCCTGGACGCCCAGTCCAGGAGAGATGCTCGCTTTTGCACAGCTGTTCTTCATGAGCCTATTTCCAAGTAGGTTCTGACCCTCCTCCATGGAGGTACTGCTGTGTAATCTGCAATGGTCCTAATATAGCAAGACTTTCATGGTGTTTGAAGAAAAATTACTCACCTTAGTAATTGCTTTTCTTCTCATGGAGTCTTGCTATATTAGAGACAACCCTCCTCCTACCCCTCTCAGAACTCCTACTTGGGTATGGGGTTGGCAAATTAGTGCAAGCACTGTGTCGTGCCATTTTAGTCTCTCTAGTTGGGTTAGGGAACTAGGTATTTCTGTTTTGTTAAGTGGTAGAGGTCCCTCTCTAGACTTGAGTTTTTGGGAGAGGGTCCTATTAGTGCTTGTAAGGAGTGTTCCTAACAATAAATATTGTTGTTGTTATTCTGTGATTGTTCTTATTCTTCTAATGATAGGTAGCCAATGGCTAGTGTAGAGCTTTTCCACACAGACTTGCTATGTTAGTTTAGCTCCGTAAAGAACCTGGCAGTTTCATTTGAAACTGGCCAGATAGAGCTTTGAACAGCCCTCGGCTGTGGAACTCCAGATCACTCTGGAGTTAACTGTTTCCTCTCCGGGGCAGTTCAAGACTGGGGGAATGACTGCAATGGTCCTAATATAGCAAGACTCCATGAGAAGAAAAGCAATTACTAAGGTGAGTAATTTTTTCTTACGGTTCACCTGAGGCATGAGTATGTCAGAACGGGACGGCACAGCCTGTTATGTGTTTATCACTTGCAGACATACATAACACATGCAGGCTGTAACACAAGATGGTGTGCATTCACTGGGAGATAAAGGTACTACTCTGGTGTATCCTGAGGTGAGTGCTTCTAAGCTTCCCAGGGGAGTGCTGCATCTCCCATCAAACACGAACCCTGTCATGTGTTACTGCACTACTGAAATGGCTTGGTATTGAAACTTTTTTGCCAACTTAATTTTCAGAAAAGTTTGGATTTGGACAGCCTAAATACAGTGTTCTAGGGACATGGATATGTTGTTCATCCACACTCATTGGCAGTATCCTTGCCGCTTTAAATCTTGCCGGAAGGTCTTCAAGCTTGCTCCTCCCACCCACCCGGGTGGTATAACTCTCGGCTCCGCCCCATGACGCCTAGATCTTCCTTACCGCTTGGAAGCTCAGGTTCCCTCCTTAACGCTCTCTGCGTTATGCACTGGTTCCTATTTCTCCGTTATGGGATTTAAAATAAAAATTTGCAAAAGACTTCTGTCTTCGATCCTCGCGGCCGCGATGGACAAATCGACTCCGGATTTCGGAGATGCCCATGCGGCAGAAGATGTCTCGACGGATCCAACTCCACGTGTGTCTACTGTTAGGCCTTGAGCACCCACCCGCAGGCTTGCGACCTGTGCTCATTCTTTCTCGGCCCACGCCTCGAAGACCGTGGCCCGATTGCAACTGGCCGCCCCGAGAAGCGCTTTCTCCGTGAAGTCCAAGGAGGCCCTGTTGGCGTGTCTCGCGGCGCGGGTCAGCGGATCAGCTCGAGCGGATGGTCGCCCGCGAGGAGGCGGCGCGGTCGATCTTCCTCGGCCGGCATTTATCCCGCCTCTCTGGGTTCTTCCTACACGCTTTTATGAGCTTTGTCTGTCCCTTCCACTAAAGGAGAAGGGCCTGCGCCTGCTGGACCTTATTCTCGGTCCAAAAAGAGGGACAAGTAAGTCCTCCGTCGACGCTCTTGGGAGCGGGAAAGGTCCTTCCCCGGCCGCCGTCCGCTCGGCTGTCGACTGGCTGCCGCCACTGGCCTCACGGTCACTCGCCAGGTCAGTTGACCGAGACTCACTGATGAAGTCTAGATTTTCTCACCCATTGGACGGGCTGTCGCCTTTAGCAGCGAGATTCCTCTCCCGGTTCCCCGGGAGGAGTTGAGGATCCCGTAGGCTCGTCTGTGCCTCGGTTCGAGCCCTCGGATGGACCTTCCGAGCGAAGGAGTGCGGTTCCGGCGACACCTCCCGCACCGACCCCGAAATTCGGGCTCCTCGTCTCGGTCTCGACCTCGCGGGTCCAGCCGTTCCCACCGCCATAGGCGGTCTCGGTCCGCACGCGGTGGAGCGGCATGCCGCCGTCTCCCTCGCCCTCCTCGGATGAGGGAGGCTTCGGCGAATTACGCCGACGGTACGAGGACCTTGCGTTGCAACAGCTCTCCTGGTCATTGCCGACCGCGCCTTCCCCGCCATTGGCTGTCACCGAACGTCGACACAACCTCGACTTGTCCTAGGGAGCTCATACCCAGGCCGTTGTTCGCCAAACCAGTTGCTCCACCGATTCCGTGGAACCTCCGCCTCCACAGCCACCAGTTGGGGCTCCGACCAAAGGATTCTCGGTCGGCTAAGGGTTTACCCATCGGCTGTCAGTTACCCTCACTCCGACCGACGCTCGGCAGGTGAAGGGTGGCTCAGGCCAGAGGCAGCTCTTCGAGGACTCTTCCGAGTCCGAAGATGATTCCTCCTTCTTCTCCAGCGACTGGACTTGAGTCTTCAGGAGGTCAGTCAATGGACGATAGCCCGTCGTCCTTCCTAGGACTGCTTCGCTCATCTCGGAGTCTACCGGGATGGAGCTCGAACCCGTTCCAAACGGGCCAGGTATCCCTCACGAATTCTGGACCGAGGATTCTCCGACGGAGGCCTTTCCGGTGGCCGAGGCCATAGTGGGTCCGGCACTGGAACTTTGGCAGCGCCCTGCTTCCTGCCCTCGCCTTCGGCCAGGATGGCCAGGAAGTATGCGGTCCCTACCGGTTCCTTGTCCGGTTTTGTGACACCCCTCTGCTGAGGGGTTGGTTACCGACAGCGTTTTCGGGCGCCCGTCAACGCCAGGGATGTGGACAAACCTCCTGACAAGAGTCCAAGAAATTGGACTCGTCGGCGAAAAGTCTGCGTCCTCTCTCGGCCTTCGTCAGGCCAGTTCGGCCGTCCTCATGGCACATTTTTCTCATGCCCTGTTGGGCTCCCTGGATGAGGTCATCCCTCATCTTCCCGCCGATCTGCAGACTACGGTTAAGCAGGTGCGGGACCAGGGCAGGGCAGTGGCCAAACAGCAGCTCCAGACTGCTTTGGATATAGGGGACTCATGTGCCAGATCGGTGGCGGCCGCGAGTGGCTATCGTCCGGCGGGCTTGGCTGGGGATATCCACCTTTACTCGGATACCCAGCACAAGTTGGCGGATGTTCCCTTTGGGACTGACCTCTTGACCCTGGGGTGGAAGGTCACCTGCAGAGATCGAGAGTCCAATGCCACCTTGGACTCGGTCTCTTCGCTCAGAAGGACAAAGGCGCAAACCACAGCCTAAGCCCTTTCGTCCTTCTGTGCCCTCGGCCTTGACCCAGCAACGTCAGGGCCAGCAGGCTCGGCCTTGGCATCCCAAACCCAAACCTCCGGCTTCCTCAGGAGGCAGGGAGGAAAGGGCCCAGGAGGTCCCTCGGCGGTCCCTCCTCCAAGCCTGCCCAGTGAGCGGGCTGAGGGGTGTCGCCCCATCCCGTCCTGCCACCTGGGTCCCCGGTGGGGCAGCTCCAGCACTTCCGTTCCACCTGGTCCGCTGTTACCACGGACAGGTGGGTCTGAGGTGGTGGAAGAGGCCTGCCTCTGGAATTCGAGCAGGCACCACCCTTCAGAGCCGTCCGCCCTCGGGGCTTGGGATCCCCAGCTCACTGGCGGCTCGTCGAGCCGACATCGCTCTCCTCCTCCAGAAGGAGGTGGTAAGAGAGGTGGTGGACCCTCCTTCAGACCCAGGGTTTGTGTCCAGGTACTTCCTGGTTCCGAAACGGACGGGGGGCTGGCGCCCCATTCTCGACCTGCGACCTAAACAAGTTCCTAAGGTCTCGAACCTTCAGGATGGTCACTCTGGCTCAGATAATACCATCCTTGGAGCGGCGTGTGGTTCTGCTCTCTGACTTGCAGGCACGTTTTTCACGTCCCTATCCGTCCGTCTCACCAGAGATTCCTTCGCTTCCAGCGGAAGGATCTCTCTTGAGTTCAAGCCATGCCCTTGACTTGTCTCCAGCTCCCAGGGTCTTCACCAAATGCATGGCAGTGGTGACAGCATTCCTCTCGGCGCCCGAGGGTCCGGGTGTCCCTTACCTGGACGACTGGCTGATAGCAGCTCCCTCCAGGAAGGAGGCGGAGTGGTCAGAGATCTGGCCCTCCAGGTCTGCTCTCAACTGGGCCTCCTTATCAACGAGGCCAAGTCGGACTCGAGCCAAGCAGGTGATTCTATTCATCGGGCGCAGCTCGACTCTCTTGAGCCAGAGCGCGGCTCGGCGGACAGGGCGAGGTTCTTTCCTCCTTTGCCCGATCATTTCTGGTTGGGCAATTCGCCCTGCCCGGGACTTCCTGCGCCTCCTGGGTCTCATGGCGGCCTGTACCAGCGTGGTCCGTTGGGCCCGCTGGAACATGCGTCCCCTTCAGTGGGGACTGGCCAGCCAGTGGTCACAACGCTGCGATCCCTTGGACCAGCTTGTGTCGGTGACACAGGGGATGTGGAACGCTCTCCAGTGGTGGACCGTTCCAGATCATTTGCAGGAGGGCATCCCGTTCGTCCGCCCCGAGCCGACGGTCTCTCTGTCGACCGATGCCTCTCTGATGGGTTGGGGTGCCCATCTGGGGGAACACCGGGCTCATGGCCTCTGGTCCCCGCGGGAGTCCCGATGCCACATCAACCTGCTGGAGCTCCGAGCGGTCCGCCTAGCCTCACCGCCTTTGCTCCGTTCCTCCGGGGTCAAGTGGTCCGAGTCCAGGACGGACAATACCACGACCATGTACTATCTAAACCGTCTAGGGCGGACGCGCCCATGCTTCTATGCAAGGAAGCTCTCCATTTGGTCACCTGTGGCGCAGCCTGGAGGCGGATCTCCTAGCCATTCACGTGGCAGGAGCCTCCAACACCCTGGCCGATGCCCTGAGCCGGATAGGGGCTGCATCCCACGAGTGGTCTCTCCTGCGGAGGTAGTACAGCATCTGTTCTCCCTTTGGGGCACACCTCAGGTGGACCTGTTTGCCTCCATGAACGCGAGCTGAGTCTGTTCCATGCCCGCCCTCAGCAGGGCTCGCTGCAGGGGATGCCTTCTAGGCAATGGACCCGGGCCTCTTTCGCCTTTCCCCATTTCCCTTGATCCACAAGGTGCTTCTCTCAAGGCGAGGAGGACAAGGCGCAGGTGATTCTGATAGCCCCAGACTGGCCTCGCCAGTTCTGGTACCCAGATCTCCTCAGTCTCAGCTCCAGGACTCATGGCAGCTTCCAGCTCGCCCGGACCTGCTCTCCATCAATCAGGGGAAGGTGTTCCATCCGACCTTCAATCCCTGCACCTGACGGCCTGGTTCCTGGCGGCTAGAGTTCCAGGCCTTGGGTCTTTCCGACGAGGTCCTCAATGTAGTTGAGGCGTCCGTGAGAGCGACCAGAAAATGTTATGCCTTCAAATGGAAAAGGTTTTCCATTTGGTGTCAGGCAAGGGCTTGGACCCTTCCTCCTGTTCCTTGGCAAGCATCTTGAACTATTTTGTGTCCCTTTCTAGTCAAGGAGCTTAGTCCGGCTGACCTGAAGTGCACCTGGCAGCCATCTCTGCTTACAGGCGCGGGCAGGAAGCGGTGATGTTAAGGAGAAAGGTGGTCTGGCGCTTTTCAAAGGCCTTGATCACATTTCCCCTCAGTGGGAACCCCCACCTCCGTGGGATCTACTGCTGGTACTGGCAAGCTCATGGGCAAGCCATTCGAACCTATGCACAGGTGCTCTCTCTCACCTGTCGTGGAAGACCGCCTTCTTGGTGGCTATCCGTGCCAGAAGGATGGGAGGCTCCAGGCGCTTTCCATCGAGTCTCCCTTACCTGGTCTTCCACAGGGACAAGGTTGTCCCTGCCCCACCGAAATTCCTTCCGAAGGTGGTGTGGGAGTTTCACCTTAACCAGGTGTTGACTCTGCGGTGTTCTACCCCAATCACACCTCGGAGGCTCAATATAGGCTCCATACTCTGGACCCTAGAAGGGCGCCGCTATTATAAGGAGCGCACGGCTGAAATTGTGAGAGGTTCGCCAGCTGTTTGTCACTCACGCTGAAGCCGCATCTGGCAGACCTGCAGCCAAGCGACGATAAGCAGGTGGGTAACCTCCTGCATAGATCTCTGCTATAAGTTGGCGGGCATGGAGCCTCCAGAGGGATAAGAGCTCATTCTACCCGCTATACTGCTGCAACGGTGGCTGCTTCCAGGGACGTCCCTATCCAGGAAATCTGCAGGGCTGCTACCTGGAAGTCAGCAAACACCTTCATTACCCATTACCACATCGACCTTGAGTCACGCCGGGATGCTGGTTTTGGGGCCTCGGTTCTCCAGTCTCTTTCCCAAGTAAGTATTGGGGGTGTGCGTCTTGCCTCCCTCCTCCCGGAGAACTGCTAGGAGTCTGCCAATGAGTGTGGATGAACAACATATCCATGTCCCTAGAAATACAGGTTACTCACCTGTAACAGGAGTTCTAGGAATGGTATATGTTGTTCATCCACACGACCCACCCGACCTCCCCGGCTTCGACGCACAACCTGAGCTTCCAGCGGGCCAGATCTGGCGTCATGGGGCGGAGCCGAGAGTTATACCACCCGGGTGGGTGGGAGGAGCAAGCTTGAAGACCTTCCGGCAAGATTTAAAGCGGCAAGGATACTGCCAATGAGTGTGGATGAACAACATATACCATTCCTAGAACTCCTGTTACAGGTGAGTAACCTGTATTTCAGGGATATAATGGTATGGGCAGTCACCTTTTCACAGTTGGAGACAGATTGAGTCCAAAGAAGCGGAGTCTCCACCCACTCCCACTTTCCATCAGTCTTTTAAATCTGCCTTAGCTTTGAGATACTCCCTACTCTAGGTAGAGACTTTGGCAAATTATCTATTTAGTTAGTTACAAGTTCTTGTTTGTCACAGAAGTGTTGCTCTCTCTTTTCCAGTCTCCCCCGATGCCACAACTGAGAGGTGGTCAAACCTAGAAAATGGTCAGATTGAAGCAAAGTTGTTGTAAATATTGTTTTTAACTTTCTTTTTTAGTGGATACATGTCAAAGTTTGCATTCCTAATAGGGCCAGGCATACATGGTGGTGATGACGTTAAAGGCTGCCGTTGAACCTAAAATTCTTTTTAGATTTTCTCTCTGCCTCCTTTGCATCCCTGCATGCAGTGTTCTGTTTACTACAGCTGTGTTTTGTACTTGTAGAGGCTCCAGGGTCGGGAGGCTTGAAGTTCAACATCCAGAAACGGCCTTATGTAATGTCGAATCAGAGCTTTGGGTCCTCTGAGCAGAACAACAGCGGGGACAGTATGGGTCATCATCAGCCACAGAACTCCGACAAGCATCATGGTAACAGGTATGCAGTGGTCTGGCGGAATATCCTCCCTGACTTAAAACTAGTAGTGGATGGAACCACAAAACTCTATACAGCCTCCCCCAAATTTTGGCACTATAATGGCATACAGTTAGAAACAGAGAATTTTACGGCAGATAAGGACTGCCAGGCCTATCTAATGTGCCCGGTTTTCCCCCTGCTTACATAAAAGTGCCTCAGATCCTTCTTGATGTATTACATCAACACCTCCTTTGAACTGCCAGGGTCCTCCTATGTCCCATGCAGTCTTGAATTCCCCCACCTCCTCTGCTGGGAGTCTGTTCCACTCCTCCTCTACCCTTTCTGTGAAGAAGTACTTTCTCACGTTGCCCCTTAGTTACGCCCTTCCAGTCTCATGTTATGTCTCCTTGTTCTAGAGCATTTTTTCGGCTGAATGAAGCTGCCCTCCTGTGCCTTATTTTTCCCATAAAGTACTCAAAGGTGTCAATCTTGTCCCCCCATTGTATACATATTGAGTTCCTCCAGTCTATCCTCATATGACCTCTGGTGTAGGCTCTGCACCATTTTAGTTCCTCTCTTCTGAACAGCCTCTGTCTTATCTCTGTCCTTTGGAGATGCGGCCTCAGAACTGGACACAATATTCCAAATGAGGTCTCACCAATGACCTGTACAGTGGCATGACCACCTTCTTTCTTCTGCTGGTGATACCCCTCCCTATACACCCCAGCATTCCACTGGCTCTCCTTGCATTGGCACATTGTCTGGCCACCTTTAGGTTATCAGATATAATCACCCCAGATGTCTTTCCTGCTTTATGGCTTCTAACAACTCTTCCTCCATTATGTAATCCCCCCCTAGGTCTCTGCGGTCCAAGTGCGTGATCTTGCACTTTTTCACATTGAATCTTAGCTGCCACACTCTGGACCATTCCTCCAGCTTATCTAGGTTGCTTCTCATTTTTCCCACTCCTTCCAGACTGTCTGCCTTATTGCAGATCTTGATGTCATCCGCAGAGAGGCATACCTTCTCCTCCAGCCCCTCCACAGTATCACTGATGAAGGCATCTATCATTTCATTCATTTTTATTTTATACCGGAAAGTCATGTGGGCAAAAAGCCAATTTTCACAAGCGTCCAGTTAAATAAAAACATAGGTGGGTATGTACGCAGTTGCAGAAAATAAACATTTTTCTTTAGAGATACACTAATTACAAAGGTTGTTATATACAGTTAAACAAATAGAACTTTGACAGGAATACCCTTATTGCATAAATACAAGACAGTAAATATGCTACATATGCGGGCAGCATATCAAAAACATTTGAACACTGTATATCCATGAACAATGCTGAATACGCAAGGGCTTCACTTTACATACATGATGAAGAGAGAATGTGACAGGGAATGGGGGTGAGAAAGGGGAGAGGATAGATGAAAGTAAGGGGTGAATAAGACGGGGAGTGGGGAGAGTGGTGGTTTACGTATCCTGGAAGGAGTAGCTAGAAAGAAAGTACTAGTACTGGGCCAAGAACTGATCCTGTTGCACTCCGCTAGACACCCTCCCTGCCTTGGACCCACCACCCTCTGTGTTCTGTCGCTCAACCAATTTGCAACCCAGTTCACCACCTTGTGACCCAGTCCAAGGCTACCCAGCTTGTTTACCAACCTCCTATGTGGAACGGTGTTGAACGTCTTGCTGAAATCATGATAGGCCACATCCACTGCTCTCCCTTGATCCACTTCCCTGGTCATCCAGTCAAAGAAATCTATCAGATCTGTTTGACATGACTTTCCTCTCGTGAATACATGCTGTTTTGGATACTGTGCTCCACTGGCTTCAAGGTGCTTCAAGGTGCTCCACTATCCTTTCTTTTAGTAGCGATTTCATCATTTTTAACACCGCCAAGATCAGGCTGACAGGCCTGTAGTTGACTACTGCTTCTTTGCTTCCACTTTTATGGAGAGGGGCCACGTCGGCCCTTCTCTTGTCTCCTGGAACCTCTCCCGTATTCAGTGACCTGTTGAACAGGGATGTCAGTGGTGCAGCCAGTATCTCCCTTAATTCCTTTAAATACCCTAGGGTGTATCCTGTCTGGTCCCATTGTCTTATTCACCTGTAGTTTAGTGAGATCTTATTTTGAGAGGATTCCTTCAGTAGGTCATTACATATGGGACTGGTGCCACCTGGCGTTAGGCCGCATGGCAGACTTTTCTAGCAATCCCTGATGGGGGATAGCCCACCTGATGTCGCGTGACCGGCGACAGCATGGCCATATATAGTGTGCAGTCCCCATGCCCGCCCTTCAGTTCTTTCCTGCTGTCGCCTTGTGTCAGTCACATCTGCAGACTTTCATACAGTGATCGTCATGTTAGTTCCTGCCTGATTATTTTTCCTTCTCAAATCTTTCCTTTCGATTACATTTACTATTGTCTTCACCTGCAAGAGAAGTGCTCGCCCTGTAGACGAGATCCCTCGTATATGATGGCCATTTGATATGCGTGACTTGTTTGGGCCCACACCACCCTGTCTCATCCTGCTCGGAGTGCCAAATATTTAATCGGGCCACCAAAAAACAGAGACAGCAGGCTTTGGAGGCCCACCTTTTAAAAGTCTGCTTAGCTTCATTAGAGAAGCAAATGTATCGCATTAGAGAAGCAAATGGACTGCATTAGAGAGTCTTCTTCCAAAAAGTCTTCTCCCTCCAAGAAGCACCACAAGGAGAAGTCTCGAGCGGGAACACTCCTTGGACCAATCTGAGGCCTCGTGGCCCTCTATAGAGCAAGACCGCTTCTCAGTCACCACCTTAGAAGACCCCGGGCGGTAAATCTGGAAAACCTTCGAGTCAGTCGACCGTTGGCTGCTCCGATGGCCGCACCGCCACAGGCACTAAGTCGGACCCCGGCTCCTCCGGGGACCGGACGGCTGCCAGTAAGATGGCTCCCCAGCCTTCAGGGACCCGCCTGGCACCATCCGATAAGTTGGCCGGGGGCTCCTCCCCTGCCTGGCTCTGTCTGATAAGACGCCTGTCTCCTGCTGCTCAGGCGTGGTTCTCCCACTGGGGCCTAACGGCGCCTCACTCGATGCCCGTCAGAACCAGGGGGAGAATGCCCCTCTTCCCTCACCCTTACCCTCCCTTCTCAGGTGGTACCTCAGGCAAAGCGGTGGGACCCCTTGATGTAGTGGATCCTCTGGGTCTGTCCCATACTTTTCCTGATGGGGTCACGGGGAAGGAGGCTCCTCCTCGGCTGTCTGGCCTTCCAGTGAAGGCCCCGCCTCCTCCTCCTCCAGGTGGGATCCCTTCGGAGCCGAAGAATATCCTGGCCCCAATCCCACCGTTTGTTCTGGCAATCCAATCTTGACGCTGGATACTCCCGACTCTTCCACAGCCAGGGCCCTGTGGTCTTCCCCAGACTTCAGCTCCGGCGCCAGACCCAGTCCCACCGTCTGTCCCCCTTTGTCCAGCCCCGACACCAGGCCCTCCAGCGCCAGATCCCCTTCCTTCACCAGATCAGGTGGTGCCGGTCTCGTCTGTCCCCCTGACATTGGCAATCCAGATGCCGGACCCTCAGCCAATTTACACTACAGCGGACCCGGTCTGGGTACCCCCTCCATCTGATCTGCCGGGGATTTATACTAGACCCCGGACTGTCCCACATTACCCCTTCAGGTATCTTGGGGACCATTTCTCGGCTGGTCCTCCTATTGAATGGAGTTCCTTTGGACAGTTCTACCCTGGTTATAACCCCTATCACCATTTTCAGGGATACCAGGGTTATTACCCACCCCACCAGTAATACCTCCTCCACCTCCTCCGCTGCAACCTCCTCCTCCACCCCCACTAGACTGCAAGACCTTAATCCAGTCTTGGTGGCAGGGGTGCGCTGGAGTTGGTGACAGACCTGGAGACAAGACTCCACTCCCACTTTCTCCAAAGTCGCGCCCCTGAGAAGCTCCTTCCATCCACGGTACATGGCTCTGGGGCGACATCAGGACATCACCCTTCCGGACATCGGTAATCTTCCTGACGAGGGCCAGACAATGACAATGCAGATGAGTCTGAGGAGGATGCCTTGGAGGAACCGAGGTCGCAAGGGCAAGGTCCCCCAAGTCCCCGGAGAGACCCTGCCTCTCGGATCTTCCAAGGTCCATGAAAGATTTTTTCGTCTGGGAGTCGGAGGATCAGGAGCCCATGAGACAGAGACTAGCCAAACAACTGGACTTAGTCTGTATCTGTTCCCTATTCCTCTCTGGATCGGGCCTCACCAGCACCTCATCTTTGCGGTCTGGCAGATGCCTCATTCTCTTATGGCTGTCCCCAAGAGGGCAGGCAGGATATACCGGGTGCCGAAGGAAGCTCCGTTTCTTAAGACTCATCTTAAGGCAGATTCTGTCATCATTTCAGCTGCTCATGACCGCGCCGCTGAAAGAGTCGAGGCAGGTGGACCAGTTTGGCAGAAATGTTTATGCTTCGGCCACATGTGTGCTTCGATCCCTCAACTATGTGGCTCACACAGAAAGACTACCTTAGCCAGGTTAGAGGCCACAGTCCAGTCTATGGAACCTCGAGCCTCAAGGAGGAGCTGCCAGGATCTTCACCTCTCTCCTTCACCTGTAGGCATGCTTGTGAGCCACACATGATGCCTGTTGATTCAGTGGCTTGCACCTCAGCAGCTGCCGTCTTGTTAAGGTGGCATTCCTGGCTCGCATCTCTGGGCTTGCCAGAGAGGTTCAGTCTGCGATTCAGGACGTCCCCTTATGAGGTCGGTGCTTTTTTGGTGGAGACACCTTAGATATCTTTACATGTTCTCCAGGACAGAGGTCTTGCCCTAAGATCAGTTGGGTCCATGTACCCGATCGGCACTCAACATTCGGAAAGGGACCTGGAGGCAGAGAAAGCAGGCCCGGCTCGCGCCCAGGGCAAACTTATGGCCGCTGGTTCAGCCACTCCTCCAGCCTCCAAGAACCAGAGACGTTTGGGGGTCTTCTCCTGAACGTCCTGCCACTTCCTGATTCCCTGTCCCCACTGACTCTTTAGTCTCAGGCCGAGGAGCAGATGGGGGTTCGCCCACCATGCGCAGGAATGGAAGGTGATAATCTCCGACGCATGGGTCCTGCAGTTGGTGTCCGTTGGACTCACCATAGAGTTTCTGTAAGTCCTTTCAGAATCACCACCAAAAAAGTCTTCTTACTCCAGGGATCAGGCTCTTCTCATTCAAAGCCTCTTGCTCAAGGAAGCAATAGAGCGCGTTCCTCTCTGGCAAAGGGGATGGGGGTTCTACTCCCACTTTTTCCTGGTTCCAAAAAAGATGGGACATTTCAGACCCATCCTCGACTTGAGCAGCCTCAATCGCTTTGAGTACAAAAAGTTCAGGATGCTGACGCTCCAGAGCCTCATTCCACTCATTCTAGAGAAACACTGGTTGTGCGCTCTGGACATGCAGGATGCTTACCTGCACATCCAGATCTTCCCCAACCACCGCCGTTTCCTGCAGTTCCAATTCCAGGGGGAGCACTTCCAGATTCGGGCACTCCCCTTTGGTCTGTCTTCAGCACCTCGGGTGTTTACCAGTGCCTAAGCGGTGGTGGCGTACTCTTTCACTTGCCAGAGTATTGCAGTCTTCCCTTACCTGGACGATTGGCTGATCTCAGCCCCATCCAGGGATTCTCTTCTGGAGGCTCTCTCCTTTATCCTTGACCTTTTTGGCAGACATGGGATTACTGTCAATATTCCCAAGTCATCCATGTCTCTTTCCCAGAAACTACAGTTCATTGGGGTGGTTCTGGGTATGGTCCAATGCAGAGCCTTCCTTCCTCCAGACAGGGAGGAGACCCTGATCCGTCAAGCTTCGTGGGTGGCTTCGTCCAGGATCATCCCAGCCCAGGAGATCCTATGCCTTCTTGGCTTGATGGCAGCTTCCATCACTACTGTTCCCTTGGCGAGGCTCCACATGAGGGTTACTCTGTATTCCTTGTGGGTGCAGTGGGATCAACTCCTGGACGACCTGGAGCTTCCATTCCGGGTGTCATCTGCAGTTCAGAAAGAATTGCTGTGGTGGAGGGACTACTGCAACCTTTCCATGGGTCTTCCTTTCAGGAGTCCAGCTCCTGGGGCATCCCTAACTACAGATGTATCGAACATGAGATGGGGAGCACGGTCTAGGGAAGACCAAGCACAAGGGCTGTGGTCCAGCTTGGAGGCATCATTACACATCAGCATTCTGGAGATGAGGGTGGTCTTGTGCACCTTGCAGGCCTTCTAGACCCTTCTACCCAAGGGATCACTGCTGGTCTAAACGGACAACATGTCAGTAGTTTGGCACCTCAGCAAACAAGGAGGAACTCGCTCGTACACCCTATGCAGGGATGCAATGCGAGTGTGGAACTGGGCAGTCCAGCACAATCTGGTCCTGGTAGCCGTGCATGTTCCAGGCATCCAGAATGTCCTAGCAGACAGTCTCAGCAGGTCTTGGACCCTAACTCAAGAATGGGAATTAAATCATTAAGTGGCAGAATCTCTTCCTAAAATGGGGGCATCCAAAAGCCAACCTTTTTGCTCCCAGTATAACGCAAAACTTTCCAGTTTTTGCTCACTCTTTCTAGGGCATGGTGCTTTCTGGCATGATGCTCTCTCTCTCTCTCTCTGGGACAGGGACATTTCTGTACGCCTTCCCTCCATTTCCCATTCTCCAGAGAGTCCTTCTCAAGTTACAGGCAGAGAAGGCGAGGATGAGTCTCATCTCTCCTCTCTGGCCGAGACAAATTTGGTTCCTGCTGCTACAACAGCTGTCGAAGGAACCACCGGTTCCACTTCCACTGACCCACAACCTCTTGAGTCGGGATCTGTTCGCCTTGTTCATCCAGGGCTCAGGACCCTGCATCTTCATGCATGGTACCTGCAGACATAGCGATTTCTCTCTTGGGGTCTTTTTCAGAGCTCAGGTTATTTTAGGGCTAGAAAACCCTCTACTGCTCCACTTATGCCATGAAATGGAAACATTTTTCCATATGGGCAACTGCCAAGAGTTGGAACCCCTTTTCTTGTTCTGGCCCACAAGTCATGGAATACTTCCTTCATCTGTCAGACTCAGGTCCATCATATTCTTCCCTGAAGGACCATCTTTTGGCAATTTCAGCGTACCTCGTGCTGGTGGATGGTAAACCCATGGCTCAGTTGGAGGTCTCAAAAACCTTTCTGAAAGGGATCCTTGATCTGAAACCCCCCATCCGCAGCCCGACTCCACCTTGGGATTTGAACTTTGTGTTGGAGAAGCTTACTTTTCCACCGTTTGAAGTGGCCATGAGCTGTGACTTGCTCTTCCTTTCCTGGAAGGCTTTATTTTTGGTTGCCATTACATCAGCTCGAAGGATTTCGGAGCTTCAAGCTCTGGTTTGTAGAGAGTCTCATCTTATTTTCCACAAGGACTGGGCTGTCCTCAGGACAAATCCTAAGTTTTTACAGAAGGTGGTGTCAGAAGCCACACTGGACCAATCAGCAGAGCTTCCAGTTTACTGTCCATCCCCTTCGAACAGAGGTGAAGCAGTCCTGCACACCATGGACGTCCATCAGATCCTTCAGTGCTGCATACACTGAACCAAGGAATTCCGTAGCTGCGATCACCTTTTTGCTCTTTCTTTTGCCCCAGGTCAAAGGGCACTGCCAGTTTTGAAGCAGTGCCTTTCCAAATGGTTAGCAGCTGTATTCAGTATTATCAAAAGTAGGAAAACCTCTGCGGGTCCCATCAGAGGTCATTCTGCTAGGGGCATGGCTGCTTCCGCTGCTTTTTTACGGAACGTCTCTGTGGCTTATGTTTGCGCCACAGCCACTTGGAGTTCTGTTCACACCGTTACTAAACATTACAGTCTAGACATTGCTTCTAGGCGGATGGCTGGCTTCAGCCTAGCTGTCTTGCAGGGCCTTCTGTCCTAGGCTGGGCCCATTCTGGTTCCCAGTTTCTGTTGGGAGTTATTTCCTCCTCCTCCCTTGTTTCTCTCGGTCTCTCTTTGGAGGGACTGCTTGGCATTCCGTCATTTATGTAATGACATACTGAAGGAACCCTCTCGAAGTAAGATACTACAGTTGTGTAGAAACTTACCATAACAGTAGATCCTCGAGAGAGGTTCCTTCAGTAGGTCATATTTTTCCCCTTCCTCGTTCCCCTCATTTTATTTCTTACAGGGACTCCAACTCCTGTTTGCTCCTGCTATCAGGCCTCTTCCTGACTCTGGCGGGAGAACTGAGGGCAGGCGTGGGGACCACCCACTATATGTGGCAATGCTGATGTGGGTCATGGACGTTGGTGGGCAGTCCCGTCAGGATTGCTAGAAAAGTCTGTCGCATGTTCAAGGCCAGATAGCTGCAGAACCTGTATGTAATGACCTACTGAAGGAACCTCTCTTGAAGATCTACTGTTACGGTAAGTTCCTACGTATTGTACTTTCTTCTAGGACTCTGTCTTCCATAAATAGACTGCTGTCCTCCTCCTACTCTGTCCTGAGTCTAAGCCGTGGTCCCTCCCCTTCCCCTCCTCTGTGAAAACTGAACAGAAATATTTGTTCTAGGAGCGTGGATATGTTGTTCCTCTGCACTCTTTGGCATGTCCCTTTCCCCTTTAAGATTAGCCGGAAGTCTTCAAGCTAGTTCCTCCCACCCACCCAGGTGGTATATACCTCGGCTCCGCCCCATGACGCCAGATCTTCTGTTCTGCTGGAAGATGCAGGTTGCCTCCCTTATGATCACGCATTTCATAGCCCTGGCTTTCAAACCCTTGGTTTTACTGAAATTAAAACTCATTTGAGTTGGTGATCGCGCTTTCACGTCTTCGATCATGGAAGAGAAGTCCTCTCTGAGATTTCGCTGGTGTCCTTGCTGCCAGAAGATGTTGCGCACTAATCGCCATCTCACGTGCGTCTACTGCCTAGGTGGTGGCCATGACACCTCATCTTGCAGCTTTTGCCTTATCTTCCATTCCAACGTCCTGGAAGACTGCTTGGCGCACCTGAAGTTGGGGAGACCAGAGAAAAGGAACCCTCAGGTGAAGTCTAAGGAGGCTAGGTCTGAGGCCGGGAGAGCAGAGGGCTGTGGGTTCAGTTCCCACACCTGGCACTTGGGTTAATATCCCAGTACTGACACTGTAGTGCAGCATGAGCGGGGTGGTGCACTTCTGAGGTGCCGTCTTTCGGATGAGATGTTAAACCGAGGTCCCATCTACCTGTATTGGTGGTAGTTCAGGTGGATGTTAAAGATCCCATGGCACTTATCGAAAAGAGTAGGGGAATTTTTTATTATAATAACATCAAAAAGAAATAATTACAAACAGTGTTAAATCACTCAAAATAAATACAAATCATAAGAGAAATCAAATGAGTATTGCTTTCATATAGCCTCAGATAAATGCGAAAATAACTAGGCACAACCCCATAATCCCCATAGATCCCTCCTCCCCCCAAGAAGCAAGGAACATTTTGTCCACATTCAAATAGATGAAAACTCATTACAAACCCTCATATATATCCTACTACCTCGGGGCAAAAAGGGAACAGGAACATTTCATACATGCTATACCCAACTCCATCACAGTTCCTGATATCAATCCTCTTATGCATTCCTGGAGAACCTAGGACTTCCATCCCAATACTGTATACCACTCTTAACTTATTTATATTTAATAAACCTTGCTAAACCCTTACTACCAATCGTCCTGTCTAGTGGTTGCAAATCCTAAATCATACAAATACACCTGCTCCAGGGCTCCCTGAATTAATAGCCTTACTGTATCATAAGGCATCATTTTTTGATACAACACCCATTGGCATCGAGCCTGCCATAAATAGTATATCAAAGCACAACAAAAGATCTGCAGAGTCCCTACATGATACCTCTTCTCTAATTGAGTGAATTGACCCAACACCAGTGTATCATAATCTAAATACCATAACCACCTCATTTTCCATTTAAAGGCCAGGAATTTCCAGAGAGACTTGGCATATGTACAGAAAAAGAAAAAAATGCTCCACTGTTTCCTCCTGAGCCACACATTCTAAAAGGCAATTTATTTAATTCCTGGCCTTGTATTTAGCATTGCCTCGCACCCCGATTCTGCCATATACCGTAAGCCATATAATTTCCTACATATATTCTGGCAGTCTGGGATTATTTAACCTCCGAAGCACTGTCTTTGTGTGACCTGAAGGACAGTTTTTAAAGGCAGGTTCACTCGGGTATAGGAGCTGCATGACTTTGGTATACAGTTGTGTCCCTGTGTTGTCCCTCACCACTTGGGCCAACAACCCCCATTTAAATAACTTCTTAGCAATTTGTAAAAATACTCGAGGATAAGCAGTGAATAGGTTTTGGAGGACCCGTAAGCCAAACTGAATAATACCGAACTAATACCTGTCTTATCAGTATCCCTCATTTGAGGAAGATGTCTCCCACCCCACCCTAATATTCGATGTGATAAATAATGTGGAGAAAAAATAACCGGGTTCACCATCCCCAGGCCCGTTCCTTTAGCCGTCGATGTAATGGCGTTTAATTAGAGATTGAGTCCTATTTCCCCACACCATCTGAAAGAATAAACTGTACAGCCTTGTATCAAATTTTATTGGTAATGGAAATATCGTTCTAGGGACATGGATATGTTGTTCATCCACACTCATTGGCAGGTATCCTTGCCGCTTTAAATCTTGCGGGAAGGTCTTCAAGCTTGCTCCTCCACCCACCGGGTGGTATAACTCGGCTCCGCCCCATGGCGCCAGATCTTCCTTACCGCTGGAGCTCAGGTTCCCTCCTTAACGCTCTGCGTTTGAGACTGGTTCCTATTTCTCCGTTTTGCGGTTTAAAAATAAATTTTGCTAGAAAGACTTAGTCTTGATCCCTCGCGCCGCGATGGACAAATCGACTCCCGGTTTGGAGATGCCCATGCGGCAGAAGATGTCTCGGACGGATCCACACTACACGTGTCTACTGCTTAGGCCTTGAGCACGACCCGCAGGCTTGGCGACCTGTGCTCATCTTCTCGGCCCACGTCCCTCAAGACCGTAGTTGCCCGATTGCAACTGGGCCGTGGCCCAGTTGCTTCCTCCGTGAAGTCCAAGGAGGCCCGGTTGGCGTGTGTCCGCGGCGGCGGGTTTCAAGGATCAGCTCGAGCGGATGGTCGCCTCAAGAGGAGGCGGCGCGGCAGACCTTCTCGGCCGCTGCATTTATCCCGCCTCTCTGGGTTCTTCCTACACGGCTTCTTTTAAGGAGCTTTGTCTGTCCCTCTCCACTAAGGGAGAAGGGCCTCGCCTGCTGGACCTTATTCTCAGTCCAAAAGAAGGACAGGTAAGTCCCTCCGTCGACGCCTTGGGAGTGGGAAAGGTCCTCTCCCGAGTCGTCGGCCGTCGGCTCGTCGATCACAGCTCGGCTGCCACTGACTCACGGTGTCCCCTGCCAGGTCAGTTGACTGAGACCCACCCCATTAAGTCGAGATTTTTCTTGACCCGTTGGACGGGCTGTCGCCTTTAGCAGCCGAGATTCCCCTCTCCTGTCTCCCCGGAGGAGTTGGGGATCCCGTGGCTCGCTTGTGCCTCCGGGTTCGAGCCTCGGATGGACCATCTGAGCCAAGGAGTGCGGTTCCGCCGACACCTCCTCAGCACCGACCTCGGAATTCCGGGACCTCTCTCGACCTCGCTGTCCAGCCGATCCCACCGCCATAGGCGGTCTCGGTCTCGCACCGCTGAGCGTCATCGCCGCTGCCCTCGCCCTCCTCGGACGTAGGGAGGTCATGAATTACGCCGACGGGTACGAGGACCTCATGTTGCAACAGCTCCTCCCTGGCCGGGAGTAAGCCGACCCCGCCGCCTTCCCCGCCATTAAGTGACTGTCACCGAGCGGGCCGACAACCCTCGACTTATCCGGAGGAGTCATACCCAGGCCGGTTGTTCGGCCAAAACCAGCTGCTCCACCGATTCCGTGGAACCTCCGCCTCCACAGCCACCTATTGGGGCCCGACCAAGGATTCTCGGTCGGCTAAGGGTCTACCCCATCGGGTTGTCAGTTACCCTCACTCCCACCCGACCTCGGCAGGTGAAGGGGTGGCTTGCCAGAGTAGTTTTCGGAGGACCTTCCGGTCCGAAGATGATTCCTCCTTTTCCAAGCGACTGACTCTGGAGTCTTCAGGAGGTCAGTCAATGGACGATAGCCCGTCCGTCCTTCCTAGGACTGCTGCCTGCTCATCTCGGAGTCCACCGGATGGAGCTCAAGCCGCTTCCAAACGGGCCAGGTATCCTCACGGAGATTCTGGACCGAGGGATTCGACGGAGGCCTTCCGTGGCCGAGGCCAGTGGGTCCGCACTGGAGCTTTGGCAGCTGCGTTTCCTGCCCTCTGCGCCGCCAGGATGGCCAGAAAAGCATGTCCCTACGTTCCTTGTCCGGTTTGGAACAACCCTCTGCTGAGGGGTTGTTACCGACAGTGTCGGCAGCGCCGGCAACGCCAGGGATGGGACAAACTCCTGGACAAGGAGTCCAAGAAATTGACCATGTCGGGCGAGTCCAACGCCAAGGCTCCCTCTCTCGGTCTTCAGGCCAGTTCGCCATCCCCGTGGTACATTTTTCTCATGCCCTGTTGGGCCCCTGGATGAGGTCATCCTCATCTTCCCCCCGATCCGCAGACTACGTCTTCAGCAGGTGCGGACCAGGGCAGGGTAGTACAAACAGCAGCTCCAGACTGCTTTTGACATAGGGGACCTATGTGCCAGATCGGTGGCGTCCGAGTGGCTATAAGGCCGGCGTGGCTTGGCTGAGGACATCCACCTTACCTGGATACCCAGCACAAGTTGGCGGATGTTCCTTTTTGGGACTGACCCTTCGGCCCTGGGGTGGAAGGTCACCTGCAGAGGATCTGAGAAGTCCAATGCTACTCTGGACCTCGGCCTCTTCCGGGCCAGAAGGATTGTAAAGGTCGCAAGTCACGCTCAAGCTCCTTTCGTCTTCTGTGCCTCCCTGGCGCCGCCTCGGCCCATAGCAACGCCAGGGCTGTGCAGGCTCGGCTCACATCCTAAACCCAAGCCGCCGCTTCTAACAGGAGGCGGGAGGAGGGCCGAGGAGGTCCTCGGCCGGTCCCTCCTCCAAGCTTGCCCGGTGACGGGCTGAGGGGTGTCGCCCCCATCCCGCCACTCTTACCCTGGGTCTCCCCGTGGGGACGGCCCGCACTGCCTCCGCCTGGTCCGCTGTTACCACGGACAGGTGGGTCTTGAGGGTGGAAGAGGCCTGCCTCTGGAATTCGAGCAGGCACCACCCTTCAGAGCTGCCACTGGGGCTCGGTCCCCAGCCTCACTGGCGTGCTCTGCCGAGCCAACATCGCCTCCTCCTCCAGAAGGAGGTGACAAGAGAGGTGGCGGACCCTCCTTCAGACCCAGGTTTGTGTCCAGGTACTTCCTGGTTCCGAATCGACGGGGCTGCGCTCATTCTCTAATTTCACGCACCTAAACAAGTTCCTAAGGTCTCGAACCTTCAGGATGGTCACTCTGGCTCAGATAAACCATCCTTGGAACGCGGGCGCGGTGGTTCTGCTCTCTGGACTTGCAGGACGCGTTTTTCACGTCCCTATCCGTCCGGCTCCACCCAGAGATTCCTCTCGCCTCCCGAGCGGAAGCGATCCTTTTCGAGTTCCAAGCCATGCCTTGGCTTGTCTCCAGCTCCCAGGGTCTTCACCAAATGCATGGCAGTGGTGACAGCATTCTTGCGGCGCAGGGGTCCGGTGTACCCTTACCTGGACGACTGGCTGATAGCAGCTCCCTCCAGGAAGGAGGCGGAGTGGTCCAGAGATCTGGCCCTCCAGGTCTGCTCTCAACTGGGCCTCCTTATCAACGAGGCCAAGTCGGAACTCGAGCCAAAGCAGGTGATTCTATTCATCGGGGCGCAGCTTGACTCCCTTCGAGCCAGAGCGCGGCTCCCGGCGGACAGGGCCGAGGTTCTTCCTCCTTTGCCCCGATCATTTCTTGTTGGGCAATTGCGCCTGCCTGGGACTTCCTGCGCCCCTGGGTCTCATGGCGTCCTGCACCAGCGTGGTCCGCAAGGCCCGCTGGGAACATGCGTCTCCTTCAATGGGGGACTGGCCAGCCAGTGGTCATAACGCTGCGATCCTTTGACCACGCTGTGTCGCTGACTCGGGGATGTGGAACGCCCAGTGGTGGACCGCTCCAGATCATTTGCAGGAGGGCATCCTGCTGGCCTGCCCCTTGAGCGACGGTCTCTATCGACCGATGCCCTCTGATGGGTTGGGGTGCCCATCTGGGAACATTGGGCTCATGGCCTCTGGTCCTCAAGGGAGTCCCGGTGCCTTATCAACCTGTTGGAGTCTGAGCTGTCCGCCTAGCTCTCACCGCCTTTGTCTGCTCCTCCGGGTCAAGTGGTCCCAGTTTGCACGGACAATACCACGACCATGTTCTCATCTAAACCGCCAGGGCGGGACGCTGGCCCATGCTTCTATGCAAGGAAGCTCTCCGCATTTGGTCATCACTGCAAGAACCTGGAGGCTGGATCTCCCAGCCATTCATGTGGCAGGAGCTCCCAACACCTGGCTGATGCCCTGAGCCGGATAGGGCTGCATCCCACGAGTGGTCTCTCCTGTCGAGGTAGTACAGCATCTGTTCTCCCATTGGGGCACACCTCAGGTGGACCTGTTCGCCCCAGGAGAAACGCAAGTTGAGACTGTTCATGCCCGCCTCAGCAGGGCTCGCTGCAGGGGATGCCTCTCGAGGCAGTGGACCCCGGGTTTTTACGCCTTTTCCCCATTTCCCTTGATCCACAAGGTGCTTCTCAAGGCGAGGAGGGCAAGGCGCAGGTGATTCTGATAGCTCCCAGACTGGCCGGCCAGTCTGGTACCCAGATCTCCAGTCTCAGCTCCAGGACTCGCTGCAGCTTCCAGCTCGCCTGGACCTGCTCCTCAGTCAGTCAGGGAAGGTGTTCCATCCGACCTTCAATCTCTGCACCTGACGGCCTGGTTCCTGAGCTGCCAGAGTTCCAGGCTCTGGGTCTTTCTCGACAAGGTCCTCAGTGTAGCTGAGCGTCCTTTATGAGTCGACCAGAAAATGTTATGCCTTCAAATGAAAAGGTTTTCCATTTGGTGTCAGGGCAAGGCTTGACCCTTCCTCCTGTTCCTTGCAAGCATCTTGGACTATTTATGGTCCCTTTCTAATCAAGGGCTTAGGCTCACTAATCTAAGGGGTGCACCTAGCAGCCATCTCTGCTTACCGGGCGCGGGCGGGAAGCAGTCTGTGCACAGGAGAAGGTGGTCTGGCGCTTTTTCAAAGGCCTTGATCACATTTCCTCCAGTGCGGAACCTCTACCTCCGTGATCTACTGCTGTTGTCTGGCAAAGCTCTGGGCGTTTCATTCAACCTATGCACAGGTGTCTCTCACCTGTCGTGGAAGACCGCCTCTTGGTGGCTATCACGCCAGCCAGAAGGATGGGAGAGCTCCATGCGCTTCATCGAGTCTCCTTACCTGGTCTTCACAGGGACAAGGTTGTCCGCGCCTCACCCGAAATTCCTTCCGGTGGTAGTCGGAGTTTCACCTTAACCAGGTGTTGACTCGCGTGTTCTACCCAATCACACTGGAGGCCGAATACAGGCTCCATACTTTGACCCTAGAAGGCGCCGCTATTATAAGGGAGCGACGGCTGAAATTGGGAGAGGTTCGCCAGCTGTTTGTCACCACGCTGAAGTCAGAGATCTGCAGACCTGCAGCCAAGCTGATGATAAGCAGGTGGGTAACCTCCTGCATAGATCTGGCTATAAGTTGGCATGGGCATGGAGCCTCCCAGAGGGATAAGAGCTCATTCTACCCGCCTATACTGCTGCAACGGTGGCTGCTTCCCAGGGACGTCTCTATCCAGGAAATTGCAGGGCTGCTACCTGGAAGTCCGCAACACCTTCATTACCCATTACCACATCGACCTTGAGTCACGCCGGGATGCTGGTTTTGGGGCCCGTGTCCTCCAGTCTCTCTTTCCCAAGTAAGTATTGGGGGTGTGCGTTTTGCCTCCTCCTCCCGGAGAACTGCTAGAGTCTGTTGGTGAGTGTGGATGAACAACATATCCATGTCCCTAGAAATACAGGTTACCACCTGTAACAGGAGTTCTAGGATGGTATATGTTGTTCATCCACGACTCCACCCGACCTCCTCGCTTCGGACGACAACCTGAGCTTCCAGCGGCCAGATCTGGCCATGGGCGGAGCTGAGTTATACCACCTCGGTGGGTGGGAGGAGCAAGCTTGAAGACCTTCCGGCAAGATTTAAAGCGGCAAGGATACCTGCCAATGAGTGTGGATGAACAACATATACCATTCCTAGAACTCCTGTTACAGGTGAGTAACCTGTATTTGCTGTATATAATAAACTCAGAATTACAGATTGTTTAACAACTTGTACCTGCTTGAGTTTAGATAATTTCCAGTGTTTCCAAATATGTACTTTCCCCTCTATAGAGTGTAATGCCTTTTCCCAGTTTCACTCGGGCAAATTCTGAGCTCCATATAATAAACCTAAAATTTTTATAGGCTCCGAAGAAATACACAGTCCCTGCACCCGGAGAGTAGCAGGAAAGTCTACCCTAATAAACAAGCCTTGGCTTTTGGCTTTATTAAGTTTAGAATTGGAAATTCTTGCATAGGAGTCCATAAACTCCAAAAACTGTGCCACTTGGTTATATTTAGCAAAAAACACACACAAATCATCTGCATATGCCTGGATATGTATTTCTCAAGGGGTGGTAGGGGGGGGGGCACAGGCCCCATCCCATAGAGAATATTGTGACAAATATTGGATCAAAGTGTCTATAGTGAAAGCATATAATAAAGGGCTCAAGGGGCATCTTTGACGCACCCACGTCAGAACATGAAACCCCTCCCCAATTTCTGTTTGAACCATGGGATGAGTAATAGTAGTCTCATAAATGGATTTTATCCAATTTTAAAAAAAAATAATCAGGCACTCCATAGTTTGATAACACCAAGAATGGAAGTGGGTGATAAACTCGATCGAGGCCTTCATTTGGTCTCAGAAACAATGCACCCAGAGAGTTTATTCGAATTGGCATATTGTATCCAGTCTCAAATAAACATATGCGCTTGAAAAAATTTTTTACCGGGCAGCCCACAAAATTGATGGGGAGAAAGAACTGTAACTGCTAACTGCTTCAGCCTTGTATTCAGAATGCTCGCCAATAGCTTATAATCTGAATTCAGAAATGTAATTGGTCTCCAACTCTCCAGGAGGTGTCTATCCCCTGATTTATATAAAAAAAATCAACAATCCCTCAGAAAACCAAACTGGAAACTCCACTGAGGCTAGAAAAGAGTTAAAAACCTTCTCCAAGCATTCAGAGAATTCCTCCGGGAAACTTTGATGTAATTCTGCTGTCAGCTCATCAATCCCTGGTGATGTACCTGATTTTTGAGCTTTAATAGTACTAACTATTTCCGCCTGGGAAATGGGAGAAATGAGCAACAATGTAGGCACTTGTGAGCCTGGTAATTTTATTTGGTCTGAAAATTGCCTCACAGTGTGTACACTAGGGAGTGCCTCTGGGCTATGAGTGAGAAAAAAAAAGTTTTTATTACTGTTTGAAGGTTTTTTGACTCCCTTACTAGGTATCTGTTCTGAGTCATAAGGGCTTCCAAGGATGTATTATGTTTATATTTTTTGAAGGCCTCATAAGGATCCCCAGAAGACTGTGTTTTCACCCCATATTGAAAAAGAACTTGAAGTGTACTGGCCCTATTATACTGAACCTCCTGAAGCTGTTGTTTCATCTGTAGGATTTGAGCTGAGAGATCAGTCTTTGATGTATTTGCCATCGAGATTAAATAATACAGGTGTTGCCGTAATTTAAGATACTGGAGAAATTTATCATTTTCCCTCTATCTTCCTTGATTTTTTATTAATCTACAAAAATCATCTTTGGAATCTTTCCACCATTGCCTCAAATCATCATATAGAAAGGCCACGGAAAGTCTTGCCAAAAGTAGGGCTTTAGTCTTCCCTGCTGCCTCAGGGCATTTTAACAGAAGTGCATTTAACTTCCATGGTGCCCGCTGCCTAAGTGGTGCTGAATAAGGCAAAAAAGTACATTGAAGGAGCATGTGATCCGAGAAGGAAACTGGATAAGTATGAAGTGTAAAGGGAAATTTCTCCGAAAGAAAAATATAATCTATTGTAGATGTATAGAGGTGTGTCTGATAAGTGAATTGTAACCCTCCCTTTTGACGGCTACTGCCATTAACTAAGCTGGATGATTTTATTAAATGCCATAATGCGTTGGAATTGCAATACATTTTTTCAACCCCCCCCGGCCTTGAATTCCTGCCACCTTCAATTCACAATTGAAGTCTCCACACAAAAAAATCTCATAAGAGGTCAATAAAAAATGTTTTATCAGATGAAAAAGTGCCACCCGTTCTGTTTTAACTTGGAAACAATACACATTAATAAAGTGGTGTGTCGGGGATCTCCACACCCCGTCCAGAATCATTAACCGCCCTGGAACTAAGTCCATTAATTTAATTAAAGAAAAATCATAAGAATTAAAAAGAAATCCAATGCCGTCTGCTGTTTGTTGTCCAAAGGACCAATAGGCCGGCCCCCAACACCACTCTTTTTGGAAAAGCCTGGCCTGGTCTAAGGAATACATCCATGTTTCTTGTAGGAGGCAGATATCCAAAGCATGATTATGCACATACTCATAAATCATCTGCCTCCTTTTAAAGTGTAATAAACTGTGGACATTCACAGAACCAAGTTTAAATGCAGCTAGTTAGAAAAATGCGTGTCAACCATCTTTTTTTCGCCTTTTTTTTTTTTCCCTTTTTCCCTTTATACCCTTCCTGCACCTGAAAGGGGGAAGGAGGACTATCCTGCATGGGCTGAGAGTCTGGTTCATGGCAGTCCATTTCGGAATCACCCCATGGAGCTGCCAAGACCGAAAAGGGGTTACTAGTTCCCACCTCTGCTGGGTTGGAGACTATAGGGGGTTTCAGGTTCTGAGAGGACCTTCTGACTGGAATCACTACCGGAGCTCTTGAGATCTCATAAGATCATACCTTTTTCTGTGCTTTATAACACACAGGCGAAGGAATAGGAGATCTCTGGCCTAGCACTTCGGAACACTTGCTGTGCACCATAGCCGTGGTAGGATGCACCACTGGGTCACTGCCTTCCTCTCCTGACTTCGGAACTGTCAGGTCCACACCTGTAACCAAGTCCTGGGCTTTCTGTATCAACAAGTCAGGGCTACCACTAGAGGCCTTATTTTTGGCTGCCCACACACACTCGGAAAACACATGACCGGTTTCTCACGAAAGGTCACATTTGGTGAAATTAGCACATTGAAATGCTATATGACCAACTTCCCTACAGTTATCGCAGCGAGTCTTATCACAGGAACTGGATAAATGTGTTCTGGCCCCACATTTATAACAAGCATGGAGCTGCCCTGCATAAAAGCAGACCCCTCTGTCCCTCCCCAACAGAAAGGAATTTGGAATATGTTCAATCCCCTTCTCAGTTTGCTGTGCTTAACTTTGAATCTCCATCCCCCAGTCCAGAATTGCTCTGAGTCCAATATAGCCTCTGGAGAACTCAAGATCTCATATTTTTGAGACAACCAGTATGAAAAATCGTTCACATGAACACCCTCATTCCTAAACATGATGTTAACATTTAATTAATGGTTTTGTTAAAGGAATGACCAAGAAGGGTGCCCATATGGGCGAAAATTTCACCTGGTTGTATCTTTCCCAGAAAAGATCCAGAGCATAGGCTGAACGAAAACTCACATCAAAGTTGTCCTCCCCAGATATATTTATAAATGCAAATACCTCCCTGGATGAAAAATGCAAGGATTCTTTCAGCAAACTTTTCCCCACGTACAGCCTGTCAGGTCGAACCTCAAGACCCCTTTTATAGCGTAAACACACTGCATTTCCGCGAGGTGCAGCTTCTTTTTTAATTTTTGAAAACAAATCAGACATCAGGGGTTTCTCAGAGACTGGAGTACCCTGGCCAGCCTCCCCCTGTTGCTCCCTTCCTAAACCAGAAGTAACTACTGAAGCCTCAGCCTGCAAGGCCACCTCAGAAGGCCTGCCTTCCCCCAGCCCCCCTTCGGGAGCCTCAGTCAGTGCACCGTGAAACAGGTAACTGTGGTTGCCATGCAGGTTCATTCTGTGAAAATTAGTTTAGGGTCCCATTCAGGTGTCTGGCTCCAAGACCCTTTATCCTGAGTCCATCCTGCCTCACGTAATGCCTTTTGAGGGGATCATGTTTCCTCGATCAAGGGCTGTCCCAAAGGAACAGCATCTGAAGCCTTCTGATCCCTCTGTGCCGTAGTAGACCCCTCTGCCCTTCTCTCTTCAGGTGCCCCCAAGTTCCGTTTAACAAACAGTACAGCTGCTCTCTTCTCTTTCCCCTCCTCTCCTAATTTCTACTGAACATGTACTGGCCGTTTTAAGAAAGAAAAGTCCGAAACACCCTCTTGATGCCGAGGGTCCGTTTGAAAAACACAGTTCTAGGGACATGGATATGTTGTTCATCCACACTTATTGGCAGGTATCCTTGCCACTTTAAATCTTGCCGGAAGGTCTTCAAGTTGGCTCTCTCCCACCCGCCTGGTAGGTAAACCTCGGCTCGCCTTGACGCCAGATCTTCCTCACGCTTGGAAGCTCAGGTTCTCCCTTAACGCTGTGCGTAAGACTGGTTCCACCCTTCGGTTTCCTATAATTTAAAAGTTTTTGCACTTCTGGACTTCTCGATCTTCTAATCCCTCAATGCCGCTGATGGAAGATCGACTCCCGGTTTTCGAGATGCCCTTATGGGCAGAAGATGTCTCGACAGATCCACACTCCACGGTGTCTACTGTTTAGGCCTTGAGCACGCACCCACAGGCTTGCGACCTGTGCTCTTCCTTCTCAGCCTACGCCCTCGAGACCGTATGCCTGCTTACAACTGGGCGCCCCGAGAAACGCTTTCCTCCGTAAGTCAAAGAGGCCCGGTCGCAGTCTCTCGGCGCGGGCTCGGTGGATCAGCTAGAGCAGAAGATCGTCAAGAGGAGGCGCGGGCCGCATCTTCCTCGGCCATGGCATTTATCCCGCTTCTCCTGGGTTCTCTTGTACAGCTTTAAGGAGCTTTGTCTGTCCCTCTCCACTAAGGGGAGGGACTCATGTCTGCTGGACCTTCTTCTCGGTCCAAAAGAAAGACAAGGGTAAGTCCTCCATCGACGCTCTTGGGAGCGGGAAGGTCCTCTCCCTGAGTTGTCGCCATCGACTTCGTTGATCGTTCTCGCATCGGCCACTGGTCTCACGGTGTCCCCGCCAGGCCAGTTGACCTTGACTCCTGCCCGCGCAGTCGATTTTTCTGAGCCACGTTGGACGGGTTGTCGCCAGCGAAGCTTAGAATCCTTCTCTCCCGGTTCCCCCGTGGAGTTGAGCATCCTGGGCTTGCCAGTGCCTCGCGTTCCGAGCCCCTCGGTGAACCCTCTTAGCCGAGGGAGAGCCGCTTCCCCCGTCCCTCCCCACACCGCCTCGGAAAAGGTTCTCTGTCTCTGATTTCTTCGCTGGCCAGCCGATCCCGCCGTCAGGCGGAGTCTCGGTCTCGGCACCTTGCTGGTCAGCATCGCCGCTTCTCCTCTTCCTCCTCTTCGACGAGAGGGCTTCACGCAGTTACGCTGGCGGTACGAGGACCTCGTGTGGCAACAGCTCCTTCGACTGGGAACAAGCCGCGCTGTCGCCTCCCGGCCATTAAGTGGCTGTCACTGGAGCGGCCAAACAACCCTTGACTTACCGAGGAGCCTGTTTCAGGCCGGTTGTTCGGCCAAAACCAGCTGCTCCACCGATGCCGGTGGAACCTCCGCCTCCACAGCCGTTATTTGGGGCTCCGACCAAGAATTCTCGGTCGGCTCAGGGACTGCCCCATAGGCTGTCTGTCACCCTCACTACCGATCGACCTCGGCAGGTGGCGGGTGGCTCAGGCCCGAGGCAGCTCTTTGCGGACTCTTCAGAGTCCGACGACGATTCCTCCCTTTTCTCCAGGCGAGTAGACTTGGAGTCCTCTGGAGGTCAGACGATGGCCCTTCGTCCTATCTGAGATTGCTTCGGCTCATCTCGGAGTCCACCGGGATGAAGTTCGAACCTGTGTCTGAGCGGGCCAGGTATCCCCTCACGGAGATACTGGACCGAGGGGATTCCCCTACAGAGGCTTTTCCGGTGGCCGAGGCCATAGTGGGTCGGCCTTGGAGCTCTGGCGCCTTGCTTCCTGTCCTAGCCCTCGGCCAGGAAGTATCTCGTCCCTACGGTTCCTTGTCCGGTTTTGGAACACCCTCAGCCGAGGGCTAGTTACCGGCAGCGTTTTCCGGCGCGCCGGGAATGCTAGGGACGTGGACAAACCTCCCGACAAGGAGTCCAAGAAATTGGATTATGCCGGGCGCAAAGTCTACGCTGCGTCCTCCTTCGGCCTTCGTCAGGCCAGTTCGGCCGTACTCATGGCACATTTCTCTCATGCCCCGTTGGGCTCCCTGGACGAGGTAGTTCCTCATCTTGCGGCGGACCTGCAGACCACGGTTAGGCAGATGCGGGACCAGGGCAGTGGCCAAACAGCAGCTTCAGACTGCTCTGGACATTGGAGACTCGTGCCGGGTCAGTAGCGGCTGCAGTGGCTATGCGCCGTCGGGCATGGCTGAGGATATCCACCTTCACTTTGGATACCCAGCACAAGTTGGTGGATGTCCCCTTCTTGGGGACCGACCTCTTCGGCCCTGGGGTGGAAGGTCACCTGCAGAGGATCGAGAAGTCCAATGCTAACTTGGCCTCAGTCTCATCCGCACAGAAGGACAAGGTCTGCAGACCACAGCCTAAGCCCTTTCGTCCCTCTGCGCCTCGGCACGTCCGGCCCAGCAATGTCAGGGCCAGCAGGCTCGAGCTTGGCATCCCAAACCCAAGCCCTCGGCTTCCTCCTCCAGGAAGCAGGGAGGTAAAGGCCCTGGAGGTCCCTCGGCTGGTCCTTCCTCCAAGCCTGCCCAGTGACGGGTTGAGGGGTGTCGCCCCCAACCCCGTCGCCTCACCCCAGGTGCCCCCCGATGGGGCGGCTTCGCCACTTTCTTTCCGCCTGGTCCGTTATCACCACAGACCGGTGGGTGTTGGAGGTGGTGGGAAAGGGCCTGCCTCTGGAGTTCGAGCAGGCCCCACCCTTCAGAGCCGTCGCACCTCGGGGGGCCTCGGGGTCCGAAGCCTCGCTGTCGGCTCGCCGAGCCGACATCGCTCTCCTCCTCGAGAAGGAGGTGATCAGAGAGGTGGCAGACCCTCCCTCAGACCCGGGGTTCGTGTCCAGGTACTTCCTGGTTCCGAACGGACGGGGACTCATGCCCCATTCTCGACCTACGACCTAAAGAAGTTCCTAAGGTCTCGAACCTTCAGGATGGTCACCTGGCTCAGATAATACCATCTTTGGAACACGTTGGTTCTGCTCTCTGGATCTGCAGGGCCGTTCTTTCCACGTCCCTATCCGTCCGTCATCAGAGGTTCCTTAAACTTTCGGCCGGAGGGATCCCTTCGAGTTCAAGCCATGCCTTGACTTCTCTCCAGCTCCCAGGATCTTCACCAAATGCATGGCAGTGGTGACAGCATTCCTGCGGTGCCGAGGGGTCCGGGTTTACCCTTACCTGGACGATTGTCTGATTGCAGCCCCCTCCAGACAGGAGGTGGAGCGGTCCAGAGATCTGGCCCTCCAGGTTTGCTCTCAGGTTGGCCTCCTCATCAACAAGGCCAAGTCGGAACTCAAGCCAAAGCAGGTGATTCTTTTCATCGGGGCAGAGCTCGACTCTCTTTGAGCCAGAGCACGGCTCCCGGCGGACAGGGCAGAGGTTCTTTCCTCCTTTGCCCAATCATTTCTGGTTGGGCAATTGCGCCCTGCCCGGGACTTCCTGCGCCTCCTGGGTCTCATGACGGCCTGTACCAGTGTGGTCCGTTGGGCCCGCTGGAACATGTGCCCCCTTCAGTGGGGGCTGGCCAGCCAGTGGTCCCAACGCTGCGATCCATTGGACCAGCTAGTGACGGTGACCCAGAGGATGTGGAATGCTCTCCAGTGGTGGACCGTTCCAGTTCATCTGCAGGAGGGCATCCCGTTTGTCCGCCCCGAGCCGACAGTCTCTCTAGCGACCGATGCGCCTCTGATGGGTTGGGGTGCCCATCTGGGGGAACACCGAGCGCATGGCCTCTGGTCCCCGCGGGAGTCCCGATGCCACATCAGCCTACTGGAGCTCCGAGCGGTCCGCCTAGCTCTCACCGCCTTTGCTCCGTTTCTTCGGGGTCAAGTGGTCCGGGTCCAGACGGACAATACCACGACCAAGTACTATCTAAACCGCCAGGGCGGGACACGCTCCATGCTTCTATGCAAGGAAGCTCTCCTCATCTGGTCACTCGTGCGCAGCCTGGAGGTGGATCTCCTAGCCATTCATGTTGCAGGAGCCTCCAACACCCTGGCCGATGCGTAGCGGATAGGGCTGCGCCCCAGTGGTCTGTCCTGCGGAGGTAGTACAAGATCTATTCTTCCATTGGGGCACACTTCAGGTGGACCTGTTTGCCTCCAGGAGAATGCGAAGCTGAGGCTGTTCCATGCCCGCCTCCCTCAGCAGGGCTCGCTGCAGGGGATGCCTTCTCGGAGCCATGAGCACGGGCCTCTTCTACGCCTTTCCCGTTCCCTTGATGCACAGGTGCTTCTCAAAGCAAGGAGGGACAAGGCGCAGGTGATTCTGATAGCCCCAGACTGGCCCCGCCGGTACTGGTACCCAGATCTCCTCAGCCTCCGCTCCAGGCTCCCGAGGCAGCTTCCAGCTTGCCCGGACCTGCTCTCAGTCAATCAGGGGAAGGTATTCCATCCGGACCTTCAATCCCTGCACCTGACAGCCTGGTTCCTGAGCAGCTAGAGTTCCAGGCCTTGGGTCTTTCCAACGAGGTCCTCAACGTAGTTGAGGCGTCCCGTAAGGAGTCGACCAGAAAATGCTACGCCTTCAAATGGAAGAGATTTTCCATTTGGTGTCAGGGCAAGGGCCTGGACTCTTCCTCCTGTTCCTTGGCGAGCATATTGGACTACCTTTGGTCCCTTTCTCAGCAAGGGCTTAGGTCGACGACCCTTAAGGTGCACCTGGCAGCCATCTCTGCTTACAGGCGTGGGCCGGAAGCAGTCGGTGGCGCAGGAGAAGGTGGTCTGGCGCTTTTCCAAAGGCCTTGATCACATTTCCCCTCCGGTGCAAGAACCTCCACCTCCTTGGGATCTACTGCTGGTACTGGCAAAGCTCATGGGCAAGCCATTCGAACCAATGCACAGGTGTGAACTCTCTCACCTGTCGTGGAAGACCGCCTTCTTGGTGGCTATCATGTCAGCCAGAAGGATGGGAGAGCTCCAGGTGCTCTCCATAGAGTCTCCTTACCTGGTCTTCCACAGGGACAAGGTTGTTCTGCGGCCCCACCCGAAATTCCTTCCGAAGGTGGTGTCGGAGTTTCACCTTAACCAGATGTTGACTCTGCCGGTGTTCTACCCCAATCACACCTCGGAGGCCGAATATAGGCTCCATACTCTGGACCCTAGAAGGGCGCTCGCTTACTATAAGGAGTGCACGACTGAAATTCGGGGAGAGGTTCACCAGCTGTTTGTCACCTACGCTGAAGCCGCACCTGGCAGACCTGCAGCCAAGCGGACGATAGGCAGGTGGGTCACCTCCTGCATAGATCTCTGCTATAAGTTGACGGGCATGGAGCCTCCCAGAGGGATAAGAGCTCATTCTACCCGCCATACTGCTGCATCGGTGGCTGCTTCCAGGGACATCCCTATCCAGGAAATCTGCAGGGCTGCTTCCTGGAAGTCAGCACACACCTTCATCACCCATTACCACATCGACCTTGAGTCACTGCGATGCTGGTTTTGGGGCCTCAGTTCTCCAGTCTCTATTCCCTAAGTAGGGTGTGTGCTTGCCTTGCCTCCCTCCTCCCGGAGAACTGCTAGGAGTCTGCCAGACAGTGTGGATGAACAACATATCCATGTCCTTAGAAATACAGGTTACTCACCTGTAACAGGAGTTCTAGGAATGGTATATGTCGTTCATCCACACGACCCACCCGACCTCCCTGGCTTCGACACACAACCTGAGCTTCCAGCGGGCCAGATCTGGCGTCATGGGGCGGAGCCGAGAGTTTTACCACCCGGGTGGGTGGGAGGAGCCAGCTTGAAGACCTTCCGGCAAGATTTAAAGCGGCAAGGATACCTGCCAATAAGTGTGGATGAACAGCATATACCATTCCTAGAATTCCTGTTACAGGTGAGTAACCTGTATTTCTTGTCTGTGGACAACAGGGGGAACGAGGGATTCCTAAATGTTCCTCGAAACACAAACTCCACAGATTTAGTCAGTGTAGCCGCACTTTCTGAGGACCCAGAGCCTCTGTGCTCTGACCGAGCCACATCCGGGACCTGCCAGTGCTCCTTGGTAACCGGAGGGACGCCCACAGACGCCGCTGGTGCTTCCAACTCCCCCGAAGGCTTTTGGCACTGAATCCACATCGATTCCTCCCTGCCAGCCTTCTCTGAAACCCCAACAGTTTTTGCGAGCTGCTCCACGGCAGCCTCCATATTGCACTCACCCAACTGCTCTTCTCCTGGACTCAGCAACACCACTTCTTTCCTACTAACAGCCGCCTCACAGGTAATGACAGCATGCTCCTTCGCACAGAGTGCCGATATTTTCTTCATAAGTCGTTCTTGTTCCTGCTGCAGCTCAACCAGTTGCTTCTGTAGTTGCACCTCAGTATTAGGGAGTGTTGCCTGGTTCCTCGTTAGCTCGAGTCTCAAAAACTGATAAATCCTCTGTGGAGACAAACAATTCGCCATCCTCCATATCCTTGGCTGGAGCAGACTGCTTCTCAGGCTCTATACCATCCTTTACTCTCAAAGGGGAACCTCCCCGCTCGTCCTCTACTGCCGTGTCCATCCTCCACAGAGTCTGACCACCGAGTGATCCGACTCACCACAGCAAGGCCCCACTACTGCCAGCAATGCAGTAGGGGAATTTCCCCGGTGTCCTGGCCAAATTTCTCTCATTCACTAAAAATATCACCAACAGCTTAATCTGGTTCAAGGTTAGTTGGCATTCATCTGTATCCCCCTCCCCCCTCCCCTGGGTCGTGCCTGAAAATAGGCAGGATTTGTCTAGTGCACTTACCTGGTCAACAAAAACTAAATAAAATAGGTGGGCGGTTTCCTCGGTCGCGGGCTCTGCCGAGCAGCTGGAACGCATGGAGGCATTTGAAGAAAAAGCCGCCAGCGCTTCGGCTAATCGAAGCTTCTTCGGTACTCTCAACTTGGGCTCCACCTTCACAGGTTCCTTTAAGGAGTTGTGCCAGTTTCTCCCCACCCGGGGCTGAGCACCTGCGGGCTTGCACTCCTCTCGCTCTCGGAAGAGAGAAAACTAATCTGGCCTGTCTTTGTTTCAGTGAAGGCGCTCTTGGGACCGAGAGTGGTCTCAGTCTCAGGAACATGCAGTCTCAACCTCTGTCGATCGCCTACTTGGCCTCAGGCTTCACGGACCTCCTGTCTGGTCAGACGACCGAGGAGGTGGTCGATGAAGTCGAGATCATGCTTGGCCCAATCAACCCTTTGTCGCCAGCCGTGGCAGACGACTCATTGGAAAGGACTCCGGTCCTGGTGTTCCCTGATGAGGAGACCCAGCCTGCTGGTGTCCCCATCAAGGTCCCGGTTCCAGACCCTGGGTTTCACCAATCTCTCCGGTGTCTCCCGAGCAGCAGTCAGCCCACCCGATCTCGGTCGAGGTCCAGAACCCCCTCGGCCGAAAGGCCAAGGAGGAGCCATAAGCGTTTCATGAAGAGGATGCCACAGGTCGTCCTCATCCCCCTCGGATGAGGAGAGGCTCAGACGGAAACTCCAGCACTACAAGGACCTTATGTGGCAACAGCTGATCTTGACTAGACAGAAGCCGGCTCCGCCACCTACCCCAGCCATTACTTGGCTTACGCCTCCTAGGCTGAAGCTGACTCCCTCAAAACCAAAGCCCTTGTTTCCTCCACCCGCGGGGCCGGTCTGTCCTCTGGTTCGGGCTTTGCCAGTCTTCTCACCGATACTGGTGGAGCCACTGCCTAAGCAGCCTGTGGGAGGGGCTCCTTCAAAAGAGGACCAAACAAATACCAGACTTCCCCGATGTCTGTTGGTCACGGTCACCCCGGACCTTCCTCGACGGGTCGAGGGTGATTTGGGTGGCAAACCACTGTATCCCGACTTCTTGGACTCTGACGTCACTGGACTCCACTCACATCCAGGGGTGATGAGTCGTCCGTTGGCACAGGAATGGAGGAAGGCCCTTCCTCCTTCCAGGGGATCCTCTGTCTCATCTCTGACTCCACAGGGATGCCTCTGGAATCCATCCAGAAAAAGGCGTACCCTCTCACGGACATCCTGAAGAGAGGGGACACCCCAACGGAGGCCTTTCCTGTGGCTGAGGCCATTGTTGGCCCGGCCTCTAACTATGGCAGCGCCCTGCCTCGTGTCCAGCACCGTCTGCCCGCATGGCCTGCAAGTGTCGGGTGCCCATGGGGTCCCTTGTGGGGTTCATAGAGCACACTTCGGCTGAGAGCCAGGTGACCGCTCTGTGTTCAGGCTTACTGGCAGCTCTGCCGACACTGACCGTCCTCCCAATAAGGAGTCCAAGCTATTGGACCATTCAGCATGGAAAGTCTATGCGGTTTCATCCTTGGGCCTTCGACAGGCCAGTTCGGCCGTCATCATGGCACACTTCTCTCATGCCCATCTCGGGTCATTCGATGAAGTCCTCCCACATCTCCCGCCGAACATGCAAACCACGGTGGTAAAACTCTCGGCTCCGCCCCATGACGCCAGATCTTCCGCATCGCTTGGAAGCCTGTGGTTCCTTCCCCTTAGCTTCAAGTGCTTTAGACTGGATCCAACTCTTCAGTTCGTCCGAAATTGGTTTTGAAGTTTTCTGAACTGTCTTCATCTTCCGTCGGCGGCTGCGATGGACAAATCTGTTCGGCTTTGAGGAGGTGCCCTTGTGGGCAGAAAATGTCAGGATGGATCTGCACTCCACGCGTCTACTGCCTAGGCCTGAATCACGCACCCGCGGGTCTGCGAGTTGTGCCGCTCTTTCTTGGCCAGCGTCCCAGGACGATCGCGCTGCCCGATTGAAGCTTGGCGCCGAGAACATTTCCACGGTAAAATCTAAAGAGGCTCGTTAGGCGGTGTCTGCGGTGGCTGGCTCGGCTGAGCAGCTCGAGCAGATGATCGCCCTCGAGGAGGAGGCGGCCCAGGCCGCATCTTCCTCCTCGGCCGCGACATTTATCCCGCTCTCTCTGAGTTCCTCATATACGGCTTCGTTCAGGGAGCTTTGCAAGTCCCTTTCCACAAAAGGAGAGGGGTCTTTGGGACATTCTTCTCGGCCCAAGAAAAAGGAGTTGAAAGGTAAGTCCCACCGCCGGTGTTCATGGGAGCGGGAGAGGTCCCCTTCCCCGGACAGCCGACCATCGACTTTGGTCGAGGTTGTGGCTGAGGCCGCTGGCTTCACGGTGCCCCCGTCAGGCCAGCCTGCCGAGACTCCCGTCAACGAAGTCGAGATTTTTCTTGATCCGTTAGACGGGCTGTCGACTGGAGAAGCCGACAACCCTCCTTCACCGGTTCCCCTGGTGGATACAGAGGTTCTGCCTGCGCCTTCTGGGCCGCAGTCCCCGGTTAAGGTGCCCGAGCCGAGGGAAGAGCGGGTGTCCTCCGCCCTTCCCAGACCCACCCTTGGTCCCCCGAAGGTCTCGATCTCGGACCTCTTCTCGTCAAGCCATTCCCGCCGACATCGCGGTCTCCGTCTCGATAATCGAAGTAAGCAGCGACACCGTTCTTCCTCATCCTCCTCCTCGGGTGAGGAGAGGTTGCGCGGATTGTGCCGGCACCACGAGGACCTTATGTGGCAGCAGTTGCTGTTGTTACAGGCATTCGCCAGCCCGCCATCAAGTGGCTGTCGCCTGAATGACGAAGCAACCAGTTGTTCCAGTCGAGTTGCCTGCTCCAGGGCGGTTGCTCGGCGAAACCAGCTGCTCCACCACCGGTGGGAACCTCCGCCTCCACAACCGGTAGTCGGAGGCACCCCACCAAGAATTCTCGGTCGGGTCACGGCCTGCCCGCAGGTTGTCAGTCATCCTCACTCCCGACCGTCCCTCGGCAGGTGGAGGGTGGCTCAGGGCCGAGGCAGCTCTTCGCAGACTCTTCAGAATCCGCGGATCACTCCTCCTGTTCTCCAGGCAGTTCGATCTGGAGTCCTCCGGGGCCAGTCAGTGGTGATAGCCCATCGTCCTTGGGTCTGCTTGACTCATCTTGGAGTCCACTGGGATGCAGCACTAGCCCATGTCCAACGGGCCAAGTATCCCTGACGGAGATTCTGGACCGAGGGGATTCTCCCACGGAGGCCTTTCCGGTGGCTGAGGCCATTGTCGGCCCAGCCTTGTAGCTTTGGCAGCGGCCTGCTTCCTGTCCTGCGCCCTTGGCCAGGAAGTATGCAGTCCCTACCGGCTCCAGTTTCTCGGAGCACCCCTTTGCCGAGGGGTTAGTCACCAACAGCGTTTTCCGCCGTTCCGGTGACGCTCGGGATGTGGATAAGCCTCCCGACAGAGTCCAAAAAGCTGGACTTTGCCGGGCAAGGTGTACACTGCGCCTCGCCGGGCCGTGCTGATGGCACACTTCTCCCACACCCTCTTGGGCTCCTGGATGAGGTTACCCTTCCCGCCTGACCTGCAGACCACGGTCCGCCAGGTGCGGGACCAGAGTAGGGCGGTGGCGTAGCAGCAGCTTCAGACTGCTCTGGACATAGGTGATTCCTGTGCCAGGTCAGTAGCGGCCGCGGTGGCCATGTGACGCAGGGCGTGGCTGAAGATATCCACCTTCACGGCGGATACCCAGCACAAGTTGGCGGACGTCCTCTTCTTGGGGACTGACCTCTTCGGCCCTGGAGTGGAGGGACACCTCCAGCGGATCAAGAAGTCCAATGCCACTCTGGACTCGGTCACCTCCGCCCAGAGGGACAAAGGCCGCTGTCAGTAGCAGAAGTCCTTTCGTCCTTCGGTCCCTGTTTCTCGACCGGCCCAGCAGCACCAGCAACAGGGCCAGCAGGCTCGCGCTTAGCGTCCCAAACCCAAGCCGGCAGCTTCTCCAACAGGAAGCAAGGAGGTAAAGGCCCAGGATGTCCCTCGGCCGGTCCCTCCTCCAAGCCTGCCCATTGACGGGTTGAGGGTGTTGCCCCCAGCCTCGTCGCTCCCCCCTGGGTTCTCCTCTGGGGCACTGCTCAGCCACTTCCTTCCGTCTGGTCCACTATCACCACGGACCGCTTGGTGTTGGAGGTGGTAGGAAAGGGCCTGCCTCTGGAGTTAGAGCAGGCTCCACCCTTTGAGCCATCGCCCTCGGGGCCACGATCGCAGTCTCGCTTGTCGCCTGCCGAGCCGAGTATTGCCCTGCTCCTGAAAGGAGGTGATCAGGAAGGTGGCGGATCCTCCTCCAGACCCGGGTTTTGTGTCCAGGTATTTCCTGGTCCCAAATGGGGGGGCTGGCGCCCCATTGTCGACCTGAACAGGTTCCTAAGGTCTCGGACCTTCATTATGGTCACTCTGGCTCAGATAATCCCATCCTTGGAACGAGGCATGTGGTTCTGTTCCCTGGATCTCCAGAACTCGTTCTTTCACATCCAATCCGTCCGTCTCACCAGAGATTCCTCCGCTTCAGAGCCGAGGGATCCCTTTACGAATTTCGAGCCATGCCCTTCGGCCTCTCCCTAGCTCCCAGTGTCTTCAAATGCATGGCAGTGGTGACAGCATTCTGGGCGTCAAGGGTCCGGGTGTACCCTACCTGGACGACTGGCTGATTGCAGCCCCTCCAGTGTGGAGGTGGAGCAGTCCGAGATCTGCCCTCCAGGTTTGCTCTCAGATTGGCCTCCTCATCAATGAGGCCAAATCGGAACTCATGCCAAAGCAGGTGATGCATTTCATCGGGGCAGAGCTCGACTCTCTTCGAGCCAAAGCATGGTTCCCGACGGACAGGGCCGAGGTTCTTTCCTCATTTCAGGTTGGGCAATCGCGCCCTTCCCGGGACTTCCTGTGCCTCCTGGGCCTCATGACGGCTTGCACCAGCGTGGTCTGGTGGGCCCGCTGGTACATGCGTCCCCTTCAATGGGGACTGGCCAGCCAGTGGTCACAGCACTTCGATCCGTTGGATCGGATAGTGATGGTGACCCAGGGGATGTGGAATGCTCTCCAGTGGTGGACCTTTCTGGCAGATCTGCAGGAGGGCATCCCATTTTTCCGCCTCGAGTCGACGATCTCTCTATCGACCGATGCGCCTCTGATGGGTTGGGGTGCCCATCTGGGGGAGCACAGGGCGCACGGCCTCTGGTCCCCTCGGGAGTCCCGATGCCAAATTCAACCTGCTGGAGCTTCGAGCGGTTCATCTAGCCCTCACTGCCTTCACTCCCTTCTACGGGCCAGGTGGTTCAGGTCCAGACGGACAATACCACGACCATGTACTACCTAAACCGCCAGGGCGGACGCGCTCCATGCCTTGTGCAGTGAAGCTCTCCCATTTGGTCTCGTGCTCAGCCTGGAGGCAGATCTCCTGCCATTCACGTGGCAGGAGCTTCCAGCACCTAGCCAATGCCCTAAGCCGGATAGGGGCCGCGCCTCACGAGTGGTCTCTCCTGCCGGAGGTAGTACAAGATCTCTTCTTCCACTGGGGCACGCCTCAGGCGACCTGTTTGCCTCCAGGAAGAATGCTGCTGAGATGTTTCATTACGCCCGCCTCAGCAGGGCTCGCTGCAGGATTTCTCGAGGCCTTGGACCCCGGCCTATTCTACGCTTTCCATTTCCCTTGATCCACAAGGTGCTCTCAAGGCGAGGAGGGACAAGCGCGGGTGATTCTGGTAGCCCCAGACTGGCCCCGCCAGTTCTGGTATCCAGATCTCCTCAGTCTCAGCTCCAGGCTCCCGAGGCGTTTCCAGCCCACCCGACCTGATCTCAGTCAACCGGGAAGGTATTCCATCCGGACCTTCAACTCCTGCACCTGACGGGCCTGTTCCTTAGCGGCTAGAGTTCCAAGCCTTGGGTCTTTCCGACGAGGTCCTCAACGTCGTTGAGGCATCCCGTAAGGAGTCGACCAGAAAACGCTACGCCTTCAAATGGAAGAGATTCTCCATTTGGTGTCAGGGCAAGGGCCTGGACCCTTCCTCCTGTTCCTTGGCAAGAATTCTGGACTACCTGTGGTCCCTTTCTCAGCTAGGGCTTAGGTCGACAACCCTTAAGGTGCACCTGGCAGCTATTTCTGCTTAGGCGCGGGCCGAGAAAGCAGTTAGTTCCTGAGGAGAAGGTGGTGGGACGCTTTCAAGGCCTGATCACATATCCCCTCCAGTGTGAGAACCTCCACCTCCGTGGGATCTACTGCTGGTATTGGCTAAGCTCAGGCAAGCTTATTGAATCGATGCACAGGTGTGACATCTCTCACCCGTCGTGGAAGACTTTCTTGTTGGTGGCTATCACCAGCCAGAAGGATGGGAGAGCTCCAGACCCTTTCCATAGAGTCTTCTTATGTGGTCTTCCACAGGGACAAGGTTGTCCTGCGCCCCCACCCGAAATTCCTTCTGAAGGTGGTGTCGGAGTTTCACCTTAACCAGATGTTGACTCTGCCGGTGTTCTACCCCAGTCACACTTCGGAGACCGAATATAGAGTCCATACTTTGGACCCTAGAAAAGCGGACTGCTGAAGTTCGGGGAGAGGCTCGCCAGCTGTTTGTCACCTATGCTGAAGCCACGAACTGGCAGACCTGCAGCCAAGCGACTATAGGCAGGTGGGTCACCTCCTGCATAGATCTCTGCTATAGGTTGCGGGCATGGAGCCTCCCAGAGGGATAAGAGCTCATTCTACTCGCCATACTGCTGCATCGGTGGCTGCTTCCAGGGATGTCCCTATCCAGGAAATCTGCAGGGCTGCTACCTGGAAGTCAGCACACACCTTCATCACCCACTACCACATCGACCTTGAGTCACGCCGGGATGCTGGGTTTGGGGCTCAGTTCTTCAGTCTCTGTTTCCCAAGTAGGGGTGCGCTTGCCTCCCTCCTCCCGGAGAACTGCTAGGAGTCTCCAGATAGTGTGGATGAACAACATATCCATGTCCCTAGAAATACAAGTTACTCACCTGTAACAGGAGTTCTAGGAACGGTATATGTTGTTCATTCACACAACCCACCGGCTCGATGCATAACCTGGCTTTCAGCGAGCCAGATCTGACGCCATGGGCGGAGCCGAGAGTTGGCTCACTTGGTAGGAGAGAGTTTGAAGACTTTCCGGCAAGATTTAAGTGGCATGAACTTCCATAGAGTAGTGTGATGAACAACATATACCATTCCTAGAACTCCTGTTACAGGTGAGTAACCTGTATTTCTAGGAGTGGGTATGTTGTTCATCCACACTCTGGCATGTCCTTTTCCTCTTTAAATTCACCGAAAGTCTTCAAGTTGGCTCTTCCCACCCACCCTGCTCCGCCCATGATGCCAGATCTTTTCGCTTGGAAGATTCAAGTTCTTCATGCTACTTCTGCAGTTTGTAGTCCCTGGATTCTCAATCACGGTTTTCACCGCAATCGCTTTCTTAAAACTCATCAGAGTTTACAATACCGATCCGAGTGCATCGAACATGGAGGATAAGTCATCCCCTGATTTGGCCGGTATCCTGTGGACAGAAAATGTCATGTACCGATACCCACCTCTCATATGTCTACTGCTTGGGTGTCCTACATGACACCACTTCTTCCACCATCTGGGCTTTCCATCCCAACGTCCTGGACGACCGCAAGGCACGCCTAAATCTGGGGAGACCGGAGCTTCGCAGTCCACTGGTGAAATCGAAGGAGGTAAGGTGGGCGGTTTCCTCGGCCACCTGATCTGCCGAACAGCTCAACTAGATGGCGGCTCTCGAAGAGGAAGCTTCTCAAGCTCCGGCCAGCCCAAGGTTTTTCATGCCGCTTAACCTGGGTACTACCTTCACTGGGTCCTTTCGGGAGCTGTGCCAGTCTCCACCAGGGGTGAGACGCCCTCGGGCTCGCACTCCTCCTGTCCTAGGAAAAGGGACAAGGACTCTTAAGTCGTCTTTATCCTGAAGAAGACGCTCCTGGGACTGAGAGCAGTCCGATTTTCAGGACCTTGAGGTCTCGACCTCTGTCGAGATTGCTTTCTCGGCCACCGGCTTCTCGGACCTTCCGTTAAGCCAAGGCACTGAGGCTGGGGAAACAGCTGAACCAGCCGAGATTTCTCTCTACCTGATCGAGCCATTGTCGCAGACTCCGGTCGACGACTCCTTGGAAAGGACACCTATCCTTTCTTTCCCTGACGAGGAGACCCAGCCCTCTGGTGTCCCGATCGAGGGAAAGGTGCCCAAACCTCGGTTCTTCCCGACTCCAGCTTCTCCCAATCGTACGAGCCAACCCCGTCGGTCTCGATCAAGGACCAGGACCCCTTCAGTTGAAAAACTGAAGAAAGGTCACAAGCACTCTAGAAAGAGGCGTCGCCACTGATCCTCATCCTCCTCGGACAAGGAGAGACTTCGACGGAAGCTCCATCGACTTTGTGAGGATCTCATGTGGCAGAAGCAGATTCTGGCCGACCAGAAGATCCTGGTTCCTCCATCCTTAGGGCCGGCATGCATTCCAGCACATCTTGTTTCGGTCTCCCACCGATTTTGGTGGAACCACTGTCTGAGCAGCCTCAGGGAGGGGGTCTCTCGAAAGAGGATAGGACAGGCACCGGCCTCCCCCGTCGTCTGTCCATTACTGTGGTCCCCGATTGCCCTCGGCGTATCAAGGGAGACATAGGCGGGAGACCTTTATATCCCGACTCTTCGGACTCCGATGCCACTGGTTTGCACGCGCACCCGGGGGATGACGACTCATCAGTGTCAGGCTTGGAGGAAGGTCCTTCCTCTTTTCAGGGCATCCCCCGCCTGATTTCCTAATCGACCGGAATGCCCTTGGAGCCTGTCCAAAAGAAGGCGGAATACCCCCTCACGGATATCCTCAAGCGGGGGGATACCCCGACGGAGGCCTTTGCAGTGGCCAAAGCCATTGTTGGCCCTTGAGCTGTGGCAGCGTCCTGCCTCCTGCCCAGCTCCGTCTGCCTGCATGACCCGCAAGTATACGGTACCCATGGGGTCCCTGGCGGGTTTCACAGAGCATCCCTCAGCCGAGAGCCTTGTGACTGCATCTCTGTTTAGACACACGGGTAGCTCTGCTGACACTGACTGCCCTCCGGACAAGGAGTCCAAGAATATGGACCATTCTGCCCAGAAGGTTTATGCGGCCTCATCCTTGGGCCTTCATCAGGCCAGCTTGGCTGTGATCATGGCACACTTCTCTCATGCCCTTTTGGGGTCACTAGATGAAGTCCTCCCTCATCTCCCAGCGGACATGCAGATCACGGTGAAGCAGGTCCATAACCAGGGCCGTGCTGTTGCCAAACAGCAGCTCCAGACGGTCCTGGACATTGGAGATTCCTGTGCCCGCTCCTTTGCAGCTGCAGTGGCCACTTTCCGCAGGGCCTGGCTGAGGTTATCCTCTTTTCTGGCGGAGATTCAGCATAAGTTAGCTGAAGTGCCCTTCCTTGGCACCAACCTCTTCAGTCTGGCAGTGACAGGTCACCTCCAGCATATAGAGCAGTCCAGTGACACCTTGGATGCTATCTCTGCAAAGGGTTCTTTGAGCAAGAACCAGCAGAAGTGCAAAAAGAGGCCCTTTCGGCACTCTTCCCCTGCGGTTAGACAGCCCTCCTATCAAGGAGGTCAGCAGCAACAGCAGGCTCAGGCTTGGCTTCCCAGGCCCAAGCAGGGTCCTCAGCATCCCCGTAAAGGAGGCCGAGGTGCTGGTCCAGGAGCCTCCTCCTCCTCTAAGCCTGCTCGGTGACAGGTCAAGGGTTGCCATCCCTACACCCATCACACCAGCTCTGGGTCCCTCTCGTGGGGTCCGGCTTCGTCACTTTCTTTCTGCCTGGTTCGGTATCACTTTAGACAGGTGGGTTCTGGAAGTGGTCGGCCAAGGTCTGCCTCTAGAATTCGAGCAGTAGGCTCACAGCCGAGCCCGCGCCCCTCGGGAGGAAAGGATCTCAGTTCGCACTCAGTCGGCCCTTTGGGATGACATTGCTCACCTCCTCCGCATGGAGGCGGTAGCTCCAGTACCGGATCCTCATACTGACCCAAGCTTCGTGTCCAGGTACTTCCAGGTTCCAAAGCGGATGGGGGGGATGGTGCCCCATCCTAGATTTCCATGACCTGAATCAATATCTCAGGTCTCTCACCTTATGGATGGTAATTCTGAACCAGATCATACCATCCCTGGAACGAAACGTGGTTCTGTTCACTGGATCTACGGGACGTGTTCTTTCACATCCCAATCCGTCCGTCCCACCAGCGGTTCCTCTGCTTCAGGGTCAAAGGGACCTTGTACGAGTTCCTAGCCATGCCATTCGGCCTGTCATCGGCCCCTCTGGTCTTGACCAAGTGCATTGCAGTGGTGGCAGCCCACCTTCGGCCTCGAGGAGTACGAATATACCCCTATCTCGATGACTGGCTCCTGGTGGGTTCCTCCCTTCAGGAGGTGGAGAGGTCCAGGGATCTGGCCTCCCGAACCTGCTCTATCTGGGCTCCTGATCAATGAGGCCAAATCGGAACTCGTGTCCTCTCAGGTGATGGGCTTTATTGGGGCAGAGCTGGAAGCTCTCATCAAGCAGATCTGCCCCGGTGGACAGGGCGGAGATTCTCTCCGCCTTTCCCCAGTCATTTCTGGTTGGGCACTTGCGCCCTGCCTGGGACTTTCTGCGCCTTCTGGGTTACATGGTGGTGTGCATCGCTGTGATCATTTGGCCAGGTGGCACATGCGCCCCCTCTAATGGGAGCTGGCCGTCCAGTGGACTTAGCGTTATGGTCACTTTGAACAGCTGATCACTGTAACCCAGAAGATGTGGGATGCTCTCCAGTGGTGGACCGGACCGATTGCAGGAAGGAATCCCATTTGTCTGCCCCGAGCTTACGGTCGTCCTGACAACCGATGCCTCTCTCATGGGCTGGGGAGTCCACATGGGGGACCACAGGGCCCATGGGTTCTGGACCCCTGAGGAGTCTCGATGCCACATCAACCTATTGGTGCCCAGAGCAGTCCGACTAGCCCTGTCAGCTTTCACTCCTCAGCTCCGGGGTCAAGTGGTTCAAGTCCAGACGGACAATACTATGACCATGTACTACCTCAACAAACAGGGCGGCACACACTCCTGTCTGCTGTGCAAGGAGCTGCTCCGGATCTGGAACCTCTTCAGCTGGTTGGAGGCGGATCTCCTTGCCATCCATGTGGCAGGAGTATCAAACCAACTGGCAGATGCTCTCAGCCGTATAGGCTAGACATCCCACGAGTGGTCTCTCTATCCAGAGGTAGCTTACAATCTGTTCTGTTTGGGCAGACGTAGGTGGACCTGTTTGCCTCCAGGGAGAACACCAAGCTGAGACTGTACCATGCTGGCCCCCCCCAAAGCAGGGCTCGCTGCAGGGGAATACCTTCTCGAGGCCGTGGACCCCAGGCCTCCTGTATGCCTTCCCTCCATTTCCCTTGATCCACAAGGTGCTTCTCAAGGTGAGGAGGGACAAGGCAAAGGTGATTCTGGTAGCCCCAGATTGGCCTCGCCAGTTCTGGTATCCAGATCTCCTCAGCCTCAGCTGCAGGCCCCTGGAGCGGCTTTCTACATGCCCGTACCTGATATCATTGAAACAGGGGAAGGTCTTCCATCCAGACCTTCAATAGCTGCACCTCACAGCCTGGTACCTGAGTGGCTAGAGTTCCAGGCTCTGGGTCTTTCCGAGGATGTCTACACGGTGGTGGAGGCATCTTGTAAGGAATCAACCAGAAAATTGTACACCTTCAAATGGAAAAGGTTTTCCATTTGGTGTCAGGATAAAGTCTGGACCCTTATCCTGCTCTGTGGCTAACATTTTAGACTACCTTTGGTCTCTCTCCAAAGGGGGTTGGGTCATCGACCCTTAGGGTGCACCTGGCAGCCATTTCTGCTTACCAGGTGTGGGCCGGTCAGCCGATATTGGCACAGGAGACAGTGATTGGTTGCTTTTTCAAAGGCCTGGATCACATATCCCCTCCGGTGCGTGAACCTCCACCTCTGTGGGATCTCTTGCTGCTTTTGGCAAAGCTCATGGGCAAGCCATTCCAACCCATGCACAAGTGTGAGCTCTCACACTTGTCGTGGAAGATTGCCTTCCTGGTGGCTATCATGTTAGCCAGAAGGACTGGGGAACGCCAGGCGCTTTCGGTGGACTCCCCTTATCTGGTCTTTCACAGGGACAAAGTTGTCCTCTGCCCGCACCCGAAATTCCTTCCGAAGGTGGTGTCTGAGTTTCACCTTAACCAGGTGTTGACTCTGCCGGTATACAACCCTAATTGCACCTCGGACACAGAGTACAAGCTCCATACTCTGGACTTGAGATGTGCTCTCTCCTGTTATAAGGAGAGGACGGTGGAAATTTGGGGAGAGGTTCGCCAGCTGTTTGTCACCTACGCTGAAGCCACTTCTGGCAGGCCTGCAGCTAAACGGACCATTGCGAGCAGGCTTACATCATGCATAGGCCTGTGCTATGCACTGGCAGGTAAGGAGCCTCCCAGAGGGTAAGCGTTCATTCTACCTGCCATACTGCTGCATCTGTGGCTGCTTCCAGGGACACCCCTTTCCAAGAGATCTGTCAGGCTGCTACATGGAAGTCAGCAGACGCCTTCATTACCCACTACCACAACGACCTTGAGTCACGCCGGGATGCTGGTTTTGGGGCCTCTGTTCTCCAATCTCTGTTTCCTAAATAGGGGTGTGCGCCTTGCCTCCCTCCTTCTGGAGAACTGCTTGGAGTCTACCAGAGTGTGTGGATAAACAACATATCCAAGCTGCTAGAACAGGTTACTCACGTGTAACAGTAGTTCTAGGAGTGGTATATGTTGTTCATCCTCACGCACCCACCCGACCTCCGGCTTAGGCGCACCATCCTTGCTTCCAGCAGGCTAAGATCTGGTGTCATGGGGCAGAGCCGGGGTATTTACCACCTGGGTGGGTGAGGAGCCAGCTTGAAGACTTTCCGGTGAATTTAAAGGGGAAAGGGACATGCCAGAGAGAGTGGATGAACAACATATACCACTCCTGGAACTACTGTTACAGGTGAGTAACCTTTTCTTCTAATGGTGCTATGCAATCAATTCTAAGTAGTTTTGTTTAATATTTAGTTAAAAACTGCTGCCTTCCTCAGTCGTTTTCAGGCCTGAGTAAAAGTCAGCTGAGTACGTCTATAGGCATTATTGGCCTGAGTGGCTGTGTTTTCAGACGCTGCCTACAGACATATCTAGACCTGAATGAGTTAACCAGGTGATTAATCTCCTGGTGAATTTCACCAACCGCACCTCAGAGGCCAACAGAGGCTCCATACCTTGGACCTGTGGGAGTGCTGGGCTATTATAAGGAGCACATGGTTGAGGATTCGTGAGAGGTTTTCCAGCTGTTTGTCACCTACGCTGAAGCCCGGCTCAGGCAGACTGGCAGCTAAGCAGGCAGATTGGGAGGTGGATTGTATCTTGCATGGTCCTCTGCTACTCGTTGGCGGATAGGGAGCCTCACATAGGGCTGGGCTACAGGCTTATTCCACCTGCCATACCGCTGCCTCAGTGGCTGCTTCAGGGAAGTCCTGTCAAGTAAATCTGCAGGGCTGCTACCTGAGTCAGCGACACCTTCATTTCCCACTACCACATTGACCTTGAGTCACGCTTGGGTGCTGCTTATGGTGCCTCAGTTCTTCAGTCTCTTTTCCCTTAAGTAGGGGGTCTGCGCTTTGCCTCCCTCCTCCTCGGTGAACTGTTAGGAGTCTGCCTGAAGTGTGAACAGAACACCATATCCACGTTCCTAGAAAAACAGGTTACTCACCTGTAACAGTAGATCAACGAGTGGTATATGGTGTTCATCCACACTGACCCACCTGACCTCCCCTGGCAAGTGGCACACGGATCTTGCTTCCAGCAGGTAAGATCTGACGTTACGGGGCGATGCAGAGGGAATTGCCATGTGGGTGGGTGGGAGGAGCCAGCTTGAAGACCCTCTGGCCTCAGTATTAACTCATTCACACCACAAGAGCTCTTTGAGACTTCCACCACTTATGCCCTATATACTGGTAACACTGCATCATAGGCCTTTCTAAGTAAAATGAAGCCATAATCAGCATGCCACAAACAAATGTGAATACCTCTTGAACCATAAGTGCTTCACACAAAGTACAAATGGCAGTGTTGTTCAGCACAAAATTGCCTTTCCAGTGGTGCTATGCAATCAGTTGTAATCAATATGGTTTTATTTTATACTAGCTGAAATACTCAGACTGTATTTTTTTCAGATTTTTCTAAGTGCTTAGTGAGGCTTCAGAGACAAATGTCAGCCATTTCTAAAGTACTCTTCTAAAGTGTATATGGTAGACATGCAGTATCAATGGCAAAATTGTTCAGCACAAAATTAGCTTTTCAACGGTGCTATGCAATCAATTGTAATCCATTTATTTTTATTTTATACTAGCTGAAATACCAAACAACTGTTTTTTGTTTTTTCCAGATTTGTTCTAGGTGCTTAGGTGAGGCTTGAGAGACTAATGTCAGCCATACACACCATACCTTAAACAAATGCAAAAACTCCTAAAGTATACATGACAGACACAAAGTAACAGCAGCAAAATTGTTCAACACAAAATTACCTTTCTAACGGTGCTATGCAATTAATTCTAAGCAATTTGGTTTAATATTTAGTAAAACTGCTGACTTCCTCAGGCGTTTCCTGTCCTGAGTGAAAGTCAGCAGAGTATGTCTAGGCATTATTGGCCTGAGTGGCTATGCTTTCAGACACCACCTACAGATGGCGATAGGCCTGAATGAGTTTTAAAGGGAAAGGATTGTGCCAGAAATGTGGATGTATCACCATATATCACTTGCAGAAGTATCAGTTACAGGTGAGGTAACCTCATTTTCAGGCTGTCAGCAGAGAAGGCAGCGATGGGAATCAGGCAGGCTGGTAGCAGCAATTAACATACATTCACCGTCTCATTAATGACAAACGCAAGGAGTGGAGATTGGGTAGTGGTGTCTGGAAATCCAGCATAAGGCACTTTACGCCCTTCTATTGGAGAAGCGCTCCTGACATATCAGTTTCAGCTTCTAGCTGCACTATTATGACACACTCTCTATCTCATGATAGGCCCTCATGTCATGCAAACACATGCCCGTACTTTCATTTACTTTGTTGTATTCTCTGCCATGATGTTTCCTGCTGTTATTCTGCCTCTCAATACTGTTACGTATCTTGTTGACATACTGCCAACTCTCTGCCATGATGTTACCTGTTGTTACTCTACCTCTCAATGCTGTTATGTATCCTGTTGACATACTACTTTACCATTTTATAGCCATGTGTACTCTTTGCTGTTCCATCCACTTGTTCATTGGCCTGTATGTTACCTTGACTCTATATTATGTTTAAGTACTCTGTAACCTCCTGGGTCGCACCTGAAAATAGGTACTTGTTGTCTATTGTGCTTACCTGGTAAACCAAAACAAATAAACACATACTCAGTGTGAGAAAGGATGACTGAAGTAGTCTAAATAAACTGAAAACACTGTTCCCATTAAGCAGACATTAGCCGCATAGTAAACAGCGGTCACTTAATCAGTTCCTGGTGGCACTTCCCCATAAAGCACCGTTCCAATTACTCGCATCCGATTAAGTGGCTTGTACTGTACGTTCGGTGATGTAATTCTACCTTTAATGACAGCATAAAACTAATTCTACAGTACTCCTCCTTCCCAGCTGACACCATTGCTTTGTATGTTGGCTCCTATAGGAATTCATTTACTAGGGTCCTTCCCTGCTAGCTGTGACAGATTGTAAGAATCTGAGAGATGTCCTAGGATGTGCCCCTTCCCAGGCTCCATGAAAGTATTATAATCTGTACTAGTTGGTAGACAGGTACATACTTTGCAGTGATTGCTTTTTTCTCAAGTCGTATTTTTCTTATGTCTTCACAAAACACACACCTCGTGATAGTGAATTGTTTTTAGCAGAATGTCATCAGGTGGTGCTAGTCAACCCGCATGCCTTGCTTTGTATGCTGATTTGCTTGTTTCCTTTCCGCAGTGGGGCATTGGCAGCAGCAAAGCCTGAGGACTGGCCTCAGGCCATGAAGGAGTATGTGAAGCGCTGTTTTACAGCTTGTGAAACTGAGGAGGACAAGGATCGGACAGAAAAGCTCCTAAAGGAGGTACTGCAGGCACGACTACAGGACGGGACGGCATACACCATCGACTGGAGTAGGGAGCCTCTTCCAGGGTGAGTGGTGTTCATGCGTAACTCTAGTCTGCATTGCATCATTGCCTTAATTTTCCTTGCATAAACCTAGATTGTGTGGTGGCTGCTATGGTCTGGGAGAAAGTGCTTACATCCTGTGCTCAGCCTGAATATGGGCTGAAAATGAAGAGCTGTTATGGACTGCCCCTATATGCTCCTCAGTCCATTTCACAGCTGAGGGAGATGTAGCTGCAAGAAGGCACAGCTTTGGTGATTTCTTCATTATTTACTGGACTTTATTTCACAAATCTGTGAAGTTTTGAGCATACCAGATGGCAGCCACTCCCAATCTGTATTTGAGTAGGATCGAGGAGTTTTTCAGCCGAACCTGTACTTTGGTAGTTGGGCCGTCACTTTAGAAGTCATGAGCCACATGGCTTAGACTGCCTCTAAAGGCTGCTGTCGGCGTTGCAGCCTCCCAGCTGGTGTGGTTCAAACCGCACTGCATATCATGTAAAGTCAACCACAAAAATAGACTTGCCTGGTGAAGAATACACAGTCCAGCAGGAGCTGAAGCTTCACTCATTTGTGCATCATAGTTTGTGGCAGTGCACATGGGTATACAGTTGTTCCAGCCTCATGTCCAGACCATATGACTCAATCTCCTGAGAGCCTCCCATTTGGAGACCAGCTTGCATGCCTGTAGGAGAAAAGGACCATTGCAGGGCCTCTGCCTCCTCCCTGCAACCCATCCTGTACAGACTTCAGCTGTGGACTCCCTCACTGAGACAGTCCAGCAGCAGCACGGGTCCTTGGGCCAACAGACATCCAAGCTGAAATATGTTCCATTATGGTTAGCACCACCACTGCCAGTATTCCCTCATCCAGGATTTTCTGCTGCATTCCCAGGATCCACTGGACAGGGACAAGAGATCGTTAGAGCAGCATACAGCTTCCCTACATCTCAACGCTGGGATTTCAAAGTTTTATCAGGAAAGACATACTGGGTTGAACCATTCATTTCAGATGCGTCTTGGGACAGAGTAGAATCATCACACTTGAGCTTAATGAACATCCACTGGAGGGGAAGAAAATGCCAGAGCATGTCCTGGTTTTCAAAGCGGTCCTGAAGGTCTTTTCCGGGTCCATGCAGAACCTACGTAACATACGTAGTTGTCAGTAGATACAGGTGTCAGTATGGGTCTATCTGGTCTAGCTTGAGTGTGAAGCACTTCAGCCCATCAGACTACAGCTACCCCCCAATTAACTTCTTCCTCCCCAACTGCCCCTGGTATGTACTTTCCCTTGAACTTGTCCCACCCCTCTTGAAGCACCCACAGTGTGCACTGATACTAATTGCTCAGGCAGTGCATTCCACTCTGCCACTCTTTCAGTGAAGTAGTGCCTCCTCCTTTCCCTCCTGAATCTGTCCCCTTTAACTTAAGGGAGTGCCCTCTGGTATCTCTTATGTTCTGAGAGTGCACTCACCCTGGAACCCTACTTTGTTCATCTCCTTCAGGTACTTGAAGGTCTCGATCATGTCCTCTCTCTGTCCCCATCCTTCAGGTATACATGCTGAGCTCTTTTAGTCTTTCCTCGTAACTTCTATCCCCAACCCTAGATCATCTTTGTTGCTCTTCGACTGCACTGCCTCCAGTAGTTTTATATCCCTTTCAAATACGTGTGCCAGAACTGCACGCAGCCTCACCAGGGACCTGTACAGGGCAATATGACTTTGCTACATCTGGATGTAATCCCCTTGCTATGTGCATCCTAGCATCCTGTTAGCCTTAGCTGCTGCCTTACTACACTGGCCCGAGTGGTTTAATTCCCGTCACCAGCACCTTCAAGATCCTTCTTCTCATTGGATGTGGACAGTTTGATACCATCCATCCAGTAGATGTATGCTGGGGTTTGGCTCAAATGCATCACCTTGCACTGCTTGGCGTTGAACCCATGCTGCCAGGTGTGTGACCACTCTCAAGTCTTGCCAAGTCCTCCAGCAGTAATTTGTCCCTCCTCCCATCCACCTCAGCACATATCTTGGTGTCATCCAGCGTAAGAGGCTGATCTTATTCTTGATCCCAACTGCTATGTCTGCGATAAAAATGTTAAACAGGACTGGTCCCAGTACTGATCCCTGTGGGACACCATTTGTCACTGCTCTGGGCTCTGATGCTTCTCCCACAGCTACCCTCTGCTGCCTGTCCCTTAGTCAGTTTTCTACCCATCGGCTAGCTTCCACTCTATACCAAGACTCCTCAACTTGCAGGAACACCTTCCATGTGGCACTGAATCGAAGGCCTTCTTGAAATCCAGGTAGACTACATCTACCACATGGCCCTCATGATCCAGTCAAAAAAAATCAACCAAGTTTGTCTGACAGAATGTGCCAGTGATGAACCCATGTTCTCTGTCATCTTGCAGATCATTATCTACAAGAAACTGCACCAGCCTTTCTTTGAGGATCGATTCCATCAGCTTCCCCACAATTGTGGTGAGGCTCACCGATCTGTAGTTCCTTGGTTCGTCCCTGGGCCCACATTTGTAGGCGGTACCATGTGGCCTCCTCCAGTCTCTGGCACACATCCCATATTTAGCGAGGTATTGAACAGATCCGCCGTGGCTGTGCCAAGACCTCTGCCAGCTCCCTCAGCATCCTGGGATGTACCCTGTCTGGCCCAGGTGCCTTGTCTACTCTCGGGACCTAAGGCCCTCCAGCACCCTTTCCACCGTGATGACCCGTCTGTGGTTCTCCCCCCCACATGCCTGTGCCCCTTTCCCTGCAGGAATGGGCCCATCCATCTGCCATGTAACACTGAACAGAAGTACTCAATAAGTACTTCTGCCTTCAGTCCTCTTGTCTACCCGCTCACTGCCTTTCCTGATCCTAACTATTTGATCCTTGCACTTCCTCTTTCCCTGATACACCTGAAGAAATCCTTTTCTCCTTCCTTAATCCCTGTGCTAATTTGCTTTCCCTGGCTGCCTTTGCAGTCCTGACTGCTCTACTCACATCCCTGGATTTCTTCACATAGTTCTCCCTATCCTCTGCCTTGTTGGTTCTCTTGTAGGTTTGGAAGGCCCTTCTCTTGCCCCTCACCTTCTCCGTTACCTCTCTGGTCATCCAGCTTGAATGCTTGGTCCTTGATTTCTTTTGCTGGCTCCTGACACAAGCTTTAGTGGATTCAATCAGCCCTAGTTTTATGATCGCCATTTCAAACAACCTGAAGTCTTGCTATATTCTGAAATATGCAGTTAGCCTCAGCACTTGAACTGCCCGAGATGAAAGCATTGACTCTATGGAGAAGCATAGAGACGTTGAACTCGAGCTTGGATTTCAAACCTGTCTGTGGTGCTTTAGAGTGTAACTGTTAGTTCTAGAGACATGGATATGTTGTTCATCCACACTTATTGGCAGGTTCCTTGCCGCTTTAAATCTTGCGGAAGGTCTTCAAGCTGGCTCCTCCCACCCACCGGTGGTAAAACCTCGGCTCCGCCCCATGGCCTTAGATCTTCCTTACCGGCTGAAGCTCAGGTTCCTCCTTAGCGCTCATGCGTTTTAGACTGGATCCTAACTCTTGGTTCGTCCAAAACTAGTTTTAAGTTTTCTAAACCGGTCTTCATCATCCCTCATGACTGCGATGGACAAATTGATTCGGCTTTCGGAGGTGCCCTTGCGGGCAGAAAATTTCCAGGACGGATCCGCACTCCATGTGCATCTACTGCCTAGGCCTAGATCACGACCTGCAGGCCTGCGAGTTGTGCCACTCTTTTTCAGCCACTGTCCTGCAGGATCGCGCTGCCCAATTGAACCTCGGGTGCCCCGAGAAGCGTTACCCGCCGGTAAAATCCAAAGAGGCTCGTTGGGTGGTGTCTGCGGTGGCTGACTCGGCTGAGCAGCTCGAGCAGATGATCGCCCTCGAGGAGGAGGCGGCCCAGGCCACATCTTCCTCCTCGGCCGCGGCATTTATCCTGCTCTCTCTGAGTTCCTCATACTCTGCTTCGTTCAAGGAGCATTGTCAGTCCCTTTCCACAAAGGGAGAGGGGCCATCGGGACATTCCTCTCGGCCCAAGAAGAAGGAGTCGAAGGGTAAGTCCCACTGTCGGCGTTCGTGGGAGCGGGAGAGGTCTCCTTCCCTGGACAGCCGACCGTCGACTTCGGTCGAAGTTGCGGCTCAGGCCGCTGGCTTCACGGTGTCCCTGTCAGGCCAGCCTGCCGAGACTCCCGTCGACGCAGTCGAGATATTCCTCGATCCGTCCCTGACGGGTTGTCGACTGGTGAAGCCGACAATCCACCTTCGCCGGTTCCCCGGTGGAGGACGAGATCTGCTTGCACCTTTGGGCGGCAGTCCCAGCTAAAGTGCCGAGCGAGGAAGAGCGGGTGTCCCCGCCCTTCCCAGACCCGCCCTCGGTCACCCCGAGGGTCTCGGACTTCATCTCGGTCAAGGCGTTCATGCAGACATCGGCGGTCTAGGTACTGAAGTAAGCGGCGACACCGTTCCTCCTTGTCCTCCTTCTCGGATGAGGAGAGGCTTTGACGTAAATTGCGTCGACATTACGAGGAGCTTATGTGGCAGCAGTTACTGCTGTCCGGGAGTAAATCGACTCCGATTCAGCCCCCGGCCATCAAGTGGCTGTTGCCCGAACGTCTGAAGCAACCGCTCGCCCCAGTCGAGATACCCATTCCTGGGCCAGTTGTTTGGCCGAAACCAGCTGCTCCGTCGATTGTGGTGGAACCTCCGCCTCCACAACTGAAGTCTGGGGCACCGACCAAGGATTCTCGGTCGGATCATGGCCTGCCCCACAAGTTGTCGGTCACCCTCACTCCCAACCGTCCTCGGCAGGTGGAGGGTGGCTCAGGGCCGAGGCAGCTCTTCGTAGTCCGATGACGACTCCTCCCTGTTCTCCAGGCAGGTCAACCTGGAGTCCTCCGGGGGCTAGTCAATGGACGATAGCCCATCGTCGTCCTTGGGTCTGCTTCAACTCATCTCGGAGTCCACTGGGATGCAGCTCGAGCCCGTGTCAAAGCAGGCCAAGTATCCCCTGACGGAGATACTGGACCGAGGGGATTCCCCCACGGAGGTCTTTCCGGTGACTGAGGCAATTGTCGGCCCAGCCTTGTAGCTTTGGCAGCGGCCTGCTTCCTGTCCTGCGCCCTTGGCCAGGATGGCCAGGAAGTATGCGGTCCCTACTGAATCTTTGACTGGTTTCTTGGTGTACCCTTCTGCCAAGGGGTTAGTCACCGACAGCGTCTTCCGGTGTTCTGGAAACGCTCGGGACGTGGATAAGCCACCTGACAAAGAGTCCAAAAAGCTGGACTTTGCCGGGTGCAAGGTGTACGCTGCGTCCTCCCTCGGTCTCCGACAGGCCAGCTCGGCCGTGCTGATGGCACACTTCTCCCACATCCTCATGGGCTCCCTGGATGAGGTTGTCCCTCATCTCCCGGCCGACCTGCAGACCACGGTCCATCAGGTGTGGGGCCAGGGTAGGGCGGTGGCGAAGCTGCAGCTTCAGACTGCTCTGGACATAGGTGATTCCTGTGCCAGGTCAGTAGCAGCTGCGGTGGCCATGTGCCAGAGGCGTGGCTGAGGAGATATCCACCTTCACGGCGGATACCCAGCACAAGATGGCGGACATCCCTTTTGGGGACTGACCTCTTCGGCCCTGGAGTGGAGGGACACCTCCAGCGGTTGAAAAGTCCAATGCCACTCTGGACTCAGTCACCCACCTCTGCCCAGAGAGACAAAGGCTGCCGTCACAACAGCATAAGTCCATTCGTCCTCGGCCCCTGCACCACGCGCGACCCAACAGCACCAGCAACAGGGCCAGCAGGCTTCTTGGCGCCCCAAACCCGAAGCCAGCGGCTTCCTCCAACAGGAAGCAAGGAGGTAAAGGCCCAGGAGGTCCCTCGGCCGGTTCCTCCTCCAAGCCTGCCTAGTGACGGGTTGAGGTGTGCCACCCCCAGCCTCGTCACTGCCCCCTGGTTCCTCCCATGGGGAGACGGCTCCGCCACTTCCTTTCCGCCTGGTCCGCTATCACCATGGACCGCTGGGTGTTGGAGGTGGTAGGAAAGGGCCTGCCTCTGGAGTTCGAGCAGACCCCACCCTTTCGAGCCGTCGCCCCTTGGGGGCACAGGGTCCGCAGCCTCGATGTTGGCCCTCCAAGACGATATTGCCCTGCTCCTCGAAAAAGAGGTGATCAGGAAGGTGGGGGATCTTCCTCCAGACCCGGGGTTTGTGTCCAGGTATTTCCTGGTCCCAAAACGGATGGTGGGCTGGCGCCCCGTACTCGACCTGCACAACCTGAACAGGTTCCTAAGGTCTAGGACCTTCAGGATGGTCACTCTAGCTCAGATAATACCATCCTTGGAACGAGGCGTGTGGTTCTGTTCCTTGGACCTCCAGGACGTGGTCTTTCACATCCCAATCCGTCCGTCTCATCAGAGATTCCTCCGCTTCAGAGCGGAGGGATCCCTTTACGAGTTCCAGGGCATGCCCTTCGGCCTCTCTCTAGCTCCCAGGGTCTTCACCAAATACATGGCAGTGGTGACAGCATTCCTGCGGTGCCAAAGGGTCCGGGTGTACTCCTACCTGGACGACTGGCTGATTGCAGACCCCTCCAGAGTGGAGGTGGAGCAGTCCAGAGATCTGGTCCTCCAGGTTTGCTCTCAGATTGGCCTCCTCATCAACGAGGCCAAGTCGGAACTCGTGCCGAAGCAGGTGATACTCTTCACCGGGCAGAGCTCGACTCTCTTGAGCGAGTTTGGCTCCTGGCGGACAGGGCCGAGGTTCTTTCCTCATTTGCCCAGTCATTTCTGGTTGGGCAATCGCGCCTGCCTGGGACTTCCTCGGCGCCTGGGCCTCATGGCGGCCTGCACCTTTGTGGTCCGTTGGGCCCGATGGTACATCGTCCCTTCAGTGGGGACTGGCCAGCCAGTGGTCACAACACTGCGGTCCATTGGACCAGCCCATGACAGTGACCCAGGAGATGTGGAACGCTCTCCAGTGGTGGACCGTTCCGGCACATTTGGGAGGGCATCCTGTTCGTCCGCCCCGAGCGGATGGTCTCTCTCTCTCGCCAATGCATCTCTGATGGGTTGGGGTGCCCACCTGGGGGCACAGGCGCACGGCCTCCGGTCCCCGCGGGAGTCCCGATGCCATATCAACCTGCTGGAGCTCCGAGCGGTCCGCCTAGCTCTCACCACCTTCGCTTCGTTTCTTTTCTTTGTGGTCAAGTGGTTCGGATCCAGACGGACAATACCACGACCATGTACTACCTAAACTGCCAGGGCGGGACGCGCTCCATGCTTCTATGCAAGGAAGCTCTCCGCATTTGGTCACTCGTGTGCAGCCTGGAGGCGGATCTCCTAGCCATTCATGTGGCAGGAGCCTCCCATACCCTGGCCGATGCCCTAAGCCGGATAGGGGCTGTGTCCCACGAGTGGTCTCTGCTGCCGGAGGTAGTACAAGATCTGTTCTCCCATTGGGGTACACCTCAGGTGGACCTGTTTGCCTCCAGGGAGAGCAAGCTGAGGCTGTTCCATGCCCGCCCCCCTCAGCAGGGCTCGCTGCAGGGGGATGCCTTCTCGAGGCCATGGACCCCGGGCCTCTTCTACGCCTTTCCCCCATTCCCCTTGATTCGCAAGGTGCTTCTCAAAGCAAGGAGGGACAAGGCGCAGGTGATTCTGATTAGCCCCAGACTGGCCCCGCCAGTACTGGTACCCAGATCTCCTCAGCCTCAGCTCCAGGCTCCCGAGACAGCTTCCAGCTCGCCCGGACCTGCTCTCAGTCAATCAGGGGAAGGTGTTCCATCCGGACCTTCAATCCCTGCACCTGATGGCCTGGTTCCTGAGCGGCTAGAGTTCCAGGCCTTGGGTCTTTCCGACGAGGTCCTCAATGTAGTTGAGGCGTCCCGTAAGGAGTCGACCAGAAAATGCTACGCTTTCAAATGGAAGAGATTTTCCATTTGGTGTCAGGCAAGGGCCTGGACCCTACCTCCTGTTCCTTGGCGAGCATTTGGACTACCTATGGTCCTTTCTCAGCAAGGGCTTAGGTCGGCGACCCTTAAGGTGCACCTGGCAGCCATCTCTGCTTACAGGCGGCGGGCGGGAAGCAGTCGGTGCTACAGGAAAAAGTGGTCGGGTGCTTTTTCAAAGGCCTTGATCACATTTCCCCTCCGGTGTGAGAACCTCCACCTCCGTGGGATCTACTGCTGGTACTGGCAAAGCTCATGGGCAAGCCATTCGAACCAATGCACAGGTGTGATCTCTCACCTGTCATGGAAGACCGCCTTCTTGGTGGCTATTCGTCAGCCAAAAGGATGGGAGAGCTCCAGGCGCTCTCCATAGAGTCTCCTTACCTGGTGTTCCACAGGGACAAGGTTGTCTCGCCCCACCGAAATTCCTTCCAAAGGTGGTGTCGGAGTTTCACCATACCCAGGTGTTGACTCTGCGGTGTTCTACCCCAATCACACCTCGGAGGCGAATATAGGCTCCATACTCTGGACCCTAGAAGGCTGCAACGCTACTAAAGGCGCCCACAACTGAAATCTGCGAGAGGTTGATAGCTGTTTGTCACCCTACGCTGAAGCCGCACCTGGCAGACCTGCAGCCAGGGATGATAGGCAGGTGGGTCACCTCCTGCATAGATCTCTGCTATAAGTTGGCGGGCATGGAGCCTCCCAGAGGATAAGAGCTCATTCTGCCGCCATACTGCTACATCGGTGGCTGCTTCCAGGGCGTCCCTATCCAGGAAATCTGCAGGGCTGCTACCTGGAAGTCAGCACACCTTCATCACCCACTACCACATTGACCTTGAGTCACGCCGGGATGCTGGTTTGGGGCCTCGGTTCTCCAGTCTCTATTCCCTAAGAAGAGGGTGTCGCTTGCCTCCCTCCTCCCGGAGAACTGCTAGGAGTCTGCCAGACAGTGTGGATGAACAACATATCCATGTCCCTAGAAATACAGGTTACTCACCTGTAACAGGAGTTCTAGAAATGGTATATGTCATTCATCCACGACCCTGACACCTCCTGGCTTGACTGACAACCCTGAGCTTCCAGCGGGCCAGATCTGGCGTCATGGAGTCGAGCGAGTTTTACCAACCGGGTGGTTGGGAGGAGCCAGCTTGAAGACCGTCCAGCAAGATTTAAAGCGGCAAGGATACCTGCCAGACAGTGTGGATGAACAACATATACCATTCCTAGAACTCCTGTTACAGGTGAGTAACCTGTATTTACAGGAGTGCTCAGGCCGAAAGGCAAGCCGCTCCTCAGAGGCAGCAGTCTAGGGGCAGGCCCTTTCATGAGCCTTTCTACTAAGCTCAGGCCTCCTCTCCCTTCCCACAGAGGGGTTCTTCCTAGGGAGAGGCAGGAGGGGGATGAGCAGGGCTGCATCCTCTTCCCAGTCTAAGGCTCCTGCCAAGCAGACACTCTGATGTGTTAGCCCGGGTCAACTCCCCAGTGCCAGTAGGAGGCAGGCTGACTTACTACTTCCAGGTCTGGAAGTCTGTTACCTCAGACAAGTGGGTCCTGGAGGTAGTAAGCCAGGGATTGGCCCTCAGTTTCAAAAAAATTACCAAAAATGAAGGTCAGGTCTTTTCCACCTGCAAACCTCTCCGAAACCATTGCTTTAGAAGCAGAAGTTTCCTCTCTGCTGGCTGCGAGCCGTAGAGAGAGTTCCTACTCCACACAGGGGCAAAGGTCTGTATTCCAGATACTTCCTTATCCCAAAAAAGACAGGGGAGTGACGACCCAGCTTAGACTAAGGATAAACTGGCATGCAGCAGAGGTAGGGGCCTACAGGGACTTGATAGCAGCAACAAATCTCACTCTGATGGTTAGCTCACCTACAAGAACAAATTATAAAACAGGTACCAGCACCCTTCTGGATTGGATCCTCACAAGCCACCCTGCTAGGATCACAAACTCCACTGTCCTCTCAGGCGCTGTTAGTGACCACTCCCCGTTAGCTGCTCCTGGTCCAACAAATTCATTAACCACCCCACCCCAAAAAAAAATTACCAGCTGAGTTCTACCTGAGAGTTAAGCTACCTCATCTCAAAACCTTCCCGACAACAGGACTGGTCCCAGTCCTCACTGCAACTCAATATAGACACTGCACTGGGCGCTTCATCATGATTTTAAACCAAGCATGCAACATATTTGCTCCCATCAAGAGCAAGGCCAAAGCCCCTATGTAACCCATGGCTCAGTGGTGACCTACTTAGGCGTCTAAAATTTCGGGACCACCTTTGGGAGATTGCCAGAAACACTGGGAAACAAGTTGATATTGCTAACTATAAGCGTGCCGAAATAGACTGCACCAGATATATCTGGGATACAAGTCCACCTATTTCCACAGTGCACTCACTGCCACTTGAGAACGGGTAGGGACTTCTGGAATAACATCAAAGAAGTCACTGGGAAGCAAAGCTAAATCACCCCGTCCGTACTCAGCATCAATGGAGTAACTACCCTTAACCGGAAGCTCACTGCTGATACTTTCAGTGACACATTCTCAGACCTCAGTGCTGTTCTCCCACATTGCTTTTTGATGGCGTTGACACTCTGGCCTCCCCAGCCACCCTCCTGCTACTTTAAAGCAGTAAAAATTAATCAAGTCCACAGCTCGTTCCCAAAGCCATTCGCAGCTCAGATCCAGCAGTGACTCCAACGACCTCAAGCTGTTATCACTAACCCTTGAAGAGGTACTCCAGCCTCTATGCAAGATTTTAACCTCTCCCTCAGCCACAGCCAATTCCCTGACATATGGAAATCCACCATGTAACCCCAATTCATAAAAGTGGTGACAAAACGGCTGCTGAGAATTGCCGTCCTATTTCCATCCTGCCTCCACTCTCCAAAGCCCTAGAACGGATTGTGTCTGACCAGCTCACTGACTTCCTAGACACACAACATCCTGTGCAAGGAGCAACATGGCTTTAGAAAAGGCCATAGCACTACCACGACGCTACTTGAATTCACTGGCGCAATCCTTTACTCACTTGAGAACAGCCATCTCATTGGATCCACCTTCATTAACTTAACCAAAGCCTTTGATACCATCAGCCACCATCTCCTACTTGCCCAGCTCCAGCTAGCAAGGCTTTCACCAAACTCTGTGAACTGGTTCAAAAGCTACTTAGATAACCGCTCACAAAGAGTGAGAATCGATGGCACACTCTCAGATCCAAGACCAGTCAGGTCCGGAGTCCCGCAGGGCTCAATCTTGGGCCCCCTCCTATTCAGTATTTTCTTGAACTCACTGCCAGAATCCTGCCCTGCACAGATCCTTCTCTACGCCGATGATGCCATCATCCTAGCATCACACCATGATCCAGTGCATTTGCAAGGCAAACTCCAGGATGCCTTCTCCGCAGTTGAAAACTGGTTTGAAAAACACAGACTTATTCTTAACCAGAAAAAAAAAAAGACTTTGCTCTTCTGCTGCTCCCACAGCAAATTCAAACATCTTCAGCCCCTATTAGAACCAAGCAAGGATTCACCCTCGAACAAGTTCATACCTTCAAATAACTTGGCCTCACCCGACAGTAATCTCTCCTATGTCCACACATCAACAATGTGACAAAAGCTGCCAATTCAGGATGGGCCTCCTTTTCTGTCATAGGAAACACCTAACCCTGAAGCACTGTCCATCGCTCCATTATTAGTATCATTGACTACGGTCTCATCATCTATGGATCTGCCACAGCCTCCTCCCTCAAAGCGTGTTTCAACCTCCTTTAGTCAAGCCTGCTGTCTGGTCACTGGTTGCATCCGCCTCACCCACACCTGTGACCTCTATTCCAAATCAGGCTGGCTGCAACTGAACAACAGAATCAAATACCAAACTTGCATAACAGCCAAGAAAATCATGATGTGAAAACCCCACAGGAGTTGGCTCCTCCTAAATCTCAAAATCAGTAACTGCATCACCAAGTTCTAAGCCCTAATCCTTCAAATTCCCTGCATAGGTCCAAAGGCCTACGGTCATTTGCATACAGGGCCCCGAGCTGGCTGAACGGACTCTCTAGTGACACCTCCTCCACTGGAACGCTTGGAGCATTCAAAACAAAGCTCAGCCTCCCTAACTGGCACCAGCACCTGTGTTTGCACCATTTAATCATCTCTGCCCTTACTCTGTTTCTGACCTCACAGGTATCTGTTTTTGCCCTCTCTTCTAGCACTTACCTCTCCACTACAACCTCTCAAGAACTTGCTCTGTGTCTGTCCTGACAAGGCCCTTTGGCTGCATCACCCTGCCCCTCCGTGCCAAAGCCACCCCCCAGTCCCAGCCCTTTTCCCCTCATGCCCTATTCCTCCTATTGTTTCTTGGGTAATGCATCTCTCTGTCGGATTTTGTCAACCAAATGTTACTGTCTTATACCATGTATTGTGCTAACATTACTATGTTCTTGGTCTGTCACCCTGTAACCTGCCTGTTGATGATTGCCTGTACTCATGACCTGGAACCTTTGTAAAAGAGCCTTGGCTTAAAAGTATTTGTAATCCTAGGTGCAAATAAATAAGTAAATAAACTTAAGGTATTTGAACAAACACATTTTAAAACCAAGTTCAAAATGGTGACTCTGGGAGTAATTCTTCCATCTTTAAGGCCGGGAGACTGGTTAGCTTCCCTGGACCTCAAGGATGCCTACTTCCATATTCCCATCAGGTGCTCCCACAGAAAGTACCACAGGTTCGAGTTGCCTTTAGGCCATTATCAATTTAGAGCTATGCCTTTCGTTCTAACATCAGCTCCAAGGGTGTTTACAAAGTGCCTTGCAGTAGTAGTGGCCTTCCTCAGAAGGCAGGGTATTTCTGTATTTCCAGAAGTGGACGACTTGCTCATTGTAGGGCAGTCTTCCGACCAGGGCAAGTCAGCTCTACAAGTCACTCAGGATCTGCTCAGCTCTCTGGGGTTCCTTCTTAACCTGCCAAAGTCAGTTCTCTAACCAGTGCAGCTTCTCACTTTCATAGAGATAGTTAGATACTGTTCAGGCAAAAGCATTCCTTCCACTTGCAAGAGTTCAGGCCCTTACACATCTTGCATCTTCTTTTCATCCTCTGGTTTCTTGTCCAGCAAGACATTTTATTCAGCTCTTAGGCCACATGGCAGGTTCCACTGCAGTGGTGCAATGGAGCAAGGTTCCAGATGAGGGACATTGAATTCCATCTACGGTCCTTTTGGTCTCATAAGAAAGACTCTCTTACTAAGCTGATTCCAGTAACTCAGACTCTGGTATAAGCTCTCCAGTGGTGGCTGGACCAAGACAATCTCAGGCAAGGTGCCCCATTTCTCAAGCAAACTCCCTCTTGTGGTCCTCAACACAGATGCTTCTCTTTTGGGCTGGGGAGCTCACCTGGGAGCCCTCACAGCACAAGGGGTTTGGTCCCCAGAAGAGTGTCTTCCCCATATCAGTCTTCTGGAACTCAGGGCAGTATTCTTGGCCCTTCCAGTTTTTTCAGACTCAGTGAGGAACAAGGTGGTTCAGGTCAGGACAGACAACACCACCACCATGTGATACATCAACAAGCAGGGGCACTCTGTCTACAACCTTGTGCATGGTGGCCATGAAAGTATGGTCTCTGGCCTACTCCTGCAAAATTCCCTGATAGAGTCCACCTCCCAGGGAAGGACAATGTGCTAGCAGATTCTCTTAGCAAATCTCCCAGGGCCATCACGATTGGACCTTGGACCCTCTCATCCAAAAGTAATCTTCACCTGGTGGGGCACTCCAGAGATGGATCTCTTTGCAGCCCAGACAATCAGCTTCCTCGGATCTTGAGAGAGCTCTTGCATTAGGTAATTACATATAGGACTGACCCGGCGCGTCGGGACCCACGGAAAAATTTCTAGCTGGCAGTCTCTGGCGGGGACTGCCCCCACATCAGGTGACCGACGTCATACAACATCAGTATAAAGGGGTGGTCCCCCACACCCACGTTCCAGTTCTTTCTCACCGTTAGCTCATGTCAGCACCTTGCGGAAAAGTTCAGTGCTCGTCAACCTCAATCGTTGGTAGTTTTTACAAAGTTATTTTCGATTTTTCAGATTTTTGTCAGGTATACGTCGGTGTATGTTGTCCCCTACAGCCTCCGAGCACAAGAACAAGTGTGACTCGTGCGGCGCCCAACTCCCGCACAAGGATGGCCATTCCCAGTGCCTCTTCTGCCTAGGCCCAGATCATCAGGTGGAGAAGTGCCCGCACTGTCTTAAATTCAGTGCGGCCACCCGCATACGGCGGCAGCAGTCCCTGGAGGCCCATGTTTTAAAGAAGAAAATGTCTTCCATGGAAAAGGAGTTAAAAAAAGCTCTGGCAGGCGTCCACTTCCATTGAAAGCCATCACAAGAAAAAAGACAAGGAGAAGCACTGAGACAAGGGCTCCTCATCCACCGTGTCTCCTTAAGGTCGCCATGTTCAGAGTAACGTCCCCTCAGTCTGGCGGCCGCCTTCAGGTTTCCAAGGCGGCGCGGTTCGCCCGTCTGGCTCGGGCCCTCAAGCTGCCTCCGACTATTGGAGGCCTCCGCCCCGTAAAGCTGCCACCATGCGGCCTACTGGTTCTAAGCGGCTCAGATAAGCCAGATGTTGGCTCCTCCAGCATCCCGCACAGAAGGTCGATAGTCGCTCGACCTCTAGGGGTGGCGCGCCTTCCCTCCGCCCGACCAGGCCGCCTCTCTTGCAACCTGCCTCGGGCGACGGGTCTGCTAAGTCAGACGCTGCTCCTCGGTGTCCGCCGGACCCCGCTGATAAGTCGGACGTCTGTTTGCCCCAACATCTGCCGCATTGGCTGAGCTGGCGGTGCCAGTGCCGTCCGTTCCAGTCTTCCCGCAGCCTTCCACTGCCTTCCGGGACCCTGGGTCTCCTGAACCTGACCCGGAGTTTTCTTCTCCATCCCAGGCGATGCAGAGGTTCCTGCTCGCCCCGTGAGACCGTCCTCCCGTTGGGCAACCGACCTGACAGCTTCCTGACGCCGCCCTGACGGTGGTCTTGATGACCCTGAGCGACATCCTGCTTCCGGATGCGGCTCCAACGCCAGGCCTTCGCCCACCGGGCCTTCTGCTCCAGACACTCTGTGGGCCCTCGGCCAGAGCCAACTGCTCTGGCAGACCCTCGGTTCCCAGGTATCCGGCCCGTCTTACCGGGTCGCAGTATCAAGCCGCCCCAGTACCCGGCGCGCAGTGCCAGGCCTCAATACAAAGGCCTTGGGCTTCCGCGCCCGTTGGAATTCTGGATATCGCCTTACGGGTATAATCCATACCCGTATCCCCTCTCCACCGCCCTCAGCAGCCGCGGTGAACTTAAAGGAGACTCTGGCCTCCTGGTGGGCTGAGCCAAGGCTCAACTCACCAGAGAGGTGGAGAGTAGTCTCCCGACAATGGTTCCGGTTCCCGTCGTCCGCGACGGCAGACTCCCTCCGGCCTCCAGGGCAGAGCCCTCTGGTTCCAGGCGGGGCAGGACCACGCTTCCCAAGGGTCCGTTGTAAAAAAACAAAAAAAACACGTGTTTTGAAATGTTTTTCCCAAGGCCCGTGTACGGTTAGGAACCCGATAAAGGAGTCTTGCCTGGCGGTTGCGAATAAAGGGCAAGTTTGGTTAGGTTGGCCATGTCTGAGAAACCCAAGAAAGAACTGGGCTCACTGGGTTTCAGCACTGCAGGTAGGTTCCTTGCCGCTTTAAATCTTGCTGGAAGATTTTCACGCTTGATCCTCCACCCACCCGGTGGTAAAACTCTGGCTCCGCCCCATGGCGCCAGATCTTCCTTACCGCTTGGAAGCTCAGGTTCCCTACTTAGCGCTCTGCGTTTTAGGCCTGGATCCAAACTCTTCGGTTAATCCAAAACTAATTTTTAAAGTTTTCAAGACTTCGGTCTGTTTCTTCCTTCGCGGCTGCGATGGATAAGTCGACTCCTGGATTTGGGGTGCTCATGCGGGCAGAAAATGTCTCGGACTGATCCGCATCCACGTGTGTCTGCTGCCTTGGGCTTGATCACAGTCCGCGCCTCGCGAGTTGTGCAAGTCCTTCTCAGTCAACATCCTCGAACCGTGCTGCCAGACTCTCCAACCTGGGCGCCCTGAGAGGTGTTCTCTGGTGAAGTCGGAGGAGGCCTGTTGGGCGGTGTCCGGCGGCGGGCTTGGCTGAGCAACTTGAGCAGATGATCAAACTCGAGGAGGAGGCGGCCCAGGCCGCATCTTTGTCTTCCTCGGCATTTATCCCGCTCTCCTTGGGCTCCTCTTACATGGCTTCTTTTAAGGAGCTTTGTCAGTCCCTCTCTACAAAAGGTGAGGGTCCATCAGGACATTCCTCTTGGTACAAGAAGAAGAAGGACTCGAAGGGTAAGTCCCACCGTCTGCGTTCATGGGAGTGGGAGAGGACTTGCCTGCGCCTCCTGTGCCGGTGTCCTCGGTTGAGGTTACAGAGCCGAGGGAGGAACGGGTTTCCCCCGCTCCCTCCCAGACCCACCCTCTGAAACACCGACTGTCTTGATCTCAGCACCGAGGAAAGTGGCGGCGCCGCTCGTCCTAGTTTTCTTCCTCCTCCTCGGAGGAAAAGCTTTAGCGCAAATTGCACCGGCAGCTACTAGGACTTAATGTGGCAGCAGCTCCTTCTGACTGGGAACAAGCCGACCCCGCCGCCTTCCCCGGCCATTAAGTGGCTGTCACCTGAGCGGCTGAAACAACCCCTCGTGGTCATCGAGGAGCCGAAGGCGGTGCTGGTTGTTCGGCCGAAACTAGCTGCGCCATCCATCGTGGTGGAACTCCCGCCTCCACAACCAAAAACGGGGTCTCTCCGACCAAGGATTCTCGGTCGGGTCATGGGTTGCCCCATCGGTTGTCGGTCACCCTCACTTCCGATCGCCCTCGGCAGGTGGAGGGTGGCTCAGGCCATCGGCAGCTGTTTGCAGACTCCTCCGAGTCGGACGATGACTCTTCCCATCCTCATTCATGGGATTACTTCGGCTCATCTCAGAATCTACTGGGATGAAACTCGAACCCGTGTCACGGAGATACTGGACCATGGAAACATAGAATTTGACGGCAGATAAGGACCACTTGGCCCATCCAGTCTGCCCATTTCCCTACCTACTGGACAAGCTGCAGATCCTAGTTAACCAGCAGCCTACTTCTTCCTACCCCAACCCCCTAGAATGGCCTTATGACCGGGGGGATTCTCCTACGGAGGCCTTTCCTGTAATGAAGCCATTGTTGGCCCGGCCTTGGAACTGTGGCAGCAGATGGCTTCTTGTCCTGCTCCCTCGGCCCGGACGGTCAGGAAGTATGCCGTTCCCACCGGCTCACTCTCCAGATTCTCGGAGCACCCCTCTGCGTATGGGTTGGTGACGGACAGCGTTTTCCGGTGCTCCGGAAACGCTCGGGACGTGGACAAGCCACCGGATAAAGAGTCCAAGAAACTGGACTACTCCGGGCGTAAAGTTTATGCTGCGTCCTCCTTAGGCCTTCGTCAAGCCAGTGCGGCCGTACTGATGGCACACTTTTCCCACACCCTTTTGGGCTCCCTGGATGAGGTGATTCCTCATCTCCCGGCTGACCTCCGGACTACGGTCAAGCAGGTGCGGATCAGGAAGAGGCGGTGGCAAAGCAACAGCTCAAACTGCTCGATATTGGAGACTCTTATGCCCGGTCAGTAGCTGCCTCAGTGGCCATGCGCCGCAGAGCTTGGCTGCGGATCTTCAGCTTTACGGCGGATACCCAGCACAAGCTGGCAGACATTCCCTTCCTGGGTACCAACTTGTTTGGGCCCATGGTGGAAGGCCATCTCTAGAGGATCGAGAAGTCCAGTGCCACCTTGGACTTGGTCACGTCTGCCCAGAAGGACAAAGGCCGCCAGCAGCAGCGTAAGCCCTTTCAGCCTTCAGCCCCTGCGGCACTTCCGGCCCAGCAACACCGGCATCAGGGCCAGCAGGCACGCACTTGGCACCCCAAAACCAAGCCTGCAGCTTGCTCCAGCAGGAAGCCAGGAGGGAAGGCCCAGGAGGTCCCTCGGCGGTCCCTTCCTCAAGCATGCCCAGTGACTGGTTGAGTGGTGTCGCCCCAACCACATCACCCCAGGTCCCCGTGAGGCGGCAGCTCCGCCACTGTCTTTCTGCCTGGTCCGCTATCACTGCAGACCGCTGGGTGTTGGGAAGTGGTAGGGGAAAGGTCTGCCTCTGGAGACCGAGCAGGCTCACCCCTATCGGGCCGGTCGCCCCATGGGGGGGGGGGGCTACGGGGTCCGCAGCCTCTCTGACGGCTTGTCGAACCGACATTGCTCTGCTCCTCCAGAAGGAGGTGATAGGGAAAGTAGCGGATCCTCCACCAGACCCAGGGTTTGTGTCCAGGTATTTCCTGGTCCCAAAACTGACGGGGGGGCTGGCACTCCATTCTAGACCTATATGACCTAAACAAGTTCCTAAGGTCTCAAACCTTCAGGATGGTCACTCTGGCTCAGATCATTCCATCCTTGGAACAAGGCGTGTGGTTCTGTTCTCTGGACCTCCAGGACGTGTTCTTTCACGTTCCAATCCGTCCGTCCACCAGTGATTCCTTCGCTTCAGGTGAAGGGTCCCTCTACGAGTTCCGGGCCATGCCTTTCGGCCTTTCTCCAGCTCCCAGGGTCTTCACCAAATGCATGGCAGTGGTGACAGCATTCCTGCAGCGCCGAAGGGTCCGGGTGTACCCTTATCTGGACGACTGGCTGATTGCAGCCCCCTCCAGGCTGGAGGTGGAGCAGTCAAGGGATCTGCCCCTCCAGGTCTGCTCTTAGATTGGCCTCCCTCGTCAATGAGGCAAAATCGGAAGTCATGCCAACACAGGTGATTCAGTTCATCGGGGCAGAGCTCAACTGTCTTCGAGCCAGAGCGCGGCTCCTGGCAGACAGGGCTGAGGTTCTCTCCTCCTTTGCCCAATCATTTCTGGTTGGGCAGTTGCTCCCTGCCCAGGACTTCCTGCGCCTCCTGGGCTTCATGGTGGCATGCACCAGCGTGGTCTGTTGGGCCCGCTGGTACATGCATCCCCTTCAGTGGCGGCTGGCCCGCCAGTGGCGGTGACCCAGGAGATGTGGGACGCTTTCCAGTGGTGGATCGTTCCAGCTCATCTGCAGGAGGGCATACCATTTGTCCGCCCCTTCTATCAACCGATGCCTCTCTGATGGGTTAGGTGACCCATCTGGAGAAGCACAGATCGCATAGCCCCAGGCCTCCTCAAGTCTCGTGCCAAATCAATCTGCTGGAGCCGGTGATCCGACCAGCCCTCGGCACCTTGCTGCTTGTGCCGGGGTCAAGTGGTTCAGGTCCAGACGGACGAGTACCATGATCATGTACTACCTAAACCACACCAGAGGACGCGCACTCCGCCCCTTGGGAGGCTGTCCGTGCTTAGTCCCACATGAGCAGACTGGGCGGATCTCTAGCCATCCATGTGGCGGAGCTTCCAACACTCTGGCTGATGTCTAAGCCGGATAGGTGCTGCATCTCACGAGTGATCTCTCCTACGGGTAGTACAATCTGTTTCCCGCTGGGGCACTCCTCAGGTGGACCCTGTTTGCCTCCAGGAGAATCTTGAGAAGGCTGAGACTGTTTCATGCCTGCCCCCTCAACAGGGCTCGCTGCAGGGATGCCTTCTCGAGGCCATGGACACCGGTCTTCACGCCTTTCCCCATTTCCTTGATCCACAAGATGCTTCTCAAGGCGAGGAGGGACAAGGCGCAGGTGATTCTGGTAGCCCCAGACCCGGCCCGCCAGTTGGTATTCGCATCTACTCAGCCTCTGCTCCAGGCTGCTGAGGCAGCTTCCACCCGCCGAACCTAATCTCAGTCAACCAGGGAAGGTACTCCACCTTCAGTTCCTGCACCCTAACGGCCTGGTTCCTGGCTGGGATTCAGGCCTTGGGTCTTTCGGCGAGGTCCCTCAACGTTGAGGCATCTTGTAATGAGTCGACCAGAAAATGCTATGCCTTGAATGGAAGAGTACGCCATTTGGTGTCAGGATAAGGGGTTGGACCCTTCCTCCTGCTCCTTGGCGGCATTCTGGACTACCTATGGTCCCTTTCTCAGCAGAGGGCTTCAGTCGTGACCCTTAAGGTGCACCTGGCAGCCATTTCTGCTTGCAGACGCGGGCGGGAGAAAGCAGTCGGTGGCGCAGGAGGGGTTGGGCGCTTTTTTAAAGGCCTTGAACACATATCCCCTCTGGTGCGAGAACCTCCACCTCCGTGGGATCTACTGCTGGTACTGGCTAAGCTCATGGGCAAGCCATTTGGACCGATGCTCAGGTGTGACATCTCTCACCTGTCGTGGAAGACCGCTTTCTTGGTGGCTATCACATCAACCAGAAGTATGGGAGAGCTCCAGGTGCTTTCCATAGAGTCTCCTTATCTGGTCTTCCACAGGGACAAGGTTATCCTGCATCCCCACCCGAAATTCCCTCCGAAGGTGGTGTTGGAGTTTCACTTTAACCAGGTGTTGACTCTGCTGGTGTTCTACCCCAGTCACACCTCGGAGGCCGAATATAGGCTCCATACTTTGGATCCTAGAAGAGCGCTCTCTTATTATGAGGAGCGGACGGCTGAAGTTCAGGGAGAGGTTCGCCAGCTGTTTGTCACCTACGCTGAAGCCGCACCTGGCAGACCTGCAGCCAAGCGGACGATAAGCAGGTGGGTCACCTCCTGCATAGATCTCTGCTATAGGTTGGCGGGCATGGAGCCTCCCAGAGGGATAAGAGCTCATTCTACCCGCCATACTGCTGCATCGGTGGCTGCTTCCAGGGACGTCCCTATCCAGGAAATCTGCAGGGCTGCTACCTGAAGTCAGCAAACACCTTCATTACCCATTACCACATCGACCTTGAGTCACGCGGATGCTGGTTTTGGGGCCTCGTTCTCCGTCTCTCTTTCCCAAGTAAGTATTGGGGTGTGCGTTTTGCCTCCCTCCTCCCAGAGAACTGCTAGGAGTCTGCCAATGAGTGTGGATGAACAACATATCCATGTCCCTAGAAATACAGGTTACTCACCTGTAACAGGAGTTCTAGGAATGGTATATGTTGTTCATCCATTACATACTCCACTCCGACCTCTCGCTTCCTACAGACAACCTGAGCTTCCAGCGGCCAGATCTGGCGCCATGGGGCAGAGCCGAGAGTTATACCACCCGGGTGGGTGGGAGAAGCAAGCTTGAAGACCTTCCGGCAAGATTTAAAGCGGCAAGGATACCTGCCAATGAGTGTGGATGAACAACATATACCATTCCTAGAACTCCTGTTACAGGTGAGTAACCTGTATTTACAGACACTCCCTAAGGAGAAACACAACAATAAGGTGAGTTAATGGCAAGAGTAGCACATATCCAGCCCAACACATGGCTAGGAATAAAAACAGAAAAAAGTACAATAAACAGTCGGTGCAAGTATAGCTAACAACAAGGTAAAATGACAATAGTTTTACAGAAAAAGCAATTATAATGTAAAATGAGTACGTGCCAGTTTAAGACACATCAGGGAAAAGGAGGCTGACAGCAGCAGTTACTAGAAAGGGTTTAGGGTGGATGGAAGCCAGTACACTTGTTTAGTTTAGTGAGGTACTCCAGGTGAAGTTTTTGAAGAGGCAGTGACTGGTGCCTTGCTGAACATCTGTTGGAATAGAAGTCCAATAGCATGGGGCAGCAAGGGAGAAAGCATGGGCATCCATTGCTGTTTTACACCTCTGAATATTCAGGAGAGTATGGTCGGTCGACCTTGGATCATGTAGGGAGGTTTGCCTGGAGCGCATATTAGCTAACGATGCAGGGGTATCAGATCTGATAGCACTATCAGTCATATAGCCAAGAGAGAGGAGTCGATGAACAGATGGGGAGGGCCATTTTAGATCAGCCTAGGGCTGACAGTGGTACTTGAGGTGATGGGAGGCAAAAATTACGGGTAGGTATGTAACTACAGTTACAGGTGAGTAACTTGTTCTTCGCTCTCATCAGAGTTTTATGTATTTATGTTTACAGATCTTCATTTCAGTTAAAACTGCAATCCATTAAGGAAGAGGTAATATCAAGTCCTACTTTTGCCAACACTCACTTGTAAATTTTTCAAGATGGTTGTGGTAGCGCTGTGCCCCCCCACCACGGTTTGGGTTTGAGGGGAGAGACTCTTTAGTATCTCTTTTATATTCTCCTTTAAGACTGTTAGCAACAGCACCTTTCTTTCCTTTTTCTGTCATGTAAGCTGGCCACATACAGAGCTCCCTTCTTGTTTCCCTTTCTGTCTCTGTCCTCTCCTTTTGCCACAGGGCCCTGCCTACCAACTCAAGTTTGCCTGTTTGGCTGTTGTGCCAGTAAAATAAAAAGAAACTGTTTTAAATAGAAGGCTATCTAGTACTAAGGCACTAAAGACAGTATTTCTCCTTCTGAGCTTGTTTTGATCAGTTGCAGCTCGCTTTTAATTTTGCATGACGTCGCGGCTGGATGATCTGCGCAGCACTGTGACGCAGCTGAAATGAATAACACAGCTTCTGGGGCTAGAAATAGTTCCAAAGTATTCCCCCTTTTATTTCATTCCAATACCTGTGTTGCTTAAAATAGAGGTTATGAGTAGTTTTCCTCCCTGATTCTCTGTATGGTAGCAAATAAAGTGTGTGCTCTGGTTTATTCTGTGAGAGAAGGAGCTGTTTTATTCACGCCATCCTCTCTGATTCAGTACCTTATTAAAACAGAGATTCACAGTCATGTACCCTTCCTTTTTGTACTAGGGAAATACAGGTATAAATAAAAGAAGAAAGTGAGTGTTTCTGTGCTTTAGCACTGCTCCTGTAGCGCTGACCTGCGGTTATCAGCTCTGTTTTGTGTATTGAAACACATGCAGACGCCGTCTCCTGCAAAGACAGCTTTTAAACTGTCCCCAAAGCTAGCAAAATGCCCAAAATGTAGTCACTAGCCGTTTAATAATTTTTCTGTTTGGTTTGTATATAAATGTACCTTTCAGGTTGTTTTTGAGATGAAGTTTGCCCTGTGAGTGTTTAGTTGGCGCCAAAAACACTTGCAGGTTACAGAACTCTTGTAAACAACCTGAACTGGTGAATAATGTTAATGGAGGGTTTCTCTGTAAAATAGGTTGTTTTCTTGAGAAATCCTCTGTGACCAGGTGGCTTGCCTCTTTTTTATTTTTACTTCTGAGGATTGTCTTTTTCTTCCTCCTGCATAAACAACCAAAAAGCTTGCTCTTGCAACAAAAAGTCATCCTTTGCAGTCAAAAAACCCTGTATTGAGGTAACAGCCTGTATTGCAGTACAAGTAAAGCCAAGCTAAATAAATCTTGCTGTGCTTTTCTTTCTGTGACTGCCTTTTGCTCCAAGAACTATGCCAAGATAACATGTTTGTTTGGTAACTCACCTATCTGTGCAGAACTGGTCTCCTTTTAAGGGCCAGTGCCCCTTTGTTCTCCTGTTTGTATCTAAGAGCTTCTGTCAGTCACAGAAGGTGGGTGGGGCTTCAAGAGGAAAAATATTTTAAAAATTGATCGTTAGCTTTCCTTTTGTGTATATAATGCCTCTGATTTGCATATTGGATGATGCCTTTTTCTGTGATGTGCTTTATAAATATTTTTTGTTTAGTTTAGCAACTTTTGTTAGATTAGGAGGCAGAGCCTCTTGCATCTTGTGATTTTACTGTATACAAGGGATCCTTTTCTCAGTCAATTCAGATCAGTTCAGCCTTGGAACAGGTTGAGGAAACACAGAGGGTGAACTAATGCGGGTCCAGACTGTGTAATGCTTGTTTGAATTTTTGTTCTTTCTCTGAAAGTATTTTTTTTTTTTTTGTAAATAATTTTCACTTCTGTGTGACTTCACATCATAACGCCTTGTGTCAATTCTTTACTCATACAGCCCACTACTATAAAGGTTTTTAAGTGTTTATACATAACTCTGTCCTTCAAATGAACTGGATCTCTGTTAAAGCAGAGTTAATGCTGACAGGCTGTTCTCCTCACCAGTGTTGCTCTCGTAAGTTTATCACTTGTCTCTTTCTGTCTTGCAGTGCTGGTAAAAACAACCAAAAACAGTCCAAGAAGAACAACCGATGGGAGCTGTCCCAGCGTGGAATTACAGCATCTAATCCTGCACAGCGTGGGGGTGCAAATGGTCCACAATATCAGAGAGGCGGGGTTTCCAGTGGACAGGTCCAACGTGACGGTGGAGGAGCAAGTCCTACTGTTGGGGGAGGAGGAGGGACCCGAGGCTGTACAAATGGATATCCTTGCAAATTTGGGAACAGAAGCGTCTTTATGAAAGAGTCCAGTCCTTCTTCCTCCAGTGCAGGGTCCCGCTTGAGGTCACGGTCAGACTCTCTCCAGATCGCCACAAGATCGCTAACGAGAAGGCAAGTCATGCCAGTGTTGGGAGGAGGTTGGGGGAAGGGTGGGGCTGATGACTGGCGATAGAAGGCAGAACTGACTGTGATGAATGTAGATTCAGGTAAGACTGGGGCAGCTGAGATGGGGATCTTCCTTTTTATTGTGGTTCGGAGATCCTGCATGGAGAAAATTGTCATCTGAGCATAGAAACACTGCTGATAGCAGTCTTGGAGGAAAGTGTGAAAATGGGGAATTTTTTTTTTTTTTAACAAGTAATTGACTACTTTGTACAGTGCCACTGATGGGATGAAGCGCAGAATCAGTTTCAGCCAGTGATGATATGCAAGATACTTCAGGAACCAATGTATTCAAATGGTAATTAATTTGTTAACTGGGACACTGACGTCTGATTAGAGTGCTTCATCTTGGCAGGTCGCATGGTACACCTAGAAATGTAAAATGTAATAGTTTTGCTTCATAGACATTCCTACTGCCACAGGTGTATCTTCTTCTAGGATGTCTCTTCCATTAGGCCACATTTTTGCCACTGTACCTGTCAGCACTAGGACCTCTCAAACTGTTAGCTAGCTTGGGGCCACCCTCAATGACATCATGTGTCAGCGTCTGTGTAAACATGGGAGCCCCCATCACTTCTTAGTCCTTTTCCCACTGTTGATCATGCTTGCCTGACATGCTGAAAGAAATCTTCTAGGATCGTGGATATGTTGTTCATCCACACTTATTGGCAGAGTCCCTTTCCCTTTAAATCATCCAGAAAGTCTTCAAGCTGGCTCCTCCCACCCACCCGGGTGGTATAACCCTCGGCTTCGCCTCATGATGCCAGATCTTCCTTTCTGCTGGAAGATTCAGGTTGCCTCCTTTATGCTCTCGCATTTTGTTGGCCCTGGCTTCAGCACCTTCGGTTATTCCGAAAATTCGCCTTGTTCGCGATTGCGATTATCTTTTTTCGATCATGGAAGACGAGTCTTCCCCTGGATTTTGCCAGTGTTCATGCGGCCAAAGATGTTGCGCACTGCCTGCATGCATTTACTGTTTGAATGTCACCCATGACACACGGCGATGCGAGAGTTTTGCCTCGCGTTCCAATAACATCCTCGATGACCGTCTCACACCTTAAGCTGGGAAGCCCAAAAAACTGAACCGCGGTGAAATCACGGAGGCCGGTGTGCAGTTTCCGTGGCCGCAGGATCCGCCTCACAAGTGGAGCACATGCAAGCCTTCAAGGAGGAAGCGGCTTGTTCCACGGAATCTTCTCCTCTGAGCTTCTTCATTTTGCCCAACCAGGGGCTCCACCTTCTCTGGTTCCTTCCAAGAGTTGTGCCACTCTCTTCCGACTAAGGGTGAGTGTCCTACTGGCATGCACACTTCTCGGTCCCGTAAGCGGGAGAAGGACCCGGGACTGTCTTCATCTTGATGGAGATGCTCTTGGGATCGGGCGAGATCTTGGTCCCAGGAACCAGCCATTTCGACCTCTTGTCAAAATTGCCACTTCGGCCGCTGGCTTCTCAGCCTTGCTGTCTGGCCAGTCGACTGAATTGTCGATCGACGACATTGAGATAATTCTCGACCCGATTGGCCTTTTGTCACCAACTCCGGTTGACGACTCACTCTTTTGTACTCTGGTTCTTGCTTTCCCCGGTGAGGAGACTCAACCTGCTGGGAATCCCGTCAGTGAAGTGGTCCCTGACCCGGAGGTCACCGGTCCTGCTGGTGTCTCGAGCAGCTGAAGCGGCCCACCCGATCTCAGTCAATGTTTGGACACCTAGACTGAAATACCGAGGAAGGGCCATGGCTTAAAAAGCGTGCCATCGGTCATCTTCTCGGATGAGGAGGCTCAGCGGAAGCTCCATTGGTGCTGTGAGGACCTCATGTGGCAACAGCTGATTGCGACCGGGCACAAGCCTTCCCGGCTCCTACCCTGGCCATTATGGCTTTCACCTCCCAGGCTGAAGCAGACTCCACCTGGAGCTGATTAAGTCGAAGTTCCTCCGCCCTGAGCCGGCAGAATTTCTGGTCTGGCCTAAACCGGTCTCTCCACCGATTTTGGTGGAACCGCCCATGAGCAGCCTGTGGGAGGCTCCTTCTAAGGAAGCTAGATTGGACACTGGGCTTCCTAGCGTCTCTCGGTCACTGTCACCCTTGACGCCCCTGGCCGGGTCGAGGATGATATGGGCGGTCAACTGCTGTATTTGGAGTCCTCGGATTAGATGAAACTGGCCTTTATTCTCATCCAGGGGATGATGATCGCCTGGTGGGATAGAGACGGATGAAGGTCTTTTGTCCTTTCAGGGCATTCATTGCCTCATCTCTGAGTTCACAGGGATGCCCTGGAGATTACCAGAAAGCGAGTACCCGCTCACTGACATCCTCAAGAGAGGATACCCGACTGAAGCCTTTCCTGTGGCAGAGGCCATTGTTGGCCCGGCCTTAGAAATTGTAGCCTTGCCTCCTGTCCAGCTCAGTCTGCCCTTATGGCCCATAAGTGTCTGATTACCATCAGGAATCCCTTGCTGGGTTCACAGAGCACCCGCCGTCCGAGAGCCTCTAACAGCCTCTGTGTTTCTGGCGTACTGGTAGATCTTCTTACTGAGGGGCTCTTGCAGTAGAGTGATACATATAGGACTGACCCCACGGAAAAAGAATTTCTAGCTAGCAGTCCCTGGCCTTGGGACCGCCCCACGTCAGGTGACCGGCGTCATGAAGCCGTCGGTATAAAGGCGGTCCGGACACCCGCCTTCCAGTTCTTTCCGCCCGTTAGCTCGTGCAGCTCATCCTGCGGTAAAGTTAGATGCTTAAATCAGCTGCTCTTCTGTGGTTTTACGAAAATAATATTAAGATATTTTTTCCTTCTATCGTCAGGTCATCATCGGTGTATGTTGTTCCCTACACCCTCCGAGCACAAAAACAAGGGCGGCCATTCCCTCTGCCTCTTTTGCTTAGGCCCCGACCACCCAGTCGACAAGTGCCCGCATTGCCTCAATTTCAACGCGGCTACCCGCAGACGACGCCAACAGGCCTTGGAAGCCCATCTTCTCAAGAAAAAGATGTCTTCGATGGAGAAAGAATTGAAGAAGCTCAGGCAGGCATCCACTTCTCCAGAAGGACATCGCAAAAAGTGGGACAAGGAAAGGCACCGGGAGAAGTCCTCCTTGTCTGCGACTCCGGCCGGAGTCGCGGCCCAGGTAACATCCTCTCCGAGGACCGTCCGGCGGTAGCCTCCAAGGGTTTGGAGGGCGTCGGCCCGCCCGTCTGGCTCGCTCGGGCGCTGCGGGTGCCTCGGGCAAAGGAGGTCTCCGCCCCCGTTTCAGTCACAGGCTTGCGGCCTACTGGTACGGGCGACCCCCATAAGTCGGACGTCGGCTCCTCCAACGTCCTCCGGGAGAAGGTCGATAAGACGCCCGACCTTCGGGGCGGCGTACGACCTCGTCCCCCTCGGATCGGGCCGCTTCTCCTCGGCCCGCCTCCGATGAGGACCCCATAAGACAGATGCCGGCGGCCGCGGGAACTAACCCTAGCCGCGCGTCGGCTCCCGACGTCGCGCCGGGTAGCCGGAACCTACGAGCGGACCCACCCGTCGCCCGGTTCCCAGCCGCCGCTGCCGTCCGGGGCCGAGTCACCCCAGCCTGACCCGGATTTGCCCCCATACGCGGGGATGTTCCTCCTCCGTCAGACCCTCCCGTGGGGAACCCGGGTCTGCGGCCAGCCACGCCGAGACCGCTGATGCCAGCCCCGATGCTGGCACCACCGACACAGGGGATTTTCCCCTACCGTCGGGCCCTGCTCCCCACGGGCCTCTTACTGTTGATCTGCCCATGGGGACACCATTCGGGCCGTCTGCTCTGGCAGCTCCTCTGGCGCCCGGGTACCCGCTGTCTTATCCGAAGCCATCATACCGGGACTGCAGTATCCAGCGCCAATACCCGGCGCGGTCCCTCCGATGCCGCAGTACCCGGCGGCCTGTACCAGCGCCGGTTTTCCGCAGCCGGTTTTGGATACTTCGCCTACGGGTACAACCATACTTTCCCCTCCTCCTCCATGCCCCTCGGCCGCCGGTGGATCTGCAGGAGACTCTGGCTTCCTGGTGGGCTGAGGCCAGCTCAGCTCACCAAGGAAGTAGAGAGCCGACTTACGGCGACAGTGCCGCCCCTAGCGGCACACTCCTTCACTGTCTCCAGATTCCAGGGCCCTTCCCTCTGGATCCCGAGAGGGGCAGGACACGCACCCAGGGGTAGCCCCCCCCAAGGAACCCGTTCCTGCCCCCTGCTGTGTTAGGAGTCTTATTCTGCTTCAGATTCTTCTTTTTCTTCCCTCTCTGATTCCTCGGACTCTTCCGACGGATGCTCCGAGGGAGATGACGAGCCGCGCTCTCCATCCAAGCCCTGGCCGAGGACTCCTCCGGAGGATCCTTCCTTTACGGAGTTGCTCAGAAAAATCCAGGAAGTTCATCAGTGGCGCTCCTTGGAACCAGATCCTCAGCGGGTTAAACTCGCCGAACATCTGGATTTGCCCCTGACAGCTCCAACTTTAGTGCCACCCTGGATCGAGCCTCACGCCCACCTTGTTTCCACAATTTGGAAACCACCATCGGCGTTAGCCCCACTTCCTAGGAAGTCTAACAGGCTATACCAGGCTCCAGAGGGTGTAGACTATTTGGACTCCCACCCTCGTGCAGATTCGGTCATGATTAGCGCTGCTCACGGCTGGTCAGCGCACCCCAAACATTTAAGCTCGTCTCCTCTGGATAAGGAATCTCGCCTCCTGGACCAGTATGGAAGAAGAATTTACGCCTCTTCCACACTGGGAATTCGGGCCCTAAATTACGTTGCTCATATGGGGGTTACCAGAAGGCCATCCTTGCCAGGCGAATCTAAGATAGACTCCTTAGCTGACTCTCAAGTCAAGTAGGAGTTAGCCGATTGATCCGTTCTGCTTTCGTTTGGCGGTCGCCACATTCTCGGATGACATATGATGCAGTAGACACTGCCAGGCGGAGCTCCGCTTTTCGCCGTGAGTCTACAGCATAATGCCTGGCTCGCGTGTCAGGTTTGGTCCCGTGGGGTGCAGTCCGCGCGATCCAGGGCACACCTTTCAGGGGTTCGGTGCTTTTGGTGGTGATGTCAGGACATCATCACCGATTACAGGAGAAGGGCGGCTCTGAAATCCATGGATTCCATGTACTGTCCCCATCACCCGCAGCGCCGTCCTTTTCGCAGACGCAGTCGGCCATAAGCGAAACCCCAAGGAAGGCGGGCCACTAAACGTCGGGCCCCCGCAACTGCCAGGCCCCCCCCACCCAAAAAAGCAGTGGGTGCCCCTGCTGTGGCGCTGCCCCACACCACCTGACTCCTCCCCTCTCCCATTGCCTCTGGACACACTGGAGGAACCGGTAGGAGGGAGGTTCTCCCTCCACCTTCCGGGTTGGGAGAGGATAACAACAGATTCCTGGGTGCTCCAGAGTATAAGCGGAAGGGCACTCTATAGAGTTTCTACAGAAACCACCCTGCCACCACCTCTTGAAGTCGTCTCATGAGGACCATCTTCCTTTGGTCTGGGAAGAAATCTCTGCCCTCCTTGCAAGGGGCCAATAGAACCTGTGCCCCTTCATCTTCAAGGACGAGTTACTATTCACATTTCTTCTTGGTCCCAAAGAAGACTGGAGATCTCAGACCTATTCTCGATCTCAGCTCCTTGAACCTTTATGTGGAATACGAAAGGTTCAGGATGCTCTCCCTACAGACCCTTCTGCCCCTCCTTCGGCCGGGCCAATGGCTTGGTGCGCTGGATATGCAGGATGCATATCTGCACATCCCCATACGCCCTTCTCATCGCAAGTATCTTCGGTTTGCATTTCAGGGGACCATTACCAGTTCCAGGCGCTCCGTTTGGTCTTTCCTTGGCACCCTGAGTATTTACCAAATGCCTGGCTGTGGTAGCGGCCCACCTGCGTACTGTGGGAGTTCAGGTGTTCCCTTACCTGGACAACTGGCTCCTGGCGGCCTCGTCCAGGGAGCAGCTCCTTCATTTTCTCTCCCTCACCCAGCAGGTTTTTACTTGCCTGGGTATTACCATCAACCATTCCAAGTCTCATCTGGATCCCTCCCAGAGACTGCAGTTCATCGGGGCTATCCTCGATATGACTGTGAGCAAGGCCTTCCTGCCTCCGGACAGGGCGGCCTCTCTTCAATCACAGATTTCCCTGCTATCAGAATGCAGGAGGGTTCCGGCGAGGTCGTTCCTCCGTCTCCTGGGGCTCATGGCGGCCGCTGTTTCCCGACGGTTCCCAGGGCTCGACTCCACATGAGGATCTCTCAGTGGACTCTTCGCTCCCAGTGGGATCAACTTGTAAATGACCTAGATCATCTTGTTCTGATCTCCTCGCCAATGGCACAAGACTTGCAATGGTGGATGGTTCGAGAGAACCTGTTTCGGGGGGTCCCCTTCTGTCATCCTCCCCCCTTCCAGACTCTGACCACGGACGCATCAGGCGAAGGTTGGGGAGCCCATCTAGGTCCTCACCGAACCCAGGGATTATGGTCCAGATTGGAACTAGCTCTCCACATCAGTGTGCTCGAGCTTTGAGCAGTACTATATGCTCTCCAAGTCCTTCACCAATACATTCTTCCCGGTCAACTAGCCGTCCAGACGGACAACATGTGCGTGGTGTGGTACACCAACAAGCGGGGGCGGGGACTCGATCCTACCCTCTATGCAGGGAAGCAGTGAGGGTTTGTGACTGAGCAACTCAACAAACCTTCACCTCACTGCGATTCATGTTCAGGAGTCGACAATACCCTGGCACACAAGCTAAGCGCTCCTCTGCCCTACCAGGCGAGTGGGAATGGACCAAAAGGTGCTAGGCGATATCTTTTAAACTTTGGGGACTCTGCAGGTAGACCTGTTTGCCACTCATCAAGCATAAAACTTCCGCCCTTTAGCTCGCTCGTTTCCAGGCGAGAGTTAACTCTGGAGCGACGCTTTGTCTCTAGACTGGAATGACAGATTCGTCTATGCTTTTCCCCCAATTCCTCTGGTCCCTTGTGTATTGCAGAAACTAACCACAGAAGGAGCGAGAATGATTGTGATCGCTCCTTTCTGGCCCAGGCAAATCTAGTTCTCTCTTCTACAACAATTCTCAGAGGTTCCTCCTCTTCCTCTTCCTTTATCTCGAGGTTTGCTGACCCAGGATCAGGGGACCCTGGTTCATCCGGGCCTCAAGTCCCTTCAACGTCACGCATGGCTCCTGCAGACCTAGCTCGATCTCTTTTTGGTGTCTCTCCAAAAGTGGCGGAGATTCTGGTGGAGGCTAGAAAACCCTCCACTAGGTCCACTTATGCCATGAAATGGAAGAGATTTTCTATTTGGGCCGCCTCTAGGAACGTGGAGCCTTTCTCCTGTTTAGTGGCCGTTCTGCTGGAATATAATATAAGAGCTGTTCTTGAAGATCTGCTGTTATGGTAAGTTCTTATGTAACAGTACTTTCTAGGAGTGGTATATGTTGTTCATACACATAGACCCACCCGACCTCCCTGGCTGCAGAAGCACAAACCTGGTTTCCAGCTGTCTAAGATCTGGCTTCATGGGGTGGAGTCGATGGTTATACCACCTGGGTGGGTGGGAGGAGCCAGCTGAAGGCTTTCGGCTTATTTAAAGGGAAAGGGACTCTGCCAGTAAGTGTGGATGAACAGCATATACCAGTCCTAGAACTACTGTTACAGGTGAGTAACCTGTTATCTTGCCGAGATGCAGCTCTTGCAGCAGGTTACACCATTAGGACTGAAGCCATGGGCGTCAGGACCTCTTGGAAATTTCTAGCTAGCCAGTCTTAGGCAGGGACCGCCTCCAACGTCGGTCCGGCCCCCGATGTCAGGCGTAGTACATAAGGAGGTGGTCCTGCCACAATCCTCAGTTCTTTTCCCGCCGTCGACTTCGCAGCATCAGCCTCTCGGTCAGTTTCTAGCGCGCGACGACTAGGAGAATTTCAACCATTTTTTCTCAACGGATTTCGTCTGATGTCCTCTCCAACTTCTTTGGAGGGCCATTCATCGAAGTGTGCCTGCGGCAAACAGATTCATTTTAAGGATCCCCACTCGGCCTGTGTTCACTGCCTGGGCTCAGACTACGACACCCAGGCCTGCTCTTTCTGCCAGGGCTTTAACAGCTGTACAAGGATCCGCCGCCAGAAGGCCCTCCAAGCTTTCCTCCTCGAGGAAAAACTCAAAGCAATGGATCGAGACCCTTCCTCCAAAGGGGAGTCTTCAGGGAAGTCCCATAAGCACTGTGAAAAGCATCAGGAGAAGGGGAGACCCAGATCCCCTTCCAGGGCCTTGGACTCCCACAGCTCCGGCTCCAGGTCGGACCGCTCTCCTTCGAGGGCCGCTCTCAGCCTCCCCCGGTTCCTGTCAGATCGGCTAGTGGTTCCTCCTCTCTGCAGCCTGTCAAGACCTGCAGGCCTGCATCTTCGTCCACTCCAGCTAAGGCCTCATCCAGGTCTGGGGGCGTCACAAAGTCTTCCTCCCGTCATCTGGCCTCCGGCGTCAGGTCTGTCTCCAACACGCCGCCACCCCAGCGCAGAACTAAGGAGCTGACCTCTCTGAAGTGGACGTCGTCGGCCAAGATACATAGATACTCCCGGGAAGCGGCTACTGTTCGTCACCCATTGCCGGTCAGGCATTCACCCCCGAGGACGCCGGCAGGGGGACCAGCGTCTGCTGTCACAGAAAGAAGGACCACACCACTGCCTACTGACGTCGGTTGGAAGGCGTCGGTGGAGGAGGAGGACTCCACCCAGCGCGAAGACCAGGCGGGCGACCCCAGTCCCGTCGAGCTCCCACAGGATCCCTCCCCAGAACGGGAGACCCCGGGGACCCGACGCCCGGCCCTGACACCCGGCCCTGACGACCGGCCCTGACGACAGGCCACCAGCGCCCGGTCCGACGTTGGGCCTAAATTTGGCAGAGGTGAAGGAGCTCTTCACCTTCTGGTGGGACTCCATCAAGAAGGATGTGGTCACCACGCAGCCTCCTCCTGCGGCCGCTGCCCCTCCCCACGCCTGCACCCCCTCCTCCACCCACGGGGTCAGCAGGAGGGGCATCAACCCCCAAGGAGCCAGCATCCCCTCCTAGGGGCAGATCTTTGGAGAGGAGAAGGCCTCCGTCAAGATCCACTTCAGGGTCACCCAGCCCCAAGAGACCCAGTAGGCGTCGGTATACCCCGTCCACGGAGGACTCCAGATCTGACATCTCTGAGTGCTCCAGATCTCTTTTCTCCTATCAGCGTCCCCTCTCTTGACCCACGCAACCTTCCCAGGTCCCCTCCGGATGACCCCTCGGTCTCCGAGATAATGAGGCATATTCAGGAGAACATGGGGTGGGACGCTGAAGAGCTGGACACCGAGAGACTACGCCTTGCCCGCTACCTTCTGCAAAAGGACCCCAAGCCTGTGGTAGTGCCACCCTTGGTGGACACCTTCGTGGACGTCACCAAGGCAGCGTGAAAGCGTCCAAATTTGACTCCGGCAATGGCGAAGAAGGCTGACCGCCTGTACAAGGCCCCAAGGGAGGACCAGTACCTGGTGATCCATCCTCTGGCCGACTCCCTGGTCTTTACAGCCTCACATGACCGATCTCAGAAACCGCAGCACTTGAGCATGCAGCCAACGGACCCGGAGTCCAAGCAGTTGGGCGTCCTGGGCAGCGCTACGTATGCAGCCATGACTTGCGCCATTAGGTCGTTGAATTACCTCACCACATGGTTCAGTTCTAGAGCGCATTGTAGGAGCAGGCAGGACCTAGTAGAAAAATTGCCAGATGATGGCCAGAAGGAGGAGCTGTTGCAACTCCTCTTATGCGGTTCGGACATGGGACCCAGGTGCTTAGAGCGATACGACTCTGCGGACTCTTCGGCCAGAGCTGCAGCCTCAGGCGTGTGTCTCCGGAGACACTCATGGCTCCATGTCTCCGGCTTTACCCTGGACGTCCAGAAGAACATCATGGACGCCCCTTATCATGGCGAAGTTCTGTGTGGTGAAGCCTCGGAGAAGGTGATCACCAAATTGCAGGAAGCCGGAAGGCGAATAGATCTGTACAGGTCTCGGCTTAGTTCCTTTTCGCAGGAACCAGAGTCGCTCAGAGCTGGATCCAAAGGCTACACCCTCGCTCTGGCAGCAACAGAGGTGCTCCTTCACCTGAAAAACCCAGGCCAGGACATCCTCAGGAAGAGGCCAACGAGCCACAAAGTCGGCCCAACCTGCAGGATCCAATGCTGCCACAGCATGACTTCTTCCCAGCCCCCGCCTCATCTCAGGATCAATGGGAAATGAAGGTCGGGGGTCGCATCGCGGACCACCTGCCAGGGTGGCGGTCGATCACCACTGACAGGTGGGTGCTACAGTTGGTCGAAAAAGGCCATTATATAGAGTTTGTAGACAACCCACCCACAAGGCCTCCTCTAATTTCCCGCTATTTGGGTCAGCATGCCCTGCTTATACAGCAGGAGTTGCTCACGCTTCTAGAGGAGGAAGCTTTGGAGCATGTTCCAGGGAATCGGAGAGGAGCAGGATACTATTCGCACTTCTTCCTGGTTCCAAAGAAAACAGGGGACCTCCATCCAATCTTGGACCTCAGCGACCTCAATCTGTCGGTCGTCTACAAGCGCTTCTGCATGGTGACCCTTCCGGGACTAATCACCATGCTGAAGAAAGACGCTTTCTTGGCGTCCCTGGACATGCAGGACGCTTACCTGCACATTCCTATTGCTCAGGCGCACAGGAGGTTCCTGTGCTTCGAGTTTCTCGGCTGCCATTATCAGTTTCGGGCACTTCCCTTTGGACTGTCATCAGCACCTCGGGTTTTACCTAGTGCACATGGCAGTTGTGGCAGCATCTCTGAGGAGACAGAGGCCACTGTGTGTTCCCGTACCTGGACGATTGGCTTCTCATGGCCTCTTCAAGGAGGCACTACTGATAGCCATCCAGTGTACCCAGACCCTTTTTAGTTTCTGGGCATACTCATCAACTACTGAGAAGTCTCTCCTGGTACCGTCCCAGAAACTGCAGTTCATAGGGAGTTCTGGACACTGTCAAGGAAAACCTTTCTTCCCGAAGACAGAGCGGAATGCATTCGATCCCTCATAAGGGATCTGTCAGCGAAGAAGACCGTCCCAGCCAGACTGGTCCTTCGCCTGCTCGGACACATGGCTGCGGCCATTCCTACTGTCCCGATGGCAAGACTCCACATGCAGGTAATCCAGTGGATGTTAAGGGTGCAGTGGGACCAACGGCAAGACCATCTGCAGCATCCAGTCAGAATCACGAAGGCCGTGGTTCGGGACTGGCAATGGTGGCTAGATCCTGGAACTCTCTCCGTGAGGGTTCCTTTCACAGCGCCATCCCCGGTTATAACTCTCTCCACAGACGCCTCAGGGCTGGGGTGGGGAGCGCCATGAGCAGGGTGAGGTCTCAGGAACATGGACTACCCAGGAATCTCATCTCCATATCAACATAGTGGAAATGAGGAGGTCCTTTATGCCCTGCAAAGCCTTCCAGTCGGAGATTCCACCGTGTACTCTCTTGTTGCAAACAGACAATACTGCGGTGTTGTATTACCTCAACAAACAAGGAGGCACACACTCTTATCACCTCTGCAGGAGGCCATGAGGGTGTGGGAATGGGTAATTTGACACGGCGCAAACCTTGTTGCTGTTCACGTTCCTGGGGTGGACAACACCGTCGCAGACAGCCCAAGTCATTCCCAGGCCAGAGTCCACGAGTGGGAACTTCTACAGGAGGTGGCAAAGGATCTGTTCCACAGATGGGGCACTCCAGAATTAGATCTATTCGCGTCCCCATCCAACGCAAAACTGCCCAGTTTTTGCTCGCTAGATCCAGGGCCTGGTGTTTTCTGGCGAGATGCGTTGTCCCTCTCCTGGGCGGGCAGATTCCTCTACACCTTCCCTCCTTTTCCGTTGATCCAGAGAGTTCTTCTCAATCTTCGCAGGGAGCACGCGATGCTTATCTTGATAGCGCCTTTCTAGCTCAGGCAAATCTGGTTCCCGCTACTACATCAGCTATCCCGGGAACCTCCGCTTCCTTTGCCAGTCAGCTCCCATCCCGTCTCGGGAGGAGGGTTCATTAGTCCACCCAGACTTACATTCATTGAACCTACATGCCTGGCTCCTAGAGACATAGCCATGATGCGGTACGGGGTCTCGCGAGAGGTGGCAGATGTTCTTTCTGCCGCTAGAAAACCGGCAACGCACGCAACATATGCCATGAAGTGGCGCCGGTTTTGCATGTGGGCTCAAACGTGCAGTTTCTCGACCTTAGACTGTCCTGAGAAGCTGGTTTTGGAGTACCTGCTTTCCCTTTTTCAAGCTGGGCTAGCTTACTCCTCGATCAAGGTGCACCTTTGTGCAATCTCAGCTTATCATGCCCCCATAGGCCGTCGGATGGTGGCTCAATTGGAAACTACTCATGCCTTGTTAAGGGGGGTACTAAACCTTAGGCCGCCTATCAGGGATCCGGTTCCTACTTGGGATTTGTCCTTCGTCCTGGAGCAGCTTACACTGCCACCCTTTGAACCAGCCACGGATTGCGAGCTATGTTTTCTGTCTTGGAAAACCTTATTTTTAGTTGCAGTGACTTCGGCGAAAAGAATCTCCGAATTGCATGCACTCATGTGCAAAGAACCTTATTTAATTTTCCACCAGGATAGGGTATCCCTTAGGACAAATCCTAAGTTTCTGCCTAAGGTGGTTTCAGCCCTTACCCTTAATCAGGATATCGACTTACCAGTGTACTTCCCAAGTACACCAATCGAGGAGAAGCATTGCTTCACACCTGGATGTGCACAGGTGTCTCAGATATTATCTGACCAGAACCAAGCAGTACCGAAAAGTGGATCAGCTGTTTGTATCCTTTGCTGAGAGGATGAAAGGGGCCCTGTTTCGAAACAGACCGTTTCACGATGGCTCATACATTGTATCTCTCTCTGTTATGACAAATGCAGCAAACCCTTGCCAGGCGCGGTCAAGGGCCATTCTACGGAGGCCACCTCCTTTGCAGCGCTGAAGAATGTGTCCACTTCAGCTATTTGTGCTGCAGCCACCTGGAGCTCGGTGCATGTAATTTATCAGGCGTTATAGCCTGGACATCACCTCAAGGCGAAGGGCTGGTTCCGGCTTAGCCGTCCTTCAGGGACTTCTGTCCTAGGCTCGAGCAGGTTGGTACTCTCTATTCTCCCTCCTCCCGATGGCTTTAGAATGTCACCATTGCTTGGGAATCAGTCCTAATGGTGTAACCTGCTGCAAGAGCTGTATCTCAAAGTAAGATAGTACAGTTACGTAAGAACTTACCGTAACAGTAGATCTTCGAGAACAGCTCCTGCAGCAGGTACCTTCCCGCCTACCATTCCCCCTTTGGAGGAGATAGGTTATAGCCAAAAATCCATCTTTCAGGATGGAACCATTTGTTTTTAGTCTTGGCCATCTGATGGCGGATCCTCGGTCTCCTCTTCTGATGTCAACAGCGGCGGAGTCTCCGGTGGGAGAACTGAGGATTGTGGCAGGACGCCTCCTTGTGTACTACACCTGGCGTTGGGGGGCAGGGACGGACGTCGGAGGCAGTCCCCGCTGAAGACTGCTAGCTAGAAAATTTCCTTGGGGTCCTGGACGCCTGATGGCTTCAATCCTAATGGTGTAACCTGCTGCAAGAGCTGTTCTCGAAGATCTACTGTTACGGTAAGTTCTTACGTAACTGTACTTTCTCTGCATGCCGCTGAATGTGAGAAAAGGCACTTTATTTCACTGTAATTGAGGAGATAAAATTTTGAAAGACAATACTTAGATCTTACTTGAGAGAGTTCCTTCAGTAGGTCATTACATATAGGACTGGTGCCTTCTGGCGTCTGGCCTGCGTCGACTTTCTAGCAATCCCTGATGGTGGACAGCCCACCCGGCGTCCGTGACCCGGCGTCAAGCGTGACTGTATACAGTGGCGGTCCCCACACCGCCCTTCAGTTCTTTCCCGCCTCGCCTCGTGCCAGTCACATTACAGATTTCCATATAGTGATAGTCATGTGAGTTCTTGCGTCAGATTTTTCCTTCGCCCAAATTTTCCTTATTTTCTACTTGATGTTTCACCCAAGAAGTGCTTGTCCTGTGGCACGCAGATCCTGCATAAGGATGGTCACTTGAAGTGTGTCATCTGTCTGGGCCCAGATCATCCTGTTTCCTCCTGCTTGGAGTGCCAAACCTTTAACTAGCCCACCAAAAAGCGTAGACAGCAGGCTTTGGAGGCCCACCTCTGGAAGGTCAGTTTAGCTTCCCTCGAAAAACCAATGGACCGAATCAGGAAGTCCTCTTCGGAAAAGTCTTCTCCTTCAAAGAAACACCACAAAGTGAAATCCTGGGAGTGCCCGACGGATGAGACGCCACAGCCCTCAATGAGCAAGGCCCAGCCACCGCCAAAGAAACCTTGAGAATGTAAGTTGGCAAAACTGTTGCGGGTCAGTTGATCGTCTGCTCCTTTGACGACCACACAGCTGCTAAGTCTGCCCCCGGCTCTTCCGGGGACTCCACAGCACCCGACGATAAGTTGGCCGGGGGCTCCTTCCCTGCCTGACGCCGTCTGATAAGACACCTGTTACAGACGGTCAATCAAGCATGGTTCTCCTGTCGGGGCCTAACAGCGCCTCACCCGACGTCCAGCAGGACCAGGGGGAGATGGTCCCTCTCCCCTTCAATCTTCGCTGTTACCCTCCCCATCTCCTGATGTTACCTCTGGCGAAGAGAGCGTGGAACCCCTCGATGTTGAGTCCTCGGGGTCCGTCCCGCACTCTCCTGTTGGGGTCATGGAGAATGAGGCTCCTCCACGGCCGCACAACCTTCCAACAGAGGCCACTCCTCCTCTTGGTGGGATCCTTCGGAGCCAATGATCATTCCAACTACAATACCACCATTGGATCCGGCAAATCCACCTGAGACGCTGGATATCCTGATGATTGTTCCTCAGGTAGGGCCCAACGGTCGGCTCCAGCTGTTGGCTCTGGCACCAGACCTGGTACATCCATCTGACCCCCCTTCATTTGGCTCCAACGCAGGACACTTTTCCAGCACCAGATTGGGTGGTGCCGGTCCCGACGTCGTTCCCTCTGGCATTGGCTATCCCGGCGCCGAACCCCCCCGCCTGTATATACTGTGGCAGGTCCGATGTGGGTACCTCCACCGTCAGATCTGACGACTGGGATTTATACAAGACCCCACACTATCCCTCATTATCCTTTTGGGTATCTTGGGGTCCACTTCCCGGCTGGTCCTTCTCCAGATTGGAGCGCTTTTGGACAGTACTATCCTGGTTACAACCCCTACCATCACTATCAGGGTTACCATTATCCACCTCCTCCTCCCCCCATCTCCCCTCAGCCCCAACCTCCCCCAACCACCTCCTCCAGCTCGCCCAGACTTCAAGACTCTCATCCAGTCTTGGTGGCAGGAGGCATGTTCTGAGTTGGTTTCGGACCTGGAGGCAGACTCCCTCCACCACGGTCTCTGAGGTCTTCTTCCCAGAGAAGTTCTCCGTCCAATGTGCATGTCTCGGGGGCGGCTCGGCAGGATATCACACTTCCAGACATCTGCTGAATTCTTGTCGAGGGGGCAGATGATGATGATGATGGGGCCGAAGAGTCAGCGGAGGACACCCTGGAGGAGCCCGAGGGTCTGTCCGGCAAGGTTTACCCTAAGTCCTGCCAAGAGGACTCTGCCTTTTTGGATCTTCTGAGGTCCATGAAGGATTTCTTCGACTGGGAGTCAGAGGAACAAGACCCTATGAGACAGAGTCTAGCCATGCACCTCAACCTTGAGTCTCTGTCTCGTACCCATTCCTCCATGGATTGGACTTCATCATGACCTCACCTCTATTGTCGGCAGATGCCTCCTCTCTTCGGCTGTCTCACCAGGCGGACAGGACTCTAAGGTTCAGAGGGCAGCTCGTTCTGAGACTCATCCTAAGGCCTACTCTGTCATCTCCGCTGCTCGCGACCGCTCCGCTGCACCCAAGCACATGAGCACCTCACCTTTGGACAAAGAATCGAGGCAGATGGACCAGTTCGGTAAAAAAAGTTAATGATCCCTTAATTATGTGGCCCACATGGTGTGCCACCAAAAGGCTACCTAGGCCAGTTTGTAAGCTTTGGTCCAGTCCATGGAACCCTGGAGCTTGCCAAGGATCTTCGCCTCTCTTGTTTTTCTTGTAGGCATGCCTTGTGGACTACATACAACTCTGTCGACTCTGTAGCTCGCACCTCGGCAGCTGCCGTCACCCTCAGATGGCTCTCCTGGCTGTCTCCGGCTTAGCTAACAAGGTACAGTCGGTGATTTAGGATGCCCCCCTTCAGGGGCTCGGTAATTTTTGATGGGGACACCAAGAATATCATCACCGATCTCCAGGAAAAGAGGCCTCTCCGTCAGATCACTGAGGTCCATGTACCGATTGGGAGCTAACAGCAACAGCAGCCTGTTTGGAAAAGGACCTGGAGGCAGAGGAAGCAGGCCTTGGCTTGTCGCCAGCGCAAGTGCATGGGTCCCACCACTTCTTCAGCCTCCAGGAAGCAAAGAAGAGCAAGAGGTCCTCCCCTGAACGTCCTGCCATTTCCTGACTCCCCATCCCCAATGCCTCCTCAGTCTCCCGACGAGGAGCAGTTTGGGGGTTGCTCTCCATGTGCAGGAATGGAAGGCAGTAATCTCCAACGCATGGGTCCTGCAACTAATGTCTATAGTACACACTAGAAAGTTTTTGGAACTTCCTCCAGAATCTGCGCCAAAAGGTCTTCCTACTCAGGGATCAGGCTCTTCTTGTCAGAGAGAAAGTTCATAGCCTCTTGCTCAAGGAAGCAATAGAGCATGTTCCCTTCAACAAAGGGGCAGAGGTTTTACTCCTATTTTTCCTGGTTCCAGAAAAGACTGAGACTTCAATCCCATTCTCGACTTAAGCAATTTTAACGTTTGTCAATTAGAAAGCGTTTTGGATGTTGACACTCCAGAGCCTCCTCCCTCTCCTTCTGGAGAATCACTGGTTGTGCTCTGTGGATATGCAGGGTATTTACCTGCACATGCTGATCTTCCCAGTCACCACAGTTTCCTGCTGTTTCAGATTCCAAGGAAACACTACCAATTCAGGTGCTCCCCTTTTGGTCTGTCTTCGGTACCAGAGTGTTTACCAGGTGCTTGCAGTTGTGGCGGCTTTCCTACGCCACCTGGGTATGGTGGTTTTCCCTTACCTGGACGACTGGCTGATTTTGGCCCCATCCAGGGACTCTCCCTTTTCACCTTCGACCTCTTTGCCAGACTAGAGATTACTGTCAGTATCCCCAAGTAATCTATGATCCCGTCCCAGAGACTACAGTTCATTGGGGCAGTCCTGGATATGGTTCAATGCAGAGCCTTCCTCCCTCCAGACAGAGCGGAGACCCTGATCTGTCAGGCTGCCCGAGTGGCTTCATTCAGGACCATCCCGGCTCGGGAGATCTTCCGACTTCTTGGCCTGATGGTGGCCTCCAGCACTACCGTTCCCCTGGCAATGCTCAGTGGTCCTTGCGGGTGCAGTGGGACCAACTCCTGGATGACCTGGACCATCCGCTTATGGTCTCCTCATCGATTCAGAAAGAATTGCTTTGGTGGATGGACCCCTGCAACCTTTCCTTGGGTCTTCCTTTGAACCCAGCCCCTGGCATCCCTAACTACAGATGCATCGAGCATGGGATGGGGAGCACATCTAGAGGAGCACCAAGCTTAAGGACAGTGGTCCAGCTTGGAACTATCATTGCACATCTATGTTCTGGAGATGAGGGCGGTCTTGTACGCCTTACAGGCCTTTCAGACCCTCCTTCCCAAAGGATCACTGTTGGTCCAGATGGACAACATGTCAGTAGTCTGGTGCCTCAGCAGTCAAGGAGGAACCCGATCATACCCCCCTTTGCAGGGAGGCGATGCGGATGTGGAACTGGGCAGTCCAGCACAATCTGGCCCTTGTGGCCATGCACTTTCCATGCATTCCCAGTGTCCTTGCAGACAGTCTTAGCAGGTCTTGAACCCTAGCTCACGAGTGGGAACTGCTTCAGGAAGTGGCAGAGTCACTCCTCCTAAAATGGGGGCAACCGGAAATCAACCTGTTCGCCTCCAGATTCAATGCAAAACTTCCCAGTATTTGCTCGCTTGTTCCAGGGCATGGTGCTATCTGGCATGACGTGCTGTCGCTGTCTCTCTCCTGAACAGGGACATTTTTGTGCACTTTCCCTCTGTTTCCCATTCTCCAGAGGGTCCTTCTCTAGCTTCAGGCAGAGAAAGCAAAGATGATCCTCATCGCTCCTCTCTGGCCGAGACAGATTTGGTTTCTACTGTTACAGCAGTTATCCAGGGAACCACCGGTTCCACTTCCATTGACCCAGGATCAAGGTCATCTAGTACATCTGGGGCTCAGGACTCTGCATCTTCATGCTTGGCTTCTTCAGACATAGCGATTTCTCACTTCGGGGTCTCTTCCCGAGTCGCTTAAGTCCTTACTGAGGCTAGAAAACCCTCTACTTGTTCCACTTACTCCATGAAGTGGAAGTTTTCCATCTGGGCAACTTCCAAGAGTTGGAACTCCTTCTCTTGTTCTGACCCTCAAATCATGGAATACCTCCTTCATCTGTCAGACTCTGGTCTGTCATATGTCTCCTTGAAGGCCCACCTTTCTGCAGTTTTGGCGTACCTCGAGCTGGTGGATGGTAAACCCGTGGCTCAGTTGGAAGTCTCTAAAACCTTTCTAAAAGGGATCCTCCGTCCGCAGCCCAACTCCACCTTGGGATTTGAACTTTGTGTTAGAGAAGCTCACCCTCCTTCCCCCATTTGAGTCGGCTATGAGCTGTGACTTGCTCTTCCTTTCTTGGAAGACGCTATTTTTGGTTGCCATTACTTGAGCCCGAAGGATTTCGGAGCTTCACGCTCAGGTTTGTAAAGAGCCTTATCTTATTTTCCACAAGGACCGGGCGGTCTTTAGGACAAATCCTAAGTTTCTTCCCAAGGTGGTGTCAGAAGCCACACTGAACCAATCTGTAGAACTTCCGGTTTATTTTTCGTCCCCACCAATAGAGTTGAGGCAGTGCTGCACACCATGGACATCCACAGAATCCTTCAGTGCTGCACACGGACATAAGGATTTCAAAGCTGTGATCACCTTTTGTTTCCTTTGCCCCAGATCTAAGGGCAAGCCGGTTTCCAAGCAGGGCCTTTCCAAATGGCTAGGCAACTGCATTTGGTATTGTTTTCAGAAGTTTGAAAAACTTCTGCCAGGACCCATCAGAGGTCATTCTACTGGGGCATGGCTGCTTCTGCTGCCTTCCTGCGAAATGTCTCTGCGGCCGATATTTGTGCTGCAGCTACTTGGATTTTTGTCCATACCTTTACCAAACGTTACAGTCGGGACATTGCTTTCTAGGAGGAGGGCTGGCTTCAGCCTAGCCGTCTTGCAGGGCCTTCTGTCCTAGGCTGGGTCCATTCTGGTTCCCAGTTTCTGTTGGAATTGTTTTTTTCCTCCTCCCTGGTTTCTCCGTCTCTCTTTGGAGGGACTGCTTGGGACTCTGTCCTATATGTAATTACCTACTGAATGAACCCTCTAGAAGTAAGATAGCACAGTTACGTAGGAACTTACTGTAATAGTAGATCTTTGAGAGAGGTTCCTTCAGTAGGTAATATTTTTCTCTCCCTCCTTCCCCTTATTTTGTTCTTATATAGGCTTTCCAAATCCTGTTCGCTCCTGCTGTCAGGCCTCGTCTTGGCTCTGGCAGGAGAACTGGAGGGTGAGCGTGGGGACCACCCACTATATACAGTCATGCTGACTTGGGTCATGTGACGTCAGTTGGGCGGTCCCCATCATGGATTGCTAGAAAAGTCTGTCTTGCAGCCCGACGCCAGGTAGTGCCAGTCCTATATGTAATGACTCAATTGGTAGCACATCCGCCTCTGGACCAGAAGGTCGTGGGTTCTCATTCCACACCGGGATTGGACTTGCACCTAAAAATCGCTGGCATCCGAGTGCAGTATTGGGAGGTGCTGTATTGCTGGGGTGTGCCGTCCTTCGGATGAGACATTAAACCGAGGTCCATTCTGCCCATCCTGGTGTTGTCCTGGTGGGTGTCCAGGTGGAAGTAAAAGAACCCAGGGCACTCTTCGCAAAGAGTAGGGAGCATTCCCGGTGTCCTGGCCAACATTCCCCTTCCCATAAAAACGGTTCATGCAGTTAATCCAGGATGTGTGTGGGTGTTGATGTGTGATATGGCCGCCACCACACATTGTCACTTCACTACCAGTCTAGCATTGTTTGTAAAGCGCTTTGGGATACTGTGTATGAAAAGTGCTATCTAAATGCTGATTCTTCTTCGTTTCTCTCGAAGATCTACTGTTCTGTAAGTTGCTACGTACCTGTACTTTTTGTATGCGCTATTTGAGCATGTTGAGGACTTGTGGGATCTGCCTGGGTTTCAAACAAGCAACAGGATGATGCTCTAAGAATGCTCTAAAAAAAATGTCCTTCTCCAAAAAGCCTTAGCCATAGAGAAGGAGCAAAGCCCAGAATCAATGTTGCCATCAAAGTTGGTTGAGACGTGGTCGATTGAGTCGAAGGACCGGGACTGGGAATAGTCATCGTCACTGTCTTCCTCATCGATGGTCATAAGCAGAGACAATGAGAAGTCTGCTTCTCCGGCAAGATCCTGATCGCTGTTGAGACAAGGTGATCCTACAGCATCTTTGTCCTGTCCTGTGGCATTTACAACAATCCTCCTGACTGTTGCTGAGACACTAAGGTCGAGATCTTGCTTGGGTGCTGCAGTACCGAGTGTGGACGGTATGACGCCATCGTCCTCTGGCCCAGGTCCATTGTCGATATAATTAGTCACAGCCCATGGTCAGGGCTTTGATTCTGAAGCTGTGCTGGCATTGCTTTTGGAGATGATACGACACATTCTGCCTGGCTTACGTATACATGCAGTTATCTTTATGATGGGGCCAGTAGGCACTCTGAATCTATTGCAACTGCTTCCTCCACACAGCAGATTCCTCCTTTTCAACTGCCATTACCTCTGGTGCTCTGGCTCCGACGACAGACGTTGACTAGATGGAATATAATGCTGACCTTGTGGAATTAGAGGAGGATTGAGGGTGAACAGTATGTAGCACCTTGTTCTAGTTCTACTCTCTCATCCTACAGTGAGTACTCTGTGAGGGCTCTGTGGTATATACCCCGAGATCTCGGTCCTACTTTTGCAGCCATGAGGCAGCAAATGCTGGCTTCCATGGGCCTTGCTGTGGAAGAACACTGTACAAAAAAAATTATATGGGAATTTTTGAGGTTCTTGCACATCATCCATTATAATTCCATCTGTTTATCCTGTATTAGGGTTTGGTACTTTTGCTGCATGGTATGACTAACTTTCGATGCCTGCAGTTCCCAGAAAGGCTTATGAGCACTATCCAGCCCATCTGTTTAGCCATATTATGCTAATAGGTCAAACTGGCACCAGCCCATTAGTCAAATGCCAGTAGATTTTTGTATCGCTAGTAAGATTTCCTTTAACTACCCTGGGGCTTGTACTGGGAAGTTAACATTTCAATAAGTACACCAATTGTGCCAGTGGAAAAGTCTTATGGGGCTGATGGATTTTCCTAGTCACTAGCCCTGCTAATATTGGCTGCAAAACTTAATTTCGACCCTGTCTAACCAGCCAGACAGAAACTGACTCGGTAGTCATCATGGCTGCTCATAGTAGCTCTAAGGTACCTTAAACACATGAGTACTTTGCCTCCTGACAAGGAATCTAGGAGGCTGGATGTGACTGACAAGCACTGGCCTTAGGATTCTGAACTACCAGGTCCATATGATAAAGTACTAGAACAGCCTATGGAAAGCTGCAGAGGTCGCAGCCTAGGTTTTGCCTGAGGGGTCTGCCATGAATGAGTTCATTAAAACTAACTTCGGGGACTGAGGTTGGCAAACATTTGCTATAGTAAGCCTACGACGTCTCTGATGCTTCTGGCAGAGTTGCTGCGTCAGACATATGTGTGAGACTAGTCTTGGCTCAGTTTTTCTGGTTTTGCTGATGTACAGAAAGCAGTTTTAAATGCCCCCTTTAGGGGCACTAAACTGGTTATAATGATGAAGAGGCACTCAGGGGACTTCAGACATCCAAAATGACCCTCAGATCTGTCATGTCCCTCTATCTCACTCTTTTAGGGGATGTGGGAGGCAATCCTTTTCATCACCCTGTTGACAGAGGTGGTCATACTTATTGTCAGCAAGGCTGAGGTAGGGGACGTGGCCTTTTTCCAGGACCCCTACCCCTAGGTGCCCCTTCAAAAGCACCCAGAGTAATCAGCAGTGGCTCTGTGTCCACCGGTTCCGCATGGCTATCTTTCGATTATGCCCCCCACTTCCACTGCTACTTCCAGGGGTGGTTGTGGGGATCAGACACTCTCTGCATCTAAATCGGTGGCAGGAGTTTGCAGCAGACGAGTGGGTCCTGGAGATGATAGTACAGGGGCATGCTGTGGAGCTGCTGGAAACCTCTCCAGAGCATCCTCCGCCTCCGTCCTCTTATTTTCCAGACCTTATTCTGCTAGTGTGCTGTAGAACTGGTTCCTCAAAAACAGAGAAATAGAGACTTCCTGGTCCCAAATAGACAGAGGATTTGTGTCCTGTACTAGACCTCAGGGATCTCAACTTCTGCATAGAATAAAATAAGTTTTGCATTGTATCCCCATAAGCACTGATTCCTTCTGCAAAAAGAGGACTAGCTATGCTACTTGACATGAAAGGATGCATACCTTCATGTCAAGATCAGAAAAGCCCACTGTCAGCATCTCTATTCCATGTTGGAAGGGAGCACTAGCAGTTCAGAGTATTGCTCTTTAGCTTGTCTTCTGCACCACGGGTCTTTATCAGATGCTTGGCAGTATTGATAGCAGCCCTTTGCAGCGAAGGCCTGTATGTGTACCCCTGTGTGGCTGACCTGCTTCTGACACCAGCTCCAGGGCAGGTTTGCTACATACCCTGTCATGGACAAGGCAGTTTGTTCAACTTAGGGGTCACTGTGAATGTGCCCAAGTCTGTTATGACTCCCTTCCAAAGACTGCAGTACATAGGAGCAGTTTGCATACAGAAAGCGATGTGCTTTCCTCCCACAAGTCAGGGCAGAAAACCTGATTGCAAGCACAGCTGGTATACAGAAGTTATTATGTCTCTGCAACACCAGTGTTATGCTTGGGTCTTCATGGTTGCTGCCATTGCAACCGTGCCACTGGCATGCTTACACATGAGGATACCTCAGTGGACACTCTGTGTCCAGTGAGATCAGCTGACGGATGAGCTGGACCAGATGGTTCTCGTCATGTCCCCGTTGTGCAGAGCATTTCTATGGTAGATGGACTGCAATAGCCTTTTACAGGGCATTCCATTCCTTGTTACCAGTTCTGGTACAGATCCTCACCATGGATGCCTCAGACTCTGGATGGGGTGCTAATCTGGGCCTCTACCAGATGCAGGGGTTGTAGTCACAGGTGGAGGCTAAATTACATACTGTATCAGTGTCCTGGAAATGAGGGCTGTATTGTACAGCCTCCAGGCATTTCAGGAGCCTCCAAATCGAAGCCCTCCATTAATCTAAACAATGCCAGTATGATTTATTACATCAAGAAATGAGGGGTCACACATTCCTATCCTCTGTGCAGGGAAGCAGTGAGAGTGTGGTATTGGACTGTGTCCCATGGCCTGTAACTGTCAGATATGCATCTCCCAGGTCTTTAAATCATCTTAGCAGACAGGCTAAGTACATCATAGTCCAAGTTGCACGAATGGAAAGTGCTAATCTCTGTAGTAGGTGACCTGTTTACAAGACAAGGTCGTCCAGAGTTGGACCTTTGTATCTTCATGCAGCAGAAGTGCCATTTCTGCTTGCTTGTTCAGGACCTGGAGTTTTCTGATGAGATGCATTGTCCTCTCTTGGAAAGGGAAATTCCTGTACACATTTACCCTAGTTCCTATAATACAGAGTGTCCTACTCAAAATGAGAATGGAGGGGTGCCAGCCTTATCCTCATAGCTCCATTATGGCCTTGCCAGATATGGTTTCCACTTCTGCAACAACTGGCAATGAAGGCTCCATTATTTCTGCCATTGTGTCAGGGTCTGTTGTCACAGGACAAGGGGTCCCTGGTCCATTTGGTTGGAAGTTCCTACATCTGCAAGCATGGCTCCTGAAAATACAGCCATGGCACGTTATGCGGTATCATCCCTAAAGTTGCTGATGTTCTGGTTGTGGCCAGAAAGCCTTTTACCAGACGTACTTATTCCTTGAAGAGGAAGCTGTTCATTTTGTGGTCTGCTTCCAAGAATTTGGACCCATTTATATGCTGGAATACTTGCTGTCCCTGTCAGACTCTGGTCTGTGGTGTTTTTCACTTAAGGTGCACTCAGCCGCTTTATTGACTTTCCATGTCCCTATTGATGGGCATATGGTTGAACATACTCTCTGAGTGATATTCTGCAAATAAAACTTAATGTTCACAATCCTTTTTTTGTTTGTTGTGTTTGAGAAACTGACTTTGGCTCCTTTTGATGTGACTGCGAGTTGTGACTTTAACCTTTCTATTCTGGATATTATTATTTTTGGTTGCAGTCACTTCTGCTTGAAGGATTTCAGATCTTCGTACTCTAATATGCAAACCTTCTTATTTGATTTTTTCAGAGTTTCTTTGCTTGTAAATCCTAATTCTAGGGACATGGATATGTTGTTCAATCCACACTTATTGGCAGGTTCCTTGCCGCTTTAAATCTTGCCGGAAGTTCTTCAAGCTGGCTTCTCCCACCCACCCGGGTGGTAAAACTCTCGGCTCGGCCCCATGACGCCAGATCTTCCTTAACTGCTTGGAAGCTCAGGTTCCCTCCTTAGTGCTCTGCATTTGACTGGATCCTAACACTTCGGTCTTCATCTTCACTCTCGGCTGCGATGGACAAATCTATTCTCGGCTTTCGGAGGTGGCTTGCGAGCAGAAAATGTCCAGGATGGATCCGCACTCCACGTGCATCTACTGCCTTGGCCTAGATCATGACCCGCAGGCCTGTGAGTTGTGCCGCTTTTTCTCGGTCAACGTCCTGGATGATCGCGCTGCTCGATTGAAGCTCGAGCGCCCGAGAGCATTTTCCGCTGGTGAAAATCAAAGAGGCTCACATGTGGTCCATGTGGCTGGCTCCGGCTGAGCAGCCTCGAGCAGATGATCGCCCTCGAGGAGGAGGCGGCCCAGGTCGCATCTTCCTCCTCCTCGGCCGCGGCATTTATTCCGCTCTCTCTGAGTTCCTCGTATACGGCTTCGTTCAAGGAGCTTTGTCAGTCCCTTTCCACGAAGGGAGAGGAGCCATCGGGACATTCTTCTCTGCCCAAGAAGGAGTCGAAGGGTAAGTCCCACCGTCGGCGTTCGTGGGAGCAGGAGAGGTCTCCTTCCCTGGACAGCTGACCTTCGACTTTGGTCGAAGTTGCGGCTCAGGTCGCTGGCTTCACGGTGTCCCCGTCAGGCCAGCCTGCCGAGACTCCCGTTGATGCAGTCGAGATTTTTCTCGATCCGTTAGACGGGCTGTCGACTGGTGAAGCCGACAACCCTCCTTCACCGGCTCCCCTGGTGGAGACCGAGGATCTTCCTGCACCTTCGGGGCCGCAGTCCCCTGTTAAAGTGCCTGAGTCGAGGGGAAGAGCGGTGTCCTTGCCCTTCCCAGACCCGCCCTTGGTCCCCCCCGGGGGGTCTCGGTCTCAGGCTTCTTCTCGGTCAAGCCGTTCCTGCCGACATCGGCGGTCTCTGTCTCGATACCGACGTAAGCGGCGACACCGTTACTCCTTGTCCTCTTCCTCGGATGAGGGGAGGCTTCGGCGTAAATTACGTCGGTGCTACGAGGAGGTTATGTGGCAGCAGTTGCTGTTGTCAGAGTCTAAGCCAACTCCGGTCCAGACCCCGGCCATCAAGTGGCTGTCGCCCGAACGACCGAGGCAACCACTCGCCCCAGTCGAGTTGCCCGTTCCAAGGCCGGTTGCTCGGCCAAAACCAGCTGCTCCACCGATTGTGGTGGAACCTCCGCCAACACAGCCGAAGTCTGGGGCACCAACCAAGGATTCTCAGTCGGGTCACGGCCTGCCCCACAGGTTGTCGGTCACCCTCACTCCCGACTTACCTCGGCAGGTAGAGGGTGGCTCAGGGCCGAGGCAGCTCTTTGCAGACTCTTCGGAATCCGATGATAACTCCTCCCTGTTCTCCAGGCAGGGCGTCCTGGAGTCCTCCGGGGACCAGTCATTGGACGATAGCCCATCGTCCTTCTTGGGTCTGCTTTGACTCATCTCTGAGTCCACCGGGATGCAGCTCGAGCCCGTGTCCAAACGGGCCAAGTGTCCCCTGACAGAGATACTGGACCGAGGGGATTCCCTCACGGAGGCCTTTCCAGTGGCTGAGGCCATTGTCGGCCCAGCCTTGGAGCTCTGGCAGCGTCCTGCTTCCTGCCCTGCGCCCTCGGCCAGGATGGGCAGGAAGTATGCAGTCCCTACCAGCTCTTTGCCCAGTTTCTCAGAGCACTCCTCTGCCGAGGGGTTAGTTACCGACAGTGTTTTCTGGCATTCGGTAACGCTGGGATGTGGATAAGCCCCCGACAAGGAGTCCAAAAGCTGGACTTTGCTGGGCGCAAGGTGTATGCTGCGTCCTCCTCGGCCTCCGAGGGCCAGCTCGGCCGTGCTGATGGCACACTTCTCACATGCCCTCTTGGGCTCCTGGATGAGGTTGTCCCTCATCTCCCGACCGACCTGCAGACCATGGTCCGCCAGGTGCGGGACCAGGGTAGGGCGGTGGCGAAGCAGCAGCTTCAGACTGCTCTGGACATAGGTGATTCCTGTGCCAGGTCAGTAGCGGCCGTGGTGGCCATGCGCCGCAGGGCATGGCTGAGGATATCCAACTTCACGGCGGATACCTAGCAGAAATTGGTGGACGTCCCCTTCTTGGGGACTGACCTCTCCGGCCCTGGAGTGGAGGGACACCAACGGATCGAAAGTCCAGTGCCACCCTGACTCAGTCACCTCCGCCCAGAGGGACAAAGGCGCCGCAGCAACAGCAGAAGTCCTTCGCCTTCGGCCCCTGCATCTCGACTGGCCCAACAGCACCAGCAACAGGGCCAGCAGGCTCTCGCCACGCCCCAAATCCAAGCCGCGGCTTCCTCCAACGGGAAGCAAGGAGGTAAAGGCCCAGGAGGTCCCTCGGCCGGTTCCTCCTCCAAGCCTGCCCAGTGATGGGTTGAGGGGTGCCGCCCCCAGCCTCGTTAATCCCCCCTGGGTTCCACCCGTGGGTGGACGGCTCCGCCACTTCCTTTCCGCCTGGTCCACTATCACCATGGACCGCTGGGTGTTGGAGGTGGTAGGAAAAGGCCTGCCTCTGGAGTTTGAGCAGGCTCCACCCTTTCGGGCCGTCGCCCCTCAGGGGGCCACAGGGTCCTCAGCCTCGCTGTTGGCCCGCCGAGCCGATATTGCCCTGCTCCTTGAAAAAGAGGTGATCAGGAAGGTGGCGGATCCTCCACACCCAGGGTTTGTGTCCAGGTACTTCCTGGTCCCAAAACGGACGGGGGGCTGGCGCCCCATTCACGACCTGAACAAGTTCCTAAGCTCTCGGACCTTCAGGATGGTCACTCTGGCTCAGATAATCCCATCCTTGGAACGAGGCGTGTGGTTCTGTTCCCTGGACCTCCAGGATGCGTTCTGTCACGTCCAGATCCGTCCGTCTCATCAGAGATTCCTCCGCTTCAGAGCGGAGGGATCCCTTTACGAGTTCCGGGCCATTCCCTTTGGCCTCTCCCTAGCTCCCAGGGTCTTCACCAAATGCATGGCAGTGGTGACAGCATTCCTGCGGCGCCGAAGGGTCCGGGTTTACCCCTACCTGGACGACTGGCTGATTGCAGCCCCCTCCAGAGTGGAGGTGGAGTGGTCCAGAGATGTGGCCCTCCAGGTTTGCTCTCAGATTGGCCTCCTCATCAACGAGGCCAAGTCAGAACTCGTGCTGAAGCAGGTGATAATCTTCATCGGGGCAGAGCTCGGCTCTCGGCAGACAGGGCAGAGGTTCTTTCCTCCTTTGCCCAATCATTTCTGGTTGGGCAATCGCACCCTGCCCGGGACTTCCTGGGCCTCATGGCGGCCTGCACCAGCGTGGTCCGTTGGTCCCGTTGGTACATGCGTCCCCTTCAATGGGGACTGGCCAGCCAGTGGTCACAACGCTGCGATCCGTTGGACCAGCATGTGACAGTGACCCAGGAGATGTGGAACGCTGTCCAGTGGTGGACTGTTCCGGAACATCTGCAGGAGGGCATCCCGTTCGTCCGCCCTGAGCCGACGGTCTCTCTATCGACCGATGCATCTCTGATGGGTTGGGGTGCCCATCTGGGGGAGCACAGAGCGCACGGCCTCTGGTCCCCTCGGGAGTCCCGATGCCATATCAACCTGCTGGAGCTCCGAGCGGTCCATCTAGCTCTCACCGCCTTCGTTCCGTTTCTACGGGGTCAAGTGGTTCAGGTCCAGACAGACAATACCACGACCATGTACTATCTGAACCGCCAGGATGGGACGTGCTCCATGCCATTATACAAGGAAGCTCTCCGCATATGGTCCCTCGTGCGCAGCCTGGAGGCAGATCTCCTAGCCATTCACGTGGCAGGAGCCTCCAACACCCTGGCCAATGCCCTAAGCCAGATAGGGGCTGCGTCTCACGAGTGGTCTCTCCTGCCGGAGGTAGTACAAGATCTCTTCTCCCACTGGGGCATGCCTCAGGTGGACCTGTTTTATGTTCAGGAGAATGCGGCTGAGTCTGTTCCATGCCCCCCAGCAGGGCTCGCTGCAGGGGGATGCCTTCTCGAGGCCGTGGACCCCGGGCCTCTTCTGTGCCTTTCCCCCATTTCCCTTGATCCACAAGGTGCTTCTCAAGGCGAGGAGGGACAAGGCGCTGGTGATTCTGGTTGCCCCAGACTGGCCCCGCCAGTTCTGGTATCCAGATCTCCTCAGCCTCAGCTCCAGGCTCCCGAGGCGGCTTCCATCCCGCCCGGACCTGATCTCAGTCAACCGGGGGAAGGTATTCCATCCGGACCTTCAATCCCTGCACCTGACGGCCTGGTTCCTGAGCGGCTAGAGTTCCAGGCCTTGGGTCTTTCAGACGAGGTCCTCAACATCATTGAGACGTCCCGTAAGGAGTCGACCAGAAAATGCTGTGCCTTCAAATGGAAGAGATTTTCCATTTGGTGTCAGGGCAAGGGCTTGGACCCTTCCTCCTGCTCCTTGGCAAGCATCGTGGACTACCTGTGGTCCCTTTCTCAGCAAGGGCCTTGGTCGACGACCCTTAAGGTGTACCTGGCAGCCATCTCTGATTACCGGGCGTGGGCTGGGAAGCAGTCGGTGGCGCAGGAGAAGGTGGTCGGGTGCTTTTTCAGAGGCCTTGACCACATTTCCCTTGCGGTGCGAGAACCTCCACCTCCGTGGGATCTACTGCTGGTATTGGCCAAGCTCATGGGCAAGCCATTCGAACCGATGCACAGGTGCGATATTTCCCACCTGTCGTGGAAGACCGCCTTCTTGGTGGCTGTCACGTCAGCCAGATGGATGGGAGAGCTCCAGGCACTTTCCATCGCCACAGGGACAAGGTTGTCCTGCGCCCCCACCCGAAGTTCCTTCCGAAGGTGGTGTCGGAGTTTCACCTTAACCAGGTGTTGACTCTGCGGTGTTCTACCCCAGTCACACTCGGAGGCCGAATATAGGCTCCATACTTTGGACCCTAGAAGAGCGCTCGCTTATTATAAGGCGGACTGCTGAAGTTCAGCAAGAGGTTCGCCAGCTGTTTGTCACCCTACGCTGAAGCCGCACCCTGGCAGACCTGCAGCCAAGTGGGACGATAGGCAGGTGGGTCGTCTCCTGCATAGAGCTCTGCTATAGGTTGGCGGGCATGGAGCCTCCCAGAGGGATAAGAGCTCATTCTACCCGCCATACCGCTGCATCGGTAGCTGCTTCCAGGGATGTCCCTATCCAGGATATCTGCAGGGCTGCTTCCTGGAAGTCGGCACATACCTTTATTACCCGCTATCACATCGCCCTCGAGTCACGCCAGGAAGCTGGTTTTGGGGCCTCGGTTCTCCAGTCTCTATTTCCCAAGTAAGTATCGGGGGGGGGGTGTGCGTTTTGCCTCCCTCCTCCCGGAGAACTGCTAGGAGTCTGCCCAGTAGTGTGGATTGAACAACATATCAGGTGTCCCTAGAAATACAGGTTTACTCACCTGTAACTGGAGTTCTAGGAATGGTATATGTTGTTCAACCACACGACCCACCCGACCTCCCCGGCTTCGACACACAACCTGGCTTCCAGCGGGCTAGATCTGGCGTCATGGGGCGGAGCCGAAAGTTTTACCACCCGGGTGGGTGGGAGGAGCCAGCTTGAAGACCTTGCGGCAAGGAACCTGCCAGACAGTGTGGATGAACAACATATACCATTCCTAGAACTCCTGTTACAGGTGAGTAACCTGTATTTCCTGCACATTACTTGCAAGTTATACAGCGTGGATTTCATGGCGAGCAAATAAAATATGTTAAAAGCATTTTAAAAACACTGTAGTTGATCTTTAAATCAGACTGTCCACTTGCCAGTGTATTATCCTGAGCAGTCTAATCAAGGGAAGGCAATTCTGCACACTCTGGATGTGCACAGAATTTTGTGTTACTACGTGACTCCTGACAAAGTCGGTCTGAAAACGGATCAGATTTGTTCCTTGCTGCCCAAAATGGAGGGCGAGCTTCAAACACACAACCCACCAGACCTCCCAGCTCGAACAAGACAACCTGGCTTCCAGCGGCTAGATCTGGCGCTATAGGGTGGAGCCGAGAGTTTTACCACCTGGGTGGGTGGGAGGAGCCAGCTTGAAGACCTTCCGGCAAGATTTAAAGCAGCAAGGATACCTGCCAGACAGTGTGGACGAACAGCATATACCATTCCTAGAACTCCTGTTACAGGTGAGTAACCTGTGTGTTTCTACCAAAGGTGGTGTCTGAATTTACACTGAATCTAATGACACGCTTTCCTTTTTTGTTTCTCTCAGTATGCCAGTCAGAGTGAGGCACTGCTCTATACTTCGGATGTTCATAAAATACTCTGATACTATGTGAATCTAACCAAGGACTGCAGAAAGTCCTCTTAGCTTTTTGTTTAGTTCGACCTTGGAAAAGGGGGTGCCCCTGTTATTGCCTGTCCAAATGGCTGGCACATTGTATTCGATTCTTTTTAGGTAGTACGGTAAGGAACTTCCTGGTGCAGTTTGTGGTCACTCCACAAGGGGAATGGCCACTTCGGTTGCTTATTTCAGAAATGCTTCTGCTGCTGACGTTTGTGCTGCAGCCACACGGAGCACTGTCCACGGTCCACACCTTTGCTAAACATTACATTCTGGACATAGTCTGTTGTAGAGTAGCAAAAAGTCAATATCGCGCTTTGGTTTCGAGATAATGGCGCTGAAAGTCGTGACACAGATCGCAGTGTAATCTTATGGAAAAAAAAGTCAGCTACGTCATTAAATATCTGTGCAACCAATTAATTCCCCAACACCTAAACAGCATAATTCACATCTTCAGCATATCCACGCAACACCCCGCAAATTTGAAGTAAAAAAAACCAAACCGTTACTGAGATATGCAAACCTAAAGTTTGTACACCTTTAAAATTGTTTCGGTTGTGAGAAAGCAGATTTCACGCCCATGAGAAAATCTTTGACCGTGAGCTCACAAAATCTTAGGCTGCGAGCAGCCATTTGGTCGTGCCAGTCTGGGCCATCTAGTCGTGCCAGTCTGGGCCATCTGGTCTTCCCCATGGACAACTGGTCGTGAAAATCTGGCTATCTGCTCATCCTCTCACGGGAGAAGCTCACAGCAGAAACTCGCCTCACGGCTGAAGATTTTGGGGCTCACGGTAAAAACATTAATGAGTCACTTAACGAAGAATGTAAATTTTTAAACTTTAATTTTTTGATAAACCTGAAGCAAACCAATGGCATGGCTCGATAGAGGGGGTCTCCGTGAGCATAACCCATGCCTCATTTGCCCCAAAAGTCACCTGTGGAAAAGATAAGATGGCGGCTCTCAGCGGCTGAAAAAAATTTCTCACGGCGGAAGATTTTCTGCTGTGAGCATGCAAAATCTTCGGCTGTGAGGGAACAACCAGATAGCCCTGAGGTCATTCTTCTTTTGCAAAATATACATACAATTTTTTTTGTGAACCGAGCATGCTCAGAACTCAGAAATTCAAAATTAAATAACTTTAGAACGGATTAATATTTTTCACCAAACCAACACTGAATTGTTCCTTGACCCAGCCTCTTTCTATTTTCCAAGTTTCAGGTCAGTAGACCACACTGCCCACGCAACACCACAGGCAAAAATGCGTCAAAAGTGAAGAAAAGTGCATATTTTGGCTCTTTGCTCTGCAAAAATTATATGTCTGATCGCAACGCAACTTAGTAAATCAAGAGATCTACCATACCAGACTGCGTATTCCAAATTTCATGCAAATCCGTTGAACGGTTGTGAAGTTAATGCGTGAAATCTGAGATTTAACATTAAAGTGCCTACCCAACCCTAACTATAGGGGCATATAAATTATACACTCATTTTTATACATATATAGATATATATCAGGCTGTACAGCGTCAGTGTGATTTTTGGGACTTGTTCCAAATGTGTGGCTTAATGGAAAAGAGATCCTTGAAGAAGTTAGAACAGTTCGTGTACTTATAAGTAGATCTTCTAGAGAACTTCTTCCATTAGGCCATGCCAACCCTCCTTGTGTCCTCCTTCTGCTTTACTGAGGGTTATATCAGAAATTGTGCTTATTCATCTCCATATCAATGTTCTAGAGATGAGGCGGTCCTCTCCCCTACAGGCTTTTCAGTCGATAATCCCACCTGCACTCTCCTGCTTCAGACAGACAACACGGCGGTGATGTATTACCTCAACAAACAAGGAGGCGCACACTCTTACCCACTTTGCAGGGAGGCCATGAGGGTGTGGGATTGGGTAATCGGACACGGCGCAAATCTGATCACTGTGCACGTTCCGGGTGGACAACACGACTGAGACGGCCTGAGTCGCTCCCAGGCCAGAGTCCACGAGTGGGAACTTCTTCAGGAGGTGGGGAGGATCTGTTTCTTCGATGGGGAATTCCAGAGCTAGACTTCTGCATCCCCATCCAACCAAAACTGCCCAATTTCTACTCGCTAGATCCAGGGCCTGGTGTTTTCTGGCGGCAGCGTTGTCCCTCTCCTGGGCCGAACAGATTCCTCTCGCTTTCCCTCCCTTCCCGTTGATCAAGAGTTCTTCTCAAGCTGCGAGGAGCATGCACAAATGATTCTGGTGGCCCCATTCTGGCCCAGGCAGATTTGGTTCCCCTTGCTGGTACAGCTATCTCTCGGGAACCCCGCTCCCGTTACCCTCAGCTCCCACCTACTGTCTCAGGAGAAAGGTTCGTTGCTCCATCCGGATCTGCGTTCTCTGAACCTGCATGCTTGGCTCCTAGAGACATAGCCATCTTGCGTCACGGGGTCTCGCAAGAGGTTGCAGAGGTTCTTTCTGCAGCCAGAAAGCCGGCAACGCATGCGACGTATGCCATGAAGTGGCGCCGCTTTTGTTTATGGTCACGGGCTCGTGATCTTTCCCCTTTAGGTTGTCCTGTGGGAGTAATTTTGGATTATCTCCTCTCTTTTTCATTCAGGCCTAGCCTACTCCTCTATTAAGGTGCACCTTTGTGCTATTTCTGCCTACCACCTTCCGGTGGGACATCGGACTGTTGCTCAATTGGATGCCTCTCGGGAATTTCTAAGGGGGGTGTTACACCTTAGGCCTCCCATTAGGGACCCGGTGCCTCCATGGGATCTGCTCTTTGTCCTGGAACAGCTCACGCTCCCTCCCTTTGAACCTGCCATGGATTGCGAGCTACGTTTTCTGTCGTGGAAGACATTATTTTTAGTTGCTGTTACTTCAGCTAGAAGGATTTCTGAGCTTCACGCTCTCATGTGCAAAGAGCCTTATTTAGTTTTCCATCAGGACAAAGTATCCCTGAGGACGAACCCTAAGTTTTTGCCTAAGGTGGTTTCGGCACTCACTCTAAACCAGGATATTGACCTTCCGGTCTATTTCCCGAGTTATTCTAATAGAGGAGAGGCTTTGCTCCACACCCTGGATGTTCACCGCAGCCTGAGGTATTACCTCAACAGAACTAAACCCTCTCGTAGTTCTGACCAGCTTTTTGTTTCCTTCTCTCAGAGAATGATGGGCCAATCAGTATCCAAACAGACTTTGTCTCGGTGGCTTGTTCAGTGTATTTCATACTGTTACAGTATTAAGCAGAAGCCCCTCCCGGGTTCTATCCGGGGTCATTCTACCAGGGGTATGGCTACTTCCTTTGCAGCACTTAAAAATGTCTCCATCTCTGCTATCTGTGCTGCAGCCACTTGGAGTTCTGTGCATACCTTTATCAGGCATTATAGTCTGGATATCGCCTCTCGGTGGAGAGCCGGTTTCAGCCTAGCAGTGCTGCAGGGTCTCCTGTCCTAAGTCAGGACCTGGAATGTGTTTTCTTTCATTTTACCTCCTCCCGGATCTTCTGGCAGCGTTACTGCTTGGGAATCAGTCCTAATGGTGTAACCTGCTGCAAGAGCTGTATCTCGAAGTAAGATAGTACAGTTACGTAAGAACTTACCGTAACAGTAGATCTTCGAGAACAGCTCTTGCAGCAGGTACCTTCCCGCCCACCTTCCCCCTTGGAGGAGGCTTGGTTCTGCTCTTTTATTGGGATTTCCTCCCTTATTGTCTTCTGACGGTGGATCCTCGGTCTCCCCTTCTGATGTCATCCTGCGACCGGGAGTCTCCAAGGCGGAGAACTGGGAATCTGGCAGGACCGCCCCTTTACCCCGCCTGACGCCGGGGAAGGGACCGACGCAGGGTGGTCCCTGCTGAAAATAGCTAGCTAGAATTTTTCCGTGGGGTCCTGGCGCCTGCCGGCTTCAGTCCTAATGGTGTAACCTGCTGCAAGAGCTGTTCTCGAAGATCTACTGTTATGGTAAGTTCTTACGTAACTGTACTTTCATCCACACAACCTCCCCAGCTTCGACGCGCAACCTGGCTTCCATCGGGCTAGATCTGGTGTCATGGGGCGAAGCCGAGGGTTTTACCACCTGGGTGGGTGGGAGGAGCCAGCTTGAAGACTTTCCGGCACATCTTGAAGCGGCAAGGTACCTTCCAACCAGTGTGGATGAACAACATATACCACTCCTAGAACTCCTGTTACAGGTGAGTAACCTGTATTTGTTTTTTTGTGGACTTCCGGGTCTCTTACATGACAAACTGTGCCATTTGCCAGGGCTTTTACCATGCCACATGAAGATGCATTTGAAATACTCTGGGAGGTTTTCTTCAGAAAATGAAGAACCCTCAACATTCACTGTGGGCTCCTACCAAGGTATTGCTGTAAGATTCATCAGACTCTGGCCAGGCGACAACTCATTGTGCTACCCACTAGGCAGCCAAGTTGTCACCTCAGCAGACACAGCCCTCTAAATTAAGGGACAAACATGCAAAGTTTTTGTTATCAGAATAGCATAGAAAACATTCTAAGGAGAAAGACTTCTCCTATTCCAGGTAGCCACATTGTTCAGGTACTGAAAATCTCTGGTACAGAAACCACCCACCACCCCCAACTCAGATCAGATGTCTGTCAGTCCTGCTGTTCTCCTGGGCGGAGTACAGTCCTTTGTGACCTCTAGCATGCACTGCAAGCTGTTGAATCTCCCACTGTTGCAGTGTCAGTTGCTGGGAATTCTGGGATTTCTGGTAATGGCAAGTCGACAGAATAAATCTGATCAAATGTATTGTACTGTAGTACACTATAAACAAAAAATGTTTTTGCACACAGTGCAGATTGGTACCAGTCCCACTTTTGTGTGTGGGCGTTTAGTGCTGACTGTTCCTCTTTAATTTGCCCCCGTAGATGTTCGGTGCCACTTTTGCCAAGCAGTGTCTTTCCAAAGGGTTGGCAACTTGCATTTCTTTTTGTTGCCTGAAGCACAGTATGGAGTTTCCTGGTCCTATTTGTGGCTTCTTTCATAATGTCTTGGCTGTTGACATGTTCTGATGCCACACTGAAGTCTGTCCATACTTTCACTGAACACTACAATTCAGACCTCGTGTCGGGTAGATGGTCTGGTTTCGGCCTTGGCATCCTTCAAGGTCTTCTGTATTTAGGGTCCTTTTGCGTGGGAATTGTTCCAGTGGTGTGACTTTTTGGAGATGTTCTTGAAGATGATCATTTCCTGCTGTAACATCTTGTAGAGAATCTCCTATGTAAAGTCACAGCTCTCATTTCCACCATCCCGTGTCTCAGGTGGCATGTAGTAGAAGTTCTGCCTGCTACAAAACGCTCACTCTGCTTCTTGTTCCTTGACTGAACTTCAGTTTCTGGTGTTATCACCACTCCCTTGTACCTGGTCCTGGTCTCCTTGGTCCTTGCTGGTTCAGTATGTCCTCTGAGCTACTCTCCAGCAAGGAGATTAAGCTGCTCACATGTGGGCAGTGACCATATGCATCAGTGTGAAAAATCCTATGGCAAGTTTCTGAGTGATCCTATCACTGATTGCTTACAGTTCCGAAGGTGTGGCTTTGTGTAAAAGATCTTCTCAAAGATCTATTGTTGCGGTAAGTTTTTTTTTTTTTTTACTTGAAAGCCAAAGACTAAATCTGTCTTCATGTCCTGTAGGTATGTATGTTCGCATGTGTAAAGCTCTGTACATCTGTAGTAATCCCAGAAATGTATTTTGCTAGCTCCTCGTCTATATTACTGTACAGTATTTTACAGATGTTTGGGTACACTCTTTGCTTTCAGCCTCTTAGCTGCACCACAGTGTCATGACCTTGGGGTTGGTATAAATCCCAATGTGGATGTTGGTGCCACTTGGCTAATAGTTCAGAGTGGCCCTTCAGTATATGAATATTATACGTCTGAAAACTGCTGCAAAAGACCGTTGCCCAGAGCAGTTTCTTTGCTTGCTTGATTTGCCAGTTTACCGTTGAACAGTTGTGATGTAATGTATTGTGTTTTATTTCTTGTACTAATGTGTTTTCTTGCTGCTTTTCCCCTGCTACTTCTGTTTTCTTTTTAGTTTTCGTCCGGTGCTCCCAGTTTCCTACGTCCAATCAGAGCTGGCCTTTGAGAATGAGGAGGAGTGTCGGAATTTCTTGGCCTCTCTGTCCCTTTCATACACGGGAAACGACTTGAGCAAGATAGACTGCAAGCAGAGCTTGGCGGTCTTGCAAAATTTTTAAATTTAAAAAAAAAATAAATCCAAGGTTAAAAAAATATTAAAGAGAAGAAAGCCTGTCCCAAGCCAGCTGTTTCTTGGGCGGCATTCCCCATCAGCCGACTGCAGCTTATAGATGGGGAATGAAGATGGTAAGATGGTGGCTGAAGCTGGTGATTGCAAAATTCGGTATCCAGTTTGAAGAAAATTCAACCTCGTGTTGAGTCAGCGTGTTTCATTTCTCCAGTTTTCTCACTGTTTAATGGTTCAAAATTACTTGGAAATCATCAGAAGTATCTTTTTTTTTTTTTTAATTAAAAGATGGTACTTAACACTTCATGGCAGGCATCATGACCATGGTTCGTGACTCCCAAGTGAAATGTCATAAACAACTCACTTTTTAGAAGAAATTAAATTTATAGTTTTTTAAACTACTATTCTCTTTAACTTGAAGATTGGAAAATGCAGCACAAACAAAACCTGAAAGACTCGCACTGCGAGACAGCAACCAAAAATGAACAGCAGAGAGGGCAGAGTATACTGCAGTGAGAGCTCACAGTTGCCCAGCCCTATCCCTTGGGTTTCAGAGAGGTGGGGAAGTTCTGTCAGGGACAAAAAAAAAGGCTAAGGGAAAACAACACAAACTGAAATTGTGGATTTCTGTGTACAGCAGGAAAGGCTTTCAACTTGTGCATTTTTTTCCTTTCCCTCATAGAAAGTTTTTGTTTTGTAAATTATTTCTATTTATTGTATTGAATTCTTTATCGAATTCCTGTACAGTATTATTGTGTACATATGTAATTAAATACTGAACTGCAGCCCTCAGTATGTTTCTGAGTGGTCAGTGCAGGCAATATGCTTTAAAACTTGTAAATGATGGAAATAATGGGAAGGGGTTGTACTTTCTGTATTTTACTTTCTGATTGGTGGTTTTGCCATTTCTAAATGGAACTAACAGTGTCTCAGTTTTTTCTCTCTTTCTGAGTATTTCTGCCCAGATGTCGCATCTTGTAAGAGAAAAGCGCTCTGGCGAGGGGAGAATGGAGAAGCTGTCAGCATCGAAATAAACACAGACACCTTCTCAGTGGAAGTTGGCATGCAGTCACATCATTGATTCAGAGACTTTTATTCAGCATCTGATAAAATAGACTTTGTCTGAAATGACAGCGTGTGAAACAGCCACTTCAACTTGGTACAGGAAAGGGATGACGTCATCTAATCGGTGCTAACATAACCTCATTGATGCTCATCAGTCTGCAAGCAAGGCTCTTGGGGCGTTGAAAATCATTAAGGAATGAAAATCTACCCAGCTTCCATACAGTTTTTTTTTTGTTTGTTTTTTTTTTTTTTTTGTTTTGTTTTGTTTTTTTTTTTTTTTTATTTAATTTCCCCTGTAGTACCTGTTCAATGCTGAAGTCTGTATATCTGTTCTTTCTTTTACAGGTAAAATTAGGGCAACCCGTACCAGAAGTCTGCCATTTTTCCCCAGCTTGTTTGTAACTTACTCGTTCCTCTCTTGCTCTTTTCCCTTCCCCTTCCCTCAGTGATGTGTTCCAGTTGTATTTTTATAAAGTGCAATTTACTGGTCTTTATTTCATTTTGTTTAAATGTTCCTTTCTTTTTCTTTACAGAAAAAAACTTATTTTGTTTTTTCCTTATACATGCCAGAAGAAAATAAAATATTTCATAAAGTACTGTCATGTGACACATTTTGTAAACTGACCATTTTTGCTTCATAATGTATCCTGTATTGCAAGAACTGTGTGATCTTCCAGTAATCGGTCTTCACCATTGATTCTGAGCCAGAGGTGCCAGGACTCCACGGGAGCCAGAACTTTTCAGGAGGGCTGGCGCAAAGGCAAGCTGCCCACACACGCGGCACTACAAGACTGGCTTATGCTGCCTGGCTTACCTTGGCACCAGCCCTCAACCCCCTCAGTTCCTTATTTTTTGCCATAGAGTGCACTTCAGTTAAGTCGCTCACCTGTCAGAGTTAGAACTTCACATCTGTATGACTGCAGTGTTAAGTTCTTCTCAGAGTCTACTATTTTAGTTCAGGTTTTATCTTTGTGTCAGTTCAGTAAATTTTCAACAAAAAGAGTCTTCAGTCTCTCTCAGCCTGCGGAGTCTGCAGTTGTCGGCCATTGATAGTGATGGTAGGGAGCCTCCTCAGGCAAGCTACTTTTGCAGTGGGGTTGTCTGATCCACCTCTGCCTCCCAGGAGTGAGAGATCTTACTTCGAGAGGGCTCTTGCAATAGGTAATTACATATAGGACTGACCCCTGAGAAAAATTTCTAGCTAGCAGTCTCTGGCAAGGGACCGCCCCCACGTCAGGTGACCAGCGTCAGGAGACGTCGGTATAAAGGGCGGTCCCTCACGCCCGCCTTCCAGTTCTTTCCCGCCGTTAGCTTATGCCAGCGTCTCGCGGAAAAGTTCCGTGCTCGTCAGGCTCCTTCGTCGGTAGTTTTATCAAGTTTTTTTGAATTTTCCCCCTCTCAGCAGTCGTCAGGTACCTGTCGTGTATGTCATCCCCTACACCCTCCGAACACCAAAACAAGTGCGACTCGTGCACCGCACAAGTCCAGCACAAGGACAACCATTCCCTATGCCTTTTTTGCCTAGGCCCCGACCATCCGGTGGAGAAGTGCCAGCACTGCCTCAGCTTTAACGCGGCCACCTGGAGAAGGCGGTAGCAGTCCCTGGAAGTCCACATTTTAAAAAAGAAAATGAACTCCATGGAGAAAGAACTGAAAAAGCTTCGGCAGGTGTCTACTTCCCCTGAAGGCCATCGCAAGAAAAAGGATGAGGAAGGGCACCGGAACAAGGGCTCCTCTCCCACCGTGTCTTCCTCGGGAGTCGTTTCGAAACAAGTAACGCCGCGCCCCTCCCCCCGGCGGACCGCTCCACGCAGCCACCTTAGAGGTTTCTGAGGCGGTGTTGGCCCGCCCGTCTGGCTCGCGCTCTGGCCCTCCGGGCTCGTGGAGGCCTTCGCTCCCAGTAAAGCCATGGTTTCGCGGTCTACTGGTGCGAGCGGCTCTGGTAAGCCAGACATCGGCTCCTTCGCCTGCACAGAGAAGGTTGGTAGGTCGCCCGACCCTTCGGGGCGGTGCGTGGCCTCTGTTCCGCCCAATCAGGTTGCCTGCCTCCGGCAAAGGGTCTGTTAAGTCGGACGCCAGCCCCTCCGGCGTCCGCCCAGATCCCGCTGCTAAGCCGCACGTCAGTTTGTCCATCCGCACAGAGGATGAGCCGAAGCCGACCCCCCTACGTCCATCGTTCCCAACTCCCCACAGCCTTCACTGCCCTCTGGGGACCCTGAGTCTCCTCAGCCCGACCCCGCGGATCCCCCTCCCCCCCAATCCCGGGCGGCCCTTGAGGTTTCTGGTCCACCTCCGTCAGACCGTCCACTTTCTGGTTCGACTGATCTGACGTCTGTTCACCAGATGCCCGCTCAGACGCTGGACGACCCCCCCCCCGGTCTTCCACTCCAGATCCACCTGTGGGGCCTCTGGGCCGTCTGCTTAGGCAGCTCCTCCAGCTCCCAGGTACCCGGCCCCGTCATGTCCAACGCCACCATACCTGGTACCGCAGTATCTGGCGCCTCAGTACCCGGGGCCAACATGTTTGACGCCGCAGTACTCTGCCCCTCAATACCCGACACCAGGCTTCCCGCCGTCGGGCTATGGATACGCACCCTTTGGGTATAGTCCATACCTGTATCCCCCTCCTCCACTGCCCGCTCAGCCACCACTGAACTTGCAGGAGACTCTGGCCTTCTGGTGGGCTGAGGCCATGGCTCAGCTCACCAGAGAGGTGGAGAGTCGTCTTCCGACGACGGTGCCGGTTCCCGGTCGTCTACAACGACACACTCCCTCCTCACCTCCGGGCACCAGGGCTCAACCCTCTGGGTCCAGAGAGGGGCAGGACACGCTTCCCCGAGGGATTCCCAAGGGGTCCATTCCTCCCCCTCGTCGGGAGAGGGAGTCTACCTCTTCCTCATCTTCTTCTTCCTCGGATCCTTCTGACGGTTCTTCCGAGCAAGACGACGAGCCACGCTCTCCGTCCAAGCCCCGGCCAAGGACTCCTCTGGAGGATCCTTCTGTTACGAAGTTGCTACGGAAGATCCAGGAAGTACATAAGTGGCAATCCTTGGAGCCAGACCCCCAGCATAAAAAACTCGCTGAGCATCTGGATCTGTCCGTGACAGATCCCACTTCGGTGCCACCCTGGATCGAGTCTCATGACGACCTTATTACCACCATATGGAAACAACCGTTGGCCTTAGCCCCACTTCCCAGGAAGTCGAACAGGCTATACCAGGCTGCAGAGGGTGTTGATTTTTTAGACTCCCACCCTCGTGCTGACTCAGTTGTGATTAGTGCCGCTCATGGCTGGTCAGCTCAACCCAAACATCTTGGCTCATCTCCACCTGACAAGGAATCCCACCTTCTGGACCAGTATGGCAAGAAGATTTTTGCTTCTTCCACTCTGGGTATTAGGGCCCTGAACTACGTCGGCCACATGGGGGATTACCAGAAGGCGATACTTAGTGAAGTGGAATCGAAATTGGACTCCCTTACGGACTCTCGGGTCTGTACATTCTTCGTGCAACCTACAATGCAGTGGACACTGCTGGGAGGAGCTTAGCTTTCGCCGTAGGTTTACAGCGTCATGTTTGGCTCAGAGTGTCAGGGTTGGTCCCGGAAGTGCAGTCTGCTATCCAGGAAGCACCCTTCCGGGGTTCGGTGCTGTTCGGGGGTGATGTCAAGGACATCATCACCGACCTGCAATAGAAGGGGACGGCGCTAAAGTCTGTTGACTCTGTGTACCATCCCCATCAATCGCAGCGCCGTCCCTTTCGCAGACGGACTCTGCCTAAAGCGAGACCACAGGGAAAGAGGCGATTAAACGCCGGGCCCCCCAGCTGCCAAGCCTCCAAAAAAAAAAAGCAGCGGGAGTTCTAGCTGATGTGCTGCCCCACACCACCTGACTCCTTTCCTCTCCCACTACCTCTGGGTGTCCCAAGGAACCGGTAGGAGGGAGGTTTTCCCTCCACCTTCCAGGCTGGGAGAGGATAACATTGGATTCATGGGTGCTCCAGCTAATCACAGGAGGACACTCAATATAGTTTCTGCAGAAACCACCTCTTCACCCTCCCCAAGGTCGTTGTACTCTCGGGAACATCTTCTGGTCCAGGAAGAAATTTCAGAACTTTTGCTGAAAGAGGCGATAGAACCTGTCCCCCTTCCCTTGCAAGGAACGGGTTACTATTGCCAATTCTTCCAGGTCCCGAAGAAGACAGGAGATGTATGACCTATTCTAGATCTCTGTTCCCTAAACCTTTCATGGAGTACAAGAGGTTCAGGATGCTCTCACTGCAGAGTCTTCTGCCGCTCCTCCGCTCAAGCCAGTGGCTGTGTGCTCTGGATATGCAGGACGCTTACCTGCACATTGCTATTCGCCCGTCTCACCGCAGATATCTTCATTTTGCTTTCCAGGAGGCCATTACCAGTTCAGGGCACTTCCATTTGGCCTCTCCTCGGCCCTTTGAGTTTTTACCAAATGCCTTGCGGTGGTGGCGGCCTACCTGCATACCCGGGGGGTACAGGTTTTCCCGTACCTGGACGAGTGGCTCCTGGCGGCCTCGTCCAGGGAGGAACTTCTGCACTGCCTCTCCCTCATCCTGCAGGTCTTTGCCTGTTTGGGTATTACCATCAGCCATTCCAAGTCTCACCTGATCCCATCCCAGAGGCTTCAGTTTATTGGGGCGATACTGGACACAACCCTAGGCAGGGCCTTTCTGCCTCTGGACAGGGAGGCCACACTCCAGACTCAGATAAGCTGTTGTCCAACCACAGACGGGTTGGTGCAAGGTCAGTTCTTCACCTCCTCGGGCTTATGGCGGCTGCTATCTCGACTGTCCCTCACGCTCAGCTCCACATGAAGGTCTCTCAGTGGAAGCTTCGCTCTCAATGGGATCAGTTGGTAGACGACTTGGACCACTTGGTCCTAGTCTCCTCTCTTATGATTCGAGACTTACAATGGTGGATGGTTCGAGAGAACCTTCGGGGAGTTCCATTCTTCCTTCCTCCTCCCTCCCAGACTCTGACCACAGACGCCTCGGACGAAGGTTGGGGAGCCCATCTCTGTCCACATTGGACCCAGGCTCAAGCAATCACTGCACATCAATGTGCTCGAGCTTCGAGCAGTGCTCTACGCTCTCCAGGCCCTCCATCTGCATCTTCTTCCAGGCCACCTAGCCATCCAGATGGACAGTGTGTGTGTGGTATGGTACATCAGCAGACAGGGAGGGACTCTGTCCTACCCTCTCTGCAGGGAAGCGATGAGAGTCTGGGATTGGGCAGCACAACACGGCCTTCACCTCACAGCAATTCATGTTCTGGGGGTCGAGAACTCTTTAGCAGACAAACTAAGTCGCTCATCTGCTTAAGCTCACGAGTGGGAGCTGGATCGGGGGGTCCTAGATGATATCTTCCTACGTTGGGGAACACCGCAGGTGGACTTGTTCGCTTCATCTCTAAATGCAAAGCTTCCCGACTTCTGCTCAAGAGCGAGGCATTTTCTGGAGAGATGCTCTGTCTCTAGATTGGAGGGAAAGATTCGCCTGTGCCTCCCCGTTCCTCTGATCCCACTTGTCTTGCAGAAACTAGGTTCAGAAGGAACGTGAATGATTCTGATCGCTCCTTTCTGGCCCATGCAAGTTTGGTTCTCTCTACTGCAACAATACTCTTTAGAGGAGCCTCCTCTTCCTCTTCTGCTGTCTCGGATTCTGTTGACCCAGGATTAGGGGACTCTGGTTCATCCAGGTCTCGGGTCCCTTCAGCTACATGCATGGCTCTGGCATGCAGACATAGCTCATGCCCGCTTTGGGGTTTCTCCCCAGGTGGCTGAGATCTTGGTGGAGGCTAGGAAGCTCTTCACTAGGTCTACTTATGCCATGAAGTGGGAACAGTTCTCAATCTGGGCCGCTTCAAAAGGCTTTGAGCCTTTCTCCTGCTCAGTTGGGCGACTGCTGGAGTACCTGCGTCACCTCTTCGACCTGGGTCTTAGTCACTCGTCTCTGAAGGTACACATGGCAGCCATTTCGGCCTACCATATTTCCTCCGCAGCTAGGATGTTTGCTTAGCTGGAAGTCTCTGAGACTTTCCTCAGAGGGGTTCTTCACTTGAGACCCCCATTTGAGTTCCCACCCCTCCTTGGGATTTGAACTTCATCCTTGAGAAACTTAATTTGCCTCCTTTTGAACCGGCGGCCTCGACAGACATGAAGTTTCTTTCATGGAAGACGCTCTTCCTAGTGGCCATTACCTGTGCTCGGAGGATTTCCGAGCTCCAGGCCCTGATGTGTAAAATCCTGTACCTCATTTTTCACAAGGAATGCGTGGCTCTGTGCACCAATCCTAAGTTTCTCCCCAAGATGGTAGCGGAATCTACTTTGAACAAGTCCATAGAATTACCCACCTTCTTTACGCAGTACTCCAATCAGGGGGAGTATCTACTTTACACTATGGATGTTCACCGCATTCTGAATTACTACACTAACAGAACAAAGGATCTCAGAAAAAACGGATCAACTTTTTGTCTCTTTTGCCCCCAAAAGAGAAGGCAGTGCTGTTTCCAAGCAATGCCTGTCTAAATGGTTGGCCCATTGCATCACCTTCTGTTATGAAAAGTACAAGACCCTTCCGGGTCAAATAAGAGGTCACTCCAGTAGAGGGGTTGCTGCCTCTGCGGCATGTTTCAAGAATGTGTCAGCGGCAGACATTTGTGCTGCCACCACTTGGACTTCTGTTCATACATTTACAAAACATTACAGTTTGGATATTGCCTCTCGCCATAGAGCAGGCTTCGGGGTCGCTGTTCAGCAAGGCCTTCTTTCTTAAGGCCTTCACAGCTAGAGGATCTGCTTTGAGTAGCTTTCCTCCTCCCATGTGCTGCTTCTTGTTACAGACTGCTTGGGACTCAGTCCTATATGTAATTACCTACTGCAAGAGCCCTCTTGAAGTAAGATAGTACAGTTACATAAGAACTTACTGTAACAGTAGATCTTCGAGAGAGGCTCTTGCAGTAGGTACTACCTTCCCGCCCTCCATCCCCCCAAGCTTTTTCAGCTTTTCCAGTGACGGAAATATCCGCTTCTCTTTCGTCCGGTCTCTTGTGGCGGGAAAGAACTGGAAGGAGGGCGTGAGGGACCGCCCCCTTATACCAACGTCTTCTGATGCCGGTCACCTGACGTGGGGGCGGTTCCTCACCAGAGACTGCTAGCTAGAAATATTTCCGTTGGGTCCTACTGCCTGCGGACGCTAGTCCTGTATGTAATTACCTACTGCAGAAGCATCTCTCGAAGATCTACTGTTACAAGTTCTTGCATGGCTGTACTTTCTGATGTCTGGCCATCCTGTATTTGGAAGGGAGAATAGTGCTCCTGTAAACACACAAGCGGGCCTGATCTTCAAGGATGTCTCTTTAACCAGGCCACAGTTATGGAACTATTACTCCACCCGGTGCTAGGACCACATGGAAACTTTTTTGCAAGCAGTCAGTCCACCAGGGACCACCCATAACGACATCAGACATTGGCTTTCCTATATAAAAGTGGGTGGCCCCTTCCCTCCTCAGTTCTTTCCCACCATCTACCATTTTTGTCAGACCGTGTATGGAAATGACGTTATAATCGCTGATTTCTTCTGATCTTTTTGGGTATCTCAGTCATCCGGTCACGCGGTAGGAACGTCACTGTCTGTGAAGCAGGATCCGCACAGAAAATTTTCAGCAGCACAACTGGGGGGAGGGGGGGCACCCATGCCCGCTCCCTCCTCAGTTCTTTCCCACATCGACTTGGTCGCATGGGTCTCCTCAGAAGCTCTGACACTGTTTTGTACCATTTTTCGCCTTTAGCCTTTTTCAGCCCAATATTTTAGAATCTTTTTTTTTTTTTTTAAAGAGATACCTTTATTTTATTTGTTGAGAGTTAATCCTTCTCCTTTTCCTTCTCTCTTCCATTTCTGCCGCTGCGGAAAGATTACCTCCACAGACTAATATTCTCTTTGTGTCTGCTGTTTTGGGCCTGACCACGAAGTCTCGGGTGGCTGTGAGCTGTGTCAGAAGTTTAATCAAACAACCCTCAGGCGATGCAAGAAGGGTCTTAAAAATTTTCTAATTGTTCTCCGGTGTCCCAGCCTCCCAGTAAGCTCCCAGGCCACTAAGACTGAAACTAGTCCTGGGGTGGTTCTTAAAGATAGTGAATGCCCCCCTCCCGGCGGCATTCCCGCTCCCTGATAGCCTGTCCTCCTTCCGTGGGTTCTTCATTGGCTGCAGTTGTACCAACACATAAAACTACTGTCTAGCTCTCTCTGCCCACCAGACCTATACAGACAGCACCTCCACCCGACTCAAGGGTCAGTCGAGGCCTGATCTCTCCAGGCTCTTCGGGGGACAGATCATTGCTCCCTGTGCTGTCGACCCCCCATGTTCGACACTTGTTGATCTAAGTGAGATCTTAACAAAATTTACCTCTTTGTTCAGCAGCGTGGCGCATACAGGCCAAATTTGCCGTCGATGGCAGGATCGTCTGCTTCCCCCTCGACGTCCATGGGTCACTGGCGGCCACTCAGACATCCAGCCTTGGCTTGGAAGAGGCCGACGTTCAGGAGGAATATCTCTCAGATCTCATTCTTCCTGATGAGAAGTAGGAACCCCTCACTTCAGACAGGTCCTCAGCTTCCTCCCATCAGTGAGGACCTTCAGTGTGATGAAACAGTTGTCCTCAGCCATGAACTTCCATACTGGGGAGGAAGATATCACCAGAAGAGGTCTGGTGGATTTCCTGGCAATCTCAGAGTCTTCTCCTGAGATCATTCCTCCTAGTCTGCCAGCCTTGAGGAATGCTGCCATTGCGGCTTGGCATAGACCTGACATGGTACCAGCTATGCCCTGTAGAGCAGACAAACTTTACCATGCCCCTCGGGGGTTTCCTCACTATGCTGCCCAGCCTGAAACAGATTCAGTGGTGATAAATGTAGTTCATGACGGCTCTAAGGCACCCAAGCACCTTAGCTACCTACCCTGGACAAATTGAGGCAGGAAGGTTTATACCTTCACTACCCTTGGGGTGAGGATTGCCAGTTACCTGTCCCACATGATAAAGTGCCAGGATACCAACTGGGAAAAAAAGGCAAGGCTGCCACCCAGGTCCTCCCAGAAGGTACGCAGAAGCAGCAGGTGCTTTAGTGTTTGAAGACTGCTGAAGATGTCGGCAAACACCTCCTGCAGGCCCTCTGTGATATCTTGGACACTATTGCCAGGGCTGCTGCCACTGGCATTTGCCTCCATCTGCACTCCTTGCTGAGGGTCTTTGGCTTTGCTGCTGATGTGTAGCAGAAGGTATTTAATGCCCCTTCAGTTGCTCTTAAGTTTTTTGAGTCACATGTCCAGGATATCATAAATGACTTGCAAGTATCCAGCAGGGCTATCAGGTCTGTCCCCTCCCTTTATAACACTCAACCTAAAGGGAAACCATGCCTTTCTTTTCGCAGATCATCGAATAGGCCAGCGGCAGCCTCTAGGCCCCAAGGCAAAAGAACCTCTGCTGCCTTGCCCTCCCCCCTCGAATGCTGGTGGTGCAGCCAAGCATCCCAGAGGTGACAGACCAGCCCTAGCAGCTGGATCCACCTCAACTTGACTCCTTGCCAAACCCCCCTCTTCTGGTCCCCAGCCAAGAGGTGGTAGTCGGAGGTCTGTTCTCCCTCTGCCCTCCAATTACCTCCCCCCCGACCACCTGTCTATACTCCAGGAGGAGGTGCAGTCCCTTCTGCACAGTCAGGCCATCAAGCCGGTAACCAGGCACCAGAGGAACGGGTTCTGTTCAAGGTTTTTCCTGGTCCCCAGAAAGACCAGAGATCTGAGGCCCATCTTAGACTTAAAGGACCTCATTCTATATGTCCACTACGAAAAGTTCCGAATGGTAACTTTGCCAGGTCTAATGCCCTTTCTGAAGAAAGGAGATTAGCTGTGTTCTCTGGGCATGCAAAATGCTTACCTGCACATCTGTATTTCTTCCCTACAGGTGGTTCCTCCGGTTTCTTTTCCAGGGCAAACATTATCAGTTCAAAGTGCTGCCCTTTGGCTCATCTTCTGTGCCGTGGGTCTTCACCAAATGCTTAGCTGTGGTAGCTGCAGCCCTCAGAAGGGAGGGAATGTATGTTTTCCTTTAGCTGGGTGACTGGCTTCTCAAGGCCCCATCCAAGGAACAGCTCCTGGGGACTTTGGACAGAACTTTTCAGTTCCTCTCCCTGGGCATTACCATCAACCTGCCCAAGTTGGTCCTTGTCGCGTCCCAAAGACTGTAGTATATAGGGGTGGTCCTAGACGCCACGCAGGGGAAAGCCTTCCTTTCTCAAAACGGCAGAATGCCCTATTGCCCAGGCTCAGGAGGTGGCCCATAGCCTTTATATCCCAGTCAGGGTGTACCTGAAGCTGTTGGGACCGATGGTGGCTGCCATTCCCACTGTTCCACTGGCCAGTCTTCACATGCGCATTCTCCATTGGACTCTTCGAGCACAGTGCGACCAGCGCACGGACGACCTAGATTAGTCAGTGCTGGTGTCCTCCCCAGTCCACAAGGTGCTCAAGTGGTGGATGGACCCCCTGAACCTGTTGCAAGGAGGACCATTCCAGATCACCTCTCCACAGCAAATCCTTACCACAGATGCCTCCGGCTTGGGGAGCTCATCTGGTTCCCTTTCAGACTCTGGTCTGTTGGTTCCAGATTGAGACCTTCCTGCATATCAGTGTCGTGGAGATGCGGGTGGTTCTGTATGCCATGCAGGCCTTTAAGAAACATCATCTTCCAAGTCTGCTTCTGATTCAGTCAGACAACCGAAGTGTGGTGTACTATATCAACAAGCTTGGTTGGGGCTTTCGTACTCCTTGTGAAGGGAGGCAGTGAGTGTGGTTTTGGGCTCTCGACCACGGCCTGACCCTCTTGGCTGTCCACATCCCAGGAGTACTAAACACTCAGGCAGACGGCCTCAACCAGACTCTGTCCAACATGTACTAGTGGGTGCTGTTCTCATTCATTACAGTACATCCGTTTGACAGATGGGGTCATCCAGAATTGGACCTGTTTGCGTCCCCACCCAACACAAAACTGCCCAAATTTTGCTCATTCGATCCAGGGCCTGGAGTTTTCTAGTGCGACATGTCCCTCTTCTGGAGTGGGAGGTTTCTTTATGCCTTCCCTCCGTTTCCTCTGATTCACAGGGTACTCTTCAAGCCGCAAGTGGAAGGGGCCTGCATGATACTAGTAGCCTCATTCTGGCCTCGACAGATTTGGTTCCCTTTACTACAGCAACTGTCGGAGGAACTTCTGGGCCCTCTCCCCCTCTGCACATACTTGCTGGCCCAGGCTCCGGGGGCCCTGTTCCATCCCAGCCTCCGCTCCCTCCATCTACACGCCTGGCTTTTGAGGACGTAGCTATCTTCAGCTTTGGGGTTTCCAACAGAGTGGCGGACGTCCTGATGGCCACCTGTAAGTCTTCCACCATGCCACTTGTGCTGTGAAGTAGAAGCGGTTCACTATATGGGCTGCCAAGCATAATATGGATCCTTTCACCTGTCCAGTGAGCCAGTTCCTGGATTACCTCATCTCTGTCTGACACAGGTCTCCAGTACTCATTCCTCAAGGTGCAACTTTCAGCTATTTTGACCTTTCATGAGCCAGTAGGTAACCATACTGTAGCTCAGCCAAAAGTCTCCCGTACCTTTTTGAGGGGCATCCTGCATCTCAAACCTCCAGTGCATTCCCCTGTCCGACTTGGGATACTTTTATTTTGGAGAAGTTGACCCAGGCTCCATTTGAGCTAGTTACAAGTTGTGAGTTAGCTTATTTCCTGGAAAGCTTTTTTTTTTTTTCTATTACTTCTGCTCAAATGATTTCAGAGCTTCATGCCCTCTAGTGCGAGGAGCCTTATTTAATTTTCCATAAAGACCAGGTGTCTTTGCACACAAATCCTAAGTTTCTTCTTAAGGTGGTTGAGTTTACACCTAACCAGTCTACTCACTTCCCTGTTTGTTTTACAGAACGTGCCAGTGAAGGGGAAGCACTGCTCAATATGTTAGATGTGCGCAGAACTTTTTAATATCTGCTCCAAATCAAGGAATTCAGAAAGTCGAAGCAGTTGTTTCTTTTGCTCCAGGTAGAGAGGGCATTTCAGTTTCTAAACAGAGTTTATCTAAATGGTTGGCAAATTGCCTTGTTTTCTGTTACAAGCATAGCAAAGAATTGTCTGGAGCGATCAAAGCTCATTCCACAATTGGAATGGCTACTTCAAACAACATGAAGTCTTGCTATATTCTGACAATTGCAATTAGCTCCAGCCTTTCAACTGCCCCGGAGAATATAGGGTTAACTTTTCTATGCATGGCATAGAATGTTCATCGCAAGCCCAGTTGAAGCCTCTGCCTGTTGTTCAAACTGCAACCGTCCGATTCTTTACTCCGCCTCACTGAACAGTCGCGCCGGAGATTTCTCCTTCTGCTGGGTTCAAAGTCGGTTGAAGTGTTGGTTTTCAGTCGTTTTTTCTTCCAAAATTGTTGTTCTGAGGACATGGATATGTTGTTCATCCACACTGTCTGGCAGGTTCCTTGCCGCTTTAAATCTTGCCGGAAGGTCTTCAAGCTGGCTCCTCCCACCCACCCGGGTGGTAAAACTCTCGGCTCCGCCCCATGACGCCAGATCTTCCTTACCGCTTGGAAGCTCAGGTTCCCTCTTTAACGCTCTGCATTTAAGACTGGTTCCTAATTCTTCGAAAGTTCGAAATCAAAAAGTTTTTGCTAAAAAGACTTCGGTCTTTTTCTCCTCACGGCTGCGACGGACAAATCGACTCCCGGTTTCCGGAGGTGCCCTTGCGGGCAGAAGATGTCTAGGATGGATCTGCACTCCACGTGCGTCTACTGCCTGGGCCTTGAGCACGACCCACAGGCCTGTGACTTGTGCTCTTCTTTTCAGCCTACGTCCTTGAAGACCGTGCTGCCCGATTACAACTGGGGCGCCCCGAGAAAAGAATTCCACCGGTGAAATCTAAAGAGGCCCGGTTGGCGGTGTCCGCGGCGGCGGGCTCGGCGGATCAGCTGGAGCAGATGATCGCCCTCGAAGAAGGAAGGCAGGCCGCTCTACCTCGGCTGCGGCATTTGTCCCTGCTCTCTGGTGCCTCGTATCAGCTTCTTTAAGGAGCTTTGTCTGATTCTCTCGACGAAAGGTAAGGGTCCAACTCTTCGGGACCTTTTCCAGGTCCAAAAAGAGCAAAAGTAAGTCTCTCCGTCGACGCTCTTGGGAGCGGGAAAGATCCCCTTCCCCTTCTTGTCGACAGTTGACTTGGGTCACCTCAGCTTCGCCACTGGCTTCACGGTGTCCCCGTCAGGCCAGTTGATCGAGACTCCTGGCCGACGCTGCCAGATTTTTTCTAATTCGTTAGACGGGTTGTCGGCTGAAGCTGAGAATCCCTCTCCCGGTTCCCGGGTGGGAGTTGAGGATCCTGTTGGCTCGTCTGTGCCTCTGGTTCGGAGCCTTGGTGGGATCGTCCGGGCGAGGGAATGCCGATTCCGACACTTCTCCTCGCCTTCCATAAACCCTGGTCGGACTCGGCCTCAGTCTCGGACATCCTCGCGGTCCAACTGATCCCGCCGCCATGGCGGTCTGGATCTCGGCATCGCAGCGGCGCACGCCGCCTTCCGGGACGAGGGAGGCTTCATGCTGTTGTGTCGGAGGTACGAGGAACTCGTGGCAACAGCCCTTGACTGGGAATAAGCCACCCAGTCGCCTTCCCAGCCATTAAGTGGCTTGTCACTGAGCGGCAAACAACCCCTCGTTGTAGCCGAGGAGCCTGTTCCCAGGCCGGTTGTTCGGCCAGTTCCAGCTGCCCCACCAATTCTGGTGGAACCTCCACCTCCACAGCCATTAGTTGGGGCTCCGACCAAAAATTCTCGGTCGGCCTTGGGTTTGCCCCATAGGCTGTCTGTCACCCTCACTCCCGATAAACCTCGGCAGGTGGAGGGTGGCTCAGGCCTGAGGCAGCTCTTTGAGGACTCTTCCAAGTCCGATGATGGTTCCTCCCTCTTCTCCAAGCGCATGGACTTGGAGTCCTTGGGAGGGCAGTCAGTGGACGATAGCCCTTCGTCCTTCTTAGGGTTGCTTGGACTCATCTCGGAGTCCACAGGGATGAAGCTCGAACCCGTTTCTAAATGGGCCAGGTATCCCCTCACGGAGATTCTGGACCGAGGGGATTCTCACGAGGCCTTTCCGGTGGGCCAAGTGGGTCCGGCCTGAACTTTGGCAGCGCGCCTGCTTCCTGCCCCGCGCCGCCAGAATGGCCAGGAAGTATCCGTCCCTACCGGTTCCTTGTCCGGTTTCAAACAACATGAAGTCTTGCTATATTATGACAGTAACAGTTTGATCCAGCTCTAGAACTGCTCGAGGTGAAATGGTTAATACCATTCCAAAATAGAACTTTGAGCACGATTCTAAGAAGCAGCTCTATCTGTGTAATTTCAAACCTGAACTGTCAGATTCTTTACTCCGCCTCAGTGAACAGTCGCCTCCGGAGATTTCTCCTACTGCTCGTTCTATTTCTCGGTTTAAAAGTGTTTTCTGGTTGGATTCAACCAAGAATAGTTTTATTTAACCACAAAACCGTTCGGTTCAAGCTCTATCTGTGGTAACCGTATGTAAATTAAAGGTTTTTGTCTGTGTGGAACTTTGTAGTTATCGGTTCGGTTTGAACCGATCAGCTGGGTTTAAAACTCATTTAAAACTAAAATTAACATTTTAGAGTGCGGTTCCCGGTTCTTATCGGTTCTAAAAAAACCGGATTTATTACGTTTTTTTCCAATACCCGTGACACGGTTAGGAACCGATAAGGGTGTCTTGCCTGGCACTGCCTTTAAAAGGGCAAGTTTCTGGTTAGGCTGGCATTATGTCTGAGAAACCCAAAAGAAAAACCGGGCCCACTGGGTTTCAACACTGTGATGTTTGTGGGGAAGTCTTTGCCAAGGCTGACCCACACACCACATGTGTTTATTGTCTGGGGTTTGACCACCTCCAGTCAGACTGCCAGATATGCAAGAATTTCCCTGCAGCCACCCTAGAAAAGATTGGGCAGGCTCAGGGAACGAGAGGCCAAAAAGTCCGCTGACCCGGATGGCCAGCCCGGTTTGGTGCCAACCGAACCGGAGGGAGTGCCCTCTGACCAGGGCGAGACTTCCTCGGCCAAAAGAAAAGCTGGTTCTGAGGAACCACTTCCAGTAAAGAAAAGAAAATCAGCAGGTCTGGAGTCCAAAACCCCTTCTCCAACTGCTGCAGAGATAGCAAAAGCCATACAAATTGTCCAGTCACTGTCTCAGGGTCCATCCGAACCGCCACTATCTGGCAATAGGTCGGTTCGTCCGGTCCCAGTGGTTCAGGAATTTGATATTGAGGAATTTTATGAACCAGAGGAGGGGAAGGATGATTATGAACAGTATGAATGTGGCTGGGAAGGTCTGGGTGTGCCCATTGAACCGGACATCTCTCCAGACAGACCTTTAGAATCTCCCCCTATGCTGTCTGAGTCCCCATCTCATTTTATGTTTTACAAAAAAGTTGCTGAAACCCTTCAGCTTCCCTTAGAGGAAGCTGTGGATGAGCAAGAGGAGCCTGATTTTGTAGAAATGATGGATATTCCAGAGTCTAGGAGATTGTCTGTTCCTTTACATAAGTCTTTTAGGAAGCAAACGATAAAAATTTTAAAAGCTCCTAATTCTGTGCCTCCTGTAGATAAAAAGATGGACAGAAGGTACACATTGTCAGGTCCTGATACAGAATTCCTTTCTCAGCAATGCAGTCATGTTGGGGTAGTTCAGGCTGCAGCCTGTGATAATGCTAATATTCCCCTGGCTTCACATCCTCCTGACAAGGATTCCAGGAAGATTGATGCCATGGCAAAAAAACAGTATATGGCTTATGTAGCTAGGTATCAGAAATCTAGATGGGATACTGTTATGCAATTAGCCAAGCAAGCCCATGGCCAGCTGGCTAGTGAACTAGAACAGGTGGCTGCTGATGGCATTGAGGCTTCTAAGGTTCAGTTTCATGCTGCTGTGGATGTTAATGATGTTTCCTCTAGGGTCATGGCCACATCTGTAGCTTTTCGTAGGTTGGCCTGGCTCAGGTGTACTAGTCCGTCACAGGATACCCAGACTAAGGCTATGGATTTTCCTGTGGTGGGAAATTCTCTGGGGAGCAGACAGAGAACTACATGAAAAAGATGGATGAATATAGGACTACTTACAAGAGTGCCCAGGCTAAGGAGCGGCAAGCCACTCCTCAAAGGCATACCCCAGGGTAGGGTAGCCTTTCACAGGCCTTTATCAGACTCAGGCCTCCTCTGCCTATGCTCAGAGGGGTTGGCAGAGGCAGGCGAGGGGTGGGCAGACCTGCTCCACCCCCAGCCTAAAGCTCCTGCTAAGCAAGCACCCTGATGGGGTGCCCAGGGCCGATCTCTCCTTACTGGGTAGGGGGCAGGCTGGCTTACTTCAGTCAGATTTGGGCTTCTTTAACCTCAGACAAGTGGGTTCTGGAAGTAGTAAACCAGGGTCTGTTCTCAGCTTCAAAAAGTTTCCTAAGTTGAGAAGCAGACTTTTCTACCTGCAAGTGCTTCAGAGACCCCGCTCTGGAAGCAGAGGTCTCATCCCTGTTAGCTCTCAGAGCAGTAGAAGGGTTCCTCCCTGCACCAGGGCAGGGGTCTGTATTCCAGATACTTCCTTACCCCAAAAGACAGGAGAATGGCGGCCATATTAGATCTCAGATATCTGAATAAGCATCTTTGAAACCAAAGTTCAAAATGGTAACTCTGGCAATGATTTTACCCTCCTTAAGGCCAGGGGCTGGCTAGCCTCCCTGGACCTCAAGGATGCCTATTTCCATGTCCTAATCAGAAGCTCCCATCGAAGTACCTCAGATTGAACTGCCCTCAGGTCATTACCAGTTCAGAGCAATGCCCTTCGGCCTTACCTCTGCCCCAAGGGTATTCACAAAGTGTCTAGCAGTGGCAGTGGCTCACTTAAGGAGGCAAAGGATTGCTGTTTTCCTATCTAGACGCGACTGGCTCATTGTAGGTCAGTCCCCAGAACAGGTAAAATCTCACCTGCAGGTCACCCAGCAGCTTCTCACCTCCCTGGGCTTTCTCTAAATCTGCCAAAGCCGGTTCTGGAACCAGTCCAGGTACTCACCTTTATAGGGGCAGAATTGGACACAACAGCTGAGCCTTTCTTCCATTAGAAGGGTAAGGAATTTAGTGGCTCTGGCCTCCTTCACTCTGCAGGTCTCTCGACCAGCAAGACACTTTCTGCAGCTCCTGGGGCACATGGCTGCATCCACAGCTGTTGTGCAGGGAGCAAGATTTCAGATGAGACATTCAGTTTCACTTGAGAACCTATTGGTCTCAGAGAAGAGACCCCCTTTCCAAGTTGGTCCCAGTGACTCGAACCTTGATCCTAGCCCTCCAGTGGTGGCAGGATCAGAGCAATTTAAGATTGGGGTTCCCCTTCATTTCTCCTACTCACGACTTGACTCTCACTACAGATGCTTCCCTTCTGGGTTGGGGAGCCCACATGGGCAACTTTTCCACTCGGAGTGTGGTCCCCCCAGGAATCTCTGCTCCACATCAATTTGCTGGAACTCAGAGCTGTCTTTTTAGCTCTTCAAGCATTTTCTGCATCTGTCCACAACAAGGTGATACAAGTCAGAACAGACAACACCACAACAATGTGGTACGTCAACAAACGGGGGCACTCTGTCTTCGGCCTTGTGCACCGAGGCAGTGAAGTTGTGGTCTCTGGCCTATTCCCTGAACACTTCCCTCATAGCAGTTCATCTTCCAGGGAAGGACAATGTCCTAGCAGATGCTCTCAGCAGGATTTCCCAGGGCCATCACGAATGGTCCCTGGATCCTCAAGTGCTGGGGATAGTCTGCCAGATGGGGCACCCCTCAGATAGATCTTTTTTGCAGCCCCAGACAATCACAAACTTCCTCTGTTCTGTTGCAGGCCTCCAGTGCTGGGCTCAGTTCCCCTGGATGCCCTTCTTCTGATTGGGAGGAAAGTTTCTATGCTTCCTCCCTTCTCTCCTATTCAAAGTATTAGTCAAAATCAGATCTCAGCCTTGCAGGGTGATTCTGATTGCCCGGATTGGGCCAGGCAGCCCTGGTACCCACTCCTTCTGTCACTGACAATCCATCTTCCCTTTGCCTCCCCAGGAATCACAACCTGTTGACTTGTGCCCAGGGAAGGGTTTGATATCCGACCTCAAATCCTCAACCTCAAGGCCTGGCTCTTGAGGAGTTAGAGTTTGCTGATTTACACCCCTCTCAGGGTGTTCTTGAGATCCTCAAAGGTTTCAGAAAGCCTTCCACTAGGGCTACTTATAGTTCTAAATGGAAAAGGTTTTCCATTTGCGTGCGGGGAAAATATTTCCCAGAATCTGCTGATTTGCCCACTGTGTTAGATTACATGGTACATCTTAATTCCTTGGGTCTCAGACCAGCTACCCTGAGAGTTCATTTGGCATCTGTATCTGCTTTTGTGTCAGCAGGAAGGTCATCCCCTCTTTCCTCTCATCCTGTGTTTTCCAAGTTTTTTAAGGGATTACTCCATACTAATCCACCCTTTCGGGAACCGGCCCCTGCTTGGGACCTGAATGTTTGCATTGCCCAGTAATGCAACCCCTTTTGCACCTCTGTCTTCTGCAGAGCTTAAGTACCTAACTTGGAAAACTGTTTTTCTAGTGGCTATCACTTCTGCCAGACGCATAAGTGAGTTGCAAGCCTTGTCAGTGGAAACTGACTTTATTTCTTCCACAGGGATAAGGTAGTCCTAGGATTAATAGGAAGTTTTTGCCTAAGGTGGTTTCAGATTTCCATCTTAATCAATCTATCTCCTTCCAGTATTTTCACTGATCATTCCTCGTCTGGTGAGAGGAGGTTGCACAGCCTGGATGTTAAGAGAGCTCTTAGTTACTATATAGAGCGTACTCAAAGGTCACAGGTTCAATCCTCCAACTTTCCTTACCTATGGTGAAGTTGGGAAAGGCAAACCTGCCACTAAGAGATCAATTGCCAGGTGGATTGTCTCTTGTATCCAATTTGCTGTCAGAAACTGGGGAGAGTCCCCCTGGTTTGAGGGCTCATTCTACCAGGGTACAGCTGCCTCTAGCTGCTGCCAGAGATATCCTATATTAGAGATTTGCCAGGCTGCTACTTGAAAACGGTGACACTTGACTTACCAAGCATTACTCCTGGATGTCCAGGCCAGGAGAGATGCCTCCTGCCTGGCACAGCTAGCCCTCAGAGCCTATTCCTAAGTAGGTTCTGCCCTCTCCATGGAGGTACTGCTGTGTATTCTGTTATTGTCATAATATAGCAAGACTTCATGTTGTTTGAAGAAAATATTACTCACCTTAGTAATGTTGTTTCTTTTAATGGAGTCTTGCTATATTATGACCTCCCCCCCCCAACCTGCCCCTCTCAAAACCTCTACTTGGGTGGGGTGCGGGCAACTTGGTGTGGGCACCTTTTATGCCCTGTTAGCATTTTTGTCTGCTTTGGGTGTGTGTGTGTGTGTGTGTGTTCTGTTATACTTATGTTTTATTCTCGTATTATTAGAATTGTGTTAGTATTTCTGGTCCCCTGACTTGAGTCTTGGGTGTTGGGACCAGCAATGGTTGTTGTTATTTAGGTAGCCATTTGGCTAGTGTAGGTTACAGCTTCCACACAGACCTTAGTGAGTTTTGGCTTGCAAAGATCTGACAGTTCAGGTTTGAAATAACACAGATAGAGCTGCTTCTTAGAGCTCGTGGCCAAAATTCTATTTTGGAATGGTTTTAACCATTTCACCTCCGGAGCAGTTCTAGAGCTGGATCAAACTGCTACTGTCATAATATAGCAAGACTCCATTAGAAGAAACAACATTACTAAGGTGAGTAATTTTTTCTTCACATCCCTATCCGTCCGTCACATTGGAGATTCCTCCGCTTTTGAGCATAGGGATCCCTCTTCGAGTTCCAAGCCATTGCCTTCGGCTTATCTCCAGCTCCCAGGGTCTTCACCAAATGCATGGCAGTGGTGACAGCATTCCTGCGGCGCCGAGGGGTCCGGGTGTACCCTTACCTGAACGATTAGCTGATAGCAGCCCCCTCCAGACGGGAGGTGGAGCGGTCCAGAGATCTGGCCCTCCAGGTTTGCTCTCAAGTCGGCCTTCTCATCAACGAGGCCAAGTCGAACTCAAGTCAAGCAGGTGATCCTGTTCATCGGGGCAGAGCTCGACTGTCTTCGAGCCAGGCTCCCGCTAGACAGGCCGAGGTTCTTACCTCCTTGCCCAATCATTTCTGGTTGGGCACCGCCTCCCTGCCCGGGACTCCTGTCTCATGGCTGCCTGTACCAGCTCGGTTGGGCACGCTGGCATATCGCCCCTTCAGTGGGCACTGGCCAGCCGGTGGTCACAACGCTGCGTCCATTGGCCCAGCTAGTGATAGACCCAGGAGATGTGGAATGCTCTCCAGTGGTGGACCGCTCCATTCCATCTGCAGGAGGGCATCCGCTTGTCTGCCCCGAGCCGACAGTCTCTATCGAGATGGCCTCTCTGATGGGTTGGGTGCCCATCTGGGGAACACTAGTGCACGGCCTCTGGTCCCGCGGGAGTCCCGATGCCACATCAACCTGCTGGAGCTCCGAGCGGTCCGCCCAGCTCTCACCGCCTTTGTCTGCTTCTCCGGGTCAAGTGGTCCCGAGTCCAGACGGACAATACCACGCATCGTGTACTACCTGAACTGCCAGGGCGGACGCCCATGCTTCTATGCAAGGAAGCTCTCCACATTGGTCACTCTGTACAGCCTGGAGGCGGATCTCCAGCTATTCATGTGGCAGGAGCCTCCAACACCCTGGCCGATGCCCTGAGCCGGATAGGCTGCATCTCACAGTGGTCTCTCCTGCCGGAGGTAGTACAAGATCTGTTCTCCATTGGGGCACACCTCAGGTGGACCTGTTTCCTCCAGGAGAATGCGGTTGAGGTTGTTTCATGCCCACCTCAGCAGGGCTCGCTGCAGGGGATGCCTTCGAGGCTGTGGACCCTGGCCTCTTTTACGCCTTTCCACCATTTCCCTTGATTCACAAGGTGCTTCTCAAGACGAGGGACAAGTCGCAGGTGATTCTGATAGCCCCAGACTGGCCCCGCCAGTTCTGGTACCCAGATCTCCTCAGCCTCAGCTCCAGGCTCCCAAGGCAGCTTCCAGCTCGCCCGGACCTGCTATGTCAATCAGGGGAAGGTGTTCCATCCGGACCTTCAATCCCTGCACCTGACGGCCTGGTTCCTGAGTGGCTAGAGTTCCAGGCCTTGGGTCTTTCCGACGAGGTCCTCAATGTTGTTGAGGCGTCCCGTAAGGAGTCGACCAGGAGATGCTATGCCTTCAAATGGAAGAGGTTTTCCATTTGGTGTCAGGGTAAGGGCTTGGATCCTTCTTCCTGTTCCTTGGCAATCATTTTGGACTATTTATGGTCCCTTTCTAGTCAAGGGCTTAGGTCGACGACCCTAAAGGTGCACCTGGCAGCCATCTCTGCTTACCGGGCATGGGCCGTGGAGCAGTCGACGCAGGAGAAGGTGGTCTACGCTCAAAGGTCTTGATTCATTTCCCTCCGGTGTAGAACCTCCACCTCCGGGATTTACTGCTGGTACTGCAAAGCCTGCGGCGTTTATTCAACCAGTGCACAGGTGTGAACTCTCTCACCTGTCGTGGAAGACCGCCTTCTTGGTGGCTATCACGCCAGCAGAAGGATGGGAGAACCCATGTGCTCTGCATTGAGTCTCCTTACCTGGTCTTCCTCAGGACAGGTTGTCCTGCGCCTCCACCCGAAATTCCTTCCAAGGTGGTGTCTGAGTTTCACCTTAACCAGGTGCTGACTCTGCCGGTGTTCTACCCAATCACACCTCAGAGGCCGAATACAGGCTCCATACTTGACCCTAGAAGGCGCCCGCTATTATAAGGAGCACGGCTGAAATTGAGGAGAGGTTCGCCAGCTGTTTGTCACTCTTGGCTGAAGCCGCACCTGCGGAGACCTGCAGCCAAGCGGGACGATAGGCAGGTGGGTCACCTCTGCATAGATCTCTGCTATAAGTTGGCGGGCATGGAGCCTCCCAGAGGATAAGAGCTCATTCTACCCTGCATACTGCCGTCACGGTGGCTGCTTCCAGGGACGCCCTATCCAGGAAATCTGCAGGGCTGCTACCCGAAGTCAGCACACACCTTTATTACCCATTACCACATCGCCTTGAGTCACGCTTGGGATGCTGGTTTTGAGGCCTCGGTTCTCAGTCTTTATTCCCTAAGTAGGTGTGCGCCTTGCCCCTCCTCCCGGAAAACTGCTAGAGTCTGCCAGACAGTGTGGATGAACAACATATCCATGTCTCTTTAGAATATAGATTACCAGTAACAGGAGTTCTAGGAATGGTGAATGTTGTTCATCCACGACTCCACCCGACCTCCCTCGGCCTGACGCACAACCTGAGCTTCCAGCGTGCTGTTGTGATCTGGCGCCATGTGGGCAGAGCCGAGAGTTTTACCACCGGTGGTGGAGGAGCCAGCTGAAGACCTTTCCGCAAGATTTAAAGCAATGAACCTGGCAGTGTGGATGAACAACATATACCATTCTAGAACTCCTGTTACAGGTGAGTAACCTGTATTTTCCGTATAGTCGGTTCAAGTCTCTGTCTGTGGTACCGTGAGTACTAGATAGGCTTTGTTCTGTTTTCGTGTGGAACTTGTAAAGCGTGATCTGTTCAGCTGAACTATCATTTTTGCAAAATCTGTACTTTGTGTGGTTACTGTCCGTATCGTTCTAAAAAAAGGGTGTTTTAGTAGGTTTTTTCCAGACGTGACACGTCAGGAACCTATAGGGAGTCTTGCCTGTGGATTGCCTGCAAGGGTAAGTTTGCTGGTTGGCCATGTCTGAGAAACCGAAAAACCGGGCCCACTGGGTTTCACTGCAGTGTGTGGGGAGGTTCAAGGCTGATCCCACACCACCTGTGTTTGTTTGGTTTGACCACCGACTAGACTGTCAATTTTGTAAAAATTTTACCAACCCATTCTGGAAAAGATTAGGTAGATTGAGGAAAGGAGGTTAAGAAGTCCGTGACCCGATGACTGTTCAGTTCGGTTGGATCAACCAGGAGGGGAGTGCTGACCAGGTGATACTTCGGGCAAGAAAGTAGATTCCTAGAATCGTCCGATGAAAGTCGACTGGTTCGATCCAGAACCGCTACTTACCACCGGCGAACAGCCATGCGATTCGTATTGGGAATCGCTGATCAGTTCTGACTGAACCACACTTTTGGCAGGCTCTTCGTCAGTTCCGTCTGATTATACCGAAGAATTATGAACCGTAGTTTGATATAAGGGAGTTGGAAGATGATTGCGTGATAAGTCCTCCAGGCGATCCGCAGACCGACCTCAGATGTTCTCCTCCCAGGCTTTGTTCTCTCACCACGTTACAGGATTGATACCTCCAGCCTCTAGAGCAGGCAGTGGAGGATCAGGAAGAGCTTGACTATGTAGAGATGATGGACATCCCAGAGCCCAGGAGACTGTCTGTTCCCCTCCACAGATCATTTGGGAAATGGACAAAAAAAAATTCTTAAGTCTCCAAATTCCATACCTCCTGTGGACAGAAGAATGGACAAGAGGTATACTCTTTCAGACTCTTGATACGGAGTTCCTTTATCAGCAATGCAGCCATGATGGGGTTGCACAGGCTGCCGCCTGTGATAAGGCAAGCATTCCCTTGGCATCACACCCACTAGGCAAGGACTCCAGGAAGATTGAGGTCATGGCAAAGAAGCAGTACATGGCATCATCCTTAGGACTCAGGCAGGCTAATTATATGGCCTATGCAGCCAGGTACCAGAAGTCCAGGTGGGACACTGTACTGGTACTGGCTAAACAGGCTTCCCCCCAGCTTGCCAAGGAGCTGGAGGAGGTGGCTGCGGATGGGATTGAGGCATCGAAAGTTCAGTTTCATGCTGCTGTAGACTCCAATGATGTATCAACAGTCATGGCTACATCTGTGGCTCTTCGGAGAATGGCTTGGCTCAGATGTACTAGCCTTTCACAGGATACCCAGGCTAAGGACATGGATTTTCCTGTAGTGGGCAATTCTCTGAGGAGCAGACAGAGAATTACATGAAGAAAATGGATGAACACAGGACCACTTACAGGAGTGCTCAGGCCAAGGAAAGGCAAGCAACTCCTCAAAGGCAGCAGTCCAGGGGCAGGCTTTTCCAAAGGTCTTTTTACCAAGCACAGGTCTCTTTTTTTTTTCACAGAGGGAGAAGCAGAAGGGGGATGAGCAGGCATGCATCCACCCCCAGCCTAAAGCCCCTGCCAAGCACTTTGATGGGTCTACACGAGTAGATTCTCCTATCCCAGTAGGGGGCAGACTGGCTTTCTTTGTCCAGGACTGGATGTCTGTTACATCAGACAAGTGAGTCCTGGAAGTAGTAAGCCAGGGTCTGGTTCTCGGCTTCAAAAAATTTCTCAAGCTGAGAGCCAGATCTTTTCCACCTACAAATCTCTCAGAAACCTTTGCCCTAGAGTCAGAGGTTTCTTCTCTCCTAGCTCTCAGAGCTATAGAGAGAGTACCTAACCCTACACTGGGGCAAAGGATTGTACACCAGGTACTTTCTAACCCCCAAAATATAGAGTGGTGACCCATCCTGGACCTAAGGTACCTGAACAGACATCTTTTAAAGCCAAAGTTCAAGATGATAACTCTGGGAATTATCCTTCCCTCTCTAAGGCCAGGGGACTGGCTAGCCTTTCTGGTCCTCCAAGATGCCTACTTTCACATTCCCATCAGGTGCTCCCCCAGAATGTACCTCAGGTTTAAGTTGCCCTCAGGCCACTATCAGTTCAGAGCAATGCCCTTTGGCCTAACATCAGCCTCAAAGGTCTTCACAGAGTGCCTGGCAGTAGTTGTTGCCTTCCTAAGAAGACAAAAGATTTCCATTTTTCCATACTTGGACGACCGGCTCATAGTGGGCCAGTCTCCAGACCAAGTCACGTCACACCTGCAAGTGACCCTGCAAGTGCTCACTTCTTTAGGATTTCTTCTCAACCTACCAAAATCAGTTCTCGAACCAGTGCAGCTCCTCACCTTCATAGGGGCAGAGCTGGATACGGTTAAAGCAAGAGCCTTCCTTCCCCTGGAAAGGGCATGGACTCTCATGGAATGGGCCTCTTCATTCAGCCTTCAGGTGTCTCGACCAGCAAGGCATTTCGTTCAGCTACTGGGCCACATGACAGCTTCTACAGCAGTGGTCCAAGGTGCAAGATTCCAAATGAGGGACATTCAGTTCCACTTAAGAGCTTTTTGGTCCCAAAGAAAGGATTTTCTTACCAAACTTAATACTTAATGTCTTCATCAGTGACATTGCAGAGGGACTGGAAGGAACAGTATGCCTTTTTGCAGATGACACAAAGATCTGCAACAGGGTTGATAACACAAGGAGGCGTGGAAAGGATGAAAAGGGACTTGGCAAGGTTAGAGGAATGGTCAGAAGTATGGCAGCTAGGATTCAATGCAAAGAAGTGCAAAATAATGCACCTGGGAAACAAGAACCCAGGGGAAGAATACACAATGGGTGGGGAGGTAGTAACAAAAAAGGAAAGGGACCTGGGGGTAATCATATCAGATGACCTTAAGGTTAGCAAGCAATGTGAGAAGGCAGTAGGGAGGGCTGGGGTATACTGGGATGTATAGGAGAGGCATCATCAGCAGAAAACAGGAAGTTGTTATCCCTCTGTACAGACAGTTGGCGAGGCCCCATCTGGAGTACTGTGTCCAGTTTTGGAGACCCCATCTCCGCAAGGACATAGACAGGATAGAGGCAGTCCAGAGGAGGGCAACTAAAATGGTGCAGGGTCTGCAAGAGAAGCCATATGAGGAGAGACTAAAGGAGCTTAATATATATACCCTTGAGGAAAGAAGGGAGAGGGAGGACATGATAGAAACGTTTAAGTACCTCAGTGGAATCAACAAAGTCCAAGAGGGTAGCATCTTTCAGAAAAAGAGACTTGCAAGAACAAGGGGACACAATTTAAAAATAGAAGGAGGGCGGTTCAGGGGCAATGTGAGGAAGTATTATTTCACAGAGAGGTAGTGGATGCATGGAACAGCCTTCCTGAGGAGGTTGTGGGGTCTAAAACGGGGGGAGAATTCAAGAATGCATGGGACAGACATAAGGCAATTCTTGTGGGAGGTAGGAAGAAATAGGCTGTTGGTTAACTAGGATCTGCGGCCTATCCTGTAGGTAGGGAAATGGGCAGACTAGATGGGCCTAACGGTCCTTATCTGCGGTCAAAGTCTATGTTTCTATGTTAAACTAATTCCAGTGACTCGAACTCTGATCTAAGCCCTGCAATGGTGGCAGGATCAGGACAATTTGAGGCAATAGGTTCCATTTGTCACTCAGTCTCATTCAGTGGTCCTCACCACAGATGCTTCCCTGCTGGGCTGGGGAGCCCATTTGGGGGAACTTGCCACCCAGGGACTGTGGTCGCCTCATGAATCTCTGCTTCACATCAATCTCTTGGAACTTGGGGCAGTGTTTCTGGCACTGCAAGCTTTTTCCAAATCTGTGCAGAACAAGGTGGTTCAGGTCAGAACATACCACCACCACCATGTGGTACATCAGCAAGCAAGGAGGCACTTGGTCTATGGCCTTGTGCACAGAAGCAATGAAGTTGTGGTCCCTGGCCTATTCCCTGCGAACCTCTCTGATAGCAGTTCACCTTCCAGGGAAGGTCAGTGTCCTAGGGGATGCACTGAGCAGAATATCCCAGGGCCATCACTAATGGGCCGTAGATCCTCTGGAGTTGAAAGTAATTTTCTCAGGATGGGGCACTCCAGAGATGGATCTTTTTGCAGCCCCAGACAATCACCAACTTCCTCTTTTTTGTTGCAGACCCCCAGTCTTGGGCTCAGTCCCCCTGGATGCTCTGATCTTGAACTGGGAAGGGAAATTTCTGTATGCTTCCCCCCTTCCCTCTCCTGCTCAAAGTGCTTGTCAAGATAAGGTCATAACCATACAAAGTGATTCTGATTGCTTTAGACTGGGCCAGGCAGCCATGGTATCCCTTGTTGCTGTCCCTAGCAGTCCACCTTCCCCTGTCTCTTCCCAGGAATTACAACTTGTTAACATCCTCTTAGCGGAGGATTTGGTACCCCAATCTTCAGTCTCTCAATCTCAAGGCTTGGTTCTTGAAGAGTTAGTGTTTGCAGATCTGCATCTTTCCCAAGGGGTTCTGGATATCCTTAAGACTTCTCGAAAGCCTTCCACCAGAAAGACATACAACTCCAAATGGAAAAGATTCAGCATTTGGTGTTCTAAGAAGAATATTTCTCCAGACTCTGCTGAATTGCCTACAGTTCTGGATTATATGGTCCATCTTAATGGCCTAGGTCTCAGACCAGCTACTCTCAAGGTACACTTGGCAACTGTTTCTGCTTTCCTGTCTGTAGGCAAGTCTTCCTCTCTCTCATCCCATCCTGTATTCTGTAAGTTTTTCAAGGGATTGCTTCACACCATTCCCCCCTTTAGTGATCCTGCTCGGGATCTTAATGTTTGCATTGTTTAGCTTATGCAACCCCCTTTTGAGCCTTTGTCCTCAGCAGAGCTTAAATACTTGACTTGGAAAACTGTGTTTCTAGCGACATGGTTATATTGTTCATCCACTCTTATTGGCAGGTATCCTTGCCGCTTTAAATCTTGCCGGAAGGTCTTCAAGCTGGCTCCTCCCACCCACCCGTGTGGTAAAACTCTCGGCTCCACCCCATGACGTCAGATCTTCCTTACCGCTTGGAAGCTCAGGTTCCCTCCTTAATGCTCTGTGTATAAGACTGGTTCCTAATTCTTCGGTTTTGCGAATTTAAAAGTTTTTGCACTTCTAGACTTCAGTCTTCTATCCCTCGCGGCTGCGGTGGACAAATCGACTCCGGGTTTTCGGAGATGCCCTTGCGGGCAGAAGATGTCTCAGACAGATCCGCACTCCACGTGTGTCTACTGTTTAGGCCTTGAGCACGACCCGCAGGCTTGCGACCTGTGCTCTTCCTTCTCAGCCTACGTCCTCGAAGACCATGCTGCCCGTTTACAACTGGGGCGCCCCAAGAAACGTTTTCCTCCGGTAAAGTCAAAAGAGGCCCGGTCGGCGGTCTCCGCGGATCAGCTAGAGCAGATGATCACCCTCGAAGAGGAGGCGGCACGGGCCGCATCTTCCTCGGCCGCGGCATTTATCCTGCTCTCCCTGGGTTTCTCTTATACGGCTTCTTTTAAGGAGCTTTGTCTGTCCCTCTCCACTAAGGGAGAGGGACCAACGTCTGCTGGACCTTCTTGGTCCAAAAAGAAAGACAAGGGTAAGTCCCTCCATCGATGCTCTTGGGAGCGGGAAAGGTCCCTCTCCCCGAGTTGTTGGCCATCGACTTCAGGCGATCGTTCAGCTTCGGCCACTGGTCTCACGGTGTCCCCGTCAGGCCAGTTGACTGAGACTCCCGTCGACGTAGTCGAGATTTTTCTTGATCTGTTGGACGGGTTGTCGCCAGGCGAAGCCGAGAATTCTCTCTCCCCGGTTCCCCCGGTGGAAGTTGAGGATCCCGTGGGCTTGCCAGTGCCTCCGGTTCCGGAGCCCTCGGGTGAACCCTCCGAGCCGAGGGGAGAGCCGGTTCCCCCCCCCGTCCCCTCCCCTCACCACCCTCGGAAAAGCCGAGGTTCTCGGTCTTGGACTTCTTCACAGTCCAGCCGATCCCCGCCATAGGCGGTCTTGGTCTCGGCATCGCGTAAGCGGCGCTCGTGCCTCTCGGAGGGGAGACTTCGACGTAAGCTACGCTCGACGGATTGGACCTCATGTGGCAACAGCTCCTTCTGACCGGAACAAGCCGCGCCGTTGCCTTCCCTGGCCATTAAGTGGCTATCACCAGGCGGCCAAAACAACCCCTCGATTTACCGAGAGCCTGTTCCCAGGCCGGTTGTTCGGCCAAAACCAGCTGCTCCACCAATTCCGGTGGAACCTCCACCTCCACAGCCGTTATTTGGGGCTCCGACCAAGAATTCTCGGTCGGCTCAGGGACTGCCCCATAGGCTGTCTGTCACCCTCACTCCCGTTCGACCTCAGCAGGTGGAGGGTGGCTCAGGCCCGAGGCAGCTCTTTGCGGACTCTTCAGAGTCCGACGGCATTTCCTCCCTTTTCTCCAGGCAAGTAGACTTGGAGTCCTCTGGCGGTCAGTCGATGGACGATAGCCCTTCGTCCTATCTGGGATTGCTTCGGCTCATCTCATCTCGGAGTCCACCGGGATGAAGCTCAAACCTGTGTCTAAGCGGGCCAGGTATCCCCTCACGGAGATACTGGACCGAGAGGATTTCCCCTACGGAGGCTTTTCTGGTGGCCGAGGCCATAGTGGGCCCGGCCTTGGAGCTCTGGCAGCGCCCTGCTTCCTGTCCTGCGCCCTCGGCCAGGAAGTATGCGGTCCCTACCGGTTCCTTGTCCGGTTTTGCGGAACACCCCTCAGCCGAGGGGCTAGTTACCGACAGCATTTTCCGGCGCTGGGAACGCTAGGGACGTGGACAAACCTCCCGACAAGGAGTCCAAGAAATTGGACTATGCCGGGCGCAAAGTCTACGCTGCGTCCTCCCTCGGCCTTCGTCAGGCCAGTTCGGCCGTACTCATGGCACATTTCTCTCATGCCCTGTTGGGCTCTCTGGACAAGGTAGTTCCTCATCTTTCGACGGACCTGCAGACCACGGTTAGGCAGGTGCGGGACCAGGGCAGGGCAGTGGCCAAACAGCAGCTTCAGACTGCTCTGGACATTGGAGACTCATGTGCCAGGTCAGTAGCGGCCGTAGTGGCTATGCGCCGTTGGGCATGGCTGAGGATATCCACCTTCACTTCGGATACCCAGCACAAGTTTGATGTCCCCTTCCTGGGGACCGACCTCTTCGGCCCTGGGGTGGAAGGTCACCTGCAGAGGATTGAGAAGTCCAATGCTACTTTGAACTCTGTCTCATCCGCACAGAAGGACAAAGGCCGCAGACCACAGCCTAAGCCCTTTCGTCCCTCTGCGCCTGCGGCACGTCCGGCCCAGCAACGTCAGGGCCAGCAGGCTCGAGTTTGACATCCCAAACCCAAGCCCTCGGCTTCCTCCTCCAGGAAGCAGGGAGGTAAAGGTCCTGGAGGTCCCTCGGCCGGTCCTTCCTCCAAGCCTGCCCAGTTGAGGGGTGTCGCCCCCAACCCCGTCGCCTCACCCCAGGTGCCCCCTGTGAGGGGGCGGCTTCGCCACTTTCTTTCCGCCTGGTCCGTTGTCACCACAGACCGGTGGGTGTTGGAGGTGGTGGGAAAGGGCCTGCCTCTGGAGTTCGAGCAGGCCCCACCCTTCAGAGCCGTCGCACCTCGGGGTCCGAAGCCTCGCTGTCGGCTCACCGAGCCGACATCGCTTTTCTCCTCGAGAAGGAGGTGATCAGAGAGGTGGCGGACCCTCCCTCAGACCTGGTGTTCGTGTCCAGGTACTTCCTGGTCCCAAAATGGACGGGGGGCTGGCGCCCCATTCTCGACCTACACGACCTAAACAAGTTCCTAAGGTCTCGAACCTTCAGGATGGTCACTCTGGCTCAGATAATACCATCCTTGGAACACGGCGTGTGGTTCTGCTTTTTGGACCTGCAGGGCGCGTTCTTTCACGTCCTATCCGTCCAAGTACATCAGGGTTATTCGCTTTCGTGGGAGGATCCTTACCGAGGTTCAAGCCATGCCCTTGACATCTTCAGCTCCCAGGGTCTTCATCAAATGCATGGCAGTGGTGACAGCATTCCTGCGGCGCCGAGGGGTCCGGGTTTACCCTTACCTGGACGATTGGCTGATAGCAGCCCCCTCCAGACAGGAGGTGGAGCGGTCCAGAGATCTGGCCCTCCAGGTTTGCTCTCAGGTCGGCCTGCTCATCAACGAGGCCAAGTCGGAACTCGAGCCAAAGCAGATGATTCTTTTCATCGGGGCAGAGCTCGACCCTTTTGCTCTCAGGTCGGCCTCCTCATCAACGAGGCCAAGTCGGAACTCGAGCCAAAGCAGGTGATTCTTTTCATCGGGGCAGAGTTTGACTCTCTTCGAGCCAGAGCACGGCTCCCGGCAGACAGGGCCGAGGTTCTTTCCTCCTTTGCCCAATCATTTCTGGTTGGGCAATTGCGCTCTGCCCGGGACTTCCTGCGCCTCCTGGGTCTCATGGCGGCCTGTACCAGCGTGGTCCGTTGGGCCCGCCGGAACATGCGTCCCCTTCAGTGGGGGCTAGCCAGCCAGTGGTCCCAACGCTGCGCTCCATTGGACCAGCTAGTGACGGTGACCCAGGGGATGTGGAACGCTCTCCAGTGGTGGACCATTCCAGTTCATCTGCAGGAGGGCATCCCGTTTGTCCGCCCTGAGCCGACGGTCTCTCTATCGACCGATGCCTCTCTGATGGGTTGGGGTACCCATCTGGGGGAACACCGAGCGCACGGCCTCTGGTCCCCGCGGGAGTCCCGATGCCACATCAACCTGCTGGAGCTCCGAGCGGTCCGCCTAGCTCTCACCGCCTTTGCTCCGTTTCTTCGGGGTCAAGTGGTCCGGGTCCAGACGGACAATACCACGACCATGTACTATCTAAACTGCCAGGGCGGGACGCGCTCCATGCTTCTATGCAAGGAAGCTCTCCGCATCTGGTCACTCGTGCGCAGCCTGGAGGCGGATCTCCTAGCCATTCATGTGGCAGGAGCCTCCAACACCCTGGCCGATGCCCTAAGCCGGATAGGGGCTGCGTCCCACGAGTGGTTTCTCCTGCCGGAGGTAGTACAAGATCTATTCTCCCATTGGGGCACACCTCAGGTGGACCTGTTTGCCTCAAGGGAGAATGCGAAGCTGAGGCTGTTCCATGCCCGCCCCCCTCAGCAGGGCTCGCTGCGGGGGGATGCCTTCTCGAGGCCGTGGACCCCGGGCCTCTTCTACGCCTTTCCCCCGTTCCCCTTGATGCACAAGGTGCTTCTCAAAGCAAGGAGGGACAAGGCGCAGGTGATTCTGATAGCCCCAGACTGGCCCGGCCAGTACTGGTACCCAGATCTCCTCAGCCTCAGCTCCAGGCTCCCGAGGCAGCTTCCAGCTCGCCCAGACCTGCTCTCAGTCAATCAGGGGAAGGTATTCCATCCGGACCTTCAATCCCTGCACCTGACAGCCTGGTTCCTGAGCGGCTAGAGTTAGTCGGTGGCGCAGGAGAAGGTGGTCTGGCGCTTTTTCAAAGGCCTTGATCACATTTCCCCTCCGGTGCGAGAACCTCCACCTCCGTGGGATCTACTGCTGGTACTGGCAAAGCTCATGGGCAAGCCATTCGAACCAATGCACAGGTGTGAACTCTCACCTGTCGTGGAAGACTGCCTTCTTGGTGGCTATCACGTCAGCCAGAAGGATGGGAGAGCTCCAGGCGCTCTGCATCGAGTCTCCTTACCTGGTCTTCCACAGGGACAAGGTTGTCCTGCGCCCCCACCCGAAATTCCTTCCGAAGGTGGTGTCGGAGTTTCACCTTAACCAGGTGTTGACTCTGCCGGTGTTCTACCCCAATCACACCTCAGAGGCCGAATATAGGCTCCATACTCTGGACCCTAGAAGGTCGCTGTCTTACTATAAGGAGCGCACGGCTGAAGTTCGGGGAGAGGTTCGCCAGCTGTTTGTCACCTACGCTGAAGCCGCACCTGGCAGACCTGCAGCCAAGTGGACGATAGGCAGGTGGGTCACCTCCTGCATAGATCTCTGCTATAAGTTGGCGGGCATGGAGCCTCCCAGATGGATAAGAGCTCATTCTACCCGCCATATTGCTGCATCGGTGGCTGCATCCAGGGACGTCCCTATCCAGGAAATCTGCAGGGCTGCTACCTGGAAGTCAGCACACACCTTCATCACCCATTACCACATCGACCTTGAGTCACGCCGGGATGCTGGTTTTGGGGCCTCGGTTCTCCAGTCTCTATTCCCTAAGTAGGGGGTGTGCGCCTTGCCTCCCTCCTCCCGGAGAACTGCTAGGAGTCTGCCAGACAGTGTGGATGAACAACATATCCATGTCCTGAAATACAGGTTACTCACCTGTAACAGGACTTCTAGAATGGTTGTTCATCCTACATTTTCCTACCCGACCTCCCTGCCTCGACGCACAACCTGAGCTTCCAGTGGGCCAGATCTGGCATCATGGGGCGGAGCCGAGAGTTTTACCACCCGGGTAGATGGGAGGAGCCAGCTTGAAGACCTTCCGGCAAGATTTAAAGCGGCAAGGATACCTGCCAATAAGTGTGGATGAACAACATATACCATTCCTAGAACTCCTGTTACAGGTGAGTAACCTGTATTTTTGGTAGCCATTACTTCTGCCAGACGTATCAGTGAATTGCAAGCCTTGTCAATGGAATCTGATTTCATCTCTTTTCACTGAGATAAAGTAGTCCTTAGAACTAACAAAAAGTTCTTGCCTAAAGTTGTTTCAGATTTCCACCTCAGTCAGTCTGTATCTCTCCCTGTTTTCTTCACTGATCATTCTTCCTCGAGAGAGAGAGGAGGCTACACAGGTTGAATGTTAAGAGCCCTTAGCTACTACATAGAGCGCATACCAAGGGTCACAGTTTTGAATCCCTCCAATTGTTCCCCACTTATGGAGAAGTTGGGAAGGGCAAACCTGCCACCAAGAGATCTGTTGCCAGGTGGATTGTTTCTTGTATACAATTCTGCTATGAAAAACTGTGTACAACTCCACCCTCAGGCCTGAGGGCTCATTCCACAAGAGGTACAGCTGCTTCCCTGGCTGCTGCCAGGGATATCCCTCTCTCAGAAATGTGTCAAGCAGCCACCTGGAAAATGGTCCATACTTTGACCAAGCATTACTCTCTGGATATCCAGGCTAGGAGTGATGCTTGGTTTGGCAAAGCAGTACTTTAGAGCCTGTTTCGAAAGTAGGTTATGTCCCTCCTCCATGGAGGTATTGCTTGGTAGTCTGCAATTGTCAGAATACAGCAAGACTTAATGTTGTTTGAAGAAAAAGTTGCCTTAGTAATTATGTTTCTTCTAGTGGAGTCTTGCTGTATTCTGTCCTCCCCCCGCCTCCCTTCTCAGAACCTAGATTTTGGGATGTGGGTGAGCAGACACAGTGTTGGTATCCTAGAGGTGCCCCCCACCCCCTTTTACACCCTCTTTTTTTCTTTGGTGGAATGTTTCATTTGATTGGTTTTTGGGCTTCCTGACTTGTCTTCCTTTGAGAACCAAAAACATTATATTTCTGCCAGTTGGCTAGTTGAACATTTTTAGTTTCCACACAGAACACCTAATGAGTTTTTGCTCGTAAAGATCTGACGGTTGCAGTTCGAATAATAGGCAGAGGCTTCAACCGAGCTCGAGATGAACATTCTATGCCATGCATAGAAAAGTTAGCCCTATGTTCTCCGGGGCAGTTGAAAGGCTGGAGCTAACTGCAATTGTCAGAATACAGCAAGACTCCACTAGAAGAAACATAATTACTAAGGTGAGTAATTTTTTCTTCTGTGGCTTGTTTTAGAGGGGTTTCGGCTGCTAATGTTTGCACAGGTGCCACCTGGAGTACCATCCATAGCTTTACCAAGCACTACAGTCTGGACTTTGCTTCTAGAGCTCATGCTGGATTTGGCAGGGCTGTGCTATAGGGCCTCCTGTCTTAAGTTTATGGTTGGCCTTCCTCCCAGGCTGTCTTTTGGCACTTGCAGCTGCTTGGACTTGTGTCTAGGGTGTGACCTGATGACTGAGATACCCCCGAAGAAGATAGAACAGTTACTTAAGGACGTACCTTAGCAGTAGATTTTCAAGGGGATCTCAGTCATCAGGTCTGCTTTCCCTCCCACCGTCCCTCTTTTTTTGGGGGCTTCTTGCTGGAACTGTGTGGTATATCCAGCCTTTCTCATTGGCCTGTCCACCTTTCTTGCTCCTCAGCCCTCCATTGCTAGAGCTATGCTCCCTGTGTCTTCTGGGGAAAGAACTGAGGAGGGAGCAGGGCCGCTCACGCCTTTATAGGGTTGCTGACGTCAATGGCATGAGCTGCCCCAGTTTTGTTGGAAATATTCCGTGTCGATCCTGCTTCACCGACAATGGAGTTCCTACGGTGTGACCTGGTGACAGATTTCCTTGAAGATCTACTATTATGCTAAGTTCTTAGGTTCTTTTCTCAGTCACGCTATCACTTTGTCAAGTGATTTTTGGCATGTATGTCACCTAAAGAGCCATCGCAGCTGGTCCACAGTTGCGAGTGTGGTGAGAAAATATAATCCGGTGACCTACACAATGTCTGCATGTGCTTCCTAGGCTCGGACCACAACACTCAGGCATGCCAGATCTGCAAGGGATTCAACACAAAAATCAGCACTGACTCAGGAACTGTAGCAAAAGAACTCTGCTTTAATGTTAAAGAATTAAAATACTGCCATAATTTTATTTTAGTTTTTGTTTACCAGGTAAATGCACTAGCCGTAGTGTTGACTATTTTCAGGCACAACCTGGGAGGATACAGTACAAACAGAGCAGGCACACAAAGCAAAACAAATTCAAACAACATGAAGCCTTGCTATATTATAGACATTAGCAGTTTGATCCAGCTCTAGAACTGCCCTGGAGTGAAATGGTTAAAACCATTCCAAAATGGAATTTTGGCACGAGAGCAGCTCTATCTGTGTCATTTCAAACTTGAACTGTCAGATTCTTTACTCCGCCTCAGTGAACAGTCACTCAGAGATTTCTCCTTCTGCTCGGTTCATTTCTCGGTTTAAAAGTGTTTTCTGGTTGGATTTAACGAGAATAGTTTTATTTTAACCGCGAACCATTCGGTTCAAGCTCTATCTGTGGTAACCGTAAGTAAATGAAGGTTTTGTCTTGTGTGGAACTTGTAAGTTATCGGTTCGGTTTTGAACCGATCAGTGGGTTTAAAACTCATTTAAAACTAAAAGTTACTATTTTAGAGTGCGGTTCCCGGTTCTTATCGGTTCTAAAAAACGGATTTATTATGTTTTTCCAATACCCGTGACACGGTTAGGAACCGATAAAGGGGTGTCTTCACTGGCAGTGCCGTTAAGGCAAGATTTTTGGTTAGGCTGGCATTATGTCTGAGAAACTCAAAGAAAACCGGGCCCATTGGTTTCAACACTGTGATGTTTGTGGGGAAGTCTTTGCTGCTATGACCCATACACTACATGTGTTTATTGTCTGGGGTTTGACCACCTCCAGTCAGACTGCCAGGTATGTAAGAATTTCCCTGCAGCCACCCTGGAAAAAAGATTGGGCAGGCTTAGGGAACGAGAGGCTAAAAAGTCCGCTGACCGATGGCCAGCCTGGTTGTGCCAACCGAACCAGAGGAGTGCCCTCTGACCAGGGCCAGACTTCTCGGTAAAGAAAAGCTGGTTCTGAGGAACCAATTCCAGTAAAGAAACAAGAAAATCAGCAGGTCTGAGTCCAAAATTCCTTCTCCAACTGCTGCAGAGATAGCAAAGCCTATACAAATTGTCCAGTCACTGTCTCAGGGTCCGTCCGAACCACCACTATCTGGTAAAGGTCGGTTTGTCCGTCCCAGTGGTTCAGGATTATGATATTGAGGAATTTTATGAACCAGAGGAGGGGGAGGAGGATTATGAATGTGGCTGGGAGGTCTGGGTGTGCCCATTGAACCGACATCTCCCCAGACAGACCTTAGAATCTCCCATGCTGTCTGAGTCCCCATCTCATTTTATGTTTTATAAAAGTTGCTGAAACCTCCAGCTTCCTTTAGAAGAGGCTGTGGATGAGCAAGAGGAGCTTGATTTTGTAGAAATGATGGATATTCCAGAGTCTAGGAGATTGTCTATTCCTTTACATAAGTCTTTTAGGAAACAAACAATTAAAATTTTAAAAGCTCCTAATTCTGTGCCTCCTGTAGATAAAAGATGGACAGAAGGTATACATTGTCAGGCCCTGATACAGAATTCCTTTCTCAGCAATGCAGTCATGTTAGGTAGTTCAGGCTGCTGCCTGTAATAAAGCTAATATTCCCTTGGCTTCACATCCTCCTGACAAGGATTCCAGGAAGATTGATGCCATGGCAAAAAAAACAGTATATGGCAGCCTCTCTGGGACTCAGGCAAGCAAATTATAGGGCTTATGTAGCTAGGTATCAGAAATCTAGATGGGATACTGTTATGCAGTTGGCCAAGCAGGCCCATGGCCAGCTGGCTAGTGAACTAGAACAGGTGGCTGCTGATGGCATTGAAGCCTCTAAGGTTCAGTTTCATGCTGCTGTGGATGTTAATGATGTTTCCTCTAGGGTCTGGCCACATCTGTAGCTTTCGTAGGTTGGCCTGGCTCAGGTACTAGTTTGTCACAGGATACCCAGACTAAGGCTATGGATTTTCCTGTGGTGGGAAATTCTCTGTTTGGAGAGCAGACAGAGAATTACATGAAGAAGATGGATGAATATAGGACTACTTGCAAGAGTGCCCAGGCTAAGGAGCGGCAAGCCACTCCTCAAAGGCATGCCCCCAGGGGTAGGGGTAGGCCTTTTCACAGGCCTTTCTACCAGACTCAGGCCTCCTCTGCCTATGCTCAGAGGGGCTTCTTCAGAGGCAGGGGCAGACGAGGGGTGGGCAGATCTGCTCCCACCCCCAGCCTAACGCCCCTGCAAAACAGGCACCTGATGGGGTGCCCAGGGCCGATCTCCTGTACCAGTGGGGGCAGGCTGGCTATTTCAGTCAGAATTGGGCTTTAACCTCAGACAAGTGGGTTCTGGAAGTAGTAAGCCAGGGTCTGGTTCTCGGCTTCAAAAGTTTCCCAAGTTGAGAAGCAGATTTTTCTACCTGCAAGTGCTTCAGAGACCCTCGCTCTGGAAACAGAGGTCTCATCCTGTTAGCTCTCAGAGCAGTAGAAAGGGTTCTCCCTGCATCAGGGCAGGGTCTGTATTCCAGATACTTCCTTACCCAAAAGACAGGAGAATGGTGGCCCATCTTAGATCTCCGATATCTGAACAAGCATCTTTTGAAACTGAAGTTCAAAATGGTAACTCTGGCAATGATTTTACCTTCCTAAGGCCAGGGACTGGCTAGCCTCCCTGGACCTCAAGGATGCCTATTTCCATGTCCTAATCAGAAGATCCCATTGAAAGTACCTCAGATTCGAACTGCCCTCAGGTCATCTAGTTCAGAGCAATGCCCTTCGGCCTTACCTCTGCTCCAAGGGTATTCACAAAGTGTCTAGCAGTGGCAGTGGCCCACTTAAGGCGGCAGAGGATTGCTGTTTTTCCCTATCTAGACGACTGGCTCATTGTAGGCCAGTCCCCTGAACAGGTAAAATCTCACCTGCAGGTCACCCAGCAGCTTCTCACCTCCTGGCTTTCTGCTAAACCTACTAAAGTCGGTTCTGGAACCAGTCCAGGTACTCACCTTTATAGGGGCAGAATTGGACACAAAGCTAGCCAGAGCCTTTCTTCCCTAGAAAGGGTAAGGAAGTTAGTGGCCTGGCCTCTTCCTTCACTCTGCAGGTCTCTCGACCAGCAAGACACTTTCTGCAGCTCCTGGGGCACATGGCTGCATCCACAGCTGTTGCACAGGGAGCCAGATTTCAGATGAGAGACATTCAGGTTCACTTGAGAACCTTTTGGTCTCAGAGAAGAGACCCTTTCCAAGTTGGTCCCAGTGATTCTAACCTTGATCCTAGCTCTCCAGTGGTGGCAGGATCAGAGCAATTTAAGGCGGGGTCCCCTTCATTTCCCTTCTCACGACTTGACTCTCACTACAGATGCTTCCTTCTGGGTTGGGGGACTCACATGGCGACCTTTCCACTCAGGGAGTTTGGTCCCCCTGGAATCTCTGCTCCACATCAATTTGCTGGAACTCAGAGCTGTCTTTTTAGCTCTTCAAGCCTTTTCTGCATCTGTCCACGACAAGGTGATACAAGTCAGAACAGACAACACCACAACAATGTGGTACATCAACAAACGGGGCACTGGTCCTGGCCTTGTGCACCGAGGCAGTGAAGTTGTGGTCTCTGGCCTATTCCTGAACACTTCCCTCATAGCAGTTCATCTTCCAGGGAAGGACAATGTCCTAGCGGATGCCCTCAGGATTTCCCAGGGCCATCACGATGGTCCCTGGATCCTCAAGTGCTGGGGATAGTTTTTGCCAGGTGGGGCATCCCTCAGATCTTTTGCAGCCCCAGACAATCACAAACTTCCTCTGTTCTGTTGCAGGCCTCCAGTGCTGGGCTCAGTTCCCTGGATGCCCTTCTTCTGGATTGGGAGGAAGTTCCTCTGCTCCCCTTTCCTCTCCTATTCAAAGTATTAGTCAAATCAGATCTCAGCCTTGCAGGGTGATTCTGATTGCCCCGGATTGGGCCAGGCAGCCCTGGTACCCACTCCTTCTGTCTCTGACAGTCCATCTTCCCTGTGCCTCCCCAGGAATCACAATCTGTTGACTTGTGCCCAGGGAAGGGTTTGGTATCGGACCTCAGATCCCCAACCTCAAGGCCTGGCTCTTGAGAGTTAGAGTTTGCTGATTTACACCTCTCAGGGTGTTCTTGAGATCCCAAAGGCTTCCAAGCCTTCCACTAGGGCTACTTATAGTTCTAAATGGAAAGGTTTTCCATTTGGTGTGCTGGGAAAATATTTCCCAGAATCTGCTGAATTGCCCATTTTGTTAGATTACATGGTACATCTTAATTCCTTGGGTCTCAGACCAGCTACCCTGAGAGTTCATTTGGCAGCTGTGTCTGCTTTTGTGTCAGCAGGAAAGTCATCCCTCTTTCCTCTCATCCTGTGTTTTCCAAGTTTTTAAGAGATTACTCCATACTAATCCTCCTTTCGGAACCGCCCTGCTTGGGACCTTAATGTTTACATTGCCCAGTTAATGCAACCCCCTTTTGAACCTCTGTCTTCTGCAGAGCTTAAGTACCTAACTTGAAAAACTGTTTTTCTAGTGGCTATCACTTCTGCCAGACGCTATGAAGTGTGCAAGCCTTGTCAGTGGAGACTGACTTTATTTCTTTCCACAGGGATAAGGTAGTCCTTAGAACTAATAGGAAGTTTTTGCCTAAGGTGGTTTCAGATTTCCATCTTAATCAATCTATCTCCTTCCAGTATTTTCACTGATCACTCCTCTTCGGGTGAGAGGAGGTTGCACAGCCTGGATGTTAAGAGAGCTCTTAGTTATATAGAGCGTACCAAAGGTCACAGGTTTGAATCCCTCCAACTTTTCCTTACATATGGTGAAGTTGGGAAAGGCAAACCTGCCACTAAGAGATCAATAGCCAGGTGGATTGTCTCTTGTATCCAATTTTGTTATCAGAAAGTGGGCAGAGCCCCCCCCCCCTGGTTTGAGGGCTCATTCTACCAGGGGTACAGCTGCGTCAGCTAGCTGCTGCCAGAGATATCCCTTTATTAGAGATTTGCCAGGCTGTTACTTGAAAATGGTACACTTTTACTAAGCATTACTCCCTGGATGTCCAGGCCAGGAGAGATGCTCGGTTTGGCACAGCTGTTCTTCAGAGCCTATTCCCTAAGTATGTTCTGCCCCTCCTCCATGGAGGTACTGCTGTGTATTCTGCTAATGTCTATAATATAGCAAGACTTCATGCTGTTTGAAGAAAAAATTACTCACCTTAGTAATGTTGTTTCTTCTAATGGAGTCTTGCTATATTATAGACCTGCCCCTCTCAGAACCTCTACTTGGTGGGGTGCGGGCAACTTAGTGTGGGCACTACTTATGTTATTTTAGCATTTTGTCCCCTTTGGGGGTGTGTATGTGTACGCGTGTGTGTGTTTTATTATACTTATGTTCCATTTTCATATTATTAGAATGGTGTTAGTATTTCTGGTCCCCTGACTTGAGTCTTGGGTGTTGGGACCATCAATGGTTGTTATTATTTAGGTAGCCATTTGGCTAGTGTAGGTTACAGCTTCCACACAGACCTTAGTGAGTTTGGCTCATAAAGATCTGACAGTTCAAGTTTGAAATGACACAGATAGAGCTGCTCTCGTGCCAAAATTCTGTTTTGGAATGGTTTTAACCATTTCACTCCGGGGCAGTTCTAGAGCTGGATCAAACTGCTAATGTCTATAATATAGCAAGACTCCATTAGAAGAAACAACATTACTAAGGTGAGTAATTTTTTCTTATTGCATAATTGAACAATATAGAATACAGAGCAAATAATAAACATAGTAGACAATAGATTACAGAACAAATTGCTATAGACAAGGTAGATACAAGTAACAGTGTTAAAAAAAAAAAAAGTATAGTAGAACAGAGTATACAAAGGCATTTTGATAACCAGGGCTAATAACATATTGTCTGATTTGTGAAAAACAAGGTAAGATAGTACTGTGGTATTCATCAGTAGCAAATTAATTGCAGACACTTTACTACAGTAGGCTAAATGAATCCATTATTACCACAATGTAAAATTATCACAGTAAGGCAAATACCACACAGTGCATTATAAATAAATATGGCCAAGGATTAGAGCTGCTGAAAATTAAAAGCAGCCATACAGAAAGCACCTAAAACTGCAGTTTAGAAGCTGAAAAAGGTGCTCCAATCAGCAGATAGTTTCAGGGCTGGCGGACTAATAGGCTACGAGCAGCCGGGGCGCCGCACCAATCAGCAGTTGTAGACAGATAAAGGACGTCAGTATCCAGAACTCCCTAAACCTCGACCAGTTTCACACTCGCTTGTGTGTCATCAGGAGGTATTGTCCTTTGGCTTGTCATCAGCTGTATGGGTCTTTACCAAATGCTTGGCTTGGCAGCAGCCATTTGCAAGGAAGGCCTTTATGTATTCCCTTACCTGGGCAACTGGCTTCTGAAAGATCACTCCAGGGAGCAACTCTCACTCTAGCTTGAACCTGGCAACTTTTCGATGCTCTGGGGATCACTGTCAGTGTGCCAAAATCTATTCTGACTCCGTGCCAGCACCTGCAGTATACAGGGACCGTCTTGGATATGGCCAGAGGCTCCGCATTTCTGCCTCTAGAAAGGGATGAGCATTTGATGGCATAGGCCCAGCTAGTTTAAAGCGGTCAATATGTCACAGCCAGAACATTTTTTAGCTCCCTGGGCCTAATGGCAGAAGCCATTGTTACAGTATCTCTAGCCAGGATCCATATGAGGATCCCTAAGGGGACCTTGAGAGTCCGGTGGGATCAACTCACAATCTGGAATAGGATCTTATTTTGAGATACAGCTGTTTGCAACAGGTTACACCATTAGGACTGAAGGCAGCAAGACCCCATGGAAAACTTCTAGCTAGCTACATACAGCAGGGGACCGCCCCCAACGTTCCACGCATCATAAAAGGGGCAGTCCCCCAGCATATCTCAGATCTTCCTGGACTAAATCTCCATCACTCATTCACACTAGTAGGATAGCGCCGGAGGTGCTAGGACCAAGCGGGAGCCTAAAATTTTCTGAAGGGTCGGTGCCGAAACAGGACCATGCATGTGCGGCACCACGAGACTAGCTCGCGCCTGTGTAGACTGTCTCGGCGTCGACCTCTCAACCTTCTGTTCCTTTTCTCCCGCCGTCGAGTGCGCTTGGATGTCAGTGTCGCTTGTCTGCCAGAGTCTGTTTTCATCTATACGACAGCAGCTTTTAACGTTTAATTTAATATTTTTAGTCATTTCTTATTTTCCGAACAAGAAGAAGATTGTGAAGACGAAGAAATTCTTTCCTGCCATCAACGGAGTCGTCCTTGGTAGTGGTGACGGTAGGAGGACTTCGTTTGAAAGTTTTTATGGCAGAGGGGCTGTGTCCGGTCCATCGCCCTTAATTAATGGTGGGGTCCAACTACGGACAGTCCTGTGCTGGGGGGGGGGGACAGTCCAACGAAGCACAAATCTAGTGGGTTCCGGGGTTCCAGCTCCGCTTAACCGCAAGCTCTTCCTTGGGGGAAGAAGAATCTGTGCCGCTTGAGGTTGGCCGTTGGTACGTCTGCACGAGGATTGTTCGGGAGGGGCGAAATGAATGAACCGACTTTGGTGGGTTCCTCTTGGCCCTGCTTCTAACGGCTGCATTCTCGACTCCGAGCTACTCCTCTGTCCTTATTGGAGCTCCGGTGGGCAGTTTCACCTCTGGGACGCTCCTATGGAGCAGGAGGTTTGAATTTCCAGATCTTACTTCGAGAAACAGCTCTTGCAGCATGTTACGCCATTAGGACTAAAGCTGGCAGGCGCCAGGACCCCACGGAAATTTTCTAGCGAGCAGTATTTAGCGGGGACCGCCTCCGATATCTGTCCTGCCCCCGACATCAGACATAGTACATAAGGAGGTGGTTCCCCAGAATCCCCAGTTCTTTTCCCGCCATCGACTCGCCAGCATCGGCCTCTTGGTCTCTACCTAGCGCACGACGACTTAGAACTTCAAGAGTTTCTCCAAACTAATGTTCTTTCCAACTCCTTCACTTGAGGGACACCTTTCCAAGTGTGCCTGCGGAAAACAGATCCCTTTTAAGGATCCTCATTCCTCCTGCGTGCAGTGCTTAGGCCTGGACCACGACACCAATGCCTGCACCTTCTGCCAAGGGTTCAGCAGCCGCACAAGGATCCGCCGTCAGAAGGCACTTCAGGCTTATCTGCTGGATGAAAAACTTAGCAGGATGGATCAAGAACCTTCCTCCAGGAGCGATACTTCTTCCAGGCCCGATAAACACTGGAAGAAAGCAAGGTCCAGATCCCTGAACCGGGCCTCGGACTCCCATAGCTCAGCCTCCACCAGGTTGGATTGCTCTCCCTCCAGGGCTCGTTCTCAGTCCCCTCCGGTCAAAGTCCGGGCTTCAGGCGGCTCTTCGACTCTCCAGTCCATCAAGACTTCAAGGCCCTCTGCTTCCTCCACTCCCTCTGAGGCCTCTTCCAAGTCTTCCAAATACAAGTCTTCCTCATTGACCCGATGTCGGGACCCCGACTCCAGATCGGCCTTTCAGAGGTCCTGATCCACCACCCAGGAAGACTAAAGACCTGACATCCCTAATGTAGACGTCGGATCCGACATCGGCCAAACATATGAAGTCAGCCAGGAGTTCGCTGGAACCCGACGACACCAGCCAGGCACCAGATGCTGGCCGGGCTCGACCCGGCGCAATAAGCGACCGACGGCCTCACATTCAGTGGAACCGAAGACCGCCCCCTAGTCACCAGTGGACACCGGTCACAGGGATTCAACAGAGGAGGACACGACGCTGCCCAAAGACCAGGCGGGCAACATTGAGGATGCCGGGCTCCCGAGGGAACCGGAGACACTCTCGGACCCGATGCCTGACCCCGGTGACAGACCACCAGCGCCAGGCCCGTTGTCGGGCATGAATCTACAAGAAGTAAAGGATCCGAAAGGATGTGGTCCCTGTAAAACCTCCTCCTGCTCCTTCACCTCCTACGCCCCCTTCTCCACTAAAGGAGCCAGCAGGATGATCACCAACCCCTAAGGAGCAGACTCCACCTCCTAGGGGTAGATCCAAGGACCGGAGAAGGCCTCCCTCAAGATCTCCATCAGGGTCCCCCAGCCCCAAGCAACTTAGACATCGGTATACTCCATCAGGGGAGGACTCCAGATCGGATACCTCGGATTATTCCAGATCTCCTTCTCCACTCAGCATTCCATCACCAGACCCACATGACCTTCCCAGGTCTCCTCCAGATGATCCCTCTTTCTCAGAGATCATGAGGCACATCCAGGACAACGGGTGGGATGCTGAAGACCTCAACCCGGAAAGGCAGCGTCTTGCCAGTTATCTTCGTCAGAAAGACCCAAAGCCTGTGGTAGTGCCACCCTTGGTGGACACCTTCATGGACGTCACCAGGACTGCGTGGAAGCGTCTGCACTCCACTGTCGCTGTACCGAAGAAAGCTGACGGCCTGTACAAGTCCCCGAGAGAGGACCAGTACTTGGCTCAACAACCTCTGGCAGACTCCCTGGTTATTACGGCCTCACATGACCGGTCCCAAAGACCGCAACACATGAGCACACTGCCACCGGACTGGGAATCCAAACAATTGGATGCCCTGGGGAGGCACATGTATGCGGCTGCTATATGCTCCATCAAGTCCCTGAACTACCTAACCCACATGGTACAGTTTCAGAATGCCCTGTGGGAACAGGGCCAGGACCTGGTCGATAAACTTCTGGATGACGATCAGAAGGCGGAGCTCCTAAACCTCTGCACAGGGTCTGATGTGGGTACCCAAGTACTACGAGCCACATACGATTCTGTGGACTCGTCCACCAGAGCTGCAGCTTCAGGCGTCTGTCTCCATCGACACTCTTGGCTCTTTGTCTCCGGCTTCACCACGGACGTACAGAAGAACATTCTTGACGTCCCCTACAATGGCGAAGTACTTTTTGGTGACCCCTCGGAGAAGGTTATCACCAAACTCCAGGATGCTGGGAAGGCAGTCAGGTCTGTACAGATCCAGCCCTGGTTCCTTTCGTAGGAACCAGAGCCATTTTCGCAGCCAGCAGCAAAGGCAGCAGCCACGTTCCGGCCAGCAACAAAGCACTTTTCAGCCTAAAGCCCAGGCTAAGTCCCCAAGCAGAGCCAAACGCTACACTAAACCGGCCCAACCTGCACGGACCAGTGCTGCCACAGCATGACTCCTTCCTGTCCCCTGCCCCTCCTCTGGATCAAATGGCACAAAAGGTTGGGAGTCCCATCGCTCACCACTTTTTAGGGTGGCAGTCGATTACTGCCGACCGGTGGGTTCTCCAATTGGTCAAGAAAGGCTACTTCATAGAATTTCTCGACCACCCACCGGCAAGATCTCCCATGCTTTCCTGTCACTTGGGTCAGCACGCCCTGCTCATACAGCAGGAGGTGCTCGCGCTTCTGGGAAAAGAAGCTGTAGAGCACGTACCACAGAACCAGAGGATCACAGGATATTATTCTCACTTCTTTCTGGTTCCGTGTCAGATACTGGACCTCAGTGACCTCAACGAGTGGGTCCTGTACAAATGCTTCCGCATGGTGACCCTCCCAGGTCTGATTTCCATGCTCAAGCAGGGTGCCTTTCTAGCGTCCTTGGACATGCAGGATGCTTACTTGCAAATACCCATTACTCAAACGCACAGGAAGTTTCTGCGCTTCGAATTTCAGGGCCAGCATTATCAGTTCCCCCTCCTCTTCGGACTGTCATCGGCACCTCGGGTATTCACGAAGTGCATGGCGGTCGTAGCGGCAACTCTGAGGAGACAAGGCCACTACGTGTTCCCCCACCTGGATGACTGGCTTCTCATGGCGCCTTCTCTGGAGGCCCTGATGTCCACCATTCATTATACTCAGTCTGTTCGAGACGGGCATCGTCAATCAAGAGAGTTCACGCCTGGTTCCATCACAGACTCTGCTGTTCATAGGAGCAGTTCTGGACACCGTCCGGGGGAAGCTTTTCTTCCCCAGGACGGAGCAGAACACATCAGATCCCTCATCAGGGACATTTTGGCGAAGAAGACCGTTCCTGCCAGATTGGTCCTTTACCTGCTCGGACACATGACTGTGGCCATTGCAACAGTTCTGCTAGCCCATCTCCACCTGCGGGTGACCCAGTGGATGTTACAGGTCCAGTGGGATCCAAAGCAAGACCATCCGCAGCTCCCAATCCGGATCACAAAGGCCGTAATCCAGGATTGGCAATGATGGCTAGATCCGAAGAACCTATCGGTGGGAGTCCCATTTATTGCGCCGTCTCCAATTGTGACACTCTCCACAGACGCCTCAGGGCTCGGATGGGGTGCACACCTCGACGGTGTCCAGTCTCGGGGCCTGTGGACAGCCCAAGAGACTCATCTCCACATAAATATCCTGGAAATGAGAGCAGTTCTTTACGCCCTGCAGGCCTTCCAGTCGGAGATTCCACCAGTACTCTTCTGTTACAGACAGTTCCGCAGTGATGTATTACCTGAACAGACAAGGAGGTACCCATTCCTACCCGCTTTGCAGGGAGGCCATGATGGTGTGGGATTGGGTTTTGCAACACGGCACAAACCTCATTGCTGTTCATGTCCCAGGAGTGGACAACGTCATCGCAGATGTCCTGAGCCACTCTCAGGCAAGAGTCCACAAGTGGGAACTACTCCAGGAGGTGGTAGAGGATCTGTTTCACAGATGAGGTGCACCAGAGTTGGACTTTTTCACATCCCCACCCAAGCAAAACTGCCAAATTTTTGCTCGCTAGATCCAGGGCCTGGTGTTTTCTGGTGAGACACGTTGTCCCTCTCCTGGGCGGGCAGATTCCTCTATACCTTCCCCCCTTTCCGTTGATCCAGAGGGTCCTTCTGAAACTTCGCAGAGAGCAAGCGACGCTGATACTTATCCCGCCGTTTTGTCCCAGGCAGATCTGGTTCTCTCTACTACATCAGCTGTCCCGGGAACCTCCAGCGCCTCTGCCAATCTGCTCCCACTTGCTGTCTCAGGAGGCGGGTTCCTTGGTTCATCCAGACCTTCATTCGCTGAACTTGCATGCTTAGCTCCTAGAGACATAGCCATGATGCGATACAGGGTCTCGCAAGAGGTAGCAGACGCTCTTGCTGCTGCTAGGAAACAGATTACCCACCATGAAATGGCGCAGATTTTGTATATGGCTTCAAGCACACAGTTTTTCGCCTATGGATTGTCCAGAAAGGTTAGTCTTGGACTACCTCCTGTCCCTTTTTCAGACAGGCTGGCCTACTCCTCGATTAAGGTACATCTCCGTGCCATCTCAGCCTATCACACTCCTATAGGCCAATGCACCATATCTCAGTTGGACACGGCATGAGCCTTCCTGAGAGGTGTTCTCCGCCTTAGACCTCCAATTAAGGATCCGATTCCGCCATGGGATTTACCCTTTGTCCTGGAGCAGCTGACGCTGCCACCCTTTGAACCAGCCGCGGATTGCTAGCTACGTCTTTTTACTTGGAAGACGTTGTTTTTAGTTGCCGTTACCTCGGCCAGTAAAATTTCTGAACTTCGTGCACTCGTGTGCAAAGAACCTTATTTGTTTTTTCACCAAGACTGTATCCTTAGGGACTAAGCTTAAGTTTCTGCCTAAGGTGGTCTTAGCTCTCACCCTTAAAGGGGACAGGAAATGTGTGCTAAGTGGCAGCTGTTTATAAAGTTCTTATTCTCAGAAACTATATGCATTCTTCTGAAGCATCTATATTTAACTGTACCTTAATAAAACACGATGGGTAAAACTGTAGTTTGTATTGTGTTCTTATGGGCAACATTCTGTTACAGTTCACTTCATGGAATCACTTATGTGGAGTTTTTACTATGTCACAATTTGTGTACAGAATGCCAATTATGAATTGATGACCTATCAGGACCCTGTTTAGAGTTCTGTGCACAAACCATAACACGGTTAAAACTACACATAAGTGATTCCATGAAGAGAACTGTAACAAAATGCTGCCCATAAAAACAAGACAGTGCAAAATACAGTTTTTTTATATCACTTTTTATTCAGGTACAGTTAAATATGGGTAATTTAAGTTAATGCATATAATTTCTGAGAATAAGAACTTTATAAACAGATGCCAGTTAGAAATGATTTCCTGTCCTCTTTAATCAGGACATCAGCCTACCAGTGTATTTTCCTATGTATTCTAATCGAGAAGAGGCCCTGTTGCACACTTTAGACGTGCATGGGTGTCTCTCGATACTACTTGACCAGAACAAAACACCACCGAAAATCGGACCAGCTTTTTGTCTCCTTTGCTCACAGGATGATGGGAGCTCCTGTTTCCAAACAGTCACTGTCCAAGTGGCTCATTCAGTGTATCACTTTCTGTTACCAGAAGCGCAACAAACCCTTACCGGGCGCGGTCAAGGGTCATTCCACAAGGGTTGGCTACCTCTTTATGTGCCTAAGAATGTGTGCACTCGCCATTTGTGCTGCAGCTACTTGGATCTCAGTGCACTTTCATCAGGTATTATAGCCTGGATATTGCACCAAGGCGAAGAGTAGGTTTTGGTCTAGCAGTCCTTCAAGGACTTCTGTCCTAGGTTGAGGTTCTATTAAGGATTTCTACCTTCTCTCCCGATGGTGTGGGATTTCCACTATTGCTTGGGAATCAGTCCTAATGGTGTAACCTGCTGCAAGAGCCGTTTCTTGAAGTAAGATAGTACAGTTGCGTAAGAACTTACTGTAACAGTAGATCTTCGAGAACAGCTCTTGCAGCAGGTGCTTTCCCTCCTAACATCCCCACTGGGGGGTAGATTCTAGTTCCGACATCCTTTTTCTAGGATCAGGTGTTCTTAGCATCTCTCTGACTGCCATTTGAGGGCGGGTCCTCAGTCTCCTCTTCTGATGTCACCCAGCGGCTGGGAGTCTCTGGCAGGAGAACTGGGGATTCTGAGGAACTCCCTCCTTATGTACCATGTCTGACATATCGAGGGTGGTACAGACGTCAGAGGCAGTCCCCGCTGAATATTGCTAGCTAGAAAATTTCCATGGGGTCCTGGCGCCTGCTGGCTTCAGTCCTAATAGTGTAACCTGCTGCAAGAGCTGTTCTCAAAGATCTACTGCTACGATAAGTTCTTACGTAACTGTACTTTTTTTCCTGACTCTTTTCCTGATTTTGGGACCTCCAGGCCTCGGAGCAGTTGGACCGGAGCCGGGTCGATTGGATCACAATGGGCGAGGTGCCCTCTTGGTGCCTTTGCCATCATGTCGACCCCTCGTGCTTCACCTCTCTTTCCCATGCAGGGTCCGCATCGGCACCATCTTTTCCTTCTCCCTTCTCAAGATTTCCATTGGCATTTTCCTTGGCGCGCGGGTTCGCGCTTGCAGGCGCTTATGGCTCCGGTGTCTTGGTGCCATCGCTCTGTGTGGTGCCTGCGTGCTTTTGTTGCTGCTGGTTGGTGGTGCCATGCAGTGCGGGAGCGTGCCGAGAGTACTGAGGTGCCATGGGTGGTGCTGTGAGTGCCCACAGGTGCCATGGGTGCCTCCCATGGATGGCAGCACTGCAGGTGCCCATGGGTGCCACTGTGCCCTTGGGTGCCATTCTTGCCATGGTACATTAGGTGTCGGGGTGCCCTTAGGGGTGCCATTGCTACATGGGTGCCGGGGTACCTACGCAGTACTGCTGCCGCCCTCGGCATTGCCCAAGTTGGCATAGGCACTGCTGGTGCCCTCCAATAGTGGAGGCAACCAAAACCTGCTGCAAAGCCCAGAGCAAGAAGGCTAGGGCTACGAAACAGATCTGGTTGAGCAAGGAGGTCATGGAAAAGGTAAGGAGGAAAAGAGCTGCCTTTAGGAAGTACAAGAAAACAGGGAGGGGGGAGGACAGGGAGGAATACTTGACAGAATCGAAGGAGGTGACAAGGGCAGTAAGGGGAGCCAAAGCATCTAAGAACTCAGGCTGGCACAAGGCATTAAGAAGGGGGAGAAGGACTTCTTTAAGTACATCAGGGAGAAAAGGAGCTGTAAGGACCACATAGTAAGGATTAGGAAGTAGGGGGTTGGGTGGAAGCAGGGTGCGATAAGGCGGAAGCACTAAATGAGTACTTCTGCTCAGTATTTACTAAAGAGAAGAGGGGGTGACACCCAAGGTGGGAGAAATGGCAGAAGCAAGGGGGGAAGTGGTGACAGATGGGGAAATCATGGAGAGCAGAGTTCAAGAGGGTTTGAAGGCACTGAGGGTGGACAAGGCACCAGGCCCAGATGGCATCCTCCCCAGGGTACTGAAGGAGCTGGCAGAGGTCCTTGCAGGACCTTTGGCAGACCTATTTAATGCCTCACTACATTCGGGGTGTGTACCTCAGGACTGGAGGATGGCTCATGTGGTGCCCCTCCACAAGAGTGGCCCCAAGGATGAACCGGGAAACTACAGACCAGTGAGCCTCACATCCATCGTGGGTAAGCTAATGGAGACTATCCTGAAGGAGAGGCTGGTGGCCTCCTAGAGGCCAAAGGACTACAGGACAGCAGACAGCATGGTTCATACGTGGCAGATCCTGCCAAACCAGCCTGGTCGAGTTCTATGACTGGATAACTAGGCAACTGGACAGGGGCCATGCAGTGGATGTCCTGTATCTGGACTCTCAATGGCATTCGACCTGTGCCACATGGAAGGCTGGGAAGGAAGTTAGTAGGCACAGGGGCGGGTACAAAGCTGGTGAGATGGGCAGGAAACTGGCTGCAGGGAAGGCAACAGAGGGTGGTGGTAGGTGGGGAGCTCTCACACCCAAGGGCAGTGACGAGCGGTGTTCCACAGGGCTCAGTGTTGGGACCAGTGTTGTTTGGGGATATTCATCGCAGACATATCATGGGACATCAAGAGCAAGATCAGTCTGTTTGCTGATGATACCAAGGTAGCGCGTGGTGGATGACCTAGGGGATGGCAGGGGTTGCAGGATGATCTGGCAAAGCTTGAAACCTGGTCAGACACCTGGCAACTGGGCTTTAATGCCAAAAAGTGTAAGGTGCTGCATTTTGGGATGAAGAACCCAAGGAGGAATTACCAGCTAAGGGGAGTGCAGCTAGCCCAGGCAGAGGAGGAGAAGGATCTGGGTGTGCTCATTACAGGGTCAATGAACAACTCGCACAATGTAGGAAGGCAGCTGCAAAGGCCAACAAAATGCTGGATTGTATTGCAAGGGTATATCCTCGAGGAGGGAGGAGGTTATTCTGCCACTGTATAGGTCATTAGACCACACCTGGAGTACTCGTGCAGTACTGGTGTCCATATCTGAAGAGGGACATTAAGTTACTGGAAGGGGTGCAGTGCAGAGTGACAAAGATGATCAAGGGGCTGGGGGACTTATACGAGGGGAGGTTGAAGGAGTTGAACATGTACTCACTGGAGGAGAGGAGAGTCAGGGGTGACATGATTGAGACCTTTAAATACATGAAAGGAATAAACAAGACGGGTACAGAGGGGCTGTTCAAAGTAAGGGAGGGGAGGGCCACCAGGGGCTATGATATGAGTCAGGAGGGAGATGAGGAGACACTTTTTTACAGAGAGGGTGGTGGCTGGGTGGAATGCGTTACCTGCTGAAGTGGTATGCAGTAGAACAGTGGACTGCTTCAAACGAGGATGGGACAGGACAAGGGGGAGGGTTAATGAAGGGGAAGGGTGGAAGGAAGGGGCAGCTGCAGAATAAGGGGTGCTAGCTGCACATTCGAGCAGACTTGATAGACCTCTAGGCCTTTATCTGCTGGCAAATTTCATATGTTCCTGTGCCACGAGTGATGCTGGTGCCACACAGGTGCTAGTGGGTGCTGTGTGGTAGAATTAGTGACACATTTTTCTTTTTCGGACTTCCTTTCCACAGAACTTGTGGCAGGATGTTTATCACAGAATGAACTCCTGTTCTGCGGATTATTTTTTTCCACACATCTTAGTGAGTTGCGGCCTTTGTGGGATCTTGTGTCATCCAGCTGTTTTCTGCTGATGGAACTCTGCTGTACTGCTCTGCCAGTGGACTCTCATTCTGCTCAGCAGTTTATCGGTTCCCTACATGGTACCAAGCTCCTCGACATCCTTCCTGATGGCAGAGTCTCCAGTGGCTCTGATCTGGACCTCTCTTGGAGGTTGTCCTGGGTTAGAAGTGCATCCAGATGGGTTTTTCCCTGTCCTTCTGGTCAGTATTACAGCGGATGACTCATTTTATATACTGAAGGGCACGTCCTCTCTATCATCGGAGTCAGTGATGGAAAATCTTTTCAGTAGTTCCTCAGTAATGGAGTCCACTGTAGTATTTCACATTGCATCCGTGGACCATACACTTCTGCGTCTAGAATTTTTAAATCGTCAAGATGGTTACACTCTTTGAAAAATTCTAATTTGATGGTCGGGAGCCGCTCTGGCTCTTCCACTCCTTTGATAGGGGTATGTAGTCCCCTTGTGATATTGCCTCTTCGGTGGTTTCTTCGGCACAGGTGATTAACATCTCTCCAGCTGTGATTATTTGTCCGGTCATGATTTCAGTATGGATGCTCAGGCTCCTTCTGCACTCAAATGGAGGACATCTTTGTCATTTTATATCAAGGCAATCCTTGTGAAATAGCAGCCTGAAAGCCTTGTTAGGCTCAGACTAAAAAAAAAAAAAAAAGAATTTTAGCACAGCACACGGTCTATCCAAAATTACCCGATACCCCCCTTTTTGGATTTGGTCAGGTACCGCCTCAGCCCCTGAGGCGCTCGTCTCCAGAGTACAGTAAAGAGTACCGGACTTCTTCTTCCCCTAGGGGGAGTCCAATCCGGCGGCGGTATGGGTCATCTTTCTCTGAAAGATTTCCCTCAGAGACATTTCCTAGACCTAGGCGACTGCCCAGTCTGTTAATTCCCCTTTTTATCAGGATTTCTTCTCTTGAGCAGAGCCTTGCTGCAGCAGAAGCGACTCTCCACCGAGTCAGAACTCAGGTTCCTACTTCCTTGGTTTGCTTAACCTGGCAGGTGATTTTCTCCTCCTTGACAGAATGTCAGGTAGGTTTTTTTTCTGAGGTAGCTTCTCAAATATTCACACCTTTGTTTCCTGCGCACTGGTCCATGCCAGTCACTCATGAAGCTATCCTCTTCAAGTGCATGATGAAGTTGTGATGTTTGTTTTTCAGCAAACAAACTAGAATCCTTTCCTGCTCCCTTCAGGGAGGCCATAGTGGGTAGTGTCTCACCGCATTGAGTCACTGCCTCTTTCAGTCACTTCAACAAATGAGTTAGCCCTAACTTGGTTCTGCTGTGTCCCTCCTCAACGCACATCTGCCTCTATTTGCCTTTGAAATCCAGCCCGTTTTTTTCTGTCAGAATATTTTTTTTCCGCAGTGGACACATCCTCCTGTACAACTTTTCCTTGCTTCACTGAGTTTAGAGACTGCTACTATAGTTATACACACAGGGGCAGGATGATTTCTTTTGGAATATGCAGTGGGTAGGATCTGGTTGTACTAGACCACGAGAGGCTTCTAAGTTGTGTTTGGCTTTCATCAGGAAGGTTCCTGTGACTAAGTGGAGACCATTCTCCTTGATGAGCTAACCCCCACCTGGACCCCTTTGCTCACCAAGTAAGGGGTTCAAGTGCTCCTGGACCTGTTGTTTACAGGTCAGCCATACTTGATATTGAGGGTTTCCATCTGCACTTTCCGGTCTACCCTGAACCAGTAGACTTCACCTCCAACTCTTTCGGTTCCTGAGGTCCCTTTATGTTACATTAGTGCATGTCTTTGACACTATTAATTTTGTTCCTAGACCAAATTGTGAGGCCAGGTTCTTGCCGCTGTCCTAGAGTGGTTGTGGCTTCCTGGCAGACTTTCATTTTGTGCCCATTGCAGTCATCTGCAAAGTGGTGAGTTACAACTCGAGCTCTTATCTTGTAGGCAGTGTGTTCTAGATGCCCTTTACAAGACAGCTCTTTTTATTAGCAATATACTGTAGCCCTTGGCTGTCCTTTCTGAGTGAACCCTATTTCCTACCACCCTACTCAAGGGTGTTGGTTTTAGCTCGGTACTCTCCCACTAATGAGAATGAGTGATGGAGACAGTCCAGGAGGATATAGAAATTCATACTTACCGTAATTATTGATCTGCTTGTGCAGTCTCCATCACTCATTCACATGCCCACCCACCATCCCCTGGGTTCACTCATTTTCTTTCCTGGTCTTCATGGTCCTATGGTTCAGACTGTGAGGACATTATTCTTTGACCTTTCTTGCAAAGGCCATCTGGGCCCTCTCAGGCCCAGAAATGCAGGATAAGTTATTCTCATTAGTTACACTGCACCTCCTCCGTCTAAAAGGTACTGAGGCGGTTGGAGGATCGACGCCGAGATGGCCTTCACAGGCGCGAGCTAGTCTCATGTGTGCATGGTCCTGTCTTGGTGTCGACCCTTCAGAAAATTTTAGGCTCCTGCTTGGTCCTAGCGCCTCCAGCACTATCCCACTAGTGTGAATGAGTGATGGAGACTGTCCAAGAAGATCAGTAATTATGGTAAGTATGTAATTTCCATTTATTTTCCTGCTGTTAACTCGCAAGCATTGGCTCCACCGACTCCTTCAGCCACCAATCAACGCCACACTCAAATGGGCATACTAGACGTCCCCATCAAAGTGGCAGTTCTTTTCGCAGAGGAATCCTAAAAGATTATCACGAAGCTACAAGATGCAGGTAGAGCAGCCCGATCAGTACAAGCCATCTATAAACCGAAGCCATTTTGGAAACATCATCGGCGCTTTCAGGGGAAACAAGGGCAGCAACCCAGATATGGCCAATAGCAGAGGAGTAACTTCACCCGAAAAGGTCCCCCTCGAGCTACAGGTGGTGCAAATGCACGCAACACCAAGTCCCCCTCAGACTAACCTCCCTTCCCCCTCCTCAGCCTGGCTCCTTGCTGAACCCTCCTCTTCCACTTTTCCAGGAGAAAGAGGTGGTCGGGGAGGTGTCGCTGCTCAAAACATCTGGAGAGGAGTGGAAGCAAATTATCTCTGACCAATGGGTTATTCAGCTGATTCAACCAGGCCACTCATCGAGTTCACTGGGCAGCTGCTGTCCAGGCCACCCCTACTATCCCAGTATTCTAACCATCATGCCAAGCTCATTCAGGAGGAAATCCAAGCCCTATTGGAGAAAGTGGCTATAGAATCCGTCCCATGGGTACAAAGAAGGAGGAGGTAATACTCCCAATTCTTTCTTAGTACCCAAAAAGACCGGGGACCTATGCCCCATTCTGGACCTCAACGATCTCAACACCTTTGTATCATACAAATGCTTCAGGATGGTCACGCTACCAGGGTTGATACCAATGCTATGCCCAGACACCTGGCTAGCATCATTGGATATGCAAGACGCAGATTTCATATTCCAGTTGCACATCATAGGAAGTTTCTGCGGCTCAAATTCAGAGGCCAACATTACCAATTCTGGGCACTGTCATCTGCACCCAGAGTCTTTACCAAATGCCTGGCAGTAGTAGCTTCGACCCTCAGGAGAAAGGGGCACTACATCTTCCCCTACCTGGACAACTGGCTCATGGCATCATCCAGGAGGAGTCTCAGTCAGGCATTACAAGACAACTTTTCCATCTTCGAAGGTCTAGGGGTCATCATCAACCTGCAAAAATAGCTTCTTACCCCATGCCAGAGACTGCAGTTTATAGGAGCAGTCCTGGACACAACCAAAGGGAAGGCATTCCTACCGGAACACTGGGCACATTGCCTCAGAAGCTTGATCAGACACATCCAGGGACAGAAATGAGTCACAGCAGGAACCATGTTAAGACTGTTGGGCCATGTTGCAGCTGCCATAGCCAACGTACCTCTTTCTCTTCTTCATATGAGAACCGTTCAATTGACCCTTCTAGTCCAGTGGGACCAGCGCCGGATGACCTCGATCTGATGGTCTCAATCCCCATTTCCATACACAGAGTCCTTCAGTGGTGGCTAGATCTTACTTCGAGATACAGCTCTTGCAGCAGGTAACACCATTAGGACTGAAGCCGGCAGGCGTCAGGACCCCACGGAAATCTTCTAGCTAGCAGTCTTCAGCGGGGACCGCCTCCAACGTCGGTCCCACCCCGGCGTCGAGGTAGTACATAAGGAGGTGATCCCTTAGAATTCCCAGTTCTTTCCGCTTGATCGACTTGCATGTCTCGAACCTGGTTCATTTCATAGCAAACGCCTGGTTAAGTTCTTCCGCTTGAAAAAGTTTGTTTTCTCTTCAAGTTGCTGTCTGATGTCCTCTCCAACCTCCGTGGAAGGCCATCCGTCGAAGTGCGCCTGTGGGAAGCAAATCCCGTTTAAAGACCCGCATTTGGCCTGCGTCCGGTGCCTAGGCCCAGATCACGACACCCGTGCCTGTTCCTTCTGCCAGGGATTCAATAGCCGGACTCGGATCTGTCGCCAGAAGGCCCTGCAGGCGTTCCTGCTCGAGGAAAAGGTTAAGGCCATGGATTCAGTCTCCAAGGGGGAATCGTCTGAAAAAGCCTGGAGACACCTTGAGAAGCATAGGGAGAGGGTGAGATCAAAGTCCCCTTCTAGAGCCTCTGACTCCCGTAGCTCCGGCTCTCTGTCCGACCGCTCCCCTTCCCGGGCCCGCTCTTAGCCTCCCCCTGCAGCAGTGAAGACTCCTTTGGGTTCTTCCTCTCTTCCTCAGGCCAAGACCTCCAGGCCCTCCTCTTCTTCGGCTTCCAAGGCCCTGCCAAGGTCAGGGGACCGCCACCACCACCACAAGTCCAGTTCCCGTCATCCGGATCCCGACGCCCGGTCAGTCTCCTTGCCTCCTCCTCCCCAGCGGAAGACCAAAGAGCTGACTTCACTCAAGAGGACGTTGGATCCGACGTCGGCCGAGCACCATCGGTCCCGAGAACCGACGACCGCCAGACGCCCGTCGCCGGTTAGGCCTTCGCCACCAAGGACACCGGCCGGGGGACCGACGCCTGTTCCAGTCGAGAGGAGAACCCCTACGCCTCCCACCGACGTCGGCCAGGAGGTGCTCACGGAGGAGGAGCTGACCCAGCCCAAGGACCAGACGGGCGAACCCGGTCCTGTCGCACCCCCCAGGGAACCCTCCCCTGAACCCGAGACCCCTGGGGAGCCGACGCCGGAACCCGACCACCGGCGCCCGGTCTGTCGTCGGGCCTCAGCATTTCCGAGGTTAAGGAGCTGTTCACCTACTGGTGGGATACCATAAAGAAGGGTGTGGTTCCCACACCTCCTCCTCTTCCTCCTCCTCCACCTGCGACTCCACCAGCCCCTGCGCCCTCTACTCCATCCGGGGCTGCAGGCCGAGTACCTTCCCGCCAGGAGCCTGCGGCTCCTCCTAGGAGTAGACCAGACAAGAGGAGACCTCCGTCCAGATCCTCTTCAGGGTCACCCAGCCCCAAGAGACCCAGAAGATGCTGCCGTTTGCCTTCGACGGAGGACACGGGATCAGATTTCTCGGACGGATTCAGATCCCCCTCTCCAATCAGCGTCCCTTCTCCGGACCCACGTGAGCTCCCAAGATCTCCTCCGGATGACCCATCATTCTCGGAGATTATGAGACATATCCAGGAGAACATGGGCTGGGACGCAGAGGAACTCAACCCCAAGAGATTACGCCTTGCCAGATATCTCCGGCAAAAAGATCCAAAGCCTGTGGTGGTGCCACCCTTGGTGGACGCCTTCGTGGATGTCACCAAGGCAGCGTGGAAACATCCACACTCGCTCCCGGCGATGCCGAAGAAGGCTGACCGCCTGTACAAGGCCCCTAGGGAGGACCAGTACTTGGCATCACATTCTCTGGCCGATTCTCTGGTCATTACAGCCTCTCATGACCGGTCCCAGAGGCTGCAACATTTGAGCACTCTGCCACCGGACCCAGAGTCCAAGCAGCTGGACGCTATGGGCAGGCACACGTATGCATCCGCTACCTGCGCCATCAGGTCCCTCAACTACTTAACCTACATGATACAGTTTCAGAACGCTTCAGGGAGCAGGGACTGGATCTGGTGGAAAAGATGCCAGAAGGTGAGCAGAAGGAGAGTTCCTGCAACTCCTTCACGACGGTTCGGACGTGGGAACCCAGGTGCTGCGAGCCGCATATGATTCTGTGGACTCCTCGGCCAGAGCGGCAGCCTCAGGCGTATGCCTCCGAAGACACTCTTGGCTCTGTGTCTCCAGATTTACCTCAGACGTCCAGAAGAACATTCTGGACGCCTCATTTCACAGAGAAGTTCTTTTCGATGAGTCCTCGGAGAAAGTCCTCACCAAACTTCAAGAGGCTGGGAAGGTGGTGCGGTCTGTCCAGGCCATGTACAGACCCAAGCTTAGTTCCTTTCGTAGGAACCAAAGCGTTTTCGAGGCCAGATGCAGAACAGCGGTCCATGGGTCTGCAGCCAGAGGGGCTCCTTCTCGTGGCAGAGCCCCAGGGAAGTCGTCGTGGGCCGAGCCAGACTCTACAAAGTTGGCCCAGCCTGGGGACTCTTCCGGCCCCGCCCCTCAGGATCAGCGGGACACCAAGGTCGGAGGTGCGCCAAGACCACCTGCCAGGGTGGCAGTCCATAACCACCAACAGGTGGGTTCTTCAGTTGGTCAAAAAAGGCCACTTTATAGAATTCGTGGACAAGCCACCCACAAGGCCTCCTCTGCTCTCCCGTTACTTGGGTCAGCACAGATCACTCATCAGGCAAGAGGTACTCGCACTCCTGCAGAAGGGAGCGGTGGAGTACGTCCCAGAGAACCAGAAAGGATCCGGATACAATTCCCACTTCTTTCTGGTTCCGAAGAAAACAGGGGACCTCCATCCAATTCTGGACCTCAGCGACCTCAACATGTCAGTCGCCTACAAACGTTTACGCATGGTGACCCTCCAAGGACTCATTCCCATGCTGAAAAAGGACACCTTCTTAGCGTCCCTGGACATGCAGGACGCCTACCTGCACATCCCAGTAGCTCAAGCGCACAAGGGGTTCCTGCGCTTCGAGTTTCTCGGCCACCACTTTCAGTTCCGGGCTCTTCCGTTCGGACTGTCATCAGCCCCCAGGGTCTTTACCAAGTGTATGGCAGTCGTGGCAGCATCTCTAAGAAGACAGGGCCACTATGTGTTCCGGTACCTGGACGACACGGCTTCTCATGGCGCCTCCAAGAGTCGCTGTTGCTGGCTTCAGAGCACCCAGGATCTGTTCCAGTCTCGGGGCATTCTTATCAACTTCGAGAAGTCTCTCCTCGTACCATCCCAGAAGCTGCAGTTCATAGGAGCAGTTCTGGACACCGTCAAAGGGAAAGCCTTTCTTCCCGATGAAAGAGCAGAACACATCAGATCCCTTATCAGGGATCTCTCGTCGAAGAGGACTGTCCCCGCCAGGTTGGTCCTTCGCTTGCTCGGACACATGGCTGCGGCCATTCCAACTGTCCCTTTGGCAAGGCTCCACATGCGGGTAACTCAGTGGATGCTCAAGGTGCAGTGGGACCAAGGCAAGACCACATGCAGCATCGGTCAGAATCACCCGTGATTCGAGACTGGCAATGGTGGTTAGACCAGGGACACTCTCTGCGGGTGTCCTGCTTAGCAGCGCCGTCTCGGAGGCAATCTCTTCCACAGACGCCTTAGGGCTGGGGTGGGAGCGCACCTGAACGGGGTGAGGTCCCAGGAACATGGACTCCAGGAAGCCCACCTCCACATCAGCGTCCTGGAGATGAGGGCGGTCCTTTATGCCCCTGCAGGCCTTTCAGTCAGAAATCCTGCCGAGTACTCTTCTGCTTCAGACAGACAATACGGCGGTGATGTATTACCTCAACAAACAAGGAGGCGCACACTCTTACCCCCTTTGCAGGGAAGCTATGAGAGTGTGGGATTGGGTAATCTGACACGGCGCGAGCCTGATTGCAGTTCACGTTCCCGGAGTGGACAACACAATCGCAGACGGCCTGAGTTGTTCCCAGGCCAGAGTCCACGAATGGGAACTTCTTCAGGAGGTAGTAGAGGATCTGTTTCTTCGGTGGGGCAGTCCAGAGTTGGACTTGTTCGCTTCCCCATCCAATGCAAAACTGCCCAATTTTTGCTCGCTAGATCCAGGGCCTGGTGTTTTCTGGCGAGACGCGTTGTCCCTCTCCTGGGCGGACAGATTCCTCTACGCTTTCCCTCCCTTCCCGCTGATCCAGAGAGTCCTTCTCAAACTTCGCAGAGAGCATGCAACAATGATCCTGGTAGTGCCTTTCTGGACCAGGCAGATCTGGTTCCCCATGCTGATGCAGTTGTCCCGGGAACCTCCAGTTCCGTTGCCTTTCAGCTCCCATCTGTTGTCTCAAGAGGAGGGTTCCCTAGTCCACCCGGACTTACGGTCACTGAACCTGCATGCCTGGCTCCTCGAGACATAGTCATTATGTGACACGGGGTCTCGCAAGAGGTGGCGGGAGTTTTTTCAGCGGCCAGGAAGCCAGCAACGCATGCGACGTACGCCATGAAATGGCGCCGATTTTGCTTGTGGTCACAGGCACGCGGCCTCTCCCCTTTCGAATGCCCAGTGAAATTGGTTCTGGAATACCTGCTTTCCCTCTTCCACTGGGTCTTGCCTACTCCTCTATTAAAGTTCACCTCTGTGCGATCTCGGCCTACCACTTCCGGTGGGTCAGGCGCTGTGCTGCACAACTTGATGCCTCTGGGACTTCCTGAGAGGGGTGTTACACCTTAGGCCACCCATCAAGGATCCCATCCCTCCTTGGGACCTACTCTTCATCCTGGAACAACTCACACTTCCCCTTTGAACCTGCCGCAGATTGCGAGCTCGTTTTCTGTCGTGGAAAATGTTATTTTTAGTTGCTGTCACGTCAGCAAGGAGAATTTCCGAGCTTCATGCTCTCATGTGTAAGGAGCCTTATTTAATTTTCCACCAGGACAGAGTGTCTCTGAGGACGAATCCTAAATTCCTGCCTAAGGTGGTCTCTGCCTCACTCTCAACCAGGACATCGATCTGCCTGTGTATTTTCCCAAGTACCTCTAATAGAGGAGGCATTGCTTCACACCCTGGATGTTCACCGCTCCTAAGGTACTACCTGAACAGGACTAAACAGTCACATCACGCGAGCAGCTATTTGTATCCTTTGCTGAGAGGATGCTGGGCCAACCAGTCTCAAAGCAGTCCCTTTCTCGCTGGCTTGTCCAGTGTATTTCCTTTTGCTACAACAATAAACAGAAGCCCCTTCCGGGTACAGTCCGGGGCCACTCGACAAGGGGGGTGGCTACCTCCTTTGCAGCACTGCACAATGTCTCCACCTCGGCCATTTGTGCTGCAGCTACTTGGAGCTCAGTGCACACATTTATTACGCACTATAGCCTGGATATTACATCACGGCGGAGAGCCGGTTTCAGCCTTGCCGTTCTACAGGGTCTCCTGTCCTAGAGTCAGGACTTGCTTAAGATCTCTCCAATTTGCCTCCTCCCAGAATGCTTAGAGGCGCTATTGCTTGGGAATCAGTCCTAATGGTGTTACCTGCTGCAAGAGCTGTATTTCGAAATAAGATAGTACAGTTATGTAAGAACTTACCATAACAGTAGATCTTCGAGAACAGCTCTTGCAGCAGGTACCTTCCCGCCCACCTTTCCTCCTTGGAGGAGGTATGGCCTACCAGGCCTAGGCAGGATCTAACGCTCTTTCTTCCTTTTTCTTCTGATAGCAGATCCTCGGTCTCCCCTCCTGATGTCATCCTGCGGCCAGGAGTCTCCGGCGGGAGAACTGGGGAATCTGGCATGACCGCCTCCTTATGTACTCGCCTGGCGTCGGGCGGGACCGGCGCCGAGAGAGGTGTCCCCGAAGACTGCTAGCTAGAAGATTCTATGGGGTCCTGATGCCTGCTGGCTTCGGTCCTAATGGTGTAACCTGCTGCAAGAGCTGTTCTCGAAGATCTACTGTTACGGTAAGTTCTTACGTAACTGTACTTTCCAGAGCACCTGGCAGCAGGAGTGACTTTCCTGTCAACCACGCCTTCACAAATCCTGCCCATAGATGCATCAAGGTTGGGTAGGAGAGCCCATCTAGGTGACAGAAGTACACAAGGATTGTGGTCCAGTTCCGAAGGAGCTCTACACATAAACCTTCTAGAAATGAGAGCAGTCCTCTACGCCCTACAGACAGACTTGCGCCCAGGACATCTACGGATTCAGACATTAGTAGTGTTTTGCATCAAAAAATGAGGTACTCATTCATACCAACCGTGTAGGGAAGCGATGAGGGTATGATATTGGGCCATAGACCATGACATTACCCTGTTGGCAGTTCTTGTCCTGGGAGTGCAGAACACACTGGCAGACGTGCTAAACCGGTCCAGGTCACATGAGTGGTAGCTTTTGCAGCAAGTAGCAGAAATACTGTTTGACAAGTGGGGGTCTCCAGAGAAAGAGCTGTTAACCTCCCCATACAACGCAAAACTGCTTGCTAGATCCAGGGTCTGGTGTTTTCTGGTGAGACGCATTGTCCCTCTCTTGGACAGGCAGATTTCTTTATGCCTTCTGTCCCTTTCCACTCAGAGAGTTCTGCTCCAACTGCAAGTAGAAGGAGCAGACATGATTCTAGTAGCCCCGTTCAGGCCCAGATTTGCTTCCCCTTACTCCAACATCTACCGAGCGAACCTCTGGTTCCTGTACCTCTCAGCTCGCACTTACTGTCCCAGAGCAACGGATCATTAGTCCATTCGGACTTGTGCTCCCTACACCTGCATGCTTGGCTCCTGAAGACCTAGCGATTTCTCGCCATGAGGTATCTTTTCAGGTAGCAGATATCCTTGTGGTTGCAAAGAAACCCTCTATTAGGGCCACGCATGCCATGAAATGGTGACGTTTCTGCATTTGGTCCTTGGCCTGTAGCCTGTATCCCTTAACTTGCCTGGTGAACTCGGTACTAGAGTACTTTCTTTACTTATTAGATGCAGGACTAAGTTATTTCCCTATAAAGGTGCACCTCTCAGCATTATCTGTATACCATGCACCTTTTGGGGACAAATCTTTGGCCCAGTTGGACTTTGTCATGCACCTTCCTGTGTGGCTTCCTCCACCGAAAACCTCCCGTTAGGGACTCGATCCCCCCCTTGGGATCTCCTTTTTATTGTAGAACAGCTCACAGTGCCCCGTTTTAAAGCAGTCACGGATTGCGAGCTGCACGCTCTCTCTTGGAAGGCATTCTTTTTAGTTGCAGTTACTTCTGCCAGAAGAATTTCAGAGCTCCAGGCACTTATGTGCAATGAGCCGTATCTGGTTTTTCATAAGGACAGGGTGTCCTTAAGCACTAATCCTAGGTTTTAACCTAAGGTAGTGTCAGAGCATACTTTTAACCAAGAGGTTAACCTCTCCATTTCTTACCCAGAGTATTCCAATAGAGGAGAGGCTCTCTTGCACACCTTGGACATGCACAGGATACTCTGGTTCTATCTGACTAGAACCAGAGTGGGACGTCGGATCAGTTGTGTGCTTCTTTTGCCCCCAGGATGTTAGGGGCTCCTGTGTCCAAATGGACACTTTCAAAATGGTTAGTGAGTTGCATTGTTTTATGTTATCAGGGGCAGAATAACCCCTTACCAGGACCATTACAGGGCCACTCCACCGGGGGGTAGCAGCTTCATTCACCTCCCCAAGGAATGTTTCAGCTTCAGACATCTGTGTAGCAGCTATTTGGAGTACGGTGCACACATTAATCAGATATTACATTCTAGACACTGCCTCTAGGTGCAGCGCTGGCTTTGGCCTTGCAGTCCTGCAGGGACGTTTTTCATGAGGGGTCCCCTTTCACCCTTTTCCAGTCCTCATCCCATTTTTTAATGGGCTAATGCACACTGCTTGGGACTTGGTCTTAATGGTGTAATGTGCTACAAGAGCTGTATCTCGAAGTAAGATTGTACAGTTATGTAAGAACTTACTGTAACAGTAGAGCTCCGAGAACAGCTCATGCACAAGGTACTTTCCCACCCACCTTCCCCTCAGGAGGTCATCCGCATTTGCGTTGGCAACATGTTTTTAGTCTCCCCTTGGAAGTGAAATTTCTGTCTCCCTTCAGAATTTCTATCACTGTGCCAGAGTCTCTGGTGGGAGAACTGAGGGATGCTAGGGGACCGCCAGTTTTATAATACATGGAATGGCGGTGGCAGTGCCAACGTCGGGGGGGGGGGCGGTCCCCAGCTGTATGTAGCTATCTAGAAGTTTTCCATGGGGTCCTGCAGCCTGCCAGCTTCAGTCCTAACTGTGCTGCCAGGCACTAGGACCCCATGGAAATAATCTTAGCTATCAGTACCCAGCGGGGACTGCACTTTACTCAGACTGCCTCCGATGTCTGCCAGTGGTATAAATGGGGCGGTCCCCAGCCACTCCGTAGTTCTTTTCCCACCGTCGACCCATTCACATCGGCTCCACGGATGCCTGCACGCTGTAGAGATGAGAGCTGTTTTGTATGGCTACAGGCCTTCCAGGCTTACCTGTCCCCAGGGCCTCTGTGCAGACAGACACCATCAGTGTGATGCATGACATCAACAAGCAAAAAGGAACTTACCCTTCTAGGGGCGTGGATATGGTGTACTATCCACACTTCCGGCAGAATTTCTTTGTTTTTTAAATCATGCCAGAAGGTCTTCAAGCTGCCTCCCACCCGTGTGGAATCCTCTTTGGCACTTCCCCGTGACATCAGATCTTCATTTCCACTGGAAGAGAGAGGTTCCCTCCATAGTGCTCTGCATTTGTGCAAGCCCTATCTTCATTTCAAACATAAAAAAAACTCCTTTGGTCTTCAGACTGCTTTGTGTTTTTACTGTGTTTTGCATCATGAACTTGATTTCTAAGTCGGCGCCCAGTATTAAGCTTTGTGTGGACAGAAGATGTTGCATGTGGACCCTCGCACTACATGCGTGTACTGCCTGGGCCAGCACACACGACTCCCAGACTTGTGGTCTGTGCCGCACTGTTCATCCCTCCACCCTGGAGGACTGGTACGCACTGTGGCAAGTTGGCCACTGCTGTAATATTGTAGACAGATTGCTGTTATATATTTCAAACAACTTGAAGTCTTGCTGCATTCTGACAAGTGCAATTAGCCCCAGCCTTTAAACTGCCACGGAGAACAAAGGGTTAACATTTCTATGCAGAGCATAGAATGCTGAACTTGAGCTCGGTTGATGTCTGTTTCCCTTTGAACGCTAACCGTCAGATTCTTTACTCCGCCTCACTGAACAGTTGCTCCGGAGATTCCTCCTGCAGCTTGGTTCTAAAGTTGGTTTAAGTGTCGTTTTATTGTCTGTTTCAAACCGAAAAAGGTTTCCCCGCATAATTTGGTTCAGTCTCTGTCTGTGGTTTCGTGAGTACTAGATAGTTTTGTACTGTTTCTGTGTGGAACTTGTAAAAAGTGTGGATCTGTTCGGCCGAACCGATCGTTGTTTAAGCCTTGTGTAAATTTTAGTGTCTGGTTACCGGTTCTTATCAGTTCTAAAAAAAGAAAAAAAAAACATGTTTTGAAATGTTTTTTTCCCCCCAAGACCCGTGACACGGTTAGGAACCGATAAGGGAGTCTTGCCTAGCGGTTGCCGAAAAAAGGGTAAGTTTGGTTAGGTTGGCCATGTCTGAGAAACCCAATAAAAAAACCGGGCCCACTGGGTTTCAACACTGCAGTGAGTGTGGGGAGGTCTTTGCTAAGACCGATCCCCACACCGCCTGTGTTTATTGTCTGGGTTTTGACCACCTCGATTCAGACTACCAAATTTGCAAGAATTTTCCCAAATCTACCGTGGAAAAGAGATTAGGTAGACTGAGGGAAAAGGAGGTCGAGAAGTCCGCTGACACGGATGGCCAGCCAGGTTTGGTTCTGACCGAACCAGAAGGAGTGCCCTCTGACCAGGGTGATACTTCTTCGGGCAAAAGGAGAGCTGATCCTGAGGGGTCCGTTCCGACAAAAAGCTCAAAGAAAAATCGTCCTGTTCGGATCCAGAAGTCCATGTTCCGACCACCGAAGAAATAGCCAGAGCAATTCGAATTGTGGAATCGCTTCAACCGGTTCCGACCGATCCGGCACCTTTTGATAGGGGCTCGGTTCGGTTGGTTCCCCCGGTTCATGATTATACTTTGGAAGAATTTTATGAACCGGAGTTTGAGGACAAAGGTGAGTTTGATGATGATGGTGAAAGTCTAGCTGTGCCTGTGGAACCGGACATCTCCCCAGACAGACCTTTAGGTGTATCCCCTCTTAGGCTTTCTGAGTCCCCTTTCCACTTTTTGTTCTACAGAAAGGTGGCTGAGACCCTCCAACTTCCTATGGAAGAGGCAATGGAGGATTAGGAGGAGCCTGATTATGTAGAAGTGATGGACATCCCAGAGTCCAGGAGACTGTCTATTCCCCTCCACAAATCTTTTGGGAAACAGACACAAAAAATTCTGAAGTCTCCCAATTCTGTACTTCCTGTGGACAGAAGAATGGACAAGAGGTATACACTCTTAGGCTCAGGAGCAGAGTTTTTATACCACCAATGCAGCCATGTTGAGGTTGTGCAGGCTGCTGCTGTGATAAGGCAAGCATTCCCTTGGCTTCACACCCCCCAAACAAAGACTCTAGAAAGGTTGATGCCATGGCAAAAAAGCTGTACATGGCATCTTCCTTGGAACTCGAACAGGCAAATTATATGGCCTGTACAGCCAGGTACCAGAAGTCCAGGTGGGACACTGTACTGGCACTGGCTAAACAGGCCTCCCCCCAGTTAGCCAAGGACCTGGAGGCAGTGGCTGCAGATGGGATTGAGGCATCTAAAGTTCAGTTTCATGCTGCTGTAGACTCTAATGATGTGTCATCAAGAGTTATGGCTACATCTGTGGCTCTTCGGAGAATGGTTTGGCTCAGATGTACTAGCCTCTCGCTGGATACCCAGGCTAAAGCCATGGATTTTCCTGTAGTGGGTAATTATCTGTTTGGGGAGCAAATGGAGAATTACATGAAGAAAATGGACGAGACAGGACCACATACAGGTGTGCGCAGGCCAAGGAGAGGTAGGCAGCTCCTTAAAGGCAGCAGTCTAGGGGCAGGGGCAGGCCTTTTCAAAGCCCTTTTTACCAAGCACAGGCCTCTTCCTCCTTTTGACAGAGAGGGTTCTTCAGAGGGAGAGGCAGAAGGGAGATGAGCAGGGCTGCATCCACTCCTCAGCCTAAAGCCCTTGCCAAGCAGACACCCTGATGGGCCTGCCCGGGTCGACTCTCCTATTCCAGTGTGGGGCAGGCTGGCTTACTTTGTCCAGGACTGGATGTCTATCAGACAAGTGGGTCCTGGAAGTGGTAAGCCAGGGACTGGTTCTCAGCTTCAAGAAATTTCCAAAGATGAGAGCCAGCTCCTTTCCACCTGCAAATCTCTCGGAAAGCCTTGCCCTAGAGGCAGAGGTTTCTTCTCTTCTGGCCACTAAGAGCCATAGAGAGAGTACCTACCCTACACTGGGGCAAAGGGCTGTACTCCAGGTACTTCCTGACCCCAAAAAAGACAGGGGAGTGGTGACCCATCCTAGACCTAAGATATCTAAACAAACATCTTTTAAAACCAAAGTTCAAGATGGTAACTCTGGGAATAATCCTTCCCTCTCTAAGGCCAGGAGACTGGTTAGCCTCCCTGTACCTGAAAGATGCCTACTTTCACATTCCCATCAGGTGCTCCCACAGAAAGTACCTGAAGTTCGAGTTGCCCTCAGGCCACTGTCAGTTCAGAGCAATGCCCTTTGGCCTAACCTCAGCCCCAAGTGTTTTCACAAAGTGCTTGGTAGTAGTAGTTACCTTTCTAAGAAGGCAAAAGATTTCCATTTTTCCATATCTGGACGATTGGCTAGTAGTGGGCCAGTCTCCAGACCAAGTCAAGTCTCACCTGCAAGTGACCCAGCAAGTGCTCATTTCTCTAGGATTTCTTCTCAACCTTCCCAAGTCAGTTCTCAAACCAGTCCAGCTTCTTACTTTTATAGGGGCAGAACTGGACACAGTCAGAGCAAGAGCCTTTCTCCCTCTAGAAAGGGCAAGGGTTCTTATGGAACTAACCTCTTCCTTCAGCCTACGGATAGCTCGACCTGCAAAGCATTTCCTCCAGCTCTTGGACCACATGGCAACTTCAACAGCAGTGGTCCAAGGGACAAGATTCCAGTTGAGGGATATTCAGTTCCATCTGAGAGCTTTTTGGTCTCGGAGGAAAGATTCCCTTACCAAACTGATCCCAGTGACTCTGACCTTGATCCAAGCCCTCCAATAGTGGCAGGATCAGAACAATTTAAGACAAGGTGTTCCTTTTGCCACTCAGCCTTGTTCAGTGGTCCTTATCACGGACGCTTCTCTTCTGGGCTGGGGAGCCCATTTGGGGGCCCTCACTGCCATGGGGCTGTGGTCCCCCCCAGGAATCCCTTCTCCATATCAATCTCCTAGAGCTCAGGGCAGTTTTTCTGGCCCTGAAAGCTTTCTGTCAATCAGTACGGAACAAGGTGGTTCAGGTCAGAACGGACACCACCACCACCATGTGGTACATCAACAAGCAGGGAGGCACTCAGTCCACGGAAGCCATGAAGTTGTGGTCCCTGGCTTATTCCCTGCAAACCTCTCTGGTAGCTCACCTTCCAGGGGAGGACAATATGCTAGCAGATGCACTGAGCAGGATCTCTCAGGGCCATCATGAATGGTCCCTGGACCCTCAAGTGCTGAAAGTGATTTTTTTTTTAAGGTGGGGCACTTCAGAGATGGATTGCTTTGCAGCTCCAGACAATCATCGACTCCCTCTTTTTTGTTGCAGACCTCCAGTCTTGGGCTCGGTCCCCCTGGATGCCCTGATTCTGAATTGGGAAGGGAAGTTTCTGTATGCCTTCCCTCCCTTCCCACTCGTGCTCAAAGTTTTAGTCAAAATAAGGTCTCAGCCTTGCAAAGTGATTCTGATTGCTCCAGATTGGGCCAGACAGCCCTGGTACCCCTGTTGCTCTCCCTAGCAGTCCATCTTCCCCTGTCTCTTCCCAGGAATTACAACCTGTTAACATTCTCTCTGGATGATTTGGTACCCCAGTCTCCAGTCTCTCAATCTCAAGGCGTGGCTCTTGAAGAGCTAGAGTTTGCAGATCTGCATCTTTCCCAAGGGGTTCTGGATATTCTCAAAGCTTCTTGAAAGCCCTCCCCCAGAAAGACTTATAACTCCCAATGGAAGCGATTCAGCATTTGATGTTCTAAGAAGCATATATCTCCAGATACTGCTGGATTGCCTACTGTCCTGAATTACATGGTCCATCTTAATGGCCTAGGCCTCAGACCAGCTACTCTTAAGGTACACTTGTCAGCTGTTTCTGCATTTCTGTCTGTGGGGGAAGTCTTCCTCACTTATCTTCTCACCCTGTGTTCTGTAAATTTTTTAAAGGATTGCTTCACACCAGTCCTCCTTTTAGAGACCCTGCCCCTGCCTAGGATTTGAATGTTTGCATTGCTCAACTTTTGCAACCCCCTTTTGAGACTATGTTCTCAGCCGAGCTTTAGTACTTGATTTGGAAAACTGTGTTCTTGGTAGTCATTACCTCTGCCAGGCGCATCAGTGAATTGCAAGCCCTGTCAGTGGAACCTGATTTTATCTCCTTTCACAGGGATAAAGTGGTCCTTAGAACCAATAGAAGGTTCTTGCCCAAAGTGGTTTCAGACTTCCATTTAAACCAGTCTATGTCTCTTCCTGTTTTCTTCACTGATCATTCTTCCTCAGGAGAGAGAGGCTACAAAATTTAGATGTTAAATAAGCCCTTAGTAACTACATAGAGTGTACCAAGGGTTACAGGTTTGACTCCCTCCAGTTGTTCCTCACTTATGGAGAAGTAGGACAGGGCAAACCTGCCACCAAGAGATTTATTGCCAGGTGGACTGTGTCTTGCATACAATTCTGCTATTAAAAACTGGGAAAAACTCCACCCTCAGGCCTGAGGGCTCATTCCACAGGAGGTACAGCTGCTATCCCTCTCTTAGAAATTTGTCAAGCAGCCACCTGGAAAACAGTCCGTACTTTTATCAAGCATTACTCTGTGGATATCCAGGCTATGAGTGATGCTCAGTTTGGCACAGCAGTACTTCAGAGCCTATTCCCAAAGTAGGCTCTGTCCCTCCTGCATGGAGCTACTGCTTGGTAGTCTGCACTTGTCAGAATACAGCAAGACTTCAAGTTGTTTGAAGAAAAAATTACTCACCTTAGTAATTATGTTTCTTCTATTGGAGTCTTGCTGTATTCTGACCTGCCTCCCCTCTCAGAACCTGTTTTTTGGAAGTGGGTGGGCAGGCACAGTGTTGCACCTCAGGGGTGCTTTTTTTTTTTTTACAGCCTCTTCTTGTATGGGTGTTTATTTTGTTACATTCCTGTTTGAGTTTTGGGTTTCCTGACTTGAGTTTTCTTTTGGTAGTCCAAAACTTTTTGTTGCCAGTTGGCTATTCAAAATTTTGTTTTGCAGTTTCCACGTAGAATACTGTCATTGTGTTGCTCGTAAGAATCTGACGGTTAGCGTTCAAAGGGAAACTGACAGAGACCTCAACCGAGCTCGAGCTCAGCATTCTATGCTCTGCATAGAAATGTTAACACTTTGTTCTCCGGGGCAGTTTAAAGGCTGGGGCTAACTGCACTTGTCAGAATACAGCAAGACTCCAATAGAAGAAACATAATTACTAAGGCGAATAATTTTTTCTTCTGTGATTTTGGTTGTTTAAATTCCCAAACAGGCCAGGGTAAGGTTTACAGGAAGATGCCCATGTGTTTTTTTTTTTTTTTACTTTCTATTTTAATCGCCCCCCCCCCCAGCTCCAATCTCCTCTGGAGCACCTAGGAGTCATCCTTCTGTGGACCGCCTCACCTGGTCAACCCTCCTTCACCCATGTAGCTGTGTTTTACCCCCCCACCGGCCGGGACGAGGTGGGGCCCCACACCCAAACTTCTTGTGCTGGTCGGGTGCCAGGAGGATGGCCGCAAATCGAGGGCAAGCTCTGGTGCTCCATCTCTGCTAGAGCTGGTAGGGCTTTCAAACAACATGAAGTCTTGCTGTACTCTGACAGTCTGCAGTTAGCCCCAGCCTTTAAACTGCCCCAGAGAGTATAGGGTTAATTTTCTATGCCGTGCATAGAACGTTGAGCTCGAGCTCGGTTGAGGTCTCTGTCTGCAGCACTTTGAAACCCAACCGCCAGATTCTTTACTCCGCCTCACTGAACAGTCGCTCCGGAGATTTCTCCTGCTCAGTTCAAAGTCTGTTAAAGTTGTTGGTTTTATTCCAAAATTATGTCCGCATTGTCGGTTCGTGCTCTGTCTGCGGTACCGTGAATACTTTAGTTTTTCTGTTTATTTGTGGAAACTGTAAAACTTGTATTTTCGATCGGTTAGGCTGAACTGATCCAATATATTGAACTCTTGTGTTTTTGTTTAGAGTGTGGTTACCGGTCTTTATTTGTTTTAAAAAAAAACACGTGTTTTTAACATTTTTTCCAGTACCCGTAACACGGTTAGAAATTGATAAGGGAGTCTTGCCTGATGGTTGCCGAAAAAAGGGTAAGTTTGGTTAGGTTGGCCATGTCCGAGAAACCCAAGGGGGGAAAAAAGGGCCCACTAGGTTTCAGCACTGCAGTGAGTGTGGGGAGGTTTTTGCTAAGGCCGATCCCCACGCCACCTGTGTTTGTCTGGGGTTTGACCACCTCAATACAGACTGCCAGATTTGTAAAAACTTTCCTAAGTCTACACTGGAGAAAAGATTAGGTAGACTTTGGGAAAAGGAGGCCAAGCAGTCCGCTGACCCGGATGGCCAGCCCGGTTCGGTTCCGACCCGAACCAGAAGAAGTGCCCTCTGACCAGGGCGATACTTCTTCAGGCAAGACGAGAGCTGATCCTGAGGGATCGGTTCTTACAAAAAGAAAATGCAGAGAAATCGACCTGTTCGGATCCAGAGGTTCATGTTCCGACCGCCAAGGAAATAGAGCGATTTCAGATTGTTGCTTCGTCCGGTTCCGACGGATCCGGCGCCTTTTGGCAAGGGTTCGGTCGGTTCAAGATTATACCCCTGAAGACTGTTATGAACCGGAGTTTGAAGAGGAGGGGGATTTTGAACATGATGGTGAAAGTCTGGATATGCCCGTGGAACCAGACATCTCCCCAGACAGACCTTCTGGTGTTTCTCCTCCTAGGCTCTCTCAGTCCCTTCCCCACTATCTTTTTTTTTTTTTAACAGAAAAGTGTCTGAAACCCTTCAGCTTCCTATGGAGGAGGCTGTGGAGGATCAAGAGGAGTCTGATTTTGTTGAAATGATGGACATCCCAGAGTCCAGGAGACTGTCTATTCCCCTTCATAAGTCCTTTGGGAAGCAGACACAAAAAAATCCAAAAGTCTCCTAATTCTGTACCTCCTGTTGACAGAAGGATGGACAAGAGGTGTATAGTTTATCAGGCTCAGATATGGATCTTTTCTACTAGCAATGCAGCCATGTTGGGGTAGTGCAGGCTGCAGCCTGTGACAGCGCAAATATTCCCTTGGCTTCACACCCCCCCCACCAGACAAAGACTCCAGGAAGATGGATGCCATGGCAAATAAACAGTACATGGCATCCTCCTTGGGACTCAGGCAGACAAACTATATGGCCTATATAGCCAGGTACCAGAAGTCCAGGTGGGACACTGTACTGGCACTGGCTAAACAGGCCTTCCCCCAGCTGGCCGAGGAGGTAGCTGCTGATGGAATTGAGGCATCAAAGGTACAATTTCATGCAGCTGTGGACTCCAATGATGTGTCATCAAGAGTCATGGCTACATCTGTGGCTCTTCGGAGGATGGCTTGGCTCAGATGTACTAGCCTCTCACAGGACACCCAGGCTAAGGCCATGGATTTCCTTGTGGTGGGTAATTCTCTGGGGAGCAGACAGAGAATTACATGAAGAAACTGGATGAGTACAGGACCAGTTATAGGAGTGCTCAGGCCAAGGAGAGGCAAGCAATTCCTCATAGGCAGCAATCTAGGGGCAGGGGAGGCCTTTTCCTAGACCTTTCTACCAAGCACAGGCCTCCTCTTTTTCACAGAGGAGGTTCTTCAGAGGGAGAGGCAGAAGGGGGATGAGCAGGGCTACATCCAGTCCTCAGCCGAAGGCCCCTGCCAAGCAGACACCCTGATGGGTCTGCCCGGGTCAACTCTCCTATCCCTGTAGGGGGCAGGCTGGCTTACTTTGTTCAGGACTGGATGTCTGTTACTTTAGATAAGTGGGTCCTGGAAGTAGTAAGCCAGGGACTGGTTCTCAGCTTCAAAAAATTTCTGAAGATGAGAGCCAGATCTTTTCCACCTGCAGGTCTCTCTGAAACCCTTGCCCTAGAGGCAGAGCTTTCATCTCTTCTGGCCTTAAGAGCCATATAGAGAGTTCCTACCCTACACCGGGGCAAAGGTCTGTACTCCAGGTACTTCCTTACCCCAAAAAAGACAGGGGAGTGGCGACCCATCCTAGATCTAAGATACCTGAATAAATATCTTTTAAAACCAAGGTTCAAGATGGTGACTCTGGGAGTAATTCTTCCTTCTCTAAGGCCAGGGGACTGGCTAGCCTTCCTGGACCTCAAAGATGCCTACTTTCACATCCCCATCAGGTGCTCGCACAGAAAGTACCTCAGGTTCAAGTTGCCCTCAGGCCATTATCAGTTCAAAGTAATGCCCTTTGGTCTAACATCAGCTCCAGGGGTTTTCACAAAGTGCCTGGCAGTAGTGGTTGCCTTTTTAAGAGGGCAAAAGATTTCCATTTTTTCACATCTGGATGACTGGCTCATAGTGGGTCAGTCTCCAGACCGAGTCAAGTCAGACCTGCAAGTGATCAAGCAAGTGCTTACTTTCCTAGGATTTCTTCTCAACCTCCCCAAGTCAGTTCTTGAACCAGGGCAGCTTCTTACCTTTATGGGGCAGAGCTAGATACTGTCAAAGCAAGAGTCTTTCTTCCCCTGGAAAGGGCAAGAGTTCTTACAAAACTGGCTTCTTCCTTCAGCTTTCAGGTGTCTCGACCAGCAAGGCATTTCCTTCAGCTCTTGAGCCACATGGCAGCTTCTACTGCAGTGGTCGAAGGGGCAAGATTCCAGATGAGGGACATTCAGTTCCTTCTGAGGGCATTTTGGTCCCAAAGGAAGGATCCTCTTACCAAACTGATTCCAGTAACTCGGACACTGATCCAAGCTCTTCAATGGTGGCAGGATCAGGACAATTTAAGGCAAGGGGTCCCATTTGTTACTCAGTCTCATTCGGTGGTCCTTACCACGGATGCTTCCCTTTTGGGGTGGGGAGCCCATCTGGGGGCTCTCACAGCCCTGGGACTATGGACCCATCAGGAATCCCTTCTTCATATCAATCTCCTGGAACTCAGGGCAGTTTTTCTGGCCTTGCAAGCTTTCTCTCAGTCAGTGCAGAACAAGGTGGTTCAGGTCAGAACAGACAACACCACCACGATGTGATAAATCAACAAGCAAGGAGGCACTCGGTCCACGACCTTGTGCACGGAAGTCATGAAATTGTGGTCCCTGTCTTATTCTCTGCAGACTTTTCTGATAGCAGTCCACCTTCCAGGGAAGGACACTGTGCTAGCAGATGCACTGAGCGGGATCTCCCAGGGCCATCACGAATGGTTCTTGGACCCTCTGGTGTTAAAAGTGATTTTTTCAAGGTGGGGCACTCCAGAGATAGATCTCTTTGCAGCCCCAGACAGTCACCAACTTCCTCTGTTTTGTTGCAGTCTTGGGCTCAGTCCCTCTGGATGCTCTGATGTTGAACCTGGAAGGGAAATTTCTCTATGCCTTCCTTCCGTTTCCTCTACTGTTCAAGATTCTGGTCAAAGTGAGGTCACAACTCTGCAAAGTGATTCTGATTGCTCCAGATTGGGCCAGGCAGCCCTGGTACCCCCTCTTACTATCCCTAGCAGTCCATCTTCCCCTGCCTCTTCCCAGGAATTACAACCTGTTAACCTCCTCTCAGGGGAGGATTTGGTACCCCAATCTTCGGTCCCTCAATCTCAAGGCATGGCTCTTGAAGAGGTAGAGTATGCAGATTTGCATCTGTCCCAAGGGGTTCTGTATATTCTCAAAGTCTCGCGAAAGCCTTCCACCAGAAAGACTTCTGACTCCAAATGGAAAAGATTCAGCATTTGGTGTTCCAAGAAGTATATATCTCCAGACACTGCCGAATTGCCTACAGTTCTGGATTATATGGTCAGTCTTAATGGTCTAGGCCTCAGACCAGCTACTCTCAAGGTACACATGTTAGCTGTTTCTGCTTTTCTGTCAATGGGAAAGCCTTCCTCACTGTCATCTCACCCTGTATTCTGTAAATTTTTCACTTTTCATACCAATCCTCCCTTTAGGGATCCTGCCCCTGCCTGGGAATTAAATGTTTGCATTGCTCAACTTATGCAACCCCCATTTGAACCTATGTCCTCAGCAGAGCTTAAGTACTTGACTTGGAAAACTGTGTTTTTGGTAGTCATTTCCTCTGCCAGACGTATCAGTGAATTGCAAGCCCTGTCAGTGGATCCTGATTTTATATCCTTTTGTAGAGATAAAGTGGTCCTTAGAACCAATAGGAGATCTTACTTCGAGAGGGCTCCCTGCAATGAAATGATACATATAGGACTGGCTGACAATGGCAGGACCCCCACAGTGAGAAAATTTTCTAGCTAACATGGCCCTGGCGAGGACTGGCCCGATCAGGTGACCGGCGTCAAGAGGCGTCAGTATAAAGGGGCAGTCCCGGACACCCGCCTTCCAGTTCTTTCCCGCCATTAGCTCGTGCAGCGCCTCGCGGTAAGTTCATGCTTAGTCAGCCCTGTTCTTTCGTCGGTTTTACCGAGATTTGTTCAAATTTTTTCTTCCTATCATCAGGTCATCGACGGTGTATGTTGTCCCCTACACCCTCCGAGCACAAAACAAGTGCAACTCGTGCGGCACCCAACTGCCACACAAAGACGGCCATTCCCTCTGCCTCTTCTGCCTAGGCCCCAACCACCCGGTCGACAAGTGTCCACATTGCCTTCACTTCAACGCTGCGACCAGCAGACGACTCCAACAGTCTCTGGAAGCCCATTTTCTAAAGAAAAAGATGTCTTCAATGGAAAAAGAATTGAAGAAGCTCAGGCAGGCATCGACTTCGCCAGAAGGGCATCGTAAAAAACGGGACAAGGAGAGGCACCGGGAGAAGGCCTCCTCCCACGCGACTCGGCCCGGAGTACGTGGCTCAAATATTTATCCTCTGGGGGACCGCCCGACAGCAGCCTCCAAGATTTTGGAGGCGTCGGCCCACCCATCTGGCTCGGGCCTTGCAGGCACCTCCAGACGAAGAGCCTCCGCCCCAGTTCTTCCGCGGGCTTAGCCTACAGTGCCAGGCTGACTCCCGCCAAGTCGGACGTGGCTCCTCCGGCGTACACGGGAAAGGTCGATGGGCGCCCGGCCCTTCAGAGGCGGCGCACGATATAGTCCCCCTCGAGACCAGACAGCTCCTCCTCCTCGGCCCGCCTCCGGCGAGGCCCCGTAAGATGGGCGCCCGGCTCCTCCGGCACCCGCGGGACCTAGCCCCTAAGCCTCACGTCGGCTCCCCGATGTCGCGGGCAATGGAACCTCTGGCGGACCCTCCACCCCGTCATACCAGTTCCCCGCAGCCTTCACTGCTGTCGGGGAGCCGAGGTCCCCCCAGCCTGACCTCGGGGACTTTTCCCCGTCAGCGTCGCGAGGATCTTACAACCTCCGTCAGACCTCCTCCTAGGGAACGGATCTGGCCAGCCCCCAGGCACGGCCTGCAGCGCGGTCCACCACCCGACCCTGCTCCCACGGGCCTCTCACTGTTGACCCGCCCATGGGGCCACCTTCCTGGGCCGCCTGCTTGACAGCTCCTCCGGCGCCGGTACACCCACCATCTTATCCGATGCCGTTGTGCCCAGGAGCGCAGTATCCAGCGCCGCAGTACCCGGCGCGGATTCCTCCGGCCGCGCGCGTACCCGATGCCTCAATACCCGGCACGGTTTTCCGCCGATCAGGTTTGGATACCGCGCACACGGATACAACCCGTATTCTTTTCCCCTCTCCTCCACCGCCCCCTGGCGCGGTGGATCTGCAGAGAACTCTGGCTTCCTGGTGGGCTGAGGCCAAGGCTCAGCTCACCAAGGAAATGAAACCGCCGCCCCACTCGCCCAGGCGGCACTCCCTCACGCCTCCGGACTCCAGGCCCTTCCCTCTGGATCCCGAGAGGGGCAGGACACGCATCAAGGGATCCCCCCCCAAGGAACCCGTTCCTCCCGCTAGCTGTGTTAGGGAGTCTTATTCTGCTTCTGATTCTTCAAACAACATGAAGTCTTGCTGTATTCTGACAAATTGCAGTGAGGTCCAACCTTCGAACTGCCCTGGAGATGAAAGAGTTAACTTTCCATGCCAGGCATGGAACGCTGAGCTCGAGCTCGGTTGAGAATCTGTCTGTTGCTGTTTGAACTCAAACCGTCAGATTCTTTACTCCACCTCACTGAACAGTCGTTCCGGAGATTTCTCCTTTGATCAGTTCAATTTGTCGGTTAAAGTACCGTCTTTCTCGGTTTTCGACCGAATTTAAGCCGTAACCTATCGGTTCAGTTTCTGTCTGTGGTATTAGTGAGTACTAGATAGGTTTATTTTTGTTAATTTTCTGTGTGGAACTTGTAAATGTGGGATCCGTTCGGTTTGAACCGATCAGGTTGTTTTAAAAATCTTTATTTCTGCTTTTAGAGTGTGGTTACCGGTTCTTATCGGTTCTAAAAAAGACGGATTTATTACATTTTTTTCCACGACCTGTAACACAGTCAGGAACCGATAAGGGTGTCTTGCCTGGCGGATTGCGAAAAAAGGGTAAGTTTTGGTTAGGACTGGCCATGTCTGAACAAACAAAACGGGCCCACTGGGTTTCAACACTGTAGTGTGTGTGGAAGTCTTTGCTAAGGCTGATCCCACACACCTGTGTTTATTGTCTGGGGTTTGACCACCTCGATTCAGACTGTAGATTTGCCAGGCTCCTCCAGCTACCCTGGAAAAAAGAGTTGGTAGGCTCAGGGAAGGGAGGCCAAAAAGGTCAGCTGACCCAGTTGGCCACCGGTTCGGTTCAACCCGAACCAGAAGGGAATGCCCTCTGACCAGGGTGAAACTTCTTGAGCAAAAGGAGAACCGATTCAAGGAGTCTGTTCGGTTAAGAGAACAAGAAGGATAAATCAGCGGTGCGGATCCAAAGTTCTTTCTCCGACCCGGCTGATGAAATAATAAGCGATAAAATTGTCAATCGCTATCCCCAGTTCCGGCCGAACCGGCACCATTAGGAAGGTGCTTGGTTTGGTCGGTTCCATGATTCGGATTATGATTTAGAGAAATTTTATGAACCAGAGGAGGAGGAAGGAGAGTATGAGGAAAGTGAATATGATTATGAAAGTCTGGATGTGCCCATTGACGGACATCTCCCCAGACAGACCTTCAGGAGTGTCTCCTCCTAGGCTTTCTGAGTCCCTTCCCATTTCATGTTTTACAAGAAAGTAACTGAAACTCTTCAGCTTCCTGTAAACTGTGGATGACCAGGAGGAGCCTGACTATGTTGAAATGATGGATATCCCAGAGTCCAGGGCTGTCTATTCCCTTCATAAGTCCTTTGAAACAGACATTAAGATTTTAGAGCTCTAATTCTGTACCTCCTGTGGATAAGAGAATGGACAAGAGGTATACTCTGTCAGGCTCAGATATGGAGTTCCTTACCCAACAATGCAGCCATGTTGGGGTGTAGTGCAGGCTGCAGCCTGTGACAAAACAAATATACCTTGGCCTCACACCCCAGATAAAGACTCCAGGAGGATTGATGCCATGGCAAAAAACAGTGCATGGCAGCATCCTTGGGACTCCAGAGCAGAGTGGTGTATGGCTATACGGCTGGGTATCCAGAAATCTAGATGGGACACTGTGTGGCCTTAGCTAAGCAGGTCGGCAGCTTGCCCGGGAGCTGGGCAGGTAACTGCAGGTAGTATTGAGGCATCCAGGGTGCATTCCATGCCAGTGGACTCAGTGATGTTTCATCTAGAGTCATGGCTACATCTGTGGCCCCGCATTAGGATAGCTTGGCTCAGTGTATAGCCTGTCAGGATACCCAGACCAAGGCCATGGATTTTCATGTGTGGGTAATTCTGTTGGGAGCAAACAGAACTACATGAAAATAGTGAGTACAGGACCACCAAAGTGCTCAGGCCAAGGAAAGGCAAGCCACTCCTCAGGGCAGGCTTTTCATAGGCCTTTCTGCAAGCAAGCCTCTCTTCTGCTTATGTAGGGGGTTCTTTAGAGAGAGGCAGATGAGGTACAAGCAGACTGTTCCACCCCTCAGCCTAAAGCCCCTAAACAGGCACCATGATGGGTTGCAAGCGTTCTCACTACAGTAGGGGCAGGCTGGCTTACTTTGTCCAGACTGGATGTCTTTAACATCAGACAAATGGGTCCTGGAAGTAGTAAACCGGGACTGGTTCTCAGCTTCAAAAAATTTCCAAAGATGAGAACCAGGTCTTTCCACCACCAAATCGTTCAGGCACTTGCCCTAGGGCAGAGGTCTGCCCTCTTGTCTCAGACTATATAAAGGTTCACCCACACAAAGGAAAGGATTGTACTCAGCTGCCTCACCCCAAAAGACAGGAGAATGGTGGCCCATCCTGGATCCCAGATATCTAAACAAGCACCTTTTAAAGCAAAGTTCAAAATGGTGACTCTGAGATAATTCTACCCTCTCTAAGGCCAGGGGACAGCTGTCTCCCTGGACCTCAGATACCTATTTCCATATTCTCTAAGAAACTCCCCAACAAAACACCTCAGGTTCAGGCTGCCCTCATGCCTACCAATTCAGGCAATGCCCTTCGACCACTCTGTCCAAGTGTTCCAAAATGCCTGGCAGTAGTTGCCTTCCTAGAAGGATTTCCATCTTCCATACCTAGACGACTGGCTCATAGTAGGCCAGTCCCACACACAAGTCAAGTTACATGCAGATAACTCACATGCTTACTCCTCTAAGTTCCTTGAATCTTTCAAAGTCAGTTTAAACCTGTACAGCTCCTCACCTTCATAGGCGCGAGGTAATACAGTAAGGCAAAGCCTTCCTTCCCTGGACAGGCAAGGATCCTTATTTCACTGGCCTCTTCATTTACCCTCGGTGTCTCGACCAACAGGCATTTCTACAGTTCCTGGGGCACAAAACAGCTTCAACAGTGGTGCAGGGAGCAAGATTTCAGATGAGGACATTCAGTTCCACTTGAGGACTTTGGTCTCGGAAAGGATGCTCTACAAAACTGATCTCAGTGGCCGAACCTGATCCAGGCATGGCAGTGGTGACAGGATCAGGACACTAAACAGAGTTCCTTGCCACTCAGTCACCCTCTAATCCCGCCCCAGTGCCTCCCTCTTGGGATGAGGGGCTCTTGGGAAACTGACCACCCAGGATATAGTCCTCAGGAATCTAGCTACATCAATCTATGAGAACTCAGGCAGTGTTTCAAGCACTTCAGGTTTTTCAGTGAGCACAACAAAGTAGTTCAATCCAGGACAACAGTACCACCACAATGGTATATCAACAAACAGGGCACCGATCTGGCCTGTGCACAGAGAGCAATAAGTTATGGTCTCTGGCCTATTCCCTGAACACCTCTCTTACAACAGTACCTCCCAGGCAAGGACAATGTATGGCAGATGCTCTTAGCAGGATATCTAAGGCCATCAGATGGTCCCTGGATCTGGTTTTGAAGGTGATCTTCTCCAGATGGGGCACACAGATAATCTTTTGCAGCCCCAGACAATCACCAATCCCCTTTTTGCAGGCCCCAGTGGGCTCAGTCCCCTGGATGCCTAATTCTCAATTGGAAGAGATCTCTGTGCCTTTCCCCCTTCTCTCCTGTTCAAGGTGTTAGTCAAATCAGGTCTCAACCCTGCAAGGTGATTCTGATTGCTCAGACTGGGCCAGACAGCCTGGTACCTCTCCTGTCATAGCAGTCCACTTTCCCTGTTTCTTCCCAGAATTACAACCTGTTAACCTGTGCTCAGGGAGGTTTGGTATCGAATCTCAAATCTCTCAATCTCAAAACTGGCTCTTCAAGAGTTAGAATTTGCTGATTACACCTCTCTCAGGTGTTGGATATCCTAAGGCTGGGAAGCCTTCACAAGCAACTCCAAATGGAAGATTCTCCGCAAAGTGCTCTAGGAAGCATATTTCCCAGGAGTCTGTAGCCCCACAGTCCTTGACTATGGTTCATCTTAATAACTGGGACTCAGACCAGCTACACTAAGGTCATCTGGCAGCTGTTTCTGCTTTCCTTTCACAGGTAGCCTTCTTCCTTTCAGCTCATCCTGTATTCTCTAAGTTTTCGAGATTGCTTCATCCAATCCACTATTCAAGGACCCTGCCCTATTTGGGACCTTAATGTTTGTTACTCAGCTCATGCAACCCCTTTAAGTTTGTCGTCAGCAGAGCTTAAGTATGACTTGGAAAACTGTTTTCTTAGTGGCTATCACTTCTACCAGGTGCATAAGCGAGTTACAGCCTGTCAGTGGAGCGATTTTATCTCTTTCCATAGAGATAAGGTGGTCCTCAGGACTAACAGAGTTTTACCTAAGGCGGTTTCAGACTTCACCTTAACCAGTCTGTCTCTTCTGTTTTCTTCACTGACCATTCCTCCTCTGGTGAGACGAGACTGCACAGTTTGGATGTGAAAGGGCCTTAGCTACTACGAAATGCCAAGGTCGCTTTGACTCCCTCAACTGTTCCTCCTTATGGTGAGGTTGGTAAGAAAACCTGCCATAAAGATCCATTGATAGGTGGTTGTCTCTGCATTCAATTTGTTATAAAAACTAGGTAGGACTCCCTCACGGGGGCTCACTCTACAGAGGTACAGCTGCTTCCTGGCTGCCACAGGGATATTCTATCTTAGAGATATGTCAAGCAGCTACCTGGAACACAGTTCACCTTTTACAAACATACCTCTGGACATCCGGCTAGGTGATGCTCGGTTTAACACAGTGCTTCAGGCCTATTTCTAGGTAGGTTCTGTCCCTCCTCCATGGAGGTACTGCTTGGTAGTCTGCAGTTTGTCAGAACCAGCAAGACTTCATGTTGTTTGAAGAAAAATTACTCACCTTAATAATGTTGCTTCTAATGAGTCTTGCATATTCTAACCTCCACGCCCCCCTCAGAACCTTTGTTTGGGATGGGTTGGCAGTACCAATGTTAGCCTCTGGTAGTGCCCACCTTTTTATTATCCCTCTACTTTGGGTGATGGGTGTTGTTTCATTTTGGGTTTCCTGACTTGAGTCTTTGTTTTAGGACAAAAATCTGTTTATTGTGTAATTGGCTGGGTAGGTTTACAACTTCCACACAGGACACTCAGTGAGTTTGGCTCATAAGATCTGACGGTTTGAGGTCAAACAGCAACAGACAGAGTCTCACCACCTCGAGCTCAGCGTTCATACCAGCGGAAGTTAACACTTTCATCTCGGGCAGTTCAAGGTTGGACCTCTGCAATTTGTCAGATCAGCAAGACTCAGTGAAGAAACAACATTGAAGGTGAGTCATTTTTCTTCTTCTCCCCCCTCGGATTCCTCCGCGGATACTCGAGAGGCAACAAAACTCGTTCTCCATCAAGCCCGGCCAAGGACCCCACAATCTCCTCGGAGGACCTTCCTTCACAGGTGCTCAGAAAAATCCAGGAAGAACATCAGTGGCTCCTTGGAACCCGATCCTCAGCCCGGTCAAACTTGCCGAACATCTGGACCTGCTAACAGCTCCTACTAGTACCACCTGGATCGAACCTCCGCCCACCTTGTTTCCACTATTTGGAAACAATAAACTCTAGCCCTTCTAGGAAGTCTAACAGGCTGCCACCAGGCTCCTGGGGGTGTAAATTTTTGGACTCTCACCCCCCATGATTCGGTCTAATTTGGCGCTGCTCACCGCCGATCAAGCGCACCCAAAACATCTAGCTCGTCTCCTCGGATAAGGAATCTCGCCTCCTGGACCAGCATGGAAGGAAAATCGCCTCTTCCACCAGAATTGGGCCCTGAATTATGTTGCTCATATGGGGATTGAAGGCCATCCCTCCCAGGCGGAATCTAAGATCGCTCGCACGCCGAGGTCAAGCAGGAGTTACTGATTTAATCCGTTCTGCCGTTCAACCATCGTCACATTCTGCGGGCGACATCGATACTGTGGACACCCGGTGGAGCTCCGCTTCGCGTGAGTTTACGGCGTCATGCCGCCTCGGCGTGTCAGGTTTGGTCCGAGTGCAATCCGATCCGGAAGCACCCTCAGGGGGGGTGCTTTCGGTGGTGATGTCAAGGACATCATCACCGACTTTAGAAGGGCTCTGAAATCTGATTCCATATACCATCCCTCCACCCAGCGTATGTACCGCAGAGCCGGCCCTGGCGAAACCCCAAGGAAGGCAGGCCACTAACGTCAGGCCCCCAGCGGGCCCCTCTGCCCAAAAAGCAGCAGGTGCCCCAGCTGTGGCGCTACACCACCTGACTCCTCCCTCTCCCACCGCCTCCGCACCGGAGAACCCGGTGGGAAGGTTCTCCCTCCACCTTCCGGGTTGGAGAGGATAACAGCAGTTCATGGGTGTTCAGATTATCATGGAGGGCCTCTGCCAAGTTCTGAGAACCCCCACACCTCTGAAGTCCTACAGGGACTATCTTCCTTTGGTCCAGGAAAATCTGCCCTCCTTCTGAAGCAGGCCTAGAGCCCATTCCCCTCACCTTCAGGGGGGCGGGTTACTACTCCCATTTCTTTGGTCCCAAGAGGAGGATCTCAGACATCCTCGATCTCGCTCTTTGAACTACGAGGAATACAAAGGTTCAAGTGCTCCTAGACTCTTGCCCCTCCCCGGCGGGTCAATGGCTTTGTCGCTGGATATGCAGGATGCTTATCTGCATCCCATTCACCTTCTCACAGATGCCTTAACTTTGCTTTCAGGACCATTACAGTTCGGGCACTCCCGTTTGGTCTTTCCTCGGCGAGTTTTGCAAATGTCTGGCTGGTAGCGGCCCTGCGTATGATGGGAGTTCAGGTGTTCCTTACCTGGACGATTGGCTCCTGCGGCTCGTCAGGAGGGCACCACATTTCAAACAACATGAAGTCTTGCTATGAAAACATGCAGTATAACCCCCAGGTTAGAACTGCTCCGGAGGTGAAAAGTTAACTTTCCATACGGGCATGTGGAATCTTAATATGAAACTCGGTTGAACACTCTCTGTCCTGTTGAAGCAAACCCAAACTGTCAGATTCTTACTCCGCCTCACTGAACAGTAACCCGGAGATTCCTCCTGCTGTCGGTTCGTTTATCGGTTTTAGTACAATTCTCAGTTTGTTTACGAAATTTAACATAATCCTCGGTTCAACTCTGTCTGTGGTATTATAAGTAATAGATAGACTGTTATTTTCTTCTGTGTGGAAATTATAGCGTCTTTTCGGTTGGTTTGAACCGATCAGATGGGTTTAAAACCTTCTAGTCCTTTGATGCGGTTCCCGGTTCTTATAGTTCTAAAACGGATTTTATTCGGTTTCCACACCCATGACATGGTTGGGAACACGATAAGAGTCTTCCTGGTGGATTGCCATTAACGGGCAAGTTTTGGTTAGGCTAGCACTATGTCGAAACCCAAAACCGGACCCACTGGCTCAGCACTTTCATGGCCTCTGTGGGAAGCCTTTGCTGGGCTGACCCACACACCACTGCGTTTATTGTCTGGGGTTTGACCACCACCTCATGCAGACTGCCAGATTTGTAAATTTTCCTGCTGCCACGTGGAAAAGGTTGGGAGGCTCAGGAAAGGAGGCCAAAAGTCCGCTGACCCGGATGGCCAGCCTGGTTGGTTCAACCGAACCTGAGGAAAACCCCTGACCAGGCGATGCTTCCTTGAGCCGTGAAGAGCCAGCTCTGAGGCAGTTCAACTAAAAGGCTAGAGGTCAGCTAGTTTGGGGCCAAAGTTCTTTCTCAACAGGATAGCCAAAGCTATTCAGGTCTCAGTCTCTTTCCCCAGTTCCATGAACCGGCACCATAAGGAAGCGCCCGGTTGGTCAGTTCCCCAGTTCAAGATTATGATTTTGAGATTTTATGAACCGGTGAAGGGAAGGAAGTCGAGGAGAGTGAGTGTGATTTTGAAAGTCTGGATGTTAATGAACGGACATCTCTCAGACAGACCCTCAGATATCTCCCAAACTATCTGGACCCCCTTCTCATTTTGTTTTACAGAAAGTTGCTGACACTCTGCAACTCCTGTTGAAAGCTGTTGATGACCAGAAGAGCCTGATTTTTGTGGAAATATGGATATTCCAGAGTCTGAGACTGTCTATTCCTTGCATAAATCTTTTAGAAACAGACAGTAAAATTCTGAAACTCCTGTATCCTCCTGTGGATAAAGGATGGACAGAGGTATGCTTTATCAGGCTCACATCTGAGTTCTATCACAGCAACCATGTGGGGAGTGAGTAGGCTGCAGCCTGACAAACTAATATTCTCTACCTCTCACCCTCCTGAAAAGTTCAGGAGGATGGATGCCATGGCAAGCAGTACATGGCAGCATCTTTGGGACTCAGACAGGCAAATTATGGCTTACGCAGCTGGGTACCAAATCAGGTGGGATACTGTACCAGCCCTGGCAAACAGGCCCTGACAGCTTGCCAGGGCTGGGCAGGTGGCTGCAGATGGCAATGAGGCATCAAGGTGCAATTTCATGCTGCTGTGACTCTAATGATGTTTCATCAAAGTCATAGCCATCTGTGTCTCTTAACAGAATGGCCTGGCTCAGATGTACTGCCTGTCACAGGATACTCAGTCTAAGGCTATGGATTTTCCTGTTGTGGGAAATTCTCTGTTTGAGAGCAGACAGAGAATTATCTGAGAAAATGGATGATAGGACCACCTATAGGAGACAGGCCAAGAAAGGCAAGTCCTCCTCAAGGCAACATGTCCAGGTGCAGGGGCAGGCCTTTTCATAAACCGTTTGCAAGCAGGCCTCCTCTTCTGCTTATGCCCAGAGGGTTCTTTAGAGAGAGGCAGAGGCTCTAGTAAATATACTACCCCTCAACCCAAAGCCCCTACAAACAGGCTCCTGATGGGTAACCAGGCCAGTCTCACTACGGTAGAGGCAGGCTGGCTTACTTTGTCCAGGACTGAGTCTTTAACATCAGACAAGTGGGTCCTGGGTAGTAAGCAGGGACTATTCTCAACTAAAAAATTTCGAAGATGAGAGCAGGTCTTCACCTGCAAACCCATCAGAAACTTGCCCTGGAGAAGTTTCTTCCCTCTGGCTCTCAGGCCGTGGAAAGGATACCCATACACCAGGGCAAGGTTGTACTCAGGTACCTTACCCCAAAAAAGACAGAAATGGCGGCCCATCCTGGATCTCGGTATCTAAACAGCACCTTTTGAGCAAAGTTCAATAGGCCCTGAGTTATTTTACCCTCTCCAAGGCCAGGGACTGGCTGTCCCTGGACCTCAAGGATGCCTACCATGTTCTCATCAGGCTCCATCAAAAGTACCTCAGATTCAACCACCTGGGCCATTACCAGTTCAAACCATGCCCTTCACCTCACCACCCAACAAGTATTCACAAAATACCTGTAGCAGTTGCTCATTAAGAAAAAAGGTGCCATCTCCTTATCTGGACGACTGGCTCATTGTGGCCATCTCAAGAACAAATCAACTACATTTACAAGTAACCCAGCTACTTGCATCTAGGTTTCCTTCTCAATCTTCAAAGTCAGTTTGGAGCCTGTCCAGCTCTCACTATAGGGCAGAGACTGAACACAAAAAGCCAGACCCTTCCTTCCTCTGGAAGAGCAAGGACCCTCGTGTCTAGCTCCTCTTTCACCCTGCAGGTCTCTCGACCAGCAAGGCATTTCTACAGCTCCTGGGGCATGGCTGCTTCTACAGCAGTGGTGCAGGGGCGAGATTTCAGATGAGGACATTCAGTTCCATTTGAGCCTTTTGGTCTCAAGACAGATCCTAACCAAATTGTTTCAGTGGCTAGAACCCTGATCAGGCCTTCAGTGGTGGCAGGATCAGACATCAGAACACGGGGTTCCCTGCACAGTCTCATTCCTTGACCGTACTATAGATGCATCCCTCTTGGGTGGGGAGCTCACATGGCGACCTTTCACCCAAGGCTGTGGTCCCCTCAGGATCTCTGCCACATCAAGCAGCTAGAGCACACACCTAACACTCAGGTTTTCCACATCTGTCCAGAACAAGGTTCAGGTCAGAACAGCCAACTACAATGTGGTACACAGCAGCAAACAAGGGGCACTCAGTCTATGGCCTTGTGCACGAGCAATGAGTTATGGTCTCTGACGATCTCTGAACGCCTCCCTGCAGCAGTTCTCCCAGGCAAGGACAATGTCCAAGCGGATGCTCTCAACAAGTTCCCCAGGGCCATCACGAATGGGCACTGGATCCCTAGTACTGGGTAATGTTGCCAGATGGGCACCAACAAATGATCTTTGCAGCCCCAGACAATCCCACTTCCCTTTTTGCTGAGGCCGGGCTCAGTCCTCTGGATGCCTTCCTCCTCAGTTGGAAGGAGTTTCTCTGCTTTTCCCCCTTCCTCTTCTTTTCAAAGTGCTAGTCAGATCAGATCTCAATCCTGCAAGACATCCTGGTGCTCCAGATTGAGCCAGGCAGCCCTGGTACCCTCCTCATGTCCTTAACAGTCCACCTCTATATCTTCCCAGAATCACAACCTGTTAACCTGTGCAGGGAATGTTTGGTATCGAACTCAAATCTCTCAATCTCAAGGCTTGGGTCTTGAAGGTTGATTTGCTGACCTACACCTTTCTCAAGGTGTATTAGCTATCTTGAACTCAAGGAAGCCTTCACAGGCTACCTAATTCAAAATGGAAGAGATTTTCCATATGGTGTGCTGGCAAACATATTTCCCAGAATCTGCTGGTGTGCCCAATCCTGGATTATTTGGTGCATTTGAATTCCTTGGGACTGGACAGCTACCTAAAGTACCTTGACATGTGTCTCTCTTCTTGTCACAGGTAAGCCTCTTCTTTATCAACTCACCCACTATTTCAAGTTTTTTAAAGGTTGCTTCACAACCCAGTTCAAGACACTACCCTGCTTGGGATCTAATATTTACCGCTCAACATACAACCCCTTTTGACCATTGTCTTCAACAGGCAAGTACTTGACAGAAACTGTTTCAGTAGCCATCACCTCTGCCAGAAGCATAAGTGAGCTACAAGCCTTGTCAGTGGGCCTGATTTTCTCCTTTCATGAGATAAGGTGGTCCTCAGACTAACAGTTTTGCCTAAGGTGGTTCAGACTTTCACCTTAATCATACATGTCTTCCTGTGTACTTCACTGACCATTCCTCCTCTGGTGAGAGGAGATTGCACAGTTAGATGTCAAAAAGCCTTAGTTACTATAAAACGCACCAAGGTCACAGGTTCAAATCCTCATTGTTCTCATGGCGAGGTTGATAGAAACCTGCCACTAAAGATCCATTAGGTGGATTTCTTGTATCAATTCTGTTAAAAAACTGGGTAGTTCCTCCTCAACTGAGGGCTCACTCTACCAAGAGGGTACAGCTGCGTCTCTGGCTGCTGCCAGGGACATTCCTATCTAGAGATATGTCAAAGCAGCTACCTGGAAAGAACAGTTCACACTTTTACTAGCATTACTCATGGACATCCAGGCTAAGGTGATGCTGTTAACACACTGTGCTTGAGCCTATTTCCCAAGTGGTTCTGTCCCTCCTCCATGGAGTACTGCTGTGTAATCTGCATATGTCATAATATAGCAAGACTTCATGTTGTTTGAAGAAAAATTACTCACCTTAATATGATGTTTCTTCTAATGGAGTCTTATATATTATAAACAACCTGCCCTCTCAGACCTCTGTTTTGGGATGTGGGTGGGCAGTGCAATGTGGCATACTTTGATGCCCACTTTTCACCCTTCTAGGTGCTTAGGTATTATTAATTTTCCTTCTTGAATCCCCGACTTGAGTCTTTGTTTTGGGATCAAGAACAAGAATGTTTGTAGTTAGTAGCCAGTGGATGGCAGGTTTATAACTTCCCAGAACCTTAATGAGTTTTTGCTCGTAAAGATCTGACAGTTTAGTTTGAGCTTCAACAGACAGAGTGTTCAACGAGCTCGCGCTCAAAATTCCATACCCTGCATGGAAGTTAACTCTTTCACCTCAACAGTTCTAACCTGGGGTTATACTGCATATGTCATAATATATAGACTCATTAGAAGAAACAACATTACTAGGTGGTAATTTTCTTTCATCCCTCACCCAGCAGGTTTAAACACCTGAGGATTACCATCAACCATTCCAAGTCTCATCGGATCCCTCCAGGACTACAGTTTATCGGGGCTAACAGAAATCTGACGGTAGCAAGTCCTTCTTGCCCCGGACAGGCAGCCTCTTTTCAGTCTGAATTTCCTGCTGCTAGAATGCAGGAAGGTTCGGCGGTCGGTTCTCTGTCTCCTGTGGCTCATGGTAGCGCCATCTGATAATTCCCACTCGGCTCACATGAGGATTTCTCAGTGGACTCTTAGCTCAATGGGATCAACTGGTGACGACCTGATCATCCCTTCTGATCTCCTCGCCGATGCTCGAGACTTGCAATGGTGGATGGTTAGAGAGAACCTGTTTCAGGGAACCCTTCTTTCATCTTCTCCCAGACTCTGACTACAGATGCATCAGGCGGTTGAGAGCCATCTGGGTCCTCACGAACCAAGTTATGGTCCAGATTGGAGCTAACTCTCCAAATCAATATGATAGAGCTTCAAGCTACTTATGCTCTCCAAGCCTTCACCAGACATTCTTCCACGTCACCTAGCAGTCAGCCGGACAACGTAATAATTACGGTACATCAACAAACGGGAGGACTCGATCCTACCTGCTATGCAGAAACAATGAGGTTTGAGACTAAATCAACACAACCTTCACCTCACAGGGTTCATGTTCAAGAATCGACGGTACCTGGCAGACCAAATAATCGCTCTCTGCCCTGCCACATGGTGAGAGTTAGACAAGGTGCTAAATCATCTTCCACCTTTGGGGACTCCACAGAGTAGACGTGCGCCTCTTCCCAAAACAAAAACTTCAACTTTTGCTCGCTCGTTTCCAGAGAAAACTCTCAGGACGCTCTGTCTCTAAGCTGAAGGGCAGATTCATCTATGCTTTCCCCAATTCACTGGTCCTCATGCATGGAAACTATCAACTGAAGGAGTGAGAATGATTCTGATCCTCCTTTGTAATAACAAATTTGGTTCTCTACTACAGCAATACTCAAGTTCCTCCTTCCTTTATCTAAAGGTTTACGCCCAGGATCAGTGGTCCTGGTCCATCAGGACTCAGTCCCTGCAACTCCATACATGGCTCCTGCAGACCTAGCTCAATCCCCTGGTGTCTCTCAAAGGTGGCAGAGATTTTGGTGGAAGCTGAAACCCTCACTAGGTCCGCCACGAAATGGAAGAGATTTTCTGTTGGGCCGCCTCTAGGACGTGGGCCTTTCTCCTGTTCAGTGGCCATTTTGCTGGAATATTTCGTCACCTTTTGACCTGGGTCTCAGTCATTCCACTCAGAAACACCACGGCTGCTATCTCAGCGTACCATGTTCCTTCATGAGTAAAGCATTGCCCAATGGGGCTCTAAGACCTTTCTTAGAGGTCCTTCAGGAGCCCCATCAAACTCCTGCTCCCCCTTGGGACTTGAACTTTGTTCTAGAAACACCTTCAAACACCATGAGTCTTATATTAGGACTTACGGTTAGCCACTGCACTTGAACTGCCGGAGAGGAAGGTTAACTCAGAAAATCCCCTAAAGCCAACCAGTAGCTATGCAAAAACTCTATCTGGGCAGTTTCAAATGAAACTGTCATTTTCTGAGACATGGATATGTTCATCACTCATTGGCAGTATCCTTGCGCTTTAAATCTTGCGGAAGGTCTTTAAACACTCCTCCCACCCACCGGGTGTATATCTCGGCTCCGCCCCATGGCCTTGAATCTTCCTTACCGCTTGGAAGCTCAGGTTCCCTCCTTAGCAGCTCTGGGCTACGGCTGATTCTATTTCTCCGTTTGCGGATTTAAAATAAAATTTTGCAAGACTTCAGTCTTCTATCCCTCACGACTCGATGGACAATCGACTCGGTTCGGAGATGCCCATGCGGGTGAAAGATATCAGACGGATCCTCACTCACGTGTATACTGCTTGGGCCTTGGCACGACCGCGGGCTTGCGACCTGTGCTCATCTTTCTCGGCCTAAAGCCCTCGAAACCGTGCTGCCGATTGCAACCAGGCCGTCGAGCGTTTCCCTCGGTGAAGTCAAGGAGGCCCGTTGGCGGTATCCGGCCGGGCCTCGACGGATCAACTCGGCGGATGGTCGCCCTCGAAAGGCGTGAGCAATATCTTCCTCGACGGCATTATCCGCTCTCCAGGTTCTTCCTACGGCTTCTTTAAGGCTTTGTCTGGCCCTCTCCACTAAGGAAGACCTGCGTCCTGGACCTTATTCGGTCAAAAAGAGGACAGGGTAAATCCTCGTCGGCGCTCTTAGAGGCGGAAAGGTCCCTCTCCCGGGCCGTCGACCGTCGGCTTGATCGACCGCTCGGCTTGAACTGGCCTCAGATGTCCCGTCAGGTCAGTTGGCAGAGACTCCACGATGAAGTCGATTTTTCGACCATTAGACAGGCATGTCGCAACGAGCCGAATTCTCCTCCCGGTTCCCAGGAGGTTGAGGATCCGGGCTCGCCTGCCTCGGTTCGAGCCACCGGATGGATCATCCGGCGGAAAGTGCGGTTCCGGCCGACACCCCCGCACCGACCTCGGAAATTCCGGGACTCGGTCTCGGTCCGGACCTCTTAGCGGTCAACCGATCCCACCGTCATGAGCGGTGGTCTCGATTCGCACAGTGGCGGCATCGCCCTCGTCTAATCCTCCTCACCGGGGAAGCCCGGCGTAAATGCGTCGGCCATGCGAGCCTTATGTTGCAACAGCTCCTCCTGGCGGGGAGGCCGCTCCGTGTGCGGCCATTAGTAACTGTCGGGCAGCCGACACAACCCTCGACATCGAGGCCTATACCAGGCGATTTGTTCGGCCGACCAGCTGCTCCACCGATTCCGGTGGAACCTCGCCCTCCACAGCCACCAATTGGGAGGCTCCGACCAAAGGATTCTCGGTCGGCTAAGGGTTTCCCATCACTGTCAGTTACCTCACGCACGACCCGACCTCGGCGGGTGAAGGGTGGCTCAGGCCAGGGCAGCTCTTGAGGACTCTTCCGAGTCGAGATGATTCCTCCTTCTTCTCCAGCGTGGACGGTCTTCGGAGGTCAGTCAATGATAGCCGTCGTCTTCCACGGACTACCGGCTCATCTCGGTCTACCGGGATGGGCCAGACCGTTCAAGCAGGCAGGTATCCCCGCGGAATTCTGGACGAAGTCCTCCGGCCAGGCCTTTCGGTGGCGAGGCCATAGTGGGTCGGCACTGGAACTGTGGCGCCCTGCTTCCTGCCCTCGCCTTGGCCAGGATGGCCAGGAAGTATCGGTCCCACGGTTCCTTGTCGGTTTTGAACACCCTCTGCTGAGGGTTGGTTACCGGTTTAAGCGCGCCCGGTGCGCCAAGAGATGTGGACAAACCTCCTGACAAAGGAGTCAAAGTGGACTATATCGAGCAAAAGTCTCACTCGTCCTCTCTCGGCCTTCGTCAGGCCAGTTGAACCGTCCTCATGGCACATTTTCTCACGCCTGTTGGGCTCCTGGTGAGTCATCCCTCATCTTCCCCCGATCTGCGACTACAGTTAAAAGGTGCGGGACAGGGCAGGAAACGGTGACAACAGCTCAGACTGCTTTGAATGGGGACTCATGTGCCAGATCGGTGCGGCCACAGTGGCTATCGTCGGCCCGGGCTTGTGAGGATATCACCTTTACCCGGATACCCAGAAGTTGGGCGGATGTTCCTTCAGGGACTGACCTCTTGACCCTGGGTGGAAGGTCACCTGCAGAGATCGAGAGTCAATGCCACCTTGGACTCGGTCTTCCGCTCAGAAGGACAAGGCACCAACCACAGCCTAAGCCCTTTAGTCCTTCTGTACCCCGGCCCCGCCCAACAACGTCAGGAGGCCAGCCGACCTTGGCATCCCGAACCCAAACCATGACTTCCTCTAACAGGAGGCAGGGGAGGGAAAGGGCCCAGGAGGTCCCTCGGCGGTCCTCCTCCAAGCCTGCTGATGACGGGCTGAGGGGTCGCCCCATCCCGTCCTTACCTAGATCCCCCGAGAGAGCCAGCTCCAGCACTTCCGTTCCCCTGGTCGCTGTTACCACGGACAGGTGGGTCGCAGAGTGGTGGGAAGAAGCCTGCCTCTGGAATTGAGCAGGCACCACCCTTCAGGCAATCGCCCTCGAAACAAAATCCCAGCCTCACTGGCGGCTCGTCGCGACATCGCTCTCCTCCTCAGAGGTGGTAAGAAGGTGGACCCTCCTTCGACCCAGGGTTTGTGTCAGGTACTTCCTGGTTCAGAAAGCAGACGGGGGCCGGCCCAATCTCGACCTACCACCTAACAAGTTCCTAGGTCTGACCTTCAGGATGGTCACTCTGGCTCAGGTGTCACCATCCTTGGGCACGAATGTGGCTGCTCTGGACTTGCAGGGCGTTTTCACGTCCTATCCGTCCGTCTCTTGAGATTCCCTTCGCTTCCGGCGGAGATCCTCTTGATTCAAGCCATGCCCTTGTTGTCTCCAGCTCAGGGTCTTCACCAATGCATGGCAGTGGTGACAGCATTCCCTCTCGGCGCGAGGTCAGGTGTACTACCTGGACGTCTGGCGATAGCAGCTCACTCAGGAGGCGGGTGGTCAGAGTCCAGCCCTCCAGGTCTGCTCTCAACTGGGCCTCGCATCAGCGAGGCCAAGTCCAGACCTAGAGCCGAAGCAAGGTGATTCTATTCGTAGGCGCAACTCGACTCTCTTCGAGCCAGAGCGCGGCTCCCGGCCAGTTGAGGCCGAGGTTCTTCCTCCTTTTCGATCATTTCTGGTTGAACAATTCGCCCTGCCGGGACTTCCTCGCCTCCTGGGTCTCATAGCGGCCTGCACCAGCGTGGTCGTTGGGCCCTGGACATCCGTCCTTCAGTGGGGACTGGCCAGCCAGTGGTCTGGCCTGCGATCCTTGGACCAGCTTGTGCCGGTGCAGGGGATGGGCAGCTCTCCAGTGGTGGACGTTCCAGATATTTGGAGGCATCCATTAAATCCGCCCGGCCGGTCTCTCTATCGACGATGCCTCTCTGATGGGTTGGGGTGCCATCTAGAGAACACAGACTCATGGCCTCTGGTCCCGGGAGTCGATGCCACATCAACCTGCTGGGCTCAAGCGGTCCGCCTAGCTCTCGCCTTTGCTCGTTCCTCCGGGGTCAAGTAGTCGAGTCAGGCGGACAACACCCGACATACTATCTGAACCCCCCGAGGCGGGGCCGCGCCATGCTTCATGCAAAAGCTCTCCGCATTTGTCCTCGTCGCAGCCTGGATCTCCTAGCCATTCCGTGGGGGCCTCCAACACCAGCGATGCTAGGCGGATAGGGCTGCATCCCACGGTCTCTCCTGCGGTGTACAGCATCAATTCTCCCTTTGGGGCACACCTCAGGTGGACCTGTTGCCTCATGGAGGCAGCTGGTCTGTTCCATGCCGCCCCCCTCAACGGGCTCGCTGCAGGGATGCCTTCGGGGTGGACCCGGGCCTCTTTCACGCCTTTCCCCATTTCGCCACAAAAGTGCTTCTGGCGAGGAGGGACAAGGCGCAGGTGATTCTGATAGCCCAGACTGGCCTCGCCAGTTCTGGTACAGATCTCTCAGTCTCAGCTCCAGGACTCGGCTCAGCTCGCCCGGACCTGCTCTCTCAATCAGGGAAGGTTTCCATCCGGACTGTCCTGCACCTGACCTGGTTCCTGGCGGCTAGGTTCAGGCCTTAGGTCTTTCGACAGGTCTCAATGTAGATAGGCGTCCCATAGAAGTCGAAAAAATGTATGCCTTCAAATGAAAGTTTTCCAATTGTCAGAAACAAGAGCGGATCCTTCCTCCTGTTCATGGCAAGCATCTTGGACTATTTATGGTCCTGACTAAAGGAGCTTGAGAGTCGGCGACCTAAAGAATTGCACCCTGGCAGCCATCTCTGCTTACCGGGCGGGCAGGAAGCAGTGATGGCGCCAGGAGAAAGGTGGTCTGGCGGCTTTTTCAAAGGCATAGACCAGCTGCCTCAGTCAAGAACCCCCTCCGTGGGATCTACTGCTAGTACTGGCAAAACTCATGGGCAAGCCATTCGAACCTATGCACAGGTGTGCTCTCCTCTCACTATCGTGGAGGCCGCCTTCTTGGTGGCTATCACGTCATTGAGAAGGATGCCTGGGAGAGCTCCAGGCGCTTTTTCCATCGAGTCTGCCACCTGGTCTTCCCACAGGACAGGTTGTCCTCACTTCCACCGAAATTCCTTCGAAGGTGGTGTGGAGTTTCACATAAACAGGTATTGACTCTGCGGTGTTCTACCCCAATCACACCTCGGAGGCCGAATAGGCTCCATACTCTGGACTAGAGAGCGCTTATTAAAGAGCTGGCTGAAAGTCGAGAGAGGTTCGCCAGCTATTTATGCCTACGCTGGAAGCCGCATCTGGCAGACCACAGCCAAGTAGACGATAAGCAGATAGGCAACCTCTGCATAGATCTCTTTATAAGTTAGCAGACATGGAGCCTCCCAGAGGATAAGGCTCATTCTACCGCCATACTGCTGCAACAGCTGCTTCAGGGCGTCCTATCCAGAAATCTGAGACTGCTACCTGAAGTCAGCAAACCTTCATTACCCACTACCACATCGACCTTGAGTCACGCCCGGGATGCTGGTTTTGGGGCCTCAGTTCTCAGTCTCTTCCCAAGTAAGTATATGGGGGTGTCGTCTTGCTCCCTCCCGGAGAACTGCTAGTCTGCCAACCAGTGTGGATGAACAACATCCATGTCCCTGAAATACAGGTTACTCACCTGTAACAGGAGTTCTAGGAATGGTATATATTGTTCATCCCTGACCCTCGACCTCCGGCTGACGCTGAAACTGGCGGGCAGATCTGGCGTCATGGGGCGGGCCGAGAGTTACCACCGAATGGGTGGGAGAACAACGAAGACCTTCCGGCAAGATTGAAGCGGCAGGATGCCAATGAGTGTGGATGAACAAATATACCATTCCTAGAACTCCTGTTACGGTGATAACCTGTATATTCTTACTCCGCTTCACTGAACAGTCGCTCCGGAGATCAGCTGTTTCAATAAGTTCATTCTCAGTTCAAGCGGTATTTTGATTCATTTGAACGGCAAAAATATTTTACGCATTTCGGTTAAAGCTCTATCTAGTAAACCGTAAGTACAAAATATAAAACCTGTGGCAAATTTAGTTATCAGTTGGGTTTGAACGATCGGTTTATATTTAACGTTTTAAGTTTGGGCTTTTAGGTCGGTACCGGTTCTTATTAGTTCTAAAAAACTGCTTGATTTTAAATAGGTTTTTCAAATACCCGTGATTAGGAACCGATAAGTGTCTTGCCTGTACGGCCATAAAAGAAGATTTTGGTTGACTAGCATATGTCTGAAAAGAAAAACGGGCCCTGGGTTCAACACTGTGATGCTGTAGAAGCCTTGCCAAGCCACACCACTGTGTTTGTGTCTGAGGGCTGACCACCTCCTGTCAGACTGCCAGGTGGCAGAATTTCTCTGCAGCCACCTGAAGAGATAGGGCCAGCTCAGGAACTATTGCAAAGTCCACTGGCCGGATAGCCAGCCCGGTCCGCCACTGGACAGAGAGTCCCCTCTGACCAGGGCTAACTTCTCGGGCAAAAGGATAGTTCAGAACCAGTTTAAAAAAAAAAAAATGATATGACAGAAATCAGTAGGTTTGGTCGAATTGTCTCTCAACGCCAAGTAGTTAAGCCATACAGATTGTCAGTCATGTTTCTGGTCCTGTCAGACCATCTACAGTTGGTAAAGGTGGCTCGTTCAGTTCAGTGGTTCAGGTTTATGATGTTGAGGTGTTATGAACCACAGGAGTAGGAGGAAATTTGATCAATAATGTGTGGCTGGTAGGGTCTGGGCGTGCCCTTAGCGGACATTTTCTCGATAGAATCTCCTCCTTTTATCTAGTCCTTTTCTCAGTTTATGTTTTACAAAAGCTTGCAAGTCTAGCTTCCTTTAGAGGCTATGGATGAGTAAGGAGCCTGATGTAAGATGATGGGCTGGAGGTTCTTTCCTTTGCATAATCATTTAGGAAGTAAACAACAAAGATTTTATAAAATTCCTCTTTCTGTCCCTCCTGTAGATAAAAATGGACAGAAGGTGTATTTCATCAAACTCTGTTACAGACTTCCTCACTGAGCAATTATGTCTAGGTGTGGTACAAGCTGGCTGTGTCAGGCTAGTTCCCTGGCCTCACATCACCTGAATAGGATTCCAGGAGGATTGATGCCATGACAAAAACAGTATATGGCAGCTTCTGTGGGACTCAGACAGAGGCAAGTTGTTTGGCTAATGTAGTAATTTGAATCTAGGTGGACCGCAATATGCAGTTGCAAGCAGGCCATAACCAGCTAGCTGGGTTGGAACAGGTGGCTGCTAGCCACTCAAACCTCTAAGTTCAAGTTCATACTGCGTGATTATCTTGTTTCTCTAGGGTCATGACCCTTCTGTAGCTTTCCGTGAGTTGGCATGGCTCAGATGCACTAACTGTCCCAAGATACTCTGTCAAAGTCTATGGTTGTTCTTGTTGTAGTAATTCTGTTTGAGGAAGATCCGGAGGAGGTAAAATGAAAGAAAACACATTCCAGGTCCTGACTTAGGACAGGAGACCCTGCAGCACTGCTTAGGCTGAAACCGCTCTCCACCGAGAGGCTATATCTGTGACTATAATGCCTGATAAAGGTGGTGTACAGAACTCCAAGTGGCTGCGGCACAGATAGCAGAGATGGAGACATTTTAAGTGCTGCAAAGGAAGTAGCCATACCCCTGGTAGAATGACCCGGATAGAACCGGGAGGGGCTTCTGCTTAATACTGTAACAGTATGAAATACACTGAACAAGACGAGACAAAGTCTGTTTGGATACTGATTGGCCCATCATTCTCTGAGAGAAGGAAACAAAAGCTGGTCAGAAACTGCGAGAGGGTTTAGTTCTGTTGAGGTAATACCTCAGGCTGTGTGAACATCCAGGGTGTGGAGCAAAGCCTCTCCTCTATTAGAATAACTCGGAAATAGACCGGAAGGTCAATATCCTGGTTTAGAGTGAGTCGGAAACCACCTAGGCAAAAAACTTAGGTTCTGTCCTCAGGATACTTTGTCCTGATGGAAACTAAATAAGGCTCTTTGCACATGAGAGCGTGGAAGCTCAGAAATCCTTCTAGCTGAAGTAGCAGCAACTAAAAATAATGTCTTCCACGACAGAAAACGAGCTCGCAATCCATGGCAGGTTCAAAGGGAGGGAGCGTGAGCTGTTCCAGGACAAAAGAGCAGATCCCATGGAGGCACTGGTCCCTAATGGGAGGCTCAAGGGGTAACACCCCCTAAGAAATCTCTCGCTGAGAGGCATCCAATTGGAGCAACAGTCCGATGTCCCACCGAAGGTGGTAAGTAGAAAATAGCAAAAGGTGCACCTTAATAGGAGTAGGCTAGGCCTGAATGAAAAGAGAGGAGATAATCCAAAATTACTCCCACAGGACAACCTAAAGGGGAAAGATCACGACCCGTGACTATAAACAAAAGCGGCGCCACTTCATGGCATACGTCGTGATGCGTTAGTCGGCTTTCTGGCTGCAGAAGAACTCTCTGCAACCTCTTGCGAGACCCGTGGCTTGAAGATGGCTATGTCTCTAGGAGCCATGCTATGCAGGTTCAGAGAACGCAGATCCGGATGGAGCAACGAACCTTTCTCCTGAGAGATAGGGTGGAGCTGAGGGTAACGGGAGCGGGGTTCCCGAGATAGCTGCACCAGCAAGGGGAACCAAATCTGCCTGGGCCAGAATGGGGGCCACTAGAATCATTTGTGCATGCTCCTCGCGCAGCTTGGAGAAGAACTCTTGATCACACGGAAGGGAGGGAAAGTGAGAGGAATCTGTTCCCCCAGGAGAGGGACAACGCTGTCTGCGCCAGAAAACACCAGGCCCTGGATCTAGCGAGTAGAAATTGGGCAGTTTTGCGTTGGATGGGGATGCGTAATGTCTAGCTCTGGAATTCCCCATCAAGAAACAGATCTCCGCCACCTCCTGAAGAAGTTCCCACTTGTGGACTCTGGCCTGGGAGCGACTCAGGCCGCCTGCAATCGTGTTGTCACCCTGGAACGTGCTACAGTGATCAGATTTGGCGCCGCGTCCGATTACCCAATCCCACACCCCTCATGGCCTCCTGCAAAGTGGGTAAGAGTGTGCGCCCTTGTTTGTTGAGGTAATACATCACCGCCGTGTTGTCTGTCTGAAGCAGGAGAGTGCAGGTGGGATTATCGACTGAAAGCCTGTGTAGGGCTATAGGACCGTCTCATCTCTAGAACATTGATATGGAGATGAGCCTCCAACGGGGTCCATGAACCCTGAGACTTCATCCCGACCAGGTGTGCCCCCACCCGAGACCTGAAGGGCGTCTGTGGTGAGGGTTACCTCCGAGGGACGGCGCTTACAAACGGACGCCTTGGAAAGCGTAATTGGGCTAGCACCACTGCCAGTCGCGATCACAGATTTCGCGATCCTGACCGGATGCTGCGAGTGGTCTTGCCTTTGGTCCCATTGCACCTTGAGCATCCACTGGGTTACCCGCATGGAGCGGACGAGAGGGACCGTGGGAATGGCCGCAGCCATGTGTCCGAAAGCAGACAGGCACCGACCTGGCAGGTACGATCTTGTTCGATGACAAACCTTTTGAGGGACCTGATGCGCTCCGCTTCTGTCGCCCGGAAGAAAAGCTCTTCCTTACAGTGTCCAAAATCACGCCTATAAATTGCAGTTTCATGACGGTACACAAGAGAGACTCATTTGCGAGAATGTCCAGAGACTGAACAAATCTTGAGTGCTCTGAAAGCAAGCAACAACGCCTCTGGAGGCGGCCATGAGAAGCCAGTCGTCGAGGTGCGGGAACACATAGTGGCCCTGTCTCTCGTAGAGATGCTGCCACGACTGCCATGCACTTGTAAAGACCCTTGTGCGGATGACAGTCCGAATGGCGCTGAACTGAAAATGGTGGCCGAGGAACCTGACGCAGGAACTCTGATGCTCTGAGCTATGGGGATATGCAGGTACTTGTCCTGTATGTCTAGGGACACTTAGAGCACGTCTTGTTTCAGCATGGGAATAGGGCGTCCGGAAGAGTCACCATGCGGAATCTTTTGTAGGCGACCGACATGTTGAGGTCGCTGAGGTCCAGAATTGGACGGAGGTCCCCTGATTTCTTGGGAACCAGGAAGAAGTGAGAATAATATCCCTGTCCTCTCTGGTTCCCCGGGACGTACTCTATCGCCCCCTTTTTTAGAAGCGCGAGTACCTCTTGCCAAATTAAGCTTCTGTGCTGACCCGGATACCGGGAGAGCAGAGGAGGCCTCGAGGGTGGCTTTTCTGTGAACTCTATAAAGTGGCCAAGACTGACCAACTGCAGAACCCACCGGTCGGTGGTAAATAGCCTGCCATCCCGGCAGGAAGTTCGCAACGCGACCCTCGCACCATAATTTCCTGTTGATCCTGAGGGCGTAAATGGAAAGTTATCAGGCTGTGAAGCGGCAGATGGGCCCGATGTCTTGGTCGCAGTCTGGGGCGCTGACCTCTGGCTAGCTGGCTGTTTCACTGGGTTCTACGGAAACCAGAGCCCCTCTGGTGTGTGTAGCGGAGCGGGCTGCTGCCTCTGTGTCCCGCTTCACGAACGGCTTTGGTTCCTACGAAGGAACCAAGCCTAGGTCGGTCACATGCCTGGACCGCCCTTCACTGCCTTCCCCGGCTCTTGAAGTTTGGTAATAATCTTCTCAGAAGGATTACCAACAAAACATCTCCCTCGAAGGGGGCCCCATAATGTTCTTCTGACGTCCGGGTAAAGCCGAGACACGGGGCCAGGAGTGTCTCCGGAGGCAAACGCTCGAATTGCTGCTCGGGCCGATGAGTCCGCGAGAATCGCACGCTGCCTCAAGCACTTGGTTCCACTGCCTGACCTTTGCGGAGGAGCTGGAGCATCTCCTTCTCCTTCTGCTCACCTTCGGTAGTTTCTCAGCTACCTCCATTAGGACTGTTCCCACAGAGCCGCTCTGAAACTGAACCATGTGGGTCAAGTCAATTTGCTGATCTGGATGGCTGAGGTAGGCGGAAGGCACGCGCTCGCCCAGAGAGTCCAATTGCTTGGATTCTGGATCCGTGGCAGGGTGCTCTGATGCTGCGCTCTGTGACCGTCATGTGATGCTGTGATGACCAGAGAATCGGCCTGAGGCTGCTGCGTCAGATACTGGTCCTCCTTAGAAGCCTTGTATAGACGGTCAGCTTTCTCCGGCACCGCCGGGAGCGAGTGTGGACGCTTCCACGCAGCCTTGGTGACGTCCACGAAAGTGTCCACCAAGGGTGGCACCACCACAGGCCTGGGGTCCTTTTGCCGAAGATACTTGGCAAAGCGTAACCTTTCGGGGTCTAATTCTTCCGCATCCCACCCCATGTTCTCCTGGATATAACTCATGATATCCATGAACGAGGGGTCATCCGGAGGAGACTTTGGCGTCTCACGTGGGTCCGGAGAAGGGATGGAGGATGGAGAATGGAGATTTAGAGGAGGAGTAAACTGATCCCTGGTCCCTCCGTCGGACAGCAACGTCCGGTGTCTCCTGGACCCTCTTGGGGCTGGGTGATCCAGAAGAAGATCTTGACGGAGGTCTCCTTATCTGACCGTCTCCTGGGGAGAGGATTTGGGGCCGGAGGAAGTTGCTGCCTGCCGCACCCCAGGGCAAAGGGGGGCCGGGCCGTGGAGGAGGAGGAAGAGTGGTGGGCACCAGATCCTCCTTAATGGTGTCCCACCCTCAATAAGTGAAGAGTGTCACTTCACTTCCGCTAAAGAAAGTCCCACGATGTGGCCCAGGCGCCGGAGGGCGGCATCGCTGGTCCCGGCGACGGGCTCCACAGGGCCCCGGGCGGGCGGGCGAGGGAGCCCTGGAGACTGGGCGCGAGGCCGGGGTCGCCTGCCTGGGTCCCTCAGGCTGTCGGCCAATCTTTCTCCTCCAGCGACTCCTGCTCATGACGTCGGAGGCGCAGGAGTCCTCTTCAGGCAGGACGGACGCCGTCCTCAACCGACATCCGCTGGGAAGGCTTAGCTGACGACGGTCTCCCGCCGACGGGCGGCTCCGGGGAGGAGTGACGGATGGCCGACACAGGTCGAGCCGCGGCTGGCTCACTGGCCTCTTCAGAGGAGTAAGTTCCAATGTCTTGGGGTGGAACTCAAGATGATCGGACGCCGGTGCCGAGGGCGGAACCCAACCATGGTGGTGATGGTGGCGCCCCCAGACTCGCGAGGCCTTTGAGGCGGAGGACGACGGCGCCTGGCGGGAAGGGCCTGAGAAGAGCGGAGGCAGGAAACGCAGCCGGGGAAGAGAAGAGGCCCTGGATGGACAGCGGTCGGATTTTGATCCGAGCTGCGGGACTGGAGGCCTTGGTCGGGGACCTGAAGGGCCTTTCTCTTCTTCTTTTTTTCTGCATGCTTGTGGATTTTGAAGATTCCCTCAGAGGAGACATGGCTCTAACTGTTCCTCCAGTAAGAACGCCTGAAGAGCCTTCGACGTACCGATCTTGTTCAGCTATTGAACCCTTGGCAGAAAGAGGCAGGCCCGGTATCGTGGGTTCGGGGCCCAGGCACCTAACGAGGCCGGTGGGGGTCCTTGAAGGATCTGCCTGCTGCAAGCACACTTCTCTGGATGACCGAGGTCGGAGATGATAACAGTAATATCTTCGACGAAAGACGTAAATTCGCTGGAAGGTTTCTGCAACCACGCTTTCGCTAGACTAAGACCGAGGGTTGAGGCATGCAAGTAGATGGCGGAAAGAATTGGGAATCTAAGGGACCGCCTTATGTACCACGCCTGACGCTGGGGTGGACCGACGTCAAGCAGGTCGCTGAAGATAGCTAGCTAAATTTTTCCGTGGGGTCCTGGCTCCTGGCTTCAGTCCTAATGGTGTAACCTGCTGCAAGAGCTGTATCTCGAAGTAAGATCAACATATACCACTCCTAGAACTCCTGTTACAGGTGAGTAACCTGTATTTCTAGGGACATGGATATGTTGTTCTATTCACACTTGTTTGCAGACTCCTAGCAGTTCTCCGGGAGGAGGGAGACAAGGCGTGCACCCCCTATACTTACTTGGGGAATAAGGACTGGAGAACCGAGGCCCCAAAACCAGCATCCCAGCGTGACTCTAGTTCAATGTGGTAATGGGAAATAAAGGTGTGTGCCGACTTCCACGTAGCAGCCCTGCAGATTTCCTGGATAGGAACGTCCCTAGAAGCAGCCACTGAAGCAGTGGTATGGCGGGTAGAATGGAGCTTTTATCCTCTGGGTGGCTCCTGCCTGCAACCTATAGCAGAGAGCTATGCAGGAGGTGACCCACCTGCTTATCGCCTGCTTGGCTGCAGGTCTGCCAGGTGCGGCCAGCGTGATTAACAGCCTGGCTAACCTCTCCCGAACTTCAGCCGCCTGCTCTTTATAATAAGTAGAGTGTCTTCTGGGGTCCAGAGTATGGGAGTCTATATTCGCCTCCAGGTGTGATTGGGGTAGAACACCGGTCAACACCTGGTTCCAGATGAAACTCCGCATACCACCTTCGGAAGGAATTTTGGATGGGAGCGAAGGACAATCTTGTCCCTGTGGAAGACCAGATAAGGAGACTCTATGGATAGCACCTGGAGCTCTCCCATCCTTCTGGTTGACGTGACAGCCACCAAGAAGGTGGTCTTCCACCTATAGTGGGAGTATATCGCACCTGTGCATTGGTTCAAAATGGCTCTGCCCATGAGCTGGCCATCACCAGCAATAAATCCCAAGTGAGGTGGGAGGCTCCTTGAACGGAGGGGACATGGATCAAGTCCCTTGGAAAAACAAAAAACGCCAGACCACCTTCTCCCAAGGCCACTGCACTGCCAGCCTGGCGCCTGTAGGTAGAGATGGCTGCCAGGTGCACCTTAAGGGTTCGTCGACTGAAGCCCTAGTGAGAAAAGGGACCACAGGTGGTCCAAAATGCTAGCCAACAGGCAGGACAAAGGGTCCCAACCTCCTATACCCCGGTGCTAAAATGGAGATGACTCCTTCCATTTAAAGGCAACATTTTCTGGTTGACTCCTCATGGAACGCTCAACGACGCTGAGGACCTCGTTGGAAAGACCCAAGGCCTGCAACTCTAGCCGCTCAGGAACCAGGCCGTCAGGTGCAGGGGTTGAAGGTACGGATGGAACACCTTCCCCTTGCTGACTGAGATCAAGTCCGGGCGGGCTGGAAGCCGCCTTGGGAGCATGGAACTGAGGCTGAGGAGATCTGGTACCAGAACTGGTGAGGCCAGTCTGGGTCTACCAGAATCACCTGCACCTTGTCCCTCTTTGCCTCAAGAAGCTCCTTGTGGATCAAGGGAAATGGAGGGAAGGCACAGAAGAGGCCCGGAGTCCACAGTCTCGAAAAGGCATCCCCCTGCAGCGATCCCTGCTGAGAGGGGCGGGCATGAAACAGCCTCAGCTTCGCGTTCTCCCTGGAGGCGAACAGGCCCACCTGAGGGGTGCCCCCATGGGAGAACAGGTCTTGATCTACCTCCGTGGAGAGACCAGTTATGCAGAGATGTAGCCTCTATCTAGCTGAGAGAGCATCAGTCAGGATTGTTCTGGAGCTCCTGCCACATGGGATGGCTAGGAGACAAGCGCCCAGACTGCCTCACTGAGACACCAAATGCGGACAGCTTCCCTTGCACAGGAGCAAGTGGAGTGTGCCCCACCCTGACGGTTGAGACAGTACATGGTCGTGGTGTTGTCCACTCAGGACCCAACCATCAGGACTCTGTACAAATGGAGCAAAGGAGAGGGCTAACCATGTACTACCTCGGCTCCAGCTGGTTGATGGCTTACTGGGACTTGAGGGACCACAGGGTCGCGGTGTTCTGCTGATCTTTCTCAGATGGGCACCCCAACCTTACTGGCGAGGCGCCGGTCAAAGGGATGACCATCAAGGGCAGAGATATGGGATAATCTCCTGCTGATGAACTGGGATGAGCCACCACTGCAGGCCGTCCTACATCTTCTGGGTCACAGTTACTGGCTGGTCCAGAGGACCAGAGCACTGAGACCACTGTTGGGCTAGCCCCCATTGGAGGGGGCGCATAACATATGCCAGCGGGCCCAACGGACCACGCTGGTGCAGGCTGCCAGGAGACCAAAGAAGGCACAGGAAGTCCATGGGCAGGGCAACTGCCTCCAACCAGAAATGACAGGCAAAGAAGGAAAGGACCTCGCCCTATACCGGCCGGAGCCAGGCCTGGCTCAAAGAGAGTCGCAGCCTGCCCCATGAACTGGAATCACTGCGGTGGCCGGTTCCGATCTGGCCTCGTTGATCAGAGGCCAGATGATGAGCAGATCTGGAGGCCATTCTCTGACCGCTTCTACTTAACCTGGAGGGGTATGCTATCAGCCAGCTGTCCAGGTATGGCACACCTGGACCCCTGGGCTTGGCCAGGAATGCTGTCACCACTGCCATGCATTTAGTGAAGACCCTGGGAGCTGGAGAAAGGCCAAGAGACGGCCTGAATCTAGGTAAGAGATCCCTCCGGGCCTGAAGCAGAGGAATCACCATGAGATGGACATATTGGAAGTGAAAGACGGGTCCTGGAATCCAGAAATCTAAAACATGCTTTGCCCCAAGGATGGAAGGATTTGTTTGTTAGTGACCATCCTGAAGGTGGTGGCCTTAGGAACTTGTTCAGGTCATGCAGATCGAGAATGGGCGCCAGCACCCCATCCGCTTTGGGACCAGAAGGTACCTGGACACAAACCTGGGCATGGAGGAGGATCCGACACTGCTGATCTGATCTCCTTTGGGAGAAGCAGAGCCTATGTCGGGCTTGAAGAATGGACAGAGAGGGCTATGGAACTGGGTAGCCCCCCTCCCCGGAGGGCTTAATGCCTCAAAGGGAGGGGCTTCTAATTCCAAAGGCAGACCCCTGCCTACCACTTCCAACACCCACAACCGCTGTTATAGTGGACCCAGGCGAAAGGAAGCTAGCTGAGCAGCCCACCTAGGGACCAGGGGAGGAGTGACAAGGTTGGGGGCAGCACCCCTCAACCCGTCACTGGGCAGGCTTGGAGGAAGGGCCGGCCGAGGAGCCGCCTGGACCTTTCCCTCCAGGCTTCCTCTTGGAGGAAGCAGCAGGCTTGGCCTTGGGGCGTCAAGCGTGAGCCTGCTGGGCTGGTCGTGCCGCAGGTGCGGAAGGGCGAAAGGGCATACGCTGTTGCTGGCAGCCATTGTTCTTCTGGGAAGACGTGACAGAGTCCAAGGTGGTACTGCACTTCTCGATCCGCTGGAGGTGGCCCTCCACCCCGGGCCCGAACAAGTTGCTGCCCAAGAAGGGGATGCCTGCCAGCTTGTGCTGGGAATCTGCCGTGAAGGTCGAGATCCGCAGCCAAGCTCTGCGGCACAAGGCTACTGCAGGCGCTACTGACCGGACAGAAGAGTCTCAGATGTCGAGAGCAGTCTGGAGCTATTGCTTGGCCACCGTCCTTCCATGATCCCGCACCTGCTTGACCGTCGTTTGAAGGTCAGCCAGGAGATGAGGAAGCACCCCATCCAGGGAGCCCAAATGGGTGTGTGAAAAGTATGCCATCAGTAGAGCCGAGCTAGCCTGCTGAAGGCCTAGGGATGCAGCAGCATAAACTCTGCGCCTGGAGTAGTATAGCTTTTTGGACTCCTTGTCCAGGGACTACTCTATGGCCTTGGCGTTTCTGGAGCGCTGAAAACTATTGGTCACCACCGCCCTCAGCTGAGGGTGCCCTCAAAACTGGGAGAGGAACCAGCCAGGATCATGATTTATGGCCATCCGGCCAAGCGCAGGGAGACAGGAGACAGGCTACTACCACGACTCCCAAGGCCGGACCAACAATGGTCTCGGCCACAGGAAAGGCCTCCGTAGGGGAATCCCCTCAGTCCAAAATCTCCGTGAGGGGATATCTGGCCCATTTCTGCACGGGTTCGAGCTGCATCCCAGTAGACTCTAAGATGAGCTGAAGTAGACAGAGGAATGAGGATGGGCTCTCGTCCACAGACAGACACTCTGAGGATTCTAGGTCGGACTTCGAGGAGTCCGCAAACAGCTGCCAACCGCCTGAGCCACCCTCCACTCTTGAGGCCGATCGGGGTGAGGATGACTGACAACCTGTGGGGCAAGCCCCGACCCAACCGAGAATCCTTGGCCGGGGCCTCAGTCTTCAGATGAGGTGGAGCAGCCGGTTTCAGCAGAGCAATCGGCGCTGGAGTCGGCTCCTCGACCAAGGAACCAAGAGCAGGAGATCGCTTTGGCCACTCGGGCGACAGCCACTTTATTGCCGGGAAGGCGACAAGAGTCGGCTTGTTGATGGCCAATAATAGTTGCTGCCACATCATAACCCCATAGTGCTGAAGCAACTTGCGTCGGAGCCTCTCCTCCGAGGAGGAAGATGAGGATGAACGACAACGCCACTTTCCATGATGTCGGGACTGAGACCGCCGGCATCGGCGGAACTTGCCCGACACGGAAGAGGACTGAGACCACTGGGGTTGCCAGTGGTGGGTCGAGGAAGGGGCGGGGGGAGATCCGCACATCCTCCGGATTGGGGTCCTTGATTGGAGACTTCGGCTCGGGAGGCTGAGGCAACTCCTCGACAGGCACTGGAGGAACTGGTGAAAGAGGGTTGTTGGCCTCTCCAGTCGACAGCCCGTCTAACGGGTCGAGGAAAATCTTGACCTTATTGACGGGTGTCTCGGTCGGCTGGCCTGATGGGGACACCGAGAAGCCAGCGGCCTTGGCTGCAACCTCGACCGAAGTTGATAAAGGACAGTCCACTCCCACGAATCTCGACGGTGGGACTTACCTTTCGGGTCCTTCTTTTTTGACCGACTGAAGCGAGTCCCTGAAGGCCCCTCTCCCTTGGTGGAGAGGGACTGACAAAGCTCCCGAAATGAAGCAGTGTAGGAGGAGCCCAAGAAGAGCGGGATAAACGCCGATGCAGAGGAAGATGAAGCTGCGGCCTGGGCCGCCTCCTCCTCGAGGGTGATTAAATGATCCAGCTGCTCTTCGGAGCCCGCCGCAGCGGACACCGCCCAACAGGCCTCCTTTGACTTCACTGGCGGAAACAGTTTTTCTGGGAGCCCCAGATGGAATCGGGCAGCTCGGTCTTCGAGAACCGATGCCGAAAAGGACTTGCACAGATCGCAGGCCTGCGGATGGAGAGACCACTCGTGGGTCGCCTTTTCGGTATCAGGATGGGCCTACTGTTCTGGTACAGGAAACATCTAACACCTGAAACACTAACAGTTGCTGTCCAGAGCTCCACTGTTAGCATTACTGATTATGGACTCATTATCTATGGCTCCACCACTGCCTCCTCTCTCAAGCAGATTTCTACCACCCTCAATAAAGCCTGTTGTCTCTTGACTGGATCACACAGTCTCACCCATACCTCCGACCTCTACTCTCAAACTGGGTGGCTGCCACTAAATAATCGATTAAAATATCAAACCTGCATTACAGCAAAAAAAAAATGATGGACAATGCCTCTCCTGGTGTCTGCTCTCTCAAACTCAAAATCAACAACGGCAACATCAGGAGGTCTAAACCACAACTCCTGCAAATCCCCCACTGTCGCACATCCCAAGGTCAAAGTTCCTTTGCATATAAGGCACCCAGCTAGCTAAATAGTCTCAGTAGTGACATCATTGCCTTATCAACTATGGGTGCCTTCAAGACCAAGCTCCGCCTCGCTCTTCTTGCCTCCAGCTCCTGTGACTGCCATGACTAATCTTTTTACTCCCTCCTGGCTGCCTCTGTTTTTCTGCTGTCTGCCTCTTTTGCCCCACCTCCCAGCACTTGCCTCCACCACTGCCCAACTTATGCTCTGACCACTGTCCACCTCTTGACAAAGCCCTTAGGCTGCTACACACCTGCCCCTGTCCCACAAAGCCCTCTCCTCTCCCCACCTCTCATATCCCTTTTGCCTGTCTGTATCCACCTCCCACTTCTCCCTTGACTTCTATGTACCCACTTTTGTTTGTTCTCATGTAAGAAACCCTTGTAATAACATGTTGCAACCATCCGTGTCATTGATTGCTCTATACTGAAATTGAAACTCTATGACTGTACTCACTGACGTGGAACCTTTGTAAAAGAGCCCTGGCTCAAAGGTACTTTGTGATCCTAGACTCAAATAAATAAATAGATGGTGGCTCTACCACAAATTGGTGGAGAGGCCGGTTTCGGCCGAGTAGGAAGGGTCCTGACTGGCTCCGCAGGCAGAGAAACGGTACGAACCGGCTCCTAAGGAGTCGACGGCCTAGAGGGCAATGCTGCTGCCACATAAAATCCTCTTTGTGTCAATGCAGTTTGCGGCGAAGCCTCTCCTCATCAGATGAGGACATGGAAGAGTGGCGGCGGCACTGCTTTTTGGTGCGCTTATGTGCCTTCTTCGGCCTGTCAGTCGAAGGGGTCTGAGACTTTGACTTGGAACGTCGGGGTTGTTCGTAAGGAGCTGGGGAGAACTGCGGCTCTTCCTGGTCAGGGACAGGGGAGAACTGCAGCACTTCCTGGTCAGGGACCGGGACCATGAGGGATTCCCCGGCAGGCTGGGTCTCCTCTTCGGTGGGTTCAGGCAGGACTGGGGTCCTGAATAAGGAGTTGTCAGCCTCATCGAGTGACGACGGGATCAAGAATAATCTCGACTGGATCGTTGTCCCGTGTCTTAGCCGGCTGGCCCGATGGGGTACTGTGAAGCCAGTGGCCGAGGCTGCATACGCGACCAAAGTCGAGACAGAAGATTCCTGGGACCGAGATCGCTCACGATCGCAAGACAGTCGTTGTCGGCGAGACGATCCTTCCTTCCTTCTGCTCCTTGTCCTTCTTACAAGACCGAGAGACGTGCGCACCTGAGGCTCTCTCTCAGTATGGAGGGACTGATACACCTCCCGAAAGAAGCCAGAGAAGGTGGAGCCCAGACTGAACAGGATGAAGATTGACACAGAAAAGGACCGATCAGTGGCCCGAACCACCTCCTCTTCGAAGGCCTTCATCTGTTCCAACTGCTCAACTGACCCTGCAGCCGTGGAGACAGCCCAACGGGCTTCCTTGGATTCGACCGGCAGGTTCCATTTCTCCAGTCTGCCCAACTGCAGTCGTGCGAGACAATCGTCCAAGACATTTGGATGAAATGTGCGACATTTCGCAAACCTGGGTGTCATGATCGTGACCCATGCACGAGGCATGCGGGTCAGTCCGAGACATCTTTTGCCCACATGGGCAGCGGCAGAAACCGAGCAAGGACTTGCCTTCCATCACGGTCGAGATCACAAAGTGACTGGGAGAAACTCTAACGAGTCTAAGATTGGGTAAATCTGTAGATTTATGAACAAGGGCCTTCAGTAACATGTATGTGATAAGGAGGGAACCGGAATCTTCCAGCGGAAAGGAAGATCTGGCATCATGGGGCGGAGCCGAGGGGTATACCGCCCTGGTGGGTTGGAGGAGCCAGCTTTCAGACCTTCCGGCAAGATTCTTAAAGGGAAAGGACATGCCAACCAAGTGTGGACAGAACAACATATCCACAATCCTGGAAATTCCCTTACCACAGTGTCGTACAGTAGTGACAAAGAACAGTTACATACTTATCATTACAGTAGATTTTCAAGAGACTGTCCTACATTAGGCCACACCTTTGAAACTATAGCCACCAGACACTAGGTCCACATGGAAACATGACAACATCATGCATCAGTGTCTATGTAAACATGGGCAGCCCCATCACTCCTCGGTTCCCCACGTGAGGAACCAGGAGATCAAACCAGCACCAGGCATACAAGATGAGACACTGTGCAGGACAGAAAAGCCATGGATCAGGTTCAGGATGAGGCACTGCTCCAAATGAATACTGAGATGCTGTGTGAATCATACCAAGGACTGTAGAAAGTCCTCTTTGCCTTTTGTTTCATTCGCCCCTGGGGAAGAAGGGGTGCCCCTGTATCTAAACAGTGCCCATCCAAATGACTGGCATATTGCAGGAACTACAGTAAGGAACTTCCTGGTGCAGTTTGTGGTCACCCCACAAGGGGTATGGCCACTTTGTTTAAGCAACTGACGTTTGTGCTGCTGTCACAAGAAGCACTGTTTACATCTTCACTAAGCATTACAGTCTGGACAATCTCTAGAAGACATGCTGGCTTTGGACTTGCTGTGCTGTAAGGCCTGTTGTCTTCAATGTATACTTTGGACTGTACCAGCCTACCACTGGCTGTTTGGACTTGTTCTAAGGGTGTGACATAATGGAGGAGATCTCCTCAAAGAAGGTATAACAGTTGCTTACAGGACATGTAAATAGGTCCAAATTCCTGTAATCAGTCCACAAAAATGAATCGCCTCCATTTTAAGAAATAAGTATGTCTAACTTTCTGGCTGCAACCGGAATATCAGCAACCTTAGGCAATACCCCTAAACATGCAACAGCTTTGTTTTCACGAGCCATGCATGCAGACATAAGAGGCTTTGGGTCCAAATGGTCCAGGGACCCCTCGTTCTGTGATAACAGATCCCGATGCAGAGGTATGGGTATAGGAGGCTTCATTGCCATCTGCTGCAGGACAGGAAACCATATCCTGGAATCAGCCCACAAAATGAACCGCCTCCATTTTAAGGAATAAGTATGTCTAACAGAAGGCTTTCTGGCTGCAACTAGAACATCAGCAACCTTAGGGGATACCCCTAAACGTGACGTGCAATGGCTTTGTTTTCAGGAGCCATACATGCAGATATAGGAAAAGTACAGTTACATAAGAATTTACTGTAAATGGAGATCTTTGAAAGAGGCTCTTGTAGTAGGTATTAACCATTAGGACTGTGCCCCCTGGCATCAGGACCACGTGGAAAACTTTAGCTAGCAGTGTCTGGCAGGGGATCGCCCACTGATGTCACATGACAGACGTCAACATGACCCTATATAGTGGGCGGTCCCCAGCTTGCTCTCCAATTCTCCCTTTGAAGACCTCAGAACAAAGTAACAGGAAAAAGGAGTGGGCTCCTTCAGCCTAAGTAAAGCTAGAAGAAATAGAAGCAGAAGCTGGGGGAATGATGGGAGGGAAAGTTACCTACTGTTACGGGTAAGTTCTTACATAACTGTACCATCTTACTTCGAGAGGGCTCTTGCAGCAGATATTAACCATTAGGACCGAGTCCCAACCAGTGTAAATCAGACAAGTCTGAAGCACGGGAAGCAGGAAGGATCTGCAGAGACGCAGGAAGAAATCATGAAAGGAGGCCCTGAAGGACAGCTAGTCCAAAGCCGGCCCTGCACCTAGAAGCAATGTCCAGACTGCAGTGTTTCGTGAAAGTGTTGACGGAGCTCCAAGCGCTTGCCGCACAGATGTCAGCAGCAGACATTTCTGAAGCAAGCAGCAGTCGCAGCCATGCCTCCGGTAGAATGCCCTTTGACCTCCCCCGGCAAGGGTTTGTTGTACTTCTGATAACAGAACACAATGCAATTTGTCAACCATTTTGACAAACATTGCTTAGAAACAGCAGCACCCTCTCTCTTGGGTGCAAAGGAAACGAAAAGCTGATCCGTTTTGCAGCCTGACTTCATCTGATCCATAGTAACGCAAAATTCTGTGAAAATCTAGGGTGTGCAGAATTGCCCTCCCTAATTGGAGTACTCAAGGTAATACACTGGTGGCTGCATAGTCTGATTCAACGTAAAGTCAGAAATAACCTTTGGCAAGAACTTGGTATTTGTACACAGAGCCACTCGGTCTCGGTGGAAAATTAAATATGGCTCGTTACACATCAGGGCCTGAAGATCGAAAATCCTTCGAGCAGAAGTGATGGCAACTAAAAAGAGCACTTTGCAGGATAGATCGCACGTCACAACTTGCGGCCGGGTCAAAAGGAGGCAAAGTGAGTTTCTCTAAAATAAAGTTTAAATCCCACAGTGGGGAAGATTAAGCACCGGGTGTTTCAAATGGAAGATTCCCTTCAAAAACATTTTGGAAACCTCCAGCTAAGCAGAAGTTTTGCCCTCCACTAGAATGTGGTAGGCGGAAAAGGCTGAGAGGTGGACCTTCAGCAAAGAATAACTCAGACCCAGGTCGGATAGATGCAGTAAGTACTCCATGACCGGAGCAACAGGGCATGAAAAAGGGTCCCAACCTTTCGAAGTGGACCAAATGGAAAATCTCTTCCATTTCATAGCATATGTGGTCCTCATGGAAGGCTTTCTGGCCTCTACGAGGGTTTGGACCACCCCAGAGGAAACCCCACAGCGTGCAGCAGCTATGTGAGAAGGTGCCACGTGTGAAGGTGAAGGGACTCGAGTCCTGGATGTACCAGAGCCCCCCCCCCACGTCAGGTTGTCATGACAGATGGGTAGGGGAACCGGGGGCTCCACTGGCAGTTGTTGCAGAAGTGGAACCAAATTTACGAGCCAAAGCGGGCGATCAGGATCATGCAAGCCCCTTCCGCTTGCAACTGGAGCAGCACCCGCTGCAGGATCATAAAGGGAGGAAAGGCGTACAAGAACCTCCCTGTACAGCAAAGAGATGGTGTGTCTCACCAGAAAACACCAGGCCCTGGAGTAAGCAAGCAAAATGTGGGAAGTTTTTGCGTTGGATGGGGAGGCGAACTCAGAGAGCTGGATGACCCCACAGGTCAAAAATGCCTTCGACCACCGAATGGTTTAGTTTCCACTCGTGAACCTTAACCTGGGTGCAGCAGAGACTGTCTGCCAGTACGTTCTGGATGTCCAGGACATGAACTGCAGTAAGGGAGATATGATGCAGAATTGCCCAGTTCCAGACTTGCACTGCTTCTCTGCAGAGAAGGTAGGAGCGAGTGCTCCCTTGTTTGTTCATATACCAGATCACGCACATATTGTCCGTTTGGAACAGCAGTGGACCTGGACTGAAGAGGTGTTGAAAAGTCTGCAGAACATACAGCACTGCCCGCATCTCCAGCACACTGATGTGTAGAAACAGTTCTGACTGAGACCACAGACCTTGGGTCCTGTGGGTCGCTAGATGAGTCCCCCAACCCAGCCCTGATGCATTCATGGTCAGAGGCTGGATGGGCGGGGGGGCAGGACTGAAAAGGAACTCCCTTGCAGAGATTGCCAAGATCCTGCCACAACAGTAAATCCCGACAGATCAATGTGGAGACCAAGATCTTGTGATCGAGGTCATCCGATCTCTGGTCCCATTGAACCCCGAGCGTCCACTCAGAGATTCACATGTGGAGCCTGGCCAGAGGAACAGTCGGGATGGCTGCCACACTGACCTGGCCGAAATCCAATGGCTGGAAGCTATCAGCCATGCCTGCTGTAGCAAGGTTTCTGCCCTGTCCAAAGGGAGGAATGCCCGACCCTGGGCCGTATCCAGCACTGCCCCAAATGAACTGCAGTTGCTGGGAGGGGGTAAGGTGAGACTTGGGGTACTTCAACGTAACTCCCATGCAGCCAAACGGGTCAGTGCAGCTGAAAGAGAAACCTCCAGCTGCTCCCTCGACAAGGCCGAGATCAGCCAATCGTCGAGGTACGGGAAGATATAGTGGCCCTGGTGCCTCAAGGCCACTGCCACTACCGCCAGGCACCTGTTAAAGATCCTGGGTGCAGAGGACAGGCCAAAGGGGAGGGCCTTGAACTGGCAGTGTTCTCCTTGAAAGGAGAACCTGAGGTAGTGGCAGTGGGCTTGGAAGACCAGGATGTGCAGGTACGCATTCTGCATATCCGGAGTGCAGAGCCACTGCCCCCCTTGTACAGCATGGGCAGCAGGCCTGGAAGGGTCAGCAATCTAAATCTTTTGTACTCTATGTACAGATTCAAGGAGCTGAGGTCTAGTATCAAGCGCAAGTCTCCTATCTTTTGGGGAACCATGAAGAAGTGAGAGTAATATCCTCTTCCTACCTGATTTAAAGGAACAGGCTTTATGGCTGCCTTTTGCCGAAGAGCCTCTATCTCTTCCTTGATGATGGGAATGTGCGTCCTTGGGTAAGAGGATAGACCCGGAGGGTTGTCAGGGGGTCTCACCAGGAACTCCAATGTGTGGCCCTGGGAGATTAATTGAAGGACCTGGGAATCTGTGGTAATCGCCTCCTACCCTGCTAGATGACAGGCGAATCTTCTGCCCACTGGTTCCGCTGACTGAAGAGGAAGAGGAGAGGCCGGCTGCGAGTCAAGAGGCGGAGGGAGGATTGGGGAGCGTTGCCCCTGAAGTCCCCTGGTTATTGGCAGAAGGGGTGGCCTTTGCTGAGGAGGCCTGACATTTGTTCTTTTGTTTGTGGCTTGCCTAGGTTCCTCCCAATCAGGCAAAGATGCTAAAACCTATGCAGCATCGACCACAGGTGCCTGTTGTAGATTGCCTGGTGAGCCTGATGTGAGCTGATGCAGAGTCACAAACGAGCTGAAGAGAAAACCCTTCTACCCCACCGGTCAAACTCAGCAGAATCCTAATACGGTGGCTGGTCTTGTCCTGAGTGTTGAAGCCCGGAAGGAGTATCTAAAGCAGTCAGCCCTGAGGGAGGGTGAGGCAGAGAAGCAAAAGACTCTTGGGGAGCGCAATACCTCCTCCTGCAGTCCACTGGGGCTGGGGATGAGGCTGCTGGTGACTGCCAGGTGCGGACTGAAGCTTCCTGGAAGGGAATGGGTCAGAAAGGCACCACCAGGTGGTTAGCACTAAACTCACTCAAAAAGGAGCGTGCCTCCTGCTCGGTACTGCGTCTTACCAAACGGGAAATGTGGAGCTCCTGAACTAACTTCGAGAGGAACTGCTGATATTCTGTGAAATCAGCGTCGGAGGAAAGGTGGACAGAATGTTTCTCTTCCTCGGATGAGGAAGTAGAGGAGCTCGGATGCTCAGAGTCCTCCTGTGGCAGTGAAGACAGGCAAAAGACCTGCTCGTCCATGGCTCTAACATACCTAGGGAAGGCTGCCGCAGTGGCCCTGAACGTCTCCCAAGTTAAGGGTCCTGTAGGGCCCACATGGCCTGGGAAACGGGGTGGTGTCTGCAGAGGGATTGGGAAAGGGAACATAACCGAGAGTGCCCAGCCTCTGAGACCATGCAGAAGAACCCGCCCCCCCACATGGAGGGACCTGGGGGTCGATCCAGTCAGCGGGCACTGTAAATGTGAAAACAGAACCTGGCTGAACCCTGAGGGAGAATCTCCTCTGTGGTACGGTTGGGGATGCATGAATCCAGAAGGGCAAATCCCAGTGCCGCCCACTAAGGGTTTCACTGAAGTCTGAGAGGAGAAGAAACGGGGCCTGGCACTGGGACCTCTCCCCACAGGGTAGTGGAAAAGTGCCATCGCACTTCACCCTGGCATCTCAACCCCTCAGACGCCCTCTTCCCTGAACCTGGTGTGAAGGAGTCCCCCGATCCCGTAGGCCCCGTGAGGGAGGGCACAGAAGGAGGTCCCCGTCCCAACTGTGGTAGCCAGCGCAGCACCGGGGTGGCAGCTGTCCCGGCCCAGAGGTTGAGACAGTTACCCCAGTACTGCTAGCCGCCGCAGGGCCCCCAACACCAGGGTTGACGTGGGGGCTGGCAGAGATCACAGACTCCAGGGAGTCTGGGAGACAAAACAATGGGCCGCCCGGTGTTGCATCAAAGAGGGCTCCCTGACCCTGAGCAGTTGGGATGCCAGTCAGGATTGGTCAGTGAGTCATCCTCCTCCTAAGAGGAGGGGACCACACATACTGCTAAACTAGCGTCCCTGGGAGCTGCCCTGCCAATGGCGCCACAGGACACGACACCGCCTGTGACGCCACTCTGATCACCAGCATCACAAACTGTGCTGGGATCCCAAAATGGCACTAGCAGGTTCTAGGTCCAGAAGCCGTGGGATGCAACACCGGGGGAGCCTGCACCTCGGAGGAGGTGACTGTCGTAGCAGTGCTCCCGACCTGGCTCTGCAGGGAACCAAGCTGTTCCTCTGGCACCGTGGAAGAAACCTCATTGACAGCAAGGCAGAAAACAGAAGAGGTTTCCTCCTCACTGGGCCATACAGACCCAGAAACAGGGTCAAGGGTTCTCGCCATGGCATCCCTAGAATGACACCGATGACCGAAAGTTGGTGGGGCCATGATGGTGACTTTAAATGCACAGATCTCAATAACATAACAGTCCATAATGGAAAAGTGCTGGCAACAGGGGCACTGCCTGTTTTGGATTTCTTCTTAGCCCCCGAACCACACGACGCGAAAACAATTTAACAAAAGTACAGGAAAAGACCCAGTGCTGTCAGTAAGGAAAATAAAAGGAATCAGCTTACCGGAGTCAACAGCATCGGGTGGTACTCAGAATCGAGATGGACACTGAGATACAGGAACGTGGCATTGAATTTCGGCCTAGGCCTAGTGGCGCAGCAAACTGTGGAACTTGCGCAGCAGGTGAAACCTCGACGATAAGAGAATCAGAACTGAGGTGGAGGAGAAATTTGCAGTGCCATCGGCGGAGACCCCACCCCCCCACCAAAAAAAAAAAAAAAAAAAGCTACCGTGCAGGTGTGCGCAGCCGACTTAAACCCAGCAGTAATGAATGGTGAAGCTCAACAAGGGAAGATCAGTGCCAGGCCGCTCATCGGGGCCTGACTGAAGCGCCTGGGCGGGCGTCGGAATATCCAACGTCCGGCTTATCAGCTGTGGCTGGGCATTCACTGGATCCTCCAGTGACTAACAGACTGGGTTGGGCACTCATCAGGGACTCTGACGGGCAACTTAGCTCCCTAGCAGGCTTAGACCCAAGGGTTTTGAGGGGTCTAAGAGTGGCAACAGCCTCAGACGGCACTGAGGCAACCACCCCACCAAGACCAGTGGCAGTGGAGGAACCAAGGGCTGCTCCTGGGAGGCTGAAGGGGCCTTGTCCTTAGAGACGCTCTTCCTGGAGGAAGAGGGCCGTTGGTCATCCGCGGTCCCTGAAGGGAGTGGCGGGCGGGAGGGGGACCTTTCCTTGCTGCGATGCTTCTCCTTGTCGTCCTGTTTTTTGTGGTGGTGTGAATCTGACGAGGGTGAAGAGGAGGCACTTTGCAAGTTCTGCAACTCCTTCTCCACTGAAGCCATTTTGTTTTAAAATATGGGCCTAGAGGGCCTTCTGCGGGAGTTTCCGTGTGGCTTGGTTGAAGCTCAGGCAGGCCTCACAGTTCACGGTCTGGTGTTCCGAGCCCAGGCAAAACAGACAGACAGAACGGTCACTTCATGTGGGAGTTGTGTGCCGCAGGACTTGCACTTATTTTTATGCAATTCGGAAGGCGTCGGGGAAGACATACATAAATATTAACTTACAAAAGGACGGTAGACTAATTTGAAAAATAGTTCGAAATATACTCATCAAAATGGCGGTCGAACTGTAGCCAGCGCTCTCCGCCCGGTCTGGCATGGCATAAGTCAGCAGCGGGGAAAGAACTGGAAGGTGGGTTGGGAACCGCCCACTATATAGGAGTCATGCTAACATCAGTCATGTAGCGTTGGTGGGCGACCCCGACAGACACTGCTAGCTAGTCCTAATGGTTAATACCTACTGCAAGCGCACTCTCAAAGTAAGACCTTCGGGTCCAGATAGACCAGGGACCCCTTGTCCTATGCTAACAGATCCCAACGCAGAGGTAGGGGTATAGGAAGCTTCAGTGCCATCTTCTGCAGGACAGGAAATCATATTGGACAAGGCCATAATGGAGCAATGAGGATGAGAGTGGCATTTTTTTTTTTTTTTGTACCTTCTATTTTTCCTCTCCTCTCACCCCTCAGCTCCAGTCTCCTCAGGAATACCTAGGAGTCATCCCACTATGGTTCGCCTCTACCTGGTCAATCCTCCGTCGTCCATGTAGCCTCGGTTCCCCCCCCGGGTGGGAACGGGGTGGGCTCCAACACACCAGAATTCTCTGACGGCATCGTTTGGGGGGATGCCAGGAGGGCAGCCGTAAATCATGGGCAAGCTCCGGTTCTCTGTCTCTGCCGGAGCTGAAGGTTTCTTTCCCTTTTTTCCTGGGAGTGGTCAGCGCCCCGATGTCAAGGCCTCACCGACGTCTGCCACTCCCCGCCCCTTCGCTATGTTTCTCTGGCACTTACTGTATCTCCGGCTTCTGCCAAAGGTCAGCCGAGCGCCGAACAGGAACCCCTGTCCCTCCCGGGACAGGGGAGCTGTCCTCGGACTCCGATCCCTCCCTCCCTCCCCTGCTGACCCCAGCAGCAGGCTTGTTTCCAAACCCAGGTCGCCGGCGTGGTGTGGCGTCCAGCGCCTCAACCCTCTGCGCCACCGGGCCGGCCCCGAGATTTGCATCTTCTATCCTCAGTTTGTGTAGCACCCTCTGTATGAGAGGAATTGGGGGAGATGCGAACAGGAATTTCCCTTTCCAAAACAAAGGCATGCCTTGCCAGAAAACTTCAGGCTCATGAGCGAGCAAAAATGTGGCAGTTTTGCATTGTGCTGGGACGAAAAAAGGTCCAACTTTGGATGACCCCATCTTGCGAAAAGGTCATCTACCATGAAGGTCAGTAGTTCCCATTCCTGCATCTTGGACTGTGACCTGCTTAGCCTGTCTGAGAAGATGTTTTGGAGATCTAGGAGATGCACTGTTGACAGCTGTAGGCCGTGGGGACACAGTCCAGTACCATACTCTCATTGCTTCTCTGCATAGGGGATAGGAATGACTGCCCCCTTGTTTGTTGTTGAAACCAGGGAATTACAGCATGCAGTGAGACCATTTGAAACTTCTTGTATTTTATGAAGTTGAGACCCCAGATCCCTGTCCATTCTGACCAGGAAGTACCTGAAATAGAACTCTTTCTCTGATGATGAGGAAAGTACAGTTACGTAAGAACTTACCGTAACAGTAGATCTTCGAGAGGGGCTCTTGCAGTAGGTACTTGCATATAGGACTCACCCGGCAGGCATCAGGACCCCACGGAAAAATTTCTAGCTAGCAGTCTCTGGCGAGGGAGCACCCCCACGTCAGGTGACCGACGTCAGTATAAAGGGGTGGTCCCCCATGCCCGCCTTCCAGTTCTTTCCCGCCAAGGGCCAAAAGAGGCAAGGCGAGAGAGAGAGAAGCAGATAGGTCCCTTCCTGGAAAAGGAGCTAGAAAAGCTAAGGGGATGGAGGGTAGGAAGGCAATACCTATTCCAAGAGTCTCTCTCGAAGATCTAATGTTACGGTAAGTTCTTACGTAACTGTACTATCTTACTTCAAGAGGGCACTTGCAGTAAGTATTTACATATAGAACTGAATCTCAAGCAGTCTGGAACAAGGAAAAGCACTCGGGAGGAGGAAAACTAACCATAACAAGCATTTGTCAGTGCCGAATGTTGCTTGCTTATATGTGCTTTTTAGGTATTGGTAAGTGAAAGTACCATGCCTAAGAACTGTCATGGGCCCCACCCAAGACATCCACTGTGTCCTTCTGTTCAGTATGCACAGAAGGAGGGGAAGGGTCACAGCAGTTGCAAAGGCGTGAAGAGGTGGACAACAGTCCATTCACAGGCAGAAGAATCCTGCAGAAGGTGACTAAATTGAAGGTGGACAAAGCGATGGGACCAGATGGCATACGCCCAAGGATATTAAAAGAACTGCGAAGGGAGATAGCAGTACCTCTGATACTGTGGTCGGTTTCACTCCCTAGTTCTTCCTCTGTCCCTCTTTGCCATCCCCTATCTCCCCCCTCCCCCGGATGCCTACCATACTCACTTACCCTGCCACTTAGACTCCTCTCTAACCTCCACAGTTTTTGCCTCAAACTAGCCAGTCATCTGCTGGCCATGCACCCACCTCCATCCTCCAAGCCCAGTCCAGGATCATGGCGGACCCACACCCTATACATGCCACCACCCTTTCAAAGATGGCCACCCTACTGACATGTGGAACCTGCCCTATTTTGGCCCCCATCTTATGTTATGGGCTGTTACTCCCAGATTCTGTACCCTGCAACAGTCAGGCCCCTATTTACTCAAATTCCTGTCCCCCCCCCCAACTAGTCCCTCTACTGACGCCTTGCTGACTGGGTTAATTCAGTCTCAAATCTCATCCATTAGATACTGTATTACTGTAGCAATCCTAAAGCCTCCTTGTCCGTTTTTCACCCCTCAGCTACCATACTTTTTGTTCTCAGCTCTCATATAGTTTCACTTAGCCCAGACAGACATCCTACTGCGCTCCAAGTATTACTCAGCTCACTCAGAGAAATAAACAGAACAAATATATATTATTACAGCAGTCATAAGAGTATAGTTCAATACTTGGCTCAGTTAGAGAAATAAACAAAACAACTAAATCTGTATTATTACAGCAATCCTAAAAGTATCCAATCATTGCTTTGTCTCCACTCCAGAGACTCTGCTGTAATATGGGACCACTGAGGACCCTGGGCGGGAGTGTGTGCAACTCTGAAGTCCAGGCAGAGCTACATTAAGCTCGCTCACTCCCAGACACTCGCTCATTCTATTTCTCCCGACGCTGCAGGCTGCCCTTTTGTACTGGGCTCCTGCTTGCATTGGCGCCTTTCCCGGCCCACAGAGAAATCCGCAGCAGTCCCAACAGAGCTCAGTTGAGCTCACTCATTCTCCCTCTCTCACTCGCTTGTTCTATTTCTCCCAATGCTACAGGCTGCCCTTTTGTACTGGGCTCCTGCTTGCATTGGAGCCTTTTTCTGCCCACAAAGAAATCTGCAGCAATCCTGACAGAGCTCCGTTCAGCTCGCTCACTCTCCCCTCTCACTCGCTCGTTCTGTTTCTCCCGGCGCAGCAGGCTGCCCTTTTGTACTCGGCTCCTGCCTGCATTGGCGTGTTTTTCTGTCCACAAAGAAGTTCACAGGTGCCCCAACAGAGCTCCGTTGAGGTCGCTCACTCCCCGTCACTCACTCATGCTGTTTCTCCTGGCGCTGCAGGCTGACCTTTTGTACTGGGCTCCTGCCTCCATTGGCGCCTTTTCCTGCCCACAAAGAACTCCGAAGCAGTTCCGACAGAGCTCCGCTGAGCTCACTCACTCCCCCTCCCTCTCGCGCTCATTCAGTTTCTCCCGATGCTGCAGGCTGCCCTTTTGTACTGGGCTCCTCCTGCCTGTGTTGGTGTCTTTTTCTGCCCACAAAGAAATCCACAGAAGTCTTGAAGGAGCTCCGCTGAGCTCGCTCACTTCCCTTCCCTCGCTTGTTCAGTTTCTCCCGGCGCTGCAGGACACCCTCTTGTACTGGGCTCCTGCCTCCACTGGCGCCTTTTTCTGCCTACAAAGAACTCCGAAGCAGTTCCGACAGAGCTCCGCTGAGCTCGCTCACTCCCCCTCCCTCACTCGCTCATTCAGTTTCTCCCGGCGCTGCAGGATGCCCTTTTGTACTGGGCTCCGGCCTGCATTGGTGTCTTTCTGCCCACAAAGAAATCCGCAGCAGTCTTGATAGAGCTCCGTTAAGCTCGCTCACTCCCACTGCTGCAGGCTGCCCTTTTGTACTGGGCCCCTGCCTTGCACTGATGCCTTTTTCCAAGTCATAAAGAAATCCGCAGTAATCTCGACAGAGCTCCATTGAGCTCGCTCACTCCCCCTCCCTCACTCTCTAGTTCTGTTTCTCCTGGCGCTGCAGGCTGCCCTTTTGTACTGGGCTCCTGTCTGCGTTGGCGCCTTTTTCTGCCCACAAATAAATCCGCAGCTGTCCGGAGAGAGCTCAGTTGAGCTTGGTCACTCCCCCTTTCTCACTTGCGCGATCTTAATCTGTCCCAAACACTGATTTCCCAAGGCAATTGCGCTATTCTGCACCAGTAGCACAAAAACACATTTCGGCCAGGATGTGAAAAATTACAGCTGTACTGTTCATAAGGAGGTGTGAAAAAAAACGCCAGTGTTGAAAATCTGGCGTGAAAATATTACAAATATGCAAAGTTACAAGAGTGCATGGAAACTGCGCAACGCACAGTTGTAACACAGTCATTTTATGGACTTTCGTCACCACATTTTCAACATAGACATTTAGGACCTCTCTGCTCATGAACATGTCACTGTCATTTTCTCAGTCTATCCGAAAACTGTTTTCCCACAGCAACCGCGCTATTCAGCGCCGGAAGTGCGAAAACACATTTTGGCCAGGTTGTATAAAATGACAGCTGTACTGTTCACAAGTAGGTGTGGACAAAGGGCAATGTTGGAAATCTGAAGTGAAAATATAAATTTGCGAAGTTACGAGCGTGCATGCAAACTGCACAATGCACAGTAGTAACAGTCATTTCGTGGACTGTCATCACAAAATTTTCAACACAGGCATTTTAGGACCTCTGCTCAAGAACAGTGTCACTGTGATTTTCTTAATGTGTCCCGAACACTGATTTCCCACAGCGACCGCACTATTCTGCACTGGAAGTGTGAAAACACATTTCGGCCGGGGATGCGAAAAATGACAGCTATACTGTTCATAACGAGGTGCGGAAAAATGGCAATGTGGAAAATCTGGAATGAAAATATTGCAAACACGCTCGTAAAACAGTCATTTTTTTGATTTTTCCACCAAATTTGCAACATAGGCTTTTTGAGAGCCCACCTCGTGAACACTGGCACTGTCATTTCGTTAATCGGTCTCCAACGGGGATTCCACGCATGATGGCGAAATCACCTTTCGGGACTGAATAACGCCATGACAGTGGCTGACTTCATGAGGAGGGGTCCCAAAAACCCCATGTTGAAAATTTGGTGCCAAAATTTCAAAAAATGCCTGAGACATGCACCAAAGTTGTAAAAACCTTATTTATGCCATTATACAGCTTACCAGCATTTCCTCAGTTCACGGTCGGCTTTGAAGATTGCAGACTTTGAGGAGGCAGTATAGCACAGTGGTCTAAGGCTCTGAGCTGCAAATTTGGTGATATCCAGCAGACCAGACCTGGGTTTGAATCCCACAGCTTCCACTTGCATACTGTGTGACCCTGAGCAAGTCACTTAACCTCCTTCTGCTCCCAGGTCGCTCCTGTAAAAAAGCTTTCAGCTTAGTGTGCTATACCTGGTTAAACAACTAAATAAAAAAAAAAAAAAAAAAAGAGCGTGTTCCTGCTCCACAGAAGATTGTGCGTGCCAGACTCGAGGAGTGAGTGTGTGTGTGTGTGTGGGGAGGCAGGGTGCGCACAGTCTAGGGAAGGGCCACCGGACTAGATGAAGGACCATTTTCTTGTTTACAGGGGTAAGAAACATTGTGGGACGATTTTTCTTTTACAGGGACAATTGTACCTGGGTGGGCTCCCAGCTTGCCACCTGAGTATTGTTTTTTTGGGGGGCTGTAGCCGATGAGTGATTAGGCACCCCTGTCGGCACTTACAGGGATGGTGGACGAGCCGAGGGGGATTGGGCACCCCCTCGGCATACAGCAGAAATGTCGGGGGCTCCCCGTCTGCAAACTGGGTCAGGGGCATGCAAGGGACCGCCCTGCAATGAAGGGTTGCTCCCTTACTCATTGCAGTGGATGACGCTGCAGTGACGAGGCAGCCTCTGACTGCAGTGGCTAAAATGTTTCAAGGTGGTGGCACGCTGGCTGAACTAGTGTCCGCAGCAGCGTGCCACCCCATTGGGGAACACGGGCCAAGCTTCCAAAGGCAATGGGGGCATTGGCCACAACACTGCCGCACCTCCACAACCTGCTTCTGCAGCAAGCTGCCGCAACATGTTTCTTGTGCATACGCGCAAGCAACATAAAAAGGAACCTCCAGCTGAACGGATCTTATGAAAGAAGACTTTGAAGCACAGCCAACCCAAAGCCTGCTCTACGGCGAGAGACAATGTCCGAACTGTAGTGTTTGGTAAAGGTATGGACAGAATTCCAAGTTGTGGCTGCGCAGATGTCAGCCGCTGACACGTTCTTAAAACAAGCAGCAGAGGCAGCTACTCCTCTAGTGGAGTGGCCTCTGACTTGACCAGGTAGGGTCTTGTACTTGCTGTAACAGAAAGTGATACAATGAGCCAACCATTTAAAGAGGCATTGCTTGGAAATGGCATTGCCCTCTCTTTTGCAAGCAAGAGAGACAAAAAGCTGATCAGTTTTTCTGAGATCCTTAGTGCTTTTGGTGTATCTCAGAATTCTATGAACATCCAAATTACGCAAGAGGTACTCCCCTTCATTGGAGTGTTGCGTAAAAAAAGCAGGTAGCTCAATGGATTGATTCAGCGTAGATTCCGCCACCACCTTAGGAAGAAACTTAGGGTTGGTGCGCAGAGCCACACATTCCTTGTGAAAAATCATACGGGATTTTGCACATCAAGGCCTGAAGCTCGAATCTGCGCTGAAGTAATGGCCACTAGGAAGAGAATCTTCCAAGAAAGGAACTTTAAATCTGCTGAGGTTGCTGGCTCGAAAGGGGGCAGAGTAAGCTTCTCCAGAACAAAATTCAAGTCCCAAGGAGGAGCAGGAATGTGGATTGGGGGGGGGGGTCTCAAATGGAGAACCCCTCTGAGGAATGTCTTAGAGACTTCCAACTGAGCGAAAGTCCTTTCTCAAAAGGGGGCATGATAGGCTGAAATCGCTGCCGTGTGGACCTTTAAAGAGGAATGGCTGAGATCCAGATCGAAGAGATGACACTCATGTAGTTCAGGATCCTACTGACTGGAAAAGAGAAAGGTTCGAAGTCCTTTGACGTCTCCCAAATAGAGAATCGTTTCCACTTCATGGCGTATGTGGACCTGGTGGAAGGCTTTCTGGCCTCCACCACAATATCTGCTATGAGCGGAGAAACCCCGAACTGGGCTTTAGCTATGTCTGCAGGAGCCACGCATGCAAATGAAGGGATCTGAAGCCTGGATGAACAAGGGTCCCCTGATCCTGGATCAACAAGTTTTTGCCACAGAGGAAGAGGAATCTGAGGTTCCTCTGAAAATTGTTGCAGAAGAGAGAACCAAACTTGCCTGGGCCAGAATGGAGCAATGAGGATCATCCGTGCTCCCTCCATTCTGAGCTTGTGCAGGACCCTCGGAATTAAGGGAACTGGAGGGAAGGCATAGACGAATCTGTCACTCCAATCGAGACACAGAGCGTCCTGCCAGAAAATGCCTCGCCCTGGAGCAAGCGAGTAGAAGGCAGGAAATTTTACATTTTGAGGGGATGCAAACAGGTCTACACAAGGGGTTCCCCAAAGCAGGAAGATGTCGTCTACTACCTTTTGATCCAGTTCCCATTCGTGGACCCTGGCCAAGGACCGACTGAGGTGGTCTGCCAGTGTGCTTTCTAATCCCTGAATGCGAACAGCTGTCAGGTGAAGGTTGTGATGGGTAGCCCAGCTCCATATTCTCATTGCTTCCCTGCACAGAGGGTAGGGAACGTGTTCCTCCCTGCTTGCTGATGTACCAGACCACACACGTTGTCTGTCTGCACGCTTAGATGACCGGGAAGTATGGAGGAGTGCAGGGCCTGGAAGGCATACAGTACTACTCTAAGTTCGAGCATGTTTATGTGCAGATTCTGTTTGAACCTGGACCAGCTGCCCTGAGTCTTGTGAGACCCAAGGTGGGCTCCCCACCCCTCTCCTAAGGCATCTGTTGTCAATGTTTGGGAGGGGGATACGATACTGAAGTGAACTCCCTGGCAAAGGTTCTCCTGTACCATCCACCACTGCAAGTCCCGGACCATGGGACTGGAAACTAGAACCTCCTGGTCTCGGTCGTCCAGTGTTTGGTCCACTGGGACCGAAGCGTCTACTGAGAAATTCTCATATGAAGCCGAGCGTGTGGGACTGTCGGAATGGCAGCTGTCATTAGCTCGAGGAGGCGAAGGACTGACCTGGCTCCGACCCTTCTGTGACTTGACAGAAGACATACCTGAGTCTGAAGGGTGTCCACCCTGTCCGGAGGCAAAAAAGGCTTTGCCGATGGTCGTGTCTAGGATCGCCCCTATAAACTGGAGCCTTAGGCAAGGGACCAAATGGGACTTTGCCTGGTTGATGATGATACCCAGGCCGGTGAAAACCTGCAGAGTGAGGAAAAGGGAGTGCCGAAGATCCTCCCTGGACGGGGCCAACAGGAGCCAATTGTCCAGGTACAGGAATACCTTTACTCCCTGAGTACTCAGGTGGGCCACTACTACAGACAGGTATTTGGCAAACCTCGGAGAGGAGAGGAGAAGAGACCAAATGGGAGGGCCTTGAATTGGTAGGGGTCCCCCTGAAAATAAAATCGAAGGAATCTGCAGTGGGAAGGGTGTATGGGGATATGCAGGTAAGCATCCTGCATATTCATAGCGCACAGTCACAGTCCCGTCCGAAGGAGAGGCAGAAGGCTCTGCAGGGAGAGCATTCTGAAGTGTTTGTACTTCACGAACATGTTCAGGGAACTGAGGTCTAAGATAGGCCTCACATCTCCCGCTTTCTTTGGAACTAGAAAGAAATGGGAATAGTAACCCATCCCTCAAAGGTGGTTGGGAACTGTTTCTATCGCCGCCTTCGAGAGAAGGCAGGTGATTTCTTCTAGGACCAGAGGAAGATGTTCCGGGTAGTAAGACGACTGGGGGGGGGGGTTTCTTCAGGGTGGTTTCTGAAGAAACTCTATTGAGTGTCCTGCCGCGATCAGCTGGAGCACCCAAGCATCCAATGTTATCCTCTCCCAACCCGGTAGATGGAAGGAGAACCTCCCTCCTACTGGTTCTTCTGGTGAGTCCAGGAGCCGTGGAAGAGGCGAGGAGTCAGAAGGTCTGGGGCAGCCGAGGTTCCCACAGCTTTTTTGGGTGGGGGAGTCTTGGTTGCTGGAGGGGCCCGACGCTTGTTGGCCCACTTGCCCTGTGGTTTAGGTTTTTGCTGGTTACGTCGACTAAAAGGGCGCCGCTGTCCAAGGGGGTCTGTACAAAGAGTTTACGAACTTGAGTGCAGTGCCCTTCTCTAGCAGATTGGTTATGATGTCCTTGACATCATCGCTGAACAGCACTGAACCACTGAAGGGTGCATCCTGAATCGTGGATTGCACTTCACGGACCAAACCTGACACCCGGAGCCAGGCATGACACCTAAGACCCATGGCGAAAGCCGAGCTTCGTCCACTGCATCGTAAGTGGCAGAGAGCATGTGCCAACTGGCCAAACAAAAAGAATGGACAAGATCTGCCACTTCCTGTTTCGTCTGGGACTCAGGAAGGGAGTCCAACTTTGATTCCACCTGACTCAGGATGGTCTTCTGGTAGCCACCCATATGAGCTACATAATTCAGGGCCCTAATACCCAGGGTAGAAGACGCATAAACCATCCTCCCATATTGGTTCAGAAGCCGAGACTCCTCATCAGGCGGTGACGAGCTGAGATGTTTGGGATTAGCGGAGCGATCGTGAGCTGCGCTAATCATGACCGAGTCCGCTTTGGGGTGCAGATTCAAAGAATCTACTCCCTCAGGAGCCTGGTACAGCTGATCCGCCCTCCTTGGAAGGGGAGCCAATGCGGATGGTTGCTTCCAAATAGTGTAAACAAGATCTGTGGGAGGCTCTATACAGGGTGGAAACAATGTCTGAGCAGTCTCGGGCAGAACCAAGTGGGCAGCAAGCTTTTTACGCTGTGGATCTGGCTCCAGAGCTTGCCACTGATGAACTTCCTGGATCTTTCTCAATAACTCCAGAAAAGAAGGATCCTCTGGAGGGGTCCTTGGCCTGGGCCGATCTGCAGTACAGGGTTTGTCATCCGGTTCGAAGCATCCCCCTGAGTCTGAGTCAGAGGTCTCAGACATAGAAGAGGAAGACTCCTCCCGACGTGGGGGAGGAACGGTCCTTTTGGGAAGTCCACTGAGAAGCATGTCCTCTCCACCCCTGGTGCCCAAGGGTTCACCTCTGGTGTCTGGTAAGGGGAGGGAGTCTCCAGTCTCCGGCGAAGGGGATCCTGCACAGGGTCCGGCGCTGGTAGACGGCTCTCTACCTCTCTGGCGAGCTGAGCCTTGGCCTCAGCCCACCACGCAGCTACAGTCTCCTTAAAGTCCACCAGCGGCTGTGGTGGTGGAGGAGGAGGAAGGGGATACGGATACTGGGGATATCTGTAAGGCGAGTATCCATAACCAGACGGTGGGAAGCCTGGTGCAGGGTAAGGAGGCACTGAATTTAGTGGTGTCGGATACCCAGGTGCCAGGGGCTCTGGCAAAGCAGAGGGACTTGGCAGAGGCCCAGCAGGCGGGCCACCTTAAGGTGGCCTCACAAGGCCAGCCAGCCCGGCAGGAGCACTGTCCGGGCAGGGGACGTCGGCTGGCGTCGGTTAAGCCAACGTCTGAGGGTCCGGCATCAGGGTGTCTAGCCCAATTGGAGGGGGGCCCTGATGGCAGCATACCCAGGTCCTCCGTGACGACTGGGAAGGGAGAGTTAGAATCCCCAGGGTCTAACAGAGGAGAAACAAGGACCTCAGTTGGCAACATCAAGTGCTGTGGGGAACCTGGAGCGTCTGACTGGTCGAAGGGGTCCGGCGCAGGCTCCTTGGCAGGGCGGTCGGAGGAGCCGACGTCCAACTTATCTGATCCCCTGCCAGAGGAAGGCCGTGCTGGAGAAGTGACCTAGTCGGGCGAACGAACGACTGTGCGCCCTCCCGAAGAAGCCAGTGGCTTACCAGTCTTGTCTGGGTGGACGTCGGTGGGATCGGCGTCCGACTTAGCAGACTTGCTCGACCCAGAAGGAAGGGAGCGGAGGCCTCCTTTACCTCTGAGGTACCCAAGCGCGAGCCCGACGTGAGGGGCGACACCTTCTTGGGCACCGCCAAGACAGTCGTCGAGGCTTGGTCCCCAAGAGGGGACGTTACCTTTAGAACCGCGACTCCAGCCAGACTCGCGGAGGCCGAGTCCCGGTGCTTCTTCTTCTTGTGGCCTTCGGGGGAAGTGGAAGCCTGCCTCAACTTTTTCTTTAAAAAATGGGCCTCCAGGGACTGATGCCTCCATTTTTGGGTGGCTGAATTAAATTTGTGGCAGTGCTGGCACTTCTCCACAGGATGATCCGGGCCTAGGCAGAAAAGGCATAGGGAGTGATCGTCCTTATATGGCAGTTGGGAACCGCACGAGTTGCACTTATTTTTATGTGATTCAGAAGGCGTCAGACAACATACATGGTCGAAAACGTCGAAAAAATATCGAAAAAAAATCGGTCAAAAAGTTCTAAAACTGATCTGACGAAAGACTGACAAGCGAGGAACTGCCCTGTGAGGAACTTTCACAAGTCAACGGCGGGAAAGAACTGGAAGGCGGGCGTGGGGGACCGCCCCTTCATACTGACGTCGCATGACGTTGGTCACCTGACGTGGGGGCAGTCCCTCGCCAGAGACTGCTAGTTAAATATTTTTCCGTGGGGTCCTGACGCCTGCCGGGTCAGTCCTATATGTAAATACCTACTGCAAAAGCCCTCTCAAAGTAAGACCTGGTTCTGTAGACCCTTTTTGTAGCAATGACTGCACGTCTTCCTTCAGAAGGACAACTGGCCCGGAGGATAACTGGAAGGATGCACAGGATGATCTGGAAGGGTTTCTGGCAACTCAAGCGCATGCCACCTTGCAACTATCTCCAGTACCTGTTCATCTGTTGTAATCTCCCTCTATTGAGGTGTTAGTGGAGGTGGGGGTGTAAGCCACAATGAGTCAAGAGGAACCGGTGGGGGCAGAGCCACAGGCAAAGAGCGCTTTGGAATGCACACCCGAGGGAGAGGGCCTGGCAAGGGGCCACTTCCCTTATTTTGGCCTTGCTGACAGTAGGGATGATCACCTCTGGCAGCAGGTTGCCAAAGGATCTCCCCCAACCCTTGTCCTCCAACAGGAGTGGGATAAAGGGATCTGACAGACCTGAGAGTCATTCTGGATGTCTGAAGGCCACTAAGACCCTCTTCAACACTGTAACCTGACAGTTTGGACCCTCTAAAAGGGGCATTCGAAACTACTTGCTGCACACCATTGCAAAACCAGCAACCCTTAGACAAGAATACCTTCTCATGCAGATGTCAAAAGCAGTAGCCGTGGCAGAGGCGGACACATCTGCTGAGCGGAGCAAATATTTGCCAACCTCTACACCAGAAGTCAGTTTTAAGCAAGTTATTCTTGGCAAAGCCTTCTGGAAAAGCCTGGGTTGCAGCTTTCCACGGGATATTCTGATAATCATATGGGTCTGGTAAATTGCAACTGCAAGGCCTAGTGAGGCAGAGGCATATGTACACCTGCCCATCACTGCCAATCTCCTAGATTCCTTGTCAGGAGGTAAAGCAGGGCTCCTGATAAGATTTTTTGGGATGAGTACTGTACTCCTCATTTTGAAAGTGAGATGAGTAAAACCAAATTCGGATGTGTACAAATGTCTGGACAGTGGAGTGAGGAGTACATTTTTAAAAACAATTTTTTTTTCTAGATAAGAATTACTCAAGTGTCAACAATGTTCCAGATAATGTTGGCAAGTAGGAGTAATTTACTCACCGGTTTTAAAATACAGCAAGTAAAACGCACTTGGGATGCATAAGAGTATACCTACGTCTCAGACGTAGAGGAGGAAGACTCCTCCCGATGCGGGGGAGGAACGGTCCCTTTGGGAAGCCCACTGAGAAGCGTGTCTTCTCCACCCCTGACGCCCGAGGGTTCACCTCTGGTGTTGGGAAAGGGGGAAGGAGTCTCCAGCGAAGGGGATCCTGCACATCTGTAAATCTGAGTAAAATAAAAAAAAGAAATAATTTTGAATTACCAGTTATGTTATGAAGCACTATTCTTTGGTGCGGAGTATTTAAAAATGTTGGGTGAATATTGGTACTAATTTAAAAAAAAAACTTTTTTTTTTTAAAGTATTTCCTAAAATGAGGTGAGTAAAACAGGTCCGTACTCCCCTTATATGGAGCCCTGAGGTAAAGTACTCGTGTTTAGGTGCTCTGGAACCATCACAGCCATGATGATGACCACAATGTCAGTTTCTGGCTGAATGACATAGAAAGGCTTAGCAGATGGAGCAGGGTACTGCTCATCAGCCTTTCTCAGTGCTGCAGACAGTGAGATTTGTACTATGCAGCAAAAGTGGCATATGCCAGTGCTGGATATATTGGTGGAATTATAATAGAGGGAGTACAAAGGACATCCAAAAACTCCTTAAGTTGTTGAGTCTTCTTCCACAGCAAAGCCAATGGCAGTTTGCATTTGTTGTATCATGGCCTGAAATGTAGGGGAGACTCGGGTATATACCACCAAGTCCTCACTGCAGGACACCACGGCACAACTGGACCTTGGTGCATACTGTTCTCTCTCTCATATTCCTCCTCCTCCTCCTCGATGAGGTGCCTGTATTCAACCTCATGGTCGTCAATGGGATCCACTGAATGCACTGGTGACACCAGTGGTGGCCAAGAAGGAGGGATCAGCTGTGTGCCAAATGTCGATGGGGACTAGCAGCCAGTAAGCCCCATCAATAGGATAACAGTCTGCACAAGCAAACCAGGCAGTATGCATCGTGTCATCTTATAAGATGATGCCAGCACAGGCTAAGAATCGATGACGCCCTGGACAGGGCAGTGATCACATTCACTGACGATGGCAACGTACCGTCTGCAGTAGGTACAGCGGTGCCTGAGCCAAGCCGTGAACTATCTGTCTCATTGGTTGGGCCGGGGTGCTGTCATCAATGCAGCTGGAGCAGGTGATGACACAAGAGATTTACCCGAAAGCCACAATGGCAACTGGTGCCTCGCCAGCAAGGCAGACCTTTTTTTGTGCTTATGCTTGTGGCCAGGTGACAAGAAGGACTGCAATAACAATCACTCCTTGCTCTAGTCTTTTGACTTCGGCAATCTTTTGCCAACGGCAAGGGGGACACTGATTTTGGGCCTTGCTCCTTTCTCCATGGCTTTTGAAGTTTTCTAACACTTTCTTGTGGCTTCACCTTGCAACCTGATTAAAACTTTGGCAGATCTCACAGGTCCTCATACCGTGAGATAGGCCCAAACAGCACACACAGATGGGGAGTCTTTATAAATGTTATCTCTGCCCTTACAGTATCGAAATAGAGACACTCTCTGTTTCAGCGGCATGCAGAGACACCATTATAAACTGTTAAATAAGAACACAGCACTGCCTAGTTGATGATGATTCCTATTGCAGGCCCAACGTGGATGACCGTAGCGGGAAAAGAACCAAGGAGTGAAAGGGCTGCTCATGTTTATGACGCTGACATATGACACTGTGGGCAGACCTCGGCTAGCAAAAGTTTACGTGTGGTCCTAGTGCCTGGTGGCTACTGTTCTAAATGTGTGGCCTAATGGAGAAGATATCCTTGAAAAAGATATGAATTGAACCTAGAAATCTCAGTTTGGAGACAGATTCAAAGAAAACAGAAACTGCAGAGTTAAGTCTCTGCTGGACAGGGAAATCCCAAGTTCAAATTCCCCTACTAGCACACTGAATGACCTTAAGCATGTATCTGAACCTTTCTGTGCTTCTGTCCTCCCAATCATAAAACTGGGAAGGGGCAGGATCTCTCTGAAAATGAAATGTTGCATTTATGTTAAACTATTCTTGGAAATAATCAAATTACTCAAGCTCTCCCTGATTAAGTAGGTACCACACTATCCTGAGGAAGCAGTTAGAACTGGTGCCCATGCAAATATTTTAAGAGTTTATCCCCACTGACACACAACTTGCAAGAACTGGCATCAATTTTTACATATATAGTACAAAACTGAAAATGCCTCTACTACGTGGAACTGAGGCAGTAGATGCACTCGGAAACAAAGGTTACTTACCTGTAGCCATAGTTCTGCTACTGGTATTTAGTTCACACCCACACTTGGGCAGTTCCACTGGGTGAACCTCAGTTACTTGACACTGGGGGGGTGCCCTGCCATCGAGTATGGCCACTTGATCTATTTGCTCCGTCTCATCCCAGTATAGAGAATATGTTTTCACCCTAATGGAGCCTGCCTAACAGAACGTCTATGAGCATAAATGATTCTGAAGTGGTGTGCTGTCAGAGGATTATTTCTTTAACCCCGCATGCCTTGGGCATAACAGAATAAAATCGATGGAGCGCTACGAGCACTGGCCTAGCTGTCTGACACAAATCTATCAGACAGTGAAATTGCTCCCACCAGCAGCATGGCTGGCATGGAGGGAGCCCTGCCACTGCTGAACAATGCAGCTTCGCTAACGTATATAACCCAACTTTTTGAAACACTGGTTGCTGACAGGGCTTAGATCAAGATCACCACTGCGGCCAATCTGGATGAGCGGAAACTTCTAAAAGAAAGAGTTCACGTTCTCGAGCAGCAATCAGATGATTTTGAGGATTTTCAACACCATGTGCTGCGACGACCTGAAAATGAGCACCGCCTGGAGCATGTTTGGCTCCAAGTAGAAGACCAGTAGAATCAGGGATGTTGGAACAATCCCTGGATATTGGTGGTCCTGGAGAAATCGGAGGGGCCAACAAGGAGAAATTTATTTCAGAACTGTTACCATCCCTCATGGGTCCCCGTTGGCAAAATGTGGTGGAAGTAGAGAGCGCTCACTGCATCAGAGGTCCCCCAGCACCTCCCGGCTCCTGCCCCATCATCGCTTACCTCTTCCAATACTCTGTTAAGTAAAGACTGCTGCATGCTGCTAGGGAGCTCGGCGATCTTGTCTGAAAAGGCTCCCGGATCTCATTACACCAAGATTTTTCATCTGAAGTGGTCCAACGCCATAAGGAATATACTACGATTAAACCTGCACTGCAACAGGCAGGAATCCAGTGCTACTTCAAAAGCCTCAAAAATATGTCAATTTCATATAACTGACAAACTTTTGAAGGCCGGAACTTACAAGTTACTTGATGGATCCACTGTCACTGGCCTGACATCCGGGTGGGAACTCCATCTCCCAGAAGACTCTGGGTCAAATACTACAGCCAGATCCCCGAATCCAGAAACTTAAATTCAGTGCAGAACGTGGGGACCAGTGCACCGACCCTCCCGAAGAAGTCAATACCAACCTCCCTTCCGGCAAGGAGTTGATCACCACGACGCAGAATACACCAGAGCAGCCCAGAGAAAGAAGGGACTGAAGATCTATTGGGCCACAGTGGCAGAAACAAAGATCAAAGTTGGTCCCATCAGGATGCCCGTCAGAACCGAGACTTGCGTTCACCATCAGCCAAAGCTGCTCGGGCCTCCTTTGCCGACATTGAAACCTCCAGGAACTGTCCAGTCATTCATTATCTGAATACCCTGCAGATAGCTTTCAACTGGCAACAAGCTGGTCTGAGATGGACACTGCACAAGTTGACTTGCAAACTGGAGCCACAGACAATGACTGGACTAAGCCTGGTATCCATACGTTTGCCAAGTCACCGCCCTGATATGAGATACTGTAGGTAAGTGGTGTCCTTTCCATTCACTACTCTGTTCGGCTGTAGGTGAACTGGTGAAGAGAAAAAAACCACCATCAGGTTTGGGTCTAGGAAGCCTGTGCTTCCCTGTTTTCTATATACAGACACTCTGTAGAACTGTAACAACTGTATTGGATTATACCTAAAGGAGACAGGAGGCACTGAAATTATAGTAAGTAGATAATAAAGGAAAAGGTGACAATGCATTATGTGGGGCCCCTGCCCGATTGCTGGGTGAGGGTAAGGCAATGCGATCGGACTTATTTGGGGTGGGGGGAGCTTTCGGCTCTGGTCCCCCCTCCCCCCGTAACATCTCTGCTTAGTTTTCCCCCCTAAACTCATCACAAATACTGCTCTTAGAAATGTCTTATGTTGGCAGTACAGATACTGCCCCCTAGCCCTGCGCTGGCCACATTCAGAGTACTGGCTCATTTATCAGTACTTCCCTGTGGGGCACCACAGCAAAAGAACAACTTTGGCTATCCCAGCAGTGCCTGTTTAAAACCCATGGGCTCCTATTACACTGCTCTTCACATGGCCAGGGGACAGGGCAGGTAATCCCTTCACCTTAATCGACTACTGCCAGTCACATGCTCCTCCCCAATAAATGCACAGGTTCCTCAGTCTCCAGGGCTGCCTATAGAACCCCAGTTCAGAGTGACTCCAGCATGTCACCTTCGCTGGTGGCAATGAGTAGTACCAATCAGTTTCTCAGTACTTGTTACCATAACCATCATTCTCCCCACCTCCAGCAACATGGTACAGCGTGTTCTCAGCTGAACCAACTGGAGTATAGAGCACAAGTGTCGAACACAGTCTCAAGTGAGGTTACCCCTCACGCCTCCTCCCCAGCTTTGGAGTGTCCTGCACAAGGGCAGCCCTATCCTCTAACCCTTGGGTTACACCCCGCGAGGGTCTTACTGGCCCCTGAACTGCATGGCCCCAAGCAGTTTCTTTTAGCCTCACAGGAGTCCTAGCACCTCCTCTAGCTGCCAGTACCGTCATGACAGGGAATTATATTAGGACTGTGGAAGGTTGGCATCATGGCCTCAGGGCACCCAGCGGAGATCAAATGCGTTTCCTGAAATGTTAAGGAGCTAAACCACCCAGTGAAGAGCACCAAGTCGTTACAACATTTAAAGCGCCTCAGAACAGAAACGGTCTTTCTTCAGGAAACTCATCTCACCACAAAGACAGCATCATGGCTTAAAAAATCCTGGGTGGGGATGGCAACTGGAAGGGTGCAAAACAGACCCAGAGGGCCAATGAACAGTGACAGGTTTCATCTTTCCAGGTGGGCAGGTCATTCTCACCAATCTCTACGCCCCTAACAGCGATGATGCCAACTTCCTCACTGAAATCTGCCAGGTCCTGACAAGAGGTAAAAGGTGACACAGAGGGCCCCCTCCTTATTGGGGGCAATTTTAACCTGGCCACAGACCCTCTTCTGGATAGATTCTGAGTGTCTCCCGACTCACATCTTATGGCCAGAGCTGTGCTGGGGGTTTAGTGGAGGAGTGGGGTCTCACCGACATCTGGAGGAGGGAACACCAGGATGGTAAGAGACTACACATTCTATTCCCTGGTGCATGGCTCCCATAGCCGCACTGACTTACGGTTAGGCGACAGAGCTGCCTCACCAAACACAGTCCTTCGATCAAGTCCATTTTAATCTTGGACCATGCCCCAGTGGGCCTGCTCTATACACCCCTCCCAGGTAAGAACCGCTCCACCAGGTGGAGATGTAACCCCCTACTGCTTAGGAAATACAGGTTACTCACCTGTAACAGGAGTTCTAGGAATGGTATATGTTGTTCATCCACACTTATTGGCAGGTTCCTTGCCGCTTTAAATCTTGCCGGAAAGTCTTCAAGCTGGCTCCTCCCACCCACCCGGGTGGTAAAACTCTCTGCTCCGCCCCATGACGCCAGATCTGGCCCGCTGGAAGCTCAGGCCAGCGTCAAGCCGAGGTCGAGAGTTGGGATGAACAATATATACCATTCCTAGAACTCCTGTTACAGGTGAGTAACCTGTATTTCTAGGGACATGGATATGTTGTTCATCCACACTATTGGCAGACTCTCTAGCAGTTCTCCGGGAGGAGGGAGGCAAGCCACACCCCCTACTTAGGGAATAAAGACTGGAGAACCGAGGCCCCAAACCAGCATCCCGGCGTGACTCAAGGTCGATGTGGTAATGGGTAATAAAGGTGTGCTGACTTCCAGGTAGCAGCCTGCAGATTTCCTGATAGGGACGCCCCTGGAAGCAGCCACCGATGCAGCAGTATGACGGTAGAATGAGCTCTTATCCCTCTGGGAGGCTCCATGCCCGGCCAACTTGTAGCAGAGATCTATGCAGGGAGGTGACCCACCTGCCTATCGTCCGCTTGGCTGCAGGTCTGCCAGGTGCGGCTTCAGCGTAGGTGACAAACAGCTGGCGAACCTCTCCCCGAATTTCAGCCGTGCGCTCCTTATAATAAGCGAGCGCCCTTCTAGGGTCCAAAGTATGGAGCCTGTATTCGGCCTCCGAGGTGTGATTGGGGTAGAACACCGGCAGAGTCAACACCTGGTTAAGGTGAAACTCTGACACCACCTTCGGAAGGAATTTCAGGTGGGGGCGCAGGACAACCTTGTCCCTGTGCAAGACCAGGTAAGGAGACTCAATGCAGAGCGCCTGGAGTTCTCCCATCCTTCTGGCTGACGTGATAGCCACCAAGAAGGCGGTCTTCCACGACAGGTGAGAGAGTTCACACCTGTGCATTGGTTCGAATGGCTTGCCCATGAGCTTTGCCAGTACCAGCAGTAAATCCCACGGAGGTGGAGGTTCTCGCACCGGAGGGGAAATGTGATCAAGGCCTTTGAAAAAGCGCCAGACCACCTTCTCCTGCGCCACCGACTGCTCCCCGGCCCGCGCCTGGTAAGCAGAGATGGCTGCAGGTGCACCCTTAGGGTCGCCTACCTAAGCCCTTGACTAGAAAGGACCATAAATAGTCCAAGATGCTTGCCAAAGGACAGGAGGAAGGGTCCAAGCCCTTGCTCCCGACACCAAATGGAAAACTCCATTTGAAGGCATAGCATTTCCTGGTCGACTCTTACGGGACGCCTCAACAACATTGAGGACCTCGTCGGAAAGACCCAAGGCCTGGAACTCTAGCCAGCCAGGAACCAGGCCGCAGGTGCAGGGACTGAAGGTCCGGATGGAACACCTTCCCCTGACTGACTGAGAGCAGGTCCGGGCGAGCTGGAAGCTGTCTCGGGAGCCTGGAGCTGAGGCTGAGGAGATCTGGGTACCAGAACTGGCGGGGCCAGTCTGGGGCTATCAGAATCACCTGCGCCTAGTCCCTCCTTGCTTTGAGAAGCACCTTATGAATCAAGGGAAATGGGGGAAAGGCGTAGAAGAGGCCCAGGGTCCACAGCCTCGAGAAAGCATCCCCCTGCAGCGAGCCCTGCTGAGGGGGGCGGGCATGAAACAGCCTCAGCTTCGCGTTCTCCCTGGAGGCAAACAGGTCCACCTGAGGTGTGCCCCAGTGGGAGAACACATCTTGTACTACCTCCGGCAGGAGAGACCACTCGTGAGATGCAGCCCCTATCCGGCTCAGGGCATCGGCCTGGTGTTGGAGGCTCCTGCCACATGAATGGCTAGGAGATCCGCCTCCAGGCTCGCGACCAGTGACCAAATGCGGAGAGCTTCCTTGCATAGAAGCATGGAACGCGTCCCGCCCCTGGCGGTTTAGGTAGTACATGGTCGTGGTATTGTCCGTCCTGACTCGGACCACTTGACCCGGAGAAACGGAGCAAAGGCGGTGAGAGCTAGGCGGACCGCTCGGAGCTCCAGCAGGTTGATGTGGCATCGGGACTCCCGCGGGGACCAGAGGCTGTGCGCTCGGTGTTCCCCCAGATGGGCACCCCAACCCATCAGAGAGGCATCGGTCGATAGAGAGACCGTCGGCACGGGGCGGACAAACAGGATGCTCTCCTGCAGATGAGATGGAATGGTCCACCACCGGAGAGCGTTCCACATCTCCTGGGTCACCATCACTAGCTGGTCCAATGGATCGCAGCGTTGTGACCACTGGCTGGCCAATCCCCACTGAAGGGGGCGCATGTGCCAGCGTGCCCAACGGACCACGCTGGTACAGGCCGCCATGAGACCCAGGAGGCGCAGGAAGTCCTGGACAGGGCGCGATTGCCCAACCAGAAATGATTGGGCAAAGGAGGTAAGAACCTCGGCCCTGGCCGCTGGGAGTCGTGCTCTGGCTCGAAGAGAGTCGAGCTCTGCCCCGATAAACAGAATCACCTGCTTTGGCTCGAGTTCCGACTTGGCCTCGTTGAAGGCCGACTTGAGAGCAAACCTGGAGGGACAGATCTCTGGACTGCTCCACCTCCTGTCTGGAGGGGGCTGCTATCAGCCAATTGTCCAGGTAAGGGTACACCCGGACCCCTCGGCACCGCAGGAAAGCTGTCACCACTGCAATGCATTTGGTGAAGACCCTGGGAGCTGGAGACAGGCCGAAGGGCATGGCTCGGAACTCGAAGAGAGATCCCTCCGCTCTAAAGTGAAGGAATCTCCGATGTGACGGACGGATAGGGACGTGAAAGAACACGTCCTGCAGGTCCAGAGAGCAGAACAACACGCCGTGTTCCAGGGATGGTATTATCTGAGCCACAGTGACCATCCTGAAGGTTCGAGACCTTAGGAACTTGTTCAGGTCGTGTAGGTTGAGAATGGGGCGCCAGCCCCCCGTCCGTTTCGGAACCAGGAAGTACCTGGACACAAACCCCAGGTCTGAGGGAGGGTCCGCTACCTCCCTGATCACCTCCTTTTGGAGGAGGAGAGCGATGTCGGCCCGACGAGCCGACAGTGAGGCCGCGGACCCAGAGGCCCCCCCGAGGTGCGACGGCTCTGAAGGGCGGGGCCTGTTCAAATTCTAGATGCAGGCCTTTTCCCACCACCTCCAGTACCCACCTGTCCGTGGTAATAACGGACCAGGCGGAAAGGAAGTGCCGGAGCCGTCCCCCCATGGGGGGAACCTGGGGTGAGGTGACAGGGTTGGGGGCGACACCCCTCAGCCCGTCACTGGGCAGGCTTGGAGGAGGGACTGGCTGAGGGACCTCCTGGGCCCTTACCTCCCTGCTTCCTGTTGGAGGAAGCTCCGGGCTTGGGTTTGGGATGCCAAGCCCGAGCCTGCTGGCCCTGACATTGCTGGGGCCGGGCAGCAGGCGCAGAAGGACGAAGGGCTTAGGCTGTGGTTTGCGGCCTTTGTCCTTCTGAGCGGAAGAGACCGAGTCCAAGGTAGCATTGGACTTCTCGATCCTCTGCAGGTGACCTTCCACCCAGGGTCAAGAGGCCAGTCCCCAAAGGAACATCCGCCAACTTGTGCTGGGTATCCGAAGTAAAGGTGGATATCCTCAGCCAAGCCCGACGACGCATGGCCACTGCAGCCGCCACAGACCTGGCACATGAGTCCCCAATGTCTAAAGCAGTCTGGAGCTGCTGTTTGGCCACTGCCCTGCCCTGGTCCTGCACCTGCCTGACCGTAATCTGCAGATCCGCGGGAAGATGAGGGACGACCTCATCCAGGGAGCCCAACAGGGCATGAGAAAAATGTGCCATGAGGACGGACGAACTGGCCTGACCAAGGCCAAGAGAGGACGCAGCATAGACTTTTCGCCCGGCATAATCCAATTTCTTGGATTCCTTGTCGGGAGGTTTGTCCACATCCCTAGCGTTCCCGGCACGCCGGAAAACGCTGTCGGTAACCAACCCCTCAGCAGAGGGGTGTTCCGAAAAACCGGACAGGGAACCGGTAGGGACCGCATACTTCCTGACCATCCTGGCCGAAGACGCAGGGCAGGAAGAAGGGCGCTGCCAGAGCTCCAAGGCCGGACTCACTATGGCCTCGGCTACCGGAAAAGCCTCCGTAGGGGAATCCCCTTGGTCCAGAATCTCCATGAGGGGATACCTGGCCCATTTAGAAATGGGTTCGAGCTTCATCCCAGTGGACTCCAAGGTGAGCCGAAGCAATCCTAGGAAGGACGAAGGGCTATCGTCCACCGACTGACCTCCTGAGGACTCCAAGTCCATTCGCTTGGAGAAAAGGGAGGAATCGACTTCGGACTCGGAAGAGTCCTCAAAGAGCTGCCTCGGGCCTGAGCCACCCTCCACCTGCCGAGGTCGATCGGGAGTGAGGGTGACAGACAGCCTATGGGGCAGTCCCTGAGCCGACCGAGAATTTTTGGTCGGAGCCCCAACTAACGGCTGTGGAGGCGGAGGTTCCACCGGAATCGGTGGGACAGCTGGAATTGGCCGAACAACTGTCCTGGGAACAGGCTCCTCGGCTAAAACGAGTGGTTGTTTTGGCCGCTCCGGTGACAGCCACTTCATGGCGGGGAAGGCGGCAGGCGTCGGCTTATTCCCGGTCAGAAGGAAACTGTTGCCACATGAGTTCCTCATACCTCGGACGCAACTGGCGAAGCCTCCCTCGTCCGAGAGAAGAGGATGAGCGGGCGCCGCTGCTTATGAAGCCGAGACCGCTGACGGGCGGGATCGGCTGGACCACGAAGACGCCCAAGATCGAGAACCTCGGCTAGGCCGAGGACGCGTGCGAGGTGTAGCAGGGAATCGGCACGCCTCGGCTCGGACGATTCCACCGGAGCTCCGGAACCAGAGGCACAGACGAGCCGACGGGATCCTCAACTCCCACCGGGGGAACCGGGGAGAGGGGATTCTCAGCTTCTCCAGCCGACAACCCGTCCAACGGGTCGAGAAAAATCTCGACCGCGTCGACAGGAGTCCCGGTCAACTGGCCTGACGGGGACACCGTGAAGCCAGTGGCCGAAGCCGAGGGGTCGACTGAAGTCGACTGTCGACAACTAGGGAAGGGGGATCTTTCCCACTCCCAAGAGTGTCGATGGTGAGACTTACTCTTGTCTCTCTTTTTGGACCGAGAAAACGGTCCAGAAGAAGTTGGACCCTCACCTTTCGTCGAGAGGGTCAGACAAAGCCCTTAAAAGTAGTCGACACGAGGCACCGAAGAAAAAAGCTGGACAAATGCCGCAGTCGAGGTAGAAGCGTCTGCTACCGCTTCCTTCTTCGAGGCGATCATCTGCTCGAGCTGATCCGCCGTGAGCCTGGCCACGCGGACACCGCCGACCGGGCCTCTTTTGACTTAACCGAGGGAAATCTTTTCGGACGCCCAGCTGTAAACGGGCAGCATGGTCTTCGAGGACGAGGGCCGAAAAGGAAGAGCACAGGTCGCAGGCTCGCGGTCGTGGGTCAAGGCCCAGCAGTAAACGCGCGGAGTGCGGATCCGTCCGAGACATCTTCTGCCCGCAAGGGCATCTCCGAAACCGAGTCGACGAGTCCATCGAGCCGCGAGGGAGAGAAGACCAAGTCTTTTTAGCAAAAACTTTTAATTTCGAAAATTCAAGAATTAGGAACCAGTCTTATACACAGAGCGTTAAGGAGGGAACCTGAGCTTCCAAGCAGTAAGGAAGATCTGGCATCATGGGGCGGAGCCGAGAGTTTTACCACCCGGGTGGGTGGGAGGAGCCAGCTTGAAGACCTTCCGGCAAGATTTAAAGCGGCAAGGAACCTGCCAATAAGTGTGGATGAACAACATATCCATGTCCCTAGAACCCAAAGTTTTGTGACTGGATAATGGAAGAAGCCAAATTATACTTTCAAATTCATAACAATGGGGAAGACATCACCTGTGATAATATGGGAAGCGTTCAATGCCCATCTTCGGAGATGTATAATCTCATACACAGCGCGACAGAACAAATAAAGAAGGGTAGAGATTGTACAGCTTCAAGATGCCCTAAACAGCAAGGAGGCATGGTTTAAGGCCACATCACACCCCGAACAGTGCCTGGCGACGGATATTGTTGGCCTAAAATATAAAATTAACACCTTACTAGAAAAGCAGAGTGTCTCATGCTTAGGACAAAGCACACATATTGGGAGTCGGGGACAAGAGTGGGAAATTGCTGGCATATAGGCTTCACAAACAAAAAGCGGAATTCCAGATACTAGCACTCCGTAACACAGCTGGGGGAGTCATCCACACACTGGAAGGTACTGAGATAAGTGTGCAAGTACTATGCCCAATTGTGCACCTTGAACATTGCGCCAGCACATAACCAATCCCCCATCCACAGCTTTCTGGGGAACATGCCCATTCCCAAAATTCCATAGTCCCTAAGGGAGGAACTGGATGCTCCTTGACAAAGGAAGAGCTCTCAGTGGCTCTCAAGCAGCTTACAAAGGGTAAAGCTGCAGGTCGCGATGGAATGGCGACTGAGCTATATCAACTAATGCCTCAGATCACTGTTCCACTGCTATCTGCGGCCCAACTGGCAGCAAGGGATGAAGGGGCATTAACCCCCACCATGAAGGACGCCATGATTACGCTACTCCCTAAGAAGTCATCGGACCCACTGGACTGAGCAAATTTCGGACCCATCTCTCTGCTCTCCATGGACACCAAAACTGTCGCCAAGGCCTTAGCCAACAGGGTGGTGAAAGTACTCCCCCATATAATTCACCCCTCCCAAGCAGGTTTTAGAAAGGGGAAGTCCGGAGCAGATAATATCCACACGGTACATCAACTAAAAAGGACTAGTACTTTACTTATGGCAGCCATGGCAGTCTATTTCAGGAAGGCCTTCGATTAGGTCAAATGGTCATATCTTCACCCAGTACTGAAAGAATACGACTTTGGCCCCTTCTTTCACAGCTGGATAGCCACACTATACATGTCCCCGTCAGCCACTGTCCTCATGAACCACTATGTTTCCCAGGTCTTCCCCATTCAGGGGCACACAAGGCTGTCCCCGTTGCTTTTCCAGACAGCCATTGACCCCCTCACATGAGAAAACTGTTCAGCTCTACCCAAATCCAAGGTATAAAAACTTGTATGCTGATGACTTCCGCCTCACCCTCACAAACCCAGTGCAATTCCTGGCTCAGATTATGGCCTTACTAGACAACTTTGCTCGGGTATCAGGCCTCAGCGTAAACTAGAATAAGACCACAATCTCCACCCTTACTCCGCGGTGAACTGCAGGCTGTACATACAGGAGACTTGCAAATAACGAGGATGAAGGAGGGTTTCAAATATTTAGGAAAACACATCTCCTCCAAATGGGAAGACCTAATCCCAAGCATTTTTACCCCCCCTGCTCAGGGCCCTCGAGCCGGACGTACACAGATAGAAGAGTTGCATCTTTCTCTTAAGGGCAAAGCTGAAGCTGTGCGCATGTTCATCCTCCCTAGGCTGACATACCTGTTCACCAATATCCCACTCTCCCTTCCCCATACACTTTTCGCCAAAATACATAAACTGACAGCTACCCTGGTATGGGAGGGCAGAGCACCTAGGCTCAACAAGAGTAAACTTCGGGCTTACTAGTCCAAAGGTGGCCTTGGCCTACCCTGGTTCCAGGGATATCTCTGGTCCTTTAGAATGGACCAAGCGACCCAGTGGATCGCCCCACAAAGAGCTGAAACACCCCAATGGGTATCAATTGAGCAGGACACCATTTGAATGCTGTGGACAGGGACCTTTTTAGGCCCCTTCTAACTCATGGATAAGAACCCCATCATAATGACCACTCAACAAGCGTGGCAACAATGCATTTGGCAAACATGCTGCCTCAAAGAGGCCCAACATCCGCCCTGGCAATACACCTACCTATGGGGGTCTTCAGAAGTGCTGATAGGCAAGGCCAGGCCACTATTACCTGGCTATCCTGGGCTAATGCAGGCATACACACAATTGGAGATCTGCTAGTACCAACCTTGGACATTTTGCTTACTTTCCAGCAGTTGCAAGAAAAATGAGGAATCCCTACAGCAGACTTTTGGACCTGCAACTTCGTAGTGGCACCCAGGTGATGCAGCATAGATCTCCATTACAATCAAAATCGGACCGGCTCAAACACTAAAGACGACAAAAATCACACAAGGGGAGGGAAGGCAGGTTGGATTTATCGGGTTATTATGGATGCTCAGTCAGACCCCACAGTGCAGTGCAAGCAACAGTGGGAGACCGAGCTCCAAATTCATATCCCTAGGGAAACATGGGAAGCACATATCAAATCAGCTCATACTGCTTACAGGGATGCTAGAGGACAGCTGATACAGGCTAAATTAATCCACAGATGGAATTGCTTTTACTCCATGCCAACTGCCGGAGATGAAATGCCCCAGGGGCCCATTTATCCCATATCATTTGGTCCTGTCCCCACCTGCTAGCCTTCTGGATGACAGTATTAGAGGACTGCTCTAGAATCCTGCAGACTAAGATTCCTCCCCTTCCTGAGCTTATCATTCTGAGGGACACATCTCAGTTAATAGGGTACGACTCCCATGGTCTCCGATGGCTACTTGTGGCCATCATGGAAGCAAAAAGGGCTATCCTGATTAAGTAGAGACAGCCTCGCCCCCCATTCTGACATGGCACTCAGCCTTAGCTAACCTGGCCACCTTTGAGAGACTAACATTTGCCATGAGCAATGTTCTCCCCATCTACATAAAGAAGTAGGGCAAGTACCTAGAGTCTCATCTTTGCACAGCCCACCCCCCCAAAAAAACTGACATTCTACTTACCCACCTCACTAGCTGATTCACTTCTCCAACTGCAGCTGAAACCCTTTCACAATGGTCCAACTGTACCCCTAGCTTTAACAAAATTCCTACCTCTCTGCATGAATAAGAATTATGTCTTTACTGTGTAACATGATCACACGTTAAGATAACCATTTCCTCAATGTTGCACATGGTTCAATTTTTATTTTGTCTTTTTTAGGTTTTACTACGCTTAATGCGAATGTTTCTTGGTTGATATGAATACATAGCCATATATTAAATCAAAATCTCAAAATATTTCATGATGACAGAAAGTCACCTAACATCTTCTGACTGAGCTCCTACCACCACCCGTGGTTTTGTCCCCTGGCTATGCCTCACCTTACGTCAGATCTGAATGCGGAAAGAAAGAATCAAAGAACGCCTTCCCAGGGTGGGTTGTGTGGATGTCGAACAGAATAACAGTAGCAGAACTATGCTTACAAGTAAGTAGCCTCTATTACTATCTAGATTCAGTTCAAAATCCACACTTGGGCAGATTCACAGCAGTCCTCCAGGATAAGAGGACAAGGCACGCACCCCAACTATCTAGCGTAAAAAGACCGGAGGACTGAGGCCCCAAATGCGGCATCATCATCATGATGCAGCAAGTCAAAGATGTTGTGGGATATGAACGTATGCGCACTGGTCAAGGTAGTAGCACAGCAAATCTTGAGCTGGATGATCTACCAGCCAACCTGTAGCACAAATCAATGCTGGAGGTTATCCATCGGCTAATCGTCTGTTAAGCCGACTGCCTGCATGGAGCGACTTCAGAGTAGGTCAGCAACAGCAACAGCTGCCGAGCCACTCCACAAACCCCTGTGATACGATCCATGTAACAGAAATGCAAGGAGGAAACCAAGAGTATGAAGTGCACACTCGCCATCTAATATAGGCTTCAGCACCTAGTGGCACACAGCTGTCCGTGTCCTGCTCTCTTGGCACGGATTACGCAGCTTCGGTGCTGGGATGATATCCTGCTGAGATAAAACGACTGGATGGCCTCAAACTGGCTATGTCTCAACCCAGGAAAAGAGAGGTCATGGTGATTGGGACTCAACAGCAGTGGGAGGTCTGGCTCTTCCTTCAGTGGGCGGCCAATCTCTCATAGCTGCTGTTGTAGTTAAGGATCCAGGGGTCATTTTGGACTGCAGGCTGACACTAGAAAAGCAGCTGGCGGTGATGGTCTGTTCTGGCTTCTATCATCTCCAAAACGCTGCCATGATCAAATCACATTTGACTCCTGCAGACCTGGTGATGATCGTCCATGCTTTTATCACCTCCAAGTTGGACAACTGTTAACACTCTTTACTTAGGACTAATCTGGAGAATTGATACACTACCTGCAGGTGGTCCAGAAAGTTGCAATGGCAGATTGACTCCTTCTGGAAAGCTCCCACAACATGGAGAACCTTTTTAGACATACTCAAAGCCTGGAACTCTAGCCACTCAGGAACCAGACTGTCAAGTGCAGGGACTGAAGGTCCAGGTGCAAGACCTTCCCCTTGTGACTGGAAAGCAGATCCAGATGTACGGGGCAGTTGTCACGGAGGCCTGTTGCGGAGTCTGAGGAGATCTGGGTACCAAAACTAGCATGGCAAGTCTGGGGCAACCAGAATCTTCCAAACCTTGTCCCTCCGCACCTTGACCAACGCTCTGTGGATCAGGGGAACAGGAGGTAAGGTGTACAGGATGCCTTGGGTCCAGGGCCTCGCGAAGGCATCCCTCAGCAGTGTCCCACACTGAGGGGAGGCAGACAGAGAACAGCCTCAGCATTTCAGTCTCTCAGGAGGAAAACAGGTCAGCTAGAGGAGAGCCCCACTGGGAGAACAAGTGATTCACCACCTCCTAATGCAGAGACCACTCGTGAGATGGTTAGCTGGCAGTAGGCTACGCTACATGAACTGCCAGAAGATCGGCACCCAAGCTGCACAGGAGGGCCTCCCAACACAGCTGAATGGAGTGCATTCCGCCCTGCTTGTTCAGGTAGTACATGGTCGTGGTACTGTCCGTCTGGACTTGCACAACCTGACCCAAGACGGAACAAATACCATCAGAATGACGTGCACTGCATGGAGCTCCAGTAGGCTGACGTGGCAACGGGACTCCCTGGGGGTCCACAGCCTGTGGGCTCTGTGGCCCCCCAAGTGCACTCCTTATTCCACCAGAGACATGCTGGTCGTCAGGGTAATTGTTGGCTCTGGGCAAATGAACAGGACCCCTTTCTCGAGATGTTCTGGGATGAACCACCACGACCAGCTGTTCGAGGTGACCTAGGCACTGAGACCACTGGTGGGCCAGCTTTCACTGCAGGTGGCGCATCCGCCAGTGGGCCCATCTGACCACGCTGGTGCAGGATGCCATTTACTCCAGCAGCTGCAGGTAGTCCTGGGCAGGGCGAAAGCGCCAACCTGAAAAGATTAGGCAAAGGAGGTATGATTTGCTGCCTGATCCGCAGGGAGTCGAGCTCCGACTTGGCTGGGTTGACCAGATGGCCGTCTGAGCAAGTCTGGAGGGTCAGGTCCCTGGACAGCTCCACTGACTCTCAAGACAATGCAACAATCAGAAAGTTGTCCAGGTACAGATAGACCCAGACTCCTTGGTAACACAGAAGGCTGCCACCACTGCAATGCACTTGGTGAAGACGCTGGGGGCAGAGGAGGTGCGAAGAACCCCCTCTGCACAGAACAGAAGGTACAGCTAATGGGACGGATGGACTGGAATGTGGAAGCAGGTATCCTGGAGGTCCAGCGAGCAGAACCAAATGTCCTTCTCCAGGGATGGAATGATCTGATTCAGAGTGACCATCCAACACTTGCGCTTCCTCAGAAACTGAACCAACTGAGATCATGCAGATACAGTATGGGGTGCCAATCCCATGTCAGTTTGGGGACCAGGAAATGCCTGGACACAAAGCCCTGGCCAGTCGTGGTGTCTGGGACACAGGCTATGGCTCCTTTCTTAAGGAGCTGAGCTATGTCCTCCTGGAGGGTGGGCAGTGTGTCCAGATTCCCGTGGACCATGGGTTAAGTAGGGCGGGAGAGCAGTCAAGAGGCAATCTGCATCCAACCACTTCGAGCACTCATTTGTCCAAAGTGTTCACGGACCAGGCATGCCAGAAATGGTGAAGCCGACCATCAAACAAGGAGCTGAGGCAGACAACCTCTGAGCCATCACTGAGAAGCCCTGGAGGCATTGACACCTGGCTGCCAGAAGGGCTCCACTGCTCTGGCCTCCAGGTTTCCTGAAAGCTTGGCTGGCCAACTTAGGCTTAGGTCACCAGACCAGAGACTGCCCCTGCTAGAGCTGCTGCGACAGAAAGGGCTGAAGCTGAAATTACTTCTTCAGCTTCTGACCTTAGGGATCCTTCTGCGACCTTAGGGATCCTTCTGCGAGGAAGTCACTGAAGCGAGGGTGGTATTAGACTTACCCCAGGGTCAAAAAGGTTGATGCCCAAGAAGGGTACATTGGCCAGTCTGTGCAGAGTATCCACCATGAATGTGTACATACGCAGCCAGGGTCTACAGTGCATCGTCACTGCCGTTGCCACAGGCCAGGTCTCTGACCATCTTCACTGCCAACTGCAAGTCTGCACTAAGGCAGGGAAGGACATGGTCCAGGACACCCATAAAGGTGTGACCAAAGTTGGCCATCAATCTATGTGGAGCTAGTCCAACGGAGCATGTAGTATAGAACTTCTTGGTTGGGTGATTCAGCTTTCTGGACTCCTTGTATGCGGGGGCTGACAATCCCTCAGCCAAAGGATGGTCTGAAAAACAGGGAAGGGAACTGGTTGGGACCATGTACTTGCGGAACATGTGAGCTAATGGCTCTGTGCACAAAGCAGGATGCTGCCAGAACTCCGGCGTGGGACCCAAAACAACCTTCACCACTGGGATGGCCACCCCCGGGGAATCCTCCCGATGAAGGATTTCCATAAGGGGGTCCTTGGTCTGCTTCTGGACCAGCTCCAAGGGGATTTCCATCGATCTGAAGATCAAATGGAGTACAACTCTGAAGGAGACCGCCCCATGATCACTTCTCAGTTCTTTGGCTGATTCATGGACGAAGCCCTGGAGGATTTCATAGAGGACCCCTCAGAGTCCAAAGACTCCTCAAAGACTGCCCTTGGCTGCTCCTCCCAAGAACCACCCTGGACTTGTCAGAGTGGGTGATTTCGACAGACAGCCAACCTGGAAGGCTGGTGGCTGGATGGACAGCCTTGGTAGAAGCACCCTGCAAGAGCTGCTTGGACAGCGGCTCTAGCTGGATAGATCGGAGAGGCTGGCACCAGAGAGAGATAAACTGGATGCGGCAGGACCAGGAGAGGCTGAACTGAGGATGATCAGGGAAGCGTTAGGGTCTGAGGAAGAGACCTATTGTGCCCAAGAACCCACTGCTGCCACATCAGTTCCTCACAGCGCCGACACAACCAGCGACAGAGCCTCTCACTGCCGAAGAGTACCGCAGACAGAGTTTCCTGGCCAAAGGGCAAGCGCAGGAATGCGAGGATTCCCTGGACTGTGATCTTGACCGAAACACGCGACTGGAGTGTTGTCGGCGAAGAGAAACGGGAGGAGGGGCCATGTACAGGACATGGACCAGGTCCTTCTGAGGAACCGCTGAAGAAGGTAGGTCTTGTGAGGAGATAGTGTGCTTAACCGGCTTCTCCTGACGCTCCTGAGAGGGTAGAAAGGACTGCAGTCCTCTTGATTCAGTCATCCTTGATCCCTTCAGTCGATGGGTCGACCAGGTTGATAAAAATCTCAACCGGCTACTCAGCTTGTGCCATGGCCAACAAGCTCAATGGGGTTACACTGGAGCTAGCAGTCTGACTCTCAACCAAAGGAGGCTCGGCTGAGAGAGACTGCTCAATAGCCATGCAGTTGAGGGAATTGCGGGGGAGGGAAGAGCATGCTCATTCCTGCTCCCGTGTCCAATGGCGGGATTTCTTAACCGTCTTTTCACAATGGGAAGGGACCTCCCCAAGGGACTGCAGAGACTGGCACATGTCATGGAAGGTGCCCGTGAAGGACGCCCCAACGCTGGTGGCCTCAGCGGGGAAGCAGCACCGCCATCTCTTCCATGGCCATAAGCCAAGTGGCCAAGCTTGTGGGTACTGCCTTACACACATCCTTTGCACGGACCAGAGGGCTCCATTCGTCCGACCAATTGAGGAGGAGGCTTGTGTGGTGATCCTTGAGCGAAGAGGGCAACAACTTGCACAGGCCGTAAGCCTGAGGGTCATGCTCTGCCCCAAGGCAGAAGATGCACAAGAAGTGCGGGTCCATCAGGGACATTTTCTGATTACAAGTGAGCCATCACTTGAAGCAGTGACTGAACCAAGCTTCTTCACACTCCAGAACAAAACTAAAAGAAAAAATTACTCACCTTAGTAATGTTGTTTCTTCTAATGGAGTCTTGCTATATTATGACATATGCAGTGAGTCCCAACCTTCGAACTGCTCCGGAGGTGAAAGAGTTAACTTTCCATGCCAGGCATGGAACGTTGAGCTCGGTTGAAACTCTGTCTGTTCTTCAAACTCAAACCGTCAGATGTTTACGAGCTAAACTCACTGAGGTCTTGTGTGGAAGCTGTAAACCTACACTAGCCAACTGGCTACTAAACATGAGAGCACATTTTTTGGTCCCAAAACAAAGACTCAAGTCAGGAGACCCAAAAAATGAAAAACACAACACCAAGCCACCCCAAAAAAGGAGGGGTGAAAACAACTAGGTGGGCATCTACTAAGTGCCAACACTGCACCGCCCACATCCCAAAAACAGAGGTTCTGAGAGGGGCAGGCGGGGGAGGTCATAATATAGCAAGACTCCATTAGAAGAAACAACATTACTAAGGTGAGTAATTTTTCTTCAAACAACATGAAGTCTTGCTATATTATTTTATATCTAGATACACAGCAGTACCTCCATGGAGGAGGGACAGAACCTACTTAGAAAATAGGCTCTGAAGCACAGCTGTGCCAAACCGAGCATCACTCCTAGCCTGGATGTCCAGGGTAATGCTTAGTAAAGTGTGAACTGTTTTCAGCTAGCTGCTTGACATATCTCTAGAATAGGGATGTCCCTGGCAGCAGCCAGGGAAGCAGCTGTACCTCTGGTAGAGTGAGCCCTCAGGCCTGAGGGAGGAACCTTACCCAGCTTTTCATAACAGAATTGGATACAAGAGACAATCCACCTGGCAATGGATCTTTTAGTGGCAGGTTTCCCTTTACCAACCTCACCATAAGTGAGGAACAGTTGGAGGGAGTCAAACCTGTGACCCTTGGTACGCTCTATGTAGTAACTAAGGGCTCTCTTCACATCTAAGCTGTGCAGCCTCCTCTCACCAGAGGAGGAATGGTCAGTGAAGTACACTGGAAGAGATATAGATTGATTAAGGTGGAAATCTGAAACCACCTTAGGCAAGAAAGTACAGTTACGTAAGAACTTACCGTAACAGTAGATCTTCGAGAACAGCTCTTGCAGCAGGTAACACTATTAGGACTGAAGCCGGCAGGCGTCAGGACCCCACGGAATTCTTCTAGCTAGCTATCTTCAGCGGGGACCGCCCCCGACGTCGGTCCCGCCTCTGACGTCAGGCGTAGTACAAAAGGGGGCGGTCCCGCCAGATTGCCCAGTTCTCCCGCTGGAGACTTCCGGCCGCAGGATGACATCAGAAAGGGAGACCGAGGATCCATTATCAGAAGACAAAAGGGCATAAGCCCCTGCCAAAGGCTCTGAAAGCCATGCCTCCTCCAAGGGGGAAGGTGGGCGGGAAGGTACCTGCTGCAAGAGCTGTTCTTGAAGATCTACTGTTATGGTAAGTTCTTACGTAACTGTACTATCTTACTTCGAGATACAGCTCTTGCAGCAGGTAACACTATTAGGACTGATTTCCAAGCAATAACGCTTGTAAGCATACTGGGAGGAGGAGATTAGAAAATATCCATGCAGAGTCCTTACTCTAGGACAGGAGACCCTGTAGCACAGCCAGGCCAAAACCGTCTCTTCGCTGTGAGGCAATGTCCAGGCTGTAATGCCTGATAAAAGTGTGTACTGAGCTCCAAGTAGCTGCAGCACAAATGGCAGAGGTGGAGACATTACGCAGTGCTGCAAAAGAGGTAGCCACCCCCCTTGTGGAATGGCCCCGAACTGCACCCGGGAGGGGCTTCTGTTTAGTATTGTAGCAATGTGATATACACTGGACAAGCCAGCGAGAAAGTGACTGCTTCGAAACTGGTTGGCCCATCATCCTCTTGGCAAAGGAAACGAAGAGCTGCTCCGACTTGCGAAGCTGTTTTGTTCTGTTTAGGTAGTACCTTAGACAGCGGTGAACATCCAGGGTGTGAAGTAGCGCTTCTCCTCTAGTGGAGTACTTAGGAAAATAGACAGGCAGGTCAATGTCCCGATTAAGAGTGAGGGTGGAGACCACCTTAGGCAAAAACTTCGGATTTGTCCTTAGGGACACTCTGTCCTGGTGGAAAATCAAGTAAGGTTCCTTATACATAAGAGCGTGAAGCTCGGAAATTCTCCTTGCTGACGTAACAGCAACTAAAAATAACATTTTCCACGACAGAAAACGTAGCTCGCAATCCACGGAAGGTTCAAAGGGGGGGAGCGCGAGTTGTTCCAGGACGAAGAGTAAGTCCCACGGAGGGACAGGGTCCTTAATAGGTGGCCTAAGGTGTAATACCCCTCTCAAAAAGTCTCAGGATACATCAAGCTGCGCCACTGTGCGCTGTCCCACCGGGAAGTGGTAAGCAGAAATAGCGCAGAGGTGCACTTTGATAGAGGAGTAGGCAAGACCCGACTGGAAAAGGGAGAGCAGGTAATCTAACACCGTTTTCACCAGGCAACCTAGAGGGGAAAGGCCGCGTGCTTGCGACCACAAACAAAAACGGCGCCATTTCATGGCGTACGTCACATGCATTGCCGGCTTCCTGGCCGCAGAAAGGACTTCTGCCACCTCGTGCGAGACCCCGTGTCGCAAAATGGCTATGTCTCTAGGAGCCATGCATGCAGGTTCAGTGAGCGTAAGTCCGGATGGACCAGTGAACCTTTCTCTTGAGACAAGAGATGGGAGCTGAAAGGCAACGGGAGCAGAGGTTCCTGGGACAGCTGCGTTAGCAAGGGGAACCATATCTGCCTGGGCCAGAAAGGGGCTACCAGGATCATTGTTGCATGCTCCCTGCGCAGTTTGAGAAGAACTCTCTGGATCAACGGGAAGGGAGGGAGGGAAGGCGTAGAGGAATCTGTTTGCCCAGGAGAGGGACAACGCGTCTCGCCAGAAAACACCAGGCCCTGGATCTAGCGAGCAAAAATTGGGCAGTTTTGCATTGGAAGGGGAAGCGAACAAGTCCAACTCTGGAGTTCCCCATCGTAGAAACAGATCCTCCGCTACCTCTTGAAGGAGTTCCCATTCGTGGACACTGGCCTGGGAACGACTCAGGCCGTCCTCGATTGTGTTGTCCACGCCGGGAACGTGAACTGCAATCAGGCTCGCACCATGTCAGATTACCCAATCCCACACTCTCCTCGCCTCCCTGCAAAGGGGTTAAGAGTGAGCACCTCCTTGTTTGTTGAGGTAATACATCACCGCCGTGTTGTCTGTCTGAAGCAGAAGAGTACTCGACGGGATCTCTGACTGAAAAGCCAGCAGGGCATATAGCACCGCCCTCATCTCCAGGACGCTGATGTGGAGGTGAGCTCCTGAGGGTCCATGTTCCCGGGACTTCACCCCGCTCAGGTAGGCACCCCACCCCAGCCCTGAGGCGTCTGTGGTGAGGATTACCTCCGGGACGGCGCTATAAGCGGGACACCCCAGAGAGTGTACCTGGGTCTAGCCACCACTGCCAGTCTCGAATCACGGCATTTGTGATTCTGACCGGATGCTGCATGTGGTCTTGCCTTTGGTCCCACTGCACCTTGAGCATCCACTGGGTCACCCGCATGTGGAGCCTTGCCAAAGCGACGGTAGGAATGGCCGCAGCCATGTGTCTGAGCAAGCGAAGGACCGACCTGGCGGGGACGGGCTTCTTCTTTGAAAGATCCCTGATGAGGGATCTGATGCGTTCCGCTCTGTCGTCGGGGAGAAAGGCTTTCCCCCGGACGGTGTCCAGAACTGCTCCTATGAACTGCAATTTCTGGGACGGTACGAGGAGTGACTCAGAGTTGATGAGGATGCCAAGGACTGAAACAGTTCCTGAGTGCTTTGAATAGCCATCAACAGTGCCTCTTTGGAGAGGCGCCATAAAAATGCCAATCGTCCAGGTACAGGAACCGTGGTGGCCCTGTCTCCTTAGAAACGCTGCCACGACTGCCATGCATTTGGTAAAGACCCTGGGGGCCGATGACAGTCCGAACGGAAGAGCTCGGAACTGGAAATGGCGGCCAAGAAACTCGAAGCGCAGGAACCTCCTGTGCGCTGGAGCTACAGGGATATGCAGGTATGCGTCCTGCATGTCTAGGGACGCTAAGAAGGTGTCCTTCTTTAGTATGGGAATCAGACCTTGAAGAGTCACCATGCGAAATCGTTTGTAGGCGACAGACAGATTGAGGTCACTGAGGTCCAGGACTGGACGGAGGTCCCCTGTTTTCTTCGGAACCAGAAAGAAGTGAGAATAGTATCCGAACCCTCTCTGGTACTCTGGAACGTACTCTACTGCTCCCTTTTGCAGGAGCGCAAGTATCTCTTGCCTGATAAGCAGTTTGTGCTGACCCGAGTAACGGACAGCAGAGGAGAGCCTCGAGGGTGGCTTGTCTGCGAATTCTATAAAGTGGCCCTTTTGACCAACTGAAGAACCCACCTGTCGGTAGTTATAGACTGCCATCCTGGCAGGTAATTTGCAATACGACCCCCGACCTTGATGTCCCGTTGATCCTGAGGGGCGGGGGCCGGGAAGGAGTCAGGCTGTGGCGGCTGAGGGACCCGCGGGCTGGGCCGGCTTAGCTGGACGCTGACTTCAGCCCGCGGGCTGTCTACCCTGGGCTCTGCAGGAACCAGAGCCCCTCTGCTGTGGACCAGGTGGGACTGTTGTCTCTGCGTCCGTCCACGGAAACAGCTTTGGTTCCTACGAAAGGAACTAAGCCTCGGTCGGTACATTGCCTGGACCGACCTCACCGCCTTCCCGGCCTCTTGGAGCTTGGTGAGAACCTTCTCAGAGGGCTCACCAAAGAGAACTTCTCCCTCGAAAGAGGCGTCCATGATATTCTTCTGGACGTCTGGGGTAAACCCGGAGACACGGAGCCATGAGTGTCTCCGGAGGCATACGCCTGAAGCTGCCGCTCTGGCCGAGGAGTCCGCGGAATCATACGCGGCTCGCAGCACCTGGGTTCCGACGTCCGAACCCGTGCGGAGGAGCTGCAACATCTCCTCCTTCTGCTCACCTTCTGGCATTTTTTCCGCCAGATCCAGTCCCTGTTCCCACAAGGCGTTTTGGAACTGCACCATGTGGGTCAAGTAGTTCAGGGATCTGATGGCGCATGTAGCAGAAGCATATGTGCGCCTGCCCATAGCGTCCAGCTGTTTGGACTCCAGGTCTGGTGGCAGGGTGCTCAAATGTTGCGGTCTTTGAGACCGGTCATGAGAGGCTGTTATGACCAGAGAGTCGGCCAGAGGATGTTGCGCCAAGTACTGGTCCTCCTTAGGAGCCTTGTACAGGCGGTCAGCCTTCTTCGGCATCGCCGGGAGAGAGTGTGGACGCTTCCACGCTGCCTTGGTGATGTCCACAAAAGTGTCCACCAAGGGTGGTACCACCACAAGCTTAGGAACTTTCTGCCGAAGATACCTGGCGAGGCGTAGTCTCCCGGGGTCTAATTCTTCCGCATCCCAGCCCATGTTCTCTTGGATATGTCGCATGATCACAGAGAACGATGGGTCATCCGGAGGAGATCTAGGAAGCTCACGTGGGTCCGGAGAGGGGATGTGGATCAGAGAGGGGGATCTGGATCCTGAGAATTCCGTCGAAGGCGAGAGGCGGCGTCTTCTGGGTCTCTTGGGGCTGGGTGACCCTGAAGAAGATCTAGATGGAGGTCTCCTTTTGTCTGGTCTCCCCCAGGAGGATCCGTAGGCTCCTGGCGGGGAGGTACTCGGCCTGCAGCCCCAGATGGTGTGGGAAGCGCAGGAGCCGGAGGAGTCGCAGGAGGAGGAATAGGAGGAGGTGTGGGAACCATATCCTTTTTAATGGTATCCCACCAGTAAGTGAAGAGCTCCTTGACCTCAGAAATGCAAAGACCCGACGACGGACTGGGCACCGGTGGTCAGTTGTCGGGTTCCGGCGTCGGATCCTCAGGGGCCTCAGGCTGAGGAGAGGGTCCCCTGGGAGGTGTGACAGGACCAGGTTCGCCCGTCTGGTCCTCGGGCTGCGTCAACTCCTCCTCCGTGATAGTCTCCTGACCGACATCGGCAGGAGGCATCGGGGTCCTTTCCTTGACATGTACTAGTGTGGATGTCGGCCCCCCCTACCGACAACCGAGGGGGCGTAGGCCTGACCGGCGACGGACGTCTGGCGGTCGACGGCTCCTGGGACCTGTGGTGAGAGGCCGACGTCGGATCCAACGGTCTCTTGAGAGAGGTAAGCTCCTTGGTCTTCCGCTGGGGAGGAGGAGGCAAGGAGGCAGACCTGACGTCAGGCTCAGAATGGCGGGAACCCGACTTGTGGTGATGATTATGGTCCCAAGACCTAACCAGGGCTTTGGACGAAGATGGGGGCCTGGAGGTCTTGGCCTGTGAAGAGGAAGAGGATCCCGAAGGTTTCTTCACCGCAGCGGGGGGAGGCTGAGAACGGGCCTGGGAGGGCGAACGGTCGGACCGGGAGCCGGAGCTACGAGAGTCGGAGGCCCTGGACGGGGACTTGGAGGAAACCTTCTCCCTGTGCTTCCCTGAGTGTTTGTGGGCCTTCTCTGCAGATTCTCCCCTGGAGGAGTCCATGGCCTTGATCCTCTCTTCAAGCAAAAAAGCCTGTAAAGCCTTCTGGCGACGGATCCGGGTCCGGCTGTTGAATCCCTGGCAGAACGTGCAGGACCGGATGTCGTGGTCTGGGCCTAGGCACCGGACGCAGACCGAATGCTGATCCTTAAACGGAATTTGCTTCCCACAGGCGCACTTCGAGGGATGGCCTTCAACGGAGGTTGGAGAGGACATCAGACAGCAATCAGGCTGGAAAACAAATTTTCCCGAAGGAAGAACTTAACCATGCGCTACAAGTAGAAGGGCAAGAATTCGAGACATACGCAAGTGGCCGGCGGAAAGAATCAGAATCTGGCGGGACTTCCCCTTTGTATTGACGCCTGACGCCGGAGAAGGGACCGACGCTGGGAAGATAGCTAGCTAGAAGAATTCCGTGGGGTCCTGACGCCTGCCGGCTTCAGTCCTCATAGTGTTACCTGCTGCAAGAGCTGTATCTCGAAGTAAGATCTTCCTGTTAGTTCTGAGGACCACCTTATCTCTATGAAAGGAGATAAAATCAGTCTCCACTGACAGAGCTTGTAATTCACTTATGCGTCTGGCAGAAGTGATGGCTACCAGAAACACAGTCTTCCAAGTCAAGTACTTAAGTTCTGCTGAAGACAAGGGCTCAAGGGGGTTGCATAAGCTGAGCAATGCAAACATTACGATCCCAGGCAGGGGCAGGGTCCCTGAATGGAGGGTTGGTGTGAAGCAATCCCTTAAAAAACTTGGAGAATACAGGATGAGCTGAAAGAGAAGATGGTTTACCTGCTGAAATAAAAGCAGACACAGCTGCCAAATGTACTTTTAGGGTAGCTGGTCTCAGCCCCAAGGTATTTAGATGGACCATATAATCCAGGACTGTGGGTAAATCAGCAGATTCTGGGGAAATATGCTTCCCAGAGCACCCTATGGAAAACCTTTTCCATTTGGAATTATGGGTAGCCCTGGTGGAAGGTTTCCTAGAAGCCTTCAGTATATCCATTACACCTTGGGAGAGGTGTAGATCAGCAAACTCTAACCCTTCAAGAGCCAGGCCTTGAGATTGAGAAATTTGAGGTTCGGGTACCAAACCCTCCCCTGAGCACAGGTTGTGATTCCTGGGAAGACAAAGGGGAAGATGGACTGCTAAGGACAGTAGGAGTGGATACCAGGGTTGTCTGGCCCAATCTGGAGCAATCAGGATCATCTTGCAGGATTGAGATCTGATTTTAACTAACACTTTGAACAGGAGAGGGAAGGGGGGAAAGCATAGAGAAACTTCCTTCCAATTGAGAACTAAGGCATCCAGAGGGACTAAGCCCAACACTGGGGGCCTGCAGCAAAAAAGGGGAAGTTGGTGATTGTCTGGGGCTGCAAAAAGATCTATCTGCGGGGTGCCCCATCTGGCAAATATTACCTCTAGGACCAAGGGGTCCAGTGACCATTCGTGATGGCCCTGGGAAATCCTGCTGAGAGCATCTGCCAGGACATTGTCCTTGCCTGGGAGTTGAACTGCTGTAAGGGAGGTGTTCAGGGAGTAAGCCAGAGACCACAACTTCATTGCTTCGGTGCACAAGGCCGGAGACAGAGTGCCTCCTTGCTTGTTGATGTACCACATTGTGGTGGTGTTGTCTGTTCTGACCTGTACAACTTTGTTCTGAACAGATTTTGAAAAAAACTTGAAGTGCTAGAAAAACTGCTCTGAGTTCCAATAGATTGATGTGGAGCAGAGATTCCTGAGAGGACCACAATCCCTGGGTAGTGAGGTCGCCCATGTGAGCTCCCCACCCCAAGAGGGATGCATCTGTAGTAAGGATTAAGGAGTGAGACTGAGTGACAAAAGGGAACCCCCTGTCTCAGATTGCTCTGATCCTGCCACCACTGTAGGGCTTGGATCAGGGTTCGAGTTACTAGAATCAATTTGGTTAGAGGGTCTTTCCTTTGAGACCAAAAGGCTCTCAAATGGAACTGGATGTCCCTCATCTGAAATCTTGCTCCCTGCACTACTGCTGTAGAAGCAGCCATGTGCCCCAGGAGCTGTAGAATATGCCTTGCTGGTCGAGAGACCTGCAGGGTGAATGAGGAGGCCAGAGAGACCAGGGTCCTTGCCCTGTCCAAAGGAAGGAAGGCTCTGGTTTTCTCTGTGTTCAGCTCTGCGCCTATGAAGGTGAGGAGCTGGACAGGCCCTAGAACTGACTTTGAAAGATTCAGGAGGAAACCTAGAGAGGTGAGCAGTTGCTGAGTTATCTGTAGATGTAACTTGACTTGGTCTGAAGACTGGCCTACTATGAGCCAGTCGTCCAGGTAAGAGAAGATGGCAAATTTTTGCCTTCTTAGGGAAGCAACTGCTACTGCCAGGCATTTTGTGAATACCCTTGGAGCAGAGGTGAGGCCAAAGGGCATTGCTCTGAACTGGTAATGGCCTGAGGGCAGCTCGAACCTGAGGTACTTTCAATGGGAGCTTCTGATGAGAATATGGAAGTAGGCATCCTTGAGGTCCAGGGACGCTAGCCAGTCCCCTGGCCTTAGAGAAGGTAGAATAATTCCCAGAGTCACCATTTGGAATTCTGGTTTTAAAAGGTGCTTGTTTAAATATCTGAGATCCAGGATGGGCCGCCATTCTCCTGTCTTTTTTGGGGTAAGGAAGTACCTGGAGTACAATCCTTTGCCCTGGTGTAGGGGTGGAACCCTTTCCACAGCTCTGAGAGCCAGGAGGGAAGAGACCTCTGCCTCTAGGACAAGTGCCTCTGGTGGATTTGCAGGTGGAAAGGATCTGGTTCTCATCTTTGGAAATTTTTTGAAGCTGAGAACCAGTCCCTGGCTTACTACTTCCAGGACCCACTTGTCTGATGTCAGAGACTTCCAGTCCTGGACAAAGTAAGCCAGCCTGCCCCCTACAGGTAACTGAGAATTGGCCCTGGCGACCCCATCAGGGTGCCTGCTTGGCAGGGGCTTTGGGCTGAGGGGTGGAAGCAGGCCTGCTTGTACCCCGTCTGCCTCTCGCTCTAAAGAACCCCCTCTGGGCATAAGCAGAAGAGGAGGCCTGGGCTTGGTAAAAAGGCCTATGAAAAGGCCTGCCCCTGCCCTTGGAAAGCTGCCTTTCCTTGGCCTGTGCACTCCTATAGGTGGTCCTATACTCATCCATTTTCTTCATGTAATTCTCTGTCTGCTCCCCAAACAGAGAATTACCCACAACAGGAAAATCCATGGCCTTAGTCTGGGTATCCTGTGACAGGCTAGTACATCTGAGCCAAGCCATTCTGCAAAGTGCCACAGATGTAGCCATGACTCTTGAAGACACATCATTAGAGTCCACTGCAGCATGGAATTGCACCTTGGATGCCTCAATACCATCAGCAGCCACCTGCTCCAGCTCCTTGGCAAGCTGGCCAGGGACCTGTTTTGCTAGAGCCATAACAGTATCCCATCTGGATTTCTGATATCTAGCAACATAAGCCATATAATTTGCCTGTCTGGGACAGATTAACAGAAATCACAGTGCCACTTTTCATGAGGAGAGGTTCAAAAATACCCATGTTGAACATCTGGTGAAAAAAATTAAAAAAAATGACTGTTACAGGCGTGCGTTGTGCAGTTTCTACGCATGGTCGTAACTTTGCCAATTTTTCATATTTTCACTCCAGACTTTCAACATTGCCATTTTTTCACACCACTTCATGAACAGTACCAACTGTCATTTTTCACATCCTGCCAGAAATGTGTTTTCACAGCAGTGGCACTAAATGGCGCACTCACTGTGTAAAACCACCTTTCCAGATTGAGCAACGAAATCATAGTGCTACTATTCATGACGTGGGGTCACAAAAATCCCATTTTGCAAATCTGGAGCGAAAATACCAACAAACGCCAGGGGTGTTAGGGTTTCTAACCATAATGCCCTAACTCAGTACAAACTGACAGGCATTGGGGGTGTGACTTGGGATCGTCGCCCGTAATACACATGCCATTCCACCCCACCCTGCGGCCACTGACAGGCACCGAGGTGTGCCTTGGGATCTTCAGGCCCCGCGTTCATCCCATTCTCCTACACTGCACCCATTTCAGCATATTTCCTTATGGAATGGGATGAGTGTAAGGGCCGAAGACCCCAAAGCAGACCGCAACACCTGGTCTTCGGCCCCAGCTTTCACCCCATTCTCCTGTACTGCACCCATGTCAGCATATTTCCTTATGGATTGGATGAGTGTAAGGCCCAAAGACCTCAAAGCATACCGCAGCACCTGTCAAGAGTCTTCAAGGTAATGTGAGATGAAATGGCATGAACGTTATACCCGATGATCCAAAGACACCCCCCAATGCCCGTCATTCTCTGTAGGGTGGGGTTGGAGATAGTTCAATACTTCACTGCCATTCCTATTATGTATTTCTCTACCTCCTGCACTACCAGTGCCAATGCCTGCAAGCCAACATTCGGCACTGACAAATGCTTGTTAATGAAATACCTTTACTTTTGTTCTTCTGATTCTGAAGTGCTCCCTGTGTTTCCACACCAGCAGTCAGACCCACAATGCACTGCGTCAATACTGAGACGCATCATAGCAGGGAGTGCTTCAGCTTTGGGATACACAAGTTGGAGGTGATTAGATTTAGGGGCTTAAACGACAAAACAAAATCGACCCCATATCTCTAAAATCTTATATGATTGATACCTATTCTGCTTATGATTTGGTATTGCCCCTTGTATCCATGGTTATCTCTCTGGTAATGCTGTTTTACTTATGGATCTTTTTGTGTTTTATGTGCCACGACAAGTGACCGTTTTTACAGTTCTCGATATTTCTCTTATTTAGAGCTAAAGTTTGCGAACTTGAAATGATCGGGTTTTCAGCCAAGCAGCAGCCTGCTTTTATGATACGTTTAATATTTTAATCACAGCAACTGCTTGCCTCGATTACATTTTTAAAATTGCAGAAGTAAGGAGTACTGAGAATATGGGCTATGTTATGACACATGTATGATCACCAGCTTTTAAACATTTGGCCAGCAACTGAATGTATTATCTGGTTTGAATATTTAATGCCTCCCATTTAGTGCAGATATTCTTGTCTTTTCAAGTTACAGATTTTTTTTTTTTTAACTCCGCTTCGAAAATGCCATGACATGTTATGCCAACAGTGTTTGTTGAACTGCCTTCGTTTTTTTATTAGTCCTGTTTCTAAGTGATTTTGAGACTCAAGACTAAAAGCAACATTTTGTTATGAGTAACATCTTTTTGCACTTGCCTTCAGTCATTGTTCGAGCGACTCTGACAAAGCGGCATTCTGCTTCTGTAATATTAGCGGAGCAGCAGCATGCTCTTTTAGCAGTTTTTAATTGCGTCTGCAGAGGTTACGATTCTATGCCATGGCACGTATGCAATAATTATATTAAATAGCTCTTTTTAAATTACCCTTGCCCAAACAATCACTGCGACTGTAATTTCAGTCAGTAGCAGCATACTTCTGTATTACATTCAGGGTTTGACACCCACGGAATTAACCTGATGCATAGCAGTCTTTAGTAGAGCAGCAACATGCTTTTACAGCATTCTTTTAGCGGTGACTGCAGAGGTTATGAATTCATACCATAGCATGTTTACAATAACTATATTTAAATGGCTCTTATTTTTCAATTCACTATTGCCTTGCCCAAACAACAACTGCGATTGTAATCTGAGGTATAGAGAGCATCATTTTGTTTCAAACTCATGGTTTTACAACTGCAGAGCCCATTAATGCATTACAACTAATATTTTCCTATCAGATTCTCATAATTATGCGTGTGTAATATTAAGCTGCCTCTCTTTTAACTTTAAGATGTAATAAAACATTATTTTTTTGAAGTATCGTCAATGGCCAATGCACTGCTTGCAAAACTAGACTCAGCCATGGCTAGTAGGGCATCCCTGGTAAGACGTCACTGCTACAGACTTGTGATGTTGTGCAAGCGTTTATAACAAAAACGTACATTAACTGATCAGAGTTACAACAAAAAAACTTCAGAGTGACATTTCAAGGGCTGACATGATCACAAAGTGCTACCGTAAATGTGATAAAATTCCTTTAAGGTGAAACTCCAAGACTACCTTAGGCAGGAACTTTGTGTGGGGGTGAAGAACGATCTTGTCCTTGTGGAAAATCAGATATGAAGATTGCACAGAGAGCATTTAGCGCTCATTCACCATCTGGCAGAGGTGATCAGGACCACAAACTCTTCCATGAGAAGTGAGACATTTCATACTCACTCAGAAGTTCGAATGGTTTACCCAACAGCTTAGCAAACAGCAGCATATGAAACATATGAAAACAGCCAGCAGAGAAAGGCCTTGCGATCTGTCTAGTCTGCAGACCTCTCAGCATCTACCGAAGGATCCACTCCCCCAACCACTCCTCTTTCCCTTTCAACCCCCCCCAGGTGTTTTTTCCTCCTCTTGCTCTGTCCCATCCTCTTTTGAAGCTATCTGCAACTCATTCCACTATGCTACAACACTTTCAGCGAAGAAGTGCGTCCCCAGTTCCCTCTCGAAGTGTCACCCCCCAGCAGTGTTTTCTAGTGGTCCTGTTCCATCAAGATTGAGTAACCCTCAGAACTCACTCTGTTGAACCCGTTAAGGTATTTTAGGGTTTCGATCATGTTACCCCTCTCTCATCTGTCATACATGGAGTACATCCTGAGATCTCCAATCTCTCCTCTAGTGCCTACCCTCATGTCTCTGGATCATCTAGGGCACTCCCCTCTGCACCGTTTCCAGTGAGTCTATGTCTTTCTTTAGGTAAAGGCTCTAATACTGCACAATGTACTCCAGATGCGACCTAACCAATGACCTGTACAGTGGCAGGATGACCTCTGCCCTTCCTCTAGTTATACCTCTGGCTACACATCCTAACATCCTATTCGTCTTGGCTGCTACTGTCTTGCAGTGTGCCGAGTGCTTCATGCCACTTGTGATCACACCCAAATCTTTCTCCTCCACTGACCACTGACTTCTTGACCTGCAAATCCCCCAGTCAATATGTGGTCTCTGGGTCCTTTGCCCCTGGGCGCATTACCTTACACTTTTTAGCTTGCCAAACACCAGACCATCTTTCTAGTTTAGCCTGTTCCTCCCTTATGTCCTGACTCCCTTCCTCTGTGCCCCCCCTCACACAGAGCTTTGCGTCATTCACAGACAGGAATATCTTACCTTTTAACCCTTCAGTAATATCGCTAATGAAGAAGTTGAATATCACTGGGCCGAGCACAGAGCACTGTGGGAACCTGCTAGTGACTAGCCTAGCATCACAGAATTCTCTTGTCCCCCTCCCACCACCTTCTGTTTTACCCACCTAGCCAATTTCTCCCCAACCCTCAAATCCTCCAGCTTTCTAATCAATCTCCTGTGGGGAACAGAGTCAAAGGCCTTACTGAAATAAACCACATGCATAAACTCACGCCGAAACACTGTCGAAAAAAGAATGCACTAAAACACAATCGTCTGAACTGTGCTCAGTCTTTAATGTTACAAATTCAGCAAGCAAGTAAAACAGGCAGCCACTATTTAAGGTCTGTAAAACTTTCGATCACTGAGCTGTCATGAGATTTCTGCCACAGCTGTCTGTGTTGAGTACTATTATGCTGCCACCCTTGTCAGCCTGTTACATTGTAATTAGAGGATTGTTTTCCTAAAGCTTCCAGTGCCTTAAATTCATCTGAGCTCATATTTATAAAATATGTTTTTTGTTGTCTACAATTCACGCTCTGCACTTTGTATGTTGAGAACTTAACTTGTTACATATACGTACTAGACTTTTAAGAGGATTAACATTTAAGGGCATCTAGTGAGTTGGTAATTATTCCACACAATGTGCATAAACGCAAAATGTTGAGTGACTTTTTCCTGGGTCAGTGGCTACCTGTGTTATTTGCTCACCTGTTTACTGAATTTTTTAACATTAAAGACTGAGCAAAATTCAGCAGATTGTGTCTTAGTGCATTCCTTATCGACAGTGTTTTGGCGTGAGTGTGCATGCGTTTTTTTATTTTTCAGTCTGAGTGTTACCGCTGTTTAGAGCGGTTCTGTTTACTCTTGTGTTGGCCTTACTGAAATGCAAATACAATATGTCCACTGCTTGGCCTTTGTCCATTGTCCCTGTTGACCAACCAAAGAAATCAAACAGGTTGGTCTGGCAGGACCACTATGAAGTGAACACATGCTGCTTATCACCATGGAGGTCCATTACTGTCCAAAAAATGGGCTACTCTTTCCTTCAGAATGGTCTCCATGAGCTCCCCACAATCAAGGTCACACTGTAGGTTCCACAGTAGGGGAAATTCTTGCACCAAAGGGGACAGGTGATTCATACCTTTGAAAAAGCATCTGAACACTTCCCCTGTGCCACCACTGGCATACCAACCCACACCTGGTATGCAGAGACGGTGGCCAAATGAACTTTAAGGGATGTAGCTCCCTGGCGGATGAACTCGCCAGCCCCCAGTAAAATCTAACTAAACACAAATCCCTGTGAGGCCAAGGCATCCATGACAGCCTCAACAGCACTATGCTCCAAGAGCTGAGCAATATCACTCAGCCTTTTCAGCCAGAGTGGTCTTGGGGCTCCGGTAAACTGGCCTCTGGATACACGGCCCCACTCTCTTTTCTGAACCCGACCACCAGACTTGACTCTGCCGGCCGGTAGTGCTGCTCCTGCTGCTAGCCAGAGCCATGCTCAGCCTGCTGGGACAATGCAACCAAATTCACACCGACCCTGGACTTTTCTGTGTGGATGTGATGATCTTCCACCCAAAGACAAAGAGGTTAGCACCCCCCCCCCCAAAAAAAAACAAGAAAGGAAAATCCACCACTCCCAGAAAGTACAGTTACGCAAGAACTTACCGTAACAGTAGATCTTTGAGAGAGGCTCTTGCAGTAGGTAATTACATATAGGACCGACACCGGCAGGCGGCAGGACCCCATGGAAAAAGTTCTAGCTAGCAGTCCCTGGCGAGGGACTGCCCCAACGTCAGGTGACCGGCGTCAGGAGAGGTCGGTATAAAGGGGCGGTCCTGGATGCTCACCTTCCAGTTCTTTCCCGCCACAGGCCAAAAGAGGCCGGACGAGAGAGAAGCGGATATTTCCCTCCATGGAAAAGGAGCTGAAAAAGCCTAGGGGGATGGAAGGCGGGAAGGTATTACCTACTGCAAGAGCCTCTCTCGAAGATCTACTGTTACGGTAAGTTCTTACGTAACTGTACTATCTTACATCGAGAGGGCTCTTGCAGTAGGTAATTACATATAGGACTGAATCCCAAGCAGTCTGGAACAAAGAGAGGCACTGGGAGGAGGAAAACTACTCCAAAAGGTAATTCTGATTGTGCAAGTCTCAGGATAGGAGGCCTTGCAAAACAGCCAGCACGAAGCCTGCTCTATGGCGAGAGGCAACATCCAAACTGTAGTGTTTCGTAAAGGTATGGACGGAAGTCCAGGTGGCAGCAGCGCAGATGTCTGCCGCAGACACATTCTTGAAACAAGCCACTGAGGCAGCTACTCCTCTTGTGGAGTGGCCTCTGACTTGACCCGGGAGGGTCTTGCATTTGTCATAACAGAAAGTGATGCAATGAGCCAACCACTTAGACAGGCATTGTTTGGAAACAGCACTGCCTTCCCTTTTGTGAGCAAAAGAGATGAACAATTGATCAGTCTTTCTGAGATCCTTCGTCCCATTGGTGTAGTATCTCAGAATCCGGTGAACATCCATAGTATGGAGTAAATATTCCCTTTGATTAGAGTACTGCGTAAAAAAGGCAGGTAACTCTATGGACTGATTTAGAGTAGATTCGGCTATTACTTTAGGAAGAAACTTAGGATTTGTGCGAAGAGCAACTCATTCCTTGTGAAAAATCAAATACGGGATTTTATACATCAGGGCCTGGAGCTCGGAGATTCTCCGAGCCGAAGTAATGGTCACCAAGAAGAGAGTCTTCCACGAAAGGAACTCCAAATCCGCAGAAGCTGCAGGTTCAAAGGGAGGGAGAGTAAGTTTCTCGAGAACAAAATTCAAGTCCCAAGAAGGAGCAGAAGTGCGGATGGGGGGCCTCAGGTGAAGGACCCCTCTGAGAAAGGTCTTAGAGACCTCCAGTTGAGCGAAAGCCTTGTCTGTGAAGGGAACATGATAGGCCGAAATGGCCGCCATGTGTACCTTCAGAGAGGAATGACTGAGACCCAGGTCAAACAGATGACTTCGATACTCCAGCAGAAGCCCCGCTGAACAGGAGAAAGGTTCCACGTTCTTGGAGGCGGCCCAGATAGTGAATCTTTTCCACTTCATGGCATAAGTGGATCTGGTGGAGGGTTTTCTGGCCTCCACTAGAATCTCCGCCACTTTGGGAGACACTCCAAAACGGGATTGGGCTAAGTCTGCAGGAGCCATGCATGCAGTTGAAGGGATTTGAGGCCTGGATGGACCAGGTTCCCCTGATCCTGCGTCAACAAACCTCGAAACAGAGGAAGAGGAAGAGGAGGATCCTCTGAATATTGTTGTAGAAGAGAGAGTCAGACTTGCTTGGGCCAGAAAGGAGTGATCAGAATCATTCGTGCTCCTTCTGAAGCTAGTTTCTGCAAGACTCGTGGGATAAGTGGACTTGGGGGAAGGCATAGACGAATCTGTCCTTCCAGTCTAGAGACAGAGTGTCGCTCCAAAAAGCACCTCGCTCTGGAACAAGCAAGCAGAAGACGGGAAGTTTTGCGTTTGGGGGGGATGCGAACAGGTCGACCTGTGGTGTTCCCCAAAGTTGGAAGATATTGTCTAGGACCCTTTGGTCCAGTTCCCACTCGTGAGCCAGAGCAGAGAAGCGACTTAGCTTGTCTGCCAGGGTGTTGTCGACTCCCGGAACGTGAACTGCCGTGAGGTGAAGGTCGTGTTGTGTTGCCCAATCCCACACCCTCATTGCCTCCCTGCATAGAGGGTAGGACCGAGTTCCCCCGTTTGTTGATGTACCACACCACGCACATGTTGTCCGTCTGGACGGCTAGGTGGCTGGGAAGGATGTATTGATGAAGGGCTTGGAGAGCGTACAACACTGCCCGAAGCTCGAGCACACTGATGTGGAGAGCTTGTTCTAGCTTGGACCAGGAACCCTGGGTCCGATGAGGGCCTAGATGGGCTCCCCAACCTTCACCTGAGGCGTCTGTGGTTAGAGTCTGGGAGGGGGGAAGATGAAAGAAAGGAACTCCCCGAAACAGGTTCTCTCGAAATATCCACCACTGCATGTCGCGCATCATCGGCGAGGAGATCCGAACGGAGTGATCTAGGTCGTCCACTAGCTGATCCCATTGAGAGCGTAGAGTCCACTGAGAGATCCTCATGTGGAGTCGAGCGCAAGGTACCGTCGGGATAGCAGCCGCCATGAGTCTGAGACGGCGAAGGATCGACCTCGCACAGACCATCCTGCGGTCGAACAACAGACTTATTTGGGTCTGAAGGGTGGACGCCCTGTCCGGAGGCAGGAAGGCCTTGCCCATGGTCGTATTGAGGATCGCCCCAATAAACTGTAGCCTCTGGGATGGGTCCAGATGAGACTTGGAATGGTTGATGGTAATACAGGCAGGCAAAAAACCTGATGGGTAAGGAGAGGAAGCATGGAGTTCCTCCCTGGGCAGAGGGCATCAGGAGCCAGTCGTCCAGAGTCGGAAAACCTGCACTCCCTTGACCATGCAGGTGGGCACCACCACTGTAAACATTTGGTAAATACTTGGGGGCGAGGATGAATAATGAGGGTGCCTTGAACTGGTAATGGTCCCCCCTGGAATGAGAAAAACGAAGGTATTCTGCGATGAGATGGGCGAATGGTAATGTGCAGATAAGCATCCTGCATATCCAGAGCACAAAACAAATGACAGCAGGAGAAGGGGCGAAGGCTCTGCAAGAAGCATCCTGAACCTTTGTGCTCTACGTTGAGATTCAGGGGAACTGAAGGATCTAAATTGGTCTGAAATCTCCTATCTTCTTTGGACCAGGAAGAAATGGGGAATAATGTCGTCCCTTGCACAGATGAAGAGAGACAAGCTCTATTGCTTGCTTCAACAGAAGACAGAATTTCCTCCTGGACCAAGAGAAGATACTCCTGTAGTCTGACGACTTCAGAGGGGGGTAGCAGGGTAGCTTTCTGAAGAAACTCTACTAGGTGTCCTTCTGCTATGAGCTGAAGCAGCCAGAATCTGTGGTTATCCTCTCCGTCCGGGAAGGTGGAGGGAAACCTCCGCCATACTGGTTCCTCCCGGAGGAGTCCGGGAGGCAGTGGGGAGGAAGAGTCAGAGTGGTGTGGGGCAGCGCCGCAGCTGAAACTCCCGCTGCTTTTGGGCCGGGCTTGGCACTGCGGGGCCCGGCATTTTGTCAGCCCGCCTTCCCTGGGGTTGCATGCTTTTGGCCGATTCAGTCTGCGAAAGGACTGTACATAGAATCAATTGACTTCAGAGCCGTCCCCTTCTCTTGCATATCGATGATGATGACTATAAATATCACCTCCAAACAAACACCGACCCGGAATAGTGCTTCCTGTGTTAACAATTGCACTCCGGGACCAAACCTGACACACGGAGCCAAGCATGGCTGTAAGCCTACAGCAGAGCAGAACTCAGCCAGCAGTTTCACTGCATCGTGTCGCATGTAGTATTATTAGGCTGGCCCGAGCAGGCAGGCGGACGGACAGCCAGCTCACTGCTTGACAGGGAGTCAGGCAAGGGAGTTCAGTTTAGCTTCGCCCGAGTCAGGACCAACCTTCTGGTAGTCCCCATATGGCCGACATAGTTCAAAGACCCTGATCCCCAGTGTGGAGGAAAGCGTAAATCTCTCCCATACTGGTCCAGAAAGCGTGATTCCTTATCAGAGGTGACAAGCTAAAGATGTTTTAGGTTACAATCGGGCCAAGCGGTGGCTAATCACGACAGAGTCGACACGAGGATGAGAATCCAGGAAATCAACATCTCTGGGCATGATATAGCCAGTTCGACTTCCTAGAAAGTGGGGCTAAACAGGCGGCTGCTTCCATGATAGTGGCTAAAGTGCAGTGAGGCTCTATCAGGGTGGCACCAAGGTAGAAGACTGTCCCGGGCAGAGATCCAGATGTTCAGCAATTTCAGACACCAAGGATCTCTGGTTCCAGGAAGTGCCACTGATGAACCTCCTGGATTTTCCTAAGCAACTCCGTAAAGAAGGATCCTCGGAGGGAGACTTAGGAGGAGTCCTTAGCCTGGGTTTGGGAGGCGAGGGCTGGAGTCTCTCAGGGCAACCATTCGAGGAAGAGTCCGAGGAGGGGTGAAGAGGAAGATGAAGAAGAGAAAGAGACTCCCTTTCCGACCCAGGGAGGAATGGAGGGCCCTTCCGGAAGTCCCAGGGGCGTGTCCTGCCTTCTCTGGATCCAGACAGAAGAACCCTGGAGGCGGAGGTGGTGAGGGAGTGTGCTGCCTCGGACGTCACAGGAACCTGGGACAGCACCATTGCGACTCTAGAGCCTCTTTGGTAGAAGCTGAGCCTTGGCCTCAAACCCACCAGAGAGGAAGGCCAGAGTCTCCTACAGGAGTCCACCGGCGGCTGCGGGGAGGCGGAGGAAAGGAGGAGGTGGGGACCAAGGATACGGGTTATAACCAGTATGGGCGTATCCAAAACCAGCTGAGGGTACCCCGGTCGGTGTTGTGGCGTGGAAGTACTTTCATCGGCGTCTGAAGCCCGCGTCAGGCACTGTGGTGGATACCTAGGTCCCGAGGTACACAGCCGAATAGGAGCCGGAGGATACCTGGGAGCCAGGGGCTACCCAGGCAAGCGGCCCAACCCGGAGCCTGCCAGGCGGGTCCATAGTGCGAGAAACCCGGAGCCCGATGGGAAGCGGAATGTCTCCCGGTCGGTCAGGAGCCGGCAGGCGGAGAGCCCCTAGCGCTGGAGGTACCAACGTCGGAGGGCGGCATCAGAGCAGGCGTCTGAGGAGCCGGCCGTCAGGCCAGCTCCAGGTAGAAGGAAGGACTGACTGGAGGAAAGATCCCCAGCAGCCCCGGAGGCGAAGGAAGAAGTCCCGAGGGTGCGGGCTGGGAGACTCCCTGGTTCCCAGGCGGCAGTGAAGCTGCGGGAACCCGAGTATGACGGACGTGGGGGGGTCAGTCGTCGGTTCCTTCGCGGCGCTGAGGAGGAGCAGGCGTCCTGACTATGAAACCATCACGGAGAGCAGGTCAAGTAGAGTGATCGGCCTGGTCCGGTGGGGTGGAGGCACCGCACATCACCACGAGGTCGGACGACACCACCGGCCCTCCCGGACAGACGCCAGAAAGACGCCCGGCTTGCGAGGTCATCCACAGTGGTGAGCCCGCGAGCCTGCAGCCAAACCAGGGGCAGAGGCCTCTAACTGTTCCGGAGAGCCCGCAAGGCCAGAGCGTTGAGCCAGACGGGCGGGCCGATGCCCCCTTGGAAACCTCCGAGGCGGCCGTCAAGGATCGATCCCCTGGAGGGGATGTAACCTGCATCCCGGCGACTCCCGAGGGAGACGTGGTGGAGGAGCCCTTGTCCCGGTGCCTCTCTTTCTCCTTCTTCTTCCGATGGCCTTCGGGGGAAGTGGACGTCTGTCTCAGTTTTCTGAGCTCCTTCTCCATAGAACTCATTTTCTTCTTTAGAATATGGGCTTCCAGGGATTGCTGCTGCCTTTTCCGGGTAGCCCGCGTTGAAACTGAGGCAGTGCTGGCGCTTCGACGGGTGATCGGGGCCTAGGCAGAACAGGCACAGGGTGGCCGTCCCTTGCGCGGTAGCTGGGCTACCGCATTTAATCGCACTTATTCTTTGTGCTCGGAGGGTGGTGGGGACGACATACATCGACGCCTAGTGTACCGACGTTAGTCAAAAAATAATGATTTTTCGGCAAAAAACGACAAAGCGCAGCTGACGAAGCACAAACTCTTCCGCAAGGCACTGCACGAGCTAACGGCGGAAGAACTGGGGCGGCATCCGACCGCCTTTATACCGACGTCTCCTGACGCCGGTCACCTGACGTGAGGCGGTCCTCGCCAGGGACTGCTAGCTAGAAATTTTTCCGTGGGGTCCTGCCGCCTGCCGGCGTCAGTCCTATATGTAATTACCTACTGCCAGAGCCCTCTCGAAGTAAGATATACTGTTACAGGTAAGTAACCTGTTTTTCTAAGAGTGTGGATATGTTGTTCATTCACACTCTTTGGCAGACTTCTAGCAGTTCTCCGGGAGCAGGGAGGCAAGGTGCACACCCCCTACTTAGGAAACTGATTGGAGAACCGAGGCTCCAAAACCAGCATCCCGACGTGACTAAAGGTCGATGTGGTAATGGGTAATGAAGGTGTTTGCTGACTTCCAGGTAGCAGCCACACAGATTTCCTGGATAGGGATGTCCCTGGAAGCAGCCACCGATGCAGCAGTATGGTGGGTAGAATGAGCTCTTATCCCTCTGGGAGGCTCCTTGCCCGCCAACTCATAGCCCGAACCTATGCATGATGTAATCCATCTTGCAATGGTCTGTTTGGCTGCAGGTCTGCCAGAAGCGGCTTCGGCATAGGTGACAAACAGCTGGCGAACCTCTCTCCGAATTTCCGCCGTCCTCTCCTTGTAGTAGGAGAGAGCACGTCTAAGGTCCAGGGTATGGAGCCTGTCCTCGGCATCCGAGGTGTAGTTAGGGTAATACACCGGCAGAGTCAACAGCTGGTTAAGGTGAAACTCTGACACCACCTTCGGAAAGAATTTCGGGTGGGGGCGTAGGACAACTTTGTCCCTGTGAAAGACCAGATAAGGGGAGTCCATCGAAAGCGCCTGGAGCTCCCCTGTCCTTCTGGCTGACGTGACAGCCACCAGGAAGGCAGCCTTCCACAAGTATGAGAGCTCACATTTGTGCATGGGTTCGAATGGCTTGTCCATGAGCTTTGCCAAAACCAGCAAAAGATCCCACAGAGGTGGAGGTTCACACACCAGAGGGGATATGTGATCCAGGCCTTTGAAAAAGCACCCAACCACTGTCTCCTGTGCCAATGTCGACTGACCGTCCCACACCCGGTAAGTGGAAATGGCTGCCAGGTGCACCGAAGGGTCGATGACCGTAGACCCCCCTTTGGAGAGAGACCAAAGGTAGTCTAAAATGTTAGCCACAGAGCAGGATAAGGGGTCCAGACTCTTACCCTGATACCAAATGGAAAACCTTTTCCATTTGAAGGCATAACATTTCCTGGTCGATTCCTTACGAGATGCGTGCACAACTGTGTAGCCATCCTCGGAAAGACCCAGAGCCAGGAACTCTAGCCACTCAGGTACTAGGCTGTGAGGTGCAGGGATTGAAGGTCCGGATGGAATACCTTCCCCTTTTTCAATGATATCAGGTCCGGGCGTGTACAAAGCCGCTCTGCGGCCCTGCAGCTGAGGCTGAGGAAATATGGATACCAGAACTGGCGGGGCCAATCTGGGGCTACCAGGATCACCTTTGCCTTGTCCCTCCTCACCTTGACTAACACCTTGTGGCTCAAGAGAAATGGAGGGAAGGCATAGAGGAGGCCTGGGGTCCATGGCCTCGAGAAGGCATTCCCCTGCAGCGAGCCCTACTGAGGGGCGGGCATGGTACAGCCTCAGCTTGGTGTTCTCCCTGGAGGCAAACAGGTCCACCAACGGTTTGCCCCAACGGGAGAACAGATTGTAAGCTACCTCTGAATGGAGAGACCACTCGTGGGATGTCTGGCCTATGTGGCTGAGAGCATCCGCCAGTTGATTACAGACTCCTGCCACATAGATGGCAAGGAGATCCGCCTCCAACCAGCTGACAGGGGTCCAGATCCGGAGCGCCTCCTTGCACAGCAGACGGGAGTGCGTGCCGCCCTGTTTGCTGAGGTAGTACATGGTCGTGGTATTGTCCATCTGGACTTGAACCACTTGACCCCGGAGCTGAGGAGCGAAAGCTGACAGTGCCAGTCTGACTGCTCTGAGCTCCAGCAGGTTGATGTGGCATCAGGACTCCTCGGGGTTCCAGAACCCGTGGGCTCTGTTGTCCCCATGTGGGCTTCCCAGCCCGTGAGAGAGGCATCGGTCGTGAGAATGATCGTCGGCTTCTGGCGGACAAACGGTATCCTTTCCTTCAGACGACCTGGGACGGTCCACCATTGGACAGCGTCCCACATCTTCTGGGTGACAGTGACCAGCTGGTCAAATTGACCCTGACACTGAGTCCACTGAGTGGCCAGCTCCCACTGGAGGGGGCACATGTGCAATCTGGCCCAACGGACCACTGAGGTGCACGCCGCCATGCAACCCAGAAGGCGCAGGGCGGAAGTGCCCAACTAGAAATGTTTGGGCAAAGGAGGAAAGAACCTCTGCCTTGTCCGCCAAGCTCTGGCTTGATGAGAGTCAAGCTCTGCCCCGATAAAGCCCATCACCTAAGAGGGCACGGGTACCGACTTGGCCTCGTTGATCAGGACGACTAATTGGGAACAGGTTTGGAGGGCCAGGTCCCTGGACCTCTCCACCTCCTGCAGGGAGGAACCCGCCAAGAGCCAATCGTCGAGGTAGGGGTATAACCGAACTCCTTGACGCCGTAGATGGGCCACCACAACTGCAATGCACTTGGTGAAGACCCGAGGGGCCGATGACAGGCTGAACGGCATGGCTTGGAACTCGTACAGAGTACCTTCCACCCTGAAGCGGAGGAACCGCTGGTGGGACGGACAGATTAGGATGTGGAAAAATGCAGCTGCAGATCCAGTGAACAGAACCACATGTTTCGCTCCAGAGATGGTATGATTTGATTCAGACTTACCATCCGGAAGGTGCGAGACCTGAGATACTGATTCAGGTCGTGGAAATCTAGGATGGGGTGCCAACCCCCCATCCGCCTGGGCACCAGGAAGTACCTGGACACAAAGCCTGGGTCTGTAGGAGGATGCGGCACTGGAGCTACCGCCTCCTTGCGGAGGAGCTGAGCAATGTTGTCCTGAAGGGCTGACTGAGTGCAAACTGAGATCCTTTCCTCCCAAGGGGCACGGGCTCGGCAGGGAGGGTACTGCTCGAATTCTAGAGGCAGTCCCTGATGGACCACTTCCAGAACCAACTGTCCGAAGTGATACCGGACCAGGTAGAAAGAAAGTGGCGGAGCCAGACCCCCACAGGTGGACCCAGAACTGGCGTGATGGGTGTAGGGGTGGCCACTCCGACCCATCACTGAGCAGACTTAGAGGAGGAGGCTCCTGGACCGGTACCTCGACCTCCTCTGCAGGGCTGTTAGGGACCCTGCTTGGGCCTGGGGTGCCAAGCTTGAGCCTGCTGTTGCTGCTGACCTCCCTGGAAGGAGGGCTGTCTAACTGCAGAAGAAGAGTGCCGAAAAGGATTCTTCTTGCGCTTCTGCTGGTTCTTGCTCAAAGAACCCTTTGCAGAAGTGGCATCCAAGGTGGCACTGGCTGCTCTATGCGCTGGAACTGACCTGCCACTCTCGGACCGAAGAGATCAGTGCCAAGGAAGGGCACGTCAGCTAACTTGTGCAGAGTATCCACCGGGGAAGAGGATAACCTCAGTCAGGCCCTGCGGCGAGTGGCCACTGCGGCTACTAGTGAGCGGGCACAGGAATCTCCAATATCCAAGGCCGTCTGGAGCTGCTGTTTTGCAACAGCATGGCCCTGGTCACGGACCTGCTTAACCGTGGTCTGCATGTCTGCTGGGAGATTAGGGAGGACTTCATCTAGCGACCCCAAGAGGGCATGAGAGAAGTGTGCCATGATCACTGCCGAGCTGGCCGACGAAGGCCCAAGGATGAGGCCGCATACACCTTCCGGGCAGAACGGTCCATATTCTTGGACTCCTTGTCTGGAGGGCAGTCAGTATCCACTGAGCTATCTGTGCATCTAAACACAGAGGCGGTCACAAGGCTCTCGGCCGAGGGATGCTCTGTGAAACCCGCCAAGGACATCATGGGTACACTGTACTTGAGAGCCATGCAGGCAGACGAGCCGGGCAAGAGGCAGGGCGCTGCCATAGCTCAAGAGCCAGGCCAACAATAGCCTCGGTCACTGGGAAGGCCTCCGTCGGGGTATCCCCCTCTTAAGGATATCCGAGAGAGGATATTCTGCCTTCTTTTGGTGGGCTCCAAGGGTATACTGGTTGACTCTGAAATAAGGCGGAGGATGCCCTGGAAAGAGGAAGGACCTTCCTCCAAGCCTGTCACTGACAACTCATCATTGAGGTGTGAGTGTAGACCAGTGGTATCAGAGTCCAAAGAGTCGGGATAAAAGGGTCTCCCGCCTATGTCCCCTTCAAAACGCAGAGGGCAATCGGGGACAACAGTGATGGACAGACGACGGGGTAGGCCTGTATATGTCCGGTTCTCTTTCGAGGGAGCCCCTCCCTGAAGCTGCTTAGGCGGTGGCTCCACCAAAATTGGTGGGGAGACCGGAACAGGCTGAACAGGAATGCTTGCCGGTCCTACCGGAGGAAGAAACGGAGTCTTCGGTTCTGGAGGGACTGGCGACGGCCTAAGAGGCTGGGGCCAAGTAATGGCCGGAGCAGCTGGCGGAGCCGGCTTATGACCGGTCAGAATTAGCTGCTGCCACATAAGGTCCTCATAATGCCGACGGAGCTTCCGTTGAAGTCTCTCCTCGTCCGAGGAGGATGAGGATGAGGATCGGTGTCGACACCTCTTTCGAGAGGGTTTGTGACCCTTTTTCGGTTTTTCGATTGAAGGGGTCCTGGTCCTCGATCGAGACAGACGGGGTCGGCTTGTCTGATTGGGAGAGGCCGGAGTTGATGTAAACCAAGGTTCTGGCTCTTGCCCCTCGATCGGGATACCCGAGGGCTGGGTCTTCTCGTCAGGGAAGGAAAGGATAGAAGTCCTCTCCAATGAGTCGTCGACCGGGGTCGGCGACAACAGCTCGACCGGGTCGAGAGATATCTCGGCCGGTTCGGCCGTTTCCTCGGCGCCTTGGCCTGATGGAAGGTCTGAGAAGCTGGCGGCCGAGGAAGCGATTTCGACCGAGACAGAGACCGCAAGGTCCTGGGATTCAGACCTCTCTCGGTCTCAGAAACGTCTTCTCCGAGAAGAAGACTTAGGGTCTTTGTCCTGTTTTCTAGGAAGGGAAGAGTACATGCCCGAGGGCACCTCACCCCTGGTGGGGAGAGACTGGCACAGCTCCCGAAAGGATCCTGTGAAGGTAGAGCCAAAGTTTAGCGGTACAAAAAAGCCTCGGCTGGCCGAAGCTTGGGCAGCTTCTTCTTCAAATGCCGCTATCTGGTCGAGCTGCTCGGCGGACCCCGTGGCGCGAGACCGCCCGCCTTGCCTCCTTGATTTCACCGATCAAGCACATCACCTGGGAAGGCACGAGTTCCGACTTGGCCTTGTTGATCAGGAGGCCGAGTTGGGAGCAGGACTGGAAGGCCAGGTCCCTGGACCTTTCCACCTCCTGCCGGGTAGGACCTGCTAAGAGCCAACTGTCGAGGTAGGGGTAAATTCTGCCGCACTCCCCCCATGCCTGAAATGGGCTGCCACCACTGCAATGCATTTTGTGAAGACCTGTGGGGCCAATGGCTCAGAACTCGTATAGGGTCCGTTTGGCTCTGAAGCGGAGGAACCGCCAATGAGACGGACGGATTGGGATGTAAAAAAACACGTCCTGCAGATCCAATGAACAGAACCACATGTTTCACTCCAAGGATGATATGTTCTGGGACAGAGTGACCATCTGAATGGTGCGTGACCTGAGATACTGATTCAGGTCGTGCAGATCTAGAATGGGGAGCCAGACCCCCCCCCCCCATCCGCCTGGGCACCAGGAAGTACCTGGAGACAAAGCCTGGGTCTGCTGGAGAATCCGCCACTGGAGCTATTGCCTCCTTGAGGAGGAGCTGAACAATGTCGTCTCAGAGAGCCAACTGAGTATGGACTGATGCTCTTTCCTCCCGTAGAGTGCGGGCTCGGCTTGGAGGGTACTGCTCGAATTCCAGAGGCAGTCCCTGACCGATCACCTCCAAGACCCATCTGTCCGTGGTGATAGCGGAAAGGAAGTGGCGGAGCCGGCCCCCCACAGGAGGACCCAGAGCTGGCATGACGGTAGATGGGGTGGTAGCACCCGGCCCGTCACTGAGCAGGCTTGGAGGAGGAGGATCCAGGACCTGAACCTTGGCCTCCTTTATGGACCTGAAAGGGCCCGGGCTTGGGCCGGGGATGCCAAGCTTGAGCCTGCTGCTGCTGCCCTCCTTGAAAGGAGGGTTGCTGGGCCGCAGGGGAAGAGCACTGAAAAGGCTTCTTCTGCTGCTTCTTACTCGAAGAATCTTTAGCAGAAGTGGTGTCCAAGGTGGCACTGGACTGCTCAATATGCTGAAGGCCATCAGCCACATCTGGGCCGAAAAGATTGGTGCCCAGGAAAGGCACAGACAGTCTGTGCTGAGTATCTGCCGGGAAAGAGGAGAGTCTCAACCAAGCCCTGCGGTGAGAGGCAACTGTGGCTGCCAAAAAAGCGGGCACGAGTCCCCAATGTCCAGGGCTGTCTGAAGCTGCTGTTTGGCAACAGCCCTGCCCTGGTTCCGGACTTGCTTGACCGTGGTCTGCATGTCCATGGGGAGGTGTGGGAGGACTTCATCCAAAGACCCCAAGAGGGCATAGGAGAAGTGTGCCATGACGACGGCTGAACTTACCTGATGGAGGCCTAAAGATGAGGCCGCATAGACCTTTCAAGCTGAATGATCCAGGTTTTTGGATTCCATCTCGGGAGGTCAGTCAGTGTTGGCAGACCTGCCAGTATGTGTGAACAAAGAGGTGGTCACCAGGCTCTCGGCTGAAGGGTGCTCTGTGAACCCTGCAAGGGACACCATGGGCACCGCATACTTGCGGGCCATGCAGGCAGACTGAGCCGGACAGGAGGCACGGCGCTGCCAAAGTTCTAGGGCCAGGCCAAGTATGGCGTCAGCGACAGAAAAGGCCTCCGTCGGGGTATCCCCTCTCTTGTGAATGTCCGTGAGAGGGTACTCCGTCCAGGGGCATCCCTGTAGACTCAGAGATGAGGCAAAGAATGTCTCAAAAGGACGAAAGACCTTCCTCCGTCTCTATCCCACCAGCCGATTCGTCATCCCCAGGATGAGAATGTAGGTCAGTCTCATCCGATTCCGAGGAATCCGGATAAAACGGTCGACCGCCCAGGTTGCCTTCGACCTGCCGAAGGCGGTCCGGAGTGACAGTGATTGAAAGATGCTGGGGAAGGAGCCCCTCCAACAGGCTGCTTGGGCGGTGGTACCACCACGATCGGTGTAGAGACCGGTTTTCGCCAGCTCCACGGGCGGGAGAGCAGAGTTAATCGGCTCTGAAGGAGTCTGCTTCGGCCTAGGAGGTGAAAGCCAAGTAATGGCCGGGGTCGGCTTGTGCCCGGACAAAAATCAGTTGTTAGCACTTGAGGTCCTCGTAGCGCAGACTGAGGTAATGCCGGAGCATCTCCTCATCCGAGGAGGACGACCGATGGCGTTGCCTCTTTTTTGAGCGCTTGTGGCTCTTCCTCGGCCTGTCGGTCGAGGGGGTCCTAGACTTTGCTCGAGATCAGATGGGCCGATTCGTTCGCTTGGGAAACACCGGCGGGACCGGTGATTTCCCAGGGTCGGGGACCACTTCCTTGACGGGATTCCAAGTGGGCTGGGTCTCCTCATTGAGGAAAGAAAGGACCGGAGTCCGACTGAGAGAATTGTCAACTGGAGTCGGCGACAGTTGGTCGATCGGGTCGATGATTATTTCAACTTCGTCGATCAACACTTTGGTTGACTGGCCAGACGGCAAAGCCGAGAAGCCAGCGGTCAAAGAGGCAATTTTGACAGAAGTCAAGACTGCCGGTTCTTGGGACTGAGATCTCCCCCGATCCCAAGAATGTCTTTGCTGAGACGAAGACGATCCCGGGGGCTTTTCCCGCTTACGGGACCGAGAGAAGTGGGTGCCCGCAGGACCTCCTCCCTTAGTCGGGAGAGACTGGCACAACCAGAGAAGGGGGGAGCCCAGGTTGAGCGGAACGAAGAAGCTCCGAGAGGAAGATTCCGTGTCACGAGCCGCTTCCTCCTCGAAGGCCAGCATGCGTTCCAATTGCTCGGCAGATCCTGCAGCCGCAGAAACTGCCCACCGAGCCTCCTTTGATTTCACTGGAGGGTTCTGCTTTTCCGGCCTCCCCAACTTCAGGCGTGCGAGACAGTCATCGAGGACGTTAGGGAGAAATGCAAGACAAAAATCACACTTTGAGGTGTCATGGTTGACACCCAAGCAACAGATGCACGCAGTGTGGGGATCGGTGCACAACATTTTCTGGCCCTTCGAACACCAACGAAATCCGGGGAAGACATCTTCCATAATCGAAGATAAGCAGTCAGCGATCGCTAATGCAGAAAAGGCGAATTTTTAACGTATGTGAGAGGTTTTGAGCCAGGGCCTACCAAGCGGAAGCACGAAGGAGGCAACCAGAATCTTTCAGCGGAAAGGAAGATCTGGCGTTATGGGGCGGAGCCAAGGGATATACCACCTGGGTACGTGGGAGGAGCGAGCTTGAAGACCTTCCGGCGATCCTTAAAGGGAAAGGGACATGCCAAATAGTGTGGATGAACAACACATCCACGATCCCAGAAATGATGTCGAGTCCTCAGAGACGGAACTGTTGTCGGATGAATCAACCTTCACCATGTCCAGGGAGGAGGCCATGGAGGAGTCTGACACTGGGAATCGGGAACACCAAATAACAGCTATGGCCATCATTCAGGGTTATGTATCACCCGCTTAAAGTGACGACCACAAGATTCCAGGCAACCCTGACTCTGGCCTAGATGCCATGGCAGAAGCATCCTCTCAAAGCTGCCGAGGGGGCAGCTCAATGAAAATCGGCTGAGGAATAGGAACCACCGAAGGCAGAACCACTGGATGGTGCCCCACTGGCTTTGTCAGTGTGGGCAACCTAGAGGAAGCTGAAGTGGCCGGTAATGTAGACCAACCCTGCCCCTGGCCCACCAAGGCCCACTGCTGCCACAAGAAGTTTTTGTACTTTCGATACAGTGTGACATCAGTCCGAGGAAGAGTGCAACGAATGCCTGTAATGATGGCATCTACGAAAACGGGATCAAGATGGTGACCTTGACCAGGACCTCGCACCTGATTGTTAAGACTGGCAGAAGACCCACAGCGGTGGAGAATAATACACCACTTGCTGAGGCTCCTTCACCACAGTGAATGCTACCATGGTCAGGACCACAGGAGAGATCATCGGTGGAAGCTGCATGTAGCAAGGATCGACAGGGGGCATGATCTGGTCCATCTTGACCGGAGAATATGCCCTGAAGCACTGGGGTCTTTGAGTGAAGTCTTGTCAGACTCCTGGCTGATCAATTAGAGAATAATTTTAACTGGATCGCTGGCTACAGCCAAAGCCAATGGCTCTATTGGGAGCACAGCTGAAGCAACAGACCCTTCAACCAGCACGAGCCAAAGCTGGGCGATTAATGAAGTCGAAAAATCAAGCAGAGCAGGAACGTTACCCCTTCCCACAATCATTGAAAATCGGGCTTCCTGTGAAGCTTTTTTATTTTTTTTTTTTTTAAGACCAACTTTTGTCAAAAGTTTAAATTGACAAAAGGAGTTCCCAGTACTCTGGGCAACCCTGGAATGGGGTATGTTCCCTATCCAGGTCAATAAGGACCAAGTCCAGGGCCATGAAGACCCTGCTCACAATGCCAATTCCACCTTGGCCTACAAATGGGCTGCTGAGCCTGCACATGCTAAGGCCTTTCGTTTCTCAGACCTTGGAGGAAACGCATCCAGCATTTGTCCAGAAAAGGATGCATAGCCAGCCAACATGAAATGTTCAACATCGTTGTTAGCCCACAGGCAGAAGAGACAGGTAGTGTGGCCTTCTGTGACAGATCTTTCTACCTGCACCGAAAGCAGCATCTGAACCCAGGCTTTCTGTGTTCCATTGAAGCATTCATCAATGCAGCGGGACAGGCAAACTAGCAGTTGAAAACCAAAATAAAAAGTAAGAAAACCACCAGATTTTCACACAGCAGCAACTGTGAAAGAGAAGACCCGTCTTTTCTAGCGGTAAAGATGTGATGTCAGACAGCACGGTGCTAGGACAACACAAAAGGTGATGAAGAAACCAAGCCTGAAGACATTCGATGACTAAGCTATGCCCATTGAAACTGCCCAAGTACAGACAGTGAAATTAATCTAGGTAGTTAGAACACACTTTATATCACCTACGGATTGGTTTTAAACCACTACCACCACCCCATATTGCTTAGCAGGCAGATTTTAAACCACTATTCTTTCTATTTAAATCGCAGAGGGCTTGTTAAAACACACTACCCCCCCCCCTCCAATTATCAAATACAGAGCTGGTTATCAATACCATCAAGCCCATTAATACTGCAGATACTGTTATAACCACCACTGTTCTCATTAATACCACAGAAGGATGGTTATGAACACCATCCTGCCCCGTTCATATCACGTACAGGGCATCCATCCCATATGCATCACATACTAAGCAGGATATAATGGCACTCAGATGGAGATCAATTAGGGTCTACAGTAGAACAGCAGATAGGGACTTTAGGGCAGGCTAGGTGGGCCAGGAAGTCCTTTTCTGCCAACAGCGTCTATGTTTCTATATTATTAACACTACTCTGCCTCATTTATATATTCGGGGCTGGTTATAAACTCCCACCCTTGCTATCATTAATAAGGCAGGTTTTAAACCACCCTCTATATATATATATATATATATATATATATACATATATATATATATATATATATTGCAGAGTCCTGGTTACAAACTGCTGCACTTACAGTGCAGACACCCCAGCATGAATTGCAGTATAAGGTTCAGCCAGTAACATGTTAAAGGATACTGCAGGAAGCAAGATAATACAATGACAATTACTCTGATTTGTCATGCAGGAAACTGACATCAAATCACACTGTTTCATTCTGGTAGGCGACACTGTCACAGAGGGCTGGTTATAAACTACTTTCCTCAACTATCCTTCTCATTTAGATTACAAGGGTCTGGTTATACACACCACCCTCCTCGTTTAAAACAGACACACACAGAGTTTATAACTATAACCCTTTCCCAATTACACGCATATTATTTTCTACTTAATCACATGGGTGGATCATAAACTGCCACCTTTCCATTTATGTCATACAGAGGGCAGGTTTCAAACCCTCACTGTCTCAACCACAGCTCCATGTAAATCCCAAATCAAGTAATGAAATCACAGGGATATCCAGAGATCCCATCATGAAACTACAGCTCCTCACATGCCCAAAGGTCACTAAGAACAATACAGCTTTGAGGACTGGAAAGCATCTCGCGTGTGCTGAGGAACAACCTATAGGCCAACATGGTAACTCATTGCGTTGCCTTCATATAAAACAAGGGCACTCAGAAATTGTCAACAGAGGACTGTTAGCATTTCCTGGAACTGCACTCTAGAACTGTGGGTGGGGGTACTGTTATATATTATGAGCAAAGAATGATGACACCCTCTTCTATCACCACTGCTTTTAGATCCTTGGTCTTCCTCCAAACTGGTCAGCAAGGCTCTACATAACAATAATTACCCCTATTCAAAAATTAAAATTAACCAGCTGCTAATCATCACATGCTTCCTTTCTAAATGTGTATGCTATCCCCCAAAGAAACATACAGCAAAGTACAGTTTCATCCCTTTAGCCTTCACGTACGTTTTAATCATGGCCTTCAGAGCAGCATTCCTCTCCCTCTCAGCAAATTTGTCCATGAGATACCCAGACATGCGCGGTGCTGCTCGGTACAACTTAAAGAAACGGTGGTAGTTTGCCAGGGCCCAGGAGGTGCGCACAGCTAAAGCATGGGCCACACAAGAGTCAGACTTCAGCGCCTTGGTTAGGTATGCCAGTTCCGTTGTAAGATCTACAAAGACAGAAGAACAAAATGCACTTCAATGGATATTGCTTTTCACCTTGTTCTAGTCTGTGCTCCCACAAGGAAAATATCACAGGGCAAAACTGGTTGCTTCTGGGGCTCGAAATCAACACATTTTTATAGTGCTTACTTTTGTGGGGTATCTAAGCCATGTAAATTCTTACAATCCGAGTGTTTGCCATTTACCCTAAATTCTACCCCAAAACTTCACCCTTTAGTGGGAAGACTCCTAAAAGACAATACCTTTCACCACCAGCACTGGGTCAGAACTCTTTTTTTTTTTTTTAATTATTTTTGTAAACACTCTGTGTATGTGTCTTACCAGGGGGTATACAGGGCTTTCTGTAGCACTCCACATGGTCATTGGGAAGTCATAACTACTGGGTATAGAGTGCACCACTAGCAGGGGAAATTGTGCAGCCCAAGCTTTAGAATGCTGGGCACATGAGGATTCCGAGCCGCAGCAACTCCCCAGTTCAGCTGTGCCATTTGCAGGGGACAGACCGTTTTCAACCTTTTCTCAAGAAATTTCAAGATTTTCAGTTGGGGACTGCAATTCTGCATAGCAGGTTGGGGCTACCTGGCTCCAGGAAGCACCCCTAAATTAAAAATGTGCCTGTTAAGCTGCGGCTTTCAAACTGAATAACCTGCTCTTCCCATTTCTATATGTGGACTAGAGGCCACATCTGCTTTGCATTAGGATGTTTCTAATTGTCTCAGATTTATTAACCAAACAAGACAAAAAAAAAAAAAAAATCAAAACAAAAACACACAAAACAAAGTGTGCCACAGGTAACATTTTACTTTATTTGTGGGGTAGTGTAGGGCTCCAGGAGCCCCCCCACTTCAGGTTTCTGCTACTGCTATAAAAAAAAAAAAAAAAACACTTAGTTGTGTTTGGGGTATTACCATTTTAACTGCCACTTCCCCCTTAAGAGTGACTGCAGGCCTTATTTATTTATGCAGCTTTTTACTTTAGTGGGCTGCTGGGGACTCAGTCGCTCCTGGTGTGGACTCAGTGTCTGTGGTGGTAACTTATTTTAACTTAAGTTGCGATCAGAAGGCCGGAGTATATTTCTAAATCAGCCCCCGGTACACTCTGCGCGCCCACCATTACGCAGTTGCGGTGATTGCGCCCGCCTTCCAGTTTGACTTTTTTCTCTCGCACTTGGTTTTCATGCATCTGAAGATGTGCATGTCTGCTTAGTGCGACTTTAGCCCAGTGCCCTCATGCTTCCATTATTCACGCTTCTTAGTGTGTTTTAAAGGTGCGTGCGCACGCGTCGCTTAGAAGCGATAGAACGTCATACATGGGACGTCATGGCGTACCCCCACACAGTGAGCATCTGCGTCTAGGTTGTTCTAAGTATATGTGCAGGTCTCTGCTTGCTCAAATTTCTTCTTAGGATGGGGAGTGTCGGCGTTTTGCCTGCGATTGGTCACTTGTCAGCGCAGGCAAACTAAAATAACTATTAATTTTCTACAGTTTTGTCATTCAACTGCAGCATTAATTGATACTGCATGTAACTTCACTGCTATGCAGGACTGTTCTTGGCACCATGGCTTATCGGAGACCATTAGGCTGGGAGTGCAGAGCGTACCAGGGGGCGGATTTAGAAATACATTCCACCCCTCTGATCGCAACTTAATTAAAAATAAGTTAAGTTACCACAAACTATAAATCTTCAAGTACATGACAGGGATAAACAAGACTTGTACTAAGGGGCTTTTCAAACTAAGGCAGGGAAGGGAAACCTGAGGCCATGATATGAGACTGGTTGGGGGGGGAAGAGAATCAGGAGGGAGATAAGTCACTTTTTTACAGAAAGCGTGGTGGCTGGGTGGAACGCGCTGCCGGCAGAGGTGGCATCCAGTAGAACAGTGGGGGGCTTCAAGAGGGGATGGGAGAGAGTAAAAGGGAGGGTCAAGAAAGATGCAAAATAAGGGCTGCTAGCTGTACAACTGAGCAGACTTGGTAGACTGTAAGGCCTTTTTTGGCTGGCGAATTTCATATGTTCGTATTAATTATGAATAAGACTGCAAAAGGGTGATGAGACCCTCCCCCATTGGTTCCTATTGCCCTCACTGTGTTGCCCAGCATAATATTTCTCTAACGGTTCCCCACAGGCGGTCCTCTGAGCTGGCGAAGGGGGCACCTGGTTCTTCAGTTGGCAGTGGCAAAGTAGAATTATGAAAATCACTTTTGTGGCTCCTTAGCGAGCTTTTGGGCCCTGATGTTCTACAGGGCATCCCAGCACACACACACGATCCCAAACTGGGCCCCTCAGGTCAAGGAGGGCCCCCACACAGGCACGTCCACATGCGTCGCAGCACGACAAGGCTGCAGTGACAGATGTATAGGCAGACCCTGAACCTGACTTCTTAGAGGGCCAGGATGAGGATTTCGGGGATCCTGGGTAAACTCTTGATCTTCAAAAACTACTTTCTGACGAGGAATAGGAAGGTACCGGCTCAATATCGCGCTGTGTATAGCGTGCCTGGAATTACAGTGACAGGGGTAGAACAGTAGTAGGGAATTACCGCTACCCCTGTTGCTGTACACTGAAAACACAAAAGTATCAGGTTGCCGTGTACTGGGGTGCTGGTCGAGCCACTCCCGTGGTGTTGTGGCTAAGGCACCAGCACACGGCAGAAACGAACAGGGACCATGGTTCGGTTCCTACCAGGTCTCCCTGTGCTGCAATCCCCTCGGAGTTTGTTTTAATAATTTCCAAAAACACAAAGAAGCCCATTATTTCAAAGGGCGTGTGTGGTTTGCATTTTACCTGACGATATTGCAGCGCATGCCCTTTTGCTTGCGGCATTGGCTGCCGTGTGAGTTTTGCTTTCGGCAGAATGACCACATGCCAGGAGGTAGGGGAATGGATGGAGCCCAGGTCAAGAATTCCTATACATCCCCTGCCAACAAAGCCTTCCCTTTTTTGATAGCTAAGGGATGTAGATCCCTACAGCTCAGGAGGAACAGTCCGTGGAGGCAGCGGACGTTAATCTGATTCTGTCTGCGTCTTTCTCTGCTCTAAAATGTTTTTAGAGTTTTATAAACTGTGACTAAATTACTGAGCAAGAATGGGCAGGTGTGGATCAGAAAAAGTATCTTCCAAAACCGAAGACATGGTCCTTTCCCTTTCTAGAGGAAAAGTTTCGTAGCTGGGAAGCCCCTCCACTGGCAGACAAGGCTGTGTATAATTTGGTCAAGCATACCGCTATTCCTATTAAAGGGTCGCTGGCCTTAACAGATTCTCATGACACAGGAGTGGATGCTTCATGTAGGAGGGCTTTTGCATCTAACGGCACAAACCTACAGACTCCCTACACCTCTTTTGTTGTTGCCAGAGCTTTAAACTTGTGGATCACTACTCTGGCCAGCTTCGTTCCATCTGAGTTGGAAGGAGCAAGCATCTTACAATTGGTTGCCACGGCCTTCACTTTTCTCGGTGATTCTACAGTGGAGAATCTGGACACGTCTGCACATTCGGTCTAAACATTGTGTCTGCCATGTGGGGCGTATGGCTTAGGCACTGGGTCGCTGATCAAGCTTCAAAGTCTAAAGCTGTGAAACCTCCCCTATGAGGGAGCTCTGTTCAGTTCTGACTTGGATGATATTTTAAAGGATCTCCAGGACAAGAAGGGCCACCTTCCAGTGTCAAAACAACAGTGCAAGGCCACCTCAATCTGAAGGGGTCAAGGAAGCGGCTGGCATAGGCAGTTTCAAGGAGGGGTTAGTCTCTTTCCAAACTTTGGTAACCAGAGAAATAGAGGAGCCGACTCAGCTAACAAGGGCCACAGTAACAGAGGCGGCCCTTGCCAGATGCAGCGCTGAAGGTCCAGGCCAAAAGCCTGGTACCTCCCAATGAGGGTACGTGGGCCCATCCCTGCCACCTTTTCCTTGGTGGAAGACTACACAATTTCTACTCAAGATTCTAGCCTTGGGCTGTGTGACAGAATTTTATTCTCTTCAAGGGGAATTTTCTGCCATCCCCGGTTTCCAAGGACAGTGTAAAGACACAGGTGTGTCAGAGACCCAGAACCACCAAATTTAAATCAAGGCAATTGCGTCGATTCTGCCAAGCGAGCAAGGTCAGGGATTCTACTCAATCTATTTCATAATTCCCCCAAAAATCGGGGGTGGTGTTCAGGCCAATCCGAAATCTGAAGCATCTGAGCAAGTCCATCCACCACACAACCTTCAAGATGGAGTCCCTGAGGTAAAGTACCGGGGGGGGATTTCCTAGCTTTAACAGATCTGATGGATGCCTACCTTCACATTCCAATCAGTCAGTCTCACCAGAACTATCTCAGGTTCTTGACACTGTGCCAGCATTTCCAGTAAAAGGCACTCCACTTCGGCCTTGCAACAGCCCCCAGGGTCTTCTCGAAGGTGCCGATCGTCCTGGTGGCTCAACTTCGAAAAGTGAGGCATCAAGTCTATCTTTATCTAGACGACCTGCTTATTGGAGCACCGATGGCGTCCTTGGCAAGGAGATCGGTGTTCAGGACTCTGGAGATGCTAGAGTACCATGGCTAGGTGGTGAACTGCAAAAATAAAACCTCTTTTGAACCATCTCATACCCTGGAACACCTGGGAGCCATCTTCAACACGGTCCTAGGGAAGGTTTTCCTTTCACCATTCAGAAAGAAGACTCTGTTTAAGGAAGTTCTGTGGCTCAGGGCTTAGTCACTGGCCTCAGCATTCAGTCTGCAATGAATCCAGGGCTTCATTTCGGCAGCGACAGATCTAGTCCCGTGAGCTCGTTTTCACATGCGGCTCCTACAAACTGGGATTGCTGTCGGCCTGGTATCCAAAGTACAGTTACGTAAGAACTTACCGTAACAGTAGCTCTTCGAGAGGAGCTCTTGCAGCAGGCTATTACAATCAGGACTACGCCGCAGGCACTAGGACCCTCCGGTGAAATTTCTGCCAGCAATTCACAGCAGGGACCGCCCCTAATGTTGGTCAGGGTACAAGAGGGGGCGGACCCAGCTCCACCTCAGTTCTCCCACCAAGACCCAGAAGAAGGCCTGACAAGAGAAGGAGACGAAGCCTACTATGAAGAGATTTGGAGAAGAAAATAAAAATGGATCTGCACACCTCGAGGGGGAAGGTGGGTGGGAAGTAGTGCCTGCTGCAAGAGCTCTTCTCTAAGATCTACTGTTACGGTAAGTTCTTACGTAACTGTACTATCTTACTTCGAGTGGGAGCTCTTGCAGCAGGCTATTACAATCAGGACAGAGTCCCAAGCAGTCCCACAACAAGGAGGAAGACGACCCTGGGAGGTGGAATATGCTGACTCCAGAGGCCTTACGACAAAAACCCTTGTAATACAGCTAGGCTGAAGCCAGCTTGGCGTCTGGAGATGATATCCAAGCTGTAATGCTTGACGAAGGTATGCAACGAGTTCCAGGTTGTGGCCGCACAAATGTCTTGTGGCAACATTTCGCAGGGCGGTGAAAGAAGCTGACACTCCTCTGGTGGAGTGACCCCTAACCGGGCCCCGCAGGGGTTTATTGTGTTTCTCGTGACAAAACGAGATACAACGAACTATCCATTTAGAGATAGTTTGCTTGGATGCCGGTCAACCCAAGCAATGTGGTGCAAATGCCACAAAGAGTTGCTCCGATTTACGGTGCTGAGCCGTCCTTTTGAGGTAATACCTCAAAGTTCTGTGGACATCCAATGTGTGGAGGACAGCCTCCCCTCTATTGGAAGGGGAAGGAAAATAAACAGGAAGGTCAACTGACTGGTTGAGGGTCAGTTGTAAGACCACTTTCGGAAGAAACTTAGGATTCTTTCTGAGGGAAAACCTTTCCCTGTGGAAAACCAAATAGTGCTCTTTACACATCACAGCCTGAAGCTCGGAAACCCTTCAAGCTGAGGTAACAGCAACCAAAAAACAAACCTTCCAAGAAAGGTAACGCAGCTCACAATCCGCTGCTGGTTCAAAAGGAGGGAGGGGGAGTTTCTCGAACACAAAAAGGAGATCCCAGGGTGGGATAGGGTCCCGAATGGGAGGTCTCATATGCAGAATTGCCCGACTCCTGGAGGCGGGAGATCAAGGCCTCCGTCTCCTGGCCAAACAGCACGGTACCCTGGAAGGGCAGATCCTTGATACCGGCCTGCAGATCCTGGTGAAAGCCCGAGACTCTCAACCAGGCATGGCGCTGGAGGCACACCCTGGAAGCAGCTGCTCTGGCTGCCGTGTCTGCAGTGTCACACGAGGCCCTCAGTACATGGGAGCCTACGTCTGAGCCCGACTGGTGGAGGGCCAGGAGCTCTGCCTTTTGGTCAGAGTCTGGCATGGTCTTCGTCAGCTCTAGTCCCCTTTCCCACATCGCATTCTGGTACTGTACCATATGTGTTAGAAAACTGAGGGAACGGATGGAACAGGTGGAGACAGCATATACTTTCTTTCCCACCTGGTCCAGGGGGCGAGACTCCGGTCAGGAGGCTGGGAGCTGAGGTGCTTCGGTTGCCGGGACTTGTCATGGGCAGCCATGATCACCGAAGAATCGGCCTGAGGGTGTTCCACTAGAAAGGGTTCTGCCCTCGGGGCCTTATACAGCCTGTCCGACTTTTTTGGAACTGCCGGGACTGAGGCCGGATGCATCCAGGTGGTTCTGGTAAGGTCCTGGAATGTATCGACTAAAGGAGGGATAACCAGAGGCTTTGGCTCCTTTTGCCTCAGGTACTTGGCCAGTCTTCGGCGTTCCGGATCCAGGTCCTCCGTGTCCCACTCGCTGGAGGCCTGGATGTGCCTCATGACGTCCATAAAGGTAGGGTCGTCTGGAGGTGAGCAAGGCTGGTCCTTCTCTCCCGGGGAGCGCTTGAGACTGAGAGAGGAAGAGGAGGTAGACGTCGGCGAGGAGGGTCGACTATCCGACTTGGAATAGTCTGACCCCATCCTGTGACCATGCCTTCACTGACGCTGGTAGCTAGGGGACCGACGTCGGTCCGAAGACCGACTCCGGTCCCTGGACCAGCGTCAGAGCTATGACCGACATCGGGAACGTTCTCGCCTGAAGCGAGAAGGGCTCCTGGAGCGTGACCTAGACCGACGTCGGTCACCCGAGTCCTGGAAGCGACGTCGGTGGTCCTGAGACCCTGTCCGGGAACGAGCCATGGAGGGAGGTGAAGGCTGGCGCTCCGGCAGACTTCCTCGGGGAAGGCTCACCTCCCGGCTGTGGTTTTTCCGCAGAGTCCGGTACCGGTGTCTGGGCTGGCAACGGGGAGGACCGCTTATGGACCTGCCCCCACCAAAATGAAAAAAGATCCTTGAGCTCATCCTTGGTGAATATTTCAGCCGCTCGTTTCGGGAAGGAAGTCTCCGGAACATCAGGGCGCGAAGGAGAGCTCTCCTGAGGGCCCAGGGGAGGAGGACTTGGGCGATGGGGACGTTGGCTCTTCAGCGACCGTTCCCGTGTCCTTCGCCCGGCGTTGGTGTAGGGACAGGCGATGGGGTGGCGCGGGAGTGCTTGGTCTCGGAGGTGCACCTTTAGCAGGCGGCGTCGGTGCCTTAGCAGGTGGGGCCGAAGCAGGCACCTCTAAGGGCTTAGCGATGACCCTTAGCCAGGTCACCTTTGGCTTGGCCGGCTTCTCCCCCGACGGGCCAGCCTTAGCCTGAGTAGTCTTCGGGAGCTCTCCAGAACCCGAGGGACGGGCCTTTTTAGGAGAGGGCCGCGAGTGCGAGCATGACCGGTGATGGGACAGACTACGGTCCTTGCTATGGTGCTTTTTCTCTTTCTGCTTCCCCACCGAGGAGTGCAGATCCATCTTCTGCTCCAACAGGTAGGCTTTAAGTGCCTTGAGGCGACGGTAGGAGTCCGGCTGGTAAAGGCCTGGCGATCTGCGCAGTTGGCGGTGTCGTGGTCCGGGTACAGACAAAAAACGCACCGCCGATGGCCGTCCTTCGCTGGGATCTGCCTCCCACACTCACACTTGTTTAAGTGTTCAGGAGATACCGACACCTGAGAAGACATACGTCGATCTCGGCCAGGCAACGGATGACGTCGGACTTGGTAATGGAGCTAAGAGCGAGGAAAACAATGCTCAAAAGGCGGAAAAAGCAATAGACGGGCAGCGGACTGATGTTGGGTACCTGAAGAAGAGAAAACCCGCCGAAAACGAAAGAATAATCTTGATTGTAGATCAAATCCACGAGGTTTTTTAGCTGCAACTGCAAGCAGAAGCTGTTCCTTCGACTTCACGTGCAGGACGCGGCGGGAAAGAACTCAGGTGGAGCCGGGTCTGCCCCCTCTTGTACCCTGACCGATGTGGGGGCGGGGCCGGCGTCAGGGGTGGTCCCTGCTGTGTACTGCTGGCAGAAATTTCACCAGAGGGTCCTAGTGCCTGCGGCGTAGTCCTGATTGTAATAGCCTACTGCAAAAGCTCCCACTCGAAGTAAGATCATCAGATATTATCAAGCCAGGAATACCTTCTCTCCTCAGCTGTGATACTCCCTGAGTTGCTGGGTGAGTGTGCAGGATCTGAGCAACGAGGTCATCTTGGAACTTCCTCCAGAGTTGATTCTGACAACAGATGCCAGTCTGCATGGTTGAGGGCAGTCCTGAACCAACTACCCACTTAGGGAACTTGGTCAGTGCAGGAACAGCATCTCCACATAAATGTTCTGGAGATGAGGGCAGGTCACCTGGCTCTTCTTTGATTTCAAAGCTTGCTGCAGACAAAGGCAGTAAAAATAGGGTCAGACAACTCTGTCAAAATGGCGTATATAAACAATCAAGGTGGTACAAAGAGCAAGGAGATGACAAAAGAAACCTCCAATCTCCTCAGGTGGGCAGAGGACAATCCTCTCTCTGTCAGCAGTACACTTGGCAGGGGAGCTGAACATTCAAGGCAGACTGGCTAAGCTGCGAGAATGTTCACCCAAGGGAATGGATGTTGAACTCTGAGGTGTTCGACCTGTGCAAAAGGTTAGGTAAGCCTCAGATCGATCTGTTCGCATTCAGCTACAATGCTCAGATGCTAAGGTTTTTCAGCTGTTATCGGTGCCCACAGACGGAAGCACTGAACGCTCGCACTCAGGAGTGGACCCTGCAACAGGGCTCTTCTCCCCAAGGTCATACAAAAAATAAGACACTCTTTGCGACAAGCTGTTAGGACATATCTTAAATGGACAGCTAAGTTCCGGAAATCAGACAGTCCGTTTGTCCTCTTCAGAGAGGACAAGCAGGGTCAAAAAGCCTCGAAGGCCACCCTAGCTAGGTGGGTGCGGGCCTGCGTTGCCAAGGCTTATGTCACAGAAAAGTAGAGGCCTCGGTTCTCATCAAGGCTCACTCCACCAGGGCTATCATCTATGGTCACTTCCTGGGCAGAGAGAGAGAGGCGAAGAAACTGTTTTAGAGTTACGCAAGGGAAGTGGAGGGAAGGTATAGAAGAGGCCTGGGGTCTAAAGCCTCTACAAGGCATCCCGTTGCAGTGAGTCCTGCTTTGGGGGGGGGGGCACAGAACAGCCTCAGCTTTGTGTTCTCCCTGGAGGCAAACAGGTCCACCTGAGGCGTGCCCCACTGGGAGAACAGACTGTGAACTAATTCTGAATGGAGAGACCACTTGTGAGACACCTCGACTTACCCGGCTGAGAGTGTCTGCCAGCTGATTGGAGGCTCCTGCCACATGGATGGCTATGAGATCCACCTCCAGGCTGCACACAAGGGTCCATACACGGACAGCTTCCTTGCACAAAAGTAGGGAGTGCGTCCAGCCCTGTTTGTTGAGGTAGTGCATGGTCGCGGTGTTGTCCGTCTGGACCTGGATCACCTGACCCCAAATGTGCGGAGTGAATGCAGTCAGAGCCAGCTGAACTGCCTGAAGCACCAGCAGGCTGATGTGCTATCAGGACTTCTCAGGGGTCCAGTGCCTGTGGACTCTGTGTTCCCCCAGCTGGCACCCCAGCCTGTGAGAGAGGTGTCGGTCGTCAGGATGACCGTCGGCATGGGCCGGACAAATGGGATCCCTTTCTGCACATGCTCTGGGACTAGCCACCACTGGAGGGTGTCCCACATCTTCTGGGTCACAGGTGACCAGCTGGTCAAAGTGATCCTTGCGCTGAGACCACTGGCTGGCCAGCTCCCACTGCAGGGGCCCAGTGGACCATGCTGGTGCAGGCCGCCATGTAACCCAGAAGGCACAGGATGTTCCAAGACAGGGCGCACATGCCCAACCCGAAATGATGGGGCAAAGGAGGAGAGAAATGGAAATTACGTACCTACCGTAATTCTTGATCTTCTTGGACGAGTCTCCACCACTCATTCATACTAATGGGATCTGCGCCGGAGGCACTATGACCCATCGGGAGCAAACTTTTTTGTTAGAAGGTCACCGCCTGAGACCGAGCCGCGAGGAGCGGCACCGCGAGCCTCCGATCGTGCGGTAATGAGTATCTCGGCATCGACCTTCCAACCGCCTCAGTACCTTTTTTTCTGAGGAGGTGCAGCGTAACTAACCTAGAAGGATAGCCTAACCAAAAACCAGACATAAGATAGTCCAGAAGACCCGTATAAGAAGGGTCAACAAAGAAGTCTTCACAGCCTAAGGATTGAGGGAGTGAAGACCAACAACAGAAGTGAGCTTGGGGGATGGAGGGTGGGCATGTGAATGAGTGGTGGAGACTCATCTAAGAAAATCAAGAATTACGATAGGTACGTAAATTCCATATCTTCCTGGACATAAGTCTCCACCACTCATTCACACTAATGGGAGAGTACTGAGCTAATAATCCCCCGAGAGGGCGGCAGGAGAGACCGAGAGCTCACAGTTTTAGAACAGGAGTCCATTAAGGATGGTTCTGCCAAAGGAAAGATGTCATCTGGCATGGACATCCAGGGCATAGTGTTTGACAGAAGTATGCACTGAGCTCCAGGTAGCTGCACTGCAAATATCTGCAATTGGGCACGTTACGGATTTCCGCCAGAGATGCCGCGACTGCTCTAGTAGAGTGAGCGTATACTCTGCCCTCCAGCTTAACCTGCGCCATGGAATAACAGTGGCAAAGGCACGCCACCAGCCATGCTGAGATGCATCTGATAGCGACAGGCTGACCCAGCCAGGTTTCGCTGAAGGAAGCAAACAGTTGCTGAGCTTTGCGAAAATCTTTTGTTCTATCTAGATAGAAACGCAAAGCTCTCTTGACATCCAAGGAATGAAGAGAACGTCCTCCCTCATTTGGGAAGTTCACAAAGTAAGAAGGAAGGACCAAAGGTTGGTTTAGATGGAATTCTTTAACAACCTTAGGGAGAAACTCAGGATGGGTTCTAAGGACTACTTTGTCTTTATGGAACATAGTATATGGAGGGTCTGTGACCAAGGCATGCATCTCAGAGACCCTGCGGGCCGAGGTAATGGCCACCAGGAAGGCCATTTTCCAGGTGAGAAATTTTAGCTCACAGGTAGATAGAGGCTCGAAAGGTTTTCGAGTGAGCATGTCTAGCACAAGATTAATGTCCCAGGCTGCGACTGGACGTCTTATAGGAAGTCTGGTATGCAGAATTCCCTTAAGAAACCTCTTAACCACAGGTAACTGAGCCAGTGACAAGGAAAGTACTGACTCAGGATAAGCTGAAATGGCACAAAGGTGAACCTTAACTGTAGAGTATTGCAGACCTGAATTTGAGAGGTCTAGGAGGTACTCTAAAACTTTATCTGGTGGGCAGGAAAAAGGATTTAAAGAGGATTGCGCACACCAGAGCGAAAAACACTTCCATTTGGCTGTGTAAGTTTTCTTAGGGGCTGGCTTACGCGCAGCCAGAAGAATATCTGAAACCCTGCGGGAGACATTGAACCTGTTCACTTCTATCTCTTCAGGAGCCAAGCGTGAAGGTGAAGTGACCTCAGGTTTGGATAGACAACAGGCCCCTGAGTCAAGAGTTTCGTCTGAAGGGGAAGTGGTTTCGGCGGAGCTGCCAACATACTGTTGAGTAGTGGAAACCACGTCTGTTGAGGCCAGAAGGAAGCAATAAGGATCATTTTGTCCCCCTGGGATTCGAACTTCAGAAGTACCCTCTGAATTAGAGGAAGAGGTGGAAAGGTGTATACAAAGCATTTTGTCCACTGCAGCCTGAACGCATCCTGACAGAAAATGCCAGGCCCTGGATTTCTGGAGCAGAAGAGAGGCAGTTTTGTGTTGAGTGGGGATGCAAAAAGGTCCAGGTCTGGAGTTCCCCACTCTGCGAATATTGACCGAACCACAGTTGAGTCGAGAGACCACTCGTGAGGATCTGTCTCTGTTCTGCTGAGGCAATCTGCTAGTTCGTTCTGCACTCCTTGCAGGTAGACTGCTTGAATTAGAGACTTGTGCTGCAAGCACCATTCCCACACTCTCATTGCTTCTCTGCATAAGAGGTAAGAGTGAGCACCACCCTGCTTGTTGATGTAATACATCACTGCTTTGTTGTCCGTTTGAAGGAGAATGTTCTTGTGACAGAGAATGTCCTTCAAAGCCCAGACTGCATTAAGTACGGCTCTCATCTCTAAGACATTTATGTGAAGCTGGGACTCGACCCGAGTCAACGTACCTTGAGTGTGGAGAGTCTGACAGTGAGCTCCCCACCCCATCAGGGACGCATTTATGGTAATGGAAATCTGATGATCCAGAGGAGCAAAGGGATACCCTTCTAGAAGATTGTTCTCTTGCGACCACCAGGTGAGTGATCTCTTTAGAGGTTCCGTCACCTTGATGAGAAAGGACTGCAGGTGAGTGGTTGGGGACCACTGAGTACTGAGCATCCACTAAGAAGTTCTCATGTGAAGGCGTGCTAGGGGTACAGTGAACACCAAGGATGCCATGAGACCTAGCATCCTTTGCATCGAGAGAGCTGAACCGAGCTGCTCTCCCCGATGTAACGGGCCATCTGAAGGATATTGCTCCTCCTGTCCTCTGGAAGAAAAGCCTTTGCACAGGAGGTGTCCAGAAGAGTTCCTATAAAAAGGAGCCTCTGGAGGGCTGCAGCTGCGATTTTTTGAGGTTTAGGAGGACTCCCATGGACGTGAGAAAGCGTGAAGCCGTGGCTACGGCGTCTAGAGTTCCCTGCCTGGAAGGACTTGCTAGAAGCCAATCGTCCAGATAAGGGAACACCTGTATTCCGACCTTTCTAAGATGCGCTGTGAGAACGGCACAATACTTTGTAAAAACTTGTGGTGCCGAGGATAGCCCAAAGGGCAGGACTCTGAACTGATAATGCTGTCCCAGAGCCACAAACCTTAGGAATTTGTGATGCTTTGGGTGAATAGAAATGTGCTGGTAAGCATCCTGCATATCTAGAGAGGCTAACCAGTTGTGTTGATGAAGCAAAGGTAACAGGGTTCCTAGAGATGATATTTTTAATTTCTCCTTGGGAGGGAATTTGTTCAGTTTTCTGCGATCCAAAATGGGGCGCATGCCCCTGGTTTTCTTTGGAACCAGAAAGTAATGGAAGTAGAATCCTGTGTTCCGTTGATCCAGCGGAACTACTTCCACTGCCCTGTTGTTCAGAAGGCCCTGTATCTCGGCGGCGAGAAGATCTGACTGAAGAGCTGACAGCTTAGGCTGTCGTCTGGGGGGACGATCCAGAGGGGTCTCCACAAGATTGAGTGAATACCCTTCGCGGATTATCCGGAGGACCCATTTGTCTGAGGTTATGGACTGCCACTGATTGTAGAAGTGCATCAGACGACCTCCCACCGCGGAGGAAGAGTCCACCTCGGGCAGCTGAGGTGGGACTTGGGCCAACAACTCAGAAGGTGGCACTGGGTGCTTTGGATCCTTGTGCCTTCTGTTGCGTTTTCTTTTGAGGCTGGGGGGGCTTAGTTTTTATTAAAACTTCCCCTGCCTTTGCCTCGAAAGGACTGATGGTTATGAAAGGGAAGTTTATTAACACCCCCTCGAGAGGGGACAGGAGGAGGGCGAGCCAATTTAATAGCTGACCTAATCTTTTGTGTAGCCTCTAGAGCCTGTTCTACTTGAGGGCCGAAGAGATACACACCATTAAAAGGCAATGTCATTACCTGCTGCTGTGCATCATTCGCGAAACCTGAAGTGCGCAGCCAGGAATGACGGCGGGTACAAATGCCCACCGCAGCCACTCGGGAAGCAGTATCGAAAGCATCCATAGCTGCTTTAACCTGCTGGTTGTTGGATTAGATACCCCTGGTTATGGTCTGAAGAAGCTCTGAATTTGTGTCCAATTCCGGTAGAGCTTCAACCATTTGTTTGAGTGAGTGCCAAAGGATATACTCATATTGACAGAAATAGCCTTGGTAGCTGGCAATACGCATACCTAGGGTGGAAGCAGCAAAGACTCTCTTACCTAAAGTGTCTATCTTACTAGATTCTTTGTTAATAGGTCGAGCTGTAGTAGTCTAGGGAAGGACGACCTTATTCTCTGTCAAGACTACAATAGGATCCGCAAAGGCTTGGGACGCCAAAATGGGTCGATCCTTGGGGGCCGAATATTTCCTATCTATGGACTTAGCCACCGAAGGAATGAGAACAGGATTATTCCATACTATTTGAGACGGCGTCTCAAAGGAGGGCTGTACCGGAGGAGTCAAATCCATAGGGATCTCCAGAAACATGGAGGTATTGGAGTCTTAACAGTTTCCCAGGATTGATATCTGTAGTTTGGAGAGAAAGAGTGGAAATCAACTTTTTCAGCAGAGACTTAAGATAGGTCCTTGACCACAGGCTCTGCAGCAGGAATAGATCCTGTTCCTTCCACTTCATCACCCAGCCTAAGGTCTGGGTCAGGCTCAATGTCATCTCCTGACAGTCCAGGAGGGACTGCATGAACAGGAAAGGAGTGAAAATCAGAGGGAAATGAGGAAGGAAAAGGGTTAAGGGAGGAGCACTGAAAGGTGGACGACGCCCTAACAACCCTCGGCACCGCAGAAACACACAGTGCCAAAAGAACGCACAATGGATGGGAAAACCACCTGCTGCAAGAGCGCCTCTTGAAGATCTACTGTTACGGTAAGTTCTTACATAATTGTACTATCTTGCTTTGAGGGGGAGCTCTTGCAGCAGGCAATACAATTAGGACCGAGTCCCAAACAATGACCAAGAAGAGACCCAGATCGAAAGGGTAGAAGACAATAAAAAACTGTTGTAAAATTAGGAGAGACGTCCCCGAAGGACTGCTAGGCCAAAACCTGCTTTCCTCCTGGAAGCAATGTCCAGACAGTAGGTGCCTCACAAAGGTATGCACGGAACTCCAGGTAGCGGCCGCATGAGGTCTGCTGAAGATGCATTTCGAAGGGAAGCTAAAGATGTCGCCACCCATCTGGCAGAGTTGCCCCTCACTGGTCCCGGTAGGGGTTTGCTGTGTTGCTGGTAGCAAAAAGTGATGCAGTGCATGAGCCACTTAAGAGTTTGACTGATGCTCCAAGTTTCCTGTGGGCAAAGGAGACCAACAACTAGCCGGCCCAGTGGGGCCGAGGGTTGAGGCGCTGGACGCCACACCTCATGCCACGCTGGTGACCCGGGAACAAGCTTGGGCCGCCGGGGGTCGGCAGGGGAGGGAGAAAGAGAGAGAGAGAGAGAGAGAGAGAGAGAGGATCGAGCATCCAGAAGACTGCACGTCTGGAGGACTGCTCTCCTCTCTCGGGGGAGGGCAAGATCCAGGCTCCTGCCCAGCTCCGCAGCAGCCCCCGGTGGTAACCGGAGACACTGCAACGCGCAGGGCTTGCTAGAGGGGATGCAGAGCTGCGGCAGGCGTGCCTGGCGCCACTGCACGTCTGAACTCTGCCGGAGGGGTGGAAGGAAGGGAGGGGATGTAACGCAGTCAAGAAAATCCCCGCTCCCAGAGACGGGCGACGGCACACCGCCCCCTCGACCACACTCCACTGGCCGGACTCCTCCAGCTCCTGGGCCAAGCCGAGTCCAGCCCAGCCTGAATTACAGACAGAGAGCTTTGGGTGGATAGGGCGGCCCCACCTTGGGAGGGCTCAGAGCTGATGGGATAGCCGGGCTTGTGCCAGGAAGCTGGAGAGTTTCAGGCCTGGAGGTAGAGACGAGGATGTGTGGATGCCCGAGAGAGTTCTCCGGGGTCCAGCGGAGCCAGAAAAAAAGGAGACAAACAACTGGTTTGTCTTTCTGGCAGAACTAGTCCTGGCTCGATAGTAACGCAAAATTCTATATACTTCCAGAGTATGTAACAATGCCTCTCCCCTTTGTTCGAGTACTCTGGGTAATAAACTGGTAGTTGGATGTCCTGGTTCAACGTGAACTCAGACACTACCCTTTGGTAAAAACTTTGGGTTTGTACATAGGGTTACTCTGTTACTGTGAAAAACAAGGTAAGGCTCTTTACACACCAGAGCCTGCAGCTCTGAAATCCTCTGGGTTGAGGTAATGGCAACTAAAAATAATGCCTTCCAAGAGAGAAGGCGGAGCGCACAGCTTGTGGTTGGTTCAAAGGGTGCCAAGGTGAGCTTTTCTAAAAAAAAAAAAAAAAACACACCAGGATGTTACGGGTTCTCTCCTGGGGGGTTTAACACGCAAGATACCTCTTAGGAAAGTCTTGCAGATGTCCAGCTGTGCCAGTGTCTTCCCATTTATTGCTGCATCGCCAGCTGACATAGCACAAAGATTTACTTTTATGGATGAGTAACTTAGACCCAAGTCAGACAGGTGGAGAAGATACTCGGGCACAGATTCCACCGGACAACCTAGGGGATCCAGACAACGGGGAGTTGCCCATAAGCAGAAACGCTGTCACTCTAAGGGATACTCCAAACCGATCCCTAGCTAAGTCCACAGAAGCCAAGCATGCAGGTGCAGGGACCAGAGGGCCGGATGGACCAATGTCCCTTGCTCTTTGGAAAGCAAGTGAGCGGAGAGGGGCAATGGAACTGGTGGTTCCGATGCCAGCTGTTGCAACAGCGGAAACTAAATCTGTCGAGGCCAGAATGGCGTTACCAGTATCATCCTTGCCTCTTCTGCCTGCAACATGAACAGGACCCTCTGAAGAAGAGGGAAGGGAGGAAAAGCATACAGAAACCTCTCTGTCCGAGAGAGGGACAATGTGTCTCACCAGAAAACACCAGGCCCTGGATCTAGCGAGCAGAATTGACCAGTTTGGCGTTGTGTGGGGACGCAGAGAGGTCCAGTTCTGGATGACACCACCGTTCGAAGTAGTCAACGAATTCTTGCTGTAGTTCTCACTCATAGTTCTGAGATCGAGAGCAGCTTAAGCTCTTTGTGAGGACATTGTGGTTGCCTGGAACATGGGACTGCCGTGATGTCCAGCTTGTGATCCACTGCCTAGGACCAAACTCTCATCGCCTCTCTGCATAAGGGATACAAATGTCTATCTCCTTGCTTGTTGAGATGGAAGACTACTGGGGCATTGTCCGACTGGACCTGTAGAGGTCCTGGAAGGAGTACCCCTTGGAAAGTTTGAAGGGTGTATAGAACAGCTCTCATCTCCCAGATGTTTATGTGAAGAGCTCGCTGCGTTGAGTTCCAGGAACCCCTTGTCTGATGCGAAGCAAGATGTGCTCCCCATCCCAGTACTAATGCGTTAGTGATAAGAGTCTGCAGTGGACTGGATCGCTGAAAGGGGACCCCTATGCTCAGATGGACTAGGATGAGCCACCAGGTCATGGACTGTCGAACTGCGTCGGAGACCCGAATGGGCTCTTCCAGTTCGTCCATACCTTGATACCACTGAACCCTGAGGTGCCACTGCAGGATCCTCATGTTCAGATGCGAGAGTGGAACTGTGACAATAGCTGCTGCCATGTGACCTAGCAGTTGTAGAACTACTCTTGCTGGAACCAAGTCAGAGTCCTGTGCCCTGCGAGCAACTTCTTTCAGGCCTGCTGCTCTGTCTGTGGGCAAGAAAGCTCTCCCTTGGACTGTGTCCAGGACTGCTCCAATGTATTGCAGCCTTTGAGCTGGCCATGGTTGTGACTTGGGCAGGTTCAGGGTGATGCCCAGAGTCTGGGACAGGCTGAATGTCTCCTCCAAGGTCCTGATCAACTGGTCTTCTGTTAATGCAGTAAGAAGCCGATCGTCCAGGTAGGGGTATACAAAGTGACCCCCTCTCCTGAGGGCAGCCGCTACCACTGCTAGGCACTTGGTAAAAACCTTGATGCCGAGGATAGGCCAAATGGTAGCACCCTGAGCTGGTAGTGTAGTCCTTGGAAGGTAAAGCGTAAATACTTCCTGTGGGACGGCAGGATCTTGATGTGCATGTAGGCATCCTGCACTGTCTAGTGAGCAAAGCCAGTCTCCTTGGTGGAGCACTGGTAACAGGCTCACCAAGGTCACCATTCTGAACCGTTTGTATTCGATAAAGGTGTTCAGATGACCCGCGTCCAGAATGGGATGGAGGTCTCCAGTCTTTTTCAGGACAAGGAAGAAATGAGGATAAAATCCCTTTCCCCTTTGAATGAAAGGGACCTCCCTGTATGGCTCTTTTGTCCAGTAAGACCTGTATCTCTGCCCTCAGGAGGGGGTGCATGGGAGGGTGAGCAGTGGGAGGGGACTGTTGGGTTGTCCGGTGGAAACTGAGTGAACTCTAGAGAGTATCCCCTTTCTACTATCTGGAAGACCCATTGGTCCGATGTTATATTGGACTATCCGGACAGATAGAGGGAGAATCTCCTTCCTACCGCCTCCCCATGCAGAGGCTGTGGTGGAGGGGGGTTGGTAGGGAGTCATGCTGTGTTGGAAAATGTAGGCAGGAGAGGTCTTTGCGCCTTGGGGTTTGTGGGGCCCTGGGTGCCTGAAGGGACAGGGTGACCTTTCTTTTGAAGCCTTCCTCATGTTGTGTCTGGTGCCTTCCTTGCTGTCCCCGATTTTTCCAAAAGGGACGGCGGTGTGAGGATTGTGTTTCCGACCGGTACACTCTGTGTACTTCAGATACAGCTTTACCCGAATCTTGAAGTCCAATGATTAGTTTTTCAGTGTCCAGACCGAACAGGACTGGTCCTTGGAAAGGAGCATCCAGGACAGCATCCTGAAGATCCTGTTGGAAGCTCGAAACCCTGAGCCAAGCATGTCTCCGTGTGGCCGCTGCCCTTGGTGCTGTATCCCCACAGTCATAAGAACTCCTGAGGACGGGCTCATCCATGTCCATGCCAGACTGAATGACAGCAAGGAGTTCCGCCTTACCCTCCAAACCTGGCTGTGCCTTGGCCAGGTCCACTGCCTTTGCCCGCAGGGATTTTTGGTAGGTGACCATGTGGGCCAGGAAGCTGAGTGACCTAATGGTGCAAGTTGCTGAGGAGTACACCTTGCGTCCCATCTGGTACAATTTTTTAGATTCTGGGTCCGGTGGCTGGACACTCATGTGGCATGGCTGTTGTGCCCTGTCATGGGCAGCTGTCAGGACCATCGAGTCTGCCTTTGGGTGTCTGCCCAGAAAAGACTTCCCTTTTGGTGTTTCATAAAGTCTATCAGCCTTAAGAGGTACTGCGGTCGTAGTGGCTGGGTGCCTCCATGTAGACCTGGTAACATCTTGAAAAGGTTCCACCGGGAGAGGGGGGGTGACCAATGACTTAGGATCCGTGGCTCCCAAGAATCTGACCAGTCTGTGCCGTTCTGGGCCTAATTCCTCAGTGTCCCATTGGTACAGCACTTGAATATGGCGCATAATGTCCAAAAAGGACAGGTCATCTGGGGGTGACCTCGGCAAGTCCCTCGGATTTGGAGACGGGACGGGGAGCTCTTCCTCTGAGAAACAGTCCGAAGACAAGACCCCTGAAAATGATGGTGGGCGTCCACTGGAGGCTGAGACGGACAATGGGTGCCTTTTGCAAGGGCTCTAGACCCAGACATCGGTCTGTCCTCTTTATCTTGTGGCTGGAGCTCCTTTGGTGGTAAAGGTAGCTCAGGAGTGAGGTCTCTAGGTGGAGGACATACTGGGGATGGAACCCTGGGTCTGGCAAGAAGATCCTGATGGTATTCCACTACGCATTAAATAGTTCTCCCACCTCAGCAAGGGAACGACTGGTGGTGGGGGCATCTGGTTTAAAGCACCGGAGAGTCTGGGAATCTGGTCCAGAGGCGGTGGCGACCGGTCCTCGGGCACTTTGTCAACAGATACATCGGACATCAGATCCTGTGTGTCTGGTGGCCTGACGTCCGGTACCCCTGTGTCTGGGGAATGCACTGGCGGCTGATCCTTTGGGACTGATGGCCAGGCCTTAGGGGCACGTGCTCCTTTTCCGACGCAGTCGGAATGTCTGGTCGTCTGGGAAGCAGACAATGCCCAGTGTTCGGTTGGGGGAAGCATCCGGTACCGGATGACCTACCGGCGTTTTGCTGGTTCATCTGGCTTCTTGCGTTTCTCGGACGTTCCAGAAGGCTTTCGGGCGCTGGGCTCTATGATTTGCCCAAAGCCAATGCCCGTCCCTCATGGGTTGACCCATGTTTGTGGGGTTGGTGGGCCAAGGAGATCTGGGTGGATGGCTGTCCCTGAAGAAAAAAAAAAAAAAAGACTCCCTACGTTTCACCTGTGTAGAGACGGTCGACTTCCTATGTGTGTCCACAGAAGCTGCTTTGTTACGGGGGTGGGGGGACTGATTCTGAACTCCCACCGGAAGTGGAAGTAGTAGACGCCCAGTGAGGCGACTTTGGGCGAGACTTCAATCTGGTCCTCTCCTCCTGGTGGTGGTGGTGGTGTTTCCCTCCCGATCTTTTCTCCTTGGGGAGAGACTCCCTGGCTGAAGAGGATGAACTGTGTCCCGATGGGGCCTTCTGCATGGCGGCTACTTGCTGCTCGAGAAGATAGGCCTTCAAGGTGTTGGCGCAATGAATCCTGGTTTTGTTGTTAAATTTGAGGCAGTGTAGGCAATTGTCTGGCCAGTGGTCTGAGCCTAGGTAGATCAGGCAGGCAGAATGGCCGTCCTTTGTCGGGATCTGCTTCCCGCACGCACTCTTTAGATTTTCCCCGCTGTGTCGATGAAGACATTAAACTCATGAAAAAACTGTCGGGGAAAGGTTATTTTAATGAGAAAAAACTGCGTGGTGCGTGAGAAAAAAGGCGGTTGACTGCAACTATGATGTCCGTAGATCGACTGCGGGAAAAGAACTGAGGTGGTGCTGGGGGACCGTTCCCTTTATACCACAAAGCCAACGTCTGGGGCGGTCCCCAGCCACAGACTGCTAGCTAGAAAATTTTTCCATGGGGTCCCAATGCCTGGCAGCGTTGAACTAATGGTGTTACCTGCTGCAAGAGCTCCCCTTCGAAGTGAGAGCATCTCATCCAAAGAGCCCAAGAAGACGTGGGAGAAGTGTGCCATCAAGACGGCCGAGCTCACCTGATGGAGGCCGAGCGAGGAGGCAGCGTAGACTTTTTTGGCCGCAAGATCCAATTTCTTGGACTCCTTGTCCAGCGGTTTGTCGATGTTCCCAATATTGCCCAAGTGCGAAACACTTGAGTTGGCCACCAGTCCCTCAGCCAAGGGGTGCTCTGTGAAACCCAAGAGGGTACCAATTGGCACTGCATATTTCAGGCCATCCGGGCAGTGTGCAGGGCAGGACACTGGGTACTGCCAAGGCTCCAGAACTGGGCAGACAATGGCCTTGGCTACTGGAAAAGCCTCCAGAGAGTCCCTTTGTCCAAAATCTCTGTAAGGGGATAGGGAGCCTGCTTCTGAAGGCGCTCCATTTTCATCCACGTGGCCTCAGAGGGGGAGGATGCCCAGGAAGGAAGTGTGCCCTTCTTCCGTCTATAGATCCCCCCCAGACTCATCGACCGGATGGGAGTGCAATGAGGAATCCTTGGACTCGGAGAAGTCCACATAAAGCGGTCGACTGCCTGAGTCACATTCAAACTTCCGCGGGTGTCAGGTATGACGGTGACAGACAGCTGATGGGGAAGCCCCAAGGAGTACCGGTGGACAGCTGCTTGGGTGGCAGCCCCACCACAACTGGCAGAGAGGCCGGCTTCGGCTGAAGTAACACTGTCTTGAACGGCTCCACTGAGGGAGGGATGGTCTCGATTGACCCCACAGGGGGAGTCGGTGTCGGCTTTTCGGGCGACAGCCAAGTGATGGCCAGTGTGGAAACTGGAGTCTGATTAGTTCTGGCCAGCACCAACTGTTGCCATGAGATCTTCGTAGTGTCAATGAAACTTGCGCCAAAGCCTCTCCTCGCCTGATGACAATGAGGAATGGAGGCGCTGCCGCTTCCGATGGTGTCGAGAGTGGAAGCACCGATGATGGCAGGAGCTGCTCGACCCACTGGAGGAGGACCAAGAGCTTGGCTGCCGGGGATGCGGACGGGTGATCTCAGAGGGAGCCGGAGAATGTCATGGTTGCTCCTGGTCTGGGTAGGTGACCGGAGGGTTCTGATCAGCGGACTGAACAGCCCCTTCTATAGTCACAGACAGGATTGGAGTCCTGAAAGAATAGATTACTCACCTGTAATAGTAATTCTAAGAGTGGTATATGTTGTTCATCCACACTCTTTGGCATATCCCTTTCCCCTTTAAGGATTACCGAAGTCTTCAAACTGGCTCCTCCCACCCACCCGGGTGGTATATACCTCAGCTCCGCCCTATGACGCCAGATTTCAGCCCGCTGGAAGCCAGGTGTTGTGTGTCTGCAACTGGGGAGGCTGGGTGGGTCCGTGTGGATGAACGACATATACAACTCCTAGAAAGTACAGTTACGTAAGAACTTACCGTAACAGTAGATCTTCGAGAGAGGCTCTTGCAGTAGGTAATTACATATAGGACTGACGCCACCAGGCGGCAGGACCCCATGGAAAAATTTCTAGCTAGCAGTCCCTGGGAAGGGGCCGCCCCCACGTCAGGTGACCGGCGTCAGGAGACGTCGGTATAAAGGGCAGTCCTGGCCTGCCTTCCAGTTCTTTCCGCCACGGGCCAGAAAGGCTGGACGAGAGAGGAGGCGGATATTTCCCACACTGGAAAAGGGCTGAAAGAGCCTAGAGATGGAGGGCGGAAGGTACTACCTACTGCAAGAGCCTCGCTCGAAGATCTACTGTTACGGTAAGTTCTTACGTGACTGTACTATCTTACTTCAAGAGGGCTCTTGCAGTAGGCAATTACATACAGGACTGAGTCCCAAGCAGTCTGGAATAAAGAGAGGCACCGGGAGGAGGATAAACTACTCCAAAAAGCAGTTCTGCCTGTGCAAGCCTCAAGACAAGAGGCCTTGCAAAACAGCCAGCCCGAAGCCTGCTCTATGGCGAGAGGCAACATCCAAGCTGTAATGTTCATTAAAGGTATGGACGGAAGTCCAGGTGGTGGTAGCACAAATGTCTGCCGCAGACACATTTTTGAAACAAGCCGCTGAGGCAGCTACCCCTCTGGTGGAGTCGCCTCTTACTTGACCCGGGAGGGTCTTGTATCTGTCATAACAGAAAGTGATGCAATGAGCCAACCACTTAGACAGGCATTGCTTGGAAACAGCATTGCCTTCCCTTTTATGAGCAAAAGGGACGAACAACTGATCAGTCTTTCTGAGATCCTTTGTCCTGTTGGTGTAGTATCTCAGAATCCGGTGAACATCCATAGTATGGAGTAAATACTCCCCTTGATTAGAGTACTACGTAAAAAAGGCAGGTAACTATATGGACAGATTTAGAGTAGACTCAGCTACTACTTTAGGAAGAAACTTAGGATTTGTGCGAAGAGCAACATGTTCCTTGTGAAAAATCAAGTATGGTATTTTACACATCAGGGCCTGGAGCACAGAAATTCTCCGAGCAGAAGTGATGGACACCAGGAAGGGAGTCTTCCACGAAAGGAACTTCAAATCAGCAGAAGCTGCAGGTTCGAAGGAAGGGAGTGTAAGTCTCTCGAGAACAAAGTTCAAGTCCCAAGGGGGAGCAGAAGTACGGATGGGGGTCCTCAGATGGAGGACCCCTCTGAGAAAGGTCTTGGAGACCTCCAGTTGAGCGAATGCTTTGTCTGCGGAGGGAACATGATAGGCCGAGATGGCCGCCATGTGTACCTTCAGAGAAGAATGACTGAGACCCAAGTCAAACAAATAACGTAGGTACTCCATCAGAAGCCCCGCTGAACAGAAGGGCTCCACGTTCCTGGAAGCAGCCCAGATAGTAAATCTTTTCCACTTCATGGCATAAGTGGATCTGGTGGAGGGTTTTCTGGCCTCCACCAAAATCTCTGCCACTTTGGGAGACACTCCAAAACGAGATTGGGCTAAGTCTGCAGGAGCCCTGCATGCAGTTGAAGGGACTTGAGGCCTGGATGGACCAGGGTCCTCTGATCCTGGGTCAGTAAACCTCGAGAGAGAGGAAGAGGAGGATCCTCTGAGTATTGCTGTAGAAGAGAGAACCAAACTTGCCTGGGCCAGAAAGGAGCGATCCGAATCATTCGCCCTCCTTCTGAAGCTAGTTTCTGCAAGACTCGTGGGATAAGTGGACTTGGGGGGAAAGGCATAGACGAATTTGTCCTTCCAGTCTAGAGACAGAGCGTCGCTCCAAAAAGCACCTCACTCTGGAACGAGCGAGCAGAAGATGGGAAGTTTTGCGTTTAGGAGGGATGCGAGCGTTTAGGAGGGATGCAAACAGGTCGACCTGTGGTGTTCCCCAAAGTCAGAAGATATTGTCTAGGACCCCTTGGTCCAGTTCCCACTCATGAGTCAGAGCAGAAGAGCGACTCAGCTTGTCTGCCAGGGTGTTGTCGACTCCCGGAACGTGAATTGCCGTGAGGTGAAGGTCATGTTGTGTTGCCCAATGCCAAACTCTCACTGCCTCCCTGAAAAGAGGGTAGGACCGAGTCCCTCCCTGTTTGTTGATGTACCACACCACGCACATGTCCGTCTGGACGGCTAGGTGGCCGGGAAGGATGTATTGGTGAAGGGCTTGGACAGCATACAACACTGCCCGAAGCTCGAGAACACTGATGTGGAGAGCCTGTTCTAGCTTGGACCAGGAGCCCTGGGTCCGATGAGGGCCTAGATGGGCTCCCCAACCTTCGCCAGAGGAGTCTGTGGTTAGAGTCTGGGAGGGGGGAGGACGAAAGAAAGGAACTCCTCGAAACAGGTTCTCTCGAACCATCCACCACTGCAAGTCTCGAAGCATCGTCGAGGAGACCAGAACTGGGTGATCTAGGTCATCCACTAGCTGATCCCATTGGGAGCGTAGAGTCCACTGAGAAATTCTCATGTGGAGTCGAACGCGAGGAACCGTCGGGATAGCACCCACCATGAGCCGTAGAAGGCGAAGGACCGACTGGAGAGACCGTCCTCATGGTCGGACAACAGACTTATTTGGGTCTGGAGGGTGGACGCCCTGTCCGGAGGCAGGGAAGGCCTTGCCCGTGGTCGTTCGAGAATCGCCTCACATAAATTGTAGTCTCTGGGATGGGACCAGTTGAGACTTGGAATGGCTGATGGTAATACCCAGGCAGGCAAAACCTGCTGGGTAAGGGAAAGGCAGCAGGGAGTTCCTCCCTGGGACGAGGCCAGGGAGCCAGTCGTCCAGGGTAGGGAAAACCTGCACTCCTGGTACGCAGGTGGGCCGCCACCACTGCCAGGCATTTGGTAAACACTCGGGGGGCCAAGGATAGACCAAATGGGAGCGCCTTGAACTGGTAGTGGTCCCCCTGGAACGCAAAACGAAGGTATTTGCGATGAGATGGGCGAATAGGAATGTGCAAATAAGCATCCTGCATATCCAGAGCACAAAGCCATTGACCGGGCCGGAGCAGGGGCAGAAGGCTCTGCAGAGAGAGCATCCTGAACCTTTTGTATTCTACGAAAAGATTCAGGGAACTGAGGTCCAAAATTGGTCTGAGATCTCCGGTCTTCTTTGGGACCAGGAAGAAATGGGAATAGTAACCCGTCCCTCGCAGATGAAGGGGGACGGGCTCTATAGCTTGCTTCAGCAGGAGAGCCGAAATTTCCTCCTGGACCAAAAGATGATGTTCCCGTGAATACGATGACTTCAGAGTGGGGTGGAGGGGTGGTTTCTGAAGAAACTCTATCGAGTGCACCTCTGCTATGAGCTGGAGCACCCAAGAATCTGTGGTTATCCTCTCCCATCCCGGAAGATGGAGGGAAAACGTCCCTCCTACCGGTTCCTCCAGAGAGTCCGGAGGCACTGGGAGAGGAAAGGAGTCAGGTGGTGTGGGGCAGCGCGCGAGCTGAAGCACCTGCTGTTTTTGGGGCGGGGGCTTAGCAGCTGTGGGGTCCGGCGTTTGTGGCCGGCCCTTCCTGTGGTTTCGCCTTTGGCGTTCAGTCTCGCGAAAGGGCGCGCTGTTGCTGATGGGGACGGTACATGGAATCAACTGACTTCAGTGCCGTCCCCTTCTCTTGCAAATCGGTGATGATGTCCTTGACATCACCCCCAAAAAGCACTGACCCCCGGAAGGGTGCTTTCTGGATAGCAGATTGCACCTCCGGGACCAACCCTGACACGCGGAGCCAAGCATGACGCCGTAAGCCTACGGCGAAAGCTGAGCTCCGTCCAGCTGTGTCCACTGCATCGTATGTCGCGAGAAGCATGTGGCGACTGGCCGAACGAGCAGAGCGGACAAGATCAGCCAACTCCTGCTTGACCTGGGAGTCAGGCAAGGAGTCCAGTTTGGCTTCCACCTGAGTCAGAATGGCCTTCTGGTAGTCCCCATATGGCCGACATAGTTCAGGGCCCTGATCCCCAGCGTGGAGGAAGCATATATCTTTCTCCCATACTGGTCCAGAAAGCGAGATTCCTTATCAGGTGGTGACGAGCTAAGATGTTTGGGGTTTGCCGACTGGCCGTGAGCGGCGCTAATCACGACCGAGTCGGCACAAGGGTGAGAATTCAGAAAATCAACACCCTCTGGAGCCTGATATAGCCTGTTTGACTTCCAAGGAAGTGGGGCTACAGCCGACGGCTGTTTCCATATTGTGGTAACGAGGTCGGCATGAGGCTCTATCTAGGGTGGCACCAAGGTAGGAGCTGTCACGGGCAGATCCAGACAGCCCAGCCAGTGGCCTCACGGGCGGGTCCATAGTAGAGGGCCCGACGGGACCGGGATGTCTCCCAGAGTCTGTAAGGCCGGCGTCGGAGGTACCAACGTCGGAGCTGGCGTCAGGTCCAGCGCACCAGGTGGCGGAAGGACTGACAGAGGAGGAAGATCCCCAGCTTCGCCTGGGGATGGAGGGGAGAGATCCCCGGAGTCGAGGTGGGGAGACTCAGGTTCCCCAGACGGCAGCGAAGTCTACGGGGAACCGGGTAGGACGGATGTGGGAGGGTCCGTCATCGGTTCCTTCGCCAGCCGGACGTTGGATGAGCCAACGTGTGGCTTAACGACGAGCTCCCGGCGGGCGCTGGAGGAGCCAACGTCCGATTTATGAGAGACATCACCGGAGGCAGGTCGAGTAGCGGGATCGGCCTGGTCCGGTGGAGTGGAGGCCGCGCGCCGCCCCGAAGGGTCGGACGTCTTACCGGCCTTCTCCGGGTGGACGTCGGAGGAGCAGACACCCAGCTTACCGGAGTTGCCCACAATGGTAGGCCGCAAGCCTGCGGCCGAACCAGACGCGGAGGCTACCAACTGCCCGGAGGCGCCCACAAGGCCCGAGCGTGAGCCAGACGGGCGGGCCGACACCTCCTCGGAAACCTCAGAGGTGGCCGTCGAGGAGCAGTCCCCCCGGAGGGGATGTTATCTGCGTCCCAGCGACTCCCGAGGGAGATGCGATGGAGGAGCCCTTGTCCCGGTGCCTCTCCTTCCGATGGCCTTCGGGGGAAGTGGACGCCTGCCTCAGTTTTTTGAGCTCCTTCTCCACTGAACTCACTTTCTTCTTCAGAATATGGGCATCCAGGGATTGCTGCCACCTTTTCCGTGTAGCCGCGTTGAAACTGAGGCAGCGCTGGCACTTCTTGACCGGGTGATCGGGACCTAGGCAGAACAGGCATAGGGAGTGGCCATCCTTGTGCGGTAGCTGGATGCCGCACGAATCGCACTTATTCTTGTGCTCGGAGGGTGTAGGGGACATACACAGACGGCCTGTACTGACGCTAGTCAAAAGCAATTATTTCGCAAAACCGACAAAGATAGGGCTGACGGGCACGAGCCAACGGGCGGAAAGAACTGGAAGGCGGCGCCAGGACCGCCCTTCACACCGACGCCTCCTGAAGCCGGTCACCTGACATGGGGGCAGTCCCTCGCCAGGGACTGCTAGCTAGAAATTTTTCCGTGGGGTCCTGCCGACTGCCGGCGTCAGTCCTATATGTCGAGGTAGGGATAAATTCTGATCCCCAGATGCCACAGATGGGCCGCCACCACTGCAATGCATTTGGTGAAGACCCGTGGGGCCGATGACAGGCTGAATGGCATGGCTCAGAACTTGGACAGGGTCCCTTCGACCCTGAAGCGGAGGAACCGCTGATGGGACTGACAGATTGGGAAGTGAAAGAACGCATCCTGCAGATCCAGCGAACAAAACCAAGTTTTGCTCAAAGGATGGAATGACCTGGGACAGAGTGACCATCCGAAAGGTGCGAGACCTGAGATATTGATTCAGGTCGTGGAGATCTAAAATGGGGCACCAGCCCCCCGTCCGCTTGAGCACCAGGAAGTACCTGGAGACGAAGCCTGGGTCTGCTGGAGGATCCACCACAGGAGCTATTGCCTCCTTGAGGAGGAGCTGAGCAATGTCATCTCAAGAGCTGACTGGGTGTGAGCAGATATCCATTCTTCCCGAGGGGCATGGGCTTGGCTGGGAGGGTACTGCTTGAATTCTAGAGGCAGTCCCTGACCGACCACTCCGAGAATCCACCTGTCCGAAGTGACAGCGGACCAGGCGGAAAGGAAGTGGCGGAGCCGGCCCCACATGAAAGGACCCAGAGCTATCATGACGGGAATAGGGGGTGGCAACCCCCAAACCGTCACTAAGCAGGCTTGGAGGAGGAAGAAGCTCCAGGACCTGAACCCATCTCCTTTACGGGCCTGTCGGAGTCTGGGCTTGGGACGAGGGCGCCAAGCCTGAGCCTGCTACTGATGTTGCTGTGCCCCTTGGAAGGAGGACTGCCGAGTCACAAGGAAAGAGTGCCGAAAGGGCTTCTTCTGCTGGTTCTTGCCCAAAGAACCCTTGGCAGAAGTAGCGTCCAAGGTGGCGTTGGGACTGCTAAATGCGTTGAAGGTGACTGGCCACTCCTGGGCCGAACAAGTCGGTCCGGAGGAAGGGCACGTCAGCTAGTTTGAGCTGAGTGTCCTCTGGAAAGGAGGAGAGCCTCAGCCAAGCCCTGCGACAGGAGGCAACTGTGGTGGCCATCTAGCAGGCGCAAGAATCCCCCATGTCCAGGGACGTCTGGAGTTGCTGTTTTGCAACAGCTCGGCCCTGGTCTTGGACCTGCTTGACCGCAGTCTGCATGTCTGCAGGAAGATGTGTGAGGACTTCATCCAACAACCCGAGAAGGGTGTGAGAGAAGTGCGCCATGACGAGGGCCGAACTTGCCTGATGAAGGCCCAAGGAGGAGGCCGCATAGACCTTCCTCTCCGAATGGTCCAAGTGCTCAGACTCTTTATCGGGAGGTTGGTCAGTGTTGGCAGAACTGCCAGTACGCCTGAACACAGAGACAGTCACCAGGCTCTCAGCTGAAGGGTGCCCCATGAACCCCTCTAAGGACCCCATGGGCACCACGTACTTGAGGGCTGTGCGGGCAGACGAAGCTGGACAAGAGGAAGGACGCTGCCAGAGTTCGAGGGCTGGACCAACAATGGTCTCGGCCACAGGAATGGCCTCCGTCGGGGTATCCCCTCTTTTTAGTATGTCCGTAAGAGGGCACTACGCCTTTTTCTGGATGGGCTCCACAGGCATCCCTGTGGACTCAGATGAGGCGAAGGATCCCTTGGAAGGACCTTCCTCCATCACTTAACCAACGGACGACTCATTATCCCCAGGATGAGAATGAAGCCCAGTGACGTCCGAATCCGAATACAGTGGCCTGCCGCACAAATCACCTCGACACACCAGGGGCGGTCCGGGGTGACCGTGACCGACAAACGCCGGGGAAGCCTGGTGTCCGGACTATCTTCTTTGGAAGGAGCCCCTCCCACAGGCTGCTTAGGTGACTGTTCCACCGCAATTGATGGAGAGACTGGTTTAGGCCTAACAGGTGGTCTCACCGGCCCCGCGGGCGGGGAAACCAAAGATTTCGCCTTCGGCCTAGGAGACGCAAGCCAAGTAATGGCCGGGGTTGGAGCCGGAGTAGGCTTGTGCCAGGACAAGATCAGCTGTTGTCACATGAGGTCCTCGTAGTGCTGGAGTTTCCGCTGGAGCCTCTCCTCATCCGAGGAGGACAAGGATGACCGATGGTGTCGCATCTTTTTTGAGAGCTTATGGCTCTTCCACAGTCTTTAATTAGAGAGGGTTCTAGACCTCGACCGAAATAAGGCAGGCTGACTCAGTTGCTCGGGAGACACCGGCGAGACCGGTGACTTCTGGGGGTCAGAAACCAGATCCTCAATGGGGACACCAGTGGGCTGTGTCTCCTCATCAGGGAAGACAAGGACCGGAGTCCTCTCTAAAGAGTCGGCGACCAGAGTCGGCGACAGCGGGTCAATTGGGTCTATAACAATTTTGATCTTGCCGACTGCATCCTTGGTCAGCTGGCCAGACGGGAGGTCCGAGAAGCCAGTGGCCAAAGAAGTGATCTCAACCGAGGTCGAGATCGCATGCTCCTGGGACTGGGACCTCTCTTGGTCCCAAGAGCACCTTCGTCGAGAGGAAAATTTACTAGACTTCTCCCGCTTACGGGATTGGTAGGAGTGCGAGCCCGCTGGTGCCTCTACCCAGGTGGGAAGAGACTGACAACTCCCGGAAGGAGCCCGAGAAGGTAGAGCCCAGGTTGAGCGGAACGAAGAAGCTCCGAGAGTCTGTACCGCGAGCCACTTCTTCCCTGAACGCATGCATGCGTTCCAATTGCTCAGCGGAGCCTGCAGCCTCGGAAACCGCCCATCTAGCCTCCTTGGACTTCACCGGAGGATTCCTCTTCTCCGGTCTCCCCAGTTTCAAGTGCGCAAGACGGTCGTCCAGGATGTTGAGATGGAAGGCCAAACAAAAGCTGCAGGACAAGGTGTCATGGCCGACACCTAGGCAGTAGATGCGCGTGAGGTGGGGATTGGTACACAACATTTTCTGGCCGCAAGGGCACCGGCGAAATCCAGGGGAAGATTTTTCTTCCATATCTGAAGATGTGAAAAGGCGATCGCTAACTCGAACGATTTTTAATTTCGGTAGAATCGAAGTTTTGAAAGACAGGACCTACGAAATGTGCGAGTACGAGAAAAGCAACCTGAATCTTCCAGCAGAAAGGAAGATCTGGCATCATGGGGTGGAGCCGAGGTATATACCACCCGGGTGGGTGGGAGGAGCCAGCTTGAAGACTAATGTGATCCTTAAAGTGGAAAGGGACATGCCAAAGAGTGTGGATGAACAACATATCAACGATCCTAGAAAGAGTGTTATCGGCCTCTTCGGATGACAACCGGTCGATTGGGTCGAGAAAGATCTCGGCCGCATCACTGGCTGGTGTCTCGACCGACTGGCCCGACGGGGTCTCCGTGAAGCCAGCTGCAAAGGCTGTGGTTTCGACCGTGGTCAAAACTGGATAGTTGTGAAACCGAGAATGCTCCCGATCCCACAAACGTCGATGATGAGTCTTCTTTTGCTTCAACTCTGTGTTCTTTTGAGGTCTGGAGCTGTGAGAATCAGAAGGACCATGACCCTTTTTCGGGAGGGACTGGCACAGCTCCTTGAAGGACCCCAAAAAAGTGGAGCCCAATTGGAGAAGGCACGAAGGCAGAAGCCGAAGAGGAGTGAGCAGCGGCCCGAATCTCCTCCTCCTCGAAGGCCGCAAGCTGTTCTAGCTATTCGGCAGAACTCACAGCCACAGAGACCACCCAACAGGCGTTTTAGATTTGACCGACGGATGCAGTTTTTTCCTTGGACTGGCCAACTTAAGGCAGGTGAGATGGTACTGGAGGATCGTCGCATAAAATGAGTAACAAATATCTCAGGCCTGGGTATCATGTTCGTGGCCCACACAGTAAACGCAGAAGATGTTGCGTACCGACACATGAGTTTACTGTGTGGGCCGTCTCGAACAAGCTTTGTGTCAGATACGAAGTACACTGATTTCCAGAAGTCTGCCAATAAGGTAAGACAGTTTCCTATATACCATTTAAAAGGAAGATTACGTATAAGCAATTAGCTAATTGTGTTTCTCTTATCAAATAGACAATATGGTAGTTAAGTTTCTTCTGAGACACTGTGAGGGACTTGTGCCCAGCATTCTAAAGCTTGGGTTGTGCCACTGCCTCTGGTAGCGGTACACCATACCCAGTAGTTATGACTTCCCATTGACTATGTTGGAGCTAACAGAAATACAGGTTACTCACCTGTAACAGGAGTTCTAGGAATGGTATATGTTGTTCATCCACAGTTATTGGCAGGTTCCTTGCCGCTTTAAATCTTGCCGGAAGGTCTTCAAGCTGGCTCCTCCCACCCACCCGGGTGGTAAAACTCTTGGCTCCGCCCCATGACGCCAGATCTGGCCCGCTGGAAGCTCAGGTTGCGCGTCGAAGCCAAGGAGGTCGGGTGGGTCATGTGGATGAACAACATATACCATTCCTAGAACACCTGTTACAGGTGAGTAACCTGTATTTCTAGGGACATGGATATGTTGTTCATCCACACTTATTGGCAGACTCCTAGCAGTTCTCCGGGAGGAGGGAGGCAAGATGCACACCCCCTACTTAGGGAAAAGAGACTGGACAACCGAGGCCCCAAAACCAGCATCCCGACGTGACTCAAGGTCGATGTGGTAATGGGTGATTAAGGTGTGTACTGACTTCCAGGTAGCAGCCCTGCAGATTTCCTGGATAGGGACGTCCCTGGAAGCAGCCACCGATGCAGCGGTATGGCGGGTAGAATGAGCTCTTATCCCTCTGGGAGGCTCCATGCCCGCCAACTTATAGCAGAAATCTATGCAGGAGGTGACCCACCTGCCTATCGTCCGCTTGGCTACAGGTCTGCCAGGTGCGGCCTCAGCGTAGGTGACAAACAGCTGGCGAACCGCTCCCCGAATTTCAGCCGTGCGCTCCTTATAGTAAGCGATCGCCCTTCTAGGGTCCAAAGTATGGCGCCTATATTCGGCCTCTGAGGTGTGATTGGGGTAGAACACCGGCAGAGTCAACACCTGGTTAAGGTGAAACTCCGACACCACCTTCGGAAGGAATTTCGGTTGGGGGTGCAGGACAACCTTGTCCCTGTGGAAGACCAGGTAAGGAGACTCGATGGAAAGCGCCTGGAGCTCTCCCATCCTTTTGGCTGACGTAATAGCCACCAAGAAGGCGGTCTTCCACGACAGGTGAGAGAGATCACACCTGTGCATTGGTTCGAATGGCTTGCCCATGAGCTTTGCCAATACCAGCAGTAGATCCCACGGAGGTGGAGGTTCACGCATCGGAGGGGAAATGAGATCAAGGCCTTGAAAAAGCGCCAGACTACCTTCTCCTGCGCCACCGACTGCTTCCCGGCCCGCGCCCGGTAAGCGGAGATGGCTGCCAGGTGCACCCTTAGGGCTGGCGACCTGAGCCCTTGCTGAGAAAGGGACCATAAATAGTCCAAAATGCTTGCCAAGGAACAGAAGGAAGGGTCCAGGCCCTTGCCCTGACACCAAATGGAAAAACCTTTTCCATTTGAAGGCATAGCATTTCCTGGTCGACTCTCAGGGACGCCCTAACTACATTGAGGACCTCGTCGGAAAGACCCAAGGCCTGGAACTCTAGCCGCTCAGGAACCAGGCCGTCAGGTGCAGGGACTGAAGGTCCGGATGGAACACCTTCCCCTGATTGACTGAAAGCAGGTCCGGGCGAGCTGGAAGCTGCCTCAGGAGCCTGGAGCTGAGGCTGAGGAGATCTGGATACCAGCATTGGCGGGGCCAGTCTGGGGCTACCAGAATCACCTGCGCCTTGTCCTTCCTCGCCTTGAGAAGCACCTTGAGGATCAAGGGAAATGGGGGAAAGGCGTAGAAGAGGCCCGGGGTCCATGGCCTCGAAAAGGCATCCCCCAGCAGTGAGCCCTGCTGAGGGGGGCAGGCATGGAACAGCCTCAGCTTCGCGTTCTCCCTGGAGGCAAACAGATCCACCTGAGGTGTGCCCCACTGGGAGAACAGATCTTGTACTACCTCCGGTAGGAGAGACCACTCGTGGGATACAGCCCCTATCCGGCTTAGGGCATCGGCCAGGGTGTTGGAGGCTCCTGCCACATGAATGGCTAGGAGATCCGCCTCCAGGCTGCGCACGAGTAACCAAATGCGGAGAGCTTCCTTGCACAAGGGCATGGAGCACGTCCCGCCCTGGCGGTTTAGGTAGTACATGGTCGTGGTATTGTCCATCTGGACCCGAACCACTTGACCCCGTAGAAACGGAGCGAAGGCGGTGAGAGCTAGGCGGACCACTCGGAGCTCCAGCAGGTTGATATGGCATCGGGACTCCCGCGGGGACCAGAGGCCGTGCGCTCTGTGCTCCCCCAGATGGGCACCCCAACCCATCAGAGAGGCGCCGGTAGATAGAGAGACCGTCGGCTCGGGGCGGACAAACGGGATGCCCTCCTGCAGATGAGCTGGAACGATCCACCACTGGAGAGCGCTCCACATCCCCTGGGTCACCGTCACTAGCCGGTCCAATGGATCGCAGCGTTGAGACCACTGGCTGGCCAGCCCCCACTGAAGGGGGCGCATGTTCCAGAGGGCCCAACGGACCACGCCGGTGCAGGCCGCCATGAGACGCAGGAGGCGCAGGAAGTCCCGGGCAGGCGCACTGCCCAACCAGAAAATGATCGGGCAAAGGAGGAAAGAACTCGCCCTGTCTGCGCTGGAGCCGAGGTTTGCCTCAAGAAAGCCCGAGCTCTGCCCCGATGAAGAGAATCACCTGCTTCGGCTCGAGTTCCGACTTGGCCTCGTTGATGAGGAGGCCGATTTGAGAGCAAACCTGGAGGGCCAGATCTCTGGACCGCTCCACCTCCTGTCTGGAGAGGGCTGCTATCAGCCAATCGTTCAGGTAAAGGTACACCCGGAGCCCTCGGCGCCGCAGGAATGCTGTCACCACTGCCATGCATTTGGTGAAGACCCTGAGTGCGGGAGACAGGCCGAAGGGCATGGCTTGGAACTCGAAAAAGGATCCTTCCGCTCGAAAGCGAAGGAATCTTTGGTGAGACGGACGGATAGGGACGTGAAAAAATGCGTCCTGCAGGTCCAGAGAGCAGAACCACATGCCGCGTTCCAAGGATGGTATTATCTGAGCCAGAGTGACCATCCAGAAGGTACGAGACCTTAGGAACTTGTTTAGGTCGTGTAGGTCGAGAATGGGGCGCCAGCCCCCCATCCGCTTTTGGGACCAGAAGTACCCGGACCCAAACCCGGTCTGAGGGAGGTCCGCCACCCCTGGTCACCTCTTTCTCGAGGAGCAGAGCGATGTCGCCCGGGCAAGCCAACATGAAGGCGGACTCAAGGGCCCCCTGGGGGCGACGGCTCTGAAGGGCGGGCCTGCTCGAACTCCAGAGGCAGGCCCTTTCCTACCACTTCCAACACCCACCGGTCTGTGGTAATAGCAGACCAGACGGAAAGGAAGTACCGGAGCCGTCCCCCCACGGGGGGAACCTGGGGTGAGGCAACGAGGTTGGGGGCGACACCCCTCAACCCGTCACTGTGCAAGCTTGGAGGAGGGACCGTCCGAGGGACCTCCTGGGCCTTTACCTCCTTGCTTCCTGGAGGAGGAAGCTGCGGGCCTAGGTTTGGGACGCCAAGCGCGAGCCTGCTGGGCCGGACGTGCCGAGGGCGCAGACGGACGAAAGGGCTTGGGTTGCGGTCTGCGGCCCTTGTCCCTCTGAGCAGATGAGACCGAGTCCAAAGTGGCATTGGACTTTTTGATCCTCTGGAGGTGGCCATCCACTCCAGGGCTGAAGAGGTCGGTCCCCAGGAAGGGGACATCCGCCAATTTGTGCTGGGCATCTGCTGTGAAGGTGGATATCCTCAGCCATGCCCGACGGCGCATAGCCACTGCGGCTGCGACTGACCTGTCGCATGAGTCTCCAATGTCCAAAGCAGTCTGAAGTTGCTGCTTTGCCACTGCCCTGGTCCCGCACCTGCCTAACCGTAGTCTGCAGGTCAGCCGGGAGATGAGGGACTACCTCGTCCAGGGAGCCCAACAGGGCATGGGAGAAAAGTGCCATAAGCACGGCCGAGCTGGCCTCACGAAGGCCAAGGGAGGACGCAGGGTAGACTTTTCTCCCGGCATAGTCCAATTTCTTGGACTCCTTGTCGGGAGGTTTGTCCACGCCCAGCGCCGCACGCCGAAAATGCTGTCTGTAACTAACCCTCGGCTGAGGGATGTTCCAGAAACGGACAGGGAACCGTAGGGACCGTGATACTTCCTGGCCATCCTGGCCAAAGGCGCAGGGCAGGAAGCAGGGCGCTGCCAGAGCTCCAAGGCTGGGCCAACAATGGCCTTGGCCACAGGAAAGGCCTCCGTAGGGGAATCCCCTCGGTCCAATATCTCCGTGAGGGGATACTTGGCCCGCTTAGATACGGGCTCGAGCTGCATCCCGGTGGACTCCGAGATGAACCTAAGCAAACCCAGAAAGGACGAAGGGCTATCGTCCAGCGACTGACCTCCAGAGGACTCAAGTCCACTCGCCTGGAGAAAAGGGAGGAATCGCCTCCGGACTCGGAAGAGTCCACAAAGACCTGCTCGGCCTGAGCCACCCTCCACCCGCCGAGGGCGTATCGGGAATGGGTGACCGACAGCCTATGGGGTAAACCCGGAGCCGACCGAGAGTTCTTGGTCGGAGCCCCAAACAACGGCTGTGGAGGCAGAGGTTCCACCATAATCGGTGGAGCAGCTGGTTTCGGCTGAGCAACAGGCCTGGAAACAGGCGCCTCGGCAAAAGCGAAGGGTTGCTTCGGCCGCTCAGTGACAGCCACTCATGGCGGGAAGCCGATGTCGCTGCTTGTTCTCGCCACAGCAGAAGCTGTTGCCACATGAGGTCCTCGCATGTCGATGCAACTTATGCGGGCTTCCCTCGTCCGAGGAAGAGGACGAAGGCGGACGCCGGGCTGCCGCAGTGCCGAGACCGCCTATGGTGGCAGGATCGGCTGGACCGCGAAGAAGTTCGAGACCGAGAACCTCGGTTTTTCCGAGGAGGGTGCAGGGAAGGAGCGGGGGAAACCCGCCCTCCCTTCGGCTCGGAAGGAACACCCAAGGGCTCCGGAACTGGAGGAACTGGCAAGCCTACGGGATCCTCAACCACCACCGGGGGAACCAGGGAGAGAGGATTTTCGGCTTCGCCGGTCGACAACCCATCCAACGGGTCGAGAAAGATCTCGACTGCGTCGACGGGAGTCTCGGTCAACTGACCTGACGGGGACACCGTGAAGCCAGTGGCCGCAGCCGAAGGATCAACCGAAGTCGATGGTCGACCACTCGGGGAGGGGGACCTCTCCCGCTCCCAAGAGCGTCGACGGACGGACTTACCCTTGTCCTTCTTTTTGGACCGAGAGGAAGGTCCAGAAGATGAAGGTCCCTCTCCCTTAGTGGAGAGAGACAGACAAAGCTCCTTAAAGGAAGCAGAATATGAGGATCCCAGGGAGAGCGGGATAAATGCCACGGCCGAGGAAGATGCGGCCCGCGCCGCCTCCTCTTCAAGGGCGATCATCTGCTCTAGCTAATCCGCTGAGCCCGCCGTCGCAGAACCGCCAACCGGGCCTCTTTCGACTTTACCGGAGGGTAACGCTTTTCGGGTCGCCCAAGTTGCAGACAGGCAGCACGGTCTTCCAGGACGTAGGCCGAGAAAGAAGAGCACAGGTCGCAAGCCTGCGGGTCGTGCTCAAGGCCCAAGCAGTAGACGCATGTGGAGTGCGGATCCGTCCGAGACATCATCTGCCCGCATGGGTATCTCCGGAAACTGGGAGTCGATTTGTCTATCGCAGCCGCGAGGGAAACAGTTGACCAAAGTCTGGAAAACCTTAAAGTTTAATTTCGAAAAACCGAAGAGTTAGGAACCAGTCTTATACACGGAGCGTTAAGGAGGGAACCTGAGCTTCCAAGCGGTAAGGAAGATCAGGCGTCATGGGGCGGAGCTGAGAGTTTTACCACCCGGGTGGGTGGGAGGAGCCAGCTTGAAGACCTTCCGGCAAGATTTGAAGCGGCAAGGAACCTGCCAATAAGTGTGGATGAACAACATATCCATGTCCCTAGAAAAGGACATTTTGTAAGTATTAAGTTCTCTCCCCCATCTACCACAAGTCCAATCCCACCCCATCGCAGATAACCCTCTGCCATCAGGAGGCCTCTGCAGGCTAGACCCAGATTGACCTTGGCTTCATATATTAAAAATGGCAGCGCTGCTCTGGTGGACATTGGTAAAGTACAGTTACATAAGAACTTACCGTAACAGTAGATCTTCGAGAACAGCTCTTGCAGCAAATTACACCATTAGGACTGAAGCCGGCGAGGCCAGGACCATGGAAAAATTCTAGCTAGCTATCTTCCGCGGGGACCAGCCAGTCAGTCCGCCTCCGGCGTCAGGGCGTGGCACATAAGGGGCGGTCCCGCCCAGATTCCCCAGTTCTTCCGCCGGAGACTCCCGGCGCAGGATGACATCAGAAGGGAGACCGAGGATCCACCGTCAGAAGACAATAAGGGAGGAAATCCCAATAAAGAGAGGAGCAGAACCATGCACTCCTCCAAGGGGGAAGGTGGGCGGGGAAGGTACCCTGCAGAGCTGTTCTAGAAGATCTACTGTTACGGTAAGTTCTTACGTGAACTGTACTATCTTACTTAGGATACAGCTCTTGCAGCAAGTCCCACCATTAGGACTGATTCCCAAGCAATAACGCTGCCAGAAGATCCGGGAGGAGTAAAATGCAGAAAAAAACCTTCCAGGTCCTGACTTAGGACAGGAGACCCGCAGCACCGCTTAGGCCAAACTGACTCCCACGAGAGGCTTATATCCAGGCTATAATGCCTGATAAAGGTATGCACAGAACTCAAGTAGCTGCAGCACAAATAGCAGAGATGGAGACGTTTTAAGTGCTGCAAAGGAAGTAGCCATACCCTGGTAGAATGACCCCGATGAGAACCCGGAGGGCTCTGCTTAATATCGTAACAGTATGAAATACACTGAACGAGCCAGCGAGACAGGGTCTGTTTGGATACTGATAGGCCTATCATTCTCTGAGAGAAAGAAACAAAAGCTGGTCAGAACTACGAGAGGGTTTAGTTCTGTTGAGGTAATACCTCAGGCTGCGGTGAACATCCAGGGTGTGGAGCAAAGCCTCCCCTCTATTAGAATAACTCGGAAATAGACCAGAAGGTCAATATTCTGGTTTAGAGTGAGTGCCAAACCACCTTAGGCAGAAACTTAGGTTAGGCCTCAGGGATACTCTGTCCGTGGAAAACTAAATAAGGCTCTTTGCACATGAGAGCGTGAGCTCAGAAATCCTTCTAGCTGAGTAACAGCAACTAAAAATAACGCCTTCCACGATAGAAAATGTAGCTCATAACTGCGGCAGGTTCAAAGGAGGGCGTGAGCTGTTCCAGGACAAAGAGCAGATCCCATGGAGGCACGGGTCCCTAATGGGAGGCCTAAGGTGCAACACCCTCTAAGAAATTCCCGAGGCGCCTAATTGAGCAACAGTCGATGTCCCACGGAAGGTGGTAGGCAGAAATAGCACAAAGGTGCACCTTAACAGAGGAGTAGGCTAGACCCAATGAAAAGAGAGGAGATAATCCAAAATTACTCCACAGGACAACCTAAAGGAAGATCACGCATCCGTGACCATAAACAAAAAGCGGGCGCCACTTCATGGCATCGTCGCATGCGTTGCCGGCTTTCTGGCTGCAGAAAGAACCTCTGCAACCTCTTACGAGACCCGTGACCAAGATGGCTATGTCTCTAGGAGCCAAGCATGCAGGTTCAGAAACGCAGATCGGATGGAGCAAAACCTTTCTCCTGAGACAGTAGGTGTGAGCTGGCCGGCAACGGAGCGGGGTTCGAGATAGCTGTACCAGCAAGGGAACCAGATCTGTCTGGGCCAGAATGGGGCCACCAGAATCATTTGTGCATGCTCCCTCGCAGCTTGAGAAGAACTCTTTGGATCAGACGGAAGGGAGGAAAGCATAGAGGAATCTGTTCGCCCAGGAGAGGGACAGCGCGTCTTGCCAGAAAACACCAGGCCCTGGATCTAGCGAGCAGAAATTGGGCAGTTTTATGCTGGATGGGGATGCGAACAAGTCTAGCTCTGGAAATCCCCATCGAAGGAACAGATCCTCTGCCACCTCCTGAAGAAGTTCCCACTTGTGGACTCTGGCCTGGGAGCGACTCAGGCCGTCTGCAATCGTGTTGTCCACCCGGGAATATGCACAGTGATCAGATTTGCGCCATGTCCGATTACCCAATCCCACACCCTCATGGCCTCCCTGCAAAGGGGGTAAGAGTGAGCGCCTCCTTGTTTGTTGAGGTAATACATCACCGCTGTTTTGTCTGTCTCAAACAGGAGAGTGCAGGTGGGATTATCGACTGAAAAGCCTGCAGGGCGTGAGGACTGCCCTCATCTCTAGAACATTGATATGGAGATGAGCCTCAATGGGGTCCATGAACCCTGAGACTTCACCCAGTCCAGGTGTGCCCCCACCGAGACCTGAAGCGTCCGTGGTGAGGGTTACCTCCGGGCAGGCGCTACAAACAGGGACGCCCTTGAAAGCGACCGGAGGCTAGCCACCACTGCCAGTCGCGGATCACAGATTTCGTGATCCTGACGGATGCTGCAAGTGGTCTTGCCTTTGGTTCCATTGCCTTGAGCATCCACTGGGTTACCGCATGTGGAGCTGTGCGGAGGGACCGTGAGAATGGCCGCAGCCATGTCCGAGCAGACGAAGGACCGACCTGGCAGGTACGATCTTGTTCGATGACAAATCCCTTATGAGGGACCTGATGCGTTCCGCTCTGTCGCCCGGAAGAAAAGCTCTTCCCTGGACAGTGTCCAGAACTGCGCCTATAAATTGCAGTTTCTGCGACGGTACCAAGAGAGACTTCGTAATTTATGAGAATGCCCAGAGACTGGAACAAGTCTTGAGTGCTCTGGACCATAAGCAACAACACCTCTGGAGGCGGCCATGAGAAGCCAGTCGCCAGTGCACGAAACACATAGTGGCCCTGTCTCCTTAGGGATGCTGCCACGACTGCCATGCACTTGGTAAAGACCCTTAGTGCGGATGACAGTCCGAACGGAAGAGCTCGGAACTGAAAATGGTGGCCGAGGAACTCAGGCCGCAGGAACCTCTGTGCGCCTGAGCTATGGGGATATGCAGTGTACGTGCCTGCATGTCTAGGGGCAGCTAGAAAGGCGTCTTGTTTCAACATGGGAATAAGGCCCGGAAGAGTCACCATGCGGAATCTTTTGTAGGCGACCGACATGTTGAGGTCGCTGAGGTCCAGAATTGACTGGAGGTCCCCTGATTTCTTGGGAACCAGGAAGAAGTGAGAATAATATCCCTGTCCTCTCTGGTTCCCCGGGACGTACTCTCATCGCCCCTTTTTTAGAGCCGAGTACCTCTTGCCAAATTAAGTTTCTGTGCTGACCCGAACTTGGGAGCAGCAGGAGGCCTCGAGGTGGCCTTTCTGTGAACTCTATAAATTGGCCAAGACTGACCAACTGCAGAACCCACCTGTCGGTGGTGATAGCCTGCCATCCGGCAGGAAGTTACTTAATCGACTCCCGACCATAATTTCGTTGATCCTGAGGCGGGGACCGAAAGGGTCAGGCTGTGGCAGCGGAGATGGGCCCGTTGGCTGGGTCGGCCGCTAGGCGCGACCTCAGCCAACGGGCTGTTTACCCTGGGTTCACGGAACCAGAGCCCCTCTGGTGCGTGGCGGGCCGGGCTGCTGCCTCTGTCCGCCCACAGAACGGCTTTGGTTCCTCTGAAGGAACCAAGCCTAGGTCGGGTACATGGCCTGGACCGACCTCACCGCCTTCCTGGCTCCTCTTGAAGTTTGGTAATAATCTTCTCAGAAGGATTACCAAATAAAACATCTCCTCGAAGGGGCGCCCATAATGTTCTTCTGGACGTCCGTGCTAGCGGAGACAAAGCCAGGAGTGTCTCCGGAGGCAACGCCGAAGCTGCTGCTCGGGCCGACAGTCCGCGGAATCGCATAAGGCTCGAAGCACTTGGGTCCCCACGTTTGAACCTGCAAGGGAGGAGCTGAGCATCTCCTCCTTCTGCTCACCTTGGGTAGTTTCTCAGCTACTCCAGACCCCTGTTCCCAGAGCATTCTGAACTGAACCATGTGGGTCAAGTAATTTAAGGATCTGATGGCGCGGAGGCGGAAGCATCGCAGCCTGCCCAGAGAGTCCAATTGCTTGGATTCTGGACCGTGGCAGGGTGCTCTGATGCTGCGCCTCTGTGACCGGGTCATGTGAGGCTGTGAATGACCAGAGAGTCGGCCTGAGGCTGCTGCGCCAGATACTGGTCCTCCTTAGAGCCTTGTATAGACGGTCAGCTCTGGCACCGCCGAGAGCAAGTGTGGACTTCCACGCAGCCTTGGTGACGCCCACGAAAGTGTCCACCAAGGGTGGCACCACCACAGGCTTGGGGTCCTTTTGCCGAAGATACTTGGCAAGGCGTAACCTTTCGAGGTCTAATTCTTCCGCATCCCACCCCATGTTCTCCTGGATAGGACGCATGATATCCATGAACGAGGGGTCATCCGGAGGAGACCTTGGCGTCTCACATGGGTCCGGAGAAGGGATGGAGAAAGGAGATGGGGATCTAGAGGAGGTGTAAACTGATCCTGTGTCCTCCGTCGACGGCGAATGTCGGTGTCCCCTGGACCTCTTGGGGCTGGGTGATCCAGAAGAAGATCTTGACGGAGGTCTCCTCTTTTCTGACCGTCCCCTGGGAGAGGATCTGGGCTCCCGGGGGGAAGTTAAGCGGCCTGCCGACCCCGAAGGTGAAGGGGGGGCCGGAGCCGTGGAGGAGGAGGAGGAAGAGTAGTGGGCACCACATCCCTCTTAATGGTGTCCCACCAATACGTGAAGAGGTCCTTCACTTCCGCTAAAGAAAGTCCTGACGACGGCCCAGGCGCCGGAGGGCGGTCGTTGGGTCCCGGCGAAGGCTCCACAGGGGCCTCGGGCGGCGGCGAGGGAGCCCTGGGAGACTGCACGAGGCCGGGGTCGCCCGTCTGGTCCTCGGGCTGCGTCAGGTCTTCCTCCGTCAGCGACTCCTGCCTGACGACGGTCGGAGGCGCAGGAGTCCTCTTCTCAGGCAGGACGGACGTCGGCCCCCCAACCGACGTCCGCTGGGAAGGCTTAGCCGACGACGGTCTCCCGGCCGACCGACACAGGTCGAGCCGGCGTCGGGTCTACCGGCCTCTTCAGAGGAGTAAGTTCCAACGCCTTACGGGTGGAACAGAAGACGACGGACGTCCGGGTGTCAAGGGCGGAACCCGACCTATGGTGGTGGTGGTGGCGCCCCCGACTTCGCAGAGGCCTTGGAGGAGGGCACGACGGCCTGGCGGGAAGGGCCTGAGAAGAGCGAGAGGCAGGAACCGCAGCCGGGGAAGAGAAGAGGCCCTGATGGACAGCGGTCGGACTTTTGATCCGAGCTGCGGACTCGAGAGGCCCTGGTCGGGGACCAGGAAGGGCCTTCTCCTTCTATTCTTTTTGCATGCTTGTGGGATTTTGAAGATTCCCCTTTGGAGGACATGGCTCTTAATTTCTCCTCCAGCAAGAACGCCTGAAGAGCCTTCTGACGCCGGATCCTTGTTTGGCTATTGAGCCCTTGGCAGAAAGAGCAGGCCCGGGTATCGTGGTCTGGGCCCAGGCACCTGACGCAGGCCGTGTGGGGGTCCTGAAGGGATCTGCTTTCCGCGAAGCACACTGAGTGGATGACCGGAGGTCAGAGAGGACATCAGCGGTAATATCTTCAAGAAAGAGGAAATTCCCATAGGAAAGTCTGTAACCACGCATTGCGCTAGACTAAGACCGAGGTCGAGGCATGCAAGTCGACGGCGGAAAGAACTGGGGAATCTGGGCGGACCGCCTCATGTAACATGCCTGACGCCGGGAGGCGGACCGACGCCGAGGGCGTGTCCCCGCTGAAGATAGCTAGCTAGAATTTTTCCGTGGGGTCCTGGCACCTGCCGGCTTCAGTCCTAATGGTGTAACCTGCTGCAAGAGCTGTATCTCGAAGTAAGATTGAAGTGATAGCCATAAAGGCATGCCTCTGACTCCAATTATGACTCCCATCTACTTAGGTCAGCTGAATGCAGTAATCAGATGCCCTCAAACATCAAGAATCCCAAAGGCAGTGTGATGGCAAGAGGCTCCCTATCATCATGATCAAAGCCAAAGAGCATCACATGGAATGTATCCTCTTGCTACTAACCCAGTACTTGAAGTGAAAGACTGAGTTTAATCTTGAAACAGGAATCATATCTGCATCTTTGGCTATACCACAGAGTCCAGTCTGAGCTTGCATAATACATATAAACAAGATACTCACCTGTAACAGTAGTTCTAGGAGTGGTATATGTTGTTCGTCCACACTTACTGGCATGTCCTTCCCCTTTAATTATCTTGCCGGAAGGTTCGAGACATTAGGAATCTGGTCAGGTCGTGCAGGTCTAGAATGGGGTGCCAGTCCCCCAACTCCGTCCGTTTTGGGACCAGGAAATACCTGGACACAAACCCTGGGTCTGGTGGAGGATCCGCCACCTCCCCTGATCACCTCCTTCTGGAGGAGCAAGGCAATGTCGGCTCGACGAGCCGACAGAGAGGTGGTGGACCCTGTAGCCCCCTGTGGGGCGACTGCTCGGAAGGGCGGGGCCTGCTCGAACTCTAGAGGCAGACCCTTTCCTGCCACTTCCAACACCCAGCGGTCCGTGGTGATAGCGGACCAGGCAGAAAGAAAGTAGCGGAGCCGTCGGCCCCCACGAGGGGAACCCAGTGGGGAGCGACAAGGCTGGAGGCGACACCCCTTAACCCGTCACTGGGCAAGCTTGGAGGAGGGACCGGCCGAGGGGCCTCCCAGGCCTTTTCCTCCCGGCTTCCTGCTGGAGGAAGCTGCAGGCTTGGCTTTGGGGTGCCAAGTGCGAGCCTGCTGGCCCTGATGCTGGTGTTGCTGGGCCGGACGTGCAGCAGGGGCAGAAGGGCGAAAGGGCTTATGCTGCTGCTGGCGGCCTTTGTCCTTCTGGGCAGACGTGACAGAGTCCAAAGAGGAATTGGACTTCTCGATCCTCTGGAGATGGCCTTCCACCCCAGGCTCGAACAAGTCGGTACCCAGGAAGGGGACGTCTGCCAGCTTGTGCTGGGTATCTGCCGTGAAGGTGGAGATCCGCAGCCAAGCTCTGCGGCGCATGGTCACTGCAGCTGCTACTGACCGGGCACAAGAGTCTCCAACATCCAGAGCAGTTTGGAGCTGCTGCTCCGCCACCACCTTTCCCTGATCCCACACCTGCTTGACCGTAGTCTGGAGGTCAGCCGGGAGATGAGGGATCACCTCATCCAGGGAGCCCATAAGGGCGTGGGAGAAGTGCACCATCAGTATGGCTGAACTGGCCTGACGGAGGCCTAGGGAGGATGCAACGCACACCTTACACCCGGCATAGTCCAGATTTTTGGACTCTTTGTCGGGAGGCTTGTCCACGTCCCTGGTGTTCCCGGAACGCCGGCAAACACTATCGGTTACAAGCCCCTCCGCAGAGGGGTGCTCCCAAAAACCGGACAGTGAGCCGGTTGGGACTGCGAACTTCCTGGCCATCCCGGTCAAGGAGCAGGACAAGAAGCCGCTTGCCATAACTCCAAGGTTGGCCAACAATGGCTTCAGCCAACGGAAAGGCCTCCGTGGGAGAATCCTCTCGGTCCAGTATCTCCGTGAGGTGGATGCTTAGCCGCCTTGGAAACAGGTTCGAGCTGCATCCCAGTAGACTCTGAGATGAGCCGAAGCAGACGCATGAACGAGGATGGGCTCTCGTCCACTGACTGTCCCCCAGTGGACTCCAGGTTAAGGGGCCTGGAGAACAGGGAAGAGTCATCATCAGACTCTGAGGAGTCTGCGAACAGCTGCCTAGGGCCTGAGCCACCCTCCACCTGCCGAGGATGGTCGGAAGTGACGGTGACCGACAACCGATGGGGCAGCCCCTGACCCGACCGAGAATCCTTGGTCGGAGAGCCAGATTTAGGTTGTGGAGGTGGGGGTTCCACCACAATAGGTGGGGCAGCTGGTTTCGGCCGAAAAACCGGTGCCGGCTTGGGCTCCTCGACAACCACGAGGGGTTGTTTCGGCCTTTCAGGTGACAGCCACTTAATGGTCGGGGAAGGCGACGGGGTCAGCTTGTTCCCGGTCAGAAGGAGCCGCTGCCACATTAAGACATCGTAGCGTCGACGCAATTTGCACCGAAGCCATTCCTCAGAGGAGGAAGATGACAAGGACGAGCAGCGCCGCCACTTTTCTTGGTGCCGAGACAGAGACAGACGATGTCGGCAGGATTGGCTGGACCGAGAGGAGGTCCGAGACCGTCGGTATTTCCAAAGGTGGGTCTGTGAGGGAGCGAGGGAAACCTGTTCCTTCCTCGGCTCAGGAACTTTAACTGGGGACTCTGACACAGGAGGCGCAGGCAAGTCCTCGGTTTCCACTGGGGGAACCGGTGTAGAAGGGTTGTCTGCTTCTCCAGTCGACAGCCCGCCCGACGGGTCGAGAAAAATCTCGGCCGCATCGACGGGTGTCTCGACCAGCTGACCTGACGGGGACACCATGAAGCCAGCGGTCTTAGCTGCAACCTCGACCGAAGTAGAGTGTTGACTGTTCGGGGAAGGGGATCTCTCCCGCTCCCATGAACGCAGACGGTGGGACTTACCCTTAGAGTCCTTCTTCTTGGACCGAGAGGAGTGTCCCGATGGACCCTCACTTTCGTGGAGAGGGACTGACAAAGCTCCTTAAAAGATGCCGTATAGGAGGAGCCCAAGGAGAGCAGGATAAATGCCGCGACTGAGGAGGACAAAGATGCGGCCTGGGCCGCCTCCTCCTCGAGGGTGATCATCTGTTCAAGTTGCTCAGCTGAGCCCACCGCCGGACACAGCCCAACGGGCCTCCTTTGACTTCACCGGCAGAATACGTCTCTCGGGGCGCTCAAGTTGGAGTCTGGCAGCATGGTTTTTGAGGACATTGGCCGAGAAGGACTTGCACAAATTGCACGCCTGCGGATCGTGGTCAAGCCCGAGGCAACAGACGCACGTGGAGTGCGGATCGGTCAGAGACATCTTCTGCCTGCATGGGCACTGCCGAAAACCAGGAGTCGATTTATCCATCGCAGCCGCGAAGGAAGAAATAGACCGAAGTCTTGTAAACTTTAAAATAAGTTTCGGGTTAACCGAAGAGTTTGGATCCAGTCTAAACGCAGAGCGCTAAGGAGGGAACCTGAGCTTCCAAGCGGTAAGGAAGATCTGGCATCATGGGGTGGAGCCGAGAGTTTTACCACCCGGGTGGGTGGGAGGAGCCAGCCTGAAGACCTTCCGGCAAGATTTAAAGTGGCAAGGAACTGTCATGAAGTGTGGATTGAACAACATATCCATGTCCCTAGAAAAGGTGGTGCCCGTGCTGGCCCCTGCATGGAAAAGGTAGAGGGGGAAAGGCACGATGGGTTGACACACTGGCAAAGGCACCAAGAGGGCACCTCGCCCATTGTGATCCAATCGACCCAGCTCCAGTCCAACAACCCTGAGGCCCGGAGGACCCGAAATCCGGAACATAGCCAGGAGAAATAGAAAAGTGAAACCCTCTGCTCCACAGAAGGGGCCCAGAGGTGAAACTGCCCACCAGAGCTCAGAGGACAGAGATGAAGTTCGGAGTCGAGAATGCAGCAGTTAGGAGCGGGGCCAAGGGGAAGCCACCAAAGTCGGTTCAGGCCCATCACCCCTCCCGAACAATCCTTGTGCAGAAGTACCAACGGGCAACCTCAAGCGGCACCGATTCTTCTTCCCCAAACGAGGAAGAAGAGCTCGAGGTTAAGCGGAGCCGGATCCCCGGAACCAGTAGATTTGTGCTTCGGTGGACCACCTCCTCCGGTTAATTAAGGGCGGCGGACCAGACACAGTCCCTCTGCCATAAAAACTTTCAAACTAAGTCCTCCTACCGTCACCGCTACCGTCTAAGGACGACTCCGCTGATGGCAGAAAATAATTTATTTTTTTTCTTCTTCATAATCTTTTCTTGTTCGTAAAATAAGAAAGTACTACTTAAAATATTAAACGCTAAAAGCTGCTGTCGTATAGATGAAAATGTAAGACTCTGGCAAACGAGTGACGTCGACATCCAAGAGCACTCGACGGCAGAAGAAAATGAACTGAGGCGCTGGTGGGTCGACGCCGAGAAGATCAGGCATCCCGGCGTGACTCAAGGTTGATGTGGTAATGAGTAATGAAGTCGTTTGCTGACTTCCAGGTAGCAGCCCTGCAGATATCCTGGATAGGGACGTCCCTAGAAGCAGTCACCGACACAGCGGTATGGCAGAATAAGCCCTCAGCTCTACGGGAGGCTACCTACCCGCCAACTTATAGCAGAGATCAATGCATGATGTAATCCATCTGCCAATCGTCCGCTTGGCTGCAGGTCTGCCAGGTGCAGCTTCACAGTAGGTGACAAACAGCTGGCGAACCTCTCCCCGAACTTCAGCCGTCCACTCCTTATAATAAGAGCATTCATCTCAGGTCCAGAGCATGGAGCCTGTACTCAGCCTCCGTGGTGTAATTCGGATAGAACACCAGCAGAGTCGACGCCTAGTTAAGGTGAAACTCTGAGCCGGCCCGGTGGCGCTGAGGGTTGAGGCGCTGGATGCCACATGATGTCTTCCAGGGATATCCCTATCCTGAGAGCAAACCTAGAGGGCCAGATCTCCGGACTGCTCCACCTCCGCTCTGGAGGGGGCTGCAATCAGCCAGTCATCCAGGTAGGGGTACACCCGGACCCTTCAGCGCCGCAGGAATGTTGTCACCACTGCCGTGCATTTGGTGAAGACCCTAGGAGCTAGGGAAAGGCCGAAGGGCATGGCCCGGAACTCGTAAAGGGATCCCTCCGCTCTGAAGCGGAGGAATCTCTCGTTGGATGGATGGATTGGGACGTGAAAGAACACATCCTGAAGGTCCGGAAAACAGAACCACACGCCTCGTTCCAAGGATGGGATTATCTGAGCCAGAGTGACCATCCTGAAGGTCCGAGACCTTAGGAACCTGTTTGGGTCATGCAAGTCGAGAATGGGGCGCAGCCCCCCGTCCGTTTTGGGACCAGGAAGTACCTGCACACAAACCCCGGGTCTGGAGGAGGATCCGCCACCTTCCTGATTTCCTCTTTTTCGAGGAGCAGGGCAACGGCTCGGCGAGCTGACAACAGGCTGGTGGACCAGTAGCCCCCGAGGGTGACGGGCCCAAAAGGGCGGGCCTGCTCGAACTCAGGGCAGGGCCCTTCCCACCACCTCCAAAACTCAATGGTCTGTGGTGATAATGGACCAAGCGGAAAGGAAGTGGCAGAGCCGTCCCACCACGGGGGGAGTGACGAGGCTGGGGGGCGACACCCATCAACCCGTCACTGGGCAGGCTTAGAGGAGGGACCGGCCGAGGGAACTCCTGGGCCTTTACCTCCCTGCTTCCTGTTGGAGGAAGCCGCAGGCTTGGGTTTGGGATGCCAAGCGCGAGCATGCTGGCCCTGGTGCTGGTGCTGTTGGGCCGGACATGCCGCAGGCGCAGAAGGACGAAAGGACTTGTGCTGCTGCTGTCGCCGGCCTTTGTCCTTCTAGGCGGAGGTGACAAGAGTCCAGAGCGGCACTGGACTTTTCGATCCGCTGGAGGTGACCTTCCACTCCAGGGCCGAAGAGGTCGGTCCCCAAGAAGGGGACACCCGCCACTTTGTGCTGGGTATCCGCCATGAAGGTGGATATCCTCAGCCATGCTCTGCGGCCGCAACCGATCTGGCACAGGAGTCTCCGATGTCCAGAGCCATTTGGAGCTGCTGCTTAGCCACTGCCCTACCCTGGTCCCGTACCTGCCGGACCGTGGTCTGCAGGTCGGCCGGGAGATGAGGGATCACCTCATCCCGGAAGCCCATGAGGGCGTGGGAGAAGTGTGCCATCAGCACGGCCGAGCTGGCCTGGCGGAGGCCAAAGGAGGACGCAGTGTACACCTTGTGCCCGGCATAGTTCAGCTTTTTGGACTCCTTGTCAGGGGGCTTGTCCACATCCCTAGCGTTCCCAGAACGCCGGAAAACACTATCGGTGATGAAACCCTCGGCAGAGGGGTGTTCCAAAAAACCGGGCAAAGAGCCGGTAGGGACCGCATACTTCCTGGCCATCCTGGCCGAAGGCGCAGGACAGGAAGCAGGCCGCTGCCAGAGCTCCAAGCCTGGGCCAACAATGGCTTCAGCCACCGGAAAGGCCTCCGTGGGTGAATCCCCTCGGTCCAGTATCTCCGTCAGGGGATACTTGGCCCGCTTGGATACGGGCTCGAGCTGCATCCTGGTGGACTCCGAGATGAGCCGAAGCAAACCCATGAAGGACGATGGGCTTTCGCCCATCGACTGGGCTTCAGAGGACCCAGGTCAAGGGGCCTGGAGAACAGGGGAGTCGCCGGACTCTCGAGGAGTCCGCCAAGAGCTGCCTGGGCCTGAGCCACCCTCCACCTGCCCAGGACGGTTGGGAGTGAGGGTGACCGACAACCTGTGGGCAGGCCCTGACCGACCGAGAGTCCTCGGTCGGCCCGATTTCGGTTGTGGAGGCGGAGGTTGCACCACAATTGGTGGGGCAGCTGGTTTCGGCCGAACAACCGGCCCAGGCTTGGGTACTTCGGCTACAGCGAGGGGCTGTTTTTGTTTCAGCTGCTCGGGTGACAGCCACTTGATGGCCGGGGAAGGCGACGGCATCGGCTTGTTCCCGGACAGAAGTAACTGCTGCCACATCAGGTTCTCGTAGCGTCGACGTAAATAGCACTGAAGCCTCTCCTCTTCCGAGGAGGAAGACTAGGACGAGCGACGGCGCCGCTTACCTCGGTGCTGAGACCGAGACCGCCGATGTGGGCGGGATCGGCTGGACTGAGACGATGTCCAAGACAGAGATCCTCGGTGTTTCCGAGGACGGGTCTGGGAAGTGGCGGGAGACACCCGCTCTTCCCTTGGCTCGGAAGCCTTAACCGGGGACTGCAGCACCAGAGGTGCAGGCAAGTCCTTGGTCTCCACCGGGGGAACCGGTGAAGAAGGGTTGTCGGCTTCACCAGTGACAGCCAGTCCAACAGGTCGAAAAAATCGTCAGCGTCGACGGAGTGTCTCGGTCGGCTGCCCTGGACGGGATGCCGGTAGAAGCCAGCGCCTTAGCCGCAACCTCGACCGAAGTCAATGCCTCGACTGTCAGGGAAGGGACCCCTCTCCGCCCCACAAACGCCGACGATGGGACTTGCCCTTTGAGTACTTCTTTTTGGACTGAGAGGAATGTCCCGATGGCCCCTCTCCCTTCGTGGAAAGGGATTGGCAAAGCTCCTTGAAAGAAGCTGAATACGAGGTACCCAGTGAGAGTGGGATAAATGCCGCAACAGAGGAAGAGGATGATGCGGCCTGTGCCGCCTCCTCCTCGAGGGCGATCATCTGCTAGAGTTGCTCAGCCGAGCCAGCCGCCGCGGTAACCGCCCAACGGGCCTCTTCGACTTAACTGGCGGTGGCAGCGCTTCAGGCGTCCAAGCTGTAACCGCGCAGCCGTCTTCCAGGACGTTGACCGAAAACGAACGGCATAACTCGCAGGCCTGCAGGTCATGTTCTAGGCCGAGGCAGTAGACGCACGTGGAGTGCGGGTCCGTCCTGGACATCTTCTGCCCACAAGGGCAACACCGATATCCGGGAGTCGATTTGTCCATCGCAGCCACGAGGGAGAAAGTTGACCGAAGTCTTGAAAATTTTAAAATAAGTTTCGGGCGAACCGAATAATTAGGATCCAGTCTACACGCACAGCATTAAGGAGGGAACCTGAGCTTCCAAGCGGTAAGGAAGATCTGGCTTCATGGGGCAGAGCCGAGAGTTTTACCACCCGGGTGGGTGGGAGGAGCCAGCTTGAAGACCTTCCGGCAAATTTAAAGTGGCAAGGAACCTGCCAGACAGTGTGGATGAACAACATATCCATGTCCCTAGAAAGACTCCTTTCCCGATCTGGGGAGGAAGGGCCCCTTGGGAAGTCCCTGGAAGCGTGTCCTCCCTTCTGGATCCAGACGGAAGAACCATGGAGTCCGGAGGTGGTGAGGGAGTGTGCCGCCTCGGACGTACGGGAACCTGGAACGGCACCGTCGCCGGAAGGCGGCTCTCTACTTCTTTGGTGAGCTGAGCCTTGGCCTCAGCCCACCAGGAGGCCAGAGTCTCCTGCAGGTCCACCAGCGGCTGCGAGGGCGGTGGAGGCGGGGGAGAAAGATACGGGTTATAACCGTATGGAGTGTATCCAAAACCCGGCTGCGGGTAGCCTGGTGTTGGGTATTGCGGTGTCGGGTACTGCGGCGTCGGGAAGCCCGGTGTTGGGTACTGTGGCGCCGGATACTGCGGTCCTGGGTACACCAGCGTCGAATAGGACGGAGGATACCCGGGAGCGGGGGGGGGGCTGCTGTAGCAGACGGCCCGGCCGGAGGCCTCACGTGCGGGTCCATAGTGGAGGGCCCGATGGGAGTGGAATGTCTCCCGGAGTCGGTAAGGCAGACGGTGGAGGCCCTGGTGCCGGAGGTACTGACGTCGGAGGGGCCGGCATTGGAGCCGACATCAGGTCCGGCGCTCCAGGTAAAGGAAGGACTGACGGACGGATGCAAAAGATCCCCAGCTTCGCCCGGGGACGGAGGGGAAAAGTCCCCGGGGTCGGGTTGAGGGAGACTCTGGTTCCCCAGATGGCAGCAGAGGCTGCAGGGCAGTGCGACTGGCGTGAGGCGGGTCTGTCGTCGCGGTTCCTTCGCTGGGCCGGACGTCGGACGTCCGACTTATAAAACCATCACGGAGGCAGGGACAGGTAGAGTGATCGGCCTGGTCCGGTGGGGTGGGAGGCGCGTTGCCCCAGAGGGTTGGATGTCTTACGGCCCTCTCTGGGCGGACGTCGAGGAGCAGGCACGGCTTACAGGAGTCGCCCAAGTGGTAGGCCGCGAGCCAGGCGCGAACCAGGGCGGAGGCCCAACTGCCGGTGGTGCCCGCAAGGCCCGAAAAGCGCAGCCAGACGGGGGGGCTGCATTCTCTCGAAAACTCTCCGAGGCGGCTGTCGAGGAACAACTCAGGGGATGTTACCAGCGCCCCAGCGACTCCTGAGGGAGATGCGGTGGAGGAGCCCTTGTCCTGGTGCCTCTCCTTCTCCTTCTTCTTCCGTGGCCTTGAAGTGGAAGCCTGCCTCAGTTTTGAGCTCCTTCTCCATAGAACTCATTTTCTTCTTTAGAATATGGGCTTCCAGGGATTGCTGCCGCCTTTCCGGGTAGCGCATTGAAACTGAGGCAGTGCTGGCACTTCTTGACCGGGTGATCGGGGCCTAGGCAGAACAGGCACAGGGAGTGGCCGTCCTTGTGCGGTAGCTGGGCGCCGCACGAATCGCACTTATTCTTGTGCTCGGAGGGTGTAGGGGACGACATACACCAATGTTAGTACTGACGTTAGTCGAAAAAATAAAGATTTTTCGGTGAAAAACCGACGAAGGTAGGGCTGACGAAGCACAAACTTTTCCGCGAGACGCTGCACGAGCTAACGGCGGGAAAGAACTGGAAGACAGGCGTCCGGGACTACCCTTTTATACCGACGTCTCCTGACGCCGGTCACCTGACGTGGGGGCGGTCCCTCGCTAGGGACTGCTAGCTAGAAATTTTTCCGTGGGGTCCTGCCGTAAATCCTATGTAATTACCTACGCAAGTGCCCTCTCGAAGTAAGATCTCCTGTTACAGGTGAGTAACCTGCATTTCTAGGGGCGTGGATATGTTGTTTAATCCACACTTATTGGCAGACTCCTAGCAGTTCTCCGGGAGGAGGGAGGCAAGGCACACACCCCATACTTAGGGAATAAGGACTGGAGAACAGAGGTCCCAAAACCAGCATCCCGGCGTGACTCAAGGTCGATGTGGTAATGAAGGTGTGTGTTGACTTCCAGGTAGCAGCCAGGTAGATCTCCTGGATAAGGACGTCCCTGCAAGCAGCCACCGAAGCAGCGGTATGGCGGGTAGAATGAGCTCTTATCCCTTTGGGAGGCTCCATGCCCGCCAACCTATAGCAGAGATCTATGCAGGAGGTGACCCACCTGCCTATCGTCCGCTTGGCTGCATGTCTGCCAGGTGCGGCTTCAGAGTAGGTGACAAACAGCTGGCGAACCTCTCCCCGAACTTCAGCCGTCCGCTCCTTGTAATAAGAGAGTGCTCTTCTAGGGTCCAGAGTATGGAGTCTATATTCGGCCTCCGAGGTGTGACTGGGGTAGAACACCAGCAGAGTCAACACCTGGTTAAGGTGAAACTCCGACACCACCTTCGGAAGGAATTTCGAGTGGGGGCGCAGGACAACCTTGTCCCTGTGGAAGACCAGATAAGGAGACTCTATGGAAAACGCCTGGAGCTCTCCCATCCTTCTGACTGACAACATGACAGCCACCAAGAAGGGTCTTCCACAACAGGTGAGATGTCACACCTGTGCATCGGTTCGAATGGCTTGCCCATGAGCTTAGCCAGTACCAGCAGTATATCCACAGAGGTGGAAGTTCTGCTGACGGAGGGATATGTGATCAAGGCCTTTGAAAGCGCCAACTACTCTCTCCTGCGCCACCGACCGCTTTCCGCCCGCGCCCAGTAAGCAGAGATGGCGCCAGGCACCTTAAGGGTCGTCGACCGAAGCCCTAGCTGAGAAAGGGACCATAGGTAGTCCAGAATGGTCTAACCCCTTATCCTGACACCAAATGGAGGATCTCTTCCATTTGAAGGCATAGCATTTTCTGGTCGACTCCTTACGGGATGCCTCAACAACATTGAGGACCTGGTCGGAAAGACCCAAGGCCTGGAACTCTAGCTACTCAGGAACCAGGCTGTCCGGTGCAGGGATTGAAGGTACGGGTGGAGTACCTTGCCCTGGTTGACTGAGATCAGGCCCGGGCGGGCTGGAAGCCGCTTCGGGAGCCTGGTGCTGAGGAGATCTGGATACCAGAACTGACGGGGCCAGTCTGGGGCTACTAGAAATCACCCAAGCTCTGTCCCTCCTCGCTTGAGCAGCACCTTGTGGATCAAGGGAAATGGGGGAAAGGCACAGAAGAGGCCCGGGGTCCACGGCCTCAAGAAGGCATCCCCTTGCAGTGAGCCCTGCTGAGGGGGGTGGGCATGAAACAGCCTCAGCTTCACATTCTCCCTGGAGGCAAACAAGTCCACCTGAGGTGTGCCCCAGTGGGAGAACAGATCGTGTACTACCTCCGGCAGGACAGACCACTCGTGAGGTGCAGCACCTATCAGGCTTAGGGCACTGGCCGAGTGTTGGAGGCTCCCGCCACATGAATGGCTAGGAGATCCGCCTCCAGACTGCCCACGAGAGACCAAGTGCAGAGAGCTTCCTTGCACAGAGGCAGGGAGCGCGTCCCGCCCTGGCGGTTTAGGGTAGTACATGGTCGCGGTGTTGTCCATCTGGACCTGGACCACTTGACCCCATACAAACGGAGTGAAGGCAGTGAGGGCTAGTAGGACCGCCTGAAGCTCCGGCAGGTTGATGTGGCATCGAGACTCCTGAGGGGACCAGAGTACGTGCGCTCTGAGCTCCCGCAGATGGACACCCCAACCCATCAGAGAGGTGTCGGTCGTTAGAGTGACCGTCGGCTCTGGGCGGACAAACGGGATACCCTCCTGCAGGTGAGCAGGAATGATCCACCACTGGACAGCGTTCCCCATCTCCAGGGTCACCATCACTGGCTGGGTCCAGAGGACTGGAGGCGCGCTGTGACCATTGGCGAGCCAGTCCCCATTGTGAGGGGGCACGTAGCAAAGCCGGGGCACAACGGACCACGCTGGTGCAGGCCGCCATGAGGCCCAGGAAGTCCTGGGCAGGGTGCAATTGCCCAACCAGAAATGACTGGGCAAAGGAGGAAAAAACCTCGGCTCTGTCCATCGGAAGCTGTGCTCTGACTCGAAGAGAGTCGAGCTCTGCCCCAATGAATTGAATCACCTGCATTGGCATGAGTTCCGATTTGGCCTCGTTGATGAGGAAGCCAATCCGAGAGCAGACCAGGAGGGCCAGATCCCTGCACCGCTCCACCTCAGACTTGGAGGAGGCTGCAATCAGCCAGTCATCCAGGTAAGGGTACACCCGGACCCTTCGGCACCACAGGAATGCTTTCACCACTGCCTTGCATTTGGTAAAGACCCTGGGAGCTGGAGAGAGGCCAAAGGGCATGGCCTGGAACTGGTAAAGGGATCCATCCGCTCTGAAGCGGAGGAATCGCTGGTGTGTGGACGGATAGGGACGGAAAGAACCTAGCCCTGAAGGTCCAGAGAACAGAACACATGCCTTGCTCCAAGGATGGGATGATCTGAGCCAGAGTGACCATCCGAAGGTCCGGGAAGCAGAGGAACTTGTTCAGGTCGTGGAGATCTAGGAATGGGCGCCAGCCCCCCTGTCCGTTTTGGGACCAGGAAGTACTTGGACACAAACCCTGGGTCTGAAGGAGGGTCCGCCACCTCCCTGATCACCTCCTTCTGGAGGAGCAGGGCAATGTCGGCTCGACTGGCCAACAGAGAGGCTGCGGACCCTGTAGCCCCCTGTGGGGCGACGGCTCGATAGGGTGGGGACTGCTCGAATTAAAGCGATAGACCTTTTCCTATCACTTCCATCACCCAGCGGTCCATGGTGATAACAGACCAGGCGGAAATGAAGTGGCAGAGCCGTCCCCCCCATGGGGGGAACTTGGGGAGGAGTGACGAGGTTGGGGGTGACACCCCTCAACCCATCACTGGGCAGGCTTGGAGGAAGGACCGGCCGAGGAGCCTCCTGGACCCTTCCCTCCCGGCTTCCTGTTGGAGGAAGCAGCAGGCTTGGCTTTGGGGTGCCAACTGCGAGCCTGCTGGCCCTGATGCTGGTGTTGCTGGGCCAGACGGAGCCGCAGAGGCTGAAGGGCGAAAGGGCTTCACGCTGCTGCTGGCGGCCTTTGTCCTTCTGGGCAGACGTGACCGAGTCCAAGGTGGCACTGGACTTCTCGACCCATTGGAGGTGACCTTCCACCCCGGGTCCGAACAAGTCAGTACCCAGGAAGGGGATGTCTGCCAGCTTGTGCAGGGTATCCGCCGTGAAGGTGGAGATCCACAGCCAAGCTCTGCGGAGCATGGCCACTGCGGCTGCTACTGACCAGGCACACGAATCAGCGATGTCCAGGGAAGTCTGGAGCTGCAGTCTGGCCACTGCCCTTACCTGATCCTGCACCTGCTTGACCGTGGTTTGGAAGTCAGCCGGGAGATGATGAATCACCTCATTCAGGGAGCCCAAAAGGACGTGCGAAAAGTGTGCTATCAGGAAGGCCGAGCTGGCCTGATGAAGGCCAAGGGAGGAAGCGGTTTAAACCTTCCACCCAGAGTAGTCCAGCTTCTTGGACTCCTTATCGGGAGGCTTGTCCACGTCCCGAGCGCTCGAACACCGAAAACGCTTATCAAGTTGACAAGTTCCTCCCAAGCAGAGGGGTACTCCGGTAGTCAGAGAGTGAACTGGTGGGGACAGCATACTCCAGCCACCCAGGCCAAGGTGCTGGACAAGAAGCTGGCCGCTGCCATAGCCCAGGACCGGGCCAACAATGGCTTCAGCAATGGAAGGCCTCTGTGGGGAATCCTTGGTCCAGTGCATCTCCATGAGGGGATACTTGGCCCGCTTTGAATGGGTTAGAGCTCATCTTCCTGAGGAGGAAGTTGTGGCTTGGGTTTGGGATGCCGAGCCTGCTGGGCTTAACGTTGTTGGGCGGACGTGCACGGGCGCAGACGGATGGTGGGCTTAGGCTGTATCTGCGCCCTGTCCCTCTGAGCTGATGAGACCGAGTCCAAGGTGGCACTGGACTTCTCGATACCTGGAGGTGACTTCCACCCCAGGGTCAAGAGGTCGGTCCCAGGAAGGGGACATCCGCCAACTTGTGCTGGGTATCCTGATGAAAGTGGATATCCTCAGCCATGCCCGACGGCGCGACAGCCACTGCGCCACGATTGACCTGGCGATGAGTTCCAAATGTTCAGAGTAGTCTGAAGTTGCTGCTTGGCCACTGCCCTGCCTTCTGGTCCCGCACTGCCTAACCGGTGGTCTGCAGGCTGGGCCGGGAGATGAGGACCATTCAGGATTCCAACAGGGCATGAGAGAAATGCCATAAGACCGGCCGAAATTGGCCTGACGGCGCTAAGGAGGACGAGCGTGACTTTCGCTTCCGGCATAGTCCACTTCTTTGACTCTCTGTCGGAGATTTGGTCTCATCGCCCTGCATTTCGCACGCCGGAAATCGCTGTCGGGTAACTAACCCTTCGGCTGAGAGAGATGTTCCGAGAAACCGACAGGAACCGGTAGACCGCGATACTTCTGGCCATCCTGGCCAAGGCGCAGGGCAGGGAAGTTAGGGGCGCCAGAGCTCCAAAGTCGGGCTCACAATGGCTCGCCGCGGCTGAGGAAAGGCCTCCGTAGGGAGAATTCTCTCGTCCAATATCTCCGTAGGGGATATTACCGTTGGATACTGGCTTGAGCTGCATCCCGTGATTCCCGAGATGAGCCTGGAAACTCCAGGAAGGACGCAGGGCTATCGTCCAGCGACTGACCTCCAGAGGACTCCAAGTCCACTCACCTGGAGAAAGGAGGGATGGACCGCCGGTTCAGAAGAGTCCGCAAAGAGCTGCCTTGCCTGAGCCACCTCCACCTGCTGAGGCGATCGGGAGTGAGGGTGACAGATGAAACATGGGCAGACCGAGAGTTCTTGGTCGGAGCCCCAAACCATGGCTGTGGAGGCGAAGTTCCACCAGAATCGGTGAAGCAGTTGTTTTGGTTGAGCAACAGGTTTGAAACAGTCGCCTTTGGTTAAAGCGAGGGTTGCTTCGCCGCCTCGGTGACAGCTCTACTTAATGGCTGGGAAGGCGACGACGTCGGTTCTGTTCCTCGCCAGAAGAAGCCTCCCGTCGTCTGAGGAAGCTAGCGCGCGCCGGGCTGTCGTGGTGCTGACTGACCACGGCGATGGCGTATGGGATCAGCTGGACTGCCAAGAAGTCCGAGACCGAGACCGCGAACTCGGCTTTTCCGAGGAGGGTGTGGAAACCCGCCTCCCTCGCTGGGTCGAGGGTCACCCGAGGGTCCGGAACCAGAGGCACTTGGCAAGCCCACGGGATCCTCAACCACCACCGGGGAACTGGAGAGGATTTTCGCTTCACTGTCGACAACTCCAAGTCTAACGTGGTCGAAAGATCTCGACTCGGGATCGATTGGAGTCTCGTCAACTGACCTTGAGGGGGACACCGCGGAAGCTAGTGGCGGGAACCGGCGATCGGATCAAGTCGATGGTCGACCACTCGGGAGTGGGGACTCTCCCGCCCCAAGAGCGTTGACGTAGTGGACTTACCCTTTATCCTTCTTTGGACCGAGAGGAGGTCCAGCAGATGTTGGTCCCTCTCCTTTGGAGAGGGGGACAAGACAAAGCTCCTAAAGGAAGCAGAATATGAGGATCCCAGGAGAGCTGGATAAATGTCGCGTAGGCCGGAAGATGCGTCTGCTTCGCTTCTTCTCAAGGGCGCATCATCTGTTCTAGCTGTTCACTGAGCCCGCCATTGGCTGGAACCGCCCAACCGGGCCTCCTCACTCACTGAGGGTGTGATTTCGGGCCAAGTTGCAGATGGGCAGCACGGTCTTCCAGGACGTGGGCCGAGAAAGTAGAGCACAGGTCGGAGCTCTGGCGGGTCGCGGCTCAAGGCCTGTTAGTAGACGCACGCGGAGTGCGGATCCGTCCGAGACATCTTCTGCCCGCATGGGCATCTCCGGAAACCGAGTCGATTTGTCCATCGAGCCGCGAGGGAAATAGTTGACCAAGTCTAGAAACCTTAACTTTAATTTGGAAACCAAGAGTTAGGAACTAGTCTTATATCATGCAGGAGCGTAAGGAGGGAACCTGAGCTTGCAAGCTGAGAAGATCTGGCGTCATGGGGCGGAGCCGAGAGTTTTACCACCGGGTGGGTGGGAGGAGCTAGCTTGAAGACCTTCCGGCAGATTTAAGCGGCAAGGATAGCTGCCAGACAGTGTGGATGAACAACATATCCATGTCCCTAGAAATAATGCTTTCCGTGATAGAAAACGTGCAGCCGGGTTCCAAGGGTGAAGCATGAGTTGTTCCATGAGCAAGAGTAAGTCCCAAGGAGGAACGGATCCTTGATGGGTGGCCTAAGGTGTAACTCCCCTCTCAGGAAGTCTCGAGAGGCATCAAGCTGTGCCACTGTGCGCAGTCCCACTGGGAAGTGGTATGCAGAGATTGCGCAGAGGTGCACTTTAATGGAGGAGTAGGCGAGACCCGAATGGAATAGGAAAGAAGGTATTCCAGCACCCTTTCACTGGGCATCTCTAAAGGGAAGGTCGCATGCCTGTGACCATAAGAAAACGGCGCCACTTCATGGCGCACGCCGATACGCGCTGTCGGGGTTTTCTGGCCGCCGGAAAGGATCTCCGCCACCTTTTCCGCGAGATCTCGTACGCATAACGGCTATGTCACTAGGGAGCTATGCACAGGTTCAGAGCGTGAGTCCTGGTGGACTAGTGGAACCTCCTCCTGAGACAATAGGTGGGAGCTGAAAGGCAACGGAACTGGAGGTTCCCGGACAATTAAGGCCAGCATGGGGAACCAGATCTGCCTGGGCCAGAAAGGCACTACCAGGATCATTGCTGCATGCCCTGCGTGAGAGAGGCTTGAGGAATAACCTCTGATCAACGGGAAGGAGGGAAAGCGTAGAGGAATCTGTCCGCCCAGGAGAGGGATACCGCCCTCGCCAGAAAACATCTGCGGCCCTGATCTAGCTTGGGCAAAAATTGGGCAGCGTTTTATGCTTGGATGGGAAGGACAATTTAACTCTGAGTGCCCCATCGAAGGAACAGATCCTCTGCTACCTCCTGAAGAAGTTCCCACTCGTTGACTCTGGCCTGGGAACCACTCAGGCCATCTTGTGATTGTGTTGTCCACCCGAAACGCGTGAACTACAATCAGGCTCAAGGCCAGTCGGATTACCCAATCCCCACACACCTCATAGCTTCCCTGCAGAGGTGTGAGAGTGCACCTCCTTGTTTGTTGGGAGTAATACATCACTGCCGTAAGGTCCATCTGGATGCAGGAGTTGGTATTTACGTCATTTCTGACTGAAAGGCCTGTAGGCGTGTAGTGACCGCCTCATCTCCAGCACGCTGATGTGGTGAGTTTCCCGAGGGGTCCAGCCTTGGGACCTCATCCTATCTAGGTGGCCCTGGAAGCCAGTCCTGAGGCGCTCTGTGGAGAGGGATCACGCTCTTCGGGACAGCTGCAAACGGAACACTCCACAGAAAGTATCCGTCTAGCCACCATTGCCAGTCCTCGGACTACTGCTGCTCAGGATTCTGACCGGATGCTGCATGTGGTCTGCCTTTAGTCCCACTGCACCCTGAGCATCCACTGAGTTGCTCTCATGTGGAGCCTTGCCAGGGACGGTTTGAATGGCGCAGCCATGTGTACGAGAGCAACCAAAGGACCAACCTCAAGGGACAGTCTTTTTGCTGAAAGATCCCTGATGAGGGATCTGATGTGTCCCGCTTTTCTGTCGGGAAGAAAGGCTTTTCCCTTGGACGGTGTCCAGAACCGCGCCTATGAACTGCAGCTTCTGGGATGGTACTAGGAGACTTCTTTGTAGTTGATAAGAATGCCCAGAGACTGGAACAGGTCCTGGGTGCTCTGAATTGACATCAACAGTGCCTCTTTGGAGGCGGCCATGAGAAGCCAGTCGTCCAGGTATCGGAACACGTGAGGGCTGTCTCCCTCAGAGACGCCTGCCACGACTGCCATACACTTGGTAAAGACCCTGGGGGTCAAGACATACTTGAACGGAAGGGCCCGAACTTGAAAGTGGTGTCCGTAGAAACTCAAGTGCAGGAACCTCCCAGCACGCTTGAGCTACTGGGATGTGCAGGTAGGCGGCCCTGCATGTCCAGGGATGCTAAGAAGTCTTTCAGCATGGGAATGAGAGTCCTTGGAGGGTCACCATGGGAACGCTTGTAGGGCTTTCACCCATGTTGGAGGGTCGCTGAGGTCCAGGATTGGACGGAGGTCCCCTGTTTTCTTCGGAACCAGAAAGAAGTGGGAATAGTATCCAGATCCTATTCTGGCTCTGGGGACATACCCCACCGCCTCCCCTTTGCGATGAGTACCTCTGCCTGATGAGTGATCTGTGCTGACCCAGTAACGGGAGAGCAGAGGAGGCCTTGTGGGTGGCTCTGTCCATCTGGTTCTATAAAGCAGCCCTTTCGACCAACTGGAAGGACCCACCTGTCAGTGGTTATGGACTGCCACCCGGCAGGTGGTCTGATGCGTCCCCGACCTTGGTGTCCTGCTGATCCTGAGGGGCGGGGCCGGAAGGAGTCATGCTGTGGCGGTTGAGGGTCCAGCAGGCTGGGCTGACTTCCTAGCTGGTCGCTGACTCTGCCCGCTGATTTACCCTTGGGCCTCTGCGGGAGAAGGAGCCCCTCCTGTTGAGGACCGGCGCCGGGACTGGCTATCCTCCCGCAGGTCCGCCTCAGTGGCTTCTCTTGGTTCCTAAGTGAAAGGAACTAAGCTTGGTTCCGTACATGCCTGGACAGACCGCATCACTGCCCTCTTGGGGTTTGGTGAGGACCCTCTCCGAGGACTCTACCCAAAAAAGAACTTCTTCCATGAAACGAGGCATCCAGGATGTTCCCTCTGGATGTCCGGGGTGAATCCGAACACGGAGCCATGAGTGTCTCCTCGAGGCATACGCCTGAAGCTGCCGCCTGGCCGAGGAGTCCGCTGGAATCATACACAGCTCGCAGCACCTGGGTTCCCATGTCCGAACCCGCACGGGCGGAGCTGCAGCAACCCTCCTTCTGCTCACCTTCTGGCATCTTTCCGCCAGATCCAGTCCCCTGTTCCCACAAGGCTGAAACTGTACCATGGGTCAAGTAGTTGAGGGATCTGATGGTGCAGGTGGTATGGATGTGATACGCGGCGCTTCTGCCTATAGCTGGCCCAGCTGTCACTGGGTCCGGGCAGGGTGCTCAAATGTTGCGCCTCTGGGACCGGCCGCGAGAGGCTGTAATGACCAGAGAATCGGCCAGAGGATGTGATGCAAGTACTGGTCCTCTTAGGGCCTTGTACAGGCGGTCAGCTTTCTTCGCATCGATGCGAGTGTGGACGCTTCCACGCTGCCTTGGTGACGCTCCACTAATGTGTCCACCAGGGTGGCACCACCACAGGCTTTGGATCTTTTGCCGAAGGTATCTGGCAAGGGGACCTCGGGGTCTAATTCTCTGATCCCAACCCATGTTCTCTTGATATGCCTCATAATCTCGGAGAACGATGGGTCATCCAGAGGAGATCTTGGAAGCTCACGTGGGTCCGGAGAAGGGACGTTGATCAGAGAGGGGGATCTGGATCTGTCCGAGAAGTCTGATCCCGTGTCCTCCGTCGAAGGCGAACGGCGGCGTCTTCTGGGTCTCTTGGGGCTGGGTGACCCTGAAGAAGATCTGGACAAGGTCTCCTATTTCATGATCTACCCCTAGGAGGGTCTGTAGGCTCCAGGGGGAAGGGTACTTGGCCCGCATCCATGGGGGAAGTAGGGGACGCGGGGGCCGGCGGAGTAGCAGGAGGAGGAGGAGGTGGTGTGGGAACCACATCCCTTTTTATGGTGTCCCACCAGGAAGTAAACAACTCCTTGACCTCGGATATCCTGAGGCCCGATGATGGACCGGGCGCCGATGGCCGGTCGTCAGGTTCTGGCGTCGGCTCCCCAGGGGCCTCAGGTTCCAGCGAGGGTTCCCTGGGGGGTACGACAGGACCAGGTCCCGGCCTGGCCTGGTCATCAGGCTGGGTCAGCTCCTCCTCCGTGATCGCCTCTGACCGACGCCAGTGGGAGGCGAGGGGTCCTCCTCCGTGAAAGCGGACGTCCGTCCCCTGGCTGGCATCCGTGGAGGTGAAGGCCTGACCAGCCGGCGGGCGCGCCCGCGGTCGCTGGACCGGCGGGTGTTTGGCCGACGCCAGAGGGGCGTCCGGGTCCGATGATCTCTTGAGTAGTCAGTTCTTTGGTCTTCCGCTGGAAAGAGGGAGGTAAAGACTGACCTTGGCGTCGGGTTCCGAATGGCGAACCGGACTTGTGATGGTGGTGACGGTCCCTGACCTCGACGGGGCCTTGGTGGTTGAAGACGAAGAAGGTCTGGAGGTCTTGGCCTGAGAAAGAGAGGAGGAACCCGAGGAGGTCTTCACCGCTGCAGGGGGAGGCTGAGAGCGGGCCCGGGAGGGGGAGCGGTCGGACCGGAGCCGGAGCGACGGGAGTCAGAGGCCCTAGACGGGGACCTGGATCTCACTCTCTCCCTATGCTTCTCGAGGTGTCTCCGGGCCTTGTCGGAAGCTGTGTCCATGGCTTTAATCTTCTCCTCGAGCAGGAAAGCCTGAAGGGCCTTCTGGCGATGGATCCGGGTTCGGCTGTTGAATCCTGGCAGAAGGAACAGGCCCGTGTCGTCTGGGCCTAGGCACCGGACGCAGGCCGAATGCGGTCTTTGAAACGGGATTTGCTTCCCACAGGCGACTTAAGGATGGCCTTCAAACGGAGGTTGGAGAGGACATCAGATAGAAACTGAGCAGAAAAAACGAACTTTCCTAGGGAAGAACTTAATCTAGCGATGGCTGCGCTTAGAAATCGAACCAAAGGGTCGAGACATGCAAGTCGAGGCATGGAAAGAATGGGGAATCTGGCGGACCGCCTATTTATGTACTAAGTCTGACGTCGGCAGGACCGATGGCGGAGGCGGTCCCCGCTGAAGACCGCTAGCTAGAAGATTTCCGTGGGGTCCTGACGCCTGCCAGCTTCAGTCCTAATGGTGTTACCTGCTGCAAGAGCTGTATCTCGAAGTAAGATCTGAAAGAGTCGGAGGTAAAGTCTACTGGTTCAGGGTAGACTGGAAGAAAAAATTACTCACCTTAGTAATGCTGTTTCTTCTATTGGAGTCTTGCTGTATTCTGACTATTGCAGTTAGGTCCTGCCTTTCAACTGCCCCGGAGAACAAAGAGTTAACTTTCCATGGCCAGCATGGAATGTTCAGTGCAAGCTCAGTTGAAGCCCCTGTCTGCTGTTGTTTAAACTCCAACCGTCAGATCTTTACGAGCAATACTCACTAGAAGTTCCGTGGAAACTGTAAAACTCACACTAGCCAACTGGCAACTAAATTTATTAAAAAGGGTTTTTTGGTTTCACAGCAAAGACTCAAGTCAGGAAACCCAAAAAACAAAACACAACACACGCCCAAAGTAAAGGAGGGTGAAAAAGGGGCACCCCTAGGGTGCTAACACTGCTCCTGCCCACCCACATCCCAAAAACCAGGTCCGGGGGGGGATCAGAATACAGCAAGACTCCATTAGAAGAAACAACATTACTAAGGTGAGTCATTTTTTCTTCAAACAACATATCTTGCTGTATTCTGACTATTGCACACTACTAAGCAGTACCTCCATGGAGGAGGAACAGAACCTACTTTGGGAATAGGCTATGAAGTACTGCAGTGCCAAACCGAGCATCACTCCTAGCCTGCATATCCAGAGAGTAATGCTTGGTGAATGTATGGACTGTTTTCCAGGTGGCTGCCTGACAAATTTCTAAGATAGGAATATCCCTGGCAGCAGCCAGGGAAGCAGCTGTACCTCTAGTAGAATGAGCCCTCAGGCCGAGGGTGGGTTCTACCCAGTTTTTCATAGCAGAATTGTATACAAGAGACAATCCACCTGGCAACAGATCTCTTGGTGCAGGTTTGCCTTACCGACCTCCCATATGTGAGGAACAACTGGAGGGACTTCAAACCTGTGACCCTTGGTGCGCTTCTATGTAGCAGCTGAGGGCCCTTTTAACATCCAAGCATGTGCAGCCTCCTCTCCAGAGGAGGAATGGTCAGTGAAGAAAACAGGGAGAGACGCAGACTAATTAAGGTGGAAATCTGAAACCACCTTAGGCAAAAACTTCCTGCTAGTTCTTAGGACCACTTTATCTCTATGGAAAGAGATGAAATCAGGTTCCACTGACAGGGCTTGCAATTCACTGATACGCCTGGCAGAGGTAATGGCTACCAAAAACACAGTCTATCAACTCAAGTACTTAAGCTCTACAGAGGACAAAGGCTCAAAGGGTGGTTGCATAAGCTAAGCAATGCAAACATTAAGGTCCCAAGCAGGAGCAGGGTCTCTAAAGGGGGATTGGTGTGCAGCAATCCCTTGAAGAACTTACAAAACACAGGATGGGCTGATGGAGGAGAGGGCTTGCCTACTGACAAGAAGGCAGAAACAGCTGCCAGATGCACTTTTAAGTGCAGCTGGCCAAGTCCCAAACCATTAAGATGGACCATACAGTCCAGAACTGTAGGCAACCCAGCAGATTCTGGAGAAATATGCTTATTAGAGCACTAAATAGTGAACCTTTTCCATTTGGAGTTGTAAGTCTTTCCGGTGGAAGGCTTTTGAGAAGCCTTAAGGATATCCAGAACCCCTTGAGAAAGGTGCAGATCAACAAACTAACTCTTCAAGAGCCATGCCTTGAGATTGAGAGATCTGAGGTTCAGATACCAAATCCTCCCCTGAGAGGATGTCAACAGGTTGTAATTCCTGGGAAGAGACAGGGGAAGGTGGACTGCTAAGGACAGCAACGGTGGGTACCAGGGCTGTCTGGCCCAGTCTGGAGCAATCAGAATCACTTTGCATGGCTGAGACATGATCTTGACTAACACTTTGAACAGGAGAGGGAAGGTGGGGGGAGAGGCATACAGAAATTTCCCTTCCCAATTCAGAATCAGAGCATCCAGGGGGACTGAGCCCAAGACTGGGGGTCTGCAACAAAAGAGAGGAAGCTGGTGATTGTCTGGGGCTGCAAAAAGATCTATCTGTGGAGTGCCCCATCTCGAGAAAACCACCTTCAAAACTAAGGGATCTAGGGTCCACTCATGATGGCCCTGGGAAATCCTGCTAAGGGCATCTGCTAGGACACTGTCCTTCCCTGGGAGGTGAACTGCTATCAGAGAAGTTTACAGGGAATAGGCCAGGGACCACAACGTCATTGCCTCTGTGCACAAGGCCGTAGACCGAGTGCCTCCCTGCTTGTTGATGTACCACATGGTGGTGGTGTTGTCTGTTCTGATCTGGACCACCTTGTTCTGTACAGATTTGGAAAAGGCTTGCAGTGCCAGAAACACTGCTCTGAGTTCCAAGAGACTGATATGAAGCAGAGATTCTTGAGGTGACCACAGTTACTGGGTGGTAAGATCCTCCAGGTGGGCTCACCAGCCCAGCAGGGAAGCATCTGTGGTGAGTATTACTGAATGAGACTGAGTGACAAAAGGAACTCCTCGTCTCAAATTGTCCTGATCCTGCCACCACTGCAAGGCCTGGATCAGGGTTCGGGTCACTGGGACTAGTTTGGTAAGGGAATCATTTCTTTGGGATCAGAAGGCTCTTAAATGGAACTGAATGTCCCTCATTTGGAATCTTGCTCCTTGGGCCACTGCTGTGGAAGCTGCCATGTGGCCCAGAAGCTGAAGGAAATGCCTTGCTGGTCGAGACACCTGTAGGGTGAATGAAGAGGCCAGTTCCACAAAGGTCCTTGCCCTGTCCAGGGGAAGGAAGGCTCTTGCCCTTACTGTATCCAGTTCCGCCCCCATGAAGGTGAGGAGCTGTACTGGCTCGAGAACTGACTTTGGAAGGTTGAGGAGGAATCCTAAGGAAGTGAGCACTTGCCGAACTACTTGCAGATGTGACTTGACTTGATCTGAAGACTGACCCACTATGAGCCAGTCGTCCAGATATGGAAAGATGGAAATATTTTTTCTCTTTAAGAAGGCAACCACTACTGCCAGGCACTTTGTGAACACCATTGGGGCTGATGTTAGGCCAAAGGGCATTGCTCTGAATTGATAGTGGCCTGAGGGCAACTCGAACCTTAGGTACTTTCTGTGGGAGCACCTGATGGGAATGTGAAAGTAGGCATCTTTGAGGTCCAGGGAGGCTAGCAAGTCCCCTGGCCTTAGAGAGGGCAGAATTATTCCCAGAGTCACCATTTTGAACTTTGGTTTTAAAAGGTGCTTGTTCAGATATCTTAGATCCAGGATGGGCTGCCATTCTCCTGTTTTTGGGGTTAGGAAGTACCTGGAGTACAATCCTTTGCCCTTGTGTAGGTTAGGAACCCTTTCTATGGCTCTGAGAGCCAGGAGGGAAGAAACCTTTGCCTCTAGGGCTAGGGTCTCTGATGGATTTGCAGGTGGAAAGGATCTGGTTCTCATCTTGGGAAATTTTTTGAAGCTGAGAACCAGACCCTGGCTTACTACTTCCAGGAACCACTTGTCTGATGTCAGAGACTTCCAGTCCTGGACAAAGTAAGCCAGCCTGCCCCCTACAGGTATTGGAGAATCGGCCCTGGCAGACCCATCAGGGTGTCTGCTTGGCAGGGGCTTTACGCTGAGGGGTGGAAGCAGGCCTGCTCATTCCCAGTCTGCCTCTCCCTCTGAAGAACCCCCTCTGAGCATAAGCAGAAGAGGAAGCCTGGGCTTGGTAAAAAGGCCTCTGAAAGGGCCTGCTCCTGCCCCTGGAGTGCTGTCTTTGAGGAGTGGCTTGCCTTTCTTTGGCCTGAGCACTCCTGTAGGTGGTCCTGTACTCGTCCATCTTTTTCATGTAGTTCTCTGTCTGCTCCCCAAACAGAGAATTACCAATAACAGGGAAATCCATGTCCTTAGCCTGGGTATCCTGTGATAGGCTAGTACATCTGATCCAAGCCACCCACCGAAGGGCCACAGATGTAGCCATGACTCTAGATGAAACATCACTGGAGTCCACAGCAGCATGAAATTGCACCTTGGATGCCTCAATCCCATCCGCAGCCACCTGCTCCAGCTCCTTGGCAAGCTGGTCAGGGGCCTGTTTAGCCAGAGCCAGCACAGTGTCCCACCTGGACTTCTGGTATCTAGCTGTGTAGGCCATATAGTTAGCCTGCCCAAGTCCCAAAGATGCTGCCATGTACTGCCTCTTTGCCATGGCATCAATCCTCCTGGAGTCCTTATCTGGGGGTGTGATGCCAAGGGAATATTTGCCTTATCACAGGCAGCAGCCTGCACTACCCCAACATGGCTGCACTGCTGAGAAAGGAACTCCGTGTCCGAGTGTGAAAGGGTATACCTCTTGTCCATTTGTCTGTCCACAGGAGGTATGGAGTTAGGAGTCTTTAGAATTTTAAATGTCTGTTTCCCAAAAGATTTATGGAGGGGAACAGACAGCCTCCTGGACTCTGGGATGTCCATCATTTCAACAAAATCAGGCTCCTTCTGATCCTCTACTGCTTCTTCCATTGGAAGATGGAGGGTTTCAGTCACTTTCTTGTAAAACAAAGTGGGAAGGGGACTCAGAAAGCCTAGGAGGAGATACACCTGAAGGTCTGTCTGGGGAGATGTCCAGGTCAATAGGCACATCCAGACTTTCATAATCATAGTCATCATCATCCTCATAGTCTCCCTCCTCCGGTTCATAAAATTCTTCTAAAGTATAATCCGGAAGCGGGGGAGCCGACCGAACCGAGCCCCTCCCGGATGATGCCGGTTCTGCCGGAACCGAAGTTAGCGATTCCACTATTCTTATCGCTTTGGCTATTTCATCAGCGGTCGGAGAAAGAACTGTGGATCCGAACTGGATGATTTTTCTCTTCTCTTTCTTTTAACCGGAACCGATTCCTCAGAATCGGCTCTCCTTGTGCCCGAAGAAGTTTCGTCCTGGTCAGAGGACACTCCTTCTGGTTTGGTCGGAACCGAACCGGGCTGGCCATCCGGGTCAGCGGACTTCTCGGCCTCCCTTTCCCTCAGTCTACCTATTCTCTTATCCAGGGTAGCTTTGGGAAAAAACGTATAAATTTGGCAGTCTGAATCGAGGTGGCCAAACCCCAGACAATAAACACAGGTGGTGTGGGGATCAGCCTTAGCAAAGGTTTCCCCCCACAATCTGCAGTGTTGAAACCCAGTGGGCCCGGTTTTTTTCTTGGGTTTCTCAGACATGGCCAATCCTATCCAAAACTTATCCTTTTTTCGGCAATCCGCCAGGCAAGTCTCCCCTATCGGTTCCTGTCCATGTTACGGGTCTTGGAAAAAAACGTAATTAAATCAATTTTTTTAGAACCGATACGGAGCGGATACCACACTCTAAAACAAATTCAAAACTTTTTAGACCAAACTGATCGGTTCAAACCGAACCGATCCGAAATTTACAAGTTCCAAACAGAAACTAAATGTAAAACCTATCTAGTACTCACGGTACCACAGACAGAGACTTAAACCGACAGATTTGGTAGTAGAAATTCGGTAGAAACCGAGCGAAAAACTAAACTTTAACCGACTTTTTTTGAACCTAGCAAAGGAGAAATCTCCGGAGCGAATGTTCAGTGAGGCGGAGTAAAGAATCTGACGGTTGGAGTTTAAACAACAGCAGACAGGGGCTTCAACCGAGCTTTCGCTGAACGTTCCATGCCGGCCATGGAAAGTTAACTCTGTGTTCTCCGGGGCAGTTGAAAGGCAGGACCTAACTGCAATAGTCAGAATACAGCAAAACTTCATGTTGTTTGAAATAAACATCACCACTCCCTCTCGCATTTGAAGAGGATAGCTTTGTGAGCGACTGGCATGGACCAGAGCACAGTAACCGAAGGTGTGAATATTTGAGAAGCTTCCTCAGAAAAAGGGACCTACTTGACCATCCGTCAAGAAGGAGAAAATCGCCTGTTAAATTAAGCAAGCAAGGAAGCAGGAAAGTACAGTTACGTAAGAACATACCGTAACAGTAGATCTTCGAGAACAGCTCTTGCAGCAGGTTACACCATTAGGACTGAAGCCGTCAGGCGCCAGGACCCCTTGGAAATCTTTCTAGCTAGCTATCTTCAGCGGGGACTGCCCCCGACGTCAGGCGTGGTACAAAAGGGGGCGGTCCCGCCAGAATCCCCAGTTCTCCCGCCGGAGACTCCCGGCCGCAGGATGACATTAGAAAGGGAGACTGAGGATCCACCGTCAGAAGGCAACCAAAGTCAATTCACTCTTCCCAAGTGAATATCCCACTCCACGCTGCTCAGCCGCTCGAGGAAAAAAGGGCCTCAACCCTTTTTTTTTTTTTTTTTTTTGTAACTTGCTCCCCGATATGTTGTTTGTTTTTGTTTTTTTTGTTTTTTTTTTAAAAACAGCCACGAGCCATCCTTCCTCCAAGGGGACATGTAGGCGAGAGGACCTTGTTGCAAGAGCTGTTCTAAGATCTACTGTTACGGTAAGTTCTTACGTAACTGTACTATCTTACCGAGATACAGCTCTTGCAGCAGGTTACACCATTAGACTGATTCCTGGCACAATGCTTGTCCCACAAACATCGGGAGGAGGAAGAGGAAGAAACGGAGAAGGACCAACCTGTTCCCGATTCAGGATAAGAGTTCTGCAACACGGCCTGGCCGAAACCACCTTCGCCTAGAGGCGATATCCAGACTGTAGTGCCTGATAAAGGTATGCACAGAGCTCCAAGTAGCAGCAGCGCAAATAACTGAGGCTGAGACATTCTTGAAGGTCAGAAGGAAGTGGCCACGCCTAGTGGAATGGCCCTGGATGGAGCCCGGAGAGGCTTTGCTTGGATTGATAGCAATGAGAGATACACTGCACGAGCCAGCGGATAAGGATTGCTTAGACACTGGCCGTCCTCTCATTCTCTGTGCGAAAGAAACAAAGAGTTGATCAGAAGCCTGAAAGGGCTTAGTCCTATGGAGGTAATACCTCAGGCTGCGGTGAACATCCAGAGTGTGGAGCAAAGCCTCCCCTCTATTTGAACAGTTCGGGAAGTAGACCGGAAGGTCGATATCCTGATTCAAGGTGAGAGCTGAGACCACCTTGGGCAAAAGGAAAAAATTACTCACCTTAGTAATTGCTTTTCTTCTCATGGAGTCTTGCTATATTATGACAAACAGTTAGCCACAGCACTTGAACTGCCCCGGAGAGGAAACAGTTAACTCCAGGGAGACTGGAGTTCTAAAGCGCGAGAGCGCTATGCCAAAGCTCTATCTGGCCAGTTTCAAATGAAACTGTCAGATCTTTTCGAAGCTAACACTAAGCAGCAAGTCTGTGTGGAAAGCTCTACACTAGCCAAGTGGCTACCTACTAGTAGGAATAACAACAACAGCAATAATAATAATAATAACAACGATAATAATATTATTAGTTTCACCCCTAACAAGCACTATTAGACCCCCCTTCCCCACAAGACTCAAGTCCAGGAAGGGGGCCATATATTACTTAAAAACAGAAATACCTAGTTCCTAACCCTAAATAAAAGGGGGAAAAGGAAGAAATAAAATGGCATGACACAGTGCTTGCACTAAATTGCCAACCACCCAAGTAGAAGTTCTGAGAGGGCAGGTTGGGGGTGGTCATAATATATAAGACTCCATGAGAAGAAAAGCACTACTAAGGTGAGTAATTTTTCTTCAAACACCATGAAGTTCTTGCTATATTATGATCTTAAGCAGATTACACAGCAGTACCTCCATGGAGGAGGGTCACAACCCACTTAGGAAATAGGCTCTGAAGCACAGCTGTGCTAAACGAGCATCTCTCCTGGACTGGACATCCAGGGAATAATGCTTGCAAAAGTGTGAACTGTTTTCCAGGTAGCAGCTTGACAAATTTCCAGAATGGGAATATCTCCAGCAGCCGCTAGAGATGCAGCTGTACCCTGGTGGGTGGGCCTCAGTCCTGAGGGGGTTCTCTACCTAGTTTTTGGTAACAGAACTGGATACAAGAGACAATCCACCTTGCAATTGTCCTCTTAGTGGCAGGTCTCCCTTGCCAACCTCTCCATAGGTAAGGAAGAGTTGGAGGGATTCGAACCTGTGACCCTTGGTGCGTTCCAAATAGTAGCTTAAGGCTCTTTTGACGTCCAAGCTGTGCAATCTCCTCTCACCCGAGGAAGAATGCTCAGTGAAAAATACTGGAAGGGAGATGGATTGGTTCAGATGGAAATCTGAAACCACTTTAGGCAAAAACTTTCTGTTAGTCCTGAGGACTACCTTATCTCTGTGAAAAGAAATAAAATCCATTTCCACTGACAGGGCTTGTAATTCACTTATGCGTCTGGCAGAAATGATGGCCACTAGGAAAACAGTTTTCCAAGTTAGAAACTTGAGATCTGCTGAAGACAGAGGCTCAAAAGGGGGTTGCATTAACTGAGCAATGCAAACATTCAGGTCCCAGGCTGGAGCTGGTTCCCGAAAGGGAGGGTTAGTGTGAAGTAACCCCTTAAAAAACTTGGAAAACACAGGGTGAGAAGAAAGGGAGGCAGGCTTCCCTGCTGATACAAAAGCAGAGACAGCTGCCAGATGAACCTTTAAGGTAGCTGGCCTAAGGAATTTAAATGGACCAAATAGTCCAGTAAAATGGGCAAATCAGCAGATTCTGGGACAATTTGCTTCTCAGAACACCAGATGGAAAACCTCTTCCATTTGGAATTGTAAGTGGTTCTAGTGGAAGGCTTCCTAGAAGCCTTTAAATATCCAGGACACCTTGAGAAAGGTGTAAATCAGCAAATTCTAACTCCTCAAGAGCCAAGCCTTGAGATGGAGGGATTTGAGGTCCGGATACCACACTCTCCCCTGGGCACAGGCCAGCAAGTCGTGGACTATGGGCAGGCTCAGGGCAGGGTGGACTGCCAGGGACAGAAGCAGTGGGTACCAGGGCTGTCTGGCCCAATCTGGAGCAATCAGGATCACTTTGCAGGGCTGGGATCTGATTTTTACTAATACCCTGAAGAGAAGAGGGAAAGGGGGGAAAAGCATATAGGAACTTCCCCTTCCAATCCAACAGAAAAGCGTCCAGGGGGACTGAGCCCAGTACTGGAGGCCTGCAACAAAATAGAGGAAGTTGGTGGTTGTCTGGGGCTGCGAAAAGATCTATCTGAGGGGTGCCCCATCTGGCAAAGACCGACCCCAGCACCTGAGGATTCAGAGACCATTCGTGATGGCCTTGAGAAATCCTGCTGAGGGCATCCGCCAGGACATTGTCTTTCCTTGGAAGGTGAACTATCATCAGGGAAGTGTTCAGGGAGTAAGCCAGAGACCACAACTTCATTGCTTCGGTGCACAAGGCTGATGACCGAGTGCCCCCCTGCTTGTTGATGTACCACATTGTCGTGGTGTTGTCTGTCCTGACTTGAACTACCTTGTTCTGGACAGATGCTGAAAAAACCTGAAGAGCTAAAAAGACAGCTCTGAGTTCCAAAAGGTTGATGTGGAGCAGAGATTCCTGAGGGGACCACACTCCCTGAGTGGAAAGGTCGCCCAAGTGAGCCCCCCACCCTAGCAAGGAGGCATCCGTGGTGAGGGTGAGGGAGTGGGAAACGGGAATGAAGGGGACCCCTTGTCTTAGATTGCTTTGATCCTGCCACCACTGGAGAGCCAAGCTCAGAGTTTGGGTCACTGGGACTAACTTGGTAAGGGGGTCCCTCCTTTGAGACCAATAGGTCCTCAAATGGAACTGGATGTCCCTCATCTGGAATCTTGCTCCTTGCACTACAGCTGTGGAAGCAGCCATGTGCCCTAGGAGTTGCAGAAAATGCCTTGCTGGTCGAGACCCGCAGGGTAAAGGAGGATGCCAGGGCAAGTCTCTACCCTTTCCAGGGGAGAAATGCCCTGGCCAACTTTGTGTTCAATTCGCACCTATGAAAGTTAGTACCTGAACTGGTTCCAGAACTGACTTTGTAAATTCAGCAGGAATCCCAGGAAGTGAGAAGCTGCTGGGTGACTTGCAAGTGGGATTTTACCTGATCTGGAGACTGACCCACAATGAGCCAGTCGTCCAGGTAGGGAAACACAGCAACCCCTTGCCTTCTTAAATGAGCCACTACCACAGCTAGACATTTTGTGAATACCCTTGGAGCAGAGGTAAGGCCGAAGGGCACTGCTCTGAACTGGTAGTGGCCTGAGGGCAGTTCGAACCTGAGGTACTTTCGGTGAGAAGGCCTGATCAGGACATGAAAATAGGCATCCTTGAGGTCCAGGGAGGCTAGCCAGTCCCCTAGCCTCAGGGAGGGCAAAATCATTGCCAGAGTTAACATTTTGAACTTTGGTTTCAAAAGATGCTTGTTCAGGTACCTTAAATCTAGAATGGGCCGCCATTCTCCTGTCTTTTTTGGGGTAAGAAAGTATCTTGAGTACAGCCCCTTGCCCTGATGGCAAGGAGGAACCCTTTCCACTGCTTTGCAGTCTAGAAGACAAGAAACCTCTGCTTCCAAAGCAAGGGCTTCTGAAGGATTTGCAGGTGGAAAATGTCTGGTTCTCATCTTTGGAAACTGTTTGAAGCTGAGAACCAGACCTGGCTTACTACCTCCAGAACCCATTTGTCCGAAGTTAGGGACACCCAGTTCTGGCTGAAATAAGCCAACCTGCCTCCCACCGCTACAGAAGAATCGGCCCTGGGCACCCCATCAGGGTGCCTGCTTGGCAGCAGCCTTAGGCTGAGGGGAGGGGGACGGATTACCTGCGCCTCGTCTACCTCTGCCTCTGAAAAAAACCCTCTGTGCAAACGCAGAGGAGGCTTGAGATTGGTAAAAAGGCCTGTGGAAAGGCCTGCCCCTACCTCTGGGAGTGTGCCTTTGTGGAGTGGCATGCCTCTTCCTTGGCCTGGGCACTTTTGTAGGTAGTTCTGTATTCACCCATCTTTTTCACATAATTTTCTGTTTGTTCCCCAAACAGAGAATTTCCCACTACAGGAAAATCCATAGCCTTTGACTGAGTATCTTGGGACAGATTAGTGCATCTGAGCCATGCCAACCTACGAAAAGCTACAGAAGTGGCCATGACCCTAGAGGAAACATCATTAACATCTACAGCAGTATGAAATTGAACTTTAGAGGCTTCAATGCCATCAGCAGCCACCTGTTCCAACTCACTAGCCAGCTGGCCATGGGCCTGCTTGGCTAACTGCAATACTGTGTCCCATCTAGATTTCTGATATCTAGCCACATAAACCATATAATTTGCCTGCTTGAGTCCCAAAGAAGCTGCCAAATATTGTTTTTTCGCCATGGCATCAATCTTCCTGGAATCCTTATCAGGAGGATGTGAGGCCAGGGGAATATTAGCCTTGTCACAGGTTGCAGCTTGTACCACACCTACATGACTACACTGCTCAGTGAGGAAGTCTGTATCAGGGCCTGACAAAGTATACCTTCTGTCCATTTTTTTATCTACAGGAGGGACAGAATGAGGATTTTTTAAAATTTTTGTTGTTTGCTTCTAAATGACTTATGCAAAGGAATAGACAACCTCCTAGACTCTGGTATATCCATCATTTCTACATAATCAGGCTCCTCTTGCTCATCCACAGCCTCTATAAAGGAAGCTGGAGGATTTCTGCAACCTTTTGTAAAATATAAATGAGAAGGGACTCAGACAGCATAGGGGAGATTCTAAAGGTCTGTCTGGAGAAATGTCCGTTCAATGGGCACGCCCAGACCCTCCCAGCCACATAAGTAATGGTCAAATTCCTCCCCCTCCTGTGGTTCATAAAATTCCTCAACATCATACTCCTGAACCACTGGAACCGAACTAACCAACCCTTTACCAACTGTTGGTGGTCTCACAGGTCCCTGAGACAGTGACTGGACAATCTGTATGGCTTTAGCTATCTCTGCAGCAGTTGGAGAGGCAATTTTAGACTCCAGACCTGCTGATTTCTTTGTCTTTTTTACTGGGACTGGTTCCTCTGAACCAGCCTTCCTTTTGCCAGAGGAAGTCTCGCCCTGGTCAGAGGGCACTCCCTCTGGTCCAGTGGGAGCTGGACCGGGCTGGCCATCCGGGTCAGCGGACTTTTTGGCCTCTTGTTCCCTGAGCAGGCCCAATCTCTTCTCCAGGGTGGCTGCAGGGAAATTTTTACACCTGGCAGTCTGACAGGGGTGGTCACCCCAGACAATAAACACAGTGTGTGGGTCAGCCTTGGCAAAGGCTTCCACAGACATCATGAGTGTTGAAACCCAGTGGGCCGGTTTTCTTTTGGGTTTCTCAGACATAATGCCAGCCTATCCAAAAACTTGCTTTTGATGGCAGTGCCAGGCAAGACACCCTTATTGGTTCCTAACCGTGTCACGGGTATTTGAAAACCCACTAAAATAATAGGTTTTTAGAACCGATAAGAACTGGAACCGCACTCTAAAAAGCCCAATATATGATTTAAATGCTTTTTATAGCAAACCGATCGGTTCAAAACCGAACCGATAATTAATTTCCACACAGACTTTTAAAATCCTGTACTTACAGTTTACCAGATAGAGCTTTGAACCGAAATGCGGTAAAATAAATACTTATTGCCGGTTCAAATGAACCGAAAATACTCGCTTAAACCGAGAAATGAACCGAGCTGAAGGAGCTGATCTCCGGAGCGACTGTTCAGTGAAGCGGAGTAAAGAATCTGACAGTTTCATTTGAAACTGGCCAGATAGAGCTTTGGCATAGCGCTCTCGCGCTTTAGAACTCCAGTCTCCCTGGAGTTAACTGTTTCCTCTCCGGGGCAGTTCAAGTGCTGTAGCTAACTGCTTAAGTCATAATACAGCAAGACTTCATGGTGTTTGAACTTAGGATTTGTTCTCAGAGACTCTGTCTCGGTGAAAAACCAAATAAGGCTCTTTACACATGAGGGCATGAAGCTCAGAAATCCTTCTGGCTGAAGTAACTGCAACTAAAAACAATGTCTTCCACGACAGAAAACGTAGCTCGCAATCCGCGGCTGGTTCAAATGAGGCGTGAGCTGCTCCAGAACAAAAAGGAGATCCCAGGAGGGACCGGATCCTGATAGGAGGCCTATAGTGCCACCCTCTCAGGAACTCCCGAGAAGCGCTGTTGAGCAATAGTGCGCTTGACCCACCGGCAGGTGATAGTCAAATAGCGCAAAGATGTACTTTAATAGAGGAGTAGGCTAACCCTAGTGAAAAAGGGAAAGGAGGTAGTCCAAGACTGCCCCTAGGGCAACCTAAAGGGAGAGGTCACGGGCTCGTGACCACAGATAAAACCGCGCCATTTCATGGCGTAAGTAAGTCGTGTCGGCTTCTTGGCTGCAGAGAGAACCGCAACCTCATGCGTGACCCCATGTCGCATGATGGCTACGCTCTAGGAGCCATGCGCAGGTTCAAAGAACGCAGATCCGGTGCAACAACGCAACCTTGTTCCTGAGACAGAAGTGAGAACTATGCGGCAGCGGGAGCGGAGGTTCCCGGATAGTTGAGCCAGCAATGGAACCAGATCTGTCTGGGCCAGAATGGGCACCAGAATCAACCGCAAGCGCTTCCCTGCGCAGTTTGAGGAGAACTCTCTGGATCAACGGGAAAGGAGGGAAAGCGAGAGGAATCTGTTCTCCCAGAGAGGGACAACGCGCTCGCCAGAAAACTCCAGGCCCTGGATCTAGCGAGCAAAATTGGGCAGTTTTGCGCTGGATGGGGGATGCGAATAAATCTAGCTCTGAGTTCCCCATCGAAGGAACAGATCCTCTGCTACCTCCTGAAGAAGTTCCCACTGTGGACTCTGCCCTGAAAAGCGACTCAGACCGTCCACTCATCATGTTGTCCACCCGGGAACATGCACCACGATTAGGCTTGGCGCCTGTCCAATTACCCAATCCCACACTCTCATGGCCTCCTGCAAAGGGGTAAGAGGTGCACCTCCTTGTTTGTTGAGGTAATACATCACCGCCGTGTGTCCGTCCTAGAGCAGGATGGTACATGGATCATGGACTGGAAAGCCTGAGTGCATGAGGACCGCCTCATCTCCAGAACATTGATGTGAAGATGAGCTTCCAGTGGCTCCATACACCCTGAGACTTCACCCATCCAGGTGAGCTCCCACCCAGACCAAGCGTCTGTGGTGAGGGTTATCTCCGGGGACGGCGCTGCAAAAGGGACGCCCTTGGAGAGCGACCCGGGGGCTAACCACCATTGCCAGTCCTGAACCACACGTCTCGTGATTCTGACTGGGTGCTGCAAATGGTCTTGCCTCTGATCCCACTGCACCCTGAGCATCCAGTGCATTATCCGCATGTGGAGCCGCACGAGGGGTACCGTAGGAATGGCCGCAGCCATGTGACTGAGCAGGCGAAGGACCGACCTGGCCGGAGCGGTCTGGTTCGCTGATAGGTCCTCTATGAGGGACCTGATGCGTTCCGCCCTGTCGACTGGGAGGAAAGCCTTCCCCTGGACCGTGTCCTGCACTGCACCTATGAACTGCAGGTTCTGCGACGGTACCAAGACGGACTTCTTGTGGTTTATTAGAATCCCAAGCGATCCGAACAGGACCTGAGTGTCCTGGATCACTTGTAGGAGCGCCTCTGAGACGGCCATGAGAAGCCAATCGTCGAGGTACGGAACACGAGTGGCTCCTGCCTCCTTAGAGCAGCTGCCACGACTGCCATGCATTTGGTGAAACCCTTGAGCGGATGACAGTCCAAGGGAAGAGCCGGAATTGAAAATGGTGGCCTAAGAACTCGGGCTAAGAACCTCTGATGCGCTAGAGCTATGGGGATGTGCAGGTAGGCATCCTGCATGTCTAGGGACGCTAAACAGGCGCCTTGTTTCAGCATGGGAATTAGACCCGGAAGGGTCACCATGCGAAATCTTTTGTATGCGACTGGCAAGTTGAGGTCGCTTAGGTCCAGAATAGGACGGAGGTCCCCTGTCTTTTTGGGAACCAGGAAGAAGTGAGAATAGTACCCTAGTCCTCTCTGGTTTCCTGGGACAGGTTGAATGGCCCCCTTGTCCAGGAGTGCGATCACCTCTTGCCAAATTAAGTCGCGGTGCTGACCCGAAGACCGGGAGAGCGGAGGAGGCCTCGAGGGTGGCTGTTCTGCGAACTCTAAAAGTGGCCTATGCTGACCAGCTGAAGTACCCACCTATCGTGGTTATCGCCTGCCATCCCGACAGGAGATCAGAATGCAATTCCCCACCGAAACATCCCGCTGATCCCGGAGGGGCGGGCCGGAAAGGAGTCATGCTGTGGCGGCTGAAGGACCCGCTGGCTGGTGGCCTTGAAGTGCGCTGACCCCGCTGGCGGGCTGTTTCCTGGGTCCTCTCAAAACCAGAGCCCTGTATTGTGTGGCAGAACGGGTTGTTGCCTCTGAGTCCGCTTCACGGAAACGGCCTTGGCTCCTACGAAGGAACCAAGCCTCGGCCGGTACATCGCCTGGACTGTACGGACCGCCTTTCCAGCCTCTTGAAGTTTGGTAATTATCCGTTCAGATGGATTACCAAAAAGAACCTCACCTTTAAAAGGGCCATGATGTTTTTCTGGACGTCCGGGGTGAAACCGGAGACACGGAGCCATGAGTGCCTCCAGAGGCAAACGCCTGATGCAGCTGCTCTGGCTGAAGAGTCCGTGAGTCATATGCGGTCCTCAAAACTTGGGTCCCCACGTCTGAACCTGTTCGGAGAAGCTGAAGCATCTCTCTTTCTGCTCACCGTCCGCAGTCTCGGCCGCCCTCTAGGCCCTGCTCCCACAGGGGCGTTTCTGGAACTGCACCATGTGGGTAAGGTAGTTTAGGGACCTAATGGCTAAGTCGCTGAAATGTAGGTGCGCTACCCAAACAGTCCAACTGCTTGACTCGGGTCCGTGGCAGGGTGCTCAAATGCTGCAGCCTCTGGGACCGGTCGTGTGAGGCTGTGATTACCAGGAATCAGCCAGAGGGTGCTGGACAGGTACTGGTCCCCTTGGGGCCCTGTACAACCGGGTCAGCCTTCTTCGCACCGGCCGGAGCGAATGTGGACGCTTCCACGCAGCCTTGGTGACGCCCACGAAAGTGTCCACCAAGGGTGGCACCACCACAGGCTTAGGGTCCTTTTGCCGAAGGTACTTGGCTGGGTATGACCTCTCGGGTCCAACTTCTGCTTCCCATCCCATGTTCTCCTGGATATGCCTCAAGATAGCCATGAAGGATGGATCGTCCGGGGAGACCGTGGAGTCTCATCGGGTCCGGCGAGGAAGCGAGACCAGAGACGGGATCTAGACGAGACAGGATGATCCCGCTTCCTCCGGTCGACGGTGACCAACGCCGCTCTGGACTTCTTAGGGCTGGGTGATCCAGAAGACGAAGATCTGGACGGAGGTCTCTGCTTGGAATGTCGGCCCGTGGGAGGAGTTTCAGGCTCCCTGGGGACAGAACGGCCAGCTGACCCCACAGGTGAAGGTGGGGCCGGGGCTGGAGTAGGAGGAAGAGGAGGAGGAGGGACTGGGGGTACCACGTCCTTCCTAATGGTGTCCCACCAGTAAGTAAATAAGTCCTTCACCTCGGCCAAAGACAGTCCCGACGTCGGCCGGTCGTCGGGTCCCGGCGACGGCTCCACGGGGGCCTCGGGCGGTGGCGAGGGACCCCTGGGAGACTGTTCGCGGCCGGGAACGCCCGCCTGGTCTTGCTGGGCCGAATCCTCCGTGAGGGACTCCTGTCCGACCGGCGTCGGAGGCGAAGGAACCCTCGGCTCAGGCGGCGCAGACGTCGAACCCCCCATCGACGTCCGATGCGCTGACGAGGCCGACAACGGCTCAGAGGAACGGTGGCGTACGGCCGACGGTCTGGCCGACGCCGGATCCACCGGCTTCCTCAGCGGCGCAAGGTCCAAGGTCTTCCGGGGGGGGGGACCGAGGAAGACCAGGAGTCGGGGGCCGAGGAGTGGGAGCCCGACTTGTGATGGTGGTGGCGCTCCCCTGACTTCGCCACGGCCCTCTGGGCAGAGGATGACGACGGCCTGGCGGAAGAGGCCTGAGCAGGCTTGGCGACTGGAACCGCAGCCGGGGGAAGAGACGAGGTCCTGGACGGAGACCGGTCTGACCGAGAACCGGAGCTGCGGGACTCTGAGGCCCGAACCGCGATCGGGAGGATCCCTCTGCTTCTTCTTTTCTCCGTGTCAGCGACGATTCCCCTTGAAGACAGTGCCCGGAGCTGCTCTTCCAACAAGTAAGCTTGAGGGCTTCTGCCGGCGGATCCTCGCGGACTGTTGAACCCCTGGCACAGGGAGCAGGCCTTGATGTCGTGGTCTGGGCCCAGGCACCGGACGCGACGCTGAATGCGGGTCTTCTTAAAGGGGATCTGCTTGTCGACGCAAGACTTAGATAAGTGACCGGAGGTCGAGAGACATCAGATGTCTGAATAATTTTGATTGAAGAAAATTCTTCAAGGAAATTTCAAATGACGCGCCAGACTAGAACCGTAGGGTCGAGGTACGCAGTTCCACGCGGAAAGAACTGGAGATTCTGAGGGACCGCCTTTTGTACCACGCCTGACGGAGGCGGGACCGACGTCGGGGGCGGTCCCCGCTGAAGATAGCTAGCTAGAAAGATTTCCGAGGGGTCCTGGCGCCTGACGGCTTCAGTCCTAATGGTGTAACCTGCTGCAAGAGCTGTATCTCGAAGTAAGATCCTGAGTTCCAACTCGGTGGAGAGTCGCTTCTGCTGCTGCAAGGCTCTGTTCAAGAGAAGAAAGCCTGATAAAAAGAAAAGGAATTAACAGACTGGGCAGTCGCCTAGGTCTAGGAAATGTCTCTGAATGAGAGGAATCTCTCAGAGAAAGAGATGACCCATATCGTCGCCGGATCAGACTCCCCGTAGGGGAAGAAGAAATCAGGTACTCTGTACCGTATCCCGGAGATGAGCGCCTCAAGGGCCGAGAAGGAATCTGACAATATCCCCCCTCCCCCCAAAAAGGGGGGGGGGAGGTGGTGGTGTTCAGGGTAATTTTGGCTAGGCCCTGTGCTGTAATAAAAACGCTATTGATTTTTTTTTTTTAGTCCGAGCCTAACAAGGCCTTCAGGCTGCTACTTTGAGGATTGTCTTGATACAAAAAGACGAAGATGTTCTGCATCTGAGTGCAGAAACAGCCTGAGTGTCCATACTGAAATCATGACCGGACTAACAATCACAGCTGGAGAGACGTTAACCACCTGTACCGAAGAAGCCACCGAAGAGGCAATATCACAAGGGGGCTAATTACCCCTATCAAAGGGGCGGAAGAGTCAGAGCGGCTCCCAACCATTAAATTAAAATGTTCCACAGAGTGTAACTGTCTTGACGATTGAAAAAGTCTAGACACAGAAGAGTATGGTCCACGGACGCAGTGTGAAATACTATAGTGGACCTCATTACTGAGGAACTACTGAAAGGATTTGCCATCACGGACTCTGATGATAGAGAGGACGTGTCCTCCAGTATATAAAATGAGTCGTCCGCTGAGTTACTGACCAGAAGGACAGGTAAGGACTCATCTAGATGCACTTCTACCCCAGAAGGATCTCCAAGAGAGGTCTAGGTCAAAGCCACTAGAGACTCAGCCATCAGGAAAGATGTCGAGGAGCTTGGTACCACGTAGGGAGCAGAGAAAGTGCTGAGCAGAATGAGATTCCGCTAGCAGAACGGTACAGCAGAGTTCCATAACAGAAAACCACTGGATGACACAAGATCCCACATAGACCACCACTCACTAAAATGTGTGGAAAAAAATAATCCGCAGAACAGGAGTTCATTCTGCGGTCAACATCCCGCCACAAGTTCTGTGGAAAGGAGTCAGAGAGGAAAAATGTGTCACTAATTCTGCCATACAGCACCCACTAGCACCCGTGTGGCATCAGCTCCACTCGTGGCACAGGAGGGCACCAAGCAGTGCCTATGCCAACCTGGGTGATACCCGGAGGCAGCCACGGCAGTATTCGCAGGTACTCCCATCACCCATGTAGCAATGGCACACGAGGACACCTCCAACGCCCATGACACCGATGGCACAATGGCACCCATGGCAAGAATGGCACCCGAGGGCACCAGTGGCATCCATGGACACCTGCGGTGCTACCCGCGGCACCCATGGGTGTCACCCCCGGTACCCAAGGCACCTGAAGCATCCATGGAACCCATGGGCACCCACAGAATCACCCCTGTCATTCCTGGCACCCTCGGGTGCTCGGTGCTGCCCACTGGAGCATGGTGCCACTGACGGTGCCAACCAGTGGCAGCAAAGAGAGCACCCACGGCGCCGCACAGAGTGACGGATCCGACCCACGGCACCGACTAAGGCACGGCGCCGACCAAGGCCCCGAGGCTTGGCACCACCCAGCTACAGCTCCGAGGAATGGCGCTGACCAAGGCACCGAGCCATGGCGCCGAAGGAAAATGCCAATGGAAATCCTGAGAAGGGGAGAAGGAAAAATGTGGTGCCCGTGCCGGCACCTGCATGGAAAAGGGAGGGGGGGGGTAGGCACGAGGGTGTGGACAATGGCAAAGGCACCCACAGGGCACCTCACCATACGTGGATCCAATCGACCTGGCTCTGAGGCCCAGAGGTCCTGAAATTAGGAACAGGGCCAGGAAAACTTGAAAGTCGAACCCCCTGCTCCATAGGAGCGACCCAGAGGTGAAACTGCCCACCGGAGCTCCAGAGACGACAGAGATGGAGCTCGGAGTCGAGAAAGCAGCCGTTAGGAGCGGGGCCAAGAGGAACCCACCAAAGTCGGTACGGGCCCATCGCCCCTCCCGAACAGTCCTCGTGCAGACATACCAACAGGCAACCTCGAGCGGCACCGATGATTCTTCCCTGAACAAGGAAGAGGAGCTCGAGGTCAAGCGGAGCCGGATCACCGGAACCATTATATTTGTGCTTTGAGGATTGTCCCCCCTGCTAATTAAGGGCGCGGACCGACACAGCCCCTTTGCCATAAAACTTTCAAACGAAGTCCTCCTACCGTCTAAAGACGACTCAGTTGTTGACAGGAAAGAATTTCTTTTTCTTCTTCATAATCTTCTTCTTGTTCGTAAAATAATAAATCACTACTCTGAAATATTAAAACAATAAGAGCTGTTGTCGTATAGACGAAAACTTTGACTCTGGAAGACGAGTGACATCGACATCCAAGCGCACTCAACGGCGGGAGAAAAGGAACTAAGGCGGTTGGAGGGTCGACGCCGATATAGCCTACACAGGCGCGAGCTAGTCTCGTGGTGCCGCACATGCGTGGTCCTCTCATGGCGCTGACCCTTCTGAAAACGTTAGGCTCCTGCTTGGTCCTAGCGCCTCCGGAGCTATCCCACTAGTGTGAATGAGTGATGGAGACTTAGTCCAGGAAGATAGAAGGCTCCTCCGGAGGAGTCTTAGGCCTGGGTTTGGTTGGAGAGCGTGGCTTGTCGTCCGGTCGGAACAACTTGTCTGAGTCATCCGAGGGAGGAAGAAGATTCCCTCTCTCGGCGTGGGAGAATGGACCCCTTAGGAAGCCCTCGGGGAAGCGTGTCCTGCCACACCCTGGAACCAGAAGGCTCGCCCCATGTACCTGGAGGTGGGGAGGGAGTCTGTCGTCTAGGGCATATGGAAGCCGGAACTGTCGCCGGGAGAACACTCTCCACCTCTCTGGTGAGCTGAGCCTTGGCCTCAGCCCACCAGGAGGCCAGAGTCTCCTTCAAGCTCACCGGCGGCTGAGGGGGCAGGTGGAGGAGGGGAATACGGATACCGGAGGTACTCTGTAAGGTGCGATCTACAACCCGACGGCGGTAACCTGGCGCTGGGTACTGGGGTGTCGGATACTGCGGAGCTGGGTAAGACGGCGACGGAGTAGGATACTCGGGAATGGGGGGGGGGTCTGACGGAGCAGACGGCCCAGCCGGAAGCCCAGCGGGCGGGCCTGGAGCAGAAGGCCCGGCATTGAATCAGCATCCGGGAGGGGGATGCTGCCCGCGCCGGGCTGGTGTCCAGGGGGCGCAGCAAGAACGCCAGCATCGCCAGGGATGGGGGAGATACCCAGGTGAGGCTGAGAAGACCTAGGGACTTCGGAGGGCAGCCAGGGCCGCGGGGAGCCGGAACGGCGGATGTAAGAGGGTCCGACGCCAGGTTGGCTGGACGCTCGACTTAGCAGAGTCCGGCGGCATCGGAGGAGCCGGCGTCCGACGAAGCGGACCCATCGCCTCGAGGAAGGTTGGGCGGGCGAGAAGTGGCTTGGTCAGGGCGGGTGCGGGTCGCGGCGCTGCCTCAAGGGTCGAGCGACTTATTGACCGCTCCGCAAGCGGGCGCCAGAGGGAGCGGACGGCCGCTTTACCGGAGCCGCCGAACCATTAGGCTGCACAATGACTGCTTTGTCGAGTGGAGGCTTCCAACAGCCCGGGCGGGCCTTGAGCCAGACGGAGGGCTGCGACGCCACCTTGGAAACCTCCAAGACGGCCTGGAGTACGGCGACTCCAGCTGGAGTCACGGTGGAAGAGGAGCCCCTGTCCCGATGCTTCTCCTTCTTATGATGGCCTTCGGGGGAAGTGGACGCCTGCCGGAGCTTTTTAAACTCCTTCTCCATGTAGGATATCTTCTTAAGGATATGAGCCTCCAGGGACTGCTGCCTTCGTCTGCGGGTGGCGGCGTTAAATTTAAGGCAGTGCTGGCACTTCTCCACCTGATGGTCCGGGCCCAGACAGAAGAGGCACTGGGAATGGCCGCCTGTGCGGGAGTTGCTTTAACGCAGTTGTAATTTATTTTTGTGCTCAGAGGGTGTAGGGTGACATACACCAAAAGAAAGGGTGACGATTAAGTCAAATAATATCGAAAAGCGATGGCAAATAATATTGGTAACAGAGATGACGAAAAGGAACTTTACAAGTAGGCGCTGACACGAGCCAACTGCGGAAAGAATTGAAGGAGGAAGTGCGGGGACCGCCTTTATACTGACGCCGCATGACGTCTGTCACTTGACGTGGGGGCGGTCCCCCGCCAGAGATGGCTAACTAGAAATTTTGTAGGCCGGCGTCAGTCCTATATGTAAATACCAACTGCAAGAGCCCTCTTGAAGTAAGATACAAAGTTAATTACACTAATAATGGTTAGCTAAATTCCATGAAATAGTAATGTCAAACTAGAGTGCAATTTGAAAGCAAAAGTGGTAGTTTTGGTCACCAATGAGGAAAACAAAAGCTTAACGCTTCAACTCTATGAAACAAGAAACAGAGGCAATTGGGGCTGGCAGCACTGTATACACTTTGCCAGCACTGCCATGCTTTTCGGATAGGCACGGACGGCACCGAACCCAAAAGTCCAGGTTCACACAGGGTCCTTAAGCTTCTGGTCCCAAGACCAAACAGCGGAATTCTATGAAGAAGGCAGATTCTTTTCAGATCTGGTCTCCACTGGTCAGACCCGCACTCAGCATCAGGAAGTGGATGGGTGCCGCCCACATTACACTGGCAAAGCTGAGGCACCTAACATTGTGCTGTATGTGGGAGATGTATGGTAACATGGCTGGCCCCAGCTATGAAGTCTCCCATAAGGTCCTGACATCCCTGGCTTACAGTCAAATATGTGTGGTTCTAGGGCGGAGACATCTTCTTAATATAAACTTTTGCCCCAACCCTTTACCCTGTAATTTCCTAACCCTGTTATTTCAGCTGTGCAGTGTCATGAGTGTGTAGAATTCTGTACCTCCCGAATTGCTGGTGAAGATGTAATAAAGGATCCTGTAGGCTGTAAACTCGCCAACATTTCCAGGAAGGTTCTCAGCATACAGGGACTTGAGCTGTGCCTGACACTGGTTAAATTCTTCATGGTCACCCTGTAGAAAACAAAATATTACAATCAACATGAGAAATAAAGTTACATACAGTACTTACCATAACTGTTGATCTTCCTGATGGGAGCCACAACTTTTTTTGGAAGGCTGCTGGCACAAGTAGGCCTCGCATGTGTCACCACACATGCCCACTGATACATAGTGGCACCAGCCACCAACCAACTCAGTACCTTTTTTCCCCTACCGAAGAGGTGACTAACATGAACCTATGAACTTAACCAAAGGGCATAAGATAGTCTTGGTGGCCCGTGTACGAAGGGCCACCAAACCCAGTAAAAACAAGTTACCCATTTGTAGCTGTGATTCTAGGAGTGATCTATGATTCACATCCACACCATGGCAGCTCCACCAAAGTGATGATTCATCAGTACGTCTTTAAGCTAAGCTCCTCTCAGCACCCCCACAGTATATCCTCTGGCTCCACCTCGTGACGTTAGCTCTTGCACGCATGAAGCAGGGATCCATGTGCTATTTGCAAAGGGAGGTTGGATGAGTGGTGTGGATGTGAACCACATACCACTCCTAAAGTACAGTTATGTAAAAACTTATCGTAACAGTAGATCTTCGAGAAGCGTATCTTACAGTAGGTCGTTACTTTTGGGAGTTTCCAGCAGAGGTCGCTGTGACACGGCAGCTCTTCTAGCAGTTTTGTACCAAGGACTGCCCACACATGACATCTTCTTCCTGCTTCCTAAGTAAGTGAGGGTGGTCCTTGGTATCCTCAGTTTCCCTGCCGGATTCAGCTCGCCGAGCGGAAACCGAGGTACCAAGGAGTCCCAACCCAAGTTACTGGACCAGAATTTGCTCTCTTAGAGAAGGAGGGGGACGCAAGGGTGGGATTGCACCTACTGCAAGAGACACTCCTCGAAGATCTACTGTTACGGTTAGTTTCTACGTAACTGCACTATCTCTTGCAGTAGGTCATTACTTTTGGGAGAATCCCAAGCAGTTGCGTCTGTGTGGGAGGACAATTATGATAGGAGACCTTGTAGGACTGCACCGCCAAAGGCCGCCCTATGTCATGAGGCAATACCTAGATTTTAATGCCTTGTGAAAGTATGGATTGTGAACCAGGTAGCTGCACTGCAGATATCCGAAATGGAGGCTCCTTTAAAGCAAGCTGCAGTAGTGGCCATAGCTCTAGTTGAATGGGCTTAGACAGGTCCCGGTAAAGTCGTCTTGTACTTTTTGTAACAGAAGGTAATACAATTTGCCAACCAGGAAGAAAGGGTTCCTTTAGCAACCGGAAGCCCTTCTCTGCCAGAGGCAAAGGTGATGAATAATTGAGATGTTTTCCTAATCTATTGTCTACGATTAGTGTAACAGCATAGTATACGAAGGACATCTAAAGTATATAAGAGATGTTCACCGTGATTGGAGTACGCAGGGTAGTAGACCAGAAGCTCCGAGGACTGATTTAAAGTATGTTCAGAGACTACTTTAGGAAGGAAGGAGGGGTTGGTAAGAAGGACCACCCTGTCCTTGTAGAAAATCAAGTAGGGTTCCCTGCACGTGAGAGCATGAAGCACGGAAATATGGTGAGCTGAGGTGATAGCCACTAGAAATAACGTCTTCCATGAAAGGAAACGGAGGTCACAAGTGGCCGCTGGCTCGAATGGCTTGAGGGTCAATTTTTCTATCATAAAAATGAGATCCCATGGAGAAGTGGGTCTTCTGATAGGAGGCTTAATATGCATCATTTCTCTCAAAAACATCTTGGCTAAATGATGTTGGTACAGTAGTCTGCCATCTAAAGGTTCATGAAATGCTGAGATGGCAGCCAGGTGGACTTTGAAGGAAGAGTAACTTAAATCTGGCTCCGATAATGAGGCCAGGTAGTCTAAAACCTTCATCAGTGGACAGGAGTAAGGGTCCAGTGAGCGAGAGGCAGACCATATGGAAAAGCGTTTCCATTTGGAATTATATGATCTTTCTTTGAGAGGGTTCCTTCAATAGGTCATCACATATAGGACAAGCGCCACCTGGCATCTGGCTGCACGGCAGACTTTTTCAAACAATACCTGACGGGGGACCGTCCACCCGTCACATGACCGATGTCAGCGTGACGCTATATAGTGGACAGTCCCCACGCCCGCCTTCCAGTTCTTTCTTGCCGTTGCCTCGTGTCAGTCACATTGCAGACTTCCCAAACGATCGTCATTGAAAGAGCTTTTTTCTCGGTTTTCACTGTTTTTTCTTCAAGTTTTTGAATTTTCTTCTATGTCTACACCGAAGAAGTGTTCCTCCTGTGGCACGCAAATTCCACATAAGGATGGCCATGTGAAGTGTGTGATCTGCTTAGGCCCAGCCCACTCAGTTTCTTCTTGCCCGGACTGCCAGCCTTTTAAATCAGGCCACACGTAAAAGGAGGGAGCAGGCTCTGGAGGCCCATCTTTTTGAAGACCTGGCTGGCATCTTTAGAAGAGCAGATGGAGTGGATCCAATCTTCTTCTTCGTCTCCTTCCAAAAAAGAACAGAGGAAAGAGAAACATAGGGAGCGGGAGCACTCTGCGAAGGGGTCCCAGACCGAGGCCTCTCGGCCCTCGACCAGTAAGGCTTCTTTCCCAGCTGCCACCTAAGGCCAAGACTGCTCTGGATGGTAAGATGGACAAATCCTCCTTTGCAGGAAAGTCGGCGAACCGCGCCCGCCGTTAAGTCGGCCCCCGGCTCCTCCAGTGACCGCCCGGCCGCTGGTAAGTAGGCTCCCCAGGCTTCAGGGACCTGCACAGTAACAGCCATTAAGTCGGCAGGGGGCTCCTCCCGCCCATCTCCGTCTGGTCAGACGCCCATTCCTGGCGGGCACTCAAGATGTGGCTCTCGCGTCGGGGCCTAGTGGAGCTCAACCCGACATCCGGCAGAGCCCCAGGAGACTGCCCCTCTCCCCCCTTCCACTTTGCCAGTAGTTTCCCCTGTTCAGGGCCCTACCGCGGGCGTCGACAGTGCAGAACCACTGGATGTCGACCACTCATCTGCGTCCGTTTCACACTCAACTGAAGGGGTCGCAAGGAAGGAGGCTCCCCCTCAGCCATCTGTCCCTAGTCCGGAGGCCTCATACCTTTCTGGTGGGATTACCCGACCCGACATCTGTCCCGTCGAGATCCCTCCATCAGATCCGGCAATGATTCCTCCAACGCCGAACCCCCCCTGACGACAGTCTGAGCCTTGGCCCAGCCGTCTGCCCCAGCCTTCAGTTCCAGTGCCAGATGCAGTCCCTCCATTGGGTCTCCTCTGCCCGGCTCAGATGCCTGACCCCGTTCCAGCGCCGGATCGGGTGGTGCCCGTCCCGATGACGGTGGCCCTGATGCCAGCTCCCCCAACGCAGGACCTGCCGCTGATTTATATGACGGCGGGCCCTACATGGGTTCCCCTCTGTCAGAACCCCTGATGTTGGGCCTCCACTACTACCAGGACTGTCTCACAATACCCCTTGGGGTATCAGTGGCTAAAGTGCAAACCACCCTCCTACCCTCTCGCTCTGCCTGTCCGCTAGGGGAGGAGAGTGGCATAGGGGTCGGTCTGAGGGGGTAGTGGGTGCCTGGGCCCTAAGCATTTGGGGCTACTTGGGGCCCTGGGAACCTTGGGGGCAGGATGCCCGCGCCTCTTGAATCCCTTGTGCCAGAAGATGGGATTCTTTGTCAGGTGGAGACGAGCTCAGATGTTTCGGGTTAGCTGTCTGGCCGTGAGCGGCGCCAATCAAGACCGAATCAGCTCAAGGGTGAGAATCTGTAAAGTCAACACCCTTGGGAGCCGGATATAGCCTGTTCTACTTCCAAGGAAGTGGGGCTAAAGCCGACGGCTGCTTCCAAATAGTGGAAACAAGATTGGCATGAGGCTCAATCCAGGGTGGAACCAAGGTGGGAGTTGTCACGGACAGATCCAGATGCTCAGCGACTTTCTTATGCTGGGGATCCGCCTTCAAGGAATGCTACTTATGAACCTCCTGGATTTTGTGCAGCAACACCGTAAAAGAAGGATCCTCCGAGGGACTTGGAGGAGTCCTTGGCCCGGGCTTAGACTGAGAGCGGGCTGCCGTCCGCCCGAACAACCGTCAAGAGTCATCTGAGGAGGAAGATGATGATGATAAGGAAGACTCCCTCTCCTGGCATGGGGAAGGAACAGACCTCTTGGGAAGCCCTCGGGGAAGCGTGTCCTGCCCCGCCCTGGAACCAGATGGTTTGGCCCTGGTGTCCGGAGGGAGTCTGTCATCACAGACATACGGGAACGGAACAGGCACCATCATTGGGAGACAACTCTTCACCTCTCTGGTGAACTGAGCCTTGGCTTCAGCCCACCAGGAGGCCAGTCTCCTTCAAGTCCACCGGCGGCTGAGGGGGCGGTGGAGGTGAAGAAGGAGGGGGATAGAGGTATGGATTATACCCATAAGGTGTGCATCCATAACCCAACGGCGGGAAGCCCGGAGTCTGGTATTGAGGCACCGGGTACTGCGGCGTCGGATACTGCGGAGCCGGGTAAGACGGCCTGGCCGGAGGGCCCATGGGCGGGTCTGGAGCAGAAGGCCCAGTGGGCGGAGGTCTCTCGCGCTGGAGTGGCATCCGGAGCGGATGTCGCCGGTGGGTCGGCAAGACCGGCGCTGGGGCTGGCGTCCGGGGAGCAGACGTCAGGGCGGTCAGCCCAGTGGGCGGAAGTTCTGACGGGGGCTCAGCAGGAACCTCGGCATCACCCAAGGATGGAGGGGAAAATCCCCAGGGTCAGGCTGAGGAGACCCAGGGTCCCTGGAAGGCAGCGAAGGCTGAGGGGAGCCAGGAACGGCAGACGTGGGAGGGTCTGGCGTCGGCTCAGCCGCCGTGCGGAAGTTGGGCAAGCAGACATCAGACTTATCTGTGAGGTCTGGGCGGACACCGGAGGAGCCAACGTCCAACTTACCAGACCAGTCGCCTGAGGCAGGTTGTGAAGGAGGGGCAGCCTGGTTGGGTGGAAGAGGGGCTGTGCACCGCCCCAAGGGGTCAGGCGACTTATCGACCATCTTTGTGCGGGCGTCGGAGGAGCACGTCCGGTTAACCAGAGCTGCTCGAACCAGTAGGCCGCACAGTGGCGGCTTTACCGGGAGCGGAAGTCTCCAATAGCCCGGAGGCGCACGAGCCAGACGGGCGGGCAGACGCCACCTTGGAACTCTCCAAGGCGCGCTATGGATCGGGTCCCGGGGAGATAGACGGACGGAAGGATGTTACCTGAGGCACGGTGACTCCTGAAGAAGATACGGTGATGAGGAGCCCTGTCCCGTGCTTCTCCTTGTCTTTTTTTCATGCGATGGCCTTCAGGAGAAGGGGACACCTGCTGGAGCTATTTTAACTCCTTTTCCATGGAGGACATTTTCTTCTTTAAAATATGGACCTCCAGGGACTGCTGCCACCGTCTGCAGGTGGCCGCGTTGAATTTAAGGCAGTGCTGGCACTTCTCCACCTGATGATCTGGGCCTAGACAGAAGAGGCACTGGGAATGGCCGTCCTTGAGCGGGAGTTGGGCGCCACACAAGTCACACTTGGAGGATGTAGGGGACGACACACACAGACGAATACCTGACAAAAATTTAAAAAATCGAAAATAACTCTGCAAAAACTACCGACGATGGAGGCTGATGAGCGTAGAACTTTACCGCGAGGCTCTGACATGAGCCAACAGAGGGAAAGAACTGGAAGGCGGGCGTGGGGGACTGCCCCTTTATACTGACGTTGGTCACCTGACGTGGGGGTGGTCCTCCGCCAGAGACTGCTAGCTAGAAATTTTTTCATGGGGTCCTGATGCCTGCCGGCATCAGCCCTGTATGTAATTACCTACTGCAAAAGCCCTCTCGAAGTAAGATCTTGTATTTTCCTAATAATTGTTTCCTGTACTGTTTTCAATTTGCTTTATTTAATGCTCTGTATATTAAGCCTTCTTTTATTCTGGTTATTTATGTACATACTAAAAGAATGACAGCAGAATCCCGGAAATGAAGAGTAACAATTATCAGTGCAATTCTGGAATTTCATGTCTTGAAAAATGAAAATTACGTACCTACCGTAATTCCTGATCTTCTCTTGTATCTTCACCATTCATTACTTCCTGGGTGTTAGCAGGGCGCACCCATGCGGAGCTTTTTTTTTTAAGTTTGCCCCTGCGGGCCCCTCGAGGGTGACGCCATGCGCCATGCGCGAGGGCGTAAGTAGCGAACGACTCTCCTCCAACTCAAGTTCTGTGAGCTGGAGAGGCAAAAGTGAGAGCAGAGATATGCATATGCTGAGCAAGATAGCCGAGGGATAGCAAAGCAAGGAAGAATGAACTGAAAAGGAATAAGCCGATAGAGGAAGGACAGAGGAGATAAAAGTATCCCTAGCCTAGGGACTGCAGGGCCTCCTTACCTGGGCGACTCTAGGAGGAGAGATAAAGTAAGGAGATGAGAAAATAGAAGAAGAAGACGAAAGAGAAGAGAGAGATGGGATGTTGAAGGGACCAGAATGCCCAACGAGCATAGTTAGCTTAGAGCTGAAGGCTCGACTAAGAGGGAAGCAAGAATCCCCGGAGATAGAGCTGAAGAGAAAGTTCACCAAACCCGCTAGACAGACTCTGGAGGGCATAGTCCTTATCCTCAACATGCCATTGTTGAGTGATACCCCTCGGGTTCCTGGGTCATGACAGGCCTAGAATTTGAGGACACCCGAGGAGGGAAAGGAACCCCAGGCAGCAGGAGAGTGCTGCCTGGGACTTAGAAAGGAAAATGTAAGCCTTCAGGCGTTTTAAGCATAGAAATGGGACTCAGTCAGACTGGCCAAGGCTTAGGCTGGCCGGATTGGATATGGTCAGCACAGCTCTTCTGTAAAAATTGTCCAGGAGGACACTTAAAAGGAGAAACCAATATGCAAACTAGCTTAGAAGGGAGATTACCTTCTCATTTCCCTCTTGTTTGTTTTTCCTTTTTTTTTTTACAGAAGAAATTTGAGGTTGGTTGCATGACCCAAAACCAAGATGCCTATAGCAGTCGAAAAGAGTTCCTCAGCACTTTTACCAATTTTTTTTTAAAAGAAAAAGGAACAGACGTGTCTGCCTCTGCTCTGCAGGGCAAGAATGGGGGGTGTTGATTCCAGGGCAATATCTGGAACACGGGATTGCAGGATCAACTGAATAGCCTGAACCAGGCCAAAACCCCAGAGATATCTTGTCAGGATAACGGCAAGAGATAGTTGTGCAGTCTGATCGCCAATGCAATCCACTTAGATGGCCCTACTAATCTTAGAGTAATTAATTTTCTGAAAATTAGAACCCCCACCCCACCCATAAAAGAAGGATTTTTTTTTTTTGAAAATTAAGCAATTTTCCTAGTTTTTGAGAAAAAATTTTTTTTTTTTTGCAGAGAGAGGAAGGAGACGGGAGTGGTGAGAAGCCAAGGAAGAGGCCACTGAGGGATGAGGAGTGGAGAGAATGAATGGTGAAGATACAAGAGAAGATCAGGAATTACGGTAGGTACGTAATTTTCATATCTTCCTTGTCAATCTTCACCATTCATTACTCCTGGGTGAGGTGCAAGCTCCTCTTCCCTGGAGGGAAGAGGTATACCTGAGGAACAAGACCCCAGCCTTCTGCTGGTGAGAGAAACAGAAGAGAAGACCCTGGCTTATTCAGAAAGCCCAAGTGGGAGAAGAGCTAGGGAGGTGCCTCCCAAGACGAGGGAGATTTGAGGGAGCCCCTGTAAAAGTCTCCTAGCTCCGAAGAGAAAAGACGGTCCTCGGAAGGCGGAGCGAATCACCCACGCCGGGCCAGGGGTGACAACCTGAAAGACGGCTATGCCGTCCTGGCCTGATGCAGATCGCTGTCCTCACGAAGCCTGAAGCCACCTCACTACGCCATAAGATGCCATTGCTTGGTGTCTTGACAGCTCCAGGCCTACCGCGGAGAGGGCAACGGTTTGTCTGGTTTGCTCTGTCAGGCATAGATGCCAGCAGCTGGGACATCATCGACCACAAATGCCGGTTATAGGCAGCGTGGTGAGCCTGATGTGATGCAATACATGCACTTTGCATCGAGAAGAAGAGAACACTCTTCGCCCAACGGCTCGAACTGGAGAGTCCGAACTGTGGGCGGTCGCAGCCAGGCAACCGGCGCCCAGAAGGAGTATCCAGGTATACCAAACCTGAGGATGGGTTGGGAAGGGAACCTAGAGACTAGAGGGGCACATACCACACTGGCAGTCCGCGGGTGGAAGAAGCGGAGGAACTGCCAGACCGGATAGACGCCCTGGAAGGGGATAGGCCAGGAAGGTACCACCAGATGCTGGGCACTGAATTCACCAAGGAATTCACTGCCTCCTGCTCGCGTATTGTCTCTCCGAACATAGGAATCCGGAGATCCTCACCATCCTCGAGAGGAAACGCTGATATTCTGTGAAATCAGCATCGAGGACAGATGAGTAGGGTTCTCTCCTCAGGAGGAGGGAGACGAGATGATGGGGAGCTGAATGCTCAGAGGATTCCTGCGGCGGTGGGGAGAGTCGAAAGACCCGCTCATGCATGTATCTAACATATGAGGGGAAGGCCGCTGCAGAACCTCTGAACTGCTCCCAGGATAACGGACCCGTAGGACAGACATGGCCCGGGAGCGGGGGTGGTGAAGGCAGAGAGATGGGAGAGGGGCACCTCCAAGGAGGCAACTGCTTCGCGCAGGGCTCTGAATCCGGGAAAGGAGCCCTTGTAGTAGAGGGATCCTGGATATCAAACCAGGCCGCAGAACGGAACTCTGGGGAAGGAGCCTGGAAGAGCCCTGGGGAGAAACTCCCGCGACGCCGGGACTGCATGGATCCAGAAGGGCAGTCCGCGACAAACGCCGCGAGGACACCCTAGAACCCTGGGGAGGGACGGGCCTCTGCACTACGGCCCTGGCCACCCCCGAGGTGGCTAAAGACTACTGGGCAGCAGGCCGCCTGCCCTCAACCCCTCGGATTCGAGAGGGCCTCCTCCTCGACTGCAACGCCCCCGCCCTAGAGGAGGCAACAGCACCCCGGGGTAGCCACCGAGCCTCCAGAGAGGGGAGCTCCTCCGTCACTTCCCACGCCTGCCCTCCGGACTCTCGGCCACCCCCAGCCGAGGAACCCTAGGAGACGACGGGGGGGACAGAGGAGGCCCGCTGCGCTCCTGGTACCCCTAGCCACCGAGGACCCAGATCCCAAGAATGGGGTGCCAGGATGGGTCCACATCTGAGTCATCGCCCTCCGAGGACGACGAGACCAGCAGGACCTCGATGCTGGCCACCTTAGGTCCCCGAGGCCGCGAACGCCCCGCACTGCGGGCGATTTGACTCGCCTCCCACGCTGGGTAGCAGGAAGGCCTACCTCACACCCCCAGCGGCTCACAGGCCCGGCACCGCCTGGGAAGGGGGAAACGGCGCTACCGGGCAGCGCCGGTGGAGGCGGAGCGGCACTGCCGACGGCGCCAGCGAGGTCCACCGGACTGCGAACGGCGCCGAGGCTGAAGCGCGCCGCCCAATCACCGGGCGCCCGATGCAGCCCTGCAGATTTCCGGATAGGGACGCCCTGAAGCAGCCACAGATGCAGCAGTATGGCGGGTAGAATGAGCCTTTTATCCTCTGGGAGGCCTCCATGCCCGCCAACTTATAGCAGAGATCTATGCTAGAGATGACCCACCTGCCTATCGCCTGCTTGGCTGCAGGTCTGCCAGGTGCGCTTCAGCGTAGGTGACAAACAGCTGGGCGTAACCTTCCCCGACTTCAGCCGTAGGCGCCTTATAGTAGCGAGCCGCCTCTAGGGTCCAAAGAATGGAGCCTATATTCGGCCTCCGAAGTGTGATTGGGGTAGAACACCGGCAGAGTCAACACCTGGTTAAGGTGAAACTCCGACACCACCTTCGGAAGGAATTTCGGGTGGGGGCGCAGGACAACCTTGTCCCTGTGGAAGACCATGTAAGGAGACTCGATGGAAAGCGCCTGGAGCTCTCCCATCCTTCTGGCTGATGCAATAGCCACCAAGAAGGCAGTCTTCCACGACAGGTGAGAGAGATCACACCTGTGCATTGGTTCGAATCGATGCGGCCATGAGCTTTGCAATCACTACAGTAGATCCCACAGGAGGTGGAGGTTCTCGTGCCGAGGGGAAATGTGATCAAGGCCTTTAAAAAGCGCGGACCACCTTTTCCTGTGTGACATCGACTGCTTCCGCCGCGCCCGTAAGCCGGAGATGGCTGCCAGGTGCACCCTTAGTCGTCGACCTGAGCCGTAGCTGAGAAAGGGACCATAAATAGTCCAAAATGCTGCTAAGGAACAGGAGGAAGGGTCCAGGCCCTTGCTCCTGACACCAAATGGAAAACCTTTCCATTTGAAGGCATAGCATTTCTGGTCGACTACGGACGCCTAACTACATTGAGGACCCTCGCTGAAAGACCAAGGCCTGGAACTCTAGCCAGGAACCAGGCCAGGTGCAGGATTGAAGGTCCGGATGGAACACCTTCCCTGACTGACTGAAAGCAGGTCCGCAGCTGGAAGCTGCCTTGGGAGCCTGGAACTGAGGCGGAGGAGATCTGGATACCAGCATTGGCGGGGCCAGTCTGGAGCTACCAGAATCACCTACGCCTTGTCCCTCCTCGCCTTGAGAAGCACCTTCTGGATCAAGGGAAATGGGGGAAAGGCGTAGAAGAGGCCCGGGGTCCATGGCCTCGAAAAGGCATCCGCCTGCAGCGAGCCCTGCTGAGGGGGGGCATGGAACAGCCTCAGCTTCGCGTTCTCCCTGAGGCAAACAGATCCACCTGAGGTGTGCCCACTGGGAGAACAGATCTTGTACTACCTCGGCAGGAGAGACCACTGGATACAGCCCCTATCCGGCTTAGGGCATCGGCCAGGGTGTTGGAGGCCCTGCCATGAATGGCTAGGAGATCCGCCCAGGCTGCGCAAAGTGACCAAATGAGAGCTTCCTTGCACAAGGGCATGGAGGCGCGTCCGCCTGGCGGTTTAGGTAGTACATGGTCGTGGTATTGTCCGGTCTGGACCGAACCACTTGACCCCGTAGAAACGGAGCTAAGGCGGTGAGAGCTAGCGGATCAGCTGGAGCTCCAGCAGGTTGATATAGCATCGGGACTCCTCGGGACCAGAGGCCATGCGCCTGTGCTCCCTCAGATGGGCACCCCAACCCATCGAGAGGGAGTCGGTCGATCAGAGAGACCGTGAGGCTCGGGCGGACAAACAGGATGTCCTCCTGCAGATGAGCTGGAACGATCCACCACTGGAAAGCGCTCCACATCCCCTGGGTCACCGCCACTAGCTGGTCCAATGGATCGCAGCTGAGACCACTGGCTGGCCAGTCCCACTGAAGGGGCGATGTTCCAGCGGCCCAATGGACCACGCTGGTGCAGGTCGCCATGAGACCAGGAGCGCGAGGAAGTCCGGAGCAGGCGAACTGCCCAACCAGAAATGATCGGGCAAAGGAGGAAAGAACCTCGGCCCTGTCCGCCGAGCCGTGGCTCTGGCTCGAAGAGTCAAGCTCTGCCCCGATGAAGAGAATCACCTGCTTTGGTTCGAGTTCCGACTTGGCCTCGTTGATGAGGAGGCCGATTTGAGAGCAAACCTGGAGGGCCAGATCTCTGGACCGCTCCACCTCCTGTCTGAAGGGGGCTGCTATCAGCCAATCCACTCCAGGGCCGAAGAGGTCGGTCCCCAGGAAGGGGAAATCCGCCAATTTGTGCTGGGTATCCGCTGTGAAGGTGGATATCCTCAGCCATGCCCGATGGCGCATAGCCACTGCGGCCACGACTGACCTGGCGCATGAGTCTCCAATGTCCAAAGCAGTCTGAAGTTGCTGCTTTGCCACTGCCCTGCCCTGGTCCCGCGACCTGCCTAACTGTAGTCTGCAGGTCAGCCGAGGATGAGGGACCACCTCGCCAAGGGAGACCAACAGGGCATGGGAGAAATGTGCCATAAGCACGGCTGAGCTGGCCTGACGGCGGCCAAGGAGGCGAGCGAGACTTTTCTCACGCATAGTCCAATTCTCTTGGCCCTTGTCGGGAGGTTGGTCCATCGCCCCCAGTATTCCGCAGCTGAAAACGCTGTCGGTAACTAACCCTCGGCTTGAGGGATGTTCCCGAAACTGATAGGGAACTGTGGGACCGATACTTCCTGGCCATCCTGGCTGCACAGGCAGGAAGGGGCTGCTAGAGCCCATAATGGCCTCACAGAGGGCCTGAGGGAATTCTTTGGTCCATTTCGTGAGATATCCTCTTGGATGGGCTCGGGCTGGTCCCGTGGACTCGAGATGAGCCTACAAACAGAAAGGACGAAGGGCTGTCGCCCAGCGACTGACCTCCAGAGGACTACAAGTCCACTCGCCTGGAGAAAAGGGGAGGAATCATCGGTCGCTCGGAAGAGTCCGCAAAGAGCTACTCGGCCTGGAGCCACCTCCACCGGCCGAGGGCGATCGGGAGTAGGTGACTGACAGCCTGTGGGTAAACCCTGAGCCGACCGGAGTTCTTGGTCGGAGCCCCAAACAACGGCTGTGTGAGGCGGAGGTTCCACCATAATCGTTGGAGCAGCTGGTTTCGCTGAGCAACAGGCCTGAAACAAGGCGCCTGGTTGAGCGTAGGGTTGCTCGCCGCGTGACAGCCTACTAATGGCCAGGGAAGGCGACGCCTGTTGGCTTGTTCCCCGCCAGCAGAAGCTGTTGCTACATGAGGTCCTGGCGTCGAAGCCTCTCTCTCCGAGGTAGGAGGACGGCGGCGCGTTGCTTGCCGCGATGCCAGACTGAGACCGCTTTTATGGTGGTGGGATCGGCTGGACCGCCAAGAAGTCCGAGTGAGGTGCAGGGAAGGAGCGGGGAAACCCGCTTCTCCTCTCGCTCGAACACCTAAGGCCCGGAACCGGAGGCACTGGCAAGTCCACGGGATCCTCAACCGCCACCGGGAGAGGGATTGCTTCCAGTTGACAACCCGCCCAACAGGTCGAGAAAATCTCGATCGCGCCGACAGAGTCTCGGACAACTGACCTGACGGGGACACCGTGAAGCCAGTGGCGCAAGTCAAGGATCGACCAAATCGATGGTCGACCACTGGGAGGGATCTCCTCCCGCTTCCCAGAAGAACATCGACGGACAGACATACCTTTGTCCTTTTGGACCAAGAGGAAGGTCCCGAAGATGAAGGTCCCTCTCCCTTGGTGGAGAGAGAGAGACAGACAAAGCTCCTTAAAGGAAGCAGAATATGAGGATATGGAAAATTAAATACGGCTCCTTGCACATGAGAGCATGAAGCTCGGAAACTCTCGTTGCTGACGTGACAGCAACTAAAAGTAACGTTTTCCACGACAGAAAACGCAGCTCGCAATCTGCAGCAGATTCAAAGGAAGGAAGCGTGAGTTGTTCCAGGTCAAAGAGTAAGCCCCAAGGAGGAACGGGATCTTTGATGGGTGGCCTAAGGTGTAACACCCCTCTCAGGAAGTCTCGGGAGGCATCAAACTGTGCCATGTGCGCTGTGTCCTACCGGGAAGTGGTAGGCAGAGATCGACTGAGAGGTACTTAATGGAGGAGTAGGCAGACCCGAATGGAATAGGGAAAGCAGGTATTCCAGCACCCTTTTTACTAGGCATTATGAAGGGAAAGGCCGTGCTTGCGTCTACAAGCAAAACGGCGCCACTTCATGGCGTAATGCTGCATGCGTTGCTCGGGCTTTCTGGCCAGCGAAAAGACTCACTGAACCTCTTATGTGACCTCGTGTCGCAGATAGCTATGTCTTTGGAGCCAGGCATGCAGGTTCAGTGAGCCTAAGTCCGGGTGGACTAGTGAACCCTCCTCCTGAGACAATAGATGGGAGCTGAAAGGCAACGGAACTGGAGGTTCCCGGGACAACTGAGTCAGCATGGGGAACCAGATCTGCCTGGGCCAGAAAGGCGCTACCAGGATCATTGTTGCGTGCTCCCTGCGCAGTTTGAGAAGAACTCTCTGGATCAACGGGAAGTGAGGGAGGGAAAGCGTAGAGGAATCTGTCCGCCCAGTTGAGGGACAACGCGTCTCGCCAGAAAACACCAGGCCCTGGATCTAGCGAGCAAAAACTGGGCAGTTTTGCGTTGGATGGGGAAGCGAATAAGTCCATCTCTGGAGTGCCCCATCGAAGAAACAGATCCTCTGCTACCTCCTGAAGAAGTTCCCACTGTGGACTTCTGGCCTGGGAACGACTCGGGCTGCCTGTATGTGTTGTCCACTCCGGGAACGTGAACTGCAATCAGGCTTGCGCCGTGTCGGATTATTCCAATCCCACACTCTCAGCTTCCCTGCAAAGGGGTAAGAGGTGCCTCCTGTTTGTTGAGGTAATACATCACCGCTGGTTGTCTGTCTGAAGCAGAAGAGTACCGACAGGATTTCTGAACTGAAAGGCCTGCAGGGCTTAAAGGACCCGCCCCATCTCCAGCACGCTGATGTGGAGGTGGGTCACCTGAGGGTCCATGTTTCTCGGGACTTCACCCGCTCAGGTGTGTTCCCACCCCAGCCCTGAGGCTCTGTGGAGAGGATTGCCTTTGGGGACGGCGCGTAAACGGACACCCACAGAAAGTGTCCCTGGTCTAGCCACTCATTGCCAGTCTCGAATCACGCGTCGTGATTCTGACCGGATGCTGCATGTGGTCTTGCCTTTGGTCCCACTGCACCTTGAGCATCCACTGAGTTACCCGCATGTGGAGCCTTGCCAAAGGGACGGTTGGAATGGCCTCAGCCATGTGTCCGAGCAAGCGAAGGACCAACCTGGTGGGGACAGTCTTCATCGCCGAGAGATCCCTGATGAGGGATCTGATGTGTTCCGCTCTTTTGCCGGGAAGAAAGGCCTTCCCTTGGACGGTGTCCACAACTACGTCTATGAACTGCAGCTTCTGGAACGGTACAAGGAGAGACTTCTCGTAGTTGATAAGAATGCCCAGAGATTGGAACAGATCCTGTGTGCTCTGAGGCGGCCATGAGAAGCCAGTCGTCCAGGTACGGGAACACGTAGTTGCCCTGTCTCCTCAGAGACGCTGCCACGACTGCCATACACTTGGTAAAGACCCTGGGTGCCGAAGACAGTCCAAACGGGAGAGCCTGGAACTGAAAGTGGTGGCCAAGAAACTCGGGCTTAGGAACCTCCTGTGCTTTGAGCTACTGGGATGTGCAGGTAGCGCCTGCATGTCCAGGGACACTAAGAAGGCGCCTTTTCCAGCATGGGAATGAGTCCTTGGAGGGTCACCATGCGAAAACGTTTGTAGGCGACCGACATGTTGAGGTCGCTGAGGTCCAAGATTGGACGGAGGTCCCCTGTTTTCTTCGGAACCAGAAAGAAGTGGGAATAGTATCCAGATCCTATCTGGTTCTCTGGGACATACTCCACCGCTTCCCTTTGCAGGAGCGCGAGTACCTCTTGCCTGATGAGTGATCTGTGCTGACCCGAGTAACGGGAGAGCAGAGGAGGCCTTGTGGGTGGCTTGTCCACGAATTCTATAAAGTGGCCTCTTTCGACCAACTGAAGAACCCACCTGTCGGTGGTTATGGACTACCACCCTGGCAGGTGGTCCGCAATCCGGCCCCCGACCTTGGTGTCCCATTGATCCTGAGGGGCGGGGGTCGGAAGGGAGTTATGCTGTGGCAGCTGAGGGTCCAGCGGGCTGGACCGGCTTAGCTGGTCGCTGGCTTCGGCCCGCGGACGACTTCCCTTGGGCTCTGCAGGAGAAGGAGCCCCTCTGTTGTGGGCCGGCGGGGGACTGCTGTCTCTGCATCCAGCCTCGAACACGGCTTTGGTTCCTACGAAAGGAACTAAGCTTGGGTCTGTACACGGCTTAGAAAGACCGCACCGCTTTCCCGGCCTCTTGAAGTTTGGTGAGAACCTTCTGTGAGAACTCACCAAAAAGAACTTCTCCATGAAACGAGGCGTCCAGGATGTTCTTCTGGACGTCCAGGGTGAATCCGGAGACACGGAGCCATGAGTGTCTCCGGAGCATACGCCTGAAGCTGCCGCTCTGGCCGAGGAGTCCTCGGATTCATACGCGGCTCGCAGCACCTGGGTTCCCACATCCAACCCTGTGCGAAGGAGCTGTAGCAACTCTTCCTTCTGCTCACCTTCTGGCATCTTTTCCGCCAGATCCAGTCCCTGCTCCCACAAGGCGTTCTGGAACTGTACCATGTGGGTTAAGTAGTTGAGGGATCTGATGGCGCAGGTAGCGGATGCGTGACGGGCTTCGCCCATAGCGCCCAGCTGCTTGGACTCTGGGTCCGTGGCAGGAGCTCAAATGTTGCGCCTCTGGGACCGGTCATGAGAGGCTGTAATGACCAGAGAATCGGCCAGAGGGAGTGATGCAGTACTGGTCCTCCCTAGGCCTTTGTAAGGCGGGTCAGCTTTTCGCATCGCCGAAGTAGTGCGGATTTGCTCACGCTGCCTGGTGACGCTCCACGAATGTGTCCACCAAGGGTGGCACCGCCACAGGCTTTGGATCTTTTTGCCGAAGATATCTGGCAAGGCGTAATCTCTCAGGGTCTAGTTCCTCTGCGTCCCAGCCCACGTTGTCCTGGATATGCCTCATAATCTCTGAGAACGATGGGTCATCCGGAGGAGATCTTGGAAGCTCACGTGGGTCCGGAGAAGGGACGCTCATCGCAGAGGGGGATCTGGATCAGTCCGATCCCGTGTCCTCCGTCGAAGGCGAATGACGGCATCTTCTAAGTCTCTTTGGGCTGGGTGACCCTGAAGAGGATCTGGACGGAGGTCTCCTTTTTTCTGGTCTACCCCTAGGAGGATCTGTAGGCTCCTTGGGGGAATGTACTCGGCCCACGGCCCTGGGTGGAGTAGGGGGCGCGGGGGCCGATGGAGTCGCAGGTGGAGGAGGAGGAAGAGGAGGTGTGGGAACCACATCCCTTTTTATGGTATCCCACCAATAGGTGAACAACTCCTTGACCTCGGATATGCTGAGGCCCGACGACGGACCGGGCGCCGATGGCTGGTCGTCGGGTTCCGGTGTCTGCTCCCCAGGGGTCTCAGGTTGCAGAGAGGATTCCTGGGGGGTGCGACAGGACCGGGTTCGCCCGTCTGGTCCTCGGGCTGGTCAGCTCCTCCTCCGTGATTGCCTCTTGACCGACGTCGGTGGGAGGCGTAGGGGTTCTCCTCTCTGTAGGTGCAGACGTCGGTCCCCCGGCCAGCGTCCGTGGTGGCGAAGGCCTAACCGGCGACGGGCATCTGGCGATCGTCAGTTCTCGAGACCGGTGGTGCTTGGCCGACATCGGGTGGGCCGGCGTCGGATCCGATGATCTCTTAAGTGAAGTCAGCTCTTTGGTCTTCCGCTGGGGAGGAGGAGGCAAAGAGAATGACCTGGCGTCGGGCTCCAAATGGCAGGAACCGGACTTGTAGTGATGACGGGTCCCCCTCACCGACAGGGCCTTGGAAGCCAGAGAAGAGGAGGGCTCAAGTGTCTTGGCCTGAGGAAGAGAGGAGGAACCCAAGGAGTCTTCACCGCTGCAGAGGGAGGCTGAGAGCGGGCCCGGAAGGGAGCGGCCAGACCGGAGCCGGAGCTACTGAAGTCAGAGGCCCTAGACGGGACTTGGATCTCACCTTCCCCTATGCTTCTCAAGGTGCCTCCGGGCCTTGTCAGAGGATTCCCCTTGGAGGCTGCGCCCATGGCTTTAATCTTTTCCTCGAGCAGGAACGCCTGTAGGGCCTTCTACGAACGGATCCGGTCTGGCTATTGAACCCCTGGCAGAAGGAACAGGCCCGGGTGTTGTGGTCTGGGCCTAGGCACCGGACGCAGGCCGAATGCGGGTCTTTAAACGGGATTTGCTTCCCGCAGGCACACTTGGATGGATGGCCTTCCACGGAGGTTGGAGAGGACATCAGACAGCAACTATGCAGAAGAAACAAACTTTTTTCCTAACGAAGAACTTAACCGGGCGTCGTGCGCTAGAAACGAGCCGAAGGGTCGAGACATGCAAGTCGACGGCGGGAAAGAACTGGGGAATCTGGCTGGACCGCCTCCTTATGTACTACGTCTGACGTCGGAGGTGAGACCAACGTCTGAGGCGGTCCCCGCTGAAGACTGCTAGCTTGAAGATGTCCGTGGGGTCCCGACGCCTGCCAGCTTCAGTCCTAATGGTGTTACCTGCTGCAAGAGCTGTATCTCGAAGTAAGATCTGGGGATTCCAGGGGACCACCTCCTTTTGTACTACACCTGACGTCTGGGGCGGACCGACGCTGAGTGGTCCCCGCTGAATACTGCTAGGTAGAAAATTTCTCAGGGTCCTACGCCGCCGAGCCTAGTCTTAATGGTGTAACCTGCTGCAAGAGCTGCTTCTCGAAGTAAGATCCAAACATGACCGGATGGAACACCAAAAACCAAAAACAGCACTTGGCGTCGATGAGAAATAAACAGGAAAGATCTTACCAGTCAGCACTGAGGACGGAGCAGCAGAACTAGGACTGTAGTAAACTAACAGATGGACTAGGCCGCAGAAATAATGGCGTACTATGAGAAGTCATGCTCACTCGATGGCTGGAGAAGCAGAACTGGGGCTGATGAGGTCATGATGGTTCCTGTCCAACCAACGAGCGCCACGTACGGGCCGGCCTCAAGAGCGGCGTTGTCCTCGACGACTCCCATTAAAATTAAAAAAAAGAAAAAGGCTCCTGCGGGGTACTGATCCCGCTCACTACCCACCAGTGATGAATGGTGAAGATCAACACAGACAAGATCCTGTGTTCCAGGCACCATTCCCATACTCTCATTGTCTCCATGCAGAGAGAGCAATAGTGTGCTCCTCCTTGCTAGCTGATAATGTCCATGACAGGCTTGCTGTCCAGAATTGGACAGTAACTGAGAGATACTGTTAAATTTGCTAAAAGAAAATAAAACTACACTGCCCTAATGCAGAATGTCAAATATGGCAGACAAGCTTATTAACGCATGTGCAACCTCCACCAAGATGGCCAGTGACCAGTTAAAGAGCAGAATATGCCTCTCAAGACAGCCTATTTGGGAATGCGCAGCCTTGGGCACTAAACATACCAGACAGCCCTTGGACACACTCTTACACCCCGGTCCTGCAATGTATTCGATAGGAGACAAGGTAAAAACAAGCCCTACCAGGCATCTGAAGCAGTGTGTACGTTAAAGCAGCCCTGCCAGGCACTGCAGCCCTGAGTTTCAACCTGAGATAGTCACTGCTATTCTGCAGCAAACTGATGAAAGACTATCTTCCTGTGCTGCTGCAGCTGAAGACTGTCGGCAACTTATACCAATTTTCCCAAATCTGTAACTTCTGTTTCATATCACTTAATTTGTACTGCAATTACTTACCGTACTTTGCATCTTTTGTACCCATTTTCCTTTCACCTTGTATGTGCCATCTTTATGGCCTGTGCTGTACCTGAAAATGGTCTCTGGGATTAGTACACCCACCCAATTAATAATTAAATCAATAATACATAAACTTTGAAGAAGATGCATACAAATAAAAAAAAAAATAGCCACCTGCTGAGGGAAAGGTATCCCTGCAGAGCAGGTACCTGCCTACCAGTTAGGACAGACTGTAAACATTGAGGTGGTATGGGAAGAAAAAATTATTCACCTTAGTAATGTTGTTTCTTCTAATGGAGTCTTGCTATATTATGACAGTAGCAGTTTGATCCAGCTCTAGAACTGCTCCGGAGGTGAAATGGTTAAAACCATTCCAAACTAGAATTTTGGCCAAGAGCTCTAAGAAGCAGCTCTATCTGTGTTATTTCAAACCTGAACTGTCAGATCTTTACGAGCCAAAACTCACTAAGGTCTGTGTGGAAGCTGTAACCTACACTAGCCAAATGGCTACCTAAATAATAACAACCATTGATGGTCCCAACACCCAAGACTCAAGTCAGGGGACCAGAAATACTAACACAATTCTAATAATATGAGAATAAAACATAAGTATAACAGAACACACACACACACACACACCCCCAAAGCCCCAAAAGGGAACAAAAATGCTAACAGGGCATAAAAGGTGCTCACACCAAGTTGCCCGCACCCCACCCAAGTAGAGGTTCTGAGAGGGGCAGGTTGGGGGGGAGGTCATAATATAGCAAGACTCCATTAGAAGAAACAACATTACTAAGGTGAGTAATTTTTCTACAAACAACATGAAGTCTTGCTATATTATGACAGTAGCAGAATACACAGCAGTACCTCCATGGAGGTGGGCAGAACCTACTTAGGAATAGGCTCTGAAGAACAGCTGTGCTAAACCGAGCATCTCTCCTGGCCTGGACATCCAGGGAGTAATGCTTGGTAAAGTGGTACCGCTTTCCAAGTAGCAGCCTGGCAAATCTCTAATATAGGGATGTCTCTGGCAGCAGCTAAGATTTAGCTAAAACTCTGGTAGAATGAGCCCTCAAACCAGGGGGAACTCTGCCCAGTTTCTGATAGCAAAATTGGATACAAGAGACAATCCACCTGGCAACTGATCTCTTAGTGGCAGGTCTGCCTTTCCAACTTCACCACAGGTAAGGAAAAGTTGGAGGATTCAACCTGTGACCTTTGGTACCTTTATATAGTAACTAAGAGCTCTCTTAACATCCAGGCTGTGCAACCTCCTCTAACCAGACGAGGAGTGATCAGTGAAAAATACTGGAAGGGAGATAGATTGATTAAGATGGAAATCTGAAACCACCTTAGGCAAAAACTTCCCATTAGTCCTAAGGACTACCTTATCCCTGTGGAAAGAAATAAAGTCAGTGCTACTGACAAGGCTTGCAGCTCACTTATGGCCTGGCAGAAGTGATAGCCACTAGAAAACAGTTTTCCAAGTTAGGTACTTAAGCTCTGGAGAAGACAGAGGTTCAAAAGGGGTCTGTATTAACTGGCAATGCAAACATTCAGGTCCCACAGGGGCCGTTCTCTAAAGGGTGGATTAGTATGGAGTAATCCCTTAAAAACTTGGAAAACACAGGATGAGAGGAAAGAGGAGATGACTTTCCTGCTGACACAAAAGCAGATACAGCTGCCAAATGAACTCTCAGGGTAGCTGGTCTGAGACCCAAGGAATTAAGATGTACCATGTAATCCAACAGTGGGCAAATCAGCAGATTCTGGGGAAATATTTTCCTCAAGACCAAATGGAAAACCTTTTCCATTTAGAACTAAAAGTAGCCCTAGTGTAAGGCTTTCTGGAAGCCTTTAGGATTTCAAGAACACCCTGAGAGAGGTGTAAATCAGCAAACTCTAACTCCTCAAGAGCCAGGCCTTGAGGTTGAGGGATTTGAGGTCCGGATACCAAACCCTTCCCTGGGCACAAGTCAACAGGTTGTGATTCCTGGGGAGGCAAAGGGGAAGATGGATTGCCAGTGACAGAAGGAGTGGGTACCAGGGCTGCCTGGCCCAATCCGGGGCAATCAGAATCACCCTGCAAGGCTGAGATCTGATTTTGACTAATACTTTCAATAGGAGAGGGTAGGGAGGGAAAGCATAGAGAAACTTTCCCTCCCAATCCAGAAGAAGGGCATCCAGGGTAACTGAGCCCAGCACTGGAGGCCTGCAACAGAACAGAGGAAGTCTGTGATTGTCTGGGGCTGCAAAAAGATCTATCTGAGGGGTGCCCCATCTGGCAAAGACTATCCCCAGCACTTGAGGATCCAGGGACCGTTCGTGATGGCCCTGGGAAATCCTGCTGAGAGCAACCGCTAGGACATTGTCCTTCCCTGGAAGATGAACTGCTATGAGGGAAGTGTTCAGGGAACAGGCCAGAGACCACAACTTCATTGCCTCGGCACAAGGCCAAGACAGAGTGCCCCCTGCTTGTTGATGTACCACATTGTTGTGGTGTTGTCTGTTCTGACTTGTATCACCTTGTCGTGGACAGATGCAGAAAATGCTTGAAGAGCTAAAAAGACAGCTCTGAGTTCCAGCAAATTGATGTGGAGCAGAGATTCCTGGGGGGACCACACTCCCTGAGTGGAAAGGTCGCCCATGTGGGCTCCCCAACCCAGAAGGGAAGCATCTGTAGTGAGAGTCAAGTCGTGAGTAGGGGAAATGAAGAGGACCCCCAATCTTAAATTGCTCTGATCCTGCCACCAGTGGAGGGCTAGGATCAAGGTTCGAGTCACTGGGACCAACATGGAAAGGGGGTCTCTTCTCTGAGACCAATAGGTTCTCAAGTGAAACTGAATGTCTCATCTGAAATCTTGCTCCCTGCACAACAGCTGTGGATGCAGCCATGTGCCCCAGGAGCTGCACAAAGTGTCTTGCTGGTCGAGAGACCTGCAGAGTGAAGGAGGAGGCCAGAGCCACTAAATTCCTTACCCTTTCTAAGGGAAGAAAGGCTCTGGCTAGCTTTGTGTCCAATTCTGCCCCTATAAAGGTGAGTACCTGGACTGGTTCCAGAACCGACTTTGGTAGATTTAGCAGAAAGCCCAGGGAGGTGAGAAGCTGCTGGGTGACCTGCAGGTGAGATTTTACCTGTTCTGGGGACTGACCTACAATGAGCCAGTCGTCTAGATAGGGGAAAACAGCAATCCTTTGCCTCCTTAAGTGAGCCACTGCCACTGCTAGACACTTTGTGAATACCCTTGGGGCAGAGGTAAGGCCGAAGGGCATTGCTCTGAACTGGTAATGACCTGAGGGCAGTTCGAATCTGAGGTACTTTCGATGGGAGCTTCTGATTAGGACATGGAAATAGGCATCCTTGAGGTCCAGGGAGGCTAGCCAGTCCCCTGGCCTTAGGGAGGGTAAAATCATTGCCAGAGTTACCATTTTGAACTTTGGTTTCAAAAGATGCTTGTTCAGATATCTGAGATCTAATATGGGCCGCCATTCTCCTGTCTTTTTTGGGGTAAGGAAGTATCTGGAATACAGACCCCTGCCCTGGTGCAGGGGAGGAACCCTTTCTACTGCTCTGAGAGCTAACAGGGATGAGACCTCTGCTTCCAGAGCGGGGTCTCTGAAGCACTTGTAGGTAGAAAAGTCTGCTTCTCAACTTGGGAAACTTTTGAAGCTGAGAACCAGACCCTGGCTTACTACTTCCAGAACCCACTTGTCTGAGGTTAAAGAAGCCCATCTCTGACTGAAGTAAGCCAGCCTGCCCCCTACCAGTACAGGAGAATGCCCTGGGCACCCCATCAGGGTGCCTGCTTAGCAGGAGCTTTAGGCTGGGGAGTGGGAGCAAGTCTGCCCACCCCTCGCCTGCCTCTGCCTCTGAAGAAGTCCCTCTGAGCACAGGCAGAGGAGGCCTGAGTCTGATAAAAAGGCCTGTGAAAAGGCCTCACCCTCCCCCTGGGGGTATGCCTTTGAGGAGTGGCTTGCCGCCTCCTCAGCCTGGGCACTCTTGTAAGTAGTCCTATATTCATCCATCTTTTTCATGTAGTTCTCTGTCTGCTCCCCCAAACAGAGAATTTCCCACCACAGGAAAATCCATAGCCTTAGTCTGGGTATCCTGACGGACTAGTACATCTGAGCCAGGCCAACCTATGAAAAGCTACAGATGTGGCCATGACCTAGAGGAAACATCATTAACATCCACAGCAGCATGAAACTGAACCTTAGAAGCCTCAATGCCATCAGCAGCCACCTGTTCTAGTTCACTAGCCAGCTGGCCATGGGCTTGCAGCTAATTGCATTACAGTATCCCATCTAGATTTCTGATACCTAGCTACATAAGCCATATAATTTGCTTGCCTGAGTCCCAGAGAGGCTGCCATATACTGCTTTTTTTCCATGGCATCAATCTTCCTGGAATCCTTGTCAGGAGGATGTGAAGTCAGGGGAATATTAGCTTTATCACAGGCTGCAGCCTGAACTACCCCAACATGACTGCATTGCTGAGAAAGGAATTCTGTATCAGGACCTGACAATGTGTACCTTCTGTCCATCTTTTTATCTACAGGAGGCACAGAATTAGGAGCTTTTAAAATTTTTATTGTTTACTTCCTAAAAGACTTATGTAAAGGAATAGACAATCTCCTAGACTCTGGAATATCCATCATTTCTACAAAATCAGGCTCCTCTTGCTCATCCACAGCTTCTTCTAAGGGAAGCTGAAGGGTTCAACAACTTTTGTAAAACATAAAATGAGATGGGGACTCAGACAGCATAGGGGAGATTCTAAAGGTCTGTCTGAGAGATGTCCGTTCAATGGGCACACCCAGACCTTCCCAGCCACATTCATACTGTTCATAATCATCCTCCCCTCCTCTGGTTCATAAAATTCCTCAATATCATATTCCTGAACCACTGAGACCGGACGAACCGACTTTATTGCCAGATAGTGGCGGTTCGGATGGACCCTGAGACAGTGACTGGACAATTTGTATGGTTTTGTTACCTCTCGCAGTTGGAGAAGGGTTTTGACTCAGACCTGCTGATTTTCTTGTTTTCTTTACTGGAAGTGGTTCCTCAGAACCAGCTTTTCTTTGCCCGAGGAGGGTCTCGCCTGTTCAGAGGAGACTCTCCGTTCGGTTGGCACCAACCGGGCTGCTGCCATCCGGTCAGCGGACTTTTGGCTTCTCCCCCTGGAGCCTGCCCAATCTTTTTCCAGGGTGGCTGCAGGGAAATTCTGCATATCTGGCAGTCTGACTGGAGGTGGTCAAACCTCAGACACAAACACATGTGATGTGTGGGTCAGCCTTGGCAAAGACTTCCCACAAACATCACAGTGTTGAAACCCAGTGGGCCGGTTTTTCTTTTGGGTTTCTCAGACATAATGCCAGCCTAACCAGAAAACTTGCCTTTAACGGCAGTGCCAGACAAGACACCCTTATCGGTTCCTAACCGTGTCACGGGTATTGGAAAAAAACGTAATAAATCCGTTTTTTTTAGAACCGATAAGACCCGGGAGCCGCACTCTAAAATGTTAATTTTTAGTTTTAAATGAGTTTTAAACCCAGCTGATCGGTTCAAAACCGAACCGATAACTTACAAGTTCCACACAGACAAAAACCTTTAATTTACTTACGGTTACCACAGATAGAGCTTGAACCGAACGGTTTTACGGTTAAAATAAAATTATTCTTGGTTGAATCCAACCGAGAAAACACTTTTTAAACCGAGAAATGAACCGAGCAGTAGCAGAAATCTCCAGAGCGACTGTTCACTGAGGCAGAGTAAAGAATCTGACAGTTCAGGTTTGAAATAACACAGATAGAGCTGCTTCTTAGAGCTCGTGGCCAAAATTCTATTTTGGAATGGTTTTAACCATTTCACCTCCGGAGCAGTTCTAGAGCTGGATCAAACTGCTACTGTCATAATATAGCAAGACTTCATGTTGTTTGAAAGGGTGTTTCCGGACTTCTCTCAGACTGTTACAATCTGTCCCAGCTAGGAGGGAGGGCAGCCCATAACTGACTATCCATAAGAGCTGACATAATTAAGGTTAAACTTAGCTAGCAGTAATGAACAGCAATCTGGACATCTGATCTCTTCAGCGAAGCAATAAACGCCAAGAAAAAATGCAAGAGGAAGGGGCGTTAATGAGAAATTAACATGGAGGACATGTTTCTGCCTCGATCCTTCCCGCTGGAGTTAAATTCAGTTAAAAAAGTGACAAATCGTGCACATCTATGGACGGCTTGATATTTAAGTGGTGCAGCAACTCAATATGGATGAATATCTCTCGTCTGGTCCCGGCAGAAGCCAACAGGCGGCCGGTAAAACAGTAAAGAAAGGAGCGGCCTGTACACCAACTGAAAGCCAGCAAATCATTTGTCTGTCGCAGGTGTGAGCGCTTTGGGGTGCGAGCCAATGGGCCAAGTGTTGGCGGCGTTGGAACCTCGGCTCTGTAAGTTAGAGACCCGCACAGACAGACTACAGGAGGTCCTCACACAACAGGCTGCCCAAGGGACGAGGATTACAGAGGTAGAGGGCATTTGTCACGGGTGGAAGATGAGATACAGGGGGTACCTGAGCAAATCCTGACCCTCCAAAAAGAGCTGGAAGACATGAAAGAAGCGGCAGATTATCAAGAGAACTATTACCGTCGTCTCAACCTACATCTACGAGGGTTGCCGGAGGGATTAGAAGGGGGAAATGCCCTAGATTTCTGTGCAGAGGCTCTCCCTAAGCTCAAGGGTTTAGAACTTAAACATGGCAAGCTGAAGTTGGAGTGAGCATATCGGACCGTCATGCCTAGGCCTTTGGTGGGGCAGTCATCCCGCCAAGTAATTATGCGTTTCCATAATTACCAGGATCGGAAGAGTGTGCTCTGGACCTTTCGGGAGAAGGGGCCGGTGTTGTATGAAGGGCACTGACTTTTCCTAGCGCAGGACTACTCCCTGAGGCTCCTAAATAAACCCCAAAAATGTAATGAATCAATGGCTTTACTCAGATCTCTGAACATACTAACATACTAAAATGCCAGCAGAATAGGCCTAACGGTCTTTCGTGTCTGCTCGTTTGGTCAGCCCCCACCCCGGGGGCTGACCTTGCTTTCCCCCTCGCCTTCTCTGGCTTCTCCCTTCCCAGTTCCGGATATTCTTGCTGCACTGGATTCTGCTTCCAGAACCCTTCCCCTGTACCTGTCCCACCCCCTCTTGAACCCCTCCACTGTCTCTGCCTCCACCAGCCCCTAGGCAGTGCATTCCATGGCTCCACCACCCTCTCAGTGAAGTAGCACCTCCTCCTTTCTCCCTGAATCTCTCCCCCAGCTTCCACCCATGCCCTCTAGTGGCCCCCTCCTCCTTCCTTCAAGCACCCTGACTGTTCCTCCCTATTTACTCTCTTCATGTACCTGAAGACCTCTATCATGTCCTCCCGGTCCCTTCTCTCTTCCAATGTGTACATATTTAGCTCTTCAAGCCTCTCCTCATAGGTCCTGTCCCCCAAGCCCCAAATCATTTTGGTTGCCCTCCTCTGGACCCTCTCCAGGAGGTTAATGGCTGTTGGTTAACTAGGATCTGCGGCCTATCCTGTAGGTACGAAAATGGGCAGACTAGATGGGCCTAGCGGTCCTTATCTGCCGTCAAAGTCTATGTAATGTCCCTCTTTAAGTGTGGCCTCCAAAACTGCACACAGTACTCAAGGTGCGGCCTCACCAAGCAGTTATACAGAGGGAGTATCACTCCCCTCCTTCTGGAGGTGATCCCCCTAGCGATGCATCCCAGCATCCTGTTGGCCTTGGCTGCTGCCCTCCTACAAGTCTCAGAGTTGTTCATCTTGACATCGACCCCCAGGTCCCTCTCAGCCATCGAGACTTGTAGCATTTCCACCAGGGTGTACACTTGGCCTGGGTTTCTGGCCCCCAGGTGGAGTACCTTGCACTTCCCTGCATTGAACCTCAGCTTCCACTTTCTAGACCATCTTTCCAGAGCCTCCAGGTCCCCCTGTAGGGCCACCCTCCCCTCCTCCCCATCCACCACCGCCCCCAGTTTCGAGTCATCTGCAAAGAGACTCATCTCACTCCTGATTCCTGTCCTTATGTCAGATACGTAGGCGTTGAACAGAAGGGGCCCGAGGACTGATCCCTGTGGGACCCCAATAATGACCCTCCTTGAGGATGAGGCTATCCCACCAACTACACCCCTGGGTCCGGTCCTGGAGCCAATTGCCTATCCATCTGATCATCTGGTTCCCCACCCCCATTTCTCCCAGCTTATCCAACAGGCCCACATGAGGAACAGAGTCAAATGCCTTGCTAAAGTCTAGAAAGAGGACGTCCACTGGTCTACCCAAGTCCAAGGCACTTGTCACCCAGTCATAGAACTCCACAAGGTTTGTCTGACATGATTTCCCCAGGATGAATCCATGCTGTCTCATCGTCCAGGCACCCTGACTTATCCAGGTCCCCCCTCAGCCTCTCCTTGACAATGCCCTCCATCACCTTGCCCACCACCGATGTCAGGCTGACAGGCCTGTAGCTCCCTGCCACCTCCCTTGATCCCCCTTGATAGGCACCATGCGCCACCTTCCAGTCTTGAGGCACCCACCCTGTCCTCAGAGATGGTGAAGCTCCGCCAGGGTTTCATTAGGCATCCGCAAGTTCCTTCAGCACTCTGGGATGTAATTTATCCGGCCCCGTGCTTTCTCCGTCTTAAGGGAGCTGAGGCATCCTCACTCTCTCTGCTGTGATTTCCACTTGGTACCTCTTCTCCCTGCTTAGCCCTCCCCCACCTGCCAGTGATGCCTCCCCCTCTCCCCAGACCCGCCGATCGGTAAGGGTCCCCCCCTCATCAGTATCTCTGTCTCCTCCCATGTATGATGCAGCACCCCCATTTTCCTTGGTGAAAACTGAGGTGAAGTATACTCATTTAGTACCTCAGCCTGCTCCCCCGGGTCTTTTGCCCATCTCTCCCCCGATTTAATCCTACTAATCTGCCCCTTCACCCTTCGTTTTTCCCCAATGTATCTAAAGAACCACTTGTTCCCTCTCCTAATTTCCCTGGCCAGGTTCTGCTCCTTCCTTGCCTTAGCCGCCCTCACCACTTTAGTGGCCCTTCTAGCCATCAGCTCGTACTCCCCTCGATCCCTTTCACTTCTTGAGCACTTGAACTGCTTATGGGCTGCTTTCTTTCCCCGCCTCACCTCCTGGACCTCCCTGGTCCAACAGCAGGGTTTTTGGGCCCTACCGCATTTTCGTCTTACTCTTGCACAGGTGCTGGTAGCATCCTGCACCCCTCTCCTGATGATTTCCCACCACTATCAGCGTCCATGTCTGACCCAATCCATCCAAATACTCCTTAGGATCCTTCCCATTTCCTTAAAATCCAGCCCCCCTGAAGTCGGTTACTTCGTCTTTGTGCAGCCTTCTACCCTCCTAGGTCCAGGCAGAACCAGACCGTGGCATGGTCACTCCCACCAATGGGTCCCTTACCTCCAGGCCCCAATCTGGTCACTGTCTGCCAGGACCACATCCAGTACCCGCGCCTCCCTGGTCGGTTCCCTCACCTGCTGAGTTAGGAATGCGTCTTGAAAGACATCCAACAACCTCTGTTCCCTGGTCACAGAGGATGTCATAGTCTCCCAGTCTGTTCCTGGCATGTTTAAGTCCCCCAACACCACCACCGTTCCTCTGCCCAGTCTGCAATGCCTCCCAACATCTGCCACCAGACTGTCCTCCAGCTCCTCTGCCAGGGTTGAACATTTTTTATTATACCCTGCGATTCTCAAGGTGAAGCATGAGAGGGCCACCTACACATTTTGGGAGGCGGATAAAGTGATGAAATTAGTGGAACGCCTACGCCAGGAAATTGGATCAATACTAGAAAGGTCACCAGGTTGAGACTGCCAAGTTTCTCAATTTCTAATTGTTTGGAGCTTTTTGTAGAAAATGGAACATAAGGGAAAAGGGTTGAACTGGGTGCTGTGATCTACTGCCCTTTGTTAGCAAGAAGAATGTTTTTCCCCAGATATTGGAAATGGTCTGGCGCGCTCCCATCCCGCTCTCCAGTCGCAGGAGGAGCAGGGCCCAGGTGGAGGAATGGGAGAGGGAGACAGCATGGAACACCAGGATAATCGTATTAACACTTGAAATATCACAGGGACAAGGGACATGGGCTGGTGCCAATGACTAAGGGGAAGAGAGGGAGGGACTATTGTATATTATGTATTAGAGAGGAATAAAATAGGGAGAAAATGTATATGCTATATAGCAGTGGGAAAGTGGAGGAGAATGGAAAAGGATATTCAAGTGGAGTCTGGAAATAAAAACATAAAAGTATTGTATGCGATCTCTTAGTAAGCCAGGAGTTGTTTAATAGGGGGAGAGCTTACTTTGCTGGCGGGGGCAGAGGAAGTTAAACATGGACCCAAGGATTGAATTAAAAGGGGCAATGGCAATGCATACTCTGGGGGGGAGACGCAACCGCCTGAGAAGGGGGTTTATTTTTTGTTCATGGTATTTAAGCATGAGAGGGGATAATGCCAGGGAAGAGAGAATGGCAGCAAAGCCTAAACGGGAGAGTTTTAAAGGGCATCAGTCGAGTTATGGAGACTGGAGGATTTTGGGGGAAGAGATATGTTGAGTCCGAGTGTTTGTACAGTTGAGGGGGGATACAGTTAAATGTTATCTACATGTTATGTATACCGTTATTGTTGTGTTAAAGTTCTTTTATTGCATACATACATACAAAAATCAGCAGTGTGCCAAGTAAGAAGTTTGGAAGAGTCCTGCTGGGAAGATAGGTGCATGCACCACTCTGGAAAACAAGATGAGAGTTCGAGAAGAGAAGAGGGGATAGGTAACTACTGAATTAATGGCTAGCAGACAAGACCTTGTGGTGTGCTCTAGGAATGTCAGAGGGATAGCGACCCCTGTGAAGCGGACTAAACTCCTTACGGCTATCAGGAGGCAAGGGATTCAGGTGGCTCTGCTGCAGGAAACGCATTTAACCGCAGCAGAAAGTACAGTTAAGTAAGAACTTACCGTAACAGTAGATCTTCGAGAACAGCTCTTGCAGCAGGTTACACCATTAGGACTGAAGCCGGCAGGCGTCAGGACCCCACGGAAATCTTCTAGCTAGCAGTCTTCAGCGGGGACCACCTCCGACGTCGGTCCCGCCCTCGACGTCAGGCGTAGTACATAAGGAGGCGGTCCCGCCAGAATCCCCAGTTCTCCCGCCGGAGACTCCCGGCCGCTGGATGACATCAGAAGGGGAGACAGAGGATCTGCCATCAAAAGAAAAAGAAGAAAGAGCGTTAGCTCCTGCCAAGGCCTGGTAGGCCATACCTCCTCCAAGGGGGAATGGTGGGCGGGAAGGTACCTGCTGCAAGAGCTGTTCTCGAAGATCTACTGTTACGGTAAGCTCTTACGTAACTGTACTATCTTACTTCGAGATACAGCTCTTGCAGCAGGTTACACCATTAGGACCGATTCTCAAGCAATAGCGCCTCTAAGCATTCTGGGAGGAGGCAAATAGGAGAGATCTTGAGCAAGTCCTGACTCTAGGACAGGAAACCCTGTAGAATGGCAAGGCTGAAACCGGCTCTCCGCCATGAGGTAAAATCCAGGCTATAGTGCCTAATAAATGTGTGCGCTGAGCTGCAAGTAGCAGCAGCACAAATGGCTGAGGTGGAGACATAGCGCACTGCTGCAAAGGAGGTAGCCACTCCCCTTGTCGACTGTGCCTGGAAGGGGCTTCTGTTTACTGTTGTAACAAAAGGAAATACACTGGACAAGCCAGCGAGAAAGAGTCTGCTTTGAGACTTCTTGGCCCAGCATCCTCTCAGCGAAGGATACAAACAGATGCTCCGACGAGCAGAGCTGTTTAGTCCTGTTCAGGTAGTACCTTAAGGAGCGGTGAACATCCAGGGTGTGAAGCAATGCCTCTACTCTATTAGAGTACTTGGGAAAGTACACAGGCAGATCAATGTCCTGGTTAAGAGTAAGGGCAGAGACCACCTTAGGCAGGAATTTAGGATTCGTCCTCAAAGAGACACTGTCCTGGTGGAAAATTAAATAAGGTTCCTTACACATGAGAGCATGAAGCTCGGAAATTCTCCTTGCTGATGTGACAGCAACTAAAAATAACATTTTCCATGACAGAAAACGTAGCTCGCAATCTGCGGCAGGTTCAAAGGGGGGAAGCGTGAGCTGTTCCAGGACGAAGAGTAGGTCCCAAGGAGGGACGGGATCCTTGATGGGTGGCCTAAGGTGTAACACCCCTCTCAGGGAGTCCCGAGAGGCCTCGAGTTGTGCCACTGTGCGCTGACCTACCGGGAAGTGGTAGGCCGAAATCGCACAGAGGTGAACTTTAATAGAGGAGTAGGCGAGACCCGAGTGGAAGAGGGAAAGTAGGTATTCTAGAACCGATTTCACTGGGCATTCTAAAGGGGAGAGGCCAGAGGCCACGTGCCTGAGACCACAGGCAAAATCGGCACCATTTCGTTGCATGCGTTGCCGGCTTTCTGGCAGCGGACAGAACTTCCGCCACCTCTTCCGAGACCCCGTGTCGCATAATGGCTATGTCTCGAGGAGCCAGGCATGCAGATTCAGTGCGCGTAGTAAGTCCAGGTGGACTAGTGAACCCTCCTCTTGAGACAGTAGATGGGAGCTGAAAGGCAACGGAACTGGGGCTCCCGGGACAATTGCGTCAGCAAGGGGAACCAGATCTGCCTGGGCCAGAAAGGCGCTACCAGGATCATTGTTGCGTGCTCCCTGCGTAGTTTGAGAAGAACTCTCTGGATCAACGGGAAGGAAGGGAAAGCGTAGATGAATCTGTCCGCCCAGGAGAGGGACAAAGCGTCTCGCCAGAAAACACCAGGCCCTGGATCTAGCGAGCAAAAATTGGGCAGATTTGCATTGGATGGGGAAGCGAACAAGTCCAACTCTGGAGTGCCCCATCGAAGAAACAGATCCTCTGCTACCTCTTGAAGGAGTTCCCATTCGTGGACTCTGGCCTGGGAACGACTCAGGCCATCTGCGATTGTGTTGTCCACGCCTGGAACATGAACTGCAATCAGGCTCGCACCGTGACGGATTACCCAATCCCACACTCTAACAGCTTCCCTGCAAAGGGGTTAAGAGTGTGCGCCTTCTTGTTTGCTGAGGTAATGCATCACCGCCGTATTGTCTGTCTGAAGCAGAAGAGTACTCGACGGGATTTCTGACTGAAAAGCCTGCAGGGCATAAAGGACCGCCCTCATATCCAGCACGTTGATGTGGAGGTGAGCTTCCTGAGGGGTCTACGCTCCCTGGGACCTCACCCCGTTCAGGTGTGCTCCCCACCCCAGCCCTGAGGCATCTGTGGAGAGGATTACCTCCGGGGACGGCGCTGTAAACGGGACACCCGCAGAGAGTGTCCCTGGGTCTAGCCACCATTGCCAGTCTCGAATCACGGCGTTCGTGATTCTGACCGGATGCTGCATGTGGTCTTGCCTTTGGTCCCACTGCACTTTGAGCATCCACTGAGTTACCCGCATGTGGAGCCTTGCCAAACGGACGATTGGAATGGCCGCTGCCATGTGTCCGAGCAGGCGAAGGACCAACCTGGCGGGGACAGTCTTCTTCGCTGAGAGATCCCTGATGAGGGAGCTGATGTGTTCCGCTCTTTCCTCGGGAAGAAAGGCTTTCCCTTGGACGGTGTCCAGAACTGCGCCTATGAACTGCAGCTTCTGGGACGGTACGAGGAGGGACTTCTCGTAGTTGATAAGAATGCCCAGAGACTGGAACAGATGAAAAAATTACTCACCTTAGTAATGTTGTTTCTTCTAATGGAGTCTTGCTATATTATGACATATGCAGTGAGTCCCAACCTTCGAACTGCTCCGGAGGTGAAAGAGTTAACTTTCCATGCCAGGCATGGAACGCTGAGCTCGAGCTCGGTTAAAACTCTGTCTGTTGTTCTTCAAACTCAAACCGTCAGATCTTTACGAGCTAAACTCACTGAGGTCCTATGTGGAAGCTGTAAACCTACACTAGCCAACTGGCTACTAAACATAAGAACACATTTTTTGGTCCCAAAACAAAGACTCAAGTCAGGAGACCCAAAAAATGAAAAACACAACACCAAGTCACCCCAAAAAGGAGGGGGTGAAAACAACAAGGTGGGCATCTACTAAGTGCCAACACTGCACTGCCCACCCACATCCCAAAAGAAAAAATTACTCACCTTAGTAATGTTGTTTCTTCTAATGGAGTCTTGCTATATTATAGACATTAGCAGTTTGATCCAGCTCTAGAACTGCCCCGGAGTGAAATGGTTAAAACCATTCCTAAGTAGAATTTTGGCACGAGAGTAGCTCTATCTGTGTCATTTCAAACTTGAACTGTCAGATCTTTACGAGCCAAACTCACTAAGGTCTGTGTGGAAGCTGTAACCTACACTAGCCAAATGGCTACCTAAACAATAACAACCATTGATGGTCCCAACACCCAAGACTCAAGTCAGGGGACCAGAAATACTAACACCATTCTAATAATATGAAAATGGAAAATAAGTATAATAAAACACACACACACACACATACACACCCCAAAGTCCCAAAGGGGACAAATGCTAAAAGAAATCAAGTAGTGCCCACACTAAGTTGCCCGCACCCCACCAAGAAGAGGTTCTGAGAGGGCAGGTTGGGGAGGTTCTATAATACAAGCAAGACTCCATTAGAAGAAACAACATTACTAAGGTGAGTAATTTTTTCTTCAAACAACATGAAGTCTTGCTATATTATAGACATTAGCAGAATACACAGCAGTACCTCCATGGAGGAGGGCAGAACCTACTTAGGGAATAGGCTCTGAAGAACAGCTGTGCTAAACCGAGCATCTCTCCTGGCCTGGACATCCAGGGAGTAATGCTTGGTAAAGTGTGTACCGCTTTCCAAGTAGCAGCCTGGCAAATCTCTAATAAAGGGATATCTCTGGCAGCAGCTAGAGACGCAGCTGTACCCCTGGTAGAATGAGCCCTCAAACGGGGCTCTGCCCACTTTCTGATAACAAAATTGGATACAAGGGACAATCCACCTGGCTATTGATCTCTTAGTGGCAGGTTTGCCTTTCCCAACTTCACCATAGGTAAGGAAAAGTTGGAGGATTCGAACCTGTGACCTTTGGTACGCTCTATATAATAACTAAGAGCTCTCTTAACATCCAGGCTGTGCAACCTCCTCTCACCGAAGAGGAGTGATCAGTGAAAATACTGGAAGGGAGATAGATTGATTAAGATGGAAATCTGAAACCACCTTAGGCAAAACGTCCTATTAGTCCTAAGGACTACCGTATCCTGTGGAAAGAAATAAAAGTCAGTCTCCACTGACAAGGCTTGCAATTCACTTATACGTCTGGCAGAAGTGATAGCCACCAGAAAACAGTTTTCCAAGTTAGGTACTTAAGCTCTACAGAAGACAGAGGTTCAAAGGGGTTGCATTAACTGGGCAATGCAAACATTAAGGTCCCAAGCAGGGCCGGTTCCTAAAGGGGGAGATTAGTATGGAGTAATCCTTAAAAACTTGGAAAACACAGGATGAGAGGAAAGAGGGATGACTTTCCTGCTGACACAAAAGCAGACACAGCTGCCAAATGAACTCTCAGGGTAGCTGGTCTGAGACCCAAGGAATTAAGATGTACCATGTAATCTAACAAAATGGGCAATTCAGCAGATTCTGGGAAATATTTTTCCCAGCATACCAAATGGAAAACCTTTTCCATTTAGAACTATAAGTAGCCTTGTGTGGAAGGCTTTCTGGAAGCCTTTAGGATCTCAAGAACACCCTGAGAGAGGTGTAAATCAGCAAACGAACTCCACAAGAGCCAGGCCTTGAGGTTCAGGGATTTGAGGTCCAGATACCAAACCCTTCTCTGGGCACAAGTCAACAGATTGTGATTCCTGGGGAGGCACAGGGGAAGATGGACTGTCAGAGACAGAAGGAGTGGGTACCAGGGCTGCCTGGCCCAATCCGGGCAATCAGAATCACCTGCAAGGCTGAGATCTGATTTTGACTAGTACTTTGAATAGGAGAGGAAAGGGGAGAAGCATAGAGAACTTCCCTCCCAATCCAGAAGAAGGGCATCCAGGGAACTGAGCCCAGCACTGGAGGCCTGCAACAGAACAGAGGAAGTTTGTGATTGTCTGGGGCTGCAAAAGATCTATCTGAGGATGCCCCACCTGGCAAAAACTATCCCCAGCACTTGAGGATCCAGGGACCATCTGTGATAGCCCTGGGAAATCCTGCTGAGGGCATCCGCTAGGACATTGTCCTTCCCTGGAAGATGAACTGCTATGAGGGAAGTGTTCAGGAATAGGCCAGAGGACAACTTCATTGCCTCGGTGCACAAGGCCAAGACAGAGTGCCCCTGTTTGTTGATGTACCACATTGTTGTGGTGTTGTCTGTTCTGACTTGTATCACCTTGTCGTGGACAGATGCAGAAAAGCTTGAAGAGCTAAAAAGACAGCTCTGAGTTCCAGCAAATTGATGTGAGCAGAGATTCCTGGGGACCAAACTCCGAGTGGAAAGGTCGCCCTTGTGGGCTCCCAACCCAGAAGGGAAGCATCTGTAGTGAGAGTCAAGTCGTGAGAAGGGGAAATGAAGGGACCCCGCTCTTAAATTGCTCTGATCCTTCCACCACTGGAGAGCTAGGATCAAGGTTCGAGTAACTGGGACCAACTTGGAAAGGGGGTCTCTTCTCTGAGACCAAAAGGTTCTCAAGTGAAACTGAATGTCTCTCATCTGAAATCTGGCTCCCTGCGCAACAGCTGTGGATGCAGCCATGTGCCCCAGGAGCTGCACAAAGTGTCTTGCTGGTCGAGAGACCTGCAGAGTGAAGGAAGAGGTCAGAGCCACTAAATTCCTTACCCTTTCTGGGGGAAGAAAGGCTCTGGCTAGCTTTGTGTCCAATTCTGCCCCTATAAAGGTGAGTACCTGGACTGGTTCCAGAACCGACTTTGGTAGGTTTAGCAGAAAACCCAGGGAGGTGAGAAGCTGCTGGGTGACCTGCAGGTGAGATTTTACCTGTTCTGGGGACTGGCCTACAATGAGCCAGTCGTCTAGATAGGGAAAAACAGCAATCCTCTGCCTCCTTAATTGCGCCACTGCTAGACACTTTGGGAATACCCTTGGAGCAGAGGTAAGGCCGAAGGGCATTGCTCTGAACTGGTAATGACCTGAGGGCAGTTCGAATCTGAGGTACTTTCGATGGGATCTTCTGATTAGGACATGGAAATAGGCATCCTTGAGGTCCAGGGAGGCTAGCCAGTCCACTGGCGTTAGGGAAGGTAAAATCATTGCCAGAGTTACCATTTTGAACTTTGGTTTCAACAGATGCTTGTTCAGATATCTGAGATCTAAGATGGGCCGCCATTCGCCTGTCTTTTTTGGGGTAAGGAAGTATCTGGAATACAGACCCCTGCCCTGATGCAGGGGAGGAACCCTTTCTACTGCTCTGAGAGCTAACAGGGATGAGACCTCTGTTTCCAGAGCGAGGGTCTCTGAAGCACTTGCAGGTAGAAAAAATCTGCTTCTCAACCTGGGAAACTTTTTGAAGCTGAGAACCAGACCCTGGCTTACTACTTAGAGAACCCACTTGTCTGAGGTTAAAGAAGCCCAATTCTGACTGAAGTAAAAGCCTGCCCTCACTGGTACAGAGGAGATCGGCCCTGGGCACCCCATCAGGGTGCCTGTTTCGCAGGAGCTTTAGGCTGGGGGTGGGAGCAGATCTGCCCACCCCTCGCCTGCCCCTCTGCCTCTGAAGAAGCCCCTCTGAGCATAGGCAGAGGAGGCCTGAGTCTGGTAGAAAGGCCTGTGAAAAGGCCTACCCCTACCCCTGGGGGTATGCCTTTGAGGAGTGGCTTGCCGCTCCTTAGCCTGGGCAGTCTTGTAAGTAGTCCTATATTCATCCATCTTCTTCATGTAATTTTCTGTCTGCTCTCCAAACAGAGAATTTCCTACCACAGGAAAATCCATAGCCTTAGTCTGGGTATCCTGTGACAAACTAGTACACCTGAGCCAGGCTAACCTACGAAAAGCTACAGATGTGGCCATGACCCTAGAGGAAGCATCATTAACATCCACAGCAGCATGAAACTGAACCTTAGAGGCTTCAATGCCATCAGCAGCCACCTGTTCTAGTTCACTAGCCAGCTGGCTATGGGCCTGCTTGGCCAATTGCATAACAGTATCCCATCTAGATTTCTGATACCTAGCTACATAAGCCATATAATTTGCTTGCCTGAGTCCCAGAGAGGCTGCCATATACTGTTTTTTTGCCATGGCATCAATCTTCCTGGAATCCTTGTCAGGAGGATGTGAAGCCAAGGGAATATTAGCTTTATCTCAGGCAGCAGCCTGAACTGCCCCAACATGGCATTGCTGAGAAAGGAATTCTGTATCAGGGCCTGACAATGTACACCTTCTGTCCATCTTTTTATCTACAGAAGGCACAGAATTAGGAGCTTTTAAAATTTTAATTGTTTGTTTCCTACAAGACTTATGTAAAGGAATAGACAATCTCCTAGACTCTGGAATAGCCATCATTTCTACAAAATCAGGCTCCTCTTGCTCATCCACAGCCTCTTCTAAAGGAAGCTGGAGGGTTTCAGCAACTTTTTTATAAAACATAAAATGAGATGGGGACTCGGACAGCATGGGGGAGATTCTAAAGGTCTGTCTGGGGAGATGTCCGGTTCAATGGGCAAACCCAGACCTTCCCAGCCACATTCATACTGTTCATAATCCTCCTCCCCCTCCTCTGGTTCATAAAATTCCTCAATATCATAATCCTGAACCACTGGGACCGGACAAACCGACCTTTTACCAGATAGTGGTGGTTCGGACGGACCCTGAGACAGTGACTGGACAATTTGTATGGCTTTTGTTATCTCTGCAGCAGTTGGAGAAGGAATTTTGGACTCAGACCTGCTGATTTTCTTGTTTTCTTTACTGGAATTGGTTCCTCAGGAACCAGCTTTTCTTTGCCGAGGAAGTCTGGCCCTGGTCAGAGGGCATTCCTCTGGTTCGGTTGGCACCGAACTGGCTGGCCATCCGGTCAGCGGACTTTTTGGCCTCTCGCTCCCTGAGCCTGCCCAATCTTTTTCCAGGGTGGCTGCAGGAAATTCTTACATACCTGGCAGTCTGACTGAGGTGGTCAAACCTCAGACATAAACACATGTAGTGTGGGTCAGCCTTGGCAAAGACTTCCCACAAACATCACAGTGTTGAAACCCAGTGGGCCCGGTTTTCTTTTGGGTTTCTCAGACATGATGCCAGCCTAACCAGAAAACTTGCCCTTTTAACGGCAGTGCTAGGCAAGACACCCTTATCGGTTCCTAACCGTGTCACAGGTATTGGAAAAAAACGTAATAAATCCGGGTTTTTTTAGAACCGATAAGAACCGGGAACCGCACTCTAAAACAGTAACTTTTAGTTTTAAATTAGTTTTAAACCCACTGATCGGTTCAAAACCGAACCGATAACTTACAAGTTCCACACAGACAAAACCTTCATTTACTTACGTCACCACAGATAGAGCTTGAACCGAACGGTTTTGCGGTTAAAATAAAACTATTCTCGGTTAAATCCAACTGAGAAAACACTTTTTAAACCGAGAAATGAACCGAGCAGAAGGAGAAATCTCTGGAGCGACTGTTCACTGAGGCGGAGTAAAGAATCTGACAGTTCAAGTTTGAAATGACACAGATAGAGCTGCTCTCGTGCCAAAATTCTATTTTGGAATGGTTTTAACCATTTCACTCCGGGGCCGTTCTAGAGCTGGATCAAACTGCTAATGTCTATTATATAGCAAGACTTCATGTTGTTTGAAACAGAGGTTCTGAGAGGGGCAGGCAGGGGGGGGAGGTCATAATATAACAAGACTCCATTAGAAGAAACAACATTACTAAGGTGAGTAATTTTTTCTTCAAACAACATAAAGTCTTGCTATATTATGAGATATGCAGACTACACAGCAGTACCTCCATGGAGGAGGGTCAGAACCTACTTAGGAAATAGGCGCTGAAGCACAGCTGTGCCAAACCGAGCATCACTCATAGCCTGGATGTCCAAGGAGTAATGCTTGGTAAAAGTGTGAACTGTTTTCCAGGTAGCTGCTTGACATATCTCTAAAATAGGGATGTCCCTGGCAACAGCCAAGGACGCAGCTGTACCTCTGGTAGAGTGAGCCCTCAGGCCTGAGGGGGGAACCTTACCCAGCTTTTCATAACAGAATTGGATACAAGAGACAATCCACCTGGCAATGGATCTTTTAGTGGCAGGTTTCTTACCAACCTCACCATAAGTGAGGAACAGTTGAGGAGTCAAACCTGTGACCCTCGGAACGCCTATGTAGTAACTAAGGGCCTCTTCACATCTAAGCTCAGGCAGCCTCTTGCCAGAGGAGGAATGGTCAGTGAAGTACACTGGAAGGATATAGACTGATTAAGGTGGAAATCTGAAACCACCTTAGGCAAGAATTTCCTGTTAGTCCTGAGGACCACCTTATCTCATGAAAGGAGATAAAATCAGGCTCCACTGACAAGGCTTGTAATTCACTTACGTCCTGGCAGAAGTAATAGCTACCAGAAACACAGTCTTCCAAGTCAAGTACTTAAGCTCTGCTGAAGACAAAGGCTCAAAGGGGGGTTGCATAAGCTGAGCAATGCAAACATTAAGATCCTAGGCAGGGGCAGGGTCCCTGAATGGAGGACTTGTGTGAAGCAATCCCTTAAAAAACTTGGAGGATACAGGATGAGCTGAAAGAGAACAGGGTTTACCTGCTGAAATAAAGGCAGACACAGCTGCCAAATGTACTTTTAGGGTAGCTGGTCTCAGCCCCAAGGTATTTAAATGGACCATATAATCCAGGACTGTGGGTAAATCAGCAGATTCTGGGAAATATGCTCTGAGCACCATATGGAAAACCTCTTCCATTTGGAATTATAGGTAGCCCTGGTGGAAGGTTTCCTAGAAGCCTTCAATATATCCATTACACCCTGGGAGAGGTGTAGATCAGCAAATTCTAACTCTTCAAGAGCCAGGCCTTGAGATTGAGAGATTTGAGGTTCGGGTACCAAACCCTCCCCTGAGCACAGGTTAACAGGTTGTGATTCCTGGGGAGACACAGGGGAAGATGGACTGCTAAGGACAGTAGGAGTGGATACCAGGGTTGTCTGGCACAATCTGCAGCAATCAGGATCATCTTGCAGGATTGAGATCTGATTTTGACTAACACTTTGAACAGGAGAGGGAAGGGGGGAAAAGCATAGAGAAACTTCCCTTCTCAATTGAGAACTAAGGCATCCAGAGGGACTGAGCCCAACACTGGGGCCTGCAGCAAAAAAAGGGGAAGTTGGTGATTGTCTGGGGCTGCAAAAAGATCTATCTCGGGTGCCCCATCTGGCAAATTACCTCCAGGACTAGGGGATCCAGTGACCATTCGTGATGGCCCTGGGAAATCCTGCTGAGAGCATCTGCCAGGACATTGTCCTTGCCTGGGAGGTGAACTGCCGTAAGGGAGGTGTTCAGGGAGTAAGCCAGAGACCACAACTTCATTGCTTCGGTGCACAAGGCCATAGACCGAGTGCCTCCTTGCTTGTTGATGTACCACATTGTGGTGGTGTTGTCTGTTCTGACCTCTACAACTTTGTTCTGAACAGATTTGGAAAAAACTTCAAGTGCTGGAAAAACTGCTCTGAGTTCCAACAGATTGATGTGGAGCAGAGATTCCTGAGGGGACCACAATCCCTGGGTAGTGAGGTCGCCCATGTGAGCTCCCCACCCCAAGAGGGATGTATCTGTAGTAAGGATTAAGGAGTGAGACTGAGTGACAAAGGGAACCCCCTGTCTCACATTGCTCTGATCCTGCCACCACTGTAGGGCTTGGATCAGGGTTCGAGTTACTGGGATCAACTTGGTGAGAGGGTCTTTCCTTTGAGACCAAAAGGCTCTCAAATGGAACTGGATGTCCCTCATTTGAAATCTTGCTCCCTGCACTACTGCTGTAGAAGCAGCCATGTGCCCCAGAAGCTACAGAAAATGCCTTGCTGGTCAAGAGACCTGCAGGGTGAATGAGGAGGCCAGAGAGACCACGGTCCTTGCCCTGTCCAAAGGAAGGAAGGTTCTGGCTTTCTCTGTGTTCAGCTCTGCGCCTATGAAGGTGAGGAGCTGGACAGGCTCTCGAACTGACCTTGAAAGATTCAGAAGGAAACCTAGAGAGGTGAGCAGTTGCTGAGTTATCTGTAGATGTAACTTGACTTGGTATGGAGACTGGCCTACTATGAGCCAGTCGTCCAGGTAAGGGAAGATGGCAATTTATGCCTTCTTAGGGAAGCAACTGCTACTGCCAGGCATTTTGTGAATACCCTTAGAGCAGAGGTGAGGCCAAAGGGCATTGCTCTGAACTGGTAATGGCCTGAGGGCAGCTCGAACCTGAGGTACTTTCGATGGGAGCTTCTGATGAGAATATGGAAGTAGGCATCCTTGAGGTCCAGGGACGCTAGCCAGTCCCCTGGCCTTAGAGAGGGTAGAATAATTCCCAGAGTCACCATTTGGAATTTTGGTTTTAAAAGGTGCTTGTTTAAATATCTGAGATCCAGGATGGGCCGCCATTCTCCTGTCTTTTTTGGGGTAAGGAAGTACCTGGAGTACAATCTTTTGCCCTGGTGTAGGGGTGGAACCATTTCCACAGTTCTGAGAGCCAGGAGGGAAGAGACCTCTGCCTCTAGGGCAAGTGCCTCTGATGGATTTGCAGGTGGAAAGGATCTGGTTCTCATCTTTGGAAATTTTTGGAAGCGGAGAACCAGTCCCTGGCTTACTACTTCCAGGACCCACTTGTCTGATGTCAGAGACTTCCAGTCCTGGACAAAGTAAGCCAGCCTGCCCCCTACAGGTAGTTGAGAATCGGCCCTGGCAACCCCATCAGGGTGCCTGCTTGGCAGGGGCTTTGGGCTGAGGGATGGAAGCAAGCCTGCTTGTACCCAGTCTGCCTCTCCCTCTAAAGAACCCCCTCTGGGCATAAGCAGAAGAGGAGGCCTGGGCTTGGTAAAAAGACCTATGAAAAGGCCTGCCCCTGGGAAGCTGCCTTTGAGAAGTGGCCTGCCTTTCCTTGGCCTGTGCACTCCTATAGGTGGTCCTATACTCATCCATTTTCTTCATGTAATTCTCTGTCTGCTCTCCAAACAGAGAATTACCCACAATAGGAAAATCCATGGCCTAAGTCTGGGTATCCTGTGACAGGCTAGTACATCTGAGCCAAGCCATTCTGCGAAGTGCCACAGATGTAGCCATGACTCTTGATGGCACATCATTAGAGTCCACTGCAGCATGGAATTGCACCTTGGATGCCTCAATACCATCAGCAGCCACCTGCTCCAGCTCCTTGGCAAGCTGGCCGGGGACCTGTTTTGCTAGAGCCATAACAGTATCCCATTTGGATTTCTGATATCTAGCAACATAAGCCATATAATTTGCCTGTCTGAGTCCCAAGGATGCTGCCATGTACGGTTTCTTTGCCATGGCATCAATCCTCCTGGAGTCCTTGTCAGGGGGGAGTGAAGCCAAGGGAATATTTGCCTTGTCACAGGCTGCAGCCTGCACTACCCCAACATGGCTGCATTGTTGTGTAAGGAACTCCGTATCACAGCCTGACAATGTGTACCTCTTGTCCATTCTCTTATCCACAGGAGATATAGTGTGAGGAGTTTTTAGAATTTTTACTGTTTCCCAAAATATTTATGCAAAGGAACAGACAGTCTCCTTGACCACATAGTCAGGCTCCTCTTGATCATCCAGCTTCCTCCATAGGGAGCTGGAGGGTTTCAGCCACTTTTTTATAAAACATAAAATGAGAAGGGGACTCAGAAAGCCTAGGAGAAGACACTCCTGAAGGTCTGTCTGGGGAGATGTCCGGGTCAATGGGCACAACCAGACTTTCAAATCCACATTCACTCTCCTCATACTCCTCTTCCCTCTCCTCCGGTTCATAATATTCCTCTAAATCATACTCTTGAACCGGTGCAACCAGCCGAACCGTACGCTTACCTGATGGTGCCAGTTCGGTCGGAACCGGGAAAAGCGACTGGACAATTTTAATTGCTTTGGCTATTTCTTCAGCGGTTGGAGAGGAAAGTTTTGGCTCCACACCAGCTGATTTCCTAGTCCTTTTTGCTGGAACCGACTCCTCAGAGTCGGCTCTCCTTTTGCCTGAGGAAGTCTCGCCCTGGTCAGAGGGCACTCCCTCCGGTTCGGTTGGAACCAAACCGGGCTGGCCATCCAGTTCAGCGGACTTTTTGGCCTCCCTTTCCCTGAGCCTACCAACTCCCTTTTCCAGGGTAGCTGCAGGAAAATTTTACAAATCTGGCAGTCTGCATTGAGGTGGTCAAACCCCAGACAATAAACACAGGTGGTGTGGGGGTCAGCCTTGGCAAAGACTTCCCCACAGACACTGCAGTGTTGAAACCCAGTGGGCCGGTTTTTCTTTTGGGTTTCTCAGACATAATGCCAGCCTAACCAAACTTACCCATTTACGGCAATCCGCCAGGTAAGACCCTTTTATTGGTTCCCAACCGTATCACGGGTCGTGGAAAAAACCATAATAAAATCCGTTTTTTTTTTAGAACCGGTAACCACACTCTAAAAGACAGATTAATATATTTTAAACAACCTGATCGGTTCAAACCGAACCGATAAACCGTTTACAAGTTCCACACAGAATAGAAATCAATGTAAAACCTATCTAGTACTCACAATACCACAGACAGAGTCTGAACCGACCGGTTGCAGTTTAATTTCGGCTGAAAACAGAGAAAAACAATACTTTAACCGACAAAATGAACCGAGCAGAAGGAGAACCCTCCGAAGCGACTGTTCAGTGAGGTGGAGTAAAGAATCTGACGGGTTGAGTTTGAAGAACAACAGACAGAGTTTTAACCGAGCTCGAGCTCAGTGTTCCATGCCTGGCATGGAAAGTTAACTCTCACCTCCGGAGCAGTTCGAACGTTGGGACTCACTGCATATGTCATAATATAGCAAGACTTCATGTTGTTTGAACCTGGGTGTTCTGAATAGCCAGCAACAGCACCTCTTTGGAGGCGGCCATGAGAAGCCAGTCGTCCAGGTACGGGAACACGTAGTGGCCTTGTCTCCTCAGAGACGCTGCCACGACTGCCATACACTTGGTAAAGACCCTGGGGGCCGAAGACAGTCCGAAAGGAAGAGCCCGGAACTGAAAGTGGTGGCCGAGAAACTCGAAGCGCAGGAACATCCTGTGCGCTTGAGCTACTGGGATGGGCAGGTAGGCGTCCTGCATGTTCAGGGACGCTAAGAAGACGTCCTTTTTCAGCATGGGAATGAGTCCTTGGAGGGTCTCCACGCGAAAATGTTTGTAGGCGACAGACATGTTGAGGTCGCTGAGGTCCAGTATTGGACGGAGGTCCCCTGTTTTCTTCGGAACCAGAAAGAAGTGGAAATAGTATCCGGATTCTTTCTGGTTCTCCGGGACGTACTCCACCGCTCCCTTTTGAAGGAGTGCGAGTACCTCTTGCCTGATGAGTGATCTGTGCTGACCTGAGTAACGGGAGAGCAGAGGAGGCCTTGTGGGTGGCTTGTCCACAAATTCTATAAAGTGGCCTTGTTTGACCAACTGAAGAACCCACCTGTCGGTGGTTATAGACTGCCACCCTGGCAGGTGGTCTGCATTACGACCCCCGACCTTGGTGTCCCACTGATCCTGAGGGGCGGGGGACGGGAAGGAGTCATGCTGTGGCGGCTGAGGGTCCTGCAGGCTGGGCCAACTTTGCAGGGCGTTGGCCTCGGCCCGCGGACGACTTCCCCTGGGCTCTGGGGGAGAAGGATCCCCTCTGTTGCGAGCCGGTGCGGGACTGCTGTCTCTGCATCTGGCCTCAAAAACGGCTTTGGTTCCTACGAAAGGAACTGAGCTTGGGTCTGTACACGGCTTGGACAGACCACACCGCCTTCCCGGCCTCTTGAAGTTTGGTGAGGACCTTCTCCGAGGACTCACCGAACAGAACTTCTCCGTGGAACGAGGCATCCAGAATGTTCTTCTGGACGTCCGGGGTAAATCCGGAGACACAGAGCCAAAAGTGTCTCCGGAGGCATACGCGTGATGCTGCCGCTCTGGCAGAGGAGTCCGCGGAATCATACGCAGCTCGCAGCACCTGGGTTCCCACGTCTGAACCCGTGCAGCGGAGTTGCAGCAACTCCTCCTTCTGCTCACCTTCTGGCATCTTTTCCGCCAGATCCAGTCCCTGCTCCCACAAGGCATTCTGAAACTGGACCATGTGGGTTAAATAGTTGAGGGACCTAATGACGCAGGTAGCGGATGCGTACGTGCGCCTGCCCATAGCGTCCAGCTGCTTGGACTCTGGGTCCGGTGGCAGGGTGCTCAAATGTTGCGCCTCTGGGACCCGGTCATGTGAGGCTGTAATGACCAGAGAATCGGCCAGAGGATGTGATGCCAAGTACTGGTCCTCCCTAGGGCCTTGTACAGGCGGTCAGCCTTCTTGACATCGCGGGAAAGCAGTGTGGCGTTTCACGCTGCCTTGGTGGCGTCACGAAGGTGTCCACCAAGGGTGGCACCACCACAGGCTTTGGATCTTTTTGCAGAAGATATCTGGCAAGGCGTAGTCTCTCGGGGTCGAGTTCCTCTGTGTCCCAGCCCATGTTCTCCTGGATATGCCTCATAATCTCCGCGAACGATGAGTCATCCAGAGGAGATCTTAGGAGCTCACGTGGGTCCGGAGAAGGGACGCTGATTGGAGAGGGGGATCTGGATCCGTCCGAGAAGTCTGATCCCGTGTCCTCAGTCGAAGGCGAATGGCGGCGTCTTCTGGGTCTCTTGGGGCTGGGTGACCCTGAAGAAGATCTGGACGGAGGTCTCCTCTTGTCTGGTCTACCCCTAGGAGGATCCCCATGCTCCTGGGGGGAAGGTACTCGGCCTGCAGCCCTGGATGTAGTGGGGGCGCTGGGGCCGGTGGAGTCACGGGTGGAGGAGAGGGAGGAAGAGGAGGTGGTATGGGAACCACATCCTTCTTAATGGTATCCCACCAGTAGGTAAACAGCTCCTTAACCTCTGAAATGCAGAGGCCTGACGACGGACCGGGCGCCGGTGGTCTGTCATCTGGTTCCGGCGTCAGCTCCCCAAGGGTCTCGGGTTCAGGGGAGGGTTCCCTGGGGGGGTACAACAGGACCGGGTTCGCCCGTCTGGTCCTCGGGCTGGGTCAGCTCCTTCTCCGTGAGCGCCTCCTGACAGACGTCGGTGGAAGGCGTAGGGTTTCTCCTCTCTACAGGAATGGGCGTCAGTCCCCCGGCCGGCGTCCGTGGTGGTGAAGGCCTAACCGGCGACGGGCGTCTGGCGGTTCTCGGGACCGGTGGTGCTTGGCCGACATCGGATCCGACGTCCTCTTGAGTGAAGTCAGCTCTTTGGTCTTCCGCTGGGGTGGAGGGGGCAAGGAGACTGACCGGGCGTCGGGGTCCGGGTGACAAGATCCGGACTTGTGGTGGTGGTCCCCTGACTTCGGCAAGGCCTTGGAAGCCAAAGAAGAGGAAGGCCTGGAGGTCTTGGCCGGAGGAAGAGAAGAAGAACCCGAAGAAGTCTTCACCGCAGCAGAGGGAGGCTGAGAGCAGGCCCGGGAGGGGAAGCGGTCGGACCGGGAGCCAGAGCTACGGGAGTCGGAGGCCCTAGAAGGGGACTTTGATCTCACCCTCTCCCTATGCTTTTCAAGGTGTCTCCGGGCTTTTTCCGACGATTCCCCTTGGAGGCTGAATCCATGGCCTTAACTTTTTCCTCGAGAAGGAACGCTTGCAGGGCCTTCTGGCGACGGATCCGGGTCCGGCTATTGAATCCGTGACAGAAGGTACAGGCCCGGCTGTCGTGATCTGGGCCTAGGCACCGGACGCAGGCCGAATGCGGGTCTTTAAAAGGGATTTGCTTCCCACAGGCGCACTTCGATGGATGGCCTTCCACGGAGGTTGGAGAGGACATCAGATGGCAGACTTAGAAGAAAAAAACAAACTTTTCCAAATGGAAGAACTTTACCAGGCGTCGTGTGCTAGAAACGGGCCGAAGGGTCAAGACATACAAGTCAACGCCGGGAAAGAACTGGGGATTCTGGCGGGACCGCCTCCTTATGTACTACGCCTGACGTCGGGGGCGGGACCGATGTCGGAGGCGGTCCCCGCTGAAGACTGCAAGCTAGAAGATTTCCGTGGGGTCCTGACGCCTGCTGGCTTCAGTCCTAATGGTGTAACCTGCTGCAAGAGCTGTATCTCGAAGTAAGATCGCTTGAAGCTGGAGAGGGGATGGGTGGGGAAGGGTTCTGCAGCCTCATTTAAGGTGCACAAGAGAGGGGTCGCTGTCCTTCTGCACAAAAATCTCCCTTTTCATGTCAAACGAGTGGTGAAAGATCAGGATAGTGGGAGGTATTTATTTGTGGAGAACAAATAACCTTTGGAAGTATATATGCCCCTGCAGTTTTTTGAGGCATCTTTTTATAGCATGATCCTCTCGCTTTTAGTAAAGGAGCAGTTTCCGGGCCCCATCCTTTTTGGTGGGGGGGGGGATCTGAACTGTACTTTGGACCCATATTTAGGCCATACGCAGAGTAGAGGGCGACACAATGATGAAACCAGGCAGTGGCATCGGGAATGGGAGAATAAGAGTTGGTAGATGGATGGCGAGAGGCAAACCCAGGGGCGAAGGAGTATACAATTTATTCAAACCCGCACAGCACGTGGTCAAGGATAGATTACATCTTCATCCCACAGGGTTGATACCGAAGACTTCAAACAACGCGTCACAATCCTAACTACGTATCTGACCACGCTATGATCATAATTTCACTGAGGATGAACAGACCAAGGGAGAGCCCCCCACCCTGGAAATTCCTGACATACCTGTTAGAGGATAAAAACTTTAAGGAGTACTTGAGGGAGTGTTGGGAAAATTATATAACAAATGCGAACTCGCCTACTGGTAAAGGGATAATATAAGAAGCGGGTAAGGCATATATGAAGGGGATGATCATAAAATATGTGTCAAAGAATAAAAAGCAGACTCAAGTCAGGCGAGTGGAATTGGAAGGTAAAGTGAGGGAGCTGGAGAGGAGGGCTGTGGGGGGGGGCGCGTGAAGGGAACTGGGATAGGTTAAAGGCAGCAAGGGAAGCCTTGAACACTTTGCTCAGCGAGAAGGCTAGAAAAGAATGGACCTTCAGGCAGAAAAAGTTATATGAATGGGGAAATAAACCTGGACCCTTGTTGGTACGACTGATGTGGGGAGGAAAGGGCCAAACCCATATCTCGGCGATTAAAGATAAGGGAGGGTGGGGTGCTACATAAGGCTGAACAACAAATCAAAAACTGCTTTCGTAGCTTCTATGAACAACTGTATAGGGCGGAAGGGGGACAAGGGGCCCAACAGAGTGGTAAAGCCTTCCTAGATACTCTGAAGCTACCTAAATTAAGTGAGGAGCAGAGAAGTCTAGTAACAATCCGGTAAAGAGAGAAGAGGTATTGAGGGCTATTCAGATGTTACATATAGGAAAAGAGAGTGGACCGGACGGCTTCCCAATAGAATACTATAGATGTTTGGCAGAGCAACTGTCTGGACCAGTGTGTGAATCATTTCAGCAAGTAGAGGGGGAGGACCTGAGTTTGCCGGGGACTTTCTCAGATGCTATAATCTGCTTGACACCGAAGGAGGATAAAAATATTCTGAAATGTGCATCATTCCGCACGCTCTCGCTACTTAACTGCGATGCCAAGATATTTCCAAAAGTATTGGCGGGCCGCCTGGAAGAGGTACTACCCGATTTGATCCACTCAGACCAGACCGGGTTTATTAAGGGGCGATTATCTTCTCATAATGTAAGGAGACTCCTGAATGTAATTTGAGGAGCGGGGAAGAGGAAAGGAGACACATGTATCCTCTCAACGGATGTGGAAAAGGCATTTGACAGAGTGGAATGGGAATATTTGTTTGAAACCATGGCCCGGTTTGGTCTGGGTGGTTCATTTGAAGACTGGGTGCGTGCCCTGTACAGCTCACCCACAGCTAAAGTTCTGGTGAATGGCACTCTCTCGGCAGGCTTTGACCTAGGCAGGGTTGCCCACTCTCTCTCTCCGTTGCCTTGGCAGTGGAACCCTTGGTGGTTGCCATTAAGCAGGAGGTGAGCATTCAAGGGGTAAGGGGGTCTCAGGGGAGCAGCACAAAGTCGTCAATTATGCAGATGATATGCTACTGTTCATAGCAGACCCTTAGAAATCTATGCCTGGTCTCTGGCAGCTGACTGAGAAATTTGCTGGATTCTCGGGGTATACATTAAATTTAGATAAATCTGAGATTATGAGGCTCCTCAAGACTGGGAGGGGGCATAGGGATGGGGTTTTAAGGCAGTAGAAGGACATTTTCGTTACCTGGGGATCAAAGCTGGATGGTCCCTAGAATCTTTGTATAACCTTAATTACAACCCTATACTTAAGACGATCGCAGCTGATCTCAAACGATGGACCTCACTCCCAATATCGTGGTTAGGGAGAATAAATCTGATTAAAATTAATATACTTCCACGATTGTTATATGTTATGCAGATGCTGCACGTGGGATTAACCCAGAGAGATATTAAATGGTTAGAGAGCTTGTTCTCTGGGTTCATTTGGCAGTGAAAGCGATCAAGGATAAGTCTGTGGCGCCTAAAAACAGATATAGGGAGAGGGGGAGTGAATTTCCCGGACTTGGGTATGTATTACCTGGCAGCACAGCAAAGATATGTGAATGACTGGATTCATAAGCCACTACTAGCCAGATGGGTGGATCTAGAACAGAGGGACTGCCATGTACAACTCTCTGCATACTTGGCGAAGCGGGGTAGGGGAGCATATACACGACAAGGGCATAGGAACCTGCTGGCAGAAGCAACTCTGGATAGCTGGGACAGGCTGCTAGGACAAATGGGGGTAAAGGCTCTGGATATATACTTGGTGCCCCTAGTGAGGAACCCTTTTTTCTTGCCAGGCTGGGAGGACCCTGGCTATAAGGTCTGGGAAAGGCAGGCAGTGAGGAGTGTGGAGGACTTGTATGTAGGTAGGCGGCTGAGCTCTTTTTTAGAGCTACATCAGAGATTTGAGTTAGGAAAAGGACAATTATTCCGATACTTTTAGGTGAGGTCACATGTGACGGGACTGGAGAGAGAGGGCCCAGGGTTGGAGGAATTGTGGAGAATAGAAGCTCAATTACAAGTATCACGGAGACACAGGACACAAAGGGTTTATGGGGAAAGTAGTAAGGGACACAAGGCAGTGCTTACCGGACCTAACGAGAAATGTCCAGAGACTTTGGGAAAGAGGCCTAGGCCTTCAGATAAAGGACAAGGAGTGAGGAGAGCTTTTGAACATGCATATGGGTCTGCTTATTTGTAATAAGTACAAAGAGGCCCTTTAAAAATGTATACACAGGGTGTACAATCCACCGGTGATCGTTCATAAATACCGCCCTGCAATCGTGCCTTACAGCGGAAGGTATAACCAGGAATTGGGCACCTATGTGCACTGCTTTTGGGCATGTCCCCTCCTGCAGTTATTTTGGACTTCGGTAGTATGGGAGGTAGGAAGGATGTGGGGAGGAGAGCTCACACTGGATTCGCTAATCTGCCTAATTGGAATTAAGGTAGATGCGGAGGGGGAATGGGGCCCCCCCCCGCCTAGAGGAGTACGTATATTACTGATTCTAGCTAGACACTGCATACAAAATACTTGGGTCTCATGCATTACCCCTACAGTGCAGACACTGTGAACTCTTGCCCTGCACACATTAGCTCTGGAGAGAATCACTCTCCTTGTTAAGAATAAGCTGGAACAGGTCACAAAGGAGTGGGCCCCCTTCCTGGTGGATCTCTCGCAAATTGAGAGCACCTCTCTGTGGGACGGAATAGAAGTATAGAGGTATAGGACTCAGGAAATGCGGAATGAATAAACCTGCAGATGAGAAAGAAATTAATTATGAAGTAATGGCACTGTGTGTAATGTGGTTAATGATGTGTCTTCCTATACAGGAAGTGTAAACTTAAGTCAAATGAATGTAATTGAATGTATGTATGTATGTATGCTTTAAAACTGTAATAAAAGTTTATTTATACAAAATAAATAAATTCAAGAGAGATGGTGACTGCACAGCAGTTTAAACTTTCACATTCTACAGTTCCACCTCAAGGGCCAACAACTCAGGGCTGAGTTGATACAATTTTGTATGATATCACAAATATATTTTAGTTGCAAAAACAGAGGAAACATTCCTTGGTGCCAAGGAGGAGGAGAAGGAGGAGAACAGACGTCTACCAGACCCACTCCTCCAACCGAGTTTGCTCCCTCCATCACTGGATTTGGTCTTTTAAGGGATTTCGGTAGCTACAATGGCTCCCCGATTGGGGGCCAAGGAGTGAGAGATGAAGTCTTGGAGATGGAGGGTGGTAGGACAGGGGTATCCTTCTGAAGGGGTCAGGAGCTTAAGAGACAGTGATTTTTTTTCTTTTTTTAAGCACAACTTTCTGCTCTCAAAAAAGATTTGAAATACAATTTAAACACGATCTACATTTTAATAAGTAATCTAACATTTATAATATACTTACACGACCAGTCAAAACTTTTAGAACACCCCCATTTTCCAGTATTTATTGAAATTTAAGCAATTCAAGTCCAGTGAATAACCTGAAATGGTACAAAGGTAAGCGGTAAACTGCTAGAGGTTAAAAAAAAAAAAAAAAAGATTAGGTTAGCAAAAACTGCTTTAGAGAAATTGCAAAGAAAGCCAAGGTGTCAGTGAGTATAGTTTCCTACACCATCAAAAGGCACTTGGAAACTGGAGGAAACTCTGACAGAAAGAGGTCTGGCAGACCCAAAGCCACAACAGAATCAGAAGACAAGTTTCTGAGAGTCAACAGCTTGCGTGATAGGCTGCTAACAGGACAACAGCACAGAGTGACTGGCACCCTGAATCAAAAGGGCTACCACAGCATTTTGCAGCGCCATGCAATACCCTCTGGTCTATGCCTAGTTGGTCAGGGGTTCATCCTACAGCAAGATAATGACCCAAAACATACCTCCAGGCTATGTAAGAACTACCTTCGAGAAAAGAACAAGGCGTGAGCTTCAAATCATGGAATAGCCAGCACAGTCTCAGACTTAAACCCCATCGAGCTGGTTTGGGATGAACTGGACAGAAGGGTGAAAGCAAAGCAACCTACAAGTGCAACACATTTGTGGGAACTTCTGCAACAGTGTTGGAAAGAACTTCCGAACAATATTTGATGTCCATTGTAGGAAGAATGCCACGAGTGTGTTCAGCGGTTACAGTATATCTGCAAAAGGTGGCTACTTTGATGAGTCAAAAATTTAGATTAAATTTTGTTAAACAAAATGATTCTATAATTTCTTTTTCATCTCCAATTGTTTATTTGTTCTATGCTTTAATTTCAGAGTACATTGAGACATTAACCTGCGAAATTTCAATAAAAACTGAAAAATAGGGGTGTTCTAAAACTTTTGACTGGTAGTGTAGATGAGCACTAAGACTGTCTTAAGGGTATGAGTGTGTCACTATTTGCACACCCAGTGTGCCAGAACCACTAACCTTTGGTTCACAGTTCTCTCACCCTAAGTATGTGTGAGGAAATGCACTGTCCCTATAAATATATACCACTAAGACAAATGGATCAGGAGTAGAGAGCCTTATACCCCCGCAGACTGCAGAGGCCTTACCTTTTCAAGGGCAACTCTGGCATGTGTTTCATAAACCTCCACTGTAAACTCTGTGCGAATTCCCTGCACCTGTGAAACACAAGCATAGTGTCATCCAGCAAGACTAGCACAATGTACACCTTCTTACATGCATGTCTGCAATTCTATGAAAGGGCAAATTCCTTCGACATTTCTTTGGTTGTGGTCTTATACAGTTAATGTTCTCCAAACAGTGTAACCCAGAGTGCAAAACTATGAACCTAAATACATTCCCTGGCATTTCAGATCTTCATTTTTCTTAAGTCCTCAAAAAACGTTTTAAGGCTGCCTACTAGCACTATCAGCACTCAACTTAAGACCACAAAAGTATCAACATCTGGCACTAGGGTTTTCAGATCAACCCCAACCCCCAACCCAATAAACAGCATAAGTACAGACCATACAAGCAATCACAGAGTCATCATGAGGCAAGAAACAACATGCAACTGTTTCCAGACAGATGGAAATACAGGTTACTCACCTGTAACAGGAGTTCTAGGAGTGGTATAAGTTGTTCATCCACACTTACTGGCAGGTTCCTTGCCGCTTTTAATCTTGCCGGAAGGTCTTCAAGCAGGCTCCTCCCACCCACCCGGGAGGTAAAACTCTCGGCTCCGCCCCATGACGCCAGATCTAACCCGCTGGAAGCCAGGTTGTGCGTCGAGGCCGGGTGGGTCGTGTGGATGAATAACGTACACCATTCCTAGAACTCCTGTTACAGGTGAGTAAAGTACAGTTACGTAAGAACTTACCGTAACAGTAGATCTTCGAGAACAGCTCTTGCAGCAGGTTACACCATTAGAACTGAAGCCGGCAGGCGTCAGGACCTCACGGAAAAATTCTAGCTAGCTATCTTCAGCGGGGACCACCCCCGATGTTGGTCCCGCCTCCGACGTCAGGCGTGGTACAAAAGGGGGCGGGGTCCCGCCAGATTCCCCAGTTCTCCTGCCGGAGACTTCCGGCCGCAGGCTGACATCGAAATGGGAGAACGAGGATTCGCCGTCAGAAGACAGAAAGATATAAATCCCTGCTCAGAAAGACTGAGCCATGCCTCCCCCAAGGGGGAAGGTGGGCGGGAAGGTACCTGCTGCAAGAGCTGTTCTCAAAGATCTACTGTTACGGTAAGTTCTTACGTAACTGTACTATCTTACTTCGAGACACAGCTCTTGCAGCAGGTTACACCATTAGGACTGATTCCCAAGCAGTAACGCTGCCAGAAATTCCAGGAGGAGGAAAATAGGAAATAAATTCCAGGTCCTGAACCTAGGACAGGAGACCCTGTAGCACCGCTCGGGCGAAACCAGCCCTTCGCCGAGAGGCGATGTCCAGGCTATAATGCCTGATAAAGGTATGCACAGAACTCCAAGTGGCTGCAGCACATATAGCAGAGGTGGAGACGTTTCTGAGTGCTGCAAAGGAGGTGGCCACACCTCTAGTAGAATGACCTCGGACTGTGCCCGGGAGGGGCTTTTGTTTTATATCAGAACAGTAAGAAATACACTGGACAAGCCAGCGAGACAGAGACTGTTTGGATACTGACTGGCCCATCATTCTCTCAGAGAAGGAAACAAAAAGCTGTTCAGAACTACGAGAGGGTTTAGTTCTGTCGAGGTAATACCTCAGGCTGTGGTGAACATCCAGGGTGTGGAGCAAAGCCTCTCCTCTATTTGAATAACTCGGGAAGTAGACCGGAAGGTCAATGTCCTGGTTTAGAGAGAGTGAAGAGACCACCTTAGGTAAAAACTTAGGATTCGTCCTCAGGGATACTCTGTCCCGGTGGAAAACTAAATAAGGCTCTTTGCACATAAGAGCGTGAAGCTCAGAAATTCTTCTCGCTGAAGTAACAGCAACTAAAAATAACGTTTTCACGACAGAAAACGTGGCTCACAATCCGGGCAGGTTCAAAAGGAGGGCGTGAGCTGTTCCAGGACAAAGAGCAGATCCCATGGAGCACAGGGTCCCTAATGGGAGGCCTAAGGTGTTAACACTCCCTAAGAAATTCCCGAGAGGCGTCCAATTGAGGCTTAATGACGATGTCCCACGGGGTGATAGGCAGAAATGGCACAGAGGTGCACCTTAATAGAGGTAGGCTAGGCCTGAATGAAAAGGAGGAGGTAATCCAACACTACTCCCACAGGACAACATAAAGGGAAAGATCACGAGCTCGTGACCATAAACAAAAACGGCGCCATTTCATGGCGTACGTCGCATGCGTTGCCGGCTTTCTGGCTGCAGAAAGAACCTCTGCAACCTCTTGCGAGATCCCGTGACGCAAGACGGCTATGTCTCTAGGAGCCAAGCATGCAGGTTCAGAGAGCGTAGGTCCGGATGGACTAATGAACCTTTCTCCTGAGACAGGAGGTGGGAGCTGAGCGGCAATGGGAGCGGGGGTTCCCGAGATAGTTGCACCAACAGAGAAACAGATCGGTCTGGGCCAGAACGGGGCCACCAGGATCATGTGTGCGTGCTCCCTGCGCAGTTTGAGAAGAACTCTCTGGATCAACGGGAAGGGAGGGAAAGCGTAGAGGAATCTGTTCGCCCAGGAGAGGGACAACGCATCTCGCCAGAAAACACCAGGCCCTGGATCTAGCGAGCAAAAATTGGGCAGTTTTGCGTTGGATGGGGATGCGAACAAGTCTAGTTCTAGAATTCCCCAACGAAGAAACAGATCCTCTGCTACCTCTTGAAGAAGTTCCCACTCGTGGACTCTGGCCTGGGATCGACTCAGGCCGTCTGCAATTGTGTTGTCCACCCCGGGAACATGCACAGTGATCAGATTTGCGCCTTGTCCGATTACCCAATCCCACACCCTCATGGCCTCCCTGCAAAGGGGGTAAGAGTGTGCGCCTCCTTGTTTGTTGAGGTAATACATCACCGCCGTGTTGTCTGTCTGAAGCAGGAGAGTACACGGTGGGATTACTGACAAAGGCCTGCAGGGCATAGAGAACCGCCCTCATCTCTAGGACATTGATATGGAGGTGAGCTTCCAACGGGGTCCATGTACCCTGGGACTTTACCCCATCCAGGTGTGCCCCCCACCCAAGACCTGAGGCGTCCGTGGTGAGGGTTACCTCCGGGGACGGCGCTACAAACGGGACGCCCTTGGAGAGCAACCCGGGGACTAGCCACCACTGCCAGTCTCGGATGACTGAGTTCGTGATCCTGACCGGATGCTGCAAGTGGTCTTGCCTTTGGTCCCATTGTACATTGAGCATCCACTGGGTTACCCGCATGTGGAGCCTTGCGAAAGGGACAGTAGGAATGGCCGCAGCCATGTGTCCGAGCAAGCGAAGGACCGACCTGGGAGTACGATCTTGTTCGACGACAAATCCCTTATGAGGGATCTGATGCGCTCCGCTCTGTCGTCCGGAAGAAAAGCTCTTCCCTGAACAGTGTCCAGGACTGCGCCTATAAACTGCAGTTTCTGCGACGGTACCAGGAGAGACTTCTTGTAATTTATGAGAATGCCCAGAGATTGGAACAAGTCCTGGGTGCTCTGAACTCCCTTGATAACAACGCCTCTGAGGCGCTGTGAAAGCCAGTCGTCCGAGGTACGGGAACACATAGTGGCCCTGTCTCCTCAGAGATGCTGCCACGACTGCCATGCACTTGGTAAAGACCCTTGGTGCGGATGACAGTCCTAACGGAAGAGCTCGGAACTAAAAGTGGTGGTCGAGAAACTCGAAGCACAGGAACCTCTGGTGCGCGTGAGCTATGGGGATATGCAGGTATGCATCCTGCATGTCTAGAGACGCTAAAAAGGCGTCTTGTTTCAGCATGGGAATAAGGCCCGGAAGAGTCACCATGCGGAATCTTTTGTAGGCGACCGACACATTGAGGTCGCTGAGGTCCAGAATCGGACGGAGGTCCCCTGATTTCTTGGGAACCAGGAAGAAGTGGGAAAATATCCTTGTCCTCTCTGGTTCTCTGGGACGTACTCAATCACTCCTTTTCTTAGGAGCGCGAGTACCTCTTGCCAGATCAAATTTTTGTGCTGACCCGGATACCGGGAGAGCAGAGGAGGCCTCGAGGGTGGCTTTTCTGCGAATTCTATAAAGTGGCCTAGACTGACCAACTGCAAAACCCACCTGTCGGTGGTAATGGCCTGCCATCCCGGCAGGAAGTTCGCAATGCGACCCCCGACCATGATTTCCCGTTGATCCCGAGGGGCGGGGGCCGGAAAGGAGTCAGGCTGTGGTGGCAGATGGGCCCGCTGGCTGGGTCGGCCTAGGGGAACGCTGACCTCGGCTAGCGGGCTGTTTTCCCCTGGGTTCTACAGAAACCGGAGCCCCTCTGATGTGCAGCAGAGCGGGGCTGCTGCCTCTGTGTCCACCCACGAAAATGGCTTTGGTTCCTACGAAAGGAACCAAGCTTGGGTCGGTACATGGTTTGAACCGACCTCACCGCCTTCCCGGCCTCTTGAAGTTTGGTAATGATCTTCTCGGAAGGATTACCAAATAAAACTTCTCCCTCGAACGGAGCGTCCATAATGTTTTTCTGGACATCCGGGGTAAAGCCGGAGACACGTAACCAGGAGTGTCTCCGGAGGCATACGCCAGAAGCTGCTGCTCGGGCCGATGAGTCCGCGGAGTCGTACGCAGCTCGAAGCACTTGGGTCCCCACGTCTGAACCCGTACGGAGGAGCTGGAGCATCTCCTCCTTCTGCTCACCTTCGGGCAGCTTTTCAGCCGCCTCAGACCCTGTTCCCAAAGCGTTCTGGAATTGAACCATGTGGGTCAGTGAGATCAAGATCTGACAAGCGCAGGCAGCGAGAGCGTATATGCGCCTGCCCAGTGCGCCCAACTGTTTGGACTCTGGGTCCGTGGCAGGAGTGCTCAAATGTTGCAGCCTCTGTGACCCGGTCATGTGAGGCTGTGTGACCAGAGAGTCGGCCTGAGGCTGCTGTGTCAGGTACTGGTCAGCCCTAGGAGCCTTGTACAGACGATCAGCTTTCTTGGCACCGCCGAGCGAATGTGGACGCTTCACGCCTGCCTTGGTGACGCCCACGAAAGTGTCCACCAAGGGTGGTACCACCACAGGCTTGGGATCCTTCTGCCGAAGATATTTGGCAAGGCATAACCTTTCGGGGTCTAGTTCTTCTGCATCCCATCCCATGTTCTCCTGGATATGTCGCATAATATCCATGAACGAAGGGTCATCCGGAGGAGATCTCTGTGTCTCACGTGGGTCCGGAGAAGGGATGGAGAGAGGAGATGGGGATCTAGAGGAAGAGTAGACTGATCCCGTGTCCTCCGTCGACGGCGAACGTCGGTGTCTCCTGGATCTCTTGGGGCTGGGTGATCCAGAAGAGGATTTGACGGAGGTCTCCGTTTTTCTGATCTTCCCCTGGGAGAGGATCCAGGCTCCCGGGGGAGGTAGTGGCCTGCCGACCCCGGCGAAGGGGGCGGAGGAGGGGCGGTGGGGCCATGTCCCTTTTAATGGTGTCCCACCACTAAGTGAAGAGATCCTTCACTTCCGCTATAGAAAGTCCCGACGACGGCTCCACAGGGGCCTCGGGTAAAGGCGAGGGGGCCCTGGGAGTTTCGGCGAGGCCAGGGTCGCCCGTCTGGTCCTCGGGCTGCGTTAAGTCCTCCTCAGTCAACGTCTCCTGACCGACGTCGGTCGGAGGCGTGGGAGCCCTCTTCTCAGGCGGAACGGACGCCGGTCCCCCAACTGGTGTCCGCTGGGATGGTTTGGCCGACGATGGCCGTCCGGCTGACGACGGCTCCAGGGAGGAATGACGTACGGCCGACGACGGTCGGGCCGGCGTCAGGTCCACAAGTCTCTTCAACGGTGTGAGCTCCAAAGTTTTGTAAGGAGGCACAGAAGACGACCGGACATCGGGAGCCGAAGGGCGGGAACCCGACTTATGATGATGGTGGTGGCGCTCCCCGGACTTCGCCAAGGCCTTGGAAGAGGAAGACGACGACGGCCTGGCGGACTTGGCCTGAGAAGAAGGAGGCTTTCTTACCGCAGCCGGGAGGCTGAGAGCTGGCCCTGGAAGAGGCGGTCAGACCAGAACCGGCTGCGGGACTCCAACCCTGGACGGGACCTGGAAGGGCCTTCTCCTTCTTTCTCCAGCGTGCTTGTGGGATTTGGACAAAGATTCCCCCTTGGAGCACATGGTCTTCAGTTTTTCCTCCAACAAAAAAGCCTGGAGGGCCTTCTGACGTCGGATCCTGGTTCGGCTGTTGAAGCCCTGGTAAAACGAACAGGCCCGGGTATCGTGGTCTGGGCCCAGGCACCTAACACAGGCCGTGTGGGGGTCCTTGAAGGGGATCTGTTTCCCGCAAGCACACTTGGAGGGATGACCAGGTCGGAGAGGACATCAGCAACAATCTTGCTTGAAGAAAAAATTTCCGGAGAAAGCTCTGAACCGCGGTCAGCGCTAGACTGGAACAGAGGGTCGAGACATACAAGTCGGCAGGCGGGGAAAGAACTAGGGAATCTGGTGGGACCGCCCCTTTGTACCACGCCTGACGCCGGAGGCGGTACTGACGTCAGGGGCGGTCCCCGCTGAAGATAGCTAGCTAGAATTTTTCCATCGGGTCCTGACGCCTGCCGGCTTCAGTTCTAATGCTGTAACCTGCTGCAAGAGCTGTGTCTCGAAGTAAAATCCTGTATTTCTAGGGACATGGATATGTTGTTCATCCACACTGTCTGGCAAACTCCTAGCAGTTCTCTGGGAGGAGGGGGACAAGGTGCACACCCCTACTTAGGGAATAAAGACTGGAGAACCGAGGCCCCAAAACCAGCATCCCGGCATGACTCAAGGTCGATGTGGTAGTGGGTAATAAAGGTGTGTGCGGACTTCCAGGTAGCAGCCCTGCACATTTCCTGCATAGGGACATCCCTGGAAGCAGCCATCGATGCAGCGGTATAGCAGGTAGAATGAGCTCTTATCCCTCTGGGTGGCTCCATGCCCGTCAACCTATAGCAGAGATCTATGCAGGAGGTGACCCACCTGCCTATTGTCTGCTTGGCTGCAGGTCTGCCAGGTGCGGCTTCAGCGTAGGTGACAAAAAGCTGGCAAACCTGTTCCCGAACTTCAGCCGTCTGCTCCTTGTAATAAGCAAGCGCTCTTCTAGGGTCCAAAGTATGGAGCCTAGATTTGGCCTCCGAAGTGTGATTGGGGTAGAACACCGGCAGAGTCAACACCTGGTTAAGGTAAAACTCCGACACCACCTTCGGAAGGAATTTCGGGTGGGGGCGCAGGACAACCTTGTCCCTGTGGAAGACCAGATAAGGAGACTCGATGGAAAGCGCCTGGAGTTTTCCCATCCTTCTGGGTGACGTGATAGCCAACAAGAAGGTGGTCTTCCATGACAGGTGAGAGATTTCACATCTGTGCATCGGTTCGAATGGCCTGCCCATAAGCTTAGCCAATACCAGCAGTAGATCCCACAGAGGTGGAGATTCTCGCACCGGAGGGCTTATGTGATCAAGGCCTTTGAAAAAGCTCCCGACCACCTTCTCTTGCGCCACCGACTGCTTCCCGGTCCGCGCCCGGTAAGCAGAGATGACTGCCAGGTGCACTTTAAGGGTCGTCGACAGAAGCCCTTGCTGAGAAAGGGACCACAGGTAGTCCAGAATGCTTGCCAAGGAACAGGAGGAAGGGTCCAGGCCCTTGCCCTGACACCAAATGGAGAATCTCTTCCATTTGAAGGCATAGCATTTTCTGGTCGACTCCTTCGGGATGCCTCAATGACGTTGAGGACCTCGTCAGAAAGACCCAAGGCCTGGAAGTCTAGCCACTCAGGAACCAAGCTGTCAGGTGCAGGGATTGAAGGTCCGGATGGAATACCTTCCCCTGACTGACAGATCAGGTCCGGGTGGGCTGGAAGCCGCCTCGGGAGCCTGGAGCTGAGACTGAGGAGATCTGGATACCAGAACTGGCGGGGCCAGTCTGGGGCTACCAGAATCACCTGCGCCTTGTCCCTCCTTGCCTTGAGAAGCACCTTGTAGATCAAGAAAAATGGGGGAAAGACGCAGAAGAGGCCCAGGGTCCACCGGCCTCGAGAAGGCATCCCCCGCAGTGAGCCCTGCTGAGGGGGGCGGACATGAAACAGTCTCAGCTTGCATTCTCCTGGAGGCAAACAGGTCCATCTAAGGCATGCCCCAGTGAGAGAACAGATCTTGTATTACCTCCGGCAGGAGAGACCACTCGTGGGATGCAGTCCCTATCCAGCTTAGGGCATCGGCCAGAATATTGGAGGCTCCTGCCACATGGATGGCAAGGAGATCCGCCTCCAGGCTGCGCACGAGGGACCAAAGTCGGAGAGCTTCCCTGCATAGAGGCATGGAGTGTAACCCGCCCTGGCGGCTTAGGTAGTACATGGTCGTGGTATTGTCAGCCTGGACCTCGACCACTTGACCCCGTACAAACGGAACGAAGGCAGTGAGGGCTAGACCAACCGCTCGAAGCTCCAGCAGGTTGATGTGGCATCGGGACTCCCAAGGGGACCAGAGGATATGCGCTCTGTGCTCCCCAAGACGGGCATCTCAACCCATCAGAGAGGCATCGGTCGACAGAGAGACCGTCGGCTCGGGGCGGACAAATGGGATGACCTCCTGCAGATGAGCTGGAATGGTCCACCACTGGAGAGCATTCCACATCTCCGGGGACACTGTCACTAGCTGATCCAAAGGATCAGAGTGCTGTGACCATTGGCTGGCCAGTCCCATGAAGGGGACGCATGTACCAATGGGCCCAACGGACTACGCTGGTGCAGGCCGCCATGAGTCTCAGGAGGCGCAGGAAGTCCCGGGCAGGGCGCAATTGCCCAACCAGAAATGACTGGGCAAAGGAAGAGAGAAACTCGTCCCTGTCCACCGGGAGCCGTGCTCTGGCTTGTAGAGAGTCAAGCTCTGCCCCGATGAATTGTATCACCTGCTTTGGCACGAGTTCCGACTTGGCTTCGTTGATGAGGAGGCCAACCTGAGAGCAAACCTGGAGGGCCAAATCTCCGGACCGCTCCACCTCCATTCTGGAGGAGGCTATCATCAGCCAGTCTCCAGGTAGGGGTACACCCGGACCCTTTGGCGCTGCAGGAATGCTGTCACCACTGCCATGCATTTGGTGAAAACCCTGGGAGCTAGGGAAAGGCCGAAGGGTATGGCCCAGAACTTGTAGAGGGATCCCTCTGCCCTGAAGCAGAGGAATCTCTGGTGGGACGGACAGATTGGGATGTGAAAGAACGCGTCTTGGAGGTGCAGAGAACAGAACCACACGCCTCGTTCCAAGGACGGAATGATCTGAGCCACAGTGAACATCCTGAAGGTTCGAGACCTTAGGAACCTGTTCAGGTCGCGAAGGTCTAGAATGGGGCGCCAGTCCCCCGTCCGTTTTGGGACCAGGAAGTACCTGGACACAACCCGGGTCTGGTGGAGGATCCGCCACCTTCCTGATCACCTCTTCTTCGAGCGAGAGGCAATGTCGGCCAGGCGAGCGACAGAGCTGGGGCCCGTGCTTCCCGAGGCGGCGACGGCGAAGAGGTGGGGCTTGCTCAAACTCCAGAAGGCAGACCCTTTCCTACCACCTCCAACACCCAGTGAGTGCATGTGGTGATAGCGGACCAGGCAAAAAGGAAGTGGCGGACCGTCCCCCATGGGGGAACCCCGGGGGGTGACACCCCTCAACCCATCACTAGGCAGGCTTGGAGGAGGAACCGGCCGAGGGACCGCCTGGGTTTGGGATGCCAAGCGCAAGCCTGCTGGCCCTGGTGCTGTTGGGCCGGACGTGCCGCAGGCGCAGAAGGACGAAAGGGCTTGTGCTGCTGCTGTCGGCAGCCTTTGTCCTTCTGGGCGGAGGTGACAGAGTGACACTGGACTTCTCGATCCGCTGGAGGTGACCTTTCACTCCAGGGCCGAAGAGGTTGGTCCCCAAGAAGGTGACGTCCACCAACTTGTGCTGGGTATCCGCCGTGAAGGTGGATTTCCTCAGCCATGCTCTGTGGCGCATGGCCACCTCGGCCGCAACCGATCTGGCACAGAAGTTCCCTATGTCCAGAGCTGTTTGGAGCGGCTGCTTCACCACCGCCCTACCCTGGTCCCGAACCTGCCGGACGGTGGTCTGCAGGGCAACCGGGAGATGAGGGATCACCTCATCCAGAGAGCCCACGAGGGCGTGGGAGAAGTGTGTGTCATCAGCACGGCCTAGCCGGGCCTGGCGGAGGCCAGGGAGGGACGAGGGGTACTGCTTTGTGCCCGCATAGTCCAGCTTTTAGGACTGCTGCTCGGGGGGCTTGCCCATGTCCCTAGCGTTCCGGAATGCCGGAAAACGCTGTCGGTGACCAACCCCTCGGCAAAGGGGTGCTCCGAAAACCTGGGCAAAGAGCTGGTAGTGACCACATACTTCCTGGCCATCCTGGCCGAGGGTGCAGGACAGGAAGCAGGCCGCTGCCAAGGCTGGGCCTACAATGGCCTCAGCCACCGGAAAGGCCTCAGTGGGTGAATCCTCGGTCCAGTATCTCCGTCAGGGGATACTTGGCCCGCTGATACGGGCTCGAGCTGCATCCTGGTGGACTCCGAGATGAGCCGAAGCAGACCCATAAAGGATGATGGGCTTTCGTCCAGTGACTGGCCCCCAGAGGACTCCAGATCAACCAGCCTGGAGAACAGGGAGGAGTCATCGTCGGACTCCGAAGAGTCCACAAAGAGCTGCCTAGTGCTTGAGCCACCCTCCACCTGCCGAGCACGGTCGGGAGTGAAGGTGACCGACAATCAGTGGGGCAGGCCTTGACCCGACCGAGAGTCCTTGTTCGGTGCCCCCGATTTCGGTTGAGGACGCGGAGGTTCCACCACAATCGGTGGGGCAGCAGGTTTCGGCCGAACGACTGGCCCAGGCTTGGGCATCTCTACTGCAGCAAGAGGTTCTTTCGGCCATTCGGGTGACAGCCACTTGATGGCCGGGGAAGGCGTCTTGTGTCGACTTGCTCCCGGACAAAAGTAACTGCTGTCACATCAGGTCCTTGTAGCGTTGACGCAATTTGCACCGAAGCCTCTCCTCTTCCAAGGAAGACGACGAGGACAAGCGGCGTCGCCTCTTACCTCGGTGCCGAGACCGACGATGTTGGCGGGATCGGCTGGACCGAGAAGAAGTCAGAGACTGAGACCCTCGGTGTTTCCAAGGTCAGGCCTGGGAAGGAGCGGATGACACCCGCTCTTCCCTCGGCTCGGACACTTTACCGGGGACTGCTGCACCGGGCGCAGGCAGATCTCCGTCTCCACCGGGGAACGGTGAAGAAGAAGGGTTGTCGGCTTCACCAGTCGACAACCCGTCCGATAGATGAGAAAAATCTTGACGCGTTGAGGTGTCTCGACGGCTGACCCTGCCAGGGACGCCGTGAAGCCAAGCAGCCTTGCTAAACCACGACCAAAGCTTCCACAGTCGGTTGTCCGGAAAGGGACTCTCCTGCTCCCACGAATGCGGACGATGTGACTTAGCCTTGGAATCCTTCTTTTTGGACCGAGAGGAATGTCCCGATGGCCCCTCTCCCTTCGTGGAAAGGGATTGGCAAAGCTCCTTGAATAAAGCAGAATACGAGGTACCCAAAGAGCAGGATAAATGCTGCGACCGAGGAGGAGGAAGATGCGGCCTGGGCCGCCTCCTCCTCAAGGCCGATCATCTGCTCGAGCTGCTCAGCAGAGTCAGACACGTGATAACCGCCCAAGGGCCTCTTTCAATTTTTACCAGCGACAGCTTTGGGGCTTCAAGCTTCAACCGGCAGCACGGTCCTCCCAAGACGCTGGCCGAGAACGAACAGCATGACTCGCAGGCCTACGGGTCATGTTCTAGGCTGAAGCAGTAGACGCATGTGAAGTGCGGATCCGTCCTAACATAGAAACAGACTTTGACAGCAGATAAGGACCGCTTGGCCCATCTAATCTGCCCATTTCCCTACCTACAGGATAGGCCGCAGATACTAGTTAACCAACAGCCTATTTCTTCCTACCCCCCACAAAAATTGCCTTATGTCTGTCCCATGCATTCTTGAATTCTCCCCCAGTTTTAGATCCCACAACCTCCTCAGGAAGGCTATTCCATGCATACACTACCCTCTCTGTAAATACAGGTTACCCACCTGTAACAGGAGTTCTAGGAATGGTATATGTTGTTCATCCACACTCATTGGCAGGTTTCCTGCCGCTTTAAATCTTGCCGGAAGGTCTTCAAGCTTGCCTCCCACCCACCGGGTGGTACCAACTCGGCTCCGCCCCATGACGCCAGATCTGGCCGCTGGAAGCTCAGGTTGTCGTCAAGCCGGGAGAGTAGAGTGGAGTCGTGTGGATGAACAATATATACCATTCCTAGAACTCCCGTTACAGGTGAGCAACCTGTATTTCTATAGGAACATGGATATGTTGTCTCATCCACACTCATTGGCAGACTCTAGCAGTTCTCCGGGGAGGAGGGAGGCAAGACGCACACCCCTAATACTTACTTGGGAAAGAGAGAGACTGGAGAACCGAGGCCCCAAAACCAGCATCCCAGGACTCAAGGTCGATGTGGTAGTGGGTAATGAAGTGTTTGCTGACTTCAGGCAGCAGCCCGGCAGATTTCCTGGATAGGGACGCCCCTATGCCCTTTGGCCCAACCTCGGCGCCAAGGGTATTCACAAAATGTCTAGCTGTGGTAGTGGCTCATTTAAGAAGGCAGGATCATGTGTTTCCCTACCTGGACGACTGGCTACTAGTAGGTCAGTCTCAGACCAGGTAAAATTCACTTGCAGGTCACCCAGCTTCTCACTTCCTGGGTTCCTGCTGAACTTACCAAAGTCAGTTCTGGAGACCTGTTCAGGTTCTAACTTTCATAGGTGCAGAGTTGAACACAAAGTTAGCCAGGGCATTTCTCCCCTCGGAAAAAGCGGACAGGCTCATTGCCCTGGCATCCTCCTTTACCCTGCGGGTCTCTTGACCAGCAAGGCATTTTCTGCAACTCCTAGGGCACATGGCTGCTTCCACAGCTGTCGTGCAGGGAGCAAGATTTCAGATGAGGGACATTCAGTTCCACTTGAGGTCCTATTGGTCCCAAAGGAGGGACCCCTACCAAATTAGTTCCGGTGACCAAAACCCTGATCCTGGCCCTTCAGTGGTGGCAGGATCAAGGCAATCTGTCTCAAGGGTTCCTTTCTACCCGTTTCACACCCTCACCCTCACCACGGATGCCTCCCTGTTAGGGTGGGGGCTCACTAGGCGACCTTTCCACTCAAGGAGTGTGGTCCCCCAGGAATCTCTGCTCCACATCAATCTTTTGGAACTCAGAGCTGTTCTTTTTAGCTCTTCAGGCTTTTTCAGCTGTTGTCCAGAACAAAGTAGTTCAAATCAGGACAGACAACACCACAACAATGTGGTACATCAACAACAAGGGGGCACTCGGTCATCAGCCTTGTGCACGAAGCAATCAAGTTGTAGGTCTCTGGCCTCTCCTAAACACCTCTGATGTCGCACACCTTCCAGGAAAGGACAATGTCTGGCGGATGCTCTCAGCAGGATTTCCCAGGGCCATCACAGATGGTCTCTGAATCCTCAGGTATTGGGGTCGGTCTTTGCCAGATGGGGTACCCCTCAGATAGATCTCTTAGCAGCCCCAGACAACCATCAACTTCCTCTATTTTGTTGCAGGCCTCCAGTGCTGGGCTCAGTCCCCTGGACGCCTTTCCTGCTGGATTGAAGGGAAATTCTATATGCTTTTCCCCTTCCCTCTCCTCTTCAGGGTATTGGTGAAATCAGAACTCAGCCCTGCAAAGTGGTTCTGATCGCTCCAGACTGGGCCAGACAGCCCTGGTATCCTCTTCTCCTGTCCCTGACAATCCACCCTCCCCTAACCTTGCCCAGGACCCACGACTTGCTGACCTGTGCACAGGGGAGAGTGTGGTACCCGGACCTCAAATCCCTCCACCTCAAGGCTTGGTTCTTGAGGAATTAGAATTTGCTGATTTACACCTTTCTCAAGGGGTCATGGATATTTTAAAGGCTTCTAGGAAGCCTTCCACCAGGGCTACTTACAATTCTAAGTGGAAGAGGTTTTCCTTCTGGTGTTCGGAGAAACAAATTGTGCCAGAATCTGCTGACCTGGCCACTTTACTGACTATTTGGCCCATCTAAATTCCCTAGCCTTAGACCAGCTACCTTGAAGGTTCATATGGCAGCTGTTTCTGCTTTGTTTCCATGAGAGCCTGTTTCTCTTTCCTCTCACCCTGTGTTTTCTAAGTTTTTAAGGGTTACTTCTATACTAACCCTCCCTTTGGGAACCAGCCCCTGCCTGGGACCTGAATGTTTGCATTGCTCAGTTAATGCAACCTCCCTTTGAGCCCCTTTCTTCTGCAGATCTCAAGTATTTAACTTGGAAAACTGTTTTCTAGTGGCTATCACTTCTGCCAGACAGTATAAGTGGAATTGCAAGCCCTTTCGGTGGAAAAGGATTTTATTTCTTTTCACAGGGATAAGGTAGTCCTCAGGACTAACAGAAAGTTTTACCCAAAGTGGTTTCAGATTTTCATCTGAACCAGTCCATTTCTCTCCCAGTGTTTTCACTGAGCATTCTTCCCGGGTGAGAGGAAACTACAGCCTGGACGTTAAAAAGAGCCCTAAGCTACTATGTGGAGCGTGCCAAGGGTCACAGGTTGAATCCCTCCAACTCTTCCTTACCTATGGAGAGGTTGGCAAAGGAGACCTGCCACTAAGAGGACAATTGCAAGGTGGATTGTCTCTTGTATCCAGTTCTGTTACCAAAACTAGGTAAGGAGCCCCCTCAGGACTGAGGCCCACTCCACTCAGGGTACAGCTGCATCTCTAGCGGCTGCTAGAGATATTCCCATTTGGAAATTTGTCAAGCTGCTACCTGGAAAACAGTTCACACCTTTACTAGCATTATTCCCTGGACGTCCAGTCCAGGAGAGATGCTCGTTTTGGCACAGCTGTTCTTCAGAGCCTATTTCCTAAGTAGGTTCTGACCTCCTCCATGGAGGTACTGCTGTGTAATCTGCAATGGTCCTAATATAGCAAGACTTCATGGTGTTTGAAGAAAAATTACTCACCTTAGTAATTGCTTTTCTTCTCATGGAGTCTTGCTATATTAGGACAACCTCCTCCTACCCCTCTCAGAACTCCTACTTGGGTATGGGGTTGGCAAATTAGTGCAAGCACTGTGTCGTGCCATTTTAGTCTCTCTAGTTGGGTTAGGAACTAGGTATTTCTGTTTTGTTAAGTGGTAGAGGTCCCTCTCTAGACTTGAGTTTTTGGGAGAGGGTCCTATTAGTGCTTGTAAGGAGTGTTCTAACAATAAATATTGTTGTTGTTATTCTGTGATTGTTCTTATTCTTCTAATGATAGGTAGCCAATGGCTAGTGTAGAGCTTTTCCACACAGACTTGCTATGTTAGTTTAGCTCCGTAAAGAACCTGGCAGTTTCATTTGAAACTGGCCAGATAGAGCTTTGAACAGCGCCCTCGCGCTGTGGAACTCCAGATCACTCTGGAGTTAACTGTTTCCTCTCCGGGGCAGTTCAAGACTGGGGGAATGACTGCAATGGTCCTAATATAGCAAGACTCCATGAGAAGAAAAGCAATTACTAAGGTGAGTAATTTTTTCTTACGGTTCACCTGAGGCATGAGTATGTCAGAACGGGACGGCACAGCCTGTTATGTGTTTATCACTTGCAGACATACATAACACATGCAGGCTGTAACACAAGATGGTGTGCATTCACTGGGAGATAAAGGTACTACTCTGGTGTATCCTGAGTGAGTGCTTCTAAGCTTCCCAGGGAGTGCTGCATCTCCCATCAAACACGAACCCTGTCATGTGTTACTGCACTACTGAAATGGCTTGGTATTGAAACTTTTTGCCAACTTAATTTTCAGAAAAGTTTGGATTTGGACAGCCTAAATACAGTGTTCTAGGGACATGGATATGTTGTTCATCCACACTCATTGGCAGTATCCTTGCTTTAAATCTTGCGGAAGGTCTTCAAGCTTGCTCCTCCCACCAACCGGGTGGTATAACTCGAGCTCCGCCCCATGGCCTAGATCTTCCTTACCGCTTGGAAGCTCAGGTTCCCTCTTAACGCTCTGCGTTTGAGCTGGTTCCTATTTCTCCGTTTGCGGTTTAAAAATAAAAATTTGCAAAAGACTTGATCTTGATCCTCGCAGCTCACGATGGACAAATCGACTCCGGATTTGGAGATGCCCATGCGGGCGAAGATGTCTCGGACGGATCCACACTCCGTGTGTCTGCTTAGGCCTTGAGCACGACCCATGACTTGCGACCTGTGCTCATCTTTCTCGACCTCGTCCTCGAAGACCGGTGCTGCCCGATTGCAACTGGGCCGTCCGAAGCGTTTCCCTCGGTGAAGTCCAAAGAGGCCCGGTTGGCCCGGTGTCAGCAATGGCCGGTGATTTCGGCGGATCAGCTCGAAGCGGATGGTAAGCCCCTCGAAGAGGGCGGCGCGTCGTATCTTCCTCGGCCGGCATTTATCCGCTCTCTCTGGGTTCTTCTACGGCTTCTTTTAAGGAGCTTTGTCTGTCCCTCTCCACTAAAGGAGAAGGGCCTGCGTCTGCTGGACCTTATTCTCGGTCAAAAGAGGACAAGAGTAGAATCCCTCGTCGACGCTCTTGGGAGGCGGGAAAGGTCCCTCTCCCGGGCGTCGTCAAGTGACTCGATCGACCGTAGGCTGACCACTGGCCTCCACGATTGTCCCGTCAGGTCAGTTGACCGAGACTCCACTGATGAAGTCGAGATTTTCTCGACCCATTGGACGGGCTGTCGCCTTTAGCAGCGAGATTCCCTCTCCCGGTTCCCGGGAGGAGTTGAGGATCCCGTGGGCTCGTCTGTGCCTCGGTTCCGAGCCCTCGGATGGACCTTCCGAGCGCGAAGGAGTGCGGTTCCGGCCGACACCTCCCGCACCGACCCGGAAATTCAGGACTCTCGGTCTCGGTCGTCACCTCCCAGCGGTCCAGCCGTTCCCACCGTCCATGGCGGTCTCGGTCGGCACGCGGTGCGGCGTCGCCGCTCGTCCTCGTCCTCCTCCTCCTCGGATGGGGAGCTTCGGCGTAAGTGCGTCGTGATCATCGAGGACCTTATGTTGCAACAACTCCTCCTGGCGGGAATAAGCCGACCGCGCCTTCCCGGCCATTAAGCTGTCACGGAGCGGCCGACACAACCTCGACTTGTCCGAGGCCTATACCAGGCGGTTGTTCGGCCAAACCAGCTGCTCCACCGATTCGGTGGAACCTCCGCCTCCACAGCCACCAATTGGGGCTCCGACCAAGGATTCTCGGTCGGCTAAGGGTTTACCCATCGGCTGTCAGTTACCCTCACTCCCGACCGACCTCGGCAGGTGAAGGGTGGCTCAGGCCAGAGGCAGCTCTTCGAGGACTCTTCCGAGTCCGAAGATGATTCCTCCTTCTTCTCCAAGCGACTGGACTTGGAGTCTTCAGGAGGTCAGTCAATGGACGATAGCCCGTCGTCCTTCCTAGGACTGCTTCGGCTCATCTCGGAGTCTACCGGGATGGAGCTCGAACCCGTTTCCAAGCGGGCCAGGTATCCCCTCACGGAGATTCTGGACCGAGGGGATTCTCCGACGGAGGCCTTTCCGGTGGCCGAGGCCATAGTGGGTCCGGCACTGGAACTTTGGCAGCGCCCTGCTTCCTGCCCTGCGCCTTCGGCCAGGATGGCCAGGAAGTATGCGGTCCCTACCGGTTCCTTGTCCGGTTTTTCGGAACACCCCTCTGCTGAGGGGTTGGTTACCGACAGCGTTTTCCGGCGCGCCGGCAACGCCAGGGATGTGGACAAACCTCCTGACAAGGAGTCCAAGAAATTGGACTACGTCGGGCGAAAAGTCTACGCTGCGTCCTCTCTCGGCCTTCGTCAGGCCAGTTCGGCCGTCCTCATGGCACATTTTTCTCATGCCCTGTTGGGCTCCCTGGATGAGGTCATCCCTCATCTTCCCGCCGATCTGCAGACTACGGTTAAGCAGGTGCGGGACCAGGGCAGGGCAGTGGCCAAACAGCAGCTCCAGACTGCTTTGGATATAGGGGACTCATGTGCCAGATCGGTGGCGGCCGCGAGTGGCTATCGTCGGCGGGCTTGGCTGGGGATATCCACCTTTACTGGATACCCAGCACAAGTTGGCGGATGTTCCCTTTGGGGACTGACCTCTTCGGCCCTGGGTGGAAGGTCACCTGCAGAGGATCGAAAGTCCAATGCCACCTTGGACTCGGTCTCTTCCGCTCAGAAGGACAAGGCGCAAAACCACAGCCTAAGCCCTTCGTCCTTCTGTGCCCCAGCCTTGACCCAGCACACGTCAGGGCCAGCAGGCTCGGCCTTGGCATCCCAAACCCAAGCCTCGGCTTCCTCAGGAGGCAGGGAGGAAAGGGCCCAGGAGGTCCCTCGCGGTCCCTCCTCCAAGCCTGCCCAGTGAGCGGGCTGAGGGGTGTCGCCCCATCCCGTCCTGCCACCTAGGGTCCCCGTGGGGCGGCTCCAGCACTTCCGTTCCACCTGGTCCGCTGTTACCACGGACAGGTGGGTCTTGGAGGTGGTGGGAAGAGGCCTGCCTCTGGAATTCGAGCAGGCACCACCCTTCAGAGCCGTCGCCCCTCGGGGGGCTTCGGGATCCCCAGCCTCACTGGCGGCTCGTCGAGCCGACATCTCTCTCCTCCTCCAGAAGGAGGTGGTAAGAGAGGTGGTGGACCCTCCTTCAGACCCAGGGTTTGTGTCCAGGTACTTCCTGGTTCCGAAACGGACGGGGGGCTGGCGCCCCATTCTCGACCTACACGACCTAAACAAGTTCCTAAGGTCTCGAACCTTCAGGATGGTCACTCTGGCTCAGATAATACCATCCTTGGAACGCGGCGTGTGGTTCTGCTCTCTGGACTTGCAGGACGCGTTTTTCACGTCCCTATCCGTCCGTCTCACCAGAGATTCCTTCGCTTCAGCGGAAGGATCTCTCTTGAGTTCAAGCCATGCCCTTGACTTGTCTCCAGCTCCCAGGGTCTTCACCAAATGCATGGCAGTGGTGACAGCATTCCCTCTGGCGCCGAGGGTCGGTGTACCCTTACCTGGACGACTGGCTGATAGCAGCTCCCTCCAGGAAGGAGGCGGAGTGGTCCAGAGATCTGGCCCTCAGGTCTGCTCTCAACTGGGCCTCCTTATCAAGCGAGGCCAAGTCGACTCGAGCGAAGCAGGTGATTCTATTCATCGGGCGCAGCTCGACTCTCTTGAGCCAGGCGCGGCTCGGCCGGACAGGGCGAGGTTCTTTCCTCCTTGCCCGATCATTTCTGGTTGGGCAATTGCGCCCTGCCCGGGACTTCCTGCGCCTCCTGGGTCTCATGGCGGCCTGTACCAGCGTGGTCCGTTGGGCCCGCTGGAACATGCGTCCCCTTCAGTGGGGACTGGCCAGCCAGTGGTCACAACGCTGCGATCCCTTGGACCAGCTTGTGTCGGTGACACAGGGGATGTGGAGCGCTCTCCAGTGGTGGACCGTTCCAGATCATTTGCAGGAGGCATCCCGTTCGTCCGCCCGAGCGGCCAGTCTCTGTCGACCGATGCCTCTCTGATGGGTTGGGGTGCCCATCTGGGGAACACCGGGCTCATGGCCTCTGGTCCCCGAGGGAGTCCCGATGCCACATCAACCTGCTGGAGCTCCGGGCGGTCCGCCTAGCTCTCACCGCCTTTGCTCCGTTCCTCCGGGGTCAAGTGGTCCGAGTCCAGACGGACAATACCACGACCATGTACTATCTAAACCGTCAGGGCGGGACGCGCTCCATGCTTCTATGCAAGGAAGCTCTCCGCATTTGGTCACTCGTGCGCAGCCTGGAGGCGGATCTCCTAGCCATTCACGTGGCAGGAGCCTCCAACACCCTGGCCGATGCCCTGAGCCGGATAGGGGCTGCATCCCACGAGTGGTCTCTCCTGTCGGAGGTAGTACAGCATCTGTTCTCCCTTTGGGGCACACCTCAGGTGGACCTGTTTGCCTCCATGGAGAACGCGAAGCTGAGTCTGTTCCATGCCCGGCCCCCTCAGCAGGGCTCGCTGCAGGGGGATGCCTTCTCGAGGCAATGGACCCGGGCCTCTTTCGCCTTTCCCCATTTCCCTTGATCCACAAGGTGCTTCTCAAGGCGAGGAGGACAAGGCGCAGGTGATTCTGATAGCCCCAGACTGGCCTCGCCAGTTCTGGTACCCAGATCTCCTCAGTCTCAGCTCCAGGACTCATGGCAGCTTCCAGCTCGCCCGGACCTGCTCTCCATCAATCAGGGGAGGTGTTCCATCAGGACCTTCAATCCCTGCACCTGACGGCCTGGTTCCTGGCGGCTAGAGTTCCAGGCCTTGGGTCTTTCCGACGAGGTCCTCAATGTAGTTGGCGTCCGTGAGTAGGCGACCAGAATCTATGCCTTCAAATGGAAAAGGTTTTCCATTTGGTGTCAGAACAAGGGCTTGGACCCTTCCTCCTGTTCCTTGGCAAGCATCTTGGACTATTTTGGTCCCTTTCTAGTCAAGGAGCTTAGTCCGGCTGACCTGGGTGCACCTGGCAGCCATCTCTGCTTACAGGCGCGGGCAGGAAGCAGTGATGTGTAGGAGAAAGGTGGTCTGGCGCTTTTCAAAGGCCTTGATCACATTTCCCCTCAGTCGAGGAACCCCCCACCTCCGTGGGATCTACTGCTGGTACTGGCAAAGCTCATGGGCAAGCCATTCGAACCTATGCACAGGTGTGCTCTCTCTCACCTGTCGTGGAAGACCGCCTTCTTGGTGGCTATCCGTCAGCCAGAAGGATGGGAGGCTCCAGGCGCTTTCCATCGAGTCTCCTTACCTGGTCTTCCACAGGGACAAGGTTGTCCTGCGCCCCACCGAAATTCCTTCCGAAGGTGGTGTAGGAGTTTCACCTTAACCAGGTGTTGACTCTGCCGGTGTTCTACCCCAATCACACCTCGGAGGCGATACATAGGCTCCATACTCTGGACCCTAGAAGGCTGCACGTTATTATAAGGAGCGCACGGCTGAAATTGGGAGAGGTTCGCCAGCTGTTTGTCACCCACGCTGAAGCCGCATCTGGCAGACCTGCAGCCAAGCGGGACGATAAGCAGGTGGGTAACCTCCTGCATAGATCTCGCTATAAGTTGGCGGGCATGGAGGCCTCCCAGAGGATAAGAGCTCATTCTACCCGCCATACTGCTGCAGGGTGGCTGCTTCCAGGGACGCCCCTATCCAGGAAATCTGCAGGGCTGCTACCTGGAAGTCAGCAAACACCTTCATTACCCATTACCACATCGACCTTGAGTCACGCCGGGATGCTGGTTTTGGGGCCTCGGTTCTCCAGTCTCTCTTTCCCAAGTAAGTATGTAGGGTGTGCGTCTGCCTCCCTCCTCCCGGAGAACTGCTAGGAGTCTGCCAATGAGTGTGGATGAACAACATATCCATGTCCCTAGAAATACAGGTTACTCACCTGTAACAGGAGTTCTAGGAATGGTATATGTTGTTCATCCCCTACGACCTCCAATTCTCCCGGCGACGCACAACCTGAGCTTCCAGCGGCCAGATCTGGCGCCATGGGGCGGAGCCGAGAGTTATACCACCCGGGTGGGTGGGAGGAGCAAGCTTGAAGACCTTCCGGCAAGATTTAAAGCGGCAAGGATACTGCCAATGAGTGTGGATGAACAACATATACCATTCCTAGAACTCCTGTTACAGGTGAGTAACCTGTATTTCAGGGATATAATGGTATGGGCAGTCACCTTTTCACAGTTGGAGACAGATTGAGTCCAAAGAGCGGAGTCTCCACCCACTCCCACTTTCCATCAGTCTTTTAAATCTGCCTTAGCTTTGAGATACTCCCTACTCTAGGTAGAGACTTTGGCAAATTATCTATTTAGTTAGTTACAAGTTCTTGTTTGTCACAGAAGTGTTGCTCTCTCTTTTCCAGTCTCCCCCGATGCCACAACTGAGAGGTGGTCAAACCTAGAAAATGGTCAGATTGAAGCAAAGTTGTTGTAAATATTGTTTTTAACTTTCTTTTTTAGTGGATACATGTCAAAGTTTGCATTCCTAATAGGGCCAGGCATACATGGTGGTGATGACGTTAAAGGCTGCCGTTGAACCTAAAATTCTTTTTAGATTTTCTCTCTGCCTCCTTTGCATCCCTGCATGCAGTGTTCTGTTTACTACAGCTGTGTTTTGTACTTGTAGAGGCTCCAGGGTCGGGAGGCTTGAAGTTCAACATCCAAAACGGCCTTATGTAATGCCGAATCAGAGCTTTGGGTCCTCTGGGCAGAACAACAGCGGGGACAGTATGGGTCATCATCAGCCACAGAACTCCGACAAGCATCATGGTAACAGGTATGCAGTGGTCTGGCGAATATCCTCCTGACTTAAAACTAGTAGTGGATGGAACCACAAAACTCTATACAGCCTCCCCCAAATTTTGGCACTATAATGGCATACAGTTAGAAACAGAGAATTTTACGGCAGATAAGGACTGCCAGGCCTATCTAATGTGCCCGGTTTTCCCCCTGCTTACATAAAAGTGCCTCAGATCCTTCTTGATGTATTACATCAACACCTCCTTTGAACTGCCAGGGTCCTCCTATGTCCCATGCAGTCTTGAATTCCCCCACCTCCTCTGCTGGGAGTCTGTTCCACTCCTCCTCTACCCTTTCTGTGAAGAAGTACTTTCTCACGTTGCCCCTTAGTTACGCCCTTCCAGTCTCATGTTATGTCTCCTTGTTCTAGAGCATTTTTTCGGCTGAATGAAGCTGCCCTCCTGTGCCTTATTTTTCCCATAAAGTACTCAAAGGTGTCAATCTTGTCCCCCCCCCCCCCATTGTATACATATTGAGTTCCTCCAGTCTATCCTCATATGACCTCTGGTGTAGGCTCTGCACCATTTTAGTTGCCCTTCTCTGAACAGCCTTTGTCTTATCTCTGTCCTTTTGGAGATGCGGCCTCCAGAACTGGACACAATATTCCAAATGAGGTCTCACCAATGACCTGTACAGTGGCATGACCACCTTCTTTCTTCTGCTGGTGATACCCCTCCCTATACACCCCAGCATTCCACTGGCTCTCCTTGCATTGGCACATTGTCTGGCCACCTTTAGGTTATCAGATATAATCACCCCAGATGTCTTTCCTGCTTTATGGCTTCTAACAACTCTTCCTCCATTATGTAATCCCCCTAGGTCTCACGGTCCAAGTCGTGATCTTGCACTTTTCACATTGAATCTTAGCTGCCACACTCTGGACCATTCCTCCAGCTTAGCTAGGTTGCTTCTCATTTTCCCCACTCCTTCCAGACTGTCTGCCCTATTGCAGATCTTGATGTCATCCGAAGAGAGGCATACCTTCTCCTCCAGCCCCTCCACAGTATCACTGATGAAGGCATCTATCATTTCATTCATTTTTATTTTATACCGGAAAGTCATGTGGGCAAAAAGCCAATTTTCACAAGCGTCCAGTTAAATAAAAACATAGGTGGGTATGTACGCAGTTGCAGAAAATAAACATTTTTCTTTAGAGATACACTAATTACAAAGGTTGTTATATACAGTTAAACAAATAGAACTTTGACAGGAATACCCTTATTGCATAAATACAAGACAGTAAATATACTACATATACGGGCAGCATATCAAAACATTTGAACACTGTATATCCATGAACAATGCTGAATACGCAAAGGCTTCACTTTACATACATGATGAAGAGAGCGTGACAGGGAATGGGGGAGAAAAGGAGAGGATAGATGAAAGTAAGGGGTGAATAAGGCACGGGGAGTGGGGAGAGTGGTGGTTTACGATCCTGGAAGGAGTAGCTAGAAAGAAAGTACTAGTACTGGGCCAAGAACTGATCCTGTTGCACTCCGCTAGACACCCTCCTGCCTTGGACCCACCACCCTCTGTGTTCTGTCGCTCCAACCAATTTGCAACCCAGTTCACCACCTTGTGACCCAGTCCAAGGCTACCAGCTTTTTACCAACCTCCTATGTGGAGCAGTGTTGAGCATTGCTGAAATCATGATAGGCCACATCCACTGCTCTCCTTGATCCACTTCCCTGGTCATCCAGTCAAAGAAATCTATCAGATCTGTTTGACATGACTTTCTCTCTCGTGAATACATGCTGTTTTGGATACTGTGCTCCACTGGCTTCAAGGTGCTTCAAGGTGCTCCACTATCCTTTCTTTTAGTAGCGATTTCATCATTTTTAACACCCATAAGACAGGCCTGTAGTTGACTACTGCTTCTTTGCTTCCACTTTTAGGAGAGGGGCCACGCCGCCTTCTCTTGTCTCCTGGAACTCTCCTGATTCAGTGACCTGTTGAACAGGGATGTCAGTGGTGCAGCCAGTATCTCCTTTAATTCTTTAAATACCTAGGTGTATCCTGTCTGGTCCCATTGTCTTATTCACCTGTAGTTTAGTGAGATCTTATTTTGAGAGGATTCCTTCAGTAGGTCATTACATATGGGACTGGTGCCACCTGGCGTTAGGCCGAATGGCAGACTTTTCTAGCAATCCCTGATGGGGGATAGCCCACCTGATGTCGCGTGACCGGCGACAGCATGGCCATATATAGTGTGCAGTCCCCATGCCCGCCCTTCAGTTCTTTCCTGCTGTCGCCTTGTGTCAGTCACATTGCAGACTTTCATACAGTGATCGTCATGTTAGTTCCTGCGTCTGATTATTTTTTCCTTCTCGAAATCTTTCCTTTCGATTACACATTTACTTATTGTCTTCACTCAAGAAGAAGTGCTCGTCCTGTGGCACGCAGATCCCTCGTAAGGATGGCCATTTGATATGCGTGACTTGTTTGGGCCCACACCACCCTGTCTCATCCTGCTCGGAGTGCCAAATATTTAATCGGGCCACCAAAAAACAGAGACAGCAGGCTTTGGAGGCCCACCTTTTAAAAGTCTGCTTAGCTTCATTAGAGAAGCAAATGTATCGCATTAGAGAAGCAAATGGACTGCATTAGAGAGTCTTCTTCCAAAAAGTCTTCTCCCTCCAAGAAGCACCACAAGGAGAAGTCTCGAGCGGGAACACTCCTTGGACCAATCTGAGGCCTCGTGGCCCTCTATGAGCAAGACCGCTTCTCAGTCACCACCTTAGAAGACCCCGGGCGGTAAATCTGGAAAACCTTCGAGTCAGTCGACCGTTGGCTGCTCCGATGGCCGCACCGCCACAGGCACTAAGTCGGACCCCGGCTCCTCCGGGGACCGGACGGCTGCCAGTAAGATGGCTCCCCAGCCTTCAGGGACCCGCCTGGCACCATCCGATAAGTTGGCGGGGCTCCTCCTGCCTGGCTCTGTCTGATAAGACGCCCTGTCTCCTGCTGCTCAGGCGTGGTTCTCCCACTGGGGCCCTAGCGAGCGCTCACTCGATGCCCACCGTAGAACCAGGGGAGAAATGCCTCTTCCCTCACCCTTACCCTCCCCTTCTCAGTAGGGTACCTCAGGGACGCTGGGAACCCCTTGATGTAGTGGATTCCTTGGGGTCTGTCCCACACTTTCCTGATGGGGTCACGGGGAAGGAGGCTCCTCCTCGGCTGTCTGGCCTTCCAGTGAAGGCCCCGCCTCCTCCTCCTCCAGGTGGGATCCCTTCGGAGCAGAAGAATATCCTGGCCCCAATCCCACCGTTTGTTCTGGCAATCCAATCTTGACGCTGGATACTCCCGACTCTTCCACAGCCAGGGCCCTGTGGTCTTCCCCAGACTTCAGCTCCGGCGCCAGACCCAGTCCCACCGTCTGTCCCCCTTGTCCAGCCCGACACCCAGGCCCTCCAGCGCCAGATCCCTTCCTTCACCAGATCAGGTGGTGCCGGTCTCGTCTGTCCCCCTGACATTGGCAATCCAGATGCCGGACCCCAGCCAATTTACACTACAGCGGACCCGGTCTGGGTACCCCCTCCATCTGATCTGCCGGGGATTTATACTAGACCCCGGACTGTCCCACATTACCCCTTCAGGTATCTTGGGGACCATTTCTCGGCTGGTCCTCCTATTGAATGGAGTTCCTTTGGACAGTTCTACCCTGGTTATAACCCCTATCACCATTTTCAGGGATACCAGGGTTATTACCCACCCCCACCAGTAATACCTCCTCCACCTCCTCCGCTGCAACCTCCTCCTCCACCCCCACTAGACTTCAAGACCTTAATCCAGTCTTGGTGGCAGGGGGTGCGCTTGGAGTTGGTGACAGACCTGGAGACAAGACTCCCACTCCCACTTTCTCCAAAGTCGCGTCCCTGAGAAGCTCCTTCCATCCACACCCACGGTACATGGCTCTGGGGCGGCACATCAGGACATCACCCTTCCGGACATCGGTAATCTTCCTGACGAGGGGCCAGACAATGACAATGCAGATGAGTCTGAGGAGGATGCCTTGGAGGAACCGAGGGTCCAGGAGCAAGGTCCCCCAAAGTCCCCGGAGGACCCCTGCCTTCTCGGATCTTCCAAGGTCCATGAAAGATTTTTCGTCTGGGAGTCGGAGGATCAGGAGCCCATGAGACAGAGACTAGCCAAACAACTGGACTTAGTCTGTATCTGTTCCCTATTCCTCTGGATGGGCCTCACCAGCACCTCATCTTTGCGGTCTGGCAGATGCCTCATTCTCTTATGGCTGTCCCAAGAGGGCAGGCAGGATATACCAGTGCAGAAGGAAGCTCCGTTTCTTAAGACTCATCTTAAGGCAGATTCTGTCATCATTTCAGCTGCTCATGACCGCGCCGCTGAAAGAGTCGAGGCAGGTGGACCAGTTTGGCAGAAATGTTTATGCTTCGGCCACATGTGTGCTTCGATCCCTCAACTATGTGGCTCACACAGAAAGACTACCTTAGCCAGGTTAGAGGCCACAGTCCAGTCTATGGAACCCTCGAGCCTCAAGGAGGAGCTTGCCAAGGATCTTCACCTCTCTCACTTCACCTGTAGGCATGCTTTGTGAGCCACACATGATGCCTGTTGATTCAGTGGCTTGCACCTCAGCAGCTGCCGTCTTGTTAAGGTGGCATTCCTGGCTCCGCATCTCTGGGCTTGCCAGAGAGGTTCAGTCTGCGATTCAGGACGTCCCCTTATGGAGGTCGGTGCTTTTTTTGGTGGAGACACCTTAGATATCTTTACTGTTCTCCAGGACAGAGGTCTTGCCCTAAGATCAGTTGGGTCCATGTACCGATCGGGCACTCAACATTCGGAAAAGGACCTGGAGGCAGAGAAAGCAGGCCCCGGCTCGGCGCCAGGGCAAACTTATGGCCGCTGGTTCAGCCACTCCTCCAGCCTCCAAGAACCAGAGACGTTTGGGGGGTCTTCCCCCTGAACGTCCTGCCACTTCCTGATTCCCTGTCCCCACTGACTCTTTAGTCTCAGGCCGAGGAGCAGATGGGGGTTCGCCCACCATGCGCAGGAATGGAAGGTGATAATCTCCGACGCATGGGTCCTGCAGTTGGTGTCCGTTGGACTCACCATAGAGTTTCTGTAAGTCCTTTCAGAATCACCACCAAAAAAGTCTTCTTACTCCAGGGATCAGGCTCTTCTCATTCAAAGCCTCTTGCTCAAGGAAGCAATAGAGCGCGTTCCTCTCTGGCAAAGGGGATGGGGGTTCTACTCCCACTTTTTCCTGGTTCCAAAAAAGATGGGACATTTCAGACCCATCCTCGACTTGAGCAGCCTCAATCGCTTTGAGTACAAAAGTTCAGGATGCTGGCGGCTCCAGGCCTCTATTCCACTCATTCTAGAGAAACACTGGTTGTGCGCTCTGGACATGCAGGATGCTTACCTGCATCCAGATCTTCCCCAACCACCGCCGTTTCCTGCAGTTCCAATTCCAGGGGGAGCACTTCCAGATTCGGGCACTCCCCTTTGGTCTGTCTTCAGCACCTCGGGTGTTTACCAGTGCCTAAGCGGTGGTGGCGTACTCTTTCACTTGTGAGATGTTGCAGTCTTCCTTACCTGGACGATTGGCTGATCTCAGCCCCATCCAGGGATTCTCTTCTGAGGCTCTCTCCTTTATCCTTGACCTTTTGGCAGACATGGGATTACTGTCAATATTCCCAAGTCATCCATGTCTCTTTCCCAGAAACTACAGTTCATTGGGGTGGTTCTGGGTATGGTCCAATGCAGAGCCTTCCTTCCTCCAGACAGGAGAGACCCTGATCCGTCAAGCTTAGTGGGTGGCTTCGTCCAGGATCATCCCAGCCCAGGAGATCCTATGCCTTCTTGGCTTGATGGCAGCTTCCATCACTACTGTTCCCTTGGCGAGGCTCCACATGAGGGTTACTCTGTATTCCTTGTGGGTGCAGTGGGATCAACTCCTGGACGACCTGGAGCTTCCATTCCGGGTGTCATCTGCAGTTCAGAAAGAATTGCTGTGGTGGAGGGACTACTGCAACCTTTCCATGGGTCTTCCTTTCAGGAGTCCAGCTCCTGGGGCATCCCTAACTACAGATGTATCGAACATGAGATGGGGAGCACGTCTAGGGGAAGACCAAGCACAAGGGCTGTGGTCCAGCTTGGAGGCATCATTACACATCAGCATTCTGGAGATGAGGGTGGTCTTGTGCACCTTGCAGGCCTTCTAGACCCTTCTACCCAAGGGATCACTGCTGGTCTAAACGGACAACATGTCAGTAGTTTGGCACCTCAGCAAACAAGGAGGAACTCGCTCGTACACCCTATGCAGGGATGCAATGCGAGTGTGGAACTGGGCAGTCCAGCACAATCTGGTCCTGGTAGCCGTGCATGTTCCAGGCATCCAGAATGTCCTAGCAGACAGTCTCAGCAGGTCTTGGACCCTAACTCAAGAATGAGAATTAAATCATTAAGTGGCAGAATCTCTTCCTAAAATGGGGGCATCCAAAAGCCAACCTTTTTGCTCCCAGTACAACGCAAAACTTTCGAGTTTTGCTCCTCTTTCTAGGGCATGGTGCTTTCTGTGATGCTCTCTCTCTCTCTCTCTGGGACAGGGACATTTCTATCGCCTTCCTCCATTTCCCATTCTCCAGAGAGTCCTTCTCAAGTTACAGGCAGAGAAGGCGAGGATGAGTCTCATCTCTCCTCTCTGGCCGAGACAAATTTGGTTCCTGCTGCTACAACAGCTGTCGAAGGAACCACCGGTTCCACTTCCACTGACCCACAACCTCTTGAGTCGGGATCTGTTCGCCTTGTTCATCCAGGGCTCAGGACCCTGCATCTTCATGCATGGTACCTGCAGACATAGCGATTTCTCTCTTTGGGGTCTTTTCTCGTAGCTCAGGTTATTTTAGGGGCTAGAAAACCCTCTACTCGTTCCACTTATGCCATGAAATGGAAACATTTTTCCATATGGGCAACTGCCAAGAGTTGGAACCCCTTTTCTTGTTCTGGCCCACAAGTCATGGAATACTTCCTTCATCTGTCAGACTCAGGTCCATCATATTCTTCCCTGAAGGACCATCTTTTGGCAATTTCAGCGTACCTCGTGCTGGTGGATGGTAAACCCATGGCTCAGTTGGAGGTCTCAAAAACCTTTCTGAAAGGGATCCTTGATCTGAAACCCCCCATCCGCAGCCCGACTCCACCTTGGGATTTGAACTTTGTGTTGGAGAAGCTTACTTTTCCACCGTTTGAAGTGGCCATGAGCTGTGACTTGCTCTTCCTTTCCTGGAAGGCTTTATTTTTGGTTGCCATTACATCAGCTCGAAGGATTTCGGAGCTTCAAGCTCTGGTTTGTAGAGAGTCTCATCTTATTTTCCACAAGGACTGGGCTGTCCTCAGGACAAATCCTAAGTTTTTACAGAAGGTGGTGTCAGAAGCCACACTGGACCAATCAGCAGAGCTTCCAGTTTACTGTCCATCCCCTTCGAACAGAGGTGAAGCAGTCCTGCACACCATGGACGTCCATCAGATCCTTCAGTGCTGCATACACTGAACCAAGGAATTCCGTAGCTGCGATCACCTTTTCGTTTCTTTTGCCCCAGGTCAAAGGGCAACGCGGTTTTGAAGCAGTGCCTTTCCAAATGGTTAGGCAGCTGTATTCAGTATTATCAAAAGTAGGAAAAACCTCTGCCGGGTCCCATCAGAGGTCATTCTGCTAGGGGCATGGCTGCTTCCGCTGCTTTTTTACGGAACGTCTCTGTGGCTTATGTTTGCGCCACAGCCACTTGGAGTTCTGTTCACACCGTTACTAAACATTACAGTCTAGACATTGCTTCTAGGCGGATGGCTGGCTTCAGCCTAGCTGTCTTGCAGGGCCTTCTGTCTAGGCTGGGCCATTCTGGTTCCCAGTTTCTGTTGGGAGTTATTTCCTCCTCCTCCTTGTTTCTCTCGGTCTCTCTTTGGAGGGACTGCTTGGCATTCCGTCATTTATGTATTGACTATACTGAAGGAACCCTCTCGAAGTAAGATACTACAGTTGTGTAGAAACTTACCATAACAGTAGATCCTCGAGAGAGGTTCCTTCAGTAGGTCATATTTTTCCCCTTCCTCGTTCCCCTCATTTTATTTCTTACAGGGACTCCAACTCCTGTTTGCTCCTGCTATCAGGCCTCTTCCTGACTCTGGCGGGAGAACTGGAGGGCAGGCGTGGGGACCACCCACTATATGTGGCAATGCTGATGTGGGTCATGTGACGTTGGGTGGGCAGTCCCCCGTCAGGGATTGCTAGAAAAGTCTGTCGTGTTGCCCGGCGCCAGATAGCTGCAGTCCTGTATGTAATGACCTACTGAAGGAACCTCTCTTGAAGATCTACTGTTACGGTAAGTTCCTACGTAACTGTACTTTCTTCTAGGACTCTGTCTTCCATAAATAGACTGCTGTCCTCCTCCGTACCTGTCCTGAGTCTAAGCCGTGGTCCCTCCCCTTCCCCCTCCTCTGTGAAAACTGAACAGAAATATTTGTTCTAGGAGCGTGGATATGTTGTTCCTCTGCACTCTTTGGCATGTCCCTTTCCCCTTTAAGATTAGCCGGAAGTCTTCAAGCTAGTTCCTCCCACCCACCCAGGTGGTATATACCTCGGCTCCGCCCCATGACGCCAGATCTTCTGTTCTGCTGGAAGATGCAGGTTGCCTCCCTTATGATCACGCATTTCATAGCCCTGGCTTTCAAACCCTTGGTTTTACTGAAATTAAAACTCATTTGAGTTGGTGATCGCGCTTTCACGTCTTCGATCATGGAAGAGAAGTCCTCTCTGAGATTTCGCTGGTGTCCTTGCGGCCAGAAGATGTTGCGCACTAATCGCCATCTCACGTGCGTCTACTGCCTAGGTGGTGGCCATGACACCTCATCTTGCAGCTTTTGCCTTATCTTCCATTCCAACGTCCTGGAAGACTGCTTGGCGCACCTGAAGTTGGGAGACCAGAGAAAGGAACCTCAGGTGAAGTCTAAGGAGGCTAGGTCTGAGGCCGAGAGCAGAGGGTCTGGGGTTCAGTTCCCACACCTGAACTTAAGTTAATATCCCAGTACTGACACTGTAGTGCAGCATGAGCGGGTGGTACTTCTGAGGTGCCGCTCTTTTCGGATGAGATGTTAAACCGAGGTCCCATCTACCTGTATTGGTGGTAGTTCAGGTGGATGTTAAAGATCCCATGGCACTTATCGAAAAGAGTAGGGGAATTTTTTATTATAATAACATCAAAAAGAAATAATTACAAACAGTGTTAAATCACTCAAAATAAATACAAATCATAAGAGAAATCAAATGAGTATTGCTTTCATATAGCCTCAGATAAATGCGAAAATAACTAGGCACAACCCCATAATCCCCATAGATCCCTCCTCCCCCCAAGAAGCAAGGAACATTTTGTCCACATTCAAATAGATGAAAACTCATTACAAACCCTCATATATATCCTACTACCCCGGGGCAAAAAGGGAACAGGAACATTTCATACATGCTATACCCAACTCCATCACAGTTCCTGATATCAATCCTCTTATGCATTCCTGGAGAACCTAGGACTTCCCATCCCAATACTGTATACCACTCTTAACTTATTTATATTTAATAAACCTGCTAAACCCTTACTACCAATCCGTCACCTGTCTAGTGGTTGCAAATCCTAAATCATACAAATACACCTGCTCCAGGGCTCCCTGAATTAATAGCCTTACTGTATCATAAGGCATCATTTTTTGATACAACACCCATTGGCATCGAGCCTGCCATAAATAGTATATCAAAGCACAACAAAGATCTGCAGAGTCCTACATGATACCTCTTCTCTAATTGAGTGAATTGACCTAACACAGTGTATCATAATCTAAATACCATAACCACCTCATTTTCCATTTAAAGGCCAGGAATTTCCAGAGACTTGGCATATGTACAGAAAAAGAAAAAAATGCTCCACTGTTTCCTCCTGAGCCACACATTCTAAAAGGCAATTTATTTAATTCCTGGCCTTGTATTTAGCATTGCCTACTTTTAGTTCTGCCATATACCGTAAGCCATATAATTTCCTACATATATTCTGGCAGTCTGGGATTATTTAACCTCCGAAGCACTGTCTTTGTGTGACCTGAAGGACAGTTTTTAAAGGCAGGTTCACTCGGGTATAGGAGCTGCATGACTTTGGTATACAGTTGTGTCCCTGTGTTGTCCCTCACCACTTGGGCCAACAACCCCCATTTAAATAACTTCTTAGCAATTTGTAAAAAGTAACGAGGGATAAGCAGTGTAGGAATAGGTTTTGGAGGACCCGTAAGCCAAACTGAATAATACCGAACTAATACCTGTCTTATCAGTATCCCCTCATTTGAGGAAGATGTCTCCCACCCCACCCTAATATTCGATGTGATAAATAATGTGGAGAAAAAAATAACCGGGTTCACCATCCCCCAGGCCCCGTTCCCTTTAGCCAAGTACGTGTAATGGCGTTTAATTAAGTTGAGTCTATTTCCCCACACCATCTGAAAGAATAAACTGTACAGCCTTGTATCAAATTTTATTGGTAATGGAAATATCGTTCTAGGGACATGGATATGTTGTTCATCCACACTCATTGGCAGGTATCCTTGCCGCTTTAAATCTTGCCGGAAGGTCTTCAAGCTTGCTCCTCCCACCCACCCGGGTGGTATAACTCTCGGCTCCGCCCCATGACGCCAGATCTTCCTTACCGCTTGGAAGCTCAGGTTCCCTCCTTAACGCTCTGCGTTTGAGACTGGTTCCTATTTCTCCGTTTTGCGGATTTAAAAATAAATTTTGCGAAAAAGACTTCAGTCTTCGATCCCTCGCGGCTGCGATGGACCAATCGACTCCGGTTTGGAGATGCCCATGCGGTCAGAAGATGTCTCGGACGGATCCACACTACCGTGTCTACTGTAGGCCTTGAGCACGACCCGCAGGCTTGCCGACCTGTGCTCATCTTCTCGGCCTCCGTCCTCGAAGACCGTGCTGCCCGATTGCAACTGGGCCGTCGGCGTTCCCCTCCGTGAAGTCCAAGGAGGCCCGGTTGGCGGTGTCCCGGCGGCGGGCTTTCAAGGATCAGCTCGAGCGGATGCGCCCTCGAAGGAGGAGAGGCCGTATCTTCCTCGGCCGCGGCATTTATCCCTTTTCTCTGGGTTCTTCCTACACGGCTTCTTTTAAGGAGCTTTGTCTGTCCCTCTCCACTAAGGGAGAAGGGCCTCGTCTACTGGACCTTATTCTCAGTCCAAAAGAAGGACAGAGTGAATCCCTCCGTCGCGCTCTGGGAGTGGGAAGGTCCTCTCCCGAGTCGTCGGGCCGTCGGCGGTCGAGCAACTCGACTCCGGCCACTGACCTCACCCGGTGTCCCCGTCAGGTCAGTTGACCGAACTCCCACCGAGCAGTCGAGATTTTCTCTGACCCGTTGGACGAGCTGTCGCCTTTAACGGCGAGATTCCCCTCTCCCGGTTCCCCGGGAGAGTTGGGGATCCGTGGGCTCGCCTGTGCCTCGGTTCCGGGCCCTCGGATGGACCATCTGGGCCGGAAGGAGTGCGGTTCGGCCGACACCTCCCGCACCGACCTCGGAAATTCCGGGACTCTCGGTCTCCGGATCTTCGCCTGAGTCCAGCCGATCCCACCGTCATAGGCGGTCTCGGCTCTCGGCACTGCGATGGCAAGCGTCGCCGCGCGTCCTCGTCCTCCTCCTCGGACGAGGGAGGCTTCAGCGTAAAATTCGTCGGCGAGTACGAGGACCTCATGTTGCAACAGCTCCTCCTGGCGGGAGTAAGCCGGCCCGTCGCCTTCCCGGCCATTAAGTGACTGTCACCGGGCGGCCCGGCTAACCCTAAACTTATCGAGGCCTATACCCAGGCGGTTGTTGGCCAAAACCAGCTACTCCACCGATTCGGTGGAGACCTCCGCCTCACAGCCACCTATTGGGGCTCCGACCAAGGATTCTCGGTCGGCTAAGGGTCTACCGCCGGCTGTCAGTTACCCTCACTCCGACCCGACCTCGGCAGGTGAAGGGTGGCTCAAGCCAGAGCAGCTCTTCGAGGACTCTTCGGTCGAAGATGATTCCTCCTTTTTCTCCAGCGACTGGACTTGGGTCTTCAGGAGGGTCAGTCAATGGACGATAGCCGTCGTCCTTCCTAGGACTGCTCCGGCTCATCTCGGAGTCCACGGGATGGAGCTCGAACCCGTTCCAAGCGGGCCAGGTATCCCCTCCGGAGATTCTGGACCGAGGGATTCTCCGGCGGAGGCCTTTCGCGTGGCCGAGGCCATAGTGTGCGGCACTGGAGCTTTAGCGCGCCGTGCTTCCTGCCCTGCGCCTTCGGCCAGGATGGCCAGAAAGTATCACGGTCCTACGGTTCCTTGTCCGGTTTGGAACACCCCTCTGCTGAGGGGTTGGTTACCGACAGCGTTTTCGGCAGCGCCCGACAACGCCAGGGATGGACAAACCTCCTGACAAGGAGTCAAGAAGTGGACTATGTCGGGCGAAAAGTCACGCTGCGTCCTCTCGGCCCCGTCGTCAGGCCAGTTCGGCCATCCTCATGGCACATTTTTCTCATGCCTGTTGGGCTCCTGGATGAGGTCATCCTCATCTTCCGCCCGATCCAGACTACGGTTAAGCAGAGTGCGCGGGACCAGGGCAGGGCAGTGGCCAAACAGCAGCTCCAGACTGCTTTTGGATATAGGGGACTCATGTGCCAGATCGGTGGCGGCGCGGTGGCTGTCGTCGGCAGGCTTGGCTGAGGATATCCACCTTCCCGGATACCCAGCACAAGTTGGCGGATGTTCCTTTTGGGACTGACCTCTTGACCCTGGGGTGGAAGGTCACCTGCAGAGGATCGAGAAGTCAATGCTACCTTGGACTCGGTCTCTTCCCGCTCAGAAGGACCAAGGCCGCATGACCACAGCCTAAGCCCTTTCGTCCTTCTGTGACCCTAGTTGCCCGGCCCAACAACGTCAGGGGCCAGCAGGCTCGGCCTTGGCATCCCAAACCCAAACCGCGGCTTCCTCTAACAGGGCCCGAGGAGGAAAGGCCGAGGAGGTCCCTCGGCAGTCCCTCCTCCAAGCCTGCCGGTGGCGGGCTGAAGAGTGCTCCCCATTCCCGTCACCTGACCTGGGTCCCCAGTAGAGGCAGCTCCAGCACTCCGTTCCGCTGGTCCGCTGTTACCACGGACAGGTGGGTCTTGAGAGGTGGTGGGAAGAGCCTGCCTCTGGAATTCGAGCAGGCACCACCCTTCAGAGCCGTCGCCCGCCCGGGCTTGATCCCCAGCCTCACTGGCGGCTCCGTCGAGCCAACATCGCTCTCCTCCTCAGAAGGAGGTGACAAGAGAGGTGGCGGACCCTCCTTCAGACCCAGGGTTTGTGTCCAGGTACTTCCTGGTTCCCACAAGCGGACGGGGGCTGGCGCCCCATTCTGCAAACCCTACGACTAAACAAGTTCCTAAGGTCTCGGAACCTTCAGGATGGTCACTCTGGCTCAGATAATACCATCCTTGGAGGCAGCGATGGTTCTGCTCTCTGGACTTGGGGCCAGCGTTTTTCACGTCCTATCAGTCCAATCTACTGAGAGATTCCTTCGCTTCGGCGGAGGATCCTTTTTGATTCAAGCCATGCTTGCTTCGAAACTTGTCTCAGCTCCCAGGTCTTCACCAAATGCATGGCAGTGGTGACAGCATTCCTCATGGCCGAGGGGTCGGTGTACCCTTACCTGGGCGACTGGCTGATGAAGCTCCCTCAGGAAGGAGGCGGAGTGGTCAGAATCTGGCCCTCCAGGTCTGCTCTCAACTGGGCCTCCTTATCCAGCGAGGCCAAGTGGACTCGAGCCAAAGCAGGTGATTCTATTCATGGGCCAGCTTGACTCTCTTCGAGCCAGGCGCAGCTCGGCGGACAGGGCAGGGTTTTCCTCCTTTGCCCGATCATTTCTGGTTGGGCAATTGCGCCTACGGGACTTCCTGCGCCTCCTGGGTCTCATGGCGGCCTGCACCAGCGTGGTCCGTTGGGCCGCTGGAACATCGTCCCCTTCAATGGGGACTGGCCAGCCAGTGGTCTGGCAGCTGCGATCCTTTGGACCAGCTTGTGAACGGCTCAGGGGATGTGGGCGCTCTCAGTGGTGGACCGTTCCAGATCATTTGCAGGAGGCATCCCGTTCGTCTGCCCGAGCGGCGGTCTCTCGACCGATGCCTCTCTGATGGGTTAGAAGTGCCCATCTGAGAGGCATGGGCTCATGGCCTCTAAGGTGCAGCGAGTCGATGCCACATCAACCTGCTGGAGCTCCGGCGTCCGCCTAGCTCTCACCGCCTTTGTCGTTTCCTCCGGGGTCAAGTGGTCCAGTCAGGGAGCCGGACAATGCCACGACCATGTTCTATCTAAACCCGCCAGGGGCGGGCCGCTCCATGCTTCTATGCAAGGAGCTCTCCATTTGGTCACTCGTGCGCAACCTGGAGGGATCTCCTAGCCATTCATGTGGCAGGAGCCTCCAACACCCTGGCCTGATGCCCTGGGCGGATGGGGCTGCATCCCACAGTGGTCTCTCCTGCGGAGGTAGTACAGCATCTGTTCTCCCATTGGGGCACACCTCAGGTGGACCTGTTAGCCTCAGGAGGCAGCAGAGCTGAGACTGTTCATGCCCGCCCCTCAGCAGGGCTGCTGCAGGGGATGCCTTCTCAGGCAGTGGACCCCGAGCCTCTTTACTTTCCCCATTTCCCTTGATCCAGAAGTGCTTCTCAAGAGGAGGGACAAGGCGAGGTGATCTGATAGCCCCAGACTAGCCTCCCAGATTCTGGTACCAGATCTCCTCAGTCTCAGCTCCAGGACTCCCGCGGCAGCTTCCAGCTCGCCGGACCTGCTCTCAGTCAGTCAGGGAAGGTGTTCCCATCCGGACCTTCAATCCTGCACCTGACGGCCTGGTTCCTGGCGGCTAGAGTTCCAGGCCTTGGGTCTTTCCGACAAGGTCCTCAGTGTAGTTGAGGCGTCCCGTGAGAGTCGACCAGAAAATGCTATGCCTTCAAATGGAAAAGGTTTTCCATTTGGTGTCAAGAACAAGGGCTTGGACCCTTCCTCCTGTTCCTTGGCAAGCATCTTGGACTATTTATGGTCACTTTCTAATCAAGGGCTTAGGTCGAGACGACCTAAGGGTGCACCTGGCAGCCATCTCTGCTTGCCGGGCGCGGGCAGGCAGTGCAGTGGCACAGGGGAGGTGGTCTGGCGCTTTCAAGGCCTTGATCACATTTCCCCTCCAGTGCGGGAACCCCCACCTCCCGTGGGATCTACTGCTGGTACTGGCAAAGCTCATGGGCAAGCCAATCCGAACCTATGCACAGGTGTGCTCTCTCACCTGTGATGGAGGGCACCTTCTTGGTGGCTATCCGTCAGCCAGAAGGATGGGAGAGCTCCAGGCGCTTTCCGCCGAGTCTCATCCTGGTCTTCCACAGGGACAAGGTTGTCCCTCACGCCCCACCAAATTCCTTCCAAGGTGGTATGAGATTTCACCTTAACCAGTGTTGACTCTGCCGGTGTTACCCAATCACACCTCGGAGGCCGAATACAGGCTCCATGCTGGACCCTAGAGGCGCTCGCTTATACATAAAGGCGCCACGGCTGAAGTCCCGGGGAGAGGTTCGCCAGCTGTTTTGTCACACCTACGCTGAAACCCATCTGGCAGACCTGCAGCCAAGCGGACGATAAGCTTGGGTGGGTAACCTCCTGCATAGATCTGTGCTATAAGTTGGCGGGCATGGAGCCTCCCAGAGGACGACTCATTCTACCGCCATACTGCTGCAGTCAGTGGCTGCTTCCAGGGGCGTCCCTATCCAGGAAATCTGAAGGGCTGCTGCCTGGAGTCATAAACACCTTCAGTACCATTACCACATCGAACCTTGAGTCACGCCGGGATGCTGGTTTGGGGCCTCAGTTCTCAGTCTCTCTTTCCAAGTAAGTATTGGGGTGCGTCTTGCCTCCCTCCTCCGGAGAACTGCTAGAGTCTGCCAGTGAGTGTGGATGAACAACATATCCATGTCCCTAGAAATACAGTTACTCACCTGTAACAGAGTTCTAGAATGATATATGTTCATCCCATTCGACCTCGGCTTGTGCTGGCACAAGCTTCAGCGGAACCCAGATCTGGCGTCATGGGGCGGGCGAGGTTATACCACCGGGTGGGTGGGAGGAGCAAGCAAGACCTTCCGGCAAGATTTAAAAGCCAAGGATACCTGCCAATGAGTGTGGATGAACAACACCATACCATTACTAGAACTCCTGTTACAGGTGAGTAACCTGTATTTGCTGAATATAATAAACTCAAATTACAGATTGTTTAACAACTTGTACCTGCTTGAGTTTAGATAATTTCAATGTTCCAAATATATACTTTCCCTCTATAGAGTGTAATGCCTTTTCCCAGTTTCACTCAGGGCAAATTCAGACTCCATATAATAAAACCTAAAAATTTTATAGGCTCGAGAAGAAATACACAGTCCCTGCACCCGGAGAGTAGCAAGGAAAGTCTACCCTCATAAACAAGCCTTCGGCTTTTGGCTTTATTAAGTTTAGAGGTGGAAATTCTTGTAAGTCCATAAACTCCAAAAACTGTACCACTTGGTTATATTTAGCAAAACACACACAAATCATCTGCATATGCCTGGATATATAATTTCTCCAAAAGTGAGGTGGAGAGGCACAGGCCCATCCATAGAATATTATGACAAATATTGGATCAAAGTGTCTATAGTGAAAGCATACTAATAAAGGGCTCAAGGGATCTTTGGCCTTTTACGTCAGAACGAAACCCTCCCAATTTCTGTTTGAACCATGGGATGAGTAATAGTAGTCTCATAAATGGATTTATCCAATTTTAAAAAAAATAATCAGGCACTCCATGGTTTGATAACACCAAGAATGGAAGTGGGTGATAAACTCGTCGAGGCCTTCATTTGGTCTCGAAACAATGCACCCAGAGTTTATTGAATTGGCATATTATCCAGTCTCAAATAAACATGTAAACGAAAAAAATTTTTTACGGGCAGCCCACAAAATTGATGGAGAAGAACTGTAACTGCTGCTTTAAGCAGCCTTGTATTCAGATGCTGCAATAGCTTATAATCTGAATTCAAGTATAATTGTCTCCAACTCTCGGAGGTGTCTATCCCTGATTTAATAAAAATCAACAATCCTCAGAAAACCAAACTGGAAACTCCACTGAGGCTAGAAAAGAGTTAAAACCTTCTCCAAGCATTCAGGAGAATTCCTCCGAGAAACTTTGATAATTCTGCTGTCAGCTCATCAATCCCTGGTGATGTACCTGATTTTGAGCTTTAATAGTACTAACTATTTCCGCCTAGAAATAGGAGAATGAGCAACAATGTAGGCACTTGTGAGCCTGGTAATTTATTTGGTCTGAAAATTGCCTCACAGTGTGTACACTAGACACCCTCTGGGCTATGGTGAGAAAAAAAAGATCTTTATTACTGTTTGAAGGTTTTGACTCCTTACTGGAAATTATCTGTTCTGGAGTCTAGGGCTTCCAAGGATGTATTATGTTTATATTTTGAAGCCTCATAAGGATCCCAGAGACTGTGTTTCACCCATATTGAAAAAGAACTGAGTGTACTGGCCTAATACTGAACCTCCTAAACTGTTGTTTCATCTGTAGGATTTGGAAGAATCAGTCTTTGATGTGTTACCATAAGTTAAATAATACAGGTATTGCCGTAATTTAAGATACTGGAAATTTATTTCCTCTATCTTCCTTGATTTTTTATTAATCTACAAAATCATCTGAATCTTTCACATTGCCCCAAATCATCATATAGAAAGACCGGAAGTCTTGCCAAAAGTAGGGCTTGTCTTCCCTGCTGCCTCAGGGCATTTTAACAAGTCATTTAACATGGTGCCGCTGCCTAAGTGGTGCTGAATAAGACAAAAGTACATTGAAGGGCATGCGATCCGAGAAACTGGATAAGTATGAAGTGTAAAGGAAACGAAAGAAAAATAATCTATTGTAGATGTATGAGGTGTCTGATAAGTGAATTGTAACCCTCCTTTTGACTACTGCAATCATAAACTGGATGATTTATTAAATGCCATATCGTTGGAATTGCAATACATTTTCAACCACATGAATTCCTACCTTCAATTCAAAGTAAGTCTCCAAAAATCTCAAAAGGTCAATAAAAATGTTTTATCAGATGAAAAGTGCACCCGTTCTGTTTTAACGGAAACAATACATTAATAAAGTGGGTATGAGGATCCACCCGTCCAGAATCATTAACAACCTGGAACTAAGTCCATTAATTTAATTAAGAAAAATCATAAAATTAAAAGAAATCAATGCATCTGCTGTTGTTGTCCAAGGACCAATAAACGACCAACACCCTCTTTGGAAAAGCCTGGCCTGGTCTAAGGACCACATCATGTTTCTGGAGGAGATATAAGCGTGATTATGCATACTACAAATCATCTGCCTCCTTTAAAGTCTAATAAATATGAACATCACAGAACCAAGTTTAAATGCAGCTATTAGAAATGCATTCAACCACATCTTACCTTTTTCTTTTCCCTTTTCCTTATACCCTTCTGCACCACAAAGGGAAGGACTATCTACATAGATGAGAGTCTGGTTCATGGTCCATTGAATCACCCATGGAGCTACCAAGACCCGAAAAGGTTTTAGTTCCCACCTCTGCTGGGTTGGAATATAAATTCAGGTTCTGAGAGGACCTGACTGGAATCACTGCCGGGCTCTTGGATCTCATAGATCCATACCTTTTTCTGTGCTTTATAACACACGGCGAGAAAAACAGGAGTCTCTGGCCTAGCACTTGAACACTTGCTGCACCATGGCGTGGTAGGATGCACCACTGGTCCTGCTGCACCACTCTGACTTGAACTGTCAGGTCCCACACCTGTAACAAGTCCTGGGCTTTCTGTATCAACAAGTCAGGGCTACCACTGGGAAACCTTATTTTGTGCCCACACCGGAAAACACAGCCGGTTTCTAAAAGGTCACATTTGGTGAATGCATTGATGCTATCCCATACTTCCTACAGTTATATGGGTCTTATCCGGAACTGGATAAATGTCTTCTGGCACATTATAACAAACATGGGCACCCTGCAAAAGCAACCCTCTGTCCTCCCCAACAGAAGGAATTTGAATATATTCCAATCCCTTCTCAGTTGCTGTTAACCTTTATCCCCCAATCCAAGTGCTCTAAGTCAATATAGCCTCTGAAACTCAAGATCTCCATTTTGAACAACCAGTATGAAAATCGTTCAAGACACCCTCATTCCTAAACAGTGTTAACATTTAATTAATGGTTTTGTTAAAGGAATGACCAAGAAGATGTAGGTAAAATTTCACCTGTTTGTATCCTTTCCCAAAAAGATCAAACGCCGGCGAGCGAAAACTCACATCAAAAGTTGTCCTCCCCAGATATGTTATTTATAATGCAAATACCTCCTGGATGAAAATGCAAGGATGCTGTAAAACTTTCCACGTACAGCCTGTCAAATTGAACCTCAAGACCCACATAAGCGTAAACCCTGCATTTCCGGTGCAGCTACCCAATTTTGAAAACAAATCAGACATCAGGGTTTCTCAGGACTGGAGTACCCTAGCCACCTCCCCTATTTCCTCCTAAACCAGAGTAACTACAAGCCTCAGCCTGCAGGCCACCTCAGAAGGCCTGCCTCCCAGCCCCCTCCGGGAGCCTCAGTCAGTCCAGTGGAAACAGTACTGTGGTTGCCATGCAGTTCATTCTGTGAAAAATTAAGTTTGGTCCCAGTCGGTGTCTGACCAAGACCCTTCTCAAGTCCATCCTGCCTCACGTAATGCCTTTTGAGGATGTTTCCTCGATGAGGGCTGTCCCAAAGGAACAGCATCTGACCTTCTAGTCCCTCTGTGCCGTGTAGACCCTCTGCCCTTCTCTTCAGGTGCCCCAAGTTCCGTTTAACAACAATACAACTGCTCTCTTCTCTCCCTCCTCTAATTTCTACTGACATGCTGGCCGTTTAAAGAAAAAAGTCCAAAACACCCTCTTGATGGAGGTCCGTTTGAAAGCAGTTCTAGGGACATGGATATATTGTTCATCCACTTATTGGCAGTATCCTTGCCACTTTAAATCTTGCGGAGGTCTTCAAGCTGGCTCCTCCACCCGCCCGGGTGGTAAAACTCTCAGCTCCGCCCCTTAAGCGCCAGATCTTCGCCTTACAGCTTAGGCTCAGGTTTCCTCCTTAGCATGTGCGTATAGAACTAGTTCCTAATTCTTGATTTCGCGAATTTAAAAGTTTTGCACTTCTGAACGATCTTCTATCCCTCACGGCTGCGATGGATCGACTCCGGTTTTTGAGATACTTATGGGTGAAGATGTCTCGGACAGATCCACACTCCGTGTGTCTGTTTAGGCCATGAGCACGACCCACAGGCTGCAACCTGCTCTTCCCTCACCTCGTCCTCGAGACCCATTGCCCGTTTGCCCAACTGGGGCGTCCCGAAGCGTTTTCCTCGGTAAAGTCAAAAGAGGCCGGTCGGCGGTCTCCCCGGTAGACTCGGTGGATCAACTAGAGCAGAAGATGCACCGAGAGAGGCCAGCGTGACACTCTTCCTCGGCCATAGCATTTATCCCGCTCTCCTGAGTTCCTCTTGTACAGCTTCTTTTAGGAGCTTTGTCTATCCTCTCCACTGGGGAGGGACCAGCCTCTGGACCTTCTTCTGGTCCAAAAGAAAACAAAGTAAGTCCTCCATCGGCTCTTGGGGCCGGAAGGTCCCTCTCCTGGTTGTCGACGCCGACCGGTTGATCGGCGGCATAGCCACTGGTCTCGGTGTCCCGTCAGGCCAGTTGACCCCGACTCCTGTCGGCGCGGTGAATTTTCGACCCGTTGGACGGGTTGTGCCAAAGCAGCAATCCCTCTCTCCGGTTCCCCGGTGAGTTGACATCCGTGGGCTTGCCAGTACCCGGTTGGGCCCTGGGTGAACCCTCTTGCTTGAGGAAACCGGTTCCCCCGTCCCTCCACGCCCTCGGAAAAGCCGAGGGTTCCTGGTCTCTGATTTCTTAGCAGACCAGCGTCACCCGTCATAGGCGGTCTCGATCTCGACACGCGTGCTAACGCCGCACTCCCCTCTTCTCTCTTGGACGAGGAAGGCTTCGGCGCAGAGAAATCGGCGTGCGAGGACCTCGTGTAATAACAGCTCCTTCTGACTGGGAACAAGCGGCGCTGTCGCCTTCCGGCCATTGAGCAGCTGTCACTGGGCGGCAAACAACCCCTTGACTTGCCGAGGCCTGTTTCCAGGCGGTTGTTGACCAAACCAACTGCTCCACCGATGCGGTGGAACCCCACCCCACTGGCGGTTATTTGAGGAATCTCCGACAAGAATTCTCGGTCGGCTCGAGGACTGCCCATGGGCTGTCTGTCCCTCCCTCACTGCGATCTCGACCTCGGCAGGTGGCCGGGTGGCTCAGGCGAGCAGCTCGCTGCGGAATCTTCAAGTCCGACGGCGATCCTCCCTTTTCTCCGGTAGACTTGAGTCCTCTGGAGGTCAGGCATGGCCCCGTCCATCCGAGATGCCCGGCGCATCTCGGGTCACGGGATGAATTCGAAACCTGGCCCAGGGCCACGTATCCTCACGGAGATACTGGACAGAGATAACCCCCACAGAGGCTTTCCGATGGCGAGGCCATAGTGGGTCGGCCAGGCTCTGGCATGCCTATCCTAAGCCCTCGGCCAGAGTATCAAGTCCCCGGTTCCTTGTCCGGTTTTGGAACACCCTCAGCGAGGGCTAGTTACCGGCAGCGTTTTCCGGTAGCGCGGGGAATGCTAGGGGCGTGGACAAACCTCCCGACAAGGGTAAGAAATTGATTATGCCGGGCAAAAGTCTACGCCCCTCCTCGCCATACCGGCCAAATGACCGTACTCATGGCACATTCTCTCATGCCCGTGGGCTCCTGGGCATTCCTCATCTTGCGGCGGACCTGCAGACCACGGTTAGGCAGATACGGGACCAGGGCAGTAACAACAACCTTCAGACTACTCTGGACATTGGAGACTCGATGCGGGTCAATGCGACTGCAGTAGCTATCGCCGTCGGGCGCGGAGATATCACCTTCACTTTGGATACAGCACAAGTTGGTGGATGTCCTTCTTAGGGACCGACCTCTCGGCCCACAGGGTGGAGTCACCTGCAGAGGATCGGGGTCAATGCTAACAGCTCAGTCTCATCCACACAGAAGGACAAGTCTGCAGACCACAGACAAGCCCTTCGTCCCTCTGCGCCCGGCACATCCAGCCCAGCAATGTCAGGGCCAGCAGGCTCGACTTGGCATCCCAACCCAAGCTGCAAACTTCCTCCTCCGGAAGCAGGAGGTAAAAGCCTGGGTCCTCATTTGGTCCTTCCTCCAAGCCTGTAGTGGCGGGTTGATCAGCCCCAACCCCGTCGCCTCACCCAGTGCACCCACATGCAGAAGGCGGCCATCACTTTCCGCCTGGTCGTTATCACCACAGACCGGTGGGTGTTGGAGGTGGTGAAAGGGCCTCTGGAGTTAAGCAGGCCCCCCCTCAGGCAATCGCACCTCCGGGGCCTCGGTCAGCCTCGCTGTCGGCCGCCGAGCACATCGCTCTCCCTCCTCCCGAAGGAGGTGATCAGAGAGGTGGCAGACCCCCCTCAGACCCGGGTGATGTCCAGGTACTTCCTGGTTCAAGCAGACGGAGGACTGGCGCCCATTCTCGCCTACGACCTAAAGAACCTAGGTCTAGAACCTTCAGGATGGTCCTCTGGCTCAGATATACCATCTTTGGAACAGTGATGTGGTTCTGCTCTCTGGATCTGAAGGCCCACTGTCCATCCTATCAGTCCGTCATCAGGTTCCCCGCTTTGACGGAGGATCCCTAGATTCAAGCCATGCCCTTGACATCTCAGCTCAGGATCTTCCCAAATGCATAGCGTGGTGACGCTTGTTCCCTCGGTGCGAAAGGACGGGTTACCCTTACCTGGACGATTGGCTGATTACAGCCTCCAGACAGGGGTGGGCGGTCCAGAGATCTAGCCTCAGGTTTGCTCTCAGGTTGGCCTCCTCATCAACAAACCGAACCGAACTCAAAGCAAAGCAGGTGATTCTTTCCATGGGGAAACCGACTCTCTTTGAGCAAACTACGGCTCCCGACGAGAGAAGAGTTCTTTCCTCTTTGCAATCATTTCTAGTTGAACAATGCGCCTGCCGGGCTTCCTCGCCTCCTGGGTCTCATGGCCTGTACCAGTGTGGTCCGTTGGGCCGTGGAACATGCCTTCAGTGAGGCTGGCCAGCCGTGGTCCCAGCGCTGCGATCCATTGGACCAGCTAGTGGCGGTGACCGAGATGGAATGCTCTCTCCAGTATGGACGTTCAGTTCATCTGCAGGAGGGCATCCCTCATGGGCGACAGTCTCTCTGTGACCGATCGCCTCCTGATGGGTTGGTGCCCATCTGGGGGACTTGACGCATGTACTCTGGTCCACAATCCCGATGCCACATCAACCTACTGGAGCTCAGCCAGTCCGCCCCTCTCCGCCTGCTCCATTTCTTGGTCAGTGGTCGGGTCAGGCGGACAATACCGACCAAGTACTATCTAAACGCCGAGCGAGACAGCTCCATGCTTCTATGCAAAATCTCCTCATCTGGTCACTCATCGCAGCCTGGAGTGAATCTCTAGCCATTCATGTTGCAGGGCCTCAACACCCTGACGATAAGCAAGCGGATAGGGCTAGTCCCATGTCTGTCCTGCGGAGGTAGTACAAGATCTATTCTTCCATTGGGGCACACTTTAATTGGACCTGTTTGCCTCAGGAGAATGCGAAGCTGAGGCTAATTCCATGCCGCCTCCCTCAGGGCTCGCTGCAGGATGCCTTCTAGGAACATGGACGGGCCTCTTCGCCTTTCCCGTTCCCCTTGATACAAGGTGCTTCTCAAAGCAAGAAGGGACAAGGATTCTGATAGCCCCAGACTGCCCCTTGATACTGGTACCCAGATCTCCTCAGCCTCCGCTCCAGGCTCGAGCAGCTTCAACACGGACCTACTCTCAGTCAATCGGGAAGGTGTCCCATCCGGACCTTCAATCCCTGCCTGACAGCCTGGCCTGGGCAGCTAGGTTCAGGCCAGATTAACCAACGAGGTCCTCAGCGTAGTTAGGCGACCCGTAAGTCGGCAGAAAATCCACCTTCAAATGGAAGAGATTTTCCATTTGGTGTCGAACAAGAACCGGCTCTTCCTCCTGTTCCTTGGCGAGCATGGACTACCTTTGGTCCCTTTCTCAGCAAGGCTTAAGTAAGCGACCCTAAGTGCACCTAGCAGCCATCTCTGCTTACAGGCGTGGGCGGAAGCAGTCGATGGCGCAGGAGAGAGTAGTCTGGCCCTTTTCAAGGCCTTGATCACATTCCCCTCCGGTGCAAGAACCTCCACCTCCTTGGGATCTACTGCTGGTACTGGCAAAGCTCATGGGCAAGCCATTCGAACCAATGCACAGGTGTGAACTCTCTCACCTGTCGTGGAAGACCGCCTTCTTGGTGGCTATCACGTCAGCCAGAAGGATGGGAGAGCTCCAGGTGCTCTCCATAGAGTCTCCTTACCTGGTCTTCCACAGGGACAAGGTTGTCCTGCGCCCCCACCCGAAATTCCTTCCGAAGGTGGTGTCGGAGTTTCACCTTAACCAGATGCTGACTCTGCCGGTGTTCTACCCCAATCACACCTCGGAGGCCGAATATAGGCTCCATACTCTGGACCCTAGAAGGGCGCTCGCTTACTATAAGGAGCGCACGGCTGAAATTCGGGAGAGGTTCACCAGCTGTTTGTCACCTACGCTGAAGCCGCACCTGTCAGACCTGCAGCAAGCGCGGACGATAGGCAGGTGGGTCACCTCCTGCATAGATCTCTGCTATAAGTTGACGGGCATGGAGCCTCCCAGAGGATAAGAGCTCATTCTACCCGCCATACTGCTGCATCAGTGGCTGCTTCCAGGGACGTCCCTATCCAGGAAATCTGCAGGGCTGCTACCTGGAAGTCAGCACACACCTTCATCACCCATTACCACATCGACCTTGAGTCACTGCCGGGATGCTGGTTTTGGGGCCTCAGTTCTCCAGTCTCTATTCCCTAAGTAGGGGTGTGCGCCTTGCCTCCCTCCCCGGAGAACTGCTAGAGTCTGCCAGACAGTGTGGATGAACAACATATCCATGTCCTAAATACAGGTTACTCACCTGTAACAGGAGTTCTAGGAATGGTATATGTCGTTCATCCACGACCCACCCGACCTCCCTGGCTTCGACACACAACCTGAGCTTCCAGCGGGCCAGATCTGGCGTCATGGGGCGGAGCCGAGAGTTTTACCACCCGGGTGGGTGGGAGGAGCCAGCTTGAAGACCTTCTGGCAAGATTTAGAGCGGCAAGGATACCTGCCAATAAGTGTGGATGAACAGCATATACCATTCCTAGAATTCCTGTTACAGGTGAGTAACCTGTATTTCTTGTCTGTGGACAACAGGGGAGCAGGGATTCCTAAATGTTCCTCGAAACACAAACTCCACAGATTTAGTCAGTGTAGCCGCTTTCTGAGGACCCAGAGCCTCTGTGCTCTGACCGAGCCACATCCGGGACCTGCCAGTGCTCCTTGGTAACCGGAGGGACGCCCACAGACGCCGCTGGTGCTTCCAACTCCCCCGAAGGCTTTTGGCACTGAATCCACATCGATTCCTCCCTGCCAGCCTTCTCTGAAACCCCAACAGTTTTTGCGAGCTGCTCCACGGCAGCCTCCATATTGCACTCACCCAACTGCTCTTCTCCTGGACTCAGCAACACCACTTCTTTCCTACTAACAGCCGCCTCACAGGTAATGACAGCATGCTCCTTCGCACAGAGTGCCGATATTTTCTTCATAAGTCGTTCTTGTTCCTGCTGCAGCTCAACCAGTTGCTTCTGTAGTTGCACCTCAGTATTAGGGAGTGTTGCCTGGTTCCTCGTTAGCTCGAGTCTCAAAAACTGATAAATCCTCTGTGGAGACAAACAATTCGCCATCCTCCATATCCTTGGCTGGAGCAGACTGCTTCTCAGGCTCTATACCATCCTTTACTCTCAAGGGAACCTCCCGCTCGTCCTCTACTGCGTGTCCATCCTCCACGAGTCCCCAATGACCACCGGTAGATCCGACTCACCACAGCAAAACCCCACTACTGCCAGCAATGCAGTAGGGAATTTCCGTGTCCTGGCCAAATTCTCTCATTCACTAAAAATATCACCAACAGCTTAATCTGGTTCAAGGTTAGTTGGCATTCATCTGTATCCCCTCCCTGGGTGCGTGCCTGAAAATAGGCAGGATTTGTCAGTGCACTTACCTGGTCAGCAAAACTAAATAAAATAGGTGGGGTTTCCGTGTCGCTGGCTCTGCGAGCAGCTGGAACGCATGGGAGGCATTTGAAGAAAAGCCGCCAGCTGCCCGGCTAATCGAAGCTTCTTCGGCACTCTCAACTTGGGCTCCACCTTCACAGGTTCCTTTAAGGAGTTGTGCCAGTTTCTCCCACCCGGGCTGAGCACCTCTGCGGCTTGCACTCCTCTCGCTCTCGGAAGAGAAAACTAATCTGGCCTGTCTTTGTTTCAGTGAAGGCTCTTGGGACCCGAGTGGTCTCAGTCTCAGGAACATGCAGTCTCAACCTCTGTCGATAAACACTTGGCCTCAGGCTTCACGGACCTCCTGTCTGGTCAGGCGAGCCGAGGAGGTGGTCGATGAAGTCGAGATCATGCTTGGCCCAATCAACCCTTTGTCGCCAGCCGTGGCAGACGACTCATTGGAAAGGACTCCGGTCCTGGTGTTCCCTGATGAGGAGACCCAGCCTGCTGGTGTCCCCATCAAGGTCCCGGTTCCAGACCCTGGGTTTCACCAATCTCTCGGTGTCTCCGAGCAGCAGTCAGCCCACCCGATCTGGTCGGGTCAGAACCCCTCGGCCGAAAGGCCAAGGAGGAGCCATAAGCGTTTCATGAAGAGGATGCCACAGGTCGTCCTCATCCCCCTCGGATGAGGAGAGGCTCAGACGGAAACTCCAGCACTACAAGGACCTTATGTGGCAACAGCTGATCTTGACTAGACAGAAGCCGGCTCCGCCACCTACCCCAGCCATTACTTGGCTTACGCCTCCTAGGCTGAAGCTGACTCCCTCAAAACCAAAGCCCTTGTTTCCTCCACCCGCGGGGCCGGTCTGTCCTCTGGTTCGGGCTTTGCCAGTCTTCTCACCGATACTGGTGGAGCCACTGCCTAAGCAGCCTGTGGGAGGGGCTCCTTCAAAAGAGGACCAAACAAATACCAGACTTCCCCGATGTCTGTTGGTCACGGTCACCCCGGACCTTCCTCGACGGGTCGAGGGTGATTTGGGTGGCAAACCACTGTATCCCGACTTCTTGGACTCTGACGTCACTGGACTCCACTCACATCCAGGGGTGATGAGTCGTCCGTTGGCACAGGAATGGAGGAAGGCCCTTCCTCCTTCCAGGGGATCCTCTGTCTCATCTCTGACTCCACAGGGATGCCTCTGGAATCCATCCAGAAAAAGGCGTACCCTCTCACGGACATCCTGAAGAGAGGGGACACCCCAACGGAGGCCTTTCCTGTGGCTGAGGCCATTGTTGGCCCGGCACTCCTAACTATGGCAGCGCCCTGCCTCATGTCCAGCACCGTCTGCCCGCATGGCCTGCAAGTGTGCGGTGCCCATGGGGTCCCTTGTGGGGTTCACAGAGCACACTTCGGCTGAGAGCCAGGTGACCGCCTCTGTGTTCAGGCTTACTGGCAGCTCTGCCGACACTGACCGTCCTCCCAATAAGGAGTCCAAGCTATTGGACCATTCAGCATGGAAAGTCTATGCGGTTTCATCCTTGGGCCTTCGACAGGCCAGTTCGGCCGTCATCATGGCACACTTCTCTCATGCCCATCTCGGGTCATTCGATGAAGTCCTCCCACATCTCCGCCGAACATGCAAACCACGGTGTAAACCCCTGCCCGCCCATGACGCCAGATCTTCCGCATCGCTTGGAAGCCTGTGGTTCCTTCCCCTTAGCTTCAGTGCTTTTAGACTGGATCCTAACTCTTCAGTTCGTCCGAAATTGGTTTTGAAGTTTTCTGAACTCGGTCTTCATCTTCCGTCGGCGGCTGCGATGGAACAAATCTGTTCGGCTTTGAGGAGGTGCCCTTGTGGGCAGAAAATGTCAGGATGGATCTGCACTCCCACGTCGTCTACTGCCTAGGCCTGAATCCCACGACCCGCGGGTCTGCCCGAGTTGTGCGCTCTCTTGGCCAGCGTCACCAGACGATCGCTGCCCGATTGAAGCTTGGCGCCCGAAAGCATTTCCACGGTAAAATCTAAAGAGGCTCGTTGGGCGGTGTCTGCGGTGGCTGGCTCGGCTGAGCAGCTCGAGCAGATGATCGCCCTCGAGGAGGAGGCGGCCCAGGCCGCATCTTCCTCCTCGGCCGCGACATTTATCCCGCTCTCTCTGAGTTCCTCATATACGGCTTCGTTCAGGGAGCTTTGCAAGTCCCTTTCCACAAAAGGAGAGGGGTCTTTGGGACATTCTTCTCGGCCCAAGAAAAAGGAGTTGAAAGGTAAGTCCCACCGCCGGTGTTCATGGGAGCGGGAGAGGTCCCCTTCCCCGGACAGCCGACCATCGACTTTGGTCGAGGTTGTGGCTGAGGCCGCTGGCTTCACGGTGCCCCCGTCAGGCCAGCCTGCCGAGACTCCCGTCAACGAAGTCGAGATTTTTCTTGATCCGTTAGACGGGCTGTCGACTGGAGAAGCCGACAACCCTCCTTCACCGGTTCCCCTGGTGGATACAGAGGTTCTGCCTGCGCCTTCTGGGCCGCAGTCCCCGGTTAAGGTGCCCGAGCCGAGGGAAGAGCGGGTGTCCTCCGCCCCTTCCCAGACCCACCCTTGGTCCCCCCGAAGGTCTCGGTCTCGGACCTCTTCTCGGTCAAGCCATTCCCGCCGACATCGGCGGTCTCGGTCTCGATACCGAAGTAAGCAGCGACACCGTTCTTCCTCATCCTCCTCCTCGGGTGAGGAGAGGCTGCGGCGCAGATTGTGCCGGCACTACGAGGACCTTATGTGGCAGCAGTTGCTGTTGTTCGGGCCTAAGCCAACCCCGGCCATCAAGTGGCTGTCGCCTGAATGACCGAAGCAACCAGTTGTTCCAGTCGAGTTGCCTGCTCCAGGGCCGGTTGCTCGGCCGAAACCAGCTGCTCCACCAACTGTGGTGGAACCTCCGCCTCCACAACCGAAGTCGGAGGCACCGACCAAGAATTCTCGGTCGGGTCACGGCCTGCCCCGCAGGTTGTCAGTCATCCTCACTCCCGACCGTCCTCGGCAGGTGGAGGGTGGCTCAGGGCCGAGGCAGCTCTTCGCAGACTCTTCAGAATCCGACGATGACTCCTCCCTGTTCTCCAGGCAGTTCGATCTGGAGTCCTCCGGGGGCCAGTCAGTGGACGATAGCCCATCGTCCTTGGGTCTGCTTCGACTCATCTTGGAGTCCACTGGGATGCAGCACTAGCCCATGTCCAAACGGGCCAAGTATCCCCTGACGGAGATTCTGGACCGAGGGGATTCTCCCACGGAGGCCTTTCCGGTGGCTGAGGCCATTGTCGGCCCAGCCTTGTAGCTTTGGCAGCGGCCTGCTTCCTGTCCTGCGCCCTTGGCCAGGAAGTATGCAGTCCCTACCGGCTCCAGTTTCTCGGAGCACCCCTTTGCCGAGGGGTTAGTCACCAACAGCGTTTTCCGCCGTTCCGGTAAGGCTCGGGATGTGGATAAGCCTCCCGACAGAGTCCAAAAAGCTGGACTTTGCCGGGCGCAAGGTTTACACTGCGTCCTCGCTCGGCCGTGCTGATGGCACACTTCTCCCACACCCTCTTGGGCTCCCTGGATGAGGTTGTTCCTCCTCTCCCGCCTGACCTGCAGACCACGGTCCGCCAGGTGCGGACCAGAGTAGGGCGGTGGCGAAGCAGCAGCTTCAGACTGCTCTGGACATAGGTGATTCCTGTGCCAGGTCAGTAGCGGCCGCGGTGGCCATGTGACGCAGGGCGTGGCTGAAGATATCCACCTTCACGGCGGATACCCAGCACAAGTTGGCGGACGTCCTCTTCTTGGGGACTGACCTCTTCGGCCCTGGAGTGGAGGGACACCTCCAGCGGATCAAGAAGTCCAATGCCACTCTGGACTCGGTCACCTCCGCCCAGAGGGACAAAGGCCGCTGTCAGTAGCAGAAGTCCTTTCGTCCTTCGGTCCCTGTTTCTCGACCGGCCCAGCAGCACCAGCAACAGGGCCAGCAGGCTCGCGCTTGGCGTCCCAAACCCAAGCCGGCAGCTTCCTCCAACAGGAAGCAAGGAGGTAAAGGCCCAGGAGGTCCCTCGGCCCGTCCCTCCTCCAAGCCTGCCCATTGACGGGTTGAGGGGTGTTGCCCCCAGCCTCGTCGCTCCCCCCTGGGTTCTCCCCGTGTGGGCACTGCTCAGCCACTTCCTTTCCGTCTGGTCCACTATCACCACGGACCGCTTGGTGTTGGAGGTGGTAGGAAAGGGCCTGCCTCTGGAGTTAGAGCAGGCTCCACCCTTTCGAGCCATCGCCCCTCGGGGGGCCACGGGATCCGCAGCCTCGCTGTCGGCCTGCCGAGCCGATATTGCCCTGCTCCTCGGAAAGGAGGTGATCAGGAAGGTGGCGGATCCTCCTCCAGACCCGGGTTTTGTGTCCAGGTATTTCCTGGTCCCAAAATGGAGGGGGGGGGGGCTGGCGCCCCATTGTCGACCTGAACAGGTTCCTAAGGTCTCGGACCTTCATTATGGTCACTCTGGCTCAGATAATCCCATCCTTGGAACGAGGCATGTGGTTCTGTTCCCTGGATCTCCAGAACTCGTTCTTTCACATCCAACCCGAATCCGTCCGTCTCACCAGAGATTCCTCCGCTTCAGAGCCGAGGGATCCCTTTATGAATTTCGAGCCATGCCCTTCGGCCTCTCCCTAGCTCCCAGTGTCTTCAAATGCATGGCAGTGGTGACAGCATTCCTGTGGCGCCGAAGGGTCCGGGTGTACCCCTACCTGGACGACTGGCTGATTGCAGCCCCCTCCAGTGTGGAGGTGGAGCAGTCCGGAGATCTGGCCCTCCAGGTTTGCTCTCAGATTGGCCTCCTCATCAATGAGGCCAAATCGGAACTCATGCCAAAGCAGGTGATGCATTTCATCGGGGCAGAGCTCGACTCTCTTCGAGCCAAAGCATGGTTCCCGGCGGACAGGGCCGAGGTTCTTTCCTCATTTCAGGTTGGGCAATCGCGCCCTTCCCGGGACTTCCTGTGCCTCCTGGGCCTCATGACGGCTTGCACCAGCGTGGTCTGGTGGGCCGCTGGTACACGTCCCCTTCAATGGGACTGGCCAGCCAGTGGTCACGAGCCGATCCGTTGGATCGGATAGTGATGGTGACCCAGGGATGTGGAATGCTCTCCAGTGGTGGACCTTTCTGGCAGATCTGCAGAGGGCATCCCATTTTTCCGTCTCGAGTCGACGATCTCTCTATCGACCGATGCGCCTCTGATGGGTTGGGGTGCCCATCTGGGGGAGCACAGGGCGCACGGCCTCTGGTCCCCTCGGGAGTCCCGATGCCAAATCAACCTGCTGGAGCTTCGAGCGGTTCATCTAGCCCTCACTGCCTTCACTCCGTTTCTACGGGGTCAAGTGGTTCAGGTCCAGACGGACAATACCACGACCATGTACTACCTAAACCGCCAGGGCGGGACGCGCTCCATGCCTTTGTGCAGTGAAGCTCTCCGCATTTGGTCTCTCGTGCTCAGCCTGGAGGCAGATCTCCTTGCCATTCACGTGGCAGGAGCTTCCAGCACCCTAGCCAATGCCCTAAGCCGGATAGGGGCTGCGTCTCACGAGTGGTCTCTCCTGCCGGAGGTAGTACAAGATCTCTTCTTCCACTGGGGCACGCCTCAGGCGAACCTGTTTGCCTCCAGGAAGAATGCGAAGCTGAGACTGTTTCATGCCCGCCCCCCTCAGCAGGGCTCGCTGCAGGGGGATGCCTTCTCGAGGCCTTGGACCCCGGGCCTCTTCTACGCCTTTCCCCCATTTCCCTTGATCCACAAGGTGCTTCTCAAGGCGAGGAGGGACAAGGCGCAGGTGATTCTGGTAGCCCCAGACTGGCCCCGCCAGTTCTGGTATCCAGATCTCCTCAGTCTCAGCTCCAGGCTCCCGAGGTGGCTTCCAGCCCGCCCGGACCTGATCTCAGTCAACCGGGAAGGTATTCCATCCGGACCTTCAATTCCTGCACCTGACGGCCTGGTTCCTTAGCGGCTAGAGTTCCAAGCCTTGGGTCTTTCCGACGAGGTCCTCAACGTCGTTGAGGCATCCCGTAAGGAGTCGACCAGAAAACGCTACGCCTTCAAATGGAAGAGATTCTCCATTTGGTGTCAGGGCAAGGGCCTGGACCCTTCCTCCTGTTCCTTGGCAAGAATTCTGGACTACCTGTGGTCCCTTTCTCAGCTAGGGCTTAGGTCGACAACCCTTAAGGTGCACCTGGTAGCCATTTCTGCTTGCAGGCGCGGGCCGGAGAAAGCAGTTAGTTCACTGGGAGAAGGTGGTGAGGCGCTTTTCAAAGGCCTTGATCACATATCCCCTCCAGTGTGAGAACCTCCACCTCCGTGGGATCTACTGCTGGTATTGGCTAAGCTCGTGGGCAAGCCATTCGAATCGATGCACAGGTGTGACATCTCTCACCTGTCGTGGAAGACCGCCTTGTTGGTGGCTATCACGTCAGCCAGAAGGATGGGAGAGCTCCAGACCCTTTCCATAGAGTCTTCTTATGTGGTCTTCCACAGGGACAAGGTTGTCCTGCGTCCCCACCCGAAATTCCTTCTGAAGGTGGTGTCGGAGTTTCACCTTAACCAGATGTTGACTCTGCCGGTGTTCTACCCCAGTCACACCTCGGAGACCGAATATAGAGTCCATACTTTGGACCCTAGAAAAGCGGACTGCTGAAGTTCGGGGAGAGGCTCGCCAGCTGTTTGTCACCTATGCTGAAGCCGCAACTGGCAGACCTGCAGCCAAGCGGACGATAGGCAGGTGGGTCACCTCCTGCATAGATCTCTGCTATAGGTTGCGGGCATGGAGCCTCCCAGAGGGATAAGAGCTCATTCTACTCGCCATACTGCTGCATCGGTGGCTGCTTCCAGGGATGTCCCTATCCAGGAAATCTGCAGGGCTGCTACCTGGAAGTCAGCACACACCTTCATCACCCACTACCACATCGACCTTGAGTCACGCCGGGATGCTGGTTTTGGGGCTCCGGTTCTTCAGTCTCTGTTTCCCAAGTAGGGGGTGTGCGCCTTGCCTCCCTCCTCCCGGAGAACTGCTAGGAGTCTGCCAGACAGTGTGGATGAACAACATATCCATGTCCCTAGAAATACAAGTTACTCACCTGTAACAGGAGTTCTAGGAACGGTATATGTTGTTCATTCACACAACCCACCGGGCTTCGATGCATAACCTGGCTTTCAGCGAGCTAGATCTGGCGTCATGGGGCGGAGCCGAGAGTTGTACCACCCAGGTGGGTGGGAGGAGCCAGCTTGAAGACTTTCCGGCAAGATTTAAAGCGGCAAGGAACCTGCCAGACAGTGTGGATGAACAACATATACCATTCCTAGAACTCCTGTTACAGGTGAGTAACCTGTATTTCTAGGAGTGTGGGTATGTTGTTCATCCACACTCTGGCATGTCCTTTTCCTCTTTAAATTCACCGGAAAGTCTTCAAGCTGGCTCTTCCCACCCACCTCTGCTCCGCCCCATGATGCCAGATCTTTTCCGCTGGAAGATTCAAGTTCTCTCATGCTACTTCTGCAGTTTGTAGTCCCTGGATTCTCAACGACGGTTTTCACCGCAATCGCTTTCTTTAAAACTCATCAGAGTTTACAATACCGATCCGAGTGCATCGAACATGGAGGATAAGTCATCCCCTGGATTTGGCCGGTATCCCTGTGGACAGAAAATGTCATGTACCGATACCCACCTCTCATATGTCTACTGCTTGGGTGTCCTACATGACACCACTTCTTCCACCATCTGGGCTTTCCATCCCAACGCCCTGGACGACCGCAAGGCACGCCTAAATCTGGGGAGACCGAGCTTCAGAGTCCACTGGTGAAATCAAGGAGGTAAGGTGGGCGGTTTCATGCCACTTGATCTGGCCGAACAGCCTCAACTAGATGGCGGTCAAGAGGAAGCTTCTCAAGCTCGCCAGCCCAAGGTTTTTCATGCCGCTAACCTGGGTACTACCTTCACTGGGTCCTTTCGAGCTGTGCCAGTCTCCACCAGGGGTGAGACGCCCTGGGCTCGCACTCCTCCTGTCCTAGGAAAAGGACAAGGACTCTTAAGTCGCCTTTTATCCTGAAGAAGACGTTCCTGGGACTGAAGAGCAGTCCGATTTCAGGACCTTGAGGTCCTCGACCTCTGTCGAGATTGCTTTCTCGGCCACCGCTTCTCGGACCTTCCGTTAAGCCAAGGCACTGAGGCTGGGGAAACAGCTGAACCAGCCGAGATTTCTCTCTACCTGATCGAGCCATTGTCGCAGACTCCGGTCGACGACTCCTTGGAAAGGACACCTATCCTTTCTTTCCCTGACGAGGAGACCCAGCCCTCTGGTGTCCCGATCGAGGGAAAGGTGCCCAAACCTCGGTTCTTCCCGACTCCAGCTTCTCCCAATCGTACGAGCCAACCCCGTCGGTCTCGATCAAGGACCAGGACCCCTTCAGTTGAAAAACTGAAGAAAGGTCACAAGCACTCTAGAAAGAGGCGTCGCCACTGATCCTCATCCTCCTCGGACAAGGAGAGACTTCACGAAGCTCCATCGACTTTGTGAGGATCTCATGTGGCAGAAGCAGATTCTGGCCGACCAGAAGATCCTGGTTCCTCCATCCTTAGGGCGCATGCATTCCAGCACATCTTGTTTCGGTCTCCCACGATTTTGGTGGAACCACTGTCTGAGCAGCCTCAGGGAGGGGTCTCTCGAAAGAGGATAGGACAGCACCGCCTCCCCGTCGCTCTGTCCATTACTGTGGTCCCCGATTGCCCTCGGCGTATCAAGGGAGACATAGCGGAGACCTTTATATCCCGACTCTTCGACTCGATGCCACTGGTTTGCACGCACCTGGGATGACGACTCATCAGTGTCAGGCTTGGAGGAAGGTCCTTCTCTTTTCAGGGCATCCCCGCCTGATTTCCTAATCGACCGGAATGCCCTTGGAGCCTGTCCAAAAGAAGGCGGAATACCCCTCCTGATATCCTCAAGCCGGGGATACCCCGACGGAGGCCTTGCAGTGGCCAAAGCCATTGTTGGCCCTTGAGCTGTGGCAGCCCTGCCTCCTGCCCAGCTCCGCCTGCCTGCATGACCCGAGTATCACGGTACCATGGGGTCCCTGGCGGTTTCACAGAGCATCCCTCAGCCGGAGCCTTGTGACTGCATCTCTGTTTAGACACACGGTAGCTCTGTTGACACTGACTGCCCTCCGGACAAGGAGTCCAAGAATATGGACCATTCTGCCCAGAAGGTTTATGCGGCCTCATCCTTGGGCCTTCATCAGGCCAGCTCGGCTGTGATCATGGCACACTTCTCTCATGCCCTTTGGGGTCACTAGATGAAGTCCTCCCTCATCTCCCAGCGGACATGCAGATCACGGTGAAGCAGGTCCATGACCAGGGCCGTGCTGTTGCCAAACAGCAGCTCCAGGCAGTCCTGGACATTGAGATCTGTGCCCGCCTCCTTTGCAGCTGCAGTGGCCACTTTCCGAGGGCCTGGCTGAGGTTATCCTCTTTTCTGGCGGAGATTCAGCATAAGTTAGCTGAAGTGCCCTTCCTTGGCACCAACCTCTTCAGTCTGGCAGTGACAGGTCACCTCCAGCATATAGAGCAGTCCAGTGACACCTTGGATGCTATCTCTGCAAAGGGTTCTTTGAGCAAGAACCAGCAGAAGTGCAAAAGAGGCCCTTCGGCACTCTTCCCCTGCGGGTTAGACAGCCCTCCTATCAAGGAGGTCAGCAGCAACAGCAGGCTCAGGCTTGGCTTCCCAGGCCCAAGCAGGGTCCTCAGCATCCCCGTAAAGGAGGCCGAGGTGCTGGTCCAGGAGCCTCCTCCTCCTCTAAGCCTGCTCGGTGACAGGTCAAGGGTTGCCATCCCTACACCCATCACACCAGCTCTGGGTCCCTCTCGTGGGGTCCGGCTTCGTCACTTTCTTTCTGCCTGGTTCGGTATCACTTTAGACAGGTGGGTTCTGGAAGTGGTCGGCCAAGGTCTGCCTCTAGAATTCGAGCAGTAGGCTCACAGCCGAGCCCGCGCCCCTCGGGAGGAAAGGATCTCAGTTCGCACTCAGTCGGCCCTTGGGATGACATTGCTCTCCTCCGCATGGAGGCGGTAGCTCCAGTACCGGATCCTCATACTGACCCAAGCTTCTGTCCAGGTACTTCCAGGTTCCAAAGCGGATGGGGGATGGTGCCCCATCCTAGATTTCCATGACCTGAATCAATATCTCAGGTCTCTCACCTTATGGATGGTAATTCTGAACCAGATCATACCATCCCTGGAACGAACGTGGTTCTGTTCACTGGATCTGGGACGTGTTCTTTCACATCCCAATCATCCGTCCCACCAGCGGTTCCTCTGCTTCAGGGTCAAAGGGACCTTGTACGAGTTCCTAGCCATGCCATTCGGCCTGTCATCGGCCCCTCTGGTCTTGACCAAGTGCATTGCAGTGGTGGCAGCCCACCTTCGGCGTCGAGGAGTACGAATATACCCCTATCTCGATGACTGGCTCCTGGTGGGTTCCTCCCTTCAGGAGGTGGAGAGGTCCAGGGATCTGGCCTCCCGAACCTGCTCCTATCTAGGCCTCCTGATCAATGAGGCCAAATCGGAACTCGTGTCCTCTCAGGTGATGGGCTTTATTGGGGCAGAGCTCGACTCTCATCAAGCCAGAGCTCGGCTCCCGGTGGACAGGGCGGAGATTCTCTCCGCCTTTCCCCAGTCATTTCTGGTTGGGCACTTGCGCCCTGCCTGGGACTTTCTGCGCCTTCTGGGTTACATGGTGGTGTGCATCGCTGTGATCATTTGGCCAGGTGGCACATGCGCCCCCTCTAATGGGAGCTGGCCGTCCAGTGGACTTAGCGTTATGGTCACTTTGAACAGCTGATCACTGTAACCCAGAAGATGTGGGATGCTCTCCAGTGGTGGACGGACCCGATTGCAGGAAGGAACCCATTTGTCTGCCTCGAGCTCACGGTCGTCCTGACAACCGATGCCTCTCTCATGGGCTGGGAGTCCACATGGGGGACCACAGGGCCCATGGGTTCTGGACCCTGAGGAGTCTCGATGCCACATCAACCTATTGGTGCCCAGAGCAGTCCGACTAGCCCTGTCAGCTTTCACTCCTCAGCTCCGGGGTCAAGTGGTTCAAGTCCAGACGGACAATACTGCGACCATACTACCTCAACAAACAGGGCGGCACACACTCCCTCTGCTGTGCAAGGAGCTGCTCGGATCTGGAACCTCTTCAGCTGGTTGAGGCGGATCTCCTTGCCATCCATGTGGCAGGAGTATCAAACCAACTGGCAGATGCTCTCAGCCGTATAGGCTAGACATCCCACGAGTGGTCTCTCTATCCAGAGGTAGCTTACAATCTGTTCTGTTTGGGCAGGCGTGGTGGACCTGTTGCCTCCAGGGAGAACACCAAGCTGAGACTGTACCATGCTGGCCCCCCAAAGCAGGGCTCGCTGCAGGGAATGCCTTCTCGAGGCCGTGGACCCCAGGCCTCCTGTATGCCTTCCCTCCATTTCCCTTGATCCACAAGGTGCTTCTCAAGGTGAGGAGGGACAAGGCAAAGGTGATTCTGGTAGCCCCAGATTGGCCTCGCCAGTTCTGGTATCCAGATCTCCTCAGCCTCAGCTGCAGGCCCCTGGAGCGGCTTTCTACATGCCCGTACCTGATATCATTGAAACAGGGGAAGGTCTTCCATCCAGACCTTCAATAGCTGCACCTCACAGCCTGGTACCTGAGTGGCTAGAGTTCCAGGCTCTGGGTCTTTCCGAGGATGTCTACACGGTGGTGGAGGCATCTTGTAAGGAATCAACCAGAAAATTGTACACCTTCAAATGGAAAAGGTTTTCCATTTGGTGTCAGGGTAAGAGTCTGGACCCCTTATCCTGCTCTGTGGCTAACATTTTAGACTACCTTTGGTCTCTCTCCAAAGGGGGTTGGGTCATCGACCCTTAGGGTGCACCTGGCAGCCATTTCTGCTTACCAGGTGTGGGCCGGTCAGCCGATATTGGCACAGGAGACAGTGATTGGTTGCTTTTTCAAAGGCCTGGATCACATATCCCCTCCGGTGCGTGAACCTCCACCTCTGTGGGATCTCTTGCTGCTTTTGGCAAAGCTCATGGGCAAGCCATTCCAACCCATGCACAAGTGTGAGCTCTCACACTTGTCGCGGAAGATGCCTTCCTGGTGGCTATCATGTTAGCCAGAAGGACTGGGGAACGCCAGGCGCTTTCGTGGACTCCCTTATTCTGGTCTTCACAGGACAAAGTTGTCCTCTGCCCGCACCAAATTCCTTCCAGGTGGTGTCTGAGTTTCACCTTAACCAGGTGTTGACTCTGCCGTATACAACCCTAATTGCACCTCGGACACAGAGTACAAGCTCCATACTCTGGACTTGAGATGTGCTCTCTCCTGTTATAAGGAGAGGACGGTGGAAATTTGGGAGAGGTTAGCCAGCTGTTTGTCACCCACGCTGAAGCCACTTCTGGCAGGCCTGCAGCTAAACGGACCATTGCGAGCAGGCTTACATCATGCATAGGCCTGTGCTATGCACTGGCAGGTAAGGAGCCTCCCAGAGGGTAGCGCTCATTCTACCTGCCATACTGCTGCATCTGTGGCTGCTTCCAGGGACCTTTCCAAGAGATCTGTCAGGCTGCTACATGGAAGTCAGCAGGCTTCTCATTACCCACTCACCACAACGACCTTGAGTCACGCGGGATGCTGGTTTTGGGGCCTCTGTTCTCCAATCTCTGTTTCCTAAATAGGGGTGTGCGCCTTGCCTCCCTCCTTCTGGAGAACTGCTTGGAGTCTACCAGAGTGTGTGGATAAACAACATATCCAAGCTGCTAGAACAGGTTACTCACGTGTAACAGTAGTTCTAGGAGTGGTATATGTTGTTCATCCACACGCACCCACCCGACCTCCCCGGCTTAGGCGCACCATCTTGCTTCCAGCAGGCTAAGATCTGGTGTCATGGGGCAGAGCCGAGGTATTTACCACCTGGGTGGGTGGGAGGAGCCAGCTTGAAGACTTTCCGGTGAATTTAAAGGGGAAAGGGACATGCCAGAGAGAGTGGATGAACAACATATACCACTCCTGGAACTACTGTTACAGGTGAGTAACCTTTTTTTCTAATGGTGCTATGCAATCAATTCTAAGTAGTTTTGTTTAATATTTAGTTAAAAACTGCTGCCTTCCTCAGTCGTTTTCAGGCCTGAGTAAAAGTCAGCTGAGTACGTCTATAGGCATTATTGGCCTGAGTGGCTGTGTTTTCAGACGCTGCCTACAGACATATCTAGACCTGAATGAGTTAACCAGGTGATTAATCTCCTGGTGAATTTCACCAACCGCACCTCAGAGGCCAAGCACAGGCTCCATACCTTGGACCTGTGGCAAGTGCTGGGCTATTATAAGGAGCACATGGTTGAAGTTCGATGAGAGGTTTTCCAGCTGTTTGTCACCTACGCTGAAGCCGCTCCAGGCAGACTGGCAGCTAAGCAGACGATTGGGAGGTGGATTGTATCTTGCATGGTCCTCTGCTATACGTTGGCGGATAGGGAGCCTCACATAGGGCTGGGCTACAGGCTTATTCCACCTGCCATACCGCTGCCTCAGTGGCTGCTTCCAGGGAAGTCCCTGTCAAGTAAATCTGCAGGGCTGCTACCTGGAAGTCAGCGCACACCTTCATTTCCCACTACCACATTGACCTTGAGTCACGCTGGGGTGCTGCTTATGGTGCCTCAGTTCTTCAGTCTCTTTTCCCTTAAGTAGGGGGTCTGCGCTTTGCCTCCCTCCTCCTCGGTGAACTGCTAGGAGTCTGCCTGAAGTGTGAACAGAACACCATATCCACGTTCCTAGAAAAACAGGTTACTCACCTGTAACAGTAGATCAACGAGTGGTATATGGTGTTCATCCACACTGACCCACCTGACCTCCCCTGGCAAGTGGCACACGGATCTTGCTCCAGCAGGTAAGATCTGACGTTACGGGCGATGCAGAGGGAATTGCCATGTGGGTGGGTGGGAGGAGCCAGCTTGAAGACCCTCTGGCCTCAGTATTAACTCATTCACACCACAAGAGCTCTTTGAGACTTCCACCACTTATGCCCTATATACTGGTAACACTGCATCATAGGCCTTTCTAAGTAAAATGAAGCCATAATCAGCATGCCACAAACAAATGTGAATACCTCTTGAACCATAAGTGCTTCACACAAAGTACAAATGGCAGTGTTGTTCAGCACAAAATTGCCTTTCCAGTGGTGCTATGCAATCAGTTGTAATCAATATGGTTTTTATTTTATACTAGCTGAAATACCAGACTGTATTTTTTTTTCAGATTTTTTCTAAGTGCTTAGGTGAGGCTTCAGAGACAAATGTCAGCCATTTCTAAAGTACTCTTCTAAAGTGTATATGGTAGACATGCAGTATCAATGGCAAAATTGTTCAGCACAAAATTAGCTTTTCAACGGTGCTATGCAATCAATTGTAATCCATTTATTTTTTATTTTATACTAGCTGAAATACCAAACAACTGTTTTTTTGGTTTTTTTTCCAGATTTGTTCTAGGTGCTTAGGTGAGGCTTGAGAGACTAATGTCAGCCATACACACCATACCTTAAACAAATGCAAAAAACTCCTAAAGTATACATGACAGACACAAAGTAACAGCAGCAAAATTGTTCAACACAAAATTACCTTTCTAACGGTGCTATGCAATTAATTCTAAGCAATTTGGTTTAATATTTAGGTAAAAACTGCTGACTTCCTCAGACGTTTCCTGTCCTGAGTGAAAGTCAGCAGAGTATGTCTACAGGCATTATTGGCCTGAGTGGCTATGCTTTCAGACACCACCTACAGGCGTATATAGGCCTGAATGAGTTTTTAAAGGGAAAGGATTGTGCCAGAAATGTGGATGTACACCATATATCACTTGCAGAAGTACGGTTACAGGTGAGGTAACCCTCATTTTCAGGCTGTCAGCAGAGAAGGCAGCGATGGGAATCAGGCAGGCTGGTAGCAGCAATTAACATACATTCACCGTCTCATTAATGACAAACGCAAGGAGTGGAGATTGGGTAGTGGTGTCTGGAAATCCAGCATAAGGCACTTTACGCCCTTCTATTGGAGAAGCGCTCCTGACATATCAGTTTCAGCTTCTAGCTGCACTATTATGACACACTCTCTATCTCATGATAGGCCCTCATGTCATGCAAACACATGCCCGTACTTTCATTTACTTTGTTGTATTCTCTGCCATGATGTTTCCTGCTGTTATTCTGCCTCTCAATACTGTTACGTATCTTGTTGACATACTGCCAACTCTCTGCCATGATGTTACCTGTTGTTACTCTACCTCTCAATGCTGTTATGTATCCTGTTGACATACTACTTTACCATTTTATAGCCATGTGTACTCTTTGCTGTTCCATCCACTTGTTCATTGGCCTGTATATATTTGACTCTATATTATGTTTAAGTACTTGTAACCTCCTGGCTCCACCTGAAAATAGGTACTTGTTGTCTATTGTGCTTACCTGGTAAACCAAAACAAATAAACACATACTCAGTGTGAGAAAGGATGACTGAAGTAGTCTAAATAAACTGAAAACACTGTTCCCATTAAGCAGACATTAGCCGCATAGTAAACAGCGGTCACTTAATCAGTTCCTGGTGGCACTTCCCCATAAAGCACACGTTCCAATTATACGCATCCCGATTAAGTGGCTTGTACTGTACGTTCGAGTGATGTAATCTCTACCTTTAATGACAGCATAAAAACTAATTCTACAGTACTCCTCCTTCCCAGCTGACACCATTGCTTTGTATGTTGGCTCCTATAGGAATTCATTTACTAGGGTCCTTCCCTGCTAGCTGTGACAGATTGTAAGAATCTGAGAGATGTCCTAGGATGTGCCCCTTCCCAGGCTCCATGAAAGTATTATAATCTGTACTAGTTGGTAGACAGGTACATACTTTGCAGTGATTGCTTTTTTCTCAAGTCGTATTTTTCTTATGTCTTCACAAAACACACACCTCGTGATAGTGAATTGTTTTTAGCAGAATGTCATCAGGTGGTGCTAGTCAACCCGCATGCCTTGCTTTGTATGCTGATTTGCTTGTTTCCTTTCCGCAGTGGGGCATTGGCAGCAGCAAAGCCTGAGGACTGGCCTCAGGCCATGAAGGAGTATGTGAAGCGCTGTTTTACAGCTTGTGAAACTGAGGAGGACAAGGATCGGACAGAAAAGCTCCTAAAGGAGGTACTGCAGGCACGACTACAGGACGGGACGGCATACACCATCGACTGGAGTAGGGAGCCTCTTCCAGGGTGAGTGGTGTTCATGCGTAACTCTAGTCTGCATTGCATCATTGCCTTAATTTTCCTTGCATAAACCTAGATTGTGTGGTGGCTGCTATGGTCTGGGAGAAAGTGCTTACATCCTGTGCTCAGCCTGAATATGGGCTGAAAATAGAAGAGCTGTTATGGACTGCCCCTATATATGCTCCTCAGTCCATTTCACAGCTGAGGGGAGATGTAGCTGCTTAAGAAGGCACAGCTTTGGTGATTTCTTCATTATTTACTGGACTTTATTTCACAAATCTGTGAAGTTTTGAGCATACCAGATGGCAGCCACTCCCAATCTGTATTTGAGTAGGATCGAGGAGTTTTTTCAGCCGAACCTGTACTTTGGTAGTTGGGCCCGTCACTTTAGAAGTCGCAGGCCACATGGCTTTAGACTGCCTCTAAAGGCTGCTGTCGGCGTTTGCAGCCTCCCAGCTGGTGTGGTTCAAACCGCACTGCATATCATGTAAAGTCAACCACAAAAAATAGACTTGCCTGGTGAAGAATACACAGTCCCAGCAGGAGCTGAAGCTTCACTCATTTGTGCATCATAGTTTGTGGCAGTGCACATGGGTATACAGTTGTTCCAGCCTCATGTCCAGACCATATGACTCAATCTCCTGAGAGCCTCCCATTTGGAGACCAGCTTGCATGCCTGTAGGAGAAAAGGACCATTGCAGGGCCTCTGCCTCCTCCCTGCAACCCATCCTGTACAGACTTCAGCTGTGGACTCCCTCACTGAGACAGTCCAGCAGCAGCACGGGTCCTTGGGCCAACAGACATCCAAGCTGAAATATGTTCCATTATGGTTAGCACCACCACTGCCAGTATTCCCTCATCCAGGATTTTCTGCTGCATTCCCAGGATCCACTGGACAGGGACAAGAGATCGTTAGAGCAGCATACAGCTTCCCTACATCTCAACGCTGGGATTTCAAAAGTTTTATCAGGAAAGACATACTGGGGTTGAACCATTCATTTCCAGATGCGTCTTGGGACAGAGTAGAATCATCACACTTGAGCTTAATGAACATCCACTGGAGGGGAAGAAAATGCCAGAGCATGTCCTGGTTTTCAAACGGTCCTGAAGGTCTTTTCCGGAGTCCATGCAGAACCTACGAACATACGAAATTGTCAGTAGATACAGGCCGTATGGTCTATCTGGTCTGCTTGAGTGTGAAGCACTTCAGCCCATCAGACTACAGCTACCCCCCAATTAACTTTCTTCCTCCCAACTGCCCCTGGTATGTACTTTCCCCTTGAACTTGTCCCACCCCCTCTTGAAGCACCCCACAGTGTGCACTGATACGAATTGCTCAGGCAGTGCATTCCACTCTGCCACTCTTTCAGTGAAGTAGTGCCTCCTCCTTTCCCTCCTGAATCTGTCCCCCTTTAACTTAAGGGAGTGCCCTCTGGTATCTCTTATGTTCTGGAGAGTGCACTCACCCTGGAACCCTACTTTGTTCATCTCCTTCAGGTACTTGAAGGTCTCGATCATGTCCCCTCTCTCTGTCCCCTATCCTTCAGGGTATACATGCTGAGCTCTTTTAGTCTTTCCTCGTAACTTCTATCCCCCAACCCCTAGATCATCTTTGTTGCTCTTCGCTGCACTGCCTCCAGTAGTTTTATATCCCTTTTCAAATACGTGTGCCAGAACTGCACGCAGCCTCACCAGGGACCTGTACAGGGGCAATATGACTTTGCTACATCTGGATGTAATCCCCCTTGCTATGCATCCTAGCATCCTGTTAGCCTTAGCTGCTGCCTTACTACACTGGCCCGAGTGGTTTAATTCCCCGGTCACCAGCACCCCAAGATCCTTCTTCTCATTGGATGTGGACAGTTTGATACCATCCATCCAGTAGATGTATGCTGGGGTTTTGGCTCCGAAATGCATCACCTTGCACTGCTTGGCGTTGAACCCATGCTGCCAGGTGTGTGACCACTCCTCAAGTCTTGCCAAGTCCTCCAGCAGTAATTTGGCTCCCTCCTCCCCATCCACCTCAGCACATATCTTGGTGTCATCGGCGAAGAGGCTGATCTTATTCTTGATCCCAACTGCTATGTCTGCGATAAAAAAAATGTTAAACAGGACTGGTCCCAGTACTGATCCCTGTGGGACACCATTTGTCACTGCTCTGGGCTCTGATGCTTCTCCCCCCACAGCTACCCTCTGCTGCCTGTCCCTTAGTCAGTTTTCTACCCATCGGGCTAGCTTCCACTCTATACCAAGACTCCTCAACTTGCAGGAACACCTTCCATGTGGCACTGAATCGAAGGCCTTCTTGAAATCCAGGTAGACTACATCTACCACATGGCCCTCATGATCCAGTCAAAAAAAATCAACCAAGTTTGTCTGACAGAATGTGCCAGTGATGAACCCATGTTCTCTGTCATCTTGCAGATCATTATCTACAAGAAACTGCACCAGCCTTTCTTTGAGGATCGATTCCATCAGCTTCCCCACAATTGTGGTGAGGCTCACCGATCTGTAGTTCCTTGGTTCGTCCTTGGGCCCACATTTGTGGAGCGGTACCATGTGTGCCTCCCTCCAGTCTCTGGCACACATCCCATATTTAGCGAGGTATTGAACAGATCCGCCAGTGGCTGTGCCAAGACCTCTGCCAGCTCCCTCAGCATCCTGGGATGTACCCTGTCTGGCCCAGGTGCCTTGTCTACTCTCCGGGACCTAAGGCCCTCCAGCACCCTTTCCACCGTGATGACCCCGTCTGTGGTTCTCGCCCCCCCCACATGCCTGTGCCCCCTTTCCCTGCAGGAATGGGCCCATCCATCTGCCATGTGAACACTGAACAGAAGTACTCAATAAGTACTTCTGCCTTCAGTCCTCTTGTCTACCCGCTCACTGCCTTTCCTGATCCTAACTATTTGATCCTTGCACTTCCTCTTTCCCCTGATACACCTGAAGAAATCCTTTTCTCCTTCCTTAATCCCCTGTGCTAATTTGCTTTCCCTGGCTGCCTTTGCAGTCCTGACTGCTCTACTCACATCCCTGGATTTCTTCACATAGTTCTCCCTATCCTCTGCCTTGTTGGTTCTCTTGTAGGTTTGGAAGGCCCTTCTCTTGCCCCTCACCTTCTCCGTTACCTCTCTGGTCATCCAGCTTGAATGCTTGGTCCTTGATTTCTTTTGCTGGCTCCTGACACAAGCTTTAGTGGATTCAATCAGCCCTAGTTTTATGATCGCCCATTTCAAACAACCTGAAGTCTTGCTATATTCTGAAATATGCAGTTAGCCTCAGCACTTGAACTGCCCCGGAGATGAAAGCATTGACTCTATGGAGAAGCATAGAACGTTGAACTCGAGCTTGGATTTCAAACCTGTCTGTGGTGCTTTAGAGTGTAACTGTTAGTTCTAGAGACATGGATATGTTGTTCATCCACACTTATTGGCAGGTTCCTTGCCGCTTTAAATCTTGCCGGAAGGTCTTCAAGCTGGCTCCTCCCACCCACCCGGGTGGTAAAACTCTCGGCTCCGCCCCATGACGCCAGATCTTCCTTACCGCTTGGAAGCTCAGGTTCCCTCCTTAGCGCTCTGCGTTTTAGACTGGATCCTAACTCTTCGGTTCGTCCAAAACTAGTTTTTAAGTTTTCTAAACTTCGGTCTTCATCATCCCTCGCGGCTGCGATGGACAAATTGATTCCCGGCTTTCGGAGGTGCCCTTGCGGGCAGAAAATTTCCAGGACGGATCTGCACTCCATGTGCATCTACTGCCTAGGCCTAGATCACGACCTGCAGGCCTGCGAGTTGTGCCACTCTTTTTCAGCCACTGTCCTGCAGGATCGCGCTGCTCAATTGAACCTCGGGTGCCCGAGCGCTACCATCGCCGGTAAAATCCAAGAGGCTCGTTGGTGGTGTCTGCGGTGGCTGACTCGGCTGAGCAGCTCGAGCATATGATCGCCCTCGAGGAGGAGGTGGCCCAGGCTCCATCTTCCTCCTCGGCCGTGGCATTTATCCTGCTCTCTCTGAGTTCCTCATACTCTGCTTCGTTCAAGGAGCATTGTCAGTCCCTTTCCACAAGGGAGAGGGCCATCGGACATTCCTCTCGGCCCAAGAAGAAGGGAGTCGGCGGTAAGTCCCACTGTCGGCGTCAGGGGAGCGAGAGGTCTCCTTCCTTGACAGCCGACCGCCGACTTCGGTCGAAGTTGCGGCTCAGGCCGCTGGCTTCACGGTGTCCCTGTCAGGCCAGCCTGCCGAGACTCCCGTCGACGCAGTCGAGATATTCCTCGATCCGTCTGACAGGTTGTCGACTGGTGAAGCCGACAATCCACCTTCGCCGGTTCCCCCGGTGGAGACCGAGGATCTGCTTGCACCTTTGGGGCGGCAGTCCCCGGCTAAAGTGCCCGAGCCGAGGGAAGAGCGGGTGTCCCCCGGCCCTTCCCAGACCCGCCCTCGGTCACCCCGAGGGTCTCGGACTTCATCTCGGTCCAAGGCGTCATGCAGACATCGGCGTCTAGGTACTGAAGTAGCGGCTACACGTTCCTCCTTGTCCTTCTCGGATGAGGAGAGGCTTTGACGTAAATTGCGTCGACATTACGAGGAGCTTATGTGGCAGCAGTTACTGCTGTCCGGGAGTAAATCGACTCCGATTCAGCCCCCGGCCATCAAGTGGCTGTTGCCCGAGCGTCTGAAGCAACCGCTCGCCCAGTCGAGATACCCATTCCTGGGCCAGTTGTTTGGCGAAACCAGCTGCTCCGTCGATTGTGGTGGAACCTCCGCCTCCACAACTGAAGTCTGGGGCACCCGACCAAGATTCTCGGTCGGATCATGGCCTGCCCCATGTTGTCGGTCACCCTCACTCCCAACCGTCCTGGCAGGTGGAGGGTGGCTCAGGGCCGAGGCAGCTCTTTCAGAGTCCGATGACGACTCCTCCCTGTTCTCCAGGCAGGTCAACCTGGAGTCCTCCGGGCTAGTCAATGGGCGATAGCCCATCGTCAGTCCTTGGTCTGCTTCAACTCATCTCGGAGTCCACTGGGATGCAGCTCGAGCCCGTGTCAAAACGGGCCAAGTATCCCCTGACGGAGATACTGGACCGAGGGGATTCCCCCACGGAGGTCTTTCCGGTGACTGAGGCAATTGTCGGCCCAGCCTTGTAGCTTTGGCAGCGGCCTGCTTCCTGTCCTGCGCCCTTGGCCAGGATGGCCAGGAAGTATGCGGTCCCTACTGAATCTTTGACTGGTTTCTTGGTGACCCTTCTGCCAAGGGGTTAGTCACCGACAGCCTTCCGTGTTCTGGAAGCGCTCGACGTGGATAAGCCACCTGACAAAGAGTCCAAAAGCTGGACTTTGCGGGTGCAAGGTGTACGCCAGTGCCCTCCCTCGGTCTCCGACAGGCCAGCTCGGCCGTGCTGATGGCACACTTCTCCCACATCCTCATGGGCTCCCTGGATGAGGTTGTCCCTCATCTCCCGGCCGACCTGCAGACCACGGTCCATCAGGTGTGGGGCCAGGGTAGGGCGGTGGCGAAGCTGCAGCTTCAGACTGCTCTGGACATAGGTGATTCCTGTGCCAGGTCAGTAGCAGCTGCGGTGGCCATGTGCCGCAGGGCGTGGCTGAGGATATCCACCTTCACGGCGGATACCCAGCACAAGATGGCGGACATCCCCTTTTTGGGGACTGACCTCTTCGGCCCTGGAGTGGAGGGACACCTCCAGCGGATTGAAAAGTCCAATGCCACTCTGGACTCAGTCACCCACCTCTGCCCAGAGAGACAAAGGCTGCCGTCAACAACAGCATAAGTCCATTCGTCCTTCGGCCCCTGCAGCACGACCGGCCCAACAGCACCAGCAACAGGGCCAGCAGGCTTGCGCTTGGCGTCCCAAACCCAAGCCAGCGGCTTCCTCCAACAGGAAGCAAGGAGGTAAAGGCCCAGGAGGTCCCTCGGCCGGTTCCTCCTCCAAGCCTGCCTAGTGACGGGTTGAGGTGTGCCACCCCCAGCCTCGTCACTGCCCCCTGGTTCCTCCCATGGGGAGACGGCTCCGCCACTTCCTTTCCGCCTGGTCCGCTATCACCATGGACCGCTGGGTGTTGGAGTGGTAGGAAAGGGCCTGCCTCTGGAGTTCGAGCAGACCCACCCTTTGCAGCCGCCGCCTTTGGGGGCACAGGGTCCGCAGCCTCGATGTTGGCCCTCCAAGACGATATTGCCCTGCTCCTAAAAGAGGTGATCAGGAAGGTGGGGATCTTCTCCAGACCCGGGTTTGTGTCCAGGTATTTCCTGGTCCCAAAGCGATGGTGGGCTGGGCCCGTACTCGACCTGCACAACCTGAACAGGTTCCTAAGGTCTAGGACCTTCAGGATGGTCACTCTAGCTCAGATAATACCATCCTTGGAGCGAGGCGGTGGTTCTGTTCCTTGGACCTCCAGGGCGTGGTCTTTCACATCCCAATCCGTCCGTCTCATCAGAGATTCCTCCGCTTCAGAGCGGAGGGATCCCTTTACGAGTTCCAGGGCATGCCCTTCGGCCTCTCTCTAGCTCCCAGGGTCTTCACCAAATACATGGCAGTGGTGACAGCATTCCTGCGGTGCCAAAGGGTCCGGGTGTACTCCTACCTGGACGACTGGCTGATTGCAGACCCCTCCAGAGTGGAGGTGGAGCAGTCCAGAGATCTGGTCCTCCAGGTTTGCTCTCAGATTGGCCTCCTCATCAACGAGGCCAAGTCGGAACTCGTGCCGAAGCAGGTGATACTCTTCATCGGGGCAGAGCTCGACTCTCTTCGAGCCAGAGTTTGGCTCCTGGCGGACAGGGCCGAGGTTCTTTCCTCATTTGCCCAGTCATTTCTGGTTGGGCAATCGCGCCCTGCCTGGGACTTCCTGCGCGTCCTGGGCCTCATGGCGGCCTGCACCTTTGTGGTCCGTTGGGCCCGATGGTACATGCGTCCCCTTCAGTGGGGACTGGCCAGCCAGTGGTCACAACACTGCGGTCCATTGGACCAGCCCATGACAGTGACCCAGGAGATGTGGAACGCTCTCCAGTGGTGGACCGTTCCGGCACATTTGCAGGAGGGCATCCTGTTCGTCCGCCCCGAGCGGATGGTCTCTCTCTCTCGGCCAATGCATCTCTGATGGGTTGGGGTGCCCACCTGGGGGAGCACAGAGCGCACGGCCTCCGGTCCCCGCGGGAGTCCCGATGCCATATCAACCTGCTGGAGCTCCGAGCGGTCCGCCTAGCTCTCACCACCTTCGCTTCGTTTCTTTTCTTTGTGGTCAAGTGGTTCGGATCCAGACGGACAATACCACGACCATGTACTACCTAAACTGCCAGGGCGGGACGCGCTCCATGCTTCTATGCAAGGAAGCTCTCCGCATTTGGTCACTCGTGTGCAGCCTGGAGGCGGATCTCCTAGCCATTCATGTGGCAGGAGCCTCCCATACCCTGGCCGATGCCCTAAGCCGGATAGGGGCTGTGTCCCACGAGTGGTCTCTGCTGCCGGAGGTAGTACAAGATCTGTTCTCCCATTGGGGTACACCTCAGGTGGACCTGTTTGCCTCCAGGGAGAACGCGAAGCTGAGGCTGTTCCATGCCCGCCCCCCTCAGCAGGGCTCGCTGCAGGGGGATGCCTTCTCGAGGCCATGGACCCCGGGCCTCTTCTACGCCTTTCCCCCATTCCCCTTGATTCGCAAGGTGCTTCTCAAAGCAAGGAGGGACAAGGCGCAGGTGATTCTGATTAGCCCCAGACTGGCCCCCGCTACTGGTACCCAGATCTCCTCAGCCTCAGCTCCAGGCTCCCGAGACAGCTTCCAGCTCGCCTGACCTGCTCTCAGTCAATCAGGGAAGGTGTTCCATCCGGACCTTCAATCCCTGCACCTGATGGCCTGGTTCCTGAGCTGCAGAGTTCCAGGCGTCTTGGGACGAGGTCCTCAATGTAGTTGAGGCGTCCCGTGAGTCGACCAGAAATGCTACGCTTTCAAATGGAAGAGATTTTCCATTTGGTGTCAGGCAAGGGCCTGGACCTACCTCCTGTTCCTTGGCGAGCATTTTGGACTACCTATGGTCCCTTTCTCAGCAAGGGCTTGGGTCGGCGACCCTTAAGGTGCACCTGGCAGCCATCTCTGCTTGCAGTGGGCAGGAAGCAGTCGATGTACAAGGAAAGAGTGGTCTGTGCTTTTCAAAGGCCTTGATCACATTTCCCTCCGATTGTGAGAACCTCCACCTCCGTGGGATCTACTGCTGGTACTGGCAAAGCTCATGGGCAAGCCATTCGAACCAATGCACAGGTGTGATCTCTCTCACCTGTCATGGAAGACCGCCTTCTTGGTGGCTATTACGTCAGCCAAAAGGATGGGAGAGCTCCAGGCGCTCTCCATAGAGTCTCCTTACCTGGTGTTCCACAGGGACAAGGTTGTCCTGCGCCCCCAACCGAAATTCCTTCCAAAGGTGGTGTCGGAGTTTCACCATACCCAGGTGTTGACTCTGCCGGTGTTCTACCCCAATCACACCTCGGAGGCCGAATATAGGCTCCATACTCTGGACCCTAGAAGGCTCGCTACACTATAAGGGCGCACAACTGAATCTGGAGAGGTTGATAGCTGTTTGTCACCCTACGCTGAAGCCGCACCTGGCAGACCTGCACAAGGGATGATAGGCAGGTGGGTCACCTCCTGCATAGATCTCTGCTATAAGTTGGCGGGCATGGAGCCTCCCAGAGGGATAAGAGCTCATTCTGCCCGCCATACTGCTGCATCGGTGGCTGCTTCCAGGGACGTCCCTATCCAGGAAATCTGCAGGGCTGCTACCTGGAAGTCAGCACACACCTTCATCACCCACTACCACATTGACCTTGAGTCACGCCGGGATGCTGGTTTTGGGGCCTCGGTTCTCCAGTCTCTATTCCCTAAGAAGAGGGTGTGCGCCTTGCCTCCCTCCTCCCGGAGAACTGCTAGGAGTCTGCCAGACAGTGTGGATGAACAACATATCCATGTCCCTAGAAATACAGGTTACTCACCTGTAACAGGAGTTCTAGGAATGGTATATGTCATTCATCCACACGACCCACCCGACCTCCCTGGCTTCGACGCACAACCTGAGCTTCCAGCGGGCCAGATCTGGCGTCATGGGGCGGAGCCGAGAGTTTTACCAACCGGGTGGTTGGGAGGAGCCAGCTTGAAGACCGTCCAGCAAGATTTAAAGCGGCAAGGATACCTGCCAGACAGTGTGGATGAACAACATATACCATTCCTAGAACTCCTGTTACAGGTGAGTAACCTGTATTTACAGGAGTGCTCAGGCCAAGGAAAGGCAAGCCGCTCCTCAGAGGCAGCAGTCTAGGGGCAGGCCCTTTCATGAGCCTTTCTACTAAGCTCAGGCCTCCTCTCCCTTCCCACAGAGGGGTTCTTCCTAGGGAGAGGCAGGAGGGGGATGAGCAGGGCTGCATCCTCTTCCCAGTCTAAGGCTCCTGCCAAGCAGACACTCTGATGTGTTAGCCCGGGTCAACTCCCCAGTGCCAGTAGGAGGCAGGCTGACTTACTACTTCCAGGTCTGGAAGTCTGTTACCTCAGACAAGTGGGTCCTGGAGGTAGTAAGCCAGGGATTGGCCCTCAGTTTCAAAAAAATTACCAAAAATGAAGGTCAGGTCTTTTCCACCTGCAAACCTCTCCGAAACCATTGCTTTAGAAGCAGAAGTTTCCTCTCTGCTGGCTGCGAGCCGTAGAGAGAGTTCCTACTCCACACAGGGGCAAAGGTCTGTATTCCAGATACTTCCTTATCCCAAAAGACAGGGAGTGGCGGCCAGCTTAGACTAAGGATAAACTGGCATGCAGCAGAGGTAGGGGCCTACAGGGACTTGATAGCAGCAACAAATCTCACTCTGATGGTTAGCTCACCTACAAGAACAAATTATAAAACAGGTACCAGCACCCTTCTGGATTGGATCCTCACAAGCCACCCTGCTAGGATCACAAACTCCACTGTCCTCTCAGACGCTGTTAGTGACCACTCCCCCCGTTAGCTGCTCCTGGTCCAACAAATTCATTAACCACCCCCCCACCCCCAAAAAAAAAATTACCAGCTGAGTTCTACCTAGAGTTAAGCTACCTCATCTCAAAACCTTCCTTCGACAACAGGACTGGTCCCCAGTCCTCACTGCAACCAATGTGAACACTGCACTGGAGCGCTTCATCATGATTTTAAACCAAGCATGCAACATATTTGCTCCCATCAAGAAGCGCAAGGCCAAAGCCCTATGTAACCCATGGCTCAGTGGTGACCTACTTAGGCGTCTAAAATTTCGGGACCACCTTTGGGAGATTGCCAGAAACACCGGGAAACAAGTTGATATTGCTAACTATAAACGTGCACGAAATGACTGCACCAGATATATCTGGGATACAGAGTCCACCTATTTCCACAGTGCACTCACTGCCACTTGGGGCAACGGTAGGGACTTCTGGAATAACATCAAAGAAGTCACTGGGAAGCAAGCTAAATCACCCCCGTCCGTACTCAGCATCAATGGAGTAACTACCCTTAACCGGAAGCTCACTGCTGATACTTTCAGTGACACATTCTCAGACCTCAGTGCTGTTCTCCCACATTGCTTTTTTGATGACGTTGACACTCTGGCCTCCCCAGCCACCCTCCCTGCTACTTTAAAGCAGTAAAAATTAATCAAGTCCACAGCTACGTTCCCAAAGCCATTCGCAGCTCCAGATCCAGCAGTGACTCCAACGACCTCAAGCTGTTATCACTAACCCTTGAAGAGGTACTCCAGCCTCTATGCAAGATTTTTAACCTCTCCCTCAGCCACAGCCAATTCCCTGACATATGGAAATCCACCATGTAACCCCAATTCATAAAAGTGGTGACAAAACGGCTGCTGAGAATTGCCGTCCTATTTCCATCCTGCCTCCACTCTCCAAAGCCCTAGAACGGATTGTGTCTGACCAGCTCACTGACTTCCTAGACACACAACATCCTGTGCAAGGAGCAACATGGTTTTAGAAAAGGCCATAGCACTCACACGACGCTACTTGAATTCACTGGCGTAATCCTTTACTCACTTGAGAACAGCCATCTCATTGGATCCACCTTCATTAACTTAACCAAAGCCTTTGATACCATCAGCCACCATCTCCTACTTGCCCAGCTCCGACTAGCAAGGCTTTCACCAAACTCTGTGAACTGGTTCAAAAGCTACTTAGATAACCGCTCACAAAGAGTGAGAATCGATGGCACACTCTCAGATCCAAGACCAGTCAGGTCCGGAGTCCCGCAGGGCTCAATCTTGGGCCCCCTCCTATTCAGTATTTTCTTGAACTCACTGCCAGAATCCTGCCCTGCACAGATCCTTCTCTACGCCGATGATGCCATCATCCTAGCATCACACCATGATCCAGTGCATTTGCAAGGCAAACTCCAGGATGCCTTCTCCGCAGTTGAAAACTGGTTTGAAAAACACAGACTTATTCTTAACCAGAAAAAAAAAAGACTTTGCTCTTCTGCTGCTCCCACAGCAAATTCAAACATCTTCAGCCCCCTATTAGAACCAAGCAAGGATTCACCCTCGAACAAGTTCATACCTTCAAATAACTTGGCCTCACCCTCGACAGTAATCTCTCCTATGTCCCACACATCAACAATGTGACAAAAGCTGCCAATTCCAGGATGGGCCTCCTTTTCTGTCATAGGAAACACCTAACCCCTGAAGCACTGTCCATCGCTCCATTATTAGTATCATTGACTACGGTCTCATCATCTATGGATCTGCCACAACCTCCTCCCTCAAGCGTGTTTCAACCTCCTTTAGTCAAGCCTGCTGTCTGGTCACTGGTTCGCACCGCCTCACCCACACCTGTGACCTCTATTCCAAATCAGGCTGGCTGCAACTGAACAACAGAATCAAATACCAAACTTGCATAACAGCCAAGAAAATCATGATGTGAAAAACCCCACCAGGAGTTGGCTCCCTCCTAAATCTCAAAATCAGTAACTGCATCACCAGAAGTTCTAAGCCCCTAATCCTTCAAATTCCCCGCTGCCGCACGTCCCAAGGCCTACGGTCATTTGCATACAGGGCCCCGAGCTGGCTGAACGGACTCTCTAGTGACACCTCCTCCACTGGAACGCTTGGAGCATTCAAAACAAAGCTCAGCCTCTCCCTAACTGGCACCAGCACCTGTGTTTGCACCATTTAATCATCTCTGCCCCTTACTCTGTTTCTGACCTCACAGGTATCTGTTTTTGCCCTCTCTTCTAGCACTTACCTCTCCACTACAACCTCTCAAGAACTTGCTCTGTGTCTGTCCTGACAAGGCCCTTTGGCTGCATCACCCTGCCCCTCCGTGCCAAAGCCACCCCCCAGTCCCAGCCCTTTTCCCCTCATGCCCTATTCCTCCTATTGTTTCTTGGGTAATGCATCTCTGTCGGATTTGTCAACCAAATGTTACTGTCTTATACCATGTATTGTGCTAACATTACTATGTTCTTGGTCTGTCACCCTGTAACCTGCCTGTTGATGATTGCCTGTACTCATGACCTGGAACCTTTGTAAAAGAGCCTTGGCTTAAAAGTATTTGTAATCCTAGGTGCAAATAAATAAGTAAATAAACTTAAGGTATTTGAACAAACACATTTTAAAACCAAGTTCAAAATGGTGACTCTGGGAGTAATTCTTCCATCTTTAAGGCGGGAGACTGTTAGCTTCCTGGACCTCAAGGATGCCTACTTCCATATTCCCATCAGGTGCTCCCACAGAAAGTACCACAGGTTCGAGTTGCCTTTAGGCCATTATCAATTTAGAGCTATGCCTTTCGTTCTAACATCAGCTCCAAGGGTGTTTACAAAGTGCCTTGCAGTAGTAGTGGCCTTCCTCAGAAGGCAGGGTATTTCTGTATTTCCAGAAGTGGACGACTTGCTCATTGTAGGGCAGTCTTCCGACCAGGGCAAGTCAGCTCTACAAGTCACTCAGGATCTGCTCAGCTCTCTGGGGTTCCTTCTTAACCTGCCAAAGTCAGTTCTCTAACCAGTGCAGCTTCTCACTTTCATAGAGATAGTTAGATACTGTTCAGGCAAAAGCATTCCTTCCACTTGCAAGAGTTCAGGCCCTTACACATCTTGCATCTTCTTTTCATCCTCTGGTTTCTTGTCCAGCAAGACATTTTATTCAGCTCTTAGGCCACATGGCAGGTTCCACTGCAGTGGTGCAATGGGCAAGGTTCCAGATGAGGGACATTGAATTCCATCTACGGTCCTTTTGGTCTCATAAGAAAGACTCTCTTACTAAGCTGATTCCAGTAACTCAGACTCTGGTATAAGCTCTCCAGTGGTGGCTGGACCAAGACAATCTCAGGCAAGGTGCCCCATTTCTCAAGCAAACTCCCTCTTGTGGTCCTCAACACAGATGCTTCTCTTTTGGGCTGGGGAGCTCACCTGGGAGCCCTCACAGCACAAGGGGTTTGGTCCCCAGAAGAGTGTCTTCCCCATATCAGTCTTCTGGAACTCAGGGCAGTATTCTTGGCCCTTCCAGTTTTTTCAGACTCAGTGAGGAACAAGGTGGTTCAGGTCAGGACAGACAACACCACCACCATGTGATACATCAACAAGCAGGGGGGCACTCTGTCTACAACCTTGTGCATGGTGGCCATGAAAGTATGGTCTCTGGCCTACTCCCTGCAAAATTCCCTGATAGCAGTCCACCTCCCAGGGAAGGACAATGTGCTAGCAGATTCTCTTAGCAGAATCTCCCAGGGCCATCACGATTGGACCTTGGACCCTCTCATCCTAAAAGTAATCTTCACCTGGTGGGGCACTCCAGAGATGGATCTCTTTGCAGCCCCAGACAATCAGCTTCCTCGGATCTTGAGAAGGCTCTTGCATTAGGTAATTACATATAGGACTGACCCCGGCAGGCGTCGGGACCCCACGGAAAAATTTCTAGCTGGCAGTCTCTGGCGGGGACTGCCCCCACATCAGGTGACCGACGTCATACAACATCAGTATAAAGGGGTGGTCCCCACCCCACGCTCCAGTTCTTTCTCACCGTTAGCTCATGTCAGCACCTTGCGGAAAGTTCAGTGCTCGTCAACCTCAATCGTTGGTAGTTTTACAAAGTTATTTTCGATTTTCAGATTTTGTCAGGTATCTGCCGGTGCATGTTGTCCCTCACAGCCTCCCAGCACAAGAACAGGTGACTCGTGCGGCGCCCAACTCCCATTAAGGATGGCCATTCCTAGTGCCTCTTCTGCTCAGGGCCCAGATCATCAGGTGGAGAAGTGCCCGCACTGTCTTAAATTCAGTCGGCCACCCGCATCGGCGGCAGCAGTCCCTGGAGGCCCATGTTTTAAAGAAGAAAATGTCTTCCATGGAAAAGGAGTTAAAAAAAGCTCTGGCAGGCGTCCACTTCCATTGAAAGCCATCACAAGAAAAAAGACAAGGAGAAGCACTGAGACAAGGGCTCCTCATCCACCGTGTCTCCCTTAGGAGTCGCCATGTTCCAGGTAACGTCCCCCCCTCCGATCCGCAACGGCCGCCTTGGAGGTTTCCAAGGCGGCGGCGGTCTGCCCGTCTGGCTCGGGCCCTTCGGCTGCCTCCGGACTATTGGAGGCCTCCGCTCCCGGTAAAGCTGCCACCATGCGGCCTACTGGTTCAAATGGCTCAGATAAGCCAGATGTTGGCTCCTCCAACGCCCGCACAGAGAAGGTCGATAAGTCGCTCGACCTCTAGGGGTGGCGCATGGCCCTTCCTCCGCCCGACCAGGCCGCCTCTCCTTTGCAACCTGCCTCGGGCGACGGGTCTGCTAAGTCAGACGCCGGCTCCTCCGGTGTCCGCCCGGACCCCGCTGATAAGTCGGACGTCTGTTTGCCCAACATCTGCACGGTGGCTGAGCTGACGCCGGACCTTACAGTGCCCGCCGTTTCAGTCTTCCCGCAGCCTTCACTGCCTTCCGGGGACCCTGGGTCTCCTGAACCTGACCCCGGAGATTTTTCTTCTCCATCCCCGGGCGATGCAGAGGTTCCTGCTGCGCCCCCGTGAGACCGTCCTCCCGTTGGGCAACCGACCTGACAGCTTCCTGGACGCCGGCCCTGACGGTGGTCTTGATGACCCTGAGCGACATCCTGCTTCCGGATGCCGCTCCAACGCCGGGCCCTTCGCCCACCGGGCCTTCTGCTCCAGACACGTCTGTGGGCCCTCCGGCCGGGCCAACTGCTCTGGCAGACCCCTCGGTTCCCAGGTATCCGGCCCGCTACCGGGTCGCAGTATCAAGCCGCCCCAGTACCCGGCGCGCAGTGCCAGGCCTCAATACAAAGGCCTTGGGCTTCCGCGCCCGTTGGAATTCTGGATATCGCCTTACGGGTATAATCCATACCCGTATCCCCCTCCACCGCCCCCTCAGCCGCCTGTGAACTTAAAGGAGACTCTGGCCTCCTGGTGGGCTGAGGCCAAGGCTCAGCTCACCAGAGAGGTGGAGAGTAGTCTCCCGACAATGGTTCCGGTTCCCGTACGTCCGCGACGGCAGACTCCCTCCGGCCTCCAGGGCAGAGCCCTCTGGTTCCAGGGCGGGGCAGGACACGCTTCCCAAGGGGTCCGTTGTAAAAAAAAAACCAAAAAAAACACGTGTTTTGAAATGTTTTTTCCCAAGGCCCGTGATACGGTTAGGAACCGATAAGGGAGTCTTGCCTGGCGGTTGCCGAATAAAGGGCAAGTTTGGTTAGGTTGGCCATGTCTGAGAAACCCAAGAAAAGAACTGGGCTCACTGGGTTTCAGCACTGCAGGTAGGTTCCTTGCCGCTTTAAATCTTGCTGGAAGATTTTCACGCTGGCTCCTCCCACCCACCCGGGTGGTAAAACTCTCGGCTCCGCCCCATGACGCCAGATCTTCCTTACCGCTTGGAAGCTCAGGTTCCCTACTTAGCGCTCTGCGTTTTAGGCCTGGATCCAAACTCTTCGGTTAATCCAAAACTAATTTTTAAAGTTTTCAAGACTTCGGTCTGTTTCTTCCTTCGCGGCTGCGATGGATAAGTCGACTCCTGGATTTCGGCGGTGCTCATGCGGGCAGAAAATGTCTCGGACTGATCCGCACTCCACGTGTGTCTGCTGCCTTGGGCTTGATCACAGTCCGCAGCCTGCGAGTTGTGCAAGTCCTTCTCAGTCAACATCCTCGAAGACCGTGCTGCCAGACTCCCAACTTGGGCGCCCTGAGAGACGTGTTCTCTGGTGAAGTCGAAGGAGGCCTGTTGGGCGGTGTCCGGCGGCGGGCTTGGCTGAGCAACTTGAGCAGATGATCAAACTCGAGGAGGAGGCGGCCCAGGCCGATCTTTGTCTTCTCGCATTTATCCCGCCTCCTTGGGCTCCTCTTACATGGCTTCTTTAAGGAGCTTTGTCCTCCTACAAAAGGTGAGGGTCCATCAGGACATTCCTCTTGGTACAAGAAGAAGAAGGACTCGAAGGTAAGTCCCACGTCTGCGTTCATGGGGTGGGAGAGGACTTGCCTGCGCCTCCTGTGCAGGTCTCGGTTGGGTTACAGAGCCGAGGAGAGGCAGGTTTCCCCGCTCCCTCCCAGACCACCCTCTGAAACACCGACTGTCTTGATCTCAGCACCGAGGAAAGTGGCGGGCCGCTCGTCCTAGTTTTCTTCCTCCTCCTCGGAGGAAAAGCTTTAGCGCAAATTGCACCGACGCTACTAGGACTTAATGTGGCAGCAGCTCCTTCTGACTGGGAACAAGCCGACCCCGCCGCCTTCCCCGGCCATTAAGTGGCTGTCACCTGAGCGGCTGAAACAACCCTCGTGGTCATCGAGGCGGGCGGTGCTGGTTGTTCGGCAAGCTACGCTGCGCCATCCATCGTGGTGGAACTCCCGCCTCCACAACCAAAAACGGGTCTCTCCCGACCAAGGATTCTCGGTCGGGTCATGGGTTGCCCCATCGGTTGTCGGTCACCCTCACTCCGATCGCCTCGGCAGGTGGAGGGTGGCTCAGGCCATCGCAGCTGTTTGCAGACTCCTCCCGAGTCGGACGATGACTCTTCCCATCCTCATTCATGGGATTACTTCGCTCATCTCAGAATCTACTGGGATGAAACTCAACCCGTGTCACGGAGATACTGGACCATGGAAACATAGAATTTGACGGCAGATAAGGACCACTTGGCCCATCCAGTCTGCCCATTTCCCTACCTACTGGACAAGCTGCAGATCCTAGTTAACCAGCAGCCTACTTCTTCCTACCCCCACCCCCTAGAATGGCCTTATGACCGGGGGGATTCTCCTACGGAGGCCTTTCCTGTAATGAAGCCATTGTTGGCCTGGCCTTGGAACTGTGGCAGCAGATGGCTTCTTGTCCTGCTCCCTCGGCCCGGACGGTCAGGAAGTATGCCGTTCCCACCGGCTCACTCTCCAGATTCACGGAGCACCCCTCTGCGTATGGGTTGGTAGCGGACGAGCGTTTCGGTGCTCCGAGAGCGCTGGGACGTGGACAAGCCACCGGATAAAGAGTCCAAGAAACTGGACTACTCCGGGCGTAAAGTTTATGCTGCGTCCTCCTTAGGCCTTCGTCAAGCCAGTGCGGCCGTACTGATGGCACACTTTTCCCACACCCTTTTGGGCTCCCTGGATGAGGTGATTCCTCATCTCCCGGCTGACCTCCGGACTACGGTCAAGCAGGTGCGGGATCAGGGAAGGGCGGTGGCAAAGCAACAGCTCCAAACTGCTCTCGATATTGGAGACTCTTATGCCCGGTCAGTAGCTGCCTCAGTGGCCATGCGCCGCAGAGCTTGGCTGCGGATCTTCAGCTTTACGGCGGATACCCAGCACAAGCTGGCAGACATTCCCTTCCTGGGTACCAACTTGTTTGGGCCCATGGTGGAAGGCCATCTCTAGAGGATCGAGAAGTCCAGTGCCACCTTGGACTTGGTCACGTCTGCCCAGAAGGACAAAGGCCGCCAGCAGCAGCGTAAGCCCTTTCAGCCTTCAGCCCCTGCGGCACTTCCGGCCCAGCAACACCGGCATCAGGGCCAGCAGGCACGCACTTGGCACCCCAAAACCAAGCCTGCAGCTTGCTCCAGCAGGAAGCCAGGAGGGAAAGGCCCAGGAGGTCCCTCGGCCGGTCCTTCCTCCAAGCATGCCCAGTGACTGGTTGAGTGGTGTCGCCCCCAGCCACATCACCCCCCCCCCCCGGGTCCCCCCGTGGGGCGACGGCTCCGCCACTGTCTTTCTGCCTGGTCCGCTATCACTGCAGACCGCTGGGTGTTGGGAAGTGGTAGGGAAAGGTCTGCCTCTGGAATTCGAGCAGGCTCCACCCTATCGGGCCGTCGCCCCATGGGGGGGCTACGAATCCGCAGCCTCTCCTGGCCGGCTTGTCGAGACATTGCTCTGCTCCTCCAGAAGGAGGTGATAGGGAAAGTAGCGGATCCTCCACCAGACCCAGGGTTTGTGTCCAGGTATTTCCTGGTCCCAAAACTGACGGGGGGGCTGGCACTCCATTCTAGACCTATATGACCTAAACAAGTTCCTAAGGTCTCAAACCTTCAGGATGGTCACTCTGGCTCAGATCATTCCATCCTTGGAACAAGGCGTGTGGTTCTGTTCTCTGGACCTCCAGGACGTGTTCTTTCACGTTCCAATCCGTCCGTCCCACCAGTGATTCCTTCGCTTCAGAGTGAAGAGGTCCCTCTACGAGTTCCGGGCCATGCCTTTCGGCCTTTCTCCAGCTCCCAGGGTCTTCACCAAATGCATGGCAGTGGTGACAGCATTCCTGCAGCGCCGAAGGGTCCGGGTGTACCCTTATCTGGACGACTGGCTGATTGCAGCCCCCTCCAGGCTGGAGGTGGAGCAGTCAGGATCTGCCCCTCCAGGTCTGCTCTTAGATTGGCCCCTCGCCAATGAGGCAAAATCGAAGTCATGCCAACACAGGTGATTCAGTTCATCGGGCAGAGCTCAACTGTCTTGAGCCAGAGCCTGCTCCTGGCAGACAGGGCTGAGGTTCTCCTCCTTTGCCCAATCATTTCTGGTTGGGTTGCTCCCTGCCCAGGACTTCCCCGCGCTCCTGGCTTCAGGTGGCATGCACCAGCGTGGTCTGTTGGGCCCGCTGGTACATGCATCCCCTTCAGTGGCGGCTGGCCCGCCAGTGGCGGTGACCCAGGAGATGTGGAACGCTTTCCAGTGGTGGATCGTTCCAGCTCATCTGCAGGAGGGCATACCATTTGTCCGCCCCTTCTATCAACCGATGCCTCTCTGATGGGTTAGGTTACCCATCTGGAGAAGCACAGATCGCATGGCCCCAGGTCTCCTCAGGAGTCTCGATGCCAAATCAATCTGCTGGAGCTTCGAGCGGTCCGACTAGCCCTCGGCACCTTCGCTTCGTTTGTACGGGGTCAAGTGGTTCAGGTCCAGACGGACAGTACCATGATCATGTACTACCTAAACCACCAGGGCGGGACGCACTCCTTGCCCCTTTGCAAGGAGGCTGTCCGTGCTTGGTCCCACATGAGCAGACTGGAGGCGGATCTCCTAGCCATCCATGTGGCGGGAGCTTCCAACACTCTGGCTGATGTCTAAGCCGGATAGGTGCTGCATCTCACGAGTGATCTCTCCTACCGGAGGTAGTACACAATCTGTTCTCCCGCTGGGGCACTCCTCAGGTGGACCTGTTTGCCTCCAGGGAGAATGCGAAGCTGAGGCTGTTTCATGCCTGCCCCCCTCAACAGGGCTCGCTGCAGGGGATGCCTTCTCGAGGCCATGGACACCGGGCTTCTTCTACGCCTTTCCCCCATTTCCCTTGATCCACAAGATGCTTCTCAAGGCGAGGAGGGACAAGGCGCAGGTGATTCTGGTAGCCCCAGACCGGCCCCGCCAGTTCTGGTATTCACATCTACTCAGCCTCTGCTCCAGGCTGCTGAGGCAGCTTCCACCCCGCCCGAACCTAATCTCAGTCAACCAGGGGAAGGTACTCCACCTTCAGTTCCTGCACCTAACGGCCTGGTTCCTGAGCGGCTAGAGTTCCAGGCCTTGGGTCTTTCCGACGAGGTCCTCAACGTTGAGGCATCTTGTAATGAGTCGACCAGAAAATGCTATGCCTTCGAATGGAAGAGATTCGCCATTTGGTGTCAGGATAAGGGGTTGGACCCTTCCTCCTGCTCCTTGGCCGGCATTCTGGACTACCTATGGTCCCTTTCTCAGCAAGGGCTTCAGTCGACGACCCTTAAGGTGCACCTGGCAGCCATTTCTGCTTACCGGGCACGGGCCAGAAAGCAGTCGGTGGCGCAGGAGAAGGTGGTTGGGCGCTTTTTTAAAGGCCTTGAACACATATCCCCTCTGGTGCGAGAACCTCCACTCCTGGGATCTACTGCTGGTACTGGCTAAGCTCATGGCAAGCTATATTTGACCGATGCTCAGGTGTGACATCTCTCACCTGTCGTGGAAGACCGCCTTGGTGGCTATCACATCAACCAGAAGTATGGGAGAGCTCCAGGTGCTTCCATAGAGTCTCCTTATCTGGTCTTCCACAGGGACAAGGTTATCCTGCATCCCCACCCGAAATTCCCTCCGAAGGTGGTGTTGGAGTTTCACCTTAACCAGGTGTTGACTCTGCTGGTGTTCTACCCCAGTCACACCTCGGAGGCTGAATATAGGCTCCATACTTTGGATCCTAGAAGAGCGCTCTCTTATTATGAGGAGCGGACGGCTGAAGTTCAGGGAGAGGTTCGCCAGCTGTTTGTCACCTACGCTGAAGCCGCATCTGGCAGACCTGCAGCCAAGCGGACGATAAGCAGGTGGGTCACCTCCTGCATAGATCTCTGCTATAGGTTGGCGGGCATGGAGCCTCCCAGAGGGATAAGAGCTCATTCTACCCGCCATACTGCTGCAACAGTGGCTGCTTCCAGGGACGTCCCTATCCAGGAAATCTGCAGGGCTGCTACCTGGAAGTCAGCAAACACCTTCATTACCCATTACCACATCGACCTTGAGTCACGCCGGATGCTGGGTTTGGGGCCTCGGTTCTCCAGTCTCTCTTTCCCAAGTAAGTATTGGGGTGTGCGCCTTGCCTCCCTCCTCCCGGAGAACTGCTAGGAGTCTGCCAATGAGTGTGGATGAACAACATATCCATGTCCCTAGAAATACAGGTTACTCACCTGTAACAGGAGTTCTAGGAATGGTATATGTTGTTCATCCACTACACTCCCATCCGACTCCCGGCTTCCACGACAACCTGAGCTTCCAGCGGCCAGATCTGGCGCCATGGGGCATAGAGCCGAGTTATACCACCCGGTGGGTGGAGAAGCAAGCTTGAAGACCTTCCGCAAGATTTAAAGCGGCAAGGATACCTGCCAATGAGTGTGGATGAACAACATATACCATTCCTAGAACTCCTGTTACAGGTGAGTAACCTGTATTTACAGACACTCCAAGGAGAAACACAACAATAAGGTGAGTTAATGGCAAGAGTAGCACATATCCAGCCCAACACATGGCTAGGAATAAAACAGAAAAAGTACAATAAACAGTCGGTGCAAGTATAGCTAACAACAAGGTAAATGACAATAGTTTTACAGAAAAAGCAATTATAATGTAAAATGAGTACGTGCCAGTTTAAGACACATCAGGGAAAAGGAGGCTGACAGCAGCAGTTACTAGAAAGGGTTTAGGGTGGATGGAAGCCAGTACACTTGTTTAGTTTAGTGAGGTACTCCAGGTGAAGTTTTTTGAAGAGGCAGTGACTGGTGCCTTGCTGAACATCTGTTGGAATAGAAGTCCAATAGCATGGGGCAGCAAGGGAGAAAGCATGGGCATCCATTGCTGTTTTACACCTCTGAATATTCAGGAGAGTATGGTCGGTCGACCTTGGATCATGTAGGGAGGTTTGCCTGGAGCGCATATTAGCTAACGATGCAGGGGTATCAGATCTGATAGCACTATCAGTCATATAGCCAAGAGAGAGGAGTCGATGAACAGATGGGGAGGGCCATTTTAGATCAGCCTAGGGCTGACAGTGGTACTTGAGGTGATGGGAGGCAAAATTACGGTAGGTATGTAACTACAGTTACAGGTGAGTAACTTGTTCTTCGCTCCTCATCAGAGTTTTATGTATTTATGTTTACAGATCTTCATTTCAGTTAAAACTGCAATCCATTAAGGAAGAGGTAATATCAAGTCCTACTTTTGCCAACACTCACTTGTAAATTTTTCAAGATGGTTGTGGTAGCGCTGTGCCCCCCCACCACGGTTTGGGTTTGAGGGGAGAGACTCTTTAGTATCTCTTTTATATTCTCCTTTAAGACTGTTGCGCAACAGCACCTTTCTTTCCTTTTTCTGTCATGTAAGCTGGCCACATACAGAGCTCCCTTCTTGTTTCCCTTTCTGTCTCTGTCCCTCTCCTTTTGCCACAGGGGAGCCCTGCCTACCAACTCCAAGTTTGCCTGTTTGGCTGTTGTGCCAGTAAAATAAAAAGAAACTGTTTTAAATAGAAGGCTATCTAGTACTAAGGCACTAAAGACAGTATTTCTCCTTTTGAGCTTGTTTTGATCAGTTGCAGCGCTCGCTTGCAATTTTGCATGAGCGTGCGCTGGATCGCAGCACTGTGACGCAGCTGAAATGAATAACACAGCTTCTGGGGCTAGAAATAGTTCCAAAGTATTCCCCCTTTTATTTCATTCCAATACCTGTGTTGCTTAAAATAGAGGTTATGAGTAGTTTTCCTTCCTGATTCTCTGTATGGTAGCAAATAAAGTGTGTGCTCTGGTTTATTCTGTGAGAGAAGGAGCTGTTTTATTCACGCCATCCTCTCTGATTCAGTACCTTATTAAAACAGAGATTCACAGTCATGTACCCTTCCTTTTTGTACTAGGGAAATACAGGTATAAATAAAAGAAGAAAGTGAGTGTTTCTGTGCTTTAGCACTGCTCCTGTAGCGCTGACCTGCTGTTATCAGCTCTGTTTTGTGTATTGAAACACATGCAGACGCCGTCTCCTGCAAAGACAGCTTTTAAACTGTCCCCAAAGCTAGCAAAATGCCCAAAATGTAGTCACTAGCCGTTTAATAATTTTTCTGTTTGGTTTGTATATAAATGTACCTTTCAGGTTGTTTTGAGATGAAGTTTGCCCTGTGAGTGTTTAGTTGGCGCCAAAAACACTTGCAGGTTCACAGACTCTTGTAAACAACCTGAACTGGTGAATAATGTCACGGAGGGTTTCTCTTGTAAAATAGGCTGTTTTCTTGAGAAATCCCCTCTGTGACCAGGTGGCTTGCCTCTTTTTTATTTTTTTACTTCTGAGGGATTGTCTTTTTCTTCCTCCTGCATAAACAACCAAAAAGCTTGCTCTTGCAACAAAAAGTCATCCTTTGCAGTCAAAAAACCCTGTATTGAGGTAACAGCCTGTATTGCAGTACAAGTAAAGCCAAGCTAAATAAATCTTGCTGTGCTTTTCTTTCTGTGACTGCCTTTTGCTCCAAGAACTATGCCAAGATAACATGTTTGTTTGGTAACTCACCTATCTGTGCAGAACTGGTCTCCTTTTGCCAGTGCCCCTTTGTTCTCCTGTTTGTATCTAAGAGCTTCTGTCAGTCACAGAAGGTGGGTGGGGCTTCAAGAGGAAAATATTTTAAAAATTGATCGTTAGCTTTCCTTTTGTGTATATAATGCCTCTGATTTGCATATTGGATGATGCCTTTTTCTGTGATGTGCTTTATAAATATTTTTTGTTTAGTTTAGCAACTTTTGTTAGATTAGGAGGCAGAGCCTCTTGCATCTTGTGATTTTACTGTATACAAGGGATCCTTTTCTCAGTCAATTCAGATCAGTTCAGCCTTGGAACAGGTTGAGGTAACACAGAGGGTGAACTAATGCCGGGTCCAGACTGTGTAATGCTTGTTTGAATTTTTTGTTCTTTTCTCTGAAAGTATTTTTTTTTTTTTGTAAATAAATTCACACTTCTGTGTGACTTCAGCACTTAACGCCTTGTGTCAGTGCTTTACTCATACAGCCCACTACTATAAAGGTTTTTAAGTGTTTATACATAACTCTGTCCTTCAAATGAACTGGATCTCTGTTAAAGCAGAGTTAATGCTGACAGGCTGTTCTCCTCACCAGTGTTGCTCTCGTAAGTTTATCACTTGTCTCTTTCTGTCTTGCAGTGCTGGTAAAAACAACCAAAAACAGTCCAAGAAGAACAACCGATGGGAGCTGTCCCAGCGTGGAATTACAGCATCTAATCCTGCACAGCGTGGGGGTGCAAATGGTCCACAATATCAGAGAGGCGGGGTTTCCAGTGGACAGGTCCAACGTGACGGTGGAGGAGCAAGTCCTACTGTTGGGGGAGGAGGAGGGACCCGAGGCTGTACAAATGGATATCCTTGCAAATTTGGGAACAGAAACGTCTTTATGAAAGAGTCCAGTCCTTCTTCCTCCAGTGCAGGGTCCCGCTCGAGGTCACGGTCTAGATCACCCTCCAGATCGCCACATAGACGTTACCGTAGAAGGCAAGTCATGCTAGTGTTGGGAGGAGGTTGGGGGGAAGGGTGGGGCTGATGACTGGCTATAGAAGGCAGAACTGACTGTGATGAATGTAGATTCAGGTAAGACTGGGGCAGCTGAGATGGGGATCTTCCTTTTTATTGTGGTTCGGAGATCCTGCATGGAGAAAATTGTCATCTGAGCATAGAAACACTGCTGATAGCAGTCTTGGAGGAAAGTGTGAAAATGGATTTTTTTTTTTTAACAAGTAATTGACTACTTTGTACAGTGCCACTGATGGGATGAAGCGCAGAATCAGTTTCAGCCAGTGATGATATGCAAGATACTTCAGGAACCAATGTATTCAAATGGTAATTAATTTGTTAACTGGGACACTGACGTCTGATTAGAGTGCTTCATCTGCAGGTCGCATGGTACACCTAGAAATGTAAAATGTAATAGTTTTGCTTCATAGACATTCCTACTGCCACAGGTGTATCTTCTTCTAGGATGTCTCTTCCATTAGGCCACATTTTGCCACTGTACCTGTCAGCACTAGGACCTCTCAAACTGTTAGCTAGCTTGGGGCCACCCTCAATGACATCATGTGTCAAGCGTCTGTGTAAACATGGGAGCCCCCATCACTTCTTAGTCCTTTTCCCACTGTTGATCATGCTTGCCTGACATGCTGAAAGAAATCTTCTAGGATCGTGGATATGTTGTTCATCCACACTTATTGGCAGAGTCCCTTTCCCTTTAAATCATCCAGAAAGTCTTCAAGCTGGCTCCTCCCACCCACCCGGGTGGTATAACCCTCGGCTTCGCCTCATGATGCCAGATCTTCCTTTCTGCTGGAAGATTCAGGTTGCCTCCTTTATGCTCTCGCATTTTGTTGGCCCTGGCTTCAGCACCTTCGGTTATTCCGAAAATTCGCCTTGTTCGCGATTGCGATTATCTTTTTTCGATCATGGAAGACGAGTCTTCCCCTGGATTTTGCCAGTGTTCATGCGGCCAAAAGATGTTGCGCACTGCCTGCATGCATTTACTGTTTGAATGTCACCCATGACACCACGACGTGCGAGTTTTGCCTCGCGTTCCAACCCAACATCCTCGATGACCGTCTCACACCTTAAGCTGGGGAAGCCCAAAAAACTGAACCCGGCGGTGAAATCCACGGAGGCCCGGTGTGCAGTTTCCGTGGCCGCAGGATCCGCCTCACAAGTGGAGCACATGCAAGCCTTCAAGGAGGAAGCGGCTTGTTCCACGGAATCTTCTCCTCTGAGCTTCTTCATTTTGCCCAACCAGGGGCTCCACCTTCTCTGGTTCCTTCCAAGAGTTGTGCCACTCTCTTCCGACTAAGGGTGAGTGTCCTACTGGCATGCACACTTCTCGGTCCCGTAGCGGGAGAAGGACCGGGACTGTCTTCATCTTGATGGAGATGCTCTTGGGATCGGGCGAGATCTTGGTCCCAGGAACCAGCCATTTCGACCTCTTGTCAAAATTGCCACTTCGGCCGCTGGCTTCTCAGCCTTGCTGTCTGGCCAGTCGACTGAATTGTCGATCGACGACATTGAGATAATTCTCAACCCGATTGGCCTTTTGTCACCAACTCCGGTTGACGACTCACTCTTTTGTACTCTGGTTCTTGCTTTCCCCGGTGAGGAGACTCAACCTGCTGGGAATCCCGTCAGTGAAGTGGTCCCTGACCCCGGGAGGTCACCGGTCCTGCTGGTGTCTCCCGAGCAGCTGAGACGGCCCACCCGATCTCAGTCAATGTTTCGGACCCCCTCGACTGAAATACCGAGGAAGGGCCATAAGCGCCTTAAAAAGAGGCGATGCCATCGGTCATCTTCTCGGATGAGGAGAGGCTCCAGCGGAAGCTCCATTGGTGCTGTGAGGACCTCATGTGGCAACAGCTGATTGCGACCGGGCACAAGCCTTCCCCGGCTCCTACCCTGGCCATTACTTAGCTTTCACCTCCCAGGCTGAAGCAGACTCCTCTGGAGCTGATTAAGTCGGTTCCTCCGCCCGCGGAGCCGGCAGAATTTCTGGTCTGGCCTAAACCGGTCTCTCCACCGATTTTGGTGGAACCGCCGCCCAGGCAGCCTGTGGGAGGGGCTCCTTCTAAGGAAGCTAGATTGGACACTGGGCTTCCCTGGCGTCTCTCGGTCACTGTCACCCTTGACCGCCCCCTGGCGGGTCGAGGATGATGTGGGCGGTCAACTGCTGTATTTGGAGTCCTCGGATTAGGATGAAACTGGCCTTTATTCTCATCCAGGGGATGATGAATCGCCTGGTGGGATAGAGACGGATGAAGGTCTTTTGTCCTTTCAGGGCATTCATTGCCTCATCTCTGAGTTCACAGGGATGCCCCTGGAGATTACCCAGAAAAAAGCGGAGTACCCGCTCACTGACATCCTCAAGAGAGGGGATACCCCGACTGAAGCCTTTCCTGTGGCAGAGGCCATTGTTGGCCCGGCCTTAGAAATTTAGCAGCACCTTGCCTCCTGTCCAGCTCAGTCTGCCCATATGGCCCGCAAGTGTGCGGTGCCCATGGAGTCCCTTTGCTGGGTTCACAGAGCACCCTTCGTCCGAGAGCCCTCTAACCGCCTCTGTGTTCTGGCGTACTGGTAGATCTTACTTCAAGAGGGCTCTTGCAGTAGGTAATTACATATAGGACTGACCCCACGGAAAAATTTCTGCTAGCAGTCCCTGGCCTTGACCGCCCCACGTCAGGTGACGGCGTCATGAGACGTCGGTATAAAGGCGGTCCGGGACACCCGCCTTCCAGTTCTTTCCGCCCTTAGCTAGCTCATCCTGCGGTAAAGTTCGATGTTAGTCAGCCCTGCTCTTCTGTCGGTTTACCGAAAATTAATTAAGATATTTTTTTTCTTCTATCGTCAGGTCATCATCGGTGTATGTTGTTCCCTACACCCTCCGAGCACAAAAACAAGGACGGCCATTCCCTCTGCCTCTTTTGCTTAGGCCCCGACCACCCAGTCGACAAGTGCCCGCATTGCCTCAATTTCAACGCGGCTACCCGCAGACGACGCCAACAGGCCTTGGAAGCCCATCTTCTCAAGAAAAAGATGTCTTCGATGGAGAAAGAATTGAAGAAGCTCAGGCAGGCATCCACTTCTCCAGAAGGACATCGCAAAAAGTGGGACAAGGAAAGGCACCGGGAGAAGTCCTCCTTGTCTGCGACTCCGGCCGGAGTCGCGGCCCAGGTAACATCCTCTCCGGGGGACCGTCCGACGGTAGCCTCCAAGGGTTTGGAGGAGGCGTCGGCCCGCCCGTCTGGCTCGCGCTCGGGCCTTGCGGGTGCCTCCGGGCAAAAGGAGGTCTCCGCCCCCGTTTCAGTCACAGGCTTGCGGCCTACTGGTACGGGCGACCCCCATAAGTCGGACGTCGGCTCCTCCAACGTCCTCCGGGAGAAGGTCGATAAGACGCCCGACCTTCGGGGCGGCGTACGACACTCGCCCCCGGATCGGGCCGCTTCCTCGGCCCGCCTCCGAGCGAGGACCCCATAAGACAGATGCCGGGCGGCCGGAACTAGACCCTAAGCGCACGTCGGCTCCCTCGCGCGCCGGTAGCGGAACCACGACGGACCCATACACATCGGCGCACTGTTCCCACAGCCTTCTGTCGGTCCGGGAGCCCGAGTCACCCCAGCCTGACCCGGATTTGCCCCCATACGCGGGATGTTCCTCCTCCGCCAGACCCTCCTCGTAAGGAACCGGGTCTGAGCCACCTGACGCCGGACCGCTGATGCCAGCCCGATGCTGGCACCACCGACACAGGGGAATTTCCCCTACCGTCGGGCCCTGCTCCCCCCGGGCCTCTTACTGTTGATCTGCCCATGGGGACACCATTCGGGCCGTCTGCTCTGGCAGCTCCTCTGGCGCCCGGGTACCCGCTGTCTTATCCGAAGCCATCATACCGGACTGCAGTATCCAGGCGCCGCAATACCCGCGCCGTCCCTCCGATGCCGCAGTACCGACGGCACAATACCCGCGCCGGGTTTTCCCAGCCGGGTTTTGGATACTCGCCTTACGGGTACAACCCGTATACTTTTCCCCCTCCTCCTCCACTGCCCCTACGGCCGCCGGTGGATCTGCAGGAGACTCTGGCTTCCTGGTGGGCTGAGGCCAAGGCTCAGCTCACCAAGGAAGTAGAGAGCCGCCTTACGGCGACAGTGCCGCCCCTAGCGGCACACTCCTTCACTGTCTCCAGATTCCAGGGCCCTTCCCTCTGGATCCCGAGAGGGGCAGGACACGCACTCAGGGTAGCCTCCAAGGAACCCGCCTGCCCCTGCTGTGTTAGGAGTCTTATTCTGCTTCAGATTCTTCTTTTTCTTCCCTCTCTGATTCCTCGGACTCTTCCGACGGATGCTCCGAGGGAGATGACGAGCCGCGCTCTCCATCCAAGCCCTGGCCGAGGACTCCTCCGGAGGATCCTTCCTTTACGGAGTTGCTCAGAAAAATCCAGGAAGTTCATCAGTGGCGCTCCTTGGAACCAGATCCTCAGCGGGTTAAACTCGCCGAACATCTGGATTTGCCCCTGACAGCTCCAACTTTAGTGCCACCCTGGATCGAGCCTCACGCCCACCTTGTTTCCACAATTTGAAACCACCATCGGCTAGCCCACTTCCTAGGAAGTCTAACAGGCTATACCAGGCTCCAGAGGGTGTAGACTATTTGGACTCCCACCCCTGCAGATTCGGTCATGATTAGGCTGCTCACGGCTGGTCAGCGCACCCCAAACATTTAAGCTCGTCTCCTCTGGATAAGGAATCTCGCCTCCTGGACCAGTATGGAAGAAGAATTTACGCCTCTTCCACACTGGGAATTCGGGCCCTAAATTACGTTGCTCATATGGGGGGTTACCAGAAGGCCATCCTTACCCAGGCGGAATCTAAGATAGACTCCTTAGCTGACTCTCAAGTCAAGTAGGAGTTAGCCGATTTAGTCCGTTCTGCTCGTTTGGCGAGTCGCCACATTCTGCGGATGACATATGATGCAGTAGACACTGCCAGGCGGAGCTCCGCTTTCGCCGTGAGTCTACAGCATAATGCCTGGCTCCGCGTGTCAGGTTTGGTCCCGTAGGTGCAGTCCGCGATCCAGGAAGCACCTTTCAGGGGTTCGGTGCTTTTGGTGGTGATGTCAAGGACATCATCACCGACTTGCAGGAGAAGGGGACGGCTCTGAAATCCATGGATTCCATGTACTGTCCCCATCACCCGCAGCGCCGTCCTTTTCGCAGACGCAGTCGGCCACTAGCGAAACCCCAAGGAAGGCGGGCCACTAAACGTCGGGCCCCCGCAACTGCCAGGCCCCCCCCACCCAAAAAAGCAGTGGGTGCCCCTGCTGTGGCGCTGCCCCACACCACCTGACTCCTCCCTCCCATTGCCTCTGGACACACTGGAGGAACCGGTAGGAGGGAGGTTCTCCCTCCACCTTCCGGGTTGGGAGAGGATAACAACGGATTCCTGGGTGCTCCAGAGTATAGCGGAAGGGCACTCTATAGAGTTTCTACAGAAACCACCCCGCCACCCACCTCTGAAGTTGTCCTACGCAAGGGACCATCTTCCTTTGGTCTGGGAAGAAATCTCTGCCCTCCTTGCGAAGAGGGCCATAGAACCTGTGCCCCTTCATCTTCAAGGACGAGTTACTATTCACATTTCTTCTTGGTCCCAAAGAAGACTGGAGATCTCAGACCTATTCTCGATCTCAGCTCCTTGAACCTTTATGTGGAATACGAAAGGTTCAGGATGCTCTCCCTACAGACCCTTCTGCCCCTCCTTCGGCCGGGCCAATGGCTTTGTGCGCTGGATATGCAGGATGCATATCTGCACATCCCCATTCGCCCTTCTCATGTAAGTATCTTCGGTTTGCATTTCAGGGGACCATTACCAGTTCCAGAGGCGCTCGTTTGGTCTTTCGCCAGCACCTGATTATTTACCAAATGCCTGGCTGTGGTAGCGGCCCACCCAGTGTACTGTGGGAGTTCAGGTGTTCCTTTACCTGGACAACTGGCTCCTGGCGGCCTCTGCTCCAGGAGCAGCTCCTTCATTTTCTCCCTCACCCAGCAGGTTTTACTTGCCTGGGTATTACCATCAACCATTCCAAGTCTCATCTGGATCCCTCCCAGAGACTGCAGTTCATCGGGGCTATCCTCGATATGACTGTGAGCAAGGCCTTCCTGCCTCCGGACAGGGCGGCCTCTCTTCAATCACAGATTTCCCTGCTATCAGAATGCAGGAGGGTTCCGGCGAGGTCGTTCCTCCGTCTCCTGGGGCTCATGGCGGCCGCTGTTTCCCGACGGTTCCCAGGGCTCGACTCCACATGAGGATCTCTCAGTGGACTCTTCGCTCCCAGTGGGATCAACTTGTAAATGACCTAGATCATCTTGTTCTGATCTCCTCGCCAATGGCACAAGACTTGCAATGGTGGATGGTTCGAGAGAACCTGTTTCGGGGGGTTCCCTTCTGTCATCCTCCCCCCTTCCAGACTCTGACCACGGACGCATCAGGCGAAGGTTGGGGAGCCCATCTAGGTCCTCACCGAACCCAGGGATTATGGTCCAGATTGGAACTAGCTCTCCACATCAGTGTGCTCGAGCTTTGAGCAGTACTATATGCTCTCCAAGTCCTTCACCAATACATTCTTCCCGTCAACTAGCCGTCCAGGACGGACAACATGTGCGTGGTGTGGTACACCAACAAGCCGGGGACGGGACTGATCTACCTCTATGCAGGGAAGCAGTGAGGGTTTGTGACTGGGCAACTCAACAAACCTTCACCTCACTGCGATTCATGTTCCAGGAGTCGACAATACCCTGGCACACAAGCTAAGCCGCTCCTCTGCCCTACCAGGCAGTGGGATTGGACCAAAAGGTGCTAGGCGATATCTTTAAACTTTGGGGACTCTGCAGGTAGACCTGTTTGCACACTCATCAAGCATAAAACTTCCGCCCTTTAGCTCGCTCGTTTCCAGGCGAGAGTTAACTCTGGGCTGACGCTTTGTCTCTAGAACTGGAATGACAGATTCTGCCTATGCTTTTCCCCCAATTCCTCTGGTCCCTTGTGTATTGCAGAAACTAACCACAGAAGGAGCGAGAATGATTGTGATCGCTCCTTTCTGGCCCAGGCAAATCTAGTTCTCTCTTCTACAACAATTCTCAGAGGTTCCTCCTCTTCCTCTTCCTTTATCTCGAGGTTTGCTGACCCAGGATCAGGGGACCCTGGTTCATCCGGGCCTCAAGTCCCTTCAACTTCACGCATGGCTCCTGCAGACCTAGCTCGATCTCTTTTGGTGTCTCTCCAAAAGTGGCGGAGATTCTGGTGGAGGCTAGAAAACCTCCACTAGGTCCACTTATGCCATGAAATGGAAGAGATTTTCTATTTGGGCCTCTAGGAACGTGGAGCCTTTCTCCTGTTTAGTGGCCGCTCTGCTGGAATATAATATAAGAGCTGTTCTTGAAGATCTGCTGTTATGGTAAGTTCTTATGTAACAGTACTTTCTAGGAGTGGTATATGTTGTTCATACACATAGACCCACCCGACCTCCCTGGCTGCAGAAGCACAAACCTGGTTTCCAGCTGTCTAAGATCTGGCTTCATGGGGTGGAGCCGATGGTTATACCACCTGGGTGGGTGGGAGGAGCCAGCTTGAAGGCTTTCCGGCTTATTTAAAGGGAAAGGGACTCTGCCAGTAAGTGTGGATGAACAGCATATACCAGTCCTAGAACTACTGTTACAGGTGAGTAACCTGTTATCTTACTTCGAGATGCAGCTCTTGCAGCAGGTTACACCATTAGGACTGAAGCCATCGGGCGTCAGGACCTCTTGGAAATTTTCTAGCTAGCAGTCTTCGGCAGGGACCGCCTCCAACGTCGGTCCCGCCCCCGATGTCAGGCGTAGTACATAAGGAGGTGGTCCTGCCACAATCCTCAGTTCTTTTCCCGCCGTCGACTTCGCAGCATCAGCCTCTCGGTCAGTTTCTAGCGCGTGACGACTAGGAGAATTTCAACCATTTTTTCTCAACGGATTTCGTCTGATGTCCTCTCCAACTTCTTTGGAGGGCATTCATCGGCTAGCTCATGGGCAAACAGATTCATTTTAAGGATCCCCACTGCCTGTGTTCACTGCCTGGGCTCAGACTCACGACACCCAGGCCTGCTCTTTCTGCCAGGGCTTTAACAGCTGTACAAGGATCCCACGCCAGAAGGCCCTCCAAGCTTTCCTCCTCGAGGAAAACTCAAAGCAATGGATCGAGACCCTTCCTCCAAAGGGAGTCTCAGGAAGTCCCATAAGCACTGTGAAAGCATCAGGAGAAGGAGACCCAGATCCCCTTCCAGGGCCTTGACTCCACAGCTCCGCTCCAGGTCGGACCGCTCTCCTTCGAGGGCCGCTCTCAGCCTCCCCGTTCCTGTCAGATCGGCTAGTGGTTCCTCCTCTCTGCAGCCTGTCAAGACCTGCAGGCCTGCATCTTCGTCCACTCCAGCTAAGGCCTCATCCAGGTCTGGGGAGCGTCACAAGTCTTCCTCCCGTCATCTGGCCTCCGACGTCAGGTCTGTCTCCCAACCGCCGCCACCCCAGCGCAGAACTAAGGAGCTGACCTCTCTGAAGTGGACGTCGTCGACCAAGATACATAGATACTCCCGGGAAGCGGCTACTGTTCGTCACCCATTGCCGGTCAGGCATTCACCCCCGAGGACGCCGCAGGGGACCAGCGCCTGCTGTCACAGAAAGAAGGACCACACCACTGCCTACTGACGCGTCGGGTTGGAAAGGCCGTGGAGGAGGAGGACTCCACCCAGCGCCAAGACCAGGCGGGCGACTCCCAGTCCCGTCGAGCTCCCACAGGATCCTCCCAGAGCAGGAGACCCTGGGACCCGACGCCTGCCCTGACACCCGGCCCTGACGCACGGCCCTGACTACAGGCCACCAGCGCCCGGTCCGACGTTGAGCCTAAATTTGGCAGAGGTGAAGGAGCTCTTCACCTTCTGGTGGGACTCCATCAAGAAGGATGTGGTCACCACGCAGCCTCCTCCTGCGGCCGCTGCCCCTCCCCACGCCTGCACCCCCTCCTCCACCCACGGGGTCAGCAGGAGGGGCATCAACCCCCAAGGAGCCAGCATCCCCTCCTAGGGGCAGATCTTTGGAGAGGAGAAGGCCTCCGTCAAGATCCACTTCAGGGTCACCCAGCCCCAAGAGACCCAGTAGGCGTCGGTATACCCCGTCCACGGAGGACTCCAGATCTGACATCTCTGAGTGCTCCAGATCTCTTTTCCTATCAGCGCCCCTCTTGACCCACGCAACCTTCCCAGGTCCCTCCGGATGACCCCTCGGTCTCCGAGATAATGAGGCATATTCAGGAGAACATGGGGTGGGACGCTGAAGAGCTGGACACCGAGAGACTACGCCTTGCCCGCTACCTTCTGCAAAAGGACCCCAAGCCTGTGGTAGTGCCACCCTTGGTGGACACCTCTCGTGGACGCCACCAAGGCAGCGTGAAAGCGTCCAAATTTGACTCCGGCAATGGCGAAGAAGGCTGACCGCCTGTACAAGGCCCCAAGGGAGGACCAGTACCTGGTGATCCATCCTCTGGCCGACTCCCTGGTCTTTACAGCCTCACATGACCGATCTCAGAAACCGCAGCACTTGAGCATGCAGCCAACGGACCCGGAGTCCAAGCAGTTGGACGTCCTGGGCAGGCGCACGTATGCAGCCGCGACTTGCGCCATTAGGTCGTTGAATTACCTCACCCACATGGTTCAGTTCTAGAACGCATTGTGGGAACGGGCAGGACCTAGTAGAAAAATTGCCAGATGATGGCCAGAAGGAGGAGCTGTTGCAACTCCTCTGTACGGGTTCGGACATGGGGACCCAGGTGCTTAGAGCCGCATACGACTCTGCGGACTCTTCGGCCAGAGCTGCAGCCTCAGGCGTGTGTCTCCGGAGACACTCATGGCTCCATGTCTCCGGCTTTACCCTGGACGTCCAGAAGAACATCATGGACGCCCCTTATCATGGCGAAGTTCTGTGTGGTGAAGCCTCGGAGAAGGTGATCACCAAATTGCAGGAAGCCGGGAAGGCGAATAGATCTGTACAGGTCTCGGCTTAGTTCCTTTCGCAGGAACCAGAGTCGCTTTCGCAGCTGGATCCAAAGGCTACACCCTCGCTCTGGCCAGCAACAGAGGTGCTCCTTCACCTGAAAAACCCAGGCCAGGACATCCTCAGGAAGAGGCCAACGAGCCACAAAGTCGGCCCAACCTGCAGGATCCAATGCTGCCACAGCATGACTTCTTCCCAGCCCCCGCCTCATCTCAGGATCAATGGGAAATGAAGGTCGGGGGTCGCATCGCGGACCACCTGCCAGGGTGGCGGTCGATCACCACTGACAGGTGGGTGCTACAGTTGGTCGAAAAAGGCCATTATATAGAGTTTGTAGACAACCCACCCACAAGGCCTCCTCTAATTTCCCGCTATTTGGGTCAGCATGCCCTGCTTATACAGCAGGAGTTGCTCACGCTTCTAGAGGAGGAAGCTTTGGAGCATGTTCCAGGGAATCGGAGAGGAGCAGGATACTATTCGCACTTCTTCCTGGTTCCAAAGAAAACAGGGGACCTCCATCCAATCTTGGACCTCAGCGACCTCAATCTGTCGGTCGTCTACAAGCGCTTCTGCATGGTGACCCTTCTGGGACTAATCACCATGCTGAAGAAAGACGCTTTCTTGGCGTCCCTGGACATGCAGGACGCTTACCTGCACATTCCTATTGCTCAGGCGCACAGGAGGTTCCTGTGCTTCGAGTTTCTCGGCTGCCATTATCAGTTTCGGGCACTTCCCTTTGGACTGTCATCAGCACCTCGGGTTTTTACCTAGTGCATGGCAGTTGTGGCAGCATCTCTGAGGAGACAGGGCCACTGTGTGTTCCCGTACCTGGACGATTGGCTTCTCATGGCCTCTTCCAAGGAGGCACTACTGATAGCCATCCAGTGTACCCAGACCCTTTTTTTAGTTTCTGGGCATACTCATCAACTACGAGAAGTCTCTCCTGGTACCGTCCCAGAAACTGCAGTTCATAGGGGAAGTTCTGGACACTGTCAAGGGGAAAACCTTTCTTCCCGAAGACAGAGCGGAATGCATTCGATCCCTCATAAGGGATCTGTCAGCGAAGAAGACCGTCCCAGCCAGACTGGTCCTTCGCCTGCTCGGACACATGGCTGCGGCCATTCCTACTGTCCCGATGGCAAGACTCCACATGCAGGTAATCCAGTGGATGTTAAGGGTGCAGTGGGACCAACGGCAAGACCATCTGCAGCATCCAGTCAGAATCACGAAGGCCGTGGTACGGGACTGGCAATGGTGGCTAGATCCTGGAACTCTCTCCGTGAGGGTTCCTTTCACAGCGCCATCCCCGGTTATAACTCTCTCCACAGACGCCTCAGGGCTGGGGTGGGGAGCGCACTTGAACGGGGTGAGGTCTCAGGGAACATGGACTACCCAGGAATCTCATCTCCATATCAACATAGTGGAAATGAGGGCGGTCCTTTATGCCCTGCAAGCCTTCCAGTCGGAGATTCCACCGTGTACTCTCTTGTTGCAAACAGACAATACTGCGGTGTTGTATTACCTCAACAAACAAGGAGGCACACACTCTTATCACCTCTGCAGGGAGGCCATGAGGGTGTGGGAATGGGTAATTTGACACGGCGCAAACCTTGTTGCTGTTCACGTTCCTGGGGTGGACAACACCGTCGCAGACAGCCCAAGTCATTCCCAGGCCAGAGTCCACGAGTGGGAACTACAGGAGGTGGCAAAGGATCTGTTCACAGATGGGGCACTCCAGAATTAGATCTATTCGCTCCCCATCCAACGCTAAACTGCCCAGTTTTTGCTCGCTAGATCCAGGGCCTGGTGTTTTCTGGCGAGATGCGTTGTCCCTCTCCTGGGCGGGCAGATTCCTCTACACCTTCCCTCCTTTTCCGTTGATCCAGAGAGTTCTTCTCAATCTTCGCAGGGAGCACGCGATGCTTATCTTGATAGCGCCTTTCTAGCTCAGGCAAATCTGGTTCCCGCTACTACATCAGCTATCCCGGGAACCTCCGCTCTTTGCCAGTCAGCTCCCATCCGTCTCGGGAGGAGGTTCATTAGTCCACCCAGACTTACATTCATTGAACCTACATGCCTGGCTCCTAGAGACATAGCCATGATGCGGTACGGGTCGCGAGAGGTGGCAGATGTTCTTTCTGCGGCTAGAAAACCGACAACTGACGCTAACATATGCCATGAAGTGGCGCCTGTTTGCATGTGGGCTCAAAGCGTGCAGTTTCGCCCTTAGACTGTCCTGAGAAGCTGGTTTTGAGTACCTGCTTTCCCTTTTCAAGCTGGGCTAGCTTACTCCTATCAAGGTGCACCTTTGTGCAATCTCAGCTTATCATGCCCCCATAGGCCGTCGGATGGTGGCTCAATTGGAAACTACTCATGCCTTGTTAAGGGGGGTACTAAACCTTAGGCCGCCTATCAGGGATCCGGTTCCTACTTGGGATTTGTCTTTCGTCCTGGAGCAGCTTACACTGCCACCCTTTGAACCAGCCACGGATTGCGAGCTATGTTTTCTGTCTTGGAAAACCTTATTTTTAGTTGCAGTGACTTCGATGAAAAGAATCTCCGAATTGCATGCACTCATGTGCAAAGAACCTTATTTAATTTTCCACCAGGATAGGGTATCCCTTAGGACAAATCCTAAGTTTCTGCCTAAGGTGGTTTCAGCCCTTACCCTTAATCAGGATATCGACTTACCAGTGTACTTCCCAAGTACACCAATCGAGGAGAAGCATTGCTTCACACCCTGGATGTGCACAGGTGTCTCAGATATTATCTGACCAGAACCAAGCAGTACCGAAAAGTGGATCAGCTGTTTGTATCCTTTGCTGAGAGGATGAAAGGGGCCCCTGTTTCGAAACAGACCGTTTCACGATGGCTCATACATTGTATCTCTCTCTGTTATGACAAATGCAGCAAACCCTTGCCAGGCGCGGTCAAGGGCCATTCTACCGAGGGTGCCTCCTTTGCAGCGCTGAAGAATGTGTCCACTTCAGCTATTTGTGCTGCAGCCACCTGGAGCTCGGTGCATACCTTTATCAGGCGTTATAGCCTGGACATCGCCTCAAGGCGAAGGGCTGGTTTCGGCTTAGCCGTCCTTCAGGGACTTCTGTCCTAGGCTCGAGCAGGTTGGTACTCTCTATTCTCCCTCCTCCCGATGGCTTTAGAATGTCACCATTGCTTGGGAATCAGTCCTAATGGTGTAACCTGCTGCAAGAGCTGTATCTCAAAGTAAGATAGTACAGTTACGTAAGAACTTACCGTAACAGTAGATCTTCGAGAACAGCTCCTGCAGCAGGTACCTTCCCGCCTACCATTCCCCCTTTGGAGGAGATAGGTCATAGCCAAAAATCCATCTTTCAGGATGGAACCATTTGTTTTTAGTCTTGGCCATCTGATGGTGGATCCTCGGTCTCCTCTTCTGATGTCAGCCAGCGGCCGGGAGTCTCCGGTGGGAGAACTGAGGATTGTGGCAGGGCCGCCTCCTTGTGTATTACACCTGACGTTGGGGGGCAGGACGGACGTCGGAGGCAGTCCCCGCTGAAGACTGCTAGCTAGAAAATTTCCTTGGGGTCCTGACGCCTGATGGCTTCAATCCTAATGGTGTAACCTGCTGCAAGAGCTGTTCTCGAAGATCTACTGTTACGGTAAGTTCTTACGTAACTGTACTTTCTCTGCATGCCGCTGAATGTGAAAAGGCACTTTATTTCACTGTAATTGAGGAGATAAAATTTTGAAAGACAATACTTAGATCTTACTTGGAGAGAGTTCCTTCAGTAGGTCATTACATATAGGACTGGTGCCTTCTGGCGTCTGGCCGCACGTCAGACTTTTCTAGCAATCCCTGATGGTGGACAGCCCACCCGACGTCACGTGATGACCCGGCGTCAAGCGTGACTGTATACAGTGGCGGTCCCCACCCGCCCTTCAGTTCTTTCCCGCCGTCGCCTCGTGCCAGTCACATTACAGATTTCCATATAGTGATAGTCATGTGAGTTCTTGCGTCAGATTTTTCCTTCGCCCAAATTTTCCTTATTTTCTACTTGATGTTTTCACCCAAGAAGTGCTTGTCCTGTGGCACGCAGATCCTGCATAAGGATGGTCACTTGAAGTGTGTCATCTGTCTGGGCCCAGATCATCCTGTTTCCTCCTGCTTGGAGTGCCAAACCTTAACTAGCCCACCAAAAGCGTAGACAGCAGGCTTTGAGGCCCACCTCTGGAAGGTCAGTTTAGCTTCCTCGAAAACCAATGGACCGAATCAGGAAGTCCTCTTCGAAAAGTCTTCTCCTTCAAAGAAACACCACAAAGTGAAATCCTGGGAGTGCCCGACGGATGAGACGCCACAGCCCTCAATGAGCAAGGCCCAGCCACCGCCAAAGAAACCTTGAGAATGTAAGTTGGCAAAACTGTTGCGGGTCAGTTGATCGTCTGCTCCTTTGACGACCACACAGCTGCTAAGTCTGCCCCCGGCTCTTCCGGGGACTCCACAGCACCCGACGATAAGTTGGCCGGGGGCTCCTTCCCTGCCTGGCGCCGTCTGATAAGACACCTGTTACAGACGGTCAATCAAGCATGGTTCTCCTGTCGGGCCCAACAGCGCCTCACCCGACGTCCAGCAGGGACCAGGGGAGATGGTCCTCTCCCCTTCAATCTTCGCTGTTACCCTCCCCATCTCCTGATGTTACCTCTGAGGAGAGCGTGGAACCCCTCGATGTTGAGTCCTCGGGTCCGTCTCCACTCTCCTGTTGGGTCATGGAGAATGAGGCTCCTCCACGGCCGCACAACCTTCCAACAGAGGCCACTCCTCCTCTTGGTGGGATCCTTCGGAGCCAATGATCATTCCAACTACAATACCACCATTGGATCCGGCAAATCCACCTGAGACGCTGGATATCCTGATGATTGTTCCTCAGGTAGGGCCCAACGGTCGGCTCCAGCTGTTGGCTCTGGCACCAGACCTGGTCCATCCATCTGACCCCCCTTCATTTGGCTCCAACGCAGGACACTTTTCCAGCACCAGATTGGGTGGTGCCGGTCCCGACGTCGTTCCCTCTGGCATTGGCTATCCGCGCCGACCCCCGCCTGTATATACTGTGGCAGGTCCGAATGTGGTACTCTCCACCGTCAGATCTGACGACTGGAGATTTACAAGACCCCACACTATCCCTCATTATCCTTTTGGGTATCTTGGGGTCCACTTCCGGCTGGTCCTTCTCCAGATTGGAGCGCTTTGGACAGTACTATCCTGGTTACAACCCCTACCATCACTATCAGGTACCATTATCCACCTCCTCCTCCCCCATCTCCCTCAGCCCCAACCTCCCCCCAACCACCTCCTCCAGCTGCGCCAGACTTCAAGACTCTCATCCAGTCTTGGTGGCAGGAGGCATGTTCTGAGTTGGTTTCGGACCTGGAGACGAGACTCCCTCCACCACGGTCTCTGAGGTCTTCTTCCCAGAGAAGTTCTCCGTCCAATGTGCATGTCTCGGGGGCGGCTCGGCAGGATATCACACTTCCAGACATCTGCTGAATTCTTGTCGAGGGGGCAGATGATGATGATGATGGGGCCGAAGAGTCAGCGGAGGACACCCTGGAGGAGCCCGAGGGTCTGTCCGGCAAGGTTTACCCTAAGTCCTGCCAAGAGGACTCTGCCTTTTTGGATCTTCTGAGGTCCATGAAGGATTTCTTCGACTGGGAGTCAGAGGAACAAGACCCTATGAGACAGAGTCTAGCCATGCACCTCAACCTTGAGTCTCTGTCTCCGGTACCCATTCCTCCATGGATTGGACTTCATCATGACCTCACCTCTATTGTCTGGCAGATGCCTCACTCTCTTCCGGCTGTCCCCAAGCGGGCGGACGGGACTTACCGGGTTCCAGAGGACGCTCCGTTCTTGAAGACTCATCCTAAGGCCTACTCTGTCATCTCCGCTGCTCATGACCGCTCCGCTGCACCCAAGCACATGAGCACCTCACCTTTGGACAAAGAATCGAGGCAGATGGACCAGTTCGGTAAAAAAAGTTAATGATCCCTTAATTATGTGGCCCACATGGTGTGCCACCAAAAGGCTACCTTGTCCAGTTTGTAAGCTTTGGTCCAGTCCATGGAACCCTGGAGCTTGCCAAGGATCTTCGCCTCTCTTGTTTTTCTTGTAGGCATGCCTTGTGGACTACATACAACTCTGTCGACTCTGTAGCTTCGCACCTGGCAGCTGCGTCACCCCAGATGGCTCTCCTGGCTGTCTCCGGCTTAGCTAACAAGGTACAGTCGGTGATTTAGGATGCCCCCCTTCAGGGGCTCGGTAATTTTTGATGGGGACACCAAGAATATCATCACCGATCTCCAGGAAAAGAGGCCTCTCCGTCAGATCACTGAGGTCCATGTACCGATTGGGGAGCTAACAGCAACAGCAGCCTGTTTGGAAAAGGACCTGGAGGCAGAGGAAGCAGGCCTTGGCTTGTCGCCAGCGCAAGTGCATGGGTCCCACCACTTCTTCAGCCTCCAGGAAGCAAAGAAGAGCAAGAGGTCCTCCCCTGAACGTCCTGCCATTTCCTGACTCCCCATCCCCAATGCCTCCTCAGTCTCCCGACGAGGAGCAGTTTGGGGGTTGCTCTCCATGTGCAGGAATGGAAGGCAGTAATCTCCAACGCATGGGTCCTGCAACTAATGTCTATAGTACACACTAGAAAGTTTTTGGAACTTCCTCCAGAATCTGCGCCAAAAAGGTCTTCCTACTCCAGGGATCAGGCTCTTCTTGTCAGAGAAGAAGTTCATAGCCTCTTGCTCAAGGAAGCAATAGAGCATGTTCCCTTCCAACAAAGGGGCAGAGGGTTTTACTCCTATTTTTTTCCTGGTTCCAGAAAAAGACTGGAGACTTCAATCCCATTCTCGACTTAAGCAATTTTAACCAGTTTGTCAATTAGAAAACGTTTTGGATGTTGACACTCCAGAGCCTCCTCCCTCTCCTTCTGGAGAATCACTGGTTGTGCTCTGTGGATATGCAGGGTATTTACCTGCACATGCTGATCTTCCCCAGTCACCACAGTTTCCTGCTGTTCAGATTCCAAGGGAAGCACTACCAATTTCCGGTGCTCCCCTTTTGGTCTGTCTTCGGTACCCAGAGTGTTTACCAGGTGCTTGGCAGTTGTGGCGGCTTTCCTACGCCACCTGGGTATGGTGGTTTTCCCTTACCTGGACGACTGGCTGATTTTGGCCCCATCCAGGGACTCTCCCTTTTCACCTTCGACCTCTTTGCCAGACTAGAGATTACTGTCAGTATCCCAAGTAATCTATGATCCCGCCCCAGAGACTACAGTTCATTGGGGCAGTCCTGGATATGGTTCAATGCAGAGCCTTCCTCCTCCAGACAGAGCGGAGACCCTGATCTGTCAGGCTGCCGAGTGGCTTCATTCAGGACCATCCCGGCTCGGAGATCTTCCGACTTCTTGGCCTGATGGTGGCCTCCAGCACTACCGTTCCCCTGGCAATGCTCAGTGGTCCTTGCGGGTGCAGTGGGACCAACTCCTGGATGACCTGGACCATCCGCTTATGGTCTCCTCATCGATTCAGAAAGAATTGCTTTGGTGGATGGACCCCTGCAACCTTTCCTTGGGTCTTCCCTTTCGGAACCCAGCCCCCCTGGCATCCCTAACTACAGATGCATCGAGCATGGGATGGGGAGCACATCTAGAGGAGCACCAAGCTTAAGGACAGTGGTCCAGCTTGGAACTATCATTGCACATCTATGTTCTGGAGATGAGGGCGGTCTTGTACGCCTTACAGGCCTTTCAGACCCTCCTTCCCAAAGGATCACTGTTGGTCCAGATGGACAACATGTCAGTAGTCTGGTGCCTCAGCAGTCAAGGAGGAACCCGATCATACCCCCTTTGCAGGAGGCGACATGGATGTGGAACTGGGCAGTCCAGCACAATCTGGCCCTTGTGGCATGCACTTTCCATGCATTCCCAGTGTCCTTGCAGACAGTCTTAGCAGGTCTTGAACCCTAGCTCACGAGTGGGAACTGCTTCAGGAAGTGGCAGAGTCACTCCTCCTAAAATGGGGGCAACCGGAAATCAACCTGTTCGCCTCCAGATTCAATGCAAAACTTCCCAGTATTTGCTCGCTTGTTCCAGGGCATGGTGCTATCTGGCATGACGTGCTGTCGCTGTCTCTCTCCTGAACAGGGACATTTTTGTGCGCTTTCCCTCTGTTTCCCATTCTCCAGAGGGTCCTTCTCTAGCTTCAGGCAGAGAAAGCAAAGATGATCCTCATCGCTCCTCTCTGGCCGAGACAGATTTGGTTTCTACTGTTACAGCAGTTATCCAGGGAACCACCGGTTCCACTTCCATTGACCCAGGATCAAGGTCATCTAGTACATCTGGGGCTCAGGACTCTGCATCTTCATGCTTGGCTTCTTCAGACATAGCGATTTCTCACTTCGGGGTTTCCTCCCGAGTCGCTTAAGTCCTTACTGAGGCTAGAAAACCCTCTACTTGTTCCACTTACTCCATGAAGTGGAAGTTTTCCATCTGGGCAACTTCCAAGAGTTGGAACTCCTTCTCTTGTTCTGACCCTCAAATCATGGAATACCTCCTTCATCTGTCAGACTCTGGTCTGTCATATGTCTCCTTGAAGGCCCACCTTTCTGCAGTTTTGGCGTACCTCGAGCTGGTGGATGGTAAACCCGTGGCTCAGTTGGAAGTCTCTAAAACCTTTCTAAAAGGGATCCTCCGTCCGCAGCCCAACTCCACCTTGGGATTTGAACTTTGTGTTAGAGAAGCTCACCCTTTCCCCATTTGAGTCGGCTATGAGCTGTGACTTGCTCTTCCTTTCTTGGAAGACGCTATTTTTGGTTGCCATTACTTGAGCCCGAAGGATTTCGGAGCTTCACGCTCAGGTTTGTAAAGAGCCTTATCTTATTTTCCACAAGGACCGGGCGGTCTTTAGGACAAATCCTAAGTTTCTTCCCAAGGTGGTGTCAGAAGCCACACTGAACCAATCTGTAGAACTTCCGGTTTATTTTTCGTCCCCACCAATAGAGTTGAGGCAGTGCTGCACACCATGGACATCCACAGAATCCTTCAGTGCTGCACACACCGGACTAAGGATTTCCAAAGCTGTGATCACCTTTTGTTTCCTTTGCCCCCAGATCTAAGGGCAAGCCGGTTTCCAAGCAGGGCCTTTCCAAATGGCTAGGCAACTGCATTTGGTATTGTTTTCAGAAGTTTGAAAAACTTCTGCCAGGACCCATCAGAGGTCATTCTACTGGGGCATGGCTGCTTCTGCTGCCTTCCTGCGAAATGTCTCTGGCCGATATTTGTGCTGCAGCTACTTGGATTTTTGTCCATACCTTTACCAAACGTTACAGTCGGACATTGCTTTCTAGGAGGAGGGCTGGCTTCAGCCTAGCGCCTTGCAGGGCCTTCTGTCCTAGGCTGGGTCCATTCTGGTTCCCAGTTTCTGTTGGAATTGTTTTTCCTCCTCCTGGTTTCTCCGCTCTCTTTGAGGGACTGCTTGGGACTCTGTCCTATATATTACCTACTGAATGAACCCTCTAGAAGTAAGATAGCACAGTTACGTAGGAACTTACTGTAATAGTAGATCTTTGAGAGAGGTCCTTCAGTAGGTAATATTTTTCTCTCCCTCCTTCCCCTTATTTTGTTCTTATATAGGCTTTCCAAATCCTGTTCGCTCCTGCTGTCAGGCCTCGTCTTGGCTCTGGCAGGAGAACTGGAGGGTGGGCGTGGGGACCACCCACTATATACAGTCATGCTGACTTGGGTCATGTGACGTCAGGTGGGCGGTCCCCCATCATGGATTGCTAGAAAAGTCTGCCTTGCAGCCCGACGCCAGGTAGTGCCAGTCCTATATGTAATGACTCAATTGGTAGCACATCCGCCTCTGGACCAGAAGGTCGTGGGTTCTCATTCCACACCGGGATTGGACTTGCACCTAAAAATCGCTGGCATCCGAGTGCAGTATTGGGAGGTGCTGTATTGCTGGGGTGTGCCGTCCTTCGGATGAGACATTAAACCGAGGTCCATTCTGCCCATCCTGGTGTTGTCCTGGTGGGTGTCCAGGTGGAAGTAAAAGAACCCAGGGCACTCTTCGCAAAGAGTAGGGAGCATTCCCGGTGTCCTGGCCAACATTCCCCTTCCCATAAAAACGGTTCATGCAGTTAATCCAGGATGTGTGTGGGTGTTGATGTGTGATATGGCCGCCACCACACATTGTCACTTCACTACCAGTCTAGCATTGTTTGTAAAGCGCTTTGGGATACTGTGTATGAAAAGTGCTATCTAAATGCTGATTCTTCTTCGTTTTCTCTCGAAGATCTACTGTTACGGTAAGTTGCTACGTACCTGTACTTTTGTATGCGCTATTTGAGCATGTGAGGACTTGTGGGATCTGCCTGGGTTTCAAACAAGCAACAGGATGATGCTCTAAGAATGCTCTAAAAAAAATGTCCTTCTCCAAAAAGCCTTAGCCATAGAGAAGGAGCAAAGCCCAGAATCAATGTTGCCATCAAAGTTGGTTGAGACGTGGTCGATTGAGTCGAAGGACCGGGACTGGGAATAGTCATCGTCACTGTCTTCCTCATCGATGGTCATAAGCAGAGACAATGAGAAGTCTGCTTCTCCGGCAAGATCCTGATCGCTGTTGAGACAAGGTGATCCTACAGCATCTTTGTCCTGTCCTGTGGCATTTACAACAATCCTCCTGACTGTTGCTGAGACACTAAGGTCGAGATCTTGCTTGGGTGCTGCAGTACCGAGTGTGGACGGTATGACGCCATCGTCCTCTGGCCCAGGTCCATTGTCGATATAATTAGTCACAGCCCATGGTCAGGGCTTTGATTCTGAAGCTGTGCTGGCATTGCTTTTGGAGATGATACGACACATTCTGCCTGGCTTACGTATACATGCAGTTATCTTTATGATGGGGCCAGTAGGCACTCTGAATCTATTGCAACTGCTTCCTCCACACAGCAGATTCCTCCTTTTCAACTGCCATTACCTCTGGTGCCTTCAGTGGCTCCCGTCGACAGACGTTGACTAGATGGAATATAATGCTGACCTTGTGGAATTAGAGGAGGATTGAGGGTGAACAGTATGTAGCACCTTGTTCTAGTTCTACTCTCTCATCCTACAGTGAGTACTCTGTGAGGGCTCTGTGGTATATACCCCGAGATCTCGGTCCTACTTTTGCAGCCATGAGGCAGCAAATGCTGGCTTCCATGGGCCTTGCTGTGGAAGAACACTGTACAAAAAAAATTATATGGGAATTTTTTTGAGGTTCCTTGCACATCATCCATTATAATTCCATCTGTTTATCCTGTATTAGGGTTTGGTACTTTTGCTGCATGGTATGACCTAACTCGATGCCTGCAGTTCCCAGAAAGGCTTATGAGCACTATCCAGCCCATCTGTTTAGCCATATTATGCTAATAGGTCGAAACTGGCACCAGCCCATTAGTCAAATGCCAGTAGATTTTTGTATCGGCTAGTAAGATTTTCCTTTAACTAGCCCTTCGGGGGCTTGTACTGGGAAGTTAACATTTCAATAAGTACACCAATTGTGCCAGTGGAAAAGTCTGTGGGGCTAGTGGATTTTCCTAGTCACTAGCCCTGCTGGCTATTGGCTGCAAAAACTTAATTTCGACCCCTGTCTAACCAGCCAGACAGAAACTGACTCGGTAGTCATCATGGCTGCTCATAGTAGCTCTAAGGTACCTTAAACACATGAGTACTTTGCCTCCTGACAAGGAATCTAGGAGGCTGGATGTGACTGACAAGCACTGGCCTTAGGATTCTGAACTACCAGGTCCATATGATAAAGTACTAGAACAGTCTATGGAAAGCTGCAGAGGTCGAGCCTAGGTTTTGATTCGAGGGTCTGCCATGAATGAGTTCATTAAAACTAACTTCGGGACTGAGGTTGGCAAACATTTGTTATAGAAGCTTCCACGACGCCTCTGATGCTTCTGGCAGAGTTGCTGCGTCAGACATATGTGTGAGACTAGTCTTGGCTCAGTTTTTCTGGTTTTGCTGATGTACAGAAAGCAGTTTTAAATGCCCCCTTTAGGGGCACTAAACTGGTTATAATGATGAAGAGGCACTCAGGGGACTTCAGACATCCAAAATGACCCTCAGATCTGTCATGTCCCTCTATCTCACTCTTTTAGGGGATGTGGGAGGCAATCCTTTTCATCACCCTGTTGACAGAGGTGGTCATACTTATTGTCAGCAAGGCTGAGGTAGGGGACGTGGCCTTTTTCCAGGACCCCTACCCCTAGGTGCCCCTTCAAAAGCACCCAGAGTAATCAGCAGTGGCTCTGTGTCCACCGGTTCCGCATGGCTATCTTTCGATTATGCCCCCCACTTCCACTGCTACTTCCAGGGGTGGTTGTGGGGATCAGACACTCTCTGCATCTAAATCGGTGGCAGGAGTTTGCAGCAGACGAGTGGGTCCTGGAGATGATAGTACAGGGGCATGCTGTGGAGCTGCTGGAAACCTCTCCAGAGCATCCTCCGCCTCCGTCCTCTTATTTTCCAGACCTTATTCTGCTAGTGTGCTGTAGAACTGGTTCCTCAAAAACAGAGAAATAGAGACTCTGGTCCCAAATAGACAGAGGATTTGTGTCCTGTACTAGACCTCAGGGATCTCAACTTCTGCATAGAATAAAATAAGTTTTGCATTGTATCCCCATAAGCACTGATTCCTTCTGCAAAAGAGGACTAGCTATGCTACTTGACATGAAAGGATGCATACCTTCATGTCAAGATCAGAAAGCCCACTGTCAGCATCTCTATTCCATGTTGGAAGGAGCACTAGCAGTTCAGAGTATTGCTCTTTAGCTTGTCTTCTGCACCACGGGTCTTTATCAGATGCTTGGCAGTATTGATAGCAGCCCTTTGCAGCTAAGGCCTGTATGTGTACCCCTGTGTGGCTGACCTGCTTCTGACACCAGCTCCAGGGCAGGTTTGCTACATACCCTGTCATGGACAAGGCAGTTTGTTCAACTTAGGGGTCACTGTGAATGTGCCCAAGTCTGTTATGACTCCCTTCCAAAGACTGCAGTACATAGGAGCAGTTTGCATACAGAAAAGCGATGTGCTTTCCTCCCACAAGTCAGGGCAGAAAACCTGATTGCGCAAGCACAGCTGGTATACAGAAGTTACTATGTCTCTGCAACACCAGTGTTGCGTTTCTGGGTCTCATGGTTGCTGCCATTGCAACCGTGCCACTGGCATGCTTACACATGAGGATACCTCAGTGGACACTCTGTGTCCAGTGAGATCAGCTGACGGATGAGCTGGACCAGATGGTTCTCGTCATGTCCCCGTTGTGCAGAGCATTTCTATGGTAGATGGACTGCAATAGCCTTTTACAGGGCATTCCATTCCTTGTTACCAGTTCTGGTACAGATCCTCACCATGGATGCCTCAGACTCTGGATGGGGTGCTAATCTGGGCCTCTACCAGATGCAGGGTTGTAGTCACAGGTGGAGGCTAAATTACATACTGTATCAGTGTCTGGAAATGAGGGCTGTATTGTACAGCCTCCAGGCATTTCGGAGCCTCCAAATCGAAGCCCTCCATTAATCTAAACAATGCCAGTATGATTTATTACATCAAGAAATGAGGGGTCACACATTCCTATCCTCTGTGCAGGGAAGCAGTGAGAGGTGGTATTGGACTGTGTCCCATGGCCTGTAACTGTCAGATATGCATCTCCCAGGTCTTTAAATCATCTTAGCAGACAGGCTAAGTACATCATAGTCCAAGTTGCACGAATGGAAAGTGCTAATCTCTGTAGTAGGTGACCTGTTTACAAGACAAGGTCGTCCAGAGTTGGACCTTTTTTGTATCTTCATGCAGCGCAGAAGTGCCGCATTTCTGCTTGCTTGTTCAGGACCTGGAGTTTTCTGATGAGATGCATTGTCCCTCTCTTGGAAAGGGAAATTCCTGTACACATTTACCCTAGTTCCTATAATACAGAGTGTCCTACTCAAAATGAGAATGGAGGGGTGCCAGCCTTATCCTCATAGCTCCATTATGGCCTTGCCAGATATGGTTTCCACTTCTGCAACAACTGGCAATGAAGGCTCCATTATTTCTGCCATTGTGTCAGGGTCTGTTGTCACAGGACAAGGGGTCCCTGGTCCATTTGGTTGGAAGTTCCACATCTGCAAGCATGGCTCCTGAAAATACAGCCATGGCGCTATGCGTATCATCCCTAAAGTTGCTGATGTTCTGGTTGTGGCCAGAAAGCCTTTTACCAGACGTTTCTTATTCCTTGAAGAGGAAGCTGTTCATTTTGTGGTCTGCTTCCAAGAATTTGGACCCATTTATATGCTGGAATACTTGCTGTCCCTGTCAGACTCTGGTCTGTGGTGTTTTCACTTAGGTGCACTCAGCCGCTTTATTGACTTTCCATGTCCCTATTGATGGGCATATGGTTGAACATACTCTCTGAGTGATATTCTGCAAATAAAACTTAATGTTCACAATCCTTTTTGTTTGTTGTGTTTGAGAAACTGACTTTGGCTCTTTTGATGTGACTGCGAGTTGTGACTTTAACCTTTCTATTCTGGATATTATTATTTTTGTTGCAGTCATCTTCTGCTTGAAGGATTTCAGATCTTCAGTACTCTAATATGCAAACCTTCTTATTTGATTTTTCAGAGTTTCTTTGCTTGTAAATCCTAATTTAGGGACATGGATATGTTGTTCAATCCACACTTATTGGCAGGTTCCTGCCGCTTAAATCTTGCCGGAAGTTCTTCAAGTTGGCTTCTCCCACCCACCCGGTGGTAAAACTCGGTTCGCCTCATGACGCCAGATCTTCCTTAACTGCTTGAAGCTCAGGTTCCCTCCTTAGTGCTCTGCATTTGACTGGATCCCAACACTCGGTCTTCATCTTCACTGCTGTCATGGGGACAAATCTATTCTCGGCTGGAGGTGGCTTACGAGCAGAAAATGTCCAGGATGGATCCGCACTCCACGTGCATCTACTGCCTTGGCCTAGATCATGACCCGCGGGCCTGTGAGTTGTGCCGCTTTTCTCGATAGCGTCTGGATGATGGCGCTGCTGGATTGGCTTCGGCCCGAAGCATTTTCGCTGGTGAAATCAAAGAGGCTCGTTGGGCGGTGTCCAGCGGTGGCTGGCTTCGGCTGAGCAGCTTGAGCAGATGATCGCCTCGAGGAGGAGGCGGCTCAGGCCGCATCTTCCTCCTCCTCGGCCGCGGCATTTATTCCGCTCTCTCTGAGTTCCTCATATACGGCTTCGTTCAAGGAGCTTTGTCAGTCCCTTTCCACGAAGGGAGAGGAGCCATCGGGACATTCTTCTCTGCCCAAGAAGGAGTCGAAGGGTAAGTCCCACCGTCGGCGTTCGTGGGAGCAGGAGAGGTCTCCTTCCCTGGACAGCTGACCTTCGACTTTGGTCGAAGTTGCGGCTCAGGTCGCTGGCTTCACGGTGTCCCCGTCAGGCCAGCCTGCCGAGACTCCCGTTGATGCAGTCGAGATTTTTCTCGATCCGTTAGACGGGCTGTCGACTGGTGAAGCCGACAACCCTCCTTCACCGGCTCCCCTGGTGGAGACCGAGGATCTTCCTGCACCTTCGGGGCCGCAGTCCCCTGTTAAAGTGCCTGAGTCGAGGGAAGAGCGGGTGTCCCTTGCCCTTCCCAGACCCGCCCTTGGTCCCCCCCGGGGGGTCTCGGTCTCAGGCTTCTTCTCGGTCAAGCCGTTCCTGCCGACATCGGCGGTCTCTGTCTCGATACCGAAGTAAGCGGCGACACCGTTACTCCTTGTCCTCTTCCTCGGATGAGGGGAGGCTTCGGCGTAAATTACGTCGGTGCTACGAGGAGGTTATGTGGCAGCAGTTGCTGTTGTCAGAGTCTAAGCCAACCCCGGTCCAGACCCCGGCCATCAAGTGGCTGTCGCCTCAACGATCGAGGCAACCACTGCCCCAGTCGAGTTGCCTGCTCCAAGGCCGGTTGCTCGCCAAAACCAGCTGCTCCACCGATTGTGGTGGAACCTCCGCCAACACAGCCAAGTCTGGGGCACCAACCAAGGATTTCTAGTCGGGTCACGGCCTGCCCCACAGGTTGTCGGTCACCCTCACTCCCGACTTACCTCGGCAGGTAGAGGGTGGCTCAGGGCCGAGGCAGCTCTTTGCAGACTCTTCGAACTGGATGATAACTCCTCCCTGTTCTCCAGGCAGGGCGTCCTGAGTCCTCCGGGACCAGTCATTGGACGATAGCCCATCGTCCTTCTTGGGTCTGCTTTGACTCATCTCTGAGTCCACCGGGATGCAGCTCGAGCCCGTGTCCAAACGGGCCAAGTGTCCCCTGACAGAGATACTGGACCGAGGGGATTCCCTCACGGAGGCCTTTCCAGTGGCTGAGGCCATTGTCGGCCCAGCCTTGGAGCTCTGGCAGCGTCCTGCTTCCTGCCCTGCGCCCTCGGCCAGGATGGGCAGGAAGTATGCAGTCCCTACCAGCTCTTTGCCCAGTTTCTCAGAGCACTCCTCTGCCGAGGGGTTAGTTACCGACAGTGTTTTCTGGCATTCCGGTAACGCTCGGGATGTGGATAAGCCCCCCGACAAGGAGTCCAAAAAGCTGGACTTTGCTGGGCGCAAGGTGTATGCTGCGTCCTCCCTCGGCCTCCGAGAGGCCAGCTCGGCCGTGCTGATGGCACACTTCTCACATGCCCTCTTGGGCTCCCTGGATGAGGTTGTCCCTCATCTCCCGACCGACCTGCAGACCATGGTCCGCCAGGTGCGGGACCAGGGTAGGGCGGTGGCGAAGCAGCAGCTTCAGACTGCTCTGGACATAGGTGATTCCTGTGCCAGGTCAGTAGCGGCCGTGGTGGCCATGCGCCGCAGGGCATGGCTGAGGATATCCAACTTCACGGCGGATACCTAGCAGAAATTGGTGGACGTCCCCTTCTTGGGGACTGACCTCTTCGGCCCTGGAGTGGAGGGACACCAACGGATCGAAAAGTCCAGTGCCACCCTGGACTCAGTCACCTCCGCCCAGAGGGACAAAGGCCGCCGGCAGCAACAGCAGAAGTCCTTTCGTCCTTCGGCCCCTGCATCTCGACTGGCCCAACAGCACCAGCAACAGGGCCAGCAGGCTCTCGCTTCGCGTCCCAAATCCAAGCCGGCGGCTTCCTCCAACGGGAAGCAAGGAGGTAAAGGCCCAGGAGGTCCCTCGGCCGGTTCCTCCTCCAAGCCTGCCCAGTGATGGGTTGAGGGGTGCCGCCCCCAGCCTCGTTAATCCCCCCTGGGTTCCACCCGTTGGTGGACGGCTCCGCCACTTCCTTTCCGCCTGGTCCACTATCACCATGGACCGCTGGGTGTTGGAGGTGGTAGGAAAAGGCCTGCCTCTGGAGTTTGAGCAGGCTCCACCCTTTCGGCCGCCCCTCAGGGGCCACAGGGTCCGAGCCTCGCTGTTGGCCCGCCGAGCCGATATTGCCCTGCTCCTTGAAAAGAGGTGATCAGGAAGGTGGGATCCTCCACACCCAGGGTTTGTGTCCAGGTACTTCCTGGTCCCAAGGGACGACGGGCTGGCGCCCATTCACGACCTGAACAAGTTCCTAAGTCTCGGACCTTCAGGATGGTCACTCTGGCTCAGATAATCCCATCCTTGGAACGAGGCGTGTGGTTCTGTTCCCTGGACCTCCAGGATGCGTTCTGTCACGTCCAGATCCGTCCGTCTCATCAGAGATTCCTCCGCTTCAGAGCGGAGGGATCCCTTTACGAGTTCCGGGCCATTCCCTTTGGCCTCTCCCTAGCTCCCAGGGTCTTCACCAAATGCATGGCAGTGGTGACAGCATTCCTGCGGCGCCGAAGGGTCCGGGTTTACCCCTACCTGGACGACTGGCTGATTGCAGCCCCCTCCAGAGTGGAGGTGGAGTGGTCCAGAGATGTGGCCCTCCAGGTTTGCTCTCAGATTGGCCTCCTCATCAACGAGGCCAAGTCAGAACTCGTGCTGAAGCAGGTGATAATCTTCATCGGGGCAGAGCTCGGCTCTCGGCAGACAGGGCAGAGGTTCTTTCCTCCTTTGCCCAATCATTTCTGGTTGGGCAATCGCACCCTGCCCGGGACTTCCTGGGCCTCATGGCGGCCTGCACCAGCGTGGTCCGTTGGTCCCGTTGGTACATGCGTCCCCTTCAATGGGGACTGGCCAGCCAGTGGTCACAACGCTGCGATCCGTGGACCAGCATGTGACAGTGACCCAGGAGATGTGGAACGCTGTCCAGTGGTGGACTGTTCCGGAACATCTGCAGGAGGGCATCCCGTTCGTCCGCCCTGAGCCGACGGTCTCTCTATCGACCGATGCATCTCTGATGGGTTGGGGTGCCCATCTGGGGGAGCACAGAGCGCACGGCCTCTGGTCCCCTCGGGAGTCCCGATGCCATATCAACCTGCTGGAGCTCCGAGCGGTCCATCTAGCTCTCACCGCCTTCGTTCCGTTTCTACGGGTCAAGTGGTTCAGGTCCAGACAGACAATACCACGACCATGTACTATCTGAACCGCCAGGATGGGACGTGCTCCATGCCATTATACAAGGAAGCTCTCCGCATATGGTCCCTCGTGCGCAGCCTGGAGGCAGATCTCCTAGCATTCACGTGGCAGGAGCCTCCAACACCCTGGCCAATGCCCTAAGCCAGATAGGGGCTAGCCTCACGAGTGGTCTCTCCTGCGGAGGTAGTACAAGATCTCTTCTCCCACTGGGGCATGCCTCAGGTGGACCTGTTTTATGCTCAGGAGAATGCGGCTGAGTCTGTTCCATGCCCCCAGCAGGGCTCGCTGCAGGGGGATGCCTTCTCGAGGCCGTGGACCCCGGGCCTCTTCTGTGCCTTTCCCCCATTTCCCTTGATCCACAAGGTGCTTCTCAAGGCGAGGAGGGACAAGGCGCTGGTGATTCTGGTTGCCCCAGACTGGCCCCGCCAGTTCTGGTATCCAGATCTCCTCAGCCTCAGCTCCAGGCTCCCGAGGCGGCTTCCATCCCGCCCGGACCTGATCTCAGTCAACCGGGGAAGGTATTCCATCCGGACCTTCAATCCCTGCACCTGACGGCCTGGTTCCTGAGCGGCTAGAGTTCCAGGCCTTGGGTCTTTCAGACGAGGTCCTCAACATCATTGAGACGTCCCGTAAGGAGTCGACCAGAAAATGCTGTGCCTTCAAATGGAAGAGATTTTCCATTTGGTGTCAGGGCAAGGGCTTGGACCCTTCCTCCTGCTCCTTGGCAAGCATCGTGGACTACCTGTGGTCCCTTTCTCAGCAAGGGCCTTGGTCGGCCATAAGGTGTACCTGGCAGCCATCTCTGATTACCGGGCGTGGGCAGGGAAGCAGTCGGTGGCTGAGAGAAGGTGGTGGTGCTTTTTCCAGAGCCTTGACCACATTTCCTTGCTGATGCGAGAACCTCCACCTCCGTGGGATCTACTGCTGGTATTGGCCAAGCTCATGGGCAAGCCATTCGAACCGATGCACAGGTGCGATATTTCCCACCTGTCGTGGAAGACCGCCTTCTTGGTGGCTGTCACGTCAGCCAGATGGATGGGAGAGCTCCAGGCACTTTCCATCGCCACAGGGACAAGGTTGTCCTGCGCCCCCACCCGAAGTTCCTTCCGAAGGTGGTGTCGGAGTTTCACCTTAACCAGGTGTTGACTCTGCCGGTGTTCTACCCCAGTCACACCTCGGAGGCCGAATATAGGCTCCATACTTTGGACCCTAGAAGAGCGCTCGCTTATTATAAGGAGCGGACTGCTGAAGTTCAGCAAGAGGTTCGCCAGCTGTTTGTCACCTACGCTGAAGCCGCACCTGGCAGACCTGCAGCCAAGTGGACGATAGGCAGGTGGGTCGTCTCCTGCATAGAGCTCTGCTATAGGTTGGCGGGCATGGAGCCTCCCAGAGGGATAAGAGCTCATTCTACCCGCCATACCGCTGCATCGGTAGCTGCTTCCAGGGATGTCCCTATCCAGGATATCTGCAGGGCTGCTTCCTGGAAGTCGGCACATACCTTTATTACCCGCTATCACATCGCCTCGAGTCACGCCAGGAAGCTGGTTTTGGGGCCTCGGTTCTCCAGTCTCTATTTCCCAAGTAAGTATCGGGTGTGCGTTTTGCCTCCCTCCTCCCGGAGAACTGCTAGGAGTCTGCCAGTAAGTGTGGATTGAACAACATATCAGTGTCCCTAGAAATACAGGTTACTCACCTGTAACTGGAGTTCTAGGAATGGTATATGTTGTTCAACCACACGACCCACCCGACCTCCCCGGCTTCGACACACAACCTGGCTTCCAGCGGGCTAGATCTGGCGTCATGGGGCGGAGCCGAAAGTTTTACCACCCGGTGGGTGGGAGCCAGCTTGAAGACCTTATGCAAGGAACCTGCCAGACAGTGTGGATGAACAACATATACCATTCCTAGAACTCCTGTTACAGGTGAGTAACCTGTATTTCCTGCACATTACTTGCAAGTTATACAGCGTGGATTTCATGGCGAGCAAATAAAATATGTTAAAAGCATTTTAAAAACACTGTAGTTGATCTTTAAATCAGACTGTCCACTTGCCAGTGTATTATCCTGAGCAGTCTAATCAAGGGAAGGCAATTCTGCACACTCTGGATGTGCACAGAATTTTGTGTTACTACGTGACTCTGACAAAGTCGGTCTGAAAAACGGATCAGATTTTGTTTCCTTCGTGCCCAAAATGGAGGGCGCAGCCGTTTCAAACACAACCCACCAGACCTCCCCAGCTTCGACGCACAACCTGGCTTCCAGCGGGCTAGATCTGGCGTTATGGGGTGGAGCCGAGAGTTTTACCACCTGGGTGGGTGGGAGGAGCCAGCTTGAAGACCTTCCGGCAAGATTTAAAGCAGCAAGGATACCTGCCAGACAGTGTGGACGAACAGCATATACCATTCCTAGAACTCCTGTTACAGGTGAGTAACCTGTGTGTTTCTACCAAAGGTGGTGTCTGAATTTACACTGAATCTAATGACACGCTTTCCTTTTTGTTTCTCTCAGTATGCCAGTCAGAGTGAGGCACTGCTCTATACTCGGATGTTCATAAAATACTCTGATACTATGAATCTAACCAAGGACTGCAGAAAGTCCTCTTAGCTTTTTGTTTAGTTCGACCTTGGAAAAGGGGGTGCCCCTGTTATTGCCTGTCCAAATGGCTGGCACATTGTATTCGATTCTTTTTAGGTAGTACGGTAAGGAACTTCCTGGTGCAGTTTGTGGTCACTCCACAAGGGGAATGGCCACTTCAGTTGCTTATTTCAGAAATGCTTCTGCTGTGACGCTTGTGCTGCAGCCACACGGAGCACTGTCCACGGTCCACACCTTTGCTAAACATTACATTCTGGACATAGTCTGTTGTAGAGTAGCAAAAGTCAATATCGCGCTTTGGTTTTAGATAATGGCGCTGAAAGTCGTGACACAGATCGCAGTGTAATCTTATGGAAAAAAAGGCTACGCTCATTAAATATCTGTGCAACCAATTAATTCCCCAACACCTAAACAGCATAATTCACATCTTCAGCATATCCACGCAACACCCGCAAATTTGAAGTAAAAACCAAACCGTTATTGAGATATGCAAACCTAAAGTTTGTACACCTTTAAAAATTGTTTGATTTGTGAAAGCAGATTTACGCCCATGAGAAAATCTTTGACCGTGAGCTCACAAATCTTAGGCTAGAAGCAGCCATTTGGTCGTGCCAGTCTGGGCCATCTAGTCGTGCCAGTCTGGGCCATCTGGTCTTCCCCATGGACAACTGGTCGTGAAAATCTGGCTATCTGCTCATCCTCTCACGGGAGAAGCTCACAGCAGAAACTCGTCTCACGGCTGAAGATTTTGGGGGCTCACGGTGTAAAAACATTAATGAGTCACGAACGAAGAATGTAAAATTTTTAAACTTTTAATTTTTGATAAACCTGAAGCAAACCAATGGCATGGCTCGATAGAGGGGGTCTCCGTGAGCATAACCCATGCCTCATTTGCCCCAAAAGTCACCTGTGGAAAAGATAAGATGGCGGCTCTCAGCGGCTGAAAAATTTTCACGGCGGAAGATTTTCTGCTGTGAGCATGCAAAATCTTCGGCTGTGAGGGAACAACCAGATAGCCCTGAGGTCATTCTTCTTTTGCAAAATATACATACAATTTTTTTTGTGAACCGAGCATGCTCAGAACTCAGAAATTCAAAATTAAATAACTTTAGAACGGATTAATATTTTTTCACCAAACCAACACTGAATTGTTCCTTGACCCAGCCTCTTTCTATTTTCCAAGTTTCAGGTCAGTAGACCACACTGCCCACGCAACACCACAGGCAAAAATGCGTCAAAAGTGAAGAAAAGTGCATATTTTGGCTCTTTGCTCTGCAAAAATTATATGTCTGATCGCAACGCAACTTAGTAAATCAAGAGATCTACCATACCAGACTCGCGTATTCCAAATTTCATGCAAATCCGTTGAACGGTTGTGAAGTTAATGCGTGAAATCTGAGATTTAACATTAAAGTGCCTACCCAACCCTAACTATAGGGGCATATAAATTATACACTCATTTTTATACATATATAGATATATATCAGGCTGTACAGCGTCAGTGTGATTTTTGGGACTTGTTCCAAATGTGTGGCTTAATGGAAAAGAGATCCTTGAAGAAGTTAGAACAGTTGCGTACTTACCATAATAGTAGATCTTCTAGAGAACTTCTTCCATTAGGCCATGCCAGCCCTCCTTGTGTCCTCCTTCTGCTTTAACGAGGGTTATATCAGAAATTGTGCTTATCCTGGTACATAGTTGTTATACCCCGGTTGCATCTGGAAACTAGCTGTTAGCAGCTCAGTATTTCTTTCTTTGTGAAACTTTTGAAATAAATACATAAAAAAATGTCTAAATGCCCAGCACCAGTTTTCGCCATATATGCTGGTCTGATCTTCTGGTTCCCCACAGTTGGAGGCTCTCTGAGTCTAATCATCGAGGAACTGAGGAGTGTTGGGGCCACCCACGTTTATATAGATGCTGACACATGACATCATAATGAGCAGCTCCCAGCTAGCTAAAGTTTCCATGAGGTCCTAGCGCTGACCTGGGTATAGTTTCTAAGGTGTGGCCTAATGGAAAAGTCTCTCGAAAATCTACTGTTACAGTAAATATGTAACTGTTTTTCTTGCTCTCCTCATTGCTTCTGTCATATCAACAGTCATACAGGTACACAAGCCCATACAAATCACATGATGGGTACACACTGTCAAGATGGCAGGAGGTAGACTGGGTGGACCACTTGTCCCAAACAAATTTAGACAGAAAAAGACCCAGGTGATGGATAGTATTCTGTGTCTTTGACTTCCCCCTTGTAAGTGTTGCTCACTTTGCTATGAACATTATCAAAAAAAGAAACAAAAACAGCTCCTCCGAATCAAACTGGTGCTCGAGTAGATGCTGGAAGTACAGAGAAGGCTAAACTCAGCACTCTGTAATTGGCGTCTTAAACAGGCATAATTTTATTGACAAAAGAACGCCAAGCTTAACAACAAGGAACATAGATAAAAAAACCCGACCGGTTTCATGCTCTGCACGTCGTCATGAGGATTATACAGCAAGGCACTAGGAACCCACAGAAAAATTCTAGCTAGCAGTATACCGCTGGGATCGCCCCCTGATGTAGGACTGCCTCCATTGGCCAATGGTATAAAGGGGGTAGTCCCCAGCCCCATCTCTGTTCTTTTCCCTCCATCGACCCATATGCTTCGGCTCCACGGACGCTTCCTGCTGGCTGCCATTTCTTCGCAAGTTCCACGTTCCATTATTTTACTACTGTTTGAGTTTCTTCCAAGCATGTCTTCTCCATCTTCCACAGAGCGGTGAAAATCTAAGTGTGCCTGCGGGAAACAGATTCTGGCCAAAGACAGCCATTCGGGCTTCCTGATTTGTTTAGGCCCATCTCACGACTTGGAGGCCTGCCTGCATTGCCGCAGTTTTAACCGCCACATGCATTTCCATCAGATGAAGGCCTTGAAGACCCATCTCTTGGAGCAGCAACTAGCTGCCATGCAAAGGACCGCCTTCAGCCACAGTTCCTCTTCATCCTCAGTCCCTGGGTCTTCGACTTCTTCCCACAAAAAGACCAGTGGGAAACACCACCATAAGGAAAAAGAGAGACCAAGTCAGACTCCCGCTCCATATCTCTGCATCGGAAGGCAGCTTCCTAGAGTCCCCACTCCCGCGGGAGAGTGGACTCTGCCCCCCTCCCCCGGCAGTTCTCACTTCCTCTGGGCTGCCATTGATGAAGCCCCCCCCCCGCCCTAATCCATCCGTAGGGCGGGGGTACTTCAGGCCAAGGGTCTTTGGCCCCCTACCTGAGTCTTAGGTCGTTACAGCATCAGTCAGGGCCTAAACTAGGGGGTATAGCTGGCTCCTCCTCGGATGGCGGGCGAAGACCTGTCCGCCTGGCTAGTGCGTCGTCCTTGTTGGGTGACCCGTCCGGGTCCGAGGAAGGGAAGAGATGCCCGGAGCAAGAACTCCAGTCCCGAGTGTGCTTCCCTAAACACAAGATGATGGATACCCATCAGACCCAGATGTCCTCTACGTCTGCCTCTCTGGGGTCAAACCAGGAGACACCACCTCTGCTGGCTTCTCCCAAGCCACCATTGGGCTCGACCACCAGCTAAACTGGCACCCCCGCCTTTGACGCCGGCTGACATCGGATAGCTTGACCCCACCCAGGTGTCACCCATAGTGCTACCTGTGGGACCACCACCAGAGATGCCAGTGTCCCCAGACCTGATGGCAGGGCCTTCAGCACCTACAGGCCCGACGCACCTCCCCCAGTGCCAGGCAACCCAGGAGTTCCCCTAGTCTCACTGTCGGACGTAGGGACCCTATTTACATCATAGTGGAATACCATAAAAGGGAACCTCCTGCTGAAGAAGCGCCTGACCCCTTTACCAGATCAGCCTCCCTCGAATGTTTCTCAGGGACTTCCGAGAACACCCACCCCACCACCCAGGAGACAGTCGCCCCCATCGAACAAGGTCACGCCTCCTACTGACCTTTCCGACGAAGGATCCCCTAGACCTCACAGGTGAAGACATCACTCTTCGTCACGGTCCTTCTCCAGACAACGGCACCGCTCTCACAGTCACCGGTCCAGGCACTCCTACACCAGATATCTTTCTTCAGACTCGTCCGGAAGAAGTTTGTGTTATCCTCCATGTCCTCTGAGGGAATTGCCTCCCCTCCTCAGCCTGATGTCCATGGTGGTTACCCCCCAGATGACCCTACTTTCATGGACATGATGCGCCATATTCAATTCCTGAATCAATGAGATACCGAGGACTTGGACTCTGAGAGACGACGTCTTGCCCACTTTCTGGGAATGAGCACTCCTAAGCCACTGATTGTGCCACCCTTGGTGGCTCTCCTTCAAGATGTCACCAGGCTATGTTGGAGACTCCCTTCCTCAACATCGGCTGTCCTGAAGAAGATGGACAGGCTGTACAGGGCTCCTAAAAATTTAGTCCTTTTTGGGAGAACACCCAGAGGCTGACTCTGTGGTCCTCACGGCAGCCCATGGCAGGACTAAACATCCTTGGCACATGAACTCACAGCCCCCAGATAAGGAATCCAAGAAGCTGGACCAATTTGACTGCAAGATTTACTCCTCAACCACCTGCGTCATACGTTTGCTGAATTTCCTGTCACATATGGTGCAGTATCAAGAGTCTTTATGGCAGAAAGCCATAGATTTGGCCCCAAAACAGCCTGACTCACCCCAGAAGTCAGAACTGTTCGATGCCCTACAGTCGGGCCTGGATGTAGGAAAACGCATCTTACGGTCTTCCTACGACTCCGCAGACACCGCAGCTAGAGTAGCAGCCACTGGCATATGCCTGAGGAGATGCTCTTGGCTTAGGGTTTCCAGCTTCAGATAGGACCTCCAGGAAGCTATCCTGGATACCCCCCTTCCATGGGTGGGTGTTGTTCTGAGAGAACTCTGAGAAAATTATCACAGACTTTAAGGATTTTGGCAAAGCAATCCAATCTGTATCAGATGTATAAATCGGAACAACAGCCAGCAAGGCGGAAACCTTTTTCGTCGTCACCTCGCAGGTCAGAGATCAAAGGGGCAACAAGCTAGAGGGTCCTTCAAGTGTAGAGCTCCCTCTGAGCCCTCAGGTGCCACCGGACCTCGGAATGCTAAGTCCTCCCAGGTTGCTCTGCCCACTCCCGGAGCCTCTGCCTGATTCCCTGCCCAACCCCCCCAAAACTCCTTCAGCACAGTCCCTGGGTCAAGTTCTATGACTGGGTAACTAGGCAACTGGACAGGGGCCATGCAGTGAATGTCCTGTATCTGGACTTAGTAAGGCATTGACTCAGTGCCACATGGAAGGCTGGAAGGAAGTTAGTAGGCACAGGGCGGTGCAAAGCTGGTGAGATGGGTAGGAAACTGGCTGCAGGAAGGCAACAGAGGGTGGTGGTGGGTGGGGAGCCTCACACCTAAGGGCAGTGACGAGCGGTGTTCCACAGGGCTCAGTGTTGGGACCAGTGTTGTTTGGGATATTCATTGCAGACATATCATGGGACATCAAGAGCAAGATCAGTCTGTTTGCTGATGATACCAAGGTAGGAGCGTGGTAGATGACCTAGGGGATGGCAGGGGTTGCAGGATGATCTGGCAAAGCTTGAAACCTGGTCAGACACCTGGCAACTGGGCTTTAATGCCAAAAGTGCAAGGTGCTGCATTTTGGGATGAAGAACCCAAGGAGGAGTTACCAGCTAGGGGAGTGCAGCTAGCCCAGACAGAGGAGGAGAAGGATATGGGTGTGTCATTACAGGGTCAGTGAACAACTCGGCACAATGTAGGAAGGCAGCTGCAAAGGCCAACAAAATGCTGGGTTGTATTGAAAGGGTATATCTCGAGGAGGGAGGAGGTGATTCTGCCACTGTATAGGTCATTAGTTAGACCACACCTGGAGTACTGCGTGCAGTACTGGCGCCCAGATTCGAAGAGGACATAAGTTACTGGAGGGGGGTGGTGCAGAGCGACAAAGATGATCATGGGGCTGGGGGACTTATCATACGAGAGGAGGTTGAAGGAGTTGAACATGTACTCACTGGAGGAGAGGAGAGACAGGGTGACCTGATTGAAACCTTTAAATACATGAAAGGAATAAACAAGATGGGTACAGAGGGGCTGTTCAAAGTAAGGGAGGGGAGGGCCACCAGGGGCCATGATATGAGACTGGAGCGAGGAAGGTTCAGGAGGGAACTGAGGAGACACTTTTTTACAGAGAGGGTGGTGGCTGGGTGGAATGCGTTACCTGCTGAAGTGGTATGCAGTAGAACAGTGGACTGCTTCAAACGAGGATGGGACGGGACGAGGGGGGAGGGTTAATGAAGGGGAAGGGTGGAAGGGAGGGGCAGCTGCAGAATAAGGGGTGCTAGCTGCACATTCGAGCAGACTTGATAGACCTCTAGGCCTTTATCTGCTGGCAAATTTCTTATGTTCGCAAGTTTTAGGGGGTCGTTTCCCCCTCTGTTTACAGGGATAGACAAGAGTATCATCAGGCACTTGTGTCCTTCAGATAGTAGAAAAGGGGCATGCGCTGGAGTTCCTGCAGATGCCTGCAGACAACCCTCCTGTCCCTTCCACGCCGCTCTCATCCACAAGGAAATTCAGACCCTCCTGGGAAAATGGGCCATAGAACCCGTTCCCCCTTCCCAACAGGGGGAAGGGTACTATTCCCCCTTTTTCTTTGTCCCCAGGAAGACGGGGGAATCTCTGTCCCATCATAGACCTAAACCTCCTGAACAACTACATTGAGTATGAGGTTCAGAATGGTGAGCCTGCAGAGCCTCTTTCCCCATGCTTCATCAAGGAGATTGGCTTTGTTTCCTCAGTGCAGGATGCCTGCCTGTGTATCTTCGTACTCTTGGCCCACAGGATGTTCCTGCAATTCTCCTCCCAAGGGAAGCATTACCAGATCTTACTTTGGGGAGCTCTTGCAGCAGGTAATACCAACAGAACTAAGCTGCTCGGCGTTTGGACCCTACGGAAAATGTTTAGCTAGCAGTCTGTATCGGGGGACAGCCCCCACGTTTGCTCTGCCCCAGCGTCCGCTCTGGTATAAAGGGGGCAGTCCCCTTCCACCACCTCGGTTCTTTTCCCGCCGTCGACCCGCTAACATCGGCTCCATGATGCCTTTTTTCACATTTGACTGCCATTTTGCGCCTTGCGTAGTTACCATTCGTCACCTTTTTTTCTAATAGTTTTTTTCTCCATCTCCAGTGCATGTTTTCTTCATCTCCTCAGTGGCGGAAGTCGAAGTGCACATGCAGCAAGCAGATCCCGGCAATGGACGGCCACTCTGCCTGCCTGATCTGCATAGGCCCCAACCACCGTCTAGGCTGCCTGCACTGCCAGAAATTCAATAGCAAGACCTGCATACACCGCTTAAAGACACTCCTCCCATTCTAAAGGTAAAGGGTCTTCTTCTCAAGGGCGTTTGTCCGCCCAAGTATCCTTGGCACATAGGCCCCACAAGCAAACGCATGGGTCGGCGCCGGAGGGACAGGCATCTCTTTCGGGCAAGAAAACTGATACTGTCGCCCGAAAGTTCTCAAGGTCGTCCGACAAGCCCAAGGGGTTGGACGACGACTCCTGACGCCAGGAGGTCGTTGGATACCAAATGCCGCCTCCACACGAAGACAGGGTGACGTCAGGCTCAGAGGGTCGACAGACAGTGAGGCACTGCGACTCCACGTCAGAAATGGACCAGGTGCCGCCACCAAAAGAGCAGCTGCATGCCCCAGAAGACCAGGTGTCAGATCAAACTCCCAGTGCCCCAAAGGATCAGATAACCGGCTGCCCCCTCCTCCTCCTAAGGAGCTGGATGCCAGACTCCAAGGAGGCTCGGCACCGCTGGATAAGGCGCCATTAGCCCCAATGCTTGAGGCACCCATAGGCAAGGAGCCTCAGGACCCGACGGCACACAGAGCGCCACAGTGTCCGATGCCAGGCCCCTCAGATGCCCCTACCCCACTGCACCTACCACCAGTCGTCCCGCTGGCGGAAGTAGGGGCGCTCTTTAATGAGTGGTGGAACACTATCAAGGGGGACTTGCTGCCAAAGCCCAGAGAACTGTCTCCTGTTCAAGTACCACCCAGGGAGTCTTCGTCTGAGACCCTGGTGACGACCTCCGACGCCAGATCATCCGGCAGCAACGACCAGCGGTCACCATCTCCAAGTGACCGGAAGTAGGCACCCTTCGTCTGTTCCCTGTTACATGGGACGTCTGCACTCTTCTTCAGGGGAAAATGCAGGGGACTTCTCAGTCTGTTTGTCGGAGGATGAGCTACCCCTGCCCTCTTCGGTTCCAAGAACGGACTCCCTGTGATCACCCCTGGATGATTTGTCCTTCCTGGACATAATGAGACACATCCAGACCCTTAATCAATGGGATATGGAGAATGTCCCACCTGGCTAAATTACTTGGGGCAAACAACACAGAATTCTTGGTTGCGCCCCCCCACACCTCATCAAATCCTTCCAGGACATTACAAAGTTGCCTGGAAGTGCCCAGCTACAACAGTTGCTGTGCCCAGAAAAGCAGATCGACTCTGCAAATGCCCAAGGGAGAGCCACTCCTAAGTGAACAGCCGAAGGTGGACTCTGTGGTGCTCACAGCAGCACACGGCAGAGTGCAGCAGCTGAGGCACATGAGCGCTCATCCCCCAGATCCAGAAGGTCTGTTCTTCAGCCACCTGCACAGTCGGGTCACTGAATTTCTTAGCAAACATGGTCACGTACCAAAGATCTCTTTGGACTAAGGCTGTTGATTTGGTGAAAGCACAGCCAGACTCAGACGACAAGTCAGAGCTCCTGGCCATCATCCAGTCAGGCATGGACGTTAACAAATATGCTGAGGAGTTCCTGTGACTCCACAGACACGGCAGCCAGGGCGGTAGCAACTGGGGTATGCATGAGGAGACATGCTTGGTTGAGGGTCTCTGGTTTCCGCCTAGACTTGCAGGATGCCATATTGGATGCACCATTTCAAGGGTCTGTCCTCTTGGCACAGACACAGAAAAGCTCATAACAGGGCTACAGGATTCAGTCAAGGCGGTGTCTGACGTTCATCGAACGTACAGGTCAGAACCACCAGCAGCTCGGCGCCGTCTTTTTCACAAGAATCAAGGACAACATGGCAGACACCAACCGCAGAATAAAGCAAGATTTAAGAGAAGAGGCCCTCCCCTTGCTCCAGGTGCCATGGGCCCCAAAAGTGAAAAAATGGCTAGACCCCTTTGCTCACCCCCTCCACCACAGCAGGACTCCCCGCAAACCTCCCCTCCCCTAGCGGAGGTGCAAGGGGAGGCAGTAGGAGGGAGGTTTTTCCCTTTACCAATCAGAATGGTCCACCATCACCATAGACCAATGGGTTCTCCAGATAGTAGAAAGGTGGTACTCTCTGGAATTCACCCAGATTTCACTGGACAACCCACCCGTTCCCTCCCACTGCTCCCCCTCCCACACAACTCTTCTGCATGCAGCGATACAGGCATTGCTCGAAAAGAGAGCTATTCAGGAGGTACCCTGAGCTCAGAGAGGCAAAGGGTATTACTCCCACTTCTTCCTAGTCCCGAAGTAGACAAGGGACCTCCGTCCTATTCTGGATCTGAGCCAGCTGAACACCTTCATCAAATACAAAAGGTTCAGAATGGTGACATAAGTGAGCCTGCTACCCATGCGCCATCAAGGAGACTGGCTCTGCTCCGTGGACATGTAGGTTGCTTATATGCACATAAAGATCCTGCCATCACACAGGAAGTACCTTTTCTTCACCTTTCAAGGAGAGCACTACCAGTTCAGGGCACTTCAATTCGGCCTTTCATTGGCACCAAGGGTCTTTATCAAGTGCCTTGCAGTAGTGGCGGCAGCCCTCAGGAGGGGGGGGTCATTATGTTCACGCCTACCTGGATGATTTGCTTCTCACAGCTTCTTCAGAAGACCAGTTGACGTCAAACACTGGAGGAGACTTTCGGTGTGTTTCAAACTTTGGGCATCACTCTGTCTTTCCAAGTCATGCTTTTTTTGCTCAGTATTTACAAAGGAAGAGGGGGCCGTACCTAAAACAAACAGTAGAGACACTCTGGATACAGAAGTTGATACCAGCCCATTTACAGAAGAAAGGGTTCTGAAAGAACTCTTAAAACTGAAGGTGGACAAAGCAATGGGGCCTGATGGGATTCATCCCAGAATTCTAAAAGAACTAAGGGTAGAACTAGTGACACCACTGACTACCCTCTTTAACAAATCATGGGAGGATGGGGTGGTACCAAGGACTGGAGGAGGGCAGATGTGATTCCCTTCACAAAAGTGGGAGCAAGGCAGAAGCAGGAAACTACAGACCTGTTAGTTTAACCTCAGTGGTAGGGAAAATGATGGAATCACTTCTGAAGGAAAGAATGGTCGAGTATCTAGAGGCTAGAGGGGCACAGGACCCAAGGCAACATGGATTCACAGCGGGAAGGTCATGCCAGACAAATCTGATAGATTTCTTTGACTGGGTGACCAAAATAGTAGATCAGGGAGGGGCTGTGGTCTGTGGACATGGCCCACCTAGACTTTAGCAAGGCATTTGACACAGTCCCACACAAAAGATTAATATACAAGTTAGCCAGCCTGGGTAAAGAATTGGCTGGAGAATAGGACACAGAGACTAATAGTAAATGGAGTCCACTCTGAAGAAAGGGGGGTTACTAGTGGGGTACCGCAGGGTTCAGTATTAGGACCAGTCCTCTTTAATGTCTTTATAAGTGACATTGCAGAGGGACTGGAAGGAAAAGTATGTCTCTTTGCAGATGACACACAGGTCTGCAATAGAGCTGATGCACAAGGTGGGGTGGAAAGGATGAGAAGGGACTTAACAAGGTTAGAGGAATGGTCAAATGTATGGCAGCTTAGATTCAGTGCTAAGAAGTACAAGGTAATGCACCTGGGAAACAAAAACCCAGGGGAAGAGTACACAGTGGGGGGTGAGATACTAACAACAACAAAAATGGAAAGGGACCTGGGGGTAGTCATATTAGATGACCTAAAGGTGGGCAAACAATGCGAGAGGGCAGCAAGGAGGGCTGGGGGGATACTGGGATGCATAGGGAGAGGCATCACCAGTAGAAAACAGGAAGTTATCATCCCTCTGTACAGACTGCTGGCGAGACCCCATCTGGAGTACTGCATGCAGTTCTGGAGACCCAGTCTCCGTCAAAGACATAGACAGGATGGAAGCTGTCCAGAGGAGGGAACTAAAATGGTGCAGGGTCTGCACCAGAAGACATATGAAGAGAGACTTAAGGAGCTTAATATGTATAGCCTCGAGGAAAGGAAGGAGAGGGGGGACATGATAGAAACTTTGAAGTACCTCAAGGGAATCAACAAAGTCCAAGATGGTAGCATCTTTCAAAAAAAGGTGTGTGCAAGAACAAGAGGGCACAATTTGAAGATAGAGGGGGCGTTCAGAGGTAATTTTAGGAAGTATTTTTTCACAGAGAGGGTTGTGGATGCATGGAATGGCCTTCCGGAGGAGGTTGTGGAGTCAAAAACAGTGGTGGAATTCAAGCATGCATGGGACAGTCATAAGGCAATTCTAGGGGGTGGGGGTAGGAAGAAGTAAGCTGCTGGTTAACTAGGATCTGCAGCTTATCCATTAGGTAGGGAAATGGGCAGACTGGGTGGGCCAAGCGGTCCTTATCTGCCGTCAAATTCTATGTTTCTATGCCTGTGGCCTGCTCAGAGGCTACAGTACATCGGAGCAGTCCTGGACACAGTCCCAAGGGAAAGCCTTTCTTCTGAAGACTGAGCAGTCAGGCTATGGGAGGTTGCTCACAGGGTGATGGACTCTGATCAGATCTCAGCAAGGGTGGTTCTGCAGCTCCTGGGCCGTATGGCTGCTGCCATAGCCACAGGTGGTCTTGCTCGTTTGAACATGAGGGTCCTGCAGTGGAGCTTTAGAGTTCAGTGGGACCAAGGCATGGATGATCCCCATCAGCTGATTCGAGTCTACAGTGCGGTCCATCGGTCACTGGTTTGGTTGGTCACCCCAGCTCATCTGTGCAGAGGGGTTCACTTCCAACGTTCCAGTCCCCAACAGATTTTGATGACAGATGCCTTGGGACTGGGATGTGGAGCACAACTGGCATCTCACCAGACAAGGGGCTCCTGGAACGCCACGGAACAGTCTCTCCACATAAACATTATAGAGATGAGAGCCGTCCTGTATGCCTTACAAGCCCCTTCTGGTCCAGTCAAACAATACTCCAGTAGTCTTCCATCTCAACAAGCAAGGGGGCACTCATTCTTACCCCCTATGCAGAGAGGCAATGTGAGTATGGACCTGGGCAGCGGATCACAGCCTGGGTCTCGCAACACTCCATGCTCCAGGGATCCACAATGTCCTCGAAGACCGCCTAAGCCACTCTCGATCTCAAAGAGCTATGAATGGGAACTGCTGCAAGAGGGGTTTTAGATGACCTCCTTGGAAGGTGGGGTCGTCCAGAACTGGACCTCCTTGTGTCCCCACACCTCACCAAACTGCCCAATTTCTGCTCGCTAGATCCGGGGCTTAGTGTTTTTGGGTGAGACGAATTGTCCTGCTCTTGTACAGGGAGGTTTCTGTATGCCTTCCCTCCTCTTCAGAGGATACTGCTCAAGTTGCAGGCAGAAGATGCCCAAATTATCCTGGTCGCACCATTTTGGCCTCAACAGGTTTTGTTCCCACTGTTACAGCAGCTGGCATTGGAACAGTCTGTTCTAGGGACATGGATATGTTGTTCATCCACACTGTCTGGCAGGTATCCTTGCCGCTTTAAATCTTGCCGGAAGGTCTTCAAGCTGGCTCCTCCCACCCACCCGGGTGGTAAAACCCTCGGCTCCGCCCCATGACGCCAGATCTTCCTTACCCCTTGGAAACTCAGGTTCCCTCCTTAACGCTCTGCATATAAGACTGGTTCCTAAATCTTGATTTTCCGAATTTAAAAGTTTTTGCTTAAAAGACTTGGTCTTCTATCTCTCGCGGCTCAGTAGACAATCAAACTCCGTTTTGAAGAGTTGCCCTTGGCGGGCAGAATATGTCTCGGACGGATCCGAGACTCCACGCGGTGTGTGTACTGTTTAGGCCTTGAGCATGACCCGCAGGCTTGCGACCTGGTGCTCTTCCTTCTTCTCAGCCTACGTCTCTCAGACCGTGCTTCGTTTACAACTAGGGTGCCTGAAACGTTTCTCCGTAAAGTCAAAAGAGGCCTGGTTGGCGGTCTCTGTGGCTGGCTTGGCGGATCAGCTAGAGCAGATGATCGCCTCTAAGAGGAGGCGGCGGGCCGATCTTTCCTGGACCGCGCATTTATTCCGCCTCCTCCTGGTTCCTCTTACTCAGCTTCCTTTAAGGAGCTTTGTCTGTCCCTCTCCACTAGGGGAGAGGGACCAACGTCTGCTGGACCTTCTTCTCGGTCCAAGAAGAAAGACAAGGGTAAGTCTCTTCGTCGACGCTTTTGGGAGCGGGAAAGGTCCCTCTCCCAGAGTTGTCAGCCATCGACTTCGGTCGATCGTTTGGCTTCGGCCACTGGTCTCACGGTGTCCCCGTCAGGTCAGTTGACCGAGACTCCCGTCGACACAGTCGAGATCTTTCTCGACCCGTTGGACGGGTTGTCGACCCGGCAAAGCCACAATCCTCTCCCGGTTCCCCGGTGAAGTTGAGGATCCCGTGGGCTTGCCAGTGCCTCCGGTTCCGGAGCCCTTGGGTGTTCTCTGAGCCGGAGAGGGAGCCGGTTCCACCCGCCCCTCCCCGCACTCGCTCCCTGAAAAGCCGAGGTTCTGGTCTCGATTCTCACGGTCCAGCCGATCCGCCATCATAGGCGGTCTCGGTCTCGGCATCGCTGTAAGCGGCACCGCCGCTTGTCCCTTCCTCCTCCTCGGATGAGGGAGGCTTGACGCAAATTGCGCCGACGATACGAGGACCTCATGTGGCAATCTGTCCTTCTGACTGAACAAGCCTGCCGCCTTCCCGCCATTAAGTGGCTGTCACCGGAGCGGCCGAAACAACCTCCTGTTTTACCCGAGGAGCCTGTTATCAGGCCGGTTGTTCGGCCAAAACCAGCTGCAGGTGGAGGGTGGCTCAGGCTCGAGGCAGCTCTTTGCGGACTCTTCCGAGTCCGACGATTCCTCCTTTTTCTCCAAGCGAGTGGACTTGGAGTCCTCTGGAGGTCAGTCGCTGGACGACAGCCTAATGGTGTAACTTGCTGCAAGAGCTGTTCTTGAAGGTCTACTGTTACGGTAAGTTCTTGTGTAACTGTACTGTCTTCAAGAGGAGCTCTTGCAGCAGGTGGCTTTCCCACCCACCGGCCCCGGGGACTGATATTACAATTTTCTCTCTGGGGATAGGAGATCCTGCTCGGTTCTCCATCTGCTTTCAGCCGGGTCTCTGGCGGGAGAACTGAGGTGGTGCCGGGGAACCGCCCCCTTTATACTACGTCTGACATCAGGGCGGAGCCGACATCGGTGGCAGTCCCCTGCCATAGACTGCTAGCTAGAAATTTTCTATGGGGTCCTAACACCTGGCGGCTCAGTCCTAATGGTATTATCTGCTGCAAGAGCTCTTCTCGAAGATCTGCTGTTACGGTAAGTTTTCAGATAACTACTTTTCTGGGATACATAATTGTACTCCTGGTTTCTTAGAACAGAGTTTAATAATAGCCTACATGTTGCACCTCCTTGGTTTGACTTCCTAACAGTTTTGCCTAGCTGTAATTTATTACCTCACCCCATGGATCTCTAGAAAGAGCCCCTTTACTGTAGCTAATATGAGTGATTGCAGTAGCGGCATTAACACAGCGTAATCCATCCTCTGTTGATCTTCAGTTCCGTAAAGGTGGCGTTCTTGTGTCTTTTGGCTAGCAGCGGTTCCAGCTCCGAATCAGACAGCAGCTCTTTCTCCGGCAGTGACAGTCGTCTTGGAGGACGCAGGGGGTCACAGAAGGGACGTGGGCGAGGCGCACATATGGATCGTGGCCGAGGGAGGATGCAGAGAGGGAAAAGGTATGTTAGGACTAGTTTTTATGTAAAAATTGGCCTGTTTGCAGTCGAGAGCTGTTCAGTGCCACATTGTTAAACTAGAGTATCTGTTTGTTGTCAGAACAGGATTTTTTCCTGTTCAAGTTAATTGTTTGTAGGAGAAATCAGAGTGAAAAATGGAAAATGATGCAGAATGGATTGAGTTACCCTGGTATTGAGTTGTGAAACTTCTGTGCTGTAATTGGGGGAGTCTCCATATATGACCATGAGAACTTCGAGGATCTTTCTCATCAGGCTACACCTTTGGAACTATACCTGCATCAGCACTAGAACTGTATGGAAGGTTTTGCAAGCATCAGGGGCCACCCACAGCGATGTCATGTGCCAGCATCTACATAAAGCATGGGTGGCCCCTCTTCTCCTCAGTACTTCTCACGCCATGGATTCATCAGACCCATCGGAAATGCCGATAATGTCAGCTGTTTTTCCTAAAACATTCTTCATAAATCAGAATCACTTTCATAGTGATTTTTGGTGACCTGTATGCTGCCGAAGGAATGGTCGAAGCTTTGTCGGTGTTGCATCTGCAGAAAGAAGATCTGCAAGGATGATGCCCTTGAGTTATGTGTCTGCTGCCTAGGCCTGTCTCACAACATGAAAGCCTGTAAGATCTGCCAGGGTTTCAACATCACTACAGGGTGATGCAGGAAGGGGGCACTGGAAAAATTCTTCCTTCTGGAAACCTAAGCAGCATTGGAACAGCAGATCTTACTTCGAGAAACGGCTCTTGCAGCAGGTTACACCACTGGGTCTGAAGCACGCAGGCGCCAGGACCCCACAGAAATTTTCTAGCTAGCAGTATTCAGCGGGGACTGACTCCCAACGTCGGTCCCTCCCCCAACATCAGGCATAGTACATAAGGGAGCGGTCCCCCAGAATCCCCAGATTTTACTTCGAGTGGGAGCTCTTGCAGCAGGCTATAGCACTTAGGACTATGCCGCAGGCACTAGGACCCTCTGGTAAAAACTTCAGCCAGCAGTACACAGCAGGGACCGGCCCCGCCCCAACGTCGGTCCGGGTACAAAAGGGGGCGGACCCAGCTCCACCTCGGTTCTTTTCCTGCCGCGTCCCGCATGTGAACAAGAGAACAAGAGAAGAACAGATTCAGCTTGCCAGATCAGCAAGAATCTTCAATCAACCAACTTTTAAACCGTTTTTTTAGACTGTTTTTTCGTAAGTCACCGACGTCAGACCATTGTCTGACAACTCTTACAACCATTTTTTCGACGGTTTTTCGTAAGTTACCAACGTCAGGCTGTTGTCCGATGGTTTAGTGCAGTCCCAACGGATGTGTTCTCGGGCGTCGGCCTCGCCGGAAAATCTCAACAAGTGCGAATGTGGGAGGCAGATCCTGGCCAAGGATGGCCATCGCCGCTGTGTCTTCTGCCTAGGACCGGAACACGACACCGCAAACTGCTCCGCTTGCCAGGCCTTCACTAGCAGGACCCGCATTCGCCGCCTTAAGGCCCTGAAAGCCTTTCTCTTGGAGCAGAAGATGGATCTGCACTCCTCCAAGGGGAAACGCAAGGAGAAGAAACAGCACAGCAAAGATTGTAGTCGGTCCCGGCAACGGTCGTGGTCCCGTTCTCACTTGCGGCCCTCTCCAAAGAAGGTCCGTTCCTCGGGATCAGGAGAGTGCCCTAAATCGACTCGGGCCAAGGCCGGCCCTTCGGGGGAGAAGCCAGCTAAGCCTAAGGTAACCCCGCTAAGGGTCACCACGCAGCCCTTGGAGGTGCATGCTTCGGCACCACCTCCCAAGGCACCAGCGCCGCCTGCTAAAGGCACGCTACCGGAGCCCAAGGACTCTCCTGCGGCACCCTGTCGTCTGTATCTATACTGACGCCAGTTGAAGGGGCAAAGGGCGAGGGATTGGCTGTGGAAGAACCGACGTCCCCGTCGCCCATGTCCTCCTCCCCCCTGGGCTTCCAGGAGGGCTCTTCTTGGGGGCCGACGTCTGGATACTTTCTGCGAAAGCGGCAGATATTTTCATGAAGGACGAGTTACAGGAGCTGTTTTCCTTGATGGGGGCAGGTCCACAAGTGACCCCCCCGGCGCCGGCCCAGACACCGGTACCAGATCCAGCGGGTAAACCACAGCCAGGAGGTGAGCCTTCCCCGCGGAAGTCTCCGGAGCGCTAACTACACCTCCCTCTAGGGCTCGTTCCTGCACCCGGTCCGGGGACCACGAATGACGCTCTAGGGATTCTGGTGACCGTCGTCGGTCCAGGTCACGTTCTAGGAGTCTTTCTCGGTCCTCTAGGCGAGAATGCTCCTGATGTCGGTCCTCTGACCGACGTTGGACTCTGCTCCGTCGCCAGTCCAGGGACCGGAGTCGGTCTTCAGACCAACGTTGGTCCCCCAGCTACCGACGACAGCAGTAGTCTGGTCATAGGAAGAGATCAGACTATTCGAAATCCTGTAGTCGATCTCCCTCATCCTCGTCTTCCTCGTCTTCCTCTCTGTTTGTAGCACTCCCCGAGAGAGAAGGACCAGTCTCGCTCACCTCCAGACGATCCTACCTTTATGGACATCATGAGGCATATCCAGGCCTCCGAGCGGGAGACGGAGGACCTGGACCCGGAACGCCAGTGACTTGCGAAATACCTGAGGCAAAAGGAGCCTAAACCTTTGGTGGACACTTTCCAGGACCTCACCCGAACTACTTGGAAGCATCCAGCTTCAGTCCCAGCTGTCCCAAAGAAGTCGGATAGGCTGTACAAGGCCCCGAGGGCAGAAGCTTTCCTTGCTGAACACCCTCAGGTGGACTCTTCGGTGATCACGGTTGCCAATAAGTCCAGACAGCTGAAACACCTCAGCTCACAGCCTCCCGACCCGGAGTCTCGCTGTTTGGATCAGGTGGGCAAGAAGGTCTATTCTGCTTCCACCTGTTCCATACATTCCCTCAACTTCTTAACGCATATGATCCAGTACCAGAATGCGCTATGGGAAAAGGGACAAGAACTGTTGAAGGTCCTTCCAGATTCTGACCAGAGGAAAGAGCTCCTGGACATTCTGCAATTGGGCTCAGACGTAGGCTGTCATGTTCTGAGAGCCTCGTATGATACTGCAGATATGGCAGCCAGGGCAGCTGCTTCCGGGGTGTGCCTCTGACGCTATGCTTGGTTGAGAGTCTCTGGCTTTCACCAGGATCTGCAGGTCGGTATCAGGGATTTACCTTTCCAGGGTACCGTGCTCTTTGGGCACGAGACGGAAGCCTTGATTTCTAGTCTGCAAGAGTAGGTTAAGTCTATCTGGTTGGTCCGCCAGATGTACCATGGCGACCAGCGAAGACAACGAAAACTGCCTTTTCGTAAGCCCTCAGGTGGCCACTGTCATGCCCATGGAAACCAGCATGGGCAGAGAGGCGGCTTTCGTAGGAGGTCCGGTAACCAGCAGTCTGGTGGAGCTCCTACCCATGGGCCCAAGTCCTCCCAGGCCTCTCTGCCCACACCTGGTTCGGCCCAATGACTCCCTTCCACCCCCCGCAGGAAGACCCAGGGGAGCCGGTTGGGGGCTGCTTCTCCCTTCACTTCGAAGGGTGGAAGTCAATTACTGCGGACCAATGGGTCTTAGACATTATCAGGATGGGACACGTGCTGGAGTTCACGGAGTTTCCCCCGAATACTCCACCAAAGCTTTCCCGTTATCCTTCTTCTCACATCCCACTAATAGGAGAGATTCAGACCCTGTTGCAAAAAAGGGCAATAGAGTTAATCTTACTTCGAGATATAGCTCTTGCAGCAGGTTACACCATTAGGACCGAAGCTGGCAGGCGCCAGGACCCCACGAAATTTTCTAGCTAGCAGTCTTCAGCAGGGACTGCCTCCGACGTCGGTACCGCCCCTGACGTCAGGCACAGTACATAAGGAGGCGGTCCCCCAGAATACTCCGTTCTTTTCCCACTGTTGACTCACCAGCATTGGCGTCTCGGTCTTCTTTTGTAGCGTGCGACGACCATAAGAACTACGACGATTTTCGTTTGTGTCTTCGAATTCTGAACAGCTAATGTCCTTTCCAACCACTTTTTTAGAGGATCACCATACGAAGTGCGCCTGCGGCAAACACATCCCCTTCAAGGATCCACATTCGGCCTGTGTGCGCTGCCTAGGCTCCGACCACGACACCAAGGCCTGCTTCTTCTGCCAGGACTTTAACAGTTGCACCAGGATCCGCCACCAGAAGGCACTTCAAGCGTTTCTCCTGGAAGAGAAACTCAAAAGCATGGACAACGAACCTTCATCCCGGGGAGAGCCTTTGAGCAAAACCTACAAGCACTGGGAAAAGGAAAGTTCCAGGTCTCCTGTGAGGGCCTCGGACTCCCAAAGCTCCAGCTCAAAATCGGACCGCTCTCCTTCCAGGGCTCGGTCGCAGCCTCTCCAGGTCAGGTCATCCAGCGGTTCCTCCTTTCTTCAGCCTCTGAAGACTTTGAGGCCCTCTGCCTCCTCTACTCCTTCCAAGGCCTCGTCGAAGTCGGGAGAGTGCCATAAATCTTACTCGCGTTGCCAGGACTCTGACGCCAGGTCAGTCTCCCAGCCACCCTGAAGTTCGGATCCGGCGCCCCGTAAAGCCAAGGACCTGACGTCCCTTAAATGGAGGTCAGACCCGATGTCAGCCCAACCGACGTCTACCAAACATCACCGGTGCTCCAAGGAGCTGACGACACCCAGACACCCATCGCCAGCTAGGCGTTTGCCTTCCGAAGACATCCGCCAGGGGACCAACGTCGGCTACCCCAGAGAAGAGGACCGCACCCCCGTCGGCGGAGGATGCCACACAGCCCGAGGACCAGGCAGGCGACACCGGAGATGCCGGGCTCCCAAGGGAACCTTCCCCGGAGTAGGAGACCCCTGGGGACCCGGCGCCAAGCCCGTTGTCTGGTATGAATCTGCCAGAGGTAAAAGAGCTTTTTACCTTCTGGTGGGACACCATCAAAAAGGATGTGGTCCCCGCACGTCCTCCTCCTACTCCGCCTCCACCTACGCCTTCACCGCCTACGCCCCCTTCTCCACCCAGAGGGTCTGTAGGACGACCTCCATCCCCCAAGGAGCAGACGCCACCTCCGAGGGGTAGATCTTCAGAAAGGAGAAGGCCTCCCTCCAAATCCCCCTCGGGATCACCCAGCCACAGGAGACCCAGATGACGCTGGTACACTCCGGGGGAGGATTCCAGGTCGGAAACTTTGGAGTGTTCCAGATCACCTTCTCCTCTCAGCATTCCCTCTCCTGACCCACACGACCTACCCAGGTCTCCTCCAGATGATCCCTCCTTTGCTGAGATCGTGAGGCACATCCAGGAGAACATGGGGTGGGATGCTGAGGAGCTTGACCATGAGCGACAACGCCTTGCCCGCTACCTTCGGGAAAAAGACCCGAAGCCTGTGGTATTGCCGCCCTTGGTGGATACCTTTGCGGACGTCACCAAGGTCGCCTGGAAACGTCCACACTCTACTCCAGCAGTGCCAAAGAAGGCTGACCACCTATGCAAGGCCCCTAGGGAGGACCAGTATTTGGCGAACCATCCTCTGGCTGATTCCCTGGTCATCACTGCTTCGCATGACCAGTCTCGGAGACCTCAGCATTTGAGCACCCAGCCACCGGACCAGGAATCCAAGCAATTGGATGTCCTCGGAAGGCACACGTGCGCGGCTGCGGCTTGCACCATCAGGTCACTGAACTATCTGACCCACATGGTTCAGTTCCAGAACGCCCTGTGGGAACAGGGTCAGGACCTGGTCGAGAAGATGCCTGATGGCGATCACAAGGAGGAGCTCTTGAACCTTCTCCACATGGGTGCAGATGTGGGGACCAAAGTGCTCAGAGCCACGTATGATTCTGCGGACTCTTCAGCGTGAGCTGCAGCCTCAGGCATCTGTCTCCGGAGACTCTCTTGGCTCCGTGTCTCCGGATTTACCCCGGACGTCCAGAAAAACATCCTAAACGTCACTTATAATGGCGAGGTCCTGTTTGTTGAAGCCTCTGAGAGTGATCACCAAACTCCAGGACGCAGGGAAGGCAGTCCGATCTGTACAAGCTATGTACAGCTCTCGGCCTAGTTCCTGTCGTAGGAACCAGAGCCGCTCATGCTGCTGGCTACAAAGGCAACAGCAACGTTCCGGTCAGCAGCAGAGGGGCACTTTCACACGCAAGTCCCAGGCCAGGTCATCCCCAGGCAGAGGTCAACGATTTTCAAAGTCAGCCCAGCCTGCCACAGCATGACTCCTTCCCGGCCCCGCCCCTTCCGAGGATCAACAGGAAAAGAAAGTCGGGGGTTGCATCGCACGCCACCATCGAGGGTGGCAATCGATCACCACCAACAGGTGGGTTCTGCAGTTGGTCAAAAAAGGCCATTATATAGAGTTTGTAGGCAGCCCACCTACAAGACCTGCGGCGGCTCGGCGCCTGCGGTTCCTCGCCGCCTCAGCACTCGGGGCCTCTGTGACTTCCTTTGTCTTGTTTCCTCCTTCCTCTTCTGGCTTTCATCCCTTTCCTGTCCATACAGTCCCTCCTGGACTGTCAGGAGATGACGTTGAGCCTGACCCAGACCTTCGGCTGGGCGATGAGGTGGACCAAGCAGGATCTTTTACTGCTGCAGAGCCTGTGGTCGAGGACCTGTCATTTAAGTCTCTGCTGAAGAATATGATTTCCACACTTTCTCTCCAGACTACAGACATCGATCCTGGGAAATTAAGATTCCAATACCTTCACGCCTCGGAGATCCCTACGGATTTGATTCCTCCGATTCAGCCTTCCTTCGAGACGCTGTCTCAAATGGTATGGAATAATCCTGCTCTCTCTTCATCGGTGGCTAAATCAATTAATAGAAAATATTCAGCCCCCAAGGATCGTCCCATTTTGGCATCTCAAGCCTTTGCGGATCCTATTGTAGTCCTGGCAGAGAATAAGATCGTCCTTCCTCAAACCACTACAGCTCGACCTATTAACAAGGAATCTCTTAAGATAGACACCTTAGGTAAGAGAGTCTTTGCTGCTTCTACCCTAAGTATGCGTATTGCCAGTTACCAAGGCTATTTTTCTCAGTACGAGTATATCCTGTGGCACTCTCTCAAGCAAATGGTTGAAGCTCTTCCGGAGTCTGATTCAAAACCAGAGCTTCTTCAAACCATTACCAGGGTATTGAATCTAACAACCAACAGGTTAAAGCAGCCATGGACGCTTTCGACTCTGCTTCCCATTCAGCAGCTGCTGGTATTTGCACCTGCCGCCATTCCTGGCTGCGCACTTCAGGCTTCACCAATGATGCGCAACAACAGGTAATGGCATTGCCCTTTGATGGTGCATATCTTTTTGGTCCTCAGGTCAAGCAAGCTCTAGAAGCTACACAAAAGACTAGGTCAGCCATTAAGTTGGCTAGACCCCCTCCTGCCCCTTCTCGAGGGCATGCCAGTAAACGTCAGTTCTAGGGACATGGATATGTTGTTCATCCACACTGTCTGGCAGGTATCCTTGCCGCTTTAAATCTTGCCAGAAGGTCTTCAAGCTGACTCCTCCCACCCACCCGGGTGGTAAAACTCTCGACTCCGCCCCATGGCGTCAGATCTTCCTTACCGCTTGAGCTCAGGTTCCTCCTAACGCTCTGCATATAAGACTGGTTCCTAATTTTCTGGTTTTGCGAATTTAAAAGTTTTTCGCTAAAATAGACTGGTCTTCATCCCTCCAGCGATGGACAAATCGACCCCGGTTTCCTGAGATGCCCCTTGCGGGCAGAAGATGTCTCGGACGGATCCGCACTCCACGCGTCTACTGTTAGGCCTTGAGCACCCACCCGCAGGCTTGCGACCTGTGCTCTTCCTTCTCGGCCACGCCCCGAAGACTGCCATGCCGACAGCTGGGGCGCCCCGAGAAACGTTATCCTCCGTGAAGTCAAAGAGGCCCGGTCGGCGGTTTCCGCAGCAGCGGCTCAGGCGGATCAGCTCGACAGATGATCGCCTCGAAGAGGAGGTAGAGCGGTCCGCTTTACCGACGCTGCATTTGTCCCGCTCTCTCTGGGTGCCTCTTATTCAGCTTCCTTTAAGGAGCTTTGTCTGACCCTTTCTACTAAAGGAGAGGGACCAACTTCTGCTGGACCTTTTTCTCGGTCCAAAAAGAAAGACAAGGGTAAGTCCCTCCGTCGATGCTCTTGGGAGCAGGAAAGATCCCTCTCCCCGAGTTGTCGGCCGTTGACTTCGGTCGACCGCTCGGCTTCGGCCACTGATCTCACGTTGTCCCCGTCAGGCCAGTTGACCGAGACTCCTGTCGACGCGGTCGAGATTTTTCTCGACCCGTTGGACGGGTTGCCGACAGGAGAAGCCGAGAATCCTCTCTCCCCGGTTCCCCCGGTTGGAGTTGAGGACCCCGTGGGCTTGTCAGTGCCTCCGGTTCCAGAGCCTTCGAGTGAACCCTCCGAACCGAGGGAAGTGCCGGTTCCCCATGACACCTCCCCTCACCGTCCTCGGGAAAGCCGAGGTTCTCGGTCTCGGACTTCTTCGTGGTCCAGCCGATCCCGCGTCATAGGCGGTCTCGGCACGCGGCAGCGCGGCCGCGTCCTCGCCCCTCTTCCTCGGATGAGGGAAGACTTCAACGTGTTACGTCAGACAATACGAGGATTCCTATGGCAACAGCCCTCTTGACTGGGACCAAGCGCACGCCTGGCCGCCTTGCCATTAGGTGGCTGTCACTAGGCTGGGTCAAACAACCCCTCGACTACCTGAGGAGCCTGTTCCTAGGCCCGTTGTTTGGCCAAACCAGTTGCTCCACTGATTCCGGTGGAACCTCCACCCCACAGCCGTTATTTGGGGTCTACCAAAATTCCTCGGTTGGCTCAGGGACTGCCCCATAGGCTGTCTGTCACCCTCACTCCCGATCGGCCTCGTGCAGGTGGAGGGTGGTCCAGGTCCAGGCAGCTCTTCGAGGACTCTTCTGAGTCCGACGGCGATTCCTCCCTTTCTCCAGGCGAATGGACTTGGAGTCCCCAGGAGGACAGTCGGTGGCGATAGCCCTTCGTCCCACTTAGGATTGCTTCGCTCATCTCGGAGTTCACCGACAGAAGCCTCAACCCGCCTCTAGTGGGGCCAGGTATCCCCTGCTGAGATTCTGGACCGAGGATTCCCTATGGAGGCCTTTCGGTGGCAAGGCCATAGTGGGCCCGGCCTTGGAGCTCTGGCAGCGCCTCGCTTCCTGCCTCGCGCCTGCCAGGATGGCCAGGAAGTATGCGGTCCCTACCGTTCTTTGTTCAGTTTTTGGAACACCGCCGAGGGGTTAGTTACCGACAGCATTTCTCGCGTGCTAGGAACGCTTAGGACGTGGACAAACCCCGAAAGGAGTCCAAGAAATTGACTATGCCGGGCGAAAAGTCTACGCCAGGTTCCTCCTCGGCCTTCGCAGGCCAGTTCGCCGTCCCCATGGCACATTTCTCTATGCCCTGTTGGGCTCCCTGACGAGGTTTGTCCTCATCTTCCCGTGGACCTGCGCAGACCACGGTTAGGCAGGTGCAGGACCAGGGCAGGGCAGTGGCCAAACAGCAGCTTCAGACTGCTCTGACATCGGGGCTTGTGCCAGGTCTGTGGCGGCCGCAGTGGCTATAAGGCCGCCGGGCTTGGCTGAGGATATCCACCTTCACTGGATACCCAGCAAAGTTGGCGGATGTCCCTTCTTGTGGACCGGACCTCTTCTGCCTGGGGTGGAAGGTCACCTTCAGAGGATCGAGAAATCTAATGCTGCCTTGGACTCTGTCTCATCCGCTAGAAGAACAAAGGCCTGCAAACTACAGCCTAAGTCTTTCGTCCTCTCGCGCCTGCACGTCCGGGCCCAGCAGCCAGGGCTAGCAGGCTCGAGCTTGGCATCCCAAACCTAAGCCCGGGACTTCCAACAGGAAGCAGGGAGGTGAAGGCCCAGAGAGGTCGTCGGCTGTCCCTCCTCCAAGTTTGCCCAGTGACGGGTTGAGGGGTGTCGCCTCCCCCCCGCACCTCACCCCAGGTTCCCCTGTAGGGAGGCGGCTCCGTCACTTCCTTTTCCGCCTGGTCCATGTGTTACCACGGACAGGTGGGTGTTGAGAGTGGTGGGAAAGGCCTGACCTTGAATTCGAATGAGGCCCCCGCCTCAGAGCTGCCTCCCACTGGGGCATCAGGGTCGAGAGCTCACTGTCGCTCATCGAGCCGACATCGCCTCCTCCTCCAGAAGGAGGTGATCAGGAGGAGACCTCTCCCAGACCCAGGGTTTGTGTCCAGGTACTTCCTGGTTCTGAACGGATGGGGGCTGGCTTCATTCTCATTCCACACGACCTAAACAAGTTTCTAAGGTCTCGAACCTTCAGGATGGTCACTGGCTCAGATAATACCATCCTTGAACTCGCGTGTGGTTCTGCTCTCTGACCTGCAGGACGTGTTCTTCACGTCCCTATCCGTCCGTCACATCAGAGATTCCTTCAGCCGAGCTGGAGGGATCCCTTTAGTTCCGGCCATGCCCTTCGCCTGTCTCCAGCTCCCAGGGTCTTCTACCAAATGCATTGCAGTGGTGACAGGCATTCCTCATGGCCGAGGGGTCCGGGTGGTACCCTTACCTGGACGACTGGTTGATAGCAGCCTCCAGAGACAGGAGGTGGAGCGTCCAGAGATCTGACCCACCCTGGTTTGGTTTCTCGTTGGCCTTCTCATCAACGAGGCCAAGTCGGAACTCGAGCCAAGCAGGATTCTTTTTCATCGGGCAGAGCTCTCGACTGTCTCGAGCCAGAGCACGGCCCCGCCAGGGGCCGAGGTTCTTTCCTCCTTTGCCCAGTCATTTCTGGTTGGGCAATTGCGCTCTGCCCGGGACTTCCTGCAGCCCTGGGTCTTCATAGCTGCCTGTACCAGCGTGGTCCGCTAGTTCACGGCACATGCGCCCTCTTCAGTGGGACTGGCTAGCCAGTGGTCACAACGCCGCGATCCACTTGGACCAGCTAGTGACGGTGACCCTGGGATGTGGAACGCCTCCCGGTGGTGGACCGTTCCAGTTCATCTGCAGGAGGGCATCCCATTTGTCCGCCCCGAGCCGACGGGTCTCTGTTTCACCGATGCTCTCTGATGGGTTGGGGTGCCCATCTGGGGGAACACCGGGCGCACGGCCTCTGGTCCCGCAGGAGTCCCATGCTATCAACCTGCTGGAGTTTCCAGCGGTCGCCTAGCTCTCACCACCTTTGCTCCGTTTCTCGGGGTCAAGTGGTCCAGTTCTAGACGGACAATACCACGCACTATGTACTATCTAAACCGCCAGGGCGGGACGCGCCCATGCTTCTATGCAAGGAAGCTCTTCGCATTTGGCTTCATTGTGACGCAGCCTGGAGGACGGATCTCCTGGAAGGCCCGTGGCAGAGCCTCAACACCCTGGCCGATGCCTCAAGCCGATAGGGCTGCGTCCAACTAGTGGTCTCTCCTGCTGGAGGTAGTACAAGATCTGTTTCTCCCATTGGGCACCCTGAGGTGGACCTGTTTGCCTCCAGGAAGAATGCGAAGCTGAGTCTGTTCCAGTGCCCGCCTCGAAAGGGCTCGCTGCAGGGATGCCTCGAGGTCGTGGACACTGGCTCTCTACGCCTTTCCCCATTTCCCTTGATACACAAGGTGCTTCTCAAAGCAAGGAGGGACAAGGCGCAGGTGATTCTGATAGCCCCAGACTGGCCCGGCAGTTCTGTACCCAGATCTCCTCAGCCTCAGCTCCAGGCTCCCCGAGGCAGCTTCCAGCTCGCGGACCTGCTCTCAGTCAATCAGGGAAGGTGCCCATCCGACCTTCAATCCCTGCACCTGACGGCCTGGTCTCTGAGCTGCCAGAGTTCCAGGCCTTGGGCCCTTCCGACGAGGTCCTCAATGTAGTTGAAGCTTCCCTGTAAGAGTCGACTAGAATCTATGCCTTCAAATGGAAGAGGTTTTCCATTTGTGTCAGGGCAAGGGCTTGGACCCTTCTTCCTGTTCCTTGAAAAGTATCTTGACTATTTATGGTCCCTTTCTCGGCAAGGGCTTAGGTCGGCGACCCTGAGGTGCACCTGGCAGTCATCTCTGCCATCGGGGGCTGGGCGGGAGCAGTTGGTGGCGAGGAGAAGGTGGTCTGGCTTTTCAGGCCTTGATCACATTTCCTCCGGTGCGTAGAACCTCCACCTCCATGGGATCTTACTGCTGGTGCTGGCAAAGCTCATGGGCAAACCAATCGAACCAGTGCACAGGTGTGAACTCTCTCACCTGTCGTGGGGAAGACCGTTCTTGGTGGCTATCCACGTCAGCCAGAAGGATGGGAGAGTTCCAGGCGCCTGCATCGAGTCTCCTTACTGGTCTTCCACAGGACAGGTTGTCCCAAGCGCCCCACCCGTAAAATTCCTTCCATGTGGTGTCGGAGTTTCACTCAGAACTAGGTGTTGACTCTGCGGGTGTTCTCACCCCAATCACACCTGGAGGTCGAATACAGGCTCCATACTTTGACCTCTAGAGGGCCGCTTATTATCAGGAGCGCACGGCTGAAATTGGGAGAGGTTCGCCAGCTGTTTGTCACCCACGCTGAAGCCGCACCTGGCAGACCTGCAGCAAGCGGACGATAGGCAGGTGGGTCACCTCGCATAGATCTCTGCTATAAGTTGGCGGGCATGGAGCCCCAGAGGATAAGAGCTCATTCTACCCGTCATACTGCTGCATCGGTGGCTGCTTCCAGGGACGCCCCTATTCAGGAAGTCTGCAGGGCTGCCATGCGGAAGTCAGCACACCTCTTCACCCATTACCACATCGACCTTGAGTCACGCCGGGATGCTGGTTTTGAGGCCCTCGCTCTCCAGTCTTATTCCTAAGTAGGGGATGTGCGCCTGCCTCCTCCTCCCGGAGAACTGCTAGAGTCTGCCAGACAGTGTGGATGAACAACATATCCATGTCCTTTAGTATAGGTTTCACTTGACACAGGAGTTTAGGTAGGTGTTGTTCATCCACACGACCCACCTGACCTCCCCGGCCTGGATGCACAACCTGAGCTTCCAGCGCCAGATCTAGCGTCATGAGGCGGAGCCGAAGTTTTACCACCGGGTGGTGGGAGGAGCCAGCTTGAAGACCTTCCGCAAAGATTTAAAGCGGCAAGGATACCTGCCAGACAGTGTGATGAACAACATATACTATTCCTAGAACTCCTGTTACAGGTGAGTAACCTGTATTTTCATAATCTGCCAGTCCTTTCGAGGCAGAGGAAGTTTCATAAGAACCAACCTGCCCAACTCAAAAGAAGTGCAAGAATAGAAAGCGCAGTGCCCAAAGCGCCCAGCGCCACCTTATGAATTGTTGGCTCAAGTCCCACCTCAACTGCCTGAGGTGGACTTCTTTCTCTCTGGTGGAGGTCGGTTGATGCACTTCTACAGCTAGTGGAAGTCCATAACCTCAGACAATGGGTGTCTTCGATAATCCGCGAGGGGTTCTCACTCAATCTTGTGGAAACCCCTCCGGATCGCTCCTCCCAAACGGCAGCCCAGGCTGTCTTCCTTCAGTCAGACCTTCTCTTGCCGAGATTCAGGGCCTTCTAAACAACAGGGCAGTAGAACTTAGTGCCGCTGCATCAACGTTAACATTGGCTTCCACTCATTACTTTCTGGTTTCCGAAGCAGTCTGGGGAATGCTCCCATTCTAGATCTCATAGTTAGAACAAATTTCTCCTGAGGAGAAATTGCAAAATGTTTTCTCTAGGAACCCTGTTACCCTTTGTTCATCAGCACAACTGGCTGAGCCTCCCTAGACATGCAGGATGCTTACTGTTATTCCCATTCACCCGAGGCATCACAAATTCCTGAGGTTGCAGGTCATTTGGGACAACATTATCAGTTCAGAGTCCTGCCTTTGGGCTATCCTCGCGCCGCAGTTTTACAGTGTTTTGCAGTTCTCGCAGCGCACCTGAGAAACCTCGTGAGTACAGGTGTTCCCTTATCTGACGATTATTTGTAGCAAGTCCTTCCAGGCAAGGGGACTCCTGGATGCCGTAGAGACGGCCTCTCGCCCCTCACGTCCATAGGGAGTCCTGCTAAACCTCAAGAAATCGTAGCTGCAGCCCTCCCAGGAGGTCCTTTTCGCAGGGACCCTTCTGGACACATCCCAGCGAAGGCTCTTTCTTCCAGAGGACAGAAGGAACGTCATCCTTCAGATGGCCCGTTACATCGGAGAAGGCAGTCGGGGGTTTCAGCTCAATGCAGCGGATGCTGGGCCCCATGGCATCCCTCAGTGTTCACTGTACCTCTGGCCCGCCTGCACATGAGAACCACCCAGTGGATGCTCAGTACCAGTGGTCTCCAACCACTCACCCAGATCCTATGTCATCAAGGTGACAGAACCCTTAAAGAGGTCTTTCACCTGGTGGTCTCAAGAGGACAATCTCCTGCAAGGATACACCTTTGCCCCTCTGGACCATCGGATACTCCATTACCACAGACGCCTCACTAATGGGGTGAGGAGCTCACTGTCAGGCTCTCCACACTCAGGGTGTGTGGACTCAGCTAGCGGAGTCCCAGCTCTCACATAAATGTCCTAGAATGAGAGTCAGTCTTTATGCGGTCCGAGCTTGAAGGACATTCTCTGTCACAAGAATATTCTCCTCCAAACGGACAACAAAGCAGTGATGTATTACATCAACAAGCAGGGCGGTGCTCATTCTTACCCCTTATGCAGAGAAGCGTGCGAGGGTCTGAATGGTGCTTGGGCACAAGGCTCTAATTCAAGCAATCTACCTGCCAGGTGTACAGAACCACTTCTGCAGACCGTCTCAGCGGAACAGAGACAGATCCTCCACGAGTGGTCTCGACCAATCCATAGTTCAGTCACTATTCAAGAGTGGGAACCCGACCTGGACCTTTTTGTCCCCACCTGTGTGCAAAACTGCCTCTCTTCTGCTCCGAAAAATCCAGGGCCTGGCATTTTCTGTCAGGATCGTTCAGGCTGCAGTGGACAAAGCTGCTTTCTTCCTACTTTCTTCCTCTAATTCAGAGAGTACTCCTCGTTGAGTCTCAGGGAGACAAGATGATTCTCATTGGTTCTTTGGCCTCGACAACTGTGGTTTTACTTCTCAACAGTATGTTGGCAGTTCCTCCGAGACCACTTTCCCTGCAGATGAACCTTTTAACTCAGGGACCGGTGGTCCATCCCAATCTGAGATCTCTTCACCTTCACGCTTTTGGCCCTGAAGAGGTAGAAGTAACTGGTTCCAATGTCTCTAAGAGTTTCTGATATCCTTCTGCTGAGCGGAAGCCAGCCACTTGGAAAACTTACACGTGCTAAGTGTAAGTTGCTTTTCGTTCTGGTGTGCAAAGTCCTCTTTGAATCCATTTCTGCCCTCCAGATAAGTTTTAGAGTACCTTTTTGGACCTCTCATCCAGGTCTCCAGCATCAGCAGTTAAAGTTCACCTTAGCGCCATTTCATGTATCATGAGCCGCTTTTTCCCTTTCTGGCTCAGTTACCTATGGTTAAGAGATTTCTTAAGGGCATTCTGCACACCAGACCTCCTACAAGACGTCCAGTTGCAGCCTGGGACATTAATCTTGTGCTAGACATGCTCGCTCGGAAACCTTTCGTGCCTCTAGCTACCTGTGAACTAAAGATCTTACTTCGAGATACAGCTCTTGCAGCAGGTAACACCATTAGGACTGAAGCCGGCAGGCGTCAGGACCCCACGGAAAAAAATTCTAGTTAGTTATCTTCATTGGGACCACCCCCGACGCCGGTTCTTACTCCGATCATTGTATGCACATATGGGCGGTCCCACCAGAATCCCCAGTTTTCCCCGGGCCGACTTGCATGCCCCGACCGGTCTTAGTCTAGCTACGACGCTGCGTTGCTGAACTTTCCTACGGAATTTACCTCTTCCTAATATTTCTTCGCTGATGTCCTCTCTCGACCTCGGGCATACATCAAGTGTGCTTGCGGGAAGCAGATCCCTTTAAGGACCCCCACACAGCTCATGTCTCGGTGCCTGGGCCCAGAGCTTTATACCCAGGCTCTGTCCCTCTGGCAGTATTTAATAGCTTCCACGAGGATCCGGGTACAGAAGGCTCTTGTTTATGCTCCTGCTAGAAGAAAATTGAGAGCTATGTCTCTAATGGGGAATCTTGAAATCCCACAAGCACGCCTGGAAGTAAGAGAAGGGAGAAGGACCCTTCCAGGTCTCCAACTCGGGCTCGAGTCCCGCAGCTTCGGGTCAAGTCAGACCGTCTCCATCCAGGGCCTCTTCTCTCCCTGCTGCGGTTCCAGTTTCGCTTCTTCTCAGTCCCCTCCCGGGCCAGGCTTGGCCGCCCCTCCGCCCCAGGGCTCTCGGCAGGTCCAGGAGCGCCACCACCACCACCACAAGTCGGCCTCCCGCCCGTCGGCACCAACGTCCGGGTCCTCTTCAGTTCCGGCCCCGGAACTTTAGAACTTACCTCTGAAGAGGCCGGGTAGACCCGACGCCTCGGCTCGACCTCCATCACCGCCTATTACCCTCCTCTCAGCCATCGCCGTGAGGACCGCCGCCGCTGAGCCACATCGGACGCCGCTGGGGGACCACGGTTCGCCACGCCTGAGAAAGGACTTGTGCTCCCACCGCTTGTCGCAGGAGTCGCTAACGGAGGAAGATCTGACTCGTGCCTGAGGACCAGACGGGCGACCCCGGCCTCATGCAGTCTCCCAGGCTCCCTCGCTGCCTCGAGGTCTCTGTGGAGCCGGTGACCCGGCGACCGCCCCGGCGCCTGGGCTGGCTGGGATTGTCTTTAGCGGATGTGAAGGATCTCTTCACATACTGGTGGACACCATCAAGAAAGGACGTGGCGCCACTGCTTCTTCCTCTCTCCTCCTCCTCCTCCTCCTCCTCCGGCCCCCTTCGCCTGCAGGGTCGGTTAGTCGCTCAACTCTCCCCAGGAGTCCAGATCTCCCCGGGTTCGATCAACAGGAGACCGCTGTCTTTCTGTCTACCCAGCTCGAGAGATTCAGGACGCTGACGTCGCTGCTGACGGAGGACACGGGATCAGCTATCTACTTCTAGATCTCATCTCCAATCTCCATCCTCTCCCGACCCACGGACGCCACGTCTCCTTTCCGATGACTGCTCATGATATCATGCGCCATATCCAGAGAATATGGGGTGATGCGGAAGTTAGACTCAAAGGTTACGCTTGCCAAGTACCGGCAGAAGGACCTCAAGTTTGTGGTGGTGCCACCCTTGGGACACATTTGTGATCGCCAAGGCTGCGTGGAAGGCCCATTCGTTATCGTGGTGTCAAGAAAGCTGACTGTCATACAAGGCCCTTATGAGGACCAGTATTTGACGATCAACCTGTGGCCGTCTTCTGGTCATACAGCCTCACATGACCGTCACAGAGGTCGCAGTATTTGAGCACCCTTCCACCGGATCCAGAATCCAAGCAATTGACCTCTGTGGCGACGATGTTTCCTACCTGCGCCATCAGATCCTTAAATTACTTGACCCATATGGTTCAGTTTCGAATCGCCCAGGGAATAGGGTCTGAGTAGCTGAGAAACTAAGGTGAGCCGAGGAGGAGATGCCCAGCTCCTCCGCCGGGTTCAGACGTGACCTGGTGTTTAGAGCTGCACGATTCCTCGCGACTCATTTCCACCCGAGCAGAAGCCTGGCGCTATTGGCCTCCTCGGAGACACTCCTGGCTTGTCTCCAGCCACCCGGACGCCCAGAATATTATGGACGCCTTCGAGGAGATGTTTATTTGGAACTTTCGAGAAGATTATTAATGGAAGTAGTAATGGCGCGGTCCCCAGAATCCCTAGATTTTACTCGAGTGGGAGCCTGCAGCAGGCTATAGCACTTAGGGACTATGCCGCAGGCACTAGGACCCTCTGGTAAAAACTTCAGCCAGCAGTATACAGCAGGACCGCCCCGCCCCAACGCCGGGTCCGGTACAAAAGGGCGGACCCAGCTCCACCTCGGTTCTTTTCCTGTTGCATCCGCATGTGAACAAGAGAACAAGAGAAGAACAGATTCAGCTTGCCAGATCAGCAAGGATCTTCAATCAACCAACTTTTAAACCGCTTTTTTAGACTGTTTTTTCAGAAAGTCACCTACGTCAGACCATTGTCTGACAACTCTTACAACCATTTTTTCGTCGGTTTTTCGTAGTTACCAACGTCAGGCTGTTGTCCGATGGTTTAGTGCAGTCCCAACGGATGTGTTCTCGGCGCGGCCTCGGCCGGAAAATCTCAACAAGTGCGAATGTGGAGGCAGATCCTGCCAAGGATGGCCATGCCGCTGTGCTTCTGCCCAGGGACCGAACACGACATCACGAAACTGCTCCGCTTGCCAGGCCTTCACTAGCAGGAACCCATCATTCGCTTTAAGGTCCTGAAAGCCTTCTCTGGAGCAGAAGATGGATCTGCACCTCCAAGGGAAACGTAAGGAGAAGAAACAGCACAGCAAAGATTGTAGTCGGTCTCCGCAACGGTCGTGGTCCTGTTTCCACTTGCGTCCCTCTCCAAAGAAGGTCCGTCCTCGGGATCTGGAGAGTGCCCTAACCCACTCGGGCCAAGGCCGGCTCCTTGGGAGAAGCTAGCTAGCCTAAGGTAACCCCGCTAAGGGTCACCACGCAGCCCTTGAGGTGCAATGCTTGCCACCACCTCCAAGGCACCAGCGCCGCCTGCTAAAGGCACGCCAATGAGCCCAAGGACTCTCCCAGGCACCCTGTCGCCTGTATCCATACTGGACGCCAGTTGAAGGGGCAAAGGGCGAGGGATTGGCTGTGAAGAACGTCGACGCCCCGCCGTATGTCCTCCTCCCCTGGGCTTCCAGGAGGGCTTTCTTGCGGGGCCGACGTTCTGGATACTTCCCCTCTGGGCCGAGCGGCAGATATTTTCATGAAGGACGAGTTACAGGAGCTGTTTTCCTTTGATGGGGGCAGGTCCACAAGTGACCCCCCCGGCGCCGGCCCAGACACCGGTACCAGATCCAGCGGGTAAACCACAGCCAGGAGGTGAGCCTTCCCCGCGGAAGTCTCCGGAGCGCTAACTACACCTCCCTCTAGGGCTCGTTCCTGCACCTCGTCCGGGGACCACGAATGACGCCTAGGGATTCTGGTGACCGCCGTTTGTCCAGGTCAATGCTCTAGGAGTCTTCTCGGTCCTCTAGGGCGAGAATGCTCCCTGATGTCGGTCTCCACCGACGTTGACTCCTGCTCCACAGTCCAGGGACCGGAGTCGGTCTTCAGACCAACGTTGGTCCCCCAGCTACCGGCTGACAGCAGTAGTCTGGTCATAGGAAGAGATCAGACTCATTCGAAATCCTGTAGTCGATCTCCTCATCCTCGTCTTCCTCGCGTCTTCCTCTCTGTTTGTAGCACTCTGAGGAGAGTAGTACTGGGTCTCGGCCACCCAGACGATCCTACCTTTATGGACATCATGAGGCATATCCAGGCCTCCGAGCGGGAGACGGAGGACCCGACCGAACGCCAGTGACTTGCGAAATACCTGAGGCAAAGGAGCCTAAACCTTTGGTGACACTTTCCAGGACCTCACCCAACTACTTGGAAGCATCCAGCTTCAGTCCCAGCTGTCCCAAAGAAGTCGGATAGGCTGTACAAGGCCCGAGGGCAGAAGCTTTCCTTGCTGAACACCCTCAGGTGGACTCTTCGTGACTACGTTGCCAATAAGTCCAGACAGCTGAAAGCACCTCAGCTCACAGCCTCCCGACTCGAGTTCGCTGTTTGACTAGGTGGGCAAGAAGGTCTATTCTGCTTCCACCTGTTCCATACATTCCCTCAATTCTTAACCATATGATCCAGTACCAGAATGCGCTATGGGAAAAGGGACAAGAACTGTTGAAGGTCCTTCCAGATTCTGACCAGAGGAAAGAGCTCCTGGACATTCTGCAATTGGGCTCAGACGTAGGCTGTCATGTTCTGAGAGCCTCGTGATGATACTGCAGATATGGCAGCCAGGCAGCTGCTTCCGGGTGTGCTCTGACGCTTATGCTTGTTGAGAGTCTCTGGCTTTCACCAGGATCTGCAGGTCGGTATCAGGATTTACCTTTCCAGGGTACCGTGCTCTTTGGGCACTAGGACGGAAGCCTTGATTTCTAGTCTGCAAGAGTAGGTTAAGTCTCATCTGGTTGGTCCGCCAGATGTACCATGGCTATCAGCGATGACACAACGAAACTGCCTTTTCGTAGCCCTCAGGTGGCTGATTGCCGCGCCCATGGAAACCAGCATGGCAGAGAGGCGAAGCCGAGGGGTCCGTAACCAGCAGTCTGGTGGAGCTCCACCCATGGGCCCAAGTCCTCCCAGGCCTCTCTGCCCACACTGGTTCGCCCATGACTCTTTCCACCCCCCGCAGGAAGACCCAGGGAGCCGGGTTGGGGCTGCTTCTCCTTCACTTAAGGGTGGAAGTCAATTACTGCGGACCAATGGGTCTTAGACATTATCAGGATGGGACACGGCTGGAGTTCACGGAGTTTCCCAGATACTCCACCAAAGCTTTCCGTTATCCTTCTTCTCACATCCCACTAATAGGAGATTCAGACCCTGTTGCAAAAAGGGCAATAGAGTTAATCTTACTTGAGATATAGCTCTTGCAGCAGGTTACACCATTAGGACCGGCTGGCAGGCGCCAGGACCCCGCGAAATTTTCTAGCTAGCAGTCTTCAGCAGGGACTGCCTCCGACGGCGGTACCGCCCCTGACGTCAGGCACAGTACATAAGGAGGCGGTCCTCAGAATACTCCGTTCTTTTCCACTGTTGACTCACCAGCATTGGCCTCTCGGTCTTCTTTTGTAGCGTCGCGACGACCATAAGAACTTCTGACGATTTTCGTTTGTGTCTTGATTCTGAACAATAATGTCCTTTTCCAACCACTTTTTTTAGAGGATCACCATATTTAAGTGCGCCTATGGCAAACAGCATCCCCTTCGATGATCCACATTCGCCTGTGTGCGCTGCCCAGGCTCCGACCACTACACCAAGGCCTGCTTCTTCTGCCAGGACTTTAACAGTTGCACCAGGATCCGCCACCAGAAGCAGCACTTCAAGCGCTTTCTCGTAAGAAACTCAAAAGCATGGACAACGAACCTTCATCCTGGGAGAGCCTTGAGCAAAACCTACAAGCACTGGGAAAAGGAAGTTCCAGGTCTCCTGTGAGGGCCTCGGACTCCAAAGCTCCAGCTCAAATCGGACCGCTCTCCTTCCAGGGCTCGGTCGCAGCCTCTCCAGGTCAGGGTCATCCAGCGGTCTCCTTTCTTCAGCCTCTGAAGACTTTGAGTCCCTCTGCCTCCTACTCCTTTCAAGGCCTCGTCGAGAGTCGGGAGAGTGCCATAAATCTTACTCGCGTTGCCAGGACTCTGGCAGCTGGTCAGTCTCCCAGCCACCCTGAAGTTCGGATCCGGCGCCCGTAAAGCCCAGGACCTGGACGTCCCTAAATGGAGGTCAGACCGATGTCACCCAACGGCGTCTACCAAACATCACGGTGCTCCAAGGAGCTGGCGACACCCAGACACCCATCGCCAGCTAGGCGTTTGCCTTCCAAGACATCCGCCAGGGACCAACGCTGCTACCCCAGAGAAGAGGACCGCACTCGCCGCCGGAGGATGCCACACAGCCCGAGACTCAGGCAGGCGACTCGAGATGCCGGCTCCCAAGGAACCTTCCCCGAGTAGGAGCCCTGGGGACCCGCGCCAAGCTCTGCTGGTTCATATGAATCTGCCAGAGGTAAAAGAGCTTTTACCTTCTGGTGGACACCATCAAAAAGGATGTGGTCCCCGATCGCCCTCCTCCTACTCCGCCTCCACCTACGCCTTCACCGCCTACGCCCCTTCTCCACCCAGAGGGTCTGTAGGACGACCTCCATCCCCAAGGAGTAGACGCACCTCCGAGGGGTAGATCTTCAGAAAGGAGAGAAGGCCTCCCTCCAAATCCCCTCGATCACCCAGCCACAGGAGACCCAGATGACGCTGTACACTCCGGGGAGGATTCCAGGTCGAAACTTTGGAGTGTTCCAGATCACCTTCTCCCTCAGCATTCCCTCTCCTGACCCATTACCTATCTACCTCCAGGTCTCCTCCAGATGATCCCTCCTTTGCTGAGATCGTGAGGCACATCCAGGAGAACATAGGGTGGGATGCTGAGGAGCTTGACCATGAAGCGACAACGCCTTGCCCGCTACCTTCGGAAAAAGACCGAAGCCTGTGGTATTGCCGCCCTTGGTGGATACCCTTCTGCGGACGTCACCAAGGTCGCCTGGAGCCGCCACACTCTACTCCTGCAATGCCAAGAAGGCTGACCACCTATGCAAGGCCCCTAGGGAGGACCAGTATTTGAACCATCCTCTGGCTGATTTCCCTGGTCATCACTGCTTCGCATGACCAGTCTCGAGACCTCAGCATTTGAGCACCCAGCCACCGGACCAGGAACTAAGCAATTGGATGTCCTCGGAAGGCACACGTGCGCGGCTGCGGCTTGCACCATCAGGTCACTGAACTATCTGACCCACATGGTTCAGTTCCAGAACGCCCTGTGGGAACAGGGCAGTGACCTGGTCGAGAAGATGCCTGATGGCGATCACAAGGAGGAGCTCTTGAACCTTCTCCACATGGGTGCAGATGGGACCAAAGTGCTCAGAGCCACGTGATGATTCTGATGGACTCTTCAGCGTGAGCTGCAGCCTCAGGATCTGTCTCGGAGACTCTCTTGGCCTGTCTCGATTTACCCCGGACGTCCAGAAAAACATCCTAAACGTCACTTATAATGGCGAGGTCCTGTTTGTTGAAGCCTCTGAGAGTGATCACCAAACTCCAGGACGCAGGGAAGGCAGTCCGATCTGTACAAGCTATGTACAGCTCTCGGCCTAGTTCCTGTCGTAGGAACCAGAGCCGTTTTCGCGGCTGGCTACAAAGGCAACAGCAACGTTCCGGTCAGCAGCAGAGGGGCACTTTCACACGCAAGTCCCAGGCCAGGTCATCCCCAGGCAGAGGTCAACGATTTTCAAAGTCAGCCCAGCCTGCCACAGCATGACTCCTTCCCGGCCCCGCCCCTTCCGAGGATCAACAGGAAAAGAAAGTCGGGGTTTGCATGCGCCACCATCGAGGGTGGCAATCGATCACCACCAACAGGTGGGTTCTGCAGTTGGTCAAAAAAGGCCATTATATAGAGTTTGTAGGCAGCCCACCTACAAGACCTGCGGCTTCTCGGCGCCGCGTGGTTCCTCGGCGTCGCTCTCAGCACCGGGGGCTCTCAGGGACTTCCCTTTTGTCTTGTTTCCTCCTTCCTCTTCTGGCTTTCATCCCTTTCCTGTCCATACAGTCCCTCCTGGACTGTCAGGAGATGACGTTGAGCCTGACCCAGACCTTCGGCTGGGCGATGAGGTGGGCCAAGCAGGATCTTTTACTGCTGCAGAGCCTGTGGTCGAGGACCTGTCATTTAAGTCTCTGCTGAAGAATATGATTTCCACACTTTCTCTCCAGACATAGAACATCGATCCTGGAAATTAAGATTCCAATACCTTCACGCCTCGAGGTATCCCTCTGATTTGATTCCTCCTGATTCAGTTTTCCTTCGAGACGCTGTCTCAAATGGTATGGAATAATCCTGCTTTTCTTCTATCGGTGGCTAAATCAATTAATAGAAAATATTCAGCCCCCAAGGATCGGGCCCCATGGCATCTCAAGCTCTTATGGATCCTATTGTAGTCCTGGCAGAGAATAAGATCGTCCTTCCTCAAACCACTACAGTTCGACTTTTTATTAACAAGGAATCTCTTAAGATAGATACTTTAGGTAAGGAGAGTCTTCGCTGCTTCTACCCTAAGTATGTGATTGCCAGTTACCAGGCTATTTTTCTCTAGTACGAGATATCCTGCTGGCACTCTCTCGAGCAAATGGTTGAAGCTTTTCCGAGTCTGATTCAAAACCAGAGCTTCTTCAAACCATTACCAGGGGTATTGAATCTAACAAACCAACAGGTTAAAGCAGCTATGGACGCTTTTCTCGACTTGCTTCCCATTCAGTAGCTGGCTGGTATTTCAGCACCTGCCGCCATTCCTAGGCTGCGCTCTCAGGCTTCACCACTGATGCGCAACAACAGGTAATGGCATTGCCCTTTGATGTGGGTGCATATCTTTTTTGGTCCCTCAGGTCAAGCAAGCTCTAGAAGCTACACAAAAGACTAGGTCAGCCATTAAGTTGGCTAGACCCCTCCTGCCCTTCTCGAGGGCATGCCAGTAACGTCAGTTCCTAGGGACATGGATATGTTGTTCATCCACACTGTCTGGCAGGTATCCTTGCCGCTTTTAAATCTTGCCAGAAGGTCTTCAAGCTGACTCTCCCACCCACCCGGTGGTAAAACTCCGGCTCACGCCCCTATGGCGTCAGATCTTCCTTACCGCTTGAAGCTCAGGTTCCTCCTAACGCTCTGCATATAAGACTGGTTCCTAATTCTTGGTTTTTGCAATTTAAAAGTTTTTCGCTAAAATAGACTGGTCTTCATCCTCGCACAGCGATGGACAAATCGACCCCGGGTTTCCTGAGATGCCCCTTGCGGGCAGAAGATGTCTCGACGGATCCGCACTCAATGCATGCCTACTGTTCTAGGCCTTGAGCACGCACCCGCAGGCTTGCACCTGTGCTCTTCCTTCTCGGCCCACGCCCCCGAAGACCGCGCTGCCCGCCAGCTGGGGCGCCCCGAAACGTATCCTCCGGTGTGAAGCTGCAAAGAGGCCCGTCGGCGGTTTCCGCGCAGCGGGCTCATGGATCAGTTCAGCAGATGATCGCCTCGAAGAGGAGGTGGCGGTCCGCTTTACCTGCCGCTGCATTTGTCCCGCCTCTCTGGGTGCCTCTTATTCAGCTTCCTTTAAGGAGTTTTGTCTGACCTTCTACTAAAGGAGAGGGACCAACTTCTGCTGGACCTTTCTCGGTCCAAAAGAAAGACAAGGGTAAGTCCTCCGTCGATGCTCTTGGGAGCAGGAAAGATCCCTCCCGAGTTGTCGGCTCGTTGACTTCGGTCGATCGGCCGGCTTTGGCCACTGATCTCACGTTGTCCCTCACAGGCCAGTTGACCGAGACTGTCGACGCTGGTTTCGAGATTTTCCCAATTCGCTGGACGGGCTGTCGGCGTGGAGAAGCCGAATCCTCTCTCCTCGTTCCCCGGGTTGGAGTTGAGGACCCCAGGCTTGTCAGTGCCTCCGGTTCCAGAGAGCCTTCGAGTGAACTCCTCCGAACCGAGGGAAGTGCGGTTCCCATGACACCTCCCTCACCGTCTCCTGGGAAGCCCGAGGTTCTCGATCTCCGGACTTCTTCCAGCGGTCCAGCCCGATCCCGCCCGTCATAGGCGGTCTCGGCACGCGGCAGCAAGCGGCGTCTCCGCTTTCTCCTCTCTCCTCTTCCTCGGATGAGGGAAGACTTCAACGTGTTACGTCAGACAATACGAGGATTCCTATGGCAACAGCCTCTTGATTGGGACCAAGCCACGCCTGGCCGCCTTCCCCGCCATTAGGTGGCTGTCACTAGGCTGGGCCAAAACAACCCCTCGACTATCTGAGGAGCCTGTTCTCAGGCCGTTGTTTGGCCAAAACCAGTTGCTCCACTGATTCGGTGGAACCTCCACCCCACAGCCGTTATTTGGGGTCTGACCCACACTTCTCGGTTTGGCTCAGGGACTGCCCTATAGGGTTGTCTGTCACCCCTCACTCCCGATCGGCTCGTGCAGGTGGAGGGTGGTCCAGGTCCCAGGCAGCTCTTCGAGGACCCTTCTGAGTCCGACGGCATTCCTCCCTTTCTCCAGGCGTATCGGACTTGAGTCCTCAGGAGGACAGTCTGTGGATCTATAGCCCTTCGTCCTACTTAGATTGCTTCAGCTCATCTCGGAGTTCACCGGGATGAAGCTCGAACCCGCCTCTATGTGGGCCAGGTATCCCCTCATGGAGATTCTGGACCGAGGATTTCTATGGAGGCCTTTCGGTGGCAAGGCCATAGTGGGCCCGGCCTTTGAGCTCTGGCAGCGCCTCTGCTTCTGCTCCCGCGCCGGCCAGGATGGCTGCTAGGAGCGCGGTCCCTACCGTCCTTGTTCAGTTTTTTGGAACACTCTGCCTAGGGGTTAGTTACCGACAGTGTTTTTCGCGTGCCAGGAACGCTTAGGGACGTGGACAAACCTCCCGATAAGGGAGTCTAAGAAATTGACTATGCCGGGCGAAAAGTCTACGCTATGTTCTCCCTCGGCCTTCGCAGGCTAGTTCGCCGCCCCTCATGGCACATTTCTCTCTATGCTCTGTTGGGCTCCCTTGACGAGGTTGTCCTCATCTTCCTGCGGACCTGCAGACCACGGTTAGGCAGGTGCAGGACCAGGGCAGGGCAGTGCCAAACAGCAGCTTCAGACTGCTCTGACATCGGGGGCTTGTGCTAGGTCAGGCGGCCGCAGTGGCTATAAGGCCGCCGGGCTTGGGCTGAGGATATCCACCTTCACTTGGATACCCAGCACAAGTTGGCGGATGTCCCTTCTTGGGACTTGACCTCTTCGGCCCTGGGGTGGAGGTCACCTTCAGAGGATCGAGAAATCCAATGCTACCTTGGACTCTGTCTCATCCGGTCAGAAGAACAAAGGCCGCAACCACAGCCCAAGCTCCTTTCGTCTCTGCGCCTGCGGCACGCCCTCGCCCAGCAGCTGCCAGGGTTGCAGGCTCGAGCTTACATCCCAAACCCAAGCGGGACTCTCCAACAGGAAGCAGGAGGTAGAAGGCCCAGGAGGTCCCTCGCCGGTCCCTCCTCCAAGCCTGCCCAGTGACGGGTTGAGGGGTGTCGCCCAACCCCGCCACCTCACCCCAGGTCCTCTGTAGGGAGACGGTTCTGGTTACTTCTTTTTTCCGCCTTTGGTCCGTTGTTACCACGGACAGGTGGGTGTTGAGGTGTGAAAAGGCTGACCTTGAATTCGAGCAGGCCTCCTCTTCAGAGCCGCCTCACCGGGGGCATCAGGGTCCGTGAGTTTTCACTGTCGCTGCATGGAGCGATCGCTTCTCCTCCTCCAGAAGGAGGTGATCAGGGAGGTGGCAGACCCTCCCTCAGACCCAGGGTTTGTGTCCAGGTACTTCCTGTCTGAACGGATGGGGGCTGGCGCCGCATTCTCGACCTACGACCTAAACAAGTTTCTAAGGTCTCAACCTTCAGGATGGTCACTCTGGCTCAGATAATACCATCCTTGGAACTCGCGTGTGGTTCTGCTCTCTGGACCTGCAGGACGGTTCTTTCCGTCCCTATCCAAATCCGTCACATCAGAGATTCCTTCGCTTTTCGGCGGAGGGATCCCTTCGATTCGAGCCATGCCCTTGACCTCAACTCTCCAGCTCTAGGGTCTTCACAAATGCATTGCAGTGGTGACAGCATTCCCTAACGGCGTCGAGGGGTCGGGTGTACCCACTTACCTGGACGACTAAGCTGATAGCAACTCCTTGAGACAGGAGGTGGAGCGGCCTAGAGATCTGACCACCCTGGTTTGGTTTCTCGCTGGCCTTCTCATCAACGAGGGCCAAGTCGGAAACTCGAGCCAAGCAGGTGATTCTTTCATCGGGCAGAGCTCGACTGTCTTGTTTCAGAGCACGGCTCCCGGACAGGGCCGAGGTTCTTTCCTCCTTGCCCAGTCATTTCTGGTTGGGCAATTGCGCCCTGCCCGGGACTTCCTGCCGCCCTGGGTCTTCATAGCGGCCTGCACCAGCGTGGTCCGCTAGTTCACGGCACATGCGCCCTCTTCAGTGGGACTGGCTAGCCAGTGGTCACAACGCCGCGATCCACTTGGACCAGCTAGTGACGTGACCCAGGGATGGGAACGCCTCCGGTGGTGGACCGCTCCAGTTCATCTGCAGGAGGGCATCCCATTTGTCCGTTTCCAGGAGCCGACGGTCTCTGTTTCACCGATGCCTCTCTGATGGGTTGGGGTGCCCATCTGGGGGAACACCGGGCGCCGGCCCTTCTGGTCCCCTTGAGTCCCATGCCACATCAACCTGCTGGAGCTCCAAGCGGTCGCCTAGCTCTCACCACCTTTGCTCCGTTTCTCGGGGTCAAGTGGTCCTAGTCTCAGACTGACAATACCTTCACTATGTACTATCTAAACCGCCAGGCGGGGGGCTGGCCCATGCTTCATGCAAGGAAGCTCTTCGCATTTGGTCACTGCACGCAGCCTGGAGACGGATCTCCTAGTTATTCATGTGGCAGGAGCCTCCAGCACCCTGGCCGATGCCTCAAGCTGATAGGGGCTGCGTCCAACTAGTGGTTCTCCTGCTGGAGGTAGTACAAGATCTGTTCTCCCATTGGGGCACCCTGAGGTGGACCTGTTTGCCTCAGGAAGAATGCGGTGCTGAGTCTGTTCCATGCCGCTTCCTCAGAAGGGGCTGCGCTGGGGGATGCCTTCGAGGTCGTGGACTTTGGGTTCTCTACGCCTTCCCCCATTTCCCTTGATACACAAGGTGCTTCTCAAAGCAAGGAGGGACAAGGCGCAGGTGATTCGGATAGCCCCAGACTGGCCCCGCCAGTTCTGGTACCCAGATCTCCTCAGCCTCAGCTCCAGGCTCCCGAGGCAGCTTCCAGCTCGCCGGACCTGCTCTCAGTCAATCAGGGAAGGTGCTCCATCCGACCTTCAATCCCTGCACCTGACGGCCTGGGTTCCTGAGCTGCCAGAGTTCCAGGCCTTGGGTCTTCGACGAGGTCCTCAATGTAGCTGAAGCGTCCGCAGAGAGTCTACTGTGAAATGCTATGCCTTCAAATGGAAGAGGTTTTCCATTTGGTGTCAGGGCAAGGGCTTGGACCCTTCTTCCTGTTCCTTGAAAAGTATCTTGGACTATTTATGGTCCCTTCTTTCGGCAAGGGCTTAGGTCGACGACCCTGTGGGTGCACCTGGCAGCCATCTCTGCCATCGGCGCTGGGCCGGGAGCAGTTGGTGGCGAGGAGAAGGTGGTCTGGCTTCAAGGCCTTGATCACATTTCCTCCGGTGCGAGAACCTCACCTCCATGGGATCTATACTGCTGGTGCTGGCAAAGCTCATGGGCAAACCAATCGAACCAGTGCACAGGTGTGAACCTCTCACCTGGTCGTGGAAGACTGCTCTGGTGGTTACCCGCCAGCCAGAAGGATGGGAGAGTTCCAGGCGCCTGCACGAGTCTCCTTACTGGTCTTCCACAGGACAGGTTGTCCTGCGCCTCACCCGAAATTCCTTCCATGTGGTGTCGGAGTTTCACCCGTAATCAGGTGTTGACTCTGGGTGTTCTACCCCAATCACGCCTCGGAGGTCGATTACAGGCTCCATACTTTGGACCTTAGAAGGCCGCTTATTATAAGGAGCGCACGGCTGAGGTTGGGAGAGGTTCGCCAGCTGTTTGTCACCTACGCTTGAAGCCGCACTCCGGCAGACCTGCAGCCAGCGGACGATAGTGTGTGTCACCTGTATAGATCTCTCATAAGTTGGCGGGCATGGAGCCTCCAGAGGGATAAGCTCATTCACCTTATACTGCTGCATCGGTGGCTGCTTCCAGGACGCCCTATTCAGGAAGTCTGCAGGCTGCTACGTGAAGTCAGCACACCTTCATCTCCATTACCACATCACCTTGAGCCCGGGATGCTGGTTTGAGGCCTCGGCTCTGTTCTTATTCTCTAGGGGATGTGCTTGCCTCCTCCTCCCGAGAATGCTAGAGTCTGCCAGACAGTGTGATGAACAACATCCATGTCCTTTAGAATAGTTATTACTTGCCCAGGAGTGGTATGTTGTTCATCCACACGACCCACCTGACCTCCCGGGTTTCGATGCACAACCTGAGCTTCCAGCGGCTGACTAGCGCCATGAGGCGGAGTCGAAGTTTTACCACCCGGGTGGTGGGAGAGCTATTGAAGACCTTCCAAGATTTCTGGGCAAGGATACCTGCGATACAGTGTGATGAACAATATATGCTATTCTTAGAACTCCTGTTATGGTGATAACCTGTTTTTATAATCGCTGTCCTCGAGGCAGAGGAAGTTTCATAAGAACCAACCTGCCCAACCTCAAAGAAGGCGAATAGAAAGCGCAGGGCCTGTGCGCCCAGCGCTACTTAGCAATTGTTGGCTCAAGTCCCACCTCAACTGCCTGAGGTGACTTTTCCTCTTGTGGGAGGTCGCTTGATGCACTTCTACAGCTAGTGGAAGTCCATAATCAGACAAGTGGGTCTTTGGATAATCCGCGAGGGTTCTCACTCAATCTTGTGGAAACCCTCCGATCGCCCTCCCCAACGGCAGTCTAGCTGTTCGCTCTGTCAGACCTTCACTGCCGAGATTCAGGGCCTTCTAAACAGGGTAGAACTTGTGCCGCTGTATCAACGTAACATTGTGTTCTACTTATTATTTTCTGGTTCCGGCAGTCTGGGGAATGTTCTATCTAGATCTCAGAGTTACCTCCCCATGAGAAATTCAAAATGTTTTCTCTAGAACCCTGTTACCCTGTTTCATCAGCAACTGGCTAGCCTCCCAGATGCAGGATGCCACTATAATATCCCATTCACCCCGAGGCATCACAAATTCCTGAGGTTTCCAGGGTCATTCTGGGACAACATTATCAGTTCAGAGTCCTGCCTTGGTCCTCGGCGCGCTAAGTTTTACAGTGTTTTGCAGTTCTCGCATGCACTGAGAAACCTCGTGAGTACAGGTGTTCCTTATCTGACGATTGTTTGGCAAGTCCTTCCAGGCAGGGACTCTGATGAGACGCCCTCGCCCCTTACGTCCATGGGAGTCCCTAAACCTCAAGAAACGAGCTGCAGCCTCCCAGAGGCTCCTTTCAGGACCTTCTGACACATCCTGGTGCCGGCTCTCTTCCAGAGGACAGAAGGAACGATATCCTTCAGATGGCTCACAGCATCGGAGAAGGCAGGTCGGTTACAGCTCAATGCAGCGGATGCTGGGCCTCATGGCATCCCTCAGTGTTCACTGTACCTCTGGTCTGCCTGCACATGAGAACCACCATGGATGCTCAGTACCAGTGGTCTCCAACCACTCACCGCAGTCCTATGTCATCAAGGTGACAGAACCTTAAAGAGGTCTTCACCTGGTGGTCTCAAGAGGAATCTCCTGTAAGATACACCCTTCCCCTCTGGACCATCAGACTCCATACACAGACGCCCACTAATGTGAGGAGCCTGTCAGGCCTCCATACTCAGGGTGTGTGGACTCAACTCGAGTCCCAGCTCACATAAATGTCCTAGAAATAGAGTCATCTTATGTGGTCCAGCTTAAGGACATTCTGTCACAAGAATATTCTCTCCAAACGACAAAGCAGTGATGTATTACATCAACAAGCAGGGGGTGGTGCTCATCTACCCCTTATGCAGAGAAGCGGTGAGGGTCTGAATTGTGCTGGAGCACAAGGCTCTGATCACAATCTACCTGCCAGGTGTACAGAATCACTCTGCAGACCGTCTCAGCGGAACAGAGACAGATCCTCACGAGTGTCTCACCAACCATAGTTCAGTCACTATTCAAGAGTGGGAACTCGACCTGACCTTTGTGTCCCCACTGTGTGCAAAACTGCTCTTCTGCTCCAAAAATCCAGGCCTGGATTTTCTGTCAGGATGCTTAGGTTGCAGTGGACAAACGCTTTTCCTTCTTCTTCCTCTAATTCAGAGTATCTTGTTGAGTCTCAGGAGACAAGATGACCTCATTGTCTTTGGCTCGAGAACTGTGGTTTTACCTCAACAGTATGTTGGCAGTTCCTCCGAGACCACTTCCCTGTAGATGAACCTTTAACCTAGGGACCGTGGTCCATCCTAATCTGAGATCTCTCACCTTACGCTTTGGCCCTGAAGAGGTAGAAGTAACTGTGTTCTATGTCTCAAGAGTTTCGATATCCTTCTGCTGAGTTTAGCCAGCCACTTGGAAACCAGCCAAGGAAGTTGCCGTTCTGGTGCAAAGTCCTTTGAACTATTTCGCCCTCCAGATGTTTTAGAGTACCTTTTGGACCTCTCACCCAGGTTCCAGCATCAGCAGTTAAAGTTCACCTTAGCGCCATTTCATGATTATGAGCTCGCTTTTTTTCCCTTTCTCTGGCTCAGTTACCTATGGTTAAGAGTTTCTATGGCATCTGCACACCAGATCTCCTACAAGACGTCCAGTTGCAGCCTGGGGACATCTTGTGCTAGACATGCTCGCCGAAACCTTCGTGCTCTAGCTACCTGTGAACCAAAGATCTTACTTTGATACAGCTCTTGCAGCAGGTAACACCATTAGACTGAAGCTCGGCGTGCCAGGGACCCCACGGAAAAATTCTAGCTAGCTATCTTCGAATGGGACCACCACGCCGTCTTGTCCCATCCTACGCTTAGTGGTACATATGGGCTGTGTCCCCAGAATTCCCTAGTTCTTTCCCGGTCACGACTTGCATGCCCCTCCTCGGTCTTAGTCTAGCTACGACGCTGCGTTGCTGAACTTTCCTACGGAATTTACCTCATCAATATTTCTTCATTGATGTCCTCCGCATTCGGCACATCAAGTGTGCTTATGGGAAGCAGATCCCTTTAAGGACCCCCACACAGCTCATGTTCGGTGCCTGGGCCCAGAGCACGATACCCAGGCCTGTCCCTCTGCGCAGTATTTAATAGCTTCCACGAGGATCCGGGCACAGAAGGCTCTTCTTGTATGCTCCTGCTAGAAGAAATTGAGAGCTATGTCTCTAAGGGGGAATTCTCTTGAAATCCCACAAGCACGCCTGGAAAAGAAGGGCGGAGAAGGACCCTTCCAGGTCTCCAACTGGGCCTCCGAACCTGCAGTAGCTCCGGCCCAAGCCAGACTGCCTCCATCCAGGGCCTCTTTTCCCTGGCCATGGTTCCAGTTTCCTTCAGGCCCCTCCCGCCAGGTCACTGCCGCCCCTCCGCCTCCCCCAGGGCCTCGTGCCAAGTCCAGGGAGCGTCAACACCACCACCACAAGTCGGCCTCCCGCCCGTCGGCACCAACGTCCGGGTCCTCTTCAGTTCCGGCCCCGGAACTTTAGAACTTACCTCTGAAGAGGCCGGTAGACCCGACGCCTCGGCTCGACCTCCATCACCGCCTATTACCCTCCTCTCAGCCATCGCCGTGAGGACCGCCGCCGCTGAGCCACATCGGACGCCGCTGGGGGACCGTCCGCCACGCCTGAGAAAAAGGACTCTGTGCCTCCGACCGCCGCCGGGCAGGAGTCGCTAACGGAGGAAGATCTGACGGTGCCTGAGGACCAGACGGCCACCCCGCTCATGCAGTCTCCCAGGCTCCTCGCTGCTCGAGGTCTCTGTGGAGCCGCTGACCCGACGACCGCCCGGGCGCCTGGGCTGGCTGGATTGTCTTTAGCGGATGTGAAGGATCTCACATACTGGTGGACACCATCAAGAAGGACGTGGCGCCCACTGCTTCCTTCCTCTCTCCTCCTCCTCCTCCCTCCTCCTCCCGCCCCCCTTCGCCTGCAGGGTCGGTTGTAGTCTCCAACCTCCCCAGGGAGTCCAGATCTCCTCCGGGTTCGATCAACAAAGAGAGAGACTTCGTCAAGATCTTCTCTGTTCACCCAGCCCTAAGAGATCCAGGAGACGCTGACGTCGCCTGCTGACGGAGGACGCACGTGATCAGCTTACTCCACCTCTAGATCTCATCTCCAATCTCCATCCTTCTCCCGACCCACGGAGACGCTTTCACGTCTCCTTTCCGGATGACTGCTCATGACATCATGCGCCATATCCAGAGAACATGGGTGGGATGCGAAGAGTTAGACCCCGAAAGGTTACGCGCCTGCCAAGTATCTTCGGCAGAAGTGACCTCAAGCTCTGTGGTGGTGCCACCCTCAGGACAGCATTTGTGGATCGCCAAGGCTGAGTGGAAGGCCCACATTCACATCGGGCGTGCCGAAGAAAGCTGACTGGTTCATACAAGGCCCTAAGGAGGACCAGTATTTGACGATCAACCTCAGGCCGATTCTCTGGTCATAACAGCCTCAGTTGTTTTGACCGGGTCACAGAGGTCGCAGCATTTGAGCACTCGCCACCGGATCCAGAATCCAAGCAATTGACTCTCTGTGCAGGCGATCGATGCTTCCGCTACCCGCGCCATCAGATCCTTAAATTACTTGACCCACATGGTTCAGTTTCAGAACGCCTAGGGAACAGGGCCTGAGGTAGCTGAGAAACTATCAAGGTGAGCCAAGGAGGAGATGCCCAGCTCCTCCGCCGGGTTCAGACGTGACCTAAGTGCTTAGAGCTGCACGATTCCTCGCGACTCATTTCCACCCGAGCAGAAGCCTGGCGCTATTGGCCTCCTCGGAGACACTCCTGGCTTCGGTTCCTCAAGCTTTCACCCGGACGCTCCAGAAGATATTATGGACGCCTTTCGAGGGAGATGTTTTATTTGGTAACTTCTCGAGAAGATTATTAACAAACTACAAGAGGCCGGAAGTTGTGAGAGTCGGTACAAGCCATGTACGTCCTAGGCTCGGGTTCCTTCTCAGAGGAACCAAAGCCATTTTCGGGCGGACACAGAGGCAACAGCCTTCGGCCTCACATAATAACAGAGGGGCTCTGTTTCCACAGAACCCAGGGTGAAACAGTTCGCTAGCAGAGGTCAGCGCACTCTAGGCCGACTCCAGCCAACGGGCCCATCTGCCGCCACAGCCTGACTCCTTTCCGCCCCGCCCCCAGGATCAACGGGAAATTATGGTCGGGGTCGATTGCTAACTTCCTGCCGGGATGGCAGGCTATCACCACCGACAGGTGGGTTCTGCAGTTGGTCAGTGTCGGCCACTTTATAGAGTTTGCAGCAGCCACCGAGGCCTCCTTCTGCTCTCCGGTATCCGGCCAGCACGGAACCTTAATTTGGCAAGAAGTACTCAAGGCCCCAGAGCAATAGAGTACGCCCCGGGGAACCAGAGAGATAGGGATATTATTTCTCACTTCTTCCTGGTCCCTAAGAAAACAGGGGACCTCCGTCCATTCTGAATCTTGGACCTGACCATGTTGGTCGTATTAAGAGATTCTCGCATGAAGTGACCCTTCCGGTCTTATCCCCATGCTGAAACAAGGCCTTTTACGTCCTCTGGACATGCAGGATGCATACCTCCATATCCCCATAGCTCAAGCGCATCAGAGGTTCCCGCGCCCGAGTTTCTAGGCCACCATCTTCAGTTCCGGCCTCCTGCTCGGGCTGTCATCTGCACCAAGGGTCTTTACCAAATGCATGGCAGTCGTGGGCAGCATCTCTATGAGACAGGCCACCACGTGTTTCCTGCACTTGTGACGACTGGCTTCTCATGGTCGCCCAAAGAGGCGTTTTGCTCGCGATCCAGAACACTCAGGACTTGTTCCGATCGCTGAGCATCCTCATAAATCACGAGAAGTCCTCTTGTACCGCCCGCAGAAGCTGCAGTTTATAGGGCTGAGTACTGGACACGGTCCAGGCAAGAGCTTTTCTTCTGGCCGATAGGGCAGAACGCATCAGGTCCCTCATAGAGGACTTATCATCAACAAGACGGGTACCGCCAGGTCGGCCGTCTGCCTGCTCGGACACATGGCTGCGGCTAGCTTCCCACAGTCCTCTCGCATCGACTCCACATGCGAATAACCCAGTGGATGCTCAAGGCACAATGGGACCAAAGCAAGACCATTTGCAGCATCCGGTCAGGATCACGAACTCGTGATCCGCGACTGGCAGTGGTGGCTAGCCCTGGTCGCGCTTTCCATGGCGTCCCGCTTGCAGCGGTTGTCCTGAGATAACCCTCACCACGGACGCTTCAGGTTCTCGGGTGGGGGGCACACTTAGATGGGGTGAAGTCTCAGGGTGCATGGACCCCATTGGAGGCTCATCTCCATATCAATGTCCTAGAGATGAGGGCGGTCCTCTCTGCACTTCAGGCCTTTCAGTCGATAATTCCACGCGCACTATCCTGCTTCAGACAGACAACACGGCGGTAATGTATTACCTCAACAAGCAAGGAGGCGACACTCTTGCCCCTTTGCAGGGAGGCCATGAGAGTGGGATTGGGTAATCGGACACGGCAAAACCTGATTGCTGTTCACCCCCGGTGGACAACACGAGTCGGAGACGGCCTGAGTTACTCCCAGGCCAGAGTCCACGAGTGGGAACTTCTTCAGGAGGTGGCAGAGGATCTGTCTCCTCGATGGGGAACTCCAGAGCTGGATTTATTCATCCCCATCCAATGCAAACTGCCCAATTTTTGCTCACTAGGTCCAGGGCCTGAGTGTTTTCTGGCGAGGCAGCGTGTCCCTCTCCTGGGTGAACAGATTCCTCTATGCCTTCCCTCCTTCCTTGATCCAAAGAGTTCTTCTCAAACTGCGCAGGGAGCACGCGCAAATGATTCTGGTTGCCCCGTTCTTTCCCAGACAGATATGGTTCCCCTTGCTGGCACAGCTATCTTGGGAACCCCCGCTCCCGTTGCTGCTCAGCTCCCACCTACTGTCTCAGGAGAAAGGTTCATTGCTCCATCCGGATTTGCGTTCTCTGAACCTGCATGTTTGGCTCCTAGAGACATAGCCATCTTGCGTCACGGGGTCTTGCAAGAGGTTGCAGAGGTTCTTCTGCAGCCAGAAAAGCCGACTAACGCATGTTGCGTATGCCATGAAATGGCACCGTTTTTGTTTATGTAGTCATGGGCTCGTGACTTTTCCCCTTTAGGTTGTCCTGTGGGGGTAATTTTAGACTATCTCCTTTCTCTCTTTCATTCCAGGACTAGCTTCTCCTCCATCAAGGAGTGCACCTTTAGCTATTTCTGCCTACCACCTTCCGGTGGGGCATCGTACTGTTGCTTGTAATTAGGCGCCTCTAGGGAATTTCTCAGAGGAGTGTTACACCTTAGGCCTCCCATCAGGGACCCAGTGCTTCCATGGGATCTGCTTCTTGTCCTGGAACAACTCATACCCCCGAGCCTGCCAAGGATTGCGAGCCAATACCGCTTTCTGTCATGGAAGACGTTATTTTTTGGTTGTTACTTCAGCCAGAAGGATTTCTGAGCTTCACGCCTCATGTGCAAAGAGCCTTATTTGTTTTTTCACCGGGACAGAGTATCCCTGAGGACGAACCCCAAATTTTTGCCTGAGGTGGTTTCAACACTCACTTTAAACCAGGATATCGACCTTCCGGTCTATTTCCCGAGTTACTCTAATAGAGGAGAGGCTTTGCTTCACACCCTGGATGTTCACCGCAGCCTGTGGTATTACCTTAACAGAATTAAACCCTCTCGGGTTCTGACCAGCTTTTTGTCTCCTTTCTCCCAGAGAATGAAGGGCCAACCAGTATCCAAACAGACTTTGTCCCGCTGGCTTGTCCAGTGTATTTCCTACTGTTATGATATTAAAAAAGCCCTCCCCGGTTCTGTCCGGGTCATTCTACCAGGGTATGGCCACTTCCTTTGCAGCACTTAGAAATGTCTCCATTTCTGGCTATTTTGCTTGCAGCCACTTGAGCTCTATGCATACCTTTATCAGGCACTTATAGTCTGGACATCACCTCGGCGAAGAGCCGGTTTCGGCTTAGCGGTGCTGCAGGGTCTCCTGTCCTGAGTCAGGGCTTGAATGTTATTTCTTAGTTTTCCTCCTCCCAGAATTTCTGGTAGCGTTACTGCTTGGGAATCAGTCCTAATGGTGTAACCTGCTGCAAGAGCTGTGTCTTAAGTAAGATAGTACAGTTACGCAAGAACTTACCGTAACAGTAAATCTTCAGAACAGCTCTTGCAGCAGGTACCTTCCCTCCACCTTCCCCTTGGAGGAGGCATGGCTTTCACTCAACATGTATGGGATTTTCTTCCTGATTGTCTTCTGACGGTGGATCCTCGGTCTCCCTTCTGATGTCATCCTGCAGCCGGGAGTCTCCGGCGGGAGAACTGGGGATTCTGGCGGGACCGCCCCCTTATGTACCACGCCTGACGTCGGAGGCGGGACTGGCGTCGGGGGCGGTCCCCGCTGAAGATAGCTAGCTAGAATTTTTTCCGTTGGGTCCTGATGCCTGCCGGCTTCAGTCCTAATGGTGTTACCTGCTGCAAGAGCTGTTCTCGAAGATCTACTGTTACGGTAAGTTCTTACGTAACTGTACTTTCCTCACCTGGAAGACTGCCTTCTTAGTGGCCATTACCTCAGCCTGCAGGGTCTCTGAGTTACATGCCCTGGTCACAGATCCTCCATACACTGTGTTTCATAAAGATAAAGTAGTCCTTCATACTCATCCTAAATTTCTTCCTAAGGTTGTGTCAGAATTTCATCTTAACCAAACTTTGGTCCTTCCCTCTTACTTTGTGGACTTCCAAAATGAAGGGGAACGCTCTCTTCATTCTTTGGATGTTAAGAGGGCCTTGCGTTTCTATTTTGATAGAACCAAGGATTTTCGTAAAGCCAGCAACTGTCCGCTTCTTCAGTGAGACCTGCTGGGTCAACCTGTCGCTATTAGATGTATCTCAGCATGGCTAGTGGCGTCTTCTCACTGCTATTCCATGGTGCAGGTTAAGTTGGAGGGTAGAGTTTACGCTCACTCTACCAGAGCGGTAGCGGCATCCCTAGCAGAAATCCGCAACGTGGCCATTGCAGACATCTGCAGTGCAGCCACCTGGAGCTCAGTGCATATTTTCGTTAAGCATTATGCACTCGATGTCCATGCCAGACGACATTCTTCCTTTGGCAGAGCCATCCTTAATGGACTTGTGTCTTAAGAAACGTGAGCTCTTGGTTTCTCCTGCCGCCCTCTCGGGGGATTATTAGCTCGGTACTCTCCCAGTAGTGTGAATGAGTGGTGGAGACTTATGTCCAGGAAGATATGAAAATTACGTACCTACCGTAATTCTTGATCTTCTTGGACGAGTCTCCACCACTCATTCACACGCCCACCCTCCATCCCCCGAGCTCACCTCTCTTGTTGGTCTTCACTCCCTCAAATCTTTAGGCCTTGAAGACTTCTTTGTTGACCCTTCTTACACGGGTCGTCCAGACTATCTTATGTCCGGTTTTTAGGTTAGGCTACCCTTCTAGGTTAGTTATGCTGCACCTCTTTGGTAAAAAAGGTACTGGGGCGGTTGAGGAGTCGACGCCGAGATAGTCATTGCCATGCGAGCTGGGGCTCGCGGCGTCATCTCTGGCGTCGACTCCCCAGCAAAAAAGTTTGCTCCCGATGGGTCTTGGTGCCTCCGGTGCAGATCCAATAGTGTGAATGAGTGGTGGAGACTTGTCCAAGATCATCAAGAATTACGGTATGTACGTAATTTTCATATCTTCGAGAACAGCTCTTGCAGCAGGTACCTTCCCTCCCACCATCCCCACTGGAGGTAGGTCGGAGTCAAGCACCCATCTCATTAAATGGGACATTCCTATTTACTTGTTTTGCCAACTGGTGGCGGATCCTCGGTCTCCTCTTCTGATGTCTTCCAGCGGCTGTGAGTCTTCGGCTGGAGAGCTGAGGATTATGGGGGGACCGCCTCCTTATGTACTACGCCCGACGTCGGAGGCAGTCCCCGCTGAAGACTGCTAGCTAGAAAAGTTCCATGGGGTCCTGGCGCCTGCCGGCTTCGGTCCTAATGGTGTAACTTGCTGCAAAAGCTGTTCTCGAAGATCTGCTGTTATGGTAAGTTCTTGCGTAACTGTACTTTCCCATTGCATCAGCGAGGAAAAGGGTTTTATTCACATTTCTTCCTAGTTCTGGACCTCAGCCCTCTAAATCTCTTTATCGAGTAAAAAAGGTTCAGGATGGTGACACTTCAAGGCCCTCTTCCTCTGCTGCGCCAAGGAGACTGTCTCTATTCCCTAGACATGCAAGATCCATACGTGCACATTGGGGTCTTCCCTTCCCACTGGAAGTTTGAGGTTCCGCTTCCAAGGGGAGCACTATCAGTTTCGAGTGCTTCTGTTCAGCCTCTCTTCCGCTCCGCGAGTCTTCACCAAGTGCTTGGCAGTGGTAACTGGGGCTCTAAGGGGCTTGGGACACTACGTGTTCCCCCTTCCTCGACGATTGGCTGCTTTAGCCCTGCAGTGGGACAGCCCTGCTTTTGCTACCGGAGACACCTATACTCTATTCCGTGGGTTGGAATCACCCTGACGAAAATCGTCCCTGGAGCCCAGTCAGAAGCTCGTCTTCATTGGAGCGGTCTTGGATTCCATCCAAGGCATAGCTTTCCTCCCCCAGGACAGGGGAGATTGCAGAACGGATTTCAGTTACTCCTCAAGTTCCAGCTCGGAACTTCCTCAGGTTACTGGGGCACATGGCGGCGGCCATTCCTGTCACTCTCTTGGTCCGCCTCCACATGAGGGTCCCGCAGTGTATGCTCAGGGTATAGTGGTACCAAGGCTGCGACGATCTGGACTCCACTGTAAAGATCTTGGAGCTAGTCAGGAGAACTTTACTTTGGTGGATGGACCCCAGGAACTTGGAGAAAGGGGTCAGCTTCCGTCCAGAGCCACCAGGTCTGACTCTGACAACAGATGCATTGGACCTGGGATGGTGGGGTGCACCTGAGTGCTCATCGAACGCAAGGGGTTTGGTCACCCGAGGAGCAGTCCCTCCACATCAGTGTACTGGAGATGTGAACGGTTCTCTGTGCCTTACAGGCCTTTCAGTAGGACCTAGTACCGGGCTTTCTTCTGGATCAAACGGACAACATGGTGGTCGTCTTTTACATCAACAAGAAAGGGGGTACTCACTCGTACCCCCTTTGCAGGGAGGCGATGAAAGTCTGGTACTGGGCGCTGGAGTGAGGCATTCTGCTGTCTGCAGTGCACGTTCCAGGTGTCCTCAACGATCTGGCCGACAGCCTAAGCAGGTCGCGGTCCAGAGTGCACAAGTCGGAGCTGCTACAGTCCGTAGCAGACCAGCTGTTCCACAGGTGGGGTCTTCCAGAGCTGGACCTCTTCGCGTCACCACGCAACGCCAAACTGCCAGTGTTTTGCTCGCGAGAGCACGTGCCTGGAGCTTTCTGGCCAGACGCGTTATCCCTTTGGGCAGGGAGGTTTCTTTATGCCTTCCCGCCCTTCCCTCTCATTCAGAGTCTCCTCACGAAGTTGCAGGTAGAAGGGGCCCGCATGATTCTCGTAGCCCCCAGATGGCCTCGGCAGATTTGGTTCCCACTCCTGCAGCCGTTATCCACAGAGCCTCTAGTTCTGCTGCTCACATGCTCGCAGTTGCTGTCCCAGAATCTGGGCTCGCTGGTCCATCCGGACCTTCGGTCCTTGCACCTACACGCTTGGTTCCTTCGGATGTAGCTCAAAACACTGATGTGGCAGCAGCTTTTTGACTGGGAATAAGCAGACTCCGTCGCCTGACCTGGCCATTAAGTGGCTGTCACCAGAGTGGCTGAAACAACCCTTCGTTGTAATCGAGGAGCCGAAGCCGGCACCGGTTGTTGGTCGAAAACCGGCTGCGCCACTGTGGTGGAACCCCTGCCTCCACAACCTAAATCTGAGGCTCCGACCAAGGATTCTCGGTCAGGTCAGGGCTTGCCCCATCGGTTGTCGGTCACCCTCACTCCCGATTGACCTCGGCAGGTGGAGGGTGGCTCAGGCCCTTGGCAGCTGTTTGCAGACTCCTCGGAGTCCGACGATGACTCTTGCCTGTTCTCCAGGCCTCTTGACCTGGAGTCCACTGGGGGTCAGTCGGTGGACGAGAGCCCATCCTCGTTCCTTGGAATGCTTCGGCTCATCTCGGAGTCCACTGGGATGAAGCTCGAACCCGTTTCAAAGCGGACCAAGTATCCCCTCACAGAGACACTGGACCAAGGGGATTCCCCCGTGGAGGCCTTCCCGGTGGCTGAAGCCATTGTTGGCACGGCCCTGGAGCTGTGGCAGCAGCCAGGTTCTTGTCCAGCCCCTTCGGTCAGGATGGCTCGAAAGTATGCCGTTCCCACTAGTTCAGTCTCCGGTTTCTCGGAGCACCCTCGGTGGAGGGGCTAGTGACGGACAGCGTTTTCCGGCGCTCTAGAAATGCTCGGGATGTGGACAAGCCACCCGATAAGGAGTCCAAGAAACTGGACTACTCCAGGCGGAAAGTCTATGCTGCTTCCTCCCTAAGCCTTTATCAGGCCAGACCTTTTAAGCTCCCTGGATGAGGTGATTCCTCATCTCCCGGCTGACCTTCAGACAACGGTCAAGCAGGTGCAGGATCAGGGAAGAGCGGTGGCCAAACAGCAGCTCCAAACTTCCTTGGACATAGCTGACTTGTATGCCTAGTCAGTAGCAGCCACAGTGGCCATGCGCCGCAGAGCTTGGCTGCGGATCTCCACTTTCACAGCGGATACCCAGCACAAGCTGGCAGACGTTCCCTTCTTGGGTACCGACTTGTTCGGTCCTGGGGTGGAGGGTCATCTGCAAAGGATCGAGAAGTCCAGTGCCACCTTGGACTCTGTCACGTCTGCCCAGAAGGACAAAGGCCGCCAGCAGCAGTGTAAGGCCTTTCGGCCTTCAGTCCCTGCGGCACGTCTGGCCCAGCAACACCAGCATCAGGGCCAGCAGGCTCGCACTTGGCACCCCAAAGCCAAGCCTGCAGCTTCCTCCACCAGGAAGCCGGGAGGGAAAGGTCCAGGAGGCCTCTCGGCCGGCCCTTCCTCTAAGCCTGTCCAGTGATGGGTTGAGGGATGTCTCCCCCAACCTCGTCAGTCCTCCCCAGGTTCCCTCCATACGGGGGGATGGCTCCGCCACTTCCATTCTGCCTGGTACGATATCTCCATGGACCGCTGGGTGCTGGAAGTGGTAGGAAAGGGTCTGCCTCTGGAATTCTAGCAGTACCCACCCTATCGAGCCGTCGCCCCACGGGGGGCTACGGGGTCTGCAGCGCCTCTGTTGGCTCGTTGAGCCGACATCGCACTGCTCCTCCAGAAGGAGGTGATCAGGGATGTGGCGGATCCTTCACCAGACCCAAGGTTTGTGTCCAGGTACTTCCTGGTCCCAAAATGGACTTGGGGGCTGGCGCCCCATTCTAGACCTACATGACCTGAACAAGTTTCTAAGGTCTTGTACCTTCAGGATGGTCACTGTGGCTCAGATCATTCCATCCTTGGAACGAGGTGCGTGGTTCTGCTGTCTGGACCTCCAGGACACATTCTTTCATGTCCCAATCCGTCCGTCTCACCAGCGATTCCTCCATTTCAGGGCAGAGGGATCGCTTTACAAGTTCCGGGCCATGCCCTTCAGCCTCTATCCAGCTTCCAGGGTCTTCACCAAATGCATGGCAGTGGTGACAGCATTCCTGCGGCGCTGAAGGGTCCGGGTGTACCCTTACCTGGATGACTGGCTGATTGCAGCCCCCTCCAGGCTGGATTTGGAGCTGTCCAGGGATTTGGCCCTCCAGGTCTGCTCTCAGATTGGCCTCCTCATCTACGAGGCCAGATCGGAACTCGTGCCAAAGCAGGTGATTCAGTTCATCAGGGCAGAGCTCGACTCTCCTCGAGCCAGAGCACTGCTCCCGGCGGACAGGGCCGAGGTTCTTTCCTCCTTTGCCCGATCATTTCTGGTTGAGCAATTGTGCCCTGCCCGGGACTTCCTGCACCTTATGGCGGCCTGCACCAGCGTGGTCCGTTGGGCCCGCTGGCACATGCGTCCCCTGCAGTGGGGGCTAGCCCGCCAAAGGTCACAGCGCTCTGGTCCTCTGGACCAGCTAGTGATAGTGACCTTGGAGATGGGGAACACGCTCCAGTGGTGAGTCGTTCCAGCTCATCTGCAGGAGGGTATCCCATTTGTCCACCCAGAGCCGACGGTCACTCCAACAACTGACGCCTCTCCGATGGTTTGGGGTGCCCATCTGGGGGAGCTCAGAGTGCACGGCCTCTGGTCCCCTCAGGAGTCTTGATGCCACAGCAACCTGCTGGAGCTTCGAGCAGTCCGACTAGCCCTCACCGCCTTCGCTCCGTTTGTACGAGGTGAAGTGGTCCAGGTCCAGACGGACAACACCATGACCTTGTACTACCTAAACCGCCAGGGCAGGATGCGCTCCTTGCCTCTGTGCAAGGAAGCTCTCCGCACTTGGTCTCTTGTGAGCAGACTGGAGGCGGATCTCCTAGCCATCCATGTGGTGGGAGCCTCCAACACCCTGGTCGAAGCCCTAAGCTGGATAGGGGCTGCATCTCACGAGTGGTCTCTCCTGCCGGAGGTCGTTCAAGGACTGTTCTCCCATTGGGGCACCCCTGAGGTGGACCTGTTTGCCTCCAGGGAGAATGGAGCTGAGTCTTTTCCATGCCCCGCCCTCAGCAGGGCTCGCTGCAGGGGGATGCCTTCTCGAGGCCGTGGACCCCGGGCCTCTTCTACGCCTTTCCCCCATTTCTCTTGATCCACAAGGTGCTTCTCAAGGTGAGGACGGACAAGGCGTAGGTGATTCTGGTAGCCCCAGACTGGCCCCGCCAGTTCTGGTATCCAGATCTCCTCAGCTCCAGGCTCCCGAGGTGGCTTCCGGCCCGCCCGGACCTGATCTCAGTCAACCAGGGGGAAGGTATTCCATCTGGACCTTCAATCCCTGCACCTGACGGCCTGGTTCCTGAGCGGCTAGAGTTCCAGGCCTTGGGTCTTTCCGACGAGGTCCTCAACGTCGTTGAGGCGTCCCGTAAGGAGTTGACCAGGAAATGTTATGCCTTCAAATGGAAGAGATTCTCCATTTGGTGTCAGGGGAAGGCCTTGGACCCTTCCGCCTGTCCCTTGGCAAGCATTCTGGACTACTTGTGGTCCCTTTCAAAGCAAGGGCTTCGGTTGACAACCCTTAAGGTGCACCTGGCAGCCATCTCTGCTGACTGGGCGCTGGCCGGGAAGCAGTCGGTGGCGCAGGAGAAGGTGGTCGGGTGCTTTTTCAACGGCCTTGACCACATTTCCCCTCCGGTGCGAGAACCTCCACCTCGGTGGGATCTACTGCTGGTATTGGCCAAGCTCATGGGCAAGCCATTCGAACCGATGCACAGGTGCGATTTTTCCCGCCTGTCGTGGAAGACCGCCTTCTTGGTGGCTATCACGTCAGCCAGAAGGATGGGAGAGCTCCAGTCGCTTTCCATCGAGTCTCCTTATCTGGTCTTCCACAGGGACAGGGTTGTCCTGCGCCCCCACCCGAAATTCCTTCCGAAGGTGGTGTCGGAGTTTCACCTTAACCAGGTGCTGACTCTGCCGGTGTTCTACCCCAATCACACTTGGAGGCTGAATATAGGATACTTAGGACCCTAGACGAGCGCTCTCTTATTATAAGGAGCGGACGGCTGAAGTTCGGGGAGAGGTTCACCAGCTGTTTGTCATCTACGCTGAAGCCGCACCTGGCAGACGTGCAGCCAAGCAGACGATAAGCAGGTGGGTCACCTCCTGCACAGAGCTCTGCTATAGGTTGGCAGGCATGGAGCCTCCCAGAGGGCTAAGAGCTCATTCTACCCGCCATACCGCTGCATCAGTAGCTGCTTCCGGGGATGTCCCTATCCAGGATATCTGCAGGGCTGCTACCTGGAAGTCAGCACATACCTTTATTGCCCACTACCACATTGATCTTGAGTCACGCCGGGATGCTGGTTTTGGGGCCTCGGTTCTCCAGTCCCTATTTCCCAAGTAAGTATTGGGGGTGTGCGCCTTGCCTCCCTCCTCCAGGAGAACTGTTAGAGTTCGTTAACGTGGATTGAATATATCCATGTCCCTAGAAATACAGGTTCTAGGGACATGGATATGTTGTTCATCCACACTTATTGGCAGGTTCCTTGCCGCTTTAAATCTTGCCGGAAGGTCTTCAAGCTGGCTCCTCCCACCCACCGGGGTGGTAAAACTCTCGGCTCCGCCCCATGACGCCAGATCTTCCTTACCGCTTGGAAGCTCAGGTTCCCTCCTTAACGCGTTGCGCTTAAGACTGGTTCCTAATTCTTCGGAAAGTTCGAAATTGAAAAGTTTTGCAAAAGACTTTGGTCTTCCTCCGTGGCTTGTGGCGGCCAACCGACTCGGATTTTCGGAGGTGCCTTATGGCAGAAGATGTCTAGACGGATCCAGCACTGCAGTGCCTACTGCCTGGGCCTTGAGCACCACCCGCAGGCCTGCGACTTGTGCTCTTCCTTTTCGCCTACGCCCTTGAAGACCGTGCATGCTCGACATAACTGGGGCCGAGAAAAGAATTCCACCGTGAGATCTAAAGAGGCCCGACATGGTCCGCGGGCGGTGGCTCGGCAGATCAGCTTGAGCAGATGATCGCCTCGAAGAGGAGGCGGCGCTGGCCGCTTCTACCTCGGCTGCGTGCATTTGTCCCGCCTCTCTCGGTGCCTCTTACTCGGCTTCTTTTGAGGAGCTTTGTCTGACCTCTCGACCAAAGGTGAGGGTCCATCTCTCGGGACCTTCTTCCAGGTCCAAAAGAGCAAAGTAAGTCTCTCCGTCGACGCCTTGGGAGCGGAAAGATCCCCTCCTTGTCGACAGCCCACTTAGGGTCGACCCTCAGCTTCCGCCACTGGCTTCACGGTGTCCCCATCAGGCCAGTTGAGCCGAGACCCCGCCGACGCCGGTTGAGATTTTTCTCAATCCGTTGGACGGGTTGTTGGCTGGAAAGTAGTAAATCCCTCTCGGGTTCCCCGGTGGGAGTTGAGGATCCTGTCGGCTGCCTGTGCCTCCGGTTCCGGGCCTCTCGTGGATCGTCTCGAGCCGAGGAGTGCCTACTCGACACTTTCTCCTCGCTTTCCTCGCCCAGTCGAGACTCTCGGTCTTCTGACATCCTCGTGTCCAACCGATCCCGGCCATCATAGGCGGTCTCGTCTCGGCACCACGCAAGCGGTGCCGCGCCTTCCTCTTCCTCAGACGAGGAGGCTTCAGCCTAAGCTGCGCCGGAGGTACGAGGAACTTATGTGGCAACAGTTCTTTTGATCGAGAATAAGCCGACCCAGTCGCCTTCCCGGCCATTAGTGGCTGTCACCGGAGCAGCCGAAACAACCCCTCGTTGTAGTCGAGGAGCCTGTTCTCACTCCGGTTGTTCGGCCAATTCCAGCTGCCCCACCGATTCTGGTGGAACCTCCGCCCCCACAGCCATCAGTTGGGGCTCCGACCAAAAATTCTCAGTCGACTTTGGGTTTGCCCCATAGGCTGTCGGTCACCCTCACTCCCGATAAACCTCGGCAGGTGGAGGGTGGCTCAGGGCCGAGGCAGCTCTTTGAGGACTCTTCGGAGTCCGAAGATGGTTCCCTCCTCTCTCCAAGCGCGATAGACTTGGAGTCCTCGGAGGATAGTCAATGGACTATAGCCCTCGTCCTTCTTAGGGTTGCTTCGGACTCATCTCTGAGTCCACCGGGATGAAGCTCGAACCTGCTTTCTAAACGGGCAGGTATCCCCTCACGGAGATTCTGGACCGAGGGATTCCCTCCACGGAGGCCCTTCCGTGGCCAGGCCATAGTGGTCCGGCCTTGGAACTTTGGCAGCGCCCCTGCTTCCTGCCCTGCGCTCGCCAGGTTGGCTAGGAAGTATGCGCGTCCTACCGGGTTCCCTGTCCGTTTTTTCGGAACACCTCTCGGCCGAGGGGTTGGTTACCGACAGCTTTTTCCGGCGTGCCGGGAATGCCAGTGATGTGGACAAACCTCCCGACAAGGAATCCAAGAAATTGGATTATGCCGGGCGAAAAGTCTATGCTGTGTCCTCTCTTGGCCTTCGTCAGGCCAGTTCGGCCGTCCTCATGGCACATTTTTCTCACGCCCTGTTGGGCTCCCTGGATGAGGTTGTCCCTCATCTTCCCGCAGATCTGCAAACTACTGTCAGGCAGGTGCGGGACCAGTGCAGGGAAGTGGCTAAACAGCAGCTCCAGACTGCGTTAGACATCGGGGACTCATGTGCCAGGTCTGTGGTGACTGCAGTGGCCATGCGTCGTCGGGCTTGGCTGAGGATATCCACCTTTACTTCGGATACCCAGCACAAGTTGGCGGATGTTCCCTCTTTGGGGACTGACCTCTTGGCCCTGGGGTGGAAGGTCACCGCAGAGGATCGAGAAGTCCATGTTACCTTGGACTCTGTCACTTCCTGCAGAAGGACAAAGGCCTAAGCTCACAGCCTAAGCCCTTCGCCCTGCGCCTGCGCGCCTGCCCAGCAACGTCAGGGCTAGCAGGCTCGACCTTGGTATCCCAAGCCTAGCCTTACCGGCTTCCTCCAACAGGAAGCAGGGAGGTAAAGGCCCAGGAGGTTCCTCAGCCGTCCCTCCTCCAGCCTGCCCAGTGACGGGCTGAGGGTGTCGCCCATCCCTGTCACCTCACCCCTGGTTCCCTCCGTGGGGGGACGGCTCAGACACTTCCTTTCCGCCTGGTCCGCTTTTACCACGGACAGGTGGGTACTGGTGGTGGGAAAAGGCCTACCTCTGAATTCGAGCAGGCCCCGCCTTCAGAGCCGTCAGCAGACTGGGGGTTCGCGTCCGCAGTCTTCACCATGGCTCGCCGAGCCGACATCGCTCTCCTCCTCCAAAAGGAGGTGATCACGGAGGTGGAGGACCCCCCTTCAGACCCGGGGTTCATGTCCAGGTATTTCCTGGTTCCAAAACGGACGGGGGGCTGGCGCCCCATTCTCGACCTACACGACCTGAACAAGTTCCTAAGGTCTCGAACCTTCAGAATGGTCACTCTGGCGCAGATAATACCATCTCTGGAACACGGTGTGTGGTTCTGCTCTCTGGACCTATAGGACATGTTCTTTCACGTCCCTATCCGTCCGTCACATCGGAGATTCCTCCGCTTTCGAGCGGAGGGATCCCTCTTCGAGTTCCGAGCCATGCCCTTCGGCTTATCTCCAGCTCCCAGGGTCTTCACCAAATGCATGGCAGTGGTGACAGCATTCCTGCGGCGCCAGGGTCCGGGTGTACCCTTACCTGGACGATTGGCTTATAGCAGCCTCCTCCAGACGGGAGGTGGAGCGGTCCAGAGATCTGGCCCTCCAGGTTTGCTCTCGAGTTGGCCTTCTCATCAACGAGGCCAAGTCGGAACTCGAGCCAAAGCAGGTGATCCTGTTCATCGGGGCAGAGCTCGACTCTCTTCGAGCCAGAGCACGACTCCCAGCGGACAGGGCCGAGGTTCTTACCTCCTTTGCCCAATCATTTCTGGTTGGGCAATCGCGCCCTGCCCGGGACTTCCTGCGCCTTCTGGGTCTCATGGCGGCCTGTGCCAGTGTGGTCCGTTGGGCCCACTGGCACATGCGCCCCCTTCAGTGAGGACTGGCCAGCCAGTGGTCACAACGCTGCGATCCTTTGTACCAGCTAGTGATAGTGACCCAGGAGATGTGGAACGCTCTCCAGTGGTGGACCGTTCCATTCCATTTGCAGGAGGGCATCCTGTTTGTCCGCCCCGAGCCGACGGTCTTTCTATCGACCGATGCCTCTCTGATGGGTTGGAGTGCCCATCTGGGGGAACACCGAGTGCACGGCCTCTGGTCCCCGCGGGAGTCCCGATGCCACATCAACCTGCTGGAGCTCCGAGCGGTCCGCCTAGCTCTCACCGCCTTTGTCCGCTTTCTCCGGGTCAAGTGGTCAGAGTCCAGACGGACAATACCACGACATGTACTACCTGAACCGCCAGGGCGGGACGCTGCCCATGCTTCTATGCAAGGAAGCTCTCGCATTTGGTCACTGTGACAGCCTGAGGCGGATCTCCCAGCCATTCATGTGGCAGGAGCCTCCAACACCCTGGCCGATGCCCTGAGCCGATAGGGCTGCATCTCACGAATGGTCTTTCCTGCCGGAGGTAGTACAAGATCTGTTCTCCCATTGGGGCACACCTCAGGTGGACCTGTTTGCCTCCAGGGAGAATGCGAAGCTGAGGCTGTTTCATGCCCGCCCCCCTCAGCAGGGCTCGCTACAGGGGATGCCTTCTCAGGCTGTGGACCCGGCCCTTCTACGCCTTTCCCAATTTCCCTTGATTCACAAGGTGCTTCTCCAAGCAAGGAGGGACAAGGCGAGGTGATCCTGATAGCCCCAGACTGGCCCTGCCAGTTCTGGTACCAGATCTCTCAGCCTCAGCTCCAGGCTCCCGAGGCAGCTTCCAGCTCGCCCGACCTGCTTTCAGTCAATCAGGAAGGTGTTCCATCCGACCTTCAATCCCTGCACCTGATGGCCTGGTTCCTGGCGGCTAGAGTTCCAGGCCTTGGGTCTTTCCGACGAGGTCCTCAATGTTGTTGAGGCGTCCCTAAGGAGTCGACCAGAAAATGGTACGCCTTCAAATGGAAGAGATTCTCCATTTGGTGTCAAGCAAGGGCTTGGACCCTTCCTCCTGTTCTGTGGCAAGCATTTTGGACTATTTATGGTCCCTTTCTAGTCAGGGGCTTAGGTCGACGACCATAAAGGTGCACCTGGCAGCCATCTCTGCTTACCGGGCGCGGGCCGGGAAGCAGTCGGTGGTGCAGGAAAAGGTGGTCGGGCGCTTTTTCAAAGGCCTTGATCACATTTCCCCTCCGGTGCGAGAACCTCCACCTCCGTGGGATTTACTGCTGGTACTGGCAAAGCTCATGGGCAAGCCATTCGAACCAGTGCACAGGTGTGATCTCTCTCACCTGTCGTGGAAGACCGCCTTCTTGGTGGCTATCACGTCAGCCAGAAGGATGGGAGAGCTCCAGTCGCTTTCCATCGAGTCTCCTTATCTGGTCTTCCACAGGGACAGGGTTGTCCTGCGCCCCCACCCGAAATTCCTTCCGAAGGTGGTGTCGGAGTTTCACCTTAACCAGGTGCTGACTCTGCTGGTGTTCTACCCCAATCACACGTCAGAGGCTGAATATAGTCTCCGTACTCTGGACCCTAGAAGGGCGCTCGCTTATTATAAGGAGCGCACGGCTGAAATTCGGGGAGAGGTTCGCCAGCTGTTTGTCACCTACGCTGAAGCCGCACCTGGCAGACCTGCAGCCAAGCGGACGATAGGCAGGTGGGTCACCTCCTGCATAGATCGCTGCTATAAGTTGGCGGGCATGGAGCCTCCCAGAGGGATAAGAGCTCATTCTACCCGTCATACTGCTGCATCGGTGGCTGCTTCCAGGGACGTCCCTATCCAGGAAATCTGCAGGGCTGCTACCTGGAAGTCAGCACACACCTTTATTACCCATTACCACATCGACCTTGAGTCATGCCGGGATGCTGGTTTTGGGGCCTCGGTTCTCCAGTCCTTGTTTCCCAAGTAAGTATTGGGGTGTGTGCCTTGCCTCCCTCCTCCCGGAGAACTGCTAGGAGTCTGCCAATAAGTGTGGATGAACAACATATCCATGTCCCTAGAAATACAGGTTACTCACCTGTAACAGGAGTTCTAGGAATGGTATATATTGTTCATCTACACTTCCGACCTCCACAACTGACGCTTTAACCTGAGCTTCCAGCGGGCCAGATCTGGTGTCATAGGTAGGCCGAGGTTTACCACCGGTGGGTGGGAGGAGCCAGCTTGAAGACCTTCCGTCAAGATTTAAAGCGGCAAGGAATCTGCCAATAAGTGTGGATGAACAACATATACCATTCCTAGAACTCCTGTTACAGGTGAGTAACCTGTATTTACTCACCTGTAACAGGAGTTCTAGGAATGGTATATGTTGTTCTTCCACACGACCCACTCGACCTCCCCGGCCTCAACGCACAACCTGGCTTCCAGCGACTAGATCTGGCATCATGGGGCAGAGCCAAGAGTTTTACCACCCGGATGGGTGGGTGGTGGGGGAGAGCAGCTTGATGACCTTCCGGCAAGATTTAAAGCGGCAAGGAACCTGCCAGTAAGTGTGGATGAACAACATATACCATTCCTAGAACTCCTGTTACAGGTAAGTAACCTGTATTTTTGGGGCCTCAGTTCTTCAATCTCTGTTCCCTAAGTAGGGGGTGTGCGCCTTGCCTTCCTCCTCCTGGAGAACTGCTAGGAGTCTTCCAAGGAGTGTGGATGAAGAACATATACACGATCCTAGGAAAACAGGTTACTCGCCTGTAACAGTAGATCTTATCTGTGTCCGTCTTCACCGTTCATTACTGTTTGGTATCTGCCGGCGGTCAGGGCTGCAGGAGCTTTTTTTTTTTTTTAAAGGGTAGGTGGAGCCGACACACCATCGCGCGCGCCCTCGAGGCTGACACACTGCGTGGCTTTCGCAGGTTGGCTCAGGCTGCGCGTACCCTCCATCCTGCCAGCTTCCTTCGCCTCCGTCAGAGTTTGCCTCTTGGTATGCTGTGAAGAGTCCTAGACCTGCTCCGCAGTAGTTTTTTCCAAAAATGTTATCTTCGGTCGAAGTCCGTCTGGTCTCCTGCTGGTTCTGTTTCTGCCAAGACTCGACATCGCCTGGTAAATTCTTTCCTTATTTTTATATTTCTGTGACGTCGAGTCTATTTTTGGTGGGGTTTTTTTTCTCCGTAGGTCATGTCTCAGTCAGAAGGCAAGAAGTCTACTAAGTTGAGTGGCCCCAAGCGGCGGTGCCCGCTATGAAGTATTATTCAGTCACCGACCAGCATGACATGGATAGGTACAACGCCTGTTTCTCCATGGACGCGGGACATCGAGGCAATCTTGGCGTGGAAGTGAGAGCGAGCTCGCTGCCTTTCGGGGCTGGAGTCTTTTCGTCGGGCCAAGCCACGCTCTCGGCCTTTCCTCTGGGTCCCTTCCTGGTTCTGTACGGACCAAGGATTAGGTAGCCTCGGCTACTAGTAGCCTAGCCGTAGCCGAGGCTTCTTGTGCGGCGCAGGAGACACATTCTTCCCGGGGAGTGGTCGGGAGGTGCCGCCATGACAGTCTCCCCTTTCGGTTGAAGGCTCACCCAGTGTCGGACCTGTGGTTCGCAAGGCCCGGGTTGGTGTCCTCCTTGATGCCGTCAGTCGGCGCCGTTGTAGGCATCGGCGCCGTGGGCCCTGACGGAGTCGTCGGCGCCGACTTGTCGCGTGGCACTGTGGCTTCTGTCTGAGCTGTTTGCGGTGCCGACACTGCTAGTGGTGCCATGGGAGCTGCTACGGCGCCGTCTTTTTCCATGTCTAGGACAACGGCGAGGTTGAGCACAGTGCCATGTCCTTGGGGCTGGGCGCCATGGGGCCTTCAGATTCCTCTTAAGGCGACGTCTGCACCACCTCTGCTCTCGGCACCATTTGCAGCACTGTGGAGTCGGGCGGTGCCATTCTGTGCGCTGTGTCCACTGTTGGTGCCGTCGTTGGTACCGCCCCTGCCCTCGGCATCGTGGAGCCTGGCAGTGCTGTCGGGGCCATCATCAGTGCCGTCTTCATCTTCGGTGTTGTTCGTGGCACTGTGGGACCAGATGGCGCCATGACTGGTCCCGGCTCTGGAGCTGTTGTTCAGGCTGGGTCCGTGCGCCCTGCGGATTCCGTTCGCGTGGCGCCGAGGGCTCTGGCACTGGCTCGGGCACAGCTTTGGTTTCTGGGCCTGTGGGCAAGGATGGCAGTGGACGCCCTCCTATGGTTTGGCACAGGGCCTCAGCCTCTATCTCCTCGGAGCAGAGTTGAGCTCTGAGTCAGACGTTCAGTCTGACCCTTTTTGGTTGGCTGTTCAGGTGGGCAGCTCAGTAGTCTGCTCGGCAAGCCGGAGTCGACCCCCTTCTGAGGTGGGGTCGGTGGCTACAGAGACTGGGGTCAGAGGTGTTGACCAGCGGGCAGTGGTGCAGGCCACCATAGCTAACCCCTCAGTAATGGTACCCCCACCTGTGGTTTGCCTAGGTTGCCCAACTTTGGGGCCGATCAGAGCACCTACAGGAGGGGAGGGTACTGTGCCCTGGATAGCCCCTTCGGGAGCTGCCCAGAGATGCCAGCTACCTAGGCCAGCCCTCTCGAGGAGGAGGGCTCTTTCAGACTCCCAAGGGGTTGAGGAGCGTGGGGTTGGCACATCGGCCTTTTTCGGGGTCCACCCGGGCTCTGGGAGAAGCCGTAGTGCAGATCTCCGCTTTTCCTCCTCTGTCTCTTTGAGAGAGTCGCATTCTTTTGAGGTAGGAGACTGTCCTTCTGGACCTATACGGCCTCTGTCTCCTCGCAGGGAGGATTCTTCCGGGCGCAGCCAAGGCAGGACCGAAATGGTTGTTCAGCTGTCGGCTGTGGGGTCTTCCCGGGGCACCTTCTTCTGTGGGTGCCCACGGTCCTCTCCTTAGCCCAGGTGGAGGTCAGCCGACATCTCTTCTCTGCTCTGTCCCCATCCCTCTGTCACATTCTCCTGCGCTCCCAGGCATCTTTGGTCCTAGTGGGCTTCTCTCCTGGGAGCAGTTCAGAGCGGTGGCTGCTCGGATCCCTGATTATGTTAGGGCAGTGGATAGCCAAGTTTTTCAACCTCCCCCATGCAGCCACCCACTGAACAGCCGGTGCCCTCCAGCTCCTCATCCCCCTCTTCTGGGGGAGCGGAAACTTCTGTCCACTTCTCTCCAGCTGCTGATCTCACTGAGTATCAGCAATTCCTCGTGAGGATGTTGGAGGACTTGCACCTTACTCCTTACACTATCAGCAATCCTGAGCACTCCGCGCATGCCTTTCTAGGCGATTTTGGCGAGGCCACCTTTGTGGTGCCGCCCTGGCCTGCTGCCTTTCGGGAGGCATCGTTGTGTTTCTGACAGAGACCCTTCTCCGGAGTTCCTGCCCCAAGGGATCTCAGCCAGAGGTATTGCGCACCCCCGCCGGAGTCTCCAGGTCCCATGCCTCATCCACAGTCTGGATTGACACAGTTGGATACTCCTGATGGGCTTCATGCCCTTCACCGTGACCGGCCCCCAGATCAAGACTCCTCAGATTTTGACTTCTGGGGTAGGAGGACTTTCCACTCGGCACGGTTACTTCTTTCTATTTCTGCACATCAGGCCCACTATGCAGCCTATGATACGTTCTTGTGGTCCAGGCTGGGTCAGCTCCTAGCCTCATTGCCTGATACGGAGCAAACCAGACAAGCCATTGCACTCTGCACGTGGCCTGGAGCTAGCAAGGCACCAAGCGAGGGCATCCTACAGTGCCAACGAAGTAGTTACCAGGGTCGTGGGGACAGCAGTCTGCACTAGGCGAACGGCATGGCTGCATCTTTCCCGGTTGTCATCCTTGGCCCGATGTAGGGTGATTAACTCCGCTCACCAGGGAACCTATCTCTTCTCCCGTAGAGCGAGACGGAGCTTGTCGGGGCAACTTCCTTTACCCTCTGGGGGGACTCAGTCTCACTCTCCCCACTCTCAGGCCTCCCCAGGCCCTGAAGGTTCCCCCTCTTAGTGTGCCACCCACTGAGAACTAAGGGATTTTATCCCTTAGGGTGTAAAACAAAACCCCTTTCGAGGGGGCTCGGTACTCACTCAACAGTGATGAATAGTGAAGATTGACACAGATAAGATATGAAAACTACGTACCTACCGTAATTATGATCTTTCTGTGTATCTTCACCATTCATCACAATCCCACTCTCCATCCCCCTGGGGCCTCAGTCTCTGGGTCCCCCTCCCTCTCTGTGCCCATCCCTGACCCTCTCATTTTTTAGGACTGGGGTAAAACAGGGGCATAATGTTCCACGAAGAGTGGGCAGTTGGGGGGGGGGGCACTTTTTCTCCAGTGCCTTGGCTCCACTCCTGTGGGGTGGGAGTTGACAGTTGCCCTCCTTTCTTTTCCTCCTACCTGTTTCCATCCAACCTATTTCTCCTCGTTTATTAAAAAAAAAAAAGATTTTTTTTTTTCACCAGTAATCTTTTCTTGAGAGGGTGTTAATTCACTGTATCCTGTCCTTGTTCCAGAATAGGTGACTCTACTTATCTGGAGTGCTTCCCAGTTATTCCGTGCCTTGAATTCTGGCAGAAAGCCTTTGCTACTCCTTGCAGTTCCTGTACAATCTGGTGACAGACCAGGGTCTGGGACGTCTTAACCTCTTCCCTCTCTTCCTAAATTCTTTACCTACCCTACCTCCCTCTTCCTTTTCCAGAGATTGGGGCCCTACCCAATCCCTTTAGTTTCCAATTCTTCTCCCTTCCTGTCCTCTGTTATTTCTCCTTTTGGTTCATACATCTTTTCCTTTTTCTGTCACTTGGACTTCTTGTCCCACCCTCCACTCCTTTCCTCTTACCTCTCTGGCGACTCAGAACTGGCAGGCAGGAGGAGTCGACGCAGCCTAATGGCCAACCTGCTAGCACCATGCAGTGCATTGGCCGTGAGGGCGGTGCCGATGGTGCGTTGGCTCCACCTACCCTTTAAAAAAAAAAAAAAGCTCCCGCGGGGTCCTGATTTCCGACAGATACCCAGCAGTGATGGATGGTGAAGATAAGCAGAAAGATCATAATTACAGTAGGTACATAATTTTCATTTCTAGGAGTGGTGTATGTTGTTTATCCACACGGACCCTCCCGACCTCCCTGAACAACACCTGGCTTCCAGCGAACTAAGATCTGGAGCCAAGGGTTATACCACCCAGATGGGTGGGAGGAGCCAGCTTAAAGATTTCCGACAAGATTTAAAGTGGAAGGGAACATGCCAAAGTATGTGGATGAACAAAATATACCACTCATAGAACTACTGTTACAGGTGAGTAACCTATTTTTTTGTCGTTAATTGTCAAGTTTTCATGTCTCTTGTTTTACATCCTGACGTGGAACCTTTGTAAAAGAGTATATACTCAAAGGTTGTATCCGAATTACCAAATAAATAAATATGCAAAAGGTTCCCTTTTTATGTTTGCTTGCACGCATGTGCAAGAAACATAGTGCCATCAACCGAGTTTTCGGAGGTGTGGCAACCCTCCTCCAATTCAGGCAGTGTGTTTGCAGGTGCGGGCGCAGTTCTCCATTGCCTGCTGGAGCTGTCTATGACAGCTCCAAAATGCAGAGGAGTACAGTTGAAAGGGGAACTACGCTTCAGTGAGCAGAGATAAGATATCGCCTGCTCATGCGCGCACTCTTACGACGCACGATACCGCGTGTGCCCCACGCACACACACTGTACAGCCGGGGTGCCCAGTCCCCTTTGGCTGTGCTGCATGCCCCCTCCCCAAAGCCTTCCACATGCGCTGGAAACTCATCAGTATAGCCGGCCAGGGGTGCCCAATCCCCGTCGGCTCCTCTCCCGAGGTACAGGGTGCCACGCTGGAGCCCACCCCAGCGTGGCAACAGATGGTATAGCCGACAGGAGTTCCCAGTCCCCGTTGGCTCCACCCCCAATCAGCCATCCTTGTGCCCGCTGGGGGCCCACCCCAGCGTGGCAAACGTCCCGCGTCATTTAAAAAAAAAAACCTGCAAATAAAAAATGTCCGTCGGCGCTTCTCCCTGCCCCTCACCCACTGCGCACCCTGCCTCCCCACCCCATACTTACATCCGGACCTCGGCACGACAATCTTCGGTGGACTGGGAACACGTCTGCATTCTTCAAAGCCGACCGCGAACTGAGGAAATGCTGGTAGGCTGTATAATGGGATAGATGTTTTTTTTCAACTTTGCTGCCTTACTCAGGCATTTTTTGGAATTTTTGCAGCAAATTTTCAACATGGGGTTTTTGGGACCCCTTCTCATGAATACTGTCACTGTCATGACGTTATTCGGGCCCGAAGGGTGATTTCGAAACGACACTGCCAGTGTTCATAAGGTGGGCCCTCAAGAAGCCTATTTTGAAAATTTGGTGGAAAAATTCCAAAAAATGACTGTTTTACGAGCGTGCGTTGCACAGTTCTTATGCAGGCTTGTAAGTTCGCGAATTTTCAATATTTTCACTCCAGATTTTCAGCATCGCCATTTTACCACACCTTCTTATGAGTAGTACAGCTGTCATTTTTCACATCTCACCCAAAACGTGTTTCCGCCCATGTTGAGCACAATGGCGCAGTCGGTGTGCGAAATCAATGTATGGGACACATTAAGAAAATCACAGTGACACTGTTCATAAGCAGAGGTCTTAAATGGGTATGTTGAAAATTTGGCGAAAAATTCGTGTTTTATTTAGCTGCAGTGTTATGCAGTTCCTACGCATCATAAGTTTGCTTAATTTCAATATTTCACTCCAGATTTTCAACATTGCCATTTTATTACACTTCCTTATGAACAGTACAGCTGCCATTTTTCACATGTCGCCCAAAATGTGTTTTGCACATGTAGCGTAATAATGGTGCAGTCGGTGGGCGTAAAGCAATGTTTGGGACAGATTAAGAAAATCACAGTTACACTGTTCATGAGCAGAGGTCTTAAAATGGCTATGTTGAAAATTTGGTGACAAAAGTCCATAAAATCACTGTGTTACGAGTGTGCATTGCGCAGTTTCCACACACCCTCGTAAGTTCATGACTTTGTAATATTATCAGTCCAGATTTTCACCAGTGGGATTTTTCCACACTTCCTTATGAACAGTACAGCTGCCATTTTTCACAACATGGCCGAAATGTGTTTTCACACTTTCAGCGCAGAGATGCATGGTCATTGTGGGAAATCATTGTTTGGGACAGATAAAGAAAATCACAGTGACACTGTTCATGATCGGAGGTCCCAGAATGCCTGTGTTGACAATCTGCTGTAAAAAAAAAATAAAAAAAATCCCCAAACTAATTACATTACGGTTGTGCGTTGCACAGTTTCTATGCACGCTCGTGACTTCACCAGTTTTTTTAATATTTTTACTGCAGATTTGCAACATTGCCATTTTTTACACTTCCCCATGAACAGTACAGCTGTCATTTTTTACATCCTGTTCGGAATGTTTTTGCACCTGTGGTGTTAAATACTGTAGTCGCTCTGCATAAGCAGCTTTCGCCTAACAAACTGATATTGCCACTGTTCATGAGGTGGGGTCACAAAAAAGCCATGTTGAAAATTTGGAGTGAAAAATACCAACGAATGCCTGAGGTGTTAGGGTTTCCAACCATAACGCCCAACCGTGTAGAGAATGACAGGCATCAGGGATGTGACTTGGAATTCTTGCCTGTAATACTCATACCATTCCACACCCTACAGCCAGTGAGAAGCATTGAGGTATGCATTGGACTCTTCGGCCCCAAAGTTCACCCCATTCTCCTATACCCGCACCTATCTCACCGTATTTCCGGATGGAATGGGGTGCGCATAAGGGCCAAAGACCCCAAGGCACACCGTGACACTTGTCAGTGTCTGCAAGGTGGGGTGTGGTGAAATGGCATGGTCGTTACGCTTGACGACCCAAAGGCACTCCCCAGTGCCCGTCACTCTCTGCAGAGTGGTGACGGGTTGGCTTCAGTTCAGTACTTCACTGCCATTCCTATTACACAACTAAACTTTCGGCATTGACAAATGCTTGTTGAAACTGGGTGGAAATGTGTCACTTTTTTTTCCGGGTCGCACCTGGAGACAAGCCTAGTCTCTTGTGTGCTTTTTCCGGGTTACCAATTTTGAAATGAAATAGAAAGTAAACTATGATGATGTGTAAAAGACAAAGAACCTCTGTGCGCAAACACTGAGGCAAGGGTTACCCCAAAGGGCATTTGGCTGGGAAGCCAAGTTTCAAGAAAATACAAAATCACACATGCCCACACAATGCAAAGCATCATGGGCTGCATATGCAAATCACCACAGAATGTTATGCTGGTCCAACTTTAAGCAGAATTGCATGGTGCCGAAAGGCCTCTCACACAGTTTGCAAAGGGTGCTAACAGAAGACATAGACACGTGTTGTGTAAGTAACCTGTCACTTTTTCTGGTTTTCCAGGAATGATTATGGGGCAGGCCCCAATAAGAACAAGAAGAAGAACTCTGCAATGGAGTATGAAGACCCAGAAAAGGAGTTCAAAAAACAGAAGCGGGCAGCTCGCTTCCAGCATGGGCACAGCAAGAAACTCCGTCTGGAGCCACTGGTGCTTCAGATCAACAATTTGGATACTAACAGCTCTGAGAACATGGACTGGGATGAACTGAAAATAGTAGGGAGCAGCCAAGAGATAACCAAAAATTACTTGCGGCTCACTTGTGCTCCAGACTCCTCAACTGTCAGGCCTGTTCCGGTCAGTAAAGTTTGTCTATATGTCAAGTACCGAAAGTTTTTTAAGAACTTTTCTCAAAAAACAGTTTAGTTACACCATTTGTGTCTATTCATGAAAGGAGTGAACTGTGTTCTGGTCAAATCCTGTTGCAGTCTGGGAATTCCCTAAAGAGTTTACATTTTTTTCAGACTGGTTTCACCTTTGTCTGTCACGTGCACTCTGGCATAAAATGTCCTTTTTTTTTTGTTTTGTTTAAGGCATAGAACAAGATCTTCCCATGTTAGTCTTCACCATTCATTACTGCTGGGTGTAAGCCAGAGGCACACACCCGCTATGGGAGTTCCCCCTCTTTTTTGGGGGGGGGGAGAAGGAGTCGGCGCCGATGATGTTGCCCTCAAGAGCAACGCACTGCATGGTGTGTGAGGAGCAGCCGTTAGGTGTCGCAGACTCCTCCTCCATCCCAGTTCTTTCTCTCTCGTCGTCGAGGCTACACCTGCTACGAGAGTGAGAAAAAGCTTGTTCTAGGGACATGGATATGTTGTTCATCCACACTCCCTGGCAGGTATCCTTGCCGCTTTAATTCTTACCGGAAGGTCTTCAAGCTGGCTCCTCCCACCCACCCGGGTGGTAAAACTCTCGGCTCCGTCCCATGACGCCAGATCTTCCTCACCGCTTGGAAGCTCGGGTTCCCGCCTTAGCGCTCTGCGTTTTAGACTGGATCCTAGTTCTTCGGTTCGTCCGAAATTGATTTTGAAGTTTTCAAAACTTCGGTCTTCATCTTCCCTCGTGGCTGCGATGGACAAATCTGTTCCCGGCTTTCGGAGGTGCCTTTGCGGGCAGAAAATGTCCAGGACAGATCCGCACTCCACGTACGTCTACTGCTTAGGCCTAGATCACGACCCACAGGCTTGCGAGTTGTGCTGTTCTTTCTTGGCCAATGTTCTGGATGATCGCGCTGCCCGTTTGAAGCTCGGGCGCCCCGAGAAACGTTTTCCGCTGGTTAAATCCAAAGAGGCTCATTGGGTGGTGTCCGGCGGCGGCTGGCTCGGCTGAGCAGCTCGAGCAGATGATCGCCCTTGAGGAGGGCGGCCCAGGCCGCATCTTCTTCCTCCTCGGCCGCTGCATTTATCCCGCTCTCTCTGAGTTCCTCATATACAGTTTTGTTCAAGGAGCTTTGTCAGTCCCTTTCCACGAAAGGAGAGGGGCCTTCGGGACATTCTTCTCTGCCCAAGAAAGGGGAATCGAAAGGTAAGTCCCATCGTCGGTGTTCGTGGGAGCGGGAGAGGTCCCCCTCCTCAGGCAGCCGACCGTCTACTTCGGTCGAGGTTGCAACTGAGGCTGCTGGCTTCACAGTGCCCCTGTCGGGCCAGCCTGCCGAGACTCCCGTCGATGAAGTCGAGATTTTTCTCGATCCGTTAGACGGGCTGTCGACTGGAGAAGCCGACAACCCTACTTCACCGGTTCCCCTGGTGGATACCGAGGATCTGCCTGCTCCTTTGGGACCGCAGTCCCGGTTAAAGTTCCCGAGCCGAGGGAAGAGCGGGTATCCCCCGCCCCTTCCCAGACCCACCTTGGTCCTCTCGGGGTCTCGATCTCATATCAAGTAAGCGGGCGACTCCATTCTTCCCTGGCCCTCCTGCTCGGGTGAGGAGAGGCCGGCGCAAGTTGGGCTGGCACCACGGGATCTGATGTGGCAGCAGTTGCTGTTATCCAGGCCTAGCCGACCCCGGCCATCAAGTGGCTGTCGCTGGAACGGCCGAAGCAACCACTTGTTCCAGTCGACTTGCCCGCCCCAGGGCTGGTTGCTCCACAACCTAAGTTGGGGGCACCGACCAAGAATTCTCGGTCGGGTCATGGAATGCGCCACAGGTTGTCAGTCACCCTCACTCCCGACTGCCCTCGGCAGGTGGAGGGTGGCTCAGGGCCGAGGCAGCTCTTCGCAGACTCTAAGGAATCCGACGACGATTCCTCCCTGTTCTCCAGGCAGTGCGATCTGGAGTCCTCCGGGGGCCAGTCAGTGGACGATAGCCCATTGTCCTTCTTGGGTCTGCTTCGACTCATCTCGGAGTCCACCGGGATGCAGCTCCGAGTCTGGTCCAAACGGGCCAAGTATCCCCTGACGGAGATTCTGGACCGAGGGGATTCTCCCACGGAGGCCTTTCTGGTGGCTGAGGCCATTGTCAGCCCAGCCTTGGAGCTTTGGCAGCAGCCTGCTTTCTGCCCTGCGCCCTCGACCAGGATGGCCAGGAAGTATGCGGTCCCTACCGGCTCTTTGCCTGGTTTCTCGGAACACCCCTCTGTGGAGGGGTTAGTCACCGACAGCGTTTTCCGGCGTTCCGGTAACGCTTGGGATGTGGATAAGCCCCCCGACAAGGAGTCCAAAAAGCTGGACTTTGCCGGGCGCAAGGTGTACGCTGTGTCCTCCCTCGGCCTCTGACAGGCCAGCTCGGCCATGCTGATGGCACACTTCTCCCACGCCCTCATGGGCTCCCTGGATGAGGTCGTTCCTCATCTCCCGCCTGACCTGCAGACCACGGTCCGTCAGGTGCGGACCAGGGTAGGGGCGGTGGCGGATAGCAGCAGCTCCAGATTGCTCTGGACATAGGTGATTCCTGTGCCAGGTCAGTAGTGGCCGAGTGGCCATGCAGCCAGGGCGTGGCTGAGGATATCCACCTTCACGGCGGATACCCAGCACAAGTTGGCAGACGTCCCCTTCTTGAGGACTGACCTCTTCAGCCCTGGAGTGGAGGGACACCTCCAGCGGATCGAGAAGTCCAATGCCACTCTGGACTCTGTCACCTCCGCCCAGAGGGACAAAGGCCGCTGTCAGCAGCAGAAGTCCTTTCTTTCTTCGGTCCCTGCTCCTCGACCGGCCCAGAAGCACCAGCAACTGGGCCAGCAGGCTCGCGCTTGGCGTCCCAAACCTAAGCCGACGGCTTCCTCCAACAGGAAGCAAGGAGGTAAAGGCCTGGGAGGTCCCTTGGCCGGTGCTTCCTCCAAGTCTGCCCAGTGACTGGTTGAGGGATGCCGCCCCCAACCTCGTCACTCCCCCCTGGGTTCCCCCTGTGCGGGGACGGCTCCGCCACTTCCTTTCTGCCTGGCCCACTATCACAACTGACTGCTGGGTGTTGGAGGTGGTAGGAAAAGGCCTGCCTCTGGAGTTCGAGCAGGTTCCGCCTTTTCGAGACGCCGTCCCTCGGAGGGCCACGGGGTCCACAGCCTCGCTGTCTGCCCGCCGGGCCGATATTGCCCTGCTCCTTGAAAAAGAGGTAATCAGGAAGGTGGCGGATCCTCCTCCAGACCCGGGGTTTGTGTCCAGGTACTTCCTGGTCCCAAAACAGACGGAGGGCTGGCGCCCCATTCTCGACCTGCACGACCCGAGCAAGTTTCTAAGGTCTCGGACCTTCAGGATGGTCACTCTGGCTCAGATAATCCCATCCTAGCTCCCAGGGTCTTCACCAAATGCACGGTAGTGGTGACGGCATTCCTGCGATGCCAAGGGGTCCGGGTGTACCTTTACTTGGACGATTGGCTGATAGCAGCCCCCTCCAGACTGGATGCGAAGCGGTCCAGAGATCTGGCCCTCCAGGTTTGCTCTCAGGTTGGCCTCCTCATCAACGAGGCCAAGTCGGAGCTCGTGCCAAAGCAGGTGATTCTGTTCATCGGGGCAGAGCTCGACTCTCTGCGAGCCAGAGCACGGCTCCCGGCGGACAGGGCCGATGTTCTTTCCTTTCCTCCTTTGCCCAATCATTTCTGGTTGGGCCATTGCGTCCTGCCCGGGACTTCCTGCACCTTCTGGGCCTCATGGCGGCCTGCACCAGCATGGTCCGTTGGTACATGAGTCCCCTTTAATGGGGACTGGCCAGCCAATGGTCACATCGCCGCGATCCGTTGGACCAGCCCGTGACAGTGACCCAGGAGATGTGGAACGCTCTCCAGTGGTGGATCGTTCCAGCACATCTGCAGGAGGGTATCCCGTTCGTCCGCCCTGAGCCGATGGTCTCTCTCTCGACCGACGCATCTCTGATGGGTTGGGGTGCCCATCTGGGGGGACACCGAGCGCACGGCCTCTGGAGTCCCGATGTCACATCATCCTGCAGGAGCTCCGAGCGGTCCATCTAGCTCTCACCGCCTTTGCTCTGTTTCTACGGGGTCAAGTGGTTCAGGTCCAGACGGACAACACCACGTCCATGTACTATCTGAACCACCAGGGCGGGACGCGCTCCTTGCTGTTATGCAAGGAAGCTCTCCGCATTTGGTCCCTAGTCTGCGCAGCCTGGAGCGGATCTCCTAGCTATCCAATGCGGCAGGAGCCTCCAAGACCCCGGCCGATGCCCTAAGCCAGATAGGGGCTGTGTCTCACGAGTGGTCTCTCCTGCTGGAGGTAGTACAAGATCTCTTCTCCCACTGGGGCACACCTCAAGTAGACCTGTTTGCCTCCAGGGAGAATGCGAGGCTGAGTCTGTTCCATGCCCGCCCCCCTCAGCAGGGCTCGCTGCTGGGGGATGCCTTCTCAAGGCCGTGGACCCCGGGCTCTTCTCGCCTTTCCCCCATTTCCCTTGATCCACAAGGTGCTTCAAGGCGAGGAGGGACAAGGCGCAGGTGATTCTGGCCCAGACTGATTCCGCCAGTTCTGGTATCCAGATCTCCTCAACCTCGGCTCAGGCTCCCAAGGCGGCTTCAGCCCGCCCGGACCTGATCTCAGTCAATCAGGGGAAGGTATTCCATCCGGACCTTCAATCCCTGCACCTGACGGCCTGGTTCCTGAGCGGCTAGAGTTCCAGGCCTTGGGTCTTTCCGACGAGGTCCTCAATGTCGTTGAGGCGTCCCGTAAGGAGTCGACCAGAAAATGCTATGCCTTCAAATGGAAGAGGTTTTCCATTTGGTGTCGGGAAGGGCATGGACCCTCCCGACTGCTGCCCCTTGGCAAGCATTTTGGACTTCCTGTGGTCCCTTTCTCCAGTAAGGGCTTGATTGACGACCGCTTAAAGTGCACCTGGCAGCCATCTCTCGCTTGCAGGCGGCGGGCGGCAAAGCAGTCGGTGGCACAGGAGAAGGTGGTCAGGTGCTTTTTCAAAGGCCTTGACCACATTTCTCCTTCTCGGTGCGAACCTCCACTGTCGGTGGGATCTGCTGCATTGGCCAAGCTCATGGGCAAGCCTTTGAATTAGTGCACAGGTGTGATCTTTCACACCTGTGGAAGAACTGCCTTCTTGGTGGCTATCACGCCAGCCAGAAGGGATGGGAGAAGCTCCAGGTGCTTTCACTCGAGCCTCCTACCTGGTCTTCCACAGGGACAAGGTTGTCCTGCGCCCCCACCCAAAGTTCCTCCCGAATGTGGTGTCGGAGTTTCACCTTAACCAGGTGTTGACTCTGCCAGTGTTCTACACCAGTCACCTCGGTGGCCGAGTATAGGCTCCATACTTTGGACCCTAGACGAGCGCTCGCTTACTATAAGGAGCGGACGGCTGAAGTTCGGGGAGAGGTTCGCCAGCTGTTTGTCACCTATGCTGAAGCCGCACCTGGCAGACCTGCAGCAAAGCGGACGATAGGCAAGTGGATCACCTCATGCATAGAGCTCTGCTACAGGTTGGCGGGCATGGAGCCTCCCTGAAGGATAAGAGCTCATTCTACCCGCCATACCACTGCATCGGTAGCTGCTTCCAGGGACGTCCCTATCCAGGATATCTGCAGGGCTGCTACCTGGAAGTCGGCACATACCTTCATTACCCACTACCTCATCGACCTCGAGTCACGCCGAGATGCTGGTTTTGGGGCCTCGGTTCTCCAGTCTCTCTTTTCCAAGTAAGTATTGGGGGTGTGCGCCTTGCCTCCCTCCTCCCGGAGAACTGCTAGGAGTCTGCCAGACAGTGTGGATGAACAACGTATCCATGTCCCTAGAAATACAGGATCTTACTTCGAGACACAGCTCTTGCAGCAGGTTACACCATTTGGACTGAAGCCGGCAGGCGTCAGGACCCCAGGGAAAAATTCTAGCTAGCTATCTTCAGCGGGGACCGCCCAGGCGTCAGGCGTGGTACATAAGGGGCGGTCCGCCAGATTCTCAGTTCTTCCGCGTCGACTTGCATGTCTCGACCCTTCGGTTTCAGTCTAGCGCGGACGTGGTTCGAGAATTCATTTTTTTTCAAGCAAGATTGTTGCTGATGTCCTCTCCGACCTCCGGTCATCCCTCCAAGTGTGCTTGCGGGAAACAGATCCCTTTCAAGGACCCCCACACGGCCTGCATCAGGTGCCTGGGCCCAGACCACGATACCCGGGCCTGTTCGTTCTGCCAGGGGTTCAACAGCCGAACCAGGATCCGGCGTCAGAAGGCTCTTCAGGCTTTTTTGTTGGAGGAGAAATTAAAGACCATGTCCTCCAAGGGGGAATCGTTGTCCAAATCCCACAAGAACGCGGAGAAAAGAAGGGAGAAGGCCCCTTCCAGGTCCCCGTCCAGGGCCTCGGAGTCCCACAGCTCCGGTTCTAGGTCCGACCGCTCTCCTTCCAGGGCCTGCTCTCAGCCTCCCCCGGCTGCGGTATCTAAGCCTCCTTCTTTTCAGGTCAAGTCCGCCAGGCCGTCGTCGTTCTCCTCTTCTAAGGCCTTGGCGAAGTCCGGGGAGCGCCATCACCATCATCATAGGTCGGGTTCCCGCCCTTCGGCACCCGACGTCCGGTCGTCTTCTGTGCCTCCCCGTAAAACTTTGGAGCTCACACCGTTGAAGAGAGCGGTGGACCCGCGCCCGGCTCGACCGTCGTCGGCCAGTCGTCATTCCTCCCTGGAGCCGTCGGCTGGACGGCCGTCGTCGCAAGTCATCCCAGCGGATGCCGGTTGGGGGACCGACGTCCGTTCTTCCTGAGAAGAGGGCTCCTTCGCCTCCGACCGACGTCGGTCAGGAGACGCTGACTAAGGAGGATTTAACGCAGCCTGAGGACCAGACGGGTGATCCCGGCCTCGCGGAAACTCCCAGGGCCCCTCGCCTTTACCCGAGGCCCCTGTGGAGCCAACGCCGGGACCCGACGACCGCCCTCCGGCGCCTGGGCCGTCGTCAGGACTTTCTTTAGCGGATATGAAGGATCTCTTCACTCATTGGTGGGATACCATTAAGAGGGACATGGCTCCCACCACTCTTCCTCCTCCTCCCCCTCCTTCGGTGCCGGCCCCCCCTTCACCTTCGGGGCCGGCAGGCCGCTTAACTCCCCCCCGGGAGCCTATAGCCTCTCCCAGGGGAAGATCAGAAAAACGGAGACCTCCATTGAAATCCTCTTCTGGATCACCCAGCCCCAAGAGGTCCAGGAGACACCGACGTTCACCGTCGGCGGAGGACACGGGATCAGTCTACACCTCCTCTAGATCCCCATCTCCTCTCTCCATCCCTTCTCCGGACCCACGTGAGACGCCGAGATCTCCGGATGCCCCTTCTTTCATGGATATTAATCGACATATCCAGGAGAACATGGGATGCAGAAGAACTAGACCCCGAAAGGTTACGCCTTGCCAGATATCTTCGGCAAAAGGACCCCAAGCCTGTGGTGGTACCACACTTGGTGGACACTTTCGTGGACATCACCAAGGCAGCGTGGAAGCGCCCACATTCGCTCCCGGCGGTGCCGAAGAAAGCTGATCGTCTGTATAAGGCTCCTAAGGAGGACCAGTACCTGACACAGCAACCTCAAGCCGACTCTCTGGTCATCACAGCCTCACATGACCGGTCACAGAGGCCGCAACATCTGAGCACCCTGCCACGGACCCGAGTCCAAACAGCTGGGCGCTCTGGGCAGGCGCCATCGTGCTTCCGCTACCTCGCCATCAGAGCCTTGAACTACCCTACCCATATGGTTCAATTCCAGAACGCTTTGTGGGAACAGGGTCTGGAGGCGGCTGAAAAGCTGCCCGAAGGTGAGCAGAAGGAGGAGATGCTCCAGCTCCTCTGTACGGGTTCAGACGTGGGGACCCAAGTGCTTCGAGCCGCGTACGACTCCGCGGACTCATCGGCCCAAGCAGCAGCTTCTGGCGTTTGCCTCCGGAGACACTCCTGGTTGCGTGTCTCCGGCTTCACCCTGGATGTCCAGAAAAATGTTATGAATGCTCCGTTCGAGGGAGAAGTTTTATTTGGTAATCCTTCCGAGAAGATCATTACCAAACTTCAAGAGGCCGGGAAGGCGGTAAGGTCGGTTCAAGCCATGTACCGACCCAAGCTTGGTTCCTTTCGTAGGAACCAAAGCCGTTTTCGTGGGCGGACACAGAGGCAGCAGCCCCGCTCCGCTACACATCAGAGGGGCTCCGGTTTCCGTAGAACCCAGGGAAAACAGCCCGCTAGCCGAGGTCAGCGTTCCCCTAGGCCGACCCAGCCAGCGGGCCCATCTGCCGCCACAGCCTGACTCCTTTCCGGCCCCCGCCCCTCAGGATCAACGGGAAATCATGGTCGGGGGTCGCATTGCAACTTCCTGCCGGGATGGCAGGCCATTACCACCGACAGGTGGGTTTTGCAGGTGGTCAGTCTAGGCCACTTTATAGAAGTCGAAGAAAAGCCACCCTTGAGGCCTCCTTTGCTCTCCCGGTATCTGGATCAGCACAAAAATTTGATCTGGCAAGAGGTACTCGCTCTCCTAAGAAAAGGAGCGATAGAGTACGTCCCGGAGAACCAGAGAGGACGAGGATATTATTCCCACTTCTTCCTGGTTCCCAAGAAATCAGGGGACCTCCGTCCGATTCTGGACCTCAGCGACCTCAATGTGTCTGTCGCCTACAAAAGATTCCGCATGGTGACTCTTCCGGGCCTTATTCCCATGCTGAAACAAGACACCTTTTTAGCGTCTCTAGACATGCAGGACACATACCTGCATATCCCCATAGCTCACGCGCACCAGAGGTTCCTGCGCTTCGAGTTTCTCGACCACCACTTTCAGTTCCGAGCTCTTCCATTCGGACTGTCATCCGCACCAAGGGTCTTTACCAAGTGCATGGCAGTCGTGGCAGCATCTCTGAGGAGACAGGGCCACTATGTGTTCCCGTACCTCGACGACTGGCTTCTCATGGCCGCCTCCAGAGGCGTTGTTACTATGAGTTCAGAGCACCCAGGACTTGTTCCAATCTCTGGGCATTCTCATAAATTATAGAAGTCTCTCCTGGTACCGTCGAGAAACTGCAGTTTATAGCGCAGTCCTGGACACTGTTCAGGGAAGAGCTTTTCTTCCGGACGACAGAGCGGAGCGCATCAGATCCCTCATAAGGGATTTGTCGTCGAACAAGATCGTACCTGCCAGGTCGGTCCTTCGCTTGCTCGGACACATGGCTGCGGCCATTCCTACTGTCCCTTTCGCAAGGCTCCACATGCGGGTAACCCAGTGGATGCTCAATGTACAATGGGACCAAAGGCAAGACCACTTGCAGCATCCGGTCAGAATCACGATCTCAGTCATCTGAGACTGGCAGTGGTGGCTAGTCCCCGGGTCGCTCTCCAAGGGCGTCCCGTTTGTAGCGCCGTCCCCGGGGGTAACCCTCACCACGGACTCCTCAGGTCTTGGGTGGGGGGCACACCTGGATGGGGTAAAGTCCCAGGGTACGTGGACCCCGTTGGAAGCTCATCTCCATATCAATGTCCTAGAGATGAGGGTGGTTCTCTATGCCCTGCAGGCCTTTCAGTCAGTAATCCCACTGTGTACTCTCCTGCTGCAGACAGACAACACGGCGGTGATGTATTACCTCAACAAACAAGGAGGCGCACACTCTTACCCCCTTTGCAGGGAGGCCATGAGGGTGTGGGATTGGGTAATCGGACACAGCGCAAATCTGATCACTGTGCATGTTCCCGGGGTGGACAACACAATTGCAGACGGCCTGAGTCGATCCCAGGCCAGAGTCCACGAGTGGGAACTTCTTCAAGAGGTAGCAGAGGATCTGTTTCTTCGTTGGGGAATTCCAGAACTAGACTTGTTAGCATCCCATCAGCATAAAACTGCCCAATTTTTGCTCGCTAGATCCAGGGCCTGGTGTTTTCTGGCGAGACGCGTTATCCCTCTCCTGGGCGAACAGATTCCTCTACGCCTTCCCTCCCTTCCCGTTGATCCAGGGAGTTCTTCTCAAACTGCGCAGGGAGCACGCACTCATGATCCTGGTGGCCCCGTTCTGGCCCAGACAGATCTGGTTCCCTTTGTTGGTGCAACTATCTCGGGAACCCCCGCTCCCGTTGCCGCTCAGCTCCCACCTCCTATCTCAGGAGAAAGGTTCATTAGTCCATCCGGACCTACGCTCTCTGAACCTGCATGCTTGGCTCCTAGAGACATAGCCATCTTGCGTCACGGGGTCTCGCAAGAGGTTGCAGAGGTTCTTTCTGCAGCCAGAAAGCCTGCAACACATGCGACGTACGCCATGAAATGGCGCCGTTTTTGTTTATGGTCACAAGCTCGTGATCTTTCCCCTTTAGGTTGTCCTGTGGGAGTAGTTTTGGATTACCTCCTCTCCCTTTTTCATTCAGGCCTAGCCTACTCCTCTATTAAGGTGCACCTCTGTGCCATTTCTGCCTATCACCTCCCGGTGGGTCACCGTACAGTAGCTCAATTGGACGCCTCTCGGGAATTTCTTAGGGGAGTGTTACACCTTAGGCCTCCCATTAGGGACCCTGTGCTCCCATGGGATCTGCTCTTTGTCCTGGAACAGCTCACGCTCCCTCCTTTTGAACCTGCCGCGGATTGCGAGCTACGTTTTCTGTCGTGGAAGACGTTATTTTTAGTTGCTGTTACTTCAGCGAGAAGAATTTCTGAGCTTCACGCTCTCATGTGCAAAAAGCCTTATTTAGTTTTCCACCGGGACAGGGTATCCCTGAGGACTAACCCTAAGTTTTTGCCTAAGGTGGTCTCTTCACTCACTTTAAACCAAGATATTGACCTTCCGGTCTATTTCCGAGTTATTCAAATAGAGAGAGGCTTTGCTCCACACCCTGGATGTTCACATGCGCCTGAGTATTACCTCAACAGAACTAAACCCTCCCGTAGTTCTGATCAACAGCTTTTTCCTTCTCTGAGAGAATGATGGGCCAATCAGTTTCCAAACAGACTTTGTCTCGCTGGCTTGTCCAGTGTATTTCCTACTGTTATGATTTAAAACAGAAACCCTCCCGGGTTCGATCAGGGTCATTCTACCTAGGGTGTGGCCACATCCTTTGCAGCACTTAAAACGTGTCCATCTCTGCTATTTGTGCTGCAGCCACTGGAGCTCTGCATACCTTTATCAGGTATTATAGCCTGGACATCGCCTCTCGCGTGAGGGCTGGTTTCAGCCTTGCGGTGCTGCGGGTCTCCTGTCCTAGGTTCAGGACCTGGAATGTTTTTCCTATTTTCCTCCTCCCGGAATTTCTGGCAGCGTTACTGCTTGGGAATCGGTCTAATGGTGTAACCTGCTGTAAGAGTTGTGTCTCGAAGTAAGATAGTACAGTTACATAAGTACTTACCGTAACAGTAGATCTTCGAGAACAGCTCTTGCAGCAAGTACCTTCCCGCCCACCTTCTCCCTTGGAGGCATGGCTTTACCTCAACATGTTGGGATTTTCATTCCTTATTTTCCTCTGACGGTGGATCCTCGGTCTCCCATTCTGATGTCATCCTGCGGCCGGGAGTCTCCGGCGGGAGAACTGGGGAATCTGGCGGGACCGCCCCCTTATGTACCACGCCTGACGTCGGAGGCGGGACTGACGTCAGGGGCGGTCCCCGCTGAAGATAGCTAGCTAGAATTTTTCCGTGGGGTCCTGACGCCTGCCGGCTTCAGTCCAAATGGTGTAACCTGCTGCAAGAGCTGTTCTCGAAGATATACTGTTACGGTAAGTTCTTACATAACTGTACTTTACTCACCTGAAACAGGAGTTCTAGGAATGGTATATGTTGTTCATTCACACGACCCACCCGACCTCCCCGGCTTCGACGCACAACCTGAGCTTCCAGCGGGCCAGATCTGGCGTCATGGTGCGGCGCCGAGAGTTTTACCACCTGGGTGGGTGGGAAGAGCCAGCTTGAAGACCTTCCGGCAAGAATTGAAGCGGCAAGGATACCTGCCAGACAGTGTAGATGAACAACATATACCATTCCTAGAACTCCTGTTACAGGTGAGTAACCTGTATTTCTGGGTAACCGCCCCCTTTTATATGATGCCTGATGGGGGTGGGGCCGACGTCAGGGGCGGTCCCCGCTCGGTACTGCTAGCTAGAAAATTTCCGTGGGGTCCTGGCGCCTGCCGGCTTCAGTCCTAATGGTGTAACCTGCTGCAACAGCTGTTCTCGAAGATCTACTGTTACGATGAGTTCTTGCGTAACTGTACTTTCTCTGTGGGACACGGAGTCAGGCGGCCCAGCGCACCCATTCCTGAGTCCCCCACAGCAGTCTTCCTCCGTGGGCTTCCAGGCTGGGGGTGGCCTGTGGTCTTGGAGGGGGCTGTCCCACCAGCCCTGGAGCTGCTGCGGCTTCTCGGGTTGGATTGGGGGCCCCCACCCCCGGGAGGCCTTGGGATCGACGGTTCCTATCTCTGGAGTCGAGGAGGAGGGCGTCCTTGGAGTCTGAGGCGTTGGGGTGAGGGGCATCGGCGTCCCCCTGCCACCCCTTAGGGTGCTGGGAGGAGCTGTAGCGGCAAGCTCTGCCTCTCCCTCTTAGGCCCGGGGGACCCGTCCGGTGGCAGCGCCGTAGATTGCCCTTCTGAACCCATTCAGCCCCAGGCGCGTCACAGAAGAGAGTCCCCTTTCGGGCTTTTCCAGAGTTTGCATCCCCAGGGTTCTGTCTTGTGACCTGTTTTGATTCCAGGGACCCCTCCAGCTCGGGTTCCGTTCCCTGGATTTTAAAGCCCTGCAGAGGCAGTTGCCTCCTTGTAGGTGCCCCTCTCCCATTCCTCTACAGCCACCCCCCTCTCTCCCAGGCCATGTCGACCCTGCGGGGCAGTTATTCTGGGAGACCTTCAGAGGCACTGCATCGACCTTCCCGTCATATGTTAGATATATGCATGAGCGGGTATTTCACTTGTCCCCTCCACAACAGTGGTCTTCTGGACATTTGAGTTCCCCATCCTCCTCTGCGGGAGAGGAACCCTCTGCTCACCTTTCTTCCGACACTGATTTCACTGAATGTCAGCACTTCCTTTTGAGGATGGTAGCAGATCTCCGTATCTCCTATGTCAGATGTGACAATACTGAGTGGGAGACATGTGAATTCAGTGCCCAGCATTTGATGGCGCCATCCTTGCCTATTCGCTTCCAGGGGGCGTCTATCTGCACCTGGCAGTCTCCAGCCGACCCTATCCCAGCCCCCGGCAGACTGCAGGAGGGGGTATTGTGCTCCATGTGAGTCCTTAGGTTGTCTTCCCCAACCTACCCTCGGGATTGGTGTTCCTAGAGACTACTTCTGGGCCCCGCCACCTGGCACACGACCAGTCACCGACAATTTGACTGGTGGGGATGAAGAGTGTTCTCTTCTTCCCGTGCGATGCTGTGCATTGCATCACATCAGGCACACCACGCTGCCTGTAACAGATTCTTGTGGTTGATGCTGTCTCAGCTACTGGCATCAATGCCTGACACGGAGCAATCTGGACAGGCCATTGCCTTCTCCGCTATAGGCCTGGAACTGGCGAGGCACCAAGCAAGGGCATCCTGCGACACCAGTGTGGTGGCTTCCAGGCTTGTGGGGACAGCGATCTGCATTAGGAGGATGGCATGACTTCGTCTAACAAGGTTGTCACCCTTGGCCTGGTGTAGGTTGATTTCGCTCCACCTTCCGAGGGATCCACCTCTTTTCTTCTGGGGCTAGGAGACTTCTGCAGGGGTTTCCTCTGTCCCCTCATCAGGGGACACCTCCTAGCTGTCCTCGGCCTTAGGCTTCCAGTCTAGTATGGCCAGGGTCTCTTCTTCCTTTTTCTCACTAACAGGAAGCTGAGGGTCTAGTTCCCTCAGGATTACTCTTGTCCCCCTCCGGGGGGGGTCCTTGGTACTCACCCAACAGTAATGAATGGTGAAGATTGACAAGGGAAGATATCAACATTACGTACCTACCGTAATTCTTGATCTTATCCTGTATCTTCACCATTCATTACTGAATCCCACCTTCCCCTCATGGGCCTTCTTCTTGGGCGTCCCGTTTACCCTTCTAGTTTTTCCTCCCCTTCTCCTCATGGCCTTAGAGCCTAATTCCCTAAACTTGAGCCTTCCGTTCTTCTTTCAGAACAGGTAGGATAAGTCGGGAAATGGAGGAGAACGAGTAGGATTTTGTCTTTCTCCTGCGGGAACTCTTTATGATTACCCTTGAAGGTGTCCTGCGGGCCCCTTCTTAGGCCATGTTTGCTCAATCACCAGTTAACAAGGCTACTCTAAAATGGTCCTGTTCCTTGGTTCAGGATTCCGCTGGCATCTCTGGATCTTGGCCTGTCTTTGCCAGTCTGTGCTAGTCTAACTTTAGTCTAGGATTTTTCAAGTTGATTTTGGAACTGGTGATCTGATTTTTGCCTGTGCCTCTCTGGGAGTCTGAATGAGTTTCCTACTCTTATCTTTGTCTGCTTCCCAAAGGGGTGCCCTCAGTAGGGCTTCAAACCCCCCCCCCCCCAAAAAACCCAGTATTAGCACGCAACAGTGTGCTAGTGGGGTCCTTTCTCCCCTATCATAGTTGGGCGCTCTCCCTCAGGAACAGATTTTGTGCCTTGGCAGTCTGTGAGCTCTCAGCTTGAGTAACTGGCTGGGGATGGCGGGAGGTGCAGAAAATCTGCCTTTTGTGTATCAAGCTGTGCAAAAGGTTCAGTCGAACCTTCTTAGCCCAGTTTTTGTTTGGGATCCTTGCTGATAAGCCTTTAAGCCATTTATCTCTCAAATTGGCAGAATTTTTCCCTCTTCCCAACATTCCCCTCTTCTTCCTTCCTTCCTTCCTTCTTTCTTTCTTTCTTTTCTTTCTTTCTTTCTTTCTTTCTTTCTTTCTTTCTTTCTTTCTTTCTTTTCTTCCTCAGAGCTGCCCCAGGAGTGAGGCCCTGCAGTCCCTTAGGGTAGGGTTCTACTCTTTCTTGTCCTCTATCGGCTAATTCCTTTTTCAGTTTGTTTCCTTTCCTTTGCCTATCCCTTGGCTCTCTTGCCTCGTTCTCTTTTTTCTTAATCCTTATTTCGCCTCTCCGGCTTACAGAACTGGGATGGAGGAGAAGTATGCGGTGCCTAACGGCTGCCCCTCGCACACCACATAGTGCGTCGCTGTTGAGGGCAGCGCCATTGGCGTCGACTCCTCCCTCAAAACAACCCCCAAAAAAACCTCCCATAGCGGGTGCTCTCCTCTGGCTTACACCCAGCAGTAATAAATGGTGAAGATACAAGAGAAGATCAAGAATTAGTGAAGGTACGTAATTTTCATTTATTTCCATTTCTGGAGTATAGTAGCATGCCCTTCAGGAGGTAAGGGATTGTAATCTGACATTGAGGATCTGACCTGCTGATCTTACACACCCACTGCCTCTTTCCAGTAGAAAAGAAGTGTCAGTAGTAGATACTAACATCTGATCTTTCTTAGAGATGAGCTCTTGCAGCAGGTTACACCATAAGGACTGCAGGGTGCAGGACCTATGGAAAACTTCTAGCCAACTATATACAGCAGGGGACCACCCCCGACCTGCCCCCAACATCTCGTGCATCATAAAAGGAGTGGTCCCCCAGCATCCCTCAGTTCTTTTCCCACCGTCGACTCGCAAGCATTGGCTCCACGGATGCCTTCAGCAACCGATCAACGCCAAACTTAGGTATATTCTTTTGTTTTTTTCTTGAAAAAGTTCATTATTTTCATTGATTATTTCCTGCATGTCATTTTCCCTGATGTCCTTCATAGAAAGGCACTCATCCAAGTGTGCCTGCAGCAAACAGATCCCGTTTAAGGACAGTCCCGTGGCATGTATGCGGTGCCTGGGCCCAGAGCACAACACCAAGGCCTACTCTGTTTGTCAGAAATTCAGAATTCAGTAGTAGAGCGAGGATTTGCCGCCAGAAAGTACTGGAGACCTGCCTCCTCGAACAAAAATTGGCAGTCATGCAGAAAAGCACCTCCTCCAGAGAAGGCTGTCTCACAAGTCGAAGAAATATAAGGATAACAAGAGGGAACGGGAGAAAGAGCGCTCCTCGTCCAAGTCCAAAACATCCGTCTCTTGTGGGAGTTCAGACTGGGACAGCAGCTCTAAGCGTGCTCCATCTCTGTCTAAGGCCCCAAATCCTCCAGCCAAGGTCCAGACATGGGTGGTTCTGGTTTGGGAACCACACTTCAGCCTTTGAATATCCGGGCCCACTTTCACTCCACTAGCCGGTCTTCTGGCTCCGTCAAGACGGTCTTCCTCTACAGACTGCCCAGCAAAAGCACCCTCCAAGTCACCCTCAGTAGTGGGCTCTGACTCCCTGGACTGGCGCCCGGGCTCTGACCAGTCTAGATTGGCCTCTCGGCTCCCCAGAAGCCTCACATCCTTAGTGACATCTGCTAAACAGACCACAGACCAGATGTCTAAGAGTACCATGGACCAACGACCACAGCACCCATCGACGGGATGACGACGCCTCCGCTATACCAGAGGTCGATACCTCCCGACGAACATACACTGAGGACACCAAAGCCGGGGTTGAATGTCTTGAGTGCCGACCCGACATCAGTCGGTCTAAAGGATACAGACCTCGTGCATGAACCGACAACACCTGAGGACCAGATGACGGGTGAGTCGGATCAACTACCAGTAGACACAGGCAACGGCCAGGCGTTGCAGCCAGTGATGGGCCAGACCACGGGTCTGCAGATATCAAAGACCAAGGACCTGTTCTCCTATTGGTGGGAGACGATCCAGAAGGATGTGGTCCCCACTAAGGCACCTCCCAGAGACCAGCCTCCAACGGGGTCTCCTAGCCCTCCACCTAAACAGAAAAGCCCTGTTCCACACATGGGCTGTTCAAAAGAAAAGCGACAGAGGTGCCCTTCCCGCTCTCCAAATGGGCACAAACGGAAGCACCACTGTCGGAGGTCAGATTCTTCCTCCTCTGAAGAGGCGTACTCTTTCCCTGATTCTTCCTCAAGATCCAGCTCTCCATTCAGCATTCCTTCTCCAGATCCAAGGGTTTGCCAAGTATCTTCCCCACATGTCCCTATTTTCATGGATGAGACATCCAAGATAATGTGAGGTGGGACAAAGAGGACTTGATCCTGTATGGTGCCCATCAGGTCAGATATCTGCACTAGAAAGATCCCAAGCCAGTGGTGGTCCCACCACTGGTGAATACGTTTCAATACGCGACTAGGGCAGCTTTTAAAGCACACTAACACATCTTCTGTGGTCCCCAAAAAGGCTGACCACCTATGCAGGGCACCGTTAGAAGACCCCTACGTAACACAGCAACCTGTAGCGGATTCCGTGGTAATCACTGCCACATGTGGCAGGTCCCAGAGGCAAAAATGCTTGAGCACTCAGCCTCTGGACAAAGAATCGAAAAGGCTAGATTCTTTGGACAGAAGAATGTATTCGTCCACCACATGCTTTATTTGCTCATTGAGCTTCCTAACTCACATGGTCTAGTTTCAGAACGCCCTGTGGGAGCAAGGATTGGACATGGTCAGAAACTTACCTGAAGGAGATCAGAAGGAACAGCTGGTCAAGCTCTTACGGACAGGCTCTGATGTGGGCACCCGGTGCTTAGAGCAGCATATGACTGCGGATTCGACCTCCAGAGGAGCAGCAGCAGGTGTGTGCCTTAGAAGACACTCCTGGCTGAGGGTTTCTGGCTTCGCACCGGGCATCCAGACTGGTATTCTGGATGTTCCCTTCAAAGACTCTGTTCTTTTCGGAGAACACTCCAATAAGATTATAACTAAACTACAGGACGCTGGCAAAATGGCCCGTTCAGTGCAGGCCGTGTACAAACCAAAGCCAAAACAATTTTGGAGACAACAGCAACGTTTTTAAGGAAAACAAGGACAACGGTCTAGGTTCGGCCAACAGTAGAGGCATGACTTTATCCGAAGAGGCCCCTCTCCGACAGCAGGAGGCGCAAGAAATGGCAAACCCACCCAGGCAAACCTCCCCTCTCCCTCCACAGCCTTGACTCTTTGCAGAGCCCTCTTCTCCTACTTGCCCAGGCGGAAGAGGTGGTCGGGGGTCGCTTCTTGAAACACCTAGAAGAGTGGTAGTGAATTACATATGACCAATGGGTTCTTCAGTTGGTTCAAAGAGGTCACGCTATCGAGTTCACTGGGCAACCACTGTCCAGGCCACCCCTTCTCTTCCATTATTTCAACCAGTACGCCATGTTGATCCGGGGGAATTCCAGGCCCTTCTAGAGAAAGAGGCCATAGAGCCTGTCCCTTGTCTTCAGTGAGGGAAAGGGTACTATTCTCATTTTTTCCTAGTACCCAGAAAGACAGGGGACCTATGCCCCATCCTGGACCTCAGCGCTCTCAACACCTTCGTGGCATACGAATTCTTCAGAATGGTCACCTTGCTCAGATCGATCCCGATGCTACGCCCAAATACTTGGCTCGCATCGTTGGATATGCAAGATGCCTATCTCCACATTCCAATCGCAAAGCACCACAGGAGATTTCTGCAGTTCGAATTCATGGGACAACATTACCAGTTTCAAGCACTGCCATTTGGTCTGTCATCGGCACCCACAATCTTTACCAAATGCCTGGCAGTAGTAGCCGTGGCCTTCAGGAGGATGGGCCACTAAGTCTTCCCTTAACTGGACGACCGGTTCCTCACAGCCTCATCTAGGACGGGACTAAATCGGGCATTACAAGGCACCTTTTCCATCTTCAGTGAAGTGGGTGTTGCCATCAACCTGCCGAAAATTACTTCTAATTCCATGCCAAGGATTTCAATTCATAAAAGCAGTCCTCGACAGTACCGGAGGGATGGCTTTCTTACCGGAGGACAGGGCAGATTGCATAAGTGAATTAACCAGGCACATGCTGAGGCAGAAACAAATCACAAGGACCATGCTGCGGCTTTTAGGCCACATGGCAGCTGCCGTAGCCACGGTTCCCCTATCATATCTCCACATGAGAATCATCCAGTGGACACTCCGAGTCCAGTGGGACCAACACCAGGACGACCTCGATCAGCCGGTCGATCCCTGTTTCGATACACCCGGTCTTCCAGTGGTGGCTAGTTCCAGAGCACCTCGTCTCAGGAGTCTGCTTCCTGTCGACCATACCATCGCAGATCCTGACTACAGACTCCTCAGGTTTGGGTTGGGGCAACCATCTAGGCAACAGACAAGGGGATTATGGTCCAGCCCAGAAGGAGCCCTTCACATGAATATCCTAGAGATGAGGGTAGGCCTTGCAGACCGATCTACTCCCGGGACACTTACTGATTCAAACAGACAATGTCAGTAGTGTTCTATATAAACAAGCATGGCGGCACCCATTCATACCAATTCTGTCGGGAGGCAATGAGAGTATGGTATTGGGCAGTAGACCACAATATCACCCTGTCTGCAGTTCATGTTCCAGGAATACAGAACATGCTGGCAGATATGCTCAGCCGATCCAGATCCAGCGCACACGAGTGGGAACTTCTGCAGCAAGTAGCAGAAGCCCTGTTAATGGGGAACTCCAGAGCTAGACCTCTTCGCCTCCCCATACGATGCAAAACTGCCCAGTTTCTGCTCGCTAGATCCAGGGCCTGGTGTTTTCTGGCAAGAGGAGTTGTCCCTTGCCTAGACAGGCAGATTCCCTTATGTCTTCCCTTCCTTCCCATTGATCCAGGGAGTTCTGCTCAAACTGCAAGCGGAGGGAGCAGACATGATTCTGGTGGCACCATTTTGGCCCAGACAAATATGGTTTCCTTTGCTTCAGCATCTAGCGAGTGATCTTCCATTCCCTCTGCCTCTCAGCTTGGACTTACTGTCAAAGGGCAACAGGTTCCCTTGGCCCACCGACCCCACAAACCTTCGCATGGGTCAACCCAAGAGGGACAGGCATTCGCTGGCAAATCCTCTGAACCCAGCACCTGTAAGCACTGTGGTTTGTCTGAGAGACACAAAAAGTTGGACGATTCCACCAGATGCCAGGAGGTTGTCAGGTACCGGACGCCGCCTCCACCTGTAGAAAGGGTGATGTCAGCCTCTGAAAGAAGGCAGACTACCGGCTACTCTGACTCTACATTGGAGATGGATCAGGTGCCGCCGGCCAAAGAGCGGCATTCTGGCTCCACAGTACCACCTGTCGGCCCCGGCGACCAAAGGTATGGGGCACAGGATGCCCAGCCACCTCCTCCAAAGGAGCCGGACGCCAGAAAACAAAGGGTTTGGCTGCACCAGACAAGGCCCAGGCTGGTCTAACGCCAGAGACACCTATAGAGAAGGTGCCTGAGGACTAGATGCAGACACCTGAAGGTCCACGAGGTCTGACACCTGGCCCCTCTGGTGTCCAGAGCCCAATGCCCCCACCCTAGTTCCACTGCCTGAGGTGGGAGCACTCTTTAATACCTGGCAGAACATCATAAAAGAGGATCTTCTCCCAAAACCCAGGGACTCCTCCCCGGTGCGTCCACCGCGCAGGGACCAGTCTTGCAGCGATCCCTCCTACCAGTAGAGCATCTGATGCCAGGTGAAGAAGACAGGTGGACAGGCTGAGTCAGGTGCTAGGAAAAGGTACTCATCGACTGTCCCATCCATGGACAGACACCCGCCATCAACTTCAGGGGCGGACGCCGGAGATGTCTCATCTGACAATTCCTCAGAGGATGAGTTGCCTATCCCATCTCCAGATCAGAGAAGAGACTTGCCAAGGTCAACTCCGGATGACCTGTCCTCCTTGTACATCATGAGGCACATACAAGCGCTATACCAGTGGGACACAGAAGAACTGGACCCTGAAAGGTGCCGTTTGACAACATTTTGGGGGTCCACCGACTCTAAATCCTTGGTCATTCCTCCATTATTAAAGCCATTTCAGGATGTCACCAGGGCTACTTGGAAACATCCATCCACCATGACCGCAGTACCTCAGAAAGTAGACAGGCTTTGTAAGATGCCTAAAGGGGAGCCTTTCTTGGGCGAACATCTGAAAGCCGACTTGGTGGTACTGACTGCTGCTCACGACAGGGTATAACAACCACGACACTTGAGTACCCAGCCCCAGACCCAGAGTCCAAAAAGCTGGACCAAATGGGCCATAAAGTATACCTGTCCACAACTTGCACAGTCAGGTCCTTGAACTTCCTTGCCCACATGGTAACATACGAGAAGTCCCTGTGGGCATAGGCAGTGGATCTGGCCATGGCCCAGCCAGATTCAGAGGGTAAGGCAGAGCTACGTGCCGTCATACAGTCCGGTATGGACAGAGACAGACGCATCCTGAGGCACATGTACAACTCCGAAGACACGTCCGAAAGAGCAGCAGCCACTGGTGTTTGCGGAGGCATGCCTGGCTCATAGTTTCTGGGTTCCATCAGGATTTGCAAGATGCCATTTTGGACGCTCCCTTTCAGAGACCAGTCCTGGTTGGCCAGGAAATTGAAAAGCTTATAACGGGACTGCAAGATTCTGGCAAAGCAGTATCAGAAGTCCACAGAATGTACAGGTCAGAGCCACAGACCACTCAGCATTGTCCCGTTAGAAAAAGTTAAGGCCAGCAGGGAAGACACCGGACGCAACATAAGGAAGGCTTTAAAAAAAGAGGAGCCCATGCCCCTTCAGGTGCCCAGGGCCCCAAAAACCCCAAGGTGCCCTGACCTCCCCTGCCTAAACCCTCCCAACAGCATAACTCCCTACCCACCCCTCCACTGGAGGAAATGCAGTGGGAGGGAGATTCTCCCTTTACCAATGTGAGTGGTCCAATATCATGACAGATCATTGGGTTCTTTAGATAGTGGAGAGAAGATACTCCCTAGAGTTTACCCAGATCCCATCAGACAATCCCCCAGTACCCTCCCATGCACTTCTCCTGCGGGCAGAAATACAGGCCTTGCTAGACAAGAGAGCCATCCAGGAGATCCCGTATTCCCAGAGAGGCAAGAGATTTTACTCCCACTGCTTCCTTATCTCGAAGAAGACTGAGACCTCCGTCCCATTCTGGATCTGAGTCAGCTGAACACTTTCATTGAATACAAAAGGTTCAGAATGGTGACATTAGTGGGCCTGTTGCCCATGATCCATCAAGGAGACTGACTTTGCTCTCTGGACATGCAGCATGTGTACATGCATGTCAAGATCCTGCCGTCCCACAGGAAGTACCTTCGCTTCACCTTCTAAGGCAGGTACTACCAGTTCAGGGTACTTCTATTCGTTCTGTCATCAGCCCCAAGGGTTTTTTCTAAGTGCCTGGCAGTAGTGGCAGCAGCTCTCAGGAGATGGGGTCACTTTGTTTACCCTTACATGGACGATTGGCTTCTTACGGCTCCAGAGGAAGTCCAGTTGAACAGGATGCTGGAGGAGACTTTGTCTATTCCAAACTCTGGGCATTACTCTAAACATGCTGAAGTCACACCTGTGGCCTGCTCAAAGGCTACAGATACATAGGAGCAGTGCTGGACACTGTCCAAGGGAAAGCCTTTCTTTCCGAAGACCAGGCATCCAGGCTAAGAGAAGACGCTTTCAGGGTGATGGACTCTGGCTTGGTCCTGGCGAGGATGGTTGTGCAGCTTCTAGGACATATGGCCACAGCTATAGCTACAGTTCCCCTCACACGTTTGAACATGAGGATCCTGAAGTGGCACCTCAGAGTACAGTGAGACCAAGACACGGATGAGCTAGAGGAGCCATCCGGATCTCCAGCATGGTCCATCATTCCCTAACCTGGTGGGTCACCCCAGCCCATTTGGCCATTGGAGTTCCTTCCATTGACCCAGACCACAGCAGATCCTTACCACGGATGCCTTGGGACTGGGATGGGGAGCACAACTTACTTCTCATCAGATAAGAGGTTCTTGGAATTCAATGTAACGGTCTCTCAACATAAATATTCTGGAAATGAGAGCCATACTCTACGCCCTTCAAGCCTTCCAAGGGGTACTTCTTCCAGGGCCTTTTCTGGTCCAGTCAGACAATACCCCAGTAGTCTTCCATCCCAGCAAGCTAGGGGGCACGCACTTATCCCCTGTGCAGAGGCGCAGTGAAGGTATAGACATGGGCAGTGGATCACAGCCTGGATCTCACAGCAGTCCGTATTCCAGAGATTCACAACATTCTCACAGATGGTCTAAGTCGTTCCTGGTCTCAGAACCACGAGTGTGAAGTACAGCAAAAAGTCATAGATGACCTCTTCAGAAGGTGGGGTTGGCCAGAACTGGACCTCTTTGCATCCCCACACAACACCAAACTGCCCAATTTCTGCTCGCTAGATCCAGGGCCTGGTGTTTTTTTAGCAAGATGCATTGTGTCTCTCTTGGACAGGGAGGTTCCTGTATGCCTCCCCCTTGCCTAGAGGGTCCTGCTCAAGTTGTAGGCAGAAGTGGCCCGGATGATGCTAGTTGGGCCCTTCTGGCCTCGACAGGTTTGGTTCCCACTGTTGCAACAGCTGGCATAGGAACCGCCAGATCTTACTTTGAGATACAACTCTTGCAGCAGGTTACACCATTAGGACAGAAGCAGGCAGGCAGCAGGACCCCCACGGAAAATTCTAGCTAGCTACATCCAGCGGGGACCTAACGTCGTCCCTGCCCCCGACGTTCCCTGCATCAAAAAAAGGGTGGTCCCCCAGCATCCCTCGGTTCTTTTCCCGCCGTTGACTTGCAAGCATCTGCTCCACGGATGCCTTCAGCTAACAAAACAACATTACTTAAGTATCCTTCTTTTATTAAAAAAGTTTGCCTTTATTTTTTTTCTGTATGTCGTCTTCCCCGTCATCCATTGATAGGCACTCTTTAAAGTGTGCTTGCGGCAAACAAGTTCATTTTAAGGGCACGCACACGGCCTTTGTCAGTTGCCTGGGCCCAAAGCACGACACCAAGGCCTGTCCCATTTGCCAAAACTTTAATAATTGAATGAGGATCCGCTGTCAAAAAGTTTGAGACTTCTCTCTTAGAGAAAAAATTAGCGGCAATACAAAAAAGTACCTCCCCCAGGGAAGGATCCTCCCATAGATTGGGGAAGCATGAAGAAAAACAGAGGGAACGGGAGAGAGAGTGCGCTACCCATCCATGCAGACATCTGACTCCAGGTGGTGGTCAGATTCGACAAGCCACTCCAAAAGGTCTCCATCTCGAACGAAGACCCAGCATCTGCTGGCCAAGGTCCAGACGTTGGATGGCTCTGGTTCTGCAGCCACCCTCCAGCTCCTAAAAGTTCGGCCTCATGTCCATACTTATAGCTGACCTTCGGGCTCCACAGGATGATCTGCTTCCACAGATTGTCCAGTCAAGGCACACTCCCAAGTCTTCCTCTACCACAGGCCCAGACTCCCTGGACCGGCACCAGGATTCCCACCAATGGAATTCGGCCTCCCAACTCCCCAGAGGTATTTCGGGAGCGTCCACTAAATGGACCTCAGAACTAATGTCCATTAAATGGACCTCGGACCCTAAATGGACGTCGGACCAGACATCCACCAAACTGGCCATGGTTCACTCCCAGAAAAGGGACGATGCCTCGTCTATACCGGACATCGGCCCATCCAGACATATGGATGAAGAGGGTACCAACGACGGGTCGAATGCTTTAGCGATGACCAGACATCAGGAGGCAGGGGAGATGCAGACCTCCCACATGACCCGAAGCCACCCAAGGACCAGACGACAGGTGCGTCAGGGCACAGACTGTCAGATATGGGAAATGGTCAGTTGCCTCCACTGGAGACTGGTCGTACCTCAGGCCATAGTCTAGGCAGACGCCAGGTCAGACCTCAGGCTTTAACATTTCGGAGGTGAAAGAATTATTCTCCTGTTGGTGGAAAACTGCCTCTGGAGGATCAGCCCCCACCGAGGGTCCCTGCAAGAGAAAAAAGGCCGGCCAGATGACCACGTAGAGACAGAAGTCCTAAGCCTAGGGGCCGTTCCAAGAAAACAAGCGGCTGAGGTCCCTATCTCAGACCCTGCCCCCGTGCTCACCAAGCGTGCATAGGTCCAGGAAGTGCCACAGGAGGTCAGATTTCTCTTCATCTGATAAATCTCACTCTTTCTGTCGTGTCCTTCAGATTGGACTCTCCTTTCAGCATCTCTTAACCAGATCCAAGGGATTTGCCTAGGCTCCCCCCAGATGACCCAACATTTCAGGATATAATGATTCATATCCAAGATAACATGGGTTGAGACACTGAAGATTTAAATCCCGAGAGGCGCCGCCTAGCCAGGTGTTTACGACAAAAGGATCCTAAACCACTGGTGGTCCCGCCACTGGTCAGTACCTTTCAAGATGTGACCAAGGCTGTTTGGAAACATCCCTACATTTCCTCAGTAGTCCCTAAAAAGGTGGGCCGCCTATATTTGTCTCTTCTAGAAGACCCTTATCTGGGAGAACAGCCAGTGGAAGCTTCTATGGTGATCACTGCTACACATGATAGGTCACAGAGGCCACAGCATTTGAGCACTCAGCTCCTGGACCAAGAGTCAAAACAGCTCGATTCCATGGGATGGAAATTGTACACCTCAGCCACATATTCCATCCGCTCACTAAACTTCTTAACCCACATGGTCCAGTTTCAGAATGCCCTGTGGGAACAGGCTGGATCTGGGCAAAAGCATTCTGGATAGTGACCAGAAGGAAGAGCTTACCAAGCTCCTTTAGACAGGCTCGGATGTGGGCACACAGGTGCTTAGGGCAGCATAGGACTCTGGATTCCGCCACCAGAAGTGCTGCATTAGGCGTATGTCTAAGATGACATTCTTGGTTGAGGGTCTCAGGCTTCACACCAGATATCCAGAAGGGCATCCTAGATGTCACTTTCAAGGGCTCAGCTGTTTTCGGGGATGAATCTGAAAAGATCATAACAAAGTTGCAAGATGCTGGAAAGGTGGTACATTCTGTGCAAGCCATGTACAGACCAAAGCCGAAACCATTTTGGAAGCAGCAGAATCATGTCAGGAAAACTGGGACAGCAGCAGAGGCGCGATTTTAACCGCAGGGGCCCACCTTGAGCTGCAGGAGGAACAGGTGCCAGAAACTCAGAACCCTCCGAGGCAAACCTTCCCTCCCCCTCCACTGCCTGACTCGCTGTGGAACCCTCCTCTTCTTCCAGCCCAAGGGAAAGAGCCGGTCGGGGGTCATTTCACAAAACACCTTTCAGGGTGGCAGCAGATTACCTTCGACCAATGGGCTGTTCAACACATTCAAAGAGGACACTCTGTAGAATTCACCGGGTAGCCACCATCCAGGCCACTACTACTCTCTCAAAACGTCACGCCACACTGATTCAGGAAGAGATACAGGCTCTTTTAGTAAAAGAGGCCATAGAACCGGTCCCATGGATCCAGAGAGGGAAAGGGTACTATTCCCACTTTTTCTTAGTACACAAAAAGACAGGAGATTCACGCCCAATACTGGGCCTCAGCGATCTGAACACCTCGGCATACAAACGCTTCAGGATGGTCACCTTACCTGGACTGATCCCGATGTTACGCCGGAAGCATGGCTCGCATCGTTGGATATGCAAGATACATATCTTCATATCCCTGTTGCAAGACACCACAGAAGATTCCTGCGATTCTAATTCAGGGGTCCACACTTCCAAATCAGAGCCCTACCCTTCGGGCTGTCATTGGCTCCGAGGGTTTTCACAAAATGCCTGGCAGTAGTAGCTGCAGCCTTCGGGAGAATGGGCCACTATGTCTTTCCTTACCTGGATGATTGGTTCCTAACCGCATCGTCCAAGGAAAGTTTACACCAGGCACTACAGAACAACTTTTCAATATTCGAGAACCTAGGTGTCACGATCAGCCTACCAAAATCGACCCTTAACCTGTGCCAGAGGTTGCAGTTTATTGGGGCAGTGCTGGACTCCACGAAAGGGAAGGCCTTCCTGCCAGATGACAGGGCATAACGCCTAAGAAGTCTTAACAAGACACGACCTAGGGCAGAGGCAGGTCTCCGCACAGACCATGTTGCGTCTTTTGGGCCACATGGCAGTAGCAGTAGCCACGGTTCCCGTCACATCTACACATGCGAACCATCCAGTGGTCACTCAGAGTCCAGTGGGATCAGTGCCAGGTCGACCTTGACCAAGTGGTGTCGGTCTCCAACTCTATCCACCAAGTTTTACAATGGTGGCTAGTTCTGGATCACCTCGCGATCGGGGTCCCCGTCCAGTCACACATTTCCGCAGGATACTGACTACAGACGCGTCAGGGTCGGGCTGGGACGCCCATGTGGGCGACAAGAGGACCCAGGGTCTGTGGTCAGGAACATAGGGTTCTCTCCACATAAACATACTGGAAATGAGGGCGGATCTTTATGCCCTACAAGCGTTACGAACAGGAATCCCAACAGGACATCTACTGATTCAAACAGACAATATGTCAATAGTGATCTTACTTCGAGAGGAAGCTCTTGCAGCAGGTAACACATATAGGACCGACGCCACCTGGTGGCGGATCTCGGCAGTTCTTTTTCCGGCAGTACTGATGTGGTAACGCCTCCCCGCCGATGTCTGCTCCACCCCCGATGTCACCCTACATAAGGGAGAGAGTTCCCCACATGCTCCAGTTCTTTCCCGCCGCACGGCTTGGGTCAGTTCGCTTCGATTACAGTGTCTCTCGGTACCGAATGCTCGCCAGTAGTTTCTTCTCTACTCTTGCGAATTTTCGACAAACCTTCTACCTGTGTCATCCTCTTCCTAAGGGCATATCAACAAGTGCTCTTGCGGGCGACAAATCCCCGCCAAAGATGGTCACTCTGCGTGTCTACTGCCTGGGGCCTGACCACGATACCGCCGCCTGCCCCCACTGTCAGGCCTTCAATAGCCGGATGCGTATTCGGCAGTAGAAGTCCCTTTCAGCCTTCCTTGCAGAGTCCAGATTGGCCGCGATGGAGAGATCTTCCTCAAGGGAATCTTTGCACTCACCTGCCCGCAAGAAGCACCATGAAGATAGCCAAAAAGACAGGGAATTTACGCCCAATACTGGACCTCAGTGATCTGAACACCTCGGTGACATACAAATGCTTCAGGATAGTCACTTTACCAGGACTGATCCTGATGTTACACTGGAAGCGTGGCTCGCATCACTGGATATGCAAGATGCATATCTTCATGAGGAAAAAGAGAGGGAGAGGGGTCCCAATCTGGGCCTGGGTCCTCGGGCTCGAGGTCTGCCTCTTCGGGGGAGCCATGTCTTATGTCCCTCAAAACTTCTGCATAGGGAGAGGCATCAATAGTAGAAAACAGGCTGGACGCCACACCTCGCTCCACGCCGGCAACCTGGGTTCGGGGAGCAGACTCAGGTCGTGGGTGGGTTGGCAGAGGGAAGATAAACAGCGTCCAATGACAGCTAGCTTCTCGAGTGAGGATTCGGCCGATGCCCGACTCTTGCATGACCCAGCGGAGGCTCGAGGAACTAGCAAGCCCCACTAGGATGGCTGGCCTTTATGAGCCAGCAGACGTCGGCAGCGTCGCGTCATGGCGTCGGGGTAAGCTGGCTGCGGGGGAGGAGAAAAGCACGGGGAATAAGCCTGCCTCAACCGGGGAAGATGGGAGGACCGTGGCCGTGCACGGTTTGACTGTGCCGCCCAGCAGACCACAGACCGGCCAAACGTAAATAGCAGGTCTGAACCCCCGCCTTGTCCCGCCCGGGGGGGTAATCCGCGGCTCCATGGGGATTTGTGGTCTGTGTGGGGAGGGTTCCGGGCAGTGGGATGTCCAATTGTCCTCCCTGAAGGGTCGGAGGTGGCAGGCTGGGAGGAGGAATAAAGAGTAATTTCAAAAAAAAAAAAAATAGTAGAAAACAGGAAGTTGTTATCCCTCTGTACAGACAGTTGGTGAGAACCCATCTGGAGTACTGTGTGCAGTTCTGGAGACCCCATCTCCGCAAAGACATAGGGTGGAGGCTGTCCAGAGGAGGGCAACCAAAATGGTGCAGGGTCTGCACCAGAAGATGTACGAAGAAAGACTAAAGGAGCTTAGTATGTATACCCCTGAGTAAAGAAAGGAGAGAGGGGACATGATAAAAACTTTCAAGTACCTCAAGGGAATCAATGAAGTTCAAGAGGGTAGCATTTTTCAAAGAGATGTGCGAGAACAAGGGGGCACAATTTGAAGATAGAGGAGGAAAGGCTCAGAGGTAATGTGAGGAAGTATTTTTTTCACAGAGAGGGTTGTGGATGCATGGAACAGCCTCCCTGAGGAGGTTGTGGAGTCAAGAACAGTGGGGGAATTCAAGAATGCATAGGACAGACATAAGGCAGTCCTAGTAGGGGATAGGAGGAAGTAAGCTGTTGGTTAGCTAGGATCTGCAGCTTATCTGTTAGGCAGGAAAATGGGCAGACTAGGTGGGCCAAGTGGTCCTTATCTGCTGTCAAATTCTATGTTTCTTTGGCTACGGCTGTTGGGTCGTCGGCGTCTAGGCCCTTGGGGACCTCCCTTGCACCCTTGAAGGTGTGACCGCCCACTGAGAAGGCTTCCTTGGTGTCTGCAGGTAAGTCCTCCTCCCACTCGGCCTCTGTCTTTACGGCTGACCTCTGGGAGTTGAGTAAGGCCTCTGGGCATTCTGGCGGCAGGGCTTCTTTGTCGCCCAAATCAAAGTACTCCGACCATCCTCAGGCTCCAAACTGACATCCGAAGAAGCGCGACAAATACAAACTGTCTGACTGTCCTAAGGCTAAGATCTCTGAGGGACGTCAGTCGTAGTCTGGGGATAGGTGTCTGTCCTGCGCCCCTCCGGCCCAGTGACAGTTCTTCCGACGTTGGTGATGCTGGCCCGACGGGTCATCAGCTCCAGAACCCCTTCTCCCCAGTAGACGCTGGTCCATCCGACATCAGAGCCCGAAGACAGAGTTACCATCGCTGCCGCCTATTTTATCAACGCTGTTGTCCCCGGACGCTGGCACCAATGGTTCTGGGTCGACGGTACTACCGCCGACTTTGGTGCACCTGCTCCACCTCAGCCAGCGTCCCCTAGGCTCGGTTTCTGACAGGTTAAGGAGCTTTTCTCCCACTGGTGGGACATAATTAAGAAGGATCTCCCAGTGGGTGCACCCCTACCCACGCCTTCTGTTCCGGATCCTCAGGGGGAACCTGAACCTGACAAATTGCCTCATCTGGAGCCCTCCAACCAAGAGGCAGGGGGAGAGCCCACTGCACCTAGAAAACACAGGGACAAGAGACGCAGGAGGACCAGATCCACAACTTCCTTCCACTGTCCTTCTCCCGATGGGAGACGCAAGAGGGGAAGGCGACATTCTCCCTCCTCTTCCTCCTCTGCATCGTATGCTGACTCCATATCCTCTTTCCCGGGCCAGGAAGTTAACCTAGATCTTGATCTTGGGGATCAGGAGGGACATTCTAAATCAACTCCTGATGACCCAAGTTTTATGGAGGTTATGAGGCACATCCAAGAGAACATGGGCTGAGATACAGAGGCCCTGGACCCCGGACGACTGCGGTTGGCTAAATACCTCCTCCAAAAAGATGCTAAGCCGATGGTCATCCCTCCGATGGTGGATACCTTTTAGGACAGGGCCACCTATGCTACTTGGAGGCGCCCTCATTCCTCCTCAGCAGTACTAGAAAAGGTTAACAGGTTGTACCGGGCATCTAAGGACCGCCCCTTTTTGTCAAAACCATCCGCTGCAGACGCTGTGGTGATTTCGGCGGCTCACGACCGTTCGAAGAGGCCCAAACACCTGTGCTCCCAGCTGCCTGACAAGGAGTCAAAGCAGCTGGATTTGATGGGACACAGTGTACTCTGCCATTTGCAGTACCAGGAGCCTTAACTTCCTGACACACATGGTCCAGTACCAGAATGCCCTTTGGGAACAAGGTCTGGACATTGTGCAGAGCTGCCGGACTGCCTTCAATGGGCCGCGCTTGTCAGATTGTTGCAGTTAGGCTCAGACGTGGGGACCCACGTCCTGCGCTCAGCCTACGACTCTGAGGACACCTCTTCCAGGGCGGCAGCTACTGGCATCTACCTCCGTCGCCATGCCTGGTTTAGGGTTTCTGCGTTTAATCCAGATGTGCAGTTCAGCATTCTGGATGCTCCTTTTAAAGGCTCTGTGCTCTTCAGAGAAGACAGAGAGGATCATCACGAAGCTACAGGACTCCGGTCGGGCTATCGGAAACATGCAGTCCATGTACCGCCCGAAACAGGGACGATCTTGGCAGTCTCATTTTTGTGGCCGTGGGGGACAGCAGCCTCAGCAGCCCCAACACAAGCAGCGGGGCGGCTTTGGTCGCAGAGGTGGAACCAGGGGGTACCTCTGCTGCCACTTACCGACAGGCCAAGTCAGCAGTTGCTGCCCTCCCTCCTGCCTCACACAGCCTGACTATCCAGGCGAGCCACCTCCCGTAGACGTTCTGCCAGGGGAGCTGGTGGGAGGTCGCTTTTCTCTGTATGCCGAGGCCTGGAGTCAAGTTACCACTGACCAGTGGGTTCTCGATCTCCTAGAGTTCTTGCACTCTTATCGAGTTCGACAGTATTCCTCTGGACAGACCATCTCCTCCATCCTGTTACCCGAGGGAACACCGGGTTCTAATCCAAAGAGAAATCGAATCTCTCTTGGACCTGAACGCCATCGAGCCGGTGCCTTCTGCTGAGGTGCAGATGGGGTTCTATCACTTCTTCCTGGTCCCGAAGAAGTCAGGAGACCTCAGACCCATTCTGGACCTCAGCAATCTAAACAAATGGGTTACCAGCTGGAAGTTTAGAATGGTCTCTCTTTCTGCTCTCCTGCCGCGTCTGTCGACAGGAGACTGGCTGGCTTCAGTCGATATGCAGGATGCTTATCTGCATATGCCACTTGCCAGGTCCCACCGAAGATTCCTGAGGTTCAGAGTTATAAAAACATAGACTCTGACAGCAGATAAGGACCGCTTGGCCCACCTAGTCTGCCCGGTTCCCTACCTAACGGACAAGCTGCAGCCTAGTTAACCAACAGCCTACTTCCTCCTACCCCCCAGTAGAGTTGCTTTATGTCTGTCCCATGCATTCTTGAATTCCCCCACTGTTTTTGAGACTATGACCTCCTCAGGAAGGCTGTTCCATGTATCCACAACCCTTTCTGTGAAGAAATACTTCCTCACATTACCTCTGAGCCGTCCCCCCTCTTATCTTCAAATTGTGCCCCTTGTTTTTACATCCTTTTCTGAAAGATGCTACCCTCTTGGACTTTAGTGATTCCTTGAAATTATTTGAAAGATCTTACTTGAGAAACAGCGCACGGCAGGTTACACCATTGGACTGAAGCCGGCCAGGCGCCAGGACCTGAAATTTTGTAGCTAGCAGTATTCAGCTGGGACCGCCTCTGATGTCGATCCCGCCCCCGACGTCAGGCACAGTACATAAGGAGGCGGTCCCCCAGAATCCCTAGTTCTTTTCCCACTGTCGACTCGCCAGCATTGGCCTCTCTGTCTCTACCTAGCGCATGACGACTTAGAACTTCAAGAGTTTCTCCAAACTAATGTCCTCTCCAACTCCTTCACTTGAGGGACACCTTTCCAAGTGTGCCTGCGGAAAACAGATCCCTTTTAAGGATCCCTCATTCCTCCTGTGCGCGTGCTTGGGCCCGGACAGTGACACCAAAGGCCTGCACCTTCTTGAGGGTTCAACAGCGCACCAGGATCTGCCGATCGGGAAGGCACTTTGGGCTTGTTGCTGGAAGAAAAACTTAGTAGGATGGACCAAGAACCTTCCTACCGGGGCGATTCTTTTTCCAAGGCCCATAAACACCGGGAGAAAGCAAGGTCCAGATCCGCGAACCGGGCCTCGGACTCCCATAGCCCAGGCTCCACCAGGTCGGACCGCTCTCCCTCCAGGGCTCATTCTAGCCCCCTTCAGTCAAATTCCGAGCCTCAGGCGGCTGTTCGACTCTCCAGCCCATCAAGACTTCAAGGCCCTCGGCTTCCTCCACTCCCTGTCAAGCCTCTTCCAAGTCTTCCAGCCTCCCAGAGGTCCGGATCCACCACCCAGGAAGACTTAAGACGTCCCTAAAGCGGATGTCGGACCCGACGTCTGCCAAGCGTACGAAGTCGGGCAGGTGTTCGCCGGAGCCGTGGACACCAGCTGAGCAGTCGCCGGACCTGAAGGCGTCGGCCAAGCGACAGATGTCAGCCTCGCATTCACCAGAGCCGGAGTTCGCCCCACCACCCCCTCAGTCACTCGTGGACACTGGTCACAGGGATTCAATGGAGTAGGACACGACGCTGCCCGAAGACCAGGTGGACGACACTGAGGATGCTGGGCTCCTGAGGGAACCTTCGCCCACCCTGGAGACACCCACACACCCGATGCCCGACCCCGGCGACAGACCACCGGCGTCAGGCCAATCGGGCATGAACCTGCAAGAAGTAAAGGACCTCTTTACTTTCTGGTGGGACGCCGTCCGAAATGGTCCCTGTAAAACCTCCTCCTCCTCCTACTCCTTCACCTCCTACGCCCCCTCCTCCAACAAAGGGGCCAGCAGAGCGACCCCAACCCCTAAGGAGCAGACTTCACCTTCTAGGGGTAGATTCAAGGACCGGAGAAGGCCTCCCTCATGATCTCCATCAGGGTCCCCCAGCCGCAAGCGACCCAGATGTTGTCTGTATACTCCGTCAGTGGAGGACCCCAGATCAGATACCTCGGATTATTCCAGATCTCCTCCTCCACCCAGCATTCCACCACCTGACCCACATGACCTTCCCAGGTCTCCTCCGGATGATCCCTCTTTCCCTGAGATCATGAGGCACATCCAGGACAACATGGGGTGGGATGCTGAAGACCTCGACCCCAAAAGGCAGCGCCTTGCCCGTTATCTTCGTCAGAAAGACCCAAAGCCTGTGGTAGTGCCACCCTTGGTGGACACCTTCGAGGATGTCACCAAGGCTGTGTGGAAGCATTCACACTCCACTCCCGCTGTGCCAAAGAAAGCTGACTGCCTGTACAAGGCCCCGAGAGAGGACCAGTACTTGGCTCAACAACCTCTGGCAGACTCCCTGGTCATTACGGCCTCACATGACCGGTCCCAAAGACCACAACACATGAGCACACAGCCACCGGACCAGTAAGCCAAACAGTTGGATGCCCTGGGGAGACGCATGTATGCGGCTGCTACATGCTCCATCAGGTCCCTGAACTACCCAACTCACATGGTACAATTTCAGAATGCCCTGTGGGAACAATGCCAGGACCTGCTTGATAAATTTCCGGATGGCGATCAGAAGGCGGAGCTCCTAAACCTTCTCCGAACAGGGTCTGATGTGGGTACCCAAGTACTGCGAGCTGCCTACGATTCTGCGGACTCGTCTGTCAGAGCTGCAGCTTCAGGCATCTGTCTATGGCAACACTCTTGGCTCCGTGTCTCCGGCTTCACCCCGGACGTACAGAACAACATTCTTGATGTCCCGTACAACGGCGAAGTACTTTTGGTGAACCCTCAGAGGAGGTCATCACCAAACTTCAGGAAGCTGGGAAGGGAGTCAGGTCTGTACAGGCCATGTACTGATCCAGGCCTGGTTCCTTTCGTAAGAACTAGAGCCATTTTCGCAGCCGGCAACAAAGGCAGCAGCCACGTTCCGGCCAGCAACAAAGGGGCACTTTTCAGCGGAAAGCCCAGGCTAAGTCATCCCCAGGCAGAGCCCAACGCTACACTAAACTGGCCCAGCCTACAGGGACCAATGCTGCAACAGCATGACTCCTTACCGGTCCCCGGCCCTCCTCTGGATCAACGGGTACAAAAGGTCGGGGGTCGCATAGCTCACCACTTTCTAGGTTGGCAGTCGATTACCAGTGACCGGTAGGTCCTCCAATTGGTCGAAAGGTCATCATAGAATTTCGACCACCGCAGCAGACCTCCCTGCTTTCCCGTTGCGGGGTCAGCCGCCCTGCTCATACAGCAGGAGGTGCTCACGCTTCTGGGAAAAGAAGCGATAGCCCACGTACCATGGAACCAGAGGAGCGCAGGATATTATTTTCACTTCAAACAACATGAAGTCTTGCTGTATTCTGACTATTGCGGCTTTCCCCAGCCTTTAAACTGCCCCAGAAAACAAAGGGTTAACTTTCTATGCAGAGCATAGAATGCTGAGCTCGAGCTCGGTTGAGGTCTGTGTCTGGAGCTCTTTGAAATCCAACAGTCAGATTCTTTACTCCGCCTCACTGAACAATCGCTCCGGAGATTCCTCCTTCAGCTCAGTTTGAAAGTCGGGTAAAGTCTCGGTTAAGTTGTCGGTTTTTAACGAATTTATTTCCGCATAGTCTGTTCAGTCTCTGTGTGTGGTACTGTGAGTACTAGATAGGTTTTGTTCTGATTTTTCTGTGTGGAAATTGTAAGAAGTGTTAGATCAGTTCGGCTGAACCCGATCATTTTATATTGAATCATACGTTTTACTTTAGGTGGTTACCAGTCCTTATCGGTTCTAAAAAAACGTGTTTTGAACATTTTTTTTTTTTTTTCCCAGCACCCGTGACATGATTAGGAACCGATAATGGAGTCTTACCTGGCGGTTGCCATAAAAAGGGTAAGTTTGGTTAGGTTGGCCATGTCTGAGAAACCCAAGAAAAAAAACAGGCCCACTGGGTTTCAACACTGCAGTGAATGTGGGGAGGTCTTTGCTAAGGCCGACCCCCATACCACCTGTGTTTATTGTCTGGGGTTTGAACACCTCGATACAGACTGCCAAATTTGTAAAAATTTTCCTAAATTTACCCTTGAAAAGAGATTAGGTAGACTGAGGGAAAAGGAGGCCGAGAAGTCCGCTGACCCGGATGGCCAGCCTGGTTTGGCTCCAACTGACCCAGAAGGAGTGCTCTCTGACCAGGGCGATACTTCTTCGGTCAAGAGGAGAGTTGATCCTGAGGGGTCAGTTCCTACAAAAAGGAAACGCAAAGAAAAATCGAATGGTTCTGATCCAGAGGTTCATGTTCCGACTGCCGAGGAAATAGCCAGAGCGATTCAAATTGTGGAATCGCTTGGCCCAGTTCTGGCCGATCCTACACCTTTTCACAGGGGTTCGGTCGGTTCCCCCAGTTCAAGATTATACCCTGAAGATTTTAATGAACCGGAGTTTGTAGGGGGGGGGGGGTTGAACATGGTGGTGATGATGGTGAAAGTCTGGATGTGCCTGTGGTACCGGACATCTCCCCAGACAGACCTTCTGGTGTATCCCCTCCTAGGCTTTCTGAGTCCCCTTCCCACTTTATGTTCTACAGAAAGGTGACTGAGACCCTTCAACTTCCTATGGAAGAGGCAATGGAGGATCAGGAGGAGCCTGATTATGTGGAAATGATGGACATCCCAGAGTCCAGGAGACTGTCTATTCCCCTTCACAAATCCTTTGGGAAATGGAAACAAAAAATCCATCAGTCTCCCAGTTCTGTACCCCCTGTTGACAGAAGGATGGACAAGAGATGCACACTATCAGGCTCAGATACGGAGTTTTTATACCAGCAGTGCAGCCATGTGGGGGTAGTGCAGGCTGCTGCCTGCGACAAGGCAAACATTGCCTTGGCTTCGCAACCCCCAGACAAAGACTCCAGGAAGATTGATGCCATGGCAATAAAAACAGTACATGGCATCTTCCTTGGGACTCAGGCAGGCGAATTATATGGCCTATACAGCCAGGTACCAGAAGCCCAGGTGGGACACTGTACTGGTACTGGCTAAACAGGCCTCCCCCCAGCTAGCCAGGGAACTGGAGCAGGTGGTTGCAGATGGGATTGAGGCATCAAAAGTAGTTTAATGCTGTTGCTGTGGACTCCAGTGATGTGTCATCAAGAGTCATGGCTACATCTGTGACTCTTCGGAGAATGGCTTGGCTTAGATGTACTAGCCTCTCACAGGACACCCAGGCTAAGGCCATGGATTTTCCTGTAATGGGTAATTCTCTGTTTGGGGAGCAGACAGAGAATTACATAGAAGAAAAATGGATGAGTACAGGACCCACTTCTCACGAGTGCTCGGGCCAAGGAAGCAAGCAGCTCCTCAAGGCAACAATCTTGGGGCAGGGCAGGCCTTTTCATAGCCTTTTAGCAAGCACAGGCCTCTTCTCCCTTTTCACAGAGGGGGTTCTTCAGAGGGAGAGGCAGAAGGGGGATGAGCAGGGCTGCATCCACTCCTCAGCCTAAGGCCCCTGCCAAGCAGACACCCTGATGGGTCCGCCTGGGTCGACTCTCCTGTTCCAGTAGGGGGCATGCTGGCTGGCTTTATCCAGGACTGGTTGTCTGTTACCTCAGACAAGTGGTTCCCGGAAGTAGTAAGCCAGGGACTGGTTCTCAGCTTCAAAAAATATCCGAAGATGAGAGCCAGATCTTTTCCAACTGCAGGTCTCTCAGAAACCCTTGCCCTAGAGGCAGAGGTTTCATCTCTTCTGGCCTTAGGAGCCATAGAGAGAATTCCTACCCTATACAGGGGCAAAGATCTGTACTCCAGGTACTTCCTTACCCCAAAAAAGACAGGGGAGTGGTGACCCATCCTAGACCTAAGATACCTGAACAAACATCTTTTAAAACCAAAGTTCAACATGGTAACTCTGGGAATAATTCTTCCCTAAGGCCAGGGGACTGGCTAGCCTCCCTGGACCTAAAGGATGCCTATTTTCACATTCCCATCAGGTGCTCCCACAGAAAGGACCTCAGGTTCGAGTTGCCCTCAGGCCACTATCAGTTCAAAGCAATGACCTTTAGTCTAACATCAGCCCCAAGGGCTTTCACAGAGTGCCTGGCAGTAGTCGTTGCCATTCTAAGAAGGCAAAAGATTTCCATTTTTCCATATCTGGACGACTGGCTCATAGTAGGCCAGTCCCCAGACCAAGTCAAGTCAGACCTGCAAGTGACCCAACAAGTGCCCACTTCTCTAGGATTTATTCTCAACCTTCCCAAGTCTGTTCTCTAGCTAGTGCAGCTCCTTACCTTTATAGGGGCAGAGCTGGATACTGTCAAACCAAGAGCCTTTCTTCCCCTGGAAAGGGCAAGAGTTCTTATAGAACTGGCTTCTCCCTTCAGCCTTCAGGTGTCTCGATCAGCAAGGCATTTCCTCCAGCTCTTGGGCCACATGGCAGCTTCTACAGCTGTGGTCCAAGGGACAAGATTCCAGATGAGTGACATTCAGTTCCATCTGAGGGCCTTTTGGTCCCAAAGGAATGATTCCCTTACCAAACTGATCCCAGTAACTCTGACCCTGATCCATGCCCTTCAGTGGTGGCAGGATCAGGACAATTTAAGACAAGGGGTCCCATTTGCCACTCAGTCTCATTCAGTGGTCCTTACCACAGATGCTTCCCTCCTGGGCTGGGGAGCCCATCTGAGGGCCGTCACTGCCCAGGGACTGTGGTCCCCTCTGGAATCCCTTCTCCATATCAATCTCCTAGAACCCAGGGCAGTTTTCTGGCTCTGCAAGCTTTCTCTGTCAGTACACAAAGGTGGTTCAAGTCAGAACAACCTTTACCAACAGGTACATCACAACAGAGGCACGTCGCGGTCTAACGACCTGTGCACAGAAGCCATGAAGTTGTGGTCCCTGGCTTATTCCCTGCAGGCCTCTCTGATAGCAGTCCACCTTCCAGGGAAGGACAGTGTGCTAGAAGATGCACTGAGCAAGATTTCACAGGGCCATCACAAATGGTCCCTGGACCCTATGGTCTTGAAGGTGATTTTTTCAAGATGGGGCACTCCCGAGATAGATCTCTTTGCAGCCCCAGACAGTCACCAGCTTTCTCTCTTTTGTTGCAGACCCTCAGTCTTGGACTCAGTCCCTCTGGATGCTCTGATTCTGAACTGGGAAGGGAAATTTCTGTATGCCTTCCCTCCCTTTCCTCTACTGTTCAAAGTTTTAGTCAAGATAAGGTTACAACCTTGCAGAGTGATTCTGATTACTCCAGATTGGGCCAGACAGCCTTGGTACCCCATGTTGCTGTCCCTAGCAGTCCATCTTCCCCTGTCTCTTTCCAGGAATTACAACCTGGTAACCTCCTCTCAGGGGAGAATTTGGTACCCCAATCTTCAGTCTTTCAATCTCAAGGCATGGTTCTTGAAGAGTTAAGAGTATGCAGATTTGCATGTGTTTTAGGGGGTTCTGGATATCCTCAAAGCCTCTCGAAAGCCCGCCACTAGAAAGACCTGTAACTCCAAATGGAAGAGAGGCAGCATTTGGTTTTCCAAGCAGCATCTTTCCCCAGACACTGCTGAATTGCCTACTGTTCTGGATTATATGGTCCATCTTAATGGCCTAGGCCTCAGAGCAGCTAATCTCAAGGTGCACTTGTCAGCTGTCTCTGTTTTTCTGTCAGTGGGGAAGTCTTCCTCACTATCATCTCATCCTGTGTTCTGTAAATTTTCAAAGGTTGCTTCATACCAATCCTCCATTTAGAGACCCTGCCCCTGCCTGGGATTTAAATGTTTGCATTGCTCAATTGATGTAACCTCCTTTGAGCCTATGTCCTCAGTAGAACTTAAGTACTTGACTTGGAAAACTGTGTTTTAGTAGTCATTATCTCTGTCAGACGTATCAGTGAACTGCAAGCCCTGTCAGTGGAACCTGATTTTATCTCATTTTATCGGGATAAGGCGATCTTAGAACCAATAGAAGGTTCTTGCCCAAAGTGGTTTGATTTCCACCTGAATCAGTCCATGTCTGTTCTGTTTTCTTCACTGACCATTCCTCTTCAGGAGAGAGGAGGCTACACAGTTTAGATGTTAAAAGGGCCCTTAGCTACTATATAGAGATTACCAAGGGTCACAGGTTTGATTCCCTCCAGTTGTTCCTCACTTATGGAGAAGTCGGAAAGGTCAAACCTGCCACCAAGAAAACTATTGCCAGGTGGATTGTGTCTTGTATACAATTCTGCTGTGAGAAACTAGGAAAAATTCCACCCTCGGGCCTGAGGGCTCACTCCACCAGAGGTACAGCTGCTTCCCTGGCTGCTGCCAGGGATATTCCTCTCTTAGAAATTTGTCAAGCAGCCACCTGGAAAACAGTCCATACCTTTACCAAGCATTACTCTCTGGATATCCAGGCTAGGAGTGATGCTCGGTTTGACACAGCAGTACTTCAGAGCCTATTCCCAAAGTAGGTTCTGTCCCTCCTCCATGGAGGTACTGCTTGGTAGTCTGCAGTAGTCAGAATACAGCAAGATTTCATGTTGTTTGAAAACAAAAATTACTCACTTTAGTAATTATGTTTCTTCTAATGGAGTCTTGCTGTGTTCTTACCTCCCTCCCTGCCTTCCCTCTCAGAACCTGTTTTTGGGAAGTGGGTGGGCAGGTGCAGTGTTGCATCTCGGGGTGCTCCTTTTACACCCTCCTCTTTTTGTTTGGGTGTTTGTTTTGTTGTTATTCTCATTTGGATTGGTTTTTGGTTTCCTGACTTGTCTTCCTTTGGGAATCCAAAACTTTTGTTATGATTGGCTAGTAAACATTTTACAATTTCCATAAGGACAGTTAGTGAGTTTTTGCTCGAAAAATCTGACAGTTGGATTTCAAAGGGCTCCAGACAGAGACCTCAACCGACTCGAGCTCAGCATTCTAACCTTGCATAAAAGTTACCCTTTGTTCTCCGGGCAGTTTAAAGGATGGGGCTAACTGCAATAGTCAGAATACAGCAAGATTCCATTAGAAGAAACATAATTACTAAGGTGAGTGATTTTTTTCTTCTTTCTGGTTCCCAAGAAAACGGGACCTCCGTCCGATACTGGACCTCAGCGAGTCGGTCCTGTACAAACGCTTCTGCATGGTGACCCTCCCAGGTCTGATTCTCATGCTCAAGCAGGGCACCTGTCTAGCGTCCTTGGACATGCAGAATGCTTACCTTCATATACCCATTGCTCAGGCGCACAGGGAGTTTCTGCGCTTCAAGTTTCAGGGCCACCATTATCGGTTCCGAGCCCTCCCCTTCTGACTGTCATTGGCACCTCAGGTATTCACGAAGTGCATGACTGTCGAAGCAGCGACTGTTGAGGAGACAAGGCCACTACGTGTTCCCCTACCTGGACAACTGGCTTCTCATGGTGCCCTCTCGAGAGGCCTTGATGTCTGCCATTCATTATACTCAGTCTCTGTTCGAGACTTTGGGCATCATTATAAATCAAGAGAAGTCACACCTGGTTCTGTCACAGACTCTGCAGTTCATAGGCAGTTCTGGACACCATCCAGGGAAAGCTTTTCTTCACCAGGACAGAGGACTCAGACTCATCAGGGACATTTTGGCGAAGAAGGCCGTTCCTGCCAGATTGGTCCTTTGCCTGCTTCGGATACATGGCTGCGGCCATTGCAACAGTCCGCCCGCTCGTCTCCACATGCAGGTGACCCAGTGGGATCAAAGCAAGACCATCTGCAGCTCCCAATCCGGATCACGAAAGCAATAATCCGGGATTGGCAATGGTGAATGATCGAAGAATCTTATCGGCAGGAGTCCCCTTCATTGCGCCCGTCTCCGATTTTGAAACTCTCCACAGACACTTCAGAGCTCGGATGGGATGCACACCTCGACGGTGTCGGTCTCAGGGCTTGTGGACAGCCAAAGTCTCATCTCCACATAAATATCCTGGAAATAAGAGAAGTTCTTTACGCTGCAGGAATTCCAGTCAGAGATTACACGGGTACTCTTCTGTTACAAACAGACAATTCTCATGGTGTTGTATTACCTCAACAGACAAGGAGCTCCACTCCTACCCTCTTTGCAGGAGGCCATGAGGGTGTGGGCTTGGGTTTTGCAACACGGTGTGAACCTCATTGCTGCAATGTCCCAGGAGTGGACAGCATCATGCAGAGCGGCCAGAGTCCACAGTGGGAACTACTCCAGGAGGTAGTAGAGGATCTGTTTCGCAGATGAGATACACCAGAGTTGGACCTTTTCGCATCCCCATCCAACGCAAAACTGCCCAATTTTTGCTCGCTAGATCCAGGGCCTGGTGTTTTCTGGTGAGACGTGTTGTCCCTCTCCTGGGTGGGCAGATTCCTCTCTGCTTTCCCTCCCTTTCCGTTGATCCAGAGGGTCCTTCTGAAACTTCGCAGAGAGCATGCTATGCTGATACTTATAGCGCCGTTCTGGCCCAGGCAGATCTGGTTCCCTCTACTACATCAGCTATCCCAAGAACCTCTGGTCGTCTGCAATCGGCTCTCACTTGTTGTCTCAGGAGGAGGGCTCCTTGGTCCATCCAGACCTATGTTCGCTGAGCCTGCACGCTTGGCTCCTAGGGACATATCGTTTTACGACAGGGGTCATCAAGAAGTGGCTAGCGTTCTGGTGGCGGAATGAATTAGCCACTCATGCTACTCGTCATGAAATGGCGCAGTTTTTACCTATGGGCTCAAGCGCGGGATTTCGCTCTAGACTGTCCAGAAGAGTCAGTCTTGGACTACCTCCTGTCTCTCTTTCAGACAGGCTTGGCCTGCTCCTCGATTAAAGTACACTCTGTACCATCTTGGCCTATCCACTCCTATAGGCCAGCGCTTATCTCAGTTGGACACGGCACAAGCCTTCCTGGAGAGGTGTTCCACCTTAGACCTCAATTAAGGATCCGATTCTGCCATGGGATCTACCCTTTGTCCTGGAGCAGCTGGCGCTGCCACCCTTTGAGCCAAGCCAGATTGCGAGCTCGATCTTCTTACTTGGAAGACGTTGTTTTAGTGCCGCTACATCGGCCAGAGGAATTTCTGAACTTCATGCACCTGTGTCAAAGTGCCTTATTTGGTTTTTCACCAAGACAGGGTATCCGTGACAGACTGATCCTAAGTTTCTGCCTAAGGTGGTCTCCTCTCACCCTTAATCAGGACATCGATCTACCATTATACTTCCCCAAGTATTCTAATCAAGGAGAGGCCCTGTTGTACACCTTAGATGTGCATGGTTGTTTCAGTACTACCTGACCAGAACCAAACACCACCGAAAATCGGACCAGCTTTTTGTCTCCTTTGCCCACAGGATGATGGGTGCTCTTGTTTCCAAGCAGTCCCTGTCCAGGTGGCTTATTCACTGCATCACATTCCATTACCAGAAGTGCAACAAACCCTTACCGAGCGCGGTCAAGGGTCATTCCACAAGGGGGGTGGCTACCTCCTTTGCTTCCCTGAAGAATGTGTCCACCTCGGCCATCTACGCTGCAGCTACTTGGAGCTCTGTGCACACTTTCATCAGGCATTATAGCATGGATATTGCATCGAGGCAAAGAGCAGGTTTTGGTCTAGCAGTCCTTCAAGGACTTCTGTCCTAGGTTCAGGTTCTATTAAGCATTTCTACCTTCCCTCCTCCCAATGGTGCGAGATTTCCATTATTGCTAGGAATCAGTCCTAATGGTGTAACCTGCTGCAAGAGCTGTTCTCGAAGTAAGATGAGTACAGTTACGTAGAACTTACTGTAACAGTAGATCTTGAGAACAGCTCTTACCTGCAATCTTTCCTCCACCATCCCGCTGGAGGTAGAGTCTCATTACAACATCCTTCTCCTAGTATCAGGTGTTCTCAGCATCTCTGATTGCCATTTGATGGCAGATCCTCAGTCTTCTCTTCTGATGTCATCCAGCGGCCGGGAGTCTCCGGTGGGAGAACTGGGGATTCTGGGGGACCGCCTCCTTATGTACTGTGCCTGACGGGGGCAGGACTGACGTCGGAGCGGTTCCCGCTGAATACTGCTGCCTAGAAAATTTCCATGGGGTCCTTGCGCCTGCTGGCTTCAGTCCAGATGGTGTAACCTGCTGCAAGAGCTGTTCTTGAAGATCTACTGTTACGGTGAGATCTTCCTGGACATAAGTCTCCACCACTTATTCACACTAATGGGATAGCACCGGAGGCACTAGGACCCAGCGGGAACAAACTTTTTGCTGGAGGGCCGGCGCCAGAGATGGAGCCACGAGGAGCTGCCCCGCGAGCCTCAGCTTGTGCAGTAATGACTATCTTGGCGTCGACCCTCCAACTGCCTCAGTTCCTTTTTTCCTGCAGTCGAGTGCTCTTCAGTGGCGACGCTACGCGCCCCCTGAGTCAAACTTCAAACTAGCAGCATAGTTTTCAGTTTTTGTAGTCTTGTGGTAATATCTCGAATAAGTATCGTTTAGGTTTATTCTTATTTACAAAGAAGTCTTGGCCTCGTTGGCGGAGTTGACCATGGAAGGTCGGGTGACTGTAGGGAGACTTAGTGTAAGCTGTTCAGTCAGCGGGCTGGGTCCGGTTCGCCGCCTTCTCGGGGGTCAGACAATGGTCAGTCCGATGCCCAAGGGGCGGGTGGTCCCCTTGAAAGCATAAAAACAAATGGTCGCATTCTCGGCACCATTCAGCCTTGAGCTCTTCTTCGGCCCACAGGTCAAAAAAGAGAAGGCATCACTCGAAGTCGCCTTCTGATATGTCTCGCGTAGACGTCCGTTATTGAGCTAGTTGCGGTCTCTCCTTTGGAGTCGCCAGCTTCTGTTTCTGGTAGCCGACATCCTCGACATTGTAGCCCTACCCGCCCTCTGGTAGGTCTTCAGATGAGCAGTTTCATCAGTGGACTGCTCTTATGGAGCAATGGGCTCGGAGGTTGGTCAGCTGCCTAGCCCGGTCACTCGGGGGCCTTGGGCTTCTTAGGAGATCAGGTAGGGTGGTTGGAGCTCCCTGGTCACGCGTGCCCATCACCGCACTTAGGTGTCCCCCACCCCAATATGGCTGCCACAGTGGGCCACACCAATGCCTCTATCTCCTGCTCTTCCTCTCCTTCTCCTCAAATTCTGGTTTTGAGTCTTGGGTGTTTTCTATGCCTTGGCGTCTGCTTGCGCTTCGGTGCCGTCTTGGCACCGATCGTCTCTCAGCGTATTAAGTTTCTTGGCGCCGTGTACTTTGGCGCTGCGTGGTGTTCGGCGCCGTGCGGGTGGTGCCGTCTGCCCTTTGGTGCCATCTTGGTGCGGTGTGGCTTCTCAGCGCCGTCATAGATGCTATTAACCGTCGGCGCCGCTGCGTTTTAACTGCACCGTATTTCTGGCGGGCGCAGGGGTTCTTAGGGCATCATCCACTTTTCAGGACTCCTCATCCTTTAACGCCTTTTCTTCCCCATTTCCCTCTGATGTTCACTCCTTTCCTGTCCATGCATTCCTTCCTGGACTGTCAGGAGATGACATTGAGCCTGACCCAGACCTTTGACTGGGTGATGAAGTGGAAGGATCTATTCCTGCTGCAGAGCCTGTGGTCGAGGACCTGTCTTCTAAGTCTCTGCTGAAAAATTTAATTTCCACTCTTTCTCTCCAAACTACAGACCTCGATCCTGGGAAATTGCTACGATTCCAGTACCTCCATGTTCTGGAGATCCCTATGGATTTGACTCCTCCGGTACAGCCCTCCTTTGAGACGCTGTCTCAAATGGTATGGAATAATCCCACTCTCATTCCTTCAGTGGCAAAATCCATGGATAGGAAATACTCAGCCCCCAAGGATCGACCTATTTTGGCGTCCCAAGCCTTTGCGCATCCTATTGTAGTTTTGGCAGAGAATGATAAGGTCGTCCTTCCCCAGACTACTACAGCTCGACCTATTAACAAAGAATCTCGTAAGATAGACACTTTGGGTAAGAGAGTCTTTGCCGCTTCCACCCTGGGTATGCGTATTGACAGCTACCAAGGCTATTTCTCTCAATATGAGTATATCCTTTGGAACTCACTCAGACAAGTGGTTGAAGCTCTACTGGATTCGGACACAAAGTCAGAGCTACTCCACACCATCACCAGGGGTATTGAATCCAACAACCAGCAGGTTAAAGCGGCTATGGATGCTTTCAATACTGCTTCCTGAGTGGCGGCAGCCAGCATTTGTACCCGCCGAATTCCTGGCTGCGCACTTCAGGTTTTACAAATGATGCACAGCAGCAAGTAATGGCGTTACCTTTTGATGGTGTGTATCTCTTCGGTCCTCAAGTAGAACAGGCTTTAGAAGCTACACAGAAGACTAGGTCAGCCATTAAGTTAGCTCAATCTCCTCCTGTCCCCTCTCGTGGGGGTGTTAATAACCGTCAGTCCTTTCGAGGCAAAGGCAGAGGAAGTTTTCATAAAAACCAAGCCCCCCAGCCTCAAAAGAAAATGCAGCAGAAGGCACAAGCACCCAAAGCGCCCAGCGCTGCCTTCTGAGTTCTTGGCCCAAATCCCACCTCAGCTGCCTGAGGTGGACTCTTCCTCAGCGGTGGGAGGTCGTCTGACACGCTTCTACAATCAGTGGAAATCTATAACCTCAGACAAATGGGTCCTCCGGTTAATCCGCGAGGGGTATTCACTCAGTCTTGTGGAGACCCCTCCGGATCGTCCTCCCAAACAGCCCAAGCTGTCAACCCTTCAGTCAGACCTTCTCGCCGACGAGATACAGGGCTTTCTGAACAACAGGGCAGTAGAAGTAGTTCCACTGCATCAACGGAACACGGGGTTCTACTCCCATTACTTTCTGGTTCCAAAGAAACCGGGGGCATGCGCCCCATTTTGGACCTCAGAAAACTAAAACAAATTTCTGCCCAAGGAGAAATTCAAAATGATTTCACTAGGAACCCTGTTACCTTTGCTTCATCAACACGACTGGCTAGCCTCCCTAGACATGCAGGATGCTTACCAGCATATTTCTGTTCACCCAAAGCATCACAAACTCCTAAGGTTTGTGGCTCTGGGACAACATTATCAGTTCAGAGTTCTGCCCTTTGTGCTATCCTCTGCGCCATGAGTTTTTACAAAGTGTTGTGCAGTTCTCACAGCACATCTCAGAAAGATCGGAATACAGGTGTTCCCTTATCTGGACGATTGGCTTCTGGCAAGTCCTTCCAGGCAGGGAACTCTGGACGCTGTAGCCACGGCTTCATGCTTTCTCACGTCCATGGGAGTCCTGCTAAACCTAAAAAAATTACAGCTGCAGACCTCCCAGAAGCTCCTTTTTATAGGAACTCTTCTAGACACCTCCTGTGTGAAGGCTTTTCTTCCAGAGGATAGGAGGAGCGATATCCTTCAGATGGTCCGTCACATCGGGGAGAGCAACTCGGTTCCAGCTGTCTCGATGCAACGGATGCTAGGTCTCATGGCATCCTCTGTGTTCACTGTACCCCTAGCACGCCTTCACATGAGAACTTCTCAGTGGATGCTCAGTACTCAGTGGTCCCCAACCACTCACCCGCAGTCCTTTCTCATCAAGATGACAGAACCTCTAAAGAGGTCACTCACCTGGTGGTCGCAAGAGATCAATCTCCTAGAAGGATATCCCTTTGCTCCTCTGGATCATCAGATTTCCATTATCACAGACGCGTCCCTGATGGGGTGGGGAGCTCACTGTCAGGCTCTCCACACTCAAGGTACTGTACATGGACTCAAGTCGAGTCTCAGCTTCACATGAATGTCTTAGAAATGAGAGCAGTCCTTTATGCGATCCAGGAGTTGAAGGACATTCTCTGTCACAAGAACATTCTCCTTCAAACGGACAACAAAGCAGTGATGTATTACATCAACAAGCAGGGTGGTGCTCACTCTTACCCCTTATGCAGGGAAGTGATGAGAGTGTGGGAATGGTGCTTGGAGCACAAGGCTCTAATTCAAGTGATCTACCTGCCGGGAGTGCAGAACGAACTGACAGACCGTCTCAGCAGAACAGAGACAGATCCTCACGAATGGTCTCTCGACTCAACCATAGTTCAGTCACTATTCGCAGAGTGGGGAACTCCAGACCTGGACCTTTTTGCATCCCCACTCAACACAGAACTGCCTCTCTTCTGCTCCAATCCAGGGCCTGGCATTTTCTGTCAGGATGCGTTCAGGCTGCAGTGGACAAAACGCTTTCTATACGCCTTTCCGCCTCTTCCTCTAATTCAGAGGGTACTTCTCAAGTTCAAATCCCAGGGGGACAAAATGATCCTCATTGCTACCTTCTGGCCTCGACAGATGTGGTTTCCACTACTCAACAGTATGTCGGCAGCTCCGAACCACTTCCCTTCAGATGAACCTCTTGACTCAGGGGCTGTTGTTCATCCCAACCTGAGGTCGCTTCACCTTCACGCTTGGTTCCTGAGAGATAGAAGTGAATAGGTTCAATGTCTCGCAGGGTTTCAGATATTCTTCTGGCTGCGAAGCCAGCCACTAGGAAAACTTACACAGCCAAATGGAAGCGTTTTTCGCTCTGGTGTGCAAAATCCTCTTTAAATCCCTTTTCCTGCCCACCAGATAAAATTTTAGAGTACCTCTTAGACCTCTCAAATTCAGGTCCGCAGTACTCTACAGTCAAGGTTCACCTTTGTGCCATTTCAGCTTATGAGCCAGTACTTTCCTTGTCACTGGCTCAGTTACCTGTGGTTATGAGGTTTCTTAAGGGAATTCTGCATACCAGACCTCCTATAAGACGCCCAGTCGTAGCCTGGGACATTAATCTTGTGCTAGATATGCTCACTCTGAAACCTTTCGAACCTCTGGCTACCTGTGAGCTAAAATTTCTCACTTGGAAAACGGCCTTCCTGGTGGCCATTACCTCGGCTCGCAGGGTCTCTGAGATGCATGCCTTGGTCACAGACCCTCCGTATACTGTGTTCCACAAAGACAAAGTAGTCCTTAGAACCCATCCTAAATTTCTTAGTAAGGTTGTTTCAGAATTCCATCTAAACCAACCTTTGGTCCTTCCCTCTTACTTCGTGAACTTCCAAAATGAAGGAGAGCGTTCTCTTCATTCCTTGGACGTCAAGAGAGCTTTGCGTTTCTATCTAGATAGAACAAAAGACTTTCGTAAAGCTCAGCAACTCTCTTGTTTCCTTCAGCGAGACCTGGTTGGGTCAATCTGTCGCTATCAGATGTATCTCAGCATGGCTAGTGGCATGCCTTCGCCACTGTTATTCCATGGCGCAGGTTAAGCTGGAGGGCAGAGTGTACGCTCAGTCTGTTAGGGCGGTCGCGGCATCTCTGGCTGAAATTTGCAACGTACTCATTGCAGATATTTGCAGTGCGGCTACCTAGAGCTCAGTGCATACTTTTATTAAACATCGTGCCTTGGATGTCCATGCCAGACGACATCTTTCCTTTGGCAGGACCAATCTTAATGGACTTCTGTCCTAAAACTGTGAGCTCTTGGTCTCTCCTGCTACCCTCTCGGGATTATTAGCTCGGTACTCTCCCTTTAGTGTGAATGAGTGGTGGAGACATATGTCCAGGAAGATATGGAAATTACGTACCTACCGTAATTCTTGATCTTCTTGGACGAGTCTCCACCACTCATTCACACGCCCACCCTCCATTCCCCGAGCTCACCTCTGTTGTTGGTCTTCACTCCCTCAAATCTTTAAGCTGTGAAGACTTCTTGTTTGACCCTTCTTATATGGGTCGTCTGGACTATCTTATGTCCGATTTTTGGTTAGGCTATCCTCCTAGGTTAGTTATGCTGCACCTCCTTGGGGGGGGTACTGAGGTGGTTGGAGGGTCGACGCTGAGACAGTCATTACCGCACGAACTGAGGCTCGCGGTGCTGCTCCTCGTGGCTCCATCTCTGGCGCTAGCCCTCCAGCAAAAAGTTTGCTCCTGCTGGGTCCTAGTGCCTCCGGCGCCATCCCATTAGTGTGAATGAGTGGTGGAGACTCATCCAAGAAGATCAAGAATTACGGTAGGTACGTAATTTCCATTTCTTACTTAACTGTACTTTTCTATCATGTCCCCCCAGCCCCTTTCCTCTAAGCTATACATCTTTAGTCTTTCTTCATATGTCTTCTGATGCAGACCTTGCATCATTTTGGTTGCCCTCCTCTGCACAGCCTCCACCCTGTCTTATGTCCTTGCAGAGATGGGGTCTCTAGAACTGTACACAGTACTCCAGATGTGGTCTTACCAACTGTCTGTACAGAGGGCCATCAACTTCCTGTTTTCTACTGATACCTCTCCATATGCATCCACTATCCCCCCAGCCCTCCTTACTGCCTTCTCCCATTGCTGGCCCACCTTTAGGTCATCTGATATGACTACCCCCAGGTCCCTTTCCATTTTTGTTGTTGTCAGCATCTCACCGTCCATTGTGTACTCTTTCCTCTGGGTTTTTGTTTCCCAGGTGCATTACGTTGCACTTCTTTGTATTGAATCTAAGCTACCATACATTTGACCATTCCTCCAACCTTGCTAAGTCCATTTTCATCCTTTCCACCCCACCTTGTGCATCAGCCCTATTGCAGATCTTTGTGTCATCTGCAAAGAGACATACTTTCCCTTCCAGTCCCTCTACAACATCACTTATAAAGACATTAAAAAGGACTGGCCCCAGTACTGAACCCTGCAGTACCCCACTAGTAACCCTCCTTTCTTCACTGTGGACTCCCATTTATTATTACCAGCTGTGTCCTGTTGTCCAACCAGTGTTTTACCCAGGCTTTCTAATTTGTTTATTAATCTTTTGTGCAGGACTATGTCAAATGCCTTGCTAAAGTGTAGGTAGGCCATGTCTACAGCTCCTCCCTGGTCTGCTACTTTGGTCACCCAGTCAAAGAAATCAATTAGATTCGTCTGACATGACCTTCCCGCTGTGAATCCATGCTGTCTTGGGTCCTGTGCCCCACTGGCCTCTAGGTACTCAACAGTTCTTTCCTTCAGAAGTGATTTCATCATTTTCCCTACCACTAAGATCACACTGACAGGTCTGTAGTTTCCTGCCTCTGTCTTGCTCCCACTTTTGTGAAGGGGAATCACATCCGCCCTCTGGTACCACACCATCCTCCCATGATTTATTAAAAAGGGTAGTCAGTGGTGTTACTAGTTCTTCTCTTAGTTCTTTTAGAATTCTGGGGCAAATCCCATCGGGTCCCATTGCTTTATCCACCTTCAGTTTTAAGAGTTTTTTCAGAACCCTTTCTTCTGTGAAAGGACTAATATCAGCCCCCCTACCCAGAGTGCTTTTGTTGTCCTGATTAGGTATTCCCCCTGCTTTCCACTGTGGATACTGAGCAGAAGTATTCGTTCAGTATCCCTGCTTTTTCACTGTCGCTCTCTGCTCAACCACCTTCCTCTTTGTTCAGCCTCAGTATCCCTGCTGTAGTCTTTCTTTGCTCCCTACTGTACCTATAAATGGTTTTATCTCCCTTCATAACTGAGTTGGCTATCTTTTCCTCGGTTTGGGCCTTTCCTATTTTGACTGCCTTACCTGCTTCCTTCTGCTTTAACTGGTACAGTTCTCTGTCCTGCTCCTTCTGTGTTTCCTTATACTTCCTGAATGCTATCTTTTTCTCCCTTACCTTCCCCGACACTTCTTTTGATATCCATACTGGTTTTTTCTTAAGTTTTGATTTGTTTGCTTCACACAAAGGCTTGTTGCCTCTGTGATAGCGGTTTTCATGTTTCACCATTGTTGCTGCACCCCACCTTCTTGCCTGTTTGCTAGTGCTTTTCTGAGGCACTCTCCCATTTTGACAAAATTAGCCATCCTGAAGTCCAGTATCTTCACTTTTGTGTGGCTTGACTCTACAGCTAAGTTTTTCGTGAACCACACTGGTGGTCGCTTGTTCCCAGATGGCTACTCACTTCAAGATCAGAGATCCTTTCTCCATCCCCATTTGAGAGTACCAGGTCTAAGATTGCTCTCTCCCGAGTGGGTTCCAAAACCAGTTGTCTTAGGCATGCCCCCTGTAGGGCATCGAGAATGGCCTTTCTCTTGGATGTGGCTGCAGCACAGGTGCTTCAGTCAACATCTGGCATTATCATGTCCCCCATCAGCAATATCTCCCCTTTCTCTGCCATCCCTAGAATGCCTTCTATCATTTCCTTGTCCATTTCCTCTCCCTGAGACGGGGGTCTGTATACAACCCCATACAGATTGTGGAGCCATTTCCAGTCTCCAGGGTGACCCACAGTGTCTCCTCTCCTCCCTGTTTACCCTTTAGTTCTGTTGCTTTGATCCCTTCCCTTACATAGAAAGCTCCTCCTCCTCCTCCTCTTCTTCCCTCCCTGTCCCTCTTGTAGATTGTGTACCCTGGTATGTTGACATCCCAGTCATGGTTCTCTGTGTACCATGTTTCTGTGACTGCCACAATATCCAGGCATCCCTCTTCCATCAAGGCCACCGTTTCTGGGAGCTTTTTACCCAGACTACGGGCATTGGTGCTCATTACCCTCCATTTTTTATGGCTTTATTTATTTTTGCCCCATCCCTGCCCCTATTGCTTTTGTGTTTTTCTTCATTTACCCTGCCCTTCTCCCTATTGACTGCTCTATCTTGGTATTTACCTCACTAATTACACTGATTTTTTTTTGGGGGGGGGGCTAGGATTTCCCTTTTCCTATTTAGTGCCTCCCGCTTGGCTAGTTTAAATGCTTCCCATTGAAGCATTTAAACCCATTACCTAGGATCCTTGTTCCCCTCCAGGATAGATGCAGACCATCGCACCTGTTTAGGCCTGCATCCCTCCAGGTAGAGCCCCAGTCCCCAATGAAGCTAAATCCCTGAGCTCTGCACCAGCTTTTCAACCAGTCATCAACTCCCGTGGTGTGGAGTGCCCTAGCCTCATCCATGTCATAGACAGGTAGCACTTCCAAGAAAGTTACTGTGTTTGCTACTTGTCTAAGGCCCCTCCACAAACTCCTGTTGCACTGCTCTGATCCTATTCTCAGCCACGTCATTCGTCCCTGGATGGATAATGACATACAGCTCCCTCCCCCTCGCCGCTGCTCCCAAGCCTTGGCGCCGGGCAGGCAACTTACTCACCTTTCCCCTCCCTTCCCCAGTTCTACCCCCCCCAACAATTGAGTTCCCCACCAGGAGTTCTTTCCTTCCCCTGTGGGATCCTGGGTCACCCTCCTGTGGGTCTCCATTGTGGAGGTTCCCAGCATCCTCCTTGGTCTCCACTGCAGGTGCCTCCATAGAGGAGCCATGCTTCACCAGACTGGCGAATGAATTGTGGAGAAGCACAACTGGAGGGATGTGCCTCTGTTCCACCACCCTCAGCCTCCCTGAGCCCACCGTGGTCCAACCACTCTTCCTTGGCAACCTCTGTGGAAGTGTCGATGGCCTGGGTGGTTCCTGAGTGGGGGAGCAGGTTTCCCGAATCCTTGCCAGGTCAGCATGGAGACGAACAACCTCCTCCCTTGGACCAGAGAGGTGCCTGCAAATAGGGCAGCAGTGCAGTCTCCAGAATGTTTCCTGGAAGACTGCTGCTCCACAGCCAGTGCATTGCACCACTTCCCACATGTCTTGTGTCCCTTCCAGTTACAGATGCTTTTTAGTTTTTTGTTCTTGTTTTAGTGTGCGGGTGAGTGTTTCTACATCCTATTTTGTGTGCTGTGCCTTTAAGTATATGAACAGGTGTATGTTGTTAGCAGTTTTGGGGAAGTGATGTCAGAGCCCCTGCTATAAAGGAAGATCTTACTTCGAGAGGGCTCTTGCAGTAGGTAATTACATGTAGGACTGACGTCGGCAGGCGGCAGGACCCCACGGAAAAATCTCTAGCTAGCAGTCCCTGGCGAGGGACCGCCCCCACATCAGGTGACTGGCGTCAGACGACGTTGGTATAAAGGGGTGGTCCCGGACGCCTGCCTTCCAGTTCTTTCCCGCCGTCAGCTCATGTAGCGCCTCGCGGTAAAGTTCGTGCTCAGCCCTGCTATTTCGTCGTTTTTTACCGAAAGTTATTAGTATTTTAGTACGATTTTGTCAGGTGAACATCGGTTTATGTCGTCCCCTTCCAAAAATAAGTGCGACTCATGCGGCGCCCAACTGCCTCACAATGACGGTCACTCTCTCTGCCTTTTTTGCTTAGGCCCTGACCACGTGGTCGACAAGTGCCTGAATTTCAATGCGGCCACCCGCAGACAACGCCAGCAGTCTTTGGAAGCCCATCTTCTTAAAAAGATGGTGTCTGCAATGGAGAAGGAGTTGAAGAAGCTTAGGCAGGCGTCAACCTCCCCAGAAGGACACAAGAAGCGGGATAAAGAAAGGCACAGGGAGAAGGCTTCCTCATCCGCGACTCCGGCTGGAGCCGCGGTTGAGGTAACATCCCCTCCGGGGGATCGCCCGACGGCAGCCTTCAAGGTTTTGGAGGAGGCGCCGGGCTCGCTTGGTCCCACTGGGCCTCCGGGCAAAGTGAGGCCTCTGCACCCGGTACTGCCGCAAGCTTGGCGGCCTACTGGTGCAGGCACCCTCCATAAGCCGGACGCCTGCTCTCCGACGCCCGGCGAGAAGTCCACTAAGACGCCTGACCCTTCGGGCGGCGACAGCGTGTCCCCTCGGACCGGGCCGCTTCCACCTTGGCCTGCCTCCGACGAGGGACCCTTAAGTCGGCCGCCTGCCTCCTCTGGCATCCGCTGGGATTCAGTCCCTTGTGTCACACGCTGGCTCCTCCAACGGCGCCGGCGTTGAGCTCATGGCAGATCCTCCATCGCCTGTCATCCCAGGTTCCTCAGCCTTGCTGCCAGTCCGGGAGCTCGCAGCTGCCCTGCCTGACCCTGGGACTTTTCCTCCGCCCCGGCAATGCATCGGATATTTGCTCTCTTGCCAGATCCCTCCTACTGAACCGATCTGACGCCGCCGCCCGCCGACACAGGCTCTCTGATGCCGGGCGGGGACATTCTCCATCGAGCCCACCCCCTCACAGGCTCTATCACTGTTGATCCGCCTCATGGGGCTCCCTTTACTGGCCGCCTGCTCCGCAGCGCTCCGTACCTGGGTATCCACTTGCTGTATCCGACGCTGGCTTACCCAGGGCTCAAGAGTATCCAGCGCCAGAGTACCCACGCCTGCTCCACTGACATCTGCAGTACCCGCACCGTATTCCCGCAGCCGGTTACGGATACTCGCCTTATAGATGTAATCCGATAACATCCTCTCCTCCCCCCCCCCAGGCCGCTGGTGGATCTTCAGGAGATTTCTGGTTTCCTGCGGGCTGAGGCCAAGGCTCAGCTCACCAAGGAAGTCGAACGCCTTTACGGCGATGGTGCCACCCGCCCTCAGACGCCTCAAGACGGTGACACTCCCTCTCTGCCTCCAGATTCCTGAGCTCTTCCTCTGGATCCAGAGAGGGGCAGGACAGCGGCCCAGGGATTCCTCCCTAAGGAACCCGCTCTTCCCCCTAGATGAGTCAGGGAGTCTTACTCTGCTTCCAGTTCTTCTTCTTCTTCTTCTCTCTCAGACTCCTCGAATTCCTCCAATGGGTGCCCCGAGAAAGACGACTAGCCTCGCTCTCAGTCTAAGCCCTGGCCAAGGACTCCTCCGAAGTCTCCTCCGGAGGATCCTTCCTTCACGGTGTTGCTCAGGAAGTACATCAGTGGCATTCCTTGGAGCCAGATCCTCAGCGGGTTAAACTCGCCGGACATCTGGACCTGCCCCTTACGGCCCCTACTCTAGTGCCACCCTGGCTCGAGCCTCACGCCCACCTTGTTTCCACTATTTGGAAACAACTGCCGGCTTTAGCCCCACTCGGAAGTCCAACAGGCTATACCAGGCCCGGAGGGTGTAGATTTTTGATTCTCACCCTGCAGACTCTGTTGTGATTAGCCACGGCCGGTCAGCCACCCAAACATTTGAGCTCATCTCCTGGATAAGGAATCTCGCCTTCTAGCTCAGTATGGAAGGAAGATAACGCTCTTCCACACTGGGAATCAGGGCCTTGAATTATGTAGCACATATGGGGATTACCAGAAGGCTATCCTTACCCAGGCGGAATCTAAGATTGACTTCTTACCTGACTCCCAAGTCAAGCTGGAGTTAGCTGACCTAGTCCGTTCTGCTCGTTCGGCCAGTCGTCACATTCTGAGGACGACTCACGATGCAATGGACACTGCAGGGCGGAGCTCGCTGCTCGCTGTGAGTCTCGGCCTCACGCCTGGCTCTGCAGGTCAGGTTTGGTCCCGGAGGTGCAGTCAGCGATCCAGGAAGCACTCTTCAGGGGTTCAGTGCTGTTGCGTGATGTCAGGACATCATCACGATTTGAGGAGAAGGGGCTGCCCTGAAGTCTGTGGATTCCATGTACCATCCCCATCCCCTGCAGCACCGCCCTCTTTTCGCCAGCCGGGCGCCCTGCTTAAACCCCAAGGAAGGTGGGCCACCAAACGCCGGGCCCCCGCAGCTGCCAGGCCCCCGCCGCCCAAAAAAGCAGCGGGTGCCCCAGCTGCAGCGCTGCCCCACACCACCTGACTCCTTCCCTCTCCCACCGCCTCCGGACTTCCCAGAGGAACCGATAGGAGGGAGATTCTCCCCTCCACCTTCCGGGTTGGGAGAGGATAACATCGGATTCATGGGTGCTTCAGATTATTGCGGAGGGGCACTCCATCGAGTTTCTACAGAAACCTCCACGTCACCCCCTCTGAAGTCCTCTTACTCAAGGGACCATCTTCCTTTGGTCAGGGAAGAAATATCTGGCCTCCTCATGAAGCAGGCCATAGAACCTGTCCCTCCTCACCTTCACGGGACGGGTTACTATTCCCATTTCTTCCTGGTACCAAAGAAGACTGGAGATCTCAGACCCATTCTCGATCTCAGCTCCCTGAACTTCTATGTAGAATACAAGAAGTTCAAGGATGCCCTCCCTCCAAACCCTTTTGCCTCTTCTTCGGCCGGGCCAATGGCTTTGTGCGTTGGATATGCAGGATGCATACCTGCACATCCCCATTCATCCCTCGCACCGGAAGTACCTCCGGTTTGCTTTCCAGGGGGACCATTACCAATTCCGGGCACTCCCATTTGGTCTTTCCTTGGCTCCCCGAGTTTTTACCAAATGCCTGGCGGTGGTAGCGGCCCATCTGCGTACTTTGGGAGTTCAGGTGTTTCCCTACCTGGACTGGCTCCTGGCGGCCTCGTCCAGGGAGGAGCTCCTGCATTTTCTCTCCCTCACCCAGCAAGTTTTCACTTGCCTGGGTATCACCATCAGCCATTCCAAGTCTCATCTGGACCCCTCCCAGAGACTTCAGTTCATCGGGGCAATCCTCGATACGACCGTGTGCAAGGCCTTCCTTCCTCCAGACAGGGCAGCCTTCCTCCAGTCACAGATTTCCCCTGCTTTCGGAACGCAGGAAGGTTCCGGCGAGGTCGATGCTCCATCTTTTGGGGCTTATGGCGGCTGCCATCCCGGCCGGTTCAGCAGCGGCTCACGTGAGGATTTCTCAGTGGACTCTCCGCTCTCAGTGGGATCAACTCGTAGACGACCTAGATCATCTGGTACTGATCTCCTCGCCGATGACAAGAGACTTGCAATGGTGGATGGTTCGAGAGAACCTGTTTCGGGGGGTCCCCTTCTGTTATCCTCCCCCCTCCCAGACTCTGACCACGGATGTATCAGGCTAAGGTTGGAGGCCATCTGGGTCCTCACCAACCCAGGGTTTATGGTCCAGATTGAGTCAGCTCTCCACATCAGTGTGCTCAATCGAGCAGTTCTATATGCCTCCAAGCCCTTCACCATACATCCTTCCCGTCACCCAGCTGTCCAAATGGACATGTGTGGTGTGGTACATCAACAAGCAGGAGGGACTCGCTCCTCACCTGCTGTGCAGGGAAGCAATGAAGGTTTGGGACTGGGCAACGTCCACAACCTTCACCTCACAAGCATCCATGTTCCAGGAGTCGACAATACCCTGGCAGACAAGCTAAGTCGCCTCCTCGGCCTGCCACACGAGTGGGAACTGACCAAAGGTTCTAAACAGCATCTTCCAGCTTTGGGGGACTCCACAGGTAGACCTGTTCACCTCTTCCCAAAACGCAAAACTTCCCACCTTTTGCTCGCTCGCTTCAGAGCGAGGCGCTTTCTGGAACGACACTCTGTCTCTAAGCTGGAAGGGCAGATTCGTCTATGCTTTCCCCCAATTCCTCTGATCCCTCGTGTGCTGCAGAAGCTTGCCATGGAAGGAGCGAGAATGATTCTGATCGCTCCTTTCTGGCCCAGGCAAATCTGGTTCTCTTTCTACAGCAATACTCAGAGGTTCCTCCTCTTCCTCTTCCTTTATCTCGAGGATTGCTGACCCAGGATCGGGGACCCTAGTCCATCCGGGACTCAAGTCCCTCAACTTCATGTATGGCTCCTGCAGACCTAGCCCAATCTCGATTTGGCGTCTCCTAAGGTGGTCGAAATTTTGGTGGAGGCTAGAAAACCCTCCACTAGGTCCACCTACGCCATGAAATGGAAGAGATTTTCCATTTGGGCGGCCTCCAGGAACGTGGAGCCTTTCTCCTGTTCGGTGGCCGTTCTGCTCGATTATTTACGCCACCTTCTCGACCTGGGTCTCAGTCATTCCTCTTTAAAGTTCACATGGCTGCTATGTCAGCCTGCCATGTTCCTTTCGCTGATAAAGCCTTTGCCCAATTAGAGGTATCCAAGACTTTTCTCAGAGGGGTCCTTCATCTCAGGCCCCAACCGGACTCCCTGCGGATTTGAACTTTGTTCTTGAGAAACTTGCCTCCCCTTGGAGCCTCGGCTTCTGCAGACTTGGTTTCTTTCATGGAAGACGCTTATTCTTTGGTGGCCATTATCTCTGCTCGAAGAATTTCCTAGCTCCAGGCCCTTATGTGTAAAGTCCCCTATCTGATTTTTCACAAAAACAAGTAGCTCTTACGACGAACCCTAAGTTTCTTCCGAAAGTGGTTGCGGAGTCTACCTTAAATCAGTCTATTGAGTTACCTGCCTTCTTCACGCAGTACTCCTACCAGGGAGAATATTTGCTCCATACCATGGATGTTCACAGGGTTCTGAGATACTACACCGATAGGACTAAGGATCTCAGAAAGACTGATCAGTTGTTCGTCTCTTTTGCTCACAAAAGGGAAGGCAATGCCGTTTCCAAGCAATGCCTGTCAAAGTGGTTGGCTCATTGCATCACTTTCTGTTATGACAAGTACAGCAAGCCCCTTCCGGGTCAAGTCAGAGGTCACTCCACTCGTGGCGTAGCAGCCTCTACGGCTTGTTTCAAGAACGTGTCTGCGGCGGACATCTGTGCTGCCGCCACTTGGACTTCCGTCCATACCTTTACGAAACATTACAGTTTGGACATTGCCTCTCGCCGTAGAGCAGGCTTGGCTTAGCGGTCTTGCAAGGCCTCCTGTCTTGAGGTCTGCAAGGTTTTTTGCTACTTCTTGGAGTAGTTCCTCCTCCCGGTGCCTTTCATTTGTTCCAGACTGCTTGGGATTCTGTCCTATATGTAATTACCTACTGCAAGAGCCCTCTCGAAGTAAGATAGTACAGTTACGTAAGAACTTCACTGTAACAGTAGATCTTCAGAGAGGCTCTTGCAGTAGTAATACCTTCCGCCTCCATCCCCTAGGCTTTTCAGCTCCTTTTCCATTGAGGGAAGTATCTTCTCTCTCTCTCGTCCGGCCTTCGGGCCTGTATGGGAAAGAACTGGAAGGCGGGCGTCCAGGACCGCCCCTTTATACCGATGGCGTCGCCTGATGCCGTCACCTGACGGGGAGGGTCCTCCCAGGGACTGTTAGCTAGAAATTTTCTTGAGGTCCTGCCGCCCCGCCGACGCCAGTCCTATATGTAATTACCTACTGCAAGAGCCTCTCTCGAAGATCTACTGTTACGGTAAGTTCTTACGTGAACTGTACTTTATGTGCTTGGGGTGGTGTGAGGAGAGGGGTGCGTGTGGGTGGGAATAAACCTATGCCATCCAGAAATAATCACCTACAATTCTTACCCTCCACTGCGGGGAGTGCCTTCCTTCCTTCCTTTCACACCTATTTCACAAAGGCTAAGTAACAGGTCTAGTCACAACTGACTGTAGATATCTCCCAGCTACTGTTCCTCCCTGGCAAATTAAAGTTAAAACTAAGAAAAGTTCATCCCAAAAAGAGAATCAATAGTAGTTACTTACATAGGTCCAAAAAGTAATAATTCAGTTCAGAGTAGTCTAGAAAATAATATCCTTGATTCAAGGAAGCTGTGGCTGCTTTCTCACTCTCCCTGTCTTAGTCTCAGCAGTATCAGCATGGGAAGGCATTATCAGTTCAAAGTCCTTCCCTTCAGTGTTTCGTCAGCCCCCAGGGTATTCACCAAGTGCCTAGCAGTGATCACCGTGGCAGTTCGGAGAAGAGCTTTTTTGTGTTCCCTTACCTGACCGACTGGCTCCTCCTGGCCCACGCCAATCCCTGCCTACTGGAAACCATCAGGGACACCTTCTCGCTTTTCTGGCGTCTAGGGATCACCGTCAGTCGGGGAAAGTCTCAGCTTCCCTCCTCTCAGAGGCATTAATTCATTGGGATCTTTCTGGATTCCTCCCTCAGGAAGGCCCCCCACCGACAGAGTGGCCGCATCCAAGTCTTGGCGTCTCAGGTCTATACAGCCTCAAGAGTTCCAGCAAGACTCTTTCTCAGGCTATTGGGACACATGGCAGCGGCTATAGTTTCGGTGGTTCTGTCACGGTTGCGCATGAGGACATCCAGTGGTCCCTGAGGGTCCAGTGGGATCAGACCAGGGACGATCTGGAAGCCCTGATACAGATCTCAGAGCTAGTCAGCAGAGAGCTTCTTTGGTGGATGACATCACAAAACCCCCTGGGGGGCTTCCCTTCCATTCGGGAGTCCCCTCCCAGACTCTGACCACGGACGCTTCGCCTTCGAGTTGGGGCACCCATTTGGGATCTCACCGTTCACAGGGTTCCTGATCTGCAATAGAAGAGAATGTGCATATCAGTGTCCTGGAATTGAGGGCGGTCCTGTATGCTCTCCAGGCCTTAGCCTCGGTCTTGTTGCCAGGCCATCTGTTAAGCCAGACGTCCATGATGTTCTACATCCACAAACAAGGCGGCACTCACTCGTATCCCCTTTGCCAGGAAGCCATGAGAGTGTGGGATTGGGCACTGGAACATCAGCTCACCCTGTCGGCAGTCCATGTTCCAGGATCACAGAACGTGCTGGCCGACGCTCTCAGCCGAACCAAGTCTCAGGCTCACGAGTGGGAGCTTCTTTAAGAGGTTGCAGATCATCTCTTCTGCAGATGGGGGACTCCAGAAATGGACCTCTTCGTGTCTCCATCCAACGCAAAACTGCTCATATTTTGCTTGCTAGAGCCAGTGCCTGGAGCTTTATGGCAAGACGTGTTGTCCCTCTCCTTGAAGGGGAGTTTCCTTTATGCCTTTCCTCCCTTCCCTCTGCTGCAGAGAGTGCTCCTCAAAGCCCAGTCAGAGCAGTCCACCCTCATTCTGATAGCCCCACTGTGGCCCCATCAGATTTGGTTTCCGTTGCTTTCAGCGATTAGTGGCAGAGTTTCGCTTCCTCTTCCAGTGTCATCTTGACTCCTGTCTCAGGACAGTGGGTCCCTGGTTCATCTGAATCTGTGTTCCTTCACCTACATGCTTGGCTCCTCAGGACCTAGCTAAATCTCGGGTTTGGGGTCTCTGACAAGATAGCGCACGTTTTGGTTGAGGCGCATAAGCCTGCCACCAGGGCCACTTGAGCTATGAGGGGGAAACGTTTTTGCGTTTGGGCTACAGCCAAGAAGGTGGACCCTTTGGTCTGTCTGGTGAATTCAGTGTTCGAATACCTGCTTTCCCTTTCAGAGTCAGGTCTCAGTTACTTCTCCATCAAAGTACACCTGGCCACCATATCTGCCTATCACATTACATCCAGGGTAAGACGGTGGCTCAGATGGAGATCTCTAAGGCTTTCCTTCATGGTATGCTACATATTAGACCACCTGTCTGGGACCCTGTCCCTCCTTGGGATTTTCTCTTTGTTCTAGGGAAGCTGACTTTTCCCCCTTTCGAGCCAGCAGTGGAGGCTGAGCTTCGCTTTCTATTGTGGAAGACCCTGTTTTTGGTAGCTATTACTCGCAAGTGGATTTCAGAGCTTCAGGCTCTTTATGTAAAGAACCTTATCTCATGTTTCATAAGGCAGGGTCGATCTGCATACTAATCCAAAGTTTCTGCTGGAAGTGGTCTCGGAGCTCATCCTCATCTAGACTGTCCCAACTCCCGGTGTATTAGTCGGAGTACTCTAATAAAGGGAAAGCATTGTTTCACTCTCTGTATGTTCAGAGGGCACTTCGTTGTTACCTGGCTAGAACCAAGGGGGACAGGAGGTCCAATCAGTTGTTCATCTCTCTCACTGAAAGGTCCTTAGGATGCTTGGTTCCCAAGCAGACACTGATGCGCTGGTTGGTTAACTGCATCACCTTTTGTTATGAAAAGCATAACAGGTCTTCTTATGAGCCGATTAAAGCACATTCCACCAGAGCAGTCGCCACCTCCTTTGCGGCTCTAAAAAGGGTCTCGGTGGCTGATATTTATGCCGCCACCACCACTTGGCATTCTGTCCACACTTTTGTCCGGCACTATAACTTGGACTTTGCTTATAGATGCAGAGCGGGATTTGGCCTTGCCGTTCTGCAAGGTTTGGTCTCATGAGGGATTTGTCTTATTTCTCTTGCCTATCTTTCCTTCTTCCCCTCCCAAGGGTTGCTTTTAGTTTATACTGCTTGGGAATCCGACTTATATGTGTTACCTGCTGCAAAAGCTTCCTCTCAAAGTAATACAGTACAGTTAGGTAAAACTTACCGTAACAGTAGGTCTTCGAGAGAAAATCATGTAGCAGGTATGATTTTTCCTCCCTGCTTTCCTCCAGGACCTGAACCATTGTGGCCATCTCCTCTCCGTGATAGGAGAGCGTATATTCTCCTTCATCTATCGCCTAGTGCGATTCAGCTTACCTGTGGTGGCCAGCAAGAACTGGAGCACGTGGGGAACTCCCTCCCTTATGTAGGGTGACATCATGGGTGGAGCCGATGGCGATGGGAAGGGCATTCCCACGTCGGCACTGCTGGAAAAAATTGCCGAGCTCCACCACCAGGTGACGTCGGCCCTATATGTATTACCTACTGCAAGAGCTTCTGTCAAAGATCTACTGATCTTACTTCGAGAAACAGCTCTTGCAGCAGGTTACACCATTAGGACTGAAGCCAGCAGGTGCCAGGACTCCATGGAAATTTTCTAGCTAGCAGTATTCAGCGGGGACCGCCTCCGACGTCGGTCCCGCCCCCGACGTCAGGCGTAGTACATATGGAGGTGGTCCCCCATAATCCTCAGTTCTTTCCCCGCCGTCGACTCGCCAGCATCGGCTTCTCGGTTTCTATGTAGCATATGACAACTTCAAAACTTTCTGTGAATTTTTTCTTTGCACAACTGATGTCCTCTCCAACGCCATCACTTGAGGTCACCTTTCTAAGTGTGCTCATGGAAAACAGATCCCTTCAAGGATCCTCACGCTGCCTGTGTGCGCTTGCCTCAGGCCCGACCACTCACACCAAGGCCTGAATCTTTGCCAGGATTCAATAGCCGCATTCAGGATCCGCCAGAAGGCACTACAGGCTTATCTCCTCAAGAGAAATTAAAAGGATGGACCAAGAACCTTCCTCCAGGGGAATCTTCTTCTAAATCCCATAAACACCAGGACAGGCATTTGGGGAAGGTGGAGGTCTAGGTCCCCACTGGACTGCCGCAGCTCCACTCCAGATCAGACCTCTGTCCCTCCAGGGCTCGGCCACCTCCCCGGTTAAGGTCCAGACTTCAGGCAGCTCTGTCTCGCTCCAGCCGATCAAGACATCGAGGCCTCTGCTTCCTCCACCCCATCTAAGGCCTCATCCAGCCTCTTGAGCCTAAAGTCCTCCTCTTCTACCTGTCAGGACCTCACTCCAGGTCGACCGCCCATAGGTCCTGATCCTGCACCCAGAAAGACCAAGGACCTGACGTCCCTGAAAAGGGCAATGGACCCGACGTCGGCTAAACATTCCAAATCAGCCAGGAGCTGACAACACCTGCAAGACACCAGTCGCCAGCCAGGTGTTCGCCAGATCTGAAGGCGTCGGCTAAGAGACTGACGTCGGCATGTCCGGAGCGGAAGACACCCCCCCGTCACCGGTTGATGCCGGTCATAGGGAATTGATGGAGGAGGACAGCCCGAAGACCAGGCGGGCGACACTGAGGATGCCGGGCTCTCACGGAACCCTCTCCGACCAAGAGACACCTGGGACCCGGCGCCAGGCCCATCGTCGGGCATGAATATCGCAGAAGTAAAGGAACTACTTTTTGGTGGGATACCATCAGAAAGGATGTGGTCCCATCAGACCTGCTCCTCCTCCTACCCTTCTTCTCCACCCAAGGGGCCAGTGAGGGACTCACCACCAACCCCCAAGGAACAGACTCCACCTCCTAGGGGCAGATCTACAGACAGGAGAAGCCCCTCCAGATCTCCATCAGGGTCTCCCAGCCCCAAATGACGCTGGGTACTCAGTTGGGGGAGGATTCAAGATCGGACACCTCGGACTACTCCAGGTCTCCTCCGCTCAGCATCTCCTCACCCACATGACCTCCCCACGTCTCCACCGGATGATCCTTCTTTCACGGAGATCATGAGGCACATCCAGGACAACATGGGATGGGATGCTGAAGGCCTTGACCCCACACGACAACGCCTTGCCCGCTACCTTCGGCAAAAAGACCCAAAGCCTGTGGTAGTGCCACCCTTGGTGGACACCTTTGCGGACGCCACCAAGGCTGTGGAAGCATCTGCACTCCACCCCACGGTGTCAAGAAGGCTGACCGCCTGTACAAGGCCCGAGAGAAGACAGCAGCCAGTGGCAACCTCTGCAGACTCCTGGTCATCATGGCCTCACATGACCTGTCTCAAAGGCCCCAGCATAGGAGCACTCAGCCACCGGACCAGGAATCCAAGCAGTTGGATGCCTTGGGAGGTGCACGTACGCAGCTGCTACATGCGCCATCAGGTCCCTGAACTACCTTAATCATATGGTACAGTTCCAGAACGCCCTGTAGGAACAGGGCCAGGACCTGGTCGAAAAGCTTCCCGATGGTGACCAGAAAGCGGAGCTCCTCAGCCTACTCCACACAGGGTCAGATGTGGGGACCCAAGTACTTAGAGCCGCTTACGATTCCGCGGACTCTTCTGCCAGAGTTGCAGCTTAAGACGTTTGTCTCCGGCGACACTCCTGGCTCCGTGTCTCCGGCTTCACCCTGGATGTACAGAAGAATATTCTAGACATCCCGTACAACGGCGAGGTACTCTTTGGTGAATCCCGGAGAAGGTCATCATCAAGCTCCAGGACGAGGGAAGGCTGTTCAATCTGTACAGGTCATTTACAGATCTAGGCCTAGTTCCTTTCATAGGAACCAGAGCCATTTTCACGGCCGCAACAAAGGCAGCAGCTACATTCCGGCCAGCAGCAAAGGGCACTTTTGCATAAGGCCCAGGCCAAGTCGTTCCCAGGCAGAGGCCATCATTACACGAAGCTGGCCCAGCCCGCAGGGACTGATGCTGCCACAGCATGACTTCTTCCTGTCCCTCGCCCCATCTCTGGATCAGTGGGCAAGGAAAGGCGGGGGTTGCATCGCTCGCCAATTTTTAGGGTGGCAATCAATCACCACCGACAGGTGGGTTCTCCAGTTGGTCATGAAAGGCCATTGCATAGAATTTCTAGACCCACCTCACAAGACACCCCTGCCTCCGTTACTCTGGTCAGTATGCCCTGCTCTATAGCAGGAGGTGCTCGCGCTTCTGGAAAAAGGAACCAGAGGGACTAGGATATTATTCTCACTTCTTTCTGGTTCCAAAGAAGACAGGGGACCTCCGTCCGATACTGGACCTCAGTGACCTCAACGTCTCAGTCCTGCACAAACGCTTCCATGGTGACCCTCCCAGGTCTGATTCCCATGCTAAAGCAGGGTGCTTTTCTAGCGTCCCTAGACATGCAGGATGCTTACCTGCATATTCCTATTGCTCATGCACACAGGAGGTTCCTGCGCTTGAGGTTTCTGGGTCACCATTATCAGTTCTGAGCTCCTCCCTCTGAGCTGTCATCCGTCACCTTGGGTGTTCACAGTGCATGGCGGTCATAGCCGCATCTCTGAGAGACAGCCCTACATGTTCCCCTACCTGGACGATTGGCTTCTATGGCGCCTCCCTGGAGGCCCTGATGTCTGCCATTCACTGCACCTGTCTCTGTTCGAGACTTTGGCCATTATCATCAATTACGAGAAGTCAAGCCTGGTTCCGTCCCAGACTCTGCAGTTCATAGGTGCAGTTCTGGACACTGTCCAAGGAAGCTCCCCGCCAGACAGGCAGGACACATAAGATCCCTAATCAGTGACTTTTCGGCAAAGAAGACCGTTTCTGCCAGACTGATGCTTCGCCTGCTCGAACACATGGCTGCAGCCATTGCGACAGTCCCACTAGCCCGTCTCCACATGCAGGTTACCCAGTGGATGTTACGGGTACAATGGGACCAAAGGCAAGACCATCTGCAGCATCCAGTCCGCATCACGATGGCCGTAATTCGAGATTGGCAATGGTGGCTAGAGTCGAGGAATCTCTCGGCGGGAGTCCCCTTCATAGTGCCGTCCCCGACTTTGTCACTCTCCACTGACGCCTCAGGGCTCCAGCTGGGGAGGGTCGGGGGGGGCGCTGTGGACGGACCAGAGTCTCATCTCCACATAAATATCCTGGAAATGAGGGCAGTTCTTTACACCCTGCAGGCCTTCCAGTCGGAGATTCCACCGAGTACACTTCTGTTACAAACAGACAATTCCGTGGTGATGTATTACCTCAGCAAACGAGTCGCCCATTCCTACCCGCTTTGCAGGGAGGCCATGAGAGTGTGGGATTGGGTTTTACAACACGGCGCAAACCTTATTGCCATTCATGTTCCGGGAGTGGACAACATCATCGCAGACAGCCTGAGCCGCTCTCAGGCCAGAGTCCACGAATGAGAACTACTGCAGGAGGTGGCAGAGGATCTGTTTCGCAGATGGGGTACTTCAGAGCTAGACCTTTTCTCGTCCCCATCCAGTGCAAAACTGCCCAATTTTTGTTCGCTAGATCCAGGGCCTGGTGTTTCTGTCGAGACACGTCTCTCTCTTGGGCAGGCAGATTCCTCTACGCCTACGCTGCCTCCTTTTGAACCAGCCGCGGATTGCGAGCTGCGTCGTCTTGCATGGGAGACGTTATTTTTAGTTGCTGTTATTTTTGCCAGAAGGATTTCTGAGCTTCATGCGCTCATGTGCAAAGAACCTTATTTGGTGTTTCACCAGGACAGGGTGTCCCTAACAACAAATCCAAAATTTCTGCCTAAGGTGGTCTCAGACCTTACTCATAACCAGGATATCGACCTACCAGTGTACTTTCCAAAGTACTCCAATAGAGGAGAGGCCCTGCTGCACACTCTCGATGTTCATAGGTGTCTTAGGATACTGCCTGACGAGAACCAGACAACACCGTAAATCTGAACAGCTTTTTGTCTCCTTCGCCCATAGGATGCTGGGTGCTCTGGTCTCTTAAGCAATCTCTTTCTAGATGGCTCATTCATTGTATCACGTTCTGTTACCAGAAGCGTAACAAGTCCCTACTGGGCTCGGTTTAGGGACATTCCACAAGAGGGGTGGCTACTTCCTTTGCTGCTCTGAAGAACGTGTCCACTTCAACCATCTGCGCAGCAGCTACTTGGAGCACTGTGCACACCTTTATCAGGCATATAGCCTGGATGTTGCTTCATGGCGAAGAGCTGGTTTTGGTCTAGCAGTCCTTCAGGAACTCCTATCCTAGGCTACGGTTCAACTCATGATCTCTCCCTAGCCTTCTCCCATCTGAGAGGGATTTCCAGAATTGCTTCTGAATCAGTCCTAATGGTGCCAACTGCTGCAGAGCTGTTGTCAAGTAAGATAGTACATCGCAGAACTACCGTAACAGTAGATCTTCGAGAACAGCCTCAGCAAGATTCCCCACCATTCCCTCTGGAGGTAGAGTTGTTCCATTCATTACTACCTAGGATTCGGTATTTTAACACCTCCCTGCTGCGTACCTTCTTTGAAGGCGGATCCTCAGTCTCCACTTCAGATGTCATGGGAGTCTCCGGCCGCAGAACGGGGTATTCTAGGGGACCGTCCCCTTTTTGTATGATGCCTGGCGTGGAGCGGTCCCGCTGGATACTATTAGCTAGAACATTTCCGTGAGGTCTTGGCGCCTGCTGGCTTTAGTTCTAGTGGGGTAACCTGCTGCATGAGCTGTTCTCAAGATCTACTGATCTTACTTCAAGGTACAGCTCTTGCAGCAGGTTACACCATTAGGACTGAAGGCGTCAGGACCCCACGGAAATTTTCTAGCTAGTAGTCTTCAGTGGGGACCACCTCCGACGTCGGTCCCGGCCCCGTCAGGCATAGTACATAAGGAGGCGGTCCCACCACAATCCTCAGTTCTTTTCCCGCCGTCGACTTCGCAGCATCGGCCTCTCGGTCAGTTTCTAGTGCACGACGACTAGGAGAATTTCAACGTTTTTCTCAACGGTTTCCGTCCGATGTCCTCTCCAACTTCTTTGGAGGGCCATTCATCGAAGTGTGCCTGTGGCAAACTGATTCCTTTTAAGGATCCCCACTCGGCCTGTGTTCGCTGCCTGGGCCCAGACCATGACACCCAGGCCTGCTCTTTCTGTCAGGGCTTTAACAGCCGTACACGGATCCGCCGACAGAAGACCCTACAAACTTTCCTCCTCGAGGAAAAACTCAAAGCAATGGATCAAGACCCTTCCTCCAAAGGGGAATCTTCAGGGAAGTCCCATAAGCACCGCGAAAAGCACCGGGAGAAGGAGAGACCCAGATCCCCTTCCAGGGCCTCGGACTCGTGCAGCCCCGGCTCCAGGTCGGACCGCTCTCCTTCAAGGGCCCGCTCTCAGCCTCCCCCGGTTCTTGTCAGATCGGCTAGTGGTTCCTCCTCTCTGTAGCCTGTCAAGATCTCCAGGCCTGCATCTTCGTCCACTCCGGCTACGGCCTCGTCCAGGTCTGGGGAGCGCCACAAGTCTTCCTCCCGTCATCCAGCCTCCGACGCCAGCTCTGTCTCCCGACCGCCACCACCCCAGCGCAAAACTAAGCAGCTGACCTCTCTGAAGCGGATGTCGGACCCGACGTCTGCCCACCCGACGTCGGCCAAGATACATAGGCAGTCCCAGGAACCAGCTACTGTTCGTCACCAGGCGTCGGCTATCACAGAAAGAAGGACCACACCACCGCCTACCGACATCAGTCAGAAGGCGCTGCTGAGGACGACTCTCACCCATCCCGAAGACCAGGCAGGCGACCTCGGTCCTGTCGAGCTCCCACGGGATCCCTCCTCGAATGGGAGACCCCGGGACCCGCCGACAGGACACCGCACCCGTGGGTCCGTCCTAAATTTGGCAGAGGTGAAGGAGCTCTTCACCTTCTGGTGGGACACTGTCAAGAAGGATGCGGTCTCCACGCAACCTCCTCCTGCGCCCGCTGCCCCCGACGCCTGCGCCCCCTCCTCCACCCTGGGGGTCAGCAGGACGGGCATCGACCCCCAAGGAGCCAGCATCCCCTCCTAGGGGCAGACCTTTTGAGAGGAGAAGGCCTCCGTCAAGATCCACTTCAGGGTCACCCAGCCCCCAGAGACCCAGAAGGCGTTGGTATATACCCCATCCGCGGAGGACTTCAGATCTTACATCTCTGAGTGCTCCAGATCTCCTTCTCCAATCAGTGTCCCCTCTCCGGACCCACGCGACCTTCCCAGATCCCCTCCGGATGACCCCTCTTTCTCCGAGATAATGAGGCATATTCAGGAGAACATAGGTGAGACGCTGAAGAGCTGGACCCTGAGAGACTACGCCTTGCCTGCTACCTTCTGCAAAAAGACCCCAAGCCTGTGGTAGTGCCACCCTTGGTGGACACCTTTGTGGACGTCACCAAGGCGGCGTGCAAGCGTCCACATTCGACTCTGGCAATGCCAAAGAAGGCTGACTGCCTGTACAAGGTCCCAAGGGAGGACCAGTACCTGGCGAACCATCCTCTGGCCGACTCCCTGGTCATTACAGCCTCACATGACCGGTCTCGGAAACCACAGCACTTGAGCACGCTGCCACTGGACCCAGAGTCCAAGCAGTTGGACGTCCTAAGCAGGCGCACGTACGTGGCCGCGACTTGCGCCAGTAGGTCGTTGAATTACCTCACCCACATGGTTCAGTTCCAGAACGCATTGTGGGAACAGGGACAGGACCTAGTAGAAAAATTGCCAGATGGTGGCCAGAAGGAGGAGCTGTTGCAACTCCTCCGTGACAGGTTCGGACGTGGGACCCAGGTGCTTAGAGCCGCATATGACTCTGCGGACTCTCCGGACAGAGTTGCTAGTCTATATGTGTCTTCAGAGACACTCATGGCTCCGTGTCTCTGGTTTCTTACCGGACGTCCAGAAGAACATCATGGACGCCCATTTATCATGGCTAAGTTCTGTTTGGTGAAGCTCTCGGAGAAGGTGATCACCAATTTGCAGGAAGCTGGGAAGGCGATTAGATCTGTCCATGCCATGTACAGGTCTTGGCTTAGTTCCTTCGTGAGGAACCAGAGTCTTCGCAGCCGGATTCAAAGTCAACAACCTCGCTCCGGCCAGCAACAGAGGGGCTCCTTCACCTGAAAAGCCCAGGCCAAGACATCCTCAGGAAGAGGCCAACGAGCCACAAAGTCGGCCCAACCTGCAGTATCCATTGCTGCCACAGCATGACTCCTTCCCAGCCCCTGCCCCTCCTCAGGATCAACGGGAAATGAAGGTCGGGGGTCGCATCACGGACCACCTGCCAGGGTGGCGGTCGATCACCACCGACAGGTGGGTGCTACAGTTGGTTGAAAAAGGCCATTATATAGAGTTTGTAGACAACCCGCCCACAAGGCCTCCTCTGATTTCCCGCTGTTCGGGTCAGCACGCCCTGCAGGAGGTGCTCACGCTTCTAGAGAAGGAAGCTTTGGAGCACGTTCCAGGGAACCAGAGAGGAGCAGGATACTATTTGCACTTCTTTCTGGTTCCGAAGAAAACAGGGGACCTCCGTCCAATCTTGGACCTCAGCGACCTCAATCTGTCGGTCGTCTACAAGCGCTTCCGCATGGTGACCCTTCCGGGACTAATCCCCATGCTGAAGAAAGACGCTTTCTTGGCGTCCCTGGACATGCAGGACACTTACCTGCACATTTCTATTGCTCAGGCGCACAGGAGGTTTCTGCGCTTCGAGTTTCTCAGCTGCCATTATCAGTTCCGGGCACTTCCCTTCGGACTGTCATCAGCACCTTGGGTTTTACCAAGTGCATGGCACTTGTGGCAGCGTCTCTGAGGAGACAGGGCCACTATGTGTTCCCGTACCTGGACAATTGGCTTCTCATGGCCCCTTCCAAGGAGGCACCACTGATGGCCATCCAATGTACCAGACCCTATTTCAGTCTCTGGGCATACTCATCAACTATGAGAAGTCTCTCCTGGTACTGTCCCAGAAACTGCAGTTCATAGCGGCAGTTCTGGACACCGTCAAGGGGAAAGCCTATCTTCCCGAAGACAGAGCGGAATACATTCGATCCCTCATAAGGGATCTGTCAGCGAAGAAGACTGTCCCAGCCAGACTGGTCCTTTGCCTGCTCGGACACATGGCCGCGGCCATTCCTACAGTCCCGATGGCAAGACTCCACTTGTGGGTAACCCAGTGGATGTTAAGGGTGCAGTGGGACCAACAGCAAGACCATCTGCTGCATCCAGTCAGAATCACGAAGGCCGTGGTTCGGGACTGGCAATAATGGCTAGATCCGGGAACTCTCTGTGGGGTTCCTTCACAGCCACCGTCTCGGTTATAACTCTTCCACAGACGCCTCAGGGCTGGGGTGGGAGCGCACTTGAACGGGGTGAGGTCTCGGGGAACATGGACTACCCAGGAATCTCATCTCCATATCAACATATTGGAGATGAGGGTGGTCCTTTATGCCCTGCAAGCCTTCCAGTCGGAGATTCCACCGAGTGCTCTCTTGTTGCAAACAGACAATACTGCGGTGTTGTATTACCTCAACAAACAAGGAGGCACACACTCTTATCCCTTCTGCAGGGAGGCCATGAGGGTGTGGGAATGGGTAATTCGACATGACGCAAACCTTGTTGCTGTTCACGTGCCCGGGGTGGACAACACCGTCGCAGACAGCCTGAGTCGTTCCCAGGTCAGAGTCCACGAGTGGGAACTTCTACAGGAGGTGGCAGAGGATCTGTTCCACAGATGGTACACTCCAGAATTAGATCTATTCGAGTCCCCATCCAACGAAACTGACCAGTTTTTGCTCGCTAGATCCAGGGCCTGGTGTTTTCTGGCGAGACGCGTTGTCTCTCTCCTGGGCGGGCAGATTCCTCTACGCCTTCCCTCCTTTCCCGTTGATCCAGAGAGTTCTTCTCAAACTTCGTAGGGAGCATGCCACACTTATCCTGATAGCGCCTTTCTGGCCCAGGCAAATCTGGTTCCTGCTACTACATCAGCTATCCCGGGAACCTCCTCTTCCTTTGCCAGTCAGCTCCCATCTTTTGTCTCAGGAGGAGGGTTCATTAGTCCGCCCGGACTTACATTCATTGAACCTACATGCCTGGCTCCTAGAGACATAGCCATGATGCGGCATGGGGTCTCGGAAGAGGTGGCAGATGTTCTTTCTGCCGCTAGAAAACAGGCAACGCAAGCAGCATACGCCATGAAGTGGCGCAGGTTTTGCATGTGGCCTCAAACGCGGTTTCTCGCCTTAGACTGTCCTGAGAAGCTGGTTTTGGGTACCTGCTTTCCCTTTTCAAGCTGGGCTAGCTTACTCCCGATCAAGGTGCACTTTGTGCAATCTCAGCTTATCATGCCCCCATAGGCCATCGGATGGTGGCTCAATTGGAAACTTACTCATGCCTTTTAAGGGTACTCCACCTTAGGCCGCCTATCGGGATCCGGTTCCTCCTTGGGATTTGCGCCGTCCTGGAGCAGCTTACGCTGCCACCCTTTGAACCAGCCGAGAATTGCGAGCTACATTTTCTGTCTTGGAAAACCTTATTTTTAGTTGCAGTGACTTCGGTGAGAAGAATCTCCGAATTGCATGCACTCGTGCAAAGAACCTTATTTAATTTTCCACCCGGATAGGGTATCCCTGAGGACAAATCCTAAGTTTCTGCCTAAGGTGGTTTCAGCCCTTACCCTTAATCAGGATATCGACTTACCAGTGTACTTTCCTGGACACCAATCGAGGAGAAGCATTGCTTCACACCTGGATGTGCACAGGTGTCTCAGATGTTATCTGACCAGAACCAAGCAGTACCCAAAAATGGATCAGCTGTTTGTATCCTTTGTTGAGAGGATGAAAGGGCCCCTGTTTCAAACAGACCCTTTCACGATGGCTCATACATTGTATCTCTTTCTGTTATGACAACGAAGCAAACCCTTGCCAGGCGCGGTCAAGGGCTATTCCCATCGTAGGAGTGGCCACCTTTGCAGCTGGAAGAATGTGTCCACTTCAGCTATTTGTGCTGCAGCCACCTGGAGCCTCGTGCATACCTTTATCAGGCATTATATCCTGGACGCCGCCTCAAGGCGAAGGGCTGGTTTCAGCCTAGCCGCCCTTTAGAGACTTCTGTCCTAGGCTCGAGCAGGGTGGCACTCTATTCTCCTCCTCCCAATGGCTTTAGAATGTCGCCATTGCTTGGGAATCAGTCCTAATGGTGTAACCTGCTGCAAGAGCTGCATCTTTAAGTAAGATAGCACAGTTACATAAAACTTACCGTAACAGTAGATCTTCGAGAACAGCTCTTGCAGCAGGTACCTTCCCCGCCCACCATTCCCCTTTGAGGAGATAGGTTATAGCCAAAAATCCATCTTTCAGGATGGAACCATTTGTTTTTAGTCTTGGCCATCTGATGGCGGATCCTCGGTCTCCTCTTCTGATGTCAGCCAGCGGCCAGGAGTCTCCAGCGGGAGAACTGAGGATTGTGACGGGACCGCCTCCTTATGTACTACGCCTGACGTCGGGGGCGGGACCGACATCGGAGGCGGTTCCCGCTGAAGACTGCTAGCTAGAAAATTTCCGTGGGGTCCTGACGCCTGACGGCTTCAGTCCTAATGGTGTAACCTTCTGCAAGAGCTGTTCTCGAAGATCTACTGTTGCGGTAAGTTCTTACGTAACTGTACTTTACGGTAAGTTCTTATGAACTGTACTGTCTTAGAGAGGAGCTCTTGCAGCAGGTGGCTTTCTCATCCTCCATCCCCCAGGAATCTGTGTTTTTACTCTTATTCAAGGTTGAGGAGTTCTGCTCGGTTCTCCAAATCTTTTCAGCCAGGTCTTTGGCGGGAGAACTGAGATGGCGGTCCAGGCACTGGGGGACCGCCCTCTTTAGACCACGTCATGCGGAGAAACATAGAGTTCGACGGCAGATAAGGACCACTTGGCCCACCCAATCTGCCCATTTCCCTACCTATTGGATAAGCAGCAGACAACCTATTTCCTGCACCCCCACTATAATTGCCTCTTATGTCTGTCCCATGCATGTTTGAATTCCTCCTCTGTTTTAGACCCCACAACCTTTCCAGGAAGGCAGTTCCATCGTCCACCACTCTCTCCGTAAAAGAATTTCCTCACATTACCCGGTCGACGGCTTCTCTGTTGCCCGCCAGGCCGCACCTCTAAGTTGGACACCAGACCACCCAGGGCCAGCGTGGTGCCTTCTCTCTGATGGACTGCCTCGTGGACCCCGACATGGGGCAGAGAGCTTGCAGGTCCCTCATCCTACCAGGGTTCTCCCTCAAGGGATTCGCTGCCCTTTTCAGATTTTTTTTTTCCCCTGATTGCCAGGATCCTCTTTCATCGGATACCTTACCAGTCCTGTCGTTGGGGACTCTTCCAGACCTCCCCTCCACCCTCGCCAGGCTCCGTTCCGCTAACAGATTTTCACCTGACGCCAGATCCCTCTCTGGACACTTTTGGGGCGGTATGGATCTGACTCCTCCTGGGATTGTGGTCCCAGTCGGCCGGAATCATCCAAGTCAGACGAGGACTCTGATGTTGGGGACCAGTCAGAGCCTCACTCTCCCATTGAGCCTCAGCCGAAAGAATCCCCCAAATCCCCGCTGGAGGACCTATCCTTCGCTGGGCTCCTCCGGACTATTCAAAAATCCTGCGAATGGGCCACACAAGAATTGGATCCCAAATGCAGAAGCTGGCCGAACATTTGGACTTGATCAATGCGGACCCCCTTCCCATTCCTCCTTGGACATGGCTGCATGAAGATCTTACATCTACTGTGTGGCAGCCACTGTCGTCCATCCCAGATGTTTCAAAAAAGGCCAATAGGACCTACCACCACCACCCACCCACCCCCCCACACCCAAGGAAGGGTTTCCACCTTACTGCCAGTCCCAAGGCCGGCTCTGTTGTGATCACGCTGCTCACAATAGGTCAGCCCAACCTAAACATCTTAGTGCCACTTCTCCAGACAAGGAATCGAAACAGATGGATCAGTATGGTCGCAGGATCTATGCCTCATCTGTTTGTCCCATTTGCTCCTTAAATTACATGGCTTATATGGTGGCTTTCCCGAAAGCCTCTTTGTCAGATCTGGCAAAGGACCTTCAGGAGGTTCCCAATGAGCAGCTCAGGAACAAACTCCTGAAGATGGTTAGGATGAATAAATCATCCTGCCACCATGCCCTCCTTGCCACCTACAACTCTGTAGACTCGGTAGCACGAGGTGCGGCTACTGTCATCTGTCTTAGACGCTTTGCTCGGCTTCACCTGGCAGGGTTTGCTCAAGATGTACAGAGTTTCCTTCTAGATGCTACCTTCAGGGATATGGTTCTGTTTGGTGGCGATGCCAAAGATTTCCCGGAGCTGCAGTAGAGTGGCAAATTCTTGAAGGGTGTGCGCTCCCTTTACCACTCTGGCCAAAAACCACAGCAGCAGCCCTTTCACCGCCAGCAGAAATGGAATAAATGGAACCAGTACAGATGACAGACCAAGCGTCGCTCCTCTGGTTCTGGCACTCAAACCCCTCCAGGCCAAGTTTCCCAAAACAGTCTCTGTGGGGGAAGCGCCCTTCCCCTCTGCGTCCTGACTCCCAATTCCCTCTCCCTTCTGTTCTCGGGAAGGAACCGCTGGGGGGACGATTCGGCCTCCACCTGGGTGGGTGGAAGGCCATAACCGCAGATGCATGGGTCCGTCAGCTGATAGCAAGAGGTCACTCGATAGAGTTCCTAGAGAGACCTCCCTCCAATCCTCCGGGAACGTCGCACTACCCGTCAGGCCAGCAACATCTGGTCTTCTAAGAAATTCAAGCTCTTCTGCAGAAATCTGACATAGAGCCAGTTCCACTGGAACAAACAGGAAGGGGCTTTTACTCCCATTTCTTCCTGGTTCCCGAAAGATGGGAGATCTAAGGCCCTACCCTAGATCTCAGCATGCTCAGCCTCTTTGTAGAGTACAAGAGGTTCCACATGTTGACCCTCCAGGGACTGTTAACCTGCTCCATCCAAACTCTTGGCTGTGCTCCGTGGATATGCAGGATGCTTACTCCATATCCCCATTTTACTGGCCCACCACCACTTCCTGAGGTTCTCTTTTGTGGAGGAACATTTCCAGTTCAGAGCCCTCCCTCACGGCCTTTCCTCAGCACCTCAGGTGTTCACCAATGGTCTAGCGGTGGTGGCGGTGTTCCTACCGCAGGGGCATGTATGTGTTACTGTATCTGGATTACTGGCTTTTCTCAGCCCCTTTTCAAGACAGTCTGAAGGAATCCCTTTCCTACACTCTGGACCTATTTTCCAGTCTGGGCATTTTGGTCAGCTACCCCAAGTCCCAGCTGTTACCCTGTCAGCGCCTCCAATTTATTGGAGCGGTACTGGATATGGACCAGAGCAGTGCCTTTCTTCTGACCGACAGAGCAGAGACCCCAATCTCTCAAGCGTGTTTGTGGCTTCATCCCGGTGGACCACAGCACGTTCAGTTCTACGACTGCTGGTGTTGATGGCGGCTGCTATACCCACAGTTGCTGTGGCCAGACTGTACATGAGGGTTACCCAATGGTCTTTGCGAGTCCAGTCGGACCAGCACCTGGAAGACATGAACCAGGAGGTCCTAGTCTCCAACAGCCTTCAGAAGGATTTTCTTTGGTGGCTGGACCCAGCCAACCTTTCGGTGTGGATCCCTTTCCACTCTCCATGATTCTCACTTCGGATGCCTCGAACTTGGGATGGGGAGCACATCTGGCAGACTATCAGACTCAAGGCACTTGGTCACCCATGGAGGAGAACCTTCACATCAACATTCTGTGGATGAGAGCAGTACTCTGTGCTCTTCAGGCCTTCCAGTCTCTTCTGTTTGTGGGAATACTTATTGTCCAGACAGACAACATGGCCACTGTCTGGTACTTAAACAGGGAGGCACCTGATCCTTACCTTCTTTGCAGGGAGGCGATGCGGGTGTGGTACTGGGCTGCACAGCATGGCCTATGCTAGGGACATGGATATGTTGTTTATCCACACTGTCTGGCAGGTATCCTTGCCGCTTTAAATCTTGCCGGAAGGTCTTCAAGCTGGCTCCTCCCACCCACCCGGGTGGTAAAACTCTCGGCTCCGCCCCATGATGCCAGATCTTCCTTACCGCTTGGAAGCTCAGGTTCCCTCCTTAACGCTCTGCATATAAGATTGGTTCCTAATTCTTCGGTTTTCTGAATTTAAAAGTTATAGACTTCGGTCTTCTATCCTTCGCGGCTGCGATGGACAAATCGACTCCCGGTTTTCGGAGGTGCCCTTGCAGGCAGAAGATGTCTCGGACGGATCCGCACTCCACGTGTGTCTACTGTTTAGGCCTTGAGCACAACCGCAGGCTTGCGACCTGTGCTCTTCCTTCTCAGCCTAGATCCTCGAAGACCGTGCTGCCTGTTTACAACTGGGCGCCTGAGAACGTTTTCCTCCGTGAAGTCAAAAGAGGCCCGCCTGGCGGTTTCCGTGGCGGCGGGCTCGACGGATCAGTTAGATCAGATGATCGCCCTCGAAGAGGAGGCTGTCCGGGCCGCATCTTCCTCGACTGCGGCATTTATCCCGCTCTCCCTGGGTTCCTCTTACACAGCTTCCTTTAAGGAGCTTTGTCTGTCCCTCTCCACTAGAGGAGAAGGACCAACGCCTGCTGGACCTTCTTCTCGGTCCAAGAAGAAAGACAAGGGTAAGTCCCTCCGTCGACGCTCTTGGGGGTGGGAAAGGTCCCTCTCCCCGAGTTGTCGGCCATTGACTTCGGTCGATCGTTCGCTTGACCGCACTGGTCTCACGGTGTCCCCGATCAGGTCAGTTGACGGAGACTCCCGTCGGCCTTGGTAGAGATCTTTCTCGACCCGTTGGACGGGTTGTCGACGCCGGGCGAAATCCTCTCTCACGGTTCCCTGGTGGGAGTTGAGGATCCCTGGGCTTACCAGTGCCTCCGTTCCGGAGCCCTCGGGTGAACCCTCCAAGCCGAGGGAGGAGCCGGTTCCACCTGTCCCCTCCCCGCACCGTCCTCGGAAAGGCCGAGGTTCTCGGTCTCGGACTTCTTCGCAGTCCAGCCGATCCCGCCGTCATAGGCGGTCTCGGCACCACGGTAAGCGGCGCCGCTGCTCGCTCGTCGCCTCCTCCTCGGATGAGGGAGGCTTCACAGGTTACGCCGAGACGATACGAGGATCTTCATGGCAACAGGCTCCTTCTGACCGGGAACAAGCCGACGCCGTCGCCTTCCCCGGCCATTAAGTGGCTGTCACCGGAACGGCCGAAACAACCCCTCGTCTTACCCGAGGAGCCTGTTCCCAGGCCGGTTGTTCGGCCAAAACCAGCTGCTCCACCGATTCCGGTGGAACTTCCGCCTCCACAGCCGCTGTTTGGGGTTCCGACCAAGAACTCTCGGTCGGCTCAGGGTCTGCCCCATAGGCTGTCGGTCACCCCTCACTCCGATCACCCTCGGGTGGAGGGGTGGCTGATGCCGAGGTAGCTCTTTATGGACTCTTCTGAGTCCGACGATGATCCTCCCTTTCTCCAGGCGAGTGGACTTGGAGTCCTCTGAGGTCAGTCGCTGGACGACAGCCCTTCGGCCTTCCTGGGTTTGCTCAGGCTCATCTTGGAGTCCACCGGGATGCAGCTCGCCTGTATCCAAGTGGGGCCATGCCTCACGGAGATAGTGGACCGAGGATTCCCCACGGAGGCCTTTCCTGTGGCCGAGGCCATTGTGGGCTCAGCCTTGGAGCTCTGGTAGCGCCCCTGCTTCCTGCCCTGCGCCTTGCCAGGATGGCCAGGAAGTATGGTCCTCACCGTTCCCTGTCCAGTTTCTCGAACATCCCTCAGCCGAGGGTTAGTTACCGACGAGCTTTCTCGCGGCCGGAAACGCTTAGGACGTGGACAAACCTATCGACAAGGAGTCCAAGAAATTGGACTATGCCGGGCGAAAAGTCTACGCTGCGTCCTCCCTTGGCCTTCGTCAGGCCAACTCAGCCGTGCTTATGGCACATTTCTCCCATGCCCTGTTGGGCTCCCTGGACGAGGTAGTCCCTCATCTCCTGGCTGACCTGCAGACCACAGTTAGGCAGGTGCAGGACCAGGGCAGGGCAGTGGCCAAGCAGCAACTTCAGACTGCTCTGGACATTGGTGACTCATGCACTAGGTCAGTCGAGGCCGCAGTGGCTATGCGCCGTCGGGCATAGCTGAGGATATCCACCTTCACAGTGGATACCCAGCACAAATTGGCGGATGTCCCCTTCCTGGGGACCGACCTCTTCGGCCCTGGAGTGGAAGGCCACCTCCAGAGGATCGAAAAGTCCAATGCCACTTTGGACTTGGTCTCATCCGATCAGAGGGACAAGGGCCGAGACTGCAACCCAAGCCCTTTCGTCTGTCTGCGCCAGCGTGCACGCCCAGCCCAGCAGCATCAGGCTGGCAGGCTCGAGGCTACGCCCCAAACCCAAGCCCTCGGCTCTCCTCCAGGAAGCAGGGAGGTAAGGCCTCTGGAGGTCCCTCGGCCGGTCCTTTCTCCAAGCCTGCCCAGTGACGGCTTGAGGGTGTCGCCCCAGCCTCGTCGCTCACTCCAGGTGCCCCCTGGGGGGCTCCGCCACTTTCTTTCTGCCTGGTCCGCTATCACCACAGACCAGTGGGTGTTGGAGGTAGGAAAGGCCCGCCTCTGGAGTTCGAGCAGGCCCCACCCTTCAGATCCGGCGCACTGGGTTCGGCCGGCTGTCAGCTCGCCGAGCCGACATCGCCTCCTCCCGACAAGGAGGTGATAAGAGAGGTGATGACCTCCCTCAACCCCGGGTTCGTGTCCAGGTACTCCCTGGTTCCGAACGGACGGGGCTGGCTCATTCTCACTCCATACGACCTAAACAAGTTCCTATGGTCTCAACCTTCAGGATGGTCACTGCCTCAGATAATACCATCCTTGAACACGGCGTGGTGGTTCTGCTCTCTGACCCACAGGACACGCTTCTTTCACGTCCCTATCCGTCCATCACATCAGAGGTTCCTTCGCTTGAGCGGAGGGATCCCTTCGAGTTCCAAGCCATGCCTTCGCTTATCTCCAGCTCCAGGGTCTTCACCAAATGCATGGCAGTGGTGACAGCATTTCTATGGGCGCCAAGGGGTCAGGGTTTACCCTTACCTGGACGATTGGCTGATAGCAGCCTCCTCCAGACAGGAGGTGCAGCGGTCCAGAGATCTGGCCCTCCAGGTTTGCTCTCAGGTTGGCCTCCTCATCAACGAGGCCAAGTCGGAACTCGAGCCGAAGCAGGCGATTCTTTTCATCGGGGCAGAGCTTGACTCTCTTCGAGCCAGAGCACGGCTCCCCGTGGACAGGGCCGAGGTTCTTTCCTCCTTTGCCCAATCATTTCTGGTTGGGCAATCGCACTGCCCGGGACTTCCTGGGTCTCATGGCGGCTCAGCCAGCGTATCCGTTGGGCTCTGCTTGGGAACATGCGCCCCTTCAGTGGGGGCTGGCCAACAGTGGTCCCACCACATCCATTGGACCAGCTAGTGACAGTGACCCAGGGGATGTGGAACGACTCCAGTGGTGGACCGCTCCAGTTCATCTGCAGGAGGGCATCCCGCTTGTCCTCCCGAGCCGACAGTCCCATCGACCGATGCCTCTCTGATGGGTTGGGGTGCCCATCTGGGGACACGAGCCTGGCCTCTGCTCCCTGGAGTCCCGATGCCACATCAACCTGCTGGAGCTCCGAGCGGTCCGCCTAGCTTTCACCGCCTTTGCTCCATTTCTTCGGGATCAAGTGGTCTCAGTTCCGGACGGACAATACTACGACCATGTACTATCTAAACTGGCCAGGGTGGGACGCCACCATGCTTCTATGCAAGGAAGCTCTCCGCATGATCTCAACACTGCACAGCCTGGAGGCGGATCTCCTAGCCATTCATGTGGCAGGAGCCTCCAACACCCTGGCCGATGCCCTAAGCCGGATAGGGGCTGCGTCCCACGAGTGGTCTCTCCTGCCGGAGGTAGTGCAAGATCTATTCTCCCATTGGGGCACACCTCAGGTGGACCTGTTTGCCTCCAGGGAGAATGCGAAGCTGAGGCTGTTCCATGCCCACCCCCCTCAGCAGGGATCGCTGCGGAGGCCCTGTCCCTTGCGGCCCTCTTCTACGCCTTTCCCCCGTTCCCTTTGATGCACAAGGTGCTTCTCAAAGCAAGGAGGGACAAGGTGCAGGTGATTCTGATAGCCCCAGACTGACCCCGCCAGTACTGGTACCCAGGTCTCCTCAGCCTCAGCTCCAGGCTCCCGAGGCAGCTTCCAGCTCACCCGGACCTGCTCTCAGTCAATCAGGGGAAGGTATTCCATCCGGACTTTCAATCCCTGCACCTGACGGCCTGGTTCCTGCGCGTCTAGGGTTCCAGGCCTTGGGTCTTTCCGACGAGGTCCTCAACGTATTTGAGGCGCCCGTAGAGTCGACTCAGAAAATGCTACGCCTCCAAATGGAAGAGATTTTCCATTTGGTGCCAGGCAAGGGCCTGACCCTTCCTCCTGTTCCTTGGCAGTATATTGACTACCTTTGGTCCCTTCTCAGCAAGGGCTTAGGGTCGATGACTCGTTAGTATGCACTTGAGCAGCCATCTCTGCTTACCGGGCGCTGGCGAAGCAGTTAGAAAGAGGAGAAGGTGGTTTGCGCTTTTCAAAGGTCTTGATCACATTTCCCTCTGGTGCGAGAACCTCCACCTCCGTGGGATCTACTGCTGGTACTGGCTAAGCTCATGCAAAGCTATTCGAATCAATGCACAGTGAACACTCACCTGTCATGGAAGACCGCCTTCTGGTACTACGCCAGCCAGAAGGATGGAGAGCTCCAGGCGCTCTGCATCGAGTCTCCTTACCTGGTCTTCCACAGGGACAAGGTTGTTCTGTGCCCCAACCAAATTCCTTCCGAAGGTGGTGTCTGGAGTTTCACCTTAACCAGGTGTTGACTCTGCTGGTGTTCTACCCCAATCACACCTTGAGGCCGGTTAATAGGCTCCATACTCTGACCCTAGAAGGCGCCCGCTACTATAAGGAGCGCACGGCTGAAATTCGGGAGAGGTTCGCCAGCTGTTTGTCACCTACGCTGAAGCCACACCTGGCAAACCTGCAGCCAAGCGATCTATAGGCAGGTGGGTCACCTCCTGCATAGATCTCTGCTATAAGTTGGCAGGCATGGAGTCTCTCAGAGGGATAAGAGCTCATTCTACCCGCCATACTGCTTCATTGGTGGCTGCTTCCAGGGACGTCCCTATCCAAGAAATCTGCAGGGCTGCTACCTGGAAGTCAGCACACACCTTCATCACCCATTACCACATCGACCTTGAGTCACGCCGGGATGCTGGTTTTGGGGCCTCGGTTCTCCAGTCTCTATTCCCTAAGTAGAGGGTGTGCGCCTTGCCTCTCTCCTCCTGGAGAACTGCTAGGAGTCTGCCAGACAGTGTGGATGAACAACATATCCATGTCCCTAGAAATACAGGTTCTAGGGACATGGATATGTTGTTCATCCACACTCATTGGCAGTATCCTTGCCGCTTTAAATCTTGCCGGAAGGTCTTCAAGCTTGCTCCTCCCACCCACCCGGGTGGTATAACTCTCGGCCCGCCTCCATGACGCCCAGATCTTCCTTACCGCTGGAAGCTCAGGTTCCCTCCTTAACGCCTGCTTGTGACTGGTTCCTATCTCCGCTTTCATGGATTTAAAATAATATTTTGCAAAAGACTTCAGTCTTCGATCCCCGCGCCGCGTGGATAAATCGACCGGATTCGGAGATGCCCATGCGGGCAGAAGATGTCTCGGACGGATCCACACTCCAATGTGTTCATTGCTTAGGCCTTGAGCACGACCCGCAGGCTTCAGGCACCTGTGCTCATCTTTCTCGGCCACGCCTCCTAAGACCGTAGGCCTTTACTGCAACTGGGCCGCCCCAAGGCGCTTCCTCCGTGAAGTCCAAGGAGGCCGGTCTATGTGCCTCCGCGCGGGGTTTCAGTGTGATCAGCTCGAGCGGATGGTCGCCTCAGGAGGAGGCGGCGCGGGTCGATCCTTCCCCGGCCATGCATTTATCCCGCCTCTCTGGGTTCTTCCTACACGGCTTCCTTTAAGGAGCTTTTGTCTGTCCCTCCACTAAAGGAGAAGGGCTCATGCCTGCTGGACCTTTTTTCTCGTCCAAAAGAGGGACATTGGTATGTCCTCCGTCGACGCCTTGGGAGCGTGAAAGGTCCCTCTCGGCCGCTGGACCGCCGGCTTCGTCGATCGGCCGGGCTTCGGCCACTGGCCTCACGGTGCGTCCCCTGCCAGGTCAGTTGACCGAGACTCCCACTGATGCTTTCCAGGATTTTTCTCACTCCATTGACTGGCTGTCGCCTTTAGCAGCCGAGATTCCCTTCCCTGCTTCCCGGGAGGAGTTGAGGATCCCTGGCTCGCTCCAGCCTCCGGTTCCGGAGCCCTCGGATGGACCTTCCGGCCGGGGGAGTGGTCGGTTCCGCCGACACCTCCTGCACCCCACCCCGGAAATTCCTGGGACCTCGGTCTCGGTCTGACCTTCGCTGGTCCAGCTGCTCCCACCTGGCATAGGCGGTCCCCGGTCTCGGCATCACAGTAAGCGACGCCGTCATGCTCGCCCCTCCTCCTCGATGAGGGAGGTCATGAATTACGCCGGATTGCACGAGGGACCTATGTTGCAACAGCTCTCCTGGCCGGGAATAAGCCGACCCGCGCCTTCCTCGCCACTATGGCTGTCACCGAACGGCCGACACAACCCCCGACTTGCCCGAGGAGCCTATACCAGTCGGTTGTTCGCCAAAACCAGCTGCTCCACCGATTGCGGTGGAACCTCCGCCCACAGCCACCAATTGGGGCTCGGCCAAGGATCTTGGTCGGCTAAGGGTTTGCCCCATCGGTTGTCAGTTACCCCTCACTCCCGACCGACCTCGGCAGGTGAAGGGTGGCTCAGCCAGAGGTAGCTCTTCGAGGACTCTTCCGAGTCCGAAGATGATTCCTCCTTCTTCCAAGCGACTGACTTGAGTCTTCAGGAGGTCAGCCAATGGACGAGCAGTCTGGGTCGTCCTTCCTAGGACTGCTCGGCTCATCTCGGAGTCTACTGGATGGGAGCTCTAACCCGTTTCCAACGGGCAGGGTATCCCCTCACGGAGATCTCTGGGCCAGTTCTCCGACGGAGGCCTTTCCGGTGGCGAGGCCATGAGTGGGTCCAGCACTGGAACTTTGGCAGCGCCCTGCTTCCTGCTCCTACTTCGCCAGGATGGCCAGGAAGTATGGTCCCTACCGGTTCCTTGTCCGGTTTTGAACACCCTCTGCTGAGGGGTTGGTTACCGACAGCGCCCGCGCCAATGGGCACCAGGATGTGGGACAAACCTCCTGACAAGGAGTCCCAAGAAATTGGACTATGTCGGCGGTAAAGTCTGCGCATGCCCCTCTCTCGCTCTCGCCAGGCCAGTTCGGCCGTCCTCATGGCATTATTCTTTTCTCATGCCCTGTTGGGCCCTGGATGAGGTCATCCTCATCTTCCCACGATCTGCAGACTACGGTTAAGCAGGTGCGACCAGGGCAGGAGCAGTGGCCAAACAGCAGCTCCAGACTGCTTTGGATGTAGGGGACCCATGTGCCAGATCGGTGTGCTGTAGTGGCTATCGTCAGGTCAGGGCTTGGCTGAGGATATCCACCTTTACTCGGATACCCAGCACAAGTTGGCGGATGTTCCTTTTGGGGACTGACCTCTCGGCCCTGGGGTGGAAGGTCACCTGCTGAGGATCGAGGAAGTCCCAATGCCACCTTGGACTCGGACCCTTCCCGCTCAGAAGGACAAAGGCTCGCAAACCACAGCCTAAGCTCCTTTCGGCCCTTCTGTGCCCCGGGCGCTTCCGCCCAGTAACGCTAGGGGCCAGCAGGCTCGGCCTCTTGGCATCCTGCAAACCCAAGCCACCGGCTTCTAACAGGAGGCAGGGAGGAAGGGCCCAGGAGGTCCCTCGGCCGGTCCCTCCTCCAAGCCTGCCCAGTGGCGGGCTGAGGGGTGTCGCCCCATCCCGTCACCTTACCCCTGGTCCCCCAGTGGAGACGGCCGGCCTCCGTTCCGCCTGGTCCGCTGTTACCACGGACAGGTGGGTCTTGGAGGTGGTGGGAAGAGGCCTGCCTCTGGAATTCGAGCAGGCACCACCCTTCAGGCCGTCGCCTCGGGCTTCGATCCCCAGCCTCACTGGCGGCTCGTCGAGCCGACATCACCTCCTCCTCCAGAAGGAGGTGGTAAGAGAGGTGGTGGACCCTCCTTCAGACCCAGGGTTTGTGTCCAGGTACTTCCTGGTTCCGCAGACCGGACGGGGCTGGCGCCCCATTCTCGACTTCCACACGACCTAAACAAGTTCCTAAGGTCTCGAACCTTCAGGATGGTCACTCTGGCTCAGATAATACCATCCTTGGACGCGGCGTGTGGTTCTGCTCTCTGACTTGCAGGAGCGCTTTTTCACGTCCTCATTCCGTCTGCTCACCAGAGATTCTTCGCTTCGGCGGAAGGATCTCTCTGAGTTCAAGCCATGCCCTTCGGCTTGTCTCCAGCTCCCAGGGTCTTCACCAAATGCATGGCAGTGGTGACAGCATTCCTCTGGCGCCGAGGGTCCGGTGTACCCTTACCTGGACGACTGGCTGATAGCAGCTCCCTCCAGGAAGGAGGCGGAGTGGTCCAGAGATCTGGCCTCCAGGTCTGCTTTCAACTGGGCCTCCTTGTCAACGAGGCCAAGTCGAACTCGAGCGAAGCAGGTGATTTTATTCATCAGGCGCAGCTCGACTCTCTTGAGCCAGGGCGGCTCCGGCGGACAGGGCCGAGGTTCTTTCCTCCTTTGCCCGATCATTTCTGGTTGGGCAATGCGCCCTGCCGGGACTTCCTGCGCCTCCTGGGTCTCATGGCGGCCTGTACCAGCGTGGTCCGTTGGGCCGCTGGAAATCATCGTCCCCTTCAGTGGGGACTGGCCAGCCAGTGGTCACTGGCGCTGCGATCCCTTGGACCAGCTTGTGTCGGTGACACAGGGGATGTGGAATGCTCTCCAGTGGTGGACCGTTCCAGATCAATTGCAGGAGGGCATCCCGTGTCGTCCGCCCGAGCCGCGGTCTCTCTGTCGACCGATGCCTCTCTGATGGGTTGGAGTGCCCATCTGGGGAACACCGGGCTCATGGCCTCTGGTCCCTTGCGGAGTCGATGCCACATCAACCTGCTGGAGCTCCGAGTCCGCCTAGCTCTCACCGCTTTGCTCCGTTCCTCCGGGGTCAAGTGGTCCGAGTCCAGGCGGACAATACCCACATGTACTATCTAAACCGCCAGGGCGGGCGCGCTCCATGCTTCTATGCAAGGAAGCTCTCCGCATTTGGTCACTCGTGCGCAGCCTGGAGGCGGATCTCTAGCCATTCACGTGGAGGAGCCTCCAACACCCTGGCCGATGCCCTGAGCGGATAGGGGCTGCATCCACCAGTGGTCTCTCCTGCCCGGAGGTAGTACAGCATCTGTTCTCCTTTGGGGCACACCTCAGGTGGACCTGTTTGCCTCCACGGAGAGCGAAGCTGAGTCTGTTCCATGCCGCCCCTCCAGCAGGGCTCGCTGCGGGGGATGCCTTCTCGAGGCAATGGACCCCGGGCCTCTTTCGCCTTTTCCCCATTTCCTTGATCCACAAGGTGCTTCTGCGAGGGAGGGACAAGGCGCAGGTGATTCTGATAGCCCCAGACTGGCCTCGCCAGTTCTGGTACCAGATCTCCTCAGTCTCAGCTCCAGGACTCACGGCAGCTTCCAGCTCGCCTGGACCTGCTCTCAGTCAATCAGGGAAGGTGTTCCATCCGGACCTTCAATCCCTGCACCTGACGGCCTGGTTCCTGAGCGGCTAGAGTTCCAGGCTTTGGGTCTTTCGGCGGGGTCCTCAATGTAGTTGAGGCGTCCCGTAAGTCGACCAGAAAATGCTATGCCTTCAAATGGAAAAGGTTTTCCATTTGGTGTCAGGCAAGGGCTTGGACCCTTCCTCCTGTTCCTTGGAAGCATCTTGGACTATTTATGGTCCCTTTCTAGTCAAGGGCTTAGGTCGGCGACCCTAAGGGTGCACCTGGCAGCCATCTCTGCTTACCAGGCGCGGGCGGGAAGCAGTCGGTGGCGCAGGAGGAAGGTGGTCTGGCGCTTTTCAAAGGCCTTGATCACATTTCCTCCAGTGCGGGAACCCCCACCTCCGTGGATCTACTGCTGGTACTGGCAAAGCTCATGGGCAAGCCATTCGAACCTATGCACAGGTGTGCTCTCTCACCTTCGTGGAAGACCGCCTTCTTGGTGGCTATCACCGTCAGCCAGAAGGATGGGAGAGCTCCAGGCGCTTCCATCGAGTCTCCTTACCTGGTCTTCCACAGGGACAAGGTTGTCCTGCGCCCCACCGAAATTCCTTCCGAAGGTGGTGTGGAGTTTCACCTTAACCAGGTGTTGACTCTGCCGGTGTTCTACCCCAATCACACTCGGAGGTCGAATATAGGCTCCATACTCTGATCCTAGAAGGGCGCCGCTATTATAAGGAGCCGACGGCTGAAATTGGGAGAGGTTCGCCAGCTGTTTGTCACCTACGCTGAAGCCGCATCTGGCAGACCTGCAGCTAAGCGGACGATAAGCAGGTGGGTAACCTCCTGCATAGATCTCTGCTTATAAGTTAGCGGGCATGGAGCCTCCCAGAGGATGGTAAGAGCTCATTCTACCACGCCATACTGCTGCAACGGTGGCTGCTTCCAGGGACGTCCCTATCCAGGAAATCTGCAGGGCTGCTACCTGGAAGTCAGCAAACACCTTCATTACCCACTACCACATCGACCTTGAGTCACGGGATGCTGGTTTTGGGGCCTCGGTTCTCCAGTCTCTCTTTCCCAAGTAAGTATATGGGGTGTGCGTCTTGCCTCCTCCTCCCGGAGAACTGCTAGGAGTCTGCCAATGAGTGTGGATGAACAACATATCCATGTCCCTAGAAATACAGGTTACTCACCTGTAACAGGAGTTCTAGGAATGGTATATGTTGTTCATCCACCCGACCCACCCGACCTCGGCCGATACGCTACAACCTGAGCTTCCAGCGGGCAGATCTGGCGTCATGGGGGCCGGGGTTATACCACCCGGTGGGTGGGAGGAGCAAGCTTGAAGACCTTCCGGCAAGATTTAAAGCGGCAAGGATACTGCCAATGAGTGTGGATAACAACATATACCATTCCTAGAACTCCTGTACAGGTGAGTAACTGTTACTCACCTGTAACAGGAGTTCTAAAATAATATATTGTTCATCCTACTGACTCTGTTCTCCGGCTCCGTAGCACAACCTGAGCTTCCAGCGGCAGATCTGGCGTCATGGGGCAGAGCCGAGTTTTACCACCGGTGGGTGGGAGGAGCCAGCTTGAAGACCTTCCGGCAAGATTTAAAGCGGCAAGGATACCTGCCAGACAGTGTGGATGAACACAATATACCATTCCTAGAACTCCTGTTACAGGTGAGTAACCTGTATTTTTAGTTGCTATCACATCAACTCGAAGATTTTTAGTTTTAGGCTGTAGTTGTAGAGAGCCTTATTTAATTTTCCACATAGATGAGGTGGCTCTGTGGACCAATCCATCCTTTCTTCTGAAAGTGGTTTCGGAATTGACCCTTAACCAGAATGGAGAACTACTGGTGTTCTTCCCAGAACACTCCCAACAGGGGGAGTATCTACTGCACACCCTTTATGTGCACAGGATCTTGAGATACTACGTCTCAAGGACTAAGGAGGTTCGTAAATGAAACCAACTCTTTGTAGCCTTTGCTCCCAAGTGCCAGGGCAAGGCTATTACGAAACATAGTTTGTCAAGGTGGCTGGCAAATTATATACACTACATTTGCCAGATATACAAGAAGCCCCTTCCTGGGACGGTTAAGGGCTACTCTACTGAGGGTGTGTCCAGTTCCACTGCCTTTTTCAGGAATGTGTCCACTACGGACATTTGTGCAGCGGCCACTTAGTCCTCCATCCACACCTTCACTAAACATTACAGTTTGGACATTGCTTCTAGGCGCAGGGCTGGCTTTTCGGCCTTGCGGTCCTGCAAGGTCTTCTGTCATGAAAGGCCTGTAGTTGGCAGACATTTTCGTCGTCCTCCCAGATCTTCATCTCTGACTTCTTTTTTGTTTGACTGCTTGTTATTCAGTCCAAACTGTGAAAACCTGCTGCAGGAACCCTCTCGAAGTAAGATATAGCAGTTACGTAAGAACTTATCGTAACAGTAGATCTTCAAGAGAGATTCCTGCAGTAGGTCTAGATTTCCTACCCACCTTTCCCCAGCTCCTGTGTTTTTTCTGTTTATTCCCTTGGACTTTGTTTCATCCAGGGCACAGGGTCCCAGGAGTTTTCCACTTTTTTTTTTTTTTGCTTCCTCTTTAGAGGTCTCCAGTGGAAGAACTGGAGGGCGGGGGGGCCGCCCCTTTTATAGTCACGCTGACGTCTGTCACCTGACACTGGGGGTGGTCCCTGCCGATGATTGCTAGCTACAGTTTTGTTGTGCAGTCCTGACACCAGGGGGCACAGTCCTAACTGTGAAGACCTACTGCAGGAACATCTCTTGAAGATCTTCTGTTACAGTAAGTTCTTATGTATGTGCTGTTTCTAGGATCTTGGATATGTTGTTCATCCACACTGTTTGTCATATCCCTTTCCCCTTTAAATCTTGCCGGAAGTCTTCCTCCCACCCACCCGGGTAGTGTATACCTCGCCTGCGCCCAGTGATGCCAGATCTTCCTTTCCGCTGGAAGATGCAGGTTTCCTCCCTTGTGCTCACGCATTTCATAGGCCCTGGCTTTCAAAACTTCGGAGATTAAAACTCGTCCGAGTTAGCGATCACGCTTTTGCGTCCTCTTGTCATTGAAGAGAAATCTTCTCCAGGATTTAGCCGGTGTCCTTGCAGCCAGAAGATGTCGCGCACTGATCCACATCTCACGCGAGTCTACTGCCTAGGTGTCGACCATGACACCTCATCCTGCAATTTTGTGGCCTTACATCCCAATGTCCTGGACGACCGCCTGGCACGTTTGAAGTTGGGGAAACTGGAGAAAAGGAATCCTCCGGTGAAGTCTAAGGAGGCTAGGTGGGCAGTTTCCGCAGCCATGGGTTCCCGCCGAGCAGCTGGAATGCATATAGGCGTTTGAAGAAGAAGCTGCTTGCGCTTAGGCGAATCGAAGCTTTTTCGTTCCACTCAACCTGGGCTACACCTTCATGGGTTGTTTTAAGAAGTTGTGCCAGTCTCTCTCCACCTTGGGTGAGGCGCCCGCAGGCTTTCACTCCTCCCGCTCTCGAAAGAGGGACAAAGAACCCAGCTCGTCTTCATCTCGGCAAAGGCGCTCTTGGGACTGAGAGAGGTCTCAGTCCCAGAAGTCCTCCCACATCTCCCCACGAACATGCAAACCACGGTTAAGCAGGTCCGGGACAGCTCCAGACAGCCTGGATGTTGGGGATTCTTGTGCCCGCTTGATGGCCGCTGCACTGGCCTCTTGCCGCAGGGCTTGGCTGAGGCTCTCCTCCTTCCTGGCGGATACTCAGCATAAGTTAGCTGAAATGCCTTTCCTTGGGACCGACTTGTTCGGCCCAGGAGTGGCCGGTCACCTGTGGTGCATTGAGCAGTCCAGTGCCACCTTGGACGCCACTTCTGCCAAGAGTTCTTTCGGGCAAGAACCAGCAGAAGTAAAAGAAGCCTTTTCGGCACTCTTCCCCTGTGGTTCAGCAGTCCTCCTACCAAGGAGGACAGCAGCATCAGCAGCAGGCTCAAGCTTGGCACCCTTGGCCCAAGCCTGGACCCCAACAGGCCTCCAAAAGAGGCCGAGGCTAATGTCCTGGAGCCTCCTCCTCCTCCAAGCCTGCCCTTGCCACCCCTATCTCCGTCACGCCAGCTCTGGGTCCTCCCATGGGGGGTCTGCTCTACCACTTCCTTTCTGCCTGGTCCTGTCCATACCTTTACCAAATACTACAGTCTGGACATTGCTTCTAGGCGGACGGCAGGTTTTGGCCTAGCTGTCCTGCAGGGCCTTCTGTCCTAGGCTGGTTCCACTCTGTGTGTTACTTAGTTGTTATAGTTTTTTCCTCCTCCCTTGTTTCTCTCAGTCTCTTTGCAGAGGGACTGCTTGGGATTCAGTCCTATATATGATGACCTACTGAAGGAACCCTCTCAAAGTAAGATAGTATAGTTACGTAGGAACTCACCGTAACAGTAGATCTTCTAGAGAGGTTCATTCAATAGATCATATCTTTTCCCCACCCTCCTTCCCCTTTTTTATTTAGGGTCTCCAGGCTCCGTTTTCTCCTGCTGTCAGGCTATTCTAGGCTCCGGCAGGGAGAACTGGAGGGCGGGCGTGCGGACCGTCCACTGTACAGCATCATGCTGACATCGGTCATGTGATGTCGAGTGGACGGTCCCCTGTCAGGTATTGCTAGAAAAAGTCTGCTGTGCGGCCAGACGCGGGGTGACGCTAGTCCTATATGTGATGACTTACTGAAGGAACCTCTTCGAAGATCTGCTGTTGCGGTAAGTTCCTGCGCAACTGTGCTTTACGTAAGGATTTATCGTAACAGTAGATCTTTGAGAGGAGCTCTTGCAGCAGGTGGCTTTCCCACCCTCCAGCCCCCAGGGACAAGTTGTTATTCTTGTCTTTGGATAGGGGAGACCTTCCTCGGTTCTCCATTCCTTCTGTCGGCCGGGTCTCGCTGGGAGAACTGAGATGGTGCCAAGGGACTGCCCCCTTTAAGATGTCCCACATCGGGCAGAGCCGACATCGGGGGCAGTCCCCTACCACAGACTAATAGCTAGAAGATTTTTCTGTGGAATCCTAACACCTGGCAGCCTTAGTCCTATTGGTATTACCTGCTGCAAGAGCTCCTCTTGAAGATCTACTGTTATGGTACGTTCTTACATAACTGTACTTTCCACAGCGCCTCCCTCCTGTGGTGGGGAGCACATCTGGACAGCGCCTCAGTAAGTGGCACCTAGACTCTCCAAGAGTCACAGTTAACACGTAATTCTTTTGGAACTCAGAACAATCTTTCTTCTCAAACCATTCGCTCCTGCCATAAAAGGACAGACTTTTCAAGGTCGACGTCACTGCAGTGTTTTTCACAAACAAGCAAAGTAGACCAGGTCAGGAGTTCTCTGTTTACAAGCTCTATGAATCTAGACTCTCGCCTTCTCCCTGGGAGTCGGCATTTCAGCTGTTCATCTCCCAGGCAAACACAGTACTCTGGCAGATGCTTTTAGTCAAGGCCAGAGTGAGTGGATTCTGAACAGGCAAGTACTAGCCACAGTGTTCAGGCAGCTGGTCACTCCAGAAGTGAATCTGTTGCCTCTTCCCTCAACTTCCAGTTCCCTCAGTTCTGATGCAGGTCCCAGTCCTGGGATCGCTTCCCCTGGATGCCTTGATCCTGGTCTGGTTGGGGAGGTCCCTATATGCATTCCCTCCTTTTTACCCTGATTCTCAGGGCATTTCTGAAATTCAGACAATAGCCTGTATCAGTGATCCTGGTGGCTCTTCTTCTCTGTGTCCTGCAGCAGGTCCATTTGCCTGCATCTTACTCGCTCTCTGCTGACCCTTTCTCAAGACAGACTTTCTTCACCCATGGCCTGGTTCTTGAGGAGTTAGTTTCCATCCTATCAGTACTCTTAACAGGTCCTTAAGATACTGAGGATGGCTAAAAAAATGAACACTAAGAAGTCTTCTGCAGCCAAATGGCAAAGGTTTTCCCTCTGGTGCAAGAGCAAAACGGTCGAACCTCTTTCAGCTTCAGACCCTCAGCTGCTAGATTTCCTGGTACTCTTACAGGCATTTGGCTTGAAACCATCTTCCCTCAAGCTGTACCTGTTGGCAGTTTCAGCCTACCTTTCGGTGGGGAAGAAAAAATGTTTTTCCCACACTTTATTTTTTTGGGAGTAATCTTTTTTCCCCCACCGTCGCTTCTCCTTCAAGCCACCTAGTACCACCAGCGACCCCTTCCTGCAGTTCCCCCTTCAAAGCTGCCTACGTCATATTTGCAGCCTTCATTCAGGTTAGCCCGGCATATCCCTTTGCTGGAGGGTCCCCTCCTTCGAGAGGGAAGGCACCGGCCAGGGGACTCCAGCACACTATTTTCTTTTTTGCCTGGGTGCTGCTGAGGCGAACGTTACTCTGCCGGGATTGCTTGAGGGCATCGTCGGGGACGGCCACCATCATCCGGCCGATGCCAGTGCAGTTTCTGCTTTTTCTGTGGTGTTCCCTTTAGTGCGATCCCGCTGCTGTGCTCCCGGTCTCCACCGGGAGCCACTGCAGAGCGACCATGCATCCACAACCCACCCCAGGGAAGGAGAGCAGTCCCAAGGATGCTCAATCCTACCCCTTCCCCTGCCAGCGCCGGAGTCTGTTCCTGAACTCGGGTCGCCGGTGTGGTTCAAGGTGTGACGTCCAGCGCCTCAACCCTCTGCGCCACCGGGCCGGCATCCACGCTATATTTAAACAGTTTTTAAAGGCCTTTTACACCTCTACCCTCCAATCAGGGAGCCTGTTCCTCCTTGGAGCCCGAGCCTTTGTATAGTCAGGCTCATTAAACCACTCTTCCTGGTAGTCTTTTCCTCTGCCAGGAGGATTTCAGAGTTACAGGCCCTGAGCGCACTGACCTAAATTACATCATCCTTCACAACGATAATGTTGCATTCAGGACAAACAGGAAATTTCTGGTAAAGCTGGTTGTAGGAGCGTGGATATGTTGTTCATCCACATTTCTTAGCAGATCTTCTTGGCATGTCCCCCTTCCACTTTAAATCTTGCCGGAAGTCTTCAAGCTGGCTCCTTCCACCCACCTGGGTGGTATATACATCGGCTCTGCGCCATGATGCCAGATCTTTCTTTCCGCTGGAAGATACAGGTTCCCTCGTGTTACCAGCATATCATAGGCCCTGGATTCTAACCGTCAGTTTTTACCAAAAATTAAACTCGTTCAAGTTGGCGATCACGCTTTCGTCGCATCTACCATGGAGGAAAAATCTTCCCCTGATTTCGCCCCCCACAAGGCGCCCAGAAGATGTCGCGCACCCATCCTCGCCTCGCGGCGTTTACTGCCCAGGGTGTCGGCCATGACACTCGCTGTGTAGTTTTTGCCTGGCTTTCCATCCCAACTTACTGGATGACCACAAGGCATGCTTGAAGCTGGGGAGACCGGAGAAAAGGAACCCACCAGTGAAATCGAAGGAGGCAAGGTGGGCGGTTTCCACGGCTGCGGGATCCGCCAGACAGCTGGAATAGATGAAGGTGTTCGAGGAGGAAGCAGCTCTCGCTTCGACCAGTCAAAGCTTTTTTGTTCCACTGAACCTTGGCTCCACCTTTACGGGCTCCTTCAAGGAGTTGTGCCAGTCTCTCCCCACTCAGGGTGAGGTGCCCTCGGGCTCGCACTCCTCCTGTTCTCGAAAGAGAGATAATGACCCTTTGTCTTTGTCTCGGCGAAGACGTTCTTGGGACCGAAAGGTCCGAGTCCCAGGAACACGCGGTCTCTACTTCAGTCGAGATTGCATCCTCGGCCACTGGCTTCACGGATCTTCCATCTGGCCAGGGGACCAAGGAAGTGGCCGAAGAGGTCGAAATCATCTGCGACCCAATCGACCCCTTGTCGCCGGCTAAACCCGACTGCTCCTTGGAAAGGACTCCGGTCCTTGTATTTCCTGATGAGGAGACCCAGCCTGCTGGTGTCCCCATCAAGGACCCGGGTTCCGGACCCTCAGTTTTCACCGATGCCGATGTCGACTGAACGACTTCCCCGATCTCGGTCGATGTCCAGAACCCCCTCAGTCAAACGACAAAGAGCCACAAGCGCTGTAAAAAGAGGCAACACCACAGGTCTTCATCCTCCTCGGACGAGGAGAGGCTCCAGCGGAAGCTCCGTCGGCGCTGTGAAGATCTCACGTGGCAGCAGCTGATTCTGATGGGGCAGAAGCCTGCTCTGCCACCTACCCCGGCTATAACTTGCTTCCCGCCTCATAGGCTGACGCCAACCACTCCGGAACCAAAGTCACCGGTTCCTTTTGCCGTGGGGACAGCCTGTCTCCCGGTTCAGCCATCCCGGTCTCTCCACTGATTCGGGTGGAACCACCGCCTAAACAGCCTGGGGGGAAGCGCCCTTGAAAGAGGACTGACAAGACACTGGGCTTCCCCGACGTCTCTCGATAAGTCACCCTGGACTACCCTCGGCATATCGAGGGTGACTTAGGCGGTAGACCGCTCTGTCACAACTCCTTGGATTCTGATGTCACTGGCTTGCACTCACATGCCGGGGATGATGAGTCGTTGGTCGGCGCAGGAATGGAGGAAGGCCCTTTCTCCTTCCAGGGCATCCTTCGCCTCATCTCCGATTCCACTGGAATGCCCCAGGAACCCATCCAGAAAAAGGCCTCGTCCCTCTCACTGACATTCTCAAGAGAAGGGATACCCCAACTGAGGCCTTTCTAGTGGCCGAGGCCATTGTGGGCCTGACTCTTGAACTTTGGCAGCATCCTGCCTTCTGCCCAGCACCATCTGCCCGCATGGCCCGCAAGTACGAGGTGCCCATGGGGTCCTTTGCGGGGTTCACAGAGCACCCTTCGGGCGAGAGCCTGGTGACCACCTCTTTGTTCAGGTATACTGGTAGTTCGGCTGACACTGACCGACCGCTGGACAAGGAATCTAAAAATATGGACCACTCTGCCCGCAAGATCTATGCGACCTCTTCTCTGGGCCTTCTGGGGTCATTGGACGAGGTCCTCAGTCATCTCCCACTGGACATGCAGACTACGGTCAAGCACGTCCATGACCAAGGCCAGACAGCCTTGGGTATAGGACATTCTTGTGCCCACTCGTTGGCAGCTGCAGTGGCCTCTCGCTGCAGCGCTTGGCTGGGGCTTTCCTCCTTCTCGGCGGATACTCGGCATAAGCTTGCTGACGTGCCCTTTCTGGGTACCAACTTGTTCGGTCCAGAAGTGGCCGGTCACCTTCAGCGTATACAGCAGTCCAGCGCCACCTTGGATGCTACTTCTGTCAAGGTTTCTTGGGGCAAGAACCAGCAGAAGAGAAAGAAGAAGCCATTTCGGCATTCTTTCTCTGCGGTCAGGCAGCTCTCCTATCAAGGAGGTCGGCAGCAACAGCAGGCTCAAGCTTGGCACCTCCGGCCCAAGCAGGGTCCTCAACAGCCCCGTAAAGGAGGCCGAGGCACAGGTCCCACAGCCTCCTCCTCCTCCTCTAAGCTTGCTCAGTGACGGGTTGAGGGTTGCCACCCACTACGCCCGTCACACCAGCTCTGGGTCCTCCCATGGGGGGTCGGCGCCACCACTTCCTTTCTGCCTGGTCCGCTATCACTTTGGACAGGTGGGTTCTCGAAGTGGTTGGTCAGGGACTGCCTCTGGAATTCGGTCAGTACCCTCCCAGCTGAGCCCTCGCCCCTCCAGAGGAACAGATCTCTGCATGCACCCAATTGGCTCTTCGAGATGACGTGACTCATCTCCTCTACAGGGAAGCAGTAGCTCCAGTGCCGGATCCTCTGATAGACCCAGGCTTTGTTTCCAGGTACTTCCTGGTGCCCAACCGGACGGGGATTGACGCCCCATCCTAGACGATAATACCATCCCTGGAGTGAAACATGGTTCTGTTCACTAGATCTACAGGACGCGTTCTTTCACGTCCCAATCTGTCCGTCCCATCAGCAGTTCCTCCGCTTCAGGGTCGAAGGGACCCTGTACAAGTTCAGAGTCATGCCATTCGGCCTGTCATCGGCCCCTCGAGTCTTCACCAAATGCATTGCAGTGGTGGCAGCCCACCTTCAGTGTCGAGGAGTCAGAATTTACCCTTATCTCGACGTCTGGCTCTTGGCAAGTTCCTCCCTTCAGGAGATGAAGAGGTCCAGGGATCTGGCCCTCCAAACCTGCTCCCAACTCTGCCTCCTGATCAACGAGGCCAAGTCTGAACTCATGCCCTCTCAGGTGATGGGCTTCATCAGGGCAGAGCTCTACTCTTGTCAGGCCAGAGCTCGGCTCGGGGCAGACAGGGTGGAGGTTCTCTCCTTCTTTGCCCAGTCATTTCTGGTTTGGCACTTGCGCCTTGCCTGGGACTTTCTGTGCCTTCTGGGTTACTTGGCGGAGTGCACCTCAGTGGTCTGTTGGGCCCGGTGGCACATGCACCCGCTGCAGTGGGAGCTGACCGCCCAGTGGACTTAGCACTATGGTCATTTGGACCAGCTGATCACTGTAACCCAGAAGATGTGGGACGCTCTCCAGTGGTGGACCGCCCCAGACCGGTTGCAGGAAGGAATCCAGTTTGTCCAGCTCGAGTCGACGGTTGTCCTTACGACCGACGCTACTTTCATGGGCTGGGGAGCCCATATGGGGGATAACTGGGCCCACGGGTTCTGGCCCCCGAGGAGTCCCGATGCCACAGCAACCTGTTGGAGCTCAGAGCAGTCAGACTGGCGTTGTCAGCTTTTGCGCCTCGGCTCCGGGGTCAAGTGATTCAAGTCCAGACGGACAATACCATGACCGTGTATTACCTCAACAAACAGGGCGGCATGCACACTCATCTGCTGTGCAAGGAGGCGCTTCACATCTGAACCCTCATAAGCCGACTGGAGCTGGATCTCCTAGCCATCCATGTGGCAGAAGCCTCGAACCGGCTAGCGGATGCTCTGAGCTGCATAGGCCAGACATACCTCGAGTGGTCTCTCCATCCAGAGGTATCCCAGAGCCTGTTCTCCGTTTGGAGCAAACCGAAGGTGGACCTGTTTGCCTCCAGGGAGAACACCAAGCTGAGGCTGTTTCATGCCTGCCCCACTCAGCAGATGCCTTTTTGAGGCCGTGGGCCCCAGGCCTCCTCTGTGCGTTTCTTCCATTTCCCTTGATCCACAAGGTGTTACTGAAGGTGAGGAGGGACAAGGCGAAGGTGATCCTGGTAGCCCCAGATTGGCCGCGCCAGTTCTGGTACCCAGATCTCCTCAGCTTCAGCTGTAGGCCCCCTGAGTGGCTTTGTACACTCCCTGACCTGATATCTCTGAACCAGGGAAAGGTATTCCATCTGGACCTTCAAACCCAGCACCTCACAGCCTGGTACCTGAACGGCTAGAGTTCCAGGCTCTGGGTCTTTCCGGAAGATGTTTACACCGTGGTGGAGGCATCCAGAAAGGAATAGACCGTGAAATGTTATGCCTTCAAATGGAAACTTTTTTTTCCATTTGGTGTCAGAGAAAGGGTCTGGACCCCATCCTGTTCTGTGGCTAACATTCTCAACTACCTTTGGTCTCTCTCCAAAGGAGATCTACGGTCATCGACCCTTAGGGTGTACCTGGCAGCCATTTCTGTTTACCAGGCACGGGCCGATCAGCCGACATTGGTGCAGGAGACAGTGGTTGGGTGCTTTTTCAAAGGCCTGGATCACATATCCCCTCGGGTTCGTGAACCTCTACCTCCATGGGATCTGTTGCTGGTTTTGGCAAAGCTCATGGGCAAGCCATTCGAACCTGTGCACAAATGTGAGCTCTCACATTTGTCGTGGAAGACTACCTTCCTGGTGGCTATCACGTCAGCCAGAAGGACAGGGGAACTTCGGGCGCTTTCGGTGGGCTCCCCTTATCTGGTATTTCACAGGGACAAAGTTGTCCTGCACCCCCACCCAAAATTCCTTCCGAAGGTGGTTTCAGTTTCACCTTAATCAGGTGTTGACTCTGCTGGTATACTATCCTAATTACAGCTCAGACGCAGAGTACAGGCTCCATACCTTGGACCCGAGATGTGCGCTCTCTTACTACAAGGAGTGGACGGCGGAAATGCGGGGAAAGGTTCGCCAGCTTGGTCGTCCACCCACGCTGAAGCCACTTCTGCAGAGACCTGCAGCCAAATTGACCATAGCAAGATGGATTACATCATGCATAAGTCTGTGCTATGAGTTGGCGGGCAAGGAGTCTCCCAGAGGGATAAGAGGTCATTCTACCCACCATACTGCTGCTTCGGTAGCTGCTTCCAGGGACATCTCTATCCAGGAAATCTGCCGGGCTGCTACCTGGAAGTCAGCAAACACCTTCATTATCCACTACCACATCGACCTTGAGTCACGCTGGATCTCATCTGTGTCAGTCTTCACCATTCATCACTTTTGGGTAATTGGCCAGTGGTCATGACTCCACGGGAGCTTTTTTTTTTTTTTTTTTTTTTGGATGGGCGGAACCGATGTTCCATCGGGCCCCGCCTCTCTAGGTCGACGTGACCGCGAGCGCCGTGGGTTGGCCATTAGGTGCTGTCAACTCCGCCTCCCGCCAGTTCTTCGTCTCCCCACTGTCGAGGTCACCTCGTGGGAAGCTTCTAAGAGCAACTTTGAGGCCTGTTGCTCACGATTTCGCTTTTCGACTCCGAGCCATAGTTCATCACATGTTCTCCTGCCAGTTCTGATAGCTTACTCGACATCACCTGGCAAGATTGTTCCTTTATTACTGTATTTAATTTTGCAACGTCGAGTTTTGTTTTGGTGTTTCTTTTCGTAGGTCCTGTCTCGGCCAGAGGGCAAGAAATCTTCGAAGACAGGATGGCCCCCCATGATGCGGTGCCCTTGTGGCTGTAAGTTCTCCGTTACCAACCATCACGACCATTGCCTCGCGTGTCATGGCCCGCTTTACGATATGGACTCGTGCGATGCCTGCTTCTCCGTGGACCGCCATGTCATTGAACAACTTATGTGGAAAGTGGGGCGAGTTCCGCAGACTTTCAGAGGTCGGGCGCGCACTCGTCTGTCCAAGCCGCGTTCTCTCGGCCTTTCCTCCGGGTCCCTTCCCAGTTCTGTATGGACCGAGGAGGAGGGAGCCTCGACCTCTCGTTGCCTAGCCGTGGCCGAGGCTCCTGTCTTGGTGCAGGAGGCCCAGTCTGTTCCCTCCGGGGGACCGGGCGGCAGGCACCGCATTGGCAGTCGCCCTTGGCGAAGGCTCCCCGGTGTCGGACCCTCGGCTGCGGAAGGCCTGGGTCAAGCGCCCGTTCACCGCCCTTTAGTGCGTAGGCCCTGATAGGCGCTGTCCAGCGCCGGTCTGCTCGCTGAGCGCCATGGCTACTGTCGGCGCCGGTTGTGGAGCTTGATGGTGCTAGCAGTGCCGTGGGAGGTTCTACGGTGCCGTCTGGCTTTTTCTCGCACCGAGGTTGGGCACGGTGCTGTGGGGGTTTCAGATCCCTGCACCGAGAGTGCTTTTGGATCTGTTTGTGCTGTCTCTGTCCTCTGCATCGCTTTCTGCGCTGTGGGGCGGGACAGCACCGTGAGGGTCTGTGGCCTCGGTGCCAAGAGTGCTGTCCTCAGCGTGGTTTCTGTCCTCAGCACTGTTCGTGGCACCATGGGGCTGGACGGGGCCTGTCAGGCTCTGGCTCTGAGACTGCTGCACTGGTTGGAGCTGTGTCCTCTTCTGCCACCGTTCACGGTGTTGTGGAGGATGCTGGTACCGATTCGGGTGCGGACTCTGCTTCTGGTACCCTGTTTGGTTGGGATGGTAGCAGGCGCCCAGCAACTGTTTGGCACAGGGCTTCGGTTTCCACCTCTTCGGAAGAGGAGGAGGAGTCTGACTCTTGAGTCAGACAGGCAGTCTGACTCTTTGGAGTTAGATGCTGGTGTAGGCACCCTTGTTTTGTCCGCAACAGACCGGAGTCAGCCCCCCTCTGAGGAGCGGACAGTGACTGCCGGGGCTGGGGTCAGGGGTTCTGACCAACAGGCGGTGCAGGCCACCATTGCACTGCATCCCGGTCTCTGTGGGTTCTCTGACCCCTCAGCAGTGGTACCCCCTCGGGTGGTGTGCCAAGCTCGCCCAACTTTGGGGCCGATCAGAGCACCCACGGAAGGGGAGTGTGTTGCTCCCTGTTTAGCTCTTTCGAGGGGCCGACCAGGGCTGGCTGTCTCGAGGAGGAGGGCGCGCTCGGATTTAGATTGGTTGAGGGGCATGGGGTCTGTGCATCGACCTTTTTCTGGAACCCACCCTGGTTCTGGTAGAAGCCGTAGCGCGGGTCTCTGCTCTTCCCTCTTGGTTTCCTTGAGAGGGCCCCATTCTTTGGAGGTAGGGGACTGTCCTTCTGGACCCACTGGGGGTTCTTCAGGGTGCAGCCAATGTAGTTCCGATATGGTTGTTCGGCTGTGGAGTCTTCCAGAGCACATCCATCTTCTGGGGCTCCTGGTGTGCTCCTAGCCCAGGCTGAGGTCAGTTGATTTCTCTTGTCAGCTCTGTCCCTATCCCTCTGCCACGTTCTCCTGCGCTCCCAGGCATCCTTGGTCCTAGCGGACCTCGATTCTTGGAGCAGTTCAGGGCCGTGGCTGCTCATTTCTCTGCTTTTTTTTTTTCCATTTACATTTTTTCCTCCTTCCTGGAGCTGCCCGCCGCCTTATCCATCTGCCCGGTCACGGGCCGCCCGGCTCTGCTTCAAATCGGCCGCTGCCCTGACTACCCCGTGGCTACCCCGCGGTGGGGCCCGCGACACGGGCCCCATATGCCGCTGGGCACTGTAATTAGGTCAGGGACCCGCCTGGAAGCACATTGAAGCCGTGAAGCAGTCATCCCGTGACGGCGGCGGCTCCTCCTCATTTTCGTCTTTCCCTGGGAGGCGGGTCGCGAATGACGCCAGCGCCCCCCCCGCCTCCAATCACACTGAATGTCGGCTGCGTGGAACTCCTGGTCTCCACCAGGGGTCCCCACCGCGCCGAACACTACCCACACCCTCCCCCCGGAGTAGGAGAGCTGCCCATAGGACGCTCTCAGTTCCCTGCTTATGTCAGGGCCATGGACAAACAGATGTTTCAACCTACCCTTCGAGCAGCCATCCTCTGAGCATTTGAGGTCCTCTGACTCCTCATCCCCTTCTGGGGGCTAGGAGCCATCTGTTCACATCTCCCCAGCTGCTGATTTTGCAGAGTATCAGCGATTCCTCATGAAGATGTTGGAGGACCTGCACATCACCCCTCCCACTCAGCAATCCAGAGCACTCGACGCACGCCGTTCTCGGTGTTTTCAGTGAGGACACCCTTGTGGTGCCCACCTGGCCTGCCCCCTTTCGGGAGGCATCGTTGCCTTCTTGGTAGAGGTCCATCTCTTGAGTTCCTGCCCCTAGGGATCTCTGTCAGCGGTATTGCCCCCAGTCTTCAGATTCCATGCCTCATCCTCAGTCAGGATTAACGAACTGGACACTCCTGATGGGCTTCGAGCCCTCCACCGTGACCGGCCCCCAGACCAAGGTTCCTTGGATTTTGACTTCTGGGGGAGGAGGACATTCTACTCTGCACGGTTGCTGCTTTCTATTGCCGCACATCAGGCTCACTACGCATCCTGTGATAGGTTCCTGTGGTCCAGGCTGGGTTAGCTCTTAGCCTCATTGCCTGACACGGAGCAAACTAGACAAGCCATTGCACTCTCTGCATGTGGCCTGGAGCTAGCAAGGCACCAACCAAGGGCATAGTACGATGTCAGTGAGGTAGCTAACAGGGTCGTAGGGACAGCGATCTGCACTAGGTGGATGGCATGGCTGCCTCTTTCCCAGTTGTTATCCTTGGCCCGGCGTAGGATGATTAACTCCGCTCACCAGAGAACCTATCTCTTCTCTCGTCGAGTGAGATGGCGTCTGTCGGGGCCACTTCCTTCCCCCTTCGGGGATCCCTGTCTCATTCTCCCCACTCGCGGGCCTCTGCAGGCCCAAAAGGTTCTCCCTCTTTGTGTGTCACCCACTGAGAGCTAAGGGACTCTGTCCCTTTGAAAAACCCCTTCGGGTGGGGGGGCTCAGCATTCACCCAAAGTTGATGAATGGTGAAGATTGTCACAGATAAGATATGAAAATTACATTCCTATCGTAATTATGAGCTTTCTGTGTATCTTCACCATTCACCACAATCCCACCCGCCATCCCCCTGGGGCCTCAGTCGCTGGGTCCCTCCCTCTCTTTGTGCTTTCTCACCCCCTTACTTTCTGTTAGTTAAGGGCGGGGTAAGGTGGGGACACATAGGGGGATAGTGTTTTAGAGGGAGTGGTCAGGATGGGGGGCACTCCTTCACCAGTACTTTGGCTCCACCCCGTGAGGTGGGAGTTGGTAGCTGCCCTCTCTTCTCTCCACTTCCTTGTCCCATCAATCTTTAGTCCCCTTGTCCTGTGGACATATCCTTAATTTCCTCAAGAAACCAAAATTTCTTACACCAAATTTTTTTTTTTTTTTTTTAACCTGAGAGGGGGAAGAATAACCCTGTGTCCTGTTTTTCTTCCAGAATAGCCGTTTTCTGCTTTTGGCGTTATTGCCAGTGATTCTGTGCCTTGAATCCCGACAGTGAGCCTTTTGGCTACTCCTTGCAGTTCCTATACAATCTGGAGACAAGTCAACATTCAGGGTTCCAGGGTATGATTGTTAACCTCTCCCCTCCCCCCAAGCTTATGTTGAATCCTTCCTCTCTCCTTTTTCTTATCTCCAGAGATTGGGACCCCAACCCAATCCCCTTAGTCTTCCTTCTCCTTCCGTCTTCTCAGTTGTTTGTTTCTCCTTTTGGTTTATGTATCTTTTCCTTTGTCTGTCCCTTGGACTGTCTTGTCCCACCCTTTTTCCTCACCTCTCCGGCGACTCAGAACTGGCGGGAGGGCAAATCGACAGCACCTAACGGCCAACCAGCGAGCACTCGCAGTGTATCAAGCCATGAGGTGGCGTCGAGTGCGTTAGCTCCACCCATTCAAAAGCTCTATCGGGTCATGACCGGCCGTAACCCAAAGGCGATGAATGGTAAAGATGCATAGAAAGATCATAATTACCGTAGGTACATAATTTTCATTTTTCGGGCCTCTGTTCTCCAAGCTTTATTTCCTAAGTAGAGGGTGTGCGCCTTGCCACCCTCCTCTCGGAGAACTGCTTGGAGTTTGCCAAGAAGTGTGGATGAACAACATATCCACGCTCCTTGAAGAACAGGTTACTCACCTGTAACAGTAGTTCTAGGAGTGGTATATGTTGTTCACACACACACACACCTAATCTCCCTGGCTTCAAGCGCACAACCTTGCTTCCAGCGGGCTAAGATCTGGCCTCATGGGCTGGAGCCGAGGTATATACCACCCTGGTGGGTGGGAAGAGCCAGCTTGAAGACGAAGACTTCCTGCAAGATTTAAAGTGGAAGGGGACATGCCAAGAAGATCTGCCAAGAAGTGTGGATGAACAACATATACCAGTCTTAGAACTACAGTTATAGGTGAGTAACCTGTTCTTTCAGAGTTCCACTTAAACCTGTCCATTACTCTGCCGGTCTTCTTTACTGAGAAATCCACTCCTAGCAAGCAAGAGCTCAACAGCTTGGATGTCAAAAGAGCCATTTTTTACTACCTAGGGCATTCTAGACAGCCCAGAGGCTCTTCCACTCAGTTGTTCCTCACCTGTGGGGATGTAGGCAGAGGAAGACTAGCTACCAAGAAATATATTTCTAGGGACATGGATATGTTGTTCATCCACACTCATTGGCAGGTATCCTTGCCGCTTTAAATCTTGCCGGAAGGTCTTCAAGCTTGCTCCTCCCACCCACCCGGGTGGTATAACTCTCGGCTCCGCCCCATGGCGTAGATCTTCCTTACGCTTGGAAAGCTCAGGTTCCCTCCTTAACGCTCTGCGTTTGAGACTGGTTCCTGTTCTCCGTTTGATTTAAAAAATAAATTTTGCAAAAGACTTCGAGTCTTCTTCATCCCGCGCCATGCGATGGACAAATCGACTCCGGATTGGAGATGCCCATGCGGGCAGAAGATGTCTCGACGGATCCACACTCCACGTGTGTCTACTGCTTAGGCCTTGAGCACGACCCGCGGGCTTGCGACCTGTGCTCATCTTTCTCGGCCTCGTCCTCGAGAACCGTGCTGCCCGATTGCAGCTGGGCGTCCGAGCGTTTTCCTCCGGTGAAGTCAAGGAGGCCCGGTTGGCGGTGTCAGCGGCGGCGCTTCGGCGGATCAGCTCGGCCGGATGGTAAGCCCTCGAAGAGGAGGAAGGCTGGGTCGTATCTTCCTCGGCGGCATTATCCCGCTCTCTGGGCTCTTCTTACGGCTTCTTTTAGGAGCTTTGTCTGTCCTCTCCACCAAAGGAGAAGGGCCTACGTTAGGGGACCTTATTCTCGGTCCAAAAGAGGGACAAGGTAAGTCCCTCCGTCGCGCTCTTGGGAGCGGGAAAGGTCCTCTCCCGGGCGTCGACCGTCGGCTTCGAGTCGACCGCTCGGCTTCGCCACTGGCCTCACGGTGTCCCGTCAGGTCAGTTGACCGAGACTCCCACCGATGAAGTCGAGATTTTCTCGACCCATTGACGGGCTGTCGCCTTTAGCAGCCGAGATTCCCTCTCCGGTTCCCCGGGAGGAGTTGAGGATCCGTGGGCTCGCCTGTGCCTCCGGTTCCGGGCCCTCGGATGCACCTTCCGAGCGAAGGAGTGCGGTTCGGCCGACACCTCCCGCACCGACCTCGGAAATTCCGAGACTCTCGGTCTCGGTCTCGGCACCCTTGATGGCGAGCGTCGCCCTGTCCTCGTCCCCTCCTCCTCCTCGGATGAGGGAAGCTTGCGTAAATTCGTCGTGAGCGAGACCTTATGTTGCAACAGCTTCTCCTGGCCGGAATAAGCCGACCCGGCCCTTCCCGGCCATTAAGTAACTGTCACGGGAACGGCCGACACAACCCTCGACTTATCCGAGGAGCCTATACCAGGCCGGTTGTTCGGCCAAAACCAGCTGCTCCACCGATTCCGTGGAACCTCCGCCTCCACAGCCACCAATTGGGGCTCCGGCCAAGGATTCTCGGTCGGCTAAGGGTCTACCCCATCGGCTGTCAGTTACCCTCACCCGATCGACCTCGGCAGGTGAAGGTGGCTCAGGCCAGAGGCAGCTCTTGAGGACTCTTCCGAGTCCGAAGATGATTCCTCCTTTTCTCCAAGCGACTGGACTTGGAGTCTTCAGGAGGTCAGTCAATGGACGATAGCCCGTCTGTCCTTCCTAGGACTGCTTCGCTCATCTCGAGTCACCGGATGGAGCTCGAACCCGTTCCAAGCGGGCCAGGTATCCCTCACGGAGATTCTGGACCGAGGGATTCTCCGGCGAGGCCTTTCCGGTGGCCAAGGCCATAGTGGGTCCGGCACTGGAGCTTTGGCGGCGCCTGCTTCCTGCCCTGCGCCTTCGGCCAGGATGGCCAGAAGTATCGGTCCCTACTGGTTCCTTGTCCGGTTTTTGAACACCCCTCTGCTGAGGGTTGGTTACCGACAGCTTTTCGCTAGCGCGGCAACGCCAGGGATGTGGACAAACCTCCTGACAAGAGTCCAAGAAATTGGACTATGTCGGGCGAAAAGTCTCACGCTTGCGTCCTCTCTCGCCTCGTCAGGCCAGTTCCGGCCGTCCTCATGGCACATTTTTCTCATGCCCTGTTGGGCTCCCTGGATGAGGTCATCCCTCATCTTCCCCCGATCTGCAGACTACGGTTAAGCAGGTGCGGAGACAGGGCAGTGGCCAAACAGCAGCTCCAGACTGCTTTGGATATAGGGACTCATGTGCCAGATCGGTGGCGGCCGCAGTGGCTATGCGTCGGCGGGCTTGGCTGAGGATATCCACCTTTACTTCGGATACCCAGCACAAGTTGGCGGATGTTCCCTTTTTGGGGACTGACCTCTTCGGCCCTGGGGTGGAAGGTCACCTGCAGAGGATCGAGAAGTCCAATGCCACCTTGGACTCGGTCTCTTCCGCTCAGAAGGACAAAGGCCGCAATCCACAGCCTAAGCCCTTTCGTCCTTCTGTGCCCCCGGCCCGCCCGGCCCAGCAACGTCAGGGCCAGCAGGCTCGGCCTTGGCATCCCAAACCCAAGACGCCGGCTTCCTCTAACAGGAGGCAGGGAGGAAAAGGCCCAGGAGGTCCCTCGGCCGGTCCCTCCTCCAAGCCTGCCCAGTGACGGGCTGAGGGGTGTCGCCCCCATTCCCGTCACCTTACCCCTGGGTCCCCCCGTGTGGGGACGGCCCGGCACTTCCATTCCGCCTGGTCCGCTGTTTCCACGGACAGGTGGGTCTTGAGGTGGTGGGAAGAGGCCTGCCTCTGGAATTGAGCACCACCCTTCAGGCCGTCGCCCCTCGGGGGGCTTCGGGATCCCCAGCCTCACTGGCGGCTCGTCGAGCCGACATCGCTCTCCTCCTCCAGAAGGAGGTGATAAGAGAGGTGGTGGACCCTCCTTCAGACCCAGGGTTTGTGTCCAGGTACTTCCTGGTTCCGAAACGGACGGGGGGCTGGTGCCCCATTCTCGACCTACACGACCTAAACAAGTTCCTAAGGTCTCGAACCTTCAGGATGGTCACTCTGGCTCAGATAATACCATCCTTGGAAGCGTGTGGTTCTGCTCTCTGACTTGCAGGGACGCTGTTTTTCACGTCCCTATCCGTCCGTCTCACCAGAGATTCCTTCGCTTCGGAGAGAAGGATCCTCTTCGAGTTCCAAGCCATGCCCTTCGGCTTGTCTCCAGCTCCCAGGGTCTTCACCAAATGCATGGCAGTGGTGACAGCATTCCCTGGGCGCCGAGGGGTCCGGTGACCTTCCACTGGACGACTGGCTGATAGCAGCTCCTCCAGGAAGGAGGCAGAGTGGTCCAGAAATCTGGCCTCCAGGTCTGTTCTCAACTGGGCCTCCTTATCAACGAGGCCAGTCGGAACTCGAGCGAAGCAGGTGATTCTATTCATCGGGCGCAGCTCGACTCTCTTCGAGCCAGAGCGCTCCCGGCGGACAGGGCCGAGGTTCTTCCTCCTTTGCCCGATCATTTCTGGTTGGGCAATTGCGCCTGCCGGGACTTCCTCCCTCCTGGGTCTCATGGCGGCCTGCACCGCGTGGTCCGTTGGGCCCGCTGGAACATGCGTCCCCTTCAGTGGGACTGGCCAGCCAGTGGTCACAACGCCGTGATCCTTTGGACCAGCTTTGTCGGTGACATAGGGGATGTGGAACGCCTCCAGTGGTGGACCGCTCCAGATCATTTGCAGGAGGGCATCCTGCTCAGTCTCGCCGAGCCGACGTCTCTCCATCGACCATGCCCTCTGATGGGTTGGGGTGCCCATCTGGGGAACACTCGGCTCATGGCCTCTGGTCCCAGCGGAGTCCCTGGCTGCCATCAACCTGCTGGAGCTCCCGAGCGGTCCGCCTAGCTCTCACCGCCTTTGCTCCGCTCCTCCGGGGTCAAGTGGTCCGAGTCCAGACGGACAATACCACGACCATGTACTATCTAAACCGCCAGGGCGGACGCGCCCATGCTTCTATGCAAGGAAGCTCTCGCATTTGGTCACTGCGCAGCCTGGAGGCGGATCTCCAGCCATTCACGTGGCAGGAGCCTCCAACACCCTGGCCGATGCCCTGAGCCGGATAGGGGCTGCATCCCACAGTGGTCTCTCCTGCCGGAGGTAGTACAGCATCTGTTCTCCCATTGGGCACACCTCAGGTGGACCTGTTTGCCTCCAGGAGAACGCTAAGCTGAGCCTGTTCCATGCCCGCCTCAGCAGGGCTCGCTGCAGGGGATGCCTCTCGAGGCAGTGGACCCCGGCCTCTTACGCCTTTCCCCATTTCCTTGATCCACAAGGTGCTTCTCTCAAGGCGAGGGGACAAGGCGCAGGTGATTCTGATAGCCCCAGACTGGCCTCGCCAGTTCTGGTACCCAGATCTCCTCAGTCTCAGCTCCAGGACTCATGGCAGCTTCCAGCTCGCCCGACCTGCTCTCAGTCAATCAGGGAAGGTGTTCCATCCGGACCTTCAATCCCTGCACCTGCGGCCTGGTTCCTGAGCGCTAGAGTTCCAGGCCTTGGGTCTTTCCGACGAGGTCCTCAATGTAGTTGAGGCGCCCTAGAAGGAACACCAGAAAATGTTATGCCTTCAAATGGAAAAGGTTTTCCATTTGTGTCAGGCAAGGGCTTGACCCTTCCTCCTGTTCCTTGGCAAGCATCTTGGACTATTTATGGTCCCTTTCTAGTCAAGGGCTTAGATCGACGACCCTAAGGGTGCACCTGGAGCCATCTCTGCTTACAGTGGCGGGCCGGGAAGCAGTCGGTGGGCGCAGGAGAAGGTGGTCTGCGCTAAAGGCCTTGATCACATTTCCTCCAGTGCGGGAACCCCCACCTCGTGGGATCTACTGCTGGTACTGGCAAAGCTCATAAGCGTTTATTCAACCTATGCACAGGTGTGCTCTCTCTCACCTGTCGTGGAAGACCGCTTGGTGGCTGTCACGCCAGCCAGAAGGATGGGAGAGCTCCAGGCGCTCCATCGAGTCTCCTACCTGGTCTTCCACAGGGACAAGGTTGTCCTGCGCCCCCACCTGAAATTCCTTCCGAAGGTGGTGTCGGAGTTTCACCTTAACCAGGTGTTGACTCTGCGGTGTTCTACCCCAATCACACCTCGGAGACCAGATATAGGCTCCATACTCTGGACCCTAGGCTCGCTTATTAAAGGGCGCCACGGCTACAGGGGGAAGTCGGGAGAGGTTCGCCAGCTGTTTGTCACTCTACGCTTGAAGTCAGCATCTGGCAGACCTGCAGCCAAGCGTGATCACAAGCAGGTGGGTAACCTCCTGCATAGATCTCAGATATAAGTTGGCGGGCATGGAGCCTCCCAGAGGGATAAGAGCTCATTCTACCCGCCATACTGCTGCAACGGTGGCTGCTTCCAGGGACGTCCCTATCCAGGAAATCTGCAGGGCTGCTACCTGGAAGTCAACAAACACCTTTATTTCCCATTACCACATCGACCTTGAGTCACGCCGGGATGCTGGTTTTGGGGCCTCGGTTCTCCAGTCTCTCTTTCCCAAGTAAGTATTGGGGTGTGCGCCTGCCTCCTCCTCCCGGAGAACTGCTAGGAGTCTGCCAATGAGTGTGGATGAACAAAATATCCATGTCCTAGAAATACAGGTTACTCACCTGTAACAGGAGTTCTAGGAATGGTATATGTTGTTCATCCACATTCCTGACCTCCCGGCTTGACGCACAACCTGAGCTTCCAGCGGCCAGATCTGGCGCTGCGGGCGGAGCCGAGTTATACCACCCGGTGGGTGGGAGGAGCAAGCTTGAAGACCTTCCGGCCAGATTTAAAGCGGCAAGGATACCTGCCAATGAGTGTGGATGAACAACATATACCATTCCTAGAACTCCTGTTACAGGTGAGTAACCTGTATTTCCCGTTGGTTGGTCTCTTGCATCAGATTCTGCTATGAGAAAGTTGGTCACTAACCTCCAGTGGGGCTCAGTGCCCACTCCACCAGGGGCACTGCAGCTTGTTTGCAGCAGTAAGGGACATTCTCGTGGATGTCAGCAAAGCAGCTACCTGGAAATCTGGATACACCTTTAGAAACACTTCAGTTCGGATGTGCACACCAGATCTGATACCAAATTTGGCAGGGCGGTTCTACAGATCCTCTTTCCTAAGGAGGTTCTCTGCCCACCTCCCTCTCGGTATTGCTTGGTAGTCTGTTAAAGTTACTGGTGCTAAAGGACTTCTGGGGCAAGAAGAAAAAAATTACCCACCGCAGTAATCCTCTTTCTTCCAAGGGGTCCTTTAGAAACACAGAAACATAGACTTTGACAGCAGATGAAGACCACTTGGCCCGCGTAGTCTGCCCATTTCTCTGCTTACAGGATAAGCTGCAGATCCTAGTTAACCAACAGCCTATTTCTTCCTAACCCCCACAAGAATTGCCTTATGTCTGTCCCATGCATTCTTGAATTATCCCACAGTTTTAGACCCCACAACCTCCTCAGGAAAGCTGTTCCATGCGTCTACCACCCTGTCTATGAAAAATACTTCCTCACATTGTCCCTAGAGCCATTCTCCTCTATCTTCAAATTGTAGCCTCCTTAATCTTACTTCGAGAAACAGCTCTTGCAGCAGGTTACACCATTAGGACTAAAGCCGGCAGGCACCAGGACCCCACAGAAATTTTCTAGCTAGCAGTATTCAGCGGGGACTGCCTCCGTTGGTCCCGCCCTCGACGTCAGGCATACTACATAAGGAGGCAGTCCCCCAGAATCCCCAGTTCTTTTCCCGCCGTTGACTCGCCAGCATTGGCCTCTTGGTGTCTACCTAGTGCACGACGACTTAGAACTTCAAGTGTTTTCTACAAAACTAATGTTCTCTCCAACTACTTCATCTGAGGACACCTTTCAAAGTGTGCCTGTGGAAAACAGATCCCATTCAAGGATCCTCATTCTTCCTGTGTGTGGTGCTTAGGCCAGGACCACAACACCAGAGCCTGCACCTTTTGCCAGGGGTTCAACAGCCGCACCAGGATCCGCTGTCAGAAGGCACTTCAGGCTTACCTGTTAGAAGAGAAACTTGACAGGACAAAGAACCTTTCTCCAGGGGTGATTCTTCTTCCAAGACCCATAAACACGGGAGAAAGCAAGGTCCAGATCCCGAACTGGGCTCAGGCTCCACCTGATCAGACCCGCTCCCTCCAGGGCTCTTCTCAGCCCCCGGTCAAAGTCTGGGCTACAGGCGGTTCTTGGACCAGGCCTTCGCTTCCTCCACTCCCTCCGGGCCTCTTCCAAGTCTTGAGCGCACAAGTCTTCCTCATCTGCCTGACGCCGGGACCCTGACTCCAGAACGGTCTCTCAGCCTCCCAGGGGTCCAGATCCACCACCCAGGAAGACGGAAGACCTGACTTCCTAAAGCGGACGATGGACCTGGGCCAGACAGCCTTGGTACCCCATGTTGCTGTCCCTAGCAGTCCATCTTCCCTGTCTCTTTCCAGGAATTACAACCTGGTAACCTCCTCTCAGGGGAGAATTTGGTACCCCAATCTTCAGTCTTTCAATCTCAAGGCATGGTTCTTGAAGAGTTAAGAGTATGCAGATTTGCATGTGTTTTAGGGGGTTCTGGATATCCTCAAAGCCTCTCGAAAGCCCGCCACTAGAAAGACCTGTAACTCCAAATGGAAGAGAGGCAGCATTTGGTTTTCCAAGCAGCATCTTTCCCCAGACACTGCTGAATTGCCTACTGTTCTGGATTATATGGTCCATCTTAATGGCCTAGGCCTCAGAGCAGCTAATCTCAAGGTGCACTTGTCAGCTGTCTCTGTTTTTCTGTCAGTGGGGAAGTCTTCCTCACTATCATCTCATCCTGTGTTCTGTAAATTTTTCAAGGGATTGCTTCATACCAATCCTCCATTTAGAGACCCTGCCCCTGCCTGGGATTTAAATGTTTGCATTGCTCAATTGATGTAACCTCCCTTTGAGCCTATGTCCTCAGTAGAACTTAAGTACTTGACTTGGAAAACTGTGTTTTTAGTAGTCATTATCTCTGTCAGACGTATCAGTGAACTGCAAGCCCTGTCAGTGGAACCTGATTTTATCTCATTTTATCGGGATAAGGCGATCTTAGAACCAATAGAAGGTTCTTGCCCAAAGTGGTTTGATTTCCACCTGAATCAGTCCATGTCTGTTCTGTTTTCTTCACTGACCATTCCTCTTCAGGAGAGAGGAGGCTACACAGTTTAGATGTTAAAAGGGCCCTTAGCTACTATATAGAGATTACCAAGGGTCACAGGTTTGATTCCCTCCAGTTGTTCCTCACTTATGGAGAAGTCGGAAAGGTCAAACCTGCCACCAAGAAAACTATTGCCAGGTGGATTGTGTCTTGTATACAATTCTGCTGTGAGAAACTAGGAAAAATTCCACCTCGGGCCTGAGGGCTCACTCCACCAGAGGTACAGCTGCTTCCTGGCTGCTGCCAGGATATTCTCTCTTAGAAATTTGTCAGCAGCCACCTGAAAACAGTCCATACCTTTACCAAGCATTACTCTCTGGATATCCAGGCTAGGAGTGATGCTCGGTTTGGCACAGCAGTACTTCAGAGCCTATTCCCAAAGTAGGTTCTGTCCCTCCTCCATGGAGGTACTGCTTGGTAGTCTGCAGTAGTCAGAATACAGCAAGATTTCATGTTGTTTGAAAACAAAAATTACTCACTTTAGTAATTATGTTTCTTCTAATGGAGTCTTGCTGTGTTCTTACCTCCCTCCCTGCCTTCCCTCTCAGAACCTGTTTTTGGGAAGTGGGTGGGCAGGTGCAGTGTTGCATCTCGGGGTGCTCCTTTTACACCCTCCTCTTTTTGTTTGGGTGTTTGTTTTGTTGTTATTCTCATTTGGATTGGTTTTTGGTTTCCTGACTTGTCTTCCTTTGGGAATCCAAAACTTTTTGTTGCCAGTTGGCTAGTAAACATTTTACAATTTCCACATAGGACAGTTAGTGAGTTTTTGCTCGTAAAAATCTGACAGTTGGATTTCAAAGGGCTCCAGACAGAGACCTCAACCGAGCTCGAGCTCAGCATTCTAACCTTTGCATAAAAAGTTACCCCTTTGTTCTCCGGGGCAGTTTAAAGGATGGGGCTAACTGCAATAGTCAGAATACAGCAAGATTCCATTAGAAGAAACATAATTACTAAGGTGAGTGATTTTTTTTTTCTTCTTTCTGGTTCCCAAGAAACGGACCTCCGTCCGATACTGGACCTCAGCGAGTCGGTCCTGTACAAACGCTTCTGCATGGTGACCCTCCCAGGTCTGATTCTCATGCTCAAGCAGGGCACCTGTCTAGCGTCCTTGGACATGCAGAATGCTTACCTTCATATACCCATTGCTCAGGCGCACAGGGGTTTCTGCTTCAAGTTTCAGGGCCACCATTATCGGTTCCGAGCCCTCCCCTTCTGACTGTCATTGGCACCTCAGGTATTCACGAAGTGCATGACTGTCGTAGCAGCGACTGTTGAGGAGACAAGGCCACTACGTGTTCCCCTACCTGGACAACTGGCTTCTCATGGTGCCCTCTCGAGAGGCCTTGATGTCTGCCATTCATTATACTCAGTCTCTGTTCGAGACTTTGGGCATCATTATAAATCAAGAGAAGTCACACCTGGTTCTGTCACAGACTCTGCAGTTCATAGGCGCAGTTCTGGACACCATCCAGGGGAAAGCTTTTCTTCACCAGGACAGAGGACTCAGACTCATCAGGGACATTTTGGCGAAGAAGACCGTTCCTGCCAGATTGGTCCTTTGCCTGCTCGGATACATGGCTGCGGCCATTGCAACAGTCCCGCCCGCTCGTCTCCACATGCAGGTGACCCAGTGGGATCAAAAGCAAGACCATCTGCAGCTCCCAATCCGGATCACGAAAGCAATAATCCGGGATTGGCAATGGTGGCTTGATCCGAAGAATCTTATCGGCAGGAGTCCCCTTCATTGCGCCGTCTCCGATTTTGAAACTCTCCACAGACACTTCAGAGCTCGGATGGGATGCACACCTCGACGGTGTCCGGTCTCAGGGCTTGTGGACAGCCCAAAGTCTCATCTCCACATAAATATCCTGGAAATAAGAGAAGTTCTTTACGCCCCTGCAGGAATTCCAGTCAGAGATTACACCGGGTACTCTTCTGTTACAAACAGACAATTCTGCGGTGTTGTATTACCTCAACAGACAAGGAGGTACCCACTCCTACCCTCTTTGCAGGGAGGCCATGAGGGTGTGGGCTTGGGTTTTGCAACACGGTGCAAACCTCATTGCTGCACATGTCCCAGGAGTGGACAGCATCATCGCAGACGGCCAGAGTCCACGAGTGGGAACTACTCCAGGAGGTAGTAGAGGATCTGTTTCGCAGATGAGATACACCAGAGTTGGACCTTTTCGCATCCCCATCCAACGCAAAACTGCCCAATTTTTGCTCGCTAGATCCAGGGCCTGGTGTTTTCTGGTGAGACGTGTTGTCCCTCTCCTGGGTGGGCAGATTCCTCTCTGCTTTCCCTCCCTTTCCGTTGATCCAGAGGGTCCTTCTGAAACTTCGCAGAGAGCATGCTATGCTGATACTTATAGCGCCGTTCTGGCCCAGGCAGATCTGGTTCCCTCTACTACATCAGCTATCCCAAGAACCTCTGGTGCGTCTGCCAATCGGCTCTCACTTGTTGTCTCAGGAGGAGGGCTCCTTGGTCCATCCAGACCTATGTTCGCTGAGCCTGCACGCTTGGCTCCTAGGGACATAGCCGTTTTGCGACACGGGGTCTCGCAAGAAGTAGCTGACGTTCTGGTGGCAGCGAGTAAATTAGCCACTCATGCTACTGCGTCATGAAATGGCGCAGTTTTTACCTATGGGCTCAAGCGCGAGGGATTTCGCCTCTAGACTGTCCAGAAGAGTCAGTCTTGGACTACCTCCTGTCTCTCTTTCAGACAGGCTTGGCCTGCTCCTCGATTAAAGTACACCTCTGTACCATCTTGGCCTATCACACTCCTATAGGCCAACGCACCATATCTCAGTTGGACACGGCACAAGCCTTCCTGAGAGGTGTTCTCCACCTTAGACCTCCAATTAAGGATCCGATTCTGCCATGGGATCTACCCTTTGTCCTGGAGCAGCTGACGCTGCCACCCTTTGAGCCAGCCGCAGATTGCGAGCTACGTCTTCTTACTTGGAAGACGTTGTTTTTAGTTGCCGTTACATCGGCCAGAGGAATTTCTGAACTTCATGCACTCGTGTGCAAAGTGCCTTATTTGGTTTTTCACCAAGACAGGGTATCCGTACAGACTGATCCTAAGTTTCTGCCTAAGGTGGTCTCCACTCTCACCCTTAATCAGGACATCGATCTACCATTATACTTCCCCAAGTATTCTAATCAAGGAGAGGCCCTGTTGTACACCTTAGATGTGCATGGTTGTTTCCAGTACTACCTGACCAGAACCAAACACCACCGAAAATCGGACCAGCTTTTTGTCTCCTTTGCCCACAGGATGATGGGTGCTCTTGTTTCCAAGCAGTCCCTGTCCAGGTGGCTTATTCACTGCATCACATTCCATTACCAGAAGTGCAACAAACCCTTACCGAGCGGTCAAGGGTCATTCCACAAGGGGTGGCTACCTCCTTTGCTTCCCTGAAGAATGTGTCCACCTCGGCCATCTACGCTGCAGCTACTTGGAGCTCTGTGCACACTTTCATCAGGCATTATAGCATGGATATTGCATCGAGGCAAAGAGCAGGTTTTGGTCTAGCAGTCCTTCAAGGACTTCTGTCCTAGGTTCAGGTTCTATTAAGCATTTCTACCTTCCCTCCTCCCAATGGTGCGAGATTTCCATTATTGCTTGGGAATCAGTCCTAATGGTGTAACCTGCTGCAAGAGCTGTTTCTCGAAGTAAGATAGTACAGTTACGTAAGAACTTACTGTAACAGTAGATCTTCGAGAACAGCTCTTGCAGCAAGTACTTTCCTTCCCACCATCCCCGCTGGAGGTAGAGTCTCATTACAACATCCTTCTCCTAGTATCAGGTGTTCTCAGCATCTCTGATTGCCATTTGATGGCAGATCCTCAGTCTTCTCTTCTGATGTCATCCAGCGGCCGGGAGTCTCCGGTGGGAGAACTGGGGATTCTGGGGGACCGCCTCCTTATGTACTGTGCCTGACGGGGGCAGGACTGACGTCGGAGCGGTTCCCGCTGAATACTGCTAGCTAGAAAATTTCCGTGGGGTCCTTGCGCCTGCTGGCTTCAGTCCAGATGGTGTAACCTGCTGCAAGAGCTGTTCTTGAAGATCTACTGTTACGGTGAGATCTTCCTGGACATAAGTCTCCACCACTTATTCACACTAATGGGATAGCACCGGAGGCACTAGGACCCAGCGGGAACAAACTTTTTGCTGGAGGGCCGGCGCCAGAGATGGAGCCACGAGGAGCTGCCCGCGAGCCTCAGCTTGTGCAGTAATGACTATCTTGGCGTCGACCCTCCAACTGCCTCAGTTCCTTTTTTCCTGCAGTCGAGTGCTCTTCAGTGACGCCGACGCTCGCCCCCCTGGAGTCAAACTTCAAACTAGCAGCATAGTTTTCAGTTTTTGTAGTCTTGTGGTAATATCTCGAATAAGTATCGTTTAGGTTTATTCTTATTTACAAAGAAGTCTTGGCCTACGTTGACGGAGTCGACCATGAGCGGGTCGGGTGACTGTAGGGAGACTTCGTATGAAAGCTGTTCAGTCAGCCGGGCTGGGTCCGGTTCGCCGCCTTCTTGGGGGTCTGACAATGGTCAGTCCGACGCCTGAGGGGGCGGGCGGCCCCCACAAAAGCATAAAACCAAACAGTCACATTCTCGGCACTATTCGGCCTCGAGCTCTTCTTCGGCCCACAGGGCAAAAAAGAGAAGGCATCACTCGAGGTTGCCCTCTGATATGTCTGCGCGTAGACTGTCCGTTATTGGAGCTAGTTGCCGGTCTCCTCCTTTGGAGTCGCCAGCTTCTGTTTCTGGTAGCCGACATCCTCGACATTGTAGCCCTACCCCGCCCTCTGGTAGGTCTTCAGATGAGCAGTTTTCATCAGTGGGCGACTCTTATGGAGCAATGGGCTCGGAGGTTGGTCCAGCTGCCTAGCCCGGTCACTTGGGGGCCTTCGGGCTTCTTGGGAGACCAGGTAAGGCGGTTGAGCCTCCCTGGTCACGCGGTGCCGTCAACACCGCACTTAGGTGTCCCCCCCCCACCCCAATATGGCTGCGTCACAGTGGGCCACACCAATGCCTCTATCTCCTGCTCTTCCTCCTCCCTTCTCCTCAAATTCTGGTTTTCGGAGTCTTGGGGTGTTTTCTATGCCTTCGGCGTCGATGGCACGCTCGGTGCCGTCTTCGGCACCGATGCGTCTCTCAGCTGTTAAGTTTCTTGGCGCCGTGTACTTTGGCGCTGCGTGGTGTTGCGCGCCGTGCGGAGTCGGTGCCGTCTGCCCTTTTGGTGCCATCTGTGTGGCTTCTCAGTGCCGTCATCGCTGCCATTAGCGTAGGCGCTCTACGTGTCAAGCTGGCATGCGTTCTGGCGTGGCGCCAGGGGTTCTTAGGCATCATCCACTTTCAGGACTCCTCATCCTTTACGCCTTTTCTTCCCCATTTCCTCTGATGTTCCTCCTTTCCTGTCCATGCATTCCTTCCTGGACTGTCAGGAGATGACATTGAGCCTGACCCAGACCTTTGACTGGGTGATGAAGTGGAAGGATCTATTCCTGCTGCAGAGCCTGTGGTCTGAGGACCTGTCTTCTAAGTCTCTGCTGAAAAATTTAATTTCCACTCTTTCTCTCCAAACTACAGACCTCGATCCTGGGAAATTTTCGATTCCAGTACCTCCATGTTCTGGAAGTCCCTATGGTTGACTCCTCCGGTACAGCCCTCCTTTGAGACGCTGTCTCAAATGGTATGGAATAATCCCACTCTCATTCCTTCAGTGGCAAAATCCATGGATAGGAAATACTCAGCCCCCAAGGATCGACCTATTTTGGCGTCCCAAGCCTTTGCGCATCCTATTGTAGTTTTGGCAGAGAATGATGAGTGCGTCCTTCCCCAGACTACTACAGCTCGACCTATTAACAAAGAATCTCTGAAGATAGACACTTTGTGTAAGAGAGTCTTTGCCGCTCCACTTGGGTATGCGATTGACAGCTACCAAGGCTATTTCTCTCAATATGAGTATATCCTTTGGAACTCACTCAGACAAGTGGTTGAAGCTCTACTGGATTCGGACACAAAGTCAGAGCTACTCCACACCATCACCAGGGGTATTGAATCAACAACCAGCAGGTTAAAGCGGCTATGGATGCTTTCAATACTGCTTCCTGAGTGGCGGCAGCAGCATTTTGTACCATCGTGAATTCCTGGCTGCGCACTTCAGGTTTTACAAATGATGCACAGCAGCAAGTAATGCGTTACCTTTTGATGGTGTGTATCTCTTCGATCCTCAAGTAGAACAGGCTTTAGAAGCTACACAGAAGACTAGGTCAGCCATTAGTTAGCTCAATCTCCTCCTGTCCCCTCTGCGGGTGTTAATAACAATCACAGTCCTTTCGAGGCAAAGGCAGAGAAGTTTTCATAAAAACCAAGCCCCCAGCCTCAAAGAAAATGCAGCAGAAGGCACACACCCAGCTAAGCGCCGCCTTCTGAGTTCTGGTTCAAATCCCACCTCAGCTGCCTGAGGTGGACTCTTCCTCAGCGGTGGGAGGTCGTCTGATCGCTTCTACAATCAGTGGAATCTATAACCTCAGACAAATGGGTCCTCCGGTTAATCCGCGAGGGTATTCACTCAGTCTTGTGGAGACCCTCCGGATCGCTCCTCCCAAACAGCCTAAGCTGTCAACCCTTCAGTCAGACCTTCTCGCCACGAGATACAGGGCTTTGAACAACAGGGCAAGAAGTAGTTCCACTGCATCAACGGAACACGGGTTCATCCTTACTTTCTGGTTCCAAAGAAACCGGCATGCGCCCCCATTTTGACCTCAGAAACTAAAACAAATTTCTGCCCAAGGAGAAATTCAAATGATTTCACTAGGAACCCTGTACCTTGCTTCATCAACACGACTGGCTAGCCTCCTAGACATGCAGGATGCTTACCAACTGTTTCTGTTCACCCAAAGCATCACAAACTCCTAAGGTTTGTGGCTCTGGGGTAACATTATCAGTTCAGAGTTCTGCCCTTTGTGCTATCCTCTGCGCCATGAGTTTTTACAAAGTGTTGTGCAGTTCTCACAGCACATCTCAGAAAGATCGGAATACAGGTGTTCCCTTATCTGGACGATTGGCTTCTGGCAAGTCCTTCCAGGCAGGGAACTCTGGACGCCGTAGCCACGGCTTCATGCTTTCTCACGTCCATGGGAGTCCTGCTAAACCTCAAAAAATTACAGCTGCAGACCTCCCAGAAGCTCCTTTTTATAGGAACTCTTCTAGACACCTCCTGTGTGAAGGCTTTTCTTCCAGAGGATAGGAGGGCGATATCCTTCAGATGGTCCGTCACATCGGGGAGAGCAATTCGGGTTCCAGCTGTCTCGATGCAACGGATGCTAGGTCTCATGGCATCCTCTGTGTGTTCACTGTACCCCTAGCACGCCTTCACATGAGAACTTCTCAGTGGATGCTCCAGTACTCAGTGAGTCTGCAACCACTCACCCGCAGTCCTTCTCATCAAGATGACAGAACCCTCTAAGGGGTCCTCCACCTGAGTGAGTGCGTAAGAGGATCAATCTCCTAGAAGGATGTCCCTTTGCTCCTCTGGATCATCCATTTCCATTATCCACAGGCAGCGTCCCTGATGGGGTGGGAGGCTCACTGTCAGGCTCTCCACACTCAAGGGTTGCATGCATGGACTCAAGTTGAGTCTCAGCTTCATATGAATGTCTTAGAGTAAGGAGCAGTCCTTTTGCGATCCAGGAGTTGAAAGGACATTCTCTGTCACAAGAACATTCTCCTTCAACGGACAACAAAGCGGTGATGTATATACATCAACAAGCGGGGTGGTGCTCACTCTTACTCCTTATGCAGGGAAGTGATGAGAGTTGGGAATGGTGCTTGAGCACAAGGCTCTAATTCAGGTGATCTACCTGCCGGGAGTGCAGAGCATAACTGACAGACCGGCTCCCGCAGAACAGAGACATTGATCCTCATGAATGGTCTTCGACTCAACCATAGTTCAGTCACTATTCGCAGGTGGGGAACTCCAGACCTGGACCTTTTGCATCCCCACCAACACAGAACTGCCTCTCTTCTGTCCAACCAGGGCCTGCATTTTCTGTCTGGATGTCTGGCTAGCAGTGGACAAAAACGCTTATACGCCCTTCCGCCTTTCCTCTAATTCAGAGGTACTTCCAAGTTCAAATCCCAGGGGACAAAATGATCCTCATTGCTACTCTTCTGGCCTCGACAGATGTGGTTTCACTACTCAACAGTATGTCGGTGGTTCCGCGAAACCCTTCCTTCAGATGAACCTCTTGACTCGGGCCTGTTGTTCATCCCAACCTGAGGTCGCTTCACCTTCACGCTTGGTTCCTGAAGAGATAAAGTGAATAGGTTCCAATGTCTCGCAGGTTTCAGATATTCTTTGTGGCTGGCGAGAGCCAGCCTGAAAACACTATACAGCCAAATGGAAGTATTTCCGCTTCTGGTGTGCAAAATCTCTTTAAATCCTTTTCCTGCCCACCAGATAAAATTCTAGAGCACCTCTTAGACCTGTCAAATTCAGGTCCGCAGTACTCTACAGTCAAGGTTCACCTTTGTGCCATTTTCAGCTATGAGCCAGTACTTTCCTTGTCACTGGCCCAGCTACCTGTTGGTTATAAGTTCTTTAAGGAATTCTGCATACCAGACCTCCTATAAGACTCTGTCGTAGCCTGGGACATTAATCTTGTGCTAGATATGTTCACTCTGGAAACCTTTCGAACCTCTGGCTACCTGTGAGCTAAAATTTCTCACTTGGAAAACGGCTTCCTGGTGGCTATTACCTCGGCTCGTAGGGTCTCTGAGATGCATGCTTGGTCACAGACCTCCCATACTGTGTCTCCACAAAGACAAAGTAGTCCTAGAACCCATCCTAAATTTCTTAGTAAGGTTGTTTCAGAATTCCATCTAAACCAACCTTTGGTCTTTCCTCTTACTTCGTGAACTTCCAAAATGAAGGAGAGCGTTCTCTTCATTCTTTGACGTCTAAGAGCTTTCGTTCTATCTAGATAGAATAAAAGACTTTCGTAAAGCTCAAAGCAATTCTTGTTTCTCTAGCTTAGACCTGTTGGGTCAATCTGTCGCTATCAGATGTATCTCAGCATGGCTAGTGGTATGCCTTCGCCACTGTTATTCCATGGCTTTAGGTTAGCCTGGAGAGCAGAGTATACGCTCAGTCTGTTAGGCGGTCTCCATGGCTCTGTGGAAATTCTGCAATGTCTCATTGTGATATTTGCAGTGCGGCTACCTAGAGCTCAGTGCATACTTTTATTAAACATCGTGCCTTGGATGTCCATGCCAGGCGACATCTTTCCTTTGCTGGGACCAATCTTAATGGACTTCTGTCCTAAAACTGTGGAGCTCTGGTCTCTCCTGCTACCCTCTCGGGATTATTAGTCTTGTACTTTTCCTTTAGGTGTGAATGAGTGGTGAGACATATGTCCAGGAAGATATGGAATTACGACTCACTGTAATTCTTGATCTTCTTGGCCAGTCTCCACCACTCATTCACCGCCTCCCTCCATTCCCCGAGCTCACCTCTGTTGCTGGTCTTCACCCTCAAATCTTTAAGCTGTAGAGACTTCTTGTTTGGACCCTTCTTATATGGTCGCCTGGACTATCTTTGTCCGATTTTTGGTTAGGCTATCCTCCTAGGTTAGTTATGCTGCACCTCTTGGGGTACTGAGGTGGTTGGAGGGTCGACGCTGAGACAGTCATTACCGCATTTAACTGAGGCTCGGCTGTGCTGCCTCCTGGCTCCATCTCTGAAGCGCTAGCCTCCAGCAAAAGTTTGCTCCTGCTGGTCCTAGTGCCTCCGCGCTATCCCATTAGTGTGAATGAGTGGTGTGAGACTCACCAAGAAGATCAAGAATTACGGTAGGTACGTATTCATTTCTTACTAACGTACTTTTCATCATGTCCCCCAGCCCCTTCCTCTAAGCTATACATCTTAGTCTTTCTTCATATGTTTCTGATGCAGACCTTGCATCATTTTGGTTTTCCTCTCTCTTACAGCCTCACCCTGTCTTATGTCCTTGCGGAGATGGGGTCTCTAGAACTGTGCACAGTACTCAGATGGTTCTTCCCAACTCGTCTGTACAGAGGGCCATCAACTTCCTGTTTTCTACTGATACCTCTCCATATGCATCCACTATCCTCCAGCCCCTCCTTACTGCCTTCTCCCATTGGTGCCCCCTTTAGGTCATCTGATATGATTTCCTGGTCCCTTTCCATTTTGTTGTTGTCAGCATCTCACCGTCCATTGTGTACTCTTTCCTCTGGGTTTTGTTTCCCAGGTTCATTCGTTGCATATTTCTTTGTTGAATCCAAGCTACCACATTTGACCTCTCCAACCTGTAAGTCCATTTCATCCTTTCCACCCCACCTCAGCATCAGCCCTATTGCAGATCTTTGTGTCATCTGCAAAGAGACATACTTTTCCTTCCAGTCCCTCTACACTGTACTTTATAAGACATTAAAAGGACTGGCCCAGTACTGAACCCTGCAGTACCCCACTAGTAACCCTCCTTTCTTCACTGTGGATTCCCATTTATTATTACCAGCTGTGTCCTGTTGTCCAACCAGTGTTTTACCCAGGCTTTCTAATTTGTTTATTAATCTTTTGTGCAGGACTAGTCAAATGCTTGCTAAAAGTGTAGGTAGGCATGTCTCCCGCTCCTCCCTGGTCTGCTACTTTGTCCCGCAGTCAAAGAAATCAATTAGTTTATTCTGACATGACCTTCCGCTGTGAATCCATGCTGTCTTGGGTCCTGTGCCTTTTCGTTCTTAGGTGCTCAACAGTTCTTTCCTTGAAGTGATTTCATCATTTCCTACCACTCAAGATCACACCTGACAGGTCTGTAGTTCTCGCCTCTGTCTTGCTCCCACCTTTGTGAAGGGGAATCACATCCTACTTCTCTGGTATCCACCATCCTCCCATGATTTATTAAAAGGGTAGTCAGGTGTTACTAGTTCTTCTCTTTAGTTCTTTTAGAATTCTGGGGCAAATCTTGTCAGGTCCCATTGCTTTATCCACCTTCAGTTTTAGGGTTTTTTCAGACCCTTTCTTCTGTGAAGGACTAATGTAGCCCCCTACCCAGAGTGCTTTTGTTGTCCTGATTAGGTATTCCCCTGCTTTCCGAGCTCGTGGGTACTGGCAGTATTAGTTGTTCAGTATCCCTGTTTTCACTGTCGTTCCTCTGCTCAACCACCTTCCTCTTGTTCAGCCTCAGTATCCCCGTTGTAGTCTTTCTTTGTCTCTACTGTACCTATAAATGGTTTTATCTCCCTCATAACTGAGTTGGCTATCTTTTCCTCGGTTTGGGCCTTTCCATTTTGACTGCCTTACCTGCTTCCTTCTGCTTTATCTGGTGAGAGTTCTCTGTCCTGCCCTTCTGTGTTTCCTATACTCCTGAATGCTATCTTTTCTCCCTTACCTTCCTCACCACTTTTGATATCCATACTGGTTTTGTTATGTTTTGATTTGTTTGCTTCCACAGAAGTTTGTTGCCTCTGTGATAGGTAGTTTTTCATGTTTCACCATTGTTGCTGCCCCCACCTTCTTGCCTGTTTGCTGGTGCTTTTCTGAGGCACTCTCCCATTTTGACAAAATTATGCCATCTGAAGTCCAGTATCTTCACTTTTGTTTTGGCTTGACTCTTATCAGCTAAGTTTTTAGTGAACCACTGGTGGTGGTCGCTTGTCTCAGATGGCTACTCACTTCAAGATCAGAGATCCTTTCTCCATCCTCATTGAGAGTACCAGGTCTAAGATTGATTGCTCTCCCGAGTGGGTTCCAAAACCAGTTGTCTTAGGCATGCCCCCTGTAGGGCACGAGAATGGCCTTTCTTCTTGATGGCTGCAGCATGTGTGCTTCAGTCATCATCTGCATTATCATGTCCCCATCAGCAATATCTCCCCTTTCTGCCATCCCTAGAATGCTTCTATCATTTCCTTGTCCATTTCCTCCTGAGACGGGGGGTCTGTATACAACCCCATACAGATTGTGTAGCCATTTCCAGTCTCCAGGGTGACCTACAGTGTCTCCTCTCCTCCCTGTTTACCCTTTAGTTCTGTTGCTTTGATCCCTTCCTCATATATGAAAGCTCCTCCTCCTCCTCCTCTTCTTCCCTCTCCTGTCCTCTTGTAGATTGTGTACTCTGGTATGTTGACATCCCAGTCATGGTTCTCTGTACCATGTTTCTGTGACTGCCACAATATCCAGGCATCCCTCTTCCATCAAGGCCATCCTGTTTCTGGGTGCTTTTACCCAGACTACGGGCATTGTACTCATTATCCTCCATTTTTTGGCTTTATTTTTTTTGCCCCATCCCTGCCTCTATTGCTTTTTTGTGTTTTCTTCATTTCCCCTGCCCTTTTCCTATTGACTGTTCTATCTTGGTATTTACCTCACTAATTACACTGTATTTTTTTTTTTTTGGGGGCTAGGTTTCCCTTCTCCTATTTAGTGCTTCCTCATCTGGTTTAAATGCTTCCCATTGAAGCATTTAAACCCATTACCTAGGATCCTTGTTCCTCCAGGATAGATGCAGACCATTTGACCTGTTTAGGCCTGCATCCTCCAGGTAGGCCCTGTCCTCAATTTGAAGCTAGATCCTCAGCTCTGCACCAGCTTTTCAACCAGTCATCAACTCCATTGGTGTGGAGTGCCCTAGCTTCTCATCCATGTCATAGACAGTTGGCACTTCCAAGAAAGTTACTGTTTGCTACTTGTCTAAGGCCCTCCATTAAACTCCTGTTGCACGTCTGATCCTATTCTCATCCACGTCATTCGTCCCTGGATGGATAATGACATACAGCTCCCTCCCCTGCTTGCCGCTGCTCCTAAGCCTTGGCGCCCGGGCAGGCACCACTCACCTTTCCCTCCCTCCCCAGTTCTACCCCCCAACAATTGAGTTCCCCACCAGAGTTCTTTCCTTCCCTGTGGGATCCTGGGTCACCTCCTGTGGGTCTCTTATTGGAGGTTCCTGGCATCCTCCTTGGTCTCCACTGCAGTGCCTCCAGAGAGAGCCATGCTTCACCAGACTGGCGTGAATTGTGGAGAAGCACAACTGGAGGGATGTGCCTCTGTTCCACCACTTCAGCCTCCCTGAGCCCACCGTGGTCCAACCACTCTTCCTTGGCAACCTCTGTGGAAGTGTCGATGGCTCTGGGTGGTTCTTGAGTGGGGAGCAGGTTTCCTGATCCTTGCCAGGTCAGCATGGAGACGAACAACCTCCTCCCTTGGACCAGAGAGGTGCCTGTAATAGGGGGCAGTGCAGTTCCAGAATGTTTCCTGGAAGACTGCTGCTCCACAGCCAGTGCATTGCACCACTTCCCACATGTCTTGTGTCCCTTCCAGTTACAGATGCTTTTAGTTTTTGTTCTTGTTTTAGTGTGCGGGTGAGTGTTTCTACATCCTATTTTGTGTGCTGTGCCTTTAAGTATATGAACAGGTGTGTTGTTAGCAGTTTTGGGGAAGTGATGTCAGGACTTCTGCTATAAAGGAAGATCTTACTCGAGAGGGCTCTTGCAGTAGGTAATTATTATGTAGGACTGACGCCGGCAGGCGGCAGGACCCCACGGAAAATCTCTAGCTAGCAGTCCCTGGCGAGGGACCTCCCTTCACATCAGGTGATCACGCCAGACGACGCGTTATATAGGGTGTGGTCCCGACGTCTGCCTTCCAGTTCTTCCCGTCAGCTCATGTAGCGCCGTGGTAAAGTTCTGTTTCAGCCCTGCTATTTTCACTGCTTTTACGGGAAGTTATTAGTATTTTAGTACTGTATTTTGTCAGGTGAACATCGTTTGGCGTTTCGCCCCTTCCAAAAATAAGTGCGACTCATGCGGCGCCAACTGCCTCGTGGTGAATGACGTCACCTCTCTGCTTTTTTGCTTAGGCCCTGACCACGTGGTCGACAAGTGCCTGAATTTCAATGCGGCCACCCGCAGACAACGCCAGCAGTCTTTGGAAGCCCAACTTCTTAAAAAGATGGTGTCTGCAATGGAGAAGGAGTTGAAGAAGCTTAGGCAGGCGTCAACCTCCCCAGAAGGACACAAGAAGCGGGATAAAGAAAGGCACAGGGAGAAGGCTCTTCATCCGCTGACTCCGCTGGAGCCAGCTGGGTTGAGGGTAACATCCTCCTCGGGGATCGCCCATCGCAGCCTTCAAGGTTTTGAGGAGGCGCCGGGCTCGCTTGGTCCGATGGCGCCTCCGGGCAAAGTGAGCCTCGCACCCGGGTACTGCCGCAAGCTTGGCGGCCTACTGAGTGCAGGCACCCTCCATAAGCCGGACGCCTGCCTCCGACCGCCGGAGAAGTCCACTAAGACGCCCCGTTCGCGCGGCGCGACAGCGGTGTCCCCTCGACCGGGCCGCTTCCCACCTTGGCCTGCCTCCGGACAGGGGACCCCTTAAGTCGGGACTGCCGTCCTCTGGCATCCGCTGGGATTCAGTCCCTTCTTTCACACGCTGGCTCCTCCAACGGCGCCGGGCGTTGAGCTCTGCGACAGATCCTCCATCGCCTGTCATCCCAGGTTCGCAGCCTCGCTGTCAGTCCGGGAGCCCCAGTTGCCCTGCCTGACCCTGGGACTTTCTCCTCCGCCCCCGGCAATGCACTCGGATGTTTTTCTCCTCACTCGCCAGATCCCTCCTCCTACTGAACCGATCTGACGCCGCCCCGGGCCGACACAGGCTCTCTGATGCCGGGCGGGGACATTCCCTCCTCCATCGAGCCCACCCCCACAGGCTGCCTATCACTGTTGATCCGCGCCACATGGGGCTCCCTTTACTGGCCGCCTGCTCCGCAGCGCCCGTACCTGGGTATCCACCCTGCCAGTATCCGACGCTGGCTTACCCAGGCTCAGAGTATTCCGCGCCAAGAGTAGCCCGCGCTGGCTCCACTAGACACCGCAGTACCGCACCGTATTCCCGCAGCCGGTTACGGATACTCGCCTTATGATGTAATCCCATAACTATCCTCCTCCACCCCCCCCCCAGGCCGCTGTGGATCTTCAGAGACTTCTGGCTCTCCTGGTGGGCTGAGGCCAAGGCTCAGCTCACCAAGGAAGTCGAAAGCCGCCTTACGGCGATGGTGCCACCCCCGGCCCCCGTACGCCCAAGACGGCACACTCCCTCTCTGCCTCCAGATTCCTGAGCTCTTCCCTCTGGATCCAGAGAGGGGCAGGACACGCGTCCAGGGATTCTCCCTAAGGAACCCGTTCTTCCCCCTAGATGAGTCAGGGAGTCTTACTCTGCTTCCAGTTCTTCTTCTTCTTCTTCTCTCTCAGACTCCTCGAATTCCTCCAATGGGTGCCCCGAGAAAGACGACTAGCCTCGCTCTCATGTCCAAGCTCCTGGCCAAGGACTCCTCCAAGTCTCTCCGAGGATCCTTCCTTCACGGTGTTGCTCAGGAAGTACATCAGTGGCATTCCTTGGAGCCAGATCCTCAGCGGGTTAAACTCGCCGGACATCTGGACCTGCCCCCTACGGCCCCTACTCTAGTGCCACCCTGGCTCGAGCCTCACGCCCACCTTGTTTCCACTATTTGGAAACAACCGTCGGCTTTAGCCCCACTTCCTCGGAAGTCCAACAGGCTATACCAGGCTCCGGAGGGTGTAGATTTTTGGATTCTCACCCCCGTGCAGACTCTGTTGTGATTAGCGCCGCTCACGGCCGGTCAGCACACCCTAAACATTTGAGCTCATCTCCCCTGGATAAGGAATCTCGCCTTCTAGCTCAGTATGGAAGGAAGATAAACGCTTCTTCCACACTGGGAATCAGGGCCTTGAATTATGTAGCACATATGGGGGATTACCAGAAGGCTATCCTTACCCAGGCGGAATCTAAGATTGACTTCTTACCTGACTCCCAAGTCAAGCTGGAGTTAGCTGACCTAGTCCGTTCTGCTCGTTCGGCCAGTCGTCACATTCTGAGGACGACCTACGATGCAATGGACACTGCAGGGCGGAGCTCCGCGTTCGCTGTGAGTCTTCGGCCTCACGCCTGGCTCCGCGTGTCAGGTTTGGTCCCGGAGGTGCAGTCAGCGATCCAGGAAGCACCTTTCAGGGGTTCAGTGTTGTGGTGATGTCAGGACATCATCACCGATTTGGAGGAGAAGGGACTGCCCTGAAGTCTGTGGATTCCATGTACCATCCCCATCCCCTGCAGCACCGCCCTTCGGTGACTCCAGCCGGGCTCCCTGCTTAAACCCCAAGGAAGGTGGGCCACCAAACGCCGGGCTCCCTCGCGCAGCTGCCAGGCCCCCGCCGCCCAAAAAAGCAGCGGGTGCCCCAGCTGCAGCGCTGCCCCACACCACCTGACTCCTTCCCTCTCCCACCGCCTCCGGACTTCCCAGAGGAACCGGTAGCGGAGGGAGATTCTCCCTCCACCTTCCGGGTTGGGAGAGGATAACATCGGATTCATGGGTGCTTCAGATTATTGCGGAGGGGCACTCCATCGAGTTTCTACAGAAACCTCCACCACCCCCTCTGAAGTCCTCTTACTCAAGGGACCATCTTCCTTTGGTCAGGGAAGAAATATCTGGCCTCCTCATGAAGCAGGCCATAGAACCTGTCCCTCCTCACCTTCACGGGACGGGTTACTATTCCCATTTCTTCCTGGTACCAAAGAAGACTGGAGATCTCAGACCCATTCTCGATCTCAGCTCCCTGAACTTCTATGTAGAATACAAGAAGTTCAAGGATGCCCTCCTCCAAACCCTTTTGCCTCTTCTTCGGCCGGGCCAATGGCTTTTGTGTTGGATATGCAGGATGCATACCTGCACATCCCCATTCATCCTCGTGACCGAAGTACCTCCGGTTTGCTTTCCAGGGGGACCATCATCAATTCGCGGCACCCATTTGGTCTTTCCTTGGCTCCCCGAAGTTTTACCAAATGCCTGGCGGTGGTAGCGGCCCATCTGCGTACTTTGGGAGTTCAGGTGTCTTCCTACCTGGACTGGCTCCTGGCGGCCTCGTCCAGGGAGGAGCTCCTGCATTTTCTCTCCCTCACCCAGCAAGTTTTCACTTGCCTGGGTATCACCATCAGCCATTCCAAGTCTCATCTGGACCCCTCCCAGAGACTTCAGTTCATCGGGGCAATCCTCGATACGACCGTGTGCAAGGCCTTCCTTCCTCCAGACAGGGCAGCCTTCCTCCAGTCACAGATTTCCCCTGCTTTCGGAACGCAGGAAGGTTCCGGCGAGGTCGATGCTCCATCTTTTGGGGCTTATGGCGGCTGCCATCCCGACGGTTCCGCACGCGCGGCTCCACGTGAGGATCTCTCAGTGGACTCTCCGCTCTCAGTGGGATCAACTCGTAGACGACCTAGATCATCTGGTACTGATCTCCTCGCCGATGACAAGAGACTTGCAATGGTGGATGGTTCGAGAGAACCTGTTTCGGGGGGTCCCCTTCTGTTATCCTCCCCTCCCAGACTCTGACCACGGATGTATCAGGCGAAGGTTGGGGAGCCCATCTGGGTCCTCACCGAACCCAGGGTTTATGGTCCAGATTGGAGTCAGCTCTCCACATCAGTGTACTCGAGCTACGAGCAGTTCTATATGCTCTCCAAGCCCTTCACCAATACATCCTTCCCGGTCACCTAGCTGTCCAAATGGACATGTGCGTGGTGTGGTACATCAACAAGCAGGGAGGGACTCGCTCCTCACCTGCTGTGCAGGGAAGCAATGAAGGTTTGGGACTGGGCAAGCTCACAACCTTCACCTCACAAGCATCCATGTTCCAGGAGTCGACAATACCCTGGCAGACAAGCTAAGTCGCCTCCCGGCTCTGCCACACGAGTGGGAACTGGACCAAAGGTTCTAAACAGCATCTTCCAGCTTTGGGGGACTCCACAGGTAGACCTGTTCACCTCTTCCCAAAACGCAAAACTTCCCACCTTTTGCTCGCACGCTTCAGAGCGAGGCGCTTTCTGGAACGACACTCTGTCTCTAAGCTGGAAGGGCAGATTCGTCTATGCTTTCCCCCAATTCCTCTGATCCCTCGTGTGCTGCAGAAGCTTGCCATGGAAGGAGCGAGAATGATTCTGATCGCTCCTTTCTGGCCCAGGCAAATCTGGTTCTCTCTTCTACAGCAATACTCAGAGGTTCCTCCTCTTCCTCTTCCTTTATCTCGAGGATTGCTGACCCAGGATCGGGGGACCCTAGTCCATCCGGGACTCAAGTCCCTTCAACTTCATGTATGGCTCCTGCAGACCTAGCCCAATCTCGATTTGGCGTCTCCTAAGGTGGCCGAAATTTTGGTGGAGGCTAGAAAACCCTCCACTAGGTCCACCTACGCCATGAAATGGAAGAGATTTTCCATTTGGGCGGCCTCCAGGAACGTGGAGCCTTTCTCCTGTTCGGTGGCCGTTCTGCTCGATTATTTACGTCACCTCTTCGACCTGGGTCTCAGTCATTCCTCTTTAAAAGTTCACATGGCTGCTATGTCAGCCTGCCATGTTCCTTTCGCTGATAAAGCCTTTGCCCAATTAGAGGTATCCAAGACTTTTCTCAGAGGGGTCCTTCATCTCAGGCCCCCAATCCGGACTCCCGCTCGGGATTTGAACTTTGTTCTTGAGAAACTTGCCTTCCCCCCCCCCTTCGAGCCTGCGGCTTCTGCAGACTTGGTTTCTTTCATGGAAGACGCTATTCTTGGTGGCCATTACTTCTGCTCGAAGAATTTCCTAGCTCCAGGCCCTTATGTGTAAAGTCCCCTATCTGATTTTTCACAAAAAACAAGTAGCTCTTCGCACGAACCCTAAGTTTCTTCCGAAAGTGGTTGCGGAGTCTACCTTAAATCAGTCTATTGAGTTACCTGCCTTCTTCACGCAGTACTCCTACCAGGGAGAATATTTGCTCCATACCATGGATGTTCACAGGGTTCTGAGATACTACACCGATAGGACTAAGGATCTCAGAAAGACTGATCAGTTGTTCGTCTCTTTTGCTCACAAAAGGGAAGGCAATGCCGTTTCCAAGCAATGCCTGTCAAAGTGGTTGGCTCATTGCATCACTTTCTGTTATGACAAGTACAGCAAGCCCCTTCCGGGTCAAGTCAGAGGTCACTCCACTCGTGGCGTAGCAGCCTCTGACGGCTTGTTTCAAGAACGTGTCTGCGGCGGACATCTGTGCTGCCGCCACTTGGACTTCCGTCCATACCTTTACGAAACATTACAGTTTGGACATTGCCTCTTGCCGTAGAGCAGGCTTCGGCTTAGCGGTCTTGCAAGGCCTCCTGTCTTGAGGTCTGCAAGGTTTTTTGCTACTTCTTGGAGTAGTTCCTCCTCCCGGTGCCTTTCATTTGTTCCAGACTGCTTGGGATTCTGTCCTATATGTAATTACCTACTGCAAGAGCCCTCTCGAAGTAAGATAGTACAGTTACGTAAGAACTTACCGTAACAGTAGATCTTCGAGAGAGGCTCTTGCAGTAGGTAATACCTTCCGGCCCTCCATCCCCCTAGGCTTTTTCAGCTCCTTTTCCATTGAGGGAAGTATCTTCTCTCTCTCGTCCGGCCTTCCGGGCCTGTATGGAAAGAACTGGAAGGCGGGCGTCCAGGACCGCCCCTTTATACCGATGGTCGCCTGATGCCGTCACCTGACGGGGGCGGGTCCTCGCCAGGGACTGTTAGCTAGAAATTTTTCGAGGTCCTGCCGCCCGCCGACGCCAGTCCTATATGTAATTACCTACTGCAAGAGCCTCTCTCGAAGATCTACTGTTACGTGTAAGTTCTTACGTAACTGTACTTTATGTGCTTTGGGGTGGGTGTGTGGAGGAGAGGGTGCGTGGGTGGGAATAAACCTATGCCATCCAGAAATAATCACCTACAATTCTTACCCTCCACTGCGGGAGTGCCTTCCTTCCTTCCTTTCACACCTATTTCACAAAGGCTAAGTAACAGGTCTAGTCACAACTGACTGTAGATATCTCCCAGCTACTGTTCCTCCCTGGCAAATTAAAGTTAAAACTAAGAAAAGTTCATCCCAAAAGAGAATCAATAGTAGTTACTTACATAGGTCCAAAAGTAATAATTCAGTTCAGAGTAGTCTAGAAATAATATCCTTGATTCAAGGAAGCTGTGGCTGCTTTCTCACTCTCCCTGTCTTAGTCTCAGCAGTATCAGCATGGGAAGGCATTATCAGTTCAAAGTCCTTCCCTTCAGTGTTTCGTCAGCCCCCAGGGTATTCACCAAGTGCCTAGCAGTGATCACCGTGGCAGTTCGGAGAAAGAGCTTTTTTGTGTTCCCTTACCTGACCGACTGGCTCCTCCTGGCCCACGCCAATCCCTGCCTACTGGAAACCATCAGGGACACTCTCGCTTTTCTGGCGCCTAGGATCACCGTCAGTCGGGAAAGTCTCAGCTTCCCTCCTCTCAGAGGCATTAATTCATTGGGATCTTTCTGGATTCCTCCCTCAGGAAGGCCCCCACCGACAGAGTGGCGCATCCAAGTCTTGGCGTCTCAGGTCTATACAGCCTCAAGAGTTCCAGCCAGACTCTTTCTCAGGCTATTGGGACACATGGCAGCTGCTATAGTTCTCGTGGTTCTGTCACTGGTGCATGAGGACATCCAGTGGTCCCTGAGGGTCCAGTGGGATCAGACCAGGGACGATCTGGAAGCCCTGGATACAGATCTCAGAGCTAGTCAGCAGAGAGCTTCTTTGGTGGATGACATCACAAAACCCCTGGGGCTTCCCTTCCATTCGGAGTCCCTCCCAGACTCTGACCACGGACGCTTCCCCTTCGAGTTGGGGCACCCATTTGGGATCTCACCGTCACAGGGTTCCTGATCTGCAATAGAAGAGAATGTGCATATCAGTGTCCTGGAATTGAGGGCGGTCCTGTATGCTCTCCAGGCCTTAGCCTCGGTCTTGTTGCCAGGCCATCTGTTAAGCCAGACGTCCATGATGTTCTACATCCACAAACAAGGCGCACTCACTGTATCCCTTTGCCAGGAAGCCATGAGTGTGGGATTGGGCACTGGAACATCAGCTCACCCTGTCGGCAGTCCATGTTCCAGGATCACAGAACGCTGGCCGACGCCTCCAGCCGAACCAAGTCTCAGGCTCACGATGGGAGCTTCTTTAAGAGGTTGCAGATCATCTCTCTGCAGATGGGGACTCTAGAAATGGACCTCTTAGTGTCTCCATCCAGCAAAACTGCTCATATTTTGCTTGCTAGAGCCAGTGCCTGGAGCTTTATGGCAAGACGTGTTGTCCCTCTCCTTGAAGGGGAGTTTCCTTTATGCCTTTCCTCCCTTCCCTCTGCTGCAGAGAGTGCTCCTCAAAGCCCAGTCAGAGCAGTCCACCCTCATTCTGATAGCCCCACTGTGGCCCCATCAGATTTGGTTTCCGTTGCTTCAGCGATTAGTGGCAGAGTTTCTGCTTCCTCTTCCAGTGTCATCTTGACTCCTGTCTCAGGACAGTGGGTCCCTGGTTCATCTGAATCTGTGTTCCCTTCACCTACATGCTTGGCTCCTCAGGACCTAGCTAAATCTCGGTTTGGGGTCTCTGACAAGATAGCGCACGTTTTGGTTGAGGCGCATAAGCCTGCCACCAGGGCCACTTGCGCGCATGAGGGGAAACGCTTTTATGCTTGGGCTACAGCCAAGAAGGTGGACCCTTTGGTCTGTCTGGTGAATTCAGTGTTCGAATACCTGCTTTCCCTTTCAGAGTCAGGTCTCAGTTACTTCTCCATCAAAGTACACCTGGCCACCATATCTGCCTATCACATTACATCCAGGGTAAGACGGTGGCTCAGATGGAGATCTCTAAGGCTTTCCTTCATGGTATGCTACATATTAGACCACCTGTCTGGGACCCTGTCCCTCCTTGGGATTTTCTCTTTGTTCTAGGGAAGCTGACTTTTCCCCCTTTCGAGCCAGCAGTGGAGGCTGAGCTTCGCTTTCTATTGTGGAAGACCCTGTTTTTGGTAGCTATTACTCCGGCAAGGTGGATTTCAGAGCTTCAGGCTCTTATGTGTAAAGAACCTTATCTCATGTTTCATAAGGCAGGGTCGATCTGCATACTAATCCAAAGTTTCTGCTGGAAGTGGTCTCGGAGCTCATCCTCATCTAGACTGTCCCAACTCCCGGTGTATTAGTCGGAGTACTCTAATAAAGGGAAAGCATTGTTTCACTCTCTGTATGTTCAGAGGGCACTTCGTTGTTACCTGGCTAGAACCAAGGGGGACAGGAGGTCCAATCAGTTGTTCATCTCTCTCACTGAAAGGTCCTTAGGATGCTTGGTTCCCAAGCAGACACTGATGCGCTGGTTGGTTAACTGCATCACCTTTTGTTATGAAAAGCATAACAGGTCTTCTTATGAGCCGATTAAAGCACATTCCACCAGAGCAGTCGCCACCTCCTTTGCGGCTCTAAAAAGGGTCTCGGTGGCTGATATTTATGCCGCCACCACCACTTGGCATTCTGTCCACACTTTTGTCCGGCACTATAACTTGGACTTTGCTTATAGATGCAGAGCGGGATTTGGCCTTGCTGCCTGCAAGGTTTGGTCTCATGAGGATTTGTCTTATTTCTCTTGCCTCATCTTTCCTTCTTCCCTCCCAAGGGTTGCTTTTAGTTTATACTGCTTGGGAATCCTTTATATGTGTTACCTGCTGCAAAGCTTCCTCTCAAAGTAATACAGTACAGTTAGGTAAAACTTACCGTAACAGTAGGTCTCGAGAGAAAATCATGTAGCAGGTATGATTTTCCTCCTGCTTTCCTCAGGACCTGAACCATTGTGGCCATCTCCCTCCGTGATAGGAGAGCGATATTCTCCTTCATCTATCGCCTAGTGCGATTCAGCTTACCTGTGGTGGCCAGCAAGAACTGGAGCACGGGGAACTCCTCCTTATGTAGGGTGACATCATGGGTGGAGCCATATGGAGGGCATTCCCACGCCGGCACTGCTGGAAAATTGCCGAGCTCCACCACCAGGTACGCCGTCTCTATATGTAGTTACCTACTGCAAGAGCTTCTGTCAAAGATCTACTGATCTTACTGAGAAAACAGCTCTGCAGCAGGTTACACCATTAGGATCAGGCCAGCAGGTGCCAGGACCCATGGAAATTTTCTAGCTAGTATTCAGCGGGGACTCCCGACGTCGGTCCCGCCCCTGACGTCAGGCGTAGTACATATGGAGGTGGTCCCCATAATCCTCAGTTCTTTCCCCGCCGTCGACTCGCCAGCATCGGCTTCTCGGTTTCTATGTAGCATATGACAACTTCAAAACTTTCTGTGAATTTTTTCTTTGCACAACTGATGTCCTCTCCAACGCCATCACTTGAGGGTCACCTTTCTAAGTGTGCCTGCGGAAAACAGATCCCTTTCAAGGATCCTCACGCTGCCTGTGTGCGTTGCCTAGGCCCGGACCACGACACCAAGGCCTGAATCTTTGCCAGGGATTCAATAGCCGCATTCAGGATCCACGCCAGAAGGCACTACAGGCTTATCTCCTCAAGAGAAATTAAAAAGGATGGACCAAGAACCTTCCTCCAGGGGAGAATCTTCTTCTAAATCCCATAAACACCAGGACAGGCATTTGGGGGAAGGTGAGGTCTAGGTCCCCGACTCGGACTGCCGCAGCTCGACTCCAGATCAGACCTCTGTCCCTCCAGGGCCCGGCCACCTCCCCGGTTAAGGTCCAGACTTCAGGCAGCTCTGTCTCGCTCCAGCCGATCAAGACATCGAGGCCTCTGCTTCCTCCACCCCATCTAAGGCCTCATCGAAGCCTTCTGAGCGCCATAAGTCCTCCTCTTCTACCTGTCAGGACTCCGACTCCAGGTCGACCGCCCATAGGTCCTGATCCTGCACCCAGAAAGACCAAGGACCTGACGTCCCTGAAAAGGGCAATGGACCCGACGTCGGCTAAACATTCCAAATCAGCCAGGAGCTGACAACACCTGCAAGACACCAGTCGCCAGCCAGGTGTTCGCCAGATCTGAAGGCGGCGGCTAAGAGACTGACGCCGGCATGTCCGGAGCGGAAGACACCCCCCCGTCACCGGTGGATGCCGGTCATAGGGAATTGATGGAGGAGGACAGCCCGAAGACCAGGCGGGCGACACTGAGGATGCCGGGCTCCCACGGGAACCCTCTCCGGACCAAGAGACACCCGGGGACCCGGCGCCAGGCCCATCGTCGGGCATGAATATCGCAGAAGTAAAGGAACTACTTTTTGGTGGGATACCATCAGAAAGGATGTGGTCCCCATCAGACCTGCTCCTCCTCCTACCCCTTCTTCTCCACCTAAGGGGCCAGTAGGACGACCACCAACCCCCAAGGAACAGACTCCACCTCCTAGGGGCAGATCTACAGACAGGAGAAGGCCTCCCTCCAGATCTCCATCAGGGTCTCCCAGCCCCAAATGACGCTGGTGTACTCAGTTGGGGGAGGATTCAAGATCGGACACCTCGGACTACTCCAGGTCTCCTCCGCTCAGCATCTCCTCACCCACATGACCTCCCCACGTCTCCACCGGATGATCCTTCTTTCACGGAGATCATGAGGCACATCCAGGACAACATGGGATGGGATGCTGAAGGCCTTGACCCCACACGACAACGCCTTGCCCGCTACCTTCGCCAAAAAGACCCAAAGCCTGTGGTAGTGCCACCCTTGGTGGACACCTTTGCGGACGTCACCAAGGCTGTGTGGAAGCATCTGCACTCCACTCCCACGGTGCCGAAGAAGGCTGACCGCCTGTACAAGGCTCCGAGAGAAGAACAGTACTTGGCGAAGCAACCTCTGGCAGACTCCCTGGTCATCATGGCCTCACATGACCTGTCTCAAAGGCCCCAGCATAGGAGCACTCAGCCACCGGACCAGGAATCCAAGCAGTTGGATGCCTTGGGGAGGTGCACGTACGCAGCTGCTACATGCGCCATCAGGTCCCTGAACTACCTTAATCATATGGTACAGTTCCAGAACGCCCTGTAGGAACAGGGCCAGGACCTGGTCGAAAAGCTTCCCGATGGTGACCAGAAAGCGGAGCTCCTCAGCCTACTCCCACACAGGGTCAGATGTGGGGACCCAAGTACTAGAGCCGCTATTATTCCATGGGACTCTTCTGCCAGAGTTGCAGCTTAAGACGTTTGTCTCCGGCGACACTCCTGGCTCCGTGTCTCCGGCTTCACCCTGGATGTACAGAAGAATATTCTAGACATCCCGTACAACGGCGAGGTACTCTTTGGTGAATCCTCGGAGAAGGTCATCATCAAGCTCCAGGACGCAGGGAAGGCTGTTCAATCTGTACAGGTCATTTACAGATCTAGGCCTAGTTCCTTTCATAGGAACCAGAGCCATTTTCACGGCCGGCAACAAAGGCAGCAGCTACATTCCGGCCAGCAGCAAAGGGGCACTTTTTTTGCATAAGGCCCAGGCCAAGTCGTTCCCAGGCAGAGGCCATCATTACACGAAGCTGGCCCAGCCCGCAGGGACTGATGCTGCCACAGCATGACTTCTTCCTGTCCCTCGCCCCATCTCTGGATCAGTGGGCAAGGAAAGGCGGGGGTTGCATCGCTCGCCAATTTTTAGGGTGGCAATCAATCACCACCGACAGGTGGGTTCTCCAGTTGGTCATGAAAGGCCATTGCATAGAATTTCTAGACCCACCTACAAGACACCCCCTGCTCTCCCGTTACTCTGGTCAGTATGCCCTGCTCATACAGCAGGAGGTGCTCGCGCTTCTGGAAAAAGGAACCAGAGGGGACTAGGATATTATTCTCACTTCTTTCTGGTTCCAAAGAAGACAGGGGACCTCCGTCCGATACTGGACCTCAGTGACCTCAACGTCTCAGTCCTGCACAAACGCTTCCGCATGGTGACCCTCCCAGGTCTGATTCCCATGCTAAAGCAGGGTGCTTTTCTAGCGTCCCTAGACATGCAGGATGCTTACCTGCATATTCCTATTGCTCATGCACACAGGAGGTTCCTGCGCTTCGAGTTTCTGGGTCACCATTATCAGTTCTGAGCTCTCCCCTTCGAGCTGTCATCGTCACCTTGGGTGTTCACGAAGTGCATGGCGGTCATAGCCGCATCTCTGAGGAGACAGGGCCACTACATGTTCCCCTACCTGGACGATTGGCTTCTCATGGCGCTCTCCCTGGAGGCCCTGATGTCTGCCATTCACTGCACTCTGTCTCTGTTCGAGACTTTGGCCATTATCATCAATTACGAGAAGTCAAGCCTGGTTCCGTCCCAGACTCTGCAGTTCATAGGTGCAGTTCTGGACACTGTCCAGGAAAGCCTCCGCCAGACAGAGCAGGACACATAAGATCCCTAATCAGTGACTTTTCGGCAAGAAGACCGTTCTCTGCCAGACTGATGTCACTTGCTCGAACACGCTATTGCAGCCATTGCGATAGTCCCACTAGCCCGTCTCCACATGCAGGTTACCCAGTGGATGTTACGGGTACAATGGGACAAAGGCAAGACCATCTGCAGCATCCAGTCCGCATCACGATGGCGTAATTGAGATTGGCAATGGTGGCTGAGTCGAGGAATCTCTCCGGCGGGGTCCCCTCTCATAGTGCCGTCCCCTTTGTCACTCTCCACTGACGCCTCAGGGCTCAGCTGGGGAGGGTCGGGGGGGGCGCTGTGACGGACCAAGAGTCTCATCTCCACATAAATATCCTGGAAATGAGGGCAGTTCTTTACACCCTGCAGGCCTTCCAGTCGGAGATTCCACGTACACTTCTGTTACAAACAGACAATTCCTTGTGATGTATTACCTCAACAACGAGTACGCCCATTCCTACCGCTTTGCAGGAGGCCATGGAGTGTGGGATTGGGTTTTACAACACGCGCAAACCTTGTGCCATTCATGTTCCGGGAGTGGACAACATCATCGCAGACAGCCTGAGCCGCTCTCAGGCCAGAGTCCACGAATGAGAACTACTGCAGGAGGTGGCAGAGGATCTGTTTCGCAGATGGGGTACTTCAGAGCTAGACCTTTTCGCGTCCCCATCCAGTGCAAAACTGCCCAATTTTTGTTCGCTAGATCCAGGGCCTGGTGTTTCTGTCGAGACACGTCTCTCTCTTGGGCAGGCAGATTCCTCTACGCCTACGCTGCCTCCTTTTGAACCAGCCAGCTGATTGCGAGCTGCGCATGTCTTGCATGGGAGACGTTATTTTTAGTTGCTGTTATTTTGCCAGAAGGATTTCTGAGCTTCATGCGCCATGTGCAAAGAACCTTATTTGGTGTTTCACCAGGACAGGGTGTCCCTAACAACAAATCCAAAATTTCTGCCTAAGGTGGTCTCAGACCTTACTCATAACCAGGATATCGACCTACCAGTGTACTTTCCAAAGTACTCCAACAGAGGAGAGGCCCTGCTGCACACCTCGATGTTCATAGGTGTCTTAGGATACTGCCTGACGAGAACCAGACAACACCGTAAATCTGAACAGCTTTTTGTCTCCTTCGCCATAGGATGCTGGGTGCTCTGGTCTCTTAAGCAATCTCTTTCTAGATGGCTCATTCATTGTATCACGTTCTGTTACCAGAAGCGTAACAAGTCCCTACTGGGCTCGGTTTAGGGACATTCCACAAGAGGGGTGGCTACTTCCTTTGCTGCTCTGAAGAACGTGTCCACTTCAACCATCTGCGCAGCAGCTACTTGGAGCACTGTGCACACCTTTATCAGGCATATAGCCTGGATGTTGCTTCATGGCGAAGAGCTGGTTTTGGTCTAGCAGTCCTTCAGGAACTCCTATCCTAGGCTACGGTTCAACTCATGATCTCTCCCTAGCCTTCTCCCATCTGAGAGGGATTTCCAGAATTGCTTCTGAATCAGTCCTAATGGTGTAACCTGCTGCAAGAGCTGTTTCTCGAAGTAAGATAGTACATTCGAGAACTACCGACAGTAGATCTTCGAGAACAGCTCTTGCAGATCAGTTTCCTCCACCATTTCCTCTGGAGGTAGAGTTGTTCCATTCATTACTACCTAGGATTCGTATTTTAACACCTCCCTGCTGCGTACCTTCTTTGAAGGCGGATCCTCAGTCTCCACTTCAGATGTCATGGGAGTCTCCGGCGGCAGAACGGGGTATTCTAGGGGACCGTCCCCTTTTTGTATGATGCCTGACGTCGGGGGCGGTCCCCGCTGGATACTATTAGCTAGAACATTTCCGTGGGGTCTTGGCGCCTGCTGGCTTTAGTCCTAGTGGTGTAACCTGCTGCATGAGCTGTTCTCGAAGATCTACTGATCTTACTTCAAGGTACAGCTCTTGCAGCAGGTTACACCATTAGGACTGAAGGCGCCAGGACCCACTTGAAATTTTCTAGCTAGTAGTCTTCAGTGGGGACCACCTCCGACGTCCGGTCCCGCCTCGGGCATAGTACATAAGGAGGCGGTCCCACCACAATCCTCAGTTCTTTTCCGCCGTCCGACTTAGCAGCATCGGCCTCTCGGTCAGTTCTGATGCCGCGACGACTAGGAGAATTTCAACCGTTTTTCTCAGCAGTTTCAGTCCGATGTCCTCTCAACTTCTTTGGAGGGCCATTCATCAAGTGTCCTGGCAAACTGATTCCTTTAAGGATCCCCACTCGCCTGTGTTCGCTGCCTGGGCCCAGACCATGACACCCAGGCCTGCTCTTTCTGTCAGGGCTTTAACAGCCGTATACGGATCCGCCGCCAGAAGACCCTACAAACTTTCCTCCTCGAGGAAAAACTCAAAGCAATGGATCAAGACCCTTCCTCCAAAGGGGAATCTTCAGGGAAGTCCCATAAGCACCGCGAAAAGCACCGGGAGAAGGAGAGACCCAGATCCCCTTCCAGGGCCTCGGACTCGCAGCCCCGGCTCCAGGTCGGACCGCTCTCCTTCAAGGGCCCGCTCTCAGCCTCCCCGGTTCTTGTCAGATCGGCTAGTGGTTCCTCTCTGTAGCCTGTCAAGATCTCCAGGCCTGCATCTTCGTCCACCCGCCACGGCCTCGCCCAGGTCTGGGAGCGCCAAGTCTTCCTCCCCATCCAGCCTCCGACGCCAGCTCTGTCTCCCGACCGCCACCACCCCAGCGCAAAACTAAGCAGCTGACCTCTCTGAAGCGGATGTCGGACCCGACGTCTGCCCACCCGACGTCGGCCAAGATACATAGGCAGTCCCAGGAACCAGCTACTGTTCGTCACCCGGCGTCGGCTATCACAGAAAGAAGGACCACACCACCGCCTACCGACATCAGTCAGAAGGCGTCGTCTGAGGACGACTCTACCCATCCCGAAGACCAGGCAGGCGACCCCGGTCCTGTCGAGCTCCCACGGGATCCCTCCTCGGAATGGGAGACCCCCGGGGACCCGACGACAGGACACCGGCACCCGGTCCGTCGGGCCTAAATTTGGCAGAGGTGAAGGAGCTCTTCACCTTCTGGTGGGACACTGTCAAGAAGGATGCGGTCTCCACGCAACCTCCTCCTGCGCCCGCTGCCCCCGACGCCTGCGCCCCCTCCTCCACCCTGGGGGTCAGCAGGACGGGCATCGACCCCCAAGGAGCCAGCATCCCCTCCTAGGGGCAGACCTTTTGAGAGGAGAAGGCCTCCGTCAAGATCCACTTCAGGGTCACCCAGCCCCCAGAGACCCAGAAGGCGTTGGTATACCCCATCCGCGGAGGACTTCAGATCTTACATCTCTGAGTGCTCCAGATCTCCTTCTCCAATCAGTGTCCCCTCTCCGGACCCACGCGACCTTCCCAGATTCCCTCCGGATGACCCCTCTTTCGCCGAGATAATGAGGCATATTCAGGAGAACATGGGGTGGGACGCTGAAGAGCTGGACCCTGAGAGACTACGCCTTGCCCGCTACCTTCTGCAAAAAGACCCCAAGCCTGTGGTAGTGCCACCCTTGGTGGACACCTTCGTGGACGTCACCAAGGCGGCGTCCACATTCGACTCTGGCAATGCCAAAGAAGGCTGACTGCCTGTACAAGGTCCCAAGGGAGGACCAGTACCTGGCGAACCATCCTCTGGCCGACTCCCTGGTCATTACAGCCTCACATGACCGGTCTCGGAAACCACAGCACTTGAGCACGCTGCCACTGGACTCAGAGTCCAAGCAGTTGGACGTCCTAAGCAGGCGCACGTACGTGGCCGCGACTTGCGCCAGTAGGTCGTTGAATTACCTCACCCACATGGTTCAGTTCCAGAACGCATTGTGGGAACAGGGACAGGACCTAGTAGAAAAATTGCCAGATGGTGGCCAGAAGGAGGAGCTGTTGCAACTCCTCCGTACAGGTTCGGACGTGGGACCCAGGTGCTTAGAGCCGCATATGACTCTGCGGACTCTCCGGACAGAGTTGCAGTCTAAGTCGTGTCTTCAGAGACACTCATGGCTCCGTGTCTCTGGGTTTACCCCGGACGTCCAGAAGAACATCATGGACGTCCATTTATCATGGCGAAGTTCTGTTTGGTGAAGCCTCGGAGAAGGTGATCACCAATTTGCAGGAAGCTGGGAAGGCGATTAGATCTGTCCATGCCATGTACAGGTCTTGGCTTAGTTCCTTTCGCAGGAACCAGAGTCTTTCGCAGCCGGATTCAAAGTCAACAACCTCGCTCCGGCCAGCAACAGAGGGGCTCCTTCACCTGAAAAGCCCAGGCCAAGACATCCTCAGGAAGAGGCCAACGAGCCACAAAGTCGGCCCAACCTGCAGTATCCATTGCTGCCACAGCATGACTCCTTCCCAGCCCCTGCCCCTCCTCAGGATCAACGGGAAATGAAGGTCGGGGGTCGCATCACGGACCACCTGCCAGGGTGGCGGTCGATCACCACCGACAGGTGGGTGCTACAGTTGGTTGAAAAAGGCCATTATATAGAGTTTGTAGACAACCCGCCCACAAGGCCTCCTCTGATTTCCCGCTGTTCGGGTCAGCACGCCCTGCAGGAGGTGCTCACGCTTCTAGAGAAGGAAGCTTTGGAGCACGCTCCAGGGAACCAGAGAGGAGCAGGATACTATTTGCACTTCTTTCTGGTTCCGAAGAAAACAGGGGACCTCCGTCCAATCTTGGACCTCAGCGACCTCAATCTGTCGGTCGTCTACAAGCGCTTCCGCATGGTGACCCTTCCGGGACTAATCCCCATGCTGAAGAAAGACGTTTCTTGGCGTCCCTGGACATGCAGGACACTTACCTGCACATTTCTATTGCTCAGGCGCACAGGAGGTTTCTGCGCTTCGAGTTTCTCAGCTGCCATTATCAGTTCCGGGCACTTCCCTTCGGACTGTCATCAGCACCTTGGGTTTTACCAAGTGCATGGCACTTGTGGCAGCGTCTCTGAGGAGACAGGGCCACTATGTGTTCCCGTACCTGGACAATTGGCTTCTCATGGCCCCTTCCAAGGAGGCACTACTGATGGCCATCCAATGTACCCAGACCCTATTTCAGTCTCTGGGCATACTCATCAACTATGAGAAGTCTCTCCTGGTACTGTCCCAGAAACTGCAGTTCATAGCGGCAGTTCTGGACACCGTCAAGGGGAAAGCCTATCTTCCCGAAGACAGAGCGGAATACATTCGATCCCTCATAAGGGATCTGTCAGCGAAGAAGACTGTCCCAGCCAGACTGGTCCTTTGCCTGCTCGGACACATGGCCGCGGCCATTCCTACAGTCCCGATGGCAAGACTCCACTTGCGGGTAACCCAGTGGATGTTAAGGGTGCAGTGGGACCAACAGCAAGACCATCTGCTGCATCCAGTCAGAATCACGAAGGCCGTGGTTCGGGACTGGCAATAATGGCTAGATCCGGGAACTCTCTCTGTGGGGGTTCCTTTCACAGCGCCGTCCCCGGTTATAACTCTCTCCACAGACGCCTCAGGGCTGGGGTGGGGAGCGCACTTGAATGGGTGAGGTCTCGGGGAACATGGACTATCTAGGAATCTCATCTCCATATCAACATATTGGAGATGAGGGTGGTCCTTATGCCCTGCAAGCCTTCCAGTCGGAGATTCCACCGGTGCTCTCTTGTTGCAAACAGACAATACTGCGTGTTGTATTACTCAACAAACAAGGAGGCACACACTCTATCCTTCTGCAGGAGGCCATGGAGGGTGTGGAATGGGTAATCTGACATGACGCAAACCTTGTTGCTGTTCACGTGTCTGGGTGGACAACACCGTCAAGACAGCCTGAGTCGTTCCCAGGTCAGAGTCCACGAGTGGGAACTTCTACAGGAGGTGGCAGAGGATCTGTTCCACAGATGGTACACTCCAGAATTAGATCTATTCACGTCCCCATCCAACGTAAAACTGACCAGTTTTTGCTCGCTAGATCCAGGGCCTGGTGTTTTCTGGCGAGACGCGTTGTCTCTCTCCTGGGCGGGCAGATTCCTCTACGCCTTCCCTCCTTTCCCGTTGATCCAGAGAGTTCTTCTCAAACTTCGTAGGGAGCATGCCACACTTATCCTGATAGCGCCTTTCTGGCCCAGGCAAATCTGGTTCCTGCTACTACATCAGCTATCCCGGGAACCTCCTCTTCCTTTGCCAGTCAGCTCCATCTTTTGTCTCAGGAGGAGGGTTCATTAGTCCGCCTGACTTACATTCATTGAACCTACATGCCTGGCTCCTAGAGACATAGCCATGATGCGCATGGGGTCTGCAGAAGTGGCAGATGTTCTTTCTGCCGCTAGAAAACAGGCAACGCAAGCAGCATACGCCATGAAGTGGCGCGAGGTTTTCATGTGGCCTCAAACGCTGTACGCCGCCTTAGACTGTCCTGAGAAGCTGGTTTTGGAGTACCTGCTTTCCCTTTTTCAAGCTGGGCTAGCTTACTCCTCGATCAAGGTGCACCTTTGTGCAATCTCAGCTTATCATGCCCCCATAGGCCATCGGATGGTGGCTCAATTGGAAACTACTCATGCCTTTTTAAGGGGGGTACTCCACCTTAGGCCGCCTATCAGGGATCCGGTTCCTCCTTGGGATTTGCCCTTCGTCCTGGAGCAGCTTACGCTGCCACCCTTGAACCAGCCAGCGAATTGCGAGCTACATTTTCTGTCTTGAAAACCTTATTTTTAGTTGCAGTGACTTCGTGAGAAGAATCTCAATTGCATGCACTGCAAAGAACCTTATTTAATTTTCCACCGGATAGGGTATCCTGAGGACAAATCCTAAGTTTCTGCCTAAGGTGGTTTCAGCCCTTACCCTTAATCAGGATATCGACTTACCAGTGTACTTTCCTAAGTACACCAATCGAGGAGAAGCATTGCTTCACACCCTGGATGTGCACAGGTGTCTCAGATGTTATCTGACCAGAACCAAGCAGTACCGAAAAATGGATCAGCTGTTTGTATCCTTTGCTGAGAGGATGAAAGGGGCCCCTGTTTCGAAACAGACCCTTTCACGATGGCTCATACATTGTATCTCTTTCTGTTATGACAACGCAGCAAACCCTTGCCAGGCGCGGTCAAGGGCTATTCCCATCAGTAGGAGTGGCCACCTTTGCAGCTGGAAGAATGTGTCCACTTCAGCTATTTGTGCTGCAGCCACCTGGAGCCCGGTGCATACCTTTATCAGGCATTATATCCTGGACGCCGCCTCAAGGCTAAGGGCTGGTTTCAGCCTAGCCGCCCTTTAGAGACTTCTGTCCTAGGCTCGAGCAGGGTGGCACTCTATTCTCCTCCTCCCAATGGCTTTAGAATGTCGCCATTGCTTGGGAATCAGTCCTATATTCTGCTGCAAGAGCTGCATCTCGAAGTAAGATAGCACAGTTACATAAAAACTTACCGTAACAGTAGATCTTCGAGAACAGCTCTTGCAGCAGGTACCTTCCCGCCCACCATTCCCCCTTTGGAGGAGATAGGTTATAGCCAAAAATCCATCTTTCAGGATGGAACCATTTGTTTTTAGTCTTGGCCATCTGATGGCGGATCCTCGGTCTCCTCTTCTGATGTCAGCCAGCGGCCAGGAGTCTCCAGCGGGAGAACTGAGGATTGTGACGGGACCGCCTTATGTACTACGCCTGACGCCGGGGCGGACCGACATCGGAGGAGCGTCCCCTGAAGACTGCTAGCTAGAAAATTTCGGTCCTGACGCCTGACGGCTTCAGTCCTAATGGTGTAACCTTCTGCAAGAGCTGTTCTCGAAGATCTACTGTTGAGGTAAGTTCTTACGTAACTGTACTTTACGGTAAGTTCTTATGAACTGTACTGTCTTAGAGAGGAGCTCTGCAGCAGGTGGCTTTCTCATCTCCATCCCCCAGGAATCTGTGTTTTACTCTTATTCAAGGTTGAGGAGTTCTGCTGTTCTCCAAATCTTTTCAGCCAGGTCTTTGGCGGAGAACTGAGATGGCGGTCCAGGCACTGGGGGACCGCCCTCTTTAGACCACGTTAAGCGGAGAAACATAGAGTTCGACGGCAGATAAGGACCACTTGGCCCACCCAATCTGCCCATTTCCCTACCTATTGGATAAGCAGCAGACAACCTATTTCCTGCACCCCCCCACTATAATTGCCTTATGTCTGTCCCATGCATGTTTGAATTCCTCCTCTGTTTTAGACCCCACAACCTTTCCAGGAAGGCAGTTCCATGCGTCCACCACTCTCTCCGTGTAAAAGAATTTCCTCACATTACCCGGTCGACGGCTTCTCTGTTGCCCGCCAGGCCATCACCTCTAAGTTGGACACCAGACCACCCAGGGCCAGCGTGGTGCCTTCTCTCTTGATGGACTGCCTCGTGGACCCCGACATGGGGCAGAGAGCTTGCAGGTCCCTCATCCTACCAGGGTTCTCCCTTAAGGGATTCGCTGCCCTTTTCAGATTTTTTTTTTCCCCTGATTGCCAGGATCCTCTTTCATCGGATACCTTACCAGTCCTGTCGTTGGGGACTCTTCCAGACCTCCCCTCCACCCGCCAGGCCTGCTCCGCTTAACAGATTTTCACCTGACGCCAGATCCCCTCTGGACACTTTTGGGCGGTATGGATCTGACTCTCCTGGGATTGTGGTCCCAGTCGGCCGGAATCATCCAAGTCAGAGGACTCTGATGTTGGGGACCAGTCAGAGCCTCACTCTCCCATTGAGCCTCAGCCGAAAGAATCCCCCAAATCCCCGCTGGAGGACCTATCCTTCGCTGGGCTCCTCCGACTATTCAAAAATCCTGCAATGGGCACACAAGAATTGATCCCAAATGCAGAAGCTGGCTAACATTTGGACTTGATCAATGCGGACCCTTCCCATTCCTCCTTGACATGGCTGCATGAAGATCTTACATCTACTGTGTGGCAGCCACTGTCGCCCATCCCAGATGTTTCAAAAAGGCCAATAGGACCTACCACCACCACCCACCCACCCCACACCCAAGGAAGGGTTTCCACCTTACTGCCCAACCCAGGCCGGCTCTGTTGTGATCACGCTGCTCACAATAGGTCAGCCCAACCTAAACATCTTAGTGCCACTTCTCCAGACAAGGAATCGAAACAGATGGATCAGTATGGTCGTGGGATCTATGCCTCATCTGTTTGTCCCATTTGCTCCTTAAATTACATGGCTTATATGGTGGCTTTCAAAGCCTCTTTGTCAGATCTGGCAAAGGACCTTCAGGAGGTTCCCAATGAGCAGCTCAGAACAAACTCCTGAAGATGGTTAGGATGAATAAATCATCCTGCCACCATGCCCTCCTTGCCACCTACAACTCTGTAGACTCGGTAGCACGAGGTGCGGCTACTGTCATCTGTCTTAGACGCTTTGCTCGGCTTCACCTGGCAGGGTTTGCTCAAGATGTACAGAGTTTCCTCTAGATGCTACCTTCAGGATATGGTTCTGTTTGGTGGCGATGCCAAAGATTCCGAGACTGCAGTAGAGTGGCAAATTCTTGAAGGGTGTGCGCTCCCTTTACCACTCTGGCCAAAAACCACAGCAGCAGCCCTTTCACCGCCAGCAGAAATGGAATAAATGGAACCAGTACAGATGACAGACCAAGCGTCGCTCCTCTGGTTCTGGCACTCAAACCCTCCAGGCCAAGTTTCCCAAAACAGTCTCTGTGGGGACGCCCGCTTCCCCTCAGGGCCCTGACTCCCATCCCTCTCCCTTCTGTTCTCGGGAAGGAACCGCTGGGATTATCGCTCCACCTGGGTGGGTGGAAGGCCATAACCGCAGATGCATGGGTCCACTAGCTGATAGCAAGAGGTCACTATAGAGTTCCTAGAGAGACCTCCCTCCAATCCTCCGGGAACGTCGCACTACCCGTCAGGCCAGCAACATCTGGTCTTCTAAGAAATTCAAGCTCTTCTGCAGAAATCTGACATAGAGCCAGTTCCACTGGAACAAACAGGAAGGGGCTTTTACTCCCATTTCTTCCTGGTTCCCAGAAAGATGGGAGATCTAAGGCCTACCCTAGATCTCAGCATGCTCAGCCTCTTTGTAGAGTACAAGAGGTTCCACATGTTGACCCTCCAGGGACTGTTAACCTGCTCCATCCAAACTCTTGGCTGTGCTCCGTGGATATGCAGGATGCTTACCTCCATATCCCCATTTTACTGGCCCACCACCACTTCCTGAGGTTCTCTTTTGTGGAGGAACATTTCCAGTTCAGAGCCCTCCCTCACGGCCTTTCCTCAGCACCTCAGGTGTTCACCAATGGTCTAGCGGTGGTGGCGGTGTTCCTACGCCGCAGGGGCATGTATGTGTTACTGTATCTGGATTACTGGCTTTTCTCAGCCCCTTTTCAAGACAGTCTGAAGGAATCCCTTTCCTACACTCTGGACCTATTTTCCAGTCTGGGCATTTTGGTCAGCTACCCCAAGTCCCAGCTGTTACCCTGTCAGCGCCTCCAATTTATTGGAGCGGTACTGGATATGGACCAGAGCAGTGCCTTCTTCTGACCGACAGAGCAGAGACCCCAATCTCTCAAGCGCGTTTGTGGCTTCATCCCGGTGGACCACAGCACGTTCAGTTCTACGACTGCTGGTGTTGATGGCGGCTGCTATACCCACAGTTGCTGTGGCCAGACTGTACATGAGGGTTACCCAATGGTCTTTACGAGTCCAGTCGGACCAGCACCTGGAAGACATGAACCAGGAGGTCCTAGTCTCCAACAGCCTTCAGAAGGATTTTCTTTGGTGGCTGGACCCAGCCAACCTTTCGGTGTGGATCCCTTTCCACTCTCCATGATTCTCACTTCGGATGCCTCGAACTTGGGATGGGGAGCACATCTGGCAGACTATCAGACTCAAGGCACTTGGTCACCCATGGAGGAGAACCTTCACATCAACATTCTGTGGATGAGAGCAGTACTCTGTGCTCTTCAGGCCTTCCAGTCTCTTCTGTTTGTGGAATACTTATTGTCCAGACAGACAACATGGCCACTGTCTGGTACTTAAACAGGGAGGCACCTGATCCTTACCTTCTTTGCAGGGAGGCGATGCGGGTGTGGTACTGGGCTGCACAGCATGGCCTATGCTAGGGACATGGATATGTTGTTTATCCACACTGTCTGGCAGGTATCCTTGCCGCTTTAAATCTTGCCGGAAGGTCTTCAAGCTGGCTCCTCCCACCCACCCGGGTGGTAAAACTCTCGGCTCCGCCCCATGATGCCAGATCTTCCTTACCGCTTGGAAGCTCAGGTTCCCTCCTTAACGCTCTGCATATAAGATTGGTTCCTAATTCTTCGGTTTTCTGAATTTAAAAGTTATAGACTTCGGTCTTCTATCCTTCGCGGCTGCGATGGACAAATCGACTCCCGGTTTTCGGAGGTGCCCTTGCAGGCAGAAGATGTCTCGGACGGATCCGCACTCCACGTGTGTCTACTGTTTAGGCCTTGAGCACAACCCGCAGGCTTGCACCTGTGCTCTTCCTTCTCAGCCTAGCTCTCGAAGACCGTGCTGCCTGTTTACAACTGGGCGCCTGAGAAACGTTTTCCTCCGTGAAGTCAAAAGAGGCCCGGCTCGGCGGTTTCCGGATGGGTATGGCTCATGGATCAGTTAGATCAGATGATCGCCTCGAAGAGGAGGCTGTCCGGCCGCATCTTCCCGACTGCGGCATTTATCCCGCTCTCCTGGGTTCCTCTTACACAGCTTCCTTTAGGAGCTTTGTCTGTCCTCTCCACTAGAGGAGAAGGACCAACGCTTGCTGGACCTTCTTCTCGGTCCAAGAAGAAAGACAAGGGTAAGTCCCTCCGTCGGCGCTCTTGGGGGTGGGAAAGGTCCCTCTCCCGGTTGTCGACCATTGAGCTTCGGTCGTCGTTCAGCTTGACCCGCGGTCTCACGTGTCCCCATCAGGTCAGTTGACGGAGACTCCCGTCGGCCTAGTTGGAGATCTTTTCGACCCGTTGGACGGGTTGTCGACCGGCGAAGCCGAAAATCCTCTCTCACCGGTTCCCTGGTGGGAGTTGAGGATCCCGCGGGCTTACCAGTGCCTCCGGTTCCGGAGCCCTCGGGTGAACCCTCCAAGCCGAGGGAGGAGCCGGTTCCACCTGTCCCCTCCCCGCACCGTCCTCGGAAAGGCCGAGGTTCTCGGTCTCGGACTTCTTCGCAGTCCAGCCGATCCCGCCGTCATAGGCGGTCTCGGCACCACGGTAAGCGGCGCCGCTGCTCGTCCTCGTCCTCCTCCTCCTCGGATGAGGGGAGGCTTCACGGTTACGCCGAGACGATACGAGGATCTTCATGGCAACAGGCTCCTTCCTGATCGAACAAGCCGACGCCGCCGCCTTCCCGCCATTATGGCTGTCACCGAACGGCCGAAACAACCCCTCGTCTTACCCGGAGGAGCCTGTTCCCCAGGCCGGTTGTCTCGCCAAAAACCAGCTGCTCCACCGATCTCCGTGGAACTTCCGCCTCCACAGCCGCTGCAGCTTGGGGTTCCACCAAGAACCCTCGGTCGGCTCAGGGTCTGCCCCATAGGCTGTCGGGTCACCCTCACTCCGATCACCCCGGGTGTGAGGGGTGGCTGAGGCCCGAGGTAGCTCTTTATGGACTCTTCTGAGTCCGACGATGATCTCCCTTTCTCCAGGCGAGTGGACTTGAGTCCTCTGAGGTCAGTCGCTGGACGACAGCCCTTCGCCCTTCCTGGGTTTGCTCAGGCTCATCTTGGAGTCCACCGGGATGCAGCTCGCCTGTATCCAAGTGGGGCCAAGATCACGGGAGATAGCTGGACCGAGGATTCTCACGGAGGCTTTCCTGTGGCCGAGGCCATTGTGGGCTCAGCCTTGAGCTCTGGTAGCGCCCCTGCTTCCTGCTCCTGCGCCCGCCAGGATGGCCAGGAAGTATGCGTCCCTACCGGTTCCCTGTCCAGTTTCTCGAACATCCCCTCAGCCGAGGGTTAGTTATCGAAATTTGCTCGCGGTGGAAACGCTTAGGACGTGGACAAACCTATCACAAGGAGTCCAAGAAATTGGACTATGCGGGCAAAGTCTCACGCCAAGGCCTCCCTTGGCCTTCGCAGGCAACCTCAGCCGTGCTTATGGCACATTTCCTCCCATGCCCTGTTGGGCTCCCTGACGAGGTAGTCCTCATCTCCCCGGCTGACCTGCAGACCACAGTTAGGCAGGTGCAGGACCAGGGCAGGGCAGTGGCCACAGCAACTTCAGACTGCTCTGGACATTGGTGACTCATGCACTAGGTCAGTCATGTCGCAGTGGTTGTCGCGCCGGGCATAGCTGAGGATATCCACCTTCACAGTGGATACCCAGCTACAAATTGCGGATGTCCCTTCCTGGGACCGACCTCTTCGGCCCTGGAGTGGAAGGCCACCTCAGAGGATCGAAAAGTCCAATGCCACTTTGACTTGGTCTCATCCACTCAGAGGGACAAGGGCCGCAGACTGCAACCCAAGCTCTTTCGTCCTGCCTGCGCCCACGGCACGTCCAGCCCAGCAGCATCAGGCTGGCAGGCTCAAGGCTACGCCCCAAACCTAAGCCCTCGGCTCTCCTCCAGGAAGCAGGGAGGTAAGGGTCCTGGAGGTCCTCGGCCGGTCCTTTCTCCAAGCCTGCCCAGTGACGGCTTGAGGGTGTCGCCCAGCCTCAGCCGCTCACTCCTGTGTGCCCCTGGGGCGGCTCGCCACTTTCTTTCTGCCTGGTCCGCTATCACCACAGACCAGTGGGTGTTGGAGGTAGGAAAGGCCCGCCCTCTGGAGTTCGAGCAGGCCCACCCTTCAGATCCGGCCGCACTGGGTTCGGCCGCCGCTGTCAGCCCGCCGAGCCGACATCGCCTCCTCCCGACAAGGAGGTGTGATAGAGAGGTATGACCTCCTCAACCCCGGGTTCGTGTCCAGGTACTTCCTGGTTCCGAACGGACGGGGCTGCTCATTCCCGACTCATACTGACCTAAACAAGTTCCTATGTCTCAACCTTCAGGATGGTCACTGGCTCAGATAATACCATCCTTGAACACGGGCGGTGGTTCTGCTCTCTGACCCACAGGACACGCTTCTTTCACGTCCCTATCCGGCCCATCACATCAGAGGTTCCTCGCTTCGAGCGGAGGGATCCTTTCGAGTTCCAAGCCATGCCTTCGCTTATCTCCAGCTCCCAGGGTCTTCACCAAATGCATGGCAGTGGTGACAGCACTTCTATGGGCGCCTAAGGGGTCAGGGTTTACCTCCTCACCTGGACGATTATTGATAGCAGCCTCCTCCAGACAGGAGGTGCAGCGGTCCAGAGATCTGGCCTCCAGGTTTGTTTCCTCAGGTTGGCCTCCTCATCAACGAGGCCAAGTCGGAACTCGAGCCAAGCAGGCGATTCTTTTCATCGGGCAGAGTTGACTCTCTTCGAGCCAGAGCACGGCTCCCGCGGACAGGGCCGAGGTTCTTCCTCCTTTGCCCAATCATTTCTGGTTGGGCACCGCTACTGCCCGGGACTTCCTGGGTCTCATGCGCGGCTCAGTCAGCAGTAATCCGCTGGGTCTGCTGGAACATGCGCCCCTTCAGTGGGGGCTGGCTACAGCCAGTGGATCCCACGCACATCCATTGGACCAGCTAGTGACAGTGACCCAGGGATGTGGAACGACCCAGTGGTGGACCGCCCAGTTCATCTGCAGGAGGGCATCCCGCTTGTCCCGCCTGAGCCGACAGTCCTCATCGACCGATGCCTCTCTGATGGGTTGGGGTGCCCATCTGGGGAATAGCGAAGACGGCCTCTGCTCCCATGGAGTCCCGATGCCACATCAACCTGCTGGAGTCGAGCGGGTCCGCCTAGCTTTCACCGCCTTTGCTCCATTTCCTTCGGGATCAAGTGGTCTCAGTTCCGGACGGACAATACTACCTACCATGTACTCATCTAAACTGGCCAGGGTGGGACGCTCCCATGCTTCTAAGTGCAAGGAAGCTCTCCGCATCTGGTCACTGTGCAGCCTGGAGGCGGATCTCCTAGCCATTCATGTGGCAGGAGCCTCCAACACCCTGGCCGATGCCCTAAGCCGGATAGGGGCTGCGTCCCACGAGTGGTCTCTCCTGCCGGAGGTAGTACAAGATCTATTCTCCCATTGGGGCACACCTCAGGTGGACCTGTTTGCCTCAAGGGAGAATGCGAAGCTGAGGCTGTTCCATGCCCACCCCCCTCAGCAGGGATCGCTGCAGGGGGATGTCTTCTCGAGGCCGTGGACCCCGGGCCTCTTCTACGCCTTTCCCGCTCCCCTTGATGCACAAGGTGCTTCTCAAAGCAAGGAGGGACAAGGCAGTGATTCTGATAGCTCCCAGACTGACCCCGCCAGTACTGGTACCCAGTCTCTCAGCCTCAGCTCCAGGCTCCCGAGGCAGCTTCCAGCCCACCCGACCTGCTCTCAGTCAATCAGGGAAGGTATTCCATCCGACTTTCAATCTCTGCACCTGACGGCCTGGTTCCCGCGCTGCCTAGGGTTCCAGGCCTTGGGTCTTTCCGACGAGGTCCTCAACGATTTGAGGCGCCCGTATGAGTCGATCAGAAAATGCTACGCCTTCAAATGGAAGAGATTTTCCATTTGGTGCCAGGCAAGGGCCTGACCCTTCCTCCTGTTCCTTGGCGATATATTACTACCTTTGGTCCCTTCTCAGCAAGGGCTTAGGGTCGATGACTGCTATAGGCACCTGGCAGCCATCTCCTGCTTACTGGGCTGGCAAGCAGTTAAAAGAGTGAGAAGGTGGTTTGGCTTTTCAAAGGTCTTGATCACATTTCCCTCTGGTGCGAGAACCTCCACCTCCGTGGGATCTACTGCTGGTACTGGCTAAGCTCATGCAAAGCTATTCGAATCAATGTACAGTGAACACTCACCTGTCATGGAAGACCGCCTTCTGTGTATACGCCAGCTAGAAGGATGGAGAGCCCCAGGCGCCTGCATCGAGTCTCCTTACCTGGTCTTCCACAGGGACAAGGTTGTTCTGCGCCCCAACCAAATTCCTTCCAGGTGTGGTGTCGGAGTTTCACCTAACCAGGTGTTGACTCTGCTGGTGTTCTACCCCAATCACACCTTGAGGCCGGTATATAGGCTCCATACTCTGACCCTAGAAGGGCGCCCGCCATTATAAGGAGCGCGACGGCTGAAATTGGGAGAGGTTCGCCAGCTGTTTGTCACCTACGCTGCAGCCACACCTGGCAAACCTGCAGTTGCTGGATCTATAGGCAGGTGGGGTCACCTCCTGCATAGATCTCGCTATAGTTGGCAGGCATGGAGTCTCTGAGGGATAAGAGCTCATTCTACCCGCCATATTGCTTCATTGGTGGCTGCTTCCAGGACGTCCCTATCCAAGAAATCTGCAGGGCTGCTACCTGAAGTCAGCACACACCTTCATCACCCATTACCACATCGACCTTGAGTCACGCCCGGGATGCTGGTTTTGGGGCCTGCTCCTCCAGTCTCATTCCCTAAGTAGAGGGTGTGCGCCTTGCCTCTCTCCTCCTGAGAATCAGTAGAGTTCTGTTAGATAGTGGATGAACATATCCATGTCCCTAGAAAACAGGTTCTAGGGACATGGATATGTTGTTCATCCACACTCATTGGCAGTATCCTTGCCGCTTTAAATCTTGGGCGAAGGTCTTCAAGTTGCTCCTCCCACCCACCCGGTGGTATAACTCGGCCCGCCCCATGACGCCCAGATCTTCCTTACCGCTTGGAAGCTCAGGTTCTCTCCTTAACGCCCCTGCTTGTGACTGGTTCCTATTCCGCTTTATGGATTTAAAATAATATTTTGCAAAAGACTTCAGTCTTCGATCCTCGCGGCGCGGCGGATAAATCAACTCCGGATTTCGGAGATGCCCATGCGGGCAGAAGATGTCTCGGACGGATCCACACCCAATGTGTGTCTATTGCTTAGGCCTTGAGCACGACCCGCAGGCTTCAGGCGACCTGTGCTCATCTTTCTCGGCTCACGCCTCCTAAGACCAGGCCTTGTACGGGCCGTAACTGGCCGTCCCAGGCGCTTCCTGCTAGTCCAAGGAGGTCCTGGCTGTGTCCGTGCGGTTGGCTCGTGATCAGCTGAGCGGATGGTCGCCTCGGAGGAGGCGGCGTGGGTCGTATTTTCCTCGCAGCGTGCATTTATCCCGCCTCTCTGGGTTCTTCCTACACGGCTTCCTTTAAGGAGCTTTTGTCTGTCCCTCCACTAAAGGAGAAGGGCTCATGCCTGCTGGACCTTTTTCTCGTCCAAAAGAGGGACAGTGGTAAGTCCTCCGTCGACGCCTTGGGAGCGGGAAAGGTCCCTCTCTGGCCGCAGACCGTCGGCTTGGTCGACCGGCCGGGCTTCGGCCACTGGCCTCACGGTGCGTCCCCTGCCAGGTCAGTTGACCGAGACTCCCACTGATGCTTTCGAGATTTTCTCACCCATTGACGGCTGTCGCCTTTAGCAGCCGAGATTCCCTCTCCCGGTTCCCCGGGAGGAGTTGAGGATCCCGTGGCTCCGCCCATGCCTCCGGTTCCGGAGCCCTCGGATGGACCTTCCGAGCCGAAGGGAGTGTCGGTTCCGGCCGACACCTCCCTGCACCGACCCCGGAAATTCCGGGACTCTCGGTCTCGGTCTCGGACCTCTTCGCGGTCCAGCCGTTCCCACCGTCATAGGCGGTCTCGGTCTCGGGCATCATGGGAAGCGACGCCGTTTGCCCTCGCCCTCCTCCTCGATGAGGGAGGTCATGAATTACGCCGTGATGCAGAGGACCTTATGTTGCAACAGCTCCTCCTGGCCGGGAATAAGCCGACTCCGCGCCTTCCCGGCCATTAAGTGGCTGTCACGGAACGGCCGCCACAACCCCCGACTTGCCCGAGGAGCCTATACCGAGCGGTTGTTCGGCCAAACCGCTGCTCCACCGATTGCGGTGGAACCTCCGCTCCACAGCCACCAATTGGGGCTCGACCAAGGATCTCGGTCGGCTAAGGGTTTACCCCATCGGCTGTCAGTTACCCTCACTCCCGACCGACCTCGGCAGGTGAAGGGTGGCTCAGGCCAGAGGCAGCTCTTCGAGGACTCTTCCGAGTCCGAAGATGATTCCTCCTTCTTCCAAGCGACTGGACTTGGAGTCTTCAGGAGGTCAGCCAATGGGCGATGAGCCGGGTCGTCCTTCCTAGGACTGCTCGGCTCATCTCGGAGTCTACGGGATGGGAGCTCGAACCCGTTTCCAAGCGGCAGGTATCCTCGCGGAGATTCTGGACCGAGGGATTCTCCGACGGAGGCCTTCCGTGGCCGAGGCCATAGTGGGTCCAGCACTGGAACTTTGGCAGCGCCCTGCTTCCTGCCCTCACGCTCGGCCAGGATGGCCAGGAAGTATGTGTCCCTACCGGTTCCTTGTCGGTTTTGAACACCCTCTGCTGAGGGGTTGGTTACCGACAGCGTTTTCGGCGCGCCCGTCAGGCGCCAGGGATGTGGACAAACCTCCTGACAAGGAGTCCAAGAAATTGGACTATGTCGGGCGGAAAGTCTCGCTAGCCCTCTCTCGGCTTCGTCAGGCCAGTTCGCGTCCTCATGGCATATTTTCTCATGCCCTGTTGGGCTCCTGGATGAGGTCATCCCTCATCTTCCCCGATCTGCAGACTACGGTTAAGCAGGTGCGGCGACCAGGGCAGGGCAGTGGCCAAACAGCAGCTCCAGACTGCTTTGGATGAGGGGACTCATGTGCCAGATCGGTGGCGGCCGCGGGCTGGCTATGGTCGGTGGGCTTGGCTGAGGATATCCACCTTTGCTCGGATACCCAGCACAAGTTGGCGGATGTTCCTTTTGGGGACTGACCTCTTCGACCCTGGGGTGGAAGGTCACCTGCAGAGGATCGAGAAGTCCAATGCCACCTTGGACTCGGTCTCTTCCGCTCAGAAGGACAAAGGCCGCAAACCACAGCCTAAGCCCTTTCGTCCTTCTGTGCCCCGGCCTCCGCCCAGCAACGTCAGGGCCAGCAGGCTCGGCCTTGGCATCCCAAACCCAAGCCGCGGCTTCCTCTAACAGGAGGCAGGGAGGAAGGGCCCAGGAGGTCCCTCGGCCGGTCCCTCCTCCAAGCCTGCCCAGTGGCGGGCTGAGGGGTGTCGCCCCATCCCGTCACCTTACCCCTGGTCCCCCAGTGGAGACGGCCGGCCTCCGTTCCGCCTGGTCCGCTGTTACCACGGACAGGTGGGTCTTGGAGGTGGTGGGAAGAGGCCTGCCTCTGGAATTCGAGCAGGCACCACCCTTCAGGCCGTCGCCTCGGGCTTCGATCCCCAGCCTCACTGGCGGCTCGTCGAGCCGACATCACCTCCTCCTCCAGAAGGAGGTGGTAAGAGAGGTGGTGGACCCTCCTTCAGACCCAGGGTTTGTGTCCAGGTACTTCCTGGTTCCGCAGACCGGACGGGGCTGGCGCCCCATTCTCGACTTCCACACGACCTAAACAAGTTCCTAAGGTCTCGAACCTTCAGGATGGTCACTCTGGCTCAGATAATACCATCCTTGGACGCGGCGTGTGGTTCTGCTCTCTGACTTGCAGGAGCGCTTTTTCACGTCCTCATTCCGTCTGCTCACCAGAGATTCTTCGCTTCGGCGGAAGGATCTCTCTGAGTTCAAGCCATGCCCTTCGGCTTGTCTCCAGCTCCCAGGGTCTTCACCAAATGCATGGCAGTGGTGACAGCATTCCTCTGGCGCCGAGGGTCCGGTGTACCCTTACCTGGACGACTGGCTGATAGCAGCTCCCTCCAGGAAGGAGGCGGAGTGGTCCAGAGATCTGGCCTCCAGGTCTGCTTTCAACTGGGCCTCCTTGTCAACGAGGCCAAGTCGAACTCGAGCGAAGCAGGTGATTTTATTCATCAGGCGCAGCTCGACTCTCTTGAGCCAGGGCGGCTCCGGCGGACAGGGCCGAGGTTCTTTCCTCCTTTGCCCGATCATTTCTGGTTGGGCAATGCGCCCTGCCGGGACTTCCTGCGCCTCCTGGGTCTCATGGCGGCCTGTACCAGCGTGGTCCGTTGGGCCGCTGGAAATCATCGTCCCCTTCAGTGGGGACTGGCCAGCCAGTGGTCACTGGCGCTGCGATCCCTTGGACCAGCTTGTGTCGGTGACACAGGGGATGTGGAATGCTCTCCAGTGGTGGACCGTTCCAGATCAATTGCAGGAGGGCATCCCGTGTCGTCCGCCCGAGCCGCGGTCTCTCTGTCGACCGATGCCTCTCTGATGGGTTGGAGTGCCCATCTGGGGAACACCGGGCTCATGGCCTCTGGTCCCTTGCGGAGTCGATGCCACATCAACCTGCTGGAGCTCCGAGTCCGCCTAGCTCTCACCGCTTTGCTCCGTTCCTCCGGGGTCAAGTGGTCCGAGTCCAGGCGGACAATACCCACATGTACTATCTAAACCGCCAGGGCGGGCGCGCTCCATGCTTCTATGCAAGGAAGCTCTCCGCATTTGGTCACTCGTGCGCAGCCTGGAGGCGGATCTCTAGCCATTCACGTGGAGGAGCCTCCAACACCCTGGCCGATGCCCTGAGCGGATAGGGGCTGCATCCACCAGTGGTCTCTCCTGCCCGGAGGTAGTACAGCATCTGTTCTCCTTTGGGGCACACCTCAGGTGGACCTGTTTGCCTCCACGGAGAGCGAAGCTGAGTCTGTTCCATGCCGCCCCTCCAGCAGGGCTCGCTGCGGGGGATGCCTTCTCGAGGCAATGGACCCCGGGCCTCTTTCGCCTTTTCCCCATTTCCTTGATCCACAAGGTGCTTCTGCGAGGGAGGGACAAGGCGCAGGTGATTCTGATAGCCCCAGACTGGCCTCGCCAGTTCTGGTACCAGATCTCCTCAGTCTCAGCTCCAGGACTCACGGCAGCTTCCAGCTCGCCTGGACCTGCTCTCAGTCAATCAGGGAAGGTGTTCCATCCGGACCTTCAATCCCTGCACCTGACGGCCTGGTTCCTGAGCGGCTAGAGTTCCAGGCTTTGGGTCTTTCGGCGGGGTCCTCAATGTAGTTGAGGCGTCCCGTAAGTCGACCAGAAAATGCTATGCCTTCAAATGGAAAAGGTTTTCCATTTGGTGTCAGGCAAGGGCTTGGACCCTTCCTCCTGTTCCTTGGAAGCATCTTGGACTATTTATGGTCCCTTTCTAGTCAAGGGCTTAGGTCGGCGACCCTAAGGGTGCACCTGGCAGCCATCTCTGCTTACCAGGCGCGGGCGGGAAGCAGTCGGTGGCGCAGGAGGAAGGTGGTCTGGCGCTTTTCAAAGGCCTTGATCACATTTCCTCCAGTGCGGGAACCCCCACCTCCGTGGATCTACTGCTGGTACTGGCAAAGCTCATGGGCAAGCCATTCGAACCTATGCACAGGTGTGCTCTCTCACCTTCGTGGAAGACCGCCTTCTTGGTGGCTATCACCGTCAGCCAGAAGGATGGGAGAGCTCCAGGCGCTTCCATCGAGTCTCCTTACCTGGTCTTCCACAGGGACAAGGTTGTCCTGCGCCCCACCGAAATTCCTTCCGAAGGTGGTGTGGAGTTTCACCTTAACCAGGTGTTGACTCTGCCGGTGTTCTACCCCAATCACACTCGGAGGTCGAATATAGGCTCCATACTCTGATCCTAGAAGGGCGCCGCTATTATAAGGAGCCGACGGCTGAAATTGGGAGAGGTTCGCCAGCTGTTTGTCACCTACGCTGAAGCCGCATCTGGCAGACCTGCAGCTAAGCGGACGATAAGCAGGTGGGTAACCTCCTGCATAGATCTCTGCTTATAAGTTAGCGGGCATGGAGCCTCCCAGAGGATGGTAAGAGCTCATTCTACCACGCCATACTGCTGCAACGGTGGCTGCTTCCAGGGACGTCCCTATCCAGGAAATCTGCAGGGCTGCTACCTGGAAGTCAGCAAACACCTTCATTACCCACTACCACATCGACCTTGAGTCACGGGATGCTGGTTTTGGGGCCTCGGTTCTCCAGTCTCTCTTTCCCAAGTAAGTATATGGGGTGTGCGTCTTGCCTCCTCCTCCCGGAGAACTGCTAGGAGTCTGCCAATGAGTGTGGATGAACAACATATCCATGTCCCTAGAAATACAGGTTACTCACCTGTAACAGGAGTTCTAGGAATGGTATATGTTGTTCATCCACCCGACCCACCCGACCTCGGCCGATACGCTACAACCTGAGCTTCCAGCGGGCAGATCTGGCGTCATGGGGGCCGGGGTTATACCACCCGGTGGGTGGGAGGAGCAAGCTTGAAGACCTTCCGGCAAGATTTAAAGCGGCAAGGATACTGCCAATGAGTGTGGATAACAACATATACCATTCCTAGAACTCCTGTACAGGTGAGTAACTGTTACTCACCTGTAACAGGAGTTCTAAAATAATATATTGTTCATCCTACTGACTCTGTTCTCCGGCTCCGTAGCACAACCTGAGCTTCCAGCGGGCCAGATCTGGCGTCATGGGGCAGAGCCGAGAGTTTTACCACCCGGGTGGGTGGGAGGAGCCAGCTTGAAGACCTTCCGGCAAGATTTAAAGCGGCAAGGATACCTGCCAGACAGTGTGGATGAACACAATATACCATTCCTAGAACTCCTGTTACAGGTGAGTAACCTGTATTTTTAGTTGCTATCACATCAACTCGAAGATTTTTAGTTTTAGGCTGTAGTTGTAGAGAGCCTTATTTAATTTTCCACATAGATGAGGTGGCTCTGTGGACCAATCCATCCTTTCTTCTGAAAGTGGTTTCGGAATTGACCCTTAACCAGAATGGAGAACTACTGGTGTTCTTCCCAGAACACTCCCAACAGGGGGAGTATCTACTGCACACCCTTTATGTGCACAGGATCTTGAGATACTACGTCTCAAGGACTAAGGAGGTTCGTAAATGAAACCAACTCTTTGTAGCCTTTGCTCCCAAGTGCCAGGGCAAGGCTATTACGAAACATAGTTTGTCAAGGTGGCTGGCAAATTATATACACTACATTTGCCAGATATACAAGAAGCCCCTTCCTGGGACGGTTAAGGGCTACTCTACTGAGGGTGTGTCCAGTTCCACTGCCTTTTTCAGGAATGTGTCCACTACGGACATTTGTGCAGCGGCCACTTAGTCCTCCATCCACACCTTCACTAAACATTACAGTTTGGACATTGCTTCTAGGCGCAGGGCTGGCTTTTCGGCCTTGCGGTCCTGCAAGGTCTTCTGTCATGAAAGGCCTGTAGTTGGCAGACATTTTCGTCGTCCTCCCAGATCTTCATCTCTGACTTCTTTTTTGTTTGACTGCTTGTTATTCAGTCCAAACTGTGAAAACCTGCTGCAGGAACCCTCTCGAAGTAAGATATAGCAGTTACGTAAGAACTTATCGTAACAGTAGATCTTCAAGAGAGATTCCTGCAGTAGGTCTAGATTTCCTACCCACCTTTCCCCAGCTCCTGTGTTTTTTCTGTTTATTCCCTTGGACTTTGTTTCATCCAGGGCACAGGGTCCCAGGAGTTTTCCACTTTTTTTTTTTTTTGCTTCCTCTTTAGAGGTCTCCAGTGGAAGAACTGGAGGGCGGGGGGGCCGCCCCTTTTATAGTCACGCTGACGTCTGTCACCTGACACTGGGGGTGGTCCCTGCCGATGATTGCTAGCTACAGTTTTGTTGTGCAGTCCTGACACCAGGGGGCACAGTCCTAACTGTGAAGACCTACTGCAGGAACATCTCTTGAAGATCTTCTGTTACAGTAAGTTCTTATGTATGTGCTGTTTCTAGGATCTTGGATATGTTGTTCATCCACACTGTTTGTCATATCCCTTTCCCCTTTAAATCTTGCCGGAAGTCTTCCTCCCACCCACCCGGGTAGTGTATACCTCGCCTGCGCCCAGTGATGCCAGATCTTCCTTTCCGCTGGAAGATGCAGGTTTCCTCCCTTGTGCTCACGCATTTCATAGGCCCTGGCTTTCAAAACTTCGGAGATTAAAACTCGTCCGAGTTAGCGATCACGCTTTTGCGTCCTCTTGTCATTGAAGAGAAATCTTCTCCAGGATTTAGCCGGTGTCCTTGCAGCCAGAAGATGTCGCGCACTGATCCACATCTCACGCGAGTCTACTGCCTAGGTGTCGACCATGACACCTCATCCTGCAATTTTGCTTGGCCTTACATCCCAATGTCCTGGACGACCGCCTGGCACGTTTGAAGTTGGGGAAACTGGAGAAAAGGAATCCTCCGGTGAAGTCTAAGGAGGCTAGGTGGGCAGTTTCCGCAGCCATGGGTTCCGCCCGAGCAGCTGGAATGCATATAGGCGTTTGAAGAAGAAGCTGCTTGCGCTTAGGCGAATCGAAGCTTTTTCGTTCCACTCAACCTGGGCTACACCTTCATGGGTTGTTTTAAGAAGTTGTGCCAGTCTCTCTCCACCTTGGGTGAGGCGCCCGCAGGCTTTCACTCCTCCCGCTCTCGAAAGAGGGACAAAGAACCCAGCTCGTCTTCATCTCGGCAAAGGCGCTCTTGGGACTGAGAGAGGTCTCAGTCCCAGAAGTCCTCCCACATCTCCCCACGAACATGCAAACCACGGTTAAGCAGGTCCGGGACAGCTCCAGACAGCCTGGATGTTGGGGATTCTTGTGCCCGCTTGATGGCCGCTGCACTGGCCTCTTGCCGCAGGGCTTGGCTGAGGCTCTCCTCCTTCCTGGCGGATACTCAGCATAAGTTAGCTGAAATGCCTTTCCTTGGGACCGACTTGTTCGGCCCAGGAGTGGCCGGTCACCTGTGGTGCATTGAGCAGTCCAGTGCCACCTTGGACGCCACTTCTGCCAAGAGTTCTTCGGGCAAGAACCAGCAGAAGTAAAAGAAGCCTTTTCGGCACTCTTCCCCTGTGGTTCAGCAGTCCTCCTACCAAGGAGGACAGCAGCATCAGCAGCAGGCTCAAGCTTGGCACCCTTGGCCCAAGCCTGGACCCCAACAGGCCTCCAAAAGAGGCCGAGGCTAATGTCCTGGAGCCTCCTCCTCCTCCAAGCCTGCCCTTGCCACCCCTATCTCCGTCACGCCAGCTCTGGGTCCTCCCATGGGGGGTCTGCTCTACCACTTCCTTTCTGCCTGGTCCTGTCCATACCTTTACCAAATACTACAGTCTGGACATTGCTTCTAGGCGGACGGCAGGTTTTGGCCTAGCTGTCCTGCAGGGCCTTCTGTCCTAGGCTGGTTCCACTCTGTGTGTTACTTAGTTGTTATAGTTTTTTCCTCCTCCCTTGTTTCTCTCAGTCTCTTTGCAGAGGGACTGCTTGGGATTCAGTCCTATATATGATGACCTACTGAAGGAACCCTCTCAAAGTAAGATAGTATAGTTACGTAGGAACTCACCGTAACAGTAGATCTTCTAGAGAGGTTCATTCAATAGATCATATCTTTTCCCCACCCTCCTTCCCCTTTTTTATTTAGGGTCTCCAGGCTCCGTTTTCTCCTGCTGTCAGGCTATTCTAGGCTCCGGCAGGAGAACTGGAGGGCGGGCGTGCGGACCGTCCACTGTACAGCATCATGCTGACATCGGTCATGTGATGTCGAGTGGACGGTCCCCTGTCAGGTATTGCTAGAAAAAGTCTGCTGTGCGGCCAGACGCGGGGTGACGCTAGTCCTATATGTGATGACTTACTGAAGGAACCTCTTCGAAGATCTGCTGTTGCGGTAAGTTCCTGCGCAACTGTGCTTTACGTAAGGATTTATCGTAACAGTAGATCTTTGAGAGGAGCTCTTGCAGCAGGTGGCTTTCCCACCCTCCAGCCCCCAGGGACAAGTTGTTATTCTTGTCTTTGGATAGGGGAGACCTTCCTCGGTTCTCCATTCCTTCTGTCGGCCGGGTCTCGCTGGGAGAACTGAGATGGTGCCAAGGGACTGCCCCCTTTAAGATGTCCCACATCGGGCAGAGCCGACATCGGGGGCAGTCCCCTACCACAGACTAATAGCTAGAAGATTTTTCTGTGGAATCCTAACACCTGGCAGCCTTAGTCCTATTGGTATTACCTGCTGCAAGAGCTCCTCTTGAAGATCTACTGTTATGGTACGTTCTTACATAACTGTACTTTCCACAGCGCCTCCCTCCTGTGGTGGGGAGCACATCTGGACAGCGCCTCAGTAAGTGGCACCTAGACTCTCCAAGAGTCACAGTTAACACGTAATTCTTTTGGAACTCAGAACAATCTTTCTTCTCAAACCATTCGCTCCTGCCATAAAAGGACAGACTTTCAAGGTCGACGTCACTGCAGTGTTTTTCACAAACAAGCAAAGTAGACCAGGTCAGGAGTTCTCTGTTTACAAGCTCTATGAATCTAGACTCTCGCCTTCTCCCTGGGAGTCGGCATTTCAGCTGTTCATCTCCCAGGCAAACACAGTACTCTGGCAGATGCTTTTAGTCAAGGCCAGAGTGAGTGGATTCTGAACAGGCAAGTACTAGCCACAGTGTTCAGGCAGCTGGTCACTCCAGAAGTGAATCTGTTGCCTCTTCCCTCAACTTCCAGTTCCCTCAGTTCTGATGCAGGTCCCAGTCCTGGGATCGCTTCCCCTGGATGCCTTGATCCTGGTCTGGTTGGGGAGGTCCCTATATGCATTCCCTCCTTTTTACCCTGATTCTCAGGGCATTTCTGAAATTCAGACAATAGCCTGTATCAGTGATCCTGGTGGCTCTTCTTCTCTGTGTCCTGCAGCAGGTCCATTTGCCTGCATCTTACTCGCTCTCTGCTGACCCTTTCTCAAGACAGACTTTCTTCACCCCATGGCCTGGTTCTTGAGGAGTTAGTTTCCATCCTATCAGTACTCTTAACAGGTCCTTAAGATACTGAGGATGGCTAAAAAAATGAACACTAAGAAGTCTTCTGCAGCCAAATGGCAAAGGTTTTCCCTCTGGTGCAAGAGCAAAACGGTCGAACCTCTTTCAGCTTCAGACCCTCAGCTGCTAGATTTCCTGGTACTCTTACAGGCATTTGGCTTGAAACCATCTTCCCTCAAGCTGTACCTGTTGGCAGTTTCAGCCTACCTTTCGGTGGGGAAGAAAAAATGTTTTTCCCACACTTTATTTTTTTGGGAGTAATCTTTTTTCCCCCACCGTCGCTTCTCCTTCAAGCCACCTAGTACCACCAGCGACCCCTTCCTGCAGTTCCCCCTTCAAAGCTGCCTACGTCATATTTGCAGCCTTCATTCAGGTTAGCCCGGCATATCCCTTTGCTGGAGGGTCCCCTCCTTCGAGAGGGAAGGCACCGGCCAGGGGACTCCAGCACACTATTTTCTTTTTTGCCTGGGTGCTGCTGAGGCGAACGTTACTCTGCCGGGATTGCTTGAGGGCATCGTCGGGGACGGCCACCATCATCCGGCCGATGCCAGTGCAGTTTCTGCTTTTTCTGTGGTGTTCCCTTTAGTGCGATCCCGCTGCTGTGCTCCCGGTCTCCACCGGGAGCCACTGCAGAGCGACCATGCATCCACAACCCACCCCAGGGAAGGAGAGCAGTCCCAAGGATGCTCAATCCTACCCCTTCCCCTGCCAGCGCCGGAGTCTGTTCCTGAACTCGGGTCGCCGGTGTGGTTCAAGGTGTGACGTCCAGCGCCTCAACCCTCTGCGCCACCGGGCCGGCATCCACGCTATATTTAAACAGTTTTTAAAGGCCTTTTACACCTCTACCCTCCAATCAGGGAGCCTGTTCCTCCTTGGAGCCCGAGCCTTTGTATAGTCAGGCTCATTAAACCACTCTTCCTGGTAGTCTTTTCCTCTGCCAGGAGGATTTCAGAGTTACAGGCCCTATGCGCACTGACCTAAATTACATCATCCTTCACAACGATAATGTTGCATTCAGGACAAACAGGAAATTTCTGGTAAAGCTGGTTGTAGGAGCGTGGATATGTTGTTCATCCACATTTCTTAGCAGATCTTCTTGGCATGTCCCCCTTCCACTTTAAATCTTGCCGGAAGTCTTCAAGCTGGCTCCTTCCACCCACCTGGGTGGTATATACATCGGCTCTGCGCCATGATGCCAGATCTTTCTTTCCGCTGGAAGATACAGGTTCCCTCGTGTTACCAGCATATCATAGGCCCTGGATTCTAACCGTCAGTTTTTACCAAAATTAAGCTCGTTCAAGTTGGCGATCAGCTTTAATCGCATCTACCATGGAGGAAAAATCTTCCCCTGATTTCGCCCCCCACAAGGCGCCCAGAAGATGTCGCGCACCCATCCTCGCCTCGCGGCGTTTACTGCCCAGGGTGTCGGCCATGACACTCGCTGTGTAGTTTTTGCCTGGCTTTCCATCCCAACTTACTGGATGACCACAAGGCATGCTTGAAGCTGGGGAGACCGGAGAAAAGGAACCCACCAGTGAAATCGAAGGAGGCAAGGTGGGCGGTTTCCACGGCTGCGGGATCCGCCAGACAGCTGGAATAGATGAAGGTGTTCGAGGAGGAAGCAGCTCTCGCTTCGACCAGTCAAAGCTTTTTTGTTCCACTGAACCTTGGCTCCACCTTTACGGGCTCCTTCAAGGAGTTGTGCCAGTCTCTCCCCACTCAGGGTGAGGTGCCCTCGGGCTCGCACTCCTCCTGTTCTCGAAAGAGAGATAATGACCCTTTGTCTTTGTCTCGGCGAAGACGTTCTTGGGACCGAAAGGTCCGAGTCCCAGGAACACGCGGTCTCTACTTCAGTCGAGATTGCATCCTCGGCCACTGGCTTCACGGATCTTCCATCTGGCCAGGGGACCAAGGAAGTGGCCGAAGAGGTCGAAATCATCTGCGACTCAATCGACCCCTTGTCGCCGGCTAAACCCGACTGCTCCTTGGAAAGGACTCCGGTCCTTGTATTTCCTGATGAGGAGACCCAGCCTGCTGGTGTCCCCATCAAGGACCCGGGTTCCGGACCCTCAGTTTTCACCGATGCCGATGTCGACTGAACGACTTCCCCGATCTCGGTCGATGTCCAGAACCCCCTCAGTCAAACGACAAAGAGCCACAAGCGCTGTAAAAAGAGGCAACACCACAGGTCTTCATCCTCCTCGGACGAGGAGAGGCTCCAGCGGAAGCTCCGTCGGCGCTGTGAAGATCTCACGTGGCAGCAGCTGATTCTGATGGGGCAGAAGCCTGCTCTGCCACCTACCCCGGCTATAACTTGCTTCCCGCCTCATAGGCTGACGCCAACCACTCCGGAACCAAAGTCACCGGTTCCTTTTGCCGTGGGGACAGCCTGTCTCCCGGTTCAGCCATCCCGGTCTCTCCACTGATTCGGGTGGAACCACCGCCTAAACAGCCTGGGGGGCGGCGCCCTTGAAAGAGGACTGACAAGACACTGGGCTTCCCCGACGTCTCTCGATAAGTCACCCTGGACTACCCTCGGCATATCGAGGGTGACTTAGGCGGTAGACCGCTCTGTCACAACTCCTTGGATTCTGATGTCACTGGCTTGCACTCACATGCCGGGGATGATGAGTCGTTGGTCGGCGCAGGAATGGAGGAAGGCCCTTTCTCCTTCCAGGGCATCCTTCGCCTCATCTCCGATTCCACTGGAATGCCCCAGGAACCCATCCAGAAAAAGGCCTCGGACCCTCTCACTGACATTCTCAAGAGAAGGGATACCCCAACTGAGGCCTTTCTAGTGGCCGAGGCCATTGTGGGCCTGACTCTTGAACTTTGGCAGCATCCTGCCTTCTGCCCAGCACCATCTGCCCGCATGGCCCGCAAGTACGAGGTGCCCATGGGGTCCTTTGCGGGGTTCACAGAGCACCCTTCGGGCGAGAGCCTGGTGACCACCTCTTTGTTCAGGTATACTGGTAGTTCGGCTGACACTGACCGACCGCTGGACAAGGAATCTAAAAATATGGACCACTCTGCCTGCAAGATCTATGCGACCTCTTCTCTGGGCCTTCTGGGGTCATTGGACGAGGTCCTCAGTCATCTCCCACTGGACATGCAGACTACGGTCAAGCACGTCCATGACCAAGGCCAGACAGCCTTGGGTATAGGACATTCTTGTGCCCACTCGTTGGCAGCTGCAGTGGCCTCTACTTCTGGCGCTTGGCTGGGGCTTTCCTCCTTCGCGGCGGATACTCGGCATAAGCTTGCTGACGTGCCCTTTCTGGGTACCAACTTGTTCGGTCCAGAAGTGGCCGGTCACCTTCAGCGTATACAGCAGTCCAGCGCCACCTTGGATGCTACTTCTGTCAAGGTTTCTTGGGGCAAGAACCAGCAGAAGAGAAAGAAGAAGCCATTTCGGCATTCTTTCTCTGCGGTCAGGCAGCTCTCCTATCAAGGAGGTCGGCAGCAACAGCAGGCTCAAGCTTGGCACCTTCGGCCCAAGCAGGGTCCTCAACAGCCCCGTAAAGGAGGCCGAGGCACAGGTCCCACAGCCTCCTCCTCCTCCTCTAAGCTTGCTCAGTGACGGGTTGAGGGTTGCCACCCACTACGCCCGTCACACCAGCTCTGGGTCCTCCCATGGGGGGTCGGCGCCACCACTTCCTTTCTGCCTGGTCCGCTATCACTTTGGACAGGTGGGTTCTCGAAGTGGTTGGTCAGGGACTGCCTCTGGAATTCGGTCAGTACCCTCCCAGCTGAGCCCTCGCCCCTCCAGAGGAACAGATCTCTGCATGCACCCAATTGGCTCTTCGAGATGACGTGACTCATCTCCTCTACAGGGAAGCAGTAGCTCCAGTGCCGGATCCTCTGATAGACCCAGGCTTTGTTTCCAGGTACTTCCTGGTGCCCAACCGGACGGGGATTGACGCCCCATCCTAGACGATAATACCATCCCTGGAGTGAAACATGGTTCTGTTCACTAGATCTACAGGACGCGTTCTTTCACGTCCCAATCTGTCCGTCCCATCAGCAGTTCCTCCGCTTCAGGGTCGAAGGGACCCTGTACAAGTTCAGAGTCATGCCATTCGGCCTGTCATCGGCCCCTCGAGTCTTCACCAAATGCATTGCAGTGGTGGCAGCCCACCTTCAGTGTCGAGGAGTCAGAATTTACCCTTATCTCGACGTCTGGCTCTTGGCAAGTTCCTCCCTTCAGGAGATGAAGAGGTCCAGGGATCTGGCCCTCCAAACCTGCTCCCAACTCTGCCTCCTGATCAACGAGGCCAAGTCTGAACTCATGCCCTCTCAGGTGATGGGCTTCATCAGGGCAGAGCTCTACTCTTGTCAGGCCAGAGCTCGGCTCGGGGCAGACAGGGTGGAGGTTCTCTCCTTCTTTGCCCAGTCATTTCTGGTTTGGCACTTGCGCCTTGCCTGGGACTTTCTGTGCCTTCTGGGTTACTTGGCGGAGTGCACCTCAGTGGTCTGTTGGGCCCGGTGGCACATGCACCCGCTGCAGTGGGAGCTGACCGCCCAGTGGACTTAGCACTATGGTCATTTGGACCAGCTGATCACTGTAACCCAGAAGATGTGGGACGCTCTCCAGTGGTGGACCGCCCCAGACCGGTTGCAGGAAGGAATCCAGTTTGTCCAGCTCGAGTCGACGGTTGTCCTTACGACCGACGCTACTTTCATGGGCTGGGGAGCCCATATGGGGGATAACTGGGCCCACGGGTTCTGGCCCCCGAGGAGTCCCGATGCCACAGCAACCTGTTGGAGCTCAGAGCAGTCAGACTGGCGTTGTCAGCTTTGGCTCCTCGGCTCCGGGGTCAAGTGATTCAAGTCCAGACGGACAATACCATGACCGTGTATTACCTCAACAAACAGGGCGGCATGCACACTCATCTGCTGTGCAAGGAGGCGCTTCACATCTGAACCCTCATAAGCCGACTGGAGCTGGATCTCCTAGCCATCCATGTGGCAGAAGCCTCGAACCGGCTAGCGGATGCTCTGAGCTGCATAGGCCAGACATACCTCGAGTGGTCTCTCCATCCAGAGGTATCCCAGAGCCTGTTCTCCGTTGGAGCAAACCGAAGGTGGACCTGTTTGCCTCCAGGGAGAACACCAAGCTGAGGCTGTTTCATGCCTGCCCCACTCAGCAGATGCCTTTTTGAGGCCGTGGGCCCCAGGCCTCCTCTGTGCGTTTCTTCCATTTCCCTTGATCCACAAGGTGTTACTGAAGGTGAGGAGGGACAAGGCGAAGGTGATCCTGGTAGCCCCAGATTGGCCGCGCCAGTTCTGGTACCCAGATCTCCTCAGCTTCAGCTGTAGGCCCCCTGAGTGGCTTTGTACACTCCCTGACCTGATATCTCTGAACCAGGGAAAGGTATTCCATCTGGACCTTCAAACCCAGCACCTCACAGCCTGGTACCTGAACGGCTAGAGTTCCAGGCTCTGGGTCTTTCCGAAGATGTTTACACCGTGGTGGAGGCATCCAGAAAGGAATAGACCGTGAAATGTTATGCCTTCAAATGGAAACTTTTTTTTCCATTTGGTGTCAGAGAAAGGGTCTGGACCCCATCCTGTTCTGTGGCTAACATTCTCAACTACCTTTGGTCTCTCTCCAAAGGAGATCTACGGTCATCGACCCTTAGGGTGTACCTGGCAGCCATTTCTGTTTACCAGGCACGGGCCGATCAGCCGACATTGGTGCAGGAGACAGTGGTTGGGTGCTTTTTCAAAGGCCTGGATCACATATCCCCTCGGGTTCGTGAACCTCTACCTCCATGGGATCTGTTGCTGGTTTTGGCAAAGCTCATGGGCAAGCCATTCGAACCTGTGCACAAATGTGAGCTCTCACATTTGTCGTGGAAGACTACCTTCCTGGTGGCTATCACGTCAGCCAGAAGGACAGGGGAACTTCGGGCGCTTTCGGTGGGCTCCCCTTATCTGGTATTTCACAGGGACAAAGTTGTCCTGCACCCCCACCCAAAATTCCTTCCGAAGGTGGTTTCAGTTTCACCTTAATCAGGTGTTGACTCTGCTGGTATACTATCCTAATTACAGCTCAGACGCAGAGTACAGGCTCCATACCTTGGACCCGAGATGTGCGCTCTCTTACTACAAGGAGTGGACGGCGGAAATGCGGGGAAAGGTTCGCCAGCTTGGTCGTCCACCCACGCTGAAGCCACTTCTGCAGAGACCTGCAGCCAAATTGACCATAGCAAGATGGATTACATCATGCATAAGTCTGTGCTATGAGTTGGCGGGCAAGGAGTCTCCCAGAGGATAAAGGTCATTCTACCCACTATACTGCTGCTTCGTAGCTGCTTCCAGGGACATCTCTATCCAGGAAATCTGCCGGGCTGCTACCTGGAAGTCAGCAAACACCTTCATTATCCACTACCACATCGACCTTGAGTCACGCTGGATCTCATCTGTGTCAGTCTTCACCATTCATCACTTTTGGGTAATTGGCCAGTGGTCATGACTCCACGGGAGCTTTTTTTTTTTTTTTTTTTTTTGGATGGGCGGAACCGATGTTCCATCGGCCCCGCCTCTCTAGGTCGACGTGACCGCGAGCGCCGTGGGTTGGCCATTAGGTGCTGTCAACTCCGCCTCCCGCCAGTTCTTCGTCTCCCCACTGTCGAGGTCACCTCGTGGGAAGCTTCTAAGAGCAACTTTGAGGCCTGTTGCTCACGATTTCGCTTTTCGACTCCGAGCCATAGTTCATCACATGTTCTCCTGCCAGTTCTGATAGCTTACTCGACATCACCTGGCAAGATTGTTCCTTTATTACTGTATTTAATTTTGCAACGTCGAGTTTTGTTTTGGTGTTTCTTTTCGTAGGTCCTGTCTCGGCCAGAGGGCAAGAAATCTTCGAAGACAGGATGGCCCCCCATGATGCGGTGCCCTTGTGGCTGTAAGTTCTCCGTTACCAACCATCACGACCATTGCCTCGCGTGTCATGGCCCGCTTTACGATATGGACTCGTGCGATGCCTGCTTCTCCGTGGACCGCCATGTCATTGAACAACTTATGTGGAAAGTGGGGCGAGTTCCGCAGACTTTCAGAGGTCGGGCGCGCACTCGTCTGTCCAAGCCGCGTTCTCTCGGCCTTTCCTCCGGGTCCCTTCCCAGTTCTGTATGGACCGAGGAGGAGGGAGCCTCGACCTCTCGTTGCCTAGCCGTGGCCGAGGCTCCTGTCTTGGTGCAGGAGGCCCAGTCTGTTCCCTCCGGGGCACGGGGCGGCAGGCACCGCATTGGCAGTCGCCCTTGGCGAAGGCTCCCCGGTGTCGGACCCTCGGCTGCGGAAGGCCTGGGTCAAGCGCCCGTTCACCGCCCTTTAGTGCGTAGGCCCTGATAGGCGCTGTCCAGCGCCGGTCTGCTCGCTGAGCGCCATGGCTACTGTCGGCGCCGTTTGTGGAGCTGATGGTGCTAGCAGTGCCGTGGGAGGTTCTACGGTGCCGTCTGGCTTTTTCTCGCACCGAGGTTGGGCACGGTGCTGTGGGGGTTTCAGATCCCTGCACCGAGAGTGCTTTTGGATCTGTTTGTGCTGTCTCTGTCCTCTGCATCGCTTTCTGCGCTGTGGGGCGGGACAGCACCGTGAGGGTCTGTGGCCTCGGTGCCAAGAGTGCTGTCCTCAGCGTGGTTTCTGTCCTCAGCACTGTTCGTGGCACCATGGGGCTGGACGGGGCCTGTCAGGCTCTGGCTCTGAGACTGCTGCACTGGTTGGAGCTGTGTCCTCTTCTGCCACCGTTCACGGTGTTGTGGAGGATGCTGGTACCGATTCGGGTGCGGACTCTGCTTCTGGTACCCTGTTTGGTTGGGATGGTAGCAGGCGCCCACCAACTGTTTGGCACAGGGCTTCGGTTTCCACCTCTTCGGAAGAGGAGGAGGAGTCTGACTCTTGAGTCAGACAGGCAGTCTGACTCTTTGGAGTTAGATGCTGGTGTAGGCACCCTTGTTTTGTCCGCAACAGACCGGAGTCAGCCCCCCTCTGAGGAGCGGACAGTGACTGCCGGGGCTGGGGTCAGGGGTTCTGACCAACAGGCGGTGCAGGCCACCATTGCACTGCATCCCGGTCTCTGTGGGTTCTCTGACCCCTCAGCAGTGGTACCCCCTCGGGTGGTGTGCCAAGCTCGCCCAACTTTGGGGCCGATCAGAGCACCCACGGAAGGGGAGTGTGTTGCTCCCTGTTTAGCTCTTTCGAGGGGCCGACCAGGGCTGGCTGTCTCGAGGAGGAGGGCGCGCTCGGATTTAGATTGGTTGAGGGGCATGGGGTCTGTGCATCGACCTTTTTCTGGAACCCACCCTGGTTCTGGTAGAAGCCGTAGCGCGGGTCTCTGCTCTTCCCTCTTGGTTTCCTTGAGAGGGCCCCATTCTTTGGAGGTAGGGGACTGTCCTTCTGGACCCACTGGGGGTTCTTCAGGGTGCAGCCAATGTAGTTCCGATATGGTTGTTCGGCTGTGGAGTCTTCCAGAGCACATCCATCTTCTGGGGCTCCTGGTGTGCTCCTAGCCCAGGCTGAGGTCAGTTGATTTCTCTTGTCAGCTCTGTCCCTATCCCTCTGCCACGTTCTCCTGCGCTCCCAGGCATCCTTGGTCCTAGCGGACCTCGATTCTTGGAGCAGTTCAGGGCCGTGGCTGCTCATTTCTCTGCTTTTTTTTTTTCCATTTACATTTTTTCCTCCTTCCTGGAGCTGCCCGCCGCCTTATCCATCTGCCCGGTCACGGGCCGCCCGGCTCTGCTTCAAATCGGCCGCTGCCCTGACTACCCCGTGGCTACCCCGCGGTGGGGCCCGCGACACGGGCCCCATATGCCGCTGGGCACTGTAATTAGGTCAGGGACCCGCCTGGAAGCACATTGAAGCCGTGAAGCAGTCATCCCGTGACGGCGGCGGCTCCTCCTCATTTTCGTCTTTCCCTGGGAGGCGGGTCGCGAATGACGCCAGCGCCCCGCCCGCCTCAATCATCCACTGAATGTCGGCTCGCGTGGAACTCCTGGTCTCCACCAGGGGTCCCCACCGCGCCGAACACTACCCACACCCTCCCCCCCCCCGGAGTAGGAGAGCTGCCCATAGGACGCTCTCAGTTCCCTGCTTATGTCAGGGCCATGGACAAACAGATGTTTCAACCTACCCTTCGAGCAGCCATCCTCTGAGCATTTGAGGTCCTCTGACTCCTCATCCCCTTCTGGGGGCTAGGAGCCATCTGTTCACATCTCCCCAGCTGCTGATTTTGCAGAGTATCAGCGATTCCTCATGAAGATGTTGGAGGACCTGCACATCACCCCTCCCACTCAGCAATCCAGAGCACTCGACGCACGCCGTTCTCGGTGTTTTCAGTGAGGACACCCTTGTGGTGCCCACCTGGCCTGCCCCCTTTCGGGAGGCATCGTTGCCTTCTTGGTAGAGGTCCATCTCTTGAGTTCCTGCCCCTAGGGATCTCTGTCAGCGGTATTGCCCCCAGTCTTCAGATTCCATGCCTCATCCTCAGTCAGGATTAACGAACTGGACACTCCTGATGGGCTTCACGCCCTCCACCGTGACCGGCCCCCAGACCAAGGTTCCTTGGATTTTGACTTCTGGGGGAGGAGGACATTCTACTCTGCACGGTTGCTGCTTTCTATTGCCGCACATCAGGCTCACTACGCATCCTGTGATAGGTTCCTGTGGTCCAGGCTGGGTTAGCTCTTAGCCTCATTGCCTGACACGGAGCAAACTAGACAAGCCATTGCACTCTCTGCATGTGGCCTGGAGCTAGCAAGGCACCAACCAAGGGCATAGTACGATGTCAGTGAGGTAGCTAACAGGGTCGTAGGGACAGCGATCTGCACTAGGTGGATGGCATGGCTGCCTCTTTCCCAGTTGTTATCCTTGGCCCGGCGTAGGATGATTAACTCCGCTCACCAGAGAACCTATCTCTTCTCTCGTCGAGTGAGATGGCGTCTGTCGGGCCAACTTCCTTCCCCCTTCGGGGATCCCTGTCTCATTCTCCCCACTCTCGGGCCTCTGCAGGCCCAAAAGGTTCTCCCTCTTTGTGTGTCACCCACTGAGAGCTAAGGGACTCTGTCCCTTTGAAAAACCCCTTCGGGTGGGGGGGCTCAGCATTCACCCAAAGTTGATGAATGGTGAAGATTGTCACAGATAAGATATGAAAATTACATTCCTATCGTAATTATGAGCTTTCTGTGTATCTTCACCATTCACCACAATCCCACCCGCCATCCCCCTGGGGCCTCAGTCGCTGGGTCCCCCTCCCTCTCTTTGTGCTTTCTCACCCCCTTACTTTCTGTTAGTTAAGGGCGGGGTAAGGTGGGGACACATAGGGGGATAGTGTTTTAGAGGGAGTGGTCAGGATGGGGGGCACTCCTTCACCAGTACTTTGGCTCCACCCCGTGAGGTGGGAGTTGGTAGCTGCCCTCTCTTCTCTCCACTTCCTTGTCCCATCAATCTTTAGTCCCCTTGTCCTGTGGACATATCCTTAATTTCCTCAAGAAACCAAAATTTCTTACACCAAATTTTTTTTTTTTTTTTTTAACCTGAGAGGGGGAAGAATAACCCTGTGTCCTGTTTTTCTTCCAGAATAGCCGTTTTCTGCTTTTGCCGTTATTGCCAGTGATTCTGTGCCTTGAATCCCGACAGTGAGCCTTTTGGCTACTCCTTGCAGTTCCTATACAATCTGGAGACAAGTCAACATTCAGGGTTCCAGGGTATGATTGTTAACCTCTCCCCTCCCCCCAAGCTTATGTTGAATCCTTCCTCTCTCCTTTTTCTTATCTCCAGAGATTGGGACCCCAACCCAATCCCCTTAGTCTTCCTTCTCCTTCCGTCTTCTCAGTTGTTTGTTTCTCCTTTTGGTTTATGTATCTTTTCCTTTGTCTGTCCCTTGGACTGTCTTGTCCCACCCTTTTCCTCACCTCTCCGGCGACTCAGAACTGGCGGGAGGGCAAATCGACAGCACCTAACGGCCAACCAGCGAGCACTCGCAGTGTATCAAGCCATGAGGTGGCGTCGAGTGCGTTAGCTCCACCCATTCAAAAGCTCTATCGGGTCATGACCGGCCGTAACCCAAAGGCGATGAATGGTAAAGATGCATAGAAAGATCATAATTACCGTAGGTACATAATTTTCATTTGGCCTCTGTTCTCCAAGCTTTATTTCCTAAGTAGAGGGTGTGCGCCTTGCCACCCTCCTCTCGGAGAACTGCTTGGAGTTTGCCAAGAAGTGTGGATGAACAACATATCCACGCTCCTTGAAGAACAGGTTACTCACCTGTAACAGTAGTTCTAGGAGTGGTATATGTTGTTCACACACACACACACACCTAATCTCCCTGGCTTCAAGCGCACAACCTTGCTTCCAGCGGGCTAAGATCTGGCCTCATGGGCTGGAGCCGAGGTATATACCACCCTGGTGGGTGGAAGGAGCCAGCTTGAAGACGAAGACTTCCTGCAAGATTTAAAGTGGAAGGGGACATGCCAAGAAGATCTGCCAAGAAGTGTGGATGAACAACATATACCAGTCTTAGAACTACAGTTATAGGTGAGTAACCTGTTCTTTCAGAGTTCCACTTAAACCTGTCCATTACTCTGCCGGTCTTCTTTACTGAGAAATCCACTCCTAGCAAGCAAGAGCTCAACAGCTTGGATGTCAAAAGAGCCATTTTTTACTACCTAGGGCATTCTAGACAGCCCAGAGGCTCTTCCACTCAGTTGTTCCTCACCTGTGGGGATGTAGGCAGAGGAAGACTAGCTACCAAGAAATATATTTCTAGGGACATGGATATGTTGTTCATCCACACTCATTGGCAGGTATCCTTGCCGCTTTAAATCTTGCCGGAAGGTCTTCAAGCTTGCTCCTCCCACCCACCCGGGTGGTATAACTCTGCTCCGCCCCATGGCGTAGATCTTCCTTACGCTTGGAAAGCTCAGGTTCCCTCCTTAACGCTCTGCGTTTGAGACTGGTTCCTGTTCTCCGTTTGATTTAAAAAATAAATTTTGCAAAAGACTTCGAGTCTTCTTCATCCCGCGCCATGCGATGGACAAATCGACTCCGGATTGGAGATGCCCATGCGGGCAGAAGATGTCTCGACGGATCCACACTCCACGTGTGTCTACTGCTTAGGCCTTGAGCACGACCCGCGGGCTTGCGACCTGTGCTCATCTTTCTCGGCCTCGTCCTCGAGAACCGTGCTGCCCGATTGCAGCTGGGCGTCCGAGCGTTTTCCTCCGGTGAAGTCAAGGAGGCCCGGTTGGCGGTGTCAGCGGCGGCGCTTCGGCGGATCAGCTCGGCCGGATGGTAAGCCCTCGAAGAGGAGGAAGGCTGGGTCGTATCTTCCTCGGCGGCATTATCCCGCTCTCTGGGCTCTTCTTACGGCTTCTTTTAGGAGCTTTGTCTGTCCTCTCCACCAAAGGAGAAGGGCCTACGTTAGGGGACCTTATTCTCGGTCCAAAAGAGGGACAAGGTAAGTCCCTCCGTCGCGCTCTTGGGAGCGGGAAAGGTCCTCTCCCGGGCGTCGACCGTCGGCTTCGAGTCGACCGCTCGGCTTCGCCACTGGCCTCACGGTGTCCCGTCAGGTCAGTTGACCGAGACTCCACCCGATGAAGTCGAGATTTTTCTCGACCCATTGACGGGCTGTCGCCTTTAGCAGCCGAGATTCCCTCTCCGGTTCCCCGGGAGGAGTTGAGGATCCGTGGGCTCGCCTGTGCCTCCGGTTCCGGGCCCTCGGATGCACCTTCCGAGCGAAGGAGTGCCGGTTCCAGCGACACCTCCCGCACCCGACCTCGGAAATTCCGAGACTCTCGGTCTCGGTCTCGGCACCCTTGATGGCGAGCGTCGCCGCTCGTCCTCGTCCTCCTCCTCCCGGATGAGGGAAGCAGCGTAAATTCGTCGTGATGCGGACCTTATGTTCTAACAGCTCCTCCTGGCCGGGAATAAGCCGACCCGTCGCCTTCCCGGCCATTAAGTAACTGTCACGGGCAGCCGACACAACCCTCGACTTATCCGAGGAGCCTATTACCAGGCCGGTTGTTCGCCAAAACCAGCTGCTCCACCGATTCCGTGGAACCTCCGCCTCCACAGCCACTAATTGGGGCCCGGACCAAGGATTCTCGGTCGGCCAAGGGTCTACCCATCGGCTGTCAGTTACCCTCACTCCGATCCGACCTGCAGGTGAAGGTGGCTCAGGCCAGAGGAGCTCTTGAGGACTCTTCGAGTCCGAAGATGATTCCTCCTTTTTCTCAAGCGACTGGACTTGGAGTCTTCAGGAGGTCAGTCAATGGACGATAGCCGTGTCCTTCCTAGGACTGCTTGGCTCATCTCGAGTCCACGGGATGGAGCTCAACCCGTTCCAACGGGCCAGGTATCCCTCACGAGATTCTGGACCGAGATTCTCCGGACGAGGCCTTTCCGTGGCCGAGGCCATAGTGGGTCGGCACTGGAGCTTTGGCGGCGCCTGCTTCCTGCCCTGCGCCTTCGGCCAGGATGGCCAGAAGTATGCGGTCCCTACTGGTTCCTTGTCCGGTTTTGGAACACCCCTCTGCTGAGGGTTGGTTACCGACAGCTGCTAGCCGCAACGCCAGGGATGTGGACAAACCTCCTGACAAGAGTCCAAGAAATTGGACTATGTCGGGCGAAAGTCTCACGGCCGTCCTCTCTCGGCTCGCTAGGCCAGTCGGCCGTCCTCATGGCACATTTTTCTCATGCCCTGTTGGGCTCCCTGGATGAGGTCATCCCTCATCTTCCCGCCGATCTGCAGACTACGGTTAAGCAGGTGCGGGACCAGGGCAGTGGCCAAACAGCAGCTCCAGACTGCTTTGGAATAGGGACTCATGTGCCAGATCGGTGGCGGCCGCGTGGCTATGCGTCAGCGTGGGCTTGGCTGAGGATATCCACCTTTACTCGGATACCAGCACAAGTTGGCGGATGTTCCCTTTTTGGGGACTGACCTCTTCGGCCCTGGGGTGGAAGGTCACCTGCAGAGGATCGAGAAGTCCAATGCCACCTTGGACTCGGTCTCTTCCGCTCAGAAGGACAAAGGCCGCAATCCACAGCCTAAGCCCTTTCGTCCTTCTGTGCCCCCGGCGCGCCCGGCCCAGCAACGTCAGGGCCAGCAGGCTCGGCCTTGGCATCCCAAACCCAAGCGCCCGGCTTCCTCTAACAGGAGGCAGGGAGGAAAGGCCCAGGAGGTCCCTCGGCGGTCCCTCCTCCAAGCCTGCCCAGTGGACGGGCTGAGGGGTGTCGCCCCATTCCCGCCACCTTATCCCTGGGTCCCCGTGGGGACGGCCCGGCACTTCCATTCCGCCTGGTCCGCTGTTTCACGGACAGGTGGGTCTTGAGGTGGTGGGAAGAGGCCTGCCTCTGGAATTGAGCAGCACCCCTTCAGAGCCGTCGCCCCTCGGGGCTCCGGGATCCCCAGCTCACTGGCGGCTCGTCGAGCCGACATGCTCCTCCTCCTCCAGAAGGAGGTGATAAGAGAGGTGGACCCTCCTTCAGACCCAGGGTTTGTGTCCAGGTACTTCCTGGTTCCGGCGGACGGGGGCTGGTGCCCCATTCTCGACCTACACGACCTAAACAAGTTCCTAAGGTCTCGAACCTTCAGGATGGTCACTCTGGCTCAGATAATACCATCCTTGGAACGCGGCGTGTGGTTCTGCTCTCTGGACTTGCAGGACGCGTTTTTTCACGTCCCTATCCGTCCGTCTCACCAGAGATTCCTTCGCTTCCGAGCGGAAGGATCCCTCTTCGAGTTCCAAGCCATGCCCTTCGGCTTGTCTCCAGCTCCCAGGGTCTTCACCAAATGCATGGCAGTGGTGACAGCATTCCTGCGGCGCCGAGGGGTCCGGGTGTACCCTTACCTGGACGACTGGCTGATAGCAGCTCCCTCCAGGAAGGAGGCAGAGTGGTCCAGAAATCTGGCCCTCCAGGTCTGCTCTCAACTGGGCCTCCTTATCAACGAGGCCAAGTCGGAACTCGAGCCGAAGCAGGTGATTCTATTCATCGGGGCGCAGCTCGACTCTCTTCGAGCCAGAGCGCGGCTCCCGGCGGACAGGGCCGAGGTTCTTTCCTCCTTTGCCCGATCATTTCTGGTTGGGCAATTGCGCCCTGCCCGGGACTTCCTGCGCCTCCTGGGTCTCATGGCGGCCTGCACCAGCGTGGTCCGTTGGGCCCGCTGGAACATGCGTCCCCTTCAGTGGGGACTGGCCAGCCAGTGGTCACAACGCTGCGATCCTTTGGACCAGCTTGTGTCGGTGACATAGGGGATGTGGAACGCCTCCAGTGGTGGACCGCTCCAGATCATTTGCAGGAGGGCATCCGTCAGTCCGCCCGAGCCGACGCTGTCTCATCGACCGATGCCTCTCTGATGGGTTGGGGTGCCCATCTGGGGGAACACCGGGCTCATGGCCTCTGGTCCCCGCGGGAGTCCCGATGCCACATCAACCTGCTGGAGCTCCGAGCGGTCCGCCTAGCTCTCACCGCCTTTGCTCCGTCCCTCCGGGGTCAAGTGGTCCGAGTCCAGACGGACAATACCACGACCATGTACTATCTAAACCGCCAGGGCGGGACGCGCTCCATGCTTCTATGCAAGGAAGCTCTCCGCATTTGGTCACCGTCGAGCCTGAGGCGGATCTCCAGCCATTCACGTGGCAGGAGCCCTCCAACACCCTGGCCGATGCCCTGAGCCGGATAGGGGCTGCATCCCACGAGTGGTCTCTCCTGCCGGAGGTAGTACAGCATCTGTTCTCCCATTGGGGCACACCTCAGGTGGACCTGTTTGCCTCCAGGGAGAACGCGAAGCTGAGCCTGTTCCATGCCCGCCCCCCTCAGCAGGGCTCGCTGCAGGGGGATGCCTTCTCGAGGCAGTGGACCCCGGGCCTCTTCTACGCCTTTCCCCATTTCCCTTGATCCACAAGGTGCTTCTCCAAGGCGAGGAGGACAAGGCGCAGGTGATTCTGATAGCCCCAGACTGGCCTCGCCAGTTCTGGTACCCAGATCTCCTCAGTCTCAGCTCCAGGACTCTGCGCAGCTTCCAGCTCGCCCGACCTGCTCTCAGTCAATCAGGGAAGGTGTTCCATCCGGACCTTCAATCCCTGCACCTGGCGGCCTGGTTCCTGGCTGGCTAGAGTTCCAGGCCTTGGGTCTTTCCCGACGAGGTCCTCAATGTAGTTGAGGCGTCCCGTAGGAACCAGAAAATGTTATGCCTTCAAATGGAAAAGGTTTTCCATTTGTGTCAGGCAAGGGCTTGGACCCTTCCTCCTGTTCCTTGGCAAGCATCTTGGACTATTTATGGTCCCTTTCTAGTCAAGGGCTTAGATCGACGACCCTAAGGGTGCACCTGGCAGCCATCTCTGCTTACCGGACGCGGGCCGGGAAGCAGTCGGTGGCGCAGGAGAAGGTGGTCTGGCGCTCAAAGGCCTTGATCACATTTCCTCCAGTGCGGGAACCCCCACCTCCGTGGGATCTACTGCTGGTACTGGCAAAGCTCATAGGCGTTTATTCAACCTATGCACAGGTGTGCTCTCTTCTCACCTGTCGTGGAAGACCGCTTGGTGGCTGTCACGCCAGCCAGAAGGATGGGAGAGCTCCAGGCGCTCCATCGAGTCTCCTACCTGGTCTTCCACAGGGACAAGGTTGTCCTGCGCCCCCACCTAAATTCCTTCCAAGGTGGTGTCGGAGTTTCACCTTAACCAGGTGTTGACTCTGCGGTGTTCTACCCCAATCACACCTCGGAGACCAATATAGGCTCCATACTCTGGACCCTAGAAGGCGCCGCTTATTATAAGGAGCGCACTTGGTTGAAATTGGGAGAGGTTCGCCAGCTGTTTGTCACTCTACGCTTGAAGTCAGCATCTGGCAGACCTGCAGCCAAGCGGATCACAAGCAGGTGGGTAACCTCCTGCATAGATCTCTGCTATAAGTTGGCGGGCATGGAGCCTCCCAGAGGGATAAGAGCTCATTCTACCCGCCATACTGCTGCAACGGTGGCTGCTTCCAGGGGACGTCCCTATCCAGGAAATCTGCAGGGCTGCTACCTGAAGTCAACAAACACCTTTATTTCCCATTACCACATCGACCTTGAGTCACGCCGGGATGCTGGTTTTGGGGCCTCGGTTCTCCAGTCTCTCTTTCCCAAGTAAGTATTGGGGGTGTGCGTCTTGCCTCCCTCCTCCCGGAGAACTGCTAGGAGTCTGCCAATGAGTGTGGATGAACAACATATCCATGTCCCTAGAAATACAGGTTACTCACCTGTAACAGGAGTTCTAGGAATGGTATATGTTGTTCATCCACACGACCCACCCGACCTCCCCGGCTTCGACGCACAACCTGAGCTTCCAGCGGGCCAGATCTGGCGTCATGGGGCGGAGCCGAGAGTTATACCACCCGGGTGGGTGGGAGGAGCAAGCTTGAAGACCTTCCGGCAAGATTTAAAGCGGCAAGGATACTGCCAATGAGTGTGGATGAACAACATATACCATTCCTAGAACTCCTGTTACAGGTGAGTAACCTGTATTTCCTGCTGTTGGTCTCTTGCATCAGATTCTGCTATGAGAAAGTTGGTCACTAACCTCCAGTGGGGCTCAGTGCCCACTCCACCAGGGGCACTGCAGCTTGTTTGCAGCAGTAAGGGACATTCTCGTGGATGTCAGCAAAGCAGCTACCTGGAAATCTGGATACACCTTTGTGAAACACTTCAGTTCGGATGTGCACACCAGATCTGATACCAAATTTGGCAGGGCGGTTCTACAGATCCTCTTTCCTAAGGAGGTTCTCTGCCCACCTCCCTCTCGGTATTGCTTGGTAGTCTCACAAAGTTACTGGTGCTAAAGGATTCTTGGGGCAAGAAGAAAAAAATTACCCACCGCAGTAATCCTCTTTCTTCCAAGGGGTCCTTTAGAAACACAGAAACATAGACTTTGACAGCAGATGAAGACCACTTGGCCCGCGTAGTCTGCCCATTTCTCTGCTTACAGGATAAGCTGCAGATCCTAGTTAACCAACAGCCTATTTCTTCCTAACCCCCACAAGAATTGCCTTATGTCTGTCCCATGCATTCTTGAATTATCCCACAGTTTTAGACCCCACAACCTCCTCAGGAAAGCTGTTCCATGCGTCTACCACCCTGTCTATGAAAAAATACTTCCTCACATTGTCCCTGAGCCATTCTCCTCTATCTTCAAATTGTGCCTCCTTAATCTTACTTCGAGAAACAGCTCTTGCAGCAGGTTACACCATTAGGACTAAAGCCGGCAGGCACCAGGACCCCACAGAAATTTTCTAGCTAGCAGTATTCAGCGGGGACTGCCTCCGTTGGTCCCGCCCCCGACGTCAGGCATACTACATAAGGAGGCAGTCCCCCAGAATCCCCAGTTCTTTTCCCGCCGTTGACTCGCCAGCATTGGCCTCTTGGTGTCTACCTAGTGCACGACGACTTAGAACTTCAAGTGTTTTCTACAAAACTAATGTTCTCTCCAACTACTTCATCTGAGGGACACCTTTCAAAGTGTGCCTGTGGAAAACAGATCCCATTCAAGGATCCTCATTCTTCCTGTGTGTGGTGCTTAGGCCAGGACCACAACACCAAGGCCTGCACCTTTTGCCAGGGGTTCAACAGCCGCACCAGGATCCGCTGTCAGAAGGCACTTCAGGCTTACCTGTTAGAAGAGAAACTTGACAGGACAAAGAACCTTTCTCCAGGGGTGATTCTTCTTCCAAGACCCATAAACACGGGGAGAAAGCAAGGTCCAGATCCCCGAACCGGGGCTCAGGCTCCACCTGATCAGACCGCTCTCCCTCCAGGGCTCTTTCTCAGCCCCCCCCGGTCAAAGTCTGGGCTACAGGCGGTTCTTGGACCAGGCCTTCGGCTTCCTCCACTCCCTCTCGGGCCTCTTCCAAGTCTTGAACGCCACAAGTCTTCCTCATCTGCCCGACGTCGGGACCCTGACTCCAGAACGGTCTCTCAGCCTCCCAGGGGTCCAGATCCACCACCCAGGAAGACGGAAGACCTGACTTCCCTAAAGCGGACGATGGACCTGACGTTGACTAAACTCCCGACGGCCGAGGACATCGGCAAAGCACCAGACGCCGGCTGGGCGTTCGCCGGACCTGAAGTCATCGGCCAAATGGCGGACATCGGCTTCACACTCACCAGAGCCGAAGACCGCCCCCCAGTCACCGGTGGACACCGTTTGCAGGGATTCCACAGAGGAGGACACGACATTGCCTGAAGACCAGGCGAGCAACACAGAGGATGCCGGGCTTCCAAGGGAACCTTCGCCCACCCCGGAGACACCTGTGGACCCGATGCCCGACCACCGGCACCAGGCCCATCGTCTGGATGAACATACAAGAGGTAAATGATCTCTCTACTTTTTGGTGGGACACCATCCAAAAAGATATGGTCCCTGTAAAACCTCCTCCTTCTCCTACACCTCCTATGCCCCTTCCCCCACCACAGGGGCCAGCAGGATGACCACCAACCCCTAAGGAGCAGACTCCACCTCCTAGGGGTAGATCCAAGGACCGGAGAAGGCCTCCCTCAAGATCTCCATCAGAGTCTCCTAGCCCCAAGCGACCCAGACGTCGTTGGTACACTCTGTCAGAGGACGACTCCAGATTGGATACTTGGGCATACTCCAGATCTCCTCCTCCACTCAGCATCCCATCACCTGACCCACATGACCTACCCAGGTCTCCTTTTTCTCTGAGATCATGAGGCACATCCTGGACAACATGGGATGGGATGCTGAAGACCTCGATCCCGAAAGACAGCGCCTCGCCCGTTATCTTCGACAGATCCAAAGCCTGTGGTAGTGCCACCCTTGGTGGACACCTTTGCAAACGTCACCAAGGCTGCGTGGTAGCATCCGCACTCCACTCCCGCTGTGCTGAAGAAAGCTGACCGCCTGTACAAGGCCCCGAAAGAGGGCCAGTACTTGGCTGAACAACCTCTGGCTGACTATCTGGTCATTACGGCCTCGCATGACCGGTCCCAAAGACTGCAGCACATGAGCAAACAGCTGGATGCCCTGGGGAGGCGCATGTATGTGGCTGCTACATGCTCCATCAGGTCCCTGAACTGTTATTTCGCATGGTACAGTTTCAGAATGCCCTGTGAGAACAGGGCCAGGACCTGGTCGATAAATTACCGGATGGCGATCACAAGGCGGAGCTCCTAAACCTCCTTCGCACAGGGTCTGATGTGGGTACCTAAGTGCTACGAGCTGCATACAATTCTGCAGACTCATCTGCCAGAGTTGCAGCTTCAGGCATCTGTCTCTGGAGACACCCTTGGCTCAGTGTCTCTGGTTTTACCCCGGACGTACAGAAGAACAATCTTGACGTCCCTTACAGTGGCGAAGTACTTTTTGGTGAACCCTCGGAGAAGGTTGTCACCAAACTCCAGGGTGCTGGGAGGGCAGTCAGGTCTGTACAGGCCATGTACAGATCAAGGCCTGGTTCCTTTCGTAGGAATCGGAGCCGTTTTCGCAGCCAGCAACAAAGACAGCAGCCATGTTCCGGACAGCAACAGAGGGGCACTTTTCAATGTAAAGCCCAGGCTAAGTCGTTCCCAGGCAGAGGCCAGCGCTACACTAAACTGGCCCAGCCTTCAGGGACCAGTGCTGCCACAGCATGACTTCTTCCCGGCCCTCGCCCCTTCTCTGGATCAACGGGCACAAAAGGTCGGGGGTCGCATCGCTCGTTACTTTTTAGGGTGGCAGTCTATTACCAGCGACCGGTGGGTTCTCCAATTGCTCAAGAAAGGCCACTGCGTAGAATTTCTCGACCACCCACCATCAAGACCTCCCCTGTTTCCCATTACTCTGGTCAGCACGCCCTGCTCGTGCTTCTCAGAAAAGAAGCTATAGAGCACGTACCATGGTACCTCAGAGGTGCAGATTATTATTCTCTCTTCTTTCTGGTTCCCAAGAAAACAGGGGACCTCCGTCCGATACTGGACCTCAGCGACCTCAACGCGTCGGTCCTGTACAAACGCTTCCGCATGGTGACCCTCCCAGGTCTGATTCCCATGCTCAAGCAGGGCACTTTTTTAGCGTCCTTGGACATGCAGTGTGCTTACCTGCATATACCCATAGCTCAAGCGCACAGGAAACTTTTGCGCTTCGAGTTTCAGGGTCACCATTATCAGTTCCGAGCCCTCCCCTTCGGACTGTCATCGGCACCTCAGGTATTCACAAAGTACATAGCGGTAGTAGCAGCGACTCTTGAGGAGACAAGGCCACTATGTGTTCCCCTACCTGGATGACTGGCTTCTCATGGCACCCTCTCGGGAGGCCCTGATGTCCGCCATTCATTGTACTCAGTCTCTGTTTGAGGCGCTGGGCATCATTATCACATCTGGCACTTGGGTTAATATCCCAGTACTGACGCTGTAGTGCAGCATGAGAGGAGTGCTGCACTTTTGAGGTGCAGTCTTTTGGATGAGATGTTAAACCGAGGTCCCATCTGCCTGGATTGGTGGTAGTTCAAGTGGATGTTAAAGATCCCATGGCACTTACCGGAAAGAGTAGGGGAATGTCCCCTGTGTCCTGGCCAAATTTCTCTCATTCACTAAAAATACCACCAACAGCTTAATCTGATTCAAGGTCAGTTGGCATTCATCTGTATCCGCCTCCCCTGGGTCGTGCCTGAAAATAGGCAGGATTTGTCTAGTGCACTCTTAACCCGGTCAACAAAAACTAAATAAAGTCAGTCAAGAGAAGTCACTCCTGGTTCCGTCTCAGATTCTGCAGTTCTGGACACTGTCCAGGGGAAAGCTTTTCTACCCCAGGACCAAGCGGAACACATCAGATCCCTCATCAGGGACATCTTGGCAGAGAAGACTGTCCCAGCCAGACTGGTCCTTTACCTGCTCGGACACATGGCTGCGGCCATTGCAACAGTCCCGCTAGCCCGTCTCCACATGCGGGTGACCCAGTGGATGTTACGGGTCCAATGGGAGCAAAAGCAAGACCATCTGCAGCTTCCAATTCGGATCACGAAGGCCGTAATCCGGGATTGGCAATGGTGGCTAGATTCGAAGAACCTCTCGGTGGGGGTTCCCTTCACTTTTCCGTCTCTGATTGTGACGCTCTCCACAGACGCCTCAGGGCTTGGATGGGGAGCACACCTAGACGAGGTCCGGTCTCAGGGCCTGTGGACAGCCCAAGAGACTCATCTCCACATAAATATCCTGGAAATGAGAGCAGTTCTTCACGCCCTGCTGGCTTTCCAGTTGGAGATTCCACCGGGTACTCTTCTGTTACAAACGGACAATTCCACGGTGATATATTACCTCAACAAACAAGGAGGCACCCATTCCTACCCGCTTTCCAGGGAGGCCGTGAGGGTGTGGGATTGGGTTTTACAACACGGCATAAACCTCACTGCTGTTCATGTACCAGGAATGGACAGTGTCATCGCAGACGGCCTGAGTTGCTCTCAGGCCAGAGTCCACGAGTGGGGACTGCTCCAGGAAGTAGTAGAGGATCTGTTCTGCAGATGGAGTACACCAAAGTTGGACCTTTTCACGTCCCCATCCAACGCAAAACTGCCCAATTTTTGCTCGCTGGATCCAGGGCCTGGTGTTTTCTGGCGAGACGTGTTGTCCCTCTCCCGGGCGGGCAGATTCCTATGTGTCTCCCCCCTCCTTTTCGTTGATCCAGAGGGTCCTTTTGAAACTTCGCAGAGAGCAAGCAACGCTGATACTTATCGTGCCGTTCTGGCCTAGGCAGATCTGGTTCCCTCTACTACATCAGCTGTCCCGAGAACCTCCGGTGCCTCTGCCTATCAGCTGGCACTTGCTGTCTCAGGAGGCGGGCTCCTTGGTCCATGTGGACCTTCGTTCACTGAGCCTGCACGCTTGGCTTCTAGAGGCATAGCCATTATGCGACATGGGGTCTCGCAAGAGGTAACGGACATTCTACCGACCGCTAGAAAGCCAGCCACACATGCTACTTGCACCATGAAATGGCACAGATTTTGCCTATGGGCTCTAGCGCGGGGGTTTTCGCCACTAGATTGTCCAGAAAGGTCGGTCTTGGACCACCTCCTGTCTCTTTTTCAGACAGGCTTGGCCTACTCCTCGATAAAAATACACTTTTGTGCCATCTCAGCCTATCACACTCCTATAGGCCAACATCCTGTCTCTCAGTTGGACATGGCACAAGCCTCCCTGAGAGGTGTTCTCCAACTTAGACCTCTGATTAAGGATCCTATTCTGCCTTGGGATTTATCCTTTGTCCTGGAGCAGCTTACTCTGCCACCCTTTTAACCAGCCGCGGATTGTGAGCTACGTCTCCTTACATGGAAGACATTGTTTTTAGTTGCCGTTACTTTGGCCAGAAGAGTTTTGGAGCGTCGTGCACTGATGTGCAGAGAACCTTATTTGGTTTTCCACCAGGACAGGGTATTCTTATGGACCAATCCAGAGTTTTTGCCCAAGGTGGTCTCAGCTCTCACTCTTAATCAGGATATCGATCTACCAGTGTACTTCTTTAGATATTCGAATCGAAGAGAGGCCCTGTTGCACACTTTAGATGTGCATAGGTGTCTTCGATTCTACCTGAACAGGACCAAACACCACCGAAAATCTGATCAGCTTTTTATCTTCTTCGTCCACAGGATGCTGGGAGCTTCTGTTTTCCAAACAGTCACTGTCCAGGTTGCTTATACATTGTGTCACGTTCTGTTACCAGAAGCGCAACAAACCCTTACCGGGCGCAGTTAAGGGTTGTTCCACAAGTAGGGTGGCTACTTCCTTTGCGGCCTTAAAGAATGTGTCCACATCAGCTATCTGCACAGCAGCGACTTGGAGCACTGTGCACACCTTTATCAGGCATTATAGCCTGGATGTGGCATCGAGGTGAAGAGCAGGTTTTGGTTTATTAGTCCTTCAAGGACTTCTTTCCTAGGCTTAGGTATTACTAAGGATTTCTGCCTTCCCTCCTCCCAGTGGTGTGGGATTTCCACTATTGCATGGGAATCCGTCCTAATGGTGTAACCTGCTGCAAGAGCCGTTTCTCGAAGTAAGATAGTCCAGTTACGTAAGAATTACCGTAACAGTAGATCTTCGAGAATAGCTCTTTCAGCAGGTACTTTCTCTCCTACCATTGCCGCTGGGGTAGAATTTTTTGTTAAGATATCCTTCTCCTAGGATTAGGTGTTCTCAACACCACTCTGATTGCGGATCCTCAGTCTCCTCTTCTGATGTCATCTAACGGCTGGGAGTCTCTGGCGGGAGAACTGGGGATTCTGGGGGACCGCCTCCTTATGTAGTATGCCCTACATTGGGGTCGGGACCGACGTCGGAGGCGGTCCCCGCTGAATACTGCTAGCAAGAACATTTCCGTGGGGTACTGATGCTTGCCGGCTTCAGTCCTAATGGTGTAACCTGCAGCAAGAGCTGTTCTCAAAGATCTACTGTTATGGTAAGTTCTTATGTAACTGTACTTCCTTGCACGTCTTTTTGTGAAAGATGCTGCTGTCTTGGACTTTGCTGATTCCACTGAGGTACTTAAAAGTTTCTTTCTAGGAGTGTGGATATGTTGTTCATTCACACTCATTGGCGTTGTCCCTTTCCACTTTAAATCTACCAGAAGTCTTCAGTCTGGCTCCTCCCAGCCACCCGGGTGGTATATACCTCGGCTGTGGGCCATGACGCCAGATCTTCCTTTCCGCTGGAAGATGCAGGGTGCCTCCCTCATGCTCTCTCATTTCGTAGGCCCTGGCTTTCAAATCTTCGGTTTTACCGAAATTAAAACTCGGAGGTAGCGGTCGTGCATTTGCATCTTCGGTCATGGAGGAGAAATCTTCCCCGGGATTTCTCCTGTGTCCTTGTGGCCAAAAGATGTCGCGCACCGTTCCCAATCTCACTTGCATCTACTGCCTGGGTGTCGGCCATGGCACTCGTCCTGCAGTTACTTCTTGGCCTTCCAGCCCAACGTCCTGGACGACTGCATGACACACCTGAAACTGGGGAGACCGGAGAAAAGAACCCTCTGGTGAAGTCCAAGGAGACTAGGTGGGCGGTTTCCGCAGCCATGGGCTCTGCCGAGCAGCTGGAACGCATGCAGGCATTTGAGGAAGAAGTCACTCGCACTTCGGCTAATCGAAGCTTCTTCGTCCCACTGAAACTAGGCTCCACCTTTAGAGGTTTATTTAAGGAGTAATGCTGTCTCTCCGCCTCCGGGGTGAGGTGCCCACGGGCAAGACTCTCCCGCCTCCAGAAGAGGGAAAAGAACCTGCTTCCCTCACTAAGGCGATCTTGGGACCAAGAGAGGTCTCAGTCCCAGGAGCAGGCGGTCTCTACCTCTGTTGAGATCGCCTCCTCGGCCACAGGCTTTATGGACTTTCCGTCTGGCCAGACGACCGAGGAAGTAGCTGATGAGCTCCCCCTCGAAGTGAGATAGTACAGTTATGTAAGAATTTACCGTAACAGTAGATCTTTGAGAGGAGCTCTTGCAGCAGGTTGCTTTCCCACCCACCTGCCCCCGGGGACAAATTTCATTTTTTTCTCTTTGGAGATGGGAAATCCTCCTCGGTTCTCCATCTCTTTTTTCATCCAGGTCTCCGGCGGGAGAACTGTGGTGGTGCCAGGGGACCGCCCCCTTTTATACCGCGACTGACGTCTGGGTGGAGCCAACGTCGGGGGCGGTCCCCTGCCACAGCCTGCTGGCTAGAAGTTTTTTCAGTGGGGTCCTAACGCCTGCTGCCCTTAGTCCTAATGGTATTACCTGCTGCAAGAGCTCCTCTCAAAGATCTACTGTTACGGTAAGTTCTTGTATAACTACTTTTTAGAGGGAGCGGCACATTTAGTTTAAGTTTTTTGTGAGCGTATTGGTGTGTGCAGCACATCAGTGTTTTTTTTTTTTTTTTTTTCTCCCTCTGGTGTTTGTGTTTTGTATTATGTATCTGATTAAATGATTTCCTGAGTGACATGAGAGTGCCTAACAAATGCCACTAGTAGTAGTAGTACTTCACTTCTAGAATTAGAGTAGCCTAGTAACATTGCACCATCTCTGCAAGGAATATGGTACCCTGGAACTTTGAATATTTTTAAAGATGCTCACTCACTATGCTCTTATGTATCTATGTGGAACAAAATGAGTGCTTCTATTTATGCTTATTGCTTCAAGTAAGATACCCAGTAAAGGGTACACTTAGCCAAGTCCTGTTTTGTAACCCAGGAAGGGGGAGGTTGGGACAATTGGGAGAAATACAGAAATAAAAAGGAGTGCAATAGTGCAGATATCTATAAAGTTGAATATAATAATATACAGAGTATAAAAATTAGGAATAATTTTAATAGAACAAAATTTATAAACTGCCAAGAAGAGAGCTATTTTATGTCTTAATGGGTCTTATTGTAGGTGTAATTATGTACAGTCATTTCATAGGAAAGTGCTCTGAATGAGAAGAGAGTAGATGGGAGGTTGTTACCAATCCTGAGAATATGGGAGGATAAGGCAGATTGCCAGGAGGAGGTTTAGGAATGGGAATCACAGGAGCAAAGAGAATGGAGAGGAGGAATAGTGTAAGGAGAAAGCATTGGAAAGAGTCAGCCAGAATTTACCTAAGAAGGTAGCAGTACAGTGCTGAGGGTTTGGAGGAAGAAGTTAGAATAGAAGAAGCAGTGGTGGGTATAAGGAGAGCATTTTGATGCAGAGGGACAGGAGTAAAAAAATGGGTCCAGCTTGGAGGAAAGATTTTGAGGTACTGCAGTAAACTACATTAAAGGGAAGTGAAAGGCTAACTTGTGGGTTTGCAGATGCACTGTAGAATGTGCATGCATAAAGTTAGATTTCCATCATCCATTTGTCCCTTTTTCTCTTAAGGTTCTCAGAAAGTCGTTGCTGATGGTGAAAGCGCACTGGAAGACCAATCAGGACTATGCCTTCGCTTGTGAGCAGCTAAAATCCATTCGACAGGACTTGACGGTTAGTCTCCCCAGTGTGTGATAGGGTAGAATACAACCCTGCCCCAGATGTTTAGGAGAAAGTGTTTAAATGCAAGGATCTTTCCTTTTCCGTCTCTTATCTGTCTGGTTGTGCAACCAAATTTTCCTGTGAGACTTCGGACTTGGATCACCCGGAACAGTCTCGCAATTCTTTGACTCTCACTGTCTCTCAGTCCTCTCTTGCTGTCTGTTTTTTCCTCCCTTGCATATCTAGATCTGCTGATATAAAAATATGTGCAAATCGTTGTATCGAAGTATAACTGATATTGGGATCCCTTTTGCTTAGAAAATATATAGTGTTACTGTTGAAATGTATATAATTATAATTTGAGATGACTGCAAAAAGGTGTTGGAAGCTAGAGGTTACCAGAGTTTAATTTTTAAGCCTTCTGCAAAAGGGGGCCTCAACTCAAGAAACACAGGTGTGTTCTAGCAGCTCCTCGCTGATATTTGCAAAAACAGGATACTTGCTAAGGATGGGGGTCAAAAGGACTTATAAAGGAGCGAAGCTGCAAGAAAGATTAGAAGAAAAAGGGACACAGAGGCTCAAGGAAAAAGACTGATTCTAGGGACGTGGATATTTTGTTCATCTACACTTCTTGGCATGTCCCTTTCCCCTTTAATTCTTGCCGAAAAGTCTTCAGGCTGGCTCCTCTCACCCACCTGGGTGGTATAACACCTGGCTCCGCCCCTTGACACCAGATCTTCCTTTCCACTGGAAGATGCAGGTTGCCTCCTCTTCGCTACTACGTTTTGTAGGCCCTGGCTTCAAATTCTTCGGATCCTCTGATGATTCTGCTCATTCGAGCTAGCGATTGCAATTTGTGCTGTTCGATCATGGAAGATAAATCATCCCGGTTTTCGCCGGTGCCCATGCGGCCAGAAAATGTGCACTGATCCCCACACCACATGCATGTGCTGCTTGGGTGTCGGCCATGACACCCAGGCTTGCGAGATATGTCTCGCTTTCCATCCAAACGTCTTCAACGATCATCTCGCAAGCCTCAAGTTAGGCAGACCTGAGAAACGTAATCCTCCAGTGAAATCCAAAGAAACCCGATGGGCAGTCCACCGAGCAGTTAGAACAAATGCAGGCCCTAGAGGAAAAAGCGGTGTGGGCCTCGGAACTCTCCTCTCGGCTGATTTTCGCTCCTCTCAACCTGGGCTCAATATTCTCGAGTTCCTTTCAGGAGTTGTGCCAATCTCCCCTCACTTAAGGGTAAGGGACCTTCAGGCTTGCGTATCTCCCGGTCCCATAAAAAGGACAAGGAACTGAGAGGTTCTTCGTCTCAGCGGAGACGTTCCTGGGATCATGAGCAATCTCTGTCCCTGGAAACTGCAGTCTCAACTTCAATCGAAATTGCTTCCTCGGCTGCTGGCTTCTCTGCTTTGCTGTCTGGTCAGTTGGCAGAGGCATCCATCGACTATGCGGTTGAGATCACTCTTGATCCTGTGTGTCTGTCGCCCGACGAGGCTGACAGCTCTGACTAGTCTGATGAGGAGACCCAGCCAGCTGGGAATCCCATCAAGGAACTGGTCCCTAATCTATGAAAATCACGGGTTCCCCCAGTGTCTCCTGAGCGACCTACTTGGCCAGTCCAATTGAGGTCGACATCTCGGTCCCCCTCGACCGACAGGCCGGGGAAAGCGCATAGACGTGCTGAAAAGAGGAGACGCCACCATTCGTCCTCATCCTCCTCGGATGAGGAGAGTTTTCGCTGAAACTCCGACGCTACTAGGATTTAATGTGGCAACATCTGATTCTGTCCGGGTAAAAGCCTGCTTCGGTTTCCACCCCTGCACATTACTTGGTTTTCGCCTCCTAGGCTGACAGCAACTCCACTAGAACCTGTGAAATCAGTTCCCCCGCCTGCGCAGCCAGCTAAACCTGCCCCGATTCGGCCTGAATCGGTCTCTCCATCGATTGTGGTGGAGCCGCCACCTAAACAGCCTTTGGGAGGTGTGCCTACGAAGGATGCTCAGATGGTTCCAGGCCTTCCGCATAGGTTATCAGTCACCCTTACTCCTGACCGCCCCAGGCGTGTAGAGTGGGACCTTGATGGCCGACCGATTTATCCTGATTCTTCAGATTTGGACGATACTGACCTCCACTCTCATCCGCTGGATGATGAGTCTGTTGGTAGTCTTTCGAAGGAGGAGGACCTTTTGTCATTTTTGGGGATTCTCCGCCTTATCTTCTAATCTACGGGGATGCCCCTGGAATCTGTCCAGAAAAGGGCCGAGTAGCCTCTTACAGATAGTCTTAAGAGGGGATACCCCCGTGGAAGCCTTCCCAGTGGCTGAGGCCATTGTTGGCGCGGCTTTGAAACTATGGCAACACCCTGACTCCTGCCCAGCGCTGGATGGCCCGCAAGTATGCGGTGCCCATTGGGTCCCTCTCAGGGTTCACGGAACATCCCTCAGTGGAGGGGTTAGTGAATGCTTCTGTGTTCAGATGCGCAGGCAGCTCTGCTGACACTGATAGACCTCCGGACAAGGAGTCCAAAAAACTGGACCACACTGTCAGGAAGGGTCTATGCAGCCTCCCCTCTAGGCCTCCATCAGGCAAGTTTGGCCATCATCATGGTGCATGTCTCACACACCCTCCTGGACGCCTTGAACGAAGTTCTCTAGCACCTCCCTGCGGACCTTCAGACTACAGTCAAGCGGAACCAGGGCCAAGCCGTTGCCAAGCAGCAACTTCAGACAGCCTTGGATCTTGAGGACTCTTGCGCTCGTTTGGTGGCAGTTGCCATGCGCCGCATGGCTTGGCTGAGGCCTTCCGCCTTTACGGCGGATACCCTGCATAAACTCACTGACGTTCCTTTCCTGGGTACTGATCTCTTTGGCCCAGGTGTTGTAGATGGTCACCTTCAGCAAATCGAGCTGTCCAGTGCCACCTTGGAGTCAGCTACTTCTGCTTAAAAGGACTCCCCTGGCTCTAAAAAGCAGCGGCAGAAGAAGCCTTTTCAGCACCCTGCTCCTGCAGCCAAGCAGCCCTCCTTTCAGGGTGGGCAGCAACAGCAGGCACAGACTTGGTGCCCTCGGACCAAGTCCAGGCCTCCACTGGCCCGCAGACAAGATCAGGGTTCAGGCGGTATCCAGTCTGGACCTTCTTCCTCCAAGCCTTCCCAGTGCCGGGATAGGGGCTGCCACCCCTATCCCTGTCACGCCTGCTCTGGGCCCTCACTTGGGGGGGTCTACTCCATCACTTCCTTTCCGCCTGGTTGGCTGTTACCACGGACAGGTGGATCTTAGAAGTGGCCAGCCATGGTCTGCCTCTAGAGTTCAAGCAGTACCCTCCCTGACGAGCCCACGCCCCACAGGAAGTGAGAGTATCAGTCCACACTTTGTCAGCTCTGAGAGACGACATAGCCCAACTCCTCTAGGAGGGAGTGGTTAGAGTGGCAGATCCTCCAATCAACCCAGGGTTTGTTTCCAGGTCCTTCCTAATCCCGAAGCAGACGGGGGGGCTGGCACCACATTCTAGATCTGTACGACCTGAATTAGTATCTCAGGCCACGCACCTTTAGGATGGTAACTGTCCCAGATCATACCATCCCTGGAGCAAAACATGTGGTTCTGCTCACTGGATCTACAGGATGCGTTTTTTTTCACATCCCAATCCATCCGTCCTACCAACAGTTCCTCCACTTCAGAACAGAGGGAACCCTATACGAGTTCCAAGCCATGTCATTCGGCCTGTCATCGGCCCCACGAGTCTTCACCAAATGCATTGCAATGGTGGCAGCCCATCTCGGGCATCTAGGGGTCAGAGTGTACCCGTACTACGATGATTGGCTCTTAGCAGGTCCCACCCGGCAAGAGGTGGTGAAATCCAGGGACCTGACTCTCCAGACCTGCTTTCAGTTTGGCCTCCTGATCGAGGCCAAGCTGGAGCTCGAGCTACCTCAGGTGATATGCTTCATCGAGGCAGAGCTTGACTCTTGCCGAACCAGAACACGGCTCCCGGTGGACAGGGCAAAGATTCTCTCCTCCTTTGCCCAATCATTTCTGGTTGGGCACTTGCGCCCTGCCCAGGACTTTGTGCGCCTTCTGGGTTACATGGCAGCCTGCTCCATTGTGGTCCGTTGGGCCTGGGCCCGGTGGCATATGCACCCCCTTCAATGAGAGCTGGCCGCCCAATGGACTCAGCACCTAGGTCATTTCGACCAGCTGATCACTGTGACCTAGAAGATGTGGAACACTCTCCAGTAGTGGAAAGTCCTAGACCATCTGCAGGAAGGGATCCCATTTGTCCGCCCTGAGCTGACGGTCGTCCTCCCGACTGATGCGCGCCTCAGACTGGGGAGCCCACATGGGGAGCAACAGGGCCCACAGGTTCTGGACCCCCCAAGGAATCCCGATACCATATCAACCTGTTGGAGTGCAGAGCAGTCAGACTGGTGGCGTTAGCATTCACTCAGTAGCTTCAGGGTCAAGAGATTCAAGTCCAGACGGACAGTACCATGACCATGTACTACATCAACAAGCAGGGTAGCATGCACTCCGCATCTGGACACTTTTAAGCCTAATGGAGGCAGATCTCCTAGCAATCCATGTGGCAGGAGCCCCGAATCAACTGGCGGATGCTCTCAGCCGCATAGGCGAGACATCCCACGAGTGGTCTCCATCCAGAGGTAGCTCACAACCTGTTCTCTCACTGGGGCAGACCGATGGTGGACCTGTTTGCCTCCAGGGAAAACATCAAGATGAGGCTGTTTCATGCCAGCCCCCCTCAGCAGGGATTGCTGCAGGAGGATGCCTTCTCGAGGCCTTGGACCCCATGCCTCTTCTGCACCTTCCCTCCATTTCTCTTGATCCACAAGGTGTTCCTCAAGGTGAGGAGGGACAAGGCGCAGGTGATCCTGGTAGCCCCAGATTGGCCCCATCAGTTCTGGTATCCAGATCTCCTCAGCAACAGACTCCCAAGGCGTCGTCCAGCACGCCCGGACCTGATATCTGTCAGTCAGGGGAAGATATTCCATCTGGACCTTCAGTCCCTGCACCTGATAGCCTGGTACCTGAGTGGTTAGAGTTCCAGGCTTTGGGTCTCTCTGAGGATGTACCCACAGTAGTGGAGGCATCCAGGAAGGAGTCGACCAGAAAGTGCTATGCCTTCAAGTGGAAAAGATTTTTCATTTTATGTCAGGGCAAGGGCCTGGACTCTTTGTCATGTCCTGTGGCTAGCATTTTAGACTTCCTTTGGTCGCTGTCCAAAGGGGGTCTTCGACCCTTAAGGTGCACCTCGCAGCCATCTATTCCATGGGCCGGTCAGCAGACGGTAGCACAGAAGAAGGTGGTCTGATGCTTTTTCAAGGGCCTAGATCACATATCCCCTCCGGTGCATGAACCTCCACCTCTGGGATTTGCTGCTTGTCTTGGCTAAACTCATGGGCAAGCCATTCAAACCAGTGCACAAGTGTGAGCTATCACACTTGTGGAAGACTGCCTTCCTGATGGCTACTATCACATCAGCCAGAAGGACTGGGGAGCTCCAGGCACTTTTGGTGGAGTCTCCTTAGCTGGTCTTCCACAGGGACAGAGTTGTCCTGCGCCCCCACTCTAAATTCCTCCCAAAGGTGGTGTCAGAGTTTCACCTTAATCAGGTATTGACTCTGCCTTTGTTCTACCCGAACTACACCTCAGATGCAGAGTACAAGCTCCATACCCTGGCCCTGAGACGAGCTCTCTCATATTTCAAGAAGAGAACGGCCGAAATTCGGGGAGAGGTTTGCTAGCTGTTTGTCACCTATGCTGAAGCCGCTTCTGGCAGACCTGCAGCAAAGCGGACGATTGGCAGATGGATTACATCTTGCATTGATCTCAGCTATAGGCTGGCAGGTAGGGAACCTGCCGTAGGGCTATGGGCTCATTCCATCTGCCATACCGCTGCGTCGGTGGCTGCTTCTAACCACAGGAATCCACTAATATTATTATTACTTTTGCAGTACTTCCTTAAGCCAGCACTGCCGCAGAAGAACAGAATGCTATGCTAATCGTGGAATGTTTACTTCGTGCATCTATTTTCAAACTGCCCAGTGTCAACTACCTACATTCTACCTCAGATTTCTTCTCTCTGCTGCAAAATTCAGATGCCCTGGAGATCTCTGTCAATCAAGACAGATTCCTGTAGTGCATAGAGAAAAAAAAAAAACTTAAGTATTTTTGTTTTATTTTTCATTACTGCCTAGTGTCATTGTTCTTTAGTGTTTTATACCTTATTAGTTTTAAATTTGAAGTTGTTTATCGTTTCCTTGCGGTTCCTTTGAACCAAGGGGCAACCGACCTTTTTTTATTTAATCGGTACCTTTTTAGAGGGTTCCAGTTATTTTATTCTTTAATTTTATTTAATTTTAACTGCTTTTGAACAGAGGTTTATCGGTTTTCCTCAGCGGCTTCTCCGTTCTGGTATTGATCAGAACTGATAGTTTTTTCACTTTCAGTTCCTGAACCAACTGTTATTCTATTGAAACCGACCACAAATATTTAAATTTTGTATATTTTTTGGGGTCAGTTACTGGTTCCTGTTTTCTGTAATGTCAGACTAGCGTAAAAAGAAAACAGGACCCCTGGATTCAAGAATTGCTTGAAGTGTGCAAAGGTGTTTGCCAAGGCAGACAAGCATGATCTTTGCTTGATCTGACTTTGGCAACATCACTTCAGTGAAGTCTGTGATATTTGTAGGTCTTTTTTGTTAAGACAGTGGAAGAATGCAGGGGGAGTCTTAAAAGTAGAGGAGGGGTCCATGGACTCTAACCAGTCCATCCCCTCTAAGACTGTGGCAGTTCCTCCCAGAGCCTCTAAATCCACCCTGATACAGGTGAGGGCTCTGTCAAGAGAGGCATTCAACCGGCTGACTCCCCAGTGCCTGCCAAAAAGTTAAACCAAACACACTTGACACCTAGGCTGAAAATGCCTCAAGAGGTCCCTCAGGTACCTGTTAATGCTCCTTCTGCTGAGGTGATGCAGGCTTTCGCCTTACTCCAGGTGCTGCAGGGTTTAGTACTCCCTCAGCAGCCTGTGATTACTGCTGCTGAAAAAGCAACTGTTACCCTCTTTTGCCTACTGCTACAGTGGCATATGAGGAGGATGACCAAGATGAAGAGGGAATTGAACCTGAGGCGTCACCAGAACAGAATTTTGACTCCCCTCCCAGACCCTGAAGAGGATTTCTCTTCCCATTTTTATTTTGTTAAAAAAATGTTAAGAGACCCTGGATCTGCGAACAGAAGAAGAGGAGACACAATACATGGCGCGTATGGGGCTGACACCCTCAAAAAGGCTCATTCTGCTCATCTACAAATTCTTTAAGAAGGATATTTTAGAACTCCTAAAGGCTCCCAATACAGTCACACCCACAGATAAAAAGTGTGACAAGAAGTATCGGTTAGAAAGATGTGGTGCTGAGTTTCTTTTTAGTCACCCAGACCACCAGGGTATTGTACAGCAGGCTGCCTGTGAGAAAGCCAAAACACTCTTATGCTCTCACACCCCCCCCCACCCTGAAAAGGATTCATGAAAGGTGGACAGCATGACAAAAAAGGGGGTACCTTTCGGCATTCCTGGCAATATGTCAAGCCAGCTACCAGGCCTATGCAGTCCTTTATCAAAAAGCTGTCTGGCAGTCAGTTGTGGACAGTGCTGAGGCTAACCCCTCTTTAGCAGTGTCAGAGCTGCTAGACACAGCAAAAGTGGGCTTGGAGGCTTCCAGATACCAAATTCAGATGGCAGCTGACACCAGTGATACAGCTACAAGGTGGATGGCTGGTACCATTGCTCTAAGACGATTTGCCTGGCTGAGTGCTACCAACCTCTCACCCAGGACACCCAAACTAAGGCAGTGGACTTTCCTGTCGAATGTCATTCTCTTTTTGGTGCCCAGACTGAGGCATATATGAAAAAAGCAGGCGAATATAAAGCTACTTTTAGGAGCAACTTGACCAGAGACAGGTCCTCTTTTAGTAGGCCTTTCTTTCAGGTACAGGCTGTTTCCCAGCAGCAGTACCAACTACAGCAGACTGGATTTTACAAAGCTAGAGGTTTAAGGGGTTCTCAGAGAGGATCCCAATCTGCTCAGCCTCAGCAGCAAGCAAAACAGAACCCCTGAATTTCCACTTCAGGCTGCCTCTCCACATCCTTTAGAGGGCAGACTCAATCACTATTTCCAGGAATGGTTAAAAATAACCACAGACAAGTGGGTCCTGGAAATAGTCAGAATCTCTCTCTTTGCTTCAAGTCCCTTCCTCCTCCAAGGTTATTTTGCACCAGCTCTCTTCTCAGAAAGAAAACTACTGGAGCAGGAGGCACAGGCCCAACTGCTGGCAAAAGCAGTGGAGCCTGTCCTCCACAACCAAAGAGGGCTAGGGTTCTATTCCACATATTGCCTAACAAATAAGAAAGGAGAGTGGCGGCCTGTACCAGACCTCAGATTGCTAAACAGTAAAGCCCAGGTTCAAAATGGTCACAATGGCCATGACTTTGCCAACTCTGCAAAAAGGGGACGGGCTAGCCTTCTTGTAGCTAAAGGACGCATATTCCCATAAGGGAGTCATACAGAAAGTGTCTCAGATTCAGACTTCCCTTCAGCCTTACCTCTGTACCAAGGGTCTTTACCAAGTGCATAGCAGTAGTGGCACACTTCAGAAGACTGGGTGTCACAATTTTTCCTTATCTGGATGATTGGCTAATCGTAGGGAAATCCAGACCACCTTCAGGTAACCCAGGCTATGCTGCGCTCCCTGGGATTCCTTCTCAATACCAAAAAGTCAGTCCTGACCCTGTGCAGATTCTGCATTTCATAGGTGCAGAACTGAACACAGTAGTGGGAAGAGCTTTTCTCCCTCGGGAGAGGGCAGAAGGCATCAGCTTCTGGCAGGCTCGTTTGCCTTGGGCAGGCCAAAGCCAGCAAAACAGTTTCTTCAACTGTTAGGGCACATGGCTGCAACAGAAAGCTGAGTCATAGGTGCCAGGTTTCAGATGAGAGATATTCAGATCTGTCTTTGAGGGTGGAGCTGTTGCAGCAGGTAATGCCATTATGACTGAAGGCATCAGGATCCCACGGAAAACTTGTAGCTAGCAGTCTGAGGCAGGGGACTGCCCCAACGTTGGCTCCGCCCAGTGTCACGTGGTATAAAGGGGGCGGTCCCCTGGTGACCAGAAGACACATGCCAGGAGGGTCCACGCACTTGCGACTTTCCTTCTAGAGAAAAAGCTTGCTGTTATGCAGTGAGGATAAGGAGCCAGCTCATCCTCTCCTGCCATGGATTCTCCACCCAAAGACAGGTCATCTGGGGGGAAGCATCACCACGAGGATAAGGATCGGGCCAGGTCTGAATCCTGCCCTAGGTTGCCAGCCAAGCAGGCCTTGTCTTCATCGTCCTCTGGTGAGAGGTCCGGTTCGATTCCGGCTCAGCCATCCGAACCCTCCCGTTTGTCTAAGTCCACTCCTGCCTCTTCACAGGGAAAACACCAGGAGTCCACCTCATCGGGACACCATCACTCTTCCCTGGCTCATCGACCTCTAAGAACCTCAGGGTCGATCCAGGAAGGCCTGTCCAGGGCTCAGGACAAGCCCAGTTCCTTTGAGAAAAGGAAACGAGCAGAATGCCCTCGGGTAGGCAGGCCGCCGCCCGGGCTCGGTCGCCTCCCCCTCAGGCTAAGGTGCGCCCCCCTTCAGATCAGTGCCAGCCTAGCCGCTCGCCTACCCCATTGAACCGCTTGGTCGCCGGATGTGGACCAGCCGTCCGCCCCTTCTCCGAGGGACCAGATACCTGAGAAGGCCACATCAGATGCCAGACCTTCAGATGAAGGCGATACTGGTTGACTGCCTACGGTGCTGGGGTCCCTGCCCTGACGCCTGCCGAGCCAGAGCCCCAGACACCCGGCCGCTCAGACCCGGTGCCAGCCCCTGCGGTCATCCCGGGGCAGACATTGGGAGTCTGTTCACTACTTGGTGGAACACCATGAAAGGGGACCTTCTGTACAGATCCCTAGACACTGTCCCTCCTTTGCTACCCATGGGCTCCCCAGAGCCTCATGGGAACCAGGGTGAGCACCCGAGCCCACATCCTAAGGGGAAGGGAAGGAAACGGCCTTCATCTCCATCTCCTTTGTTCCCTCCTGTCACGTCCCCCTTGGATGAGGGCGGAGTGGATTCTGATTTTTCAGATGGGTAATTTGCCGCCCGGAACCCAAAGATTATCCGCAGTCCCTCCGGCTGATCCCTCATTTTTGGACATTGTGAGGCACACCCAGGCGAATATGAGTAGGACACTGAGGATCTGGATCCAGAGCATAAACGCCTGGCCAGGTTTCTTGGGGGAGAAGGAACCCAAGTCTTTGGTGATCCCACCATTTGTGGAACCGTTTTAGGATGTAACACGCCTTACCTGGCGTACACCATTCTCCATTCCGACAGTCCCTAGGCAGGCAGATTGACTTTACAAACCTCCAAAGTCCGATCCTTTCCTGGCCGAGCAACCAAAGGCCAATTCGTTAGTTGTCACGGGTGCCCACAGTATGGGGTTTTAACCAGAGCACTTGAATTCCCAACCTCCAGATCCTGTCTCCAAAAAGTTAGATGGTTGGGGCCGTAAAGTCTTCTCCTCAGCTGCTAGGGCCATCAGGTCGTTGAACTTTATGGCCCACGTGATTTCCTATCAGCAGTCACTGTGGAGGAAGACAGTGGACCTTGTGGAAGCTATGCCTGACTCAGACTCCATACAGGAAATTTTAGTGTGTGCCCAGTTGAGTTTGGATGTGGATACACATGCTCTCTGGTGTTCATACAATGCCGTAAACATGGCCTCCAGGGCAGCTGCCTCGGGAGTCTGCATGAGACTGAAGTATTGGCTCCGGCTCACGGGTTTCCAGCCGGATCTGCAAGAGTCCATCCTGGATTCCCCTTTTCAGAGTCTGTTTTGTTTGGCCTGGAAGTCGAACAAATGATAAAACGGCTCCAGTAGTCAGGGAAAGCGGTGGCTGACGTGCACTGCGTGTACAAATCCCAGCCTCAGGAACCCCGCTGGCGCTCTTTTCGTAGAGGGCAAGGACAGGGGAGTAAACAGTCTCACGGTAAGGAATTTAAGAGTCGGGGTCACCCTGTCCTCAAGGTTCCTGGGGCCCCTAGCAGCCTAAACCTCCTAGGGCCTAGGCCCCCCCACCATCACCCCCTCAGCCTGACTCCCTCTGCCGCCCTCCTTCCCTAGTGGACAGGCACAGCGAGAAGGTAGGAGGGCGGTTTACGCTTTACCCGCTCAAATGGTCCAGTATCACTGCAGACTAATGGGTTCTGGACACCATTCGGAAAGGGTATACGTATGTTCTTCTCTATCCCGCCGACAACCCGCCCGCCCCGCCTGTTGTCCACTGGATCACAGTCTTCTCCTAGAAGCAGAGATTCAACGGATCCTAGAGAAGAGAGCCATCCAAAAGGTCCCATAGGCTCAGGAAAGGAAAGGTTGTTTTTCCTGGTCCCAAAGAAAACGGGAGACCTTCGTCCAGTTTTGAACCTGAGCCAGCTCAACCTCTCAGTAAAATACCAGAGGTTTCGGATTGTCTCTCTGGCAGGTCTCTTTCCCCTGCTCTAGCAAGGAACTGGCTGTGCTCCCTAGATGTGCAGGACACCTACGTGCATTTCAGTGTCCTGAAGTCCCACAGAAAGTTTCTGCGATTCAGCTTCAGAGACGAGCACTACCAATTCAGGGTACTTCCTTTCTGCCTTTCCTCTGCGTCCAGGGTCTTCACCAAGTGCCTGGTGGTGGTAGCGGCGGTCCTCCACAGGAGAGGCCTCTTTGTCTACCCTTACCTGGACGATTGGCTTCTCTCCGCTTGGTCGGAGGAGGAGCTGCTAATTGCCCTGCGAGAGTCGCAGGCTGTTTTCTTCCTTGGGGATTACAGTAAATTGGCCAAAGTCACACCCCTGGCCAACACAAAGGTTGCAGTCCATAGGGGCTGTTCTGGACACCAGACAGGGAAGAGCTTTTCTGCCTCTAGACAGGGCAGACCGCTTTTGGTCTTTGGCCAGGGGTCTCCAAAAGACCCTTGCTTCCCCTGCCCGGGCGGTTCTGCAGCTTCTAGGCCGTATGGCAGTGGCCATAGCCATGGTACCCTTAGCCACACTCCATATGAGGACTCTACAATGGCACCTCAAGGTTCAGTGGGACCAATTAGTGGACGATCTGGATCTCCAAATCTGAATCTCTCAGGCGGTACATCATTCTCTCGAATGGTGGCTCCGTCACGACAGCCTAGCGGGAGGCGTTCCTTTCTGGAGACTTTCTCCTCTTCAGACTTTAACCACAGATGCCTCCTTGTTTGGTTGGGGGACCCATTTAGGGGATCACAGGACCCAAGGATCTTGGTCTGCCACAGAGAGCTCTTTAGATATCAGTGTTCTGGAAATGAGAGCAGTGTTTGAATGCACTAACCGCATTCAGAGACCAACTATCGCCGGGTCCTCTCCTGGTGCAGACAAACACACCAGTGATCTTCTACATCAACAAACAAGGAGGAACTAATTTGTACCCCCTTTGCAAGGAGGCCATGAGAGTGTGGGACTGGGCAATGGAACACCAGCTGGACCTCAATGCGGCTCATCTGCCTGGGGTTCAGAACGTTCTTGCTGTCAGTCTCAGCCGCTCTACCTCTCTGAACCACGAGTGGGAACTGCTACAAGATGTCTTAGATGACCTTTTTGGTCACTAGGGCCATCCAGAGTTGGACCTCTTTGCTTCCCCATGCAGTGCCAAACTGCAAAATTTTTGCTCACTCGTTCCAGGGCCTGGTGTGTTCTGGCGAGACGCATTGTCCCTCTCTTGGACAGGGAAGTTTCTGTACGCCTTCCCCCCTTTCCCCTCGTTCAGAGAGTACTGCTCAAATTGCAGTCAGAGGGAGCCAGAATTATTCTGGTGGCTTCTCTATAGCCTTGTCAGATCTGGTATCCCTCTCCAGCAACTATCCCTGGAATCCCCAGTTCAGTTGCCACTCTCCACCCACTTGCTCTCACAAGAGCAGGGGACTGTCATCCACCCTGCTCTTCAATCTCGTCACCTGCACACGTGGCTCCTGCAGTGCTAGCAGAAGAGAGACAAGGAGTGTCGAGCAGGGTGGCTGAAATACTGGTTCCAACGAGGAAGCCTTCCACCAGGGCCACTTATGCTCTGAAATGGAAACGCTTCTGTCTGTGGACTACGACCCTTGCTCTAAATCCTCTGGGTTGTCCGGCTAGGCACATGCTAGAATATCTCTATCACCTTCTGAACTTGGGACAGAGCTAGTCATCCATCAAGGTGCACATGTGTGCGGTTTCCGCATATCATGATCAAACACTGGCACGGCTTAATGCCTGTAAGACGTTTCTTGGAGGGGTCCTACATATCAGACCTCCCAAGTGGGACATTGTTCCTCCTTGGGACCTACTTTTTGCCCTGGAGAAGCTCACCCTTCCTCCTTTCGAGCCAGAAGCCTCATGCGAGCTGCGCTTCCTGTCATGGAAGACTCTCCTTTGGTAGCCATTACCTGTGCTTGAAGGGTTTCCAAGCTCCAGGCCTTGATGTGTAAGGAACTGTACATAGTCTTTAACAGGGACAGGGTGATCCTGTGCACGAACCTTAATTCTAGGGACATGGATATGTTGTTCATCCACACTCATTGGCAGGTATCCTTGCCGCTTTAAATCTTGCCGGAAGGTCTTCAAGCTTGCTCCTCCCACCCACCCGGGTGGTATAACACTCGGCTCCGCCCCATGACGCCAGATCTTCCTTACCGCTTGGAAGCTCAGGTTCCCTCCTTAACGCCTGCTTGTGACTGGTTCCATTCTCCGCTTATGATTTAGTAAATAAATTTTGCAAAAGACTTAGTCTTCTATCCCTCAAGGCCATGGCGGACAAATCGACTCCTCGATTTCGGAGATGCCCATGCGGCAGAAGATGTCTCGGACGGATCCACACCCATGCGTGTCTACTGCTTAGGCCTTGAGCACGACCCGCAGGCGCGACCTGTGCTCATCTTTCTCGGCCCACGTCCCTCAAGACCGTGCTGCCCGATTGCAACTGGGCCGCCCCGAGAAGCCTCGTGAAGTCCAAGGAGGTCTGCTGGCGTGTCTCGCGGGCGGCGGCTCGGCGATCAGCTCGAGCGATGGTCGCCTCAAGAGGAGGCATGTGCGGCTATATCTTCCTCAGCCGCGCATTTATCCCGCCTCTCTGGTTCTTCCTACACGGCTCTTTAAGGAGCTTTGTCTGTCCCTCTACTAAAGGAGAAGGGCCTGTGTCTGCTGGACCTTATTCTCGGTCCAAAAGAGGGACAGGGTAAGTCCCTCCGTCGACGCTCTTGGGAGCGGGAAGGTCCCCGGCCGGGCCGACCGCCGGCTCGGGTCGATCACCGCTTCGCCACTGGCCCACGGTGTCCCCGGCCAGGTCAGTTGACCGAGACTCCCACCGATGAAGTCGAGATTTTTCTCGACCCATTGGACGGGCTGTCGCTTTAGCAGCCGAGATTCCCTCTCCTGCTCCCCGGAGGAGTTGAGGATCCTGTGGCTCGCCTATGCCTCCGGTTCCGGAGCCTCTGATGGACCATCCGAGCCAAGGGAGGCCGGTTCCGCCGACACCTCCTCGACCGACCGGAAATTCCGGGACTCTCGGTGTCGGACCTCTATGTCCAGCCGATCCCACCGGCATAGGCGGTCTCGGTCTGCATCACGGTAAGCGGGACGCGCGCTCGCCCTCGCCCTCGGATGAGGGAGGTACATGTAAATTACGCCAACCGTGACGAGACCTTAATGTTGCAACATTTCTCCTGGCCGAATAAGCCGACCTGCCGCCTTCCCCGCCATTAAGTGGTTGTCACCGAACGGCCGACACAACCCTCGACTTATCCGGGAGAGCCATACCCAGGCCGGTTGTTCGGCCAAACCAGTTGCTCCACCGATCGTGGAACTCCGCCTCCACAGCCACCACTGGGGCTCCACCAAGGATTCTCGGTCGGCTAAGGGTCTACCCCATCGGCTGTCAGTTACCCTCACTCCCGACCGACCTCGGCAGGTGAAGGGTGGCTCAGGCCAGAGGCAGCTCTTCGAGGACTCTTCCGAGTCCGAAGATGATTCCTCCTTTTCTCCAAGCGACTGGACTTGGAGTCTTCAGGAGGTCAGTCAATGGACGATAGCCCGTCGTCCTTCCTAGGACTGCTTCGGCTCATCTCGGAGTCTACCGGGATGGAGCTCGAACCCGTTTCCAAACGGGCCAGGTATCCCCTCACGGAGATTCTGGACCGAGGGGATTCTCCGACGGAGGCCTTTCCGGTGGCCGAGGCCATAGTGGGTCCGGCACTGGAGCTTTGGCAGCGCCCTGCTTCCTGCCCTGCGCCTTCGGCCAGGATGGCCAGGAAGTATGCGGTCCCTACCGGTTCCTTGTCCGGTTTTTCGGAACACCCCTCTGCTGAGGGGTTGGTTAGCGACAGCTGTCACGCTACGGCAACGCCAGGATGTGGACAAACCTCTGACAAGGAGTCCAAGAAATTGACTGTCCGCTTAAAAGTCTACGCTGCGCCTCTCTTCGGCTTCGCAGGCCAGTTCGGCCGCCCTCATGGCACATTTTTTCTCATGCCCTGTTGGGCTCCCTGGATGAGGTCATCCTCATCTTCCACGATCTGCAGACTACGGTTACAGGTGCGGACCAGGGCAGGCAGTGGCCAAACAGCAGCTCCAGACTGCTTTGGATATAGGGACTCATGTGCCAGATCGGTGGCGGCCGCAGTGGCTATCGTCATGCGGCTTGGCTGAGGATATCCACCTTTACTTGGATACCCAGCACAAGTTGGCGGATGTTCCCTTTTTGGGGACTGACCTCTTCGGCCCTGGGGTGGAAGGTCACCTGCAGAGGATCGAGAAGTCCAATGCCACCTTGGACTCGGTCTCTTCCGCTCAGAAGGACAAAGGCCGCAATCCACAGCCTAAGCCCTTTCGTCCTTCTGTGCCCCCGGCGCGCCCGGCCCAGCAACGTCAGGGCCAGCAGGCTCGGCCTTGGCATCCCAAACCCAAGCCGCCGGCTCTCTAACAGGAGGCAAGGAGGAAGGGGCCCAGGAGGTCCCTCGGCCGGTCCCTCCTCCAAGCCTGCCCAGTGACGGGCTGAGGTGTCGCCCATCCCCGCCACTTACTCCTGGGTCCGGGGACGGCCCGCACTCGGTTCGCCCCTGGTCCGCTGTTACCACGGACAGGTGGGTCTTGAGGTAGTGGAAGAGGCCTGCCTCTGGAATTCGAGAGGCACCACCTTCAGAGCCGCCGCCTCGAGGGGCTTCTGGATCCCAGTCTCACTGGCGGCCTCGTCGAGCCGACACGCCTCCTCCAGAAGGAGGTGGTAGAGAGGTGGTGGACCCTCCTTCAGACCCAGGGTTTGTGTCCAGGTACTTCCTGGTTCCGAACGGACGGGGGCTGGCGCCCATTCTCAACCTACACGACCTAAACAAGTTCCTAAGGTCTCGAACCTTCAGGATGGTCACTCTGGCTCAGATAATACCATCCTTGGAACGCGGCGGTGGTTCTGCTCTCTGGACTTGCAGGACTGCCACCGCCCCTATCCGTCTGCTCCCCACCAGAGATTCCTTCGCCTCGAGCGAAGGATCCTCTTCGAGTTCCAAGCCATGCCCTTTGGCTTGTCTCCAGCTCCCAGGGTCTTCACCAAATGCATGGCTGTGGTGACAGCATTTCTGCGGGCGCCGAGGTCCGGGTGTACCCTTACCTGGACGACTGGCTGATAGCAGCTCCTCCAGGAAGGAGGCGGAGTGGTCCAGAGATCTGGCCTCCAGGTCTGCTTCTCAACTGGGCCTCCTTATCAACGAGGCCAAGTCGGAACTCGAGTCAAGCAGGTGATTCTATTCATCGGGCGCAGCCTCGACTCTCTTCGAGCCAGAGCGCTCCCCGCGGACAGGGCCGAGGTTCCTTCCTCCTTGCCGATCATTTCTGGTTGGCAACTGCGCCTGCCCGGGACTTCCTGCGCCTCCTGGGTCTCATGGCGGCCTGCACCAGCGTGGTCCGTTGGGCCCGCTGGAATATGCGTCCCCTTCAGTGGGGACTGGCCAGCCAGTGGTCACAATGCTGCGATCCCTTGGACCAGCTTGTGTCGGTGACACAGGGGATGTGGAACGCTCTCCAGTGGTGGACCGTTCCAGATCATTTGCAGGAGGGCATCCCGTTCGTCCGCTCCGAGCCGACGGTCTCTCTGTCGACCGATGCCTCTCTGATGGGTTGGGGTGCCCATCTGGGGGAACACCGGGCTCATGGCCTCTGGTCCCAGCGGGAGTCCCGATGCCACATCAACCTGCTGGAGCTCCGAGCGGTCCGCCTAGCTCTCACCGCCTTTGCTCCGTTCCTCCGGGGTCAAGTGGTCCGAGTCCAGACGGACAATACCACGACTATGTACTATCTAAACCGCCAGGGCGGGACGCGCTCCATGCTTCTATGCAAGGAAGCTCCGATTTGGTCACTGGTGCGCAGCCTGGAGGCGGATCTCCCAGCCATTCACGTGGCAGGAGCCTCCAACACCCTGGCCGATGCCCTGAACCGGATAGGGGCTGCATCCCACGAGTGGTCTCTCCTGCCGGAGGTAGTACAGCATCTGTTCTCCCTTTGGGGCACACCTCAGGTGGACCTGTTTGCCTCAGGAGAACGCTGGTTGAGTCTGTTCCATGCCCGACCCTCAGCAGGGCTCGCTGCAGGGGATGCCTCTCGAGGCAATGGACCCCGGCCTCTTTACACCTTTCCCCATTTCCTGATCCACAAGGTGCTTCTCAAGGCGAGGGGACAAGGCGCAGGTGATTCTGATAGCCCCAGACTGGCCTCGCGAGTTCTGGTACCCAGATCTCCTCAGTCTCAGCTCCAGGACTCGCGGCAGCTTCCAGCTCGCCCGACCTGCTCTCAGTCAATCAGGGAGGTGTTCCATCCGGACCTTCAATCCCTGCACCTGACGGCCTGGTTCCTGAGCTGCTAGAGTTCCAGGCCTTGGGTCTTTCCGACGAGGTCCTCCAATGTAGTTGAGGCGCCCCGTAAGGAGTTTCGACCAGAAAATGTTATGCCTTCAAATGGAAAAAGGTTTTCCATTTGGTGTCAGGGCAAGGGCTTGGACCCTTCCTCCTGTTCCTTGGCAAGCATCTTGGACTATTTATGGTCCCTTTCTAGTCAAGGGCTTAGGTCCGACCCTAAGGGTGCACCTGGTAGCCATCTCTGCTTATCGGGCGCGGCCGGAAGCAGTCAGTGGCTTAGAGAAGGTGGTCTGGCGCTTTCAAAGGCCTTGATCACATTTCCTCCAGTGCGGGAACCCCACCTCCGTGGGATCTACTGCTGGTACTGGCAAAGCTCATGGGCAAGCCATTCGAACCTATGCACAGGTGTGCTCTCTCTCACCTGTCGTGAAGACCGCCTTCTTGGTGGCTATCACGCCAGCCAGAAGGATGGGAGAGCTCCAGGCGCCCATCGAGTCTCCTTACCTGGTCTTCCACAGGGACAAGTTGTCCTCGCGCCCCACCCAAATTCCTTCCGAAGGTGGTGTCGGAGTTTCACCTTAACCAGGTGTTGACTCTGCGGTGTTCTACCCCAATCACACCTCGAGGTCGAATATAGGCTCCATACCTGGACCCTAGAAGGGCGCCGCTATTATAAGGAGCGACGGCTGAAATTGGGAGAGGTTCGCCAGCTGTTTGTCACCTACGCTGAAGCCGCATCTGGCAGACCTGCAGCCAAGCGGACGATAAGCAGGTGGGTAACCTCCTGCATAGATCTCTGCTATAAGTTGGCGGGCATGGAGCCTCCCAGAGGATAAGAGCTCATTCTACCCGCCATACTGCTGCAACGGTGGCTGCTTCAGGGGCGTCCCTATCCAGGAAATCTGCAGGGCTGCTACCTGGAAGTCAGCAACACCTTCATTACCCATTACCACATCGACCTTGAGTCACGCCGGGATGCTGGTTTTGGGGCCTCGGTTCTCAGTCTCTTCCCAAGTAAGTGTTGGAAGTGTGCCTTGCCTCCTCCTCCCGGAGAACTGCTAGAGTCTGCTGAGAGTGTGGATGAACAACATATCCATGTCCTAGAAATACAGGTTACTCACCTGTAACAGGAGTTCTAGGAATGGTATATGTTGTTCATCCACACCACCCACCCGACTTCCCGGCTCGACGCACAACCTGAGCTTCCAGCGGGCCAGATCTAGGCGCATGGGGCGGAGCTCGAGTTATACCACCCGGGTGGGTGGGAGGAGCAAGCTTGAAGACCTTCCGGCAAGATTTAAAGCGGCAAGGATACCTGCCAATGAGTGTGGATGAACAACATATACCATTCCTAGAACTCCTGTTACAGGTGAGTAACCTGTATTTTTACGCCGAAGGTGGTGTCCGTGCCAACTCTTAACCAGGACATCAACCTTCTGGTTTATTATCCAGAGTTTGCTAACCATGGTGAAGCACTGTTTCACACCTTGGATGTTCACCGTATTTTGAGGTATTACCTCCATAGGACTTGCTCCTCCAGACAGTCGGACCAGTTGTTCATCTCGTTCACCAAGCGAATGCTGGGAGCTCCTGTTTCCAAACTGTCACTAGCCAGCTGGTGCAGTGTATTTCGTTCTGCTGTCAGCACCATAACAGACCTCTTCCGGGTACAGTTAGGGGCCATGCTACCAGAGCGGTGGCCTCTTCTTTTGCAGCACTCAGGAATGTCTCTTCAGCTGACATTTTAGCAGCAGCCACGTGGAGTTCAGTCCAAACTTTCATCAGGCAATACAGCCTGGACATTGCGTCCAGGAGATCAGGTTTCGGACTACCAGTCCTGTGGACCCTTCTCTCATAAGGTGCTTTTCATCTGCCTTTTTTTTTTTTTTTTCCCAAAAAATATCTCCCCTACACTATCAAACCTGGGCCTACCCTTGGGTACTGCTTGGGACTCAGTCCTAATGGTATTACCTGCTGCAAGAGCTCCACCCTCGAAGACAGATAGCACAGTTACGTAAGAACTTACCGTAACAGTAGATCTTCAAGAGGAGACTTAAGGTGCTTAATATGTTATAGCCTTGAGGAAAGGAGGGAGAGGGGGGACATGATAGAAACTTTTAAGTACCTCAAGGGAATCAGCAAAGTCCAAGAGGGTAGCATCTTTCAGAAAAAGAGGTGTGCAAGAACAAGGGGGCACAATTTGAAGATGGAGGGGGCTTAGAGGTAATGTAAGGAAGTATTTTTTACAGAGAGGGTTGTGGATGCATGGAACTGCCTGCTGGAGGAGGAGGTGGAGTCAAAAACAGTGGTGGAATTCAAGAATGCATGGGACAGTCATAAGGCATTTCTAGGGGATGGGGATAGGAAGAAGTAGGCTGTTGGTTAACTAGGATATACAGCTTATCCATTAGGTAGGGAAATGAGCAGACTGGGTGGGCCAGGCAGTCCTTATCTCCCATCAAATTCTGTGTTTCTAGGAGCTCTTGGAGCAGGTGGCTTTCCCACCCTCCATTCCCCATGATAATGTTTTGGTTTATATCACCTGATCATGGTGGGGATTTCCTGCTCGGTTCTCCAGTTTGTTTCTAGCCAGGTCTACAGCGGGAGAACTGAGGTGGCGCCAGGGGACTAACCCCCTTATACCACATCTGATGTCGGGTGGAGTCCCCTGCCTCAGACTGCTAGGTACAAGTTTTCCGCGGGGTCCTGACGGCTTCAGTCCTAATGGTATTACCTGCTGCAAGAGCTCCTCTCGAAGATCTGCTGTTACGGTAAATTCTTATGTAACTGTACTTTCTGTCCATACCTTCACAAAACATTACAGTCTGGATATTGCCTCTAGGCATAGGGCCAGGCTCAGGCTTGCCATCTTGCAGGGCCGGGTTCAGCCTTGCCGTCTTGCAGGGTGTACTGTCTTAGGCTGGTCCTGTACTGTCTTTTTGTTGCTCCTCCTCCTGTGACTTTCTCGATCTCTCTATAAGTGACTGCTTGGGATTCAGTCCTATATGTAATTACCTACTGCAGGAACTCTCTGTAAGTAAGATGGTACAGTTACGTAAGAACTTACCGTAACAGTAGATCTTCAAGAGAGGTTCCTGCAGTAGGTCACCTTTACCCTCCCTGCTTCCCCCCAGTTATTTTGCATTTCTTTCAGCCATTCTGAACTGTCTCATCTTCCTGGGATCACCTGTGGTAGAATTGGAAGGCAGCGTTAGGACCGCTCACTATCTAGGTCATGCTGATGTCCGTCACATGACGTCGGGTGGGTGGTCCCCTGCCAGACAGTGCTGGAAAAGTTTGCCGTGCAGTCCTGTAGGTCAATGACCTACTGCAGGAACCTCTCTCGAAGATCTACTGTTCTAGGGACGTGGATATGTTGCTCAATCCACACTTACTAGCAGGTTCCTTGCCGCTTTAAATCTTGCCGGAAGGTCTTCAAGCTGGCTTCTCCCACCCACACAGGTGGTAAAACTCTTGGCTGCACCCCATGACGCCAGATCTTCCTTACCACTTGGAAGCTCAGGTACCCTCCTTAGCGCTCTGCGTTTTAGCCCTGGATCCACACTCTTTGGTCAATCCGAAACTTATTCTTAAATTCAAAATACTTTGGTTTTCTCTTTCCCTTGCAGCTGTGATGGACAAATCGACTCCTGGATTTCGTTGGTGCCCCTGTGGGCAGATGATGTCCCAGATCAATACGCACTCCACGTGCGTTTATTGCCTTGGACTCTGCCGTGACTCACAGGCTTGAGAGTTGTGCAAATCTTTTTCGGCTTCGGTCTTGGAGGAACATGCTGCCCAACTGCTGTTGGGTCGACCTGAGAAACGTTATCCTCCGGTCAAGTCTAAGGAGGCCTGTTGTGCGGTGTCCTCGACTGCAGGCTCGGTTGAACAGCTCGAACATATGATCGCCCTCAAGGAGGAGGCAGCCCAGGCCGCATCATCATCATCATCCTCGGTCACGACATTTATCCCGCTCTCCTTGGGCTCCTCCTGCACAGCTTCTTTTAAGAAGCTTTGCCAGTCCCTCTCCACCAAGGGAGAAGGGCCTTCAGGACATTCCTCTCGGTCCAAAAAGGACTCCAAAGGCAAGTCCCATCGTCGACGTTCGTGGGAGCGTCTGAGGTCCCCTTCATCGGATAGTTGACACTCTACTTCGGTCGAGGTTGCGGCTAAGGTTGCTGGCTTCACAGTGTCCCCATCAGGTCAGCCGGCTGAGACACCCGTCGACGCGGTCGAGATTTTTCTCGACCTGCCGGACGGTCTGTCGACTGGAGAAGCTGACAACCCTTCTTCACCGGTTCCCTTGGTGGAAATCAAGGACTTTCCTTTGCCTGAGTCCCTGGTTAGGGTCCCTGAACCGAGAGAGGAGCGAGCTTCCTCCGCCCCTCTCAGATTTCTGTCTCGGACCCTTCCAGGTCCCGCTTGAAGCCAGCGATCTCGCACCATGGAAAGCGCCGCTCATCCTCTTCGGAGGATAGGATCCGGCACACTTTTCATATACCCTTTTGGGCTCCCTGGATGAGGTGATTCCTTATCTCCTGGCTGACCTTCAAACGACGGTCAAGCAGGTACAGGATCAGGGAAGGGCGGTGGCCAAACAGCAGCTCCAGACTTCCTGGGACATCGCTGACTCGTGTGCCTGGTCAGTAGCGGCCGCAGTGGCCATGCGCCGCAGAGCTTGGCTGCGGATCTCCACCTTTACAGCGGATGCCCAGCACAAGCTGGCAGACTTTCCCTTCTTGGGTACCGACTTGTTCGGTCTCGGGGTGGAGGGTCATCTGCAACAGATGGAGAAGCCCAGTGCCACCTTGGACTCTGTCACGTCTGCCCAGAAGGACAAAGGCCACCTGCAGCAGCGTAAGCCCTTTCATCCTTCAGCCCCTGCGGCACTTCTGGCCCAGCAACACCAGCATCCGAGCCTGCAGGCTCGCACTTGGCACCCCAAAGCTAACCCTGCTGCTTCCTCTAGCAAGAAGCCAGGAGGGAAAGGTCCAGGCGGTTCCTCGGCCAGCACTTCCTCCAAGCCTGCCCAGTGACGGGTTGAGGGGTGTCGCCCCCAACCTCGTCACTCCTCCCCGGGTTCCCCCTGTGGGGGGACGGCTCTGCCACTCCCTTTTCGCCTGGTCCAATATCGCCATGGACCGCTGGGTGTTGGAAGTGGTAGGAAAGGGTCTGCCTCTGGAATTCGAGCAGTCCCCACCCTATCGAGTCATCGCCCCACAGGGGGCTGTGGGTTCCACAGCCTCTCTGTCGGCTTGTCGAGCCGACCTTGACCTGCTTCTCTAGAAGGAGGTGATCAGGGAGGTGGCGGATCCTCCACCAGACCCAGGGTTTGTGTCCAGGTACTTCCTGGTCCCAAAACGAACGGGGGGCTGGCGCCCCATTCTAGACCTACACGACCTGAACAAGTTTCTAAAGTCTTGTACTTTCAGGATGTTCACTCTGGCTCAGATCATTCCATCCTTGAAACAAGGCGTGTGGGTCTCTTCTCTGGACCTCAAGGATGCATTCTTTCATGTCCCAATCTGTTCGTCTCACCAGCGATTCCTCCACTTCAGGGCAAAGGGATCCCTTTACGAGTTCCGGGCCATGCCCTTCGGCCTCTCTCCAGCTCCCAGGGTCTTCACCAAATGCATGGCAGTGGTGACAGCATTCCTGCAACGTCAAAGGGTCCGGGTGTACCCTTACCTGGACAACTGGCTGATTGCAGCCCCCTCCAGGCTGGAGGTGGAGCGGTCCAGGGATCTGGCCCTCCAGGTCTGCTCTCAGATTGGCCTCCTCATTAACGAGGCCAAATCGGAACTCGTGCCAACGCAGGTGATTCAGTTCATCGGGGCAGAGCTCGACTCTTTTTGAGCCAGAACACGGCTCCCGGCGGACAGGGCTGAGGTTCTTCCTCCTTTGCCCAGTCGTTTCTGGTTTGGCAGTTGCGCCCTGCCCGGGACTTCCTGGGCCTCATGGCAGCCTGTACCAGCGTGGTCCGTTGGGCCCACTGGCATATGCATCCCTTGCTATGGGTGCTTTGCCCGCCAATGGTCACAGCACTCCGGTCCTCTGGACCAGCCAGTGATCCAGGAGATGTGGAATGGCCTCCAGTGGTGGCTCGTTCCAGCTCATCTGCAGGAGGGTATCCAGTTTGTCCACCCAGAGCCGACGGTCACTCTGACGACCGACGCCTCTCTGATGGGTTGGGGTGCCCATCTGGGGGAGCTCAGAGCACACGGCCTCTGCTCCCTTCAGGAGTCTCAATGCCACATCAGCCTGCTGGAACTTCGAGCGGTCCGACTAGTCCTCACTGCCTTTGCTCCATTTGTACGGGGTCAAGTGGTCCAGGTCCAGACGGACAACACCACGACCATGTACTACCTAAACCGCTAGGGCGGGACTTGTGCCTGGCCTCTGTGCAAGGAGGCTCTCGGCACTTGGTCTCTCGTGAGCAGACTGGAGGCGGATCTCCTAGCCATCCATGTGGCAGGAGCCTTCAACACTCTGGCCGATGCCCTAAGCCGGATGGGCGCTGCATCTCACGAGTGGTCTCTCCTGCCGGAGGTAGTACAAGATCTGTTCTCCCATTGGGGCACTCCTCAGGTGGACCTGTTTGCCTCCAGGGAGAATGCGAAGCCGAGGCTGTTTCATGCCCGCCCCGCTCAGCAGGGTTGGCTGCAGGGGGATGCCTTCTCAAGGCCGTGGACCCCGGGCCTCTTCTGCGCCTTCCCTTTATTTCTCTTGATCCACAAGGTGCTTCCCAAGGCGAAGAGGGACAAGGCACAGGTGATTCTGGTAGCCCCAGACTGGCCACGCCAGTTCTGGTATCCAAATCTCCTCAGCCTCAGCTCCAGGCTTCCGAGGCGGCTTCCAGCCCACCCGGACCTGATCTCGGTCAACAAGGGGATGGTACTCCACCTGGACCTTCAGTCCCTGCACTTGACGGCCTGGTTCCTGAGTGGCTGTAGTTCCAGGCCTTGGGTCTTTCCGACGAGGTCCTCAACGTTGTTGAGGCATCCCGTAAGGAGTTAACCAGAAAATGCTATGCCTTCAGATGGAAGAGATTCTCCATTTGGTGTCAGGATAAGGGGTTGGACCCATCCTCCTGTTCTTTGGCTAGCATTCTGGACTACCTGTGGTCCGTTTCTCAGCTAGGACTTCGGTCGACGACCCTTAAGGTGCACCTGGCAGCCATCTCTGCTTACCGGGCGCAGGCCGGAAAGTGGTCGGACGCTTTTTCAAAGGCCTTGATCACATATCACCTCTGTGGGCTCTACTGTTGGTATTGGCTAAGCTCATGGGCAAGCCATTCGAACCAGTGCACAGGTGTGACATCTCTCACCTGTCATGGAAGACTACCTTCTTGGTGGCTATAATGTCAGCCAGAAGGATGGGAGATCTCCAGGCGCTTTCCATAGAGTCTCCTTATCTGGTATTCCACAGGGACAAGGTTGTCCTGCGTCCCCACCCGAAATTCCTTCCGAGGGTGGTGTCGGAGTTTCACCTTAACCAGTTGTTGACTCTGACGGTGTTCTACCCCAGTCACACCTCGGAGGCCGAATATAGGCTCCATACTCTGGACCCTAGAAGAGCACTCTCTTATTATAAGGAGCGGACGGCTGAAGTTTGGGGAGAGGTTCGCCAGCTGTTTGTCACCTATGCTGAAGCTGCACCTGGCAGACCTGCGGACGATAGGCAGGTAGGTTACCTCCTACATAGATCTCTGCTATAGGTTGGTGGCATGGAGCCTCCCAAAGGGATAATAGCTCATTCTACCCGCCATACCGCTGCTTTGGTGGCTGCTTCCAGGGATGTCCCTATCCAGGAAATCTGCAGGGCTGCTACCTGGAAGTCAGCACACACCTTCATTACCCACAATCACATCGACCTTGAGTCACGCCGGGATGCTGGTTTTGGGATCTCGGTTCTCCAGTCCTTATTTCCCAAGTAGGGGGTGTGCGCCTTGCCTCCCTCCTCCCGGAGAACTGCTAGGAGTCTGCCAGTAAGTGTGGATTGAACAACATATCCATGTCCCTAGACATACAGGTTCTAGGGACATGGATATGTTGTTCATCCACACTGGCAGGTTCCTTGCCACTTTAAATCTTGCCGGAAGGTCTTCAAGCTGGCTTCTTCCACCCACCCAGGTGGTAAAACTCTTGGCTGCGCCCCATGACGCCAGATCTTCCTTACTGATTGGAAGCTCAGGTTCCCTCCTTAACACTCTGCGTGATAGACTGGATCCTAACTCTTCGGTTCGTCCGAAACTCGTTTTAAAATTTTCAAGACTTAAGTCTTCCTTTTCCCTCGCGGCTATGATGGACAAATTGACTCCCAGTTTTCGGCAGTGCCCTTGTGGGCAGAAGATGTCCAGGTAGCTTGGCAGAAGACACCAGGAGAAAGGACTGCTGTGTGACTGGACTTCTCTACTGGGACTAAAGAAGTAGAACTCTTGTACTTGGAACTTTAATTCAGGGTAAAAAAAAAAAAAGCTAACAAACAAACAAAAAAAAGTGTGTGTTTGTCTGAGTTAACTGAACTGAATGGTTATCTGAACAGTTATCTAGGTGTAGATCTCAGGTGATTGAAAGGACTAGATAGCTGTGAGGTTTAAATTACTTGTAGAAAGATCTAGTAAGTGGGGAAGTGGCTTAGCTAGAAGGAAGCTACATTTAAAAACTGCCTTAGAAAGATTTTGCCAGTAGCTTGGCAGAAGACACCAGGAGAAAGGACTGCTGTGTGACTGGACTTCTCTACTGGGACTACATTGCCCTCCTTCCCACCCAAAGCTAGTTCTACTTTTATAGGCACAGAATTTGACTGACAACAGGAACTTCTTGTTTGGGAGCAGGAAGTGAGTGATCACAGCGCCACCAAAGACCCACCATCCTAGAAGGGCAAGAGTAGGTCTCCGGCCCCCTCTAGCTGTTGGAGGTCTGCCTCTGAGCAAGTATGGGGTCTCCTGAGAAATATAGGATATTCCTGTCTCAGAACAGGACAATCAGGAGCGTAAAGGGCACACAGGCAGAAAGTAAGGAGAGAGAGAAAAAAAAAAAACAGAGGAAAGAGTAAAGATTGCAAACAGTTAAGGGGCCAGAAATAAGACATGATGGGAGTGATGCAGTGCAGTGGCTGTGGAGCAGCAGTCTTCTGGGAGACGTTCTGGAGGATGCGGTGTTGTCCCATCTGCAGGCACCCTCTGGGCTGAGGAGGAGGTTGCTCATCTCCAGGCTGAGTTGGCCAGGATTTGTGGTACCCCTCTTCCATCCAGGTACCACAAGTGCCACTGCCTTGCCTCAGAGGTTGCCAAGAAAGAGGAGCGGTTTGACCACAGTGGGCTCAGGGAGGGTGAGGGTGGTGGAACAGAGGCGCATCCCTCCAGCTGTACCTCTCCACAATTCCTATGCCATTCTGGCAAAGTGTGGTTCCACTTTGGAGGCACCCGCAGTGGAGACCAAGGAGGATGCTGGGAACCTCCACAAAGGAGACCCACAGGAGGGTGGCAGGGGAAGGAAACAACTCCTGGTGAGGGACTCCATTGTTAGGAAGGTAGAACTGGGGGAGGAAGGGGAGAGGGAGGTAAGGTGCCTGCCTGGCGCCATGGCTTGGAGGGACAGGGAGCGATTCCTCTGGATTGCCGGAGCAGCTGCACAGGGGAGGGAGCTGGATGTCATTGTCCACCTAGGGACAAATGACCTGGCTAAGAAAGGGATTAGAGAAGTGCAGGAAGAGTTTGTGGAATTGGGGAGGGGCCTTAGACAAGTAGCATGCACGGTAACCTTCTCGGAGGTGCTGCCCATCTATGGCATGGGAGAGGCTAGGGTGTTCCGCACCATGGGATTTAATCAGTGGTTGAAAAACTGGTGTGGAGCTCAGGGATTTGGCTTCACTGGGGACTGGGGGTGCACCTGGAGTGATGCAAGCCTATACTGACATGATGTGTTGCATCTGTCCTGGGGGGGGAACCAGGATCCTAGGTGATAGATTTAAATGCTTCATTGGCAAGCATTTAAACTAGCCAAGGGGGCAGGCACTGGAAAGGAGCAGGGAAATCTAGCACCCCCCAAAATCACAGTAGTAAGTGCGGTAAACACCAACATAGAGGTGTCGACGGAGAAGGGCAGGGGTAAATGGAGAAAGTGACAAAGGCAAGAAGGACAGGGATGGGGCAAAAAGGAGTAAGGCCATCAGGAAATGGAGGGTAATGAGTACCAATGCCCGTAGTTGGGGCAGCAAGCTCCCTGAGCTGGTGACCTGGATGGAAGAGGGATGCTTGGATATCGTAGCAGTCATAGAAACATGGTACACAGAGAACCATGGCTGGGATGTTAACATACCAGGGACATAACCTACAGAGAGAGAGAGGCAGGGAGAAGAGGGGAGGAGTAGCTCTCATGTAAAGGAAGGAATAAAAGCAACTGAACAAAAGAGTAAACAGGGAGGAAAGGAGGCACTGTGGGTCACCTTGGAGACTGGAAGGGCACCACAATCCGCACAGGGTTGTGTACAGACCCCCATGTCGGGGAAGGGAATGGACAAGGATATGACAGAAGGCATTCTTAGAATGGCAGAGAAAGGGGAGATACTGTTGATGGGAGACCTGAATATGCCAGATGTTAACTGGAGCACATTTGCTGCAGCCACATCCAAGAGCAGGGCCATTCTTGATGCCCTACAGGTGGCAGGCCTCAGACAGCTAGTTTCGGAACCCACTCGTGAGGGAGCAGTCTTAGATCTTGTACTCTTAAATGGGGACAGTGAGAGGATCTCAGATCTAGAAGTGGGTTGCCATCTGGGAACAAGTGACAATCAAACAGTGTGGTTCACGTTAAACTTAGCTACAGAGTCAAGCCATACAAAAGTTAGGGTACTGGACTTCAGGAGGGCTGACTTTGGCAGGATGGGAGAGTGCCTCAGAAAAGCACTAGCAAACAGGCTAGAAGGAAGTGTGGAGCAACAATGGGGACTCTTCAGAACTGCCATCACAGAGGCAACAATCCTTCAAACAACATGAAGTCTTGCTATATTATGACAATTGCAGTTTGACCCAACCTTCGAACTGCTCCGGAGGTGAAAGAGTTAAGTTCCATGCAAGGCATGGAATCTTGAGCACGAGCTCTTTTGAAAACTCTGTCTGTTGTGCTTCAAACCTAAACTGTCAGATTTTTACTCCGCCTCACTGAACGGTCACTCCAGAGATTTCTCCTACTGCTCGGTTCATTTGTCGGTTTTAAAGTGTATAATTTTCGGTTTCAAACCGCATTTGTTTTAAAATAAAACCGCAACCGGTCGGTTCAAGCTCTGTCTGTGGTATCGTAAGTAATTCAAAGTTTTACATTTATTTCTGTGTGGAAATTGTAAACGATATTATCGGTTCAGTCCTGAACCGATCAGGTTGGTTTAAAACTACTTTAAATTGCTTTAGAAGTGCGGTTCACGGTTCTTATTGGTTCTAAAAAAAACTGATTTCATTACGGTTTTTTCCACGACCCGTGACATGGTTTGGAACCAATAAGGGTGTCTTGCTTGGCTAAGGGCCGTTAACGGGCAAGTTTTCTGATTAGGCTGGCATTATGTCTGAGAAACCCAAAAGAAAAACCGGGCCCACTGGGTTTCAACACTGTGATGTCTGTGGGGAAGCTTTTGCTAAGGCTGACCCACACACCACATGTGTCTATTGTCTGGGGTTTGACCACCTCAATTCAGACTGCCAGATTTGTGTGAATTTCCCTGCAGCTACCCGGGATAAGAGAGTTGGTAGGCTCAGGGAAAAGGAGGCTAAGAAGTCCGTTGACCTGGATAGCCAGCCCGGTTCTGTGCCAACCGAACCAGAGGGAGTGCCCTCTAACCAGGGTGAGTCTTCCTCGGGCAAAAGGAGAGCTGACTCGGACGAGTCGGTCCCAGTTAAAAGGACTAGGAAGTCAGCAGGTCTGGAGCCAAAAATCCCTTCTCCAACTGCTGCAGAGATAGCCAAAGCGATCAAAATTGTCCAGTCACTTTCCCTGGTTCCGACCGAACCGGCACTATCAGGCAAGCTGTCTGTTCGGTCGGTTCCACCGGTTCAGGAGTATGATATAGAGGAATTTATGAATGGGGGATTATGAAGAAGTGAATGTATTTTGACAGTCTGGATGTGCCCATGGAACCGGACATTTTTCTCCAGACAGACCTATGAAGTTTCTCCCCAGGCTTTCTGACTCCTCTCATTTTATTTTCTATAAGAAAGTGGTTGAAACCCTCCAGCTTCCTATGGAAGAAGCTGTGATGACCAAGAAGAGCCTGACTATGTGGAAATGATGGATATCCCAAGTCTAGAAGACTGTCTATTCCTATGCAAATCCTTCAGAAACAGACAGTAAAAATTTTAAAGCCCCATTCTGTATTTCCTGTGGACAAGGAAATGAACAGGAGGTACACTTTGTCAGGCTCTGACACGGAGTTCCTCTCACAACAATGCAGCCATGTTGGGGTTGTGCAGGCCGCAGCCTGTGATGAGGCAAATATTCCTTTGGCTTCACACACCCCGGACAAGGACTCCAGGAGGATTGATGCCATGGCAAAGAAGCAGTACATGGCAGCATCTTTGGGATTCAGACAGGCAATTTACATGGCTTATGTTGCAAGATATCAGAAATTCAGATGGGATACTATTATGGCTCTAGCAAAGCAGGTCCCTGAACAACTTGCCAGTGAGCTGGAGCAGGTGGCTGCTGATGGTATTGAGGCATCCAAGGTGCAATTCCATGCTGCAGTGGACTCTAATGATGTATCTTCCAGAGTCATGGCTACATCTGTGGCCTTTCGTAGAATGGCTTGGCTCAGGTGTACTAGCCTGTCACAGGATACCCAGGCTAAGGCCATGGATTTTCCTGTTGTGGATAACTCTCTGTTTGGAGAGCAGACAGAGAATTATATGAAGAAAATGGATGAGTACAGGACCACCTATAGGAGTGCACAGGCCAAGGAAAGGCAGGCCACTCCTCAAAGGCAGCTTTCCAGGGGCAGGGGCAGGCCTTTCCATAGGCCTTTTTGCCAAGTCCAGGCCTCCTCTTCAGCCTATGCCCAGAGGGGCTTCTTCAGAGGAAGAGGCAGACTGGGTACGAGCAGACCTGCTACCACCCCTCAGCCTAAAGCTCCTGCCAAGCAGGCACCCTAATGGGATGGCCAGAGCAGATTCTCCACTACCTGTAGGGGGCAGGCTGGCTTACTTCGTCCAGGACTGGAAGTCTTTAACATCAGACAAGAGGGTCCTGGAAGTGGTAAGCAGGGACTGGTTCTCAGCTTCAAAAATTTCCAAAGTTGAGAGCCAGATCCTTTCCACCCACAAATCCTTCCAGGAGGCTCTCGACTTAGAAACAGAAGTTTCAACCCTCTTGGCTCTCAGAGCTGTGGAGAGGGTTCCTCCCGTACACCAGGGCAAAGGATTGTTTTCCAGGTACTTCCTTACCCCAAAAAAGACAGGAGAATGGCGGCCCATCCTGGATCTCAGATACCTAAACAAGCACTTTTTAAAACCAAAATTCAAAATGGTGACTCTGGGAATTATTTTGCCCTCTCTAAGGCCAGGGGACTGGCTAGTGTCCCTGGACCTCAAGGATGCCTACTTCCATGTCCTCATCAGAAGCTCCCACCGAAAGTACCTCAGATTCGAACTACCCTCAGGCCATTACCAGTTCAAACAATGCCCTTCGGTCTCACCTCTGCCCTGCAAGGGTATTCACAAAATGCCTGGCAGTAGCAGTTGCTCACTTAAGAAGGCAAAGATTGCCATCTTTCCTTACCTGGACGACTGGGCTCATAGTAGGCCAGTCCCCAGAACAAGTCAAATTACACCTTCAAGTCATCCAGCAGCTGCTCACATCTCTAGGTTTCCTTCTCAATCTTCCAAAGTCAGTTCTACAGCCTGTTCAGCTTCTCACCTTCATAGGCGCAGAACTGAACACACAACAGGCCAGAGCCTTCCTTCCTTTAGAAAGGGCAAAGACCCTGGTTTCTCTGCCTCCTCCTTCACTCTACAGGTCTCTCGTCCAGCAAGGCATTTTCTGCAGCTCCTAGGGCACATGGCTGTTTCCACAGCAGTAGTGAGGGAGCAAGATTTCAGATGAGGGACATTCAGTTCCATTTGAGAGCCTTCTGGTCTCAAAGAAGAGATCCTCTATCCAAGTTGATCCAGCATTTCGAACCCTGATCCAGGCCCTACGGTGGTGGGATCAGAGCAATCTGAGACAAGGGTACCCTTCATCCTCAGTCTCATCCTTGACCACTTACTACAGATGCATCCCTCTTGGGTTGGGGAGCTCACATGGGCAACCTCACCACTCAGGGATTGTGGTCCCCTCAGGAATCTCGGCTCCACATCAATCTGTTGGAACTCCGAGCAGTTTTTCTAGCACTTCAAGCTTTTTCCACATCTGTTCAGAACAAAGTGGTACAAGTCAGAACAGACAACACCACTACAATGTGGTACATCAACAAGCAAGGGGACACTCGGTCTATGGCCTTGTGCACCGAAGCAGTGAAGTTGTGGTCTCTGGCTTATTCCCTGAACACCTCCCTTTTGGCAGTTCACCTCCCAGGCAAAGACAATGTCCTGGCAGATGCTCTCAGCAGGATTTCACAGGGCCATCACGAATGGTTTCTGGATCCCCCTATCCTGGAGGTGGTGTTTGCCAGGTGGGGCACTCCTCAGATAGATCTTTTTGCAGCCCCAGACAATCACCAGCTTCCTCTTTTTTGCTGCAGGCCCCCAGTGTTGGGCTCAGTCCCTCTGGACGCCTTCCTTCTCAATTGGGAAGGAAGTTTCTCTGTCATTCCCCCTTCCCTCTCCTGTTCAAGGTGCTATTTAAGATCAGATCTCAACCTTGCAAGATGATCCTGATTGCCCCAGATTGGGCCAGACAGCCCTGGTATCCACTGCTCCTGTCCTAGCAGGTCCACCTTCCCTGTGCCTTCCCAGGAATCACAATCTGTTAGCCTGTGCACAGGGAGGGTTCAGTATCGTAATCTCAAATCTCTCAACCTCAAGGCCTGGCTCTTGAAGAGTTAGAGTTTGCTGACTTACATCTTTGTCAGGGTGTACTTAATGTTTATGAAGGCTTCAAGGAAGCCTTCACCAGAGGCTACTTATAATCCAAATGGAAGAGGTTTTCCATATGGTGCTCTGGTAAGAGTATTTCTCCAGAGTCTGCCTGCTTGCCCAAAGTTCTGGATTATATGGTGGCATTTAAATGCTTTGGGGCTGAGACCAGCTACCCTGAAGTACCTGGCAGCAGTCTCTGCTTTCTTACCAGCAGGTAAATCCTCTTCTCTCTCAGCTCATCCGTTTTCTCCAAGTTTTTCAAGGGGTTGTTTCACATCAACCCTCCATTCAGGGATCCTGCCCCTGCATGGGATCTTAATGTTTGCATTGCCCAGCTTATGCAACCTCCTTTTGAACCCATGTCTTCAGCAGGGCTTAAGTACTTTCGACTTGGAAGACTGTGTTTGGTAGCTATCACTTCTACTAGCGCATAAGTGAACTACAAGCATTGTCAGTGGAACCTGATTTTATCTCCTTTCCTTAGGGATAAAGTGGTCCTCAGGACTAATAAGTTCCTGCCTGAGGTTGTCTCGGACTTTCACCTGAGATCAATCTGTGTCTGTCCTGTGTATTTCACTGACCATTCTTCCTCTGGTGAGAGGAGATTGCACAGTTTAGATGTCAAAAGAGCGCTTAGCTACTACATAGAGCGTACTAAGGGTCACAGGTTTGATTCCTTCAGCTGTTTCTCACTTATGGTAGAGGTAGAAGGGAACCTGCCACCAAAAGATCTATTGCCAGGTGGATGGTTTCTTGTATCCAATTTTGTTATCTAAAACTGGGTAAGGTTCCCCTTCAGGCCTGAGGCTCACTCTACCAGAGGGTAACAGTCATGCCCTGGCTGCTGCCAGGGACGTCCTCTCATTCAGAGATATGTCAAGCAGCTACTTGGAAAACAGTTCACTTTCACAAAGCATTACTCCTTGGACATCCAGGCTAGGAGTGATGCTCGGTTCTTTACAGCTGTGCTTCACAGAGCCTATTCTAAGTAGGTTCTGCCCTCCTCCATGGAGGGTACTGCTATGTAGCCTGCAATTGTCCATAATATAGCAAGACTTCATGTTGTTTGAAGAAAAGTTACTCACCTTAGTAATGTTGTTTTCTTCTAATGGAGTCTTGCTATATTATGACCTCTACCTGCCCCTCTCAGAACCTCTTGTTGCTGTTGGGATGTGGGTGAGTAGTGATTTGTTGGCATCTGGTGCTTGCCATTGTTGTTTGTTGTTGTTGAATTTTCATTTTTCTTGGTCCCTGACTTGGTCTTGTTTTTGGGACCAGAAAATGTATTCAATCTTAATGTAATTTTGGCTGAAATAGGCTTACAGTTTCCACAGAACCTTAGTGAGTTTTTGCTAAGTAAAGATCTGACAGTTTGGGTTTGAAGTACAACAGACAGAGTTTTCAACCTGAGTCGCTCAAGATTCCATGCCTTGCATGGAACTTAACTCTTTCACCTCCGGAGTAGTTCGAAGGTTGGGTCAAACTGCAATTGTCATAATATAGCAAGACTCCATTAGAAGAAACAACATTACTAAGGTGAGTAATTTTTTCTTTGTGTGAAGCAAATGAACAAATCAAAATGAAAGAAAAAGCCACTATGGTTCTCACAAGAGGTGGCTGTGAAAGTCAGGAAGAAAAAAATAGCATTCCGGAAGTATAAGGAAACACAGAAAGAGCAGGACAGAGAGCTGTACCAGTTAAGGCAGAAAGAAGCAGGGAGGGAAGTCAGAATAGCAAAGGCCCAAACTGAGGAAGAGATAACCAACTCGGTTAAGAAGGGGATAAAACCTTTTATAGGTACATCAGCGAGCGTAGAAAAACAAAGGGAGGGATAGTGAGGCTGAATAGAATGAACGGTGGGTGGGCAGAGGACAGTGAAAAGCAGGATACTGAATGAATATTTCTGCTCAGTATTCCAAAAGAGGAGGGAAGTGCCTAATCCAATTAACAAGCACTCTTGATAGGGGTCGATCCCAGTCCTTTTCACAGAAGAAAGGTTCTGCAAGAACTCCTAAAACTGAAGGTGGACAAGCAATGGGCCTGATGGAATTCACCCCAGAATTCTAAAAGAATTAAGGGGGAAACTAGTGAAACCACTGGCAACTCTTTTTAATTAATCATGGGAGGATGGTGTGGTACCCGAGGACTGGAAGAAGGCGGATGTGATTCCTCTTCACAAAAGTGGGACCAAGACAGAGTCAGGAAACTACAGACCTATCAGTCTTACCTCTGTGGTAGTGAAAGTGGTGGAGTCATTTCTGAAGGAAGGAATAGTTGAGCACCTAGAGGCCAGTGGGGCACAGGACCCAAGGCAGCATGGGTTCACAGCAGGAAGGTCACGCCAGACGAATCTAATAGATTTCTTTGACTGGGTGACCAAAGTAGTAGACCAGGAAGGGGCTGTGGACATGGCCTACCTAGAGTTTATGAGCATTTGACACAGTCCCACACAAAGATTAATAGTCAAATTTACCAGCCTGGGAGTGGTCCCAGGGTGGTAGCCTGGATAAAACATTGGCTGACAGCAGGACACTAGAAGCTATTGTAAATGGAGTCCACTCTGAAGAAGAGGATTACTAGTGGGGTACCGTAGGGTTCATTATTAGGTCCAGTCCTTTTTAATGTCTTCATAAGTGACATTGCAGAGGGACTGAAGGAAAAGTATGCCTCTTTGCAGATGACACAAAGATATGCAACAGGGTTGATACACAAGGAGGTGGAAAGGATGAGAAGGGACTTGGCAAGGTTGGAGGAATGGTCAGAAATATGGCAGCTAGGATTCAATGCAAAGAAGTGCAAAATAATGCACCTGGGAAACAAGAACCTGGGAAGAATACACAATGGGGGGTAGAATTGGCAACAAAAAGGAAAGGGACCTGGGGTAATCATATCAGATGACCTTAAAGTTAGCAAGCAATGTGGGAAGGCAGTGAGAGCTGGGTATATTGGGATCGTAGGAGGCATCAGCAGCAGAAAACAGGGAGTTGTTATACCTCTGTACAGACAGTTGGTGAGACCCCATCTGGAGTACTGTGTCCAGTTCTGGAGACCCTTCTCCCAAGGACATAGACAGGATAGAGGCATCCAGAGGAGGCAACAAAAATGGTGCAGGGTCTGCAAGAGTAGTCGGATGAGGAGAGACTAAAGGAGCTTAATATGTATACCCTTGAGGAAAGAAGGGAGATGGGGGGCATGTAGAAACTTATGAGTACCTCAGTGGAATCAACAAAGTCCAAGAGGGTAGCATCTTTCAGAAAAAGAGATGTGCAAGAACAAGAGGACAATTTAAAGATGGGGGGCGGTTCAGGGCAATGTGAGGAAGCATTATTTCTAGGGACATGGATATGTTGTTCATCCACACTCATTGGCAGGTTTCCTTGCCGCTTTAAATCTTGCCGGAAGGTCTTCAAGCTTGCTCCTCCCACCCACCCGGGTGGTATAACTCTCGGCTCCGCCCCATGACGCCAGATCTTCCTTACCGCTTGGAAGCTCAGGTTCCCTCCTAGCACGCTCTCGTGCTGTGACTGGTTCTATTTCTTCCGTTTAGGATTTAAAATAAATTTTAAAAAGACTTGAGTCTTCTATCCTCGCCGTGGTGGACAGATCGACTCCCGGATTTCGGAGATGCCCATGCGGGCAGAAGATGTCTCGGACGGATCCACACTCCACGCAGTGTCTCACTGCTTAGGCCTTGAGCACGACCGCAGGCTTGTACCTGTGCTCATCTTTTCTCATCTTTCGCCCACGCCCGTCGACCGTATGCCCGATTGCAACTGGGCCGCCCTGTAGCCGCTTCTCCGTGTAGTCCAAGGAGGCCCGTTAGCGTCCGCTGGGCGGGGGCTCGGCGGATCAGCTCGAAGCGGTTATCGCCTTGAAGAGGAGCGTGGCGCGTGATCTTCCCCGGCCGCTGCATTTATCCCGCCTTCTGGGTTCTTCCTACACGGCTTTTAAGGAGCTGTTCGTCCTCCACTAAAGGAGAAGGGCTTGCGCCTGCTGGACCTTATTCTCGTCCAAAAGAGGGGACAGGGGTCCTTCCGCCGACGCCTTGGGAGGCGGAAAGGTCCTCTCTCTCGGCCGTCGACCGGCTCGGCTCGTCGACCTCCGTGCTCGCCACTGGCCTCACGGTGTCCCTTGGCCAGGTCAGCTGACTTGAGACTTACCATCATGTTTTCGGTAGATTTTTTCACCCATTGACGGGCTGTTTCGCTTTTGCAGCCGAGATTCTCTCTGGTGCCCCGGGAGGAGTTGAGGATCCTGTGGCCTTGTGCCCGTTCTGAGCCCGGATGGACCATCCGAGCCGTGGGAGCTTGGTTCCGCCGACACCTCCCGTGCACCGATCTCGGAAATTCCGTGGCCTCTGTCTCGTTCGACCTTTCGCGTCCAGCCGATCCCACCGTCAGGCGGTCTCGGTCTCGCATCTCGTAAGCTGGTGCTGCGTCTCGCCTCCTCCTCGGATGAGGGAGGTCATGTGAACTTAGTCGACGGCACGAGACCTTATGTTGCAATAGTCCTGCCGAATAAGCCACCCTCTCGCTTCCCCGCCATTAAGTGGCTGTCACCGAACGTCGACACAAATCTCGACTTGTCCGAGGAGCCTATACCCAGGCCGTTGTTCGGCCAAATCCAGCTGTCTCCACTCGAGCTCCGTGGAACCTCAGCTCCACAGCCACCAATTGGGGCTCACCAAGGATTCTCGGTTACATGGGTCTACCCCATCGCTGTCAGTTATCTCTGCCTCCCGACCGACTTGCAGGTGAAGGGTTGGCTCAGGCCAGAGGCAGTTTTCGATGACTCTTCCGAGTCTGAAGATGATTCCTCCTTTTCCAGGCTACTGGACTTGGAGTCCTCAGGAGTCGTCAATGGATGACAGCCTGTCTTTCTCCTAGGACTGCTTGCCTCATCTCGGAGTCTACTGGATGGAGTCTCAACTCGCTTTCCAACGGGCCAGGCATCCCTCACGGAGATTCTGGACCGAGGATTCTCCGACGTGAGGCCTTTCCGTGGCGACGGCCATAGGTGGGGTCGTGTACTGAGCTATAGCGCCTGCTTCCTGCCCTGCCTTCGGCCAGGATGGCCAGGGTATATGTCCTACCGGTTCTTGTCCGTTTTGAACACCCTCCGCTTGAGGCGGTTATTGACATAGCGTTTTCGAAGCGCCGTATAACGCTTTCAGGATGTGGACAACCTCCTGACAAGGAGTCCAAGAAATTGGACTATGCTCGGGCGTAAGTCTACGCCAAGGCCTCTCTCGCCTCGCCTGGGCGGTCCTCATGGCACATTTTTTCATGCCCTGTTGGGCCCCTGGATGAGGTCATCCTCATCTTCCCGCCGATCTGCAGACTGACGGTTGCAGGTGGGACCAGGCAGGGCAGTGGCCAACAGCAGCTCCAGACTGCTTTTGGACATAGGGACTCATGTGCTAGATCGTGGCGCCGTAGTGGCTATGCGCGTCATGGCTTGGCTGAGGATATCCACCTTTACCGGATACCAGCACAAGTTGGCGGATGTTCCTTTGGGACTGACCTCTTCGCCCTGGGCGTGAAGGTCACCCAGAGGATCGGAGTCCAATGCCACCTTGGACTGGGCTCTTCCGCTCAGAAGGACAAAGGCTGCAAACCACAGCCCATGCCCTTTCGGTCCTTCTGTCCCGCTGCGCCCGGCCCAGCAACGTCAGGGCCCAGCAGGCTCGGCCTTGGCATCCCAAACCCAAGCCGCCGCCTCTAACAGGAGGCAGGAGAAAGGCCCAGGAGGTCCTCGGCCGGGTCCCTCCTCCAAGCCTGCCCAGTGATGGGCTGAGGGGTGTCGCCCCATCCCGCCACCTTACTTCCCTGGGTCCCCCTGCGGGGACGGCTCGCACTTCCGCTCCGCCTGGTCCGCTGTTACCACGGACAGGTGGGTTTGGTGGTGGGAAGAGGCTCGCTTCTGGAATTGAGCAGGCACCACCTTCAGAGCCGTCGCCTCGGGGCTTCGGGATCCCCAGCTCACTGGCGGCCGCCGCTAGCCGACATCGCCTCCCTCCAGAAGGAGGTGGTAAGAGAGGTAGGACCCTCCTTCAGACCCAGGGTTTGTGTCCAGGTACTTCTGGTTCCGAAACAGACGGGGGCTGGCGCCCCATTCTCGACCTACACGACCTAAACAAGTTCCTAAGGTCTCGAACCTTCAGGATGGTCACTCTGGCTCAGATAATACCATCCTTGGAACGCAGCGTGTGGTTCTGCTCTCTGGACTTGCAGGACGCGTTTTTTCACGTCCCCATCCGTCCGTCCCACCAGAGATTCCTTCTGCCTCGAAATGGAAGGATCCTCTTCGAGTTCCAGCCATGCCCTTCGGCTTGTCTCCAGCTCCCAGGGTCTTCACCAAATGCATGGCAGTGGTGACAGCATTCCGCGCGCCGAGGGTCCGGGGTGTACCCTTACCTGGACGATCATTGATAGCAGCTCCTCCAGGAAGGAGGCGAGTGGTCCAGAGATCTGGCCTCCAGGTCTGCTTCTCAACTGGGCCTCCTTATCAACGAGGCCAAGTCGAACTCGAGTCAAGCAGGTGATTCTATTCATCGGGCGCAGCTCGACTTCTCGAGCAGAGCTGCTCCGCGGACAGGGCCGAGGTTCTTTCCTCCTTTGCCCGATCATTTCTGGTTGGGCAACTGCGCCTGCCCGGGACTTCCTCGCCTCCTGGGTCTCTGCATGCCTGCACCAGCGTGGTCCGTTGGGGCTCGCTGGAACATGTGCGTCCCTTCAGTGGGGACTGGCCAGCTAGTGTCACAACGCCAAGCGATCCCTTGACCAGCGCAGGTCGGTGACATGATGTGGAACGCCTCCAGTGGTGGACCGTTCCAGATCATTTGCAGGAGGGCATCCTGCTTCGCCCGCCACGCCAGCCGACGGCCTCTGGTCGCATCGATGCTCTCTGATGGGTGAGGTGCCTATCTGGGGAACACTGGCTCATGGCCTCTGGTCCTCGCGGGAGTCCTGATGCACATCAACCTGCTGGAGCTCCAGCGGTCCGCCTAGCTCTCACCGCCTTTGCCTGCTCCTCCGGGGTCAAGTGGTCCGAGTCCAGACGGACAATACCACCCACCATGTACTATCTAAACCTCACAGGGCGGACGCCCATGTTTGGCGCAAGGAAGCTTCCCATTTGGTCACTGCAGCAGCCTGGGAGGCGGATCTCCTAGCCATTCACGTGGCAGGAGCCTCCAACACCCTGGGCCGATGCCCTGAGCCGGATAGGGGCTGCATCCCACGAGTGGTCTCCTGCCGGAGGTAGTACAGCATCTGTTCTCCTTGGGGCACACCTCAGGTGGACCTGTTTGCTCATGGAGAACGGTTGAGTCTGTTCCATGCCCGCCTCAGGGCTCGCGGTGGGGGATGCCTTCTCGAGGCAATGGACCCTGCTTTTACGCCTTTTCCCCATTTCCCTTGATCCACAAGGTGCTTCTCACAGGCAGGAGGGACAAGGCAGAGGTGATTCTTGATAGCCCCAGACTGGCCTCGCCAGTTCTTGTACCCAGATCTCCTCAGTCTCAGCTCCAGGACTCCGCTGAGCCCAGCCCCGCCTGACCTGCTCTCAGTCAATCAGGGAAGGTGTTCCATCCGGACTCTCAATCCTGCACCTGACGCCCGGTTCCTGAGCGGCCAGAGTTCCAGGTCCTGGGTCTTTCCGACGAGGTCCTTAATGTAGTTGAGGCGTCCTGCAGGAGTTTCACTGAGAATGTTATGCCTTCAAATGGAAAAGGTTTTCCATTTGGTGTCAGGCAAGGGCTTGGACCCTTCCTCCTGTTCCTTGGCAAGCATCTTGGACTATTTATGGTCCTTTCTAGTCAAGGGCTTAGGTCGACGACCCTGGCAGACTCTGAGAAATATCTTGCTTACCGGGCGCTGGCTGGAAGCAGTCGCAGGCGTGAGGGAGAAGTGGTCTGGCGCTTTTCAAAGGCCTTGATCACATTTCCTCCAGTGTGGAACCCTCACCGTGATCTACTGCTGGTATTGGCAAAGCTCATGGGCGTTTATTCAACCCATGCACAGGTGTGTTCTCTCTCACCTGTCGTGGAAGACCGCCTTTGGTGGCTATCACGCCAGCCAGAAGGATGGGAGAGCCCAGGCGCTTCCATCTAGTCTCCTTACCTGGTCTTCCACAGGGACAAGGTTGTCCCTGCGCCCCCACCCGAAATTCCTTCCAAGGTGGTAATGGAGTTTCACCAACCAGGTGTTGACTCTGCCGGTGTTCTACCCCAATCACACTCGGAGGTCGAATATAGGCTCCACTCTGGACTCTCAGAAGGGCGCCGCTACTATAAGGAGCGCACGGCTGAATTGGGAGAGGTTCGCCAGCTGCTTGTCACCCACGCTGAAGCCAGATCTGGCAGACCTGCAGCTGCTGACTGCATAAGCAGGTGGGTAACCTCCTGCATAGATCTCATATGTTGGCGGGCATGGAGCCTCCCAGAGGATAAGAGCTCATTCCACCCGCCATACTGCTGCAACGGTGGCTGCTTCCAGGGACGCCCCTATCCAGGAAATCTGCAGGCTGCTACCTGAAGTCAGCAAACACCTTCATTACCCACTCACCACATCGACCTTGAGTCACTGATGCTGGTTTTGGGGCCTCGGTTCTCCAGTCTCTCTTTCCCAAGTAAGTATTGGGGTGTCGTCTTGCCCCCTCCTCCCGGAGAACTGCTAGGAGTCTGCCAATGAGTGTGGATGACAACATATCCATGTTCTTAGAATATGTCACTCATTTGTATTGAGTTCTAGGAATGGTATGTTGTTCATCCACACGACCTACCCGACTCCCCGGGCTCGACGACAACCTGAGCTTCCCAGCGGGCCAGATCTACGCCATGGGTCGGAGCCGAGATTATACCACCCGGGTGGGTGGGAGGAGCAAGCTTGAAGACCTTCCGGCAAGATTTAAAGCGGCAAGGAAACCTGCCAATGAGTGTGGATGAACAACATATACCATTCCTAGAACTCCTGTTACAGGTGAGTAACCTGTATTTCACAGAGAGGGTAGTGTATGCATGGAATAGCCTTCCTGAGGAGGTTGTGGGATCTAAAACTGGGGGAGAATTCAAGAATGCATGGGACAGACATAAGGCAATTTTTGTGGGGTAGAAGAAATAGGCTGTTGGTTAACTAGTATTCGCGCCATCCTGTAGGTAGGGAATGGGCAGATTAGATGGGCCAAGCTGTGTCCTTATCTGCTGTCAAAGTGTCTGTTTTATGTTAGGACGGATCCGCACTTCACATGCGCCTACTGCTTTCAGCTCTGAATACACCCGAGGGGCTCAAGGAAGCCATGTTGTCTCGCTCGGCCAGGCCTTGGAGGACCGTGCTGCTCAGTTGAAGCTTGAGCGCCCCAAGAAGCGCCTGTCCGCTGGTAAAGTTTGAAGAGGGCTCACGTGTTACTGCTGGGCGGCTGACTCCTGCTGAGCAGCTCGGAGCAGATGATCGCCTTAGGGAGGAGGGGCGCCCAGGCCGCATCTCCTCTCTCCTCGTCGCAGCATTTATCCTGCTCTTTGGGTACCTCGTATTCTGCTTTATTCAAGGAGCTTTGCCAATCCCTTTCCACGAAGGGAGAGGGGCCATCGGGACATTCCTCTCGGTCCAAAAAGAAGGATTCCAAGGCTAAGCTCACATCGTCCGCATTCTGTGGAGCAGGAGAGGTCCCCTTCCGACAGCCTAATTTGCCCACTTTGGTCGCGTAATACCTCGCTAAGGCTGCTGGCTTCACGGCGCCCCTGCCAGGTCAGCCGCCGAGACAATCCCTCAACGCGGTCAAGATTTTTCTCGACTCATCGGACCATTTATCACAGATCCCAAAGGGATCTGCATGAATCGAGGATACAATTCCACTATAAGAAAATGAAGGAAATCAATTGCAAAAAACTATGGTAATGCAGACATTAGGGTTGAAGAATGCAAAGCACACAAAATAGGAAAATGAAAAACATAAAGGTTTTGGGTATCCGTAGTCTTGGTGAATCAGCGCTGGGGTCTTCCTTGGCGTTGTCAACCCTAATGCCCACTCCCTTCCAAGAGCAAACAAGGTCAGACATGATATCTTTTATTCATGCAGGGCCCTGCATGAAGAAAGCTACAACAGATTCTGTTGGCAACATGTGGTGAGCCATACTTCTCTATCTTTGAGGATGCAGCATAGTATAGTGGTCAAGGGCACTGATCTGAAAACCTGGAGACCTGGGTTTGAATCCCATTAGCTCTCACTTGCATACTATGTGACTCCAAGCAAGTCACTTAACATTCTTGTGCTCCCAGGTCACACCTGGAAACAAGCTCCAGCTTACTGTGCCTTTCCTGTTAAACAATTTCCTCTCCCCCCCTTCCTTCCACCCCTTTGAAGAGTGTATCACTCTGAGACACTGGTTTGGAGCTGTACCTTGTGCTTCAGACAGGAGGCTACAGACTGGAGTGGGAGGGGGTAGTCATTATGGTCGGCACCCTAAGGAAGACTCCACTACTGATTCACTAATACCCTTTCCCTCAGCGAACAAGGTCAGACATGATCTCTTTTCTTCATGCAGGGCCCTGCATGACGAAATATATAACAGATTTGTTGGCAACATGTGGTGAGACTGCATGAATAAGTATACAATTCCACTATCTCAAAAAGAAAGAAAATTATTTGCCAAAAAGTGTCTTAATGCACCAGTTAGGGTTCAACTTAACGCAACAAAAGTAGGGAAATGTGGCATTTGGGTTTCCAACCCTAAGTCCCTACCCCACCCCACCCCCACCTCACCCCAGCATCAAAAGGAAAAAACACTAGGGTTTTAGGTCTCCAGAGTCTTGGCGAATCAGTGGTGGTGTCTTCTTGGGGTTGTCAATTCTAATGCTTCCTCCCTCAGCAAACAAGGTTAGACGTGATCTCTTTTCTTTGTGCAGGACTCTGCATGAAGAAATCTACAACAGATTCTGTTGGCAACCTGCGGTGAGATAGACTTCTCTACCTTTGAAGACTGTATTACTATGAGGCACTGGAATGAAGCTGTAACTTGTGCTTTGGACAGGATGCTATGGTCAGGGAGGAGTGAAAATTAGGGTTGACAAGCCCAAGGAAGGCCACATCACTGATTCGCCAAGACACCAGAGACCTGAACCCCTAATGCCTTTTTTTTTCCTTTTGCTTCTTGGGGGGTTGGGATGGGTAGTTGGGGTTGGAAACCCTAATGCCACATTTTGCTAATTTAGTGGTATTAACTTCTACCCCAACTAGTGCATTAGCACAGATGTTTGTAAAGAATATGTACTGTACATACATATTATAGGGGCTCACTAGTTCCCTTGTAGTTAGGGTTGAATATGGTGCTCCATGTTAAACCCGTAACTTTGCACCTTAATAACTTTGGTGGCATTCAGTGGGATAGCGCATAAATTTGCATACACAGTCAAGTTGGCATAGTCTCAAAACATGGAAAGTTTTATGACAGCCCCTTGTGCAGTTTCATAGATCAGGATACCCCTTATTTTTTAAAAGGGCCATTTTTTTTCCTATACTTATTGCTAGTTTTTTTTGCTCTCATGTACAGCCTAGATGGTATAGAACTTTTTCATGAAACTTGCAGGGTAGAAGCAGTCTGTCAAGGTAGTGCCTTTCAAAGGTTTCATTAAAAAAAAATATTAAACAGTTCCAGAGCTGTAAGGATTTAAAGTTTGACTTTTGGATAACCCTCTGATGCAAACAGTAAAAACAAAACAAAAAAAAGCAGTTGTGAGGATTTATTTTTCTTTTTTTTTTTATATTTTCTTTGTATGCCCCCCTCTCTCACCACCACACTCCTGCTCCTTCTGGAGTCTCCATCAGCCTGGTTCATCCCCACTCCTACTAGCCGATGTCCAGTGCAGTCCATCCCCCCCACAGAGCCTTGGTTCTACCCCCCAGGTGGGTACAGGGTGGGGCCCTTACACCCCGACGTGACTTAGTTTTTCATCGGGGGATGCTGGTACTGGCGTCGGTAGGGGCATTGGGGATCGTGGCCCGGAGCTCTGTCTACCAGGAGTCTGGTGGGGTATTTCCTCATTTTCTTCCCTGCCCTCAGGACGTTGCACGCTCGGGGAGCCCTAGGGGCGGAGCACGTCATGATGTGCCTGATGCTCCGGCCCCCGGCAGACGTCCTTCCCTCCCTGCTATGTGCAGTCTCGCTGTACCTCCACCTGTGGTCACCCAGGTGGCAGTGTTGCAGCGGGACTTGCATCCCCGCCCACCCACCTGGAGGAGGAGAGCAGCCGTTGGGCGCTCAATCCTCCTCCCCAGCTGGCCCTCCAGTTACCCTTAGCTCTCCTCAACCCGGTCGCTGGCATCGCAGAAGGAACCAACCGCTGTGCCGGGCGGATTATTTTTCATTATTTACTTGTCATGAGAAATTATTTAGTTGTCGTGAGAAAAATATCAATCATGACAGCCGCTGTGTTTTTTTAATAAAAACATGGAAAATCAGGGCTCGAAATTCCATGCTATTTGGTGTTCCATGCATACAAAAATCATGCACAGAACATCAGATATTGTGAACTGGTAGCCCATGCTGTATACCTGTTTTTAATCCTTAATTCAAATGTCCACTGTCCTGAATCCTCTTTCCGTGTCTTTGTTCTACTTGCTAAGGCTGAAATGGGATCCTTTCATGGCATGTGTAAACTGCACATACATTCCGGTGAAAGTAAGTGACCTCTGCCCTGACACTGACTGCACTCACACAGCAGTAGCCGTGTATGACAAAGCTTATTACTAAGCTGCTAAGAACGACATAACTCTGGTATTGTTTGCATCCATCCTACCTGTACCAGCTTGTTTGTATCTATGTCTTAATTTTACTGTTATACTTATGTGTTGTACTGCTATACTGTGTATTTTGGTTTGTCTTACTGTGACAAGGTACCTTTGTAAATGAGCCTATGGCTCAAAGGTTTTCCAAACTGCTGTTTAAATAAAAGAAAATAGCCCAGTGCTGCAGCCAAGTCTCTCTCTCTCTCTCTCTCTCTCTCTCCCCTCTGCTATAAGCACCTGGCTGCTGTCCAAATGGAGTAATTATACTCCTGGGGGAATAAAAAATCTATTGGGTTGCAGCAAGGGGGATGCAAGACTTAGAAATAAATGGGCTTACTGAAAAAAATGTATAAATAACTATTTGCTGTTAAAAAGAAAACAAGGACTGCACAACAAACAGACTGACTATAATTGAGCCACCCTGAGAGGGGGAAAAATGCTGCTGCTCAGTCTTTATAATTGAGCAAAAGCAGCTTTCAGCAGTTTACTTGTATTGAGATTAAATTAATCATAACTTGCATAGTATTTTCATTTTTTCTTTATTTCCTAAGTTTAAGTGAAAAAACTGTGCATGTTATTTGATTAATTTACCTCAGGGCTGGCTGAACTCATAAAAGCTGCTGTGCTTAGACCACCACAAATAAAACAGCAGACAACAGTTCTGACAAATTCATTTTATCGAGAAACCATTTAGGGGTTGGACTTCAGGAAAAAAACACCAATGTCTTTTGTTCAAGTTTCATTCAGCTACAGTCCAAGTATAATTGTGGCAAGCTTTTTAAAAAGAAAAAATTTAGCTTGCTGGAATTTAACATTTTTTTTTGGGTAACGTTTCTCTGAGCAGCAGATGTCCGGTACAATCCTCAAGGTGCTGCTTAGACAGTAATTTAAAAATAATGAAGATAATGACATTATTTTTACATTACTGTCTGTTATTAATCAGTTATGCAGCACTTTGTTTCCTTGAGGATGGACCTCAAATCTTCCACTTGGCCCCCAAAGCTTAGTCACTAGTCAGGGATTCAAACCTATTGCCATGAGATGAAAGGAGGCAGCAGCAAGCTAAGCAAGATTCTGAATTTGTCAGACAATTTTTTTTTGTAAAGAAGTGATCCTACTTGCAACTTGTGATGAATCACTGCATCTTTCCTGTGCTGCTGTTTTAAGTACCCCCCCATACACACACACAGTATATTTTATATGGCTATATTCATGTTCACTTGTTGTTATGGTGCATACTTTGTGTGGACTATAACCCCCACCCCCACCCCCGCATTTTGTTTGGTCATTAATTTTATGTGTTCCTTCAATTATTAAATTGAGCAAAAACCTATGGTAAAACTCCATGTCTATTCTATCAAATTAATGGTGGTTACCTAGCAGCATCTATACAAAAGGAGATTTTATTATTTTGTATATTATATAGATTTGAGATGTAGTCCCTTTGTAGCCTTAGGACTCTATCCTATACTAGATTCAGAAAATGTGATGGATGGTAGTTCCGAACTGCCTGATCTCGGCTCTCCTCTCTTTATAACTAGCATCAGCTGCTGCTTACTCAGTTGGAATTATAGAAACAAACACACACACACACCCTCAGGGCCTCCCTTTTTTATGTTTGCTTGCACATACGCAAGAAACATATTGCAGCAGCTTGCTGTAGTAGTGAGTTGTGGAGGTGCAGTAGTGTTGTGGCCAATGCCAGCAGTCCATTTTGGAGCTGGCCACTGTGGTGCCAATAGAGGAGCATGATGTCGATGACAGTAGTATTGTAGCATGCCACCAACTTGAAAGAAACTCACCACTGCAATCAGGGAGTGCCCCGTCATTTAACAATCAGCTGTTTTTGTTGCTGGGGCAGTTGCTGATTCCAGCAGAGAATCACAGCTTGCCTTGTCTGGTGTCCCATTTCAATAAACATGGCAACGGCTGCTGCCAGCCACCTTTCACAGTCCCCATGAAAGCTGTTGGGGATGCCCAATCCCCCTATCAGCATGTCTCCTCCCCAGGTCATTTGCTGATGGAAGAGCCCAATCCCCAGCAGCATAATGTCCCCACATTCATTGTGCTGAGGGTGCCAGTCCCCTCAGCTCATGCCCCAAACACACTGTATGTGCGACAGAGCCCAATCCCCATCAGCTACAGCCCCCAAAAACACCCAGGTGGCATGCTGAGAGCCCACCCCAGTGTGCCCATCGTCCCCTGTAAGTGTTCAACCATCCCGCAATGTCTTTTTTTAAACTCTGAAAACAGAAAACCATCCCTTGTTGTGTCTGCTGCCCCATTCCCCAACCCGCACTCCACCTCTGTGCACCCCACCTCCCACACACCCCACCCCATACTTACCTCTGGAGCCAGGTGCGACAATCTTCAGTGGACCAGGAACACATCTCACTCTTCAAAGCCGACTGCAAACTAAAGAAATGCCGGTAAGCTTTATAATGGCACAAAGGGTTGTTTTTTTTTCAACTTAGGTGGATATCTCGGTCATTTTTGTGAATTTTGGCACCACATTTTCAACATGGGGTTCTTGGGACCCCACCTCATGAATTCAGTCACTGTCATCTGGTTATTCGGTCTGAAAAGGTGATTCTGCAGTCAATGTGCAGAATCAACTTTCAGGACTGATTAATGAAATGGCAGTGTCACTGTTCATGAGGTGGGCTCCCAAAAAGCCTATGTTGCAAATTTGGTGAAAAAAGTCCAAAAAATGACTGTGTTACGAGTGTGCATTGCGTAGTTTCCACACACATTCGTAACTTCGCAAATTTGCAATATTTTCACTACAGATTTTCAACACTGCCATTTTTTAACCCCTCCTTATGAACAGTACACCTGTCATTTTTCACATCCTGGCTGAAATGTGTTTTCCCACATCCAGTGCACAATAGCGTGATTGCTGTGGGAAATCAGTGTTTGGGACAGATTAAGAATAACGTCCCAACCTGTACAGACTGACAGGCATCAGGGGTGTACCTTTGGATTGCTGGCTATAATGCTTACACCATTCCAGCCCCACCCCCACCCTGAAGCCAGTGACAGGCATTGAGGTGTGCCTTGAACTCTTCGGCCACAGAGTTCATCCCATTCTCCTATACTGCACCCGTTTCAGTGTATGTCCTTATGGAATGGGGTGACTATAACGCTGAACACCCCAAGGAATGACTCAACACTTGTCAGTGTCTGCAGCGTAGGGTGAGGTGAAATGGCGTGAGCGTTATGAGTGACAACCCAAAGGCATACCCCAATGCCTGACCATCTCTGCAGGGTGGAGATGGGATTGGCGTGAGTTCAGTATTTCACTGCCATTCCTATTCTGCATCTGTCAAACCCCTGCACTTCCAATGCTAATATCAGTAAGCAAACAGTCAGCATTGACAAATGCTTGTTCAGAACTGGGGGCCTAGAAAAATATAATATTGCTTGGGACCTGTGAGGAAGGTTTGCTACCCTTTTAACTGACACTTTCATTTTTGCTTATTGTAATTAAGAAGAGACTTGCAGGATTCCATTGAGAAGTGTTCATTTTATAATCAGAGGGAGTGAAATACTACTGAATTTGCTTTTTACTGTAATTGATCACTGTTGTTGAGACCTAGGATTTATAAGGATATTTTTGCAACTTTTAGAATTGTAATGCTGGCTGAAGATTGATTTCATTTTTATTCCTGTGTTCAGTAGAGTGGTTTGTGTAGGTGGCGTGATCTGTTAAATTATGGTGTTGGTTGAATTACTGTAAGGAAGGGCAGTATTCACCAGGGTGGTGGGGCAGTAATGTAGTTCATTGTTTCTGAAGGTCACTGGTGGCTGGGGTCACCCACTCACCCACCCCAACCCTCCCTCACCCCACCCATCTCTGGCGTGTTATTTCCTTTTATACCCAAGGTTCTGACATCACTTCCTCAAGAGGTCAAAGGGAAGAACTCTGTCATATCCTAATAACCCAGCACAATGCATAAAGGGTACGACACATATCACAACAATTAAAAAAAACTAAAAACACACACATAATATATATATATATATATATATATACTGTATATATACACATACATATACAAGTATTACATTTTATATATTATAAGCAGGAAGGGAGCGCAACATGTAGGGAGTGGTGGAATGCACTGGCTGTGGGGCAGCAGTTTTCCAGGAGACATTCTGGAAACTGCATTGCTGCCCTATTTGCAGGAAGCTGTTACCTCTGAGGGAGGAGGTTGCCCATCTTCAGGCTGAACTGGCAAGGACTAGGGAAGCCTCCCCAACCTAAAGAGCACCTGCGCCACCACCGCTGCCTCAGAGGTTGCCAAGAATGAGGAGCGGTTGGAACAGAGTGGGTTCTGGGAGGGTGAGGGTGGTAGAACAGAGGTGCTTCCCTCCAGCTGTACCTCTCCACAACTCATATGCCATTCTGGCAGAGCAAGGTTCCTCTATGATGGCACCCTCAGTGGAGACCAAGAAGGATGCTGGGAACCTCCACAAGGGAGACCCACAGGAGGGTGGCAAGGGACACCACAGTGAAAGGAAACAGCTCCTGCTGGGAGACTCAATTGTTAGGGGATTAGAACTGGGGAAGGGAGGAGAGAGGGAAGTAAGGTGCTTGCCTGGAGCCATGGCTTGGAGGCACAGGAAGCGTATCCTCATGATTGCAGGAGCAGTATCACAGGAGAGGGAACTAGATATCATTGCCCACCTTAGGACAAATGACCTAGCTGGGCTTGGGATCAGTGCAGTGCAGAAGGAGTTTCCAGATCTGGGGAGGGGCCTCAGACAGGAAGCATGCACGGTAACCTTCCCGGAAGTACTGCCTGTCTATGGCATGGGTTAGGCTAGGGTACTCCACACTATGCATTTCAATGATTGGTTGTGAAACTGGTGCAGAGCTTAGAGTTTTGGCTTCATTGGGGACTGGTGGTACACCTGAAGAGATGTGGGTCTATACTGGCATGATGCTCTACATCTGTCCAGGAAGGGAACCAAGCTCCTAGGTGATAGGTTTAAATGCTTCATTTGTAAGCTTTTAAATAGCCAAGGGACAGGAAATTCCAAGCCTCCCCCCCAAAAAAAAAACATGGCAGTTAGAAGGGAAACACTGAGGTGCAGAGTTCGACAGAGGGCAGGACAGGGGTAAATGGAAAAATAGACAAAGGCAGTAAGGGCAGAAATGAGGAAAAAAGGGATAATGCCAGCATTAAATGGAGGGCAATGAGTACCAATGTCTGTAGTCTGGGAAACAAGCTTCCTGAGCTAGTGCTCTGATGGAAGAGGGGCACCTGGATATTGTGGTAGTCACAGAAACATGGTACACAAAGAACCATGACTGGGATGTCAGTACACCAGGGTACACAATCTACAGGAGGGACAGGGAGAGTAAAAGAGGAGGAGGAGGAGAAGGAGCTCTCTACATAAAGGAATGGATCAAAGCTACAGAACTAAAGGGTAAATGGGGAGGACAGGAGGCACTGTGGGTCACCTTGGAAACAGGGTGTGGTACCACAATTCGCACAAGGGTTGTATACAGACCCCCATCTCAAGGGAGGAAATGGACAAGGAAATGATAGAAGGCATTCTCAGAATGGCTGGAAAAGGGGTGATACTGTTGATGGGGCAACTGAATATGCCAGATGTTAATTGGAATACATTTACTGCAACCACAACCAAGAGCAAGGTCTTTCTAGATGCCCTATAGGGGGCATGCCTGAGACAGCTAGTGTTGGAACCCACTCAGGAGGGAGCAATCTTAGACCTGGTACTCTCAAATGGAGAGTGGATCACAGATTCAGAAGTGGGTAGCCTTCTGGGAATAAGCAACCACCACACAGTGTGGTTCATGATAAACACAACCATGGAGACAAACCATACAAAAATGAGGATATTGGACTTTAGAAGAGCTGAGTTTGGCAAAATGGGTGAATACCTAACAAATGCATTAGCAAATGGACAGAAAGGAGGGGTGGAAGAACAATGGAGAAAATCAAAACTGCCATCATGGAGGCAACAAGCCTTTGTGTGAAAAAAAACAAAGACAAGCAAACAAAGTAAAAAAACACTATGGTTCTCAAAAGAGGTTTCAGGGAAGGTTAGGGAGAAAAAGATAGCATTCAGGAAGTATAAGGAATCACAGCAGGAGCAGGACAGGAACTGTATCAGCAAAAGCAGAAGGGAGCAGGGAAAGCAGTCAGAATAGCAAAGGCCCAAACCGAGGAAAAGATAGCCAACTCAGCTAAGAAGGGGGATAAAACTTTTATAGGTACATTAGGGAGCAAAGAAAGGTCAAGGGAGGGATAGTAAAGCTTAATAAAGGGGAGGGGAGGTGGGCAGAGGAAACAGTGAAAAGGCAGAGATACTGAAAGAATACTTTTGCTCAGTATTCACAAAGAAGAAGAAGAGGAGTTACCTAAACCAAACAATAGAAGCACTCTGAGCAGGGGGTCGACACCAGTCCATTCACAGAAGAAAGGGTCCTGAAAGAACTCCTAAAGCTCAAGGTGGACAAAGCAATTGGTCTGATGGGATTCACCCCAGAATTCTAAAAGAACTAAGGGTGACACCACTGACCACCCTTTTTAACAAATCGTGGGAGGATGGAGTGGTACCTGAGGACTGGAGGAGGGTGGATGTGATTCCCCTTCACAAAAGTGGGAGCAAAGCAGAAGTAGAAAACTACAGACTTGTTAGTTTGACCTCAGTTGTAGGGAAAATGATGGAATAACTTCTGAAAGAAAGAACTGTTGAGTACCTTGAGGCCAGGTCATGTCAGACAAATTTAATTGATTTCTTTGATTGGGTGACCAAAGTAGTAGACCAGGGCGGTGCTGTGGATATGATCTACATAGACTTTAGCAAGGCATTTGATACAGTCCCACACAAAAGATTAATAATCAAGTTAGACAGCCTGGGAATGGGTCCCAGGGTGGTAGCTAGAGTAACAAACTGGCTGCACAACAGGACGCAGAGGGTAATATTAAATGGAACTCACTCCAAAGAAAGGGGGGTTACTAGTGGGGTACCACAGTGTTCAGTACTAGGTCCTGTCCTCTTTAACGTCTTTATAGGAGACATTGCAGAGGGTCTAGAAGCAAAAGTATGCCTCTTTACAGATGACACAAAGATCTTCAACAGAGTTGATACACGGGGGGGTGGAAAGGATGAGAAGGGACTTGGCAAAGTTGGATGATTGGTCAGACGTATGGCAGCTTAGATTCAATGCAAAGAAGTGCTAAGCAATGCACCTGGGAAACAAAAACCCAGGTGAAGAGTACACAGTGGGGGGGAGGTACTAACAACAACAACAATGGAAACGACCCTGGGGGTAATCATATCAGATGACCTTAAGGTAGGCAAGCAATGTGAGAAGGCAGTAAGGTGAGCTAGGGGGATGCTGGAATGCATAGGGAGAGGCATCAACAGTAGAAAACAGGAAGTTGTTATCCCTCTGTACAGATAGTTAGTGAGACTCCATCTGGAGTACTGCATGCAGTTTTGGAGACCCCATCTCCGTAAGGGCATAGACAGGATGGAGGCAGTCCAGAGTAGGGCAACTAAAATGGTTCAGGCTCTACATCAGGAGCCAAATGAAGAGAGACTAAGAGAGCTTAACATGTATACCCTCGAGGAAAGGAGGGACGGGGGGTACATGATAGAAACTTTCAAGCACCTCAAGTAAATCAATAAAGCACAAGAAGGTAGCATCTTTCAGAAAAAGAGATGTGCAAGAATAATGGGGGCACAATTCAAAGATAGAGGGGGATGACTAAGGGGCAACATGAGGAAATATTTTTTCATGGAGAGAGTGGTGGACTTATGGAACTGCCTTCCTGAGGAGGTTGTGAGGTCAAAAACAGTGGGGGAATTCAAGAATGCATGGGACAGCCATAAGGCAATTATAGTTGGGGGGTAGGAGAAAGTAGGCTCTTGGTAAACTAGACTCTACAGCTTATCCAATAGGTAGGGAAATGGGCAATGGGCAAACTGGGTGGGTAAGCGGTCCTTATCTGCCATCAAAGTCTATGTTTCTATGTTTATATATATATATTTATTCTCTGCAAAAAAACTTCATTAATGCACCATTAGGGTTCCAGCATTAAAAGTTCAGAATTGCAATTTTAGGGTTCCCAACCCTAAGACCCCACCCGCACCCTGCATGCAGGAACAGGCATGAATGGTATGCTTTGGGGTTATGAACCCTATTGCTCACCCCATTCCATGAGTAAGTAAGCTAAGATGGGTACAGTGTAGGAGAATGGGGTGAACATTAGGTTTTGCAACCCCAAGGCACACCCCTCATGTCTGTTCCTGCATGTAGGGTGGTGGTGGGGTCTTAGGGGGCATGATAGAGACATACAAGTATCTTACAGGGAGGAACAGGGTGCAAGAATACACTATTTTTAAGCAAAAAAGATGTTCCTTGACTAGAGGGCATTAGAGGAAGTTGGAGGGAGGATGATTCAGAGGAAATGTGAGGAAGAATTTCTTCACAGAACAGGTGGTGGACAAGTGGAACACCCTGTCTGAGGAAGTGGTGGGGGCTGAAACAATCACGGGATTTAAGAATGCATGAGATAGACATAAAGGAATTCTGGAGGTCAGGGGTAAGGGGCAACAGAGTTCTAGAAAAACATAAACTGAAGATACAAACTCAAATGGGCAGACTAGGTGGGCCATAGGCCCTTATCTGCCGACACTGTCTATGTATCTATGTAGGGTTGGGAACCCTAAAACTGCATTTCCCTACTTTTGATGCTGGAACCCTAATGGTGCATTAACAAAGCTTTTTTCAGAGAATTTCCTTACTTTTTGAAAAAGTATAATTTATTTATTTAGCTTTTGTTAATCAGGTAAGTACACTAGACAAACACATGCCTATTTTCAGGTATGACCTGGGAGAGTACAGGAAATCAAAGAACATACAGAGTACAATTTGAAGCAAGTAGAAGAAGCATAACATACATAGTCAGATATCTCAAGTCACAACAGTAATCATAGTCAATATGCTAAGGTACAGCGTCACTGGCACAACGTCACCAGCAATATATATATATACAGATATATACAAAATTTACACATTTGCAAGATACATGGAATGAATACACTCAAGTATACTGTGCAGAGGACCAGGCTAATTAGGGAGGGTTAAGACAGTCACATACTGACGAGAGCTTCAAGTGGTTCCACAGCGAGGTGCGTAGACCTGACTTGGGGGAGGTCCGGACCTGGACAGGAAAGGAGTTCACAGTCTAGGGGCACATGACACAAAGTCCCTGTCCCCCATTTTGGTACGAGTAGGAGGGACCTTATAGATAGCAGGGCCCAGTGACCTTAGGGGGTAGATAGCGGGGGCTGCTGGCACAAGGAGCTCCGCCAGTCCGGGGGGGGTTGCCAGTACCTTACCCGTGAAACTGCCCACAACAAAATTCAAATAATTGGGTGGGGAGAGCCAGTTGAGCTTACTGTACAGATCACAGTGGTGAGTGAGACGAGGGACTCCAAGAGCAAAACGGCAGATGTTATTATAGGCAACGGTCCATCCAGAGAGGTGAATCTTGGAGGTAATGGCAAACAAAAGGAGCCCATAACAGAGGGATGGTAGAAACACCCCTCTAGACAGTACTAGGTGAGCAGCCAGAGTAAGGTTATTCTTTGGCCTATAAGCCATACCCAATTTCCAGTTAACAGCTCTACACGCATTTTGGATATGCTGACCAAGATCGACCTGCAGTACAAGTGTCACCCCAAGGTATTTGATGGAATCAGTGGTGAGAACAGGAGTGCCATCAATACCCAAGATGCACATAGGAACAGAGGAGATCTTTAACTTGGCCAGGGAACCGAACAGCATGGCCTGGGTGTTTTTAAGATTTAGGACCCACTTATGGGATGATATCCAGGAATGGACACTCCTGAAACCCTCACTCAGTTGGTGGTTAATGACCTCAATATCCTTTTGAATGAGTGGGGATAACAAGGTCATCAGCATACAGGACAGCTCTGCAGGAGGCCACCGAGAGGAAGGTCATTGATGAAGATGGAAAAAAGCAGGGGCCAAAGGACTTACCCCTGGGGGAACCCTGAGGACACGGGGGTGGCGTCTGAGAGCACCTTACTATATTTGGTCAGTTGATGCCTTCCACGAAGGTAGTTGGAGAACCAACTCAGGGCCAGAGGGGATAAGCTCAAAGACCTAAGTTGAGAGCATAGCAAGGCATGGTCAACAAGGTCAAAGGCTTTAAAGAGATCAATAAAGATGGCCCCAGAGAGTTTGCCCTGGTCCATAGCAGCCCTTATCCCAGAAGTGACAGAGACCAGAGCAGAGGTGGTGCTGTGCCCTTTTCGAAAGCCATGCTGTGAGGGTGACAGAAGCTCATGAGCCTGGATATAATCCAAGAGTTGTCCCACTACAACTTTCTCAAGGAGCTTGCTGATGGCAGGCAGAATGGCAATCCTGGGGTTGCTCTGTTTGAGCACAGGGACAACCCGTGCCACCTTCCACAGGTCTGGGATAACCCCAGAAGCTAAGGATAGGTTCATGATATGGGCCACAGGGGAGGCAATGTAGACAGCGGCAAGGCAGAGAAACTTTGGTTTCATGCCATCAAGGCCAACACTAGAAAAGGGTGAGAGACCAGTTAGCAATCTCTGCATTTCTTTTACCATCACAGCCTTGAGATAGAATGGAGGATGGGGGGAAGGTGCCATTTGAGGCAGAGGTACTTGGATCGGACTATCATGACCAGTGGAGGAGAATGGTGAGGTGAACGCAGACAGGTCCGAGAAGTGAGCATTGAATGCATTTGCGAAGGTTAGCAGATTATTACAGCTAGCACCATCAATGAGCATGTCCGGAGCCTCACAGGAGGAGGAGCCACTCACTATGTTTTTAATATTCCTCCAGAAGTTCCTAGGGTCCTTAGCTGAGGTCTGCAAGGCAGCTTTACAGAAGTTGCTTTTGGCAACCCTGATAGCCTTTTTGCACTCATTCCTGAGCCTCCTGTAATGTTGGAATATGGTATAGTCCATTTAGAACTTGAAACTGGCTGAACATTTATCTCTAGCCCTCATGAGAGCAAGGAGGCTGCCATGCAACCATTTTGTGACAGCCCCCCCTTACCCTCCGTCTGACGAGGGGAACATGCTTATCGTGTAACATCCCAAAGATACTACTGAAATGACAGACTGCCGAGGAAGCATTCTGGGCATCCATCACTGAAGACCAGTCAAGGAACATGAGATCCTCCTGGAAAGTCCCCGGATCAAACCTGGAGAAGTCCCTGACCTGGATGATTTTGGGAGGGATCTTGGGGGCGGAGATCTTCCATATGCTGTACACCGGGGCATGGTCAGAGATGGAGTCTGGGAGGGTACCTGAGGAGCTAATCTGCTCAGGTCTGTTGGTCAGGACCCAGTCCAGGAGAGAGCTGTAACCAGGACCATCTGGTGGACTCCTGTATGAGTTGAGACATTGAGAAGCCAGCTAGCAGAGTTTCATACTACTTGACATTGCCTCCAAGCCAGTTTAGGTTGAGATCCCCTAGGATTATTACCTCATTGTTTCCTGTCCTGGAACCAACAGATTCAAGAAGGGAGGATAAGCCCGGTACACCACCCATGGGGGGATTATAGGTACCTATAATGTGCAGTTTCTTTGCGTTCCCGAGTAGCAGAACAGCATTCAACAGCTCACAGGAAGACTGCTCTGGCTGAGGGCAGATCAGCACCGACAAGTTAAGGTGGCTCCTGTAGTAAACCAGAATACCACCCCCCTCTTTTTTCCTGGATGATCCTGCCTGAGGAAGTCAAAGCTGGGAAGCACACAAGCAGAGTCTGGGATTGAGGGTTTAAGCCAAGATTCGATTATTCCTAGGATGTCAGGCTTGTAGTGGGTGACCCAGGCATGGAGTTCAGCCATGTTGGGCAGAAGGCTACGGACATTAAGATGAGCTATTTTCAGCACATTCTCTGTCAGCCCACAGGAGAGGAGAAGGCTTGACATGTAGGACCTGGGTTCAACTCCAGATCCCCTGCCAGGACGAGTGTCACCAGTAGGAGCCAGAGGAAATGCCTCGGGGGGAGTGCCCACCTTAGTGGACGTCCTGCGGCCAATGCGCCTGACCACTTTGATAGGATACAGGAAGCATCGCAGGTTAAGGCAGCAGATGGGCCAGGGAGTCTGTCTGTCCCTGGTGGCTATTAGGTTAGAAAAAGTAAAGTCCCAATCATCAAGTAATCCTGGTGAGAACCTGAGTTGCCCCATGTTAGGAACACAGTCCAGAGTGATAATAGGGAGGAACAATACCATGAGCAACCCTATGGTGAGGGCATTAGAGATGGGGACTGACGCAGCCCCCTTCCTGGAATGCTTCAGGGCCCCCATAGCTCTAAATGCACACTGGAGTCAGACTTAAATACAACCAGGGCCCAGGTGAAATGAGGGAGATAGGGGTGACCAGATCCCCCTAGGCTACCTGGAGGACACTAAGGAGCAGTCAAAAAGGATAGTTAGACCTGCAGCCATCACTCCACTAGGAGTAGAATACCGCTGGGTAGCCTATTTCACACTTGTAGCCCAACACAGTAATTTTCAAGCAAGCAGCCCATGGTAAAGCAGCGAGACAAGGGCAGACAATAAGATAAACACACATCAATAATGGCTAGTGACTACAATTGACTATGGCTTTACAGACCACAGCTGACTGCAGAGAAAGATCAGCTATAAAGATCTGTACCACCCAGAGGATTAGACAACACCCCCACAGTAGGTATGGAAGAGAAGGGGAAAAAGGCAGCAGCGTAATACAAGTAGTTCCCTAGAGTTGTGAGGACTGAATTAATCCCTCCCAAATTCGATCCCCACAGGGAACAGACAGCAGGACCAGCCAATCACCCACTCTAAGCATAGTACAACCCCCAGGTGGGAGTGGCTAAGGCCCATTTAATGGGGGAGGGAACAGGACAGGTGAGCGGGAAATTTTCAATCCCCAGGCAGCGAGCAAAGCCAGTGAGTCCTTTGTGCCGAACGTCCCACACTGTGCCTTTTCCTTCACAACGAATCTCCTGCTGTGCAGCAGGGGTACAGTCCAGCTTACAGTCTCCACACCAGCTGCAAGATAAATGCAGGGGGGGCCCCACCAGGCAAAGGCCACCCTCACTACCCCACACACACACACACGCAACACAGGGCAAACAAGTTGTCTGAGAGGAGCAACAGCAGCAGTATTAGATGTTTTAAAAGGGGTTTAAAGTTGCTTCATTATAGCCTTTTTTTTGCATTTGGAAGTGCAGTGGCCCTCTGGGCCCTGCACTCCTAACCGTGCATAATTTTTGACAGATTGTAATTGAATCCCTATTTCTCTGTGGGCGCACAGGGCTGTGCACTCCCATCACTACTTAATCCTCTGTGTATTTGCATGTAGAACTGCCATCTATGCCTAAAGCCTGCTCTCCCATCAATCCATAATGGTATTTATATTTGCATGCTGGACTGCACAGTGCCAGAAATCTTAATTGTTGAGATATTATAATCACACATTTATTTCTCTGTGGGGGCGCAGGTCTCCCATCCATGCTATATGGTATCCATATTTGTATGTTAAGAGTACAGGACCCAGAGGACCCTGTGCTCCCATCCATGCATGTTTTTTGGGATAGTGTAGAGCTCCCCTTCTTTACCTGTGGGAGTGCATGGCCTCTGAGCCCTGCGCTCCCATCCCATAGTGTGCTAAAACAAATAAACACCTCACATTCCAATGTTAGTCTATTCAAAACACAGGAAAATGTGAAAGCTGTGTAACTTGACACCAATGTAGCATATTTTCACGAAACCATCAAAAGGCACATCAGTGGGGCAAGTCCTTTTCCACCCTGTAACTACCACAACAACATTTTAAACCAGTTCTTCACAGCACAGTGACAAAGAAATAATTGTCTACACTTCCCATTACAATGTTATCCTATGAGAAAATAATCAAACTTTAAACCCACAGAACTCCAGAGCAAACTAATATATTTTCACCAAACCACGAAAAGGCATATCTGTGGGGCAAGCCATTTGTGCCCTGCAAATTCCAGCCCAATATTGCAAACTGTTTGTTTGCTATGCAGTGCTAAGAAACAGCCATATAAAAAAAAATTTCGCAAATTGCTAAAAAGAGCCCATTTCCATGATTTCTTTTTCACAATCTGTGGAAAAGGAACATCCTTTTTTGCAAATTGGGAAAAAGGCTCCTGTTTTGCAAATCCTTTTTCATGATTTGTGGTAAAAGAAAATCCTTTACACAAATTGGAAAAAAGGATCCTGTTTCACTGACCTTTTTTCCACGGTGTGTGAAACATGATTTTCTGGAAGTTTAAAAAGCACATTTCTATGCAAGTTATGAAGAAACTGACCCCAGAATCAAATTCTACAGGGCCCAATTAGGTGAAGACAACTGTTGTTGTGTATTAAATCCCTCTGTTTCTTAAGTTATTTAATTTTGTTGCCACCACTAACTGAAAACAAAACGGTAACAGCACAAAAAAGGATGCCACATTTGTGGCAAAAGATCCCACGTTTGCAACAAAGGATTCTGCATTGGTGAGAAAGAATCCTTGTTTTCGAGAGGGATATCTAACTGGTCCCATCAGAAATAATAGTAAACTTTAAACTTTAATAACTTTTGAACTGATTATTATGTTTTCACCAAACCTTCAAAATGCACATCTGTGATCCAAGACCTGTTTATCATGAAAATTTCAGACCACAATGCCACACCATATTGGTGCAGTGACGTGACAAAGAATTTAACAAAACATGGTAATTTTCAAATTTTTTAACACACCATATCTCCACCCACAAAAATCTGACTAGAACAAAACTTGCCACATCAAGAGATCTTTGGTCCCCAATGGTACATGCACAATTTCATGTGAATCGGTTGAGCAGTAGCAATGTTATTAAAGACCAACATTTTGAGTTTAACATAGAACTGGCTATTGAACTATATATATATATATATATATATATATATATAATACAGTATATTATATATTATAGTGGCACGGTAGTTACGGTCAAGTACCCCATTTAAGGTTAAAGAGTGAAATTTTGCAGCTTAATAATAACTTTTCCTCTCTATGACAGATTTGCCTGAAATTTGGCAGGCACAGAGTGGTACCATAGATCTCTGGACCCGCCAAGGTGTGTCATGGTCAGATATACAGTTGCGGAGCTATAAAGCACAATAGAAAGTCACATTTATGCTTTTTTGCACATTCTTTGCTCACGCCTACAGATCACACAGTTTGCACGACCAGTACAAAACATTCGGGGAACATGCCTGTGGGGTCTGGCCTTTCAAAGATTTTGTGAAAAAATATTAAACGGTTCAAAAGTTATTGAAAAAACAAGTTTCCCATTATAGTCAATGGGAAAAATTAACAAAAAGTTTGACAGTGTCGCAAATGCAGTTTTTAGTGTCACAAATGACCCCTGTAATGTCGTGAGTCAGCCATTTTGTTTTCAGTTACTGGTCACAGAAATGCTTGGCATTTAGATCTGGGACCCTCTAGGGATACAATTCTTTTTGTGTTCACCTAGTTGAGCCCTGAGGATGCTGGCCATGTCTTTTTTGTGGGGGTTAAACACCACAGAAATATGTTTTTGAAATATTTGTAAACTTTAGTATCACAAAGTAGTGTCGCACTTGTAACACTTTCGTGATTTGTTTTGCGAAAGTGTCATGATTTGCGACACTACTTTGAGACACTATGCCCAAAATAACAGGAATTCTTTGCCACCCTGCTGCGAAAGAACGGTTTGGTCCTTTGGGCTGAAATTTGGAGAGAGGAAAGCCAAAATCCCACAGATGTGCCTTTTGGTGGTTTGGTGACAAAATGTTACAGGGATGCTAAGTTATGGTACTCCAAACATGACCATTTTCCCCATAGACTAACATTACAGAGTCCACCGCCCCTTTCGGGGCTTGTATCTCGGAAACACTTCGAGATATGGACTTTTCATCAGAAAAATACTTAGCCCCCCCCCCAAAAAAGTGGGCTGAGAACAGAACTAGCCAGGAAAGTCATAAATAATAGGAAAGTTAATTTTTTTTTCTACGTCGTACGGTTCCTGAGATATATGCAATTTAGTATTCCAAGTGCTCATTTTTCTTCTCCGATGCCCATTATTATGCATACATTCTTTGTATTCACTGTGTTTCTCTATGCAGCTTTTGGGGGGAAAAAAGGGTGTGAGCTTTCGTTACTGTTACACTTAGCGTTTCCACTTGTGTTTCCGTAACCGTTTGTGTTACCATTCCCGTCTATGTCACCGTGTGCATTACCCTTTGCGTTTTCAGAAGAAGTGCTCAGAAGAAGCCAGAAGGAGAAGGAAGGAAACATATTCAATTCAGTGCTTTAGAGTAACTGGTAATTGGTATTTTTCTTTTAAACTTAGATTGTGGGCGTGTAGTGACACTATACTTTCTTTCTTTGTTGTCTTTACTTATAATTGTTTTTGGGCTGTTGAAAATTTAAAACATAGTGGTGGTGTAATTCTGTGCTGTCTTTAATTGCTGCAAATTTTATCTTGGCTTGTCTGACTGTCCTGTAGCTGGGTGAAGGGTGTTAATTGTCTGGCCTCTGACCTCAGCTACGTGATAACTGGAGGTGGGGCTTAGTCAGAGTTAAAGTAGCAAACAGAGGTTGATTTCTCAGAAGAAGCCAGAAGGAGAAGGAAGGAAACATATTCAATTCAGTGCTTTAGAGTAACTGGTAATTGGTATTTTTCTTTTAAACTTAGATTGTGGGCTTGTAGTGACACTATACTTTCTTTCTTTGTTGTCTTTACTTATAATTGTTTTTGGGCTGTTGAAAATTTAAAACATAGTGGTGGTGTAATTCTGTGCTGTCTTTAATTGCTGCAATTGTTTCCTCCCTCCCCTTCCCCAACTCTTAATTATATGCCCTGACAAATCTGATTGACAGGAGCTAAACACAGGGTATAGTAAGAGGTGTGAAGTAGGAGGGGCCTAAGGGGGAAGAAGCCCACCCTCAGCACGACAAGTGTTTCGACTCATTTATTTATTTATTGGTTTCTTTTTCCTTAAAAAAAAAATATCTGAGGATCAGTTACAGGATTTTTAGTACTGTAAATTAATAAAAAGAGAACTAAGAGAGTTTCAGTAGCAGACAAGTTGTGGAATTGCAGTATAATGTGGGAGTGGTGCAATGCAGTGGCTGTGGTGCAGCCATATTCAGGCAGACCTTCTGGACACTGAGGTGCTGCCCATCTGCATGCATCTCTGGACTGTGGGATGAGGTAACTAGACTCAGAGCGGAAGTAAACTGGGTCAGGAGTACCATCACCCCTATCCAGGGACCACCCAGTCCAATGCAGCTGCCTCAAAGGATGCCGAGAACGAGGAGCACTTGGATGACAGTGGGCTCAGGGAGGGTTAGTGCAGTCAGGCAGAGACACATCCCAGATCCTATTCCTCTCAAGAACTCATATGCCACACTGGCAAATGAGGACAACCAAATAGAGGTACCCAGAGAAGTGGAAGGAAAGGATGTGGAGGTTAGCCATGGAGGTGACCTCAGTGGGGAAAGCAGTGGACCCCAAAGGAGGAGGAAGCAAATCCTGGTGGGGGACTCCATTGTAAGAGGGATCCAGCTAAGAACACAGGAGGGAGAGGACAGGGAGGTGAGGTGCCTACCAGGTGCCACGGCATGGAGGGATGGAAGGAAGATACTGGGGATCACTGGGAAGGCAAGACGGGAGGGTGAGCTGGATGTCATTATCCACCTAGGTACTAATGACTTGGCAAATGGGGAGTCAAAGGAAGTTCAGGAAGAGTTTAGGAAACTGGGAGGGTCTCAAGGCAGCTACTTCTGTCACTTTCTCAGAAGTACTACCTGTGAGAGGCAAGGGAGAGCATAGGAGTGCATGCACCAGGAACTTTAACTCATGGTTGAAGAACTGGTGCTGTAAGGAAGGGTTTGGATTCATTGGTGACCGGGGACCCACCTGGAGGGATGGAGGTTTGTTCAAGCCTGATGGCCTGCATCCATCCTGGAGGGGAATCCAAGTACTCAATGATAAGTTTAAATGCTACATTGACAAGCATTTAAACTAGCAAAGGGGGGTGGCAGGCCAGCAAGGAGGGTACCTACTTGCTCACCCCCCACAGCTAGCAGTGGAACCAGTGAACCAGAGGAGTGGCTATCTCTGCAAAGCGGTGTGCAAAAGATGGAGATTAGTGTCCAAAAGGTGGATAAGCAGAAAAGGGGCCAAATTCAGCAGAAGGGCAGACAGAAAGGAGAACCAGGGATAAATGACAACCAAGGAAGGGCTGAGAGAACAGTGAAGCAGACTAGGGAGGTCAAATCATGGAAAGCCATGTGTGCAAATGCCAGGAGCCTTAGCAACAAGATGGAAGATCTGGAGGCTGTCATGGTACAGTTAGACTCTGACATTGTGGCCATCACTGAAACCTGGTGTAATGATAACCATGACTGAGAGATGGCCATACCTGGCTACAACATATTCAGAAGAGACAGAGCAGGCAGGAAGGGAGGAGGAGGCACTGTATGTGAAAAATGACATAAGGGCCACAGAGATCCAGGAGGAACAAAATGGGGAGAGATACTGTGGGTTAAGCTAGAAAGGAAAATGGGGCCAATCATCCACACAGGTGTGGTCTATAGACCACCAGCCCAGGAGGAAGAAACAGATAGGGAGCTGATGCTAGCCATCCAAAGGATGGCAGACAAGGGTGAGGTAGTACTGGTTGGAGACTTCAATATTCCAGATGTGGACTGGAGCATCCCAGCAGCAGCATCAACTAGGAGCAGATTTATCCTGGACTCCCTTCAGGGTGCCTTCCTCAAGCAACTGGTCATGGAACCAACTCGGCAGAAGGCAATACTGGACCTTCTGCTCACAAACAGGGACAGTGTGATGGGGTAACAGTGGGGGAGCACCTGGGAACAGTGACCACCAGTCATTGTGGTTTGAAATCACAGAAAGAGCAGAACCAAACCACACAAAAACACGTATCCTGGATTTTAGGGGGGCAGACTTTGGGAAAATGGGGAAATACTTGAAAGAGGCATTAAGGGGAATGGGACAGGAATCAGGGGTTGAGGAACAGTGGGCAGTATTTAAAATGGGGATTATAAGAACAACAGAATTATGCATTAAGCAGGTTAGCAAGAGGAAAAGGAAGAGGAGACCATTATGGTTTTCCAAAGAGGCAGCAAAGAAAGTGAAAGCCAAAAAGATAGCATTCAGGCAATACAAAAAGACACAGGCAGAAGGGGATAGGGAGAAGTACCAGGAGAAGCAAAGGGAGGCAGGGAAGTCAGTAAGGGAAGCCAAAGCTCAGACAGAAGAACACATTGCAAAATCAGTGGTTAAAGGGGACAAAACCTTTTACAGGTACATAAGTGAAAAAAGAAAGACAAAGGGAGGGATAGTGAGACTGAAGGGGAGGATGGGAGTCGCGTGGAGGATGACAACAGTAAAGCTGACATATTGAACAGGTATTTCTGCTCAGTCTTTACTGAGGAAGAGGGGGTAATGGGTCTGAAGGAGTACAAGGGTGAAAATGGTGCAGAAATGGACACAAGTCCCTTTACACGAGAAAGGGTCCTGAAGAAACTGGAAGTAATAAGAGTTGACAAAGCAATGGGGCCAGATGGGGTGCACCCCAGGGTCCTTAAAGAACTAAGAGAGGTGGTGGCTGAACCTCTGGCTATCCTGTTTAGCCAATCACTAGAAACAGGGAGGTACCCAAAGACTGGAGGACAGCAGATGTAGTCCCCTTATACAAAAGCGGGAACAAAAGAGGAAGCAGGGAACAGACCAGTCAGCCTCACCTCGGTAGTGGGAAAGATCATGGAAGCACTTCTGAAGGAGAGATTGGTGGAACATCTGGTTGTCAATGGACTACAGGACCCAAGGCAGCATGGTTTCACCAGGGGAGGTCATGTCAGACCAATCTCATTGAATTTTTGACTGGGTGACTAGGAGGTGGATCAGGGAGGGCAGTGGACATGGCCTATCTGGACTTCAGCAAGGCCTTTGACACTGTGCCACATAGAAGACTATTACACAAACTGGGGAATAGGGGTGTGGGCAGGACAGTAGTGTGGTGGGTAGGTAACTGGCTGGGTGGCAGGACACAGAGGGTGGTGGTAAATGGCTGTCACTCCACAGAGGGAAGAGTGACCAGTGGGGTACCACAGGGATCAGTGCTGGGACCGGTCCTATTCAACATCTTCATCAGTGACATTATGCAGGATCTAGAAGGCAGAATTTCACTGTTTGCTGATGACACAAAGCTCTGTAACAGAGTAGACACACCACAGGGTGTAGACAGAATGAGAAGGACCTGCAGAAACTTGAAGAATGGTCAAGGGTTTGGCAGTTGAAATTCAATGCAAAGAAGTGCAAGATAATGCATATGGCACAAAACCCTGGCACAATATATCAGTTGGGGGTGAGGATATAGCATGCACCAAGCAGGAAAGGGATCTTGGGGTTGTCATCTCTGATGACCTCAAGGTAGGAAACAGTGTGACAAGGCATCAGGTAAAGCAAATAGGATGCTGGGATGTATAGGCAGGGCATCACCAGCAGGAAAAGGGAGGTCATAATTCCGCATACAAGACACTAGTGAGGCCCCACCTGGAGTACAGTGTACAGTTCTGGAGACCATACCACGTAAGGACATAGACAGGGTAGAGAAGGTTCAGAGGAGGGCAACAAACATGGTGCATGGATTGCATCACAAGTCCTATGAAGACAGGTTGAAGGAACTGAACATGTACTCCTGGAGGAGAGGAGGGAGAGGGATATGATAAAGACATACAAGTATCTTACAGGGAGAAACAGAGTGCAGGAAAACACTATTTTTAAGCGAAAAAGATGTTCCAGGACTAGAGGGCATGGGATGAAGTTGGAGGGAGGACGATTCAGAGGAAACATGAGAAAGAATTTCTTCACAGAACGGGTGGCGGACAAGTGGAACACCCTGCCAGAGGAAGTGGTGGGGGCTGAAACAATCATGGGATTTAAGAATGCATGGGATAGACATAAAGGAATTCTAGAGGTCAGGGGTAAGGGGAACAGACTTCTAGGAAAACAAACTGAACTTACAAGCTCAAATGGGCAGACTGGGTGGACCATAGGCCCTTATCTGCCGACACTATCTATGTATCTATGTATCTATGTATTTGCGCTTGCATTTGCATTGCTGTTACCATTTGCATTTCCATTACTGTTTCTGTTTGTGTTTTGTTTTGCGTCACCTTGTGCATTACCATTTATGTTTGCATAAGCGCATTCATTTGCGTTTGTGTTTGTGTTTCCTTTGGCATCATCTTTGCTGTTGCCGTTAGCATTTGCATTTCCAATTGCAGTACCGTGAGCATGCACATTACCATTTGTGTTTACACGCTATGCTTTGCATTTTGTTTGCATTACTGTTTGCTTTGGTGTCATCGTTGATGTTACTGTAACTGTTTGCATTTCCAATTGCGTTACCATTACTGTTTGCTTCTTCGTCACCATTTGCATTTCTGTTGCCCTTAGCATTTGCATTTTTGGTTGCGTTTCCGTTGTCAATTGCGTTACTGTTTCCTTCTGCGGCTCTGTTGCCTTAACCATTTGCATTTTTGTTTGTGTTTCTGTTACCATTTGCATTTTTCTTACTGTTTGCATTTCCATTAGCATTACTGTTTTCATTAACGTTTGCGTTTCTGTTGCCGTTAGCGTTTGTGTTACCGTTTGCATTACCATTTCTGTTTTCATTAACGCTTGCACTCTACTGCCTACCATTTGTGTTACCGCTACCTTGTGTCACCATGTGCGTTACCATTTGCGCTTGCATTTGCGTTACCGTTAGCATTACTGTGTGAGAAAAAAATCACATGGTTTTGGGCCCTGAGCTCCCACCACAACATTCTATTCACTATTTATAGTGCTCATTTTCAAAAAGAAGGGAAATTCATGGCAAAAAAATATGTTTAATGCATCAGTTAGGGTTGTTCCACAGCATAAAAGTGAGGAAATTCAGTGTTAGGGTTGCCACCCCTTGCACCCCGAGCCCACTCCATCCCCACCAACAGGCATCGGGGTGTGTGTTGGGGTTATCAGTCCTAACTCTCACCCCATTCTCCTATACTGCACCACCTTCGCTATTTACACATGGGATGGGGTGAGAGTTGAGACTAAGGACTAGCACACACCACAATGCCTGTTGGTGGGGACAGGGTGGGCTTGGGGTACAAGGGGTGGCAACTCTAACACTGAATTTCCTTGCTTTTGTCACTGTGGAACAACCCTAACTGATGCATTAAACTGAGTTTTGTTGGCCATACCTGGCTACAACATATTCAGAAGAGACAGGGCAGGCAGGAAGGGAGGAGGAGTGGCACTGTATGTGAAAAATGACATAAGGGCCACAGAGATCCAGGAGGAACAAAATGGAGGAGAGATACTGTGGGTTAAGCTGGAAAGGAAAATGGGGCCAGCATCCACACAGGTGTGGTCTATAGACCACCAGCCCAGGAGGAAGAAACAGATAGGGAGCTGATGCTAGCCATCCAGAGGATGGCAGACAAGGGTGAGGTAGTACTGGTTGGAGACTTCAATATTCCAGACGTGGACTGGAGCATCCCAGCAGCAGCATCAACTAGGAGCAGATTTATCCAGGACTCCCTTCAGGTGTCTTCCTCAAGCAACTGGTCGTGGAACCAACTGCAGAAGGCAATACTGGACCTTGTGCTCACAAACAGGGACAGTGTGATGGGGGTAAGAGTGGGGAGCACCTGGGGAACAGTGACCACCAGTCACTGTGGTTTGAAATCACAGAAAGAGCAGAACCAAACCACACAAAAACACGTATCCTGGATTTTAGGGGGCAAACTTTGAGAAAATGGGAGATACTTGAAAGAGGCATTAAGGGAATGGGGCAGGAATCAGGGGTTGAGGAACAGTGGGAGTATTTAAAATGGGGATTACAAGAGCAACAGAATTATGTATTAAGCAGGTTAGCAAGAGGAAAAGGAAAAGGAGACCATTATGGTTTTCCAAAGAGGTAGCAAAGAAAGTGAAAGCCAAAAGATTGCATTCAGGCAATACAAAAGACACAGGCAGAAGGGATAGGGAGAAGTACCAGGAGAAGCAAAGGAGGCAGGGAGGTCAGTAAGGGAAGCCAAAGCTCAGACAGAAGAACACATTGCAAAATCAGTGGGTAGAGGGGACAAAACCTTTACAGGTACATATGAAAAAAGAAAGACAAAGGAGGGGATAGTGAGACTGAAGGGGAGGATGGGGCTGTGTGGAGGATGACAACAGTAAAGCTGACATATTGAACAGGTATTTCTGCTCAGTCTTTACTGAGGAAGAGGAGGTAATGGTCTGAATGGAGTACAAGGGTGAGAAGGGTGCAGAATGGACACAAGTCCCTTTACACGAAAGGGTCCTGAAGGAACTGGAAGTAATAAGAGTTGATAAAGCAATGGGGCCAGATGGGGTGCACCCCAGGGTCCTTAAAGAACTAAGAGAGGTGGTGGCTGAACCTCTTGCTATCCTGTTTAGCCGATCACTAGAAACAGGGAGGTACCCAAAGACTGGAGGATAGCAGATGTAGTCCCTTATACAAAAGTGGAACAAAGAGGAAGGGAACCAGACCAGTCAGCCTCACCTCGGTAGTGGGGAAGATCATGGAAACACTACTGAAGGAGAGATTGGTGGAACATCTGGTTGTCAATGGACTACAGGACCCAAGGCAGCATGGTTTCACCAGGGAAGGTCATGTCAGACCAACCTCATTGAATTTTGACTGGGTGACTAGGAGGTGGATCAGGAGGCAGTGGACATGACCTATCTGGACTTCAGCAAGGCCTTTGACACTGTGCCACATAGAAGACTATTGCACAAACTGGGGAATATGGTGTGGGCAGGACAGTAGTGCGGTGGGTAGGTAACTGGCTGGGCAGCAGGACACAGAGGGTGGTGGTAAATGGCTGTCACTCCACAGAGGGAAGAGTGACCAGTGGGTACCACAGGATCAGTGCTGGGACCGTACTATTCAATATCTTCATCAGTGACATTGCACAGGACCTAGAAGGCAGAATTTCACTGTTCGCTGATGACACAAAGCTCTGTAACAGAGTAGACACACCACAGGGTGTAGACAGAATGAGAAGGGACCCGCAGAAACTTGAAGAATGGTCAGGGTTTGGCAGTTGAAATTCAATGCAAGGAAGTGCAAGATAATGCATATGGGGCACAAAAACCCACAATATATCAGTTGGGGGTGAGGATATAGCATGCACCAAGAAGGAAAGGGATCTTGGAGTTATCATCTCTGATGACCTCAAGGTAGGGAAACAGTGTGACAAGGCAGCAGGTAAAGCAAATAGGATGCTGGGATGCATGCAGGGCATCACCAGCAGGAAAAGGGAGGTCGTATTCCACCATACAAGACACTAGTGAGGCCGCACCTGGAGTACACTGTGCAGTTCTGGAGACCTTACCTACATAAGGACATAGACAGGGTAGAGAAGGTTCAGAGGAGGGCAACAAAGATGGTGCATGGATTGCATCACAAGTCCTATGAGGACAGGTTGAAGGCACTGAACATGTACTCCTGGAGGAGAGGAGGGAGAGGGGATATGATAGAGACATACAAGTATCTTACAGGGAGGAACAGGGCAGGAATGCACTATTTTAAGTGAAAAAGATGTTCCAGGACTAGAGGGCATGGGATGAAGTTGGAGGGAGGACGATTCAGAGGAAACGTGAGGAAGAATTTCTTCACAGAACGGGTGGTGGACAAGTGGAACACCCTGCCAGAGGAAGTGGTGGGGCTGGAAACAATCACGGGATTTAAGAATGCATGGGATAGACATAAAGGATTCTGGAGGTCAGGGGTAAGGGGCAACAGACTTCCTGGAAAGCATAAACTGAATTTACAAACTTAAATGGGCAGACTGGGTGGGCCATAGGCCCTTATCTGCCGACACTGTCTATGTATCTATGTATCTATGAATATATATATATATATATATATATATATATATATATATTCATTGCATAAAAACTCAATTAATGCATCAGATAGGGTTATTTCCACAGTGACAAAAGTGTGGAAATGTGATGTTAGACTACCAGACCTGATACCAACCACCCCCTCCTCCACAGACCAACAGATGCCGAGGTCTGCTATAGGGTTGTGCATCCCAACTCTTACCCATTCCATATGTAAACAAGTTGACATGGTACAGTAAAGGAGAATGGGGTGAGAGTTACGCTGTATGACCCTATGGCAGACTTCTGTATCTATTGATCTGTGGAGGATGGGGGGTTGGGTGGTTGAGGGGTCAGGGTCTGGTAACCCTAACATCGCATTTACACACTTTTGTCGCTGTGGAAATAACCCTAACTGATGCATTAATGGAGTTTTTGCAATAAATTTCCCTTCTTTTTGAGAAAGTGTAATATAAATAGTACATGGTATGTGTTGGTGGCCCCACGCTCCCACCAAGCTGCCCATTTCTGCAGAATGATATGTGTTTGTGGGAGTGCAGGCCCTCTGGGCTCTGTGTTTCCACTTACACAGAAGTACAGAGCAAATACAGCAGCCCTGTAGGTCATGGAAGGCTTGTAACATTAATTTGCCCATATCTGGAGAACTGTAGCAGCTAGTGAAAAAATGGAAGTGTGGTTGTGATCAAGAGAATGAGTAGTTCACACAACATGAGTCAACCAAATCCATATTGCGCATTGTGTCTGAGATAAGGGCAGCAGAAAGCATTGTGAATACGAAGTCTGTGGCCGTAATAGTGGTCCTCAAACATGAAAATGAGCAATGAGAACAGTAAATCACAACTATCTCAGGAACCATACGAGGTAGGAAAAAATTCAAATTTCAAGGGTTTCAGGACCTTCCAACCTAGTTCTGAACGAAGTCCCCCTATAGGGGTGACTAAGAATTTTTGTGATGAAAAGTCCATATCTCTAACCATTTTTGAGATACGGGCTCCAAAAGGTGCCATGGATGCCGCAGTGTTATCCTATGGGAAAACTGAGGAACTTTGGAATGCTGTAACTTTGGGCCCCTGTAATGTTTTCACACCAAAAGGTACATCTGTGGGACCAGTGTTTACCACCCTGCAAGTTTCAGCCCAAAAGACCAAACTGTTTTGTTGCAGGAGAGTGGCAAAGATTTGCAGTTATTTTGTGAAAGTACTTTTCAGAAAATTTTAAAAATGCATTTCTGGGAGGTTTAAACCAAAAAAAACATATGTCTAGCATCCTCAGGACTGGACTAGGTGAACACAACGCATAGTGTGTTCCTAGAGGGTCCCAATTTTAAATAGCAGGCATTTTTCTGTGCAGTAACTGAAAAACAAATGGTTGACTCATGAAATAGAAGGCCATTTAGACAGTAAAATGGCCAGTTGCGAAAATTTCATGATTTGTAACTTTTCCCGTTAACTATAATGGGAAATATTTTTTTTTTAATAACTTTTGAACGGTTTTATATTTTTTCACCAAATCTTCAAAAGGCACATCGGTGACCAAGGCTGCCTGTTTCCTGAAGTTTTCAGACCGAACGGACAAGTCATGTGGGCTGTGGGTGTGAGCAAATAAATGCACAAAAAGTCCAGGTTATTTTGCTCTTTTTGGTGTTCAGTAGCTCCACAACTGTACATCTGAGTGTAACGCAACTTGGCAGATCCAGAGATCTATGATACAAGACAGCACATGCAAAATTTCAAGCAAATCTGTTGTACAGTGGCAAGGTTATTAAGGTGCACAATTTGAGGTTTTGCAATAAAGTGACTACTCAACCCTAACTATAGTGCCACTACCTTGGCACTATAATTTATATATATATATATATATCCCCCAAAACTACATCCTAAACTTGGTGCATTATACAAAAATTGTGGTTGCACCCCTCTGCCAGCTTGCAGAGCTATATTTCAGCAAATGATTCTCCCCATTTTTGACTATGGAGACATTGTCTACAGCGCTGCTAAGTCCACCCTGTCCAGACTGAATTCTCTCTTCCATTTCTTTTGTTGCTTTGCTTTGGACTTTTTGTCCTGCACACATCATTGCTCCCTTTATACCTCCCTCTCCCTTCCCACTCTTCAAACAAGGTGCCTCTCTCATTGTTCCTCCTTTATCACTAAATTCTGTCTGGGCTCTCTCCCATAGAAACATAGAAGTTGATGGCAGATAAGGACCGCAAGGATCATCCGGTCTGCCCATTTTTTCTACCTTATGAATGTGCCATAGGCCTTTACTCTGTCAATGGCCTATCTATTCATACTCATATGTATTGCTCCCTTGTGCCTATCCCATGCCTGTTTGAAGCCCTGCACTGTATTCATATCCACCACTTGCTGAGATAGGCCGTACCATGCATCCACCACCCATTCTGTGAAAAAGAACTCCCTCACATTACCCCTTAATCGGCCTCCCTCTAATCTCATGCTCTGTCCTCTTGTCTGCTATTTTTCTTATATTGAAACATGTTAGACTCTTTCACCTTGTTAATGCCCTTGAGATGTTTGAATGTTTCGATCATATCACCTCTCTCCCTCCTTTGTTCTAGGGTATACTTACTGAGCTCTGTTAATCTGTCCTGATATGTTTTCTAATGTAGTCCCTGCACCATTGTGGTTGCCCTTCTCTGGACTGCCTCCATTTTGTTAATGTCCTTGTGCAGGTGCGGCCTCCAATACTGCACACAGTACTCCAGATGGGGCCTAATCAGTGTCTTGTAAAGAGGGATCATTACCTCCCTCCTATAACTTGTGATACCCCTGCTAATACACTCCAACATCCCCCTAGCCTTACCTACTGCTTTAGTGGTCTGCTTGGATGGTTTGATGACGATGACCAAGTCTCTTTCTTCCATTGTGATTGCCAGCAACTCGCCTCCCAACCTATAGGTGGCTTCAGGGTTTCTCTTCCCTATGTGCATGATCTTGCACTTCTTTGTGTTAAACCCCAGTTGCCACTCTTCTGACCATTTTGCCAGTTTATCCAGATCTCTTCTCATTCTGCCCACTCCATCTGGATCATCTACTCTGTTGCAGATCTTGGTGCCATTTGCAAACAGACAAACCTTACCCTTCAGTCTATCTGCAGTGTCACTGATGAAGACCTTGAAGAGGACTGGCCCCAGAGCTGATCCTTGCAGTACCCCACTTGTGACCTGCGTCTGTTCTGACTGTATACCACTTACCATCACTCTCTGTGTTCTGCCCACCAACCAGTTTGCCATCCAATTGACCACCTTCTGACCCACACCAAGCCTACCCAGCTTATTAATCAATCTTCTGTGTGGAACAGTATCAAAAACTTTGCTGAAATCAAGGTAGGAGACATCAACTGCACCCCCTTGGTCCACCACTCTGGTTACCCAGTCAAAGAAATGTATGAGATTAGTTTGACAGGACTTTCCTGTTGTAAACCCATGTTGTCTTGGATCCTGTGCTCCTATGGATTTCAGGTGTTGCACTATCCTTTCCTTAAGGAGCACCTCCATAATCTTGCCCACTACTGAGGTAAGACTGACTGGTCTATAGTTCTCTGCCTCCTACCTTCTACCACTCTTGTGGAGCAGGATCACAAGCCCTTCTCCAGTCTTCTGGGACCTCTCCTGTGCCCAGAGACTCACTAAACAGTTCTGATAATGTCTCTGCTAGTTTCACCCTTAGCTTCTTTATTACTCTGGGATGTATGCCATCCGGTCCCATTGCCTTGTCCACCCTGAGCTTAGCGAGCTCTTGTAGGACCCTTTTTTTTGTGAAGGGACTTGTGCACACCTCTGCCCCCCCCCCCATATCAATGCTGCTGAGCTGTGGGCCTTGCCCCACCTTATCCTCAGTAAATACTGAGCAGCAGTATCTATTTAGGATAGATGCTTTTCCTTGGTCCTCCTCCACACACTCCCCCTTATCCCCTTTGATCTCAGCAATCCCCTCTCTGGACTTTCTCTTTTCACTAATGTATCTATAGAAAGTCTTGTCCCCTTTTACTGTTCATGCTAGTGTTTCCTTGGTTTGGGCATTTGCCTGCCTTACTGCCTTCCCTGCTTCCCTTAGGGAAGTTTGTTAAACCTCCCTATCTTTGTCATGCTGCGTTCCCTTGTATTTCCTGAAGGCCAACATTTTGGCTCTGACCTTTTCCGCTACTGTTTCTGAGAACCAAAGTGGTTTCCTCCTTCTTTTGCTCTTCCTTTTCTCCCTAACAAAATGGGATGTTGCTTCAAATATTGCATCCTTAATGCTTGCCCACTTTGCCTGTATTCCCTCACCTGTATTTCTTCCCAGGGCTAACTTAAGTCTGTTGACCATCTTATCAAAGTCAGCTCCTCTGAAGTCCCATATTTTTGCCTTGGAATGGGATGATTTAGTTCCAGTGGCCAAATTGAACCATACCATGTGATGATCACTGGCTCCCAGGTGACCATCTACCTGGAGATCTGTGATCCTTTCCCCGTTAGTCATTATTAAATCTAGGATAGCCCTATCTCTTGTGGGTTGTTGTACCAGTTGTTTGAGGCCCTTCCCCTGCAGGGAATCCACCATGTGTTTAGTTCTGGTGGATGTTCCTGCTGATATTGACCAATTTGTATCTGGCATGTTGAAGTCTCCTATTATCAGACCCTCCCCTTTAGCTGTCATGTTTTGTATATCTTCTAACAGTAATGTGTCTATGTCCTCCCCCTGGTCTGGAGGCTTGTAGACAACCCCAGTTCATATGGGTATCCCATTTCCTGTTTCCAGGGTGACCCACAGTTCTTCTGGCTTGTGTGTATTTTGAATTTCTGTAGCTTTGATATTTTTATTGACATAAAAGGCTACTTCCCCCTTTTTTTGCACTTTGGTCTCTTCTGAACAGTACATAGCCAGGTACTGAAGTCTTCCAAGTGTAGTTACTAGTGAACCATGTCTCACTAATGGCTACTATGTCCAGTTTAGCCTCTGTCATTGTTATCTGCAGGTCTGGGATCTTGTTTCCCAGGCTGTAGGCATTTGTGTACATGATTTTCCATTGGCCAGTTTTCGGTGCGTTAGTTGTTGGGCCAGGTCCGGCGTTTCCCCTGCACGTCATATGGGGAGTTGGACCTTTTGCCTTACCTGGTGATGCAAATGAACTACAAACATGATCAACTCCTGTTTGATCACTAGCTGAGGGGGGAGGGATGTTCTTCCTCTTCGATGTATTGGGTGCTGCACCCCTCTCCCCATTGGCTAGTTTAAATATTCTGCAAAGACATCAAACTTCTGCCCCAATGCACTGACTCCCTCCTTAGTCAGATGCAGTCCATCAAATTTTAAAAACTTTCGCTGCCAAAACTGTTGCCAATTACCTATAAATTTGTGTCTTTTTTCCGGGCACCAGCCCTTGAGCCACATGTTTAGCTTCCCTATCTCCTATTCTCTCCCCTTCCATCCATCTGCGCCCCTCTCCCAGACCGGCAGGCTCTCAGAGAAGGAGATGCTGGACAAAATGGATGACAGTTTGTCTCCCAGCCTAGTCAGGTGCTCCTTGGTCTCCACAACTGACTGGCTGGTGAGATCGATAGTCCATATGTGAACCAGGACATCAATGTTTTCTCCTGCTTCCTGCATGATTTTAGCAATGTGGTCATCTTACCTCAACTCACCTCACTTCTCTCATCTTCCCCTCCTTCACCCTATAACCTTCATAACAATGGTTTCTGTTCCCTTTCACTCCCTATTAAGACATCCTCAGCTGGCCAGGCTGCCTTCTCTTACTGTTTCCCTAAACTATATAATTCTCTCCCTCTTTCCATATGCTCTGCCTAGTCCATATGCTTTCTTTCCTCTATTTTATTCAAGTTCTCTTCTCATGCCTGCAACTGCCCTTGACCCCCATCTGTACCTCTCCTCCCCCTCTTTTCTCTCCCTTCCTCCTGCTGTCCCTCGCCTTGTCTCCTACCCTCACTACTCTAATCTTCTCTCCCTATTTCCTGCTGCTATCTCATTCTACACCTTCAAATAGCCTTCTATTATTTTCTTGTTAGCTTATCTACCATCTTCCTGCATTTCCTTACTGTGCACTTAACTACATCCTTCTGTTGTCTTCATAATGCATCTTGCTGGATAGATCTATGCTATTGTACATAACTATTTTAATGCCTCTATAATCTTGTTTTATTATGTTGTTATATGATGTGTATATGAGGATCAGTATGTTTTTATCTGCTATGTAATTCGATTCTATTTTCATGTCTCTACCTAACCCCGAAGACGATCTGGAAACGAGTTGTTACCAGCTCAGTACGCCTTCCTGGTTAAATCTTTGAAATAAATAACACACACACACACACACACACACACACACACACACACACTGTAGCGTTCACTTACAAGAACATCAGCTTAAGGAACATCCCTTTTATGAGAATTATCAATCCCATGTACAGATTTTTTTTGCAGCACATTCCTACGGACATAAAGCCCATGTATAGTCACTATTAGCCAGGTTAAAAGAACAAATTTTCTGGCAGCTGGCAGCTAAGTTCACTGAGAGCACTGATACACCTTACCGGCTGCTGGGCTCTGGCAATTAATATCTACTCAGGTAGTGAGCAAGGTGCTAATGGGTACATATTCAGTGCATTCCTTCATGAATGGAGGCTGTTAAAAGTGACTGTCTGCCTGTTGCTTCAATTCTGACTCCCTTCCCCAGCCATGGAGAAACAAACTCTAAACAAAATCAAACAGAGGACCACACTGACTCAGGCCCAGAAGCACGCAATTACTGAGTGCCTCAGCAATCCGACTGTAAAAAGAAGTGTCTAAAGTGTTTTTATATACAGGTTTCTGTAATGGAATGACTGTTAAAGAAACAGTATTCCATTACCTCCCTTGTGTGTAAAACGCATCTGCTCCATTTCCTTGGTGAACTTTCGCCCAAACCGCATTCTCAGCTTTTCGTGGTTCATCCCGTTGTGTTCCATTTTGTCCGGCTGTGTAAAGCAGCCATTCCGAAGCAGTGCAGAAACAGCTATAGAGCAGTAAGCTCTGTGGGGGTGGCGAAACACAAATGGAGGCGGGAGTTGCCGGAAAACTTGCAGAATGTAAAGGAAGCCTAGGAACGCAACACAGTACAATGGCGCCACAGGTAATGCTCATTCCGTCTTAAAAACCTGTGTGTAAAAGCACCTATAGTGAGGGAGTTTGATGTAAATATCTGCACAATCTCTAAAATCCTCAGCAACAAGGTGCAACTAATGGTAGATTCTGGGTGAGGTATGAACTGTAAAACAAAATGAAAATGCACAGGGAAGGATGAGCTGGTGGAAAACACTGTGGTTTATGCATGCATGCAGACACTCCAATCAGCGGTCCCGTTCTTTTGGCTAAGGCACAGCAATTAGCCAATGGTATGGGGGTAAACTTCATGGCTACAAATGGATGGTTGTACCAGTGGAAAGCCTGACATGGCACAGAGTTTAAGACATGCCATGGCAAGAAGCAGGATGCAGAATGATAGGCATTGTGTCATGGAAGAAGACTGACCTCCTGCTAATTTTAAATGATTTTCATCAGTATGAGATTATTAATACAGGTGAAACAGGCATTTATTTCCATGCTGTTCCTGGTGGCACTCTCGCTTTCAGCAGTGACCCTGCTGCTGGTTGGTAAAAGAGCAAAGAGTGCATTTCATCCCATGTCTGCTAATGTGAATGGGCCAGAAAAATTACCCCTCATGCTCACTGGCGTATTGATGAAACCGCCGTGTTACTCTGGCGTATCCGTTGAGTCCCTGCCTGTGCAGTATGAGACAAACTCCAACTCCAGGATGACCGGGCAGATCTTTACAGATTGGGTGACACGTCTAAATACTAAAATGGAAAGAAAAAGATGAAACATATGCCTAATTCTTGACAACTGCAGCACCCACCCTAGTCTGTCTCTCAGCCACTTCCAATTAGTGTTTCCTCCCCCAAACAGAATAGCACTAATCCAACTGATAGACCAAAGGATGAGTAGAAATGTGGAATAACAATACCCAAAGAAAATCACTGAAAAACTGTTGGATGCTATAGATGGTGAGAGGGCACCAGGGCAACTGATGTCACCCGTGAACTTATAAGCTCAAATGGGCAGACTGGGTGGGCCATAGGCCCTTATCTGCCGACACTGTCTATGTATCTATGTATCTATGTATCTATGAAATAATCATCCTAGACTGTGTGCAAATATTGGATGCCGCCATGAGGATGATGAAACAAGAGACAATAAAAAATTTGTTTCAAAGGCAGGGTTTACAACTGAAGCTGTACCTGCACAGGAGGCTAATGGGGAGACTGTGGATGCACCAGGGCTCACTCCAGAAGAATTTGCCACGTATGTGGGTATAGATGATGAGGTGGCGCCATCAGGCACAATCACACAAGAGGAACTAACCTGGGACATCCTTAACTACTGAAGAAGAGCAGACAGATGATGAGAATCACCTACCTGCGAACACAAATGCTGAAAAAATAACAGATATGCCAGCTCTCAGTGACAAAGGAATGTTTGATAAAAAAAAGGCACTATATACTGAGTAAGGAGTCAGCAGGTCATGGTACATTTTATGCACTTGCTTCTTACACTGATGAACTGGATCTGAAGCACTCAAAGCAGCTAAAGGCCACCAATGATTTGAAGAAATAAAGGGAGCCGAGTCCTTTTTAATATTTTAATATTTTTAATAGCTGTTAAAATCTGAAATCTTTTACCATACTTTTCTGTAAGTGAGGAATACAGACTCAATTCACTATACTACGAGTGATTTATCAACTACATTAGCATCACCTTGTGGTCATGTCAGAAAATTGACATAAGAACAGTCCACATGTAAGAACGTTGTTTGTGGCAAATAGGGTTTTCTTACAAGGGGCTCCACTGGGTGTGTGTATATATTATATATATATATATATATATATATATATCTACACACAACAGCAATTGGGGTAAAAATGATGAGATAAAAAAAGACAGCTAGTAACAGTGGAAGGAGACAGACAGAGGGCTACGGTACCCAATCAGGGTGCTGAAGCACAAACAGACATGATAGACCAACAGGCCTACTCTGCTGGCATGTAGTATGTTAGTATGTTAGTGACATCAAAATATATACTTTTAAAGTTACTGTCATCACAGTGGAATACTGAACCAATTAGAGAGCAGCTTCTATTTATTTATTTAGTTTTTGTTAACCGGGTAGGTGCACTAGCCATAAAATGACTATTTTCAGGCTCAACTCGGGTCTACAATGCTAATGACTTCACAATGCCTAGTGCAGCACTGAACCAAGCTGTTAACATCAAAGAGAAGCAGCAAAATAATCAAACTGCAGATTAAACAGCTGTAACTTATAAACTGCTGTTGTATATATCAAATATGGATATATGTGATAACGGCGAAAGCCTAAAGGTGATCGGCGTTATCAAGCTGTTATCAAGAAGTCAAAGTACTGAAATTTTTGGGGGGCACGCTAACACCCTGGTACACAGCACTATGGCGCCGGGGACTTACATATTTACTGTTTTCTGTGGGGCTGTACCCCTGCACCCGCCACCAAAGGATTCTCAACCCAGGGGGGTGTATGTTGGGGTGAAAATGGAAAAAATAAAAGGCTCGGCAGGGCACAACAAAAACGCAGACCAAGCACCCTGCCAACCAGTGCCTGCAACCAACCCCACCACACGGGGTTGGCTCTGCAACCACCACGCACAACCCTCACATCCCCTCCCGCCTCACTGTGCATGCTCACCCCCTAAAGCATGTACATATAGCGACATCCTGTCACTATATTCGCTGACCCCCAATCTGGCCGCCTTACCCTACCCCTACAGCGATGCGCTGGGTAATGGGTCACCATTGTTGTCAGTGCCCTTTCCCCAGCACCCTAATCACCCATCAAATATACATTAGCCTGACTCAAACTAGACAATTCATCATCACTTATGAGTGGGCAGGACTTTCATAATTCACTCAAGACTCTGCCACTTGTGAGTTATTGTCTTTCCCCCTCACTCTTGAAGATAAATTGCTTATTTTGAGTCACCCCATTGTACATCTATGATTTATACAACAGGTGTGAGTTAAACTGCTTAGCATATCACTACTATCTCACTGCCTACTGAGAAGACAGTAGTGCTATCTTTCAAGTTGAAAGGTCACAATGAAACAATGGAATACTGAACCAATCAGAAGCAGCCTTAACAATGCAGATGACAGGACAATAGCCATGTGCAGTACTGCAGCCAGCAGATGTGAGATGCTTTGAGGGGCACAGTGTCAATCTTGTACTTATTTTTCCGTTTTTAACTTATCATTTGTATCACAAAACCTCCTAAACACCAGTTGTACAAATCGATTATGACATGGGTGAGAGTGAGATAGTAAAAATACTTTCACTTGCTATACTTCGCAACTCATGAGGTCAGGAGGTCAACTATAGCTCATGAAGATATATGTATAGCTCTTGAAGATATTTCTACTATCTTACGCTCACCCATGTCATATCTATCTCCTGTATCTATCTTTCTAGTTATCCATCTATCTATCTAGGATAGGCTACCCCCCTACTGGAAATATCGCCAATATTTTTGCTTGAGTGCTGAGTGACCCAATGACATCACAAGTGGCAAAGATACGAGTGATGTCCGGGTCAGTCAGCATGAGAACAAAAAATTATCGGTGATATTTCCAGTGGGGGGTAGCACATTCCATTCATGCCATACCTCCCCTCAGTGTTTTGTTTTTGATTTTGGCAGCTCTTTATTTTCTTTTTCAGGATTTTTTGTTTCAGGATGACTGAGCATGATTTTCGGATGGTTGAGTGGTTCTGAGTGTTTTAGATGCACACAATGCTTGTCTGTGGCTGTGCATCATCACGCATTGAGAGTTTTGGCAGCGATCAGGCCCAGAGGAGGAAGCAGTGGTTGTTTTCAGAGAGGCTGGGGAGGGAGTGCTTGTTGTCAGCATGCAGCATGGAGGACTGCAGGTTGGAGACAAAAGGTGTGTTTGTTGGGTGTGGGGAGAGAGGTAAGGAGACAGAATACGGTTGGGTGTTGCTGTGGGAGGCAGGGGAACAGTACTAGTGTTAAAAAGGGTTTTTTGCTCAGTCTGAATTTTATTTCATGGTAATTGTGACTATTTGTCATTGGGGAAGAAAGTGAAAGTGCTTGTTTGGGTGCCACAAGGAAATGAAAGTGCAAGCGGGATCTGGCATAAAAGCAAGCAGCTGCATACTTGATTGTGCTGCTGTTGCTGCTAGCTCCAGTCAATGGGGACCTACTATAAGCATATTTGGACACAGAGTGAGAATATTTCCGATATTCACACTCTAGGTCCCTAGAAAGCAAAAATATTGTTGATATTTGGCCAGAGGTATGGCATATATATAAAATATTTTTTTGGAAAAAACTATGTTAATGCAGACATTATGGTTGTAGAACGCAAAGCGCACAAAGAAGGGAAATGCAAAACATTAGGGATTTGGGTCTCTGGAGTATTGGTGAATCAGTGGTGGGGTCTTACTTGGCGTTGTCAACCTTAATGCCACCTTCCCTCCAGCCCATAGCCTCCTGTCTGAAGCACAAGATACAGTCCCAGCCTTGTGCCTCAGTGATACAGTATGGCCAACATAATCTGTCGGAGCTTTCTTCATGCAAGGCGCTTAGGGCCCTGCATGAAGACATCACATTTGATCTCATCTGATCATGGGAGGAGGTTGGCAATAGGGTTGACAACCCCAAGTAAGACCCCACCACTGATTCCCCAATACTCTGGAAACCCAAATCATACAGAATAATACATACAATACAGCAATATTTAGGTATATCAGGTACCTACTGGTTACTTGGGGTCCAGAAGACCCTACTTTACCCAATCAAAAAGAAATCCAAGCATATATTTAACCAAGGAGTCCTTAAAAGTTAGTCAGACATGTACCAAGCACCTTCCAACATACATAGTATTTTTTTTTACTGTAACCAATAACATCACTTCGACAAATCACCCAAAATCATCAACTTGCTAAAACAGAGTCTCTTTCCAAAATTGTCTTAACTTAGTCCAAAAAGCCTTGGCATATGGGCAGTCAAACTGAAAGTGTTGTTGCATCTCTGGTATACCTGGTATGTGATTCGAGGACAGTCTGTTTCCTCCTTTTATGCTTCAGGGAGCCTCTAACTGCCATTCACCCATGAATTCCCAACCGGGTAAAATCCCACATCTACTGCAGGATTCATTTATTCACCAGCTGACTGACTGCCACTTTCTCACTCCCTCCCAAATAAAACTTAAATTATAAAGGAGGAGAAAAGCAGGCTGCCAACATGTGCACATACATTTGTTTTCTAGTACCACAATTCACTGCCTCAGGCAACAATTTCTATTGCTTTATTTTAACTAAAGTGTAAATATAATGTGGCATAACATGTACAGTATATACCCTTTAAACAGGCTCACCAACCACCCACTGCAGAATTCCATAAACCATGGAAAAAGCCAATCTTCTATCAGCGGGGTCCAGTGTTTCACTGTGCCTCTTAGGACCGGGGTGCCATTATAATATAAAAACATGGTTATAGAGAAGACGACTGGGTTTACCATCTTGACCCCACCATCTTTGATACCCCTATAAGTGATATTCCCCTTAACAGGGTTGAGCCTTCTTCCTCATGTTCCTGGCAGAAAAGGCTATATAGCGTTGTTTCTAACTCCAATGGAGGTACACTGAGCTAACATAAAAGAAAACGTGAAAGCACAAGGGTACGTATCAAGAAGACTCTCTTTTGTTTGAGAGTGGCCTATTTTTCCATAGGAGTAACTTAGCTCCAGCTTTTTTAATGCATTCTTACCAGTTCTCTAATGCTGGATTTTCACAGCCAAACTTGATTCCCAGGATTTATTTTTGCCATACAGGTTTTTATCCTCCTATGTCCAAGGGGCAGCTACCCAGCCTTGTCCCTGCTTCTCTGAGCTGGCTCCCTGCCTCTCCTGGGACCCATCTTTGGTCTGGCTACACCCACAACTCTGCCACTCGTGGCGGGGCCAGAGGTAGGAGGGCTCCCCCTCCCCTTACTATAATGCAGTGCTGACCAGGGTGAGCTTCCTGGGTGGCAGTGCAGACTCAGGGATGAACAGGCAAAGGTTCATGAAGCCCCTGACATCCTTTTCCCTGGTCTTCTCCCTGCTCCTTGCTGTAGGGCATCAGCTTCACGTATGGAAGTGCGCACACATTTGACATACATCTAATACCATTCTGCTCTTGTCACCAGCATTGTACTGCCACCAGGTGTCCATCTGGTACAAAGCACCACTGGAGATCGACAGTGAATTTGCCAACCTCCAATACAGCAATGGCACAATACTGACACCGGTATTGTGCCATTCAAAAATGAAGTGTTTTTTATGAGGGGCTACACCCCGCACCCCCAAGATTTCTATATAATCAACTCCAAAGTCGGAGTTGTTCCGGGGAGGGACAGAAAACCAGGAGAAAAGCATCACCCGAATACAGACCAATATAGTGACTGTCGCTGTAATGGTCTATTTTCGGCTTTAGCTGTCAGGGTGTCATGCTGGAGGGGGCAACCACATCTGGTGGCAGTCTAAGGCCAGACTAACATGACACCCCACCCCGGAAGAAGAGAGCAGTCCACCAGATGCTCAATTGCTTCCCACCCCAGCAACCTGAGTCCATTCCTGAACCTGGGTTGCTGGTGTGGCTGGAGGAAAGGCACTAGTGCACAGCCCTCCATGCCACCAGCCTGATTTCCAGGCTCTTTAGAGGTGATTTCCTGACATGTACCCCAGCAGTCTGTATATTACTGTCACAGAAGTCATCACTTCCAATAGGTATACAAAGACTTTTGTAATAATTAATCTTTGCACCAGCTACTCTTGTGAACCTGTCCAAAATATAATATGCAAGCATGCCAGATCCTTGATCCTTCAGAATGATCAAACAATCATCTGCATACAGTAAGTTATACAGTAGTTTTCAGTTCAGGGGTATCAGTCGCTAGCTGGATACCTTGTATTTCGAGGTTCTGTTGAACAATCCTGATAAGTGGGTCAAAGGAAAAGATTACAGCAGGGAGCTGAAAGGGCACCCCTGCCTGCACTGGTGGTCCTACTCTGGAATTTACTTAGGGGTACAGTGCATGCCATTTATAACAGACCACTATATGTGAGGCTCATTTGTCCATTATAAGTAGCTATCAGGTCTAGCCTAAAGCACATTTAAATATATTCTGAGGAGCCTGAGACACTGGAGTTCTCCATGACTTAGCTCCCATCCCCCTGACTCATGCTCATTAACTCTCTGGCACTGAAAATCATTATTGGTGCTGAAATCCCTCTCTCCTTAAAACATAACACTGCACACTCAACAAGTTATAGATTCTGCTCCTCAGTTGCCTTGTTCTCCTACGTTATTGCACAGGGGATCAGTTCACTTTCCTAATCAGTAGATTGAAATGATGAGTGGTAAGTGAATGACTTATCGGCACTGACATCCCTCTCTCCTTAAAAATAAAAACTGCTGTTTTCCTGCTCCGTTCTCCTGTGGTATTGCACAGGCAGTTGGTTTACTTTTCTAATCAGCATACTAAAATTGTGAGTGATGAGTAAATGACTTATCGGCACTGAAATCCCTCTCTCATTAAAAATAAAAACTGTTCTTTATCTGCTCCATTCTCCTGTTGTAAGAAAACAGTTGGGGGGGAGGTCTGAGAAGAAGAGTCTAAAGTAAACAGATCAGGAAAGCGAGCTGGGCAGATAGCTAACCAGAGCTAGTTGCAATGCTATGCTCAGCACATTGATCAAGTGACAAAGGGATTAGCGGTTGCTCCAGTACTTAACAGGTCCCTGTCACATCTGTCATCATTCCTGAATTGCTGTGTGCAGGCATTTCTGGTGGCTGTTACAAATGGCAGGCCAGGTTCATTAAAACAGCCATGATTAACATGGACTACATTAGGAAATGGCTTTTGGTTTTGCATTTTTGTCCATAATATATGCAGCTGTCTGCACTAACCATGGACGTTACAAGCGGTGCATATCGTACATCACCACTTCCCAATATAACAGAGCTATCCCCGTGTCTGTATAGTAGCAAGGACTATTGGAGCTATCAGGGCCAATCTATCGGCTAAGATTTTAGACATAATTTTCTGATCAGCATTGAGCAGACAAAGGGGTCTCCACTTTTTAATATCTGTCTTATTCCCAGATTTTAAGATAAAAATCAGTAATGCTGTAGTCCTAGAAGTTGGTAATGTACAGTACCTGAAATTCAAGGTGTGTTACATAATACCTGCATAACCAGTTCCAGAGACATAATAATTATGATAACAGATGTGATAAGGACCTGTTGATTATTGGAGCAAGTCATTTAACCTCCCCAGTGTTCCTGAGTTACCCCTGGAAACAGGCACCTGTGTCTAGTGGGTTTTACCTGGTTATCAAAGAATAAAATAAAATAAAAAAATAGAAGAGTGAAACTCAGCTGGATATCCATCAGTGCCTTGGGCTGTATTATTTCCCAGGCTTTTGATAGCCTGCTCAACTTCTATAAACTGAATCGGTTGTACCAGTCGTAAGCATACCTAATTTAGGATATTCGGACTATCCAGTAGGGATAACTTGGAAGAATCCCCCTGTGTGTTTACTGGTGTTCTGAAGGTGTTACTAGCATGTTCATGGACTATAACCACAACATCTTTCAAAGAGGTTATAATTTGATCATTACCTGTTCTAGCAAAACCTGATATCACCCAGTTCTGTTCCCACTCTTAGTATCCTGAAAATTTGTTTAAATGCTGTGAACAGCATTGTGTTCCAAATTTGAGTTCCTGCTCCAGTGAAGTCTCCCTTTCATACTGAATGGATTTTATTTTTTTTCTTAATTAAACTGATTTATCTAGTCAGATCAGTGCTAGTTAGATGCATTCTGGTTATTTATGTAGCTGAGAAATGACATTTTAATAATGTATATACTGTACTTCTCTGTATGCTTATGATTCCCAACCTTCGTAAACAAATATTTAAATCTTGTGTTGAGTCCTCCTACCACTGTCGTATATCTTCATATGCCAACAAAAATGTTCTTCTATCCTTAAAACATTCCACCCATTGAGATTTAATGTTTTCCTGCTCTAATAATGCAGTATTCAATCATAAGAGGTTCGATTTGGGCTTTGGACCAGCATGACAACAACACAGTACTGGCAGATGGTCCAAGGTTATTATTGCAATAGTCCTTGCTCTAGTAACCTTAATAGCGTCTGGTAAAAAATATTTTCGGTAGCCAGCCTTCTTTTTGTGAAGGTGACATTATTCACATTCACATATACGTTTGTAAAGGTGTCATGTAGACCTGTAGTTTTAAACCTGTTATTTTAATAAACTGAATCACAGTGCATCTTGTGAGTTTTGTCTCCCTTATCTGTTAGTGAAAGGACACAATTAAAGTCTTCCACCCCAAGACTGCTTATCTACTGGTGTTCAGATAAGACTGAATTTCCTGTGAGAGGCCAACTCTAGCTGCCTTTATCTGGGGGGCATACACATTGATAAGACAGAAACTTTATACCCCACCGCCACTCCACATCCAACATTAATGTTCTTCCTGGCTCAATTTCAACCAGTTTGTGTATCTTAAATGCAGATCCTCGAAAGAGGATTCCACCACTGTCACATCTCTAGGCTCTGGGCCCAAAAGGATGGTCCATGCATCCACAGCCTTTTTGCTGTGGATACTTCAAACAGGATTTTTAAGCAGGTATCCTGCAGGGACTCAAGCAATGGGACAGCAGACAAACCTTTCTTATATGTTTTATACTGTTCAAATTTCAAGTGACTGAGGACACTATACAGCCAATATACATTTTTTAAATCAAGAAGAGTGGTCATTACTGCATTTCTAGTTTGTGCTCTAGTTCTCAGGTGGCTTTTCTTATCTGCCAGTGTTTCTGATAAAGAGTCATATCAATCTGAGGAGTGGTTTCTTATGGAAGAAGAAACTGAAGATGCCCATGAGTCACCTTTTGCTTCGTCCTCTTCTGTGCCTCCCAATTGTCTATTTGGGGCTAAAACAGCATATTAATGTGCCACAGAAGTCTCAGTGGATTTTGTAGATTTGAAGTTAGCCTTTATATATCTTCCCCTTTTCCTTGAAGAAACTACTTCCATATCTGTCTTGGAGGGGTGGGCAGTATGACTGGCCGAATAGGCATTTGCTCTGTGCTAGTAGCAGTTGAGGAGCTGCTTTTTGACCTGAACTCCTAGATAAGTCATTTATTTTGGGGACTCCTACCACATATGCTCGCTCTGGAGGATCTGCAACCACGGACTCAATGATCTTGTCAGACTGGGCAGGAGAGTCAACCGAGTCCTCATCCTGCTGGACTTCCTGAGCCTCCAAGTTTTATCATGGCGCGTTATTTCAGCTAGTGTTTGAGCTGAGGCCTTAGCTCAGCCCTTTGCATGACCTTTAACAATTAACTCCCCCTTATTCAGACCATCAGACCTGTTGTGTGAGGCCCAGGGCACTACTTATTTGAGTACCTATGTTCCTCACACATAGTGCAATTGAAGGTATTTGGGGATCTAAAGCTTATGTACCCATATTCCAAACACAGACTATATCCCGCTGCATCACAGGCCATGCATAAGTGGTTACTGGTTCCACACTTGTGGCAAGTAAGGAGCTGTCCCAGGTAGAAGCACTTACTGCTGTCTCTTCCCAGGAAAAAAAATACCCAGGAGAGGACAGATACCAGTGCTTGCTTGTCTCAGTTTTACCCTAAACATCCATCCCCCTATCCACACCTGTTCATTATCAATGAGTGGACTTGGCTGGTCTAGGACCTCACATCTCTGATGAAGCTAAAAGGCAATAGCTAAATTTTACACTTTTATTTTGGGTCAGTATAGCAATAGTCCTGACTACAGGTTTGGACAGGGGGGTTGCAGTAAATGGGGACCAAAGGCTGAATTCTTTAGCTTGTCATATTTAATCCAAAATCATTCTAGGGATTTCAATGCTTTAAAACTAATGTCAGATGTGATTTCTCCAGACACACAAATTATTGTACACAATTCTGCAGCAAAGAAACTCATAGTCTCTTGTAATAAATTATGAATTGCATGTCCCCATATATATGCATAATTACTTAGTATTTATCTAAAAGCTGACTACCTCGAAGTACCTCAAGGTACCACTGAGACATTCAAGTTACAATTTGCATTGACTGTAATGTGATTCTGCCTCATTATACCCAGGTATACCTCAGTACTGATCAACTTTTGTATGACTACCACGTACTGTACATATATCTGGAGGTAGGTCTAACCCACCTCTGTATTTCAGTCTAATAGGGTCGCATCACTGAACTGGCTGACGCTGGACTGCAAAGAGGTCAGCCATTCTAAATTCTCTCCTTGGTTCATCATGGCACTGCTCATTCTGGTTCTCAGTGTCTGATTCAAAATGATCTGAATCCGTATTTTCAGGCTTCCTGAAGGGACCTTTCCTCTTCCTCTTGTTGCCTTTCCCTCTCTGGACCTAGTGCGGAGCTGGGGCTGGGAGTCTTTATTCAGCAAGGCAGAAGGCCGTAACTGAGAGTTTAGGGGTGTCTCTTAGTTCTGACCCTCCATCTGGAACAGTGTTAATTTTTATAGAAACATAGACTTTGACGGCAGATAAGGACCGCTTGGCCCACCAAGTCTGCCCATTTCCCTACCTATTGGATAAGCTGCAGATCCTAGTTAACCAACAGCCTACTTCTTTCTACTCCCCCACCAGAATTGCCCTATATCTATCACATGCATTCTTGAATTCTCCACTGTTTTTGACCCCAAACCTCATCAGGAAGGCCATTCCACGCGTCCACCACCCTCTCTGTGAAAAAAATACTTCCTCATATTGCCTATGAGCCGTCCCCCTGCTATCTTCAAATTGTGCCCCCTTGTTATTGCACATCTCTTTTTCTGAAAGATGCTATCATCCTGGACTTTGTTGATTCCCTTGAGGTACTTGAATGTTTCTATTATGTCCCCCCCCTTTCCTCGAGGGTATACATATTAAGCTCCTTTAGTCTCTCTTCGTATGGCTTCTGGTGCAGATCCTGCACCATTTTAGCTGCCCGCCTCTGGACTGCCTCCATCCTGTCCATGTCCTTGCGGAGATGGCGTCTCCAGAACTGCATGCAGTACTCAAGATGGGGTCTCACCAACTGCCAGTACAAAGGGATAACAACTTCCTGTTTTCTACTGGTGATGCCTCTCCCTATACATCCCAGTATCCCCCCAGCCTTCTTTACTGCCTTCTCACATTGCTTGCCTACCTTGCGTCATCTGATATGACTACCCCAGGTCCCTTTCCATTTTAGTTGTTGCTAGTACCTCCCCCCCACACTGTGTACTGTTCCCATAGATTTTGTTTCCCAGGTGCATTACTATGCATAATGCTACTTCCAGCCCCCCGGTTCCACTTCAAGGAAGTTAATCTTATTATCATCCACCGCACTGCGTGTAGGTTCAGAACAGTATGACTTGCCAGAGACAGGGAGTATTAGAACACTTCCCCCTTTGCAGAAACATAATTTAATACCCCCGTGTTTGTTACAGATGCCTCATCTTGAGGTTGAAGAGAAAAGTGCTCCATGTTTCCAGGAAGCCACGCTACCTTAGCTGGTGCTCTCACATATAAAACGGGTAAGGAAATCCCTGTGTCCTGACTGGCTGAGACTTGGTTCTAGCCATGGTAGTAAGTGAGTACCACCAATGGCTAAAACAAGTCCCTGCCAACCAGGGCAACTCACAGAATTCATAAGCCACATATTTCCTAATTTCTATCACAAACACGGCTGCAGCCTTTACTCATATATATAGTATACAAAACTTCAATTAGGCTCTAAAATAAAATCCATGAAATTAAATAAAATAAGTAAATAATTTAATGTTATTTACACTGATGAGCCCCCCTTACACACATTAAAATAAAATCAAGTACTATTCAAAGTTTTCATTGCTGGTGTTTCTTTGATGACCAAGAAAAATCCCCCTCCTATTCCTACCACTTTGCCAGAGAACTCCCTGCTTCTTACCTGGCAACAGATAAAATTGACGTTCTGGCTCCACTTCAGGCCTGTGAGTGTGCATTTGTTTGTATTCCAGTTGAACCCTGAAGAACTCTGAATTCATGTATTCCACTTTACCATTCTGTGTGTGTGTGTGTGTATGTGTGTGTGTGTGTGTGGAGGGGGCAGCATTCTACTACTGGAATAATGCAGAGCTTTGAATTCTTCTATTCCATGTTAAACATCACACAATATATTGAGTGCGAAGAAAGACAGTTGATATGACAGTTGAAAAACATCTGTGGAAGGATTTTTTTTACATTATTTAGCAACATTTTAAAAAAATTGTTGTGACTTCAAAAACTTTTTAATGTTCTTTTTTAAATGTTGTCTATGGGCCCATTTTATTTTATTTATTTATTGAAATGTTTCACCAGGAAGGCACACTGAGCAACAAGTTGCTCATCTCCCGGTGCAACCTGGGAGGTAGGGATTTTATATAAGCAATAAGACATGGCTGGATGTTGGTAGTACTGAGATACCTGCACATCCAGATGCTGAAAGCACTTGGCCTGTGGTCTTGTGCCTCACTACGCCTCTGGATGTGTGGGTATTTCAGTACTACCAACACCAAGCAATGTCTTATTGCTTACTCATCCAACTGCCATAAATGCCAATTCTGTTTACCAGGGTTTTTCCAGTTCTTTGTTCTTTTGCTGCGGGGTGGGGGGTTGAAAGCACACTGTCTGTGTTTTAGGCCAAGCCAGCAGCTCCCTCTCACCATTCTGGACATACTCAGTGCTCTATAAAGTAATGTAGACACCTCTAAGTCCTCTTGTTGAAGATGCCGCCACGATGCACACACAAGGAGAGAGCAGAATCGGGGGGCGGGGGCAGTCTTTTTCAGTGTTTGTCTTGGTGACAGCTCTCGCCATTTGGGTAACCATTTCAGTGTCCTGTGCAGTCTCAGCATAATTTTTTCTCTCCTGCCCCAGTTTCTTCTTCTTCTGTTAGAACATTTACAGCACTCTTGGGCTGCAAATGAGCTAGGATCTCATGGACAGCTCCACTAACAAGCATCTCTTTTCATGTTGCTTTGCCAGAGGAGGCTGCAGATGCCAGCTGCTCTGGCCTGCCAGTTCTGGATGTATACATAACTTCATCTTTCTGGTTGTGCAGTATAGAAGCAGTCAGTCAGTCTTTCTCTTTGGCTTGAAACGTAGCCTCTTTCCCTGCTAGTAAACTTACTAAGTGTTGCCTGCATTCTTCCATAGCTTATTTTAGCTTTTCTTCTTCTTCTTCTTCTTCTTCCAAGAATTTTAGTTTGTGTAGGAATTCTTGCTCAGCAGCCAAAACTGACTTTGCTATCTCCACCTCATCTGTCTCCATTTCCACCATATTAACAACAGAAACAGGTTCAAAAGTGACTAAAGCCTCTTGTGAAAAGGCTGTAGGGGGAGAAGGTCAGCTCCTCTACTCCTCCTGCATCCTCTCCTCCACCTTTCCAGTCAGCCATCTTGGCAGTCTCCCAGAGGGTCTCTCTACTAGAAAGTCAGGGAACTTCCCCAGTGTCATAGCTAACATTCCTCTGTCAATAAAACCGGTCCATGACCCCCCAACCTGGAAACATTTTAGCATAGCTTAGTGTGCCTTTTCTGGTCAAGAATTACAAATAAATAAAACACATTCTGTTGCCAAATTAATGAGTGTCATAATCTCCATACAGAACTAGAATGGTCATCTTCTTTATATAATAAAAAGCTTAGTCATTCTTTTCTGAAATATTTAACCATTTAGTCCAAGCACAGAAAGATCATCCTGAGGAAAATGATCTTACAACAAGACTAGAAAAGACCTCTCCTTCATAAAGTGACTAAGACTGAATGTTTAACTCTGTTTTTAATGAGATCATCTTGCGATTTCCTCAGACAACACTAGAAAAGGCCTCTGCTTCACAGATAAATCCAGATAATAAATCCAGATGGATAGTTTAAGCACCCTGTTCTGAAAACAGAGAACATCTGGTGAAAAAATTAGCCCAAAACAGGACTGTGAATTGTGTGACCTGAAGATTTATAAGACCTTTTAGGCACAATGCACTCCTTAACACTTGGAAAGCCATCATCCCCATCCTCCTTATTGTAACCAACCAAACAGGCAGGAAGGGAGTCCTGACTAGTGCATTTTTTGATATGCCATGTACCCTTAAAGAGTCTAAACACTCTCATTCACAGATGTAACACAAAATAACTCCAACAGGCAGTGTACCTGTATATGGGTTTGAATAAAGACATTTTGTTTATATGTTAACCCTTAAAGTGTCACTGCACCAAGTACACATCCATCCCTGACTCTCAACCTTTCACTACCCAAAACTGAAACACTCCCTTGATATGTGGGACACATCATCGGAGCTTCAAGATAGAAGCTCAGAACATCGTAGAAATGTGTGCTTTAATGATGTTCACAAAGTCTGCAGTTCATTGAACAACACTTTTTCACATTCAGTACTTCTGTATGCATTTTTGATATACTATCTTGCAGTAGAATGTGAGGCAACACCATTTCACTGTGGAACAGAGGACTTCTGCTAGGTAAAATAAAGGACTGACCCTCCTAATGGGGGACAATGAGGGGAATCCATCCATCTACCTGCAAGGGAATGTTGACAACATTTTCAGTGCTGAAGAAGAGGGTAAACGACAACATTGTGGTTCAGAGTTTCTTATTTGATTTTTTTCTGCCTTAACAGGAATCAAAGCGCTTTGTTCAGTGGCAATCTTCGATATGAAAATATTCCCCTGATTGACCGACATTCTCCGCCCCCTTCGGTGAGTCCTCTTTTTCCATTTTCTAGTATCTGTTTATCTTCCTCTCTCTCAGATGTCTCCACTTTCCAGTGGTGACCCCAGCCCCAGCACCCACCCTACCCAAGACTTCCTCTCAATCCTCTTGAACTCCCACGGCGGTGAGTGCTTGTGGTGCAGAGCTGTCGGGGCACAGACGCTTATTTATTTTTTATTTTTTATTTATTGAAATGTTTCACCAGGAAGGCACGCTTAGCAACAAGTTGCTCATCTCCTGTTGCGACCTGCGGGGTAGGGGAACATGAGCATAGTACACAGAGATTTGGTACACAATATAGATATACAATTTGATTACATTCAATAAAGTGAGCAAACATCATCCACCACGTGAGCTGTTTTCCTGTTCACAGCTTTCCCCGGACCAGCATACCTGCAGTGATGTGCACACCTGTGTGAAGACGCAGTGACATTTCTGCGTCTGTATTTGCTCATCTAGTTCACTGACTCTCCTCACCCAGCTTCCACTAGGTGGCAGGAAGCAATGGTACATACCTCCACAAAGCAGGAGAGCCATCCTGGGATGGCAGGACGCTCAATCCTCCTTACCCTGGCCAGCCTCTGAATGACCCCAGTTCATTCCCAAACCTGGCCAACCCCCCGACAGCTTTTCCTGAAAATGATCTTGAGCGAGTAGTGGAAATTCCAGGAGCTCACTCACTCCTGGTTGCTAACCCTGCTTATCCTCTTTCCCAGGGTGTCATATAAGTTGTTTAATTAGAAATTACAATTTAATATTTCAAAATCTGGAAGAATTGCAAGTTTTATGGGAGTGAAAATGGTTTTTAGTTTAATTCCTAATTTTAATATGGAAAATGGAAGTAAAAATGTTCCACTTGGACAATATTGGAAGTGTTAGCAGAATTACTATAAACATAACATACTTTCAGGGTTGACCGAGTGGCATGGTGGCAGTCCATTGCACCGCCAACAAGGAGACTGAGGTTCACGTGCATGACTTTACATCTTGTGGAGGGTCCTGCTGGAGGCTAAAGGCATGGGATAGGTGAGGTGCTTGGCAGCACAGACCACTCAAAATGTGTGCATTCCCTGGCAGCCAACTAGAGAGCCTCACTAGAATAGATCATGCAAGCAGGTGCTCACCCGCAATCTCTGCCAGAGGACAGGTTTAGCTGAAGCAACCCCCATCATTTGTGAGGGGGACAATGACAAAAAGGAGGGGGAATAACTGAAAAATAAATACTGCACATTTCATTGCCGCATCCACTTCTGATAATAGTAGCCAAAATGGCCTTCGGACTATTGACCGCCTTGCCTGACACAGATTAGGTCTGTAAACCCAGCGATGCTACAAAAGGTTCTGTCTTGTTTTGGGAACTACAAGTCACAATTTGGACATTGTTCCAATTTTTTTGGAAGCCATCATACTGCCTAGGTTTGGAATCTTGGAAATACAAACCCTCAAAAGACCAATGTTTGAAATTTAAAATAACATATTCTAACAAAAATATGCTTTTCTTCAGAAAAATGAATGTTTGTGACTTCCAGGTTTGAAAATCAGGATGTCACCAAACTTTCCCACTTTCTGGATTCACAAAATGCTAATGTGATCCAAGTTGGCAACATTCAATAATGTTATCATCTGATGAGTACAATGGTGCTCAGTGTCAGGTTCCTTCTTGTCTAGGCATATCAATCAGCACCCTTGGATATGAACTGGCAAGAATGGACAGAACCATCACTGCTAATTGCTTAATTGCTGTGAGTTTCTAATAATTATGTCTAGTTATCACTCAGGACATCATTGCAGTACTGCTGCAACATGACTAAGCAAGAACGCACCTTATACTAAGCACCACTGTAGCTGATGGCCTATGTGTAATGAGCTGTAATGAGTTTCCTTAGAGGGGTATGTTTAAACAATAGTGTTCTCAAATACACTTGCATTTTGTAACTGAATTCCTTTGTTTTTGTCTCCTCCCCTCCCCCCCCATATACCTGCTCTGTATTGGAATGGACTGGATCAAATGGGATTCTGTGAATAGTACTCCCCCAGTATGAGGACATCTTACATCGGAGCCAACCAGAATGACAGTTTAACTCAATGTAGGACAGAGTTCTTATCCTAAAAATGAACAAGACAGATAGAGCCATTAACTCTTGACTTCACTTGGAAGGGACAGCCTAAATGTGTACAGAATTTAGATAGCTGCACCTGTCCCAAAACTAACTAAACAGACAGACAGGCAACTAGACTAACATGAAAGGAAATAAGGGAATCCTAGGTATCTGCAGTCAATAATGACAGATGGAAGGACACATGCATTAGCAATAAAGTCATTTAAGTGATAACCCTAAAGTACTGGCACTGTTGCAATATGAACTCTTTAAGAAATACAGACTGCCAATCTAAGGGAGCATACTGAAATAATGCAACACAACCCCAGATACCTGTAAACAATAATGACAGACTGACAGACAGACAGACTAGCATTGAATTCAACAGATGATACAATGCACCACTAATAGCACCACACTGTAAAGCCACTAGAAAGAAAAAGGGAGACAGTAAGAGAGAGGGAGATAGGGGCAGATATACTGAAGCAACTGACAGACATCTCCCTTTAAGGCAAGACAGTTGGATATGCTGCATTGGACAGAGGTGGACAGCATGGCCAAGAAGATGGAGTGACCTATTAACAAAAGAGGCAGAAACCCAAGGCAAACACCGTGGAAGAAGAGGAAGAGGATGACAGCAATGACACTGGTGCCAATATACACACTAAAGAGTGACATATTAAGAAAACTACTCAAAAAATATTTTCTCTGTTCACTAAATTGAAGTAGCCTGGAATTAAGAAATGATTTATGAAAAACTAAGATAAAAACAAGCTTTTATAAAACATCTTTCTGGTGCTCATGATGATCCTTACAACCCCCTTCCAAAAGTCAAAAGTCATGTATCTACTGTATTCAAGAAAGTAGCCATACACATACTCAAATGATACGGAAGGGGATGGTTTGTAGGAACCATCCAGGAGCTAAAGAGGTTTACAAAATGACATAGGCTTGAATTTTGTATGCCAGTTGAGTCCTGCTCCCCTCCATTCTTGTGGGAGAAGGCCTCTTGATTTCAAAATTATTTGTAGCCACCACTGACATCTGAGGATAATGATTAGGGAGACTTTGGTAGGAGCCTTGATCAGAGGATGAGGTGTAACTGAGGTAGGTCTCATATTGAGAATAAAGATGCTACCACATATGGGACCCAAAACAAGAAAGAGAGGTGGAAGACAGTCTAAAGAAGTTTCTCTCTTTCCAAGCTCTTCTCACTGTCTCTGTAATGTCCCCTTTGAAAAAAAGAACTGTTGTGTCCCATCTTTGCTATAGGTTTTATTGTTCGTTGTTTTCCTCAAGGGGTTAACTAACACCCATTCCTGACCTTTCTCAAACCAGAATACTTAGCTTAAATAGAACAAAAGATCCAACACTTTTTGTGCTGTACTCACTAATTACCACAACTGGACAAGAAGTCCATAACAAGGTAAAGAGGTCTAGAAATGCAGAACCATATCTTATCTATTCAGTCTCCTAGATTGTCAAATATAGTAGTGGCATGTGAGGGACTCCTGGCAAATCCACGGTTTATGTTGAAAGGTCTTTTTCCTCTATAATGTCTCTGCAACCTAACATTTTTGGAATGGTCATATATCTACAACAATCCCATATTAGAACGAATGCTAGCCCATCCTTGCAGACTGGCAGTGAGAAGACATTGGACCATGTATGGAAACCCTAAATGATCCTGCTCTGAAGGACCATAGTAAGAAGATATAAGATCTAACACTATATACAACTGTGGAGACCCACAACCAGAGGAGTTGAAGCCAATAAGATAACTTTATCTAGGTCATCTATATTAAGCCACAGTTGGACATGGCATCAGATTCAAGAAATGCTGGGGCATTGCTGTTCATGAGAAAATTAATCAGCTAATTCCCCAACGTTAGAGCTAGAGGGCATCACTGTGACTTCCTTTAAATGCTTAATCTCTATGGATCACTCTTGTCCACAACTGGAAGCACAGGTAGGGACAGTGGTTATTTCCCCTCAGCTATGGTATAAACAGGGTATACTGTACCACACTCTTGTGTTATGATAATTTCATAGCTTTTGCACTGATGTAAATTCTTTGTCTTCCCACTTACAGAGTAACTGTTAAAAGCCCATTGCTGACCATGGTAAGCCTGCCAACAAAGGAATGTACTGCCTGAGTAAGCATTTTCATAAAACTTTACATTTAGAAATAGACAGCCTTGTGGGAGTTTTTCCTTGTGTCCTTAACATTTTATAGCAAGTGGATAAACACACAAGAATTTTAAAGGAATATGTATGATTCCCTATAAGATTATTTCAGCAGTTACTGTAGTTGTCCACCATTTGGTTTGCTTGTGTTACAGTTAGCAAATGACTTTAGTAAAACAATGACAAATACTTTTAAATGGGGAGATATAGGAATCCATTTTGTGGACAGGAAGGAGTTGTGATGATGTCACTGCCTCACCAGCCTTAACAGTGTGCATTGCAGCACTGGAGAACAGTTGGGTTGCACTGACTGAGCCCTATTACACCATAAAGAAAACATTACATTTTATGTTTGGTACAGTGAAACAAGAGAATCCAGTGCTTCTCACAATTTGACATGAACCCTGCTTGTAGGAGTAGTTCATTTTAACCTGCTGCATTGTACACTGTTAGGACTGGTGAGGCAGTGACATCATCACAGCACCATTCCAGTCCAGAAAATGGATGCCTCCATATCACAATTCTAAACATACCTTTTCGGTTTTACTAAAAACATTTGCTAACTAAAACCCCAGCAGTTTACATTCTGAATCTATATAGCAACCATTACAGTAATCATATTAGGAATGGTACACATTCCCTTTAATAATCACTTTTTTATGTCGAACTGCTGTATATTCATCTTTTCTTTCTTTCTGTTCCCCCATTTTCTTTGACTCACAGATTAATCTATCCTTCTCTCAGACTGTGTTTCACACCAGAAAAAGCACAAATTTGACTATAATGCCCCCCATCTACCTCTCTTTCAGTTTCTCTCTCACTTGCTTGGTCTTTGTATCTCTCTCCATGTATGTCTCTCTCTATCTATCTAATTCAATTATCAATACACATGTTCTCTAATACCCAAAGCTCTGGAACCTAACTTTAACTGTTACAAACTCTGGCATTATATCAATAGGGAAATAGCTCTTTTTTTACTTTTATCACTAACATTGTGTCTTGCTCTCTCATCCTATTACTTTCTTTCTTTGTCTCTCTAACTCTCTCTCCAAACTCTCTCTCTCTCTCTCTCTCTCTTCCTCCTTCCCTCAATCTCCTTTTCTCTTTATTCTCCCTCATCTTGACCTCTTCTCTCACTGTGCCCTCTCCCATTCTTTCTCTGTCTCTCTCCACTTCTCTCTCCCCCTTCCTCCCTCTCTCTCTCTTACATCACTCTGTAGCCTGGCCACTCTTGCCTGTATCAATTGAAGTGTTGTTAGTGAACCATTGTCATGTCCTGTAACCTAACAGTGACATTTTGGCCAACTTTGTACTAATTCACTGATCTTTGTCAATATCTTGTACTGCTCTGTATCGTGTTTCATCCTGTTTAATCTCTAATGTCTATTCCTTGTCTATTGTATGTATTTCTCCCGGGTCGTGTCTGAAAATAGTCATGCTTTGGCTATTGTACTTACCGGTAAACAAAACTAAATAAAATAAAATAATAACAAATATCTCTCTCTCTCTAACAATCTTTAAGGGCTCTACGGCAAACTTTAATGTGTCTTTTATACATCTGTTTTGTATATAGTTGCTTGGGGAACTACTGTAGAAGAAGTAAAAGGGCATGTAAATTGTTTTTGAACAGAGCCTTAAGAGATGTGAAGTGAGAGGTGTAGGCCTCAACCAGGATAAATATCTAGTTTATAAGTTTGGCTGATACTGAAATTAAAGGTGCACTGTCAGCCTTACCCCTTCGTTTTGTGCCCAGTGTTAAAAGTGCGCCTTCTGGCACACACCTAGCACATGTATACTACAAAATGCCCCGTGTGTCTAAAAATTAATCTTTATTGCCATAAACTGTAATTTTGCCTGAAATAGTGTTTACCTCGCGACGATCAGAATTCAGCCACATCCCGGAAGCACATCCAAGTCGGGGACGTGGGTTAGCAGGAGCGGGTCCCAAAGTACGTATTTTTGGCACAAAGTATCTCCACAAACATGTTATTCCTGTCCTGGCTACTATAAGCAAAAGCTGCTGGTATTTCAAACAGGAAAATCAGCACTGTGAAGAATACAATTTAAACTTTTAGAATGGAGCTAAAATCCCATGCATGCACTCAAAAGGCATAAAGAAAGATCCTGTGCATGCGCAGAAGCATGCCATTTGTGTGCATGTGCGGGATCTTAGCTCCATTCTAAAAGTTTAAATTGTACCCTTGCAGTGTTCATTTTCTCTTTGAGGTACCAGCAGCTTTTGCTTATAACAACTGGGACACAAATAACATGTTTTGCAGGTGCCTTGCAGTAAAAGTCGTACTGGGACTGCGCCCTGCCTAACCTCATGCCCCAACCTGATGTCCTTCTGGGATATGGTTGACTCTGATCGGGCCCAAAGAAACATTATTTGGGCAAATTACAGTTTAAGGTAATAAAGATGAACTTTATACACATAGGGCATTATTCAGTACATGTGTGTTGTGTGTATGCCAGGAGGCACACTTTTCACACTGTGCACAAAACAAAGGGGCAAACCTGACAGTGTCCCTTTAATGCTTCCACAGTCGAGCTGAACCAATGCTGAAATACACGCAGCTAGCCCAAGACCAAGAGAAACCTGTTTTAATCAAACTAAACCCAAAAGTGTAAACATGAGGTCAAGCCATTTCAATCAGATAAAACCAAAGTAGTCCAAAAATCAGATTAAACCCTTTGAAATCAGGCAAAACCCAAGTGGTCTGAAATCCAAAAAAGAGACAATTGTGTCAATCATTTTGAATCTTAAGTGGGCCAGAGCTAAGAACCATTTGAATCATTCTAAACCCAAGTGGGACAAATGAAAGCCAATGCCATTTTAGGCAAAACCCAGGTTTGTGAGAACAGAGTGAGACCCTTTTCAACCAGTCTAAAACCAAGTAGGCCTATGTTAACGTAATGCTATTTTATATGGACCAATGATAAAAAAAGAATGCACTTACTCTTCTTTGCCATTATTCCTAGACTGAAATCTGAGATAGAATTCTTTCCACATCCTCTTGGATAGCTATAAACATTGTAAAGCCATTTATCTCATTGGTCTGTTATTGAAATGGATTGGAGAGGGGTGTAAATGCAGGCTTTCCTATTGCTGTTCACACAGCCAGAGGTTCACAGTCCAAATAGCTGTGATTCACTTGGGTGGGTGGGACAACCCTGCTAGTCAATCAGAAACCTTCTGATGACCAACACTATAACAAGTAGTATTGTAGAAAAGGTAAAATCCTACAAGTACACCCTAAGAGATTCTACTGTAATCCTGATGCAATGCAGGTCTTTTATAAAATGAAAAATTCTATAGCAATGAACGTCTTTTTGTAAAAAATAAATAAATTGAAATAAAGCAGTGTTACTTACCTTTTCTAATTGCAATGTTTTAAACTTGATTTGTCTTTTATCAGAAAAGTTGACTATCTTGTTTATTTCACTTCTTGTTCTGACTGACCCTTTTGATGACTTTCTAGTGAATTTAATGTTAAAGCACTTTTTGTAATAAAAAAGTGAAAATGACTCATGCTTCTGAGTTGAATTTATTCATTTATTTCAATGTTTTTCTTAACTGTAAACATAGGTTTAGAATCCTTGCTTCACAGCCTTACAGCACACTCACTTGCAAGGCTGGAGACCCATGTTGGTGCCTTTAGTGCAGGAGCCTTGTCAGTCAATCAATCAGTCAAGATTTATTTATAAAAAGGCGCCTTTCCACAGTTCAGGGCACCTATACATATGAACACATCAACAATAAAATCACACATTATAAAATATATAAAACCATAAATTATCACAGTAAACTAACAGTTATTAAAATTACAGCAACATTATGCTTCGTCACAAAAGGCTAGGCCAAAGAGGTAGGTTTTCAGTTCAATTTTAAAACTTTGATTGGTCAGGCATTCTCTTATCTGATGAGGTAGAGAATTCCACAGGGTAGGGGCCACAAATGCAAATATGCGGGCCCCAGATGTTTGTAAACGCACCCTGGGAATCTCTAGCAATCCCTCGTCGGTGGATCGGAGAGACCAGAAGGGGTGGTAAGGAGAAAGGAGATCTTGCAGGTAGTAGAGTCCCTTGTTGTGTAGGGCTTTATAGGTCAGCAAACTGACCTTGAAGGTGATACGTCACCGCATTGGCAGCCAGTGCAATCCGCAGAGCACAGGTGTAATGTGACTAGTCCTAGAAGTATCAGTCAAAAACCTGGCAGCCATATTCAGCACCAGTTGCAGGTGGCATATATCAACCCCCTGTAACCCTAGATGCAAAGCATTGCAGCAGTCAAGGTGAGTGGTCACCAAGGCATGGACCAACGCTGGAAGATCCTCAGGAGGGATCAGGTGTTTCACCCGGGTGATATTCCTCAGATAGAAAAAAGAGGTATTGACAATGGCTGACACCTGCAATTTCAGGGTCAAACCATCATAAAAAATAACACCCAGGTTCCGCACCCGATCTGAGGTGGTAAGCTCGACACTCCCGAGCTGAAGATCTGAGGGTTGTCCGGCCGACACTCCCCACCTCCGAAGATCCGGGTCCACAACCAACACCTCTGTCTTGTCCAGATTCAACCTTAACTAACTAGCACTCATCCAATCCTGGATCTCGGACAGGCATCTGTTAAACACTAAGAGAATATCTCCCTGCTCAGGCACAAAGGACATGTACAGTTGAGTATCATCTGCATAGCAGTGAAAACTCAAACCATACTACCTAATAATGTCTCACAATGGCAGCATGTACATGGCGAACAACATGGGTGCCAAAATGGAGCTCTGCAGTACCCCACAGGATAGGGGGAGAGGGTAGGAGGAATAAATTCCAGAGACCACTCTCTGTGTTCTACCCATGAGGAATGATTGAAACCATCTGAGGACAGTACCAGACAGTCCACAGATGAACCACATGTGCTCTAATAGCACACCATGGTCCACCGTGTCAAATGCCTCTGAGAGATCAAGGAGGACCAAGATGGAACGAGTATTCTGATCTCTTGCTGTTAGGAGATCATTAAGCATGTGAACAGGGCCATCTCGGTGCTATGCCTCTTTCTAAATCCAGATTGGAGAATGTCATAGACATTGTGGGTGGATAAATGATCATCCAACTGCAGCACAACCACCTTCTTAATAACCTTCCCTACAAAGGGTAGGTTAGAGACAGGTCTGTAGCTGGCGAGACAGTCCGTGTCAAGGGAGTTTTTTCAGGAGCAGTCATACAACCGCTTCTTAAGGGAATCAGGAAAGACCCCTTCTCCAAAGATCTCCAGACTATCTGTGCCAGGACCAGACCGATTTTCAACGCATTCTCAAGGAGACGTGTTGGACACGGGGTCCAAACTACAGTTGGTTGAGTGCAGATCCTGGTTGATCTTCACGTTGTCCATGATGTCTGGCCAGCTAATGTAGGACCAGACAAACTGGGTGCTCGCAATCTCCCACTGACCTCCACAATCCCCCCATGGAAGGGGCTGGGTGGATCCTGGACCTGATAGTGGTAACCTTATCTGTGAAAAATTGAGCAAAATCATTGCCCCTTTCTTATGACAAGGCTCCACCTGACTGCAGACAGACTGGATTGCACAATCTGTCTACAGTCTGGAAGAGCTGAGCTGGCCAATTTTGCGTGGCAGCAATCTCCCTGAATAGGAATTCTGCCTTCTTATGGGTGACTATCGATTGATAGACAACATAATGGTCCATCAATCTAAGCCTGTCATCCAGACCAGATTTCCACCAGATCCTCTCCAGCCTTTGACCAACTCTCTTCAGCTCCTTCAAGGTCCCATCAAACCATGGAGCCCTATGGTGATGAAGTGGCTGAACACGAACAGGAGCAATGGAGTCTAGGACATCTGACACCGCCTTATTATAGGCAAGTACAAGATCATCTGGACCCATACTTTCACTCGTCAAGCTCAATAGGTCTAGCACTGCCATTAGGCCCTCTGGGGTCACGCCCCTCAAAGGGTGGTAATGGACCACCTCTGTAGATGCAGACCCATTGGAAGGAGCCATGAAACTGAACCTTATGGTGTGGTGGTCAGACCAACCAAAAGGTTCCACCACCAAATCAGTGATCTCCATCCCCAGGAGGAACACCAGATCCAGTGAGTAACCACCAATGTGAGTTGCAGAGGAAATAACCTGTGTAAGGCCCAGCGAAGACATAAGCTGAAGAATATCTTGACCAAAGTGTGAGAGTTCATCATTGACTCAGGCATTGAAATCCCCAGAGTTAACCATCTGGGGATCCCAATACCACATTGACGATGAAGTTTGTGATCTCCTGTAGGAATTCTTTCCCATCACCGGGTGGACGGTAGATGAGCAGAATCCTGCAGCCCACACCCATGGCCACAATACACTCAAAGGAGCTGGTGGACCCCACTGGCACATCCACAAGGCCCAGTTCCGCTTTAAAACAAATGGCTACACCCCCCGCCCCTATGATCCATCCTCAGTCGGTGTATCACCGAGTACCCGGTCAGAACCGCATAAGCCAATATTGGGCCTGTGCTCTCATCCAGCCAGGTCTCGGTGATGCATGCCAGGTCAGATGAACCAACAAGATCTGCAATTATAGCAGTCTTGTTTTAATGGACCTGGCATTGCGCAACACTGCTTGAGTCAGATGAACCAACAGGGAAGACTGCTCTTCCTGCCTTCATAACACAGAGCCCTTTGGTATGGGAACCAGATGGGAAGGACCTCTATCATGATCCCATTTCACCCCAGGGCATCTCCATGTCCCTATCAACTCAATCCAGCCACTCCTTTCCATCCCCCACTGTAGGGTTGTTTGCTTCCATGCAGAGAGGTACAGCCCAGTCTGCATGGAAGCAAAAAGACATGGAGGACTTAGTGGCAACTCTCACTGTACTCTCCTTGCCCATAGATGGCTCTGGGGATGGAAGCCACACAGCCAGAGTACCCTCCTAATGATCCCTGACATGGCATACAAGTGGGGCTTGAGATGTTGTTGAAGCAACAGGCCACTCTTCATGCTGGCAAATGGACATGCTCCTCCATGCTTCTCTACCTTCACTCCCTGCCTGAACACTTTATTCCCTCATTGTTGATAAAAGGGCCTGCTAGGGTGATGGGGGTTAAACACAAGCCTAAAGGGTAGATGCAGTAGGAGGGTCTTTGTAGAGGATGGAGGACGATAAAGGTGGCAGCATAGGAGGAAGGAGCCCCAAGGGGAGGTGAGGGATATGAGGGAAAAAAAAGAAATATCAGAAAGTAAACAATATTGATTTATTTTATTTATTTAATTTATAAATTTGTTTGAAAACTAGTAACCAAAAGAGGCACTCTGAGCTAAGGCTTATTTTCAGGTGCGACTCGGGGGAGGTGAACAGTGCAAAAACAGCTATACAGTACATAATAGCATACAGCCAAACAGAATTTGGTAAAACATTTTGTATAAAATTATAATAAATTAAAAAATTGAATGTGCTGATAATTAAAGTGTGGTACAGCTCAATAAGAACACCTAACAAATCTCTAACAAAACGTTTTAATTTTCACAAAGAAAGTACAAAAAACTCTACACCAACATAAACACACATATAATCCGCCAACAGCAAGATACAGAAAAAGTGTAAGAAAAGTACTGTACAATGAAGGCTCATCAGGAGCACAAAACTAGTATAGCAAGGAATCACCAAGGATTCGGCCCAACCAATTTCTCTTAACCCGAATATTAGGATGGGGGACACATGATTCCACGAGCCTGGATTCCACAAATGCAGGATTGCTTGGTGGAAGACCTTTACTCACAAAACTCTCTTGACTCCTCTGAGGATATATTGGTAAAATGGGAACTGTCCTCCCAAAATATCTTTAAGATTTATCAATTAAGGCACTTGATTGGTAAGAATTTTGGGCTGGTAAAATCACCCTCTCAAGTTAAACCTTTCTTGGAACAACTTAAAGCTTGTGTTAGTAATTCACAGTGTAGCTAAGATATATAACTATCTGTTAACTACAAAGTTTCCTGAGCTCTCTAACTAGCTCCAGAATATGGGCCCCCTTACTTCAGACCTCTTTCTGCCCTGGACCCAGATTTGGAAGAATATATACCAATTTATTACGTTAGATAGGAATAGACTTGTCCAATTTTACATTTTAAACAATATGTACTGTACACACAGGAAAGAGTAAGATTTGATGCATCTAAATCTGATAAGTGTACCAGATGTAGCATGGAGGTAGGGAGCCTACCTCACATATTCTGGTCTTGTGTTAAAGTTGCCCCATTATGACACTCAATTCGCAATAATCTAGACCCGATTTTAGGCCTGACGGATCTATTCTCAATGGAAGTTTGTATTTTGGGTTCATACACGAATACTAATTGTAGAGAGAAGAAATTCCATATGGCCATGATGTCGATGGCAGTCAAAAGTCTAGTACTTAGGCACTGGCTAGACCAAACAACCCTCACCTATGATGAATGGTTGGAAGAAATTACCAGGTGCTTTAAGATGGAAAGGTTTATAGCCAGCGCCAGATATGCTATGTCAGCTTTTCAGAGGAAGTGGAGTAAGCTGTATGCGTTGTATCTTCACTAATTTCTGATACCCTGATGAACCTATTTTGTGATGCCCTTGTTTGAATGGATTAAGTTGATTGCTTAAACTTTCCAATAGGTATACCCATGGCATATCTATGTTTTCCCCAAGTTTGTCCTGGGGGCAGTGGCACCTTCTTGGGGAGGGGGGGTGAGCAGGGGAAGGTAGATCGGGGATTTTGACTTCTGTTTCTACTATCTCATGTAATTAGTTCTTAGTATGTTTTGTATAGCTATAGAGCTGGTATGCTGTTTCTGATGTTGTTTTTATGTAAAACCAGTAAAGTTCTAATTTCAAAAAAAAAAAGTATAGCAAGGGATATCAAGGATCATAATGAGAGATTTTTCAGTTATGGGAACATTGGAAACACTACTGTGCTAACCTTCTGCCATACGCGCACATGTAGAACTAATGGGGGGGCAGGAGGAACAGTCACCCCCCCCGGGCCATAGGCTGTAAAACTGGTTTCTCTCTGGCAAGACTTGTACCAATTCCTGACATCATGTTTCTGAGATAATTTAAGTTGTAAACTTGCATAGTGCCATGTTTGACAACTAAACGGTGGATAACAAAGCAACCTACTCATATTTGTTTGTGAAAACACAACAGGAGGCAGGTAAGGTAGCCACAACTGCATTGGCACTCAAAGAATGATGTGATCACACACTCGCAAACAGACCAATCTGCCTTTAATTTGAGATGAAAAGTGATTGCAGCCAGACATCAATTTAAAAAAACCTACTGTCAGCCAATACACACCTTGTGTGCCAGTCCCGTGGGGTTATCAGTTAAGCTGTATATGCGAAATATAGTTCTTTCAAGTTTACAAAAGGTACAGTATGATGTATGTTTACTTTACTGACCATGACAGACAAATAAACATCAAGTGTGCAGCAGTCCACGTCACATTTTCAAATTAGCACTTCCTTGTTCTCATCTTGGTGCCCCTGCTTGAATGTTGTACCCACGGCCCTCAGAACTGGCTCTGCAATTGCATACAGGCCACTGAAGCCTTCAATATTATGACCATATACTGTGTAAAGAGAAAAGAGGACAGTAAGGGACAATGTTTTATTTATTTCATTTATTTGTTCTCTGAGTGGGTGAGCTGGTCCTCAAGGACCATTTTCAGGCATGACATGGGTCAAAGATGGGCAAGTGCAGATATTGTCAGGCATATGGTGAAATGTTAGAGCCAACACAAACATAACACACAAAATGAGTATTATTTTTTATCTTTTTATTTATTTATTTCAGTTTAGGATTAATACCTTTGAGTCAAGGATTCATTTTCAAAGGTTCCGAGTCGGTTAAACGAACAGATACAGACAACATAACACATAGCACAGCAGTGGATTACAAAATAAGGTTCAGTTAAATGAACAGATACAGACAACATAACACAAAGCACAACAGTGGATTACAAAATAAGGTTACAGAGGCTTGCACATAATTTTAAGTTTAACAAATGCATAGGAGTCTAGGTGAAATTTCACTAGTACATAGGAGTCAAACATTGTAAGTTTCACTAGGAGTCTAACATTGTAAATAACAGTACTAAGTGTGGGCATAGTAGTGTTAGAAACAGGAAAGAGGGGGAGAGGTCAGGGGTTGAGTTTCTGCTGGTAGTACAGGGGGCAAGTGGGGAATGGGGCATGGACAGTTTCCAGGTTGGTAGGCTGAGCTCACCAGTGGTAGCCAAGGGATGAGAATGGGGGTGGGTGGGAAGCAGCCCAAAGGTAGGCATTGTCAAATGTTTATGTATGTAGTTGATGGAGTGGACTATCTGTGTGTGTGTGGGGGGTTGACGATTTATTATCGTGTAGACTGTGCAAGGTAGGTATTTTGTGGGTGGGGGATTTGTTGAAGAGAGCGGGGGGGAAGAGTGCAGGGGGCAGTGGTTGGGTGGTTAGAGCCAAGGGGTGGGTGGGATAGCCTAGGAGCCCTGAGCATGGGCTAAGTGCGGCAGACACAGATTTGTTTTAGTTCTAGCTGAGAATGAAGCCCAATTTTGAATTGTCTGAGCATGGTGCATTCTAAGAGTGCGATAGGCAGCTCATTGAACCACTTTGGGTCCATGAAGGTGAGTGATCTCTGTGCCAGTTTAGTATGCTTGAATGGCATCTGGAGTCCCCCTTTGCTGTGCTCCTAGTCTGCTTAAGGGTAACACCTTTGTGAAAAGCCTGTTAGTGGGACTCAGGCATAGCTCTAGCCAAGGCTTTTTGATAAGAATGCAAGTTTGGAGTTGAGCTCGGAGGTGGAGGGAGCCACCCTGTCTCATTGAAGAGGGTGTAAGTGTGGGTAGAGAGATCAGCACCCAAGGTTAAGTGACAGGCCTTGTTTAGTAGAGTGCTGACTCTATTAAGGGCAGTGTCAGAGCCTGCTCCATAGATTGGGAGCTCATAGTCAATGGTGGCTAGTACCGAGCTACTTATGGCTAATTTCAGAGCCGCAGGTGGTAGGGAGTGCTTGTGGTGGTACAGAACACCCGGTTTTAATGTTGGAGGTCTTAATGACGTGGTCAATATAACTGGAGAACTTGAGAGTGTCGTCGAGGTAAATTCCTAAGCATTTAAATACAGAGACTTGTTCAAGGGGGTTCCCCTTAGGGCTCAAGATCTGCAGTGGGATGAACTTCTTTTTATTTTGGGGAACTGTGAACAGCATGCTTTTTTTTTTGTGGTTGAGCAGGAGCTGGTTCTTGCAGAACCAGGATTTGAGCTTATGGTAGCTGTCCTGCAGTTCAGTAGTGATGGTATGCAGGTCTCTGCCTGGGACAGATATGAGAGCATCGTCAGCATAGAGTACAATGTGTACAGGGCAGGCAGAGGCGAGAGGAGGGTATTTATGAACAGACTAAAGAGTAGAGGACCAAGGATAGATCCCTGGGAGACTCCTAGGCTCACCTCCTTTGGCTCCAAGTACGTGTCTCCTATTCTGACTCATTGAGCTCTACGGGTGAGATAGCTACCAAATCAATTCACCATGCTTGGAGATAGGCCAGTTGATGACAGGCTGCTGAGAAAAAGGAAATTATCAAAGCGACAGCAGAAAATTAACTTATGCAATAAATACTGCAATACATACATTTATTTCAACTTAAACAATGATGGACATGTTGACAAATAGCAGTAACTATAAACATGTGAAGAGCATGGTTAAGAGAAACATTTACAGCAGGGCTGTCCATTTGAGTAGAAACATAGAAACACAGAATTTGTTGGCAGAAAAGGACCACTTGACCTACCAGTCTACCCAGATGGTCCCTGCCTAGTCTGTCCCCGCAGACCCCAACTAGTCTCCAGTGATCCTCCCTTCTCCCTGTCCATTTCCTAATATTCACCTACTGTAAGTCTATCCCATGCATGCTTCATGCCACTTGCATCTATTCCAGGGATCAACCACTCTTTCAGTGAAGTAGTACTTCCTCACATACCTCCTAAACTTCCCTCCTGCTTCATCTCATGTGCTCTGGATCTTTTGCTCTTTCTTATTTAAAGGCAAATGTTCACTTAGAGTTGGGCCCCACCTCCATGTGAAGTGGGGCCCGATTAGTAAATGCAGTAGAAAAAGTAAAAAAATAATTTACTTGTGTCCAAGTTATTTCAAATTGTATCTGGTTGATCCTGCCCCCTCCTTGCCCTGACATTTTAAGAACAGAGCCCTCCCTGTCAAGCCCACAAGCACACGTGGCTGTCCCCGTGATGACGTTTCAGGCGGAGAGCACCCGGGGGCATCTATATACTTAATATGTGGCTCCTTTGTAAAATAGCTCTGGTTTGGAGCCTGGACATTCGCGGGCATGTCTGATACACAGATTGGCTAACAAGTACCCTGCCAGTCGGTATTTGGTCTCGGTGTAGCCAGGACACTCATCGATTGTAAACCGGAGCTGTTTGAAGATTTGGCAAAACAGATTACTATATTGCCAAATCTTCAAATAGCTCCAGTTGAAAATCAATGAGTGTCTTGGTTACACTAGGACTAAGCTACCAACTGGCAGGGTACTTTAGCCAATATGTGTATCAGACATGCCTATTAAATGTCCAGGCTCCAAACTGGAGCTTATTTACAAAGGAGCCACATATTATATAGAGATGCCCTGGCTGCTCCTCTTCTGAAATAAATATCACAGGGATAGTCGTGGATGCTTGTGGGCATGACAGTGGGAGGGCTTCTGCTTCTTAAAATGTTAGTAAGGAGGGGCAGGATCAACCAGATACAATTTGAAATAACTTTAGACATGAGTAAGTTATTTTTACTTTTTCTATTGTATTTGAGCTAATCTGGGCCCCACTTCACATGGGAGGTGGGGGGCCCACTGTAAGGATTTTCCCTTAAAAGAGACTCCTCCTGCACCTAGTCCACCCCCATGAGGTACCTCGTAGGTCTATTGTGTCCCTCTTGCTCTCCTGCCTTCTATGATCTATATGTTGAGATTCCTCAGTCTCTTTGTAGAGGTTGGTGTAAGTCCTGTACCATTTTAGTTGCCCTCCTCTGGACTGCCTCCATCCTGTCTATGTCTTTTTCTGAAGTGTGGCCTCGCAACAGGGGTACAATGCTCCACCTGGGATCTCACCAGTGAGGATATAGTAGAACACACTTTTCTTCTCTGTGGAGATACCTTCCCTATACATCATAGCATTCCACTGGCCCTACCACTGTTTTGTTGTCACACTGCTCTGCCACTTTGAGGCATCTGATGATAACCCTAAGGTCCATTTCCTGCTTAGTGACTTGACAGTACCTCCTCCTTCCTAGACTTGGTTCTGTCTCATGTCATTGGTGCATGATTTACAATTTTAGCATTGAACAACTGCCATGCTCTTGACCATTCCTTTGAGTTTTCCGGAGATTCCTATGTATTCTTCCCACCTTCCTATTGTCCACCTTATTACAGATTTTGATATCATCTGCAAAATGGTATACCTTCCTTCCAGTCAATCTGCAATGTCACTTCTGAAGACATTGAAGGGACTGATACCATTCTGAGCCCTGCAGGCACCCTGCTGGTCACCATACCTCTCAACTGTCCCTGATTTTACCTCACAGTTTTACTCTGTCCATCCTAAAACTTGTGTTTCCATGACCAAACAGTAGGGGTTGTAAGCATAAAATAATGTCAAACATTAATGTACAGGCGTGTTCTTCCTTAGAAAATGCATTTTACACTAAACCACTTATTCTACCAGCTTTCTGAGTGGATATCACCAATTTTTCAGATGTGTCCTGATTTTAAACCTTTGTCCCTGATATTTTTTAAGCCGTGTCCCTGATTGATGAGGTGGGGGTTGAGAAGTGTGCTGGTCACCTCCCATCATTAGAGTGAGTGCTTTTAAACACCACCTTTGTCACCTATCCAATAAACAGCTGCTAACCCAATTCACCACTTTGGATTCCACCCCATGCTGCTTAATATCTTATCAGTCTCCTGTGTGGAACAGTTTTAAAGGTCTTGCTAAAGTCCAGATAGGCCATGGCTATGCCCTCCCTGATCTATTTCCTTGGTCACCCAGTCAAAGAACTCAATCATATTCATCTGAGCATGAACTGCCTCCATGAATCCATGCTGTCTTTGGTCTTGCAACCCATTTGATTCAAGATTCTGTAACAACTCTTCCTTTAACAGTGTTTCCATTAATTTCAAAACCACTAAGGTGAGGCTCACCAGCCCATAGTTACTAGCCACTTCCCTGCTGCCACTCCTATGTAGAGGAAACATGTCTGTTCTCCTCCAGTCCTCTGGAACCATGCCTGATTCCAGTGAACTGTTGAATAAGGCCATCAGCAGGGCAGCGAGCATCTCCCTAAGTTCTTTCTGTACCCATGGGTGTATCCCATCAGGCCCCATAGCCTTGTCCACTTTCAGAGCTGCAAGTCCCTTCAAGACATTTTCTCAGAAATGGACTTGAGTCCAACTTGAGTCTGACTACCTCCCCTTTGTTCCTGCTGGACCACTGGTGGTCCATCCCCTCCCTCCACTGTGAAGACTGGTTCAAAGAGCAAAACTGGTCATGAACTATAAAAGACCAACACCACGCTCTTTGCCACTGTCCAAGGCAAGCTAAAAGTCTATCCTGGCAATTCAGAATGACTCGGTAACACCCTGGTACTAGTCGCCCATTTCAAGTACCTGGGAATCACACTGACACTACCCTGTCTTACACACAGCACACTGACATCACAGCCAAAGCCTTTAACACCAGGATCGGTATCCTCTACAGGCACAGACATTGCTTGACCTATGAAGCTCTGAACTTGGCAAGTAACAGTTCACTCATCACCTTGATTGACTATGGCCTAGCAGTCTATGGCTCCGCCACTGACACAGTGCTTCAACACCTCTCAACAGCCCTAAAGAAAGCCTGCTGCCTGCTCACTAATGCAACAGAACTCACCCACACCTGTGAGCTTTATACGAATTTAGCTGGCTTCAGCTGAAGGCAGAATACTTTATCAAGCCTGCCTACTCACAAAAGGTCTCATCAAACTTCCTTCCTCAAGGAGTTCTGAGTGTTCTGTCACCACCCTATACATGCCAGGCACACCAGGAGCTTGACTACACAAGCATTCTATGTGCCCATGTCTGCGGCACAACTATGGCCCAGCAATCCTTTGCTCACGGGCCCTCTGTGAGACAAATGGTCTACCAACTGACATTGCCAGAGCCACAACACTTGGTTCCTTGCTTAAACTCCGGCCAGCACCTCACCAACATAAGTACCTGTAGGTGCTCCCGCCAAAACCACACCCACAGCTTTAGTCTGCCTCCCAGCACTTCCAACTCTTAACCCGTGAAGTTAAGTCTTTGCCCAAGCACTTGTCTAACACCCCCTACCCCTTGGCTCTTTTCTATCCCTCTGCCCTTCCTATACCAGGTCCCACTGCCCCTTCCTACCTCACCCTAATAGTCTGCCTCTGCCTGTCTCTCTCTTCTGCAGGATGCTGGCATACCATGTACTATGCCTTAGCACAATTTGTGTAACTGTTGGTCATTGCAACCCATGTACTGTTACATTTTTTTTTTGTACTCTGTATGTATAATTTACTGTAACTGTATTGTGTCTTCTTGTGTTAATGTATCTGAACAAAAATCCACTCACAGGTGTCATCCAAGATTTCAATAAATAAATAAAAAAAAAGAAGTACCCGTTCAAGATGTTTACTTTTTCTTGGTAACCTTCTGCATAGTCTACTCTACTGCCCTCTTTATCCTCATTATCCTTCCCCTTGCTTTCCTCTTCTCATTCATGTACCTGAAGAAAGTCTTATCCCCTTTAGCTACCCCTTTGGCTATCCTTTCCTCTTTCTGCACCTTTGCTCCACTCATTGTCTTACCTGTTTCCCTCTGTTTTACTTGCTACACCTCTCTGTCTTTCGCCCTCTGCATTTCCTTATATAGTACCTCCTGAATGGCAACCTTTTTTCCTTCACCACTGTGGCCACGTCCATACATTACCATAATGATCTCTTTTTCCTTTTGCTTTTACTCACTTCCTTCACACCTAGGCTGGTTGCCCTAATTTTCCCCACTGTTCCTCTAATCCTCCCTGACATTCTCCCCCTACTAGACAGCCTCCCATTTCCTTACACTCTACCCTCCTAAAGTCCAGAACCCTCATACTCATGTGGTTTGCCTCTGCTCCCACTTTAATGTTAAACCACACTGTATGGGTGATCAGTGGCACCTAGGGGACTGCCCACTGTGACGTCTGCAGTACTATCCCTGTTTGTAAGCACCAAGTTTAGTACTGCCCCACCCCAAGAGGATTCCTTGACTAGCTACTTGAGAAAGGCTTCTTGTAGGGAGTCAAGGATAGTCCCCGCTCCTTGTAAATGCTGCAGCTAGAAGGCTCCAATCCACATCTGGTAGACTGAAGTCACCAACTAGCAGCACCTCCCCCTTATTTGCCATCCTGATTATGTCCTCTCTATGTGCCTTATCCAACTCCTCTCCCTGTGCTGGAAGTCTGTATACCAACCCTGTACAGATAGCATCCCCAGCACCTGTCTCCTAGATGACTCACAGCACCTCCAGTCCCTCATTTTACTCCAGATGCCCCTGTTTGGGCACTGCAGTATAACACTTTGCATAAGGAGTTGGAAGAGTGGGAATGCAGTGAGTTAGGTAGGCTGTTCCAGAGGGCTGGGAACAGTAAAAGAAATAGCCTTCAGACCCGTAGCATTAGGGATAGGAGGTATTTCAAGAACCTGCTATGCAGTCAACCTTAGATTATGGGGACTGTTAGGCCTTAGGAGATCAGTTAGGGGAGACCAGTCTGCTATCCACAAATACTTTTCAATCAGGCAGCCACAAATATATTCAGAGTGTGTGTGGGGGAGAACTAACATAGGTTCTGATATAGAAACATAGAATCTGTTAGCAGGTAAGGACTGCTTGGCCCACCCAGTCTGCTCATTTTTTTCTCTGCCTATACTGTCGCTGTAGACCCTACTTGATCTCCAGCTACTCCTTACTTCCTACTAAGATTCCCTTGTGCCTAACTCATGCATACTTGAAGCACATCACTGTTTATGCCCCCACCACCTCCACTAGAAGACTGTTTCAGGCATCCACCACTCTTTCAAAGAAGACATACTTCCTCACATCTCTCTTGAATGTGCCTCTTCCAGCTTCATTTAGAATATATCAAAACAGCTCAGACACAGTATAGTTTAAACTGTGTCTCCCCACACCCCTTCTATGAGTCATCTTGCTCCCCCTTTTAGAATACAAAAAAATACAAACATGATGTCCAAGAACATTTAATATCAACTGGTGTTAAAAAGCTATAAACCCCATTTGAAATGCCTGGGGAGAAGGAACTGGGGATTCACAGACTTATAATTTGGGAAATGAGTTTTTGCTGATGTCACCTTATTTAAAATACCTTCTGATAGGACATCATGTTTGGATTTTTATATTCTAACAGGAGGAGCTAGATGACTCATAGAAGGAGGTAAGGCACAGTTTAAACTATACTGTGTCTAGCTGTTGTGACATATATAATAACTACTAATGGGTCTGTGCATACACTTTAAGGAGTCCCTCCAAGACTATAAGTTATTTGGGGGATAGAAGAGAGGTTATAACTTATAAAAGTGTTTGGATGGTGGGAAGGGGTGGAACTACAGCACAGTGGGTGGGGGAGGGATTTAAGGAATGTTGTATTTTTTTTAAAAAGGAAAATTCACTGGCAAAGTTGGTGCCCCAACTGGGAAAGTCACAAAGCTTCATGAATTGTGAATTTTGCAAACTTGCACCAACTTTTTATTTATTTAAACTTTGGTAACCGGGAAAGGCACACTGAGCCAAGGCTCATTTCCAGGTGTAACACAGGGGGACAGTTGAGCAAAAAGGAAACATACAAAATGAATGAATATGACATGAGAGTAGGTCATCCTACAATACAGCCAGTTACAGAACAACATTGCAGTTTTACAAACACATTTGAATAATTTAAATATCAATTTATTTGCATAAAAATAAAGCACCTGAGCACAATAAAGTCAGATCTAGGATTAAGGTATTAGTTAGGGCAGTGACAAGGGTGATTGGAGCATGCCTGAGAAGATATGTGAGTGCTGGAGTAAAGTGACCTGCAAGAAAGTAGTTGGGAGTAGGTTCCAGGGGGAAGGAAGGAGGAAGGAGAAGACAGACTGACTGGAAGTAGTATGAGAGTGGGGGAGGGAAAAAGATCAGGGCACCCTGGAGTGGAGTGGGTAAGAGAAGGGATTAGCAGGAGATAGATGAGAGGAGATATGTGGGGAGGGGGGAGTTTGAACCAGTATTTTGCTATAAAGGCAAAGGAGTGGACCGGACGGTGGTTTGTGAGGGGAGGGATAGATAGAGAGGAGTAGAGGGAGCAGTGGTGAATGCAGAACAGGGAGTTTGTGGCAAAACTGCAATAGGCATTTAGAAAGGTGTCTAGTTTATTTTATTTTATTCTTTGGTAACCAGATAAGGCCCACTAGGCACATATGCCTGTTTTCAGGGGCAACACAGAAGCACTGGGATGGTTAAGTGGCTTGTTTAGAGTCACATAGTATGCAAGCGGAGGTTGTGGGATTCAAACCCAGGTCTGTCTGTTGGATGCCCCAAACTCATTCACAGCTTGTTACTGTAGCCTCTAGACTATACTGCCAGCTCCAGTTTGGTGAGGGAGGAGGTGGGAGCAGTGCCATAGACTATGTCTGCACACTCAAATACAGGGAGGATTGTCTTAGTAGCCAGCTGACGATGCACGGAAGGAGACAGGCATTCTTTGTTGCAGTACATTACCCCAAGTTTTGGGCAGAGTTCTAAGTGCAGGGTGTCTATGTGGACTGAGAAATCAAGCTTGTTGTCAAGCCATACACTGAGGTATTTGAAGGCAGAGACGACTTCCAGGGAGGAGCAGTCAGGAGTGGAGAAGATTGGGGGGGGGGGGACAAGAGTGTTGAGAAATTTTGTCTTGATCCAAAAGTCATAGAGACTTTTTTCTTTGTATTTACCTTCAGTTGGTTTGCCTGGGACCAATTTAGTATGCTGTTGAAATCATGTTGGAGAGGGGCCTCGACATCGGGGGTTGAGGACCAGAAGTGTAGATGACCGTATCATTGGCATATACATGGATTTTTAAGTGCATGCAGACCAAAGAGAGGTCGTTAATAAAAAGGAAGAACAAGGCAAGACCCAGGATGGACCCTTGGGGGACCCCAGCTTCCGGGGTGAACTAAATCTTTGCTGCATCTCTAGCAACCAGTAGTAGCACTGAAGGTTTAGCATTAAATCATGTGCTTTGCATTACAGAATATATTAATGGTATGCATTGTTGAATATTGGTATGCTATAGTGAGGCTGATAGTTTACCCTGAAATTGTCTTTCTCTTGAACACAATTATTAATTGAGCATAGCCACAACTCAACTGTTACACAGTGTTAGGTGAGTGCCATTAATATGTCTCCATTTTTCTCTTTTTTCTCTTTTAAGGTGGAGATATAAATATTGCAATTCCTTGGGGATTTTGAAACATTTAGTTGTTCCTAAAATATAATTGCTTTACAGAAAAAAATTATAGCTTCTGTTTTAGGGATCTAATACTTTGTAATGACCCATCCACTTCTGCACCACCCTTTTGTTTCCTAATTTTTAATTTACACAAATTTAGAACAAAGCAGAACAACAATTACAACAAATAAAACCAATTACAATATAGATGGAAAAGCCTTATCCCATAAAAAGGACTTTAGAGCCCTTTTAAAAATGTCCACCGTTGTACTTTCTCGGAGCGGATGGGGTAGAGAATTCCAGAGGGATGGAGCCACGAAACCGAAAGCACGGGCTCCAGAAAACTTCAAATTAACCCTCGGAATCTCCAGCAACCCCTCGTCAGCCGAGCGAGGCTGTCTCAGAGGGGTGTAAGGCAACAGAAGCTCTTTCAAGTAGTCAGGACCATACCCATGTAGGACTTTGTAGGTCAAAAGATCCACTTTAAAGGTGATCCGCCACTGTATTGGCAGCCAGTGCAGAAAGCGCAACACTGGGGTAATATGAGATCTTCTTGAAACCCTCACAGCAAGCGTGCTCTTATCTCATGCACTAGCTGCAAGCGGCGGATATCAACACCAGCAAGCCCTAGGTACAATTCTGCAACAGGAACTAATGCTGACCCTTTTTACCTTGAAAAAAATAACTCTTTTGATTCATACAGACTGAGAGCAAAATATCTGTTAGAAGGATGGTAATTTGAAAATATGTATAGCATGGACAGTTGTGATTTAAAGAGCTTGTAGGAGCCAACACAGACAGTTCAGTTTCAGTTCAGTTTATTTTTTTATACTGGAAAGGCATGTGAGCAAAACTGCCCATTTTCACAAGTGTCCAATAAGGATAGACAAAGGTACAGTAGAAAATATACAGAAGGTGCATTACAAACGAAGCAGCATGACAATAAACAAGGTGCTGTCATTACAGCTGATAATACAATACTAAAAGTAAATAGCATGGACATAAGTGCTTTCAGAGGGTGCAAATTATACCAACAAACAGAAGAGGGATATGAGTATAACTCCTAGGTGGTACTATCCCAAGTGCTACTACCCCTGCCTGCTTGGCTAGTAGCAGGTTAAGGGGACTGAGTTCTGAAACAGGTGCCTCCACCTGGAGGTCAGGGTTGGTAGTCATCAAGCTAACCTGGGCACAGCCCTCTGGGACACTGTAACCCCCCTTTTTCCCCTCTAGTGGCCTGAACACCGTACAATAATCACTTTCACAATACCCGGCACACACACAAGTACCCACACTGTTTGCACTTACCACCAGGGCTGGTTCTCTGGCTCGACACTGGGGACCCCTGTAAAACAAGATTATGCACAGCAAATAGCAACAATACAGTACTTTGTGCACAAACTTTAACCACAGTCTGATTACATGCAGAAAGCTGGCACAGCGGTAGGGCTACCACGTGCGGCGCCAGTGACCCAGGTTCAGGAACGGACTCAGGCAGCTGGAAGGCTGGCTCGGGGGAGGAGGATTGAGCACCCAGGGGCTGTTCTACTCCTCCGGGTGGGGTGGGATGCGGGCCCTGCTGCGATACCGCCACCTGGGTGACCATGGGTGGAGGTGCAGCGAGACAGCGTATAAGGGAGGGAGGACGTTTACCGGGAGCTGAAGCGCTCTGCGCGCGACGCATCGCTCCATGACCTCTCTGCGTGGCAGACGTCCTGTGGCTGTGACCAGGAAAATGGAAAAACCCTATGCTGGACTCCTGTAGATGGGACCTGGCTGTCCCAAGATAACCCATAACCAGGCTCCATAGATGGGAATGGTGGCCTTCGACGCATACCTGAGGTGTGAGAGGGACTGAAGCGAGGTCCTCTCACTCCCGCCAGGAGGTAAACCGAGGCAGGATGGGGAAAGGCTAACCAGCACCCTGAGGGAGGTACCTGGGGCAGGACTATGGGATTACGCAGCCTAGGGATCCCCAAAGAAAGGAATTCTAAGGGGCATAAAGAGAAAGTATAAAATAAAAAATAAAAAAGAATTACATGATTACATGCAGAAAAGTTGGATCTGATTTATTCAGGGACTTGAACAAGGAAGGGTAAAATCAGGTTAATTAACTTAAAGATTATACCAAACAAGCAGTTATGCATGCACTTTGAGTCCCCCACACAATCCACCTCTGGGTACCCAGGTGAAGAAGAAACAGCTAGCCAGGACAGTTGCCCGGGTTGCAGCTGGTTGGGCTTCTGTGATGGAAAACACAACATGCAGAATACACAATATTTGTAATCCAGAGCCAGAGCGCTCAGTTCATAAAGGAAACACAACAACAAGACAATCATATGACACACTCAGATTAAGCTGTTGTTATAGGGAGCTACCCTGGTACTTAGTCACGATACCCAAAACTGGACACAGGCTGGACAAAAATCGAGACTGCAGGTGGTTGATCTGGAATGCCAGGAGAAGCAGGGCCCACACCAATCGCAGAGGCATCGTTCCTGTTCAAGCGTGGAGCAGGGAGCAGGTCCCCAGGCAGGTCTCTCATCGATGGCTTCTCTGTGCAGTGGGTAGTCTGGGAGGGCCAGTCTGGCAAGGCCCAGACAGCATGGAGACAAATTCAGGTGCAGTCTGTTTTAGGCTGGATATAGCTTCCAGCAAGCAGAACACAGTTCACACAGTGGGGAACTAACTCACATCCCACTAGCAGCTCATAGCACATTTACATGTACGAGAATTCTTCTGTACCAGGCAAAGTGCTCCCTGGTCACAATCAATGAAAGTCTCTGCACACACCGAGCTTAGGGTAGCTGGAACTCTGGCAGGCCAATCGCATTCAGCAAAATCTTCAGTCTTCTTCAGTCTTCTTCAGGTTGAGCCTGGTCCACTTCAGTGGCCTACTTTAGTCACACAAACTTGGATTTAGTCCAAAATAATTCTATTTTCTCCCTCTCAAGAGCAGTAGACAGACATACAGGCCAAACACTCAGCCTTTTCCCAGTTCTCCCATGCGAATCAACTCAGGATTGCTGCTCAGAATTACTTCAGCTCCTTCTTCTTGAACTTCCAGCTCAGAACTAACTGAAAACTGCAAGCAGCCCCGGGACTTCCCCAAGATCCAGAATATTTGGTTGGCTAATTTGGCTGTCAGTCAAAGCAAAAGCTCCCCCTTCAGTTGCAAAAAAAAGTGCAGAAAAAGCTCCAAACTAAAGTTCCTACATATTTTGAATTCAGACAGCTCCTGTAGTCTGGCTACATTTTAGGTCCCACCAGTACTGTTTGGTCCAGTTTGCAGTCCAGGACCAAGATAGTGGAGACCAACAAAACAGTCCTTGCTACAAAGCAGGTTAGACAAACTACATTATCATAATCACTCTAAATGATTTTCAGTAAATGGTTACATCTTTCAACAGAGCTCCCTCTCAGATTACTTAAGCTGCAATGAGGCAGCTCTTAAAGAGACAGAACACAGAGGCTATACAAGCTCTGGTAATAACATTTAAACTGTTAAAATGCAGGACACCAGCCTGGCAGTGAGCATTTAGGCAAGCTCAAGGAAAACTTTTAGAACCCCATTTGTACGGGTTACACCTTCCCTGCCTGGGCAAACTTAGGCGTCCCAGGCCAAGTCTGTACCATCATAACATTGAAAATGCAACATATACAAGACATTTACAGTATACCATTAGTATGCTATACAAGTACTATCTGATTCATCAATTGGCATAACTTGTCACTTTACTATATCTTTCAATGTACTCCACTATATCATTTCCATTCTGACAATACATTATGCATATTTCACACAGATAAATTGAACATTACTAAACAGAATCATGTAATAATTTCTTGTACTCTAAACAATGCAAGAGGGAGCCCTTCCCTATCAGCCAACTTGGGGCTGGATGAGGCAGGGGCACCATGGTGAGAGGGCAGAACAAGTAACCTGGAATGGGCAGTGAACTCTGAGAGACATAAACACCTTTGTGGACTAAATTGAGAGGTAAATTCACTGGCCTCCAAGGGGAATTGTAACTGAAGTGCACCACTGGCTTGACAGCTTGACCAGTCTTTCTGGGGTGAACAGCCACATTCTCTGTACTTTCAGCAATGGTCTTGGGGCTTTCATCATTTGTGAGGGTGCTCTGCATGAAGCTGGGAGCACTGTCAGACCCTTGCTCTGTAGTCTCTGTTTCTACAACACTTGGCTCATTTGGAGACACTCTGGCACTGAAGGGGGTTGTCAGCACTCTCATAGTGGTCCTCAAGTTCTGGCATGTCACCAGAAGGACTCATACCATCAGCCTCTCCTTCAGGCAAATCATACACTTTCACAATACACAAAGACTCAGCATCCTCTGACGTGATACTTTGCACTTCACTTTCAGGAAGCATTGGCTCCAAGGATGATTCCGGGGGTTAGGCAGTCCAGAAGGCCCAGCTTCATCCCCATAATTCAACATAGGATTTCTATGAAACAACTGACTCAGTTCATATGAGGGGTAATAGGTATTATCACACTCACTGTCATCTGAGTTAGACTGGCAGTCACTATCATTCTGGACCTGCTGCCGGGGAAGTGTTAAATTGGCAACCACGGGGGCAGACTGACTCTATTATTTTCTTGCAGCAGCACAAGTCACTGGTCCAGGGGAATCAATTTCAGTGGGTTCAGCCTCATTTATAACTTGACCAATAGGTAGCAAGTGGTTGTGGTGCATGGTCTTGACAGCTTTGGAGTTATTCTCTGGGCGCACTTTGTACACTGGCAAATCATCCAACTTTCCAACTACAACATGGGGAAGATGGTGCCATCGATCAGCAGTTTTGTGTTTAACATGCAATCCCAAATTTTGCAACAACACACGGTCTCCAGGCCTAAGCTCTTGAGCCTTTACTTTTCTATCACGTCTCTCTTTGTTGGCTAGATTTCTTTTGGTGGCCATTGTCTGGGCCAGTTGATAGGCATGGTTCAACTGAGCTTTAAGTTTTTGTACATACTGCAGGTAATCTTCGGCTCAGACCCCATTGGGAGAAACTCCAAAACAGACATCAACAGGCAGCTGGGCCTCTCCTGAACATGAGGCGATAGGGAGAACCTGGTAGCACCATTCTTCGTGCAATTGTATGCATGTACCAGGTGCTAATCTCGGATCCATTTATGGTTATCTTTTGGGTGGAGGTGCCTAGCATGTCTAGCAGGGTGTGGTTAAAGCATTCTGGTTGAGGATCCTCTCGGTGATAAGGAGTGGTTCTTGACTTTTGCACCCCATAGAGAGATTCTTTGATTAGCCGACTCTCAAAGTCCCTGCCCTGATCAGAGTGAATTCACTGGGGCACCATAATGGATGAAGAAATTTTCCACTAGCACCTTGGCCAGGGTAGATGCTTTTTGATCTTTGGTGGAAAAGCTTGTGCATACCATGTGAAATGATCTGTAACCACTATCACATTGCCAATATCTCACTGATCAGGCTCTAAACTCAAGAGTCTATGCAGACTAGTTCCATTGGGGTGCTGGTAGTAATGTTGACAAGGGGCAGCCTTCTGAGGCAGTGCTTTTCTGCAGCAGCAACTACAAGTCCTTACTTTGGTGCTCAACATCGGCCCCCATCTTGGGCCACTAGAATCGAGGATCATACTAGGTCAAGGGTCCAGTCGATACCGAGGTGGCCCATATGATTGTGACGGGACCTCAGTACCAAATCTTTGAAGGCTGTGGGTAGGACCAGTTGTTGCTTTTCTATTTGGCCACCCTACTCTACTGTCTCTCTATACATAGATACATAGACAGTGTCAGCAGATAAGGGCCTGTGGCCCACCCAGTCTGCCCATTTGAACTTGTAAGATCAGTTTATGTTTTCCTAGAAGTCTGCTGCCCCTTACCCCTGACCTCCAGAATTCGTTTATATCTATCCCATGCATTCTTAAATCCCACGATTGTTTCAGCCCCCACCACTTCCTCTGGCAAGGTGTTCCACTTGTCCACCACCCGTTCTGTGAACAAATTCTTCCTCACATTTCCTCTGAATCGTCCTCCCTCCAACTTCATCCCATGCCCTCTGGTTCTGGAACATCTTTTTCACTTTAAAATAGTGTGTTCCTGCACCCTGTTCCTCCCTGTAAGATACTTGTATGTCTCTATCATATCCCCTCTCTCCCTCCTCTCCTCCAGGGAGTACATGTTCAGTTCCTTCAACCTGTCCTGATAGGACTTGTGATGCAATCCAGGTACCATCTTTGTTGCCCTCCTCTGAACCTTCTCTACCCTGTCTATGTCCTTACGTAGGTAAGGTCTCTAGAACTGTACACTGTACCCCAGGTGGGGCCTCACTAGTGTCTTGTATAGTGGAATGATGACCTCCCTTTCCTGCTGGTGATGCCCCTACCTATGCATCCCAGCATCCTATTTGCTTTACCTGCCGCCTTGTCACACTGTTTCCCTACCTTGAGGTCATCAGAGATGATAATCCCAAGATCCCTTTCCTGCTTGGTGCATGCTATATCCTCACCCCCAACCGATATATTGTGCCAGGTTTTTTGTGCCCCATATGCATTATCTTGCACTTCTTTGCATTGAATTTCAACTGCCAAACCCCTGACCATTCTTCAAGTTTCTGCAGGTCCCTTCTCATTCTGTCTACACCCTCTGGTGTGTCTACTCTGTTACAGAGCTTTGTGTCATCAGCGAACAGTGAAATTCTGCCTTCTAGGTCCTGCGCAATGTCAACACAACAACTGATTAAGCAGCTGCAACTTGGGGGCCTTCTTTAAATAATAAAGTGGTTCACAAATCAGATGCAACTTGGACACATGTTTTCCTGCACGAAGGTCATCAAGTGCTGGCTGAATCATAGGATCTTGGGATTGAGCCCATTGAATGCTGTCATTGTCAAACTGAGGTAGTGCACTAATATCTAGAGCAGAACAGTGGCAATACGCAGCCGGTATGCAGGTGTCAAAGGGGCCCAAGCAATCTGCTAAACAGTCCACTGTGTCCGTAGACATCTGTTCATTTCTATCAAACTTTTGGCACAATGCTTGTATGTCAGGTTCAGACAGCCTGACCCAGTTGCTCTTGGAAATGGGCCTCTGGGATACAGCGTCAGCATCAATGTGATTCAGACCCAGTCTGTATTCGACAGCATAATCATATGTTGACAATGCAGAAAGCCACCGGCCCCCCATGGCATCTAACTTAGCTGAAGTCTGTTCATAGGTCAATGGGTTATTGTCAGTCCTCACCAATATTTTCGCCCCATAGAGGTAATCATAAACTGGTTGACAATGGCCAATTTTAATGCAAGGAACTCCAACTTGTGCACAGGGTAGTGTCGCTCTGACGGGTCAAACTCCTACTGGTGAATGCCACTGGTCTCAAACCATCCTCATGGTCTTGATACAGTATACAGCTCCTAGTCCCTGCAGACTGTCATCATCATGCAGCACATAGGGTTTGTGGGATCAGCATAAGCGAGGATGGGGGCATGGGTGAGCTAGTATATGACTTTGTGGAAAGCTGCTTCACAGTCAGGCGTCCAACGGACCTGAAAAATTCACCTGGGTGGAAATATGCTTTGTCTGGTTCTTTGACAGCCCCTTTTTTGTATTTTGATTGGTAGGAGGGTAACCCTGGGTAAGATTCAAGAGCAGCCGAATCACTTTGGAATAGTCCTTTATGAACCAGCGGTAGTAGCCACAGAATCCCAGGAAAAGTTGTAGTTCTTTCAAATTGTGGGGCTAGGGCCAAGTAGTCAAGCCTTCAACTTTACTAGGATCAGTCTCTATCCCCTCTGTAGACACTATGTGCCCCACATACTTCACAGAGGTTTGGAAAAAACTGACACTTGTCAATGGACAGCTTGAGGCTGAAATCTTCCAGTCGATCTAGTACTTTGAACAGTCGACTCTCATGTTCCTCTAGGGAGCTCCCAAACACAATGACATCATCCAAATATGCCAGGCATTCCAGCAAATTCATGTCTCCCACCGCTCGTTCCATCAGTCACTGGAAAGTGGCTGGGGCACCCGATATCCCTTGTAGCATTCTCAGGAATTCGTTAGAACCCCAAAGGACAGATGAAGGCTGTCTTCTCATGGTCCCCTGGAGCCATCAGAATCTGGTAACATCCACTGCAAAGATCCAACACCGAGAACCATTTGCTCCCATTCAAACAATCGAGAGCATCTTGTATACAGGGCATGGAGTATTGATCAGGGATGGTCTGCCTATTGAGGGTCTGATAATCCACACACATTTATGTGGTTCCATTCTTCTTATGCACCACCACAATGGGAGAAGCATATGGGCTCCTGGATTCTTGTATCACACCAGCCGCGAGCATTTCCTGCGTCTTCTAATATCATCTATGTCTGCAGGGGCTAGGCGTCGAGACCTCTCTCGAAATGGCCATTCATCGTGCAGGTATATGTGATGCTCCACACCCTGGACACATCCCACATCCCATTCCTTCAATGAAAACACTTAATCTCTCTGGGCAAGTTTCTGGCTAATTCTAGTCTTCCATTCAGCTGGCAACGGGGAGTCACCAAAATCAAACAAGTTGGGAGTCATTCTATCTGTCTTGCCAGGGGGCTTGTTGCTGGGCAACACTGCAGTGTCTGCGCAGTGTACCGTAGCTAGGGTGCATCCTCTGTTCACCCGGACCTCCCGATCTGACACATTATGAATCTGGACCATCACTCATCATGCATAGACAATGAGCACAAGCTGGCAAGATGCTGGGCTTAACCAATAATTCTTCTAGCAATTTTCCATCACCTGGTGCATCCAACATCAGTATTTTGTTCTTGACATCTTTGCAGAGGTGGACCTCCCCTTGAATGGTACGCTGGGCATTAGGGGCCAGTACCATTGAATTGGGATCCTTCTTCCACATGACCCCTACTGGTTCATCTTGGTCCACTCCCTTGGGGTTCTGTTGCAAATCATAGGCCCTCTTGATCAGAGCAGGAATTCTTAGGGCCCTCCCAGTCCATCGCCCTTGTTTCTCGCGACAGTGTTGTGCCAGTCTCCCAAACATATGGGTGTTGGTCCCAATTAACAGGGGAACCCCATCATACAGTCCAGTAGGGGGACACACTAAGGCCAGTGTCTCGACTTGCTCCTCTATACCGGTTACAGCTGCAGGAAATGACAACCAGAGGTGGACATATCCTAGGTTGGGATAAGACTTGTTGCTCAGCCCCCACACATGTAGGCCTTCCTGGGATTGTAAGGGCACAGCAGATAAGTGTTCATTATACCAGTCCTTAAATACAATGGTCACTTGTGACCCACTGACTAGCACAGCCTGAGTAGGAATACGATTCACAGCCATGGTAGTCTCCATTGAAGGGCCCACTATTTTGGACCAGTCTGGAGGGGCAGCAGCAGGGTCCTGGACAGATGATTTAGCCACATAGGATTTGAGTTACTACTCTTGAACCCTTGCTGTGATCATTTTGGGCACACCTTGACCGCTGATTCATTCTCCGAAACTCTCCTTGAAGCCTGTATACAACTTTATCTAGGTCTTTTGTGGACCAGCATCCTCTCTCTTCATGTGCCCATCCTTCCTACAATTATGGCAAAATATGTTTTCTGGGCTCTGGGGTGGCCAAGGCATCACACTGGGAGCTGCGGCGGTGGTACTACCAACTGAAAACCTTGGTGCCATCTCTGTCTGCTGTGTGGTAACATTTGGAGACATCTCATCAATTCTCTTACTTCCATAGTCAAGACATCGAGTTTCGAGCTGCTGTCAGCAGAAGATGCCTGGGTGGACACCCCCACCCCCATAGCAGATGCAGTTGGATAAGGATCGGTGCCCGTGCATGCAGAAGCAGCCTTCATAAAGAGACTGTTTTTTGTTTCCCTACACTCCCTCAGCAGTTCATGCCATGGTGGCACACCCTCATTGGTCCCCACTTCAGAAGGGCCTTCCGATGCCGTGATCACTTAGGCTGAGCTCACCCTAGAATTACAATCCCTCTCTTCATCTTCAACCTCCCGGAGTTCTTTTATCAAGTCACAATAGTCTGGTGGGTTGCCCCTTCTATCTGGGAGCCTTAATTGAAGGAGCTGCAGTTTAGAATGCTTTGCATGTTGCCGTATGTGCCCCAACCTCACGTGGTTTAAGTCACTGGCAGCAACCCCACCTTTCAGTAAGCCTTCTGCAGTGCTCTTTCCAGATGAGTAACATATGCAGACAACCTTTCCAATGGCCATTGTTTTGTACCTTGAAATTTCCACATCAAGTTCTCCACTGACTCAATGCTCCCAAATTGCCTTCAAGTGCAGATAGGTACTTCTGGGCAGATGCATCAGGGTTTGTGGGCCTCAGAAATTTAATGGCCTCTAGGCGGGACCCTCAAACTTTCTATGATCCTTTTACATTTCTTAGCCTCTGCACACTGCCATTCAGGTACCAAAGGGCAACACAATCTATCCAGGTCTCCCAATCATCCTCCCTTGGGGTGGGGAGGGTGCCGGAGAAGATTCTCAACCTTCGGTAAGAGTCGTGACTAATGGCAGGTACAGACATAGGAGCCAGCATTGGCACAGGCACAGAAGGAGGGGCAATAATGGGTGCTGGAGCGGGAGGGGGTGTTGGGGGAGGAACACCCCCAGGTGGCAGGAATAGTTTCTTTAAGTCTTCCACAGTTTTCCCTTCCTCCGGCAACAACTTAGCAAATTTCTCCTCAAATGTTTCAGATAGTGAGGGGGTCTCATTCTCCTCGGGGTCTTTACTGTCTTTAGTTATTACTCTCCAGGCAGTGAGGGCTCCTTCGGGGATAATAGTCCGTGGCACTTTGGAACTGTCTGCTGGGTCCTTATGATCTACTAACGCCATGAAACTTTGGGCGAGCAGATTAGCCTGTCGACCCACCACCACAGGGTTTTGTAAACATTCAACCTTGGAAAATACCTCTCTACAGTGTTTTTATTAGTATCCTGGGAATATCCAGGATAAGTACAGCATTTTGGGGTCGATCTCCTGCCCAGTACACCACCCCACCCCACCAACTGGTGTGCAGCCACTTCTGTTGGGATAGCCATTTATTTGTAACAGCAATTCACAAATTTGGCCAGTAGGGGATGCTAATCCCAACAGTGAGCCTCCAAGATGTAACCCTAGGTGGCGCTATCCCAAGGGCTACTACCCCTGCCTGCTTGGCTAGTACCAGGTTAAGGGGCCTGAGTTCTGAAACAGGTGCCTCCACCTGGAGGTCAGGGTTGGTAGTGGTCAAGCTAACCTGGGCACAGCCCTCCGGGACACTGTAACCCCCCTCTTTCCCCACTAGTGGCCTGAACACTGTATGATAATCACTTTCACAATATCCCTGGTACACCACACAAGTACCCACACTGTTTGCACTTACCACCAGGGCTGGTTCATCTGGCTCAACCCTGGGGACCCCTGTAAAACAAGGTTATGCACAGAAAATAGCAACAGTACAGTACTTTGAGCACAAACTGGAACCACAGACAGGTTATAAGCAGAAAAAGTTGGATCTGATTTATTCAGGGGACTTGAACAAGGGAGGGTAAAATCAGTTAATTAGCTTAAAGGTTATATCAATCAAGCAGTTATGCATGCACTTTGAGTCCCACCACACAGTCCACCTGGTACCCAGGTGGGAGAAGAGATGGGCCAGCCAGGACAGTTGCCCGGGTTGCAGCTGGTTGGAGCCCTGTGATGGAAAACACAACATGCACAATACACAATATTTGTAATCTGGAGCCAGAGGGCTCAGTTCATAAAGGAAATGAAGCAACAAGACAATCAGATGACACTCAGGTTAAGCTGTTGTTGTAGGAGCTACCCTGGTATTTACTCACGATACCCAAGACTGGACACAGGCTGACGAAAATCGAGACTGCAGGTGGTTGATCTGGAATGCCAGGAGAAGCAGGGCCCACACGAGTGGCAGAGACGTTGTTCCTGTTCAAGCTGGAGCAGGGAGCTGGTCCCCAGGTAGGTCTCTTGTCAATGGCTTCTCTGTGCAGTGGGTAGTCTGGCTGGGCCAGTCTGGCAAGGCCCAGACAGCATGGAGACAAATTTGGGTGCAGTCCATTTTGGGCTGGATACAGCTTCCAGCAAGCAGAACACAGTTCACACAGTGGGGAACTAACTCACAACCCACTAGCAGCTCATAGCACATTTACATGTATGGGAATTCTACCAGGCAAAGCGCTCCCTGGTCACAATCGCAAAGTCTCTGCACACACTGGGAGCTTAGGGATAGCTGGAACTCCTGGCAGGCCGATCGCATTCAGTAAAATCTTCAGTCTTCTTCAGGTTGAGCCTGGTCCACTTCAGTGGCTTACTTTAGTCACACAGACTTGGATTTAGTCCAAAATAATTCTCTTCTCTCCCTCTCAAGAGCAGCAGACAGACATGCAGGCCAAACACTCAGCCTTTTCCAAATTCTCCCATGCAAATCCACTCAGGATTGCTGCTCAGAATTACTTCAGCTCCTTCTTCTTGAGCTTCCAGCTCAGAACTAACTGAAAACTGCAAACAGCCCAAGACTTCCCCAAGATCCAAAAGATCTGGTTGGCTGATTTGGCTGTCAGTCAAAGCAAAAGCTCCCCCTTCAGTTGCAAAAAAGGCGCAAAAAGCTCCAAACTAAAGCTCCTACAGATTTTGAATTCAGACAGCTCCTGTAGTCCAGCTACATTTTAGGTCCCACCAGTACTGTTTATTCCAACTTACAGTCCAGGACCAAGATAGTGGAGACAAACAAAACAGTCCTTGCTACAAAGAAAGCAGGTTAGACAAACTACATTATCATTATCACTCTAAATGAGTTTCAGTAAATAGTTACATCTTTCAACAGAGCTCCCTCTCAGATTACTTAAGCTGCAATGAGGCAGCTCTTAAAGAGACAGTACGCAGAGGCAATGCAGGCTCTGGTAATAACATTTAAACTGCTAAAACGCAGGACACCAGGCTGTCAGTGAGCTTTTAGGCAAGCTCAAGGAAGACTTTTTGGGAACCCCCATTTGTAGGGGGGTTACATGAGTCAGAAACAACATAGCCTCAAATAGGGAGGAACAGTTGGGCTAAACAGAACATAGTTTAACCAGTTAAGGCCTGGGACATATGCATGCCTGGGAGCAGGAAAGGTGGCCCTTCAAACTGAACCTGAAAGAGGCAGTTGAGGGACATTGGATGAGAGCAGGGGGGAGATTGTTGAAGAGTTTCACACCTTTGTCGGAGAGGGTGTTTTGGCCTTGGGTGGTCCCACAGAAAGGTACAGTAAAGGTGAGAGAGGAGGAGCATCTGATTGGCCACATGAGAGTAGACTTTGAGAAAAGGGAGACAATGTCAGGCGGAAGAAGTCCCAGAGTGAATTTGTGGAAAAAGTAAGGATTTTGCTGTCAAGTCTGTCCTAAAGTGGGGAGGCAGGGCTGAATTGTAGCGGTCACAGTGGTGAGTTAGCCAGGAAGGCCAGTGGCAAATCAGATGACACTGTGGTAGGTGCTATGCAGTCTGCTCAGGTTTTTTTCTGAAAGGGAAGGGTAGTAAATCAAAGCTCCATAGTCAAAAAGGGGAGAAGGAAACTGGTGGCAAGTAGTGCCCTGATTCGCAATAAAGAAAGGTCAGATTCAATATACTGTAGCATGCCAAGCTTTTGTGGGCTTTCTTGATTAGTTGAGTGATGTGAAGATCATAGGTCAGGTGGCGATCGAGTAGCAGGCCAAGGTATTTAAACTCCATGACACACTCTATGTAGTTGCCATCATTGTCCAGGATAGAGAATCAAAGCTGCAAGTTTTCTGAACTGGAGAAGGCCATGGATTTGTAAAAGTCCTTGGATGAGAATCACGAGTGTAGCTTGTGGAAATCATGTTGGAGTTTGGCACAGAGAAAAGAGGGGTCACTATCCTTGTAGTAGAGAGCAGCACCATCAGCTTGAGTGTAATATTTGAGTGCTGGCAGATCTCTGGGAGGGAGTTGACTACAAGGGAGAAGAGGAAGGGTCCCAGAATGGAGCCCTGGGGACTCCATATATAATGGGAGAGGAGTTGGAGAGAGTACCTTCTATCATAGTTCTATAAGATCTTGACTGAGGTAGTTGGAAAACAGTTAACAACTCAGGGAGAAGTTGAGACTGGAGAGGGTGCAAAGAAAAACTTTTGGTCCACAAGGTCAAAGCTTTGTGAGGAGTCCACAAACACGGAGCCTGTGTAAAGGCCTTCATCACTGGTCTTTTCGATGAAGTGAGTAAATTTGACCAGGGCTCTCTCAGTGTTGTGGCTGGCTCTGAACCTGTGCTTGGCATCTGTTTTAGGTTATACTTCTCCAGGTATTCAATGGTTTGGCCAAGGATGATTTTTTCCTTTATTTTCAAGAGTGATGCAAAGAGGGATATGGGCCTGTAGTTTGCGACATTGTTTTTTGGGCTAGATATTTGGAGGTGTTTGATGGCAGTGCAATTTCCAGTTAATGGGGAAAGTACCAAAACAAAGACAGTGATTAAAGATGTAGGTTAGAGGAAGTACAACAGACTTACAGACCAGCATAAGGATGGAGTAGTCAGTGCTGTCAGACTGTCAGGCTGAGTCTGGGGTCATTAGATTGGATGAGTCTGATCACCTGCTGGGGTGTTAAGTACCGGAAGTGAAAGCAGGGATGTTGGCCATTGGAAGGAGGGGGGTGGACAAGGATTGTGGAAGGGGTTGGGCTTCTACATGTCGAGGTCGCTGAAGTAGGAGTTGAAATGGGTGGCAACTGTCAGAGGATCAGTGATGGATTGTCCTTGAATTGTGAGGGTGATTAGTTAGCTGTTTAACCCTTTCCCAGTAAGGTCATTTAGGAACTTCCAGGTGTGTTTGGCGTTACTCCTGGAGCTTTCTTACTTTTCCCTGAGGAAGTTTATTTTAACATTATGGACTGCTGATTTGCATATATTGTGGAGTGTTTTATAATTTTGTAGGAGGTTGGGGAGTTTGAGTTTCCTATAAGTTTTCCAGGCCTTGTCTCTCTTCCTTATTAGGTTGAAGAGATTGGAGGAGACTTATTTGTTGCTGTGTCCTTTTACCCTGAGTTTTTTGAGAGGAATAAGGTTGTCACAGATGGCCTGGAAGAGCCTGCTGAAAGGTTCTAGGGCTTACTTGATGTAGCTGATGAATTCAGTAAAGGGCCAGTCAGTGGCTAGAAGGGATTTATTGAATTTGTTGATATTGCATTTTTAAAGGGTGGGAGTAAATATATTTGTGTACAAATGTAAGGGTTTTCACAGAACAACAACAAAAAACAGCACCGTGGTCACTAATGGAATCCAGAAAAACCCCATAGTCAGTAGCATGAGAAGGGCTCATGACAAGAATCCCATTTAGGATCAATTCATACCCTATCCTATAGTTAGTGCAGGTGGAGTACGAGATTAGCTGGTGGAGGCCTAGGTTGATGATGGTTTCTTTGGCAGTGTTGCCCTGGGGGTGACAACCAGTTGAGGTTGAAATCCCCAAAGAGGATCCACTCCCTACTGACTGGGAGGGTGTTTTTAATATTTAGAAAAATATCAAGTTCTGTTTGGGGGTGCTGGGAGGAGGGAGATAGGAAACACTAATAGTGATTAATTTGCTGTTGCATAGGAGGAAATTTACAGAGAAGGATTCTGATTGGGCGCTCTTACCTGGGGGTTCAAAAGTGGAGGCTGACAGGTGATTACCAATCCAGAGGAGGCATCTACCATCTCATTTCCCTAGCCTATCCCTTCTGAAGAGGGTGTACCCTTCAAGACTGGTTTCACTGTGAATGATCTTAGGGTTAACCAGGTCTCTGTGTTAGTTTATTGTAGGAAAACCCATTGAGTAGGCTCATTCACAAGGAGGTCTTATACACATACTGTAACATCAGTTTACACCAGGACATACACAACATAAAGGGAAATACATAAGTAATAGTGGATAGAGTACATAATAACAAGTTATAATAAGATACACAGCAAATTGTGAGATTAATATTCCCAAGTTATATACATACCATGTACAAAAAAGCATAAGAACATTTCTGGAATATGTAAGCAATGTAACAAACCTGGCATGGAAAAAGCACATTATGGATATGTAGGGAGAAACAGTGACTAGGAAAAGGGTAGCGGGGTGGAAGGGGTGAGGAGAGAGAGAGAGAGAGTAAGGTGTACAGAATGATGTAGGCCAGTCAAGGGAAGGCTACATATTATAAAAGGATGAAGGGAGCAGGAGGGGACAGAAGTGAGGGAATGGGTAGGTTAGGTGGTGGTGGTGGAGGAGGTGGAGGTGGTTTACAAGAGAAGGAGACAGGAAGGAACAGGAATAGGGAGGTAAGGGAGTGATGGGGTCAGAGGTGAAAACATATCATCAAAGGAAAGTTTAATTGCAATTACTGATGACTTTGAGCTTGTTAGCAGTCAGGGCTTTAGAAAGGTTGATTGATACAACACTGGTGAGTTTGAGGATGGATTGTAGGTGATTCCAGGTGGTGGGAAGGACATAGGAACTAGCCCTTTTACCAAAATTTGTACATGTCTTAGGAATGTCAAGGAGGATGAAATCAGACTTCCTTAGGGAGTAAGTGCTATGAGAGATATGGATAAGGGACGAAATATAGCCTGGAAGTTTAGCAGGATTTTTAGTGTCCATGTACAGTACCTAGGTGGGTTAGGCACCTTCTTGCCAGGGAGGTCCAGCCTATTGAAGTATACAAGTTGCAATGATGTGTTCCTGGGGGGGCTTTTGTGATGAACTGCAAAGCATGGTGCTACAGAACATCCAACTTATGTGTTGGAAGCAGAGGCAACCATAAATAATGTTGTCTGTAATCAAGCAGTGGTAGAAACATAGCTTGTACAAGCTTAGTTCTAACACTTGAAGGGAAGGGATTTGTTATGAAAGAAGAACCCAAGTCTGGTTTTGAGTTTACTGATAAGATTATTGATGTGAGCATTATAGGTAAGTTTACTGTCGAGCCATATGCCAAGATATTTGAATTTTTCTACCACCTCTAAAGGTTCAAATAAAGTGGTGACAATAGGTAATGTTTGGTTAGGTTGTGACAGAGGTGTGGGGGAATTGCTAGTGTAGAAGATCATGGTTTTAGCCTATTTTGCATTTAGCAGCAGCTTGGCAGTAATGAAGTTATGTTCCAGCTTGATGAAGTCATCTTGGAGTTGCTTGTTGACTTCAGTAGGTCATGATTTAAAAAGAAACAGGACCATGTCATCTGCAAAGAAGCAAGTTTAGAACTGGTAATTTTGCAGTTGAGGGAGTTGATATATATATAGAGAAGAGGATGGGACCTAGGATGGATTCCAGTGGAACACCCTGTGAGATAGGCAAGGATCAGAGAGTAGGCATTAGCCTTGACTTTTGAACACGTCCAAAGAGATAGCTGACAAACTACTGCACTGAAATTGTCAAGATTCCTAAATTAGTAAGGCTGTAAGACAAGAGTATGATCCACAGTGTCAAACACCTTACTGAGGTCCAGGAAGATGGCACTAATGAATAGTTTGGAGTCATGAGCAGTAATCCAATCATTAGTGACTTTGGCAAGCGCAGAAATGGTAGTGTTTTTCCTGAATCTGGATTGATCAGGGTTGAGAAGAGATCATTTTCAATGTACCTTTTCAGTTGTATAAAAATTAACCATTCCAGAATTTTAGAGAGGATAGGAAGGATGGAAATGGGCCTGTACTTATTCATATCACATGGGTCCCCAGATTTGAATAGTGGAAGGAAGTGCGCTGATTTCCAACAAGATGAAACAGTTGCAGAGGCTATTGACAAACTGAAGATGTGAAGGCATGGGCAGGTTTATTTTAAAGAAACAAGCTCAAATTCTTTCGGCTTGGTAATGCTAGTTATATCAGAAATGTTGAACTTGAGCTTAGTATAGATGACCACCCTCCACCCCTGGATTTTCTGTCAGTCTCAATGATTTGTAATCAGGGAGAGTGATTTGTTGATCTGGGATGATTTGTTTAAGCCAAGACTCTGAGATGGCAATTATATTGGGGGTAGTATGCGTGGCACATGCTTGCAGTTGGTTGAGTTTATTGATGACTCCTAATGAGGGAGGTTGGGGGATCTCAGCTTTGGGACGGGGTACAGAAGAACAAGAGGGGACAGTTGTGGAGCAGGCACAGGTAACATAATAAAAGGTCCCACCCAGGGGAAGTGCTTGAGAGATGGCCAAGGAGGAGTGGGATATAACAGGAGTGCCGGGAAGGGGAATGGGGTGAGGTGGGTGAGCTTGGTGGGAATTTAGATTGATTTAGAAATGGGGAGGGATGGGATTAAGGGGGAACATTAGCAGGGGTCTGTGGGGAGGGTTGTCATTTGCAACCATAAGGGAGGGAAAGAAGCAGCAGAATGGTAGTAGGGAAGTGGACAAGACTGGCCAGCATGATGGTGCTGGTGTGAGTGAGAAGTAGCAGCAGGGTGGATGGGAGTAGGTTGCAGCAATGAATTGAGAGAACAGGGTGTGGTGTGTAAGAGATGGAATGTTTACAGCAAAAAGAAAAGGAAAAGAAAAGTGAGTTATAGTAAGGGTCAGGGGAAGGAGATTTCCAGTGGGGTGTCAGCAGAGATAGTAAACTATCAAGCCAGCAAGGATTAGAGCAAAAGAAGAGAGAACTACACTCGTTCTGTGTCCCATTCCGAAGGACAGCTCTTGGACAAAGATTCTTCTCCTACCATACCCCACTGTGGCTTAATGAGATCCCAGCTAACACTCTAAATGCTGCTAACCCTAGAACCTTCAAAGCCTAACTTAAGCAATTTCTACTGCAAAACTATGTCTGTGAGTTCTAAACTGTTCAGAGTGGGTCTCAAAGCTTGCATCAACCCTGCCTACCAGCAACTACTCATGGACTTACTCACACAGGCCACCCTCCCCACTCCCTACCCCTGCTCCCCAGACTCTGGCACCTTATGTGCCACAGCTCTTATTCACAGTTTCATAGTATTTGTATGAGTTCAGAAAGCGAAGGCCTTTAATGAACTCGCCACCCGATTCAAGGGTGGAAGCCACATTTCTGTCTCCATATAAAGATCTAATCTGTGTTTGAAAAGGGATATGTTATTACTACAAACTACAGACTCAGGTAATGCATTCCAGTTTGTTATTACTCTTGTGTATAGAATCTGCTTCCTTTATCATTACGTTATTTTCCCCAATTATTTTATATGGATGTGATCTAGTTTGTTTAGTACCCGCATGTCTTTTTATTCCCAGTGTTTCCAATATATATTAATCATGAATGATTTTAAAAATTAAACACAGGTCATCTCTTAATTGCCTATACTCCAAGGAGTATAGTTTTAGATTAATGAGTTGTTTTTTATAGTCAAGGTTCTTAATATTATACAATTTTTTAATCACTTTTCTTTGGACTCCCTCTTTTAATTTCTGTGAACGTAATGGTTTGAGGTGTACAGCACCACCTACAATACTCCAAGTGAGGGTAAACCAAGCTGGTATATAGAGGAATAATGACTTCACTCCTTCTGCTTTTAATATTGTGTAGTATACAACCTACTATTTGTTTTGCATTTTTTGACCGTTTCAATTGTATTCCTTTTGAATGACAACAGGTCGTTAGTGATTATGACCCCAAGGTCTTTTTCTTCAGTTGTTTTAAGAAGTACAGTATTATTAAATTTATATGGATATGGTAAGTTATTTCTGCCCAGATGCATGACTTTTCATTTGGTTTCATTGAAAAACATGCTACTGTTTTTAGCCCAGGTTGTCATGTGGTCTAATTCTTCCTGCATTTGTCTAGTGTCTGCCTCAGTTAGTACGAGACCTCAGAGTTTGCAGTCGTCTGCATACCCATGTTTTCTCTGAAGTTTGTAGGGTTGAGACCACTGTATTAAACAAGATAGGACCCAATACGGATCCCTGAGGCACTCCACTGGTCACCAGACCCCAGTCTGACATGAAACCTTTCACCGAGACCCTCTGTAATCTACAATCCAGCCATGATGCAATCCATTTTATAATATATGGGTGAATTTGGGTTTTCATGTGATGTTCCAGTAATACTTGATGTGACACTTTATCAAAAGCTTTGGAAAAATCTAGGAATATTATATACACAGGTATGTTTTTGTCCAAAGCAGCACTTACAGGTTCGAAGTGAATTAAATTTGTTAAGAATGATCTTCCAGAAATGAACCCATGCTGTGTCATATCAAGTTGACTTGTTCCGTGTATGTGATTAATTACATATTTTTTGTATGTCTTATTCTGCTAGTGGTTGCACTCTCTCATTTGTCTCATACCTCATCGCCCCTCACTCTCACTCTCACCCCCTCCTCTCATCCCCCTCCCAACCCTTTATTCTCCATCAATATCCACTCTCATGATACCTCCTCTCCCCTGCTTGGTCTCGCCCTCCTTCCACTCTCCCCCCCCCTTCTCTCTCTCTTCACCACCTTTCTCCCACCACCACACCAGCATGCATCATCCCCAGCCTCAGCTCCAAAGCTGTAATGCAATGTGACAATGCTCCTTCTGGGCTGCTCTGTCCCCACACTCCATTCACTAACCACTCTCTCTATCCTACATTTTCCTCTCTCTCTCTCTCATACTTCCTTATGCCGCACAGCACTTAGTATTAAACCCTTAATGAAACTCATAAGAAACTCTTAACTGTTTTCTATGTTTTTACTACTTCCTATACTGATAATTCAACTATGTCTGTATTTGTACTGTGAATTCAGTTATGTACTAATATTTCAACTAGGTCTGTATTTGTACTGTGAGTTCAATTATGTCTGTATTTGTACTGTTTAACAGACATGGACCCTTTGTAAAAGAGTCCTTATTCAAAGGTTGTTTCCGAAATTTCAATAAATAAATAAAAAGAAAAAAAAGACACAAAACAGGGAGCAACTGTACCTGTGCTTAACTGTACCAAAAAGATAACTTTTTGCATAGAACCAAGTGGGAGATATCAGACACCCTCTATAGGTGATCCCAAATAGGGCTGCAAATGGGGAAATGGGTAGTTAATCTTAATCACGTGACTACAAACAGCTATAAAAGCATGACTAGCAAAGGGTGGGTGTGATGGGCAAGAAGCTGCCACATACTGGCTGCGTGAAGAGCTGGACTTGCAGTAAACACAAGATTCAGAGAGAAAGTAGCTCAGTAATCATTAAAAAAGAAGCCAGTTAAGCCAGCTTCTGGTGTTGGTAGGGAGCCCTAAGGCAGGCAGACCAGAAAATGGCACCAAGTTCAAAAAAAGTGCAGATGCAGGGCACAGTGTCTGATCGGGCTCCAGCTCATACCTTGTAATGGATGTGGGCAGCCAAAGAGCAGCTTTGGCGGAAGCGGCCACTCACAGGATGCCAACAGGGAGGGGGTGCATTGAGTTACACTGTGGAGGAGAAAAAAGGGAGCCCGAGTTAATAAATTCAGAGGAGGGAGGGCTAACAGAGGGGAGAGGGCTAGGCTGCAGATTACAGGCAGCAGGGGAGATGGGACAGAGAAACAGAGGAAGGCTTCAGCTAAACTGAAGAAATTATCAGCGAATACTTCTGCAAACCTGAAAATCTCAGGTGGAGGGGGGCCTAACAGCGGAGAGAGGGCTAAGGTTTAGATAACAGAGGGATAGAACAGAGAAACAGAGAGGCTTCAGGAAACTTGAATTAATTTCTAAGCAAACGCTGCAGCTAACTAGATTAAATTTCAAAACAATGGGACTAGCCAGCACTTACTAGGAATACATAACTATTAATGCAGCAAGCAGTGTAACAAAAACATTATGATACTACAAAATGATCCTCAAATCCTGCACTTTAAAACAGGAGACAAATAAGATTCCAGCAGAATTAATTTTGCATGAGCTGGATGTGCAGTAAATACAAAATTCAGAGAGAAAGCAGTGCAATAATCATTATAAGAAGCCAGTTAAGCCAGCTTCTAGTGTCGGTAGGGAGCTCTGACATAGGCAGACTGGAAAAGATGCCAAGTTCAAAAAAGTAGAGATGCAGGGTGCAGTGTCCATTGGGCTCTAGCTTGTACCTTGTAATGGATGTGGGCAGATGAAGAGCAGCTCCAGCAGCAGCGGCGCACACAGGATGCCCAGAGGAGGGGTGCATTGAGTTGCACTTGTAATGGATGTGGGCGGGCAAAGAGCAACCCAGCAGCCACACATACCGTCGGGGTGCATTGATACACTTAGTTGATGTGGGCAGGTGAAGAGCAGCTCGGGGAGCAGTGGCCGCACACAGGATAATAATACAAATTTTAAGAAGTAGTCAAATTTTAAGAAGTAGTTAGTTGTAACTTTTTTATTTCTGAAGTATTTTTCCTTTTCCTTTGCTCAATAGAAAATCTGCGTGATTGTATCGTGCTGGATGTATGGAACAGCTCCCAGCCTGGCAGCTGACATATTCTATCTCTGTGCCCCCAATGCATCATTAGCATTGTGATTTCACTGATAGTGACATCACAGGTGACTAACCCGCAGCTACTGAGTGGCTATTTCTAAGCAGCATTGATGTCACAGTCACTGAGGTTGAAATACTGATGATGTAGTTGTGAGTAGAGATACATATGTCAGCTGCCAGGCAGACTGCTGTCCCGTATATCACCCCTACTAACATCAGTTACACAATCTTCTGATTAATCAAATGAAAATAATAAGTGCCTCAGATATAAAAGGTAATGGTTGACTTTTTAACAACTAATATTAGTTTTAGGCAGTGTACTGGATCTTTAAGAACCTCCATTTTAAAACTAGAACGACTGCTGATACATTAATAATCTGATGTATAGCTTACTAATGTTAGAAAAAATATGAAGAAAAAGGTTAGTTCTGTGGGGCTTGAGAGTCAATACATCACCATAAGGTGCCTTGGAAGATTCTTCATTAAAAATGGAATGGGAGGCAGTAGCAAAAAAAATCTTCACCCAGCTAATTATTGGAGAAAATACAGTTAAGTAGAATGAACTGACAAAAGAGATTAAAAAACTGAAACAGAAATTGTATCAAAACCAAGAACATCAAGGCCCAGATATTCAAAAGGGTTGCACATGGCGCAACAGTGTTGTGCCATGCACAACCACTGATGCTTCCGACACAATATTCAAAAGGAAAAGTCCTAGATAATCCCGGCGCGCCGAGCGATTGTACGTATGCAGCAGGTGGGGGGGTGTGCCCATGCATAACCTGCAAAGCCTGATATTCAGCCCGGGATGTGCAGAGTCATGCATGCGCAAGCCCTACCTGCACCTGCACAAAGTTAAGCCAAAAAAAAAGGAACAAATGATGGCCACCCACAGGTGAGCTGCCACATTGCAGGGCACAACACAGCAGCTGTCACCTGTGGGTGGCCACCCGAGTTCCTGCTGCACCTGACAGCGCCCCCCAATGCCCCATCACAGGCATCGGTGTCAATAAACCCCCCCGTCCAATATCCCTGGTGGTCCAGTGGATCGCTATATGCCTGATCGCGGGCATTTGTCTCCAAAACACATCCCCGTCCAATATCCCTGGTGATCCAGTGACCGCCATGTGCCCGATCGCAGGCATTGAGAGTATTACTTCATCAATATTTGGTCGGTCCAGTGGACCGCACTCTGCCGGACAGTGGGCATCTGTAAACATAATAGTTCTCATCCTGGTGGTCTAGTGTACCCCCTCTTCACTGCAGTTCCTTACCACCCCACTCCCCGGTCAGCTGGCAGTGGGTACTTCACCATCTGCCGCCCCCACCGCCCCACCAACCGACAGCTCGGTAGGGCTGCACGCCAATTGGTTCACAGTGTGAGCCATGCGTAGCTCATTATCGCATACAGTCCAGATATGTAAATGATTCATTCCACATATCTGGAATGTAGTATGGTATGGTTGCACGCCCATTGGATCACGCCAGAACCAATGGGTGCAACCCAGCTAGCTGTCAGTCAGTGGGCAGTGGGCAGCAGGCGGTGGGGTGCTGCCTGCCGACTGACTGGGGAGCAGGGGGCCCAGTGGGCGGCAGGTGGGAGGGGTACACCAGACCACCAGGTAATAGGACTATTTTATGTTTTACAGATGCCCATGATTACAGAGTGTGTCCACTGGACCACCAGGAATATTGGACAGGGGTATTATACTGATGCTCGCAGCGGCACATAGCGGTCCACTGACCACCAGGGATATGAGGGTGGTTTTTAGATGAATGCCCACAATCGGGCTGTAGGGGGCATCGGTCCCTGACTGCTGCTGCCTGGCAGGGCACCAGGTGCCAGTCATCGGGGATCGGCGCACCTGCATGCTAATGGGATGCAAATTGGGCCATAATGACATGCAAATGGCCCCATGTGTGCCTTGCATAAATTATGGCCCCATTTGCATGTCCCCTTCTGAATATCGCAGGTGCTGTGCATGGCGCAATGGCACTTGTGCTAGCGCATCTCCATGCTCCACTCTACATTTGCGCTTGGTGCAGTGCCACGCGCTTACGTACAGTGGGGGTGGCTAGGTGTGATATTCAAAGTTGCTGTGCCATAGCGTAGCTCCGTTGAATATTGCCCAGGCCACACCCCTGCGCAACAAAGTTGAGCTGCGCCCAGGCTTGCACCACAGCCTGGTGCAGTTTGAATATCCAGGCCAAAATGTTTAAATCTCTTGCTAAACAACTAAAGTCAAGAGTTTTAAAACATGAAAAAGTGCTAATTGAAAGGAAGCAGCAGAAACTAACAAGGGTTCAAGGTGATTATTAATCAGGTGTGTTATTGAAAAGTGCTCCTTAAGTACAAGGAGATCAGTGACTAAAAGAAGGTCGAGAGAGAGATCTTGAAATCTGAATGAGAACTAACAAAAATCAAAGAGAGTCAATGAGGAGATAACATCTGAATCAAGCTCAAGGCAACAAGGCAAAGAAAATAAGGTAAGAAAAGCAAGATGAGGAGGAGAGAGAGAAGAAAATGACGGAGACAATTGAACAGGAAGACAAAACAATTAATAAACATCTCATCATTTTAGCCATATACAGTAAATCACAAAGAAACATCATAAGGAAATGACTTGCATTTGTCCCAACAATATTGTTAACAAATGTGTTATTCATGTTGATTTATTTAAATTCTTTAGAAAAATTAGACAGTGGCATTATTTTGGAAGTGATATTTGCACATGTACTTCTTCCAGATTTGTACCTGTGAAAATGTACTTTCCTAATTCTCTATGGCCTGGGTCATGCCTGGAAATGGTTCCTGGGATCAGTGCACTTACCCGGTAAACAAAGCCATAAATAAACAAACAACCCAGGAACAAGCATGAAGTGTGATGAGGGCAGAGTTACAAACAAGTGATGTCATGTGGGACTCACAAAATGAAAGCATTCTAGAGACACTTTCAGAACTATATGAATACAATATGGCCAGCATGATTTCTGAAGAACCGCAGATGCAGACATGGAATGGTTTGTTGGATTAGCGCAAATCAGGAAGTAAATACATAGAAAAAAATCAATTAAGGTGACAAATGTTTAAGCTAGAATCTATTTTGTCCTGTTACCCTGAATTTGAGCATCAGTGTGTGTGTGAGAAACCAGTGCTAAGAGAGGTGTAACAGTTTTTGAATTCAGCAAACATGCCTAAAAACAAGCATTTGTCAATGCCGAATGTTGCTTGCTTGTATGTGCTGTGTGGTACTTGGAAGTCAGTGGAGTGCAAATATTGAAAATTTGCAAACTTACGAGCATGCGTAGGAACTGCGCAATGCTTGCTCGTGAAACAATCATTTTTAAGAAGTTTGTGACCAAATTTTCAACATAGCCATTTTAAGACCTCTGCTCATGAACAGTGTCACTGTGATTTTCTTAATGTGTCCCATATATTGACTTTGCACACCAACTAAGCCATTGTGCGCTGGATGGGCGGAAACATGTTGTGGGCGAGATGTGAAAAATGACAGCTGTAATGCTCATAAGAAGGTGTGGTAAAATGGCAATGTTGGAAATCTGGAGTGAAAATATTGAAAATTCGCGAACTTACGAGCATGCATAGGAACTGTGCAACGCAGGCCTCGAAAAACAGTCATTTTTAGGAATTTTGTCACCAGATTTTCAACATAGACATTTTAAGACCTCTGCTCAAGAAGTGTCACTGTGATTTTCTTAATGTGTCCCATACAGTGATTTCACACACTGATTGTGCCATTGTACGCTACATGGGCGGAAACACGTTTTGGGTGAGATGTGAAAAATGACAGCTGTACTGCTCAAAAGGAGGTGTAGTAAAATGACAATGTTGAAAATCTGGAGTGAAAATATTGAAAATTTGCAAACTTATGAGCATGCGTAGGAAGTGCTCAACGCAGGCTTGTAAAACAGTAATTTTTAGGAATTTTTCTAGAATTTTCAACATAGGCTTTTGAGAGCCCACCTTATGAACACTGGAAGTGTTATTTTGTTACCGGGTGCGAAAGGTGATTTCAAGCGTAGTGACTGTGAAATCACCCTTCGGCCCATTTAACACCATGACAGTGAGAGATTCATGAGAAGGGGTCCCAAAACCCCATGTTGAAAATTTGGTGCAAAATTCCAAAAATGCCTGAGATATGCAGCAAGTTGAAAAACACTATTTATTACATTATACAGCTTACTGGCATTTCTCAGTTCATGTCAGCTTTGAAGAGTACAGACATGTTCCTGGTCCACCAAGATCGTCAAGGCCGAGGTCCAGAGGTAAGTATGGGGTGAGGAGGGGTGTGAGAGGGCGGGTGTGCACAGTGGGTGGGCGAGTGGGGGCCTGACAGCGAGAGACCGTTTTTGTGTTGCAGGTTGTTTTGTTTTTTAAAACAGGAGGACGATGCGGAATGTTTGCCAAGCTGGGGTGGGTTCCCAGCGTGGCACAAGGGCGCTGTTTGAGGGGCTGTGGGCCGACCAGGGATTGGGCACCCTTCGACATAGCATCTGCTGCCACACTGGGTGGGCTTCAGCGTGGCACCATGTACTGGGGACAGTGGAGCCGACGGAGGATTGGGCACCCCGGCTTATATGTGTTGCCACACTGGGGTGGGCACCCAGTATGTCATGTGCAACTGAAGTTTTGGGAGCGCAGCAGCCGAAGGGGGGATTGGGCACCTCCCACCGGCTATACAGTGTGTGGAGGGCTGAGCACACAGTATGCATGTGTGTGTGTGTGTGTGTGTGTGTGTGTGTGTGTGTAAGGGGAGCGCGCATGAGCAGGCAATATCTATCACTGCTCACTGAAGAGTCGCTCCCCATTTCAACTGTACGCCACTGCATTTTAGACTGCTGTCACAGACAGCTCCAGCAGCGATTGGAGAACTGTGGCCGTGCCTGAAAACACATTGACTGAATTGGAAGAGGGCTGCCACACCTCCGAAAACTTGGATGATGGCGCTATGTTTCTTGCACATGCGTGCAAGCAACATAATGATAATCTGACTAAAAAAGAAAGGCACGCACTTAAGGAAATTGAAGAATGTGAGAGATTATTGTGAAGCCTGCAGATAAGTTAGGAAATGGCATCCTGATGGATGCAGAAATATGTTCTGGTGGTCTAGAATCTATCAAGTGATGTATCAAGATGCAAGCATCTTAGAACAGATCCAACCAAAATAGAAAAGAAAATTATGGCAGAAACATAGAAGCTGTTGGCCCACTGTGTCTGCCCAGTTACTGCAGTTATAGTGACTAAGCCAATCTTAGTCAGCCCACTGTCCCTCCCCTGTATTTTCCTCCCTTGACTCTGTCCCATGCCTCTTGAAACCTGCAACCATGTCTGCCTCCACCTCTTCTGCTGGCAAACTGTTCCACCTGTCCACCACCCTTTCTGTGAAAAAGTGCTTCCTCACATTACCCTGAAACCTACCCCCTTCCAGTTTCATATTGTGCCCCTTGGTCTACCTAGTCTGCCGATAAACCCTAACCTACCCCAAGACCTAGAATCTATACAGGGTTTTTGCTCACACTACCTACCTGCCTTTCCATGTTTCCTTCCTTACTGCTTCCCCCTTAGTCACTATTAAGCCCTTAACTCAGTCCCAACTATGTCTGAAGTCATTGAGCGTGTTAGCACCCACCGCCTCAGCTGGCAGACTGCTCCATGGCTTAACCACTCTGTAAAATGGAACTTTTATTTATTTATTTTATTTTATTTATTTATTTATTTATTTCAGATTCAGATTAATACCTTTGAGCCAAAAGGTTAATTTACAAAGGTTCCAATTCGAGATTCACAGGAACAAAACATTGGTTACATGTAGATTTGTATATGGCAGTATATACAAGTTGGGTTGCACAGGCTACAGATGGCTACAGGGATACTATACAATTAAGAGACAAGTATACACAGAAGATTGTGGTCCCACAAGTGCTATGGTGAGGATGACATCAGCACTCAGAGGTGTGGCACAGTGTTTAAGTAGTTTTGTTATACAACTGGAGGCTAGTAAATTTCTAGGAAGCAACAGTACAAATGCCAGCCACCATAGGAGGCTTTGTTTAGGGTTCTGCAGAGAGACAGGTACAGGGGAGGAGGAACCAGGAAATCAGAAGCATTTGGTGGGTGCAATTGGAGAATAAATGGAGTAGCTGAGGAAGAAGAATAAACAGTCAGGGGTGGCAGGCTCACAGACGGGAGAAGAGATGGATGGGGTGCAGACAGGATAGGCTAAGTTAGGGGAGAATTTTACAGGCAACACAGCCAGGGTAGACTGTGTCAGGCAGGTAGAAGGTGATGGGGATTGGGCTAGTGGAGGACAGGGAGAGAGGGCTAGGAGGAAGGAAGGAAGCAGGGGAGGGGATGGAGCTATGATGAAGGGAGAGACGGGTAGAGTAGGGGAGGGGAGGCTTAGGGTTGGAGGAGGAGAACTTGGGATGTTGGGAGAGAACAGGGGGTTACTCTGGGCCATGTGTTAAATATAGCAACTGCAGACCATATCACGTGCTAGGTGAGAGCGTGAGTCTTGTTTGTACTGGCTGAGCTTGGAGCACTCAATGAGGGTGGTGGGTAGCTCATTGAACCACCTGGGTCCTTGGAAGGACAGGTATTTCACATCCTTCCTGACTCTCCTACTTACCAGCTTCCATCCATGCCCCATGTTTCAGATTCATAATTCCTGTTGAACAGTTCTTGCAGTTTACCTTGTTCATTCCTTCTAGGAACCTGAAGGTCTCTATCACATTGCTCCTTTCCTTCTGGCCTCCAGCAAGAACATGTTCAGTGCTCTAAACTGATCCTTGAAGGATCTGTCCTACAGAATATGAATCATTTTGGTTACTCTACTCTGCACCATTTCCAGCCTTCCCATGTCTTTCCTTATGGGAGAATTCCATAACTGAGCAAAGTACTCTAGATGTGGCCTCACCAGTGATCTATAGAGGGGTAGTAATACCTCTTTTCCCTGCTATCAAAATCCTTCCCAATACACATCAACATCTTGGTTGCCTTACTGTAGGTCTTATTACATTGATGACGACTCACAGATCCCTATCCTCAGAAGTAGTGCCCAGCTTAACAGCTCCCATCTAGTATTCTATCCTAGGGTTTTTATTTCCTATGAGTATCATTCTGCACTTTTTGACATTGAATTTCAACTGCCTAACCTTGGACCACCTGCAAGAAATTTAAAATTTAAAACCTTTTGTTCCTCCTTGAGGCAGCAAAGCCCACGGGTGGTATCTTGAAATGAAGTTGCAGTTTATGTGGACTCCATCTATGATGATACCCACCTTTTATGTATTACAAAAATTCACAAGAACCTCCTTTATCCCCAGAACAGTCCATTGTCTTTGGGTGGGGCTCTCTCTGACACATTGTCAAATTTTGTAGACTTTTTCTGCAGCAAGAGGTCAGTAAATTGAGATCCCACCTCAGAGACAATGGGGATAACCCTTGTTAAGTTTAAGGATTTTGTGTGACAATCTGGGTATACAAGGATCTTGATAGATAGTGAGTCCTTGTATACATCCATTTGGCATCCAAATGGTCTAACAGCATACTGACACTTTTTAGAAAAAGAGGGCAAGGTTGCCTAGTTGACTTTGTGATGAAGTGCATAGATTTAATACTGCATCACAATTACTCTGAAGCCTTGTGTTATCTTGGCAGAATGGGTGGGCCAAGTGGTACTTTTCTGGTGACAAATTCCATGTTTCTATGTGATTTTTACATCCAGGAGTACAATACTGTGCTGGGGGCCTGTATGGCACCATTGTATGCAGATCTTTTCTTGGAATTTGGGAGGAGAATGGTGTTCTCTTCTCCTTGTGCCCATAGTGGATAACAACACAAAGGGGTAGGCATTGGGGAAGAGATAATAAATGTTTTCCAGGAGAGGTTAAACACAAATAACATTAATTTATGATGCACTTCAAAAGCTACAAACTGTCTGCTACAGGTGACCAGCATGGACCTGTTCTCACTTAAAATGGCCATCCTATTTAGCAAGGCCCTGTGAGTTTGTGGAGCAGTAGTGAGCTGAAAAAATATGATGCACAATCCAAAGAACTCTGTGGAAGATTCAGAGCAAGGGGATATGACAAAAAAACCTTTGAGGGAAGAAAATGAGAAAGTTAGACACTTGGATAGAAACCAACTGTTATTAATAAAGAGTAAGTAAAATGCAAATTAAGATCTGATCACATTCTCAACTGAATTCAACAATGTTGCAAGCAAGATAGGTGACATTGTTTTTCAAACATTGATGCATTTTGCAGGGAGATACAGGTGGGTCCCTGGAATCATTTTGCAGGGAGACAGGTCCCTGGAATCATTATGGGTAACAAAACCAAGAATCTCTTTAAGAAGGGCTCCCAACCACAAATATGTGAGTTCATTCATAGTACATTAAGACATACCTCTCAACTGTCCCTGATTTTCAGGGATGTCCCTGATTTTGCCTCAAATGTTCCTCTGTCCCTCCTAAAATTGTGTTTCCGTGACCAAACAGTAGGGGATGTAAGCAACAAATAATGTTAAACATTAAAGTTACAGACTTGTTCTTGCTTAGAAAATGCATTTTACACTAAGCCCTTTATTCTACTAGCTTGAGTGGATATCACCACTTTTGAAGATATGTCCCTGATTCTGATCCTTTGTCCCTGATTTTTTAAGCCTTGTCCCTGATTTATGAGGCAGGAGGTTGAGAGGTATGCATTAAGATTCAGGAAAAATGTTAGCTATCTCTACCATGAAAAGGCTTTCATCTATTTAAAAGGTGTAATCTGTGCCAAAATGGCACAGGCCATGAAGTCTTTAAACATCCAGTTACTCAAAGGGTGTTTGAAATAAGACAATTTATAAATTGTATGGTTCTCCTTGTGGTGCACTGTATCAATTGTCCCTGCCAAAAATTGTATATTGGTAGAAATACAAGCCCTCTTAAAATACAACTCCAAGAGCATGTGTGGTTGGTTAATAATGACAGAAATGCCTCGCTGGATCTGCATTTCAAAAACTAGTCATAACTCTGATTCTAAAGGCTTGATCTTGTGTGACTAAAACATATACCAATTAATCAGAGAGGAGGGGAAGGGACTGACTGCAGAAGGTACTGCAGTGAGAAAGCCAGTAGATTTTCAAAGCACAGGGGCTACATAATGAGTTGACTACAAACAGTTCATAAAAAGTTAAATATGGTTTACTCATTGCAGGGTCTAGTTACACGAGTTTTGCAAATAGTCCATCATTTTCATAAGGAATTTACTCCCTCAATTGTACTGTCACTGCTGAATTGCTGAAGCTGATATTAACATCTGCTTTCTTACATCCCACAAATAAGCCTCTGTATTTTTGGATTTTGGACCTTTGTAATATATATTGCCTTCTTACTCTTTCACATGAGAGAAAGTGAAGGATATGAATTTACACCGCATCGAGGATAGAACTGTTGAATCCTGGGTAGAAAATAATTTCAGATTTTATTGTCCTTCTTTTAAAATAGTGTTGCATATATTCTCTATGAAAGTTAACAATAACTAAGGATGGAGACTGGTTCTTTATACTGATATATTTTTGCACTGTTACTGAGTAGGTTTGAATATCTTGGGAGGATACTGATTTTATCCATCAAAATAATGAAAAGACTTCAAAGAATATTTTGAAGCTGAAAGATATTTTTGAATCTGCTTCTTAGATGTGAAATGAAATGTGGTCTCTATATTGTATCACTGTCTCTGCCTGAAATAATACAAGAAAGAAGATATTGCTGGAATTTTATAATAGATGGTAGAAAAACATTTGTGCATAATACCTAATGCTTTCTTTCATCTTTCTATCTTACACTGTATTTTATATTTGTGGGGAGGAGTGATGTTGGAACTAATGGAAGTAAGAAAAGGTCCAAAATCATTAAGAATTCTAATGGGGGTGAAAGATAAAGATAAATGAGATTGATTGATTAATTAACTGATTGATTTGTTACATATGAGACCCTTTAGACTGAGCCTATTTTCAAAGGTTCTAGGAATCACAAAGACAGAGACAGCAATACAAAGGAGATTCATCATATTTTCAAATACAAAGTGCAAAGTTCACAGTACAAAAGGGAATTAGGTAGGTACAATGAATAAGTTATTTTAAGTTACATAAACTGTAATCACCAAGTCAGGCATAAATAAATAGTGAGACATATTATAGATGCACATAACGATGGGTAGAAACAGAGCCTAGTGGAGAAAGGTTCAGAGACCAGAAGAGCCTATGGAGACATGGGGGGGGGGTTCGTGATTAAATCAAATCAACTTTATTTATAAAAAAGTGGCTTTCAAAAACCAAGGCGCTTATACAAAGTTCATTCAAAGCCAGTGATCACTGAAAGCAGGCATATGGGTTGGGGATAGTGAGTGAAGATAGGAAATGGGATTTAAAGTTGGTTAGGGAGCTAGTGACTTTAAGAAATGAGGTAGGGGAGTTCCATAATTTGGGAAATTTAAAGGAGAAACAAGCCCGTCCAATTTGAGATTTTCCTGCAAGGGAACACCAAGGAGTTGTATTCTACACCTCTTGTAGGGTAACTGTTGTCCACAGAGCACAGCATGGCATGGACCAGAGGGGATAATAGCCCCATCAAGGCTATTTTTGATTGTAACTAGGGTACTATATTACAATCGTGAGTCTAAATTCAGCCAATCTCGATTATTATTATAGTGTGCATGTATGAGAATCCTTCCTCAACCTGATTACATAGCGGCAGACTCTGTCCAGCAAGCCTCTGAACCCGGCCAGCACTCTGTCACAGATGGCACCATAGACCACAAGGCATAATCAATGAGACTGAGGATGTAGCATCTAATTAGTAGCTATTTTACTTCAGGGAGGAATGCATTCCTGTGCCTATAAAGCAGGTCAAGTCTGGAGTTGGCTGCCTTAGTTAGTGCATCCACATATGCTGTGTAGGCTAATCAGAATCTAGGGTTAGTCCCAGATATTTAAAGAGCACACCTGCTCAACAGGGCTCCCAAGTTGGAGGTAATGTTTAGGGAAGGAGGGGTAGGGATTTACTTTGAGTGGAGAAGAGCATGGATTTGATACTGTTTGTATTTAGGACAAGTAAATTGGCAGTGAACCAGTCTTTGATGGCTGAAAAATCAGTTTGGAGGCTAAGCTGTAGTTTGGCTAGGTTGCTATTTGTTGAAGTGATAACAGCATCATCTGCATATAGGAGGAGTTTAGTTGAACTGCGAGCTTCAGGAAAGTCATTGATGAAGAGACTGAAAGGAAAGGGACCAAAGATTGATCCTTGGGGGACACCCACTGTTCCTGACCGATAGACTGAAAGGGACATATGGCATTAACAAGGTACAGAAGGATACTCAGGAGGAGGAGGCATAGGATTGGAGGGGAGGGTGGGCCATGGTAAATAAGGAACAGGTGGCATGTGGCATCCAGATAGGGGGAGGAACAAGGAGCCAGCTGGGTAGGGGGGCCGGTAGAAAGGATGAGGGACATGGAAGGGGAAATGGAGGAAAGGAGGTGGTCAGAGTGCTCCTGCTAGGGGATTCTATGATCAGGGGTATCAAATGGGATAGGGAGGGAGAAGCCTGGCCAGTTAGAACAAGATGCTTCCCTGGACTAACGGTGCACAGGGCTAAGCATGAGGTATATCAGCTGGCAAAGGACTGTGGGGGTTCCCTAGACATACTGGTCCACCTGGGCACAAATGACATTGAGGCAAATAGCGAGCTAGAGATACATGCAAGATTCAGGGAGCTCGCCAGGGTCTGTCATGACATAGGATGCACAGTTTCCTTCTCAGAAATCCTGCCAGTGCCAAGGGCTAGTGGGGAACACAAAAGAAAAATTAGGGAGATAAACCAGTGGCTCAGGGAGTGGTGTGAGGCCAGAGGGTAAGGGTTGATGGGGGATTGGGGAGACCTGGGAGGATAAGGAGCTGTATGCTAGAGATAGACTACATCTCAATTTGGAGGGAGGGAATCCTGTTGAAAATGGAGGAGTTCATTGGTGAAAAGTGGGTTTAAACTTGTGAAGGGGGGGGGATGGGAGAAAGGCAGTCAAGGGATGCCGATAAAGGAGGACTCTGTCTCCACCCCTGAGGACCAGGAGGATTGCAGGAAAAGACCAACTGGCAAAGTGCAGACCAGGAGAAACAGAACCCAAGGGAACACGAGCAGGGAAATGAAACTATAGGGAAAGGGTGGAAGGTAGTCCTGCTAAATGCCAGGAGCTTGGGCAATAAAATGCCTGAGCTCCAGGCGATGTTAACTGAGGGAGCAGTGGATGTGGCAGCGGTCACTGAGACTTGGGCCACTGCAAGACATGACTGGGACCTCAACCTGGAGGGTTACACTATGTTCAGGAAGGACAGGGGGGAGGGAAGGGGAGGAGGGGTAGCAATGATAGTAAAAAACTGCATTGGCATAGGGGGAGTTGAGGAGGTGGAGGGAACTGTGGAGGCAATTTGGGTCACCTTGATAACAAGGGGGGCAAGAGAGTAAAATAGGAGTGGTGTATAGACCCCTGCCCCTGGCGGAGGAGCTGGAGGACAGTCTGGTGGCAGATGTTAGGAGACACTGCAGACTGGGCAGAGGAAAGGTGGTGGTGTTAGAGGACTTAAACATGCCAGGAACAGACTGGGAGACTATGACATCCTCTGTGATCAGGGAACAGAGGTTGTTGGATGCCTTCAAGACGCTGCTCCTAACTCAGCAGGTGAGGGAACCGACCAGGGAGGCACGGGTACTGGATGTGGTCCTGGCAGACAGTGACCAGATTGGGGCCTGGAGGTAAGGGACCCATTGGCAGGGAGTGACCATGCCACAGTCTGGTTCTGCCTGGACCTAGGAGGGTAGAAGGCTGCACGAAGACGGAAGTAACCGACTTCAGGGGTGGATTTAAGGAAATGGGAAGGATCCTTAAGAGCATTTGGATGGGATTGGGTCAGACATTGACGCTGATAGTAGGTGGAAATCATCAGGAGAGGGGTGCAGATGCTACCAGCACCTGTGCAAGAGTAAGACGAAATGTAGGGCCTAAAATCCTGTTGGTGGACCAGGAGGTCCAGGAGGTGGTGCGGGAAAGAAAGCAGCCTATAAGAAATTCAAGTGCTCAAGGAGTGAAAGGGATCGAGGGAGTATGAGCTGTTGGCTAGAAGGGCCACTAGAGTGGTGAGGGCTGCCAAGGCAAGGAAGGAGCAGAACCTGGCCAGGGAAATTAGGAGAGGGAAAAAGGTCTTTAGATACATTGGGGAAAGACGAAGGGTGAAGGGGCAGATTAGCAGGATTAAATCAGGGGAGAGATGGGCACAAGACCCAGAGGAGCAGGCTGAGGTACTAAATGAGTACTTCACCTCAGTTTTCACCAGGGAAAATGGGGATGCTGCATCATACATGGGAGGAGACAGATAATGAGGATGGGGGACCCTACCAATCGGCAGGTCTGGGGAGGGGGCATCACTGGCAGGTGGGGGAGGGCTAAGCAGGAGAAGAGGTACTGGAAGGGAAATCACAGCAGAGAGAGTGAGGGAAGCCCTCAGCTCCCTAAGACGGAGAAAGCACGGGGCCAGATAAATTACATCCTAGAGTGCTGAAGGAACTTGCAGATGTCCTGGCAAACCCCTGGCAGAGCTTTTCACCATCTCTGAGGACAGGGTGGGTGCCCAAGACTGGAAGGTGGAGCATGTAGTGCCTATCCACAAGGGGGATCAAGGGGTGGCAGGGAACTACAGGCCTGTCAGTCTGACATCAGTGGTGGGCAAGGTGATGGAGGGCATTGTCAAGGAGTGGCCCTGGATAAGCTAGGGTGCCTGGACGATAGACAGCATGGATTCATCCCGGGAAATCGTGTCAGACAAACCTGGTGGAGTTCTATGACTGGGTGACAAGTGCCTTGGACCTGGGTAAACCAGTGGATGTCCTCTTCTGGACTTCAGCAAGGCATTTGACTCTGTTCCTCACGGGGCCTGTTGGATAAACTAGGAGAAATGGGGTGGAAACCAGATGATCCGATGGATAGGCAATTGGCTCCAGGACCGGACCCAGAGGGTCGTAGTTGGTGGGATAATCTCTTCCCAAGGAGGGTCATTAGTGGGGTCCCACAGGGATCAGTCCTTGGGCCCTTCTGTTCAACGCCTACGTATCTGACATAAGGACAGAAATCGGAGGAGATGAGTCTCTTTGCAGATGACTCAAACTGGGGCAGTGGTGGATGGGGAGGAGGGAGGTGGCCCTGCAGGGGACCTGGAGGCTCTGGAAAGACGGTCTAGAAAGTGGAAGCTGAGGTTTAATGCAGGGAATGCAAGGTACTCCACCTGGGGCCAGAAACCCAGGCCAAGTGTACACCCTGGGGAAATACTACAAGTCTCAATGGCTGAGAGGACCTGGGGTGGTGGTGGATGTCAAGATGAACAACTCTGAGACTTGTAGGAGGGCAGCAGCCAAGGCCAACAGGATGCTGGGATGCATCACTAGGGGATCACCTCCAGAAGGAGGGAAGTGATACTCCTCTGTATAACTGCTTGGTGAGGCAGCACCTGGAGTACGCGGCAGTTTGGAGGCCACACTTAAAGAGGGACATTAACCTCCTGGAGAGGGTCCAGAGGAGGGCAACCAAAATGATTTGGGGCTTGGGGACAGGACCCATGAGGAGAGGCTCAAGAGCTAAATATGTACACTTGGAAGAGAGAAGGGACCGGGGACATGATAGAGGTCTTCAGGTACATGAAGAGGGTAAATAGGGAGGAACAGTGAGGGTGCTTTGAAGGAAGGAGGAAGGGCCACTAGAGGGCATGGGTGGAAGCTGGAGGGGAAGATTCAGGGAGAAAGGAGGAGGTGCTATCACTGAGAGGGTGGTAGAGCCATGGAATGCACTACCTAGGGGGCTGGTGGAGGCAGAGACAGTGGAGGGGTTCAAGAGGGGTGGGACAGGTACAGGGGAAGGGTTCAGGAAGCAAAATCCAATGCAGCAAGAATATCCGGAACTGGGAAGGGAGAAGCCAGAGAAGGCAAGGGGGACAGCAAGGTCAGCACCCAGGGTGGGGGCTGACCAAACGAGCAGACATGAAAGACCATTAGGCCTATTCTGTTGGCATTTTAGTATGTTAGTATTTTACCACTTGCATTCTGCCTGTCAGGTAGTTCATAACTTGGTTAATTTTTGGCAAAGCAAGGCATGAATGTCTTTGTGAGGTCAACGAAGATGAAGCCTGCAAGCTCCCCTTTGTCCAATGCACAGTGAAGGTAGTCAGTGTATTCCAGCAGGGTGGTTAAGGTACTGTGATTCTACGGAAACCATGTTGAGACACCAGGTCACATTGGCTCAGGTACTGAATAAGCTGGTCAATTATGATTTTTCCAAAATTATAGACAGGGGTTAAGATTGAGATGGGACAGTAGTTAGTAGGGAAGTCTCACACCCCTTTTGAAGACAGGAGTAACATGAGCTATTTCTCAGATCCTGGGCACTTGTCCAGTGGAGAGTGACAGGTTAAAAATGAGTTGGAGGGGGTGAAAGGACAGCCAAGGAAGGGGCTGGAGTAGAACAGCAAAACAATCTAGGGAGATCAAATCATGGAAAGCCATGTGTGCAAATGCCAGGAGCCTTAGCAACAAGATGGAAGATCTGGAGGCTGTCATGGTGCAGTCAGACCTGGACATTGTGGCCATCACTGAAACCTGATGTAATGATAACCACGACTGGGAGATGGCCATACCTGGCTACAACATATTCAGAAGAGACAGAGCAGGCAGGAAGGGAGGACGAGTGGCACTGTATGTGAAAAATGACATAAGGGCCACAGAGATCCAGGAGGAACAAAATGGGAGAGATACTGTGGTTAAGCTGGAAAGGAAAATGGGGACAGCCATCCGCACAGGTGTGGTCTATAGACCACCAGCCCAGGAGGAAGAAACAGGGAGCTGATGCTAGCCATCCAAAGGATGGCAGACAAGGGTGAGGTAGTACTGGTTGGAGGCTTCAATATTCCAGACATGGACTGGAGCATCCCAGCAACAGCATCAACTAGGAATAGATTTATCCTGGACTCCCTTCAGGGTGCCTTCCTCAAGCAACTGGTCATGGAACCAACTCGGCAGAAGGCAATACTGGACCTTGTGCTCACAAACAGGGACAGTGTGATGGGGCTAACAGTGGGGAAGCACCTGGGGAACAGTGACCACCAGTCACTGTGGTTTGAAATCACAGAAAGAGCAGAACCAAACCACACAAAAACACGATCCTGGATTTTAGGGGCAGACTTTGGGAAAATGGGAGATACTTGAAAGAGGCATTAAGGGAATGGGACAGGAATCAAGGGTTGAGGAACAGTGGGCAGTATTTAAAATGGGGATTACAAGAGCAACAGAATTATGCATTAAGCAAGTTAGCAAGAGGAAAAGGAAGAGGAGACCATTATGGTTTTCCAAAGAGCTGGCAAAGAAAGTGAAAGCCAAAAAGATTGCATTCAGGCAATACAAAAAGACACAGGCAGAAGGGGATAGGGAGAAGTACCAGGAGAAGCAAAGGGAGGCAGGGAGGTCTGTAAGGGAAGCCAAAGCTCAGACAGAAGAACACATTGCAAAATCAGTGGGTAGAGGGGACACAACCTTTTACAGGTACATAAGTGAGAAAAGAAAGACAAAGGGAGGGATAGTGAGACTGAAGGGGGAGGATGGGGGCCACGTGGAGGATGACAACAGTAAAGCTGACATATTGAACAGATATTTCTGCTCAGTCTTTACTGAGGAAGAGGAGGGTAATGGGTCTGAAGGGAGTACAAGGGGTGAGAATGGTGCAGAAATGGACACAAGTCCCTTTACACGAGAAAGGGTCCTGAAGGAACTGGAAGTAATAAGAGTTGATAAAGCAATGGGGCCAGTGGGTGCACCCCAGGGTCCTTAAAGAACTAAGAGAGGTGGTGCTGAACCTCTGGCTATCCTGTTTAGCCGATCACTGGAAACAGGGGAGGTACCCAAAGACTGAGGACAGCAGATGTAGTCCCTTTATACAAAGTGGGAACAAAGAGGAAGCAGGAACTACAGACCAGTCAGCATCACCTCGGTACTTGGGAAGATCATGGAAGCACTACTGAAGGAGAGATTGGTGGAACATCTGGTTGTCAATGGACTACAGGACCCAAGAGCATGGTTTCACCAGGGGGGTCATGTCAGACCAACCTCAATTGAATTTTTGACTGGGTGACTAGGGAGGTGGATCGGAGAGGCAGTGGACATGGCCTATCTGGACTTCAGCAAGGCCTTTGACACTGTGCCACATAGAAGACTATTACACAAACTGGAGAATATGGGTGTGGGCAGGACAGTAGTGTGGTGGGTAGGTAACTGGCTGGGTGACAGGACACAGAGGATGGTGTTAAATGGCTGTCACTCCACAGAGGGAAATGTGACCAGTGGGGTACCATAGGGATCAGTGCTGGGACCGGTCCTATTCAACATCTTCATCAGTGACATTGCGCAGGACCTAGAAGACAGAATTTCACTGTTCGCTGATGACACAAAGCTCTGTAACAGAGTAGACACACCAGAGGGTGTAGACAGAATGAGAAGCAACCTTCAGAAACTTGAAGAATGGTCAGGGGTTTGGCAGTTGAAATTCACTGCAAAGAAGTGCAAGATAATGCATATGGGGCACAAAAACCCTGGCACAATATATCAGCTGGGGGGTGAGGATATAGCATGCACCAAGCAGGAAAGGGATCTTGGGGTTATCATCTCTGATGACCTCAAGGTAGGGAAACAGTGTGACAAGGCAGCAGGTAAAGCAAATAGGATGCTGGGATGTATAGGCAGGGGCATCACCAGCTGGAAAAGGGAGGTCATAATTCCACTATACAAGACACTAGTGAGGCCCCACCTGAGTACAGTGTACAGTTCTGGAGACCATACCTATGTAAGGACATAGACAGGGTAGAGAAGGTTCAGAGGAGGCAACAAAGATGGTGCATAGATTGCATCACAAGTCCTATGAAGACAGGTTGAAGGAACTGAACATGTACTCCTGGAGGAGAGGAGGGAGAGGGATATGATAGAGACATACAAGTATCTTACAGGGAGGAACAGGGTGCAGGAATACCCTATTTTAAGCAAAAAGATGTTCCAGGACTAGAGGGCATGGGATGAAGTTGAGGGAGGACGATTCAGAGGAAACGTGAGGAAGAATTTCTCACAGAACAGGTGGTGGACAAGTGGAACACCCTGCCAGAGGAACTGGTGGGGCTGAAACAATCACGGGATTTAAGAATGCATGGGATAGACATAAAGGAATTCTGGAGGTCAGGCTAAGGGGCAACAGACTTCAGGAAAACATAAACTGAACTTACAAGCTCAAATGGGCAGACTGGGTGGGCCATAGCCCTTATCTGCCGACACTGTCTATGTATCTATGTGAATGGCCTCCTTTAGGGCAGATTTGAGGAGCTTCATCCAGGTTATCAGGACCAATTTGTGTTGATATTTTTGTTCAAGCTAGATATTTGTAGGTGTCAGCACAAGTTAGCCTCTTAAGGTTGAATATTAGGTGTGACGACAGGTCGGAGTGCTATAGTCTTTAGTAGTGTGGGTGGTGGTGGGAAATGAAAGTGGATAGGTCACTAAATGTTTTGTTAAATGTATTGGCTATGTTCGCATCTCCCTCATCTGTAGACCCTTCCATTTGAATGGAGTGAGGAAGAGGTTTTCTAGTATTGCCAAGAATGTCATTAATTCCACCCATAGAAGTTTTGGCTGGTTGAGGAGGGTAAATCGCTTGTTTTTTATGATAATTAGTCTTGGGTACTTTGACTTGAGTTTTTATGTTATTTCTGATCTCTTTATATTTTTGGAGGAGGGAGGTGTAACCAAGCTTGGAAAAGGGAGGTGTGACCAAGAGTTCAGTACTGTGCCCAGATTCTGTCTCACTCTCTGTTTAGGGTTATAAGATTTGGGGCGAACCATGGCTGGGATGTACCTTTTTTGATCAGAGTCTTATATGGGGCAGCATGGTCACACACTTTGCTAAACTGTCTGATGAAGTAATCCAGAGCAGCATCCACTTCCTCAGTCTGCAGCAGGAAAGACCAGTCCATCAGCAGCAGCAGTGTGCAAAGTTAGGGGAGTCTGCATGTATGAGACACCCTAGCCCTAGTGCGGGGAGATTCAGCCATGGGTGTTTTTGCCAACCACCTACACACAAGAGGAGAGTGATCACTCAGGAAGTCAGGTAGTACTTCAGAGGATAGGATCCTGTCAGGGTGGCTGACCAGTATCCAGTCTAGAAGTGTGGCAGATCCAGTTGTGTAGTTGACCCTGGTGGTGGAGGATATAACTTGCATTAGGTAGAGGTTGGTTAATTTGTCTGGGAAACATTTATTGTTACCTGCAAGCCAATTACATTTAAAGTCCCCAAGTATTATTTTCTTGGTGGGGGGTTAATCCAGTTATGGAATGAAGCTGTCATGGCCCTGGCCAACACTACTGGGGAGAATATTATTTTATTTTTATTTATTTATTTAGCTTTTGTTAACTGGGTGGGGTACACTAGGCAGACATTTGCATATTTGCAGGTCTGACCTGGGAGAGATAAAGTACAATACAATACCATACCAAACAATACAATACTATGCAATGCCATGTACACAGAAAAAAGGACAAGGAAGCATTTCAAGTAAAAGAAAATAATTATATAGTTCACTAGTACCATTTTAACCATAGCTTAGTAGTAGGGGCAGAATATAAAAGAACAATAAGCATCAATACATATTACATAGTGAGGCAAACAATGGTAGCAATCAAGAGCAAGTGCAGCCAAGGATGGTTAAGTAGCAAAATTGAGCAGGGCAGAAGAAATATGATTTGGGGAAAGCGGAGGTGGAATGGTGTGTAGAGGTGGGGAGAGGGCAGCTGAGGTGTGGGTGGAGAGGGGAACAAGGTAGGAATTAGTGACAGGTGCAGCTGGATCAATCAATTAGTAAAGACTGGAACTGTTTCTTGAACGTGCATTTATTGACGCAGGAGCTAAGGGCAGCTGAGCTGCAGAGTGAAGGCCATAGAACCATACTTTGACCATGATCTGGGGATAGATAGTTGCACAGTGCCTGAGGATCTGAGGCGAGTGGTGAAAACTAGGAACTAAGAGGGTGGCCAGCAAAAGTAGTTTCTGAGAGGTAATGATGTGAGCCAATTTGCCTTAGTGAGGAGTCAAGAATGGCTGTAGGGAGAGCCAATCAAGTTTGCTGTAGAGAGAGCAGTGATGTGTGAAACAGTTGCAGGACAGAGCAGATCTGCAGATATTGTTGTAGCTTATAGTCCACTTGCAACGGAGTAAAACAGAGGATAAAGCTTAGTCTGAGCAGACCATAGGACAATCTGAGAAGGAGAAGGTCTCGAGCCACTGTGATACCTGCTGAGGAGGAGGAGAGATGGCTTTAGCGAGAAGGCCACACCCAGACTGGCATTGACTCCCTTACAAACTAAGTGGATGTGAGTTGAGAAATCAAGGGAGGGATCGAGTGTAATTCCAAGGTACTTGAAGGAGGCAACGGTAGTCAAAGGGGTACCATTATCCGTTGTTATCATCAGGGGTATCGATACATTTTTTAGCTTATGAAGGGTTCCAAAGAGCTTGGCTTGGGATTTGGAGTGGTTCATAAGAAGTTTGCTGTCCTTGGGCTAGGACCGTACCATGGACAGTTCTGAGGTAAGGACATAGTTTATGTGAGTTAGGTTGGGGGAGTGACAGAAGAACACCAGGTCAACTGCATAAAGTATAGGGGTTGATTTGTTAAATTAGTGTGTGATTGAGTTGATGTGATGAGAGAACAGTAGAGGGCAGAGGATGGATCCCTGTGGGACACCGAGGGAGGTGGGAAGGTATTCAGAGAAGGTAGAGCCAATTCTGGTGCATTGTTGTCTATTGGAGAGATAGCTAGTAAACCAAATCAGTGCACTATATAAGATTCTTAAAGAACTAAGTCTGTTAAGAAGTATGGGATGGTCAACGGTGTCAAAGGCCTTTGTTAAATCAACAAAGACAGTGCCTGTGAGGTGACCAAGATCAGATACAGAGTAGATTGCATTAGTCAGGGTGAGTAGGGCTGTAGTGGTGCAGTGGTGCTTACGAAAGCCATGTTGTGCAGGGCACAGCAGATCATGCTTTTCTAGATAAGCTGTTAGTTGAGAAGTGACAATTATTTCGAGAATTTTGCTGAGTGCAGGGAGTATGGCTATTGGTCAGCAGTTGGAGAGGGACTTGGGGTTTCATTTTTTTAGTATAGGTATGATATTGGCACGGTTCCATCCCACAGGCACTGAGCCTGTGCTGAGGGAGAGATTGATAATATGGGTAAGGGGGGGGTTAGTTGCCAGGCTGCTAGTTTCAGGAGTTTGGGGTCAAGACCATCAGGGCCTTCAGACTCGGTTTCTGGTAGTGACAGAAGGAGTTTTCTCACTCAGTGTTGGTGACTAATTTAAAGAGGAAAGGAGGATGGGTGTTGGGAGAATGTTCTAACATGTGTGAAGCAGCAGGATCTGCCAGAGAGTTTAGCTCAGCAGTAACAGTCGAGCGACTATAGGTCACAACTAGGTTTATGTTTTTCTCACTCCTAGTACCTAGGTTGAGGTTAATAGCTACGCATTCCAGGTCTGTAAACACTGGAATTCTAGTGAGTCTAGTAGGTTCTGAGAGAGACTTTGTAAACATTAGGCAACTTCCACCATTTTTTAGGTTCCTATCTTTCCAAAACTTGGTGTAGGAGTCTAGGTTGACTTCATTGCCTGCGATTTCTGGGGTGAGACAGGATTCTGTAACTGCCACAACATCAAGCATGGATACCCACAGCCTAAATTCATTATGTTTGGACATAAACCCCCCAATTTTAACATGTCCACATCCAGATATCCCCTGTAAGGCTCTGCTGGGGGAACAGGGGTTGGGTAAGGATGAATATTACCAGCTAAGATTAAGAGAAGCAGTATGACCTGCCATGCCACTTGGTGGTCTTTTGAAATCAGTTAGCGAGCACACCTTTTGCACATATGCAAGCACCAGGGTTCCCAGCGAGAAAAGGAGATTTAGCAACATTGGACGGGGTCTACTTGGGTGGTTAGGGGTGTAGGTGAGGGGAGTTGATTCACTATTGTCAATGGAGAGGGTGCTGGTTCCAAGGTGGGGGGGGACCAGGTTATACCCATGGGGGTAGACTGGTTAGACTGACAGGGCATTACAGAGTCAGTGATAGAGAGCAGGCCAGTTAATGTTAGGATTATGAGGGCTGAAGCTGGCAAGCAGGGTGTGCTCATGTTGGGGACTCACTTAGACGGGGACCGATTGGGAAATTTTTGTGAGGGAAGAGGTTTTAATAGGGAGGAGGTAATATGTTATGGTGAAATAAAGTAACAGCGAAAATGTAAAGTAGAGCTTAGAGTTAAGTTTAGAGGCAGGAACATGAAGACCAAGGAAACTAAGTTAACACTAAATCAAGACAAATGCTATATCATGCAATTAGGGAAAAAAAACATAGAATACCTTATAAACTAGGCAATACTGTCCTAAAAATAATAGATGAGGAAAGGGATTTGGATATTATAGTGTCCAGTGACATGTCCTTTACACCCCACTGCCAAAAGACAGTTCAGAGGGGAAACAGACTCCTTAATTGTATATTAAGGCACATAACGGCAAGAAGTAGGGGTGTCCTGTTGCCACTGTATACATCCCTGGTTAGACCAATTATGGAATACAGTGCCCAGGTATGGGCACAATATAAAAAGCAAGACATTGCACTGTTGGAGAAAGTACAAAAGAGCTACCAGGGCAATACAGGATATGACTGGTAAAAACTATGAGGCTCGCTTGTCAGAGCTGAACACGTACTCCTTGGAGGCAAGGAGAAAAAGGGGGGGATATGTGCTTAGTACATAGGGCATGGAATAACGACGATCTCTGGGACATCACTGGACTTGAAAGCAACACAAACACATACAATACTAGGACTGACCCATTGCAGCTAACAGCACCACACAGAAAAAAGTATGTAGCACATCGTGGTTTAGCCAAAGAGTGGTACATGAGTGGAATAGGTTACCACTGGAGGTTGTGGCTAGTTAATCAACTGCAGCTTTTAAAACTAGCTGGGACACATACACAAACAAAATCAGAGTCTAGAGAAACAGGCAGTGAGCATCTAGGATGCAAGTCCATTAGGTCAGTATCAATCCTATGAATAAATGTGTTGAATTGCTGATTATTGAATAGCGGAATGATGACCCTCCGTCTAAACAACTCCTCTGTGAATGGACTACTTTGCCATGTGGTCTTACAGGGATTAGCACTAATTAGATTTGGATTAATTAGACACATAAGTTGTCCAGTTTTAGGAAAGCTAATATATATGTCTAATGTAATTAATAGATGCATATAGTGGTTTCATAATTAGTTCTTGCTAGATTCTATAAGTCTACTATATATTACTAAAATTATTAAAAAGATATAGTAGGCCTAGTCACAATTCTCATTTTTGTGTTTGACAGAATTTTTCTCATATCGTGTGACACTATTGCTGGAGTGAAAGGGGATATGATTTTGGTATTTTAATGGTAATTGATACATTACAGGTCAGCATTTTAGTGGTAGTTTGTTGTATTATTATGTGAGCTCCAATTGAGACAAATGGTCACATGTTATATGGTAGCATATGAAATCTGGGACTTTACTGCCACTCTCTGCCACCTGATGAATCTCTATTGAGCAAAGCACCAGGGTTTTGGGTGGCAGCTGTCTTAGGAAGCCATTTAAGATGCGTTTTGCAACTGAAACTGCAATATAGCACTGTATGCACGCTTCTTGGCAATGTCACTGTAAGGGACACACTGTAACACTTTATGTACTGTATGAATCCCTTATTGTAAGTAAAATCACTGCAAAGGAATTTTATTTGTTTATTTCATAAGTTTTACTAGTAAAGACATACTAAGCTGGTTGCAACTCATTTCCCAATGCATCCTGGCAGACAGGGAACGGGAGAGTAAAGTGCTATTACAAAATACAACATTCATATAATGCAATTATATGTAAATTAGTACAACAACAAAATGACCAATTGACAGGCAATGGTACTGAGCAGAAAATTTGCAATAGTCATGTGAAGAAGGACAATAAGAACAATATGCAGTAAGCAACAATCCAAGACTAGGTAAAGATAGGGGTAGTGGACAAAATCTGGGAGGGGGAGGGCTGTACTAATGACAGTGCAGTGTGGAGGGCAGTAAACAAATGTCCAGGGCCCTCTGTCAGGGGCAAATGCAGGTGTATTTAGTTAAATCTCAAAGGAGAGATTTCAGAGCATGAAGAGAAGCAGCAGAACAACTGAAAGGAGGAAGAAAACCTCAAAGTTTAGGGAAGCAGAAAGAGAATGCAGCTTGACCAATGGAGGATTTCATTGTGAGAAGAGCGAGACAGCAAGAGTTACAAAAGCAGTAAGAGGTGATAGAGGGAAAGAGAGGAGACAGGCAAGGTAACAGGAGGGGTGCCAAGCCAGAATTTGGAAGTAAAGGAGGCACAGTAGGCAAGGTGCCTGGTATCAAGGGAAGGGAGGGACTGGGAGGTATACAAGGTATACAGTGGTGAGTGTGTTGGGGACTGTCGCGGGGTAAATTGGTAGGAGTTTAAGAGGGGTCCAGTCTGGCTAAGGTGGACTTGGAAGCAGCACTGTAAATGGTCTCACCATAGTCATCTGGAGTGGGTTTTACCACCTTAGAAATATCACCTGGATCAAAGCCTTATTTCCGGCTGATGACCTGCCCTTGCTAGTACACATTTTTGTAATGTCTAGACTTGACTACTACATCGCTCTTTACCTCAGGGTCAGTGGAGGGGTTCTCTGCCACCTGCAGCTAGTGCAGAATGCAGTGGCCAGGTTGCTGATGGGCTTTCCCAGGCCTTGTCATGTGACTCCGGTCATGTGTGATCTGCACTGGCTGCTGGTGAGGTGGGGAATCATCTTCATGGTGTGCTTGCTTGCTCACCTATAAGGCCCTATATAGATTAGGTCCTGATTACCGAGTGACCTCTTGACTCCTGTCTGCCCCAGCGCTCATTCCACTCTTCACCGAGGGCCTGCAAGTGGTTTCCAGGGCCCAGCTGAAGACCTCCAGAGACTGCCCTTTTGAGGTGACTGATCCAGCCCTGTGGAGCTCACTTCCAAAACTGTTGAGGGAGGCACCATTGGTGAAGGTGTTTAAAGGAGTAGTATACCAGAATTTGTAAAAACATATGTTGTGCAGAGGGTTTTGATTTGTGTGTGAAGTCATAGTGTGTCCTTCCCTCTGTCTGCTATCAGGAGTTTTTCCTAAATTAACCTGCTTGCTTTATGGTAGTTTTACAACCCCTTGGGATTGCCATTTCAACTAAGTGTATTGCTTTTCTTGTACTTACAATGCATCATGTCTCATGTGACAATGCTGTAGCCAAGCCCATAGATTCAGCAACAAACATTGCTTTACAATACAACAGCAGAGATGGCTATATTTTAAAAACTATACTGAGTCCAGCTTGTTGACTACTTTCATTGTAAAGGTCTTTATGTTGTGAACAATTTTGACACTGGTTGTGTATGTATAACTTGTATAGGTTTTGAGATATTTACATTTGTTTGGCATGTCTACTTGAGTGTTCACTCTAAAAGGGAAAAAAAAAGCATCTACTGTTAGTAAGCGCATCTGCACACATCCCAAACAAATCTAAATATCCTGAAAACTATACAACCTACACAAAAACAACAAGCTGCAAGTTGTTCGGGACAAAATGATTGTTACAATGAGGGTAGTCACTAAGCTGAACTCCTTACAGTTTTAAAAATATTTGCCATCCAAAGTGGGAAATTTGGTAAAAAAAACATGGAAATTTGGTTAATTAGATGGCTATATTTCAAAAACTATATAGAGTTCAACTTATTTATTTATTTAGCTTTTGTTTACGGGTAAGTACACTAGACAAGTATTATGCCTATTTTCAGGAACGACCCCGGAGAATACAACATGAGGAACAACAGTCAAGGAGACATGGCACAGTAAACAAACGTGGGAAATACATAATTTGATGCTAGGGGAAACATAGTAGTAAGCACATTTCAGATTATACACTCTAGACTAGCTAGTTCAACTGACAGATATATACAGGTCATCATACATAGGAGTGGAGCATAGCTCAAGGACTGGATTGGTCATAATATAACTTATAACACTGTCGTACACCCCCTAGGCTAGTTGGATCATGGACAGGTATATACAGCTCATCACATATTTCTAAATATGCACATGTTAGACAGAAACAGAAACACTTGGTAGTACAAGTTTCTACCAAGTGACCAAGGTGCAATATGTCATGGTTAGCCTATGACCGTGGAGCAATAATGGGTGTAAAAATGCCCAAGGCTTTTTAGGCAGGAGTAGTCAGAAGTCATTCATACAGTGGGGAAAATATCTCCAGGAATTCAATGGAGACACCCTGGGGAGGTTCAGACAAAACAATTTGACACTTTACTCTAGAGAGGTTTGGGGCAGTCACACTCTGATGCTAGTTTTAGGAAACCCCACAGGGAATTTCGAAAACTCAGATAGGAGGGGGCAGCTCGGATATCCACAGGCAGCGAATTCCAGAGTCTGGGCACACTTATGGCAAAGTCCCGATCCCCCATGAGGGTCCGGGTAGGAGGGACTTTGAGCATGCCTGATGTGAGAGACCTAAGTTGGTAGGGGTTGGGATTCAGTTTAGGCAGAAGCCGGGCCAGCCCCTGGGGAGCGCTGAGTTCTGATCACTTTCCCAGAGAGGCATCCCAAACCAAAATCAAGTTATCTAGCTGGTGAGAGCCAGCAGAGTTTCTCATATAGTTCACAATGGTGGGTGAGTCGGGGGGCAGCAAAGGCAAAACGACAAATGTTATTGTAAGCAGTGTACCACTGGGTGAGATGTGTCTTTGGAGAGCAAGCAAATAGGTGCAGCCCATAGCTGAGGGAGGGAAGGAGCACACCCTTCGCTAGGGCAAGCCTGGCTGCTGGTGTAAGGTTATACTTGGCCCTATAGGCCAGACCCAGTTTGCAGTTTGCTGCCCTGCAGATGTTAAGGATATGATTACCCATATCAAGTTGGGGTCAAGTGTTACCCCCAGATATTTGATGGAGCTCACTATGGGTAGTGAGGATCCATCTGCACTGGTGACATGTAAGCAGGCCAATGAGGCTTGATTTTAGCCATTGAGCCAAAGAGCATAGCCTGTGCCTTTTTCAGGTTCAGGACCAGCTTGTGACTATAACCCATGACAATACCCTGTTAAAGTCATCAGTCAGGTTTTGATTTAGGTAGTGGCATTCTGGGTGATCATCTGCCTACATGGCGGCGCTACAGCTGGTAGTAACCATGGGTAGTTGATTGATGAAGGAGTAGAGGAGGGGACCCAGTGCCGAGCCTTGAGGCACTCCGGAGGTCACCGGTAGGGGGCTCAGAGAGGACTTTATTGAAGCACGTACGCTGCTTTCTGCCATGTAGATAACCCATTAGCCATTTCATGGCATGGGGGGAGAGGCCAAGTGACCACAACTGTGCACCAAGCAGTATGAAGTCAAAGGCTTTGGACAGGTCGATAAATATTGCACCAGAGAGTTTGCCCTGGTCCATGGCTGTCCAGATACTTGACGTAGCTGAGATTAAGGCTGTGTGGTGCTGTGTCCCTTATGAAAGCTGTGCTGGGCTGGGGACAGAAGTTCACGAGAGTAGATATATTCCGAAAGCTGCTCAGCCACTACCTTTTCAAGGAGCTTGCTAAGGGTTGGGAGAATGGCAATAGGTCGATAATTGTCAGGCAGTTTGGGATTTCCTTGCTTCTGTACAGGGACAATCCTCGCCTCTTTCCAGATGTCTGGGATGGTCCACAGACCAAGGGATAGGTTGAAGATAAAGGCTATTGGTGAGGCAATGTGTGCAGCACCAAGCTTAAGGAGTTTAGGCTCCAGGTTGTTCAGGCCAGGACTGGAGTACTGGGAGAGCCAGCTAGGCATTTCTGCAAGTCCTGAACTGATACAGCCCTGAGGTGGAACATTTGAGGAGGAGGTGACCCTCCAGCAGAGTGGAGAGGGGGTGGGACAGAGCCTCATCAGATGAGAAGAGGGTTGTGAATGCCGAGAATTCAGAGAAGTGATTATTTAGGAGTTGGCAATAGTGTGGGATTATTGCAGGAGACTCCATTTATGACCATGTCCGTAACCCCTGGATGGGAGGATCCGCTGACAAGGGATTTAATATCTCACCAGAACCTCCTGGGATTACTGGCAGAGCTTAGTAGGGCGGACTTGCAAAAGTCACTCTTGCTGCCCTAATGGCCTTTTGCACTTGTTCCTGAGGTGTCTGTACCTTTGAATAATCATGGGATCACTGGTAACTTTGGAACAGAGCCCAACACTTATCTCTCTCCTGCATCTGAGCTAGGAGATTCCCATTTAACCAGAGGGTAGCAGACCCCTCACCCACGGGTGACCTTGGGAGCATGCTTGTCTTGCCAGGCCCCAAAGGTGGAGAGGAAGTAAGAGGTTGCTGCCGAGGGGTCAGTGGCACCATACACCCCAGACCAGTCAGTAACTCAGGTCCTCCAGGAACTCCTCAGTATCGAATCTAGAGTAGTTTCTGACATGCATAATTTGTGTAGAATTTTGGGGTGGGAATTTTCCACACAGAAAACAGGTGAGTGGTCAGAGATGGAGTCAGATAACGCACTGGATGAGATCCTGTCAGGATGGTTAGACATGATCCAGTCCAGTAAGGTGCTGGAGGATCCATTTGCTGTCCGCCTAGTTGGTTCCTGGATGAGCTAGGTCAGGCCAAGGTTAGCAAGCAGAGGCTCAAACTGCTTAACATTACCACTATCCCAGTTAAGGTTTACATACCCCAGGATTATGAGTTCATTATCCCCAACTCTGGGACCAATTTTGTCCATGATGTGAGTTAATCCAGGTAGCCCACCTCTTGGAGGATTATAGGTGCACACCAGGTGCAGTTTCTTTGCATCCCCAAGTAGCAGTAGCACATGTAACAACTCACAGGGGGACATGTTTGAATCCTGGTGGGCAATTTGGGAAATTTTTAAGTGGCTCTTATGGTAGATTAGTATGCCACCCCCCCTTGCCCCCAGCTCTGTCCAGTCAGGTGAATTCATACCCAGTGAGTTCACAGGCAGAGTCAGGGACAGAGGGTTTCAGCCAGGTCTCCGTCAGTCCTAGGATGTCGGGTTTGTAGAGTGCAACCCATGCTAATAGCTCATCACGATTAGGTAGCAGGCTCCTAATGTTAAGATGAGCAATTTTTAGCCCCTTATCCATGCCCCATATGGGAGGGATTTTGTGGGTCAGATTTAATGGGCCAGGGTTGGTTTCAATATCACCGGCCAGTAGTAGTGCAAGTAGGAGGAGCTAGGGAGATACCACCTCCTATGCGCTTGACAACCTGGGAGTTTTTAGCACGGGCACGCTTTACCCTGCTTGTATACATTAGGCACTGAAGATCTAGACAGCAAGTAACACTGCAGTGTGCTTCAGAGATCACAAGGATATTGGAGAACGGTAGTCGGGGACCTCGTGAGGTGGACGACCATCCCAGTTGTCACCCAGTGTTATTGGGGGAGAGGTGACCATATGCAACAAGGAGAGCCCCACTATAAGACCTACAAGGCCTATAGCCCTCATGGATGACAGCCAGCACCTCTCTACCTTTAATATTTGAGTATCCCTATCCTCACTAGATGGATGGGAGGGAACCACGTCCGCATCTTGGCTGGAGGCATAGCACTGGCCTGTGAGATAATTATCAGTCAGCTAACAAGAACTGCTGTGAAGGAAGGAGAGATGGATGTACTAGGCTGGAAGAAAGTTAGTGAGATTTGCTATTGGTATGTGCCAAGTAAATAAAATAAGGCCTGCACAGTGCAATTGAAGGCTTCCAGCTATGGACACAGGGCTGAGGTTTATTTCTGGGAAGGAGTTCCTGCCCTCGACCTTTGTAAGCACACTTACCACCTGTCGACAGTTATACGAGGACAGGGTTTAGACAGCCAACAACCAAGCAGTGCAAGTGGGGTTAGGATTGGTATAATAGTAAATAATAGCAAGGTTGTTTTGAGCAGACAGTGTAGCAGGACTGGGATAGTCAGGCCCTACACCTTTTGTCGGAAGTCTGGTATGGTGAGGCCCTACTCCTTTTGTTAAGGTCTCTATTAGCAGGGGCTGAGACAGGAGAGCCAACATGATGAGCAACACCTGTACAAGACTTAGGTTCTGACACAAGACAGAACTTAGTGACTACCTGCATTGTAAAGGTCTTTTGTCATGAACAACTTTGCTGCTGGATGTTTTGCGTAGCTTGTAAAGTTTTCAAGATATTTAGATTTGTTTGGAATGTGTAAAAATGTGCACACAATTCCAAACAGTGACTTGGGAATGTCATAGCAAAGCTGCCAGGAATTAATTCTGAATGCAGACTAGAGTAAAATTAAGCAGCAAGGCATGGCAGGATGTATGTTATGTAAGCAATAAGACATGAGGGTGTGTGTATGAAACATATTTTACTGCATGCCCAGGAGCGTGTGGCCTCGTGCCTTTCAGCCCCTGGAAGTGAGGTAAAATATATTTCATACACATCCCAGAGTGGCTTATTGTGCTTATAAAATTGTCTCATTTTTTAAACTTTTTATGGTTGGGAAAAGCATGTTTATATGTAGAAACAATAGATTTACTTGTGTACATTTGTGATAAAATAGTCCTTCCACCCACTGTAAATTATCTCATAGATGATGTAATTGTATTACTGCTGGACAAAATTTGTCCTTTGCTGGCATCAAGATTCAAGATATAGAATATTTATCATGGAATACATGGATTCAAAATTCTGCTTAGTTCCACTGGCAGAATGTTTATCTCCTAACGTACAGTACACACACACACACACACACACACACACACACACACACACACACACACACACAACAAAGGCCTCTGTTACAGCCAGAGACTCGATTATCTCACTGTAAGGGCAAGCAGAAGAGATTTCCCCAATGATCAGGTAAAGATAGAAGAAAAAATTACTCACCTTAGTAATTATGTTTCTTCTAATGCAGTCTTGCTGTATTCTGACTATTGCAGTTAGCCCGAGAGAGTACAGGGTTAATTTTCTATGCAGAGCATAAAACGCTGAGCTCGAGCTCAGTTCAATCCTCTGTCTGTGGCACTTTGAAGTGCAACTGTCAGATTCTTATGAATAATACTAACTACTATGTGGAAATTGTAAAATTTTACTAGCCAAATGGCAACCAAATATTTTGGATCCCCAAAAGACTCAAGTCAAGAAATCCAAAATCAAAACCAGGTAGTGAACAACTTAAGACTGTTAAATTAATAATATAACCCACTCCACCTCTAAAAGGAGGGAGACCCAAATGCACCCTGGGCAACACTGCACCTGCCAGCCCACTTCCCAAAACAGGTTCTGAGAGGAGGTAGGGAGGGAGGAGGTCAGATACAGCAAGACTCCATTAGAAGAAACATAATTACTAAGGTGAGTAATATTTTCTTCAAACAACATAAAATCTTGCTGTATTCTGACCTATTGCAGACTATCAGCAATACCTCCATGGAGGAGGAATCAACCTACCTTGGGAATAGGCTGTGCAGTACTGTTGTATTAAAACCGAGCATCACTCCTAGCCTGGATGTCCAGGAGTAATGCTTTTGCAAATGTATGGACTGTTTTCCAGGTGGCTGCTTTACATATCTCTAGCAAAGGAATATCCCTGGCCGCAGCCAAAGAAGCAGCTGTACCTCTAGTCGAATGAGCCCTCAGGCCTGAGGGAGGTATTTTGCCTAGCTTCTCATAGCAGAATTGAATATAAGAAACAATCCACCTGGTAATAGTTTTCTTAGTGGCAGGTTTGCCCTTAACCACTTCCCCATAAGTGTGAAACAACTGAAGGGAGTCAAACCTGTGAGCCTTAGTACGCTCAATGCAGTAACTAAGGGCTCTTTTAACATCCAAACTGTGTAAACTTCTTTCTCCTGAAGAAGAATGATCAGTGAAGAACACAGGGACAGACATAGATTAGTTCAGATGAAAATCTGAAACCACTTTAGGTAAAAACTTCCTATTAGTTCTAAGGACCACCTTGTCTCTATGGAATGAGATAAAATCAGGCTCCACTGACAGAGCTTGCAATCCACTGATACGCCTGGCAGAGGTAATAGCTACCAGGAACACAGTTTTCCAAGTCAAGTACTTAAGCTCTGCTGAAGACAAAAGCTCAAAAGGGGGTTGCATAAGCTGAGTAATGCAAACATTAAGATTCCAAGCAGGGGTAGGATCCCTAAAGGGGGGAATGGTATGAAGCAATCCCTTGAAAATTTTACAGAATACAGGATGAGTTGACAGTGAGGAAGGCTTTCCCGCTGACAGAAAAGCAGAAGCAGCTGACAAATGTACTTTGATAGTAGCTGGTCTGAGGCCTAGGTCATTAAGATGAACCATATAATCCAGAACTGTAGACAACTCAGCAGTGTCTGGGGATATACGCTTCTTGGCAAACCAAATGCTGAATCTTTTCCATTTGGAGTTGTAAGTTATTCTGGTGGCAGGCTTTCCAGCATGTGTACCCATCCTCCCAGCCCATTCCTCCACCAACTAGCAAGGACCAACCACAGGAGGATGGCACGGACCCAGCGGACTGGCATACATGTTGTAAAAAAATGGTTCTGTGCCACTCTGCCCTCCCTCCATCAACAGAGGACAGAACCATTTTTTCCAGCATGTGTACCAGTCCTCCCAGCCCATTTCTCCACCAGCTAGCAAAGACCAACCACAGGAGGATGGCATGGACCCAGCGGACTGGCATATGTTGGAAAATTGGTTCTGTGCCATTCTGCCCATCTGTTCCTCCCTCCAACATCACCAGAGGCCAGAATCATTTTTTCAAGCATGGGTACCAGTCAGCCAAGCCATCCTCCACAGACCAGCAACAACCAAACACAGTAGTGTGGCATTGACCTGGTGGACTGGTATATATTTAAAAATGGTTCTGTGCCCCTGCCTGTCCACCCCTCCTCAAACACCGCCAGAGGTCAGAACCATTTTTTTCAGCACGTGTACCAGACCGCCAAGCCTGTCCCTCATGCATTCCTTCCTCAAACATCACCTGAGGCCAGATTTAAAACATGATTCATTTTTGTATAATTAGGCGTGCATCAGCTCATGTCCACCCCCCCAGTCTTCCCTCCCTTGCTTTCTATTCAAACAGCAACATGGCTATACCAAAAAACTTACCAGAATATGACCGTCCAGTCAGCAGCAGCAGCACAAAAGCAGAAAGGGCAGGTTAGCAGCACAAAGCAGGCAGGGCAGGTCAACACAGCACCACACCAGCTTCAGATGAAAGATCAAGATGGCAGGTATGCTGGGTGGTCAGCAGGTTGAGGAATAAATTATAGTTCCTTCAGTGACCTCTCCTCCCATCCAGGTGGACCTGCACGCGCCCTGTCCCCACCCCACAGCTTCTCTCCCACCCCACAGACTGGCATGGCCCTCTCCTCCCACCCAGATGGACTGGCATGGCTCCTCTCCCCACCCAGATGGACAGGCACAGCCCCTCCTCACCCAGATGGACCTGCATGGCCCCTCTCCCCATCCCCATGGACCAGCACAACCCTTCTCCCACCCCCATGGGCCTGCACAGCTCCTCACCCTACCCCAGCGGATCGACACAGCCCTCCTCCCCATCCCCACAGACCAGCAGGCCCCTCTCCCCACCCCGACAGACAGGCACAGCACAGCCCCTCTCCCACCCCCCACGGACCAGCACAGCCCTCTCCCACCCCACAGACTGGCATGGCCCCTGTCTCCACCCAGATGGACCGCACGACCCTCTCCCTACTCCAGTCAGACTGGCGTGGCCCCTCTCCCCACCCAGATGGACAGGCACAGCCCTCTCCTCACCCAGATGGACCTGCATGGCCCCTCTCTCACCACATAGACCTGCACAGCTCCTCTCCCTACCCCAATGGATCGGCACGGCCCCTCTCCCATCCCCACAGTCCAGCACAGCCCTCTCCCCACCTGACAGATCAGCACAGCACAGCCCCTCTCCCACCCTGACAGACCGTCACAGCACAGCCCATCTCCTCACCCCGACAGATCAGCACAGACCCTCTCCCCATCTCCACGGACCGGCACAGCCCCTTCCACAACCCCACGGACTGGCACTGCCCCCTCCCCATCCCCACAGACCTGCAGGGCAGCTCTCCATACCCCTAGAGACCAGTACAGTACCCTCTTTCCATCCCCATGGACCGGCATGACCCCTCTCCTCATCCCCATGGACCTGCACAGCTCCTCTCCCTATCCCGATGGATCAGCACGGCCCCTCTCCCCATCCCCACAGACCAGCACAGCCCTTTTCCCCACCCCAACAGACCAGCACAGCACAGCCCCTCTCCCCACCCTGACAGACCAGCACAGCACAGCCCCTCTCCTCACTCTGACAGATCAGCACAGACCCTCTCCCCATCTCCATGGACCAGCATGGCCCCTTCCACATCCCCACAGACTGGCATAGCCCCTCTCCCCATCCCCGTGGACTGGCACTGCCCCTGTCCCCATCCCCACAGACCTGCAGGGCACCTCTCCACACCCCTAGAGACCAGTACAATACCCTCTCCCCACCCAGATGGACCGGCACGGCCCTCTCCTCACCCAGATGGACCTGCATGGCCCTCTCCCCATCCCCATGGACCAGCATGACCCTCTCCTCATCCCCATGGACCTGCACAGCTCCTTTCCCTATTCCGATATGATCAGCACAGCCCTCTCCCCACCCAGATGGACCTGCACAGCCACTCTCCCCACCCCACAGACCAGCCCGGACACTATCCCTACCAGCACAGCCACTCTCAACAAGCAAACCTTCCAGCACAGCCACTCTCCTCGCCCAACCCCACCAGCATGGCCTTTCTCCGCACCCCACCAGTACAGGCACTCTCAATGCCCCCCCCAACAGATGTCAGGCATTCAGATTAGTGTTTCCCACACTCCAGTCACAGACTCAGTCACCAAAAATAAATGGCACAGACATTTTAATAGCATCTATTTTTTAAGTGTACAGTTCACATTTGGCTAGCCCAGATGAGACCTATTTACAAGGATGTTTATTTGTCAGGCAGAAATACAAGCAAGCTTAGTACAGAACAATTACCCATGCACCCCACTTCAACTCAGACACTGGACATCCAAAATCAAACACATACACAGGCCTGCAAATACACCGAACAGACTGCCCCTGATCTCGGTCTTCTTGCTTGTTTGTTATCTCCCTCACCCCTCCCACCTTACCACGACCAGTGTGCCCACCCCAACACTAACATTACATGGACAGTGTCCCACCATGCACCACCACAGCCAGTATGTATATTTTGGTGACCAAGTAAGTGCACTAGAGAAATTCTGCCCATTTTTAGACATAACTCAGGGTGAGGGGGATACAGATAAATGCCAACTGACCTTGAACCAGATTAAGCTGTTGGTGTATTTAGTCTCCCCACCTCGTGTCCCCACTACACTGCCATTATCCCCACCATGCACCAGCACTGCCAGTATCCACAGCCCGCACTACCACAACCTGTGTCCCCACACAAAACACTGCCAATATTCCCACACCATTGCTAGTATCACTACCCCACCCAGTGTCCCCACAAACATTACATGGCCAGTACCCCCTGCACCACCACAGCCAGTATCCCCATCCCACACCAGGACCACTGTCTTTATCCAGTCAGTATCCCCACCACCACAACTAGTGTCCTCACAAGCCTACCAGTATCCACACCCCAAGAATGTGTGTTCCCACCCCACGGACTGTGTCCCCTCCCAACCAGCACAACCTGCCTGTAAACCACACCCCAAATACACAGCCCCCAACCCCCAGAGATGTACACACAAAAATAGCTTATTTCATGGAGAGTAGCTGGGAGAGTGGAGAGGGACTGAGCAAGTGCCAGCTCATACCCCACACCCCAAATAGACACAGCCCCCCACCCACTGCCAGCATCCCAACACGCACCATTACACAGCCAGTATCCCCACCACACACCACCACCACCACAGTCAGTTTCCACATCCCATTGCCAATATCCACACCCTGCACCAACATTACATGGCCAGTACCGACCCTTGCACCACCTCGGCCAGTGTCCCCACACCAACATGGCCAGTATCTCCACCTGCACCACCACGACCAGTGTCCCCACACCAGTACTGCCATTATCCCCACCCCTCACCACCATGACCAGTGTCCCCACACCACTGCCAGTTTACCCACCTCACCATGACTAGTATCCCCAGCCCACCACAAGCAGTGTCACCACACCAATACTGCCAGTGTATTCCTCACCCTGCACCACGAAGTCCGACCAGCCCCACACCACCACCAGTGTCTTGCACCTCTGCCAGTATCCCCACCCCACTCCAACATTACACATCCAGTGCCCCCACACCACCATGACCAGTGTCCCTGCACAAGCTCTGCCAGTATTCTCACCTCACAACCATGACCAGTGTCCCCACACCACAGCAACCAGTGTCCCCATCCCATTGCATTACCAGTATCCCCACCATGACCAGTGTCCCCACACCACTGCCAGTCACCACATCACACCCCCAACATTACACAGCATGTACCCCCACCCACAGTGTCCCCACACCAACATGGCCAGTATCCCCATCACACACCACCACAACCAATGTCCCCACCCCACTATTAGTATCCCCATCACAACCAGTGTCCCCACCACACTATTAGTATCCCCATCACAACCAGTGTCCCCACCACACTACCAGTATCCCCAACTCTCAACATCACAACCAGTGTTGCCACTCCATGGCCTATGTTCTCACCCCAAACAGAAACTGTCTTTACCCCAGCCCACACCACAAATAGACACAGAATCCCCTCCCCCCCATGAGGCACACACATGCACATGTTTATTTCATGGAGAGGAGCTGGAAGAGTGGAGGGGACTGAGCTACTGGCAGCTCACTTGATTGACTGACTCCCAACTCCAACCACAGCCCCCCGCCCCCAATCAGCAACTCAGTTTTATTTCTTTGCGGGTGTATGGAAAGAATCCCACCGTAGGAGAGAGAATAATTGTACCAAAGGGCACACACATACACAACATTTGGTTGGATGCCAAGCCTGGCTCTAGTGGACAAGGTCAGTAGTCTTTAAGCTGGCAGTACCACAAAACCCAGAACCGAATGGTTTTACCCCTCCCCAGCTTTGGGAACATGACACGCTGCACCAAACACTCTTGTTCTGGCATTCGATCGACTCCCCAAAAAAAAACACGACCATGAACTAAGGGACGGGAAACTCAAGGCTGCTGACCATTCCACAGTGTCAATGGGCTTGACTAGCAAGGAAATCTGACTGCAGATAGCCAGGAGAAACACTTGATAGGAGCCAATGTTAAAAAGGCAGCAATGGTATCTATGGAGGGTGACCTGGCTAACTTAAACGCTGAAAGTCCACTGTGTTTGGACACAAGAAAAATTTATTATAAACATACACATCGACTACACAGAAGTGCTCCCCTCAGATATCACATTTAGCATGTAGTATGTTTGTAATAAACTTTTCTTGTGTTCAGAAGCAGTGGAATTTCAGCGTTTGTTGAAGTTAGCCAGGTCACCCTCCTTTGATCACAACTCACAGAAAACATACACTTTGGCCATATTCGTTGATTATTCATGGACGGGTATCTCAGTCTCGATCTCCTCGCCAGCCCAACCAACTTCACAACAGAAGTAATAAATCCAGGCACATGATTACACATAAATATATTTTTGCAAAAACTGCTTACTGTGGGGAATTTAGGAGGAGCAGATTGTATAATGCTTAGCAGATCAACCGTCCCACCTTACCTGCCTAACAGTTTCAAAAAACAACAACCTGGAGAGCAGTTTTTTTTTTAAATATAAGCGCAGACTTACTTTGTTTTTAGCAGGTTCTACTGTCCTTGCGAACAAGAATGGGTCCAGAGCTGGAAAGATTCAACAACAAAATAGACGACGAGTTGGAAAGCAACGGCAAAGAAAAATGCACACTTGCTACCCAGCAATTTATAGTGCTATGCTCACGGAGACGAGAACAAATGCTGTTTCCATTTTTGGCACCGTTTCCTGCTAGCCAATGAAATTTCTGCTTTTCCGTCTGTGTCACCGCATATGCGGTAAACCAGTGTCCCTGGCCATGCCTTGAGATTGAGAGACCGAAGATTGGGGTACCAAATCCTCCCCTGAGAGGAGGTTAACAGGTTGTAATTCCTGGGAAGAGACAGGGGAAGATGGACTGCTAGGGACAGCAACATGGGGTACCAAGGCTGCCTGGCCCAGTCTGGAGCAATCAGAATCACTTTGCGAGGTTGTGACCTTACCTTAACCAGAACCTTGAACAGTAGAGGAAAGGGAGGGAAAGCATATAGAAATTACCCTTCCCAGTTCAAAATCAGAGCAGCCAGAGGGACAGAGCCCAATACTGGGGGTCTGCAACAAAACAGAGGAAGTTGGTGATTGTCTGGGGCTGCAAAGAGATCTATCTCTGGAGTGCCCCACCTTGAAAAAATCACTTTCAACACCAGAGGGTCCAGGGACCATTTGTGATCACCCTGGGAGATCCTGCTCAATGCATCTGCTAGCACATTGTCCTTTCCTGGAAGGTAGACTGCTATCAGAGAGTTCTGCAGAGAATAAGCTAGGGACCACAATTTCATGGCTTCCGTGCACAAGGCCATGGACCGAGTGCCTCCCTGTTTGTTGATGTACCACTTGGTGGTGTTGCCTGTCCTGACCTGAACCACCTTGTTCTTCATTGACTGAGAGAAAGCTTGCAGGGTCAGAAAGACCACCCTGAGTTCCAAGAGATTGATATGAAGAAGGGATTCATGAGGAGACCACAGTCCCTGGGCTGTGAGAGCCCCCAGATGGGCTCCCCACCCAATAGGAAGCATCCGTGGTTAGGACCACAGAGTGAGACTGAGTGATGAATGGGATTCCTTGCCTGAGGTTGCCCTGATCTGCCACCATTAGAGAGCCTGGATCAGATTCTGAGTCACTGGAACTAGTTTGGTTAGAGAATCTTTCTTCTGAGACCAAAAGGCCTTCAGGTGAAACTGAATGTCCCTCATCTTAAATCTGGCCCCTTGGACCACTGCTGTAGAAGATGCCATGTGGCCCAGAAGTTGAAGGAAGTGCCTTGCTGGCCAAGAGACCACAAGGTGGAATGAAGAAGCCAGCACTATGATAGCCCTTGCCCTTTCCAGGGGAAGAAAAGCTCTTCCTTTGACTGTATCCAACTCCGCCCCTATGAAGGTGAGGAGCTGTACAGGCTCGAGAACTGACTTGGCTAGATTGAGAAGGAATCCTAGGGAAGTGAGCACTTGCTGAGTCGCTTAAAGGTCTGACTTGACTTGGTCTGGGGACTGACCCACAATGAGCCAGTCGTCCAGGTGTGGAAATATGAAAATATTTTTCCTGTGAATACCCTTGGAGCTGATGTCAGGCTGAAGGACATAACTTTGAACTGATAATGGCCTGAAGGCAATTCGAACCTGAGGTACTTTCTGTGGGAGCATCTGATGGGAATGTGAAAATAGGCATCTTAAGTCCAGGGAGGCTAGCCAGTCCCCTGGCCTTAGAGAGGGAAGGATTATTCCCAGAGTCACCATTTTGAATTTTGGTTTTAAAAGATGTTTGTTCAGGTATCTTAAGTCTAGGATGGGTCTCCACTCCCCTGTCTTTTTTGGAGTAAGGAAGTACCTGGAGTACATACCTTTGTCCCTGTGCAATGAAGGAACTCTCTCTTTACAGCCTTTAGAGCCAGTAGAGATGAAACCTCTGCCTCTAGGGCAATGGTTTCAGAGATGCTTGCAGGTGGAAAAGATCTGGCTCTCAGCTTTAGAAATTTCTTGAAGCTGAGAACCAGTCCCTGGCTTACCACCTCCAGGACCCACTTATCTGAGGTAACAGACATCCAGTCCTGGACGAAGTAAGCCAGCCTGCCTCCTACAGGAATGGGAGAGTCGACCCAGGCTGACACATCAGGGTGTCTGCTTGGCAGGAGCCTTAGGTTAAGGGATGGATGCAGCCCTGCTCATCCCCCTTCTGCCTCTCCCTCTGAAGAACCCCCTCTGAGGAAAGGGAGAAGAGGCCTGTGCTTGGTAGAAAGGCCTATGAAAAGGCATGCCCCTGCCCCTAGCCTGCTGCCTTTGAGGAGTTGCCTGCCTTTCCTTGGCCTGTGCACTCCTATAGGTGGTCCTATACTCATCCATCTGTTTCATGTAATTCTCTGTCTGCTCCCCAAACAGAGAATTACCCACCACAGGGAAATCCATGGCCTTAGCCTGGGTGTCCTGTGAAAGACTAGTACATCTGAGCCAAGCCATTCTCCAAAGAGCCACAGATGTAGCCTTGACTCTAGAGAACACATCACTGAGTCTACAGCAGCATGGAACTGTACCTTAGATGCCTCAGTCCCATCAGCAGCCACCCTCCAGCTCCAAGGCTAGCTGGGGTAGGCCTGCTTAGCCAGTGCCAGTACAGTGTCCCACCTGGACTTCTGGTACCTGGCTGAATAGGCCATAATTAGCCTGCTTGAGTCCCAAGGTGAATGCCATGTACCGTTCTTTGCCATGGCATCCAGCTTCCTAGAATCTTTATCTGGGGGGTGTGAAGCCAAGGGTATATTAGCCTTATCACATGCTGTAGCCTGCACAACTCCAACATGGCTGCATTGTTGATACAAGTACTCTGTACCAGAACCTGATAAGGTGTACCTTTTGGCCATCCTTATGTCAACAGGAGGTACAGAATTTGGAGTTTTTAAAATCTTTTGTGTATGTTTCCCAAAAGACTTATGAAGGGGAATAGACAGTCTCATGGACTCTGGGATGTCTATCATCTCCACATAATCAGGTTCCTCTTGTTCCTCTACAGCTTCTTCCACAGGGAGCTGGAGGGTTTCTGCCACTTTCCTGTAAAACATGTAGTGGGAAGGGGACTCAGAAAACCTAGGAAGGTAAACACCAGAAGGCCTGTCTGGGGAGATGTCCAGTTCAATGGGCTCAACCGGACCTCCCACACCATCATCATCATCGTCATCATAATCTTCATCCCCCTCCAAATCCAGTTCATAGACATCTTATGGGGCATAATCTTGAACTGGAGGAACCGACCGAACCGAACACCTGCCAGAAGACACCGGATCAGACGGAACCAGACAAAGCAGTTCTACAATCCTTATCGCATTGGCAATCTCTTCGGTCGTCAGAAAACTGGTCTCTGGATCCAAACCAGACGATTTTTCTTTTCTTTTTCTTTTTGTAGAACCGATCCCTCAGGATCAGCTCTCCTCTTGCCAGTAGTATTGCCCTGATCAGAGGGCATCCTCAGATCTGGTCGGAACCAAACCGGCTGGCCATCTGGGTCAGTGGACTTCATGGCCTCCTTATCCCTGAGCCTACCTAATCTTTTCCAGGGTAAATATGGGGAAGTTTTACAGATTTGGCAGTCTGACTTGAAGTGGTCAAACCCCAGACAATAACACAGGTGGTGTGGGATCAGCCTTGGCAAAGACCTCCCCACACACACTGCAGTGTTGAAACCCAGTGGGCCTGGTTTTTCTTTTGGGTTTCTCAGACATAGCCTTCCTAACCACAGACTTACACTTTTTATGGCAAACAACCAGGCAAGACACCTTTATCGGTTTCTAACCATGTCACAGGTATTGGAAAAAACCACAAGAAAATATAGGTTTTTGTTTTAAACTGATAAGGACCAGTAACCACACTCTTAAGTTTAAAAACAAAGACAGACTATATAAATCACTAAACGTCTGGTTCAGGCGAACCAGTCGAAAAATAAATTTTTACAATTTCCACAAGTTTACTATGTCTAGTTCACTACCTAGTACTTACTGTACCACAGACAGAGATCTGAACCAAAAGTTGCAAAAAATAATATGTAAAACTGAGGACTTTAACCGACTTACTAACCGTGAGCAAAGGAGAAATCTCGGAGCGGTCGTTCAGGTTAGCGGAGTAAAGAATCTGACAGTTGCGCTTCAAAGTGCAGCAGACAGAGGTTTGAACTGAGCTCAAGCTCAACATTCTATGCTCTGCATAGAAAATTAACCCTCTACTCTCCGGGGCAGTTTGAGTGCTGGGGCTAACTGCAATAGTCAGAATACAGCAAGACTTCATGTTGCTTGAAGGGGGATTTTTCTTTGTCAGTGAAGAAACAGTTGTAGTAAAAACTATAAACAATATTTAATGTAATCCCCTGCTCATCAGATAAATCTCTTCTGCTTGCCCTGACTGTGAGATAATTGAGTCTCTGGCTATAACAGAGGCCTTTGGTTGTTTTTTTTTGTGTGTGTGTGTGTGTGTACTGTATGTTAGGAGAGAAATATTCTGCCAGTGAAACTGAGCAGAATTTTAAATTCATGTATTCCATGGAAAACATTCCATGATAAACATTCTATATCTTGAGTCTTGATGCCAGCAAAGGACAAACTTTTGTCCAGCAGTAATACAATGACATCATTTGCAGTGGGCGGAAGGACTGTTTATCGTAATTACGTAAACACACACACACACACACACACACACACAGAGGTGTGGATCATGCCAGTATAGTAAGCACTTTATATTAAACCAAATTTTGCACCATAATAATTTTGCCCCATTCAAATGATTTACATGAAATTTGGAAAGCACAGCCTCTGTGCCAGTATCTCTTGATCCTGTAAATTACATGTCTTAATTTGACTTATCTGCATGGGGGCAATCCTTGGTGGCAGTGTATTTATTATGCTATATGTATGTATTCCTTTTAATTTATTTTTTATTTTTTCTTGTCCAACACCAGGATGCCCACCCCCAGTGTCGGATGCTTCCCCACATGTGCAATCCCTGTTGAATAGTTAACACTGCTGACATCAGGTGCCCAATCCCAGTGTTGGCATTTACATCACCCCTCAGCAGTGTGGGACACTGGGGAGCCCATCCCCCAGTGTCCAGATACAGTGTTATTAAATGTGTCCTGAAAGGAAAAAATGTCCTGCAATGCCTTTTTTTTTCCTGGAAAAAAGAAAATGGCCCCTCGTCGTTTGTCACCATCTCCCTCCCCCAACAATTTCCCACTGAACAGCCCCACTCTCCACCTTACCCTATATTTACCTACTGAGATAGACAGATACACTATATGACACAGCTATGCTTAATAAATGTTGGCTGTGTCATATAGTGCAAGTACTATATGACACAGCTCTCTTTAATAAATGACAACTGTCATATTGTACTTGCACTGCACTGTATTACACAGCCGTCACTTATTAAAGACAGCTGTGCCATACAGTGCAGGCTAGTGCTGTCCATGTTGGCACAGTAGGTCAGGGATGGGGTCATTGTCATTGTAGCCCTGCCAGCCTGACTTTGGCTAAATTAAACTTATCTGCACACCGGGGGCCCCAGTCCCTGGTGGCAGTGTATTTATTTTATTTCTTTCATTCTCTGATGCTCCCCAACATTTTTGCATCCAATTTATTTATGCCATTGCAGACATCAGGGGGCCCAATCTCCATGTTGTCTTTTGCACCCACCCAGCAGTATGGGACACTGGGAAGCCCACCCCAGTGTCCTTAAATACTTAATTTATTTAATGTTTGCCCTTTAAAAAAAAAAAAGTGCCACAACTTCTTTTTTTTAATCTGGAATAAAGAAAACTGCTCCTCATCATCCTTACCATCCCCTTCCCCCGGTCCTGACCCCCCAATGAGAACCACCACCCACACCCCCTCAACCCTATACTGGCATGCTGTGGTTGTATGCTGTCATCTTCTGTGGACTGGAGACATCTGCACTGTTCAAAGCCAAACCGCAAACTGAAGAGTCAGAGGCACTATAGTGAAGTGGTTTAAGGCTTTGAGCTGCAAACCTGGAGACCTGGGTTTGAATCCCACAGCCCCCACTCTCGTACTGTGTGACCCTCAGCCAGTCACTTAACTTCCATGTGCTCCCAGATCGCACCTGTAAACAAGCTTTCAGCTTAGTGTCTCTCCTGGTAAAAAAAAAAATATCAATGTAAGTGCAGTATAATGTATTTCAGTGGTGTTTTGAACTTATGTTGATATCTTTGCTATTTGTTTGAATTTTTTTTACCAAAGTTTCAACATGGTCTTTTTGGGACCCCACCTCATGGACACTGTCACTGTCCTTTCATTAATCAGGCCTATAAGGTGATTTTGCGGTCACTGCACGGAATCACCTTTTGGGACTGATTAATGAAATGACAGTGCAAGTGTTCATGAAGAGGAGTCTCAAACAGCCCATGTTGAAAATTTGGTGAAAAAATTACAAGCAATTGCCACGTTATGAGCGTACTTTGCTCAGGTTCTACACAGGTGCATAACTTTAGTAATTTACAATATTTTGACTCCAGAGTTTCAAGATACCCATTTTGTCACACTACCTCACAAATAGTATAGGTGTAATTTCTCACATTCAGCATGAAACATGTTTTCACACCTGTGGTACAGAATGGTGCAGTCGCTATGCGGAATCACCTTTTGGGACAGATTAATGAAATAACAGTGGAAGTGTTCATGAGTTGGGGTCCCAAAAAGGGCAAGCTGAAAATTTGGTGACAAAATTCAAATAAATGACTGAGTTACAAGCATGCATTGAAATGTTTCTACCCAGGCTTATAACTTCGGAAATTTACAATATTTTTGACTCCAGATTTTCAACATGCCCATTTTTTCTCACCACCTCATAAACAATACAGCTGTCATTTTTCACATCCTGTCCAAAATGTGTTTTCTCACCTGTGCTGTGGAATGGCGTTTCATCATGGATTTGAAATTTTTTCCCCTATGGGATTTATAAAGTGGGGTCATAAGAAGAATATGTTGAAAGTTTGTCATCAAAATATTAAAAAGCAAAGAATGTATTAAGTAACATTGATTTCAAGGATGTTCATTGCACCTCTGGGGAATACATTGCCTTACCGTGCCAGTGAGCTGAGTTCAGGTGTGAATTCAGTAAGCCGGTTTACTGGGACAAGGCTAATGGGGAAGGCGCTGCAGCATGCATCACCAGTCATGGCATGGGTAGGGACAGAACAGTGTTTTGGTGCAGATGCCACACCCTGTGGTAGGTCAGGGAACCTCGCCCACAAGGTATCAAGATGTGTGCCGGGGTCTGCTGGGCCCATGCACTGCATCATGACTGTCTCCAATATTGTATTTAGCTCATTTTGTGCAGGTACCAACAAGTGAGGATACAGTTCCACTATTACAAAAAGAAGGGAAATTAGTTGCAAAAAACTGTTAATGCAGAGATTAGGGTTGTTTAAATGCAAAGATTGCAAATGCGGGAAATGAAAAAACATTAGGGATTTTTGTATCGGGAGTACTGACGAGTCAGTGGTGGGGTCATACTTATGCCCACCACTACCCTGGATCAGATAAGGTCAAATGTTACATCTTCAAGCATGGCCCATGACAGATTATGTTGGCCATGCTGTATCACTATAAGGCACTAGGTTGGAGCTGTATATTGTGCTTTGGCAGGAGGCTAAGGGATGGGGCGGTGGGCATTAGGTTTGACAACCCCAAGTAAGAACCCACCATTGATTCGCAAATACTCTGGAGACCCACATCCCTAATGTTTTTTTCTTTTCCGTCTTTGTACACTTTGCATTTTTACAACCCTAATCTCTGCATCAACGTAGTTTTTGCTATATATATATATCAGTATGCCACATCATCATGGCATTAGTGGCAAAAGAAGGCATGTGTACGTGTGTGCATGGTGTTGTTACTAAAACGGTTCTTTTTATTTACTATCTGTGCAGGGCTGGTCTGCCATTTTTGCAGCAGTAGATGACTTTGCTGAAACCCATCCCCAGTGTCCGGTTCCTCTCAGTCCAGATACATGTGGTGTTGCTGGATCACAAACAAAGGACCAAACCATGGAAGTTTGACCTACTCCTGCTGCTGATGTTCCATGACCCTATTGCTGGTCCAGTAACCATGTGGTGTTGCTGCGCGTTGTATATGATCTGAAAGCAATAGATCACAGTAAAGCAGTAATCTATACAGTCCCAAATGCCAGTTAGTAAAAAATACTTTGACAGTAGCACATTACTGCCCATTATAAATAATCCCCCGGCCCCTAGGACACCAATAAGAAGTGCTACATTTGCTGCTGGTCCCTGTCTCTTATGTACTTCTGTAGGATAAAAGTTGTGTGACTGCATGCAGTGCCCTATCAGTGTACTTCTGAAAGTTGGAAACCTGTCTGGTGGATCCACAGCAGTCCTATCCTGTCCACCTATACTGCACCACCAAGATGCTTACATTTCCTTCCTGCCACAAGGGTCCCTCCCTCTGACTCATTTTTTCCCAGTCATAGTTGTCATCGCATCATCCCTGTTGTCAAAATCAGTGTCCGATCAGGCGGGGTCATGTTCTGAATCTGAATCACCAGTTCAGTTGTACTGTAAAGCTTTAAAGAGTGATTGTAAAATGAAACCATCTGAAGGTGATTGACATGTTCATTGAACTTTGTCAACATTCACACCCTGACCCGATACAAAGGCCCATGACAAGAAAGTATTGTGTCAACAGTGAAATGTTTATATTATGAAACAAACAGGTTATAGCAGAACATGAGAGAACAATGAAGTATAAAAATGGGAACAGGACCAAAACATTATTTACATAACAAAACCCTACACAAAAACACATGATTAATAACTATTTACAATATTGACTCATGAGTGCTCCCCAAACCCAGTCAACGCCGACGTCACTGACCAGCCATTGGATTCTGCTGTGTCTGCACCCTGGCAGACAGCTTTTTTAAGGAGATGCAAAATGTGGTGGTGATTGGCCTTTATTTTGGCCTGACTGGCCTTCAGTCTTGCTTGGCTGGCCTCCATTCTTTCCTGACCAGCTTACAGAAACACAACCTTTTTTTAGTTTTTCTTTATGTCCATGCCTATAGCACGGCTCTCCTTTTCCAGCTATGTGAGTGTTAGTGGTGGTGTGGTCTGTTCCTTGGCAGTTAGTGCTACAGGTGGTTTTTCCGAAGGCTGCTGGTGCTCGTCCCTCACCACCAGCTTCTCCAGTTCCCCTTTTGTATCTTCAGTACATAGTTCTTTGACTGTGTGCTGGTTCTTGTCTTGTGCCTCGCCTCCTGCTTGTCCTGTGGCCTTGGCAGTGTGTCAGTGCTGTCTGATGTACAAAAAGGAATATGTAGTTTGCACTAAATGAACTGTAAGTGTCTAATTAATGAAATCATCAGTAACTGTAGTATAGTACTCTGTCCACTGTCACCTTGCTGTACTCTGAACTTCTGCTGATGGTTAACAGCCTCTGTCCTCAACTACTCTCCTTTGTCACTGCTGTACATGAACCACCCCCACCTCATGCTACACAGGATGGGATGTATAAAGCTCAAGACTATATGAAAGCTGACATGTAACTAATATTTCAATACCCACATGTTCCTCTAGGCTATTGTTCCCTAATCCGCACCTCAACCAGTCTATCTAAGCTGGTGTACCATCCGTTAAAAAGTCCCCCCCCCAAAAAAAATGTATATACCTTGTGTTTTGTCACCCCCTTCACATAGGTAGCTCAAAACATTTTACCACCAGGTTTATCCCTTTGTGGAATGCAAATGTGTCTGTCAAGTGCATGTTGCCCACACAGAGCATGATTCTTCCTTTCTGGCCGGATGAATACATGTTCAGTAGACCAACCAGAGCTTCATACGATGTGCATGGTTGACTGTACCCACAATTCATTTAGGATACTAAACAGTGTATGCTGCCACAGTGTATGCTGTACACAGCTTTGTGTGTGTGTGTGTGTGTGTGTGTGTGTGTGTGTGTATATCTCCTCTACAGGACCCAATACTTGGATATTGGACAATGTGCTGTACTCAGGATGACGTGTGGTGGTGTTTTTCTTTTTGTTTTTTTGTTTTGTTTACTGGGTAAGGCCCACTAGGCACAACTGCCTATTTTCAGGGGTGACCTCTGAGCTTTAGGCTGTTTAAGTGACTTGCACAGAGTCACACAGTATGCAAGTGGAGGTTGTGGAAATCTAACCCAGGTCTGCTGAACCAAGCTCATTCGGAGCTCGTTACTCAAACCTCTAGACTGTACTGCCAGTTTGTCAGAGGTTGTGGCATAGGAAATGAAACAGCAGGCACTAGTCACAAGCCTCTTCAAGGGAAACAATCACCTATTGATATTGTATGACAAACATTGCTCATGATGATGAATTTATCAACAACCAACAAGTTGGTATGTCAAACATTTTATCACAATAACTGATTGACATTGAAGGACAAGAAAATGGTAGCGTGCCTACAAGTGATTATAGCTGCTCATCCTTGATGAATGTGCATGATACATTTAGCAGACCATGGTTTCATTCTCACAGCTTACAGCTGCAAACTGTGTGGCATGCCTCGAGCAACATACTCAACCTCCCTGTGCTCCCCAGGTTACACAGTTGTAATTATGAACATACGAATCTGCCAGCAGAAACAGGCCTCATGGTCTATCAAGTCAGTTTGAATGCGCAGCTAGCACCCTTACATTGCAGCAGCCCCCCCTCCTCTCCCCACTCACCTTTACCCCACCTCGCACCCTGTCCCATCCCCTTTAAAAACTTCCCACTGTTTTACAGCATACCACCTCCTTGGGTAGTGTTCCATTTCTCCACCACCTTCTCTGTGAAAAAATGCCTCCTCATCTCTCTCCGATATCTTCAACCCTCCAATCTGAGACCATGTCCTTTAATGTCCCTCCTCATCCTCAGCTTAAATACCCCTTCTGTACCTGTTCTGTTAATCTCCTTCAAGTATTTAAAGGTCTTTATCATATCCCCCAATCCCTCCTCTCCTCCAGGGTGTATATATTCAGCTCAGTCAGCCTGTCCTCATATGTTTTGCCCTCCAGTCCTTGAATCATCTTTTTTGCCCAGCACTGAACCCCTCCAGTAAATGGATATCCTTCTTCAGAAAAGGACGGCAGTACTGCACACAGTACTCTAAGTGTGGCCTGACTAGTGACCTGTACAAGGCAGGATCACATCCATATTTCTGGATGTGATTCCTCTCACAATACACCCCAGCATCTTGTTGGTTTTAGCTGCCGCCTTCCTGTACTACACTGAGTTGTTCATGTTCCCTGTTATAACCAACCCTAGATCCTTTCCCTCCTCAGTGACCCCTAACTGAACCCCTCCCAACTGGTAGCTCCTCCCTGGGTTCCTTGCTCTGAAGTGCAGACCCTTGCACTTCAGAGCATTGAAGCCCAACTGCCAATTATCTAACCACTCCTCCAGTTTAATCAGATCCTCCTGTAGCCCCTGCCACCCTTCTATGTCATCCACTACTGCCCCCATCTTGATATCAACAGCAAACAGACTGATCTTGCTCCTACTGCCATGTGAGATATCCCCTATGAATATCCCAAACAGCACCGGGCCTAGTACTGAGCCCTGCAGCACCCTGCTCATCACCGCCATTGGAGATGAGCGTTCCCCCCCCACTGTCACCTGTTGCTGCCTTCCCTTTAGTCAGTCCACAATCCAGTTTACCATCTTTGCCCCTGCCCGCATATATTCCAACTTTCCTCCCAGCCACCCATGAGGCACTGCATCAAAGGACTTGCTGAAGTCTAAATACAGTACATCCACTGCATGGCCCTTATCCAGTTTTCTCATTATCCAGTTGTAATACTCAACTAGGTTGGTCTGGCAGGATCTTCTGAGATGAGCCCATGCTGTTGACCATCCTGGAGTCCATTGTCCTCCAAAAAGGTCACCAGTCTCTCTTTCAGGATTGTTTCTATAAGTTTTCGTACAATGGATGTGAGGCTTACTGGTCTGTAATTGCCTGGTTCATTCTTGTGGTATACATCCTTTGTCCAGGGAAGTATTGAGCAGGTCTGCCAGAGGCCCCGCCAAGACCTCTGCCAGCTCTTTCAACACCCTGGGGTGAATACCATCTGGTCCTGGTGCCTTATCCATCCTTAGTGCCTTCAGACCCTCCAGCACCCTGCCTTCCATAATTGCCTCATCTGTCACCCCTTCCCCCCTTGCCCAACTTTGTCATCCCCTGAGGTAGTTGCCCATCCTTCTCCTTCATGAACACAGAACAGAAGTAGAAGTACTCATTTAGTGCTTCTGCCTGTTCCTCCCCCTTCTCCACCTGCCTCCACCATCCCTCTTAATCCTCACTATCTGGTCCTTACAGCTCCTTCTCTCCCTTTATGTACCGGAAGAAGTCTTTTTCCCCATCCTTGATGCCCTGTGCCAGCCTTGGCCGCCCTGACTAGTCTGGTTACCTCCTTGCATACAATTCTCTGTCCTCCCCCTTCCTGGATTTCTTGAATCTCCCAAAAACTGCTTTTTTTGCCCTCACCCCTTCCAAAACCTCCTGATTCAACCAGATTGGCTTCTTAGCCTTTCCCTTCTTGCTTTGTGTCTTGGTACATGACCCAGTAGCCTCCATCAGCCAAAGTTTGATAATTTCCCACTTCTGGTTTCATCCAAGTCCAGCCTAATTCATTCCAGGTGCCTCCCCAGTATTTCCCCAATCTTGTCAAAGTCAGCACAGCTGAAGTCAACCACCCTGGTTCCTGTACCTACAGCTTCTTTGCCCTTGCTGAGCATGAACCACACTGAGTGATGGTTACTCTCAGCTAGCGGGTCCTCCACCCCAAGGTCCCTCATAGCCTCCCCATTAGTTAGCACTAGGTCTAGAGATTTTTGCAACCAAGTCAGCTCACTAACCATTTGTGCCAGGAAGCTATCCTAGAATGCATCTCGAAGCACCTGCTAACTTGCACTTGAGGTGTCTGGGGTGCTCCAATCTACTCCTGGTAAATAGAAGTCCCCCACAATCACAGTGTTCCCATTCCTTCATACCCGTCGAATCTGCTCCACTAACTCCCTGTCCAAGTCCTCTGTCTGAGCTGGTGGCCTGTACACCACTCCCATCCTCACTTTCCTACTTTTAGAATCAAGGAATTGCATCCATAATGCCTCTGTTCTACCCCTCTTCCCTTGCACACCTTAGAACTTCCCGATTGTAAATTGCCACCCCTTCCCCTTGCTTCTGTCTTTTCTGTGTATCTGATACCCTGGGATCATCAGATCCCAGTCCTGGTATTGGGTTGCCAAAGTCTCTGTGATAGCCACAATGTCCACCATCCCAACAGCCAAGAAAGCCTGTAACTCAGCTGTTTTGTTCTCCAGTCTCCATGCATTCTGGGAGACAACCCTCCACTCTGTTCCATTCCCTAACCTGTTCCTCCCATCCTGACACCCCCCCGTGGCCCTACCTTGGTGTTATCCCCATTAGCTTGGGGGTAAATTTGTTCAGCTCCCCTCTCCTGTGGCCCTGCATACCTGCTGCACACTCACCTACCCCCACACCTAGTTTAAATCCACCTTAGATGCTGTGTACTCCCCCAGCCTTTGCTTCAAAACTCCCTGTCCCACCTTACTCAAATGTAAGTTGTCCTCTGTGTACAGGTCACTGTTATCCTAGGTGTTTCCCCAGCCTCCCACTAGCCCATACCCTTTGGTTTGACACCACTATTCCAGCCAAGCGTTGAACTACTCTATCCTTTCCTTACTTGACGTGCTTGCCCTGTGTATAAGAAGCACTTCTGAGAAGGCCACTGAACTCCCTACCTCCTTACATGGCTTTTCCAGTTCCTTGAACCTCTCTTACCAATTCGATTGAATTGCCCCCCATGTCATTTGTACCAAAGTGCACCACTACATGTGGTTTTTCCCATCCTCTTCTAAAACACTTGAGCATAGACTTTCCCACTCTACCAGCTGACAATCCAGATACTGGTTCCAGCCATATTCAACTGGCCACTCCCCTTTTGCCCCATCTGACCCCTTTTAGGATTGAGTCTCTTAGCACTAAGACCCGGCCCCTTCTCACCACTGTTCCTCTGCATCATTCTGCTATCCTTAACCCTCCTTGAAAATGAACAGTGTCCTGCACATTTGCTGCTTGATCATCTGCCTCTGCTATACTTTCTGCCCCTCCCCCTGTCCCGCCACTTCCCCTACTGCCCCCCAACTCCCGAATACTCTCCCACCATCATCAACCTCCTTCCCTCCCTCCCTGGTTCCCTTCTTCCCTGTCCTTATGCTCTCCCTTGTACCCCTTTCCATTTCCCCATTTTTCCCCATACCTCTGTCCCCCTCCACTACCAGACTGTTTCCCTCTGTGCTTTCCCTACCCACTTTTCCTCCTGATCTCTCCTGGAGAGCCCCTCCCTCATCATCTACCATTGAAGCCGGTACCACAAACCTATTTCCTGACCCTGAGCTTCTACTGTTTGCTTCTCCCCTTAGCCTAGCATTAGCCTAGTGCAGAGGAACACAATGGTCCTCTTACTTACCTGGCTGACTAACAGAGAAATATATAATGGTACAAACATGATTTCCTATCACTATTAATGTCTTCTTGTCTGACCTCACCTAGCAATGACAATGCTAGCCCTCTCACCCTGACAGAAGCTTATGTTGATGAGTTCCAGATATCTATCTGATGGCCTGTGATTGTCCTTCAATATCATTGTCACAGTTTGACCACTGTGCCATTACTCTGCAGTCTGTGATCAGCCCACACCCAACCTCAATTGACTAGCCATTCACTGTTCAAAATTCTGCAGATGACACCATGCACTCCACTAGGGGAGTAATAAGAGATAATGCAGCCAGCAGTGCCTACTGCAGTGCTGAAGTTTAGTGATATGGACACAGTTATCACAAGTAATGATTCATGAACATTCCAACTAGCTTATTGGGGCAGTCAAGACAATGCCACTTCTTAAAGTGGTATGGTCATAGCCATGGTATTAGTGGCCCCCTTTTCCAGCAACCATGGAACCACAGGTTCATAACCTGCACTGGACTGAAAAGGCACTAACCAATTTCAACATTTGTCATCTGGTATCTGATGATGAGTTAGAACTTATAAGGATGGTACAGATGAGCTGACCACCAGATGCTATTCCCTGCATGGTCATGATGATGTTGAGCTCCACACACCCATACCACATGAGTGATTCCCCCATGCCACAACCACTCTGCATGGACTGCAATGGAGGTGTGTTCACCAATGACTTGTGTCATGATTTACACAGGGCCCTTTGGGGAATATGTGTGGTTTGTCAGCACCAGGACAAGGGAAGGGGTCATGCAGCCAGCTGTTCCTCAGGAGCACTTCAACTTCACAACACAGCAGATCTAAACATTTTATGGTGGTGCCTTTTGACTATGGTGCAGGGATGCAGGCAAGGTCCCTGTGGTTTGCTGAGGTGCAACACCAAAAATTATAGTCTTTCCATTCACTTTTTCATCACTGCATTTATTTTGTTAACAATCTAATAGCTCACCAGACATTTGCTCCCCACTGCTGGTACTCAATCCTGGTCATGCAGTGCTGGTAGTGGAATCGCTGATGACAGGGGCATTTGTTGCAGTTTCTGCATCACATGTTGCAAATGGGCAGGAATAGTTCAAATCGGTGTTGGAAGACATAACATTAAAGCAGCAGTAATCGAACACATTCCATCCTATGAGGAAGGCAAAGTGCCATGCTACTTAACAACAGAACACCACAGCTGATCCCATGAAGGCAGGTCCATGTACATCAAAGGAAAGTGCACATCTACTATTCAGATGTGGAAGGAGTGCTGCTGTAAACAGCCATGGAGAACATGACTGTTCAGGGTAAGAAATGGGAATCTGGATACACACAGTACATCACCCATATGCAGTGGATGACAGCATTGCTCCCTCCCTGCTAAAGGGGCTGCCATGAGACAGGATGTATGAAGTGGTGGGCAGTCCTGTGCACTATGCACTCCCACTGGACAATCTGGATGAGGGTGTTGATGGTAGGCATGACACACACGGCAACTCAGAGATAGTCACATTAGAGATAGTTGCCAAGCACATGATTACAGATGCAACAAATATTAACGATGTCAAGGTTGGACAACAACACAGCCACAAATTGTAAAGCAATCCAAAACAGATGCCATATCCTCTAAAATCATGCATCTGTTCCTGCAAATACATATATGGCATATGGCGGTGCTGCAGCATGCTCATGCAACTGGATGACACTGTTGCAAATACAGTCCATCCATGATGTGACACATACACCATCACTGTCACAGAGATGTTGTAGTCAGGTCAGGTGCCATTCATCATGCATACCATCACAGGCAGATATGGTAAGAAAATACAGAAGTATTTCTTGTCCTTCACATTTTTTTGCAGTATTTAAATGGAATTCCTAAAAACAGGATGACAACATTACATGCAGTGTATCAGGGAAAGAGTTAATTTCTTTAAATTATTTATGATAATCAGTGTTGGAATTATGGGGGGTGCCAGGGCTTCACCTCACAGAACTCTGCAGTAATCCCTGGTAGCTCAAGCTCATGCATCACTGTCATTCAGTCTTGAGTTATAATGGGAAGAAGATCTGTATTTAACAGTTGTGCCTTTATGGGCCAACCTAAATCAAAGTCACAAAGATCATAAAGTGTAATCCCAACACTGGCTGATGAAAATAACATTGAAGGATCAAGTTAGCATACTCTCTGGTGATGCTGTCCTTCACAGACATCTGTTTGCCAGAGGAAGATCCTTTGGAATCCAGCTCCTGCTCTCTCATCATCTTCTGGCCCTGGTCTACAATTGTGACTGTCCTACCTAGTACCTTCAGAACTTTGAGGTCTCTCATCTGGAGGTCATCCCATTTGTATTTAATTTGGCAGACAATCCAGGACATAACTCTCCTTCTGCATCGAGGGTGGCCTTTGTGGAAGCCCACAATTTCTCACACTCCTTTAGAGAGAGTCTTTCAGGCCCATACAGTTCACCTGCATGGGTGGTGACCTCTTTCACCAGTACTGCTACCTCCTTATGAGAGAAATTGGTGCCAGGATTCTCATTGTGCTGACAGAGGAGGTGGTGCTCTGCTGATCAGGGTTCTGCTATGCAAGTGGTGCCACTCCATGGACCTCCAGCAGCTGTCCCACCACATGCTGCTGGCCCTGCTCCTTCTGCCTCCAATGGTCTCCACCACACAGCTGCTTGAAATCCTCCTTCTCCTGCCTCCCATCCAATCCTGCTACTGCTCTTGCTGCCATTCTTATTAGAAATATTGAATGACAAGCACTATACCCTACAGAAAAAAAAATGTTCTCCACAGAACTCTCTCTAACTTAATTAAAATTAAACTTAAAAAAAAAAGTTTGGGCTTCTCTAAGTTTATTCTCTATCCGTTTCTGTCTGTCTCCCTCAGTCACACTGTTTCTGTCTTTCTCCATCTCCATGCAGAAAAGGAAGAACAAGCTATATATGTGTGATTTCTGCCTGTTGCTACGCAGATTTTTATAACAGTTTCTTATAATGCAGTTTACAGAAAGTTCAATGGTTTATCCAATCAATATTTCTATAGGTATCTACAAGTTTCTAATTATGTAACCAAAAATCTGTCCCTGATAGACAACTCACTCTTTAAGAGGAGCTGGGAAACTTACTCATATTAATTCTATTAAAGTTATCACTAATATATACAACTTTATTAAATATAATGCAGGGATTAATCTGAATCAATTAAGGTTCAATGGGAAGAATGCTAAGATTGCTAATGTAATCAATTTTGGTATAAAAGTCAACCAAACTACAACAAATTCATTTTAACATATTGCAGAGAATACAGTATAATTTACTCCCCATAGGCTGAGTATCATAAATCCAAGTTGCTCTAATAAATGCCCAAGATGCCTCAATGAAGTAGGCACCTTGGATCATATGCTGATCTCATGCCTGGTGCTGGATGATTGGTGGAGGAGGATATTGGAAACCATGTCAAAGACAGTTGTGTAGACCTGCGTGACCTGCCATCTCTAATGTCGACCGCTATGTTTCTATGGTGCCACATAAGGAATATTAGTATTTACTCATGCTTGCTATGATGTACCATTTAGTATGATTATATTTGTGGGCTTAGCGTGCCACCTACAGCTATTAGCCATAATGGTATGATCAACATATTGTAGGAATCATTCAATTGTAACCCAAAAGCTATTTTAGTCAGCATAATGCTTATCACTGTGTGTGTGAAAAACCCAGTGTAAGCTGCCTACCATACTCACCAATATAAATGCTTTTTTTTTTTTTAGCCTTTCTACTATGCAGATGAGCCTGTTACTAGGTACTGGACCCTCTTATCTCTGACTATAGGAGCTTGTGTAATTCTGTTTCACTGAGTTTTCCTATAATGACACCGGGAGTTTGGAGGTTCTGGGCTCGCAGCAGGTGGACTGCATTTTTTACATGTATTTGGGGAATAAACCTTTGTTCTGTATCACCTGTGTTCTGTGTCATATTTTATCTGGTTTAGAATCCTGCCAAAACCCAACAGATGGCACAGTGTGATATGGACCTGATTGGTCAGAACCGACCCGTATCTAAAAAGGTGTACAGACGAATGGGCACGGGAATCACTAAGACACTCAAACCTACTCCCACCTGTTCAACCCATATGGATGATCTTACAGGCCCTCTGCACCATGAATGGGACTGGGAACCACAAAGGCACTCGATCCTATGCCCCCTCATTCAATTAGCAGCACTGGTCTGTGGGATTCCATATCCCAAACGTGTAACTGTCTAGCTGTAGTGTATGAGGTGGATCAATACACCTTGGACTCCCAGCTAGTGCAGGAAAAGTAGAACATTTTGAGATGGCCATTAGCACAGAGCTCAAATTAGATGTCACAAACTTTCTAACCTCCTATGGAGACTGGGGCAAATTCACTCTGGATGCAAAGTTGCACAGTCATCTGATAGAGTATGTGTGCACGCTGTATTCAGAGACCAAACCTACGATAAAGAAACATGACCAAAGGGGTGTAATGATTTCCACCCTGTATGCTGCACTACAGGCAGTGGAAACAGAGGTCCTAGCTCTGAAGAAGGAGCTGGGCTCCAAATCCTGAGAAATGGGTGAGCAACGGAGGGAGTTGGAACAAGAACTCGAGAAGCTCAGAAATAAGACTCAGAATGAACTGCAATGTACTGTACAGGAGAAAGACAGAGAGGTTGTTAGATTGAGAGAGGATTATGAAAGGGTGCAGCAGGATAAGAAGCATGTGTTACAGCTGAATAACTTGCTTACTGGTATGAATTCTACACTGTGGAGTGAGAATGAAGAGTTGTATGAAAAGATGGGAAAATGAAGCATTGGACAGGGAGATCAGGGAAAATCGTGATGTCAGTGCTGCGTACAGAGTTTTGCAAGCATATGTCAGTAAGATACACTACAAATGCAGAGTATATCATCTGATGTGTACAGCCAAGATGACAAAATTACATCAGCAGTTGGAAATCCTGAAGGGTCATGTGAAAGCCATGCCATATGCCCCGCCTACTGACCTGGAGTCATCGCAAGATGATGAAGGTGATGATGGAGAAATTCAAGATGGCAGTCTTTGGGATGCCGGAGGGTGGAGGGCTTGCCCACCACTGGTAGCTGTCTTTAGTAAGCAAGACAAGGGCAAAGTGGAGGCCCTGATTGAACAAACAGTCACAAAGGCCGGAGTCTCTGAGGTGCAGTTCTCAGTGATCCGACATGCCATGGCCAACCTGTTGAAGAAGGAGGTGGAACAACAGAGCTTGGCGACTGCAATCAATCAATCAATCAATCAATCAATCAATCTTTATTTAACCCAGAGAAGCACCATTGAGATAAACTAATTTATAAAGTGGTCCTGGGTGGACAAAGCACTTAAATTGACACTCGAAAATAACAAACTTGGGAAAATAATATACAATAAATAGATACATGAAAGCCAGAATACAAAATCCAAAATATACTATAAATATGTAACATGAGATGTTCAATAAACTATATGTACACATATACAGCCTAGAGGGGTAGAAAAACAGAGGGAAGAAAAGAAAGTATGGGGGCAACAATTTAATAGGGTAGGAAAAGGGGGGAGAGGAGGCAGATGTAGACACCAAGTGAGTAAGTGGTGCGCGGGAGAGGGGAAACCAGAAGGGGAGGGTTGAGGTAGGGGGAAGGGGGTGAGGAGGGTGTAAGACTTGGTAAGGGTCACTGGGGACTCAAATCCTACCTAGAAAAGTAAGAGAAGAGGGTAGTAATAATAATAATAATAATAATTTTATTTATAAGGCCCCTTTCGATTACCAAGGCGCTGTACATAAATAACAAATCAAAACAGTAAAAATCATTAAGAAATACAATTAAAACAAGACAATCATAACAATCAGTGTTCTAAAAATGCAGTTTCCCATATAAAAGTCTTCAAACCTCTCTTAAAGCCCTCCACAGAAGTGCACTCCCGCAACCGACGGGGTAGAGAGTTCCAAAGGGTGGGGGCTGCATACGCAAATGCCCGAGCCCCCAAAGATTTCAAATTCACCCTTGGAACCTCTAGCAGAGTGATCGATTTGGGTGATAAGGAACCAGAAGTTCTTTCAGATAGCCTGGGCCCAGATCGTGTAGAGCTTTGAAAGTCAGCAAGCCGACTTTAAAGGTGATCCGCCACCGAATTGGCAGCCAGTGCAGTTCGCGCAGCACCGGAGTAATGTGACAGGATCTGCTAGAACCTGTCAGAAGCTGGACTGCAGCATTCTGCACTAGCTGCAGGCGACAGATTTCAACCCCTGAAAGCCCTAGATAAAGGAAGTTGCAATAATCCAAGTGCGACGACACGAAGGCATGAACTAACGTTGGTAGGTCGGCAGACTGAACAGGATGCCGAATCCTGTCGATGTTCCTAAGGTGGCAAAAGGAAATCTTAATGACTACCGACACCTGCGAATGCAGTGTCAGCCCACCATCAAGAACCACCCCCAGGTTTCGCACCCGTTCAGAGGTCGGGAGAGAAACGCCTCCAATAAAAATTCCGGAAGGCACATCAACACCCGACCCCCCCCAACCGACGACCCAGGTCCACAACCAGTACCTCAGTCTTATCAGAATTCAACCTCAGCCAGCTAGAATTCATCCACTCCTGGATTTTGGTTAGATAGCTATTATACAGAGAGAGAGCTCCAATCTGGTTGGGGCCAAAAGAAAGGTAGAGCTGTGTATCATCTGCATAAGTGAAACGTCAGCCCATACCTCCTTACAATGTCTCTGATGGATAGCATATACACCACAAATAACATGGGTGACAATACTGAACTCTGGGGCACCCCACAAGACAAAGCCGTTGAATCCAAGGAAAAAATCCCGGACACAACTCTTCGTGATCTTCCAGTGAGGAATGATGAGAACCATCTTAAGACGGTTCCTGATATTCCACAGAACAGCCTCAGGCATTCTATCAACACCATGTGATCTACGGTGTCAAAGGCTGAAGAAAGGTCGAGAAGAACCAAAATGAAATGACTCTTCCGATCTCCAGCCATCAAGAGATCATTGAGCACCCGAACCAGCACTGACTCGGTACTATGTCTTTTACGAAAACCGGACTGGAGGGGTTCATAGATGTCATGAATGGTCAAACGGTCTTCCAGTTGTGCAGCCACTACTTTCTCAATCACCTTCCCAATAAAGGGAAGGTTAGAGATAGGTCTGTAGTTTTCCAGACAGTCAGGGTCTGCAGTAGCTTTCTTCAAGAGGGGTGTCACCACCGCCTCTTTCAGGGAGCTAGGAAACTCACCCAATTCCAGGGAACACCTGACTATCTTAAAAAGGACTGGACCAATGTCAGTACAACCCAAAATTAGGGAGGTTGGTCCAGGGTCCAAACTACAGCATGTGGGGTGCATATGCTGGATGATCCTCATGACATCAATGAACTCCAGCTGACTGAAGGAACTCCAGGAAAAGCGAGGCACCGTGATCTCACCCTGTTCACGGCAACCCCCATAGAGTGTGATGGCAACAACTCAACCCTAACGTTAGCCACCTTATTTACGAAGAACCTAGCAAGCTCATCGCACTCCAATTGCGAAAAAACCTTCCAAACCTGAAGACAGGCTGGGTTGCACAGTCTGTCCACAGTTCGAAACAGCTGAGCTGGTCGATTCCGAGCAACCGCAATCTCCCTGGACAGGAACTCGGCCTTCTTACGGGTGATTGCAGATTGATAGACCAAATAAAGATCGATCAGTCTAAGGTGGTCAGCATCAAGGGTGGACATTCGCCAGCAATGCTTTAACCTTCGCCCCTGTCTCCGCATCACCCTCAACATCCCATCAAACCAAGGGGACTTGAGGCGGAGAGACAGGGGGCGAACATGAACTGGAGCAATGAGATCCAGAGTCCCAAGCAACAGCTGTGTTATAGGCTGACACAAGGGTCTCTGGATCACTGCTTGCCAATGTGGGAGATGAGAGGTCAAGCACCGCCACAAGGCCTTGGGGATCGATATCCCGCAAAGGGCGGTACCTAACCAACTCTGTAGGGGCAGGCCTTCTAGAAGGGGAGCAAAAACTAAATCCCACGGTGTAATGATCTGACCACCCGACAGGTTCCACCACCACATTGGATACCTCGACCCCTAGAAGGAAGATTAAGTCCAAAGAGTGTCCATATTTATGTGTAGCAGAGGAAACCACCTGTGTAAGGCCCAGTGTTGTCATTAACTGGAGGAGGCGTTGACCAATTTACGAGAGTTCATCATCGACCCAGGCATTGAAATCACCCAGAACCATCAATCTAGGTGATTCAAATGCCATATCGATGACTAAGTCCGCCACTTCTTGAAGGAATCACTTCTCATCACTGGGTGGATGGTAAATGAGGACGATTCAAATACCTACACCTGCTACAACAATACACGCAAAGGACTTAACCCTCCCCACTAGTACTTCCGTGAGGCTGAATTCGGTCTTGAAACAGACTGCAACCCCTCCCCCGCTACGATCCAATCTTGGGCGGAGTAACATCGATACCTGGCTGGAGTCAGCCTCCAAAATGGGGCTAGAGTTTCATCCAGCCAGGTCTCGGTAATGCAAGCCAGGTCCACCATACCAACAAGATCAGCAATAATTGCGGGCTTGTTTTTAATGGACCTGGCATTGCACAACACCACCCGAGCTGGACGAATCTCATGGGCTGCACAGGCCATCTGCCCACTATAACCAGTGGTGCCCTTGGGTATGGGCACCAGACATGGGGAACCATGATCAGGATTCCATTTTGCCTCAGGGCACCTTCTGGTATTAACCACCCCAATACAATGACCCTCCATCATCCTCCCCTGTTCATAACCCCACACCCTTCTCCCACTCCTACGCTTAGTACCCAGTGCTCTGCAATGCCGGTAAATCTCAAACAGAAGAAGAGGAGAATAAAAAGGGTGAAGGGCATGAGAGGAGGATGACTAGAGCACCGCTGTGGGGGCTGAAGACCAACACATACTGCAAACTAAGCTTCACAATACAATAAACAATACCTAAAACTAAACTAAAAAACTAATGATATCCCACTGAAAACAAAAACAGGTTAAAAAACCCCGCCCAACTCCCAGGTTAATCAACCTCAATTTCAGAGCCAGGAAACAGAGCCCTGACAACCCCCCCCCCCCAACCTTAATACGAAATAAGCCGCAGAACAAATAAACAGCAAACAAAGCTTAAGGGCTCTCACCCCCTAGCCCAACACATTCAGATAACAAAAAATAATAAATAAATAATTCACCCCCCCAAGTCCTCTCACCACTGGGGAAAGAGGATAAAAAGGCACTCTCACTGCCAAACAATTAAACCAACTTAAAATAATAGAAAAATGAAATAAAAAAGACAGTACTAAATCTTATAACTTTTAACAACATAAAAAATTAATAAATAAAATACGTGGATGCAGGGTCCTCTCACCACCCCATCAACCAACTGAAGAAAACAAAATAATACAAAAAAGAGGAGGTCCACAATCTCTTTTAATCCAGGTCCAGAATCAGGTATGGTCAACACCAGGCACCACCGGATGTTCAGTGTAGCCAGTTACACCAGGAAACCACAAAAAGAACACTCTCTATTCAAAATAGCACAGTTCACGATCCAACCGTAAATCCTGAGCAGAATAGGAAGTATTGCAAACAATCCAAGAGAAAGATCCAAATCAAATCCAGAACCAAATGGGTCAAATACCATATATAAATATTGTTTCCAGCAAAGATGCCCTCGATCAGTAATCTTGAGATGACAGGATATAATTCTGGACACAGCTCCAGAGGGCACCAGCACAGCAGTAGGATGGGGCATACAGCTCGAACTTAAGAGGAGTCCCCCCCCAGGCACTGAACTCACAGGCCCCCACCCAGTCACCCATGACCCACAGCTTCAAGCCCCCGGGAGGTAGGCCACACGGACTCATCTCCCAGGAGGCTTAGAAGCATCCCAATGCAATCCGACTCCTCAGAACACGGGGACAGCTCCTGCTTGGTCGCAGCGACCTAAGTGAAATACCCACTCGAGGCACCAAGGGGAGACTCCCCACCCAACACAGCTCCCAAACCACACCACGTTCTGATTTTGAAATCCAGACTGCCCTCACACACTTCACATATGGAACCCCAGATCTTACTCGAGGTTCTTCCACAAAGAAACTGATAGGCCAGTCCTCAGAGTCACCGTTGATTTAAAATCCAGGGCACCACCAATCCTATACAAAAAGTCCATAGACTGACAAAAGAATAGGAGGTTATCCAAATGATCCACCAAAGAGGCGCAAAAGGACACTCTATTCTTCGGCTAGTCCTCCCGAAAGATCGCAGGTGCAGCAAATCGAAATAACCGAGCAATCCAGCAAATATAACCTTAAACGACAAAAAATGAAAAAAAATTTAAATCAAATTAAACAAAATCGTCATACACAAATAATCACATTAAAGGAGCTCCTAGGGTAAGAGGACATAAAGCTCATGAAGGACTCCAGTCTAACCTAGAAGGATTGGGAGGTGGATGGGCTTAAACAATGAGCATGGTAGAGTTCTATGGCTTGCAGAATGACCGAGGTGGTTGTCAAGTCCATTACAGGGCAGACAGGGTCTACCCTAAATGCTCTGAAGTCCATACAAACCATCCAGACTATCGCACACAAAGTAGGCTGCATGGCCTCTGACTACAATCTTAGTTGCCATTTGGAAAAGGTGCGAAATTAATGTGAAATGCTCAGCCTCCCAGCCAAGCACGGAGTCCAGATTTTGAAACAAACTGTGGACCGCACGTTATGGGCCAAGTTGCCAGAAATGGTACATAATGATATTAGGGCCCCATTCAACATAGTCACAGCCAGCCTCCTGGTGATGCATAATCCCAGTATTGTCAGTGTGATGCTAGCCCATCTGGTGAAGCAATACAAGAAAGAGATCCTGGCCCAGATGACAGCCATTTGTAGCTCGCATACTCAGCAGGCAAAGAGTTGGCTGATGAGGCTGCAGACCAAGACTCGATTGAGTACAAAAGCCTGTTTCTGAAAAATATGCAGCCAGCCCTTTGTGAGAAGGTAGAGGCAGCAGTATTCCTGAGACAGGACCACTTCCAAAACATCATGAACAAAGTGGAACACGCATACAAAATCTATGCATGGGACCTGAGCTCAGGTTCCAAGGCCATGGTTACTGTGGTGCAGAACAGCACAGAGTCATCCACCTAGTACATGGTGGAAGGGGAAATTGAAGGATTTCCAATGGGACAAGCCCCCATCAGAACCGAGGAAGGTCGAACAAGAACAAACAGTGGTATGGACAGAAGTTGAACCAAAAGAATGCAAAAGGGAATAACAGACAAAAGCAGCGGTACGGCCCTTTGTACAGGGATTTGGCCATGGAGAACAACTGGCTTCAGGAGTTTAAGGACAAACATAGAACATAGACATAGAATGTGACGGCAGATAAGGACCGCTTGGCCCACCCAGTCTGCCCATTTCCCTACCTACTGGATAAGCTGCAGATCCTAGTTAACCAGCAGCCTACTTCTTCCTACCCCCACCCCCCAGAATTGCCTTATGACTATCCCATGCATGCTTGAATTCCACCACTGATTTTGACTTTGACAAAATCCAGTCACTTACAGCAACCATCCTGACCAAGACCGCAGTGGATATCCCAAATTCCAGTGGAAGACAAGCCCGATGGGGCAGGCAGTCAAAGTCTTTATATTCCAAAGTGATCCAAATGCTGCAAGAGGTGGATCCCAACCCCCAGTCAGAACAAGATGGATCAGAATGATGGTGTCAGGCCTCTGTCTGCATCATCAACATCCTAGTGACTGATTCAGGCTTCCCATTTATAGAAGTGCTGGTTCGGTGCCACCAGCTTGAATTACTTCTAAATACAGGCACTGCTGTTTCAGTGCTGCATCAAGACAAACAGTGGCTATTCTGTTGCTTGACGTGGAAGACTACTTCCACACAGACCTTCAGTGGGACCGTGATTACAACGTACCAGTCCAAACAGTAGCAGCTGTCATTGGTACTTTGGAGGTGACGCAGTCTTTTGACCTCATGATATTGCGTCATCACCAGAGCATCTTGGGAATCGATTTCCTCTCCTGCTACGGATGTGTAGTGGATTTAGCCAATACGCTATTGTTTCAAATACCTGGTCAGTATCATATGCTCCTCATCTCTGACTTGCATGAGGTAGCAACAGTGAAGGCCAATGACGTAGAGTATGACATCATCCTCATGCTTCAGCACCACAAACTATTCCCTCAGCTGAGACCCATCCTGGAGAATCATCAAGATGCTCTTGCCAAACACAAACATGATTGTGGGAGGATGGACACTCTCATGCAAGACACCGGTGATGAACCACCATGTCAGAAGTAATATCCTTTTCCAGCAGAGGCACCACCCTCTTTGAGGGCTACCATTGACTCCCTTTTGAAGAAAGGGGTCATTATGTCTTGTGTGTCTATAGCCAGCTCTCCCATTTGGCCAGTGAAAAAGTCTAACAGTAGTTGGAGGCTCACCATTGACTACCGAAGACTTAACAAAGTCACTCCCAGTTGTCCACCCACCGTGGCATTTGCCCTGGATGTACTCAAACATCTGAAACCTGAACACAAATGGTTCAGTACATTAGACATTGCCAATAGTTTCTGGTCACTCCCATTGGCCCCTGAAAGCCAATACAAGTTTGCCTTCACTTTTGAAGGAGGTCTGTAAGCATGGAACTGCCTCCCATGGGGTTCCACAAGTGCCTCTTTCTCTTCCATATCCATATGAAGGATGCCATATGTGGCATCTACATTCTGGAATGCCTCCTGCAATATGTAGATGACCTCATCTTGGCCACAACAAGCCTGGAAAAACACCTGTAGCACCAAGATGGATGAGCTCTTGGCACTTTCACAGAGGGCAGGCCTCAAGTGTAATCCTGAAAAGGTACAACTGTGCCTTCTTGAAGTTTGCTTTCTGATCCTGTGCATCACTGCTGAAGGCAGGAGCCCGGCCCTGGACAAGGTCAAAGGCATTTTGGACTTGTCACTTCCTACCAATGTGGCTACATTGAGACATTTCCTGTGTATAGTCAACTACTCAAGGGACTTCATTTGTAACTTTGCACAGAAGGCCACACCCCTGTATGAGCTTCTGAAGAAAGATGTCCTCTGGCAGTGGTGATCAGAACACATAGCAAGCTGTCATTTCTTTGAAGGAGGCTTTGGCCTCTGCTCCAGCTTTGGTCAACCCCAACACAGAACTGCCATTCCATCTGGAAACCACCACTTCTGATGTAGACATGTCAGCAGTCCTTACACAAAAGGCAAATGGCACCCTTAGGCCTATTGCCTATGCCTCACAGATGCTGTCCCTTGTGGAGCAGAAGTACTCTCTGTGCAAGAGGACTCTCCTGGTGACCTTCTGGGCCATCAAACACTTCACCTACATCATAGGAGTTTCCCCTATTGTGCTGCTCACTGACCACACCCCTACCAACATCCTACTGATGGACAGAATCAAAGATGGCAATGTGTGTAACACCAAACTCACCCATTGATCTCTCTTCCTACAGGATCAAGACATCACTGTGCTTCCTGCCAAAATGCCCTCCATCTTGGCACATGGACTCCTATATCAAGGAGATCCCCATAAGTGTGGCCTAGAGCCATCCATCCTGCTAGAACCAGGCCCATTTCTTCCCACCATAAAGTGTAATCTAAAAGATCCTGCACTGTGCCACATCTTTACAGATTGATCCTCCTCCTACCATGAAGGAGTACATATTTCAGACTTTAGGGTCTTGGTCCTGTACCCAGCAGGTGACACCTCTGAGGTGTCTGGGAAGTGCACCATAAATCTTCTCAGTATGCAGAACTTGTTGCTGTAGCCTGTGCCTTGGAAATCATCCACAGTCAAGGCAAAGGAGACACCATCATCTTCTCTTCTTCCTGGGTGTACAACTCACTCAGAGTTTTTTCCTTTTTGGAAGACCCATTATTTTGTTTCTTCTGAAGGCACCCCTGTAAAATTCAGGGACCTGTTCACACACATTGTCAGCCTTGCTGAACAATTTGTTTTCAGGCTGTACATACACAAGGTTAAGGTCCACTCCAAGTCAGAGTCTTTCCATGAGTAAAACGATTGAGCAGACACCTTAGCAAAAGATGGCACTGGAGGGGAGAGGTATGCAGCATGCAGCTCCCACTGAGCCATATACAGTGGCCTCACACAAAAGGACCAAAGTGGTCACTCTGGATCTGACAGCAGTACAGATGGAAGATCTAGAGATAAAAGAGGTATATGAATACCTGTATGTAGAACATGTAGTTTCGGGTACACACAACCTCGAAAAAGGGATGCAGGCTTCAAAATGTAGATTTAAAAGTTCATTTGTAATAAGCAATGAACAACAAAAACAGGCAGACTCTTGCCTGACATGTTTTGGACTGTTGTCCTTTTTCAAAGTCTCACTTCTTAGTTTTTGCTCGTATATGAATACCTCTCAAAGGCAACAGAGAAGAAATGTCTTCGAATAACCTAGTCCCTGACTTACATTCTTTCTATTACTCCTACCTTTACCTTTGAATTATGGTCCCATTTCACTGTCATACATCATGTATCCCTACTAACTATACTGAATTTCTTTGCTGTTCTCCACCTACTGCTTCCTCACTCTACCACTCCCTCTTTCTCCAAACACCTGGCCTTTTCTGCATCTCCATCCAAATGCCCAAAGTTCCACTTCCTCATCCTTGCTCTGCTATTGCTTTCCTCAGGGGACATCCACCTCAACCCTGGTCCTGCTGCTTCCGCGCTCCTGACATCTCCCCTACTGCCATCATCCACACCCCTACTCCCACAGCACTCCTAAAGGGTTTCAAGATACTACATCTAAATAACTGTAGCTTGCTACAAAAAATTGACGTCCTACAAGCCATGGTTGCCGCTCTAAAACCAAATATTCTAATTATCACAGAAACATGGTTAATAAAGAGCATAATTCCTGACCACTTGGTCTCCATTCCTGGATACCCCATCTTAAGGCAAGATAGAACCAGTAGGGGTGGTGGAAAGGCCATGTACGTCCTTACCTCCCTCCAGTTCTCCATTGTTTACTCCTCCTCTAACACAGCAACCCATGACACTTTAGCAGTTCACATGTTCCTCCTATTTAGTCTCCCTATCTTTGTTGCTGGTATCTACTGCCACCCAAACATCCAGCCCTCTAACTCTTGACCTCCTAGCCTCCATCACTTCTCTTCCTCAACCTGTGAGCTATATATCTTAGGCGATTTCAATTTAGATTGACTGTCTCCTACAACTACCAATACAAGAAGTGCAATCAGTGCTCTCAACCTCACACAACTAATATCGGAACCCATCAACCACAACCACAAGACACAAAATCACTCCCTATTCAATTGGGCTCTAACTTCCCACCCCCACAGAGTCACTGCCTCTGGTATCCTTTCTGATGCGCTTAGTGTCCACAACCCAGTTTTCCTAGTCAGGAAAGTTCACAGCCCCAAATCCCCACATAAAACCCTGTAAATACGAGCTTATTAATCCATGGAATTAAAACCACTCCTGCACAGCCTAGCCCTCTCCAACTGGTCCCCACTAGCCAACACCCCATTGGGTGATAAAGCCCTTACTTATTTTAAAGGCATTTTCCTATCAAATTGGAATGCCTTGGCCCCTCTCAAAAAAAACAGTGTTAGGGGAAATCACCTACCTTGGATTACGCCAGAACTATTAGCCAGCCTCAGAGCTAGAGATCAGGCCTGGAAATGCCATAAAGTAATCCAGCTTCCTAGCAATCTCTTATCTTACCACAAACTCTGAAATGCCTGCACTCTGGCTGCAAGGCTAGCCAAAACAGAATACTTCAAAACTGTCTTCCTTACAAACATGAATTCCCCTTCCAAGTTCTGGAAGGTGTGCCATGCCCTCTTTACCCCACCATCCCATCCACCCTCCAGTGCATAAGATAAATGACATCCTTGTGGATGACCCAGGTGCAGTAGCTGCCAAATTTAACTCCTACTATACCTCATGTGCCTCTGAGTTACTGAAATCCCTCCTTAAGTACCCACCCTCCAATGGTCCCCCTCTGTCCCCCCACTCCCATTCCACTTTCTTCTTCACTGTAGTCTCCCCAAATGACACCCTAAATGCCCTTCTAGCTATCAACCCTTCTAAAGGCTCCTCCCTGGATGGCCTAGACTCTAAACTCCTATCTCTCCCTGCCTCAGCCATTGCCTACCTACTCTCTCTTATTCTAAACCTCTCATTCTCAACTGCCTCAGTTCCTTCCCAATGGAATCATGCTGTGGTCATCCCCTTCCCAATGGTGGTAACCCCTCCTCACCTGGCAACCACTGCTCTATCTCTTTCCTTCCTACCCTAGCTAAACTTCAAGAGCACCTAGTCCTCTCCCAGCTTACCTCATATCTTACAGACACCTTCTTCTTCACCTCTTTCCAATCTGGTTTCAGGAAAAATCACTCCACTGCCATCTCCCTTCGTCTCACTGACTCTATCCTTACAAGGATGTACAATGGCCAAATCATCTCAGCCATTTTTGTCGACCTGGCCAAACCCTTCTACACTGTCTCCCACACCCATCTTCTAGATTCCCTCTCAGCACCTGGGCTATCCCCCTCAGCCACAAACTGGTTCAAGACCTACCTCACTCGTAGGCAAGGCAATTTTGTTTGTAGGGTGCCCAATCTCAGAGGGTCTGGGTGCCTAACAGAAATTATAACAGAACATAGTAAGAAACAGCATGAAACATAAAATGATGATAATGTATAAATACTAGTATAAGAAATTAAAATGGATTAAAAAGACTATCAGCCTATCACAGCAAGGGACTAGCACAGAATGGACTCAAAAATCTGGAAAGGCCAGGACAAAAAGGTGGGCCTTCAGCCTCTACTTAAACGCCTCGACAGAGGAGGCCTCCTGGACGAAAGGTGGTACAGTGCCTTCAGAAAGTATTCACCCCCCTTGAATTTTGTCACATTTTGTTGTGTTACTACCAGAATTTTTAATGCATTGAAATGATTTTTCCCCCTTGATTCACACAGCATACTCAACAATTTAAAGGGGCAAAAATATTTGTATTGTGTAACAAAAATTAATGAAACATTAAAAACTGAAATATCATGTTTACTTTAGTATTCACCCCTCTGAGTCAATACTTTGTAGAAGTGCCATTGGCAGAAATTATAGCTTTGAGTCTTCTTGGGTATGTCTGTATCAGCTTTGCACATCTGGATTTGGGGATATTCACCCATTCTTCCTTGCAGATTTGCTCAAGCTCTGTCAAGTTGGATGGGGAGCATCGGTGAAAAGCAGTCTTTAAGTCTTTCCACAGATTCTCAATGGGATTCAAGTCTGGCCTTTGGCTGGGCCACTCAAGGACATTAACCTTCTTGTTCTGAAGCCACTCCAGTGTTGCTTTGCTGTATGCTTGGTTCGTTGTCCTATTGGAATGTAAATCTTCGCCCAGTCCAAGGTCTATTGCAGACTGATGCAGGTTCTCCTCAAGGATGTGCCTGTATTGGCTCCATTCATTGTTCCCTCTATCCTGACAAGTGCTCCAGTCCCTTCCACTGAAAAAGCATCCCATAACATGATGCTGCCACCACCATGCTTCATGGTAGGGATGGTGTTACACGGGTGATGAGCTGTGTCTGGTTTGCGCTGGCATAGTGCTTTGCATTCAGGCCAAAGAGTTCAATTTTGTTTCATCAGACCAGAGAATCTTTTGCCACATGGTCTGAGTCTGCCACGTGCCTTCTTGCAAACTCCAGGTGTGCTATTATGTGGCCTTTTCTCAGGAGTGGCCTCCGTCTAGCCACTCTCCCATAGAGGCTACATCTGTGAAGTGCTGCAGAGATTGTTGTCCTCTGGACAGGTTCTCCCATCTCAGCCATGGAACTCTGTAGTTCTGTCAGGGTGGTCATTGGGTTCTTGGTCACTTCCCTGACTAAGGTCCTTCTTGCCAAGTTGCTCAGTTTGGGAGGACGGCCTGCTCTAGGAAGAGTCTGGGTGGTTCTATAATCTTTCTATTTCCTAATGATGGACTTGACTGTGCTCCTGGGAACTTTCAACATCCTAGAAATGTTTTTATACCCCTCCCCAGAGCTATGCCTCTTCACAATTCTATCACGGAGTTCTACGGACAGCTCCTTGGTCTTCATGGTAGAGTTTCTGCTCTGACATGCACTGTCAACAGTGAGACCTTATATAGACATGTGTATTTCCTCTGAAATCATGTCAACCATTTGAACTGACCACAGGTGGACTCCATTCAAGTTTTAGAGTGATCTCACAAGGAAACTGGATGCACCTGAGCTCAGTTTGGAGTGTCATAGCAAAGGGGGGTGAAGACTCATCAACTCAAGACATTTCAGATTTTTATTTTAAATTACATGTACAAAAAATTCCAGAAGTTTCATTCCACTTTGACATTATAGAGTAATTTGTGTAGATACGTGACAAAAAAATCCCATATAAATGTATTTTAATTTGAGTTTGCAACATCACAAAATGTGACAAAATCCAAGGAGGGTGAATACTTTCTGAAGGCACTGTAACTAATTCCACAGGGTCTGCCCAGAGATGCTAAATGCACGATCTCCTGAAGTCTTGATCCAAATCCTGGGAACGTCCAGGAGGCCCCTCAAAGAGGAGCGGAGGGAGTGAGCAGAGGACACAGGTGTCAGGCGCTCTGACAGGTAGCCAGGACCCAGTCTGTATAGGGCCTTAAAGGTGAGAAGATGCACCTTGAAATGGATCATCCACCTGACCGGCAGCTAGTGCAGAGCCTGCAGGACTGGGATCACATGACTGGACCTTGAAAGGCCCATTATTAACTGGGCTGCCTCATGCTGCAGTAGCTGAAGACTGCGGAGGGTCCCTCCCATGACCCCAAAGTACAGAGAGTTGCAGTAGTCAAGCTTGGAGGTGACTAAGGTATGCACTACCGCCGGCAGGTCCTCTGACGAAACAAGGGGCTTAATCCGGGCAATGTTCCACAGATGTTAAAAACCACTACTGACAACAGACGACACTTGATCTTCAAAAGTCAATCTGTTATCAAGGATCACGCCCAGATTTTGCACCCTCAGGGAAGCCACCAATGGGGCAGAACCTGAGAAAAACCCTAAATCAGCCCCAGGTGGCAACCCATCACGTCTGTGATCATGCTCGATCACCAGTACCTCCGTCTTGGCTGGGTTAAGTCTCAGCCAGCTGGAAGCCATCCAGTCATTGATTTTAGCCAGACAGTTATTAAGCACATCAACAGCTCCTGATGCTCTGGGGGCAAAAGACAAATACAGCTAGGTATCATCTGCTTAAAAGTGAAACTCCACGCCGTACTGTTGCTTGATCTCACCCAGGGACAGCATGTACACTGCAAGCAGCATAGGCGACAAGATCAAGCCCTGTGGTACTCAAGACAGGTGCATTGGGGAGGAAGAGAAATTCTCCATCATTACGCAATGCACCCTGTTTGAGACATAGGATACAAACCACCTGATGACAGTACTGGCGAGTCCACAAAACTCACAGAGCCGATCAAGAAGCACAATGTGGTCCATAGTGTCAAATGCAGAGGAGAGATTGGGGAGAACGAGAACTGACCTGTCTCCTCTTTCTCTAGCCCAAAGCAGATCATTATGTACCCTCCCTAGAGCTATTTCTGTGCTATGCCTAGCCTGAAAACCTGACTGAAATGGCTCATAGATGTCCGAGGACACCAGGCTGTCCTTGAGTTGATGTGCCACTAACTTCTCAACAACCTTACCCAAAAAGGGTATGTTGGAGATAGAATGGTAATTCACCAGGATGTCAGGGTCGAGGAAAGGTTTCTTAAGGCGAGGACTCACTAGCACTTCTGTCAAAGCTGCAGGGAGGCCCCCCTCTCTCATCAATCACCTAGCAATCCCGTGGAACACCGGGCCATCAGCCTCGACCCATTCCATTAAGAAACACATCGGGCCGGGGTCCGGTTCACAAAAGGTGTGCTTCAGCTCTAAGATCACCTTAGTCCCTGCAGACACCTCCACTGGTCTAAACTAATCCCAGACAGGTGGAGTGCCTCTGAGACCCCCAGCCCAACCACTGTGAGGCAGCAGCCTCCCTGGCGGGATCCTCAACTGGATGGCCAACACTGTCGGAGAAAAACAGAGCAAACTCCTCACACAAGATGGATGACAACGCTTTTTTTGGCTGCAAGCAGGCAGGATGAAGAACCCTGTCTACAGTTAGAAATAGATGTCATGGTCTGTTTTTCCCTGCAGCAATTTCCCTGGACAGAAATTCTGCCTTCTTACAGGAAATTGGCCCCGGTACTCCACATATTGAGCACATAAGGCCAGCCTATCGGCCTCCAGCCAGGACTTCTGCCAGCAATGCTCCAACCTCTAACCTCCGACTCTTGATCTTTATCACCTTGAGGTCCCCATCCAACCAGGGAGACCTCAAGTGAGAAGATCTGGGTCATATAAACTGGTGTGAGAGCATCCAGAGCTTCGGAGACCACCCTATTATAAATGGCCACCACCTCTCTGGAACCCAACACACACATGCCGCGTCAACCCGAGATGAGTCTGCTAGTGCCATCAGTCCCTCGAGGTGCATGCCCCTTAAAGGAGAAAGCTGACCATCTCCAAGGGGGAATCCTGGGGGGGCCCCAAACATGAACTCCATGATACAGTGATCAGACCAAATGATCTGATCAATCTTGAGATTATCAACCTCGATACCCAGCTGGAACACAAGATCGAGTGTATGGCCATGCTGGTGAACACAATCAGTCAAGATCTCTGATGCCTTTTCCTCCCCCCCGATAAGAACTGGTGTTCCACAGGGTTCAGTGTTAGGGCCCTTATTATTCTCTATCTTCCAAAATGACCTTCCATCCACCTGCTCACCCTTCTCCACCATACACATGTACACCAATGATACGATCCTGTATGCATCTGACGCCAGCCCTGCTGAGGTTACATCCAACTTGCAGCATGACTTCGACAAAGTTCAGCTTTGGTTTGCTAACCATCAACTGTCTCTTAACGTCAAGAAGACTGTCTCTATGACCTTTGGCACTAGGCAGAGACTCTCTAGGCTTACCTCCCTACCCACTGTCACACCATTTATGGGACTCTACTCAAGGACACATCCTCCTTGAGGTACTTAGGTGCTTGGCTGGACCAACACCTGAACTTCTCTGGACATATTGACACCGTCCAGAAAAAATTGCTCTCCAAGCTTGGTGCCCTGTTCAGGAACTGTAACTGCATCCCTCCTTCAGCTAGGCATGAGCTTGTTCAGAAGATGATCTTACCCATGTTTAACTACTGTGAGGTAGTCTTTGGTGCTGCTCCCAAGTCCTCCCTGGCTAGATAGGATACCATCTTCAACTCCTTCTGCCACTTTTCTCTCGATGCTCCCTCCCGCATCCACCATTGTGATCTCTACCATGCCCTATCCTTCCCTTCCCTTACAAATAGACAACTCTCTCAATGCGCCAAATTTACCTCCAAGCAATGGTTGGGTGAACTCTCTTCTTACCTCTCCTCCTCTTTAATAAACTCCCCCTTCACACTTTCAAGATCGATCAGCTCTTGAACGCTGGTGGTCCCCCACCACATCCCCCCCATCATCGGTCAATCAGAATTCTCCCATCGCCTCCCAAAAATGTGGCATTCCCTTCCCCCTCAAATTCATCACTCATCATCCTGCTATTCTATCTGCTCTGCTCTCAAAAATGTCCTAGCACCTAGCTGTTCCTGCTATGACCCTCCCTCACTCCCTCCACAAAGCTCCTATATGCCCTCTAAACCCCACCCCATATTTTCTTACAGACACAACTTGCTCATGATCCACTCATTATCCTGCTATTCCATCAGCTCTGCACTCAAAAACTTCCTTGAACATAGCTGTTCCTGCTATGATCCCCTAACTCCCACCACTAAGCCCCTATATGCCTTTTAATCCCCACCCCATATTTCTATACAGATGCAACTTGCCCACCACCACCGCTTCACTCCCATCAAATCTACCAGCCTCCCTACCTCCCATTTTCCCCTATTTCCTCCCCACTGGCCTTCCTTTGCCCTCCTCTGTGCTTCTAAATCATCCTACGCTGTTATCAGTGCTTCCCCTACCCTCTCCCTACACCTACAATCCCTCAATGCATTCTTGGTAACCTGAAAGGGCTGGGTCTTGGTCCCTCTCCTCTCTCACCTCCCTATCTCCTGAAGCTTACTCCATATCACTGCCTACTTCCCTCCTGTCATGCTCTACTTAGTTGCCTACAGCCTGCTGCCTGGACTCTACCTCTGCCTTGTGCAGACAGGGTCCACACCACAGAATACTGTTCAGGCCAGTTCCTGGCAGACCCTCCTCTTCTTCCACTCTTTCTTATTGATGTACACTAACTCTTGTTGACTACAACCTGCTTCCCTTCCATTGTGCTTGACCACTGCCTTGTGCAGGCAGGGTCCCCAGCATACTGAAGGGAAAAATCCACCCCTTCTCCTCCTACCCTCTCTTCCTTCCTGATGTACTCTAATGCTCGCTGCTTACAACCTGCTTCCCTTCAGTCATGCTAGACCACTGCCTTGTGCAGGCAGGATCCCCAGCATACTGGTGGGCACAACCCACCCCTCTTACCCTCTCTTACTTCCTGATGTACTCTAATTCTCACTGTCTACAACCTGCATCCCTTCAGTTATGCTAGACCACTGCCTTGTGCAGGCAGGGTCCCCAGCAAACTGATAGGAACAGACTACCCCTCTCTTCCTCCTCTGCTTGCTTTCCCCTCTTCCAAAATCACCCCCTTTTTCACCCTTTGTTGTCTGCCTACACACTTCTAAGCCCCCCTTCCACCCCCACCCTTAACTAGCCCTAGTTACTGGCCTACCCCAAATTTCAAATGCATTTATAGTCCACCCTGCACTTCTGTTCACCTTGCAAATTTTGTTCTGTCTGTGTCTCTCCTCGTAATCCTGCCCTAATTCAATCCTCCTGTTTCTACTCGGTCATTTTCAATCTACAAAACTATGTCCCACTATGTGTTTGCCAATTATTATTTGTGTTATATCTATTCTAGTTCTAAACTGTTAGCATTGTATCCATCTAGTTCATACCTGTTAGCTTTCCTTCTTTTCAGCACTTCTGAACAGCCTGCTCACTGTATTGAATGAAATCAAATTGTTTTTCTATATTGTATACCAAATCTCTGTATACTATCCCTATGTTCCCCTACTTTCCAGGTCACACTGGAAGATGAGCAACTTGTTGCTCAGCATGCCTTCCTGGGGAGACATTTCAATAAATAAATAAAATAAAAGACATTCTGATAACCTCCACCTCTCTACGGACCAGAAGTCGGTCCTGTATCACACTGGTGATCAAAAACTGTGGGTGATTACTAAAATACTCCAATCAGCATTCATCCACCAGGTATGACAACCCCACAGGTGGACACCAAGGGGTAGAGAAAACCCAGTAGAGATTGGAAACAGTGGTCTGGTTGCCTGGTATGACAACAGATGTCCAACATTACATGGATAATTGCATCACCTGTACTCAGAACAATCCTAGCCCTGGCAAGAAAAATGCCAAACTGCTCCCACAGAGACAATCAGGTCCTTGTGATGCAATTCAAATTGATTTCATTGGATGTTTTCCTAACACCAGCAGAAATAACAAGTATGCATTTGTGATCACTGACCTTTACTTAAAATGGGTAGAAGCCTTCCCATGTATATAGAGTGAACATGGTGAAAGCTACTGCCAAAATTCTGGTAGATCAAATTTTTACCAGGTGGGGCCTACCTCTCAAGGTAGACTCTGAACTATAATCGAGGGACTTGAGAGATGTGAGGGAGACCCTTCCACAGTGTGTCCCTTCTGCTATGAACTATGTAGGACTCCAGGGTTCAGAGCCACCGGCTGATTGCTACGGTCGGTCGGACATCCCCTGGCCACAACGGGACAAAAGGAAAAAAAAAAATGGCTCTGTTGTTTTTTTTGCTTGGGGAGTGCCACAAGGTGGAACTCCATCAGGACAAGGGGCTCTTTACTGCAGGAAAGTTGGAAACAGTCTGGCTGTGCGATGGAGGAGCTTTCTGGAGCCAGTTTTTTCAAACTGTTCTCCTGTGCCTGATTGGCTCCCTGCCTGCCGTGATGCTCACCCAACTAGGGGAAAAGGCTAGCCACTGAGCCCCTTGGCTCATTCCAAAATGCAATCGAGGGACTTGAGGGAGACCGTTCCATAGTGGGTCCCTCCTCCTGCTACAGACTACATGGGACTCCAGGGTTCAGGGGTGCAGGCTGATTGCTATGGTCAGGCAGACCTCCCCTGGCCACAACGGGACAAAAGAAGAAAAAAATAAAAATACTCTTTTTTTTTGCTTGGGGATTGCCACAAGGTGGAACTGCATCAGGACAAGCAGCTGTTTACTGCGGGAAAGGTTTTCGCCCCCCCAACTCGCCTCGTTCCCTCCTCCCCTTAAGTGCCCACTAGCCCTTCCCACTAGACAAGGCATGCTCCACCCTGGTTGGCCTAGTGCCATGCTTGCTTTCACACTGACAGCACCCTAGCAAATGTGCATGGTAGCCCATCCAGTCGTCACTAAAGAGAGCTAGTAATCAAATACTGCTTTAACCAGAGTTAATTATTGTTGATTGCTAATAACTAATTTACTGTCTGTGTAACCAGTGCATGATTAGCAATTTCTGTGTAACCAATGCATAATTAGCAATTTTTCTTGAACCAGGAGCAATTGCTATTTGGGGTACCATAATTCTGAGACAATTAATTTCTCATGGGCACGTGTCACAATCCCAGGTAGACTGAAGCTACAACCTACCTTCTGTATAGCTTGTATTAGGTCAATATACTAGAGCCCCCTGTCCCTGAGTATTGAAACCTCCTACCCACTAGGACAACCCTGCCAGGGGAGCTAGGTCTTGTTACTGCAGCCCTGAGTAAACTGCCCAAGGTTGCTTACCTCAACCATCCATGCCTAGTGAGTCCCACAGGTCTATTTTTCTCACCTTGGCCTCTGCCCTCCCTCCGAGGTCAGACAGTATGCCGCCCCAAGTAGCTGCTCCATGCTTCAGTCTGGCTGGGACCCCAGCCCAAAATCACAGTCCGCTGGTTTCCAAACAATCTCCAATACCCTCTCCCCCCACCTGGAGATCTGCCGAATGCTTGAGATTATTGCATCTAAATGTATGCAGCCTGCTGCCCAACCTTGCTGAGCTTACAGCATGGGTGGCGCTTTTATAACCCTGACATTATGGGGGTCACAGAGACCTGGCTGAAGGCACATACTCCAGACTCTGCTTGTGCCCTCCCAGGCTACAACCATATTAGGCAAGACAGAGCAGGGAACAAGAAAGGAGGTGGGGTACTCCTATACTATAAGATGCACCTAAATGTATCCGTCATAGGACATGCACCACCCCCATCCCATTCTTGTGAGTTCCTGCATGCCCTCCTCCTGCTAGGCAACACCAAGAAGGTACACTTGATCTGTGCCTACAACCCCCCAAAGGTTGGTGTGCCAGGGCTCTCCTCCCTCCTCGACAGCCTTAGCCCATGGTTGGCTCGAATGAGCTTCTAGTCCTAGGTGACTTCAATCTTAATTGGGTAGGCCGCAACATCCAGCACTACGAGCCCCTGCTGGCCAGTCTCACCCTCAGCCAACTCATCTCTGAACCCACAAGGCTCTCACCACGTGGAGACAAGGGTTCCCTCATTGACTGGGTGCTGAGCAACAGACCAGAGAAATTTGTCTCCTCTGGTATTCTCTCGGATGCTGTATTGGATAACTCTCCCACCTACTGCATATGGGGCATCTTCCCTCCTAAAATCCCCTGCAAGGTGATCCAAATGAGGGACTTCTCCAAATTCAATGTTGGGGACTACCTTACTGAACTGCGACACACTGACTGGTCCCAGGTCACTACTACAAATGACCCCTCAAGGGCCCTTGGCAACTTCTTGACTGTCTTCACCCCACTACAAAACAAACATGCTCCTCTCACAGAAATGAGGGTGAGGGGCGCTGTCACTAAGTGGCTCCATGGAGGCCTTTTTTCTCTAATGAAGCAAAGGGATAAATGCTGGGTGAGATACAAGAACTCCCTCTCCAGTACAGACCTCCTTGAGCACAGGCAGCTGAGAAACTCGTGCAAAAGAGCCATCCACTCTGCAAAAAGTGAGTTCTGTCAATCTGCCCTTCTCTCCATGGCCAGAAACCTGAGAAGTTTCTGGCAGAACATTAAGAACGTGGTTGGAGGGTTGACCAGAGCTCAGATCACTGATATGCACATTGGCGGAGTAAACTACAACAACCCCATCACAATTACCAGTGAGCTTAACTTCCTGTTCTCTAACCTGCCAGCTCTCCCCAACCAGACACATGACCTTAAGGATCGGTCCCCCCCACCCAGTAGAAAAGTCCCTCAACCCCCTTCTACCTCAGGATCATCTGTGTCATGAAGACACAGAAGCTCCTTGATGGCCTCTCCTTCCCATACTGGCACTGGGCACGACTGCCTTGAGCACAGACTACTTAGGCTAGGGGCTTTCTATCTAGCCCGACCCATCGTCCATGTCTTCAATGCATCACTAACCTCAAGCATTGCCCTGGACATCTAGAAGATGGCCAAAGTCATTCCTGTCCCCAAACAAGGTGACCCAAAGGACACAATGAATTACCACCCTATAGCAATCCTGTTAGTGATCAGCAAACTTCTGGAAAAGGCTGTTGTCTCACAGCTCAACCTCTACCTATAGATCTACAACCTTGTATCTTCAGCTCAGCATGGGTTTATAAAAAGGCACAGCATCTCCACTGCCCTAGCAGCTGTTACCTCTGCTATCAGGACTGCTGCTGACCAAGGCAAACTGACCGGGGCCATCTTCATGGATCTCTCGAAAGCCTTTGACCGGGTTGACCACGCTCTACTGTGCTCCTCTCTCCTGTCCCTTGGTTTCACCCCCGTGCCCTTGCCTGGTTCAATAATTACCTCTCGGGCAGGCAGCAGTACACAAATTTCAACAAGGCCCTGTCTGAGCCAGCTCTGGTTAGCTGTGGGGTCCCCCAGGGCTCTGTCCTGGGGGTCTCTCCTGTTCTCCCTCTTTGTAAATGAGCTACCCTCGGCCCTGGTGCATGGGCACTCAACTCTGTATGCAGATGATCTAGTCATCATGACCAGCTCCAGGGACATCTCTACCATCAATGCCGAGCTAAACTCCAACTTCGACTGAATCCAGACCTGGCTAAAGGACCACAAGCTTATAATTAAACTGCAGGCCATGCTCTTTGGCTCAACAGCCAAGACAAAACTGTGCCAGACCCGCTAAAGATCTTAAGTGCCAATGGGTCCTTACTACAAGTTACAGATTCTGTCAAGTACCTGGGGGTGACACTTGACCCACAACTGGATCTGAATTTGCACATAAGCAATGCATGCAAGGCCTCCAACTGCAAGTTGGGCCTCGCATACAGAGTGAAAAACTGCCTTACCCCTGCTGCCCAACTCGTCTGAGCCAGGGGAGTCCTCCTACCCATGGTCTGCTATGGACTTGTCACCTTCACCTACATTGCAAAAACTAGTCTCACAAAATGGGACAGAGTGTATAACAGCATATGCTGCTTTGAGCTCTCAGCTCCCCGCCTCACCCACTACTGTGAGCTCTACTCCCAGTTTGTGTGGCCCCCACTGGAAAAGCACCATTCCAATGTCATGGACAACTTCATAGACAATGTTGTCAGGACTGCCACCCCCTTAGCCCTCACTAAATCTCTCGTTCTGGCTAACCCCTCCTACCATCTGAAATCCAGCTACTCTCAGGCCGTCCTGGTGCCCAAGACTCGCACCCAAATGGGAGACTGGGCCTTCACTGTGCATGCACCCAGGTTGTGGAACTCCCTTCTCCCAAGCACTTGCTTCTCCCCCTCCCACCACGGCTTTAAAACCTCCTTCTGGGGCTTTCTCAAAATGGCCTCCACCTGCCTCTGCACTAGACGAACCCACCCGACCTCTGCTGCTCCGACTGGCTGAGTCGCTACCAAACTTATCTGGCTATGGCAGTGGTCCACTGCACCTTTATTCCACTACCAAGCTAGACATCTACTAGCTAGATTAATCCACTTTAGGCCCAACTGCTCAGTCAGTGTGTTCATAGTTAATGTCCTATTTCCGGACTATGCACTGGGCCTCTTCCACCCTAGATTGTTTCTTCTCTGCCTACCTACAAGTTTTATTGAGTTGCTGCCTGACATGGCAGTCCCTGCCTATCCTGAGACTGCTCTGATGTTATCCTACCTACTGCCTGCATTGTAAAACCCTGTTGTTTTCTTCTACTGACCTTGTTGTCTGATGCACTTTAAATGTAACCTTACTTGTTGCCTGTTGTTCATGAATGTACCTTGTAATCTCCTGGGTCGCACCTGAAAATAGGCACTTGGTTGTCTAGTGTGCTTACCTGGCTTAAGCTTCCTCTATTACATCAATTGAAGCTGAGGGACAAACTATGGTCTACCTGGAAATACTCCTCTCTCCCTTCTGATTACAAAAAGTATCGTGCTCTACGTAACGTCTGTAAGAGAGAGAAATTCAATTTGCTAAAAGCAACTGCTACCACAAGCTCCTTCACTCCTCTTCATCTAACCCAAGAAGGTACTGGTCTGAAATAAATGATATCTTGGGGAGTAATCTGTCCAAGGCTCCGAATGAGTTGTTAATAAATAATATCAACTGTAATAACCCCTCCACTATCGCTAAAGCCTTCAACTCCCTCTTTACTAAGCTTCCCAAGATATCTCCCCCTCCCCTTTGCCCAATGCCCTCTACCCACTGAGCTGGACTCTAATGGCATTACCCTCCTCTCACTCTTTCCCTGTCTCTCATCTGGAAGTCCTGAAACTACTGAAATCTATTCCAATCCATAGTAGTGCAGGCCCTGACAGCATTGAACCTAGGATTCTTAGACTAGCAGCCCCTCTCCTTGTCACACCTATTCCTAGACAATTTAACCTTTCCATCTCCTCCTCTACTGTACTGCAGATCTTGACAACTGTGAAGACTATCCCCGTGTTCAAAAAAGGTGACCCAAAGATCCTATCGAATTATCGACCAATTGCCATTCTACCTACTCTCAGCAAACTACTTGAGAAGCTAATCCACGGACAGGTCTCTTCTCATCTCCTAAAGTTCAATATCCAGACTCCTGTCCAACATGGTTTCAGGTCGAGACATAGCACCACCACAGCCCTGACTCTGTTTACTAGTAAAGTCAAGATGAACATGGACAAGGATCTTCTTACAAAGGCTGTTTTTATTGACCTCACAAAAGCCTTTGACCTGGTCAACCACCCCCTTCTCTTAAGGAAACTCCAAATGCTTGGTGCTGCAGGCTCCACATTGTCATGGTTTGACAGCTATCTTACCAAACATACACAAGCAGTCACCTTTAATAAAGTCCTCTCATCCTTAGCAGTTCTCCCCTGTGGAGTCCCACAAGGTTCCATACTTGGTCCCTTGCTCTTTTTCTCTTTTCATTAATGATATCCCTTCCCCTCCCACTTACTGCTGGGCCACCATGTATGCCGATGATTTGGTCCTCTTCTCTGCCTCTAAGTCTGTCTCTGACATAAGTGATCAACTTTCATCCTCCTTCCAAATCATCCAAGCCTGGCTCACCATGAATCAGCTTATCCTTAACCTACTGAAAACAAATGCCATGCTCTTCGGGTCAACCAGAAAAGTTCAGGCTTTAACTCTCAGCCTGCAGGTCAGATGTCTTGATGGATCTGTAATATCAAATACTGATTCCTTTAAATACTTGGACGTGACACTTGACCCATCTTTGAATTTTTCCTCTCATATAAATGATGTCAGTAAATGTATAAACATGAAGATTGGAGTCACCTACAAAGTTCGCCATTCTCTTACCCCCTCCATGAGGATTTCCATAGCCCAGGGTATCTTCCTCCCGGGACTTAAATATGCTCTACCAGTCCTGACTTAGGCAAATGTTAATGCTCTCCACAAATGGGAAGTCACATATAATAACATCTGCAGATTTGCCCTGTCTGCTCCTTGTTTAACCCACCACTGTATACTCTACTCCTTCGTAAACTGGCTGACTCCCAAGGACTTGCACTCCTACTCTCTTGGATGCTTTATTGACTCTCTTACCCATAACCCCAGACCCAAATCTCTTGGAGCAATGTTATACCCAGTGACTTATTTTCAATCTCTGAGGTCCTCTGCCTTCCTTTAATCTCTGTTCCACCTTGCTCCACAAGAATGGGTGAACAAGATTTCTCCCACTTTACCCCCAAATTCTGGAACTCCCTTCCTCCCCATGTTAGGGGCTCAACCTCTCATGACACATTCAAGAAAGCACCTTTCTCTTACCAAATGACACGTGGTGTCTGCAAATGCTCTGTCTTCCTCTTTGTAGTTATGTCCTGTCTGCAATTGATGTGCTCTCTCCACCACTCTGTGGTCAGGTTTTGTTTCTCTCTTTCTTCTCTTTGGATGTCCTTTGTAAAATGTAGTCCACTTTGTCCGACCCTCATGCGTTGGTCTAGTACAGGTATTAAATTTGTCATTTTGTTATGTTTGTCGCACTTCAATGTTGGGACCATTATGATAATGTTGTTTTCATACTTTGACCATCCTGCATGAGGTGCTGGTTGCCATACTGTACCATATTATTGACTGATAGTGCTGTAAATTTTGTATCTTTGTATTGTTGTACTTATTTCTGTACTCTCCTGGGTCGTGCTTGAAGATAGGCAGGTCCATTTTGCCTAACACACTTACCTGGTTACCAAAAGCTAATAAATAAAAATAAATAAATAAATAAAATAAATAAAAGGGACCAGTTTTACAGCATGACTAAAGCAAGAATGATTGGAGTTACTGGGAGTTAAACAAATGTTTCACATTGCATGCCATCTTCAGTCATCTGGACAGGTGAGAGAGCCAATAGACAGATCAAACTAATGTATAGATTTGCAAATGAGAACCTTAAAGGTTGGGACACTTTGTTGCCCTTACTCCTAATGGCAATCAGAGCTACCCTGGCTGCAGCAACCCAGTGCACACCCTTCAATGTGATGACTGGCAGGCAAATGAGACTACCACAACATCTGTGGATTGATCTGAATATCCCTACTTCAGACAGAATGTCGGCAGACACTTATGTTGCATAACTGAAAGACAGTTTGGTACAGACCTACCTTTTTGCTGCCAAGAATTTGGGCCAGGCCCAGCAACAGTCCAAAATGTACTTTGACAAGAATGTCAAAGATGTCGCCTGGAAAGCAGGAGGCCAAATGATGGTATTGAAATTCTCCACCCCCGCCCACCCAGTTGCAAATAAATGGGTGGGCCCCTATGACATCATCAATAAATTGAGTCCTGCTGTCTATCAGGTGCAAGATTACAGGCTACAAGAAACCCAAGACAAATGGTACCATGTCAATCAACTGAAACTGTACAAAAGTGATTAGTGTTCCTTCTCCCAGCTTGAGGAGGGAGATCTGTAAGTTTACCTTTCAATGTGTTCTTCTTTTTCAGAAATTTATGTTAATTCTCCTCTGTATACTCCCATGCATGCTGGCAAGCATGTCAGAATTCCACCATATGGATCACCACAGGATACTCCATCTCTTGAACCCTGCAACCCAGACTACTTTCCTTCCCACCCCTCAGCATCTGCTACTAGAGGGGTGACCATTGACCTTCCGTCCACCTATGTAACTGTGCGTGAAGGAAAAGATGCCTATCTTAATGCCATGGTGGTATCTGAAGAAAACTCCACTCTACAGATAGAATGGAAGACTGACAATTCTGCTGGAAAACATATCCAAGTAGCCAAATGGACTTTCCAAGGCTGGCCCAACACTCGCATTTGCTGTAATGGAACTTTGTGCATACGCCAAGTTAACCAGCAACATGTGAACCTCTACAACCTTACAGCATTGATGAATCCATACTTTTGCACTAGATTCCCTAATACCACCATGCCCCAATTCTGTTTTAATCACTCCATTGCAACAGCTGCTCTCTTTCTTATAGTCATCCCAGCATCAAAGGCCAATCCTTTTCAATGTCCAGACATGGAGTCAGGCCCATCCAGTGGTCTGACCACTGTTTCTGTCTCTGAGACTCTCATTAATAATGTTCAATGAATGCATGTGTCTGTTATTTTGGCCGAGTTTGCCCATTGTTCCTCAACAAACTGTTTCAAAGTTCCACCGTGTTATGTTGTTAGATTTAATGGCAGCATATCAAGCATTTGCACAGGACCCTGTAGCTGGGCATCACAGTATGGAACACAGAGGGATGTTCTGCCCACAATGTCTGAAGCGGAGTTTGAGATTTTCTGACGTAACAAGCATTCTAGGCACTATAGTGCATAGTGGATTGGTGTTCTGTATAGAATTCCCATCCCCTTCAAAATGCTGTTGTACCACAGTTCAAAGGTAATGGAATGTGATTCTACCCTACTGTGGTACAACAGTATTCTAGAACCTCTAAAGACTGCATGAGACAGTTTCATTTTGAAAGCAAAAGCACTCATAAACACATATTTCATGCAGTAATATACACTACACAAAATACAGGATGAGCAACTCTATGCACAACCAGTGTGCTCTGCCAGAGAGGTTCTGAATCCCTCTGACCTCGAGAGCGAAGCTCGAGAGGCCCATGGCAATCAGAACCCTGAGGGTTTTTCAACAGCAAATTAGGCCAGGATGTGATGCAGCCCATATCACACGGTATCGATGGTATTTCCCATAAGGAAAAATTCACAGTGTATGACATGCATGATATTGCATGTTTATTTAATGTGACCTGAAACAAACTGAATGAATTGATTTTCCAAAACAATAAAGAAGCTTCAGAGCAACTCATAGGCAGGGAAACTATTTATTCAGCTTAAGGCACTTTTGCTTTTACCACTATCACCTATCTTTTCTGAGATCTGGAATCAGGATGGATTCTGGATTTGATCCATGATAGACATATGGCTAAATGGTATTGCCCCTATTGTAGAACCCTAACATGCACTACCAGATTCATGGACAGGACTCTGTCCTTTTCATTGGCCACAGCATGGAACTTGGGCTGTGTAACTCCAAACCCAAACTAAGGACCCTGTTATGCTATGGGTCAATGTACTCTCCAGGACACTATGTACATCGCCCTCACTGTGTCCCTACTGATCTTTGACAAGGATTCTTCAGTCTTCGACAAGCTGGCTAACATCCACTCTGTGGGTCATCTAGAGGGCAGCATCTATTGAGAACAGATTGGCTTGCCTCCTTTGCTGGTTTTTCATCCTCAACTAGACCTGTCTGACCTGCCATCACTCATGAGGACTGCCATATTTCTATGATACAGCATAAGGGATATTAGCATTTACTCATGCTTGCTGTGATGTACTATGCAGTGTTATATTTGTGGACTTAGCATGCCACCTACAGCTATTAGACATAATGTTATGATCAGCATATTCTATGAATCATTCTATTGTAACCAAAAGTAGTTTTAGTCAACATAATGCTTATCACTATGTATGTGCAAAACCTAACAGCCTTGGGTGTGAGATGCCCACTGTACCCACCAAATAAAGTCTTTGTTTAACCTTTTTACTTTGCAGATGAACCCAGTACCAGGTAATGGACCCTCTTTTCTCTGACTATAAGAGTTTGTGTAATTCTGTTTTTCACTGAGTTTTCCTATGATGACACCGGGTGTCTGGTGGTTCCGAATTCCCAATAGGTATGCTGTCCTTTTTACATGTATTTGGGAAATAAACCTTTGTTCTGTATCACCTGTTTTCTGTGTTGTACTTTGCCATCAGGTTTCAAATCCTGCCAAAACCCAACAGTTGGTAAAGTTTTATTCAAATCTCCCTCTTGGATGCTTCTCTGTAACGGTGGCCCCATGGCTTCAATTCCCTCCTATAAATCAAAGATTTATTAGATTATGTCTATTAACAGCCTTTAAAAATAAATTATTAAAATGAAAGAATTGAACACCTCCAGATTATATTACTTGGCATAATTTATGATAGCAATTCACAGATTGGAAAGAGTCCATTATACTATAAATAACAGTATTAAATACTTATAATAAAATGTGAACCCCATTCACCAAGCTAAAGGAATCTGATGAATTTCTGGAGATGCTAAATGGATGTATGCATTTATGAGGGCTTGTAGTTGCTAAAAATTCTTAGGCAGTCAAAATCATTTGGTTTGTGTATAGAAATATAATGTATGGTAGAACATTTTCAGTAAAAAAACATTGTTTTACAGTGCTATTGTACCATCGATGTGATGTCACAATGTTGTTATACTATCAGGGGTACATCACATTAATGGAAACATAGACTTTCATGGCAGATAGGGACTGTTCTGTCCACTCAGTCTACCCATTTCCCTATCTATTGGATAAGCTGCAGATCCTAGTTAACCAATAGCCTACTTCCTCCAACCCCCCACTATAATTGCCTTATGCCTGTCCCATGCATTCTTGAATTCCCCCACTGTTTTTGACCCCACAGCCTCTAGAAAGGCCAGTCCATGCATCCACCACCCTGTCTGTGAAAAAGTACTTCATTACATTGCCTCTGAGCCATCCCACCTCTATTTTCAAACTGTGCCCCCTTGTTCTTGCACATCTCTTTTTCTGAAATATGCTACCCTCTTGGAGTTTGTTGATTCCCTTGAGGTACTTGAAAGTTTCTATCATGTTCCCTCTCTCCCTCCTTTCCACGAGGGTATACATATTAAGCATCTTAAGTCTCTCTTTGTATGGTTTCTGTTGTAGACCTTGCGCCATTGTAGTTGCCCTCCTCTGGATTACCTCCATCCTGTCTATGTCCTTGTGGAGATGGGGTCTCCAGAACTGCACGTAGTACTCCAGATGGGGTCTCACCAACTCTGTGTACATCAATGGTACAACATGGAATGCGTTCACGCATGCACGTTTCCGGATCCTCAGGTCTTCCTCAACCAGCCGTAGTGGTGAGAGCTGGACCCAGAAGAGAGAGCAGTGGTGGCAAAAACAAATTTAAAAGTAAGAAACCTGCCTCTCTTTTTGTGGTACTTATGTGGACCATACACTAAAAAATACAATGTATGGTCCTCTATTGGCAATAAAGCATGCGTTGCCATATTGAGGTTACCGAAAGGACCAAAACCTCTTGAGCTTTGCTCTCGAGGTTTAAACGGTCACTGTGGCAACCTCTCAATAGCATGCACACCTGTTACTGATAGAGGACCTTACATTATCCACTATGTTAATGCCAGTTCTATAATATTGTAATTGTTCTGCTGCACTTGTAATACACTATCCTCAAGGTGTGTGAATTATGCTGTTCAGAATGAATGCATTGTAATCGTCTTTGTATAAAATAAAGGAAAGAAAAAAAGGAAAGTTCTGTGGTTCCTAATGGGATACTGTTTACAAAGTGTGGAATTATTTTACTGTGGACATGTGAAATATGGAAACAAGTACTGTAACATGTGGAAAATGTCACTGCGACCATAGATTTCTCAGAAACATTATGCTACTTGCCATGAAATGTGCAATAATCCGTGACATGTGGAATAAGAATTCCACCATGGTGGATGTGGCGGCAGACAGATACATAGTAATCCACAAATTATTCTGCCTTTCCAGATAAACTGGGCAGTCTGGACTGCAGAACTTTTTTATGCCATTTAATATAAAAATAGACTGTAGATACAAAACATATTGTAATTCAAAGTCTGAATTCTGAATTCTGTGAAAGTTGCTAAAATGTTTCTGACTTTCGTGGAAAGTTTTTTTTTTTTTTTTTTACACCTCTAGTTTTGGTACTTGTTATTTGCTACTGTAGAAACAATTGGGCCGCTATAGTTTTATTAATAGATATGATAAAATACACTGGTTATAATCAAAATATATGATCTACATTTAGTACCACAAAATGAGCTAGTATGCACACACGTAGAAAGGTAAAAATGGAAAAATATTTACACTGGAAAACAATGTTTTTTTGTGCTTTTTTATCATTTTTTATTTGTTGATCTGACTGACAGTACAAGTGTCCTATCACACCCAAGCAGGGATCCTATGTTATGCACAACATTGTCGTACACATGCAGTACTAGAATTCACAAACGTCAACAACAATATGTAGTGTACAGCAGTACCACCAGCCAATATTGTACAGAGAAACTGTGCTATCAGCTGTATATACAAGAAAAAGTTTGCTTTGTTATCAGCCAGTAAGCAGTACAAGCACCCCCCTCAAGCAGGAATCCTGTATCGTGTGCAGCAATGCAGTGTCTTCATGTCTGTTAATCCCAAGTGTCAACACTGAAATTTATCATACAGCAGTAACTTAAACAGCAAAATTATGTTGTAAGTTGTATATTGAAAGGAAAATAGTTTTTTTTTGTGATCAGCCAATAGCAGTATACGGGCTCTACTCAAGTGGAGGTCCTATGTCATGTGTAGCAGGGCAGTACATGTGCAGTACTGTCATTCCAATGTGTTGGCACTGAAATTCACCATAAAAATGTAGCACCAGCATAAACTGTACTGTATACTGAAACTGTGCTAGCAGTTGGGTATTAAAAGGAAAACATAGTTTTTGTTTTCTGTGATCAGACAATAGCATTACACACTCCCCATCAATTGGAAGGTCCAGCACTGTGTGCAATAGCACAGTACACATGCAGTGCTATCATTCCCAGGCATCAGCATTGAAATTCAACCTATAACTGCACCTCAAGCATAAATTGTACAGGTAATTGTCCTAGCAGCTGACTGTATATTAAAAGAAAAACTTTTAATTTTTTTGTGATCAGCCAGTTACAATATTTGCTGAAATTTCACACTTTGTGAAAACATTGTGCTAGTAAAACAAAGTTTATTTAACTTTTTAAAAACAAAACAACACATGGAAAACTCAAGAAAAGAACAAATCAATATCACAGTTATACCATACACAAGAGGGCAGCGAAAAGTGAATCAAGGTTTCAGGGGAGGCCTTCATATTATCATTCCAAATCCTCCAGTCCATAACTCCATGCAGGACCTGCTGTGTAAGCCAAAATCCAGTGCCTTGAACTGTTGGGGTTCAGTTCCCTCCTCCTGAATACTACAGATGGGATAAGGTTGGGGAGGGGTAGGCAATGAAGTTCAATATCATGTACGAAAGTTACATTTGATCCACTGGGTAGTTAAGGTACACATTGAAAAGGAAAATATAAATTGAATAAAATACACAGGAAAAACTCAACACAATTTATAGCACAGCTTCATTCCTATAGAGCCTTCTGTGGGAAGCTAATGATTCATAACATTTGTTCACTTAACTTTATTCCTACAGTTAATTATGGAATATTTGGGATCTGATCAATGGTTGGAGTTCCCTCCACTTCTTGTAGATAATTAAAGAAGAGTAACTAGAGTACATATCTAGGAAATCACATTTTGAAAAATGCACGCTCTGGGGAAAAATGTGCAAGTATGAAAAAAATGCAAAATGATTTTGGATTTTGAAGCAATTTTGAAGCAATTTAGAATGCACAATCAGCAATTTTGCATTGTTTTGAGAGTGTAATAAAATTTTATCTAGCGCTAGTTCATAAGTCAAACATCTCTAGATTTTAGTTTGGTGCAGTGTTGGGTATGGGTGGGGGGGGGGTACCAGGGAAATGTGCCTCTCCCAGTAAGAAACACATACTTCATGTATAGAAGACACTATGCAAATATACATGTGTTTCTAGCCTTTTAAATTTGATTCTTATCTGTTTCCAGTTCTGCTTGAATCTTCATTTGATTTGAATTTGGAGATTCTTAACTTGGAATTTCTTTCCTTTCCTTTAAACAGTAAATACAATGTTAAGTCTACTTTCACTTCTAAGGCAGTAATATTGTTTTTCTATTACTCTCTTGATCTGTTTGCTCATTGCATTCCTTGTCCTCTCTCTTCTCACCCTCTCTCTAAAGGGCAACGTTATTCCAGGAACATGGACTGATAAGCTTAAGTATTTTGGCTATTTATGTATAAAAGTACAGGGACACAAAAGGCACTCCATAAATGTACTTGTCTGAACTATGTTAGACTGTTTTGGATTTCAAGAGCAAGCAAATAACACCCCCACCCAACAAAAAAAAAAATTCTGCCATAGAGCTGCAACACTCTCTGTACACACTAAACACATTGTAATTGTTTTCTTATACAGTACCAACATGGCAAACAAAATAACTTAGTACTTAGGTACCATTATGTAATCAAATCCCCATGTGGTAGAGGCTATTTACGTAAAAGAGAATAATTTCATAGACTGCTTGATTGCTATTGTGGAGTATGGAAAGGCTCAGACATTAAAACATTCATATAATATTCAGAACAGCTGTATGTGCCTGTTCCATCATTGGGAGGACAGATGTATATAGTTGGTGTGATTAATATGTGATAACAGTGTGGGTTCTAGTCAATTTGATGAATGCATCTCCATTTCCAGTATTATCCTCTGCCCTTTAGTTCCATGATGCAATCATATCTTCTTTTTGGCATTTTAAATTCCTGATAAAAGTGCCATAAGTTAGAAGGAATACTGGCAAAGCTGTGTTTTGTAACTACTGATTTTCAAGACATTTTGAACTGTAAACATAAGAATTGAGAGCAGACCTTTACCTGCATCTGATCTCATCCGATCAGAGTGGTAGGTGAAATAGTTTTCATTTGTCTGACTCCTTATAATAGCACATCAACTTAGTGTGTAAGCTTTTTAAATTAACTTTTACCTTAGGCATTGTTAAATATCCTAGAAATATTTTTAGGACCATTATTTTAATAAGCAGTCAGTTTCCTGAGTATTAATTGACCCAGAATCATCAAAATTATGAGCAAATCTTTGTATTCCAGTGGGTCTGATCCATAGCCAGTTTTAGAAATTGGGAACATTGAAGCTCAGGGAGGTCAAGTGACATTTTTAAGGTCAGATAATAAATTAGTATTCCAGCCCACCAGTTCAGAAATAGTGCTACTTGCTTGTGATGTCAACCATCTGGGATCAGGAACAAGCCTAGGTTGTCAGAGGGCTAGCTGAGGGAGGAGAACTGAGCATCCCAGAGAATGCTCTCCTCCTATGGGGAGAGATGGGAATCACTATCTCTGCACAACCACCATCACCTTGGTGATGATTCAGGGGAAGTGCAGTAAGTGTGCTAGGGGACCATTGATTGGCTGTAGGGACAAGCATGTCCACCTAAGCCAATGTACCCAGGGGGAGGAGGGTAGTGAAGAAGAAAAATGAGAAAATGCAGCCAAGCAACATGACAGCTCCATGTCACTTGCAGATTCTGCACCCCACTGACAAAGCCTCACTCCTGAAGTCCAAGCAGTAGCCTTTCCAAGGGACTTGGCCCAGCCTAAGGACCTTCACTGTGGGGAAGAGATACCATGGGGTTCCAAGGGGATGGAAGGGGGATGGGGGCAGGGGCAGCATGGGGTTCTGAGAGGGGCTAAGGCTGACTAAGGGAAGAGAAATATAGAAAGTAAAGAAAAAAGACAACAAATTAGTGGAAGTGGTGGAATTCAAACATGAAATATCCTGGTTCACATTTATTGATCTAACCATGAGACCACACTGCCCTTCCAAAAGCAATGTGGTAATGAAGGGATTTGTACCCCTTCGCTCATGTCTGCATACTAAAGATTTTATTCTAAATGTTTCTGTCAGCATCTTTGTATCGCTTTTGGTATTGTATTGATCTCTGCTCCTTCTTCCTGGGGAAAAAAAATAGAATTTCAAAAAATCTAAACTTTATATAGTGTTCCATTATGAAACAGACATGTAGAAACAGAAAACCAGAATTTGTCAGCAGAAAATGACTGCTTAGCCTATGACATTGCACCTCTTGCTTTGGGTTGTATTAGCTTTCAGAGATATGTCTGCATTTTGGTATCACTGCCACCAGCTGGGTTCACCCAGCACCTAATTCCCACTTGCACAGAACTGGGAAGTCAAACATGCAGTTGCATAGATCAAAGCCTGGTAGTGTGTCTTTCTGGTGGTGGATGCTAAACATAGTTTGCCTCAGCCAGTGGAAACCATAAATTACCTTAGAAATAAATGTAATCACATCCACAACTGTTGAGTAAATAAATAGCTCTTTACTTAACAGAAGGTCAAAAGTTGCATTGCAGGATATATATGATTAACACAAGAGAATAACACTGTTACAGAAAAAAGTAAACAAATGATTTTAAATAACAGATGACAAAAGAAAAAGGCTATTACTGAGATATGCCATTATTACTCTTACCCTTCCCTATCCATAAAGAGAAACTGGACCGTATGCTATCTGCCAGCTCCCACGGACATAGCTAGAAAGGTAGGCTCCAACCTTGGCCTCTCAGATGTAACTTCCCCAGCATCTCCACAAGCAACAACTATAACTGTCTTTCAGCATCTTATATTCTCTGTTGAGAGTAGGAGACTATTGTTCCCCCTTTGAATGCACCAACCATTTACCATGTATGTATTTAATTGTTCCAATTAGATTGAGCACCTATCAGTGTCCAATTATATTCATTTTCACCTTCAGTTTATATTTGAGTAATCCAGTCCTTTCAAGCTATGCGAATGTGTGTGTATGTCCACTCCCCATCTTGGTCACTATGTCTGTGATTTATTACTCAGCCGTTATCTAGATGCTGGAGGGCAGTGGAATCCCAATGTGTGTGTGTGTGTGTTTTCATACTGCTAAAAAATACCAGCCATTAACCCCTTCCTTCCCATTTCTGTCACACATTTCACCCTATCTACTCAGATTTTCCCTACATAATCTGTCTATGCAGGCCCTAACTGGTTTCCAGCAACCATTCCTCTTCCCAGCCTATTTACTAATATACCTCTATGTCTATCCCACACCATAGGCAGAAGGGCAGGGGGGCAGGCAACTCCTCACTTCTGTAGCTGAAGGGTCAGACATTGAATTAAACAGTGCCCCAGGCTGAGGTGTTCTATGCAGTTCTGACCCCCCCCCACACTATTTGGTACACTCATCCACCACTCTCCTACACATTCTTGAAACCCTTCCCACTGTTTTTGCCTCCACCACTTCCTCTGGCAGTCTCTGTTTCAGGCATCTACCACATTTTCAATGAAGAAGTACTTCCTCATAACACACTTAACCCTCCACCCACTCAGCTTTATTGCGTACCCCTTGGTCCCGGTGCTCATTCTTATTTGAAAGAGAGGCCTCCTGACAAAGCTCTCACAAGCAAAGTGCCAGGACATTTTGGGGCATCCCATCTGTTTGCTGGTGCTGATTTTAAGTAGTCACTTGGTGTACAAATTAAAATTATAGATACAGCATCTCTGGTATTGTGTGTGGCGCAGATTCAGATCTCTCTAGACAAAGCCAGGGCTGTCCACCCCATGGAATCTATACTCCACTGTTGAGGCAAAGAAAAACACTCTCAGTGAGTACCTCTAAATAAGGCTCCCCTCTTGCACCCTGGTCACAATTTTGGTTCTACAAGGGAGTGAGGGGTGCTGTGAGGCCTTTTGATACAACCCCTGCACCATTTTAGTTGACCTTTTCTGGACTGTCTCCACACTGGCTATGTCTTCTCTCAGCTGTGGCCTCCATAACTGGACACAGTACTCCAGGTGGGGTATCACCAGTAAGTGATACAGTGGCACAACCACATCCCTCCTCCTGCTGTGATAACCCTCCCTATGCATCCTAACATTCCACTAGCCATACCTACTTCTTTATCACACTGCTCTGCCACTTTGAGGCCATCATTTATTATAACTCCAAGGTCCCTCTGTAACAGTCATGGAATGACTGTGACACAAGAATGCTAAACTAGGTACCTTATTTGCTAGGAGGTCACCAGGTGGGAGGTTCAGAGCTGAGGATCGGCCAGGAGGAAGGGTAGTCCCTGCAATAGAAACAATGGAAAAGCATGTGAGCATATTATTAGTATTGGATTCATAAACTAAGCGGGGGTATGGTGTGATTGCCTATGCCCCTTTTCACATTCACACATAGAAACAAACATTATATTCTAATAGTCTGTCACCCTATTGTAGTAGGCACAATAGGTGCAGCAATTGGCACTGAAGGGCTGGTAAATAGGTTACCTTGGATAATGAGAGTATCCCTGGTAGTCTGGTGGTACTTGGGGCCAGCTTATCTAGAAAAATGTGTAAAATGTTTAATTAAAACAATAAGCTTGTGCCTGGTTTAAATAATGTATCTGTCTGCTGCACAGTAAAAATGCAGAGTGGCAGCTGGGCTACACAGAGGCACCAAGTGAGTTAAAAAAGAAGGTTCAGAGAGAGCCAAGCTGACTCCATAGTGTAGTGCTAGTGCAGTAAGGGGAATCCCTCTTCATCAGCCAAGGAGTGGCTGTGAGAAACTATGACTTTAGTCATGGAGCAGGATAAGGCCTGTTGAAGTACACTCAAGAGTGAGGGAAACCCTTAGGTCCCTGAAAACAGATAAAGCACCAGGTCCAGATGGCCTTCACCCCAGGATGCTAAAAGAGATGGCTGATGTCCTTGCTGTACCTCTTGCTGACATTTTTAACTCCTCCCTTCAGACAAGGTGGGTGCCTCAGGATTGGAGGATGGCTCATGTCATGCCTATCCACAAAGGTTGGTTCATGGGATGAGCTGGATAAAAATTCAGGCCTGTCAGCCTAACATTGGTAGTAGGCAAAATGATGGAGGCCATCTTGAAAGAAAGGCTGGAGGTGTTTCTGGAAACAGTGGGCCACCTGGATGAGCACCATCATGGTCTCATTCAGGGAAGATTGTGTCAGACAAACCTTGTGAAGTTCTACAATTGGGTGACAAAGGTGCTGAACCAGGGCAGGCTGGTGGATGTCCTCTTTCTAGACTTCAGCAGGGTGATTGATTCGGTGTCACTCCCTGGGTTGCTGGACAAGATGGGGGGAATGGGGGTGGGAAATAGGATGGTTAGGTGGATGCAAAACTGACTAACTGGGCAGTTTCAGAAGGTAGTGGTCAGGGGGAAAGTATTATCACCTAGAAGGGTCATTCACGGGGTCCCATAAAGGGTCAGTGCTTGGTCCACTCCTATTTAATGCTTACATCTCGGACATCAGGGATGGTATCAAGAGTGAGATGAGCCTCCTTGCCGATGACTCGAAGTGGGGGGCAGTGGTGGATGGGGAGGAGTGTAGACAAGCCCTACAAGTGGACCTGGAGCCTCTGGAGAAGTGGTGATGCACTTGGAAAATGAGGTTCAATCCCAAGAAAGGTAGTGTTCTCCACTTGGGGCTTAGGAACCCAGCTCTTGAGTACTTTTTAGATGGGAAGAAGCTGCAGGTTTCTGGACTGGAAGAGGATGGTGGGGTAGTTGTGGATGCCAAAATGAATAACTTGGAGCAGTGTAGGAGGGCTGCGGTGAAAGCAAATAAAAATGTTCTGGTGCATCGCCAGGGGGTAACTTTGAGGAGATAGGAGGTGCTTCTCCTCTGTATAACTGCCTGGTTAGACTGCACCTAGAGTACTGCATGCAGTTTTGGTGCCTATACCTGAAAAAGGATATTGCACTTCTGGAGAGGGTCCAGAGAAGTGCAACCTGGTAATAGAGAGTCTTGGGGAAATATCCTATGAGAAGAGACTTGAGGAGCTCAACTAGGGCTGCCTGGAGGAGAGGAAGGACAGAGTGGACATGATCAAGGTCTTTAAATATCTGAAGGGGATAAATAGGGTCTGCCTAAATAGGGTGTTCCAGCTGAGGGGGGAGGAGGCCACCAAGGGGCGCTCCATGATGCTGGTTGTCGGGAGGCTCAGGGAGGAGACTAGGAGACACTACTTCACCGAGAGGGTGGTGGATCCTTGGAATGCACTACCTGTGGAACTGGTGGCTGTTAATACAGTGGAGCAATTTAAAAGGGACTGGGACAGGTATAAGGGGAGGGTCAAACTGAGTAATGCCAGATCTGGAGGTGTAACTCTGGTGGGGGGTGGGGTCAGGGGGATTTACATTAGGGGCAGGGAGGGCAGCAACGGTGTCCTGACCAGGTGCTGATTTTTGAGCAGACTCGATAGATCATTAGGCCTACTCTGCTTGCATCTTAGTATGTTAGCATGTTAATATATTAGTATGTAAAATATATTTTAAATCCCTGGTGTCCAGGCCCCCCCCCCCACCAATAGCTTGTACCAAAGTAAAAAACAGATATCAGTAAAATCTCTGGTGTCTAGTGGACCCTCCACATCCTCACCCCATCCAGGCCCCTATCTCCCACCACCCGAGCCCAAGTGGGCGACTAGCACAGCCACCACTCTTCACCATGGTTGGCCACTCAACTGACCTAGAATGAATAAGCTTGTACTTGTACAAGTATGCATTCATTCATTCCAGGTCAGTAGGATGGCCAGCCATGGTGGAGAATAGTGGGATGTGCTGTCCCACTCGGGGGCTCGGGGTGGAGGGGTAGTTGGGTGGTGGGACATCACTACTTGTTGAGGTGGGAGATCCACTAGTCACCAGGGATTTAATTGCAAATTTTATTTATATTTTTACATTGTTGCCAGTGATCAGTGGGGGCATTAAATACCATGGATTTAAATAAATACAATTTTTACACTGCTGGCTGGTGATCAGCATGGGGACCACTAGATATCAGGGATTTAAAATATATTTTTTTACATTGATGCCAGTGATTGGCGGGGGGGGGGGGTACCACTAGACACCAGGGATTTAATATATACTATTTTACACTGGGGTTGGCAATCAGCATGGGGGACCACTAGACACCAGGGATTTGGGGAATTTGGAATTTTTTTTATTTCTTGCTTTGACAAAAGCAAGGTGAAGTTGGAAAGGGTGAGTTGTCATTTACTGAGACAACTTCTCGAATTGATGCATGGAGTCAAATTTGGTGACTTTGTGGATAATTCGCAGGCGATGCAAAACTTTGTTGCATCTCTATTGATAACATACTATGGTCTATAATGAATATATTGTATAATCTATTCTCATTTTAATGCTCAATACTGAAAAGGACGATAGATATAATAACAAAACCGTACAACAGTGAAAGTAGAGGTTCTCATACAGCTGTGATCTTGCAAGGAACACTTCGATCAACAATTTCTAATTTCCTCCAGTGTACAGAAAGATAGAGCTGCACTATCTGGAAAAGAACACAAAACAAATTGAGCTTCATTATGTATAAAATGTATAAAAGCAATACCCCTCAAACCACTTTGATAAATCAAATAATAATGGTAACAGTTAGTAGATAATAATTCTACACAGGGATTGTGCTATAAAAATAAATAATTCATAAGGAAAATTTGATTAAATTATAATGGACCCTGATATGTTGAACACAAAACAAGCAGAGATCCCTAGTAGAGAAAAGTCTCCTGGTAAATTTATAGAAAGTTACTAAACAAAGGAATTAAACAAAATGACAGTCATGGGACATGAAGTTGTAGCTTGTCTACCAGGTACAGTTTGATTTCCCACTGATCATTTAATCTAACTGGTTTAACATGCTTTAGTGTGGATATCCAAAAGCTTTCGTTTTAAGGATGACATTTATTCTGTTACTACTTTTCTTTAAAATGGGAACATGTTCTAAGTCAATAAATCTGAGTGCATCAGCATTAGAATTATGGCATGAAGTAAAATGTACCCTTCCTGGGGTGTCTTGTCTGCCATTCTCAATTGACCTGACATGCTTTTGTATCCTCTGCTTTAAGGTTCTAGTGGTTCGCCGCACGTAGGTCATCTTACAGGGGCACCACAAAACATATACCACAAAGGGAGTATCACAGATGATCCACTGGCATATCTTATCTATGGTGTCGCTGTGTACAGGATGTTGAAATGATCTCCCTTGGAGTAGCCAATGTGCATATGTTACAATGCTGGCAATTGATTAAGCCTGCAGTTTGACTTGGAAACCAAGTACCTATATCAGTATCTGTCTCTGTGTGCAGTCTGCTATGCACTAACCTGTCTCTGCTGAAAGACACTCTTGATTTCCTTGTAATTGATTTATTCACAATTCTGTCACTCATCAAAATGGACTAGTTCTTGTGTATCACATTCCCCACCCTCCCTTCCAGACTATTGAATTCTGTACCAAAAATTACAGGAGTGTTCTCCAATATCAATTTCTCCCTACTGGTGTTCCTCTCAAGTAGATTGTTTCTATTGTATGATAGAGCTTTTTGCTTGGAATGTTTGAGAAGTTCTTTGTATTATTCCATGGACAAGAATCTAATTTCAAGTTCCAATGCCTGAGTCGGGATGTCCTCCATTCTGCTACAGTTCCTATGTAACCGCAGCATTTACCTGTAAGGGTCTGGGGGCTGGATATTCAGAAATGCACCAAACGCCGGTGCAATGCTGGTGCATGCAAGTGAGATGCACCATGGCACACTAGGAGCCATATTCAGAGGTTGCGCCAGCCTAAATGACCAACTGCAAGTCGGCTGAATATGACAAAGATGCACCATGGCACAACCAGAGATGCACCAGCACAACCATGGATGCGTGGAGCAAACCAAAGCAAACACTCATGAAGCATGGAAATAGCTACCACAGGAATACAGAGACAAGGACCCAGAGGGTGAAGGAAGCATGTCTCCCCCCCCAGCAGGGCATACCCATGAACACAGAAGAACGGATCCAGAGAGTAAACAAGGCACCAGGAGAGGTTCCACAGACAACCAAAGGCCACCTCCCCAGAACATACACCTGCCCAAGGCCTGCAACACCATCCATGCCAATGACAGTGACATGCAACAGACACCCACCAACTATGGCCTTGGCACGTGGAGGGCACAGTGCCAGGGTTAAGGCGGATGCAAGGGTCCACTGACCAGGGAAGGGTGAGGCGCAGGCCATCCACCCTGTCATGGGTCCATGTAGGACAGACACAGCTAGTGCACACACAACCTGCACTGCAGGGAAGGAACCCCTACCAGTAGCACAGGCCTGCATGCCAGTTTGTCGCCAGCCACAACATGTGTTGCCAGGCACACGCACCAGGGATTCTGCATGCACAGCAATGGTGGCCCAACCAGCCACAGGGACATCGGGAAACAACCCTAAAACTGCACAGGAGCACACTCATGGGCAGCACAACAGTATGCTGTCCCAGTCCCTACATGGCTGCACTGTACAGTACCCAGCACGGGCCGTGAACAACACCACATATGTCCCCATGCCAACAGCACCACCAGGGCAGGACAACCCAGGTGCAAGGCACAGGCAGGCAACGCATCCATGGGCATGTGCATGCACCAGTGCACAATGAGAGCCATGTGATGACAGATGGAACAGGCCATGGGAATACAATTGCCCTGAGCATAGATGACCCCAACCCCCTGGCCACCCAACCACAGCACAGAGCAACACACCACCAACACAGTGACACACCAAGCACAGCCAACCCACAGGCAGACACAGCAGGGCCATGGACAACAGTGCTGACCACAGCTGGACCATATGTACCCACTGCCCACGAAGTGACATGCCCCTGGGTGCACCACAGGCACATAGCTGCAGCATGACTCTACACGCCACCTGCAAATCAGACACTGACACAGGCCTATAGTGAACAAAAGGCTTTATAAAACATGAACAATGCAAACAGCAATAAACAGGATCGGGGAGAAGGGGATAGGGACAGGGAGCAGGGGCTATACAGGTGGTTATGGAACAGCAGGGAAAGAGGTCTTCAGAAGGGATGGGGGCTATGTACAGCAAGAAGTGGAAATGTCCATTATCGGGGGCCCCTGACTGACCACCTCAGCTGCTGGATTGCTCTCTTCAATGCTGCCATCTCCTGCATGTGTCGCTGCTGCAGGGCAAGGAGCCTCCTCTGGAGTCCAAGGACCTGTCCAATGTTCTGGACATGTGGGTGTGCTGCCCCCCCAGCTACCATCCTGCAACCACCTAGGGGAAGGGACAGGACAGCCAATCAGTGCAAAGCCACACAAACACAATCCTACCCATGGTGTGCCATGGACCATGGAGGCAAACACCACTAGGTGACCATAGACAGCCCACGCATGGGGGCCACACCAGTCAGCCACACAGTACACCACAATAGTGCAGCCTGCCAGATGGTGTCTTGCAATGCACCCATGTGCACATGCCCATGGCCACATGGCACAGAGCACCAGCACCATGGCAGCACACAATGTGGGGGCTGTATGCACCACCCCCCACCAGGCAGTGCAACACCACCACTCTATGTGCAACAGTGGCACAGACAATGGTAGTTGTGCCATCACAGCCCTCTAGACAAGGGGCCACAGACACTGTGGCCTGACTATGACAAATAGCACTCACACTGTGACAGGTACCAGCAATGTAGACATACCAACCAGCCATGCAGCACCCTGCCGGTGCTGCCTGCTGTGGGCTACCTTGGCCCTGCACCCCTGCACCACTGCCTTGGATCCCTGGCCTACTTGCGGTCCTTGGGTCCTGTGGATATAAATGTGAGAATGGACATGAGTACACAGGCAAGCATGGCACTCTCCCCATCAGACAGTCAGCATGTAGCAAGGCATGACCCTGACCATCCTGTGGCCCACCCTGCCTGCATAACTGCGACACATGCAGCAGCCATGTATGGCATCCAGCAGCCAGTAGCCAGCAGGATGGTGCGCCTTCCCCAGCAGACCATGTACCGCATACCAACAACCATCACAGGGGTGCATAGGGGCATGCATGGCTATTGCTATCTACAGGAGGGACAGGGAGGGTAAAAGAGGAGGAGGAGGAGTAGCTCTTTACATAAGGGAAGGAATCAAAGTAACAGAACAAAAGAGAAAACAGGGAGGAGAAGAAGCACTGTGGGTAAATTTGGAGACCGGCAATGGCACCACAATCCGCACAGGGGTTGTATACAGACCCCCTTCTCAGGGGAGGAAATGGACAAGGAAATGATAGAAAGTATACTTAGTATGGCAAAAAAAGGGGAGATATTGCTGATGGGTGATCTGAATATGCCAGATGTTAACTGGAATGCAGTTGCCACAGCCACTTCAAAGAGTGGGGTTATTCTAGATGCCCTACACGGGGCATGCCTTAGACAACTAGTATTGGAGCCCACTCGAGAGGGAGCAATCTTAGACCTGGTTCTCTCAAATGGAGATGAAGAGAGGATCACAGATTGTAGAAGTGGGTAGCCATCTGGGAACTAGCGACCATCGAACAGTATGGTTCACACTAAACACAGCAATAGAGTCAAGCCATACAAAGGCAAAGGTACTGGACTTTAGGAGGGCTGACTTTGCCAAAATGGGTAAGTGCCTAAGGAATGCACTAGCACATGGGCAGGAAGGAGGGGTGGAAGAACAATGGGGAATAATAAAACCTGCCATCACAGAGGCAACAAGCCTTTGTGTGAAGCAATAAACAAAACTAAACGATGTAAGAAACCACTATGGTTCTCAAAGGAAGTGGCAGTGAAGGTTCAAGAGAAAAGAAAGCTTCAGGAAGTACAAGGAATCGAGAAAGAGCAGGACAGAGAACTGTATCAGTTAAAGCAAAAGGAAGCTGAAGGCAGTCAGAACAGCAAAGGCCCAAACCGAGGAAAAGATAGCCAACTCAGTTAAGAAGGGGATAAAACCTTTATAGGTACATCAGGGAGCGAAGGAAGACCAAGGGAGGGATAGTGAGGCTTAATAAGGGGAGGGTGGGCAGAGGGAGACTGTGAAAGGCAGAGATACTAAACAAATATTTTTGCTCAGTATTTACAAAGGAAGAGGGGGGGTACCTAGAACAAACAGTAGAAACATACGTTGATACCAGCCCATTTACAGAAGAAAGGGTTCTGAAAGAACTTTTAAAACTGAAGGTGGACAAAGCAATGGGGCCTGATGGGATTCATCCCAGAATTCTAAAAGAACTAAGGGTAGAATTAGTGTTACCACTGACTACCCTGTTTAACAAATCATGGGAGGATGGGGTGGTACCCAAGGACTGGAGGAGGGCAGATGTGATTCCCCTTCACAAAAGTGGGAGCAAGGCAGAAGCAGGAAACTACAGACCTGTTAGTTTAACCTCAGTGGTAGGGAAAATGATGGAATCACTTCTGAAGGAAAGAATTGTCAAGTATCTAGAGGCCAGAGGGGCAGGACCCAAGGCAGCATGGATTCACAGCAGGAAGGTCATGCCAGACAAATCTGATAGATTTCTTTGACTGGGTGACCAAAGTAGTAGATCAGGAGGGCTGTGGACATGGCCTACCTAGACTTTAGCAAGGCATTTGACACAGTCCCACACAAAAGATTAATATACAAGTTAGCTAGCCTGTGAGTGGGTCCCAAGATGACAGCCTGGGTAAAAAATTGGCTGGAAAATAGGACACAGAGAGTAATAGTAAATGGAGTCCACTCTGATGAAAGGGGGGTTACTAGTGGGGTACCGCAGGGTTCAGTATTAGGACCAGTCTTCTTCAATGTCTTTATAAGCGACATTGCAGAGGGACTGGAAGGAAAAGTATGTCTCTTTGCAGATGACACAAAGATCTGCAACAGAGTTGATGCACAAGGTGGGTGGAAAGGATGAAAAGGGACTTGGCAAGGTTAGAAGAATGGTCAAATGTATGGCAGCTTAGATTCAATGCTAAGAAGTGTAAGGTAATGCACCTGGAAACAAAAACCCAGGGGAAGAGTACACAATGGGGGGTGAGATACTAACAACAACAAAAATGGAAAGGGACCTGGGGGTAGTCATATCAGATGACCTAAAGGTGGGCAAGCAATGTGAGAGGGCAGCAATGAGGGCTGGGGGGATATTGGGATGCATAGGGAGAGGCATCACCAGTAGAAAACAGGAAGTTATTATCCCTCTGTACAGACAGCTGGTCAGACCTCATCTGGAGTACTGCGTGCAGTTCTGGAGACCCAGTCTTCTCAAAGACATAGACAGGATGGAAGCTGTCCAGAGGAGGGCAACTAAAATGGTGCAGGGTCTGCACCGGGAGACATATGAAGAGAGACTAAAGAAGCTTAATATGTATAGCCTCGAGGAAAGGAGGGAGAGGGGGGACATGATAGAAACTTTCAAGTACCTCAAGGGAATCAACAAAGTCCAAGAGGGTAGCATCTTTCAAAAAAAGAGGTGTGCAAGAACAAGGGGGCACAATTTGAAGATAGAGGGGGCGGCTCAGAGGTAATTTAGGAAGTATTATTTCACAGAGGGTTGTGGATGCATGGAACGGCCTTCCGGAGGAGGTCATGGAGTCAAAAACAGTGGTGGAATTCAAGCATGCATGGGACAGTCATAAGGCAATTCTAGGGGATGGGGGTAGGAAAAAGTAGGCTGCTGGTTAACTAGGATCTGCAGCTTATCCAGTAGGCAGGGAAATGGGCAGACTGGGTGGGCCAAGCGGTCCTTATCTGCCATCAAATTCTGTGTTTCTATGTTTCTATGTATTGCTGACACCTACTTGGCTGTGGCACCGCACTGCACTGGATGTGCACCTGCATCTTGCAAAGCCATTCCAGATCCCTGCACCTTAGGTCCCCATACCTGTGGCTGCATTGCTCAGCACTGCACACCACTCCAGTGCATCTATCCATGGCCAAGGCCACCTGTGCCCAAAAACATCACCCCAGGCCTGCTGCAGTGGTACAGTGCCAAACAGCTGGCCCTCAAAAGGCATCACCACAGCTACAAGGTTGTCTGTCTCAACCTCTGACCAGTTGAAGGCCCTCCTAGTCCATGCCAGTGCCATGTCCTCCATCAGGTCTGAATGGCAGCCTGGCTGGCAGTGCGATCATGCATGTGGGTGCAGCATGTGTGGACTGTATTATAGGGAACTTAATGCAGCAATCGCACAATGCGGTGATGCAAGTTGCGATGGCATTGCACATGCATGGACATGCACAGTACGCACATGGCCACCGGGGGCACGGGGTCAGGGGTTGTGACCCCACGTGCATGTGTGCGACATGCGCAGTGGACCATGCCGATACAATGGCACATGTGCATCATATGGGACTGACAGGGGATGCTATGTGATGCAACATGCAGCACAATAGCTGATGCTCAATAGCACTGCACCACAGCTTTGCTATGCGCATGTAGTGCAGGATGCACAACGGACCCCTGCAATGCCATGCACACAGCAGGACTGCGCACTGTGCATGCATCAGATATACACAACAGGATTGCTCCAGCACAATCTCATTGTGCATGGAGCAAGTTTGTGATATTCAGACACGGTATGCAAATCACCTCATCAGCCAATGCTCAGCTAAGTGGGGTGCATTAGCATCTTATTACCATTGTGCATCTGCTAATTTGCATGCGATGTGCCTGATCATCGCTGTTGGACAGCATAGGCCAAGAACTAGTTTTGCAACCTCAGAAGGCAGGTGTGTGCTGGTGCAGGGCAACAGGGGCCTGCATACACAATGTCATGGGGACTTACATGAGAAATGCTGACAACTACACATAATGCTGCCATTGTCCACAGGTAGCTACATGTCTGGACAGGAGGAAGAGGAGGGCCATGGGCCTGCCCGGAAGAGAAGGCCCAATTTCACAAAGGCTGAGACCAATGTCCTGTATAAGGTCTACCTCCACAGGGAGGAGCTCATGCCACTGGCACACCCCAGGAGAGGTCGGCTGGGTGGGATGTGGTGGTGGACTACATGAACCAGCACTGACACCACCAGTGCAGTGTACAGGAGTAAAAGAAGAAGGCCAGGATGGACAGAAGATGCATAAAGGAGAAGGTGGCAGCCATACGTGTCTCCCACAGTGCCACCGGTGGTGGCCTGTGGACTGTGCCCACCATGAGGGCAACAGAAGAACTGGTGGCACCCACCCTCAGATGCACAGTGTTTGAGGGTGTCCCAGGAAGACGATTCCAGATGGGAGGTAGACCATCCCTGTATGGTGAGTAGACACCCTACCAACATATCCGGTGTGTGTGTGTGTGTGTGTGTGTGTGTGTGTGGCCATGCAGTGGTGCCTGCCACCATGTGGCATGCCACCTGCATGTATCAATGCAGGAATGCACGGCCACAGGGCAGCATGTGGCATCCGATGCAGGCACACAGTTGGGAGGGGGACATGGGTCTGTAGTTCTTGCACTGATGCACTGTTACTTTATTGCAGCACCATCACACCTCCATGTGGAGGAGGGGGCAGGGATGGCCCCAGCCATAGCCAAGATGGATGGTCCATCCACCTTGACTGGTATGCGTGGGCCGGACAGGCTGAGGATGGGCACCGCTGAGCTACTTGATGGATTTGACCTTGTGCCGGATGTCACTCTGGCTGGGTTCATGCACAATGATAGCCTGAGTGCGCTGTGTGCAGAGACCCAGCTGGGGGACATGTCTGGCTCTGATGATGACATCACACTGATACTGGAAAATGCTGGGGATGTGGTGACCTACATGTCCCCGGACATATCACAGAAGGCATCTGGGCACAGTGCAGTGACCACAGCTGCACACCTGCCACCTGTCCATGACTGCATGTTGGTGGGTGGTGCCACCAATGTGCATGGCAGGGGCAGTGGTGACTGCATGGCAGATGGGCATGGCAGTGGCCGGTCATACAGCAGCAGCAGGTCACAGGTAGGATGTAGGGCAGCCTGGCATGGTGTCTGTTGCCGGTGTGTCTGAACAACCTGGACCCAATGTATGGTGCCCTGTGCAGTGTCCACTTGAGCGGGAAGCTGGCCATGATGCCATGACACCCTTTGCAGCCCAGTGCCCCAAACAGGGTGTGCAGGATGCTGATTGCCTGGCTGAGCACACATGGTTCCTGCATGCTTTAGTGGCCAACCAGGCGCTGCTTGCCACGGAGATGTGTGCACTGCGAGTGGAGGTGCAACAGCTGGCAGAGCAGCAGGACAGGGGCATTGCGCAGATTATGGATGGGCTCTGCCAGTCGTGGAAGGCCATGACTGTGTTGATGGGCTGCATGTCTGGTGTCACTGTGGTGGCAATGGACCACATGACCGGTATCATCGTGGAGGGTATGGCATCATTGGCTGCCACTGGGCTTGGCCATGCACAGAGGACATCCAACAGTGCACTATCCATGTGACCCCATCGCAGGTGTCTCTCATGAACCATGCACCCTGACAAAGGATTTCTGACCTGAAGTGGCAGGGCATTGTGGCAGTGGTCAGATATGTATGCACTTTCCACTTTATTGGCTATTTAAGTATTCAATACCTATATGGAGTTGTGCATGTGATGTGCTTTGGAGTGCAGGTTACTTGGATTATCTTGCAGTGCCATGAGGCAGGTGCAGTTCTTGTGAAATCATCCAGTGCAACAAAAAAAAATATATCGTAGGTTAGGGTAGGTATTGGTTTCATTTTCTTGCAAAATTGAAATTCAGTGGGCCTATGCATCCAGAGTAATGTTATGCTTATGCAACTATGATAGCTGTTTGGCTGTTTGCACTCTCTGTTCCAAGTGGAATTACCACCCTGTAGGGGTATCAAAAGTAAGTTGCACTCAAAGAGGGTTTCACGCCTAGAGGTGCTACAGGAAAGATTCCCTTGGCTAATAGTACCGTAGGAAGGAGCCCCCCCAAGGAGAGAGGCATGCTGCTGTAGGAGGAGGGAAGGATGGTGGGGCAAAGACAAAGTGCTTCAGCGGGTGGCTGGGAGAGACTGCTTATATAGCACAGGAAGGAGGTTTGGCTGGTTGCTTCTTGCACTGAACTACAGATAACAGCCTTTCAATTCCATGAGCCTACTCAACAAGAGTAGTGTTATGCTTCTGAAACTTTGATAACTGTTTGGTCATTTGACCTCTCTGTTCTACAGAGAATTATCACCCTGCTTGGTTACCGAAGGCAAGGAGCCCTTAAAGAGGGTTCCACCCCTAGAGATCTCATGGGAAAGATTCTCTTGGCTAAAGGTACCTTATGGAGGAGTCCCAAAAAGAGCACTGAGCAGTAAAGATTGACTACGAGAGTGAGACAGATTAACAGCAATGAGACAGTTTGAAGAAATACAAATACGACGTGTAGATTGTCAGGATTGCACTAATAAAATGGATTACACTGATGGATTACACTGATGACATAAGTGAGCTTCCAAAAGAGAGAGGGATTAGCAAGTAGGCCACCAACCATCTGCATCCAACAGTGGAAACTTATCTATGGAAACAAGGGAATATACTTTTAACAGTCCAGGTGAGCCATAGGTGATCATAGGGAGAATAGCTTTCAAAGGTGATATGGCATCGTCATTGCCAAAGGAACACTCTTGGGATTAAGAGTCCCACTCCATAGATGCTGTAGTTTTAAATTCTGCATCAAGAGGTGAGCTGTATGACTGCACACTAAAGCTCTGCCCAGAGCGAGGACATTATCACTATGGGTGAGACAAGAAGGACCCTGCCCTGAGGTGCACATGCTCAGAATGTGGACTTCATGAGTGCAGAGTGAGACCTTTGGCTTACAGGGCAAGCCCTGAGCCAGAAAAGGTAATGGTCATGGTTGGCATGCCTCTATTTTATGAATGAGAATGTGAATGAACTTCAAAGTGCTAGATAGGCATAGGCCGGCGCCAAGCCAGCAGCTGTAGATTAGATAGCAGGTTAGTGATGAGGAGGCTGGGTGAAGCCAGCAGCCTGGATGTGGTAGGCATCCTCTGGAGATCCAAGACCTAGGTTTCCTTCTCTATAGGCTTGCAATATTTTATTTAGTGACAGCTCGGCTACTGCAATTTGGAGACCCAGTTTCAAGGAATTTTTCAATTCAGAGGAAGGCGCTTACTGTATTCTTCTATGGGAAATGCAGTGATGTGGCTGTGAAGGTAGCTATGCAGCAAGACTCCTGTACAGGAGGCCCCCACCCCAAGGTAGGAGGAGGAGAGCAACAACCACTGGAAGGAACTCAACCGGCCACCATGCAAGAGACCTAAGTTGGTGGTAGACATCTGAGGGGCTTCCCTAAGGATCATCTAAGAATTGAGCAGTGCAGGGATAAGGAGGTCTAGGAGACCAGGTGAACCATAGGTGGTCATAGGGAGAATAGCTTTCAAAGGTGTCATGGTGTAGTTATTGCCAAAGAAGCGCTCATGGGCTTAAGGGCCCACCCTTCGGCAGCTGTAATCTTAAATTCTGCATCAAGAAGTGTGCTGTATGACTGCACACTAAATCTCCACCTGGAGTGAGGACATTACCACTATGGGTGAGACAAGAAGGGCCCTGCCCTGAGGTTTACATGCTCATGATGTGGACTTCATGAGTGCAGAGTGAGACCACTGGCTTACAGGGTAAACCCTGAGCCAGAAACAGAAACGGTAATGATCATGGCTGGCATGCCTCTAATTTATTAATAAGAATGTGAATGAACTTCAAAGTGCTAGATAGGAGGAGACCAGGCAAAGCTAGCTGCTGTAGGTTAGGTAGCAGGTTGTTGATGAGGAGGCCATGCAAAGCCAGCAGCTGTAGATTAGATAGCAGGTTTGTGATGAGGAGGAGGCTGGGTGAAGTCAGCGGCCTGGGTGTGGTAGGCAGCTGCAGTGCAAGCCAGCAGATGGAGGTTTGATAGTATTAGCAGCCAACAGAAAGCAAGCAAACCAGTTCCATTAAGGAAGCCAAATAAATGGTGACATAGAAGTTGGGTGTTTAGGTAGTGAGAGGGTATGATGCCTGAATCAATGAGGTTTCGCATAACTGAATCAATGAGGTTTAGAAGATGATTGCTGTGGTTTCAGCAGGAACAATGAATTGATATGACTGGCATGAATACCTTAAATGCCATTAAGACAGAGTTAGGTATTCCAGTATGGAGCATTTGCAAGGCAGTAATGAAATGTAATAAATAGCATGAAAGCCATGTAGGCTGCAAGGTTAATGTATTTATGCATGGATAACTGAAAAGCCCTGTAGCAAAGGGGCAGGGCAGAATCATATAGCTTACATAAAAGCATGTTCCTGCTACTTGAAGCCACGATGCCTCATCCTGACAACACAGTCCTCCACAGTGGAAATAACAGTGAAATCACAAGCTGAGCACCATGAGATCAAACAGTAAGTGTAATGTTGGTAGGGTAGGAACCCACAAAAATAGAGGAGCGTCAGTTAAGGACAGAGCCATATGATAGCAAGCCCAGAGTAATGTGAACAAGTGGAAGCAAATTAATGACTTAAGGTTCAGAACAGATAAAATCAGAAACATGCTGCTACAATGCCTGCAGCTGTAAGCCATGTTAGTATAGTAATACAGCAACATGAATATACCTGAGCAGTACAAAGATTGAAAGTTGAGAGTAGTAGCTGCCTAATTAATCTAACACTAAACAAATTGAGCAGAGTTGCAGAGAAACAAACACAGCACATCACACAGTGGCAGATACCTAGAGAAGGACGAAGCCAGGACCAGGTGCAAACAAGTAAGGTGGATAAACACAGGAGACAGTAGAGGCAGGGAAGCAGAAGCTTGAGCTGAAGCATACAGATAATAATTGCAGTTGAACTAAGAGTTTGCTAAAATCTGATGCCAGAAAAACACAACCACGGGAATAGCACAATACAAACAAAGGGCAACAGGATGCTAGAAAGAATAGAAAGCCCCCAAAAGAAAGAAAATGCAAAATGAAAAAACACAAACATAGGAGGACAGGAAACAAGCAACACAAAGCAGCATGCAGCAACCTGAGGTAAAGCAAATACTAACCAAAAGCAGGAGAAACATAATGAACAGAAATCCAGCACAATCCAAGCAGAGCCCAAAGCAGAATGGAAGCAAACACTGGGACGGGGGGGGGGGAGCCCAAGCCAGACCCAGAGAAGAAAGCAGAGACAGACAGAGCCTGCAGCTGCAAAGGTAAAGTGCTTCAGAGGGAGGCTGGGAGGGATTGCTTATATAGCTCAGCAAAGAGGCATGGCTGGTTGTTTCACACCATTGAACAGCAGGCAACAGCCTTTCAAAAAAAAAAGTTCAAATGTCACTAGTGTATAGCATCCAACAACTTTTTTTTCCATATAGCTGTTTGCCTGCCCATTGCCACCTAGTCCTGTCATTGGGCCTATCATGGGGTTACTCTGAGGACCATCACATACGGCTATGGGAGTCATAGGCATTTTTTTTCCAATTCTCTCCCCTTAACTGCCCGGGGCCCCAGCAGACATTATTGCTCATTTGCATGGAGGTGCACATGTGCACAGGAACCGCAATGACCCCAATTCCCACCCACCCACCTAACACTAGTCCCCCTCTTGCCTGACCTGCACTATTGAGCCTCCACTTCATGGCAGTCAAGGGCTGGGAAAGCCAACCTCCCCAATCATATGAGGAGAGCTGCCTGATGGATGCTCATTCTTCTCCCAGCCCTCCCCTCCAGCCATCCCACAATGGCCTGAGCTCATTCCCGAACTTGGGTTGCTGGCATGGGAGAGGTGAAGTGCTCTGCCCATCTGCCCTCTATGCCATTGGGCAGGACCAGCATTCAACAACTTAATATTTCTTTTTTTTTGAATAATATTTTTGTAAAAAAAAAATTACTAAGAAAGTAAGAACTAATAAGGGGAGCAGACAGGACAGGTGTACTCTGTCTGAAGGTCATAGTGCCTCACTAATTTTGAGGGGGGGTATAGTTCCATACAGATTTTGAAGTGGGGGTGTCACCCAGTCTCAGACTCCATGTTGCTTATTTATGTGCCTAAACTATTACTAGGTCATAGTGCTGTAAAGATTTTAAAGGGGTTGGGTGTCACATCTCAGACTCTGTGTTGCCCATCTCTGGGCCAGAATAGGTTAAGTGTAGGTTAGGTATTAGTTAAGTAAGTCTGTTGTTCTTGCAAAATCAATAAAATTGAAAAAAAAGTTTCAATATTATTAGTTTACAGCATCCAATAACTTAATAATTCATTTGCTTTTTGAAATATAAATTTTGGAAAAAAAATGTAAAAACAAAATACTAAAAAAGTAAGAACAAACAACAGGAGCAGACAGGACAGGAGGACCCTGTCTTAAGGTCATAGTGCCTCATTAATTTTGATGTGGAGCTTATAATGCCATACAGATTTTGAAGGGGGATGTCACCCATGTCTCAGACTCTGTGTTGCCTATCTCCATGCCTGAACTACTACTTGGTCATAGCGCCATACAGATTTTGAAGTGGGGTGTCATGTCTCAGACTTTGTGTTGCCCATCTCTGAGCCTGAACTACTACTATGTCGTACTGCTGTAGACTCTGTGTCACCCATCTCTGTGCCTGAATTACTACTAGGTCATAGTGCCATACAGATTTTGAAAGGGGAGTGCCACCCACGTCTCAGACTCTGTATTGTCCATCTCTGTGTCTGAACTACTATTGGGTCATAGTGCCGTACAGATTTTGAAGGTGGTGTATTATGTCTCAGACACTGTGTTGCACATCTCTGTGACTGAGAACTACTACTAGGTCATAGTGCCTCATGTATTTTGAGAGGGGGTGTCACATCTCAGACTCTGCATTGACCATCTCTGCATCCAAACTAAACCTACTAATTGAGTAATTAAGTTGGACCCCATAAATGGATTCAGAATCAGTCTGTTACGGAAATGGAACACGTGGCCAACACTAGCAATATGGCTGAAACCGATCCCCGTAAGAATAAAAATATTTCCCAAAAAGAAATTAGGAAAAAAAGGGGAATTCACTGCAGAAGATATAATTAATGCACTTGATAAAAAAGAAACAACACAACCAGAAAAAAAAGAATTTTGGTAAATCCCCTGATCAAAGTAATGCAGCACTGTCAGCATTGCCAGAAAAATCAGATAAAAGTAAAACACAAAAACAGGTAGCCAAAACAGTTAGCTGATCTAAAAAGTCAATGATTAAGGAAAAAGCTCTATCTAGTACCACTAGATATGGCAGACCATGATATGCCATTCATGCATATCATGTTCCTTTATCAGAAAGCAGTGCCTGTGATGAAGATGTTGTAAATGTACAAGAACAAGATCACAATCACAATGTATCACAATTATGCTCTTCCAAAGCTGATAAATCAGAATGTGATATCGATGAGGCAGAGGATGCCACCTGGGTTCCTGAACCCAAAAGGAAAAAAACAAAAACACATACAGCAAGCACCACAAGTAGCCATAGCCAGTAGTGAAAAAAAAAATCAATAGCAATCATAGTAGCTCTTCTGGGGACAGCCACAACATGCATGAATCAGGGTCAGAAACACCAACCACCAAAATTTCTGCAGCTCCTGGCATGATGACAAAATGTTCCACCTCAGTTGTGTGGAGCTATTTTCATAGAAGTCCCAAAGAAGGCAGAGTTCCTGTCCAGGGAGATTGCTGCAGCAAGGAATTGACCAGCTCGACTCTTTCGAACTGTGGACAGGCTGTGCAATCCAGCCTGCCTTCGGGGTCAGAGAGCTTTTCACAATGTATGTGTGATGAGTTTGCTCAATTCTTTGCAGATAAGGTGTCCTCCATCAGATCGGAGATCCGCCTGACTCATTCAAATGAGTATGGCGGTGGTCGATGTGAGGGCACAGGCACCTGGTCTGTCTGGACAGATTTTGACCAGCCAGCAAGCGTGGATATCATGAAGATTGTTCGGAGCTTGCGACTGACTTACTGTAGTTTGGATCCTGGTCCAACCTGCCTCCTTGTGGTGTGTATGGATGTCATTGGACCAAACCTTATGGAGATAGTCTGGTGTTTGCTGATTAAGAGGGTGTTTCCGGATCCCCTGAAGGAAGCTGTTTTGACACCCCTTCTAAAGAAATCTTCCTGCAACCCAGACTGTCTTGCAAACTACAGACTGGTCTCTAACCTGCCCTTTTTGGGTAAGGTTATTGAGATGGTAGTCGCGTTGCAGCTCGAGAACTTTCTTACCACCCACAAAATCTACGATCCTCTCCAGTTTGGTTTCAGGAACAGGCATAGTACCAAGACAGCATTGGTTTGAGTGCTAAATGATCTTCAAATAGTGAAGGATTGGAGAAGTTGTTTGATCTTGGTTCTCCTTGATCTCTCCACAGCATTTGACACCATGGATCATAGGGTGTTGCTAGAACACCTGTGGCTACTCTGTGGACTGTCGGGGACAGTCCTCAGGTGGTTCCATTCTTCCATCCCAGACAGGACTTAGAGGGTGGTGTCAGGAATTTTTTCCTCTGCCCCTTTCCCCCTGCCTTGTAGTGTGCTGCAGGGTTCTGTGCTGTCCCCCATGTTGTTCATGGTGTATATGTTGCTGTTGGGAGACATTATAAGGCGTTATGGTCTGAGTTTTCACTGCTATACAGATGACACTCAGCTTTACCTGTCTTTTGTACCCGAACAGAAAAGTGCAATCTCAGTCTTTTAACAACTGCCTTGCTGAGATTCAGAACTGGATGAGTGCTAACTGGTTGAGACTAAATCTGGATAAGACTGAAGTGTTGGTGGTGGGCCCAGGTCACTGGGTAGAGAGAAGCTGACTCCTGGGCAACCGTCTGGCCTTGTGCTACTGGGTAACCAGTTGAGACCTTCTGAATGGGTAGAAAATCTGGGCGTTGTGCTTGATAATAAACTGACACTAAAATTACAGGTGTCAGCAGTTGTCAAGTCCTCATTTTATCATCTAAGGAACATTGCCTGGATAAAGCACCTTGTTCCGCCCAAGGACCTTCCTATGTTGGTTCACGCCTTTGTGTCCTTGCATCTTGATTACTGCAATGCTCTGTACCCAGGGTTACTGGAGGTGGATCTCCGTCACCTGCAGCTGGTCTAGAACACTGCAGCCAGGTTGTTGACAGGGTTGTCAAGAACTAGCCATGTCACTCCTGTGTTGCGCAAACTGCACTGGCTGCCGGTAAGGTGGAGGATCACCTTAAAGGTCACATTACTGACCTATAAGACCATACACGGACAGGGATCAGGTTACTTGCAACACCTCCTTTGGCCTTACTGCCCCCTCCACCCACTCCACTCTGTAGTCAAGGGATTGCTAGAGGTTTCCAGGGTCCATCTTTGGACATCAGGTGCCAGGGCTTTTTCTTTTGTAGCCTCGACACTGGGAAACTCTCTACCTCATCAGATTAAAGAGTGCCTGTCCATCAGACTTTTAAATCCTCATTAAAAACACATTTATTTGGTCTGGCATTTTAGGATAATGTCTAGTTTATTATTTTTACATTTTATCTTATGTTTTATTTGATCAAATGTATGTTTTATACTGTATATGCACGTTTGTTTTTTGAAAAGCGCTTTAGAAATAAAGTTGATTTGATTTGAAAAATGAATGTGTTGCTGCCTGCACCATTTGTCATTGGAAGTTAGCAGGGGAAAGTAAGAGGCCAGTTTGGGACAGCATCACTAAAAAGGCATTTGCAAAGAACACATCCAGCTATTCGGCTGGGCAGCAGTCCTGAGCAAGGGAAAAATATATGTGATGAAAATAATTCTACGGACAATTGTGATGGTGAAGACACTGAGAGGCAGGGAAGAAAAAAAAAACTTGTTGGACTTAACTACCAAAATTATTTGGACAAGCTACAGCTTCACCACTTCAATCCCATGATTTTTGCACCCCTTCATGAACTAAACAGCAGTCTATTACTGCTTGAACAAAAACAAATGCCTACAGTAGATCACATCAAATAACATTAAAAATGATTCAGTTAATATATGAATTTATTGCCAAGGAGCTACAAACATTTTCTGTGGTGGAGAATGAAGGTTTCAGAGCCCTTTTAAAATATTTTTCTTCATGTTACAACATACCAAGCTGTAAATATCTGCAACTGTGGCTTTTCCCAAAATGTACAAATACATGAAACTAAAATAAAATTGGCTCTTAAAAACAGTGAATGTGATGCTGTGCACCTGACCACAGACATGTGGATGAGTTCTCAAACAACTGATTATATGTGCAACACAGCACATTGGGTATCACCATAATCCTCAAACACCACCACAAGTAGCACCGTATAGGCAGGAAAACAAGAATGGCAGCTCTTTGCATTAGCATGTTTGGTAAGCATCACACAGCTGACAATATTTTGGAAGAGTTGCATGACAAAAATTCTGAGTGATTAGAGGCCCTGGACTCAATACTGAGTTTCTGGTTTCTGACAATGGCATCAATGTTGTTAGCACATTGAAATGTGGTGGCTCTACTCACATTCTGTGCTTTGCACACTCATTTAATCTTTTAGTAAGAGCTTTCCTTTCCATTGACAACAGTACAGTAACATTAGTGGGAGCTGCAAAGAAAATCTCTGGCCATTTTAGTCACTCTGTAAAATCAGGTGATATCTTGGCTGACATTCAGAAAAAAAAAGTCTTGCCAATACAGCAACTAAAACAAGATGTTCTGACAAGATGGAACTTATCATTTGAATGTGTGAGAGACTTCTTGTGCAAAAGAAGGCAGTCCATGAATATACCATAGAGCACAACGTAGCAGATGGTGTTGTGCTGAATTCATTCCGGTGGTGCCTCATGGAAATTCTTACATTGCTCTTAGCTCCCTTTGAGGAAGCAGCTCAACTGAGTAGCAAAGAGAATGCTACTCTAAACCAGGTTATTCCCATAATAAATTTCTTGAACAAGGAATTCAGGAGGCTGCATAAAGGTTTTGAACAAAAAGGAGACAAATCTGGTGTACCGTCATGGACAGACTAATACAGCAGTTCCAAAATTGTCAAAGACTTAACAATATCACAACAGACAAAAAAAATGTTCTTCTTTTGAATCATCGGGATGCTTGGTTTAAGTTGCAACAGCTGCCACTTTCAGAGCTCAGTGACTCTTATCTTGAATACAAAAACATGCTGATTTCAGCAATTGCAGAGGAAAAGGAACTGTATTTAGCAATACAAGTGACTCCTGTGATGTGGATGCTGCACTTGATGATGCAACATGTATTGGTGGTGACTACAATAATTTCCTGATACTACCACCATGTACTCTTTCATCAGCACTGGGTAGTCCTGCACAAACTCTTCTTTCACGACCCTTAAAAAAGCCATGTCATTCTGAAAAGCACACAGATGATTCACACTTTTTGTGCAAGACTCAAGGAGAGTGATAATTCTGATGTGTATGTCATGGAGTCGCCTTCTTTGTCTGATATAGTGGATACCTACACTATTTACAAGAACCACTCAGTATTACTGATGACCCTATTGAGTACTGGCTGGAAAAGAAAGACATGTGCACTGCCTGCGCTTGCTATACAGCTTGTAAGCTGCCCTCCCACTAGTGTTTACTGTGAGTGTATATTTAGCGCAGCTGGAAATGTTGTGTCTGACAGCTGCACAAGGCTTACTTCTGAAAATGTACAATGCCTTACTTTCCTAAAAAGTCAATATCAACAAATCTCTTACCAGTTCAGTGAAGAGTGGCAGGAACATAACAGCGATGATGACGAACAGCTGCAGCAGGTGCCTCCTAATAAGTGTGCTTCCTTGGTGGTATTTGAAGATGATGCTGATGACATTTAAGGTAATGATTTATTTCTCTGAATTCAGAGAACAAAGGTCAGCAATCATAACAGAAATCTCAAGTAAAAAAAATTCTTCATGTGAGGTCATATTGTATATTACATTTATTGCTGTATGTGTTTTTCACATTCAATTTGGGAACTCAGGTGGAGTTTAATTTGTTTATTCGGCAAGTTAAAAATACAAACAGGCAATGAATTGCTGGATGTCTGTGGTGGAGGGTGGGACCAAGGGGGGAACACAAAGGAAAAAACCTCTGTGGCTACCATAAGTGCCAGCCCTTGTGGTTCTCAGGTCCCACACCATGTGGATCCCCACTAGCTTGATGACAGGGGGAGCAGTGATGGGGCTGGAAACTGGCAGGTGGATCTCATGGCAGGAGTAGATGGTGGTCAGGGCCAAATAGCTCTGTAAATAAAAATAAAAAAATAAAAAAAATACACACAAGAAAGTATTTCTACAAAAGTAAACTGCTCACAGCCACTATGAGTGCCAGCCCCCATGGTCCACAGGTACCACACTGTGTGGATGCCTGCCAGCCTAATGACAGCAGGAGTGATGACAGGACCTGGGACTCACAAGTGGGCCTCAGGGAAGGAAACAACTCCTGATGGGGGACTCCATTGTTAGGAAGATAGAACTAGGGTAGGAAGGGGAGAGGGAGGTAAGGTGCCTGCCTGGCACCATGGCTTGGAGGGATAGGGAGAAATCCTCAGGATCACAGGAGCAGCTGCACAGGGGAGGGAGCTGGATGTCATTGTCCACCTAGGGACAAATGACCTGGCTAAGAAAGGGATCAGAGCAGTGCAAGAAGCATTTGTGGAGATGGGGAGGGGCCTTAGACAAATAGCACACATGGTAACCTTCTCGGAGGTGCTGCCTGTCTATGGCACAGATGAGGCTAGGGTACTCCACACCATGGGATTCAATCAGTGGTTGAAAAACTGGTGCAGAGCTCAGGGATTTGGCCTCACTGGGGACTGGGGGTCCACCTGGATGGATGCAGGCCTCTACTGGCGTGATGGTCTGCATCTGTCCAGGAGGGGAACCAGGATCCTAGGTGATAGGTTTAAATATTTCTTTGGCAAACATTTAAACTAGCCAAGGGGGGAGGCACTGGAAAGGAGTAGGGAAATCCTAGCCCCCCCAAAAATCAGGGTACTAAGTGAGGTAGACACCAACATAGAGATGTCAATAGGGAGAAACACAGGGGTAAATGGAGAAAGTGACAAACGCAATAAGGACAGGGATGGGGCAAAAAGGGGTAAGGCCATCAAGAAATGGAGGGTAATGAGTAACAAAACCAGTAGTCTGGGCAGCAAGCTCCCTGAACTGGTGGCCTTGATGGAAGAGGAATGCCTGGATATTGTAGCAGTCACAGAAACATGGTACACAGAGAACCATGACTGGGATGTTAACAAACCAGGGTATACAACCTACAGGAGAGACAGGGAGGGCAGAAGGGGGGGAAGTAGCTCTCTATGTAAGGGAAGGGATAAAAGCAACTGAACAAAAGAGTAAACAAGGAGGAGAGGAGGCACTGTGGGTCACCTTAGAGACTGGAAATGGCACTACAGTCTGCACAGGGGTGATACAGACCCCCATGTCAGGGGGAGGAAATGGGCAAGGATATGATAGAAGGCATACTTAGGATGGCAGAGAAAGGGGAGATACTGTTGATGGGGGACCTTAATATGCCAGATGTTAACTGGAGCACCTTTGCTGCAGCCACATCCAAAAGCAGGGCCATTCTTGATGCCCTTCAGGTGGCATGCCTCAGACAGCTAGTTTTGGAACCTACTTGTGAGGGAGCAATCTTAGACCTCGAACTCTCAAATGGGGACAGTGAGAGGATCTCAGTTCTAGAAGTGGGTAGCCATTTAGGAACAAGTGACCACCAAACAGTGTGGTTCACGATAGACTCAGCTACAGAGTCAAGTCATACAAAAGTGAGGATCTGGACTTCAGGAGGGCTGACTTTGGCAAGATGGGAGAGTGCCTTAGAAAAGCACTAGCAAACAGGCTAGAAGGAGGGGAGGAGCAACAATGGGGAAATATCAAAACTGCCATCACAGAGGCAACAAGCCTTTGTATGAAGCAAATAAACAAATCAAAATGAAAGAAAAAGCCACTAAGGTTCTCAAAAGAAGTGGCGGTGAAGGTTAGGGAGACAAAGATAGCATTTAGGAAGTACAAGGAAACACAAAAGGAGCAGGACAGAGAATTGTACCAGTTAAGGCAGAAGGAAGCAGGGAGGGTAGTCAGAATAGCAAAGGCACAAACTGAGGAAAAGATAGCCAACTCGGTTAAGAAGGGGGATAAAACCTTTTATAGGCATATCGGGGAGCAGTGAGGCTGAATAGAATGGATGGTGGGTGGGCAGAGAGCGACGGTGAAAAAGCAGGGATACTGAATGAATACTTCTGTTCAGTATTCACAAAAGAGGAAGTGGGGGAGGTGCCTAATCCAATTAACAGAAGCACTCTGGAGAGGGGGGTCGATCCCAGTCCTTTCACAGAAGAAAGGGTTCTGAAAGAACTCCTAAAACTGAAGGTGGATAAAGCAATGGGGCCAGATGGAATTCACCCCAGAATTCTAAAAAATTAAGCAGAGAACTAGTGACACCACTGACTACCCTTTATAACAAATCATGGGAGGATGGTGTGGTACTTGAGGACTGGAAGAAGGCTGATGTGATTCCCCTCACAAAAGTGGAAGCAAGACAGAGGCAGGAAACCACAGACCTGTCAGTTTGACCTCTGTGGTAGGAAAGTGATGGAATCACTTCTGAAGGAAAGAATTGTTGGTACCTAGAGGTCTGAAGGGCACAGGACCCAAGGCAGCATGGGTTCACAGCAGGAAGGTCATGTCAGACGAATCTAATTGATTTCTTTGACTGGGTGACCAAAGTAGTAGACCAGGGAGGGGCTGTGGACATGGCCTACCTAGACTTTAGCAAGGCTTTTGACACTGTCCCACACAAAACATTAGTAGTCAAATTAACCAGCCTTGGAGTGGGTCCCAGGGTGGTAGCCTGGGCAAAACATTGGCTGAACAACAGGACATAGAAGGTAATTGTAGAAAGAGGGGTTACTAGTGGGGTACCACAGGGTTCAGTACTGGGTCCAGTCTTTTTTAATGTCTTAATAAGTGACATTGCAGAGGGACTGGAAGGAAAAGTATGCCTCTTTGCAGATGACACAAATATCTGTAACAGAGTTGATACACAAGGAGGCGTGGAAAGGATGAGAAGGGACTTGGCAAGGTTGAAGGAATGGTTACAAGTATGGCAGCTTGGATTCAATGCAAAGAAGTGCAAAGTAATGTACCTGGGAAAACAAAAACCCAGGAGAAGATTACACAATGGGGGGGGGGACGTAGTATCAACAACAAAAATGGAAAGGGACCTGGGGGTAATCATATCAGATGACCTTAAGGTTGGCAAGCAATGTGAGAAGGCAGAAGGGAGGGCTGGGGGGATGCTGGGATGTATAGGGAGAGGCATCACCAGCAGAAAACAGGAAGTTGTTATCCCCCTGTACAGACAGTTGGTGAGACCCCATCTGGAGTACTGCATCCAGTTCTGGAGACCCCATCTCCGCCAGGACATAGACAGGATGGAGGCAGTTCAGAGGACAGCTACTAAAATGGTGCAGGGTCTGCAAGAGAAGCTATATGAGGAGAGGCTAAAGGAACTTAATATGTATACCCTTGAGAAAAGGAGGGAGAGGGGGGACATGATCGAAACATTTAAGTACCTTAGTGGAATCAACAAAGTCCAAGAGGGTAGCATCTTTCAGAAAAAAAGATGCGCAAGAACAAGGGGACACAATTTGAAGATAGAGGGGGGACGGCTCAGGGGCAATATGAGGAAGTATTTTTTAACAGAGAGGGTGGTGGACTCATGGAACAGTCTTCCTGCACAGGTTGTGGGGTCTAAAACTGTGGGAGAATTCAAGAATGCATGGGACAGACATAAGGCAATTTTTGTGCGGGGTAGGAAGAAATAGGCTGATGGTTTAATAGGATCTGCAGCTTATTCTCTAGGTAGAGAAATGGGAAGACTAGGTGGGCCAAGCGGTCCTTATCTGCGTCAAAGTCTATGTTTCAGTGTTTCTATGTAGATTGTGGTCAGGGCCAAACAGCTCTATTAAAAAAAACAACAAAAAAAAGTATTTACACCATAGTTGACTGCATACGGCCATCATGAGTGCTGGCCCCTGTAGTCCTCAGGTCCCGCACCATGCTGATCTCTACTGGCTTGATGGGGTAGCAGCAGGGCTGGGGACAGGTAGGTGGGCCTTATGGCTGGAGTAGGTGGCTGTCAGTTCCAAACAGCTCTATACAAAATATATATATATATATATACCACAGCTGACTGCAATTATTGGGCGCTATGCACTAACAGGTGGGAAAAATGCACCGAAGGTGCATATCTCACCCACGGAGTGCCACACCCATGAATGGATGCATGGTGACTGTTGTCACGGCCACTGGCCACTGCACAGCTCCCATCCGCAGCCCTGCCCACAAGTGCGCTGGTACATGGAGAACTGTTCCATGGACTGGATGTGCATCCAATGAGATGCCTGGACCAGTCTATTAATGGATCCCTTGCACCCGTGGAACACTGAGGAAGGAAGATGGCATGCTGTGCACCACCAACACAGGGGCAGGTGGGTGCTCGGCTTGCTGCCCCAGCCCTCCGTGTAGTCCCCATGTGGCATGTGGGGGGTCAGCCGTACCCTGATAGCTTCACCGCATCTGGTGGTGGCATCCTGGGGGGGCACATATCACTTATGGCTGGGTATTACACAGTGTAGTGTGTGCCCTCCATGCCCAGCACTCCACACCTTTATGAATGGCACAGAGTGTGAACACACCCCTGACACTCCCCCAGTCTGCCCAAGGCACATTGCTAACTGCATGGCCAGGGAATCTGGCATGTAATTGACATGCGTCCCATCTGTGAATGCCACGCTGGACCTGTGGGACCCTGCTCTGCAGCATTCAGATGTAGTGATGCCAATGTGCCCAGTTTCCCCTGGCTCATTGGCATCGTGCATTGGGCCCATTAGTTGTGGAAGCTTTTAGGATATATCCAAAAACTGCAATGCCAGGTTGGAGTGGCAAGGTCAACCAAAAAGTAAGTTACAAAGCACAAGTGGTAAAATAATTGACTAATGAGACAGGAGTGTGTGGGATGGTTTGGGGCCCATGATGCTTGCTATAGCATCAAGTAGGCAAGCAAAATAATTACAAATAAAAAAAATAACGTCTCAAATCAAAAGGGCAGGAGGGATGGCTGGGGCTCCATCACATATCCTGCTCATGCTGCCGGTCTCATATCAGAAAGCATGCCAGGCTCAGTGAAGGTCCGCACTCTGCTGTTGACTGTCTGCTGCTGAATTTGTTTTTTTCTCTCTCTCTCTCTCTCTCTCTCACACATTTGACACACTGCCTCCTTTTGCTGCAAAGCCCAAATGAGCTGCATACACTAGGCAGGATTCAAAAACATTTTGGGGACTAAGTTCCACACCACAACTCCAGTTGTGGACAGAAATCTCTGCAGCTGCAGAGTTTGCTATTCATATCTGCAGCAGCTGCGGAAGATGTTATTGCTGGTCTGACTGGCCATAACCAAGGCCCCTAGAATTCTGTGGATGCAAATTTTGCACAGAACTTGCAACCTACCACAGAACTTCTGCAGTGCTGTGGAATTCACTGTGCTTGGTGATTCTTTATTAATACTTCCATTTTTTTTTTATTGGAGGTTCAGAAATACCTTTGAATCAGAGACTCCTTTACAAAGGTTCCATGTCACATAATTTACATACAGAGACATACAGGTTACAAAGCAGTACATCAGTACATAGTCAAGTAGTTACAGGATCAATTGTGAGGCTAACAGTGAAAAAACTACGTAAAAGTTAGTGCAAGCACACAATACATTTATCCATAGAACCTGGTTCCCTTCCCCTCTTTTTATATCCAAAACCTCTGTATGCTCAGAATGTGATGTTATTAATACTATAACATCATACATTAGCTATTGAAATGGCTACATTCTGCCACAGAAATGAATAGTCACTTATCTACCACAGTTCCCACTGCTAGAGGTGATGGCACAGCACATCAGGCACAGTGATATTTGCTCAACCTGCACTACAGCCTAATACAATTTTCAGTCTTATGTTATTACACTAGGGCCAACTTAAACACAACCATGACAATATCATAGACCTGTTAAGTCCAGACCTTACTTTGTACAAACTTATTTTTGCCTTTAAGGTATAGAGATGTCATCTGAAATGAACAACTGGTAAAACAAATTAACCTGTCATTTTTAAGAAAAATAAAGTACAGTAAGTATGCCCAGAAAAGTGGATGTGTAGACATGTTGAAAGAATAGACCTGTTAAATAAATAATTGCTCTGTGCACATTTTTTCCAGTTATTGATTACATATTGTCATTTGTTGATAGAATCACCTAAAAGTTATGGAGCAATGTTTTGTGTAGGGCTAGCTGTTGGGCCAGAGCATAGCATGTTGTGTTCCCTTGCTGGTAACTCAGGTTTGGAGATGGGCTCTGGGAGCTGGCTGGGCAGCACAAGGATTGGGGGGACACATCACTGATCTGAGCCTGGGAAGGTATGGCGCAGTGTTCTGTCACATGGGGGACACATTGTGATGGGCTGGAGAGCTTTATCTCACAACAGGTTCACATGCATGTCATGGCCTGATGGTGTTACGTAGTGTGTCGGGGAAGCGGGTTGACATGAAAAATGAGTTTTGCAATATCTTCTTTGTTCTGTTTCCAAAGGGACCAGTATGAATGAGGATACAATTTCATGGAAATTTAAAAAAATGAATACACACACATGCACACACACACACACACACACACATCTCTCCCTCTCCCTCTCCCTCCCTCTCTCTCTCTATATACACACACACACACATATACATATATACACCTACAGTATACACACACACTTTTATGTATGTTACAGATTGCATATAAATATATGTGCTACCTCATGAGAGGTGTAGACAGCACATATAAATATATAAGTGTTACATAGTGGGGACCTCATGAGAGGTATAGATAGCATGACATAGAAATACCTTATTACATAATGTCCCCTCTGTGTATTTCATTTATGCAATAGGCTAGGACATTAAGGGATCATTTTTTTTCTCGCTTTTTTAGGCATAAAATTATTTCTATAAGTCTGTTATTTTTTGAACTAGTGTTACTGTGGTTTCCCCCATCTTGACTGCTATAACCACTGCCACGAAATTGAAGTCAGGATGACAAGCTGACACTGTAATGTGGCAGTTCATTAGTGCTGCAGAACTTCCACAGAAATTACAAACCACCGCCACAGAAGTTCTGCGGCAAATGGTAGTCTTGCCGCAGAACTTGGTCCCAATGTGCCGCAGAAAAGTAGGGGCCTTGGCCATAACATTAACTGGAGCTGCAGGGATTTCAAGGCAACACAAGCTGCAATCTGCTGTAAATTGTGGAGCTGGTCATAAACTGGCTCCACTTTTGGGAATACAATAACTGTTGAAGAAACTGTGGTTCCACAAGTGGCACCCCAGTTGTGCTGAATTTTTCCCAGAGCTGTGGGATTTTTAAGAGTTTTGTGAATCCAGCCCACCATTTCATACAAAATGTAATGTGGTGACTGACACACAGGATTGGCAAGAACAACAGTCAAACAAAAAAGACCCTAATTGGTTGGCTCCCCTTGGTGTCCCAGTATCATGAGTGCTGCCTTTCATACAGTTGTTGGTCATGAGGGTCCAGGGAGTATTCCATAAAAGACTGGTAAAAAACACGCATTTGTTAATGCCGAACATTGCTTGCTTATATGTGCTTTTTAGGTATTTGGAAGTGAAAGTACCATGCCTAAGAACTGCCATGGGCCCCCCACTCCAAAGACACACACTGTATTATTACAGCGATCATAACAGTATAGCTCAGTACTTAGCTAAGTTAGAGAAATAAACAGAACAACTAAATATGTATTATTACAGCAATCTTACAAGCATCCAATCATTGCTTTGTGTCCACTTCCAGAGACCCTGCTGTAATATAGGACCACAGAGGACCCTGGGTGGGAGGGTGTGCAACTCTAAAGTCCTGGCAGAGGTCCACTGAGCTCACTCACCCCCCCCTCTCTCACTTGCTCATTCCACTTCTCCTGATGCTGCAGGCTGCCCTTTTGTACTGGGCACCTGCTTGCATTGGTGCCTTTTTCTGCCCACAAAGAAATCCGCAGCAGTCCTGATAGAGCTCCATTAAGCTCGCTCACTCCCCCTCTCCCCCACTCACTCACTCTGTTTCTCCTAGAGCTGCAAGCTGCCCTTTTGTACCGGGCTTCTGCCCGTGTTGGCACCTTTTTTTGCCCACAAAGAATTCTGCAGCCGTCCCGACAGAGCTCTATTGAGCTCGCTCACTCCCACTCTCTCACTCAGTCATTCTGTTTCTCCCGGCACTTCAGGCTGCCCTTTTGTACTGGGCTCCTGCCTGTGTTGGTGCCTTTTTCTGCCCACAAAGACATTCACATCTGTCCTGACAGAGCTCAGTTGAGGTCACTCACTCCCCGTCTCTCACTCACTCACTATATTTCTCCTGGAGCTACAGGCTGCCCTTTTGTACTGGGCTCCAGCCTGCGTTGGTGCCTTTTTCTGCCCACAAAGAAATCTGCAGAAGTCCCGACAGAGCTCCATTGAGCTCACTTACTCCCTCTCCCTCAGTCACTCATTCTGTTTCTCCCAGTGCTGGAGGCTTCCTTTTTGTACTGGGCTCCAGCCTGCATTGGAGTCTTTTTCTGCCCACAAAGTAATTCGTAGCAGTCGTGATAGAGCTCCGCTGAGCTTGCTCACTTCCCCTCTCTCACTCACTCATTCTGTTTCTCCCACCACTGCAGGCTGCCCTTTTGTACTGGGCCCCTGCCTCCACTGATGTCTTTTTCTGCTGACAAAGGAATCATCAGTAGTCCCGACAGAGCTCCGTTGAGCTCAGTCAATCCCCCTCTTTCACCCGATCTTAATCTGTCCCAAACACTGATTTCCCAAAGCGACTGCGCTATTCTGCACTGGAAGCGCAAAAACTTATTTCGGCCAGGATGTGAAAAATGGCAGCTGCACTGTCCATAAGGAGGTGGGAAAAAATGCCAGTGTAAAATATTACTAATTTGCAAAGTTACAAGGGTGCATGGAAACTGGGCAACGCACGCTCGTAACACGGTCATTTTATGGACTTTCATCACAACATTTTCAACATAGGAATTTTAGGACCTCTACTCATGAACAGTGTTACTGTGATTTTCTTAATGTGTCCCGAACACTAATTTCCCACAGTGACTGCACTATTCTGCACTGCAAGTGCGAAAACACATTTGACCAGGATGCAAGAAATAACAGCTTTACTGTTCTCAAGAAGGTGCAGAAAAATGCCAATGTTGAAAATCTGGAGAGAAAATATTGCAAATTCTCAAAGTTATGAGCGTGTGTAGCAACTGCACAATGCACGCTCGTAAAACAGTAATTTTTCTGAATTTTTCCAACAAATTTGCAACATAAGCTTCTTGAGAGCCGTCCTCATGAACACTGGCACTACTGTTTCGTTAATCGGTCCCAAAAGGTGATTCCGCACAGTGACTGCAAAACCACCTTTTTGGGACAGAATAATGCCATGACAGTGCCTGAATTCATGAGGAGGGGTCCAAATAACCTCATATTAAAAATTTGGTGCCAAATTTCCCCAAAATGCCTGAGATATGCATCAAAGTTGAAAAAAACCTATTTATGCCATTATACAGCTTACCGGCATTTCTTCAGTTCACGGTCGGCTTTGAAGAGTGCAGACATGTTCCAGAGGTAAGTATAGGGTGAGGGGGTTGTGTGGGGAGGCAGGGTGCACAGAGGGTGGGCGCGGGTTGGGGGAGGGAGCAGAACAGACTGCAAGGGACCATTTTCTGTTTTACAGGGTAAAATTTAAAAAAAACCTAGCAGGATGTTTTTCTTTCCACAGGGGCATTTGGCACACTGGGGTGGGCTCCCAGCGTGTCACCTGACTGTGTTTTTTTGGGGGGGTAGTAGCCTATGGGGTATTGGATACCCCTGTCGGCATATATGGGGGGCAAGAGCTGAGGAGGATTGGGCATCCCCCTCAGCAGAAAACAATGTTTTTTTTAGGGGAGGACATTATGCCGATAGGGAGTGGTCTCCCCCATTGGCAAATTAAACTGGGACGGGGACTGAAGCAGACAGGAATTGGGTCCCCCATCAGCAAACAAAGAATGTTTTGGGGGGCACATGCTGCCGAGGGGGATTGAGCACCCCCTCGGCAGTGGGAGCTGGATAATATTGTTTGTGAACATGGCAGGGCTTGCTGCCATTCACAAACAATATTACACAAGGTAACATTCTGCCCTGCAATGACGGGTTGTCCCCTCATTGCAGCGGAATGGCTGATGCTGCAATGATGCATCCCCTGATTGCAGTGGCAAAAACATTTCAAGGTGCTGGCACACTGGCTGAACTAGTGTCAGCAGCAGCATGCCACCCCATTGGGGAATCTGGGCCAAGCCTCAAATGGCAGCTGGGGGCATTGGCCACAACAATGCTGCACCTCCACAACCTGCTTCTGCAGCAAGCTGCCGCAACATGTTTCTTGCGCATGCATGCAAGCAACATAATGGTTCTTTTTTTTATTGTTTGGTATCCTGCCCTGACCTCCTTGTTCAGTGACTCACTACTGCAATAATGGTGAGTGCTGCTGTTTGTTGCTAGTTGACCTTAACAACATGAAAACACAGACACATTTTTTTAAATTAAATGTTATCTTTTTCAGTAGAGGGCTCTAAAAGAATAATACTGATGCATTTCTCATATTCAGCAGACTAAAATAGGTATCAAATTCATCTGAGTAAGTCAGAATAATTCAGAACCTTTTGGAAACAAATCAGAGTCAGAATTAGAACCGGGTTGCAGCCAGCCTCCCCATCCTTAGTTTATACCCAGAACTGTACCAAACCTGGCAGTTTTGTAGATTAAGGTGTGCTGTATAAGGAAAATAGTTTTATCTGCATAAAAATTTAGGAAAGTCTGGTTGCTAACCTGAAAAGGTGGTTTAGCAGGAGCTCAGAATACATGCTGCAGGCAGGCAGGATGGAGGAGGAACCAAGAGAGGGTACTGTATGTGCTCTCGGGCAGGAGGTGTTACAGACACCCGTGGGACAGCCCCAGGGAGAACATTAAACACAAAAATGATTATTTAAATTGTCAGGGCTGCAGACTTATGAAAAATAAGTCTTTTAAAGGGGAATTGGTTTATTTTTATGATTATTTAGTCTGGAAGGTCCAAGATCAAGCTATACTTTTCACAAAGTGGAGAATCTTGAGTTTTAGGAACTCCAGATCATCATAATCCTATTTCTTAGGAAAATACATCAGAGAAAAACAGGAACGGGAGTTTTCATTTGAGAAAAATGTAAGAGTGCTTAAAGTTGAATTTACATTGATTTATTTATGCTAAATATTATGTATTTGTTATATTGAAATCCAAGCTAACAGAGCAGAGCTGCCTCTCAATTTTCAGGAAGGCAGTTGAGATTCAAACATTAAGATTCTATTGTGTCATATGCAGTTGCAAAATTCCAAGCTGGAATTCAATTTGATTAGTGCTGAGGGCTGAAACAGGGTTTTGTCCACTCGGTGACCAAGATTTTGTGAACTAGAGTGTTGAAAAGTGATAAAAGGAGTTGCACAGCTCATTTTCAGGGAGTTCAGGCAGGGACAGCGACCTGCAGGGACCAAACCTGTCCAAAGGGAGTTCATCCTACTGAGGCTTACCAGTTTGATTGGGGTTGATAGTGCCTTAGGGACTAGCCTCAGTTAAATGATTAGAATATAGGGGATCACTTGAATCCCCATGATAGATATAGTAGTGCAGTGAGTGAGAGCAGGGACAGTATAGATTAGCCTGCTGCTTCAAGTACCTGTTTTTCCACAAGTGTCTTCAGCTTCTTCTGACCAGGGTGTGACTGCTCCAAGCAACCAAATCATCTCCAGTGATCATCTACACCAGATCTGCTGACAACTCCAGAAGCTTCAGGTTATCATTTCTTCAGTAGTAAGGGAAGTGGTTCAGTAACTTATTTTCATCTTTGGACTAGTTCAAGAGGAAAGCTTGTTTGCATTCTGAATTCTGGAATCTTTCTGACTTCAAGGACTACTGCATAGACTATTGAACTACTGAAATTTAAAGACTGTGGAGGGAAAGCTGTACTGCAAATGATGTTGGATATATGCTATGAGATGCAAAGTATATGTTAATGTGAATGTGTAGAGTTTAAATGACAAAAGTGTTTATGAAATTTTAAGTTAAAGTTACAGTCTAGATACCAGGGAAGGTTTTCTGATAGTGTGGGTGAGTGGGCTGACTGAGGTGTGTAAAGTCCTAGTAGCAACTGCATGCCCCTAAGGCTAAGTAATCTTTATGTAACCTCCCCCCACTGACCCCCCTTGTTCAATTAGCAGGGCTGTTCCTCTCACACATGGCACCAATGAGAGGTATGAGGGTTCTCACTACTACAGTTCTGTTTATCAGTACTTCTACTTCGTAGCCTGCCATCCTCAGACAGGCAGACCAGGTGTGGCAACTACCTGGCTCACACCTGGGGGGGGGGCATTTATCATGCCAATCAACCTGGGTCCCTGGGAGAAAACATTTGCTCAACATTATGCTAGGTTTGTACCTCTGGTCAGGGGCTCCCAAGTAAATACAGATACAGTTGAAGCAATAACAGTACTGTCTAAACCAGGTTGGGATTCTAGAGTGTGGCTTTTATTCACATACACAGAGAATAATACAAAGCGAAGATGGACCCCCACAGGGCTACTCCCACTGGTAATGTAGATTACTGAGGTACAGAGCATGGAAATTGGCACACATGGCCAGATCTGGTACACTTCCCTTGACTAGGCACCCTCGGCCAGTACTAGGAGACTTTCCCATATTTCATGAGGAATTACTGGTGTCACACTCAACCACCAAAGAGCACACTGAGACTCACAGAAAATCCAAACCCATGTCTGGGTAAACTATTTTCTTCAGGCACTGGCCAAATGCACTGAGAGAAAAAAAAGGTGTCCAAATTGAACCCAGAGAGGTAAACATGGTTAATCCAGATGGGGGGGTCTCCAACCTTTTACTTCCAACATTTATACTCAGCCATTCATCTGGTTAATGACACCCTTCTCAGAAAACATGTAGATGCTATTTTGAAATGTCTTTCATATTTAACATACTACCTGACATTACTTTTTTCAAGATGGCGGCTGCTGTGAGCCAGCCAGATTTTTAGCTCTGTGTAGTTTTTGTATTTTCTGTTTTTATGTGTTTTCATTTTGTTTTAAATGTTTTAAATATCTTAATTTATTAGTTTAGTGAGGGCTGAAGTAGTGAGGAAGTTTAGAGTCTGGAGTGTTTTTTTTCAGTTGGTTTTATTTTATTTTGTTTTGGTACTCTGGCATTCTGGCATTTAGCCAGATCTTTGTGCTTTCCTGAAACTCAGAATGCAGGTGGAGTGAGTGCTAGACTGAGTTGCAGTGTGGCAAGCTGCTTCTTCGGTCTTAGCTCACACCTTCTGTTTCAACATCTTGGCGGTACCTTGTTAGGTAACCCACCTTATTTTCATGTATCCTGTGTTCTGTTTTCTCAGGGTTGCTCTGTATGTTTATAGCAAGCCCCCATTTTTTTGGTTTGGTGTTTTGAGTCAGCGTCTTGCTGCCTGACTCGGATTTGAGGATGGGAGTGGATCGTGGAGTTTCTCACCCCAGTGATTTGGTCTCCTGGACTGGGAGCTTTTGGGATCCATTGGGATGAAGAAAAGACTCCAGGATCAGTGTTCTGCTCCCTGGTCTGGCATGGCATGGGCTCAGAGCAGATTGGGAGTTTTGCTGTTGTGTAATTGAGCCATTGCAGGACGCCGCTTTTCCTACGGACCGTGGTACTCCCGATTCGGTGTTGGCTCTGGGACGAGGAGGGTATTGGACTGATTTTCCCCCTGGTCCTATGTGGAGTTGGGCTGTAACTGTGGTGGAAGGAAGATCGTTGAATGGAGAGGACTTAGAGGATAATCTGTGATTTCTGGAAAAGAAATGAGTTTTTTCCATTTTCATCATGGATCCCTAATGTGAAAGAGACTCATTTTTGGTTCTGGTTTGAGGTGTGATCTCCCACTGGGCTTCCACTTGACTGGTGGTCTGAAGTGGGTACGTGTGATCCCTTGGTCAAGGAGTTGGCTGGGGAGTCTGTGCCCCCTAGAGTCCCAGGTTGGGCTACTACTGTGGCCCAGTTCTGGGTGTTTTATTGGCCCACTTTATTTCATGTGTGTAATGCCTAGTTGGGAATGTGGAGCCTTACTTTAACCATGGATGGACTCGCCTGACGTGTCTGTTTTGGACTCTGGATATTCTTTGATTTTATAGATAATTGACCTGCCTGTGTTTTATGGATTTCAAAACCTGTGAATAATTGTGATTCTGTGCCTGGCAAACTGAGGACCTTTTATTCATTTGGACAATTGAGGTGGTGAGAGGACCTTGTGTCCATTAATTTAATTTGAATGTTCCGATTACACCCTGGTCATGAGAGGTCTGGGGGAGAAAGGATACGTTGTTCTGTTTGAAGTTTAAATTGTTTTATAATTTGTCATAACATCTATACTTTGCAGTGAGAGTGCTAAAGTATTTTTTTTTCTCCTCTGGCTGTGAGAGAGCTGGGGGGGTAAATATTGTTATTTTTGTTTTATTTTACTTTTTGTTAAGTTGAGGTGGTGAGAGAACCCAGATAATTATTTTATTTATATTTATATATTTATTTTATTTTATTTTTGGGTCTTCTTGCCTAGCCCAGTTTTGATTTTCTTTGGGAAGGGGTTGTTTTATTTTTATTTATGATTGAATAAGTTTTTGTTTATTTTATGTTGGGTTGAGTTGTTCATTTTGTTAAGTTTGATTATGTTGGTGTGTTAGACGGGTTTATTGTTTTGGTTTTAACTTGTTCAGTAGCGATATGTGTCGGCCTTCAACCCCCACGGTGGTGCACTATTCATCCTCCTTTCTTCATGCCCTCCATGCTTTTTATTTCCCCCCTCTCCAATATGATACATACCAGTGCTGTAGAGTGCTGGGAATTGTTCATAGAAGAGTGAAGAGGGTGGGGGTGTGCGAACAGGGGAGGATGATCAAGGGGGGGCCATCATATCGGGGTTGTTAGGTCCAGAAGGCGCCCTGGGGTGAAATGGAACCCAGATCATGGTTTACCATGTCTGATGCCCATACCCAAGGGCACTACTGATTTCAGTTGGCAGATGGACCTGACAGCCTCCAAGGTTCATCCAACTTGGGCAGTGTTATGCAATGCCAGGTCCGTCAGGAATAAGACCGGCATTATTGCTGATCTTGTTGGCTCAGTGGACTTGGCTTGCATCACCGAGACCTGGTTGGATGAAAATCAAGGCCCCATATTGGAGGCCATGATTCCGGTCGGGAACTCGGTGATACACCGCCCGAGATTGGACTGCAGGGAAGGGGGGTTGCAGTCTGTTTTAAGACTGAACTGGTCCTCATGAGTGTAGTAGTGGGAGAGACTGAGTCTTTTGAGTGCACAGTAGTAGCGGGTGTAGGTGTTCGAATCACACTCATCTACCATCTACCCGGAGATGGGAAATGTTTCTTACAGGAAGTAGCAGACTTCATCGTCAATATATCATTTGAGTCACCCAGATTGATGGTTCTGGGTGACTTCAGTGCCTGGGTCAATGATGAACTCTCGCAATTTGGTAATACCTTCCTCCAATTAATGATTTCTTTTGGCCTTACGCAGGTAGTTTCCACTGCTACTCATAAATCTGGGCACTCTCTGGACTTAGTCTTTCTCCTGGGGATTGATGTATCCAACCTGGGGGTGGAACCAGTCACTTGGTCAGACCACTATACTGTGAGGTTCAGTTTTTGCACCCCTCTTGGAAGGCCTTCCGCTGTGGAGATGGTCAGGTACTGCCCTTTATGGGATATTACTTCCCAAGGCCTTGTGGTGGTCCTTGACCTCTCGTCCCCTGTGCTGGCGAGCAGTAATCCAGAGACCTTGCTGTTGGCCTATAATATGGTGGTTACAACGGTTCTGGATCTTATTGCTTCTGTTCGTGTATGCCCCCTATCCCTTCACCACAAGTCCCCTTGGTTTGATGGGACATTAAGGGAGATGAGGAGACAGGGGTGAAGGTTAGAGCAGTGCTGGCGCAAGTCCACCCTTGTGGCCAACCATCTTAGATTGATGGAAAATTATTCTGTCTATCAATCTGCAATCACCTGTAAGAAGGCAAAATTCCTGTCCAGGGAGATTGCAGTTGCTCGGAATCGACCTGCTCAGCTGTTTCAAACTGTAGACAGACTGTGCAATCCAGCCTGTCTGCAAGTTTGAAAAGCCTTTTTGCAATCAAAGTGTGAGGAGCTTGTTCGTTACTTTGCAACTAAGGTGGTTGACATCAGGGCAGATTTGCATCCAGCAACCTCTAAGTGTGATGCTGTTGAACAGTGTGAGTTCACAGTAACTCGATTTTCTTGGAGCTCCTTCAGTTGACCTGATTTCGTGGATGTTATGAGGATCATCCATATTGTGTATCCTACAAGATGTAGTTTGGATCTTGGCCCGAACTCCCTAGTTTTGGGTTGTAGTGATATCATCGGTCCAGTCCTTGTGCAAACAGTCTGGTGCTCCCTAGAGTTGGGTGAGTTTCCTAGCTCCCTGAAAGAGGTGGTGGTAACACCTCTCTTGAAGAAAGCTACCATGGACCCAGACTGTTTCAGAAACTACAGACCTATCTCCAACCTTCCCTTTATTGGGGTGGTGCTTGAGAAGGTAGTGGCTGCCCAACTGGAGGACCATTTAACCATTCATAATATCTACGAATCCTTCCAATCCAGTTTTCATAAAAGACTTAGCACCGAGACTGCACTGGTTCGGGTGCTAAATGATCTTCTGAGGGCGAGAGATCGGAAGAAACATTCCATCTTGGTTCTCCTTGATCTCTCATCAGCTTTTGACACTGTGGATCACTTGGTGTTGATGGCACTCCTGAGGCAGATTTGTGGCATCTTGGGAACTGGTTTGAAATGGTTCACCTCTTTCCTCACTGGGAGATCACAAAGAGTTGTGTCAGGGTTTTTTTCCTCTGGCCCAACTCCTTTATTGTGTGGGGTGCCTTAGGGTTCTGTGCTATCTCCCATGTTATTTGCAGTGCACATGCTACCCCTTGGAGACATTATAAAATGGTATGGGCTGAGGTTTCACTGCTATGTAGATGATACCAGCTATACCTGCCTTTTGCACCCTACCAGGATGGCGCTCTCTCGGTGTTGAACAACTGCCTGGAAGAAATCCAGGACTGGATGGATTCTAGTTGTCTGACATTGAACTCAGAAAAGACAGATGTTCTGGTTGTGGACCCAGGTTGTCAGATAGAGGGGCCATGTGTGGGTACACCCTCTGGAATTTTCCTTGGTGGTGTTTCACTTCTGACCTCTGAAAGGGAACATAACCTGGGGTAATCTTGTATGACAGACTGACACTACAGTCACAAGTGTCAGCTGTTGTCAAGACTTCATTTTACCATCTCAGGAATATCACCAGAGTTAAGCACCTCATTCCATCTGAAGCCCTACCAACGTTGGTCCTTTGTGTCCTCGCATCTGGACTATTGCAACTCCCTGTACTTTGGGCTTTCTGGGGTTGAAATCCATCACCTACAGCTGGTGCAGAATGCAGCAGCCCATGTTTTGACTGGGACAAGTAGGTTCTGTCATATTACCCCGGGCTGCACGAACTGCACTGGTTACCTGTACGGTGGCAGATCGCCTTTAAAGTCAATTTACTGACTTTCAACGCCCTTCATGATCAGGGTCCAGCCTATCTGAAAGAAATTCTGGTGCCTTACTGCCCCAGCCGATCACTCCGCTCAGTTGATGAGGGGTTGCTAGAGATTCCAAGAGTGAGTCTTAAATCTTCAGGCTGTAGAGCATTTTCTTATGCTGCACCCACTCTTTGGAATTCTCTACCCCACTGGTTACGAGTATGCACCTCCGTGGAGGAGTTTAAAGGAATTTTAAAAGGAATTTTAAAAACTTATCTTTGGCAAATGGCCTTTTTGGATGGCTGATTATACTGCACTGATGATTGTATTGTGGTTCTATCTGTATTTACCTTGACTTAATTGCCTGAAGCTATTGTGTTATGATTTTTTGTGTGTTTTATTGGACTTTAATGTTTGGTATTATTGTTTTAATATGTTCAGCACCTTGGAAAATGAAAGATGCTTTATAAATAAAATTATTAGTATTATTATTATTATTTACACATCTCTGAGGTGTCATGAAGTTAAAAGTTCTGTAATTGGCAATGTCTCTTCACTAGACCCCCCACTTTAGCAGACACTTTTAAATCAGACACAAACTAAAAGTTCAGTACTTGGCAAGTCTCTCTGGACCCCATAGTAGGCAGACACTTTTAAACAGAAACAGTCATGGTGACAGAGTCCCTTTGTCAGAGAAAAACTCACCACAGGAATACAGGTGCCCCAAGGCTTTTTCCACACAAAAGTCTCAGGTACTCACAGAGAAGATGAATCTCAGGCAGCTTCAACATAGTCCAGGCTGGACCAGGGGATTGCCCCTGAATCCTGGAATTCCCCCATCCCTCTGGGGATGGGGCACTGGAAAACCCTCTAGGAATAGTCTCTACCACTTCACTCTCTGGTCTTCTATGTTCTTCTTCTAGGGTGAGAACAAACTACTCAAATCTACGGTGGTAGCTCTCTGTCAGAGCTAAAACTGATTTGCTGCCCAGGCAGCAGCCTCCTCCTCACTCTCCACTCTACAGATTCATTGCTCTCTAACTCAACATTCTACAGTTAACTCCTCGAGCTAGCATTCCATTGTGGCTTATGCTGCTGTGACAATTCAAAAGTGTCATCATCACTCCAGCTCAGCTGAGATTGAAAACAGAGTGTGACAGTGTGAAATCCATTTATCTGTCATGTCACAAGCTGTCTCTCCCTGCCTGCCACTGATTCTAAGTGGGATTCTAGTAACCACTGGGAAAAAGGGGGTTACATTTATATGCAGCAACTGGGGCCTGAGGTGTGTCTAAGTGCAGGGTAAAGTTTTATGGTAACTGGAGGGCTTGTGGGTGGTATATTAGCCTTCAGTCTCCAGTAGTTTTGTGGTTCAGACCTGTGGAAATATAAAATGTTACTACTAATGTTAGTTGCTAAATACAATGTTTATGCAAAGAGAATATGTTGCTATTGCTAAAAGTTGTTTTCTTTCATGCTAACTGTGCTTGTCAGTTGGCAAATCAGTTCTCTAAAGCTTATCTTAAATTTTACTTTGAAATTGAGTCAGCGACTTGCTTTGAAGTTGTCAGAGTCTCAAACTCCTGCGGTCTCCTAGGCCAGTCCAATGCACCCCCTCTCTCTCCCACACAAATCCTGCAGCTGCTCTACTGGGGAGGTAATTTTAAAGGTTCCTGTGTGTACCCAAACTGACAATTGTGGGTGAAAAGAGAGGCAATTAACCTACTGGTGGTGCAGCCCTGGTATCTCCATGTAGGCACTGCATCAACCTGGTATTTGTGGGATGGTTGTATCCCCCCATGTGTTACAGTGTTTGGTGACCAACTGTGAGGATGTATTTTGAAAGTGTGCATTGCTTTGTACAGTACGGTTAACACTGTTCCAAGGCCGACCAATTCCATTTTATGTGTAACCGTAGAATATTCTAAAATGTTATATGCTTTGAATTTGGTTGGAGACTTTGTAAAATGTTTTGCTCAGGAACTTTAGTTTTATGTCTGACACTAAAGGGGTGGATGTTTTGCAAAACTACTAGTAAGTATGTGGAAAGGGTTGTAGTGAAGCTGGTTCTTCTTTTCTCAACTCTAACAGCTGAGAAGTTTGATCTCTCACTTGGAAAAAATGAAAATAGGTATGGACCAGAGGCTCTCGGCAATGTTTGATCAGAGTGAGGGATCTAGGGATTTAGAAGGAGCACATGGTCTAGATCCAGTTGCCAGGTTCAGAACAAGATGCCATTCACTAGACTCACCTGAATGGAAGCCTAGAAGTAGTGAGTTTCCAATGGCAAGAGTCATGAGGATGCCTGTAGGATTTTTCAGAGGTATTGTGAAAGGGACACCAACAGAAAATATTCCATTTGATGTGAAAGAGTTCAAGAAGAGGATGAATCAGAAACCGGAAGCATGCATATATTGGAATCTGTAAGCATTCATGGGCAGAGTCATGACTAGCATACAGAACTTGATTCTGACTCCAGGAAGAAGAGAGAGAGAGAATACATCAACTGCAGGTCCATCTAGGAGAAATTAAATGCAGAAATGGAGCTGAGATGTGGAAGTCAGGAGACACCACAGAGAAGAGAAAATGTATTGCACGGTTATGAGAGATGGACAACTTCCATTATTCCTATTGTTGCACTGTAGGTTGGAAGCAATCTCAAATTTTTGGGAGGAGAGAAAAAAGAAGATGCCTTGGAATTTCTGAGAGCATTTGAAAGAACACTGAGACAAGCACAAGTATCAGTGAACATGTGGCTGCAGCATTTTGAAGGAGCTATGTTAATTGTAAATGGATACCACTCTGAAAAAAGAGGGGTTACTAGTGGGGCACCACAGGGTTCAGTATTGGTTCCAGTCCTTTTTAATGTCTTCATCAGTGACATTGCAGAGGGACTGGAAGGAAAAGTATACCTTTTTGCAGATGGCACAAAGATCTGCAACAGGGTTGATACACAAGGAGGCATGGAAAGGATGAAAATGGACTTGGCAAGGTGGGAGGAATGGTCAGAAGTATGGCAGCTAGGATTCAGTGCAAAGAAGTGCAAAATAATGCACCTGGGAAACAAGAACCCAGATGAAGAATACACAATGGGTGGGGAGGTAGTAACAACAACAAAAAAGGAAAGGGACCTAGGGGTAATCATATCAGATGACCTTAAGGCAAGCAAGCAATGTGAGAAGGCAGTAGGGAGGGCTGGCGGTATACTGGGATGTATAGGGAGCGGCATCACCAGCAGAAAACAGGAAGTTGTTATCCCTCTGTACAGACAGTTGGTGAGACCCCATCTGGAGCACTGTGTCCAGTTCTGGAGACCCCATCTCCGCAAGAGCATAGACAGGATAGAGGTAGTCCAGAGGAGGGCAACTAAAATGGTGCAGGGTCTGCAAGAGAAGCCATATGAGGAGAGACTAAAGGAGCTTAATATGTATACCATTGAGGAAAGAAGGGAGAGGGGGGACATGATAGAAACTTTTAAGTACCTCAGTGGAATCAACAAAGTCCAAGAGGGTATCATCTTTCAGAAAAAGAGACGTGCAAGAACAAGGGGACACAATTTAAAGATAGAAGGAGGGCGGTTCAGGGGCAATGTGAGGAAGTATTATTTCACAGAGAGGGTAGTGGATGCATGGAACAGCCTTCCTGAGGAGGTTATTCGGATGAGACATTAAACCGAGGTCCCATCTGCCTGGATTGGTGGTAGTCCAGTTGGATGTTAAAGATCCCATGGCACTTATCGAAAAGAGTAGAGGAATTTTTTATTGAAAATATAACAAATTAAATACAATGCAAGATAATCACACACAAAGTCATAAAAAAAGAAACATCAAACAACAGAAAAATATCATAACATTCAATTATTACAGAAAAAGAATACAGGAGAAACAAACCCCGCCATTCCCCATAAAAAAACAAGACCATTACAATATATTGTTCCACCATACAAAAAGAACCATTCAAGCAATACAATGGTTATATTATAAAATCATAATCAGTCCAGAAAGACCTCCAAATATTGCCATCATGGCTCCATTTCTTAGTCAGCTTTAAATGAACCAAATCTTGATGAACCATAAAAAATAAATCAAGAACTGGAATCTGTTGTTGTTGCAAGACCAGGCGGCATAGCGATATCCAAAGCCAATACAAAAAAAAATATGGATAATTTGCAATGTATTAAGAGAACTGTTTAACAATGCATTAGGAGAAAACCCAAAAAATAAAAGATCAGCAGAGGGAGGGACCGCTATCTTATTCTTCCAGCGATGTTTGACCACAGCCCAAAAATCTTGTGCATAAGGGCAATGAAAATACATATGCTCCATAGTTTCTAAAAGAACAGTACAACTGTCCCTCGGACAAAAACGGTCTTGCAGTTGTTTATGCTTTTGATTATTACGAACATTAATTTTCAAATGCAACCCCAACCACACTGAATCCCACATATGAAGAGGAATACGAACATTTGTAATATAACGAGCAATACCCTTTCGAACCTGTGGAGATTTACCCACAAAAGGAGATTCAAAAAAGGAATTACATAAAATCTCAAAATACAACTGCTTCCGAGGGAGACTTAATACTTTATTACATTTAACATCCCAACGCTGAATTTTATCAAAAACCTCAGCCCACTCCCTAGGGAGTTTGGGACGCCTTTTATTTTATGGACAAATCGATCCGTCAACCATTCCTTCAGAACAACACAGAGCTTATTAGAAACAAAGGGTGTCCAAAAGAAATATTGATGTTGCAACAATGGTAATAAATTAGCATACAAAAAAACAGAAAAAAAAAATATAAGAGGATTGAGCATATTCAAGCCCCCTGATTTAATATCTAAGTACAATATATTCCGCTTCATGGGGTTCAAACGACTCCCCCAGATTCCTAAAAAAAAACATCGCAAAACTGCTGTTTTCAACCTTTTAGGCAGTAAAAAAACAGAACTTAAATATAGAAAAACCGGAATCAAAAAAGTTTTAATCAAATACACTCTTCTTTTTTGAGAGTCTCCATTTATTCCAGCCCATCACTTTCTTAAAACCTGTCTGCAAGGCAACTGACCAATTGAAACCTGTGCTATTCTCACCCCTGAAATAAATACCTAAAATTTTGCATGGGGCTTGAGCAACCACTATGCCACCAGCCATCTCAGTAGTAGTAGAAAAACCAGACAGCCATATGCAATGAGATTTATGTACATTAATTCTAGCTTCCGTTACATAACCAATGGCTGAGATCAACTCACAGGTAGCCAAAATAGAATCACAGTCCCTTAAAATTAAACATAAATCATCAGCATATGCTACAACTTTCTCATACGTCCTGGTACCATCATAGACATGCAGTATTCTAGGAGATCTGTTCAGGACCCACAACATAGGGTCCAAAGCCAAAACATACAAGTATGGACTGAGAGGACAACCCTGGCACACTGCCTTCAAAGTATAATGTTTATTACCTAGCCAACCATGTTCAAATGGAATACTATATGCCAAAGCACAGCAGAGTTGTAACCAATGTATAAATAAGGGGGGGATCCCAAACCCGGTCAGGCACTGCCATAAATAAGGATGTGAAACTTCATCGAAAGCCTTGGCCTGGTCCAAACACACAATATAACCATCTATAGGAGGCATTCCATCCTCTGATGCTCTAAATGCCGTAATTTCCCTGTGATATAATAAAATATCCTTAATATTTCATCCCGGAACAGAACAAAATTGAGAGTTGCTAACCAGCTAGGGCATAACAAGGGATAGTCTATTAACCAAAAGTTTAGAAAAAATCTTGAAATCCACATTAAGCAAGGTCAGAGGTCGCCAATTCCCAATATCCGAACTATCACCTTTCTTATAAAGAAATATCAACAAACCTTCATACATTTGAGAAGGTAAATAAACTTCATGCAGAAAAAAATTATATAAAGTCACAAGTTCTGGAGCCATAATCTGCCACAAAACTTTATAAAATTCATTCGGCAAACCATCTGATCCAGGAGAAATATTTGATTTAAGGGATGAAATAACAACTTCAAGCTCCAATGATGTAAAATCAGAAATCAAAACCTGTCGGTGTTCACTGGAAACCTGGGGAAGATCAGCGGCTTGCAAAATCCAGTGCACAGAAGCAGAATTCGCAAGATTCGCCGAAAAGGTACAATCAACATGAGCATCCAAGGTTTGCATAATATCCACATTATTCGCAACCAACAATCCTGCAGATGTCCTTAAAGATGAAATCAACCTACGCTCACGAAGTTTCTGACAAGCTAAAAAAGGATTAGCATAGGCAGATTTGCCCTGTGTACTGAAAGATTGCTCTTTATGCAAAGATTTTAACCTGTCGTACTGGAATTGTGCCATCTGCAATTTAATAACCCTAATATCATGTGACATATCCACCCCTCCTAAAGGACTGAACCGATAAAAGTGCCCGCAATGATTTCCTAAGGGCCAAGTATTGTTCATAGTCTGTTCGTGCTCTATATTTCCCCATCGATTGGAGATAACCAATCAAACACTGTTTCAAATCAACCCACCAATCGGCAATTGAGTCATATAAGAAAAGAGTAGCTTTCTTATCTTCCACTATAGTTTGTAAATCCAGTACCACAGAAGATTGGGACAATAAAAATACATTCAATGTCCAGATCCCCGGACCCCTATGTCTAGAACGAGGAATTCCCAGCGTAACCCAGATCAAACAATGATCCAAAGACTCTATAGGGTCATAAAGAAGATTCTCAAAAGTTAAAGATCGATGAATAAATAAAAAATCGATCCTAGAAGATAAAGAACCCTTAAAAAAAGTGGGCTTAGCTTTAATCTTACCTAAAGAATGTGAATCCACTAACCCTGCAGAAGAAATGAGAGATTTTAAAAAGGATTTATCACAGTATTGCTTACCCACATCAGTTTTAGCCTGGAGATTAATGTTAAAATCCCCACCAAAAAATAGTTGGCGACCAGTATAAAGGAAAAGTTGAACCTTTTTCAACAATTCAATCTGGGAAGCCTTCGTCTGTGGCCCTTATAAAGTAATTAGGCGGCAAGATAACCTTTCAAAACCACATCCAAGATAAAAACCCTCCCAGGTTCCAAATCGATCACCCTTTGTAACCATACCTCAGACGTAAAAAAACAAACACCAACCCCACTGCACACTTCCTCCCCTATGGACCAATAAGAGGGTCCCCAGTGCCAATCCTTTTCTGCCTGAGAAACTTCGGTGCAAGAATGCAACCTTGTATCCTGCAAAAAATAGACATCATAATGTAAATTAAACAATATACTAAAAGTAGTCAGCTTCTTCCTGGAAGATTTCAAACTGTTAACATTAAGCGTGGTAATCGATATTGTGGAACATTCAGGGAGGGGGTTTAGGGCATTTCACACTCGACCTAGTTTGATGCTTTCTAGATCCAGGTTTAGTAGCTTTAGGAGGAACAGGCTTGGTCTTAGCAAATACTGCCTCATCATGCAAACCAGATGAATCCAACAACGGCTGAGCTTCATCCACCTGATCTCCCCAGGAAGAAAAAGCTGCAAACCTGTTTGCCAAAGGTAACGGAGACAAAGTAGGATGACTCTGACCAGACAGAGGTACTTCATCTCGTTCCATAGATTCAACACTATGCTGCTCAGAGTCCATATCAGGAATCCCAGGCAAATCATTTACCGTATCTTGTAAGCCACTCACGGGGGGGGGGCACAACCACAGCAGGCAAGGATAACTGTGTCTGAGGGGAACCATGTAAAGACACTAGAGAAGTTCTCCCAACAGCTGGAATCTCAAGCCCAAAAGGGGGATGAGAAGCAGTATTTAAATGAAGGGACTGATCCCCCCGGGAATCCTCAAACCTTGCAGGCATGGATAATCTGTTGTCGACAAAAACACCCTCGCCCCTACCCCTCCCTCGATGACTAGTCCGCCTAAGAGGGTCAGGGTTAATAAATTGACTCCGAGCTTGAGCCAAATAATACTCTTGGTCCAAAGAGACATCTATATCAGTAGAAGCCCATGGGCAATCTGAAAAGGAATGAGAATGCTCTTCACATAAATTACATACAGGTAAAGCCACAGAAGTCTGTGCAGCATGACCCAAAACACCGCACCGAAAACACTTAATTTGATTACAAGAAGTGTTCAAGTGAGACAAAGAGCCACATTTAAAGCAACTCTTAGGTTGGCCAGCATAGAAAATAATACCCCTATCTCGGCCTAAGAAAAAGGAACTGGGCAAATGTTGAATACCTTCTTCAGTATGGTGCAATTGAACCCGTACCAACCATCCCCCATTCCAAAAACCATTTTCATCGATAATAGGTTTAGGTTTGTCATGCACTGAACAACGTTTTTCTAGCCAAAACATTATATTAGAAATATTAACACCTTCATTCCGAAATAGTATTGTCACAGACTTCAGCGCAGGTTTCGTAATAGGAATAGCAACAAAATCTTTCCAAATTTCCTGATCTTTAACATCGTAGTAAATACGCCAACATTTATCAAGGGAAATGAGAGAACAAAAACTAATATCATAAGTATGATCACCAGGTGGATGAATTAATGCATAAACATCAGCCGGCGAAAATTTCATCGAGTCAATAAGTAAAGTCTTCCCAACCCAAACCCAGTCTGGAACCACCGGAGCAGACCCCTTGAATCTAAGTTGAACTAAAAACCTGCGCTTAGCTGCAACAGCAGGTTTACGAAACAACCCAGCAAAAGTTCGTGGGCCAGCAGACTGGGGTAAGTCCGGAACAGTGCATGTAGAAACCGGTGGAAGAGGAGGAATCAAAAGAGTACCTGAGTCTGGGACAGGAACTGTATCAGGTGCAGTTCTAAATGGAAAAGAGCCGTCATGCACAACACATTCAGTAGCAACATCGGCTAAGGCCGAAACAGTATCCTGAGAAATGTCAGCATCTGGCGCAGCAGGTATTCCGTCTGCTCACTGAGAGGCCGCGCAATCTCAGTACCAATTTCCATAGACTTAGAATCAGGAGAAGCGTCAACCATCAAAGAAGCTGGAAACAGGTCAAGAGAGGCAGATTGATGGGAAGAACTCAAAGGAGAACCCGGAATAGATATGTCTGGGTCAGGTATCCACTTATCCTTCGTCAGTAGCCAGCCAGCCTGACTCAAAGCAGTGTCCGGAGACCAGTCCGACAATTGACCAGGAATATCCATAGACAGTGAAACATCAGGAAGAGGTACCGGCTGCAGCATAGGCATATCTGTCGTATCTGAAAGAAAACGTTTATTACCTTCAGTCAAAGATCCAACAATGGAACGCTTACGTTTAGAGCGTTCAGCGTCCAACTTTTGTCTACACGTCAGGTAATCCTGCTCCGCAACCGAAATCAAATCCAAAAAATGTAACTTTTTCTGTTCCAATTCTCGTTGGAGCTGTAATTCGTCAACCTGAGCGTCTGCACAACTCAAATCAGCATCAGGAATAGCCATACCTTCTTGCAGTAAAGCTGGAGATAGCACTGAACCACCCATATCCGAAACAGGAAAAGCAATAGTCAAAGGTTCTAAGCCCGATACAGCATGACCATTCTCCTTCACCACCGTCTCACAACTGAGGCCATCCATCTCTGCAGACTGTTGGACAGCGCCACCAGCCTACAGAGTAGGGGAATTTCCCCAGTGTCCTGGCCAAATTTCCCTCATTCACTAAAAATACCATCAACAGCTTAATCTGGTTCAAGGACAGTTGGCATTCATCTGTATCCCCTTCCCCCCGGGTTGTGCCTGAAAATAGGCAGGATTTGTCTAGTGCACTTACCCGGTCAACAAAAACTAAATAAATAAATAAATAAAACTGTGGGAGAATTCAAGAATGCATGGGACAGACATAAGGCAATTCTTGTGGGGGTAGGAAGAAATAGGCTGTTGGTTAACTAGGATCTGCTGCCTATCCTGTAGGTAGGGAAATGGGCAGACTAGATGGGCCAAGTGGTCCTTATCTGCCGTCAAAGTCTATGTTTCTGTTTCTATGTTACATTTTTGGAAGGAGCTATGAGAGGCATAGTGGCAAGTGGTGGCTGATAAAAGCAAGAGCAGATATGAGACTGGAGACAATGCAGAGTCCAGTTTCTAGAATATTTTGATAAAAGTCATAGTAGACAATATTTACACAGAAAGTTTTATAGTCCACAGAAGGGAAGAGATCAACTTGATATCCTGGTCTTAGACAAATAGAATATTTACAGCCTGGTCAGGAGACTACAGAGCAGCATGGATCTGTTGTGGGGAGGTCATGTGTAACAAACCTGCTTTGTTTTTATGAGAAGATTTCAGAGGCACTGGATAGGAGGCAGAATGTGAATTGTATTTATTTGGATCTAGCAAAGGCTTTTGATAAGGTTCCCCACCACTAGGTCCTTCACTGTCTCACTGAAATAGATGTAGACCACAGAGTGGTGCATTGGATCATGACCTGGCTGGGGGGGGGGACCCAGAGGGTTTGTTTACACGGATATTATTCATGCAGGGTGGGGGTCACCAGTGGTGTCCCGCAGGGGTCAGTCCAGTGCCCGGTGCTGTTCAGGATTTTTATGTCCTTTATGGATAGGGATAGCTCTGGCTGGATTAGTAAGTACGTAGATGACACTAAAATTGCTACAATAGTAACAGACCCAGAAGGAGCTAGAGATCTACAGGCTGATCTGAATAGTATATATGACTGGGAAACATCTAGGGGTATGGTGTTTAATGTGGATAAGTGTTGTGTCATACATTTGGGGAATCATAGTAGTATGCAGAATTATATGAATGGTAAGGTGCTACGAAACTCCATTGAAGAGAAAGATCTGGGAATTCTTATAGACCATAAACTGACTTTCCGTTCTCATGTAAATAAACAGATTGAAAAGCTAAACAAGTGCTACACAACATTAAGAGAAACTTTAGGAGTCATAATAAGGAAGTGATTATGCCCCTGTATAGGGCATATGTCAGACCAATCCTGGACTATCGAGCCCCTGTGTGGGGACCCATAACCAAGGGAGCAGTGAATGATATTGAAAGGGTTCAAAGGCAGGCCACCAAATTGATACATAATATTAAAAATATGCCCTATGAAAGGCACTTGAAGTATTTAAAGCTTATGCCCCTTCAAACAAGAAGGGTTAGAGGAGATTTACTACTTTGTTATGATATAATGGGGGAGGAATATTTATTAAATGACATACACCTTCAATTTAAAAATGACACTACGGGTACAAGAGGTCACCCTCTCCAGCTTAGGCACATAAAGTATTATACTAATAGAAGAAGAGCCTTCTTTACATAGAGAGTGGTGGCCTCTTGGCTCCCCTTGTCTCTTATTTATTCCAAATCAAATAAACTTTTTAAAACTCAGCTGGATAGATGTTTTATGAAGGAAGAAAACATGACCACATAAGGGATGTTGGAAGGGAGAGGCTCTAGGCTATTCTTTACCATCTGGCCTCCTTAGCTCCCACAAACCTTTGTATTTACAATTATACAGTGGCAGGAAAACTTCCTGGACTATGATTGGTCAGTGTGTGCTTGTTACAGTGAAGTTATCTGAGTACAACCTCACGGTGTCAAGTCCAAACATACAGCATGCCAGACTGAATAACAAGCCACAGCTTATCTTACCAAGAGAGCTCGAAGCCTTGCAATTGTAATACAGAAACAAAAGCTTAGTTTCATGTAAAAACATTATTTACTTTTTTTGTGGGAGGAAACATTTTTGTCATGGCTAAAACATTTTATAGTTAGGCAGAGAACAAGTGTCAGAACATCCCCTTTATAGTGTGGGAACATCTCTTTAGTAGCATCAGTTCCACAGTTTTATTTTTTATGAGGAAACACACCACATATGAATGGACTGCATCATGAGAATGCAAATACCCAATTCCCTGGTATTGCATAACACACTACAGTGACAAAAAACAATTGATTATTTGCATGCCCATGATGCAGTGCTTTCACATGGGGTGTGTTTCCTCAAAAAAAAAAAGTAAAAAATAAAACTGTACAACTGATATAATAAAATAGATGTCCCTACACATAAAAGGGATGTTCCAACACTTGATCACTGCCTAATAGCCATCTACATGTGCTCATTTGTGTCCTCACAATATTAATAACTAACAGCTATTGTATAATAGCAATAATGTATGCCATAGTGGGTGTTTTGCTGGGATAACCTCATTCTGGGATGTTGGATGCACTCGACCTTCAGCCTCATACCCAACCACCCCAAGCATGAGGTTATCCCAGCACAACCCACTCCCCATCATGCATTATTGATTAAATGTCTTTATTCAGGACCTCAAGAGAGAGAAAGAATGTCGAATTCATTGTTGGAACATTGGAATCAGAGTTACAAAACTTACTGATGTGTGCAGTGCTAAGAAGTATTGAAGAGCTCATACATAAAGGGAGAACCCTATATGAGAATTTATGTCAAGTAACACCTGCAGACAATAATCATTATGAGAGAAATAAAAGATTCCAAGACAGAGGACCTGAACCACAGAGTCAAACAGCACAAAAGTATTCAGCTAATGCACAGCAGAAATCTTATCTGCCGAGGCATAAATAGAAACTCAAACGTTACAAATGTAATGAACTGGGACACAGGAAGCCAGACTGTCCTAAAAATAAGACAGAGCAACCTGCAAACAGAGAAACAATTATCCTGATGAGGGAAAAGAAGCAGACAAAGTCTGTGGATATAGTGGAAAAGAAACAAGTAACTGAGGTGGTGACTGCAGTCTCAAGTTCAAGTTGCTGTTTTTCCTTTTGAAGCTGGGAGATACAGAGATACAAGGTTTGGTGAACACTACAACTACTATTATTACAAGACCTGTGTTAATGCAGAATTCTGAGTCTTAGTCGTGGTTTGAGAGGAAGCCAAAGATGGAGCTCATATTAGCTTCAGAGGAATCATACAGCCCATGAGGACACAGAGAATTCAGCCTCAGCATTTGAGGAATTGCTTGGAAAGGAAATGCAGTTATATCTGATACAGCAGTATCTGATATCATTATTGGAACAGAGATCCTGAAAGATCTGAAGCTGATCATTGACATAGCTAAGAGGAGAGTCATAAGCTCAGAGGATGATGCCAGTGAAATGGAACAGATAACCCATACTTTATGTTGCAGTGTGACTACAGCTGGAGTTGAGGTCTCTGAAGAAGAAGAAGACCTGCTGTTGCATTTTTGATGTTTTGAGTTCATGGATGCTCAGAATAATGATCTGAAACCAAAGCACTCATGGAGTTATTACAGAGAAAAGATGAAACAGAGACATTGTGACCAAGTGGAGATTATCAAATCAGGAGTACCAGTATGTCATAGTGGATGGAATGTTAATGATGCAAACAGTTAATTTAGTTCTACCACAAAGTTTGAGGAAGAAAGCCATGCAATCATTGCACGACTCTACTATATCTGGTTATATGGAAAGAAAAAAGACTCTGCAGAGAATCAGAGCAAGATTTTATTGTCCTGGAATGAGACAAGATATCATAAAATATGTATCAAGACATGCGCTACATGTCAAGAGGTGAAATCGAATAACCAGAAGTTGATGTGCCAGATGATAATCAATAATCCCAGTGGACCATGGACTACTATAGCCACAGATTTAGTTGGACCATTGCCAAAAACAAACAAAGGAAATGAGTACATACTGGTGGTCATGGACCAATTCATCAAGTGAATGGAAGTATTTTCAATGAAAAAATGAAACACAGATGTTATTGTAAATAAAATGGAGATGGAAATCTTCTGCAGATGGGGAATGCAAAAAGACATTGTGTCAGATAAAGGACGGCAGTGCAAGTCAGAGCAGTGTGAGCAGTTTTGCAATGATTGGGGAGTCAAGTCAATTTATACAACACTCTATCAACTACAATCTCACTGGAGAGAGAAAACCAATTGGAATATAAAGTCATACCTGAGTACTTATATTCATGACAATCAACAGAGATGGGGTCAGTATTTGCCCAGGATGTTAATGGCACTGAGGAGTGTAATGCAATAGTCTTCAGGATCTAGTTCAGTATTGTTGATGTGTGGTAGAGAAATGATGTTACCAGTAAATAGAGAATTGTTAGGAGAACCAGAAGTGGTGGAAAATATACCATAATACACAAAATGAGGGATATTCAGACTGCACCAGGCAGGGGTGCAAGCCTGGGTGCAGCGTAACTGGGCTGCACCAGGGCTGGGACCAGGTGATATTCAATGGTGCTGCACCATGGCTCAGCACCATTGGATATGGTATTGAGGGCATATGCACAGTGCACGGTGCAGTGGCACTGTGCCAGCACAAGTGGCAGGAGGGGAGCAGGGGGATGCACCAGCACAAGTGCAGTTGCACTAGGTGCATCAACTGCAATATTCAGCACTAGGCATGCAAATGCAGCCATTATGCATGCAAGGCACAAATGGGGCCATTTGTATGTCATTATATCCCATTTGCATTCGGTGCACCGATCCCCAGCGACCTGCACCTGGCACCCTGCCTGGCTGCAACCGTCGGGGACCAATGCCATCCTGCCCATTGGAGGGCTCTGCTTCCCTTTGCCCGATTGTGTGCATGTGTAAATAGAAGCCCTGGTGGTCCAGTGGACCAATCCCCTTCACCTGATCACGGGCATGTGTAAATAGAAGCCCTGTTAGTCCAGTGGACTGATCCCCATAGCCCGATCATATGCATATGATACATATCTACCTGGTGGTTCAGTGGAATGATCCCCAGCACCCAATCACAGGCATAGGTTAAGAATCCCTGGTGGTCCAGTGGAAAAAAAAAAACAGCGCCCGATCGTGGGTGTAAAAATCTATGGACACTCTAGTGGTCCAGTGGTACCCCATCCTCACCCGCCCACTGCATCTCCCACCACCCTGCACCCCCCCATCAGCGGCTGCTGGCAGAACCCCACCCGCAAGCCGCCCAGCCACCCACCAACTGGCAGCGTACAGTAGGTGCAACCTTGTTGTGCCATGCATAACTCCTTTGAATATCCCACACAAAGACTATAAAGTGCAGTATGTGGAAATACTAGAAGTTCACTAGTCAAAACATGAACAATATCCTAAAGCATTAGAAAAAAGTATTATGACAGAAACAGAAGAAAAGTAATTTTGGAATATGGAGAAATGGTACTTTTGAGAAGGCATCCATACTCAGACAAAGCCAATAACTATTAGCCAAGTTAGCAAGAAGATGGGCAGAACCATATGTGATAGCCAAGAGATGTTCTAAAGTCATATACCTTCTCAAGGTTCCAGCTACTGGTCTAGACACATTACCAAATTAGTATTCTTGGGCAGTTTCGAGTTAGAGGTAGTACTGACTGAACCAGCATGGATTCTGGAGATGCATCAGATGTAAAAATTTGTTTAGATGAGCCAGAAGAAGACCAAATTCAGGTAAGCCAACTAGATGGAGTTTTAGTTTTAGGCCGAGAAGGAAAGTGCATTACAGAACCCTACATTCCGAGGATACTCAATGTAGTGAGTCAGCCGCGACAACACAAACCATTGCAGAAAATTTATGAATGATAAAGATTTGTATATTTTTAGTTATGTAAACATGTATTAGAATTGTATATTATGTAAATGTAAAGCAGCAAGGCTTTTCATAGTAGTGTAGACCTTGATCAATGCTGTTGCCCTTAAAGGTGGTGAGATGTAACAGTCATGGAATGACTGTTCCTCAGGAAAGCCAAACTAGGTGCAGTACCTTTTTTATTAGGAGAGCACATGGTGGGAAGTTCAGAGCTGGGGACCTGCCAGGAGGAATGGCAGTTTCTGAAATAGAAACAAAGGAAAAGGTTGTGAGCATATTATTTGTACTGGATAAGTAAGTTAAGGGAGAATGGAGTGATTGTATATACCCCTTTCCACATATACACATAGAAACAAACATTATGTGGTAACAGTCTGTTACCCTATTGCAATAGGAATAATGGGTGCAGAAACTGCTAGCCAAGGGATGGTAAATAGGTTGCCCTGGCTAGTGAGAGTAGCCCTTGTTGTCTGGTGGTATTTGGGGCCAGTCTGGGTAGAAAAATTAGTAAAATGTTTATTTAATTAAAATAATGAGCTTGTGCCTGTTTAAAATGATACATCAATCTGCTGCAGAGTTAAAATGCAGAGTGGCAGCTGTGCAGTGCCACGGTACCAAGTGAGTAAAAGTGGAGGTGGAAAGAGAGCCAAGGCAGCTCTGTAGCATAGCATTAGTGCCTTAAGGGGAATCCCCCTACAAGAGCCAATCAGCAGCTGTGTGAAACTGCGACTTTGGTCATGGAGCAGGCTAAGGCCTGCTGAAGCAGAAGCACACTCAAGAGAAGACACTATAAAGAGCGCACCTCTTTCTGGTGGGAGACCAGATATTTTAAAAATAAAGTTGGCAGGTGGCAAGCACAAGGAAATAAACTAAAGGATTGACTGACATTTACTTTATTTAATAAGTAAAGGGACACACACAATGAAGTGGGGATGGTCTCCCATAAATTTAACCCAGTCCAGTCACCATGTAGAGTGACAGGAAGGCTGCTGGCTGATAGAAAACCCTAAGATAACACTCTTTGAGGAATTAAACACAAAAATGATAATTTTAATAAATAAACACAAACGAGGGATAATGTATTATTTCATTTTTATCATTTATTAAGATCTAGTAATTGCAATACTTTTGAACTAATGTTTGGTTTTTTCACAAAGGTCCCGTGTCAAGCACAAATATACAGAAAAACAGAGAAGTAAAATCATACAATATACATACAGTCAAAATGCAACAGTACCGAGTTCAATCATGGTTACATTTGGAGAGAATCTGTGGTTACTACCAAGGAAGCCATCACAGTGATGACGTTCTCAAGAATGTAAGTAGTGACATAATAAGTGCTAGAGAAAGAAGTGGACAGGGTGGGTTCGCAAAGGGAGAGAAAAGAGATGGGAGCACTGAGGGGCTTGAACCTCCATGACAGTGGTGGGTGGCAAGACTAGGAGGGAAAGAAGGGAGCCAGGGGATGAGAAACCAAGGGGACAGTATGACAGGGGAAGGTGCAATGTGTAGACACTTATGATGGGGAAAAGAGCAATGTGAAAGCAGGGGGAAAAGAGGGAGGCAGTAGGCAAGGTAGTAAGAAGTTGAAAACATTGAGACGAAAAACAAACAGAGGCAAGACAGAGAAGTAGGGGAGGAGGATGGAGTGATGATAACAGGAATAATAGGGATGTATAGATGTTTTAGTGGAAGATAAGGAGTAGCGGAGTGTGGGGCCAGTGGAAGGAGTGGGTGAGTTAACAATATAAAGGACGAGTATATGACAGGGGGCTGCAAGTAGGGAATGGTGGGTAGAGGATATAGGTTAAGCTGTAGATTAGAGATGAGCATTTAAGGAGAGAGGGAAGTGCTAGAGATGTTTAGAGGGAAGCACAGTGTATAACCTAGAGTATACACACATGTAACTTTATGCCATGAAACTATAGTTTGCAAAATGGAGCAGATATATGTATTTATTTGTTTATTAATTTATTTATTTAGCTTTCGTTTACTGGGTAAGTGCACTAGGCAGAAACCTACCTGCCTATTTTCAGTCATGACCCTTGAGAGTGCATTACAAGTAGCAATGCAGGTAACAAAACAGATATAACAAAAAACTACTGCTATTTAGAGCATGCAGTTATTATAGGCAGGGACCCTACTTTTCTGCGGCACAGTGGGACCAAGTTCTGCGGCAAGAGTACGATTTGCCGCAGAACTTCTGCAGCAGTGGTTTATAATTTCTGCGGAAGTTCTACGGCACTAACAAACTACCACATCACATTGTTAGCTTGTCATCCTGACTTCACTTTCATGGCAGTGGTTATAGCAATCAGGATGGTGGAAAACACAGTAACACTAGTTCAAAAAATAACAGACTTATAAAAATAATTTTATACCTAAAAAAGCAAAAAAAAAGGTCTCTCCCTTAAGGTCCTAGTCTGTTGCATAAATGACATATGCAGAGGGGATCTTATGTGATAAATAAGGTATTTCTATATGCATGCTATCCATCCGACTAATGAGGTTTCCACTGTCTATCACTTATATATTTGTATGTGCTTTCTACACCACTCATGAGGTTCCCATTGTGTATCACTTATATATTTATATGCAATCTGAAATATGCATACAAATATGCATGTGTGTGGTGGGAGAGACAGAGATACTGTATATCTGTGTGTGTGTGTATATATATATATATATATATATATATATATATATATATATATATTTATACAATAGGGGTGAGGCGATACACCGTGAAATAAAACTGTGTATTCTCACCCCCATTGAATAAACAATTGCTGACGTATGCACAGAGGCATTCCCTTAGAAATATACAAACGGTGCATGCGTCAGACTACTGATACAAATTAATTGCAGATGTCAGCAACCAGTACAAGGTCCTTCCCAAGACAACAATGTGTAGCCAATTAATCATAGAATAATAAAATTCACCTTTGTTGTAGGACGAGGGAGTACAGTGCATTTCTGCTATCAGTTTCAGTTTACCATCTCGCACATCCGAGCAGCATCATCACGTGTAAACCGCAGCGCTAAAACCATTAACCGGAATTGAAATGTTTTCTAAGCTGTCAACGGCAAACAGTAACATTTCACTTGCCAAAACCGCGGAGCACTCGAGCGACAATAAATAATCTCTGAAACAGAAAAAAAAAATTATGAATATTCCTGAAGAGGTCATCCTTAACTGTACTCAATTTGAACAAGATGCAGAGCCGTTACTAGACCCAAACGAGCACACAGACGGCAATATTGATACCAAACATGCAGCTGATGGCACTATGACTACTAGTGGAATGGACACCGAAGAAATTGAACAGTTTATCAAAAGTACCGGAAACGAAAACACCACCCGCAAAACGAGTGCAGATGTAAATGCCTTACAAAAATTCATGAAGGACACCCTGCACATTGAGACACCCATTCAGCAAATACCTCCTCAAGACCTTGACAAAATACTATGCCATTACTTCATCACTTCCAAACGACAAGACGGTACAGACTACGAGCCTCTAACACTGTGATCCAGATTCCAAAGCGTAGAGAGGTATCTCAAGGATTACAATTACCCAGAATCTATTAGCACTTCTAACACATTTTTAAAAACCAGACAAGTATTACTATCCAAACAGAAGCTGCTCAAGGAGATAGGGAAAGGCAATCAACCTCAAGCTGCAGACGAGTTAACAGATAACATAATTGACCAGCTCTATGCACAGAAACAACTGGGACATGATGGCCCTCAAGCCCTTCTAAACACGATGTGGCTTACTGTGACCTTATATTTTGGCATTAGGGGAAATACAGAAACACGAAACCTAAAATGGGGAGATATCCAACTTAAAAAAGATGAACAGAACAATCAATACTTGGAATATACAAAGGAGAGACAAACCAAAACAAGAGTGGAATTAATCCTAAAGACACCAGAGCAGTAAAACCTAGAGCATATGAAACAAAAGATAGCAACAAATGCCCTGTACTGAACTACAAACTGTACCGTCACAAACGACCAGGCAAAGCAAACCACCAAGATGCACCGTTTTTTTTAGCTATAAATGATACACCAACAGCACAATATCTTACTGGTTGGTACAAAAATCAGCCACTTGGTATAAATTCACTGAGCAAAATAGTGAAAAATATGGTCGACAAAGCCAAAATCTGCACTGACAAACACCTGATGAACCATTCAATCCGCAAGCATTTAGTACAAAAACGTATAGACTCCAACGTGTCCCCCAATGATATAATCCAAGTTCCTGGCCACAAGAAATTACAGTCTCTCAATGATTACTCAAAATTAAATGAGGGGAAACATCAGCAGATTTCCCACATACTCAGCTCAACAGATAGTGATCCTGGAATCTCCAAAAGCTGTACTCCTGCAGAACCTGAAAAAGAATGCACTGCAACCTGGCCAGACATAATGTCTGCATGCTTTAACAATCCTACCATTAATGCTACAAATATAACCTTCAATATTGTGCAAGGTAGGCTAAACTGTAAACCCGGCACACTATTAATAAAAGTTTGAAGCACAGCATAATCCATTTGTAACACTTCTGCTTTCTTCCCATAGGTCACAGGTATGAGAGCCACTGCAGAAAAAGAGTAAGAGTAATCGAGTCTGACACAGATTCCGAATAAACTAGCTACTGTAGCATTGCTCCGACCATCTCACATGTTTTGTTGACTCATCTAAAGAGAAGCAACTTCTGAAAGTCTCAGCGAAGTGCAGCAAAGTAAAAATGATGCATCATTTCATTATAACACAGTTTGGGAAACGAACCCGGACGAAAGTAAACAAAAGTACTACATACCATTTAAATAAATAAATAAAATATTATGCGTCCAAAAGATATAAAAAATATTTATCCAACAGTGGCAAAACAAACAAAGTTTCCATACCGACCCACGTCCACCAAACTTTCACACACATACCACCTTGCTAACTGACGCACCTACATATTCCCACCCACGCATACAGCACAACCAATCACAGCACACATAACGTAGCAACAACCAATCATTACACAGCACACAAATACCCATTCATACAGCAATTCCATAACTACTGACCAATGACATTTCAATATCCCACATGTAAACCAATAGAACAAGACTCATTATAACAGCCAACCACTGCACAGAGCACAGAACCTAACCAATCAACCGCCATATCAGAACTACCAATGAGCAGACCAAAGCACACAAGACACAGCAAGTGAAACGAACAACTGCACCACAAAATCACCGCAAGTAAATCATTTCTCACAGTTTTATTTCACTGTGTATCACCTCACCACTACTGTATAAATCACATACATGATGATCAGGAGTGTGATATGGAAAATATTCCCACTCCTGCATCGTGAGGCATAGATATCTCACGAGCGCCGAAGGCACGAGTGAGATATCTATGCCTCACTCTGCAGAGTGAGTCATATCTACACTCTGATCATCATGTATCCCCTATATATATATTTTTTTTTTTCCATGAACTTGCATCCTCATTCATATGTGTCCCATTGGAAATGAAATGGAGGAGTTATTGCAAAACTCATTTTTCATGTCAACCTGCTTTCCCTGACACACTGTGTAAGACCATCAGGCCATGACATGTATGTGAACCAATTGTGAGATACAGCTCTCAGGCCCATCACTATGTGCCCACCATGTGACAGAACACTGCACCATACCTTACCAGGCTCCATGCAGTGATGTGTTCCACCAGTCCTTGTGCTGCCCAGCCAGCTCCCAGAGCTAATCTCTGAACCTGAGTTGCCAGCACAGAAACACAGCATGCTACCCTCTGGCCCAACAGTTGTCTCTGTGCACAACATTTCTCAATAACTTTTAAGTGATTCTATCAACCAATGACAATATGTAATCAATAACCCTGGCAAAAATGCATACAATGCAATTATTTATTTAACAGGTCTATTCTTTCAGCAGGTCTACACATTATTATATTTCACTTTTCTGGGCAAAATTACTTTATTTTTCTTAAAAATGTAGACAGTTAAATTAATTTTGCTAGTTATTCATTTCAGATAGCGTCTCTATACCTTAAAGGCACAAATAGGTTTGTACAAAGTGAGGTATGGACTTAACAGGTCTGTGCTATTGACAAGGGTTTGTTTAAGTTGGCCCTAGTGCAACAATGTAAGACTGAAAATTGGATTAGGCTGTAGTGCAGACTGAGCAAATATCACCATGCATGATGTGCTGTGCCACCGTCTCTGGCAGTGGGAGCTGTGGTAGATAAGTGACTGTTCATTTCTGTTGCAGAATGCAGCCATTTCATTAACTAATGTATGACGTTATAGCAATGATAACATCACATTCTGAACATATAGGGGGTTTTTGGATGTAAAAAGAGGGGAAGGGAACCAGATTCTATGCATAAACAGAAATATTAATAAAAAATCACCAAGAAGAGTGAATTCTGCGGCACCTCAGAAGTTCTGCGGCAGATTGCAAGTTCTGCGTAAAATTATGCTGCCACAGAATTCTAGGGGCCTCGATTATAGGGACACTAAGGAGATACACACAGGATACAATTTTACAGGCAGTAATTACATAGTACATCATATAACAACAGTAGGTCAAGAAGAAGTGCACAGGCTATAGACCAAGGTGGGTATTTACACTAACTAATGTGTAAGGAGAAACAAATGCTCATTCAATATAGCACTAATGACCAGTGGAGAAAATGGATAAACATGAGCTATGGGAGTCTGAAGGCAGAGGAGAAAGGGTTAACTCAGAAACAGGGGGGTGGGTGTAAAGGCAGAGGAATAGTAAAAGGGGAGAAAGTATGGGTAGCAAATTAGGCTTAGGAAGAGTTAGAAACATAACAATGTATCAAATGATCTCAGGTAGCTCCCAAAATGGCCCCTTCAAATGGCTGCTCCGGGCACACCTCACCTCTTCTAGTAGCTGCAACTGTTTCACCTAGTGCTGCTACCACCCCTAGCACTTCAGACTTTCCTGATCCTCTCCAATAAATCTCTGCTACCTAGTACACCTCTTTGTCTCCTCCTGCTGCTACCCCCACCTCATCCCCTCCAACACCAGCACTTTTTCTCCCCTGTCCCTACCCCTACCCAGCTAGCACTACCCAACCATGTACTTCTCACTCCCTCCTCCCACCTTGACAATGGCCTCCAGCCTGCCCACTCCCATGGGACTACCCTACTCACTGTTCCTCCCCAAATCTCCTTCACATTTAGCCTACCTATGCACTGCTCAGTTCTTAGTATGAGCCACTCTCTCCATGTCTGCTCACTGGTCTTTGCTCTGCTCCTACCCAACATGTGTAGTCTCTAATTTTGTATAATGATTTGCAAACCTCCATTCGCTGTACCATCTGTGCTACCTCTGTCTAATTTTTGTAATGATGTTCACCCTGTTTGTCTACCCACATTATGACATGGAACCTTTGTAAATAAGCAGCTCCTGCTCAAAGGTGTTAATCCTAGAGTTAATAAAATAAAATTAAAAAATATATATTTTTTCAAGGTGATGTGGGATTTAGTGATATGAAGGTGATAGGGTAAGGAGTTTTAGAAATTAGGGGTACAGTGGGAAAATGCCTGGTAGCCCATCGTTGTGGAACATTTTGGGACTGCCAAGAGGGCCTGGGTGGAAGACTGTAGTGGATAGGCATGGTCAACAGGGGAAAACATTGAGGCCAGTGGGGCAGGTTGTGAACATCTTATGATGTTGTCTGTGAAACATATGAAAATATAAGATCTCCTGGAAGAGGAGGATAGCCAGTTAAGATTTTGGTAGAGTAGACAGTGGTTGGTAAGATGAGGGGAAGAAGATGCAAATCTGTATACATTGTTATAGGCAACATCCCACTTACAGTAAACTGCTGGCACTGGAATGGAAAAATTAGGGTAGTGCATAGAAAAGCTTTGGGAGCAGAACTCATTGGGCAATTGAGAGTCTTGCTGTGAGGGTGAGGGCATAATGAGTCTGAAAAGTCAGACCAAGCCTGGAGTTGATGGATTTGCATATGCTGTTAGTGTGTTGAGAGAAGTTTCGTGCTGAGTCAAGTGAGATTCCAAGGTATTTGATACAGGGGTTGAAGAGACAATGGAGCCATCTAAGCACTGGAGAGCAAGGTCAGGGGCCAAAGTACACATCCTTTTAATGGATCCAGAAAGCATAGCCTTGGTCTTGGTTACATTGAGGAGGAGGCAATTTTGGGTAAGCCAAGTCTGAGTAGAGTAAAGGACAGCAGTAAGTTTGGAATTGATATCATTTAGGGATTTTGAGCCGAGATAGAGTACCAGGTCATCAGCATACAGTAGGGTCCTTCAGTGAGGGGGAAGTTTGGTAGGTTGTTACTGAACATTGAAAAAAAGTAGTGGACCCAGTATAAAGCCTTGAAAAATGCCTTACATAATGGGGGCAGGAGAGGAGAGGGTTTTATTAAATGATACGAACTGAGAGCAGTTGCTGACATAGCTCAATAACCAGAGAAAAGCAGAATAAGAGAAGCCTAGGGACCGCAATTTGTGTATTAAGAAGAGGTGGTTGACCAGATCAAAAGCTTTAGTTCAGTCAGTGAAGGTGGCACCAGCAAGCAGACCTTCATCCATGTGGGACTTAACATCGCTAGTAAACTGTGTGAGGGCAGTAGAAGAGTTGTGACTCATCCTAAAAACATGCTGGACAGAGGAAAGATCTGACATTAGCAGACAGTCGGAGACCTGAGACTGTATGAGCTTTTCTAGTAGCTTACTAAGGGTTGGCAGGATGGCAATAGGGTGATAGTTTCAGATGGAACTGGGGTCGCCCTTTTCAAACACTGGAACAATCCTGGCAGACTTCCAAATAGTAGGCATTGAGGAGTAGAAGAGAGCTAGGTTAAAAATATGCATGACAGCCAATTTAAGTATTCTAGGATTTATCCCATCAGGGCCTGCTCCCCCGTGCTTAGATAGTTTTGAGGTGTTGCAGGACTTCAAGTTGTGAAACTGGGTGAAGGTTCAGGGGAGTAACAGAAGAGGGGGAGGTGTTGGGGTAACAAAGGTAAGGTGGGACATAAGGGATTATTAGCAGGATAAATCAGAAAAAAGAGAATTGAAGATGTTGGCAATGGTAGTGGAGTTATTGCAGCTAATATTGTTAATTACCATCTCATGGGGGGTGGTTGGCTTCCATTTTCCCATAGTAGGCAATTTATGTGGGACCAGCATTTCATTAGGTCATTGGTCATGGATGCTAGGTGGTCTTTGTAATACCAGCCTCAGGCAGATCAGATTTCCTTCTCACAGATATTTCGAAAGGTGCAGTAAGTTACCCAGTCTGCTGACAAGGAGGAGGATTTATAATTAGCCCATTGCTAATCTCTGGCCTTTAGCATGAGAGGAGAGGTTAATTTAACCATTTAGTGGGCAGTCCTCTGACACTGCTCCACGTTGTCAGAATATGTTTTTTTTGAAGGGAAATTATGGTAGAGTTGAGGTATCAAGTGGCAAAGTTGACATCACTTGAGAAAAAGAGAGGAGACCAGTCAACACGAGCATGGTCATAAAAATAGGCATCTGAGTTAAAGGCAGAGAAGTTAGTAATATTAAAAACCTTGTGAGGACAGAATAGGGTGGGTGGCATCCCAAACACAGTAAATTGGGGAGTGGTCACTTACTGAATTCACAAGGACACTGGTTGTAGCAATCCTTTCTTTCCTGTTTGTGAGCATCCAGTCAAGGATGGTATGGTGGGATCCTTTACAGGAGTGTCTGGTGGGGGTATTAATGAGTTGAGAGAGATGTGCCTTACTAATAATGGATTCTAGGCTGTTTGCACTGGGACCAAGCCAATCAAGATTAAAATCTCCCATGATGACTATGTTTTTTGAGCAGCCAATGGGAGATGGTCTACTAATTCTGTTAGACCAAGCATGCCTTTTTTAGGGGGCATATAGGCATGTAATATATACAGCTGTTTTGCTCCTCTGAGAAGCAGTAATGAATAAAGTATTTCACAGGATTGAAAAATGGGTGTGAGCAAGAGAATGCTATTAAGGTGGGGCTTAAAAAATAGGGCAAGTCCACCCTCCTCTTTTGGGTGAAGGGTGGTAAAATTGTAGCATGTTGTATCCCACGAGGGAGCACATGTTGGCTGGAATGGTGGGTTTTAATCATGTTTCAGAGATATCCAGGATGTCTAGGTCATGGAGTGAGGCCCATGCCTTGAATTCAGGGAGGCTGGCCATCAAACTCTATATATTGAGATGTGCTATTTTCATGCCATGAACATTGGGCCAGGAGTGGGAAAGAGCTGGATTTGGTGTACTCTGATAAGACAAGGGTCCTGGATTGGGTTCAACATCCCTTGATAGGAATAAGGTGATGGTAGTGATCCAGGGGGTAGTTATCACAAATGCCACGGGCAACTGAGAGGTTGATATGAATCTCTTCTTTGTGAGATACCTCATGATAAAGCCCAGAAGCCTTGGACAGTTACACAGCTTAGGGGTGTAGGTTGATCCAGTAGTAACCATCACATTAAAGAAGTTGAAGTCATGGTGATGGGACTCAGATTGAGGGGCTGAGAGTCCAGCGGGGGGATCAGAGAATCAAAGTCTAATAAGGCAAAGACAGTAGCAAGATAGACAAGGACAATAGGAGTAGAACACATAGTGGAAGAAGTCAAGTGCAACAAACTAAGAGTAAAGCAGTGCAGGGACCAGATAAAGATAGGAGCTGACAGAATTAGCAAAGCACACTAGTGCAGGGGGAAGAAGCAATTTAATTCAAAATACATAAAGAGCAACTGTTTTTTTTTTCAAAAAGTGTACTGCCAAGCTGTTTAAACCCAGAATTTCACCAAACCTGGCAGTTGTGTAGAGCTCTACAAGGGAAAAATAGTTTTATTTGCATAAAATGGGGCTGACAGTATAGCCTGGAGGTGAGAGTAATGAGGTATGAACAAGCTTGGTACATCCTGCAGACAGACCTGGATTTGATTCCCACAATCTCCACTTACATATTGTGCGACTCTGACCAAGTCACTTAACCTCCCCAGTGCTCCATGGTCGCCCCTGAAAACAGTCACCTGTGCCTAGTGGGACTTAACTAGTTAGCAAAGAATAAAATACAATAAAATTAAAAAACTAAAAAAAAAGTTTGGAAAGAGGGGTCACTAACCTAAAAATGTGGAATAACAAAAGCTCAGAATCCGTGCTGCAGGCAGGCAGGCTGGAGGAGGAGCCAGGAGAGAGTATGTGTTCTCGGGCAGGAGGTGTTACAGACACCCATAGGACAGCCCCATGGAGGATTTTAAACACAAAAATAAGTATTTAAATTATCTGAGCTTGCCGGCCTGGTGGCACTGAGGGTTGAGGGGCTGGACGCCACACCTCACGCCACACTTGCGACCTGGGTTCAGAAGCGAGCCCGGGGCATCAGGAGTCAGCGAGGGTGGGATAGCATTGAGTGTCTGAAGGATTGCTCTCCTATCCCAGGGTGGGATCCAGAGTGCCACCACTCTGCAGTGGCCTCTGGTGATGACCAGGTGCACTGCTAGAGGTGGTGTGGCGAGTGGGTAGTGCAGCAGTCGTAGGTACGCAGGAGCCCGACATCATTACACGCTACGCTCCTAAGGCACAAAAGAACACAGGAAAATGGCAGCACAGACCACAGCATCTTAATGGTCGCTACTCCCTTCAACCGACGATGCCTGGATTATCATGTGCCAGTATTGGATCCTTGCCGGGTGCGGGGGCAATCAGGGGGTGCACCTTTCGCAGGTATAGCTGTGTATGCCAGCTGGGCATGCAACTCTGGGATCAGTGGTGGAAGTGGAGCAGTGGCTAGATTATGAGGCAGGTCAGTGGTGGCAGGGAGCAAAAATAATGACATGATAAATTGTCTGGGCATCAGACATATACAATTAAGTCATTTTAAAGGGGAAATGGCTTCTATGTGTAGTAATTAATTATGGAAGGTCACACAGCAAGCTGTATTTTTTCACAAAGTGGGGAACTTTAAGCCTTAGCAGCTCCGGGTTCTCATTACCTTATTTCTTAAGAAAATACACTGGAGAAAGCCAGGAAAGGGCACTTTCATTTAAGAAAAATGTGAGAGTGCTTAGATTTATTTATGCTAAATGTTAGGTATTTATTACATTGAATTACAGGCTGAAAGAGCAGAGCAGCCTCACAATTTTTAGGAAGGCAGTTGAGATTCCTGTATTAGGTTCTATTGTGGCTTATGCAACTGCAGAATTCCAAGTTGGAATTCAATTTAATTGGTACTTAAGTTTGGAACAGGGTTTTGTCCACTCAGTGACCAAGATTTTGTGAAATAGGATGTTGAAAAGCTCTCAATGAAGCTGCACAGCTCATTTTCAGGGAGTTTGAGTAGGGACAAGTACCTGAAGGAACCAGACCTGTCAAGAGGGAGTACAGCCTATGGAGGCCTACTAGTTTGCAAGGGGTTGATGGGGCCTGTGGGACTAGACCTCAGGTAATTGAATAGACTATAGGGAATCACCTGCATCCCAGTGATAGGGACAGTATGGCAGTAAGTGACAGCAGGGACAGTATAGATTTGCCTGCTGCTTCCAGTACTTGTTCTTCCACAAGTGTCTCTTTAACTTCTTCTGACCAGAGTGCGAGTGCTGCACGTGACCAAGTCGTCTTCAAGGATCATCTACTCCAGATGTGCTGCAGACTCCAGAAGTTCCAGGACCCTATTTCTTCAGCTGTAAGGGAAGTGGTACAGCAAATTTTATTTTCATCTTTGGACTGGTTAAAGAGGGACGCTTGTAAGCATTCTGAGTTTTGGCATCCTTCTTACTTCAAGGACCAGAGTATTGAAGGACTAAAATTTAAAGACAGTGAGGGGAAAGGTGTACTGCAAATGCTACTGAGTATTTGCTATTTGGTGCAAGGCATCTATTAATGTGAATGTGTAGAGATGAAATGACTTAAGTGTTTAAAAAATGTAATGTTTAAAGTTACAGTTTAGATACCAGGGAAGGGTATCTGATAATGAGGGATGAGTGGGCTGACTGACGTTGGTAAAGGACTAGTAGCCACTTCATGCCCTTAAGGCTAAGTAATGTGCATGTGCGGAAACTAAGGTCCAAGGTCTGGATTAGTGCTGGTTAAGTTTTAAGTATCTAATTGTGAGGGGTGAGTGGGCTGACAGAGGTGGATAAAGGCCTAGTAGCCACTGCCTGTCCTTAAGGTTAAGTAATCTTTATGTGCAGTTACTTGGGCCTAAGATATGGCTTATTGCTCAATAGAGTTTTAAGGTAACTGGAGGACTGGTGGGTGGTGTATTAGTCTGTAGTTTCCAGGGGTTTAAGGGTTTAGACCTGTGGAAATCTAAAAGTATTATTACTAAAGTTATTTTCTAAATTCACTTTTATGCAAAGAGAATGTGTTGCTATTGCTAGACAGTTTTACTTTCTTTCATTTTAGTTGTGCTTGTATGTTGGCAGATCAGTTCAGCAAAGTGTACCTTTATTTTCACTTTGAAATTGAGTCAGTGTCTTGCTTTGAAGTTGTCAGAGTCTCTCAGTCCTGTGGTCTCCTGGGTAAGTCCAGTGTGGCCCCTCTCTCTCCCACACAGATCCTACAGCTGCTCAAATGAGGAGGTCATTTTAAAGGTTCCTGTATGTACCCAACTTGAAGACTGTGGGTGGGGACAGAGGCAAACAACCTAGTGGTGGTGCAACCCTGATTACTCTCTATGTAGGTTCTGCATCTACTTGGTATTACATAGGTACTGGTGGTGTAATAAACCCCCCGACTTGTGTGTGTTTTGTTATACCTTGACTGTTTAGTGACTGTCAGTGCCTCCCCCACGCTATACTCAGGACCTGGGTTTCTATTCCCTAGGTACATGATTTTCCTCTGTTTACCATTGAAGACCAGCTGCCATGCTCTTTACCACTCCTGGAGTTGCTCAAGATCCCTGTGCATTCTCTCCATCCCCTCCTGAGTCTCCACCCTATTGCAAATATCGGTATCTTCTGCAAAAAAACATACTGTATCTTCCCTTCCAGTTATTGTGCAATGTCACTTATGACAACACTGAAGAGGATCAGTCACTGTACTGAGCCCTGTGGCACATGGTGATCACTCTACCATCATTAGAATGAATGCCATTAACCTCCACTCTCTGATCACCAGTTTTCAACTCAGGTAACCACTTTTGATCCCACCCGTAGACTGCTCAATTTGTTTATCAGCCACCTATGTGGCACAGTGTTGAAGTCTTTGCTGAAGTCTAGATGTGCTGTGTCCACTGTCCTTCACTGATCTATTTCCATGGTTATATTACCCAGTCAAGGAAATCAATCAGATTCATCTGGCATCCCCCCCCCATGAATCCATGGTGCCTGCAGTTTTGCAGCCCACTGGATTCAAGATACTTTAACAGCCATTCATTTGAGGGTTTCCAGTCATTTTCCTACTGTTAAAGAAAGACTGTCCAGCCTATAGTTTGACAGCCTCCTCCCTGCTGCCATTCTTATGTAGAGCCAGAGGGACCATGTCAGATCTTCTCAAGACCTTAGGAATCATGCATGTTTCCAATGAACTGTTGAATAAGACTTTCAGTGGGGCAAGCAACACCTCCCTGAGTTCCTTCAATTACCTTGGGTGTATCATGTTTGGTCCCATAGCCTTGTCCACTGTCAGATCTGCAACACCCTTCATGACTCTTTCCCCTGAAAATGGACTTGTATCCATCTCCCTTCCCCCATTCCTACTACTCTCTGGTAATCCTTCCTCCCTCCCTCCACTGTGAAGACTGAGTTGAAGTTCCTATTGAGGATGACAGCTTTTTCTTGGTCCTCTTCTGTGCAGTCTCCCAGTTCCACCTTCCTAATCCTTACTAATCCACCCCTTGGCTTCCTCTTCTCAGTTATGAGAAGAGGAAGGCAAGGGTGAACCACTGATATGAGGAATTCTGAATGTTTGTTTTATTCCTGCAGTGCCCTGCCAGTGCTTGCATTGGTCTTAGTACACGTTAATGTTAGTGTGCATGTGTTAAACAATTTCTCTTTAGAAATTCAAAAACACCCTAGGAATACAGGTTGGTTTTCAGAAGTATCAGTTCCCTATCACTGTTGTTGAGTTTCACATTTTGGAATCAGAAAGATTTATATGTGAGGGTGAGGGTGGAAGGAGAGGGGACTTTGACATAATGGAGAAGTTTTTCTGTAAGATTTAACTATGACAGTGTTCTTTCAAGAGCACTACATATAAGTCATGTGATTTTGCGAAACAGACATGAAGAGTGTCTCAGTACCACTGAGCTCTGTTTGTTGGTATGAAGGCACCAGATATAGGGGAGAAGGTTCAGGGTATATGAAAGTAGAAGTGTGTCTCATTACCACTGAGGTGTGGGTGCTGGTTCAAGGGTACTAGAGCTGTGAGTGCTGCTACAGGATCACTAAGTAGGTACAGGAGAATGGCTTCAGAAGACATAAAAAGGTAGGTGTGTCTCAGTACAGTTGAGGTGTGAGTGCTGGTATATAAGATCTTAGGATACAGAGTAGGGGGTTCAAGGAATACAAAGGGAAAAGAGTGCCTCATTACCTCTGAGCTGTGAGTGCTGGTCAAAAGGCATGATCTACAGGTCAGAGACTCCACAGAATGTAAAGGAGAGGGGCGTCTCAGCACCATATAAGTGTGAGCACTGGTGCAAGACCTCAAGATACAGGTCAAGGGATTCAGGGGATATAAAGTGGGAGGAGTGGCTCAGCACCACTGAACTGTGAGTGCTGGTACAAATGCTCAAGATACAGATCAGGGGATCAAGGAACATAAAAGAGAGGAGTGTATCAGTACCATAGAACTGAGTACTGGTACAAGAGCACTCAGTACAGGTGAGGGGTTTAATGGCTATAAAGGATGAGGAGGGTCTCAGTGCTGTTGACCTATTAGTTCTGGTACTGTTCAAGGACACTGGGTGCACAAGGTACAGGGTAATGGAGATAGAAAGGAGACAGTCTATACCACTGAGCTGTAAGTGCTACTACAAGACCACTATGTGACGTGATTGGTAGTTTTGGTAACATAAAAGGGTAGAAGAGTCTCAGTATAACAATAAGTAAGTAAATACTTGTACAGAAACACTAGATACTGGAAGGAGGTTCTTGTGATATAAAGAGGGAGGAAGGTATCTGTATAAATGAGCTACTGTATAAGACTTGGTAAAAAAAACACTATGTAAAAGATGGGTTCAGAGGATATAAAGGTGGAGGAAGGTCTCGGAAAAAGTGAGTATCACTGCTTCATAGGTGTACTAGATACTGCAGAGGAGTATTCCAGTGATATAAAGGGGTGAAGGTATGAGTTTAACTGAACTGTAACTGATTATACAGAAGCATTAGACACAATGTAGATGGCTTGGGGATTAAAGGGGGAGATGGATTTCAGTATAACTAACTGCATGTGCTGATACAGAAGTACTTAATTCAGAGGTGGGGGCTTCAGGTGTTATAAAGGGGGATGAGGGTCACAGTGTAACTAAACTGTGAGTATGGAAACAGAAGTACTAGATAGAAAATAGAGGGAAGGGGCTTCAGAGACTATAAATGGAGAGGGTCTTGGAATACTTATATCAGCTATAAGTGATGGAACAGAAGCAATATATACTGTACAGGGATGGGACTTTCATGGAATATAAAGGGGGAGAATACTGGTAAAACTAAGCTACAAGTACTGGTAGAGGAGCACCAGATACAGGGAAAAGGGGTTCAGAGGATATAAATGGGAGGTGGATCTCAGTATAAAATAAGTTCTGGCATGGGAGCACTAAATACAGTAGAGGGATTTGGGTGAAACTGGGGGTAAGGGCCTCAGTATTACACAGCAGTGAAAGTTGGTGGTGGAACATTAGATATGGAAGCTGGTTCTCGGCATGTAAAGGGAACAGGATTGTCTCAGTATAACACAGCTGTTGCTGGCATAGTAACACTACATACCAGGGGGAGAGTTCAGATTATATAAAGGGAAAGATGGTCTCAGTACAACTGAGTTGTAAGTGCTGGTGTAGGAGCACTAGCTACAGGAGACGGGGGTTCAAATGATATTAATGAAGAGGAGAGCCCCATTATAAGTGAGCAGTAAGTGCTTATGCAGAAGCAATATATTGTATATGGACTGGGATTCAGGGAATGTAACTGGGGATGAAGGTCTCAGTATAAATGAGCTCTGAGCAGTGGTATAGGCGTATAAGATACGGGGGTGGGTTCAGGGGATATAAAATGAGATGAGGCTGTCAGTATAACTGAGCTGTTGCAACAGAAACACTAGATTCAGGGAAGGGAATTCAGGTGATATAAAGGGGAAGGAGAGTCTTCGTATAACTGAGTGTAAATGTTGGTAAAGGAGCACTGGATACCGGAGAGGGGTTCAGGTGATAATAAAGAAAAGGAGGGTCTCAGTATAACAGAGGAAGTGTTGGTACAAAGGATGGGGATTTATGGGTTATAAAAGGGAAGGTTGTAATGAGTGTGACTGAGCTGTAAGAACTGCTATGGGAGAACATGACCCAAGGAAGGGGCTTCAGGGGATATAAATGGGGTTGCAGTTTATTGTATAACTGAACTGTTTCTTGTGCTGCAGCACTGTATACAAGGCAGAAGGTGCAAGTCATATAAAGGGGAGGGGCCTCTGTATAACAGAGCTTTTAAGTGTTTGCACAGAAGCACAATATATGGAATGAGGGTTCAGGTGATAAAAGTGGTGATGGAGGAGTTTCAGTACCATTACACTTTAAGTGTTTGCATGAGAGCACTAATTATATGTGAGAGCATCCAAGGGCTATAAATGGTAGGAGGGCTTCAGTGCCACTAATCTATGAGAGCTACAGTAGTTGTAGGTACAGAATAAGAGCAAAAGATACAGGGGAGGGGGGGGCAGGAGATATTAAAGGTTAGAATGTCTCAGTACCACTGAACTGGAATTTGGGTACAAGAAGGCTTGACTCTAGATATTACTGTATGTGCTATGCCCCCTGCTCACTCTCACATCAATTAGATATTGCTGAGAGTTTTACTGCTCAGTTAATCCTAGGGAGTGTGGTGTTTACAACTCAGACCAAGTCATTCAGTATCTACTTTCACATATGGCCCCAGATGCCTGAGATTCACAAAATGAAACACTGCCAGTGTGCCTTCTTAAATTTCCAGACCAGAGAAACTTCTCATGCAAGAAAGCGGGTGGGCATGGAAAGCAAAATAAGAAAGTTAACCATTAATTATACTAATATCTGATCAGAAAATCTTAGTTTTAACTGACAAAAGTTGTTGTAATAGGGCTTAGATATATCTGTTTCCTCGCAAGGGAATCAATTAATGCAACTTACACTGTAAGGCAAGGTATTTAAAAGAAGTGAGAGGGTTTTTGACTAGAGATAGAGACCGGCATTCCCCTAAGTGTTAAAGAGGAAGCAGATCAAATCAAACTAAACAGTAATCAGCTATCACCTTTCTGATTCTTACAATGGAAGTAGCAAAGCCAAAGAACCATAAAGGGAATTGCCCTAGGGATTACACTGAGAATTAGGTTGACCTATAGCATCTACTCACACATGATGTTAACATAAGAAGAAGCATGACTAAAAGACAGTGCAAAGAAAATTGCAAAAGATTATGATCTGCGATAATCTATGAAAATGGTTGACATTTTTAGCATCAAAATCTTGAACACAAAAAAACAATGATGATTGTAGGGTTATGTGTGGCAGCTGGCTATATGTAGTGCATATGTGATGTTGTGCTTATGTGGACGTACATTTGACCTTGCTCTCTTTTAAGTATTTCTGCCCTCAGCCAATGTGCTAATAAAAGGGATATTGATGCTAAAGGAAATGTTTGAAGTATGACTTACTGTAATTAAGAGAAGAGGGCAGACAAGAAAGTTCAGGAGGAGGAGGAGGAGGGAAGGATGGAGGGTTGAAGCAAATTAAGGCAGGGAGGGCTGAGAGTGACAGACTTTTGTAAGTGCAGGAGGGAGAAGATAGGCATCTGCTCCACTGAACCCCAGTCAAGCCCTTTCATTGAGTGTGGCAACTGTCTTTGGGTAGTGCTAATGTGACATAGTGCTTATGTGAACATGCAGTTGACCTTGCTCTCTTTTGGGTATTTCCACGCTTGGTAGCAGTACCAATGGAAAGGATCTTGAAACAAAAGGAAATGACTGAAGTATGAATGAGGGACAAAAGGTCAAGATATTTAAACAGGAATGCACCTCCTCCTCCAACATGTGGAATTAGGATCCAATGCAACCAGAAGAGAAAATGTTGGGGTAACCATGTGGTCAAGTTTTCCTTCTCTCTAAGCTTACAAGGAGAAGATTTGCCTGTATGCAAAGTTCTGTAACTGGTCTCTGATGGCATAAGTTGCAGTAGGTGGAAGACCAAAAGCAGTATGATGATATAGCCAGGAATATTCTTTCCTGATGCTGAAGTAGCTGCTCCAGTGCAGAATGAGTGACCGGAGTAGTTGCAGAGTTCTAGGCCTAGACATGTCAGAAGAATCTTCAAATAAAACATAGAAAGGCAGACAGACAATGTCAGCAGAAAAAGACTGAAGGTTCTTCCAAGGAGGGAGTGGATAGCATGAGGTGGGAAGCAGATAAGAGGAGGGAGGAGGGAGGGAAAGATGGGTGTATGGCTGTTGTTTGCCAAAATACCAGAAGTCTAAAAAAACAAGATCCGCGAGTTGTAGGTTTTTGGGTACAGGCTATAATTGACTTATTTTCCATCGCAGAGACTTGGGCCATGTAATAACAATCAAAGTATAGTGCCAAAAGTTCACTTTATTGAAATAGGTGTAGCAGAACAACAAGACACCCATGATTAAGTGCATGCACATGCGTAAAATATCAGGCTTCTAAACCTCCAGTATCTTGCTGTTCTGCTGCAAGTATTTCAATAAAGTGAACTTTTGGTGGTATTCTTCAGGAGTCAGCTTTCAATTTTACACCAAGGTAGGGCCAAAATCAGCCTAGTTTTGTTGTTTAGCATGTATTGTGTCTACAATATGCACCAACTGAACTAGGAGCAGTCCCTTTCTTTGTTGTTCTAGTGGCAACAACGACTGGGATCTAGGTGTTACGAGGTGCACCTTACTTGGTAGAGGCAGGGTCAAGGGTAGAGGTGGGATGGTAGCCCTATATGTTAAAGAAGGTGATGATGCAAAAGAGATTGGGACTGTAAAGAATGAAGGGAGGGGAAGTGGATAGTGGAATCAGTCTTGGTGCAGCTGACAACCGCTGCTGCTGAGAGGATTAGATTAGGGGTGGTATATAGACCACCAAGGCAGAAAGAGGAGGATGACAAAGTGCTGTGGAAAGAAATCAGAAGAGGAGCTGCAAAAGGGGATCTTGTGACTTCAGAACCTAAACCTTCCAGAGATAGATTGTGATATAATTGTAGCAAAGAGTAGGAGTCATGCCCCATGTAATATGCTGTTGGACTGCTTACTGGTGCAGCTGGTCAAGGATCCCACACAATGGGACAGCATACTCAGCTTGGTACTCACCATTTTGGGGAAGGTGAGCAGAGTTACTGTCAGGGAAAATAGTTCTGGACATCAGGCATGTGGATTTTGGGAAGATGCAGGAACTTGTCTGGGAAAGACTGGCAGTGGTAGACCATCTTGAGGGAGTGGGAGAACAGTAGGACAGGATTGAGGGGGCACTGCTGGAGGAGTCTGAATCTTGTGCATGGAAGATCACCAAAAGGAACAAATGCTAAAGGCTGATCTGGTTCTCCTTGGGAGTGAGAGAAGCTGTGAGGGCAAAAAGAAAGGCTTCACTGAGTACAAGAGGAACAAGAGGGAGGAAGCCTGGCAGGATGGTTATGCTCAATCTAAAGGGGCAATGGTGGAGGTCAGGATGGCAAAGGCAGACTCAGAGTTTTGGATCGCTGAGAGAGTAAAATGGGGGAAGGGATCATTTTTTTTGACACCTCATGGAAAAAGGAAAAAAGGAAAATGGACGTAGTTAGGCTACCTAAGGGGGAGAGTGGCTAAAGAAAACAAGCAGCATGCAAATGTACATAAATATTACTTCTGCTCAGTATTCATGGTGGAGGACAATAGTCCTCTGCCAAAGAGTGGTATCAATATCCCCACATGGGGGATCAGGAAATGGGAACAATACAGATCCTAGTTGGACTGGGAAAAATGGTCTAGAAGCTCTCCAGGTAGACATGGCCCCAGGCCCAGATGGCCTGTACCCATGAGTACTCAAGAAACTGGCCACAAAATTGGCAGTACACTTAATATCTCTGTTTTGAAATTCATTCAAGTTTGGAGTGATGTTGGCAGATTAGAGATTGACCATTGTACTACCTCTCTACAAGGGGGATGGACAGGGAGGATCCAGGAAAATGCAGGCCTGTCATCCTTACCTCCATAATAGGTAAGCTGATGGAGACCATAGTGAAGGAAAACATAGTGGCCTACTTAGAAGATAACAGACTGCAAGACAACAAGCAGCATGGGTTTGTGTCAGGAAGGTCATGCAAGACCAACCTGACAGTTTTTTTGATTGGGTCACCAAGGTAACTGATATGGGACAGATGGTAGATTTGCTCTACTTCAATTTTAGCAAGGTTTTCAATTTAGTACAACAATGAAGACTGCTGTAGAAGTTGGAGTGCTTGGCAGCAAAGCAGGATTTAGTTATTTGGGTAGCCAGTTGTCTTCAGGAGGCAAACGAGGGTAGTGGTGAATGGAGCTAAATCAGGTTACAAGAAGGTCATTAGTGAAGGGCTGCAGGGACTGGAGGTTGGACCATGGATCCTACTTAATATGTTCTTAAGAAACATAGAGGAAGGTATCTGAGGAAAGTTGTGTCTCTGCTGATAGAAAAAATCTACGTAGCAGTGTAGATCATGAGGAAGAGGTGCAGAAACTCCAGGAGGACATAGGCAAGAGAGATGATCTAAGATCTGACAGTTGAGATTCAATGTCAGAAAGTGCAAAGCAATGCACTAAGTGAGACAGAGTCCATGCATTTAATACTGGATAGGATAGGTTAGACTGTCCATCTCAACAGAGGAGCAGGATGTGGGGGTTATCATTAATAACTCCCTCAATCAAACAAGTCAGTGTAACAAGGCATGCAGAAAGACATTGAGGATGATGGGATGTATAGGGAGGTTTTTGACAATAGGACAAGCAAGGTGATTCTGCCATTCTACAGATTCCTTAGAGGCCTCGCCTTGACTACTATGATAAGTTCTGGAGTCCTCACCTGAGAAAAAATATTGATAGACATGAGTTGGTAGAGAAGGGTCACAAAGATTATCCAAGTACAGCAGGGTAGATCCTATGAGGATTGACTGAAAGCCCTAAATATGTACTTGATGTAGGCCTGGTGGGAGTGGAGGTATATGATGGAAACACAAGTTTCTTCTTTCACAATGGACCTAGAGAAGTTGGAAGCATGGTCAAGGGCATGGCAACTAAAATGCAATGCAAAAAAGTGTAAAGTCATATACATAGGCAAAGGAAACAAAATAGGGGAATACTACCTCGGGGGGGGGGGGGGACTGGCAGCAGCCAAGCAAGAAGGGGATCAGGGTGTCATTATATCAGATGATTTGAATGTGACACATCAGTGTGAAAAGGAGACACTGAAGGCCAGCAGCATGCTGGGGTGCATCAGGAGGGTCATTACAAGCAGAAGGAAGGAAGGAAGTGGTACTGTCACTGTATAGGTCTCTGGTGAGACCACAGCTGGAGTTCTGGGGGCCACACATTCAGGAAGGATATATACAGACTGGAGTGAGTAGAGTGGAGGGCTGCAAAGATGATTCCATGACTACGCCACAGGCCATATAAGGAGAGACTGAGTGAACTTAACTTGTACTCACTCCAGCAAAGAAGAAAGAGGGGGGATATTCAACATTCAAGTACCTAAAGGAAATAAACAAGGTACAGGTGCAGAACTTATTTCAGACTAGAGACTACACAAGAACCAGGGGGCACAACATGAGACTGAAGGTGAGTGAAGAATTCAAGGGGAATGTGAGGAAGTTCTTTTTTATAGAGGATTTGGTGGAACCTTGGAACAATTTGGCTCATGAAGTTGTGGAAGCTAAAATAGTTGAGGGATTCAAAACTGTGTGGGATAGATACACGTCAGTCATCAGGACATATGCCTAAATGGGTGGGGAAAATGGGCATACTAGATGGATCATAAGGTCCCCATCTGCCGTCACTTTCTGTGTTTCTATGTAAGTTTCTCAGTAGTATAAACAAGGTGAATAGTGAGAACCTATTTGTAAGAAATCAGGATACAGTCACTAGGAACATGGCTCAAGGTTGGTGCGGGGTAAGTCTAGAAGAAGTGTGAAGCAATTCTGCTTCACTGAGATGGTGGTAGAACAGCGGAAGGGGTGAGAGTGACTATCCTAAATGGGCTTAAACATGGTTGGGACAGGGCAAGTGGATTTATAATCCCTTGGATGCCACACAATTTTGAGGAGTGGAGGATCGGTTGGGGAAGGGGGGGACACAGGTGGGGATCAGGCAGTAGAGAAAAGCCAGATTCAATGGACCTTAAGCCTCCTTCTGCCATCACCTTCTATGTTTTCATGATGTTGCCATGATGATTTTCTTTTCTATAATGAGGAGAGGAAATGGCATAGTTGAAGGAAATTGAATGGTTACTAGATGATCAGTATGGCAATTGGGCACCACTGGTTATATGCAGGATAAAAGGTAGTAGACACTCCATTTGACACGTCTTTAAAGTCTGGAGCAGTATAACATATGTGTCCAATGTAACATACCTAAATGGAAACATAGAAATTGTTGACAGATAAGGACCGCTTGGCCCATCTAGTCTGCCTGTAAGCCCTTCTACTGGATTACTGCCTCTGACCCTCCCGCTGCTGTACCCCTATGGTTGCCCTATGCTTGTCCCAAGCATGCTTGAATCCATCCACAGTGCTCGCTCCCACCACATCCTGAGGCAGACCATTCCATGTGTCCACCACCCCCTCTGTGAAAAAGAACTTCCTCACATTCCCTCTTAACCTCCCACCTTCCAATTTCATGTCATGCCACCTCGTTTTTGTACTCCTCCTGTATTGGAAAATGTCTCCCCCCTGCACCTTGTTTATACTCTTGAGGTACTTGAATGTTTCTATCATGTCCCTTCATTCCCTCCTATCTTCCAGTGAGTACATATTGAGGTTCCTTAATCTCTTCTCATAAATCTTGTGTTGCAAGCCCTGTACCATCTTAGTTGCTCTTCTCTGGACTGTCTCCAGCCTGTTAATGTCCTTACGAAGGTGCGGCATCCAGAACTGCACACAGTACTCCATCTGTGGCCTGACCATGGTTTTATATAATGGCATCACTACCTCCTTCCTTCTGCTGGTGCTACCCCTGCCTATGCACCCCAGCTTGCCACTGGCCCTCCCACCTGCCTTAGTACTCTACTTTGACATTTTTAGTTCATCTGAAATAGTAACCCCCAGGTCCCTTTCCTCCTTTGTGACTGTCAGCAACTCCCCCCATCCTGTAGCTTTCCCCAGGGTTTCTGTGTCCCAGATACATAATTTTGTGCTTTTTTGAATTAAACTTCAGTTGCCAGTCCTCAGACCATTTTTCAAGCTTCCCCAGGTCCCTCCTCATTTTCTCCACCCCCTCTAGGATATCCACTCTGTTACAGATCTTGATGTCATCTGGAAATAGCCAGACCTTTCCCTCTAGCTCTTCTGCAATGTCACTAATGAAGACATTGAACAGGACTGGCCCCAGGACCAATCCCTGAGGCACCACACTGGTCACCCCACTCTCCCCAGACTGTACCTCATTTACCACCACCCTCTGCCTCCAGTCTGTTAGCCTGTTTCTAACCCAGTTTACTACCCTGTCCACCATGCCCAGCTTACCCAGGTTATCAGTCTCCTATGTGGGATGTTGTCAAAGGCTTTTCTGAAATCAAGGTAAGTGATGTCCACTGCCCCACCCTGATTTACTTTCTTTGTCACCCAGTTAAAGAAATCAACCAGATTTTTCTGACATGATCTCCCTGCTGTTAATCTGTGTTGCCTATGGTCCTGGGCTCCGATGGCTTCTAGATGCCCCACTATCCTTTCTTTAAGTAATCTCTCCATGATCTTTCCCACTATTGAGATGAGGGCAACTGGCCTATAGTTCCTCACCTACTTCCTGCTGCTGGATCTGTGTAGAGGGACCACATGTGCCCTGTAATCCTCTGGGACACCCCTGTTTTGAATGACTCTGTGAACATGGCTGCCAGAGGTTCTGCTATCTCCCTTTGCAGTTCTTTTAATATCCTTGGGTGTATGCCATCTGGTCCCATTGCTTTGTCCACCTTCAATTTAATGAGCTCCTGAAGGGCTCCTTCCCCTGTGAATGGACTATTGTCCACATCTTCAACCCCTTGGCAACTGCTGTACTGCTGTGGACCCTGTCTCTCCCCCCTTTTCTGTGAATACTGAACAGAAATACAGTTGTCCTCCGTTATAACGAATCCCTTTATAACAAATCCCGCATGTAACGAACGTGGGTCTTGGATCCCAAAAAACAGTACATTTCACTGTTTGTGGTTTGTGTTTTTTTTGTTTGTTTTTTGCTGTTTGCGATTTGCAGTTTGCAGTTTCTGTTTGTCTGCCACCAATTGCCAATCTCTCTATCCCGCTCTGTCTTTTGACCTGTGAGCGATGCAGTTGGTCCGATATCACTGGTGAGAGCGAGTGAGAGAGAGGAGCGGATCTGTTGTGTAGAGCGAAACACAGCACCTGCATGTGGGGCAAGATGCCGAGAGAGAGAGAGAGAGATGGACAGACACACAGACACTGAGAGTGACGTCCTCCAAAGCAGCACTTTATTCTGAAATTCATGCAGTCTCCTCTCTCTCATTACTTTGAGCCATGCAGTGAATGAAGGGATTTTGTTCTGCGTCTAGTCTGGTATAGCAAGTCAGAGACTGGGACATGTTAAGAGAAGAGCGTATCTGTTGTGTAGAATGAGACACATCACCCATATGTGCCACAGAGAGAGACATAGAGACTGGGGAAAAACACCTTATTCTTATAAGTACAGTGTTTTTAAAACATTATACACAGTATTTGATAACCACAGTACTTGAAATGTATTTTGTGTCTTCTGTCCTTACTATTCAAATGAACAGCACTGATTATTGTATTGAATTTGCTGGTCTCCCGTTATAGCGAACCCTTGTTATTATGAACTTTGCCTGTGGCTCCTGAGGGGTTCGTTATAACAAGGGACAACTGTATTAAGTATTTCTGCCTTTTCCATGCCACCCTCCTTGCCATTCCCTTCCCTCTCCCTTGAGCCTTGTAGTCTCCTCCCTTGTTTTTCCTCCTTTCGCTGATGTACCTGAAGAATGTCCTGTCCCCTTTTTAACTGACAGTGTTAAACCTTCCTCAGTCTGTGCCTTCGCTCTGCTTACTGTCTTTCCCATTTCCCTTGATTGATGATGGACTGAAGATGCTGGATCTGAGGACATTGACGGCAATCTAAAATACTGTATAATGAAACTAATATGTTGCCTCAGAATTCTTTTTGTTGAAATATTGTTGAGACTGTGAATAAATAATTGACTGGATGACTGAAAAGAAGTGATAGACAATATAAGAGAATTATTGAAAGGTGAAATTGGATCCCTAATACATAACTGCCTGATGAAAGACAAGGATATAAGTTTCCTGCATATGGTCTAATAAAAAATCATTGAGGCCACTGTTTGGTGTACTGCTTCATTTCCTCCTTTTGTTTTTCAGCTTTGGTAGCAGCAGCACCTTAAAGTATGATGGCATGCATTTCTCCTATGCACCCTGTCATGGATACAGGTTTTGTATGAGTGAAGATAGCAGAAATGTGAGAATAAAATACATGTAAGGAATATAAGGTTTAAAGTTTTAAATGACACAAAAGTTTAAATATTTGGTTCAAGCTGGTTGGTACACTCATCTGATAGATAGATAGATAGATAGATAGATAGATAGATAGATAGATAGATAGATAGATAGATAGATAGATAACATGTTTTTATCCAGGAACATGTAGATTAGGGCACATATCCAATAATCAAGAACAGTCATGTACAAAATAAATGTACATGAATCAAAATTAAAATAGATGTGTGTGCAAAAGAGCAGTATGAAGAAATAATATGTCATTTTGTGCAATTAAATGAATGGACAAGCATTTTGTTAAGAGCACGACGGAAATCAAGTATAGAATTTTTAGGAAGTATTTCAACTGAAATTTGGTTCCAAGTTGAAGCAAAGGCTTGCTATATAATGTACTGACATACAATTAGAAGTTTACATCATTATTTGTGCTTGATTGTGCAGGGAGTGGGCATAATAGAATCCACTGTAGGGACCAGGGGCTGGATTTTCAAAGCAGTTTGACATAAGTCCCTGTTGTGCCAGGGACACAAAACACATCATACAATTTTAAAATGGCATTTATCAGCATTGTGTTAGTCATAAGCACTCACTGGGCCAGATATTCAAATGTGCATCCAGAACATGGACAGTGAAATGCGCGGTGCACTGTAGCTGTGCCACAGAAAACAGACACCATATTCAAAAAAATGTGCCATAGACATGCGCAGGTGCAAACCACACTGAATATAGCAGAGATGCACCATTGCACAACCAGACATGTACTGGAGCAACCAGGACTGCGCAGGAGCATGACAGAAGGCAGAAAGATGCATGCTGAGCAAGCAGCACAGTCAAAGGGGTACAAAGGCAGGGCAGCACAACAGCAGAGTGTCAGGCTAGCCCTGGCACTCCCAAATGACAAGGAGAGCTTGACCATGGTGCACAGCACAGGCACACAGCCATGGGGCCACAGAGACAGTAGGCCGCACAACAGAAACACAAAGGCCACCAACCACACTGAGCCACCCACCCCAATGAAAGGGAATCTGGCAGGCCCATGGCACTGCACCACCACAAGCCTGACAGGCAACACTGCATGGGACAAAGCCACAGGCACACTGTGAGTGCACCAGGCACGTACAGTGCACAGAGGTACAACAGATGCACAGGCACTGGGGAACAAGGCGCACAAGCCATGCCACCAAGCAGGGACACAGAACTCAGCACCGCACCACACACCAGCACTGGCAAAGACAATGGTGCAGGTGGTGGGCAGGCCAGCACAGGTGACTAGGGACATGAGGCAGTGGACCACACACAGGCCAGATGCACAGCCACAGCCCAAGGGCCCATGCCACAGAGGTACATGGCACACATCAGCCACAGTACACTAGCACACCACAAAGGGCAAGTACAGAATGGGAACATCCAAGAGCAGCACAGAACAACATAGGCACAGTGTGGCACTGCTCAGGCAAAGGAGACACAGACACAGACACAGAGGTGTATGAACAGAAAGCTTTACTTCATAACAAACAACAGTGGTGTGCCAACAGCGCAAACAACAGAAACAGTGGTAAGTGAATGGGAAGGGGGTGTAAAGTGGCCAACAAGGGCAATTAGAATGGGAGCAAGGACAAAGGAACAGAAAGAAAAGGAAACATCAGGAGGGAAGTGGACATCCAGGGCACAGTGGTGAGAGTGTACAGGGATAGTATCACAGACGCCACTGCGTTATGTCTCTGCTGAAAATCAAATGCTCTAGGAATGACCTCTCTCATTCCCCAGATTTCAGCTGACAGATGCAGGCAAAGAGAACTGCTTGTATGGTGGTACCAAACTGGAAACAGAAGCATTTTAAATCTGAGGTCTTTATTAACTTTTAAGGATTCATCTCTGAATACCTGGTTAGGTGCCCATAGGCAAAGATATCTGGCCCCCTGAAGACAGAAGTATCTGAGCCTGTGCATTGGGTATGCTAGCAAGAGGTTACAGTTTGAATCCCTCCAGAACTGAGACCAAAGATTGATCCGAACTCACAAAAACAGACAAGAGGGTTACCTTGTCTGTTACACTGTTCACAAGGCTGTGCTCAGACGTTGGCACTTTGGGAGTAGAGGGCCTGACCTGCTGAGTGGGTTTGTGACAGATTGGTTGGCAGCGGTGGCATAATTTTAGTATCATAAGCTTTATTGTTCTGTCAACTGAGACCGTGAGCTCTCTTGCAAAGAAAGAAAAAGACTGAGTTCTATTTTAAAAAGGAAACAGAACTATATATCACTTGGCTTACATTCGAGTTCCTACCTATTTTATTTTTTTTCTAAAGTGCAAAGTCAGAGTAGCAGTAGGAAATATGGCGTCCTACTACAGCAGGCACACTGTAGAACAATTAAAACAGTTGTGCGAGGACAGAGGAGTCCTGTTCAAGGTGAAAGCCAGTAAGCAGAACCTCATAGAGGCCCTGATGGTAGCAGATACCCAGAGCAGGGAGTCACAGACTATGACTGAAAGGGACCAGACCTCGAGTGTGGCAGAACTAGCAGTCAGTGAGGATCCTGAGCCAATATGGAGGACAGCAGGTCCACTGTCAGTGAAGGGCCACAGCAGCAGGGATGAGTCACCAGTATCCTGAATCTGGAAGTTCTCAGGTTGCAACTTGAGTTGCTCAGGATGGAGCTGGAGTCTCAGGAGAGGAGAGACCGAGAGAAGTGAGAGGCGGACCGTGAGGCAGAGCAACAACAGAGGGAGGCAGAACATGAGGAGCATGAGCACTAGCGAGATGCAGAGGAGAAGAGAGAATGAGAATGCCAAGATGCAGACTGTGAGGAGCAGGAGCGCCAGAGGCAACATGAGCTGGAGAAGATGTGATTCCAACCAGCAGTACTAGAGCAGGTAAGTGGATTGGGTTTAACTGGGACTGCAGGACTGGGTTACAAAATGAACTCTAAACTAATAGCTGAGTTTAAGGACAGGTAGGATATAGATGGCTTTTTAAATTCTTTTGAAAAAGTTTGTATTCAGGCTAAAATTCCTAGAGAGTCCTGGAGCTTCCAGCTATCCCCGCTACTTACCGGAAAAGCTCGGGATGCATTGGGTCACATGGACAATAAAGACAGTGGTTATTACAGCAAGTTAAAAGCTGCACTACTAAAAAAGTTTGAATTAACTGCTGAATCATACAGAGCTAAATTCTGTAATCTCAGGAGAAGCCCTGATATGAGCCATGAGGAGCTAGCCAAGAAACAACGTCAGATTTTAAAACGTTGATGGGAAGGAATTGAGGCAAACACTGTTGATAAAATTGAAAATGTGATTTTAATAGAACAGTTTTATTGGGCATACCCAGCAGAGTTAAAAACTTGGCTAGAGGACCGAGATCCAAAAACAGTGCAAGAGGCTGCTGAACTCTCGGACCACTATGCCAAAATCAGACCAGCTCTGAGAGTGAATAGGGTGGGTGTGGCAGGGCAGAAAAGGAGAAGCATGCCTTCAGGGCAGCTAAAACCCTCACTGCCTCCACCGAAACCAGTTAGCCCCAGGTTTTCAAGAAAAGATTTCTCTCAAGTAAGAAATGCTTGTTGGTTATGTAAAGAAACTGGGCACATTGCCAGACAGTGTCCAAGAAGGGCAAGCAACAATACACAAAGTAGTACCAGAAAAGAAATGGGTTGTTTGTGTGTTCCTGACAGCATGCAAGTAAACATGAGAGAACACATGCAGCCAGTCAAGTAAATGGCATACAGACGCAGGGGTTAAGGGACACAGGGGCATCCCTGGCATTGGTGAAAGGGGATCTAGTACAGCCTGGTCTGCTTATCCCAAACAAATATGTGACTGCACAGGACTTTGCGGGTGAAGTGAAAACATTGCCACTGGCCAGTGTTCTCCTGGGCTGGGGTGAAACAGGTGGAGCTGTGCAATAGGCGGCTGTAGCTAAAACATTAGCAGTAGATGTGATCCTGTGTAACAATCTCCAAAAGGGGATGGTATGTGCAGTTACCCGTAGCCTAGCAGCAAGGGAAAATAGCAGTTCCCTGAACCCCACAGAAACCAGTGTGGAAACCACGGAGAGGCTGGTTCCCCAGCCTGTGTCTCCAGATGGGGAGATTGATAAAAAGGGGGTAGAAATTTCCCTGGTAGCGAGTGACCACACAGCTATGGAAGGTTACTCCGAAAAGGGAGGGATGACCAACTGTGAGAGGGTTAGGATTGACAGTCATCCTGAGGTCCCTGATGCTAGTGCTAGGGACCCTAGTTTAGTGATTGAAGGGGACTTGTCCCATGCCTTGGGACTGTGTGAGGGGTTTGCAGTCACTCAGAGGACTGACTCTAGTTCAGAGATGCTGAGGGCTTGGGCAGACTCTGAGGGCACACAGGGAGGTGGCGGCAGACATAAGGTTTATTGGGAAAATGGACTTATGTATACACAGGCAGCACAGACAGAGGAAAGGATGCAAGGCAGGCAGCTTGTCATTCCCCAGGGGTATCGTGAGCAGTTGCTCAAAACTGCACATGATATGCCCTTATCTGGTCACCTGGGAATCACACAAACTATGCAGTGGTTGGCCCAGAATTTCTATTTGCCTAACTTCACCCAGCAAATGAAGGAGTATTGTAGGTCTTGTCACCGGTTCCAAGAAGTAGGGAAGGTGGACAAAAAAAACAAGCTGCCGTGATCCCCTTGCCCATAGTGGAGGAGCCACTACAGAGGGTGGGAAAGGATATTGTGGGGCCTTAAAATACCTCCAGCTCCTCAAGGAAGAGATTCATCCTGACTGTGGTGGATTATGCCACCCGGTACCCAGAGGCAGTCACCCTATCCTCACTGAGGACAGACAAAGTGGCAGATGCCTTACTTGGGATTTTCTCCCATGTTGGGTTTCCGCAGGAGGTAATCACAGATTGAGGGGGTTCCTTCATGTCAGAACTGTGAAGTGTTTATGGGAGAAGTGTGGGGTGGTGCAGAGATGCACGATACCGTATCACCCACAAGCCAATGGGCTTGCAGAATGTTTCAGTGGTACCCTAAAGTCAATTCTCCAGGCGTTTGCTGAACAACATGGTAGGGAAGGGAGAAATACCTTCCTCACCTGTTGTTTACATACAGGGAGGTGCCCCAAGAGTCGACAGGATATCCCCGTTCAAACTCTTATATGGACACTGGGTACGTGGGCCCCTAGGCTTAATCCGGGAGAACTGCTAAGGCAAGCAGTCACCCAGGGAACTCCTGTTGTGGATTATGTCCTTAGGTTTAGGGAAAGGCTGAAGGAGCTTATGTGGACAGCCCAGAGCAACCTGGCAGCTGCTCAACAGAGACAAAAGGTGTGGTAAGACCGCAGAGCCAGAGCTCGCTCGAACATGGTGGGTCAGGAAGTCATGGTCCTTATTCCGGTCCGGAAAGACAAGCTGCAAGCTGAGTGGGCAGGACCGTACAAAGTGTTTAGGAAGGTAAATGAAGTAAACTACATTGTGGAGTTACCTGACAGAAGACAGACTAAAAGGATGTATCATGTCAGCATGATGAAGCCATATGCAAATAGTGTGTAGTCATGGGAAGGGGACGGACGAAGGAGACCCCCTTCTGGATCCTCTGGAAGAAAGTAAGTGGGAGTCCTCAGTGGATGCATTAAAATTGTCTCCCAGCTGAACCCGGACCAGGTCCAGAAAGTAAGGGAGGTTTTAGCAGACTTTGCCCCTTTGTTTAGTGCCAAGTCTGGACTAACCCCCAAGTGACACATGATGTGGAGACAGGGACACAGATGCCCACACGGTGAACAGAATAACGGATGTCAGAGGCTGTCCAAAAGGACATTAGGAGGGAAGTGGAGGAGTTGCTGGATTTAGGGGTAATCCAGAGATCCCACAGCCCCTGGGCCTCACCCGTAGTCCTTGTGCCCAAGCCAGATGGCTCAACTCATTTCTGTGTGGACTACTGTGGACTGAATGCAGTCATGAAGTCCGACACCCACCTGATGCCCCGGATGGACGAACTCCTGGACAAATTGGGAGGAACGACCTACCTTACGACTATTGACCTGACCAAGGGGTATTGGCAGGTAGAACTGACAGACAGAGCTAGGGAAAGGTTGGCCTTCATCACTCCGATTAGCTTATTTGAGTTTAAAGTAATGCCTTTAGGAATGAAGAATGCCCTGGCCACTTTCCAAAGGTTGGTGAACCAGGTGTTGAATGGTGCTGAGGAGTAAATGGTAGCATACTTGGCTGACATTGTCATCTTCAGTACCAGCTGAGAGTAACACCTTTCACACCTTAGGGAAGTGCTGGGCAGGATACAGAGGGCTGGGCTCACTGTCAAAGCTGAGAAGTGCCAGGTGCCATGGGGGAAGTGGCATACCTCGGGCATCTGGTAAGCCGGGGACAGCTTCGTCCTAACCAAATAAAGAGAGCGGTGATTCAGGTGTGGCCCAGACCAGAAACCCAGAAGCAAGTCAGGAACTTTCTAGGGACAGCTGGGTACTACAGAAAGTTTGTACCTAATTACAGTGCACTGGCTGCTCCCCCTATCTGACCTGACAAATAAAAAGATGCCAAGAAAAATTACCTGGGGCCCAGCCGCCTGTAAGGAAGCCTTTACCAGACTGAACTAGGCACTGTGCAGTGCTCCTGTTTTGACAAGTCTGGACTATAGCAAAACCTTTATAGTTCAGACGGATGCCTCAGATGTGGGTATTGGGGCAGTATTTAGCCAGACGTCTAGCCAAGGGACAGACCACCCAGTTGTGTACTTGAGCAGGAAGCTTATCCCCAGGGAACAAGCATACTCCATGGTGGAAAAAAGAGTGTCTTGCCATAGTGTGGGCTCTGGAGAAATTAGAGCCATACTTGTATGGACAGCATTTTGTGGTGCAGACTGACCACAACCCTCTGGTTTGGCTGACGCAGATGGGAAAGAGCAATAGGAGACTACTAAGATGGAGTCTTGCTTTGCAAGGATATGAACTGACAATCATACATAGGGCAGACATTATGAATCAGAATGCCGATGGGCTGCCTATGGTCTATGAGGAGTGAACTTGGGAAGCTCATCCCATGTAGGGGGGATAGATCCCCCAAATTCAGTCTAGGTGGGGAGGAGTGTGACGTAGACAGCCTGTTCTGAGCGCTGTATTGTATTTTTTAATATAAAACATATTAATGTCTCTGCTGAAAATCAAATGCTCTAGGAATGATGTCTCTCATCCCCCCCACCCCCCAGATTTCAGCTGACAGATGCAGGCCCAGAGAACTGCTGACAGCATTGCATCACACACACAGTCTTTTTAGAGACAATGTGTTACTGGAAGACTTTTATTAAGGATCCTGTTTCTCTGAGCTAATTACAGAGTTGTTCAGTTAATTTTGTTAAGAGAGAAATCATAAACTAGGTTTATGATGTTAAAATAAGGGGAAGCTAGGATGTTACATAGAGGTGTAAGGTTGTAAATGACCCTATGAAGCCTGTGTGAAGAGTGTACAGCATGAGATCAAAAGAGGTGTCATTGAAACTTGAGTTATGCTAAGGTTGTAGAATTAATACATCCTGTATAGCTGTATAGTATAGATTAATAAAATTACATACTGTAGTTGTATAAAAGTATATTTTTGTTAGATAGTTGACCCGAGGAGGGGCAGGATGACTTCATCCAAAAGGGGTTGGCCAATACTGCTTTAAAAAATTATTCTCTTTCACCATAGAGATGCATTTGTATCTGACACTGACTAAAAAACATCTGAGCACCGAAAACAAGTATTTAGAAAGCTAGACAAAATCTAAATATAGTTGTCGGAATTGCACTGTTTTAAACCTTGTTTTGTTTAAATATATGTATGTCTTGTGTTATAAGAGTTCTGTATTGTATGTTTGACATATTATTATATATTTTAGTAAAAACTCTAATTTTAGAGAAAACCGGATCTGTCTTTGAATTGCTTTCTTTTGCTAATAAATATTTATGGTGCAGCAGACATATAGCTTGTATCATGGTACCAAACTGGAAACAGAAGCATTATAAATCTGAGGTCTTTATTAAGTTTTAAGGGTTCAGCTCTGAATACATGGTTATGTGCCCATAGGCAAATATATATGGCCCCCTGAAGACAGATATATCTGAGTCTATGCATTGGGTATGCTAGCAACAGGTTACAGTTTGAATCCCTCCAGAACTGAGACCAAAGGTTGATCTGAACTCACAAAAACAGACAAGATGGTTACCTCGTCTGTTACACTGTTCACAAGACTGCACTCAGAGGTTGGCACTTTGGGAGTAGAGGGTCTGACCTGCTGAGTGAATCTGTGACAAGCCGCACAACAGAAACACACAGACCACCAAACACACCGAGCGACCCACCCAGATGAAAGGGAATCTGGCAGGGCCATGGCACTGCACCACCACAAACCTGACAGGCAACACTGCATGAGACAAAGCCACAGGCACGCTGTGAGTACACCAGGCATGTACAGTGCAGAGAAGTACAAGAGATGCCCAGGCATGGGAGAACAAGGTGCCCAAGCCATGCCACCAATCAGGGACACAGGCTCTGCACCACACCACGCACCAGCACTGGCAAGGGCAATGGTGCAGGTGGTGGGCAGGCCAGCACAGGTGAACAGGGACATGAGGCAGTGGACCACACACTGGCCAGATGCACAGCCACAGCCCAAGGGCCCATGCCACAGAGGTACACGGCACACATCAGCCACAGTACACTAGCACACCACAAAGGGCAAAGCAGTGGTACAGAATGGGAACATCCAAGAGCAGCACAGAACAACATAGGCACAGTGCAACACTGCTCATGCAAAGGAGACCCAGACACAGAGGTGTATGAACAGAAAGCTTTACTACATAATAAAGAACAGTGGTGTGCCAACAGCGCAAACAACAGAAACAGCGGTAAGTGAATGGGAAGGGGGTGCAAAGTGGCCAACAAGGGAAATTAGAATGGGAGCAAGGACACAGGAACAGACAGAACAGGAAACATCAGGAGGGAAGTGGATATCCAGGGCACAGTTGTGAGAGGGGACAGGGTTAGTATCACAGGCACCTCTGCCACTCCCTCAGCTGGTGCACCTCCTGAATCAGCACCCGGGTAGCACCAAGATGTCGCCTGCAGACACCTGTGAGGACATACATCCATGAGATGTGCAGCCACACAAGTCCATGGCACACACGGAGCCCACCACCCAAGGCCTGCTGGTGTCTTCTGGCCCGAGGTCTGGCCTGTCCTACAAGAGCGGAAACAAGATAGGCAATGAGTGACAGACCACAAGGAGGCTGAGTCTACCCATTGGTGTGCATGGGACAGCTGCCATGCCCACAGGTGGACAGAACCAGAACTGACATGTGCACAGTGGTCAGCACCAGCCGACACCGCTGCACTCCTTGGGCCGACTGTGTGGTTGCCTGACAGTCCTGCCCCCACACCAATGCAGTGGACCCCACAGTATGTCTGTGATAGTCCTGCCCCACACTCATGCAGTAGACCCCAGAGTACTGGTGCAAGGGCACCCCAGGCCGAACAGTATTTCCCCTGCATCAGTTGTACATGATGGGACATGCACACACACCCACCCTACCAAGAACAGTGATGGGCCACCACCACCACACACAAGCTACATGCAAGGCCAACCTCTCTGTGCAACATGGCACAGGCAGTGGAGCCGGGAACTGCCCAATGCAGTGGTCATGCATGGCATCACTGCCCCTTGCCATGCCACACAGCATACAACAGTGCAAGCAATGACTGTCACACAATGTTGCACACACTCACCTGCCTGCCCAGGTGCCAGCAAAGCCAGGGCACCACCATCACCGTTGCACCTGCCCCTGTCGGCAGCCATTCTGGCCCTTCTGCAGTCCTCTGGTCCTGTGAATGGAACAGAGAGAGACAGACAATGAATATGAGTGGCATGCCGTGCACATACCCACCCACTACTAACACAGTGCCCAGTGCTGGCACAGCATGGGCAGGTGCACAGGCCTGTGTGTGGGGCATGGTGTATAGATCAATGTCAACGTTCACAACACAGGCATGCAGTGCAGCAATGGAGGACATGCACCAGCCACCAGCGCTGCCCCATCATGCAGCTGCACATGCAGCACACAGCACAGCACAGAATGTGGAAAAACGGTAGCATGCACAATGCTATAGGACACCTACCTAGCTGTGGCACAGACCCCTGGTGCACCCTCTCCTGCAGCCATCGGAGCCTGCCAGGATCCCTCCTGTGGAAGTCCCCATATCTGTGTCTGTACTGTTCAGCTGTGTGTGGCACCCCAGTCCACTGTTCCATGCCAGCGATTACCCTCTCCCACACCTGGGACCTAGGATCCTGAAACTCTGCCACACAATACAGCCAGTTCTCCAGGGGCAGGACAAGGGCCACCAGATTCGCCACCTCAACATCAGACCAGTTCCCTGCACACACTGACCCAACACTGCTATGACTGCTGTCTGCCACACTGTGCCCTACCACATGTACCTGCACAGCCATCACGTGAAACTGCGCAGCACCTGATGCGAAATTTGGTGTCCCATACCACAGCTGTGCAGCACCGCACATGAGCAGAGCAACACCGTTGGGAGGGAGTATGGGGTCAGGGTCGTGACCCAATGTACATGCACTGCATGACCCCGGAGTGCATTGGTGGGCAAGACGCGGTAGGATGTATGGTGCATGCAGCACAGTTGCACGATATGACCTGACAGTGCAGAACTTCAGCATGCATGGCATGTGCACATGTCCACATGCACAATGGGGGCATGTCGTGCACTGTGTACAGGTGCATAATAAGCCACACATGCTGCAGTGCCATCGAAGCCGCGCATGGTGGTTGCACTGACATGCACCGCGCATGTGCAGCGGATGCACCAGTGACCCTCTCTGGTGCATTATAACTGCGCAGAGCACAACCCTGCAATATTCAGCCGGTGTATGCAAATAGGCTCATGAGCCAATGCCTGGTGCAGTTGGGCACATTTGCATCCCATTTCAATTGCGCTGCTGCTCATTTGCGTGAGTTGAGCCATAGTAGTAATAGTAGTAAATCTTTTTCATTCTGCAGAATAAGGGAAAAAGCATTCAACTGAGATTAGCTCATTTTCAGTGAAGTCCCAGGTGTTCATAGCAGCACATTTTAGTTACAGTATAAAAATAATTAAAACAAATTTTTAATAAAAGTGCCACAAAACTGAACTGGGCACTTACTGATATTGCAGCCATTTCGGTAAGGAGCACCACATGTTGAGATGTATCTGGGTATGATATCTGTGGTGCAGTCTGCTAATCATGCCATTGTGTTACCTTCGACAGGCAGCATCATGTCATAGATGGAGGAAGCTGAGAAACAAGTGCCTGCACTGAAGCACAGACACATCTTCATGAAAGATGAGCAACAGGCCCTGTTCAAGGCCTGCCTCAACAGGGAGGAATTGCTTAGTGGGGCCATGGGCACATTGCAGGAATGTGCCACAGGGTGGGATGAGGTGACAGCATATGCCAATGCCAATGGCAGACATCAGAGGAGTGCACAGAAATGCAAGAAGAAGAAGATGGGTACAGATCGGTGGAGCATTAAGGAGAAGGTGGCCACCATCAGGGCGTCCCACAGCAGAACGGGTGGGGGACCAGGATCCGCCCCTGTACTCACGGCAGGGGAGGAGATGGTGGCAGTGATCATCAGCCATGCTGCCATTGAGGGTGTACAGGGAGGCAGTTTCCAGATGGATGGCAGCCCCTGTCAGCACTGTGAGCCAGTGGGAGCTCTGTGTGTGTGTGTGTGTGTGTGTGTGTGTGGTGGTGTGTGCCGCCCAGCAGCATGCAGGCATGGCAGCAGCAGAGTCATGGGCCCCTTGCATATGTGGTGTGCAGCAGTGCAGAGCACACATGTGCCCACCGTGCATAGCATTGTCCATCTGTGTGTAGAGCGGCAGTGGCAGGGGCACCATACCTCAACTGTGGCCCCAGCCCCAGGGTGTGCAGCACCACTGGCCAGATCCTCGGTGCTCCCGCCCATTGGACCCGGGGCGCGGCATGGCCCACAGGGGCGCAGGTGGCCACATGGTACACCACTGGTGGGGTAGGCCTTGGAGGTGAGTGGCTCAGGCATGCCAGCCATCTGGTGCTGCGGCATCGTGTGCTGCATCCACTGCACATGGCTGGCCTGGCATGTGCACCATATATGGCATGTCCACCATAATGTGTACTGCATCACTTGCATACCCTGTTCCTTGATGACACTCCATTGGTACACATGCCTTCCACACAATATTTGCAGCCCGGGGTGCACATTGCCATCCTCATCAAGTATATCACTGTTGTGTTTTCCAGCACTATCATGCCTCATGGGTGGGATGCCGGATGCAGCCAATAATGCTGGACCCAACAAGGATGATCCATCTATGTCCATCAGTATCAGGACCACAGACTGACAGTGATCTGGCAGTGTGGGACTGCTGGACATCCTAGGGCTTGGCAACGATGACCCTCTGTCAGACACACTGCTCACTGAGGCCCTACCCATACTCATATCAGGTGCACAGATGAGTGAGGCATCGGACACAGATGATGACCTGACACTGATCTTGGATGGCACTGGAGTGGACATGCCACCCAGGGTACAGGTATGCACACTGGCGGTGGTCGCCATGGGCTGCAGTACAGTACCTGCACTGCCAGCCCCTGTCCATGGCTGCATGATGGTGAGGGGTGCCACCGCCAGCTGTGGGGGGATTGGTTTTGCGGACAGAGGAGCCACAGAGATGGTCCAGCAGGAGACTGGGCAGTAGTGGTGGGCATCGATGGCCACTGTGCAGCACACCACAGGGGCCGCTGACTGGGCACCCCCACATTCCCCACCCCCTGTACGATCCCCTGTGTGGCATCCCATGGCAGGGGATGCAACTGGGCATGCTGCCACACCCCCAGCATGTCAGCATCAGCTCCAGGATGTGAATGGCACTGAGGCTGGAAAAGTACACCAGGCTGCTGCGGGCTCTGCGGACAATGAGGCAACACTTGGGACCCTGTTACATGCACTGAGGGAGTAGTTGTGCCACCAGTCTGAGCGTGCAGAAATTGGATGCGCACAGCTGATCAGTGAGATCTGGCAGCTAAGGGAGGCCATGACTGCATCGTTGGATTGCTTTATTGGTGCCATCACAGCTGGATTTGCATTGCTGGCATCCAGTGGGTGTGACAGGGTGTATAGGACTCCCCTAGTGCAGCATCAACACTGCGGACCCAGTGTCTGGTGATCCCAGCATGGCTGTCACCAGACTAGGTTATGGCCATCCCAGACACTCTCGGCAGTAAGCCCTTTGCTGGCCTGTTCACACCAGCAAGGACCAGGTCACATTCCCACACCTCTACCCCTGGAAATTTGTTGATTACACCTCCAGTAGCTATTGAACAGCCTGTGACTGCCACACAGCCTAGGCATGGCTGCCCACATGGCTGTGCATCTGCACTGTAGTCCTGCTGGTTGTGCTATCCCATCCTGCTGCCCTCTGCTGTTGCCTTGTGCACACCTGTCTGTGCACACACACATGCATGTGGTTGCTCGTTTGTGTGGTGTGTGGTGTGACCTCCATGTGTGCATTCTTTGCTGCAGGGCCTTGTTGTGTGGGCTTGATGAGGTCACCACTGTCATTGTGCCGGCCTTGCCAGTGTGCCGGTGCCTTCAGTCTGATCCATGCCATGTGCAGCTGCACTTGTGTGTATATGAGTGTGTGTGTGCAGCATACCACTGCAGCTGCCGCATCCAGCTGTGTCAGCTGAATGGCCCACTGTGCTCAGCTGTGCACCTGGTGATGTTGCCATTGCTACATGTGCACATCATGTTGCAGCCAGCCCTGTGCCCAGCCCAGTGCCCACATGTGTGTGTGCATGCTCACATGCATGTGCACTGTGCTCAAGGCCCCTAGAATTCTATGGCAGCAGAATTTTACGCAGAACTTGCAATCTGCTGCAGAACTTCTGCGGTGCCGCAGAATTCACTCTTCTTGGTGATTTTTTATTAATATTTCTGTTTATGCATAGAACCTGGTTCCCTTCCCCTCTTTTTATATCCAAAAACCCCCTATATGTTCAGAATGTGATGTTATCATTGCTATAACGTCATACATCAGCTAACGAAATGGCTGCATTCTGCAACAGAAATGAACAGTCACTTATCTGCCACAGCTCCCACTGCCAGAGACGGTGGCACAGCACATCATGCATGGTGATATTTGCTCAGCCTGCACTACAGCCTAATCCAATTTCCAGTCTTACATTGTTGCACTAGGGCCAACTTAAACAAAACCTTGTCAATAGCACAGACCTGTTAAGTCCATACCTCACTTTGTACAAACCTTTTTGTGCCTTTAAGGTATAGAGACGCTATCTGAAATGAATAACTGGTAAAATTAATTTAACTGTCTACATTTTTAAGAAAAATAAAGTAATTATGCCCAGAAAAGTGAAATATAATAATGTGTAGACCTGCTGAAAGAATAGACCTGTTAAATAAATAATTGCATTGTACGCGTTTTTGCCAGGTTATTGATTACTTATTGTCATTGGTTGATAGAATCACCTAAAAGTTATTGAGAAATGTTGTGTGCAGAGACAACTGTTGGGCCAGAGGGTAGCATGCTGTGTTTCTGTGCTGGCAACTCAGGTTCAGCGATTAGCTCTGGGAGCTGGCTGTGCAGCACAAGGACTGGTGGAACACATCACTGCTCGGAGCCTGGTAAGGTATGGTGCAATGTTTTGTCATATGGTGGGCACATTGTGATGGGCCGGAGAGCTGTATCTCACAATTGGTTCACATACATGTCATGGCCTGATGGTGTTACACAGTGTGTCAGGGAAAGCAGGTTGACATGAAAAATGAGTTTTGCAATAACTCCTCCATTTCATTTCCAATGGGACAGATATGAATGAGGATGCAAGTTCATGGAAAAAAAAATATATATATATATATATATATATATATATACATATATGCATATATATATACACACACACATATATACAGTATCTCTGTCTCTTCCACCACACACACACACGCATATTTGTATGCATGTTTCAGATTGCATATAAATACATAAGTGATACACAATGGGAACCTCATGTGTAGTGTAGAAAGCACATACAAATATATAAGTGAAAGACAGTGGAAACCTCATTAGTGGGATAGATAGCATGCATATAGAAATACCTTATTTATCACATAAGATCCCCTCTGCATATGTCATTTATGCAACAGACTAGGATCTTAAGGGAGAGACTTTTTTTTCCTTTTTTAGGTATAAAATTATTTTTACAAGTCTGTTATTTTTTGAACTAGTGTTACTGTGCTTTCCACCATCCTGATTGCTATAACCACTGCCATGAAAGTGAAGTCAGGATGACAAGCTGACAATGTGATGTGGTAGTTTGTTAGTGCCACAGAACTTCCTCAGAAATTACAAACCACTGCAGCAGAAGTTCTGCGGCAAATCGTAGTCTTGCCGCAGAACTTGGTCCCACTGTGCCGCAGAAAAGTAGGGGCCCCGACTGTGCTGTGGTGTGTAGCTGTGTGTCTGTGCTACCCCTGTGCCTGCTGTGTGTGTGCTAGTGTCCCTGCATGCCTCCCTGTGTGACCATGCACCTCAGAGTGTGTGTGTGTGTGAGTGTCTGTTCCATGCATGCACTGCTGTCGTGGTTGTTACTCACCTGTGGTTACCAAAGTACTCCTGTACAATTGTTGACCTGTGCATCCTGGCACATGTGACAATCCTGGAGTCCCACCTCTGCAGTGTCAGGTCATCATCTGTGTCCCTCTGCATGGGTGGCTGCACACTCCCATCCAAGCCGTCCTCCCCATCCTCATCACTGCTGTCACACTCTTCCACCTGGACAGCTATCCCATGGTTAATGGCCATATTATGTAGCATGCAGCAGGCCAGGAATAGTCCACAGGTGTTTGCAGAGCTGTACAGTAGGGCACCACTGGACCTGTTTAGGCAACAGAAATGCATTTTGAGCATGCCAAAGACTCACTCAAAGATGTTGCATGTCACAATGTGGGCCTCATTGTATCTGTCCTCTGCAGGGTTGAATGGGCGCCAGATGGGGTTGAGCAGCCAGGGGCACAGGAGATATTTACTGTCACCTGTGTGGGTAAGATGTGCAGGATAGCTTGTTGCATTGCTTGTCACCCTCTTCTCACCCCTGCCCCCAATGGCCACCCAGTCAGCTCCTGCTGCATGTTATGTGGGCCTCTTCCTCCTGCACAGCCGCCCCCACACCTCATCTTGTGCCACACTCACCTACAAGATGACCCATGGGGATCTCCCCACACTCAAATCTCTGGCACAAGATGGAGCTGTGCCAGATGAACGCATCATGTGCACTCCCAGGGTTGGTGGTGCAGACATTGATGATGCAACTCGTGGCATTGCACACCCCCTGGCAGTTGACCAAAGGGTACCACTTTCTATTCATGTCGGCAGCACCCTCTGGGCCATTTGGTGTGCATATGGCCATGTGCATACAGTCTATCACCCCGATCACACCTGGCATGCTTTCCACCCTGTGTAAGTCCTGCATGTTTGCTGTGCGCTCTGCCTGTGTGCTTGAGAATCGAATGAACTTTGAAGCGAAAGGCAGCAGGGCATTGAGGAACTTTGTGAGGAGGTGGAACGTGGCCAATTGGGTTATTCCAGTGGCTGCCTCATTCTTTTTTGGAAGGTGCCCGTGGTAAGCAGGCACATTGCTGCTGTCACCTTGGTCTCCACTGTCATAGCGTGGCTCCTCCTGGTTGGTCCCTGCAACTCATCATGGCACAGCTCACAGAGCTGCCTCAGAATTACCCTGTTCAACTGGTACCGGCCCACAATCTCTGCATTTCATAGTCCTCAAAGGTGAGGTGGGCATGGTATTGACTCTGTGTGGCATACCGCAGATGGGCCCTTCCTCGGCCATGTTGCTGTTACTCCATCCTCTTCACACCCCTCATTACTGCCTCCATCAATAATGGCCAAGCATCCATCTCTGTTAGGTTCTGTGCCTTGTGCATCTGCTGTGTGTGTGTATTTGAGCCTCCTTTTATAGGCTCAATTCCATGTGGTGCATTCTGGGGTTGCTCCTGACTTGCACTGTGCCATGTCAATGAATATGCCATCGTGCAGCTTATTCATGGGTATGCCCCCTTATACTTGTGTCACATACATTACTGTCGCACAGCTGTGCAATGCATTTTGCGCAGCACATTTGCGTTGGTTGAATATGGTGCCGGGGTACATGTCTGTGGTTGCACATGTACAACTCAGTTGTGCATTGCGCAACTCCTCTAAATATCTGCCCCATTGTGTTAACTAAAAGGCCAGCAAAGATGTAACAGTAAGAGAAAGAGATCAGATCAAATATATGAAAAAAGCATCTACTGAGAAAAATGACTTACATGTTCAGTACAGTTCTTCTTTTACTAAATATAGGTCCATAGCATCTAATATAGTACTTTTCTCCAACAATGTTTGAACAATTTCATTGTTTTTACCCATATATCAATTTGCGAGCTATCTTCTTTTCTTTCCACTCTAATGATTCATTTTTTCCCCACAACTGAACCTGTAAAAAATTCCTAAACAAGTTACAAAGTAAACCTAGTAATTTGTAATTATCCTCCCTAGGTACAGTCTCTAATCCAAAAGAGTCAAAATTACTGGGATATCATTGACTCTGCAGCCTGCTCCTTTATGATCATTAAAAGTCAACCTAGTAGTAGTAGTAGTAAAATGTATTTATACAGGATAAGAATAACAACTTCAAACACTATGAGGGCCACATGACCCTCTTTACAAGGTGCACCTGTTCGATGTCATTGTATACAGCAGTTGCACATTTAACAATAAATAGTAACTACCTGTTTAACAGTACAAAATCAGTAAGACACAAAACAAAACAAATTATGTATCACAGTACAATAACGTCATTAGAAGTGAAGCAAATCATCTATTACATAAGCAGCAAAAGCACATTTCTTGCTTCATTACTGTATTAAATTTAGCTATAGTCATACCCTGAGTTTTCAGTGCAGGTGAAAGTTCATTCCAGGTTATGGCAGCTCTGTACTGAAAGGTCATGGTTACAAATCTATTTTTATTTTTCGGGACTACTAGGTCTCTTGCCCCTTATTTTCATAAATTAAACTGATGGGTGGGACTAATAAGTCTGTCTATCAGGCCAGAGGGAAGACCAGTCTTATACATTTTATAATCTACATGTGCCCAATTTTTTTGTCTCCTAATCTCAAAAGAAATCCAATTTAGCTTTATGTACATAGAACAATGGTGAGTATCCAGTTTACATCTCAATACAAACTTTGCTAGTCTGTTATAACATGTGTAACCTCTAGGTGGCGCTAACCCAAGGGCTACTACCCCTACCTGCTTGGCTGGTAGAAGGTTAAGAGGCCTGAGTTCTGAAATGGGTGCCTCCATCCGGAGGTCAGGGTTGGTAGTGGTCAAGCTAACCTGGGCACAGCCCTCCAGGACACTGTAACCCCCCTATTTCCTTACTAGTGGCTGGAACAATACACAATAATCACTTTCACAATACCCCTGATATACCACATAAGTACCTACACTGTTTACACTTACCACCAGGGCTTTCCTCTGGCTCGGCCCTGGGGACCACCTGTAAAACAAAGTTATACACAGCAAATAACAGCAGTACAGTACTCTTGCACAAACTGGAACCACAGTCAGGGTAAATGCAAAAAAGAGTTAGATCTGATATATTTAAGTGACTGGGTAAGGCATCCAACAAACAGAACACAGTTCACACAGTGGGGAATGAAATCATGACCCACTGTCAATACACAGTACATTTACATGTAAAGGATTCTATGGTACCAGCAAGGAGAATACAGTTCACACAGTGAGGAACCAAATCACAATCCCACTTTCAATACACACAGCACATTTACATGTAAGAAAATTCTACTTTACCAGGCAAATCGCTCTCCGGTCATGATCGCAAAGTCTCTGCACAAACTGGAGATTCAAAAGCAGCTGGAAATCCTGACAGGCTGATTGCAGTCAGCAAAACTTCAGTCTTCCTCAGGTATGAGCCTGGTAAAAAATTAGTGGCTTACTTCATTCTCACAAACTAGGATTTAGTCCAAAATAATTCTCTTCTCTCCCTCTCAGGGGCAGCAGGCAGACATGCAGGCTAAAACTCAGCCTTTTCACAGTTCTCCCATGCAAAGCTACACAGAACTCTTGCCCAAATCACTTGAGCTGTTACTTCTTCACTTCCCAGTCCAGAACTAACTGAAAATTGCAAGCAGTCTGGGATTTCCCCAAGATACAAAGGGTTTGGTTGGCTGATCTGTCTGTAAGTCACAATAAAGGCTCCCCTTCAGTGCAAAAAGGCACCAGATTCCTACAGATTTTGACTCTAGACAGCTCCTGTAGTCCGGCTCCATTTTAGGTCCCACCAGTACTGATTGGTCCAATTCGGCAGTCCAGGAACAAGATAGTGGAGATAAACAAAACAGTCCTTGCTGCAAAGTAGGCAGGTTAGACAAACTACATTATCATTATCACTCTAAATGATTTTCAACAAATTGTTACATCTTTCAACAGAGCTCCCTCTCAGATTACTTATGACTGCATTCAGGCAGCTCTTAAAGAGACAGTACACAGAGGCTATACAGGTACTCTTTGGCAATCTCATTTAAACTGCTAAAAGGCAGGACACCAGCCTGGCAGTGAGCATTCAGACAAGCTCAAGGAAGACTTTTCGAGAACCCCCATTAGTAGGAGGTTACACCTGTATCAAGCTTATGTAATGTTGTTTTACTGGCACTAGAGTAAACATGGCTCCCATAATCAAGCAAGGAAATTATTAGTTGGTTTGCTGTAACCAGTCTAGCCTTAATGCTCATGCAGTTTGCTATGCTTCTAAGAGCTCCTATCCTGGAATGAACTTTTCTAATCAACATATTTAAATGTTGTTCTAAAGAAAGCTTTTGATCAATAAGCACCCCCAAATACTTATAAGCCAAAACCTGTGTAACCCCTCTGCAAATGGGGGTTCCCAAAAGACTTCCAGGAGCTTGCTTGAATGCTCCAAGCCTGAATGGTGTTTGGCATTTAAGCCATTTATCAGTGAGTGTTTTTAGAGCCTCTGGTACTGTCTCTTTAAGAGCTGTCTGCTTGCAGACATAATTAGTTTGTATGGGGGGACTGTGTGCTTCTCTGCTTGAGTACCACTCGAGCTGCTGCCAATTTACTCCATTTTTGCAGTCACTAGGAGTGCAAAGGAAATCTATCTGAAAGATGTAACTGTTTGCCAGAAATCATTTAGAGTAATAATGAAAATACAGTTTGTCTTACCTGCTTTCTTTGCAGTCAGAACTGTGTTTGCCTAGTTCCCCATTCTAGTTTTGAACTGCTGAACTGGACCAATCAGTGTGGGTTAAGGTAGCTCTAAAATGGTGCCTTGGACGAATCAGAACTTGGACTCATAATCTGAGCCAGCCACAAGAGGATTGTATGGGCAGTGACTCTGGGAGATGTAGTTTGGACTTTGGCGCCTTTTGGACCAACAGGGGCAGTCTATTGTAGGTGACAGCCAATCCAGCCAAGAACTGGGAGGAACTCAAAGAGTGCCGTTTTGTCTGCTGGAGTTTGAGTTGAGCTCTGGCAGTGAAGAGGAAGGAGCCCTGTGCTTTTTCGTGTGCAGTTTTAGTCGGGAAACGTGTGTAAGGCCCAGAGTTCTGGTCTGCAGCTTGTGTAACTGCTTGTTAGGACTGAATCCGTCCTGTGAAGAGAATCAAAGGATATCTGAAGAGTAGAAACCAGGCTCACCCTGTAGAAGACTGGAGAAATTGCTGAATTGCACTCGGTCTGTCAGGAACTGAATCTGCTGTGTGTTCTCCTGGGTATTGTGCAGTAATTGCGATCGGGATAGAGAAACAGCCTGCCTAGTATAGTACTTCCTTTTTACCATATAAATGTGTGAGGAGGCTTGTGTAGCTCAAGTGAATCCTGCTGCCATTAAAGGACTTTTGCCTGTGACTGTTTACCATATAAATGTGTGAGGAGGCTTGTGTAGCTCGAGTGAATCCTGCTGCCATTAAAGGACTTTTGCCTGTTGCAGTTTGCCATATAAATGTGTGAGGAGTCTCGTGGAGCTCAAGAGTAGCCCTGCTGACATTGAAGGACCCTATCTTGTTTGGAGGTCGTGAGTACTAATTCAGGGTCGCCTCCCTGTTGAATTGCCACATTGAATCTAAATGGAATTACTGTACTGCTGACTGTTTAACTAATTTTCTTTCTCTGTGTGAAAGGGCCCTACTAGCTGCCACAGTTTGGACTAGCCACTAGGGCTTGGGTACCCAGGGACAGTAACTGGTAGGGATAGGCCCGTGCACAGAGCCATAGGTAGATGAGTAAAGTGATAAGCTAATTAACCTGATTCCCCTGTCCTTGTTATATCCCCTAAATAAATCAGAGCTGCTTGTTTCAGCAAAGTTATACTGCCTGAGGTATTTGTCTATGTTAAAGTATTGTATTGTGATTGTTGCACTGTATCTTATTTACAGGAGGTCCCAGTGCCTGAACCAGTCCTGGGGGTAAGTGTATACTGTGAAGGTAATTCTGATATATTGTGTGGGCCACTAGTGGGAAGAAAGGGGGGTTGCAGTGTCCCAGAGGGCTGTGACCAAGTTAGTTTAACTATTGCAAACCCTGACCTCTGGGTGGAGGCACCCACCATCGGATCCAGGCTCCTCAACCTGTTAGTGGCAAATCAGGCAGGGGTAGTAGCCCCTGGGATAGCGCCATCTAGGGGTTACACCTGCATTAAACAACAACCATTTACAGTATTTTTTTGCAATTTACCATCTTTTAAACCTTTCCCAAGAATATCTGAAACAAATAACATTGTTTGGATCTTCTTGGTATTTAGGACAAGATTTCAGGAGGTGAACCAGGTTTGTAATATATTAAAGTCTGTCTGCAACCCTTTAATTCAGTCTTCTACAGATAAGGGAAGCCATTATTGCCTTTCTGAGGAACATACCTACATTATCCCCTTCTGGTACAGAGCTTGATATTGCACTGCAGATGGCTGCCCAACCCCACCCTGTCTCAACTCCCTATATATATCTACAATCTCTGGACCCTAGGCTATCTTTGGGTGTCTGTTATTATTGGACTCAGAAACTGGAAGTCCCTGAGGGAGTAGAAACTAGGCAGAAAATCTGGTTCAATAATTATAGATTTATTAAACAAGATAGGCTCCAGCTGGTTCAATGTAATCTTTTACATAATTTATACTATACCCCAGCCAAACTACATAAGATTGATAGACTTATATCTCCTAGCTGTGTCAGGTGTGGGGATTCTCCAGCTACCCTGTACCATATGGTATGGGCCTGCTCTGTAGTGCAGGTCTTCGGTGTTCCATTATTTATTTATTTACTTGAGTTTTGGTGACTGGGTGAGTCCACTGAGACAATACTGTTCCTTTTTCAGTGGTGATCCGGGTATGGATTACATACAGTATCAGAGCAAAATTAACAGAGTGGTAATAAATTGTACATTAATAGTGCAAATTTACAGATAGGTAACATTTGACATTTAGAGGAAACAAAAAGACAAAACAATGATTAAAGGCTTAAACATTAAAAGTGCTTTAGACCCGCTACTAGGGATAGACTCATTGTTTACAACAGAGGCCTGCTTTCTTAATCTATTTCCTCAAGGTACTCCCAAATGCAAGAAAGCGCACTTAGCTCTGGTTGCCTGAGTTGCCAAACGTATTATTATGTGGCATTGGACTGAAGCAATTTTACCCCCCATTTTAGAATGGTATAGAGAAGTCCTCTTAGCTTTACAATTGGAGAGACATATTGCTTCCATACGGAACAGGACTCAATCATATCTGAATTTATGGGGCCCTCTTGCAGCTTTGTCACCCATTTGGAACCCTTAAATTCCTCTTATTTAATTTCCAGAATGACCAAAGAGTTTGACCCCCTCTTCTCCAATACCTCCTTGTTATTTTCTCTGCCTCTTTTCTCTTTACCTCCTTTTTTAAAGAACCATTTGGCAGTGGGAGGGTGATATGGGGTGATGAGGGAGGGATAAAGGGTGGGTTAACTCATTTTTATTTGCTTTGATATTCTGTTTTTTGGTAATTTTGCTTTGTAATGTAAATTACACAATGTAATGTTACTCTTGTTCTGTATCCTGTTTGATGGAAATGCAATAAAATATGTTGAATTAAAAAAAAAAGTCTGTCTGCAACTTGGTTTCCACCTCTCCAAAATCCGATCCTTCAGAGACCAAGACCGTGTCGTCAGCATAAAGCCTAATATGAGTGGATTTTATTTGGCATGGGAGTTCGTTTATTTTGATAATAAACAACAAGGGTCCTAATATGGACCCTTGTGGGACACCAAGAGTCACTGGAAGAAATTTAGAACTCGTATCTTCCTAAACCTGTTTAGGAAAGACAAAAAGATGCATTTTTTACAAATCTCTCTCCATTAAACCATAAATAATTTGCAAAAGTTGAGGATTCTAATTTAAGCTCAGCAGTATTTAAAATGTCATCCATAGTTCTTTCAACTCAGTTATTTCATTTTCTATAATTTTTAAGTCCAGGAAATCATATCTATCAAAAATTTTTAAACATTTTCTCCTGATACATTTGGCCAATCTTTTTCAGCTGTAGGTCTCAAAAGGGAAACTGTTGTTAAGGGTAGTTTAAGTTGATTTAGGCCTGCTGCATTCTCAGAACCTATCCCAGTAAGTACAATGTTCTATTGATTTTGATTACATTTATATTTATTTGTACAATATGGCTTGAGTTTCTATTCTGTTCCAGATCCTTGTGAGGCATAACATCCACAGGGGACAAAGTCCCCCCGGTTGCTTCCCTAGACTCCTAATTCATTTTTTCAATAATGACAATTGAGCACCCAAATCACATTTAGCAATAGGTTCAACAATAGTGTCCAAGTAATCAATTTTCCAATCTGAACCTCCACTATTTTCTATTAGGGGTGTTACTTCTAGGACATCTGTTTTACCTTCTATTGATTTGTTATTGTCAGAGACATTTAGATCAGCTGTCTCATTTGATATTATTATATTTACCCCTTCTTCTTTTTTTCCTTTTTTTTGACAAGTCTGGGATAATTACTAGACTAAAATTATGCCAGAAATTATCAGGTTGAGTTAAATTTGACTCTAAGTGGATAGCATTAGACTGCTTAGGGGATCCATTTCATCTAATTTAGGCAAAATTGTATCCAATTTAGCTACATTGATCACTGTGTCATACCTTGCCGATTTATTTTCATTCTTTAAGACAATCATTTGCTCCATGATTAATATATTAGCCGCATATTGGTTTTTAAGTAGCTGAATTATGTCATCACTCAGACACGATGGAGCATACAGAGATTGTTCAAGCAATAGCTCCCTAACCCCTTGATTAATTATGGGGCTTTTTACAGTACCACTTCAGATTGCTTCATATGTAGATTCAACTGACTTAATACCATCAATTGTTTGTTGGAGTTTGGTAGTCACGTTCCTGAATTCCCCACCTGACACAGTTATTTTATCAGTTTCTGTCCCGTTTAGAATAGAATTAGTAAGATGTGCTATATATTCTATATGTGTGTGCTCATTTGGTAGACTTAACTATTTTCTTCTATTGGATCAACTATCTCACTAGCTGAAAAGTTATTTATTTCATTAGTATCATAGAGAAAAGGATCAGGGGATTTTCCCAGACTATTATCAATATTTGTAACAACTAGCAAAGCAGGCAGTGATCTAAATTACCTCAATTTAGGTGTTGTGGTCTTGTCGTCTGCATTCAATTCTTCTAATTTTTAATGCTCAGTTATTTTGGTATAATTTTTTTCCTTTTTTTATGCTTTTTGATATCCAACATGGAGTTACTTACTATAAAGGGGGAGCAATTCCCCTGTACTTCCCTTTACAATTTTGTAGTTACCATATTTAACAGATATTATATTATAAGTAACTCAAAAACTCAAAAAAACATTCAGTAACTGCAGCATAAGTGATATGGCTGTATAAGAGAAGATCTTGCCAGTTAAACATTTATTCAAACAGTTCTTAGAAAAAAAGTCTTGAATCTTGAAGCTTGTTATTCTTGTTGTTCTGGTTTGCAGCTTTTTGGGTTTGACTTTTTCCAAACAGTACCCGGGCATGTTTTAGTTAACCAGGAACATACAGTATGGTAAGATACTTCAGCGTACAGAACCACCAATCTTCCAACCTCAGATAAACTTCCCAAAATTCCACTGTTAGGAAAGTTACAACCTTTTTTTTTTTTGTCAGCTTTCTTTATTCTCCTACGCTGCCTTACCTGGAATCTCTCCAGGGGCTCACTCGGCTTTGGCCATGATTCCACTCACCTGAAGTCCTCCATCCCATCTCCATCGGTCACCTCTCCTCTGCTTACCTGATCACCCAACCCCCTGGCTCTGAGCCCCGGAGGTAGAACCACTTTATTCTTCCTGGCACTCTATCTGTAATCTAGCAGAGTGACCAAGCAGGAAAGAGAGCTGGAAAAGAGAATGGGGGACCTCAGCACTGGGCGTGGTTGGCCAGCTGCTGCACCCCCTTCACCTACCGGGAGGCAGGGCCATTTTCCTTTTTCCACCCCCTGGTGCAGCCGTGAAATGGCATTGGTGCACAGAGGGTGTGAGCCCACCCCATCCCATCGCACAGATGTCTGCCGACACCAGACCCCATTGACTGTCCCTGCTCCAGGTGTTTCACCCCTCAGCCTTCACCAGGAGCCACCACCAAGTGGGAAACTCCCCAGAACCCACCCCAGGAGAAGAGAAGAGAAGAGAACAATCCTTCGGATGCTGAATCTTCTCCTTCCCCTGCCAACCCCCAATGGCCCAGGTTCAATCCCTAACCCAGGTTGCTGGTGTGGTGTGAGGTGCGGCATCCAATGCCTCAACCCTCAGTGCCACCTGGCTGACTGGGAAGTTACAATCTGATTATTGTTTTATAATTAAATTAGATTTACCAAATAATTTTCTAGAACTCACATTAAAACTTGATAGACTTGATATTACTAAAAATGTGCTGAACTAGGTATTACATAAGCTATTAATACTATAAAAAGCTTAAAGTTAGAGCTGCCTACATTAAAAAAGACAAATTCCACAATATTCCTTATTACACATCCAATATGTTTTTTTTCTCACATGGTGTTTGACCAAGAAATAAAATCTAGACTGCAATTTATATAAAAGCATGAATGTTATTTTCAAAAAGATAAAAAAAAATGTACTCATATAGTAGAGAGATTTTAAGCATAAGCCAGTAAGGTTATTAAACAAATCCAGGAATGCTCTTTATCGGGACTTTGTCTGTGCGAACACGGGACAACTTCAGCATTCAATCTCTCAATGTCCAAGAAAAACTTGGGCAATACTAAAATACTGACTTAGCCAGCTTAACTTTATATTAAAATGTATATTTCCCAAACCACAGATGATCTGCCACCACTGCATGTGTATGTTGCAACCTGCTTAAAATTGCGCCTGCGCATCTAAATGCCGAATCTCTGCATCTGCGCTTTTTGAGGCAACCCAGTCACATGGTATGTCTGGCACAAATTTCAAACTCCAAAACTATTATTTAAGCTATTTAAACTCCTTTTAACTAGAAAATATTTGAATGCATGTTTACATGTATGATTAATCAATCAGTTTAGCCACTCAACCATAAAATCCACTATAAAGAATTTTATCCATTGTTTCTTAGAAGGATAAATAGTTTTTTGATCTATGCTTCCTGTACAAGTTTTGTTTTTTTCCTGCAATAAAAAAGCACACTAATATTGTAAATAAAGTCATATATTTAGCAGACATTCCTTTAAAAGAACTTTGGTTTAGCAGTAATAATCCTCTCTCCTCTCCGGTGTCTCTCCATCTCTCCAGTATTCCACATGCCCATCACCTGGTAACAAAGTCCACGGCTCTTGACTCCCGGCACTGCCCCATCAAGTCCTGGGTCCAAATTCTAGTCACTTTTACAGTTCACTCCTCGGCCTGTGTCATAGATAAGGCCCTCCAAGGGCTCTCCTCAGGATATAAGAAACACAGAAATGGATTGCACCAGACACAAATATTTTATCCAAATAAATGACAGGCAGAATTTTACTATGACAACGATGGCATACCTTTTGTTAAGTTAAATGTAGCATGTCAGAATATGAGCTCAGATGCTTCAAGCAACCACTTTATAGCCTGTTGTTTTCCGCATACACTGCTTTCTTTTTAATGGAGCTACTACTCACACTGGAGTGATCTACAGACTTCAAGCAAAGGAGGGAAAGTCAAAAGTAAAACTGTTCAACACTGCTGGTTGGCGGCTCAATGACAGAACTGTTAAAAATTAAACTTTTCCAAAACTGTGCACCACAGAGCTGCAAACAGCATGCCCTCCTCCCTCTAGCAGGGTCTGTTTTCAAAGTGCTCCCTACTGCCAAGCTAGCTCTCTCTGTTGTTTCCTTCTGTCTCAGTGAGGATCACAGTACAAAGAAAAGTACAAAAAAAAAGAACTTTACAAATATCCTACAATATTCTCCCCATGGATGCTGCCTCTTGACTGCAACCAAACCACAAATGGCCGCTCTTGTTAGAAATGGTTTTGTTGGAATCCCTGGAATTCTCAGTGGTCAGTTAGACTCTGTGGGTCAGTTGTCCGAGTTAGACCCTCTTAGTATGTTGTCTCTGTAGTCTAAGAATACACTCCCTTCTTTCCACATTTATTTTATGTGTCTGTCTGTTATTCACCTGGTCCAGTGAGCCATCTACTAGAGTACCGAGAGATGGGCATGGCAGACCTGAAGAAGAGACAGTAAGGGTCCTTTGTGGCAGACCAATACCAAAAAGCCAGTTTCTATGGTCTGAATGCTATTTGTCAGGCATCACATGAGCCCCCCCAAAAAAATAATTTTCACTTGGAGTACAGACTTGTGTTTTGAAGGGCAGTTAGTGGACATCTTGGGGGATATGATTCTGAAATTTCAGGTAAATGTAAGCAGAAATCCCAAATATAACAGCCTTTTTCTGTGATACTGTAAAACTACATTGTTTCTATGCCACTGAATGCTGTTTTTTACAAACATCACATCATCCCCCCCATAATCAACTTTTCCTTGGAGTACATACTGTACTTAGGCTTCCAGGAGTAGCTGGGGGACACCTTGTGGAATATGGTGATGAAATGTCCAGCAAAATTATATAGAAATGTCAAACTTAGCAGCACCCATTTCCTGTGATACTTTAAAACATATTGTTTCTGTGGCACTGAATGCTGATTGTCATACAGCACATGAACCGCATCCCCTGAAACATGGGTGTCAGCAGGCATACACCATGCAATTTGCTGAGTACAGTAAAGTCTGGAAAATCCAGGGCAGCATGAAGCAACATTTACCAGCTACACACATCTTTACTTGTCATATGTTGGCTGCACGCTCCCATAGTTCTCATCCAGGTTACACTGGTATCTGATTTATTTTGTATATTTTTCACATTGCTATTTTCTTGTTTCTGGAATATATTGTTTATATCTTGTATTTATTGTTTATGTAAATACACCATTGCTGTCACATTATTTTTTATTGCTGTTTCATTCACTGCTATATCTCCTCTCCTCTCCTTGCTCAAACCTAGGAACGAGTTGTTTCTCAGTGTGCCTATGTTAGTCACTAAATTTTAAATAAATTGAGTAAATAAATAAGATACTTGAAGGCATATAAAAAATATTGATGTGGTGGCATCTGCAGTGTGAAATGTAAGAGAGTGTAATGTGTTGAGCAGTGAAAAAAAGTGAAATATTAAGCAGTACAAGGTATGTTTGCCTATTAGAGATGCAGCAAATTAAAATTTTGCTGGCAAAGCATCCACAAAGTGTACATTTTACATTGTCACTCTGCTATGTGGAGTGGCCAATGCAAAAGGCTCACTTCACTTTGTAATAATTACTTTGCATTGTAATTCCGCCTTAACATGAAGTAAGATGAAGTGACAATAATATTGGCACCCCTTCACACGCACAGTCACCAGGATTAATGTGCATCTGCAAAATGTTCATGTCTTGTGTCCAGAAAACTCCCCAGTGCTGACGGTGATGAAGAGAAATGACAGCACAAGAAATGCAAAGTCTCCCAGAATTAATGGCACACTCAGATGTCATGCATGCAGTAGTCACACACACAGTCACCAGAATTAATGCGCATCCCCAAAATGCTACTGTCTTATGTCTAGAAAATTCCCCAATGCTGACAAAGTGAAATGAGAGTGTAACACGAAATGTGAAGTCTTCTAGAATTAACGGTGCACTCAGTCACGTGCGCAGTGGTGACTCACAGTCACCAGAACTAATTTGCATCCCCAAAATGCTACTGTCTTGTGCACAGAAAATTTCCCAGTGCTGACAAAGTAAAATGAGAGGATAACAAAATATGCAAAGTCTCCCACAATTAATGGTGCACTCCGTATTGCGTGCTGTGGTCACACACAGTCACCAGAATTAATGTGCATTCCCAAAATGTTACTGTCTTGTGTCCAGAAAATTCCCCAGTGCTGATGAAGTGAAATGAGAGTATAACAAGAAATACAAAGTCTCCCAGAATTAATGGTGTACTGCAAATGTACAGACAGATTAAGACTGCACTGCATACTTAAGAGGTGCAGACGCAAAGGCACAACACCTAACCAGTGCTCATAAGTCACAAATCCAAATCTGGAAAAGAATACCTTTTGCCTGTTGTTGGGGGGGGGGGGTAGTGCACAGCAGCAACAGTCCACTACCAGTAAAGACACCACAAAGCAGTACAAAAAATTCATGCAGGTGCAGTGGATAGCAGGTTCACACTGCTACAATTACTCTATGGCACAATAAAAGGTGTCTGATTTAATGGCACGCATCGCACACACTCTCACACACACTACAAGTAATGCATAGCAAATTGAAAACCTTTAGTAATATAATCAAATGTTTTAAACAAGCTGAAATTACACACTGCTGCACCACACAATCAGCAAAAATATTCCAAGAATTACTGAAAATATTACTGTGTGTACATTTAAAAGTTAGGCAAGAAAAATATAACCAAAACAGAAAGACTGCCCTTTTCTCCAAGTTAATGTACTACACCACAGATACACCTCTCCCCCAAAGCACACTTCACAGTCTAAATTAACATTCAAAATCCACACATAAACAATGAACACTTGATGATATGAGCACAGGAGGGTTTCTTACAATCGATATACTACATTGTGAGCAAAAAAAAAAAAAAGCTCAAAAAGGCTTTTTTAATAGCTTTTAGAGGATTTAAATCGCAGAGCTCTGAGAGGAAACTACCTCCAACTTCCACTACACACACACTACACAACTGAGGCTGTGCAGAACAATCTAGAGCCCATGTGACCTGCAATCCCATGAACCTCTGCAAAATTCACCATTGAAGCTCAAAAACAAGGTGAAGTGAGTTGAAGTACATTGATTTCAATGTACTTTGCTTTAAAATTGGTGGAGAAGTGGTTTGGGGAAGGCAGAATAATGTGAAGTCATTGTTCTCAATGGACTTCGCATTCCCCATTATAACGCAAAGTACTCCTCTTCATGTTGTAGAATACTTTGTGAATTCCACGTTACTCCTGGAATCACTTTGCAGAGTGAATTTCTGCCACTTCGTCCACCACTATGGCCTATGATGAAACAACAGTACAACTTATTTTCATTAGTGGCCCAACTAATCCTGGCATAGAAGTGAGACAGTGATGCTGCTGCTTATACTGAGCAAGGTTTATGATAATCATGGAAGAAAGTGCCTCTTTATCAGTGTAAAGGTCAACTATAATATATAAATAGGAATCAAGTTTCATTTCATTTAAACTTAGAAACACAAAAATAGAATTTGACAGCAGAAAAGGTCCACTTGGCCCATCCAGTCTGCCCATTTCTCCCTACCTAAACTATTATTTCAGGCCATACTCAAGCTACAGCTCTTTCTCCTCCCTTCCTCCTTTCCACTATGATTCCTTTATGCTTATCCGATGAATTCCTGAACCCACCACAATTCTCACACACCTCCTCCACTGGAAGGCTGTTACAGAAATCCACCACTCTTTCTCTGAATAAGTACTTTCTCACATCTCTTCTGAATCTTCTCCACTCCAGCTTCATGGAATGTCCCCTTGTTCTTGAGCATCTTTTCTTCTGAAAAATACTCCCCTTCTATATCTTATTTACCCTTGTGAGATATTTAGAGGTCTTTGCTTTATCTCCCCTCTCCATCCTGTGTTCCAGGGTGTATATATTGAGGTCCTTTAGTCTCTCCTCATAGGGCTTTTGATGCAGAGCATTCACCATTTATTTGCTCTCCTCTGGACAACCTCCACTCTGTCTATGTCCTTCTGAAGATGTGGTCTCTAGAACTGGACACAATACTCTAGGTAGGTTCTTACCAGCTATCTATATAGCGGCAACAGTGTCACCCTCTTTCTGCTGGTGGTGATACCCCTTCCTGTGTACCCTAGTATGCCACTTGCTCTCCCTACTGCATTGTCGCACCACCTGGCCACCTGTAGGTTATCTGATATGATTACCCCCAGGAATCCTTCCTGCTTGGTGGTCATCAACATCACTCCATCCATTTTGTACTCTGTCCCTGGGTTTCTGTGCCCTAACTGCACTATTCTGCACTTTCCACATAAAAACGCAGCTCCCATACCCTTGACCACTGTTCCAGTTTTCTAAGGTCTCTGCTCATTCTTTCCACCCCCCCCCAAGTGTCCACCCTATTGCAGATTTTGGTGTCATCTGCAAAGAGGCAACCTTCCCTTCCACTCCTCTGCAATGTCACTTATAAAGACATTAAAGAGGACCGGTCCCAGCACTGATCCTTGAGGCACCCTACTGGTAACACTCCTTTCCTTGGAGTGAACACTGTTTACCACCACCACCTGTCACCTATCCCTTAACCAATTTCTTACTCAAGTTTATCACCTTTGGACACTTCTAAACTATCCAGCTTGCTTACTAGTCTCCTATGTTGAACAGTGTCAAAAGCCTTACTGAAATCTATGTAGACCACATCCATCGCTACACCCTGATCTAGTTCCTTGGTCACCCAGTCAAAGAAATCTATCAGATTCATTTGACATGCCCCCTCCCCATTGTAAAACCATGCTACCTTGTGTCTTGTAGCCCACTGGTTTGGAGATATTGCACAATCCTTTTTCTTCAGCAGTGATTCCAATAACTTTCCCACCACCAATGTCAGGCTGACTGGACTATAATTGGCAGCCTCCTCCCTGCTACCACTTTTGTGTAGTGGGACTACATCTGCCCTCCTCCAGCCCTCCAGAACCACTCCTGTTTCCAGTGAGCTATTAAACAGAACTGTCAGTTGTGCAGCCAGTGTTTTCCTGAGCTTCTTCAGTACCCTTGGATGCATCCCATCTTGCCCCATTGCTTTGTCCACCTTCAGATTAGCAAGTCTCTGTAGGACTCTCTCCCCTCCAAAAAAAGATTAATGTCCACCTCCTTTCCTCCAAGGCTTTTGCTACTTTTTTGTGGCCCTCCCCTTCTCCTTCTTCTGCGAACATTGAACAAAAGTATTTTCTCAGGATATCTGCCTTTTTTCTGGTCCCCTTAATGCACAGTTCTCTCCCTGTTCCCTTTCTAATCTTACAATCCCATCCCTGGTCTTCCTGTGTTCACTTACATATCTAAATATGTCTTGTCCCCTTTCATTACCACCTAGGCTACTCTCCTCTTTTGTTTGTGCCTTTGCGCACCCCTTACTGCTTTCCCTGCTCCCCTCTGCTTCCCTTTGTTTCCCCGATATAACCCCTTCCTTCTCCTTTTGAGCCTCCTTATGCCTTCTGAATACTACCCTTTTAGCTTTTATGTTTACAGTCACCTCTTTTGAGAATCATAGAAATCTCTTTTTCCTCTTGCTTTTGCTCACTTGTTGGATGCAGAGGTTTGTTGCCTTTACTATGATCCCTTTTATCTTTGCCCACTCTTCCTCCACCCCACCCAGGCCATCCACCCCTGCTAGGTCATTCCTGAAGCATTCACCCATCTTTTTTTAAAATCTGCCCTCCTGATGTTCAGGACCCTCACCTATGTGTGGTTCAGTTCTGCAACCATCCTTATACCAAAGCACACCATACGCTGATCACTGGTCCCCAATAGCCTCCCACCTTGTTGTCTGCAACACTGTACCTGTTAGTGAGTACTAGGTCCAGTATTGCCCCATCATGAGTGTGTTCACTGAATAGTTTCCTGAGGAATTACCCCTGCAGAGAGTCCAGGATGTCCCTGCTTCTAGCTGAAGACCAGAGTGGAGAACTCAGTCTGGGGAAACAACATGGATAGAGGGACGGGGTGGGGGGGGTGCAAAAGTTGTCTGGAATGTAAGCTGCACAACTGAGCAGATGTGATAGACCATGAGGCTTGTATTAGGTTACTAGGTAAATAAGACACAAGAAGGCCACGGCCCATCAGGATTGCCTCCCACAACTTTGCGGGCAAAACAGTTGTACCCCATGCCCCAATTTAGATGTTTATCATGTCTGTCCTTAAAGACACTGAAGTTCTCAGCATCAACTACATAGTATGGGAGTAGGTTCCATAGTTTTGCAGCTCTGATTGAATTATTTATTTTATGAGTATTGGCTTTTGGAATTGCCAATTGCTTTTTGTGGCTTTTTAAGTTCACACAGCAATGTGTGAACTGGAGTCCATATTGAGCTGTGAGGGCCAGATTCTGAAGGATCCTATAAGACTGCAGTATGTCTCCCCTACTTCTTCTTTCCTCAAGGATGGTCAATACAGTTTTAGACAGCCTGTCATTATACGGTAGGTGCCTTAAATTTGGGATTAGTTTTGTAACCCTATGCTGAACTTTCTCTATGAGGTTGATATCCCTTTTAAGACAAAGGTTTCAAAATGGAGAACAGAAATCCTAATGGGGCCTGTTGTAAGTTCTATATAAAGGAACAATACAATGTGTACTTCTATTAACAAAGGAACGCATGACACAGTCATAGAACATGTTTGCAGTTTTTTGTGATTTTTTTACAAAGTCCGGCTAATGAGAATGAGTCATTTATGGTTATCCATAGACCCCTCTCTTTTGTTACTGTTTTTAGCATTTGGTTCTGTATCATGTAGTTTAGTTGAGGGTTATTGTTTCACATGTGCAGTACTACACATTTGTTTAAGTTTAGGGATATTTTATTTTCCTTTGTCCATAATTCTATCTTCTCCAGATCTTTAGCAAGAGAGCGCTTTTTTGTTACTGTGTCAACCTCTCCCATAATTTTTGAATTATCGGTGAATTTTGTTACGTGGTTCTTGATATTTGTGATAATGTTACTCATAAAAATATTTATCAAGATAGATCCAAGAACCGATCCCTGAGGGACAACACTGCTCACCTCCCCCAAGGTGGAGAGGTGGCCACCCACCCTCACCAACTGAGTTCTCCCTGTAATCCAGTTATTAATCCATCTGTATTTTTATTTATCCCAATTCTTGTTAGTTTTTCTATTAATTCCAAATGAGAGACTTTGTCAAAGGCTTTGCTGAAGTCCAGTAGGATGACTTCAACACAAATTTTGTTGTCTAAACTAGCTCCTATTCTGTTATAGAAAGTAATCAAGTTAGTTGAGCAGGAGTGCCCATGGGTAAGTCCATGTTGGTAGTTTTCAGAGTAATGGAGTAAGGTTAGTTCCTGTTCTATTCTGCTCTTTACTAACTGTTACATAGTTTTGCTGAGTACAGATGTTAGGCTAATAGGCCTATAATTGGTCACATTATCTCTTTCTCCTTCCTTAAATATCAGCACCACTGCAGATGTTCTCCAGTTACTAGGGATCTGTCCTGATGTTATGGATTCATTTTAGATGCTGGTAATTGGTTATAGCAAACTTATTGCTTCCTCGACTATTAATCTTGGACTTATGATGTCTGGTCCAGCAGATGAGTGTACCCTTAGTTTTTTAACGGTTGTCATAGTTTCCTCACTGGAAAAGTGAATAATGTCTGTTACCTCACCACTGTCGCATTTGGTGATATGTTTAGGGTTGTAAACGGAACAGAAAAGCTTATTAAAAACCTTAGCAATTTTTCTGTCTTCCTTTATTATGCTACTAGTCATAGTTATTGGGCCTAATTTATGTGTTGCTTTCTTTTTTGCTATTAACAAATGCATGAAATGTTTTATGACTGTCTTTTTCATGAGTGATCTTAAACTCCAACCTATACTTTTCAAGTTTGATTATCCTTTTAAGTTTCCTTAATGCTGTTTTTTTATATTGTATAGTTTTCAGGGGTCCTATTTTTTATGTTTTGGATATGCTTTTTACTTTGCTTTGATTTGTTTCTTCACTGGGCCAGTTAACCAGAGTGGGATTCTCCCTTTATTATTATGCGTTTTTATTGTAGGAACATATTTAGATTCAGCTGCCAATATGTTACTTTTTAAGAGAGACCATCTATCCTATGATGAGGCATCATGCATCTCTGAGTCCCACCCAATCAATTTTATCAAAGTGCTTGTTGATGCTATTAAAGTCAGTTTTGTTACAATTTTTCATTGTATGTGTTTTTAACAGCTTAGAGAAGCCAAAATTGAGACTTCAGTTGATAGCCTTGTGGTCATTTCCCCCTAATGGTTAATTGGTTGAGATCCCATGTATCAAAATGTGATTTTTGGTATTAAAAAAGGAGTGTTCAGAGATGCTGGAGCCTGTTAATAGCTTACAACTTCTTCCCAGGTAGTTAAATTGCCAAAGACAACTACATCTCCAGATGCTGCTGTAGTAAGGATCTCCTTTGTTAAGGCATCATTGTATTCCTGTGTTGAATTAGGTGGTATTTAGCAGTTTCCTAGAACTATTTTGTATCAGTTTTTATTGAAGGTGACCAGTACCCAGATGCTCTCAACCTCATCCGAATTTGAAGGGAAACCCTGATTACAGTCTGCATTGTTTTTTAATTATAGGCAGATGCACAACCACTTCTATTTTTGTTTTGGAGTAAGCGGTGCACCGCCTCCAAAACAAAAAAGATGTATCTCTGCCTAATTAAAATCTCTTTATGCCAGTTACTGGAGTCGTCCCACCAGGTTTACGACACTGCCACTATATCCAACCTGTCCCTAATCATCAATGCCTCTAGCTCCAAGGTCTTTGTATCTGCTGGCATTTTGCATGTTTGTATGAAGCCACTGCTGGGAGGCTCCAATCTACATCTGGCAGGTTTACATGCCCCATCAGCAGCACCTCCCCCTTTTCTACTATCATGGCAATGGCTTCCACCAGTACCATATCTAATTCCTCCCTCTGCATTGGAGGTCTGTTCATCACTCCAGTGCGAATAGTGGCTCCAGCCCCCGGCCCCGGAGACCCATAGTACCTCTACCTCACCCTGTATTCCTTACATCTCCATGGCTTTTATGTTTTCCCTCACATAAACCACCACATCTCCTCCTTTCCTTCCCACATGGTTCTTCCTGAACACAGCATGGCCCAGTACGGCCATGATGCAGTCATGGTTTTCACTGAACCATGACCCAGTGATGGCCACAATATTCAGGGCAGCCTCTGCCATGATGGCCTCTAGGTCTGGAATCCTATTTCCTAGACTTTTAGCATTCACACACATGGCCTTCAAAATTTTCATTCTACTCTGTTTGTCATCCCCTTTTTCGTCTTTGCCCTCCCTCCTCCCACCTCTCTTTTTAATGCTTCAATTCCTTTTCCCCTTTATCTTTACAACTCTGCACCCTTTATTAATTTGAACCTTGGGGATACCTCTCCCATTGGGTTCTCCTTTCTCTCTAGTTCAGCCTGTGGGGGAGGCAGTTTCTGACTCCCCAATTCCTTCTGCCACCCCCCCTTTGGCTAGTTTAAATATTCATTGAAGTCACATTTAAACCATCTACTGATAACTGCAGTTCCCCTCCTGGATGGATGCAGACCATCACCACTGTATAGGTCCTTATCCTCCCAGGTGGGTACCCAGTCCCCAATGAAGTGAACCCTTCCTCTCTGCACCATTCCTTCAGCCATGAGTTGAAGCTCCTGGTACAGAGTTTCCTCTCTTGTCTCTTGTCGTAGACAGGCAGCAACTCAGTGAAAGCCACTGAGTGAGTTACCTGCCTGTTACCCCTCCCGAGCTCCCTAAACTCCCCATTCACTATCACAGTCCCATCCCTAGTCAGGACATTAATCCCCTGTGGACAATGACATCTAGTTCTTCCTCCAGTTCTGCTGGCCTAGCAATGCTCAGAATTCATTTTCCATCTCTCCAGGTCATGGCACAAGGTAGGCACCTAACATGCCTCTCCTACCTTTTCCAATTGCCAAATCTATCCCCTTCACAATTGAGTCCCCACTAGACATTTCTTCCACCTCCTCTGGTGTCCTCTACCACTCTACTTGTGGTCTCCACTATGGAAGGCTCTCACATTCCCATTGGCCACAAATGTAGGTTATTTCTCCTGGCAATTCCGCCCCAGCAGAGTGGTGTAGGAATTTTATAGTGATATCACTTGAAGAATGTGCCTCTGTCCCACCATCCCCCCCAATCTTCCAGAGCCCTCCATAATCCAGTCATTCCTCCTCACTGCCATCCTCTGAGTTAATGGTGGCAGACTTGGTGTCCTCTGGGTGGGGGGAGAGGTCCTCAAATCCTAGCCAACTTGGCATGGAGTCTAGAAATGTCCTCTCTCAACCCAGAGAGGAGTGTGCAAATGGGGCAGCACCACAGCCTCCAGAAGGTCTCTCTGAAAACTGTTACTCCACAGCCATTGCACTGCACCACTCCCAGCATTCTCAACCTCTATTCTCCCTGCATTACTTGGAGATACTTTTCTACCCTTATTCCTGATTGGGTGTTTCTAGTTTCTCCTTTTTTGCTTATTTTTATTTGTGTTTCCTAGTGCCTTGTTTAAATCTTTATATACTCCTACCCTAGATAGGGTGCTGCTCCTATTCTCAGTTTTGACCTACCTTTGAACATCCACCCTTCCAAGCAGTGAGTGTTACACAGAAGTGAACAAGCGCTTTGTCCAAACGACTGGCATAGTCCCCCACTTCTCCACTTCCTTCTGCTAACACCTGCCAATGCTTACAATGCCAATCACCTGTTCCACTCCTTCGCTGTTCCACTCACTAACTGAGACACAAATGGGTCTACTTACTGGATTTCATTACATTTCATTGTTTACCCTGGAAATAAACATTGAGCAGAATTCCCCTATTTCAAAAATGTTCAGTATTTACAAGAGTACAAAACAGAATATAAAAATATATAATAAAAACAGCAATAAAATTATTTATAAGAGGACTGACTATCGAAAAAACTTAAAACTGTTTCTTAAAAAACAGGTACTGATCTTCTAGCCTTAACTGATTCTGATAGATTATTGTAAGTACTTGGTCCAACAAAATCAAAAACTGTTTGTTCAAAACAAGTTCTATGGAAAATAATTTTAAACAAGCTTGATTCCTTAGATCTGGTATGGAGATTTTAATGTGTTTTGGAAACAAGTTTATTATTTACGAACATATGAACATACAAACATACGAATGTGCCAGCAGAAACAGACCACCCGGTCTATCTAAGTCTGCTCGAGTGTGCAGCTAGCACCCCTAGTTTGCAGCTGCCCCACCCATCCCCCCTTTGTCATCCCATTGCTGCCCCCACCTCCTCCACTCTCACTCTCCCCATTCCTTGTCTCATGCCATTTTAAAGCTGTTCACAGATTTACATGATACCACCCATTCTGTTTGTGCGTTCCATTTTGCTACCAACCTCTATGTCAAATAGTGACTCCTCATTTCCCTCCCAAATCTTCTCCCCTCTATTCTTGGGCCATGCTCCCTGGTGTCCCTCCCCTTCCTTAATTTAAAGATCCCATCTTGCTGATCCTTACTGATTCCTCTCAGATAACTGAATGTCTCTATCATGTTCCCCCTGTCCTTCGATCCTCCAGGGTGGACATATTCAGGTCTCCCAGCCTGCTCTCATAGTCTTTTCCCTCCATTCCACATATCATCTTCATTGTCCTCTTCTGCACCCCCTCCGTTAGCCTGATGTCACAGTTCAGGTATGGCCTACAAAACTGCATACAATACTCCAAGTGCGGCCTTACCAGTGACTTGTAGAGGAGCAAGATCACCTCTCTTCACCTGGATGAAACCCCTCTCTCTATGCACCCCAGCACTTTGTTCACTTTTGCAGCAGCTCTGTTGCACTGGGCAGTGTTGTTCATGAACCCTGTTACCATTACCCCCAGGTCCTTCTCCTCCTCAGTGATCCCCAGCTTAACCTTCCCAGCCAGTATTCTCTCCCTGAGTTCTTTAAACAGGAGTGCATAACCTTACACTTCTTTGCATTGAACCCCATCTGCCACCTCTCTGAGCACTCCTCTAGCTTGCTTAGGTACCTGTGCAGCTGCTTCCATCCCTCCCCTCCATCCACCACTGCTCCCATTTTGGTGTAATCTGTGAACAGACTTACCTTGCTTGTCACCCCTTGTGTAATGTCTGATGTGAAGAGCCCAAATAATGCTGGTCCCAGCACAGTGCCCTGTGGCACCCTTCTTGCCACTGGTTTCAGAGTTGAGTGCTCCCTTCCCACCACCACCACCTGTTGTAGCCTCTCACTCAGCCAGCTTATAATCCAGTTTGTCATTTTTGCCCCTACCCCTACACCAGTTAGCTTGCCCTCAAGCCACCCATGAGGCACTGAATCGAAGGCTTTGCTGAAGTCAAAGTAAAGAGCGTCCACCCCATGAACCTTATCCAGCTCACCTGTCACCCAGTCATAATACTGTATCAGGTTGGTTTGACAAGACTTCCCTGAAACAAACCCATGCTGCCTCACATCCTGGAGACTGTTGTCCTCCAGGTACGACATCAGTCTTTCCTTTAGTATCATTTCTATGAGTTTGCATGCTATGGAGGTGAGACTTATCAGATGATAATTATCCAGTTCATCCCTTGGTCCACTCTTGTGTAACAGCACTACATGTGCCATCCTTCAGTCCAGTGGCACACATCCCTACTCCAGTGAGGTGGTGTACAGATCTGCCAGTGGCTCTGCCAACACCTCTGCCATTTCACTCAGCACTCTGGGGTGGATTCCATCTGGCCTTGATGCCTTGTCTACCCTCAGTGCCCTCAGTCCCTCTAGGACTCTACCTCCCTCAATTCTTCCATCTGTCGCCTCCTCTCCCCACCGTCCTCTCCCTCCCAGACCATGGTGGTAGTATTTCCCCCCTTTTCTTCCGTGAACACTGAGTAAAAGTATTCATTCAGTGCTCCTGCTTGTTCCTACCCTTTTCTGTCCACTCCCCACCCTTTTTTGTCCTCACTATTGTCTCCTTGCACTTCCCTTTCTCCCTGGTGTAGCTGAAAAAGTCCCCCCCCCCGTTAATTCCCTACGCTAATATCAGTTCCCTCTGGGCCTTGGCTTCTCTCACTTTTCTGATCACCTCCCTGAGCCATCTTACATACTCCTCCCTGTCCCCTTCCTTCCTCGTCGTCCTATACCTCTGGTGCACCTCTCATTTTGCCCTCACTACCTCCACTATCTCACGGTTCAAGCAACATGGCTTCATTGCTTTGCTCCTCTTACTCTGTGTCTTGGTGCAGGCTTCCATTGCCTCTGTAATCCAGCATTTAATAATATCCCATTTCTGCTCTGTGTCCATCTCCTGCCTTATGCCCCCCAGTTTCCCTTTCAGTACTTCCCGCATCCTCCCAAAGTCCACCCCCCTGAAGTTTACTACCCAGGTTACTGAGTTCTCTGGCTCCCACACACATCGTGATATTAAACCACACCGTTTGGTGATCATTGTCTTCTAGTGGGTCCTCCACCCTTATTTTCCTTGCTGCCTCCCCATTTGACAATACCAGATCTAAAGTGTTCTTTAACATAGTAGGTAAACTGGTCAACTGCATCAGGAGACCCTCCTGGATCACGTCCAGAAGCACTTGCTCCCTAGCACTGGAGGTGACTGGAATGCTCCAGTCACCCCAAGGAAGTTGAAATCCCCCATGATGTCCACCTTCCCTTTTCTTCATATCTTTCTGATTTGTCCTGCTAATTTCCTGTCAAGCTTCTCAGAGTGGGACGGCAGCCTGTATACCACCCCAAAGCTCAGTTTCCTACCCATTGAGTCTAGAAGCTGCAGCCAGATTGCCTCTTTTCTCCTTTCCTCCCCCTCGTCCCCTGTGCATTTGATCCCATCCCTCACATAGACTGTCACCCCACTCTCCACACCCCTCCTTACGGTCCTTGCTGTATAATTTGTACCCTGGGATTGCCAGATCCCAGTCTCGGTGCTCAGTTTCCCACATTTCCGTGACAGCTGCAATATCCACCCTCCACACTGCCAAAAGGGCCCATAGCTCAGCTGATTTGTTGCCTAAGCTTCTCGCATTCAGCTAGACCACCCTTGATCCTGCCCCTTCCCTTCATTGCCCTCCATCTCATCCCTTCTACTCCCTCCCTTTTTGGCTGCCCCAAGTCCTTTCCTGCTAACCTGGGGGGTAGGCTATGACTCCACTCTATCGGATCCCTGCCTATCTGCTGTTCACTTGCCACCGCCCTGTCTAGTTTAAATTCACCTTTGTCTTAATATACCTCCCCAGTCTTTGCTTTAATACCTCTGAGAGACCTTGCCTAGGGTGACCTTGTGAACAAAAAAAATTGTTTTCAGATGATCATCTAGTGACAGTAACTGTGCGGCCTGATGCAACAAGCAGTGGTGACTGCTAAATAGAAGTCCAGTAATAATACAAACATATTGAGTTATAAGCAGCTTTTTCCCCTTTTAACACTCCACTTCCTGCACCTGAATACCTTAACAATCCATAATCAAGAGTTGGTATCAGTAATCTCTTCTCCAGAAGTACAGTCACAGAGTTTCAGACAAGAGGTTATTCCGGACCCTATATAAGGAACCCAAATATTGTTGTATGTTTTTGATTATACAATATACATGAGGTTCATAAGTAAGAGCACTATCCAAAATGGCTCCAAGGTACTTGAATTGACTAACTGTTGATTAAAAGACACTAAATGCAGCAACAAATTCAAGAGTGGTTAATTTCTTCAATAACCTGGGGTATTTTGCTTTCACAACAATGCAGACATCACCACAGGAAATCACTCTATTCTCCATTGTATCGTAGGATGAAATGAGGAGGGCAACAAGGTCGTTATCTTTTTCTTCAATTATGGCCTCCCTTAGGTGTCTGGGGACTTGTTGAGTGAGACATATGAAGGATTAAATAGAATTGGAAAAGGGCCTGTCAGAGATAGATTACCTGATGGTATTAAAGGATGTGATCCAGGCATTAGTGGCAGCAGTAGCACTGGAACAGTGGGCAGAGCCAAGGAAGTTTGAAGACCTGGAGCCATAGTCAGCCCTGGAGTAGGAATGACAGGAGAAATAGGAGGAAGTTGAAGTCTTGATGCTGTAGTTGGAGTTGGCTGAGGCTCTGGAGTTGTCTGAGACAGTCGAGAAATCTATACAGGAGGTTCTATGTCATAACAGAGAATGCAAAACAGCGATCACTATTATGGCAAATGTTTATCACTGAAAAACAAATGGCGATATACACATGCTGGTGACCTAACATCCGGCAACTGGACTTAGTGTTTATGCTGGGAAGGCTGTGCCTTCCCCCCATGCCAACCCCATGGAAGGGGAGCTTTGCCCCCTGAATCCCTCCCTGCTAAAGGATTCTTAACTCCAGGAGGGTGCATGTAGGGGAGAAGGTGACACTCCAGATTAAAAAAAAAAAAACCTGCAGCATCAGCCAGCAGCAAAAGTCCCCCCCCAGCCCCAAACCCAGTACCTGTTGCACTGGAGCAAGCCATCCTTACCACAACACCACACAGCTAGCTCGGCTGCAGCAGGCACACTACCCACTAAAAACCCTCTTCCCAATCCCTCCCCTTCCTCTCACTATCCACCCCTTCCAGTCGCCCTCCTCTATCCTCACCATAGCATAGTGTTGCCACCACTGCAGATAGCCCATGATGATAGTGCTGAATATAAGTCACTGTTTTGATGATCACTCATGTTCACTCACTATCATCACAAGATACCGTACAGGATTGACAAATTGTAGTAGCCCTGGCCCCAGTACAGGATTTACAGGCTGTGAGGACACTGGTAAAGAAGGATCAGAAGACAGGCAGAATTTTATAGCTGACATCTGAGATTACGGAAGATCAAGAGATGAATGCATCTGGACCGTGAGGTCTTGAGATTCTTGAGGCTGCATGACTAGGGACATTTGATTCCTTGTGAGGAGAAGGACTGGTGGAAGATGGTATCATGTAATAATGATGAACCAAACTGACTGACTCAAATATTAGCGACTCAGTTTTGGTGCCAGTAGGAGCAGCAACAGTAAGGATATAGCAAGGGGAGAGGATGGCGAGGTATGAGGGAAAGAACAGTGACAGCACATGATAGGGTTTTGCATGAAGGCATGGGTTAAATACATGTGTATAGCCTACTACTGCTGAGCTCCCCGCCTGATGTGGCGGGTACAGATGTCACCTATGGTGATGATGGTCCCGGGTTCGGGACTGCTTACGGGTAGACTTTTTTACTTTTGCTGGTGTTGGATTTTGTTTAAATTTTGCCATCATCTGGTTCTGTTGCCTCAGCTGGTATCCCCCCTGTTTAGTGCAGCCACCTCTTCCACGTAGTCTCCTGTCCCCCAGTAACCACCCCCCCCTTGGAGATGATTATTTAAGTATGGGGGGTGTTGTGAGCTGGCCCCCACAAATGGGGGTGCAGGGGGCATAACCAACCCACATTAAACATTAATTTTACCGTGTGATGAATTGATGTTTGCTGCGGTGTGTTGTGTGCTGATTTGATAATCTGCAAGATGTACTCACTCTGTTGTGAGTCATGGTAACATTTTTGCGATTATGACATGGAACCACAGAAGATGCAGCAACAAAAATATCACATAGCTACTACTTCATAGCTGAAGCAGAAAAGGGGATTTTCATGACATGGAGGTCTGTCACTAGTTGAGCAGAGCCCACTCCTAGATGGTATACTGGGATTTGCATGTGGCTCTTTGTGTTCAAAGGTAGGAGACTTTGTAGCGAAATGAGTAAATGGATTCCACTCCTTCATTGTCTGATGAGTTTCCATCAGGGATTCTTAGAGATGTTGACATTTTTATAAGTATGGAGGATCTGGAGGGAGACAAGGAAGATGACTGAGAACTAAGGATGGCCCAGGTACTGGAGCAACTGTAGTGCACAAAGTGGTTAAAAGCCACTTCCTGGAGGTTCCTGCTATCAGCCGAAGACATACAGCATTCCAAGCATTGGTCTGGAGAAAGGACCTCTGATCAAGAAGCAAGTGAGGCTTGTAACTATTAGAACAGCCATACTTGTTCTTCAGTAATAGCACAGCTGCTAGGGCACAGACACATGGATTTCTCAGTGAAAAAGATCAGAAAATGACACCTGAAAGATGATGAGAAAGACAAAGATAATTATAAGAACTAAAACTGAAGGCTAAGGTCAACTGGGGTATGTGCTACCGTAGGCATCCCCAGTGCAGAAGTGGTGATCTACCAATCAGGCAGCACAAGGTACAGTTGCTGGAGTAGGTCAGGAGATGACCAATCTGCAGTTGAGTTAAGTGGCTGGAGCAAGGTAGCTGGAAGGCTGAATGACTAAAGATGTGGCTCAGCAGCTGAACAGTGGCAGCTAGAAGACCAACTTTATATGAGGCAGTATGTGCCTATGCCCAAACTTCTGTGGTCTGTGCAGGTGTAGAATAAATAACAGAGGTACTGTATGCTTATAGATGGAGAGAAAAACATAGCAGAGAAGGCAAGGGTCTGTATCAGGAGCAGATGAAAGCTAAAGAGGAGGTTGTGGTCTGACATGAACTGAAAAGAGAGTGAAAGAGACAAAAAAAATACAGTTCTTTCAGATACACCTACTGAAAGTAGTTCATCATTCAGCAGAGATTCAAAAACATAATGAAATCAAAAGTGGTGATAAATCATGAAATTGAGGAAAACCCAATAAGGCAGGGCTAAGGAGCAGCAAAGGTATGCAATCAATGCTATCTTTTCTATTTATTTTTTAACAGGAGGTGGTCTGGGCACAGCCCTTTTTCATCCACACCTAATACAAAACATTACAAAACTTTTTCAAATACATTACAATTGTGAGAGTAACAAGCAGTAGAGAGAGCACAAGAGGCCACATGCTGAAGCAAAAAGTTGCTCAACAGAGTGAGGACAGGGAGAGAGCATTAACAGCCACACTGCAGCAGCGCTGCTCTGGCAAAACATGTAGAGCGAATGAAAAGCAATGAGGGTAGTAAGTGTAGACAAAGAAATGAGCAAAATGAATGGAAACAGTAGTCGATAAATAAGGAAACAAGTATGGTGGAAGGCGAGCAGTAGACAAGAGACAAAGAAATTAAATAAACAAGCAAACACAAGGAACTCAGATAGCAATATGAGGGGGGAAAAGGAAAAGGGAAGGTGGCAAAAGGGGAATATTGCAGCAACAGCAAAAATATACAAATACTGTGCTGATGGAGAAGTTGGCAAAACAAAGGAGATTGTCCCACAAAAAATAGCGATCCCTCCAACTTGGAACCCGCCAGCAAACATGCAGGTAGCACACCACAAGTTAAGCTAATTAAGGCAGGGAGAACTGGGATTGATTGCCTTTTATAGTTCTGGGGGCAGAGTTAGCCAGTTAACCCAATGAACTGCAGGCAAGCCTTTTCATTACTTGATTTCATTACTTGAAAGTGTATGTGATTAGATCCATTAGGTAGCATTAGACAGTTATCACAATGTGGAAGATGATAACGATTTGATGTAATGGATTCTAAGGATATTTATTTTATGTAAAATATATACTAAAAAGTTGAAAATAAAACCAGTCACTGTATAGAAACTAATAAGAAATTACTGATATCATAATAAATTTAACAAGCATTTGTCAATGCCGAATGTTGTCTTGCTGATGTTGACATTGGTAGTGCAGGAGTTAGATCGATGCATAATAAGAATGGCAGTGAGGTATGGAACCAACGTCAACCTTGCCACCCTGCAGAGACTGACTGGCATTGGGGTGTGCCTGTGGGTCATCGGCAATAATGCTCAAGCTATTTTACCTCACCCTACCCTGCAGACACTGATAAGTGTCGAGGTGTGCTTTAGGGTGTTCAGGCTTTACACTCACCCCATTCCATAAGGAAATACACTGAAATGGGTACAGTATAGCAGAATGGGGTGAATTTGGGGGCTGAAGAGTCCAAGGCACACCTCAATGCCTGTCACTGGCTGTAGGGTGGGGGTGGAATGGTGTGAGCATTATTGTCGACAGTCCCAAGGCACATCCCTGACACCTGTCAGTCCCTACAGGGTAGGGTGTTATGGTGGGAAAGCCTAACGCCCTGGACGTTTCTTGGTGTTTTCACTCCAAGTTTTCAACATTGGCCTTTTGTGACCCCAGTGCATGAACAGTGACATTATCAGTTCGTTAGCTGAAAGGTGATTTTGCACAATGACTATCCCATATGGCACCACAGGTACAAAAACACATTTCAAACAGGATGTGAAAAATGACAGCAGCACTGTTCATGAGGAGATGTAAAAAAATAGTAATGTTGAAAATGTGGAGTGAAAACATATCAAAACTGGTGGTCACGAGTGTGCGTAGAAACTGTGCAACATACACCCACAATGCAATTATTTGGGGGATTTTTTACACCATATTTCCAACACAGAAATTTTGGGACCTCCGCTCATGAACAGTGGCACTGTGATTTTCTTAAACTGTCCCAAATGTTGATTTCGCATAGCGACCGAGCCCATTGTGTGCCAGAGATGCGAAAACATGTCTTGGGCAGCATGTGAAAAATGACAGCTGTACCGTCCATCAGACAGTGTACAAAAATGATAATTTTGAGAATCTGGAGTAAAAATTCAAGAAATTGGCGAAGTTACGAGAGTGCATAGAAACTGCGCAATGCACACTAGTAACACAGTCATTTTCCTATGAACACTGTCACTGTGATTTTCTTAATCTGTCCTGAACATTGATTTCGCACAGCGACCGCGCCATTGTGTGCCACATGTGCGAAAAACACATTTTGGGCCAGATGTGGAAAATAGCTGTACTTTTCATAAGGAGGTTGGAAAAATGGTAATGTTGAAAATGTGGAGTGAAAATATTAAAAATTCTTGAACTTATGAGTGTGCATGGGAACTGTGCTACGCACACCCATAACACAGTCATTTTTGAGAATTTTTTCACCAAATTTGCAACATAGCCTTTCTGGGAGCTTACCTCATGAAATGTGACACTGTCGTTTTGTGACTCAGTCCTGAAAGGTGATCCCGTGCAGTGACTGCAAAATCACCTTTCAGGACTAAGGAATGAAATGACAGTGACTGAGTTCATGAGGTGGGGTCCCAAGAACCCTATGTTGAAAATTTGGTGAAAATATTCTTGAAAATGGCTGAGATATCCACACATGTTGAACCCCCCCCCATCTATTTATGCCATTATACAGCTTACTGGCATTTCTTCAGTCCGTGGTCGGCTTTGAAGAGTGCAGATGTGTTCCTACTCCACCGAAGATCATTGCGCCGGGCTCTGGAGGTAAGTATGGGGTTCGGGGTGGTGTAGGGAGGTGGGTGCACAGAGGGTGACTGAGGGTTGGGGGAGGGGGCACCGAAGTCAATGAGGGACCGTTTTTAATGTTACCAGTTTCAAAAAAAAAATGCTGGAAGGTTTTCTATTTTTGCAGGTACTTTTGCACGCTGGGGTGGGCTCCCAGCATGCCACCTGAGTGTTTTTTTGGGGGGGTCCATAGCCGATGGGGATTGGGTACCCCCATCAGACACATACAGAGCGTGGGCGCATGAGCTGAGGGGGAACTGGGCACCCCATTGGCAAATTAATTTGTGAGGGGGGCATGCCAACATGGGGATTGGGCACCTCCTGTTGATTTTCAGGGGCACTGTGAGAGGCAGTGGCTGTCTGCTGGCTTCTGTCAGGACAGTGAAAAGCAATAGGGAAACCGCTGCCATGTTTCTTTCAAGGGATAACCAGACAAGGCATGCAGTAATTCGCTGCTGCAATCAGGGACTGCCCCGGGGCACTCCCTGATTGCAACGGCTAATTTCTTTCAAGTTGGTGGCACGCTTCCGAACTTCTGTCATAGACAGCATGCTGTGCCATTGGTGCCACAGAGCCCCGCCAGAAAAAGCAGTGGCACAATTGGCTGCAGCAGGACCACACCTCCAAAACCTACTTCTCCACTCAAGCAATCGCAATATGTTGTCTGAGCTGTGTGCGCAAGACAACATAAAAATATTCCTAATACTATTAATCACTGTCTCATTTAATATTAAAAGGAAAGATAAATAATCAGATGTTTGTACACAAAACACATATGGATTGCCCCAACCTTGATATTTTTCTTTGAAATGGACTCATTCTCTGCAGGCCCTGCCAGACCCTTAGAAGTAATTAGTTGCAGCTTTCAACAGTTTCTTCACCAGGCGCAAATTTTTTCCGGCACAATTTATTTCCCCAGGATTTGCTTGGAAATTGGTGACCTGGAACAACACACTTAACCAAAGCTCATTTCCAGGTGCAATGTAGATAATGTATCATGAAATGTAATGTGATAGCAATGAACCTGTAGCATATGCATCTCATGCCTGAGAAAAACAAAAGGATCAATCCAGATCTCAGACCCTGATTGGCACTAGCTTCCTGAAATTCGGGATTCAGAGCAAAATAAAGTGGCAGGACATTACAGCATGGTGGATTAAAATCAGACAAGTCATTTCCTTCCCTTTCCTTCCCTTACAGCATTTATATTATAGGTTTTAATCGTGTAAGCTATTTTTATGATTGCGGTCACTTCTCAAGGAACGTTGATTTCCATACATTTCAAGAACCAGGCAATGCTGCTTCATCGGTTACCGGTTGCACAAAAGAGTTAAGTCCATGTTTAAGACATGCTTTTGGTCTTACAAAAGCAAAGCAAGCTTACAAAAATGTAAGTCTGTTGCACAAAAATGGTCTTTCATACTATTGGTCTTATTTAGAGACTTTCATTTAAGCCTCCTATGTACCAGGCTTATTTGTTGTTAGATGGCCTATTGTGCCATATTTAATTGTAGGAAGACGTAATTTATTGCAGGACACCATTCTGAATAAATACTTGAGTACATTGATTTCCTGCTTTAGGAATGCTATTTCCCATTACTTATCTGTATGTTACCATGAAGAAAATATTTTTCTCTTTTTTCACCTAAAGGTGTTTATCCTCAGCTCAGGTGACCAGCTACTGAGCCCGTCCCTGCTTCTCATGATCAGCCACTGCTTCCCCAGCCCCAGGGGCATGAATCCTCTGTGGATTCCCCTCATGGTGGGGCTAGAGAGGTGTGGGACCCTCCCAGAGCTCAATCCAGATATGCCAGAGTCTAAGTGGTGGTTTGGGCTAAGGGAAAGTGGATGGGGCTTCATTAAGCCCACTTAACTACTGCTATTCCATTTTTCTTTTCAGTCCCCCTGGCCACAGTGGTATGCCAGTGCATGTGCATTGAGTCACACACGATGGGCCCTATGCAGTAATGGATGGAGTGGCAGTGCACATCCAATGCACCCCCCATGCAGGATACACTAACAGTGGGTGGGCAACCCCAACACACCCGATCTCCCTGGCCTGCAGACCACAATGTGTTGGGGGTGGGCTGGGGGCATGCCATCACTATGTGCCATGCACTAAGGCATGTAGTGCTGGCCACAGGGTGCAGAGGCAGGTGTGGGTATGCCAGGAAGAACCCTGCTATACAACCCCAATGCACCCCATGCACACTACCAGTCGCCAGACAGACCAGGCAGATAGCCCACTCCCCCATCAACAGGACCACTGTGGCCATCCCTGATGGTCGCCCAGTGCCACCCACCCCAGCAGAGCTGTGCCCTGGTCCCTGCAGACTGCCCCCTTAATACACACCACAAATGTGGCCCAGGCTCCTGGTTGCGAACACCCCCTCCATAGCACCGACAAACCCTCCTCCTCCCCCATACCTGTCCGGTGGTGCTGCAGCTAGGAATGGCCAGTAGCACAGATCTCCTTACACCTCCACAACTGCCATCCATTCAAGGGATGCCGGGAGTGCATTGTCCATTTATTGGGGCATGTTCCTGGCATCCCTTGGATGGCTGGTGGCTGAGGAGGTGTGAGGACGGCTTTGCTACTGGCCATTCCTGGCTGCAGCACCACCAGGCAGGCGGAGGGGGGAGGGGTTTTCAGTGCTGTGGTGGGTGGAGGGATCACTGACCCCCAATGTGGGAGTAGAGTACTGGGGAAGGGTTGTGGCCAGTCATTGATGTGTGGGGCACCTGCGTGCATGGGGGGACACTACCAGCATTGTAGGAGTGGAGGCACCAGTACAGGGTCAGTGGGGATGTCCCATGAGGTGTACTGGCTGGGTGGACCCATCAGGGCATATTGGAGGTCTGGGGGGATGCAACTGCGGCTTCGGGACACAGCTGGGGGGCCTGACTGAGGGACAGAGGCAGGGTCCCACTGCCAGGGGTCCTTCTGTGCACCAGAAGGGTGCCTTGCAATACAGGCTGGGCAGGCAAGAATGCAGGAAGGGGGGCCATGCTGTGTGGATCAGTGTGCCCGTGGTAGGCATTCATGCACCCGGACTCGCAGTGTGACACGCAAGGGATACACTGTGGGAACCATGCCACCAGCCATTCAATTGGATGCCTGCATGGGTCTGCAGTTCTGCCCCCAGCCAACCTGCAGAGCCCTGTGTGCCATGAGTGTGGAGCCATGGACAGGTGACTGCTGGTAGTGAATACTGGCATGTGCATACCAGTCCGCAGGTGCAGACCTATGCGGGCAGGATACACACCTCCGGTGAGTAATTCCTGCCCATTAATACATAGGAGCCATGATGTGGAACTGCAGTCCCCACCTTATAAAGTCCCTTGGAGCCTGCACTACCACCGGGCCTCTACCATGTGGCAGTCAAATGTTGAGTCAACTTGGCCACCCCTCCTGAGAGTGCAGAGCTTTCCCTGGGATGCTCAGTCCTCACCCCCTGCCAACCCCCAGCAACCCAAAGTTGTACCCAGATCTATTCCATTGAAGGCCTACTCCAGGGTGCAAAATATTGGTGTCATTCTGGATAGGAGTATGATGATGGAGGTGCAGATTTCTTCCACCGTCTGATCTTGTTTTTTTCACATCAGAAATGTCACCAGGATAAAGCCCCTTGTTCCACCTCTGGACCTCCCCACTTTGATACATGCCTTAGTTACATCAAGGCTTGACTACTGTAATGTGCTTTACCTCGGGTCACAGGAGGATCTCTCTGCAGACTGCAGCTAGTGCAAAACGCAGCTGCCCGGTTGCTTACTGGGTAGCCAAAGTTCTGTCATATTACACCTGTGTTGTGTGAGCTGCACTGACTACCAGTCAGGTGGAGGATCCTCTTTAAGGTGGGTCTTCTCACCTATTAAGCCCTACACAGTCAGGGCCCTGGTTATCTGTTAAACCTTCTTGTACCATTTCTCCTGTGGGGGTCCCCTGGTGATTCCGAGCACGAGGCTGAAATCGGCTGGTGACAGGGCATTTTGTGTCGCGGCCCCGTCCTGTGGAATACACTGCCCCTTGAGGTCAACAGGGCCCCATGTTGGAGGTATTCAAAGCCCACCTGAAAGCCATCCTATTTGCCCAGGTCTTTTTGGATTAAGCTGTCCATTCAGGGTTGCAATTACAGCTACTGGTAATTTGATGATTAGTTTTTACTTATGGAGAATGTTCTTATATGGGTTAATTATTTTTATGTTTAAATAATTTTTTTTCATGTTTTAATTGATCTTGTTTTAAATGTGTAATTTTATTTGTACAGTGCCCAGATCCTCCAGGATTGGGCATCTTTTTAAATAAATTTTATCTTGCCTTGCCTTGCCACCTTGTACATAGTCCCTGAGTTTTCCTGAACCAGGTGCATGACTTTGTACTTGTTTGGCATTGAAACCCAGCTGCCACCCCCTGTACCACCCCTCTATTTTCTCCAGATCATGTGCATTCTCTCCACCACTTCATGGGTGTCCCATAGGTCCCAAGTTTCAGCAGCTGGAATTCTGGTCACTGCAGTTGAGCGGGGGTGGGGGTGGGGCTTGGAAAATTAACCTTTTAAAGTACAGTTACAATCAATAAAAGAAGGATGAAACAACATTGGTGACTAATTTAATTTAATTGGCAACTTGAAGTCCCATGAATGAAGTGTACTGTTAGTACTAACTGCTGTGCTGTGATAATAACTTGGAGCGGTTATTGTTGCTGCACACCATTCCCACAACTTCCTCTCCCTCAGTCATGTCCTCTAAAGTACATTTCACTGTCTAATTATATTGTCTACCTGTTGCAGATACTGGTTTGCTGACAGACTCCACATTATTTTTGTGGCCCCAAATTTGCAGGCAGAGTTACTTCAGACCACTGACCTGATCTGAGACAGTGACACAACACACAGGCTTGCTTATGAGGACTTGGACATGGATGACTGACTCAGACTGCCACGGGGATTTATCTTATCATGGGGGTATGTCATGCTAAAAAGAAGAGAAAAACTGAGTAGTGCCAGATTTTATTCAGAAGACTTGAGACATAGAGAGAGTCCCCTTATTAGCTGGGAATGTGAGCAAATTAAACTTTCCATGCACCATGCCTTTCACTCTTTTATTGGCCGTATGCAGAGCCAAACTCATGACCACTCCTGCTGGAAGTTGGTGGAGGAATGCTTCTTCCTCCCCTTAATCTTGACACCTCACACCCCTGGCTGGTCCTCAGATACTGACTGCTCCTCAACCTCCTGCTCCACCTCACTTATATAGGGCCCCTGACTCCTTGGACGATCATTTCATGTTGGACTCCAACATCACAGTAACCAGGCAAATTTTTTAATACTTTTGCCGTCTAAATCAGATCACACTGCTGCCACTCATCCTCATTCTCCTGCTGATTCGGCCCATGCTCTGTTACGTCCACAGGATGCAAGGACAGGATTCTGCAGCTGTGCAGTTGAACCAGAGCCTGGGAACGAGTGCTGGGATTGCACACTTTCATTCTTCTGTGCATGCTCAGACCAGGAAGCTTGGGTTTAGTGGGTGTAGCGGGGGGGGGTGAGATACAATGGGTTTTAAATCACAAAATCGGTCAGACCCATGAAATATGGGTCACTTGGGGAGTATGATGTCCACCCTGTTGCAGATTTTTGTACCATCTGCAAAGAGACACACCTTCCCTTCCAGTTCCTTGGCAATGTCACTTATGCAGGCATTGAAGACGATAGAACCCAATACTGATCCCTTCAGCACTCCATTGGCCACCCCCCAAGTGAATTCCATTTACCACCACTCTCTGCCTCCCATCCTTTAACCAGTTTGATATCCAGCTTACACCTTCTCCCCAACCCTCAGGTTGCTTAGTTTCTTTTTTAGCCTCATGTGTGGCACAGTGTCAAAGCCATTACTGAAGTCCAGATAGGCCACATCCACTACCTTCAATTGATCCACCATCTTAGTTACCCAAAGAAATCTATGGTATTTTTTGACCCGACCTCCCCCATGTGAAACCGATCTGCCAGTGGTCATTCAGTCCATTTGCCTCCAGGTACTCCGCAGCCTCCATTTAGCAGGGTCTCCATTAATTTTCCCACCACTGATCTGAGAATGACTGGGACAATGGCTGGACTATAATTGCTAGCCCCTTCCTTTCTGCCGCTCTTGTGCAGAGGAACCACATCATCCATCCTACAGTCCCCTTGACCCCCCCCCAACTACAATGAGATGCTGAATAGTGTTGCCAGAGGAGCGGCTAGCACTGTGTTCAGTTGTTTTAGTATCCTTGCCTTGTTTTCCTTTAGGGTTTCAATGCTTTGGACTCTCCCCTCTGAGAATGGACTTGTGTTCACTCCCTCCTCTACTCTGTTGCCTGCTGATACATGTTGATCTGTTCCCTCCACCCTCCAACGCCAATACAGAGAAGAAGTATTCATTCAACATTTTAATTTTTTCTTGACCTTCTTCTGCACATTCCCCCTGCTCTCCTGATCCTCACTATCCCACCCCTTGCCTTCCTCTTTTCACTCACATACATGAAGAAAGTCTCATCCCCCTTTTTGACCTCCTTGGTGAAGCTGTCCTCTGTTTGTGCCTTATCTGCCCTGCCCCCTCCTCCCTGCTTTCCTTTGTATATTAAGATATACAACCCTGTCCTCTTCTATCTGGGTTTTCCTTTACTTCCTAAAAGCTGTCTTTTTCTCCATTATCACCTTAGTCGCCTCCTTCAGAACAGTAGAGGTCCTTTCCTCCTCCTCCTTCCCTTGCTTACTTATCCACTTCCTTAAAATGTGCCCTCCTGAGGCCCAGGACCCTTGTACTAGTGTGACTGAGTGCTTGGCTGCCACCAAGTGGAGGTCTGGGGGTTGAAGCAGAACCATGAGTGACATTGAATGGAGGGGCCGTGGTTCTATGGCATGTGTGCGCCTCCACATGTACATGCTTATGTGCTGCCATGCTGGGACTCCAAGGGGAGAAAATGGAAAATGGTCACTGCAGGCTTCCTGAAGCCTTGCTTGCCTACCTCCATCTTGCACCACCACCAAGACCACTCATCCAATTCTGGATGCTAGTCATTGGATGGGGAAGGACAGCCCTCCCCTTTCCTAGCCCAGCCATGGGGGGGGGGGAGAATTCATGGGTAAGTTCAGGTTAGGTGGGTACCAGTCAGGGGAGGAGGAAACAAGGCTGAGGGCCCACCTGCATCTACTGCCAAGGCAATAAGCTTTATGGAACAAAACACACAGACACAGACACACACAGACACAGACACACACACACACACACTGTCTGTAACAGGTATGCCAAACCATTACAGTGAACCCAAAAAGTGGAAGTAACATGTAGAGGGTCTCTTACCTGGGTACTACGGCGCCAGATGTAGGAGTTTTGAAAGGACGACATCCATGAGACCTGTAAAATAAATGAAAGGGGTTACAAAGGATCCATATTTCTTGTAGAGTAAATAAGAAGGATATGACATGTGAGACATAGGTAATACTTATCTAATGGGAAGGACTCAGCATCCTGTCAGACCTAGTAAATATGAGAAAACAGGTTAATATGGAGAAAATACAGCGGCATGACAAGAGATAGAGAGTGGAGAGATACAAAAGGGGTATAGGACAGTATCGGAGTAAAAAAGAGAACTTTAGATAATAAGTTACAGTTTGGGCAAAGCAGGACGTTATAGAGAAAGCAATTTAATTAATCAACAGATAGGAAAAGAGAATGTTTTTTGGGGGGATAGGAGACTCAGAAAAGAAAAAAAAAATACCACCTAGATGGCCAAATTGCCAGTAATTAAGTGGGGACTCTTTTGGGCTAGTGGCCCAGCATTATTAAAATAGTTTATCATTGGTGGTCCAGGGGCTTGAGTTGTCCCATGGAAGTTAGAGATTATTATAATGCTCCTGGTAGACTAGTGGGCTACTTTATCTAGTGGCCAGTGGTGGAAATATTTAAACAAAATTAAGAATTGCTTCCCTGGGGTGGGGAAGCATGGCCCTGGGCTCCCAGTGTAGTGTGAATAGGTGGATGGGTTGGGGTTGCTGCTGCTGGTATCACCAGTACACCGAGTACAAGTAACTTATCATTTACCTAAACAACTGATATTCCCCCCAATTGCACCATTGTGTGATTACGATCCTCTGCCTGCCTGCCCTCTGCCTACCACATTGTACCACTATTACTCTTCATTTTCCCCTAAAACATGAAATAAACATCACTGCACCACCAATTACAAGTATTGTGCCTTGCCTTATCTCGCAGTGGTGGTGGAAACGATTGCTGCCATCAAGTCACACTGACTTTAAAGTGTCTGTTGGAAGCTCAAACTTACTGCAAAGAACAAACTGCAACTCCATTTAGGACCTGGAAACCTGATTAAGGCATAATACTGCAGAGCACTGGGTAAGAAGGGAGATACACTTTCTACAAAAAGTTTTATTTGTATTTTTCCTTATTGGCATTAAGCAGAGAATTGCAGGATTCCTTTAAAAGGGTAGTAATTTTATAACCAGAGTGAGATACAACTGAATTTGCTTGAGTGCGGGGGTTGAGACCTAGCAGTTGGAAGGATATTTTGTAACATTTAAGTGTCCTGCTGGCTGAGGGTGAGTTCATTTTATCCCTGGACTCAGTAGAGTGGTTTGTGTTGGAGCCGTGGTCTAGTAAATTGTGGTGTTAGTTGTATTACTATAAGGACAGTACTCACCAGGGTGGTGGAGCAGTTGTGTATCTGATTGTTTCTAACAGTCACCAGTGGCTGTGCACTACCCACCCCACCAGGCGTGGCATTTCCTTTATAGCCACAGTTCTGACATCACTTCCTCAACAGGTCTTGGGGCAGAACTGTCATATTCCTAATAACCTGCAACGTGCATAAAGAGTAGTTACACAAAACAAATAATAATACATATATAATTACATATTGTATAGAATAAGGAGCGGGACATGTGTGGGCTGTGGGGCAGCAGTTTTCGGAAACATTCTGGAAACTGCGTTGCTGTCCTATTTGTAGGCAACTGTCAGCTCTGAGAGGAGGTTGCCCACCTCCAGGCTGAACTAGCAAGGACTAAGGAGGCCTCCCTCCCAAAGAGCACCACTGCCACAACCACTGAGTCAGAGGTTTCGGAGTATGAAGAGCAGTAGGACCACAGTGGGTTCTGGGAGGATGCGGGTGGTGGATGAGGCGAAGCCCCCCAGTTGTACCTCTACACAAATCAGATGCCATTCTGGCAGAGCAAGGTTCCTCTATGATGGCACCCTCAGTGGAGACCCAGAAGAATGCTGAGGACATCCACAAGGGACACCCACAAAAGGGTGGCAAGGGACACCACAGGGGAAGGAAACAGCTACTGATAGGGGACTCAATTGTTAGGGGGGTAGAACTTGGGAAGGGAGAGAAGGAAGTAAGCTGCCTGCCTGGTGCCATGGCTTGGAGGGACAAGAAGCGAATCCTCAAAATTGTAGAAGCAGCATCACAGGAGAGAGAACTAGATATCATTGTCCACCTTGGGACAAATGACCTAGCTAAGCATGGGATCAGTGCAGTGCAGAATGAATTTGTGGAGTTGGGGAGGGGCCTCAGACGGGTAGCAAGCACAGTAACCTTCTCAGAGGTGCTACCAGTCCATGGCAGGAATGAGGCTAGGGCACTGCACACCATGCAGTTTAATGAATGGTTGCAAAATTGGTGCAGAGCACAAGGCTTTGCTTCATTGGGGACTGGGGGTCCACCTGGAGAGATAAAGGTCTATACTGGTAGGACAGTCTGCATTTGTCCACAAAGGGGACCAAGCTCCTAGGTGACAGGTTTAAATGCTTCCTTTGCAAGCTTTTAAACTAGATAAGGGGGGAGGTACTGATAAAAGGCAGGAAAAGTCAAGCCTCCCCCCACAAAACAGGGCAGGTAGTAGGGTAAACACTGAGGTACAGAGCTCAATACAGGGCAGGATGGGGGTAAATGGTAAAATAGATAAGAGCAATAAGAGCAGGGATGGGGGAAAAAGGATCAAGCCAACATTAAATGGAGGGCAATGACTACTAATGCCCGTAGTCTGAGAAACAAGCTTTCTGAGCTAGTAGCTTTGATGGAAGATGAACAATTGGATATTGTGGCAGTCACAGAAACATGGTACACCAAGAACCATGAATGGGATATCAACATACCAGGGTACACAATCTACAGAAGGGACAGGGAAGGCAAAAGAGGAGGTGGAGTAGCTGTATACATAAGGGAAGGGATCAAAGCTACAGAACTAAAAAGTAAAGGGACAGGACAAGAGGCACTCTGGGTTACCTTGGAGATGGGGAATGGCATTGCAATCCGCACAGGGGTTGTATACAGACCCCCGTCTCAAGGGAAGGAAATGGACAAGAAAATGATAGAGGACATTCTCAAAATGGCTGAAAAAGGGAGATACTGTTGATGGGGACCTGAATATGCCAGATGTTAACTGGAGGACATGTACTGCAGCCACATCCAAGAGCAGGGTCATTCTCGATGCCCTGCAGGGGGCAGACCTTAGACAGCTAGTGCTGGAACCCACTCGGGAGGGAGAAATACTAGACCTGGTACTCTCAAATGGAGAGAGGATCACAAATTTAGAAGTCAGTGGACATCTGGGAACAAGCGACCACTGCACAGTGTGTTTCACAATGAGCACAACCATGGAGATAAGCCATACAAAAACAAGGATACTGGACTTTAGAAGGGCTGACTTTGGCAAAATGGGTGAACACCTGAAGAATGCACTAGCAAATGGCCAAATAGGAAGGGTGGAAGAACAATGGAGAAAAATCAAAACTGCCATCATAGAGGCAACAAGTCTTTGTGTAAAACAAATAAAGAAAACAAAGCGGAGTAAAAACCACTATGGTTCTCAAAAGAGGTGGCAGGGAAGGTTAAGGAGAAAAAGGCTGCATTCAAAAAGTATAAGGAATCACAGAGGAGCACACAGGAACTGTATCAATTAAAGCAGAAAGAAGTAGGAAAGGCAGTCAGAATAGCAAAGGCACAAACCGAGGAAAAAATAGCCAACTCAGTCAAAAGGGATAAAACCTTTTATAGGTACATTAGGGAGCATATAAAGGTTAAGGAGGGATAGTGAAGATTAATAAAGGAGAGGGAGGTGGGCAGAGGGAGACAGTGAAAAGGCAGAGATACTGAATGAATACTTTTGCTCAGTATTCACAAAGAAGATGAGAGCAGTTATCTAAACCAGACAATAGAAGCACTCTGGGTAGGGGTTGATACCAGTCCATTCACAGAAGAAAGAGTCCTGAAGAACTCCTAAAACTCAAGGTGGACAAAGCAATGGGGCCTGAGAGGATTCACCCCAGAATCCTAAAGAACTAAGGGGGACCTAGTGACACCACTGACCACACTTTTAACAAATCATGGCAGGATGGGGTGGTACCTGAGAACTGGAGGAGGGCAGATGTGATTCCCTTTACAAAAGTGGGAGCAAGGCAGAAGCAGGAAACTACAGACCTGTAAGTTTGACCTCAGTGGTAGGGAAAATGATGGAATCACTTCTGAAAGAAAGAATTGTTGAGCACCTAGAGGCCAGCAGGGCACAGGACCCAAAGCAACATGGATTTACAGCAGGAGGTCATGTCAGACTAATCTAATTGATTTCTTTGACTGGGTGACCAAAGTAATAGACCAGGGAGGGCTGTAGATATGGCCTACCTAGACTTTGTAAGGCATTTGACACAGTCGCACACAAGATTAATAATCAAGTTAGCCAGCCTGGGAGTGGGTCCCAGGGTGGTAGCCTGAGTAGCGAACTGGCTGCACAACAGGACACAGAAGGTAATAGTGAATGGAACACATTCAAGAAAGGGGTTACTAGTGGAGTACCTCAGGGCTCAGTACTGGGTCCACTCCTCTTTAACATCTTTATAAGTGACATTGCAGAGGGTCTGGAGGGAAAGGTATGCCTCTTTGCAGATGACACAAAGATCTGTAACAGAGTTGATACACAAGAGGGTAGAAAAGATGAGAAGGACTTGGCAAGGTTGGAGGAATGGTCAGACATATGGCAACTTAGATTCAATGCAAAGAAGTGCAAAGTAATGCACCTGGGAAACAAAAACCCAGGAGAAGAGTACACAATAGCAGGGGAGGTACTAACAACAACAAAATGGAAAGGGACCTGGGAGTGGTCATATCAGATGACCTAAAGGTGGGTAAGCAATGTGAGAAGTCAGTAAGGAGAGCCAGGGGGATACTGGGATGCATAGGAAGGGGCATCACAAGTAGAAAAAGAGAAGTGATTATCCCTCTATACAGACAGTTGGTGAGACCCCATCTGGAGTACTGTGTGCAGTTTTGGAGACCTCATCTACACATGGACATAGACAGGATGGAAGCAGTCCAGAGGAGGGCAACTAAAATGGTGCAGGGTCTACATCAGAAACCATATGAAGAGAGACTGAGAGAGCTTGATATGTATACCCTTGATGAAAGGAGGGACAGGGGGACATGATAGAAACGTTCAAGTACCTTAAGGAATCAACAAAGTCCAGGAGGTAGCATCTTTCAGAAAAGAGATGTGTAAGAACAAGGGCACAGTTTAAAGATAGAGGGGCGGCTCAGGGGTAATGTGAGAATTCTTTTCATGGAGAGTGGTGGATACATGGAACAGCCTTCCTGAGGAGGTAGTTGGGTCTAAAACAGTGGGGGAATTCAAACATGCTTGGGACAGACACAAAGCAATTATAGTGCGGGGCTGCAGGAAGCAGGCTGTTGGTTAACTAGAATCTGCAGCTTATCCAGTAAGTAGGGAAATGGGCAGACTGGGTGGGCCAAGTGGTCCTTTTCTGCTGTCAAAGTCTATGTTTCTATGTTTCTATGCTTCAGTCAGTGCAGTAAATAAGTTTTGTTTTTATTTATTTATTTTTGCACTTAACTTTATGTTTGGCAGTTGGGGAACAGAAAGCCACACATGGCCATGCAACTGGTGGATGTTAACTATGGGAGATGAAGTAGTCAGACTGGGAGAGCCATGGGATTGCAACACTTCCATTTTTTCAGTACTCCAGTTCAGTCACAGAATTAGAAAGAATATTTTCTTTCAGATTCTGTGAGTCCGTTTGCAAATAAGATGTGAACTGACATCTGTACTGTGTTATGGAGATGCCTGCTTCAGCTGCACCAATAGGAACCCAAGAAAGAACTCAAAAAAAGTACGGAGACAAGTAATGCTACTGCAGATTGATGATTTTCTAACACCTCTTGACTTCTACTTGCAGCTGAAACACACAAGTGAACCCACGCTGACTGCGATGAACGAGTGCTAAACCACAAAATCTGAAGCAATAAGGACCAAAGGCAGCACTCAAAACAAGTAATGAAATAAAAGGGACTCACAAAATCAAGGCATCCAGTGCAAGGAGTAAAACCCTATAGTACAGCATTAACCCCAGCGTTTCACGACCACAAAATATAGCGGTAAATGAAAATCTTTGATCTGTAGTAGCATTACAACACTCTCCCACCCTGTGACCTTGAAATAACCACTGGCAAACAAACAGGAGGATTATTAAAAAAGTCAGGTTGTGAAAGTGGCAGACATAATGGGTGGGGCTGGGGCTAAGGGGGGCTGAAGCCACTGATTTGTAAAATCAGCCTGTTACTGGGTATTTCTGCAGCAGCTAAATTATTCTTGTCTTAATTTGTTGTTGCTGCATTATTCCCAGCTTCTGACTTGGCTGTTAGTTTTTTGTGACTTCCAGTGGTGCGAAGATGATCTGTGTGTGTGTGTGTGGGGGGGGGCGGAGTCCACAATTCGTCTTAGGGCAACTTCAGCCACAAATTTTATATATGGCTTAGAGGTATACTAGTTTTCCCATGACTGCACACTCCATTGCCTGACAGCACTATTTTTATCAGTTTATTTATTTATTTACTTGATATGGCACTGTAAGAATTTAGTCCAAGATCACAAAATAATAACAGCATGGTTAATTACAGTGCAGAAAAAACAGCATGGTGCAAGATTGCGGAGCGGAAAAAGTGCAAAGCTCACAACATCGCGATCCAGTGCTCTCCAACACCAGAAACTACAGAGCACACAATACTGAATATATTTTTTAATGCTAGGGGCTATGCCCCCCCCCACACCTCCCCTCATACATATAATCAACTCCGAGGGAGGGACACACTTGAGAAGGGAGAAAAAATTCGGGACAACAAGAGTCATTTGCAATAAACTCCGAGATGCGACACACACACACTTGGGAAGGGGGAAAAATTATGACAACAAAGGTCGTGGGCAAGAGAAGGAAAAAAACAAAATGGAACACATAGAGGTAAAGAACACATGTACCACAGGGGTTGGACTCAAACCCCTGATGTTTAGATTTCTGCTGCTTTTCGGGACCGTGGCTCTATCCTCTGAGCCACCACAGCAACACACTGATTCTGATCACAATTGTATTCTTGGAGTACTCTGCCCGACTGAATAGAGCTACAGATATAACGCTGCCATTTCCAGCATTATATCTGCCCCATAGCTGTATTCAATCACGCTCATTTTACTGCATGGTTTTTACTGTGCTCATATTGCTTCATGGTATTGACTGCATACCATACTGTAATGATTGACTGGGTACAAATTAGTTGCCGTGCATTTTGTTCTTCCACCTGCTTCCCCGAATGCAACCCAACTGCGACTCAGAACACAGAATTCTACCGATTGCTCACAGCTTTACCTGACAGTATGAAATGAATGAACTATGCGACCATGCTCTAATGGCAGCGAAACGCATAAACAAGGACCAGCTGCATATGACAAAAGCTTTGCTCGGATTGCAGAGGACCTTTGCTTAGATATTTCGCCCACTATCTATGCATGGTGTGGGCGTTAACATCTGAGCTGATTGGAATGAGGGACACACTTACTGATCACGCGCCCTGCTTTACCAAGAGCAGCTGGGCCTCAAGACCTGCACTGTTTTAGGCATGTTGTTTGCGCATGCATGCAAGCCAACATAAAAATGAAGTAAAACACTCTTTTTTCAGAGGCATTACTTGGTAAGAATACACTTTGCTTCACATACTTAACATAGATTTTTAAATAATGTTTCATTATTTTGTATTACACAAATCCCAATATGTACAAAGTTCATTCCAACCACGATATCAATTACAGACAAGTATTGAAACTACAGTACTGTGCCACTGATGTTGTATTATTGGCCTAAAAATATGTCCAGCTTTAAACAAATCACCCCATAACCTCCCAATCACCCCCTTGTTCTGTAGATTGTTTTCTCAGAAGTACCATTGTTGATTAGTTTATGTAACCAGATTTCATCTGTGGGCAGTTCAAGGTTTTCCCAGTTTGCTAATATATATTGTTTGGTAGTAGCTATGGCTAGGTATAAAAAAATGTTCATAGAAACTTAGAAACATAGAAGGTGATGGCAGATAAGGACCACAAGGCCCATCCAGTCTGCCCATTTCTTCTTCTACCTTATAAACATGCCATCGGTCTTTGCTCTGTCAATGGCCTATCTACTGTATTCATACTTATCTGTATTGCTTCCTTATGCCTATCCCATGCCTATTTAAAGCCCTGCACTGTATTCATATCCACTACTTCCTGAGGTAGGCCGTTGCATGCATCCGTCACCCTTTCTGTGAAAAAGAACTTCCTCACATTACCCCTGAATCGGCCTTCCTCTAATCTCATGCTGATTCCTCTTGTCCTGCTATTTTTCTTATATCGAAACATGTTAGACTCTTTCACCTTGTTAATGCCCTTAAGGTGTTTGAATGTTTTGGTCAAATCACCTCTCTCCCTCCTTTGCTCTAGGGTACACATATTGAGCTCCATTAATCTGCCCTCATATGTTTTCTGTTGCAGTCCCTCCACCATTTTGGTTGCCCTTCTCTGGACTGCCTCAATTTGGTTAATGTCCTTGTGAAGGTGTGGTCTCCAGTACTGCACACAGTACTCCAGATGGGGCATAACCAATGTCTTGTAAAGAGGGATTATTACCTCTCTCTTCCGACTTGTGATACCCCTAAAAATACACCCTAACATCCCCCTAGCCTTACACGATGCTTTAGTGGTCTGCCTGGATGATTTCAGGTTATCAGTGATGATGATGCCCAAGTCTCTTTCTTCCCTTGTAACTGCCAGCAACTCCCCTCTCAGCCTATAGGTGGCTTCAGGGTTTCTCTTCCCTATGTGCATGATCATGCACTCCTTTGCATTATACCCAGTTGCCACTCTTCCAACCATTTTGCTAGTTTATCCAGATCTCTTCTCATCCTGCCCACCCCATCTGGATCATCTACTCTGTTACAGATCTTGGCGTCATCTGCAAACAGACAAACCTTACCCTTCAGTCCATCTGCAGTGTCACTCATAAAGATATTGAGGAGGACTGGCCCCAGGACTGATCCCTGAGGTACCCCACTTGTGACTTGAATCTCTTCTGACTGTAAACCGTTTACAACCACTCTCTGTTTTCTGCCCGTCAATCAGTTTGCCACCCAGTTGACCAGCATCTGACCCACCCTGAGCCTATTCAGCTTATTAATCAGTCTTCTTTGTGGAACAGTACCAAAAGCTTTGCTGAAGTCAAGGCAGGCAACATCAACTGCTCCTCCTTGGTCCTCCACTCTGGTTACCCATTCAAAGAAATCTATGAGATTAGTTTGACAGGACCTTCCTTTTGTAAACCCATGTTGTCTTGGATCCTGTGCTCCTATGGATTCCAGGTGTTGCACTATCCTTTCCTTAAGGAGTGTCTCCATAATCTTGCCCACTACTGAGGTAAGACTGACTGGTCTGTAGTTCCTGCCTCCTCCCTGCTACCAGTCTTCTGGGACCTCTCCTGTGCTCAGAGACTCACTAAACAGTTTTGATAATGGCTCTGCTAGTTCCACCTTAGCTCCTTTAGTACCCTGGGATGTATGCCATCAGGTCCCATTGCCTTGTCCACCCTGAGCTTATCGAGCTCTTGTAAGACCCTTTCTTTTGTGAAGGGACTAGTGCTCACCTTCCTCCCCCTGTGTCCATGGTACTGAGCTGTTGGCCCTGCCCTACCTTCTCTTCCATAGATACTGAGCAGAAGTATCTATTTAGGATAGATGCTTTTACATGGTTCTCATCCTCACACACACCCTTATCTCCTTTGATCTTAGCTATTCCCCCTCTGGACCTTCTCCTTTCTCTAATTTATCTATAGAAAGTCTTGTCACCTTCTTTTACTGTCTGTGCTACTGTTTCTTGTGTTTCCTCAGTTTGGGCCTTTGCCTGCCTTACTGCCTTCCCCGCTTCCCTTAGGGAAGTTTGGTATGCCTCCCTATCTTCATCCAGCTGCGTTCTCTTATATTTTCTGAAGGCCAGCTTTTTGGCTCTGACCTTTTCTGCTGCTGTTTTTGAGAACCAAAGTGCTTTCCTTCTTCTTTTGCCCTTCCTTTTCTCTCCAACACAGTGGGATGTTGCTTCAAGTATTGCATCCTTAATGCTTGCTCACTTTGCCTGTACCCCCTCACCTGTATTTATTTTTGCCAGGGCTGGCTTAACTCTGTAGGCCATCTTATCAAAGTCAGCTCCTCTGAAGTCCCATATTTTTGCATTGGAATTTGATGATTTAGTTGTAGTGTCCAAACTGAACCATATCATGTGATGGTCACTGGCCCTCAGGTGACCTTCTACCTGGAGATCTGTGATCCACTACCTGTTAGTCAATACTAGATCTAGGATAGCCCTGTCTCTTGTGGGTTGTTGTACCAGTTGTTTGAGGCCCTCCCCTTGCAGGGAATCCACCATGTGTCTAGTTCTGGCAGATGTTCCTGCTGGTATTGACCAATCTGTATCTGGCATGTTGAAGTCTCCCATCATCAGCACCTCCCCTTTAGCTGTCATGTTTTATATATCTTCTAACAGTAATGTGTCTATGTCTTGCCCCTGGTCTGGGGGCCTGTAGACAACCCCAGTTCTTATGGCTGTCCAATTTCCTGTTGCTAGGGTGACCCACATTTCTTCTGGCTCCTTATATGTATTCTGAATTTCTGTAGCTTTGATATATTCTTTGACATACAGGCCACTCCACCACCCCTTTTGCACCTCGGTCTCTTCAGAACAGTACATAGCCAGGTACTGAAGTCACCCAAGTGTGATTACTGGTAAACCACATCTTGGTAATTGCTACTATGACCAGTTTAGCCTCTGTTATTATTGCCTGCAGGTCTGGGATCTTGTTTCCCAGACTGTGAGCATTAGTGTACATTATTTTCCATTGGCCAGATTTTGGTGTGTTAGTTGTTGGGTGAGGTCTGTCGTTTCCCCTATGTGTTGTATGGGGGATCTGGACCTTTTTCCTTACCTGGTGATGCAAATTTCATGTCTGACATGTCACTTACAGTGACCATTTAGTCTGGCAACAATTTAGGATTGTAAAATATTTTCCATGGCCACAGCAGTCCGCTCCCACTAGCTTTTCAGATTTGGACATGCCCAGAACATGCGCAGGTTATCAGCACCCGAGGTTTGGCATCTGGGGCAATTTCTGCTTAATCTAGGATTTAATTTTGCCAGAATTTTAGGCATGTTGAGAGCTTATTGTATTGAAAGAAATTTAAATAGAAGTGCTGCTTTAGTTAGAATGTAAGATGCCTTCTTAATGATGTTTTCATTCATGTTTGTAATTGTTTTATCTACTTTGATCAAGTGCTATACATATGTATGTCTATTATATTAACAAGGTACCTATATATAAGGAAGTACCTGTGTTCCCATCAGACCACACCCCTGAGGAAGATTTGTAAGAGTCAAAGAGCTGGGTGTTTGTTTGTAGTGGCAGCATGTATGTTCTTCCAGACACTTGTTTTCTAAATTAAAAAAAGCTTATTTTCTGTATTTTACAGTGTAGTGTCTGTTTTGTCACTGTAATCTGCAGTACTACTTGTTTTGGATTTAGCACCTTTAGCCCAGAGCTGGCCACCCCCATGGATGCTGTACCTGCCCTGCACTGCATTTAGCTCAGGGACCCTAGCTTTTCTAAACTATGATATTGTACCATTGGATACCACTGACTACAGGCACTGTAGTTTTGGCGTTGTGGGTTTGGAGTAACATTTTGATTTTAATTCACCCTGCTACTGCTGGTCTGTGAGGTGTTATCCTAAAGATTTTTGCAATATAGCATGGACATTACCTGCAGACAATTAATGAAACAGAACAGGCAACTATTTTGATGGAGAATACCAACTATAGCTGGAAGCACACTGAGAGTTTGGAGAATAGACAATGCAAAGCAAGATAGAAGCTACAAGTGAACAGAACACACTCAATTAATTCATCTAATATAAAAAGTGCTTTTGCTGAACTAGAGAAGCTACTTTATAAGGAAGTTGACATTACAATATTACTATTCTGGAAGAATATATCAACAGACAACAGCCACTTGGGGCCAAGTGTGGCCATTGTTCCTTCTAGTGGATAGGACACTTTCCCATTTAAAGAGGAATGGCTTAACATAGCCATTGAATGTTTCAAGAAATTTATATCATTAATAATTAAGGCAGAAGCACTAAAATATGACGAATTAACAATGGAACTAAAAGAATCAAAGGAGACAGTACTTTCCTTTAAAGATGATAAAAACCTTCAAAAAATATATACTGCTCTATAGAGGAGGCTACTAAAATTTGAAGAAGAGATAATTGAAAGAAAAAACAAAGACTAGCCAGATATTCTGAATATTATGATAAAGGTGAAGTTATTGGTTGGGGTAGGAAGCACTCTAGAAACAGAGGCTGTTCTTGAGTAAGATTTCAGAGACAAACAAAAAATAAAAGTCACAGACATACGACACAAACACTGAAACAAGCTGGAGAAAACTGGGACAAAACAGAAACCACTGACCCATTTTTTAGGCAAAAGAAATAAATGGCAAAACAAAAGCTCCAGAAAAAGGAAAACTAGAAGGGGCAGAAGAGGGAAAAAAATCTAAACAGAGAGGGCACTGAGAAAAAGGAAAAACAACTTAAATTAGAAATATTAAATCTATTAGATTTAACACTGATTTTTTAGACCAAGGTACTATTAAAGGCCTCGAACGTTGTACCTACCTCCCAAATTAATGAGTTGCAGGTGTTTTTTTTTAACACAAATTCTTCAGAAAATGTCTGCTTAATTTTTTTTTTTTTTTGCACAGTATCCCAATAACGTTGAGCAGGTAGAAGCTATGGGCTTCATGGAAGAAGAACAAATACCTCAGATGGTGGACCTGAATTATATTTTTATTAGCTATCTGAAAAAAACAATTATATTAAGTAGTGTTGCTCAGATAGTAGCCAAGAATTAGGATACTAAAATATATCTCCCATTTGGCCAGATAGTTGCTGTGGTAGGACAGTAGTACTATCTGACCATGGATCCTACCCCCTAGGATCCAGCTTGGATCCTAACTATCTGACCTAGGATTCCTGGGTCTGACTTAGGATCCATCACTATCTGACCCTGGATCCTAACTATCTGGCCCAGGATCCCTGTATCCTAACTAGGATCCATTGGTATCTGACTCTGGATCCTAACTTTCTAATCTAGGATCCCTAGATCCTAACTATGATATCTGGATCCTAGCTAGGATCCATCACTATCTGACCCAGGATCCTAAATCTGTATTTGGTAGGATTTCTAGAATGATCTAAGGTAAGATACCAGCACTATCTGACAGACAGTGGTAGGATCCACAAAAGCACTATCTGAGCAACATTACTATTAAGTCCCCTGCCTTGGGATTGCTTGGGATTGCACAAGTCACTAACATTAATGATGGACTACCCAATGGCCTGCATGATAACAACCATATTGAAACTGGTGATAATAGCCTTATTAACTTTGGGACTATTGATCCTGACATAGAAGCATTAGAAAGCCTGTGATTGCCTAATTCATATGAATTATATAATAATATACTCACTGATCCTTTAGTCTCCCACTATAATGGAGGTCCTGGAAAGCTTTTGTCAGGTAAATATCTGAAACAACAGAGGAAGGCACTATATAGAATTAAATCACAATTCTGTCCAAAAATCAGTAATGCAGCACTAAATATTTTTGAAGGAACTGACTTTAGAGAAGTATAAGTTCTCTTGAGTAAGAATGTCTCACCTAATAAACACAACCTTACAAAAAAGGAATGCTTAGCACTTAAGGAATTAGCTAACAGCACATCTGTAGTAATAAAAACAGCAGATAAGGGTGAGAACTTTGTTATTCTTAACAAAGACCACTACAGAAAAATAGTCTTAACATGGTTAGAGGACAAAAAATAACTATATGATTATAATAAGAAAATAGTTAAATTAACTAAATAAAATAAAAATAACTATATGCCCAGCCAGCAATACCTGCCCTCAAGGTGGGTGACGCTTCCCTGTCTGACACCCTAGGTGTGGTTACCAAATGTAATATCTTCTTCACCTGCTATGCCTCTTCCCTCCACTCCTCCCTTAACCCCCTTCCCCTCTACCTCCCCCACTGTTTTACCTCCCTGTACCCCTTCCCCATCTCCCTTCTTCTCCTTCTCTCCAGTATGCCCATCTGACACTATCAATTCCCTCCTAGCCCTAAACACAGCTAAGGGTAAGAGCCCTTCTGGGCTCAACTACAAATTTCTTGACCACTCCACCCTCTCTATTGCCTTTCCACTTGCCTCCCTTCTAAACCTCTTCATCTCTCTAGCCTCTGTCCCTGTTGCTTGGAAGCATGCCATGGTTGTACTCCTCCCAAAAGGTGGCAACCCCTCCAGTCCTGCCAACTTTCACCCTGTCTCTTTACTCTCCATCCTCACTAAACTTCAGGAGCCCATAGTTCTTCCCAGCTCTCTCCTTTCCTTGACTTCTTATCCTTTACACCCTTTTCCAGTCTGGCTTTCATAAATTCCACTCAACCTCTGAATGTAGTGCTGCTTGATTATTTAGCACACTTGCTTCTGTCAGAGGGGTTTACCAGATTCTGTTTTCCAGCTTTTCATGCTGTGAACAATTTATCTTTATGTGAGTGAGCTACCAACTGTTGCACATAGTGCTCTATGTTATGCTTTTTGATACTCTTAATAAAGATGCATTTGGTTTGGAGACTATGGTCCCTGTGATTACTGGTGCTGACCCACACTTCACTGGGTGGAGTCCCTGTGCTTTATTTAATTTTACACTTCTGGGTATGTGCATGATCCTATCATTGTAAGCTACCAGATTTGTGCAGTACCTCTTACAAGCTCTTAATTATCCAGTACTGTTGCTGTAGGGGATGAAGTGCCCAGTGTTAGTGATCTGCCCACCCTGCACTGCAAATAATGTATATCATTTCTGTTTTGTAACAGTCTTTTGCACACACACAACTTACCAACTGAATTCCCTGTTGCAGCCAAATACAGAAACCCTTCTCCCAAAAAATGGATTGCCCCACACCAGGGTGAACACTGAATTTCCATGTGGGCATCCCAGAAAGCAATGTGTACTTTACCTGAGTTTACAAAAGTAGTATATAATTAGATTTTGTGTAAGATCTGGGGCTGGATTCTCAAAGGATGACTCAAGGCTTCTGTCAGGCTCTTTGTCAAACTCATTTGTTGGCACAACTGTGCTAACAACTTTGCAGTACACTCTGCCTGATTCTAGTTGATCGGGTGCATTTATGACACTTTTCCTAATTTATGGCAGCTTATGACAAATATTGGACACAGGCCCTGCAAAAAAAGCACATGGGATTGTCACAAGCTAGACCAGAGAAGATAGTACAATTTGCAGCAATTGGTGTATGAGATGGAGACTCCAATCGCCAGCTGGGAGACTGCTGCAGGCTCTGTGCACCATATGTCAGTACACCTGGTGATTGCTGCATTCACAGCCTTTGTGAATCCTGCCCCTGGTCTGATGCTTGACAGGACATATGTCAAATATCTGTGAGCCTATTCCTCCTGAGTCTCATTGCTATCATGATAGAAACACAGAAACATAGACAGTGGCAGCAGAAAAAGACCAACGGTCCATCAAGTCTGCCCATTGGTTCCTACTTAATGGTAGGAGTATGGTAGAGGGTTGTGCTGCTTCCATGCTGAAACTAAAGTCAAGGGAGCCCAACTATGCTGCCCAAACATGCAGTTCAAAATCTGGGAGTCCTTGCACCTTTCTACTGTATGGTAAAGTTAATTGTTGGTACTTTAAGTGCTTTTGTTGCTCAAATGCAGCAACAACTAATGATTTGAAAATCTGAAAAAGGCCTCTTGAATGAAATCAAGAGTGTTTGGAAAAGGTGGGCAACCTTTTATTGGACCAACAAAGTTTTACAGTAAAAAACTTTTAGCTTTTGTTGTTACATAGTTCTTCTTCAGAAAGATAATGTCAGACCATCTCAAAAAAAAACTCAGTTACATTCTACAAATGGATGCCCCAGTTTTAGAGAAGTAATTAGCTAAGATGCACAACACAGAGATAAGCAAAAAAGCTCCTCAGAGATTTAGCAGTGTGCAGGTCAAATGCAAAAAGCAATTTTAGGCAGATGTACTTTATAACAGCCATAAAATATCCAATGCTAAAGTTGTATTGAAAACTAGAAACACAGAACACTGTTTGTGTGTGTGTGTGTGTGTGTGTGTGTGTGTGTGTGTGTGTGTGTGTTGTGTGTGTGCAAGCTCCTGATAGAGACGCACTGCAATTACATTTTCAGAGCTGGCACTGGGTAAACATGTAATGCAGTGTGCCTCTAATTCATTAAGGGCTTACACACAGACACAGACATAGACAGTATGTCTATTACTGCACCTCTATTACTGTATTACTGTTTTCTTGGGTTTAGGTAATACAGAAATCCTAGCCATATAAAAGGAAAAATGCAGGAGTCTCTGTTCAAAAGAATGTTGCAGTATGTCTAAAAGGGGTCCTAGTACTTCAGTATGCCTAGGGATATTCCCTTGCTTTCTTAGAAGGGAGAGTTCCCTCTACTCTGGAGAGCTCCTCTACCATTATTAGAGCATGCAGGAGAGCCCATTCCCATGGGGTCAAACTACTGACTGGTGTCTGGGTCCAATCCCATCTCCCTTCTTGTCCTGTTGAGTTACCCTGTCCCATGCTATATAATTTACAAAAGTATTCAACAAAGCAAATGTTAATTTATTTCTGTGTAGAGGTCCCTCTACCATTTTTGTGTTTAATTTGAGGGCTATATCTGGTACGAGCTTCTATTTAAGTTGCCAAGCTTAAATTCTGCCACATTTGTTATTGGGTTCATAATATTCATCAATATATTGGATCAGTACTCTTTCTACCATGACAGTGTTTATTTAATTAATTTTCATTTGTATCTTGGTCAGCTTATCATATTTAATTCAAGACAGTGATATTTTGAGTTCAGTATTATACTATTTTTCAATTTGATACTGAGGGCCTTTATATCTTTTTCTCTGTTTCTTTTTAACTTTGAGAAGTGGGTTATGGGTTAAGATCTGATACATGCTTTTAGGGAGTCCCATAACAGCCCCATTGAGGATACTGCTCCTGAGTTTTCCTCATGTATATTTTATTATCTGACATTAGGTCTTGTGAAAATAGTGTGTTACTGAAGAATTAGGCTGCTCATCCTCCAGATTCTTTCCACTTGCCCAGTCCCTTGGAGGGTTATGGAACGTCAGAGATATACATAGATACATAGACAGTGTCAGCAGATAAGGACCTATGGCCCACCCAGTCTGCCCATTTGAGCTTGTAAGTTCAGTTTGTTTTCCTAGAAGTCTGTTGCCCCTTACCCCTGACCTCCAGAATTCCTTTATGTCTATCCCATGCATTTATAAATCCCGTGATTGTTTCAGCTCCCACCACTTTCTCTGGCAGGGTGTTCCACTTGTCCACCACCCGTTCTGTGAAGAAATTCTTCCTCATGTTTCCTCTAGATTGTCCTCCTCCAACTTCATCCCATGCCTCTAGTCCTGGAACATCTTTTCACTTAAAATAGTGTATTCCTGCACCCTGTTCCTCCCTGTGAGATACTTGTATGTCTCTAGCATATCCCCTCTCTCCCTCCTCTCCTGCAGGGAGTACATGTTCAGTTCCTTCAACCTGTCTTCATAGGACTTGTGATACAATCCATGCACCATCTTTGTTGCCCTCCTCTGAACCTTCTCTACCCTGTCTATGTTCTTACGTAGGTATGGTCTCCAGAACTGTACACTGTACTCCAGGTGGGGCCTCACTAGTGTCTTGTATAGCAGAATTATGACCTCCCTTTTCCTGCTGGTGATGCCCCTGTCTATACATCCCAGCATCCTATTTGCTTTACCTGCTGCCTTATCACACTGTTTCCCTACCTTGAGGTCATCAGAGATGATAACCCCAAGATCCCTTTCCTGCTTGGTGCATGCTATATCCTCACTCCCCAACTGATATATTGTGCCAGGTTTTTGTGCCCCATATGCATTATCTTGCATCTTTGCATTGAATTTCAACTGCCAACCCCTGACCATTCTTCAAGTTTCTGCAGGTCCCTTCTCATTCTGTCTACACCCTCTGGTGTGTCTACTCTGTTACAAGCTTTGTGTCATCAGCGAACAGTGAAATTCTGCCTTCTAGGTCCTGTGCAATGTCACTGATAAAGATGTTGAATAGGACTGGTCCTAGCACTGATCCCCTGGTACCCCACTGGTCACTCTTCCCTCTGTGGAGTGACAGCCATTTACCACCACCACCCTCTGTGTCCTGCCACCCAGCCAGTTACCTACCCACCACACTACTGTCCTGCCCACAACCATATTCCCAGTTTGTGTAATAGTCTTCTATGTGGCACAGTGTCAAAGGCCTTGCTGAAGTCCAGATAGGCCATGTCCACTGCCCTCCCGATCCACCTCCTAGTCACCCAGTCAAAAATTCAACGAGGTTGGTCTGACATGACCTCCCCTGGTGAAACCATGCTGCCTTGGGTCCTGTAGTCCATTGACAACCAAATGTTCCACCAATCTCTCCTTCAGTAGTGCTTCCATAATCTTCCCCACTACCGAGGTGAGGCTGACTGGTCTGTAATTCCCTGCTTCCTCTTTGTTCCCGCTTTTGCATAAGGGGACTACATCTGCTGTCCTCCAGTCTTTGGGTACCTCCCCTGTTTCCAGTGATTGGCTAAACAGGTTAGCCAGAGGTTCTGCCACCACCTCTCTTAGTTCTTTAAGGACCCTGGGGTGCACCCCATCTGGCCCCATTGCTTTATCAACTGTTATTACTTCCAGTTCCTTCAGGACCCTTTCTCATGTAAAGGGACTTATGTCCATTTCTGCACCATTCTCACCCCTTGTACTCCCTTCAGACCCATTACCCTCCTCTTCCTCAGTAAAGACTGAGCAGAAATACCTGTTCAATATGTCAGCTTTACTGTTGTCATCCTCCAAGCGGCCCCCATCCTCCCCCTTCAGTCTCACTATCCCTCCCTTTGTCTTTCTTTTTTCACTTATGGTCTGACATTAGAATCTGAGTGTACTGTGCCCCCACTGCCATTGACACCAGGTCATTTCAGATATAGCAATTATCAATTTGGGTGTAAGACTGGAGATGTACATTGGACAATAATGAATAGTCACTGGCCATAGAATAGAGCAGCCTCTAGATGTCCTGGAGCCCCAATTCCTAGGTTTATTGGCTAACAAGAGCAATTGCATTTTGTAGGTTGATATTTGCTTGGAAGATCTAGCCATGATAGGGACAGTTATCATACTGAAGTTGCCTGCCTATATCACCCTATCCCATAAAGTCACTATCATTGAGCAGCAGCTTTTTGAAATAATTTAGGGTAATCTAGATTGGGGCATATACTGTATATTAAGAATGTGTAGTGTGTTCCCTGTATAAGTTACCCATAACTAGAAGCCATCTATCTCTCTCTTCTGACTTTTGTGTACAAAGCTGAAAAGGCAGGTTCCTTCGAATTAAATTAGCTACTTTCTTAGTATTCAAGGTGAAGAAGACAAATATCTTTTCACCCAAGATCCCCAGAGCTTCAGCCTCTGTGAGGTAGGTCTCCTGGTGTAATACAATATCTGTTTGAATTTGTTTGCAGTGTAATAGTACCCTTTTCCTTTAGATGAGAAGACTCAGTCCCCTCATATTCCAGGTCAAAAGTATTGTTTATGTTATATTAGATATTATGTTTTGGATAGGAGGAAGTCCCTTCACTGACAGAATCTAACTTCTGGGCCCCTCTTCACCTCCTTCCAGGCTCGTGACATCCTATACATATATGGTGATAGCAGCCCCTCCAATTTACATTCCAACTAAAACCTGTCCATGGTTGTAAAACAATTTTTAGCAGCAGACATAAGACATATACACTACTAACACACAGATGAACAAAACAGTAAAGCATAAAGTTTGCAGAACTTTGGGATATCAGATAAAAATCAACAAAGTTGTTCTGTTTCAGAGTCTACTGTGCCTTAAATCAAGTTTGCCCTGAGAGGATGTGTAGTAACAGGATGGGAACTCAACTTAGAATGGATGCAAGAAATACTGTTTCACCAGAGAACAGTACAAAACACAGGTTTCTAAACAGCATCTTTTCTGATGAAAGTGACACTGGGGGTCAGAGGGTGAACAAAAAAAGCATATAATCCCAAATTTGGTGTAGCTCTGCCAAAAAGTGGGTTATACTACATGTGGGGACCAGAATAGGGAGAGGTAACGGGGGAACTGAACACAAAGTGAAATTGTTCACTTTTAGAAGCCCTCATATGGTTATATCAGGTAAAGGTAATATGGGAAATTCCTCAGTTTTAAGGGATGGCTGATGAGGGTCTCCCCAGTATGTGGTTTAATGGAATGCTTTCTTTCTTTCTTTCTTATCTGGGTTAAACAAAATATCTGCAAAGAGCTCCACTCTTTGGGTCCCAGGTCTGTCAGCACTAGTTCACTTTTGTAAACAGGAAAAGAGGGTGTTTCAGGAAAAAGCTCACTTTTAACTAGGCCATGTCATCCATATCTTGTCAAATTTGGCTCCATGTACCTTCTTAGCTGATCTCCCAGTGACCTAACCTTCAGAACATGAATAGAAGGTGTAGCTGTGCCCCCATTTCCACCATATACTTAGACATAAGGACCCCCTTTTTTATATCATTCATATGGGATATCACCTATACATTGTATCAGTCTGGACCACTTTATTTTGTTCTCCTAAGATTTAAATGGTAACCTTGCCAACTGATATTTTTTGAATACTCCCTTTTTATCCTCCTCCATGTCTCCTCCATCAGCCTCTACTTAAGGCCAGCTATGGATTCCTCCACTGCTCACTTGCACCCCCACTCATTGCCACCATTCACCACCTCAGGTGGCAGCCACACTCGTGGTAATCCAGTGTTACACTTCACCCGATGGGTTCTCCTCCTCCGAGGAGAAAGGTACTGGTAGGGGCCATCCAGTGCAGCTTCTTTGGCCCCTCAGGTGCTGTTGAGGTGGTCTCTGGGGCCTGACCAGGGCACTCATGTTGGTGGAGGGACCAGATAACCATCATCCGGTCGAGCGGTGGAGAGTTTCTTCCTTTTTCTCCCTGGGGGTGCAGTGCGCCCTGACCTCTAAGCTTATGCAGACATCTGCCATGCCCCACTAGTCACTTTGTCGGTGCACTGCTATACCCCTGGTCTCCACGGGGAGTCATTAGGCACTGAACCGCGTCCCACCCTCCCCCCTGGAGAAGGAGAGCAATCATTGGATGCTCAAGCCTTCTCCACCTGGCATGCCCTCCAGCAACCCAGGTCTGCTCCCAAACCTGGGTCGCCGGTGTCACAAGTGGAAATCCAACTGCTGCACCAATGGGCCAGTCATCAGCTGACATTAAATCAAAACATTTAATAGGCATATTACTGCAGGATCGACTTCTGTGTGCAAAAATCCATCTGAGCAGTGGCAGACTTGTTGTCCACTGAGATTACATGCTAGTCTGACTGTTGCTTCTAATATGCTGGGGAGTGAGGGCAACTCTGAGTACAGGGTGACAACCTTCAAATCCCCTTCTATGTTCCTCCCCTCTACCTTCCTCACCTACAGTCAATCTGCTGGTCCATGCGTTGATGCTTCTGTAAGCCAGTCTTCCCTCCTGCAGTTGGTGAGTCAGTCAGACAGACAACCTGGGAATCATTCTCTGTTTCATTATTGCAGTAAAGAATACCATGACTGTGTGTACAATCAGTGCCACAGACCCTGTTGCCAATACTACTGTAAACAAGCTAGATCCACCATTTAGAGCAAAGTCCATTTGGAGGATGCATAGACTGTTTTTATCTGCTATAGAATTGTTTTGAATAAGAACGAGGGAAGAAGAGGAGGAGGAGGAGTAAGAAAAGCTCCCATGCAGCCTCCAGTACAGATTCTTTCCCCTGATCAGTTACCACCACCAATGAGCAACAATGTACATTCTATATAAAATAAAGCATGGGACCTGGGGCTCCACTGTTATATTGTGCATGCCTTTTAATCACTTGTTACACTGGAGTCCTGTGGCTCCAATAATTCAGTCTAGTCAACCCTTCAGTAATTTATTTGGAGCTGGAAGAAAGGGGTTGAGTACCAGCTGACCAAACTTCCTCTGTCAATTGTATCCTACCCTGTAGTTCACATCCAGATTGCTACTATGTTGTTGCTTCTAATAGACTATGTATCATTAAGGGCTCTGTGTTCTCTACAATTCTCGACTCTGATCCTATACACTAACCCTAATTGTGGAGCCTCAGGTACCAGCAGCCCCTGCCTAAGATCTGGCCAAACTCTCAACTTGTTCTGCTAACTCCCATTGCATCTCCACTCCCCCTTCTCACCTCACAGCCCAGGCTGATTGTTTGGTGATAAGACAGTCTTCTTTTCTGTAGCTCTTCCCTCCAGTAAATTTTCCAAAACTGTGGCTCCTCACACAAAAATAAAGTTACTAGGTAATAAAAATGTAAAGTCCATATCAAAGTATCACTCTTGTAATGTTTATATCTTGCTACAGAAAATTTATTGAAACCTCCTAACACAAAACTGAGAATAATGGCAGTGCTTCAAATTTGCTTACATCCAGACTGCTGACTGCAGTAAAACTGACAAATGTGGCTATGCACATCCATTCATTTGAAACACTAGAGGTTTTGAAGCAGCTCCATGCACAGTATTCTTAAACAGTACTGTTTAAATGCTGTGTATCTATGTTCAAATAAAGCAGAACAGTGCAAAGAATAGTGCAAGAGTAGATATACTTAAATTTAATAGTGCCGTCAGACTGTAGTGAAAGCAACCTCTCTAAGCCCCAGTGCTTCATTCCTCCCAAACTTCAATAATTATCAGATAAATAGTACTATGAGAGATCCAGATTCCATTTAGCAATCACATTTTTGTGCATACATTTCTTTAAAATACATATGATATGCAAAATGGCTGTTGTGAGCTAATATTATGGCATTTGTTAGCAAAATCATGTATTATTCCAGTCCCCTACTTTCTTCCACTTTTACCCCTCCCCCTCTGTAGTGATAGTATAATATGTTGATTATTGTGACTCCATTTTGTATGCTATTTCATGTAATGTATGTCATTTTATACTCCATTTTGTATTGTGTGACTCCATTTTACATGCTGCTTCATTTAATTGGTGTTTTGCTCTTTAGATAGCCTCATTATTATGTTTTGCTTCAGACAGTGTATTTTGCTGACTTGAAGGTTGCATATTATCAGGCAACCTGTTTTTGTAGTTTTGTTTAAACTTCTGCTTAGCTCATAGTGTTCTAGGCACCCGGCCAGTGTTTGGAGCACAGTGACCTAGCAGGTGTAGGGAATTCTGAGCAGTCCTTATGGTGTGAATTTGCAGCATCCTGGGAGCCCGGCCAGCTTCTAGAATGTGGGAAAACAACACTATGAAGGTGGCATGATTATTTTTAGCATAGAATAAGATATAAATGTAGCTTTCTCTATGCCTGGTTGGAAGCCTCATCTGCAGGGTGGACGCATTGCTGTGGAACTTTTTCCCGGTTCAAGACTCCTGGCCAGGCTGTGAGATGATTTAGGGCTTCCAGCTACTGGGAAAAGGCTTGATGATGCTTTATTGAATCGGTGATGTATCATGTTTTGCTTAATTGAAGTATATATTAATGCTGATAGTAATATTGCTAATGAATGAATGCTAACGTGTAATCATTAATGCTGATAGTGACATTGCTGCTAAATGAAGTGTAATTATCTTTTGCTTGCAATAAATTGTGCTGATGTGTGAATGCCAAGTGTGATTATTCCTTTGTGACTCTTCGATTAGGCAAGACAATTTTGGCATAGTCGGCAGGATTCATAGAGGAAAGTACACACTAAGGTGAAGTGAAAATGTTTAAAAGGAAAGAGTCTAATGTTGCATGTGCACAAGTGGAAATTCCTGGTTGGGAAAACCAACCTTATGCTGATTTAGCCACTGAGTGGTCATGTTGTGCAGGGTTGAGTGAACACTGGGAATCCTGTTTAAAGGATTCTGAGCCTGCAGATGTTGTTACATGTATGAAAAGAGTGCCTGTGGCAAAAGGGAAAGAATGTGCTGCCTTGGGGCGCAGGGTGTGGATTTTATTGTCTGCCTATAGGAAGATGCATGAAAAGGTAGTGGGACTTCTTAGTGAAAAGGCAGAGTTGGAACGAAAGGTTTGTGATTTTGGAAAGTAAAGTTGTGATGTTACAATGTCAAAATCATTTGCTGAGTGATAAATTGGATACCTATCGGACAGTTGCAGAAAATACAGCTGTCCGAGTGACTAACACAAGTATAAAAAGAGGAGGGCAGAGTTAGTAGGAAAAAGTAAGCCTAGCAATTGCTAGGGCAAAGCCCACTGGGATCCTGAAACATGGGATGGAGATATTTGGTTTTCTACAGATGAGGAAAGGTCAGCCTAAGATAAGAGAAGAAAAGGCTGAGGGACATAAGGTTCAATATTGCATGCACAGCCAGTGTCTAGAAGATGTACTGAAGTGTTGGATCAGGAAATCCTAGGAATCGAGATGTAGTGGAGGATTTTTCTCAACAGAGGTATCAGACCTCCTGGAGCAGCAACCGGGAGAGTTTGTTGAGATGGCTGGTGAGGTTGTATGACATGGGGTGGATGGAGTAAGCTTAGATGAAACTGATGCCCCTAGGTTTCTGTCACTAGCTATGACCCTGTGGTGAGAGGAGGCGTTTCAGACCCTCCGACAGGGCAGGGCTGTTACCATGCTGGACGGGTGGCTATGGCTTGCAAACACAAGTATCCGACGGTGAGTGACTGGCAGGAGGATAGTAAACCATGGTTTACCTTAAGGGACTGTATACAAAACATTAAATGGAAATGATGAAAGTTGCGGTCTCCACAGAAGACCATGCTGATTTAATGAGTGTTGTTGTGCCAGTGTCTATGCGTAATAAGATTATCAAAACTGCACCACCTGCATATAAGGCAGTAATGATGACTTTGTTGATTAATCAGATGGGAAAACAGTAGGTGTAGTGCTAGAGCAATACGCAGTTAGAGAACTGGGAGATTGAGACTCAAAGGGGTCTAGTTTATATGATTCTTCAGGACAGGATAAACAGCGGTCCAATCCTGAGGTCGAGTTTCTAGGAGAGATATGTTCCTGGCTCTCTTAAAAGATGGGTGTCAAGGAAACATTGATGGGATCAGTACTGATATGTGGAAATGTACAAAAGAGGGATTGAACATCAAGAAGTGAGTAAATAAGCAGATCAATTCAAAGTTAAAGACAGATGTACATGTCTCTTCAGGGGAGTCTGTAAGTCCAACTGCTCCCCCGGCAGAGTTTGATGATGAAAGTATGTCCTGGGGTGGGGGGGCTCCCACTCAGGGATCCATTGAGTCACCCCGACCGGAGCAGGAATATGCAGATCTGTATCCTAGTGATTTGTACCCAGTTAGGGAGTTGCAGCAACTGAAAAAACTAAAATATGACTGAAATGAAGGCCAAGCCCCAGTAGAAGGGTGGGCTAGGAGGGATTTTAGACCTCATGTAGAATTGGAAATTAATTGGAAGAGTGGCTCACCCCAAAAAGTACGAGCTTTAATTGACACTGGGGCGGAGGCCTCATTAATTTATGGGAACCCAGCAAAACACAAAGGTCAGCGAGTGGTAATTACAGGATTAGTAGGTAAACAAATTGAGGCAGTACAGACCATTTTGGAACTGAAAATAGGTCAGCTGCCCCAGAGAAAATATTGTGTAATGATTGTTCCGATTCCGGAATACATTATAGGAGTAGACATACTAAAGGGGATGACGTTGCAATTGTCTGATGGACAATATCAATTTGGAGTAAAACCTTACATTTCAGCAAGACCAGTAGTAGTGGAGAAGGTGCAGATGCCTCCAGTAGCCATTCCACCTGCTACAAAAATTATCTGTATGAAACAGTATAGAATACCAGGAGGGCATGAGGAAATAACTGCCACTATTAAAGATCTATTAGAGGCAGGAGTGCTTAAACCCACAACAACAGCTTGAACAATCCTGTGTGGCCGGTCAAGAAAGTGACGGTCATGGCGGATGACAGTAGATTATAGGAATTGAACAAGTACATTCCTTTCATTGACGGCTGCCGTTCCAGACACGTCCACCCTGATAGAGCAAATACAAAGGCACAAAGGGGTATGGTATGTAGTTATTGATTTAGCTAATGCATTCTTTACTATTCCGATTGAGGAAAAGTTTTGGGACCAGTTTGCCTTCACATGGCAGGGGAAGCAATATGCTTTCACTAGATTACCTCAGGGATATGTACATAGCCCCACCATCTGCCACCGGATGGTGGCAGAACACTTGGATGAGTTGAAGCTGCCGTATGGCATGCAGATTTCTCATTACATTGATGATATCTTGATCCAGGGGGCTGATCAAGATAAAGTACAGCAGTTGCTAGATGAGACCATTGATCATATGAGGAAGAAAGGATGGGAAATTAATCCAGACAAGGTACAGGGTCCTTCCCAAACAGTAAAATTTTGGAATTCAATGGAACAGGGGGCATAGAGAAATATTGCCCAAGGCACGACAGAAAATACTGGACTTTTCGACTCCACAAGACAAAACTGAAACACAAAGATTTGTGGGTTTGTTTGGATTTTGGTGACAGCATATACCCCATTTAGGGCAAATACTAGCTCCCCTTATTAAAGTGACCAGAAAGAAATACGAGTTTGAATGGGGGGATGAGCAACAAAAAGCATTTGATAAGGCTAAGGAAGCAGTGCAGCAAGCCTTAGACCTTTGGCCCCTGCAGAGGGGAGGTAGAATTAAATGTGTCCGTAACTGGGCAGTATGCAAACTGGAGTTTGTGGCAGAAGCAAGGAGACAGAAAGTGCCACTAGGTTTTTGGAATAGAAACTCCCAGAGGTAGGTAGCATACTCACCTTTGAGAGACAACTACTAGCATGCTACTGGGCTCTGATAGAGACAGAACAAATGACAGTGGGTCATGAGGTAGCATTGAGACCAGAGATACCCATTATGCAATGGGTAAAAGCTCCCCTAGAACTCACAAAATAGGACATGCTCAGGAAGCTAGCATTATCAAATGGAAATGGTATATTCAGGATCGAGCAAAGGTAGGAATTGGAGAATAGCAGCCCTCCATGAGAAGGTAGCTGAAATTCCTCTAGAGGAGAACAGGTTGAGGGAAAAATGCCTGAAATTCAAGAACCACCTGTGAAATGGGGCAAGCCTTTTGATGAGCTGCCCGCTTCTGACCGAGCACATGTATGGTTTACAGGCTCAAGCCAAATATGTGGGAAACAGGAGATACTGGAAAGCAGTAGCTTATTGTCCACACACTGAAAAGTTTTGGTAACATCAGGAGAAGGAAAAGCAGTCAATATGCTGAGTTGTATGCAGTATATCAGGCTTTGAGACAAGAAACCCAGGTACATGTCATATTTATACTGATTCATGGTCTGTAGCCAATGGTTTAACAACCTGGCTGCCCACTTGGGCTAAGGATGAGTGGAAAATTTATTCAAAAGAAATATGGAAAAAGAACTGCAGGAAATATGGACTATGGTGCAAAATACAAAACCACTGTATTTCATGTTGATGCTCATTGTGCTTCAGATACACTAGAACGATGGTATAATTCTATTGCAGATGAAAAGCTAAGATTCTTCCAGTGGATATTGAAGAAACTCAAAGTCAGCAGTTATCAGGGCTGGCAAAATGGGCACATCAAAAATGTGGACATTTGGGAGAGAAAGCCACTTACAGGTGGGCATATAGTAGGGGTGTACCCCTAACATTGGATTTGGTTAAAACTGTTATTGCTCACTGTCCTATATGCCAACATGGGCAACAAAGACCAATCCCTCATATTGTGAAAGGACAATTGGGAAGGGGAAAATTACCGGGACAAATTTGGCAGATTGATTACATTGGACCTCTACCCCTTAGTGGAGGATGTCGATATGCTTGCACAGTTGTAGATGCATATTCAGGGTATTTATTGGCATACCCTTGTAAACAAGCTACACAGAAAACACCATTAAGGCAATTAACATTAATTATGTTGTACTATGGAATACCCTTGCAGATACAAAGTGACAATGGTTCCCATTTTGGGGAAAATGGTACAAGCTTATGCTCAAGCCCATAACATACAGTGGGTATTTCACATCCCTTATTACCCGAGGCAGCAGGGTTAATTGAGAGAATGAATGGATTGCTGAAAGAACAGTTTAGGAAATTGGGAGAGCCTACGAAAATGGAAAGAGAATTTGCATGAAGCATTACAGATTTTAAATAATAGACCAATTGGAGAATCTGAGACCCCTTAATGCGAATGATAACTCCTAATTTGCAAGTGCAGGCTTACTCAACTACAGAAACAGTGTTATATTGGGAAATTACACACGGAGCTCTGTCTCTTGCAGGGCAACCCCAGAAGCTGCTGGACTTGATTTACATGCCCTTCAAGAATACAGAATAAACAGCAGAAACATTCAAGTGATAGAAACTGGTATTGGAATACAAATTCCACCGAGACATTTTGGTTGGATAGCATCTAAATCAGAACTAGCCCTCAAGGGAATACAAATTTTGGGAGGGGTGATTGATTTTGATTACCAAGGAGAAGTGAAAGTAATTTTGTTGAATAGTAGAGAACAAAATCTGTTAATTCAACAGTATGACAGAGTGGCTCAATTGTTAATTATTCCAGTTAACAAAGTGACCCCTATAAAGGGACAAGCCCCCACACTCTTAACAGCAAGCGGGATAAAGGTTTTAGATCTACAGGAGGTTTTAACAATGGTGCCAAAATATGGGTTACAAACCCAAATGGCCCTCCTGAACCAGCTGAGGTGATAGCCACCGGACGAGATAACACAGTGTTAATTATCAGGTCAGGGAAAGAGAGATGGGAATATACACCAGCGAACACATGTTATCTTCGAGAATAATCAGTCTGTGTATTTTCTAGGTTCTTCAATGGATTCTAAAAGGAATAACACTCTCTCTCACGGTCCATTCAGTAAAGCCTATTACCCCAGGTGGAAGAATATTGAAGCTTGACGACCCACTTGTACAATGGGGTTGGAAATCTTCCACCAGTTTACGGGTGCAAGACAACTGCCCTGAAAACCAAGGATGTCCTATAGTGAACATTACTTTTCACCAGATGTGAACATTTGGAAACCAGTTGAGACAATGGCAGGACGATTATATGTCCAACCTATGCAGGACACAAATTGGATTAAATTACAGAACCAGACTGCTATTAGATGCTGCAACTTACCGAATAGTTGCATGGTGACTGTACAACATAGACTTGATTGCTGCATGAATCAAACAGACATTTTTAATGCAAGTATTACTTTGATTGACATAGACACGTTATTCTGCATGAATGCTACTGCAATAACTAATAGAACTACTTGGGCAGATCACATTACAGTGTTGAAAAATCATCCTGTAATTAGCAATGATAGTATAGTTAAGGTTCCATCCACATGTACATCAGTAGCGAGCGGTATCAGAAAATGTAATCCATTTTAACATAACATTTATGTTTAGTAGAAAATGCAAATATAAAAGAACTTGGTATGATACGCTATTAGGTGGAGCAGGGGCAGGCATGGGAATTTTAAATAGTGTTGATATAGAAACACTGACTAACAGGCTTCAGGCAGTAGGAATTGATGTATTTAGCTTAATTAACTTACAAGCTCAATGGATGCCAACTGTTTTCTTACCCCAAAGATTAACTTTGAATTATGATTTTGAGTTCTTGCAGTTATTTAATGCTTCACAGGTATGGGGAATGGGAGTAGCAGAAAATATTTCGCAATTTATTGATTGGACAGAATGCACAATGCGACATATGTATTCTATAATGCAAAGAAATAAGGCCCAGAGTGATTTAATGAGTAATAATGAATATGTGTGGAGGACCGTGTTCAAATCATGGATTCCTAGTAATCATTAGATTGTAATGTCATCCACCACAGTAAAATGCACAGATCCCTGATAATGAGCAGAAGCTTATCTCATTAAATAAAATTAAACAGATAATTCAGGAAACAGGTGTAATGCAGGCTCATTTGGCAATAAGAAATAAATCATTAGTGCAAAGTCAGGTGCAAACTACGATAGTTAAAAATAAAATGATTGATTTAAGTTCCAAGATTCAACAAGAGACTACTCATTATTGGTGGGATATTTTTACAGGATGGTCTCCATCAGCTACAAAAGTGTTAAATATTCTGATACATCTTATCATAATCATTGCTGTAGTGACAATTATCTTGCTTATTTGGACTTGTTACTTATCATGTTATATTCGTAGTAATTTTGCTATGGTACCAATATCATACAAATCGTATTCACAATAATCAAAGGACCAAATGCAGTGATAGTATAATATGTTGATTATTGTCACTCCATTTTGTATGCTATTTCATGTAATGTATGTCATTTTATACTCCATTTTGTATTGTGTGACTCATTTACATGCTGCTTCATTTAATTGGTGTTTTGCTCTTTAGATAGCCTCATTATTATGTTTGCTTCAGACAGTGTATTTGCTGACTTGAAGGTTGCATATTATCAGGCAACCTGTTTTTGTAGTTTTGTTTAAACTTCTGCTTAGCTCATAGTGTTCTAGGCACCCGGCCAGTGTTTGGAGCACAGTGACCTAGCAGGTGTGGGAATTCTGAGCAGTCCTTATGGTGTGAATTTGCAGCATCCTGGGAGCTCGACCAGCTTCTAGAATGTGGGAAAACAACACTATAGAGGCTGCACAATTATTTTCAGCATAGAATAAGATATAAATGTAGCTTTCTCAATGCCTGGTTGGAAGCCTCATCTGCAGGGTGGACGATCGCTGTGGAACTTTTCCCAGTTCAAGACTCCTGGCCAGGCTGTGAGATGATTTAGGGCTTCCCAGCTACTGGGAAAAGGCTTGGATGATGCTTTATTGAATCGGTGATGTATCATGTTTTGCTTAATTGAAGTATATATTAATGCTGATAGTAATATTGCTAATGAATGAATGCTAAAGTGTAATCATTAATGCTGATAGTGACATTGCTGCTAAATGAAGTGTAATTATCTTTTGCTTGCAATAAATTGTGCTGATGTGTGAATGCCAAGTGTGATTATTCCTTTGTGACTCTTCGATTAGGCAAGACACCCTCCATCCCCCTTCCCTTTCCCTCCCCCCTTCTCCACCCCTAACTCTTTGTCTTTACTTTTTCCTTTGTACCCCAACACACATTTTCCCTTTCCACTTACCTTCTTTATAGTCCCTGTGTTTCTGTTTTGTCTCCATGTCCCCCACCCTCCCTATCCTCCTACCCATTGTGCATATCATATGTATTTTATGAACATACAAAATTTGCCAGCAGATAAAGGCCTAGAGGTCTATCAAGTCTGCTCGAATGTGCAGCTAGCACCGCTTATTCTGCAGCTGCCCTTCCCTTCCACCCTTCCCCTTCATTAACCCTCCCCCTTGTCCTGTCCCATCCTCATTTGAAGCAGTCCTCTGTTCTACTGCATACCACTTCAGCAGGTAACGCATTCCACCCAGCCACCACCCTCTCTGTAAAAGTGTCTCCTCATCTCCCTCCTGAACCTTCCTCGCTCCAGTCTCATATCATGGCCCCTGGTGGCCCTCCCCTTCCTTACTTTGAACAGCCCCTCTGTACCCATCTTGTTTATTCCTTTCATGTATTTAAAGGTTTCAATCATGTCACCCCTGTCTCTCCTCTCCTCCAGTGAGTACATGTTCAACTCCTTCAACCTCCTCTCATATGATAAGTCCCCCAGCCCCTTGATCATCTTTGTCACTTGATAAATATTTTAAACACATTCATGCACAAAAATGTGGTTGCTGGATAGGTCTCACTTAGTGTTATTTATTTAAAAATACTGTTTTATTATTTCAAATTATATAAAACTATACTGACACAAAATATAAAATATAGCATGTTTACACTAAGTGAAAGGCATCTGTCACTTTAAGGCAGTGCTTTAAATATTGGTATGCAACACTGTGCAGATACACCTTGAGAAATCACTCTTGGGTGGTGCGTGAAACATTGGTGGACACCAGTGGGGTAAGATTGCTGTTGTTTAACTACAAATAAAGTCATGATTATATAAACCATGAGCCAAACATTTGATTTTGTGTAGTTTAGTATATGGGTAGCTGAGTATTCCCAACACTGACTGCATTTTTTTTACTACAGTTCCATACATGGATCCTTTAACCAACTTTGCACTATTCTTGTTGCAATGTAATAGCAGTGCCACCATCCTGGCTCTGCTAGTTGATGAAATAAAACAATATAGATATGGCTGGATCAGGGAATTGGAACGACACTAGCCAGTACTGGCAACACAAAATTTGCTACAGAGATGGATCTCTACCTGCTACCGTTGGGTGTCTCTGCAAATACTAGTACAATGCTACTAGAAGGAAAGGAGGGCTGATACATCAAGTGGAAAAATGTAAAGACCCACACTTGAGAAATGCTGTCCAGTGTTAGATTGATGGAGGTGGGTTGTAGAGGGGTCTAGTAGTTACATCACTGAACAGAGACATTGGATCCCAAGGTCAAGTCCCATTACAGCAACTTACTCACTGTGTATAATTGAGCAAGTCCCTTGATCTCCTGGTGCATAAACAATTGGAAGTCTGTAAGCCTGAGATTAGATTGGGTGGAGCAACTACATCACTCCCCCATCAGGCTTTATAAGGTAGCTCACCTTGGGCCTTCCCAGGATTCATTTCTCTTTGCAGCAGGAGGCTCGGTCCTCTGCGCTGCCCTCCTGGCTCCTCATTAGTGCTTGCCTTTTTCCTATGACCCGACTCCCTGCTGTCACTCTGCATTTAACTCCCTGCTGTCACTCTGCATTTTAACTGCTTTGGCAGTTTGCCTCTCCTGTAGGAGCTTTGTTGCAGTACCTGTGGGCTCTGGCATCTATTCGGTCCATTTTCTGTGTACCGCTGCTTCCTTTCTACCCCCCCCAGGCACTTTTGTTCCTGTTTCCTCCCTCACTTTACCGTTGCTCCTCCAGAGCTCCTAATTCACATTTTCACTTTCCATGCCTGCCACTTTCTAGCCTCCTGCCCATCTGGCTTGCAATCAATATGTGAGCGGTGCTTGTTCCCAGCCTGGCCCATCTCCCTGTGCTGCCATGGAACATCTTGTGCATGTGTATGCTTCCCATTTGAGCAGGCAGAGGGACCTGGAGTGGCTGTGAGGGAAAAGCAAAAGGAGACTTATGTGCTTAGTTTAATACTGCTGCCTGGTACTGGGTACCTTAATCACAAAACAAATTAAAAAAAAAAAAAAAACATTGTGCTCTTGTCAGGCCTCTGGGAGTCATCTGTGTGGAACCCAGAGGAGCAGCCAGTGATTTTCGAGGAGCAGCCAGGGGTGTTGGGCATCACTGTGGCCACATGAGGGAAGGAAGGCTGTTTCTCTTGGAGTCACAAATCCATCTTTTGAATGGGGATAAAGGTATTTGTTGCTTGTCTCAGGGCACCAGGGGCAGAACATAATACATGTTTGCATCACTGGCCCAGGGACTGGACACCCTCTGGTCGGCTATTTCTTTTTCTTTTGCAATGTCTAATGCTCAGTGTCTGGACTGTGAGGGTTTAGCAAACTGTAATCCAGGTGTACCCATTTTAGCAGTGGTACATGTCTAAATCTCAGTTTTATCTGCTTCCAGTCTAAAAAGTGCAGCTGGAATATGCTCTGTGCAAATATGTGTTTCCGACTTTATTTGTGCACATTGGAGTTTTCTATTTGGAGCTGCTGGATATTGCTTTAATGGGTGGTCTACAGCTATATCTTGTGCTATTGCTTCACAGTCATTTTGCAGCATTATGGACTCTTGGCTAGTTTAACCTGCCACTCCAGTCCCTTCCTTTGTTCCTCCCTCTGGTGGGTGCTCTCCCTCCTTCTTTGTTCTGTGCTCCATCAAAGCTTCCCTCCATCATCATCTTGTTGGTCTCAGGGTCTACTTCCAGTCTTCCAGGATTCCCTCTGCCATCATACATCCTCTGTTTCCTGTTTTCTTGCTCATGCTGGCCATCAAGGGTGCATTTGTTCTGCTTCCTTTCCTCAGCTGCTGTTGCCCACTTGTTCTGCCATCCACTTCTTCGGCTGTCTCTTGCTGACTCTGTCTAGCTGCACTCGATATTTCTTTCAGGCATACCTATCATGACTAATATGCCACCTCCTCCAACACACTCTACTGCAGTTCTCATCCCATACCTGCCATCAAGGATTCATTCCAATCAAGGTCTGCATTCAGCATTTCTTTTGGGCATATCTCTCATGGCTCCTATGCCTCATCATCGAACCATGGCCCTCCTGCCACGTGTATTCAGGTTCATGACTTCATTCAGTATTCCCTCATCCATACCATCTCTGCTCAGCCATCAGGATTCAGTCCACTTATGGCATCACTCCTCATCGTCCAGCATGCATTTGCTCAGCGACCCGTGGCTCTCCTACCGCATGTCTCAGGTTTCTGACTCCGGACATCTTTCACCATGCCTTATCTTGTACCAGCTACCTTTTCTCATACTGGTCATCAGGATTCAATCCACTTATGGTGTTACTCCTCTTTGTTCATAGTCCATTGCTTCCCTGCTACCTCGATTCAATTCTATCTCCACTCACGGCCATGCCTTCCTGTCCATCACCCTTTGATATGGGCTGTCTGACTGCTCTCCACCATCATCCAGAGTTCCTTTTCCAGTTAATTTACTATCTCTTCTTCCTCACACTCACATCAGTCAATCCAGCATACCTCTCATGGGGTCTTAAGCTACCTCATCGACCCACCGTGCCCCTGCAGCACCCATCATCATCATCAGTCTTCTTCCTCCTCAGTTTTCTCATGAGTGCATCTGGATACCCTTTGCTCCTCTGACTTCTACATGGATCTACTCCTTCCTATCGACTCCTCGGCGTACCCTTTTCAGATCCCTGCTGCCTCATATTCTTTCTTCAATTTGTGTTTCTCTTTGGGGTTTTCCCCTAGCCAGTCATCATCTTCCCTACTCATATCATTCTCTTTAACAACATGCATCATTAAATCAAATGTCATCAGCCTAGAGGGAAGGTGACTTAGGCCTCGGATCCCCCAGAGGTTTCCTCCTTAAAGGGGGGTTTTCCTCTCCTCCATGCCAATGGTCATAATATTAATTAGAGTTAGTGCTTCCTTAGGTTATGTGCTGTCTTAGGTTAATTAGTTAAGTACAGCTGTTGGATGGAGGTGAATGGTGGCCCTGGCTTTCCCGTCTCTCCTTAGGAAGTCCATCTTAATCATCTTCTCAGATTTAATTCATTAATCATCCTTGCCTCTTCATTGCTCAACACCCAATTGAGTATTCTTTTTGGGCTTCTTCCCAAGCTACCTTTAGCTGACAGAATCATTCCTGTGGCACCTATGGGGGAGGGGGGAACCCTCCTCTAAGTTTTCTCATGTCGTAACCCTAATGGGGTGGTATATCCCACGGAGAGAGAGAAAGAGACAGAGAGAGAGAGAGAGAGGTGGAAAGCCACAATTTAAATCGAATCCACAATGTAAGTCAAGTCACACAAGCATCATCTCATCCAGTTATGTAAGCACAATTGAATGGGAAGGCTGTAGCTTGAGATTCAATTGGGTGGAGCAACTATGTCACTCCCCATCAGACTTTATAAGGTTGCACACCCTGGACCTTCCCAGGCCTGGTTTCTCTTTGCCCCACCATCCACCCCTCCTCCTCCAGTGGCATGTCTCTCTTGCCTGTGGACATCTTCCTAAGTTACCTTTAGCCAACGGAATCATTCCTCTAGAACCCATGGGGGGAACCTCTTCTACGGTTCCTCATGTCATAACCCTAATAGGATGGTATATCCCAGGGATAGAGAGGCAGAAAGTCACAATGTAAAGCAAATCCACAACCTAAGCCAAGTCAGTTCTATGTGATAATGGTGAGCGTCAAACAGCAACTCGCATTATTGCGACGCCAGGATGGCAAAAACAATTTGCCACCATGACATATGGCACATGGAAGAACGGTGCCGGGACTGAGAAAACGCTTGCATCTGTGGGGTCAGCCCACCCCCATGTGGGGCACCTTCTGCACCCCCTCACTTGAGAGTTCTCAACTCTGGGTGTGTGAAAGCAAAAAAAACAAGTTTGGGGCTGGGTGCAACAAAAGCACAGTAGTGCCTGGACCCTGACCCAAACCTGGAATCCCAGCACCACAAGTGGAGGCCAACACCCAATGCCACAGCGCAGCTCAGCAGCTGACCGCAGCACCACCCCTACATCCCCTCTGCCCCCTCCCAGGCCACACTCACCATGCTCTCTTCCCCCCATGCGTGTGTACATATAGCGACATCCTGTCACTAGGGTCACCAACCCCACCACATCCGGTCACCCTTCCTGCCCCCTCACCTTTCGGGCTTTCGCCCATATCACATCACTGCTTTGGACAGCGCTGTGATTCAGGTGCCCACAACTCATGTGCTACCACCAAGTCACACAAGCATCACCTCATTCAGTTGCATAAGCACAATCAAACTAATATCACAATTGTGAAGGTTCTGCTGATAGGTGCCTACAGTGTCTTTTTAGCCTAAAGAGGCAGACCACCACTGACTGATAGGAATGAACAGTAAAACGCATTAATATCTTTGTGTAAATATGTACCCCCTACACAGCTTTTCTGACACCAATATTTTCAAAAAGAAGGTACTGTAGATCCACTAGCTCAGCCCTATCTCATAACATGTCAGGTGTAACAAGAAGTGCTACATAGTGTAAGCCCACTGTGAGTCACTATACTTTTAAGACTTTTTTGCTGCTTGAGCATCAAAGGTGTTCTCATCCACTAAAGAAGCTAACACTGTCATGTTAACAACTGTACCGTGAGCTGCCCAAATTGTGTGATGATGGAACCTGATGTGAATTTGCACACATGCAGGATAGGTTTGCAGTCTGAAACATTTTTTGGACTTTTGTGCTTTGTGTAAATTGGGATAATTGTTGAACTAGCATTGGAACTTCAGTTCGACAGCTAATTTCTTGCCTTTTAACATGCCTTGCCTGGTGATGGGGTAGAAGGTCGCTGTGCCAACTAATTAGGGATATTTGAAAGCTTCAAGAGCCATAATGTTTCATTGAGTATTGATGGGACTAAGTAATTCAGGCAGCTTTCAAATTGTAAATCACCTGTCAAGTGACAGATCTCCAGGACTGCCTGTCCTGATTGGCAGCCCAGTGGATCAATCAGTTTGTTCTTTCTCCCCATAAACAGCAAGAGATATTTTAGACACCAAAGAGTTCTACTGAAGCTACTGAGCAAAGACCTGCTGACTGCTGAGATCCGTGCTGACACAAACTGTGTGTGTGTGTCATTGATGAACAGTGCAAATGGAAGCAGAGTTCCTTCTTAGAGGAAAGAAGGCATTCCTGTGCTAGCCAAGGACACTTGTGACTTTAAACACAGGAGGCCACTGAAAGTAAGAACCAGAACTGAGCGACCATCTGAGGTGCTGCAGCCATCCACCCATTGGGTACTGTAGCCCAATATCAGGTAATTTCTTAACTGGAGGGACTGGAAGAATGCTACAATGGGGAAGGTGATGTGGATTCTAGCCACCTAAACCTTTAGAGGACAGTCAAACCTCAGAACTGCAATGCCTTTCTGAAGCAGAGAGAGATAGAGAAAGAGAAAGAGAAAGTGGAGCACTGGATAGACCAATTGTCTGAGATAGACAACTGCAAGATGCAATAGTGTCCCCATGGATAGCAAGGGAGATCTAGTAGCACTAGAATCATTAGTAAAATCATGTCTTACAACAGTAACTGGGGTGCAGTAACATAGGTGGGGAAAGAGTTTACTGGTGTTGGTCAAAAAGATTGGGAGATGCAAATACCTCGCTTTGAGATATGGGTTTTATTATTTGCAGTTGCATGGCCTTTGAGCTTGGTGTTTCACCATTTTGACTGAATTGCTAACCATTGTTTAAAGTGCACCAGTGTCGGCTGCCTACATGCATTGACAGTGGGTCAGTACCAATTCCAGAGCTGGGTAACCAGTAACATGTTGGGAACTACTTTTCAGGTTTATGAAGGGCAAAGCAATGGCACCAAGGGGAGAGGATAGCACCTCCTGTACTGTACATGAAGGTGAGAGAAACTTGCTGTGTTACACACTGTGGTGTTGGGGCAAGCTGAGTTGGAGAGGCCTGTGCATGAAAGGATTTTCTTAATATAGCTTATGAAAGCATCTGTTTTGTCTGCACCTGCACGGTTCCACAAAGCCAGTTCAACATTCGACAAACATTTTGCTGACATCCTTTACAGTGATACACCTACAGCAACATCCCATACAACAGCACATAAACACAACAGCAAATCAACACACTGACAAACACTGCAATACATGAATACATGCAGCGCTGCCTCCTGCACCTCCCCCCCTATTAAATATAACTAACTCCATGGCTCACATACAGTGGAGTACAGGGCAGTTCCTCCGGCTGCACAGAGACAAAACAACCTGACAATGGCACTAGAGGATGTTGGCAAAATTCTTGTTGATCTGGCTTGGTGGAATGGAGGGGTTATACAATTATTTTACAGTGATGCCTACACCTGTCAAAATGAAATCCCTATCACTCTCAGTGCCTTCTCTATATAGCTGTTGTTGTAATTGCTTTGCTGTGTTTCCATTGCTGTCATGATGGTATACCAACCTGCACAGGGTAAGTGAAGAATGGTCACACGTGTTATATAGTCTAGTCCTATGTTGGGCACTAGAAGACCAGTCAGATATACTGTCTACCTTATTCTATGATTATTAACCCTTTCTCTTCTGTAGTGTATATGGCCCCAAAAAAGCTCTTATGCAACTGTGTGTTGTTTTCTTACAATATTATAGAGTTTCTGTGAATAGCTGGTTTAAATATTACAGAGCGAGCATGCACTCAGTCACTTTCGTTCATGAGAACACAGTCAGCTGCTAAGGAGAGTTGGTTGTACTGGTCATCTTGTCATACTGAGTATTAAGTGTTTGGGAGGGAAGAAGGTAGGAGTAGGGTGCTACCAGGATCAGGGTATACGGTGGCATAAGCAATAATTTTTTAAGGGAAAATGAGTGCTATATTAAGAAAGAAAGCAGCCTGCCATGGAGGAGGGAAGGTTGCACTGGTCACCAATGTGGACATTTTTTTCAAATGTACTTGCAAATGTATCCAGTTGTGGGTGCTGGGAGAGGAGGATGTGATTGGGATTTGTGCAGAGAGGAGGGTGGCAACGGGTCATATGTAACAGGGTTTTGGTTGGGGGAAGAGGATGGGGCGCTTTTTTTAAAAGAATTTTCCAAATTAATATTGTTTCCTATTTGGTAAGAGCTAAATATTCTGGAGCCCTATTATGTGTGGTATTTGGGAAATACTACTCAACCCTAGTGGTGGGCAAAGTGGCCCCAATTTGCTCCATGAAGTGATTTGCAGAGTAATGTGGAATTTGCGAAGTAATCCTCAACGTGAAGTAGAGTACTTCGTGTCATAATGAGAAATGCCAAGTCTATTGAAAGCAATGACTTTGCATTATTCTGCCTGCCCCAAACCACTACTCCACTAATTTTAAGGTGAAGTACATTGAAATCAATGTACTTTGCATCAATTTGCCTTGTTGGTGAGCTCCAAAGGCGAATTTTGCATTGATTCATGGGATTGCAGGTCACATGGGCTCTAGATTGTTCTGCAAAACCTCAGTTCAGGGTAGTGTGTGTAGGTAGCTGTAGGAGACAGTTTGCTTTCAGAGCTCTCTGTGATTCAAACCCTCTAAAATCTGTCAAAAAAGGCTTTTTGAGTATTTTTTTTCCTCAAACTTTAGTGCATCAATTGTAGGAAACTCTCCTGTGCTCATATCATCGAGTGTTTATTGTTTATGTGTAGATTTTAAATGTTAATGTACAATATTCAGTCTGTGTACTGATAGACAGTGGAAGTACGCTCTGGGGTAGGGGCATATCTGTGGTGTAGGTAGATTTAAGTTGGAGAAATAGGGAGTGTCATAAATGCACTCTGCAGGTCAGGCCCTCTGCTCCCACAGTGCCAACCTCCGAGCGCCATTGTGTGAACAGGTAACAGACAGGGTAACCCTCCTGTCTGCTTTTGGGTCTGAATCACCTTTACTCTCAAGTTCTGGGAGGATTCAAACTGTTAACCTTATGTTAGTGTACCCAAATGTACAGGCTCAGATAATATTCTCTTCAGGGGATGCAATATATCTTTTGCCTAACGGCACCTAACCAGGTATCCAAAATGAACCCTTAAAATTCTGTAAGAGATCTTAGGTATATTCTTACCTTTTCCCAGTTTAGTAACACCATCAAGCCCTTCAAACAGCTGTCAGACTTAACCACGCATACATCACATGCAAAAGGAACTTGAAAGACACACCCAGGCAGTATCTTAAGATAATGTACTTTCCTTAAAGATGATAAAAATATGAAAAATGTAAACATAGAACACTATATTAAAGAGCTCACAATCACATAAAAGAATGAGGGAAAAGTAGAAAACAAAAACTCCTACCACAATACATTTAGACCTTTGCTGTCTAAGGTATTACCTCTGGAAGTATGTTTTAAAGTTAGATCAGAGAGCTGTGTCTCTCTAGAGTCCCAAAATGATATGACATTTCAGACACAAGTATCAGTTTAAACTCTGTATCTCCATACCCCTTCTATGAGTCATCTAGTTCCTCCTTTTTAGAATAAAGAAAATGCAAACATTATTTCCTATCAGTAGGTATCTTAAATAATGTGACATCAGCAAAAACCTATTTCCCAAATTATGAGTCTTTGATCAATCAGTTCCTTTGAGGTTTATAACCCTGCAGTCCATCACCCAGGTGTGATATAACCAACATGAATCAGCTAAATGATGTGCTGTCCTGATGTAATAAAATGTATATTCAGTTTCCACTTCAAAAGCATGAGGTCATAAAAAGGCCATAAAATGCAATTTCTCAAGGAAGTTAACTACATTACAGAGATCTCCTGGTCAGTATAATACATCCCTGTGATTTCAGCTGCTGACACCTTGTAATTTAAAAGGGCCATTTCTCACAGACTGACATTTCATACACTGACCATTAATTTATAATACTAATATCATACAATAATCATAACCAGCTGGCCAAGTGTCACAGGGAGTTCTTTGTTTTTTTTGGTTACATTTTTGTTGTATAACTGTTAATGTACACACAGTAATATTTTCAGTAATTATTGACATTTCTTTGCTGATTGTGTTGTGAACCTGGCACAACACTGCATAATTTCAGGTTGTTTAAAATACGTGATATATTACTGAAGTTTTCAATTTGCTTAGACAAAGTGTGTGTGTGAGTGTGTGTGCAGTGCATGACATCAAAAACTACACCTTTTATTGTGCCACAGTGTAATTTCAGCAGTGTGACCCTGCTATCCACTGCACCTGCATGATTTTGTACTGCCATTGTGATATCTTGGTTTTGCACTGTTACTGTAATCTGCAGTCACAATGCTCCCCCCCAACAGGAAAAAGGTATTCTTTTCCAGATTGTATTGTGACTTGAGCACTGCTGGTTAGTTAAGGTGCTGTTGAACTTGTTGTGACTTTGCATCTGTATCTTTTGTTGAAGCCACAGTTGTTTTTTTGGGGGCTTCATATCCAGTGGCCCAGAGTGAACGTTCCAAAATCTAAATTTGTTTAGAATATTCTTGTTGATCCCCAAAATGTCCACAAAGAGACATAGGCGCGCGTCAATTCACTCCTGACAATTAGTTCCCCGAAAATCTGCTCCCGACAGTATGCTCCTGTCATTTTCACTCCCTACTGCCTTTCGCTCCACGTCTTTTCACTCCCACCCATGATGAACAAACAAAAAACAAGGCAAAAGGGCAAAATCATTGGTGTTATGGCAGCCTCCTCAATTCAATTGGTCCACCTTATCTCCAGCACATGCCCTGCACTGTTTGTTTGTGGCAGCAAACACTCAAAGCTGTTTATATCCGGGCATCAAACCTCATGATGAACAAACAAAAACAAAGCAAAAGGGCAAAATCATTTACCTGCATTACTCTGCGTGGCGAGTTCTGTGAGACTGCATGGTTACCATGGCGACAAGATGTACGTGCCGCTGCAACTTCAATTTCTGTTAAAGACGTAAGCTTTATTTTACAATGAATTGTTCGTTTTATGTTTTTATCCACTAAGCATCCCTGTGCTGCTAACGAAGCATGTTGCTTAGAGTGCATTAACACTTGCGCCATTGTGTCCTGTGTTGCAGCAGCTCTTTCTTTTGCAATGTTCAATGCCTCAACTCTCTCAACAGCAGCTGGGTCTGGAGCATGGGAGTGCTGGCTAAAGGTGGCAATTATGTCAGGGTTGTCGTAGCTTACTGTATGCATCCTAGCATTACATCGCTTATCTTTCTTTACTGCCAGTTCGCATTGCCATATAGATTTGCCATTATATCCATGTTTATGGTGTGTGTAAATAAAGTTATTGCAGTCCACTAGCTTTCGCTAGCTATGCTCCGACAGGATGAACCACCCTTTCATTTTAAAAAGAAAGCAGAGATCATGCACTGCAGTAACTGGTTTTGTATGATTGCTGATTGCTAATGATACCCAGCAGTGATTGATAGTGATTGACATGAGTACTTAATTAATGTAGCACTAGTATTACAAACTAATAAATCCATGCAGTTGCTTTTGTATTTTGCTTATGTATTTCTAATACTATACTAATAGGAGCATGTAGTGAAGCACTGACAGTATTACAGAGAAATTCTGTAACGGGAGCGAAAATGAAAGGAGCGTGTAGTAAAGGAGCTAATTGAGTCAGGAGCAAGTTGTCAGGAGCGAGTTGATGCGGAGCGAAGAGACAGGAGCGAGTTGACATTGACCCAAGAGACATGCAAGCAAAGCTGTTTCTCACCATGGCACTGCTGCCAGTGGTAAGATTGTCTGTTGGCGTGGTAGTACACAGTCACAGAAGTACACTGCTGATGTGAGGAAAGGTATATCTCCTTCAATGTTTTTTACAGCGCAATTGGTAGCTTCACTCATAGTTGGAAGAGCTGATCTTGTCCCAGCGGGTGCTGTTAGTGCAGTTGCTGACAGTATAAGTGTTGCTGCCTCAAGTTCCACTTCTGACCAGTTGACTGTGTCCAAAAATATAGCTGAGTGCAAAGCAGTGAGTGACAGTGTAGATGATGTCATACTCCCCAGTAACATCCCATTGGTAACTGAACATGAGGATTCTGATCATCATGACAACGATAACACACAATGTCACATTTCTTCCACCGTGGTTCAGGTCATGCATTTTCCATGCAATGATTCAGTGTGGTGAAAAAATATCGGGTGATACATAGATACATAGTGTCGGCAGATAAGCGCCTATGGCCCACTCAGTCTGCCCATTTGAGCTTGTAAGTTCAGTTTATGTTTTCCTAGAAGTTTGTTGCCCCTTACCCCTGACCTCCAGAATTCCTTTATGTCTATCCCATGCTTTCTTAAATCCTATGATTGTTTCAGCCCCCACCACTTCCTCTGGTGTTCCACTTGTCCACCACCCATTCTGTGAAGAAATTCTTCCTCACATTTCCTCTGATGGTGGTATTGTGATGGTGGTATTGATGAAGAATTTGATGATGCTGATGTTGCTGTGGTTGCAACATGCAGTCCACATGCCAACATCCAAGCAGAAGATGTGGATGTGGATGATGTCAGCGACCCCTGTTGGGAACTAGAGAAAATTAAATTCAAGGTGGCTATATCTGGGTCTGTTTGCAATAACCCCCCCCCCTGTAAAAAGTTGTGATTTACCAGTTTCAGTTGATGATGATGACCCAGTAATAATCATAAGTAGTCATGATAGTCAGTTGCAGTCCAAGTGTGTCCTGCCTGAAAAATCACGTAGCACACCCCACTTCATGGCTTAAAAACAGACTCCAATAAGCAGCATCAGGGACATGTTAAAACTAGAGCATCACAATCCCTTGTTTGGGATTTATTTGTGCAGAGATGCAAATGATGAGTTAGTTGCAATCTGCCAGGTTTGCCAGATGCGTGTGAGTCAAGGTAAAAAGGGGAGCCATCTGGGCATGGGAGGACAGCATACACATCTTAAGAACAGGCACATGGCACTGTGGACCCAGCACAAGATGGCAGCTAATACCACAGTGGAGCATTCACCGTTGTCATCAACCATAATGAGCATGTTATCCCCTTCCATGACTGTAAGATCATGTAGGAAATTAAATGTGTGCAGTAGCAATGAAATAACAGCAGAGCATTACTACTGTCATCATGAGGTAGAGGAGCGTAATGATTTTGAAATCTTGTCCAGTGGTGGTGAGAGTAGCAGTTTTGGTGGTGGTGGTGGTGGTGAATGCAGTATGTCTAGTGCAAGTGGTACATCAACCCCTATTCGTAAATCTGGGAAAATAACTTCATTTGTGGATTTTTCATCACCTGTGCAACTGTCTTCATCACATGTTCACACTCCACCCCCTGCCATTTGCAGAGCAGAACCATTTGTCAACACACCCGTGTAAAACGTTTAAGTCAACCCACATTGCAGAGTGTTTTACATAAACTGAAGTACCCACCCAATCATACAGTGTCACATGAATTTAATGCTGCTGTAGCTGAAATGCTGGCAACTGATCTTTTGCCCTTCTCCTTCATGGAAAATTCTGGGTTCCAGCGGTTTGCAGCACATGCCTGTCCAAAATGGAAAGCCCCATCCAGGACATACTTTTCCACCCGTGCTGTCCTTGAGTTGTACCGTACTGTGTCCAACTCTGTAAGACATGCCCTTCAACATTCCTCTTCTCCATTCATACATTTAAGTATGGATATGTGGACAAATGGCAAAACAGTGGGTAGTTCATATTTGTGTATAACTGCACATTGGGCACAGGTGCCGGGTGTTGTTTGTGCTGTTGGTAGTGTGAATAATCAGTGTAGTAAGGTAGAGTGTCCTGGTAGCAGTCTTCCAGTAATTTGACAGCATGCAACATTTGCTATGTGCAATGTGACCTGTTCACACACTGGTGAAAACATGCTGGATGTGGTACTGACTGAAACTGACAAGTGGCTGAACCCCCTGTCCCTAAGAGCTGGGTTCATAGCAAGTGGCAATGGGCCAAATGTGGTTAAATGCATCATGAATGGTGGCTTTGTTCAGGTTCCATGCATGGCCCACTGTTTAAATCTTGTGGTGCAGGAATTTCTGCAGTACCCTGATATAAAGGAAATGTTGACAGTTGCACATCATATCTGTTCTCACTTTTCACGCTCTGCAAAGGCCCGTGACCAACTTCGGCAACTGCAGATCCGAAACTGCCTCTCGTAGCACCGCTTGAAGGTGGAAGTTGTCACCTGATGGAACTCTGCTTTATACATGGCAGAGAGGTAGTGTGAACAATACAAAGCCATCTCAGAATATCTTGTCATGTAAACTATCTGTGACAGTTCTGGGGCCTCCATGTTTATGATGACTGAACAGTGGTGCCTCATGGACTCTGTAATAACAATTTTGAGGCCTTTTGAATATGCCACACAGACAGTGAATGTCGAGTCTGCCTACATTAGCCAATCAATTCCACTGCTGCGGGTGCTGAGGCAGACATTAGTGAATGTACAGCGTAGCTTTGATGTTGCCAGATACAGTGCTAGCAGTGTGTTGCTGAAACATATGCTGACAGTATTCAACCAGAATCATCACATCTTGAGCATTCAGCATAGTGACAACTTTGCAATAGCAACAATGCTGGACCCAAGATACAAACATGGGATTGTCTCCGTACTGGAGGGTGGGCCTGAACAGGTAAGAAATGTCAGTGGGCAACTGTTGTGCTTGGTTCATGCGGCACAGAAGTCATGTACCAAGGTCAGCAAACCTCAGCAGCATAAACAGGCTGAAGGTAAACCTGGAGTAATATCAAGCATATCCAGTAAGGGGAAGGGGACTGCAGTTCCAGGTGATGTGTCATCAAAACCGGTTGGTGTTAACCCATTTTGGGAGGCTTTGTCCCAAGTGGGGATTTGTGACATAAATGATTCCAGAGAACAGGGTGATGCATCAACCACTGGAATTAGTGCAGCACAGCGAATGGTTGAGTCATATTTGCCTGAAAACAGGCACTTGTCAATAACTGATGATCCTCTTTTATACTGGAGTGAAAAGATCAGTGAATGGCCAGAGCTGACAGCAGTGGCACTGAAGTACCTCACATGCCCACCCTTCAGTGTAAGTGTCGAGAGGGTATTCGGTTCAGCAGGTACAATAGTTTGGTATCATCATACAAACCTCTCTCTTGCAAATGTCAGTTTGCTGACATTCATAAAAATAAATGAGAGGCACATACCAGCTCAGACTGCAGCCTCAGTATTTGTAGCCCGGCTAATAATGGTTTTGCTGATGTAGAAATGGACCATCCTGGTGGCACTGGCAGTGGCAGCATGAAACGGCCTACCACTGATGTAGATGATGACACAATGCAGAAAGAATTTCCCAGTGGTCAGAATTCAGACATAGGCAAGCATGATGATGTTTTTAATTTTGGCAGGTTTTAACTTAAGTGGTTAAAAAGCTGTCACATTTGTTGTATGATACATGTTTTCTTTTTCATAAAGTTAAATCAGTATCCCACTCAGAGTGACTCAAATTCCATATGTCACATCACATTTGTAACACAGAGCACAATATATCCTGGCTGCTGTACCACCACCATAAGACTGTTGTTAGCCACTTCCACTATAGGGAATGTCACCTTGTGCCCCCCTGGACCACCACCATAAGACCACTGTTAGCCACTTCCACCAGGGGGAATGACTTTGTGTGCTACCAGCACCACCACCATAAGACTGCTGTTAGCCACTGCAACCATAGGTAATGTCACCGTGTGCCCCCTGGACCACCACCATGAAACCACTGTTAGCCACTGCCACCAGGGGGAATTACTTTGTGTGCTACCTGGACCACCACCATAAGACTGCTGTTAGCCACTACAACCACCACCAGGTGCAAGAAGATGTGAGAGGAAATGTCATCATGTGCCTAAGCTATGACCACCACCACCCACCACTACCATTCTGATGATGTTTTCCATAACATGTCTTGACCATGCCAATGTAGAGTGAGTCGAACAGGAGACCACATCCATCAGCCACAGGCCCACGGCTTCTTACTATGAATACTATAAAGTTAGTATGTGCACTAATGTTTTTCACGCAATTCAACTTTCTTTAGCTGTATGTTTTGTTTCCTGTTGCTTTTCCAAGCTGCAGTGGTCAAACAGATACAGTCAACTTATTTCATTTTTTTACAGGTTAACAAACGACTCTCCTTCACTGAAGGTCTTTATCAATGGTACAGCATTACTGTGTACAGCAACCTGTGGGATATCCAATTCCATACTAGTAAGTAAATCAATTTTATTTAACTTGTTCCTTTTTTTCATAAGACTGTAAAAAATCTGACTGATGATTCATAAAATAGGTGACATGTACGTCACAACACATCATGCACTGTATTCCACATTTGCAGCTGCAGCCATGCCAGTGTTGAAAAAAGTTTGACCCAGGTCATGTGACTTGGCAAGATGTGGTTTTAAAATGTAACTTGAGTTAAGATGCAGGGACACTGGCACAGTGTATTTCTTACAGCCTGATACTAAATTTAATTGTGATCTGATGATTTGGTATTCTTGTGGCTTCACACCTTGATATCTGTGTTAATCCATATACCCTTGGTGGAACAGCCACAGCTTAAACATAATGTGTTAGTGCTGCAATCAAATTGTAATAAATCCTTCATTCCTTTGTTTAGGTAACTTCCAGATGCTTTGCTGTGTCATAGTTGCCTTATCCAAAGAACTTCAACACCATACCACCCCACCAGGCTGGCAGACATGCAACAAGTAGAAGTCATATGAATTGATGATGACCATGACCATCATTGCTGGACTGGAGAAGGATGCTGATGAAATCTGTGAAGGAGTAACCAAACAATAAACCATTAATGAGACCTACTTGCAAATATGATAATCCCCCCCAAAAAAAATATTTACCTTCATTGGCTTGAAGTAGAGAGTATTCCATTTCCAATTCCAATGCCACAATTTCTCAAGCACTGGAATGCACACACCAACAGTATGTGACCTGTGACAGAAAGCAATACAATGAGTACATGTATATTTATGTCAGCCCCTCCCCAAGAAAATAAATATATGTGTATATGTATATATTAACTCACCAAGGCTACTATAGGCGTACACACAAAGGGCACCCTTCCTGTCGAGGTGATCGCAGCACACTTTGGGAAACTGACAGTTCTCTCAGTGTCATCATTTGTGACGGTACACTGAATGGTCATTCATGTTATCCCTCCTTCAAATGGTTTGGCAAGACGCTGTGCATCATCACATCATCATCACAGTAAGGTCAATACACAGCAACATTACATGTAATTGCAACAGCAGTAGCATTTCTTGTAATGCTCCCATTTCACTTCTTCAGCACTGGGGAATTTTCTGGACACAAGACAGTTGCATTTTGGGGATGCACAAAAATTCTGGTGACTGTGTGTGAGCACTGCTCACATGATTGAGTGATCTATTAATTCTGGGATACTTTGCAATTCATGTTATGCTCTCATTTGACTTTGTCAGCACTAGGGAATTTTCTGGACACAAGACAGTTGCATTTTGGGGATGCACAAACATTCTGGTGACTGTGTGTGAGCACTGCTCACATGATTGAGTGATCCATTAATTCTGGGACACTTTGCATTTCATGGTACACTCTCATTTCACTTTGTCAGCACTGGGGAGTTTTCTGGACACAAGACAGCTGCATTTTGGGGATGCACAAAAATTCTAGGGACTGTCATAATGTCATAAATTATAAATTAATGTCTTTTCCAAAAAATAAATATTTTTGAAGCTTCAGTAAAGCTTACTTTCTATCATGAAGTGTTTGTCCAAAAGCAGGACTGAGCAGTGCAAGTATACTGTGCTAAACTGCATATGTGCATCAGTGTTCTTTCCTGTGTGTGCAGACACTGTCCAGCTTTGTGCAAACATATATATGGTGTGACTTGTTGCAGTATGTAAAGAATAAATATAATAATAAATAATGTATAATTATTTGTTCCATCAGCAGCAACAAGTAAGTGATATGATATGTTTTCAGAGGTCTTGGGCCGCTGTGCATCTCAGTCACTCAGAGTGCACACATGACCAGTTTGCATAGATAACAGCACAAAAAAATCATGCTTTTCAACAAACCATACCAAACAGACATTAAATATTGCTGAGGCACCCAACATATGTTATGGTGTACAGGCATTTTAAAGTCAGGGGGGCCCAGATATTCAAAAGGGTTGCGCATGGCACAACAGTGTTGCACCATGCACAACCCACTGATGCGCCCTGGCATGATATTCAAAAGGGAAAAATGCACCGCACAAATCCCAATGCACCGGAGCGCATCAGTAATGTATGCAGGCACAGGTAGGGGTATGTGCTCATGCAAAACCTGCACAGCCCGATATTCAGCCCAAGATGTGCAGAGTCATGCATGCACAACCCCTACCTGTGCCTCCATGAAGTTAAGCCAAAAAAAAAGGAACAAATGGTGGCCACCCACAGGTGAGCTACCGCATTGCAGGGTGCAACACGGCAGCTCCCACCTGTGGGTGGCCACCCGAGTTCCTGCTGCACCTGGGGGTCCCCCCACATGCCCCATCATGGGCATCCATGTAACTAAATCCCCCCTCCAATATCCCTGGTGGTCCAGTGGACCATTATGTGCCCAATCATGGGCATCTGTTGACATCACACTGGTCCCCTGCAGCCCAATCATGGACATTTGTCTAAATGAAACCCCCCTCTAATATCCCTGGTGGTCCAGTGAACCGCTATGTGCCCAATTGCAGGCATCGGTATAGTAACCCCCCCATCCAATATCCCTGGTGGCTCAGTGGACCGATCGCTGCCTGATCGCGGGCATCTATAAATCATAAAATAGTACTATTACCCTGGTGGTCTAGTGTACCCCCCTCCCCACCTGCCCACTGAGCCCCACCGCCCCGCTTCCCCCCAGTCAGCCTGTGGGTAGCAGCACCTCACCAGCCTGCCGCCCCGCCTCCCACCGACTGACAGCTCGGTAGGGCTGCAAGCCCATTGGTTCACAGCGTGAGCCAATGGGCATGCAGCCCATACCGTACTACTCTGTCCAGATATGTGAATGAACTCATTCTATCAGCAGATAGAGCATTGACACAATCTGCAATTGTTGTCACTCTATGTGCTCCAACTGCTGCTGGGCAGCACTCACCCTCTCTTTGTTCTCTTCTACTGCACACCACAACATAGCAAGATCAGCCTCAGTTACAGACAGTGTGGGGTCCTCCACTGGTGATGGTACAGTTGGTCATGGTGGTGGTTGGGGTGTTGCTGGTGGTAGAGCAGCTGCTGCTGTGGCCCTCCTCTTGCTCCGGTGATGCATAGCAGCACCCTCTGCCACTGCCACAGAAGGGCCAGCAAGTGGAGGCCTGGCCCGTTCTGTGGCAGCCTGCCACTCTACCATGTGGTGATTAATCTTATGGCTGCGCTTCCCCCAGTCCCCAGGTGTGTCCCTCGGGGGGCCACAGCACACCTCAACACCACAAATCCAGCTTTGTACCAGGCTGCTGTCCCCCTGGCACAGTCAAAGAACTCCCAAACTGGGGACCTCCGGGGGGAACCAGGCGCAGGAGAGCCATATGCACTGGCAGCAGCCTGGTCACGGTGGCACTCAACCTCTGGCACATTCTGCTGTGGATGTGGTGCTGCTGGAGTTGCTGATGCTGCTGCCAGTGGTGGTGGTGTACTTAGTGGTGGTGGTAGTGGTGGTGTTGCTGCTGCTTCTGGGGGGGTGGTGATAGTTGTGGTCCTGCTGCTGCTGCTGCTGCTTCTGGGGGGACCCAAGATTTTAGACTGGTCCAACAGCACCTGGCCTCACCCCCCCATGGGTGTGCACTCCTCCCCTGCCAACCATGCTGCGCTTGCCACACGGTCCCACTGCCCCTGGCACCATCCCAGACATTCGCAGACTTTCACCCTCTCCCTGCTCCATTTCACCAACTTGAGTACTCAAACTCTTACTCGACTGCCCTCCCTCTTTCCCTCTGCCCGAGCAACGATGCAACGAGTCGACAATGACACAAAACACTCACACATGCAACACAGGCACACACACACAGTCAGACACACACACAGACAAACAAAAACTTATAAAAGTAAAAAAGAAAGAAATCTCAATCACAGAAAGAAAAAATGAACTACAAAAAGAGTACAAAACACACTAAACAACAATATAGCTTTAAAAAACACTTTCAAAAGGAGCAAGCACAAGGATGTGGTGCTTCAATACCCCAAAATTTAACAATACTAGACTGAAAGGCAGTGCACAGACTAACCATAACATGACAAGGGCAATGGTCATATAAAAATTATTTATCACAAATACATTTGTTACAAAACAAATGCCTGATGCATTTCAGATGCCTCTTACATCCTTTCTCAAATGCTAAGATCCCACAAATAATGTGACCCTTAAATACATATCACATCACATGACTTCACAATTAAAAGTTGATTGTGAACAACTACACATAATTAACAGGCAGCAATAAAAGCATGAAAATGCAAAGGGAGCTTAATTCCTAATCACTTCATTAAATGTCAGTGTTATAAAAACAGAAGGAAAGACAAGGGGGAGTGTTTTGTTGTGGTGGAAGGGAAACAAAGCATAAAAAAGCTGTTGGATAGATTTCATATGATCTACTCTGCTCCTAACTCCTACACAAACTGCTTCCTCTCTCTACCTCTGCAAAGGAGAAAGTGAAAATATCTGCTTGCATGAGTCACTTCCTTCCTGCCTGGCTAAAACATGTGACTTACAGTACTGTAAGCCATGTGATGTGTGGGAGGCTGCCTATATTGTTGCCATTTTGCCTTACTTTGCGTTAAGGCAGAATGACAATGCAAAGTCATAATTACAATGCAAAGTGAGCCTTTCACAATGGCCACTCCTCGTATCGGAATGACAATGTGAAGTGTCCACTTTGCATTCACTTTGCTGGTGAATTTAAAATTCGCTGCATCAGTACTTGACCCCTGCACACCTCGATGACAGCTCAAGTCACAGCTTATTATGAGAGACATGCAAAATCATGTAAATGCTGTCTGTACTGTACTGCAGGCCAGATTTTCAGAATTATTTTTCCATATCTAGATGTAGATATTAATAGTCACATTTTGTTATCTAGTTTAGCATTCATGCATACCCAGATGATGACCAATGTAATTATTTTTTTGATATTCGGTAAAAGGAAAAGATACAGTGAACTGAGTTTCATTTCAAGGTGCATCATGGGAGTGATGTGAATTAGAAGGTACATAAATAATAACAAAAAACGTTACAAGGTACACTAGTGACAAGCAAAAAACAAGACTAATTTCAGGTTATTAAAACTGAGTCTACATAAAATGATGGACTTGAACTAAATAATTGTTAAGAACAATAAGTTAAAAACTATACATAAGCTGTAGTCCTATTAAAACCCATTTCTGAAAGCCAAGGGGTGCAAAGAATGAAAACAGAAGAAAAGATGCAGGCACCCTCAAAAGCCAGTGTTGAGGAGATGCTAGGGACAAGTGAAGGAGGGAGATATGAACATTTTTAATAGAGCTTTTTAAGAAAGATAGGAGGATGACATGAAATCCTGAGAAGCTGGTATTTTGCTCAGATAAGAAGGATATCAACTTACTTGAAAGAGTCCAGAGAAGGGCAACTAAGATGATCTAGGGCCACCAAGGCAATACCCATGAGGAGAAGCTCATCAGGCTCAAAACTGACTCTCTTGAGCACAGAAGGGATAGAGGGACATGACTGAGAACTTGTTGTACCTTAAAGGTATAAAGAGGATGAGCACAGAGGGCCTTAGTAGAAACAAAACCACTAGAGGTAAGAGCCTTAAGCTGTGGAGGAAAGGTTCAGGAGGGAGATGAGGAGGCACTTTTTCACAGAGAGGGTGGTAGCTAAGTGAAATGAGTTGCTGGAGCAGGTGGTATCCCTAAAAATGGTGTACAGTTTCAACAGAAGTTAGGATAAGGTGAGGGATAAAATTGCAAGGAGAGTAGGACAGAGGGGGTATTTGTGAAGGGTCAAGGGGATAGGGGTTGGGGGCAGCTCTGTCTGTAAACACAGTGGGAACTGCACACTCAAGCAGACTGGATATACCATAAATCCTTTATCTGCTGACACATTGGTATGTTAGTATGTATGTTTGTAGATGACAGGAAACTGAACAGAGATTGCTGATTGTCTAGTGGCACTTGGGCAGGCAGAAACAGAAATGTCAAAAGAGTAAAGGGAGCATTTTGAAGGAAGGAGAGGAGATAACTGACAGTTACAGTGAGGAGAAGGAGGAGGGAAGAGAACCAGAATTTGGAAAGAAAGGAGGCACACTGCAAAGGATGCCAAGAGCAAGAAAAGAGGGACTGATAGAGCAGACAGTGATGTGAAAGGGGTGGGGACGAGTTAAAGGAAAAACAGCAGAAGGAATAGAAACAAGCATTTGTCAGTGCTGAATGTGTGCAGTGGAAGTGCAGGAGTTAGACAGATGCAGTATTGAAAAAGCAGTGATGTATTAAACTGACTTCAACTCCTCCCCCACCCTGCAGAGATGGACAGGCATTGAGGTGTGCCTTTGGCTCAGTGCCCACAATGGTCATGACATTTCACCTCACCCTACCCTGCAGACACTGACACATGTTGAGGTGTACCTTGGCGTGTTTGGGCTTTAAATTCACCTCATTCCATAAGGAAATATGCTGAAATGGGTGCAGTATAGGAGAAGGCATGGGTCATAATATCACAAGACATTATGCTGCACGGCAAAATCACACTGCCAATATAACACGATTTATGCCATGAGGCATAAGTCTTTTTTTCTGTGTAGGGCTCTGCCTCCACCCCCCCCATTACAGAGGGTTGCATCCCCTGGACCCCCCACTAAAGATTCTAAAATCCACCGGGGGGTCCAACTTGGGGAATGCACAAGTCCAAAAAAAATAAAATGTTTCTGGGACGGGAACTAAAACCGGTCCCAGACACAGCGCCTGGGTTCCTACTGCTGTGGCTCAGTCCTGTGAGCCACAGCAGCTGCTCATTAGAACCCGCTCCCAGCAGAGGTTTTATCCTCTGCCTGGGAAAGTGCTACTGGTGCAATACTGCGTACAGCAGTATACACAGTATTGCACCAGTAGCGATAGCATCTTGTGCTGTACTGGGTTAGCCATAATGTCGTACGCCATTAAGCATGCGACATTATGACCTGGTTGATAGGAGAATAGGGTGGTCTGGGGCCAAAAAGTCCAAGGCACACCTCGATGCCTGTCACTGGCTGCAGCGTGGGGGGGTGGAATGGTGTGAGTATTACTGTCGACAATCCCAAGTTACACCCCTGATGCCTGTCAGTCCCTACAGGGTAGGGCGTTATGGTCAGAAACCTTAACTCCCTGGGTATTTCTTGGTATTTTTACTCCAAGTTTTCAACATGGGCTTTTTGTGACCCCACTGCATGAACAGTGACAGTATCAGTTTGTTAGCTGAAAGGTGATTTTGCACAGTGACTGTGCCATTTGGTGCCACAGGTGCAAAAACACATTTGGAACACAGTGTGAAAAATGACAGCTGTACTGTTCATGAGGAGGTGTAAAAAAATGGTAATGTTGAAAATCTGGAGTGAAAATATAAAAAAAAACTGGTGCAGTCGCGAGCGTGCATACAAACTGTGCAACGCACACCTGTATCTCAATTATTCTGGGGATTTTTTGCACCAGATTTTCAATATAGGCATTTTGAGACCTCCGCTCAATGAACAGTGTTACTGTGATTTTCTTAATCTGTCCCAAACATTGATTTCCCACAGCGACCGTGCTATTCTGCGCCAAGAGTGCGAAAACACATTTCAGCCAGGATGTGAAAAATGACAGCTCTACTGTTCATAAGAAGAAACATAGAAACATAGAATTTGATGGCATATAAGGACCGCTTGGCCCACCCAGTCTGCCCATTTCCCTACCTAATGGATAAGCTGCAGATCCTAGTTAACCAGCAGCCTACTTCTTCCTACCCCCACCCCCTAGAATTGCCTTATGACTGTCCCATGCATGCTTGAATTCCACCACTGTTTTTGACTCCACAACCTCCTCCGGAAGGCCGCTCCATGCATCCATAACCCTCTCTGTGAAAAATACTTCATTGGGATGTAAAAAATGCCAAAATTGAAAATCTGGAGTGAAAATATTACAAATTCGCAAACTTGCAAGTGTGCGTGGAAACTGTGCAACACACACACTCGTAACAGTCATTTTGGGGAATTTTTTCACCAAATTTGCAACATAGGCTTTTTGAGAGCCCACCTCATGAATAGTGACACTGTCATTTCATTACTCAGTCCTGAAAGGTGATTTCGCGCAGTGACCACGAAATCACCTTTCAGGACTGAATAACCAGATAGCAGTCACTGAATTCATGAGATGGGGTCCCAGGAACCCCATGCTAAAAATTTGGTGCAAACATTCAAACAAATGACCGAAATATGCACCAAAGTTGAAAAAACCCTCTTTATGCCATTATACAGCTTACCAGCATTTCTTCAGTTCGCGGTCGGCTTTGAAGAGTGCAGACGTGTTCCCGGTCCACCAAAGATCACCGTGCCAGCCTCTAGAGGTAAGTATGGGGTGAGGGAGGTTGTGGGGAAGTGGGGAATGCAGAAGGTGGGCACAGGTTGGGTGAGGGGGAGCAAGAGAGTAAACAAGGGACCGTTTTCTTTTGTTACAGGGTTTTTTTTTTAACGAAGACGACGCAGGACTTTTGCCATGCTGGGTTGGGCTCCCAGCGTGGCACCTGGAAGTCTGTTTGGGTGGGGAAAGTGCAGCCAACAGGGGATTGTGCATCCCCATTGGCCATACAGCATGCAGGGGGGCACATGGGGAGGCTGGACCTTTGCCATGCTCGGGTGAGCTCCCAGCGTGGCACCTGGAAGTTTGTTTTTTGGGGGGCTCTGGAGCCGACGGGGATTGAGCACCCCCGTCGGACATACAGTGTGCATGGAGGGGGGAATGTGCATGAGCCAAGGGGGATTGGGTACCCCCTCAACACATGACAAATGGGAGGGCACATCACTCTGTCGGGAGATGCAGTGGTGTACAATTTGACAGCTACAATCAGTGGTGGTGACGTGTAAGCAATTTGCATACTGCTGACGGCACAGCAGTATGCAAATTGCCTACATGTTACCACCACTAATTGTAGCAGTCTTTCTCTTTCAACTGTATGCCTCTGCATCTGAACTGCTGTCATAGACAGCTCGGATGTTCATTGGTGCAGTGCAACCGCACCTGCAAAAAGGATCGGCATTGAAGCGGGGTGCCACACCTATGAAAACTCGAATTGTGGCACTATGTTTCTTGCACATGCGTGCAAGCAAACATAAAAAGTGTTCAGCCTGGAAAGGGATGATTTAGCATCTGCCCCATAGATCAAGTTTACAAGGACAAATAGTGGTAAAACTATTTTGAAGTCAATCTCATGGAAGATAGGGAGTGGTATGCAAGTTTTTTGTGGTATAGGCATCAAGTTTAGGTCAATATTTTTTATAGCTGGTGTGAATTGTGAAGAGAAATTCAGCTTATGATCAAGTCTCACAAAGAGATATTTAAAGGAGAAGATGTTCTCTAAAGTTTCAAGTTTTATTAAATGGTAGATAACATTAACCAATAATTATTATGTACAAATTCATTTCAAATGGTGCTCCGTTACAATTATAGTTTCACTTAATGCTCACAGCCTGGGAAATAAGATCCCAGACCTGCAGGCAATAATGTCAGAGGCTAAACTGGACATAGTAGCAATTAGTGAGACGTGGTTTACCAGTAACCACACTTGGGAGACTTCAGTACCTGGCTATGTATTGTTCAGAAGAGACTGAAGTGCAAAAGGGGAGGGGTGGCCTGTATGTTAATGAAAATATCAAAAGCCACAGAAATTCAGAATACACTATAAGGAGCCAGAAGAACTGTGGGTCACCCTGGAAACAGGAAATGGGACAGCCATAAGAACTGGGGTTGTCTACAGGCCCCCAGACCAGAGGGAGGACATAGACACATTACTGTTAGAAGATATACAAAACATGACAGCTAAAGGGAGGTTCTGATAATGGGAGACTTCAACATGCCAGATACAGATTGGTCAATACCAGCAAGAACATCTGCCAGAACTAGACTCATAGTGGATTCCCTGCAGGAGGGCCTCAAACAACTGGTACAGCAACCCACAAGAGACAGGGCTATCCTAGATCTAGTACTGACTAACAAAGAAGGATCACAGATCTCCAGGTAGAAGGTCACCTAGAGGACGTGACCATCACATGGTATGGTTCAATTTGGCTACTACATCTAAATCATCCCATTCCAAAGCAAAAATATGGGACTTCAGGAGGAGCTGACTTTGATAAGATGGCCAACAGAGTTAAGCTAGCCCTGGCAAAAAAGAAACACAGGTGAGAAGGTACAGGCAAAGTGGGCAAGCATTAAGGATACAATACTTGAAGCAACATCCCATGGTGTTAGACAGAAAAGGAAGTGCAAAAGAAGAAGGAAACCACTTTGGTTCTCAAATACAGTAGCAGAAAAGGTCAGAGCAAAAAGGCTGGGCCTTCAGAAAATATAAGGAACACAGCGGATGAAGATAGGGAGGCATACCAAACTGCCCTAAGGGAAGCAGGTAAGGCAGTAGGCAGGCAAAGTCCCAAACTGAGGAAACACTAGCACAACAGTAAAGAAGGTGACAAGACTTTCTATAGATACATTAGTGAAAGGAGAAAGTCCAGAGGGGTATTGCTAGCTTAATGGGAGAAAAGGGAGCATGTGAGGAGGAGGACCCTGAAAGGCATCTATCCCAAATAGATACTTTTGCTCAGTATTTACTGAAGAGAAGGTAGGGCAGGGCCCACAGCTCAGCATCATGGACACAGGGGAGGGAGGTGAGCACTACTCCTTCACAAAAAAAGGGTCTACAAGAGCTTGCTAAGCTCAGGGTGGATAAGGCAATGGGACCTGATGGCATACATCCCAGGGTACTTAAGGAGCTAAAGGAGGAACTAGCAGAGCCATTAGCAGAATTGTTTAGTGAGTCTCTGAGCACAGGAGAGTCCCAGAAGACTGGAGAAGGGCTCATGGATCCCACTCCACAAGAGTGGTAGCAGGGAGGAGGCGGAACTACAGACCTGTCAGTCTTACCTCAGTAGTGGGCAAGATTATGGAGGCACTCCTTAAGGAAAGGATAGTGCAACACCTGAACCATAGGGTACAGGATCCAAGACAGCATGGGTTTACAAAGGAAGGTCCACAAACCAATCTCATAGATTTCTTTGACTGGGTAACCAGAGGGTGGACCAAGGGGGACAGTTGATGTCGCCACCTTGACTCACAGCAAAGCTTTTGACACTGTTCCACATAGAAGATTGATAAATAAGCTGAGTAGGCTCGGGGTGGGTCAGAAGTTGGTCAACTGGGTGGCAAACTGGTTGACTGGCAGAAAACAGAGAGTGGTGGTAAATGGTATACAGTCAGAAGAGATGCAAGTCACAAGTGGGTACCTCAGGGATCAGTCCTGGGGCCAGTCCTATTCAACATCTTCTATTAGTGACCTCAGAGATGGACTAGAGGAAGGCTTGTCTGTTTGCGAGATGACACCAAGATCTGCAACAGAGTAGATGATCCAGATGGGGTGGGCAGAATGAGAAGAGATCTGGATAAACTAGCAGAATGGTCAGAAGAGTGGCAACTGGATTTAATGCAAAGAAGTGCAAAATCATCACATAGGGAAGAGAAACCTGAAGCCACTTATAGGCTGGGAGGAGTTGCTAGCAGTCACAAAGGAAGAAAGAGACTTGGGCATCATCATCACTGATGACCTAAAATCATCAAAGCAGACCTCTAAAGCAGTAGGTAAGGCTAGGGGTGTTAGGTGTATTAGTAGGGTATCACAAGTCGTAAGAGGAGGTAATAATCCCTCTGTACAAGACATTGGTTAGGCCCCATCTGGAGTACCGCGCAGTATTGGAGGCCACACCTTCACAAGGACATTAACCAAATTGAGGCAGTCCAGAGAAGGCAACCAAATGGTGCAGGGACTGCATCAGAAGACATATGAGGACAGATTAATGGAGCTCAATATGTATACCCTTGAGCAAAGGAGGAGAGAGGTGATATGATCGAGACATTTAAAACACCTTAAGGGCATAAACAAGGTGAGAAAGAGTCTAACATGTTTAAATATAAGAAAAATAGCAGGACAAGAGGACACAGCATGAGATTAGAGGAGGCCGATTAAGGGGGAATGAGGAAATTTTTTTTCACAGAAAGGGTGGTAGATGCATGGATGGCTTACCACAAGAAGTGGTGGCTATGAATACAGTGCAGGGCTTCAAACAGGCATGGGATAGGCATAAAGGAGCAATACAAATGACTATGAATAGATAGGTCACTGACAGAGCAAAGGCCGATGGCACATTTATAAGGTAGAAAAAGAAATGGGCAGACTGGATGGGCCTTGCGGTCCTTATCTGCCGTCAACTTCTATGTTTCTATGTTTCTATGTAATGTCATATTACAATAAGTTCTATACTCTGTAAAACATTTAAAAATTCTAATGTTTGCATAAAATACATGTTGTCCATATACAGTACACTTTCAAGTCACTGAAGTATTTAGACAACATTTCTCAGTCAACCGTTTTTTCTCTAACCCACCTCTCTAGCATGGTACAGGTTGGAAGAGAGCCCGTCTTAGAAAGGAGAACTAAAGGTGTGCTAATAAGAGTGGTGAAGATGGGCTTGAAGAGGAGCATAGTTAGCTTCTGCCTGGTGCCAAAGCACATTGACATAGTCTTTCTGACATTGTGCAGACACCAGTTTGAGTTGAACCAACACTGCATTATCAATGTCCAGTTGCAGCCATGATTCAAGCTCAGATGCAGGTATTTTTTTTTTTGTCTGGAGTGGATTTTCCTGGTTACTTACCCCGACCACTACTCTCGACAAGTGTGGCCACCTCTCTACACCGTACCACCTTGCAGTCTATATGGGATACCACCTGGAACCTTGCAACCTCTACTCCCGGAAACAAGGATCAAAACTATCTCTCAAAGAGCTACGACTCTGCTCCTTAAAACTCCTTTCCTCCTCCTTCTCATCTCAGGCAGCGTCCATCCCAATCCTGGCCCTAGAAGCTCAGGCCACACACAAACTCCAGGCGCCCTTATGCTTGCAACCATTAATATCTGCAGCCTACTACCAAAGCTGGATGTACTCCAATCCTTCATATGCCAACATAACCCTGACATCCTTGCAGTGGTGGAAACTTGGCTGATGCCGAAAGTTCCTGACTCAGCAGTAATAATACAGAGCTACAATGTCCACAGGCTGGACCAGATATCTAAAAAAAGGCAGTGGTTGCACAATCTATATCAAAGATTCACTCTCATGGCACCCTGTGGCAACTCCATCACTTTCTTTCTCGGCCCAGAGTCTGCCAATAAAAATCATCCTAGGTCCCAACCATAATGCCCTGACTATTGTCTCCATATACATCCCACCGAGGGACCCTAAACATGGCTTCAATGATGTCCTAAACTTTATCAACTCTCATCCTACTGAAGATGAACTTATTCTACTCAGGGATTTCAACATAAACTGGTTAGCATCGGGTGCCAGTGCCTATAAAGACTCCACCTCAGCTGCTAACCTCACGCAAATGGTAAACTCCCCTGCTAGAATTAACTACAAGACTGGCAACAGTACCCTCCTGGATTGGGTCCTCACCTCTCACCCTACAAGGATTTCTCATATGACCGTTCTCCCAGACTCTCTCAGTGACCACTCCCCAGCCATATGTGCATGGTCTAACAAATTCCTCAAGCCCCCCTCCCAAAATTATTGCTAGCAGAGTCCTACCTCGTGGAAAACTTCCACATCTCAAACAATACCTGCTTCTACAAGACTGGCTACCCATCTACTTGCAAACAGATGTTAACTTGGCTCTTGACCACTTCATCTCAATTTTCAACAAAGCTCTGCAACCTCTTGCCCCTGCTAAGCGCAAAACAAAATCTCTGTCTAACCCATGGCTCACCGCAGCTCTTCTTTCACAGCTGAAACTAAGGGACCACCTCTGGGCAGTTGCCAGGGCTACTGGCAAACAACTGGACATCCAAAATTACAAACAAGCATGAAATGCCTGCACAAAAGCCATCCGGCTCACAAAATCCACCTATTACAAAGATGCTCTCACCAATACATGGGGAAATGGTCATGCTTTCTGGGACAATATCAAGGATGTCACGGGGAAGCAGCCAAAAACCTCTCCAGCTATGTTAATGGTTGATGAATCCTCAACCCTCGACCCCAAGGTGATCGCAAACATCTTTAACACGGCTTTTTCAAGCCTTAGTGCTGTCCTACTCCATGACTTTTTCGAAAACAGGCCTACTCCAAGTACCTCAGCCCCACAGTCTAACCATCCCCTCTTCTACTTCAGGGAGGTAAGGCTGAATGAAGCTCACCACTATATTACTGCAACTATCTCTAAATCTAGATCTAGTAGCAACACCCTGGACCTTAAGCTTCTGTTGCTCACCCTCGATGAGGTAATTCATCCATTAACAAAAATCCTAAGCCTCTCTCTCAGCAGTGGAAAATTCCCAGACTTATGGAAAACAGCCACCATGACACCTGTCCATAAAAGTGGGGATAAGACGAATCACTCAAATTATCACCCTATCTCCATACTGCCCCCACTCTCTAAGGCACTCGAGCGCATCGTGTCTGATCAACTTACCGGCCACTTGGATAATACAACATACCTTGTCCACAACAACATGGTTTCCCAAAAGGTCACAGAACCACCACAGCCCTCCTTGAGTTCACTGGAGTTTTGCACAAATCCCTTGACAATGGCCTTCTCACAGGGGCCATTTTCGTTGACCTCTCCAAGGCCTTCGATACAGTACACCATGGACTACTAATTGACCAATTACTGAATTCTGGGCTATCACATGACTCTTCTCTCTGGTTTAAAAGCTACTTAGAAAACAGGTCGCAGAGAGTAAAAATTGCTGACACACTTTATGACACACTGCCTGATTGCTCGGTTGTCCCACAAGGATCCACACTGGGCCCCCTCCTTTTTAGCCTTTTCTTAAACTCCCTCCCTTACCACTGCTCTGAGCAGATCATACTATATGCCAGTGATACTGTTGCATTCTCCACTCACAAAGATCCTGCAACTCTTCAACACAACCTACAACTTGATTTCAGTTCTGTAGAGACATGGTTTCTTAATCATAAACTGGTCCTCAATGACAAGAAAACAAAATCTATGCTCTTCTGCAGCTCTCATAACCCACACAAGCTACACCACCTGGCTATCTCCACCACCCAGGGGAACACTCTAGATCAGGTGGGGTCATTCAAATACTTAAGGATACAGCTTGACCCTAATCTCTCCTATGGACCTCACGTAAATAATGTAGCTAGAGCTGCTAATACACGGCTTGGTATCCTCTACAAACACAGACAACACCTCACGCCAGAAGCTTTGACGGTTGCAGTTCTGAGCTCTGTGAGTGCTGTAATAGACTATGGTCTCATCATTTATGGCTCAGCCACAACCACAACCCTTAGATGCCTCTCAACTGCCTTAAATAAGGCATGTCGGCTCATCACTGGTGCTCACCGTCTCACCCACACCTGTGACCTGTACACCCAGTCTGGCTGGCTCCAACTATTAAACCGCATAAAGTTTCTCACCTGCTCCATAGCAAAAAAAAACCTGCCTTGGTCTTGCACCTTCTGGGGTCTCAACTCTGTTACAACACTGAACCAACAAACTGTGCCTTCGGAGATCCACTCTACAGCTACTGAAAGTCCTCCACTGTCACACTTCACAGGGTCAATGCTCTTTTGCTTATCGAGCACCACTCTGGTTCAATGGCCTCAGCCCCACCATCTTCTCTGTCCCGACAATTGGTATGTTTAAAACTAGGATCCAGGACTATCTCACTACCAACAGCTCCTATGACTGCCCAACTTAACTTTGTTTCTCCACTTCCCTGCCTGATCAAGTGGCACCCCCCCCCCCACTGGATTCTACCCTCACATCTTGGTATACCCAATGCTGCACTTTTCACCCTCTCCCCACCCTACCTTCATTCCTTCTTCCCCCCTCTCCCCTCTTCACTCTCCCTATGACTCTGGCACTTCTTATCTCATCTGTTTTCTCTGACAAATGCCACTGGCTGCCTTACTTACAACGTTACCCTTGAATTGTATTAATCTGTTATCTGGTTGTAATGTCCACATTGTTGTAATGTCTGTTTTGATGTTCCCCATAATTTATATTTCTCTAATGTAGAACCTTTGTAAAAGAGCCTTGGCTCAAAGGTATTTGTAATCCTAGACTTGATAAATAAAAATAAATAAAAAATAATAATGATGAGGTGTTCTTGTCATTATCCAGATAGATTATTCAGATGATAGGGTACAACTTTATCTGTTTTCTGGGTCACTCTACCAGACAGGCTGGATAATAGAGAGCACTGATCTGACTACAGCAATCCTTGTTATCCCTTTACAGGATTCATATTGCCTTTATTATGCACCCTAGCTGAAAATTGTGAAATCCAGTGGTATTCAGAAATTTTAGTAGTTTATCCAAGCATCTCTCCATCAAGCAGTAACCCCCTGAAAAGTCGGATGTTAAAGCTCACTTGGGCTATACTGGGCACACTAAGTGTTCAACCAAAGAGTAGCAGCTAGGCTGATCCTAGTTCTCTTTAAGGGTGGTTGTTCCATCTTTGGTTACGCAGGGATATTGTTTGACTAGCATACAATAGTTTAAAGCAGAGCTGCTGAACAATACACCATTAAAGTAAAGATAAAAGGAGATAAACATAGATTAGCAAAGTGATTTGCAGCTCTGAACTGAATTAGCATTTCTCATCAGTGTTAAGTAGGTAAACTAAATCCATACCAATGGAAACATAACTTGCTCTGGGAAAGCTCCCAGTCGGATTATGCTTCTGTTCTGTTACCACCACAGTTTCAAAGCCAGTAATAACAAAGGTCAGTTTGCCTGGCTGCTATCATACACTGATGGGTTTCAAGTTTATTGACTGATTCCAGATCAAAAACAGTCTCTTGATCTCCAGTCACATACTGTAGTCCAGGGGTTCAGTGTATTGTGATACACAAACCAGATATGGACGCTGTGCTTGGCAGGCTGTCAGGAGAGCTCCAGATAGCTTTTGGCACTGATTCACTTTTTGTATCTTTTGCTCATTAAATTGTGTTTTATCCTTTTTAGAGTGCAATCATAACTGTCACAATAGAAGTTTTAGGACAAGACAGATAGTGTTTTTACTTTGCTTTTTTAAACGCAGTTAGGGATTTTAGTTTGATGAGGTCAGGCCAGTAAAGGAGTTTTTTTTTTTAGTTTTTTTAGCATTCAGTGGTACCATAACTTTTGGAAGTTAGTTCTGCTGGCTGGTGGGTCAAAAACACATCAAAATCTGCATTTGACACTTTTTTCAGTTAAACTGTGCAACTTTTCTTTTATTCTCTGAAAACCATATTTTGGGGTTTTACAAGTAACTGTTTCAGCCAAGTACATAAGGGAGCCGATAAGCTTATGGACTCCTCCCCCCCTCCTGCAAAACCTTGGAGTCTGGGTGTTTCAGATGTCAAGGCATAAATTGCTAGAGAATGGGATTTTTGCCAGTCAACATTTTCCAAGGGAGCCTCTGGAGGTCATACAGTGAAGGAATGGAATCCCAGTGAGGTCAAAGGTGATTCTTGGTAAGAATGGTAGAGGCGAGCCACAGTGTGAGTGGTGCTGACTGGCCAGACTAAAGATCAACCCCCCCCCCACCACCACTAAGACGAGAGTACTGGCTGGCGGTGGGAGACAGTGAAGGCTGCAGGTCACCACTGAGTGGGAACAGTTGTTTGCCTGTGGTTTGATTGGGGCTATAAGCCCCCATCTCAGCAATGCTAAGCTCCACATTATTGTTGTTGCTGTAACTTCCCAATGCTCTGCTGAAATGTGCAGTGAGAGAATGCCTCAACAAGCATTTGACATTTTGGAAACCACCTTGAAGCAGTTTGCTACTGCCTCAGTGACAGTAGGACAGAAAGAGTTTCTTGTCTCCTGCCTCAGTGGGACTGGAACAAGGAGAAGTCGCTAGACTTTCTGCCCATAGTCTCCCTTGAGTGGTATCCAACCAAGCAGACTGACTTAAACATAGAGGAACTGTTTAACTGTTTTTCCTCTTCGGGTGGCATCATATTGTGAGCTATTATATTTACATTGATTAATGGTTTCATTTTACAAGACATTCTGAATTGGACTGTTTCTGAACTTCTTGGCATCTCTTTTTGTTTTTGTTATGTGTTAATTTAATATTTTAATTAATTTATTGTGTTGTAATATTGTATGGTTGTGGATGCATGATTGTGTAGAACTGCATGCTTTTCAGGAGGAGTTCAGTTTTCTGTGTCCAGCTCACCTTCTGTCTGCAGCACCTGCCCTGTTCTCCAGACTCTTCCAGCATAGCATCAATATCACAGCAGGATTTTGCTTCATCAGAGCCGACCAGACTGACCTGGTTGCAGCAGTCGGTACTAGCACCTGGGAATGATGTGGACTGGGGACAGAAGCATGGCAGCAACCCACTATTTAAGTGAAACCACTACAGTTTTTTGTGTGCAGCTCACCTTCTGTCTGCAGCACCTGTCCTGTTCTCCACACTCTCTCAACCTAGCTTCAATATCACAGTGGGACTTTACTTTGGCACAGCCAACCATATCGGTCTGGTGGCACTGGTCGGTACTGGCACCTGGGAGTGATGTAGACTGGGGATGTGGCAGCACCCCACTATTTAACTGAAACTGCTCTAGCAGCTCTTTGCAGCATGGCTCTCTACATGAGTGACTCCTTAGGAAAAAGGGAATACAGACTAAATACACCATGGGACATGCAGGTAACCAGTCCTCAATCTCTTAGAATTCTATTTTCACTTGGATGGGTATCGAGTTAGCTAAGCTAATATGGACTCTTGCATGACCCAATAATAATATAATTCAACTAGGCAACAATCCAATATTGCAATATTTAAGATAGATATTATGGTTTTAAATTTAAACGTGTTGTAAATAATGTGACTATATGATATTATGATGAATGGTAATGTTTTTAATGTAATGATGTAATGTAATGACTTTTATATGTTGATGAACTTGACTCCTGTAGGATTGGCAGCAGTCATCTGTGGGAGAGTATGGATAGAGGCTGTGGGGAGGCTACTTAGTTTCTTTTTTCTTTCTCTTCTGTTTTGCTTTCTTTTGATTGACCTAATGTCTTCTTTTTTTGTGTTTTGTTTATTGCTCTTTGTTTTGACCAAGAGCAGTATTTACGTTTTATCCTACTGAAAATTACATTTTTTTGGTGCTTGATTATAAGCATAGTCAAATTAACTAATCCTTTTTTGAGTCACTTTATTCATCCCCTAATGACCTTGGAAGACAAAAGTATTTTTAAAGGGTTGGTGTTCCTTCTTCTCACCACATTTTAGTTTTACAAAGTGATATAAGATTCGCTGCTTTAAATAAGTCACCAGTTTGGCACTATATGTACCTGAGATTTATGTGTTCAGATACATGAAAATGATCTTATTGTCATTATTGCTGTCAGGTAGTGTTCACCCCCACCCAGGTCATCTTCAATAGATAACTTTTTCTAGTCAGGTTAAGAGCCTGCAACCAACTTTGAAGTTCACTCACTTAAATGTACAAAGTATTTTGGCTAATAAGGCTCTTTTTGAGGGCTAGATGGTTGATAACTCTTTTGATATTGTTGGTATTTCCGAATCTTGGTTACATGATGGCATAACACAATAGCGGGTGCATATCAGTGGTTTCATAACATTTAGGAAAAACAAACAGAACAAGAGGGATAGGGTCTGCTTGTTTTATGTTAGGGAGGGTTTAAGGGTGACTGAATTACTCTCCCCCTAAGTCAAGCTTGAGTGTGATTTGTTATCTCTAAACCTGATTTTGGGGGGAGTTAAGGTTATTACCATTACAATAATCCACATTCCCCCTGGATTTCAGGACAATGGCTTAGACATCATCCATGCTATTTCTTAAACTTTACCTTCTAATTCAGAATAGTTACTATGAAGTGATTTTAATGCTAATTGGTTAAAAGAGACTTGAGACAAATTTAGTTGTTTTGTTTGTTTTGGGAGCTTGGAATCTATCAAGCAGTAAACTCAGTCGCTCAATATAATCCTAGATCCAGGAGGACACACACATTACTTGATTAGATTGTTACTTCTCATTCACAGAAAATGATTGTGGAACTCTTCCAGATTACATTATTGACCATTGTCCAGTTAAGTGCTACTGGTCTGCAAAACAGCCAAAAGTAAAGCCAGTCACAATTTGCTTTTACAATCTTAAGCATTTGGATCCATTCAAATTTAATTAGGCCCCAATAGGACTTTGGTCATTTCTTGGTACTACTGATAATATTATTTCAGCCCTTAACAGATTTTATTCAGTGTTCAATGCTGTCTGTTACACCCAAATTCCCCTCAAGCAATTGAGAGTGAAGGGCAACAAATCCAAATGGATTGCCTGTGACATACTCAAAATGCTTAGGGAAAAGAAAAAGCTATGGTCAAAATAAAAATAGGGTGGTATGAAAAGAAGTTAGTTAAGTATAAAGTCCTGCAAAATAAGTGTAAACCTATAATTAGGAAAACAAAAAACTGAATACTATAAAAATAAACAACTTCAAAGTATGGTGAGCAATATTATTTTTGGAAAATCACAGGAAAGAATTTAAGTTGTGATGTATTCTTACTTAAACATGAGCAAAACTTGATTTACAATTCAGAACAAATAGCTTCAATATATAATGATCAATTTGGAAATCTTCATCAATTCAGAGATTTATTGCCTTTAAGGGATAATATTTTGTCCACTGACCTGACTCTCCTCAATCATTTGTTACCAAATTTTCTTTTAAAATTCTAACTTACTTCTACTGAAACATAGACTTTGATGGCAGATAAGGATCGCTTGGCCCACCCAATCTGCCCATTTCCCTACCTATTGGATAAGCTGCAGATCCTAGTTTTATCAATAGCCTACTTCCTCCTATCTCCCACTAGAATTGCCTTATGTCTATCCCATGCATTCTTAAATTCCCTCACTGTTTTTGACCCCATGACCTCCTCAGGAAGGCCATTCCATGCATCCACCACCCTCTCCATAAAAAATACTTCCTTATATTGCCCCTGAGTCATCTCCCCCCATATTTTGAAACTGTGCTCCCTTGTTCTTGCACATCTCTTTTTCTGAAAGATGCTACCCTCTTGGACTTTTTTGATTCCCTTGAGGTACTTGAAAGTTTCTATCATGTCCATCCTCTCTCTCCTTTCCTTGAGGGTATACACATTAAGCTATTTTAGTCTCTCTTCATATGGCTTCTGATGCAGACCCTGCACCATTTTAGCTGCCCTCCTCTGTACTGCCTCCATCCTGTCTATGTCCTTGTGGAGATAGGGTCACCAGAACTGCATGCAGTACTGCAGTTGGGATCTTACCAACTGTCTGTACAGAGGGATAACAACTTCCTTTTTTTCTACTGGTGATGCCTCTCCCTATGGCATCCCAGTATCCCCCCAGCCCTCCTCACTGACTTCTCACATTGCTTGCTTATTTTTAGGTCATCTGATATGACTACCCATTGGTCCCTTTTCAGTTTTGATGTCATTAATACCTCCCCTCCGCCCATTGTGTACTCTTCCCTTGGGTTTTTGTTTCCCAGGTGCATTACTTTGCATTTCTTCACACTGAATCTAAGCTGCCATACATTTGACCATTCCTCCAACCTTACCAAGTCCTTTTCATCCTTTTCATGCCCCCTCATGTATCAACTCTGTTGCAAATCTTTGTGTCATCTGCAAAGAGGCATACTTTTCCTTCCAGTCCCTCCATAATGTCACTTATAAAGTCATTAAAGAGGACTGGTCCCAGTACTGAACCCTGTGGTACCATGCTAGTAACCCCACTTTCATTGGAGTAGACTCCATTTACTATTACCTTCTGCATCCTGTTGTCCAGGTAATTTTTAACCCAGGTTACCACCCTTGGATCCACTCCCAGGCTGGCTAACTTGTATATTAATCTTTTGTGTGGGACTGTGTCAAATGACTTTCTAAAGTGTAGTAGGCCACGTCCACAACCTCTCTCTGGTCTACTAATTTGGTCACCCAGTCAAAGAAATCTACTGACATGACCTTCTCACTGAGAATCCATGCTGTCTTGAGTCCTGTGCCCTGCTGGCCTCTAGGTACTCAACAGTTCTTTCTTTCAGAAGTGATTCCATCATTTTCCCTACCATCAAAGTCAAACTAACAGGTCTGTAGTTTCTTGCCTCTGCCTTGCTCTGACTTTTGTGAAGGGAAATCACATCCACCTTCCTCCAGTCCTCAGGTACCACACCTTCCCCCCATGATTTGTTAAAAAGGGTAGTCAGTGGTGCCACTAGTTTTCACCTTAGTTCTTTTAGAATTCTGGGGTGAATCCCATCAGGCCCCATTGCTTTGTCCAGCTTGAGTTTTAGGAGTTCTTTCAGGACCCTTTCTTCTGTGAATGGACTGGTATCGACCCCCTATCCAGTGCACTTCTATTATTTGGTTTAGGTACCTCCCCGTCCTCTTCTTTTGTGAATACTGAGCTGAAGTATTCATTCAGTATCTCTGCTTTGTTACTGTCACCCTCTGCCCACCCCCTCCCCTTTATATTAAGCCTCATTCTCTCTCCCCTGGTCTTTCTTCACTCCCTAATGTACCTATAAAAGTTTTTTTCCTCCTTCTTAACTGAGTTGGCTATCTTTTCCTTGGTTTGGGCCTTTGCTATTCTGACTGCCTTTCCTGCTTTCTTCTGCTTTAATGGGTGCAGTTCTCTGTCCTACTTCTTCTATGTTTCCTTATACTTTATGAATGCTGTCTTTTTCTCCTTAACCTTCCCCGCCACCTCTTTTGAGAACCTTAGTGTTTTTTTTCTTCATTTTGTTTATTTGCTTCACACAAAGGCTTGTTGCCTCTGTAATGGCAGCTTTGATTTTTCCTCATTGTTCCTCCACCCCAACTTCTTGCCCATTTGCTAGTTATTTTCTGAGGCACTCCCCCATTTTGCCAAAATCTGTCCTCCTTAAGTCCAATATCCTCACCTTTGTGTGACTTGACTCAATGGCTGTGTTTATCATGAACCACAATGTTTGGTGGTGACTTGTTCCCAGATGGCTACCCACTTCTAAATCTGAGATCCTCTCTCCGTCCCCATTTGAGAGTACCAGGTCTAAGATTGCTCCCTCCCAAGTGGGTTGCAATACTAGCTGTCTGAGGTATACCATCTGTAGGGCATCAAGAATTACCCTGCTCTTGAATGTGGCGGTGGCAAAGGTGTCCCAGTTAACATCTGGCGTATTCAAGTCCCCCAACAACAATATCTCCCCCTTTTCTGCCATTCTAAGAATGTCTTCTATCATTTCTTTGTCCATTTCCTCCCCCGAGAGCTGATTTACTTATGTAAAATGTTATTTAAACAAGTGTAATCCAAAACCAAACTCAGGACAAGATGGCTTGGATTATAGGCTGCTTAAAATTGCAGTTGATTGTATGATTCTTCCTATCACAAAGTTATGTAATTTTCTCTTATGCCACGGTGGCTTTCCACAATCCTGAAAACTGGCAACAATTCATCCAATTCATAAAAGTGGTCCAGTCACAGACCCTGGTATTTATAGGCCCATTTCATTATTGGCCCCATACCAAAATTCTTGAGACCATAGTATTTGATCAGTTAAATGATTTATTAACAGTTACAATCTTTACACCCCAGCTCAGCATGGATTTTTTCAGAAACATAGTACTGAGATGGCCTTTGTGAGATTCATGGACTGCGTCCATTGGGCCATCAATTCTAGTGGTCTGGTGTCCACAGTGTTTATGGCTCTCATCAAGGCCTATGACTTGGTTGACCATCTTCTACTGCTTAGAACATTGACCAATTTAAATGTTTCGGGTGATGTGGTACAATGGTTTTATGATTATTTCTCCAATAGAGCACATAGGACTAAAGTTAACAATTCTTACTCTATAAAGTTAACAATTCTTACTCTCCTTGTAAGAATGTCAATAGCAGAGTACTGCAGTTAAAATCTTGGACTCCTGGGCCAGCCCAGTGGTGCTGAGGGTTGAGGCACTGGACACTACACCTCGTGCCACACTGGTGACCCGGGTTCGGGAAGGAGCCCGGGTTGCTGGGGTTCAGCAAGGGTGGGAGAGGATTGAGCATCCAGAGGACAGCTCTCCTCTCCTGGGAGGGACAGGGGTCCCTAGTCAATGCTCAGCTGCCCTCTGGCAGAGGCCAGAGATGCAGCAAGCACTGATGATGTAGAGAAGTGGTGGGGGAGTGGCAGATGTCGGTTCCATGCCTTGACATCAGGGCTCTAGCCACTCCCCAAGAAACAGGGGAAAAATGCTCTTCAGCTCTGGCAGAGATGGAGCACTGGAGCTTGCCCTCGATCTGTGGCCACCCACCTGACACCCTCCTGACTGATGCTACTGACTGCTCGGGGTGTTAGGGCCCATCTTGTCCCCACCTGGGGGGTAAACTGATGCCAAATGAGTGATGGAGGACTGTCCAGGTAGGGCAGACCACAGAGGGATGACTCCTTGATGCTCTCAAGAAGACCAGAGCTGAGGGAAGGAGAGGAAGAATAAATATGAAAAAAAAATTCTTGGACTCATGCTCTTCCCCCTTTTATTTGGCAACCTACCTATTGTTTGTCCCTCCTATGAGATGGTACTGTATGCTTATGATGCAGTGCTGTTCAAGGTGGGGAGGTGCTGGGGCCCTGAACACCTTGATTCAAAAAGAATTTAATGATTTGCTATATTAGCTCAAGTCACATAAGATGATTTTAAACACACAGACACACTGACACACACACACACACACACACACACACACAGCCCTAAAGCTTTCCACTGGCCAACATAACGGTGTTAATTTTTATTTTAAAATTAAAGCTCTTGATGGGGACCTTGCTGAAACAGTCAATTAATTTAAATACCTGGGCCTGGTAGTAGATGATGCGCTAACATATGGCCTATACATCTCCAAAATTAACTAAGACAATCCATCGGAAGATTAGTATGCTTTTCAAGATTGGAAAATACTTGGTTGTGGGGACTAGGAGACTGTTGGCTAGCAGTTTCCTGTTCTCCACAATTAATTATGGTCTTGTGTGCTATTTCTCATCAGGGCCTAAGCTTATATCCAGGGTCACTTCCTTATACAATGTTTTTTTTTTTTTTTTTGTGGTTCGCTACTGGCATTCCATCTCAAACATATCATTGCACTCTTTATGAGAGCATGGGTTGTCTTTGTTTTAAAGATCATAAAATTGTTAAACTTTCTATTTGTATGCACAGGGTGGCTCTGGATATATGTAGTAAAAGTAGTAAAACATTTATTTTTATACAGGAATAATACATGTCATTTGGATAATACAATCCAGTTTTCAAGACAGTCCTGTGCAAACTCTCCAAGTTTCACATAATCACACCAACTACAAACAATCTAATACAAAATATATAAATACACAGTCACTAAATTACAAACTAATTTTTTAAACAAATATGACCAAAATCAATATCAAACACATACACATGAATAAACATAATACATCTTTAACCCCTTAAAGAATTTTTTGACAGTTTTCTCAGATCGCAATGAAGGAGGAAGTGTGTTCCAACATACTGATCCTTGTGATGCTAATGTTCTGTCCCCAAATTTATTTTTTCGCTTATCTGTATCAATTCTAATTTGATACAAAGCCCTAACTGAATGTTTCCTAAGAGCAGAATCTTTGTCTGCCAATATTTTGGCTATGTTACAGTTTAAATGAATTGTCCTATATTTATAAATAAATAATGACCAGCTTTTCCTGTATTCCAAATCAAGAGATAACCAATTTAACCTAGTTAACAAATCACAATGATGGATCCTAAAACTACAACTTAAAACATATCTTGCCACCCTATACTGTAGTTTATCTAATTTATTTAAAAGTTGTGTGGTTGCAGTCCTATAAATGACCTCTCCATATTTAAGTACTGGGAGTATGAGCTGTTCTGCGATCAATTTCCTATCTTGCAATTTTAGACACCTAGATGTTCTCTTCAAAGCTCCTAATTTTGTATGTGTTTTAGTAATAATAGACTCTATATGGCCCTTAAAGGTCAATAAATAATTGATATTAACTCCTAAATAACAGTAATTTGATACTTGTTCTATTAACGTTTGATTTAATGTTGTGATTTGTACATCTGAGAATTCCTGTTGTCTATTGGTACCAAAGTACATTAATTTAGTTTTATTTACATTCATTATTAATTGTGACCTGGTGAACCACTCCTGTACCCTGGTTAAGTCAGTTTGTAGGTTTCTCTGGAGAGCCACTAAATTTTTCCCAGAAGCCACCAAAACCGTGTCATCTGCATACATCCTTATATCAGTGTACCGAATCACTGATGGTAAATCATTATTAAAAATCAAAAATAACAAGGGTCCCAAAATGGACCCCTGTGGAACCCCTTTTTTAACGATCCAAGGGTTAGAAAGGTGATACTGTAACTGTACCCTCTAGGATCGGTCAGTTAAATATGATATATACCATGTCAGTGGATCCCCAGAGAAACCTAGACTGACCAACCTCTCAAATAAAATGGAGTGGTTCACCAAGTCAAATGCTTTAGACAAATCAATATATATTGGTGATGTATCCTTACCTTTATTCAAAGATGTACATATCAAATCATTAAATTCAACCAAGGCCAACGTGATTGAAAAGCCCTTCCTAAAACTAGACTGATATTTCATTAACAAATCATATTTTTTCAAATATACTCCCATTTGCTGATTTACCAGTCTCTCCAAACATTTGGATAGAACAGGCAAGATAGCAATAGGACGATAATTATTGGAAGATGTTTTGTCACAAGTTTCTTAAATAGGTACTATCTTCCCTGTTTTCCATAAAGTAGGAAAATGTCCTTCCTGTAAACTCCAGTTAAATATAGCTAAGGTTGTACGTGCTATATATGGGGCAGCTATTTTTAAAAAGCGTCCCTCCAAATTATCTAAACCTGCAGATTTATATGGGTTTATTCTTGATAATTCTTTAATAACTTCCAATAATGTTATTTCTTTTAAATCTAAAGGGGGAATGCTGATTTGGAAAATGTTCTTCACTTTCAATGTTAGTTACTATTGCTGTATCTGCTATTAACCCTGAATTAGGGAGATCAACAAGGTAATCATTCAAAATGTTTGATACCTCTCCTGGATCTTCAGTTATACCTTCATTTGTTCTCAAATTTAAATTGGCTTGTCCTCCATGCCCTCCAGGATTTGACAGATTTTTTATAATCATCCAAAATCTTTTAGGATTGACATTATGATTTATTTTACTATGATAATAAGATGTTTTTGCTTTTTTTTATTAATTTTCTACACTAATTTCTTTTAATTTTAAATAAGTCCCCAATCACAATTTTTTTTGTCTTTTTAGCTTTCCTCCAGATTCTAGTTTTAACTCAAATTATTTTTTGCAGCCTGTCTGTTATCCAAGGAAATTTAGGCAAATCACTATTTTTTTATTATTTTGGGGGCATGGATGTTAAAAATGTTTTGGATGGTATCGGTAAAATATTTAATACTGAGATCCAGCTCTGGTATTAATAGACACCTCTCCCATCTTTCTGATCTAATACTTTCCAAAAAATGAAATTCTAAAAAGTATTTCATATCATGAGACCAAGTTTGTTTCAAATGTCCTCCAAACCCCCTTCTAGGGTGGGTACTGAGAACAGTCCAAACAGGATTATGGTCACTAAAATGGGAAGGCAAAATTCCAAATTCCCTTATTTGAAAAGTTTGGGAAACAAAAATTAGCTCTAATATATATCCTTTTTCTGTAGTATTTATGTACCTTGTAGATGAATTAATCAACTGAATAAGTCCCATTTCAGTTGTGATTTCTTTTAATTGTTTTCCTCTAACATTTGCCCAGTCACAATTAATATCCCCCCAATATACCCTAATAGTATACCATTCTTCTTTTCCCCTGAAGAAGACAAGAGATGCTTGTTCTATGGAATCTCTTTCACCTCTAAATTTAGTTCCCAGAGCTGTAGCTAGGCCTTTTGGCGGGGGGGGGGTGGGGTAAAGCCTGCTAAGAGTCCTGCTTTTCATTGTAAATACCAAATCAGTAGGCAGTGGGTCTGGGGGTCTCTTAGGCCCCAGAAGCTATTAGGTTTTAGACGTATTCAGGTGCATTTTGAGTGTCATTTTGACACTGTTTAGCTACTTTTAAAGCCTTTTTTGCTTTGTTACAAACAACCAATATCCTAGTACCAGACAGTGAAGTTAAACATTCCCAATGCAAATGAAGGGTAAATAATAAAACAGGCTGCTTGGTAAGGTGCAGGTGTAATTAATTCTTAAATAACACATGGATGTCAAGAAAGTTACAGATGAACAAATAAAAGTTTGAATTTATCACATGTCCTGGCAGAGGTTAAATTAATAGTCTATGAATCTCTGATGTAATTTAGCAGCAAAAAATTCACCCCCCCAAATGCTGTCCTAAAACAGGATTGTGGGGGGGTTATAGGCTGAAGCAGTAGTACAAACACTGAATGAATATTTCAAACCAAAATCACAATATGCTGTCATCAAACAAGAGCAACAGATTTCAATTCTGAACATGCTCACATCAAATTCACATCAATGGCACTGTGGGAATATATTCTGTAGGGGGAAAAATTAGCACATGCAGTGTAGTAAGTAGTCCCAGTCAATTCCAAAGCAAATGTGACAAAGGTCCACTCTAGCTACAGCTTGTGACAGCCAACACCGAAAACTCCATCCATATTGCCCTCCTTTGTACAGATACTAAGGTACTTCATGAGACAATGCTTCAAGACAATTTTCCCACCACCATTCCAGGGCCATGGGGCAGACAAAATGGGGCCAACATGATAAGGATATGACATGTGTCATGAACAGGTGAAATGGTAGATTAGCCTATAGTGATACTTTCCCCATTACAAAACAACAATCTCAGATGAGAGTGTAGGCACCTTTGCCTTGAACAAATAAAAAAAAATTTCGAGATAACTAACATACAGTAAGGGTGTTAGTTAGTAGCTACACCACTGGATTCAGGTAGAGTAACTACTAACAGTGCACCCTTACTCTTCCTGTATGTTAGTCAGTTCTTTTAAGTTCCCTGCCTTGACTGACCCTTTCTCTGCTGGTTGCTTTCATGCTTTCTATGCTAAGTCCTGTACTCCTGTCTGGCTCCCAGTCCCAAGTCTGACCCTGTCAGAAAGTTCTATTTTTTAACAACAACTCAGACCTGGGTCAGTTGGACTGGATGAACTGAGCCTCTGTCCATCGGCACTGTGATGCAGCTAAAAATAAACTGAAGAAGGAGATTTCCTGAAGCCAAATCCATCCAAAACTGAAGCTGGCAGTCTGAAGCCTTAGGAGCAGTCTGTGGGTGACTGACTCTTTTAAATCTTTTTAACAATAACTTATGTTTCATTTTCCTTCCTTTTTTCTTTACATACCTTAAGAGATTCAAATAGTTATTTTTTTAAAGAGGCTTCCATCCTGCCAACATGACTGTATGTGTACCACCATGGAGTATAAAAGAAAATGGAGCAGCAGAGGAGACGAGGATGATACGGTCTACTAGTGGTTCACGTGTGAGTGTGGCTGTCTATTTCAATTGGCTGTAAATAGAGTGTTGTCATGGTTCTGTGGGCTTAGGTTGCAGCCAATCAGATTCGGGTATTTGGGACAATATTTAAAAAAAAATACAAGGCACAGCCAATCCTCTGAGCCCCCAAAAATAAAAATCATGTTGGAGTCAGTTCAGGTCTGAGCCAGGAATGAGCAAATTAAAAAAAATAAAAATAACGAAACACCTCAGGAGTCAAAACATTCTGGTCTGTTTGCTCAGGGGGGGCAATGTGCCCCCCCCCCATAATCTATGCCATTGTTTTTTTTATTTTAGCTACACTCATGAGAGTTACAGAGTTTTGTTGTACTATGCAGTAAAACTGCACAAAAATTTACCATGAAATCTTACACAGCACAATGCAGTACCTGCTTTTAGATTAAATCTTTATGGCTTGGTATGGATCAATGTCTATTTGTCATTGTAATAAGTTTGCATGACAGTTTCTATCTGAGTATTATTTTGTTTATTGTATTTATTGTTAATTGTATATTTCATTGAATGTTTATTTTTTCTGGTCGCATGTGAAAACTGGCATTTTTGCCTACTATGCTTATCAGTAAAATCAATAAAACAAATAAACAATAAAAAATGTCTGTGTAACCCCTAGGTGGTGCTATTCTAAGGGATACTACCCCTGTCTGTCCATCTAAAACAAGGTTCAGGGGCATGGGTTCCAAATTAACAATTACCAGGGATCCCCATCCCTTACCCTCAGTAAACACAATGAGTTGGTGTCTCCACCCAGAGCAAGGTATGTGGGGGTGTCTATCCAACCTGATATAGCCTCTGGGAAGCTATAACCACCCACCAGCCCACCTAGTAACCAAGTACCTTTGCAATGGATACAACCTTTTTCAGCAGGGAACACACAATTAGCAATGAATATTAATAATATGCTCACACCCCTTGCACTTACCACCAGGGTCTGGTCTTCTGACAAATGCACTGGAGCCCCCTTCAAAGCAATATCACGTGCAAGCATAAACTTTCAAATTCTTTTACCCAAGTCACAAGGAAGTTTAGCCAGAGAATAATTTGCTCCTGAGTCTACTTAACAGTGAAACAAAGAATTTGATTTGAGGGGAAATGAGCCGGGGGGGGGGGTGCAAATCTGGATGAATGATTGCTAAGCTTGTATTGGCCAGGATATATTGCATGCAATTTCTTTAGACTCTTAAGAACAGTCTTGCAACTGCTGTGTACCGTGTGGTGCTGGCTAGTCAGAACGGTGCCCGGGGTTGCAGCTGTTGTTGAGGCCCTTGATGGGAAGAAATGATGATCAAACATGCAGAAACAAATATCTTGACTAACTGTATCCTCAGCTGGTTGGCCTAGTCCACTGAAACCCTGTAAAACACACTGAGTGAAATCAGATGTTATCACAGAATAATTCAAGAGCTGATTGCAGGGAGCTATCCTGGGTTTACTCACAGTACCAGAAGGTAGAAGATGGCCTAGCAAAATGAAGACCTGTTGCAGAGCACTGAAGAGCATGGGGAAGTTGGGCCAACATGAAGTACCTATGCTTCATGGCCTTTCCCTCCAGGTGGCCACAACCTGCAATACCTTGCTGTGCAGAGGCTGGATTCCTAAGTTGGTCTCTCATCGAGAAAACTGTAACTGGTGCAGGAATAGATGGCTTGGGCTGGGTTTGGCATGAGCCCAAGGTCAGATAAAAGACTTCTGGCAAAGTTCAGTTCTTTTGGTTGGTGAAAGCCTCCAGCTGGCTGACATCTTGGCCAAACAAGGCAACTGGCTCCCGGTGACAAACAGGCCTCCCTGGTTAGTATGCTTGAGCCCATCTCACGCATTCAGCACATTAAATGGACACAGCAACCACTCATACAATTCTCAGTTCAGCTTCAGGCCAGTTTGCAATTACAGCCACTCTGCTGAGCAAACCTTTAACCTGCAGAAGGCAGTCTCTGGTGACCGATTCCCGAAAATGGGACCACAGACACACACACACTGGAGGAAACTAGGCCTTTCCTAGGCCAGAACCCTGCAAGCTTGAACAGGGCTTCTTGCTCCATGGAGTCTCAGGATAAACTGCTCACAGATTGAAATCAGTTCTCAGATTTTCCATTTTTCTTGCATTCCAATTGGTCAAGGGGAGCTGTCAATCACAATCTTGTGCTCCCATTAATTCCTTTTGGTGCCAAACCTTAGAGTTCACAGTTTTTCCTACAAGACACCTGAACTAAGGACCCCTCAAGGTCCCCTGTGTCCCAATTGGTCCAGTTCCTGGAAGTTCCAGACCAAACATGGTGGCTTCCATTTGAATGCATTAGCTGCAAGAAGGCATGTAAAAAAAAGCACTCTAATTTAAATACAACAAATAATTAGAAGTAAATATTTACAATACCGGTTAGGACTTCCTCTGCTCTAACAGTGACAGCAGAGTGGAGCAAATTGGGGTGATGCCTGGCCTATCACAAGCTCCAAAGCACTCGGGGTCCTAACCCAGGCCATTTACAGTACATCACACTGACAGTGTCACATAATGGGACAGTTGTGGATGCACATCATGGCACTTTCACACAGATCAATTGGGTCACCAAATAACCATGGATTTATTGTTTCCAACAAACATCTGCCTGTCAGTGGGCTTTGCTGGAGCCCTGGGAGACACTTAAGGTAAGCCCCAAATTGGTGGGGGGACTACACCCACAGCTGCCTAGGAAACTTGGCATCCACATCAAGTCTATACACAAATAACAGTTTTACTTAGTGTACTATATAGGATAGTGGATGGGCAACTATGCATAGCCAGTGTGTTGTGCCACTGAGGGGTACTGATTCCCTGTGTCCACGAGAACGAAGCTCAAGAGAGCCATTGGAATCGGATCCCTGAGGTGGCACAACACACTGGTTGCGCATAGAGTTGCCCATCTGCTATTCTATGTAGTGTATGGGCATCAATGCCTATTTCGGACATTGCACTTTATTTCAGTGAACTGATGCTTGGGGGACACTTGAGGGTTGGTGTTAGGCTCAAATTACTGGCACAGTGTGCTGCAGATGTTTCTGCAAGTTCATGTTTAAAAAACAATGACTTCCAGCTTTAATGGATAGTTGAAATCAAGTATGTGGTATCATTCCAAGTTGTTCTGCTGCAGCAGTGACATCACTACTGCAGCAAAACAACATAATGATGTCACTACTGCAGCAGAACAAGCATATTCCAGGCATGGAATTCCATTGCTTAACAGCATTCCACCATATAGTACACTATTTTTCACTATATACAGGTTGCAGCCATAAATCACTATATGCAATACTGCGCAGTTTCATTATCAACATTTATAATAAAGCATGCTTTACTTGTAAATGGCATGCCTATAAGCAATGGTATTACCCAAACAGTTGCATTTTCCTTTTAACATTTAATTTTTTTCATTTCCATACTGTCTCTTTTAATTAGGTATTCATTACATTCTTCCTGGAAATTATTTCATATCAAGATCCATGTGCTGGTAACCTGAATCTGTCCGCTAACTTTGGGTACTCTATAAAAATGACCCCAGGCATATTGGTTGGAGAGTTTTATCACTAACTTAGAAGATGCAGTGAATCCTATCTTAGGAAGGGAGTTAGCTGTAATGTACACCTCTTTATGGATCACATTTATAGGAAGGGCCACACACTTTCATGGGAATCATATGTAAGGCGTACTACAGGTTTGACAACTCTCTCTGATCTTCTAGGTGTAGGGTGCACAGGCACAGTCCTTTCAACATCGGCATTTAGGTTCATAACTCCCAGCTTGTTGTCCACCAACAAAGCAGCTTCTGTAGGAAAGGGCTGCTCTGCACTCTCTGTCCATATAGAGTTGGAAGTATTACTTGTATTGGTAGTAGCACTTGCATTTTCTTGTTCTGTAGACTCTAGATTATCTGTAAGTGGTATTTCAACAAAAGTCAAGTCATCCTGCACACTGCTGGCACTCTCAGGATTAGCAATAATGGTCAACATGAGGTCAGGTTCACTAGGCCCAGATACTTCAGCTTCAAATAAAGATTCACCAGAGGAGTCCTCACTTCCTTGATCAGGATTAGCTATTTTAATTTCAAACAGTTCCACAAGACATAAAGAGTCAGTTACTTTTGAAGTCACACTTTGTACCTTATTTTCAGGTGGCACGGGGTAGTTGAGAGGGCTATACTGCCAGACAGTTCTGAATCTTCAGCATTATTTCCTGAAACAGCTGAGCCAACTCAAAGGAAGGGTAATACACAGGCCCATATTCACTCTCATCAGACTTGGAATTGACTTCATTAATGACAGCATTACTTGTTGAAGGCATGGGCAGCTGCAAGGCAGGAAGTTGGTATGACTGTTCTTTCTGAGAGGCAGATCTGGTAACAGGCCCAGCTGGCACATCACTTTGTGGTACTGTATCTAGGATAATTTGTCCAATTGGAAGAAGGTGATTCCGATGGATGGTCTTTACAGATCTGGGATCTCATTCTGGACGTACTTTATAGACTGGTAGATCGCCCAACTTACTTGTGACTATGTGGGGAGTGTGACGTCAACGGTCACCTATCTTGTATTTTATGTGCAAGCACAAATTTCCCAACAAGACATGATCTTCAGATTGCAGCTCTTGGGCTTTAACACTTTTATTGTGCCTTACTTTATTTGGTAGTTTTTCTTGGCAGCCATAGTGTGAGCTAATTGGTAGGTGTGATTAAGCTGTGCTTTGAGTTTGTGAGCATATTGCAAATACAGTACTTGCTACAGTAAAGTTGCTTGGAACCATTCTACCACACAAGTTGTGCATTAGCGGTATACAGGTTATTCAATGGGTACTGCAATTGCACAATGCTCGGTATACTACTCTACCATGCAGCTTTGCTGTAGCAAGCACTGTAGTTGTCAGCCTGAATTCTATCTGTGGACACACTCCAAAGCAAATATCTACGAGTAAGCATGCTTCTTGACCAAACATCAGTTTATATGGTGAAGAACCTGTTGCATCATTGCGGGTGTAATGATAAGCTTGTACCAAGGTAATTATTTTTTGTCTCCACCTTGGCTTGTCCTTTGAGTGAAAGGTACCTAGCATATCCAGTAATGTCTGATTAAACCTTTCAGGTAGCAGATCACCTTTCGGTGAATGGTCTCTGATTTTCTCACACCCCAGAGTGATAGCATTTCCTTGATTAAACAGCTTTCGAAGTCCCTTCCCTGGTCAGACTGGATCCACTGTGGGGCACTGTAGTGGACAAATAATTTTTTAACAAACACCTTGGCTACTGTGGCTGCTTTCTGGTCCTTTGCTGGATAGGTCTGTGCATAACGAGTAAAGTAGCCTGTTACAACAAGTATATTTACAATGTTTTTGGCATCAGGCTCTAAACTTAAAAAGTCAATATGTACAAGTTCCATGGGAACACTGGTGATGATCTTAACCAAAGGTGCTGCTCCTTGTGGCTGAGCCTTCCTTTGGTGGCATCTGCTGCAAGTTTTGATATACTGATCCACATTCGTATTCATTTTGGGCCAGTAGAAATGGGCGGTAGCTAAGTTGCCTGTCCTCACACTGGCCAAATGTCCCATCTGGTCATGGAGTGCTCTTAGGACCACACATTTAAACTTGGAAGGCAACACCAGTTGCTTTTTAATAACTTTGCCATGTTCATCTGTGACTTCTCTGTAGAGTAGTTTATCTTGCAGTTTAAGTCCAGGCCCCTCTCTGAACAGTAAAGCACTTCTCTGATCATTGGACCATAGTTTAGAAACATATTTTCCTTTGTTAATGGCATTCAGCACAAGTTTGATCATAGGATTGTGACACTGTTCCCTTTGAATGTCTGCTGGAGTGAGTTGAGGCAGGGTACTCAGATCCAAAGCTGCAAGTTGCAGTGAGTTACAGGATCTCATGTATCTGGAGGCCCCAAACAATCAATTAGGCAGTGCACAGTGTCAGCAGATCAGTGTTGGAAGGTTGAAGGAATGGTCAGAAGTATGGCAGCTTAGATTCAATGCAAAGAAGTGCAAAATACTGCACCTTGGAAACAAAAACCCAAGGGAAGAGTACACAATGGGAGGGTAGTAACAACAACACAAATGGAAAGGGACCTAGGGGGTAATCATATCAGATGGCCTTAAGGTTAGCAAGCAATGAGAGAAAGCAGTAGGGAGGGCTGGGGTGATACTGGGATATACAGGGAGAGGCATTACCAGCAGAAAACAAGAAGTTATTATACCTCTGTACAGACAGTTGGTGAGACCCATCTGGAGTACTGCATCCAGTTCTGGAAACTTCATCTCTGCAAAAACATAGACAGGATGGAGGCAGTCCAGCGGAGGGCAACTAAAATGGTGCAGGGTCTGCAAGGGAAGCCATATGAGGAGAGACTAAAGGAACTTAACATGTATACCCTTGAGGAAAGGAGGAAGAGGGGGGACACGATTGAAACTTTTAAGTACCTCAACGGAAACAACAAAGTCCAAGAGGGTAGCATATTTCAGAAAAAGAGATGTGCAAGAACAAGGGGACACAATATGAAGATAGAGGGGGATGGCTCAGGGGTAATGTGAGGAAGTATTTTTTCACAGAGAGGGTGGTGGACGCATGGAACAGCCTTCCTGAGGAGGTTGTGGGGTCTAAAACTGTGGGAGAATTCAAGAATGCATGGCACAGACATAAGGCAAATTTTGTAGGGGGTAGGAAGAAATAGGCTGTTGGTTAAATAGGATCTGCAGCTTATCCAGTAGGTAAGAAAATGGGCAGACTAGGGGGGCCAAGCGGTCCTCATCTGCCATCAAAGTCTATGTTTCTGTGTGTTCATCCCAGTCAGATTTCAGTTTTCAGAGTCATATTTATTGCTTAACAAAATTAAAATGTGTCATTACAATACAGAAAAAATTCTTTACTACTATTTAATACAGCTCACACATTGGTTAGACCATACATTATATAAATATAAATATTTATTCTATATTTCATCAATTTAAAAATCAGTCTTGAATCTGATAGCAGGAGACATATATTAAAACTCATTAAGTATTTATAATATGTTTTTGCTTTCTTTCAAATATCCTGGATAATCTAGCAATTTTCTCTAACCAAGCAACATTTTTTGTTTTCATCAAACAATTATGCTGATAACTCAGTCCCATGTCTAGCTCTTTCAGTGCATCTAATAAAATCCTTTCTCTTTCAAGTCTATACAGTGGGCATAAAATAAGGAAAAATGATAAGGAGTGTCATCACCAAGTCCACAAGCACATAATTTTGTTTTTGAGGTTTTGTAAAATGTCTTAAGAGTTTGACTATTTATATACCCAAACCTTAGTTTGGTAATTGCTTTTCTATCTTGGGATTTTGTGATTCAAAAAGATAATGTTCTAATCCCACTGACCTCTTCTTATTTTCCCCCCAACCAGTTACTAAGTTTACAGTTCCTTACCAAGTTCATCTCCTGGTTAAAATGTATATCTCTAATTCTATTTTTAACTTGTTCCTTCAGAATCATTAAAGGAGTCCTCGAAGACTCAATGATACACTCCAGTAGACCATATGGCTTAATCAGTTTCTCCAAAATGTACATACTAGGGCACGAGAAACCTTTTAAATTATAGGTCAGTGATTCTTCCAAACTTTTCCTTGCTAAACTCTTATTTTTAATATACACCTTTAGCCAATAAATGCATTGTCTCTGTTCTACACACTGTATTATACTGGGTTGTCCTTATTCCAATCTAACTAGACTTGAAGATGTGGCATCTGGTAGCCCCAGTAATCTTTTATAAATGTTATTCATACTGGCCTCCAAGCTATTTACTTTAATAGATCCCCAGATTCCCACTCCATAAAACAGCTATGACTTAATCTTTGCATTTATTGCATTTAGGTTCCCTTTAACTGATTGCCCACCATAGTCATATGAAAATCACTCTACCACAGGATAAAACTTCTTTATTTTTCCTTTCACATAATTTATGTGTTCCTGCCCTTTCAAATTTAAACTAAAAACTATTCCTAAATAACAAAATGTATTTACTAATTCAATGTTTTGGTTGTTACACTTAAGAACACATATTTCCCCCGTCTAAATGGGTGTTTATTAAAAATCAAATATTTAGTTTTTTCTATATTATTTTCCATGGCTGTTTTCTTACATCCTTCTGAAAATTTCTGAATGCTTCTTTTAATCCCCAAAAAGCTCAAAGAAATCAATACCACATCTTCTGCATAAGCAAGGTATATGCATGGTCTGGAGCCCATCTTGGGCATGTGCAGCTCGGGATCATACAACTCACCCAATATTTTATTAAAGGATAAGTTAAACAATATAGGGGAGAGAACATCCTTGCCTTAAACCACATTCAAAGTGAATTTGTTGGTAGTATCTCCCTCTTTATTATATCTTACTATAGTAGCATTGTCATCATATAATAGCTTTAATATATTAAGCGTTTTCAGTTCCATACCATAATCATCCAAAACTTCCGAAAGTTTAGATCATGTCACCTTATCAAACGTGGCTTTTAAGTCTATAAAGACACAAAAAGGTTTTTGTTTTTTAATGTGTTTATATTTATAGATTATATGCACTAGTGTAAATCACTGATCCATAGTGGAGTGATTTGGCATTAAGTCTGCCTGTGTTTCATCTATTAATGCATTTTTATTTATCTAATCCATAATTCTTGTGAGTAACAATGTAGTAAAAATGTTCTGACTTGAATCTAAGATATTTATTGGTCTGTAATTACATGGTTTAGTTATGTCTCCCGTCTTATAAGTTGGCACAACTATATTGACTTTCCAGGTTTGAGATATTACTCTCTTCATTAGTATATAATTACAAAGTAGTTTTAAAGTAGTAGACCAAACTTCTGGGCCATCCTTAATTATTTATTTATTTTTTTTAAAATTGGTGACCAGGAAAGGCACACTGAACCAAGGCTCGTTTCCAGGTGCAACCTGGGTACAAAGAGTACATTGTAGTAGGCAGATAAAGTACAAGCAATTACACGTTTCAGATGAGTAGTACGGTGTAAAGACAATATATAGTAGTAGGCAGTAAAGTAAACAATTTTTAGGTGGAACAGCCGATGGAAGAAACTTTGTGTCATTACTTTTCTAAATAGATTGCATAATACAGTATATTTATGAATGTGTAATTATAGACATATTTACAGTAATGGTTTTTCAGAGTGTGCTAGACTAGCACCGAGAAAGTATGGGTTTGGGGCTGGCATGTGCAGTAATGGTTTACCTAGGAGTGGCCACTGAGGGTAATACTAGCCCCAAGTTAAAACAGGGTCAGATGAGCAGCTTGGGCATGGAGTGGGAGGGAGGAGCCTGAGTAGTTGTTTAAAGGCTGATAGGGAGGATTTATTATACCCTGAGGCACCCCATTGGGGCCTGGTGTTTTTGTCTTTCTAAATTTTGAATATTTTGTTCTATTTCTCTTTCTGAGAAAGAGAAGTGATCATTAGAAACCCAGACAATATTATCTTCATGTACATCCTGATTAAAAAAAACAAATTCTTATAATAATCCTCCCAAGATTTTGAGTCAATATAGTTTTCCACTTTTTCCATATGTTTTTCCCATCCAAATGTGACCATGTTCTAGAATTTCTTACCATTCCTTTACCTTACTGTGTTTGCAAATTCTATCCAGATTTTATTTTGGAATTTATTTTTTTTTTATTTCATCATCTTTTTATATTCCTTCCTCATCTTATTAAGACTTTTCTTCTTCTCTTTAGTTGGTTCTTTTTGCAAACTTTTCACTAGTTTTTTAATCCTATATTTATGTTCTTTACATTCACTGTCATACCATCTACTACCGCTTCTTGGTTTGTGTAAAGTCACCTTAAGTAAGATCTTGGCTATTTTGTTCATTATTTCCTGAAAAATCGCCACATAATTATCTTCTTTATTTAAATTTAGAAGATCTTATCTTACACCCATGTCATGTAATAATTTAACTGATGAATAATTTTTAAATCCCATTTGATCCCTTTTTTATTTTAATTATTTGTAGCTTGCTATTATGTTTGTGTGCATTATTCATGCCCAAATTTATATATACCTCAAGAGGGCAGTGTTCATGCTCAGTTCTACACCCCACTCCAAGATCTAATACTTGATGTATTATAGTTATACTATACCAGCATTGGTCATTAATAAATGATCTTCTGGGTCCAATATAGGTATAAGCTCCCTTTAGATCACCTAAGGATCTTCCATTAATCAATACCATTAAATGGTTATCCTTTTCCCCTATAAGTTGTTTCCCTCTTTCACAGCATTTCACATCCATAGCTATCCTTTCCATCCTTAATTGCACATTTTCCCAAGCTACAAATGCCCACAAGATTTCATCGGTGGGCTCCAGGCCAAGACCCACCCTTTCGTTCATGTCCCCCATTAACACTATGACACATTCAGGTTCCCTTATATTATATTGCCCAATTATATAACTTAATTTCCCCTACATCTTCTAAACCTGCATAGTTTGATCCTTTTTGGGGAAAATATGCATTAATAATGTACAATATCTGATCTTTTGTATTCAATTGAACTACTAAAATATGTTCTGAGTCAGTATCTGTTTCTGTATACTTTGTATCATCTAATATCTTACACCATGTTATTAACCCTCCAGATAATCTTCCATACTTCTTGTTACTTCTAGCAGCCTTGTGAAACACCATATATCCATTCAGGAAAACAGATTCTTTAACCCAGGTATCCTGTAGTGTAATATAGTTAAATTTCAAAATATAATACATAAAGGATCTGCTAATTTTTCTTGTAATCCGGTAACGTTCCATGATAACATATTATATTTGAATTCCTGCTTAAATGGCTCATTGATTACATCCTCCTTGTTTTGTCAGTCCTTACTTAATTCTTGCAGTATTTGGTATCTGTTTGCTGTTTTAACCAGTCTTAACCAATCATTACTATATATCTTTTCCTGGGCAGTGCAAGTTTCCAGATCTTAACAAACCATATATATGTCAGAATCATCCAATTTCCCTGAATTTGCTAGAATATTTAAGTAGTCCTGCTCATTTATTGACCATATTGTCAACTGTCTATCTTTTTCCCATCTCTTAATTTTAGGAATTCTTTTGCTTAATTCTTTATTTTTCAAGAGATTCTGCAGCAAATCCACCATTTTAGATCTGAACTTTTTCTTTGATTCATTCAAAAATCCACAGATCCATATATAGATATCATATGCTTTTGACATCATTTCTCTTATTGTCCACATCTTTAGAGTATTCTGGGAATAAGGTTTTGATGTTTATAATGCTTTCTATCCCAAAACCTAATAGCTTTAAACAGTGGTTTTGGTTTTCAATTGCCTTTAAAATGTAATATTGATCAGAGACCAAAAGCACTAAGTCTAGGCTTTCTATTGGTCTACTAACACTCAGTCTCTCTAATAAGTTATCATTCTTTCTGTTTTTATTTAATATAGATCCCAGAAATTGTTTCAGGTCGTTATTCAAAATTGCTTGTTTCATTTGGTATTTTTCTAACATTATACCTCATCTGTGTCTAGCATCCTTTTTAAAAATGCTCTGTTATCTTTTTTCTGTCTTTTTCCCTTAATATTTCAATATCTTGAAATCCAGTATTATTTCTATTGACCATAACTGAAGCCTCACTTGCTTCATTCCCCACTTCCTCCACTTTGTTTTTCTTTGTTACTTCTGATTTATAATTCTTATTCCACTCGTTTACACTCTTACTACCTCCTTTCTTTTTCCTATCAACATTTCCCTTCTGTTTTTTATCTGTCCCTTGACTTAACTTTTGCAACTAATTATTATTTGATGATCTAACTTTTTTTGTTTTCACCATTATACCATTGTTCTTCTCTTTCTTTTTGAGTGGTTTGTTAGACTTACTTCTAAGTTATTTCCCTTTTAGGTTTTCCACCCTATTCTGTATTAATAACGTCTTATCACTTTCCCTCTCCATACACTCTTTTACATTCCCTTCCCCATTCTCTTCCTCTAAATCTACCAGAGATGTAACATTATATTCAGCTTTTTTCTTCCTTAACTCAAATCCTTTTTCTTTAACAATCTCCCCCCAGAATTATTTATTTCTATACTTGTATATGTGCTAGTAGAGTTAAGAGTGTTATAGGTACCTTTACGTTCCTTTTGTAAAGGATGGTAGTTTTCATTGCTATTTTGTCTTTTACTTCTTCTTTGTTTTTGTTCAACTCCCTTTTCCCAGAGTTCTGGGTGTTTACACTTCATCTCCACTATCACACTATCCTGATCATTAACGTTTTCAGGTAGCATTACCAATTCTGACTCCAACTCAGACATGCTCTTTGTTACATCCATTCCCTTGTTGTCTTTATTTGTTGTCTTTAAAGTTGAAGGAGTATGAAAGTAAGATCTCCACCTTCTACTCACCTCCAACCCTTACTTGTTTGGTATGTATACATTCTCCAAATCCCTTTTCTGCGCTCTCATTATTAACTCTTTCAGAGTAATTTTATTATCTATACAAATCCCTTTTATAAATAAAAAGTCTTGTTTAAATGACAAAATCTTCTCATAAATCATGCCATTATCCAATAATGGATCTCTAAGTATATTAATGCATTCCCTAGTTAATGTATCCAAAGGTGGAGTCACTAGATTACAAGAGCTCATTAATTGAGTACTTTCACCACTATTATTTTCCCATATTGTATTATTATATACAATACTGTTGTTAAAATTGTGGTGTTCCCCTACTTCCCTTTCTTCACTTGCTTCAACTTGATGCTCAGACAAGTTACACAAACTATTTTTCCCTTGTCTTAATTCTCTCATTTCCTTAATTTTCAATTCTAGTCTGTTATTGGTCTCTATTGTTTCTTTAATACTCTCAACCATTCTGGACACCTCCTTGTTTACTTTTTCTATTAATTCATTATTCTGTAACTCAAAAATATATTTCTCCCTACCAGTTCTTTCCAATGCTGAAACTGATGTGCTGTAATTAGGCTGTTCTTTCGATTCATCATGTGCAGGTGTTCTAGTACTCTCCTTAAGATCATCATTCTTTCTTTTCCCTAATACCTCCCAAATAAGTGGTTGAACCAAATGTGATGTACCATGCCTCCCTTTTTTTAATTATTAATCATATCATCAGCACATTTAGTTTCAGTAATGGCTTTCATTATCTCACTTTCTGAATTATGTTCATCAAACTCATTATTGTCATCGCTATTCTACATTTATGACAATCTCATCTCATTTTCTTCCTCCCTTTTTACCCTTCCTTTTCTATTATTTGCTTTCTTGCTTTTCCTCAAATCACTTGAAATATTATTCTTGCTTCTTCTTGTTTCCACCGGCATTTTGATGAAATTCTGTTAGCTTGTGATCACAAATAATTAGCAAGAAGGGCAGTGAAATACACAATACTTCAAAAGGTGATATATTTGTGTAGACTATCCAAAGACACTCAGGTAATCTGGAGTAATGCAGCCCCCATCTGTTGATTTTCCACACTTACACCTGATGTCTCCACTAGAACTAATTCTATGTGTAAAGGGGGAGTAATCTAAAACAATTAAGCCTCCTGTCTGTTAATTACCTACACTTCCTCCTTCTATGGCCACTTAATTAAGGGAGTTATAAACCAAGTACATCAGTATGCCAGGATACCAGAGCTAGAAGATGTGTGAAATCACTCCTTTAACACTTCACAAAATACACCTTGTGCTTAAACAAGTTCTAAGTTATGCACTGGAGTTATGCTTATCTTCAGTCTCTTCTTCAGTTATTGTCAATTAGCCCCAGAAAGTCCTCAGATAGGCTTTAGGACACTATTTCACCTCCAACTCCAGCTTCTCCAATAAAAGCAGTTGTCCTCTCTCTGAGGTAAATTGAGACTTTAAGTATTCACTCAATCCAAATCTCTTGGTCCAAGTCTCTCTTTAATAGATACCGATTCCAATTCCAATTCCACACCTCTCCACACTTCTCCTTTCTTAATCTCCTTGCAGTAATCATAAACAGGGTGGTAGACACTAAAGGTACAATATATAACACAAGACTAAACAGGGTCCCATATATATGGACTTCAATCAAAAAGCAGACCAATAAATCAGTTTATTCATAATAAATGCAAAATGTTATATAATAGCGAATCACTATAATGCTGGTAATTATATTAGCTACAGTATATTAAAAACAACACAGCATATAAGATACATAATTACAATTAATTGCAATTAATTCAATCACTCAGTATAACATTTCAGTAAGGTAATCAATAATTTGTTCATAGTACTTACTTCTATTGTAGTAGATTTAGGTATTTCTGGGCACAGATTCAACAACGCTCAAACTCGTTGTGTATGTGCAGTTGCTTAAATTGATTTAAATATTTTCACCAGCCATATCTCAGCAGTATCTCAGCAGTAAAAAAGAAGCAATAACTGCCACAGTGAGATTACCAATGAGCATCAGTAGGCAAAAAAATGCCTTTAAATGAATAAACAACAGTGAATTAAAGCACAAGTTCACCCAAAACACTTAATAAAATAAAAACAGTAAAAAGCTTAGGATCCAGCACAAGGGAAAACTATTCAAGAGCACAGCACTGCAAAAAGCAATTCCAAGAGACCACACGTTCTCCAGTGTCTTTCAAGCTCTGTTTCTCCCTCCTTTCTGCAGGTTGAGCTGAACGAGCCTAGCCATAGCTTGCACATGAGCCTTTTAATCACCTGACCCAAAACAGCCAATCCGCCAGGCTCTAATCCATAACCCAGAAGCAGGTAAATTGTCCCTTCAGTTTACAATTTTATTATTTAAAACAGAATAAAACAAAATAAACTAACATTTTTTTCATTGAATTTGGGCCTGCATTTCTATGTTAAATCATACTGAAACATTACAGGGGTGCCTCGCAATTCCTTTTTCACATATCACAGTATTCACTCCCTGTAACACTTTCTCTAATAAAAACCCCAAAACCAGAACCAGTATCTTAGAATAAGGTTGCAGAAGAGTTACGAAAGAGTTGTAAAAGGCAAAAAAATGATAAAGAGATAGTGAAGAGAGGCTTTACACCAAAATATCTCTAAAACTGAGATAAAAGGCTATAGTATACAAAGTAAACAGACCAATAGGCCGCTGTGGGCTTTATTGAATCTGCCCCTCCCCTGAGAGGGCGGCTTCTGCCACTGTTCAAACTCCACTCTACTCAGGAGTTGTCCAGAGGTCTGACCTTCTACAGATATTATAATAAAGCACTTCCTCTTCACTTTTCAATGTGTGGGTGCCAAAGATAGCAGGAAAGTTGACAAATTCTAACTTCTTTGTAGAGACAACCAGTGGCATACCTGTCCAAAGAAAAATCAGAGTGTTTTGTCAATCTTGCTGCTACTCTCAGCTCTGAGGTCCAGTGACTGCAACCACACAGCTCTCTCCACCTCAGCTTGTCAAACTTTTGGCACAGGGCCCTTATGGATTGATTTTGACATTCTCATCCACTCAGGAGTTGAAGCAGGCCTTCTAGATAGAGCATGGGTGTCAATGTGATTGAGTCCCGGATGGTATTCCACTGAATAATCATATATTGAGAGACCTGACAACCACCTGTGCCTGGTTGCATCTAACTTGGCTGAGGTTTGGATAAACATGAGGGGGTTATTGTCTGTTTTTACCAGGATTTTGGTGCCTTATAAATATTCATAAAACTGGTCTACTATTGTCCATTTCAAAGCTAGGAATTCAAGTTTGTCCAAGGAATAGTTTTTCTCAGATGGGACCAAGCTCCTACTTGAAAATTCCACTGGGTATAATCCTTCCTCATATTCTTGATAAAACTTAGCTCCAAGTCCCCTCAGGCTGGCATCTGTGTGTAGTACATATGATATAGTTAGATCTGCATAAGTGAGTATTGGAGCATGTGTAAGCTGGTGAATGACGTTGTAGAATGCTGTGTCACAATCAGGGGTCCACCTGGCTCTGTATGGTTCATTAGGCTTGAAGTAGACTTTGTCATCTTCCTTCATAGCACCCCTTTTGTACTTTTGAATGGTAGAGGAATACCCTTGGGTCAGATTCAAAAGTTACCTTTATATAATCTTTAACAAAGTGCCAAAAATACACGCAGAAACCTAGGAATCTTTGAAGTTCTTTATGGTTGTTAGGCATTGGCCAGGTAGTTAAGGCTTCTGCTTTGCTCAGATCTGTCTGATTGCCTTCAGAAGATACAATGTGGCCCAAGTACTTTACAGATTGTTGAAAAAATTGCCACTTGTCAATGGATAGTTTTAATCCATATTCTTCTAATCGGTCCAAGACCTCAAACAGGCGAGCCTCATGCTCCTCCAGTGTTTTGCCAAACACAATGATATTGTCCAAACAAACTAGGCATTCAAGGAGGTTCATATCTCCTACTGCTCACTCCATTAATCTCTAGAATGTTGCTGCCACTTCAGATATTCCTTGGGACATGTGCAGGAACTCAAAAACCCAAGGGGCAAATAAAGGCAGTTTTTTCTCAATGTTCTGGTGCCATCTGGATTTGTTATTACCCACTACTGAGATCTAAGATGGAAAACCACTGGCTTCCATTAAGACAATCAAGGGCAGCCTGGATGTGAGGCATCATATACTGATCCAGCATGGTCCTTCTGTTAAGTGTTCTATAATCCATGCACATTCTTACAGAGCCATTTTTTGAACCACCACAGTGGGGGATGCATAAGGCTCTGAAATTCCTGGATGATTCCAGCTGCTAACATCTCTTGGAGGTGGCGTTGAACATCATTATTGTCTGCAGGTCCCAATCTGCATGACCTTTCTCAAAATGGCCTCTCATCATGGAGCCTGATATTGTGATCCCCTCCTGTGACTCATCCAATGTCCCATTCCTTTAATGAGAATACTTTACTTCGCTGTGCTAGCTTACAGCTGAATTTATCTTTCCACTCCTTGGGAATGGGATATTCTCCAAAATCAAACATGTCTGGAGTTACAGTGGTAGTTATCTAAAAGCCTCCTACCTCAAGGTGCCACTGAGGTACAACTGAGGCAATTTGCATTGACTGTAATGTGATTCTGCCTCATTCTGCCTCAGTATACTCAGGTATACCTCAGTACTGAGAAATTTTTCTATGACTACAACTTGTATTTCACCATCCTCCTCTGTACTGCACTTGCTTGGTAACACAGCAGTATCTGCACAATATACCTTAGCCAGGGCACAGCCCTGAGTGACTTCAATGTCTCTGTCAGTTACATTGCAAAATTGCATTATTCGTCTCTTAGTGTAGGCATGGACTCTGACAGGTAGCACACTGGGTTTAACTAGGAGTCCATCAGGCATCTTTCACTCCTCTGGGGCGTCTAGTATAAGAATCTTGTTTGTTACATCCTTCTGCATATGCACTTCACTGCTGACACTGCACTGCACATTGGGTGGCAAGACAAGAGGTGCTGGATCATTTTTCCAAATGATTCCAACTGATTCATCCTTGTCAGCCTCTCTGGCCTGCATTTGCATCTCATATGCATTTTGCACAATTGCATGAATGTGTAAAGCTTGTTCAGTCTTCTGGGCTTGCCTCTCTTGACACATCTGGGCTAATTGGCCAAACATGTATGCATTATTGCTGATAAATAAAGGGATCCCATCATGTCAGCCAGTTCATGGGCAGACCAAGACTAGGGTCTCCACAGGCTCATCCACACCAGCCACGGTGGAAGGAAAAGATAGCCATACTCATAAGAAACCAAGGTAAGGGTAGGATTTATCACTCAAACCCCATACGTGCAGTCCATCTAGGGGCTGTAGAGAGCAGTCAGGCAAGTGATGGTCATACCAATCTTTAAATATTATAGTGAGGTGAGATCCTCTGTCTAGTATGGCTCAGGTCGGGATACCATCAATGTACACAGTGGTCTCCATAGAAAGGCCTACCATCTTTGACCAGTCTGGAGTTGGCAGGTCTCTGTACAGTGGCCTTAGATGAAAAAGTCTTGTGGGATGGTCCATACTGTGGCTTTATATTACTTAACCGAACCTGGTTAAGCAGTTTGGCAGTCACTCTGTGCAGATCCTTGGGAGCATAGCAAGTTTTTTAGTGTGCCCATCTTCTCCACACCAGTAACAGAATACTTGAATTCTGGGCTCAGAAGGCTGAGCAGGGTCTGCCCTGGGTTTGTGGCTGCCAGAGGGTGCAGGATGGTACTCCTCTTTAGGTCTAGACTCAAATTCAGTTCCATCATACTTTCTCCAAGGCACTGATTGATGGGATGAGTGAATGAGATCTCTTACCATAGCTTACAACTCTCACATCTCTTCTGTTACATCACTGCCTGATCTGTTTTCAGTAACTTGGGCACTGGCCCCTTTTACAGCAGGTTGAGCCTCATGGGTGGCCTCAGCATTGGAAGAGCAGGTGATGTGGTTTTCCACTATTTCTATAGTATTCTGGGTGCTAACTCATTGCTCTTTCAGTTCTTTTCACACGTCACTAATTTGTTGAGAATCAAGGGCGGTATCTCTTTCATTAGGTTTCTCAACTGCAGAACCAATTCTGGCAAAGCCAGCATATGGATCCCAACAATTATCTTCAGTCTCTGCTTCTCAGATTTCTTTCATTAACCAGCAATATGCAAAGGGATGTCTTTACGATCCTGAAATTTCAACTTTAGCATGAGCACGCTAGAGTAGCGAGCAGACTTGATAATATGTTCTAGCCTTACTCAGTTCAGTTCACTAGCTGGCATACCACCCTTGTGGTGTGCTCTCCGAAGGGCTCTCTCTAGTCCGGTCACATATGCAAACAAGCATTCATTTTTACATTGCTTGGTGGATTTGAACTTCCACATCAAATCCTCCCTTGACTCAGTACTACCAAACACTCCCTCTAATGCAGACAGATATTCATTGACACAGGCATCCTGGTTTGTGGACCTCAGAAATCAGATTGCTTCAAGTGCAGGGCCCCTTAAACTCTCCATAAGCCTTTTTCATTTTTCAGCCTCTGAGCATTGAAACACTTGCACTAACAGGGATGCATAGTCCATCCAGGTCTCTAAGTCATCTTCCCCCATAGGGGGAGTCCAAGTTCATGGAGGGCATTACCATAGGAAACACTTCCTGTGGGGATGGTATAGGCAAAGGCGTGGTAGCCAGGGAAGAGTTCTCAGGAGTGGTCCCCCCAGGACTGTCTAATGCCCATTTTAAATCTTCAAAGATCTGCCCCTCGGTTGCTAACAACTTCCCCAGCTTCTGTTTCAAGCCCTCCACTTTGGGTGACACCCAAGGGGAGGGTGCTCCACTATAGAAAAACCAAAAAACTCGTACTACAAAGCCAGGGGAGTAATACCCCAGTGAAAGAGGCAATAAATGCCACAAGTCAAATTGCAATGAAATTAATTTCTTTTTATTTTCTTCAATCCAAGTCACTCATGACACATACAAATGTTCTGCTAGACAGGTGCCCCAGTGCTTCATCAATTAAGGTTTCATCAGTGGGTAAGCACCTTTAGGATTGCTGCCTTTTTATACGCATTCAGATAACTCTTCATTACATGACTATTACTAGACAATTACATTCCAGCATTTTATATTTATGTATTCTTATCACAATTATGTGCTATTTTAAATAAAAAATATATTTATAACAACAGAAGATGATTACTAATACTATGAATACAGATTCATGCAATTTATAACAAAACTTGTGCAACGTCCAATCAGAATGCAGGATTCCAGAAACATCTTATAATGTATTTTATCTGCAAATGTGTTGCATTCTATACGTTTACATAAGTTCATTAATATAAGTTAGCATACTAATAGTTATTCAGTGCCTTCAGAAAGTATTCACCCCCCTTGGATTTTGTCACATTTTGTGATGTTGCAAACTCAAATTAAAATACATTTATATGGGATTTTTTGTCAAGTATCTACACAAATTACTTGATAATGCCAAAGTGGAATGAAACTTCTGGAATTTTTTGTACACGTAATTTAAAATAAAAACCTGAAATGTCTTGATTTGATAAGTATTCACCCCCTTTGCTATGACACTCCAAATTGAGCTCAAGTGCATCCAATTTCCTTGTGAGATCACTCTAAAACTTGAATGGAGTCCACCTGTGGTCAGTTCAAATGGTTGACATGATTTCAGTAGAAATACACCTGTCTATATAAGGTCCCACTGTTGACAGAGCATGTCAGAGCAGAAACTCTACCACGAAGACCAAGGAGCTGTCTGTAGAACTCCGTGATAGAATTGTTCGGAGGCATAGATCTGGGAAGGGGTATAAAAACATTTCTAGGGTGTTGAAAGTTCTCAGGAGCACAGTCAAGTCCATCATTGGGAAATGGAAAGATTACGGAACCACCCAGACTCTTCTTAGAGCAGGCCGTCCTCCCAAACTGAGTAACCGGACAAGAAGAACCTTGGTCAAGGAAGTGACTAATAACCCAATGACCATCCTGACAGAACTACAGAGTTCCATGCCTGAGATGGGAGAAGCTGTCCAGAGGACAACAATCTCTGCAGCACTTCACAGATGTAGCCTCTATGGGAGAGTGGCTAGACGGAAGCCACTCCTGAGAAAAGGCCACATAATAGCATGCCTGGAGTTTGCAAGAAGGCACATGGCAAACTCTGAGACCATGTGGCAAAAGATTCTCTGCTCTAATGAAACAAAAATTGAACTCTTTGGCCTGAATGCAAAGCGCTATGCCTGGTGCAAACCGAACACAGCTCATCACCCATGTAACACCATCCCTACCATGAAGCATGGTGGTGGCAGCATCATGTTGTGGGGATGCTTTTCAGCGGCAGGGACTGGGGCACTTGTCAGGATAGAGGGAACAATGAATGGAGCCAAATACAGGCACATACTTGAGGAGAACCTGCATCAGTCTGCAATAGACCTTGGACTGGGGCGAAGATTTATGTTCCAACAGGACAACGACCCCAAGCATACAGCCAAAGCAACACTGGAGTGGCTTCAGAACAAGAAGGTGAATGTCCTTGAGTAGCCCAGCCAAAGCCCAGACATGAATCCCATTGAGAATCTGTGGAAAGACTTAAAGATTGTGGTTCACCAACGCTCCCCATCCAACTTGACAGTGCTTGAGCAAATCTGCAAGGAAGAATGTGCAAAAATCCCCAAATCCAGATGTGCAAAGCTGATACAGACATACCCAAGAAGACTCAAAGCTGTAATTGCTGCCAAAGGCGCTTCTACAAAATATTGACTCAGTGGGGTGAATACTTAAGTAAACAAGATATTTCAGTTTTTAATGTTTCATAAATTTTTGTTACACAATAAAATATGTTTGTCCCTTTAAATTGTTGAGTATGCTGTGTGAATCAAGGGGGAAAATACTCATTTTAATGCATTAAAAATTCTGGTAGTAACACAACAAAATGTGACAAAATCCAAGGGGGGTGAATACTTTCTGAAGGCACTGTAACTGTTATCAAAATAACAACAAAAAATTATTTTATTCAAAAACTGTTGAGCAACCAATCAGATTGCAGAAATCCTGAAGACTCTCAATACACTTATTCTGACATTAGTTATGGGTAAATTGATATTTCAATTGGCAGATAAAAATGACATTTATAAAAATAAAGTAAAATTAAACCATTTTTTTCCAAGTAACAATAATGAGGTCATGTATAGACTTCAAAAAAGCTTTTTCAAAACCATCATTTTTGGTTTTACCATCTCTTCATTCATTAATAGCATATATGACCCCAAAATTGGGATGAATCTCAGTATAACTGTTAATGGAGCCAAGTGACTGTCCACATCAAAAAGTCAGAAACTTAAATTCTCAAAAAATAATAAATCCCACCCCCCAAAAAAAATGGCAACAATGCCATATGGGATAAAGAGGATGTGATTTAATTACAATTCATGGAAACAGGAGCTGGTAGCACAAATTCCAGCTGTCTTCATTACAGCCTGGTCTCTTGTGGTTAGCAGAAAATCCTGTGCTCTCATAGATCCAACACAGCAAAAATATGTATCACAAATTCATAAATAGCTCAGGACTGATTAGAAACTTTTATGAGATAGAAGATTCTGATTATTTACTTTATGAAATTTCTTCAAAAGTCCCTCATAATATTATAACATCGAAAACTCGTGAGTCAAAAAACAGTATCAAACACTTTAAGTCACTAATTTATTTGCAGAAGTTGGGGAAGGGTGGGGGGAGGCAGGGGGTGGGTTGGGAAGAGGGGGGAAAAGTGTGTTGGTGGGATGAAGGAACAAAAAAAGCACCAGATATCTCAGGAGTTTTTTGTTTTCTCCAAAATAAAATTTGCTATCTTCAAAAAGGGTCTGGGATCCCATTCTTGGTTCATTCCTTCAAGGGATAAGGCTCTTTACTCATAAATCCTAAATGTTTTCCTTTGTGCTAGTCTGTTAAGTCTATCACCCCCTCTTCTACCAATCTGAACTTATTCAATCCCAGAAAATTTTAGTTCTCTGAGGTCACCATTGTGACATTCCCAAAAATGTGCAGCTACGGGACTATCTAGGTTATAATTTTTGATATCCTGGACATGTTCTTGTATTTGCACCTTGAGCTGTCTTGTGGTTCTCTCTATATATAATTTGTTACAATCACACCCTAAAGCATAGATGATGAAAGTGGTCACACATGATATAAACTGTCTAATGGAAACTATCCTTGTATTAGCTGACGCTTCAAATGTTGTATCTTGTCTGCAATAAGTGCACACATTACAGTTTCCACACCTGTGTGATCCTAGTGGTCTCAGAGGCAGCCAAGTGCTGCTGCTCATTTGTCTGGAAAACTGGCTATGCACCAACATCTTCCCAAGGTTTTTGCCTCTACTGAAAGAAACCTTGGTTTGGCACCAATAAGATGCTCCACTATGCATGGTAATGACTCTCTAACCCACCTGGGATTCCTCAGGGATACATACCAGGAGCACTCTTTCCACATTAAATTGGGCATTGCTCTCTGTTAACGACAATATGGTTTGTGCAAATAAATCATCATTCCACCCATGTACAGTATCAGGGCCCAAACCCTCAACTTTGTTTACTGTCTCTGCTATATCAGCTTTAGAAGTGCCTGTGGGATATCCAGTAACATTATAGCATGGTGAGGACAGGGCCGGATTAAGGTATAGGCAACATAGACACAGGCCTAAAGTCCCTGCCAGCCAGGGGGCCCCCAGCAATCCCCAATATACATTTTTTACATATCCTTTTCTTTCTGCCTGAGCTGAATTTTTTATTTTTTGTAAAGGACTCAGTCACAGAGTAATCTGAATGAGGCAGGAGCTGAACTGTAACATGCCTCTCACCTCCCTGATTAGGTGTTAAAAGCAGCTGATAGCTTCAGTGGGCCCCAGTCTGGCTAACCTTTAAGGCATGAATAGACCAATTTCCTTTGCTTTGTCCCCACCCCCATTTGGAATCCTCACTTAGAATTAAGTCTCACTCTTAAATATAAATGATTAACTGTGCAATTCAATGTGATGCTTTATATTTCATCTCACTCTTAAAATTAAGAAATCAACAATGTTTCAATGATACTCTTAAAAATTGTACTCTTTTTTTAATTCCCTCATCTCACTCATTTTGAGGTTCTGACCTTGATATAGCTCCATTTTCAGGATGAACAAATGAACATATTTTCAGATTCCCATCAGTAAATCTTGCCATTTATTGATCTGGCTTACTTATCAACAACATAAATATTTGATTCGGGGAGTGATTTTTTCCAACAATCACTTGCTTTGCAATAACAGAACCAGAAGAAAATTGTTTGATACCTTTTATTAGACCAACATAACATCTATGTCGGTCTAATAAAAGGTACAGTATCAAACCATTTGCTTCTGGATCTGTTCTTACAAGGGCCAGTATGGCAACTAAACTAATTCTGTATGTCACTTTGCAATATAATCCCTCAAGTTCATGATTCCTCTAGTAAACCATCAGTTTAACTCCTACACCACCCAGGACCTAGCCTTTTTTAGAGGTAGGCCACATTAATCACCTGTTTTCTGCACTTAACTGCTGTAAAGTACTGCTATTGCTATGCTGTGTTTTCAGAACTGTAATCTGACCTTGTGGACATGTTTATGTAAACTGTTATTATGATTGTGAAATATAATCGCCTTGGTTGTACCTGAAAATAGGCACACTGCTGTCTAACATACTTACCTGGTTACTAAAAACCAAATAAATAAATACCCTACAAAACAAAACTTCTATGTCCAGGTTCACACTACCTGACAGGACAAGATGATAACACTCAGACTACGAGCTCACACATGTGTGCTGTGAGGGTTATTAGGAGAAGTGAAAATCATGATATTTCACACCACAAAAATATTTTTTTTTGCCTGGTCAAATGAGCAATTATTTTCTCTAAATGGTCAAAACTCAGACTACTGTTATTTTTCCATACTGATATTAATTTTGAAACATTATTGATTATTTCTGTTCTATGCCACTTTTTAGGGACAGTAAGATATATTTTTTTCAAGTTTCAGACCCAATATGCAATGACCATGAGGTACAGCCATGGCAAAGGGGCGCAGTGGTGATGAAGGGGCTTATAAAATGGGCAGGAACAATCCTGTGTCCTGATTGTCTGTTAGCCATGAATTAGACGTGTCTAATGCATGGTTAACAACAAGTACTAATAACTAGGACATAAGAAATGCAAGAAATCCAGTAGTCCAGATTAAAAAAAAAACAGACACAATTTTTTTCTCCCAATTAGCGAGACTGTCATGGCTAACATACTGGTTACATGATTCCCTGTCTGCCAGAACTCTGTACTCACAACAAACAAAATAAAGCCAAAATCCTGTATTGTAAGAAATAATTTGCATGTTGTTTCAGTATTTCTTTTTGGCCCCAGTCTGCCACTCACTCCTTCAGTTTCAGTCCAACCCAGCGCCTCCCTGCCAGCTGTCCTTGTGTGCTGCCCATAACAGAACTAGGCAGCTCTACTAAGATTTCTTCCCTCCACTCACACAGGCATCTGATTATGCTAGTCGGTCAAGATAGGTTCATGCAGCAGCTCGCTTGATTTTTTTTTTGTATCACTTATTGTTCCTGGATAGATGTGTCTCTGCTAATGCAATCCTGATTTTTTACTGCCTGTTCACTAGCTCATTTGTACATTTAATTATTGGACTCAGGCAATAAACCTTCAATGCTCGCATTATTTTTTTTCCTGTTCAGATATCACATCTCTGCTGATGTGCGCCTGTCTTTTCTCCCACCTGGCTCACTCACTGCCAGCATGTTTCTGTTACTGTACCTACTATGCCACACACAAAAAGAAAACTGAGCAGCACATAAAAATGTTTTGTTTTCCCTGAAGCTCTAAAGCTGCCATTTCAAGAAATCTTAGCAGCCCTTGGGGACAGCGTGACCCTGAGTCCTTCACAGACACAGTGAGTCCCACATTCATACACATCTCCCCAAAAGTGACAACACTGAATTATTATTTAAATAAATGCATAATAAAACAAGACCTTGCACAATGTACACTGCCTGCCCCCTTTCCCAGCCGTGATTGCTCATTCCTTATCCAGAACGTGACAAAGTTCAGATACTGCTGAACATGGCATGCCCTACAGAACAACAGAACAGTCCTAGGTCTTAACAGACTGAGCAGAGATACCTCAGCTAGCTGTTTTTTTTCTTTTTGTTCCTGATTGAAAAACTCCTACCAGTACTCCCAGAGGGAAGTGGAGTGTACACTTCCATCTTCAGTCTTATTTCAGTGTTATTTCAGTTCAGACTGACAAAGCACTGCTTTTCATCAGTGCACTGTTAATACACTGCACTAACTTTCTGCTACACTGTTGTACCACTGCTCAATCTTTCTTATGTTTTGATGCAGACTGTAAGAGCACTGCAAATAATTCTTAGATTTTCATGCACACTTCTTTAGCACTGTATTTTCTTCACAAATTTTTGCTGCACACTGCAGCAGTACTGGCAACACTTGATAATTTTTATCACACTCCTTTAGCACTGCATTGTCTCAGCAACACAACCTTACTGAATTTGTCACAATGGCATTACAGTGGTATAGCAATGGCAATACTGTGGTCAGCTGAAAATTCACAATAGTACTACCCAGTGGTACTCTGGTATCACGGTGGTAGGTGATATATAGATTTTCCTCTGTGCATTGGTAGTGAACTGGCAGAATGGTATCCCTATGGCATTTTTTTACCATTTTCTCTGTCTCTCACACATACACTGGTAATACAATGGTATCACGAAATTTTGAGATTTTTGTTGGCTCCCACAACTACAAATACGAGTACACTGGTAGCACAATGGTACTGCGTTATTTTGACATTTCAGTATTTGGTACCTCTCACAGCAGCCCTAGACTCATGTGGTAGCACAGTGGTACCAGTATTAATCTCATCATACTCTGTACTCTAACGCATTGTTAAGATAAATTACATTATCAACCTCATGGATAACAGCTCTCAATTCCATATTTGTATTTGTTCACTTGTCTTTATCTTACTGGTAATTGACTGTTATTGTGCACATAGACCAGAACATTCAAAGAGCATTTGAGATCACTAAATGGGTAAGTGACTTTCAAACAACACTTTGCACCCCAAAAACAGGGTAGGATCACAAAATGATATCTTGAATAGCATAATTAGTGAGTCTCTGACCAGTTGGTAAATGGCTCTAAAAGATGTTGCCTCCCTAAACCAGGTAGTATCACCTCTGCCTCCTACCACTGCCCATTTGAGCTCCCACCATCAGTAATATCACACTTCCCTTGGTGTTCGGTGGTGCTGCTGTCCATTCCATACATTGGAAACTGCCAAGAACTACCTGCCCACCCAGTCCCACTACTGGCACCATTCATGGCCCCCACCATATGTTTACGCACTCTCCCCACAGTGGCAATTGGCACAGACACTCTGCTAACCTCTGTGACCAACTGAGGACGGAACGCCAGTCTTGCTCTCATGTGCCTATTGTATAAATAGCTGTATACAGTTAGAACATGATTGTGAATTATCATCCATTTTGTGCCTGATCAAGGAGCTGAGAGGATGGTCTGTGCCAAATGTGGAAGGGTGTCAAATATATAGTAAGGCTGGGGACCAGGGGGTAGTATTTGCTGTAAGAACTAACTGGGTCATGGTGGGGACTTTGGATATACAGGGGGCAAGGACTTTCACTCAACACACCACTGGTCACTCTATCAGGCCCTGGGCTGGCTTCCCCCATCAGCCCAACAGACCTATCTCCTGGCCAGCACAGTCAATAAGGCCATCCAAAACCGAGCTACCTCTCCGCAATCCCACTTTCTTTGGCCAAAAGTGTTTGTTCTAGAGCTCTGCCTCACTGCTGGCCCCATGCTTGAGTGCCCCCTAGTCTCCACCGTATGGGTAAATGTGCATTCTCATCTTCAGCCCCTTTCCTTTGGAACAACCTGCCCACTCCACTTAGCACCACTGACTCTCCAGGACTCTTCCACTCACTCCTTGGCTCTCACCTTCTGTCCTCCACTACTTGCTTCTGCCCTCCCAACTTATTATCATGCCTCTACTTCCCTTCCCTCCTTTTCCTTCTTGGTCCATACCTACACTGCCATGATGCACTTTTTCTTTTACTCATCTCAGATCATGCCTAATTTGTATTACAACTTGGCTACTACTGTACCTGCTATTGTCATAAATGTTATTTATCCATTGTGCTGCAAGTTTATTTATATCTTCATATAAATATCCTGTATATTTTTTATTACTGTCTATTGTATGCCTTGTCCCAGCCTCCTTTGTACTTGCTTTTATTCCTGTGCCATCCTCAATGGCCCAGGTCATGCCTGAAAATGGTTCTCGGACCAGTGCACCTACTAGGTAAACAAATGAATGAATAAATAAATAAATGGGAACCACTGAACATCAGGGATAGTAACAATCTACTGTATACCTGCGGGGTGATTGTAGGATGGGGTAGGACTGGAGAACAGGTAAATTAAGAACCTAGACCTGTGGGATAATTAGGGGAGGGGGCCCAATGGAGACTGTTTCCCAGGAGGGCTCTTTGGTGGTGTAACTCCCAGGATATGTTTTGCCTGGTGCTGTAATGTGGCCTGTGCTGTAATCGGCATCAGCAACATGGCTGTCACACCAGCATGGGTGAACCCTTTCTCCACACCCTCCTGAGTGTCAACCCTATAACAGGTTTTGGTGGCATCTGCAAAAAGACATATCTTCCCATTCAGTTCTTCTGCAATTTCACTTATGAAGACACTGAAGAGGCCACTCCTAGTACTGAGCCCCACCCTGCACCATGCCTTTAACCAACTGTTGAAAGCCGTGTGGAGAGTCCTATATTCTCCCAAGATGTATATAGGCAACCTTTTGGCAAAAGCCACCATGCATGCTTGAGGACCCTCCCCCATCCCTGAAATTTCCCTGTACTACCCCTACTCTGTCCCTTGCTAGGTCATTTGTCCCCAGGTGGACAATGACATCTAGCTCCCTCTCATCTCCTGCTGCCTAATGATCCACTGTATCTGATCTAATCCCTCCAAGCTAAAGTACCTCTCAGGTATTTCACCTCCCTCTCCTTTACCCCACCCTGCTCACAAGTCTATCCCCCTCATTAAGTCCCCCACTAGCAGTTGCTTCCTACTCAGCTGGGGGCCTCTTCCTCCCTCCTTGTAACTGTGAAATGGCCCATGGACAGTGCTTTCCTTGGGGAAGGTTTCTCCAGGGGCCGAAAGGGTGGTTCAGCTGCAGGGAGAGTGGTTGGCTGGGTAGGGCCCATTTCAGATGCATGGAGAGTGGTTAGTAAACAAAGCAGCTGAACTGAAACTCTGACAAACAAACTGGCACAGGGGCAGAAAATGCAAGCCCCATAGGAAAGAGCACAGTGAGGACTACAATAGATCATTTACTGGAGAAGTCTCAGGTCAGGGAACTACAGCTGAAGAGAACATAGAGAACAGGTAGACATCAGAAAATGATGCATGGGGGCAGTAGACAGACATGGACTCATGAAGGCATGCATGGGAACTACGGTTGCCAATGATGGGGGGTGCAAAGGCCAGCTTAGGTAGGTGGACACTGACCTGTAGGTAGAGTGCACAACACACAGGGACCCCTGCATCCCTGCATGCTGGACAGCAGGGAAGTGTACCATGGAGCATAGCCCCACTGCAGCACAGTAGCTGATGGGGGCCCAGGACACTGTGGACACAGAACTTGAATGTGACCTTGGTGCACAGCACAACCTTGAAGCACTGGGACTGTGGGCAGACAGTGTCACTACAGTATTGGTACAAACCACCCAAAGACAAGTAGCAACTGCCACAGGTGTGGCCCATGGAGTGTGATGTGCAAATGAAGTGCAATCACACCCGAATGCCTGAGCTGGAACCAAAGCCGGTAATGTTGCATAGTCCTCTGGCACAATGGAGGACAACATGGAAGCCATGGACATGGAGGGGCCAGGGTGCTCAACTGCAACCCCAACAACATGGACAATCTGTGAGGTGGTACCATCCAGGAAGGGAAGGTACAAGCTAAACGTGAATGGCTACCTCCTGGTCCATGAATGGACCTGCAATGAGACAGTGTACTTTTTTTCAACATATCATATTTTTCACCTGCTGCAGCACACACTCCAGCTTGGGGCATCCAGCGACCAGCTCCACTCACCTGGAGAGCTGGGTAGCTCAAACTGCACCCAGGAGGATCAGGGACAGCCATCATGCCATCTTGCTGGAGGGCTCCCCCTCTGCCTCTACCAGGTAGAACAGCCCCGGACCCTCCTCAACAGGACTCCACCAAAGTCCTATGGGTGGCTTAGAGCACAGCCATCAAGCTGCAAGGTCATGCCCAGCCATTTTCCTTTGATTGGCCCCAGTAGCACGGATGTGCAATGACATCCAGGAGCAATGGACTGACATCTGCCATGCTCCCCATCTAGTGTCACTGACACTAGTTGTGCCCCTGGACATCCCCAGGGGGCTGCTACAGCACAGTGAAATTCCGCAGCCCGCCCCAGGACTGGGAAAACAGTCTATGGATGTTCAATCCCAGTCTTCCCCTGCCGACCCCCGATGGCCCAGGCTTAATCCTGAACCCGGGTCACTGGTGTGGCACAAGGTATGGCATCCAGTGCCTCAACCCTCAGCACCACTGGGATGGCCTGAGACAGTGTAATGGTGCTGCCTGCACCATAAGTCCAAGTCCTGCCTTGGCCAGGCCATCACACTGCTTCAGGATGGCCAGCATCACCTAAAGAAAAAGAATGAGCACTGTCATGCTCTGGAGGTGACAGATGGTCTACCAGCACAAGTGTTGGCTGGCATCAAGTAGAAGGCACACACCACCATGGCTAGCCCCGCATAGCTACTGCAGAGTGAAGCAACTGCAATGACCACTGAGCTGTGGCAACAGTTGCCAAGCAAGAGGGCCCTGCTGCAGATTCTGAACAGGATCCACACAAGGACCTCTCACCAGAACCAGTGACACTGGCTGACCTCACTATCCCCAAGCAGCTACAGACAGTGACTGGATGGCCATGGTACAGCAGGATCACCAGCAGCACCACCCACCAGGTCCTTCTACTCACCACAGAGGACAACATCAGGGACTTAGCACAGGCACCCTTCTGGATGATGGATGGTACATTCAAGACTGTGCCACACCTGTTCACTCATTGTACACCACACATGCACCCATGGGGATGGGCCCTAACAACCACATTATGTCATTGGTGTATACACTGATGACGACAAAGAGCCTGCAATGTTACTGCACCTTGTTCCAGGAGCTGAATAAATATGCCAGTATACAGTCCTGCACCCTCAAACCACCTACGATCATCACTGACTTTGAGCTGGCTGCGATCAATGCCTGTAGATGAAATTTCCATAAGCCATAAACAAGGGATGCCTGTTCCACTTTGGACAGATTGTGTGGTGGAAGATCCAGAGCGTTGGCCTTGCACCACAATACAGAAGTGACCCAGACTTCAGCCTGAAGATCCATGAACTCGTGGCCCTCACCCATCTCCTGGCACAGGACATTCCAGCAGCATTCAGCCTGCTGGAGTCAACCATTCCACCCAATGCCACCACACTCTTCTATTGTTTCAAGCAGACACATGTGCTGGGCAGGATATGGCTGTACAGTAGGGTGGCCAAGGTGCCCACAAGATACAACCCCATGTTCCCACTCAGCTGTGGTTGATTGCAGATCTCAACGAGCAAGGTATACCATGGATCCAAAGCAATGTCGAGACCTGGCACTGCCATCTCCATGCCCTGCTCAGGAAGGTGCATGTAGGGGTCATGACAATGCTAGCAGAACTCCACAGGGAACAGCAATGGACCTATGTCACCAGGAAGGCATTTGTTGTGGACTGCCATGGACACCACCCAAGAAGAGCTATGAGGAGTGGATAAGGATGGTACTAGCATCCAAGGACAAGGGCAAGCTGCTGAAGTTCCTCTGTGGCATGGCACCCAACACCACCCTGTAGGTTTCCATGGTGACTTGGCAAGTGACAGTTGTACACTCCCAGTACACATCACGCACAGCCACCAGGTTGCCACTGTGGCCCCCTATTGTTGAATAAAGTTTCACCCCCACATTCAACATGCATCCCAACCTGGTGGTGATGTCTCATCACAACACTGCTGGGTGTCGCCAAGCAGCCCACTGCACACTGCCACATCTGCACTGTGTGTCGCATGTCACACAGGCCTGACTCTGAGTGAGTCCCCCCAAAATCCTTTCAGCTGTTCATGTGTGCCACACGTTGCACAGGTGTGAAGCTGTGTTAGTGCCCACCAATCCTTCTAGCTGTGCAACTGTGTGGTAACAGCATTCCCACAATGGGCCCTTGTGGAACCCCTCACAACACACCTGGCAGCCTTCATGCTACAGTGGGCTCCTGTGGCACAGGCCCCCCCAAACACCTCCAGACTTTTTTCTGTGTGGTTACTGCAGGCCCATAGTGGGCTAGCATGACACGGCCACATGCACACATTGCACGGTTGGTGCGATGGCATGCTGCTCTGTATCCTGGCACCCACATGTGGTGTTGCTGTGGACCATTTCCTGGTGCAGCTATCCATGCTCTCGCTGTGCCACTCTGCTGTGTGCCTGCAGTGTCATGCATGAACCGACCAACAGGCATGGTATTCCAATTCCTTCATGCATGTCCAGCTGGCTGGCTGTCAGCTGACATAATCATGCATGCAAGGATGTATGGACAGTCTGCCATGCTGCCTGGGATGGCTGGTCAACACACTGGGGCATACACAGCTATTTGTTTCATCCCTGTCCCATGGATGGTGAGACAGTCATCCTTACCAGGGGGTCTGTGATCAGGTCAGTGTGTCCTCAGAGGGTGCACCACATAGGGGGTGGGTGTTTTCACATCATCCATGCTGTTCAGTAGTGTCTCAGGTCCTGGGATGGGTGGCGTAGGTCAGGATCGGGTGCTTCATGTGTTTGTGGAAAATCCACTAAACAGCTGCACAGCATCCCAACCTCCTTTGGCCTGACAGTGTGTCAGGTGCTGTCCTAGGTCAGGCCACTGTGTGTTGGGCTGCTGGGGCTGTTGGATTGTTGTGTGTGGGATGCAGCATGTCAGATTAATAAGCTTTGGGATTATAAAAGGGTACCTAGCAAGGCAGGGTTTTCCATATGCAAGCACAGTGGTCAGTGGTGGGATGGGCAAATGGTATCTGGGTAAGATGGATAGTCTGTGTGGGTCGAGCTACAGAAACAGTTGTTATCTAGAGGGTGCTGGTTCAGCTCTAAGGAGGGTGCTTTGTTTGGTGAGACTGGGAGGTTGGTCCAGCTGCAGGGAGGTGGTCTACTGAGGTGAGGAGGCAGGTCTGGGGGGTTCCATCTGCAGGGGGATCATGTCTGAGGGTAGAAAAGATGGCCTGGAGCAGCCAGCTACAGGGTGGGCAATAGGTGATGGGGAGAGGCAGGTTTGGGGCTTGTAGGGTGGACTAGCTGCAGGCAAGGTACACAACTTGGGAGAGGTCTATTGAGATGTTGATATGGTTGTCCAGCTGGGTGGTCATCTGGGCAGGGGGTGTTCAAGATGTGAGTGGTCATGGGGGATGTAGGCCCAAAGGGCTGTACTTGGGAACCCTCACTGAAGTCAAATACTAAATTTAGTATTAAAGCATTCATTAATTTGCCTTCAACGACTAATTTTAGTCATTTTTAATAATCTTTAATCATCATTCAAAAACACAACCACTAAGAATACTAAATTCTAAGAAGTATTTCAGCAGACTAGTTGTTCAAGAGTAAGTTATTGCTAAATGAGGATTCGAAATAGATCTGCAATGCTCTTAAAAGTACAATTTTTTTTTAATACAACTGAATCATAAATGAAAATTACAGTCAGCGGAGAAGTTTTAGGATTTAAATTAGCCAATCAAGTCTGGGTACATTACCGTGCATTTCAGTTCTACTAAGCAAGGAGACAGATAAAACAACCAGCAACACCAATGAATTTTAGAGAAGGTAAGCAATAATAAAATGTGGATTTTTACCTGGAAATAATATGGTGCAAAAAAAGTTGGCAGTGTCCCTTTAAAAGCCTATTCTAAACTACTTTTCCCATAAGTCTACTCTGTCAGAGGCCTACATTTCCCAGCTCTCTTCCTGTCTGTGTCCAGTGTGATGAAACTGCATGAGTGCTCTGTGGTCTCCATTTTTGAACAACTGAGGTTTCCTACAGCTAAGATTTACATGTTAAGGCAAGAGCTTATGTTTAAAAAGTGCATCTTTTTAACTCCCTGAAATGTTAAAAACAGTAAAGGAATTATCACTCAGGTGTTTTTTTTTTTCAAAATGAAATGCTGTGCAAGTTTCACTTTAAAAGTTTTGTCTTGAAAACATTTTCTCTTCTCTGAACTCTTGGCTAAACTTTGAAATACACATTTTATTTTCAATCAACCCCCAAAGTGTTTAGGATGCATTCTGCCTCTAGATTACTTGTTATTTGTGGAATTTTTGCTGATTTAGTTACTTTAAAGTAGTGTTGGTGGTGGTGGAGGCAGGAGAATGAACAGCAGGAAGATTGTATAACTGAGCAAATTCAGAATGTATAGAGAAAAGATTACAACTTTTTTAATTTGAGAAAATATGGAGTTACCCTAAAGGAAGAATTATTTACTGCAGATATTTGAGTGTGTTTGTGGGGGAACTGTTTTTTTTTTGCGTTTAATATTTGCATTTAACAGTTGCATGTGTTAATCCATTTTGTAATCTAGGGATCAATGTATTTTTTTTCTTTTGCTGAAGACTGCATTAATTTATATTTTATGTTTATTTTATTTTGTTTTTGTTGACCAGCTAAGTGCACTAGACAGATTCTTGCCTATTTTCAGGCATGACCTGGAGGGAGAGGAATACAGATGAAATCCAACTGACCTTGAACCAGATTAAGCTGTTGGTGGTATTTTCAGTGAATTGGGGGATATGGCCAGGGCACCAGAGAAAATGTCCCTGCTTTTTTCGAGAAGTGCCATGGGATCTTTAGCATTCACCTGAACTACCACCAGAACAGGCAAATGGGACCTTCGGTTTAACGTCTCATCTAAAAGACAGTGTCTCAGGAGTGCAGCCATCCCCCTCATGCTGCACTACAGCATCAGTATTGGGATATTAACATAAGTGCCTGGTATGGGAATAGAACCCACTGCCTTCTGATCTCTCAGCCTCGAAGGCGAGTGTGCTACCTGCTGAGCCACTGACACTGCAAATGTAATATGTTAGTGTTATATATATATATATATATATATATATATATATATATATATATATATATATATATATATATATATATATATATTAGAGCAAAAATCCATTTAATGCATTAGTTAGGGTTGTTCCACAGCGACAAAAGTGAGAAATTCACTGTTGGGTTGAAACCCCCCTTGAACCCCGCCCACTAACCCGGCATTGGTGTGTGCACTGGGATCATCAGCCCTAACTCTCACCCCATGAAATGAGTAAAGCAGCAGAAGTATAGGAAAATGGGTGAGAGTTAGGGACCCACGATCCCAATGCACACCCCAATGCCGATTGGGGTGGGCGGAATCCAAGGGGTTTTCAACCCTAACAGTGAATTTCTCACTTTGTCACTGTGGAACAACCCTAACTAATGCATTAAATGGAGTTTTTGCTCTACTTCCTTCTTTTGAGAATGATAATGAGAAATAGTGAATGTAATGCAGCGACGGGAGCGCAGGGCCCTCCGGGGGCTAAGTACAAAATTAGCCAGGACAGTTGTTAGTCATACAACTTTTAAATTTTTTTTCTACTTCGTACGGTTCCTGAGATATAACGTATTTAGTATTCCAAGTTCTCATTTTCTGCTCCGATACTCATTATTATGCATACATTATTTGTACTCACTGTCTTTCTCTATGCAGGTTTTGGAGAAAACCAGCCTGTGGGCTTAAATTACTGTTACTGTTGCCCTTTCCGCTTGTGGTTCCATACCCGTTTCACTTACCGTTGACGTCTGTGCCACCATGTGCGTTATCCTTTGCGTTTTCATTTGCGCTTGCATTTCTGTTATTTTTTGCCATTTCTGTCTACAGTACTGTTTATCTTTCTGTTTCACTTTACGTCACCATGCCCATTGACTTTTCTGTTTGCAGGCACCATGTTACTATGTGACAACACATCACATGGCAGACCGTTCTCGTCTACGCCACCACGTGCATTACCCTTTCTGTTCTCATTCACGCTTGTGTTACCATGTGCGCCACTGTTAGCATTTCTGTTTGCGTTGCTGTCCCTGTTAGTATGCCACAAGTTAGTATGTCACAAGAAAGAGTGAGCCATTAGGGGGCTAAGCATTTTTCTGACAAAAAGTCTGTATCTCGCACCGTTTCCGAGATACAGGCCCTGAAAAAGCGCGGCGAACGCCGTGATGTTATCCTATGGGGAAAAAGAGAAGTTCAGAGTGCCATAACTTTGCCTCCCTGTAATATTTTTTCACTAAACCACTGAAAGGCACATCTGTGGGCTGTTGGCTGTCTTCCTTCCATATTTCAGGAAAAAAGACCAAACCATTATTTTGCAGCAGGGATCCAAAGGATTTCTGTAAAGCGTTGGGCGCCGTAATGTTATCCTATGGGAAAAAATGTCAACTTTGGAGTGCCGTAACTTTGCTGCCGTGTAATATTTTTCCAAAACAACACTGAAAGGCACATCTGTGAAATGTCATCTGCATTCCCTCCAAATTTCAGCCCAAAACTCCCAACCGTTCTTTTGCAGCGGAGTGCCAAAGAATTACTGTTATTTTGGGCATAGTGTCGCAAAGTAGTGTCGTGATTTGCGAAAGTTTTCTCAAATATTTGCGACACTTTCGTGAGTGCGACACTACTTTGCGACACTACTTTTTCCAGAAATTTGAAAAACATTTTTCTGGGGTGTTTTACCCCAAAATAAAGACATGGCTAGCATCCTCAGGGCCCTACTAGGTGAATACAAAAATAATTCGGTTGCTAGAGGGTCTCAGTTTTAAATGCCAAGCATTTTTCTGATCACTAACTGAAAACAAGATGGTGGATTTGCGACAGTAACAGGGCCATTTGCGACACTAAAAAGTGCATTTGCGACACTGTCGAACTTTTTGTTAACTTTTCCCATTGACTTATAATGGGAAATTGTTTTTTGAATAACTTTTGAACCGTTTAATATTTTTTCACAAAATCTTCAAAAGGCACTGGGGACCCCAGCTGCATGTTCCTGAAGATTTTGGGCTGGTCAGCATAAACCGTCGCGACCTGTAGGCGTGACCGTAGAATTCCAGAAAAGCATAAACGCCGCGACAGATCATGCTTAATAACTCTGCAGCTGTATATCTGACTGGTACAAAACTTGGCAGATCCCAAGGCCTATGGTTTTTGATCATGTATTCCGAATTTCAGGCAAATCCATCAAACGGTTGCAAAGTTATTAAGGTGCAAATTTTTGGGGTTTAACATAGAAATGGCTCCTCAACCCTAACTATAATGGTACTACCGTGCCACTATAATATATATATTTTGTAATACTAAGTTGAGAAGTATGGGGTCCACAGTTGAGGAAGGGTGATTGGGGGGGTCTAGGTGTAGGGAGGTTCTGCTCTGGACGGTGGGTGTGTCCACCTTTTGAAAAGGGTGTCCAGCTCTTTTGGAGGTTTCTCAACCTGCAGAGGGGAGGGAGGCTGGTCTGTGGGTGGGAATGAACCCAGGGGTCTAGCTGCAGGGAGGATTTTCTGCTGGGGGAGGCTAGTCCAGGGCATGAAAGAGTGAGCCAGCAGCAGGAAGGGTGGCTGGTGGTGGGGCTAGTTCAAGGTTGGAAGTGAGGTCTAGCTGCAGGGTGGGTGGTTGGATGGTGAGGCTGGTATGGGGCTTCTGGTGGATCTAGCTGTAGGTTGAGTGGTTACGTGGGGGACTGCTGGTCCATGGGCTTGGAGGGACAGCTTCAGATATGTGGTCTGTTAGAGTGGAGGTTTGGGGTGGTGCTTCAGCTACATGGAGGTTGTATAGAATGTAGTTGGAGGCTGGTCCAGATGTAGGTAGGGTGGCTGGCTGGGTAAGCAGCTGACCTAAAGCCTGTGTGGTGCTCTTACTCCAGTGCTCATTATGTGAAAGGCTGGGACCAGAAGGGTTGTCCAGCTGCATGGAGGACAGTCTGATGCCTGAAATGGTGATCTAGCAGAGAGGGAGGGTGTTTGACTATTTTGGGGGGGGTGAGGCTAAAGAGATTGATCAGCCTAGGAGGGATCCAAAGTGGTAAAATTAATTAGAAACTGGTTAACATGTGTGCCCTTCAGCTTAACAGTAGCACTATGACCTGCGGCAGAGGTGACCTTAGTTCAGGAATGAGCTCACGTCAGGGGCTCTCTGGGGAGAGGAGGAGGATCAACTGTTATACAAGAGGCTCTCTTCTGGGGAAGGAGGACAGTCAGCTCAGCTGTAGTACTGCCAACTGAGTGACCACAAGTGGCAGTGCAGGTGGGAGCAGCCCATGGTTGGGAAGACATTGACTGGTGCTGTGCCACACATGTCTGTGCATGTGTTTGTGCACCCTTGCCACTTATGTCCTAGGGGGATGGAAGAACATGCAAACATATCCTGACTACCTAGGCAGCTGCTCCACATCTTGGATTCATTCTATGGTGGAGCAAGTCCTGGCAGATGCCAGAGTGATGGTGTTGTGGTAGCTGAACAGAAGGGGTGACCAGAAATGCAGGTTGTAAAATGGAGTAGTTGGGGGGGGTTAAGGTGTCAGAGGGTGATGGTTAATGGCACTTATTACAGTGACGGGACAGTGAGCAGCTCAGCTCAGTACTGGCGCAGATCCTCTTCTGAGTCTTCATAAGTGACATTGCAGAAAAACTGGCAAAGAAGGGAATGCCTTTTTGCAGACAATACCAAAATTTGTAGGGTGGGCATTAAGAAGGGAGCAGAGAGCATGCACATGCCTGTTGGAGAAACTTGAAAAGTGGTCAAGATTGGGGCAGTTGGGGTTCAATGACAAAGTGCAGAATTGTGCACCTAGGGCATAGGAAACCAGGAGCTGCTTTATAGGGTTGGTACTGATGATCACTAAGCAGGGGGGACCTTGGAGTTATTATGATCTTAAAGATACTTGCCAAGATACTGCCGTGCACCATACCCATCGGTGCCTTGCCGCCAGAAGACCTCATGGAAGTTAATATGTCCCTAAATTTATAAGCCATTAAAAAGTTCTGTCCCTCATAAAAATATACAAACTGGGTCCCAAGGACTTCCTCTTTTTTTTTTTTCTGCTGCACAAGCTCCACACCCATGCTCACTAGCAGGATGACGAGATGCCAATAAGGGCATGGGGGCGCACTCCATTATATGTAATGGACGGCAGCATTTCTATTCATTTTAAACTATATAGTGGCTACCTGGCAATAAAATGTGGGCAGTGTTCAACTAACAAGGACCTTGTTACTTGACTAATGCCCATGTTTCATTGCCAGGTGGTCACTAAATCATTTAAAATCAATAGAAAAGCTGCCGCCCATTACAGATAAAGATGAGCACCCCCGCACTCTCACTGGCATCTCGTCATCCTGCTAGAGAGTGTGGGAGCGGAGCTGGGGCAGCAGCAAGCAACTGGGAAGTTCTTGGGACCTGGTTTGTATATTTGTATGAAGGACAGAACTTTTTAATGGCTTAAAAATTTGGGGACATATTAACTTCATTGGGGTCCTCTGGCAGCAAGGCACCGATGGATATGGTGCAGGGACCGACTCAGTTACCTTAGTGAGTCTCTTTAAAGTTGCTGGGCTGTGTGACAAAGCAATGGGTAGGGCTAGAAGGATGCTGGGACTGCATAGGGAGGGGTATCTTCACCAGGAGGAGGGAGGTGGTGGTGTTGCAAGTAATCCCTTATTAGTGAGATTCAACTAAGGCCCCATCCACACTGCACCTCTCAGACCCCGTAACAGATAGAAACCGTTACAACCATGGAGAGGTACAGTGTGTCCACACTGCCGCGGTATCCATTTTGGGACCGGCACCACCGCTCCACACTTCGGAAGCTGGGCGACCATTACCGTGGCACTCGATCCAGCAATGCAGCTTGTGCTGCACTAGGGGACCAGTGCCACACATCCACACTATGACCAGTAATGTTACCGAGGTGTAACCGGTTTCATAACCATTGTTGAAACCACCTCATGTGGTTTCAACAACGTTTATGAAAACTCCTTCTGTAATGTTACAGGTGTAAACGTAAACCATTGCGGTAACAATTTGGGCACTCTGTAATGTTACAGAAGGGTAGTATGGACAGGGTCTAAGAGTTCTGTGTCCAGGTTTGGAGGCTGCACCTTAGAAAGGTCATAGGGTGTAGGCAGTATAAAGGGCAACTAAAATTGTACATGGGCTATGGCAAAAGCCCTGTGAGGAGACTGGGATCTCAACATATAAACCCTGAAAGAGAGGGGACATGATGGAGACCCATAAGTACCTCACAAGGATGAACAGGGTGCTGGGGGGGGCTCCTTCAAATAGGAAAAAGGACTATGGGACACGATGAAGCTTATGTTGGGGGTAAGATGGATGTGAGGAATTACTACTTCACTGAAAGGGTAGTAGACACCTGGAACAGACTGACAGCATTATAGTGTTGGAGGTCAGGAGTGAAATGTGGTGGGGTGGCTTAAAACATGTGTGGTATGTAGACATAGGGAAATCTCAGTAAATAAGCAGGGAAGAAGGAGGGCCATAAGGGCCACAAGAGACCATTTAGAGTTTACAGAGAAGAACTTCACAGGAGCCTCTGGTTGCAGTTGTAGCGAGGTCTGGAAACCACAGCAGAAGTGTGACCTAGAGTGAGGGCTCATCAGCAGTGGGGTTTATGAGCAAGCAGTTTAAGGAAAAAAATCTGACAGTTTCTATGTGCTGGGGGAGCTCTTTTGGCAGTTGTAGCGAGGTGGGGAAACCAGAGTGGAAGAGTAAGAGTGAGGGCTTATCAGTTTTTGAGGAAGCAGGGTAAAAAAAAGTCTGGTTTTTATATTGAGAGGTGTGGCAAGGACACGGCAACAGAATGCAGAGGAGTGCGACAGCTGGAGCGCAGCTTGGAGCAGCCAGTTGAAAAAGGTTTGGTAGAAAAGCAAAAAAAAAAAACTGTTAAACAGAAACCAATGATCACTGTATGATAGTAGGAAGAATGGGGAGAAGTATGACTAAATGGCAGGTGGCGTGGCTGAGGGACGGTCAACCTGGAAGAAACAAAACTAAAAGCAAGATACCAGTAAGCAGTGCCAAACAACGGGGGTGAGGGATGGGGATGTGTGACGTAGTCCACCATGCACATTAATCGAGGATGACCATAATAAATATATGTGTAAATGTAAGATTCTGCATGTATACACGTACGTGCTTGGATAAAATGGATTTATCACACTCCATTTATGTCCACTCCTATTGCATAAATTTGCTTAATATTTATAACCCATCAGGGCTCTTTCTCTTTAGTGCTCTGTGTTTTTAATTGTGAGCTTTCCTGGACCTTATGCTGTTCTTTTCCTCCCCCAAATCCTTTTGTTAGCCCCTGGTACTTTGACATTAGCTGCTGTGCGACTGTATTGTATGCAGTGCTTGTTGCTTTCATGGTCCCGTCAGGGAGACCACTGATTTCCCCTGTTTGCCTCCCACCCACAGCTACTTTTAAGTCAAGTTCAGGCATTGCCCTTCAGCTGCACTGTGGATTTTTCTTTGTGGCCCCATCTTGTGCATTTGCCCTCCCAATCCCTTTCTACCAGGCCCTCAGGGCACCTACAGTCTGCAACCATGTGGCTTAGCTAAAGGTTTCTGCCACCTACTGCTGGCTGCCCACCCTCCAGACCCTCTTCCCGTGGGGGCTCTTCACATGCCACTTTGTGGCTGATGGGTACAGGGAGGCATATTTTCTCTAGTCTCTTCCCCCTCCCAAAAAATCCCATCTTCATTCCCACACACATGGAGCAGTTTACAGCCTGAGCTCTGTGGGCTGAATCACAGACACATAGACCTTGATGGCAGATAAGGACTGCTTGGTCCACTCAGTCGGCCCATTTCCCTACCTAGTGGATAAGCTGCAGATCCTAGTTATCCAACAGCTGACTTCCTCCTACCCACCAATAGAATTGGTTCATGTCTGTCCCATGTATTCTTGAAGACTCCCACTATTTTTGACCCCACAACCTCCTTAGGAAGGACATTCCATGTTTTCACCACCCTCACTGTGAAAAAAATACTTCCTCATGTTGCCCCTGAGCCATCCCCTCTATCTTCAAATTTGGCCCCTTGTTCTTGTACATCTGTTTTTCTGAAAGATGCTACTCTCTTAGACTTTGTTGATTCCCTTGAGGTGCTTGAAATTTTCTGTCCTGTCTCTTCGGCCCTTTTCCTCAAGGGCATACATATTCAGCTCATTTCTCTTTGAATGGCTTCTGGTGCAGACCCTTCGCTATTTTAGTCGCCCTCCTCTGGACTGGCAGTTGAAAGTGCCTGCCATTACTGTCACTGTAGTTCATTAGCACTAAACTGGCTGCCTAGCAACAGCCGCAGCATTTCTGGTCAGCAGTTTTCTGAACAGCCTCCTGCCTGCTACATACAGTCTTGGCACAATGACATTAACCCCCCACATTAGGTTCAAGGGAAAGATAATATAAAAAAAAATTGCCACTGTCCATGAGGGAGTGACCCATTATATCACCAGAGCTATACCTTTCAAACCACTGGCCTCCTGGGACAACTCAAGACTAACCACCAGTGTCCCTTTTTAAATAATATAGGGGCCACTAGCCCAAATGCATTCCCACCTGCCCATCTGGACTACTTCTTAAATTTATTGGCTACCTGCAGGTCACCTAGGGGCGCTAAGAGGGGGTTTTGCTGAGTCCCAAATACCACTTTATTCTCTGTTCCTAGCTGTCTGCATTTTTTATTCCATCTCTAGTTTCCTTACTTTGGCCTAGTTTGTCTTTTCCTCTAAAACTTCTCTTCCTTTACTCCTGTGTTATATACCATGTTTGTATTTCTCTACTCTTGCTACTATAACTTCCCCATACTGATCTATGTTTCCCTTTATTTCTACAGGTCTGGCCAAACATACCAATCAGATAAGTATCTTTGTTTAATTCTAACACTCTAATCTCTCCTCTAGCACCTCGACCCTTTGTGTCCCTTCTGCCTTCTCTGTTCTTCCCTTTCAGGTCCTACCAGAATACCCTAAACCAAGGACACCCCAACTCTGGACTCCCCTACTCTGGTGGAACAGGTAAGTCCTAATTACTTAATTGCCTTAGAGTCATAGAAATCTGGTGACAGAAAAGGACCATTTTGGCCAGTTGAGTCTGCCCCTTACCCCCACCCCCAATCATCATCTTTGTCAAGAGACACCCCACTCTGCCCACTGGTCAGCTCCTGGTGTCTGTCCCATGCCCCCTTGAATCCTTTCACCATTTTTGCACACACCACCTCTTCTGGTAGTCAGTTTCTGGACTCCACCACCTTCTCAGTGATATAATGCCCCCTCACATTGCCCCTAAACCTTCCTTCTTCTAATCTTAGTTTATGATCCCTAGTTCTAGCACTTATTTTCCTTGCAAATAAGCTTTCCATTCTCACCTTACTAGTCTCTAGTGGGTACAGATCAGATTCCCTCCACCTCTCCTCATAGGGCTGCCTATGCATAGCGTACACCATCTTGGTTGCCCTTGTCTGAACCCTTTCAATCCTGTCTTATATCCTGTGTAGGTGACGCCTCCAGAACTGAACCCCATACTCCAGGTGAGGCCTCACCAGGGATTTATAAAGGTGCATCGGCACCTCCCTTTTTCTGTTTTATACCCCTCCGTATGCACACCAGCATTCTATTCACTTTGCCCACCACTGTGCTGCACTGGTTCTCCGCCTTAAGGTTATCTGAAATTATAATCCCCAGATCTCTGTCCTGCTGAGTTTCCTTACCCCCCCCTGTGAAAATGGTTTGCAGGTTATTACACCCATGTGCATTACTGTGCACTTTTTGGCATTAAATTTCAGCTGCCAAGTTTCCGACCACCTCTCTAGAATCTTTAGGCCCTCCCTCACTGCCTCCACCTCCCCTAACTGGGTGTCTACCCTATTGCAGATCTTCGTATCATCTACAAATAGGCACACCTTCCCCTGCAGTTCCCCCTCTATATCTAACATACTAAAAGCCAGCGGAATAGGCCGGATGGTCTGTTGTGTCTGCTCAGTAGCCAGCCTCCTAATAGGTTCTTTCTTTCCCACCCAGCCCCAGAGAGGGTCATCCTCTTCTTCAGTTTACCCTTGAAGCTGTCCCACTCCCTCTTCAAGCCCTCCACTGTGCCCTCCTCCACCAGACTCCTGGACAGTGTGTTCCAGGGCTCCACCACCCTCTCAATGAAGTAAGGTCTCCTGCACCCCCCCCTGTAATTTCCCTCCTCTAGCTTCCACTCATGTCACCTGGTTGTTTCCCACCTTCTTTAGTCTGAACATCTCTTTGGCACCGCCCCGTTTATTCCTTTTACATATTTGAAGACCCTTATCATGTCTCCCCATCTCTCCTCTCCTCCAGCGAGTACAGCCCAAGCTCCTCCAGCCTTTCCTCATAGGGCCTTCCTCCCATGCTCTGAAGCATCCTGGTTGTCCTCCTCTGGACACTCTCCAGCAGTGTTGCGTCATCCTTGAGCTGAGGTCTCCAGAACTGCATGCAGTACTCGAGATGTGATCTGACCAAGGCATTATACAGAGGGAGGATCACCTCCCTCTTCGTGGACGTAATCCCTCTGGCTATGCAGTATTCGGTTTGCTTTGGCCACAGTTCTTCTGCAATTTTTAGTGTTATTCATTTTGATGTCTACCTCCACCCCTAGATCCCTCTCACTCGTTGTGGCTTGCAGTATGACACCCCCGGGTGTATACATAGCCCGGGTTTCTGACCCTCGGATGCAGCACCCAACATTTCCCTGCATTAAACCTCAGTCCCCACCTCTTTGACCACCCCTCCAGGGTATCCAGGTCCCTCTGGACTGTCTCTCTCGCTTCGTCCCCATCTGCCAATGCTCCCAGTTTTAAGTAATCCGCAAAGACACTCATTCTATTCTTAACCACCCTCCCCATATCGTAGACATAGGCATTGAACAGGAGTGGCCCCAGTACCAAACCTTGGGGGACCCCACTGGTGACCTTAGTTGAGGAGGAGACTACCCACCACTACCCTCTATATTCGCCCTGTTAGTCAATTTTCAACCCATCTGAGCAACTGTTCTCCCACCCCCAGCTTTAATAGCAGCCCATTTTGGGTTACCGAATCAAATGCCTTACTGAAATCCAGGTATAGGACGTCCACCGGTCTATGCCGGTCCAGGGTCCGAGTCATAAAAATCTATGGGGTTGGCCTAACACGATCTCCCTGGGATGAAACCATAATGTTTGTCATCTAGTTGCCCCAACCTTTCCAGCTGCCTCCTGAGCCTATCCTTGATAATGCCCTCCATTACTTTGCCCACCACAGAAGTTAGGCTGACAGGCCTATAATTCCCCATCTCCTCTCTATTCTCCCCCATTTGTGGATAGGCACCACATGAGCCACCCTCCAGTCTTGAAGCACCCATCCTGTCAGCAGAGAGGTGTTAGAGTGCTGCCAGTGGTGCTGCTAGCTCATCGGCCAATTCCTTCATAACCCTCGGATGCAACCAATCTGGCCCTGGTACCTTATCAGTTTTTAGTGTCTGAAGGGCCTCCTTCAGCCTTTCCACTGTGATTTCTCCCTCCCAGCCCACCCCCTCATTTAACCACCCATCCCCTTCTAGACTTGGCCCAGCCTGTACCCTACTTCTTTCAGTCCTCTCGACTCCATCTGACCTCTTGACTCTGCTGGCTCCCTTCCTTCTCATTGGGCTGGAGGGATCCCCTGCCTCCCTCCGTAAATATCAAGGCAAAGTACTCATTTAGCACCTCTGCCTGATTTCCCCTGCCTCCTGAGTCCATCCCTCCTCAGTCCTAATCATGCTGATCTGTGCCCTCCCTTTTCTCTTCTCCCTTGTGTATCTAAAATCCTTTCCCCTTCCGGATATCCTAGCTAGATTTTGCTCCCTCCTCACCTTGGCTCCCCTCACCACTGTGGTGACCCTTCCAGCCATCAATTCATACCCCTCTCCCTATCCCCCCCCCAGAGAGCTTAAAACATGCATAGGCAGCCTTTTTATCCCTCACTGCCTCCTGCACCTCCCTGGTCCACCAACACGGCTTGTTGGCTCTACCATGCTTGCGCCTTACCTTTGTACAGAAGTTAGTAGTCTCCTGAACCCCCCCTTCTTAATGGCCTCCCACAAGCTGCCAGCATCCATGTCCGGCCTAATCTTGTCCAAGCTCCCCTGTAGAATCCTGCCCATGCCCACGAAGTCCGTTCCCCTGAGGTCCACTACTACTGTATTAGAATGGTTATCCTCCCCCCCCCAGATACAGCAGAAACCAGACTGTAGTGTGATCACCACCTGCCAGCGGGCTGCACACCTCCTGGCCCTTTATCTGGTCCCTGTCTGCTAGGACACAATCCAGTATCGGCTTCTCCCTAGTAGGTTCCCCCACCTGCTGGACCAGGAAGGCATATTGGAACATATCCATCAGTCTCTGTTCCCTGGCCACAGAGGATGCCATAGTGTTCCCAGTCTGTCCCCAGCATATTAAGGTCACCCATGACCACCACCACCATACCCTTTCCACGGTCACAGTGCTCCTTGATGTTCTCAACTAGTTTGTCCTCCAGGGCCTCTTCCATCGTTGGGAGTTCTGTACACCACCCCTATTTTCAATCTTTTACCTCCCCTCTTTTGTAGGGTTACCCAGATCTCCTCCACCTCCCCCTACAGCCTCCTCCACTCCACTAACCGCTATGTCATTTTTGACTGTCAGCGCTACACCCCCTCCTCGTCCCTCTCTTCTATCCTTCCTGAATATTTTGTAGCCCACCAAATTTAGGTCCCAGTCATTTTTCTGAGTGGCCCATGTCTCAGTAATTGCAGCCACATCCACTGATCCCTCAACCAGCATCACCTGGAGCTTGGGCATTTTGTTGCCCATGCTCCTAGCATTGATCAGGGCTGTCCTCCATCCTGACCCCTCTCCCTTCTCCAGTCATCTTGACCCTGAGCAGTCCCCAGATCCCTTTCTTGCACAGCTCTGGATGGATTTAGATCGCAGTTACCTGCCTTCATTTCATACCCTGGAGGTGGACCCTCGAGCAGCCCTCCTGGAGCCACTCTTTTACTTAACCCCCCCTTTACAAGTTTAAACTCCACCTCTCGACTATGAATCCAGCAAGATTTAGTTCAAGATCTCCTTCCCCTCCAAGTTGAGGTGTAACCTATCCCTGGCATATAACCCCTTGTCCTCCCATGTATCCCCCAGTCCCTCACCAGTCCATACCCTTCTGCCCTGCGCCAGTACCTGAGCCACTGGTTCACACCTCTAAGTTTATGTTTGGTGTCCCTGGACACCCTAGGTACTGGCAGAATCTCAAAGAAGGAGATTGCGCTTCTATAGAGTGGTAAACCCTGGCCAGTTCCCGGAATCTTGCCTGGATTTCTAGTTCACTGTTCTCCTCTAAGTCATTTGTCCCCAGATGTTTCGTCTGGGGATTTCCCGCATTCCAATGCTATCGAGTATAGCTGCAATTTGGCTTTGTGTATGGCTAAGCCTGGGATACATTTAGCCTTGACTGGGCTGCTTTTCCCTCCCCGGCCCCCTCCCACTGGATGCCCCAGGTCATGGAGTCACCCAGCAGGATCACCTTCCCCACTTTACTGGCCCATTAGATTCCATCCAGGCTCTTCCTTCTGTCATCAACCCCCAGCTTACTTCTCTTGTCCCCTCAGCCTGGGGATCACAAGCCTGTGTTTGCCCTGACCATGCTCATTCTTCCACCCGTAGCTCCCAGCTTGCTCCTTGCCCCCCAACCTCCTGAGTGGCACAGATTGCCCCCACCCAGATCTCCGTGGACTCTTTCTGGGCTGGTATCCTTAGATCCCCACCCAGGCTCCTCTCTGCTTCCCTCCTTGCCTCCCCCAAGTTTTGCATCCTTCACCCCATCTGCTGTGTTTCTCCCTACCCCTGTCTCCCCCATCTGATTTCTCCTGCCCTGAAGCTGGCCTATCTAGAGTATTCCTTATCTTTGGTTGACTTCCCTAACCTGGATGCTTGCCCAACCCTAGTCCTCCCTCCTCCCACCCTGGCTTCACTCTGCACTCCCTCTTCCTCCCCACCTTCCTCCCACCTAGACTAATGTCTCTTCCTACCCCTCCCCTTCTGTGGATCTGGCTCTCTCTCCTGCCTCATTTCCCCCAGCTTACTGACCAAACCCTCTCTGTCTGCCTGCTCCCCTCCTCCCGCCAGCCTCTCCACCTCATCTCCGGTATATAACAAGTCGAATAGATTAGTAAGTGTGATGCTTGCCCCCGACTTGCTCTCTCCTGCCCCCCTCCTTCTGCTCAGCCACCTCCCTATGAAATGATTTCCTTACATTGATTGTTTCATGCCCCACCCCTCCTGAGTAACCATATGATCCTTGTCTACCTGTTCCCTGGGTTATGCCATATTGGCCTCATGTACTCTCATGAGGTCCTTTCCACACCTTTCCTCCCCACCCCTCCCACCTTCCAGCTGCCTTCTGATCCCCTCTACTTCCTCCCTAAGACCTGCCAACTGAAAACACACTGGGCACTCTCTGAACATCCTTGCCCAATTCAATATTATTGCCACTCCGCACCCTGTACACCCAATCACTCTACCGAAGGTGCCCGCTTTGGCCACCCCCAAGTCTACCCTCATTTTAGGTGAGCAATGCGGCCTTCTAACAGAAATAATTCAGTCAGTGTTGCAGTAAAACCCAAGCAGTTTGCACCCTCCGATTACAGCAATTTTCCCTCTTTCTTGACAGTAGCCAGTTTTCTAGCCCTAGCAGTAGATGGTTCACAAGCAAAATTAGCCCATCACTACACTAGTCAGCTCAGAGGCCCTAGCAGTAATCGATTCACACACAGTTTGCCTACTCCCTCAGATGTAGTTGGCATACACAGTCATTTATACAGTCTGCTTCATTATGCCCCTTCCTGGTAGTAGTCAGTGTTGCCCAAGCAGCACAGTGTACAGGACCCTTTTCCCCCAATCAATAACAATCCAGCTTCCTAGTGTTCCAGTTCGCCCAGTCTAGACTTGTCCTCCTCCAAGGATCCACCCTCACCGACCATTTAATAAAGGTTGGGGCCAGGGTGGGTGGTGTGGAACAAAGAACAGTTCTCCTCCTCTGATTGCGACTGGACTATTTGCATTTTATGGCCCAGTCACACAGTCAAAGGTTTGCGCTCTATTCACCGATTGGCCGCTCCTTCCTGAGTTGCTGGCTTGCAAAGTTGTGGCTGATGTGGACCCGGTATGCATGGCCTGTCCCCCACCAACAAGAGCTTCCTTGTAGATCACCAATGTGATCCCATCCTCTCCCACTGCCGATGCAGCCCCAGAATGCCTGCCCAGACCACTTCCAGTGAGAAGCCCCAGTCTGGAAAGAACAGCTCTCCTCCTCTGATTGGAACTGGGCTAATCATTGCTATAGATATTAAAAAAGGATGGGTCCCAGCACCAACCCCTGGGGCACACCACTGCCACCCTGGAATGCACCCCATTTGCCTTACCACCACCCTGTGGGTTCAGTCCTTGAACCAGTTCTCCACCCACCTTGTTATTTTCTGTTCCACCCCTAAGCCTTCCAAGCCTTCCAGCTCATTTACCAGCCTTCTATGTGGCAAAGTGTCAAAGGTATTGCTGAAATCTGGGTAGGCCACATCCTCCTCCATCCACCTTCCTTGTTACCCAGTCAAAAAACTCAGTTAAGTTTGTTGGGCACAACCTGTCTCCCATAAAACCAAACTGCCTTGGGTCCTGGAGGCAGTATAGAACATTGGGTAAAGGCTCTGAGCTACAGATCTGGAGTCCTGGGTTTGAATCCAACAGCCATCTAAGTGCATACTGTGTGATTCTGAGCAAGTTACTTAACTTCCTTGTTCTCCAGGTTGCATCTGGAAACAAGCTTCAGCTTAGTGTGCTACTCCTTGTTAAACAATGTTCCCTTCCCCCACTTCCCCTATAGACCATTGACAACCAGGTGTTCCACTATTCTTTCCTTCAGCAGTATTTCCATTACTTTTCCCACTGTTGTGGTCAGGCTGACCAGTATGTAGTTCCTGCATCCTCCCTGTTAACACTTTTGTATAGTGGGACCACATCAGCCCTTCTCCCATCCCTGGGCATGTCACCAGTTTACAAAGACAGGGTGAACAGGGTAGTCTGAGGCCCTACTAACACCTCCCTTAGCTCCCTCAGTGTCCAGGGGTGCATCTATCTGGCCCATAGCCTTATTGCTGCCAGTTCCATGAGGATCCTTTCTTTTGCAAAGGGAGCTGTGTCCTTTTCTATGATCTCTCCATCCTTATTAATGCTGGCCCATTTCCTGCCCCTTCCTTTGTAAAAACCGAACAGAAGTATTTGTTCAGTATTTCTGCTTTTTGGCGGTCATCTTTTACCCTCCCTCCCTCCATCCACCCATTTCAGACACTCAGTATCTCCCCTTGCCTTCATTTTCTTCCTGATGTACCTGCATGTAAAAGGTTTTGTCCCTCCTTACCACAATACCCACTGGCTGGCTTGTGTCAAGGGTCCCACATAAGTGTGGGTCTGGTGCCAATGTGCACTTTGCATGTGGAAACATTTTGGTTTCCCTGCTGTGTGCTGTAGTGTAGTGGATTATGATGACTGGTTTTGCTGGATTCTGCACTGACAGCTTCATTTGCAGCAGATCCTGGAGTCCTTTGCGGTGGGAGATTGTCCTACAGTGCATGTTAAGAGTTTATATAGGCTTCCATCTTTGGTTTACTGGCCCCACTGAACTCCCTGGGCTAAGTTCTGTCACAGACTGACTTATCCTCTGGAGAAGAGCAGAAGTGGAAAACATCTGATAAAAGATAGTGTTGGCTCACATGTGCACTGCAGGCTATTGGAACTTCTATTGCCTGTTGCCAGCTGAAGGGAGTTCTGGGACTGGCTGTGTCTGTGTATATCTGCCTAGAGATGGTCACAGTTGGCCTGCTGCGGTGTGCTATACTGCAATGGATGGTAGTTGGAAATTCCAAATCGGTTGGGGGGGGAACTTAGAGGAAGGATTAGGAAGTACTTCTTCACTGAGAGGGTGGTGGACAACTGGAATGGGCTGCCGAGGGAAATGGGGGGAGGGTCCACGAGGGCATGGGATAAGCACAGAGGGCAACTGGCACAGGGGGGACTACAGAAAAGGCCTAGTGGATATCTAGGCGAACTAGGCAGACTAAGTGGGCTTGTGGTCCCTTTCTGCCATCACATACCTGTGTTCCTATGTATTCTGCAGGCAGATTGGGAAAAGGGAGGGGGGATCCACTACACCACCAGGGAAGCATTCATTGTGCCTTGAATATCTGTTCCTTGGTGTCTTTATCCTACCCTGTGTTGGTTGATGTGTGGAGCAACATGATGATCTACCCCCAGAAAAGATCAGTTCTAGGGGCATGGGCAAGGAGTCCTCCTCCTTCCCCCAACCATGACATCCCCTGAGTGACCGAGTCCATTCTAAAAGCCAGGTTGATGGTGTGGTACAGGTCTGGTATCTCCCCCACCAAACCAACTTTTTTTATTTTAACCTCTACAGAGCCTTCCCAACTGACCCAGCTGATCAGTATTTTTATTTTTCATACTGACCCATTTTCCCTTTTATATCCACAGGTCTGACAGGACATTGACTGGGAGTAGGAGGACACTGACCATATGTATCAGATAAGTATTGTTTTTTTATTTACCCTACATTGTTTGTCATATAATAGTTCATAACGAGCTGTAGATCCTTTGTGAGCCCATTGCTGTTCTTGTTTTACAGGTAAGAATGGCTGCTATGGGAGGCACTGGGTTGGAGCTATACCTTGTGCTTCAGAAAGGAGGCTATGGGCTTGGGAGTATGGGATGGGCATCAAGGTTGGGAACACCAGGGAACACCACACAACCAATTTGCCAAGACTCGTGAGGCTCAAACCCTGTTTTTCATTTTCTTGCTCTGTGTGCTTTGCATTCTGATGCCTGCATTAAAGTAGTGGTTTTGTTTTGCAACAAGTACTGTCTCATATATATGCGTGTGTGTGTGTATGTGTGTAATAGATAACCCACTGTAGGGTGTGGTCACGCTCTGATATACGCACACCTTGGTGTGTGTTGTTGCACATGAGGCCGCAGGCCGAGTGCATCCACCACCCAATCCGTGTGTATATCACTGCGCTTCCACACACCACACAGTGGGTTATCTATCTTATAAAATGGCAAAATTGTTTTGGAGGGGAGCAAAAGTGCAGGTGTGTGGTTGCACTCCGATAAATGCACAGTTACCTGATGGTGTTTGTCCAATGCGATTGATAATCCCATTATAGAGATAAATAGAGATATATATATATATATATATATATATACACACACACACACACACACACACACATATACATATACATACATACATACACAGACTTCATTCGAACAGCCCCTTGATACCGAAAATAATTTTCCACACCGTGCATGTGCTCCCAGTCTGAAGAGGCTCTCTTCTCCTTTTGAAGATAAACCTGGAACTACTGGTGAGGATCTGCATATCAGGGAGGCTCCCATACTATTTTCTGCAAACCAGAATGATTGTTGGTCATTCCTTTACCTAAATGTCCACCCCCTTCCTTGTGACTTTGAGTCAAACATGGGGTAACAGACTTTAGTACCTCCTATAGAAATAGCCCCCAAGATCTCCATCTTCTTTGGAATTCACAGACGACTTTCTCACTCAGGAACCCTTAAGCAAAGCTTCCTCTGCTGAGGTTGCAGATACTTTCAGATGAATACTGTTTTGTTTTTGTTGAATTTTATGCGACGCCATCTTTAATGCAGCCTAATACACTAAAACAGAACTGCAACACTGCTGACAGGAGCGCTACCAAAATTGCACTGCACACTGAAGTGCACTACAGGTATTGATGCAGTGCTAATTAACATAATTCGCACACACTGAAAAAGCAATGCACACTGCTTCAGGCAGTGTTGAAAACACTGCTAATTGCCGTACTTTTGCAGTGTGATTACAGTGCTAATTAACATGATTCGCACACACTGTATCAGCACTGCATGTACACCAAAAGAGACCTGAAAATGCACTGATTAAACACTGATGGACTGCATTATGAAATGAAGTGTGCAGGAAGTGTACACTGCTACTGTAACACTGAAATAACACCCTATAGTGACTATTTGAACACTTCACTTCCCTCTGGGCTGTTTCTTTCCTCCCACCTGGCCATCCACACAGTCAGTCTGCTCACTTCGGTCTCAGCCACCCTTTCACTTGCTCCACAGTCAGGAAGTGTTAATTTTATATTAAAACTATAACTAAACTAAAAAAAATAAAAGACCTCACTTTCCATGTGCATTGTGTATATGTGTCTGTGTGTGTGGTGGGGGGAGGGGGAGGCTGCAGTTGTAGTGCCCACACTAGGACAAAAATTCCTAACGACAAAAAAAAAAATATATATATATCCCTTGCTTGCGGAGGAACTATTTTACAGCCAAATAGATTAAAGATTTCATTTTATCCCTATAGAAACATAAAAATGTAGATTTTTTATGCATTTAAAATACAGAACTCCATTTTATAAGTGCAATAAGCCACTCTGGGGTGTGTGTTAGACAGCTGTAACACACAGCTAGGGGGCTAGAACCACTTGGCCTGTGACTTCATGCCTCACTATGCCCCCTAGCAATGTGTTAGAACTGCCTAATGAACACCCCATCATGTCTTAATGCTTACATGGTTGCATTGAGGGGGCCCCAAGATTTCTATTGGGCCTAGGGCCCCAAGGCGCCTTAATCTGGCCCTGGGTGGGGATCAACTCCTTCTGCCTCACACCACCCCATTAAGCAGTGTACTTCCATTTTGTGAAGTGTAATCTCAAGCTTGACCCTAGGAAATGGCTCCATTCGGAATTTTTTACCAGTTTAGACAAGACTTACAATTTGCAATTTCAGCCACTAGGGGACGCTAATCCCCGAGGTGCTCCACAATTTAACCCCTAGGCAGCACTATTCCAAGGGCTTCTATTTCTACCTGTCCTTCTAAAACAAGGTTGAGGGGCCTGAGTTCTAAATGAACAATTATCGGGGTCCCCCTACCCTTAGTAAACACAATGAGTTGGTGCCTCCACCCTGAGTAACGTATGTGGGGGTGTCTATTTAACCTGGTATAGCTCTCTGGGAAGTTATAACTACCCACCAGCCCACCTAGTGATCAAGTACCTTCGCAACGGATACAACCTTTTTCAGCAGGGAACACACAATTAGGAATGAACATTAATAATATGCTCACACCCTTTGCACTTACCGCAAGGGTCTGGTCTTCTGGTAAATACACTGGACCCACCTGTAAAGAAATATCACATTCAAGCATACACTTTCAAATGCTTTTACCCATGTCACAATGAAGTTTAGCCAGACAATAATTTGCTCCTGAGTCTACTTAACAGTGAAACAAAGAATTTGATTTATTGAGGGGATGTGAACAAGGGAAGGGTGCAAATCTGGATAAATGATTGCTAAGATGATAACAGCCAGGATATTTTGCATGCAATTTCTTTAGTCCCTTAAGTACAGTCTTACAACAGCTGGGTACCCAGAGTGCGATGTTGGCTAGCCAGAACGGTGCCTGGGGTTGCAGCTGTTGTTGGGGCCCTTGATGGGAAGAAAAGATGATTAAACATGCAGAAACAAATGCCTTGATTAACTGTATCCTCAGCCAGTTGGCCTAGTCCACTGATACCCTGTAAAACACACTGAGTAAAATCAGATAGTACCACAGAATAATTCAAGAGCTTGTTGCAGGGAGCTGCCGTGGATTTACTCACAGCACCAGTAGGTAGAAGATGGCCTGGCAAAATGAAGACCTGTTGCAGAGCACTGATGAGCATGGGGAAGCTGGGCTGACACAATGTAGTTCCGCTTCACAGCCTTTCCCTCCAGGTGGCTGCAGCCTGCAATACAGTGCTGTGCAAGGGCTGGATCCCCAAGCTGGTCTCTCGCCAATAAAACTTTAACTGGTGCAGAAATAGATGGCTTTGGCCAGGTTTGGTGTCAGAGAAAACACTTCAGGCAAAGTTCAATTCTTTTGGCTGGTGAAAGCCTCCAGCTGGCTGATAACTTGGCCAAACAAGGTGACTGGTTCCCTGTGGCAAATAGGCATCCCTGGTTAGTATGCCTCTGCCCACCTTGAGCATTTAGCACATTAAGTAGAAACAGCATCCACTCATTCACTTTTCAGTTTGGCTTCTGGCCAGTTCGCAATTACAGACGATCTGCTGAGCAAACCTTTCAACCTGCAAAAGGCAATCATTGGAGACCAGTTCCTGAACTTGGGACCATAGACACATGCTGGAGGAAACTAGGCCTTTCTTAGGCCAGAACCCCACAAGCTTGAAGAGGGTTCCTCGCTCCATGGAGTCTTGGGGTGAACTGCTCACAGTTTGAAATCAGTTCTCGGATTAATAATTTTTTCTTGCATTCCAAATGGTCAGGGGGGAGTTGCCAATCACAATCATGTGCTCCCATAGATTCCTTCAGGTGCCAAGCCTTAGAGTTCAGAGTTTTTGCCACAAGGCACTTGAACTAAGGACCCCTCGAGGTCCCCTTTGTCCTAATTGGTCCAATTCCTGAAAGTAAAATACCAAACATGGTGGCTTCCACTTGGATGCATAAGCTGCAAGAAGGCAGGTTAAAACAAGCACTCCAATTAAATACAACAGCAAATTAGAAGTAAATATTTGCAATACTAGTTAGGGGTCCCTCTGCTCAAATAGCTACAGCAGAGTGGAGAAAATTGGGGTGATGCCTTGCCGGTTGCAAGCTGTGAAGCACTCGGATGCCTAGCCAAGGACATATACAACACACTGGCAGTGCCACTTGAAGGAACAGGCATGGAGGCACATCATGGCACTCTCAAGCAGATCAGTAGGGTCACCAAATAACCATGGATTTATTGTTTCCAATGGATGTTTGCCTGGCAATGGGCATTGTTGGGCCCTGGGAGACACTTAAGGTAAGCCCCAAATTGGTTGGGTGGGCTACATTTGTGATTGAAGGTAAGGGAGGTTTTTTAAGGTGTGTGTCCTATAAAACAGTTGTGGGGTGATTTGTTTATGTAAGGGTTAGGGTGGAATTGTTTTTGTAGTAGGATTACAATTGTTAGTTTAGGTAATTGTTGGGCCGATTTTAGTCAGGATATGTGGGGACTTTATTATCAGCTATCATTGAATGCCCCCAACCTGATTGTGCTGGGGGATTTCAGTGTGTGGACTGATGATGAAACCTAGCAATTTGCTCAGAGGTTCCTCCAGTTGATAGATTCACTTGGCCTCACACGGGTAGTTTCCACAGCTGACCATGAACTTTACCACACCTTGGACCTTGTTGTCTCCCTGGGGCTATACATTTGGATGTCTGGGTATATCCTGTATGGTGGTTTGATCATCACACATTTCAGGCTTTTACTGGGGTCCATATAAAAAGTGATCCCCCAGTGGAGGTGATCCAGCATCACCTGTTATGTAATCTGGAGCGCAAGAAGCTTCTGGACATACAGAACACATTGATTATGGAAACAATATGCTGCATAGGCACAGTTACAGTTGTTGAGGAATAAAATCTGACCATCTCAATAGCAATTGTCTCTATTGCATGAACCTGTGTCTGCCCATAAGACCTCTGGTCACAGCTTGCAATGGTATGATACAATTCAATTTATTAATGAATAACCATTAAGACAAGTCTCATGTACAATGGTGTCCTTATAATAAGCTGAGGCAGTTGAAGGTAACAGGGTCAAGGTTAGAATGTTCCTGGAAGGAGTCTGGTGCTGATGATGATAGAATGGCTCTGAATTCACATGGAGGGCTGGGCCACAGAGGCATGCCATGCTGCCAGTGGGTATGTGCCTGACACAGTCCTGCATTTCATGTTGTGCAGCTAGGGACAGTCCTGCTTGTCTGGGAGTTGACAGCTATGGGACAGGCGGCAGGGCAAGGAACACCAGGGGGTCCGATGCAGGGTAGCTGCCTTTACGCTTGGGATTACCATGTCTGCAGCTCTATGGGACTGTATAAGGCACAACTGCCCAGTGCCATCTTTGTACCCTGCCACAACATGCCGTGGCACACACCGACCAATAAGGCACTTCCAAGGGACTGGGGGCACTGTATCCTATGTGTTGCAGGGTTCTGCCCCCTCACCCGGCACAATCCTTACAGTATCTGCAGTGCAAGGGCTGTTAGACCAGCTCATGGCTGATCTAACCACTGCTGCAACTTGCAGCCATGGTGGGGCTTTCAAAATCCCAAGTTAGAGGATTCTGCAGCCCCCCATCCCCCATGGTGCAAGCCTCCTTACAACCTGGTGTACCACCACTTCTGGTGCAGAGGTGGCACTGGGCTGGTTACATGCACGACTTCCCAATTTTGATGCAGCCTGCATTCGAAAATCAGGATTGCTGCAATTTTTGGGGCAAGGTGCCACTTGTGTCAATTCCTTTTGGTGCAAGCACCTTGTGTCAAATTTGGGCCTTTGGAATTCAGGCACTATGTGTCAATGGTAGTCTGCAGTGAATTTTTCCATTTTCAGAATAGCTCCTGGATTATACTCTACCTGATGCAGGAAGACCTGGAGACCCTGGATCATGTGTTTGTAATCTTGAGGCTTAAGTACTGTAACAGTCTTTAACTGGGCTTATCTTGGAGGTTGGTGTACCATCTGCAACACATGCAATGGCCAGGTTGATTACTAGGTCATATTTTACAGATAATATTACTCCTATTATTATAATCATTATTATAATAAATATTACTCCTGTGCTATGGCATCTGCACTGGCTACCTATTAGTTGGAATATCACCTTCAAAATTGCTTTGCTAATGTCCAGAACAAAGCACTACACTGTTTAGGTCCTGACTAACTTAAAGACCACATAGTTTGGTATACTCCAAGCCACTCACTCTGCTTCACTGAGGGACCATTGCTGACCATTCCAGTGTCAAGATTGAAGTTGCCCAGAGGCAATGCATTCTCAGTGACAACCTTGATTATTTGGAATTCCCTGTCTTTCCATTAACTGAGTTCTTCCTCGGGACTGGAGGCATTTAAAAAGGGACTTAAATACCATCTTTTTATATCTGTTTTTGGTATCACATGACTTTCATTACTTCTGTGCCTCAGATTTCTTTCTTTCTTTCTTTCTTTCTTTCTTTCTTTCTTTCTTTCTTTCTTTCTTTCTTTCTTTCTTTCTTTCTTTCTTTCTTTTTCTTTCCTTCCTTTCTTTTTATTTTTGTAATATTTGACCTGGAAAGGCACACTAAGCTGTGACAGCTTGATTTCAAGTGTGTCCTGGGGTGGGTTACATAGACCTTGCTTTCAAGGGAAGGGCTTGCTGCAGCAGCAGTCAGAGATGGTGACCCACCAGCTAGTTGCCCTGGTGGCTGGTGGGTTGTCCTGGGCATGCCCTGGTTCACAGGATGGTGGGATGTGTCAGGCTGGGGGGGCAACTGGCCCAATGGGGCAAGTGCATGGTCAGTGCGAGTCCACATGTGGGAGGTCAGATGCACCACCACCATCATGGGGTGGAGGAGGTTGTGGGCTCATACCTGCCATGGACCACTGGCCACTACAGTGGTGGTTTAGCAGGTTTTGGGTGAAGCCATACAATAACCTTCTGCAAGAAGGCACAGGGTCACCCCCACACCCAGTGATGGTTCCAGCAGTGGCACATGCCAGGATAGACCAGCTCTGGGCTGGTCTAATGGCAGAGTCCATATACCCATTAGGGGCCGTTCAAAATCTCACATTAGATGGTACTGCCATGCTGCCCTAGTGCAAACCCCATTCTACCATGGTGCACCAGTGTGGACATCGCAAGGACTGAGCAAGCCCAGTTGACACAGTCAGTCCTACCAGTGAAGCAGGCTGCCTTACAAAATTGGGACTGGTGCATGGTGTGGCACAATGAGACATTTGCACCATTTCTCCTTGATGCAAGCTCATTGCACCAGTCCAGAACGTTTGAAAATCAGTCCCAGAAACTCCAGTGGTGACTGGAAATGAAAGTAACCATGCTACAAAAGCAGTGCCTGTTATTCAGTTTAGCCAAAGGATGGAAATTGGCTCCTTCTCATAATGTCTCCATACTCCCTCCCCCCAATAACTTCTCCTTACATATCTCTTCTACCCATAACTTTTCCTTACACCCTCCAGCCACTAACTTCTCCTTACCTCCTCCTGCCCATAACTTCTCCTTATATATCTCTCCTGCCATACACCCTATTGCCCATAACATTTTATTATGCCTGCCTACTCATAACTTCTAATTACTCCCTAATGCCCATAACGTTTCCTCTTATATCTCTCCTGCCCATATCTTCTCCTAACATATCTCTCCTGTCATAATTTCACCTAACTACTTGCCAGTATCTTCTCCTTATGTTCTCCTGCCCATAACTTCTCCTTTCACCCTCTTGCCCATAAATTCTGTGTAACCCTCCTGCCCATAATTTATCCTTACTCCCTTCTGATCATAACTTCTCCTTTCACCCTTTTGTCCATAATGTCTCCTTATGCCCTCCTTCCCATAACTTCTCCTTACATATCTCTGCTGCCACAACTTCTCCTTATGCCCTCTTGCCCATACCGTCTCTTTATGCCCTTTTGCCGAATAGCTTCTCCTTATGCCCTATTGCCAATATCGTCTTCTTATGCCCTCCTGCCCATAACTTCGCCTCACTCCCTAATGCCCATAACTTCTCCTTACATATCTCTCCTGCCCATATCTTTTCCTAACATATCTCTTCCTTCTCCTAACATATCTCACATCGGGACATGGTGGGCACCTCCAGCTGCCATCCCCAATGGCTAGAGTGGACCAAAAGTGGAATCAGGTACGGCTCTCTTAGTGGCTTCCCCTCACCTACAGTGTTGCCTTCATCTGTCTGAGATTGGCTAGGAACTGTGGCATGAAGGCTGTGATTGGCCCAAGTCTCAGTCTGCCCCTATTCTGAAGCTTTGGGGATTTCTCAGCCTGAACTGCTGTATCTGCATTAGTTTTGAATCTGTATTTTCTTCCCGCCCTCCTGCCCTGACCCTGGCCTCTATTAAATATACTATAACTCCTCCCACTTTACTACAACTCACTGAGTAACTACCTACTCAGTTGAGTTTCTCGTTTAAAGGAATACCTCCCTGATGGCAAATTTCCCCTCATTGTGACAATCTAATAGACTTACAGGACAGGGCTGCCTCATCTTGCCTAAGGTGCAGCTTAGTCCTACTGTCTCCCCAGGTCAATCCCCACTCACCACCAATCTCTCCCCTCCAAACATATTACAGACTTGACATTTCAAGTCATCCCTGCTGCACTCAGCTCCGACTTTTATCAAGGCCTACACTGCCTGTACATACCCCGAATTATGCTCACCAACCCATTCTTAACTCCCCTCATTACTCTCCTGACCTATGGACCAGCTAATCCCCCTAGAATCTTCAATACCCTCCACCCCCAATGCGCCAGAATAGATGCAGGTGTATTTCTGAGGCAAGAGTCGATTCATTATCAATGGACTACCACCCTGGGGCAGCTATTCCCCTGGAGCTGTCATTGGTGGTAAAACATGGAATGACCCTTGCCTGCAATGTGCTGTGCCTCCTGCCCCCTCCCACCAAGCTGCAGGCAGCCCAACCAAGTCAAACAGAAGCTTGTTAAAGGGAAAGCCATGACCACTGTCTGTTTCACAACATGGAAAGCTATCCTGCTCCTGCTCCTACTATCCGGCAATGTGCATCCAAATCCAGGCCCACAGAACCCCAATGAAACTGGTAACTGCAAACCAAAGGGCCTTAAAATAGCAGAGATGAATGTTTGCAGCCTCCTTGCCAAACTAACACAAATTCATGCATGGGCTGCCCTGCACAATCCGGACATTTTATGTTTCACAGAGACCTGGGTTACAGGCAAAACAAAGAACTTAGAAGTTGCACTGCCGGGTTATCAGACTTTCTGAATCAACAGATTGTGCAAAATGGGGTGGCAGATGCCTCATCTACATTAGAGACTCGCTCAATGGAAATGTGCTCTCCATTACCAACAGGGATGATGACCATGAGATGCTAGCAGTTAATATCCAATGTGGGCATAACAAAAAATCACTGGTAATAGTCTCCATGTACTTACTCCCCAAAAAAGCCAGTGGGAGCCTCATCAAAGTACTGGATGCCCTGACACCTGCCTCTGGACCAGAAGGTTGTGGGTTCTCGTCCCACACCAGGATGACTTGCACCTAAAAATCTCTGGCATCCGAGTGCAGTATTGGGGGGTGCTGTACTGCTGGGGTGTGCCGTCCTTCGGATGAGACATTAAACCGAGGTCCCTTCTGCCCATCCTGGTGTTGTCCTGGTGGGTGTCCAGGTGGAAGTAAAAGAACCCAGGGTACTCTTCGTAAAGAGCAGAGAACATTCCCGGTGTCCTGGCCAACATTCCCCTTCTCATAAACCGGTTCATGCAATTATCCAGGCTGTGTGTGGGTGATGATGTGTGATATGGCTGCCACCACACATTCAGTCACTTCACTACCAGTCTAGCATTGCTTGTAAAGTGCTTTGGGATACTGTGTATGAAAAGCGCTATATAAATGCTGATTCTTCTTCTTCTTCACCCCTTAGCAAGGTCCATGAACTCATCATCACTTGAAACTTTAATATTAACTGGCTCAGTAATGAGGCAATCCATCAGAGGGATGCAGTGGCTAATCTGTACCTCTCACAACTAGTCACAGAACCCACCAGGAGGAACTGTAAGATAGGCAATTGTACCCTCATTGACTGGATACTCTCTAAGTCCCCACCAGGATAATCTAGGTTACAGTGCAGCCAGATACATTGAGTGATCACTTTCCAGTCCCTCTTAAGTGGTCAAACAACCTAAGGAAACCCCCATCCATCACAGTTGAAAGCACGGTCCTTAAGAGTGGGCAGCTGGGGTCTTTCAAGGCTGCCCTAGCATACTTTGACTGGCCACCCATAGAAGTACTGCCTGATCTGGACCTAGCCCTGAAGTACTTTGTTCACAGTTTTAACAATATCTGTGACAGATTCTACCTGCTCAAAAAAAGGAAATCGAGAGGCTACACTAATGGGTGGGTCACCGAGGAACTTCTTGCCATCATGAGGGACAGAGAAAACCTCTAGGCAAAGGCCAGATCCTCCGGGAAAAAAAATTACCATCAGGCCTACAGGGCCTCCTGAAACAGATGTACATATCTCACCAGGCAAGCAAAGGCAAACTACCACAAGGACCAACTGCAAAACAGCTAGGGAGATGGGAAAAAGTTCTGGGCGAATATAAATAACCTCCTTGGGAAGGAAGAAAAAAACCCCCCCAACTGCTCAACCTAAATGGACTGACCACTATGGACCAGCAGACTATAGCTGAATCATTTAATGCCTCTTTCACAGACCTAAGCTCCATTCTACCACCCAACTATCTGAAGCGAGATGGAGTCCAACCTAGTAGTAAACCTGCAATGCATGACCACCCGTCCCTACCTTCTATTTCAAATGGGTGTCCACCAAGGTCTCAAGATCCTATGTAATGAAAGCCTTAGGCAAGACTTGGATGGGAAGCAATGGGTTTGATATGAAGCTTGTTGCACTTGCCCTTGATGAACTCATAGTTCTCATCACCAAACTTTTTTTTTTTAGATTTACTAGGCTTTTTTTTTTGTCTGCCCCCAACATCGGGACTTTCTGCCCCGGTCATGGTCCTCACCGCCCTCCACTACGAAATGGCCAATACTCCCTGGTTGCCACCTTGGCTTACCCCCCCAGGGTGGGGCCGCGGCACCAGCCAAGGTGCAATGGACATATGTCCAGTCTGAGGAGTCAGCTGGGAGCTGATGAAGGCACAGTGAAGTGGGCATCATGGAGATGCTGACAATGGTGTTTTTTTCCCCTGTGGGCATGGGGGCAGGGATGTGCAATGATAACCTGCATCTACCCAACCCCCTGACGTCCAAATGCCAGCTGCTTGAGGTGCCCATGGCCTCTGCCAGGGGTCCCCCTATGCACCTGACATTCTCTCCACCCTACCCTGGAGAAGAAGAGAAGTCCATGGGATGCTCCATCCTTCTCCCCTTGCCGGCCATCCGACTACCCGAACCCGGGTCACTGGCGTTGCAAGCGGAAATCCAACTGCTGCACTGATGGGCCAGCTTCATCACCAAACTTTTTAACAATTCTGTCACACTAGCCAAATTTCCTACAGTTTGGAAACAAGCTCTTGTATCTCCTGTTTATAAGAGTGGGGATAGGTCCAACATTGCCAACTATAGGTCCATATCAATGCTCTTCCCACTATCTAAAGCACTGGAAAGGATTGTGGTGGTCCAAATAACAGACTACCTGCATAAGTACCAACTACAATGTCCACAGCAACATGGCTTCTGAAAAAAATCAGCACCACCACTGCTCTGGTAGACTACACTGACTCTGTTCACCAAGCACTTGAAGAAGGCAAATTAACTGGGTCAGTTTTTATCAACTTAACAAAGGCTTTTGACACAGTCAATCACCACCTCCTCTTAGGTCAACTAAAAAACCTGGGAATGGCCTGAAATGCAGTAGACTGGTTCAAGGACTACCTGTCCCACAGATTCCAAAAAGTCAAAATTGGCAAAGTCATAACAGGATCCAAATAGATGCTCATGAGAGTTCCCCAAGGATCAGTTCTGGGACCCCTCCTATTTAGCTTGTTCTTGAATGATCTTCCCAAGGCTTGTAACAGCAAAATCATCCTGTATGCAGATGATGCTGTTCTCCTCAGCAGTAACCCCACATTGAACAACTAGAACAGGAACTCCAGATCTCCTTCCATAAGATTGAGGATTTGTTCAGTGAACATAAGCTACTTATCAATTATAAAAAAAAAAAATTGCTCCTATCCTGCACACAGCTAAAGAGAAGATTCCCTGTCCTATCTATCAAAAACAAAGCCAATGTCTCGCTTGAGCAAGTTCACTCTTTTAAGTACCTGGGGGTCACCGTTGATGATACCCTATCATATGTTCAGCATATTGATATGGTGGTCAAGGCTGTTAACTCGAAGCTCCGAGTCTTATATAGACATCGGAAAAATCTCACCCCAAATGCCTTCCAACTCTTTGTCACTAGCTTGATTTTTTCCATCATAGTCTATGGGTTAGTGGCTTATGGATCAGCTATGAATACTGCTCTGCAATGGGTGGCTATAGCACTGAACAAGGTGTGTAGATGAGCCACAGGTGCTGATCGACTCACCCACACCTGCTCTTACTACACTCAGGCAAACTGGCTGTCTCTGGAGCACAGAATAATCTTCCAAACCTGCCTGCTCGGTAAAAAGGTGCTTCTGAGCTTCACTCCCTCCATGCAACTCAGATCTCTTCTACCAAGCTGACCCAAAGTACAGAACCAGGAGTAAGGCATTGGGTGTGCTTGGTATCCCTTTCCGCAGAACTGCACATGGTCAACGTGCTTTCGCATATAGAGCCCCTCTCTGGCTCAGTGAGTGCCAGGAAGTCTTACAAAAAACTATGAGCTTGCCAGTTTTCAAGTCTGAACATAAAAAGCACCTCCTCTCTAGGAACACTTGTGACTGTCCTGGGGCACCTAAGATGGCTCTTGCCCCACAAACACCCCTATAAGCTGTTCTTGCACTTTCCTATATCATCCACCACTCTACTTTTGCTCTAAGCTGCCTATATCATCCACACCTCAACTCCGCCTTCACCCCTCACATCCCCACAGTCCCCCACCTCCTTCTGTGTCTTTGCAGACCACCCCATATCCTTCTTGACCCCTCCTTTCCCTCCCTTCCCCCCTAACTCTTTGTAATCACCCATCATCTTGGCCCCTTCCCACTTTTATTGCCATTTACTGTCACGCTTTCTTCAACTTTCCATTTTGTTTCATATCCCACCAACCCCTCACTTACTGCTTGACAAAGTCTTCTTCCAGACTGTTAACCCCCCCACTACCCCTCTCCTCCCACCTGTTCATGATTCTCCCTTGAATCCATTACACACCTCAATGCCAAGGATTATGTCACCTTATCCACCTGCCTATGTTTTATTGTCATTGTAGCTCATTTCTGACTTGCTTGTTTATTACCATTTGCTGTATATTATGTATTTTCAATTATTGTTTTTTCCTCTGATGTGGATACTTTGTAAATGAGCTTATGCTAGAAGATTGTTTTCAAATAAATAAAATAAAAAATAAATACAATTCCTCCTTACTTGCTCTTGCCAGTATCTTCTTATGTTCTCCTGTCCATAACTTCTCCTTGCTCTCTCAAGCCTATAAATTTCTTACCCCCTCTTGCCCATAACTTCTCCTTTCACCCTCTTGCCATAAATTCTCCTTAACCCTCCTGCCCATAACTTATCCTTACTCCCTTCTGATCATGACTTCTCATTTCACCCTCTTGCCCATAACGTCTCCTTATGCCCTCCTGCCCATAACTTCACTTATCGCCCTCCTACCCATAACTTCTCCTTACATATCTCTCCTGCTATAACTTCCCCTTATGCCATCTTGCCCATACCTTCTTCTTGTACCCTCTTGCCCAATAACTTATCCTTATGCCCTATTGCCCATAACATCTTCTTATGCCCTCCTGCCCATAACTTCTCCATGCTCCCTAATGCCCATAACTTCTCCCTAGATATATTTCCTTACATATATTCTCCTAACATATCTCTTTTGTCTTAATTTCTCCTTAATTGCTCTTGCCAGTATCTTCTACTTATGTTCTCTGGCCCATAACCTCTCCTTATTCTTTCCTGCCCATAAAGTTATCATTGTCCCCTCCTGCCCTTAACTTCTCCTTTCACCCCCTTGCCCATAAATTCTCCTTATGCCTCCTGCCCACAACTTCTCCTTTCTCCATCCTTCCCATAACTTCTCCTCATGTATCTCTCCTGCCATAACTTCTCCTTATGCCCTCTTGCCCATACCTTCTCCTTACCCCCTCTTGCCTGTAACTTCTCCTTATGCCATATTGCCCATAACTTCTCCTTATGCCCTCCTGCCCATAATGTCTCCTTACACCCTCCTGCCCACAATGTCTCTGTACATATCTCTCTTGCCTATAGCTTCTCCTTACATATCTCTTCTGTCATAATTTCTTCTTACTCCCTCTTGCCAGTATCTTCTCCTTATGTTCTGCTGCCCATAATGTCTCTTTACTCTGTCCTGCCCATAAACCTCTCTTCCCCCCTCCTGTCCATAACATCTCCTTTCACCATCTTTCCCATAACTTCTCTTTGAGTCTCCCTTCACATAACCTCTACTTACTCCCTCCTGTCCATAATGTCTCCTCACTCTCTTACAGTGTCTTACCAGCTGACATTTCTGGTGCTGCATCTATTGGTGTTTTCAAATACAAATTATGACAGTACCTTATCTCAACCAGCAACTGTGGCTGCCTCAACTAACACTCCTCCTGTGCCTCAAGGGCACCCTAGCACTCTTATCTCATGTCTAATCTACTCATCTGATGTGACCTTTCCTTAGCACATCAGGTCACCAATCTACCTCACAACCGTTGCCACCTATACCCTACCCATTCTGTATATTCCCCCAACTCCCTACCACCCTCTAGCACCCTTACCACTATCCTCCTACTATCATCTTCTCTCATGCAACCCACTAGGGTGCCCTAATTTTGACTCAAATTACTTGCTGCCTATGATCCTAAATTTGGTGTGTTCACTATAGGAACTGTGTCTAAAAATGTACTACTGTATTACTGTATCTTACTGTTACCCTGTCTAAAACATGTGCTACTGTTTTGATGTACCTTTTCCTTGTAACTGATATGGAACCCATAAATGAGAAACTGCTCACGGGTGTAATCCAACAACTCAATAAATAAAATTAATAAATAAACTCTCTGCTGCCCATATCTTCGCCTTATGCCCTCCTGCTCATAACTTCTCCTTTCTCCCTCCATCCAATAACTTCTCCTTTCATCCACTTACCCATAACTATTCCTTACTTCCTCTTGTTCATAATTTCTCCTTACGCCCACCTTCCCATAACTTTTCCTTACTCCCTCCTCCCCATACCTTCTTCTTACATATCTCGCCTATCCATAGCATCATCTTACTCCCTCCTTCCCATAACTTCTCCTTACACCCTCCTGCACATAACTTCTCATTACTCCCTCCTGCTCATATATTTCTTAGTCCCTTCTGCCCATAACTTCTCCTTACTCCCTCCTACCCATAACTTCTCCTTACGCCCTCCTGGGAGGAGTGATATTGAAGGAGAAATTATGGGCAGGAGGGAATAAGGAGAAGTTTATGGGCAGGAGAGAAATGGAAGAAGAAGTTATAGGTACTGTAGGAGGGAGTAAGGAGAAGTTATGGGCAGGAGGAAATAAGGAGAAATTATGGACAGGAGATCATATGGAGAAGCTGTGGAAATGAGGGTATAAGGATAAGTTATGGGAAGGAGGGAGTAAGGATAAGTTTATTGGATGAGAGAGTTAAGAGACATTATGTGCAAGAGTGTGTAAGGAGAAGTTATGGGCAAGATGGCATAAGGAGAAGTTATAGCAAGAAAGATATGTAAGGAGAAGTTATGGGCATGAGAAAGTAAGGAGAAGTGGAAACACCACTGTTCGTCAACAGCAAATCTGCCTACATTCCGTACAGCAATGGCACAATGCTGACACAAGGAATTGTGCCATAAATAAACAAAGTATTTTTTTATGGGGTTGTGCCCCCACATTTATATATTATCAACTTCAGGTTGGAGTTTTTTCAGGAAGGGGGCACAACACTGGGAGAAGTCGTGTTAGTGAACTGCAGATCATTACAGTGACTTTATGGTCCTTTTTTGGCTTTCATGGCTGTAGTGTCACTGGAAAGAGGGCCACCCTGGAGAAATTATGGGCTGGAGGATGAAAGGAGAGTTCATGGCTATAAGAAATATGTAAGGAGAAGTTATGGTCAGGAGGGAGTAAGGAGAAGTTTATAGGCAGGAGAAAGTAAGAAGAAGTTATGGGCAGGAGGGCATAAGGGTATGTTATGGGCAACAGGGTATAAGAGAAAGTTATGACAGGAGAGATATGTAAGGAGAAGTTATATGAAGGAGAGACTATGGAGATGTTATGGGTTGGAGGTTGGTAAAGAGAAATTATTGGCAGGAGAGATATGTAATTAGAAGTTATGGGCAGGTGGGAGTAAGGAGATGTTTATGGGCAGGAGATATATCTAAAAAGAAGTTATGGGCTAGAGGAAGTAAGGAGAAGTAATCTGGTTCAAGGTCAGTTGGCATTCATCTGTATCCCCTCCCCCGGGTCGTGCCTGAAATAGGCAGGATTTGTCTAGTGCACTTACCCAGTCAACAAAAACGAAATAAAAATAAATAAATAAATAAAATAAAATAAGTTATGGGCATGAGGGTATAAGGAGACGTTCTGGGCAAGAGGGCATAAGAAGAAATTATGGGCAAGAGAGAATAAGGAGATGATTATGAGTAGGATAGAATAATTAGAAGTTATGGTCAGGAGGGAATAAGGAGAATGTATGGGCAGGAGAGAGTAAGGAGAAGCTATGAAGAGGAGAGAGTAAGGAGAAGCTATGGAGAGGAGACATATGTAAGAAGAAATTTTGGGCAGGAAAGAGAAAGGAGAAGTTATGGGCATCAACATATAAGGAGAAGTAATGGGAAGGAGAGTGTAAGGAGAAGTTATGGACTGGAAGGCATAATGGGAAGTTATGGGCAGGAGAGGTATGTAAGGAGTAGTTATGGGCAGAATGGAGTAAGGAGAAAGTATCATCAGGAGGGTGTAAGGAGAAGTTATGGGCAAGAGGGCGAAAGGAGAAGTTATGGGAAAGATGGTGTAAGAAGTTTATGGGCATGAGAAAGTAAGGAGAATTTATTATCAGGAGGTCATAAGGAGAAGTTATGGGAATGAGGGAATAAGAAGAAATTTATGGGCAGGAGAGAATAAGGAGAAGTTATGGGCATGATAGTGTTAAGAGAAGTTAAGTGCAAGCGGGTGTAAGGATACGTTTTTGGGCAGGAGAGATGTGTAAGAATAAGTTATGGGCAGCAGGGAGTAAGGAGACATTATGGGTATGAGGGAGTAAGGACACATTATTAGCAGCAGGGATTAAAGAGAAGTTTATGGACAGGAGATAGCAAGAAGAAGTTATGGGCAGGAGGGTGTAAGGAGTAGCTATGTTCAAGAGGGTGTAAGGAGAAGTTATGGCAGGAGAGATATGTAAGGAGAATTTATGGGCAGGAGAAAGTAATGAGAAGGTATGGGCAGGAGGCAGTAAGGAGAAGTTTAGAGATGGGGCAAAGTATTAATTCACCAGCAAAGTTGCCAACTTTAAGCTCCACATAGTTACCATATTAAATTGAAGTTGGACTTCGCCCAGTAGCTTAACTTAGTGAATCATAGTGAATTCATAAACTAATTCATGGAGCAAAGTTTTCCAACTTCACCCATCTCTACATAGGGCTGTGCACCTTTACACGGCATAGGGCCCAACGCTTAGGCTGATATAGTAACTCTTTTTCCTGTGCATGGAAGTGAACCAGACAACATGGAAGTGAACCAGACAAACCCACAAATTCTTGACATTCATTTCAGCATGGAAGCTTAAGCCCCTTAGACAGATTCTTCACTTTGATTCAGGGCCCAGAGGACCCGATGCATCTGCATCTGTTTATGCAGATCCCAAATGAGGATATGTAGTCTCAAAAAGAGAGGACATTCCTTGCAAAAGGCTGCATTAATGTACCAGACAAGGTTCAACTTAAAGCAACAAAAGTAGGGAAATGAGGTGTTAAGGTTTCCAACACTAGCCTCCCCCCCCACCTCCCAAAAAAATCAATCACAGAAAAAACATCATCAGGCTAGACAAACAACATACAACTTTTTGCAGATGACATAAGAGACACCCAGCATAAGGGTCCAGTGCTTTTGCAGGTACGCATGGAAACTACAAGACATACAGACCCACTTCAGGCTGCAGATAGAAATCCAGCAAGTGAGCAGTCCATCTGGCTGTGAATTGAAGGGCCTCCAGACTCTGTGGTTCCATGTAGCTACAAATGCAGATGCACAGCTGCAAATACAAATCTATGATATCCAAATTACAACACTGCTTTTGTCTGAGGAAATGCCTCTGGAGCCACAGGTCAACATTCACAGTGGAAGACATACACAGATATTTGTGGTTATAGAAGCACTTCTGCAGCTGCAAAAACACACACATACTGCAAAACATGCACACCCAATTGTACAGCCATACTATAAGGTTTTTAAGTAGCACTGATACAGTATAATTTTTTTTGTTGTTGTTTGTGTTGTGTTGAATATATATGTTCAAAGGTACCAGATAAAAGATATTGGATTTATGACATCTAGAAACAGTTGTATGATGTTTGTCTTACTAGATGATGGCTGTCTGTGGTTGCATGTTTGTTCTTGTCCTTTTGCTGCTTTGATGGGTGATGAATTAGGGTTGGAATCCTAACAAACACATTTCCCTACTTTTGTTACTTTATGTTGAACCCTAACTGGTGCAATAACACAGTTTTTTTTTTTTACAATGAATTTCCTTTCTTTTTGAGATAGTGAAATCATATCCTCACTCATGCTGGTCCGTTCTACTTGGACTGGACGTGAATGAGATGGGCCTTCCAAACCCTGTGCGTTCGTGTTGCTACAGATGCAAACATGCAGGGACACTTGGGTCCTGTGCCAAATGTGAAGTCCATCAGACTGTGAAAGTGTTAGACCCTCTGGGTTCTGTATATCTGTGTTGCTACAGATGCAGACAAACAGGGCCCTCTGGGCCCTACACCAAGTGAGGAGTCTATCTAGCAGTGGAAGCACAGGGTCCTCCAGGCTCTGCACTTCCATATTGCTACAAGTGCAGATGCACAGGGCCCAGAAACTTGAGGAGTTCATCTGGCTGAGGAAGCGCAAGGCTTTTTGAGCCCAACAATTCCATATGGCTACAGATGCAAACATGCCCCACCTCTGAAGTGAATGAGGGGTAGAATTTTCCTTGGGGCTGTCAGCCCAAATGCTCACCCCATTCTATGCACTCATGAAACATACACACCTGTCTCCATCACATCTCAGCTTTTCTGCTACTGCAGTGGGGTGAGTGTTAGGGTTGACAACCCCAAGGAAGACTCCACCCCTTATTTGCTTTAGGGTTGGGTCAGGGTATTAGAGTTTGAAATCCTAACATCACATTTCCTGACTTTTGTTTGTTTAATCTGAACCCCAACTGTTGCATTAATGCAGTTTTTTTTGTAAAAGATGTATATCAGTGTATATATATATATATATATATATATATATATATATATATATATATATATTTATTTTATCCCAAGTTTTCAAGGTTGTCATTTCATGACTTCCCTTATAAATATGACACGTGGCACTTACAAAATGGTTATAAAATAGTAGCTAAAACATCATTTTGCACCACAAATGCAAAAACACATTCTGGACAGAATTTGAAAAACAGCCCTTGTCATGTTCATGAGGTGGTGTGAAAAAATGGCTATGCTGAACGTTTGGGTCAAAATATTGATAATTACCAAACTTATGAGTAAGCATGGAACATTTCAATATCCATTCATAACTTTGTTGTTTCTTAATATTTTGACACCACATTTTGAATACAATCTTCTTATGACCCGTGTCATGAACCCAGTAGGTGAAAAATTTCAAATCCCACCTAAACCATAATTTCTTGGAGTGACTGCTTAATCACTTTTTGGGCCAGATTTGAAAAATATCACCTACTTGGTTCATGAGGTGTGTTCACAAAATGGACATGTTGAACATTTGGTAGAACAATACCGAAGATTAACAAAGTTATGAGTGAACATTAAACTGTTTCAATGTTCATGCATAACGTGATCATCTTACCATATTTTCCCACCAAATTGTCAACCTAGCCTTCTTAGAACCTCACCTTATTAACTTGGTAAGAGAAATTGTTCAAATCTCACCTGACAGGTGATTTCACAGAGTGATTCTAAAGTCAGCTTTTAGGATGGATTTAAAAAAATGAATCTGCCTTTTTCACGAGGCATGTCACAAAAGGCAATGTTCAAAAGTTGGTATTAAAATATTTAAAAATAATGAAGTTAGGAGTAAAATTACCTTATTTTCTCATATCACAATCACATTTCCAGCAAGAGGATGTCTCTTCTATTGGAGGGGGGATTTACATAATAGGACCATTTTTATGATAGTGAGGGTATGTGGGGTGCTGAGCTGGAGTAGGGGTGAGGTGGGTGGGGTGTGGGGCATATATCAGTGAGGGACTGGTTTCTTGTTTCCATGGTAAAATTAAAAAAAAAAAGATCAAGAAGGGATTTTTTTTCCAGGGAGACTATAGCCGACTCTGGGGTTTGAGTAGCCCATTGTCGGAATGGTGTTGGGCAGCACCAGGAGTGGGCACCCTTGTGCCATCACCTTAGCATTGGGAGTGAGCTACATTTGTCAGTGAAGTAAACAAAGTAAATGAGTTTACAAGCAATTTATTCATAATGGTATATAACAGGATTTCAAGGCTTATAAATGAAAACACCAGCAGAGGATGCTAGCATTTACATTTTAAAATCCGCATTCTATCAGAAGAAATACATGTCAGGGATCAATACAGCTTGCCTCCCACAGGGTCACTTCCTTTCACCACAGAGATGAGTGCAAGCTGTCCATGTCCTGTCTGAGATCATACCAAATACACTCACATTCATATTTTGAATCACAGTCAACAGTTTGATCCAAAACTTTAAATGGGTGCATTTTATGCAAAAACATGCTTACACTCTACTGCAGTTAAAACACTTAGACTGAAATGTCTCACTACACTAGCTCTTCTGGTTTTAGGTGTGAACCCAAAATTCTCCCGTCAAACCAGTTTGTGTGTGACAGGGGAATTCTCAAGTCACAACATGAAAAACTGCTCCTCTCACTAAGCTGGGCACCCTGGATTTTGTGGTGCCCAGAAAAAAGTATTTCAGGGCCAAATCTTAAAAAAAACCCACCAGATTCTAGCTAAACAGAATTGTGTTTAGCTAGGTTCAGATGTTGTTTTTTTCAAAATGAATAACTTGTATGTATTTTCCATATTTTCCAGCTTGAAAAAAAATGGCAGCCATCACAACTCAAAAGAGTATTTTCCATGTCATGAAAATTACATGTTGTAAATGCAAAATGCTGTAGCAACACAATCATTTTAGTGCTGTATCAGTGGGTAATCCAAAAACCCTACTGAGAATGCTCAGAAAAAAATAAACTTGAAATCCTTATAACTTTGAAACCAGTCAATGTTTTTCTATGAAGCCTTTGAAAGGCTGTACCTTGGCATATGCTTCTTCTCCCCTAAAAGTGTCAGAAAAAAATATGTACCATCTAGGCTGCAGGTAAAACCAAAAAGGTATGCTAAATATATGAAAAAAAGTTAGATTTAATGGTAAAAATGACAGTACGCATCTCAAAAACTCCACCAGATGCAATCACAACCCCTTCCCCCCATGCCTTCAGAACCTGGCTCTGAGACAATGCAAGCCATATGTGGGGCAATTTTATTAAACACTGCCAAAGTTACCATGGTAGAAGAATTGAGTTTTAATATTAAACACCCTACTGAACCCTAACTATACTGCCGCTACTGCACCATTATTGTAAATTCATGGGTAGGTGTGCATAATGAGAATATAATAACTGGGTATCATTTTTTTCCAATAGGGAAACCTGATTATAATTCACAGTTATAACCTGTGGGTTAGAATGATGAACATGTGCTGGGTTTCTCTTGTTCTGTGCATGCGCCAGCCACTGTTCCTCCATTCCTCAGTGCCAGCCACCATTCCTTAGTGCTGGATACTTTACCGCCACTCGCTCTCAGTGGTAAGTTAATTTAAACAAAAACTAATTGGGTTCTTTACGCTATAACAATTAAGCATTAAAAAAAATGAAAAAAAAGTAAGGGAAACAATTCCTTTCATCAGTCATTTCTGACTGTGCTGAAACCTGACTTGACCACAAAGGGATGTCTTTTTATCTTATCGAATGGCTGTGACAAAAAAACAATCCCAGCAATTGTATAAAATAAAACATGGGTTGGTTTGTTTAACTAGAGATGTTTTATTTTATTTTATTTTAGCTTTTGTTGTCCAGGTAAGTGCACTAGACAAATTCTGCCTATTTTCAGGCATGACCCGGGGGAGTATAGGGATTAATGCCAACTGACCTTGAACCAGATTAAGCTATTAATAGCATTTTTAGTGAATTGGGAGAAATTTGGCCAGGGCACCAGGGAAATTCCCCTACTCAACTTTAGGGGGAGCTGCTTTCCAACTTTCAGGATGGCCAGTTTGGCCTGTGAAGTAAGGAAGGAGGTTGTGTTGGAGACTGAGGGCCTGGTTCATCCTCCTGCATTTGGAATACAAGAGACTGAGATCTTCTTTGATGCGAATCTTCCACTTGAGGGACAAGAAGTCCAGATGGAGTACAAGAACTTACAAAATGGATCAGGAATTGAAAAATATGGTAAAGAAATACTTTTAAATAAAACATCTACTGAAATCGAAGTGATATTACAAAAAGAAGAAAAATGCTTTCAGGAGAAACGTGTGATGCTTGAAAAAGCTAAAGAAACTTGTGAGAATCATAAAAATATCCAAGATCCAGTGGTGGGCCTCTCTGACAATGAAACCGGCTGTGGTAGTAAACCAGGTGCATCTGGACTACCAATGTCTCAGGTACGCACTTTACATACTAGCTATCAAACTGTACATAACGATCACGCAAATGTAACAATTTTTACATTCTCTGCAAAGAGTAATGCAGGTTTTGATCTAAGTAAAAATGAGCAACTGGTGATTTATCTCCCAGGGGTGTCATTCCTGGATAAACCATGGCCAGCTGTAACAACTATGTTTAAAGAACCCCCCCATGAAAAAAGACACAGCAGTTTACTTACAGCAAGCAAAGGGAAAGAACGTACAGCAGACAGCTCTTGAGCAGAAGGCCGATGATTTGGTGGCTCAGAATGAAAGCAATAAAGTGACAGAGATACCAACTGATAGGGAGGTCTAACCTGAGGTTTGCAAGGTACTGTGCAGAAAATAAGACATGGGGTTTCTGAGCCGGGAATGGCACAAACGGGGGTGATCACCCATGGCCTAAGGCTCACCCATGATAAAGCAATCTCTGTAGATGAAGACAGAGCAGATTCTTTGGAAGCAGGAATTTTGAACAAAAAAACTGTCCTTTTTAAAATCTTAGTGGAGGATAAAAATAATCAGAAATGTAAAGCTGAAGATTTGAGATGCAAAAGAGACATGGCATTACAGTCACATAGAAATATCCTGGCTGGTAATATATAGGGAGAACCTCATGCTCCAAATATGGTATCAGGTGCAAATTTTGTACCACCAGGAACAGCAGCTTCTGCAATCAAGGCAGCTTTTGGCCTGGTATCCCCCACTGAGAGGGATAGACCATGGACTGGCTATGCTCTTAAAAGGGCAGAATGGATTCAGGATTCAAAAGGAACATGGGTAGTTGACCCAGCATGGGACTTCCCTTTATTCACGCAAACAACTACACCCCAGTGGCCCCCCATGGAAGGTACACTTAAGCCCAAGATGGCCCCCCAACCTATAGGCCTTATGGGTACAGAGACTATACAACCTAAAACAATACCCACTGTGACTACATCTTCAGACGTAAGGCTAATATTCTTGGTTGATACCATCTCCTCACAAACTACTACCCCATTACCTTCTGGCCAGTTCACTGACCCAGCTAAGGCCTCTGAGATTGGATTGGCACCGGTGGAAAAAGGGGCTGCAGTGAGTCCAGATCATCCCTCTTCTGAATAAAAACCTCCTCCAGAACAAACACATAGACCCTTGCTTTCAGAATTATTCAAAACAAATAAAAAGGATCCCCTGCCCAGAAGACATTTTGTAAGATTAAAATATAAGGGATGCCTGGACCCATCATCAGACCATCAGTATGTGGGTAAAACTCTAAAGATTCTTTGCATTTTTACCCAGCTAATGTCTTTGCACTCATACATATATCAGGAAAGACATGTTTGACATTAGCTTTAGTTCAGCCCACCAACTGGAACTTTTTTGGACTAAATACAATCAGGTAAAATCATCCCCATTGTGGATCCCATTTATGGCTAGCCCCGTCACAAAGCATCTGGTTAAGACCATCACTATTATGTTCAGGAATGAGAGTGTCCAAGTGGGGGACATTTACCACTGGCTTCAACAAAAGAGTGAAGTATTAAGCACACCTGAGGCTATTCTGGACAAAGAGCAATTTTTTTTTGGGGGGGGTGGCATTTTAAAGTTAAATTACTAAAAACAGAAGAGGGTATCACACATATACCCAATTGTTTTTTTCCTAGGATGAGACAGGGGGGTTTGATTTTACCCTGGTCAGCCAAAGGCATGCTATAGGTATGGATCACGAACACACCTCTCTAGTGTCTGTGACAAGTTACATTGTGGTATGTGTAATGAAGTGGGCCATACAAGTTACCAGTGCACCAATCTTTCGCGATGTAACTTATGTGAGGAAACAGGTCATCTCTATCAAGAATGCCCATGGACATCGGTAAACAAATCACAGAACCTAGATCCTGAGGATTTAATAAATAAGGCACAGGCAGCTGAATTGGCAGATTCAGATTTGTAAAACCACACCACTAGCCCAAAACCAACAACGAAGGTATTTAAGGAGACTGAACCTCAGCCTACTAAGAATTTGATTACCATTTTGTATTCCCCACCCAATGAACCTGTACAGAACATGGGTACACTCCCCTCTCTCCTAATTCCAGTGTGCTATGCAGAAACTTCAGGAAACAAAGCAACTTTGGGGAAACCTGATGATTTACCCTCTTCTCATCCCCTCCATCAAATAAGAGATCATCCCAAAGGTTGAAGAAAGAAGACACAATACTGCCAGGCATTGAAACAGTGAACCCATTCAGGGTTCTTGCTTCTTCCAGCTGGGGGGAATCAGAGATGGAGGAAGACTTAAAGGACACAATGGAGGTGGACCCTGTTCCATCAGGTCTCCCAGAAACATTTAATTGGGGAAAGAAGAAAAGAAAGAAAAAGAAAAAAACTTAAATGTTCTCTGGAACTTACGGATAACACCACTGTGGCATCTTTGAATTGCCATAGCTTAATTAATAATGGAAAAAGACACACAATATTCCAGTTTTTGTACGATTTGGGACTTGACAATATTTTGTTACAAGAGACATGGATGGGTTCGGTTTCCCATAATACCCTGTTCAAGGCAGATTAGCCTTGGTGACCATCTTTCTGGTCTTTTGGTGATAATAAAGCAAATGGGGTGGGGATTCTTTTTACTGGGACAAGATTTACATTATTCTGGCTTATCGACCTTGTGCCTGGGAGACTTTTGATTATAGATGGGTATTAGCATGGCATTTCTTGAAGAATTATTATGATATATGGCCCTCAAACCAAGGCAGATAGGGCTAACATTACTAGAGATTTTACAACCTTATCTAACTATGGCGAAAATTATTTTTTGGGGGGAGGAGATTTTAATTGTAACTTGAGGATTCCAAAAGGGCATATGTCAGTACCCAAAATTTATTGTGACTCCTTGGCACTCATACATTGTATTAATATTGTGGAGCTCTTAAATTGTAATGACAAAATAAAAACTCCCTCATATTTTACCTATAAAAGGGCACACTTCGCCACTATAATAGATTATTTATTTGTCTCAAAACACCTGACTATTAGACAGACAACAGTGTGCCCTATTGAATTTTCTGGCCTCCAGAAGATTATTTCCTTTTTTGGTACTGATCCTAACTACCCTGTCATCAAACCTCGATGGAAATTAAATACTAGCCATCTAGTAGGCCCACTAGTGCAATCCACCATTAGATAGATGTTAACCACACGAGCATCGGTGTGGGACCTATATGACAATATAGGAGACTGGTGGGAACAAACTAAAACTGATATACAAATAATTTTTCAACACAAAGGAACAAAAAAATCCTGTATGCAATATTTCAAATATCTGACTTTAAGGAGACAATTACAACACCTCTTTTCATTAACTACCACATGGGGGAATAAGCTAGACAAACAAATACAGGCAGTTCAAGCTGAAATGAAAAACTTGCAGTACAACAGGGCAGCTTCATTGCAAGCTGAATTGTCTTATGGTACCCAAAAAAAAAACAGATTCAGACCCATGCGTAGCTTGTAAAAACTAAGAGACTGAATGCATCCCTCTCTTCTTTATGGAATAAGAGGGGATACATAGTATCCTCCTTTAATTATATTATACACATAATTCAAGAATCCCAAGCACAAGCTGACCCATGGGACACACAAAATAATACACTTAGATCACAATACTTATGAAAAATACAATGCCATATACTTGCACCTGGAGGCATTGCCTGATTGTCCTCTCCTATTTCTATACAGGAAATTGTTGAGGTCATTCAGTCCTGGAAGTTAAGTGCAGCCCCAGGATTGGATGGGTTACCATTTGAATTTTATAAGACCTTTCACACGGAGCTATCTTTATGTCTAGCTACAGTATTTCAGTTTTTTTTTTCAGCACAATACAGTCCCACACCATTCTCTAAATGTTTATTAATTTTTTATATAAAACAGGAGATAGAACTCTTTTTCAAAATTGAAGACCTACAAGCCTCCTGACCGCAGACTTTAAAATATTGTCACAAATACTTCATCTTCGTTTATGGTCAATAGCTACCCAATTCTGACATCACTTCCTCAACAGGTCTTGGGGTAGAACTGTCATATCCTTAATAACCCAGCACAGTGCAAAAAGGGTAGGTACACACCACAAATAATAATAAAAAATATATATATATATATAGTATAGTATATTATAAGGGAGAGGAACATGTGGGGAGTGGTGCAATGCACTGGCTGTGGGGCAGCAGTTTTCCGGGAGACATTCTGGAAACTGCGTTGCTGTCCTATTTGCAGGCAACTGTCAGCTTTGAGGGAGGAGGTTGCCCACCTCCAGGCTGAACTAGCAAGAACTAAGGAGGTCTCCCCCTTCCAAAGAGCACCACTGCCACAATCACTGCCTCAGAGGTTGCCAAGTATGAAGATCAGTTGGACCACAGTGGGTTTTGGGAGGGTGCGGGTGGTGGTCCAGAGGCGAAGCCCCCTAGTTGTACCTTTACACAAATCATATGTGATTCTGGCAGAGCAATGTTCCTCTATGATGGCACCCTCAGTTGAGACCCAGAAGAAAGCTGAGGACATCCACAAGGGAGACCCACAAAAAGGGTGGCAAGAGACACCACAGGGGAAGGAAAGAGTTTCTGATAGGGGACTCTATTGTTAGGGGGGTAAACCTGGGTAAGGGAGAGGAGAAGGAAGTAAGGTGCCTGCCTGGTGCCATGGCTTGGAGGGACAGGAAGCGAATCCTCAGGATTGCAGAAGCAGCATCACAGGAGAGGGAACTAGATATCATAGTCCACCTTGGGACAAATGACCTAGCTAGGCATGGGACAAGTGCAGTGCAGAATGAATTTGTGGAGTTGGGGAGGGACCTCAGAGTGGTAGCAAGCACGGTAACCTTCTCAGAGGTGCTACCAGTCCATGGCAGGAGTGAGGCTAGGGTACTACACACCATGCAGTTTAATGAATGGTTGCAAAACTGGTGCAGAGCACAGGGCTTTGGCTTCATTGGGGACTGGGGGTCCACCTGGAGAGATAAAGGTCTATTCTGGCATGATGGTCTGCATCTGTCCACGAAGGGAACCAAGCTCCTAGGTGATAGGATTAAATGCTTCCTTGGCAAGCTTTTAAACTAGCCAAGGGGGGAGGCGCTGATAAAAGGAAGGAAATTTCAAGCATCCTCCCACAAAACATGGCAGGTCATAAGGTAAACACTGAGGTACAAAGCTCAACACAGGGCAGGACAGTGGTAAATAGAAAAATAGACAAGGACAGTAAAAGCAGGGATGGAGGAAAAAGGATAAAGTCAACATTAAATGGAGGGCAATGAGTACCAAGGCCCGAAGTCTGAGAAACAAGCTTCCTGAGCTAGTAGCCCTGATGGAAGATGAACAGTTGGATATGGTGGCAGTCATGGAAACATGGTACACCGAGAACCATGACTGGGATGTCAACATACCAGGGTATACAATCTACAGAAGGGACAGGGAAGGTAAAAGAGGAGGTGGAGTAGCTCTATACATAAGGGAAGAGATCAAAGCTACAGAACTAAAAAGTAAGGGGGGGGACAAGAGGCACTCTGGGTCACCTTGGAGACAGTCAATGGCATCACAATCTGCACAAGGGTTGTATACAGACCCCCGTCTCAAGGGGAGGAAATAGATAACAAAATGATAGAGGACATTCTCAAAATGGCTGAAAAGGGGGAGATACTGTTGATGGGGGACCTGAATATGCCAGATGTTAACTGGATAACAGGTACTGCAGCCACGTCCAAGAGCAGGGTCATTCTCGATGCCCTGCAGGGGGCAGACCTTAGACAGCTTGTGTTGGAACCCAAACGGGAGGGAGCAATATTAGACCTGGTACTCTCAAATGGAGAGAGGATCACAAATTTAGAAGTCAGTAGACATCTGGGAACAAGTGGCCACTGCACAGTGTGCTTTACAATGAGTATAACCATGGAGATAAGCCATACAAAAACAAGGATACTGGACTTTAGAAGAGCTGACTTTGGCAAAATGGGTGAATACCTGAAAAATGCACTAGCAAATGACCCAAAATGGAGGGGTGGAAGAACAATGGAGAAAAATCAAAACTGCCATCATAGATGCAACAAGCCTTTGTGTGAAACAAATAAAGAAAACAAAGCAGAGTAAAAAAACACTATAGTTTTCAAACAAGGTAGCAGGGAAGGTTAAGGAGAAAAAGGCTGCATTCATAAAGTATAAGGAATCACAGAAGGAGCATGACAGCGAACTGTATCAATTAAAGCAGAAAGAAGTGGGGAAGGCAGTCAGACTAGCAAAGGCCCAAATTGAAGAAAAAAAAGCCAACTCAGTTAAGAAAGGGGATAAAGCCTTTTATAGGTACATTAGGTAGCATAGAAAGGTTAAGGGAGGGATAGTGAAGATTAATAAAGGAGAGGGGAGGTGGGCAGAGGGGGACAGTGAAAAGGCAGAGATTCTGAATGAATACTTTTGCTCAGTATTCACAAAAGCAGATGAGAAGCAGTTACCTAAACCAGACAATAGAAGCACTCTGGGTAGGGTGGTTGACACCAGTCCATTCACAAAAGAAAGAGTCCTGAAAGAACTCCTAAAACTCAAGGTGGTCAAAGCAATGGGGCCTGATGGGATTCACCCCAGAATCGTAAAAGAACTAAGGGAGGACCTAGTGACACCACTGACCATGCTTTTTAACAGATCATGTCAGGATGGGGTGGTACCTGAGGACTGGAGGAGGGCAGATGTGATTCCCCTTCACAAAAGTGGGAGCAAGGCAGAAGCGGGAAACTACAGACCTGTAAGTTTGACCTCAGTGGCAGGGAAAATGATGGAATCACTTCTGAAAGAAAGAATTGTTGAGTACCTAGAGGCCAGCGGGGCACAGGACCCAAAGCAGCATGGATTTACAGTAGGAAGGTCTTGTCAGATGAATCTAATTGATTTCTTCAACTGAGTGACCGAAGTAATAGACCAGGGAGGGGCTGTGGATATGGCCTACCTAGATTTTAGCAAGGCATTTGACATAGTCCCGCACAAAAGATTAATAATCAAGTTAGCCAGCCTGGGAGTGGGTCCCAGGGTGGTAGCCTGGGTAGCAAACTGGTTGCACAACAGGACACAGAAGGTAATAGTGAATGGAACACATTCCGAAGAAAGGGGGGTTACTAGTGGAGTACCCCAGGGCTCAGTACTGGGTCCAGTCCTCTTTAACATCTTTATAGGTGACATTGCAGAGGGTCTGGAGGGAAAGGTATGCCTCTTTGCAGATGACACAAAGATCTGTAACAGAGTTGATACAAGGGGGTAGAAAAGATGAAAAGGGACTTGGCAAGGTAGGAGGAATGGTCAGACATATGGCAACTTAGATTCAATACAAAGAAGTGCAAGTAATACACCTGGGAAACAAAACCCAGGAGAAGAGTACACAATAGCGGGGAGGTACTAACAACAACAAAATGAAAAGGGACCTGGGGTAGTCATATCAGATGATCTAAAGGTGGGTAAGCAATGTGAAAAGTCGGTAAGGAGAGCCAGGGGGATACTGGGATGCATAGGAAGGGGCATCACAAGTAGAAAAAGAGAAGTTGTTATCCCTCTGTACAGACAGTTGGTGAGACCCCATCTGGAGTACTGTGTGCAGTTTTGGAGACCTCATCTACGCAAGGACATAGACAGGATAGAAGCAGTCCAGAGGAGGGCAACTAAAATGAAGCCATATGAAGAGAGACTGAAAGAGCTTAATATGTATACTCTTGATGAAAGGAGGGACAGGGGGGACATGATAGAAATGTTTAAGTACCTCAAGGGAATCAACAAAGTCCAGGAGGGTAGCATCTTTTAGAAAAAGAGATGTGTAAGAACAAGGGGGCACAATTTAAAGATAGAGAGGGGACGGCTCAGGGGTAATGTGAGGAAATTTTTTTTCATGGAGAGAGTGGTGGATACATGGAACAGCCTTCCTGAGGAGGTCGTTGGGTCTAAAACAGTGAGGGAATTCAAGCATGCATGGGACAGACACAAGGCAATTATAGTTGAGGGTTGCAGGAAGTAGGCTGTTGGTTAACTAGAATCTGCAGCTTAACTAGTAGGTAGAGAAATGGGCAGACTGGGTGGGCCAAGTGGTCCTTATCTACCATCAAAGTCTATGTTTCTATGTTTCAGTTCATTCACCCTCTTTAATTTTGTACCCTACCAGGGGAAGTCAACATCCCACCCCCATATCATTCTTCGAGAGTTGTGGGAACACTATCAAAAAACACAAGGAACTGGGTGGATTATTTCTCTAGATCAACAAAAAGCTTTTGATAAAGTAAACCATTCTTTTTTATTTTCAGTACTAAAAGCATATAGGATTCAGGAGATATTTATTTCTAAAATTCAGATGCTTTATAGTCAGGCTTCGTACTGTCCTTTTATGCAGGGTAGAATAGGTCCGGTGTGTGAGGTTTGGGAGGGGGTTCATCAAGGATGCCCCCTGAGCCTTTTACTTTATATATTCGCCCCAACCATTTAATAATGCAAATTAATGGAAACCCTCTAATCCAGGGGTTATCAGGAGAAATGGCAGGGGGATGAACTAAAGCTAGTAGCTTATGCAGACAACACCTCTTTAACCCTAAATAATAGTGACAGCATTAGGGAAGCCTACAAAGAAATATAACAGTTTTCACAGGTTTCATCTGCTGCTTTGAACTTGGACAAATGTAAAGCTATTCTGCTGGGACAGGTTCAGGACCCCACTCTTATACCCCCCAAAACTGAGGTTTTCGCAGCTGTAGTGGGCCCAGTGAAAATTATAGGGATAGTTTTTGGATCACAGAATATGGGTCTCACGAATTGGAAAAAGGCACTCCAGGGCTGTGAAGCAAAAGTAAATATGTAGAAGGGGTGGAAACTGTCTAAAAGGAAAAGGATACATATTATCAAACAATTCTTGATCCCCAGTCTAATATACATTGGTACAATCTTCCCAGTACCCATTAGCTTAGAAACACGCTTGTACAGTATTTTTTTTAGTATGCTATGGGGAAGTCATTTAAATCCTGTTAAAAGAGGGTATACGTATTTACTACAATGCAAGGGGGAGTTAGGTACGATTGACCCAGTGGTCTTTTTTCACTCCCTATTTTTCTTCCGTTCCATTAAGATTCCATGCCTTATGTCAAACTCACTAGTGAATCTATGGTTTCGGAATAATTCACATGCATACTTACTGAAATGGGTAAATGCTCCTCCACGAGTCTCGAAATACTTATTAATACCAATCTCAATGAAATTGTCGATTCAAAAACTATATAAGTGGAATATTCAAAAATCTTTATTAGAACAAGCCTCCCATGAACAATTGTACCGACATATCCTTGCAACACTGGGTCCCACTCAACCGGACTTCAAGCACTGTAGACTGAATAAACAGAAGCAAGTGCTTGCCCTCTTAAATGAAGTTAGAATAACAGAACACATGTGAGAAATGGTATGGCTCAGTGTATATGGGAAAAGGAATGTGAGAGGGAACAAAAAACATAAACCTCTGGAGGAGAGATCATGCCCTTTTTCAGGTTGCGGTGCCCCCAAAGAACCATGGAGCATTTCCTATTTCAGTGCCCCTATTCACAGAACTTATGAAGGATCCTGGCTACAGCATGGAACATGCCTTGGTTACAAAACCTTATATATGAAAATTTTTTACTGGGAGATTATACTGCCAGACTGAAAAAATATCATAAGGAGACCTTGATAGTGGTTTTTGCTGTATTAAAATACTATTTATGGAATGCTAGAGTTGAATGGGTGCTGAGACAACAACAGATAGTATTCCAAGTCATTTATGAAAAAGCGTTGCATAAAATTTATGTTTCAGAATGTTCAAAGTATGATATCCAGCAAGTTAAATCTTGGTGGGAAGGTCTCTCTTTCTTTATTAAGTATAAATATTAACTTACAAACTCACAGGTTAGGTAATTGAAATATATGGTGGGAAAAGGTTATTCACTTTGATTTTTTACGGTGTTTTTTTACAGCATGATTATTTGCAAGTTACTGAGAGGATTACCCCATTTCTTTTCTCCCTTTTCTTTCTTTCTTTTCTTTTTTTGGGGATCTGATGTCAGGTTTCATATATTATGATTTCTGGGTGATTATTACTGTATTTTGATTGCTCTTTAATATTTCTGTATTTTATGTATGTTTAATATGGTTTTGATTCCTTTAATAAAAAACTCCCCTACCCTTTTCGAGAAGTGCCATGGGATCTTTAACATCCACCTGAACTACCAACTGAACAGGCATATGGGACCTCAGTTTAATGTCTCATCTGGAGGATGGCACCTCAGGAGTGCAGCACCCCCCTCATGCTGCACTATTGTGTCAGTATTGGGATCTAACCCAAGTGCCGTGTGGGGAAAGAACCCACAACCTTCTGATCTCCCAGCTTCTGAGGCAAGTGTGCTACCTACTGAGCCACTGACACTACACACACCCTCAGTGCTGAATGCTTAAATAAACTCCTTGAGCTTTGCTCTCAGGATTTAGGAAGCATCCAACACCTCAGGTTTGTGTAAAATCTCATTAAACAAACTGCTCCATGTATTATTCCATATTTTATGCACACCCAAAGTGTGGAATGCTACATAAACCCCAAGGGCGGGATATTCAAATGGGTTGTGCATGGCACAACAGAGTTGCACCATGCGGAACCCACTGATGCACCCCGGCGTGATATTCAATGGGGGAATATGCACAGCACAATTCCCGATGTGCCTGGGCGCATCAGTAATGTATGTGGCGCAGGTAAGGGGGAGCATGCCCATGCATATTCTGCACATCCCGATATTCAGCCTGGGATGTGCTGAGAATATGCAGGTGCAACCCCTACATGCGCCGCTCACAGTTAAGCCAGAAAATAAAGGACAAATAGCTGGCCACCCACAGGTGAGCTGCCATAATGCAGGATGCAACACGGCAGCTGCCAGCTGTGGGTGACAACCCGAGCTCTGGCAGCACTGTCCAGTGGTGTAGTGCCCCCCCATGCCCAATCGCAGGCTGTTTTAAATAAAGGAATCCTTGGTAGTCCAGTGGACCTTTCTCCTTGCCCGATCATGGGCTGTATTATTTAATATACTCCCTGGTGGCCCAGTGGACCTATCTCTCTGCCCAATTGCAGGCATGCAGTACTTTAATTATCCCTGGTTGTCCAGTGGTACCCATACCCCCCTCCCAACCTGCCCACTCATTCCCGCCACCCCAGTCAGCGGCGGGCAGCAGCACCCCAACCGCAAGCCACCTGGCTGCCCGCTGACTGACAGCGTACAGTATGGCTGTACGTCCAGTGGTCCACAGTGTGGACCAATGGGCATGCAGACTGTACTGTAGTACACAGTCCCGATAGGTGAATGGATTCATTTTCATATTGGGACTGTGTAGTACAGTACAGTTTGCATGCCCATTGGCCCACGCTGTGGACCATTGGGCATACAGCCATACTGTACACTGTCAGTCGGTGGGTGGCAGGATGGCTTGCAAGTGGGGTGCTGCTGTCCACCACTGATGGGGGGAGCGGGGTGGTGGGAATGAGTGGGTGGGTTGGGAGGAGGGTATGGGTACCGCTGGACCACCAGGGATAATTAAAGTACTGCATGCCCATGATCGGGTAAGGAGATAGATCCACTGGACCACCAGGGTGTTTATTAATTATTACAGCCCATGACTGGGCAAGGAGATAGGTCTACTGGACTACCAAAGAGCCTATTACATAGTACGGCCCGTGATCAGGCACTGGAGTATGTTGCCGGTGATGGACAGGGGGTGTCGGTTCCCCGATGACTGCTGCCTGCTAGGGCACCAGGCACAAGTCACTGGGGGTCGGTGCACCTCCAAGCAAATAGGGCCATAATGACATGCAAATGGCCCCATTTGCACCTTGCATGTATTATGGCCCCATTTGCATGTCCACTGCTAAATATCATGGTTGCTGTGCCTAGCGCAATGGCACTTGGGCTAGTGTATCCCCCTGCTCCTCTCTGGCCACTTGCACAGCTGTAGTGCCACTGTGCCATGCGCTATGCAGGTGGCCACGGAGTGATATTTAACAGTGCTGAGCCATGGCACAGCACTGTTGAATATCACTCTGTCAATGCCCTGGCACATCCCAGTTGTACTGCACCCAGGCATGCACCACAGCTTGGTGCAGTCTGAATATCCCACACCAAGAGTAAAGCTCAAGGGTTTTATAAAAGCATCTCACACTGAGAGTACAGTATACTGTATATAGAATGTGTGTTTTGCACACTTACCCATTTCTTGTTTCATATAATTTCTGTTATCTTTCTTGCTTGCCTCAAAAGTGTCTCCCCTCCTGATTTTTTATGTCAGCACCTTGGGGGTCTGTTCAATTGCTATGATGTGACTTTTTCCAATGATTCACCTTGGATCCACGATAAGCAGCTTTGGTAGCAGTGCTACTGACTTTATTTTATAAAACTGAAGGGTTGCTATTCTCCACCTACTCCAAACAATTCCTTTTTTTCTTCATGTTCAAGATAACAATAATATCAGCTACAGACCCATATACACTGTCACCTTCCTCAAACAATGACTGAGCAGCAGCATTATGCTTGGTGCTTCTACTACTACTGATTCCTGATTTGGGTGCTAGGATGGAGTGGACATCATTTAGAGCATCAAGGAGGATAAAAGTTAAGTTGACAGTGGTGGTTCTGGTGGCACTGGCAGCTGGTGTTGAGTTGTTGGCACAAAACAATTGGGGGGATATGGCTTGACTTTATAGATTGGGATGGATGTCTTATATCCCTATGGTTTGGAGTTCTCAATGTACTCAGTGGAGGAACAGAGGGAGACCTGTCTGCTTCTGGTTTGTGCAGGGTGCTTTCATCACCAGATGCCTTGGAAAACTAAAGACTGACTGGGAAAGCTTTTGCTTGTGTGGGTGTGGAACCAGTTGACTTCAGAGGACAAATGAATCATGGTTTCTTTGATTGACTATCATATACTCAGCCCTAGTTCCTTTCCCAGGTGAAGCCCCTGCCCAACCACTATACTCCCAGTTCCAGTCCTGAATCTTTCTATACTACCACCACTTACAGAACTGGTAATTGATGGAACTGACATGATGCAACCTTGCCTTGCTCTTTCTCTGCCCCCTGCATTCCTTTCTCCTCCAGTTGTTTTCCTTATGCTTTCTACCACACACACACACACACACACACACACACACTCATGTGCACACACACACACACACACACACACACAGTCACATAGCCAGCTGACACCCTCTTTACCCTAACCGAGACAGGAGCACCCTACAACAGGAGCACCCTACGTCACTTATTTTTCACTCTTATGCAAAAACAATACAAAAAGATGGATCTCTGCACCCCACATCACCAACAGTCAAATTGTTTATCAAATATCAAATTGTTTATCAAATAAATTCTTTAATCTCCCTTCTGTACCTTTTCCAGTCTGCTAAAGTCACTCTGCCTTGCTTCTGCTGTAGAGGGCAAACAAAATAAAAAATAAATAAATATGTATTTCTTGGAGATAATGGTCATGTAATGTGGACAAGATGAGAGCAGCTTACCTGGGTACCTCCACTGAGGTTGAAAGGAATCTAAAGCAATCCTCCCTCCCTCCGTTTGCTTCTGTATAGATCAGTGGTAAGACCTCACCAAGACAATTGTGTCCAGTTTAGAGATGCAGTGTAATTTAATTTCACCAACACAAAAATAGACTGGGTTCACAATAGTTCATCACAACCATGTTCACGCTAGAACCAAAACATGCCATGAGCATTCATATTGTAGCTGCTGTGGTATCAAGACTGAGAGATGATCCTCAACAAACCTAAAATAAATAAGGAGCTAATGGGGAAAGGAGTCAAACTATCCATTCAGCATACCTCCCTAAAATGCATCATTGAACCACACAAGGCATTTGACAGAGTTCAGGATCTGGTGAGAGAAAAAAGTCTAAAATGGTCCTGGGGCCAAATAGTGATTTTGAGGGAGGCAATCAGTGGAGAACAGTTGAGTTTTCCTGCCCCAAAACAGCTAGAGAGGAGATCCTGAAGAGAACAGTGCTGAAGTCAGCTCAGATTTCTGAGATGAGAGGAGCCTACAAAGCAAAAAGAATAGTAGCAACGGGGCAGAATAGACACCTGCAGCAAACTGATGCCAGATCCCTGGAGGCACTCAGTATGGAGGTAGATGAAGAAGACAAGGTAGGGGAGGTGAATAACAAAGAAGCCCATTGGAGTGAAGAGGTTAAAAGGGGAGGCAATGCTCTTTGTTTAAACAGGCAGCAGTGCAACTGAGAAAAATTAATTTTGCTACTGTGATATGTGAATCTCTCTTGAGCTGCCCTCTTTTGAGGCCATAGGAGACACTGAAAAAGCATAATGACATTGGTGGTTCCTCTCTAGAGGGGTAGGTAAAGTGTGAATAAGTTAAAATGTTCTTTCTGCTTAGAAGTTTTTGTGCACATGGTTTATTGCACTTCATGTTTAAAATTGAACAGTTACAGGGTTTTTTTCCGGGGGTGTTCATGTTTTGGGGTGCTCTTGGAAGGAGGGGAAGACTGGGAGACATATTTTGAGTCTATCAGGATGAAGGAAAGTGTGACAAGGGGTAGTGGGAACTGACAGAGAGTAAGGCCTTAGTAGCGAGCCACAAGTGATCTCAAAGCAGCAGAGTGCAGTGAGCTGCTACACAACCTGAAGCAATCAGGTCACAGTTCTGTTAATACAAGGGGAAAATGTTTTGTTTGGGGTTTCATGATTTTGGTATTATGTTTGATGTCCACACTAGAGATGCAATGAATTTAAATTCCACTGGTGAAGTGCCCGCAAAATGGACACTTCGCGCTGTCACTCCGCTACATGAAATGGCCAATACAAAAGGTTCACTTAGCCTTGTAATTATTACTTCACATTGCCATTCCACCTTAACGTGAAGTAAGATGAAGTGACAACAATATTGGCAGCCCTTCACACACACAGTCACCAAAATGAATATGCATCCCCAAAATGCTACTGTCTTGTGTCCAGAAAACTCCCCAGTGCTGATGAAGTGAAATGAGAGTGTAACAAGAAATGCAAAGTCTCCCAGAATTAATGGCACATTCAGTCATGTGCGTAGTGGTCACACACAGTCACCAGAACTAATGTGTATCCCCAAAATGCTACTGTCTTGTGTCCAGAAAATACCCCAGAGCTGACGAAGTGAAATGAAAGAGTAACAAGAAATGCAAAATCCCAGAATTAATGGAGCACTCTATCATGTGCACAATGGTCATAAACAATCACCAAAATTAATGTGCATCCCCAGAATGCTCATGTCTTGTGCTCAGAAAATTACTCAGTGCTGACAAAGGAAAATGAGAGCGTAACAAGAAATGCTAAGTCTCCCAGAATTAATGGTATACTACCAATGCACAGACAGATTAAGATTGCACTGTGCACTCAAGAGATGCAGATGCAAAGGCACAACAACACCTAAACAGTGCTCACAAGTCACTAATCCAAATGTGGAAAAGAATACCTTTCGCCGGTTTGGGGAGGGGGGGTAGTGCACTGCAGTAACAGTCCACTACCAGTAAAGATAACACAAAACAGTATAAAAAAATTCAAGCAGGTATGGAGGATAGCAGGTTCACACTGCTGCAATTACTCTGTGGCACAATAAAAGGTGTCTGATATAATGGCATGCATCGCACACACACGCTCACACACACTACAAGTAATGCTTAGAAAACTGAAAACCTTTAGTAATATAGCCAAATGTTTTAAACAAACTGAAATTATACACTGCTGCACCACAACAATCAGCAAAACAATTTCAAGAATTACTGAAAATATTACTGTGTGTACATTAACACAGTTATACAAGAAAAATATAACCAAAACAGAAAGACTGCCTTTTTCTCCTAGTTAATCTATCTACACCACAGTTACGCCCCTCCCCCAGTGCACACTTCACAGTACACAGACTGACTGTTCTAAATTAACATTAAAAATCCACACACAAACAAGGTGTTGTCAGACAAATCTAATTGATTTCTTTGACTGGGTGACCAAAGTGGTAGACCAGGGACATGGCCTACCTAGACTTTAGCAAGGCATTTGACACAGTCCCGCATAAAAGATTAATAAACAAATTAGCCAGCCTGGGAGTGGGTCCCAGGGTGGTAGCCTGGGTAAAACACTGGTTGGACAACAGGACACAGCAGATAATAGTAAATGGAGTACACAGTGAAGAAAGTGGTGTATCGCAGGGTTCAGTACTGGGGCTGGTCCTTTTTAATGTCTTTATAAGTGACATTGCAGAGGGACTGGATGGGAAACTATGCCTCTTTGCAGATGACACAAAGCTCTGCAAAAGGGTTGATACACAAGGGGGGTGGAAAGGATGAAAAGGGACTTGACAAGGTTGGAGGAATGGTCAAATGTATGGCAGCTTAGATTCAATGCAAAGAAGTGCAAAGTAATGCGCCTGGGAAACAAAAACCCAGGGGAAGAGTACACAATGGGGGGTGAGATACTGACAACAACAAAAATGGAAAGGGACCTGGGGGTAGTCATATCAGATGACCTAAAGGTGGGCCAGCAATGTGAGAAGGCAGTAAGGAGGGCTAGGGGATACTGGGATGCATAGGGAGAGGCATCACCAGTAGAAAACAGGAAGTTGTTGGCCCACTGTACAGATAGTTGGTAAGACCACATCTGGAGTACTGTGTACAGTTCTGGAGACCCCATCTCTGCAAAGACATAGACAGAGTAAAGGCTGTCAGAGGAGGGCAACCAACATGATGCAGGGTCTGCATCAGAAGACATATGAAGAAAGACTAAATGAACTAAAGATGTATAGCCTTGAGGAAAGGAGGGAGACGGGGGGACATGATAGAAACTTTCAAATACATCAAGGGAATCAACAAAGTCCAAGAGGGTAGCATCTTTCAGAAAAAGAGATGTGCAAAAACAAGGGGGCACAATTTGTAGATAGAGAGGGGGATGGCTCAGAGGTAATGTGAGGAAGTATTTCTTCACAGAGAGGGTTGTGGATACATGGAACAGCCTTCCTGAGGAGGTCATAGAGTCAAAAACAGTGGGGGAACTCAAGAATGCATGGGACAGACATAAGGCAATTCTAGTGGGGGTAGGAGAAAGTAGGCTGTTGGCTAACTAGGATCTGCAGCTTATCTGTTAGGTAGGGAAATAAGTGGACTAGGTGGGCCAAGCAGTCCTTATCTGCCGTCAAATTCTATGTTTCTATGTTTTTAAACACTCTATAATATGAGCACAGGAGGATTTCCTATAATCGATGTACTAAATTGCGAGCAGAAAAAATAGCTCGAAAAGACTTTTTAACAGCTTTTAGAGGATTTGAATAGCAGAGCTCTGACAGGAAACTGTCTCCATCTTCCACTGCACACATACTACACAGAACTGAGGCTGTGCAGAACAATCTAGAGCCCATGTGACCTGCAATCCCATAAAACACTTCAAAATTCGCCTTTGGAGCTGAAAAACAAGGTAAAGTGAGGCGAAGTACATTGATACTAATGTACTTCACCTTAAAACTGGTAGAGAAGTGGCCTGGGGAAGGTGGAGTAATGTGAAGTCATTGTTTCCAATGGACTTCACGCTCCCCATTATGACGTGAAGTGCTCCGCTTCGCATTGTGGAGTACTTCACGGATTCCGCGTTACTCCACGAATCACTTCGCAGAGCAAATTTCGAACACTTCACACACCACTAATCCCCACCCCACCCTTCCTTGGGGGTTAATGGTTCTGGTTGGAAATGATGTGTTGAGGGAAGGGGAGTGGTAGAGGGGGAGGACAAGTGGTAGGCAAGTCCACAAATGATAACTAATGCAGTAATGTGGAATATCAGGGGCATGAATTGCCCCATAAAGAGAAAAGGAATACTGAACCACTTTAAGAAGCTGTGGAGTAGTGTAGTCTTCCTCCAGGAGACTCCCTTGCTATGGGAAGAGGCTACAAAACTGGGGAAACTGCAAGGAAGGGGCCAAATCTTCAAAAGCTCCCATTCCACTAAAAACAGGGGAGTACAGTAGCAGTCTTATGAAAAAATAATATAAACTGGCTGCCAGAGGTGACTTGTAAAAACAAGAAGGGTATGTGTGTACTTGTAAAGGGCAAATCAGAGGGGGAAAACTCTGAACCTGTGGTGCTTGTATGGGCTACATTAAGATGACCCTGAGTTTTTCATGGACTGATGCAGGCCCTCTGGCATCTAGGGACTGGGGAGGTGTTAATTTGTTGGTGGAAGCATGTCTGGATGCCTAAGGAGAAATGGTGGCACTGGGGCTACAAGGAGGCAAGAGCCCTAAGAGCTGTGATGCAGGAGAATGGGCTCCAAGATATCTGAAAAGTGAATCATCACTTCGGGAGGGACTGCACTTATTTTTTCCAAGTCTATGGAACATACAGCAGACTGGATCTAGTCTTGGTGTCTAGGGCTTTGATTGAGAAATCTATAGAAGTAGCAATACATCCCCTAACAATATCAGACCATACCCCAGTAACATATGTTTTTGCCTTCGGGAGGAGGAGAACATCACTCAAGACATGGAGGTGCAATGTATCCTTGTTGGGCGAATGAGGAATTCAAAAACTGGCTAAAGCACAAAACCAACAGTACCTACCGAACAATAATATGGGAGAAACAGACTGTCAATGGTATAGGAGAGCTTTAAACTCCATCCTAGGCTATAGTATTCTCCTCTGTGAAGCAGAAAGCATTGGAAGCAGACTTGAACAGAAAGGTTCAGGCACTGGGGGAACTAGAAAAGAAGTACAAGGAAAGGGATACCTCAGAAAACCTGTTACAAGCAATAACGACCCTCAGCTACCAGATCAACCCGCTGAATGTGCAACAGTGAACTGGCTCATTTTGACCTGTATCAGATGGAGCAGGCTTACTGAGGTGCAAGGGGAAAGGGTGAGTTGTTTACTAGCCCAAAGTCTGAAAAAAATGTTGGTAGATTCCAAAATGTCAGTGATCAATGTGAAGAAAGAAGTTACCGTTAACCCCCAAGAAATGAATGAGGAATGTATGCAGTTCTACAAGGAGCTCTATTCTTTTAAATTATGAGGGAGAAGAAGGGGCAGAGGTTAAAGAAGATTGACCAATTCTTAATGTCAGTGCACTTCCCAAGGTCAGACCAGGTAAGAAAAGATCAATTCAATAGTTTCATAAGGGAGAAAAAAATCAGGGCAACAGTGAGAGACATGTGAGGTGTGCAGCAAGGGGTGCTCCCCCAAACTACTCAGTAAGCAACCATTATGGTCCTGGAAAACCAAGGTAAGGATCCTTCTCAGTGCTCCAGCTGTCACCCTATCTCCCTCTTAAATGTGGACTACAAAATCCTAACCGAAATTCTGACAAAACAGCTGACTCAAATTTTATTGCAGCTGGTCAGCCAAGCTTAGTTTGTGGCAAGGAGAGATGGGCTGAATGACATTAGGAAGCTGGTCACCCTGATGGTGTAGCAGAATCCTTGCCGGACACTACTGCAGCTGCAGTTCAGGACACGGAAAAGGCATCTGACTCTATTGAATGGCCATACCTCTTTATAGTTTTGCAGTCATATGGTTTTGTGGAAGGATTTATCTAGTGGGAAAAGGCAATATACCAGACACTCCAGGCAGCAGTAATGACTAATGGAAGGCTCTCAGATTCTATCGATACAGAGAGAGAGACACGAGGCAGAAATGCCCTCTGTCTGTAGGCTTGTTGCTTCTGGCCACTGAACCCATGGTCCAGCAACATAGGGCAGACCAGAGAGTCCCAGGGATAGAAGTATGGGACAAATGTACAAAACAATGTCATTTGTTCATGGCGTCCTGCTCCTGGTGTGCAGGATAGAAAGGGTTATACCATCTTTGATGTCTCTGACAGAGGAATTCACATGAATCTCAGGCCTGCAAAACAAATGGAGGAAAATGGAGGTATTGGCATTGAATGAACACTGTGGCAATAAACCACTGGGAGTCAAAGATGTGAGCTGGCAAAAAAGAGCTTGAAATATCTGGGACTATGGATATTGGGAATTAGACAAATTGTATTAAAAAATATGGGGCTTGTAATGCAGGCACTAAATAGAAACCTTTAAGTATTCAAAGTTTATTGTTCAATCTTTTTAAATAATAATTTTTACAGAATTCATAGTACAAAACATTGATACACGTCACATAAACAAAATTCACAACAGCATAAATACACTAAAAAGCATAAAATATTTGTTTATTTAAATTTTGGTAACCGGGTAGGCCCAATGAGACCATGCAGTCCCTTTTTCAGTGATAACCTGGGAGACAATTACAGTACAATACAACTTGACAAATACAGGAGATAATTATCTACAAAGAAATGACAACAAATTCAAGGTATACACAGAGCCTTCAAGATAGTTAAATAAGCAACCTTAATATTTACATAGAGCAAAGTTAAATAAGGTTGAAGTATATATACAAATTAATACATTGGAAAATACGTGACATACTCTGCAATCACTATGTGTTAATCTTAATTCCCCTTATTTTTCTACTGTGCATTAAACATTTCCCAACACCATATATGATAAAAGGGTCTTCTGTAATCAATAGAATACTGACTAATGTATTTCATCAGCTGATGTCACAGATTTAAGTATTGGCTGAAGCCACTTAGACTTAATTTTATTATACCAAGAGCATTTTAACAAAACATGCACCAGATCCTCTTTACTGGCTTAGCTGCAACAACACAACCCTTCTCTTGGGTCATAGGATTTCTTATAAAGTGCAGTTTTAGGGTTAGATTTAAATAATTATATTCTGAAACAGGTAAAGGTTTTATGAATATTTGGGTCTTCCAAGACATCCAAATAAAATCTAAGACCATGGTTATTGTCATTTTGAGAATATAATTTTGCACAGTTTGATGCCTCGACACAAGCCAAATCAAGGTCCTTATAATGTTTTATAATGTTTTTTTTAATGTATGACCTGTACTAATCATTAATGATAATCCCCCTGTGATCATACATTAAAAGGAAGTCCAGCACATATTTCTCCAGTACCCTCTTGAGATACTGATACCACACTGATTCCTTACACCTCCTCTTTTCCCAGTTAATTTTTTTCAAGTAGGCATTGCTTTACCCATCTATCATTTGGGAATTTTAATATTCTGACCCAGTAATTAATTATTTAGAGATGCAGCGAATTTAAAATCTGCAGGCAAAGTGAATGCCAAGTGGCCACTTCACATTATCATAATGCTACAAGAAGTGACCACTGAAAAGTGCTCACTTCGCCTTGTCATTATGATTTCACATTGTTATTCCACCTTAAAGTGAAATAAGGTGGAATGACAACAATATAGGCACTTTAGGCAGTCCCCACGCACATCACATGGCTTACAGTACTGTAAGTTACATGCTTTAGTCAGGCAGGAAGGAAGTGAGTCATAAAAGCAGATAGTTTCACTTTCTCCATTGCAGTGGTAGAAGGAGGAAGCATTTTGCGTAGGAAAGGAGAGTTCATTATTAGTTTCTTTCTTGAGCAAATTTCAGAAAACCCAAAAGCTTTTTTAAAAGCTAATTCTTTAGTTTTTTTGTACTGTTTTGTCAGTTCTATTTGGTGACCGATTTCTTTATTTTATAAGTTTTCTTTTGTGTGTGTGTGTGTGTGTGTGTGTGTGTGTGTGACTGTGTGTGTTCATGTGTGTGAGGCTGTGAATGTGTGTGAAGTCACACATCGCGTGACGTGTTGGAGAGGGGTGGAGTGTTTTGTGCGATGGACCGGGGACAGTCTGTGGCCCATGGCCAGAGGGGAGTGCGCACGTGTGGGAGTTGTAGCCGGGTGTAGTTGGACCACTCCAGACTGTTTTTTCCTGCCTCCCCCCCTCTGGAAGCAGCAGCACCACCAGTGCCACCACCACATCCACTAAGTCTGCCACCACCACCACCAGTAGCAGCTGCAGGAGCTCCAGCAGCACCACCTCCACTGCAACAGATGGAGCCCCAGGTGCGTGACAGTGCTGCCGGCACTACATCTGCCTCTCCTGTGCCTGGTTCCCCTCAAAGTGCCACAGTTTGGCAGTATTGCAACTGTGTTGGGGGGACAGCAGCACTGTGGTGTGCAGGTGCACCGTGGCCCCCGGGGGACACATCTGGGGACTGGGGGCCAACGCACACATATGCTTAACCACCACAAGGTGGAGTGGCAGGCTGCCACCAAATGGGCCAGGCCTCCACCTACTGGCCCTTCTGTGGCAGTGGGTGCTGCTGTTGCACATCGCCACAGCAGGAGGGGAACCACAGCAGCAGCTGCTCCACCACTACCCCACCACTGTCACCAGCACCACCCTCACCACCACCATTACCTGGTTTTCCCCCTGCACCAGTGGACCCCTCCACAATGCCTGCAACACAGGCAGAAATAGCACTTTTGTGGGCTGTGGTGGAGAAAAGTTATGAGAGGGTGGGTGCTGTCCAGCAGCAGATGGAGCAGATTGAGCAACACCAGGTACAGACAGCGTTGATGCTCCATCTGCTGCTAGAACATCATGGGATCCCCCATTAGCTTTTTTTTTTGCTGTACACTCCCCCCACTGCTGTAGTGTTTTGTGTTTTGTTTATGTTTAATAACAGACAGAGGGAAGGCCACACAATATTAGTTTAAAGGGAAGCAGTCAGCAACAGGAGGTCTCACCCCCTGCAAGGCTTATCCTCCGGTTAAGCCTTTTAAGTATGTTGCAGCACTTTTCTCGTGCCACAACATACTTCATTTTAGTAAAGAAAAGTCAGTGATTGGGAAGTATGGTGGACATTATGAGGGCTCCATTATGTGTAAAGGTGCAATGGCGACGCACCATGCACTTCAATACAAAAAGTATTGAAGCGCAAGGTGCATCTCTGCTGCACCTTTCCTTTACACATAATGAAGCCCCTTTAGCATCCGCCATCCTTTGAGGTCACTGACTTTTCTTTATTGAAATAAAGTATGTTGCAATGTGAAAAAAATGCCGCAACATACTTAAAAGGCTTAATCAGAGGTAAGCCTTGCAGGGGGCAGGAGCTCCTGTTGCTGACTGCTTCCCTTTATATACACAAACACATACAGTCATACATGCTCCTTATTGCCCTGTTACTATAATCCAGTGCCTCAGTAATGTTTACTTTTTGTTGTGGAGTGGTTGTGGAAAAGCTGGTGTGAGCAGTGTTTACCTTCCATGTTGTTTTTTCTTCTGATACCACCCCCTTTTTCCTCTGCACTCACAGTAGCTTATCCTTCACTATTCAGAATGTCAATGTACTTATTACACACTGCTTTTACCCATTTGTACTGTTCTCATGTGCTGCGTCACATGTTTATTGTTTGTATGTAAACTGTTCTCTCCCGGGTCGTGCCTGAAAATAGGCATTGTTTGCCTAGTACACTTACCCGGTCACCAAAAGCAAATTAAAAATAAAATAAAATAAAATAAGTATGATGTCCTAAATTGCATGTGTGCAGTCAGTGTTGTTTCCTGTTTGTGTGTGTGTGTATGTGTGTGTGTGTGTGTGACATCAGACATTGTGCAGCTTCTTGCAAACATATATTGCTGACTTGTTGCAGTGTTTATGGTATAAAGGATAGCGAGCAGAATAACGTATATTTTACCATCACCATCATCATCAGCGGACTAAGTGATATGATGCTTTTTCAGAGGTGTCTTGCCAGAGTGCACCTTAGTCACTTACTGCACACATGACTTTTAGGAGAGCATGTGTTTTTTGTGCTATAATCTCCACAAAGTCATATGTGCACTGTGAGTGATGGAGGTGCACAGTGACCCAATACCTCTGAAAAAATATCATATCACTTACTCCACTGGTGCTGATAATACAAATAAAATATATATCATATATTCTTTCTTATCTTTATTCTTGAGATACTGCTACAAATCACACCATATATATGTTTGCACAAAGCTGGACAATGTCTGCCCACACAGGAAAGAACACTGATGGCACACATGCAGTTTAGCACAACATACTTGCACTGCTCAGTCATGCTTCTTGTGAAAGACTTCAAATCATAAGTCCCGACACAAAGTAAATATTACTGAGGCTCCAGAAATATTTATTTTTTGAAATAGACATTAAAGAGGTTCACCAAGTTGTAGTATTACACCCAGTATATAGGTGCCTTACCTCCAGGGGAATCTTTCTTGCTCCACATGTCCTTACATAGTGCAATACTTTTCTGGCAAAAACGCTCATAATTTTGGTAAACTGGGTTCTGGAGGACTTCCTGTTCTGAAGTGCCAGCCACCCAAGTTCTGTTCCTGCACTCAGCAACGTTATGACATGATGCCAGGGAGAGTGGGGGGGGGCGCAGTCTGTTATAGTGAATGTCCAGCAGCTTTCTAAATGTTTCATTATGTTATTCTGGTCAGTTTGTGGTGAAATGTGGGCACATTTTGAATAACAAGGCTCTTTTTAGTCAAAATATGCCCATGTTTCACACCACAAACTGACTCTATACTATAAAGAAACGATGAGAAAGCTGCCGATATCACTATATTGAAGCACACCCCCGTGTTCTCCCTGGCATCACATTATAATGTTGCTGAGTGCAGAGGCAGAACTCGGGCAGCTCTTCAGAATGGGAAGTCCTCCAGGACCCAGTGTACCGAAATTACGAACATTTTGCCAGAAAAGTACACGATGCAGGCATAGTCAAGCAGATCATGAGGTGCATCCTAGGCATGGGTGGAATACCATAACTATGTAACTTGATGAATCTCTTTAAAGCAGCAGTGCAACAATCTGTTGAAAATCTTAACCTAGACTTTTTTATGCTGTTTTACATTGCCACTTTACTTACATCCTGACTTGTATGATACTATTCTTTCCAGTATTTGAGTCTGCTTTAGTACTTTTTTCATGTCTGAAATAATAAAAGGAGCACTCCTTTTAATACGGTGAGGACCAGATCTTCGTCAGTATTTTCTGCTGTTTTTCTCCATAAGTTGTTATATATTACTTCTGTTGTAAAATTAACAGTTACAGTATGTAGCAGGCAGTGTTTTATGACCTCACAGAACAATATTTATTCAAAAACAGCTGCAAATAGTGATGAAAACCTGGTCAGAACCATATTAAAAGGCATGCTCCTTTTTTTTCAGACATGAGAAAATGTAGAAAAGCAGACACAAATTTTGATAAGAAGGGTATCATATAAGTCAGGAGGTAACTAGTGGCTGGCAATATAAAATAGCATAAAAAAGTATAGATCAAAATTTTCACCACATTGTTGCACTGCTGTATTAATTGATAATTTATAATTTAAGTAAGACATTATGTGCTCACAATCACAACACACAAAATGTATCTGTCTTGTGTCTAGAAAATTGGCAAGTGGTGAGGAAGTGAAATGGGAACGTTATACCACATGCAAAGTTCCCCAGAATGTATTGCACAGTCACTCATGCATGCAGTGGTCACACAGAGTCCTCAGAATTTTTCTATATCCCCAAAATGCATCTGTCATGTGTCCAGAACATTGCTAAGTGCCGAGGAAGTGAAATAGGAACGTTACACCACACGCAAAGTCCCCCAGAATTTATTGCGCAGTCACTCATGCATGCAGCGGTCACATAGAGTCCCCAGAATTTTTCTGCATCCACAAAATGCAACTGTCTTGTGTCCAGAAAATTGCCAAGTGCTGAGGAAGTGAAATGGGAGCGTTACACCACATGCAAAGTCCCCCAGAATTTATTGTGCAGTCACTCATGGTTGCAGTGGTCACACAGGGTCCCCAGAATTTTTCTGCATCCCCAAAATGCATCTGTCTTGTGTCCAGAAAATTGCCATGTGCTGAAAAAGTGAAATGGGAGCGTTACACCACATGCAAAGTCCCCCAGAATTTATTGCACAGTCACTCATGTGCGCAGTGGTCACACAGTCACCAGAATTGTTCTGCATCCCCAAAATGCATCTGTCTTGTGTCCAGAAAGTTTACAAACTCTGCAATGATGATGTACTCATGATGCACAGTGTCTTGTCAAACCATGTGAAGGAGGGATAACATGACATGAATCTATTCAGTGTTCTGTCAGAAATGATGACCGTGAGAGAACTGTTGCTGGTCCAAAGTGTGATGCGATTCCCACAAATGCAGTGCAATCACCTCAACCAGATGGAAGGGTGCCCTTTGTGTGTACACTAGTAGTAGTCTTGGTGAGTTGATATATATATATATATATATATATATATTTGTATTTTCTAGGTGGGGGATGACATATATAAACATGTACTCATTGTATTGTTTTATATCACAGGTCACAGATACTGTTGGTGTGCACATTCCATTGCTTGATGAGAAATTTTTGCATTGAAATTGAGAATTGAATACTCTCAAGCCAATGAAGGTAAGTATCTTTTTTTTTGGGGGGGGCATATTTGCAGGTAGGTCTACTTAATGGTTTCTTATTTGGTTACTTCTTCACAGATTTCATCTGAATCCTTCTTGAGTCTGGTAGGTAATGATGGTCATGGTCATTGACTGAAATGACTTCTGCGTGTTGCATGTCTGCCCCAGCCCGGGGGGAGTTGCTGATGTTGAAGAACATCTTTGGATAAGACAACTATGGCACAACAAAGCATCTGGAAGTTTCCTAAAAAAAAAAAAGAAATGAAGGACTTATTACAACTTGATTGCAGCAGTAACACATTATGTTTAAACTGTGGTTGTTCCATGGGTATCTAGGTGGATTAACACAAACAGCAAGCTGTCCCACTGCAATCAGCAGATCACAACTTAATTTAGTACCAGGCTGTGTAACAAACATTCTGTGTAAATGTCCCTGCATCTCAACTCAAGTTAGATTTCAAAACCACATCTTGTCAAGTAACACAACCTAGGTCCAACTTTTTTAACACTGTCATGGCTGCACAGCTGCAGATTTGGAATAAAGTGCATAATATGTTGCAGAAATATTTTTTGTGACATACACGTCACCTAGTTTATGAATCCTCAGTCAGATTTGTTGCACTCTTATGAAAAAAAAAAGGAACAGATGAAATAAAATATATATACTTACCAGTATGGATTGGAAATGGATATTCCATAGGTTCCTGTGGACAGTACTGCTGCTGTACCATTGATACCAACTTTCAGCGAAGGAGAGTCATTTGTTGTTAACCTGTAAAAAAACAAAATAAGTTTACCATATGTGTTTGACTATTGCAGCTCAGAAAAGCAACAGAAAACAAAACACACAGCTAAAGGAAGTTGAATAGCATAAACAACATTAGTACACATACTCACTTTATAGTTTTAATAGTAAGATGCCTTGTGCCTGTGGTTGATGGATGTGGTCTTCTGTTCAACTCCCTCTGCCTTGGCATGGTCAATGTAACGGAAAAACATTGTCAGAATGACACTGGTGATGGGTGCTGGTGGTCATAGCTGTGGCACATGATGACATTCCTTCTGACTTCTTCCTGCACCTGGGGGTGGTGGTAGTGGCTAACAGTGGTCTTATGGTGGTGGTGCTGGGGGGCACACAAAGTCATTCCCTGTGGTGACAGTGGCGAACAGTGGTCTTCTGGTGGTGGTCCATGGGGGCACACAAAGTCATTCCCTGTGGTGGCAGTGGCTAACAGCAGTCTTATGGAGGTGGTACAGGGCCAGGATATATTGTGCTTTCAGTTACAAATGTGATGTGACATATGGAATTTGAGTCACTCTAAGTGGGACACTTATTTAACCTTATGAAAAAGAAAACATGTATCATACAACAAATGTGACAGCCTTTTAACAACTTAAGTTAAAACTAGTCAACATTAACCTCATCATCATCCTCATAAAGAAAGCTGCCCTCACAGTCATCTATGTCTGAAGTCTGACCACTGGGAAATTCTTTCTCCATTGTGTCATTGCCTACGTCAGTGTTAGGCCGTTTCATGCTGTCACTGCCAGTGCCACCAGGATGGTCCATTTCTACATCACCAAAACCATGACTAGACCTGGGTACAAATACTGAGGTTGCAGTCTGAGCTGGTATGTGCCTCTCATTCATTTTTATGAATGTTAACAAACTGACATTTGCAGGAGAGAGGTTCATATGATGAGCAGAGTTGAGGTAGCAAGTGAGTTTTGTTTTCTCAGAAGAAGCCAGAAGGGGAAGGAAACATATTCAATTCAGTGTTTTACAGTAATTATAACTACTATTTTTCTTTTAAACTTAGATTGTGGGCTTTTAGTGACACTGTAATTTATTTGCTGTCTTTACTTAGAATTGTTTTTGGGCTGCTGAAAATTTAAAACATAGTGGTGGTGTATTTCTTTGCTGTCTTTAATTGCTGCCAATTTTCACACACACCCCCGTTCCACCAACTCTTAATTATATGCCCTGTTAAATCTGATTGACAGGAGCTAAACACAGGGGATAGTAAGGGGTGTGGAGTAGGAAGGGCATAAGGGGGAAGAAGCCCACCCTCAGCACAACAAGTGCTTTGAATCATTTATTTATTGGTTTATTTTCTTTTTTTAAAAAGAATGGTATCTGAGGATCAGTGGCAGGATTTTTAGGACAGTGAATTAATAAAAAAGGAACTAGGAGAGTTTCAGTAACAGACAAGTAGTGGAATAGCAGTATAACTGCAGTATAATGTGGGGAGTGGTGCAATGCAGTGGCTGTGGGGCAGCCATATTCAGGCAGACCTTCTGGATACTGAGGTGCTGCCCTATCTGCATGCATCTATCTGGACTGTGAGATGAGGTAGCCAGACTCAGAGCAGAAGTAAACTGGGTGAGGAGTACCATCACCCCTATCCAGAGACCACCCAGTCCAATGCAACTGCCTCAAAGGATGTCAAGAACCAGGAGCACTTGGGTGACAGGGAGCTCAGGGAGGGTTACAGTGGTCAGGCAGAGGCACATCCCAGATCCTATTCCACTCAAGAACTCATATGCCACACTGGCAAATGGGGACAACCAAATAGAGGTAGCCAGAGAAGTGGAAGGAAAGGATGTGGAGGTTAGCCAAGGAGATGACCTCAGCGGGGAGAGCAGTGGACCCCAGAAGAGGAGGAAGTGAATTCTGGTGGGGGACTCAATCATAAGAGGGATCCAGCTAGGAACACAGGAGGGGGAGGACAGGGAGGTGAGGTGCCTACCAGGTGCCACGGCATGGAGGGATGGAAGGAAGATCCTGGGGATCACTGGGAAGGCAAGACGGGAGGGTGAGCTTGATGTCATTATCCACCTAGGTACTAATTACCTGGCAAATGGGGAGCCAAAGGTAGTTCAGGAAGAGTTTAGGAAATTGGGAAGGGGTCTCAAGCAAGTAGCTACTTCTGTCACTTTTTCAGAAGTACTACCTGTGAGAGGGAAGGGAGAGCATAGGCATGCATGCATCAGGAACTTTAACTCATGGTTGAAGAACTGGTGCTGTGAGGAAAGGTTTGGATTCATTGGTGACTGGGGACCCATCTGGAGGTATGGAGGTTTGTTCAAGCCTGACGGCCTGCATCCATCCTGGAGGGGAATCCAAGCACTCAATGATAAGTTTAAATGCTACATTAACAAGCATTTAAACTAGCAAAGGGGGGTGACAGGCCAGCAAGGAGGGTACTTACTTGCTCACCCCCACAGCTAGCAGTGGAACCAGTGAACCGGAGCAGTGGCTATCTCTACAGAGCAGTGTGTAAAAGATGGAGATTAGCACCGAAGAGGTGGATAAGCAGAAAAGGGGCAAAATTCAGCAGAAGGGAAAACAGCAAGAAGAACCAGGGATAAAAGATAACCAAGGAAGGGCTGGAGTAGAACAGCGAAGCAGTCTAGGGAGATCAAATCATGGAAAGCCATGTGTGCCAATGCCAGGAGCCTTAGCAACAAGATGGAAGATCTGGAAGTTGCCATGGTGCAGTCAGACCTGGACATTGTGGCCGTCACTGAAACCTGGTGTAATGATAACCACGACTGGGAGATGGCCATTCCTGGCTACGGCATATTCAGAAGAGACAGGGCAGGTAGGAAGGGAGGAGGAGTGGTACTGTATGTGAAAAATGACATAAGGGCCACAGAGATCCAGGAGGAAAAAAATGGGGGAGAGATACTGTGGGTTAAGCTGGAAAGGAAAATGGGGACAGCCATCTGCACAGGTGTGGTCTATAGACCACCAGCCCAGGAGGAAGAAACAGATAGGGAGCTCATGCTAGCCATCCAAAGGATGGCAGACAAGGGTGAGGTGGTACTGGTTGGAGACTTCAATATTCCAGACATGGACTGGAGCATCCCAGCAGCAGCATCAACTAGGAGTAGATTTATCTTGGACTCCCTTCAGGGTGCCTTCCTCAAGCAACTGGTAATGGAACCAACTCGGCAGAAGGCAATACTGGACCTTGTGCTCACAAACAGGAACAGTGTGATGGGGGTAACAGTGGGGGAGCACCTTGGGAACAGTGACCACCAGTCATTGTAGTTTGAAATCACAGAAAGAGCAGAACCAAACCACACAAAACATGTATCCTGGATTTTAGCGGGACAGACTTTGGGAAAATGGGGAGATACTTGAAAGAGGCATTAAGGGAATGGGGCAGGAGTCAGGGGTTGAGGAACAGTGGGCAGTATTTAAAATGGAGATTACAAGAGCAACAGAATTTTGCATTAAGCAGGTTACCAAGAGAAAAAGGAAGAGGAGGCCATTATGGTTTTCCAAAGAGGTAGCAAAGAAAGTGAAAGCCAAAAAGATTGCATTCAGGCAATACAAAAAGACACAGGCAGAAGGGGATAGGGAGAAGTATCAGGAGAAGCAAAGGTAGGCAGGGAGGTCAGTAAGGGAAGCCAAAGCTCAGACAGAAAGAACACATTGCAAAATTAGTGGGTAGAGGGGACAAAACCGTTTACAGGTACATAAGTGAAAAAAGAAAGTCAAAGGGAGGGTTAGTGAGACTGAAGGGGGAGGATAGGGGCCGCGTGGAGGATGATAACAGTAAAGTTGACATATTGAACTGGTATTTCTGCTCAGTCTTTACTGAGGAAGAGGAGTGTAATGGGTCTGAAGGGAGTAGAAGGGGTGAAAATGGTGCAGAAATGGACACAAGTCCCTTTACACGAGAAAGAGTCCTGAAGGAACTGGAAGTAATAAGAGTTGATAAAGCAATGGGTCCAGATGGGGTGCACCTCAGGGTCCTTAAAGAACTAAGAGAGGTGGTAGCTGAACCTCTGGCTATCCTGTTTAGCTGATCAGCCGAGACTGGTGGAACATCTGGTTGTCAGCGGACTACAGGACCCAAGGCAGCATGGTTTCACCAGGGGGAGGTCATGTCAGACCAACCTCATTGAATTTTTTGACTAGGGAGGTGGATCAGGGGAGGGCAGTGGACATGGCCTATCTGGACTTCAGCCAAGCCTTTGACACTGTGCCACATAGAAGACTACTACACAAAATGGAGAATATGGGTGTGGGCAGGACAGTAGTGTGGCGGGTAGGTAACTGGCATAACAGCAGGACGCAGATGGTGGTGGTAAATGGCTTTCACTCCACAGAGGGAAAAGTGACCAGTGGGGTACCACAGGGATCAGTGCAGGGACCGGTCCTATTCAACATCTTCATCAGTGACATTGCGCAGGGCCTAGAAGGCAGAATTTCACTGTTCGCTGATGACACAAGGCTCTGTAACAGAGCAGACACACCAGAGGGTGTAGACAGAATGAGAAGGGACCTGCAGAAACTTGAAGAATGGTCAGGGGTTTGACAGTTGAAATTCAATGCAAAGAAGTGCAAGATAATGCATATGGGGCACAAAAACCTTGGCACAATATATCATTTGGGGGGTGAGATATAGCATGCACCTAGCAGGAAAGGGATCTTGGGGTCATCATCTCTGATGACCTCAAGGTAGGGAAACAGTGTGACAAGGCAGCAGGTAAAGCAAATAGGATGCTGGGATGCATAGACAGGGCATCATCAGCAGGAAAAGGAGGTCATAATTCCACTATACAAGGCACTAGGGGCCCCACCTGGAGTACAGTGTACAGTTCTGGAGACCTCACATATGTAAGGACATAGACAGGGTAGAGAAGGTTCAGAGGAGGGCAACAAAGATGGTGCATGGATTGCATCACAAGTCCTATGAGGACAGGTTGAAGGAACTGAATATGTACTCCCCGGAGGAGAGAAGGGAGAGAGGGGGTATGATAGAGACATACAAGTATCTTACAGGGAGGAACAGGGTGCAGGAATACATTATTTTAAGTTAAAAAGATGTTCCAGGACTAGAGGGCATGCGATGAAGTTGGAGGGAGGATGATTCAGATGAAATGTATTGGAAGAATTTCTTCACAGAACGGGTGGTGGACAAGTGGAACACCCTACCAGAGGAAGTGGTGGAGGCTGAAACAATCACAGGATATAAGAATGCATGGGATAGACATAAAGGAATTCTGGAGGTCAAGGGTAAGGGGCAACAGACTTCTAGGAAAACATAAACTGAACTTACAAGCTCAAATGGGCAGACAGGGTGGGCCATAGGCCCTTATCTGCCAACACTGTCTATGTATCTATGTATGATCCCAAACTATTGCACCTGCTGAACTGAATACCCTCTTGACACTTACACTGGAGGGTGGGCATGTCAGGTACTTTAGTACCACGGCAGTTAGCTCTGGCCATTCACTGACCTTTCCGCTCCAGTATAAAACAGGATCATCAGTTATTGACAGATGCCTGTTTCAGACAATATGACTCAACCATTCTCTGTGCAGCACTAAGTCCAGTTGTTGATGCATCATCCTGTTCTCCAGAATCATTTATGTGACAAATCCCCACTTGGGACAAAGCCTCCCAAAGCGGGTTGATGCCAATAGCTTTGGATGACAGATCACCTAGAACTGCAGTCCTCTTCCTCTTACAGGATATGTTTGATACTCCTCCAGGTTCACTTTCAGCCTGATCATGCTGCTGAGGTTTGCTGACCTTGTCACGTGACTTCTGTGCCCCATGAACCAAGTGCGCTAGTTTCCCACTGACATTTGTTACCTGTTCAGGCCCTCCCTCCAGTACTGAGGCAATTCCAGGTTTGTATCATGGGTCCAGCATTGTTGCTATTGCAAAGTTGTCACTACCCTGATTACTCAAGATGTGATGATTCTGGTCAAATACTGTCAGCATGTGTTTCAGCAACATACTGCTAGCACTGCCTCTGGCAACATCAAGGCTATGCTGTACATTGACCAATGTTTTCCTCAGCACCTGCGGCAGTGGAATTGATTGCCTAATTGATGCAGACTTGCCACTCACTGCCTGTGTGGCATGTTCAGAAGGCCACAAAATTGTTATTACAGTGTCCATGAGTCACCACTGTTCAGTTGTCATAGACATGGAGGCCCCGGAACTGTCACGGCTAGTGTGCATGACAAGATATTCTGAGATGGCTTTGTATTGTTCATACAACCTCTCTGCCATGTATAAAATGGAGTTCCACCAGGTGACAACTTCCAGCTTCAAATGGTACTGAGGGAGGCTGTTTTTGCATCTGCAACTGCTGAAGCTGGTCACGGGCCTTTGAAGATTATGAAAAGTGAGAACAGATATGGTGTGCAACTGTCAACATTTCCTTTACATCAGGGTTCTGCAGAAACTCCTGCACAAGATTTAAACAGTGGGCCATGCATGGAACATGAACAAAGCCACCATTTGTGATGCATTTCACCACATTTGTCCCTTTGTCACTTGCTATGAACCCAGCTCTCAGGGACAGGGGGTTCAGCCACTTGTCAGTTTCCATCAGTACCAAGTCCAACATGTTTTCACCTGTGTGTGAACAGGTCACATTGCACATAGCAATTGTTGCATGCTATCGAATTCCTGGAAGATTGCTATCACAACACCCCTCCTTACTGCACTGATTATTCACCCTATCAAAAGCACAAACAACACCTGTCACCTGCGCCCAATGTGCATTTATACACAAATATGAATTCCCCGCTGTTTTGCCACTTGTCCACATATCCATACTTAAATGGATGAATAGAGAGGAGGAATGTTGAAGGGCATGTCTTACAAAGTCAGACACAGTACGGTACAACTTGGGGACAGCACAGGTTGAAAAGTATGTCCTGGATGGGACTTTCCATTTTGGACAGGCACATGCAGCAAACCGCTGGAACCCAGAATTCTCCATGACGGAGAAGAACAAAAGATCAATTGCCAGCATTTCAGCTACAGCAGCATTACATTCACGTGATGCTGTATGATTGGGTGGGTACTTCAGCTTATGCACAAAAACACTCTATAATGTGGGCTGACTTAAACTTCTTACATGGGGTGTGATGACAAATGGTTCTGCTCTGAGAATGGCAGGGGGTGGAGTGTGGACGTTTGATGAAGACGGTTGCACAGGTAATGATGACTAACCCACAATTGCAGTTATTTTGCAAGATTTACCAACTGTGGTTGATGTACCACTTGCACTAGACATAATGCATTCACTACCACAACCACCAAAACTGCTACTCTCACCAGCACTGGACAACATGGTGGAGTAACACAGTCATTGTTTTCAATGGATTTCGCGTTACCCATTATAATGTGAAGTGTTCCACTTCACTTTGTGGAGTACTCCGCGAATTCCCCTTCACTCCACAGATTACTTCGCAGAACGAATTGAGCCCACTTCACCCACCACTATAATTATTCTGATGTCTGCCAATCCCTGTAATCTAATCAGGTCAAGCTCAACACATATAAAGCAAGCTGAAATCCCAGAGCTGTTCTTAATAGTTGAATTACTGTTTTTTCCAACCAGTTGATAGACTTAATTATCCAGATCTCTGCATCATATAGTGATTAGGCATTACATTTTGCTTGTATGGCATAGATACATAGATACAAAGATACATAGACAGTGTCGGCAGATAAGGGCCTATGGCCCACCCTGTCTGCCCATTTGAGCTTGTAAGTTCAGTTTATGTTTTCCTAGAAGTCTGTTGCCCCTTACCCCTGACCTCCAGAATTCCTTTATGTGTATCCCATGCATTCTTAAATCCTGTGATTGTTTCAGCCCCCACTACTTCCTCTGGCAGGGTGTTCCACTTGTCCACCACCCGTTCTGTGAAGAAATTCTTCCTCATGTTTCCTCTGAATCGTCCTCCCTCAACTTCACCCCATGCCCTCTAGTCCTGAAACATCTTTTCAGCAAAAATAGTGTATTCCTGCACCCTGTTCCTCCCTGTGAGATACTTGTATGTCTCTATCATATCCCTCTCTCTCTCCTCTCCTCCAGGGAGTACATGCTCAGTTCCTTCAACCTGTCCTCATAGGACTTGTGATGCAATCTATGCACCATCTTTGTTGCCCTCCTCTGAACCTTCTCTACCCTATCTATGTCCTTACGTAGGTATGGTCTCCAGAACTGTACACTGTACTCCAGGTGGGGCCTCACTAGTGTCTTGTATAGCGGAATTATGACCTCCCTTTTCCTGCTGGTGATGCCCCTGCCTATACATCCCAGCATCTGGCTTGCTTTACCTGCTGCCTTGTCACACTATTTCCCTACCTTGAGGTCATCAGAGATGATAACCCCAAGATCCCTTTCCTGCTAGGTGCATGCTATATCCTCACCCCCCAACTGATATATTGTGCCAGGGTTTTTGTGCCCCATATGCATTATCTTGCACTTCTTTGCATTGAATTTCAACTGCCAAACCCCTGACCACTGCAAAATCAGTGGGTAGAGGGGACAAAACCTTTTACAGGTACATAAGTGAAAAAAGAAAGACAAAGGGAGGGATAGTGAGACTGAAGGGGGAGGATGGGGGCCGCATGGAGGATGACAACAGTAAAGCTGACATATTGAACAGGTATTTCTGCTCAGTCTTTACTGAGGAAGAGGAGGGTAATGGGTCTGAAGGGAGTACAAGGGTGAGAATGGTGCAGAAATGGACACAAGTCCCTTTACAACGAGAAAGGGTCCTGAAGGAACTGGAAGTAATAAGAGTTGATAAAGCAATGGGGCCAGATGGGGTGCACCCCAGGGTCCTTAAAGAACTAAGAGAATTGGTGGCTGAACCTCTGGCTATCCTGTTTAGCTGATCACTGGAAACAGGGAAGGTACCCAAAGACTGGAGGACAGCAGATGTAGTCCCCTTATACAAAAGTGGGAAAAAAGAGGAAACAGGGAACTACAGACCAGTCAGCCTCACCTCGGTAGTGGGGAAGATCATGGAAGCACTACTGAAGGAGAGATTGGTGGAACATCTGGTTGTCAATGGACTACAGGACCCAAGGCAGCATGGTTTCACCAGGGGAGGTCATGTCAGACCAATCTCGTTGAATTTTTGACTGGGTGACTAGGGAGGTGGATCAGGGAGGGCAGTGGACATGGCCTATCTGGACTTCAGCAAGGCCTTTGACACTGTGCCACATAGAGACTATTACACAAACTGGGGAATATGGGTGTGGGCAGGACAGTAGTGTGGTGGGTAGGTAACTGGCTGGGTGGCAGGACACAGAGGGTGGTGGTAAAATGGCTGTCACTCCACAGAGGAAGAGTGACCAGTGGGTACCACGGGGATCAGTGATGGGACCGGTCATATTCAACATCTTCATCAGTGACATTCGGGGACCTAGAAGGCAGAATTTCACTGTTCAGCTGATGACACAAAGCTCTGTAACAGAGTAGACACACCAGAGGGTGTAGACAGAATGAGAAGCAACCTGCAGAAACTTGAAGAATGGTCAGGGGTTTGGCAGTTGAAATTCAATGCAAAGAAGTGCAAGATAATGCATATGGGGCACAAAAACCCTGGCACAATATATCAGTTGGGGGGTGAGGATATAGCATGCACCAAGCAGGAAAGGGATCTTGGGGTTGTCATCTCTGATGACCACAAGGTAGGGAAACAGTGTGACAAGGCAGCAGGTAAAGCAAATAGGATGCTGGGATGTATAGGCAGGGGCTTCACCAGCAGGAAAAGGGAGGTCATAATTCCGCTATACAAGACACTAGTGAGGCCCCACCTGGAGTACAGTGTACAGTTCTGGAGACCATACCTACGTAAGGACTTAGACAGGTTAGAGAAGGTTCAGAGGAGGGCAACAAAGATGGTGCACGGGTTGCATCACAAGTCCTATGAAGACAGGTTGAAGGAACTGCACATGTACTCCCTGGAGGAGAGGAGGGAGAGAGGGGATATGATAGAGGCATACAAGTATCTTACAGGGAGGAACAGGGTGCAGGAAAACACTATTTTTAAGCGAAAAAGATGTTCCAGGACTAGAGCGCATGGGATGAAGTTGGAGGGAGGACGATTCAGAGGAAACATGAGAAAGAATTTCTTCAGAGAACGGTGGTGGAAAGTGGAGCACCCTGCCAGAGGAAGTGGTGGGGCTGAAACAATCACAGGATTTAAGAATGCATGGGATAGACATAAAGGAATTCTAGAGGTCAGGGGTAAGGGGCAACAGACTTCTAGGAAAACAAACTGAACTTACAAGCTCAAATGGGCAGACTGGGTGGGCCATAGGCCTTTATCTGCCGACACTGTCTATGTATCTATGTATCTATGTATCATTCTTCAAGTTTCTGCAGGCCCCTTCTCATTCTGTCTACACCCTCTGGTGTGTCTACTCTGTTACAGAGCTTTGTGTCATCAGCGAACAGTGAAATTCTGCCTTCTAGGTCCTGTGCAAAGTCACTGATGAAGATGTTGAATAGGACGGGTCCCAGCACTGTTCCCTGTGGTACCCCACTTGTCACTCTTCCCTCTGTGGAGTGACAGCCATTTACCACCACCCTCTGTGTCCTACCACCCAGCCAGTTACCTACCCACCACACTACTGTCCTGCCCACACCCATATTCCCTAGTTTGTGTAATAGTCTTCTATGAGGCACAGTGTCAAAGGCCTTGCTGAAGTCCAGATAGGCCATGTCCACTGCCCTCCCCGATCCACCTCCCTAGTCACTCAGTCAAAAAATTCAACAAGGTTGGTCTGACATAACCTCCACCTGGTGAAACTATTCTGCCTTGGGTCCTGTAGTCCATTGACAACCAGATGTTCCACCAATCTCTCCTTCAGTAGTGCTTCCATGATCTTCCCCACTACCGAGGTGAGGCTGACTGGTCTGTAGTCTCCTGCTCTCTTTGTTCCCGCTTTGTATAAGGGGACTACATCTGCTGTCCTCCAGTCTTTGGGTACCTCCCCTGTTTCCAGTGATCGGCTAAACAGGATAGCCAGAGGTTCAGCCACCACCTCTCTTAGTTCTTTAAGGACCCTGAGGTGCACCCCATCTGGCCCCATTGCTTTATCAACTCTTATTACTTCCAGTTCCTTCAGGACCCTTTCTCATGTAATGGGACTTGTGTCCATTTCTGCACCATTCTCACCCCTTGTACTCCCTTCAGACCTATTACCCTCCTCTTCTTCAGTAAAGACTGAGCAGAAATACCTGTTCAATATGTCAGCTTTACTGTTGTCATCCTCCACGCGGCCCCCATCCTCCCCCTTCAGTCTCACTATCTCTTCCTTTGTCTTTCTTTTATCACTTATGTACCTGTAAAAGGTGTTGTCCCCTCTACCCACTGATTTTGCAAAGTGTTCTTCTGTCTGAGCTTTGGCTTCCCTTACTGACCTCCCTGCCTCCCTTTGCTTCTCCTAGTACTTCTCCCTATCCCTTCTGCCTGTGTCTTTTGTATTGCCTGAATGCAATCTTTTGGCTTTCACTTTTTGCTACCTCTTTGGAAACCATAATGGTTGCCTCTTCCTTTCCTTTGCTAACCTGCTTAATGCATAATTCTGTTGTTCTTGTAATCCCCATTTTAAATACTGCCCACTGTTCCTCAACCTCTGATTCCTGTCCCATTCCCTTAATGCCTCTTTCAAGTATCTCCCCATTTTCCCAAAGTCTGCCCCCCTAAAATCCAGGATACGTGTTTTTGTGTGGTTTGGTTCTGCTCTTTCTGTGATTTCAAACCACAATGACTGGTGGTCACTGTTCCCCAGGTGCTCCCCCACTGTTTCCCCAATCACACTGTCCCTGTTTGTGAGCACAAGGTCCAGTATTGCCTTCTGCCAAGTTGGTTCCATGACCAGTTGCTTGAGGAAGGCACCCTGAAGGGAGTCCAAGATAAATCTGCTCCTAGTTGATGCTGCTGATGGGATGCTCCAGTCCACGTCTGGAATATTGAAGTCTCCAACCAGTACTACCTCACCTTTGTCTGCCATCCTTTGATGGCTAGCATCAGCTCCCTATCTGTTTCTTCCTCCTGGACTGGTGGTCTATTGACCACACCTGTGCGGATGGCTGTTCCATTTTCCTTTCCAGCTTAACCCACAGTATCTCTCCCCCATTTTTTTCCTCCTGGATCTCTGTGGCCCTTATGTCATTTTTCACATACAGTGCCACTCCTCCTCTTCCTGCCTGCTCTGTCTCTTCTGAATATGTTGTAGCCAGGTATGGCCATCTCCCAGTCATGGTTATCATTACACCAGGTTTCAGTGATGGCCACAATGTCCAGGTCTGACTGCTCCATGACAGCCTCCAGATCTTCCATCTTGTTGCTAAGGCTCCTGGCATTTGCACACATGGCTTTCCATGATTTGACCTCCCTAGACTGTTTCACTGTTCTACTCCAGCCCCTTCCTTGATTGTCCTTTATCCCTGGTTCTTCTTGCTGTATGCCCTTTTGCTGAATTTTGTCCCTTTTCTGCCTATCCACCTCTTGGGCACTAATCTCCATCTTTTGCACACTGCTTTGCAGAGATAACCACTCCTCTGGTTCACTGGTTCCACTGCTAGCTGTGGGAGGTGATCAAGTAGGTACCCTCCTTGCTGGCCTGTCACCCCCCTTTGCTAGTTTAAATGCTTGTCAATGTAGCATTTAAACTTATCATTGAGTGCTTGAATTCCCCTCCAGGATGGATGCAGACGGTCAGGCTTGAATAAACCTCCATCCCTCCAGGTGGGTCCCCAGTCACCAATGAATCCAAACCCTTCTTCACAGCACCAGTTCCTCAACCATGAGTTAAAGTTCCTAGTGCATGCACTCCTATGCTCTCCCTTGCCTCTTGCATGCACTAGAAGGCTAATAGACCCCCCATACAAATGGTGAAATCTAGCCAATGTATTCACAGTAGCTTTGTTTTTTGATATTGTGTACTCAAAATGGGGACTCTAAGAAACATTATTTAAAAACATTAGCCCTAGGTACTCAAGACCTTACAAGCTTCAGCACTTCAACTTTCATAGAGTGTCTAATATCAGTTGACTGGTCCCTCATCAACCTCCTTCCAGACATTAACCAAGCGCTAGAATACTTCATAAACTCCTTCTCCACTATTCTTGACTCCCTAGCCCCCATTAGGCCTCAGAGAGCTAAAGGAATCCACTCAGCATGACTTTCCCATGACCTAAGAGCCATGATACAATCCCGTGACAAAGCCTGGAAGGTGTTCAAATCTACAGGACAAATGTCTGACTGGCAATACTGTCACCAACTGTGCAATGTCTGCAAAACCTAAACCACTGAGGCTAAATTCTGGGACCTACAGGTAAAGAATTTTACAAACCCCAAATATTTCTGGGCCCGTAATAACTCCCTACTTAAAGGAAAGGAACGGAACCTCCCCAAGTCCTTGGTCTGTCAAGGTGACACGCTGTCAAACCTTGCTGACATAGCCACTGGGATAAATCACTTCTTTATGAACCTGGACAAATACAAAAAACACCTGCCCCCTATCCGTTCCGACACAATGATCCCCAACGCCACTAGCTCTATCCCCCATTTCCACTTGAAGTTGGCCACTAAATCAGAGGTCTTCAAGCTTCTTAATGGTCTGACAGTGCCCCTGGCTTTGACTCCCTCCACTCCAAATTCCTTAGATTAAGCACACCTGCAATTGCTTACCCAGTAATGCTATTAGTAAATAAATCCTTCTGCACCCAATTAGTCCCTGACAAGTGGAAAACAGCAATGTAGTCCCCATAAATAAAACAGGGTCCACAAATCTAGTTGAAAACTATAGGCCCATCTCCATTTTGTACCCACTGGCTAAACTTCAAGAGTGTATCCTATATAACTGGTTCTACTCACATCTTGAAATGAACAATTCCATCACTGCCAATCAACACAGACTCTAAAAACAACATGACGTGGAAACAGCTCTGCTACTGGCAACCTCGGGTATCTTTCAAGCAATGGATCAGGGTGAGGCAACAAGGGCTACCTTCATGGACCTGACCAAGGCCTTCAGCCTTGTCAGTCACAATCTTCTGCTAATCAAACTCCATCACTTAGGCCTTGACCATGCATGCCATTCCTTGCTAGCCAGCTACTTAACCAACAGGCTCCAATGTGTAAAATGGTCAGGTGCCACATCCTCCCTATCTCTCATCACTGATGGTGTCCCCTAAGGGTCTATACTAGGACCACTCTTATTCTCCATAATCATTAATAAGCTCCCACTCAACTGTGGCGGAGCAGCAATACAACTATACGTAGATGATGGCATTCTTTACAGATCCTCAAAAGATATCTCCATCATCAACATAGACCTCAAAAGAGATTTCCAGGCCCTAGAGACTTGGTTCAAGGCCAACCTACTAGTGCTTAATATAAAGAAAACCCAAATCATGCTTTTCCATCACACCTCCTTCAAGCTTAATAACCAGTCACAGCTACAGTCAAAGCCAAAGACATGGTCAGATATTTCCTGAAATGTCTGTGATATTTCTAGAGAAATATCCTGCTTTCCCTATTTACACAGTGGGGCAGCAGAGAGAAACTTTTCATTTGACCATGTCTGTGGCTACTACTGTAGTTGTTAAAACATCTATGGGAGTGGCCTTGGAGGCTGTCAGAAGCTTTAAATACCTGGGCATCACCCTAGACGAGAACCTGTCCTTCGAAACTCACACAAACAAAATCATAAAGTCAACACATCAGAAATTAGGTGTGCTCTATCGCACTGCCCCATACATCTTGTCTCAATCCAGAAAGACTATTTCTATGGCAACCCTAATTTCTGGCCTACTCTATGCTGTCTCGTTGCTCTCCATGGTGAAGCCATCGCTCTCAAACAGATGCAGGCAAACATACCAATGGATAACACAATTTGCCGCGTCTGCCCCAGCATGAATCCACCACCGTACTGTGCTCAGCACCTTGAACTGGCCTAGCTATGAAGCAAAATGGGATTTCCCCCTACTTTGTATCACATTTAAACTTGTACACCTCCACTGCCCACCCAGTCTCACCAATCTACTGTCTCACAAACCAGTTACCAGGTCCCGTCAATCCTCTCACCAACCATTACTAAATATACCAAAACCATGATTAGCCATCAGAAAGAGATCCTTCTCAAAGAGGCAGTATAGCACAGTGGGTTAAGGCTCTGAGCTGCAGTTTTGGAGTCCTGGGAATGAATCCCACAGCACCTAGATGCATACTGTGTGATCCTACGCAAGTCACTTAACTTCCTTGTGCTCCCAGGTCATATCTGTAAACAAGTTTCTGCTTAGCGTGCTACTCATGGTTAAACAACGTTCCCTTTCCATTTCCCTTTCCCTTTCCCTTTCTCATTTGCTGCTGCCCACAAATGGAGCAACCTTCCTCTTGATCTCCTCTCCTGTTTGTCCCTACCGCAGTTTAGAAAATGGTACAAGAACCTATTCTTCGCCTTTGCCTCTTGCAGTTGTCCCTAATTACCCCTGCCAGTCCTTCCAACCTCTCTATTTAGTTCCTCATAATCTGCCTTTACTTGATCCCTATTGAGGCCTTGTTTCCTTGGAATGACATGTTATCCTATTTACCCTGCATAGGTAACTACAGAAGCCTGTACAACTTGAATGTCTGCGTGGCATAAGTTCTTGATGTGTTTAATCCCTATGGAATGTACATCTTCCCCTAACTATTGTACATGACTACTTAACCTGGTATTGTATGCCTACTTATTTTACTATTTATGTGTTTTTTTATGAATATTCACTTTGTGGAATGCTTAGGTTCCCCAGGTTGCCACTGGAAAAGGGACTGTCTTGTCTCAGTGGGCTTACCCAGTTATCAAAATTCAAATAAAATAGGTATGGATATCTATTTACTATTTCCATTTTGGATGAATTGATCCTCCATGAGTGCTTGGATTTTCTAGCTCGTATTGTCAATTCCTTTGATTTCTCCAAGTTTATTTTTAAAGAAAGAGATTCTGAAAGTTTTGCAAGGAGAATTAGTTTATTTTGTAAACAGCTACTGATAATGAATAAGATCAAGTGGTCAACGTATGCTAATGAAGCACAGGGTGTGGTTTTGATTTTAGGGGAGTCAGTCATGGATACTTGTAGTTCTGTAAGTATTCCATTCAAGTAAATGCAGAATAACAATGGTTCCAAAATGCTCCCTTGTCAAACCCCCTTATTAGGCAAGGGCAAGACAAGGCAAGTGGAACCAGGGGTTTGATACTGGCAATATTCCTCAGGTGATAAAAGCCAATTCAGATGACAGCCAACACTTAAAATTCAAGTGTCAGTCTGTCATCAAGATCATGCACCCTGGAGGAGGCCAACATAGACATTGGGCCCAGGTGAAGACCTGGCCTCTCGGCGCGGGTGGCACTCCCATGACCTGAATCAATCACTAGTACTTCCATCTTGTCTGGGTTCTATCGTAACCAGCTGGAGGACATCCAGTCATTGATCTCAGTCAAACAGTTGTTTAGTACTTCCAAGGCGTCAGATGTCCCGGGGGCAAAGGACAGATATAGTTGGGTATCATCTGCATAGCACTGAAAACCTACACTGTAACAACTAATGAGTTCACCCAGGAGCAGCATGTACACTGCAAATAACATTGGTGACAAGTTCGGTCCTGAGGCACTCCAGAGGTCAGGGGCTTCAAGGTAGAAGAGAATTTTCCCATAGCCACCCGTTGCATCTTGTCTGAGAGAAAGGACTCAAACCAGCGGACAATGGTGCTGGAGAGTCCACAATATTCTTTCAGATGATCAAGCAGCACCATGTGATCCACAGTGTCAAAGACTGAGGAGAGATCCAGGAAAATGAGAACTGACCATTGACCCTGTCTCTTGCCCTGAGGAGATCATTGTGCACTCTCACTAATGGTGTTTCAGTACTATGCTTGGCTCTGAAACCCGACTGGAGTGGCTCAAAGATATCAAAGGTCATGAGGTGCTCCTCGAGCTGCTGTGTCACAGTTTTCTCAGTAACCTTACCCAGAAAGGAGAGGTTGGAGATAGGGTGGTAATTCACCAGAATATCAGGGTCGAGGGATGGTTTCTTAGGGAGAGGTCTCACCAGAGCCTCTATCAAAGCATCTGGAAAAAAACCTCCATCAGTGAGCACCTGACAATTCCAGCAAACACCGGACCAAAGGAGCCAACACATCTCATCAAGAAACATGTTGGTGCAGGGTCAGGTTCACAGTATGTGTGCTTCAGCCCGGAGATCACCCCAATGACCTTGGCCACCTCTACCAGTTTAATCTCCTTCCAGACTGATGGAGTGCCTTAATTCCCCCTGGGCTGACCACTGCAGACTACGGTAGAGTCTTCTCGTGGGATTCCCTGATGGATAGAGGACAACCTATTAGAGAAAAAATGAGCAAACTCTTCACATAATGTGACTGAAAAAGATTTTTTCGGCTATAGACAGGTGGAATGTATCAGTCTGTTCACAGTCCAACAAAGTTGAGCTAGTCAGTTCTTCCCTGCTGCAATCTCCCTGGAAAGGAACTCTGCCTTCTTACAAGAGATTGCCCCATGGTACTCAAGACAATGCACATGTAGGGCTAGTTTGTCCCCATCCAATCTGGTCCTCCACCAGCAATGCTTCAGCCTACGACCCTTGACTTCATCACCTTGAGATCCCCGTCAAACCATGGAGACCTCAAGCAAGAGGATCTGGGTCATACTCGGACCAGAGCGATGGCATCAACAGCCTCAGAAACCACCCTATTGTAGGCGGCCAACACCTCGCCCATGCCAAATGCACATGCAGTAACTATGATAGATAGATCAGCTGCCACCAGTAGTCCCTCTGGGGACAAGCCCCTTAACAGTAGCTAACCATCTCAGCGGGGGAAGGACTACAGAGGAGGCCAAGAATGTGAACCCCACCTTGTAGTGATCAGACCACATGACCTGATCAATCTTGCGGTTATTTACGCCAAGCCCCAGAGAGAACTCCAGGTCCAGTGTGTGGCCATGGTAATGGGTCAAGCAGTAAAAACTTGTATGACAGGCCCAGTGATGACAACTAGAAGAGGTATGAACCAAATTGTGAGGATTCGTCATCCACCAAGGCATTGAAATCTCCCAGAATAAAACATCTGGGAGACTCCAACACCTCACCAATGATGAAGTCCTTTATCTTCTGCAGAAATTCTCCCCCCACCCCAGGGGGGCAGTAAATAAGGAGAATCCTGCAACCTGCTCCTAGACCCCCATGTACGGCCACAGACTCAAAGGACCTGGTGGTCCCTATTGGGTGCATGGTGAAGTTCAGGCCAGATCTAGAACAGATGGCCCCACTCCCACCCCTGTGTTCCTGTCTTGGGCAGTGTACTACAAAGTACCCAGCCAGGATAGCCGCCTCCAGAACGGGCTCTGCAGCTTCATCCAGCCAGGTCTCATAGTAACTTAGACTTTAACAGCAGATAAGACCCACATAGTCTGACCATTTCCTTACCATTGAATAAGCTGCAGATCCTAGTTAACCAGCAGCCTGCTTCCTCTTTACTCCCATTATATCCCCTCCTACACCCCAATATAATTGCCTTATGTCAGTCCCATGCATTCTTGAATTTCTCCACTGTTTTTGACCCCACAACCTGCTCAGGAAGGATGTTCCATGCATCCAGAACCCTCTTCATGAAAAAAATACTTCCTCACGTTGCCCCTGAGCAATCCCGCCTCTTATCTTCAAATTGTACTCCCTTGTTCTTGCACATCTCTTTTTCTGAAATATGCTGCCCTATTGGACTTTGTTGATTCCCTTGAGGTACTTGAAGGTTTCTATCATGTCCCCCCCTTCCTTTCCTCAAGGGTATACATATTAAGCTCTTTTAGTCTCTGTTTGTATGGCTTCTGGTGCAGACCCTACACCATTTCGGTTGCCATCCTCTGGATTTCCTCCAACCTGTCTACGTTCTTTCAGAAATGGGGTCTCCAGAACTGCATGCAGTACTCCAGATAAAGTCTCACCAACTGTCTGTACAGAGGAATAACAACTTAGTGCTTTCTACTGATGATGCCTCTCCCTATGCATCCCATTATCCCCCAGCCCTTCTTACTGCCTTCTCACATTGCTTGTCTACCTTAAGGTCATCTGATATGAGTACCCCCAGATCCCTTTCCATTTTTGTTGTTGTTAGTATCTCCCTTCCCATTGTGTATCCTTCCCCTGGGATTTTGTTTCCCAGGTGCATAACTTTGTACTTCATTGCATTGAAGCTAAGTTGCCATACTCTTGACCTTTGCTCTAACCTTGCCAAGTCCCTTTTTATCCTTTCCACCCCCTTTGTGTATCAACCCTGTTGCAGATCTTTGTGTCATCTGCAAAGAGGCATACATTTCCTTCCAACCTCTCTGCAATGTCACCTATAAAGACATTAACGAGTACTGGTCCCAGTACTGAACCATGTGGTACCCCACTAGTAACTCCCCTTTCTCGAGAGTGTGATCCATTCACTATTACCCTCTGCATCCTCTTGTCCAGCCAATTTGTTACTCAGGCTACCACCCTGGGACCCACTACCAGGCTGGCTAACATGTTTATTAATCTTTTGTGTGGTACTGTGTCAAATGCCTTGCTAAAGTATAAGTAGGCCATATCTACATCCCCTCCCTGGTCTACTACTTTGGTCACCTAGTCAAAGAAATCTATTAGATTCATCTGACATGACTTTTCCACTGTGAATCCATGCTGCCTTGTGTCCTGTGCTCTTCTGGCCTCTAGGTAATCGACAATTCTTTGTTTCAGAAGTGATTCCATCATTTTCCTTACAACTGAGATCAAACTAACAGGTCTGTAGTTTCCTGCCTCTGTCTTGCTCCCACTCTTGTGAAGGGAGATCACATCTGCCTTCCTCCAGGCCTCAGGTACCACACCATCCTTCTGTGACTTGCTAAAAAGGGTAGTCAGTGGTGTCAGGTTTCCCCTTAGTTCTTTTAGAATTCTGGGATGAATCCCCTAAGGTCCCATTGCTTTGTCCACCTTGAGTTTTAAGAATTCTTTTAGGACTCTTTCTTCTGTGAATGGATTGGTATTGCCCCCACCCAGAGTGCTTCTATTGTTTGGTTTAGGTACCTCCCTCTTCTTCTTTTGTGAATACTGAGCAAAAGTATTTGTACAGTATTTCTTCCTTTTTGATGTCTCTCTATGCCCACCTCAACTCCCCATTATTAAGCCTCACTATTCCTCCCCTGGTCTTTCTGTGCTCCCTAATGTATCTATAAAAGGTTTTATCCCCCTTCTTAACTGAGCTGGCAATCTTTTCCTCAGTTTGGCCTTTGCTATCCTGACTGCCTTCTCCACTTTCCTCTGCTTTAACTGACACAGTTATCTGTCCTTCTCCTTCTGCGATTTCTTAGATTTCCTGAATGCTAGCTTTTTCTACCTAACCTTCCTTGCCAGCTCTTTTGAGAACCATAGTAGTTTTTCACTTTATTTTGTTTTCTTGATTCACTTCACACAAAGGATTGTTGACTCTATGATGGCAGTTTTCATTTTTCCCCACTGTTCTTCCACCCTTCCTTCCTGCCCATTTGCTAGTGCATTCCTTATGCATCCCCCATTTTGCCAAAGTCAGCACTTCTAAAGTCCAGCACCCTCGCTTTTGTATGGCTTGACTCCATGGTTGTGTTTATCATGAACCACACTGTGTGGTTGTCACTTGTTCCCAGATGGCTACCCACTTCTAAATCTGTGATACTCTGTCCGTCCCCATTTGATATTACCAGGTCCAAGACTGCTCCCTCCTGAGTGGCTTCCAACACTAGTTGTCTGAGGTATGCCCCTTGTAGGGCCTCGAGAATGACCCTACTCCTGGAGGTGGCTGCAGTAAATGTGTTCCAGTTAACATCTGGCATATTCAGGTTCCCCATCAACAATATCTCCCCTTTTCCTGCCATTCTGAGGATGCCTTCTATCATTGCCTTGCCCATTTTCTCCCCCTGAGATGGGGGTCTGTATACAACCCCTGTGCAGATTGTAATGCCACTACCTGTCTCCAAGGTGACCCACAGTGCCTCCTCTCCTTCCCATTTACCCTTTAGTTACATTGTTTTGATCTCTTCCCTTATGTAGAGAGCTACTCTTCCTCCTCTTTTACCCTCCCTGTCCCTCCTATAGATTGTGTACCCTGGTATGTTTACATCCCAGTCATGGTTCTCCGTGTACCATGTTTCTGTGACTGACACAATATCCAGGTGTTCCTCTTCCATGAAGGCCACTAGCTCAGGAAGCTTGTTACCCAGACTACAGGCATTGGTACTCATTGCCTCCATTTTACGATGGCCTTACCCTTTTTGCACCATCCTTCCCCTTACTGCCTTTTTCTCCATTAACCCCTGTCTTGCTCCCTATCGACCTCTGTACCTTGGTGATTACCTCTCTAACTACCCTGTTTTGTGGGGGAAGACTTGTAAGTTCCTGCTTAATTTTAGCACCTCACCCCTTGCCTAGTTTAAAAGCCTGCAATGAAGCATTTAAACCTATCACCTGGGAGTCTGATTCCCTTCCCGGATCGATGCAGACCATCACACCAGTATAGGCCTGCATCCCTCTAGGTGGACCCCCAGTTCCCAATGAAGCCGAAACCCTATGCTCTGCACCAGTCTTTCCACCATTCATGGAAGTGCATGATGCAGAGTTCCCCAGCCTCACCCATGCCTTAGATGGGCAGCACCTCTGAGAAGGTTACTGTGCATGCTACCTGTCTTACGCCCTTCCCCAGCTCCACAAACTCCTCCTGCACTGCTCTGATCCCATGCCCAGCTAAGTCATTTGTCCCAATGTGGACAATGTTGTCTAGCTCCCTCTCCCGTGCTGCTGTTCCCATGATCACCAAGCTATGGTGCCAGGCAGGCACCTTACCTTCCTCTCCTCTCCTTCCCCCAGTTCTACCCCCCCAACAACTGAGTCCCCTACCAGGAGCTGCTTCCTTCCCCCTTGGTGTCCCTTGCCACTCTCCTGTGGGTCTCCCTTGTGGAAGTTCCCAACATCCTCCTTGGTCTCCACTGCAGGTGCCTCCATAGAGGAACTACACTCCACCAGAATGGCATATGAATTGTGGATAGGTACAACTGGAGGGATGCACTTCTTTTCCACTACCCTCACCTGCCCTGAGCCCACTGTGGTCCAACCTCTACTCTTTCTTGGCAACCTCTGAGGCAGTGGTGGTGGCACTGGTGTTACTTAGGTGGGAAAGGCTTCCCTACTCCTTGCCATTTCGACCTGGAGATGGGCAACCTTCTCTCTCAGATCAGACAGTTGTCTGAAAATAATGCAGCAATGCAGCCTCCAGAATGTCTCCTGGAAAACTGCCACCCTACAGCCAGTGCATTGCATCACTCCCCAATGTCTGTCTCCTTTCCTGCTTAATATATATAAATTTTACTTTTTTGTCTTTTTTTGTTCTTGTGTACATGTGCTTACCCTCTATGCACTGTGCTGGGTTGTTAAGGATATGACAGATGTATGCCCCTTGCCCTCTTGGGGAAGTGATGTCAGAACCTTGGGTTTAAAGGAAATTGCATGCCTGTGGTTGGTTGGGTGAGGGGCAGGCAGGGTGGGTGGCTCCAAGCCAGTGACCTTCTGAAAACAATCAACTACACCTCTGACCCTCCACCCCGATGAGTGCTGCCCTTCCTTTCAGTAAGACAACCAGAACAACAATTTAACAGACCATTCCACTTATACAAACCACTCCACTGAACCCAGGAATTAAAATTAAATCAATCCTCAGCCACCAGTACAATCTTAAATGTTTGCTGCAAAAATGTCACTAAAAATACTAGCTCACTACGTCAGCCAGCAGTCCAGAGCAAAAGCACTCTCAGTAGTATATCACTCCCTCTGGATATAAAAGTAACAACCTTCAAATGGATACCCAGTCCTGCAAGCCCCTTTTTGATTCAAACAAGCAAAAATAAAAGTGACAATATAAAAGTATGGCCAACCTTCCTCACAGGTCCCAAACAATACTGTGCCTTTTTCAAGGATCTCAGTTCCCAAATATGAGTATGTTTTCTTCCCAGCAGTGCAGCAAATTATATCAGCATTCATCTTCAGCAGTTAATGCCTATTTTTTTTTTATTCTGTTTGTGTGGTTTCTACAAACAGCTCAGTTCTGGAAAACTCCATGCAAAACAATTGGCTGACAACACCTGTGATGTAAGCAGACCTTTCTGTGAAGACAGACTACTTTGCCCAGGGTGAATATACAACCACTCCACTGAACCCAGGAATTAAATTTAAATCAGCCCTTAGCCATTCTGCGATACAAGCCAGATCAACCATGAAAATCGAGTCCACCATTATTGTGGTTTTGTTCCACATCGATCTGGCATTGCATAACACCGCTCAAAGGGGATTGGAAGTCGATACCTCCCCTCTGACTGCCTGCCCACTCGGTCCGGTGTGAACCCTGGGGACAGGAACCAAACACATTGGGCTTCTCTCTAGGTTCTAATACCAGGGTATCTCCTGCACCCTACCATCTCAATACTTCTTACTCTATCCTGAAACTTAACAACCTGCAGCCACTGACCCCTTGTAGCCCTTAGAATGCTGACCTCCCAACATTGTCTAGCTGTCATAGATGACATAGGGAGGTTGACAAAGGGGCAGAGGTCATGCAGCTGGGTGGCATCTTAGGAAATTCACAGGGGTCTCAGGCTCCAGCACATCCAGAGCCACCAGTGCTAACATACACACCCTCACTCATTCTGCTTATACAAACGCTATATAATAGCATAACACCCCAATCACACAGCCCCCTACCCAAAAATACAAATAAATAATTTATTAAAGAATCAAACATGGAAGAAAGCAAACAATGAGTGTGAGCTGCAGCAGTTTCAAAGACAAAAGCAAAATGTTCTAAGTAAATAATATTAAGTGACCAGTCTCAAAAACCAGTTAGGTGCTCTCACCACCAATATTCAGATAAGTTTTAAAACAGCACAACCAGATTAAGAGCAGATTTTAGTTTTTAAGGAGACCCCCAGAAACATCAGATTGAGAGCGTCTCAGCTCTCACCAAAGCAGCAACAACTGAAGAGTTTTTAAACAATACGGGCACTCACCCATGTCAGCAGAAAGAGTCAAAGGAGAAATACTGGAGGCAAGCTCTCATCAAGTCTTCAGATTAGACCTTCAACTCCTAGAGTCAGCAGATTCTGCAGAAGTATAGTGGGCAGGCAACCTGCAGAGGGAATGGATGGAGATTTCCGTTGACCCAGAAAAGGGTCCTATGGGGAAAGTGCTCCTCTTCCCCTGCCAATGAACTTCAATTGGACTGCCTCTCTAAGACCCAGGATCCACTATCCATGTATGTCCTCAGAGAAGTGGGAGACAGGTGGAGTCCTCAGGGAGGGCAGCGGAGCTCTCACCAAGTCTTCAGGTTAGACCTTCAACTCCTCGAGTCAGCAGATTCTGCAGAAGTACAGCGTGCCGGCAACCTCCAGAGGGAATGGATGGAGATTTCCGTTGACCCAGGAAAGGGTCCTATGGGGAAAACACTCCTCTTCCCATGCCAATGAACTTCAATTGGACCGCATCTCTAAGCCCCAGGATCTGCTATCCACGTACGTCCTCAGAGAAGTGGGAGACAGGTGGGGTCCTCCTGGAGGGCAGCAGAGCTCCTACCTCCTGCTGTACCAGTTTCCCCCACCACTCAACCACTGTCTGGCCCAGCAAGACCCTTGTTTACCTCTGAGGCAGCCCCTGATATGGACAGTCAAATTCCTTGTAAGCAGCAGTCTGATGAAAAAACATTCAGTGACTCTGACTCTTCACAGTGCCCGCTTGACTTCCTCCTGTCCTTCAGGTGGGTGCCAAATGTTCTTGAGGGAAATTCCTTTAAAAATGCTGAAACAATGTTAGGAGCTGCAGCATAGACTCTCAGCATCTCTTTGAGGTTATCCTTACTGAAAATAAAGCCTGCACTCCTAAGCTAACTCATTTGAATGCCATGCCTAGCAATAAAACCCTTCCACTAAACTTACTGAAAATTACTACAAAATTCTCCCCAATATCAAACTATGTGGGCTAAAGTTTAGAGTAAAAACAGCACTGTCTTAAGGGTCTTCAAGAAGCAATTTTAAGCTGTTTTAAAATGAAATTGGCATTCGGGCAGACAGTAGTCCAGCATGACCGCCATCTTCAAAACACAGGACAGCAGTTTTAATTAAATCTGATATTAGGTTTCCTGCTCTTATCTTTGCCCAGGTATCTGAGTATACGTTTCTGATTCCATTAACCAAAACTGGCAAGTTTTCTCCATTTTAACATCAAGTCCCAGAGTATGTTTCTATTTATAGGTGATTGAAAAATATGTCAAAATTAGAATAAAGAAGCTTTACTTGGCATTTATAGACTACAGTTCTACATTTGATACTGTAATTAGAAACGCATCTTATGTTCATTATCAGTAGTGGTTACAAAATAAACTAAATCTCCTTGCAAAACTTTCAGAATCTCTTTCTTTAAAAATAAGCTTGGAGAAATCAAAGGTATTGACAATACGAGCTAGAAAATCCAAGTACTCATGGAGGATCGATTCATCCAAAATGAAATTAGTTAATAGATCTTCACACCTAGTGATAATTTTTTCAAATGTCTCTTGGAGTCCCCATTTTAAATACACAATATCAAAAACCAAAGCTACTGTGAATGAATTCCTAGATTTAATCATTTGTATCTGGGGTGTACCATTAGACCTCTAGTGCATGCCATGCAAACAAAATTTAATGCCCAATCACAATATGGTGCACAGATCTGGGATACTAATTCTAGTGACTGGTTGGAAAAAACAGCAATTCAACTTTTAAGAACAGCTATGGGATGTCAGAAATCCACACCTATCAGCTTTATACATGTTGAGTTTGGCCTTATTGATTACAGGCATTCACAGATGTCAGACTAATTAATTACTGAGTAAGAATTTTAAAATTCCCAAATAATACATGGGTAAAGTAATGCCTACTTGAAAAAAATAACTGGAAAAAGAGGAGCACTAAGGCATCAGGGTTGTATCAATATCTCAAGAGGATACTGGAGAAATATGTGCTGGACTTGCTTTTAATGTACGATCACAGGGGGATTATCATTCATGATAAGTACAGGTCATATATTAAAAAGAAAATTATGAAATATAAGGACCTTGATTTGACTTGTGTCGAGACATCATACTATGCAAAATGGTATTCTCAAAATGACAATAAGCATGGTCTTAGATTTTATTTGGATGTCTTAGAAGACCTAAATATTTATAAAACCTTTACCTGTTTCAGACTAGAATTCTTTGAATCTAACTCTAAAACATCACTTTATATGAAATCCCACAACCCAAGAGATGGGCTGTGTTGTTCCAGCAAAGCTGCTACAGAGGACCTGGTGCATGTTTTGTTAAAGTGCCCTTGGTTTAATAAAATTAGGTCAAAGTGGCTTCAACCAATTCTTAATTCTGTGACATCAGCTGATGAAAATGCATTTGTCAGTATACTACTGATTACAGAAGACCCTTTTATCATACATGGAGTTAGGACATTTTTAATGCACACTAGAAATATAAGGGGAAATAAGATTAAGACAGAGTAATTGTAGTGTGTGCCATGTATTTTAAGCTTTTTATTGTATTTATGCAGTTGTAAATTTTGTTTATGTGATGTGTCTCAATGTTTTATACTATGAATTTTGTAACAATCTTTTTTTTAAAAAGATTGAACAATAAACTTTGAATACACTAAATAGAAGATGTAGCCAAATGGAAAATGTTGAGGTTGACCTGTGGGGCAAAGTTCAAGCATTATGCACGATGGTCCTCTTGAAGGTCCTCTAAATCTTTTTTTCTTATTTTAACCAGGAGAGACACACTAAGCTGAATATTAGCTTATAGGTGCGATCTGGGAGCACAAGGAAGTTAAGTGACTTGCTCAGCATCACACAGTATGCAAGCGGGGGCTGTGGGATTCAAACCCAGGTCTCCAGTTTTGCAGTTCAGAGCCTTAAATCACTGTGCTATACTGCCTCTGTGCTCTTGAGGTACTGTGTATACTTCTGTGCATACCTCTTCACTTCCAAGCTACAATGTGGCAACAGATAAGGGGAGTATTAAACCAGTTTCTTTGGGCATGTAGGAGAACCAGATTTGCAGGAATAAGGATGATGGCACCATGGACTAAAGGGTTGTGTACTCAGGCAGCTATGGAAGGGCTTACGAGCAGAGGTGTTAAAAGAAGTGCAAGTAGGGGGAGGTAAACCACCAGAGACACCTATATGGGAGAAGAAAGGAGGATTAGAAGTCACTTGTACATGTCTACCAATGGGATATATGGCATGAAGCCAGGAAGCCTCTATAAGAGGAGCGGAATCTCCCAGTCAGCACCATCTGTGTTGCCATGGATCTGTGAAGCTGTCTGCTTTAATGTACCTCATGCAGGGGCTGGTGGAGGTGGGCTGGGACTTGATGTTGACTTAAACCATTGGGCAATGAGACTCGTGAAGCTTTGGTTTGCACTACTGTTTCAGACAGTACAGTAAAATGCACATAACTCCCCATCTGCCACCTAGGGAAGTGCTACTCTCCATTTGCATGTGTTCTCCTCACCCAGTGTTGGGATAACATGACTAGAAAGCATGAAGTGTTACAGAGTGTTATAGTTGGGTTTCACTTCCTGTAAGAATATTTAAAAAAAGCTGTCTTCCACCAAAAGAATGACTAAATATCAAAGGTTGTCATCTTGCCAATGAATTATGTAATTTGTAGGAAATGTGGGTAAGTAACTGGCAGTTTAGTTCAGGCATGTAATGACTCTGGTAGTGTACTTTGTTTTCTTACAACAACATCAGCCCCAGTGCTAGTTTTGGTACATAAGCAGGACTTGGCAGCTCTGGTTCGTGAAGGATTCCTTGTTAACCAAAGCTGCTACCTGGTGATATGTTCACTGACTCAGGCTGTTGCCTTGGTGTCTGGCTTACTTAAATGAACGATTTTATCCCATCACTTTCCATGCCCAGCTATTCCTGCTACTGGTCAATCTGATCTAAGTGGGGAGTGGGGATGGATATGGCTTTCAAGAAAATGCCATGTTTATATTTTAAAATAATTGGCCAGAACACTGGCTCTCAAAGTTTGGGTAAACTGAGACCAGCTAATCTTAATACCCCTCTGACTGCAAGATGTTTTCAGTGGATTTGTGTTGTCACCTGTAAAATATTTACATATTGCTGAGGAGCTCATTGTATTTTTGGCGATAATGGCCTGCTGGTGTTGGGGTGGTACTCAGTGAGAAATTGGGTAGCAAGTGTGGGATGATTTTTTTACGCACTTCAAAATGATGCCACTGGCATGAACAAGCAGAGAAACAATGGGTGGTACAGAATGTCAGATGTGGAAGGTGGGAGCCAGCCTTGGTATTAGATTTCCTTGCCTGAAAAACTTCCTTTCTTGTGTATTTCTTTTCATTTATTTTTTAAATGTTGCCATTGTCTCCTGTGGTGGACTCCAATCCTCAGTATCATGCTCATTGCTGTTAGTCGGTGATGTAACTAAAATTAGACTTTCAACTCCTCTCATTCTTCATCCACCTCATCTCATGCATGTGCTGCCTCATACCCCTCCTTCTCATATGTCTTCCCTTGCTTCTCCTCCTGTCATATCTTTTCCTTCTGCTCTTCCTCCTTCTCTCATGCTTCTTCCATCTGTTCCACCTTCTCCTCTTGAGCACATTCTTCATCATATTTCTTCTTCTCCTCACAAGGATAATGTGCTTTCCCCTGCCCCTTCAATTCCTCCTCTCAAGCTTTCCTGTTTTCTACCTTCTCTACCACCTCAGACTCATACGAAACTGACAGATCCACTGTCTATATGAGTTATAGTGCCTCTTACAAGGTTCAGATTTTTGGCAAATTTCTACCTGGCATTAAAAGAACCGTGTTTCCCACAGTTGCTAATGTTCTTGTATTTTGTATCCCATGTCTCTTTTCTCCAGGTCATTCCTGGAAGTGAGCCTCAGCTCAGTGTGCTTCTCCTAGCAAACGTTTCAAAATAATAATAGGTAAATATTTGTAGCCCTGCTGACAACAGTATGGGACCTGCTTGTAAACTAGGTGCTGCACACAACTGAAGTTATTTTGGTGGGAAAATGAAAATAAATAATAATATGCAGCAAATCTGAACAACCTTCAACACCTTTAAGAAGCACACAAAGTAAAAGCCTGATACAAAAACAGTTCTGCTTGTCTACTGCCAGGAAGGTTTCAAAGTTAACTGAAGTTAAAGGGAGTATTTCCCACCATTGCTTCTACTGGGAATGTATAAGAAATTAATATGGACCCTGCTGAATGTGTCATCATGCCAACACGTTAGTACATTGGCCACATCACTTTGGGTATCCACAGCACTGGAACTTTTCACCTTAACATTATTATGAAAATGGGGTTCATAGAGACTGCAACATTTTTGTAATATTTAGTTTATTGCACTAAGGTTCTTAGTCTAATATTTAGTTTATGGTTTATTGTACAACAGGCATCTCTTGTAAGACAATTAGAATGCAGGAAAATGGTCATTCAAAACCTCACAAATTACCACAATCACATTTTGGACATGCCAATAGTAGGTTATCCAATTCTGGACATGTGCACAGTAGGTTATCCACATTTCAGACATTCCCACAGTAGTTTACCCATTTAATACACAGAAATAAAGGGGAAAGAAAACATGTTCCACTTTAACTGCCAAAGCACTTTTAAAATCCTTTGTTCAGAATTCCTAGTTCTATATAAAGACTATTGCCTGTGCGGGTGTGTGTTATGAGGATTTTTCACACACCCGAGATGTGTGATAATCCATAAACCATGAGAGCATAGCTCCAGGAAGGGGACGTCAGTCCTAAGTTAAAAGTTTGACTGTGTCAACAGCAAGCATTTAAACTGGCCAAGGGGAAGGGGGGAGCCCGGGTGAACAGGATCCTTAGTATCACCCCCTCCAGTGAGCACATGTTGTACATGAGTACCCAAGGAGTAGACAGACAGAGGGCAAAATTCAGCATAAGGGTGGAAGACAGAGGGGACTGGGGAAAAAGAGTATCCAGGAAGGGGGAGGCTTATGGCAGCGAAACAGGGGAGGGAAGTCACATTCTGGAGAGCCATGTGTGCCAATGCCCAAAGCCTTAATAACAAGATACAGGACCTTGAGGCAGCCATGGCACAGTCAGACCTGGACATTGTGACCATCGAGAAGACCTGGTGCAATCATAACCATGACTGGGAGATGGCCATACCAGGCTACAATCTATTCAGGAGTGACAGGCCAGGCAGGAAGGGTGGTGGAGTGGCATTTTACGTGAAAGTTAACATAAAGGCCACAGAGATTCAGAGGGAGCAAGGGGGTGATATTGTAGGTTAAGCTGCAAAAGAAGAACAATGTCAGCCATCCACACAAGGATAATTTATAGACCACCAACCCAGGGGAGGGAGATGGATAAGGAGATGATGCAGGCTATCCAAAGGATGGTGCACAAGGGGGAGGTAGTGCTGGTTGGTGACTTCAATATTCCAGACATAGACTGGAGCCTCCCAGCAGCTGCATCAGCCAAAAGCAGACTTATCCTGGACTCCCTGCAGGGATCCTTCCTTAAACAACTGGTCCTGGAACACACATGGCAGATGACAATATTGGACCTGGTGCTCACAAACCAGGACAGTGTGACAGGGATCACAGTAGGGGAGCAACTGGGAACAGTGACCACTGATCAGTGTGGTTTGACATAACTGAAGGGGCAGAACATAGCCACACAAAAACATGAATCCTTAACATTAGGATGGCAGATTTTGGAAAAATGAGGAAATGTTTGGAGGAGGCACTAACTGGAATAGGGAGGAAATTAGGGGTGGAGGAAAGGTGGGCAGTATTCAAATCAGGGATAACAAGGGCAACACAATTATGTTTAAAACAGGTTAGTAAGGGGAAAAGGAAGAGGAGACGATTACAATATCCTAAGGAGGTAGCTGAGAAAGTGAAAGTCAAACAAATCACATTCAAACAGTGCAAAAAGGCAAAGGCAAAAGGGGACAAGGAGTGGTACCAAGAGAAACAAAGGGAGTCAGGGAGGGAAGTAAGGGAAGCCAAAGCACAGAGGAAAGCATTGTGAAATCAGTGGTTAGAGGGGACAAAACCTTTTACATAAACATCAGTGAAAAAAGGAAGGAAAATGGAGGGATAATGAGGCTGAAAGGGGAGGCTGGAAGTAGAGTGGAGGACAATTGCAAAGAGGACATACTGAGCAGATACTTTTAATTAGCCTTTACAGAGGAGGGGACAGGTAATGAGCCCGAAGGGAGTAGAAAGGGTAGGAAAGGCACTGAAATGGATGTATATAAGTCCTTTTCTATGGGAAAGGGTCCTAAAGGAACTATAAGGAATAAGAGTTGATAAAGTTATGGGGCCAGATGGGCTACACCCCATCTTAGCTGAGACAGCTAAGAGAGGTGGTGGCTGAACCTCTGGCAACCCTGTTCAGCTGGTCACTGGAAACAGGAGAGGTACACAGAGACTGTAGGATGGCTGATGTAGTCCCCCTATACAAAAGTGGGAACAGAGAGAAAGCGGGAAACTACTGAGCTGTCAGCCTGACCTCAGTAGTGGGAAAGATTATGGAAACACTACTGAAAGAAAGAGTAGGGGAACACCAGGTTGCAAACAGTCTGCAGGACCCAAGACAACATGGTTTTACTGGAGAGAGGTCGTGCCAGACTAAATTCACTGAATTCTTTGACTGCGTGACAAGGGAAGTGGATGGGGGTGGCAGTGGTGTGGCCTACCTAGACTTCAGCAAGGCAGTTAACACTGTGCTGCATAGAAGACTGTTAAACAAGATGGGAAACATGTGAGTTGGTAGGACGGTGCTGCAGTGGATGAGGAATTGGATGGATAGCAGGACACAGAGTGTGGTGACAAAAGTGACCAGTGGGGTGCCACAGGGATCAGTGCTGGATCCAGTTCTTTTCAACATCTTCTTTATCACTGGCATAACAGATGACCTAGAAGGAAGAATTTGCCTGTTTGCTGATGACACAAAGTTCTGCAACAGGTTGGACATGCATGAGGGTGTGGATAGAATGAAGAAACATCTGCAGAAGCTTGAGGACTGTTCAAGGGAGTGGCAGCTGAGATTTAATATAAAGAAATGCAAAATAATACACATAGGGTACAAAACCCCAGAAACAGCATATTAGCTGGGAGGGAGGATATCGAATGCTCCAAGCAGGAAAGGGTCCGTGGGGTTATCATCTCTAATGACCTCATGGTAGGAAGGTAGTGCAAAAAGGCAGCAGGAAAAGAAAACAGGAAGCTGGGATGCATAGCAGGGATCCAGCGTGCCTTGACCAGGCTCCGGACCCCTCAATTTCTGGAACCTAAACAGTTTTTCAGAAACCCTCTGTACTGCAAGGGATCCAGCGTGCCTTGACCAGGCTCTGGACCCCTCAATTTCTGGAACCTAAACAGTTTTTCAGAAACCCTCTGTACTGCAAGGTACTAGCCCTGACTTTTGGATTTGGTACCAGTGGAAGCTGATTTCCAAGTGGACACACTATCTCCTGCTGAACACATCTCTAACTACTGTATCTCCCTCTGTGTCTCTAGTTGAATTTATGTGCTAGTGTTTAATAATTTGTTTAATCCTTATAGTCATTTTAAGTTCTGAGTGGATATTAGAAGTGAATTTAGAGCTTTTTTTTTTGACTTTTCCATTAGCAGATTATATCCTCTCACCACTAGAGGGCTATAGCTCTATCTCTTTATCTAGTACGTAAGCCATGTGGGCTCTCTCTGCCTTTCTCTTGCCTCTCCTCCTCCTCCTTGCCCTGGCCCCCTCTTCTCTCTCTGGTCCCTGTGCCCCCTACCCCACCCACCCCTGCCACCTCTGCTCTGGTTTCCACTGCTACTCCAAGGGAACTCTCCACTTCCACTCGAGTGTTGTGCTGGGCGCATCGATTGGATATTCCTGGTTACGTAACCCGACCACTACTCTCAATAAGTGTGGCCACCTCTCTACACTGTACCACCTTGCGGTCCATATAGGACACCGCCTGGAACCTTGCAACCTCTACTCCAGGAAACAACAACCAAACCTCTCTCTCAAAGAGCTGCAACTCTGCTCCTTAAAACTCCTACTCCTCCTCCTTCTTATCTCAGGCAGTGTCCATCCCAATCCTGGCCCTAGAAGCTCAGGTCACACACAAACTCCAGGTGCCCTTATCCTTGCAACTATTAATATCTGCAGCCTACTACTAAAGCTGATGCACCATGCCTTCATGTGCCAACACAACCCTGACATCCTTGCAGTGGTGGAAACTTGGCTGACACCTAAAGTTCCTGACTCAGCAGTAACAATACAGGGCTACAGTGTCCACAGGCTGGACCGGATGTCCAAAAAAGGTGGTGGTTGCGCAATCTATATCAAAGACTCCTTGTCTTGGTACCCTGTAGCAACTCCATCACTTTCTGCCTCAGCCCAGATTCTGCCAATAAAAATCATCCTAGGTCCCAACCATAAAGCCCTGACTATTGTCTCCGTATACATCCCACCCAGGGACCCTAAACATGGATTCAATGATGTCCTAAACTTTATCAACTCTCATCCTTCTGAAGCTGAACTTATTCTACTAGGGGATTTCAACATAAACTGGTTAGCATCGAGTGCCAGCGCCTATAAAGACTCCATCTCAGCTGCTAACCTCATGGAAATGGTAAACTCCCCTACTAGGATTAACTACAAGACTGGCACCAGTACCCTCTTGGATTGGGTCCTCACTACTCACCCCACAAGGATTTCTCGTACGACCATTCTCCCAGACTCACTTAGTGACCACTCTCCAGTCATGTGTGCATGGTCTAACAAATTCCTTAAGCCCCCCTCCCAAAATTATCGCTAGCAGAGTCCTTCCTCATGGAAAACTTCCACATCTCAAACAACACCTGCTTCTACAAGACTGGCTACCAATCTATGAAGCAACAGATGTTAACTTGGCTCTTGATCACTTCATCTCAATTTTCAACAAAACCTGTGACCTCTTTGCCCCTGCTAAAAGGTGCAAAACAAAATCTCTCTCTAACCCATGGGTCACCACAATCCCTTCTCTCACAGCTGAAACTAAGGGATCACCTCTGGGCAGTTGCCAGAGCCACTGGCAAACAACTGGACATCCAAAATTACAAACAAGTACGAAATGCCTGCACAAAAGCCATACGGCTAATGAAATCCACCTATTACAAAGACGCTTTCACCAATACATGGGGAAATGGTCGTGCTTTCTGGGACAATATCAAAGATGTCACAGGGAAGCAGCCAAAAACCTCTCCAGCCATGTTAATGGCTGATGGATCCTCAACCCTTGACCCCAAGGTGATCGCAAACATCTTTAACACAGCTTTTTCAGAACTTAGTGCTGTCCTACCCCATGACTTTTTCAAAAATAGGGCCTACTCCCCAAATACCTCAGCCCCTCAGTCTAACCATCCCCTCTTCTACTTCAGGAAGGTAAGGCTGAATGAAGCTCGCCGCTATATTACTGCAGCTATCTCTAAATCTAGATCTAGTAGCGACACTCTGGACCTTAAGCTTCTGTTGCTCACCCTCGATGAGGTAATTCATCCATTAACAAAAATCCTAAACCTCTCTCTCAGCTGTGGAAAATTCTCGGACCTATGGAAAATAGCCACCGTGACACCTGTCCATGAAAGTAGGGACAAGACGATTCACTCAAATTATCGCCCTATCTCCATACTGCCCCCACTCTCTAAGGCACTTGAGCGCATCATGGCTGATCAACTTACCGACCACTTGGATAAATACAATATACCTTGTCCACAACAACACGGCTTCTGGAAATGTCACAGCACCACCACAGCCCTTCTTGAGTTCACTGGAGCTTTGCACAAATCCCTTGACAATGGCCTTCTCACAGGGGCTTTTCGTCGACCTCTCCAAGGCCTTCGATACAGTACACCATGGACTACTAATACACCAACTACTGAATGCCAGGCTATCACCTGACTCTTCTCTCTGGTTTAAAAGCTACTTAGAAAACCGGTCACAGAGAGTAAAAATTGTCAACGCTCTTTCTAACACCCTGCCTGTTCGCTCGGGTGTCCAACAGGAATCCATACTGGGACCCCTCCTTTTTAGCCTTTTCTTAAACTCCCTCTCTTACCACTGCTCTGAGCAGATCATACTATATGCTGATGATGCTGTTGTATTCTCCACTCACAAAGATCCTGCAACTCTTCAACACAACCTTCAACTTGGTTTCAGTTCTGTAGAGTCATGGTTTCTTAATCATAAACTGGTCCTCAATGACAAGAAAACCAAATCTATGCTCTTCTGCAGCTCTCATAACCCACACAAGCTACACCACTTGGCTATCTCCACCACCCAGGGCAACACTCTAGATCAGGTAGTGTCCTTCAAATACTTAGGGATTCAGCTTGACCCTAATCTCTCCTATGGACTTCATGTAGATAATGTAGCTAGAGCTGCTAATACACGGCTTGGTCTCATCTACAAACACAGACCACACCTCACGCCAGAAGCCTTGAAGGTTGCAGTCCTGAGCTCTGTGATCTCTGTAATAGACTATGGTCTCATCATTTATGGCTCAGCCATGATGACAACCCTTAGACGCCTCTCAACTGCCTTAAATAAAACATTTAGGCTCATCACTGGTGCTCACCGTCTCACCCGCACATGTGACCTGTACACTCAGACTGGCTGGCTCCAACTATCAAACTGCATAAAGTTTCTCACCTGCTCCATGGTCAAAAACATCTACCTTGGCCTTGCACCTTCTGGGGTCTCAACTCTGTTACAACACTGAATTAACAAATGGTGACTTAGAAGATCCACGCTACAGCTACTGAAAGTCCCCCACTGTCACACTTCACAGGGACAACGCTCTTTTGCTTATCGAGCACCACTCTGGTTCAATGGCCTCAGCCCAACCATCTCCTCTGCCCCAACTATTGGTATGTTTAAAACTAGGCTCTGGGCTATCTCACTACCAACAGCTCCTGTGACTGCCCAACTTTACCTTGTTTCTCCACTTCCCTTTCTGCTCTAGTTGTCCCCCCCTCCCTCCTCACTGGTTCTACCCTCACATCTTGGTATACCCAATGCTGCACTTTTCACCCTCTTGCCCACCTTCACTACATTCCTTCTCCCCCCACCCTCTTCCCTCTCCCTATGACTCTGGCACTTCTTATCTGTTGTCTGTTTTCTTTGACAAATGCCGCTGGCTGCCTTGTTACAATGCTACCCTTGAACTGTATTTAACTGTATTAATCTGTACTCTGTTTGCAATGTCCACATTGTTGTAATGCCTGTCTTGATGTTCCCCATAATTGGTATTTCTCTGACGTGGAACCTTTGTAAAAGAGCCATGGCTCAAAGGTATTTGTAATCCTAGACCTGATAAATAAAAATAAATAAATAAATAGCATCAGCAGTAAAAGGGAGGGCATAATGCCACTATACAAGGCATGGGTGAGACCACACTTTGAGTACAGTGTCCTTCTCTGGAGACCTTACCTATATAAGGACATAGACAGGGTGGAGACAGTTCAGAGGAGTGCAACCAAGATGGTGCAAGGATTACATCGCATAACCTATGAGGACAGACTGAAAGACCTAAATATGTACTCCCTGGAACAGAGGAGGGAAAGGGGGAATATGATTGAGACATATAAGTACCTCACTGGGAGGAACAAGGTGCAGGAAAACACAATTTTTTATACAAAAAGATGCTCCATGACTAGGGAACATGGCATGAAACTGGAGGAAGGGTGGTTCCGAGGGACTGTGAGGTAGTACTTCTTCACAGAGAGGGTGATGGACAAATGGAATGCCCTGCTGGAGGATGCAGTGGGAGCGGAAATGATTACATGATTTAAGAATGCATGGGATGGGCATAGGGGGATCCTGGTAGTTGGAAGAAGGGGAAAACCTAGTTCTAGGGAAGCTTGAAGAAGCACAGTTATGTGCACAAATGGGCAGACTAGGAGGGCCATAGGCCCTTATCTGCCATCAACATCTATGTATCTATTTTCACACACCAAGTATGTGTGAAAAATCCTCATAAAACAAACCTGGCACAGGCATCATTTTTATAATAACTGATACAAGAATTCAATAGAGACAAAAATGGTAAGCTGTGTTTTTGCGAGTGAGCATGTCCCTGAGCAGGAAGCACACAAGGAGGTAAACGCTGTAATTACCAGCTATCGACTTATTACAGAAATCAGCAGGTCATCATGGCAATTTATCAGTAGTGCATATCCAGTCATTATAGGGGATGACAAGTTATTATATAAGGAATAAAGTATGGGCATCCATACACAATGAGCCTGTGTTTCCATCGAGGGGTTGAGATGCCAGCGTATGGACTTTGAGAGTGAAGCTTGAGAGGTCCATGCTGGTATCTCAACTCCAAGATGGAAATACAGGGCGAGTTGTGTTTGGGGGCCCATACTTTATTTGTTATAGTATATGGTTCCCTGAGATTTTTTAAAAAGGTTGTATTTTTGAACTTATTGGTTTCACAAGGATTCCTACCTTGTGTTCATGCTCTCGCTTGTTATTGGCAGCTCAGTTTGCTGTCATGTTCGTCGGTCTCAGTCATCACTGCAGTCCCGTTTCAGTACTGAGCCTTGAAAGATTTGTTGCAGAAATTTATTTATTTAAAAAAAAATCTTAAATTATTGTAGTTTAGTAACACAAAGCAAACTACATAGAAACATAGAAGCAAAGATGCATGGAATCTGTCAGCAGATAAGGACCAGATGGCCCACCTAGTCTGTCCTATTTTCCCTACCTATAGTGTTGCTGTAAACCTTACTCAGTCTCCAGTCCCCTCCCTACACTGCTGAGATCCCTCTGTGTCTATCCCATCACCACCTCAGCTGGTAAGTTGTTCCATGTCAACCACTCTCTCCATGAAGACATAGTTCCTTACATTTCTTCTGAGCCTCCCTCCTTCTAACTTCATGTTTATTTATTTATTTATTGAACTGTTTCACCAGGAAGGCACACTGAACAACAAGTTGCTCATCTCCTGGCATGACCTGGGGGAAGGGGTACAAAAGGTTTAAACAAGAATTGTACAAATAGCAGGGAAGCATAATGTTACGTACAGCAAAAGTTACATACAGGGTACATCAGGTAAGCGTAAACGTGCTTAGTTAACATTAGAAGTGCGATAGGGGAGGTAGCAGGGAGGCAGAATAAACAAATTACAAACTAATGCATAAAATAAAGTAGGGCAGTTAGGGACAATTGGACTTGAATATTGACAGCATATAATAACAGTGACCCAACCATATGACAGAGAACAGAGGGTAACAAGACAGGCCGGTAAACAAAAGCAAAGACAGAATAAGTGTGGGGCATGGGGGTAGAGGGGGTAGAGTGCAGGAAGGGGAGAGGGAAATTAAGTGCTGAGATTGCATTTGTGAGAACTAGTGGGAAGGAAGATTTTAGGAAGGAAGGAGAGAAATGCCTGAACCAGATTCCCTCTTCAGGATGCTGAGAACCATGCAAGGGGGCATGGAGTAGGCTTGTTAATGAAGACAGAATAAGAAAGAAGGGGGGAGAGAGGGGAGTGGGGGTAGAGTTGGGGGTAGTTTGCTGGGGGGAAGGGAACTAAGTGCTGAGATTGTATTTGTGAGGAAGGAAGCAGAGAAATGCCAGAACCTGATTTCCTCTTCAGGATGCTGAGAACCGTGCAAGGGGAGCATGGTGCAGGCTTATTAAGGAAGAGAGAAAGAAAGAGGGCAAGAGAGAGAGGGGAACAGAGGGGAGTGAGAAAGAGGGAGAAATGGAGTGGAAGAGAGGGGAAGGGAAGTGGGGAATAATGCGGGGGGAAAATTAAGTGCTAAGTTTGTGACTGTGAGAGCCAGCGGGAAAGAAGATTTAGGGAGGAGGAAAAGAAAAGTCAAAACCTGCTTCCACCTTCAGGATGTTGAGAACCTTGTTTCCCCCTTTAGGAATCAAGAACCCTGCAAGTGGCAAGGAGCAGGCTAGTAGACGAAGAGAGGAAAAGAGAGAGAGAGAGAGAGAGAGCAAGAGAGAGAGGGAGAGGGAGAGAGGGAGAGAGAGAGAGAGAGAGAGAGAGAGAGAGAGAGACAGAGAAATAGAAAGGGAGAGAGGGGAAGGGAGCATAGCATGACCCCTTGTCTTTGAGCATCTTTTTCTGCAGAAAATGCTTCCCTCCTGTACCTTGTTTTTGTCTATGAGGTATTTGAATGTATCTGTCATATCCCCCCCTTTCTCTCCTTTCCCCCAGGGAGTACACGTTAAGTTCATTGATTGAACCTTACTCCATAGGATTTTTAATGCAGGCCATGCACCATTTTGGTTGCCCTCCTTTGTACTGCCTGCACCCTCTCTATGTCTTTACGGATGGAAATGGGGCCTCCAGAACTGTACACAGTAGTCGAGGTGCAGCCTAACCAGTGATCTGTATAGAAGTAGTATTATCTCCCTCCTTCTGCTAGTGATTCCTCTTCCTGTGCAACCCAGCATCCTTCCAACCTTCCCCACTGCTTTGTGACAGGGCATCAGAAATGATCACCCCAGGTCCTTTTCCTGCCTTGTAACTATTAATACCTCTTCCTCCAGTTGGTATGTTGCCCTTGGGTTATTATGCCTCAAGTGCATTATTTTGCACTTCTTGAGTTAAAACCCAGCTGTCAGCCCTTGACCATTCTTTCAACTTTTCTAGATCACTTCTCATTTTTTCCACTCCTCCCGGTGCAACTACTCTGTTGCAAAGTTTTGTGTCATCTGCAAACAAGCATATTTTCCCTTCCAGGCCTTCTGCAATGTCACTGATGAAAACATTGAGGTACTGGCCCTAGTACTGATCCCTGTGGTACTCACAAGCATAAAGTGTGCACTGGGATGTCGGTGCTCTTGTTAACAAAACAATTTCTGTACTAAAACCAGGCACTCACCACCTCAAAAGTATATGCAGGAGACAGCTGTATTTTCACATATAGGCAGCTTTATTAGCCAAATAGAGAAAAGTTGTGTGTTACAGTGGTGTCTTCCACATACTTTTGAGGAGATGAGTACCCGTTTTTTGTACAGAAATCCCTGTGGTACTCCACTGGTCACTTTGCCTACTCCAAAGTGACTGCCATTTACCACCACCCTCTGATTCCTATTGCCCAGCCAATTTCCCACACATTTTATGACCTTAGGAACTACTCCTAGGCTTTCCAACTTATTTAGCAGCCTTCTACATAGAACAATGTTGAAAGTCTTGCTGAAATCTAGGTAGGCCATGTCCACTGCTCCCCCTTGATCCACATCCCTGGTCACCCAATCAAAGAACTCAATCAGGTTTGTCTGGCAGGATCCCTCCCCTGTGAAACCACGCTGCCTCTTATCCTACAAGTTATTAGTAACTAGGTATGCTGCAATTCTTTCCTTTATTAGTGTTTCCATTACCTTTCCTACCCCAACATTAGGCTGATTGGCCTTTAATTTTCTGCCTCCTCCCTATTTCTATTTTTGCGGAGTGGGACCACATCTGCCCTCCTCCAGTGCCCCGGTACCTTCCCTGTTTTTAATGACATGTTGAAAAGGGCTGCAAGAGATGCAACTAGCTCCTCTTTCAGTTCCTTCAGTATCCTGGGGCGGACCCTACCTTTCACATTGCTTTGTCTACTTTTATCTTTGATAATTCCCTAAGCACTCTTTCTTCTGTAAATGGTGTTGTGTCAACTTTCTGTTCTGTTATACCCTTGCACTTTACTCTTTGTCCATTTCCTTCCACCTTCTCCACAAATACTGAACAGAAATAGCTGTTTAAAAAATCTGTGTTTTGATTGCCCTCATCCACACTGCACCCTTCATCCCCTTTCAGCCTTTGCTATCCCCCTTTTTCCTTCTTTCTTCACTTAAGTATCTAAAAAAATGTTTCATCTCCCTTTGTCATTGACTTGGCAATCCTTTCCTCTATCTGTGCCTTTGCACTTCTAACTGCCTTCCTTGTCTCCCTCTGTTTTTCTTGGTAAGCCTCCCTATCCCTCTTCTTTTCTGTTTTTTTTGGTATATTCTAAATGTCCTTTTTTGCTCTTACCTTTTCTGCTACAGTCCCACCACTTACAGCACCCGCAGTTTTAATGAACAGTCAGTTATTCTAGACAATTCTCATTTACTGCTTGCCAATTGCATAGGTACTGATGTTAAAAATGTTGGTTATAGCATTCCATGCCTGCCTTCTATTTCAGGCAAATTAGTTGCTATTTTGTGTCAATTCATACTTTGGCATACAGTTTGTGGAGCTTGCCAAAGTGAGAGACAGGGAATGGCATCCCAATATGCACAGGGGTTGTATACAGACCCCCGTCTCAAGGGGAGGAAACAGACAAGAAAATGATAGAGGACATTCTCAAAATGGCTGAAAAAGGGGAGATACTGTTGATGGGGGACCTGAATATGTCAGATGTTAACTGGATGACATGTACTGCAGCCACATCCAAGAAAAGGGTCATTCTCGATGCCCTGCAGTGGGCAGGTCTTAGACAGCTAGTGTTGGAACCCACTCAGGAGGGAGCACTCACCTGGTACTCACAAATGGAGAGAGGATCACAAATTTAGAAGTCAGTAGACATCTGGGAACAAGTGACCACTGCACAGTGTGCTTCACAATAAGCACAACCATGGAGACAAGCCATACAAAAACAAGGATATTGGACTTTATAAGGGCTGACTTTGGCAAAATGGGTGAATACCTGAGGAATGCACTACCAAATGGCCAAAAAGGAGGGGTGGAAGAACAATGGAGAAAAATCAAAACTGCTACCATAGAGGCAACAAGCCTTTGTGTGGGACAAATAAAGAAAACAAAGCAGAGTAAAAAACTGCAATGGTTCTCAAAAGAGGTGGCTGGGAAGGTTAAGGAGTAAAAGGCTGCATTCATAAAGTATAAGGAATCACAGAAGGAGCACAACAGGGAACTGTATCAATTAAAGCTGAAAGAAGTGGGGAAGCCAGTCAGAATAGCAAAGGCCCAAACTGAGGAAATAATAGACAACTCAGTTAAGAAGAGGGTTAAAACCTTTTATAGGTACATTAGGGAGCATAGAAAGGTTAAGGGAGGAATAGTGAAGATTAATAAATGAGAGTAGAGGTGGGCAGAGGGAGACAGTGAACAGGCAGAGATACTGAATGAATACTTTTGCTCAGTATTCACAAAATAAAATGAGGAGGAGTTACCTAAACCAGACAATAGAAGCACTCTGGGTAGGGGGGTTGACACCAGTCCATTTACAGAAGAAAGAGTCCTGAAAGAACTCCTAAAACTCAAGGTGAACAAAGCAATGGGGCCTGATGGGATTCACTCCAGAATCTTAAAAGAACTAAGGGAGGACCTAGTGACACCACTGACCACACTTTTTAACAAATCATGGGATGATGGGGTGGTACCTGAGGACTGGAGGAGGGCAGATGTGATTCCCCTTCACAAAAGTGGGAGCAAGGCAGAAGCAGGAAACTACAGACCTGTAAGTTTGACCTCAGTGGTAGGGAAAATGATGGAATCGCTTCTGAAAGAAAGAATTGTTGAGTACCTAGAGGCCAGCGGGGAACAGGACCCAAAGCAGCATGGCTCTACAGCAAGAAGGTCATGTCAGACAAATCTAATTGATTTCTTTGACTGGGTGACCTAAGTAATAAACCAGGGAGGGGCTGTGGATATGGCCTACCTAGACTTTAGCAAGGCATTTAACACAGTCCCCCACAAAAGACTAATAATCAAGTTAGCCAGCCTGACAGTGGGCTCCAGGGTGGTAGCCTGGGTTGAAAACTGACTGCACAACAGGACACAGAAGGTAATAGTGAATGAAACACATTACAAAGAAAGGGGGGATACTAGTGGAGTACCTCAGGGCTCAGTACTGGGTCCAGTCCTCTTTAACATCTTTATAGGTGACATTGCAGAGGGTCTGGAGGGAAAGGTATGCCTCTTTGCAGATGACACAAAGATCTGTAACAGAGTTGATACACAAGGGGGGGGTAGAAAGGATGAGAAGGGACTTGTCAAGGTTGGAGGAATGGACAGATATATGGCAACTTAGATTCAATGCAAAGAAGTGCAAAGTAATGCACCTGGGAACCAAAAACCCAGGAGAAGAGTACACAATAGCAGGGAGGTACTAACAACAACAAAAATGGAAAGGGACTTGGGGGTAGTCATAGCAAATGACTTAAAAGTGGGTAAGCAATGTGAGAAGTCAGTAAGAAGAGCCAGGGGGATACTGAGATGCATAGGAAGGGGCATCAAAAGCAGAAAAAGGGAAGTGGTTATCCCTCTGTACAGACAGTTGGTGAGACCACATCTGGAATACTGTGTGCAGTTTTGGAGACCCCATCTATGCAAGGACATAGACAGGATGGAAGCAGTCCAGAGGAGGGCAACTAAAATGGTAAAAGGGTCTGTATCAGAAACCATACAAAGACAGACTGAGTGAGCTTAATATGTATACCCTTGATGAAAGGAGGGACAGGGGGGACTTGATAGAAACTTGAAAATACCTCAAGGGAAACAACAAAGTACAGGAGGGTAGCATCTTTGAGAAAAAGAGATGTGTAAGAACAAGGGGGCACAATTTAAAGATAGAGGGGGGATGGCTCATGGGTAATGTGAGGAAATTTTTTTTCACAGAGAGAGTGGTGGATGCATGGAACTGCCTTTCTGGGGAGGTTGTTGGGTCTAAAACAGTGGGGGAATTCAAACATGCTTGGGACAGACATAAGGCAATTGTAGTATTTTTTATTTATTTATTTATTTATATATTTAGTTTTTGTTAACCGGGTAGATGCACTAGCCAGCAAGTGACTATTTTCAGGCACGACCCGGGAGGTACAGTTACAATACAAATAGTACAGTGCAATTTATACAGTACATGGTAAGATACATTGAAGTAAGTAGACAACTGTTACAAGTAGGCAGTGCAAACAGCGGGTACTGGTGTTGGAATAGAAAAAAGGGGGAGAGACATTATCAGGGAGAGGGTAAGTGCACAGCTATGTTCAGCGGGAGGTGGTGGGGCTAGAGACCAAGGTCAGGGTAGCCTTACCAGCTAGTGGAGGTGTTGGGGGCAAAGGAACATACGACAACAGTGACTGTTAGAGGGAGAGTGTCCGGGCCAGGTGAGGGGGCAGGCAACGGTAGGATGAGACGAGAAAGTTACGATGTTAGCGGAGGGGGCTAGAGCCTGTAGCCAGGCTCATGGAACCGATTCACAGCCTGAAAGAAAATGGGAGGAGGGGTAACAGGGGAAAGATGGTAAGAGGCTAACCGGCAACAGCAGAAGGTAGGGAAAAAAAGTGTCCGGGCCGTTGGTTCTGTGACTGGGCGTGGCGGTAAAGCTGCTGTGGGAGTTTAGCTAAGGTTTGGCGATGATGAGTGATTTCAGCTTTAGCGGAAAAGGCAAGGGGCTGTGACCGGGCTCATGGAACCGAGAGTCAGCTGGGGGCAGAGGGCTGTGGCCATGAGCCCGCTGGAGGAGTTTGAAAGAGACAGTTTTCATGACCTGGGCATGCGAAGAGTACCCAGCCTCACAGTTTCTTTCATGGGTCAGGAACCAGCAAAGAGGTAGGCGATGGGGGGAGTGAGGCCGACAGGCAGCTTAGGAAGTAAGGTTCTATAATAAGGCAGCAGGATAGACACAGTACTAGGTAATGTGAAGTCAAATGGAGGGGGGGCAATAAACAAGGTCAGGTTGAACATTTAATAGGTTAAGCCAGGTGAGGACCCAGCGGAGTTAGGGGTTTAAAAGGCAACAGGACCGAAGCCCTATCTACTGCGAAAAATTCAGTAACAGGACCCAAGGAAACTGGGAGGGGTGAGAAAGGGAATTTACGGCAAGAGCGACAGTTGCTATAATCTGCGTCTGGGTTCATGGAACCGTACACAGGTGGGGCAGATGAGAGGACTCAGTCTCTGAGGTAAAAGTACGGCAAGAGGCAGTTTTAGCGGGAAAAGGTGCGGAAGAGGCCCAGTCTCGTGGAACTGAAAGCCAGATAATATGTCTGGGCTAGTCGGTATGGGGTGGGGGGGGACAGATGAGGCTAAGAGATTTAGGAAGAACCAGTACCCAGTACAAAAGATTACATCACAGATTGTGCAAACAGAAAGTTGAGAAACAGGCAAAACAGTAAGGTGACTAGAGGCATTTGTCATACACATAGGCATTGGAAAGGCAAAAGATAGTTGGGCCATATATATTTTTTAGCCTCAACATAAAAAGTGCAAGTAGTCCAACTGACATATAAAGCAAACAGGGGAAATGTAGACGTTAAGCATATACAAGGGATAAGGAAGTGAAAGTAGATGAGGGGAGGTTTAGGAAAAGTGGGCATGAAGGAAAAGCTCAGGTAGGATCATAACAGGCACATTGGTCCATAGAAGTAAGGTGGTTCCGTAGTCTTCGTTTGAAAATGTACTGTGAGGAAGCTTGTCTTAGGTCGAGTGGTAGTAAGTTCCACATTTGTGGGGCAGCATGCCCAAACGCACCTGAATCCTTAGAGGTGCGGCAGAGGGGAACTTTCAGGATAGACTTGTCAGATGATCTCAGTTCACGTGAAGGGATAATAGGCTGAAACAGTTCCGATAGTGAAGCAGGTCTAACCACTCTGATGATGGAGTCTGAGAGGCAGCATAGGTAGTACAGTCTGGTGGCAGAGGGGGAGAGCCAGCCTAAGTCTTTGTACAGTTGGCAGTGATGATTGAGACGGGGGGCCTTTGAGGCATATCGGCAAACATTGTTGTAGGTGACATCCCATTTTTGCAGTGTTGTTTTGTGCACCATAGTCAGGATGGGGGCACAGTAGGTTAGAGTAGGAAGGAGGATTCCCCTCGCAATGGCCAGTTTGGCAGTGGGTGTGAGCATGTAGCTGGTTCTGTAGGCATCCCCCAGTTTGCAGTTAACAGTTTTGCAGGTTTCTTGAATATGCAGGTTCAGGTCCAGGGATTGGTTGAGCAGTATGCCCAGGTAGCGGAACGTGCTAACAACCTCAAAAGGGGTCCCTTCAAGGTCGAGTACATTTAAGGAAGATGAGCAGGATCTTAGTTTATGGGTCGTACCATTTAATATAGGAAATATAAGGAACACAGAAGGAGCAGGACAGAGAACTTTATCAGTTAAAGCAGAAAGAGGCTGGGAAGGTAGTCAGAATAGCAAAGGCCCAAACCGAAGAAAGGATAGCCAATTCTGTTAAGAAGGGGGATAAGACCTTTTATAGGTACATTAGGGAGTGAAGAAAGACCAAAGGAGGGATACTGAAGCTTAATAAAGGGGAGGGAATGAGGGTAGAGGGTGATAGTGAAAAAGCAAGGTTACTGAACAAATATTTCTGCTCGGTATTCACAAAGGAAGAGGAGGGGGAATTACCTAAACCAAACAAGAGAAACACTCTGAAGAAGGGGGTCGATACTAGTCCATTTACAGAAGAAAGGGTTCTGAAAGAACTAATAAAATTGAAGGTGGACAAAGCAATGGGGCCTGATGAAATTCACCCAAGAATTCTAAAAGAACTAAGGGTAGAACTAGTGACATCGCTGACTACTCTCTTTAACAAATCATGGGAGGATAGTGTGGTACCCGAGGACTAGAGGAGGGCAGATGTAATTCCTCTTCACAAAAGTGGGAGCAGGACAGAGGCAGGAAACTACAGACCAGTTAGTTTGACCTCAGTGGTAGGGAAAATGATGGAATCACTTCTGAAGGAAAGAATTGTTGAGTACCTAGAGGTCAGTGGGGCACAGGACCTGAGGCAGCATGGATTCACGATGGGAAGGTCATGTCAGACGAATCTAATAGATTTCTTTGACTGGGTGACCAAAGTAGTAGATCAGGGAGGGGCTGTGGACATGGTCTACCTAGATTTTAGCAAGGCATTTGATACAGTCCTACACAAAAGATTAATACACAAGATAGCCAGCCTTGGAATGGGTCCCAAGGTGGTAGCCTGTATAAAAAATTGGCTAGACAACAGGACGCAAAGAGTAGTAGTAAATGGAGTACACAGTGAAGAAAGGAGGGTTACTAGTGGGGTACCACAGGGTTCAGTACTGGGACCAGTCCTTTTTAATGTCTTTATAAGTGACATTGCAGAGGAACTGGAAGGAAAAGTATGTCTCTTTGCACAAAGATCTGCAACAGGGTTGATACACAGGATGGAGTGGAAAGGATAAGAAGGGGCTTGGCAAGGTTGGAGGAATGGTCAAATGTATGGCAGCTCAGATTCAATGCAAAGAAGTGCAAGATAATGCACATGGGAAACAAAAACCCAGGGTAAGCTTACACAATGGGGGGTGAGATACTGACAACAGTAAAAATAGAAAGGGACCTGGGGGTAATTATATCAGATGACCTAAAGGTGGGCAAGCAATGTGAGAAGGCAGTAAGGAAGGCTGGAGGGATACTAGGATGCATAGGAAGAGGCATCAATAGTAGAAAACAGGAAGTTGTTATCCCTCTGTACAGACAGTTGGTGAGACCCCATCTGGAGTACTATGTGCAGTTCTGGAGACCCCATATCCACAAAGACATAGACAGAGTGGAGGCTGTCCAGAGGAGGGCAACCAAAATGGTACAGGGTCTGCACCAGAAGACATACGAAGAAAGGCTAAAGGAGCTTAATATGTATACTCTTGAGGAAAGAAGGGAGAGAGGGGACATGATAGAAACTTTCAACCTCAATGGAATTAACAAAGTCCAAGAGGGTAGCATCTTCCAGAAAAAGAGATGTGCAAGAACAATGGGACACAATTTGAAGATAGAGGGAGGACGGCTCAGGGGTAATGTGAGGAAGTATTTTTTCACTGAGAGGGTTGTGGATGCATGAAACAGCCTCCCTGAGGAGGTCGTGGAGTCAAGAACAGTGGGGGACTTCAAGAATGCATAGGACAGGCATAAGGCAGTCCTAGGGGCGGTTAAGAAGAAGTAAGCTGTTGGTTAACTAGGATCTGCAGCTTATCTGTTAGGTAGGAGAATGGGCAGACTAGGTGGGCCAAGCGGTCCTTATCTGCTGTCAAATTCTATGTTTCTGTGTACCCAGTAGCATAGCTTTTGTTTTGCTAGCGTTAAGGATAAGGTGATGAGCGTTTAGCCAGTGTTGAGCAGAGTGGAAAGCAGATGTCAGAGTGGCGCTTAGATGGTCAATACTACCTGAACGAGCATAGATCACCAGGTCGTCTGTGTAGAGTAGCGAGGCACCAGATACTATACTGCTGGGAAGATTATTTATGAACAATGAGAATAGGAGAGGGCCCAGTATTGAGCCCTGAGGTACTCCAATATTGATAGTGGTGCTGTCAGAGATTGCAGAGTTGAGTTTGACAGATTGTCCTGTCAGTTAGGTAGCTTCAGAACCAGTTCATTACAGGAGATGAGAAGCCAAGATCTTTGAGGGAAGTTAGTAGTAGGGGGTGGTCCACAAGGTCGAAGGCCTTGGTGAGGTCAATGAACACAACCCCAGTAAGTTGACCTTCATCCATGTTTGTAACAGTATCTGAGGTAAACTTTGCTAATGCAGTTGTGGTGCTGTGATGTTTCCTGAAACCATGTTGTGCTTCTCAGAGTAAATCTGAGGATTCAAGGAATTCTATGGCCTGGGTGGCTAATATTTTTTCTAGGATTTTGCTGAGGATCGAGAGAATGGCTATAGGTCTGTAGTTTGATATTTCGTTCTTGTTTCCTTTTTTGAAAATGAGGGTGATCCTAGCAGCCTTCCATATGCCTGGGACAGTGCCAGTGGAGATGTACAGTGTGAAGACTCTGGCTAATGGATAGGAGATGAGATGGGCAGCAGTTTTCAGCAGTTGAGGTTCCAGTGAGTTGGAGCCTGGGCTGGTGTTGTCGGATATGGTGTTTAATAGTTTAAAAACTTGTTTTCTAGACACAGCTTTGAAATAAAAGGTTTTTGTTGCTGTTTGTACAAGCTCATTTGTCGAAGTGTCAGCTTTCTCCTTGGTAGAGAGGGGCTGAGAGACAGCAGATGCCGTTGTTAGCGTAGACGTATAGGGAGATAGGTCAGAGAACTGTTGATTGAAGGTGTTTGCTATGGTAAGGGAGTCGTTGCAGTGGATACCTTGAAGAATCATTTCAGAGGGGGTGACTGATTGAGGGGTGCCCAAGAAGGTCTTGATATGACCCCAGAATTTGTGTGGATCGTTTGCAGAGCTACTTAACAAATTCTGGCAGTACTTGCTCTTTCCAAACCTGATTTGTTTTTTGCAGACACTTCTATGCTGTTTGTAGATTAGGTGATCCCTGGGTAGGCCAGTGGTTTTGAACTGCTTCCAGAGATTATCCTGAATTTTGAGTTGACGGAGTAGTTCTTTATTTAGCCATCTTGCTTGTTGACCTTTGACCCTTCTCTTTACTTTAGGTGCGTGCCGATTTTGTACTTCTCCAAACCTGGTCAGGAACACATCTAAGGCATCCACAGCACTTGTTGCTTGGTAAATTTCAGTCCAGTCAATGTTGGCTATGTCTAGGAGAAAGGTGTTTAGATCCAGTTGTGCAAAGTTAGTAAAGGTGACCAGGCGGGACCGAGGAGCGGGTGGTGGACAGGAGTGCCAGTGGCAGATCGTGGGCGAGTGGTCAGTTATAGTGTCAGCCAGTACGGATGCCTTAGTTACATGATCTGGTCTATTTGTGAGGATCCAGTCTAACAGTGTCCCTGATAGGGAGTTGGTCATTCTCGTATTCTCAGTTATTAACTGGTGGAAGTTGTGTCTTTGGACTAGTGATGCCAGAGTGCTATGATTCGGGCCCAGCCAGTTTAGATTTACATCACCAAGCAAGATGGTCTCATTCATGTTAACGACTTGTGATGTTTGTTGTAGTAGTTCCTGGAGACTTTCCAATCCACCAGTGGGTGGATTGTATAGACATATTATATGCAAATATTTCGTCCCTAGGGACAGGGTTACATGTAGGTACTCACAGAGCATTTGGGGACTAGGGATAGGGGCTACTTTTAGCGTAAGGTGAGTTTTGTAGTAAATGGCAACACCCCCACCCCATCTAGAACCAGTCCTATCCTGCTGGATAATAGCATATCCAGGCAGGGTACACTGAGCATCCAGGATAAGGGGTTTTAGCCATGTTTCCATGAGGCATAAAATGTCAGGACTGACCATTTGTATCCAAGCCTCAAATTCAGTTAGATGACCTAGCAGACCTCTGATATTCATGTGGGCAATTAGAAGGCCTTCATTGGGTTTGGTATGAGGGGTAATCGAGATGCTGCTTTGGTGAGGGCCAGGGTTAGGTTCAACGTCACCAGCCAGCAGAAGTAGTAGCGGTGCTAGGAATTTAAGCTGTGCATTGAGTAGAGAGTTGGATGTTTTCTGCTTATTCCTTTGTGGCAAATAGTTCATGAGTACCTGGTATGTGCATCCTTTTTTTAGAAGAAGGTAGTGAAGGCAGGATTTGGGTGGTGATTGGAGAAGAGTAGGTTGGAGAAACTAAAGTCACTGAGTGATGGTACATCTTGCTGCAGGTCATGCGGTAGAGACAGAGAGATACTGTTTAGTCCAAGCAAGAATAGGAGGCAGAGCAAAAGGGTCGGTCCTTTTAGACTAACAGACGACTGCGAAGGACTCTAGTAGAGGAGGACCATGATAGTAATGTTAGAGGGGATAGCAGGATTTAAGAAGGAGCAGTGGAGAGAGAGAGGGGAAGGCCGGAGTCTATTTGGAAAGCCCCATAGGACTGTGATAGATTTGGGAGTGCAAGTAATCAGTGAAGGAGAGGCGTCATGGGAAGGTGGCGCAGGAGAAAACGGGCTTAAGTTAAAGCAAAGGGCCGAGATCCAACCATATAGGTACAATGGGAAGAGTGCTATCTGCCGGTGAGTGGGACTAATACCCCCAGTGGTAGAAGAGTATAAGGAGCCAATGGAAAAGTGGACACTTAGTCATATGACCAACAGGAGCCTATATAGCTAAAGGGTCGACGAGGGTGGGTGAAGTGGGGGTGCGGGTGGGGAGCCAGCGCAAAGCACCGGCGGGATGAGTGTTCACCGGAGGAGCTGTATCACTTAGCCGTGGAGATGGCATTCACAGTCCCGGGGTCATCTAGGTAGTCCAAAGTTCCAAAAAATAAGGTGAAAACAGCTGCTTTCAGTGAAGGGTGGAACCAGCTAGAGCCCCCAACTCCAACTGGAGAGACCCAGCAGGAGAAAATCAGTGGAATGTACCTTACAGCTATAACGCCTTTGGCGGCACAAGGTACCAGTGAGTGGCCGAGCTCCTGGTTCCCTTCCTCGGAGAGCGTGCAGTGCTGTGGCCCCTGGCAACAGGCTTCCTGGAGGAGTGCGACTTTTCTTCGGTGAGGGCCGCTGAGCAAGCGGAGACCCCAGAGGCTTCTTTGGGTGCAGCAGCAGGTCCTTTGGTCCTGGGAGGAGTAGGTCCGAAGCCCCGGTGGGCTTGGAGAGGTCCTGAGGAAAGTAGCAGGGAGAGGTTGTTAAGTAGGCAAGCCAGGTAAAGCAGGACAAAAGGAGAGGGCAGGAGGTGAGAAAAAGGTGGAGATTAGCTTAGAGGGAGGCAGTATCAGAAGCTAGGCAGGTTGTTCTATGAGTTCAGGTAACCAGTACAGCTTTAAACAATAGAGAGCAGAGATTCAAACAGAGAAAAGGTGGGAAGAGAGTAATAAGCAGCAGAGTACAGTTTTACATTAATTTACAAGTTTAGGGTGGCTAGCTTAGGACTTTGCAGTTAGAAGAGACTGAGATAGCTGATTTATACAAAAAGCACACTAGGCAACTAGGTCTAAAATGTTCACCGGAGGAGCTGTATCACTTAGCCGCGGAGACGGCGTTCACAGTCCCAAGGTCGTTTAGGTAGTCCAAAGTTCCAAAAAATAAGGTGAAAACAGCCGCTTTCAGTGAAGGGTGGAACCAGCTAGAGCCCCCAACCCCAACTGGAGAGAGCCAGCAGGAGGAAATTGGTGGAACGTACCTTATGGCTTTAACACCTTTGACAGCACAAGGTACCAGTGAGCAGCCGAGCTCCTGGTTCCCTTCCTCGGCGAGCATGCAGCGTTGTGGCCCCTGGCAACAGGCTTCCTGGAGGAGTGCGGCTTTTCTTTGCTGGGGTCTGCTGAGCAAGCGGAGACCCCAGAGGCTTCTTTGGGTGCAGCGGCGGGTCCTTTGGTCCTGGGAGGAGTGGGTCAGAAGCCCCGGCGGGCTTGGAGAGATCCTTACGGTTTTAACGCCTTTGGCGGCACGAGGTACCAGTAAGCGGCCCAGCTCCTGGTTCCCTTCCTCAGCGAGCATGCAGTAGTGCAGCCCCTGGCAACAGGCTTCCTGGAGGAGCATGGCTTTTCTTCGGTGGGGGCCGCTGAGCAAGCTGAGACCCCAGAGGCTTCTTTGGGTGCAGCGGCAGGTCCTTTGGTCCTCAGAGGAGCGGGTCCGAAGCCCCGACGGGCTTGGAGAGGTCCTTACAGCTTTAACACCTTTGGCGGCACAAGGTACCAGTGAGTGGCTGAGCTCCTGGTTCCCTTCCTCGGCAAGCGTGCGGCCCCTGGCAACAGGCTTCCTGTAGGAGTGTGGCTTTTCTTCATTGGGGGCTGTTGAGCAACTGGAGACCCCAGAGTCTTCTTTGGGTGCAGCGGCAGGTCCTTTGGTCCTGGGAAGAGTGGGTCCAAAGCCCCAGTGGGCTTGGAGAGGGTTGCAGAAAGTAGGCTTTTGGTTAACTAGAATCTGCAGCTTATCCAATAGGAAGGGAAATGGGAAGACTAGGTGGGCCAAGTGGTCCTTCTCTGCTATCAAAGTCTATGTTTCTATGTTTCTGTATGAACTGACACTAATAAGCAGCTAATCTGCCCAAAATAGAAAGGACATAGAATGCTATAACCTGCTCCTGTACAGTATAATCTGTCACGGCCATGGAGACCGGGTTGGGCTCAGTGGTCAGAACTGGTGATGGTGGTCAGAACCAGAGATGGTGGGAGATCTTTTTTGGAAAAGAAAAGAAAACATTCTACCATGTTTATCCCATGACTTTGTTTCTCTTGTTACTCTACCAGATGACTGTCTGATCCTCAGCTGTCGTACACTGAAAGCCATTGCAGGAAACGGCACTCAAAACAAAGAAAAAAGTGCATGTGTTTCTTTTTAAAGATGTTCCTGCTCTCCCTCCTCACAGCAGCTACAACCACATTTCAGGCAGCACCTCCAATTCCATCTTTACAATCTTACTTGCCGCTGCTCTTGGGACCAGAAAAAACATATGCTGGTGCAATCGTGGAAGGAAGGAAGGAATCAGGGGAGGTGTAGGTTTATACATTTATACAGTTCATCAGTCCATCAGAGAGAAACTCATTTAACCTGAAATCCAATACAGTATATGTAGAAGTCCACTAGCGAGTCATTCTACTTAAAAAAATTGCTTTTGGTTACAGCGCTCACTCCCTATAATGGGCAAACTCGTCTTACTTGGATGCTTCCATTATAAACAGCTTACTCTGTACTTCCTTAGAGAACCATAGTGGTCTCCTTTTTCTCTTGTAGTTGCTCACCTGCCTTACACAGAGGTTTATAGCTTGTATACTTCCCTCTTTTATTTTTGCCCACCTTTCTGTGACTCCCCCTAGTTTTCCTATCCCTACCAGGGCTTCCCTCAGGCATGCTTCCATTTTCTTAAAATCTGCTTTCCTGAAGTCCAGGACCATCATCTTTGTGTGATTCAATTCTGACCCGGTCTCTTCCTCAAACCACACTGTATGGTGGTCATTGTTTCTCAGGTGGTCTCCCACTCTGATATCACTCACACTGTTCCCATTTGACAGTACTAGGTCCAGAAGTGCCCACTCATGAGTTGGTTCCAACACTAATTACCAGAGGAACTCCCCTTGCAAGGAGTCCAGAATGTATCTGCTCCAGGCTGTAGCTACAGCAGGGAGACTCCAATCCACATCCAGTACATTGAAGTCTTCCATTATCAGTACCTCCCCCTTGCAAGCCATCTTCTGGATTGCTTCCACCATTTTCTTATCAACCACTTCCCCTTGTGCTGGGGGGTCTGTAGATCAATCCTGTTCTAATAGTGGACCCTTTCCTTCTTTCCAGAGTGACCCAGAGTATTCCTGCACCCCCTGTATTCCATGACTTTATGTATCCCTTAAATATAGAGCCACTCCTCCCCCTTTCTGCCTACTCTGTTCCTTCTGAACAGCGTATATCTTTACATCCCACCACTACATTCAGTAATTTAATGTTTTTTATTTATTAAAATTGTTAGATTTTCAACAGTGTAAGAGCATGCCAAGTAAACGAACTTTTGAACTTATACTTTATTACTATATGAATGAATTTTTTTTTTCCATTCAACTTTTATTGAAGTTTACAATACAGAGAATGAACCACAACAGGCAATACCAATTAAATGTAAACTAAAGATAGAGTTTATAATTCGTTCTCCTCACCCATACCCCCCTCCCCTCCCCCCCCCCCATCACCCCAACAAACCTAGCACAGCAATATACCCACAAGGGTCCGGAGTAACATATCAAAAAATATGGTCTTCAGCTCTGTAATGCAAATAAAGTTTGAAAGGGGCCCCAGATCTTATTAAATTTATCAGTTTTGTTTGTAAGACTTGCAATAGTCCTCTCTATTCTGAGATTAGCCACACGTTCCTGGAGCCATTCCACATAATTTAAATTCTCTGAATCTTTCCAGTGTCTAAGGACTACTTTCTTAACCAACAAAGAGATCAAAGCCATGTAGTACTTCCTACATGCTACAGTAATAGATGAGAGATCCCCCAATATACATATTTCAGGTGTAAACAACTCAGAAATCCCTAATAGTGGGTCTACTCTTTGTCTAATACTGGTCCAAAGTAATACCACTCTAGGGCATTCCCAAAAATTGTGAAGGAGGTCTCAAGTCTGCGACCTGCAACTTGTACAGAGCGGGGAGGACAGAAGACCCATTCTCACAAGTTTCTGTGGGGAGTAGTAAATATTATGTAGATTTTTAAATTGCATCAACCTAAGTCTATCCTGAAACAAAAATTTATGACAATAATACCAGATATGGGACAAGTCAAATTCCTTACCTGGTAAGAGGGACTGCCAGTAGACTACTGGGGCATAGTTATCGGGATATGCCCATGCAAAAAAAAAAGACTGTATAATTTAGAAACAGCATGGGGCAGAATGAATTTGAATACATATATGGAAACATACCTATTTAAAGTTCATTAGGGGAGAACTGCTCTTGTTGTTTACACTTGAAAATAAGATTATGCCTAAAAGGTAGCTTTTTTTGTGATAAGCGCTATGAATTTTTTTTTTTTGTATGAGAGAACTGTGCTCTAAGATGAAAGCTTGTTTACAGGTGTTACTGGGAGCACAAGCAAGTTAAGTGACTTGCTCAGGGTCACACAATATGCAAGTAGGGGCTGTGGGATTCAAGCCCAGATTTCCAGGTTTGCAGCTCAGAGCCTTAAACCACTGTGCAATACTGACTCCATATTTTTAACACTTAGGGTGTATGTGTCTTTAAAACTTGAATGATAAGTTAGCTGACGTCTGTCATTCCTCAGACCCTCCCTATGAGGAAGGCCCTGTGTTGGGCTGAAGTGCTGGGAATGTGAGTTGTTTCTTGGGCTATCCCAGCCAAAATAAATCACTTTGGATACTTTATCTGTACAATTTTCTTGTCTTGCTGTGGAGTGCATTGGTGTACTGTGACTGAACAGAGTATATCCTGGAGTGGCTACTTCCCAGTCCTGGTTTACATTGCACCAAGGCTCCATGATGGTAACCAGGTCCAGGTCTGCTTCCACTATGGTGGCCTGCAGGTCTGCAACCTTGTTGTTCAGACTTCTCACATTTGCATACATGGCTTTCCAGGTTATGCTGCCACCTTCTATCCCTTTTCCCTTTTGCCTCCCTTTTCCTGTCCACTATGTTTTTTAAGTTTATTCTTGCTTTGTATCCTCTGATCTTCATTGTTGTTTGCCCCTTGTCAAGTATTCTCTCCCTCCTTGCATTCTTTCTTTGTCTCTTGAGCTTGTTGGGGAGGGCAGTGTTTGTTCTTCTGCCTCCTTCTCCTCTCCCCATGACTAGTTTAAATGCATCATCCAACACTCAATAAATATGCCACAACATTTTATTGCCCATAACTACAGCAAAAATAAAAAACAAAGTGAAAAGTGCCATATAGTGCTGACCCACTCCTACAAGGCCCGACTGGATTTATGTCCCTGACGAAGTACGCATGTGTGAAACCGGTTGGGCCTTGTAGGAGTGAAGTCAGCACTATATGGCACTTTTCACTTCATTTTTTATTTTTGCTGTAGTCATGTGCAATAAAACATTGTGGCATATTTATTGAGCATTGGCTGATGTATTTATTTCCTGTGATACTGTGATTCCTGTTTGGATGGCACATCGGCATGTGGAGCCTGCTTCCTTGTGTTTTTTCTAGTTTAAATGCATGCCAATGAAGCATTTATATGGCTCACTGACGACCACAGTTCCCCCTCTTACTGGATGCATTCCATTGCATTTAAACTGTCCCTCATCCCTCCGGGTGGGGTCCTAGTCCCCAATGAAGCCAAACCCCTGCTCATCACACCATTCATTCAGCCATATGTTGAAGTCTGTGATGTAGCGTTCCCTAGCCTCCCTTTGCTGAGGATAGACAGCACCTCCAAGAAGGTCACAGAGCATGTTACCTAGCCAAGATCCCTCCCCACCTCCCTAAACTCCTCCTGCTCTATCTCTAACCCTGCCTTACCCTTTGCAAGGTCACATTTCCCCAGATGGAGAATGACAGCTTGCTCCCCCCTCCTTGCTACCACCCTGGCACTCATTCTACTTCCAAACTGTCCCAGGAACTGCTCACTAAGAGGCACTGCCGTGTTTGTTTGGATTCCTTGTTAAAGAGCTCAATTTCATCCGATCAGGTGGTGGATAGCACTGGCCTGATGAATATTAATTAAGGACTGGTAAATATTAATTAACTTTTAGAATGTGCACAACAAGTTTTAAAAGATGCACAACAACTTTTAGAATGTGCACAACAACTTTTCTGCAGCTATTGAATTTTTACACACAATAAGGCCGAACCATATACTATACTAGTAATAACATTCAGTTAGCTGGGGTATACTCTGCATAACTGGCTTCTATGGTTGACTAAATGCCTCAACTTTTGACTCTGGCATTTAATCACCCACATCAGTCAGTTTCTCCTTTGTATATTCTGGATAACTGAATGTTATCACTTAAAGAGCTAGCGTATTGCCTAAAACTAATATTTTTTTTTAAAGCAGTCAACAATTACCTTTTATGTCTGATGTCCTTTTTATGTTTGTTTGTGGTCATGTGCAACAAACATTATGTAGCAGCTTAGGAGAGAAGCGGGCTTTAGTGGTGCGGCACTGTGGCAGCCAATGCCACCACTGCACTTGTGGGTTTGGCCTTATGTACCCAATGTGATGGCATGCTCCTGCTGACACTAGTTCTGCAAGCGTGCCACCAACTTGAAATGATTTGGCCATTACAATGATGAAGCAACCCATCATTGCAAGGAGGTGCCTTTTGCGGTGTAAAATGTCAATTAACATGGAGGTGGCTGTCGCTGTCTGCCTCTCACAGTCCCCATGAAAGCTGACGTCAGGGTGTCCAATCCCCCTGTTGGCATGTCCCCTCTCCAGTTCATTTGTTGACAGGGGATCCCAATCCCCATTGACATAATTAGTGGCTCAGTAGGTAGCATACTTGCCTCTGAGGCTGGGAGATCAGAGAGCTGTTGGTTCAGTTCCCACATCTGGCACTTGGGTTAATATCCCAACGACTCTTTAGTGCAGCATGAGGGGGTACTGCACTCCTGAGGTGCCGTCTTTTGGAGGAGACGTTAAACCAAGGTCCCATCTGCCTGGATTGGTGGTAGTTCAGGTGGATGCTAAAGATCCCAAGGCACTTATCAAAAAAGAGTAGGGGAATTTTATTGAGAAGGATTGGACTTCATTACAAGAAAAAAACATAGAAATAATACAAAACACAGTACATAAGTAAAGTACAAAGAAATACAATAAAAAGGCATACAAAACAGTAAACCAGTCAATATCCCAAATTCCATTATTCACAGTTAAGCCACAAAAGTCTAAATTGAGTCCTAGAGTTTTTTGAGAAGTCAGACATTTTAACTGCAGTAACAGCTTTCCCAACATTATGTACAACTTCATGTGGAGGTATCCATTTTTGATTTAAAATGAACAGACATCTGGCCTGCCACAAAAAGTATCTTACCAAGGTCAAAACAATATAAATAGTTTCGGCATGATACAGTATTTCTTATTTAAAACAATATTGGTTCCAAACATAAGATCTACATAGAAAAGGTTAGAAAAGAGAGGTTCAAACCAAACTGTAGCAAGGGGATTCTAAAAATCTAAAGCAAATTGACATTCAAGAAACAAATGCTGGGTTTCTAGAAGTGTGACACAAGACTCCCTAGGACAATACCTATCATTCAACATTTTATGTTTATGATTCCCTTTCACACTAAGCCTGCCATAATTACCCAACCATACTGTATCCCATACATACAGAGGTATCCTGGGGTTTGAAAGTTGTTGCAGTATCCAGAAGTATTGACCTGGTGGACAAAAAGGGAATTCTACAGGGTCCTGAGCTTCCTGCCTTAAAATCCTGTCATATAAGGCCTTCCTGCTTAATATACAGAAATCATGAGGTATAAAGCTCCAGGAAATAGCTAGTTTCATAGCCTCCAAGCCATAGGAAGGAAATCCAGGGGTTCTGGCTAAAATTCCCCGTTTTCTCTGTTCCCATGGGGAAAGACAAGGTAGAAGCAAGACTAGAATAAAAGGCTTCCAGGCTGTCACACCAGGTTTTAAAGCCAAGCCAAAATTATAACTCAAAAAAATGCTATAAAAAAAAGCTACGGGATTCAACATCCCCACACCGCCCTCTTTTATAAGCTGATAGGTCAAACCTCATTTAATAGGGTTCAACTGAGATCCCCAAAACCCCTGAAAAAAAACAACTATATAATCTAGTAAATAATTTTATAGGTGGGGGAAAAACATAACAGAGGTACAAAAATATTGGTATCACCAAAGATTTAAGCAAACAAACCCATTTCTTTTTACCTATTTGGTGTTGTTTCCACCCAGCAACAAGCCTATTGGCTATCCCCAAGGCAGCGTTCCAGTTAAGCGATTGCATATCCCCCGGTCCAAATCATAAACCTAAAATTTTAATGGGCTCCGGAGAAACCCTAATCCCAGCAAAGGAACCAGACACAGGAATAGGAAGCTTCCCAAGGGGAAATCCAATACTTTTCTTAAAATTAATCTGAGAAACTGAAACAGCAGAATATTGTTGGAGGACATCCACCAAGACTGTTTCATTAGTATCGGCAGCCACGGTAAGAACTAGATCATCCACATAAGTAAAAATTTTAACAGGAGCTTGAAAATGTGGTCCATGTAAGCCAATCACCCTAGGGCACTGAAGGATGGCTCTGATCAACATATCAATACCAAAATCGTACAACAGGGGACACAAGGGACACCACTGTCAAACCCCACATTTGGCCACTACCCTGTTCCCCAACCACCCATTAACATTGGAAATAAGGACAGCCTCAGAACAGAGGGTTTTAATCCATCATATAAATGTAGAAGGGAACCCACATGCTGCCAAAACAGAAAGTAAAAACTGGTAAGAAACCTTACCAAATGCTTTCTTCTGGTCTATCCCAAGCACCCACCCCTGAATATGGTTCAGATCCCCCAAGGCTAATAATTCCCGCAATAAGATAAGGTTATTATTTTGGGATCTACCAGGAACACCACAGGTCTGAACTGGACTGATAAGCCTTGCTACCTGAATAAGTCTAGCCAACAGAATGTTAGCAATGATCTTGCTGTCCACATTCAGAAGACTCAAAGGCCTCCAATTATTAAGGTCAGTTACTGGACATTTTTTATGAATTAAAATCAAAATAACTTCTTTCATCGATTTTGAAAATTGAGCCTTGGACAACATATAATTAAACAAAATACCTACAGCTGTAGCCAGCTCTGCTGTAAACGTAGCATAGAAACCAGCCGAGAATCCATCAGACCCAGGAGCCAAGCTCAGTTATAAACTACTGATAACCTGAACTACCTACTCCTCAGAAATTTCCTTAGATGGCGTAACACATTCCTCAGGAGTGAGGCGGGGCAAATTAAGACAGCTTAAAATTCCCTCTGCATTATCACAAGCAGATTCAGTCCCTAACATGTTTAAAACATGAGTCTCAACGACATCCACCAATAGTTCTGGGGAACTGACAAGATCCCCAGAGGGAGATACAAGGCCAGAAATTACCCTAGACTCAACCCTGCCCTTACATTCCTTAAAGGGATCAAACCTCCCTTTGGGCAACTTAGTCCCAAACCTAGCTTCTTGTCCCAGGGAACTAGCCCTATCATACTGTATCTCCCTCATCTGATGACTAAGAATGGAGATTTGTGAACTGTAATCCTGATGTGAGCTATCTGATAAGGAAATAAGATTCAAGAGCTGCTGAGGTAATGCCGAATACTTCTTGTATTGGCAAATATGGACATCAGCCACCTTTTTCTGAAAAATCTGTCTCCACCTAACCTTAGAGTCTTCCCACTATCCTGATAAATCATCATAAAGATTGGCTACAGATAATCTATAAGCCCATTCCCACCTCCAGAGCTTTTAGACCTTTGGGTCTTGCAACATAGAATTGTTAAGTCTCCACCTATTCTTTTTAAAGTGGGGAACATCAGACCATGAGATCGTAACACGTAAGGCAGCATAGAAACATAGAAACATAGAATTTGATGGCAGATAAGGACCACTTGGCCCACCCAGTCTGCCCATTTCCCTGCCTACTGGATAAGCTGCAGATCCTAGGTAACCAGCAGCCTACTTCTTCCTACCCCCATACCCTAGAATTGCCTTATGACTGTCCCATGCATGCTTGAATTCCACCACTGTTTTTGACTCCACGACCTCCTCCGGAAGGCCATTCCATGCATCCACAACCTCTCTGTGAAAAATACTCTTAAATTACTCTGAGCTGCCCCCCATCTTCAAATTGTCCCCCCTTGTTCTTGCACAACTCTTTTTTTGAAAGATGCTACCCTCTTGGACTTTGTTGATTCCCTTGAGGTACTTGAAAGTTTCTATCATGTCCCCCCTCTCCCTCCTTTCCTCGAGGCTATACATATTAAGCTCCTTTAGTCTCTCTTCATATGTCTTCCAGTGCAGACCCTGCACCATTTTAGTTGCCCTCCTCTGGACAGCTTCCATCCTGTCTATGTCTTGGCAAAGACTGGGTCTCCAGAACTGCATGCAGATAGGGTCTGACCAGCTGTTTGTACAGAGGGATAATAACTTCCTGTTTTCTACTGGTGATGCCTCTCCCTATGCATCCCAATATCCCCCCAGCCCTCATTGCTGCCCTCTCACATTGCTTGCCCACCTTTAGGTCATCTGATATGACTACCCCAGGTCCCTTTCCATTTTGTTGTTGTTAGTATCTCACCCCCATTGTGTACTCTTCCCCTGGGTTTTTGTTTCCCAGGTGCATTACCTTGCACTTCTTAGCATTGAATCTAAGCTGCCATACATTTGACCATTCCTCTAACCTTGCCAAGTCCCTTTTCATCCTTTCCACACCACCTTGTGCATCAACTCTGTTGCAGATCTGTGTGTCATCTGCAAAGATCAGAGAATTCACTTCCAACAGTGGTACACTGAACTACATGAAGTGTGCTAGAAAGAAAGATAAAATCTATCCTTTTTCTACACTCTCCCAGGAAATAAGTAGGCCAACCCCTAGGATGAAGGGCCCTATAGGCATCCTCAAGACAAGCAATGGAGACTATATTGTTAAGAGCAACAGAATCACAAACAAGTTTAGAAGTCTGAAGCCCTCTATCTGACTGATACAAACCACAGTTAAAATCCCCAGCCCAAATAACCAGTCTTGAAGTCTGCAGAAAAGGCTATACAAGTTTAAAAAGGGCTACTCTCTGTGCCTTAGTCTGGGGAGCATATAGTACAATCAACCCAAACCTTTCAGAATGGAAAGAAATGTCAAGCAGCAATGCTTTCCCTTGGGAGATATCTACAAGTCTAGACACTTTAAGGGCTGAATTCGAGAATAAAATACCCACACCATCACATTTATCAGTGCCAGAAGACCAAAAGGAGGGCCCATGAGGCCACGTCCTAGAGGCCTGACTAAGTTCTTGATTAGTTTTTAACCTAGTATCCATCAGACACGCAATATCACAATGCATCTTGGTTAGAGAAAGCATAACCCCACCAAGCTTCCTGTCACCCTTGATACTATTAATGTTTAGAGAAAGAACTGACAAAGAGTCCATACAGAAAAATTAGGGGGACTTACTCCGTCTACTTTGTCTAGTCCTTTTAGTGACTGGGTCTGTGTCAGCACCCACTTCTGTGTCAGTATTGGAAATAATAGATGAGGTGTCAGTTTCCTCATCTGCAGAATCCCTATCCATACCATCAGTAGACAGTAATGCAAAGTAATTGCCAGATTTCCAAGTCATGACCCCTGTAACCTTACCCTGACTAGAAACCGTAGACCTCTTTCTGTTCCTTTTCTGCTGTACCTTAATAAAGGCTGATTGGTCCGACTCTGGTGGGGCCTGGTGTGAGTGAGGGTGAGGCATTTCACTAAGATTTTCTGACACAGAGATAGCCTGATCAGGAGAAACAACTACCCCGGTATTACTGGGGTCCTTTACTATCTCCACTGTACCATTGGGTAAACAAGTACCCTTCTCAATCACAACTTCAGAGGGTTCCATCTGCTGGGACTGATGCAAAGTTTCCATGCCAACACGTAAATCATGCTCTGCAATCCTCTTAGCCTGTTGTTGTTGGGCCATATTAATCAAAATCTCATGAGAGGGACAGGCATCCCTATTGTGTGATGCCCAAGGGCATCGACCATAAGCATGACCGGTATTTTCACACAAGTTACATTTAAATAACAGACAAGAACTAGAAGCATGACCAAATTCCAAACAATTACTGCATTTAGCTGTATCACAGGCCGAGCTCAAGTGAGCCCTAGAACCACACTTAAAGCATGATTTAGGTTGACCTGCATAAAAAATCATCCCCTTATTTCTCCCCAGAAAAAAAAAACTGTGTAAGTGATTGGGTCCCAAGTTCATAGAGTACAATTTAAGTCTAACCCTCCACCCACCATCCCAAATCTGTTCACTATCCAAGGTAGGAGTAGGTCTGTTCAAAACCTCACAACGCTGCTTCAGCAAGAACAGCATATCTTCAATATTTACCCCTTCGTTCTTAAACATAATAGTAATGTTTTTAATAGCTGGCTTGGTCAAAGGAAGAACATGTAAAGGGGACCAAAGAGGGGAAGACTTACAGGTGGCATACGAGGCCCAGAAGCGATCTAAGCTGGACACATTCTTAAAACTTACATCATAATTAGCATTCCCTAAGCTTATCAAAGCAAAGATTTCAGAGGAAAAAAAAAACATTGAACTTTTGATTAAGATTTTAGCAATATACACCCTGTCAGGGGGACACTGAAACCCACCTTTATACAGGAGACGCACAGCATTACGTCTCAGGGCAGGTTCACTCTTATTACTAAATAAATCTGAGTTTAAAACCCACAGGTCTACCTGAAGCATCAGCAGGTTCTTGCAATAACACAGGATCAGGACCTAAACGCTCAGATACTACAGGAAGAGCATCCTCCCCCTCTTCTGAACTTGGGAAAGTAGGAACTACCTCAGTAGGGTGTGTCTCAGGCTTTAAAACAATAAAATTTTCACAAACCATATCTTTAATGTCAGAGTCATTATAAGTAGAAGAAGAGTTACCCTGGGGTGAGTTGGAGCTCTGAAGGGCAGAAATCTTGGTGGCCACTGGTGATGCAGCATGCTGTACCATAGCTATATAGGAAGAGACCTGTTGGTTAGGCAACCAAGAGCCATTGTCCAAAAGTTACCAGCCAGCGTCCTTCAAGGCTGATTCAGGAGACCAAGTCATTCCAGTTCATGTGTGTAGAGAATCCAAACTCAAATCTTCAGCGACTTTGACAGGGAAGGGCAAGGCAACCGAAAGCCTGCCTGGTTGCTTGCTCCATCCAGGACACTGAGACTGTGAGGCAAAAGAAAAAACAGGACCTGCAGGAATGTGTCCAGATGCTGACTCCCCGCTCCTCAAAAACCGTCGTTGGGCACTCTGCGGAGACTCACCAGTGACACTTATTCAAAATGCTGGACTGATCAGATGGGGGCTTTGGGCACATAGAACTTGAACTGCCAGCCCCAGATTCGGAAGACACATCCACTGTGGGCAACGGAATGATGGGATCCTGCGTTACACCAGTCATCGCAGGTCCCTCCACAGGAACAGACTGACTAGAAACTAGCAAAGGGGAACTCGCAGAAACAGATACAGAATCCATCGGGAGAGTGGCACTCTCTGTTTCCAGTAAGTTCTTTTTTTTTTCGTAGCTGTGAGCACAAAGCCAGTAAGCGGGCTTTATCAGTGACAGGTAGGAACACTGAGCGAGTCCCTTCTTTTGACACAATGGAAGGAATATTAGCTTCCAGAAAGCTGAGATCAACAACTTCAGCGACAGTACAAGCTTCTTCAATGGCCTCTGGCTGCAGCAGTAAAGGAGAGGAGGCCTGCTCCCCTGCACCTTTGACATCTCTGATGACTCATATGGACTGGCCATTGCAATGCAGATGGCCAAGGATCCCCCTACAGACAGAGTGGAGGGGTTATTAAAATTCACATATTGCATACAAAGGTACAATCAGAACAATTTACATAAACAAATAACGCTTATCTTCCTTTTCTTTCTTTTCTTTCCAATATTTTGTGAAAACATAGTACATAAGATTTATCTTATTTATATTTTACAAATATTTGAAAACCTTTCCACCATCGGTAAACCTTGTCACATGGATAATGTAATAAGTCAGACTGATACACAGAATTCATTGCCTGTGCTACCAGAAAACTATATACTGAGTAAGACATCATTCTCTGGGAAAGCACCAACTGACATCAAGCTTGCCATAAATAATATCGCAAGCAACATAAAAAAAAATATAAGTTTCAAGGTGCAGGTCAGACTTCTCTTTAGGAAGGAAGCCAAATACCAAAGTCTCATAATTTAATAACAATAACCAATCCATATGCCATTTAGTTCTTAAAAATGACCAGAGAGTTTTAGAAAAAGAGCAATCAAACAAAAAATGACTCATAGTCTCTTCAAAATTGATACATGCCTTATATGGGCAATTCCTATCTGCTGAGTTTTTATGTTTTGCATTCCCTCTAATATTTAGCCTACCATATACAGTAAACAATAAAATTTCCCACATCGTAGCAAACACTCATTTGTTAGTTAATTGCTTTATAATTTGTGCCTTAAAAGCAGGAGGATAATCTTTGAAACTAGGCTCAGTAGGATATAACTGAGATAATAGCATATTATAGAAATGTTTTCTATTATTATGCAAAATACATGATCATGAAATTTTCCATTTAAACACCTTCTGGGCAGCTGGTCAAAAATATTCGGGTAACTGTAATTGTGTATGTAGCTTTGGTGCTACCTCATGCCACACAGCTAAATAACATTTTAGTGCATGCTTCACTAAACACACAACACCAGTTGTTATACTGGAAATGCTATACCAGACAGTATGGTAAATAAACAGAGAATGAAAAAAAAAGCACAGGCTCAAGCATACCCAATCCACCTCTGTCTTTACCTAGATAAGTATAACAACGCTTAACTGGATTTAGCTTATTTCCCCAGAGCATTTGAAAAAAGATTCCATAAACAGTTGTTTCCAAAGAAGTGGGGAGTGGAAAGATATATGCCACATATTGCAGTTGGGGAGTAAAGTGTTTCAATATCTGGATTCTCTTTAGTTTTGATAATTTCCAAAATTGCCATCTTCTAACCCTATTATGAACTTTAGACAAAGTTAATTCCCAATTATGGAGAGGCAAATTAGTTGCCCCATAGGTGATACCTAAAATTACTATTGGTTCTTTTATAAGAGTAATTCCAGATATGTGACATGAGGAACTATCCCAGGGACCTATCATCAATCCTTTGCATTTAGCAATATTAAGTTTTGAATTAGATACTATAGCATACCTCCGTAGCTCATCCAAAAATTGGGGGAATTTGGTTATAATGTGAAAAAAAAACCAAATATCATCTGCATAGGCCTGTATAGAAAAATTAGCCAATTCATATTACTCCGACAATCCATTTCATCTGGTCATATCAGTCAGGCATTGAAGTAAGGGGTCAACAGAAAAAAATATATAACAAAGGGCTTAAAGGACAACCCTGCCTAACACCTGTAGAGATGATAAAACCTTTCATTATTTGACTTCATATTAAAAACTTTACAAAAACATGAGAATAAAGTAACTGTATATGCCTGATTACTGATACAGGTACCCCATATTTAGCCAGTACAGAAAAAAGAAAAAGCCTGTCAACATGATTGAATGCTTTCTTGTGGTCTATTGAAAGTATGCACCCTCTAGAGTCCTGCATAAGAAGAGTTTCAATGAAATCTCTAATAAGAATAAGAACATCTTGTATTCTTTTATTAGGAATACCACAACATTTTTGTCCAGAGAGCACAAATGACGAGTAATTTTTGAGTCTAGAATTAAGAATATGAGAAAGAATTTTATAATCTGAGTTTAGCAATATAATCGGCCTCCAATCTATAATATCAGTTCTATCCCCAGCTTTATATAAATAAACTAATAATCCTTCTGAAAAAAAATTAAGAATTGTATTATGTTCAAAAAGAACAGGTAAATGGTCTGCAAAAAGACAGATATTTCTGTGATGAAAACTTTATAAAATTGGTTTGGCAGACCATCTAAACCTGGTGAAGTATTAGATTTAAGACCTTTAATTGCTTCTACAATTTCATCTAAAGTTATGCTTTTAAGCAGTAAAAGTGCTTCATCAGGATATGTGGGAACTTCAATATTATGCAAATAATCTGCAATCCTTTGCTCAGAAGGATCATCAGTGGGTACCAGTGAGGAGTAATGATTTTTAATTAGGTTTCTATATCTGAAATTCCTTCTATTCTACTTCCACCTGAATCCTGCAAATACTAAATCGTCATATCACCATAAATGTTTTTACAAGCCTCATACGGGTCTCCTACAGGTGATTTCTGTGTACCACCAGAATGCATTGCATGAATTGTGGAGGCTCTATCATACTGATAGGTTAACATGTCCTTTTTCAATTTATTTGTTTGTGATGAGTAGTTACATTTAGTAAGGTATGAAATTGTGTAAAGATGCTGAAGTTGTTTCTGGAGTGAGAGATATTTTAAAAATGTATTATTCCCTAGGTGTTTACTGTGATTACTAAACCATGTTTTTAACTCCAATTTAGACCATTGTTTGGTTCATCTTCTCCCGACCTATACTCAAAAATTAAAATCTGCAAAGCCTGTGGTCAAGACTGTGAAGAGATGGACCAATGAGGCAAAGCTGGAATTACAGGCTTGCTTTGACTGTACTGATTGGAGTGTTTTTGAGGCTTCAGCTACAGATTTGGACGATTTTACTGACATTGTGACATCGTACGTCAGTTTTTGTGAGGATATGTGTGTGCCAACTAAAACTTTTTGTATGTATAGTAACAACAAGCCCTGGTTTACAGCAAAATTCAGGCAGCTTCGTCAGGCCACGGAGGAGGCCTATAGAAGTGGGGATTGAATCCTGTATAACCAGGCCAGGAACACACTGACAAAGGAAATCAGAATAGCAAAAAGATGCTATACTGAAAAGCTGAAAAATAGGTTTTCAGCAAATGATCCTGTGTCGGTGTGGAGAGGCCTTCAGGATATTACTAACTATAGAAGATCATCTCCCCACACTGTAGAGAACCATCAATTGGCTGATGACCTGAATGCGTTTTACTGTAGGTTTGATAAGTCTAATTCTACATCTCTTACCCTTTCTGATCATTTTACACAACAAATTATATCCTCTGTTACTTCTTTATCTTTTTCTGTTGATACTCCACCTGCACTTAGGGTTTGTGAAGAGGAGGTGATTCAGCTCTTTAGGAGACAGAAGATTAGGAAAGCACCAGGTCCAGATAGTGTATCACCTTCCTGTTTGAAGGTCTGTGCTGATCAGCTGGCCCCTGTTTTCACACAGATCTTCAACAGATCTCTGGAGCTGTGTGAAGTCCCCTCCTGTTTTAAGCGCTCTACAATCATCCCGGTGCCCAAGAAATCTTCTATCACGGGATTAAATGACTACAGGCCGGTCGCATTGACGCCTGTGGTCATGAAATCTTGAGCGACTGGTGTTGACCCACCTGAAGGACATCACAGGCCCCTTGCTAGACCCCTGCAGTTTGCTTATTGGGCAAATAGATCAGTAGATGATGTAGTCAATATGGGACTGCATTACATCTTGAAACATCTTGATTCTTCAGGGACATATGCTAGGGTCCTGTTTGTGGACTTCAGTTCAGCGTTCAACACCATTGTCCCAGAAGTTCTTTATTCTAAACTTACTCAGCTCACTGTACCAGCCTCCACCTGTCATTGGATTGTAAATTTTTTGACTGACAGGAGGCAGCAGGTGAGGCTGGGGATGATTACATCCAGTACTCGGATAATTAACACTGGAACTCCTTAGGGATGTGTTCTCTCCCCTCTGCTTTTTTCTCTCTACACAAATGACTGCACCTCAGGAGACCCGTCTGTTAAACTCCTGAAGTTTGCAGATGATACAACGGTCATCGGCCTTATTAAGGACGGTGATGAGTCTGCTACAGATGGGAGGTTGAGCAGTTGACCCTTTGGTGCAGTCAGAATAATCTGGAGTTGAATACTCTTAAAACTGTGGAGATGATAGTGGATTTTAGGAGGAGTCCTCCAGTATTGCCTCCTCTTACTATATTTAACAGTATTGTGCCTGTTGTGGAAACCTTTAGGTTTCTGGGATCTACTGATTTCCAGGACCTGAAATGGAAGGCCCAACATAGGCACAATCGTTAAAAAGGCTCAGCAGAAGATGTACTTCCCAAGGCCAGCTCAGGAAGTTCAATTTGCCTCAGGAGTTGCTGATTCAGTTTTATTTTGCAATAATTCAGTTCATTCTATGTACATCTATTACTGTCTGGTTTGGGTCGGCTACCAAACAGGACAGGAATAGACTACAACGGACAGTCAGGACTGCAGAAAAATCATTGGTGATGACCTGCCCTCTATTGAGGATTTGTATATGTCCAGAGTTAGAAACGGGCAGGCAACATCATTGCAGATTTATCACATCCTGGACATAATTTGTTTCAACTGCTCCTTCTGGAAGGCGTTATAGATCTTTGTATGCAAAAACAACTAGACATATGAATAGTTTTTTTCCACAGGCTATCACTTTGATGAACACTTGAGCCAGTTATACAGATGAACAAATTGTGAAATAATCTGTAACATTAAATGCTTACTGTAATTATAAAATGAAATTTTTAGGATGTTATATATATGCATATGTACTGTATATATTTTGTTGTACATATATATATATATTGTTAAATTAATTTATTTTATGTATATAAGTATTAGCTAAATTATTGTATATTATTTTAGTTTTTTGTATTTTGCATTATTGTATTATTGTTTTTATTGTTTTTTGTTGTTTTTATTGTATGTCTATTAAGTATATTGAGAGCAACAACTGGAGTTAAATTCCTTGTATGTGTACACATACTTGGCCAATAAAGTTGATTCTGATTCTGATTCTGATTCTGATTAGTATCAGCCCACCATTCACCAGGGTCATCATATAGACATAACATCATATAGACATAAAACTGACAATCTTGCAGATAATAAAGTTGTGATCCCCTTTTTAACTTCAGGATGTGCATGCAAGAAGACATTCACCTTCCATCTATTTTTAACTCTGTTCTTAATAGCTACAACTGGTATATAGAATTTTAATAATAGGTGGTCCAAATATTCAATAGGAATAATGTGAAAATTACCCTTCAGCAAATACCGAGAAAGGAATAAATGATCAATAGTAGTCTTATAAATACCCCTAGTATATGTAAAGTGAGAACCTGTGTTGTAGGCACTACAATCTATAAGATCTGCTGTTTTAATTACCATAGTTAACATATTAGAGTCACAATAATTTTTTCCCCACTAATTTGTTCCCTAGCTATATCACAATTAAAGTCCCCTCCCCAAAAAAATCATATAAGAGGTTACCAGGTATGGTTGAACTGCTTTTAGGAGGGATATCCTGTCTGCTTTAGTCTGAGACCCATATACATTGACAAAATGGTAAGCCATGGATTTCCATTTGCCATTTAAAACAGAAATAATCAACCCAGAATCAAATCCACTAATTGTATCAAAGAAAAATTATAAGATCCAAAAAGAATGCCCACCTCATCTGCACAATCCTGGCCAAAGGACCAATAAAAGGGCCCCAAATCCATTCTGTTTTAAACAGTACTAACTGTTCTCTGGAACATATCCATGTTTCCTGCAGAAAAAAAAATATCAGAGTGGCTATCATGAGCAAATGAAAAAACAGCCTGTCGCTTAAAATCATTCAAAATACTATGAATGTGTAGTGACCCTATAGAAAGTGAACCCATAATCTAGGAAAAGAATGACATTGTATATATTTTTTCTGCTTTTTCTTCTTTTTATTCTTATAATCTCCCTGGTCTAGTCTTTCAGATAGCTGGCTACTTCCCACTGATTGGGAATCTAATTCTCCTTGCTCCATGTCAGAATCACCATCTGGTAAAAACAATGCTGCATAGGTATTGCCAGTTTCAACTATAGCAGGACATTTAACCAATACTGGGGGCTTTTGTTTATTATTTCTTGAAGAATGTTGTCTAGGCAGAGGCTGCAGGTCAGTACTATTGGCTAAACCATACCCTGGGGTGTTTAGCTCTTCATAGCATACAGGAGTTAAAAGTGGATCACCCAATGGTTTTTCACTAATAGGAATTTCTACTGTTTGTTGCTGAGGTTCAGGATCAGGAAGAACTAAGATGGGGGTGCATTTTGTGTCTCAAATCCAAGCTCCTTCTTCTGCAAGGAAACAGAGAGAGGAGGGGGAACTAGAAGAAGGGAAGAAGAAAAGGGGTTGATAGGGTGGGGTATTTCAACTTCAGATAAAGCAGAAGCAGAGTCTTCTGCTTGCTGTATTAGTAGCTCTGGGCTAGCACATGAGGCTTTGTTTCTAGCAGCCCAAGGGCACTCACTAAAAACATGGCCACAATCCTCGCACAAATCATACCTAGTATGATTGGTGCATTGCATTGCTATGTGCCTCACTTCTCCACAATTATCACAGCGTGATTGGTCACAGGTGCTGGATAAATGAGTTTTAGATCCACACTTATAACATGCTCTAGGTTGCCCTGCATAGAAACAGACCCCTCTGTCTCTTCCTAACATGAATGAATTTGGGATGTGTTCCATCCCTGTGTCTGTAAGCCTAAGCTTAACCTTGTATTTCCATCCTCCTGTCCAAAAAGACTCAGAATCCAAAAGTGCTTCAGGGTTACTCAAAATTTCACATTTCTGGGATAACCAAAATGTAATGTTATCCACATAGACCCCCTCATTCCGAAACATTACAGTCACAAATTTTACTAATGGCTTCATCAAAGGTATCACCAAGAAGGGGGTCCATGTGGGTGAAAATTTAACTTGTGCATAACATTACCAAAACAGTTCCAAGGCATTGGCAGGCCTAAAGCTAATATCATAATTGTCCTCCTCAGATATATTAATCAAAGCAAAAACTTCTCTAGGGGAAAAATGCAAGGAATCCTTTAATAATGTTTGTTCAACATAGGACCTATCAGGCCTGTCTTCCAGGTCTCCCTTATAGTGAATATGTACAGCATTCCGTCGGGGTGCAGCTTCTTTTTTATTTTAGTAAAAAGTTTTGACAATAAAGGCTTCTGGGCAGATGAATTATCATGTGTCTCTTTATTTCTCATACTAGAGGTTTCTACCTCTATAGGTGCTTCAGTTTTTGATGAGGTCAACAAATCAGGGCCCATCAGGAGATTGGAAGTATTAGAATTATTCTTATCTGTATTTTTTCCTTTTATATCCATTGCTTGTGGCTGCAAACCTATGTCAAGTATTTTAGTGTCATTCGGTTTCCACTCAGGGGATGCCTGAGAAAAATTCAAAGCAGGATCCCAGTCAGGGATAGGAAGCCAATTCCCTTTGGAAGTTTTAAGCCACCCTGCACTTTGTAGGGCCTTCTGGGAGGTCCGGATATTATCTGAAGCAAGTGGCAAAGACAACTGGGCCATAGGCTGCAAAGGTGCTTCTTTTAATTTATTTGTTTGGTGTTGTATAGAACGAGCTTTAAAATGTTCAGAAGCATGATTATTAGTTCCCTTTAAAAGAGACTTTGTACTCATTTTGGATGAGAAAGAAAATGTAGTAGCCCCAGTTTGAACTGTTTGGCTAGTCTGATATACTATTTTGCCACCCTTAGAATTAGGACAGTCAATGAAAGATTGCTTAGCATGGAAATGGAAAACAAAACCAGAATCACTCAATAGACTTGAGGAGTCTTGAATGATAGCATTTAACTGTGAATTCCTCTTAACCTGTGAGTGGCCAAATCCAGCTGCATGGCTATCACCCTTGGTCTGGATTTTGTCAGTATGGGGAAGCGAGTCCTTCACAATGGGCTCTCGGCACACACCCGCCTCTGTGTTCTGATTGCCAGCCCTCGATTCAGTACACAAATCAGCAGCTGCTAAATTTAAAGGAGGCAGTCAGCACACACCATTCATGTAAATTATGCCAGCCCTTGAATCAAGTTTTTTAGTAGAGATAAGTTCAGCAACTGACTCACCCCAGCTCCGGTCAGCTTACAGAAGTGACAGCACTTGTAGGAAGTTTGTTAGACAATTCTGCTCCCTGATTGCTCAATCCTGTATTTTCAGTCTTCTCCCGTCGCTCCAGAAGTGCATCAGGTTTTACTGGGTACAATTTTTTATTTATTTCACTATTTTCTGGTCGGAAAGGATTTGCTTTTCCTTCATTCGGTTCCACATCGTTTGCCAATAAGAGTTAAATCATCCGTTGAAATAAAGATATCACTTGTTTCACCTTCCAAATCAGTGATGGTCTGTAAAAAATCTTCAGCCCCTTGCATGATGAGAATAGGAGAGGAGGCTCGCTCTCCTACCTTCACGGGTTCCATTAGGTCGGGCGACTCGCTCCAAGTGGCCATCTCAATGGCCAAAAGGTTCCCCTACAAGAAAGTAGGGGAATTTCCCTAGTGTCCTGGCCAAATTTCTCTCATTCACTAAAAATACCACCAACAGCTTAATCTGGTTCAATTTCAGTTGCTTACCATCTGAATCCCCCCTTTCCCCTGTCGCCCCTGAAAAAGGGACTTATAGGTCCAGTGGGCTTTCCGGGTCAACAAAATTCAATAAATAAATAAATAAACAATGCCTCCCCCATTAGTAGTGGGCCAAGCAGGGTGCCCAATCACCCTCGGCTCATGCGCACCCCCAAACACTGACACATTTTATGTGCCGATGAGGTGGCCAATCCCCGTTGGCTCCAGTCCCCCCCAACAAACACCCAGGTGGCACACTGGGAGCATACCCATGTGTGCCAAATGTCCCTGTAAAAGAAAAAACACATCCCAATGTCTTTTTTTTCCCCTGTGAAAACAGAAAACCATTCCTCATTGTTTCCAGTGCCCCTCCAAACCACACCCACCCTCTTCGCACACCACCTCCCCACATCCCCCTCACCCCATACTTATCTCTGGAGCAACAATCTTCAGTGGAGCAGGAACACATCTGCACTCTTCAAAGCCGACCGCTAACTGAAGAAATGCCGGGTAGCTGTATAATGGCAAAACAGGGTTTTTTTTTCAACTTAGGTAGATATCGCATTCATTTTTGTGAATTTCGGCACCAAATTTTCAACATTGTGTTCTTGGGATCCCACCTCATAATCTCAGTCACTGTCATGTGGTTCTTCAGTCCCGAAAGGTGATTTCAAGCTCACTGCGTGGAATCACCTTTCAGGACCAGTTAATGAAATGACAGTGTCACTGTTCATGAGGTGGACTCCCAAAAAGCCTATGTTGCAAATTTTGTAAAAAAATTCCAAAAAATGACTGTGCTATGAGCATGCTTTGCGCACTTTCCATGCACACTCATAAGTTCAAGAATTTGTAATATTTTCACTCCAGATTTTCAACATTGGCAGTATTTCACACCTCCTTATGAACAGTATAGCTGTCATTTTTGACATCCCGTCCAGAATGTGTTTTCACACATCCAGCACACAATTTTATTTATTTTAATTTTTTTATTTAGCTTTTGTTGACCAGGTAAGTGCACTAGACAAATCCTGCCTATTTTCAGGCACGACCCGGGGGGAGGGGGATACAGATGAATGGCAACTGACCTTGAACCAGATTAAGCTGTTAGTGGTATTTTTAGTGAATGAGGGAAATTTGGCCAGGACACCGGGGAAATTCCCCCACTCTTTCGATAAGTGCTATGGGATCTTTAACATCCACCTGAACTACCACCAATCCAGGCAGATGGGACCTCGGTTTAACGTCTCATCTAAAAGACGGCACCTCAGAAATGCAGCACCCCTCTCATGCTGCATTACAGAGTCAGTACTGGGATATTAACCCAAGTGCCAGATGTGGGAATTGAACCCACAGCTCTCTGATCTCCCAGCCTCAGAGGCGAGTGTGCTACCTACTGAGCCACTGACACTGATAACTGACAATGGCGTGGTTGCTGTGGGAAATCAAGGTTTGGGACAGATCAAGAAAATGACAGTGACACTGCCTATGAGCAGAAGTCCCAAAATGCCTATATTGAAAATTTGGAGACAAAATTCCACAAAATGACTATGTTACAAGCTTGCGATATGCAGTTTCCATGCACACTCATAACTTTGAGAATTTGTAACATTTTCTCTCCAGATTTTCAGCATTGCCATTTTCACACACCTCCTTATGAACACTACAGCTGTCATTTTTCACATCCTGCCTAAAATGTGTTTCTGCATATTTGGGGCACAATGGCACGGTCGCTGTGGGAAATCAACATTTGGGACAGATTAAGAAAATCACAGTGATATTGTTCATGAGCAGAGATCACAAAATGCCTGTGTTGAAAATTTGCTGAAAGAATTCTACAAAATGACTGTGTTATGAGTGTGCATTTCGCAGTATCCATGCAAGCTCATAAGTTTGAGAATTTTTATTATTTTCTCTCCAGATTTTCAGCATTGCCATCTCTTGACGCCTCCCTATGAGTGATGTACCTTTCATTTTTCACATCCTGCCCAAACTGTGTTTTCACACATCTGACACAGAATGACACAGTCGCTGTGGGAAATCAACATTCGGGACAGATTAAAGTGATGTTCTGACTTAGTGCTATAAGGTATTGGGCTTCATAGACCAATATCTTATAGCTGTGTGAGCGGACAGGAGCATAAATTTTCATTTTAAAGTTATTGCCTTTTGTTTTGGAAGGGATCGTAACTGGTGCCGAAGCTTCAGCCAGCCAACCCCTTCCAGCCTCCTGGTGCCAGAGCTCTGCCCCCACACTCTCAGAAATCATGTCATGTGGCCAGGGAGATTTTGGGGGTAAGACCCATGCAAGTCTTTGGGGGCTATTTTTAAAGTAGGTTTTTAGCAACTTTAAACAGTCTTAGGGGAAAATTAAAGCAGTCACTTAACTAGTAGGGTCCCTACTAGTTAAGTGACTGCTTTAATTTTCCCCTAAGACTGTTTAAAATGGCTAAAACCCTGCTTTAAAAATAGCCCCAGAGACTTGTATGGGGCTCAGCCCCTCAGTCTTCCTGTCCACACATCACAATTTCTGAGAGTGCGGGGCAGAGTTGGTCAGAGCGCCGGCACCAGGAAGCTGGAAGGGATCGGCTGGCCAAGGCTTCGGTGCCAGTTATGATCCCTTCCAAAACAAAAGGTAATAACTTTAAAATTCAAATTTTGCCACCTGTTAGCTCAGGATGATATAAGGTATTGGGCTATGAAGCTCAATACCTTATATCCGAAATGTCCTTTAACAAAATCACAGTGCCACTGTTCATGAGCAGAGGTCCCAAATGCTTTCATGAGGTGGGGTCACGAAAAGGTCATGTTACAAATTTGTAATGCAAATACCAACAAATGCCCAGGGTGTTAGGGATTCTAACCATAATGTCTCACCCAGTACAAACTGACAGGTGTCAAGGGTGTGCCTTTGAATTACTGGCTGTAATGCTAATGCCATTCCACCCCCACCCTGCAGCCAGTGACAGGCATCGAGGTGTGCCTTGGACTCTTTGGCCACAGAGGTCACCCCATTCTCCTGTATTGAATTCATTTCAGTGTATTTTCTTATGGAATGTGGTGACTGTAAAGCCGAACACCCCAAGGCACACCTCAACACTTGTCCGTGTCTGCAGGATAGGGTGAGGTGAAATGGCATGAGCATTATAGATGATGACCCAAAGGCACACCACAATGACTGTCCATCTCTGCAGGGTGGGGGTGAGATTGATGTCACTTCAATACTTCACTGCCATTCCTATTCTGCTTCTGTCTAACTCATGCACTTCCAATGCTAATACCAGCAAGTAAACAATCGGCATTGACAAATGTTTGTTTCTTTTCCCTTTGGTTAATTAGAAGACTGTTTACCTGATGTTAAAAAATGTGATGTGTGGGACAGCACTTTTCCAGACAGCTGACATACCTATCTCTATCCTCTCACTGCATCATCAACATTGTGACCTCACTGACTATGAAATCACTGCTGCTTTGGAATAGCCACTCAGTGGCTGCCAGACCAGTCATCTTTGATGTCACTGTCAGTGAAATCACAGTGCTGATGATGTAGTGGGTGTGGGGACAGAGATAGATTTGGCAGCTTCAAGGTTAAGAGCTGTTCACATATCCAGCCCAATATTATCACACAGAAGACTTTCTAATGAGCAAATGAAGAAGGAAAAAATACTTCAAAAGTAAAAAGTTAAAAACAGACAACTTTTTAAAACTTGCATTGTTTTCCTGTCTGCCTGTTTTGACTCTACTAGCTTTTCTTTTTTCATCATAAAACTTCATCTGTGGATCTCTTGATTAGTTGCATTGAGTGCATGGAATGTTTAGAGGGGGCAGTGAGATGAGAACTACGTGAGATATACTGTGTAGATCTGAGAACGCAGCAGTGATATAATTAGCTGTGCACTTCATTGACTTACTGATTTCTTCACATGATTGTGGTATTGGGGCATGCCGGACACCACTCCATATAGTGGGCACCATCTGTCATAACCAATATTAATTCCTGAATGCAGTGAATAATGGATTATTCATTACTCAGATCCTGAATAACAAATAGTCCATTACTCATTTTACTATTTTGGTACTAAAAAATAAAGAATGTTATAAACTATAAAAAAATCTTCTAGCCCTCCCAAGTGACCAGAGCTAGTCCAATAGTCTTCCCACCCCCTCAGTGTTTCACCCTCTGTCCCCTTGCCATCTTTCATTTAATGCAAATAATATGCACCATAATTTAAAGAGTATCTGGTCCACTGCAAGCTCTCAATAATGCATATTCAAGATGCTCCAGAACCCCAGCCCCAAAGGTCAATATATCAATATACAGAATGATAAGTAGCTCCCCCTCCTGATCCTGATCCATTATTAGAGGGACATTAGTAGGGAGAATTCTAGCTAGCTCAAAGGCTCCCCTACAATAATATCCAGCGTACTGCTGAAATTGCTCCTTTTCTCATTCATTATCTGACACCCTTCAGCCTGCTGTAGTGCTCCCTGAAGGGGGGAGGGGAGTGCAGTGTTTGATACCAGTGATATTAGTCAGACTGCAAGGCAAGTTGAGGAATGCCGGCTGTTAAGTGAAAGACACAGAACTTTTGGCAGTATGCTGTAGGTTAGGGAATGGATTGGGAAACCACTAAGTAGATAAGATTCTGCCTACTAATGACCCTGATCATGGATCAAGGTCACAGGGATGGTGCTTCATATCATGACTGTTTTGGCCATGGTTAAGTCAGGCTGGTGGGGTGTAATAGCACAATGCTATTGGGAGCTCACAATCAGCCTGGTATATATTATTTGCATTTCATGAGAGAGAGAACAGAGAAGGAGGAGGGTTTGAAACCACTGGGTTGGTGGTGGTCATGGTACTATCTCAAGCAATTTGAGGTGAGCTGGACACTTTTTGAAACCTTCTTATTACATTATTAAACATGAGTAATACATATGGGCAATGCCTACATACATATTTCAGCCCCAAATACATCTGTTCAGTTGAATGTTCAAAAGAGAGTATTCACACACCCTTAGCTGCAATATATTTTGTTAGAGTATGGTATAAATCAGCAGCCAGATATACTATAAAGAGTGGTGCACACTATGATATTGTGTTCTCACCGCTAATGCTGTTCCATGTAAAACAAGATTCAACAATCAGAAAAAGGAAGCCACCCTGACATTTCCAAGGAGTAGCTATTGTTAGTTGAATTTAACATCACCAACAGATAGTTTTTTTTTTATTCTATTTTTGTACTTTTGGACCTAGGCATCTCTCAGAGGTGTCCACTCGACCCAGACCTGCTACTCCCCACCAAGATCCTTTCTCTCATGGTCCCTGAACTAGTACTTCCCAGCCTCCCCGGTAGAGGGCCCGCCACTCCTACCTTAGTGGTGTCTTTCTGAAATTAGAGGGGCCATCCTGTGGGTGGCACCTGGGGATCATCAGAGAAGTGGTCTGGCATTGAGGATGTGAGGTCTAATCCTTGAGGCCCTCATCGCCTCCCCAGTCCCCCAGGAAATTTTTCATAGGTTATTTTCCCCACAAGAGCACAGATATGCAATGACATCATGGCACTATGTGCCGACATCTGCCAACACTCCTCCATGCACTGTGGCACTGCATCTCTGCATTGCCCCTGAGTCCCTCCAGGAGCCAATAGAGAGCAACACGAGTCCCAGATCCTTCCCCTGGGGAAGGGAGAGCAGTCCTTCAGATGCTCGATCCCTTTCATTCCCTGCTAAACCCTGGTGGTCTGAGTACATTCCCGAATCTGGGTCGCTGGCATGGCACGAGGTGTGGTGCCCAGTGCCTCAACCCTAAGTGCCACCAGGCTAGCTAGTTAGTTAGTTAGTTAATTAGTTATTGGTAACTGGCTAAATTGGATAGAGTTCTTGGTCCCGTCAGCCTTGATGACCTAGAAAACAGATTTGAAGATGACACATTAATTTGCAGATACTTGACAGCAGAACAATCTGTAAAATAGGTACATAGTAGGACACTAAACTGAGATCAGTTTTAGGACTATGGATCATGTAACAAAGTTTGTTTTTGACCATGGATTATTTACTTACCAAGTACTGTTTCCCATATTTGTACTGGAGCTCCCTGTGCACTGGATGTCACTGTTGTCCAATAGGAGGACAGCTGCCATGCAGTTTTGAGAATGCAGGACAAACTTGCACATTAATGGTGGAATTTTATGGTAAGTGCCTTAGAAATCTTTAGCAAGCTATATCTTAAATGGCTGCTCCTTATCAGGCACCTTAAAGAGGTTTACAGAGCATAACTCTTTGGCCTCAGCTTTCATATTTTATGGCCTTCCAGTCCTCATGTATGATTTCAGAGTTATTTTTGGAACACATCATGCAGACCCTGTGGTGACTTGCCTTATTAAACTTATGGGGCATCTTAAGAACTCCAGTTTCTTCAAGCCCAGAGTCAGGTTTGTACTGTAGGTGGAAATATGCAGATGGGAGCACATGACAACCAAGCTGTCGCAGTATTAACTTTCTCAGACATATCAAGGGGCCCAGATCCTATCACATGGTAGGACAGAGAAGCAAACATAAAAAAAGTCAGAAGCTTAAAAATGACATCATGCCCTGTCTGGCAGTTAGGGGTGCAAGCTAAAGGCAAAGGCTCTTCACGTTCAGGGATGGTATAATCTCAAAATGAATCTTGACAAAATCAGGCATTTATTGTGATGGGGAAGGTGGTAGCATATTAGAAAGATAGTTTAGAAAAAAAGCCGTGTGTGTGCATGATCTGTTAGGCATGTGAGGACAAAACAAATGTACACACTGTTTAGTTTCTGTGCATTGGTCCAAAGCACATAAAGTACATACAACCTAGCATCTCAAACACTATGTAAAGTGTAATATATAGGTAAGCAAACCCACCTGTGGTGTAGGGTGGCAAATGTTCACCAGAACAAATGTCACCTGTAAAAAGGTTTTATATTTATTTATGATAATTTGGCCACAGATGCCACACTTACAAATGCGAGTGGTCTCACACATATGTCAAAGGTACAAGAACCACAAACCAGAGGTGAGCAGGTCTGATACCCTAATAATGTATCTGTGGCCACCTTTACAACCATCACACTGGCCTCACTGGTCATATAAATTATTAATCATAGTAGATCAATAATATGTTTAATATTTAAAACCTTTCCCTGACCATGCTTGTTTACACTGCACCATTGTGTGAGACACTCTTTACAGAAAATGAGTGGCTCAGGCATAAAGAAAATGATCACTCTGCTGGTGGGAAGCACTTCCTTGACCTATAATCATGTTTTGACTAATAAGAAACAGACTAGCAGCATGTGTTTTCATACTAGCACTGCAGTCACTGTTTCTATTAGGCACCAAGTTAGTGCAGGAGCAAATGAGGCATTCAGTATGCTATATGGTACAGTAATATACCAAACAGTATGCAGTGTGCAAGAAAAGTAGTGAGTACAATTTATAAAGGATGCAAGAAGAGAAGAAATATGCCCTTGTTGAGACTCGTTGTCCCTCCAAACAACAAACATGCATGTAAAGCATGTAATCCATTGCAAAGCATGATGACTAATCTGGTACAAAGCATGATGAATATGCAAATACTTGTGTGGGGCTACCTAACAAGGCTTAACCAACACAAAACATGCCTGACAATATGCTGAGAGTAAGGCTTTGATTACAAATGTCTGAAGATTTGCATTGTAATTGCCTCAGAACAGAGCAGTGATTTTAACATACAGTTGAGTTTAACTTCTTGAGATCACTTGTTATAAAGCCTTTAGAACTCACATTACTGTGATAATTGATACACAAATGACATTCTGAAACTCATTGTATAATTCCCTATTTAACTGCCCATCCCTCTCCCTACAATAACTGTCATGTCCTCACATCATCATATCTGCCTGGCAGAGTGCACTACAGCAGCTGTCACAGAGTAACACAAAAAAGGAGATTATTGCTGTGTTGCAATGCAGATGCCATGTTGTAAAACATGTAGATATCCAGTAGTTCTTCCACAGTATGGATAGTAACACCTATGGGTTTTTGGAAGATTGTTGCTGAAAAAGAGAAGACTGGTATTATGCTTCACTGAGAAAGAAACTTTACCAATTGTGGTCCTTTTTCATACACATGAATGCTCTGTGTTTCAGTTCTCTGAGGACTTTATAGTAATGCTGTTAGTTGTTGAGAATCGATGGAAAAAGGTCATTTTAATTGGCATGACAATCCTGAATGGCCAGATCTATCTACCCACTGGTTTTGGAAAGCTAGTGATTACCTTATATGTTCTGCTCAGGGAAATATTGAAGTTTCCCTTAATCCTTCCACAAACTGTTTTTCTGGACATCCCCTCCCACCCTGCCTTTTGTACAGTTTACATTATATCTCTTTCTTCTTGAAGGTGGAGCATCTTTGGGTATTAGGCCCCCATCCCCGCCCCCACCCAGTGGAGGATGCATGATAAGACTAGCTGCCACTGTATTTCTAGCAGACTTCTTCTCAACACTAGTCTTCTGAGCAGGGTGTAAAAGAAGAAAAGGCACCAGCCTGCTATCAGAATCAGGTACTTCTTGCTGATTACCTCAACAAGAACTATAGGGGTAAGTAAGTACATAACTACTTATAAATAAAGGGATTACAAATAAGCAGAACTGTCCTGTAATTCTTGTTGCTTTGCTGCTTATTTAAATGGAGCTCAGTCTTAAAAGTGGGTATGGAAATGAGCCTTTAAGATACAGTAGGGGAACAAAAATGTGGTTGCAAAATGAAGTTACAAGATGCTTTTGTCATTTCACAGTGCCTCATCCCACATTACACTAATTAAAAAAAATAAAACTGCAGATTTAGTTTATGGATAACAGGGGCAGCTTGTCTGTTTAACCCAGCTCTTTCAGATACATGACTCATATGGAGCAGATGTAGAACACCATTACTTCACTGCTATATTTTACAGGGGACAAAAACACTTTCTAAACCACACCAATTTTCAAATCTTTAACAAGCCTTAGGAGTTTACTCTTGTAACCACTATACTGTTAAAGCTCCACTGAGAGAGACAGGCTTTAATCTTCAAAGGTAAGTCTATAACCAACTCATTGCCATTTAATTGTTAATCCCATCACTACTGCTCTATATTGTACTGAACAGAAGCAATTTTTCAAGTCCCAATGACTGAGTTGACAGGCTTAGTACAGAGCCACTTGTAATGTAGTAAGTAGCAAATAAGTTGCACAGACAGTAAATCTTTATCCTAATCAATGTAGATTTTACAGTGCTAAATTCAGACTATTTTAACTCTTTTCATACTACTGTTTGAAACTTTTAAAGTATTCATTGCACCACAGTAATTATTTAATTTCTTATAGGGTGAGGATACTTCTGCTGAAGAGAGCAGCCGTGAACCATCCCCTACCATACACCATTCTATCTCTTCACTCATGGATTCCAACCCCAGTGTAAAGGCAGCTGATGTGGTGGAGGAGATGCTAGAGCTGACCTCTCAGAATCTTACCCGAATGGAAGTGAATGAACATTATAAAGTGATCAAGGAGCTCGGAAGAGGGAAGTACGGTCAAGTGTTGCTTGTGCTGCACCGAGCCAGAGGTAAACGAACATCACAGAGAGTCCAATTCATTGCACAGAGAAGGGTATTTTATAGGTAGCAGGTAATTTTTTCCTGGCTAACAACAACTAAAACAGAATGAATGCTACCTGTTGTTGCTGTTGCAAAGGTGGTATGAGCCAATCATGTGAACGCAACACTGTGAACAGGGAAACCTAGTCTAAATCCTACAGTCATCATTAGAAAGTGACCAGATCCCCCCCCACACACACCTCCATCCATTGCTTCTTGAAAATCTGAGTAGTAGCAGGCAGTCCTACTGAAAACAAGAGTTTAAATCTCTGTTTACAAATGTAAACACTGTATTTCTTAAAGAAAATATAAGGAAATAAATAAGATAAAAAAAAACGTGATATACAATATTTCATTTGGTTACTCTATTAAATTTGGAAACTGCTTTTCCAGTATTATAGCCTGACTAGGATTCCTTTGCACATTAGCAGAGTGTACCATTGTTGCAGATTTTAGCAGCATGCCCCAGAGATTTGATACAGCTGGTGATCTGTTCCCATAAAGTGTACTATAATGAGCTGGAGAAATCACATCATATGGAAAACATTTTTTTTTTATTTTGTCTCTGTGTCTCTGATGCAACCTAAAAGAAACTCTCCTGAGTCTTATGTTGCCTTCTTAAACTAAAACAAAAGAAGATTTTGTGTTTGATTGTAATGCAGTGTAATTCTAAATTATGCAATTAATTTAGTTAGAATTTCAGGAAATGCCCCACCATATACACACAAAAACACATGTCATTTTGCAAATTTGAGATCCATTCAGTAAGGGATGGTGTAGGACCCTTGACAGGTAATCTACCCCCTGGCAACCTTACTACTGTTAGTAAGAGCAGTAGCTTCCTTTTCTAAAATGTGTTATCAAAAAATGAACATCAATGAAATGGCCTTTTATTTTGTTGCGGTGTGTGCCAGCTTGCATTAATGGTTTCCCTTTCTGATATTCAAGAAAAAATCCATAGTTCCCATACGTACAAAAAATATTGAATGTCAGAAATTGCACTTTGGGCATTTTATTAATTAAAAATGATTAATTTTTATAGGACACAATTTCTGGGTTTCATAATTTGAAATGCAAATAAAAAATATTTCTGTCTTTCTGATGAATTTTGTGAGCACCACATAAACTCACACAACCCTGGTTGTGACACTTGTGACATTTTTCAGAATGAGCCTGTAATATTTCCCTAAAATCCACCATGCTGGGTCTTCTTTCTTTCTTTTTTCTTTTTAAACTGAGCTATACATACTATTACATGCTAAAGCAGTCTGGCAGCTCACTCATTTATCATCATTGTTTTCTGAGCACTCATGAATTAGCTGGAACAAAGTAAAATATATTTACATGAGAAAAGTGATTTCAGTAATTAGCATTAGCTCAGGCTTTATGCTGCACAGCAATGCCATTTCACTTGGCAATCTTTCACTTTGCCATATGACAAGAAGTGTCAATAGCAGCATTAAACCCTAATGAAATCTTTAGTATTGCTAATATTATAACTTATGAACAAACTATCAGTCAGATTAATAAGACTAAATTGAATCAAATGTTATTCCATTTAGTATCTATCAGTACATATGGCTGTCTGTCTGTCTGTCTGCCTGTCTGCCTGTCTGTCTGTCTACTGTGTCTATCTGTCACTAAAATAGTTTTTCTTGCACTGGTTACATCAGGAAGTGAAACCATTTTCCAGCAGCCTAACCAATGCTACCATCAGTAAAGACTAGAATAATTTTTATAAAGTCAGACACTAAATATAACAATATAAATTATATAAGGAATAAAGAAGATAGATAGATAGATAGATAGATAGATAGATAGATAGATAGATAGATAGATAGACAGACAGACAGATGGTTGCACAGATGGATGGATGGACAGACAGACAGATAAAACCTTTATTTTTTCAGGAAATAACTTTAGGACTGGAACTCCTATTTTCAAAGTTCTTATGTTAAGATGATGATTACAAAGTTTTAGAGCACTATCAAAGTTGATATACAGTACAAATAACTCATTGTTGCAATTACATACGGACCTACCAATTAACAATTTATAAAAGACAAAGAATAACTAAGGCAGAGAAACTGAAGAACATCAGCAACTATAGTAGTAACATGTGTAGGTTTCAATCATTTCAAGATTCAAAGCCATTTTAAAATATATTAATTTGTCAATGTTTCTTAGTTCTGGAGACAATTCCTTCCACATTTTTTTAGATGAAAAATTTGACTGCAATTTACTAAATTAGTTTAGAACAAGTGGGACAGCCAGAACCCTCTTGTTTTACTTCCATAATGAGGCTGTGATTAGATAGAGGGGTTCTGTCGATATCTATATATCCTGTGTACAAAACATGAGTGGTTTGTATTTGTCACTGACACCTGAGATGCCATTACAGTCCATTTATGTACACACTTCTTTGGTGTATTTTATTTGTTATATTTTGTTCCAGTGCCATCTGCGTATACCTGCTCTAGTGCTGTTGGCTGTCTGTGACATTTTGCTTTTACTTTTGGTGTACCAGGCTGCAATGATATACATTAATAACTTGCCACTGATAGTCTTATTATACTTGATAGAAAAATACAATAATAAGAAATGGCAGATGAACTTACCAGCATTAAGTTTTGCAAGACTCTTAGAAGCAGTTTGATAGGAAATTGTAGAAATTAAGAAAATGAGAATTTCAAAACAGTCAGGCAATACACAAAAAAGATACTGCAAATAAACTCTTAATGAGTAATTATAAAGACTGTGATCCCTTGTTGAGAAAGTGTATCACAAAATACATTTTAGCAACATATTTTGTTATTATTTACACATTTTTTTTCTTTGTTTGAATTTACTTTAGTGCTCAGGAGATGCCAGATTGACAGCACTGGAAACTGAAGCTTTTGCTTATCAACATGACAGATACAGCACAGACAATCGCAATCACAGTGCTGAGTCTGACAGCTGTTACCCACAAGGGTACTAAGCCAGGAGAGACAAATTGCCATTCAGTGCAGGAGATGAAACTCACTTTTGTGCTGAACCAGTGGGAGCACGTTGGCACTCAGTACAGAAAGGACATGAGCAAACAGCAGGGAGCCAGCTGAGGGGGATCGGCTCATACTGCTACAGTATTAGAGTTGTGAATCACTTAATAGACTTCTTATCTGCTAGAAGGCAGTAGAGTGGCTAGATTATCAGGAGTGAAAGTGGAAACCAAAACAAACTAGTGGTTATGTGGGAGAGGTCATGGATGATCATGTGACCTTCCACAGCCAATTGGGGAAAGCAAGAAGTAGGAAGTACTGCATAAAACCAGGCATACCCAGTGTGTCCCAGCGTGCTAGTGTCCCAACAAGTGTGTGGAACAGCAAAAGAGTGAAACAGGTGTAAGGCTGGCATCTTGGGCAGTGGGGCAGTGGTACGCATCCACAGAAGGAAGCAGGGAGACGGAGGACTCTGCTGGTAGACTAAAGTAAGGTTCCAGTTCACTCTGGATGTAACATTCACTGATGGGAAAGGAGGAGGGTCAAAGGCAGGCCAAAACTGGAAACAGGAAAAATGCCCTATCTAGAGCAAGGGTATAAAAAAATTTAAACCAGAGTGAACAGAAATAGCAACAAACAAAAGAGGGGAAAGCTAGAAACACCCTATCAGGGGTAAACCTACAAAAGTATTACCATATAACACATGGAGATTAGAAGTTGGGGTGGAAGTCTTAAGATAGACCTTCCGGAGACTGCCTTGCTGCCTGATCTGTATGCACCTCTCTGGGTTCCAGGATTTTTTTTTTTTTTGGGGTGGGATTCAATATAATTTATTTTTCATCAACAACAAAACAAACAAAAAACATGCAACAAATCACCAACATTAATTCCCCCACATCAACCCACTCAAGGCAGAATGACTATTAACTAAATCAGCACATCACCAAGAAATATTCTGAGACCTAAATAAACAAAGGACCCACTGCAAAGAGAATGTAACATACCTAGGCACACTATTAGATTCATACCCAAGACACAAATTTACAAAATAAATTTTGGATTGCATAATGTCCCTTACCCCAACAGATTACAGAATTTCAATCTGATGTCTCTAGAAACATGTCATGTATAAGAGTGGATTTATTGTTTCTTTTTGATATTATTGATGATCCTTCTCTTATGTCAGAACTTGGCTTACAATTCAAGGATTGTATATACAACAAAAAGGGTCATCCATAACAAATATCTGGTAAATATTTCAAACATGTTAAAAGGAAGTATTTTTTCTCACTTAGAGTAGTCGGTCCCTGGAACAAATCACCAGAAGACATCATTAGCAAAACTAAATCTGAATTTAAGAGTTATTAGAACAAATGCACTTTATCAGGGGCTAACTCGCAATATTACTATTTAACATAGATTCTTCAGAGCATTTTTGGGCATGACCTGCCTCCTAGCTCTGTGATCTCCTTTAGTATGACCCTTTAGTAAGACAGATCAGTACTGCTCTGAGAAAAACTGAAGTGCATGCAAGGTATGCAACTTGCTCCATTTTTGTTCTATAAAGCAGTCCTATTGTGTATACTTGCAATCATCTTTTCTATATTTTGTATATTGTCATGTGATAACTATGTCTTGACGTGGAACCTTTGTAAAAGAGCCCTGGGCTGAAAGGTAATTGTAATCCTAGAATTGAAATAAATAAATAAATAAAATGTAGATTTAATAGGAGTCCTGTAACCATTCCTGATATGTAATCAAGGCTTGGTCAAGTGAATGGCGAAGTATTACCCTCTTTATCAACAGAGAAATAAAAGCTATATGATATCTCCTTTCCTGCACTGTGATCCCACTGTAATCCCCTACAAATACACACTTTGGGAATAGAATTCTCATCTTGACCTATGAGGGGACCCACCCTGGATTTAATTTGATCCGATGGGGTGCTACCTTAGGGCAATCCTAGAAAATGTGGAGCAAGGTTCCATCAGCTTGCCCACATCTTGTACCAAGGGGACAGTTCAACCTCCCCATCTTAACTAATATAGGGGGGTGTAAAATAGTTGTCATGCAGAATATGAAACCAAATAAGACAGAGCTTATCATTAGAAGTATATCTAAAAAGATCTTCTCAGATTTTATTCCAATTAAAGGTATGTTATGGGAAGGCCGAGGTCCAATAAGTTGAATTTCTGGTAACACCAGGAAATAGTTTGGGAAGAGAAAGGAGAAAAGGTGTGAAACTACATGCAGCTGTAACGCCAAATCAGTTGCTGATTGTAAGAACTCACATGGTTAATATCCCAGGGTGTGGGACCAAACCAATTGAGCAACACGTGATGAAGTTGAAACACTTTTAATATATATGTGTTGTTTAAATTATACAAAACAAGGACATCCTGACTAGATTTGAGAAGAACATCTTGGAACAAGTCACATACCTTTATTTCACCCAGTGGGGGCAGCCAGGAATCCATCAGCATATTACCTCTACTTTAAAATTAGGGTTACAAAACATAGGCTGAATTACATCTCTTTTTTATTTTCTATTTTAACCCCCACCACAACCCAGCACTGTCACTCAATTATCTACCTGGTGCCGCCTCTTCCCTTTGGGACTCCCTCCATTGGGCCCTGGCTTTATTCCCCTAGGCAGGGACACAGTGGGGGTGGGCATCCCAAATCCCCTCCCCAGAGGAATCAAGTCTTCATCAGGAAGCTCCATTGGTACTACAGCCACTGGTAGGTGAGGACACCCGATTGACTCCTCACATCAGTGTCATGCCAGGAGAGGCATTTTTTCATTTATGCCCTCCCAGATCATGATGTGCCACGATGCCAAGGCATATGCCAACATCCTTCATGCTCTCCCTCTGTTGTTTGGGGCATTGGGGCTGTGACACCTCTGGCCATCACCAGAGGTCAGGCCACCCTTGAGCCAGTGTGCCTCTCTCCCCCTCCGGAGGAGTTGTGCAGACTGTCGGATGCCCAGACATCCTCCCCCAAGTCAGCCCTCTGGCTCCTAGGTCCTCTCCTGAACCTGGGCCACCAAAGTCACTAGCTGAAATCCAACAGTTGTGTGATATATATGTTTGACAGGATTATGATGCAAAATCTTACATAGCTGAGCATGGACTCACAGGGAGATACCTATAACAGAGTCTTGAAGGCCCACAGGGAAAGATTTGGGAGAAATATAAAACATAGTTAAAAGAGATAATCCAGTTGCCTTAATCTGGTTTCTTTCTAGTTCCAACCGGATAGGAATGTAAGGAGGTGCATCTTTCTACGAAGTCTGGATTGGTCATCTGAGATATTTAGTGATGTAGCTGGCCAGATAGTAGACTAGGAAACTTGGAAGCCAGAGTCCACTCAACACTTTAGGAGCTAACAACCAGTTGTACACCCTTCTTGGAGGTTTTCCCAGCCAGATTAAGTCAGAGATCATCTTTGGATCCATTTAAACCAAGATAAGGGGAGCAAAAGATTAAGCATATAAAGAGGGTAAAATACTCGAGGGAGCACATTTATTTTAATAATATTTATTTTGCCCCATAGGGTCAGCAGCAAGGATGACCGTCTCTTTAAATCTTGTTGTATAATGATTAACAAGTCATCCAGATGGAGCTTCTTGAGCTGTAATACACTCCTTGAAAGAGTGATTCTAAGATATTTAAGCTGTGTTGGAGCCCAAGAGAGATCCAATGCTAGGATACTGGATTTAAATACAGTGGAGGTTAAGGGCATCGCAGCAGTTTTATCAGGATTAAGTTTGTAGTTAGAGATGCACCAAATTCCCTGATGATTGATAGAGCTACTGGGATGGACTCATTGGGGTTGGTCACATATAACAGGATATTATCTGCATACACAGATAAGCGCAAATCCAATGCCCCAACTTGTACCCCCATGAGGTGGGGTGTGTTCTTGCATTTTTGTCACAATGGCTCTTAATATAAATTAAACAAAATAGGGGACAGGGGGCATCCTTGCTGAGTTTCGGAACATAAAGGGAAAACTGAGGAAGACAACATTACAATACATTAGGAGTAGAGAACATTAATCCATCTGAGGAATGTAGATGGCAACCCCAAATTTCCTACTGTGACGAACAAAAAGGCACAATCCACTCTGCCAAATGCTTTCTCTGCATCCAGGGAGACCAAAGCAATGGAGGCCTTGGAATCCCAGGACACAGAGACGATGCAGTACAGTTTATGGAGATAATCAGCTGATGAGTGAGTAGACAAAAAACTAACTTGTTCTTGGCTTATTAGCCCTGCTCAAACTGCATTGATCCTAGATGCCAAGACTTTGGCTAAATTTTAATATCATAGTTCATAATGGAGATAGTTCAGTAACTAGCAATGCTATCGGGGGGCTTGTCTGGTTTTAGCAATATGATAATCATGGCTTTGAGTAGGGTTCTAGCCAAGACACCACAATCACAAAGGGATAAAAAGAAGTGGTCTAACAAGGCAGCCAATTCTTTTGCGATAACCTTATAAAAACTGGGCATAAAGCCATCCGGCCCAGAAGCCTTATCACTAGTTAGGGCCTTAATGGCATATAACATTTCTTGCTGAGTAAGGGGCTGAGCTAGACATGTCTGCTGCACTTCAGTTAATTTGGGAAGAGAAGTATTGCCCAAATAAGCTTGGAGATCCTGAGCCGAAGGTGGGTCGGGCGAAGGACCATAAAGGGACCTGTAATAAGCCTCAAACTCATGCATAATGTCCTGGGGTGATGTTTTAATGGAGTTATCTGATGTAGATATAATTGAAAGAGTGATATGAGAGGCTTCTTACTTCCAGAGGCATAAAGCCTGGATGCTCCCAGCTTTCTCTTCCTGATCTATGTAAGTAGAATGCATCTTGAAGATAGAGTACTCAGTCTTCTTGCACAGGTATTCCACATACTTATCGCGGAGAGATATTAGCTCTTTATGACACTCCTCCAAAGACTTAGAATTCATTCACTTCTCCATCTTCCTGATGTGATTCAATATGGCAGAGGCCTCATTCACCCTGCATTGCTTCCTTTTAGTCACAAGGCAAATAAATTCACCTCTAAGAAAACATTTAAATGCACTCCACTCCACGTCCCCCTTCAAAGTGGAGCACATATTTTGAGAGACAAAAACTTCCATCTGTTCCTTAATTCTGGTGACAATATATCCTTCTTTTAGGAGCTGTTTATTTATTTTCCAAATTGTGGCCCATTGTATATTAGTGGCTAAACTGTGCTTTAAACAAACTAAAAAGTGGTCCGAGAGGGCCCTCAGAGTTATCTCACAGCCCAGCACTCCATCCATGACATTATGGCTGATTAAGAAATAATCTATATCTGAAGAAGAACCGTGAGCCACGGAACAAAATGGATACTGCCTAGTCAATGGATATAAGATATGCCAGGGATCACAGAGCCCTAAAGAATCCATCATGTCATGGATGGAGCATTGGGTGGGAGACAATCCAGCTTGCATTTTATAGGTCCTATCCAAGTCCTGCGTAAAGGAAATGTTCCACTTCCCCCTATTATAAAAGGGAGGGCAAGAAAAGGGACTAAGAGGGTGGTCAGATCAATAAAAAATGAAGATGTATCTGCATTAGGCCAATAAACATTATCCAAACTTATATCGGTGTGATCTAACATACCTTTAAAAACAATATGCCTACCCTGCAGGTCCTCGAGACTCTGTGTACTTTGAATCTTGACTGCTTTATTGATTAATATAGCTGTACCTTTATTATTAGTTCTGTTACCAGCAGCAAAAACGTGTCCTACTGACTGCTTTTGAAAGAGATAATCCTCTGAAGTCAGCAGATGGGTTTCCTGCAAGAATACAAACATATGAACATATGAAAATGCCAGCAGAAACAGGCCTCACGGTCTATTGAATCTGCCTGGTTGTGCAGCTAGCCCCTCAATTTACAGCTTCCCCACCCTCCTGACCCCTCTTCATCATTACCCCCTGTCACTCTGTCCCATCCCCTCTTAAAACCAGCCACTGTTCTACTGGATACCACCTCTTCGGGCAGAACATTCCACTTGTCTACCACCCATTCTGTGAAAAAATATCTCCTGAGTGCCCTCCTGAATCTTCCCCCCTCCAGTCTCAGCTGGTGCAATCTCATATTCCTACCTCTTCTAATCTGGAAAATCCCTTCTGTATTAATCTTATTTATCCCCTTTAAGTATTTAAAGGTTTTGATCATATCCCCCCATCTCTCCCTCTCCTCCAGGAAGTATATGTTCAGCTCACCCAGCCTATCCTCTTAGGACTTCTCTCCAATCCCTCGATCATCTTTGTTGGCCTATGCTGCACCCCCTTCAGCAATCTGACATCCTTCTTCAGAAATGAGTGCCAGTACTGCTTGCAGTATTTCAGGTGCGGCCTGACCAGTGACCTGTACAGGGGAAGGATCATCACCCTTATTTTTCTGGAGGAGCTTCCCCTTGCTGTACCCCCCAACATCTTGTTGGCTTTTGCTGCTACCTTCCTGCACTGAACTGAGTTGTTCATCCTCCCCGTTATAAGCACCCCTAGCTCCCTTTCCTCTTCAGTACTTTCCAACTGTACCCCTCCCAGCTGATAGCTACTACCCTGGTTACTAGCCCCAAAGTGCGGTATCTTGCACTTCTTGGCATTGAACCCCAACTGGCATGTTTCCGACCACTCCTGTAGTTTGGTCAGGTCTTCCTGCAGCCCTATCTAACCCTCAACATTCATCTACCACAGCTCCATCTTCGTATCATCTGCAAACAGACTAATTCTACTCCTGATCCCTAGTGAGATCTCAGTTATGAATATCCCAAACAGCACCGATCCCAGTACCGATCCCTGTGGTACCCTGCTCATCACTGCCATCAGGGATGAGAGTCCCCCCCCCAACTACCACCCTTTGCTGCCTTCCATTCAGCCAGTTGTTGATCCATTTGACCATCTTTGTTCCCACCCCTGTATACTTCAGCTTCCCGCCTAGCCTCCCATGCGGCACATAATCAAATGCCTTGCTGAAGTCTAAATACCGGACATCCACTACATGGCCCTTGCCAAGTTCCCTGGTCACCCAGTCATAGTACTCAATTAGGTTTGACTGGCAGGATCTGCCCCGAACAAACACATGCTGTTGACAGTCCTGGAGTCCATTATCCTTCAAAAAGGTCAGCAACCTTTCTTTTAGGATCATCTCCATGAGCTTACACACAAGTGACTTGAGGTTCACTGGTCTGTAGTTGCCTGGTTCATTCTTAGGGCCACTTTTGAGAATGGACACCACATGGTCCTTCCTCTAGTCCTGTGGTATGCATCCTGTGTCAGGGAGGTATTGAACAGGTCAGCCAGTGGTCCTGCCAGGACCTCTGCTAGTTCCTTAAGTACCCTAGGGTGAATGCCATCTGGTCCCGGTACCTTGTCCACCCTTAGTACCCTTAATCCATCTAGAACACTGTCCTCTGTAATCCTGATATAAGCCACCCCTTCCCCCATGTCCCACTCCATCCCCCCTTGTGGTATCTGCCACCCTTTCTACTCAATTAACACAGAACAGAAATATCAATGTATTTATTTTATTTCGTTTTTGTTTACCTGGTAGGTGCACTAGCCATAAAGATGACTATTTTCAGGCACAACCTGGGAGGATACAGGGTTACATTACAGAGAATACAACAGGGTAACATTACAGAGAATACAACAGAAGGTAGCTACAGCAAGGTATATGCAGTGGTATTCTACAGCAGGTTATGTTAAATGTTAAATAAGACACAGGGTATTGAGAGCAGGTTACAGGACACATATTTACAGTTATAGCATTGGGATGAGGCATATTTGACAGTAGGGTAAAAACAGTATTGATGCAAAATACAAGGGATAACTTAGAGATACATGGTCACAAATTAAAAGAAAAGATAGACATACAGCAGCTGTGACCCTGGAGGAAAAACAATTTTCTACAGACAAGGGAAATATGGGAAACAAAACAAATAAGTGCCAAGGGGTTAGATGATAGGTATAGGAAAACTGAGGTTATTCATGTTTGGAGTAGGGTAAGTTTCAGAGATAGGAGCCAAGGCAAGTAGCGGGTGAGGCAGGGGAACAAGGCAAGAGAGGATACACCTCACTAGGGTAAGTAGGCAAAATGTGCTGATGCAAAGAGCAGGGGAACAGAACAGGTAAGTGCAAAAGGGGTTAGATGTAGAGGATAGGCAAACTGAGATAGGTTAGGTTAGGTGCATGTTGGCATTAGAGGTGCAGGCCTGTCGAGTAGGGGGTGCATCTGGGAAGATGCTTAAGAAATGGCATTTTGCAGGAGCAGGTTAAGAACTGCAGTTAGGGATGGGGACAGGGAGCTAAGGAGCATTGGTTAGATGAGATGAGGTAGTGATGGACAGCTTTTTTAAAGGTGTCATGAGTGGGTGCTAGGTGAACATCTATAGGGAAGAAGTTCCACAGCCAAGGAACGTAGTGGGCAAAAGCATTAGAACCTTTGGTGGGTAAATATTTTGGCACACTTAAGAAGAATTTATCAGTTGAGTGCAGACCATAGTTGGAGGTCTGTGGCACGAGCAGTACCATCAGTGATATAAAGGTTTGGGACCTCATAATACTATCTATAGTGGAGCCAAGGGAGTAGAGCCTGGTGGCATTAGGAGATAGCCAGTTAAGATCTGAGTAAAGGAGGCAGTGGTGTTTCCGCCTATGGGATGAGGCAGCGTAGCGACTTGTATTATTGTAGGCGATGTCTCATCTATGGAGATTTGTTTTAGGTATAGCGGCATATGAAGATACCCCATAGGTTAGGGTCAGTAGGAGTATGTCTTGGGCAATAACTAGTCTCACTGAGGGGGTTAAAACATAGCTAGTACGATATGCTACACCTAGCTTGGAGTTAACAGACTTACACATGTTTGAAATGTGAAGTTCAAAGTTTAAGGACTGATACAAAGTGACATCTAGGTACTTAAAAGAGGTAACTAAGCCAGTGAGCGAGCCGTTTAGGCAGGAGACCCTAAAGTTGTTTTGGTTTGATTTGAGTTTTGAGGCGGTGCCAGATAGCATTGCCTGGGTTTTGGTCTCATTAGGAACAAGTTTATGATCAGAGAGCCAGGACTGTATGCATTGGAAGTCAGCAGAAAGCCATAGATTGATGTCTGATACATTTTTCACACTGGTATAGAGGACAATGTCATCCGCAAAGAGTATGGAGGAGGAGGCAGAGAGGTTTGAGGTGATGTTATTAATGAAAATTGAAAAAAGAAGTGGTCCCAGGTTAGAGCCTTGGGGGTACACCAATATTCACAGTAGCTTTATCGGAGTAGGATGAGTTGAACTTAGCAACTTGAACCCTGTTTGACAGATAGCTGCTGAACCAGCTGACTACGTTAGATGCAAAGCCCATAGACTGTGGGTGGTGAGGAGAAGGGAGTGGTTCACCAGGTCAAAAGCATTCGTCTTGTCAATGAAGACCGCCCCTGTTAGAAGACTCGGGTCTATAGCAGTGAGAGTGTCTGTGGTGAATTCAAGCAGGGCAGTAGGGGTGCTGTAACCTTTGCAAAAGCCGTGCTGGTCGATTGTTAGAAGGTCATGTTTGAAGTGAAATTCTGTGGTTTGTGTGGCGACTAGTTTTTGTATGATTTTGCTGAGCACTGACAAGATGGCTAAAGGCCTATAGTTGAGCGGTTGTTGGGGTCACCCTTTTTTAGGATAGGGGTGATTCTCGCTGTCTTTCAAATGTCAGAAAAGCTACTGTGACATAGGGAAAGGGTGAACATTTGGTCAGAGGAGCAGCAATGAGAGGGGCAGCTACATTTAGAAGCCTGGGCTCAATACTGTCTGAGCCCAAGGCTGCACTGTCTGAGATCGAGCTAAGAAGTTGTGTAACCTCCTTTGAGGTAATGGTCCTAAAGTGAAAGGAAGGGGCAGCAGGAGCCCTGCTAGAAGAAGCTGGAGTCCTTTGTTGTGTGGTGGGGAAGGAGGAAATTTATTCAGTTAAGTTTGAGAATTGATTATTAAGGAAGTTAGCAATGGTCAGATGATTGTTGTAGTCAGTTCCATTAAGGATCATTTCTTGAGGGACAGATGACAGAGTGGACCCCAAGATGGCTTTTATGTGGGACCGGAACTTTTTGAGGTCATCCGAGGCATTGGTTAGAAGGTTTTTGCAGTAGGAGCTTTTCACAGACCTTATTGCTTTTTTGCAGGCATTCCTTAACATCCTATAGGTGTTATAGTTTGCTGGGTCCAGAGGACTTGAAACAGCTTCAGCTCCTGTCTTTCTCTTTTATTTTAACTAGCAGGTCCTTCTTGAGCCATCTAGTATGTTTACTGCCTCTGCCTGATACACTTCCTTCTCCACCCACCCTCCATCCTTCCTAATCCTCACAATTTGATCTTTGTTCTTCCTTCTCTCACTTATGTATCTGTGTCCTTTCCTCCATCCTTAATGCCCTGTGCCAGACTCAGCTCTCTTGAAGCCTTGGCCACTCTGACTAGCCTGGTAACTTCCCTGGACTTCTTTTTATACTCATCCTTGTCATCTTCCCCTCTTGATTTCTTGAGCCTCTGAAATGCTTTTCTCTTGGTTCACACCCCATCCATGACCTCTTGAGTCAACCAGCTGGACTTCTTTGCCTTTCACTTCTTATTCCATGTCCTAGTAGATGTCCCAGTAGCTTCCACCAGCCCTTTTTTTAATAATGTCCCATTTTTACTAGCATTAATGCTTGGTTGAATTCCAGCCAGATGCCTACCCAAAATTTCCCCCACCCTTTTAGTCCATCCCCTTAAATTCAGTCACCCTGGTTCCCACACTGCCTGTTTCCCTACTCATATTGTACATGAACCACACAGAGTGGTAGTCACTCCCATCAAGAGGGTCTGCCCCCAGATTCTTTACAGTCTCCCCATTTAATAGTACCAGGTCCAGAGTGTTCTCCAATCTAGTTGGTTAGTGGACCAACTGCATCAGGAAGCTGCCCTAAAATGCTTTTAATATGACCTGCTCCTTTGCACTTGTGGTGGCTGGGGCGCTCCACTCTACTTCAGGGAGACTGAAGTCCCCCACCACCACTGTGTTCCTCTTTCTACAGACCCTTCTAATTTTCTCACCTTATGCTTTATCCAGGTCATCCCTTTGAGCTAGTACTCTGTACACTACCCCATCTTCAGTGTCCTACCTTTCGAGCTTTGAAACTGCATCCATAGGGCCTCTGTCCTGTCTTCTTCCCTCTTCTCTGTTTATACACCTTATCCCCTCCCATACATAGATTGCCATGCTCCCCTTTTCCTTTATCTCTATCCTTTCTGAATATCCTATACACTGGGATCACCATATCCCAGTCCTGGTACTGGGTGGCCCTCATTTCTGTGATGGTCACAATGTCCACCCACCATACTGCCAAGAGGGCCTGCAACTCAGCTGACTTGTTACCTAGGCTTCTTGCCTTCAGTAAGACCACCCTCCACCATGTTTCCTTCCCTATACCTCCCTGCCTTCCCCCCACCTAATCCCCCCAAGTGCCACTACCCCAATTTCATCTCCTTTAGCTTGGGGGGGTAAGTTCATTTGGCTCCCCACCATGGTATCTCTGCCTATCAGCTGTCCACTCACCACCCCCCAATCTACTTTAAATCTACCTTTGCTGTTATGTACCCCATATCTTCTGCTTTAATACCCCCTTCCCATCCCCATTCAAGTGTAGCCTGTCCCCTGTATATAGATAATTATTTTCCCAAGTTCTGCCCCAGCAACCCACCAACCTATACCCCATGGATCGACACCATTCCCACAGCCATGTGTTGAACTCTTCAATCCTCCCTTTCCTTACCGTACTTGCACAGGGCACTGGGAGCACCTCTGAATATGCCATCAATTTCCCCAACTCCTCACACAGCCTTCCCAGTTCCTCGAACCTCTCCCTTACTACTTCCACCTTCTCAACCCGCCAGGTCATTTGTACCTACATGCACCACAAGATGAGATTTCTTCCTATCCCTCTTTCCACATTTAAGAATTGACTGCCCCGCCCTGCCTGCCATTAACCAAGGTATGGACTTCACCCATATGTGACTATGCCTTTCCCCCTTTCTGCCACATCTGATCCCTTTTAGTATGGAATCCCCCAGCACCAGTGCACCCCTCCTTCATTCCTTATCTCCACCCCCACCCTATTACCTAGGTACCTATACCTCGAGTCCACCACAGTTGTAGCTCCACCCTTCCTCCCTGCGGCAATCTCCTCCTCCACACCTGGCCTGTCCCCCCCCACTGTTCTCTTACTATCATCCACATCCTTCCCTTCCACCATTGCCCTCCATCCTCTGCTATGCCCTTGTTGTCCTTTCTTTTTTTTTTATAATTCAATATACTTTATTGATTTTTGTGCAGCAAACATTACAGGGTATTTAAGAACATGACAGGAGGCTGCTAAGTTCAATCAATAAAACAAGACAAAACACAATAAACAAAAAGAAAATGCAGGAAGCCCCCTCCCATTCCCTCCCCCCCCAAAGTATGTGCATCAATCAATGAAAAATGAGAAAGGTGAGTTATGTGGGTCTAGTTCAAGGCAGGACTGATGGTTTATGGCTGCCAGAGAGAAAGCAAGGTCAGAAATGGCTCCCAAGTGGACTGGAAGAAGTGAAGTCTATGTTGCATGCTTGCTATACGCTTCTCCAGTTGGATGGCTAACAGAGTATCACAATACCATTCTAGTACTGAAGGAAGGGAGTCTTCTTTCCAGTGCCTTAACATTACTAACTTTGCCATGGCTGACACCAGAGCAAGGTGAGCTTTCCTTATCTTGGGAGTCCCAGAGGGGTACATCATTAAAGGCAGCATTCTGGGGGTGAGTAGAAGCACCAGACCCAGGAGAGGATCTAGGGCTTGCTTTATGGAGTTCCAGAAGACTTGACATTTCAGTCAACTCCAGAGCAGATGGCATAAGGACCCAGAAGCATCTCCACAGCATGTACATAGGTGACATACAAGTTTACCTGTCTTGTGTAGTCTTAAGGGAACATAATACGGGTTATGCATAATGTTAAACTGAATCAAGCAGAGTCTGTCTTGTTTAATATATTTATAGGTAGCACCCCAGGCTTTCTTCCAGAAGATAACCTCCGCTGGAAGAGATAGTTTCTGGGCCCAGTTATAGCAAATTCCAGAGGGGAGAGACAGGTCTAGGGCTTGCAGGTGTTTATAAACTCGGGATACAGCATGTGGCTGGTTTGCCACCTGAAGCAAAGAGGGTAAGTCCTCCAACGGCGAGGATGCCCAAGGCTTAGGTCCCAGAAAAGAGAGTATAGCATTTTTTATCTGCAGGAATTTAAATATATCTTACTGGAGTTGAAGAGTGGGGAAATAAACCAGATCTTTCTCTTGGAAAAAGGTAACAAGGGTACAATCCCTCAACTGGGGTAAAAAGGAGACTGGAACAGCACAACGACCAATCTGGAAATAGTGATTACTTAATATGGGTTTAATAAGTGATCTGTGCCAATTCAGCAATAAATGGGTTTGTATTTGATGCAGGGCTCAAAATGACTAGCCAATTGCAGAATTCTTCAGGGACTGTGGAAGTTGAGAGAGAAACAGGTACATCAGGGCAGGTAGAGAGCAATGTGACCTACTTGCCAGGGCCCTCTCAATTTCTAGCTAGACGGGGGGTATAAATATTTGTATTCTGTAGGATCAGATCATTCATCCAAAGTGCTACCTTGCTGATGTGCTGGGCCCCATAATAAATGAAGAAAGAGGGTAGGGTTAGGCCGCCCTGCAATTTAGGGGCCACCAGCTTGCCATACACCCTTCGTACCATATTGTTCCTCCACAGAAATGCATTGAGCAAATTTTGGAGTCGAGTAAACCAAATCTTAGAAAAAAATACAACATTCCCAGTGGGTAAAGTAGGCAAGATAGCACATTCATTTTGAGGATGCTGATTTGGCCCCAGAATGAGAGCAGGTTTGTCCCCCATCTGTCCAGATCCGCTTTCAAGGTTTGCTGCAATTTGGTAAAATTCTCCTTATCCATAGTGGAAATATCCTGAGAGATTTTAATACCTAAATAAGTTAAAATCTTAGGCTTCCAAGATAAACCCAGGTTATTAAAATCTGCCTTAGCAAGCTGGTTATTGAGAGGGAAAATCTTTCTCTTGGAGAGGTTTAACTTGTAGGAGAAGACTTTGGAAAATTGATCCAGCTCCTCTAACAAGATGGGGATGGTGAGGTTGGGTTCCTCTACTTGTAAAAGTAGATTGTCCATGTAAGCTGAGAGAGTATAATGCTTCCCTTTGATTTGAATGCCTTTCAGAGTGGGGGAATAGACTAGTCTACATATTAAGGGTGCAAGATAAAAAGTGAAAAGGAAGGGAGAGAGCAGGCAACCTAGCCAAATTTAAGGGGGAAAGGGTAGGATAAACAACCCTTACACCATACCAGAGATGTGGGGAATAAGTACAAGAGTATAACCCATTTAATAAAATTGACCGGTACACCAAACTGATGAAGGGAGGCGAATAGGAACTCCCAGGAGACTCGATCGAATGCTTACTCAGCATTGAGGGATACCAGAGCCACCGGTGGCCCAGATTCCCGCTGCCAAGAGCAGATGTAATAACTTCCTCATTTGGTCTCCTGAGGCCCTCCCTGACATAAAACTCACCTTCTCCTGTTCAATAACTTCTCCCATAACTGGGCCAAATGATTGACCAGAATTTTGGCTAAGATTTTCACATCTGTATTCAGTAGGGAGATCAGTCGATAGTTCCTGGGGTGTAGCGGGTCTTTGCTGGGTTTAGGGATGAGGGTTATCAGGGCTTCCAAGAAGGTACGGTCTTCCACACCATCCTCAAACCAGGATTTGAAGACCTCCACCAAGAGTGAGGCTAGTTGGCGGAGACAGGCTTTGTATAGCTTATTAGGGAGACCATCTGGTCTGGGGGCTTTATCTAAGGGTAGTTGTTTGATGGCATGTTCTACCTCACTGGGTGAAATCAGTGAACCGAGGTGTACAATGGAATGAGGGGACAAGGCTGGGAGAACAGTGAAATCTTGTCATTCTTTCTATCTGCCCTGCTCCTCTCCCCTGCATCCCTGCTCCCCTTGACCATCCCTCCAGCCGTGCCCCTCCTCCTTCACCCCAGCCACCATCCTCTGACTGACTACCATCTATTATGCATTCAACCCCTTTCCCTGTCCTGCCCCCTCCTGGAGATCCTTCACCCCCTCCTCCTCTCCCAATGTTGCCAGCACTGCAAACATATCACCTGCCCCCTCTGCAATACTGTGCATTGGCTCCTTCCTCCTGACCAGAGCCTTCCCTTCAGTGCAAGGTCTTCTGTTGGTTTTGCCCCGTACCCCCTCCTCATCCCCTCCCTTGATCCAATGTTCCTCCCCTGTGGTGTCATCATGTTACTCCCCATTCCCTCCCTTGATCCTGTGTTCCTCCCCTGCGTTGTCCTCATGTTACTCCCTGAGGTAAGCCCTACTGCCCCAGCTTCCTCCCCCATCCTCCATTCTCTCCAACTCTCTACCAAGCCACAGTACCTCCTCATCGAGTCTTTTCAGTGTGTGACAGATTGGACACCCCCCAGCCTCCACAATATGTTCATCCAAACTGCCTCCCCACATCCATTACAGCCCACTATCCTACCCATGATACCAGTACTGCTCCAAATGACAGTTCTAGCTATAAGTTTCTAACCAGACCAGTCCCTGCTTAGTAATACAATACCAACTCCACTTGTAGAGATGCATAAAATACTACTAACTATGATACTGTATGATCCATACGTTTCCCACCAAAATACAGCTTAAGAGGCTACAACCAAGTACAAAACAGTACAGTCGAACCTCAAAGATCAGCCACATCTTTCTGAAGTTGTTGACAATGAGTTGCAGCATGACAGCAACTCCCACCCTGAACTGTCCCCAACTTTCAGCACCAAGGAGGTCACCCTCCGAGTTAAGGAGGTGAACAAATATGCCAAGGACCTTTTCGGCTCAGAAAGGCTGGCATTCAAGAAACCTGAAGAACTGTGGGGGCAGATTAAAAAAGTCATGGATGCAAAGGTGGAAGGCATGCCATGCATGATTAAACAATTGAAACATAAATGGAATGACCTCCAGTGCCGAGATCCTGAAGTTTTGGAGATATTGGGTGGAGCAGTCACCATGCGGGAGGGAGGTCCTAAGAAGAGGAAGAGACAGGTGGGTTGTGGCACCAGTGAGTAATAGTATTCAAATATCAGTCATTCTTATTCATAATAGTGAGTTAGAGTTATAGGTTGCAGATAGAGTCTGATCATTTCAATGTTACTAATGATTAACGGGTGCTAAAAGAACACTTGTGGATGTTGCCTCTAATGAGTGCATACAACAACAAGAAGAACCTCCACAGTCTAGTGGCAGCACAACTGGTGAGGCCAGAATTGCGACTGTGTCTGGTAAGTTCATCTTCTTTTTAATAAGCAATCATACAAATATGTAAGCAATAAACCACAACAATGCATTGATTGTTCTACAGTTGAATTAAAATTAATCCATAGTTGTGTGGGTGATTGGGGCATGAGGCTGCAGGCCAAGTGCCTCCAACCACCTCGACTACCATGGATGAATTCAACAGTAGAACAATGCATTGTCATGATTTAGTGTTTTGGCAATGTAGTTGCAAGCGCATGTTGTGTACTTTAATTTCCTGGTGCCAAATTAAATATTGCGTCTGTATTGTGCCTGTTTTTAATAAGCTCCACAATTGAAGAACTGCATCAAAATCCCCACGATGGGAGACTATATGAATTAAATATGTACACTCTGTAACCAAATAGAGAGGGTGAATATGTTAGAGACCTCTAAATAACTCATTGTGGTAAATAGCACATGATGCAAATATTCTTAAGAAGCAAAGGTGCTCAGGAACAAGGGGACATATAAGAAGCTGGAGGGAGGTAGATTCAGGAGTGATCTGTTAAAGTACTTCTTCACAGAAAGACAGGTGTATTCCTGGAATAGCCTTCCAGTGGACGAGGTGGGGGCAGAGACAGTGGTGTAGTTCAATAATGCATAGCAAAAACACAAGGGAATCATACTGGTTTCCTTCTCCTTTTCCCTTTGGCCACTAACACATTGGTTAGTTACCTTCACTATGGCTCTATTTAGTTTCCCCCACTGTTACTCCACTCCCTCTATTACCTCTCCCTTCTCCAGGTCTGCTCTTAAACATCTACCCATTTCACTGAAACCTGCCCTCCTGAAATTTAACAGTTTTGCCCTTGTGTGGCTTAATTGAGTCAGTAGTGCTGAATAATGTGTATTTAAATTCCACTGCAGCACATTATGTAGTCTATATTGTATATATACACACACACACATATATATATATATATATATATATATATATATATATATATATTTTAGAGGCAAAAACTCCATTTAATGCATTAGTTAGGGTTGTTCACAGTGACAAAGTAAGGGAAATTTGGTGTTAGGGTTGAAAACTCTTGGACCCCACTACCCTTAAGCGGCATTGGGGTGGGCATTGGAGGTCATCAGCCCTAAATCTCACCCCATCACATGTGTAAAACAGCAGAAGTATAGGAGAATAGGGTGAGAGTTAGAACTGATGACCCCAATGCACACCCCAATGCCGGTTGGCAGTGACATTGCGGTAGGGCTGGAGGAATGGTCTGCCTGTTTGTAGATGACACCAAGATCTGAAACAGGGTAGATAGTCCAGACTGGGTGGAGAGAATGAGGAGGGATCTGGGAAAGCTTGAAAAAAGGTCAGAGGAGTGGCAGCTGAAGTTCAGTTCAAAGAAGTGCAAAATAATGCACCTGGGATGAGGGAACCCTGGGGAGAGCTATAGAATGGCAGGGGGGGGAGTTGCTGACGACCACCAAGGAGGAAAGGAACCTGGGGGGTTATCATTTCAGATGACCTAAAGGTGTCTAAATAAAGTACAAAGGCTGTAGGGAGGGCCAGTGGCATGTTGGGAGGCATAGGCAGAGGTGTTACTAGCAGGAGGCAGGAGGTGGTAATGCCACTGTATAAAACACTGGAGAGGCCTCATTTAAAGTACTGTGTACAATTCTGGAGGCCACACCTTTGTAAGGACATTGACAGGGTGGAGGCGGTCCAGAGAAGGGTGACTAAGATGGTACATGGTTTGCACCAGAATACATATGAGGAGAGATTAAAGGACCTCAATATGTACTCACTGGAGGAGATGAGGGAGCTGAGGGACATGAATGATAGAAACATTCAAATACCTTAAGGGCATAAACATTGTTTAACAAGGTGCAGGGGGAAGACATCTTCCAGCATAGGAGGAGTACAAGAACAAGGGGGCATCGTATGAAACTGGAAAGTGGTAGGTTAAGTGGACATGTGAGGAAGTTTTTCTTCACAGAGAGGGTGGTGGACACATGGAATAGTCTCACTACCACAGGAGGTGATGGGAGTGAGCACAGTGGATGTATTTACACATGCCTAGGACAGGCATAAGGGAACTTTAGAGGTGGGAAGGAGGGATGAGAAGTCAGTGGCAAGGTAGGGTCAGAGGCAGAAAACTAGCATAGGGGCCAGGCTTATGGGCAGCCTAGATGGGCCTGGCAGTCCTTATCTGCTGAAAATTTTCTATGTTTATTTATTTATATATATATATATATATATATATATATATATATATATATTCTATGCAAAAACTTCATTAATGCATCAGTTAGGGTTCTTCTACAGTGAAAAAATGAGGAAATTAGGTATTAGGGTTGAAAGCCCCTTGGACCCCCCAGCCCACCCCAAACAGCATCGGGGTGCACATTGGGGTCATCAGCCCTAACTCTTACCCCATCACATGTGTAAAGAAGCAGAGGTATAGGAGAATGGGGTGAGAGTTAGGACCGACTACCCCAACGCGCACCCCGATGCCGGTTGGATGGCTGGGCTGGGGAGTCCAAGGGGGACTTTCAACCCTAATAATGAATTTCCTCCATTTTTTCATAATATTTCCTTAGTTTTTAAGAAAGAGTAGAAAAATGGAAAGTTGTACAAGTTGGTGGGAGCATGGTCAGGCCACATTACACACCCAATGACTACAAAGTACATTCACAACAGCAAGGCCATCCACCAAACAAATGTTAATCTTGTAGATCAATAGAAAACACTGTCCACAAAATGTAAACTGTGCCACACAATACGTCCGTAAAAAATATATTGTTTGACATATAAATACCTTTATTAACATCTACAGGACATGCCATCAACACCCACCAAATTTCAAGTAAAAAGATCAAACCGTGTCCAAGATATGACATATCAAAATTTGAAATTTTCATTCGTTAGAGTGGTACAGTTCCACAGCTATTGACATTTAACACACACAACAACTGAAAACTACATCCATGACACTAAGGCTAGGTATCCTATCAATTTCAAGTCACCACCACAAGCAAAACACTGTCCGCAACACTTAAAGTGCGTCTCATGCAATATCTCTGCTAAATAAATTTTCTCTGATGTGTAAGCACCATAAGTCACATCTGCAGGACATGCCGTAAACACCCTCCAAATTTCAAGTAGAAAGACCAAACCATTACCGAGATATTCAGTATGAAAGATTACTAAAATTTCCCTATCTATTCCATTATAAAAAATCTGGCCATCTTGTCCCTCACTTGCGATCAAAGAATATCACGATCAAAGAATTTACAGGCTCATGATCAAAGAATTTGCAGGCTCATGAACAAAGATTTAAAAACCTTATAAATCAAAAAACTGAAGGAATTGTGTTAAATCAGCACTATGGTTCATCAGAATGAAGCCCCCTGAATAAAACCCATCCTCATTTGACTTACTATGACACCCCTGAGCTGAGAAAATAGATTTTTTTCATCTAGCCATCTCATCCCTCACTCGCGATGCACGATCGCGAACAAAGAATCTCACAGTCAAAGTATTTACATCCTCGTGATCAAAGAAATTGCTCGCTCATGAATAAAGAGAGAGGGACGAGATGGGCAGATGAAAAATTTAATTTTATCAGCCCTGGGGTGCCGTAGAATGTTAAAAAAGGTGGATTTTGCTCAGAAGGCTTCATTGTGCCCCATCTGCATGAGAAAAATGATGTGGTACCTATCCCTGGTAGTCTAGTGGCCTCCCCCATCAGAATAGAATATTAACATCCCTGGTAGTCTAGTGGCCCGCCCAATAAAATATATTAGCCTATGTAGGGCCCTAGTAGTCTAGTGCCCCCATCCCCTGTATGTCTTCACATCCCTGGTAGTCTAGTGGCACCCCCAAGCTGTATTGTATTATATGATAAATACATTTTATATCCCTAGAATATAGTAACATAGAAACATAAAATTTGACGGCAGATAAGGACCGCTTGGCCCACCTAGTCTGCCCATTTTTCTACCTAACAGATAAGCTGCAAATCCTAGTTAACCAACAGCTGGTAGTCTAGCGGCCACCCCTCAGCATAATGAAATTGATAATGATTTATATTATACCTGGTAGTCTAGTGTCCCCCCATCCATCCCAGCCCAATGGCACCCCCCACTCCTTCCCCAGCTAGACTGGCACAGCCTCCTCTCCCTTCAAGGCCAGCCACACAGACTGTTTGCATTACAAGTGGTAATGCAGAGAGGAACTCAGAAATATTTTCAGAGTGCCTCATTGCATTACTGCTCATAATGCAGGCAGTCAGCGGCTGACCGTGGAGATGAGAGGTGGGCTGTGCCAGTCACTGGCTGGCGAAGGGTGAGGGAGTGCTGGTCAGGCAGTCATGGATGAGTGGGGAGGTGGGGGACCACTAGACTACCAGGTATAATATCAATCATTATCAATTTCATTATGCTGGGGGGGCCACTAGACTGCCAGGGATATAAAATATATTTATCATATAATACAATACAGCTCTTGGGTGCCACTAGACTACCAGGGATGTGAAGGCATACAGGGGTTGGGGGGGCACTAGACTACCAGGGCACTACATAGAGTAATATATTTTATTGAGGGGCCACTAGACTACCAGGGATTTTAATATTTTATTCTGATGGGGGGGCCACTAGACTACCAGGGATAGGTACCACATTATTTTTCTCTTGCAGATGGGGCACAACAAAGCCCCCTGAGCAAAACTCACCATATTGCAACACTATAGGGCACCCCTAGTTTACAAAAACCTACTTTTAAATCTGGCCATCTCGTCTCTCACTGGCAATGCATGATCGCAATCAAAGATTCTTGCAATCAAAGAATTTGCAGGCTCGTGATCAAAGAAATTGCACACTCATGAGCAAAGAATAAAAATGGTGAAGCAGGCATTTTTTTACCGATTTGAAGTGAACCAATGCCATGGTTCGACAGAACGGACCCTCCTGAGCATAACTCGCCCTCATTTGTGTCCCTAGCCCACCCCTGAGCTGAGATATTTGCATTTTTAAGTTGTGATGCAAGATCGCGATCAAAGATTCTCGTGATCAAAGAATTTGTCGGCTTGCGATCAAAGATCGTTAGCAAGTCGTGAACGAAGAATTTAAAAATGAATAACTCTATTTTTGGACCAATTTGGATGGAAACAAAGCCATGGCTTGATAGATCTGAGTTCCCTGAGTAAAACCTGCTGTAGTTTTACTTCAGAAGTGACCGCTGAGCTGAGATATTTGTGTTTGTGTAATCGGAAAACTGAAAACAAGATGGCGGACCTCACGGTTAAAGACTTTTTGAAATTCCTTGGGATCAAAGATTCTTGAACCGTGATGCTGCAAATTCTTTGACTGCCAGGCAGGACAACATGGCCAGAACCCCAATTTTTGATCACAAGATATGCATATACATTTTTCCATTGACTTACAATGGGAACTTAAAAGTGCCATAACTTTTGAATGCCTTAATATTTGTTCACCAAACAAAAAGCAGCATATTCGGCCACCAAAGTTCTTCCAAGCAAGTCATCTTGCAGAGTGGCATGCCACAAACCGGCCACACAGGACCACATTAAGAATGCCAAAAGGTGCCTCCAAAAATGGATAATTTTGCATTTGTCAGTGCTTTCATACACAAAGACCGGCATGCCAACAGAAACACAATTTGGCAAATCAAGAGATCTAGTGTGCCCCAACGAGTGTACCACATTTCAGGCAAATCAGTTAAATGGGTCAAAAGTTATTAATGTCCAAACTTTTGACTTTGGTATGTAACAGGCTGCTCAACCCTAACTATTGTGGCACGATAGTGCCACTAACATATATATGTGTGTGTGTGTATATGTTATGGTAGCACAGTAGTGCTACCATAGTTAGGGTTGAGTAGCACTTTTAAGGTTAAAGGGTCAGATTTTACACCTTAATAACTTTTTCACCATTTAACGGATTTGCCTAAAATTTGGAAAGCATGATTAAGCACCATACATCTTGGGATCTGCCAACTTTAGTACTGGTCAGATATATGACTGTAGAGTTATTAAGTGTGATCTGCACACACGTTTACGGTTTCTGGTGAATTCTTTGCTCTCACCTACAGGTCGCACGGTTTGTGCGACCGGTCTGAAAACTTCAGGCAATGTGCGGTTGGGGTCCCCGATATGCCTTTCAAAGATTTTGTGAAAAAATATTAAATGGTTCAAAAGTTATTCACAAAACAAGTTCCCATTATAAGTCAATGGGAAAAGTTAACAAAAAGTTCAACAGCGTCACAAATACACTTTATAGTGTCGCCAATGGCCATAGTAGTGTCGCAAATCTGCCATTTTGTATTCAGTTGGTGATCAGAAAAATGCTTGGCATTTAAAATTGTAACCATCTAGGGACACAATTTTTTTGCGTTTACCTAGTTGAGCCCTGAGGATGCTAGGCATGTTTTTATTCTGGGATTAAACACCATAGAAACATGTTTTTCAAATTTCTTGAAAAAGTAGTGTCGCAAAGTAGTGTCGCACTCAGGACACTTACGCAAATGTTTGCGAAATCTGCGGCAAATCAAGACACTACTTTTTCAGACTATGGCCAAAATGGCAGCAGTTCTTTGCCATTATGCTGCAAAAGAATGGTTTGGTCTTTTGAGATGAAATTTGAAGGGAACACAGCCAACATCTCACAGATGTGCCTTTTGGTGGTTTGGTGAAAAAATATTGAATTGCTGCAAAGTTACGGTACTCTGAAGTTGGCATTTTTCCCCTTAGACTAAGAAGGTGGCATACGCCACGCCTTTTGGGGCTCGTATCTCGAAAACCATGTGAGATACAGATTTTTTGTTGTGAGTTTCATAGCCTTTGGGCTATGTAATAGCAAAAATCTAGCCAGGAAAATCATGATTTCTGTGACATTTAATTTTTTTTCTACGTCGTGCAGTTGCTGAGATATTAGCAATTAAGTACTTCCAATGCTCGTTTTAAGCTTCAATGCCCATTACAATGCATACATTCTTTGTACACACCGTGTTTCTCTATACACCTGTTTGGCAAAAACAGGGTATGCTCTTCCGTTACTGTTACAGTTACTGTTTCCACTTGCATTTATGTCCCCGTTTGCGTTACCATTCCCATGTACGCCAAAGTGTGCGTTACCCTTTGCGTTGTCATTTGCACTTGTGTTTTCATTACTGTTACCATTTGCATTTCCACTACTGTTTCTGTTTGCATTTTTGTTTGCATCACCATGCACATTGCCATTTGCATTTCTGGCAGCCCTTTCAATTGCATTTCCATTTCTCTTTTCGTTTTGAGTCTTCATTGCTGTTACTTTTACCATTTGCATTTGCAACTGCGTTACTGTGCCCGAGCACATTACAGTTTGCATTTCCATATGCGCTTGCATTTCCTTTTGCGTTTCTGTTTCCTTTGCTGTTATTGCTGCTGTTAGCATTACCATTTGTGTTTACAATTGCGGTATTTCGGTTTGCGTTTCCTTACGCGCTTCTGTTCCCGTTTCTGTTTCTGTTTCCTTTGGCATTATTATTCATGTTAACTTTACCATTTGCATTTACAATTGCAGTACTGTGCCTGTGCACATTACAGTTTGCATTTACGTGTGCGCTTGCGTTCGCATTTTCATTTCTCTTCCCTTTCGTGTTCTTTTTTGCTGTGCCACTTAACATTTCCATTTAAAACACCACTGCCATCACTGTTCATGTTACCAGTTGTGTTTCTGTATATGCTTCAATGTCTGTTTGCGTCACTGTTGGCTTCGGCGTCACTTTGTGCTTGTGTTTCTATTAACATTTCCTTTACCATTTACGTTTACGTTACCATGTGTGCCACTGTTGGCGCTTCTGTTTGCATTGCTACTCCTTGGGCCCTGCAATCCCACCGCCACATTACATTCCCTATTTATCGTCATCATTCTCAAAAAGAAAGGAAATTAGAGGCAGAAAACTCCATTTAATGCATCAGTTAGGGTTGTTCCACAGCGACAAAAGTGAGGGAATTCAGTGTTAGGGTTGAAAGCACCCCTTGGACCCCCCGGCCTACCCCCCAACCAGCACTGAGGTACAAGTTGGGGTTGTTGGTCCTAACTCTCACCCCATTCCCTATTCCTCAGCTTTTTTACACATGTGATGGGGTGAGAGTTAGGGCCGACACTCCCAACGCATCCGATGCTGATTGGTGGGGTGGGGAGGTCCAAGGGGCTTTCAACTCTAACACCAATTTCCTCACTTTTGTTGCTGTGGAACAACCCTAACTGATGCATTAAATGGAGTTTTTGTTTAATATATATATGTGTGTGTGAGAGAGAGTGTGTGTGTGTATATATATATATATACACACACACACCCACCCACCCACACACACACACATATATATATATATATATATATATATATATTATATATTATATATTCATTGCAAAAACTCCACTAATGGTTAATGCATCACTTATGGTTGATTGTTCAGTGAGAAAAGTTTGATATTTTGATGTTAGAGTTCCTTCCGCCTCCTACCACACACTCCTCCAACCCCAAACTCACACCAACAGGCATCGGGGCATCATGGGAGTCGTTAGTCTTAACTCTCACCCCATTCCACGTAAACTGACATGGTAGAGTTAAGGAGAATGGGGTGAGAGTTAGGCCTGACAACCCCATGGCACAATTCAACACCTGTTGGTGTGTTGAGCGTTGGGTGGTTGGAGATATGGTGGTAGGTGTGGGAGCTGAACAATCAGCCATAACTGATGCATTAAGGGACTTTTTTGCAGTGATATATATATATATATATATATATATATATATATATATACATACATATATTAAACTACACAAAGGAAATTATAAAAATGTGTCATTTCTATACAGACACTAGTGAGACTCCGGCCACTGCCACAGCTGCCAGTCTGCCAGTGCTGAGCAAACCAGAAGCAAGAGAGTGCAGAACAGACTGGCACATCTGCAGAAGGTCATGCTGGAAGTGGCACAAATGGAACCAGACCAGAGTGAGGAGGAGGTACAACCTAGTGGTAGTACTAGCGGCACTGTATTTAAAAAAATGGGACAATCTACAGCACCCCAAAAAACAGTGCCTGCAAAACCTGCTTCAAAGCCCTCAACAGCAACATCACCCACAGGTAATGTTAGTGGTGGAGTGATATTACCAAGGAGGACTTCAGCAACTTAATGGACAAAACTAACTCACTGGCAGAAGGACAAGCTCACATAGAGATGGAAATGTGCCAACTGAGCAAGGCTGTAGAGACTCTGACCTCATTGGTGAAAAAACAAGACAAATCTCACAAGCATAAGATGCTGCTAAATGGTACAGCCACTTCTGAAGCTAATGGGGACAGGAAGACAGCTATCCTGGAGAAAGACAAACCCGCAGCCACAGAAAAATGACTAGAAGCCTTGACAGGTGACATGTTCTAATCTGCTGTTATTTTTGACAGCTTTGTGGTTAGTTTGTTACTTATTCATTGTATACTGTTCACATAGTTAGTTAATAGGTTAGCTTGAAAGTTTGCTTGTTTGTTGTTTTCCTAATTGTTTTCTTGTAGTTGTTAGTTGTCACCTTTCATATTTTTGTTTGTTTGTAGGTTTCCCAGATAAAGATTATTCCCTAAAGAAAATGTACTATTTGTGTTGGCATCTTTCATTTCACTATAACCATCATACAACTGCAGGCCTCTACTGGAACAAGAGATGTTCCTTTCTATGTTTGAACAGGTGACATATACGGCACACTACTTCCTCTTTAGGGTGTTCCTTATTGATGCACAGGCAGCAGCAGCAGTGGTGGTGGGTGCAGGTAGTGATGGTGCAGCATTAGTGGTGGATGGCGGATGCAGAGTTTTTCATATCAGCAATACAGCAGCACTAGCAGCAACCAGTAATAAGTTGAGGCCTGGTAGTTCCTCTACAGGGTGTTCCTTGGGTAGGTCAGCATTATTTGTCAGTGGTGACTGCATGCAGGCACTGATGGTACAGCAGTACTGGTGGTCAGCAGCAGTAGCAGTAGCAGTAGCAGTAGTGTCAGCCAGTCATGGTCATGGAATTTGCAGGTGTGGACAGCATGCACAGATTCAGCAGCAACAGCAGTTTGGGGCCTAGTAGTTCATCTCTATGTTCTTCCTTGTTGTGGCCATTTAGCAGTCGTGGTCGTGGAATTTGCAGCATCAGCAGTATACGTTTGGGGCCTAGTAGTTCCTCATTAAGGGGTTCCTTACTTCAGTATTGTCAGTGGTGACTGCCTGCAGGCTTTGATGGCACAACTGAAGTGGGGATCGGTGACAGCAGGAGCAGTAGAATTAGTACGAGGGATATATCAGTTATTAATTCAGATAGCATTTGTTCAGGCTCAATAAACACAGGTCAGGAGTACATGACTGTTGACACAGCAGCTGCAGGCAGCACCATATGAGCAAGAACATATTCTTGCTGATCCTGAAAGACAAAAGAGTGACAGAGTTGCAGAGAAACAACATGACAAGTTATATTGATTTTAAGTTAGAAAATGCTGATTGGTTCAGCAGCTTAAACAACAATGATCCTAGGCAATGTGTAAACTGACTGCACATTATAATCACAGCAGTGGTCTGAGGCTACATCACTACACCCCCCTCACCCCAACACTTGACACGTTACTACAAGCTGAGCTCCGCAATGCATAAAGGATGTGCGTACAATGTACAATAAGCTATCCAACTTAGTTATTACACTCTACGTTAAAGGAGAAAAGATCTAAAGGACCCCCAAAAAATTATACTTACCTTACCAATAAGTGAAAAACATTGCAGGTAGCCAGAGTCCAGGTGCAGAAACTTGATTGCAGACAGCAGGAGCAGCAGTAGCAGTGACATATGAGTAGAAGAATTTAATCAGCATACTTAAAAAAAAATCACAGAGTTGCAGAGATAAAAAACAGCACAAGTAACATTTATTTACTAATTTCACTTAGAAAATGTTGATTGGTTCAGCATCAGCAGCTTAAACAACAATAATCCTTTTCTGTCTCTAACAGCACTTTGCATAATAAACATCACACTGATCTGTGACTACATCTCATATACATATACATCTCTTGCCCCCTCTACCACACAGACAGACATCCTGTATAGGTAAGTATGGAGGTATGGCCTACAATTGACACCTCTACATGTATGACATAATACCAATAATAAACAAGAATTTGTCAATGCTGAATGCTGTCTTGCTGGCATTGGCATTGGTAGTGCAGGCGTTAGAGAGATGCATAATAGGAATGGTAGTGAAGTATACAACTGACGTCAACCCCACCCCACCCTGCAGAGAGTGATAGGCATTGCGGTGTGCCTTTGGGTTGTTGGCCAAAAACGCTCATGCTATTTCACCTAACTCTACCCTGCAGACTCTGACAAGTGTTGCATTGTGCTTTGGGGTCATCAGGCCTTACACTTACCCCATTTCATAGGGAAGTATGTTGAGATGGGTACAGCAGAATTCTTTTTTAAACTTAGTGATGTGCCAGGGTTATTTTGGGGGACCTCAGAGGGCCAGGTTAGTGTACGGGGCATCCCTTCTACATGATTTATGGCCCTTTACCTGCCTCCCGGTTTCTGATACTACTGTAAGACATTGCCGGGAGGTGGGGATTTGGAGGGGCTGGGGTGATCTCGGGCGGTGGGGATCCCCGTGCACAGTGGAGGGTGGTAGGATAGGAATTGTCAGGTCTAGAAGGTGCCCTGGATTATGACAGGCACAAAAGAGAGGCCAGACGTGTTTTGTGCCTGTCTCCAGGAAGTCCACCAGACTGAGTGGTCAGGTAACCCAAGGGGCTGCTTTACCCACCAATCCCCTGAGGGCAGTGCTATGCTAATGCAAGATTGAACAGGAACAAAACCACAGGGGGGCGTGGCTTGACCACCAAAGGAATGGCTGCATAATTCTTGGGCTCCTTCCTTGCTGAGAAAAACCCGTGGTGGGTTGGTCTAATACCGGGATGTAATTCTTCTTTTGTTACTAAATACTTGTCTGGGGAACTGCCCTGAATCGTCCAGTGTGTTTTTCCTGACTGAACTGTATTGTAAAGCTGCTAAATTCCACTGGATATCCGTGAGTGGTGCTGCTCAGCTAGGCCACAGAAATTGCAGGCCTAATCCTCAAGACTCACGGCGTATTTGCTCCATACAGCCTACAGATGGAGTCCGCATCAGCATCCCAACCAGCCCAAACAACCCCGAATAAGCTGGCGACTGAGGTTCTTCTGCCCATAATCTCTCCAATACAAGATATGAGTGTGCAACCACCATCAGCGACTGAATCGCTAACGTATATTACCAGAATGTTGGAGGCGGTTTTGCTGCGAGTTGATACCATCAATACTATGCTTACAAATACCACTGCAGAGGTACATGTAATGCAAGACTGTTTAAATGTAGCACAGCAAAGGTGGAAACTTTGGAATTACAACAAGCTAAACTAACACAGAGAGTGCAAATGCAACACCTACAATTGGAAACACTGCTTTCCAGAGTGGAGGACCAGGAAGATAGGGGGAGACATAATAACCTCTGAATTATTGGAGTCCCTGAGGGAACATCCATGGAAAAGTTTCTCAATGAGATGGTCCCTAAGATGCTAGGTAAGCGCTGGAGAGGCCCAGTTGAAATTGAAAGAGCTCTTCGGATTGTTGGAAGGAAAGAGAAACAACAACTAGCCCCAAGGCCAATCATGGCCTATTTTCTGAGATATTCTACAAAGGAACGTATTCTAAATGCTGCTCGGGATCTGAGTGAAATTCGATGGCAAGGAGTGCTGATTTCTACATACAGAGATTTTGCACAGGAGACAGCGAATAAGCACAGGGCTTATGGCCCTATTAAGAAGGTACTGTCAGCCCATAATTGTTAGTATAGATTCAAGGGTCTTACCATACTGTTGGTTTCTAAAGAAGGGAGAGACTTGTTAGTGGATGCTCCTGAGGATATTGAAAGATGGGCCTCTAAGTTTTGGCCCAACTTACCCCTTCAAACTTCAACCCCCAGAAGCCTATGGGAACCCTCGGACATCAGAGCTAGGAACCGAAATCACCAGTCATGGAATCCAGAGGACCAATGTGTTATGGGACCAGGTCCTTGGTTTGATGAGCCCCCCCCCCCCCAGGGAGAGCTCTACCTATGAGAACACTAAGCCTACACCTGCAGTGGCTGCTGGTCTGAGTCAGCCTTTTCTTCCTCTTAGAAACACCAGCTCGATTTCAAGGCAGTGACAGCGATCTTGGAGTGGCCAACAGCTATCCCCTGAGCTGCAGAAAATAGCCCCACCCACAAAAATGCCTAGAGATGAGCCTTTGGAGTCCTGCTCAGATTGCCTTGGGGATATAACAGAGCCCTCCCTGACTAATCAAGAGAACCACATAGACTGGGCTGATATCCCAGAATCTTCTCTGTTGGAAGTGGTGGACATCTCTGGTCAGCTTAAACCAGGGATCAAATCATATGCAGCAGTGGTAGCTTCTGAAGAAGTTCCAGTTTTTAGTAAATTATCCCAACTAACAAGGACTTGAGATGGTGAATTCCCTGACTGAACCTTGACTGTATTAACTGCAGCTTATAATATTCTGCTGCATGATATTTCACTTGCTTGGTTTAATGATAATTTAGAGACACGGTAAAGTTTCCCCTTCTCTGTGATGGTTGAAACTCCTTGAGGTATAATGGCCAGACAAAGAAGGGTTCCCCCCCATGTTCCTCCTTCCCCCCATACCACCACCTTCTAAGCCTGGTATCCGGGAAGTATAAATAAAGTTGGAGCTGCTGAATCTTTATAGTTCAATGTTTGGATTAGTAATGAAATGCACTGTATGGGCAAATGCTACAGTGGGCTTGGCCCTTATGTTTTCGATTAGGGTAATTCCCTTCCACTCCCTCCCCTTTTCTTTTTGTTATTAATCCCCTATCCTCCCTCCCTCCCCCTACTGGGTTTATAACCTCCTCCCCCTCCCCGGGATTATACTTTCCCTTGGGATTATTCCTCGGCTGAGGACGGATAAATCCAGTTGGGTTGTGACTCTCATTGATAACCCCTGAGCACAGACATAAGTGGAGCTGAGGATACTGTTCTTGTTTATCCTCTTCCTGAAAACATCTGTAGTAGTTAGTATTTAATCACTCACTGGCTATAGTATAGTGCACTTAAGCCTGAGTAGTACAGGCTTTCTGTCTTTACTAGTATTTAGTTCTAGTTGGGTTAGATATCATTGTTAGCATATATACCTCCTGCAGCTGTCATTGTCAATTAATAATCTCTCTTGTGTTTCAGGGCATAGTATCCTCTAGTTATCTGACAACAGGATACAGTAGATTTCTCAGGTAGTAGCTCTCAAATAGGGTACTAAAGGTCTGTTCCTTTAGAACATCTCGGAGGAAGCCCAGAGGTTCCTGACATATTAATTAATATGCCTTCAGCTATTGTACAGGGCCTACGTCTAGTATCATGGAACGTAAAGGGCCTTAACCACCCTGTAAAAAGAACCAAGGTGCTTCAGCATTTGAGTTCAATGCACACAGACATAGCTCTTTTGCAGGAGACATCTCCTTAATAAATCCATTCCTTGGCACAAGAAATCGTGGGTTGGCACCGTACATGCTAGTTCAGCACCTTCTAAATCAAGGGGAGTAGCTATATTAATTCAGAGATCGAGCAACTGGGTAATGGAGGAGTCTCGTGTTGATAAGCAGGGGAGGTGGGTAATAGTTAAACTAAAATCTGGCCTGGACAGATTGATAATATGTAACCTTTATGCTCCAAATGTGGACCAAGTAGAGTTTTTTCCAAATTTGAGCCAAACCATTGCTGGGATAGCATAGTCCGACTCCACTATTCCCTTGATAATAGGAGGAGATTTTAACTTAGTACCAGTCATATTCCTGGATAAATCCCATACTACCCCCACCAAACCCACATGAAGGCACACACTACCCTGCAAGAAATGATAGCAGAGTGTGGCTTAGTGAATGTCTGAAGGCGTAATTATCCATCAGGCTGTGACTACACATACTACTCCTCTCTGCATGATGCCTATAGTCGCACTGACTATTGGTTAGCTAACCAGCCAGCTTCAAGTGCCATCTTAAACAATGACATAGGCAACATAATTATATCAGACCATGCATCAGTGTTGCTTACTTACACCACCCCTGAAAGTTGAGATACTGGTACAAGATGGAGATGTAACCCCCTTTTAATTAAAGACCCTGAATTTCAACAAAAAAAATGCAGAAAGTAGCTCAGGAATATTTTACTTTAAATAAGACTGGAGAAGTCTTGGCTGGTACGGTCTGGGAGGCATTTAAAGCCACTCTAAGAGGCCATATCAGTGCCTTTGCTACAAACCAGAACAGAACCCAGAAAAAAGAGATAGAGCTGCTGCAATCAGAACTCACTGACCTAGAGGGTCATTTTAAAGAACTCCCAGACCACTTCTTCTAGGGATCCCTCATTGATGAGGCAGACTGTAGGACTTAAATATCGAATAAACTCACTCTTACATCATAAAGCAGAATGGACCTTGCTTAGGGCTAAACATTGATATTGGGAAGGAGGAGATAAGGGGGGGAAGCTCCTTGCCTACCAGTTGCCGAAGCAGCAAGCATCTTCAAAGATACATGCCCTCCGCACTCCCACAGGCTCCGTGGTTAGCGACTCGAAGGGCATTAATGAGACAATGAAAAATTACTATCAGACAATATACCAATCTAAATCCATAGATATGAGGGAACAGCTCTCACATAAACTGCATCAGTTTTGTCCAGGTTTCACAATACCCTCATTAACATGGGAGCAAATTGACCTTTTAGACTGCTCTATATCAGAGACTGAGGTGCGATAGGCCCTATTTCACATGGCCAAGGGGAAAGTCCCAGGGCCAGATGGAATGACCGTCAAGCTATATCAAGCCCTGGATCAGGAAACTGTGACTCCCTTGTTGCTTGATCTGCAATGTGCCCACTCTTCAGGCTCTCTCACCACCACAATTAATGAGGCTCTAATTACAGTAATACCTAAAAAATCTGACAATCCCCTGAATTGTTCTAATTTTCACCCCATATCATTACTGCCAGTGGACACAAAGATTCTGGCTAAAATATTGGCTACCAGATTGCAGAATATCCTTGACTCAATTATCCATCCATCCCAAGCTGGTTTTATGCCTGGAAAGGTGGGCTCAGACCATACCAGATTGCTATTGAATCTAAAGTGGCTGGCAAGTAGAGCTAAAATCCCTATGGCTGCCCTAGCCATTGATTTTACAGTGTCAGTATGATTTTCTTAATTTGTCCCAAAAGTTGATTTCCCACTGTGTCTGTGCCATTGTGTGCCAGATGTGCAAAACCACATTTCAGGCAGGGTGTGAAAAAAGACAGCAGTACTGTTCATAAGAAGGTGTGCAAAAATGGCAATGTTCAACATCTCTAGTGAAAAAAAAAAATATTGAACTTATGATTGTATGTGGACACTGCGCAACACACACTTGTAACATAGTCATTTTGTGGAATGTTTTCACCAACTGTTTAATGTAGGCATTTTGGGACCTCTGCTCATGAACAGTGTTACTGTGATTTTCTTACTCTGTGAACTTGGGGGCTGAAGAGTCCAAGGCACACCTGGATGGCTGTCAGTGGCTGCAGGGTGGGGGTGGGGGTGCAATGGCATGAGCATTACAGCTGACAATCCAAATGCACACCCTGATGCCTGTTAGTCTATACAGGGTGAGATGTTATGGTTAAATACCCTAACACCCTAGGCGTTAATTGGTATTTGCACTCCAGATTTTCAACATGGCCTTTTTGTGACCCCACCTCATGAAAGCATGTGGGACCTCTGCTCATGAACAGTGTCACTGTGATTTTGTTAATCTGTCTTGAACATTGGTTTCCCACAGTGACTGCGCCATTCTGTACCACATAAAAATGTCAGCTGCACCATTCATAAAAAGCTGTGAAGAGATGGCAATGTTGAAAATCTGGAGTGAAAATATCAAAAATTCTCAAAGTTACAAGCGTGCATGAAAACTGTGCAACACGCGCTCATAACAGTCTTTTCTTGGAGTTCTTTCAACAAATTTTTAACATAGGCATTTTGGGACCTCTGCTCATGAACAGCGTCAGTATGACTTTCTTAATTTGTCCCAAAAGTTGATTTCCCACAGTGACTGTGTTATTGTGTGCCAGATCTGCAAAACCACATTTCAGGCAGGGTGTGAAAAAAGACAGCTGTACTGTTCATAAGAAGGTGTGCAAAAATGGCAATGTTCAACATCTGGAATGAAAAAAATAAAAAAATCTTGAACTTATGACTGTATGTGAACACTGTGCAACACACGCTTGTAACATAGTCATTTTGTGAAATGTTTTCACCAACTGTTTAACATAGGCATTTTGGGACCTCTGCTCATGAACAGTGTTACTGTTATTTTCTTACTCTGTCTCAAACATTGTTTTTCCTGCAGCGACTGCTTCACTGTGCGCCGGATGTGCCAAAACACATTTTGGGCAGGATCTGGAAAATGACAGCTGTACTGTTCATAGGAGGTGTTGAAAAATGGCAATGTTGAAAGTCTGGAGTAAAAATATAAAAAATTCTCGAAGTTACAAACGTGCTTGGAAACTGTGCAAGGCACGCTGATAACACAGTCATTTTTTGGAATTTTTTCACCAAATTTGCAATGTAGGCTTTTTTTGGAGCTCACTTCATGAGCAGTCACACTATAATTTCATTAATTGGTCCCAAATGGTGATTCCGCAAAGTGACTGCAAAATCGCCTTTTGGGACCAAATAATGAGATGACAGTGACTGAATTCATGAGAAGGGATCCCAAGAACCCCATGTTAAAAATATGATGTCAAAATTCACAAAAATGGCTGAGATATGCACCAAAGTTGAAAAACAAAAACATTTATGTCATTATACAGCTTACCAACATTTCTTCAGTTTGTGGTTAGCTTTGAAGAGTGCAGATGTGTTCCTGGTCCACCAAAGATCGATGCGCCAGGCTGAAGAGGTATGTATGCGGTGAGAGGGGTGTAGGGAGCTGGGGTGTGCAGAGGGTGACTGTGGGTTGCGGGAGAGGACATGATGGTGAGGGACTGTTTCCTTTGTTTCAGGTAACAAAAATAAAAAAATTCACCACTGACTGTCTTCTTTTTATTTTTACAGGATTGGCCATACTGGGGTGGGCTCCCAGTGTGACACATTTCTTTGGGGAGGCATGTTAGCCACACTGGAGTGGACTCCCAGTGTGGCACACAATTGGGGTGGGACAGTAGTAGGAAAATGGGAAGAGGGTTAACATGCCAACAGGAGGATTGGACACCCTTGTTAGCAAGCATATCTGTGATCAGAGGCATGATGCCGAGGGGGATTGGGCTTCCCCCCCACCTTGGCTTCCTAGGGACTGTGAGTGGCAGGTGGTGGGTGGTGAGCTGCCGCCCACCATGTTTATTGAAATGTTACACCAGGCAAGGCACGCCCTGCAATGAGGGGTCACTCCCTCATTGCAGCTACTAAAACATTTTAAGTTGGTGGCATGTTTTGCAACTGCTGTCATATACAGCATGCAATCTATTTCATGCCATGGAGCCCAGCCCTAAAAAGCAGTGGTGCCACTGGCCACAACATGACTACACCTCCAAAGCCTGCTCTTCCACTTCAAGCAACCCCAATATGTTATATACTCTGTGCGTGCAAGACAACATGAAAAAAATAATAAGGCAAAATTGTGACCATTGTAACATCATATTTACCAGTCATACAGTGGGCATTGTTGTAAAAAGTTGCACGAATATATTCGCAGGACAGGATATAAGATGAAACATAGTAGTATACCTGTGTGTAGAGATAAATTGAATAAAATACATATTAGCAAAGCACAAGCTTACATGAACAGCAATGACGATGCAACAGTTAAAGTAGCACTAGCAACCTAAATAATATTTTATATCAAAAGAAACACTAGGAATTATTACCTTTGAGCCAATGGCTCTTTTACAAAGGTTCCACGTCAATTAAGTACAGATAAAAGGTTACATAGAATGGCACTACAATTGTGTTGTGACAATAGTAAGAAAACAAAGACAGTAAATATCAAACATTTGTGCAAGGACAGGTAATACCATTAAACACTTATACAAAAAAATCAAGCCAGTTGAGGGAAAAATCAAGTTAGGGAAGTGTACAGATAGAGAGGGTAAGAGAAAGGTGAGGGGAGCAGACAATAGCAAGAGAAAAGATTCTAGCATCACTAGCATCCACATATTAAATTATAATATGGAGAACATATAAAGCTAATGTCATTACAGTTATTTAAGTGCTATAAAATGACAACACATTTGTTTCTTTGGCAAATATACAAAAAAATGAATCAAACAATAAAGGAAATAAAAAAAAATTAGAAATCATTCCTAATCTGATAGACTGGCATGTAAAGCCTATTGTCATCTGGACTATTGCCATCAATCTTGAATCATCATCATCATCCTTTTATTATGTGGTGATCTATGTATAACTGGCTCTTCATGAGGTTCAGTGCAGTGGACTTCAAAGAAGTAGTGGCTGCAGGTGTGTGGACAGCGTGCACCTCAGCAGCAGTGGCCTGGGGGCCTAGTAGTTCATCTTTATGCTATTTGTTGTGAAAATTTCAGCTGTAGTGGTCATGGGTTATGCAGGTGTTTGGACAGCATGCACATCAACAGCACAAGCATGGGGCCCAGTAGTTCATCTTTATGTTGTTTGTTGTGGTCATTCCAGCAGTAGTGGTCATGGGTGATGCAGGTGTGTGGACATTGTGCACATCAGCAGCACCAGCGTGGGGTATAGTACCTTAACTTTATGTTGTTCAAACTGTCTATTCTAACAAATGTCCAGCAGACATGGCATGATGGCATCTAAGCGAGAGCTAGATGGCTGTCTGTGCTGATTGAACAATAATCAATTTTCTAGATCCTCTGCAACAGTGTATCGGATACCAATTTTTCAAAATCATGACATTATTTTGTGTCTGTATACATGTTAATCTATGATTATGATCAGTTCTGTTTTTTAACTTGTTTGGTTATTATTTTAATTGTTTTCTATTTGAACCGCAGAATGGGCTCTAGGAGCACAAAAACACATCACTACATGGTGTGCTGTAAAAAGAATGAACCTGGTGGCCCAATAACTGTATATGCCTCCTCTGCATGATCTGTGTAGTAAGACAATCACTTAAAATAATCCAAAATCTATCATTATTGCTCTGCAGTGTAACTCTTTGAAATTTAAGATGACAGCACCACACCATATTCTGGCTCAACTGATCGCATGCCCACCAGTTGCTGATGCAATTCCGCAGTGCAAGACTATCCAATGTAACCCTGTTACAAGATATATTTATTCCAGTAATATATAACTGAGAAGCATACCATTGTAAAGCAAAATCTCAAAGTTGCAGGCATGATCTTCATTATTGCTTCTTGAGTGTTTCTGGCACATGCCACATGGTAACACTTCATTTAACAGTGCCAGTTATGAAGAAGGATGCATCCAGCATGCAGCTTTTTATTTATTTATTTATTTAATAATTTTACCAGGAAGGCATACTGAGCAGGGTACCACTCGATTCCAGATGTGCCCTGAGGGATTGGGGTAGAGGGAGAATACAGTGGAAATACAATATGCAAAGTCAAAGTACATAATTCAATACAGTCATAACAGAGTAGTTAAATATATATATATATATATATATATATATATATATATATATATATATTATGGTAGTACCGAGTGCTACCATAGTTAGGGTTGAGGAGCCATTTACATGTTAAACCCCAAATTTTGCACCTTAATAACTTTGCAACTGTTTAATGGATTTGCCTGAAATTTAGAATACACTATCAAGATTCATATGCCTTGGGATCAGCTAAGTTTTGTACCAGTCGGATACATGGCTGTGGAGATATTAAGTGTGATCTGCGCATGCGTTTACGCGTTTTCTGGAATTCTATGGTTGCCTACAGGTTGCACAGTTTGTGCGACCAGCACAAAATCTTCATTGAACATGTGGCCAGGGTCCCCAATGTGACTTTCAATGATTTCGTGAAAAAATATTAAACTGTTCAAAAGATATGGCAGTCCAAACTTCTGTTTTTTTCCTATAGGATAACATTACGGCATTCGTCGAGCCTTTGAGGGCCCATATCTCCAAAACGGTGCGAGATACGGAGTTTTTGTCAAAAAATTATGAGGGGGGCTATATATGGAACTAGCCAGGAAAGTGATAATACATATGACTTTTAAATTTTTTTCTATGTCGTACGGTTACTGAGATATAAGCAATTTACTATTACAACTACTGATTTTTGTGTTCCGAGAGTCATTATTTTGCATACATTCTTTCTACTCACTGTCTTTCTCTATACAGCTTTTGGGGAAAACCAGCCTGTGTGCTTACATTACTCTTACCATTACCATTTCTGCTTGTGGTTCCATACCCTTTTCACTTACCGTTCACGTTTACGCCACCATGTGCGTTACCCTTTGCGTTTTCATTTGCGGTTGCTTTTGTGTTGTTTTTAACATTTCTGTCTACAGTACTGTTCCTCTTTCTGTTTTGCTTTGCGTCACCATGCGCATTATGATTTGTGTTTGCAGGCACAATGTTACAGTGCGACAAGACATCACTCCCGCGCTCCCGCCGCTGCATTACATTCACTATTTCTCATTATTATTCTCAAAAAGAAAGGAAATTAGAGGCAAAAAGCTCTGTTTAATGCATCAGTTAGGGTTATTCCACAGCGACAAAAGTGAGGAAATTCGATGTTAGGGTTGAAACCCCCTTTGCAACCCTCCAGCCCATCCCCCAACTGGAATCGGGGTGTGTATTGGGGTCATCGGTCCTAACTGTCACCCCATTCTCCTATTCCTCAGCTTCTTTCCACATGTGATGGGGTGACACTTAGGGCCGATGACCCCAATGCGCACCCTGATTCCAGTTGGGGGGTGGGCTGGAGGGGTGCAAAGGGGGTTTCAACCCTAACATCGAATTTCCTCACTTTTGTTGCTGTGGAACAACCCTAACTGATGCATTAAACAGAGTTTTTGGCCTCTAATATATATATATATATATATATATATATATATACACACACACACACACACACACACACACATATATATATATATTGGTAGAGAAGCCTTTTACATGTTAAACCCAGTTTTGCACCTTAATAACTTTGCAGCCATTTAACAGATTTACCTGAAATTTAGGAATATGTGATCAAGAACCATAGGCCTTGGGATCTGCCAAGTTTTGTACCAGTGGATATACAGCTCGAGTTATTAGCATATCTGCATGCATTTATGCTTTTCTGGAATTCTACGGTCATGTCTACAGGTCTGACGCTTGTTTATACATGGCCCAAAATCTTCAGGAACTGTGTGGCCAGGGTCCCTAATGTGCCTTTTAAGATTTTGTGAAAATATTAAACGGTTCAAAAGTTATTAAAAAAACAATTTCCCATTATAAGTCAATGGGAAAAGTTAACAAAAAGTTCTACAGTGTCGCAAATGCACTTTTTACTGTCGCAAATGGCCCTGTTACTGTCACAAATCCACCATTTTATTTTCAGTTAGTGATCAGAAAAATGCTTGGCATTTAAAATTGAGACCATCTAGCAACCTAATTCTTTTTGTATTCACCTAGTTGGGCCCTGAGGATGATAGCCATGTCTTTATTTTGGGATAAAACACCCCAAAAATATGTTTTTCAGATTTCTGAAAAAAGTATTTTTGCAAAGTAGTGTCGACTTCAAATGTCACAAATTTTTTGAAGCTTTAATTAGGACACTATGCTCAAAATAACAGTAATTCTTTGGCATCCGCTGCAAAAGAGCGGTTTGGAGTTTTAGGCATGAAATTTACAGGGAATAAGCCGACATCTCACAGATGTGCCTTTCAGTGTTTGTTGAAAAATATTACATGGTGGCAAAGTTACGGTACTCCAAAATTGACACTTTTTCCCATAGGATAACACGGCGCATTTACGATTGCAGCAATCGTTTGGCTCTGCTGCAACATAAAGGTTTTGCTTCTTTTTTGGGCTGTAATTTGCAGGAAGACAGCCAACATCCACAGATGTGCCTTTTAGTGGTTTGGTGAAAAATATTATGGGAGGCAAAGTTATGGCGGTCCAACTTCTGTTTTTTCCCATTGGATAACATTACGTATTCACACAGCATTTCAGGGCCCGTATCTCGAAACCGGTGTGAGATATGGACTTTTTGTCAAAAAATTTCTTAGCCCCCAGTACAAAACTAGCCAGGAAAGTGATAATTCATATGACTTTAAAAATTTTTTTCTGTATCATACGGTTACTGAGACATAAGCAATTTACTATTCCAAGTCCTCATTTTTATGTTCCGAGAGTCATTATTTTGCATACATTCTTTGTACTCACTGTCTTTCTCTATACAGCTTTTGGGTAAAACCAGCCCGTGTGCTTACATTACTGTTACCATTACCGTTTCTGCTTGCGGTTCCGTACCAATTTCACTTACCGTTTATGTTTACGCCACCATATGCGTTATCCTTTGCGTTTTCATTTGCAGTTGTGTTTGTGCTGTTCTTAACATTTCTATCTCCAGTACTGTTTCTCTTTCTGTTTCACTTTGCGTCACCATGCGCATTACGATTTGTGTTTGTGGGCACAATGTTACTATGTCGGGCCCCTCGCTGCTGCCGCTGCATTACTGCTGCTGCATTTTATTCACTATTTCTCATTATCATTCTGAAAAAGAAGGGAAATCAGAAGCAAAAAACTCCATTTAATGCATCAGTTAGGGTTGTTCCACAGCGACAAAAGCAAGGAAATTCGATGTTAGGGTTGAAACCCGGTTTGCACCCCTCCAGCCCACCCCCCAACTGGAATCGGGATGTGCATTGGGGTCATCGGTCCTAACTGTCACCCCATTCTCCTATTCCTCAGCTCCTTTCCACATGTGATGGGGTGAGACTTAGCTGATGATCCCAACGCGCACCCCATTCCAGTTGGGGGGGGCTGAGGTGCAAAGGGGTTTCAACCCTATCACATTTTTGTTACAACCCTAACTGATGCATTAAAACAGAGTTTTTGTTTCTATATATATATATATATATATATATATATATATATATATACACACACACACTTGTATAAATATACAGATAGGGAAGCCATAGCAGAGGTAAATCAAAACAGGTGAGGTCAGCTTTTACAAAGCAACAGCATCATACCAATAAGCAGGGTAGGCAACAGCAGGAGTAAAAAGAAACATGAAATAAACTGTAGCTATCATGACTAAAAGGGCTTCATATGGAGCAGATTGCATGAGCAAGTAATGGAGAAGTGTGTCTTGAGTAGATTATTGAGGTGAGGAGTGCTGGTGGAATGTCTAATGTCTGCCAGCAAGAAATTCCATAAGTTAGGCATCTGGAAACTGAAAGTAGCCTGTCCAGACCAGGTGGACATGTGTGGGATGTGAAGTAGCCGAGAATCAATGTTCCTGAGTGAGTAAACTGGCAGGGGAAGAACAGTAAGGGCAGTCACAAGGTAAGAGGGAAGGGACTGCAACCAGAATTTTGCAGCAGTTCTAGCACAGTGCATCAATTTCCGATTGTGGAGAGAAGGGAGGTCTAAGGAATGTTTAAGGTTGCAATGATGGGTAATGGGAGAGCAGTCCAGGGAGAAATGGCAGAATGAGTGGAAGAGAGGATCTAGTCTGGACAGGGAGGACTTAGGGGCTACACAGTAGACTACATCCCTGTAGTCCATTTTTGGGAGGATCATCTTTTGAATGATTGCCAGGCATATGGGCAGGGGGAGGCAACTTTTATTACGGTATAAAGCACCTAACATGGGGTGTAGCTTCTTATATATAGCATCAATATGCACAGTGAAGTCAAGATGCTGGTCTAACCAGACTCCAAGGTACCTGAAGGAAGTGCAAACCTCCAGTGAGGAGCTATCTAGTGTGTGGAAAGTTGCGGTGGTGGGGAGATGGAAAAGTTTAGCCCTAGTCCCAAATGTTAGGGAGACAGTTTTTTAGGGTTCAGAAATAGTTGATTTGAACAGAACCAGCATTGGACAGTGTCAAAATCCTGCTGTAGACAGGCTACCACCACAAAAGGAGATGACCCAGAGGCATACAGCACCGTGTTGTCTGCATACATGTGGATAGACATATGAAGGTAGGCCGCAGGTAGATCATCGAGGAAAATAGAAAACAACAAAGGGCCTAGAACAGAGCCTTGGGGAACTCTGGTGGTAACAGGGAGTGAGGTGGAGATAGCAGAACCAATACAGACTGACTGGGACCTGCCTGCCAAGTATGACTGGAACCAATTGGTGGCAGGCTCAGTTAGTCCAGCCTGAGTGAGTTTGGACAGTAGCAGAGGATGTGAAACTGTGTCAAAAGCCTTAGCCAGGTCGACAAAGATTGCAGCAGTTATCTCCCCTTTATCCATGCCTGTGAGGATGGTGTCAGTGAGACGGAGGAGAGAGGTGATGGTCGAGTGATTTTTCCTAAACCCAGCCTGGTAAGCAGTGAAGAAGGAGATGGAGTCAAGGAAGTGGGAGAGCTGGGATAGTACAAGGCGCTCCTGGATTTTGGCTAGGACGAGGAGCAGCGAGATAGGTTGGTAGTTGCTCGGGGAGGAAGGGTCACCTCCTTTGGTGAGGAGTATGACTGTGGCATGTTTCCATTTAGTAGGGATAGTATCAAGTCTGAATGACTGGTTATACAGAGCGGCCAGAGGGCTGGCTATGGCTCGGGCAGAAAGATGGAGCATTTTGGAGTCAAGGCCCGAGGGGCATTTTCCATTGGAGGGATTTAGTGACCAAAGTATTTTTAATACCTTGTGGGTGTAAAAAGGCAAAAGGAGAAGTTGGCAGGTGAGGAGAAAGCTGGGGGGCAGGGGGAGGGAGCCAGGGGTGAGAGGAGATTAGAAAGGATGTACAGTTTGTGAAATAGGAGTTAAGCTCTGTGGCTACAGTGCTCAGTGCAGTGATTGTACTTCCTAATATATTGAGGGTTGGTGTAGGGGGTTGGGCCGGTGGGGAGAGGAGGGATTTAATTGACTTCCAGAATTGTGCTGGGTGTGTAAAGTTATTGTGGAAAGCAGACTTGAAATAATTTGATTTGGCCTGCTGGATGAGTCTTGTGCAAGCATTCCTTAGTGAGCAGTAGTGTTGCAGAGCCGTTTGAGTGCCTGTTGCCTTATAGGTTTTCCAGGCTCAGTCCCTGACTAGTAGTTGCTGCACAAGATTGACAGTTACCCTGGCTAGGTGGGCTCCCCTTAGTCTGTATCTCAGTGGTGCATGGGAGTCTCAGATAGCAAGGAATCTGGCAGTGAAGAAATCAAGGCCCTCATCCATGGAGGGAGCCCTAGGGATGTAGGACCAATTGATGTTGGTCAGATCATTTAGGAGTGTGGTCAGGTGCAGGGATTTGTAAGATCTATTGTACAGTGTATGGAGGGAAGGGCCTTAGGCCTGAATATTTTCCGCACCACGTAATTCATGTGATCACTGAGAGAGTCCGGCAGTAGGCCAGCATCAATTATACGATGGGGGTGGGTGGTTAGGGCCCAATCCAACAGAGTATGTTTTTTGTATATGTGGTTTAGGTGAGTGGGTTTAGTTATTACTTGGGACAGGTTTAACGCATTTACTTGCCATCGTGCTTTAGAGCTTGTACTGGCTAGCCAGTTCAGGTTGAAATCCACAAGGATATATAGCTCGCCTCCAGCCGCGAGGGATCTCTGGGTGCCTAGGTGGTCTAGGATGATGGGCAGCGGTGTGTCCAGAGAGTAGTATGACCCTGCTACATATAATGGGATAGAGTGAAGGAGAGAGATTTTGATTAGTAGGGAGTCTATTGACAACTTGGGTGGGGTATGCCTGATTGTGGTGTACTGGAGTTTGGAGGAGATGTACATGGCAATGCCACCACCCTTCTTTTTACCCTGATGGTCCTGCCGAATGAGGGAGAAGTCAAGAATTGAGAACTCGGCATTGATGTTGTGAGGCTTCAGCCAGATTTCAGTAATGATTGAGATATCAGGGCACAGTGGTAGGACACTTGTTTGTAGGGCCGTTATTTTGTTCAGAATGCTGCATATATTTAGGTGTAGTATTTTTGAATCCTCTTGGGAGGTGGTTTGCCGGGGAGAGGTGTCCTTTTTTTGCGGGGGCTGGGCCAGGGTTTCTTTCTGCATCACCAGCTATAAGGAGCAGGAGTGCCAGGAGTTGTTTTAATAGGCGCATGTTCCTTTGTGACTTGCAGCGGATAGGGAGGAGGTGCAGTGTACATGAGGTAGACATAGGGTTGAAAGTATAGGAGACATTTAATGCAGACAACCCATCATGAAAGGAGGGAGGGAGGATGGCAGCTCCCAGAACCCAGTTTTTCCAGCGGTGTAGAGGGTGGTGCTCTAGGGTAGAGGAAGAGTGGGGAGGTTGCTTCCCAGTCTCAGTGATGAGAGGCAGTGAGAATTGTTGATTAGGGTAGGAAGAAGGTGGGAGAGATGCTATGGTTATGTGCAAAGCAACCATAGCTAGGGAGAGAGGGAACATTTTAAAGTGAGTTTGGGTAGCCACTGCTCAAGGGCAGCCACTAGTGATATAAGAGTATAAGGAGCAAAGGAAAAAGAGGGCTGATTGATTCTGTCCATTATGCGGGACCGCCTATATAGTTAGAAGCTCACCAAGGGTGGGAGTGGGAGTGGGGGTGGCGGGGACTCCTCTCATACAACCAGCTGGAGCTCTGCCTTGGGTGTGGAATCACTACCTGAATTTTCTTTGGCAACCTGAGGGGCTCATGGGAGGGCTGGAGAACTTGCTTGCCCCCACGAGCTCTGGAGCTATGGAACAGAAGAGAACAGGGTTTAAATAAATCAGGTGGGGGGGAGGAGGAGCTGAAATTACAGGCACAAAGACATTTCATGCAGTAGGAGGTTCCTTGCTATACGCTGCCTGGTGTTTTACAAATTCGAATTAAAGCTGATTCCGATTACTATTTAGTTCCTTGTACTTTAAATATAAGCAGATAAAATACAGGCACAAAGACATTTCTTGCAGTAGGAGGTTGATATATGGTGCCTGGTGTTTAACAAATTCGAATTAAAGCTGATTCCAATTACTATTTAGTTCCTTATACTTTAAATATAAGCAGATGAATTGGCAGAATGTAGCTAACAACCCATGCACAGTAGCCCCTTTAAAGTCCCCTTCAGACTAGACAAAAAGAGTGTAGTAGTAGTAACAGGCTTCCTTAAAGTTCCCTTTTGACTGGAGTCAAATAGAGCAAGGTGGAGCAGTGGAACAGGCAGGGAAAACCTATCTACAATGCTATGCCGACTGCAAACGTCTTTGTTCAGAAAAGGCACCAATTTCAAATTCCTCTCACACAACCAGCTGGAGCTCTGCCTTGGGCGTGGGATCACTACCTGAATTTTTTTGGTGATCCATGGGGCTTGGGGGAGGGCTAGGGAAGCTGCTTGCCCTCATGACCTCTGGAGCTGAATTTTTTCGGCGATCCACATGGCTCGGGGGAGGGCTGGGGAACCTGCTTACCCTCACGACCTCTGGAGCTGAATTTTTTTCAGCAATCCACAGGGCTCGAGGAAGGGCTGGGGAACCTGCTTACCCTCATGACCTCAAGCTTTGAGTCTTATATTTATTTTCAATGGCATGCTTATGATTTTCAGGTATATATTAGTAAGATAAATATATCTCATTACAAATTACAAGAGGAGAGTCTGAAGCTCTGGGTGAGTAACAGCAGCTGGTGGATAGACCAGGCACTCTGTCGAGCATGGACATGTGGGTCTGTATCATAAATTTATCACACTTACATTTAAAAGCAACAATGATGGATTTTGGATTAACTTAACAGATTGTCTTAATATATAGCATGCAGTGGGAAGGGATAAACAGCAACAGTGCCACATGGTAAAATTATTTTGAATGCACACATGGCCTGTACTGCTGTTTTTTGCGGTGAGCACAAGATGCGGTTCACAGTATGTCCTACTGTTCTGCAATAATGAAAAACAGAACCGATCAAGGTCATAGCTTAACATGTGCATTCTCAGAAAATAGTAAGGTTATGATTTCCATAAATTTAGTTTGTCTACTCTGAGATAGACGGTGAAATAGGATTTAGAAAATTTATTATTTAAGCAGCACAAACAGCTGTCTAGCTCTCACTTACTGACATCATTCTGTAGCACATCTGCCATCCATTTTATAGAGGAGATAATTTGGTACTTTATTTTCAAGGGAGAAGACTTTGTTTAACATTACTCAAATGATACGAAAAATGGATTTTTGCTTGTAACATAAATGCTACAATGCAATTTTATCATTAATGTAAACAATAGCCTTTACTGTACTTAAATATGAAGTAGGATTTTTAAATAATGTCTGACCAAAAAATTGCTTATTTGGACTTTAACTAAATTTGGTAACGCAAAATAATATAAATAAGTGCTGTCAGCATTGCTGTCATCAAACCCACTACAAAATTATGTTAACAAAATGATGTGTCCCTCTGCTGTATCCTCACCATCTGAACACATACCCTCTACCTAACTCATCATTTTCTGCATCCTCCATGCCTTCCTTATCATCACTAGGCATAACGGTGCCACTGCCAGACAAATACCAGTGAGGTGGAAAAAAATCTTCATTCATTTTTATGTATGTCAGTTGCTCAACATTTAAATCAGACAGGCATGTTCGATGGTCTGACACAATTGCCCTCGCAGCACTAAACACCCTTTCAGATGTTACACTGGAACAAGGGCAACTTACACATTCCAGCACAACAGACACCAATGCAGGCCACACTGTAACCTTGTGTTGCCAGTATATCAGCAAGCAGTCATCCTCAACAGAAACCTGCTCCGATCATCAAGGTATGCAGTCACCATGTTTGCCGCTGACATCTGCAGTTTGCTGCTGTATTCCTGATTCTGGGGCTGGGAAACACCCACCTACTGTAATATTGACCACAATGGATTGTGGCTAGGTTTGGGGACTGATGAAGATGATGACTTGGATGACGCAGAGGTTTTGGAGCTGGTACACACATGCAGCTTAGTGACCCCCTGACTCAAAAGGCAATGTCCCTTAGTCCATCACAGTGGAGGGGCATGGACAGCATCATATAGGTTCTGCGCTCTTTTGAGCATTTAACTCAGTTCGTTAGTGGCAAATTCACATGTCTTATTCAGGTCATTTTCTTGTTGTGGGTACTGGTACATTGCTCATTAGTTTTCGTGACATCTAATTGAGGCATTTTGTTGTGCACTTTCTCACGAAAAGCAAGTGCACAATGATCAACCTCTACACTGCCCCTTGGCATGAGTGCTGCAATCCCATGTTTGTAACAGGGATCCAGTAAAGTGACCATGCTGTATAAATCACTGTGCAACATGTCACACACACTAGCATCACTTTCTAAGATGTCCATCATGCGGTTCGACAGGTCAAAGCCAACCTCATGTGCTGTACCTTCAAATTGGTAACACAAATTGACCAGTGCCTGCTTCAGTACCCACAACAAGAAAATGACCTGAATAAGACATGTGAATTTGCCACTAACAAACTGAGTTAAATGCTCAAAAGAGCTCAGAACCTATATGATGCTGTCCATGCCCCTCCACTGTGATGGACTAAGGGACGTTGCCTTTTGAGTCAGGGGGTCACAAAGCTGCATGACATAGTTGTTGACAGGTTTACACTGCTCAGACAGATGTTCCAACATATAAAGAGTGGAGTTCCATCATGTGGGAACATCCTGCTTGCGATGATGCTGCAGAATACAGTGGTAGTCTCAGACATTACAAGCTATTTCCAGATATTTCGAGAAATTTCTGAAGAGTTTCTCTCTGCTGCCCCTACTGTTTAAATGCAGAAATCTTCAGATATTTCTGGAAATATCACAGAAATTTCGGGAAAGAGCTTACAGTGTCTGTGGTTACTACTGTACCATATCCACGCTGCAACACATTAAGCTCAGACCGAGCTTTTGAAAAACAGATGAAATGGCCACAAATTCGATGACTAATGGTCACCATATTGTCCACTGCCTCATGTTTCAAGGACTCACATACAATCAGATTTAGAACATGGGGGAAGCACGGAATGCATTAAAACCACTATCTCTTATGGCTTTAACCACACTAGCACCATTGTCACTTGAAATGAAGCTAGCTCTCAGTACATGTGGTTTCAGCTAATATGGAATTATCTCACTTAGATGTGCCAGAATTCTTTTGGCTGTGTTTGAGCCATGCATACTTTGCATGATTAGTGTTGCATGCTGATACACACCACCACTGCCACCGTATGTGGTTTTCAAACAGTGATCATTTGCAGGACAAGGTGAAGTACCATACACACCAAGGATGTGTGCCCAATGTGCTGTAACACACATGAAGCTGACCGTGGATCCTGGACCACTGGTCCACATATCAGTGATCAGATGCACAATGATGACCACAGAGTGTGACAATGAATGAGAAACTGTACAACAACATGTGTTGTACAGCTCAGGGACATCTTTCATCGAAAAGCACGTTTGGTTTGGCAGCTCATATTTGGGTACTGACTTATTCATGAGCTGCCGAAAACCAGATTTTTCAACAAATGAGTAAGGCAGAAGATCTGTTGCAAGCATTTGGGCAACTGCTGCAGTCAAGTGCCTTTCAACTGGATGATTCCAATGGTACTTGATATTCTTGGACAATGACTCCCTAATGTTAGATTGCCTCATAGTGACCACCTCCTTAGAAATTCTCAATTGCATATGATTGACGTTGGAACTGAAAGGAGTTTGTGGCAGAATACTGCTGTGAGGGAAGTCAGAAAATACAGAGGATGAGGTAGAGGATGATGACTGACTAAGCACTACAGACTGCTTGGGAGTGGAGGTTAGTTATTGTGGAGCAACACTACTGTCAGTGTGAAATGGGTCCAGTAAATACCTGTGTAGGGGAACAGAATCACTGCTTTCTACATTGGAGGCCTGGTGTTTATGCTACTGCCAGTGAATGCTGTGTTTGGTTTGCAAATGTGAGTGCATACCACCTGTGCCTAAGTGATACCCAGCCTTGCCATGACTTACTTTAGCGCTGCATATTTGGCAACTAGCAGTACTGTCGTCATTGCCTTGCAATGAAAAAAATCCCACACAAGAGATTTGCCTACTCTATACTGCTTTCTAGAAGAGGGACCATCACACTCTGCATTACTGCTGACTGGGAACTGCTGCTGCTTCTGCTGCTGTGACTCATGTCTCACCTGCTGCTGCGGGCATTTGTGATGCATACTACTGGCACAGATACTTTTTTGTGATTGCATGTTAACAGCCACAGATCTTTCGGTTGGTGCTTGTGACACATTTACATTCTGTGGACAGGTAGAGGATTCCTTAACAGAGACATTGACAGGCTGGTAATCAAGGTCTGTTACAGGGTCATCTTGAACATCGACAAAATCCTCCACACTATCACTGTCACTGACACCAGTAATGTCTTCTGCCATATCCTCGTTTTCCTTACTAACCACCATCAAAATGTCATTATCAGTTGAACCAACAGGCTTACTATTACTACACTCAATATTTTTACTCACCACCTTGTCTGTGGGAGCATTGTCCCAAGTATCACATTCAAAACTGCTACTTAAACACTGTGAATCCATCCCAGATAACAGCAAGTCCTGACATTCATGCTGAGAATCATCTTGTGAATCAAGCATTAATGCAACAACATCCGCTGCAGATTTCAGATTTCCCACCTTGCAATTAACTAGGCTGCTGCATTCTCATTAGCATTACCAGTTTGTTGCTCCCAGTATTGGTACTATTGCCTGCACTCCAAAAAATGTAACTAATACTGATTCAGCCCTTACCCACTGCACCACCAGAAGAAAACTGAACTATTGGAGACAATATTGTATCTAACTTACTACAACCTGTACCCACTGTACTGCCAACCACAGGGCCTACAGTGCTGGTGGTGGATGAACCAGCACCAGAATCAAATTCCATATCCACATCGCAAGACATTTCAGCCGGAGCTTCAGGACGAGAGTTGCAACTAAAAGGAGCCACTGAACTGCCACGTCCATGTCCACATCCACCACACACACACGACCTGCCTTGTTTCCTATCATTTTTTAACTTGGATTTTAAGGAGAATAGAAAAAAAAATTCCAATAAGTGTATATACCAATAGTGTATCACTCCAAAATCAATATTATCAATCTTACCAGATTACAATACTGTTCAGGAAAAATAAGAACAGCCTCTCACAGTATATCCTTTATTGTCAAAAAATACTAAACTGCAATTTGAAAGTAAAACTGCAGACACACTATGTCCTGTCCTGTATACCTATATTAACAGGACTGACACAGCCCTTATCAACTTCTCGGATGAAGTACTCAGAGCAATGGACAATGGGATACCCACAGATGCTGTCTTTATAGACCTGTCCAAGGCATTTGACCTTGTTGACCACAAACTCCTGCTACAGAATCTGAACAATGTGGGCTTAGACCCCCATGCCCTCAAGTGGTTTGGGAGCTACTTATCTGGCTGGACACAGAGGGTCACCTGGAAGGGAGCTATATCAGGTCTACAACCTCTAAAACAGGGTGTACCGCAGGGTTCAATCCTCAGCCCCCTCCTTTTCTCCTTGTTTACCAACGACCTAAATACCCACTGTGGGGGTAGCTCGGTCATTCAGTATGTGGATGACTCTGTCATCTACCAATCCTTGGGTGAAGTGGCAGCTCTCAGTCCCCTCCTCCAAAGTGACCTTACATTACTTGAGGCATGGCTGAGTGATAATAGAATGGTACTAAATGCAGACAAAACCAAGGCGGTGCTATTTGGGCCCAGTTCCCAGGGTCATGACAGGACTTCATCCTTGCAACTCACCACACTCTCTGGAAGAGGCATCAAAATAGTGCCCTCCCTAAAATATTTAGGTCTAACACTTGACCAGTCTCTCACCTTCAAGAACCACATGGATCAGGTTTCCTAGACCTTACACTGTAAACTTGGAACCTTGTACCGATTCATGGACCAGCTAATCCCTGAGGCCAGGCTTTCCATTGCCACAAGTGTCCTGCTCCCTACCCTGACCTATGCTGCACCAATTATACAGGGCATGGCTAAACAAGAAGTCTCCAGGATGCAAATTTTGTACAACAAGGTAGCTCGGTTCACTACCCAGGACCACCCGTGACGTCACCTCTGTGACACACTGGCCCAGCTACGGTGGCCCTCATTGACTGTTCGCCTACAATATCCCTTGCTTGTCCTGGCCTTCAAGTTACTCAAGCTGCTCGCTCCACCCAGCATAGTAGGAACCATAGCAATTAAACATAACCCCAGGAGCCTACGGACATCAGAACAAACTCTATTGGAAGTCCCCAGAGTCAGGACTAATGCCAGTGGAAGATCTTTCTCCTACCTAGCCCCCAAGCTGTGGAACAAAATCCCTCCTCTGGTGCAGGAGGCCTCCTCACTTAGGAACTTACACATAGACTTAAGGCTCATATGACTGACTGCAGCACATGCCATTGCCATGGCTCATAACTGGCCCCCCCCTTCCACATCAACCCTCCTGAAAGTGAGCCTACCCAGGTACCCCTCTCAAGATCCAAGGTATTTTGGTCCTGTTATTGTCCTATAGATAGCTTTTGTCTTGGAGGTAACTCTCCACCTGAAAACTACAAATTGCTTGTCATGTATATAACCACACCAGGTAGTTACTAGGTAAAAACTGTGTCATGCTGATAACTATGGCTGTAACCTCCATGCAAAACTGAATATATTTTGAAACTTAATGTATTTCCTCTGCATCAAAACATGTATTGTTATCCCGGGTCACCCCTGAAAAAGGGACCTTCAGGGCTCAGTGGACCTACCCAGTCATCAAAATTTAGTAAATAAATAAAATTAACTAACTATTGAGGAGGTTAATCAAGATATCAGAAATCATATATTAGATTGCTGAAGCAGGATCCTACAACAGCAAAAGGATTTCAAAGCATTCCAATCAAAGACTGAAATGCAAAAGGTTTGCTTTTTCTCTAGTAGAATGCATAAAATGCAGGCACACAGAGCAGCAGAACTTTCCAATTCACCAAACTCTAAAAAACTGCACAGAAAGCAAGGAGCAGCAGTCACTTGACTGAGAGGGGGAGGGTGGTTGCTCCAGTAACATGGACCTTTGACACCGAAACTCTGCCTCATGGAACCTAAATTAGCCAATCAAGTAACTGCAGAATTTTTGAAGGGTGTTCCATGGGATAAATTTATGAAAGACAGATTCTCAGGATAAACTGCAGAATATTTTTCCCAAAAATTTTAAAACAGGAACGTTTGGAAACAACTATAATATTCAATAGGAAGTCTGATTTAACAGCACAAAAACTACAGCATTTAACTGACAGACAGTGATAGCAAAAAGGAGTAGTTTTATAATTCATTTCCACGGTGCACCCCTTTTCGTTGACACCTCAATGGTGAAACAGGGAAAAAGACCATTATGGCGACATTCGCGGTAATGGTCTTTTTTTTGTGTTTCTTCTTTCCCCCAGTGTTCCCCCCCTCCCTTGGCCAACTCCGACCTGGAGTTGGAATTCTAAAGTCCGGGGGGTGGGGGGGCAGAACCCCCATCATGGGGGGGGCACAGTCCCCACTGAAAACACCCATAGAACAGGCAGCACAATACACTGCATCGGTATTGTGCCGTTGCTGTGGGGGAGGTTGGCATTGTCGCTGTCGACAAAACTTGGTGCTTCCCATTTCCCACCTAAATTAATGGAATCACATGATCAAACTGCTCGTGGAATATATTATTCTGCGATTTCAGCTGCATGAACTGCGGATTTTTTCAGTACGGTACCAGCTAGTTCCACGATTTGTAACATATTTTCCGCAGTACTAATATGATTTCCACAGTTTGTTGATGAATTGTGTGGAAAATGCAAAATTCACCACTGGTGGATATAAGGTGAACTTCCATGAAAACTGCAGAATTTTGCAAAAATTCTGAGGAACCGAAATCCACAAATTTTGCCCAGGCCTGCTCAGTATATATACCCTGGAGGAAAGTAGGGAGAGGAGGAGTAATATGATAGAGACATTCAAGTACCTCAGGGGAATCAACAAGGTCCAGGAAAGCAGCATCTTTCAAAAAAAGAAATGTGCAAGAACAAGGGGTCACAATACAAGGTTTGGGATGGGGGGCGGGGAGAGACTCAGGGATAATGTGAGGAAGTATTTTTTCACAGAAAGGGTGGTGGATGCATGGAACAGCCTCCCAGCTGAGGTCGTAGAGGCAAAAATAATTGGTGAGTTCAAGAAGGCATTGGATAGACAGAAGGCAAGAAAAAATGTGTGTGTTCCCTTGGGTAATGGAGTAATTTATAAGGAGTCCCATCATATTCCTTCCACAGACAGGATAAAGTCAGACATTTATAAATTAAGAGTAGAGTCGGAAGGCAAAAAGGTCTCTTCAACCAAGAATGTGATCAAAAAGTTCTTTCATTTTCATCTAATTCACCCTGACCTTTCACACTGTGACAGTGCTTTTTCTAAGGGCTGTCTGAAACAAATCATATGTTGCCATTAGATACCTTCTTAAACATATTTGTATTTCTTTTTATAGTATAGCATATTCAAAGAAAACACCCTACCATTTAATAGACACTGTCTTTAAAAAGCGAAAAGTGTTAACTTCCAGACCATGCTGGTTAAGGTCTAAATTCAAAAAAATATTTTGTTAATCACACAACTACATCTAACTCTGTGTCTTATATCCCTCTAGATTATCAAGCAATGCTTCTAAACATCAGGCTTTAACTTTGAAGCGCTGCTAATGCCTGCACTACTTTCTTAACACACATGAGCACCTCCACCACACAGCTGTGTTATAATCCAACTTATATTGTTATCCAACTAGATATTTATGTACTTAAACATTTTTTAAAAAAACATCTCTGGCATCAAAATGCAGTTCTCTCAGTTCCATGAATACTTTGCCATTTGTGCTTCTCAAATGTTTATTTTTTTTTAAATCTCAATTCACACAGCATCTTGTGTTTCTGTTGTACTTCTCAGAATTTATTAGCATGCTTTAGTTAAAAAAACATAGAAATTCCATGTCAGAATCCATGCTACCCCATACATGGTTATATAATTTATCTAACAAACTAATCTGCAAGGTCTCCTTGTTTTGTTTTTGACCTTCACATAAACACCTAAAACATGCTAATTTTGTGTGCAGTTCTCTGCTTTTCTGTAAACAAGCATAACACAATCTCTATCACATATCAGCCATGGGCCCACTTCAATTGCTTTTGCTATAGTATGAAGAACTTTACATACCTGGTGTTTCTAAAATTGCCAGATTCAATTTGGTCCAGCTGCTTTCTCTTAATGTTTTGTTTATCTCTCCCTAAAGACAAAGAGGCACAACAGAGTAATAGATGTTTAAGTCATTGTTTGCTATTAGAACATTAATTATAAGGTTTTCTTTTAAAATGAGGAATCAGTTATCCCTACCTTGCTGTTGGGTTCTTATTGAGTGCTTGAGAAGTCCAGGTGGTGCACGTGGCTTGCTTACTGCCTGTGGAGAGTGCTCATTTTAAACATCCTTTTGGGTCTGATCATGTTGCAAACCACGCAATGTTTCAGGTGGTGGGTTGATGCTTATGACATCAGCACTTGTTTCTAAGACTCGAAATGAGTGTGTTAGCAACTGCTGTATGATCAGACCCATTAGCCTGGACAAATGAGGCTAAAGCTGCTGTGCCTTTTGGTACATCTATGACTATGCTAAAAAAACTGATCATTTGGTCACAAGGTTAAATCCCCCTGTGTCTGGCACTATCATTGTCAACCGCCCTGAAAAGTCAGAAACAAAAGGAAACCCAAGCGATAGGAAAGAGAGGGTAAGCTGCTGATCATTTTGGATCTGGAGTTTAAGTTGGTAGGGAAATGGGCAGACTAGGTGGGCCAGACGGTCCTTATCTGCTGTCAAAATCTACAGTATGTTTCTATGTTTCCATGTAGTTACAGGTGTTGAGAGTTGCCCATTTGTTTTTATTTACTGTTTTTGCCTCCTGTCTGTCCTCTTCAGCCATTTTTACCCAGTTCTATCAATTGCCATCTCCAGGACTTAATCCATCCTCCATGTTCCCACAGCTTTCTACCATGGTAGACTATTGGGGTACCACAAATCTTTATACATCAAATCCAGTACAATAGAGTGTGACAGTTATACATAAATTTAGAAACATAGAATTTGCTGTCGGATAAGGACCACTTGGCTCATTTAGCCTGTCCATTTTTCCCTGCCTATACTATTACCGCAGATCATACCTGATTTCCAGCTACCTCCAACCCCTGATTCCCAGCCAAGATTACCTTCTGCTTATTCCATGAACACTTCAAGCCCACCACTGTTTTCTCCTCCACTACCTCCTCTGGAAGACTGTCCCAAACATCCACCACTCTTTCAGTGAAGAAGTGCTTCCTCACATCCCTCCAACATTTCCCCCTTCCAGCTTCATTTAATGCCCCCTCATTCCTGTGAACATTCTTCTCTGAAAAATGCATCTCTCCTGTACCTTATTAACCCCTTTGTGGTATTGATGGGTCACTATCATGTCCCCCCTCCTGCCTTCCAGGGTGTACATATTAGGACCACTCAGTCTCTACTCATAGTGCTTCTGATGAAGCCCCTGTATCATTTTACTTGCTATCCTTTGGACAGCTCCTTCCCTGGCTATGTCTTTCCTGAGATGTGGTTTCCAGAACAGGACACAGTGCTCCAGGCAGGATCTCACCAACTATCTATACAGTGGTAACAACTCCTCCTCCTTCTTTCTGCTGGTGATATCCATACCTATGTTCCCCACATTCTGCTGGCCCTGCCTACTTCCTTGTTGCATTCCCTTACTGCCTTGAGGTCATCCAATATGAGTTCTTCAAGACCCCTTTCCTGGTGACCAACAATATCTCTTCCCCCATTTTATATTCTGCCTCTGGTTGTCTGTGCCCTAGGTATAGGATTTTTTACAGTTTTGCATTGAAACCTAGCTGCCATACCTTTGACCATTCTTTGGGTTTTCTCAGGTCTTTGATCATTCTCTCAGGTCTTCTCTTTGGAGTATCTACCCTCTTGCAGCTTTTGGTGTCATTTGTAAAGAGGCATAACTTCCCTTCCAGCTCTTCTACAGTATCACTTATAAATGCAATAAAGAGTACTGGACTCAGTGCTAAACACTGAGGTACCTCATTGGTCACTCTACTCTCCTCTCCTCCAACAGAATGCTGTTTACCACTACCTTCTGTTGCCAATCCATCAATCAACTTCATACTCAGTTTACCACCTTAGGACCCACCACCAAACTGCCAAGTTTACGTATGAGCCTCCTATGTGGTATGGTATTGAAGGCCTTACCGAAGTCTAAGTAGGCCAGGTCCACCATTCCACCCTGATCTATTTCACTGGTCAACTAGTCAAATAAATCAGTCAGGTTCATCTGATATGATCCCCCCCCCATGAATATCTGCTGCTTTGAATCTTATAAGTCTTTGAATTCAAAATACTGCACAAGCCTTACCTTTGAAAGTACCTCTATTAACATCACCACAAGTGACATCAGAGTGACCGGCCTATAGTTGCCAGTCTCCTCCCTGCTGCCACTTTTATGAAGTGGGACTACATGTGCCTTCCTCTATTCTGCTGGATCCACTCCTGTTTCTAATGAGTTGTTGAATATGGCTGTCAGAGGTGTAGCCAGTACGATCCTGAATTTCCTCAGTACCCTTGGTGGTACTCCATGTAGCCCCATAGCTTTGTCCACTCTCAGATTCACAAGGTGAGAGGGTTAGTTGAGAGTTAGCTATGCAGAGTATTTGGGTAGAAATGGCATCATCCTGCATCAGCCAGGGTGCTTTCATGCTGTTCTAGCCTCCCTCATTGGGAAGTGGATTTCAAGCGTGGGAATGCATGTACTTAGGAAAGTGCTAATGTACAGCCCCTACTGTCATCTCTCCTCTTTAGTCACTTTACTTGTAACTCCACATGTGGATACCAAGGTGGTGTTCATGCATCAGAGAAAGTCAGCCTCCCTCCCACCCTTCCTGGAGGAGGGGAATGTATTTTGGGATGTTCAGTCCTCCTTTCCCATCCAGCCTCTGTACTGTAGTTCTGTACTCATTTCTGAACCCAGGTCACCAGTGCCTCGAGTAAGCAGCCCCACTACTGTGCCAAAAATGCCAGCTGGGAGTTGGCCTTTGTGTCTGCAAGAGCTACATTCAGTTGAAAGGAAGGAAGGAAGGTGGGTGCTGGTGTTCCATACAAATCAAGGAATATTGGGTGGTGGATAAGAAGGGGGGTTTAGGTGGAAGTGCAGTTACATGGATCTCCGTTCCACACAAAATCAAGATGGCACAACCTGTGCTGAGGACACTGTACTCTAAAGGGTTGTCTAAACCCTACTACAAATATATATTCCAAAGGTATAGTGTGCACTTGGATATTAGATCAATAGAGCTCTATACTTGATTTGACTTGACAAATTAACCATATGGAATAATATGCCCCCGGCAAAGCTCTCTAAATGAAGTGCTGGAGTAGGGTATCCTAGCAACAAGGTGGGCAATTTGTAATATGGGGAAGAATACTGTTTGTAGCACTGTCTCTATTTTGATAACTCAGATGGGTACGAATTTTACATCATTATGAATGTTAATCCTTTGCAGCTCTAGTGTCATTTTTGACTATAATAAAAGTGATGTAAATTATAATTACAAGAATTTGTTTGCGATGTCTGATCTATGACTAGTAGTTACTACTGAAGTGCAGTTCTCTGTTGCTCAAGCCTCCACATGCACTCTACACCTTCAGAATCTACAGAACATGGATCTCTGGGTTGCTCAGGCTACAGATTTGGGAAGTGGGCAGGTTATTTCCCTATAGTCAGATACTGTTTATACTGTAGTTGACAGTGGAGGGTGGGTGTTACCTTTGGAATCCTCTAATCCAGCCAAACAGACTTACATTATGCAGAAGATAAAAAGCAAAGCTGAATATATTTAATACAGCATAGTGTCATGGTCAGCTCTACAGTGCCCTCCTGTTCAGCTACACATCTTTCTCAGCAGAAAGAGCTACAGTATAAGATGCACAGAGGTTAACAGCAAACATTGCAGCTATCATGTAACTTTTGAAACATTGTCTATTTTTAGTTTGCATTGCAGGAGCTGTAATTCAAAAGCACTAAGGCATGGGGATACATTTAATTGTATGCTAGTTGTCAACTAAAGACGTTATTTAATAATGCCAGATTAAAATAGCCAAAACAGAAATTGTCCTACTCAACAACTGTGGCATTATTATTCCTCAATTATTGTACATAGCCTGACACATTACTAGATCAGGCATGTGCTGGATCATGTAGAGGAGCTCACAGAAAACAATTTTCTAGGTACAAGTGTCATTCAGTTTAATTCTCCATATCAGCTTTGACAGTCAGGATGTAAACTGCAGTGCAGAAAAGGAAAAAGATTTAGTTGTATTTCACACCTTAGGTAACAAACTCTAGCCAGAGTTGATATGGCTGTGGCAAGCTGCCAAATAACCAAAGTTACACATGAGCATAGAACATTTTGAATGACTGGTGTAACTTGGCCATTTTTTTGGAGTTGTTTCACCAAATTTTCAACATGGTCTTTTTGAGACCCCACCTCAGGAAGAATCCACTGTCATTTTGTTCACTTTTCCTGAAAGGTGATTTCGTAGAGCGAGCATGCTATTCTGTGCCACAGGTGCAAAAACATGTTTTGTGCAGGATGTGAAAAATGACAGCTGTACGTTTAATAAGGAGGTGTGCAAAAATAGCATTGTTGAAAATCTGGAGTGAAAATTTTAAAAACCAGCGAAGTTAGGAGCGTGCATAGAAACTGCACAACGTAAGCTCATAATGCAATCATTTTTTTGAATTTTTTCACCAGATTTGCAACAAGGGCTTTTTGGGACCCCACCTCATGTACAGTGGCACTGTCATTTTTTTAATCAGTCCCAAAAGGTGATTCTGCGCAGTGACCGCAAAATCATGTTTCGGGACTCAGTAATGAAATAACAGTGACAGTGTTCATGAGTAAGGGTTTCAAGAACCCCATGTTAAAATTTGGGGCCAAAATTCCTAAAAATGGCTGATACATCAACATAAGTTGAAAACCCCTTTGACTGCCATTATACCATGCTTACCTTTGATTCTTCAGTTTGCGGTTTGGCTTTGAAGAGTGCAGATGTGTCCCGGTCCAGAGAAGATGACAGCACCGATCTCTGGAGGTACATATTGGGTAAGTGGGGGTGCAGGGAGGTGGGTGCTCAGTGGGAGGGAGGGAATATTGTAGGAGGGACTGGGTCGACAATGAGGGACCATTTTCTTTTTTACAGGTAAAAAACACGATGTCAGGGATGGTTTTCTTTATTTACAGGAAAAGAAATTTGGGCACACTGGGATGGGATCCCAGTGAGCAATATGAGTTGTGGGGGACATGATACCAACACTGGGATTGGGCACCCCAATGTCAGCAGTGGGGAAAGAAAAAAATACATTTGGGCAGAGTGGGGTGGGCTCCCAGTGTGCCACATGAGTTGGGGGGGGCTTACATGATGCTGCCATGGGGATTAGGCACCCTGATGTCAGCACAGGGACAGAAAAATGGAGAGATCGGGCAGGACAGCAGCAGTGGCAGCAAGTGGGAGGGTTTTTTTAGCTGCTGGTGCTGGGAGGGAATGAAGGGTGCGAGGAGGACAGGAGCAGTGGAAGGGTGCAGGAGGGGTGCCATCCGCAAGACGGTGGAGATGAAGCAACTGCGCATGCACAGCTTCACACAAGTGTATTTGCCATGAATGGCATTATGATAATCATAAGAAAGTGGTGCCAGCAAAACTGTGCATGTGTGCTTGGCGAACATGCACAGTTCTTGTTCCAAAATATGGAAGTAATAACTGAAATAGTGCAGCTGTTACTCCATAGAGGTCGATTGTGGAGGAATGTTACAAGCTCCATTGGACTTTCGGAAGGATACTTACAAAAATCCAACAAAAGATGTTATGATCAGCTGTCTTAAAGGAAAAGATTGATCTCAAAACAGCTGTAGGTTCCGCCCACAGCCATAAAAAGGACCTATAAAAATGAAACACATTTGATTTTATATCAATTCTTGAATACAAACTGTATCTTAATATGTTTTAAGAAAGAAGATGGGGTTGTTTTGTTTTCATCCCACAGGGAGAGTACAGAGAAATTAGAGCACACCAGCACAGGGAGGTTAAATGATTTTCTCAGGGTCACACTGTTAAGTGGTGATTTTGGGAATCGAAGGTTTCAAGGTTTGCAGCTCTGTTCCCAAACCACTGGGACAAACTACCTCCAGTAGTTCTGAAAGTATCCATTGCAGCAGATGAACTAGCCAGAAATAGAAAAGATGAGATTTGAGGATTTGAGGGGGCAGTGTCATTATTATTATTTACTGGCTTACTACTATAAAAGCACAGACAGTATGATCATTGTCTTAACTCTGCACAATGGTTTATAACTGTAGTTCTACTGTGTTTCTGCTGTACTGTTATCTGTATTCTACTCTGTAGTTGTTGTACTTAACTCTAAACCCTTTGAAAATATGCACTTCCTAAAGGGTTTTATGCAAAATTAAACTAAACTAAACTACACAGCTCGAAAGTCATAAACAGGTGCTGTGCCGTTCTTTCAGCACACAACATGCTCTGCATCCATCTTCCACTCCTCTATCCATAACTCACCCTCTCCTTAGAGACATAGAAAACTCATGGCAGAAGACAGCCTTGCAGTCTATCCAGTCTGCACTGCAAGGGTGTGCATACCCCTCCTACAGGATCATGCCTGACCTCTTCTCTCCTCTCCCTTGCTCCCTTGATCTCTGGATCAGCCCTCTGTGCCTATCCCACCTGATTTTAAAGACCTCAGCCATTTGTGCATTGACCAGTACTTTTGGTAGCTTGTTCAACTCCTCCACCTTCCTCTCTGTGAAGTACCTTCATCCAAGCTGAACCTCCCACACTCCAGTTTCTTGCTATTTCCCATGATATTTGTCTTGCCACTGGTTGGGAACAGTCCTCTGAAGCACACCTCATAAATACTCTGCATGTATTTAAACATTTCTTGGAGTGGAAGAGGATACCTCAGTTGACACTGAGGGGTTTGCAAACTCATGCAGACATGATAGACCACAAGGGCTTTTTCTGTCAGCTCAATCATATGTTTGTATGTATTTCAGTCATATCCCCACGTTTTCTTCTGGCCTCAAATTATTAAATGTTGAGGCAAGGGAGGGATAGTAGGGCTTAATAAAGGGAAGGGGAGGTGGACAGAGGGTAACAGTGAAAAGGCAGACATCTGGAATGCTTTTGCCCAACATTCCCAAACGAAGAGGAAGGGAGGTACCTAAACCAAACAATAGAAGCACTCTGGACAGGGGAGTTGATGCCAGTCCATTCACAGAAGAAAGGGTCCTAAAACTCAAGGTGGACAAAGCAATGGGGCCTGACAGAATTCACCCAAGAATTTTAAAAGGACTAAGGGGAGAACTAGTTACACCACTGACTACCATTTTTGACAAATCATGGGAGGATGGTGTGGTACATGAGGACTGGAGGAAGTGGATGTTATTCCCCTCCACAAAAGTGGGAGCAAGACAGAGGCACAAAACTTCAGACATGTTAGTTTAACCTCAGTGACAGGGAAAATCATGAATTCACTTCTGAAAGAAAAAATTGTTAAGTATCTAGAGGTCAGTGGGACACAGGACCCAAGGCAGCATGGATTCACAGTGGAGTGGTCATGTCACACAAATCTAATAGATTTCTTTGACTGGGTGACCAAAGTAGTACACCAGAGAGGGGCTGTGGGTGTGACCTACCTGGACTTTAGCAAGGTATTTGACACAGTCTCACACAAAAGATTAATAAACAAGTTAGTAAGCCTGGGAGTGGGTCCCAGGGTGGTAATCTGGGTAAAAAATTAGTTGTACAACAGGACACAGAGGATAATAGTAAACAGAGTCCACTCCTAGGAAAGGGGAGTTACTTACGGGCTACCAAAAGGTTCAGTACTGGGACCGGTCCTCTTTAACGTCTTTATAGGAGACATTGTGGAAGGGCTGGAAGGAAAAGTATGCCTCTTTGCAGATGACACAAAGATCTGCAGCAGGGTTGATATGCAAATGGTGTGTGTGGAAAGGATGAGAAGGGACTTTGCAAGGTTGGAGGAATGGTCAAAAGTATGGAAGATTAGATTCAATGTAAAGAGGTGCAAAGTAATGCATCTGGGAAACAAAAATCCAGTGGAAGAGTACACAATGGAGGGGGTACTAACAACAGCAAAAAAGGGAAGGGACCTGGGGGTAGTCATATTAGATGACATAAAGGTAGGCAAGCAATGTGAGACAGCAGTAAGGAGGTCTGGGGGGGGGAGACTGGGATGCATAGGGAGAGGCATCACAAGAAGAAAACAGGTAAGCAAAGCAAAGCAAAATTTATTTATGAAATGTTATTCCAATAAGATCACTGCGTTGAACACAAAATCATAAAAATCATAAAACATCCATTTCAACAAAATCATAAAACATAAAAACAGATAATAAAACAGAAGGACTTCAAATATCAGAGAATGCTAAGTCGAATAAATACTGTAAGTTTTTAAGGCAGATTTAAATGCCTTAATGGATGGGAACTCCCTAACCTGGTGAGGTAGAGAATTCCACAGGGTCAGTGCTGTAAAATCAAACAATCTAGCATCTGAAGTTGTCAAATGGACCCTGGGAATCTCTAGCAATCTCTCGTCGGTGGAGTGGAGAGGACAAAGGGGGCAGTAAGGACAAAGGAGATCTTGTAGATACTGTTGTTGCAGTCTGTGTAGGGCACTATAGGTCAGTTACCCAACCTTGAAGGTGATCCTCCACTGCACCAGCAGCCAGTGCAATCCCCAGAGCACTTATGTGACATGGCAGGATCTTGATAAGCTGGTCAACAACCTGGCAGTTGCATTCTGCACCAGCTGCAGGTAGCGAGGTCCACCCCCGGTAGTCCAAGGTATAGGGCATTACAGTAATCAAGGCACAAGGTCACAAAGGTGTGCACCAATATTGGAAGGTCACCAGGTAGGACCAAGTGTTTTATCTAGGTGACATTCCTCAGATGGCAAAATGAGGTCTTGATAATGGCCAACACCTGAAACTTAAGCATCTGCTGGCCATCAAGCATAACGTCCAAATTCCGCACCCAGTCAGAGGTCACCAGCTGGCTGCCTCCCAGCCAAAGCCCAGATGGCTGCCCAGCCTATAACCCCTTTACCTGATGACCTGGGTCCACAACCAACACCTCAGTCTTATCCTGATTCAGTCTCGGTCAACTGGCACTCATCCAGTCCTGAATCTCAGAGACCAAAACAGCATAATTTTGTTCAGGTACAAAGGACATGTACAGTTGAGTATCATCTTGCATCATTGCAGTGAAAACTCAACCCATACCACCTAATAATGTCCCCCAGTGGAAGCATGTACACTACAAACAACCTGGGGGAAGCACAGAGCCCTGCAGTACCCCACATAGCAGGAGAAATGGGGCCAAAGAGAAACCCCCGACTCTGCTCTCTATGTCCTGCCAGTGAGGAAGTAATGAAATCATCTGAGAACTATAACAGAGAGTCCACAGAATAACTGCAGGCACTCTAGCAACACCCCATGGTCCATGGTGTCAAACACTGTGGAGAGATCAAGGAGGACCAATATGGAATGACTCCTCTGATCTCTCGCTGTCAAGAGATCATTAAGTACCCAAATTAACACAGTCCCTGTACTATGCCTCTTCCTGAAACTGGACTGGAGGAGATCATAGATATCATGGGTGGTCAGATGCTCCTCATGCTGCAATACGACTGCCTTCTCAGTAACTTTACCCACAAAGGGTAGGTTAGAGACAGGCCTATAGTTTTCGAGACATTCAGGGTCGAGAGAAGATTTTTCAAGAGGGGTTGAACCACTGCCTCCTTTAGGGTGTCCAGAAACACCCCAGTCTCTAACGAACACTTAATTATCTCATCAAGGACCAGCAAGAAACTGTCCAATTACCTCTTACATTTTGATCAAGACTTCCTCCAACTGTTGGTTAATTACCTCCATGCACCCCATCAGGAGGCATGTTGAACCAGGTTCCAAACTACAGTAAGTTGGTCACAAGTCCCGGATCATCTTCACAACATCCTCAATCGCCAACTGGTTAAAATTTGATGAGACAAACCAGGTGCTTAAAATATTGCACTGATCTCTGCACTGCCCATTTGAGCGGACTGTGCAGATCCCAGATCTGATGGTACCAACCTTATCTGTGAAGAATAGAGAGAAAGCAACACACTTCTTCTGTGAAAAAGCTCCCTGATTCTGGAGACAGGCAGAATTGCACAACCTGTCCACAGTACGGAAGAGCTGAGCAGGATGGTTTCTCGCAGCTGCAATCTCCCTGGACAGGAAATCTGCCTTCTTATGGTAGACCACAGATTGACAATCCCTATAGTGGGACATCAATCTAAGTATGTCGTCACTCAGGCCCGTTTTCCATCACCATAGCTCCAACCTTCTTCCCACTCTCCTCAACTCTGTCAAGGTTCCATCAAATCAAGGGGACAGAGGGCAAAGGGTGAGAGGGTGAACACGGACTGGAGAATGGAGTCCAGGGCAGCCACCACTGCCTTATTATAGGCTAGCAGAAGATTTTCTCAGTCCATACTAACACTCAAACTCCCCGATAGATACAGAACTGGCATAAGCCCATCAGGAGTTAAACCCTACAAAGGTCAGTACCGGACCATCTGGATAGGGGCAAGTTATTTTGGAGTGGCCATGAAACTGAACTCTGTAGTGTGGTGATAAGACCACCCAATGAGTTCCACCACCACATCAGAGATCTCCATCCTCAGCAGAAACACTAGGTCCAACTAATGACCTTGTATGTGAGTCACAGAGGTAATCACCTGTGTAAAACCCAATTAACCAACAGTTGGAGGAAGTCTTGACCAAAATGTGAGAGTTCATTGTTGACCCAGTCACTGAAATCCTCCAGCACCAACCATCTGGAGGACACCAACACCATCTCAATGATGAAGTCTGTGACTTCCTGTAGAAATATAGAAAATCCTTCTCAACCCTGGGAGGACATTAGACAAGAAGTATCCTACAGCCCACACCTGTGTCCACAGTATATTCAAAGGATCTAATGACCCCAACTGGCATATCTACAAGGCCCAGTTCCATCTTAAAACAGATGGCTACCCCCGGCCCCTATGATCCAACCTTGGGTGGTGTATTACTGAGTACCCAGCTGAAATTGCTAACTCCAAGATGGGGCCAGCATTCTTGTCCAGTCAGGTCTAGGTGATGCAAGTTAGGTTGGATGATCCAACAAGATCAGCAACTAATTCTGTCTTGTTTCTAATCAACCTGGCATTGCATAACACTGCCTGGGTTGGATGAGCAGTTGAGGTCGACCGTGCTATCTGCCCACAAAAAGTGGAGCCATTGAATATGAGTACCAGGCAGGGTGGACCCCTTTCCTGGGCCCATTTCACCCCAGGGCATCTACTTGGCCCCACAAACTCCAGTTCACTCACTCTTCTCCACTCTCCCACCAAACCCCCATCTTCCGATGCCCCCTTGCTATACCGAAGGCGTGACAACACCTATAAACCTCGTCCAGTAGTGAGGGGCTATCAATGGGTCATAGAGCCTGGAGCTCAGTGGGAGAGTAGTATCCACCTGTCAAAGCCCTCTGCCAACACATCCTGCCATTCGCCCACCCAGCATCTACCAGTTAAGACAACAATCACCCATTCACTCGAACAATCATGTAATCATTCTCACACTCACACCCTACAAATTCCCTTGAAGTGCCCCCAAAGAAATCTAATTACCCCCAAACAAAAACTAACCTAACTACTACTTTAAGCACATGCATACAACCCACAAATGAAACAGTATCAAAAGATAACACAAAATAAAATAATAAACAGAAAAAGAGATAGCAGTCAAAACAGCAATAGTGCACTTATCTTATTTACAATTATTGTCCAGCAATACTACTGTCCAAATTGTGACTGGAAGAATATGATTTATCAATGTCCACAATGCAACACCATAGCTTTAGAAAAAGTTTGAGGCTGGGAAGGGGGGCCCTCACCACCCCCTAACCACATAAAAATGTGTCCAATCAATGTAGCCCTCTCACTGCCATATCAACGTACTTTCATAGAAAGTTATGACCAAAAAAGATAGTAGGGTCTCTCATTGCCTCTGAAAACATGGATAAATGTACGATACCAGTTGGCTTAGGCTTCAGGAGCAAACACTACCAGCTTCAACACTGGAATAGATCTCCACAGAGCCAGTCCTGAGAAAATAGATCCGTCTTCAGCTCCTGGATGGTCCAAATGGCAGGCTCAAAACCAGACCCCAGGCAGCCACCAGAGCACAACCAGTTCCCCCACCTATGCCACTGGAGCAACCTGACCCCCATCAGGCAGCCCTCCATGGCTCCAGAAGCTCAGGAAAATGCCCACCCTTCAGCCAGCACAAATGATACCCCCCAGGGGAAAACAGCCACACTCCACACTTACCTCAGGACTAGCCTGTCCGGCTAAACCTCATCCCCTGACCTCCAAATGAGGCTCACTTCAGAAATGCAACCCAATGATCCCACTCATATGATCACCTCCCACTCCACTCCAAGCCAGTACTCCGGACTCAAGGCCAGGTACAGTAGATCATCCTTAACGCAATAGGTCCACAACCTCCTCTCTCCCAAGCATGGAATTAACAGTCACTCCTGGAATTAACCTCAGCCACAGCCTGCTCTGACCACTCACTCCAAAAGTCAAGCAGCTAGAAAACACTTTCAGTGCTGTATGCAAGCATCTCAGTTTGCACAGTTTGCACAGCATAACCGCAGCCCTTGTCAATGATGGTGCAGAAATCCCAATCAGTAGAAATACCAAGCAGAAACATTTACCAGCCAGCAGCCAAGTAAGAATTGTACTGACTGCAAACTTACGATAGCTCACTACTGCCATTCAACGCTTTACACTCCCAACTCCAAAACACAATGAATTTACAGATTCATAAAGTAAACTAAAATAGAGAAAAATAAGATAAAACAATATGTTAAAAACAAATTTAAAATGGTAACTTCTGGTCTAAAATGATGGCTGGCCCAGCATAGCTGCCATCTTGTTATCCCTCTGTACAGACAGTTGGTGAAACCCATCTGGAGTACTGCATGCAGTTCTGGAGACCCCATCTCCGCAAGGATATAGCAGGATGGAGGCTGTCCAGAGGAGCACAACTAAAATGGTGCAGAGTCTTCACAAGAAGCCATATGAAGAGAGACTAAAGGAGCTTAATGTGTATACCCTAGTGAAGGGGGGGGCATGATAGAAACATTCAAGTACCTGATGGGAATCAACAAAGTCCAAGAGCATAGCATCCTTCAGAAAAAGAGATGTACAAGAACAATGGGGCACAATTTAAAGACAGAGGGAGGGCGGCTCAGGGGTAACATGAGGAAGTGTTTTTTTCACAGAGAGGTTGGTGGACACATGGAACAGCATTCCAGAGGAGGAAGTGGGGTCAAAAACATGGGGCAATTCAGGAATGCATGGGACAGATATAAGGCAATTCTAGTGGTGGGTAGGAGGAAGTAGGCTCTAGGTTAAAGAGGATCTGCAGCTTATCTAACAGGTAAGGACATGTGCACACTGGGTGGCCCAACCTGTCCTTATCTGCTGTCAAAGTCTATGTTTCTATTCCAATATTTGTTCATATACCCTCCCGTATCATTTCCATCACCTGTCTCTGCCCTGTCTCCAGCTTGTTGATGTTCCTTTTAAGTCCAGGTTTGAGAATCATATTCAGTACACCAGAAGCAGTTTCCTTAGGAGAAAGCTGAGTGATGGAGAACCACTGCATTCACATAATGTACCTTTAACCAAAAGGGCAGATCCATGTGGCACCTCAGTAAACATGGAACTATCTCTGCTGGTGTTCCTTCAGCAACATAGGCCAAGAAGCCCTGTGGCACCTTTCAAGGTTAGTAGGGTTAGTCATGAGATACCGAGAACAGCAGCCAAGGAAAGCATTATGCACACATACAAACATATCATTATGTGCTGCTAACACAGTGGTCTAAAGCATCCATCTTTCAAAGCTGCATCAGTCAAGAAGGTAACATATAGACTGAAGTGCCCAGAGAATGAAAAAGAAATAACCACATCTTCTCATTATGTCAGTCAAGGTTATATGTTTAGGTACATACTAAACAGAAAGAGAGAGAGAGGGAGAGATCATTAAACTGATGGAAAATGCTTTATGAGAGTTGTAAATCATAATTCCTAGTTCTGAACACCTTCTCTGGAGAGTACCATTCCAAACATCAAACCATCTTTGGAGAATGTTAATTGCTGCATATTAGACTGATAGTCTACCAGAATCTTGAATAAATAATATTCTCTCAAAGAAATACATAAATGTCTTTCTGACGTCCATGCAATCCTTGTCCACCAAAAATGGGCAGAAAATGGATAACTATTTTCTGACCTGAAGGAAACTGAACTCCTACTGCAGCTTTAAAGAAATGCAAAATCATACATATCCCCAAAACGCAAGCACAGTGGGATGTATATGCAAATCACTATGAAAGTTTAGGCATGGTGCCAAAGGGCCTCTTACACAATCTGCCAAGGGTAGGAATGGAAGACACAGACACATGTCTCATCCTACGCAGGACCCATCAGTGTGGCTCATTTGTATCACACCCCAGGGTAAAATATGCCATCCCCAATGTGGTCTTACAGGTTTGCATCATGGTCAGCCCAAAATAAGAAAGCAAAGTGAAAAGACAAAGAACCTTAGCAAAAAAAAAAAAAGAGCTTTGAGGCAAAGGTTGCTAATGCCCTTTTTGGGTTAACCCTTGCCTCAGTGCTTTTGTGCTGAGGTTCTTTGTCTTTTTAGCTTGCTTTCTTATTTTGGGCCCCCCAAGACCTAAACTTGTAAAATCACATTAAGGCGGGATCGTTTTCCCCTGGAGTGTGATACAGATGAGGTATACTGATGTGTCCTGTGCAGGATGAGACAAGTGTAAGTGTTTTCTGTTCTCACCCTCTGCAGACTGTATGAGAGGCCCTTTGGCACCATGTATTCCTGCTTAAGCAGAATCAGGCTAAACCTTTCATGGTGATTTGCAAATATACTGTATGCCATGATGCTTTGCATTATGGAGGTATGCGTGATTTTGTATTTCTTTGAAACCTGGCTTTTTACCCAATGCCATTTTTAGGTAACCCTTACCTCGGTGCTTTTGTGCTGAGCTTCTTGTCTTTTTAGCATGGTTTCTTATTTTGGGCCCACCATGACCGGAATCCATAGGACCACATTAGTGCTTGTATTTCTTTAAAACTTGGTTTTGTTGCCCATGTCCTTTTTGAGTAACCCTTGTTTCAGTGCTTTTGTGCTGAGGTTATTTGCCTTTTTAACTTACTCTAGTTTTAGTCTTGAAACATGGAAACCTTGCAGTAACTGTTATGTATATTCGCCTAGCTTACTATATAGCAACTAGGGGAAAGCAAGGCTTGGGAAAAGAAAAACAATGAGCTAGCCTGGAGGAACACTGGTACAGCTACTGCCTTCCTCATCAGCAACCTGGGTTCATGAGCAGACTTAGGATGTTCAGGGATCAGTAGTGGGGTGAGAGGATGGAGCATCCATGGGACAGCTCTGCTCTCTCGGGGGGGGTACTTGTCTACCATTCCTAGGCTTCCATTTGGTAGAGGCCAGGTGGCAGTGCAGTGGGCTGGCCCTAAGCAGTTGGAGGGATGCCCTCACATGCTGACATGCATATCACGTACTTCTTTTTACATTGCTAGAAAAAATGCCATAGGAAAACCCTGACTGGCTTGATGACTCCCTGGCCCCCTCCAGGTTTCACACCACCAACTGGGCAGGGCTTAGAATCTAGATTGTGGTCTGGGATTGGGGCGGTAGCCCTGCCACATCCAACTCTGCTGGAGGGGGTATAATGGACTCCAGGAGCCAGATAAGTCACAGAAAATATGATGATGGAGCTTGAGGTGTCAAGGACAATGAGGCCATTTGGCAGTAAACTAAATTTATTTTATTTTATTTATTTAGCTTTTGTTGACTAGGTAAGTGCACTAGACAAACCCTGCCTATTTTCAGGCACAACCTGGGAGAGGGGGATACAGACGAATGCCAACTGACCTTGAACCAGATTAAGCTGTTGGTGGTATTTTTAGTGAATGAGGGAAATTTGGCCAGGACACCGGGGAAATGCCCCTACTCTGCTGCATTGCTGCCTGCAGGGGGACCCTTGACCACCAGCGTTGCTGTGGTCAGTCGGCCTAGGATGTTGGAGGAGATGGATGCATCTAGTACAGGGGAGCTGGCCTCCTCTCCTGTACTGTCTGATCCAGAGGCTGTTGTTGCTGCTTGTGATGTGGCTGAGGTTGTCGACCTCAGTATTCTAACCTCTACTGATGCTTCTGCTGTGCCTCGTACTGTTTGTGAATTCGTGCCTCCTTTGCCTACGAATAAGTTGGGGTTGCTCGCTGCACATTCTCAGTTACTGCTTCAAATGGACTTACTTGACCGTAGAATTGCTGGTTTTTCGGATGTTGATGGATCCTCTGCGCTGGCGGCTTCTGTTTCCAGTCGGACGACTTTGGCGACTGGACCGGAGGAAAGTGGTGTTTCACTGAAAACGGTCGTTCTGATGCTTCCTACTGACCATTCCCCTGATTCTCGGGCTGGCAGTTCGCCGGGTTCAGTATCTGTGTGCATAAAGCCCCTTTTGCCTGTTTCATCTGCGCCTGTTGATGGTGACCCTGCTCCTCCTTTACCGACTCCAGGGGTGTCCTTTGCTGGACAGATGTTTTCGTTCACCTCCCGAGTCCAGAGACCTGGAGCAAACTGCCTGGAGATCCTTCTGCTTCTGGTTCTGAGGGGACTAGTACATCGAAACCGGTGATCTTGCCTTCAGACACTTCTTGGTCTCCTGATCGGGCGTTACGGGAGGCTGGCTGGGAACAATCAGGTGGTGGGTCATGGTCACCAGACTCGCAAGATCCTTCCTATATTAGGATGCTGAAAAACGCTGGTACATCGGTGGATGCTGTGTCTTCTGACCCTCTGAGCTCCAACTTGCCCCGGGGTAATTTATCTTCTCCTTGTGATTTGGACTCTGAGTCTGTTAATAAAACTGTGGGGGGGGGGACATTGCTGTGCTGGGGGATATTGCTGTTACTGAGGTTCCTGTTTCTGGTGTTGGTGTGCATGCCTCTGATTCTCGGTGTCCCACCTCGAGCTTGGTTTCTCCAGCTTCCGAGGCACTGGGAGGATTGACTCCCACAATACCAGGCTGCTTTGGTCAGGACCCTGAGGCACGGCAGGGTGTGGCTCCCAAACCTGGTATTTCTGTGGGTTTTAAGCTCACGGATTTGTTCCAGTCCAATAAAGGTGAGCCTGCTCCTAGACGCAATGCAGTCAGGTTTTTATATAAAGGAGGGCTGGATACTCCCCCTGACAGGCTGTATGTTGTTAAAACTTTGCTTAAAGGGTCGATGCACTTCTTTTCATAGGAAATTTTTGCCTTGATTAGTTTAGGGAATTCTAATTTTGATGTAAGCTTTAAACATGTTTCTCATTTGGATCGTTTTTGGGTTCAGTATGCTAAATTTAAAGCTTTCCCCCTTTGGGCACCCTTCCATGTTCTACCTTTAATGAAACCTACTGTTAAGACTATCACTATTATGTTTATAAACGAAGGAGTCAAAGTTGAGGACATTTTATTCTGGCTCCGACAGAGATGTGATGTTTTGAATTAACCTACCCCAACTTTAGATAGTGAACAGATTTGGGATGGGGGTGGAAAGTTAAGGTTAAGCTATTTTCCTCTGACTCTGGTCCAGCTCACTTGCCTAATTTTTTTTTCCTTGGGAAAAGATAAGGGGTTGATTTTTTATGCAGGCCAGCCTAGGTCTTGTTTTAAATGTGGATCTCGGGCCCATTTTAGCTCTGCTTGTGATACACTTAAATGTAGCCATTGTTTAGATTTTGGCCATTCCTCCAGTGCTTGTTTGAACCTTTTTAAGTGTAACCTCTGTGAAAACACTGGTCATGCTTATGGTCATTGTCCTTGGGCCTCTCATAACCGGGATGATTGTCCCTCCCATGTGGGCCTCATTAACCTTACTCAACAGCAGCAGGCACAAAAATCTGCTGAGAGTCTTTCTCGTGTTGGTATTGAGGCTTCTCCCCTTCCCCCTTTGGCTTCGTTTGATCCTGTTATGGAGCCTGCAGTTGGGGTGGCTCCTGCTTCGGCACCTCAGGATGAGTTTCTGCTGAATGAGCCTGCTTCTATGGTGGCTCCGGAGGTCCTTCCTTTGGTTATCCCTGACTCTGCTACTTTTATGGTTATGCCTCCCCTTCCCCCTCCTTTGCCTCAGACTTTGCCTGTCCCGGAGCAGGCTACCCCTTTTACTGTTCCAAAAAAAGGGACCAGGGAAGGGCTGGCTGTTTCTGGTAAGAGTAAGGCCCCTGGGTCTCGGTCATGGGCTTCTGGTAATAAATTTGCAATTTTAGCTCCCGACGTTGCTGATAGGGATTCTGGGGATGATGATATGAAAAGCTCCTCCCTTGTGTCTAACACTGATACGGATGGGGGTGGAGAGGTTGACCCCATTGTAAAAACAGACGAGACAGTGTCACCGTGGTAAATCACCATAATCTTAGATATGGATTCCTTGTCCATTCTCTCCTTTAATGTTAACAGTATTAAGGGAGAAAAAAAAACTTGGTGGTGTTCTGCTCTCTGTATGAGAGATGCATTGTGACATCGCTTGTTTAGTGGATACTCGTTTAAAAACTAATAAAGAACTTCAGCAAGCTTCTCAGGGTTGGTCTCAGGGCCCTTCTTTTTGGTCCTCTGGGGTGGATAAGTGTGATGGGGTTGGTATTTTGTTTTCTAATCCTGCCCTTTGGGTATCTAGATTGGTGGATATTTTCCCAGGTCGTGCACTGCTGCTTGACCTCACCTTCCACACTGAATGATTTTGGTTAATTGCGGTATATGCCCCTCAGACCAAAGCCTTGCGGTCTGCTCTTTTTCAAACTATTCAACCATTTTTGCATACTTCTAGACTGATCATTTGGGCAGAGGATTTTAATTGTGGTCTCCATCAGTCTGATAGAGGACTTCAGACAACCAAATTATTTAGTGACTCTATGACTCTGAGAGAATGTTCTGTCGACAGCTAAACTTCGGGATGCCTACAGGGTCCTGCACCCTAGGGGTGGATATACTTATTTTCGGGGTGCTTGTCGCACTAGGATTGATTTTGTCTTTCTTTCCCATACGCTTACTGTTCGTGATTGTCGGACTATAGGCAGTGAATTCTTGGATCATGTGGTCTTAAGGGCTGTATTGTCCTGGTCTGACATTCCCCGGTGTAAAAAGAATAGATGGAGACTTAATGACTCTATTCTTGATGATACCAAAATTCAAAAGTTGTGGAGGCAAGACAGGGCAGCAAGGTTGTCTGTTGCTGACATCTATGAGGATATTTTAGAATGGTGAGAGGACACTAAGGCTGGTTGGAGGAAGGTTTTCCAACAGAAAGCCGCTGCGGTTCATACCTGCCAGTATAAAAAGTACTTGGCCTTACGTCAACAATTGCAGAATTTGATTTCTCTGTCCGAAGAGAATCATTATGATTATAGCTCACAGATTTCTGTTTTGCGTGACCAGATGAAGGCTTTGCAGTATGACAGGGCTAAATCCTTGGGCTATGAAGCTCACTTTGGGACTACAATCACCAAAGGGGGCTTCGACCCTTTTAAAGACTGTCAGGATAGGGTAGACTCTCGGGTTATTTATAACCTGGTATCCCCCTAGGAAGATCTGGTTAGTTCCCCGGAGGCCCTGATCCAGGTTGTTGAACATTTTGCTTTGGGCATGTTTGGGACTGAATCTCCCGTCGCTGCTGATGAGTTTTTTTTTTGACTCATTATCTTTGCCCTCCCTCACTTCAACAGAATGTGAGATGCTTTCGGCTACTGTTACTGAGAAGGAAGTATTACAGGCCATTGTTGGTTTAAAATGGGATTCTGCTCCTGGCTCTGATGGCCTCAAGGCAGGATTCTATTCTACTTTTTGCACTGATTTGGTTCCTGCTTTAACTCTTTTGTTTAATGAAATGTTGTCTAAAGCCTCATTTTCGAAGTCTATAAAAGAGGCAATCTTGGTCCTCATTCATAAGAAGGGGGTGGCTTCTGACATCAATAACTGGAGGCCGTTGAGTTTACTTAATGTGGATAGCAAACTTGTGGCAAAAATTTTGCTCACCAGACTTGTTCGGGTAGCTAGACTACTTAGTCCTGTCCAGACGCGTGGCATCCCTGGTAGGTGCCAATCTGACAATCTGATTTTATTACTCAAACTATTTGCCCTAGGGGACCTGAATTGCATTCAGGGTTGGGTGCTGGCTATCGATCAAGAGAAAGCCTTTGATAGAGTTTCCCATGCATATTTGTTTTCAGTTTTAGCTGCATTTGGATTTTCCTCCAAATTTATAGACTGGATTCGAGCTCTTTATTCTCAGGCTGTACTTCTCCCTAATGTTAATGGTTGGTTGGGACATCCCATTGTAGTTAAAAGGGGTGTGTGCCAGGGGTGTCCTTTGAGTCCCCTTTTATATGCCTTTGGAATTGATATTTTGATTAGGGCAATCCTTCATTGCCCTGGGATCCTTGGGTTACAAGGGCCGCCTGGCCTCCCTCCTATCAAAGTACTGGCTTATGCAGACAATTTGGTTCTGACTGTGGCATCCTGTTCGGATGAGCAGGCTGTACTTGATGTGTTCCAACAGTATTCTTTAGTGGCAGGATCCCATATTAATTTTTTAAAGAGTGTTGGGCTCCCGCTAGGTTCCCCCACTCCTCCTGAGTCTGGTTCCTTTGCTGGCGTCCAGCTCTCTTCAGAACCCATTAGGATTCTCAGTCTATGGTTTTGGCCTGGAGATTTACTGCTGTTGAACTGGACTGGGGCATTAGGGAGGGCTGATAGGCTTTTAGTTGGGTGGCGGCAGACGCAGATTGGGAAGAAAAAACGGGTTTATTTACTAAAAACCTTGATGGTCCCCCTTTTTTTGTACCTTTGCTATGTGTTCCCCCCCATGTCTTTATTTACAAGACTATATAGTGTTTTTTTTCAGGGTCTTTGGGGTTCTCGGTTGAATCCTATCAAGCGATGTTTCACTTATCGGCCTCCCAGTGAGGGTGGGGTAGGGATGGTACATCCAGTCGCCTTTTTTTATAATATTTTTTTTTGTTATAATTTGGGTTGGGCTTTAAAACTGGGTAATAAGGGTTGGAAACCCTTTCTTTGTTCATGGCTTCAACCTTGTCTCATTCCCTGGGAACAAGGCAACAGGAGGTCTGTGGCTAAACTTTCAGGCCTCCTGCCTTTTGGTGTGGAGGTCGTGAAACTAGCCATGATCTGGGGTTTTAAGCCCGGTGATTTTTGTACACTAAGTAGGAAAGCAGTATATGATCACATTTGGAGACGAGAGGCTCTGGATCTTGTTGAATTTTCATCCTGTCCGCCTGATCATCTGTCTTGGATATTGAAGCAACTTTTGAATCCTAGACTCCCTCCTTATGTGTGGACATGGTCTGGCTCAGTAATTATGGTAGACTTAGTGTTAAGGGGAATCACAAACATAAAATGCCGTGTGATAGATACTGTCCTAGGGATTCCTGCCTTTCGATTATAGAATCTCAGGCTCATTTATTCCTTGATTGTCCATTTGCTTCTGATTTTTGGTCTACTATTGCTGTTCTGTGGGATGAACCTCTTTTTACTGAGCTGTCTTATGCTGATATTATGTTTGAGACACATTCTCTTTTACATGCTAAATATCATGCTGAAACTATATATATTGTACTATGTTTTATGCGTTATTTTTTATGGCAAGCTAGATGTCCGCTAGTTTTGCACCAGAAATGGATCCCTGTTTTGGAAATTGTACTGAATGTTAAGAATGCTGTATTTACCTTGAAAAAGTTTGATTTTTCTAGATATTCCAGACAGCAATTTTGTCATTTCTGGATTAACTGTGATTCCTGGAATTTGACTTGATTTCTTGTATCCTCCTTTTTTTTGTTTGCTGATTTTCTTTGTTTTTTTTTATCTTTGTCATTTATATCCTTTGAATGTTTGTTGTAATGAAGCCCACTTTTTCTCAATAAAATTCCCTTACTCTTTTCGATAAGTGCCATGGGATCTTTAACATCCACCTGAACTACCACCAATCCAGGCAGATGGGACCTTGGTTTAACATCTCATCCGAAAGAATCCCATAATGATGAGTAAAAAATAAAAACAATGAAAGTCCACCTAGCAGAAATGGAAGAACAGTCCAGATAGTGTATCTTAAAGCAAAACTAATATCTAGAATAGACTATATTATGGACTTCATCATGAAGAAGATGGTTCTAGCAGACTCGAAGAGTGCAGAAACTGAAGACTTTAAATAATCCTTTCTTTGAAAAATACTTAGTCTTAAAAAACAAACACAGTAGAAATGTGTCACTCTGCAAAGTAAATAGGTGATTATACACATACACGCACAATCTCAATTTTAAAAGAATGTATTTTACCATAAAAAAATCATGCCACTGGAAATACAGCACTGTTATAAAAATCTCCCCTACTTTTGTGTGCCAAACATGTACCACACTTAAATGAACAACAAAAACATGACAGCATTATTAAGGTTATACAGAATTGTACAGTATAAGTTTAAATTTATGAAACATATAAACAAATAGTTTATATTATAATAATAATAATAATAAGCTTTATTTATTTAGCGCCTTTCAAATACCAAGGCGCTGTACAAATGAATCATAAAATCAGAATATACATATAAAATCAACAATTCATAACAGCATCAGTCCACAAAAGCCTTGTTCCACAAAAAAGTCTTAAAATCCCACTTAAACACTTCCACGGTTGTGCATTCTCTAAGCCGGTGAAGCAGAGAGTTCCAGAGGGTTGGGGCCACGAACCCAAAGGCCCTAGCCCTGGAAGACTTCAATATAACCCTCGGAACCTCTAGCAACCCCTCGTCGGCTGAACGGAGCTGTCGCACGGGGCGGTAAGGAATCAGAAGCTCTTTCAAGTAGTCAGAGCCAAGTCCGTGCAGGGCTTTGAAGGTCACAAGACCTACTTTAAAGGTGATCCACCACTGTATAGGCAGCCAGTGCAGATCGCGCTGCACAGGGGTAATATGTGTCCTTTTAGTCACCCCTGTCATTAACCTTGCAGCAGCGTTCTGCACTAGCTGCAAGCAGCAGATATCAACCCCAGGAAGCCCCAAGTAAAGGGAGTTGCAATAGTCAAGGCGAGATGTCACGAAAGCATGGACCAACATGGGTAAATCGCTGGACGGAACAAGGTGTTTCACCCTGGCAATGTTCCTAAGATGGTAGAATGCGGACCTAATGACTGCTGACACCTGATGATAAAGAGTCAGCCCATTGTCAAGTACCACTCCCAGGTTACGCTCCTGTTCAGAGGTAAGGATCAGACCCCCCCCCAGCAATATGCCAGAGGGCTGACCAGACCCCAACCCCCCTGTCCCACGACCTGGGTCCATGACCAAAACCTCAGTCTTACCGGCGTTCAACTTTAACCAGCTCACATTCATCCAGTCCTGGATTTCAGCGAGGCAGCTATTAAACACCGAGAGAGCACTAACCTGGTCGGGAGCAAAAGACAGGTAGAGCTGGGTATCATCAGCATAGCAGTGAAACCTCAGCCCATACCTTCTTACAATATCTCCGAGGGGCAGCATATACACTGCAAACAACATGGGGGAGAGCACCGAACCCTGGGGAATACCACATTGCAGAGGGAAAGGGTCAGAGGAAAAAATCCCAGACACAACTCTCTGCATTCTCCCAGATAGAAAAGATGAAAACCACCTGAGCACTGTACAAGACAGTCCACAGATGGACTCCAGACATTCGAGCAAAACCCCATGGTCTACAGTGTCAAAGGCTGAAGAGAGATCAAGGAGGACCAAGATAGAGCAGTTCCTCTAATCTCTCGCCATCAAGAGATCATTGAGCACCCGAACCAGAGCAGTCTCGGTACTATGCCTCTTACGAAAACCAGACTGGAGAGGTTCATAGATATTATGGATGGTCAAATGGTCCTCCAGCTGGTTTGCCACTACCTTCTCAATAACCTTCCCAATAAAGGGAAGGTTAGAGATCGGTCTGTAGTTGGAAAAAAACATCTGGGTCCAAAGAAGCCTTCTTCAAAAGGGGAGTCACCACAGCTTCCTTTAGGGAGCTAGGAAACTCACCCAATTCTAGGGAGCACCAGATTATTTGAACCAGAAACGGGCCGATGATCTCGACGCAACCCAAGATTAGGGAGGTAGGGCCCGGATCTAAACTACAGCACGTAGGGTGCATCCCCTGGATGATCCGCATAATATCACTGAACGTCGGCAGGTCAAAGGAACCAGGAGATAGAGGATTCTGTGACCAAACGCTGACCAAAACCTTCCCCCTTAGAGTGTGTTGGACGGATCTCGGATCTGATGTCAGCAACCTTATTCACAAAGAATTGAGCGATCTCATCACACTCCTTTTGTGAAAAGGCTCGACGGAGCTGGAGACAGGCTGGGTTGCACAGCCTGACCACAGTTCTGAAGAGCTGAGCCGGTCGATTCTGAATGACAGAGATCTCCCTGGACAGGAATTCTGCCTTCTTATGGGAGATCTCCAATTGGTAGAGCCGATAATGCTCCTCCAAACTAAGGCAGTTGGCATCCAGAGCAGATTTCCTCCAACGACGCTCTAACCATCGTCCCACACATCACAACTCCCTCAAGGACCCATCGAACCATGGGGCCCGAGGGTGAAGAGAGAGGGGACGAACACAGACAGGAGCAATTGAGTCCAGGGCCAAGGAAATGGCCTGGTTATAAGCCAAGACCATAGCCTCTGGACCCAAGCTGGCAGTCGGAAATTCTGAGAGGTTCAACACCACCATCAGATCTTCAGGGCACACATCCCATAAAGGGCAGTATCAAACCATCTCCACAGAGGCAGACCTACGAAGGGAAGCACAAAAATTGAAGCTCACGGTGTAGTGATCGGACCAACTGACAGGTTCCACCACCAAATCAGAGGCCTCAATCCCAGGAAAAACTAAATTCAAGGAGTGACCATGATTATGCGTGGCAGAAAACAATGTGTAAGGCCCAGTGATGTCATCAACTGGAGGAAGTGCTGACCAAAGGCAGAAAGTTCGTCGTTGACCCAGGCATTGAAGTCACCCAGAACCATCAGTCTGGGCGACTCCAACGCCATATCGGTGACGAAGTCTGCCACTTCCTGCAGGAATCGTCTCTCGTCTCCTGGTGGATGGTAGACGAGGGCTATCCTGCAACCCACACCAGCCATGACGGTACACTCAAAGGATTCAGCTTCCTCAACTGGTACACCAGTGAGCCCCAAGCTGGTCTTAAAACAGACCGCTACTCCCCCGTGATCCAATCTCGGGCGGTGAATCACCGAGTACCCAGCTGGAACAGTCGCCTCGAAAATAGGGCCGGCATTTCCATCCGGCCAGGTCTCGGTGATGCAAGCCAGATCTGCTGACTCAAAAAAATCAGAAATAATAGCTGATTTGTTTTTGACAGATCTGGTATTGCACAACACCGCCCGAGTTTGACAGGGATCCAAAGCCGTCCCGACTACTTGCCCATCCAAATAGGAGGAGCCCTTGGGTATGGAGACTAAGCATGGAAAACCAAGTTCCAGGCTCCATTTGCCCCAGAGCATCTTCTGGGCTTAACCACCTATCACGAGAGGTCCGTTCATTCGGCCTACAGCGTCCTTGACCCCATACGCCACCCCCTCCACAGGCAATACCAAGCACCTGACAGTGCTGGTAGGTGGAAAATGGGAGGGGGGAAAAAAGGGCAGAGGGCATGGAGGTCGGAAGACGAATAATGCACGACCGGGTTAGCTAAATAACACATAACAAAAGTGGGAGACAAGCTAGCTGCAAGCAAATAAATAAAAAATCCTGGTGTCTCTAAAATAAAATACCCACAATTACACTTAAACTAAAAACCCACCCAAAAACATAAACCAAAACCTACTGACTACACAACCAAAAATAAATGATGAACAGATTATTAAAGAATCCAAATATATAAGGACAGGGAAGCCCTCTCACTGCACCCACTGTTCTTTATATGATGAAACGGGATCCAAAAAAGAAATTGCAGTTATTTTTTGGCACTCTCACTGCCAATGAGTATAATGTTGAAAAGTCCAAACATATAAGGACAGTGAGGCCCTCTCACTGCACACACTGTCCGTCCAATAAAATTGGTAATAAACAAAAACAAAATCCAAATTATTCTAAATAAACATTCAAAAAATAACAATATGCAAACACAGTGCAAACTTATTAATGGAAGGAGAAGATGACTCTTTGGAGATAGTATTCGATTTAGCTGTGAGGCAACAGGAGGCTTCCCTCCCCACCACACCCCCAAACTGCCTAATAAGGCCCAGTTATGCCACTGAGACCCACCGCTTCAGATAACCCTAGACCAGCTAATAAGGCCGGCCCTAGAGTAACATAGAAATCCCCCCAGTAACCCTCAACTCCTTGAAGGGAACAGGAGAGGCTCCTGCTTGGTCCCAGACAGCACAACACCAAATGCCCAGGCAAAGAAAGAAAAAAGGGGAGGATAATCTCTCAGAACCAAAACCAACAGTGTGGCAATATTCCCCCAAGAAGTCTTAACACAGCTTAAAGTCAAATTTAAGGTCCCAGATAAACAGAGGACAGCGATGGAAACTCAAGTCCTAGTACTCATGATATATCTGAAATAAGCAAGTTATTTTTCCATGTCCAAAAGACATGACAGTCACAGCAAGCGACACCAACTAGTCCAAGTCTTTCGCCAAATACGACATTGCAAAGATGTTCACACTATATCCAGCGTATACATCCTGTATCAGCTAGAACCATTAATCCCAGGGACAGGAGCCAGCAAAAAACTCCCATACACAGAGAGCACGAAAAAAAACAGCTGCAAGGCAGTAGACTAATCACAGAATTTTAATTCCCAGGCAAAAATTCACTCTCTCATTGCCCCGAAACTTCAGCACATAGAAAATGCCAAGGGAGCAGCTGTGAAGGGGATGAGAAGACCACGAAAACTGGATCCTGGCTGGAGTTGACTCACTCATATCCCCAGACTCCGACACACAGTTACACCGTGATAGCAGTCAACAAAAATGATAGTATAGCAGGCAAATCAGATACCCAACAGAAAGTTGCTTGCAGATTCCCCGAAGCAGGGCAAAAGATATTCAAATAAATATTTAATAACAAGGCTGCAAAAGAAGCAGAACGGCAGTCAACAAATAAAGGGGAACGATTCCCCCGCTAAAACATCCTTCTACTGCGACCACGCCGAAAAAACGAGCGTAGCCCACATAAACGTGGCAACACAACTCTACTGAAGCAAATGAGAGACTCAAAAATAAAATAAAACATAAAAAACGTATTAAAACAGATAAAAATAAATTAAAACAAGAGCACAGTAAAAACGAAGTGAGTGCTAGTCCAGCGTGACCTCCATCTTGAACTCTATGGGTGTAGTAGTACTATTATATAGTAATAGTGAAATGATTTAGTGAAAATATAAATTAGCGGAAGCTAACACAAGGTGTTAGGTGTTTAGTTTTAGACAATTCCCCACCCCCTAACATTGGATTATATCAAGTGTCCTTGCATAAATCTCAGGATACCTAACTAACTGAAAACATACAATGGTAGAAGTGTCCCTGCTAGATCATATAATTTATTCAATTATTTAAAAGAAATGGTGACTAGGAAAGGTAGACTGAGCCCAAGTACATTTCCAGATGCCACCAGGTGGCAGGAACATAAGAAAAAGGACACCAGTCCATAAAAAGATACACAATTAACTGATTTCAGGAAACAGTGTAGTCCAGTAGTTAGAGCATTGGCTTGGGAAATGATAGATAACTGGATAACCTGAGCAAGTTAACCAACCAGTGCTCTTAGTCCAACTAACAGTGGAAATGGGTAGCAGGAGGTCCCCAGTGAAAATAAGATATTTTGCAAAAAACTAAAAAAAGATCACAATTGCTAACAATAAAAAGTGTAGATACATATGGACAACCACATACGTTCCCTATAAGTAATGCTCAATAGATTTGGAATGTTTCTTATAACCTCAGTGGGGGAGTACATAGTCATATAATTCAGCAAATATGTAGAAATGATGGCAATTTGTAAGGGAGCAGTATAGCTCTCAGTGGTTTAAGGCTCTGAGCTGCTTAAATCTGGCAGACATCCAGCAGCTTCTACTTGCATATGGTGTGACGCTGAGCAAATCACTTAACTTACCTGTGCTCCTAGGTCATTCCTGTAAAAAAAGCTTTCAGCTTAGTGTGGTACTCCTGGTTAAACAACTAAAATAAAAAAGATTGCATGATGCAAGTCAGGTGTGCATCACTGGCAAAAAGTCTGATTGGGAAACATGACTAGTGTTTCTCATGGATCCTGCAAGAGGACCAAAATGGTCAACAGAGAACTTTGGGTCATGGATCATATTTAATTGTTGCTATCTACACCACTCTCAGTTCATTACAGAACTTCTTTTCTTTTGAACAGTTCAACCTGAAGTCAATCTGAGGCTTCAAGGGGACATGAAAGGAAAAATGGGACTAAGTGACTTAGTAGTGTATGCCAGTATATATTTAGGGCCAGTATGAATCATCACCAGAGCATTTCTGTTTGTCATGTATCAAAACATACACATTGCAGTTTATACTGTAATTCCAAAGATGGATTTTTATGTAGTCTTGTGTGCCTACTTCCTGTTTGTGGCAGAAAGGAAGTGCAGTTTGACTCAGAGTGATGATGTTTCAGTATATAAGTCTACAGACTGGTGTGCTGCATCCAGCCATCTTTGGAATTACAGTGTAAACTACAATTTCTATGTTTTTTCACATTGCAAAAGGAAATGTTATGTTGATGATGCAAACCATCCCTATATTTATTCTGGCATATACTCGTAAATCATTTAATATTATTTTTCCATTCATGCCCCTTTTAAAGGAGATAGGAAACAGTTTTTACACCTCTAGTTGCCCTCCAGTTGTCTTTTTAATGTCTGCCCAGTATTCTGATATGTTTTTGATCTTTTTTGGTAAATTAATAATATAATTGTCTTGCCTTTCAAGTACCCTGAATGCCTCTCTCCTCAGCAGTTGCTGCTCTCTCTTTTCATACTGCCCCCACATTCCATGACACTAATAACACCATTCCAGGCCATTTAGATGAATTTCATGGAATGGTGTTATTGTTGCCACAGAATGTCTTAGAAATATGAAAATATGAGCAGTAGTTGATGAGGAGAGTGGAACTCTATATAGATCTGAGTCACCTCAAAGCTAGATTATTTATCAAAAATTAGTAAAAGCTTATCCAAATACATGACTGGCATGGAAAGAAAGATGAAAGTGCAGTTAATATAAACATCAATTACTATCTCCTTTAAGATCGATGGTTTTGCACTTTTATAATAAAAAAACTATTTTTTGTAGAATCATTTTTTTTTTTTTACCAGAAGAGACACACTAATCCGAACGCTTGTTTACAGGTGTGACCTGGGAGCACAAGTAAGTTAAGTGACTTGCTCAGGGTCTCACAGTCTGTGGGGGCTGTGAGATTCAAATACAGATCTCCAGATTTGCAGCTTAGAGCCGTAAACCACTGTGCTATAGGATAGGAGAATAATGGGCAGCAAGTCCCCTTCCCTGTGTAGTGGTGGTGCCAGCCATGACTTTGCAACTCCAGCAAGCTATGCTCCACTGGGGTCAGAACCACTTCCTCAACAATTGCAAAAATTTGTCACCATGGAGGAAGTTATGTCACTACCCTAGGGAGGTACTGACAACTGTGTCACTGGCATGCAATTTCTAGCCCCGAAGAGAAAATAGCATGCCGTAGAGAGGCATTTTAATAAACAGTTAAACTCTAACTCATGACATCTTGCAGGATTATTGGTGACATTGTGTGCGCCTTGGTCTTAGGTCACCAACCAGATTTGGAGCAGGATTCAAGAGTCACAGCTAGTAACTGAGATGGTCGTTGTGTGTAAGAAATAAATAGGACTAGGTGATCTATGACTTTTTCATGTCTGTGGGCATGTGAAGGGATGGTTAAGCCTTGCCAGAGCACCACATTTTACCACCTTCCACCTCAATCCCTGCATAAAAGGAACTGAACCTGTGGGCATTGTTCCAACCTGAGAATGAACATCAGACACTACCACTCAGTGAAGCAACCCTCCTGACATCATCTTTACAGTTGCCTATGATCTCCACAGGGTGTTCAATACCATATTACAATCTAGTTAAACAACCATGTTTAAGCTGAAGCTAAATAATGAAACATAAATTACAATTCTTGCTGAGGATAATGCCATGACAATTTAAAACAGCAGTAATGTCAGAAATTGGTTCTCATTCTAGTAGAACACTGCTCCAAAGCAGTAAAGGTAATCAATGTTCCCCAGTTCTTGTAGTAGCAAACTTAAAGATTTAGCAAATCCTCAGCATCAATAAAAATGTTGCTCACTATCTGTTTTGATTGATGACAGAAGTGAACACCAAGTAACACTCGCACACTACCAGGCAGACTATACTTGCAGCAAATATTCTGGCAAATTCCAGCAAAGTCCAAGCTGATCCCAGCCATGGCTGTAGTTCGACTCCACATGGCAGTCATTTGATAGCTGGATAAATCCCAATGGCCTACATGACATCTCTAGAGTGAAGGTTGGATCATGTGCTGCATGAGAGGAATGAGACCTGGCAATCTCCCTTGCAGATCTGCTACAGGCATCTCACCTCTGAACACCCACCAATCTCTGGCTCTAAATCTGGCTGATTCTTCCCTAAGCAGCAGATGTACAGCACATCAGTCTTCTCCCCCAGAACATGCATCAAGGCACGTGGAAGCAGGTGTTCTCACACCATACATAGCCCCTTATGAGCCAATGGGCAACCTCACCAAATGTAGGATCCCATTGGGATTCCAAGGGGTTACATAAGCATTTGTTTACATTTAACATAGTCAAAACTGCCTCAAATGCAATATTTTAAAATTGGCAGCGCACTTGTTCAGAAGGGATTTTTCCATTGAGCTGCATCCAGAGATTTGTTTTTTAATGGTAGACTACCATATCAATTTCAGTATTGTTTAAGCCCCCCAACTGTTTAAAACTAGGAACAAAGTGCTCTGAGGTATGATATTCTTTATAGAACCTGTGCAGCAGTTCACATAAATGTTACTATTTTCAAAAGTAATCACATTGTGCATGAAAGGCACTGAAAAACAAAATCCAACCTAGTCTCTGTTTTTTCTCCTAGTTACAGTTCACTTTTTTCTATATGTGTGTTTTGTATGAAATTCATATTATATATTTAGTACTGTGCCTTCATTAACCATCTACGAATAGCACTGACTGGTCCCGTTCTTACATACTGTATCCTACCTCCAGGACACACCTGAAAAATGAACTGTTTGTATCTCAGTATATTCTCTCTTGGACAAAAGAATTTAAAATAACTATATACTATAAAACACAGCTGCTCATTTTCCTAAAGGGAGAAAACTTCTAAAAGGTGTAAGCACTGTGGTGGCCTGAAAGGTGAGGCGGCAGGGAAATCCTTTCCATAAACTCACTAATGTATTAATTTCTCCCACTGCTTCTTGTCCCTTGCTCCCATTAATGATTGCAGGAACACCTATGGCTTTGAAGTTATTACAGAAGGATAAGACCAAGCTATGGAATTTTCTCTATGAATACTGTGCAGCCCTGTACCTGTCTTCTCACCCCAGCATTATTGGCATGTTTGGAATTGTCTTTGAAACTGCAGACCAGTACGGCTTCACTTACGAGTGTGCACTGAAAAAGGACTTACACACCATCATTCAGCCTAGGGTAAGAGCAGCAAGCATGTACAAATAATTACAGTATGTTGCAAGTCTTCAATGGGGCTGGTTCAAGATTTCTATAATACTTGAATTTTGTTATGTAATTTACTTACCTCACCCAGTATCCCAGCTGAGATGCAAAATCCAATTTTTAGTAATGTTCTTCCCATTCCAGTAGATGGATGGACTGGTTCACTGAAAGTTACAAGAACTTGCTCAATGTCTTATTCTGAGTATTTGACTCTGTTGCTGCTGGAACTTGTAATCTCCTGGTTCACAACTGGTGGTCTAACCAGAAGACAATGTTTATTCATTTAGCAGTATAGCGCAGTGGTCTAAGGCTCTGAGCTGCAAATTTGCGACATCCATCAGACCAGACCTGGGTTTGAATCCCACAGCTTCCATTTGCATACTGTGTGACCCTGAGCAAGTCACTTAACCTCCTTGTGCTCCCAGATCACTCCTGTAAAAAAGCTTTCAGCTTAGTGTGCTATACCTGGTTAAATAATAATAAGTTAATGTATGTATGAATCAAAAACTTCAGTAAGTGGGTAAGGCTACTCGGGGAGGGTCCCATTTACAGGGGTAACTTAAGTAAACAACACTGAACATGAGATAAGCAGGCTTTCTTTCATTCATCATATGCATAGAAGAACATAGTTTTCTTTTTTTGTTCTGGAGTAAATAATTAGGACAATCTATTATTTGTTTTATGTTTAAGTGATTTATGGACACCAAGGTGTTATTATTCTCACTATGCAGAGTAGATTTAAGTACATTGGAATAACTATTCTGATTATCTGAGGTGGATAGTAACAATCCAGTGTACTGTAACAATTCTAAGTCTCTAAGTTGCAGAATAACTTCTGTAGCATAACTACCATGACTAATCAGAAACTGTACTATTGTTCAGTGTAGTATAGCCACTTCTAAGCAATTTTAAATCACAAATGACAATGAGAAAGGAAAAGTGTGACTCACTAAGAATTGAACTCAGGCCCCTGGAATATCATCCCATTGCTCTACTCCTAGTGGGTCACACTTTTCCTGTCTCATTACCATTTGTGATTTAAACTGCTTAGCAGTAACTATACTGCACTGAGAAAGTATCTGGTTGTCATCCTGATGTGTTCCTAGAGGCAGAAGTATGCAACACTAGAGAAAGGAATGTGTGTATCCAACGCAAAGCCTGGAGGCCTGTTTAGCCATGTGAGCCCATATCTTACTGGTTTGGAGTACTGGGACAGTATTCTGGGGGCCTGGGTTTAATTCCCAGTGGGTCACACCTTTCCTTTCTCATTGCCACTTCTGTACTATTGCTGTAACTATCTAGCTGCTATGCCTATCAGCAAAGACAGTAGATATGAAGGCAGAGTACGATTTCAAGCTAAGCCTGGGCCACATTTCTGCTTATCAAAGGAATCTCAGTGTATCCTGCAGAGTAAATAGACATGGGCAAGGTTGGCGAACTTTGCTTTGTGTAGCACTTTGTGATGTTTCCAACTTGGCATAACACAAAGTGCCAAAGTGCTATATGAAGTGAAGTGACATTTATTCCCTGCAACATCTATGCATCTTCCAGTGAAGTTGCCACTGAACATAGATTTCACCCCCCAAAAAAATGTCACTTCACCAGGCAAAACTTCTCGAAATGCAAAGTTGGTGCTGGAAGTGGGAATGTTGCAAAACTTTGTGAAGGCAAACTTACCCCACTTTGTTTTAACTGCACAATCAAAGTTAGAGTCACTGAACCTCTAGTAGGTGGGTGGAGAATTCACTATAAATTAGTTCATGTTTGTGCATCATCCTTGTTTGTTTCTGCTTATGAGGTGGGTGAGTGGCTGAGGACTTAATGGACCTAAAATCCCCTCTGATCTTAAACAATTATGTTACTGAGAATGCTATTATGTAAATAATAGTGGCTAGTGTAACTACCCAGAAGCAGTGTGAGCACATTGTAATTAACTATGTAACAATCCTCATTTCTAGGGTGGAAAGCAACTATCCAGAGTATAGGTTTTGATTATGTATTAGGATTACTTGCTGTAGCAGGAGCATGGGTAGCACGGTAGTTAATATGCATGGAGATGTGACCATATTTAAATAGAGTCACTACCATGCAGCAGGAAGGGAAACATAGAAACATATAGTTTGCCAAGAAGACAAAATGGACCCTAAGTCCCTCTCTTCACCATAATACTATGAGCTACATTCATGAATATTACTTTCAGTGGTAACACCACTTCATTTTGCCATGACTGAAAAAACTCAGCATTACCCTATCTGGTTCAGTGGAATATAGTTGTTGGATTGATTAATGAAAAGTAAAGTTAATGTTGGAGGTAACGTTCATGAATACAGGCATATGTTATTATTAGGGGTGCATTGTACTATCTGTTTGCATTTGATGCTGTGGACCATGAACAATTTTTGGATCATCTGAGGAAGCACGTTGAACTCCAAGCACTGTCATCCACTGGTTTTAATCCCACCTCAGGAGAGGATGCAGAGGGTGATAATGGGTGCTTTCTCATCATCCACAGTGCCTCTGCTTTATGTTGTGCCCTAAGGTTTGGTCTTCTCACCAATGTTGTTTGCAGTGTACATGCTGCCCATGGGAGGAATCATTTGAAAGTACAAGTACCAGAGAAAAAAGTATAAGTGCTGCAGAAAGGCAGCTCTGATTTGCCTTTTTAAACATGCTTTTCAGTTGAGCCTCATGACCACACTACACATTGTCATCCTATGCCTGTTTCTGTGCCCTGACTGCCACTCACATTCACTCCGACCCAACCACTTGCTATTAGTCCTCATGTGCTGCAGTTCATATAATCAAGCAGTGAGCTCCATCACTAACTGTATTGCAGGAAGGCAGAAGTATTTTTTCTTCAGATAGACTTACTGATCGTGTCCTTTTGGTGTCATTTGCTCCATTCTGCTCTCTTTTTTCTGTCCCTACCCTAGACGGACTACTGCTCATTCACTGTCTCTGCTCTGTCTCCTCTCTGCAGCTCCTGATAATGGTCACAGAAAAAATGTGTAAAAAGAAAATCATGAAAAATAAATAAGGACAGAAACAACTAGTTTGTCTTTTGAGATGGGTCAAGTGTGTGTGGGGGGCTGTATGATACTCAGGGGAAAAAAGTTACTATAGAGGACACAGTAGGACAAATGTCAAAAGTAAAAAAAAAACAAAAATCATATGCAGAGGAACTACAAATATTTTACTTTTTTAGGCTTTAAAGCTCAGAATTTTAATTTTTCCATGAATGCAAAATACACAGACTCATTTTATAAGTGTGATAATACACTCTGGGGATGTGCATTAAACAGTTCTAATGCATAGTCAGGTGCTGAAGGCACTCAAGTCTGTGGCCTTGTGCATTACTATGCCCCTGGTCATGCGTTAGAACTGTTTAATGCAAACCCTGTCATGTCTTATTGCTTACATGATTCAAATCTACCAAAGCTGCATATTCACTTTGAGCCCTTGAATAATTAGCTGTCACATCCTGTAGTATACCAAGCTGTACAGCTCACAAAAGCCACATCCTGAAAAACAAGATGTTGCATCTCAGTGGGGATTTTTGAGTAAAGAGATTGTAAAACCATCTTTTAGAACTGACTCCTATGAGAACAAAAAAAAAGAAACTTTGAGAAACAGCTTTAAAAACAGCTCTGTTCCCATTTTGTATATGTTCTATTTACCCTTGCCTTGGTTATACATAATTGAAGTATTGACTGTATTCATGAGAACACAATATTGCCCTACAGAATTAATTTGCTCTTGCTTCTTGCTTGTCATGTAAAGGTAGACTAAGGTCACGAAAAAAAAAAAAAAATCACAATTGGCGTTATCGAACATCAGTTGTACAGCATTGCAAAACATGTACTATCAGGCTATTCCATTCTTTATTAGCATGGACAGCTCCATGAAAACATGATCTTTGTTGCAAACACAGTTAGTAGTATTAGAAAATGTTATTTTTATACAAGTATAAGTTGGTACAATAACACCATTAGGGCTACAAAGCCCTATTTACAAGGTGGTCTTGTTTCAGGTTACATTTACAGTTTCACAAATAATTTAGACAATTGGACACAGAGTTACAGACAAAACATATTAATACAATAGTAGGTTTAAAAATATTTAATATAAAATATAAATTGTGAAGGCTCATTTTATACAAGTACATAGTATCTTTAATTCCAGTTTCAAGTTCAAGTTCAAGTTTATTACAGAAAAGACTCCGTTGAGCAACCTCATTCACAAGGAGGTCCTGAGGCACATACACATGCAGTTCGCAGTTACATAGACAGGAGATATAAAATGTGGAACAACAAAGAAAAAAAATATATATAATACAAGAGGTATACACAATAGAAGTCCTTATGCTATATATGCAGTACATTCCAGCTTTAACCTTGCCCTAAATTATGCAACACATTTCAGCTTAATAAGTAGAGGGTCACTTGGTACCTAGGAAGTTGATTTGGCATTGGGGGCCTAGTAGCACCTACATATGTCTTTTAATTTAGAGATAGCTAGTGTTTTGTAGGAGTTAATTGATATGATGCTCGTTAGCTTCAGCATGGCTTGTAGTTGGTTCCAAATGTTTGGGAGGGCATATGAGACAGCTCTTTGGCCAGCTGTGGTATGTGTTCTGGGAACATCTAGTAGGATAAGGTCGGATTTCCTTAGGGAGTAGGTGCTATGTGAGATGTGTATGAGAGACGTTAAATAGACAGGCAGTTTGTGGAGTAGTAATTTGAGGGTCCAAATGCCAGCATGCAGGAGGCATCTGGTGGCAAGAAGAGTCCACCCAACTGCTGCATAAAGATCACAGTGGTGGGTCCTGTACACAGAGTTAGTAATGAAGTGAAGAGCATGGTGATAGAAATCGTCCAGTTTAGATAGGCTCAAGGTTGGGAGGAAATAGAAGATAATGTCTCCGTAGTCAAGCAAGGAAGGAATGTTGCTTGGACAAGTCTTTTCTGGGTTGCAAGAGAAAGAGGGTCCTATTTCTAAAGAAGAAACCAAGCGTGCTTTAAGCCTCTTTGATAGATCCTCAATGTGGTCATTGAAGGAAAGCTTGTTGTCTATCCACATACCTAGATATTTAAATTTAGAGTACGACTTCCAAGGGTTCACCTAGGGAGGTAACTATGAAGTTTTTAGGTGGGGTAGGTAGGGCACCAGACAAGGCAAGCCTCGAGAAAATCATTGTCTTGGTTTTTGGCATTTAAGAGAAGCTTGGCATTGATAAGGTTGCTTTCTAACTGGATAAAGTCAGCTTGGAGTGCTTTCCTGACTTCAGTTAAGGATGAGCCTGATGCGTACAAAACCATATCGTCCGCAAATAAATGTATGCTAGAGTTCTTTATGTGGGAGTCAAGGTTGTTGATGTACAGGGAAAAGAGGATTGGTCCTAGGATGGAGCCTTGAGGGACTCCTCTGGCAATTGGAAGAGGGGTCAGATAGTAGGACATCAGCTTTGACTTTTTGTATCCTTCCTGTGAGATAACTGTTAAACCACTGTAAGGCAAGTGGAGTGACACCTATGTAGGAAAGACAGGTGATTAGGAGGTGATGGTCTACAGTGTCGAAGGCCTTACTGAGTTCTAGAAAGACTGCACCAGTAACTTTCTTGGTGTCCATAGCATGGATCCAGTCATTAGAGACTTTAGCCAAGGCTGAGAAGGCACTGTGCTTTGATATGAAGCCAGATTGGGCCAGGTTTAGGAATGAGTGCGCTTCGAGGTGATTTTTTAGTTTGTTGTATATAAGTTTTTCCAGCACTTTGGAGAGAATGGGCAAGATAGAGATAGGATAGTAGTTGTTTAAGTCACAAGGATCTCCTGATTTGAAGAGAGGAAGAATATGGGCAGATTTCCAGCAGGATGGAACTGTGGCTGTGGTAATAGAGAGGTTGAAGATGTGAAGGATGGGGGCTGTGAGCTGGGCATAGCCTAACGCAGAAAAAATTATTCAAGTCATCGTCCTGCACTTTTCTTGGTGTCAAGGCTAAAATTATGTCTTTGACTTCTTTGTAGCTAAACAGGCACAACTGGAAGGGATGCGGTAGAGTAGCATGTTGTAGTATCTGGGCTAGTGTTGCTATTCACTCGGCTAGCATATGGGGAGGAATCCGAATGCCAACCCAGCAGTGGCAAAGTGAAGGTTAAGTTCTTCGAAGATTCGCAGTTTATTTTCAACCATCCCGTTCTTGGCCAGAATCTTGCTGGGAAGGGAGGAAGCAGCAGGATGGCCTTCAATGGATCTTAGTGTCTTCCAAATTTTTGGGGAGTTCCCTTTGGCCTGCTCCAGAGTGGAGACGTAGAAGTTTGCTTTAGTAGCATGTACACTTTTAACACAGGCATTTCTGGCAGTTCTAAATGCCTGCCAGTCTGCTGGGTCCTTTGTGTGCCTGGCACTAGCCCATAGCTTGTCTCTATTGGTATGTGCAGATTTGAGCTCTAGGGTGAACCACGGATGCGAGATTTTCCACACCCTCATTTTAATAAGAGGATGCTTGTTAATTGGGGTGGTGAGGTTGTCATTTAGGACAGAGATGGCGGCATCAGCAGATTTGGCAAGATATAGGTCTTGCCACCTGATCATAGCTAGATCGGTTAGGAAGTTTACTGAGTTGAATTTACGGAATGAGCATTTGATTCTGAATTTAGGGTGCTGCTGGGTTTTAGATTGGAATCTTGTACATACAACGATACTGTGGTCACTCATGTTGTTATGGAAAACTGCAGAATGTGAGATTTTAAGGGGATGCGAAGTTAAGAAGACATCTAAGAGTGAGCTGTTGGCAGAGTTAGAAGCATTGATTCTTGTGGGTTCAGTTACTATCTGTGTAAGACCCAACTCATCACAGATGGCTTTTAGGGATTGGGATTTAACAGTGAGCCAATCCATATTGAAGTCCCCTAAGATTACTGTTTCCATGTTAGCAGCCAAAGTTATGGATTTCTACACGTTAAGAATTTCTGTGCCTCCTGACAGGGGTCTATAGCCACCAATGATTGTGATGCACTCTGAGGATGGAAGGTGAAGCTTAAGCGAGACAATCTCATATTCCTTGGGCTTAGTTTTATAGGAAATGCTGCTAATATCAAATTTTGATTTGATATATACAACCACTCCCCCTCCTCAAATCCCTATCAGCCCTAAAGAGCTTGAAGCCCGGTATAGTAATTTGCGGATCAGTGTTGGTCTTTTTTAGCCATGATTCTGTAATTATAATCAGATCTGAGTCAATGTGGGTTGCCCAGACTTGAAGATGATCAAGCTTTTTGAGCAGGCTTAGAATATTGACCATCATCAGTTTCATCCCAGGAGCAACTGCAAACTCCGACGGAGAAGTGATTTGAGTTGGGGGACCTGGATTTAGTTTGACATAACCTGAACAGAAAAGGAGAATTAGAAACATTTTCTTGAGGGCATTTATCAGGTAGAAGTGGGATCTTTTCATATGGGTTCTTGTGTGGTGTTCAGTCATTGAGGTACATCTAGCCAGGGCATAGGAGATGCTGACATGGCCATTCAAGGCTAGCAGGGGAAGTGCACAGAAAGACATTGGCAAAGGGAGGAGGGCCAGAGGAGAGGGATGAGAATTAAAATGAAAACCCGACAGATTAAGAGTAAGGAAGCAATATTAAGATGCAACAGGAACTATAATTGTGGGCTCCCAGGCTGGAATGACTTCTGACTTAGCATGGATCAATGCTTTATGAGTCATAATTTTTGCCAGGATTAGAAGTAGAATGATAATGCAGGCCATATTGCCCATGATTGAGTACAGTGATTTGTGTAGAAAGACCAAGAATCCCTCTAGTGGCAGTGTCAATTTCATGGCAGTACTAAAAGCCTATGGTTTAGGAACTAGTATTTTAATTTTCAAATCGATAATTCAATATCATTTCAAAAGGTTGCTACTGTTTGTGGAAATAACATATTTTCATATCTATTCTTTGATATGGATTCTTCATATATTCTATTCTTACTGAATCTCAGGTTATACTTATGTTCAGCCTTTTGCAATTTCCGTATCAAATTTACTGGTTTGTTTTGACTGAGTACATTATTTACCAGTCCAGCCCAAGTCAATTTATGTTTGTTTTCTATTGTAGTCCATCCCAGGTCCTCATACATTTTACAATGGTGAGTTTTATAATTACAGCATGACACAAATCTATCAAATTTTTTTGCAGGTCACTTCTGCTTTCCTTATAGTGGTTGCCCTTGCATAACTATAAATGTGACACCCATAATGCAGTGTTAGTGGCTCAGTAGGTAACACACTCGCCTCTGAGGCCAGGAGATCAGAGGGCTGTGGGTTCAGTTCCCACACCTGGCACTTGGGTTAATATCCCAATACTGACACTGTAGTACAGCATGAGGGGGGTGCTGCACTTCTGAGGTGCTGTCTTTCGGATGAGATGTTAAACTGAGGTCCTGTCTGCCTGGATTGGTGGTAGTTCAGGTGGATGCTAAAGATCCCATGGCACTTATTGAAAAAGAGTTGGAGAATTTCCCTGGTGTCTTGGCCAAATTCCTCCCAGTCACTAAAAAATACGACCAACAGCTTGATCTGGTTCAATTTCAGTTGCTTACCATCTGTATCCCCTCTCCCTCTGGTTGCCCCTGAAAAAGGGACTTCTAGGCCCAGTGGGCTTACTGGGTCAACAAAATTCAATAAATAATCTAAAATTGGTAATAAAAGTTGCATTACATTTATATATCTCGTATTTTTGTTCATAGAAAATGCTGTGTACCTGAATGCCCCCAGTTTGATGTTTACCTTGCTCGTTACTTTTCTAATGTGTTGGTCAAAGTTCAGTGTGTTGTCCATACAGATACTGTACCTAGATATTTATATTCCAACACCTGTTCTAACATTATATAATCTTTTGCTACTATTTTTAACTCTGGCACATTTCTTCTTCTTCCAGTATTATTGTTGAAAAAGGCCATAACTAGGACATTTTTACTATTGAAAATCAGTTCAGAATATTCAAACCAAGAGTGTAATTTCAAAAAGTCAGTCTGCAATTTTTGTTCTACTTCTTTATTGTTTGCAGCAGATGCAACCAATACTGCATTGTCAGAATAAGGATGACTTTCTTTGTTTTTTTTTTTATGATAGTTGGTAAATCATTCATATAGTATATATTAGGAATAGCAAGGGCCCTAATACAGAGCCCTGTGGTACCCCCTTAGAAACTTCCCTCAGATTAAATAATTTACTGTCAATACTAATTCTCTGAGTTCTGTTTGCAATGAATGAAATAAACCATTTCAGTACTTCCTCAAAAATATTTAAGCTTCCTATCCTTTCTGTTAGAATGCAATGTTTTTCTAAGTCAAATGCTTTTGACAAATCCAGGAACACCACACCCACTGCCCTTCCTTTATTTAAAGCAGTAGAAACTAAATCTAAGATGTCGGTGAACACGGTACTAGTGGCGTATCCTTTTCTAAAACTGATTGATATTTTGTAATGAAATTATAATTCTCTAAATAATCATATAATTCTGTATGAACCAGTCTTTCAAAAGCCTTTGATATCACTGGTAGGAGAGCAATTGGTGGTTAATTCGATGGTTATTTTTGTTCACCATTTGTATTATTTTTTTATCTAGAATTTTATAGGCTTTTTCTGCTTTTCTTCCTGTATCCCCAGGGACTGGGCACACAGCCGTACATGTGTGTGGAGGTGCACACATACATACACACACACACACACACCATAAGCCAGCTCAACCCCTTCCACCCACCAGTACTTCCACCCCTCCCCCTCCTCACCCCACCAGACCTTCACCTGGTGGGGATGGAACTATGGGAGGGGTGACAACCACCCCACCACCCCCAGGAGAGGAGAGCAGCCTGACAGCACACTCAATCCTGCTCCACCCACCCCTTCCATGACGGCACCCAGACAACCTGCGGTCATTCCCAATCCCAGGCCGTCAGCACAGTGTGCGGTAAGTCATCCAAATCCTCAACCCTCAGCATCACTGGGCCAGCCTGTACACTATTTTTAATGATAGGTACTATTTCAGCAATCTTCCAATTCTCTGGGTATATTCCCTCAATCAAACTCCAACTGTTTAAATTTGCAAGAATGGATGAAAAGATATCTGCTGCATCCTTTAGAAACCTAGTATCTGTACAATCTAAACTGTAAGTTTTTTTAGGTTTTAGTTTTGTTTTAATATTTTAAATACATCTTTTACAGAAACAACTTTGAATATGAATTTTGGGGAGGTAGTGTTTATATTTTGTTTTTGCCTACCTTCTGGCTCTTTAAGATCTATACTCTCTTACTCTGCATTTTTTTGTGGCATTTGTATATTGCGTAACTGTGTAAAATATTAATTTAATTTATTTGCAGAAGTAAATGAATCTTGAAGCACCACATTATGTTCCATTTGAAAAGGAAGTTACTTTTTATTGCAGTTTAAAGAGCTTTTATGAGATCCAAATACTAAGTTCGTAGACACTTTGATGTGTACATTGTAGTATTGTCTTTTAGCTTGCCTAATCTTTTGTATTAAGTGAATTTACGCTATCTTAAAATGTTCCCAATCTTGATTGTTCAGAATTCTGTTTGTTTTTTTCCACAGTCTATTGTTTGCTCTTATTTCCTTTTTGATTTTTTCAGTTATCCATGGGATATGATTTTTTTCTCTGTTTAATTTGTTGAAAGGTGCTAACTTATTACAGACCTCCAAAAAAAGATTTGTAAATTCAATTAGAGCCAAGTCCGGTATTTTTGTAGGGCCTAATACTCATTTAGTGAAAAGTAACACTCTTCTTCTTCCTCCTCTCCTCTTCCTTCCTCTATCAAGTCTGTATGTACAGTTGTTTTCCAATTCAAATTCTGTATCAGATACACTATTTGTTAGCCAGATTACAATGACAGCAATAACTTCTGGTAATTCCAAGTTTATCCTAGATCTAAATAAATTTAATTTATTCTTTAAACTTTATGCTTTATCATGTATTATCTTTAAATGATTTTCAACTAAATAGAACTGGGGTTTAATTCAATATCCCCACTGAGGATTTGGGCCATGCAGAGAGAACACATGTGGGTCATAACATAATTTGCTTGTTTCAATTGGATGTGGCAGGTTCTAATTTCATACCAAATTTGTGAAAAGGGATTTCTTTTTTTCACTTTGTTCCAATGCCTTGAGACTTGTGATAGGTGATTTCCAATGCAGGGTCCAATCCTCAGTATATCATTTGCTGACTTCTTCTGTATCATTAATTTGAGTGAACATATTAGTGTTGCTATTAATAACCACTAAGGGAGATAGTTTAAGCAGAACAATTTCATGTTTAAAAACAATGTATCCAAAATATAGCAAAAAGAGCTTAAAATGCACACCAGCAAATAACATTTCCTACTACTATAGTAAAATTAGCAAAGTTCAAAACATTAATACTTTTCAAACTAATTTGCAGGCTAAATATTGAATTCTCATATACCCTTATCCATAAGTGAGCAATAGCCAAACAGAAATGCAGTAGACAGGTTTTTAAAACACTCTATCAATAGTTTGCTATATAAGTTGCAGTTTAAAAGAATATCTGTAAAACTGAACAAACATTTTTTACTCCGCGTGGTGCTACACCCCAACAGCACTCATGCTGTAGGGCAGCGTAAGCTTTTGAACAGGTAGAGAGCCCCACTCCCTTTCTGATGTCACAGCTGCTTTCTCACCACCAAACCCCCTCTGCAGCTGTATAGGATTGTTACCAGCAAGGAAAACTGCTTGTGCAGGTGGAAAGTTAGTGCCACAATATCTTTGCACCATGGCATATGTCTGTCTGCCTCTCGCTCAGCATACCTCTGCTGAAGTTCCGGTCTGTGCCTCACAGCGCTACATATCTGACACTGTTGTCTCTGAGTTAATGAAAATTGAGCATTTTACTACAGTTGCTTGGATTGTGGATTCCATTCTGTGTTTCTGCTCAACTGGATAGCTCAGTTATCTGACATCAGTGAGGTTTCTAGCAACTAAATCTCTTTATAACATGGGTTCCGAAAATACTGTCTTCTGATTCGTCCAAACAGATCACCTGACCATTGATTAATCCCTGATATACCCACAGTTGCATGTTCACGGGGCTTTATTTTACTATTTCTTTAGGTAAAACTCTAACATAACATTGCTCATATTATAAGAGGATTAACCCACTCCAGGGTATGGGTTTACTGAGCATTAATCCATGCCTGGGTGGTTGAAGTCACTGGACTTTGCCTCTTGACTCCAACCCCCCCAGGCATGGATTAATGCTCAGTAAACCCATACCCTGTCATGGGTTAATCTCTCCTTCATCGTCAGTACAAATCAGTTACACAAAATTACCCCAAATCTGAATGTCAGTGCCTTCGGTTTTGTTTTTTGGTTTTTTTTAATACTGAAGACATTATATCTGTTCATGTTGCTAATGCCTGATTAGAGTCATATTTCTCTTCTTATGATTTCACTACTTTTTGCTACAGATATGATTCTGCAGTCACAAACAAAGGATTATAAGTCTGACTTTAAAGCAGAATAAGCAACATTAACAGATGATGTCTAAGTGGCAAAGCACCTATTTTCATGCATCTTCTGTAATAAACACTGGAATGTCAAGAAGTAACTTTTTTGGGAGGAGTCTCATGGGATTTGAGTCTTGCCAATGTCAACATGAACTGTTTTGGAGAAACTTTGAAAATCAAATTACCCTTATCCACGGTACATGTACTGCAATATATGTGAGAGCCCAAGGACCTTGGGTACCACTGTAGATAATTTGGAGGTCCCTGTCCTTAGCTGTGTGACTATTTTGGGCTGTTGTAAGAAAGAAAGCATGGACAAGAACACTGTCTGCTAAATTTTTTGTCCATAAGGTAAAGACATTACATTGGTGAGATGGAACTTATTGAAAGAGAACCCACTGTGAATAAAACCTGCAAAGACCGCATGTGAATTGATTAAGATATGACCTGAAGCATAAATTGTTAACAACAACAAAGAAAGGTGAATGTCTATGTTAGGCCAGCCTACAGTCCCCCCTTCCCCCCACCCATTTGAAGTGAGAGGTGAGAATACAAGTTTATCATGGAGGGGGTCCAGTCGTCCCAGTGTCACTGAGGGTTGAGGTGCTGGATGCCACACCTTGCGCTGCACTGGCAACCCGGGTTTGGGAGCAAGCGTGTTACTGGGGGTTGGCAGGAGGGATGAGGATCGAGTGCCCTCATGGTGCTCTCCTCCCGGGGAGGGTGGGGTGGGACGGCTCAGCATGCCAGTGACCCCCGGTTGAGATTGGAGGCACTGCAGCAAACCGGGCAGTACATAACTTGTGTGACCGATGCAGGCGGGGTTGCCGTGCATCAGTGTGTTGGGGCATGCACCATGCATCGAGGGGGGGCAATTTAGGAATAAAAGAAATACCCCCCACCAGCTGGATAGGTGATAGCTCCACAATGCCTGCTGCCACACATCCAGAACTGGTCCTCTGCCTCTGCTCTTTGAACTCCCCGTGGATCTAGGAGCCTGGGGTCTCATGGGGAGTACTAAGACCCTTGAGGAGGTTGGGGGACTCAGTGGGTGGTAAAACAGCATGCGAGCTGGCAGACCAAGAGAGTTCTAGCCCTGTGGGGTGCCACACAAATAGAGTTGAAAAAAAAATTAAAAATCATGGAAGAGGCAAACGTGTCAAAGGCAATTTGAATGTTATCTCACCACTCACTGTCATGTGAATTAAAAATAACAAACCAAAAAAGATTTACTACTACTTTATCTGGCAGGACTTGATGTGCAGGATATATTTCATAAAATCTAAAAGACTGGAGACACTTACAATACAGCACTCATTAATACTGGCGACACAGACCTACTATATAGCATTCATTAAACTAAAACAGTACTTTCACCCAAATAAAATGTAGCCTTTGAGTAACATGCCTTGTGACAGGAAGAACAGAAGTCAGAGACATACGAATATATGAAGAAGCCAGCAGGAGAAGGCCATTTGGTCTATCTAGTCTGCTTATATTGCAGGGTACACAGCTTGAGCTACTGTCCCTGCCTTCCTTCCCCACACTCCTATCCTCCCTATTCATGATCCTTACCTTCCCCCATGCCTATCTCAGCCTCTCTTAAACAACAGTGTCAGATATGTACCTTCATAACTTGGTTGTAAAAATTGTCATAGACCAGTGAATATAATGCACTTACAGAAGAAATGATTCTGAACCAGGTAACTAATAAATGCTACTCAACACACCCTGGGTGGAGGCTATTGAGAACTGGCAGATGAAGCCTGGGCACGTGGATATGCATCTCGCCTTTTAATGAGCAGACTGGTTCTGAAAATGAAACAACTGGCCAAAGGCACAAGGAGTTGTCAGCTTCCACACTGGTGGATGCTTGCGCATGTTAGTTTGTGTCCCTGAGTGTCCTTGGTGGGCCTCCTCCCTCATTGGCATGAGTGCGTCTGTCACTTCCTTCAGTGCATGAGGAAGTAAACAAACTGGCATCATGAACCACATCTAAATTCAAAGCAGCAATTTGTACCACAGGTAGCATATGTGGAGGCATTGGGCAGTAGACACTGAAGCCAGTCTCTGAATAAAGTCTAAGTGAGGACCAATGAGTGAGTGGATGCCAGTGATGTCAGAGAGCTGCCATTAACAACGAAGGAAGCTTTTCCTCCACCACTTCAGACCAGGAAGGCAGCTCACACCATCTCCAGAGCTTGTATCCCCACTGCTGCAACTCTCTAGGTGATGGTCACTGTGATGCCTCCATTCTAGAGTGGGTTAGCCTGGTCCAGTTCCCAGTCAGGCCCTATTTGGTAGGAACAAAAAAAATAAGAAGGGGAGTAGCTAATGACTTGTGAATGAATAAAGAAGGGCATGTCATCTATCCAATCTGGTGTCATTTGTTAGTCCAAATGGGAATCTGATGATAGAAGGGCTACAGGCCATCAAATATTTTAAAAATAGATCCATATGCTCTGGAAAATCCTCTGTCTGCATACTTTGTAAGGTCAACTTCTACGAAGCTGAATCTGTCTTTGACCCATTCCCCTTTATGAGGTTGCTCCCCGTGCTTGCCCTGTTGTGACCATGCATATTTTGCTTAGATTGTTTCTTCAAGTTATTTTACAGTGTTTACTTAATACAGTATACCAAATTCTGCAGGAAGTGTGCATTTTTTACTTTGCATTTTTCACTTAAGTACCTCTTATATGGTACAAGTAAAATGAATCTGGTTTCAATCAGTTTGTGTTCCCAAACACACTCAACAGGCAAATTACAGAATAGTACTATAGTTCACTTCTCTTTGTAGAACGGGTGCAGGTTGCAGTGCATCTCTGGAACATATCTGGGATTGCAGTGAAAAGAGCAGCCAGCCCGAACAACAAAAGTAGGAGCCAAAATTGTTGTACTCAGGTCTTCAAATAAAGTGACAGGTTCCAGTAAGATCTACTTAAGTCAAAGTGCTGGGGTCAGGTTGTCTCCATCCACTTCTTGCTAAAGACCTGTTGACTTTAATAAATGTACTTATTTTTGCATTATTTACTGGATACTGTCATGTTCTTGAATGGCCTGTGGGTAGTGATTTTCATCCCTTTGAAGAATGACATGACTAGGACCTGAAGACATGCAGCAGTTTTCTGTGAACATGCAGAAATAATCTTAGGGGAGTTCATTTTTACAAGGCTCCCAAATTCTATCAAATATGTCATTCCTCAGTAGAATGTGTGTATGGGTGTACCCAGCAGCCTCATCCCTACTCTGCGTATGGATACATCCCTCCTTCTTGTGCTAAGGTCTACACATCCTGAGAAATGAAAGGATATCCCCATACCAGAGACAGCTTTCTAGCTTCATTTTATTGGGGGAAGGACACTTTGGAGAAGTGGGGGCACCATGCCAGACATTTTGAGGAGTTTGCAATATGTTTCTGTCAAACCTGTCACTTCTAGAGTGTTTGAGACCTCAGTCCACCCACTGGTCCAATTGTTTCAACATGTCAGTTTGCATCTGTACTCTTCCAGCACTGGGAGAGGGGCTGCTGGACTGGTGGACATGGCTGGTCAACTATTCATCATTCTGAGGTAGTGGTCTGCCCTCATCAGTAGACATGTGGGTCTGTCTGACTGGCAGTGGCCGGTGGCAGCACCGTTCTTCTTGTCTGGTTTGTTCTCTCCACATTCTTAAATGCAGCCATTACCCTTCTCCCTGAGTTCCTCTGCTAGGTCTTGGCAACTTGGACCTTAGTTGGCATTCAGGCATAACTTTTTATTAAATCCAGACCCCACCAAACCATGTTCCACATATATCTCACCCTGTCTCATGTTCCATGGAGGAGCTACTTCATCCTCCCTCCTTCTTGAGTCAACTGATTCTCCAAGCCTGACTTGCCTTCTGGGTAATGTGGGTGGCCAACAAGCATCAAACACACTCCTGTCAGTATCACACTCACAGAACCTAAGAAAGACTAGAATGGCAATGCGTCATCACATAGCATGTAAACTGTGTCAACTTGTTGTGAATGTCAAGCTCTGTCAAGATCTTAGTCTACCCCCTTCCAATATAATATCATGCCTTCTTGTTCTAGAGCATCTTTTCTTCTGAAAGACGCTGCCCTCCTGCACCTTATTTATTCCCTTTAGGTAATTGAAGGTCTCTATCTACATTCACACTTCATTACTCTAACCTTTAGGCTACACTGCATAAACATTGTTCTCAGTGGGTGTCAGCTATAAGGGGGTAACTGGTCTGTGGGATGGAGGTTTCCAGCTGAGCATGGGGGCACACAGCTAGTCTGTTCTGGGGAGCTCACCTGCAGGGGGTGGCAGGTCTGTGGCTAGACCAGCAATTGTCACCACCAGCTGAAGGAGAACTACGTAATGATTATGAGGATTATGAGGTCTGCCTAGCATCCTGAGATGGAGAAGTTTTTTTTGTTTATGATGAGAATGAAAGCAGCAGAAGGAAGAAAAGGGATGTGTGCAGGGGCCCAGGCCAAGACGACTTGTTTCCAGAAGGGGCAAGTCAAGGGGATAATGTGCAAGCAAACTTTCCAACAGTGTCTGTCAATTTTTGGGTTAAAAAATTAAATTGCCTGGGTCCTGCCTTTGCAGTATATGGTATATAGTATATGTAGTTTACTTGTGCATTTCTGGTAGATGTTTCTTGAATTGTACTGCAATGGCTGTCACAGCTGACGTACTTGCTTGTTTCTCCTGTCTGTTTCTATGTGTTCCGTAAATATGCACACCACACACATGTCATCTGCTCTAGCCATCCTCTCTCTATGAGATCTCACAGCAGATTCACTTTTTCTCCCCACAGAACGGAGAAGTGAAAAGACCATGATGTCAGGCTCCTAACAAAAGAGTACTGAGACTACATCTTTTAAATTAGAAGTACCCAGGTGGAATTCACTCCTTTAAAGAGCTACTAACACCTCAAAGAAAACTCTGAAAAGCAGAATAATTGGGTACAATTCAGCTTGCATTCCAAATATATTCTATAGATTTATCCTCCCCATCTTTATTACAGAGGACATTTGCACGAATGCATGATCTTATCTGCTACAGTTCATTTGACTCTGTAGTTTACTCCTTACTTCAAGTCATAATCTTCTATTGTGACATCACAGTCTGTTGCCATGGAAGTAACGGTGATGCCTCAAGCAGTGCATTGAGGTGGGGATAAAGCAACAAGAATAGATGAATTCTTCAGGAGCAGAGATCCTGTTTTCATGCACATGGCCTCAGTAATAAATCATGGGGAGGAAAAATATAAAACTAATGTGAAATATAAACTGAAATGTGTCTAAATATTATGTTTGGTTTAAGTTATCCAGAAGGTGTCAGCTGCTTCTTAGGATAGTAGGAAACTCCTCTTTATTATCTCAGGCCTCCTTTTATCTCTGACCTTGGTGCTAACTGGTGAAGCTTGACATAACTGGGCCACAGTCTAGGCTGACAGGACATAAACATCTCTTATTACACATGCTTAATGGTGCTTGGACCTTAACCCTTAAAGTCTCGGTTTGAGTGTCCACTGTAGCAACATACCTGCATGGATGCCTCTTACAATTAAAATTTGAATACCTGAGCACAATAACTTCACGATTAATAATATTTCAGATACAAGTCCTATACTTTATATGCTGATGTGTCTATTTCACACATGCTTGAAGTTCCTCATTGTCTTCACCCCGCCAACTCTTCTGTCAGGCTTTTCCAGGTCTCCACCACCTTTTCTGTGAAGAAGTATTTCGCCACATCCCTCTTAAACTCCCCCCTCAACTTAATTGCATGTCCCTGTGTTCTGGTGCTTTTCTTTCTCTGAAGGATATTCCTCATCTGCATCTTGTTCACCCCTGTGAGGTACTTGTTGGTCTCAATTATGTCCCCTTTCTCTCTCTTCTGATTGAGAGAGTACATGTTAACATCCTGCAGTCTCTGCTCATATGACTTCCTAAACAACCCCTGTACCATTTTGGCAGTCCTTCCCTGGACAACTTCCATGCTGTAAATCTCCTCATGGAGGTGTGGGCTCCAGAACTGGACACAGTACTCTTGGTGGGGTTTCACTAGTAAGTGATACAGTTTCTATACTGCCTATTTTCTCCTGGTAGTAATCCCACTGTCTGTGCATCCTAGTTTCCCACTAGCCCTGCCTACTACCTTGTTACAATGCCCTACCATCTTTAGATCATCAGGTATCATTATTACATTGTCCCTTTCTTGCTTGGTGACTGTAAGCACCTTCCCCCAACTTATACACAGCTCCCGGGTTTCCTTATCAGGTGCATGCCTTTGCAATTTTAAGCATCAAAACTCGGCTGCCACACCCTCTATGGCTCCTCTAGCTTCATCAGATCCCTTTCCATTCTCTCACCCCTTTCTGAGTACTCTGCACAGCTACTAACTGCAAGATGGTGGCCACGCTGGGCCATGCATCGACTTAGCTTGCTAATGTTTGTTTTATCATTTTTATTTTAATCTATTTTGTTCACTTTTAATACTCTCTGTGGCGTTTTTTATGTCTGTAAACCAGGGCCGTGTGTGCTGAACCATACTGCGGGATGAGCGTATAGTTGTTTTTTGCTGAACTCTCGTGGATTTTGCTCCATTGGCTCTTGTAACTGGTGCTGTTGTGGCGCACTACGGACTTTGGAAATTGTATGTAATCAACCCTAAAATTGTATGTAGCACTGAGGCAGCTTTGGCAGTCCAATTTTTTAATACTTAATACTGGTGGAGAATGCTGACTGCTATGGTGCCCAAGACCTGGACTGCTTCAGGACTTCAGCCAGTGTGAGAGAGTCATGGTCCCGGTGCTATAGGGGTGATTGCACCTCTGTTTATACTTGCCTATGACTGGTAGCAAAGTTGCGGCAGTTGGGTGTATCATATGTTTGAGCGGTGCCGTGGTGATTACAATTTACCGTCTCACAGGTCATATTGGTGCTGGTTTGAGTTGTCCCATTACCACCTTGTATTTTCTTTGGTTCGGCTGCTGCTGTTATCTTTCTTTCCTAATAACTTTGTGGAGATTGCCTTTGTTTAACAGAGCCCTGCATGGAGTGTTCGACCAGTTCTCGAAAGTGCTTGTCAGGACATCGGGAATAGTCGCCACTTTGAAGAGGTGATTAATACCTGACTATGTACTAAGGTACTGCTATGTAACCTCTCTCCTTGTATGTAATACTTGTGATGTGGAACCTTTGTAAATGAGTCCTTGACTCAAAGGTACTTCCAAATCTCCAATAAATAAATAAATAAATAACTGTTTCGAGGGGAAGATTTGGATTTTTATATTTAATTGGATTTGGATTACTGGCCATGTGGATTAATTACTGTGTGTCTCCTTGAATGGTGGTTCATGCTTGTGTGCAGGAACTCTGGATATCCGAAGATCAGTTTTAAATTTGGCACTGGATTCAAGGCCTTGATCTTGGGGGTGGATTGGCTACGGTGTGCGGCTGTGTGGGGGTTCCGGTCTTATTCCACTGGGTAGTCAGCAGTTTTGCCCGGTGTCCCTTAGGATCTCTCCCTGGGGCTTGCTGGAGAATGAGCCCAGGTGGGGGATTATTAGCAATGGCCGTGGACTTGTATCTGTCTGCCCAGTGGGTCTGATTTGTCTGAAGATGGCAGCAGGAGTCAGTGTCTGAAGCAGAAGAGGCTGATTATTGCTGGACTTCATTGGATTTTTGTCTTGCGAAGTGTTTGGAGACGGATTTGGTGTGGAAATTGTGGTTTCGAACTGTTGGGTGCCTGGTTTTTGGGATTGCCTGTGGGGGTTGAGGCTACCAGTCAGTGGGCTGGTGGAGAATCTTCCTCCTTGGCTCCTCATGTCCCTCTAGCTTGACTGGGTGGCTTTGGTGAGCTAAGTGGGGTGTCTCTTTGTCTGGCCCCCCCCCTTCTCCTTTGCCAGCATCATTGGTACCATTCTTTCTGGATTTGACTACTAAGGGTTTGCTGTTTTCATTTTTCACCACTTCCAGGTACTGTAATTCCATTTACTTTTTGAAAAGCAGTGAGAGAGCTTTTCATTAATTATATATAATTTAAACTGTAGTTGGTGGTAGTGAGAGTGCAACAACTTTTTCATTTTGGATTTATTATTATTTGTTTATGATTTTGAAACAAACTCAGCAATTCATGAAGACACTGGACATCACATCACTTGGACAATAACAGATGCTCAGACTACTGTTGTAGTTTTTAAATTGTATTTTATTGTATTTGGGGTTATATTTTGGGTTGGCTTTTAATTTTTTCTTTAATATGTAATAGTGTTTGTTTTTTGTTTGTTTTCCTACCTCTATGAGAGAGAGAGTGAGGAGTGAATTTTATTTATTTTCTTTTAAGTTATTTGATATTGATAGGTTTTGTTAATTTATTTTATTTTTATTTTTGTTTATTTGTTTATTATGTGTTGGGGAGGTTTAGTGATGGTTGGGCGCTATTCCCCCACCAGGCTCAGGGAATTACGTCCCTTTGAATGCCCTCCTTTGTCATCTGACACCTAGTTTAGGTGTCCTGTGCTGGGCATTCTTAGGAAGCATGGATGAAAGAGGAGAGCTGGGCCTGGTGGGGGACAGGAGAGGGGCGGGTTTATTGGGGTTTTGGGGTCCAGGAGATGCCCTGTGGTGAAATGGGGTCAGGATAGGGGTTCCTCATGTCTTGTCCCCGTACCCAAGGATTCCGTTTCTAATGGACAGGTGCCGAGGTCTTCCTCGACAGCTCATCCAACCTTGGCGGTGTTATGCAATACCAGATCTATAAAAACATGACAGCTATTATAGCTGATCTTGTTGGATCAACCGATCTGGCTTGCATCACCGAGACCTGGCTGGATGAAAACCCAGGTCCTATATTGGCCTCAGCAGTTCCAGTCGGTTTCTCGGTGATACACCGTCCAAAGTTGGATCGTAGGGGTGGGGGTGTGGCCATTATGTTTAAGACTGAGCTGGGCCTTGTGGATGTGCCAATGGGAAGTACCAGATCCTTTGAATATATTCTGGGAGAGGGTCTAGGTTGTGGGATTCTCCTAGTTTATCGTCCACCAGGTAACGGTGGAGAATTCCTGAAGGAGATAGCAGACTTCATTGTCGACATGGTGCTCAGGTTTCCCAGACTGATAGTTCTGGGGGATTTCAATGCCTGGGTCGATGATGAACTCTCGCATTTTGGTCAAAATCTACTCCAGCTGATGATGATGCTGGGCCTAACACAGGTTGTTACCTCCTCGACCCATGTAAAAGGTCATTCATTGGATCTGATCTTCCTTTTGGGTATGGAGATCACTGATTTGGGGGTGAAACCAGTCAGTTTGTCTGACCATCACACCATAAGGTTCAGTTTCAGGGCTCCCTCAATAGGTCTGCCCCTACGGAGATGGTTCAGTACCGCCCTTTAAGGAGTATAGAACCCATTGACCTAATGGTGGTACTGGTTCTATCGGGCTTGTCGAGTGAATGCATGAGTCCAAATAGTCTCGTACTAGCCTATAATAAGGCTGTGGGAGATGCTGTGGACAAGATTGCTCCAGTTCGTGTTCAGCCTCTCGCCATCCGTCCAAGGAGCCCTTGGTTTGATGGCTCCTTGAAGGGAGTTAAGGCGATCGTCAAGGTTGAGAGAGTTCTGAAGTCCGAGATGATGCTGACAGGCTTAGGTTGATGGCACACTAATAGTTATCAATCAGAAATCACCCATGTTAGGCAGAGTTCCCTAACTACAGGAGATTTCGCTGCACAAACCGACTGGCTTAGCTTTTCCGGACTGTGGACAGATTGTGCAATCCAATCTGCCTCCAGCCCAGAGAAGCCTTTTCTCAGTTAAGATGTGAGGATTTCACTCATTTCTTTGCAGATAAGGTTGCCAGCATCAGGTCTGGCATCGGTCCGATCTCTCCTATAGGGGTTGCAGTGGTCAATGTGAAGTGAAATGTACTCGGTCTGTCTGGTCAGAGTTTTGTCGGCTGGAGTTCAGTGACATTGTGAAGATCATCCAAATACTGCGACCAACCAGCTGTAGTTTGGATCTGGGCCCCACACCTCTCTTAGTAGGATGCGTGGAAGTTATCTGCCTGATCCTTGCTGACATTGTCTGGAAGTCTTTGGAGATGGGGGTCTTTCCTGACTCCCTCAAGGAGGCGGTCGTTCGACCACTCCTTAAAAAATCCTCCTTCGATCCAGATTGTCTAGCTAACTACTGGCCTATCTCTAACCTGCCATTTGTTGGTAAGGTTATTGAAAAGGTGGTTGCGTTGCAATTGGATGATCATCTTATAACTCACAATGTCTATGATACTCTTCAGTCTGGTTTTAGGAAGAAGCAGAGCATGGAGACTGCCCTTGTCCGGGTATTGAGTGACCTCCTAATGGCTAGAGATCGAAAGGCATGTACCATTCTGGTCCTTCTCGATCTCTCTGCTGCATTTGACACTGTAGACCATGGTGTGCTATTGGATCGCCTACGGGTTTATTGTGGGCTGTCTGGTACAGTCCTCAAATGTTTTCATTCTTACCTCACAGACAGGTTTCAGAGAGTTGCCACTGGAATTTATTCCTCTGGCGCTCACTCCCTGCCTTGTGGGGTACCGCAGGGCTCCATTTTAGCTCCCATGTTGTTTGCAGTGTATATGCCATTGGGAGAAATCATCAGGCGATACAGTTTGGGTTTTCACCTATGCAGATGATACCCAGCTGTATCTGTCCTTTCTGCCCAGCCAGGATGATGCACTCTCCGTGCTAAATAATTGCCTTGCTGAGATCAGACTTTGAATGAGTTCCAGCTGGCTGAGACTGAATCGAGACAAGACTGAGGTATTGGTAGTGGACCCAAGTTGTCTGGGGGCAGGTTTGGGAGCTGGACAACCATCAGGCTTGTCACTTGGTGGTATGTCGCTCCCTACCTCCACTCAGGTGTGAAATCTGGGCGTAATTTTTGATGGCGGCTTGACCATTAAATCTCAGGTGTCAGCTGTTGTCAAATCCTCTTTTTACCATCTGAGGAATATCGCCCAGGTAAAACACCTGGTTCCTCTGGGTGATCTTCCAACATTGGTCCACGCCTTTGTCACTGCCCGTCTTGATTACTGCAACTCCCTTTACCTAGGGCTACCTGGGGTTGATATCCGCTGCCTGCAGTTGGTGCAGAACACGTCGGCCAGGCTCTTGACTGGTACTCTTAGAACCAGTCATATTACACCTGTGCTCTGCGAACTGCACTGGCTGCCTGTTAGGTGGCGGATCACCTTTAAGGTTGGTTTACTAACCTTCAAAGCCCTACATGATCAGGGACCCGGTTACCTGAAAGATCTCCTGATTCCCTACTGCCCCCTCCGTCCTCTCTGCTCCGCCAAAGAGGGATTGCTAGAGATTGTCAGGGTTTGTTTGAAGACATCAGGATCTCATGCTTTTGCTTTTGCAGCACCAACCCTGTGGAATTCTCTACCTCATTGGTTGAGAGAATGCCCAACTGTCGATAGTTTTAAAACCAGTCTGAAAACATATTTATTTAGTTTAGCATTTCTTTAATTATGGTTATTATATTTTAATGTTGGTTTTAAAATTCTTATTTGTATGTATATGTTTTATGTAAAGCGCCTTGGTTTCGAAAGGTGCTATAGAAGTAAAGTTGACTTGACTTGAGTGTCCACCCTGTTGCAGGTTTTTGTGTCTTCCACAAAGAGACACACTTTCCCCTCCAGTTCTTCAGTAATGTCACTTATGAAGACATTGAAGAGGACTGGTCCCAGTACTGATCCCTGTGTCCCTCCACTGGTCACTTTCCCATGCCCTGAGTGTCTGTTGTTTACCACATTTTTCTGCTTCTTATCCTTTAACCAGTCTGATACCCAGCTTACCACTTTCTCCCCAACCCAGGCTGCTTAATTTCTTTACGAGCCTCTTGTGTGGCACAGTGTTGAAGGCCTTACTGAATTCCATATAGACCACATCCACTGCCTTCCTCTAATCTACTTTCCTTGTCACAGAAAGATATCTATGAAATGTGTTTGGCATGATCTCCCCCTGTGAAACCATACTGCCTGTGCTTTTGTAGCCAGTTTGCCTCCATGTACTCTATCATTCTCTCCTTCAGCAGGTTCTCCATTAATTTCCCCACCACTGATGTGAGAATAACATGCTTGCAATTGCAGTCCTCCTCCCTGCTGCCCCTCTTGTGCAGAGGGACCAAATCAACCTTCCTGCAGTCCTCTAGAACTACCCCCATTTCCAATGGGGTGCTAAATAATGTTGTTGGAGGGTCAGCTAGCACCATGCTTAATTACATAGAAACATAGAAGCTGATGGCAGATAAAGACACAAGGCACATCCAGTCTGCCCATTTTTTCTACCTTATGAATGTGTCATAGGCCTTCACTCTGTCAACGGCCCATCTATTTATACTCATCTGTATTGCTCCTTTATGCCTAGCCCATGCCTGTTTGAAGTCATGCACTGTATCCATATCCACCACTTCTTGAGGTAGGCCATTCCATGCATCCACCACCCTTTCTGTGAAAAAAGAACTTCCTCACATTACCCCTTAATCAACCTCCCTCTAATCTCATGTTGTGTCCTCTTGTCCTGCTATTCCTCTTATATTGAAACATGTTAGACTCTTTCACCTTGTTAATGCACTTAAGATGTTTGAATGTTTTGATCATATCACCTCTCTCCCTCCTTTGCTCTAGTGTAAACATATTGAGCTCCATTAATCTGTCCCTATATGTTTTCTGATGCAGTCCCTCCACCATTTTGGTTGCCCTTCTCTGGACTGCCTCCATTTTGTTAATGTCCTTGTGCAGGTGCGGCCTCCAGTACTACACACAGTACTCCAGATGGGGCTTAACCAGTGTCTTGTAAAGAGGGATTATTACCTCCCTCTTATGACTTGTGATACCCCTAATAATTAACCCCAACATCCCTCTAGCCTTACCTACTGCTTTAGTGGTCTGCATGGATGATTTCAGGTCATCTGTGATGATGATGTCCAAGTCTTTTTCTTCCCTTGTGATTGCCATCAACTTCCCTTCCAACCTGTAAGTGACTTCAGGGTTTCACTTGCCTATGTGCATGATCTTGCACTTCTTTGCGTTAAACTCCAGTTGCCACTCTTCTCAACATTTTGCCAGTTTATTCAGATCTCTTCTCATTCTGCCCACCCCATCTGGATCATCTTTTATGTTGCAGATCTTGGTGTAATCTGCAAACAGACAAACTTTACCCTCCAGTCCTTCTGCAATGTCACTGATGAAAATATTGAAGAGGACTGGTCCGAGGACTGATCCCTGAGGTACCCCACATGTGACTTGCAGCTCTTCTGACTGTATACCATTTACCATCACTGTCTGTTATCTGCCTACCAACCAGTTTGCCACCCAGTTGACCAACTTCTGACCCACTCAGAGTCTACCCAGCTTATTAATCAATCTTCTATGTGGAACAGTATCGAAAGCTTTGCTGAAGTCAAGGTAGGTGACATCAACTGCATCCCCTTGGTCCACCACTTTGGTTACCCAGTCAAAGAAATCTATGAGATTTGTTTGACAGGACCTTCCTCTTGTAAACTCATGCTGTCTTAGATCCTGTGCTCCTATAGATTCCAGGTGTTACACTATCCTTTCCTTAATGAGTGCCTCCATAATTTTGCCCACTACTGAGGTAAGACTGACTGGTCTACAGTTCACTGTTTCCTCCCTGCTACCACTCTTGTGAAGCGGGATCACATGAGCCCTTCTCCAGACTTCTGGGACCTCTCCAGTGCTTAAAGACTCACTAAACAGTTCTGATAATGGTTCTGCCAGTTCCACTCTTATCTCCTTTAGTACCCTTAGATGCATGCCTTCAGGTCCTTGTGTTTTGTCCACCCTGAGCATAGTGAGTTCTTGTAGGACCCTTTCTTTTGTGAAGGGACTTGTGCACACCTCCCTTTCCTCCAGTTTTCATGGTGCTGAGCTGTGGGCCCTTCCCTACCTTCTCCTCAATAAATACTGAGCAGAAGTATCTATTTAGTATAGATGCTTTTCCTTGGTCCACCTCCACACACTCCCCCTTATGCCCTTTGATCTTGGCAATGTCCCCTCTGGACTTTCTCCTTTCACTAATGTATCTATAGAAAGTCTTGTCCCCTTCTTTTGCTATTAGTTTTAGTGTTTCCTTGGTTTGAGCCTTTGCATGCCTTACTGCCTTCCCTGCTTCCCTTAGCAACGTTTGATATGCCTCCCTATCTTCATCCCACTGAGTTCTTTTAGAACCTTTAGGTGAATCCCATCTGGTCCAATTGCCTTGTTTCCCTTTAGGGCTTCCAATTCCCTCTGGATTGTGTCCTCCAAAAAGGGACTTGTGTCCACCCCCCATGTCTGCTGATATATGTTACCCCTCCCAATTGAAAACTGAGCAGAACTACTTATTTAAAGTTTTAGCTTTTTCCTGATCTTCTTCTGCACAGTCCCTCCACTCTCCTGATTCTCACTATCCCACCCCTTGGTTTCTGCTTTTTATTCATGTAGTTGAAGAAAGTCTTATTCCTTCTTTGGCCTCCTTGGTGATCCTGTTCTTTGTTTCTACCATAGGTGCCTTCATCCTCCTTCATGCTTCACTTTTTTTCCAGATATATACTGTGCCTCCTGCTCCCCCTTCAACAGGGTGTCCTTCTACTTCTCAGAAGCTGTTCTCTTTTCCCCTTACTGCCTAAGCCACCTCATTTGAGAACTATAGTGGCCTTTTCCTCCTCCAACCTTTGATTACTCCCTTGCAATGGCATGCCATTGTCTTAACTATTCCCACCTCAATCTTTTTCCATTTGATCTTCACTCCCCCTCTGGCCATACCCCCTTTGATGTATGTATTTATTCATATATTTAGTTAGTTAGTTAGTCAGTGAGTCAGTTAGTTAGTGTAAACCAGGTAAGTGAACTAGACAAATAAATGTCTGTTTTAAGGCACAACCTGGGAGGTAAACACAATCATAGGGAACAGATGAGTCAGATACAGGGGTAAATACAACTCTTATATCACAAGTTACAGATGATGACAAATAATAAATGCACATCTTACATACAATGTACATTCTGTTTGAAACAAAAGTATACAAAATGTCAGGATCAGAGCCATCCTCTGTATAACAAGAAGTCAACAACTAACATTTGATTAAGTACATGTACATATTGATGACAAAAGTAGATGATTGTGTTACCTGAGACAGTCAACAGTTTCTTTAAAATCTGCCCTTTCAAGTCCAGGAGCCTCATCTTAGTGTGCTTTTCTTTTGCCCAATCTGTATGCCAAACTTCACAGTATGGTGATCTCTTGTACCCTGGGGACTACTCACTGGAAAATCAGCAATGCTGTCCCTGTTCATAATTACTAGCTCCAGTTCTGCACTGTTTCTAGTTGGTTCTGTAACCACTTGCTTGAAAAATGCCCCCATATGAAGTAGAGGATGGCCCTGCTTCCTGTTGTTACTAAAACATAAATATAGACTACCATTGCTATCCTCCATGCTTTAAACAAAATACTTGAAAAAGTAGTGGCATCATAAATCACTAACTATCTCTCAGCCCGTGACTTGCTATCACAAACACATTGTGGTTTCTGTAGAGGGTATAGAACCACCACAGCCCTCCTAACCCTCAACAACTCTATCTTCTCAGCAATGGATACTGGATGTCTCAAAGGCACTGTCTTTATTGACCTAACAAAAGCATACAATCTGGTTATCACTTCCTGCTTATAAACAAGCTTACCAATCTTGGTATCTCTCATTCAGTTCTCCACTGGTTTTGCAACTACTTAGCAAACAGAACTCAGAGGGTCATGTATGAGTTCTCCCTCTCAGACCCAGCTCCACTCTGGCAGGTGTTCCCCATGGCTCCATGCAAGGCTCACTGCAGTTCACCCTACACATCAATTCCTTAACTTAAATTGGGATGCACAGCTCTGTCATTCTATATGCTGATGATTTAGTTCTATATACCAACTCTAGAAATATTGACCAAATCAACCAGCACCTGAAAGCTGACCTGTGATCAGTTTATCTATTTATTTAGCTTTTGTTTACTGGGTAAGTGCGCTAGGCAGAAACCTGCCTATTGTCAGGCATGACCTGGGAGAGTACAGTACAGGTAGCAATACAATAACAATACAAATATCACACAAGAGCTACAGGTATTCAGAGCAATCAGGGATTACAAAGACTATAACAAAACAGACACAGGATACACTAGAACAGGCAGTGATTACACAGAGAGTCTAATAAGATAGACAACAGGATATAATATGACAGGCAGTGATTACATAATACAGCATAATAACAGTGTAGGTCAAGATGAGGTGCACAGGCTAATGCCTAAGGTGGGTGCATAGTATAACATAACACAGTGTAGGTCAAAATGAAGTTACAGGCTTCAGCCTAAGGTGGGTATATACAATGACTAATGTGTAAAGACAAACAACTGCACATTCGATAATGTCAAGCAAGCAGTGAAATTAAAGGATGAACATGAGTAATGATAGTCAATAGGGAGAGGAGAGGAGAAAGAAATAACAAGTATGAATAAGAGGAATGGGCATAAAGGATGCAGGGATAGAAGAAGGAGAGAAAGTATGGGTGGCAAATTAGACTCAGAAAGAAATTACAAACATGAGCACATATCCAATGATGCCAGGTAGTGGAATAATTCCTTTTTTGAAGGTGACGTTGGATTTAATGATACAGAGGTGACAGGGTAAGGAGTTCCAATAATTAGAAGCAGAGTGGACAATAGCCTGGGTGCCCATCTTTGTGGAGCATTTTGGTACTGCCAAGAGGGCCTCGGTGGTAGACCATAGTGAATAGACATGGTCAACAGGGGAAAACATTGAGGTCAATAAAACAGGTTGGGAATGTCTAAGGATGTTATCCATGAAACACCAGAAATGTAAGCGCTACTGGAAGAGGGGGCTAGCAAGTTTAGGTTTTGGTAAAGTAGACAGTGGTGGGTAAGGTAAGGGGCAGAAGATGTGAATCTGCACACATTATTATAAACAATGTCCCACTTTAATAAATTGCTGGCGCTGGCCTGGTAAAAGGAGTGTAGTCCATAATATAACTTAGGGAGCAGAGCTCCCTGGGCAGTTGACAGTCTTGCTGTGGGTGTGAGAACATGACGAATGGGGTAGGCTAGACCAAGCCTGGAGTTTATGGATTTACATGCGTCATTAATGTTTTGATTGACGTCTAATGCTGAGTCAAGTGATACTCCAAAGTATTTGACAGAGAAGATCAAACAGACAATACAGCCATCTAAAAATTAGATGGAAAGGTCAGGGGCCAAAGTACTGGTTCTTTTAGAGGATATGAAGACTATAGCCTGGATCTTGGTAACATTAAGGATGAGGCAGTTTTAGGCAGGCCAAGTCTGAGTTGAGTGGCGGTCAGCAGTAAGTTTAGTATTGCTATCATTTAGAGAGTTATAGCCAAGGTAGAGTACCAGGTCTTCAGCATACAGTAGTGTCTTGCAGTGAGAGGGGGAGTTTGGTAGGTTGTTAATGAACACTGAAAAAGGTAGGGGATCCTTGGAGCCCTGAGGAACACCTAAGTTGATGGTGGAAGGAGACGAGAGGGATTTATAAAATGATGCAAACTGAGAGTGGTTGCTGAGATAGCTCAAGAACCATAGAAGATCAGTGGAGAGAAGCAAAGGGATTGCAACTTTTGTAGTAAGAGGGGTTGGCTGACTAGATCAAAAGCCTTGGTTAGGTCAAAGAAGGTGGCTCCGGTTAGTAGACCTTTATGCATGTAGACCTTAGCATCGCTAGTCAACTGTGCAAGGGCATTGGTGGTGTTGTGACTGGGCCTAAAACCGTGCTGGGCGGGCAAGAGAAGATTAGGTATTATTAAATAGCAAGAGACCTGGGAGTGTACAAGCTCTTCTAGCAGCTTACTGAGGGTGGGCAGGATGGCAATAGGGTGACAGAAATAGATTTAGGGTCTCCCTTTTTAATCACAGGGACAACTCTGCCAGACTTCCAAATGTTAAGCATTTTGGAGCAGAGGAGGGATTGGTTAAAAATATGCATGACTGAGGTGGTGAGGAGAGGGGCTGCCAATTTAAGTAGTCTAGGTTCTATCCATTCAGGGCTTGAACCCCTGTGAGATGAGATATTTTTAAAAAGGCATAAGACTTCAAGACGCAAGACTGGGCAAGGGTGCAGGGGAGCTGCAGAAGAGGGTGGAGTATTAAGGTTAACAGAGATAAGGTGGGGCATACTGGATTCATAGCAGAATAGATCAGAGAAAAGGCAGTTGAAGGCATTGGCAATTGTAGTAAGGTTTTTGCAGCTAATATATTAATATGCATCTCATGGTGGTTTTGGCTTCCATTTTTTCCAAGTAAACAATTAATGTGGGACCAGTATTTCTATCGGTCTTTGGCCATGGATACTAGGAGGTCTCTGTAATACTGGCCTTTTGAAGTTCGGATCTCATGTTTACAGGTGTTTTGCAAGGTGCAGTAGGTTACCCAATTAACAAACAAGGAGGAGGATTTATATTTAGCCCATTGCTTATCTCTGGCCTTCAGCAAGGGGAGGAGGGGTGATATAACCATTAGGCAGGCAATAATCTCACCCTACTTCTAGTGGTTGGAATATGCTTTTTTTTGAAGGGAGACCATGTTAGAGGTGAGGTATTCAGTGGCAAAGCTGATGTCGCTAGAGGAGAAGAGATAGTTTCCACATGATTATCAGATGATAAATGTATCCTTAATATGACTAAAATGCATTCCATGCTGTTTGGCCCTTCCTCCGAACATAGAGCATGCCAGTCCTCCCTACCTGTGGCATATCAAGATGGTCCCCACTGCCTCCTCCTCCAAATACCTGAGAGTCACACTGGACCTAGCACTTGTCTATTCACCCCATATTACAAGTGTATGCAATTCTGTAAATTCTATGCTGGGTGTAACCTCAGAACCTATCACCACAGGCACACCATGCCATTGTTCAGGGGGTGGTCCTCCCTAAGCTTCTCTATGGTGTCTGAGTATACCAGGCAGCCTCTAAAGCTTCTCCCCTTAAGTGAGATGTCACCTGCCATAGTATTTTGTTGTGTTGCATCAGCATCTCCTACACTCACTCACCACCTCTCCCTATATGATAAGTTGGGCTGGCTTACCCCACCCTAATACTAAGGATTATACTAAGGAATTGAATGGAGATGAATGGCAGAAAGCCCATAGTAGCTTCTATATTATATAGGGTAGGTCAAATTTCTATTGACCAATAAAAAGGTATCTACTTTTAAACATATTTTTATTAATACTGGCAATGTCTGTTGTTGGTAATTCATTCCATGGTTTAACAATCTTTTGTGAAAGAAACAGGCTGTTTGTTTAGATTTTGCTCTAGATCTTAATAACTGAAGTGGGTGTCCTCTTGTGTTAATCACTACCTGTTTAAAATCTAGGCCACACTCTGTTGTAAGTGACTGATCATTAATGACATCCCATGCTAGTAGTAGACACCTCTTAGTCTACGGAGCTCTAGTGACATTAAATTATTTTTAGCAAGTCTTGCTTCATAGGGCAGAGTTTTATCTGGGCAGACTGATTTTTTAACTTTTCTCTGAAATTTTTCTAACCTATTAATTTCTTTCCAATGGTAAGGACACCATAGCTGGGAGCAGAAATCAAAGTGACGCCTTACATACACTCAATATAATGGCTGTAGAATATCTGGATCTTTGGATTTTATATTATGTTTTATGGACCACCAGATTTTGTTAACTCTACTGATGATATTTGAGGTGTGCAAACTAAAATTCAAATCTGAGTCTACTGTAATACCTACTGTAGGTCTTTTTCATGAAATTTGCTTGTAAATATCTCGTTATACAAAAAATATTGATTTCTACAATTCTACTTTCCAAAATGGAGACCACAACATTTAGAGATATTAAAAGTCAGTCCCCACTAAGTTGACCAGGTCCCTAGGGAGTCAAGATCTTTCTGTAGTAAACTAACATCTTTAGAACTACTGCAAGGATTGCCCATTTTACAATCATCTGCATATTTGAGTATGGTACAATTTGAATTTTGGGATAGATCTGAAATGAAGAGTTGAAATATTACCAAAGCCAAGACAGAGCCTTGGGGAACATCACTATTAACAAGATGCCATACTGATTCATGGCCATCAATGACAACATGTTGATATCACTTACTTAACCAATTTGCAATCCAATGCATTATATGAGGGCTGGCAGTATAGCCTAGAGGTTAGAGGAATGAGGTGTGAACAAGCTAAACATGTCCAGCAGACCAGACCTGAGTTTGATGCTCACAACTTACACTTGCATACTGTGTGACTGAGCAAGTCACTTAACTGCCCAGTGCTCCCAGGTCACCCCAGAAAACAGGCACTTGTGCCTAGTGGGCCTTACCAAAGACTAAAATAAAAAAAGGTGTATTAATATTATGTAGTAATAGTTTCTGTATTAGAAACTAATGAGGCACAGAGTCAAATGCTTTTTTGAAATCTAAAAAGATTACATCGCAGGAGATTTTGTTGTCCAAGTATTGACTTATTTTATCATAAAAACTCACTAGGCTAGTAATGCAGGAACAACCCTTGACAAAGCCATGCTGAACTGGGTCTAGATTTTTAAGCTCAGGAGTAACCATGGTTTTGATAATTCTTTTTAAAATTTTACAAAAGATAGATATGAGGTTGATAGGATGATGGTTGTCAGGATTTCCTCTATCTTCTTTTTTTAAAGGGGAGTGATGGTTGCCCTTTTCCAATCACAGAGGGCTAAGCCTAAATTTAACCTACTTTCATAAATAACTTTTAATGGATGGGACAGATTTTCTTTCAGTAAATAAATAACATCCTCTGAAATGCCATCCGGAACTTGGGAGGAGCCACACTTAACATTGTCTAAATTGGACTTTATTTCTTCAAAAGATAAAACAGCCTTATCTGTGACCTTATCAATTATGGGGGTAGCATTATCTGATGCGTTGTTAAACACTTTTCCTAAATGAGAATTTAATTGTTCAGGCATTTCCTTGGGGTTTGTTATAACATCATCATTATTTTGTACGTAATTGGATCTACTTTACAATCCTGCTTTCTTAATGAATTTATATAATTATAAAGAATCTTATGATTACACTTTTTGGCTTGAGTTGCTATAAATTATTTGGCATTATATTTTGAAGTCTTAATAGCAGTTTTACAATTCTTTTGAATCCTTTTGAATTCAGACCAGGTTCTGCCACATTTATTAGATATTTTTTAAATGCTTTTTTTTCTTTCTAATTAGTTTAACCAATTTATCACTATAGCACAGTGGTTTAAGGCTCTGAGCTGCAAACCTGAAGACCTGGGTTTGAATCCCACAGCCTCCTGCTTGCATACTGCGTGACCCTAAACAAGTCACTTAACTTTCTTGTGCTTCCAGGTTGCACCTGTAAACGAGCTTTCAGCTTAATGTGTCTCACCTGGTTAAAAAAAAAACATTTAGGATTTTAATAAGAATGTATTTTCCTTTTTGGGGGAATAAATTTGTGTGCTGCATCTAGAATAACATTTTTGAAGGAATTCCAGATACTGTCATTATCTGGACCCTTTAGCACAGTCCAGTATGCTGTGCCCTTTAGTGCCCTCTATGTGATCATAGTTTTGGAGGTGTGATCTACAGTATAATGCAAAATGGTCACCCTCTACTCTTCACTACATCTCTCCAATCAGTGAGAAAAGGCTAACTGTTGAGGTTGGGTAAAAGTGCTCTGCTGGCCATCCCTAAGGTTAGAACTTGGGCTAGGAAGTGTCTTTTGCTCATACAGCTCTGAAACTTTGGTATTCCATCCCATCAGGCATCTGATATTGCCCATCTCTGCTCACTTTCTATCATAGGCACTGCAAACATCTCATTGACCTGTCCAGCTGGTCCTGTAATGGTACCTAAATAATTTCACTACTTGGCACCAATTTCACTTTGATCAATGTTGATGTTGTTATTCTGTGTCCTAGTATGCCCTACTGATGTAACACCTACTTTTTTGTGGTTTAAGGTTTTTATTGCCTATTTTACACATTACATGTGGTAAATCACATTACAGAAAAGTAACAATGCTGCTGTGAGATGTAACACCTAGTTGATAAACTACTAATTTTCCCAAATGGGTTCCCTATCTATGATGAGTTTTTTTTCCATTTACTTCCATGTGTTAACCAAAATGCACTACCTCCAATGAATGTTTTCCTTTTACAGATATATCTATGATGTGTTCTTTTTTCATGTGCAACCCTGTATCAACCTGTATACACTGCTTGCTATGAACTGTATGTTTCCTTCTCTCTCTCTCTCCTTAACCCTTCTCTCAACATTATATCCACCTCCTAATTCAACCATCCTGCTCTTCCCCTTGTCCTTAAGCAGTTCTACCCTGGGGATTTTATTTTGCCATTTATTATCCTCTCTGCTGCTCTATTCACGGGGTATCTCTGCTTCCCTCATTTTTCTGCCTCTCCCTTAGCTACATTAAATGTCCATCAAAGTGGCATCTATACTATTCACCCAGGACTGCCATTTCCCTCACAGATGGATGGATGTCATCTCCTTTGTGCAGGTCTTTATCCCACCAGGTGGGACCCCAGTCCCCGATGTATCTAAAACCCTCCTCTCTGCACCATGCCTTCAGCCACTCGTTGAAGACTCAGGCCCTCTGTTCCCTAACCTCCCCCGTCCATATACAGGTAGCACCTCTGAGAAGGCCACCATGCAAGCTACCTGCTTCAAGCCCTTCCCCAACTTTCTAAACCTATTCTGCACCACCCATGCAGCATCACACATCAGGTCATTAGTCTCCAGATGGACAGTGATATCCAGTTCCCCCTCATGCCCCACTACCCTTGCAATACTAATGATCAACTGTCAATCCCTCCATGCCAAAGCACCAGATCATCTCCCTGTTTTCCTCCCATTCTACTATCAAAACTACCCCCCTAACAACAGAGTCCCCCACCAGAAGTTGCTGCCTCCTCCACTGGGGTCCTCTGCCTTCCATCTTGGGTCTTCTTCTGTAGAGGATCCTCACTTCCTCTCTGGCCACTACCATGGGTGCCTCCTTCTGGCAGTCCTTTCCTGCCAGACCAGTGAATGAGATGCATAGTGGCATTGGCTGAGGAATGTGTTCCAAGCTCACTACACCCACCCACCTCGAGCCCACCACAGTCCAGCTGGCCCTCCTGCTTGGTACCCACTGAGGCAACAGTGGTAGACTTGGTGGTCCTGGGGTGGAGGAAGAGACCGCTCAAGTCCTTTTCAACTTGGCCCAGAGTATAGTGACCTCCACCACAGCCCAGAGAGAAGCATGTAGATGGGATAGCACCTCATTCTCCAAAAGATCTCTCTGAAGACTGCAGCTCAACAGGCACTGCACTGCACTGCACCACTCCCAAGATTTCCATTTCTACATCCTCTGTGGTCCTGGAAAAGAAATTTGTGCTCTTCTACCAGATAGGGTGTTTTGAAATTTCCCATGTTTCATTTTCCCCTTTGGTCATTGATCCTAGAGAGATTAAAGTTTTCTCCTTTTGTTTTACTAAGACTTTTACTAACTTCCCCTTCTTTTTTGTTTCACTTATCCCTTTGTTACTAGACCCTGGATAGTAGGGTTGTCAGAACTAGTTTGGGAAAGATTCGAACCCATCAGAAACCCTGATGTTCGAGTTCTAATTCAGAACTCAAACACTAGTGGGTTCGCAAACGGGTTCGAATCAATCCATTTTTTTTTTTGCCTTTAGAAGCCACAACCGCAACGCAAGCTTGCCTAGCCCTATAGTGTTGGCTCCGAAGGGATGGGAGAGAGGTTGAAGGAGCAGGATGGGATTGGGAGGCAGCACAGTGCCACAGGAGGCAGAAAGGAGGAGGAATGAAGGGAAGGGTGCATGATGGTATGCACAAACTTGTGGGGGCCGAATGGTGTGGACTGCATTGGAGTCAGACTGCACACCTGTGTACTTCATCCCCCAGTCTGTGTTACCACCTGACCATCTGTTCTGCAGTCAGTTGGTGGATGGTAGACATAAACTGTCATGCAGTTGCAGCTCCGTTCATTTACCCAGCCAGCCCAGTGCCATAAAGGTTGCAGGCTGCAGCAGCTGTGCTACTTGCTCGCTCCCTCTGTCTGGGCTAGCTCTGCTCTCTGGCAATTGCTTGCTAATTAAATTGTCATGTGTGTGTGTTGCAAACTAAAAATAAATAAAAAGCTAAGGGGTGGTGGGGTGAAACTAAAGGTAGGGGCGGGTGGACTTGGGGTTGGGAGTAGGAACTGAGGAAAAGGGCACGAACTTAGGAACAGTTGATGAGAAGCTCAGCCTCAGGATGAGACGGACAGAGCGAGGGAAGTTAAGGTTGCTGAGTATTTCAGTGAAACTGAGAGAATTTTATCATAGTCTCAAACAACAGTTCAAAAACTTCATTGCTGCATGGCGTAGTTGTTTCACACTGGGAAGAAGGAGCGATCATCAGATGGCTGGGGAAGGGGTGAAGAAATTAAAACAGATTGTGACTCAAGGAAAATTAAGTTTAACTTTAATGTGTGAGTTTTTGAAAAGTTGAAACATTTGAATTTGATGGCATTTTTACTTACTACTTTATACCCTACTCCACAAAATAAAGTAAAATAATTAGGAGGACAGGGAGGGGAGGGGATTCTGTGGTACCGTGCTGCTGAGCATTCTTCTATTCCACCCTATAAAATTCCTGAGAGAACAACACCAGGCTGTTTTATTTTTTTTTACACAGTACTCCCTACTTGTGTGTTGTGTGTGTGTGACTCCACTACACTGTATCTCTCTATTCTCCTGTGGTGTTCCCATCACCCTGCTGTGGCTTCTGAATGTGTACCCTACCCCTTGTGTGTTACTGCGAGAAGCCTATTGTTGGGCAGTCGTGTGGTGGCATTATCCTTAATTACATGACCGAAGCCTAGAAATCTATTTCTCTGTTGGGAGGAGAGACAGAAAAATCTCTTTCCTCAGTTTGTGTGTGTAACTCCATCTCTTGTGGTCAGCCCATCACCCTGCTGCTGTGCAGCCCTTCACTGCTATGCGTATGCCTATGCCCAGCAGCCCAATCATTCTGTAAGCCTTGAACCTGGGATCCTTTAGTTGCAAACCATTATATTCTTCAATTACTTTCAGTCCACTGCATCACAGTGTCACATAGCCAGCCAAAATAAAATTTTGGAGTTGTAGCCAGTGATCATAGATCACGTTGCTTTCTTACACAGGAATTGTGTGGGTGTATTCACTGCAGTATATTGGTTCTGTTATGGCTGACACCAACATAGATGAAGCATCTAGTGCTGGTGTTGGAGCAGGTGTTGGTGGTAGTGGTAATCCTGGTGCTAGCAGAAATAACCAAAATGTTTCACATGATAAAAATTCAACAAACAGCAAAAGAGCAACAGCAAAGTGTGGTAAAGGGGGACCTTTTAAGAAAACCTGTGCAGCTGCTGGGGTCACATGGAGAGGCACCATAAGGTATGCCGTTTATGCTGTTAAAATCTCTGTGACTAGCAGTAATAATGCAAGTGACAGTGAGTCCCTCTCTGACTCAGACAGTAGCTCTTTGTCTCAGTCTGACACTGTTGTGTCTTGTGACGTATCATTACTTCCTCAACAAAATGAAATGAACAAGTCTGCAGACAATGAATCAGGTAGTACACTTGCAAATACATCCAGCACTGTTGGCAATGAAAAGGACATATCCATTGAATCCACCACTTCTGTGTTGGCCAGCAATGAAAATCCATCAGAGTCTTCTGCCCTCTTTTCTAGCACCAAGGAGCATGTCCCGGGTTCTGTTAGGACAGGTGAAAAGACACAAACAGTCTTTAGCTATCTTCCTAGCACTTGAACAAAATCTGTCACATCTGAGGTGTGGAATTATTTCTCTGTCAGTAAAACTGATCCATGCAGAGCAGTTTGTTCCCTGTGTAAACAGAGTGTAAGCCGTGGTAAAGTTGTGTCATGCCTTGGCACTACAGCTCTTAAACGCCATCTGAAAAAGCATTCAATTTTGCTTGATCATCCAAAACCCATGTCCTCATCTTCCAGACCACACGTGAGAAAAGTCAGGAATCTGAAATGGATACTGAATTGTCTGAACTTGATGCAGACAGAACTACTGCCAGCCCTAGGATCACTGTTACCACCAATGCCAGCATCATTAGTACCAGTTGCACATCCAGTGATGGCACTGAATGTATAAGTCCTGGTCCACCATCTCCGCGTCCATCTGCCCATCGAAGCACGGTGTATAATAAACCAGCAGGGACATGTTGTAAACAGCTAACACTGTCTCAGGCATTTGAAAGGAAGAATACCTTTACTAGAAATCATCCAATGACCCTTCATCTTAATGACAGAATTGGTGAACTGTTAGCCGGAGTCCTTCTTCCATACTCTTTGGTAGATCATGAGGATTTTAGGGAGCACATGACATTAGCAGAGCCTCGTTACAATGTTCCTCATCAAAGGTACTTTTTCTATGTTGAAACACCAAACATTTATCAGGCTTTAAAAGTGACAGTGATGCTTGCACTTAAAACTGCAGAGGGTGGGGTTATTCATGTCACAACAGATATGTGGACCAGCACTCAAAACATAGATTACATGTCCCTTACCACTCATTGGGTCACGTTTTCTTGTGCTTCTTCAAAAACAAAGACACCCCAAAAGATGGCGCTGCTGCATATAAAGAAGTTTGGGCAAAGTCATACTGCTGCAAACATCTTGCAGGAACTAAATGACCTCCTTGATGAATGGGTTTATCCTCATGGTCTAAAATGTGGCTTCATAGTAAGTGACAATGGAGCCAACATCTTGAAAGCAGTAGAGGATGGAGGATTTCTGCATGCTTCTTGCTTTGCACATTGCTTACATTTAATTGTCACTGAATTTCTCAGCAATGAAACACAAGTGGATGGTATGATTGCTGTTTGCAAAAAAATTGTGATTCACTTTTCACATTCAACCAAGGCTATACGGACATTGTCCGAACTGCAAAAAAAAAACAAGCTGCCCCAGCAAAAGCTGATTCAAAATGTTTCCACTCATTGGAACTCAACGCTTTATATGCTGCAGTGCCTTTTGGAGCAAAAGCAAGCTACACTTGAGTATTGCTCCAGTTACATTATTGGAGATGGTATTATGCTGTCTGTGCTGCAATGGAAATTAATAGAGACAGTGTGCTGCATCCTAGCTCCTTTTGAGACAGCTACAAGGGACATGTCTTCTGAAGGCACATCTGTGAGTCAGGTTATCCCACTCATAATGCTAATTTCACATCATCTTAGTGTTCTAAATCTATAAATAGAAAAAGACAGATCTGAAGCGCAGACAACATGTCGCCTGTATCATAGGAATCTCATAATGAGAATGGGCGAGCGCTTCAAAACCAATGACAAATTAGTTGCAATGACAAAATCAAAACACTACATCCTTGCAACTCTCTTAGGTACCAGGTTCAAGGCTATACATCTTCCAAAAACAGATGATATAGAGCAGTACAAATGTCTGTTGCTAGATGAGCTGCAGCACTCACAGGAGTCAAAAACAGATACGCACAGTACCCTCAGGTTGTCATCACCACAACAAGCAGGTTAATCTTCACAAAGGGATACAGAACTGGAAAAGTCACCAAACATTAACAGTAGTTGTTCCACAACTGGCAATTCTTCAACCCTTAGTAGCAAGTTAAATCTGTGGCAAAACCTTTCCCAAATTGCTGCCATACCAGATTGTGCTGATTCCTCTTCTGAGCAGTCTCTGTCCATCATGGTAGACAGTTACCTGCAAGAACTGCCTATTACTATTGATGCATGCCCTTTTGAATACTGGAGATCAAAAAAGTCGATTTGGATAGAGGTGCGTGATGAAGCCTGTAAATATCTTGGTTGTCCTGTAACAAGTGTCTCTTCAGAATGCATGTTTAGTACAGCTGGCAATATTATGACAGACACCAGAAATAGGTTGCTGCCAGAATATGTACACACGTTAACTTTTATTAAAGTTAATAAGTCAAGATTTTTCGTATCCCTACAAGAGTATACAAACTGATACTGGAGTGACTGATGTGGATGTTGATGGGGATGACAACTCAGGTGGCGGTGGCTGGTAAATACTGTGTGGGACAGAGTCTCTCTGCACCAAAAAGGAAACTTTTACAGACTGTGATGACTTTGGTTGTCTCTCTCCTTTTTCTATCCACTACCTTGGACTATATACCCCCCCAAAACTTTCACCATTTCATGGAAAACTGCTTTGTAGCTAGGGTCTAAACTAAAGTCAACAAGTTTTATATACAGGGCAATTTTAACATCAGTGGGAACAGGCCCAAATTTGGCATAAAAGGGACACTGTCACATCAATCCTTTCTGTATCATATTATTTATAGTTAAAGTGCAAACATATATTTTTGGATTTACCTTCTGTGACTTTGTGGTGCATCAGTATGGGCTGGGACTGGAGGCGGTGTATTTTTCAATTTTAAAGAGGACAAAACAATGAGTTCTAATTGGTAGTGTGATCGCAAATTCTCTCACTGTAAGTATTACCTGAGCAACCACTCCCGTCGTCACGGGGCAAAAACCACACCACTGGGTTTTGTCTTAACGTCGCTTTATTTGATCAAATATCTCACACATGCATGTGGGACTTCTACAATGGAGAAGTTCCCTGATTACAATTTACAGTAGCTTTTTATAAGCTAGATTTTGCACTTCTTATCTTGAAAAATACCAACATTTCAGTATAAGCCAATCATAAGACAGCATAACAAGTTTTCAGCAATGTAAAATAAAACATGCAATTCATTTTTTCCCATTACTGCTTGATACATATGCCTGGGTCAAGCTGACCTGAGAGAGACAATGAGTTTCACTCACACCATAGCAACGTACAGCTTATCTTCAATGCCACTACGTGCTCTTATCTTTATATTTTGTCCAAGCCTGCCATGCAGGCTGGTACAACCAGTTCTGCTCAGTTTTATCTAGCTTTCTGTTTTTTACAAATGTACTTCAAGTAACCTCAGTACAAATTCTATAACCCTTAAAAGAACAAAACATGAACTCAGAAATGTCTACTACATTCATTATTACTTTGTTACAGCATGGCTTTTAAAGCAAGCATAGCTTCAAGGCATTTAATAGCAAATATAGCTTTAGGATATATAAAAATTCCCTCACAGTAGCCGTTTATTATTTTTTCATTTACCGAAATGTTAGCCATAAACCAAAATGGATGCTAGTACATGGGTGATGCTTGGGGGACTGGATTTTAACATGGGTGAGGGATGGAGAAGGGTGACATGAATGGTAGTTCATGACTAAGTGTGGGAGTAGTTTAAACATTTGGGTGAGGGAGGAGGGTGGAATACATGCTTGAGGGAGGTGAGGGTTGTAGGTTGGTTTTAACATGGGTGTAAGGGTGGTATGGGTGCTACTGCACAGATGAAGGTGGTGGAAGAAAAGTGGAATGGGTGATGGGGTGAAAGGTGGGTGGTGTTTTAGTCCTTTCATTTACAGATTCGTGATCGGCTGGGGATGGTGAGGAAAAAGATGATGACAGACCGAACCTACTATACATATAATATATTTTTTTTTTCTTATTAAATACATTGCAAACTGCTGCCACCTAGCACAATTGTCCTGTCCCCTTTAAAAAAAGAATAAAGGAATCAGAAATAAAAGAAAATCTGCATCAGCAGTTTTCACAGTATGTGACCTATCATAAAGTGTTTTTGCTTTACAAGTAGTGATAATTTGATACATAATGGGGTTGACAGACACTATCCCTTAAACATCACATGCCAACTGCTGCAGCTACATTAAATGTTCCTTAGGTTAGTATGTGGCGAGGAAACCACTTTTTTTTATTTATGTGACTGAAATACCGATTTTATTGATGTATCAGCTGCAAAAATGCATCATCTTAGAAAGTTGTATGTATTACTTCTGTAACCCCTCACCCCTGCCTTTTTGCAAAATGACAAGTGGTATGCTGTTGAAGCTGACAGCAGTACCTGGTGGGGACTGGGTTCAGGGAGGATAAGGTTACTTGGCACAGGGGGCCTGGGTTTGGCTACTCTGTACAGGGGCACCCAAGTAAATCCAAACACAGGAAGCAATAACTATAATGTCCAAAACCAGGAATGGGATTCTACAGTGTGGCTTTTATTCACATCCAAGCTGAACATACAAAGCATAGATGGACCCCCAATGGGGCTACATTCCTGGTAATGCAGATTAGAGACACAGAACACTTCTTCACTATTTCCAGCCCTCAGGCTCTGAACCCACTAGGCACACAGCCTGAACTTGCACATAGCTTTGGGTACACAGCTCGACTTGAACACTACTTGGGTTTTCCCCAGTGGCCCGGCTCCCCTGCCAGCCACTTGATCTGTGGTCCATTTTGGGAAATGAACCAGTTTTCCTTCTGGTGGCTCACCAAACCACCTTAGAGCCTTTGACTCCTAGAGGGAATTTTCCTTCCAGTCCCACATCTGGGTACTTCCCTCATCACTGGCCAAGTGCATGAGGCAAAGTAGAAATCCACAGAGCAAATCTGTAGAGGTGGACCTGGTCACTAAAGATGGGGGGGTCTCCCACCTCCAGCTCCCACAATCCATACCTGGCCATTTCTCTGGAAACTAAACAACTCTTTTCTGAAAGCTTGGCAATGTAGATTACTGGGTAGACGTATGTCACATCTCCTCTACATGTCTTGACTTCCCGTATGTGCTGGACTTGAACATACTTTTTCTTTTGGCTAAGCCTATTACTCTAGGGCTCCCACTACTTCAGTAGTCCAATCCCCACTATCACACAAGTCCCAGGGTGAAAACATCGGCCCTTTAGAAAGAGTAGAAACTCACCCTCCGGTTGCAGGTGCCCCACAGGCGAATCACAAAATCTTCTTGTTTCCCAAAACTCTTTGACCAAATAAGGCAGCTTCTTCACTAGTAGCAGCCAGGGGGTTGCCCCTGAAATATGCAGGCTAAACTTTCCTGCCCCATCCCCTCAGGGATGGGGCACTGAGACCTGATTCAGTGGTCTTTACCACTGTAAATCTATCTTCTGTGTCTCTCTTAAGGTGGAAACACACACCTTTTTCCTAAATGTAGCCCTATGTCAGGGCTGAGGCTCCACGAGCCTACACAGAGCTGCTGTGCTGCTCTCTCAGCAAGCTCCAAACTCCAACTGACCTACAGACTACTGTTCAAACCTCCAACATTCTACTCCAACTCCCTGCTGCAGATTCCATTGTGGCTCATGCAGCTGCGATAGTTCTATGGTGATGTCATCCCTCAGTCTCAGCTGAGACTGAGAACAGAGTGAGACAGTGTGAAATCCATTTAGCTGGAGTTTCACAAGCTGCCTTCCCTGCCTACCATTAGGTCTTACTGGGATTCTAGTAACCCCGGGTAACAAAGGGGTTACACTTCAATTTGCCAACAAGAATGTTGGTATATGTATGCATTATCTTAGAAAATTGCATGCATTTTTTGCCAGCAACAATGACTGGCATATTATTTTTATTCAACTGTCTTGACTGACTACGTTATGACATAATATGTTTTGCAACAGTTCCATGTGCTGCTGCTGCAGTACCTTGGCTTGACTTTGTTATAAAAGCTTTCTTTTAAACATAGCAACTTTTGATTTACTCATTTAAAACAGAAAGCAGCAAATAGCTGAGATTAGGTAATATCAGTTATTTTTTCTCATAATTCATGACGATGAGTATATATAACTGAGTACATAAATGGCTAATGTGCCTCTTTCTTTCACTAAGGAACTATGATGCAGCTGCAGCAGGAAAACTTTTAACATATGGGTGGGTGGGCCTGTTATGTATTAAGTTGCTGGCTTCAGCAAACTAAAGAAACCATAGATAAACCTAATTATATTCCTATCAATGTCACACATGATAATTTCTCTCCCCCTTATACTGAACAGTTTTTCTTTTACATATATTTGATTACTATCTTCATTATTGGCAGCACAATAAAAAAAATAGGGTTTGAGTTTTCTAAAAAGTTCTAAAAAAAGATTAGGACCCTAGAACTTTTTCAAAAGTTCTAGACTAGAACTAGAACCCAGAACTTCAGAGGGTTCTGACAACCCTACTAGATAGGGAGTTTAATTTGTTTCCCCTTTGCTTGTTTTTTTCACCTTTTTACCCTTACCTTAGATAAGGTGATCTATCTATTCCCACTTAGCAGGTGCTTTTAGTTCTTGCAATCCCTTACCTGGGTGGCAACAACTATACTTAGAAAATGGGCTGGCAAATCTCCAGGCTCTGATTGGCTGATAGCTCTGATAACATGGGCATTTATCGACAACAGAGCCCGGGTATTAAATGTACCAGTGCCAGATGATCTCATCATGAATATCAATGGGTCTTGACTAATTACAAAATTCAGACCTGCCTTTTTTCTTCTTGGTAACCGAGAGTCCCAGTCATTGATAGCCACACAGTGTCTCCCCCCACCAACCTTCTGTGTTGGAAAACAATCAGTCACCAAACAAATCACATATTTAATATAAAATAAAACCTTTTCTGCTTTATGAAAGACCTCTCTGATGCTAGAGAGCTACTCACATCCTCGCCACCCCAAAGACCGGACAGTCAAGTAAATTGTGCAAGCTGGCAGCATGTCTGTACCTCCAGGCGATCCCACTTACTGAAGTGCAGCCATTGCTACTAGCCCAATTCTTCCAATACTCCTGTCTCCTTTAAGGTTATAGCACTACTTAGTTCACTCCATTCAATACTCCACAACAAAGCCACAAGAAAACATGAAATGTACCTGTTTTCACAGGCTAAACTTTTCTTTTTGCTGCCAGCTTGCTCGACTTCTGATGCAGCATGCTCCCAGTCCAATCGTGACTCAGTCAAGCACCATGCCATTCTTGGTTGACCACTCAGCCTATCGCTCCCTGCTGACACTGTGTAGCAAAAAAAAAAAATGCTTAATGTTGAAACAAAAATGTCCAGCGCTACCACTGTGAATAAACTCATGGGGAAGACTGTCTGAAAAGTATTAAATACAAGCTGAATAGAGACACAGCAATATAGTTAAAATGGACTCAGCAATATAATGAAAAAAAGTGGTCTCATAAGCAGCAGTATCCTCTAGTGAAAGTTCAACCAATAAAGGAACTATTTTACTCAAGCTCCTGTTTCTACTCATTTTTACTGATATTTTCCCTATAAAATCAATATTGTAAAAGCAAACTGAATGAAAGCCCTTTTTTTAAGTGCAATAATATCCTCTAGGGTGGATGGTATTGGGCTGTACCCCCCCAGGGGAAATAAGGCCCTCCACCCATGGTGTCGGGCCTCATTAAGCCCCTGGGTGGGCAGGTATAGCCCAATACCACCCACCCTGTCAGGTAATATTGACGGAGATGGCCTTCCTTACTGGACCAGCAGAGTTCCCTACATGCCTGCTGCTGCCTGTGGATGCCTCAGATGCCAATCCCTTCAGCTGTTCTAATTCTGCTCTGTTGCACTCATGCTCTGGGACTTGAATGTGAATGGGACACATTGTGTGGATGCCTTTTATACACAAGTCTGTCTTCTTGCTGAGTCATGATTGGCTGAGTGTTGTCATGTGGTGCTCCTGTCCCTCCAGCTACAAAAAACTGGCACTCCTTCCTGTTCCCATAGGGAAGGAAACAGCTACAGACAAGGAATTATTTTAAAAGGGCTCAAAATGTACTTCTGCCTTTAATAATTCTTAGCAACCCTCACCCTGCTTCTGGCACTGTGCCCCAAATCCAAAAGCACCCTGAAACATAGAAAACTCCTATTTTTTCCCCTGTCTCTCTTCCAGTTCAGTCCTGATTGGGTAAGCATTGGCATATGGTCCTTATGTCCCTCTGGCCACTGAAAATGGTGCTCCTTCCTGTTCCTGCTAAGAAGAAAACAGCTACAGGCAAGTAATTAGTTTAGAAGGGCTGCTTTTCCCTACTACTAGTGCTATGCTCTGAATTAAAAGCACCCTGAAACAAAAAAAACTCCAATTTTTATTCCCTGCCTGTCTTCCTGGTTAACTCTGATTGGCTAAGCAATGTCACAAGGGCCTCCTGTCCCTCCAGCCACCATAAATAATGTTCTTTCCTGTTCCTGTATGGATGAAAACAGCTAAAGGCAAGTAATTACTTAAATGCATCACAAGCAGTTTCGCAGAGTTCAAAATAGAGACATACATGCTTATTGACATGGACCTAATGAGAACCACCAGATGGAAGTGATAGACATGTGTTTATATTACAATTTGGCCAGCAAACAAAATAAAGTTATTTTTTGCAGTGATGTGAAGGTTCCTGTCAACAAAGTATAAAATTACTCAGTATTACCTAATGGCAGCTACACCAGCTACAATAACATAACACCCTTCAGTCAATAATACCCCTCCCATTGTAAAGTCTAAAGTGAGAATGGGGGAGAAATCTATAGACGCCTTCAAACAAATTGAGTAACCTGTCCAGCAGTAATGAAATATCAACATCTTTTGCAAGGTACTTAGCAAAAGCAAGGTACTTTTTTTATTTATTATTGTCCTCATTTCCTTCTTCTTTGCCCCCTCCCTACCCTTGTTATTGAGGCCACAGATATTGGCAATTCTTTTGCCTGGGAGAGAGAGAGAGATAGAGAGAGATAATGGCTCCCTTTATAGCTGGCACAAAGTCCACTGTTTCCTTTCCTTCCCTGGGTGCTTAATTTCCAATTTCCTTGACCCACTCAGGGCAGGATACTGAAAGGGCTTGGAAGCCAGTGGATCATCTACCCACTGCACCAAAACCCAAGTGCAGTTTCTCAAGGGCACTTGAGTTTTTATTGGTTTTGAATTATCGGGTAGGTGTGCTAGACATAGAAATGCCTATTTTCAGGAATGATCCAGAAGGATACAAGGCAAAAACCGTCATATAATATTGGTACAGGGAAATGCACACAGTGACAATAGAATCATGACCAAGTGGCAGGGAACAAAGTGACTTAGAGATGAATATTACACAACAGCAATGCACAGTACAGTAAGCAAAATAGTAAATACACAGTCTCTGTGAGTAACGTCAGCAGGACAAAACAAATAACATCTCTTTAGTGACCAGATACAAAACACTGGCAGTGCTACATAGTGAGAGGAATAGGTTTAGCTGTGTTAAGAAAGAGGGAGAGAGATAGAACAAGAACTCCAGCCATAGCAGAGGAAGGTTAGGTGAAAACAGACTTAAGGCAGAAGCTGTAAGTGAATGAAAGTAAGGCCAAATGTGGATTAGCAGTGGAACAGCAAGGTAGGAGTAGGACAGAGGAGAGTTTAAGGTGAAAGGAAGCAAGTGGAGGTGCTGGAAGCTAAAAGGTGGTTACGTAGCTCCCTTTGGAAGCTGGCATGTGTAGGGGAGAGATAAACAGCTGCCGGTAATGAATTACAGTAGTGAGGAGCAAAGTGGGATTTTATGATAGTTTCCATGATTTCCAGCAGGTTGCATATAAAAATAATGCATGCATCATTGTTTTTATGCAAGTGCTGCAATTTGTGATTCAATTTAATAAAATTATGCCAAATGTTAGACTACCATTTTGCTGGTGTAACAGTCAACAACCTTTGGAGGAGCTGCACGATGATATTGTCCTAAGACTGTAATGGATTTCAGTGCTTTCATTATTTGGCAAGTCTCCGTGTAGGATTCTGAAGCTGGAATATGAACCCCAGTCTCCAATGTAGCAGATTTGCTCCCATCGACAAACAGTTTCAACACATGGATTTTTAGCAATAATATATTTGTGGCATCCTTGGATTCATTGTCACAGTATTTGGGTCTGGCAGTATAGCCTAGAGGTTAGAGTAATGAACTGTGAATGAGTTTGGTACATCCAGTGGACCTAGGTTTGATTCCCACAACCTCAACTTGCATACTGTGTGACTCTAAGCAAGTCACTTAGCTTCCCCTGAAAACAAGCTCTGGTGCCTGGTGGGCTTTACCCAGTTACCAAAGACTAAAATAAAATTCCCTCAGCTGTTTATTTCAAACCTCTTACCATTTTACAAATAATGAGTTAAGTCAGTAAATATGATCACCACTAGCGGTTTTTAAGATCTCTTGTTCATACTGAGAATGTACAGTATTAGGATGGTGCCAGCATATGTTCTTGATGGTTGACAACATACACAGCAGCAGGATACTTTTTTTCCCTTTTGGTTAACTGTGTGCAGAGCAAGAGAGCAGGAACTTTCACAAGTATCACAACCACATACCTTAATTTAGGAATGAAATAGCATGGAAAGAAAATTTGGCATATATTTTTTTGCAAAAAAAACATTATTTTATAACTGAGCAACTACTTTATATGATTACTAATGAGCAGGTGGCTACAAGCAAAAAAGAGGAGCCAAAATAGCAGGGTACTCACATAAAGCAAACAGTAGGTTGGCTACACATCACCACTGGTGTGAAATTAAAGCATGTTGCAGTCAGGTTATAGGCAAAAAGGATAAACTTTTATTGCACCAGATGCCAGTACACAGCTAAAAACATGCCCCTCTCCAAACAGCCAAACATTTTCACGCTAATCTCGCACTTTCTCAAGGCTGAAGCAACAATGGTGAGAGTACTATATTTATACAGCAAAATTTAAAGTGACAGTGCAAGTCATCAAGCATAAATTAAACATCAAAGTGCTCACAAGACATTAATAGACTTCCTATAATACAAAATACCATCATAAAAAATCCTCACAAAGAGAACAAATCAGTACAACAAATAAATAAACTTATAAATTTCTGAAAAAATCAATTTCACACATAACAACATATTCATAAATATGGAGATAGCTGGAAAATATCGTTTAACCCTGGTATTATATATGACTAAGTTTAAACTGCCAATAAGATTCTTTTTGTCTCAATTTTTTATCCAAATCTCCTCCACGAATTTGTTCTTTCAATAATTCAAGCATCTTAAAAGTGAATTGATGTTTCTTCCCCTTAACTTTAACATGTTGAGCCAACGCACTAACATCATCCTGGTTCACAATACTTCTTATAAGTTGCCCAATTCTCAGTTTAAATTTCTGCATAGTTTTTCAATATAAAAGCTAGTGAAGGAAAGAATTGTTGAGTACCGAGAGGCCAGTGGGGCACATGACCCAAGGTAGTATGGGTTCTCAGCGGGAAGGTCATGTCAGATGAATCTAATTGATTTCTTTGACTGGGTGACCAAAGTAGTAGACCAGGGAGGGGCTGTGGACATGGCCTACTTAGACTTTAGCAAGGCATTTGACACAGTCCCACACAAAAGATTAATAGTCAAATTAACCAGCCTGGGAGTGGGTCCCAGGGTGGTAGCCTGGGTAAAACATTGGCTGGACAACAGAACACAGAAGGTAATTGTAAATGGAGTCCACTCTGAAGAAAGAGGGGTTACTAGTAGGGTACCGCAAGGTTCAGTACTGGGTCCAGTCCTTTTAATGTCTTTATAGTGACATTGCAGAGGGACTGGAAGGAAAAGTATGCCTCTTTGCAGATGACACAAAGATCTGCAACAGTGTTGATACGGAGGTGTGGAAAGGATGAGAAGGGACTTGGCAAGGTTGGAGGAATGGTCAGAAGTATGGCAGCTAGGATTCAGTGCAAAGAAGTGCAAAATAATGCACCTGGGAAACAAGAACCCAGGGAAGATTACACAATGGGGGGGTAGTAACAACAACAAAAAAGGAAAAGGACCTGGGGGTAATCATATTAGATGACCTTAAGTTTAGCAAGCAATGTGAGAAGGCAGTAGAGAGGGCTGGGGGTATACTGGGATGCATAGGGCAAAGCATCACCAGCAGAAAACAGGAAGTTGTTATCTCTCTGTACAGACAATTGGTGAGACCTCATCTGGAATACTGCATCCAGTTCTGGAGACCCCATCTCCACATGGACATAGACAGGATAGAGGCAGTCCAGAGGAGGGCAACTAAAATGGTGCAGGGTCTGCAAGAGATCCCGTATGAGGAGAGACTAAAGGAGCTTAATATGTATACCCTTGAAGAAAGAAGGGAGAGGGGGGACATGATAGAAACTTTTAAGTACCTCAGTGGAATCAACAAAGTCCAAGAGGGTAGCATCTTTCAGAAAAAGAGACGTGCAAGAACAAGGGGACACAATTTAAAGATAGAGGGGGGCAGTTCGGGGGCAATGTAAGGAAGTATTTTTTCACAGAGAGGGTAGTGGATGCATGGAACAAACTTCCTGAGGAGGTTGTGGGGTCTAAAACTGTGGGAGAATTCAAGAATGCATGGGACTGACATAAGACAATTCTTGTGGGGGGTAGGAAGAAATAGGCTGTTGGTTAACTGGGATCTGCGGCCTATCCTGTAGGTAGGGAAATGGGCAGACTAGGTGGACCAAGCGGTCCTTATCTACCATCAATGTCTATGTTTCTATGTTTCCATGTTTTTAGTGTTACAATCACAAAAGCCCTCTATCTGGTATGTGAGACCAGAAACAAGGTGTCTCAAGAATTCACGTGTCCTAATGCATTTGCAGAAGGAGCAATTTTTACATTTGAAAATGCCATTGGGCAAAACCAGCTGTCTTTCTTTCTTTTGATGTTCCCAATAGGTACTATGTACCAAAGCATCCCTTAAATTTGGCACTCATCTATAAATAAATTGTGGATATTTTTGAGTAACATAATCCAGTTTTAGCTCTGTTGTCAAAATGTGCCAATTATTAGTTATGATCTTTCTAACCAAATGTGTCTGTGGACTAAAAGTAGCAATAAACTTTGATTTACTTATTTATTTATTTATTTATTTCATATATCGGATTTACAACCTTTGAGTCATGGACTCATTTACAAAGAAACCTCGTCACAAGGGAGGGTAAACAACAAATTGACCAACTTCCTCTCCCGGTCGCATGCCTGCAATACTAACTGCCTATGGTGCCCTCTATCTCTTATTGTTACCACAGCCAGCTGCCTACTCAAGCTGCTCGTTTTATGAATATTATCTCTAAGTATGTTATAACTGAGAATCTTTATTTTTTCTTTTAGTTGTTTATTGTGCATTCTTTTACTACCTCTGTATGTATGCTGACCCTCATCCTTTGACATGGAACCTTTGTAAACAAGCAGTTTCTGCTCAAAGGTATTTGTAATCCGAGAATTTAATAAATAAATAAATAAAATAGACAGTGAGTATAACATTGGTGGATGATACAGGTGTGATACAATTAAGTGAACATACAAATCATACTTGTCCCCATTGTCTTTATTATAAACAATTTTTACCTTATGTACCAATACTTCTGATCTGTTCCTCTTGTTAACTTTCAACTGTGCTTCTTCCAAAATGTCTGTATTATACCCCCTTGCCTGAAAACATTTAGTAAGATCAATGGCGCTTTTCTCATAATCAACTAAATCGGAACAATTTTGTTTTGCTCTTAAATATTGTTCAACAGGAATATTTTTAGTAATGTGCTGTGGATGATAGCTGTCATACAGCAAAATAGAATTTTTGTCAATACTTTTTCTACACAATCTAGTCCCTATACCACTACTATCAGATTTTTTGAAAATACGTAAGTCTAGAAAATAATCTCCTGTATATCAGAATGGACCTCAAATCATAGATTTTGATTACTTTGCTCCAAATACTTCATAAAGAGAACTAGTTCATCCTTTGTCCCTTTCCATATAAAAAATAAATTGTCAATGTAACGCTTATAAAAGTCAATAAGGGCCAAAAAAGGATTAGCATCACTGTAACTTACCTTATTTTCCAAATTAGTCATGTATAAAATAGCATAATTAGGGGCCACAGCAGCCCCCATGGCCATACACCTTAATTGTAAATACATGTGGTCTACAAAAAGAAAAGTATTGCACTTCAAAACCTTTTCTGCCAGTTCCACAATAAATTCAACAAAAGACTGTGGGAAGGATGTTTCAAAAGACAATGCATCATAAATGCATTCTAAACTTTCCACATTAGGAATGCTGATGTATAGTGAACATACATCCATAGTGACAAACAAAAAGGAAGGCAAAATGTCAATATCGTCCAAAAAGTTTAATAAATCCATGGTATCACTCAAAAATTAGTGTCTGGTACAATAAAAGTTTAGCCTTTTTGCCTATAACGTGACTGCAACATGCTTTTATTTCACACCAATGGTGATATGTAGCCTAGCTGCTGTTTGCTTTACTTTATATGAAGAAATATTTCACTGACCAACAAATATTGCCACCAATGAGTACTACAAAGTACTCCCTCTTATTGCCTGTACTATTATTATAACTTCCGACTTGGCCCTGTTATTGTATCCCAGTGCTCTCCCATTGTAGCACTGGAAGAAAGCCTGTCAGTCCCAATCGAAGCACCGTTCTCCAGCTATGCAACTACAGTATGTACCTGGCCTACTGTATCTAGTTTTGATATTTTACTAATCACAGTTCTTTCTTCCATTGTGACATTATCATAGATGATAGCACCAATGGGTAACTCTATCAAAACACAATTTCTCTCTCTCTCTCTCTCTATCTTTCTCTCTCTCTCTCTCTCTAATTTACTGTAACCATTGGAAAAGGTTCCACTCTGTAATCTTGTCATTGGCATGTGTATTGCAGGGTCATTCTAGGAGGAGGTATAGCTCTGTAACAACTATTACAATTCACTTCTACTGTGATGTCATCATGGATCTTATTTATAACATAGACATAGAAACAGAGAAGCTGACGGTAGATAAGGACCACTAGACCTATCCAGTCTGCCCAATTTCCCTACCTACTGCAAAAGCCGCATAGCCTATTTGATCTCCTGCTTTATCTTTTCATTCCTATTGCTAGGGTTCCCCAATGCCTGTCCAATACATTTTTGAACTCCCCCACTGTGTTTGTCCCCAACACCTCTGTTGGGAGTCTATTCCATGCATCCACTACCCTTTACATGAAGAAATACTTCCTTGCATTACTCCTTGATTTACTTTGATGAAAATCAGAGAAACCCCATTTTTGTAAGAAAGGAACTTTGCCAGCTAAACATAGCACTTCACAGTTTTAGAACTGTTTCCATGAGACATGATTTATGGTAATAAGTGGTGGGGCCAAAAACTGTATTGGGATACATGAGAGTGTGGGATAGGCATAAGGGAACCTGAGTGGTAAGGAAAGGGGTGTGGGAAGCCAGAGATCAAGTAGCATCTGCAGTGTAACAGTAGGTGGAGAAAATGGGCAGACTAGGTGGGCCAAACAGTCCTTATCTTCCGTCACATTCTGTGTTTCTATGTTTCTCTGGAATGTTTGAAGTAAACAGTCTTTATTGGCTAAGAATGATTTCATGATGTATACAATAAAATTAATAGCCCTATATTAACTTGTTAATAAGATATGTGATTAGGATAGGCTTTTGATTTTATAAAACAGCAGAACCTGGGACATTACATAGGTTTCATGCACCTTTGTAATATACTGTTTATATTATGTATCTCATGAGGGATGCGTTGCATACATAGGCACATTCTAATGGGAGCAGAATAACAGAAACAGAGCATTAAAATGCTGTGGTGGTTTAGGTGTTCAAAGTTCTGTAATCCTCTTGAAAGTAGTTGTAACTATGCATGAAACATTGCTTTGCTGGTCAGAGAACTGAGACAGGGTTGTAATGACTGTATGTTGCATTCCATGATGATGGCAGCTGGATGGGTAGTATTCCAGAATCTGGTGTATCTGTATAATTATAATGCTGATAGATTTAATCCAAGTTGTTTAGAAATGTCTCAAAACTTCATCTTGATAGAATTGATCTCAAAAGTTGTAAATATACTGTATTCAACTGTCATTATTTTAAATAGTTTGCAGTAGCTTGTCAATCAACACAGTTATATGGCTGCCACTTGGTATGCTCCAACCAAGATTCAGGAAAGAGCATGGGTTGTCAGTGGGCCAGTGGAGTGAGGGACTTGAGCATCCCAGTGGATTTTTCTTTTCTCTGGGGATAGTGGGTGTCCACTGAATGCAGTATTCTGCAAGGGCATTATGAGAGGGTCCCTTTAGGACTCTCTCTGTGGATTTCATTTTTTATTTGCATGAACAGTGATTAGGCAGTACACAGGTACTTTCTGAAATAATTTTTTACATAAGCTCCAAGAAGGCTTGTCAGGCTATATGCATGAACAGCAACACCTGTGTGAGTAGAGGGAACAACAACAGTGATGCAATGATACAATATATAATCCAGATTGACTCTATTATTATATATGACTCAAAGAGACATTCTAACATTGGTGCCTGGAAATGCAGCAGGGCTCTCAGTGAACAGGAACATTATGCTGAAACGGTAAACATAGAAACATAGAATCTGCCAGCAGGTAAGGACATAATGGCCCAACCAATCTTCTCTATTTTCCATACCTATACTGTCACCACAGATCCTACTTCGTCTCCAGTCCCCCCACCACCACCGCTAAGGTCCCTCTGTGTCTATCCCATGTGTTTTTGAACTCTGTCACCATTTCCATCCCTACCACCTCCGCTGGTAATGTGGTAAGCTGTTCCATGCTTCCAGCACTCTCTCCATAAAGAAGTACTTCCTCACATTTCCTCTGAGCCTCCCTGTTCTAGCTTCATAGTGTGACGTGAACAACCAGTTCTGAGTGCTGTATGATTTTTTTGTAAAATAAAAAAATATGTTATGAACTGTCTCCCACGAGAAATGCTGAAAAGGCATGTGAGATCACACACACACACACACACACACACAGGTTTTAGAGACCAGGTTTTACGTGGAAGGTCAGAAGCTAATTACAGACCAGGCCTTAATCAAGGATCTCCTGTTTGTCAGAGTTAATTATAGCTGTAGTTGCTAAGAGGGAACATCAGCATCCCTTTTATGACTTTAGGGAGGAAACCAGGTTTAGTAAACTGGTGGGAAATCATAAATGCTTTCATGTCCTGGAAGCAGGGAAGCTTATCATGATATCAAAGAAATGTCATTTGCAGAACATGAGTCATGCTGAGATTGTAGAATGTAATACTTGCAAAAGACATCCTGTTTTTATACAGATATATTTTTTATATATATTCTGACAGGGAGGAGCTAGGTGGCCTCACGCAAAATAGGTGGGGAAAACCAGCTTTTAAACATTAATTCTGTTTTCCTTTAGAGACACTTTTTTTCTAGACTATGACAAAGAAACATCTGTCAGCACTTTAAACAGACATTTAGAAAGAAAGAAAAATCTAACTACTGTAGTAAGGATTGCACTGTTTAAAACCTTGTTCTTTTAAAAGATTTGTATGTCTTGTGATATAATAGTTCTGTATTGTATATTTTACATATTTTTATCTATTTTAGTAAAATTCTTTTTAGAGCATACTTGGTCTGTATTTGAATTTCTTTCATTTGCTAGAAAAGTATATATGGTTATAGCTGACACTAGGCATAAGCTTGAATGGTGATAAACTGGAAAGAGAAGCATTTTAAATCTGAGGTCTTTATTAAAGTTTTTAAGGGTTCATTTCTGTACACCCAGTTAGGTGCCCATAGGCAAAGATATCTGGCCCCCTAAAGACAGAAATATCGAGCCTGTGCATTGGGTACGTTAGCAAGAGGTTCACAGTTTGAATCCCTCCAAGACTGGAGACCAAAGGTTGATCCGAACTCACAAAACAGACAAGAGGGTTACCTTGTTCTGTTAAACTGTTCACAAGACTGTGCTCAGCGGTTGGCACTTTGAGAGCAGAGGGCCTGACCTGCTGAGTGGGTTTGTGACACATAGCATGACCACTTGTCCTTGAGTGTCTTTTTCTGTGAAAAATGCCCCCCTCCTGTATCTTGTTTTCGCCTGTGTGATATTTGAATGTCTCTATCACATCCCCCCCTTTCCCTCCTTTCCTCCAGGGAGTACATATTAACTTCCTTGGGCCTTACCCCATAGGGCTTTTGATGCAGGCCACGCACCATTTTTGTTGCCCTCCTTGGTATTGCCTCCACCCTCTCTATGTCATTGCAGATGTGGGGCCTCCAGAATTGTACACAGTACCCAAGGTGCAGCCTAACCAGTAATCTGTATAGGGGTATTATTAACTCCCTCCTTCTGCTGGTGATTTCCCTTCTTTTGCAACCTAGCATCCTTTCAACCATCTCCACTGCTTTATCACACTGCTTCACTTTTAACCTTTAGGTCATCAGAAATTATCACCCACAGGTCTCTTTCTTGCTTTGTAACTATTTATACCTTTCCTTCTAGTTGGTATGTTGCTCCAGTGTTCGTATGCCCCAAGTACATTATTTTTCACTTCTTAATGTTAAAATCCAGCTGCCAAGCCCTTGACCATTCTTCCAACTTTTCTAGATAATTTCTCATTTTTCCACTTCTCCCAGTGTGTCTACTCTGTTGAAGAGTTTTGTGTCATCTGCAAACACCCTTTCCCTTCCCACCATTCTACAATGTCAGTCACTGATGAAGACACTGGAGAAGACTGGCCCTAATACTGATCCCTGTGGTACTTCACTGGTCACTTTGCCTACTCTGGCATGGCTAATGTTTACCACCACCCTCTGACTCCTATTGCCCAGCCAATTTTCCACCAATTTTACTATGTTAGGACCTACCTCTAGGTTTCTCACCTTATTTATCAGCTTTCTATGTGGAATAGTGCCGAAAGCCTTGCTGAAATCCAGGTAGGCCACATCTACTGCTCCTCCTTTATCCCCGTCCTTCATCACCCAATCAAAGTACTTGATCAGGTTTGTCTGGCAGGACCTCTACCCTGTAAATCCATGCTGCCACTGATCCTGCAGGTTACTGGTAACTAGGTATTTCTCAATTCTTTCCATTACTAGTTGCCTAACCGATGTCAGGCTGATTGGCTTGTAATTTCCTACCTCCTCCCTATTTCCAGATTTGTGGAGCTGGACCACATCTGCCCTCCTGCAGTCCCCCGGTACCTCCCCTGTTTTTAATGACATGTGGAAAAGGGCTGTCAGAGGTGCAACTAGCTGCTATTTCAGTTCCCTCAGTATCCCGGGGTGCACCCCTTCTGGCCCATTGCTTTGTCTGCTTTTATCTTTGATAGTTCCCTTATCACCATTTCTTCTGTAGATGGCTTTGTGTCCACTTCCCATACCTTTATAACTTTGCCCTTTACCCCTGGTCCATTTCCTCCCCTCTCCTCCATAAATACTGAATAGAAATAGTAGTTTAATAAATCAAATTTTTGGTGATCCTCTTCCACACTGCACCCTCCTTCCCCGTTCAGTCTTACTATCCTCCCATTTGTCCTTCTTTCTTCACTTATGTATCTAAGAAATGTTTTATCTCCCTTTGTCACTGACTTGGAAATCCTTTCCGCTTTCTGTGACGTTGTGCTTCTAACTACCTTTCCTGCCTCCCTTTGTTTCTCTTGGTAAGCCTCCCTATCCCTCTCCCTCTGAGTTTTTTTGTATGTTCTAACTGCTCCTTTTTTATTTGCTCTTACCTTTTCTGCTACTTCCTTAGATAGCCACAGTGGTCTCCTTTTTCTCTTGCCCTTGCTGACCAGCATTACACAGAGATTTGTAGCTTGCCTAATTCCCTCTTTCATTTTTGCCCACCTTTCCTTGACTCCCCCCAGTTTTTCTATCCCTGCCAGGGCTTCCCTCAGGCATTCTCCCATTTTCTTAAAATCTGGTGTTCTGAAGTCCAAATCCCTCCCGACTGTGTGATTTGATTCTGAACAGATCCTTACCTCAGACCATACTGTTTAGTGGTCACTGTTCCCAGGTGGTCCTCCATTCTGACTTTAGTCACACTGTCCCTGTTCTACGGTACTAATTCCAGAAGTGCCCCCTCATGAGTGGCTTCCAACACTAATTAACTGAGGAACTCTCCTTGCATGGAGTCCAGAATGGGCCTACTCCTGTCTGTAGCTGCAGCGGGGAGACTCCAATCCACATCCAGTAGATAGAAGTCTCCCACTATCAGTACCTCTCCCTTGAGAACCATCTTTTGGATTGCTTTCATCAATTCTTTATCAACCTCTTCCCTTTGTGTTGAAGATCTCAGGGGCGTAGCCAGGATTTGGTGGTGGGGGGTTTCCCAAACACTTCTAGGGGGTTTCAGGGTATGCTCCTCTGGAAAATTTTGAAAATGTAGGTGTTAAATGGTGCAGTTTCGTGCATTTTAAGCAATAACTGTAAAGTCTCAAAAAGTATAAAAATTCAAATCATCACTCTCATCCATCCCTGCAGTCCCAGGTATTTCAGCCAGGTGTACCTTCTAATTTTTTTTTTTGGTGGGGGGACATTATAGGACCATATTCCTGGGGAGGTTAAGGGACACTGTGAAGGACTGATGGAATCCGATTGAGTGGGGTGACGGTACAAATTAGGCGAATAAAGAGAAGTAAAAAAAAAACATTGCACCGGAAGTCGAGAACCCCCTCACCATGGTCATTTTTCCATCACCCCATATCATCATTTTTATTTAGCCCTCTTAGTTTATGTTGTTCATGATGTGACCAGCCAGCCCATCATGTTTTCATTTCCTGACCTTATACCCTCTGGTCACATCAGCCCCAGTGTGATGAATCAGCACAGAATTATAGAAATCCCCACTTCTAGGCCACTTTCAGTTTACCAGATTTTCCCTCCACCCTTGTAATTTTTCCTTATACCCCATCAAATCATGCTTTGTGTTAGAAGTAAGCTCCATCTAATTGCCTGCTCAGCTGCCACAGCACTGAAAATTGTCAGGTCGGACCCCCCCGCATTGGTAATGTTTCCTTTCCCCTCCTGAATCCATGTTTAGTGTTAGTTTTTTGCCCCATTTCACCTCAGTGCTCAGCTGCAGTGCATTTTTATTTCAGCTACCTGAAATACCCTCCCTCCTGACTTCATTGCTGCACCCCGCTCGGTTACCCGTCTGCCTCCAGGCTTCTAACACCATCTCACTGAAGGCCTGTAATTTTGCCTGTCCCAGTGAGTACGTTGGGGCCCGAGTTCCTTTACTGTGGCCTTCCCCGAGATGCCCCCCCCCCCTGCTTAGGCTGTCCATTACTCCCCCGTCTCCCAGACTGCAGCTGCCATGTTGAATCTGCCTTACGGCCTTGAACACACTATGGGCAGCAAGCTAGCTGCTCAGAGCACCTCTGTGGCAGGTCCGGAATGAAGACTGCCAAGACAGTGTGTGCATTCAGCATGCGGCAGCTCTCAGCATCATATGACTGCCAATCTGTAATCACACGTGATGCAGAGCCGGGTTGGGCTGAGACCTCTTCATGAGTAAGCCGAGCACTGCCAGCGGAGGCAGGGCTTCATCAGCTGACCAGCCATCAGTTTTTTTAAAGTTTAAATGCCTGGGAATCACGGTGCTGGTTAGAAAGATTCTGACCATGGGCAGGGCAGCAGCCTTGGTTTCAGGAGGCAGATCGACTTTGTAAGTAAATCCGGGAGTGCATCCACGGTGACTGACTCTCTGTGCAGAGTCTCGGCTAAAAGAAATGAAAGATTTTTGGGGGACACAGTCGTCAAGCGGGAGGTGTGGGGGGGTTTCTGAGCACCCAGGAAACCCCCCCTAGCCACGCCCATGGATCTGTAGATAACTTCTGTTCTAATGGAAGACCCTTTCCTTGTTTTCAGAGTGACCCACAATATCTTCTCACCTCCCTGCTCCCCCTGTATTTCTGTGGCTTTTGTGTTATCCCTTTCATATAGAGCAACTCATTCCCCCTTTCCACCTACTCTGTCCCTTCTGAAGAACGTATATCTTGGAATGGCTACGTCACAGTCCTGGTGTGCATTTCACCAGGTCTCCATGATGGCATCCAAGTCCTGGCCTGCTTCTGTCATGGTGGTCTCCAGATCTGCAACCTTGTTGTTCAGACTTCTTGCATTTGCACACATGACCTTCCAGTCTATGTTGACACTTTCAATTATTTATTTATTTAAAAGAGATTTACCAGGAAAGGCATACTGAGCCATAAAGCTTGTTTCCAGATGTGTCCTGGGGAAGGAGGAGAGGGGATAAGTACATAATAAGAAGTAAAAAGCACAGTAATATGATAATGCAAAAAAGCACAGCAATGTATAGTAATACACAGTATCATGTTGACATAATTAATAACAATACACATTGATTACATCAGGAGTGTGAGGTACCAGGCACTCACAGGCTGTAATGTTAGGAACAGGACAGGTTAAGAAGAGCTCATAAAACAGGAGGGGGCCACAGGGAGGAGACAGGTGGAGGGATAGAAGAAAAAGGGGGGGGTGGATTATGGTTGGGAATAGCAAGTATAGAGGTATGGAGGGAGGACAAAGTGATGGGGATAGGATAAGGGGATGGGGAGGAGAGTGGAGAAGGTAGTGGGAGAGAAGGAAGTGGATGCAGGAAGAGTGGGAATGCAGCTGAAGTAGTAGTGGAGTGGAGTGAGGAGGGGAGGAGATAGAGAAGGTTGGGGAGGGAGAGATGGTAGGGTTAGGAGGAAGGGAGGGGTTGAGATAAGGTAGAGAGCATGAGTGTAGAGATTGGAATATGTCTCTTTTGAATCTTCCCTCACTTGTTCAAGTGAGTTCCTCCTCTTCCCTGCAGCTGAACTTAGTGAAAGTTTCTTGGACTCCACCATATTTATTGAGTGCAGATATGTGTATGTCTTGATTGTGTTGCCCCTTTCCTTCCTTTTCTTAAGGTTGACCATGTTAAAGTCATGCAGCATCTCCTTGTATGTCTAGGGCCCATAGTCCATGGGCCATCTCAGTTGTCCTATGCAATACTGCTTCAACCTTGTTGCAGTATCTCCTCAGGTGTGGACTCCAATGCCAGGCAGTGTATCCCAAGTGTGATCACATCAGTGGCCTATATGTAAGGAATAAGACATGACAGGGAGTGTATTACACTGTGATAACCGCACTCCCAGGGGCATTGTTAGGCAAGATGCCAGAGGACGAGTTCTGTCTGCCCCTGGAAGTGTGCTTATCACAGTGTAATGCATGACCTGGAGTGTCTTATTGCGCTAATAAAATGGCCTTTTATTTTTTAAAATAGGTCTCATTATTGAAACAAGTACTTTATCATGGAAAAAGTTATAATTAATTTGTGGTTTTAACCTAAGGTAGTCCCTCCACCTTAAATTTACTGCTTTGCTTTTTGGTGTTTTGACACAATGCAGCCTTTATATTTGTAGTATTTGTAGTTCTTCTGCCTCCCACCCCCCAGCATGGATTGCTTGATTGTTTAAATTAAAATAAATAAAAAAAAAAGTAGCCTTTTTTTTTTTTGCAAGGCATGGTTTTCAATCATTTGAGCAATTGTTTGTGTGGTTTTAGAAAAACAGTGAGGAAGTGCAATCTACCATGACAGAAAGCAATGCAATGTTGAGGGAGGGCAAGCGTGCTGTAGAAGAGAAAGTAAAACAACATGGTCATCTATGGTCGAGCACAGATTTTTTTTTCATTTCCTGTACCCTAAGGGTAAAAAAAGTGATTTGGTGAATCTGTTCTGTCTTTTGAGGATGAGAATGGGAATGAAGACAGTAACTGCTGGGCAGGCATACAGACGTCTGTACAGGAGAGATGCTGCTCTGCACTATCGGTGACACACTTTAAGCAGGAATTGTAATGGATGCCAGGAGAAGGGGAATGGTGTAAGTGTTTAAATCAGTTTTGGTGCATTTCAGTGAGCATAAGAGAGCTATTTCACTCACTTGCTCGGTTTTGCCCACATTGTTGCGTGAGACTGGAAATGAAGATAATTGCTGCTGATCGATAACTCAGATGGCTGTATTGCTGCGAAGCTGCGAAGCTGAACTGGAGGGAGAGATGTTGTCTGCTGTAATTAGGAATGTAAAGGCTACTGGGGGAAGTTGTAAGTGTTTCAACAATGCTTTACAAATTAATTGTGTTAGTTTTGCCAAAACAGAGATGGGGATGAGGTGTGTGTAAATAAAATACCACAGAACAATGGAAAACTGGTGGAGTGTGAAGTTTAGTGGGCTAAAAAAATGGTGTCATAAAATTAGTGTTAAATTCTAACTAGAGTATCATTACAGTGGATCAGTGAGCCATCAGATTCTGTTATCAGGCTAATTTACTGGGGCTAGTTATTTATAGTGCAACATTTTCCCATATTGCACTATAAATAACCAATCTGATTACTCCATTGTTCTCTGCCATTTTATAAAATGGAATGATCACCTCCTGACTTCTACTATTTACCCCATGCAACACAGCATCCTGTTTGCCTTGCCCACAGCTCTATGAAAATGTGCTGTTGTTGTGTTTAGGCTGTCACTGAACAGCTCTCAAACCTGCTCATATCCTTCCTGAGTTCCCTTATCCCTTTTTCTGTGTTCATTCTTGTGTAGATACTTGTATCATCTGTGAAGAGGCAGACCTTTCCCTTGATGCCTTCCCATATGTCTTTCTTTACTCTGGAACAAATTCCCCTCCTCCCTCTATTACTCCCCATCCACTGACTTTTTCAAGTGCCTGCTGAAAATTGAACCCTCCCACTTGCTTCAGTTACCCTTAATCTAGTTACCCTTGAAGGCTAAATCTTAATCTGTCTGTGCTTTTGTTCATGATTCTGTGCACTGCTAAGGTTCCCTGCACTTTATTACCTATACATGCAAATTGTTTATTATTTATTCCACTACTGTATCACAGTAAAGAAAATTCCCTGAGGGTCCATGAGGGCAGAAGGACACCCTCCCCCACAAACAGCCCAGTAAAGAAAATGCCCTGAGGGTCTGTGAGGGCAGAAGGATGCCCTCCCCCACAAATAGCCCAGGAAAGAAAATTCCCAGAGGGTCCATGAGGACAGAAGGACACCCTCCCCCACAAACAGCCCAGTAAAGAAAATCCCCCGAGGGTCCATAAGGGCAGAAGGATGCCCTCCTCCACGAACAGCCCAGGTACAACAACAAGCCCTGATCCGAATTGGGACCGTGGTGTTTTAGCATCTGGCCGAAGAGGACTTGGTGCCTTTATTTTTATTCAAATACCGAGCACCTTTCTCTTTTACGTTAAGTCACCCCACGAATGAAGATAGAGCTTTCACTGCTTGGCAGCCTGAATACCATGATTTTTATGTTTGCTTACATGCATGTGCAAGAAACATAGTGCCATCATACGAGTTTTCCAGAGGTGTGTCAGCCTCTTCCAATTCAGTCAGTGTATTTGCAGGAGCGGTCGCAGAGCTCCAGTCACTGCTCCAGCTGTCTATGACAGCTGAAAAATGCAGTGGCATACAGTTGAAAGGGAGAGCTCCACTTGAGTGAGCAGAGCTCTCCCCCGCCCACACACACTGTACACTGCGTGCTCATGCGCCCTCCCTCCTCCACACTGTCACGGCCGACAGGGTGCCCAATCCCGCCGGCTCCACGCCCCAAAGCATTCAGGTGCCACGCTGGGAGCCCACCCCAGCATGGCAATGATGTAATGGCCGACGGGGTGCCCAATCCCCCATTGGCTCCACTGTATCTGCCCCACCCCCATGCTGTCACCAACGGGGTGCCCAATCCCCCGTCGGCTTCACTGTCTCCCCCCCCGAGTACAGGGTGTCACGCTGGGAGCCCACCCCAGCGTGGCAACAGATGCCATGGCCGATGAGGGTGCCCAATCCCCGTCAGCTCCATGCCCCTCCTAACCATCCTTCTGCGATGCTGGGAGCCCACCCCAGCATGGCAAACATCCCGCGTCGTCTTTTTTTTAAAAACTGTTCTCGCAGTCTCCCTGCTCCCCCACAATCCGCACCCACCCACTGTGCACCTGCCTCCCCACCCCCCCACCCCATACTTACCTCCGAGTCCAGCGTGATGATCTCGGTGGACCGGAACACGCTCTGCACTCTTTCAAAGCCGACCGTAACTGAGGAAATGCCGTAAGCTGTATAATGGATAGATAGGGTTTTTTCAACTTTGTTGCATATCTCAGGCATTTTTTGGAATTTTTGCACCAAACTTTCAACAATGGGTTTTTGGGACCCCTCCTCATGAATTCTTGCACTGCCATGGCGTTACTCGGGCCTGAAGGGTGATTTCGCAGCCACTGTGTGAAATCACCTTTCCAGAATGATTAATGAAATGACACTGCCAGTGTTCATAAGGTGGGCTCTCAAAAAGCCTATTTTGAAAATTTGATGGAAAAATTCCTAAAATGACTGTTTTATGAGTGTGTTAGCAGTTCCTACACAGCTCGTAGTTTGCGAAACTTCAATATTTTCACTCCAGATTTTCAACATTGCCATTTTACCACACCTTCTTATGAGCAGTACAGCTGTCATTTTTCACATCTCACCCAAAATGTGCTTCCGCCCATGTAGTGCACAATGGCGCAGTCGGTGTGCGAAATCAATGTACGGGACACATTAAGAAAATCGCAGTGATACTGTTCATGAGCAGAGGTCTTAAAATGGCTATTTAGAAAATTTGGTGAAAAAATTCCTAAAAGTGACTGTTTTATGAGTGTGCGTTGAAGAGTTCTTATGCATGCTCATAAGTTCGCAAATTTTCAATATTTTCACTCCAGATTTTCAACATTGCCATTTTACCACACCTCCTTATGAGCAGTATAGCTGTCATTTTTCACATCTCACACTCAACGTGTTTCTGCCCATGTAGCGCACAATGGAGCAGTCGGTGTGCGAAATCAATGTATGGGACATGTTAAGAAAATCACAGTGACACTGGTCATGAGCAGAGGTGTTAAAATGGCTATGTTGAAAATTTGGTTAAACAATTCCCCAAAATGACTGTTTTAGAGCACACGTTGCGCAGTTCCTATGCATGCTGGCAAGTTTGCGAATTTGTAATATTTGCACACCAGATTTTCAACAGTGCCATTTTACAGCACTTCCTTATGAGCAGTGCAGCTACCATTTTTCACATCTCACCCAAAATGTGTTTCCGCACATGTAGCGCACAATGGTACAGTCAGTTTGCGAAAACAATGTTTGGGACAGATTAAGAAAATCACAGTGACACTGGTCATGAGCAGAGGTCTTAAAATGGCTATGTTGAAAATTTGGTGACAAAACTCCATAAAATGACTGTGTTACAAGTGAGCATTGTGCAGTTTCCATGCACGTCATAGGTTCATGAATTTGTAATATTTTCAGTCCAGATTTTCACCAGTGGCATTTTTCCACACCTCCTTATGAACAGTACAGCTGTCATTTTCCGCAAGATGGCCGAAATGTGTTTTCACACTTTCAGTGCAGAGATGCGTGGTCGCTGTGGGAAATCATTGTTCAGGACAGATAAAGAAAATCACACTGACACTGTTCATGATCGGAGGTCCCAAAATGCCTGTGTTAACAATCTACTATAAAAATCCCCAAACTAGTTACATTACTGGTGTCGTTCACAGTTTCTCATGCTTTCGTGACTTTCCCATTTTTTTCGATTTTCACAGCAGATTTTCAACATGCCATTTTTACACCTCTCCATGAACAGTACCGCTGTCATTTTTCACATCCTGTTCGGAATGTGTTTTTGCACCTGTGGTGCCAAATGCCATAGTCACTGTGCAAAAGCAGTTTTCGGCTAACAAACTGATATTGCCACTGTTCATGAGGTGGGGTCAAAAAAAAACATGTTGAAAATTTGGAGTGAAAATACCAACGAATCCCTGAGGCGTTAGGGTTTCCGACCATAACGCCCCACCCTGTAGAGTATGACAGGCATCAGAGGTGTGACTTGGGATTCTTGCCTGTCATGCTCATACCATTCCACCCCCACCCACACCCTGCAGCCAGTGAGAGGCATCAAGGTGTGCCTCGGACTCTTCGGGCCCAAACTTCACCCCATTCTCCTATACCGCAACCATCTCACCGTATTCCTGATGGAATGGGTGCGCATGAGGGCCAAAGACCCCAAGGCACACCGTGACACTTGTCAGTGTCTGCAGGGTAGGGTGTGGTGAAATGGCATGGTCGTTATGCCTGACGACCCAAAGGCACACCCCAATGCCTGCCACTCTATGCAGGGTGGCGGTGGGGTTGTCTTCAGTTCAATAATTTGCTGCCATTCCTATTATGCAGCCTGTAACTTCTACACTACCAATGCCAGTGCCAGCAAGCAAACATTCGGCATTGACAAATGCTTGTTTAATGCTCCTTTTAGCAGCCTTAATTTTAATTAAGTAGATATTGCAAGAAAGCTGACTAGATTTTACTGCATGTAAATCCTCACTGTATACTGCCTGTGAAGCTAACCAAATTGTGACCATTGCTACTGTTTGAATTTGCTGTTTGCCATAGCCGTACTATATGTGCTACCGTTGACCCTTTTACTTTTAATTTTGTCCTTGGCAAGATAATCCGCAGGGAAACACTGTGTGCTACTTGCTAGTGCGAATCAGTAAAACTGCTTTTAAATTCGAATTACTACATAGCAGCCAGAGGGCTAGCCTGCTGTAGTGCTGAATTAATTACTTGGGACAGGATATGCAGCTTCTCTTGGTGCACACTACCACCCCCCCCCTATGTTTCAGCAGTCCCTCCCCAGAAAGCATACTCGTTTTTAACTCTGCTGTTCTTCTCCTTCCCCTTCACAGCAAAGAAAATCGCCCAAGGGTCCATGAGGGCAGAAGGACACTCTCCCCCACAAACAGCCCAGGTACAGCAACAAGCTCCAATCTGAATTAGGACCGTGGTGTTTTAGCATAAATAAAATACCACAGAACAATGGAAAACTGAAGGAGTGTGAAGTTTAGTGGGCTAAAAAAATGGCGTCATAAAACTACTGTTAAATTCTAAATAGAATATCATTACAGTGAATCAGTGAGCCATCAGATTCTGTTATCAGGCTAATTTTCTGGGGCTAGTTATTTATAGTGCAACATTTTCCCATATTGCACTATAAATAACCAATCAGATTACACCATTGTTCTCTGCCATTTTATAAAATGGAATGATCGCCTCCTGGCTTCTACTGTTTACCCCCATGCAACACAACATCCTGTTTGCCTTGCCCACAAGCTCTATGAAAATTTGCTGTTGTTTTCAGGCAGTCATTGAACAGCTCTCAAACCTGCTCGTATCCTTCCTGAGTTCCCTTATCCCTTCTTCAGGTTCATCCTTGTGTAGATACTTGTATCATCTGTGAAGAGGCAGACCTTTCCCTTGATGCCTTCCCATATCTCTTCCCTTACTCTGGAAAAAATTCCCCTTCTCTCTCTATTACTCCCCATCCACTGGCTCTTTCAAATGCCTGCTGAAAATTTAACCCTCCCACCTGCTCCTGTTACCCTTAATCTAGTTACCCTTGAAGGCTAAATCCTAATCTGGCTGTGCTTTTGTTCATGATTCTGCGCACTGCTAAGGTTCCCTGCACTTTATTACTTATACATTCAAATTGTTCATTATTTGTTCCACTGCTGTATCACAGTAAAGGAAATCCCCTGAGTGTCCGTAATGGCAGAAGGACTCCTTCCCCCATAAACTGCCCAGTAAAGAAAATCCCCAGAGGGTCCATGAGGGCAGAAGTACACCCTCCCCAACAAACAGTCCAGTAAAGAAAATGCCCCGAGGGGCCATGAGGGCAGAAGGATGCCCTCCACCACAAACAGCCCAGTAAAAAAAATCTCCCGTGGGTCCGTGAGGGCAGAAGGATGCCCTCCCCCACATACAGCCCAGTAAAGAAAATCCCCCGAGGGTCTGTGAGGGAAGAAGGATGCCCTCCCCCACAAACAGCCCAGGAAAGAAAATCCCCTGAGGGTCTGTGAGGGCAGAAGGATGCCCTCTCCCACAAACAGCCCAGCAAAGAAATTCCCCCGAGGGTCCATGAGGGTGGAAGGACACCTTCCCCCACAAACAGCCTAGGTACAGCAATAAGCTTAGATCCGAATTGGGACCGTGATGTTTTAGCATCTGGCCAAAGAGGACTTGGTGCCTTTTTTTATTCAGATACCGAGAACCTTTAACTTTTATTTTAAGTCGCCCCATGAATGAAGACAGAATTGTCATTGTTTGGCAGGCTGAATCCCTTGATTTTTTAGTGCTTCTTTTAGCAGCCTTAATTTTAATGAAGTATATATTGCAAGAAAACTGACTAGATTTTACTGCCTGTAAATCCTCACTGTATACTTCATGTGAAGCTAACCAAATTGTGACCATTGCTACTGTCTGAATTTGCTGTTTGCCATGACAGTACTATATGTGCTACTGTTGATCCTTTTACTTTTAATTTTATCCTTGGCAAGGTAATCTGCAGGGAAACATTGTGTGCTACTCACTAGTGCGAATCAGTAAAACTGCTTTTAAATTCGAACTACTACATAGCAGTCAGAGGGCTAGCCTGCTGTAGTGCTGAATTAATTACTTGGGACAGGCTATGCAGCCTCTCTTGGTGCACACTACCATCCCCCTCCCCCCTCTCTTTGTTTCAGCAGTCCTTCCCCAAAAAGCATACCTGCTTTTAACTCTCCTGTTCTTCTCCTCCCCCTCCATAGTAAAGAAAATCCCCTGAGGTTCCATGAGGGCAGAAGGATGCCTTCCCTCACAAACAGCCCAGGTACAGCAACAAGCTCTGATCCGAATTGGGATCATGGTGTTTTAGCATCTGGCGGAAGAGGTCCCTGCCATCGCTTCGTACCGGCTCCCCACCACTCCCCTTGGTCGTCTGTGTATTATATAATCAGAGACACATGACACCCAGAAACCAATCAGGCAACTTTCCCATCTGCAAACTATCATCACCTGCCACTAGTGGCTGCTGTTGCTGACAAATCTCCCTCACACTGTCTGGTGTGTGAAATTTCAGTTTACTCATAATCCCACCCTATCTGCTAACCTTATATCTCCTCCCCACTCACAGCAACAATAAGCTTATCGTCTTCCTTTACTCATAGCATTTTCAGCTATATATCCTATACGAAATACCATCCCACATACTGTCAGCAATACTACTATCTCTCTCTGTCTCTCTCTCTCTCTCTCACACAGAATGATGACCTGGCTTATCCTCCTCTCTATAACGCTCCCCATTGGCATACCTGCCCCCTACCCCTCCCTGCTCAACCTCACACTACATCCCTCCTGCCCCCCAAGTACCCCTCCTGCTGCCAGCCCCTATGATTACTCCTTCAGTAACAATGTCCTACCCACCCTACCTCCCACTTGCTCCTAGCCACCTGCTCCCAGCAGCCGAGATCCCCCCCTTTATATAGATCCCAGAAATACTGCACTTTGCCTACCCTCATCTCGTTAACAAACTACCTCAACTTGCAGGCCCGGCACTGCGTATTTACAAGATGACCCTAAAAAGTGCCCTATCCAGGATCTCCATTATCCTACTGCTACTTATGGGCAATATATACCCCAATCCTGGCCCCTCTACCCCAACCCCTTGCCTATCAATGCAATCCAAATTGCTACAGCTGGCCAATATAAAGATATGTAGCTTCCAAAAGAATCTTGCCCCACTCCAAGCATGGGTCTGCCTTCACAACCCCGATGCTCTAGCTGTAACTGAAACATGGATAACCTAGAATACCCCAGACTTGGCTGCCTACATAACGGTCTATACATTGTTCAGATCAGACAGACTGGATAGGCGGGGTGGTGGGAGTGTGCTGTACCTTTGGGACCACCTACAATGTCTTAAAATTCCTACAATTAACCCCATGGTGGGTGCACAGTCCCTCAACCTTAAGATAGCAGTCAGCAACTCAGGTAAATCTCTCTACCTAATGTCAGTCTACATACCCCTCACAACCAAATGGAGGTTTTCTCATCTATCCTAAATATCATCGCCCAACTACCAAAAAACTCAGAAATCATTGCCCTAGGTGATTTCAACAATAACTGGCTTGCCCCCCAAACATCCTCCATCAGGGGTGCAGCCGCAGCCCAAAATCTAACACAATGGTCCTTACCCCTACCAAAGTAAACCACCACAGGGGCACTAGTTCCCTCATTGATCTCATCTTCATGAACCATCCTGAGTGCTTACAGCATATCCAGGTCCTCCCAGACTCATTCAGTGATCAAGCCCCTGTTACTTGACGCTGGTCGAATAGCTGGAAGCGCCCCCCCCCCCGAGGATCGCCATGTATCGCCAGCTAAAAAAGGGGTCCCTGGCACATCTCCAAAATCATCTCCTCAATCTTGACTGGTCTCCACTAGATCACCTGCCGTCGGTGGATGCCGCCCTGTCCTTCTTCATCAGCTCCTTCCAAGCAGCCTTTGATATCTTTGCCCCCTTTGTTAAGCGGACTGAAAAAACAAAATCCTCCCCCTGGGTAAATCGGTCCTGGCTTGACCAAATGAAGGTCCGTGATAACCTATGGCAACGTGGCCTTGAGTCTGGTCACCCCTCTGATCACCAGCTATATCATGCTGCCCTTAACTTATGCATCTGGGCTATCTGTCAGGCTAAGGCAGCTTTCTATCAATCCAACCTTACTGCCACCTGGGGAAATGGGAAGTGGTTCTGGGAAAATATGAAGGAGCTGAGTGGAAAATCTCCCTCCCCTCTTCTCTCCATGCTTGTCATCGACGGTGTTTCCACCCAAGACCATAGTAAAATAGCTAATGCCTTCAATGCATCTTTCTCTGACCTCAGATCTATCCTCCCTCCCAACTTCTTTTCTGCATCTACTGGACATTTTCTGTCACCCCCCCAGCGCTCTTCCTTTTTACTTCAAAATGATCCCCCTAGTGTCGCTCGCACATATCTAGCCAAGTTCATTAGAAAAACAAAGCAGAGTGGTGATTCTCTCTATGCAAAACTGCTCTCCTTAACCCTGGATGCAGTCCTAGCTCCTCTAACAAAAATACTCAACATGTCCTTGTGCCTAGGGCAGTTCTCTGCACTATGGAAAAGGTCGGTTATAAATCCAGTTCATTAAAATGGTGACCGTTCCTCTAGTAGTAATTATAGGCCCATTTCCATACTTCCTCCCCTCTCTAAACCACTGGAAAAAATAGGTACAGATCAACTTACTGACTGTTTAGACTCACACTATCTACTGTGCCAGCAGCAGCATGGCTTTAGGAAAGGGCACAACACAACTACTGCCCTCCTTGAGTTTACCTCCTTTATCCATGATGCCCTTGACCAGGGAGCCCTGGCTGGATCTGTCTATATTGATCTGTCCAAGGCTTTTGATACTGTCAATCACAGTATACTGATTAACTCCCTCCTCTCTGTTGGTATATCCCAAGAGACAGCTAACTGGTTCTCCAACTATCTCTGTGGCCATACCCAGCAAGTAAAAATAAATAGCACCCTTTCTACTAGCTTCCCAGTCTGGTTGGGTGTCCCACAAAGGTCTATCCTTGGCCCGCTCCTTTTCTACCTGTACCTAAACTCCCTCCCCCCGGCCGCTCTGGCATCTGGTCCTTTATGCCGATGATGCTGTGATCTTTAGCCAGCACCCAGACCCTACCCAGCTCCAAAAATCCTTGCAAGGCTCCTTCACAGAAATAGAATCATGGTTCTCCTCCCACAAACTTGTCCTCAACCAAAAAGAAATGAAGGTTGTGCTATTCGCCCACCCTCAACATAAACACAACACGACCACACTATACATACTGAATTCCCAGGGTATCATGCTAGAATCAGTTGCCAGTTTTAAATATCTAGGAGTCACCCTAGACTCAGCCCTTACCTTCTGTGAGCATATAGCATCAACTTGCTCTGCAATAAACATTAGAATCGGTCTCCTGTATAAATATAGGCCCTGTCTCCCTCCTGATGCCCTCCATTTAGCCATCTCTAGCTCCATCCTTTCCCTGGTAGACTATGACATAGTCATATATGGCGCCGCCTCCGACACTGCCCTGACCAGCATTAAGCACGCCCTTAACAAAGCCTGCCAGCTGGCCATAGGCTACGATAGCCTCACACATACCTGTGACCTCTACCAACGGTCATCATGGCTAAACTTTCAGGGGCACCTAATCTATCAGACCTGCTTATTGGCCAAAAAAATTCAACTAGGGCAAGCTCCCCCGGCTGTCTCCCGCTCCTCCAGACATGCTTGCCAACGAGGGCTACAAGACACTCTGTCGCCACTGCCATTCGTATCCCTTTTGCAAGGACCACTGCCAGCCAAAGGTCCTTTTGCTACAGGGCACCACTCTGGATGAACTCCCTCCCTAATACTGCCCTATCTATTCCCAGGCTGGGGCCTTTTAAATTTGAGCTACATACCCACATTATGTCCAGCTCTAACTGTGAATGCAGATAAACTCCTCTAGCAATGGCTAAGTTCCATTGCTAAATTTACTCTAATTCTAATTTATGATCCACAGTTACACACCTTGGCATTTGCTCCTGGATGTATTATCCATTTTGTCTCTGTCCTTAGTCACTGTACTTATCATACTCTGTATTAGTCCACATTCAGTGTATGATGTGGAGCCTTTGTAAATGAGTCCCTGTCTCAAAGGGTTGTAATTCTGAGACTTTATATAAATAAAATAAAACATCGTTTGTTTGTCTGTTCAGATGTTCGTTACTCTGCATTTGTCTGCTGCTTGCTTCATGTCCCCGGCCCCCGAGTTGCATCTGGAAAGGAACCCTGGCTCAGTGTGTCTTTCCCAGTTCCCAAATTTAAAATAAAATAATAATAATAATAAATGCCACTAAAGAATTCATTGAAAAGGATCAGACCCAGCATTAGGCCCTGAAATAGTAACATAAAAACAGACTTTGATGGCAGGACTGCTTGTCCCACCCAGTCTACTCATTTCTCTACCTATTGGATAAGCTGCAGATTCTAGTTAACCAACAGATTGCTTTTTCCTACCCCCCACTATAATTGCCTTATGTCTGTCCAATGCATTCATGAATTCCCCACTGTTTTTGATCCCAGGACCTCCTCAGGAAGGCAGTTCCATGTGTCCACCACCCTCTCCGTGAAAAAAAATACTTCCTCACGTTGCCCCTGAACCATCCCCCCATACCTTCAAATTGTGCCCCCTTGTTCTTTCACATTTCTTTTTCTGAAAGATGCTACCCTCATGGACTTTGTTGATTCCCTTGAGGTACTTGAAAGTTTCTATCATGTTCCCCCTGAACCTCCTTTCCTCGAGGGTATACATATTAAGCTTCTTTAGTCTCCCTCTTCATATGGCTTCTGGTGCAGACCCTTCACCATTTTAGTTGCCTCCTCTGGGCTGCCTCCATCCTGTCTATGTGCTTCTGGAGATGGGATCTCCAGAACTGCATGCAGTACTCCAGATGGGGTCTCACCAACTGTCTGTACAGTGGGATGACAATCTCCTGTTTTCTACTGGTGATGTATCTCCCTATGCAACACAATATTCCCCCAGCTCTCCTTACTGCCTTCTCACATTGCTTGCCTACCTTTAGGTCATCTGATATGACTACCTCCAGGTCCCTTTCCTTTTTTTGTTGTTTTTAGTCCCCCTTCTCCTGCACAAGTACTCCACTTGTCACTGCCCTTACCTCTGAAAACTCCCCATTAACTACTACCCGTTGTTTTCCTCCCCTCAGCCTTTTCTCCATCCAAGATGTCAACTCCCTCGCTTCTAATTCCCTTATCTTCATGATCAGCCTCCTCTTGGGTATTGAATCAATGATTTGCTGAAATCCAAGTTTACTGTGTTTACAGTATTGCCTGTCCCTTGTCTGCAGCTCTGGTCACCCATTTGAAGAAATCAACCAGATTTGTCTGGTAAGATCTTCCCCTTGTGAGCCCATGTTGCCTGGGGTCCTGTAATCTATTTTCCTCCAGGTAACAACCATTTCCACTCTTAGTAAAGACTTCATAAGTTTTCCTACTATAGATGTCAAGTTTGCTGGTCTAAATTTTCCTGGCTTATCCTTCTTTCTGATCTTGTTTAGAGGGACCATTTCTGCTGTTCTTAATCCCTAAGAAAACATCATGTTGCCAGCATGCAGTTGAATATGTCTGCAAATGGCCCTGCTATCACTTCTGCTACCTCCTTTAGCATCCTTGGGAGTAAGCCATGAGGTCCCATAGATTTATTTACTTTCAACCCTGTAAGCTTTTCCAACACCCTTTTCTCCATTATTTTGATAATTTCACTTTATCCCTTGTTCTTCTCCCTTCTCCTTTTAAAGCCACATTCTGGCATGGGCCCCTCCTTCTCCATAATGTATAAGGAACACAAATATTTGTTCATTATCTCATACACAAAAGGGAAGGTCCTGGACTTCAGGAGGGCAGACTTCACCAGGATGAAAATATGTCTCAGGGAAGTCTTGGAGGAGGGGAACAAATATGGGGGAATTGAGGACCAATGGGCCCACCGGGAGACAACAAACCATTGCATTCTGCAAATACACAAAGGCAGGAGAAAAAGAAAGCCACTGTGATTCTCAAGGGAGGTGGTGAGGAAACACAGAAGAAGGAGGACAGAGCAGTGTATCTAGAGAAACAAAAGGAGGCAGGAAAAGCAGTCAGGATTGCAAAGGCACAGTCAGAGGAAAAGATAGCAAATGAAGTGACAAAGGAGGATAGGACCTTCTATAGGTATATTAGCAAAAAAATAAAGACCGGGGGTGTGGGTGGAACAGTAATAAAAGGGGAGGAGGAAGACAGCATAGAAGGAGAACAGGAAAAAGCATCAATCCTGAACAGATATTTCTGTTCAGTTTTCTCAAAAAAAGGTGTAGGGAAGAGACCACATTGAAGTAAGAGAATTGGAAGGGAGGTGGACACAAGACCATTCACAGAGGAGAGTTCCCCAAAGGAACTCACAAAACTAAAGGTGGACAAGGCAACTGGACCAGATGGAGTACATCCTAGAATACTGAAGGAGTTATGAGAAGTACTGGCAGCACCACTGGCAGCCCTGTTTGATGAGTCTTTGGATACAGGAGTGGTTCCAGAGGACTGGTGGAGGGGAGATGTAGTCTGTCTCGCCACAAGAGTGGGACTAGAGAGGAGACTGGAAACTAAAGACCTGTAAGTCTGACCTCAGTGGTGGGGAAAGTTATGGAAATGTAGCTAAAAGAAAGTATCATGGAGCACCCTGAATCTAGCAGAGCACAGGATCCGAGGCAGCATGGAGTCATGTCAGGAAGGTCATGTCAGAAAAATCTGATAGATTTATTTGACTGAAACACCAGGGAAGTAGATCAGATGGATGGGAGAAGTGCATGTGACCTACAGCACCTGGACTTCAGCAAGGCGTTCGACACTGTTCCACATAAGAGGCTGATAAACAAGCTGGGCACCCTAGAATTGGGGCACAAGGTAGTGAACTGGGTTGCAAGTTGGTTGAGGGATAGAAAGCAGAGAGTGGTAGTAAATGGAGCTAGATCTGAGAAGGGAAGGGTGACCAGTGGGGTGCCACAAGCATCAGTTCTAGGGCCAGTCCTGTTTAATGTTTTCATTAGTGACATTACAGAAGGACTGGAGGGGAACATATGCCTCTTTGCAGAAGGCACAAAGATCTGTAATAGAGTGGAAACACCAGAAGTGGTGGAAAAAAATGAGAAAAGACCTGGATAGATTGGAACAATGGTCCAGAGAGTGGCAACTAAGATTCAATGTGAAGAAGTGCAAAATCATGTACTTGAGGTGCAGGAATCCAGGGAAAGAGTACATGATGGGTGGGCAAATGCTATCAGCCACCAAACAGGAAAGAGACTTGGGGGTTTTCATATCTGATGACCTTAAGGTGGCCAAACAATGCACCAAGGCAGTGGGAAAAGCCAGCGGGATGCTGGGGTGCATATGGAGAGGAATCACCAGGAGAAGAATAGAGGTGGTGATGACATATACAAGTCCTTGGTGACATCACATTTGGAGTACTGTGTCCAGTTCTGGAGACTGCATCTCTTTAAAGACATAGACAGAATAGCGGAAGTTCAAAGAAGGGCAACAAAGATGGTATAGGGCCTGCAACACAGGTAATACAAAGAGATGCTGGAGGCACTCAATATTTATACCCTGGAGGAGTGGAGAGAGGGGCAGACATGATAGAGACATTCAAGTTCCTAAAGGGAATAAACAAGGTTCCAGAGGGTATCATCTTTCAAAAAAGGAGTTACACCAGAACGAGAGGGCTTGACATGAGATTGGTAGGGGGTAGACTAAGGAGCAATGTGAGAAAGTACTTCTTCACAGAAAGGGTGAGGAGGCATATAAACCTCCCAGCAGAGGTGGTGGGGCAAAGTCAGTGGGGGAGTTCAAAACTGCATGGGATAGTCATAGGGGAACCCTATCAGTACAGAAGAGGAGCAAAGGCTGGAGATAGTGCAAGGCTAGGTGGCTTTGTTTAGTAGATAGGGGAAAAAAGGGCAACTAGAGGCACCTATTGGTCCTTATCTGCCATCAAATTATATGATTCTAAGTCTCTGATTTCCCTTAGTCTCCCTACTCACACCCCTCCTCATGTTTCAGTCTCACAATACCCTCTACGACCCTACACTTCTGTATGTACCTGAAGAATGCCTTTTCCCTTTTCTTCACTCTCTTTGCCAGCCAGAGTTCCACCTCTGTCTTGGCCTCCTTCAGCTTTCTGCTGGCTACTTTTGTTGCCTCCAGTCACCTTTCCCTGTCCTCCTCTCATTGGCTTCCCTTATACCTCAAGAATATCTACTCTTTGGCTCTAACCATGATCTTTGTTTTAGCCATGAACCAAACTGGACCCTTGCCCTTGTTACCTTTGATACCATTGCAGCTGAATTCTCTGCCACTTGTAACATTGCTTTTTTATATTTTTCCCATGTTTCTTCTGCCCCCTCTGCCTGCTTTATGCTCCTTGTATTGTTTTTTCAAACTGTTACCTCATCTTGCTGAAATACACACTTTTAAAGTCCCACCCCTTACTGTGTTTGCACTATTGGGGGTCCCTATCTCGACCTCCAGCACCACTGTTCTGTGGTCATTGGAACTGACTAGTTCCAGGACTGTGACATTTTGGATCCTTTCATTGTTGGTGAGTAACAGATCCACCAGGGCCCTTTCACTTGTCAGGCCATGGACTAGCTAAGCTAGGATTGCTTCTTAGCATGCATATAACAGGCACTGATTCCTAGAACTTGCTGTGACTGGCATGTTCCAGTCCACATTCAGCACATTGAAGTCCCTTTCTACCATTGTCTGTCATCCTAAGTATCTCTTCTAGTTCCTTGTCTACCTCCTGATTCTGACCTGGTGGTCTGTAGGCCACCTCAATCCTGATTTGTTTCCCATTTCATGTTGCTGCTAGCACAAGCATAATTTATAGTTTCCTTCACTCCCCTAGATGACTATTTCAGTTCCTTCTATTTCCTCTTATAATATGGCATTAGTCACCCTCTTCTAACCCCTGCTCTGTCTGGTAAGACCTAACTTTAAGTTTTGTTAACTACACAGTAGTTTTGCAACTACTTTGTAACTACATTGCAAGTGCAATGTAACTACATTCAACAAACATGTAACTACAGTGTATTTACCCTTGTAATTTAATAATTACCTACCTAACAGTGACATTGAAACTGACACTTAAAATAAAGTGTGACCCTCTGTCCTTGCTGAAGAGTGAGCACCCAAGTATGATGATGTCCCTGTCATGGATTGAGGTTGCCCACATCTCTGTGACAGCCACATGGTCAATGCTCCCTTCCCTGACCATTGCCTAAAGTTCAGGAATTTTGTTACCAAGGCTCCTTGCATTGGTGCATATTGCCCAACACTTATCATTTCACCCTCTTTTTCCCTTTTCACTGGGCATGTCTGATTTTTCTGTATTGGTATAAATACGCAGACCTTGGATATGTAATGTCAAGTAAAAAAATATTTTTCAGTAACCGTTGTGCCCAGGATGTTTGATGGCCTACTAGTTAAAGTGAAGCATAATCTCAGAGAGGCTGAGGCCAAGGTTGTCTACTTTACAACAAACATGTGGACCATCACTTAAGCCTGCCTTTCTCTTACTGTGCACCGTGTCAATTTTGTATATGACTTGTAATTCTCACACTCAAATCTGTCTGCTACCACTTCAACCACTACAACCATTACTATCTCTCACAGCACAAAAATAACCCTTATTTTTCAGGACACAACAGTACTCCATTTATCTCACTTTCAAGACACTCACATACATAGAATATGCAATGACTAAACTGGAAAGACTAGCTAGTGCCTGGATCACCTCACAGGGTTTAAATATTTTTTTTTGGTGGTAACAGTTGTTAACAAATTTTAGAAAAAGCACTTCAAGATGCCAATTATAGTATGTGCACATACATTTCTTCATGCATTGTCTTAACTTAATGTTATAAAAATTGTCTCAGAAATGCTGCAATCAGATTGGCTGTAAGGGTTCTGACAGCCTTACATCAGTCCCTGTTATACTGTCATGTAGCCCTAGCACCATGGCACATGAATTATTCCTGCTAGCATTCCGTCCTTCAAGCACTACTGGATGATTAGAATGATGCATTCTGAATATGAACCAGCATTCTTAAACTGTTGGAGGAAGAACTGTTTTATTTAAAATCACCCTCTTAATGAGGAAAACATTCAAAAAGTATACTTTAACACTTTTCTTTTGTAATCATTTTTATAATAGCAATAAGGCACTCCCAGAAGTTAGATTAACAATCAGTTAGTCAACCCCAGGAGCAATATGGCACTTGGCTGCACCTCGTGCCATATTACACCCCTAGTGGGTGATTCACAGACTGCTAATCTAACCCCTGGTCATGCTGTATTGCTTAATTGTAGTATGAAATTTCCTAAATAATAACCAGGAAGTGTCAATGACTGTAAGCACTGTTCCCAAAGTGTGCAGCCACTTTAATCTCGCTGTACAAGCCTGTGACATCTAACATAGAAACATAGACTTTGACGGCAGATAAGGACCGCTTGGCCCACTCTTTCTATGCATTTCTGTACCTATTGGATAAGCTGCAGATCCTAGTTAACCAATAGCCTACTTCCCCCTACCCCACTCTAGAATTGCCTTATGTCTGTCCCATGCATTCTTGAATTTCCCGAATGTTTTTGACCCCCAGAACCCCCACAAGAAGGCTGTTCCATGCATTCACCACCCTCTCCATGAAAAAAAATACTTCCTCACACTGCCTCTGAGTCATCAGCCCTGTATCTTCAAATTGTGCCCCCTTATTCTTGCACATCTCTTTTTCTGAAAGATGGTACCCTCTTGAACTTTGTTGATTCCCTTGAGGTACAAGAAAGTTTCTATCATATCCCCCCATCCCTCCATTCCTCAAGGGTATAAATATTAAGCTCTTTTAGTCTCTCTTTGTATGGCTTCTGGTACGTACCCTTCACCATTTTAGTAGCCCTCCTCTGGACTGCCTCCATCCTGTTTATGTCCTTGCAGAGATGGGATCTCCAGAACTGCATGCAGTACTTCAGATGGGGTCTCACCAACCATTTGTACAGTGGGATAGCAACTTCCTGTTTTCCACTGCTGATGCCTCTCCCTATACGAACATATGAAATTGCCAGCAGAAACAGGCCTCATGGTCTAGCGAGTCTGCTCAAGTGTGCAGCGAGCCCATCTTCTCACAGCTGCCCCTCCTACCCCCACTTCCCAGTATCCCTTCCTTTTACCCTGTCCCAACCCCTCCTGAAACTGCCCACCATCTTACAGGACACTGTCTTGTCTGGTAAGGTGTTCTGTTTGTCCACCACTCTTTCAGTGAAAAAAAATGCCTCCTCCTCATCTCCCTCTTGAATCTTCCCCCTTCCAATCTCAGTCCATGCCCTCTTGTGCCCCTTCCCCTTCTCATCTGAAAAATCCTTTCTGTGTTGGTCATGTATCTCCCCTGCCCTCCTTACAGCCTTTTTACATTGCTTGCCTACCTTTAGGTTGTCTAATATGACTGCCCCACGGGTCCCTTCCTATTTTTGTTGTTGTTAGTACCTTCCCCCCACCCACTGTGTACTCTTCCCCTGGGTTGCTTGTTCCCCAGGTGTATTACTTGCACTTTGTTGCATTGAATCTAAGCTGCCATACTTTTGACCATTCCTCCAACCTTGCCAAGTCCTTCTCATCATTTCCACCCCACCTTGTGTAGTAACCCTGTTGCAGATCTTTGTGTAATCTGCAAAGAGGCATACTTTTCCTTCCAGTCCCTCCACAATGTCACCTATAAAGACATTAAAAAGGACTGGTCCCAGTACTGAACCCTACGATACCCTGCTAGCAACCCCCATTTCTTTGGAGTGGACTCTGATTACTATTACCCTTTGCATTCTGTTATCCATCCAATGTTTTACCTAGGTAACCACCCTGGGACCCACTCCCAGGCTGGCTAATTTGTTTATTAATTTTTTGTGTGGGACTGTGTTAAATGCCTTGCTAAAGTCTAGGTAGGCCATGTCCACAGCCCCTCCCTGGTCTACTACTTTGGTCACCCAGTCAAAGAAATCTACTAGATTCATCTGACATGACCTTCCCGCTGTGAATCCATGCTGCCTTGGGTTGTGTGCCCTGCTGGCCTCTAGGTACTCAGCAAATTCTTTCTTTCAGAAGAGATTCCATCATTTTCACTACCACTGAGATCAAACTAACAGGTCTGTAGTTACCTACCTCTCCTTGTTCCCACTTTTGTGAAGGGAAATAACATCCTCCCTCCTCCAGTCCTCAAGTACCACACCATCCTCCCATGATTTGTTAAAACGGGTAGTTATTGGTGTCACTAGTTCTCCCCTTGATTCTTTTAGAATTCTGGGATGAATCCCATCAGGCTCCATTGCTTTGTCCACATTCAGTTTTAGGAGTTCTTTCAGGGACCTTTCTTCTGTGAATGGACTGTTATCAACCTCCCTCTCTAGAATGCTTCTATTGTTTTATTTAGGTACCCCCCCTTCTTTTGTAAATACCAAGCAGAAGTATTCATTCAGCATCCCTGCTTTTCACTGTCACCCTCTGTCCATCCCCCTCCCTTTTATTAAGCCTCACTATCCCTCCCTTGGTTTGCTATTCTGAGCTGATATTCAGAAGATCAAAGATCTTCCTCACTGCCAGCTTATTCGGGATGTACAAAGAAGGGGGGGGACTGTCTTTATAATTGAATACATCCTAGAACAATAAGTAGCAATCATTGAGTATCCCATGTACAATGATACTGAGTAGGGCATTGTACTCCATTCTACTCAGCCATCTCTGATTAAACAGGTATTTCATATTTTGAAACTGTTTATGAGTGCTGCTAAAGAGGTCAGTGCAGAAAAGGCTTCCCTTAGCCAAGTTATTCTTCTCATTCTACTTCTCAAAAAAGTTTGAAGAAAATGAGGAACAATTTAAATATATATCAATCTCTTTTCAATAACATGTTTACCAGAGTAAGCAACAATATCAAGTTATCAACACTGACATGGAACAAAGACTATATATAGTATATGGGTAAAGCCTATTATGTATAGAAATCAGTGGCTCCTCAAACATTGCTGTGCACATACTAAAAGTTGTTGTGCACATTCTACAATTAATATTTATCAATCCTGAATTAATATTTATCAGGCCTGCACTGTTACCTGATTGGATGAATCCAAGCTCTTCAAATGAGGAATCCAAACAAATGTTGTGGCACGGTTCACAGGGACTATTTGGACTCAGAGTACCATAGTCAGCTCCTTGTTAACAAACAGCAATAATTGTCTGTTTTTTTTTTTAAATAAATGAAGGTTCAGGACTAGAATGAGACTACAGTGATTACCAGTATCGACAAACACCTCAACAGACTGAGCTGCCAACAAGAAGTGAGAAACTTTTCCAGATCCACATTTGCAGAACAGGCACCTTCCTGATGTTGATAGCCAGGATATGGAGGTGTTGTACTACAGGCTATGGCTGATTGATGCTGTAGAGGATAACTCATTAGGGAGCAGAACTACATCTCTATTTACACTATCTCAGACTTAGCATACTGCCTCAAACAATAGTACAGAAATAGAAAATGAGGATAAGATGAAGTTTGGTGCCAGCTGCAAGACACTAAAATTACAAAAGTAGAAGACCTATCAGGTGTGATGAGAGCTTGCGAGGAGCCAGGGGAAGTGGCATCAGTCTATAATAGGGCCATCACCAGCACACTCGACTTGATCGCAGTAGTCCATGTTCGACTCCTTGCCTCATGCAAGAGATCCCCATGGCTTGATAGGACTCTCAGGGAGTTGAAGTCAAGCAGCTGAAGGTTGGAGCACTGCTGACAAAGATCCCAATCTGTTGAGGACAAACTTGCTTTGTTGTCTTATAATAGAGACTATCAAACAGTAATTTCCCATAAGAAGGCAAAGTACCTGTCAAGGGAAATTGCTGCAGAAATTAACAGACCAGCTCAGCTCTTCTGGACTGTTGACAGGCTGTGTAATCCAGCCTGTCTTCAGTTGCTTAGAGCTTTTTGACAGTCTGAATATGTGAGTTTGCTCTGTTCTTTGCTGATAAGATCTCCTCTATCAGATCTGGGATCCTGTCAGCACCCTTCATTTGGGCTTGCAGTGGCGAGCTTGTGATCGCAGGCATTCTGTCATTATATGTAAAATATTTCTGTAATTTATGTGTTATGAGAATGTGTGTAAGACAACTGTATGAATGTGTAACTGGATCACCTTGAAAATGAATTCACTCAATGGTGTTTTATCCATTTCATGACACTGACCTGAATAAAATATATTACTATTTACTACTACTACATTCTGGTCTGACTTTGACCCGGTGGTGATCGAGGATGTCATTAGGGTCATCCGTGAGCTGAGACTCACCTGCTGTAGTTTGGATCTGGGTCTGATGTGCCTTCTTGTAGGGTGCATTGAGTCCATCAGCCCTGTCTTTGCTAGGATAGTCTGGTGTTCATTAATGATAAGGTCTTTCCTGAGCCCCTCAAGGAATTAGTGGTGAGGTCCCTCCTGAAAAAGCCTTCACTAGACCCAGATTGCCTGGCAAACTACAGATCTGTCTTTACCCTACCCTTTTTAGGGAAGGTTATTGAGGAGGTGGAGGCTTTACAGCTGGAGGCCCCTTTGTTAGCTTACAACACCTATGGCCCTCTCCAATCAGGCTTTAGGAAAAGGCACAGTACTGAGATTGCTCTGGTTCAGGTGCTTAATGATCTTCTGGTGGTGAGGGATAGAGGAGAGTGGTCCATTCTTGTTATCCTCCATCACTCAGTTGCTTTTGACGTCTGAGGAACATGGGGTGCTTTTGGATCACTTATGGGTACATTGTGGACTGTCTAGTCCGGTCCTCAACTTGTTCCATTCTTTCCTTACAAGCAGGATACAGAGAATGGCTTTAGGGCCTTTTTTCTCCCAGCCACTGCCCCGGCTGTGTGGGGTCCCGCAGGGTTCCATTTTTGTCCCTCATGTTGTTCACGGTGTATATTCTACCACTAGGGGACATTATAAGATGGTACAGACTGGGTTTTCATTGCTATGCTGATAATACCCAGCTGTATCTGTCTTTTGCACCTGAACAACAGGATGCTGTCTCAGTTTTCAATCAGTGCCTTGCTGAGGTCCAAAACTGGATGAGTGCCAACTGGCTGAAGTTAAACCCGGTTGAGACAAACATTCTGGTGAGTGAGCCTGGTCACCCAAGTGTTGGTGTGCAGGCTGGTTGAGTCTCCAGGCTGAGGCATTGAGTCTCCCACTTTCTCATCTCTTACAGGGTGAAAAATCTAGGCGTTGCACTGGATAGTGACACAACACTTGAATTTCAGATGTCGGCTGTGGTCCAGAGTGTTTTTTCTCATCTAAGAAACATCACCAGGATCATCCGTTGATTCCCTCTGGTGATCTGCCATCACTAGCTCATGCCTTTGTGACATCACAGCTTGATTACTGTCATGCCCTTTACCTAGGACTATCGGGGCTGATCTTCACTGCCTACAACTGGTGCAGAATGCTTCAGCTAGACTATTGACTGACCTCCCGAGGTCATATCATATTACACCTGTGCTGTGCTTTCTTCACTGGCTCCCTACTGGAGAGCAGATCACCTTCAAGGTTGGTTTACTGACCTTTAAAACCTCACATGGATAGCCCTGTTTTGTGGAGGGCTGAGGCATCAGTGCCTTACCTCCGGCTATGTTGGTGACCTATGTTCATGGTGTGGGGGGTTAGCCAGTGAAAGAGAGGATTGAGCATCTGGAGGCCAGCTTTCCTTTCCTGAGGAGGGGTGGGTTCAGAGACCGCTGCATGCCTGGCCACTAGTGGTAGCTGGGGGTTGGCACCACTGGTCCCATAGACAGAGAGGTTGGAGGAAGAGCAGACATGCTGCATGCTTGGCCATTGGTGTCATTGCACACTTTCGCAGCCACACTTGGGGAAGGGGGGGGGATCCAGAGAAGAAAATGGTGGCCAGTCAGCAGAGTGACACTGGACTCTGTGGGCTCTGCACCCAGCCAGGTCAGCACCTTCTGCAAGAGGTAAGACCCAGTGGATGTCAGGGTGATGGGGCTGGGAGGTCTAGAGGATGGGGGGGCAGCTGACCTAGGAACATAGAGTAAAAAAAAAAAGTCCTACATGGCCTGGTGCCCGGTAACCTACAAGATCTCCTACAGCCCTACCACCCTTCTCATACCGTCCAGTCTTCTGAGGAGGATCTCTTTGTGATTCCCATGGTTCATTTAAAATCATCTGGTACCCGGTGTTTTTCAGTTGCAGTGCCTACCCTGTGGAATTCACTGCTTCAGTCATTTAGACAGGCCACCTCGGTTGTTGCCTTTAAGAGGGATCTGAATATCTTTTTATTTAGTGAAGCTTTCCCCTCCTTTTATCACATTATGCTCAGTTTTATATATTTTATTAATATTTTATTGTAATTTATTCATATTATTAGGGCATTTTGCAATGCGCCTAGAGTCACAATGAGACAGAGTGCTCTAACAAATAAATAAACGAAAACTAAACTAAAACTAAGATGCTGCTCAGTTGTAACCATGATAGATGCATATGTGCCTGAGCCCAACTTTAGTACTAAGGATGACACTTTAGCTTACTGGAGAAAACAAAAATACTGCTAGCCAAAGCTGGCTATCCTCGCTTGTAAAGATTTTGTACTCCCATCCTCCAGTGTCTGTTCCAAATGTTTATTTAGCTTTGCTGGTGATGTCATAAGTGGAAAATGAACAAGATTAACACCAGGCAATGTGGAGAAAGTAATGTTAATGAAGGTTAACCTGCAAAACTTTGGCTACATACTATATGTGATGCTTATCTTGAGCAGAATGAAAAAGACACTGATATCTGTACCTATGATGTATCTGTGGATTTTACACCTTTGCATATTTGCACTCCTTACTGCTTTTCCTGTTTCCCTCCATTTCTCTCAATCCTCATTCCACTGACTCTCCTCATACCTTCTGAAAGCTACCCTTTTAGCTTTTATCTTTCCAGCCACCTCTTTCTAGAACTGTTGCGGTCTCTTTATCCTCTGCTTTTGCCCACTTGTTTGATGCAGAGATTTGTCACCTTTACTATGCTCCCATTTATTTTCACCCACTGTTCCTCCACCTCACCCAGGTCACTCACCCCTGCTAGGTCATCCCTGAGGCATTCACCCATCTTTTAAAATCTGCCCTCCTGATATCTCTGGACTCTCACTCATATGAGCTTCAATTCTGCAGCCCTCCTCATGTTGAACAACATTGTACAATGATCACAGGTACCCAAGTGGCCTTCCACCTTGACATCTCCAACTCTGTCCCTGTCAGAGATTACCAGGTCTAGTATTGCCCCATCACACTGGGTTCACTGATTGTTGCCTTAGGAATGCCCCCTGCAGGGAGTCCAGGACATCCCTGCTTCAAGCTGAAGCTGTTGCTGGTAGGCTGCAATCCACATCTGACAGGCTGAAGTCCCCCATCAGCAGCATCTCCCCATTTCTGACATCTTGACCGTGGCTTCCACTAGTACTTTATCTAAGTCCTCCTTCTGTGCTGGAGGTCTGTAGATCACTCCAGTATGAATAGTGGCTCCATTACCAGTCTCCAGGGAGACCCACAATACCTATGCTTCTCCCTGTATTCCCTGCATCTCCATAGCTTTTATGCTTTTCTTCACCTAAAGCACCTCACCGCCTCTTTTCCTTCCCACCCAGTCCTTCCAGAATGGAGTATAGCCCAGCATGGCCATATGGTTTTCAGTGCACCATGACTCAGTAATTTTCAAAATATCCAGGTTGGCCTTTGCCATGATGGCCTGTAGTTCCCAAATCTAATTTGCTAGACCTCTAGCATTCACACACATGACATTCTAGATTTTGATTCTACAGTGCTTGTTGACTCCCTTTTTTCACTTTTTGCACTCCCTCATTCCCAACTCTATTTGTAATGCTCCTGTTCTTTTCCCCTTTATCTCTACCACCATGCTCACTTTATTAAAGTGCACCCTGGGGGATTCCTGTTCCTGGGGTTCTCCTTACTTACTTCAGCCTGTGGGGGTGGTAGTTTCTGACTCCCCAATTCCTTCTGCCACCCCACCTTGGCTAGTTTAAATGTTCATCGAAGTAACATTTAAACTGTCCACTGAGGACTGCTGTTCTCCTCCCAAATGGATGCAGGCCATCTCCACTGTATAGGCCCTTATCCTCCCAGGCAGATCCCCAGTCCACAATGTAGCTGAACCCTTCCTCCCTGTACCATTCGTTCAGCCATGAGTTGAAGCTCCTGGTGTGGCATTCCCTCTCCTGTCCCGTTATAGAAAGGCAGCACCTCAGTAAAAGCCACTGGTTGAGCTACCTGTCAAAGACCCCTCCCCAGATTAATAAACTCCCCCTGCACCACCCCAGTCACATCTCTAGCCAGGTCATCAGTCCCCAGGCGTATGATGACATACAGCTCTCCCTTCTGTCTTGCTACCCTAGTGATCTGCAATGTTTTCTTCCCATTCCTCTGGGCCATGGCACCGGGTAGGCACCTAACCTACCTCTCCCCGCTTTTCCTATCCTTAAATCTATTCCCCCAATAACTGAGTCCCCCATCAGAAGTTACCTCCTCCTCCTCTGGGGTCCTCTATAACCCATCTTAGAATCTCCACTATGGAGGGCCCTCACATTCCCCTTGGTCACTACCATGGGTACTTCCTCCAGACAGTTCCACCCCACCTGAGCAACATAGGAATTTTGTAGTTGTACCGGTTGAGGAATGTGTCTCTGTACCACCATTCTGAACCTTCTAGAACCCACCATAGTCAAGCCATTCCACCTCGGTGGCATCCCCTGACATAACAGTGGCAGACTTGGTGACCTCTGGGTCAGGACAGAGGTCCCTGAAACCTAGTCAACTGTGCCTGGAGTCTAGATACCTCCCTCAACCCAGGGAGATGTGTGCAGAAGGGGCAGCATTGCAGTCTCAAGAAGGTCTCTCTGAAAACTGCTGCCCATAGCCACTGCACTGCACCACTCCCAGGATTCTCAGCCCCTATTCTCGCTGTGTTACCTGGAGATACTTTTGCACACTTACCCCTGATAGGCTGTTTCTAGTTTCCCCTTTTCTGTTTATTTCCTATTTGTGCTCCCCGTGCCTTGTTTAAATCTTTATATACTCCTACCCTAGATAAGGTTTTCTCCTAGTCCCTGATTTGGCCTACCTTTGACCTTATACCCTTACCAGCAGTGAGTATTACATAGAAGTGAACAGGCACCTTTCCCTAGTCGACTGGCAGAGTCTGCCACTTCTCCACTTTCTTCTCCTGATGCCTACAATGCCAGTCACCTGTTCCACTTATTTGCTATTACACTCACTCACTCATTCACTGGGACACAAATGTCTTTTAAAATTAAACTAGTTTTATTCCTTTTTTGGGAGGGCAGAAAGACACTCTCAGCTGAGGCTTGTTTACAGCTGCATCATTCGAGCACAAGGAAGTTAAGTGACTTGCTCAAGATCACACAATATGCAAGTGATAGCTGTGGGATTCAAACCCAGTTCTTTAGGTTTACATCACAATGTGCTTAACTTCTACACCATACTGCCTCCCAGATGCTTTCGAGAAGACTTGGAGGGGACGATGTTGAGGGGGGAGGGGGTGGAGGGAAAATGGGCCAGAAAAAAATGCAGCATAGTAATGGCTACAAACTTGTATTGTACATCAGGAAAATAAGCAAAAGTAGAAGGAGGAAGAGATGATCATGGTTCTCGAGGGAAGTGGCAGAAAAGGTAAAGGCAAAAACAGTGGCATTCAGAAGGCATCTAGAGACCCAGAGAGAGGTGGACAGAGAAGTGCATACGGGGAAATGGAGGGAGGCAGGCAAGGTAGTGGGGAGCACAAAAGTTCAAGCTGAGGAAAGAATAGTCCAGACAGTATCAAAGGTGGACAAGACATTTTTCAGGTATATCAATGAAAAAAGGAAGACCAAGGGAGAGATTGCATCATTAATAAAGGAGGCAGAGGGCTATGGAGGACCAAAAAAAGGTGACTATCTTACACAAATATTTCTACTCAGTATTCACAGTTGAGGGGAAAAGTAAGGCACCACAAATAACCACCAAGAGATTGGGGAAGAGGGAAATGGACACCAGTACCTTTTCTGAGAAGAGGGTCAGGAAAGCACTTGCTAATCTGAGGTTGGACAAAGCCATGTGGCCAGACTGGGTGCATCCAAGAATGTTATAGGAACTCAGGGAGGTGCTAGCTGCACCCCTGACAGGCTAGTTTAACAGTTCACTGTAGACCAGCATGGTCCCAGAGGACTGGAGAAGGTTGGACATAGTCCCACTTCACAAAAGTGGTAGCAAGGAGGAGGTGGGGAATTACAGCATTGTCAGCCAGACACCTGTAGTAGGGAAACTGATGGAAATGCTCTTAATGGAAAGAATTGTTGAAAACCTGGAATCCAATGGACTGCAGGACCCAAGGCAGCATGACTTTCTGGAGGGGATGTCCAGAAAAACAAATCTGATAGATTTTTTGACTGGGTAACCAGGGTGTAGGATCTGGGGGTGGGGGTGAGGAGAATGGATGTGGCCTACTTGGACTTCAGCAATGACATTGACATCATTCCACATAGGAGGCTGGTAAATAAGTTGGGTAGTATGGGAAATAAGGTGATAACCTGGGTAAGGAATTGGTTAAAGGATGGGAGGCAGAGGGTGGTGGTAAATGGAGTTTGCTCTGAAGAGGGCTGAGTGACCAGTGGGGTACCACAGGGGTCAGTACTGGAGCCAGTACTTTTTAATGTCGTCATTGGGACATAACAGATGAACTGGAAGAGAAGGTCTGCCTCTTTCTGTATGACACCGAGACATGAAAAAGGTTGGACACTCCGGAGGGGGTCCAAATGATGGAAAGAGACTTAAAGCAACTGGAGGAGTGGTTCAAAGTTTGGCAGATAAGGTTTACTGCAAACAAGTGCAAAATAATGCACTTGGGTCACAGAACTTAGGGGAGTAGTACAAAATGGGGGGAGTGATACTAACATTGACCAAGCTGGAAAAAGACCCGAGGTAATCATATTGGATAACCTAATGGTGGCCAGACAATGCAACAAAGTGATTGGGAGAGCTACTGGAATTCTGGGATGTATAGGAATGGGTCTTACCAGCATGAAGAGGGAAGTGGTGTTGGCACTATAAACATCTTTAGTAAGACCCCACCTGGAGTATTGTGTCCAGTTTTGGAGCTGAATCTCAGGAAGGACATAGGGTGGAGGCCATCCAAAGGAGGGCTACCAAGATGGCACAGTTTCTACATCAAATGTCCTTTGAAAAGAGGCTAAAATAATTAAACACATACACCCTTAAGGAGAGGAGGTAGAGGGGGATATAATTGAGATAAACCTTTAAATACTTCACAGGGGTGAAAAAGGTACAAGTGGGATGTATTTTTTATAGCAAAGTGTGCTCTAGAACAAGGGGTCATGATATGAAGCTGGAGGAGGGAAAGTTAAGAGCACTGTGAGGACATACTTTATAGAATGGGTGGTGGATACCAGGAACTGTTTTCCAATGTAGATTGTGGGGTCAAAAACAGTGGTGGGATTCAAAAAAGCCTTGGATAAGCACAATGGAGTCATAAGGGATAAATAAGGGGGTGGCAAAGAAAGTGCAGTAGACCTGGAGGGGTCTACAGTGTAAGCAATCAACAAAAAAGGGCAGATTGAATGGGCCATGTGTCCCCTATCTGCCATCAGCTGTTGTTTTTTTATATGTTTCTATGAGTTTAACTGATCCTTTCTGTATGAGATATCTTTGATTCTTGCTGAGCTTTCCTGATGTGGCTGATCTTTGGCTGTAAATGTGCAGTCTTTGATGGGCAGTGGTACTCAGTATATCTGAGTGATGTTAATGCCAGTGTTGGTAGATGATGTCCTCTAGGTAGTTTCTCATCTGTACTCTATCTACTCCTTATTGGACCCTGGGACATTTTGGCTTCTTTTAGAGGGCTTGGAAAAGCTCTCTTTAATTTTGGTGGAGACTGTTGGGTGCTCACATAGTGAAGGGATGTTTAATTCTGCCTTGAGAAAGGCAGTAGTGAGGCACAAGAAACCATCCTTTAACTCCAATGAGCTCTCAAATTACAGACCTTGTCTCAAACTTTCCCTTTGTTGAAAAGCTAATTGAAAAGTTGGTGATAGTGCAGCTTGAAGAACACATGGGGAAATATGGCATCTATGACTCATTCCAGTCTGGCTTCTGGCCATGTCACAGTACAAAGATGGCCTTATTCAAGGAGCACCATTATTTCTTCCTGGCTAGGGATAGCTGGCATCATTCCATCCTAGTCCTGTTTGACTTGTCATCAACTTTAATCAACTTTAGATACAGTGGGCCATGGGATGCTGTTGACCCATCTGTGGGACTCACAGGTATGGTATTGTGGTGGTTTGAATCCTACGTATCTGGCAGGATGCTGCAAGCGGCACTTGGCTCTTTCAATTCAAGCAGTGCTGCACTCTGCTGAGGTGTACCACAGGAGGTAGATTCTGGCTCCCTTTCTGCTTGCCATGTACACCCTGCAATTGCAGGACATCATTAGACTTTATGGTTTTTGTTTTTATTGCTATGCTGATGATACTCAGTTATATGTGTCTTGTGCGACTGATGGTGATATGGCTGTCCTGGAATTGATGGAGTGCCTTATGGAAATTGAAGATTAGATGGTGGTCATCTGGCTAAGGTTGAACTTATTGATTTCAGAGGTGTTATTAATACAGCTGGATGATCTGGTTCGGCAATGACAGGTGGTGGCACTACCCTTCCTTCTTTGGATGGCATAATGCTTGTAGAAGTAGATAGGATGTGGAATCTGGGGGTCATTGTGGACTCCAACTTGACTTTAAAATATAAGGTGTCAGCTGTAGGCTGCACTGACATTTACCATCTCCACATCATCCCCTGGACTAAATGCTTTCTGTCACTAGCTGATCAGGCTACTCTGGTGCATGCCTTGGTTATGTCTAGTTGGACTATTGTAATGTTCTTTACCATAGGTTATCCGCAATGGTTTTGTGTTGCTTGCAGCTACTCCACAATGCAGCAGCCTAGATGGTTCATGGGATCTCTTGGTTTAAGCATATCGTGACAGTTCTCCAAGTTCTGAACAGATTGCTGGAGTGATGATGCATCAACTTCAAGGTGTTCTTGTTAATTTACTTGTCCCTGCACAGTCTGGGCCAAGGCTATCTGAAAGATCTCCTAACCCTTATGCTCCTGATTTTCCCATCTGGTCAGCAGATGTGAATCTCCTATGAATTCTAGATCCCATATGAAGCCCTCAGGTGATAAGAAGATTGTCATTGCTGCCTCTATCCTCTGGAATGCCCTTCCCTGGGAAACAAGAGACCTGCCATCACTGATGATATTTAAAATCATGCCTGAATATTTTTTGGTTTTTGCTGAGCTTTGGATCTTACTCTGTTGCATAATTCTATGTTATTTTAATTGTAAAATATTTTTTAATGATTTCATTTCATTTAGTTGTTTGACTGTGAGGTGCCCAGTGCCCCTGGGAATGGATGCCATATATTTAAAATTGTCTTGCCTTGCCATTGAAATGTGCCTTACAGCATCAGTGGAACTAAATTTAACAAATAATTTGACCATAACTTTTTTCAATATAAAAGAAAATTCCAGGCATCTTCCAGTTTTATTTGATTCTAAAATAATCTAGTTTCATCAAAACTTGAGTATTTTATAAATGTGTTGATTATTTTTTTCTTTCTCATGTAAAAGCTTGGCTGCCACATTTGTTTTTAAAAATATCATTGTATATCTGGGAAGAGTTAAGACTGAGACAATAAAAACATCTCATGGCATGCAGCATGGGAGGCTACTAAGCTGTCAGATTCACTAGGGTTAAGTTCCCTTGCAAGATTGTAATACAGCTCTAATCATTACCTCTTATCCCTGATGCTTCTTCCTTTTGTTTCCCAATGTTATAAAACCTTTCTAAGATTCTGAGTGAAACAAAATAATTTAATCAGGCTTGTTTCTTTTTTTCCCCCAGGTTGGGGTTCCTGAGGCAGCAGTTAAGCGCTGTGCTCAGCAAATTTGCTCAGCACTGGAATTCATACACAGCAAGGGATTGGTGTACCGAGATGTCAAACCTGAAAACATACTTATCTTTGACAAGGACTGTCACAAAGTGAAGCTGACAGATTTTGGCCTAACTCGACCAAAGGGCACCATCCTCAAACTAGTGTCAGTCATCTTACCCTACACAGCACCCGAGGTGGGTGATGTCAAAAACACAGGGGGCCTTCCCATTGATTATAGCCTGGATGTGTGGGCCTTTGGGGTACTTCTTTTCAGTATCCTTACTGGCTTCTTCCCTTGGCAGCAAGCTTTACCTTCTGATTCTTTCTTTGAAGATTTTGCAATTTGGCAGAAGAGCCAAAGCCTCTTTGATCTCCCCTTTCATTGGTCAAGATTCACTGAGGAGGCTGTTGTGATGTTTGGAAAGATCTTGGCAATTGATCCCCAGAAAAGGAGTCCAATCACTGAAGTGTTAAAGTATCTGGATGTCCCATGGAAAGTGGAGAACTGGGATGACATGCCAGAATTGAAGAACCCAGACAGTTTGGCCAGTATGGTGGAGGCTGATGTGGTGGAGCTTGAGAAACGTACTTGAACAGTGATGTTTTTTACTTCTCTGAGCTCAGAAGTACAGTACTCTTTTTCCCTGTGTATTCTCACACAAATGTTTAGAAGTAGGAAAGGAGACAATTGGAGACTGATACATTGAAAGACTCTTTGTTAAGAAATTGAGGGACTAAAGGTTTACAAAGGGAGGAGGATAGTATTTATTTAGTAAAATGTTTTTTTTTGCAAAGCATAGGCACATAGCTTATCACTAAGTAGATGGAAATGTCAAGGCATGAAGCACCTTTACCTTCTGAACAGCATGATGTATCATGGGAAACAGTCTCTGGGATCAGCCTAACAGAAACCATAAGAGATTAAGGGTACAGCACTTAAACAATGGTTTATTTTAAAATCCAAGGAATGTCCACCACATTTTCTGCATGTTACTTAGACATTTACTAACATCTTACTTTCTGCAGTTGCCAACATTCTGCAGAAAAAAATAGAGTTGCCCATGGAACTACAGGACTCTAGATAATGTAGTTGTGGCATTCTGCAAGTGGAATGCAGAATCCCAGCACTGCTTCCTGTTGGCTATGATATTATCGATTCCGTGATGTGATTAAATTGGACAGGAGTCCACAGGAACTCAGTTCCACCACCTCTCTAAAAAAACTATATGACAGTTCCACCCTTCTGCCATCTATCTCCACTGATTTCCATAGGACAGTTCCACCACCTAGACATTGAGATGTAAGAATTCCCCCACCTTAACATTTCCAGTTTTACCACTGAACATAATTTCCATCAACATAATGCAAATTATTACAGTGAATGTGTAATGACTGATGAAACCTACAAGTCTTCAGTTTAGTGAGGAAGTGGAAAACCAAACTCTGTAAGATTTTTCCAGGTGGCATTTAAATTCCACACTGCCATAATCTGAAGGAAACACAATGGTGCTCTGTGGCAATAACAGTTATGCCACAGCATTTCAATAACTAACTCACAAGAACTCCAATTAAGAATGGTTAATTCTATCAACTTGATGCATACTTAACATACAGAGATTCATAATGTTACACTACTAAAAGCAACATGCTAATAGTATCAAGATGTAGTCAGCTACAGAGGAACCTTTTGTTAAGTAGAACTGTATCCTTTTTGGTTTGTTTTCAAAGACAGAGTGCATGTTCTACAGTATGAACATTTGACCCATTTCTAATGTCCATTAGAGCCCATTATGTGTTTAATGTTTCAAACAGCACATCATGTTACATATAGGGAATCTCCCTCCCCTGTAATAATTTATTTAATAAGGATCTTAGATTAGTTCATTTTGTTAACCATATGAGCTGCTCTGTCTATATTTTTTTTCAGAAGTGACCTGCGCTATCACAGAATAGCATTCAGTAGCAGTACAAAAGCAGTATATGTAAAGCAAAATATGGTTCAAGATAGTAGGAAAAGCAGGTGCACTGAAACCTGTCTATAAAGTGCTTCTTAGGAGAAGAACCAGAGTTTTTTTAGACCAGGTTTTAATAGAAGAAACAGATGTGAAAGACAATGGCTGCTGATTCCAGACTGTAGCTATGTGGAATCCAAAAACATTGGCCCAATAGAAATATATAGTGACTGGGATGCATTTTTCAGAGGAGGAACACAAGTTAAAGTAGCTTGCTTTAACATTCATTCCTCCTCTGAAAAATTTTCACAGGTTCCATTTGTGTGCACTAACTTGGGACAATTTTCTCAGAGATCTTGCAAATGGTTTAAGATTATGTTAGTTTTAGGAACTGTCTCTAATGCACTGTACTTTACAAACTATTGTGGTAGATGATGGCAGTGCATATACACAGAAATGCAGCACCATAAAGTGCTTAAAAACATTTACACAAAACAAATATAACTGCAGTAGATGAACTATGAGAAAGACAATTACCATCAAACCAGTGTAATCCCCTACACTTTTTTAAAAGTGATATTAAAACAACTACCCACACTGAAACCACCATCAGAGATGGGCACAAGGACCTTAGTCTTAAGTCTTATCAAAAGATTGCAACTCTAACCTTCAAGTGTTTCACTGGTTATGAGCCTGAGTCCCTGGAGAGGAACTTGAAACCATAACCTTCTTCCCAGGTGGTGTGAGGGTTACAAACTTAATTAGATATTGTTAAGTGTCTGAGTATCAAAATGGCTCCACTTGCTGTACACCAGAATAGAAATGGCATGTGCTAAGGTCTTTTAAAATTTATTTGGTTTATGTGTCTGCATACATTTGCCAAAGAAGGGCAGTAGGCCCTCACCTTCAAATCTGCTCCACTTTTTGTGGGCTTGGTACAGTAAGTGGGCACAAAGAAACTTGTATTGATATCAGCTTTTAAGAACCTCAAAATTTGTAAATGGGACAATCTGGCATATCATTAAATATTATGGTAATAAGAAAGTGAGTTTAATACTCAGTACCTGGAAGACTGACCACAAATGTTCCAGATTTGGAAATGTTACTGTGCATTTACAAAGAAACATTGGAACATAGAAAATAACAACAGGCAAAGACTCAAAGTCCCTTCAGTCTTTCCATTTTATGTAATAACAGCAGTTGAATAAAATCCCTCTTACTTATTTCTGGTTATAAAGGCATAAAAGCATAGACAATGATGGCATACAATTACCAATGCTTCATCCAGTCTGCCCGAGTTCCCTATTTACTGTAGCCCTGGGACCTACTGTCCCTCCATGGTCTTAGCCTTCCCCATCTTTGTCCTATTCCGCTCCCTAATTCTGCCACCTGAGCAACCACTATACACTTCATTCTATCCCAAGCATGCTTGAAACCACCAACAGTTTTCGCACCCACCACCTCACCTGGCAGACTGTTCCATGGTTCCACTACCTTTTTTGTGACATAGTACTTCTTCATGTCCTTCTTGACCCTCCCTCCTGTTAGTTTACACTTGTATCCACATGACCACAAGCTAGTATTAAAGCTAAATAGTTCCCTAAAATACACCTTGTTAATTCATTTTATGGCTTGAAGGTCCCTATTGTATCTTCCCTCTCCCTTCCCATTTCCAGCGAATACATGTTCAGTGCCTTGATGGTCTTATCATGGAATGGACCTATCCTGTTGTCCCTGAATCAGTTTTGTTACCCTACACTGCACTGTCTGTAGCCTATCCCTAACCTTCTGGAGGTGAGGGCTTCAGAGCTGGGTGCAGTATTCTAGGTGTGTTCTCACTAGTGATCTATATAGTGGAAGTAGTTAATTATGTCTTTCTTTCTGCTATCAATACCCCTCCCAATACATCCCAGCATCCTCGCTATAAGTCCTGTGGCACTGACTTGATTGTTAAAGGAAGTCACTGATGATATCTCTAAGATCTCGTTCCTCAGATGTAGTGCTAAGTCTCACCACACCCATCCAGTTCTCTGTCCTGAGGTTCTTGTTCCCAAGTGCATTGCCTTGTACTTTTTGGCATTGAATTTCAACAGCAAAACCTTGCAGCACCCCCATAGCTTTTGTAAGTCTTTCAACATTTTGTCTATTCTCTCTTCACTATCCACCCCCACAGAGCTTAATGTAATCTGTGAAGATACATAACCTGCTCTGGATTCCCTCACCTATGTCACTGATATACATATTGAAGAGGGTCAGATCTAGGACAGATTCCTGTGGTACCCCATTCATGACCTCTCTCTCTTTTGATTAATGTTGTTGACCACAACCCTCTGCTGCCTCCCCTTTAGCCAGTTACCTACCCAGTTTACTATGATCTTAGCCACACCCAGATCCTCCACCTTCTTCGTGTTCTTCATTCATCTTATGTGTCTTCTTTGAGTACTTTGTGTGTATCATAACTTTGCCTTCAACAAATGTTGACTCATATAATTCAATATAAAGCATTCAGAGGCAAGGCCCCAGTTGAATGTCAAATGTTTGCTTTGCACTGCATGAACACAACAAACTGCAATGATTTTGAATTTTGAATATTAAAAACCCAGGACTGTTTGACTATATTTATAACTTTGTGGTTTTATTAGTCAGACAGGATTGTAGTTCTATACAATATTTTTAAAGTTTAATTTATTATGTCTTCTTATTTAGGCTTCTTGCGTTATTTTTAAATTTCTATTGCAGTAATAATTTATTTTTTGTAATGCACCCTTCTATCAAGTCATTCATACATGGAAATCCAGATTTATAATATCAACAGACACACAAAACTGTGTAAATCTCAAAAACATTTTAGAACAAATATGTTTTTATCTACCACTGAAAATGATAATGATTACTCAGTAACATAGGTTTTGCATGGAATAGGGGTGTGCATTATGAGAATGATGAGCTTGCATGGTGAATGCCATTGCCATATCCCCCATTGAACATAGCTGATATGCTAGGACAAAGAGAAGACCCTAAATCAACCAAAGATATTATGACGTTATAGTGGACTATAGGAGATCATTTAGATATTAGCTTTGCCTCTCTAAGGCTTTAAACACCAAGGCTATGATTTTCAAAGATCAAAGAATCACAAACATACAGCAAGAAAAGTTGCCCATCGGGTTGCCTGACATGCTCCAGCAATTCCTGCTGCATGTGTGCGATTTTCTTATGTGGTGCTTTTTTGCGGCCCTTTTCCCTGCTTGTAGCAGGGGTAGACATTTTCCTGTGTGCATGCCATGGCTGGCATGAGCAGGCATTGCATGTGCACAGCCCAAAACTGAGCACGATGCAAAAGTCTACCAATAGAATTTGTGTGCGCTCACAATTCTGCTTCTAAATTGCTGTTCAGAATTTCTTTTTACATTCTGCAGAATTTCAGAAAGCTTTCCTATGTAAAACATGTAATAACTTTTCACAGATCACAAAAACTCAGACAACTGCAGATTGTAAATCATGAAAACGATTCCGCTTTTGAAATTTCAGACTTCTATTACTATGGAATAGGTGGAATTTTCTGCAATTTCACTGTATACCATTCTTTCAAAATTTGAATGCCCACACATCACTAGTGCAGACAATGGAAAGTGGCACCCATGGAGACCAGCTGCTGAATATAGTACAGTACTTGCCCCACATGGCACTGGTGCAATGATTTATTCACCACACTGATGATTTGGGCAACCAGCTTAGTTCCTGAGACCTTTTAAAATCAGGTCCCTGAAGTAACAGCTCAATATTGATCTCCCATAAGGCAAAGGTGAAATTATTTTGAAGTTTGATTTATTAAGAACCCCTGAAGCAACATTGTGGTCTCACTGCAGGTAACTAATGAATCTCTAAGGTATTCATTATTATGTTATATTTGCATAATCTATCAAAAGGGTTAGGTTTAACATATGCTGACATTAGAAAGATAGTTTGGAATCAACATTGTAATGATGGGTCCTCTTTATTTATAAAACCATAAGCATTGTTTCACTTTTTTTTTACAGACAATTCCTGACAAAGACTTATGGTCAAAATGCTAATAATAATAACTTTATTTTTGTTTTCTTTTTAGTCTGCATTTAATCTAGTCATTTTTGTTCTACTTGTGGCCCACATGCTAATGCATCATACCATTTTCTTTGTTCCATATATAATGTGGGTGTTACTTACCAACAACACATAACAGTGAGGCAAGATCTGCAGCAGAGATCTGAGATAACAGAGAACACCTGATTTTTTAGCATCATACTGCCATCCCAAAATATTTGCTTGATTTCATCTTACATCAGACTTGAGCACCCCCTTAACCAATTTGTAGATGTACAGTATGAGGTTAATTTCCTATTATTACATGCGGCCTGTGCCTCACAATTTAGCTGAGGTGTGCATTAATCCCCATTAATAGCACACCCTGTCATGCGGTAATGCTTACTTATGACATCCATGGTTGTATTCAATATGCTGATTTCTTGTTATATTGAATATTAATCTGTCTGTCTGTCTGTCTACCTATCTAGCTATCTACCTGTCTGTTTGCCTATCAGTCTTTCTGTCTGTTCACCCAGCTGTCTCTGTTTATCAGCACCTGTCTCTATCTGCATTTTCTCTATGCAAAACAAGTATGTTCACATACTTGGAAACTATATTTCAAAATATGTATATTTTGTATTGCATAACTACCGCATGTTGAGATTGTCAGTCATACATTTTTGAATATTCATGCAAAAAATATCTTGGTTCCAAGTTTTAACAAGGGCTCATAGCTGCTATGTACTGTGTGTACTGTGCTATAAAAACTACTCTATGCACTGCATCACTCACCTAGTGGATGGGGAGAAATTGACCATCCCACAATGAGTTTATACAGCAAATGAAAATAGATTGCTACTTCAAATGTTTGTGACTTAGCATTATAAAGATGTGTTTGGGTGTAGTGTGTTATCCTTTTTTGATGAAATATTCACTAGCATCACAAATAAATGGAGTAAGAAATAATAATATTGGAATTTGTGTGTCTCAATAATTTTCTCTTCCTTCTCAAATGTAGAACATCATACTTTTAAAATGAAGATTATTTTAGTGAAGTCCAAAAAATGTTATGAAGACTTGTTGCATTGTGGGAAAACTGTTCAAAACAAAGCGTGTAAATTTTGTTCCATTCTAATCCAGATCTGAACTGGAACCATGTACCTTAAATACAGTAGCACTCTGAGGGAAAATACTTTTTGTTTTGAAATAACAAGGCCAATAGCCAAAGCAAATGCTGTTATGTCTCTGTTTTATTCCCTAAATATCTTCATACATTGCCCAACATATAGAGGCCAGAAAGTGCATTGCAGTTTACATTGTTTGTAAATTCAGAACTGTGATGTTTAACACATTTCTTATCAGTGCAAAAGATGTCACTTTTAAATTCTTCAGTGTAAAAATCACTATTGTGCAAAATTTTTATTTTACACATTAGTTATGATAGAGTTTAAATAGTAACAGCATTGATATACTGGTCACACCTCCAGATGGAGCCCTAACAGAGCACTGTGCCAAGGATTTTTGGTTACCAGCCCGTTTTCTGATGTCCTTGACAGTGGGAATGGAATTGTAAATATTTTACTCTGTTGCACTAAAGAAATGAAATGGGACATATTGTGCACTGATAAAAATTGTGTTAAACAATGAAGTTCTGAATTTACAAATAATACAGACTGCAATGCATTCTTTGATCTCTACATGTTGGACTGTACAATAAGATATTTAGTGAATGCAGAAGCATAGCAGACATTGATTTGGCTATTGGTCTTGTTATTTCAAAACATAAAGTATTTCCCACCGAGTGCAACTGTAATTAAGGTGCATGTATTTTAGTTTATTTATTTCACCTGGAAAAGGCTCAGCTGAGCAAGCTTATTTACAAGGAGGTCCTGAGTAGGACAGTGTACAATAAAAACTACACATAGTAATATATAATAGTAAGGAAGTTATGGACATAGCACAAGAAACTAGTAGAGAAGGTATACACTTCAGTAAAGATCAAAGGATAAAATATAACAAGGAAGAATACTTAATAATGCCCATCATATTACAGATTGTATAAGCTGAGTATGCAGTTCCCATTGTATAGCAGGGTAGCCACTGATGTAGGTACATGATATACATATGTGCATTTCAGGAGGACTATAGCTCTATATAGAGTACCATTAAATGCAGAATTCAGTGGTGGTCATACATTTGGTCATTTACAAATACATAACTCATTACATATGTTTTCTGTATGTGGTTTGTAAACACCGGGGCCCAGATATTCAAAAGAGTTGAGCCATGCGCAATAGGGTTGTGCCTGCAAAATTGCGCCATTCTGCGATATTCAGCAGGAGTCAGTTGCGCCGCCCAAATCATGCTGAACAACAGTGCAGTGATAATGAATGCATGCACAACTGAAGGGGGAGGAACCATGCATAAATGGCACAGTGTGATATTTAACAACTTGCGCCATGCACAATAGGGGAGCAAGCAGAAGTTGCACCATAGCAGAAATGAGCCAAAATAAAAGGGAGCAAGGGAGAGGCGCAAGAACGCTACAGGGAAGCCACATGAGAGCCAAAGATAGCAGGGAAAACTGGGCAGCAGGGACACACAGGGCCAGGCAGAAAAGGACACCTGGAAGCAACAGCCACAGGGGAAGGTGTGGGGAGACAGTGCAGAAGGGGGAAGTACACCACACAGCAGTGAGGCAAGCACAGGCAGGTGTTCCCGGTGCAGGGGAAGTAGCAGTCAGGACAGCGGGGGGAATACAGTAACAGCTGCTGGGGCGGGTGAATACAAGCCAGGGACATGGCCAGTGCCACCTTCCAGATGGAGGCAGTAATGAGGGGGGTGAGAAGGCGGGCAGCAGGGGGGCGTGGCCATGGAAGAGCCCTTCGGCGGTATGCCCCCAACAGGCAGTATCGAGCCCGCACCAGCTTCGAGCTGTACAGTGACACCAAGATTGTGGGCCAGTACTGCCTGAATTGGACAATTCTGAGGTGGCTCTGTGAGCTGTGCAGTGATGTGATGCAGGCACCCACACGACGAAGCCATGCCCTGTCAGTGGAGACAAAAGTCACAGCTTGCATGTGCTTGTTCACCACGGGTACCTTCCAGAGACCAACTGGGGACACCACAGGCATAATCCAGTCAGCAACATCACGCCACCTCACCCAATTCCTCAGTGCACTGCTGCCACATTCTGTGGAGTACATCCATTTCCTCAGCACACCGGCGGAGCGCACAGAAAAACATACAGGAGTTCCACAGGGAAGCATGTATGCCTGGCATGCTAGGGGCAATGGACTGCACCCATGTGGCCATCCACACACCACCTGGCCCTGAAGGGGCTGCATACATCAATCGCAAGGGTTATGCCAGCATCAACTGTCAGGTGGTGTGCGATGCCAGGGGGTGCATAATCAATGTCTGTGCACGCACCCTGAGGGAGCACATGATGCCTTCATCTGGCACCAGTCAGCACTGTGCCACAGATTCAAGAGTGGGGATGTCCTCACTGGCCACCTAATGGGTGAGTATGCAAACCACATGGACAATCATAGGGCCTGGGGGGGCATGGTCAGAGGTGACATGGGTAGTGGCCTACATGGCCCGGGGTAGGGCGATGCTGATCACCAAACTAACCTCCACCCTCTACACACAGGTGACAGTGGATACCCACTCCGTCCCTGGCTGCTCACACCCTACCAGTGGCCCACGATCTCATCACAGCAACACTACTATAAGGCACACTCCACCACATGTAATGTCATCGAGTGAGTGTTTGGGATGCTGAAGGCACATTTCCATTTGCCTGGACACCTCCGGCGGTGCCCTACAGTACAGCCTCTCAAAGGCCTGCGGGCTATTCCTGGCCTGTTGCATCCTGCACAACATGGCCAATGAAGGAGGGATAGCCGTACAGGTCGAACAGGGGTACAGCGATGGGGACGATGAGGTTGCCAGTGATGATGGTGATGAGCAGCCCCCCCTTGGGCGATGGGACCCCTGACTGCTCCGGCTGGCACAGCTGCACCGGGACACCATCATGGAGGAGCACTTCAGCCATCCCAGGTAAGTCATGGGGTCATGTGCAACCAACAGTAGCTAAGGCACAACCCAAAAACACACATGGACACACACCAGAGGTGCATGCCATCAAGGGAAGTGGCAGGGCATGAAACCACACTCACAACCCGGGATGGGTGAGGTCTAATATGCCACACAGATGGACACACACACACGCACACACACACAATGCACCAAACATGCACAAAGGGTAGGGAGCACACCGATCCAGAATGCCACCCCTAGCCACACACATGTCCACAGACCACCACGCCCACTGCCTGTCCATGTGCATGGGTCAGATTCTGAGCACCATTGCACATTGGTGTACAGCGCAATGCAGGCATCATCATGCACATGCAACTGTGGACAGCAGCCAGGAGGGTGTGCAGATGGACTGTTTGTCCATGTGCAGGGCTGGGTACCCACCCGTGCAATGCCGGCTGAAAGACACAATGCACACAGGGCAGCACCAGACAGTAGCTGCATTGGGAGACAGGTCAGTCATGCGACACAGTGCCCCGGCCACCATGGATGTGTGGGCAGCCCACCATGACCCGCCAGCACTGACAGGCCGACCACTGGCCTCATGGGGTGGCACTGATAGTCCCCCAGGAGTTCCACTGCGTGAACGTGACCGTGCTTGCGCAGGGGTCTGCAGCACACCAAACATGCCTGTGCCAGGCATGCTCAGGATGCCCACAGCTGAACCCGGTGTCAACAGGGAGGGTGTCGCATGATGCCGGGAACAGGGGGTGGACAGTGCACTGCGTGGTGTCTGCGACTCATGGGCACATGACTGTGTTCCCATTGTGGCCATGACAGCAGTGAATGCCTGTGTCTGCCTGTCAATGGCAGTGGTCACATCCTCCTGCAACCGGTCCATCCCTGCCAAGATCAGAGTGGTGTCTCTGCTGCGACGCTCCTCTGCCCGCTCCAGAGCTGCACGCAGTGCATCCACTGACATCGTAAGCTGCATCTGCTGCTAGACTGATGCTTGCAGTAGGTGGGTGTGCTCATCCAAGAGGTCATCTGCCTCCTCGGCATCCTGTCCCTCAGGGTATGTGCGGCCCTGATGCTCAGCACCCCTTGAGGGTGGGTGCTGCACACCAGGACCAGGTCTGGGCATGTCCACAGGTGGTGCACAGATGCTGCCCCTTGACCCTGTACCCCTAAGCTGATTGGCTGACTGCTGATGCTGCTCCTCCAGCTGCCACTCCCCAGGGCTCACTGGTGCCACTGCAATGGCCGCATAAGTCCCACTGTCCTGTACACACACCAGTGCTGCCCCACTGGTGCTGACAGGCACAGGCTGGGACTGTGCTGACATGCAGACCTCCACGGCAGCACCACCCACAGCCATGGCCACGATGTTACCTGCTGTGTGGCTATCCCGTGGCACACGTGTCACTGCCCATGCCGTTATTGACATCATCATCGGTGACAGACCCGGCACCAGCCCGAGTCACAGCATGCTGGCATCTGTGAATGCTGGCATGCTGGGACATGGGCAGGGTCTCCTCTGCACCTGTTCCAACAACATCAGTGTGGACAGCCAGGTGGGCCCACTGTCGCACTGAGCCACATGTACCTGTGGAGGTGGATGGGCCCTCCTCCATCTCCAGCTGACTGTCCTCAGTGGACAGGCCTACCACCGCTGACCCATGCAGATGCTTAGGATCTGTAAGGGAAAACAAAGTCACGTTACTGCATGTGACCTACCCTGCCCCCCCATAGACAGACCATGACCTACCATGCAGTGATGGGCTACCACCCATCTGGAAGCCACCACCTGAAACACCCTCAGTGGCACAACGCTGCATGCTTCCAGCAACCCTTTCCTCCTGTGGGGTCAGGTGTACCACCTCCGGCTGTCCCCCACCTGTCACAGCTCATGCTGCCCTGATGGCAGCCACCTTCTCCTTTATCCTCCTCCTATCTGTGCCCATCTTCTTCTTGCACTCCTGCACGGAGCGCTGCTGGCTGCCATGCAGGTTCACCGCACGTGCCACCTCCTCCCATGCAGCAGCACAGGCTTGAGGTGTTCCCTGTCATCCACTGAGAAGCAGCTCCTGATCCAGGTAGGCCTCAAACAGGGCATCAGTCTCGGCCTTGGTGAAATTAGGCCTCCTTCTCCTACCACCACTCTGTTCCTCCTCTCCCACAACTCGCTCAGTCATTATTTAGCCTGTAAAAATGACAGTTGTTACCTGTGACTGTGCAGTCCCATGCATGACCCAAAATCCACAGTCCACACTCCCAAACAGCATACAACTCACCAATAGACTGCAGTAACTGACTATGGCCAGTGCAGCCCAATGTCGCACTTTTATAACGCAACCCATGCAAATGAGGTGAGGTGCAACTTTAATAAGTGGATGCAAATTGCAGTGCTGCACCATTGAATGGCTGATTAGCTGTTTGGAATATGACGACTGAATATCACGCTGTTGCACTTTGCGCAATTGTGTTGAACGTGCTGAGCCAAGGGTGCAGTTTTGTGACATGCGCAGTACACACCTCGCTGTTCATGCCCCGGGTTGCTGACACAGGCGTCTGCTGCGCTGCTGACATGCTGTGCATGGGAAGCATTGCAGGGCATGGCCACCATTGTGCCAGTGGTGCTACAGCGATGTTCACCTATATGGCGCTGTGGCACTGAGCCATCATAGGCACACTGGGGCAACAGCGCGGTAGGCCGCTACTGGAGGTAGCACACAGGCATCCGATCATGCTACATGCATTGGGTTCCAATGGTGCTGTGCCTGTCCATGCGCTAGAGCCCCTTGAGCCTGTGCCTGACCTTTGCCCCCTAGTCACCATGCATCAGGCATGGGTGCACCACTATCGTGCTGTTTGGTGACAGCGCGATAGGGAATGGCAGCACTGTACTGCGCAGCATCTGCACATGGGGAGACACGCTGCAGAGTGCCATTTTGGCTGAGTAAGCTGGGAGAATGGCATGGAGGAGGGTTGCACAGTGGAGCCAGGTAGAACTGGCCAACCTATTGGCCATAGTGGAGCCATCCATTGACCACTGTTTGGGGAGGCACCCCGGACAGGTCCAGGAGTCAGGTGTGGGAGGAGGTGGCCATTGCACTAGAGGAGGCCACAGGAAGGGGGTGGACAGCAGAGCAGTGCCACCACAGGTATGGTTACCTGCGGAGGAGGGAGCCAGACCTGCTTGCCCGCCTGTGGGCACATGCCAGGTGGGGCACGGTGCCACGGCCAGGTATGTGTTACGTCAACACACTGTTATCTTCCATATGGGTATTACGGTTGTATGTGTCCAGCACATGGGAGAGGGACCATCCGGTGTTGGCTGTGGTGGTGTTATCAGGGTGGGGTGGTGGGTCTGGCTGGGTGGGAGGGCACACACCTGGGGGCAGGGGGGCTTTGCTACAGGATTGTACTGATGTTCCTCTCTCCATGTTTGCACCACAGGGCTGGGGGAGCAGCGTCTAGCCCATGAAATGCAGCACCACCAAGAGTACAGAGACACGAGGAGGGGTGACAGTCCACAGCGCCCGAGAGACTGGCCCGATGATGGTGAGTGCCATACCTCCATGATTACTGTTGCATGCTGTGTAACAGGGTGGGCAGCGGGGCATGGCCACCATCCATTGACACCACTGCCATGCACACAACTTGTTATAGTCAGCACTGTCCAGTGGCACTACATGTCTGGTAGTGCATCGATGGTGGTCCATGCATGCACTGTGTACATGGCTGTGCCACTGCCTTCGCACCAAATAGCCGTGTCACTAAATGGCCACAGTGGTGCTGTGCATGACTTGTCCAGTGGGTGTGTGCAGTGTTCCACATGGCTGTATGCACCTGGGTGGACAGGTCTTGTGGATGTGATCACTGTGGGTGGTCACACACCATCACAGAGGCATGTCCCACGGCTGTATGCCCTGCACAGTGGGTGGGCTGTATGGGGCTGTGCATTCACACCTATTGACTGTGCTCCCTTGTCCTAGGTGTCCACCAGCTGATGGAGATCAGGGAGGTGTTGAAGGAGATATTACTGGTGGCAAGGGTGTCATTAGAAATCCTTCAACGGATCGATCAGATTGGGGTCCGCAGGAGGCACCGGTGGTTGAGTAGCCAGGGCAGGGAGCCAGGCTCTCGTTAACAGTCCCTCTGCTCCTGATATCCCCTACCCCCCCGGACCCACCCTCACACCCCTCATTTCCTGTCCCATTTGTTCACCCCTGCCCCTTACCCACCACCACCTTGTTTGTGGCCCTACCCCCAACTTTGTATATAGTATAATTCATTTTGATATTGTTTTGTAATACAGATCTTTTGATATGAATACTGTGGTGTTCTCTGATTTGCCATTGACTATAGGTGCTCAGCTGCAGTGGTGTGCATGGCGTCAGGGGTGGTGCAGTCATGTGCGTGTGTGTGTGTGTCCATGGGGAGGTGACTATGGTGTGGGAGTAGCTATCAGTCACTGTCTGTGGTGTGTGTGTTGTTCCCTGTGCACTGGATGACTGTGTGCAGTGGTCCATGGTGCATGCTCTGTGTCCATGGTGCCCCTGTTAGCCCGTCCATGGCCTGTGCAGCTGACACCCATGCATTTCTGTGACCTGCATGGTCTGTTGGCATGTCAGTGGTGGCTGTCCATGCAGGGCAGCCACTGTACCTGTCACAATGCTGGGTTGCCTCCTGTCACTGGTGTGGTGCATGTCTGCCTTGGGTGACACTGTGGCCTCCATAGATGTTGACCCACCTCCATGCTGTGGCTTATGTGTGTTGCAGGGGATGTGCACTGCTGTCTGTGACTTGTGCTCTGGGCAAATGATGGTGGCGTACAGGTCCACAGTGCCTGCACAGGGTGGCTGGCACTCCTGTGCCATGGAGGACTGCAGGTTGTGTGTACACAGTTTACATGGGCCCACGCTGGGAGCTTTGTTGCTCTGCTACTGCATCGCTGTGTTGTTGTGCCCTTGGGTATGGGTGGGTGTCTGTCCATGCACTGTGTAGCATCCGGTGGGGTGCATGCTTCCACGCACCACTGTGTGTGTCTGTGCTGGCTGTTGTGGCCAGTGCTGGGTCAGGGTGTGTCATTGGGAGAGAGTGCAGGGTGCTGTACCACTGGTGGTGGTGTCCGCGGCATGCCCTGTCCCATGTGGGGTGCCTCATGTGCCGAGGCATGGTTGGTCTCTCAGCTGTACCTCGGGGGGGCTGTGCATGGTGGTACTGTGTATGCCATCATTGCATCGCTGTGTGCTGCCACCCGCTGATGGGTGCTCGTGGTGGGGCTGCCTTGCATGGTTCTGTGGTGCACAGGGTTGCATTGTCACAGTGGGGGTGGTGGCATGCATTGGGTTTCCTGCAGTGGTGGACACTGCTCCTGGGCAGGGTGTCTGGGGGTCACGGTGCAGGGTGTGCTCTGCATTGGAGGTGTGTGGCATGGGGTGGTCAGCCCTCCTTGTGTGCCAGTCACAGCTTGCTGAAGGGTGTGATGGGGCACCATGGCCCAGCTGTGGGTTGGTTGCTTGTCTCCATGGACCAGTGGTTATTCCAGCCCTCCCCCAGTTGTGCAGTGCATGGGGTGTGGGGGGATGATGTTTGTTCTGCTGTGTGTTCCTGTGCCCATCTGTGGCATGGGTGGTGGGTCCCTACCTCCCTGGTTGTGCAGTAGCATTTGCTGCCCTGCTGCTGGGGGGGGGCATCCTTGGTTGCGCTATGGCGCCTCTGACCTGCTCAGCTGAACATCCCTTGTTGTGCTATGGCACATCAGATCTGCTCAGCTCCCCCTCCCTAGTTGCACTATGGCGCAGGTGGCGCGATATTCAGTCATCGGCTGTAGGTGCAGTTTGGCTGGCTCAGTTTTTGAATATCGTGCCTCTTGCTCATGGGCGCAATGGACTTGGCGCTGTTCTGCTATTGCGCACTTTTTGGGTGCAGTTTGAATATCTGGGCCCAAGGGTAACTATGCTGGTGAGTTTAAGGGAATTTTGTAGGTTATTTCAGATTGTATGGATGGCTATAATGAATGCTGTTTTGCCATACTGGGTAGCATACCTTGGAGGATCTAAAAGAATGTACTTACTTTTCCTTAATGAGTAGCTACTATGTAGAGAATGACTGGGCTAGCCAGCACAATAGTTTGCCCCTCCCTGCACTGTTTGTGCTTACTATTTCTTTAGAAATGATCTGAACCGGATGTAGCAGCCCCCTCCATTGGAAGGCTGCCCAATCCAAAATGTCTCATACAGACAAATCTATATTATCCATACATGGTAAACATGTATTTAAAACATGCCAAAATGTTCTTCTTTTGAAGTGATTTTAGAGTATAATAAGAAACATATTACTGGCATACTTGCATGGACAATATGCTGTAGTGTACAGAATATGCATTCAACTCTTTTTTAAAGTATGCTGAGAATCTGTTATCCAGATATTTTCCATACATGTATATGTCCATGTTTAGTTACTGTTTCTTGTGTTTTTAATATGCAGTTTTGGTATTCATTAATATATGATTGCCACATATGGAAAATATAGTAATTGCAGTATAAAGTGCCACTATGAATAGGCAGCAGCACTCCTTAAGAGATTCAAAATGGGTGAGAATTTGGCTGAAATAAGAAACCTTATACAAACACTGCTCTGACTTGCTCTGAGAAGCTGAATGAACTCCAGAGACCACCCATGAGACTGCATTCCCTCCTGGAGAGGTGCCACAGAGTGAATAAATATAGCCTGCAGATTGCAGCTACTGCACACTGATGAAAGTCAAGGACATTCATTTGACCTCTGGACTCCAGGAAACTTAGAGATTGCATTTATAAATGTTTTCTGGCTCCATGATTATATGGCTATATAGACAATACAGCAAAGCAGGTTTCGTGCAAGCCTTGCAATATGTTTTAACAATTTTTTTCATTTAAAGTAATTTTTTTACAATAATCTCCCAAAGAGCATATGTTCTGTTTTCAGTATCCGTTTGTGCACCACAGCACAGTTTCATTGTAAACTAGAAGCAGTAAGTTAACCAGTCAGAAGTGAAATCAGGCTATATGCAATGAACTCTTTCAACTATAAAAAGACCTCATATGCTGAGCTTGAAGGAGAAGTATGTTGCAGTTTTATTGGTGCCATTTTGTTTATTTTTTGTTTTGAAATAAAATAATTTGTTGATTATGCTATAGTAATATGTTGACTAGTGTGTTGGCAGAATGAAGCAAAGCCAAAATGGGACACGGCCTACAATAACATTTGCCGCTTTGCCCTTTCGGCCCCCCCAACCCACCGCTGTGACCTTTACACGGGCCTAGAATGGTTCCTTCCCGAGAAGCACCGCTTCTTTGTAGTTGGGAACTTCATTGACAATATCGTTAGATCGACTACACCTGCTGCCCTCGCCCTACCCCCCACCCCCGACAACTCCTCCTACAGTCTTAAGTCAAGAGCAACACTTGACCGTTCAGTTCCTAGAACCAGCACTCTAGTGGGGGACCGGGCTTTCACCACCTATACCCCAAAAACTTGGAATTTGCTCCCTGCCCTCATTCAATCCTCCCCCTCCCATATGGGCTTTAAAACCCTCCCTTTGGAACTACTTGAAGGGATTCTCCACCTGTCCATGTACCTCATAGTACTCTAACCCAGCTATGCTGGGGTGGCCTCTCTGCCCACGGGGCATCTGCACTTATCCTCCTGGCAAATGGTCAAGCAACTGTTATATGTCACCCCTACACCAATCCTGCCTCCCCCCCTCCCTGATTTGGTCACCCTACCTGCTCGCACTTACTTCTGTTTTCATTGACTGAATCTGTAATATAATTTCTGTGCATTATACCTATATTATGCCTAATTGTTTGTATTTCTGTTAAGTACCTACTCCAGCCCTGTTAAGCATGTCATTTCCTGGCTGTCAATCTCTGTTATTGCCTGATTTCACATTGTATGTGTGTAAACTTGACTTCCACACTGTTCCTCTGTGATCTAACTTGTAACCCTCCCGGGTCTCACCTGAAAATAGGCACTTGGCTGTCTAGTGTGACTTACCCACTTAACAAAAGCAAATAAATAAATAAATAAATGGGCTTGAAACACCAGGAGATACATTAACACAGTATACTGCATAAACTCCAGTCTGAAATATCTTTCCACTTTGAAATTATTTTAATGATAAATTCATCAGGGTGTTTTTTTTTCACTTTTTATTTATCAAAAGTGTTTAAATAAACTACAAGCAATTACAGCAGACAGTACAAAAACATTGGCTGCCTTAATAAACAAACTCTAGCCAAAGCCAATATGGCTGCAAAGCAATATTATTGATGGTAATGAAAAATATGTAAGAAAGTTGGTATCCTAAGAAACATATACTATATGTGTTTTTTGAGCAGCACATATAGAATAGTGTATGGGTGACTAAATATTAACATATGTTTCATCGAGATGATGATGCCACAGGACCTTGAGAGCGAGCTCTAGGAGGTCTGTTTGACATCATCACATCCCTGAAATGGAAACAAAGCCTTGTTGTGTCTGGTCACCCATATACTATTTTATATAATATATGGTTCCCAGAAATGTCTACAGGTTAATTTAAATACAAGGTTTTGTACCTTGTGTTCACACACTCGCTTGCTCCCTGTCATCGCTGCAGTCCCGCTCTGCCTCTGGTCCTCACTACTGTTCCACTCACCACCCGATATTTCAAAGCACCGGTTATTTTCAAAAAAAAAAAAGAAAAATGCCAAACTGATAGTTTTTGGAGACACAGAGCCGACAATGGCAGTTTGTGTCCAAACTATCTTAGCGAAATGTTTGCCCCTCCGCTTGCTAAGCAGTGCCGCCATTTTACCCCGTTTGTTTTTTGAACACTGAGCTGCTTTAGCCAATCAGGTAACAGCTCAAGGAGGAGAAGTTGTTGTAGTATCATTGTGGCATCACAACGATACTACAACAACTTTTCTTGACCTTTGAACTGTCCTACAACAGCTTTTGGAAAGCCATCGCTTTTTATTCACAATAAGCCCTAACCATATACTATAAGCATCTGGACATTAATCAAAAGCTTACATCCATGAGACTCTAGTTCCTCCATCCAGATTGTATCCTCTCTTCACAAACTAGTGGTATTATAACGTGATGAGATTTTCAACATGTGATTCATTTGAACATTCCAAACTCTTTTCTTCCTTTTTTATGTATATACAGGAGGGAGGGTCAACCCACTCCGCCCCCCCGGTGCAACAGTCCAGGCTGGCTTGGGACCTGAGGACACCTCAGGATGGAAGCATGGTAGGAGTGTCATTGGGCAACTTCTGTTTTCAGTTTTCCATTTTCTGTTCCCATCCCTGCACTACTGCATGCAAGCTATACATATGTACATGGAGGCGTGCACAGGCCTTTGGAATCCCACAGTTCCATGCTTTCTCTGCCATCCTCAGACACACATTACTATCACATCTCAACCTGGTGGTAGTAGTTCAGTAGGAGAGGAAGTCCTCCCTCCCCCCCCTGTGAAAGGAGAGCAGTCCAGAAGACGTTCAATCCTTTCCCTCCTCAGCAAAACCCCAGCACCCCAGGCTTGTTCCTGAACCACGGTTGCTGGTGTGGTAAGGTGGTAAGAAGTAAGATGTCCAGTGACTCAGACCTGTACACCACTTGGCCTGCTATTAATGTTATTTCTTTGCTGAGCTGTAATTTCATTACATCAGGAATTATGATCACATAAGCAATTGCAATGGACTACATCGGTTTGGCAGTGAATGTACTGTAATTAATTATGTTTTACTGTTTTTTTTTACATGTTCTCTCTGTTCTCTACCACTAAAGTTTGTAAGTCTGTGTGTTAATATGAGCTGTATTAATGGTTATCTCACAGTGGGAGGTCATGGAGGTCAGGGGGGACTGGTATGCTCATGTGTTTAAAAAAAATTCTTACTTGATAGAACTATCATCCTGGAATTTAAGCAACCCTAGTTACACTATATAATTTATATATGCATCAATATTAACTACCAAATGAGATATTTGCAGAATAGCGCAACAAGGAACTATATCGCACATTTCATTTTGTGCCAGGCATGTACACAAGCCCCATGACAGAATGTTCTATAATTCTTCCAAAAATATTTTCTAAATCCACTTCAATGAACTTCACTAAGGGGCAAGGTGACTGCACTGTCTATCATAAATTAGTAAGAGTGCAAAGGTTCTCCTGTAAGAACTGTACTAACAGGGTCCACAGAACCGAATAAAAAAGGGGGAAGGAGATATTGCAACAGGGACATGGATTCAAAAATTATTAACATATTGGGTACTGCAGTTTTGTAAAAAGTTTAAAAAAGAAGGTACTAACAAGTGTGGACAGTTTTTGTTAGTGCAGTTCTTGAAGGAAAACTTTTGTGCTCTTTATTCGTTAATGGTTGCCAGTGCTTTCTCTTTGCCCCCCAGTGTTCCCTAAAATGGATTTATAAAACTGTTTTTAAACAATTATAGAACATTTTGTTATTGGGTGAGTGTAAATGCATTGCACAGAATGGAACTGTGTTATATATTGCAGTTGTTTCTTGCACTACTTTTGTGAATATCTCATTTTGTGGTTAATAGAAGTACAGATAAAAACTGTGCAGTATAATTGTAGTTACTAAAATTGCAGGATAGTAATTCTATCAAGTGAAACTTTTTTTTCTAAAACACATGAGCATATCTGTCTCCCTCTGACCTTCAAGACCTTCCAGTGCGAGGAGACTGTGAGGGTGTGAATTATGCAACTCAAATTAACACACTGCATTACAAGCTGTAGAGGCAGAGATCAGAGAGAGTAATATGTGTAGAAAGAAAAAGTAAAACAGAATTAGTTATATTCACTGCCCATCTTATCTAGTCCTATGCAATTGCTTATGTACGCTTGATTGTTGATGTAATTATATTACAGTTCGGTAAAGAAATACGATTAGTGACATGAGTGCGGAATCCAATAGCTGAATAAATATATAGACTGGGGTTATTGTGCAAGGGCAAACATATATAGAAAAGGGAAAAAGAGGTTGGAATTTGCACATCAATCACATGACAAAAATCTAAATTCTTTATAATACCACTAGCCCTCACGAAACACTGCAAATAAAGATATTGAGGACTATGTTCATCATAAAAACCATACTGTCAGATATCTTCATAGCCTACGGCCATACCACCCTGAATGTATCTGATCTCATCTGGTCTCAATATCTACATAATGTGGCAATGAAATAATGTGCAATTTCCCTCTGTAGTCTAATGGTTCATTGTAATCTTTTGTCCTGCTGGTGTAAATGTGGAAACTGTGGCCCAATGAAAACAGAATGGGAGAATAGATGCTGTCACTTCTACACTGCGGTGACCATTCAGTTTGTAGATTTTTCACACCTGGAGCACATAACTGATCACCATGGATTTCAGTCTAACAGTCTGGATAAATACATCCTGAGATCATCGCTGCATGTGTGCATGCACTATAAAGGTCCAGTAGAAGATAAGACTCCCCAGGAAGAGTAAGTTCAGAATAAAACGGTGCAATGCATGTCACTGTTTTACACTACTGGTCACTTTCCATTACAGGCAATTTATGTGCATAAGGTGCCAAAATTCAAAAATGCATCATGGGGTGTCTACAGATTTCCGCTCTGCATTGTGATGGCATGGGTGCCCTAAAATGCAATACACTGTTTAATAGTGCAATGGTGCTACTCAACTGAATCTAGGGACATGTTTGAACAGCGCTAAGCCATATTGTGCAGATCATGCATGGCTCCCAAACTACACCACCACAATGTCTTGCACCAAAGCTCAATTTTCAGTATGCAAATGGACCCATGCATAAGAGCCCATTGGGCAACCAAGTGACTATTGCCATTTGTATGTCCAGTATATGCTCATTTGCATGTGTGGCCGAGCAATTGAGCACAGTACTGTAGACCAAATTGCCCATTCAAGGACCCTGGAATTAGTGGTCCCAGTACACCCTATCTCTCACCAGATGAATACACACAATGGCCCTGGTGTCTAGTGCTCCCTTCTACCACCAGCATCCATGCCCCATGTACACAGCTAAGTTCCTTGGCATCCACTTGTATCTCCCAACTGTAGATCCCATGTGTGATGTTTGAAACCCATTTATCTGCTGCTGAGCAGTCCATCCACCCCAATACCATAACCAATGTGTGAATTATATTTTTATTGCATCCAGCAGTGCCTTCCCCTGCTTGATCCCATGCCCATTACTGAAACTGCCTGTCCCTGTTGTCCACTCATCCATCCTCCTGAGTATCCCTGTTCTCAATAAGCCACCATGATGGTACACTTGCCATTACTGTGTTCCCCCACCAACGGTTGACAAAGCATGCCTACTGAAGTGAAATTCCTCACAACCAGTATGCAACTGGTACCAGTAGCATTGCAACAATCTCCACTCCCATTACGCACAAGAGTTCCCTTACCCATTTTATCAGATCCTACCAGTTTCCTGGTAACAGGTGCAGTGATACACAGTGGAGTATTCAGATACCACTCAACAGAAATCCTGCCCCATGTACTGCAGGTTGCAGCATAGGTCCCTGGTATCTATTGGCAGCCACATACCCCACCTCTGAGGCATCAAACATCTGACGCATCTGGCCTCACCCATGCCTGTCTACCCCAGCATTGCAGCTGAAGTCATTGGATGTGTAGCAACACAGCACTCATCACACCAGGCATTGGCTGCCCGACGCATGGCATAATGTGACAGAGTGTGCTGCTTATTTATGTGTCACAATGTCCCTGTCATAGTGCCCTATGAATAAGCATTGTGCTTACTGCTTCTGCAAGATGGTGGTGTGAGGATGTTTGTGTCACTCACCCTCCACTGACCATGAAACCAGTGTTTGTGGGAGGGGGATGGGTGGTGGTGGAGGTGTTGAATGTTTGGTGATGGGGGAGACAAGCAGATGCCAAAGACCTGGACCTAGAACAGCAGTACAAGGGGGAGGTTGTCTTCTGACTGGTAACTACTCCATTGTGTGGCACTGCACCATTCATCAGTCCAGACTTATTCTGTATATCTGCTGCAAAGGATGGAGCTCAGACAAATAGCATCTTAGTCATCTATGACACAGTGATGACTTTGAAAGCTGTTGTTTTCCTCATTCAGTACTGGTACTGCATCTGTACTGTCCTTTAGATATCAGAAGAAGAACTAACTTTGTTAATTTTTTTGTGTTCCCTATAGGCTTTTTATGCATATAATTTACAGAAGTTTCACCCACTAGATTAGGCAGAAGTTGGGACAGAGAAACAGAAAAACACTTCCAGCTTGTGTGGTTTGGAAAATCAAGAAGAATTCCCATCTAATCAATAGCCTGGTAACCAAAATGCTGAATAGTTTGTGATGACAGTCAACCTCATGCACAGCATTTTCTATCTGCAAACATGAACTGTTACATTGACCCTGGCCCCCATCCCCTGTTAACCTTTCCTTCATAACTTCCTCACAGCCCATGGGTTCCCTTAATGTGTATCCCATCTTCTTCATGGACGCCTGTTTGTATACATGCCAGGAATGAACTATCACCAGTATAAGTTACCCTATTAAGTAACTTCGATGGTATTCAGGCAATGAGAGAAAGTCAATGTAAGAAATCATTCCATTTGTAGTCAGAATAAAGAAATGTGCGAATTATTGTTCCCCTGTTTTTGAGCATCGAATGATGTCATGAATATGCCAAGTTATCTGTTGCTGTTGTATTAGTGGGAATGTGTGCTTAGTGCATTTTTAAAAACAACCCACTTTTATTAACACATCGGTAAAGAAAAATAAAATTCATTGTTTTTAACATGCTCTCTTGTCATGCTTTCCTTACTTACATTATCAAGGAACAGTACCATATGATTGCTAACAGAAGGGAAGGGAAGGAAGGGAAGGGAAGGAAGGAAGGGAAGAAGAATGGGGAATTGTTTAACCAGGAGAGGCACACTATGCTGAAGCTTGTTTCCAGGTGTGACCTGGGAGCACAAAGAAGTTAAATGACTTGCTCATGGTCCTACAGCATGCAAGGTGGGGCTATGGGATTCAAACCTTGGTCCCCAGGTTTGCAGCAATGAACCCTTAAACCACTGCACTATACTACCTCCCAGACACATGTGTTGACTATTACTTGTGATGAATGACAAATGATATACGTCGTGTCTACTGACAGAAATGGATTAACAGACATAACCATAGTACGCTACCATTATCTTTCAATTGCCTGGCCTTTTCATACTGGTATGGTAGTGTCACCCTGGTACCTCCCCTACTGGTTGCTCAGTTTGGCCCCTCATCCAAATTTCCATGCATGACCTCTGCACCATAATCCATCCATTGCATCACCCTTTAATTTATTGATGGTTGCTATGTTCAGATATGTACAGCATTATTCATCCTGATTCCACACCCATATACAATTACTCACTGTAATCCAGATGCATTGTTGGGGCAATGAATTTATACACTGGATGTGTTCATCAGAGGTTCACATCAGTCCTCATCTGCCAAGTGCAATGCCAAACCACGGCTCTGATATTCAGTTCTGAGTAGGAGGAAGTGTGCCATATGCTGTGGCCATGAATATTGCATTGCTGAATGGTGCTGTGATGTTGGAGTGTGGCAGATAACAGTGTGGTCAATTTTGTCCTCAGGCCAAGATCACATCAACAGACCCAGTATTAGGGTCAGCCATGGTATGCTAGCTGTATTCTTGTCACGTAACTCCTGGGTGTCTGCCTGCCATGCATGAAGTCCCATATCAAGTTCGGGATGAGATTCACATGCCAAACTGTGCTTCACCTGGTGCAGCGCCATGTACCAGCCATGCACACCTTACTGTATGCTGGCATATTGCTGCTTGCAAAATTGCAAACATCTGGTGCATAGAGTTTTGTCTGTGTATGGCTTTTCTCAAATCGCTTACCAGTATGGTACAGTACCAAGACTTTAGAAATGTCATGCTTCTTTTGTACCAAGCATTTGAAAGATCACAACAGTTACTGTGTGTCAGGTTTAAAGTTTACTGTTTTTACTGATGAAACTTTTGTTTCCTTACACATTATAAAAAAGAATAACAGCAGTTAACATCAACCGTCACTAATAAACTGTACTGTGGTATATTGACAAGTACACATTGTGTGACCCATGGTCCCATTGGTTCAACGTAGCTCTATCACAGCATCTTCGCTAAGACAATTATGTTTATATTTAAATGAGTGTAATCACATTCTTATGAAAATGAACTTTTTGCTATTGCCTTACTGCAATGTCTATATCACATAGTTCGGTTTCCAGCTTTATGAAAAAGCTTTTTTTTTTTGCCACAACACAGATCAACAGTGAAACAGTATATCAGAGGCCAATGGTAAATATTGGTTCAGTACTGATGCTTTTTCCAGGTCTTCTTCCACTCACTCCCCTTCTTCCCCATTAAGCCTTACCATCCCACCACTAGTTTTCCTCTTTTCACTAATGTACCTATAAAAAAATCTTGTCTCCTTTTTTACCTCTTGTGCTATTTTTTTCCTCCATTTGCACCTTTGCACTCCTGACTGATTTCCATGCCTCCCTCTGTTTATCCAGGTACACTACCCTGTCCTCCTCATTTTGTGTTTCATTGTACTTCCTAAAAGCCCTTTTTGCCCTTACCTTCATGGCCACTTCCTTTGAGAACCATAGTGTTTTTTCTTTCTCTTGCCCATGTTTACTTGCCTAATGCAAAGGTCTGTCATCTCCACTATGGCTCCTTTCAGATGGGCTCTCTGCTCCTCAGCACCCCCCCCACCATCCCTCCTAGTTAGTGCATTCTTTAGACATATCCCCATCATAGTAAAGTCTGCCCTTCTGAAATTCAGGACCCTCACCTTTGTGTGGCTTGACTCTTCTACTGTACTCATACTGAACCACACTGTGTTATGATCAATGGACTCCAGGTGTCTGCCCACCCACACTTCCGCAATTCTGTCCCCATTGGTGAGTACCAGGTCTAAAACTGCACCTTCCTGGATGGGCACTAGCACTAGCACTAGTTGCATGAGGCGTGCCCCTAGCATGGCATACAGGATGTCCCTGCTCCTGGCTGAGGCAACTGCTGGGATTTTCCAATGCACTTCTGGCGGACTGAAATCACCTACCAATAGCATCTCCCCCTTAGCTGCCATTGTGTGGATGGATTCCACAGAACCCTGTCCACTTTCTCCCCCTGTGCTGGAGGTCTGTATATCCCCCCAATGCAAAAAGCTGTGCCACTGCTGTCTCAAGGGTGACCCACAGTACCTCTGCCCCCACCACATTCCCTGTTGCTTTAATAGCCTCCCTGATGAAAAGAGTCACTCCCTCCCAATTTACTGTCCCTGCCTCTCCCAGAGTATAACCTGTTATTACTACATCCCAGTCATGGTTTCCAGCATACCACACCTCAGTAATAGCTACAATGTCCAGGTCAGCATCTGTCATCAAGGCCTCCAGGACTGAAATTTTATTTCCCAAACTGTGAGCATTGGTATGCATGGCCTTCACTGTTTTGCCATTTCTCCTATTATCATCCTCTCTTTTCCCATTTTGCTCCTTCATTTGTCCTTCCTGTATTTAACCCCCTTCCTGCTGTCCTCCGCTGTTCCTCCCTTTATGAGCTTAGTTACCTCTGGCTATATCAGCACTTTATGGTGCTCCATGATGACTGCACTATCCTGTGGTGGTGGGCAGTTTGATTCTCCCAAATTCCTACCACCACCACCCCCATGTGTCACTTACTGTACATTTCATTGACTGTAAATCTGTATGTGCCAACCATGGTGCACTGCCACATTTGGTATTACATTATCAGTATCAGTGATGATGTTCTATTGGTCATCACCATCTGTCAGAAGTACCACTACTGATGGATTTGTACTTTCATGTCACATGTGTATGAGTACACCAATGGTGCACTGACAGTGCATAGTGCATAGTGATAGTAAGTAACTGTTCACACTGTATGCAGGATAATAAATAATGCACAAGAAAGAACATGGTCCACAAGAGCCAACATTGTGCATTTATGGGTGACTGTCACAAAGTGGTATTTACAACAAGTGGTGGTGATCTTGCCAAATTGATGTTTGCATCCCCTCTAGTAGAATATGCATATGTGTCACCCAGAAATGAGAAAAACACAGTTGGTAGCAGTACTCATCATAAAAAAACAATCAATTTCTTAATTATCATTTAGTACAGCATAATACATATAATAAGATCTAGATATACTCAGTAGGAAAGCTAATTAATATGCCATAATGTACTGCACAGCAAAGGATGGAAAACTCTTACAAGTCAGCGTTTTTGGTTGTGCACTTAGGACCAAGGTCTCTCAAAAAGAAAGAAAGTAGCTAACAACAACGATGCAAGGAAAAAAGGTCTGTGGCATACTGTCACACCATCTCTCTTCCCACTGAGTGATGACTAAGAGAGGAAAGCATTGTGTTGATATGAACACTAAAAGCAATGAAATAGGCCACACAGTGACACTTGAGGATAGCCATAAATACCATATAGAACTGTGGGATACTAATTGGGGACCACTCCATTACATACACAGGGAATCACAATTATGTAGGATCGCTATGGTGAAACAGTTACATTGGTTGACAACCTACTTCTGTTTACATGTATTTCAGGTTTTCATACTTACTGATCTGTATAGCAAAATGAATATATGTTGCCATGTCCATGAGGCTACACTTTACTATTTAATTTGTACTAGTAAAGGCTATCACTGCAGACATGCAATCCACAATGTTAATGGGTGAAATGGGAAGGCAGGAAGGAAAGGGAAGGGACCATTACAGCAGACTTGAATGAAAGGTGACAAACCATTGCTAAACAAATGGCCCAGGCAAATGGATTCATCTCACAGTAAAATAAATGGAATGCATTAGATTTCAAAGAACTTTGACTTAGCAGTAACATATGTCTTGGGTTTCAGTCTAAGTGTTATAATCTTCACAACATTAAAGGAGAAGTCCACCCAGAAAGTGCAAAAACATGTTATGTAGAGTGTTTTGATATGTATGTTAAGTCCTAGTGTGTCCTTCCCTTTGTCTGCTATTAGGAGTTTTTCCTAAATTAGTCTGCTAGCTGTATGGTAGTTTTACGACCCCTGGGGATCTCCATCACAAATAGGTTTATTGGCTTTCTTTCTCCTATGATGTACCCTGGTTCATGTGACAGTGATTTACTATGCCCCAAGATTTAGCAGGGTCTGTCACAGCTCAGCCACAAAGATAATACTTCTTTCAGATAAGAAGTCACATTGCTACATTTTGGGTGAGTGTAATCATTATTATTTTTTGATATTAGTACCTTGTCCAGCTATGTTACAACCCATAAGGTGATGTTCAATTTTTGCTACTTAGTACTGGTGCAAAAACGAAAGTGACTGAGAGGAATAGAGTAAACAGTGACATGATTCACACACACTCACTCACACACACACACACACACACACACACACACACACACACAGCAAAGCATAGCAGGATAAGGTACTGATATCAAAAAATAATAATGATTACACTCACCCAAAATCTAGCAGTTTGTCTTCTCTGGAAGAAATATTTTCTCTGTGGCTGAGCTGTGACAGACCTTGTAACAAGACACTGGCTTACTGCAGGGGCAATCAGACATCACACCAAAGGGCACTCTGGGAAGACTAGAGGCCATAAAAGAAACCAGAATGGCAACCTCCAAGGGCAATAAAACAGTTAGGGAAAGTTAGAAAAAACATCTCTCATAGCCAAAGGAAAAGAAAATGCTGGTAACTGGTTAGAACACAGAAAAAAAGACTACAACATATCTTGTTCTGATTTTAACATGGAGTTTTCCTTTAACTGCTACCATACACATAACACTACTGCTCAAACAGACTGGAACTTGTTTCCTAGTCTGGAATTACATCAGCACTCCCACATTCTGGCTTAGAGGCACAGGAACAGCATGACTGCTTGGGGCTATTAAAGAGCAGGCAAATCAAGATTAATAACAAAGAAACTACTGACTTGTTTTAGTTAAGATTTTCAGAAATATCTCACAACAACACAAGGAATGGTACTAGAGTGTTTATTACAGAAAATAATAAGAGCAGCAAATATGTTGCACATGATCTTTAAACACAGTGGTGTGTGCGTGTGTGTGTGTGTGTGTGTGTGTGTGTGTGTATGTGTGTAAACATTAATGCCTACAGACAGAACTGGGATGTTATGTAAAGCAATTTTGGATAAATGACTGATCTGTGACTCTGGCATAGTAGGAGAGGTGCTGCAACTGCAAAGGAACCACATTTTATTTTTTCTTGTTTTTTGGGAAGGGACTTTGCTGTCTGGTGTAGTTATCTACTGTAGTAGACTGTGCTGCAACTCCAACATGTTCTTTGGTGGGAAAGAATGCTTTCAAGAAATGCTGAGTCCCTTTTTGAAGCAAAATGTCTGCAGGGCTCTGCCCACTGCAGCCATAATAATACAACAAAAATGTGACCATTTAGGCTATAAAAAAATATTTAGGAAAGTAAGCACATGTGGTGCCCAAATATATCAGGAGGCATATGGTCCATAAAGAAATTGGTATATAAGAAGACCTGAAATTTAAGAGGCCATAAATAATCAATCTGTTATAAGGTCCTTACAGCATTGACATTAAAGAAAGTAACCGAAGTAGGCCAACATATAGCATGGGGTAGAACAAAATATCTACGTTAAAAATCAAGAATATCAGGCTGGGCAGAAAGAGAATATCCCATTGCCCACACCTCAAACTGCCATAGAACATTTATGGATATTTGCCTGCAGAACATTACCCCCACTACCAGTCACTAAATATTTGAGGCTTGATTCTCAAAAGTCAGCACAAACTGTGCCAAAGGTAGCTTGCACTGATTGTTGGTGTGCCAGGGACCCTGAGCCCTATTCTTGATTGGGTAGGGTCCCAGCAATAAAGTTCATGACTTGAAGCAACCATAGCAATGCACAAAACAGAGGATGCACTTGGACAGGTTGCCCCAACTTGTGGGCATCCATGTGGCAATGTCCCCTAGCATTCCCTGATAGTCTAGCCTCCCACCCCAAGTCCCAGTTCCCTGTAATGTTTTAATTTAACTCTGGTAGTCTAGTTCCTCCCAAGTCCCAGTCCCCTGTAATGCTTTAATCTATTATCCCTTGTAGTCTAGCAGCCCCCCAAGCCATGATCTCTCATCATGACATTTACTAATATTTATAATAAAATATTTATATTCCATGTAAGTCCAGCATGCCCCGCAAGACCTGATCTCTCATTATGATATTTAGTAATTTCATTGATATTACAGAGCATATTTAAGACCATAGTCCATTAGCTCGCCTTATCTTTGTTTTTAAAAATCTACTGATATCTTTTAATTCCATAATCAATCAAATAATGATCCAACATCAATTTAAATTCTGATATGGTTTTACTTTCAACCACCTCACCCGGCAGGGAATTCCAGATTTGAGTTATTCTGTTATTAATCCAGTACCTCCTCTTGTTGGTGTTTGTTCTTTCTTTAATTAATTGATGGTTATGAGCCCTTGTATTATGACTATGATCCCTCTTCATCAGTCCCATGCTATCCCAAAGAAAAGAGTCTGTATGGGCCTTATATATCAGACATAAAATTTTACATCCTATTAAAAGATTTGATCCTGACTCAAATGAAAGTATATTAATAACTTATACAGAAATCAAAGAACGACTAGTCCAATTAGATCTTACTAAATCTTCAGGTCCTGATGGACTCCATCCAAGAGTACTTAGGGAGCTAGCTGAGACAATAGCCCCCCCATTAACATACATTTTCCAACAGTCTCTGAATACAGGTGAGATACTTGAATGCTGGAGATCAGCAATTGTGGTCCCAATATATAAGAAGGGAAATAAGATGGATCCTGAAAATTATAGACCTATTAGCCTTACTGCCATACCCTCAAAGATTTTAGAAGGGGTGTTAAAGGATAGAATACATGAATATTTAGAAACAAATCATCTTACAGATGAATTTCAGCATGGCTTTGCAAAGGGTAGGTCATGCCAGACGAGTATGTTGGCCTTCTATAACCTTGTTATAGATAGACTGGATAAGGGTATCCCTGTCGATGTGCTGTTTCTTGATTTTTCAAAGGCGTTTGACAGGCTTCCTCACTACGAATTAATACAACAAATGAGAAATCTGAGTATAAATCCTTACATAACAAATTGGGTTCAAAACTGGTTACATGATCGAAATCAGTGTGTGATTATTAGAGGGGAACAGTCCGGCAATTTGGGAGTGACTAGTGGGGTGCCTCAGGGATCGGTCTTGGGCCCCTGTCTCTTCTATCTTTATGTATCATCACTTCAATTAAAACAAAAATCTGTATGGATGCAAAAGTTTGCCGATGATTGTAGGATTGGAGCAGAAGTGAATATTAGATTAAACACTTCAAATTTACAAGACACAATAGATAACATTGACACATGGACTAATAAATACAAACTGACATTAAATCTAGATAAATGTTTCATTATGCATTTGGGCAATAGAAATCCTAAATTACCCTACAAATTAGGAAATATACCACTAAAAATAACAAATGAGGAAAGAGATTTGGGCATAACAGTATCTAGTAATATGACATTTTCATCACACTGTCAGAATATAGCCCAAAAAGGAAATAAAATCTTAAATTGCATACTGAGGCATATATCATCCAGAAGTAGGATGGTTGTTATGCCTCTGTATGTGTCCCTAGTGAGGCCCATTATGAGCATATGCACAGGTGTGGTCTCCTTTTAAAAAACAGGATTCAATTCTATTAGAGCGGGTCCAGAAAAGAGCAACAAGAGTTATCTGTGACATGGTAGGAAAAAATTATGTAACTAGATTGACGGAGTTGAATATGTACTTCTTGGAGGAGCGTAGAAAGCGTGGTGATATGTGCTTGGTTTATAAGGCTTGGCAAAGTGATGATCTTTGGGACATCACTGGGTTAAAATTAAACAGTAGTATGTACAATACTAGGTCCCATCTAATGCAGTTAACAGCATCTAAAAGTAATAAAGTACGAAGTACATGGTGGTTTAATCAAAGGGTGGTGCATGATTGGAATACATTGCCATTGGAGGTTGTGGCTAGTCAGTCTATTACTGAGTTTAAATCTAAATGGGACAGGTATATGAACCAGATTAGAAACTAGGAGATAGTGGCGAGCATATAGGACGCAAGTCCATTCAGCTCAGAATCATTCCTATGATTCCTATGATTCCTATGACACATATCCCCTCTCATCCTATGATACTCCAGGGAATACAGTCCCAATGAATTCAACCTTTGATCATAGCTCTGTCCCTCCAAGCCTCTGATCATCTTTGTTGTCCATCTCTGAACCCTCTCCAAGGCTCCTACATCCTGTCTTTTATAGGGTGCCCAGAACTGGGTACAATACTCCAAATGGGGCCTCACAAGTGCAGTATATAAGGGGACTATGACTTCCTTTCTTACTATTAATATGCTTTTTATACAGTGTACAATGCCACTTGATTTTTTGACAATTTTATTACAGTGTGCACTAAAGTCCAGATTGTTGCTGATATTAATACCCAAATCTCTATCATCCTGTATTACTTTTAATATTGTGCCATCCAAGTTATATTTAAGGAGTTTGTTGGTTTTACCAAAATGCATAACAGAACATTTTTCTATGTTAAATACAGATTGGTTTTGAATTGCCCATAATTCCAAGTTATTAAGGGCTATCTGCAAGTTGTTATGTTCTGTCATATTATTCACTGGACCCCCTAGCCTAGTATAGTCAGCAAATTTGGCTAACCATCCCTCCTTATCAGCCTGCATTGTGGATATATAATGGTTAAAAAGACATGGTCCCAAGACTGATCCCTGGGGTACACCACTGGTCACACTGGTTTTACCAGAGAATTCTCCCCTCATGCATACCCTCTGGCTTCTATTTACCAACCATGTCTTAATCCACATTGCAATCCAGTTTCAAAGTTCCGCCTGTAGGATAGCTCTAGCCAGTTCCACGTGTGGGACTTTATCAATGGCCTTAGTGAAGTTGAGGTAAATAACATCAACTGGGATACCCCTATTGAGGGACTTGCTGACCCTATTGTAGAATTCCAATAAGTTTGTCTGGCATGATCTACCTTTCCTAAACCGTGCTGGGATCTATCTTCTTTATTGGATTTTCAAGGAAGTCAGTAATAAAATCCTTGATTATTCTTTCCAAAATTTTACCCAACGCCAAGGTCAGGCTAATAGGCCTATAATTGGAAACTAGTTGGCTTGATCCTTTCTTATGTATTGGGATTACTACAGCTTGCTGCCACACATCTGGTACTTCCCCAGTATCTATAGATCTTTGAAACAAATGTGTCACGGGGTCTACCAGAACTTCTGCCAATTCCTTTAGCATTCTAGGATAGATTCCATCTGGTCCCTGTGCCTTATTGTGTTTGACTTGCTTAAGTCTTGTGAGTACATTGGCTCTGTCTATCTTATAGCTAGATCTACACTGCAATCTTGATTAGATATTGAACCAGCATTAAAAACTGTAGAAAAGTAATTATTGAATTCCTTGGCTAGTGCCACATTATCGGTTAAATTAACCACGTTGCTGGTTTTGAGGGGGCCAATAGATGTATTTTTCACTTTTTTACAATTTATATTGGTATAAAAAGAATTGTAGTTATCTTGAACTCTTGCTGCCAGGGTATACTCATAATTTCTTTTAGCTATAAAGCTGCCCTTTTTTGCTAATTTTTGACTTTTTTTGAATGACGCCCAGCTTTCCTCATTATTAACCATTTTAGCATAGTGATAACATCTATGTCTCTCCTTAATTTGCACTTTAACTGAAGGGGTTAACCATGGTGGGGGAACATTCTTTTATACCCCCATTGTATTTATTAGTAATGGGCACATACCTTTCAACTAGATTAGTTAGTTTATTAGTTAGTTTACCCCATATTTCAGCAACTGAGTATGAACCAAAATCAGTTTTCCAATCCCAGCATTCAAGTGTGTGCCTCATAGATTCAAAAGCAGCCCTGTTATACCTCTGGAGAACTGTGGTACCTGTACATTTCCCACTTATTTGTTCATACTGAAAATTAATAATTGAGTGATCACTCAAACCTAGTGGGGGGTTTATTTTACAATCCGTGATGTTTCCTCCCAAGTCACTTAGCACCAGATCTAAAATATTATGCCCCCTAGTGTTGGAAACAACAAATTGGTCCATATTTACCAAATTAAAAGTTTCCAGATATCTCAATTCTATACCTGAATTTGCTTTTAATGTTTCTCAGTTAATTCCTGGGAGGTTAAAGTCACCCACCAAAATAACATTCCCTGAATGGCAAATCTGTTTAATGAATGCTAACATATCCTAGTCTACTATCAGTTTGGTAGATGGTGGTCTATACATTACCCCAAAGTTTATTATAGCTGATTTAGGGAGACTAATCTTCACCCAAAGGGCTGCTAAATCAGGCCAGCTAATTATATCTACTTGTTCTGCATTTATTGTGTCTTTAATAATAATATTAATAAAATATTTATATTCCCTGATAGTCTAGCACCCCAAGCCCTGATGTCCCATTATGATATTTAGTAATATTTATAATAAAATACTCCATTTATATTCCCTGGTAGTCTAGCTGCCCTCCAGGCCCCAATATCCTGTTATTATATTTTGTAATATTTATAATATAATAGTTATATGCCCTGGTGGTCTAACAAATTGCCCTAGCCTTGATCAACCTTTAAAAGATATTCTGAAATTCCTGGTTGTCTAGTGAACCCCCCCACCCCACAATGTCCTATAATCCCACTCCCCGACAACCGAGCCGACAACTGGCATAGCCCACCATTCACCACCACATCCAGTCTCTAAGAGCACTGAATGAGTGCATACTGTATAGTGTACCCACTCAGTGATTAATAGTTGCTATCAGCCACTGAGCACATTCTCTATACAGCACATGTTCATTCAGAGCTCAGTTGGTCGACTGACCATGGGGATGAGCAATAGGCTGTGCTAGTTGCTGACTCAGTTATGGGAAGGGGGGAGTGGGGTGGTAGGGCACTGCTGGATGGGAGTCCACTAGACCACCAAGAATTTGGGTATATCTTTTAACAGGGGATTTGGGCTGGGGTGGTCCAGTAGACCATCAGGGTATATAACTATTACATTAGAAATATTACTAAATATCAAAATGGGAGATCAAGGCTTGTGGGGGGCTGCTAGACTATCAGAAAATATAAATATTTTATTATAAATATTACTAAATATCATTACAGGAGATTGGAGCTTGGGGGATGGGGCTGCTAGATTACCAGGGATAATAAATATTTTATTATAAATGTTACTAAATATCATAACGGGAGATCGGGGCTTGACAAGGCAGGCACATTGGCATACCCTCCCATAGGATTTCTAATTACTGTTAGACCTTTGCAGAGATGGTTTTGAGAATACCAGCTGAGGAGATATGGCAGCCTACATCTGCTGCACAACATGTAGCACCATGCCACAGCCAATTTTGTAGCTCAAGGCTGGCACAAGACCCCTTTGGTGCATGTAACCTGTGTTTGATGGAGGCTGCTTTTGAGAATAGCTTACGGTGCATTTTTTGACATAAGATGCCATTTGTGTCATTTATGTTTGACACAGGCACCTTGGGTCAATCTAAGGGCTTTGAGAATCAGGCTCTTGGAGTTTCTCTTTCCTCAGGGGACAGAGTCCTGACCATGTTGCATAATGTACTGCCTCCTCTAGTGGAGTTCACATGGTTCATAATGATGGCTGAGTTGTGCTGTAATTTTTCCATTCTATAGATCACTATGTCAAGATCTTGCACATAGTTAGATCATGAGAACATAACATTGCAGTGAGCCAATTTTTCACTGCTAGGGGACAAATGTTCAGTAATTTCCTGATGGTTGGTGAGCACAAAGGGCCATCATATTGGGAGAATAAGAAAGATTTCATCATCAGCTGGAATGGAGTTTCAAAAATATCTGATAACGCTCCCCCAAAGTGATAAAAAATGATATCAGGAGTGGGCAGTCCGACAAAATATGCCCATGTGTGGCTGGGAGTAACTGCAACATCTCCAACATGCTGCACCTCTTCCTGGTGTGTATTTGCATTGGATGGCTGGTACTCTAAGATAGAATTTAAACATTTAACATGTCTTTCCCAGTCCTGGGCATCAATGGGATATGACCGAATTGGGCCTCACTGGTGAACCAGTTGAGGAGGCCGAATCATTTGAGTGCACTGTGGTAACTGGTGTGGGGTGCAGGATAGCTCTCATTTACCATCCACCAGGGGATGAAAAACTGTTCCTGCAGGAAGTAGCAGACTTCACCACTGATACTGCATTGGAGTCACCCAGACTGATGGTTCTGGGCAACTTCAATGCCTGGGTCTACGACGAATCCTCGCTTTTTGGACAACATTTCCTCCAATTGATGATATCACTGGGATTCACACAGGTTGTTTCCTCACCTACCCATAATGGTGGTCACTCTTTTGATCTGGACTTCCTCCTGGGGATCAAGACCTCTGATTTGGGGGTGGAACCTGTCGGTTGGTCTTATCACTACACCATGAGGTTCAATTTTTCTGCCCCCCTGGGTAGATCTTCCCCTGTAGAGATGATCAGTTTCCGACCTTTGCAGGATGTGTTCCATGAAAACTTGGTGGCAGTGATTGACCACTCGGTGTTCAGTGAGACCAACACAGGTCCAGGGCTGTTAGTCATTGCCTATAATAAGGCTATTTCTTCAGTTCTCAACCTGATTGCTCCTGTCTGTGTTCACCCCCTTCCACTTCACCCTCAGGCCCCATGGTTTGATGGATCTCAGAGGGAGTTGCAGAGGTTGGGACATAGGTTAGAAAGGTGCTGGCAGAAATCTGCCTCGGATGCCGACCATCTCATTTTGTTAGAGCATTATCAACTGTATCAATCAGTGATTTCCTGTAAGAAAGCAGAATTCCTGTCAAGGGAAATCGCTGCTGCTAGGAATCAACCAGCTCAACTCTTTTGAACTGTGGACAGGTTGTGCAACCCAGCCTGTCTGCAGCTCCATCGAGTTTTTTCACAAATGGAGTGTAATGAGATTGTTCGATTCTTTGCAAATAAGGTGACTGACATCAGGCAGGTGATCCATCAGTTTTGTTCTATGGGGGATGCTGTTGGCCGGTGCTCAGTCACTATGTCCGGTGTTTCCTGGAGTACCTTTGACCTGCCGGAGTTACGTCGACATTATGAGAACTGTCCAGGATCACCATGTGCATAGTTTAGACCACCAATTTCTACCTCCCTGATTTTGGGTTGTAGTGATATCATTGGCCCGGTCTTAGCTCAGATTGTCTGGTGCTCCTTGGAATTGGGTGAGTTTCCAAGCTCCCTAAAGGAGGTGGGGGTGACACCTCTTCTGAAGAAAGCTTCTTTGGACCCAGAAACTCTAGTAAACTACAGACCTATCTCAAACCTTCCTTTTGTGGGAAAGGTTATTGAGAAAGTTGTGGCAATTCAACTGGAGAACCATTTAACCATCCATAATTTATACAAACCTCTCCAATCGGGTTTTCATAAGAGGCATAGTTCTGTGACTGCTCTGGTTTGGGTGCTCAATGATCTCCTGATGGCAAGAAATTGGAGAAACCATTCCATCTTGGTACTCTTTGATCTCTCTTCAGCTTTTGACGCTGTGGACCATGGGGTCCTGCTCAAGCACCTGAGGTCCATCTGTGGGCTGACTGGTATAGTGCTCAGATGGTTTTCATCTTTTCTCACCGGAAGAACTCAGAGAGTTGTCTCGGGAATATTTTCTTCTGAGCCCTTCTCTCTGCCTTGTGGGGTGCCCCAGGGCTCAGGGCTGTCCCCCATGTTGTTTGCAGTGTATATGCTGCCCCTCAGAGACATTGTAAGATGGTATGGGCTGAGGTTTCACTGCTATGCTGATGATACCCATCTCTACCTGTCTTTTGCCCCTGACCAGGTTAGTGCTCTCTCGGTATTTAACAGCTGCCTCACTGAAATCCAGGATTGGATGAGTTCCAGTGGGTAAAATTTGAAAGCAGGAAAGACTGAGGTTTTGGTGGTGGACCCGGGTCTCAGGACAGAGAGGTTGAGGACTGATCTGCCCTCTGGTTTATTTTTTGGGGGTGCTCAGATCCTCACCTCTGAATGGGTGCATGACCTGGGACAGATAATTGACGATGGGATGACCCTTCATCATCAGGTGTCAGCAGTCATCAAGTTAGCCTTTTACCATCTTAGGAATATTGCCAGGATCAAGCACCTTGTTCCGTCCAGTGATTTGCCCATTTTGGTCCACGCCTTTATGACCTTGTGCCTTGACTACTGTAACTCCCTTTACTTAGGGCTTCCTGGGGTTTATATCCACCACTTTCAGCTAGTGCAGAATGCTGCTGCATGTTTATTGACTGGGGTATCAAGGAGATCTCATATTACCCCAGTGCTGAATGATCTGCACTGGCTGCCGGTTCAGTGGTGGATCACCTTTAAGGTAGGTTTGTTAACCTACAAAGCCCTACACAGACTTGGTCCTGACTACTTGAAAGAGCTTCTGATTCCTTATGCCCCTGTGCAACAGTTCTGCTTGGCTGACGAGGAGTTGCTGGAGATTCTAAGGGTTAGTTTAAATTCATCTGAGGCTCGCACTTTTGAGTTTGTTGCCCCAACCTTCTGGGATTCTCTGCCACATCAGCTACGGGAGTGCAGGACAGTGGGGAGCTTTAAGCAGGCACTGAAGACTTTTTTTATGGAGCAAAGCTTTTCCTGATTTTCTGTGATTTTATCTTTATTTATTGAATTTATCGAATTTTGTATGTATCTGTGAAGTGCCTTGATAATATGAAAGGCGCTCTATCAAATAAAGCTATTATTAATATTGTATATCCACCTCCCAAACTTGTTTAAGAGCATCAACCAAATCTGCTTGTAACTGATGTAAGGCATCATGGCCCGGATATTCAAACTGTGCCAGGCTGTGGCGCAAGCCTGGGCGCAGCTCAACTTGGTTGCGCAGGGGTGTGGCCTGGGCGATATTTAATGGAGCTGTGCTATGGCACAGCAGCTTTGAATATCGCACCCTGGCCACCCCCACTGTGCATGGCACAGTGGCACTGCACCAGCGCAAGTGGCCAGAGTGGAGCATGGAGATGCGCTAGCGCAAGTGCCATTGCACCATGCAGAGCACTTGGGATATTCAAAAGGGGACATGCAAATGGGGACATAATTTTATGCAAGGCACACATGGGGTCATTTGCATGTCATTATGGCCCCATTTGCATCCCATTAGCATGCAGGCATGCCAATCCCTGATGACTTGTGCCTGGCGCCTGCCAGGCAGCAGAGACGCTAGGGACCGACGCCCTGCAGCCCGACAAGGGTATGTGCGGGAAAAATCCTCGTCTATCATCCCTGGTGGTCCAGTGGATCGAAAGGCCCGATTGCGGGCATCTGGTTAAATAAGAACCCCCCCATCCTCCATCTCTGGTGGTCTAGTGGACAGCTATGTTCCCGATAGTGGCCATCAGTATAATACACCCCCCCATCCAATATCCCTGCTGGTCCAGTGGACCGCACTCTGCTCAATTGTGGGCATCTGTAAAACATAAAAAAGTCCTATTACCCTGGTGGTCTAGTGTACCATCCTTCCCACCACCCACTGGGCCCTGCCCAGCTCCACCCGGTCAGCCGGTGGGTGGCAGCACCCAACCCGTCTGCCGCCCCGCCGCCCACCGACTGACGGCATGGTAGGGCTGCACACCCATTGGTTCACAGCGTGAGCCAGTGGGTGTGCAGCCCATACTGTACTACATGTTTATCAGTAAGTTCAAGTGTGGCAGTCAGAGTGGCAGGAGGTCTGCCACTGGGGCTCTGTCAAAGGGAGTCCTGGTATTTCTCATCCTAGCTTGGTAAAATCTTCAGTTTGTCTGCAGGACTCTTTAGTTTCACTCAAGGGGGAGTGAGAGGAAATGCAATTCTTGTGGATCCAAGGGGCAATCCCCTGAAGTTCCTGAAGTTCACATCTGCCTTAAGGAAGAAAAATAAGTAGAATCTGATAGCTACCAGAGAAAGAAAGGTGCCTTTAGTTCTTTCCATGACTGGGAGGAAGGAACAACTGATCTGTGTATACAGAATTTTAGACTGTTCTCTGAGGGAGTTATTTGAGAATTGTGCACCCTAGATAAGGCTAGATCACACCAGTCAGGACCCCTTTCACCACAACTGTGCTAAATTTAAAGTTAAAGTTGGGAGTCTTTAGCAGTTCATTGGGGATTAGAGACTCATTTGGTGTAATCCTGAAGGAATGGCAGAGGCTGTTTGGGGCAAAGGGTGGGAGGAACACCATCTGGAGTTTCAGGCAGTGCTAAGTAGTTTGTGGATGGGCACCACTGTTCCCTGGGCAAACACCATACACCCTGAGGATTTTAAAGTGTGTGGCACATCCCACAGATATACGCTTTGGATATGGAACTGTGTGGAAAATGTTTAAAGTGAATGGCACATCCCTCAGATATATACTTTGGAACAGAGATAGAGATGTTTTTGTGGAAAACAGTACTGCCTAGCAAAGTGTCCTGCAAAAGAGAGTGTGCCTGTATTGCAATGACAAACCTTTGGGGGACCACCTTTGCTTTAAGTAATATCTATAAATAAAGCCATATTGCAAATCCCAGTTACTGCTTTGGACATTCCGTTTTTTGCTTGTAGTGTGAATGTTATTGGGGCCCCTCAGCAGTTAGGTCTAGCATATGCCTAGCATCCTCTCCCCTGGACCTAGCTGTAAATAAAAAATGTTCATTTTAGAATGTATCCCCACCCTACATCCTCTAGATAACACTACAACACTAGGGGTGGTACCAAGAGTGTAGTTCTGTAAAAGAAAATTGTATGCAGCGTAATTGGCAGTAGTTCTTTTAAGGGGGGTACCAGCTAACCAAAGGTGGCATGGAGGTTACATATGAATGCACTATACTTGTGCATGCACACTGTAAGTCAGCACCACCATGTTGCACATAATGGCCGTCACTTCCACAGCTGCAGAAAGGAAAAGTAGTGCACCAGGAAGTGGGTATGATTATGCAGCCGGCAGAATGGAAGGGCTGCAGAAAAAGAAACATTGGAAACTATGCTGGAGCACTGTGGCAGAACATCAGACAGTGGTCCAGTTACATGCTTCTACAGTGCTCTTATACAAATCTGATGATGGCATAACATCCATGGGGCTTGGCCTACACAGCCATAAAAATAAGACTCAGGAGGAGACTATTAACAAACTAGAGATCTGGTCTGGGATTTGCTTGTCATCACAGTTACTTTCTCTTTCTTTTCTAAGCAGTAAATTTCTGGTAAATGTGTCTTAACCATATTGATCTCAGTGCTGTTTGACTACTTCTGGTTTTCCCCTGATTGTATTATGTGGGGTAGTAGCAGTCTTGAAGTGGTAGCTGCCAGTGGTGGCATGGTCTGAAAAAAGTTGTCCCTATGCTTGTCTGCACATTTTAGAAATGACCCCTTTTCTTGTTTTTGCAGTAAAAAAACTGACCTCTTTAATACAAAAACAAGGAGTCAGTTATGGCCTCTACCATCACCCCTTTTCACTTCAAGTTAGGAATGTGATTATGAGTTTGCATCAGATGTACAGTGGCAGCCATAGATGCATAATATTGTTAAACAGTAATCAGCTGTATGCAGAAGGCTTTTTTGAATGTGTTCTTTCTTAATGTTGTCAACACCACTCCACCCATTTTGTACTCTGCCCCTTGATTTATGTGACCAAATGCATTATTTTACATGTTTGTGTTCAGGACAAAAAGGCTTTTCAAATGACAGTAGTCACTAATCTAAATTTGTTATAGTTTATTTTTTTTAATTGCCGTCAGAAATGTGAATTTTGTAAAAACAAAAATGAAAATAAAGGGAATAAGATGACCATATTTGTGCACCTTGAACAGTTTTAAAGATATTTATATTTGTTTGGAAGGTGTGCACATTTGCTCTTAGAGAAAAGCAGCTTGAAGTTCTGTATCCATCATTCTAAAAAGAAAGAATGAAGCATTTTTTTAACTGCCATAGGGATTTGCAGTGTTATGGAAGGATACCTGAAAACTACTAAAAAATGTGTTCCACAGAAACACCTTTTCAAGCTAAAGTGATATGGCTGTAGGCTCTGCCCACAACCATAAAAAGGAGGTGGTGATGCCACTGTACAGGTCATTGGTGAGGCCTCATTTGGAGTAGTGTGTCCAGTTCTGGAGGCCATATCTTCAAAAGGACATGGATAAGGTAGAGGCAGTTCAATGTAGGGCAGCAAAAATGGTGCAGTGCCTTTACCAGAGGTCATACGAGGAGAGATTGGAAGAACTCATTATGTACACCATGGAGCAGATGAGAGAGAAGGGTGACATGATTCAAACCATCAAGTACCTAAAGGGAATAAATATGGTACAGGAGGGCAACATCTTTCAGATGAAACGATGCTCTAGAAAAAGAGGACATGACATGAGACTGGAAAGGGGTAGACTAAGGGGCAACATAAGAAAGTACTTCTTCATGGAAAGGGCAGTGGAGGCATGAAACAGCCTCCCAGCAGAGGTGGTGGGGGCAAAGTCAGTGGGGGAATTCAAAATTGCATGGGCTAGACAGAGGGGAACCCTGACGGTTCAGCAGAGGAGGTAAGGCCAGAGATCAAATAGGATCTGAGGCATTTTTCAGTAGGTAGGGAAAAAAGGATAGACTGGATGGGACTTGTGGTTCTTATCTGCCATTAAATTCTGTGTTTCTATATTTCTATGGTTTAGGAAGATGTCATACAAAACTGTCTGAGCCATGTTAACCTACCCTGGGCCAGTAAGGTGGTCCACCATGAATATATTTACTGATAGCAAGTTTTAAGAGATCCATATAGCCCAGCAGCAGTATATGTGACAGTTCTGAATGGTGACCAATCTGGTGTGAGTGGAGGGGGTAGGCACAGTTGAGATTCATGGGTTGGACAGGTATTCATTCTACCACTCACTATACTACCCTATTACCAGTTACTATTTTTGTTTTGTATTAGGTTCCAGTCTACGATGATCTCTTGTTTGCTCCCTTCCTTGTCATGAAATTCACAAACTGCCATTGCTAAATATATTGCCTTAATGCCTGTACATTCCTTGTCATGAATTCACAACTGTAATTTCCAAATGCTTCGCTTCAATGTTGGGACCATCTGTCATCATGAATTAACAATCTGCACAGCTAAATGTTTTGCTCCAATGTATGTAGTTTTTGTAGTGTAATCTCAATGTAATCTGTTCATATCCTATGTACCCCTTCCCCCCAGGTCACACCGGGAGCCGAGCAACTTGTTGCTCAGTGTGCTTTCCTGGTGAAACATTTCAATAAATAAAAATAATAAGAAAAAAACAATAAAGAACAGTGTCACCTGGTTAAGTTAGGTAGCAGGGTCTTGTTGGGTAGTAGGTTGTGTTCTGCCCTCAAGGAATGATTTTAAAATGTTCCAGGCATCCTGCATAGTTGTGGGAGCTGCTCTCTTCCCACAAGTGTGGTGGTAGTGTAGCTGGCTTGACTTTTAATGGGATAATTTTGGGCAAGCTAGTTGAGCAGGTGGCTCCACTATCTATACCATCCATCCATCCACTGCCTTCTATAATGCAGCCTCTGCAGGAGTCATGTAAAAGTAGTATCAGATTCCCAAAAGACCTACAATATAGCAGGATGGGGGGGTCTGAAAATGCACTTTAGGGGCCTTAAGAGTTTGACAAATTCCTACTTAGGCAAGTCGCTATTAAAAAATCAACGGGCAACATTGTAGTCAACCTGTTTGTGCCTCCTGGCACTTCATAACACTTTTTCCTCATCTTCGTAACTTGCAAATTTCATAATGACCAGTCATGGTTTGGTGGGCTTTGGAGTAAGTGCCCTATGTGCCCTTCCTATGTGGAATTAAAAGGTAACTGGAATTTTGTAACACACCTCTGAGTAGGTCCTCCATGAAGTCAGATGCCTGCCAGTTTCTGACTCCTCAGTCAGTCCATATAATCTCAGATTGTCACAGTGGGAATAGGCTTCAAAATCCTGGTATTTATCCAGTAAAGTTTTGTTTTGATTGAGCAAGAACTCGATTGCAGAGGGAAGCTCCAAGGCCCTGTCCTCGACCAATACCACTCGGTCTTCAGCCTACTGAATCTTTTTTTCCACTGCATTCAATTTATTTGAACTTTGAAACTCCTGTTGCATCTCACTTCTGAAGTTTTCAATTTCAACTACCAAAGTCTCATATCTGGAGCGAGAGAGCTGCTCTGTCTCCACATCGGTATCTGCATCATGTCCACCCCTGCTGGTGGAAGAAGGGCTTTTTCTGGGTAAACTGCTGACCAGACTGTATCCTCAGTTATCTTACTTCTCTGTATTGTCTGCACCCAGGATCTCATCACTCTCTCTCCCCCAATAATTCCTGATGCCTTTATGGCTCTGATAAAAGTCTGCTTCAACAGTTAGAGGGAGTTTATTTTCAGGCAATCAGCAGAGCGTCTGGGCTAACTTGCCATTCAAGCAGTTACATCAGTGGAAGCCCTCGTCACAGTGTTTTAAAGGCATTTTTCAGTTGGTGCATAGTTTTACATGTTAGTGCTATTGCTGGGTCTTTAGGAGGTCTTCAAGAATGATGACATTATAGTCTTTGTCTTTAAGACATAGAGGTTGCAATTCAGACACAGCAACTTTAAAGTGCAATTGATGGTTTATTTAGGTTCTACATCTCATTTTTAGTGTACTGCATGTAGCTTTCAGTGGTGTCTCCTGCTCCTGCTGTACTCCTTGCTTACAAAGCCTCTGGGTCACCATGGGTATTATGGATGCAATCTGTGCCCTGTCAGTTCAAGTAAGATTGATGGGCCCAGGTCCTGTAAACTCCTGATTTGGGGGGGGGGGTGATATCCAAGGATTAGAATGAAATATTATGCCTCCACCCAGAGAATTATTAAAGTTAACCTGATATAAGTATAGTATAACTCCCCTGGGATGCAGTACCTCCCCATCTCCCCACATGGTCAACCTACCCGTGAACCAGTTTGGTGCAGTCACAGCCTCCATAAAGTATATAATTCACTGTATACCATAAACCAAATAATAATATACACAGTCTGTTATCACAAACAAAACCACATGATCTTAGATTCAGGCCCTTAAAGGAAAATATGTTAGCAGCAATAAGGCAGCACAGCATACTTATTCACCGCTGGCTCATTCATTCCTTTCCAGGCTGTGTGTGTAATAGCCAGGGCTACTGGTCTTGGCCCTCAAGGCACAGTCAATATTTCCTCAGGCTGTACTTCACATGCACATTTAGACTTAGCCCACAACCCTGCATACCCCCAAACCAGAACTGCACAGTGCAGTGTACTGTTCTTAGCCAATTGTACAGGAGGTGCTACACTCTCCCCAATGGTACCAGTTGAAACCCATTTTACTTATAGTGAGCACCCATTGCCATACTGGGTACCCAAGTGTGGAAACGTAGTAGGTGCAATGACGCTGTGCGTGATTTGTTGGTGGTGTTACATTTAAACAAAATGGCTAGCAATGCCTTGCAAAAAAAGGGGGGGAATTTGGAAATCCTTAGTCCATTGCACTGTCCCCCTTTGCTCCCACCATCCATCATCCCAAAACCACCCATTCTAGGTCTCATCTAATTTACTCTCTACCTTCCGCCTCCCCCACCCCTTCCCTTTAATCCCACCCTTGTGACCAATCCTGCTTACTGTTGTGGTTTCCCCCTTTCCCACTAACCTATAGCCTTCTATCTGTTCAGCTGCTTGGGCCCCTGGCTGGCCTGCTGTTGTCTACCCCATCCCACTAACACTTAGCTTTCCTCCACTACAGCTGCTCTAGCCCTTTCTAAAGGTACCCTCTGGGTCTTTGACAAAACTATATAGCTGCTACCGATGAGTTCTCAAAACTTGTTCTGTGTTGGGCTTTGCACTTTTAACATTATTGCCACGAGACTGATGACTTCGGGTTTAGTTACCTACATCTCAGATTTTGTGATGTTTTGCTTATACCACCCTGTAATATTCATTACTCTTTGTCTAATCTGATGTACTATCGACAATGCTCTTAGCTGCTATACCCTTGTATTTGCCTACCCCTGTATTTATCTTCCCCTCCCACTGTATGATGAGGATCCTTTGTAAATGAGCTTGTAGCTCAAAGGATGTAATTCTGACTCTTTCAATAAATAAATAATTAAATGCTTTTGCAGACTATGATAAAAGATGCAGATACAGTACAATTATTGAACTGAGTAATTGTTTGAAACTCAAGGGATCTCCTTTTATGCACAAGCACAATGGTACTGTTTTAAACATTTCCCCATCTAAATAGTTCCACACTGAACTCCACCCCCCATCTGCAATGACTTCTGTTTTGATCTATGCTGTACACTGGGTGATCTCTGATGCAAGCCAAGACACTACTGACTTCAGAATTCAGGAGAAAAATTCTCTTTCACACAGGAAAGCTCTTCCCATAAATCTTCATTGCTACCCCTTCCCCCAGCATGTTCTGGCAACCAGTTCCAAGGTATGGTGATATAACCAATATTGGACTCTGGTTAGCAGTTAGATGGTTTTAATTGCATTCTCAAGCTGTAGCACAGTAAAGTCTGTCTAATTTGCTACAGCCTTTAGCCTTAGTGTTGTGTGGTGCTTAGCACCAAATTTGCTCCAATTCTGTAGCACTGTAGCAGGAGTACTATTTCTCTTTTTGACTCCATCTCAGAAGGACAAACAGCATGTCTGTGCAGTACAGCATTAAACTGTGTTTCTTTTAACAGCACACCAACAATAGTCTGCTTGTGGGTCTCAGACAGGTTTTCAGTATAACTGCTTACTGACTTAGGTCTGGTACAGCCCCTGCTGTTCACAGAGGCATTGTAGCTGTTGAATGACTGCTTCAATTGTCAATCAATTCAGGTTCTGGTTCAGATTTATTTAGTACAAAGTATGTATAATCAATAGGTAAAGCATAAAGTTGAAGCCAAAAACTAGTTGGATATTTCAAGGATATTTCCCTAAATTTCCAAAGAGATTCTCTCTGGTGGCCCTTTGGTGTTACTGCAGACAGGCAGTGAATGTGTTTAAAGATACTGCAGAATTTCAAAAAATATTTGACCAAGTCTTTGGCTGCAGCTGTGCAATACAAGACACATTACTAAGTAACAATATAATACGAAAACTAGAATACAGTATGTAGACTGAAAATAAATATGTCAAGAGAGGGTTAAAGGGGACATCTATTCAGAGGGGGTCTGAGTTAAGTGGGCAAAATAACGAGGGCGGCAGAAAGGGGAGGGTGACAAGGGGGTCTCTAATAAGGCAGGAAGACTCCCATGGAATTGAGATCATGAATAAAGGGGGGGATGGGGCTGAGAGGGCATAGTGGAGGTAACCATAAGGATGATGGCGGTGTTAAGGTTCTGTTATTGGGAGACTCGATGATTAGGGGTATCCAGTGGGAGGGACAGGGGGATGGATGCCATAGCCAGGTGAAGGTAGTGAGTATCTCTGGGCTGACAGTGCACAGAGCAAAGTTCATGGTGTACGAACTGGTTAGGGATTGTGGAGGGAAACCGGATTTCCTGGTGCATTTGGGAACTAACGATCTAGAGGGAAAAAGCATTTTGGAAAACCAAGCAAGGTTTCAAGAACTTGCCAGAGTCTGTCGGGACAATGGATGCAACATTTTCTTTTCGGAGATATTGCCAGTACCAAAGGCCTCAGTGGAGAAAAAAATGAAGATCACAGAGGTTAATGTCTGGCTCAGGAAGTGGGGTGAAGAGAGTGGGTTGGGGGTGTTAGGGAACTGGAAAGGAGTTTGGGAGGATAAGGGACTGTATGCCAAGGACAGGCTTTATCTTGCCCCATTAGGGAAGGAAGTCCTTAAACAGGGGATGGCTGACTACATTCAAGAAAGATGGGGTTTAAACTTGTGAGGGGGGAAGGGATAAGGAAGGGGCTGACCAGAAGCCCTCTCCTCCAGATGAGGGGAGTAGCCTTCAAACCCAAGGGGGGGGGAACAGACTGGGGTGGAGGTTTCAGGAGGAGCAGAGGGAGGATGGAAGTATAAGGAACCTGGGTGGGGTTCGACAAAGGGATCAGGGATAAGGGTGGGGTTGGTGTTAGTAAATGCCAGGAGCTTGGGAAACAAGTTGCCAGAGTTCCAAGCCATGCTGTTTGGGGGGGGTTGGATGTGGCGGAGGTCACGGAGATGTGGGCCAACAAAAACCATGACTGGGACCTAACGTGCGGGGGTACACTATGCTTAAGAAGGATAGAAAGGAGGGCAGAGGGGGTGGAGTGGCTATGTTCATTAGAGATGACATAGAAATTGCTAGGGTAGAAGAGGCAGAGGGAAACGTGGAGGCCTTATGGGTCACCTTACGATCCCCAGCAGGAGATAAGGTCAAGCTGGGTGTAGTATATAGGCCCCCTGGGATAGGTGATGTTCTGGAGGATGGTTTGTTGGACAACATCATTGCCCAGTGTGGACCAAAAGGGAAGGAGTGGTGTTGATGGGGGACCTTAATATGCCAGGAACAAACTGGGGAACCATGTCCTCTAAGGTGGCCAAGGAGCAGAGGCTGCTGGACGGCTTCCAGGATGTGTTCTTAACACAGCATGTGATGGAGCCCACAAGGGAGGGGCATGTCCTGGACGTGGTTCTGGCAGATGGGGATCTGGTAAGGACCTGCTTGTAGAGGCTCCTGACTGGGAGCGACCACAATACTGTCTGGTTTCAAATAAGCATGGGGAGGGAGGGAGATCTAGGACACTGGCAGTGGACTTCAGGGGGGCAGACTTTGTGGGCATGGGAAATATTCTCAAGGATCACTTGAAGGGGATTACATCAGTGACAAATGTGGAAAGGAGATGGGAGGTCATAAAGCGGGGACTTCATGAGGCAGTCAGGACCTGCGCTAAGGTGAAACGTAAGGGAGCAAGGTCACATAAACCATGCTGGTGGTCCAGTGAGGTTCAGGTAGCAGTCAGAGAAATGAAGGCGGCCTACAAAAAATATAAAACAACAAGAGGGGATAGGGATAAGGAAATGTACCATCTTGCATCTAGAAAAGTCACCCGGATGGTGAGGGGGGCAAAGTCCAGTAAAGAGCAACGGCTGGCACAGGGGATACATGGAGGGGAAAAGGGGTTCTTCCGGTACATTGGAGAGCGGAGAAAAACTAAGGGCCATCTTAGCAGATTGAGATCAGAAGGAGGGTGGGTGGAAGAGGAGAGGGACCAGGCAGAGGTATTTAATGAATACTTTGCCCCTGTGTTCACTAGGGAGGGGGATGGGATATCTACAAAGCAAGGCACGCTGGGGATAGAAGCGGAAGTGAGTGGGATCAGGGGAGCAATAGAAATGGAGCAAGAGGGAGGGAGAGGTACCCAAGGGGTGTCACATCAGGATAAGGATAAAAAGGCCAGTAAGGTGGAGGGGATGGATGATGCTATCTCCATCAAAAGGGTGAAACATAGAAACATAGAATTTGATGGCAGATAAGGACTGCTTGGCCCACCCAGTCTGCCCATTTCTCTACCTACTGGATAAGCTGCAGATCCTAGTTAACCAGCAGCCTACTTCTTCCTACCCCACCCCTAGAATTGCCTTATAACTGTCCCATGCATGCTTGAATTCCACCACTGATTTTGACTCACAACCTCCTCCAGAAGGCCGTTCCTTGTATCCCACCCTCTCTGTGAAAAATACTTCCTTAAATTACCTCTGAGCCCCCATCTTCAAATTGTGCTCTCTTGTTCTTGCACACCTCTTTTTTTGAAAGATGCTACCCTCTTGGACTTTGTTGATTCCCTTGAGGTACTTGAACATTTCTATCATGTCCCCCCTCTTCCTCCTTTCCTCAAGACTATACATATTAAGCTCCTTTCATCTCTCTTCATATGTCTTCCGGTGCAGACCCTGCACCATTTTAGTTGCCCTCCTCTGGACAGCTTCCATCCTGTCTATGTCTTTGCAGAGATTGGGTCTTGAGAACTGCACACAGTACTCCAGATGGGGTCTCACCAGCTGTCTGTACAGAGGGATAGTAACTTCCTGTTTTCTACTGGTGATGCCTCTCCCTATGCATCCCAGTATTCCCCCAGCCCTCCTTGCTGCCCTCTCACATTGCTTGCCCACCTTTAGGTCATCTGATATGACTACCCCCAGGTCCCTTTCCATTTTTGTTGTTGTTAGTATCTCACCCCCCATTGTGTACTCTTCCCCTGGGTTTTTGTTTCCCAGGTGCATTACCTTGCACTTCTTAGCATTGAATCTAAGCTGCCATACATTTGACCATTCCTCTAACCTTGCCAAGTCCCTTCTCATCCTTTCCACCCCACCCTGTGCATCAACTCTGTTGCAGATCTTGTGTCATCTGCAAAGAAACATACTTTTCCTTCCAGTCCTTCTGCAATGTCGCATAAAGATATTGAAGAGGACAGTCCTACTACTGAACCTCACGGTACCCCACTAGTAACCCCTTTCTTCAGAGTGGACTCCATTTACTATTACTCTCTGTGTCCTATTCTCCAGCCAATTCTTTACCCAGGCTGTCATCTTGGGACCCACTCCCAGGCTGGCTAACTTGTATATTAATCTTTTGTGTGGGACTGTGTCAAATGCCTTGCTAAAGTCTAGGTAGGCCAAGTCCACAGCCCCTCCCTGATCTACTACTTTGGTCACCCAGTCAAAGAAATTTATCAGATTCGTCTGGCATGACCTTCCCACTGTGAATCCATGCTGCCTAGGGTCCTGTGCCCCTCTGGCCTCTAGATACTCAACAATTCTTTCCTTCAGAAGTGATTCCATCATTTTCCCTATCACTGAGGTTAAACTAACAGGTCTGTAGTTTCCTGCTTCTGCCTTGCTCCCACTTTTGTGAAGGAATCACATCTGCCCTCCTCCAGTCCTCGGGTACCACCCCATCCTCCCACGATTTGTTAAAAAGGGTAGTCAGTGGTGTCACTAGTTCTATCCTTAGTTCTTTTAGAATTCTGGGATGAATCCCATCAGGCCCCATTGCTTTGTTCACCTTCAGTTTTAAGAGTTCTTTCAGAACCCTCTCTTCTGTAAATGGGCTGGTATCAACTTATATATCCAGAGTGTTTCTACTGTTTGTTTTATGCACCTCCCCCTCTTCATTTGTAAATACTGAGCAAAAATATTTGTTTAGTATCTCTGCCTTTTCACAGTCTCCCTCTGACCACCCACCCTCCCCTTTATTAAGCCTCACTATCCTTCCCTTGGTCTTCCTTCGCTCCCTGATGTACCTATAAAAGGTTTTATCCCCTTCTTAACTGAGTTGGCTATCTTTTCCTCAGTTTGGGCCTTTGCTGTTCTGACTACCTTCCCAGCCTCCTTTTGCTTTAACTGATACAGTTCTCTGTCCTGCTCCTTCAAGTAGTCCTTGTACTTCCTGAATGCTTTCTTTTCTCTTGAACCTTCACTGCCACTTCCTTTGAGAACCATAGTGGTTTCTTACATCGTTTTGTTTTGTTTATTTGCTTCACTCAAAGGCTCAGTTACCTCTGTGATGGCAGTTTTTATTATTCCCATTGTTCTTCCACCCTCCTTCCTGCCCATTTGCTAGTGCATTCCTTAGGCACTCACCCATTTTGACAAAGTCAGCCCTCCTAAAGTCCAGTACTTTTGTCTTTGTATGGCTTGACTCTATTGCTGTGTTTATTGTGAACCATACTGTTCGATGGTCTCTAGTTCCCAGATGGCTACCCACTTCTACATCTGTGATCCTCTCTCCATCTCCATTTGAGAGAAGCAAGTCTAATATTGCTCCCTCTCAAGTGGGCTCCAATACTAGTTGTCTAAGACATGCCCCCTGTAGGGCATCTTGAATAACTCCACTCTTAAGTGGCAGCTGAAACTGCACTCCAGTTAACATCTGGCATATTCAGATCACCCATCAGCAATATCTCCCTTTTCTGCCATTCTAAGTATACTTTCTATCATTTCCTTGTCCATTTCCTCCCCCTGAGAAGGGGGTCTGTATACAACCCCTGTGCGGATTGTGGTGCCATTGCCTGTCTCCAAATTTACCCACAGTGCTTCTTCTCCTCCCTGTTTACCCTTTTGTTCTGTTGCTTTTATTCCTTCCCTTATGTAAAGAGCTACTCCTCCTCCTCCTCTTTTACCCTCCCTGTCCCTCCTGTAGATAGTGTATCCTGGTATGTTTACGTCCCAGTCATGGTTTTGTGTGTACCATGTTTCTGTGACTGCCACAATATCCAGATGTTCCTCCTCCATCAAGGCCACTAATTCAGGAAGCTTGTTACCCAGACTACGGCATTGGTACTCATTGCTCTCCATTTTTTGATGGCTTTACCTTCTGTTGCAGCATCCCCACTGACTGTTCTACCTCGGTCTTTTTTCTCTTTAGTACCCTGTTTTGTAGGAGAGGCTGGGATTTTCCTGCTGCTTGTCAGTGCCTCCCCTTTGACTAGTTTAAAAGCTTACCAATGAAGCATTTAAACCGATTGCTCAAAAGACTTGTTCCCTTCCTGGACAGATGCAGACCATCCTGCCAGTATAGGCTGGTGTCCCTCCAGGTGGACCCCCAGTCCCCAATGAAGCCAAACCCCTGTGCTCCGCACCATTTTTTCAACCATTCATTAAACTGCATGGTGCTAATTACCCTGTGGTGTAATTACCCTAGGGTGTGGTTAGCCCTCAAGGCCCTAAAGAAAGACAAATCTCCTGGGCTGGATGGCATTCATCTGAGAGTACTATGGGAATTGGCAGACATACTGGCTGCACCCCTGGCGGAGCTCTTCAACAGGTCACTTGAGACAGGGAGGGTACCTAGGGATTGGCGTGAGGCACTTGTGGTGCCAATCCATAAAGTGGGGTTGAGGGAAGTACCAGGTGACTATAGACCCATCAGTTTGACCTCAGTGGTGGGAAAATTAATGGAGAGTATACTAAAGGAATGATTGGGGGTGTACTTGGAGGAGGTGGGAGGTCTGGATAGTCAGCAACATGGGTTTGTGCCAGGTAGATCATGTCAAACCAATCTTGTGGAGTTCTATGAATGGGTAACATCAGAACTGGACAGGGGAAAGCCTGTGGATGTATTATTCTTGGACTTCAGCAAGGCGTTTGACTCTGTCCCCCACAATGGTCTGGTGGAGAAGCTGATGGGGTTAGGAGTAGGCACTTTGATGGTCAGATGGATTGAAAACTGGCTAGCTGGATGCACCCAGAGAGTAGTGGTCTGTGGGGAGCTCTCGAACCCTAGAGAGGTTGGTAGTGGGGTACCGCAGGGCTTGGTCCTGGGTCTGATCCTGTTTAATGCATACATATTGGACATCTGGGAGGGTATAGGGTGTGAAATGAGTCTCTTCGCTGATGACTCCAAGATGGGAGCAGTAGCTGAGGGAGAAGAGGGAAGGTTGGCCCTGCAAGGGGACCTGGACACCCTGGAAAGCTGGGCTCACACATGGAAATTAAATTTCAATATCACCAAGTGCATGGTGTTACATCTTGGGTGGGGAAACCCTAAACACCGGTACACCCTGGGAGGGGAGGTGCTGGAGGCCTCAATAGGGGTAAAAGTCCTAGGGGTCATGGTGGATGCATGTATGAATAACTCTGAGCAGTGCAGGAGAGCAGCTAGCAAGGCAAACAGGATGTTGGGATGCATCATAAAGGGATCACCTCTAGGAACAAGGAAGTGATTCTGCCGCTGTACAATGGACTAGTTAGACCACACCTTGAGTACTGTGTACAGTACTGGAGACCACACTTGAAGAGGGACATACAGCTCTTGGAGAGGGTACAGAGGAGGGCAACTAAGATGATACAAGGGCTAGGAGATTTGATGTATGAGGACAGACTTGAGGAGTTCTGCCTGTTTTCATTGGAGGAGAGGAGAGACAGGAGGAACATGATTGAGGTCTTCAAGTACCTCATCTTGAAAGATGCACACAATGAAAGTGGGGGGCAAGAGTCAAGGGGGATTGGGCTCCCACCTCAGCACATAACAAATGGGGGTGCATTAAGCCAATGGGGATGTGGGATCCCGTTAGCACACAACAAAAGTGGAGGGGGTTGACGTGCGCTGCCAATGGGAAATGGGCTCTGGCAAAATATGTTGAGGGATTAAAGCTGATGGGGATTGGGCCCCTGCTGACAAATAAAGGCTGTTGGGAGGCACATGATGCCCAGGGGGATTGTGCACCCCCCCTCAGCTTACATTTTAAATTGGAGTGGGTCTGCCAATTGGGAGGGGTGACTGCTGATGGGGAGTGGGCTTCCCCATCAGCATTGTGACAGGCAGCAGCAGCAGTCACTTCCACCATGTTGCCTGCACGTTAGGAGGAGTGTTGTGGTCATGCTGCATGAGAGCTTCACTCCCATTGCAGCGGATCTTTTCTTTGTTCTGGTAGCCACATTAGGGATGTGTGAGGTCAGCGCCTGCTGCTGACTGATTGGGGAATGAGGGATACACCTACTGATGCATGCCCTGCCTTTGCCCAACAGTGACAGCGCCTCCAAATCTGCTGCTACTGCAAGATGTTAGCTACCAAGTGTGAGCCAACATAAAAAGGTTACAGAAGCATAACAACCTAATATAAGATAAACTCAGACCAATATATACAGCAGTAATCAATAAATCATCAATTATGTACAGAGCAAGGAAGAGGAAAGCCTATGTTGACTCCAATAAAATACCAATTACCCCCCTCGTGAAAGGAGGAAACAAAAGACCTGCGATCTTTCAAAAAAAGCACATATTAAGAAACAAACGAGGGATCAGTGCACAATTTATAAATCACCTAGCAACTCCAGGTCTCCTCAAACACCGACAAGGCACATAAATAATATTAAGTTTGTTTCTCCAATCAGTAAATAGTATTCATTAACAAGGACCATAACAAATATGTAGCGAGTTTCAATTGCAACCACTTTAGTTATCACTTTTTTCCACATACAAGATGTCTCCCAGGTACATCAGCATGGTGAGACACTGACCACATAGCTAAAATTGTTCACAAAGCAGCAGAAAACATTGATGTCCTGGTAAACATACGGACTAATGATCTTGTCAGCCGGTCAGTTGTGGAGACCAAGGAACACCTGACCAGGCTGGGTGACAAACTATCATTCATTTCATCCAGCATCTCTTTCTCTGAGATCCTGCCAGTCTGGAAGAGGGGGCAGATGGAAGGAAGGTCAGAGAAGGGGAGATAGGGGAGCTAAACATGTGACTCAAGGGCTGGTGCCAGGAAAAAGGACACAGATTTGTGGGGAACTGGCAACAGTTCTGGGAGCGAAAGTTCTTTAAATTTGATGGACTGAATCTGACTAAGGAGGGAGTCAGTGCATTGGGGCAGAAGTTTGACGTCTTTGCGGAATATTTAAACTAGCAAACGGGGAGAGGGGTGAAGCACCACATACGTCGAATGAGAAGAACACCCTTCCCCCCTCAGCTAGTGGTCAAACAGGGATTCAGCATGTTTGCAGTTCATTTGCATCACCTGGTAAGAAAAAAGGTCCGTCTCCCCATACGACACACAGGGGAAATGCCAAACCTCACCCAACAATTAACACACCGAAATCTGGCCAATGGAAAATCCTGTACACTAATGCTCACAGCCTGGGAAATAAGATCCCAGACCTTCAGGCAATAATGTCAGAGGCTAAACTGGACATAGTAGCAATTAGTGAGACGTGGTTTACCAGTAACCACACTTGGGAGACTTCAGTACCTGGCTATGTAATGTTCAGAAGAGACCAAGGTGCAAAAAGGGGTGAGTGGCCCTGTATGTCAATGAAATATCAAAGCTACAGAAATTCAGAGTACATAAGGAGTCAGAAGAACTGTGGGTCACCCTGGAAACAGAAAATGGGACAGCCATAAGAACCGGGGTTGTCTACAGGCCCCCAGACCAGGGGGAGGACATAGACACATTACTGTTAGAAGATATACAAAACATGACAGCTAAAGGGGAGGTTCTGATAATGGGAGACTTCAACATGCTGGATACAGATTGGTCAATACCAGCGGGAACATCTGCCAGAACTAGACACATGGTGGATTCCATGTAGGGGAAGGGCCTCAAACAACTGGTACAACAAACCACAAGATACAGGGCTATCCTAGATCTAGTACTGACTAACAGGGAAGGGGTCACAGATCTCCAGGTAGAAGGTCACCTAGGTGCCAGTGACCATCACATGGTATGCTTCAATTTGGCCACTACATCTAAATCATCCCATTCCAAGGCAAAAATATGGGACTTGAGAGGAGGTGACTTTGACAAGATGGCCAACAGAGTTAATCTGGCCCTGGCAAAAAGAAACAAAGGTGAGTGGGTACAGGCAAAATGGGCAAGCATTAAGGATGCAATACTTGAAGAAACATCCCATTGTGTTAGACAGAAAAGGAAGTGCAAAAGAAGAAGGAAACCACTTTGGTTCTCAAGTACAGTAGCAGAAAAGGTCAGAGCCAAAAGGCTGGCCTTCAGGAAATATAAGGAAACACAGCGGGATGAAGATAGGGAGGCATACCAAACTGCCCTAAGAGAAGCAGGGAAGGCAGTGAGGTGGGCAAAGTCCCAAACTGAGGAAACACTAGCATGAACAGTAAAAGAAGGTGACAAGATTTTCTATAGATACATTAGTGAAAGGAGAAAGTCCAGAGGGGGTATTGCTAAGCTTGATGAAGAAAAGTGGGCATGTGAGGAGCATCTATCCTAAATAGATACTTTTGCTCAGTATTTACTGAAGAGAAGGTAGGCAGGGCCCACAGCTCAGCACCATGGACACAGGGGGGAGGGAGGTGAGTACTACTCCCGTCACAAAAGAAAGGGTCCTACAAGAGCTTCCTAAGCTTAGGGTGGATAAGGCAATGGGACCTGATGGCATACATCCAAGGGTACTTAAGGAGCTAAGAGTGGAACTAGCAGAGCCTTTAGCAGAACTGTTTAGTGAGTCTCTGAGCACAGGAGAGGTCCCAGAAGACTGGAGAAGGGCTCATGTGATCCCACTCCACAAGAGTGGTAGCAAGGAGGAGGCAAGGAACTACAGACCAGTCAGTCTTGTCTCAGTAGTGTGCAAGATAATGGAGGCACTCCTTGAGGAAAGGATAGTGCAACACCTGGAATCCATAGGGGCACAGGATCCAAGACAGCCTGGGTTTATAAAAGGAAGGTCCTGTCAAACTAATCTCATAGATTTCTTTGACTGGGTAACCAGAGTGGTGGACCAAGGGGGGGAGTTGATGTCACCTACCTTGACTTCAGCAAAGCTTTTGACACTGTTCTACATAGAAGATTGATAAATAAGCTGGGTAGGCTCGGGGTGGGTCAGAAGTTGGTCAACTGGGTGGCAAACTGGTTGACAGGCAGAAAACAGAGAGTGGTGGTAAATGGTATACAGTCAGAAGAGATGCAAGTCACAAGTGGAGTACCTCAGGGATCAGTCCATGGGCCAGTCCTCTTCAATATCTTCATTAGTGACCTTGCAGATGGACTAGAGGGTAAGGCTTGTCTGTTTGCAGATGACACCAAGATCTGCAACAGAGTAGATGATCCAGATGGGGTGGGAAGAATGAGAGGAGATCTGGATAAACTAGCAAAATGGTCAGAAGAGTGGCAACTGGGATTTAATGCAAAGAAGTGCAAGATCATGCACATAGGGAAGAGAAATCCTGAAGCCACCTATAGGCTGGGAGGGGAGTTGCTGGCAGTCACAAAGGAAGAAAGAGACTTGGGCATCATCATCACTGATGACCTGAAATGATCCAAGCAGACCTCTAAAGCAGTAGGTAAGGCTAGGGGGATGTTAGGGTGTATTAGTAGGGGTACCACAAGTCGTAAGAGGGAGGTAATAATCCCTCTTTACAAGACACTGGTTAGGCCCCATCTGGAGTACTGTGTGCAGTACTGGAGGACACACCTTCACAAGGACATTAACCAAATTGAGGCAGTCCAGAGAAGGGCAACCAAAATGGTGCAGGGACTGCGTCAGAAGACATTTGAGGACAGATTAATGGCGCTCAATATGTATACCCTTGAGCAAAGGAGGGAGAGAGGTGATTTGATCGAGACATTCAAACAACTTAATGGCATTAACAAGGTGAAAGAGTTTAACAAGTTTAAATATAAGAAAAATAGCAGGACAAGAGGACACAGCATGAGATTAGAGGGAAGCCAATTAAGGGGGAATTTGAGGAAATTCTTTTTCACAAAAAGGGTAGTGGATGCATGGAACGGCCAACCTCAGGAAGTGGTGGCTATGAATACAGTTCAGGGCTTCAAACAGGCATGGGATAGGCATAAGGGAGCAATACAGATGAGTATGAATAGATAGATCACTGACAGAGCAAGGGCCGATGGCACATTTTTAAGGTAGAAAAAGAAATGGGCAGAGTGGATGGGCCTTGCAGTCCTTATCTGCCGTCAACTTCTATGTTTCTATGTTACTAATAAAATCAATGGAAGTTTAAATCACAGGCCCAGAATCTCACATGAGTCTGGCAGAAAACATTTAACTAACCTAATAGAAACATTTCTTAACAGTAAATATATTTGGATCTCTATTCTTAGATATTCTTATTCTTAACATTCTAGCCATTTGCTCTGAATTTAGAAGGCCAGTGCCAGTTTTAATGTACAGAGGTTAAGAGGTATGATTGTAGTAACAGAAAATTTACAATGGAGTCAGTGAATATTAATGCTTGTCTTACTGTACATATTTTCATTTCTGAAGCAAGATACTGAATTCTGAAGGTTTTAATAGGTCCCAGTCTCATGCCACGGGTGTTATGTTAAAATGAAATAAAGTGGAGCCAGCCGCAATGCAACACAGTATTTTGCAGTAAATGATATGTCACAAAATACTGCATAAAAAAACCCCACTTAATTGCTATTGAATTTCGCTGTTCCCTGCAGTATAGTGCATCATTTTGTGATATACTGCTGCATCGCTATGCTGCATTTTGGCTGGTGCTGTTGTATATTGATACAGTGCTATAGTATTTGTCATTACAAATATGTGATAACATTATGCTACTGTTTCTAGAGAATGACTCTAGCACGTACTGTACATTGAAGAGGTAAGCTCAAGGTTAGGGTAAGCATAGTGTCTCAGTGGCAATAGTGTAATTGTATCCAGTACACTATTACCGCAGTGACTCCGGCACAGCAAAGACCACCACAGTGACAGAATTTGGGCAAAATCTGCCTGTCGCTTTGGTGGTCTGTGTGCCAATCGGGACTGCCTCGCTGGATGTTTGTCCCCCAGTCCAAATCCAACTCAGAGTTAGAATCCTAGAGACTGGGGGTGGGGGTTTGGGGTTGCAACCCCCAGATTGTGTGCACTGACATCCCCTTGGCTGCAATGGCTATAGTTGGCACTGCAGCTGTCGCTGTAGGGGATGTCAGTGCTAGAGCTGTCGAAGTGCTATGGGTAAACCATTGTATCCATACTGTATTTGCCTGTGGAAGCACAGAGTTCTCCAGGTCCTGCATTGCAGTCCCTCAATAAGTGCATATATGTATGTTTCTGTGGAAGAGCAGGGCCCAGAGGGCCCTGTGCTTCCATTTGTAGGACAACAGCAACCGAGTTACCAGGATAGCCACCTTATTACCCCAACTCAAGTACCCACTGATAACAATTTTTAAAATTCTGCCAAAACAAGATTTTGCATGACAGCAACGTTATTCCATGCCACAGGTACAAAGAGACAGTTTGGCCAGGATTTGAAAAATGACAAGTGTAAATAAATAGGTATGTTGAAAGTTTGGGGTCAAAATCTTTAAAATTACCATAGTTATGGGCAAGCATAGAAACATTTCAATGGATGTGTATAACTTTGTCATTTTTTACATATTTTGACCCCACATTTTCAACATATCCTTCTTATGACCGCACATCATGAACAAGGGTATTAAAAATGTTCAAATCCTGCACACTAGGTAATTTGGCCAAGCAACCCCAAAATCATCTTTTTGGCCAGATTTACATAATTCCACCACCAGTGTTCAAGAGGAGGGTATCAGGAAGGTCATGTTGAACATTTGGTGTCAACATATGCAACAATGGCAAAGCTATGCATCACAGTTGACACCTCTACTGAAATGCATCAAACTGCACTTACCTTACTTTCTTATATTGCAGATGCTTTTTCTAGCAGCAAAATGTATCTTCGATGGGAACATAGATCTTTACATTGGGACTTGTTCAGGTGAATGAGGGTGTGTGGGGTGTGTGGTGGATATAGGGTATTGGGTGCTCAGTGGGAGATCAGGGATCGGTGATGGACCATTTTCTTTTCTACAGGTTTAAAACACAGACGTTGAGGGACTGTTTTCTTTATTTCAGAGAGGATGGCCATTGGAGGGTTGGGTGCCACTAGACACTAGGGAAAGACAAAATGAGAAGAAGGACAGCGATTAGAGGAAGGGGTACCACTAGACACTAGGGGGAGAACAAACTTATTGGGGTCACAGAGTGGAGGCCGGGAGGTGCCACTAGACACCAGGGAGTAATAAAATAATCACAGGGATGGTGATTAGAGGGTGGGGGTGCCAACAGACACCAGAGAAGGATTTACTAATTACAGGGACAGTGATCAGAGGTTGGGGGGGCACCACTAGACACTAGACACCAAGGTAAAATAAGGATTCTGCCATATTTTGTTCATCTGAAAATTATCATATGACATTTTCATTTGGACTTACTTAGAAAATTTTCATAACAAAGAAAATATCATACAGAAATATTCATATGAATGGAAATATCATATAAAAATGTTCGTCTGAATGCAAATGTCATATGAAATTTTTGTACAATATTTTCATTCATACGAACGTTTTTCTTACTTTGTCCAAATGAAAAAAGTGGAAGTGATTCCCAAAAAAGGATTTCAAATATTCAAAAAACAAAACAAAAACTTATTTCAGGTTTGTGTCTTCAACAGAAGAATCCACCTAACTGTCTTAGGGTGAGCAAGATAGATGTGTTGCTCAGTCTGCTGGATGCCACTTATGTAGGTTTTGACATTTTTTAAGGAAAAAATGGAGACAAGATGGTGGAAAATGAAAAAGGATTTATTTCCTCATGAAAAAGGATTGGCCTCAAATAAAAAAAAGATTATTTTTTTGTTTCATACAGCTATTTTGAAGTGCTTTCTGAGCATGCTCAGAACCCAAAATTTAACAACTTAAATAACTTTGTAATGGATAAATATTTTTTTCAACAAACTAGCCAAAGGTACATCTGTTGAGCAAACCCATTCTACCCTGAAAATTTCAGACCAAAATTCCACACCATCCATGTGCAAAGTGATGGAGGAAAAAATAGCAAAAAACAGAGATATTTTGTGTTTTTTCACTATCCTGATCTCAGAATCCGCACATCTGACCAGAATGAAATATGGCACATCAAGAGATCTACCTCATAAGACCATGCCTGCAAAATTTCATCCAAAACTGTTGAACAGTTGTAAATATATTAAAGTGCAAAATATGAGGTTGAACATACTGTAGTATCTCCAGCTCAACACTGAATACAGTGGCACTACTGCACTTCTAGATATATATATATATATATATATATATATGACGATAAACCACTTTCTGAGATTGATGGTGCCTCTGATATATTTACACCTTGGTGTGTGTGTTGTTACGCATGAGGCTGCAGGCTGAGTGCATCAATCACCGAAGGCGTGGGTATATCACAGTGTGACCGCACACCTCAGAGTGGTTTATCTATCTTATAAAATGGCAAAATTGTTTTGGAGGGGGGTAAAAGTGCAGGTGTGTGGTCACGCTCTGATATACGCATGGTCATATGGTGGTGCTCATCCAATAAAAGGGCAACAATTTCTTTACCCATTTTATAAATATATATACTATATATATATATATATATATATATATATATATTCTATGTAAAAAACATTGTTAATGCATCATCTAGTGTTAAACACAAAAAGTAAGGAAATTAAGCTTTTAAGGTTGCCCCCATGGACTGACCATCCAGTTGACAGCTGATGAATTGTGTCCTTGGGGTTGTGAGGCATAAATCTCACCCTATTCCATGTGTAATCATATTCACAAGCCATAGACAAGAAGAATGGGGTGAGATTTAGTCCTTGCATGCCCAAGGTCACATCCCGTCAGCTGTTAATCTCAGGATGATGGGCAGGTCCAAAGGGGAGGGTCAACCTTAAAAAGTTTAATTTCTTTACATGTTGTGCTTTACTCCCTAAATGATGAGTTAACAATTATTTTTTCATAGAATTTCCTTACTTTTTGAGAAAGAATATAAAAGGAAAAAGTCGTGGAAGTTGGTGGATGCACGGGGCCTACTCCCACCAACTTCCAAATACATTAAAAGTGAAAAGTCATGAAGTTGGTGGGAGTGTGGCCCCTTTGGGCCCCGCACTCCCACCAACTTGTAAATCTCAGCATAAGATAAGACTACAAGAACTGAATATCATATGTATTGTAGGAAGTGCATATGGGTGGGAGCATGGGGCCCAAAAGCGCCCACCACATTGAAAGAAAGCAAAGTGTCAGTAATCACAGTGGCATAATTCAACACCTGTTTACATGTCAGACATGTAACCACTGGAAATTACCTCCATGGCAGTAACACTAGGCACCTTAAAAATGTGAACCCAATACCACAATGCAAAATGCCATCCGCAAAACATACAGTGTGTTACACAATATGTCCACGGCAAACTAATTTGCCAACACCTAAACACCATAATTCACATGAACGGACATCTCCTGAATATTCTCCAAATTTCAACATAAAAGACGAAAGCATTTCAATGATACGGCATGAGAAAGTTTGAGATTTTCATTCGTTGGAGTGGCAGACTTCCGTACCTGTTAAGATTTTAGACACCTAACAACTGAAAAGTAGATCCACGGCAGTAAGGCTAGGTACCATATACATTTCAAGCTAGTATGAGAATGAAAAATGCTGTCCACCAACCGTAAACAGCACCATGCAATATGTCCACAGAAAATATGTTATCTGACATGTAAACACTATAATTCACATCTACAGGACATGCCGTCAACACTCTTCAAATTTCAACTAAAGAGACCAAACCATTTCCGAGATATTTAAAGTAAAACATTTTTAAAATTGGCCTACCTGTTGCATCAAAATCTGGCCATCTAGTCCCTCCCTCACAATCAAAGATCATGATCAAAGAATCTTGCGATCCAAGAATTTGCAGGCTCATGATCAGAGAATAAAAAATGGAGATATTCACATTTTAGAAATAAATGCATGAAACCACTGGCATGGTTTAATAAAATGAAGCCCCCTGAGAAAAACCCACCCACAGTTGTGTTAATAACCCAACTGTGAGCTGAGAAATTAGCTTTTTTCAACTGGCCATCTTGTCCCTCCCTCACGATCAAAGATCATGGTCAAAGAATCTCATGATCAAAGAATTTGCAGGTTCATGATCAAAGATTTGCAGGCTCATGGTCAAAGAATAAAAAATGCTGAAATTAAAATTGTAAACATAAATACATGAAACCACCAGCATGGTTCGATAAAATGAAGCCCTCTAAGCAAAACCGACACTTACTTGTGTTCATAACCCAGCCCTGAGCTGAGAAATTTGCTTTTTTCAACTGTCAATCTAGTCCCTTGTTCATGATCAAATATTGTGATCAAAGAATCTCACAATCAAAAAATTTGCAGGCTCTCAAACAAAGATTGTTAGGGAGTCACAATCAAAGAATAAAAATGTGTAAAACTCTATATTTTGACCATTTTGAACAAAACCAAAGGCATGGCTCAATAGAACGAAGCCCTCTGAGCAACACCCATCCAAGGTTTAATTCAGGAGCCACTCCTGAGCCGAGATACTTGAGTTTTTCCTACCAGAAACTAAAAACAAGATGGCGGCCTTTGCGGTCAAAGAATTCTCAGGGTCAAAGATTCTTTGACTGTGAGCCTGCAAATTATTTGATCGTGAGTAGGGTTCAGATCTCCAAAACACCATTCTTTGTTCGCAAAACAACCATATAAATTTTTCCATTGACTTATAATGGGAACTTAACCAGCAATAACATTTGAATGGATTAATATTTTTTCATGAAACAAAAAGCGGCATGTTCATTGACAGAAGCTCTTTCAGATGAGCCCATGTGCAGAGTGGCATGCAACATGATGGCCACACAGGACCACAGACAAAATCCCAAAAACTGCCTACATAACTGGTGAAAAGTGCATTTTTAAGCATTTTGGTGTGCAAAGATCGTAAGTCCAACTGAAATAAAGTTTGACTGATCAAGAGATCTACCATGCCCCACTGTGCATACCAAATTTCATGCAAATCCATTGAATGAGTTCAAAGTCATTAACATGCAACATTTTAAATTTAACATAGACATGGCTTCATAACCCTAAATATAGGGATGCAACTGCGCCCCTATAATATACATATCTACAAATATATATCTATATATATATATATATATATATATATGTATGCATGTGTGTGTGTATATATATATATATTCTATGCAAAAAACTTCATTAATGCATCAGTTAGGGTTGTTCTACAGTGACAAAACTGAGGAAATTCAATATTAGGGTTACCATCCCTTGCACCCCACCCCAACCCTACCTCCACCAACAGGCATCAGGGTGTGCGCTTGGGTGATTTGTCCTAACTCTCACCCCATTCTCCTACACTGCACCACCTTAGCTTGTTTACACATGGGATCAAATAAGTGTTAGGGCCGATGACCCCAACACACACCCCAATGTCTGTTGGTGGGGGTGGGGTGGAGTGGGATGCAAGGGTGGCAACCTAATATTGAATTTCCTCACTATTCACCTGTAGAAACAACTAATGCGTCATTAAAGTTTTGCAAATATATATCAGTTAGAAACAAAATTCTGTTTAATGCATCAGTTAGGGTTGTTCCACAACGACAAAAGTGAGGAAATTCGGTGTTAGGGTTGAAAGCCCCCTTGGACCACCTTAGCCCACCCCCCCACCTGGCATAGGGGTGCTCATTGGGATCGCTGGTCTTAACTCTCACCCCATCACATGTGTAAAGAAGCAGAGGTATAGGAGAATGGAGTGAGAGTTAGGACCAATGACCCCAATGCACACACTGATGCCAGTTGGAGGGGTGTGCTGTTGGGGTCCAAAGGGGGCTTTCATCCCGAACACTGAATTTCCTCACTTCTGTCACTGTGCAACAACCCTAACGGATGCATTAAACAGAGTTTTTGCCTCTTATTTCCCTTTTTTTGAGAATGAGGATGATAAATAGTGAATGGAATGTGGTGGGAGGAGCACGGAACCCTCCCACCATGTGATGTCTTGTAACATAGTAACAGGAAGTGCAAAGCAAACACAAGCGGCAACAGTTATTCATGGTAAAGCAAATGTAAATGGTAAAGCAAACGTTAATAGAAACACAAGCGTAAAGTGACACCGAAGCGAACAGTGATGTAAATGGACACACAACCACGCACAAAAACACAACTGGTAATGTGCACAGTGATGGCACCGGTATTGTAAATGCAAATGTTAAGTGTTACAGCAATAAGAATGCCAAAAGTAATAGAAACGAAAACGCAAATGGAAGCGCACATGTAAATGTGAACCATAATGCACATGGGCATGGTACTGCAATTATAAACACAAATGGTAAAGTTAACATGAACAATAATGCCAAAGAAAACAGAAACATAAACAGGAATGCAAACGCGTATGTAGACGCAAACGGTAATGCCCACAGTCACGGTACCGCAATTGTAAAGGGGCCCGTGCTCTCACCACATGATGTCTTGTTACATAGTAAGAGGAACTGCAATGCAAACACAAGCAGCAATGGTTATGCACATGGTAAAGCAAACAAATGGTAAAACAAACGTTAATAGAAACGCAAGCGTAAAGTGATGCCGAAGTGAATAGTGACGCAAACGGACACACAAGTGCATACAAAAATGCAACTGGTAACATGCACAGTGACAGCACCAGTATAGTAAATGCAAATGTTAAGTGCTACAGCAACAAGAAAGCCAAAGGGAACAGAAAAGAAAACACAAATGGAAGCTCACATGTAAATGTGAACCGTAATGCGCACGGGCACAGTACCGCAATTGTAAAAGCAAATGGCAAAGTTAACATGAACAATAACACCAAAGGAAACAGAAACATAAGCAGGAATGCAAACACATATGTAAACGCAAACCGTAATGCGCACGGTAACAGTAATACAATAGGAAATGCAAATGGTAACAGTAACAGCAACAAAGACGCAAAACGAAAGACAAATGCAAACGAAAGGACTGCCATAAGTGAAAATGATAATGCACATGGTGACACAAACCAAAACACAAATGCAAACAGTAGTGGAAACACAAATGGTAACAGTAATGCAAACACAAGTGCAAATGAGAACGCAAAGGGCAACACATAAGGTGGCGTACACGGGAATGGTAACGCAAACGGGTATGTAAACGCAAGTGGAAACAGTAACTGTAACATTAACAGAACTGCATACCTTGTTTTTCCCCCACAGCTGCATAGAGAAACACAGTGTGTACAAAGAAAGTATCGATAATAATGGGCCTAGGAGCCGAAAATGAAGTGCTGGAATACTAAATTGCTTATATCTCAGTAACCGTATGATGTAGAAAAAAAAAATTAACATGATTCATGATTTTTCTGGCTACATTTTTGTGGGCTATGCATTGTCATGACGAGAAATCTATACCTCACACCATTTTCGAGATATGAGCCTCGAATGGCGCGGCGGACGCCACCATGTTAGTCAATGGGGAGAAACGTCAACTTCAGAGTACTGTAACTTGGCACCTGTGAAATATTTTTTTACCAAACCATGAAAAGGCACATCTGAGAGATGTTGGCTGCCTTTGCTCCAAATTTCAGCCCAAAAGACCAAAATGTTCTTTTGCAGCAGGGTGGCAAAGAATTCCTGTCATTTTGCCATAGCTTGAAAGTAGTGTTGCAATTTGTGACACTTTTCACAAAAATTTGCAAAAGTGTCACAGGTGTGACACTACTTTGTGACACTACTATTTCCAGAAATTTGAAAATCATATTTCTGGGGTGTTTAACCCCAAAATAAAGACATGGCTAGCATCCTCAGGGTCCGACTAGGTGAACACAGAAAGCACTGTGTCCCTAGACGGTCCCAATTTTAAATGGCAATCATTTTTCTGATCAGTAACTGAAAACAAAATGGCAGATTTGCGACACTACTAGGGCCATTTTTGACACTAAAAAGTGCATTTGCGACAGTTTTGAACTTTTTGTTAACTTTTCCCATTGACTTATAATGGGAACTTGTTTTTTGAATAACTTTTGAACCATTCAATATTTTTTCACAAAATCTTCAAAAGGCACATAGGGGACACCAGCCCCATGTTCCCTGAAGTTTTCGGACCAGTCGCACAAACCGTGCAACCTGTAGGCAAGAGCAAAAAATTTGCAAAAAAACGTAATTGCGCTTTTCCATAGCTGTATATCCAACTGGTACAAAAGTTGACAGATCCTAAGATCTACCATGCCCAATCATGCATACCAAATTTCAGGCAAATCCATTGAATGGTGGCAAAGTTATTAAGGTGCAAAGTTTCACCTTTAACCTAAAAAGTGCTACTTAACCCTAACTATGGTAGCACTACCATGCTACCAGAATATATATGCATATATATATATATATATATATATATATATATATATATATATTTTTGAGGCAAAAACTCCATTTAATGCATCAGTTAGGGTTGTTCCACAGCGACATAAGTAGGAAATTCAGTGTTAGGGGTGAGAGCCCCCCTTGGACCCCCCAGCCCACCCCCCAACCGGCATCAGGGTGCACATTGGGGTCATCAGCCCTAACTCTCACCCCATCACATGTGTAAAGAAGCAGAGGTACAGGAGAATGGGGTGAGAGTTAGGACCAGCAACCCCAGTGTGCAAGCAGATACCAGTTGAGGGGGTGGGCTGGGGGATCCAAGGGAGGCTTTCAACCCTAACACTGAATTTCCTCACTTTTGTCACTGTGGAACAACCCTAACTGATGCATTAAATGGATGTTTTTGCCTCTAATTTCCCTTCTTTTTGAGAATGAGGATGATAAATTGAGAACAGAATGAGGTGGCGGGAGTGTGGGGCCCCACCACGTGATGTCTTATTGCATAGTAACAGGAACCGCAAAGCAAACAAAAGCAGCAATGGTGACACACATGGTAAAGCAAATGGAAATGGTAAAGCAAACGTTAATAGAAACACAAGTGCAAAGCAACACCAAAGCAAACAGTGACAGAAACGAAGACGCAAATGTAAGCATGTATGGAACGCAACTGGTAATGCACACGGTCATGGTACTGCAATTGGAAATGCAAATGGTAACTGTAACAGTAACAATAATGCCAAAGAAAACAGAAATGGAAACAAAAACACAGGCGCATACAGAAACTCAAACCGTGACACGCATGGTCACAGAACTGCTATTGTAAATGCAAATGGTAATGGTAACAGCAACAATAATGCTAAAGGAAACAGGAATGGAAAGATGAACGGAAGTGAGTATGGAAAAGCAAACTGTAATGCACATGGGCACGGTACTGCAATTGTAAATGCAAATGGTAATGGTAACAGGAACAATAACGGCAAAGGAAACAGAAATGAAAAAGCAAGCATGTACAGAAACACAAACCATTATGTGCACGGTCATGGTACAGCAATTGGAAAGGTAAATGGTGACAGTAACTGCAACAGTAATGCCAAAGGAAACAGAAATGGAAATGCAAACGCAAGCACATAAGGAAACACAACCCGTAACACGCACAGTCATGGTAACGCGATTGGAAACACCAATGGTAATGGTAACAGCGACAATGACGCAAAACGAAAGACACATGAAAATGAAAGTTGGACCAGAAACGCAAATGGCAATGCACAGGCCGATACAAAATAAACTGAAAACATAAACAGTAATGGAAACACAAATGGTAACAGTAACACAAACAGAAGCGCAAATAAAAATGCAAACCATAACGCACACAGTGGCGTACATGGAAACTGCGAAGAGAATGGTAATGGAAACACAACTGGAAATGCTAACTGACACAGTTAGGGCACACCCTTCTTTTCTCCAAAAACTGCATTGAAAAAGATAGTGAATACAAAAAACGTATGCATAATAATGGGCCTCGGAGCAGAAAAGGAGTACTTGGAATACTAAATTGCTTATATCTCAGGAACCATATGACGTAGAAAGAAAATTAAAATTTCATATGAATTATGACATTCCTGGCAGTTTTGTACTTAGTCCCCAGGTAGGGGGCTTAGTATTTTTCTGATGAAAAGTCCATATCTCACACCGTTTCTGAGATACATGCCCAGAAAGGCACAATGGACGCTGTAATGTTATCCTATGGGAAAAAGCATCAAATTTGGAGTGGCGTAACTTTGCAGCCCTCCAATATTTTTTCACCACACTACAAAAAGGCACATCTGTGGCAAGCTGGCTGTCTTCCCTCCAAATTTCATCCCAATAGACCAAATCATTCTTTTGTAGTAGGGTGGCAAAGAATTCCTGTTATTTTGGGCATAGTGTCGCAAAATAGTGTCACAAATCATGACACTTTTGCAAAAGAAATCACGAAAGTGTTATGGCTGCAACACTACTTTACAACACTACTTTTTCCAGAAATTTGAAAAACATATTTCTTGGGTGTTTAACCCCAAAATAAAAACATGGCTAGCATCCTGAGGGTCCGACTAGGTAAACATAAAAATAATTATGTCCCTAGATGGTCCCAATTTTAAATGCCAAGCATTTTTTTGATCACCAACTGAAAACAATATGGTGGATTTGCGATACTACTAGGAACTAGGACCATTTGCGACAGTAAAAAGGGCATTTGCTACACTGTCAAACTTTTTAACTTTTCTCTTTGACTTATAATGGGAACTTGTTTTTTGAATAACTTTTGAAGCGTTTAATATTTTTTCACAAAATCTTCAAAAGGCACATCAGGGACCCCAGTCGCATGCTCCCTGAAGATTTCGGACTGGTCACACAAACCATGCGACCTGTAGGCGCGAGCAAAGAATTCACCAAAAATGGTAAAAGCGAGCTCAGATCTCACTTAATAACTCCACAACCGTATATCTGACCACTACAAAAGTTGACAGATCCCAAGACGTATGGTTCTTGATCATGCATTCCAAATTTCAGGCAAATCCATTGAACAGTGGCAAAGTTATTAAGGTGCAAAGTTTGACCCTTTAACCTTAAAAGGGCTATTCAACCCTAACTATGGTAGCACTACCATGCTACCATAATATATATATGTATATATATATATATATATATATATTCATGGCAAAAAAATCCATTTACTGCATTAGTTAGGGTTATTCCACAGTGACAAAAGTGAGGAAATTCGTTGTTAGGGTTGAAAACCCTAACTCTGCATTCACCCCCCCCAGCACCAAACACACACAGACATGCACACACACATCCAAGTAGGTGGGAGGACCGAGGCAACACGACCAATCACAGACAACCAGCAGCAGGTGACAGAAATAAAATACAACTGTCTAAATGTACTACAAGGCATCCTCACCCACCTGACCAGGTACTGCATGCTCAGCACACAACGTACCACACTTAGGAGTTGCATGGCCTTACCTAGCGATGCCACACACCTCACCACACCTGCTTCTGCACCGTGACTGAACATCAACAATGAACCTCCATGATGAGAGGTATACAGGTGTCTGTACACTCATGAGTAGGCAGCAAAAAAGTGGCTATCTAAATCAAGTGCAAGACACATGCATCATCATCATAAGACAACAACTGTTGCATTCGAGTATGTGTTATACTTAGCTGTACATTTTCTGTGTCTGTCCACTCATTATGCAGAACCTGTTCTGGAGGCTCGGCAAGCCACTCCCTGTACAAGGGTGTACAAGTAATAATGCTGCTAACAGGTGTACAGCCTCAGTGATAGAGGTATACCATTGATGTCCATCGATTTACTTTTGCTGTGGCTGTACAAGCAGAATGCAATAAGTGCTGTGTGTGTTGAAAGGAGGACTACCTGGGTGAGACCATGCAATTCCTAAGTGTGCAAAGATGACTGTAACTGCAATACCATAGGTTTATCATGGATGCCCATAGACTCAGTTTAGTTATAGCTCTATAGTCAGGACACAGCACCTGGCCAGGATGATGGTGTCCCCTGAGTGAGGCCATGCAAATCCTAACTGTGCTAAATTGAGTATCCTTGCAGTGAGAGAAAAGTAACATTAATCTACATGCCCTCACTTTTGCTGTAGGTTGTCACTCAGGGTGCAGTATCTGCTCTTGTGGTTTGCGTGCAGCATTGTCTAAGTGAGGCCATGAAAATGTCAACTGTAGTAAATGGAGTGTGACTGCGATCAGGCAAGTGTACTATTAATGTCCATGGCCTTTGTTTTTCCTGTGACTTCACAGTCAGGATGCAAGAAGTGGTGGGGGGTGGGCATTGTGTAACTAAGACATTGCACTACTTCTACAGTAGTGGCCACATACACTGCAAGGTATTTCCCAAAATTCCTGTGATATCAACGGAGACATCTGATGCTTTTTTCATTTAAAGAGTAGGGGCAGCAAAGAGAAACTCTTCAGAAATCTCGTGAAATATCCGTAAATAGCTTGCAATAGTCTGTAGATACCACTGTAAGTGTACAAACCTCTGTACAGCAGCAATTATGGAATTACACTGTTAATGTCTATGGCCTTATTTTACCTGCGACTGTCCATTCGGTATGTAGTACCTTGTCTCGTAGCAGTGGGGCATTGACTGCCAAAGAAACACAGCGACTGACTGTGTTGCGTTGTGTCTACCTGAAATCAGGTATATATACCGTGCATGTACAAGGAATTAGTTTTACTGTAGCTCTGCAGTTTGGGTGCAGTAGCGGGTGTGGTGGGGTGTGTGGCATCGCTAGGTAAGGCCATGCAACTCCCACTGCGAAGTGCGGCACGTTGTGTGCTGAGCATGCAGTACCTGGTCAGGTGGGTGGGGATGTCTTGTAGCACATTTAGACAGTTGCATTTTATTTCCGTCACCTGCTGCTGGTTGTCTGTGATTGGTTGCGTTGCCTTGGTCCTCCCACCTACTTGCATATGTGTGTGTGTGTGTGTGTGTGTGGTGCTGGGGTGCTGAATGCAGAGTTAGGGTTTTCACCTCTAACAATGAATTTCCTCACTTTTGTAGCAGTGGAACAACCCTAACTAATGCATTAAACAGAGTTTTTTGCCATGAATTTCCTTTCTTTTTGAGAATGAGAAGTACAAACAGTACATGTAATGACGTTATGGTACCAGCAGACACATATAGTCCAACACACACACATGCAAGAATACAGTAAGAAATGAAATAGTATTGTCTGTTCAAAGGACTGAGATACCCACCATCTAATGACATTCATTCCAGCTGTCAATAAGTGCCAAATATGAACTGTGTGTTGTATTGTGTCCTAGTTAGTAGTTGTATCTTAATCTTAGAAACATCTTTTGACAGCACATGATCAGCGTAAACACAGTGTGAAGTGTGAAGAAGGGTATAATGTGACATTAATGATGTGCATCTAGTATTCTGTTGACGTGTACAGAATTCATACTATTTTGTTATTTTTCTTGTATTTTACAGTGGCATGCCACATACTAAGTAACATTCTTCTGGTCTTTCACGCACTGTTATTTAGCATTCAGTGCTACTACTGTTCTTAAACAATAATGCATGGTCAAGGGTTATGTTAATGGTCTATTAATCACCTTCTGGGTTGTACTGTGGCATGAGGTGTAGCCGAGTATCAGATGCCCCTAGATGGTGATTAACTGACCATTAACATAATCCCTGGGAGTGCCTTATTGCTATAATTATAAAAACATGTTTTTAAACAGTGTTAAACCTTGTTTAGCAAATGGCTAACCTCTACATGTATGTCAATAAAAGATTTACATAATGCTGTTAGAATCTTTGGAGCCAATCAGAAAGCTCCATTTCTCAGACCCTTTTTATAATAGTTGATTAAATGAGTCATTCTGTACCTCACCACCACTGTCAAATATCTACAAGATTCTCTTCTGTGACTTCACTAGACACAACATGTTGAGATGAATCCATAGAAATAAGTGTCCCTTGTGAGCATAGTAATAACAATGCAAACACTGTGACACATTTACAATGGTGAACTGTTGTCCTGTCAAACCTGTAACTACATGCACATTATACTTGTTAAGCAGAGTAACTAAAGATGAGTGTAGTATATGGAAATATCTATAAGTAACTAATATCCCCACAAGCTAAGAACTGTACAACACAAATGTTTTTCAACCAAAAATATTTATTAATACTACTTTTCAATATTTTGTATGATAAAAAAAAGGTCATTATTAAATAAATCATAAGATATAATATTCTGTTTCTTATACAAAAATACTTTTTTTTTCAAAACAGTAAAAAAGTAGAATAGAAAACATAAAATTAAATGCAACCTTTGATTTTGAAAACAGCTTATTATATAAAAATATGATTTTGTAATGAAAATAAATTATAATATATTAAAACATTTACAAAAATAATTAACATACTAACATACTAACATACTAAAATGCCAGCAGAATAGGCCTTTACGGTCTTTCATGTCTGCTTGTTTGGTCAGCCCCCACCCTGGGTGCTGACCTTGCTGCCTCCCTCGCCTTCTCTGGCTTCTCCCTTCCCAGTTCCGGATATACTTGCTGCATTGGATTTTGCTTCCAGAACCCTTCCCCTGTACCTGTCCCACCCTCTCTTGAACCCCTCCACTGTCTCTGCCTCCACCAGCCCCCTAGGCAGCGCATTCCATGGCTCCACCACCCTCTCAGTGAAGTAGCACCTCCTCCTTTCTCCCCTGAATCTTTCCCCCTCCAGCTTCCACCCATGCCCTCTAGTGGCCCCCTCCTCCTTCCTTCGAAGCACCCTGACTGTTCCTCCCCTATTTACCCTCTTCATGTACCTGAAGACCTCTATCATGTTCCCCTGGTCCCTTCTCTCTTCCAATGTGTACATATTTAGCTCTTCGAGCCTCTCCTCATAGGTCCTGTTCCCCAAGCCCCAAATCATTTTGGTTGCTCTCTCTGGACCCTCTCCAGGAGGTTAATGTTCCTCTTTAAGTGTGGCCTCCAAAACTGCACGCAGTACTCAAGGTGGCCTCACCAAGCAGTTATACAGAGGGAGTATCACTTCCTCCTTCTGGAGGTGATCCCCCAGCGATGCATCCCAGCATCCTGTTGGCCTTGGCTGCTGCCCTCCTACAAGTCTTAGAGTTGTTCATCTTGACATCCACCACCACCCCAGGTCCCTCTCAGCCATCGAGACTTGTAGCATTTCCCCAGGGTGTACACTTGGCCCGGTTTCTGGCCCCAGGTGGAGTACCTTGCATTTCCTGCATTAAACCTCAGCTTCCACTTTCTAGACCATCTTTCCAGAGCCTCCAGGTCCCCTGTGGCCAACCTCCCTCCTCCCCATCCACCACCACTCCCAGTTTCGAGTCATCTGCAAAGAGACTCATCTCACTCCTGATTCCTGTCCTTATGTCAGAGACGTGAGCGCCGAACAGAAGGGCCCAGGACTGATCCTGTGGACCCCACTAATGACCCTCCTTGGGGATGAGACTATCCCGCCAACTATCCGGTCCTGGAGCCAATTGCCTATCCATCTGATCATCTGGCTCCCCACCCCCATTTCTCCCAGCTTATCCAACAGGCCCACGTGAGGAACAGAGTCAAATGCCTTGCTGAAGTCTAGAAAGAGGATGTCCACTGGTCTACCCAGGTCCAAGGCACTCGTCACCCAGTAATAGAACTCCACCAGGTTTGTCTGACACGATTTCCCCAGGATGAATCCATGCTGTCTATCATCCAGGCACCCTGACTTATCCAGGTCCCCCCAGCCTCTCCTTGACAATGCCCTCCATCACCTTGCCCACCACCGATGTCAGGCTGACAGGCCTGTAGTTCCCTGCCACCTCCCTTGATCTCCCCTTGTGGATTGGCACTATATGCACCACCTTCCAGTCCTGGGGCACCCACCCTGTCCTCAGAGAGATGATGAAAAGCTCCGCCAGGGGTTTCACCAGGACATCCGCAAGTTCCTTCAGCACTCTGGGATGTAATTTATCCGGCCCCGGTGCTTTCTCCATCTTAAGGGAGCTGAGGGCTTCCCTCACTCTCTCTCTGCTGTGATTTCCACTTCTGGTACCTCTTCTCCCTGCTTAGCCCTCCCCCCTCCTGCCAGTGATGCCTTCCCCTCTCCCCAGACCCGCCGATCGGTAAGGGTCCCCCCAACAAAAACAATATTTCTTCATATTTTCAATATTTACACATTAATAACATAGATGTGTGTGCTGCTTGAGGCAGCCCAGCCCAGAAGTTGGATGCAATGTGGAGACACAGAAGAAGTGGAAGCTGTTGCGTCTCAGAGAGGAGAAACCAGTAGAGCTGTGGAGGCTATTCACTGTGGCTCAGGGAGGCTCTAGGTTACTGGCACAGATAAAGCAGTGGTGCTGGTTACAGTCACAGTTGTTCTTGTCCCCACAGGCTTGAGCACAAGGTTAACAGTTGCTTGTTGTTCTGTCAGGAGAGACAGCAATTTTTCCTGCTGCTCCCGCAGCACAACATTGTCCTTGATCAAACTGTCAAACTTACGCTCCAGCCTGCGGTAACAGCAACAGTGGCCAGTGCACCGTACCTTTCAACGGGGACCTGTAAAGATAGGAAAAACATCTATTTAGTGTAATATCAAAATGATGATTCTCTCCCTGTCTTGACTTTAAACATTGTTTTTCATAGGAATATTTTAAATACAGGTAATTCCCTACTGCCGACAGTATATAGGAATGCAATATTTATGAAAAATTATTCATTATAACTAATGCTGTCATCTTTTACAACTGTGGTGTATTTTTTTATTGATACGTGTACAAGTAACTCATATGCTTTAAAGTATTGAATACTATTTTTTAAATACTATTATTATTATAAAAGTTACACACTCACAAGACTTACGTTTAATAGTAAATAAATTACTGCCTAGGGTGATGTAGCACTTGACTATACCTCATGCAGATTAGAACACTAAAGGCGATTCACAGATCAATGATGTAACCCTTGCTTATCATGATTGCTTACTGATACTCAAAGTGCAGCAAAATAAACGTATGGAGTAAGTACTGTTAAATTGTTGAATTCCAACTCACTATAACCAATCCAGCAGCAATTGCTTTCCATGTGGAGCACTCACAGAACAGTACACAAATAACTTGAACATGTCAAACAATCTTGCATTGTGCAAAACGCGATGATGGTTCGCAACACAATACTGCAACCTACACTACTGGTCAAAAGTTTTAGAACACCCCCATTTTTCCAGTTTTTATTGAAATTTAAGCAATTCAAGTCCAGTGAATAACCTGAAATGGTACAAAGGTAAGCGGTAAACTGCTAGAGGTTAAAAAAAAAGTTTAGGTTAGCAAAAACTGCTGTAGAGAAATTGCAAAGAAAGCCAAGGTGTCAGTGAGTACAGTTTCCTACACCATCAAAAGGCACTTGGAAACTGGAGGAAACTCTGACAGGAAGAGGTCTGGCAGACCCAAAGCCACAACAGAATCAGAAGCGAGTTTCTGAGATCAACAGCTTGCATGATAGGTGGCTCACAGGACAACAGCACAGAGTGACTGGCACCCTGAACCAAAAGGGCTACCACAGCATTTTGCAGCGCCATGCAATACCCTCTGGTCTACACCTAGTTGGTCAGGGGTTCATCTTACAGCAAGATAATGACCCAAAACATACCTCCAGGCTATGTCAGAACTACCTTTGAGGAAAAGAACAAGACGGTAGGCTTCAAATCATGGAATGGCCAGCACAGTCTCCAGACTTAAACCCCATCGAGCTGGTTTGGGATGAACTGGACAGAAGGGTGAAAGCAAAGCAACCTACAAGTGCAACACATTCATGGGAACTTCTGCAACAGTGTTGGGAAGAACTTTCCGAACAATATTTGATGTCCATTGTAGGAAGAATGCCACGAGTGTGTTCGGTGGTTACAGTATATCTGCAAAAGGTGGCTACTTTGATGAGTCAAAAATTTAGATTAAATTTTGTTAAACAAAATGATTCTATGATTTCTTTTTTATCTCCAATTGTTTATTTGTTCTATGCTTTAATTTCAGAGTACATTGAGACATTAACCTGCGTAAATTTCAATAAAAACTGGAAAAATGGGGCTGTTCTAAAACTTTTGACCAGTAGTGTACATTTCACAGTGCATTATTCACAATACAGTGGGCCACATCAGTTATGTATTTGGAAAAAAAAGAAAGCCACATGAAGATGCATATCCATGACTTATTATTTTACCTGGAATCTATGCCCTATATGAAGGTGTACAGTAAAGTATACCTGGGTGTGGTGTGAACATGCAGCATAAGTAAGCAGGAAAAAGATAAATGAGTTACACACAATCAACATATTGCAGAGTATAAGATTACGTCTCATTTGTGGCTCTCAACTAGATCATATTTCATTACCAGCATACCACCCACAACAATACCTCAAAGTCATACTATATGTGAAGTAGTTCAGCTAGCAGAGTGGGCTCCACCTGGTAAAGCAAAAACTCAGTTTCAAGGCCGGCCCATCGGCGCAGCGGTTGGATTTCCGCATGCGATGCCGGCCACCGGTTCGGGAATGGACCAGGGTCGCTGGAGGTCGGGTGGGAGAAGGATAGAGCATCCTAGAGACTGCCTCCTTCTCTGGGGAGGAAGTGTCTGGAGCATTGGTGACTCCTGGCGGAGGCCAGGAGTCACACCGCTACCGGCACTCTCATACACATGGGGCGGGGCGGACACTGGCGTCATTGCACGACCCCGCCTCCCCAAAAGGAAAAGCTGAAAAAATAGCTGCTGGCTGGCGCTAATGAAGCTCACCATGGCTTCGATTAGCTCCCTGGGCCAGCCCTCCGACCTAGTCCGAGGACTGCGGCATGTATGGGGGAGTGCAGCAGCCCCACCATGGGGGGCAAGCCATGGGTATCGGAGGGCTCGAGGCTGATACGGGGAGTGGAAGCCCGTGGCCCATGACCTGGCCGAGAAACACCAGGTGGCCAGCAGCTTGCAAAAAAAAAAAACTCAGTTTCAATATGTTGAGTAGTTCAAGGTAGTGCACTGGACCTAAGATATTTATTATGGCAAGCTCCGTATATACTGTTAGAGTTCTTGGTGCATTTTATTCTACCCCCCATATCAGATAATGGTCATAAAAAGTACATGTATAGTGCAGCAATCCACTGCAGTCTACCTCCCTGCACAGCAATTGGGATAGTCAACTAGTCATTAAATGCTGAGCCGGTATATGTGTCCCTATGGCTGATAGTGGTCTTTGTAAATGATAAATTACTTTTTTTTGGTACAGCAGTGCCACATTTACCAGCCATCCACTGCTACCCAACACCAGAATTTTCACCTAACCTCATCAGGACCAGGTGACATTCTACAGCAAGTCACCTCCTAAACCAGTGATGGACTGACACATACAGTACAGCCCTATGTTTATATATGCAAAATATGGGCACTGAACATGTATAAGATAGTCTGTGGCAGAATCCCAATATGTGAATGGTTCATCCATGTATTGAGACTATGTGGCACAGTAATGTCTGAATGAACATTAACCCATGTGTTACAGTAATAGCCATACAGCAGTTATGTACAGTTTCAATGAACACTTGTATGGCCAGCTTACAGGTCACAACATCCTGTTTACTACTGAAGGAGTGAGTATGAGCTGAGCAGGCTGTCATGGTGATTATTACTGTTACAATGGGTAACATAGTTCCACTATAACAACAGGGACTGTATCATTCACAGAAGCTAGTATTGTTATTGGGAACAGGTAGTGTGGATCATCATGTACTGATATAACTTTATTATACTTGCAATCAGGTGATGGTGCAATGGTATAGTGGATTAACATGGAATGTTCAACAATGAAAGTATCATGGTCATACACTGTGGTGCATAGCTACTGGAGAACATGAGTAATTGGACAGTAATGCCTACTAAGTAGCAGTTCAGCAGTTGCATGTTGTCGAGTATCAGTATACCTGCATGCAAGTGACACATCATCACATGATAATATCCCCATGTTCACCTTTGATACAGTATCCAACAGCACAGTTCAGCTATAGGCTAAACAGCTTATACACCCAGCTAGCAAATTTTTGCATATCACATGCTCCACACTGTATTTCTTAATATTAGTGAACAATGCAACAGTTAACATTTCTATATTTCTTTACTGTACAGCTATAGCCACAGACAATAGTAAATGAATTGTCTATAGAAGTGAAAGCTTGCTTTTACACAAACTGTTTCTGAAAGCACACTTTCAATATTCTTCTAGGTATTTTGTGCTGTTCAACACAGATGGGATACTATGATGCCTACGTGAACCATGCATTCCATGTTTTCACTTATACTGATTTACTTAGTATACAGTTTCAGATTGTTTCTTCTGATTATCTACTTAGCAGTACATCTTGCTTGAATATTTAATATATAGACACTTACGGGCAGCACTGGTGCCAGGCTCCTGCTTTACCCCATGCCAATGGTTCTGCCACTGCCTCCCTGGTCACTGTAAAAAACAAAATAAGTACAAATGATAATACTACTCACTTCTGTTTCTAAAGCTAATAAAATGCTTTTATTGTATAAGACATATTTCATTTTGACTAATGGTGGTAATCAACCATATACCACAGGTTTGCATGTTGATCCTTATAACATGTGTACACAATTATCATGAAAGTTGTTTACACAATAAGCATTTGACAACAATGAAGACACCTAACATTATAAACATATTATTATGAGGGCAATCTAGCGCACATTTTTTGGTATTGTTCTAAAGTAGCCCCTCTATGGTCGCAGATCAAGCAGAGGGCAGATCCCCTGTTAGGACTTGACGAGTTGTTCTCGGTTGATATCTGCCTGTTAGGAAATTACTCAGAGATCCCAGTAAACTCACGGAAATATCACATAGCTCTTATAGCTATGACTGTTAAAAAACTGGTGCTTAGACATTGGAAGGACAACGAAGCATTGACATACAATGAATAGTTGACAGAGTTGCTAAACAGTATCAGAACGGAGAAGATGATTTCCAGTTTACAAAACAGATTGAGCAAATTCAACAAAATCTGGGCCCCACTACTAGCTTTGTACTCTTGGTAAATGCCTCAACCATAATAAACTCGAGTAATGGAGAATTCTCCTAATTTATAACCGGAAGTTATGCCTGAGATGGTGGGAGATTTGGGAGGGATGGGGGATGGGGGTGTTTTTAGGGCTGTTGGGCTTTTTTTTTCTTCTTTTCTTTTGTTTTATTTTATATGCTGAATGTACATGTTTCCACTGAATGTACCGTGACTATGATGTACTATATGTTAGAAATTGCAATAAAGATTTAATTGAAAAAAAAAAACATATTATTATGTTCACATAAGTAAATACATGCGACAATAGATTTACCTATTTTAAAAGTCAATTTAAATAATACAGAGATGGAAGAACAACATAGAACAATAATAACATGCCTATGCTATATTCCTCCTAAATAATGTGTCCTTCTTGACTTACAGAGGTGTCATGGCAATAGAATATGTAAATCGGATGACTTATCATGTACTTTAGGCAAGCCTAGTTTTCTATGTTTTGACGTTCTTGTCCATTTTCCAACTATAGTAACTAAATGCAGTGTGAACAGATTAACATTGTACACATAGCTGTAACAATGGAAGAATATTTAGCTGGCTTTATTGAGTTGCATAATCAACTCTTACCCATGTCTGTGATGGCACTGTTAAGAACTTTAGATAATAACATAACAAAAAAGAATGCATGACAGTTTCACACTCTTCAGACCTATAATGTCAAGTATTTGTATAATGACTATACAGCACAAAGTGCATTCCTTACTGCATGCTTGGTACACTCCTTCGTACCGATCAAACCCCTGTTATCCTTTCTACAGCGTCTCCCCTTGGACTGGCACGCTCATTCTATTGTCTCCCTACCTTTGCTCCTCTTTGCTCTGGAGAACCTCCACAGCGAGGTCTGACCATGGATAGGTGATTGGGGCTAGGATTGGTCATTATCGTTGACCGAGCAGGTGTTTTTCCACTTTTCTTCCTGTGGTCCTCTTCCACTGTGTACGTCAACACAGAGGACTGACATTGAGACACACAATGTGCTGACACACACCATGGTAAAATGCCCACAACATCCTCACCACCACAACTCTGGAGAGTTGCCTAGTACCCCATTACTCATGCTTCCACCAGCGCTGATGCGTTGGATGCTGAAAACACCCCAGGAACCCATGCCAGGAGGAGGAGAGCATTCATTGAATCTGTCAATGATCCTCTTCCCCTTTGACCCCTAGATGACCCTGATTCCATTCCCAAACACATGTCTAAGGTGTGGTGTCCAGCACCTCAAGCCTCAGCGTCACTGGGTATTTTTTTTTAGTAAGTTTCAGTAGTATGCAGTTGATCTTCAGATTGTTGTTACATATGTTCAGCACATAATAGACTGAATATCATGATCTGGTAGACATGCCTGGGTTATCCCCCCATCTGAGTTGCATGTACTACTAATGTTCACCCTGTCGTATCATGATTTAACAGTACAATTATCTCTTTAGTATATTGTACCTGTGCACATCAGTGGGTGTTACACACCAGAGCAGTATTATGACAGTGCAAAAAATACACTGAATATGCCACCCCCAAGTATCCAATGTTATTTATCTATTATCGTCTTACCATCTGACTCTACGATGATGACACTGTCGGAATCAGAGTGTTCAGCCTCCACAGCTTCTGACTGTGCTAGTACTACCTCAGCAGGGCAAGCAGGTTGCCTACGGTGCTCTGTAAATGGAATATAACAGGTATATTAACTGATAGTTTTGTTTCTTTGGTTAGTTATTGTACGGCACGTTTTTCTAAGCAATCGATATGATTCTGGAACTTGACATTCTTCTTATTTGACTATTGCAGAGTCATTGTACGCACATATGACATAACTAATTTGTACTAATTGATATTTGATCAACTGTAGATTACCCATTTACGCAGTACCTCTATACTTAGTACTGCTAAAGTAACAGCTATGAAATGTCATTGTTTTTGAATGCAACACATAGTTCATAGTAAGTCCGGACTACTATGTGATTACAGTTATACATACTGCTATTTTAAATACATCAAGACACATTAAAACTGGCCTAGACACACTGATTATGCTATTCAGCATTACAGTTTCAATATCACTCCATTTGACGCCCATCAACTGCACCAAATGAAAACAGACAGCAAAATGTAAACTTACTAAAATGTTGTCTATCAAGACACCATTAATAACATAATTGTCATAATATTATCAATCAACATATAGTAATATGATGCTAGTGCAACAAAGTTATCAATTTCAGAAATACTTATTTTTCCACTTGTGTAGCAGTACATATCACTGATCATTTGATCATATCACTGATTATTTGTTAAAATAACTTACATTGACTAAGCCGCTCCCCTGCAGCTGAGAAAAGTTCCTAGGTTCTTTCACTTCCAGCTGAACACCCACCAGAACAGCACCATAGATACATTAGGCAGAAGGAACCTCAGTTTAACATCTTATCTGAAGGACAGAATTCCCCAACAGTACAGCATCTCTCTAGTACTACACATGGGTGCCAGCATTTCAAGTACTATACGAGCCCCATCCTGGTCTGGGACACAAATCCACAACCTTTAGGTCCTGAGGTAGATGTTCTTACAACTGAACCACACTGACACCTAGACACAAATAGGGACAGTCAACCCAACCAAGACCAACATGCACATGTAAGTAACAATATCTAAAGCTGCAGTGGAACCTGGAAAAAAAAATAACTTCTTGCGTTGAGTGATACCTTTTACTAGATAAACTCTGTGTGCAGTATGTAAACTGCATTCAGTATGGTTGTCACTTCCTGCCCTTCCATTAGTTTTTGAGATTTGTGGGATAAATATTCATAGTTTTCTGTGCAGGATTAGTTCTATAAAAAATACTTTACTGGCCCTGAAACCTTGTGACCATGCCCTACGAAATGTAATATATCATTAACAAATTGCTTGAATTGTCAGTTATAGAGCTGAGCTGCTGATGCAGGAAAGTTTCCTTAGAGCAATTATGTGAGGATTATCTATTCCTGGAAGAAATTATCACGTACAGTAGTTGCTTCTGAATAGAATGTGTGGGAAGCATTTTGAATTTCTATCCTTGGAGAATATCTTTGCCACAGCTTCATTGAGCTGGGAATCTTATCCTCATAATCACAGTGGTCATTGGACTCCTTCCAACTATCTTCAGTCAGCAAGCCAAAGAGTATTTTTGAGGGGTATGTACATCTCACATGTCCAGCACTGCAGAATGTTTCAGCTTAAGAGGTTTAAGTGGTTCAGAAATATTTGCACGACAATCAGAATACATGTGACATGCAACTAGCTGGACTGACAGTGGCAGCTCTCTAAAAACAATACTTATAACAAAGTCGCATAACCTGTCCAAATAAATGTTGTCCATACTAAGCTGTTTAAAGCCATAGGCTTTGGACTAGGCAGCCTTTTCAGAACTCTATGCACACAGCAAAGAACCAACATCTTGGGATATAAATTGCCATGCTTCAGATGGCACAGACATTGAATAAAGTGTGCTCTGGTCATCAGAGTTTAGAACTCGGAACTAGGAGTAGCCCCAATTCAATTCTGATTACAGCATTGAGCAAGACACTTGTCCTTTCTATGCTTTAATCTATGCCTGCTGTAAAACTGGAGTAGAAGCAGGACCCTTTGGAAGAAATTGGATTTTCATGACAGTGATGCTTTTCTGGGTGATTAAACTGATACAGCTGAAATGCTGTGTATGCAACTCTTTAATGGCTCAGCAGTGATACCCAGTGGCCAATAATGTTCACTTATCCCTGTGACAAACCCTCCCTCCCTACCAGGCTGTAACATTCTTTTAGAGAGTTGTCTGTTTATTGTTTCTTCTGCTGCCACCGATCTGGTTTTTCAGGATTTTAGTTACCTTTCTCCCTTGCACCGAGCTGGGAGATCACCAAAGGTCAAATCTGGTAGAATGCTTCTCGGATGATGGATGCTAACAGAGCTGTTCCCTTGCTAGTGGAAATAATGCAGTTATCTTAGCAATTAATCCACAGTCATGTTATGTAAATAGACATTTACTGCAAAAGTCAGGTAAAAATATAGGATATGTATAGACATAATACAAAATAGAGAAAATGCACTTTTATAAGAAAACACATAAATGGTGTTCAATCATAGGTGTCAGACAGGAAAACACTACAGACTACTTCAGTCTAGCATAAATGATACTTGCCTTCCACTAAGCTCAAAGAGAAAATGGGTATCTAAACTATGCTATAACTCCCCCTTGAAGCTTACAGTGGATGACAGGCTCGGCTTCTCATGGATGTTCCCCAGACAAAAGCACCTCTTGTAATTAATGCTCTATACTTATATCCAGAGGCTGAAACTCTGTGACTAGGTCATTCGTTTGAATCCACCAACCATTTAACATGTATGTGTTTAGTTGTTCCAATCAGCTTAAAAACCTATAGATGTCCAATTAGATCAATTCTGCAATCAGTTTGTATTTGAATGCTCCAATCTTTTTGAAATGTGTGTGTGTGCTTGTGTATGTGTGTGACTGTCCATCCACCTTGGTCACTCTCTGGGATTTATTACCTTGTGCAGGGGCCTAGCCTGCTAGTGACGTAGAATTCCGATGTTTTTTCCCCCCTGTTGTTACCATGTCAAACAAAACCTCTGGTGAGACTCAGAAGTCCAGAAAATAGTTTTAGTAAACCCAAACAATTAATCCTATTTCTGTCACGATCCAATGTAGTGTGCCGCCACCATCTTTCAGATTAGACATTAAATCAAGGTTCTGTCTGCCTGTTTTGGTGGTTACTCAGGTGGATGTTAAATATATTATGGCATGTCTTGAAAAGAGTAGGATAATTATTTTAAAGTTTACAAAACAAAATAGCTGGATAACGAATTGAAATTATTTAAGTAATCAAAAAAACACAATTTTACATTAAAGGCAAAAAGCAAACTAAGAAAAAAACTCAAAGAACATTTTTGAGACTTGCTCCATCCCTACTGATGTGAACCAAAAAAATAACAAATGGCTACCTAATTGCAACAGTCATACCACTAAACCCTGCTAGAAAATTCAGTTACTGACTATATTGCAGCCAAGTTACAGATATCCCAAAAAAAACCAAAACAAAATCATGGCACATTAAAATTGGTCTTTTTTTTATTTGATTTATCTTAGAGTTGTTTCTGTCATTCTGGCTATAGATAAATACAGTTGGTCAGATATTCAGAAATGCGCCAAAGGCCAGTGCAAGTCTGGTGCAGTGCAAAAGCGAGGCACCATGGTATAACAGGAGCCATATTCAGAGGCTGCACTGGCTGTACTGTGCCAGTGCAACACCGCTGATTATGGCACAGTTGCACCATGGTGCAACAGTGGATGCACCATGGCACAACCGTAGATGCACCATGGTGCAACCACAGGTGCACCATGGCACAACCACAGGTACACCATGGGCAGACACAGAAGCCCCAGGGCAACCATGAGAGCAGAGCACCAGAACAACGGGGGGGGGCAATGCACAGAGAGGAGACCCAGGGACAGAGCCAGAGAAGCACAGTGACAGGCCACAGGAGGCCACCACCAGCTTAGCACAGCAGGGTGCACACTGGCACCCAGACCCCTACCCCAGAACACAACAGTGGCACAGACAGTAGGCAACAAGGGGTGCCAATGGGGGATGAAGGACCACTAAGGGGCCCCCAGCAGGCAGCAGGCAATGCCCCTCTGCACATCCAGACAAGGGCAGGCCACACCCAGGATCATGCAGCCAAGCAGACACACCCACTGCATAACCCTGACAGCCACCCCAAGGGCAGCCCAAGGCACAGCCATCAACTGAGGGGTGGGACACCACCACCACCATGGGACACACTGCAGCATGAAGCAGTGATCCACAGAAGCACAACATGTGCCCCAACACATGCACACCACACAAACAGGCACTGGGCCACTGCAGCATGGTGCCTCATGTCACCTGCAAAGCAGACACAGACACAGGCAGGTAAGTCAGAAAAATATATTTACTCAGAAACTATGTACAATAACCAGGGGCTGGGAAAGGGTAAGTATAATGAGGGAAGGGGACAGGGAACAGGGACTGTACAGTGGGATGAGGGACTGGAGGGGGAGGTATGGCTGGAGAAACAGGGGAACTCAAAGCCAGACTAGCGACGGCTACAGCCTGCCACCCCCCACTGATGCTGGTGCCTCCTATCCACCAGGAGCAGTCTGTGGACCTGGAACACCACCTCCATCATCGTTGAGGTAATCAATATTAGCTACCTCAGGAGTCAGCAGTACAGGGGCTCCTACGCCATTGGCAGAGACCTAGGACAAGGGACAGGATGACAGGTGATTAGTGCACTGTCCCAAGGAACCAGGCCCAAACACAGCAAGTACTGGGCAGGAGGAACACCCCCCCAAGGGCCCATACAGTCTACCCACAGGGGACAGTGCATGTGCCAGATGTGTGGGATGAGGAACATGCACTGTGTCCACCCATCGTGCAGTCACAGAGATATGCAGTATGGGTGTGGCTAGGCGTGGTCATGGGTACGGGGGTCACTCAGAGGCAGAGGTCACAGCAGGGGTCAGGGTTCAGCCACCGCACAGTGTGCACATGCGCAATAGCAGGTATGGCACACCGTGTGCCACAGTCCCTATTGCACAGTGGGCACACAGTGCACAATAGGCGGCAGCACACCGTCTGGCACATTGCGCCGTGACTTGCTCTGGAGCAATCTCACTGCACACAGAGCCAATTCATGATAATCAGTTGCCACATGCAAATGAGCTCATCAGCCAATGCATGGTGTACTGGGGGGGCTTAGAATGTCATTACTGTTGTGCCAATGCTCATTTGCATGCACTGCGCCATAAAAGCACCACGGACCGTCACAGGCCATGGACCGGTATTGCAACCATTTGAGGTAAGTTGGGCATGCTGCTGAATCACACTAAACCCAGCCAGCACAGCGGGGGGTGGAATAGGGTGCTGCTAACACTGACACACTGTGCTGTCCATGTCCACAGGTAGCGACATGTCAGAACATGAAACATAAAAACATAGAATTTGATGGCAGATAAGGACCACTTGGCCCACCCAGTCTGCCCATTTCCCTACTTACTGGATAAGCTGCAGATCCTAGTTAACCAGCAGCTTACTTCTTCCTACCCCAACCCCCTAGAACTGCCTTATGACTGTCCCATGCATGCTTGAATTCCACCACTGATTTTGACTCCACAACCTCCTCCAGAAAGCCGTTCCATGCATCCACAACCCTCTCTGTGAAAAAATGCTTCCTTAAATTACCACTGAGCCGCCCCCCCTCTATCTTCAAATTGTGCCCTCTTGTTCTTGCACACCTCTTTTTTTGAAAGAAGCTACTCTCTTGGACTTTGTTGATTCCCTTGAGGTACTTGAAAGATTCTATCATGTCTCCCCTCTCCCTCCTTTCCTCGAGGCTATACATATTAAGCTCCTTTCATCTCTCTTCATATGTCTTCCAGTGCAGACCCTGCACCATTTTAGTTGCCCTCCTCTGGACAGCTTCCATCCTGTCTATGTCTTTGCAGAGACTGGGTCTCCAGAACTGCACACAGTACTCCAGATGGGGTCTCACCAGCTGTCTGTACAGAGGGATAATAACTTCCTGTTTTCTACTGGTGATGCCTCTCCCTATGCATCCCAGTATCCCCCCAGCCCTCCTTGCTGCCCTCTCACATTGCTTTCCCACCTTTAGGTCATCTGATATGACTACCCCCAGGTCCCTTTCCATTTTTGTTGTTGTTAGTATCTCACCCCCCATTGTGTACTCTTCCCCTGGGTTTTTGTTTCCCAGGTGCATTACCTTGCACCATGACTGCATCTCAGGATTGCATTGCCAATGCGATCCTGGATGGCCTTACACTGCTGGCTGCCACAGGACAAGGCCAGGCACCACGGACCCCACACAGTGCATTGTCTACTCCATGATCCCAGCGTCAGGTGACACCCTCACTGTAGATGCCGGGCTCTGCTGTTGGCATCCCAGGCACTCCTGGAGTGGGCCTGTTCAGGTGCCTACACACCCCTGCGTGGATTCAGTCACAGTCCCACAGTTCAACCATGGGGGGGCTGTTGTAAACATCCCCTGTGGCAGGTGAGCAGCCTGTGGCTGCCGATCAACCCTGGCGTGGCAGCTCTGTGGCCACGGTGGCCATGGTTCCACGTGTCATCCCTGATGTGCATGCCTCCCTGACCGCAGTCTGCAGCTGCTGCCCTGTGCATGCATGGGTGGCATGTGTGTGTGTGTTTGTGTGCACCACTGGTGTGGTGCCTATGTGTCATGCTGCATGCTGTCTGTGTGTGTGCCTGCCCGGCCGCTGGACCGTGTGGGGTGGGCATGATGTGGGCACTTCTGCACTGGTTGCACCTGTGCAATGCAGCTGAACCCCGCCACTTGCCAGTGCCTGGGTGTGTGGGTGCATGTGTGTGTTGCTGTGTGATGCTGTGTGCAGTTGTGTGTGGATGTGTGCCACCAAATCCCCTACCCCTGCACCACACCTCTGTGTGTGCATGCCCATTGCCATGCATGCCCCTGTCTGTGTGCTGCACCTGTGTGTGTGGCCTTTGCATGGGTTTGGCACCACCTACCTGCATGCACCATAGTGCTCCTATGTGATGATGTCGCAATGCTGCCAAGCCATCCTTTGCAGTCAGGGATCCCTCCATCCTGGGGGAGGCTGTCCACCACCCTCCAGCCCACTGCCTCCATCATCCCCACTACTGTCACCCCATCAGCCTCGACAGCTATCCCATGGTTAATGGCTATGTTGTGCAGTATGCAGCAGGCCAGGAATAGACCACAGGCTGTCGAGGGGCTGTGCTGTAGGGCACCACCAGACCTGTCTAGGCAATGGAACCGTGCCTTCAGCATGCTGAATACACACTCAACAATGTTTTGCATGCTGGCGTGTGCCTCATTGTAGCGCTCCTCTGCTTGGGATGATGGGCGCCAACAGGGGGTGAGCAGCCAGGGCCTCAGTGGACTGGTGCTGCCTCCTGTGTGGATTATGACATGGTTAGCCCTGAGACATCCTTTGCTGTGCCTCTTGCCTGTTCCTGGTGCTCTCGCCAGCATGCCCACCCTGCCCTCCCCATCCCATGGCATTCTTTGCCTGGCACCCCTTGCTTGTCCCATACTCACCCACTAAGTGGCCCGTGGGCATGTCCCCATACTTGAACCTGTGGCATAGTGGAGAGCTGTGCCAGATGAACGCATCATGTGCACTCCCAGGGTGTGTGGCACAGACATTGGTGATGCACCCCTTGGCATCACACACCACCTGGCAGTTCATGCTTTGGAACTCCTTCCTACTGATATAGGCCACACCCTCAGGGCCAGGTGGTGTACAGATGCCCATGTGGGTGCAGTCAATGGCCCCAAGTATGCCAGTCATACGTGCTACCCTGTGGAGGTCCTGCATTGTTACTGTATGTACTACCTGTGTGTTGGGGAAACGGATGTATTCCAAAGCACGTGGCAGCAGAGCATTGAGGAACTGTGTGAGGAGGCATGACGTGGCCAACTGGGTTATGCCTGTGGTGTCCCCTATTGGTCTCTGGAAGGTGCCTTGGTGAGCAGGCACATGACAGCTGTCACTTTTGTCTTTCCAGACATTGCATGGCTCCATCTTGTGGGTGCCTGCATCTCTTTACTAAACAGCTCACAGAGTTCCCTCAGAATGGCCCTGTTCAGGTGGTACCATCCCACAATCTCCATGTCGGTGTTGTTCTTGAAGGTGGTGCAGGCACGGTACCAACTGTTCTGGGCATACCGCCGACAGGCCCTTCCTCGGCCACATTGCTGTTCCTCCTGCCCCCTCACACCCCTCATAAGGCCTCCATCATAAAGGGTGCACTATCCATGGCCCTGATGTCCTGTCTCCCCTTGGGTGGTCAGCTGCTGTGGGCTGTGTGCGACCCTGGTGCACTGCCTGGCACTGTACCTGCCTTTCCCTCTCACTCTCTCTGCCCCAGACTCCCTTTCCACTGCCACCTCTGTCTCTCTCTCCCCCTCTGTGGCTGCCTGTGTCACTCTCTTTGTCTCTCACTCACTCTGTCTCTCTTGGTCTGTCTTTCTGTCTGTCTGTCCTTCCTTCTTGCTGTGTTTTGCCACTCTCTCTCTCTCTCCCTCTCACTTGGTGCATGTGCTGGCTGTGTGCTTATGCCCTGTATTTATAGGCTCAAGTCTGCTTGGTGCATCCCAGTTTTGCTCCACACTTCTGTCATGGTTCCACGGTTGAATATTGCACTGCACCAGATATTCACGGGCATGCCCCCTGCTCTTGTGCCTGCATTATTTATAGTTGTGCATTGATACAACGGGATTTGCACTGCTCGATGACTCCTGCTGAATATCGTTCATTGGCACATGTCTGCACTTGTGCCAGAGCAACTCAGTTGCGCCATGCGCAACTGCTTTGAATATTCTGGCCAGTATGTAGACGGTAGTTGCTGCAACACATATCTGCACCTTGTCTGCCACAATAATATTTCAGGCAGGCAATGATCACTTCACTATTAGTGTGCTTGTACTCTACTGCTTACAATGCTGAGGAAAGTCATCAAGTCAGTCTAGATTCTTACTGGTGTGTGAAGGGGAGTATCTCACCAAATGAGATATTCATCTACCTTATTCAAATCAGATGTGGAACTCAACCCTTAGAAAATTGATGAATAAATGAATCAGACTAATTTATTTATGTCTTGTTTTTATTTTATATGCAGACTCTTCAACTCATAAATAAACTCCATGTTATGTTTCAGGACCAACCTGTCCCTTCTTCAGACAATAATCGAGCTGCTTTATGCTGGAATATCAAACAGATATGGCATTGTTTGTATTTTATTTTTTCACAGTTCCCATTATATCTTATAGTTTTAATTCTAAATTAATACACAAACCAAGAATACATAGCAGGGGGAACTAACTTGATAAAAATCTCAAGCTTTCCTTATTTTGCTTCAGGTCTATGCTCTAACTTGTGGGTTTAAAAGCGCTTCTGATAAAAAAAAAAGTTGAAAAATCTTTAATATAATATATTTCTTGTGATGGCTCATCATATCCTTTATTTCCCTATTTCAAAACTCTGTTATAAGAGTAAAAAACCTCACTATTCTGTTCTCTTTAACCATGGTCTCAAACTCGCCTGCATGGAGAATCAAACAATGTTCGATTACCAATTCTGTCTAATCATACTGGGTTGTAGCCCACAAGATTTCTTAAATGTAGCTTGGCCCCCTTTCCCTTCCTTCTTGAAGAAGAAGCGAGTTTTCAAAACAGTGTAGCATCCATGGATAATGGCGACAGGATACTTTTAAAGGACACAACTAACCAAGTGGGGAAAAGCTTCTGAAAGCAAAGGAACTACACAGAACAAGTAAACTTTATTGGATAAAATACCCTTTCTTCCCTCCATTCTATTTCCTGCCCCCCTGTCCTGTCTACCCTATTTGCTATTATTCATTCACTCCCTAAGTGTCAAACTAGGCCTCATGGGCTGATTCCTCTTCTGTATTGTAGTCTTCTGTATCACATAGTCAAAGTTTTTTGATTGTATTTGTATTTACTACTCTATTTAGCCTAAGTTACAATGTTATCGTTGTTTTGCTCTGCTTGTTGCTATTGTAACCACTATCTTTCCTTAAATATTGTAAATGTTGTCAGCTGTCCGGTGGCCACATATCCTTCCCTCTTATGTAACTTTAACTGACATGGAACCTATATAAAGAGTTTCCAGCTTGAAGGTACTTTCTGAGATCCTAATAAATAAATTAATAAAACATACCTCTAGGCTTAGATAGTCAAAGGAATTTCGCAATGTGTAAGGAAGTTGCATCAGCGCAATATCCGAAATGCACCCCAGTGCCATATTCAAAGCTTGGAAATGCACTGCGCAATTCCGGTTGTGCCGTGGTGCAATGATAATGATATGCAGCGCAAGTATAGGGGGAGTAACCATGAATATGTGTAGCAACTGCATATTCAGCACAAACACAAGGTACAACAGTGGAGCAATTCAGAGACTGTGCAGCAAAATGTTGAACACAGATAGAAGAGTCTCAGCTGCACACACCCACAGGCAGAGACCAGGAGAAGCAGCGAATAATGGATGTTACAGTCTTCCTGATGGTGCAGGTAATGAGGGGAGTGAGGAGGAGGGAGGAACAACAACGTAGCCATGGAAGGGCCCATCAGCGATATGCCCAACATAGACAGTACTGTGCCTGGCTCACATTTGAGAGCTATAGTGACACAGATATAGTGGGCAGGTACTGCCTCAACAGGATAATTCTGAGGCAGCTCTGTGAGCTGTGCTATGATGAACTGCAGGCACCCAACCAAAGGAGCCATGCCATGTCGGTGGAGACCAAGGTAACAGGTGCCATTGACTGTACTCATGTGGCCATACATTCACCACCTAGCCCAGAAAGTGCTGCCTACATGAAATGAAAGGGATACCACTCCATCAACCGCCAGGTGGTGTGTAATGCCAAAGGGCACATCATCAATGTGTGCACCACACACCCTGGGGGACACATGACACATTCATCTGGCACCAGTCCATCCTGTGCCAGAGATTCAAGAGTGGGGTCATCACCATGGGCCACATAGTTGGTGAGTCAGGATGGGGAAGGGAAGAACACCCGCTGTAGTGTGAAACACCATACAGCAGTCGGAAGGGGCTGTGGGGAACATGGACAGTGCCAGGTGTGAAGACATGTCTGGAAATGTAGCCTGAATACAGTGCAGGGGTACATGCACATAGCGGCCCATGCCATGAGTGACACAGGGCAAGCATTGCCCAGGCACAGCACTGCCATGCACATCCATGGATGCAAGGCACCATGGGTGGCCATGTGTCCAGTGGACACAGTGGTCAGCTGAAACAGTGGCATACTGCACGCAGCTGTAACATGGACCCAGATACCCAAAGAGGGGCAGCAAAAGATGGGCAGGACACACATGTAGGTCTGTTACAGGCAGCACATGGGGGCTGTGGGGAGGGCCCACAGGGGGGCAGGTGTTGGTAGTCTGGACAGGTGGAGGGAAACAGGCAAGGGCCAGAGAGGGTGACTACTAACACATGTGCCTTACCTAGAGGTCACAGTGCATATCCTCTCTGACTTTCACTGGCAAGCTTTTAAACTAGCCAAGGGGGAGGAGCTGATAGGAAGCAGGAAATTCGAAGCCTCCCCCAACAAAACAAGGTAGTTAGTAAGTTAAACACCAAGGTACAGAGTTTGACAGGGGGCAGGACAGGGGTACATTGAAAAAAAAACAGAGGCAATGAGGGCAGGGATGGAACAAAAAAGGGTAATGCCAAAAGTAAATGAAGAACAATGAGTGCCAATGCCTGTAGTCTGGGTAACAAGATTCCTGAGCTAGTGGCCCTGATGGAAGAGGCACACCTGGATATCGTGGCAGTCACAGAAAGGTGGTACATGGAGAACCATGTCTGGGATGTCAACATACCGGGGTACACAACCTGCAGAAGGGACAAGGAGGGTAAAAGAGGAGGAGGAGGAGGAGTAGCTCTCTACATAAGAGAAGGGATCAATGCAACAGAACTAAAGGGTAAGTGGGGAGGAGATGAGGCACTGTGGTTCACACTGGAGACAGGGAGTGGTATCACAATCTGCACTGGAGTTGTATACAGACCCCCTGTCTCAGGGGGAGAAAATGGACAAGAAAATGATAGAAGGCATTTTTAGAATGGCATAAAAAGGGGAGATATTGGTGGTAGGAGACCTGAATATGCCAGATGTTAACTGGAACACATTTACTGCAGCCACATCCAAGAGCAGGGTCATTCTCAATGCCCTACAAGGGGCATGCCTCAACAGCTAGTGTTGGAACCCACTCAGAAGGAAGATCTTGGACCTGGTACTCTCAAACAGGGATGGAGAGAGGATCACAGATTTAGAAGTGGGTAGCCATCTGGGAACAAGCAACCACCACACAGTGTGGTTCATGATAAACATAACCATGGAGTCAAGCCATAAAAAAACGAGGATACTGGACTTTAGAAGGATTGATTTTGGCAAAATGGGTAAGTACCTAAGGAACGCACTAGCAAATGGACAGAAAGGAGGGGTGGAAGAACAATGGAGAAAAATCAGAACCGCCATCATAGAGGCAACAAGCCTTTGTGTGAAACAAACCAAAATGTAGTAAAAAAACACTGTGGTTCTCAAAAGAGGTGGCAGGGAAGGTTAGGGAGAAAAAGATAGCATTCAGGAAGTATAAGGAATCACAGAAGGAGCAGGACAATGAACTGCATCAGTTAAAGCAGAAGGAAGCGGGGAAGACAGTCAGAATAGCAAAGGACCAAATTGAGGAAAAGAAAGCCAACTCAGTTAAGAAAGGAAAGGGGATAAAACCTTTTATAGGTGCATCAGGGAGAGAAGGAAGATCAAGGGAGGGATACCGAAGCTTAATAAAGGGTAGGGGAGGTAGGCAGGGCAGAGGGTGACAACGGAAAGGCAGAGAAACTGAATGAATACTTTTGTTCAGTATTCACAAGAGAAGAAGAGGAGGTACCTAACCCAAACAATAGAAGCACTCCGGGTAGGGGGGTCAACACCAGTCCATTCACAGAAGAAAGAGTCCTGAAAGAACTCCTAAAACTCAAGCAAGACAAATCAATGGGGCCTGACAGGATTCACCCAAGAATTCTAAAAGAACTAAGGGAAGACCTAGTGCCACCACTGACTACCCTTTTTAACAAATCATGGGAGGATGGGGTGATACCTGAGGATTGGAGGAGGGTGGATGTGGTTCCCCTTCACAAAAGTGGGAGAAAGACAGAGGCAGGAAACTACAAACCTGTTAGTTTGACCTCAGTGATAAGAAAAATGATGGAATCACTTCTGAAAGAAAGAATTGTTGAGTACCTAGAGGCCAGCGGCGCACAGGACCCAAGGCAACATGAATTCACAGCGGGAAGGTCATGTCAGACAAGTCTAATCGATTTCTTTGACTGGATGACCAAAGTAGTAGACCAGGGAGGTGCTGTGGATATGGCCTACCTAGACTTTTGCAAGGCATTTGACAAAGTCCCACACAAAAGATTAATAAACAAGTTAGCCAGCCTGGGAGTGGGTCACAGGGTGGTAGCCTGGGTAACAAATTGGCTGCATAGCAGGATGCAGAGGGTAATAGTAAATGGAATTCACCCTGAAGAAAGGGGGTTACTAGTGGGGTACCGCAGGGTTCAACACTAGGACCAGTCCTCTTTAATGTCTTTATAGGAGACATTGCAGAGGGTCTGGAAGGAAAAGTATGCCTCTTTGCAGATGACACAAAGATCTACAACAGAGTTGACAGACAAGAGGGGGTGGAAAGGACGAGAAGGTACTTCGCAAGGTTGGAGGAATGGTCAAAAGTATGGCAGCTTAGATTTAATGCAAAGTAATGCACCTGGGAATCAAAAACCCAGGTGAAAGGTACACAATGGGGGGTACTTACAACAACAAAAGTGGAAAGGGACCTGGGGGTAGTCATATCAGACAACTTTAAGGTAGGCAAGCAATGTGAAAAGGCAGTTAGAAGAGCTGGTGCGATACTGGGATGCAAAGGGAGAGGCATCACCAGTAGAAAACAGGAAGTTGTTATCCCTCTGTAAAGACAGTTGGTGAGACCCCATCTGGAGTACTGCATGCAGTTCTGGAGACCCCATTTCTGCAAGGAAATAGACAGGATGGAGGTGGACCAGAGGAGGGCAACTAAAATGGTGCAGAGTGCAACAGAAGCCATATGAAGAGAGACTAAGAGAACTTAACATGTATACCCTTGAGGGAAGGAGGGAGAGGAGGGACATGATGGAAACTTTCAAGTTTGTTTATTTGTTGAATTTTGTTGACCCGGTAAGCCCACTGGGCCTAGAAGTCCCTTTTTCAGGGGCGACTGAGGGGAGGGGGGATACAGATGGTAAACAACTGAAATTGAACCAGATTAAGCTGTTTGTGGTATTTTTAGTGAATGATGAAAATTTGGTCAGGACACCAGGGAATTCCCCTACTCTTTTCAATAAGTGCCATAGGATCTTTCACATTCACCTGAACTACCACCAATGCAGGAGATGGGACCTCGGTTTAACGTCTCATCCGAAAGACGGCACCTCAGAAGTGCAGCACCCCTCTCATGCTGCACTACAGTGTCAGTACTGGGATATTAACCCAAGCGCCAGATATGGGAACTGAACCCACAGCCTTCTGATCTCCCAGCCTCAGAGGCAAGTGTGCTACCTACTGAGCCACTGACAGTACCTCAAGGAAATCAACAAAGTCCAAGAGGGTAGCATCTTTCAGAAAAAGAGATGTGCAAGAACAAGGAGCACAATTTAAAGATAGAGAGGGGTGGCTCAGGGGCAATGTGAGGAAATATGTTATCACAGAGAGTGGTGGATGCATACAACCACCTTCCTGATGAGGTTATGGGGTCAAAAACAGTAGGGGAATTCAAGAGTGCATGAGACAGCCATAAAACAATTACAGTGGTTGGTAGGTGGAAGTAGGCTGTTGGTTAACTAGAACCTGCAGCTTATCCAGTAGATAGGGAAGAAGGCAGACTGGGTAGGCCAAGTGGTCCTTATCTGCTGTCAAAGTCTATGTTTCTATGTTTCTGTGACCCTGGCTTCACTCACCCACACAGCAGCCCAGAAATAAGGCCTAAGAATGATACGGTGAGGTACACATCGCTACACGCAATATTACAGAGCATGTCTTTGGCAGGCTCAAAGTGCATTTCCATTGCCTAGACAGGTCCAGTGGTGCCCTACAATACTGCACTGAGAAAACCTGTGGCATATTCCTGGCTTGTTGCATACTGCACAACATGGCCATAGACCATAGAATATCTGTCCAGGTTGAAGAGAGTGACAGTATAGATGATGCAATGGAAGACCAGCAGGATGGGGGTGGATAGCCTGCCAAAGAGAGGAGGGATCCCAGGCTGGATGCATGTGCCAGGCAGCACAGGGACAGCATAGTGGAGGAGCACTACAGGAACTGCAGGTAAGCAACACACAGGGAAGCAGGGCAGGCACACCAACACACACATGCATGAACACAGAGGGTTGCATGCACACAGAGATACATGAACACACACCGGTCATACAGGTGACCACACAGACATGTACGGGCACCCCCCACAACACACACACAAACCAGAAAAGTCCATCACCATATGGTGCATGCTCACTACCACACATGCATGCCAGCACACACATCTGTACAGCAACAGGCCACATTGCAGTGCACATGGCACCAGGTGGAGGCGCACACAGCACTGCACCCAGTGACACAGACACGAACAGCAGTACCGCAGGCCATGGCATGGATCAGAGGTTATTCGCTAGCATGTAGGCATCACCAACATGGTGGTGTACTCATCACAGCACCACTGCCCACATACATGCCAGCCATGGCCCTGGCCACTCGTGTGCCACAGTATCAATATGGGCCATGGCTGTCCATGTGCATGACTGACAATGGCAGCAGGGGTCTTTACTGGGCAGTGCACCCATCAGGGCTACTGTGTGGAACCACAACCACCACTTCCATGGGGGCAGCCATGTCCCCTCACTGTGTGGCTACCACAGGAGGCTGAACAGCCACAGGGACTGTTGCCACAGCAACCATCTGGGTAGAGGCCTGAGAATACAACAGGGTCCTTACGGGTGTGTAGAAACTGTTGAACAGACCAGTGCTGGGTGTGTTGGGGATGGGTGAGGCAGGTGGTGGAGTCAGCCTTGATGCCAAGCCCTGGGTGTGCTTGTAGTGCAACAGGGAGTCCTGCATGCCCTGCTGTGACCAGTGGATGTCAGTGAAGCCTGCAGCAATAGTCTCCGCAAAGCAGTCCGTCGATGTAGTCGTGGCCTCCTGCATCTGCTGGATATTGCCTATGGGCATGCCCTATGGCACCACACTCAGACAGTTGGCGCACTTCAACCCGTAGCACACACATCTCTTCCCTCAGCATAGCCTGGTGTTCTACGGAGTCCCACAGAAGCTGAGTGTGCTCATCCAGCATGTCAGCGCATGGTGTATCATGGTTCCAATGCCGACATTTGGGAGGTTGTCAGCCTGCTGTGTTGCATCCCTGACCTGGAAATGCTGCACAGGAGCCCAAAGTTGTGTTGGGGACTGGGTGGGGGCACCAACGGCAGCCCCTGGAGAGTGCTGCACAGTGTTCCCCACAGGTTTTTGTAGAGCGATGGCAGCCAGCTGGACCTGGCCAGCAGTACCTGTGCCCACACCAGCGTGCTGCCCCCGGGCAACACCAGCATGAGTGGCCCTTGCTGCCATGGCTCCACCCTGGGGGGGTGGGTGCAATCATGGTCCCTGGGCCACCAGAGCTGGCTTCCACTGCCTGAGGGACTACGGTAAGAATGAGAGTTGTGTCAACACCCAGGCCTCCCAGGATAAGTGTTAGGCCATCATCCTTGATGAATTTCACATCATCCTGCATTGCTGGCACCAGTACAGGGAGGCTATCTTTCAAGAGGAGGTCACCCAGTGGGTCATCGTCATCATTAAGGCCAAGTAGAGCTGCCAATCCCAGTTCTGGAAGGATACCCCTCTGTGGTGCCACCACGCCCTTGGACATTGATGGCACAGCATTGTCCTGTGCCACAGTCACAGGTCTGGACTGTACAGCACCCCTGAGGTGTGATGGAGCCATAAGACAGAATGGAGAATGGTTAGTGTGCCCCTGAAGCATTGCAGATAGGCAGCTATACAGTGGAATGACAGGATGCATGCCACATGTGTGCCTGCACCAGTATGCATGGGGTACATTGGCAACATGGCCCATGCCCATCTAGACCCCAGTGTCATATGGGACACATGTCCGCATCCGTGAGAACAAAATGCACCATGTGGCACATGACCAACACTGACATGCAGTGCTGCCCCCCCCAGCATACAGCACATCTGTGGTGACTCTGTCCAGTGCAGCATGCCTGTTCATGTGCCCACTGTGTTGGTCACGAGCATGCACAACCTGCTGTGGACATCCATGGGAACTGCGTGCCTGCAGTAGTGACATCCCTGATCAAAGCACTACACATCCATGACCGTGTACCCTGAGCTGCCTCACTGCACACAGTGGACTGTGTCATACCCCGGTGTGGATGTGCAGGTGGTGCACCACAACACTACACAACGTGGACACACGATTGGCACCCCTGCTGTGTATGGGCATACACATGACCTCCTCCTGCAGCCCCCCTTCCCACAGGTATATGCACATTGCTGTAATTGGCTGCCACCCATTTGGTACCTCCCCGAGACACCTGCAGTGGATGCACGGGTGAAGGTGGATGCCAGCAGCTTCTCCTCCGCATTGAGGATGGGTGCTGTGGAGGGTCCACCACCCGTTCTCTGTACCGATGCCCTGTTGGCAGCCACCTTCTCCTTCATCCTGCACCTGTCAGTCCCCATCTTCTTCTTGCATTCCTGGGGAGTGCGGTTGTGGCATCCATGGGCATTAACATACCCGACCACCTCCTCTCAGCCTGTGGCCTGCCCCTATGTGATCCCAGTGGTCCCAATCAGTAGTTCCTCCCTGTCTAAATACGTCTCTACCAGGGCCTGCTTCTCTTCTTTAGTAAAGTTGGGCCTGCATTTCCTCACTGGCCCCGCTCCTCTGCGCTCTCCAAATCTGACATTCTGCCACCTACGAACAGGGATGGTGCACAGATTAGTGATATCTTTGCATCCACTGTTGCTGTGCTACATGAATGGTCTGGAAGTGCAATGCAGCTATCAGCAATCTGAATGTAAACACACTTACCTTCCAGGCTGCAGTTCTTGTCAGTGACCTGTGCTGTGTCAGGTCGCCTATAAGGTTCAACTAATGCAAATGAGGTGTGAAGCAACCAGTAATGGGATGCTAATGTGCAGATCTGTGCCAGGCATTGGCACATGAGGCAATTTGCATAATCCAGCTAAATATTGCAGAATAGCTCCAAGCACAATCTAGTGTGTGATGCACAACCAGATTGTGCTGGAGCAATTTGCCAGCACAGTTCATGAGCATGCGCGATTAAGATATGCAGTACCACACTTGCCATGCACATGGCCCACTGTGCTCTGTCCATGACTGCATATCATGCATCATGCTGTGCTGCGCATGCTTGTCCTACTTCGCAAGCAGGCAAACTGCACCATTGGAAGTCACAGCGCATGTGTGGTTCATGTGCCATTGGTGTGCAGTCTGAGTGGCAATGCATGACCTTCACATGATGACACCAAAGTATGGATGCACAGACATGGGTAGTGTACGTGACCCCAGTCTCCTGCCCAAATGTCTGGCAATGTGCATGTTCAGTACTGCGCAGTGGTTCCCACTGGCGCATGTCTATCGCGCATGTATGTGATGCGCGGTAGTGTACAGGGCATTCTAGTTGTGTAACAGGTGCAGCTGTGCAACAGGGACACAGTACAGCAGCAGACAGCATTCCGGCTTTAGTTTGTTGTGCAGTCAATATGGCACGTGCAGTGAGTATGTGACCTATGGCTAGGAATTGGAGTGAGGTTGAGATTGCCAGCCTCATGTCAGTGGCCGCCCCTGTGGTGGGCCAGTTGTTTGGGGAGGAGAAGCTGCAGTAGGCATGGTCCCAGGTGTGGGCCCATGTGGCAGAGCACCTGGAAAGGTGCACCAGTGTCCCCAGAACAGGCAAGCAGTTCCATCATTGTTATGGTGACCTGCGACGCTGGGATCCTGACTGTTTACGGTGACTGCAGGACTGTGCCCACCATGTTGTGATCCTGCAACTGGGTACATATGTGTGCATTGTGCATGCCTGTTCTGACTGCTAGTGGGGGCATTGGGGTGTGGGGCTGGTGTGTGTGCACTTGCACACAGGGATGGGACACCTTGTGTGGGTGTGTTGGTGCAGTTGTGGGGTAGGGCTGTGCAGTTTGTGTTCCCATGATGCCCTGTGACAGTGGGCCACCAGTTTGTGCCCTGACTGCAGACCCTGTTCACAGCATGGTGTTCTGTAGCATGGTGCATTGTGTCAGGCTTGCATGGTTGTGGGCAGGGTGGTTGGTGGTTGCATACATCTCATTGTCCCCTCTCTTTGTGTTTCCTTTTCAGGGCTGGCAGAGCACAGGTGGGCCAGGGAGGAGGCCAATAGGTGCAGGGGCCAGCTGGCTGCTGGTGCAGCAGCTGGACATGATCACCAGGCCAAAGGTAAGTGTGTGACATTCGCCGCTGTCCTCAGTTCCTGGGTTTGGGTGTTGGTGGGGGGGCATTCCACACATGGGCCATTGCATGCATGCTCTGCATGTGCATGTCTTGGTGATCAGGCACTGTTGCCAGCATTTGCTGGCAGCCTGTGGTTGTTACATCATGCACTTGGCATATGTGTGCTGTTCCAGTGTTGCTGTCACAGGAGTTGGCTGTGTGTGACCCACAGTGCACACATGGGGGTGCTGCATTCCCCTTCACAAAAGTGGGACCAAGACAGAGGCAGGAAACTACAGACCTGTCAGTCTGACCTCTGTGGTAGGGAAAGTGATGGAGTCACTTCTGAAGGAAAGAATAGTTGAGTACCTAGAGGCCAGTGGAGCACAGGATCCAAGGCAGCATGGGTTCACAGCCGGAAGGTCATGTCAGATGAATCTAATAGATTTTTTTGACTGGGTGACCAAAGTAGTAGACCAGGGAGGGGCTGTGGACATGGCCTACCTAGACTTTAGCAAGGCATTTGACACAGTCCCACACAAAAGATTAATAGTCAAATTAACCAGCCTGGGTGTGGGTCCCAGGGTGGTAGTCTGGGTAAAACATTGGCTGCACAACAGGACACAGAAGGTAACTGTAAACGGAGTCCACTCTGAAGAAAGAGGGGTTACTAGTGGGGTACCACAGGGTTCAGTATTGGGTCCAGTCCTTTTTAATGTCTTCATCAGTGACATTGCAGAGGGACTGGAAGGAAAAGTATGCCTTTTTGCAGTTGGCACAAAGATCTGCAACAGGGTTGATACACAAGAAGGCATGGAAAGGATGAAAAGGGACTTGGCAAGGTTGGAGGAATGGTCGAAGTATGGTAGCTAGGATTCAATGCAAAGAAGTGCAAATAATGCACCTGGGAAACAAGAACCCAGGGAAGAATACACATTGGGGGTATCAACAAAAAAGAAAGGGACCTGGGGGTAATCATATCAGATGACCTTAAGGTTAACAATCAATGTGAGAAGGCAGTAGGGAGGGCTGGGGGTATACTGGAATGTATAGGGAGAGGCATCAGCAGCAGAAAACAGGAAGTTGTTATCCCTCTGTACAGACAGTTGGTGAGACCCCATCTGGAGTACTGTGTTCAGTTCTGGAGACCTCATCTCCGCAAGGACATAGACAGGATAGAGGTAGTCCAGAGGAGGGCAACTAAAATGGTGCAGGGTCTGCAAGAGAAGGCGTATGAGGAGAGACTAAAGGAGCTTAATATGTATACCCTTGAGGAAAGAAGGGAGAGGGGGGACATGATAGCAACTTTTAAGTACCTCAGTGGAATCAACAAAGTCCAAGAGGGTAGCATCTTTCAGAAAAAGAGACTTACAAGAACAAGGGGACACAATTTAAAGATAGCAGGAGGGTGGTTCAGGGGCAATGTGAGGAAGTATTATTTCACAGAGAGGGTAGTGGATGCATGGAACAGCCTTCCTGAGGAGGTTGTGGGGTCTAAAACTGTGGGAGATTTCAAGAATGCATGGGACAGACATAAGGCAATTCTTGTGGGGGGTAGGAAGAAATAGGCTGTTGGTTAACTAGGATCTGCGGCCTATCCTTTAGGTAGGGAAATGGGCAGACTAGATGGGCCTAGCGGTCCTTATCTGCCATCAATGTCTATGTTTCTATGTTTCTGCAGGGCCTATGTGGATGTGGCACATGGAGCCATCTGTGCCTTGCTGCAGGTGGCGTGTGCACTTGTCTCAGTGCTGGGTACTCCCTGGCCAGCATTCCCATCCTTGTGTGGCACTGGTTCCTAGATCACTGTCAATGTACGCTGTGCTTGTGTTGTTGGCAGTCCTGCCCATGGGTTCGCCTGGACACAGTCCTCTACTCACACAGCTTGGGGGTGCTTCCATTGTGTGTGACCTGTCACTCAGTTGCTGTTCTGTGTTTCCCCTACATAGGTCAACCAGAGCCAGGAAGGGGACAACGTAATGTGGGCGTCCTGGGAGGAGGTGTCCTGTAACTTCAATGGCTGGCCTATGGGATGTACCAGAGGCAGGTGGAGCACATACATCTGTCACAGAGAATGCTGGCAGAAACACAATGCTAGTGCTGGAAGTGCAAAAACTGCAGGGGTGTTGAGGCAGCTGCATTGTTAGGACTGTATATATAGATGTACATAGCCCCAGTTTTCCTGCCCCACTTCCCTATTTCCCATTCACCTTGTTGTTCCCCTCCCATCATTATCCCATCCCACTGCCAGCACCCTGGATTGTTGCTGTGGTTTCCCTTTGCACCCCTATTGGGTTGTATCATTAGCTTGTGCCCCTTTGCAAGACCTCAGTTTCTGTTCCTTTTCCCATATGTTTCCCGTTTAGTTCTGGTTTGGTTGTATATTTGTTCAACTTCCTCATTAAAACATTTTTTGTAGATCTGCCTGTGTGTTTCTGTGTCTCCCTCACATGACTATTGCTATACAGTGCTGTTGCTGACTATGTATGGGGTCTGGGTGGGTCATGGTGTGGCCATTCGTGTGTCTGCTATTGGACTCCCTTCCCTGTCCTGGTACTTCAATGTGTGCCGGTCATCCATGTGTTGGGGGTGGGGGGCTGGCCCTGCACCTGCCACGGTGACCTGTGTACATAGTCACATGTCCAGCACATTGACCTACCCTGTTGTGTTCCTCTTCCCCATGCTGCTGTGCTGCATGGTACCCTACCCTGTCTCCCTTTGTGCCTGCTTGGCATGTGCTGCCTACCGCTGTGTTCCCATCTTCCACTGTGCCTGCCTGTTGCCTTTGCATGGTGGTGCCAGTGCTTGTCTATTCCATCTTGGCTGTTGGGAAACAGGTCCTGGGGGGGGCCCACTTCCTGTAGCCCTCTATGCTATGGGCATTGTGTGCCCTGTCCCATTGGGTGCCTGTGCCTAGGTGTTGCTCTGCACCATGTCCATGGGTGTTGGGCTCTGCACGTTTACTGTGCCATCCAACTTTCCTTTGCCACTGTGGTTGTTCCCTGCCTCCACTGCCATTGCCCTGTACCTTTGCATGACCCTGGCTGTGTTCCCTATCACCTGGTGCAACTTGCTCCATTTGCTATATTCAGCCTGCACTGTTGCTCCAGTGCATGTCAGATTGCTCCTGCGCAAGTCTGATTGCACCATGGTACGTCTCTGCAATATTCAGCATACTTGGTGCAGGTGCATTTCTGTGGTGCATCTGTTGAATATTGCAGTTTTGTGCTGTGGCACATCAAGATTGCACTGCGCATCCACTTGCGCATGGTCTGGGCACACCTTTGAATGTCTAGGCCCAAAAATATAAAAAATAGACAATAAAATGTTTTAATTATATGGATTCCTTTTAAGATTTCCACTGATCAATTTTTTAAATGGACTGGTCCATTTTTTCATACTAATTTAGTGTGGGAAAATCTCCATTTCTGAAATTGATACCTAATATTTTTATTGGTTTAGCCATGACTTCTATTCCTTCTATATCATCAGGCTCAGGGGGAGAATTGCCCAAGTACAGTCCTGAACTTTTATTGTTATTCATTCTGGAATCTGATATAATAGAAAAGGAATCTAATATCAGAGACACCACATAATTGGACTGTACATCCAATAAATATAAACAAAATTTATCCATATAAGAGGTAATTTTCAGCTGATGCATACATGACTGAGGAGAAATTCCTTTTACCCTATGTTTCTAAAGAATCTGGCCCAGATATTCAAAAGGGTTGCACATGGCGCAACAGTGTTGTGCCATGCACGACCCACTGATGCGCCTCGGTGCAATATTTAAAAGGGAAAAGTGTGCCTGCACAAATCCCGGCGCGCCGGGCACATCAGTAATGTATGCAGGCACAGGTAGGGGAGCATGCCCATGCATAAACTGCACAGCTCGATATTCAGCCGGGCCATGCAAAGTTATGCAGGCGCAGCCCCTACCTGCGCCTGCACAAAGTTACGCTGAAGAAAAAGGAACAAGTCGAGGGCCACCCACATGTGAGCTGCCGCATTGCAGGGCACAACACAGCAGCTGCCACCTATGGGTGGCCCTGGACTTGTTCCCGCCGCACCTGGAGGCACCCCCCCATACCCCGATCATGGGCTGAAGTGTAACCACTCCCCCATTAGCCCGATCGCGGGCATAATAGTAGTTTCCCCATTAGCCCGATCACGGGCATAACTGAAACTTTCCTCCCCCGAGTAGCCCAATCGTGGGCATCAGACCTTCCCCCAAAGTCCAAGATCCCTGGTGGTCCAGTGGATCAGAGAAGCCCGATCACGGCGGCATCCTCACCCCCGACATCGGAAACCTGGTGATCTAGTGGCCCCCACCCACGGAGTCCCACCAACCCATTCCCCCCCAGCAGCACCCCACCCGCCTGCCGCCCCGCCGCCCGCCAACTGACAGCTTGGTGGTGCTGCATGCCCATTGGCTCATGCTCTGAACCAATGGAAACTACTATTATGCCCGCGATCGGGCTAATGGGGGGTCAGGGGAAACTACTATTATGCCCGCGATTGGGCTACTGGGGGGGGAGATTACTATTATTCCCACAATTGGGCTGCAGGGGGCGTCAGTCCCCGATGGCTGCTGCCTGGCAGGGCACCAGGTGCAAGTCCTCAGGGATCGGCACACCTGCATGCTAATGGCATGCAAATGGGGCCGTAATTAGATGCAAATGCCCCCCCTGCGCCTTGCATAAATTATGGCCCCATTTGCATGTCACCCTTTGAATATCTCAGGTGCTGTGCATGGCGCAATGGAACTTGCGCCACCGCATCTCAATGCTCCACTCTGATCACTTGCGCTGGCGGTTCCACTGTACCATGCACTGGGGTGACAGGTGTTGAAGGTGAGCCCGTTGCGCAACCCGCTGAATATCACTCCTGGCCACACCCCCCACAACTATTTTGAGCTAGTGAGGGGTCGTGCCACAAAATGGCACAGTTTGAATATCTGGGCCTCTGTTTAAGTAAAGGATCCAATGCAAAAACATAAAGCAAGGGACCGAAGGGGCATCCCTGTCTAACCCCAACTTTGATTACAATGGGGTCCCTAAAATATAATTTATAATATGAGTTACAGTTGCTTTAGTGTACAGCATCCTGATCCAGCCTATGAATTTCTTTGGAACCCCATAACAGGCTAACACAGTATAAAAATATTAGGGTGAAACCTTATGAAATGCTTTCAAGATCAAGTGAAAGAATCCAGCAGTGTACATTGTTTGCTATTAGCTTCTTTTTTTCACTGCTCTTGACATAGAAAAGTTCTTCTCTACCTTTTGATGAGGAATGGATCAATTCTATGCAGGCAAATTAGCAGTGCAGCCACTGTTTGTAGTCTGTTACATAAGATTTTTGCCAAAAATTTCTATCCAAATTTAACAAACTAATTGGTCTACAATTTCATTAATTATTATTCTCATTTCCCTTTTTATACCTAACAAAATAATAAAGGCTTAATAAAAGAGGGATCCAGAATCAAGTATGTAATGGAAGACAACTAACCAAAATTCTGAAATTATATTTATAAAGCTTTGTAAAATTCCTTTGTAACACCATCATCCCCTTGTGATGAGCCACTATTTCTATTCAAAATAACCTGATAAACTTCTTCCTTAGGGTACATGGCCAGCGGTTGCCAAAGGTTGCCACTTACATTAGTATCTTCCTACCCCTAAAATCAAATCTTTCTGCATTTTCAGACCACCTGATGCTGTGATTGGACTCCCCAGCAAGAATCCACCAAAACTGCCACAGCCTTTGACTTTGTGGGCAGCAATCATTGCAACAACAGTGCTGTCACTCTCATCAGGCTTCTCTGGTCCTAAGAAATGTGCCATCTCCCAAGACCACCCACTCCTGGCTTCAGCAGTAGCACTGCCAGCTCTGGCTCCAACGTGAACCCTACAAAGTGAACTAACTGTTTTACCTTGATCACCTGAGTGAGTAGTTTTGGGTGCCTTTACCTGTGTGGGTGGGGGGTACAACATGGGAACCTGACCCTCTTTCCCATGGTACTTGTCTTGTCATCATGGGAAGGTATGGGTCTCTCATTGTTGTATTTGATCTTCCCACCACCCCATCAGTTCTCACTGGCTGTCCAGACAATCCTTGAACAGCCCTGGTTCATGCACCTCAGCATATATATGTACTATTCCAACAGTTACTCAGACTGTGGGTGAAGGAGTTTTGATCTCTGTCACTGTTCTGCCAATGGGCAGTGTAATTTGGTGCCTGTCTCCTTTTTTAAACCTACCAATTCTGTAATATGCTTCACCTTCTCAGGCTCATGGGGGAGGTCCACATTGTATATTGGTTGCCTTGGTTTCAGATCTTTGAGTTCTGGCATTTGAATTGCAGGACATATCCCATCTGTAGTTGCCCCAGTGCCTAAGATCTGGTCTGGGAAGGTTTTATTGCTCCCTCATCAACTGCTGCTATGTGGCATGTACACTCCTTTTCCCCTTTTGCCCTAGCCAAGGGCTGCTAAATATGGCACATGATGTAGGGCACAGATACTGGCTCTACCTTCTTTTGGACTGGACTCCATCAAGCAACGCTCCTACTGAACTCCCTCCATCTCTTTCCACTCTCCTTCCTCCATCTGTATACACCTCAAAGGCATGACCCCTCTAAGCACTCCATACTCATGCCTAACCTAGCACTTGAAAACAGCTTGGCCACAGTCCCCCTGTGTTAGGCAGCTACCAAGTACCCAGGGTCCATCCTGATGCCTTGTATGTATGTATTTATTTATTTTTTTTATCATTCAGAAAGTACATTTGTGCACAAGTGCTCATTTACAAAGGTTCCATGTCTAAGACAAACAGAGATGACAAACAGTACAAGAAATAGAAACAGCAACTCCAGAAGAGTGCAGTCTGCAACAAAATAGGATGTGTTAGATGCAGGATTGGAACAATATCAGCCGGCCCAGTGTCATGGAGGGCTGAGGCATCTGTGCCTTACCTCCTGCCATGCCAGTGATCCATGTTCACGGTGCAAGTGGGCTGCCAGCGGACGGCAGGGAAGGGAGAGGATTGAACATCTGCTGGACAGCTCTCATCTCCTGGGGAGGAGTGGGGATGGAGTCCGCTGCTTGCCTGGCCCCTAGAGGTGGCTGGGGGTTGGCACAACAGACCCACAAATGAAAGGGGTGGATGCGGGGCAGATGTCCTTCGTGTCACACACGGTAGCATGCACAGTTTGGCCACTGGCATCACTGCATGCCACTGCACCACACTTGGGGGACAGGAAGAAAAGCAGAAAATCACAACCAGCAAGATGATGCCTGCCCCTCGCAGGTGCCGCACCCGGCCAGCTGCACCTCGTGAAGGCCAAAGGTGAGTCCAGTGGATGCCGGGGTGACGAGACTGGGAGTGGCTGGTGGATGGGGGCCAATAGGGAAGGAAAGAAAGAGGAAGGTTAAAAAAAAACAATATCTATGTCAGCAGCAGTAAAGGAAATACAGTGCATGCTAAGTGTATGGATATTCCAAACCAGGAGCATTTGGAACTTTTAGTGAATTCTTTTCTCAGAGCGTTCTTGAATTGGACAATTTTAGGGGACTTTACAGGGTTTCTAGTAATTTATTCAGTCACAAAGATGCCCTTACAATGACTGACAGTTTACCCAAATTCGTTATCCAGAACAGTATTTTTATGGCATTCCTAGTCATACCCCTGTTATTGTACTGGTTGTTAGCAGGGCAAAAACAGTTTTGAATAGTAGGGGGGCTAAGACCCAACAGTGCTTTTCTTACAAGCAGTCAGGTCTGGTACTTTAATCTGCCTGGAGCGAAGCCAGTTGCTGAGGTTATAAAGGGAGTAACTGTGAACAAGCAAGTCAGCCTCTAATACAAAGTGACAGACCATGTCATATACTGTCGTGACTCAAGTTTAGTACAGGGTCACTTGCTGCTGCATAAACTGGGAGGCCATAGTCATGGAGTGAAAGAACCAAGCTGGATACAACAATATGCCTGGCTTCAGTTGTGATGTTACAACAATTCCTGTACAGTGTGCCTAACCTTCTGTTGGTGAAGCTAACAATATTACCCACGTGAGGAGACAATGATAGAGTATAATCCTGGGAAACACCTAAGTACTTAAAAGATTCTACCTGTTCTAATCTGTGCCCCTTGTCATTGAGAATGACTAGTGGAGGGACCTTTTTCATTTGCAGAGCTGAGAACAAAATGGTTTTATTTATTTATTCATTTATTTGTAGTTTAGGACCAATTTGTTGTTTGTGAACTATTTCTTCAATGATTCAAAGTTTTTTGCAGGTCAGTACAGATTTTACCCTGGTGTGCATTGCTGGTGTAGATGATGGCATCGTCAGCATAAAGGAGCACCTTAGATGACTGGCAGGCCTCCAAATGGCTGTTTATGAAGAGACCAAATAGGAGAGGGCCAAGTATTGAGCCCTGTAGCATGCCTAGTGAAACATTTTTCTCACCTGAAAGACAGCCATCAATCTTTACATGCTGTGAGTGTTTGGTGAGGTAGTTACAAAGCCAGACTACTTGTCTGCCAAACAGCAGCTTGTGACTGATGAGGTTGAATGCTTTTGTCAAGTCAATGTAGATGGCTCCCACCAGGAAACCACAGTCAGAGGCCTTGTGCAAGTAATTGGAATACTCCATAAGGCAAGGCTAGTGCTGTGGAGCTTCACTTGGATGTGGGGAGGGGAGTGATACTGATCTATAATTAACCAGGTTGGAGCAGTCTGTTTTTGAAACCTGGAATGACCAGCGCAGTTTTCCAAACTCTTTGGAACTGTGAAAACTGCAGTGAAAAGTTGAATAATTTAGGTATTACTGGGAGGAGTCAATAGCTGAAGGAATGGACCCCACCTCCTACAGACAGCTCTGAAATCCCTTTCTATGTGGAAGATGTGCCCCTCCCACATGTACAATCATCTCTCCCATAACTCCTTAGTTACTTCTGGGCAGGTTGTGAGGACACAACATCACAGACATGGGCCTATAACCTGCTCTCCTCCCTCAGTTACAATCCATGAGGCACTACAGCCAATCTGTAGCTACAACATGTGTTTTGCAAGTTTTCAAGCTTCATAAATTCCTTACCTCATATGATCGGTCAGGGCAGGGCTCATTACAGTGGTTAATATTCCCATGGCACCTCATTTTCTGTGGTTTTGTGGCATGCAGTGATTGCTGCAGAAATCAAGACCAGCTGCAGATTTCAGGACTGGCTGCAGAATCTGAGTCTGAACGCAGAAATTACACTTAAACTGTACCAATAAGTTAGACAATTCCCCCACTCTTTTTTGCCCATTATTCTGCCTGCATATAGCTTTCTAAGAACTAAAATTCACCTTTTACCATCTAAACTCCTTACCCTCCCCACACAGATCTGAGAGCCCCTTTAGTTAATTTTTTTTTAATGGCACCCTTTTCTGGTTGAAGGCAGCTGGATGATCCAGCTTCTTTTCCTATTACTGCTATTGTGCCTCAATGCTTATTCCTCATACCAATAGAACTTTCTGGGGCCCACATAAAGCTGTACTGGGGTGTGAATCCAGCATTTGAGTATTAGGAAGTGGTATAGGATCATCCTACAGTGTTGAACCTAAAAAGCGTGCCAATATGAAAAAAAAAAAAAGTGACTTGATGCGGTTCTGCGTGGAGTGGGTTTTTCGGCTAGTTATGCAGGGTAGGTTTTTGTTGTTTTATGAGGGGGCATAGTATAGTCTAAGAGGAGACATTACAATACTTTTTGAGGAAGAAGAGGTAGATACTGTAATTAGTGTACAGTGTTGGACTGGATAATGAGAAATTTAAAACTACAAGGGCACTCAACAGAACTGTAAAGGCCATTTTTTTATTCTTTGGTAACCAGCTACATTCCACTATGCACAGGTACTTGTTTTCAGAGATGATCTGGAAGCACTGAGGAGGTAAAGTGACTTGTTCAGAGTCCCACAGAATGGAGGTGGAGGTTGTGGAAATCAAACCCTGTAGAGCTATTGTAAAGGTCTATGGGGATACCTAGACAAATTGGGCAAACTGGGTGGGCCTGGCAGTCCTTTTCTGCCATCACATTCCTGTGTTCCTATGTAAATCTCAGTCTGCTTGATGTGCCATGTTCATTCACAGTAAGGCAGTAGGGCCTGGATGAGCAGGGGTGGGTTTTATCTGTTTTAAAACCATGAGAATGAAAGTACTTGCTGGGGTAGAGGGAAATTTATTTATTCATTTGTTTATGCATTTATTTAAAAGTTGGTAACTGGGAAAGGTACATTGAGATAATGCTCATTTGCAGGTGTGACCCAGGGAAGGGGTTGTGGAGAGTAACAGCTTACAAAATAAATACAAATGCAGCATTACATTACAGGTAAATGCCACATACAAAGTCATTAGTACTGTAAATGTGGTAGCACAATATTATAACACCTCTTATACAGCAGTGAACAGTGAACAATTATGTGTGAGGCAAAGTGCACAGTGCGTGTTGGGGTAAGGGTAAAATGATGAGAGGTAGTGAGCTGAGAAGGAGAGGGTCAAGGGAGAGGATATGGGATTCAGGAGGGGGTTTACTGGAATAGAAGGATGCAGGAAGTTACACTAGGTGCTGTCTGAAGGCTGGGAGGGAAGGGGAGAGAAGGAAGGGGGAGGGGGTTCCAGGGAGAATGGAGGTGGTAGAAGAAGGCAACTAGGCCAACAGAAGATTGAGGGTTGGAAATGCAGAAGGTGCAGGAATCTCTAGAACAAAGCATGCCGGAAGAGTAGGAAGTGGGGAAGATCAAGGAAGAAAGGTTGGATTGGAGGGATCCAATCAGTGTCAGTCCAATCTTAGGGAGATTCAATGTGGGGTCCCAGGGGGTCTATTTTGGGAACCCTGTTGTTTTCATTATTTTTGAATTCAACGCTAAAGTATGTACCAATTCAAAGTTAATCCTATAAGAAGATGATGCAGTCATTTTGAGATCAGATAAGGATCTTTTCTGCCTACAAAAAACTCTTCAAAGGGATTTCAATAATATTTGCAATTGGTTAATGTCCCAAAAGTTATTGCTAAATTCCCCCCAAAAAATAAATAAATAAGTAAATGTTTTTTCCTGCCCAGGAAGTTCTCGCTCACTGGCGTCAATTTTTTTTTTATATATTTACTGTTTTTTCTGCTCCCCTCTCTCCACAGCAGTGGTTCCCTTCAGGGTACCCTAGGCTGGCGATCTCCTAGTCTTTCCCTGGGTAACTCTCCAGGGGAACCACTGGATGTGCCTCCATCCTGCCTAGGCCTTCCCCCCCAGGTGAGCTGAGAGGGGGTCTCCAGTATTTCCCCCTCCCAGTCCATTAGAATGTGTGTCAGGAGGTCTGTGATCCCCTGTTGGGAGCCCGGTTATGGGATCTGGAGAAGCCGGGTTCCTTCTTTGACCACTGCGGTGGGGTTTGTTCCTTGCTCTGCTGCTGACCAGTAGGATACCGGCACACTAGGGGAGCCAAGGGCAGAGCACATCACAATATGCTATTGCTCCAGCTCTTGTCCGACTTCCTGCCACCTGCTTCATGCCATCATGCTGCACTTCCATCTGTGGTCAATCAGGTGGCAGTAGAGCAGCAGACAGGCAGCCCACCCTCCCTGTAGGAGGAGAGCAGCCAATGGGTGATCGATCCTCTTCCTCCCGGCCAGCTCTCCAGCAATCTAAGTCTGTTCCCAAACCCGGGTCGCTGGCGATGCAGGTAATAGTGCTACCACTGCACTGGCAGGCCAGCTTGGCTTTACATTTTTGATCTAGAAGTTGACGGCAGATAAGGACCGCAAGGCCCATCCAGTCTGCCCATTTCTTTTTCTACCTTATAAATGTGCCATCGGCCTTTGCTATGTCAGTGATCTATCTATTCATAGTCATTTGTATTGCTCCTTATGCCTATCCCATGCCTGTTTGAAGCCTTGCACTGTATTCATAGCCACTACTTCTTGTGGTAAGCCATTCCATGCATCTACCACCCTTTCTGTGAAAAGAATTTCCACATTCCCCTTAATCGGCCTCCTCTAATCTCATGCTGTGTCCTCTTGTCCTGCTATTTTTCTTATATTTAAACATGTTAGACTCTTTCACCTTGTTTATGCCCTTAAGGTGTTTAAATGTCTCGATCATATCACCTCTCCCTCCTTTGCTCAAGGGTATACATATTGAGCTCTGCTAATCTGTCCTCATATGTCTTCTGATGCAGTCCCTGCACCATTTTGGTTGCCCTTCTCTGGACTGCCTCAATTTGGTTAATGTCCTTGTGAAGGTGTGGCTCCAATACTGCACGCAGTACTCCAGATGGGGCCTAACCAATGTCTTGTACAGAGGATTATTACCTCCTCTTACGACTTGTGATACCCCTACTAATACACCCTAACACCCCCTAGCCTTACCTACTGCTTTAGAGGTCTGCTTGATGATTTTAGGTCATCAGTGATGATGATGCCCAAGTCTCTTTCTTCCTTTGTGACTGCTAGCAACTCCTCCCAGCCTATAAGTGGCTTCATGTGGCTCTTCCCTATGTGCATGATTTTGCACTTCTTTGCATTAAATCCCAGTTGCCACTCTTCTGACCATTCTGCTAGTTTATCCAGATCTCTTCTCATTCTGCCCACCCCATCTGGATCATCTACTCTGTTGCAGATCTTGGTGTCATCTGCAAACAGACAAGCCTTACCTCTAGTCCATCTGCAGGTCACTAATGAAGATGTTGAATAGGACTGGCCCCAGGACTGATCCCTGAGGTACCCCACTTGTGACTTGCATCTCTTCTGACTGTATACCATTTACCACCACTCTCTGTTTTCGCCAGTCAACCAGTTTGCCACCCAGTTGACCAACTTCTGACCCACCCCGAGCCTACCTAGCTTATTTATCAATCTTCTATGTGGAACAGTGTCAAAAGCTTTGCTGAAGTCAAGGTAGGCGACATCAACTGCTCCCCTTGGTCCACCACTCTGGTTACCCAGTCAAAGAAATCTATGAGATTAGTTTGACAGGACCTTCCTTTGTAAACCCATGCTGTCTTGGATCCTGTGCCCCATGGATTCCAGGTGTTGCACTATCCTTTCCTTAAGGAGTGCTTCCATAATCTTGCCCACTACTGAGGTAAGACTGACCTGTCTGTAGTTCCCGCCTCCTCCCTGCTACCACTCTTGTGGAGTGGGATCACATGAGCCCTTCTCCAGTCTTCTGGGACCTCTCCTGTGCTCAGAGACTCACTAAACAATTCTGCTAATGGCTCTGCTAGTTCCTCCTTTAGCTCCTTAAGTACCCTGGGATGTATGCCATCAGGTCCCATTGCCTTATCCACCCTGAGCTTAGCAAGCTCTTGTAGGACCCTTTCTTTTGTGAAGGGAGTAGTGCTCACCTCCCTCCCCCCTGTGTCCATGATGCTGAGCTGTGTGCCCTGCCCTACCTTCTCTTCAGTAATACTGAGCAAAAGTATCTATTTAGGATAGATGCCTTTACAGGGTCCTCCTCCTCACATGCTCCCTTTTCTCCATTAAGCTTAGCAATACCCCCTCTGGACTTTCTCCTTTCACTAATGTATCTATAGAAAGTCTTGTCACCTTCTTTTACTGTTTGTGCTAGTGTTTCCTCAGTTTGGGACTTTGCCTGCCTTACTGCCTTACCTGCTTCCCTTAGGGCAGTTTGGTATGCCCCCTATCTTCATCCCGCTGTGTTTCCTTATATTTTCTGAAGGCCAGCCTTTTGGCTCTGACCTTTTCTGCTACTGTATTTGAGAACCAAAGTGGTTTCTTCTTTTGCACTTCCTTTTCTGTCTAACACAATGGGATGTTGCTTCAAGTATTGTATCCTTAATGCTTGCCCACTTTGCCTGTACCTCCTCACCTGTGTTTCTTTTGCCAGGGCTAGCTTAACTCTGTTGGCCATCTTATCAAAGTCAGCTCCTCTGAAGTCCCATATTTTTGCCTTGGAATGGATGATTTAGATGTAGTAGCCAAATTGAACCATACCATGTGATGGTCACTGGCCCCAGGTGACCTTCTCACCTGGAGATCTGTGATCCCTTCTTTGTTAGTCAGTACTAGATCTAGGATAGCCCTGTCTCTTGTGGGTTGCTGTACCAGTTGTTTGAGGCCCTCCTGCAGGGAATCCACTATGAGTCTAGTTCTGGCAGATGTTCCTGCTGGTATTGACCAATCTGTATCTGGCATGTTGAAGTCTCCATTATCAGAACCTCCCCTTTAGCTGTCATGTTTTGTATATCTTCTAACAGTAATGTGTCTATGTCCTCCCTCTGGTCTGGGGCCTGTAGACAACCCCAGTTCTTATGGCTGTCCCATTTCCTGTTTCCAGGGTGACCCACAGTTCTTCTGGCTCCTTATGTGTATTCTGAATTTCTGTAGCTTTGATATTTTCATTAACATACAGAGCCACCCCTCCCCCTTTTGCACCTCGGTCTCTTCTGAACAATACATAGCCAGGTACTGAAGTCTCCCAAGTGTGGTTACTGGTAAACCACGCTCCACTAATTGCTACTATGTCCAGTTTAGCCTCTGACATTATTGCCTGCAGGTCTGGGATCTTATTTCCCAGGCTGTGAGCATTTGTGTACATGATTTTCCATTGGCCAGATTTTGGTGTGTTAGTTGTTGGGTGAGGTTTGGCATTACCCCTGTGCATCATATGGGGAGACAAACCTTTTTTCTTACCTGGTGATGCAAATGAACAGCAAACACACTGAATTCCAGTTTGACCACTAGCTGAGGGGGAAGGGGTGTTCTTCCCATTCAACGTATGGGGTGCTGCACCCCTCTCCCCATTTGCTAGTTTAAATATTCTGCAAAGACGTCAAACTTCTGCCCCAATGCACTGACTCCCTCTTTAGTCAGATGCAGTCCATCAAATTTAAAGAACTTTCGCTCCCAGAACTGTTGCCAGTTCCTACAAATCTGTGTCCTTTTCCTGGCACCAGTCCTTGAGCCATGTGTTTAGCTCCCCATCTCCCTTCTCTGACCTTCCGTCCATCTGCTCCCTCTCCCAGACTGGCAGGATCTCAGAGAAGGAGATGCCGGACGAAATAGATGATAGTTTGTCACCCAGCCTAGTCAGGTGTTCCTTGGTCTCCACAACTGACCGGTTGGCGAGATCATTAGTCCCTATGTGTACTAGGACATCAATGTTTTCTCCTGCTTTGTGAACAATTTTAGCAATGCGGTCAGTGTCTCTCCATGCTGATGTACCTGGGAGACATCTGACCATCACCCCTGGCTGGAGATGGGTATCAACTCCCCGAATCATGGAGTCTCCTATGATCAGAAGTTTTTTGGATTTCCTTTGTGCTTGTTTAGTTTTGGTTCCTGATTTGGGTGAGTATTGTTGTGCTAGCTCCTGTGCCGCAGTGTCCTGCTCTGCAGTGTCTTCTGCCTCTTTATTTGATTTCAGAGATAGAGGCAGATACCTGTTTGTAGTGTTTATATGGTTTTGGAGGTAATGTGTTGAGAGCAGAGAGTGATGGGGCACCTGATTTGCTCCTCCTAACCACCTGCCAACCTCCTGGACCAACTACCCTCTGCGGTTGAGGTTTTTCTGTTGGATGCTGGGGAAATGGCGGTGGTTCTTATAATGTATTTCCTCTTCAATATGAAATTTGAGGCGGCAATCTCTGCCCATGCTGCCCGGAGCTGAGACCTAAGATCTCCAAAGGTCCAGCATGTAGGACAGTGTCCTAAATCCTGTAAGAATGTCCTTCTGAAAATTGTTCCACAGTACCTGCAGTTAATGAAATCCATTCCAAATAAGTTGCTGGGTTTGTAACCTAGTCAGAGTAATTAGAAGGAAAAAAATGCAAGTAATGGTTTAATTGTGCTTTGTTTAACTTGTTATAACAAGTTAAATTACTAGTACCCTGTAAATGAGATCACCTTGTGGAGGCCCCACTGATCCGCCCCTTCCTGCTCTGCCACAGGAAATGTCACAACTGTGGTACCCTATAAAAGGAGTGTAGCGTGGGGTGGTTGGGGATGGGGGTGGGTGGCTGGGCCCTTCCCCTGCCTAAAAAGAAGAACCACGGACGAAAGAACAAGGAGGTAAGAGCAGAAACAATCAGTCAACAACAAATGCAGTAACCCTGAAAGCTTATCCTAATGTTAGATAAAAACTGTAAAACCTGTAAAGCACCACCTGTAATAATTTCAGAGAAGATATACCCTGTAAGAAACACTTTGCTCCAGAGAAAAATAAAGCAGTAACAGAAGATATACCTTGCAAAAGACAATTTGAATCAGAAGATTACAGCAGTAATCTGTTAGCACACACCTGTAGGCACACCTTGTAATAATGCAGAAGAAGGTATACCAGCAACAACAATTTGAATCAGAGAAAAAATAAAGCAATGAAATGTTAGCAACAAACAGTAGCAATCCCTGTGAGTAAAAATAAAAACACCACCACACAGTAAATCTGTAGCCAAACTAAGTCTTAATCCTTCTCCCTTGCTCTGGTAAGTTTCTCTACTCTGCCTTTCAAGCAGTCTTAGAAGGAAAGAGCTCAGGTGAAGCTAGGTGCCTTGGCCAGCAAACCAAGTCTTCTACCTCCAAGATATCAACTAACCTGACTTTTAACCCTTCTTTCTGTTGGAAATTACTGACAGTTTGCCAGCTCCACCCTCACATACACACCTAATCCTTTGGAAGAGCTGTGGGAGGAAAGCAATTAGCTCCTTCAATGTGAGAAGGAGACTGAAACACCTCTGAGACAACAAACCTTTTCAACAAACAAGAATAAAATAAAACACAGTGTCAAACAGTAATTTTGCTTAGCCCAATGATAAAAAGTCACAAAAATGTAAGCTCCACCTGTAATACAGTAATTTCAGAGAAGATATGCCCTGTAAGAAACACTTTGCTCCAGAGAAAAATAAAGCAGTAACAGAAGATATACCTTGCAAAAGACAATTTGAATCAGAAGATTACAGCAGTAATCTGTTAGCACACACCTGTAGGCACACCTTGTAATAATGCAGATCTATTAGGTAATTTAATTGAATGTGTTGAAAGCTTTTGTTATTTGGAGATTCACTTGGATACATGTTTTACCTTTGAGACCCACATAGTTCAGTTAATTAAAACAATTCATAATAGATTGGGAATGTTGTATAGGATGAATCAGTTTTTGGACCCGGAGTCTCTTGCATTACTGGCAAATAGTCTATTCCTTACAAAGTTTGACTATGGCAGTATCATTTACCTTTTTCTGTCTGAAAAGTTGTTTAATAGGCTAAATACACTTTATAATACTGTTTGTAGGTTTGGAACAAGTATGAGTGGATTTGCTCACCAGTAGTGGTGCATGAAATTAGCAAATTCTGAATTCACAGAATGTTTGCAAAATTCTGCAAATTTTCACAAAATGTGATGACATTTTTTGTCAGTTTCTGAATTTGTTTAATTGGCCATAACTCGGTTCAATTTTAAACAAGGGGTCTGCAATTTGGCATATGTATTGTCTAGTACAGGCCCTAAATGCTTGCCAAGAGTAATGACATTTGGATTATGTGTGGAGATGTTATAGGGGCTCAAAATCTAACAATTTAATATTCATGTGAATATTTCTGAAAATATTTCTATGCTTATAACTTAGCCATCTTTGAAGCTAGACAATTGAAAACACAGATGCATACTTTCTTTGAAGATTCATAGAAATATTAAATTCCCCCTGGTCACACCGTGAAACACTCAACTTGTTGTTCAGTGCACCCTCCTGGTGAAACACGTCAATAAATAAAAAAAGAAATTGTAAGATTTAGTTATGACCTGCCTCCTAACATGACTTCCAAGGGCTCACTTCCGAACCCAGGTCGTCAGCATGGCAGCATGACATTCTGATGCTGGACCATGGTGGTTGCCTTAAAGCCTAATATTTAGGGTCAATGAACCTAACAACATTGTTGATATTCTGTTCTCTAGCTCTCTTGGGCTGCTGGCAGAATTAGAACATATAGGAATTCTGAACTGGTATATCAGTCTGGGGCACAGCAAGGCTTGAACTTACAGGGGCTTAAAATTCAGCAGTTTATGTAATTGCAAAATGTCATTTTAAAATTTCTGAACATTTGGAGGCTTATAACTCACTCACCTTTAAAGCTAGAGATCTGAACCTTGGCATACACATGTACAGGCATTGGTAATGTCACCATACCAAATTTCAAGTTCAAGTTCAAGTTTATTGGCAGGAAAACTCCATTGAGCATGCTCATTTACAAGGCAGTCCTGTTTTGACAATGTAATACATCAGTACTCAGTGTTGGAATACAGTACAGATACGAAAAGAAGGGCGGATACAATGGCATACAGTACAGTACAGTACATTTGCAGTATGGAGACAGTTAACCATTTGTACAATTTGGTGCAATTTGCAAAAACACTTTTAGTTTATGTGGTTGTTAACTGTAATTTTAAATTCTGAACTCTTGGAGGCTTATAATAGTCATTTTTATGTTGGTTTGTGCACACGTTGGTTTGAGCACACATTTCAGAGGTGTGTCAGTGTTGGCCAATGCAGGGGATGCTTTAGTGGGTGCATCCCTCAGCCACCAATCAGTAAGCATGCTGCCAATGACAGCAGTTTCAGAGAGAGACAAAGAGTTGAAATGAATCTGCTGCTGCAATCAGAGACAGGCTCTGCAGCAGCAGATGACACGCCTCCATTACATGCCTTTCCTGGTGAAACATTTCAATAAATATGGCGCCTCCTGCCAGCCGCTACACAATCACCAGAAAGTTAACATCAGGGTGCCCAGTCCCCATGTCAGCATGTCCCCCCGCCACATTATGTGGCACACGGTAACATGGCGGCTCTTTCCACCCACCACAACCTCCTGAAAAGTTGACATTGGCATGCCCAATCCCTGTGTTGGCATCTCCCTCTTAGTGAGTCTTTCCTGGTTAAACAGTTTTCCCTTTCCTTTCCAACACTGGGATGCCCACTCCCAGTGTCGGATGTGCACCCCCAACCCATCTAAATGCCTTGCCAACATCGGGGTTCCCAATCCCCATGTAGCATCCCCCCCCAGAATTGTGGTGCACTGGGAGCCACATCAGTGTGCCTATTTATTTTTTGTGTGTGTAACCGGTAAATGAAGGAAACCTTCCCTCGTGTTTTTTTCCCCCTGCAAACAAGAAAACGTCCACCATTGTCTCCCTCGCCCCTCCCCCATACCCACCCTCCCTCTGTGCACCTCTCTGCACCCCCTTCACCCATACTTACCCTCTGGAGGTCGGTAGCTGTGATCTTGTCTGAACCGGGACACATCTGCACTCTTGGAAGCCGAGCTGCAAACTGAAGAAATGATAATAAGCTTTATAATGCAAGGCAATGGGGGGTTTCAACTTAGGTTGATATCGCAGCCATTTTTTTGAATTTTGATCCCAAATTTTTAATGTGGGTTTTTTGAGACCCCACCTCTTGAACACGTCACTATCATTTTGTTTCAAGTCCAAAGAGATGATTCTGCAGTCGCTGCACGGAATCACCTTTTGGGACAAATTAGCGAAATAACAGTGCCATTGTTCATGAGGGAAGGTACCAAAAAGATCATGTTGCAAATGTGGTGAAAAAAATTCCAAAAAATGACTGTGTTACAAGAGTGTGTTGTGCAATTTCTATGCACGCTCGTAACTTCGCCAATTTTTAATATTTTCTCTCCAGATTTTCAACATTGCCATTTTCTCATACCACCTTATAAACAGTATAGCTTCATTTTTCATATCCTTCCTGAAATATGTTTTCACACCTGTGGTGCAGAATGGTGCGATCACTGTGGAAAATCAACTTTTGGGACAGCTGAACAAAATCACAGTGCCACTGTTCATGAGGAGAGGTTTAAAAATGGGCATGCTGAAAATCTGGTGAAAAAATTCTAAAAAATGATTGCATTACAGGTGTGCATTGTGCAGTTTCTACACATGTTCATAACTTCACCAATGTTTCATATTTTCACTCCAAATTTTCAACATTGCCATTTTTTCACACCACCTCAAGAACAATATAGCTGTCATTTTTCACATCCTGCCAGAAATGTGTTTTCACACCTGTGGCACCGAATGCTGCAGTTGCTGTGCAAAATCATCTTTCAGGACTAAGTAACAAAATGATAGTGCCACTGTTCATAAGGTGGGGTCACAAAAAGCATTTTGAAAATCTGGAGTGAAAATACCAACAAATGGCTGGGGTATTAGGGTTTTCAACCATAATGCCCTACTTTGTAGAGACTGACAGGCATTGGGGGGGTGTCTTGGGATCATCGGCCATAATGCTCATGCCATTCCACCCCCACCCTGCAGTCAGTGACTGGCATTGAGGTGTGCCTTGGGGTCTTTGGACCCAACGTTCACCCCATTCTCCTATACTGCACCCATCTCAGCATATTTCCTTATGGAATGGAGTGAGTATAAAGCCCAAAGAGCCCAAGACACACTGCAATACCTGTCAGTGTCTGCAGTGTAGGGTGAGGTAAAATGGCATGAGCGTTATGGCCAACAACCCAAAGGCACACCCCCAATGCCTGTCAGTCTCTGCAGGGTGGGGGTGGGGATTGTTTCAGTTCAATACTTCATTGCCACTCCTATTATGCATCTTTCAAACTCCTGTACTACCAATGCCAATGCCAGCAAGCTAACAATTGGTATTGACAAATGCTTGTTAGAACCAGAAGTCTGAAGCTTGGTACACTTTTGTAACGGTATTGGGATGGCCCGCTCTGCAAACTTGGAGCACGTTGAACAAACACTTTTAAATTAGATGGAAATAACCAAAATCACACTTTTGGCAAAATTTCATGAAATTTTCACTGCAATTTGAAGAAATTTTACAGAAGTGAAATCAGCATTTTGTGAGAATTCTGCTGGTGGAAGATAACATTTGCCATTCCTACTTACCACTGTCATTTATATAAATCTGTGGGATTTTGCCCACTAATACAATGCATTGAATACAAAGCCTCAATCTTTCTTCACAAAATATAGTTAGGCCTGATGCCTAGCACAGTTACTGAGAAATTTTGCAGAAGTATTAAAATGTTTTCCACCAGTTCCGACATTAGATTTTTTTTTTCTGTTCCCAGCTTCTTTTTATCTTTTGGACAAAGATCTTTTAAACATAAGGCAATTATTCATTACAATACCCTACCTCACTTCCTTTTCAGTACTGGTAACCTGAATGTATTTAAAACCATCGTGTATGATGATTTATTGAATGATTCTAATTGTACATATTTTATGTAATGTGTTAATTCTATTGTTCTTTTTTCGTACATTGGTCACTATGAATAATGACAGTTTTGTCAATCTGCTAACCAGTTAAAATAAAGAGGAAGAAATGAAACAAAGAATTTGGGTTGTTTTTATTTATGGAGCATAAATATTGATCAACCTAAAAGTGTCCTGTTCATAAGAAATATCCAGCAAATGTGCCCTTCCTGGGTAAAAATCAATCAGTTTATCCACTTGAAATCCAGTGCCCCAAAAAGAATTCCTACTTCACCTGCTCTGTCCACACCAAAAGTCCAAAGAGATGGTCCCCCATACTCAGTCACGTTTTTTTCTTTGTTGTTGTAAAATTCAGCAGTTTATGTAATTGCAAAATGTAATTTTAAAATTTCTGAATGTTCAGAGGCTTATAACTCAGTCACCTTTAAAGCTAGAGACCTGAACCTTGGCACACATATGTATGGATATGGGTGTCACCCTACCAGATTTGGTGCAATTTGCACAAATGCTTTTAGTTTACACAGTTGTTAACCGTAATTTTAAAATTTCCAAATGTTTGGAGGCTTATAACTCAGTCATTTTTAGAGATATAAATCTGAAGCTTAGTACACTTTTTTGAGGGCACTGGGACAGCCAACATATCAAACTTGGTGTAAGATGGACAAATACATTTTTAATTAGCTGTAAATAATCAAAATCACAATTTTGGCACACGTTAGTGAAAGTTTCACAAAAATTTCCTGAAATTTTATGGAAGAAAAATCAGCATTTTTTCAGAATTCCACCGATAGAAGACAAAGTTTGACCATTCCTACTACAGTAGATAAAGAGGGTTTTTTTTTGTTTGCTTGTTTTGTTGTTGCTTTGAATGTGTCAAAGTTTATTTGCAACCAGCTTTCCTGCAGAAATATTATGTCAAACTGGGATGGAAAAAAATCAGAAAAATGATTTTCTGCCTTTGTACATTTTTATACTGCAGGAATTCAGGGAAGCAATTATAAGTTTACCCGTTGGATTTTTGGGGGGGAAAGGGTAACAGGAAACACTTATCGGCTAAAAGTGACTCCCTTCTTAGAAGTTTTATCCCTTTTCTTCCTAAGTGTCTTTGGACTGTTATTCCTTTCTTCTTGCATTTCCAAAGGTGGAACAGCCTGAGATGATTTGGAGTGTACTGAGTGTGTGGAACTATCAGAATTCTGTTGTCTAGTATCAGAATCCCACAGCTTCACTTTGTTTGGAGTACTTTAAACTTATTTTCCATGATAACAGAGATAGGATCAGATTTTTTAATAGTAGACCTGGTGCATTTTCTGAAGACAACCATCATTCCCTCTAGTGGGGACATAAGAGTCTTGTGGGGGTCTCAACTGAATCAATTATTGTGGGTTGTAGTGGGTTGAAAATCAGGTATTATTTCCTGGACTTCAGTATTTCTGGTATTATTTTCTCCTTTGAAGTGTCCAGGATGGAATTAGTGTCAGGCTGTACAGATGAGGAAGCAGGCCTTTGATGCTGTTGTTCTGAAGAGTCAGTAGAAGCAATGATTGAGGGGTCAGACTGTGCTGTAGGGATACTTACAGTCTTAGGGTCAGAGTAGATTAAGATGTCTCTCCTCAGCCGGCCCAGTGACATGGAGGGCTGAGTCATCCATGCCTTACCTCCTGTCACATCAGTGATACATGTTTGTGGTGCAAGCGGGCTGCCAGGGATCAGCTGGGGAGGGAGAGGATCGAGCATCCAGAGAACAGCTTTCCTTTCCTGGGGAGGGAGCACTGGAACTCCCACCAAACGATTGTCTCTGGGTGGAGGCCTGAGGGTAGTGAGGGACTGTTGGGTGTCTGAGAAGGGAGGGTGCTATGGGCATGCATCCATGCATGCATGTCTGGCATGTGCACCCCAGCGAAGGTGAAGGGAAGTGGAATAAATGGAGGAAAATACCCCAGGCTGCAGATGACAACTGACCCTCTGCAGGCTCTGCACCCAGTGATCGGGCACCACCACAGCCCTGTGGCAAAGGGCATATGCTAAGATAAGTCCCGGGGATGCCAGGGTCATGGGGCTGGGGGAGTATCTGAAGGGGGCAGCCAGGGGATACAGACAATAAAAATAATTTCCATAGAAAAAAAAAGACATCTGTCCTCAGGGCAACTGTCTAGTAAGAACTTCAGTACTACTTGCTTGATGATCTTTTTTTAGAAGTTATTCTTAACCCATCTGAGCTATTGCTGGCTGCCAACAGACAAGGTTGAAAGGAGTGACCTTTTCATTACATAAATTACATCTGTACCAGTTCCAACATGTCATACTAATGTGGGAAAACTCTCCACATAGACAGGGCTGGTCACAAGTACTGCTAAGATGTGTTCTTGCTCCACAATTATAGCCTGGCTTAGGTTTGCATGCATAAAAGCAGACCCCCCATCACGGTCCAAAAAGAAACAGTTTGTCAGGAAGATCACATCACTACCTGCCTGTTACTGTTTCACCCTGAACCTCCTTCTATCATTCTATTTTTTCTTTTTCCATAAAAGGTTCAGGGTGTCCCATCACTTCACAGCACTGTTTGGACCAAAAGCAGATACCACTATTAACCCCTTCATTTCTGAATAAAACAGTAACAGTTTTGATCAAGGGTTTTGTGAGCAAGACTGCTATAAATGGTGCCTACACTGGAGAGGTTTTTAACTGGTGATAGCATATCCAGAATCTTTCTAGTGCTTGGATTGTTCTAAAGCTGGTATGAAATGTATCTTCCCCTGACACATGTCTAAGTGCCTATATTTCAAAAGCAAAGAACCTCTTGGAACCTTTCAATAATTTTCTGGCTACAAAAACTGTCTGGGTATTCTGCATGGCCACTTTTATATTTAAGCCTAATGAAATTCCTCCTAGGTACTGATTCCATTCTTTGCTGAAATAAGTCCACAAAGCAGGGACCAGTACTGGCCTTTCTGTGTCCCCTACAAGACGGTCCAGGTTCTTCTGAGTCTGACATATGCCACCTGCTACCATCCTCATGGCATCAGATGCATCATCGGTTTGGCCTGTAGGACTCTGAAGAGTCCCAGAGCCTTCATGCTCCTGCTTAGCGCATCCATCTGTTGGCTCTCCCCTTCCCCCCGCTTTGGATACTATCTGCAACAGATTCAGTCGCTGTGTTAATAGGTAGAATTCCTGGTTCAGAAGCAGGGTTGAGTGTACTAGAATTTTCTGAAACCTTAGTAACTTGCTCATCTGATTCAGTTTATAATCCTGCATTTATATGTAGCACAGACCCATTTTCCCTCATCCCATTCTCCTTCAGTGTTTTTTCAGCATTATGATTCATTACAATATCAGCATCAACAGACTTTGACATACCTACTGCTGATACCTCCAAACTGCTTTTATCAAGGTGCCCTATAGTCTCTGCACTCACAATTCATACTGCACTAATTTAGGAATCATGGTTGGACCTCACCTGATGCTATAGTTCCCTTGACATTGCTCACTTGATTGGTAGGATCCCATTCAGGATTTGGAACACTAACCACCTCACTGTTTTTTCATCCAACAAGCTCCAGAAAGAGCTTTAGCCAGTGACCAGGTTTCTTGTTGCTCTGCCTCCTCTGAAAGTTCAAATGTTGAGGCTTGATGCCATCTTTCAGTCAGCAGCACCTCTAGTGCTTACAGCTCAACAAATTTAATGGCACTGTCATTTGTAAAACAGCTGTGGCCAGATATTCAAAAATGGGCACAAGTGGGACACAAAGGCATCTGACCCAGAGGCTGCTATATTCAGTCAGCTAGTGGACTAGTGTTATCTGACTGAATATATCAGCCTATGTCGGTGCAGTGCTAAGTCAATATGTGGTGCCTCAATATGGAACTGGACTATATCCAGCCCATAAGGAATTGTACCCTGGCACTGGATAGCAAAGGGAGCCATGGTGCAATATTCAGCCACACCATGCAAATGAGCCCATTGAGCACTCAAGGTGCTAAGGTGGAATTAGCAGGCACATTATGGGCTCATTTGCATGGGATGCAGAGGCCCATCTGCAACCAGTCTGTGGGTGTTTGCCATATCAGTGGTCTACACCTGCTATGAGGATCACTCGCGGCCAGGGGCGCTCTACGGCCATCTGCTCAGCCACCACACTGACTCACAGGGGACACTGTGCCTGATCTCCTGGTCCTCCAAGCCAGATCCCCTACCACAGGAGTCTGTGCCTGCTATGAGGATCGCTCATGGACAGCGGCACTCTATGGTTGCCACCTCAGCCACTGCCCTGACTCACAGGGGCCACTCTGCCCGACCTCCTGGTCCTCCAAGCCGGATCCCCTACCACAAGTACGAGCACTAGAACTGCCAGGTGTCTGAAATCACTGAGCTGCCCTCCAATCAGTGCAGCATTTTCTGTGTGGACTGTGATTGGACCTGCCTGCTCCTGCTCCTTTCCTATTGGGGCTCTTCCCAACCAGGGAGAACAGCACTTTATTTTGATTTTCTGTACTCAATTTTGCTATTTCTGTCCACAATATTGCTTGCTTTTTTGAACTGTATAAATTATTTGTTACAATGGGTAGCTAGGCAGCCGATCTTCAAAAATACTGTGTGCAGCTAGCAGGAAAGTTAGATAAAGCCAAACTTTAATATGAATGTACTGTGTGTAGCCAGCCTGTTTGAATGATATTTCTCTTCAGCAAAGTTTGTGTAATTAGTGATTTCTGCTGCTGCAACTGTTTCTGCAGTCCCTAGCCCACCCAACTGTCTTGCTAATTTTCTCTCCCCCAATCCCCATGGCTGCCACCTGAACGGTGATAGCCAGCTTTCACCACACCTGTTTCTTTCTTTTCATCAGCTATCTCCTCCAGTTCCAAACTATCTTTTCTCTCCCTCAGCATTCTACCCTTCCACCTTGTGCTCCATGATTTTGCTTCTTATTAACTCTCTGTCCTCCCCCATACATCCCATTACCTCCCAAGGCCATTCTTTTGTATTCCTTTTTGCACCCCTGCCCCCGCTGTCAGCCTACCTCCAGCCCCCCACCCCTCCTTGTCTGCTGTAGAAATTTCCCTGTAAATACTGTTTCCCTCTCTGCTTTCTTCTAGAGGTCTGTGCCTGCTATGATGATTGTTTATGGCCAGCGGAGCTCTACAGCCACCACCTCGGCCACTCCCCGACCCACAGGGGTCACTCTGCCTGACCTCCTCGTCCTCCAAGCCTGATCCCCTACCACAGGTACGAGTGCTAGAACTGCCAGGTGTCTGAAAGCCCTGAGCTGCCCTCCAACTGGTGCGGCATTTTCTGGGTGGACTGTGATTGGACCTGCCTGCTCCTGCTCCTTTCCTACTGGGGCTCTTCCCAGATGAGGAAAACCGCACTTTATTTTGACTTTCTGTACTCAGTTTTGCCATTTCTGTCAACAATATTGCTTGCTTTTTCTCCCGCCCCAACCCCCTCACAGGCCACCATTAAATACAAATGTGCCCCCCTCCTCATTCCTCTACCTCCTCTATTGTTATCCTTCTTTGCTACAAGCCCTACCCACCTGTCTGTGCAGGTCATACTAGACATAAGAAATATAAAAGTGTAGACCTTTTCCAACAAGTTTCCTTCTCTACAGTGCTGTAACACCTCTTCAGCTCAACCATGACTTTTGCTAGGCTGGCTCTTCCACTGATAATTTTGGGAGTGATGATGCTGCACCACCCCACTGTTCCTGTAGACACTAGCAACCATAACCCTCACCGTGATGTACCAATATATTTCTTGCACTACACGCAAGGCATGACCACTGGGATCCATACCATCTGTACCTTGCTCCACTGCACCCCAATGTGGCACCTTGGCTACCTTCTGTATATTCAATCATGTGGCACCCCGATAACATTGCAATATATATTGTGCTCTGCAATTTCACAGTGCAAACGCGGACCAGCAGGGCCAAGAGGTCTAGATGCCCTACAACAAAACTAGTCTGCAAAATAATTCAAGCGTACCTTCTCAGGATATTACTCACGCTACTTCTGTTATCTGGAAATGTTCATCCCAACCTGGGACCTACTGGCCTAGCCCCCATGCCCCAAAAAGGTGGGAGGGGTCCCTCACATTAGCCTCAATCAATGTCAGTAGACTCCTTAACAAACTTGACATACTGCAAACCTGGGTCCAGCAACATAACCCTGATGTTCTCTCTGTTGTCGAAACATGGCTTAACCCCAAGATACCAGACACTGCAGTCACCATCCCTGGATACACTAAATTCAGGCAGGACAGGGTTGCTAAATGATGTGGGGACTGTGCCATCTACCTGATGAACTCCTAACTGGGTCATGTCTTTCCTTTCTCAAACCCTAAACCCACCCCCTCACAGGTTCTCGCTATCAAAGTTCTACTCGGGCACACAACAAGGAGCTCACCATAGCCTCTGTTTACCTAACCCCTAAAGACCAGGCCAATGGACTTGCTTGAATCATGGAAATCCTAAGGGGAATATACCATAACTCTGAAATCATAATACTCAGTGACTTCAACGTAAACTGGCTCTCACCAGAGGCCGGCACCTACAAGGATGCCGTCATGGCACAGAACCTCACCCAGCTTGTTGCCACCACCACCAGATGTAACTATAGGACAGTGTCACACACACTTCTGGACTGGATCCTTTCTAATCACCATGAATAAATTTCTAAAGTCACAGTGCTCTCTGACGTTATCAGTGACCACTCACCTGTTACCTGTATCTGGACAAACAAATTCATTAAGCCCCCTCCTAAAATAATCCACACCAGGGTGTTAAAGCAGGGGTGCCTTGGGCTAGTAAAAACATATTTAAGCTGCATAGACTGGTCGCCAATCGACTCCTCCAAAGATGTTAACCAAGCTTTGGACCTTTTCATCAGGCACTTCACTGTGGCCTGCAATATCTTTGCACCTCTCAAAAAGCTGAAGGTCAAGGGAAGCGCTAACCCTTGGATAACCCCCAAACTAAGCACTTTACTCAAACAAAGGGACCATCTCTGGCACTGTACTTGAGCAACATCCACACCTGGGGATATTCATAAATATAAAACTGCCAGAAACGAGTGCACGCAGGCAATTCGGAGTGTCAAAAACAAATATTTCAAGGAGGCTTTCTCCAACTCCTGGTGTGATGGGAAAAAATTCTGGAGTAACTTGAAAGACCTTACAGGCAAGGATCCTAAGTCACCACCCACTATGCTCACTGTAAATGGTACACCAACATTTGACCTTTACACAGTCACCAATACCTTCAACAATGCATTCTCCAACTTGGATAGTGTCCTCCCATCTGACTTCTTTGATGCCCCCTCTGGTAGTAACCCCTCTGACACTGCTTTTCTCCTACACCTGCCCTATGATTCTACTTCAAGGAGATCCCAGTGCACTTAGCCAGAACCTATATTCAGAAGGCCATCCGCAACACAGGCTACAGTGGCAACTCCCTCAACATGAAGTTGTTAGCACTGGTCCTTGAGGAAATCCTTGTACCCCTTACAATCATCTTCAACCTATCACTAAGAATGTCCCAGTTCCCATCTTGCTGGAAGCAGGTGACCATCACACCAGTGCATGAAAGTGGAGACAAGTCACTACACTTCAACTACAGGCCTATCTCCATCCTCCCTCATTTGTCTAAGGCCCTGGAATGCATTGCCTAAGACCAACTAGTTGAGTACCTGCAAAAATATAACATCCAATGTCCCAAGCAACGTGGCTTTCATAAAGGACACAGCACCACCACCACTGCACTATTAGAATTCACAGGATTCATCCATACCACTCTCGATCAAGGAAACTGTGTGGGCAATATTCATCGACCTTACGAAAGCCTTTCATACTGTCAACCACCCACTCCTACTCAAGCAACTATCAAGCATTGTGCTCTCCAAAGAAACACTGCTCTGGTTTTCAAGTTACCTTGGGGAGAGGATCCAGTGGGTCAGGATCGCTGGTATCACCTCAGAAGATAAATTGGTCCTCTCGGGGGCCCATCCTGGGACCACTACTCTTTGCCTTCTTTCTGAATGACCTCCCCAGTGTCTGCCATCAGAAGTTACTACTCTATGTTGATGACACAGTCTTGTTCACCAACCACCAAGACACAGAGCTCCTTCAGAAACAATTACAGCTTGGAGGATCACGTGATGAGCTGAATCTGTACGGATGTCTTCTGTGCTGCTCCAACACCCTACAACAAATAAAAGGCAATAAAACCTCCGAGACCAGCCCAGTTTGATTAAAAATATGTTTAACAGGCTTGAGAGGTGCTGTGGGCTTGATTTTTGAAGATAGCATTGAAGGTCTAAGAGAAAAGGCAGCGAGGCGACCTCGCAGATAGCAAGTGTTTGGCTGCAACACCAGGTGACTTCACAGCACCGAGATGGAAGCTGAAGTCGTGGAGCCTCTTGTGGGAAGAACCTCGGCTACTAAAAGACTGAAGCCCCACTCCCCCACTCCAAATGATCAGGAGGATGAGCCAGGAAAGGATGGGGGTTTACGTTCGACTACTGATGATATACAAGAAATTAAAGCAATGCTGCAGGGGCTGGTGATCGATTTCACAGCAGTAAAACTGGTGTTACATGCACTTGCACAGAGAATTGGGGATGCAGAGGTTCAGATTTCCTTGCAGGAAAGGAAGGTATCTGCGATGGAGCAGGAGTTGGTGATGGTCAGAAAACAGGTTAAGAAGCTTGAAGAGAGAATGGAAGATCAAGAATCAAGAAGTAGGAGGAATAACTTGATAATAGCAGGGCTACTGGAGAGGGCTGAAGGGCCAGACTGTGTTTCATTTATGCAGGACCTGTTGCTTAAGCTGCTGGGCCCTACTCCATTCGGGGAAGCGTACAACTTGGAGAGAGCGCATAGGGCATTAAAGGAGATGCAGCCACCAGGGGCAAGACCTCGGGTGATAATTATGCGCTTTCTTAACTACAAAGAAAAGTCCCATGTGCTGCTCACTGCTAGACAAAAGAAGTCATTGCAATGGAATGGTGCTTCTCTCTGGTTGTTTCAGGATCAAACACCCTCGGTTAGAGAGAAGCAAAAGGAATACTCAGAAATCAAGAAGAAGCTATATCTTGCAGGAATCAAGTTCTGCCTGCAATACCCTGCAACACTGGTGGTATGACTTCAAACAGGGGAGAAGAGGTTTCTAACTGCAAAAGACAATCTAGAGGGGTTGCGGTCGGAGCTCCTCAAATTATTCAAGTCACCAACCTGAATTGGTCCTGAGGAGAAGGGGACTGTGTTAACTTGAAAGACTGGGACTCAGGAAAATGAAAGGAGCTAAAAAGTTTATATTGTTATCCTGGTTTATTGGTTCACTGTTACAAATGTTGGATCTAAGGGGTATATTAAGGTTGTGGGGGTATAGAGGCTCAATTTCAGGATGGGGGAAGAGTGGTTTCAACTCAGTGCTACTAGGGCTGAATAGGGCAGATGCCAAACAGCTACTTGGGGAGATGGGGTAGAGTAACAGGGGATTGGAGGTGGAAGGGCTCTGAGGGAATGAGCATAGTTTGGTATTTAAAGGGGACCCTCCCCGTGGAGGTCAGGACAGGAATGCAAATGGAAAGGGAGTGATGGTTACGCGTCAAGGTGTCGGGGAAGCAGCATGTAATGGGGCGACAGATGAGCGGATTGTGGCACAGTGGCGGGCAGCAAGTTTTGGTAAACTCATCTGTATTAGGGAGAGGCGGATTGAAATGGTGCGTGCTAAGGGAGCATGGATAATGGTGGCAGTCATTTCTGAAGCTAAGGAACCCTGTGAGAAAAGAGCATAAGAGCTTCTATATCTGCGCTGTTCTTAAGTAGATACAGTCTCCCTGAGACTGGGGTGCCCCATGGGAGCTGTAATAAGGAATTGGCAGAATATATATCAATATATACGGGGCAGGTATTTAATATTATTGCCACCAGTGGGCAATATTTTCAATTTGTGCTGATTAGTATTGCGTCTTTATGCGAGGTAAGGTGTACGATACTCCGCTGCAAGTTATTGGTGCAGCGCTATGTGGAGGGTATACTTAGAGGGACTAAGGCTCAAGAGTCCTCTGGTAGCGCCTAGATTGTAGGAGGGACTCCCCTGGGGTGTAGGAGATAGTGATGGGAGTGACGCCTTGGTCCGTTATTTTATAAATAAGCGGAAGTTTGAAGGATGTTAATCAAATTTATTTGCATAGAAACTGGGGGCAGTCCCTGACCTCTGTGGGAAATGTGTAGTGTAGGGAAGGGGAAACCTGGGAAAGAAGGAAAGTAGGATAAAGGGGGAAGAAAGGTTCTTATGCATTAGTTGTTTTCTGGGTTATGGGCTAGATCCTGGAGTTGCTTCGCTAGGGGTTAGGGCTGGGGGGGTAGCACAGGAATGGGTTCATCCATGATTCGATATTTGGTAGGTGGATGATCTAGGGATCGGGGGCTGGCAGGTGGGGAGTTACTGGGAACTGGAAAGAGAGAGAGTCCAATATAGAGAGTAAGGGGGATGCAGACCTTGAAAGGACACAGTGTGCGGGCCTATTTAAAATAATTTTGATGTTTATTAATGTCATGTGTTAAAATAATTTCTTGGAATGTTAAGGGACTCAGGGGTAGACATAAAAGAATGGTGATTTTGAGATATATTGAGCAAATGGGGGCTCATATTGCTGCTTTACAGGAGACACATTTACTGACGGAGAAACTGAGTGGTCTTAAGAGACGATGGGTGGGACAAGTTTTTGGGGTAGGTAGGGAAAGAGCTTCAGGAGGGCTGGTGATCTTAATAAAGAAAACATGCCCATATAAGGAAGTGCAAGTGATTGCAAGGGAGGATAGCAGAGGGATCTATATCTCAAGCACACTGTCTGGTAAGGCAATTTCGGTTGCCTCTATATATGGACCAAAGCCCTCTGATCCTGATTTTTTTGCCTCAGTAGAAAGGGATATAGCTGTTCTCTCATCACATTCTCTTATTCTGGCAGGTGACTGGAATACCTACCTTAACAACCAGGAGGATAGGATACCTCCATCCAAGGGGCCTTTGACCAAGGCTCAGATTGCTCTGAACAGATTACTGGAGGTTGCGGAATTGGTAGATCCGATCAGGACGCATTCGAAAGGGGGCAGTAGTATGACGTTTTACTCAGCAGCCTATAAGAGCTAATCTCTAATTGATTTTTTCCTGGTAAATAGGGAAATGCTCAGGGAGGTTAGGGATGTGACAACAGGGGGTAGAACCTTCTCGGACCATTCCCCCATCCAGTTGTCGTGGGAACCAAGACTCATCCCTCCTAGACCATACAGGTGGAAGCTGAATGATTCCTTATTGACAGAGCCCTCAGTGCGGGATAGGTTAGAGGATGCACTACTTGAGATTATATGGCAACAAATACCCACGTTACAAAATAGAAAGCTGGCGTGGCCAACTTGCAAGGTGTTATATGCGGGGGTAGCCCAGGGCATTGCAGCGCAAAGAAGCAGAGGGAGAAGGGCAAAAGAGGAATTTATCTTGGGGGCAATTGACTCGCTGACACCACTGGAAGGGTCCTCTGGGGAAATCGATGCTGAACTTAAGAATCTGAGAGAGGAATTGGCGGATATTGTTAATGGTAAAGTAGAATTTTGGTTAGAAAAGATTAACGCTAAATACCTAATGCAAGGAGATGTCCCGGGGCAGCTACTCGCGGCTAGAGTCAAGGAATGGGAAGCAAGTAGAACGGTTACATCTATTCAGTATGAAGGAAAGCTTTTAATGGATCCCCAGGAGATGGCGGATGCTTTTGCGTCATATTTTAAAGAAATATACCAGGCTAGAGATTTGGCCAGGGAGGAAGAAATCAAGAATTTTTAGAGGGAATTCCCTTACCAGTCCTGGATCCAACCCAGGCTAGGGAGTTAGCGGCTCCAATAAGGGCATCTGAGATTATTGGAGTGGTGCAATCTCTACCCGCTGGTAAAACCCCGGGGCCAGACGGTCTTACAGCTAAATTTTATCAGGCATATATTCAGACTATACTCCCTATGCTCCAGGAATTATTTAGTACTATAATGCAGGAAGGGGTGCTTCATCCTCTATTGTATCAGGTGTATATCACACTAATTCCAAAACCAGATAAGCCCAGGGATGTGCCAGGCAATTACAGGCCTATAGCCCTAATGAACCAAGACATTAAGATCCTTACAAGAATTTTGGCAAATAGAATTTTACGCATTGCTCCTAGTTTAATTAGTCAGGAACAAGTGGGATTTATGCCGGAGAGGGGTGCACATGATGCTCTTAGGAAATTACATCATATACTAAATTATGCGCCCGATTCTCAATTACCCCTAGCCTTGATATCTTTAGATGCGGAAAAGGCTTTTGACAGGGTCTCCTATCCTTTTCTTTTTGCTACAGTGGAGAAGATGGGATTTCCTCAGGGTCTTCTCAGGGGTATTAAGAACTTATATGCTGCTCCAATGGCCAGGGTATTATGCAATGGCTATGTCTCGCGTGAAATTCAGCTGGAGAATGGGACCCGTCAAGGGTGCCCTCTGTCACCGATATTATTTAACATCTATTTTGGACCCCCTTCTGAGAGCTATAAATAGGGATGTACATATTAAGGGGATTAAGATAGTGGGAAGGGAGTTGAAATTTTTGTTTTTTGCAGACGACATACTCCTACACCTACAGGATCCAGCATCTAGCTTTGAGAGAATAAGAGAAATATTAGGGTGATTTTCTAAGGCTTCTAATTACAAGCTAAACTTGAATAAGACTCAAATTCTCCCTCTGACACCATACGTCTACAGGGCAGATTTTGCACCACTGCGATTACAATGGATGACGGATAAAATTAAGTACTTAGGTATTTGGATTACAGCAAATATGGAGGGGGGGGCGGAAGAAAAAATGGGTTGGATTATATCAGCAATTAAAGGGGATATATTAAGATGGAACAAGCTACCTTTGAACTTTATGGCGCTATTGGGTCTTATAAAGATGAATCTACTACCTAGATTGTTATACCAGGTGTATTTAGCCCCATATAGTATCCCCCAAAAATGGTTCAGTATAATTAGGAAGCTAATTTCAGAATTCTTATGGAATGCTAAACCCCCTAGGATAAAGCATAATATTTTGCGCCTATCGCATATAATGGGAGGGATCAAGCTGCCTGACCTTCATATATATAATATGTGGACCCAGCTGGGTCCATCAGCTCAGTGGGTTAGAAATTTTGATGAGGAGAGTTACATTCCAATTTGGCTACAAATGGAGAAGCAAATGCTAAAAGATTCTGGCCTTACTCCGGAAGCAATGTTGTATGCCAATGCAGGAAAAAGTTTTAAAAAAGGGTATGGGAACCCAATTACGAAAACAGCAGAAGCTTGATGGTCATTTCTTACTCCTGTACAGAGAAAGGACCAAATGAAGGCTGGAGACCAGAGAAGGCTGGGTAACCCTAACTTGGTAATTGGGGGTCGGGTAATTAGTTCGCGGTGGGCCAATCAGATGTTGGGTTTGAAGCTAAGGGATGTCACTCAGGGTAACAGAGTGGCCCTTCCGACGCGTTGTGACAGAATGTCCTTTTTTCAAAGGTTACAAATGAAGCGAATAATAGAAGGTGTGATGAAGAGGTTGGGGGGTTTCACGGATAATTCCTTTTCATGGGATAAGCTAAAGGAAGTTGATCCAAGATCTAACTCCCTCTCACAAATATATAAAGTACTCCTGGATTTCCTTAGCCCGACCTCTCCTATAAGAGTCTCATATTGGGATAAAGTGATGGCCCCTCGGAACCTTGTTTGGGATAATATCTGGAAAAGCAGCAAGTATATTGTTATACCCAAATATAAGAGTATGCAATTTTTTATTGTTTCTAATATGTATTTTACCCCTGTGAAACTATGTGATAGAAACTGTAGACAGACAGACCTGTGTTTTAGATGCGAGAGGGGAATAGGTGATTTCCTGTATGTGACGTGGGGATGTAGCAAAATATTGCCTCTTTGGGGTGAAATTAAATGGCATATGGACCCAATGCTGGATTATTCGGAATTTATAACACCAGAGATATGTGTCTTGGGTAATTTCTCCCAAATCTCGGGTGTTATGCCTAAATACCACTTCTCCTTGATGGCGGCGGTAGTTAAAGCCTTTTTATTAAAACATTGGAAGGATGATCATGTTTATGCTTATGATCAGTGGGTGAGAGACTTAAGGGGGGCTCTGGATAGGATAAAGAGGCATCTATACTTTGGGGGGAGAAAAGGATTATATGCTAAAAGATGGGTGGCGTTAGATGCGATTTACTCACTGCAGGGCACAAATGCTCAAACACAGGCCTGTCTGTCGGATTGTGACTAACAGAAGGTAGTTATGCTGGAGTGTGAAATTGTTATCCATGGCACTATTCTGATCTAAGTGACCATTTGGGCACCTGTTTTTGGGATGATTATGGTTTATATACAAGGTAGCATTATAATGGTAAGGGTCTGCTGGGTTAAAAGGGGGTTGGGGTGCTTTCTCTCTTTCCAGGGGACACAGCAGGATGCCACCTTATGAAAGGAAGGCTCTTCTAAGGAGCCAGTGATCCGATGTTGTCCCTAGGGTCATAGATGTAAGGGGATCTGAGATATTCATGGGTAGAGTAAATATATTTACAGACCCATTACATTAGGGTATTGATGATATAGGAGTTTGCTATGGTCTTCAGGGTGGTTTCACCTGCTGTGCATGCGTATAGATGGGCTGTATATAGTTCATGCAGTCAGTTTGGGACTGTGTACCCTGGTTCTGCCAGGTATGTGCATGTCTGTCTTTTTTTCGAAAATTGAATAAAGACGGGTTTAACAAAAAAAGAAACAATTACAGCTTGACTTCATGTGCATCAAAGAATGGTTCAAGACACATAAACTGGTCCTGAACTACAGCAAAACAAAGGTAATGACTTTCTACAATACCAGGAACAAGTACAAATCCCATGATCTCACTATCAAAAACCAAACAGAGACCATACTTGAACACGTTCCTGAATTTAAATGCCTAGGCGTTACATTGGACAGTTCCATCTCCTATCATCGGCACATTGATTCTGTTGCCAAAGCCACCAATATCCGTATAGGCCTGCCCTACAGGCACAAGCACTGTATGACTCCGGACACACTCTGGTTGGTTATTAACAGCTCTGTCACCTCCATCATTGATTATGGGCTAGCAATCTACAGCTCCACCTTTGCCCTTCGCAAAATTATGGTCGCACTCAACAAAGCATGCAGGCTTCTAAAGGGGGCTGACCGACTTACACACACTTATGATCTGTACATTCAGGCAGGATGGCTTCCTCTCATCAGCCGGATCCAGTATCAAACCTGCCTCTTAGCCAAAAAAGTCCTCCTCGGGATCATGCCCCCAGGTGGTGAAAAGCTCCTTATAGACCACCACAGCACCCAGAACTAGAAGTACACAACAACAAACCTTCCTTTTCCCCATATGCCAGACTATAATGGGACAGAGGGCTTTTGCTCACAGAGTTCCACAGTGGTACAATACACTCAACAAACAAATTCTTACAGCTGCTGTTCTTTGCCCATTTAAAAGACAACTCCGACTTCATCTCAGCTCAACTAGTCATTGTGACTGCTTTGCCTAATCTGGGCCCCAACGCTCACTGCCCTCTATTTAAGACAGGTCAGTTACCCTCCCCCGCTTGCCATGCCCTCCCTCTCCTGCCTCCCTCTGCACACACCTTCCCCCATTCCCCTTCCTCACCCCCCTCCCTGGCACTTACTGACTATTATCCCTCCCCTCCCTCCCCTGAGTGCTCTTACCATCACCCCTTACCCACGTACAATGGCCTTCCTGCTTATGCATTCCCACCCTCCCTTCCTCTTGCCAGCAGCACTTATTTCTAAGTTTACTTAAGTTGGTCCTTGGATGTTGTTGTGTCTTTCTACTTAACATTGACACATTTTGAGGTACTGTAATTAACTATGCCTCAGCCTCTTGCTTCTTTTTACTATGTAACCATGTATAATCCTGTCGACCTTTGTATGTATGTTTACCTTCCATTTCCTTAACATGGAACCTTTGTAAATGAGCAGTTCCTGCTCAGACGTATTTGAAATCCTAGATTTCAATAAAAAAAAAAAATGTCCTCCAAGTTGTCTACCAGCACCAGAAGTCAAACAGACTGCACTCACCGAAACCAGAAATGATGCACACTCCAAAGCAAAGTTTCAAAGCTTTAATTCTAGAATGGACACCCCCTGACAAAGGACTAGGACCCAAAGTGCCAGGTTGAGTGGTTGTTGTGGTCATACAAGACACGGCACTGTTCTTTCTAACATTAAAGCTTTGAGACTTTACTTTGGAGAGTGTGTCATTTCTGGTTTAGGTGAATGTAGTTTGTTTGGCTTGCTGTTCTCATTTGGGCGGGCCACCCTCCTGACTGCACCCACCATGTGGGGAGGAGAATTGCAGCATCCCTTTGTATCTGTCTACCAGCATCCCCACCCCTACCACTTGAACACCCATCCCAGTTCTACCAAATGTTCCCTCATATCCAGTGGAGCTCTCCACCCTCCTAGCACCCATCCCAATCTGTAGTAACTTTTCCCTGGTGTCTAGTGACACCCCTCACCCTCCAAACACCCATTCTGGTTAGTATCACTGGTTCCCTGCTGTCCAGTGGCACCCCCCCACCCTGTGATCACCCATCCCACTTAGTGTTAATGTATCCCTGGTGTCTCATGGCACTGGCACCCTCCAGGCACCAGTCCCATATATTTTACCACATCCCTTGTATACGGGGGTACCCCATGCCCCAATCTGCTGTCCCGTATAGTTCACCATATCCCTGGTGTCCTGTGGCATACATCTCTCCCGAACCCCCATCCTATATATTATGCCTAACCCTTGTGGCTAGTGGCAACTTCTCCCCCAATCTCCCATCCCATGTTACCTATATTATCCCTGACATCCAGTAGTAGCCCTGCTCCCACCCTCATATGTCGGTCAGCAAAGGGAATGGCAAACGTTAGTGATCCAGTGGCCCTTTGCCCACAGCCAGAGCACCACCCATACAACCCCTCCTTACCAGCAAGCCAGGGATGTGCGTTGCCCCAGTATACTGTATGTGCACTCACTGACAGCCCATACGGCAGCTAGTAAGGAGGTGAGTGGAAGGGCTGTTCTGGTCACAATATCAGTAGTCCATGCATGTCACCAGCTTGTTGGAAAGTGGGGATATTATGGATAACACAGGATGGGAGATTGGGGGGAGGAGAGGTGCAGGTAGCTATTATCCACTAACCCCCAAGGATATGGTGTAATATATGGGACAGGGGACTGGAGGATGGGTTGTGCCACTGTATACCAGTGATATGGTGAACTATATGGGACTTGAGATCAGGGGTAAGGGCTGCCACTAGACACAAGGGATGGGTGAAATATTTGGGATGGGTGCTTAGAGGGTGAGGAGTGCCACTAGACACTGAGGAATCATTGAAACTAATTGGGATGGCTGATCAGAGGGTGAGAGGTGCCACTAGATATCAGGAAAACATTGACACTAACTGTGACAGGTGATTGGAGGGTGGGGGGGTGCCAGTATTCAGCAAAAAAAAGTTTCTACAAACTGAGACAGGAGCTCATGGAGTGGGTGTGCCACTGACAGCAGGGAACATTTGTTACAGCTGGAACAGGTGTTCCAGGTGTGTGGGTGCTGCAAAACACCAGGGAGCTGTGTGATAGTCACAGAATGGGTAAGCAGGGTCAAGTGGCTGCAGTACAGCTGTCCCATCATAGGTGGGATAGGGACATGAGAAGCATAGAAACATAGACTTTGATGGCAGATAAGGACCGCTTGGCCCACCTAGTATGCCCATTTCCCTACCTACAGGATAAGCTGCAGATTCTAGTTAACATAGAAACATAGAATTTGACAGCAGATAAGGACCGCTTGGCCCACCTAGTCTGCCCATTTTCCTACCTAATGGATAAGCTGCAGATCCTAGTTAACCAACAGCCTACTTCCTCCTATCCCCCACTAGGACTGCCTTATGTCTATCCCATGCATTCTTGAATTCCCCCACTGTTCTTGACTCCACGACCTCCTCAGGAAAGCTGTTCCATGCATCCACAACCCTCTCCATGAAAAAATACTTCCTCACATTACCTCGGAGCCGTCCCCCTTTTATTTTCAAATTGTGCCCCCTTGTTCTTGCACATCTCTTTTTTTGAAAGATGCTACCCTCTTGGACTTTGTTGATTCCCTTGAGGTATTTGAATGTTTCTATCATGTCTCCCCTCTCCCTTCTTTCCTCAAGGGAATACATACAGTATTAAGCTCCTTAAGTCTCTCTTCGTATGTCTGCAGGTGCAGACCGTGCACCATTTTGTTGCTCTCCTTTGGACAGCCTCCACTCTGTCTATGTCTTTGCAGAGATGGGGTCTCCAGAACTGCACACAGTACTCCAGATGGGGTCTTACCAACTGTCTGTACAGAGGGATAACAACTTCTTGTTTTCTACTGTTGATGCCTCTCCCTATGCATCCCAGTATCCACCCAGCCTTCCTTACTGCCCTCTCACATTGCTTGCCCAACTTTAGGTCATCCAGTATAATTACCCCCAGGTCCCTTTCCATTTTTATTGTTGTCAGTATCTCAGCCCCCATTGTGTACTCTTCCCCTGGGTTTTTGTTTCCCAGGTGCATTACCTTGCACTTTTTTGCATTGAATCTATGCTGCCATACATTTGACCATTCCTCCAACCTTGCCAAGACCCTTCTCATCATTTCCACTCCATCTTGTGTATCAGCCCTGTTGCAGATCTTTGTGTCATCTGCAAAGAGACATACTTTTCCTTCCAGTTCCTCTGCAATGTCACTTATAAAGACATTAAAAAGGACCGGTCCCAGTACTGAACCCTGCAGTACCCCACTAGTAACCCTCCTTTCTTCACTATGTACTCAGTTTACTACTACTCTTTGCGTCCTGTTGTCCAGCCAATTTTTTATCCAGGCTACAACCTTGGGACCCACTCCAAGGCTGGATAACTTGTTTATTAATCTTTTGTGTAGGACTGTATCAAATGCCTTGCTAAAATTTAGGTGGACCATGTCCATAGCTCCTCCCTGGTCTACTATTTTGGTCACCCAGTCAAAGAAATCTATTAAATTCATCTAACACAAACTTCCCACTGTGAAACCATACTGCCTTGGGTCCTGTGCCCCACTGGCCTCGAGGTACTCAACATTTTTTTCCTTCAGTAGTGATTCCATAATTTTTCCTACCACTGAGGTCAAACTAACTGATCTGTAATTGCCTGCCTCTGCCCTGCTCCCACTTTTGTGAAGAGGAATCACATCCGCCCTCCTCCAGTCCTGCTTTCAGTGCAAAGGAGAGCTACCAAAATGATACATGTCATGCAGGGACAGTCCTCTGAGGAAAGGTTAAGAAGACTGAACATGTAGTAGCCTGAGGCCAGAAGGGAAAGGGTGATATCATTAAAAACTGTAAGTACCTCAAGAGGAAATTGTTCAAACACAGCATAGGGACCTGCACCAGCAACATGGAAACAAATTAGATGGAGAGAGGTTCAGGAACGATTTGAGGGTAGTGAACAAATGGAATAGTTTTTCAAGGAAAGCAGTAAGAACTGGTTGAGGCAGAGATGGTGATGAGATTATTGGTGGGGGGGGCGGGCACAAGGGCTGATAGCAGTGAGGGCAAGTGAAGTTGGAAAGGTAAGCCTGCAAAACAGTAGAACAGCATGTAGAGGAATCAGACTAAGCTCTCCCAGTGATAGGATGGAGTGTATGCAGCTAGGCCCAGAGCAAACTAGATGGCCCCACAATTTTTTCCTGCCTGCAAACATTTATGTTTCATTTAGCTTTCAGCCTCAATCTGAATGCTATATATAGTGTATATTGGACCCTTACTGTGCATGGTAACTGGAGGTTCTCGAAATGTTGTTCTGCAGCAGTTCAAAAGGTCATGGAATGTGATTGTACCCTACTGCAGCAGAACAACATTTTGAAAACCTACAAAGGTTCCACACGCTCAGTCGCTTACCTGTACTCGGCTGAAAATGGTAGGCTCCACATTCCGGCGGTGGCAGTACAAGCAGCCGCACTGGTGTCCCTCAAGATGCAGGATCAACCAGATAGATTTAGTTAAAAAAAAAAATAATAAACCGAGTGATCCCCAAACCCTCTCTCTCTCTCGCTTAGTGAGAACTACAGCTGCCATTTTATTTTTGTTGAACATTCCTTCCACTTGGACTTGATAGCCAATAGAAGGCTATGCATCCAACACAATGTCTCTGCTCCCTAGCAACCACGCACAACACCTAACAAGCAGCCCTAACTCGACGAGCATGACAGAGCAGCAAGCCTTTTGTTTTTTTTGCATTTTAAAAATGTTTAAAATGTAAATACCTAATTGGAAATGGGGACTATACACTATAAAAAATAGTGCATGGGCAACCACATGCCCAACCAGCCTATTGTACAGTCTCGGGATTCTGATTACCTAGGACCTTTCGAGCTTCGCTCTCAAGGGCTGAGGTAATCAGAACTCCTCTGTGGCACAATAGGCTGGTTGTGCATAGTTGACCATGCGCTATTCTCTATATCATGCAGAAAATATTACACCTTTTGGAATGATCATCATAGCTCGTTGGGGCTAACTTTTCCATTTGTGGTAGAACTATCTTTTCTGTGATCACTAGAACATCTTGTATTCTTTGCATTGTTTATAACATGCAACTTGTTACCACCCCTAAGAGGACACCTGTTATACTGGGGTGTTATACCTCAGGAGGCCTATCTTGTGCAACATTTAAACTGCATACATAAACACACTTGTAAACTCTTGGCATCAGAGTGCCAAACAAACTACTTGGAACTCATGTTCAAATTGCTGTAGTCTGTTGACATCTGGCTCTGTCACTTTTCATCAGTTGACAGTTCAAACAGCAGGCATTTCTAGATGAACCTCTGCAATGTCTGACACTTTCAAAATGACTGCTGCATAGCAGATCTTAAAGACTAACAGTGATTACTTCTAATTGTTCTGTGTTTTGATGCTGAGGTATTAAAATTAGTATTATGCACTTCATACAGTCGTTCATGAGTTAGCAAATGTTCTGAAGATGAATATGAAAGATGTAGATCAGCTGGTTGCAGAGTAGAGGAGGGCTACCAAAATGATAGAAGGCTTGCAGGAACAGTCCTATGTGGATTGGTTAAAAAGGCTGACAATGTACTTGCTCTTTGTTTAGCATGGAAAGGAGAGATATGACAGAAACTAGAAGTTACTGCTACTAATATGATACCTCTGTAATAGCCCTGGGTAGATAGTTCCTGCTCTCAGAGCAAGGAGTTCACTCTTGCTCTCAGGACAAGGAGGCAGCTGACTGAGACAGATATTAAATTTCTCCTAGAACATTTCTAGCTGTAGAGGTTATGCAGACAGATCTGCAAGTGACACTAGCACCTTCAGTCAGGGTATAAAAGACACACTAGTAAGCAGTGTGCAGTCTGACTTGGGGGAATAACCAGGGTTGAGTTGAGGAACAGTGGGCCAATTTAAGAGATGGCATAATAAAGGCAAGTAAGTTCTGCACAAAAGAAGTGAGCAAAAACAAAAGAAAAAAGAGGCGATAAAGGTTCTCAACGGAAGTGGCTGAAAAGGTTAAGGCAAAAGGTTAGCATTCAGATGGTACAAAGAGTTAGAGGGAAGAGGATAGGCAAGTGTACCAGGAAAGGCAGAGAAGAGCAGGGGATGCAGTGAGGAGCACAAATGTGTAAACTGAAGAAATGATAGACATAGGGGTAACTAAGGGGGACATAATATTTTTTAGGTACATAAGTGAGAAGAGGAAGACAAGATGAGGAACTGTGAGATTAGAAAGGGTAGGGGGGACTGTGCAGAAGAGGATCAGGAAAAAGTAGATATCCTGAGCAGGTATTTCTATTCTGTTTTCAAGGTGGAAGAGGAAGGGAATGGGCCACATAAAGGCAGCAGGAACACTGAGGGAAGGGAGGAAGATATAACTCTATTTACATAACAGATTACTGTTATGTTATGTTAAACACCGCTGAGGTGGTGTTTCAGGGAGATATTACTTGTTTGCACTCCAATCTCAAGCAACCTGTGGTTTCTTCTATTAAAGATCTGGTCCTTAGGTGAAGGTCTGTGAGAGGGCTCTCCTTCTGTCATTTAGTGGACTGTGAAGAACCTTTTGATTTATTGTTTGTTGTACATAATCTGACTATAACTTGCCCAGCATGTTTGGGCCTTATAGTATAGGGATTATGGGCTATGCTCTGCTGATCTGAATTGCTGTCCATTGCTTTTTCCTGTCTTTCTGGGGTGGTTCTGGGTGTGTGGGTTTTGGGTGTGAGATTTAGGTTTTAGTGTGTGCTTGTGTTGGATGACTGCTTAGGATTGCTATTTGTATTAGTGGTGTGCTTGTGGTGTGCCAGGATATTGTTGGGTGTGATGTGTCAGGGCTGTCTGGGAGGGCTGGTGGGGGGCAAGATAGTGTATAGGGCATCCCAACTGTGTGACCTATGGCCCTTTACTCCCCTCCTGGTTTCTAACACCACAGCAAGATGCTATCAGGAGGTGGGGATTTGCAGGGGCCGTGGTGATGATGTTGGGCAGGGGGGTGCACCATGCATGGTGGAGGGGGGCAGGATAGAAATCATCAGGTGCAGAAGGCACCCTGGATTATGACAGGCACAAGAGAGAGGCCAGACATGTTTAGTTCCTGTCTCCAGGGAGTCCACTAGACCGAGTGGCCAGGTAACCCAAGCGGCTGGTTTGTCCACCAATCCACTGTGGGCAGTGCTGTGCAATGCCAGATCAGTCAGGAACAAGACTGTTATTATTGCAGACTTGATTTCCTTGGTTGATCTGGCTTGCACTACAGAAAGCTGGATTGGGGATGATGCTGGCCTGGGTTTTGATGCTGTCATCCCATTTGGGTATACCGTTGTGCACTGCCCAAAGAGGAACGTAGGAATGGTGGGGTAGCCACCTGTTTTAGATATGACATAGGCTTCACTGTGCACCCAGTGAGAACCCCAGGTTCCTTTAAGTGTGTGGCCAGCCATGGGGGTCTGGAGGCAGGCTGGAGGAACCTCCTGATTTACCGCCCCCCTGAGACAACAGGAAATTTCCTGTAGGAGGTTGCCTGATTCATCAGGAGTGAAACATTGGAAGCCCCCAAATGTATTGTCATGGGGGATTTTAATGTGTGGGCCAGTGATGAATCATCTAGGCTTGGTAAGAGCCCCCTCCAGACAATGCCATTGCTCGGCCTGGCACAGGTGGTTTCCTCTGTGACTTACCAGGGAGGGCACACTTTGGACCTGGTGTTCTTACTTGGGCTTGGGATAAATTATCTCAAGATTGATCAGGTGGTATGGTCTGATCACTGCATGGTGTGGTTCATGTTTGGGGCACCCACCAGATGCCCTCACCCTACAGAGATGATCAGCTACTGCCCTTTGTGTGGTTTGACCCCGGATGGCTTCTTGGCAGTAGCTGATCTATCTAGTGTAGGCAATGCATGCATCAGAGGCATTGGCGATGCAGTTGGTACTTATAATAGGGTGCTATCAGATTCCATTGACTCTCTTACTCCTGTCTGTGTATGACCCAAATCTTCCTACCTGAGGTATCTCTGGTTTTATGGGGAACTCAGTGAGTTGAAGAAGATGGGTCAGAGGTTGGAGCACTGCTGGAGGAAGACTAGGCTGGAGGAGGACAAACTGGCACTACATGAGCATTATAATGCATACTAGGGGGTGATCAACCATAAGAAGGCATAATTTCTGTCCAGGGAGATTGCTGCCAGGAGGAATCCACCAGCTGCACTTTTTCAGACTTTGGACAGGCTACTTCATCCAGCCTGTCTACAGCCAAAGAAAGCTTTTTCCAATGCTGAACGCGAAGAGTTTGTTCAGTTCTTCTCGGACAGGGTGTCTGATATCCAGCAAGGAATTCCTTCAGTCAGCCAGTCCACAGCTGACAGTGGTTGCCAGAAGTGTCCTAAGTGCTCTTTGTCTGGTTGGGGAAAGTTTAGGCTGGTGGAGGTAAATGAGATCATTGAGATAGCAACCAATCTGAAGCACACTTTCTGTGAACTGGACTTGGTGTCGGCTCGTTTCTTGATTAGATGCGCAATGCTATTGGCCCAGTGTTTGCCTTGATTATCCAGTGTTCTCTGTTAAAGGGGGTCTTCCCCAATGCCCTGAAGGAGGCGTTGGTGATACCGCTCCCAAAGAAACCATCTTTGGACCCGGAGGTCAGGGCAAATTACCATCCCATCTCCAATCTCCAATTTTTGGTGAAGATTGTGAAGAAGGTAATGGCGCTTCATGTGGAGGAGCACCTTGTGACCTATGAGTTATAAAAAACCCTCCAGTCTGGGTTTCCAGTGAGGCATAGCACAGAAACTGCACTTGTTTAAGTGCAGAATGATATCCTCAGGGCTAGAGATTGAGGAGAAAGGGCAATTCTCATTCTTCCTGATCTCTCCTCAGCATTTGACACCGTGGACCATTATGTGTTGCTTGACTGCCTTAGGGCATTCTATGGACTCATCGGTACAGTCATCTGCTGGTCTGAGTCATTTTTAACCAACAGGAGGCAGAGGATTGTGATGGGGAATTTCTCCTCCTCCTCTAGTCTCCAGTTGTACGGAGTTCCCCAGGGTTCGGTCTTGTCACCAATGTTGTTCGCACTGTACATGCTGCCCCCGGGGGGATCATTAGGAAGTATGGTCTGGGGTTTCATTGCTATGCTGATGATACCCAGCTATACTTGTCCTTTGCCCCAGGAACATCCAATGCAGCAGACATGCTAAGCAGCTGCCTTACTGAGATTAATGACTGGATGGACACCAGCTGGTTGCAGCTGAACCCCGATAAGATGGAGGTATGGGTGGTGGAGTCGAACAGAGTGTGGAATTGAATGGCCTCTGGTGCAGAAACCAGACTTGTTCTTGGATCAGTCCCATTGAAGGCCTCCTTTGAGGTGTGGAATCTTGGTGTCATTCTGGACAGGGGTTTGATGATGGAGGCACAAGTGTCTTCCACTGTCCACTCCTGTTTTTTCCACCTCAGGAATGTCGCCAAGATAAAGCCCCTTGTGCCACCTTCAGACCTCCCCACTTTGATACATGCCTTGGTGACATCAAGGCTAGACTACTGTAATGCGATCTACCTCAGAATCATGAAAGGATCTCTCTGCAGACTAGAGCTGATGCAGAACATAGCTGCCTTGTTACATATGGAGCAGCCTAAACATTGACATATTACATTGGTACTGTGTGAGCTGCACTGGCTGCCAGTCAGGTGGAGGATCCTCTTTAAGGTGGGTCTTCTCACCTATAAGACCTTACATGGCCAAGGACCTGGTCACCTGATGGACCTTCTTACACCTGCTGTCTCGGTCCATCCCCTCCGCTCCTCCAGTAGGGGCCTGTTGGAGATTCCCAGGATGGGGTTAAGAATGGCCAGCGACAGAGCTTTTAGTGTCACCGGCCCATCCTGTGGATTTCGCTACCCTGTCAGGATTAGGGAGGCCATGTCTTTGAAGGTATTCAAGGTCTGCCTCAAGGCCCTCCTGCTCAGCCAGGCTTTTCCCAACCTAACTGTTTAAGAGAGATACCTACGTCTAGTTTTCGATCCCAGTTCCCAGCCACCATGTTTATTATTTTTTTAGGCAAATTTACTTTATTTTATGATTTTTGGAATTGAAATTTATTTTGAGTTTTAGTTGTCTTTTATTTGTTTATTTTGTTTGTACAGTGCCCAGAACCTCTGAGATTGGGCATCTTTTTTTAAATAAAAATTGCTTTGCCTTGGAAAGACTTGCAAATCTGTAAGAGAACAACACTATGGGGCCAGAGAAGGTACACCCAAAGATGTTTAGAGAACTCACAGAGGTGCTTGCTGGACCTCTGATAGCCCTGTTCAACAACTCTCTGGAAATAGGAGTGGTTCCAAAGGACTGGAGTGGGGCAGATGTAATACCACTTCATAATAGCTGTAGCAGAAAGAGGAGGCTGGCAACCACAAATCTGTCAGTCTGACATCATTGGTGGGGAAGTTGATGGAGTCATTTTTGTAGGAAATGATTGTCGAGTGTTTGGAATACAGTTGGTTAGAAGATGAGAGGCATCATGGCTTTATGGGGGGATGGGGTCAGGTCAGGTCAAATGAACCTGATCGATTTCTTTAACTGGATGACCAGTGAAATAGATTTGGGTGGGGTGGTGGACATGACCTATTTAGATTTCAGCAAGGCCTTAAACACTGAAGCACATGGAAGGCTCATTTGAAAACTGGGCAGTTTGGGGGGGTTGGCTTAAGGTGATAAATTGGGTATGAAATTGGTTAATGGATAGGTGATGGTAAATGGAATTCATTTGGGGAAAGGTAGAATGACTAGTAGCATACCTCAAGGCTCTGTACCAAGTCCCCTCCTCTTTAATATCTTTATAAGTGACATTGCTGAAGAGCTGGAAGGGAAGCTATGCTTCTTTGCAGCAGACACCAAAATTTGCAATGAGCTGGACACCGTAGAGTGTGTAGAGAGAATGTGTAGAGGCCTGATAAAACTGAAGGAATAGTCAAGGGTTTGGCAGCTGAGTTTCATTGTGAAAAAGTGTAAAATCATTCACCAAGGCCACAGTCACCCAGATGCAGAGTACAATATGTGAAGAGAGATATTGATGGACACCAAATAGGAAAGAGATCTGGGGATAATCATATCTGATGACCTCAGGGTAGTAAGACTGTGCAACTGTCATCCCTCCCAAGCCTATGCACATTCAATAAGATGCTAGCCAATTTCTTGAAGGAAAATTGCAATTGTTTCAGACTAAGATGATCTTCCCTATATGCTTTCACTTATCCCCGATATCAGAACACTTACCAAGTCCCTTTCTCATAGGTGATCTCCAGCTCCCTGTATACTTTAGTTACCCTGGCCCTTCACATCTTCTCCCTCCTCTCCTCTCCTTCACGCAGCTACATCTTTCCCTTCCTTATCTGATTACTACCAACAGTGGAGGTTGATTAGGACTGATGACCATCCATGCCTTAGTATAATATTATTATCCTTATTGGCATTACTTGTAATTTCTGACAGGTCAACTAATTGTTTGTCATTTGCACATATCCTGTAAAATACTGCTTTCATCTGTGCCACATTCTTTTTGTTTTGTTTGTTTTGCTTGTTATCTGTCCAGGACCACCTTGAAAATAAGCTTGCTCAATGGGGTTTTTGCCTGGTAAAATAAAGTGATTGATTGATTTTAATGCAGTAGGTAAGACCAGTGGGATGCCGGGATGCATAGAGAGTGGTATCACTTGCAGGAGGAGGGAGGTGATGTTGCCACTTTATAGATCATTGGTGAAACCATACCTGACGTACTGTGACCTTATCTCAAAAAGGGCATATACAGAGTGGATACTGTCCAGAGAAGGGCTACTAAAATGGTGCAGGGCTACATTAGAGGCCCTATGTGGAGAGATTAGGGGATCTCAATATGTACACCCAAAAATAGTGGAGGGAGTTGGTGGATAAGACAGAGACCTAAAAATACCTTATGGAGTTCAATAAGGTACAAGACAGGAGTATTTTTCAGGGGAAAGGTGCATAAGAACAAGTGCATATGCAATGAAGCTGAAAGGGGAAAAATTTAAGACAAATGTGGGGAAGTTGTTCTTCACTGAAAGTGGTGGATGCCTGGAACGGTCTTTCAGTGGAGGTACTGGAGCAAAAACAGCAAGAGGCTTCAAGCATGCATGGGATAGGAACAAAGGAATCTTAATTTGGAAATAGGAAAGGCAGTACATGGAGTCCATGTAGGGTCTGTGGTGAAAATATAGGCAAGGGGGAAAAAATGGTAGAGTGGGTGGGCCAAACGGTCCTTATCTGATCACAAATTCTAAGTACCTCAAGGAAATCAACAGGGTAAACTGTCAGTTACTGTTCAAGTGCAGCATAGGAACCTACACTGTGGGCATGGAAACAAATGAGATGGGAACAGGTTCAGCAGAGACTTGAGGGTGCTGAACAAGTGGAATAGCTTTTCATAGGATGTGGTCAGGAATGGTTGAGGTAGTGATGATGAATGGATAAACAATGGGGTGGGACAGTCATAAGGACTGATAAGAGTATGGGCAAGTGAGATGTGTGTGGTAAACCTGTAAAAAGCTGAGCTGCTTTTTGGTGGTTCCTACTAAGCCTACCCAGTTATAAGATATAATGCTAGTAGCTAGGACCAGAGTAGACTCAACAGAACAATAACCTGTTCTGCCTATAATCATCTATTTTTCTATGTTTTTATAAATATACAGTGCACAACTGACATACTGTATGATGAACGCATGCTGTAACAATTGTTGTCTCCAACTGAGACCCATAAGAAAAGGAGAAGAAGCCGGTCCGGTGGTGTAGAAGGTTGAGGCCCTGGTGCCTTACCTCAAACCACATCAGTGACCCAGGTTCAGGAACGGACTCGGGACCCGGGGGTCAGCAGGAGGAGGATAGGATGGAGCATCCGACAGACTGCTCTCCTGTCCTGGGCTGGTCTTGAGGAAGGCCTCACTCGGTAGTGGCCTCCAGTGGAGATGGGAGGCACTACATGAGCATTGTGATGTGGAACCAGAAATGTGGAAATACAACTTGGTAACCGTCGGATGATGGCTCTCTGTCCCCCCTATACCTCTGGTGCCTTCAGCAAGCCTTTGTCATCTCAGCAGCATCCCTGGGTCCTATCGTGAGTGTGCTGGGCCGCCCCACCAGGTGTCTTCCCCCTCAGAGGAGCGGGACCCACCCGGTGAAGGGTTACGTCTGGGATATCTCAGGGACTGGCTGCAATGTGAGGGTTGAGGAAGCTCAGATAGGGCTGGTGGAGGTCAAGGGAGGACATACAGAGCCTGAAGGAGTGGGGGTCACCAGAGCATGGCAGGGGAGAAAAACAGATAAAGGGAAAAAAAAGGAGAAGAAAAGGAGAATTTGTTCTCGTTATGATTATCTTGATGTGCAACATTTAACATGAAACAGAGCAACATTTCAAGATAGAGAATGTGCAAGAGTACTGTGGATAAACATTTCATTTTGCAGCATCTTGTATAACTGTTCATGGATTGTAGTGAATTTTTTTTTATATAGGTGTATATAACTGTAAATACTGTATGTAATGTATTTATCTCTATGGTGTTACCCATGTCAGCAGCCCTCCCAGTCTCACAGTCAACAACACTTGGCACAGGCTATTACATGTGCACTGTAGGCCGTGAGGGTACCGGTGTCCATCATTATTTGTTTTCTACTCCAGCCTTCCTTCTCTCCTAGCACCATGATCATTGTCAGGGCCAGACCTTGCAGACATGCAGAAGTCACACAGGAAGGAGGCGAAACTCCGTAAAAAAACATATTGGAAATTGTGAGGAATGGAATAATCAAAATCATTCTGAACTTTCTCAATGATATTCCACACATACTATGCCTGGTGCATAGTAGTTTTCAGAAACTAGCAATTTATAGAGTGACTGAATATGCAGAAGTAATAGAACTGGTCGAAATCGGTATCCCATGAAAAGGGCACTCACTAGTGAGCACTCACAAAAGGGCAACTCAATAGTGACACCTGTTCATGGGGCTACTGGATGGGGGGGCAACTGTGGGTATAGTGCCATCCTGTCGCTATACGTTCATGTGCACACAGAGGGAGTGAGCGAGCCCTCATGTGATGGGCAGAAGGGGAGGGAGGGTTTGTGAGGGGCAGTGCGGCAGTTGGTTGCTGAGCTGGCTCTGTGGCATGGTGGGTGGCTGGCAGGTTAGGGCTCCAAGGGTGCCAGGTTCAGTTCCAGGAATCTGTTCATTTTGTTGCATGCCCAGCTTAAAATTTTTGGTTCAGTTTTGTACCTCCCCAACATGCACCCCCCTGGAGTTGAGAATCCTTTAGTAGGGGGGTGCAGGGAGTGCAGCCCCTGCGTAAACAGAAAAAAGCAAGTCCCCAGCGCTGTTTTACCATGCGACGGGAGTGTTCATAGGCAAAATCGATTTTCACTGATGCACATTCGCCCTAATGGCGATTGCCTTTGTGCAATCACCATTATCACATAGACCCATTGAAATCACATGTGTTGTGAAAGCATCTATTCCTGGGTATGTGTGACAGTGAATAAGTGTTCAAATAGGAAAATAAAAAACTCTGTTCTGTCCTAGTTAGCATTAGGTTGAAATGAATAGCCAGTTTCATGTCAAACTGTCCCTGATACTTATAATGGGATAATGTCAAACATACTCATTGTAGCAACATAAAGAATCTTACTTTCTGAAGATTGCTTCAGACACCATTAGTGGTTTTACAGCCTCTTCTTGTCAAAATATTTAGTGCTGTGCAGCAACTAGATATTCCTTTTGGCATGTTCATCACAGTGCACTGGTACTACTAGATAAAGTCTATGTGTGGTAACGTCGTCTTTGTTGAAGACCGTGAAACATTCTATATTTGTTGCCCTCTTTGTGTCCTGTAGTTTGGTTCTACAGTTAACAGGAAATCACTGAAGCTTAGTTTTTTTACATCACAGTGCTGGGCTATTCCTGTTTAAGTTATTTGACATGAATGGAAAATACATTGTAAACTCTTGGCAAGAGACTGGCAAACAAACTCATTTAAACTAACTACATTATTTTCAAATTGTTGTAGTCTGATCCTTGCCTTCACCTCTCTTAACCCATTGCATAAGTTCAAATACCTAGCATTCATCTCTGTGCAAGGATCTGTGATACTAGTCACATCCAATACACTACTTATGCAACAGCAATCGAACAGGCACGTTCAGGGAGTTTATAGCTGCCAAGGCTCAAGAAGATGAGTGACATCAACCCTCAACAGCATGTTAATCCCCTGCCAGTGCCCACTTGTAAGGTTGTTTTGCCATTGTTAATCTAATCTTGAGTTTCCTTAGAAAAAAATGTTAAAAAGAGAGCCACTTGAAAATTTTGAGAAACAAAATATTTAAAATTCAGCTTCTTAAATGTATAGATTCTCTGTCTTTACATTCCTTTACGTCTTCATTTCTTTGATATTTTACAGAAAAACAAGAAAAAATGGTACACGCAGTAAAATATGCTTTTAAATATTTAATAAAAGAACTGAAAATGCACGGGGTAAACAAAATATGCAAAAGGCTCTGACCAAACCCCAGTGTTTTGCAGTTGCCTATCTTCTTGACAAGTGTACCTTGGAGCAAATTCCCTTGAGCACACCTTTTGTTTTTGTTTTCATTATAAATTGTGTTCCATACCAGGATCTTGGCTACACTATGGTATATATTTGAGATGCCTCCAAGCTTTCTGTATTCTTGTAATTTACAGGACTTGGATTTCACTTCTTTTAATGCCAACTCATGGAGTGTATCCCTGGTATTAGCTTTCAGTTTTGTTTTGTTTTGTGTGTGTGTGTGTGTGTGTGTGTGTGTCTGTGTGTGTGTGTGTGTGTTTTCTGCCAACACTAGAAGCCCATTCACAGTCACTTCTTTCACTTTTTTAACTAATATTTGACCGCAGGAGCCTGTCCCCAGTGGCATGCTTCCACTCCCTTCTCAACCCAGAATTCAGCATCTGGAGTGAAGGATGAGCCAATGCTGAATTTTCCTTCAGTGAACATGCCAAAATCCACATTTTTGACACCTGCAAATCAGGTCAGATGGAAATTGGTTTCCCTTTGGCAGTTCCATGTCAAGATACAACACTTTTTACAGGGTGCATGTACACCGAACATGTCCAGGTTGTTGGCAAGTTACTTTTTTTTCAAACATTTACACACGGTAATTATTTTTATTTCCAGGTTCATATGGCTGTGTGTTTAAGTATTTAAAAAAATGTAAAATAAAACAAAATAAAAAAAAATTATAAGCTCAATAACACACTCAAGGGTGTGCATTGAGCTAAATAGATGCAATTGTGGGATGGTTAAACATACTTGGCCTGCTGGCGTGTGCCTCACAAAACATGCAGGGCATGCAGTGATTTGGCTTGATACACACCCTTCTGTGTGTTATTGCTTAAACAAAAAAAACTGCATTTTGTGAAAGTGCAAAATGTGATCCACGATTATGGCTAGATCCATGATTGTGCAACAGCTTCAAATCGTAGTCATGTATTAAGGAGAATCTATTTCTAATTAGGAAGACTAATCCATTATGTCCAAGTAGGACACTGCATAGAATGGCTAGGTTCATGATGAATTGTCCTCTTGATGCTCATCATTGTACCATGTGCTTTTTGGAATATGCAATCATAGTAGCAGCAAAGAGAATCCAATTGTCTGATGATGGTTCGCAAATCTATTAATGGTCATTCAGCTTTCATCTAACTCAATCATTACTACTGTGCAGTTATTGCTTTGGGATGTTTATCATAGTTGTTGGTGCTACCTTTGGGAAAGGCTATTTGCGGAACAGCTATCTTTGCTGCAGCCAACAGAACATTCTTTTGTTATACTCTTTGTAACTTGTAACTTGGTGCTGTTGCCAACTGGACACGTGTGATACTGAGGTGCTATGCATTAGGGGGCCTATCCTGTAAACATAATTTGAAATGCATATTAAGTATGCTTTTTAACCCTTGACATCAGAGTCAAAAACTAATAGAATTATTTTCAATGAGCTATAACTCATATTCCATTTGTTGTTGTCTGTTGATCACTGAGTTCACCACTTTTAAATGAGAACATTGCTCTTCCAAGCCCACCTTGTTTGTTTAATACTCAAGATAATCCTGCTGATCCTAACAATCCCCAGCCTGAGCTAATCTTCATACTGTGGAGTACAGAGTTGAACATGGGACTAAAGATTAGCTGCTGCCCCTTTAACTAAGAACAGTAAAGGGCAGCAAGCTATGGTCACATGTTATACTAATTATTGTCCAGCAGGGGCTAGGGAAGGGCAAATTCCTTTGTCCTCTGGTCAGTCTTGGATGTTCCATGTGCTGATGAGATTTGCCTGTTTAAGCTCTTGAATAAACCTTATCTGGTTCATTATTTTATGCATCCGACTCAGTTCTTTCGGTACCTACTGACTCCTGCAGCAGAAGCACCAAATGGGAAAGCAGTATACCAGGGAATGTAAGGAGTCCTTTAGTGGTAGACCAAATACCAAAATGCCACACATGGTGGAGAATGTGGCCCTTCTTCTTCTGCCCAGCCCCATATCACTTGTCTGCATTTTTGAGTACCCCAGGTTCACCACCCAAGTGTGCCTGAATTGTATGCATGCTTAGACAATTTCACATGGCACCAGAGATGGACAGCAAATAAAAACTGAACTGTATCCTGTTTCACTTCACCCCTGAAATCTAACTCAGATAATATGAATGTGCTGCAATATAAAAATAAATCTGCATGAATGTGGAACATTATACAACTAAACTATAAAGTTAATTTATGAATCCACAAGCCCACAGAGCTGCCTTCAGCAACCCCAGCAGTCCAGCGTAAATACAATGACCAGAAATGAGTGCCAACATTTCAAAAGGCAGCTGCAAACACAACCCCCTCCCTCCAGGAATGCTCCAGGTTACACAACTAGTAAAAGTCACCCATTTAAACAGCTGCTACGCTCAACCTGCCTCTTGCAACAAGGAATGCAGCAACTGAAAACAAGCTCAAATAACTTTTCGGAGCTCTAATCCAGACAACCTCACTGTGCAGCGAGCCTGCCTAATAGATGCTAATCCATGCTGTTCATCTTCCGCTCAAGCCCTCCATACATACACAGTGTTAAACATCCCTGTGTATATCAAATCATGGCTCAAGACTTGCCACCTGCACAACTACGGCTCTCCAGCCGCTATCCAGGAGTTCTCTCACCCAACCACATGGTGCTCCTCTTCGACAGCCAGAACCCAGCTCTTACCTGGCCAAAAGTTGCACTGAAACCTAGCACAGCCATAGCTCCCCTCTCTCTAAACTTCTGCCTCCACTCCCGACTTGGCCCAAGCACACAATAGCACTGGAGCTCTGCTCCTCCCAAGCACCCCACTTACTACGACTGCAAATTGCAATGGCAGGACAGAAAACAATACAGGAGCATCATAGAAATAATCGGAGCCACATACTCTCAACCTGGGGGACAACTGCAACAGATAAAATCGCACTATATAAAGTGAGGGGAAGACAAGCACACTACAATAAAGGAAAGCACAATAAACCAATGCACAATAAACACAGCAAGCACAATAAACCAAATTGCAATGGCAGGACAGAAAACAATACAACAATTTCCCCAGCAGTTGCCACTCACTTAACCCAAAAGTGCACCAAAACTTCAGAAGATAAAGCCTACATCTTGAAACTGCCAGTCCACTACCTGGACAGCAATCTCATTGCAGGAAGCCTCCATTTTGTTGGTTGAATACAGTAACATTCGCAGTGCCCATGCTCTGTCTAGTGGTGTTACCTCACTACAGTCAACACTGAAATTGCATCAATCCAATGCAAATGCATGGGGTTCCTGCACAAGTCAATGCAAGCCTATGCAATTAAGGAGACAGTAAACCAAATAAATGGTCTTGTGATAAAAATTTCTTTCAATAACAGACAACATCAAACTAGAATGGGAGTTATTTATTAAGACGTCCATTGATGAAAATTGCTTACACATAACTGTACTTTTGTCTATAAAAAAAACAACTTTTTATTCTCTCGGCCATTTGTTTCTTCCAAAGACATCTCATTTTCTCTTCGTGACAACCACTCCTACTCATTCCTACGACCTTCGTTCAGTGACAGGCAGCTCCTCTCCAGCCATGAATTCCAATGATGCCAATGCCTTGAGCACTGCAAGCTCTGGGGCTCCACCTTCACCTCCCTCAAGAGCATTGGGATCTCAAAATTGAAACTATTCTGCACAACATCCAGTAGTCCATCTCAACCCAAAGGACTCCCACTAGCAGGCCATTCAGGATGACCTCACTTATATAAAAGCTGTTTTCCCACACTCAATGATCCACTCCAGCTTGCAGCCAGTACCATTCTCAGCACTACCTCATGAAGATGCTGTCGACTGGCTCTAGCAATTTCAGGCCTGGATCTCCTTCAATGGTTGGACAGATCTCTTGCGAATTTCCAATGCCATGGGCTTACTCCTGAGAGGGATAGCCATCTTGTGGTTTAATGCCCTTCCAGACCAGATGAGAGGGGACACTGCCACCCTGTATTCTACCTTCAAGGACCATTTCTCACAAGCTCATCCAACCTGGTTGTTAGAAAAGCAACTATGGGAGCGCATTATGCAACCATCCAAATCACTGGAAGCATTTATAGTGGACATTGAATCACAGTGCAAGCATCTAAAAAAATCAAAAAAAGACCAGACAACAGCATTTGTCTGGGGACTGCCTCCACAATTTCTTACATACGTTATCCAGCAAAACCAAACCACCTGGATGGACATGATCCAAGCTGCATGGTTAGCCCAAGAGCCTATTTCCATGCTTCAGCCTACCACTGCAACTCCTGTTAATGCCCTACAGCCACCTCCACAGTGACCTGACCCACCTCCATTTTCACAGGACCCGGTGACCTGTCAGTGGTGCGGGTTCAGGGGTCACACTGCTGTGGTCTGAAGCAAACCGAAAAACTTCATAGAAATCTAGACAGCCAAAGGTATCCTCCACAGCATAATCAACAATATGCTAGCAACTATTCACAGAACCAGGGAAATGAGTGCTACTATTCGCAGGACCAGGGAAACAAGCACTATCCAACAAACTTGGGGATCTTGTTGGGCAGGAAAATGAAGCAACTGACTGCCCCACTGACTCACATAACACAAACAGACGGCACCCTCCAGCTGCTAAGTCAGGCACAATCTCACCTAAAGGAGCCAAAGCTCCTGTCATCAGATCACCCCTCCTTGCAAACTACATACCTGTCACTATTGGAGCTAGGTCAATGCATGCCTTGTTCGACTCTGGAGCAGAAATCTCTGTGATCCACAGCAGTACCCTAGACAGTCCAGCTATTTGCCATGTACCTATTGTTGCTCCAGCCGACCTAACATACATCACAGCAAGTGCTGCTACAGTACCTATCACAGCGTGGTCCATCACAAGTTCCACTTCGGCTCACAGTAAGCTACTGTTAAATTCTGCTTAGTGCCTGAACTTCAGCCAGATGTGATCCTTTGCCTGGACTTTCTCCAAGTGCACAAAGCCATCCTAGACTTTGCCTCAAATAAACTGTCACTAGATCCCCGGAGGCAACTCGCAGCTATAGACTCAGTCACTGTACCTTCCAAGTCAGAGTTGGTTTTAATTGTCAATATTCGAGGTGACCCAAGGTGTTGTTGGCATCATCACAGGATCCCCAGCTTTGCACTCCTCAGGTCTCCTTCCAGGGAAAAGTTCTCTGCTATGCACGGTGGTTCAGTATTCCAAAAGTGCTGCAACTTCAGTGACAAACCAGTGTGCCAGTATTGGAAAGTTTGTTTGTCTGTCTTCAGGGGATCAGCTTCATCTTCTACCCAAACCTCAGCCTGGTTCCATTAACAGTCACCCTGTCAGTACCATCACAACCACCCCACTTCACGAGGAATGCACATGCCCTTCAGGCAGCATCTCTGCCTCAAAACTTCCAGCCTGTCTAGCAGAGAAACAGCAACTTCTGGAATTCCTGGAAACCTGCTCAGATGTCTTTGTCAGCCCTGTTAACAAGCTTGGATGCATCTGGCCCAGTGGTGCTGAGGCCTGAGACACTGGACGCCACACCTCATGCAATGCCAGTGAACCAGGTTTGGGAATAAGCCCTGACCACTGGGGGTCGGTAGGAGAGAGAGAGGACTGAGCATCCAAAGAACTGCTCTCTCCTCTCTTGGGTGGGATCCAGGGGAAGACTGGTGTGGCAGCGGCCCCCGGTGGAGACCGGCGGCACTGCTATGCACAGGGGCTTGCTAGCAAACTGGGGTAGATGTCGGGCAGCTGCCTTCCAGACATGGGTGGGAGCACCCATGTCGCGGGCTGGGTGGCATTGCATGTCCCACATCGGGGGCATAAACACTTCAAAAAATAACTCTCAAACCTTGGATAGGTGATGGCCCCTGCCAGTGCCACTGCCACACTCTCAATACTGGTTCCCCACCACTACCCTCCGCGGTCTCTCCAGGTTGACCTGCCCAACCCGGGGAACCACAACGAACTTGAAGATGATCGGGGAACACAGTGGGAGGTAGAGCAAGCTGGTGAATGCAGGGGGTCTGAGAGAGTTCCAGGCTGAGGGCTATAAACACACTTGGGGAAAAAAAACAAGCTTGGATGCTGCGATACACTGCAACACACCATTGAGGTGCAGCCCAATCAAAAGCCAATTCGTCAGCAAGCCTACAAAGTGGGACACAAACAAAAGCAAATCCTAGAGAACTTAATCATGGACATGCTTGAACAGGACATTATTGAGGAATCCACAAGTCTCTGGGGTGCACCTTGCTTGCTGGTAGTCAAGAAGGACAAAGGGTACTGGTTCGTGGTGGAATACAGAAAGCTGAATGCCCTCAAGGTACAGGACACCCATCCCTTACCTACCACAGAGGATGCCTTAGAGGAGCCTTGGTGCGGCCAGCCCAGCTTACTTCACCATTCTAGATCTCCAGTGTGGATTCTACCAAGTCACTATTGATCCAGCTTCACACCCATACACAGCCTGGGGCTGCCACTTGAGACTTTTCCAGTTCAAACATTTGCCTGTGGGACTTCGGGAACAGCCCAACCACTTTTAAACACATCATGGAAGCTGTGTTACATGGACTGTCTTGGAAATCTTGCCTAGTGTACCTCAACAATGTTATCATCTTCAGCAGAACTTACCAAGAACACCTCCAGCATCTCAAAGAGATGTCTGAATGTCTCATGCAAACCAACCTCAAACTTTGTCCAGAGACATGTTGCCTCACTCAGCATCAAATCCATTACCTGGGAAATGTGGTCAGTTTGCATGGCATCTCACCAGACCCAGATAAGCTCTCTGCAGTAAAAGACTATTCAGAACCTACAAACCTCAAAGACCTTAGAGTTTTCATGGGTTTGTCTGGCTACTGCAGAAAATTAATTTGCAACTATGCTAACATTGCAGCTCCATTGTACGCTCTCACAAAAAAGGGATGTGACTACACATGGACTTAAAATGCAAAGAGGCCTTCAAAACCTTGACAGACAAACTTAATTCTTCCTCAGTATTGGCCTATCCCCACTTTGACCAGCCATTCAGACTTTACACAGATGCTAGTTCCTTTGCAGTGGATGCTGTGCTGTGTCAAATCCAAGATGGAACAGAACAAGTTGTTTTCTATGCAAGGCGCTCTCTTTTTCATCAGTTGAGCAAAACTATGGCATCACAGAAAAAGAATGCCTAGCCGTGGACTTTGCTGTAAAGAAGTTTGACTGCTACCATCACTACTCCTCCTTCAAAGCTATCATGGATCACTCAGCCCTTAGGTGGTTGTTCAAAATGAAGAAACCAGTAGGAAAGTTCAAATGATGGGTTGCCATACTGCAAGGCTACAATTTTGAAATCCGATACCTACCAGATCTAGTTCACTCCAATGCCGATGCTGTAAGCTGGAGACAGTATCCTCCAAACAGCAGCCTCTCCAGATGAAGAAGCCTGCCTACAAGCTTTCCCCTTCTACTCCACAGATGAGCTCCCTGTGGACACTCCTACAGCACCTCAAGTTGCCTTGCCTTGCTGCTACCAAATGCTTCTACACAGAAAAGCACCAATCCTCACCTATTGCAAGTGGCTGAAGACGTTCTTATAACCTTCAGCATGGATATCTCCCTCGCCATGAATTAACTTCAACAAAGAACTGATCCTCAGTTTACAGACATCATCACTTATCTCGAGTCTGGAACTTTACTGCAACAAAAGAAACACAGCCAGGATGTACAGTTCTTTGCGGTACAGTATTTTCTCAATGGACCAAGAAGGGCAAGGGTCATTGCACAGACAGAACTCATGCACAGCTAGTGATGCCAGCTTCTCTAGACTCTGAAGTTCCTCAAGCAACTCATGCCTCTCCACTTTGTGGAGGTCATATGGGCATCCACAGAACTCCACTTCATCTGGCCTCACATGAACAAGGACATTGTCTGTTTTGTCAAATCCTGCCAACCCTGTTCCCAAAGAAAGCCTCCCACCAAACCAACCAAGGCACACATCATTCCAATGAATGTAGCCACAGAACCCTTCCAAAGAATCAGCATAGATATTCTTGGCCCCCTGCCTAACTGCCCTGACTCCGGCAACAGGTACATTCTGTTTTTGTGGGCTACCTAATTAAGTACTTGGAATTGATCTCATTACAGGACATTAAAGCTGCTACAGTGGCAAGTGCCGTCCTCAATACAATCATTTGCCATAACGGTACTCCAATGTACCTGCATTCAGACAGAGGCACTAATTACCTCTCATCTATTGTGCGAGAAACCTGCAAACCTCTCGACATCAAAAGACTCATATCGCCAGTTACCATCCACAGTGCAATGGACAAAGTGAGAGAATTATGTCGCCCATTCTTAGCACACTATCCAAGTACCTGGATGAGACTCACAACACTTAAGAACATTTTGTTCCCTTCATTGAGTTTGCTTACAACTCCAGCCCTTGTGTCAACAACATAGAGTATACCCCATTTTTTCCTAGTCCTTTGACATCACCCAAGAACACCTCTGGACAAAGATCTCTCATTGCTAGAGGTCTCAAAGCCAACTTCCTCCTTCATCATCCCAATGTTGGAACAGCTTGAACTTGCAAGACGGGTTGCTATTGACACCCTGGGACAGAGAAAAATGGCAATGCAAAAAACGTTGGCAGCCAAGTGTCACAATCCTTCGTTTTCTGTGGGGAACATTGTATATTTGTATTGACCTGTCCTTCTTCCAGGCGCCACCACAAAAACTGCTTCACTCCTTGACTGGGCCATTTTACATTGTGGAAAACCTTCCCCCTCTTCATGTTCGCTTTCGCTGAAAGTCAGCTGGAATGTTGGTTCACAACAAAATTCACATCAACAGGTTGAAGCATGGGTACTTGCATGATTCCCTCCCTGATGATCCCAGTCCCCCAAGTAATGAAGCTTCCTTGGAACCTGCAATACTTTCAGAAACTGAACTTCCTGCTGACAAATTGACAACAGTTTCACCACAACCTCATGACACTGATGCTTATTGCCCAGATCCCATTCTTCCTGCCCAACCACATTAACTTTCTGGAACTTCTCTGCCCCCTGCATCTTCTCATAACTCCCTTGTACCCCAAACAGTGTACCAGATTGAGAAGATTCTGAGAAAAAAGTAAATTAATGGATCTTGGTCATACCGTGTTAAATGGTGTGGGTAAGACAGTGTTCAGAACTCATGAATCCCCTTTTCTGACTTGACCACATCCTGTCAACAACTAGTTCAAGCTACCCACTCAGCAATCCCAACTGACCATAAAAGTGGCAGAATCCAGTGAACTTATTATTTGGACTCAGTGCAGTGATTCTGTCAGTTCTTTGTTTTAACAATCTGCAAATTGCTTTTGAACTCCTGTATGATCTAACATTTTTTTTCTCTTCTAAATTTTAGCATTTTCAATCACTCAACTAATCAATCATCTTCTAGTAATGTCTCCAGGATGCTTTTAACTGTTATCTTACTGTTACAAAGATTTTGCTGCTTTTTACTGTTATTCATGCATAACGATGTCTTTACTTGTTTGAGTGGTACGCACATTTACAATACCCAGGGTGATGTGGAGTACAGAGTTGAGCATGGGGCTAAAGATTAGCTGCCGCCCCTTTAAGTAGAAACAGTAACGGGCAGCCAGCTGTGGTTACATGTTATGCTAATTATTGTCCAGCAGAGATTAGGGAAGGGCAAATGCCTTTGTCCTCTGGTCAGTCTTGAATGTTCCCTGTGCTGATGAGATGTGCCTGTTTAAGTTCCTGAATTAACCTTATCCTGTTCATTATTTTATGCATCTGACTCAGTTCTTTTGGTACCTACTGACTCCTGCAGCAGAAACACCAAATGGGAAAGCAGTATACTGTACCAGAGAAGGTAAAGGGTTCTTTAGTGGCAGACTAAATACCAAAATGCCACAATAAAGTACAGCCACTTTAGCAATTTCCCAAGATCCCACATAGGAATCAGTCAAGGTAGATTCCATTAGTTCAAATTCACCCTTGAGCTTTCTAAAGTGCCAATACACCAATCACAATACTTGCTGTACTCCTAAGGCTAAATACAGATCTATTGACCTCAACATTCAATGTCAAAAACTTTTGCACAAATGTTTGAAAGTAAGTCAACTTTTGCAACCCTTTTGAATAAATGACCTAATATTTGCAAAGTCATTTTCTGTTAGAAACAGCTTACTGCATTTTCAGTAAAGTACTGTACTTCCAAACATATTGCAAACTGGTTATAAGTGAGGTGGTTTTTACCCATTTTGGATTCTTGTCTAGATATCTGGAAATTAGAGCTAGAAGATCTGGGCCAATCCAAATTAGTCTGCCACACAGGGGATGCAACTCTGAGTCTAGGCTGGGAGAAATGGTAGGAAATACAGTAGTCATTTGAATATGGAAAGGCAGCTTCATCTATTCTTTTTCATGGCAAATTATATGAAAGAGGGGCAACCAAAAAAGTTCTAGCACCACTGTTCCACAACTGGCTGCCAAGCAGGAATAGACCATATTATATATTCTGGGGGTGGCCGTACCTGGTCAGAATAGCGCTACCAGAATAGCGCATGTAAAGACAGTGCTAGTCTCAATAGCACTGCCACGAACGGTGAGAAAGGATTGACAGTGGTAAGCGCTCCCCAGGTCTCTGTCCATGATGCTGCCACAGGACAATGACAGCAGAATTCTGGAGGCTGGCTGAGCTGCTCCCATGGTGTGAAGGGCTGAGATATAAACCAGCTAGGCCAGGTGGTAGTGGAAACCAAGGTTCTAATCCTGGTCTCCCTAGATTTTTTATCAGGATTTTGCTTTTATCAGGACTTAATGTTTTTTACAAGGGGCCATGGAAACAGTATTCCATGGCCCCACAATGTTCTTCTTGCCCTGTGATCTGCTTACCCCAAGGAGTTAGCATCTATTTATCTTGAGGTGCAGGGGACAGAACTCCCCGCGAAACATAAAGTGGCAGCATTTTGATCAGTGTGGTTCTCAACCGTGCTGTTTTCAATGGCGCTATTCTGACCTAGTGCCATATGTGGCTGCCTGAGTGTGCAAACTGTGTTTATCAGTATGGGAGAAAGAGAAAATCAAATAATGACAATTTGTACAAAAATGTTTGTGTAGTACTAGATGGGACAACATGCATGATTATTGTGTACACATTTTTATTCGCTCACTTCACTTGTGCCCTCAAGAGCCTGGCTTTTATTCTGATCTGGATTCTCTTTGATTTACATATGTTGTAGCATAGTAATGTAAGGTTAGAAATGGACTCTAAGGTGTTATCCCCCTGTATTATTAAAAAGGATGAAATAAGTATGCTGTGCAAACATATACCAATTTACGGTAGTAGTCACAGACACTGCCAGCTATTTTCCGAAATTTCTGTGATATTTCCAAAAATATCTGATACTTTTTGCATTTAAACAGTAGGGGCAGCAGAGAGAAGCTCTTCAGAAATGTGAAATATCTGGAAATAGCTGGCAATGTCTGTGGCTACCACTGTATATGGATTCCTTACCCACTCTACTAACCAGGGCATACTGTAATTCCCCTAGTATAATAAGCAGACATTTTTTCCAGTCTTACCATGAAGGCATGTGTTTTCTTAATGCCCACTGTCTCTGCTGGTCATTTGATCCAAAGATTCAACTCCCTCTGACTGAATTGTGGCATCCTAACATTATCCCAGAGTTTCTAACCCCTGAGTTTCTGGTTGTGTCCCCTCATCCTACTGGAGGACACCAGATAAAATAACTCTCTTTGATCTTGTTGAATCCTTTGAGTATGTGAAAGACTGTATCTCAAAGAATTTGGCACCGTTGATCTGAGCCTAATGGGGGCAGATCTGAATTTTAATCTGAGCACCCATTCCAACTGCAAACATTCCATCAGAAAAATGTATTCTGCAAAGTTCTTGTAAAGTTATAATAAACTTTTTATTTGTAGCCACCTTGCATCCCAAACACTGAAAAATGGCTGATGACAAGATGATGTAACTCCATGGTTTTATCCCCATAAGGGATAATTCACCTGATAAAATCTACAGTTTACTAAGCACTGCACAAGAAGAGATCAAGGCCAGGAAAGTACAACCCTTTAGCTAAGAGCAGACAAGAAACTGAATACTGTAAACACACATGTCCCCATAGACTTGTTTCAGCTGTATAAACCATGCTAAAGTGTTGCTGTGATGGAAATAACCCTTTTAATCTTTACTGTCAAGCTGGAGTTCATCAGCGTACATTTGCAATAAGGGTATGAACTGAGATTTTCACTGTTTTTCGGGTAGTGATCTGATAACACTCTTCTTAATGATCAAATAATTAGCAACTATATTCAGCTCCTCCAATTCATTTCTTTTGTGAATGCAGACTGCTGAATGCGTTTAAACATTTAGGGAATTGTTGTGGTGTGTGTGTGTGTGTGTGTGTGTATCTGTTTGATTTAAAGCAGAGGTACTTGTTACATTACTTCAGATTATCCCATTGGTTGTTACAACCAGAAAGCATCAACATACCCATCTCTTTCTCAGTATTTCCATTCCTTATGTAACATAAGGCTCCCTGTTGTTTACAAAAAGCTCATGTTCGCTTGTCATGAAGGATCCTTGCAGATCACAGCTGTGCAATGCCTTCAGTCACTGGAAACATGCTAGCTCTACCCTGACATAACCCCTTCATGAAAACAGTGAGCATAACTAGAATGTGTGACCTCAGGGCAGCTAAACATCAAAAACTACTGGGAGCTGCTATATAGATTGTTGTTCAAAACTTGTTGTATAGTTAATAATTAATCTATTTTTAAACAAATCACAATAAAAATGTAAGGATGTCAGGATACTATTGCAACTTAAGCAATAATGCCCGACATGGTGTGTGTCATGCTGGGATAACATCATACCTCAGGTGGTTGAGCACAAGGCCACAAGCCAAGTGCATCCAACACCTTAGAAGTAACATTATCACAGCTTAACACACACCCTGGAGGGCATTATTGCTATTATACAATGGCTCTGTTTTATTAATACTGTGGGGAAAAATGAGCACATGCACATGGCTAAAACATTTCATAGTTAGTCAGAGAACAAGTGTCTCATCTCCTTTATACTGTGTGAACATCTTTTTTATACTATTAATTTAACAGTTTTATTTTTTTTGAAGAAACACTCTCCGTGTGAAAGCACTACATCATGGGTATGCAAATAATCAATTGTCTGGTATCACTGTAGTGTGTTATGCATTAGATATTTGCATACTCATAATGCAGTGCATTCACATGTGGTGTGTTTCCTCATCAAAATAAAACTGTAAAACTAGTACTATAAAACAGATGTTCACACAGTATAAAGAAGATGTTCTGACACTTATTCTCTGCCTAACTATGAAATGTTTTTGTCATGACAAATATGTTAGCCCCCAAAATATTAGCAAATACGGTTTTTATATGAAACTAAAATTTTTCTACTTTAGCTACAATACATCAACCTTCCTTTATATGATATGGTCATGTATCTGGCTAGACTTCACACAATGATGCTATAGTGAGATAACATCACTGTTCCAGGCACACACTGACCAATCAGAGCTCAGAGATTTTTTTTGCCATTGTATAATAAAAATTATGCCGTAATCGCTGGCTAAATAGTACTGCTAATTTAAGTATAATAAAGTAGAGTGGTATGAATTTTCCAACCCATATAAGTAGCATAACTAGTAATACTGTGATATTTGATATTTTATGTAGGATTCCTGAACAACAAATAAAATAACATGAGAATGTGTCATCCATGGTATAGGTGTCATTTTGTCTAAGTTGTTAACACTTCTGCCTCTGGGCCAGAAGGCCATGGATTTTAGTACTGCACAGGGATTCGGCTCATACCCTAAATGATTAAACATGAGTACAGAATAAGGGGGATGTTATACTGTTGGGATGTGTCCTCCCTCAGATGAAATGTTAAACCTTTGATTCATTTCAACTGTCTTAATTTCTTTTGCATTTATCTGTTCCCTTTGTTCATCAGTGTAATGCTCTGTATATGCGTATTCTACCATGTACTTCTTGTCTTCTGTCCTCCGTATACAATGCATATTTTAATTTTTGCTGCTTCTGGACTCATTGATAAACTCTGTACTTTTGGGGCCAGATATTCAGAAAAGAGCAACTGGAGTGCAAACATTTACACTCCATCTTTCAATTGCACCGGGGGCAAATATGCTATATTCAGAGGAATAGCGCAGGGCCCTATTCTTCTCAATACACTGTAGGTACATTTGTTCCCAGCACTAGGCCACATAGCCCCACCTGATAGCATCTCAAAATAGGGCCTCACAATGGCTAGTGCAGGAGCAATATTTTCAATATTCAAAAGTTCTCATACAAGGTGCTAAGGGGCAATTTTCATGCCCATTATGGGCTCATTTGCATGGGTTTGGAGGCCCTTTAGCACCTAAACTTGCCCATCCTATGAGCTGTCTCTGATGCTAGTGGTGTCCCCTCTTCCTCTGATCCCAGTTCCCTGGAACAAAATTAAACTTCCCTGGCATCCAGTGGTCCCTCCCCCCTCCTGACACCCATTCCCATATAGTAGCAATAATTCCCTGGTGTCCACTGGTCAAAGTCTCCACCTGATTCCTGTCCACACACACTCACAATGCCATGGCTGGATCACCACAGCTGTACAACTCCTGTGTAAATTCAGCTCCCCAAAAAAGCCCTGGCACCATTTCCAAGACATTGCCATCCCGACAGCCCCAGACAACCCCCCCTTTGGTGGCAGTGATCCCCCCACCCACCAGCCACACCAATGGCCCACCCAAGGTCTCCCTTACTGTACAGTCATTGCCATGCTGAAACGACAGTGGGTGGCACAATCCCACCTCACACCACCTTGGCCACCTGCTGTCTAACATTTGCAGGGAGCATGCCTCGGTGTTGTGCTCCCTGCAAATATCAATAGCAGGTGGTTGAGGTGGTCTGAGGTGGGGATGTGTCACCCACCATCATTTCAGCATGGCACCAGCTGTATAGTAAGGGGGCTGAGGGTGGATTGTCAGTGACACAGGTGGGTGGTGGGACTATTACCACCAACTAGGAGCTGGCTGGGGCTACAGCTACAGCTATGTATTGGAAATAGGGCCTGGGCTTTGTTGGGGGGACAAATTTATGCAGGGAGTTGCACGGCTGTGGCAGGTCAGCCATGTCCATATGTGTGTGTGTGTGTGTGTGTGTGTGTGTGCATGTGTGTGTGGGGGGTGGAATGTGACACACCAGGGTGGGGGACTGACATATGTACGGGGATGGGGATCAAGTGGGGGATGGACAGCTGGACACCAGTGACTTAGTACAATACAGGAACGGATGTCAAGAGGGGGGAGGGACCACTGGATACTAGGAAATTACTACTGCCACATGGGAATTGGTGTCAGGATGAGTGGGACCACTGGACACCAAGGATTTCATGTACATCTGCTGGGGCAGGAATCAGAAGGATGGGTGCTACTGGACATCAGGGCCTAATGTGATGGGAGAGGGTGCAAACACACTAGTTCCAGTGTCCACTAGGTTTGTACCAGTTTAAGACTAAGGTTCTGTTGGTGGCATTTTCTCCACACAAGAGGACTGCACAAAGCACCCTCACACAGAGAAAATACACTGAATATCTAACTGTGCTGATATTCAGATCCTCAACTACAGATTTGCATAGTTTTGCCTTGCACACCCCTCCACTTTTTGCCCCAGCAAAAGCCCAGTATGCCAGCACAAAAATGCTTTTAAAAATGAGACTTCAGTGTAAAACCTGGTTTGCAAGGGCAAATTGGGTTTTGCTACAGGCCAGTCATTTGAATATCTGGACCCTGATTTGTTGCACTATTGCATGTCTTAAGCAGAACCTCCTTGTAAATGAGTACTGCTCAATGAAGCTTTTTTCTGGTAAAAAAATAAATAAATACAAATACAAACCAAGGTCTCATATGCCTTTTCTTGTGATTGTTCAGGTGGATATTAATGATCCAATGTCACTTCTCGAAACAGAAAAGGGGATTTACTCTGGGTCCCTGCCAAATTTTTGCCTTGCCTAAAAATAACAGAAATAGCTTATTCTAGTTCAGTTTCAGTTGGTTTGCTTCTATATCCTCCCATTGCCACTCCATGGAAGAGGCTGTCTAGTCCTTCTTTTCTGGTAAACAAAACTAAAATAAATACATAAAAGTTACATATTTGTTTAATTTCCGGGTACTAAAAAAAAATCATAGCACCAGCAAAATGTAATATTTAATACAAACCTCCTCCCCCCCTGCATTTGAATTTTTGAGTATTCCATTGTTAGGTAGCAAAATTATAGCTTTCGTCTATTGTAATAATGCATACCCTTTTGTTCAGTTGGTAAAGATAATTGTTATATTAAGTATGCGTGAGTTAGCTATCGAGAGGGCTGAGTATGGACATGTCAAGAAGAATATAGGTCTAGCTGAACATTTTTCAAATCAACTCCCCCACACTACATTAATTTGGATACTGTAGAGGCATAGTGCATTGGGGCTTTTGTTTACAGTATATGTGTGTTTACAGAAACTACACAAACTGGAAAGTATCAGCCTTCTTGTATTGTTTACACACTTACATATTGTTGTTCTTCTTTCTTATTATTATTTTACTTACTTCACCTCACTATGACATTAAGGCCCTGTACACATCAGGCTAGTTAAAACATTTTAAGATGCTTAAAACATTTTAACTTGCGCAAACACGGTGCCCGTCTGCAATTAAGTACAGTTTCAAAGCGTGTTAGGAAACCGTGCTTTAACCCTGCTGGGAGCTAGTCTCAAGTCCGTTTTTAAAAATGGTTTTATGAGGGAAAGCATGTTACCATGTAGTGTGGACAGGCATCTGCATACTGCTCCTCCAGGAAGCATGTTAATGGTCATGGAGAACCCGTTTTTAAAAATGTTACTGGAGGCAGATGCAGATGGGAGTCGGCTGTGGTATAACCGAGTTAAAACTCGATTGAAGACTGATCTGGATGGGCTGCTGTGGTGAGTTTAAAAGGTTTTTAAAACGTTTTTTAAACCGGTGCCAATCTTCAGCTCTAATTTGTACAGGACCTTAAAAGAGTTCAAGAGTATCTCCTCCCAGGGAGCTCAAGCAATGGAAGCTGTCCATCCTAATGGGCTTCAGCTTGTGATAAAATGTAGTTGTCAGAAATCTGGGAATTGTTCTTCATAACATCTATCGCTTGATTCTCAGTATTTGCACTAGTTTGGGGATACTTTCACCATCATTAGTATCCACACCTTTCTTGAAACTGAAAATATGAGTCCTTTTGGAATTTAATAGGTAAAACGATTTTGTATTTTAAGAATAATGTTGCCTTTCACAGTGTATTCCTTCTGTGGTGAGGTCTGCTTAGAGACAAGGTCATTGGCATATCTCAGTATTATTGGTACTTTAATAACTAGTAGTGGCTGGATTGAAATATAGTATTGAAGTTACATTAATTTAGTACTGTTCATACACGGGATTCCAAAGTGCTTTACAAGCAATTTATTTACACATACAGTAATAGCCTGCTGAGATGCCTCATTTACTTTGTGGGGCCCTGTTTCTGCTTAGAATGGTTTGAAGCCCTACAGTACCATTGGTATGTTGATTCATTGTTAAAGAAATGGTCATTACAATGATATTTCTTTCTCAGAAACCACCTGTTCTATTTGCTTATGCCTACCCTGAAGTCATAATCCTCTAGTTATGACATAACAAATGGTTGCTGTTGAAATTATTATGATGTCAGAAGCATATAATTATGACTTTAGAACTGGTAAAAATAGCAAGAACAACTGAAGTCTAATGGACAAATAGCTAACTTAAATGCAAGTAGGTTTATGAATAATGAATAGCATGCCGTGAAATTAACATTTGTGTGAAATGTTTTATGAAATTTCAGTCCCGATAATGCTGACTGCATTTTTTTAATTTTTTTTTCCTGAAACTGTGAAATTACACTAAATTCTAAGAAATACAAAAGCACAAAGTTGAACTGTACTTGTGCTGAGTACTGGTTTATTAGAAAAAACTGAATATGGATACGTGATACTACCCCAATGCTTTGAATCTCACAAATTATTCTTCTGGGGGCAGTTTAACAGAGCAACAATACTCAATTTAAAAGGACACATTAAAAGGTGATTTGATACCTTTCATTGGACCAGCAGAGATTTACAGAAGACCCTTAAGCTTTCAAACCTACATAGTTCTTCAAAAGGAAATGGCAGTTTTCTTAAAAGAGCTCTCATTTATTTACCCAGAACAATATTAGAAAGTACATTTTCACATGAATGTGACAGATTAGGGGAGTAATTAAATAAGGAACACAACCAAACAGAGACAAGAAACTATTCTTAAAACTCTAGTTGTTTGTACTGTAGGTCAAATGTCAGAGAATGGAATGTTATGTAGTTGTGGAAGGTTTATAGATGATCTAATGTTAAATGTCTCATTAAATAGAAGTTGGAAACTGTGTGTGGTGCACATGTGTGTATATATCAAGCACTTGAAACAGCAGTTCTGCATGTGTGAATCTAAACCCATGAAACACAGCCCACCACTTAAAATCAGACCTATCAGCACACATAGTTATATAGATTAGATAGAGCCATTTATATATCTGTCCACGTGTTGTACCAGAAACAAGAAAGAAGCAGGAGCACTTTAAATAGTATAATTGGACTTGAAACCATTTAAAGGGGTGCTTAAAGTTGCATCTTATAATACTATAAGAAGTGTAAAGATACTAGAACAGTGTAACCCACCAATTCTAGAGATAAACTAATAAATACCAATACAGTGTCTTAAATAAATACCAACTATCAGTGTAAAAACGTTTTCTTGAACTATTGAAAAAAATATTTTTTTATAGAAGTGAGCACATGATCTTCAGTCTATCCTCTTTAAAAATATCACAAAGACATTATTCAATGCAGTTTCTTTTAGAAAAGAAATAACATTTTCTGTGGCTTGTAACAAGGAGATTAGTTCCAGAAGAGCCACACTCTTTATGGCATGAGCCTGGAGAAAGAAAGATAAAAACTTAATAAATGCATATGTATGTATGTATATATGTAATAACATACTGTCAAGACACAAAACTGCTAAGTCACAGAAATAGAAAAACAGCAGCAAAATATATCCATTGAGAATGAATAAATCCTAAAAACAAAAAATATAGGAATGGGACAATGTACCAGTCATCATTGATTCCCTTAGGAGCACAGGCTCCTAGCTGAGTGATCACAGAACCACAAAAGACTCAACATCCTAGAAGGAAAAGAGTAGCTTTCCATCCACCCCCAGCTGCTGGAGGTCTGACTCTGAGCAAGTAAGGGGACTGCTGAGGAAATATAGGAACTTCTTGTCTCAGAACAGGAAGATCAGGAGCTTAAAGGGCACAGAGGCAGTAAGTAAGTAGGGAGAAAAAAAAAACAATTAATAAATAAATAAATAAACAGAGGAAGGAGTAAGTATTCCAAACAACAGTTAAGGGTCCAGAAAAAAGACATGATGGGAGTGGTGCAGTGCAGTGGCTGCAGAGCAGCAGTCTTCCGGGAGATGTTCTGGAGGATTTGGTGTTGTCCCATCTGCAGGCACCTCTCTGGGCTGAGGGAGGAGGTTGCTCATCTTGAGGATGAGTCAGCCAGGATTTGGGGGACCTCCTCTCTCACCCACGGACCACCAGGGTAACTGCTGTTGCCACAGAGGTTGCCAAGAAAGAGGAGTGGTTGGACCACACTGGGCTCAGGGGATTGAGGGTAGTGGAATAGAGGTGCATTCCTCCAGCTGTACCTCTCCATAATTCATATGCCATTCTGGCAAAGTGTGGTTCCTCTATGGAGGCACCTGCATAGGAGACCAAGGGGGATGCTGGGAACCTCCACAAAGGAGACCCACAGAAGGGTGGCATGGAACCCCAGAGGAGAAGGAAACAACCCCTGTTGGGAGACTCCATTGTTAGGATGGTAGAACTGGGGAAGGAAGGGGAGAGGGAGGCAAGGTGTCTGCCTGGCACCAAGGCTTGGAGGGACAGGGAGTGAATACTCAGGATCGCTGAAGCAGCTGCACGGGGAAGGGAGCTGGATATCATTTTCCACCTAGGTACAAATGACCTGGTTGAGAAAGGGATCAGAGCAGTTCAGAAAGAGTTTGTGTAGTTGTCGAGGGGCCTTAGACAAGTAGCACACATGGTAACCTTCTCAGAGGTGCTGCCTGTCTATGGCATGGATGAGGCTAAGGTGCTCCACACCATAGGATTCAATCAGTGGTTGAATAACTGGTGCAGAGCTCAGGGATTTGGCTTCATTGGGACTGGGGGTCCATCTGGAGGGAAGAAGGCCTATACTGGCATGATGGTCTGCATCTGTCCAGGAGGGGTACCCGGATCCTAGGTGATAGGTTTAAATGCTTCATTGGTAAGCATTTAAACTAGCCAAGTGGAGATGCACTGGAAATGAGCAGGGAAATCCTAGCTCCCCCAAAAGAAATCAGGGTAGTAAGTGAGGTAAACACCAAGATAGAGATGTCGATAGGGAGAATGGCAGGGGTAGATGGAGAAAATCACAAAGGTAATAAGGACAGAGATGGGACAAAAAGGAGTAAGGCCATCAAGAAATGGAGGGTAATGAGTACCAATACCCATAGTCTGGGAAACAAGCTCCCTGTACTGGTGGCCTTGATGGAAGAGGGATGCCTGGATATCGTAGCAGTCACAGAAACATGGTACACAGAGAACAATGACTGGGATGTTAACATACCAGGGTACACAACCTATAGGAGAGATGCGGAGTGAAGAAGAGGGGGAAGAATAGCTCTCTATGTAAAGGAAAGGATAAAAGCAATGGAACAAAAGAGTAAATAGAGAGGAAAGGAGGCACTGTGGGTCACCTTAGAGACTGGAAATGGCACCACAATCCGCACAGGGGTTATATACAGATCCCCATGTCAGGTGGAGGGAATGGACAAGGATATGATAGAAGGCATGTTTAGGATGGCAAAGAAAGGGGAGAAACTGTTGATGGGGGACCTGAATATGCTAGATGTTAACTGGAGCACTTTTGCTGCAACCACATCCAGGAGCAGGGCCATTCTTGATGCCCTACAGGTGGCATGCCTCAGACAGCTAGTTTTGGAACCCACTCTTGAGGGAGCAATCTTAGATCTCATACTCTCAAATGGGGACAATGACAGGATCTCAGATCGAGAAGTGGGTAGCCATCTGGGAACAAGTGATCACCAAACAACGTGGTTCACAATAAACTCAGCTACAGAGTCAAGCCATACAAAAGTGAGGGGACTTCTAGGAGGGCTGACTTTGGCAAGATGGGAGAGTGCCTTAGAAAAGCACTAGCAAAGAGGCTAGAAGAAGGGGTGGAGCAACAATGGGGAATCATCAAAACTGCCATCACAGAGGCAACAAGCCTTTGTGTGAAGCAAATAAACAAATTAAAATGAAGGAAAAAAACACTATGGTTCTCAAAAGAGGTGGCGGGGAAGGATAGGGAGAAAAAGATAGCATTTAGAAAGTTTAAGGAAACACAGAAGGAGCAGGACAGAGAACTGTACCAGTTAAGGCAGAAGGAAGCCGAGAGGGAAGTCAGAATAGCAAAGGCCCAAACTGAGGAAAATATGGCCAACTTGGTTAAGAAGGGGGATAAAACCTTTTATAGGTACATCAGGGAGTGTAGAAAAGACAAAGGGAGGGATAGTAAGGCTAAATAGAAAGGACGGTGAGTGGGTAGAGAGGGACAGTGAAAAACCAGGGATTCTGAATGAATACTTCTGTTCAGTATTCACAAAAGAGGAGGAGGAGGAGATGCCTGATCCAATTACCTGAAGCATTCTGGATAGGGGGGTCAATCCCAGTCCTTTCACAGAAGAAAGGGTTCTGAAAGAACTCCTAAAACTGAAGGTTGACAAAGCATTGGGGCCTGATGGAATTTACCCCGGAATTCTAAAAGAATTAAGGAGAGAACTAGTGACACTCTCACTACCCTTTTTAGCAAATCATGGGAGGATGGTGTGGTACCTGAGGACTGGAGGAAGGCGGATGTGATTCCCCTTCACAAAAGTGGGAGCAAGACAGAGGCAGGAAACTACAGACCTGTCAGTTTGACCTCTGTAGTAGGGAAGTAATTGAATCACTTCTGAAGAAACATAGAAACATAGAATTTGATGGCAGATAAGGACCGCTTGGCCCACCTAGTCTGCCCATTTCCCTACCTAATGGATAAGCTGCAGATCCTAGTTAACCAACAGCCTACTTCCTTCTACGCCCTACTAGAATTGCTTTATGTCTGTCCTATGCAATCTTGAATTCCCCCACTGTTTTTGACTCTACGACCTCCTCAGGAAGGCTGTTCCATGTATCCACAACCCTCTCTGTGAAGAAATACTTCCTCACATTACCTCTGAGCCATCCCCCCTCTTTCTTCAAATTGTGCCCCTTTGTTTTTGCACATCTCTTTTTCTGAAAGATGCTACCCTCTTGGACTTTTTTGATTCCCTTGAGGTATTTGAAAGTTTCTATCATGTCCCCCCTCTTCCTCCTTTCCTCGAGGCTATACATCTTTAGTTCCTTTAGTCTTTCTTCATATGTCTCCTGATGCAGACCTTGCATCATTTTGGCTGCCCTCATCTGGACAGCCTGCACCCTGTCTATGTCTTTGCAGAGATGGGGTCTCCAGAACTGTACACAGTACTCCAGATGTGGTCTTACCAACTGTCTGTACATAGGGGGGACTGAAGGAAAGAATTGTTGAGTACCTAGAGGCCAGTGGGGCACAGGACCCAAGGCGGCATGGGTTCACAGTGGAAAGGTCATGTCAGACAAAGCTAATTGATTTCTTTGACTGGGTGACCAAAGTAGCAGACCAGGGAGGGGCTGTGGACATGGCCTACCTAGACTTTAGCAAGACATTTGACACAGTCCCAGAGAAAAGATTAATAATCAAATTAGCCAGCCTGGGAGTGGGTTCCAGGGTGGAAACCTGGGTAAAACATTGGCTGGACAACAGGACACAGAAGGTAATTGTAAATGGACTCCACTCTGAAGAAAGAGGGGTTACTAGTGGGGTACTGCAGGGTTTGGTACTGGGTCCATTCCTTTTTAATGTCTTTATAAGTGACATCGCAGAGGGACTAGAAGGAAAAGTATGCCTCTTTGCAGATGACACAAATATCTGCAACAGGGTTGATACACAAGGAGGCGTGGAAAGGATGAGAAGGGACTTGGCAAGGTTGGAGGAATGGTCAGAAGTATGGCAGCTTGGATTCAATGCAAAGAAGTGCAAAATAATGCACCTGGGAAACAAAAACCCATGGGAAGATTACACAGTTGGGGGGGGGGATAGTAACAACAATAAAAATGGAAAGAGACCTGGGTAGTAATCATATCAGATGACCTTAAGGTTAGCAAGCAATGTGAGAAGGCAGTAGGGAGGGCTGGAAGGGATACTGGGATGTATAGGGAAAGGCATCACCAGCAGAAAACAGGAAGTTGTTTTTGCTCTGAACAGAAAGTTGGTGAGACCCCATCTGGAGTACTGCATCCAGTTCTGGAGACCCCTTCTCTGCAAGGACATAGATAGGATGGCGGCAGTCCAGAAGAGGGAAACTAAAATGGTGCAGGGTCTGCAAGAGAAGCCATATAAGGAGAGACTAAAGGAGCTTAATATGTATACCCTTGAGGAAAGGCGGGAGAGGGGGGACATGATGGAAACTTTTAAGTACCTCAGTGGAATCAACAAAGTCCAGGAGGGTAGCATCTTTCAGAAAAAGAGATGTGCAAGAACAGGGGGATACAACTTGAAAATAGTAGGGGGACAGCTCTGGGCAATGTGAGGAAGTATTTTTTCACAGAAAACTGTGGGAGAATTCAAGAATGCATGGGATAGACATAAGGCAATTCTTGTTGGGGGGGTAGGAAGAAATAGGCTGTTGGTTAACTAGGATCTGCGGCTTATCCTGTAGGTAGGAAAATGGGCAAACTAGGTGGGCTAAGTGGTCCTTATCTGCTGTCAAAGTCTATGTTCTATGTAAAATTAACTTACATTCCACTTGGAACATATTCCTGATTCTGTCCTCTCATTTGGATATATGAGGATGTGATCAAGGTCCATAAAGCTGAAGGTGCAGACATCCAAATTATGAGTCTCCTGCCAATGCTTGCAAGCAGGGGTATTACTTTGTTGGTTCATAATAGAACAGATGTACTCCTAAATTTGCTCCTTGAGGGGGCATATTGTTTGCCCTATATAGAGCTTGGATCAGGGACACCACAGGACATAAATCACATAAGAAGTTCTACATGTAATAAGGTAGCTGACCTGGGGATTCAACAAGTTGATATGGCTGGTGAATGTCCTTCCTTGTGATGTAAACTTATTGCAATTTCCTCAATGATGGAACCCGCTCAGGTAATTCATAGTATCTGCACTTTTGTCCTTACAATGACTATGCACCACCCTATCTTTGATTTTGGTACCCCTCCTGTAGACCACTCTCAGACATTCTCCAACTATTTAACACAGATCCCCATCTACTTTGAGGACATGCCAGAATCATTTGTGGGCTCCTGCAATCCATAGGGCTACCAAATTATATTTAGTGATAAAATTAATCTAAGTACAGTACCTTCATTGTTTGCAGGAGGATGTCAAGTGATGAGTTCCCTCCTTTCTCTATTTTTGGTCAACTCCTTGGCCTGTTTCAGGTGAACACAGTCATAACCCCAATTCAAAAATCTTACCTGTAATTCTGTTGCTGTTTGTCTCCAAAACTGAACGATTACATCAAATTTGGAGAAACTGGCTGCAAGGGTAACCTTGATTAAATGGACAGTGTGGCAACTATTCACTCTTAGAAAATGGATAAAAGTATTTGAGGCTTCTGATTGGCTGAGGGGCTTCTCTAGTTGGGCATCTATCAGACAACAGATGCCCAGCTATTAAAAGTACCAACCCAACCAGCCCCATCACCAGGATCCTGCTCCCCACCCTGCTCCCTAATTGGCTAAACCCCCCTCATTTCATTTTCAAATGCCCGCCATTTTTTCTCTCTTCCATAGCGAGAGCTCACATCCAGCCCTGGTCATTCAACCATCCCCCTCCCTCCCTCCCTACCACCACAATCTGACATAATTTTTTTTCTCACCATGTATCCCTATGCCAGTTTCTCACTAATTGCCATTTTCTCCGCTCTGTAAGACTGATGAAACGCTGATTAGCCACAACACACAAATAAAGTAGAACCCTGCCCACAACTGAAATGCCAAGTTCATTGCCAGCCACACAAACCTTTCTTCATGTCTCACACCCCCCCCCTCCTCTGTGTGGTCACCCACTTTCCAATGTACAATATAAAAAGAAATGAAGAGTAAAGTTAAAACGAAGCTCCTAAAAGTATTTATAATGCCATTGCTGTTTCTTGGGGGGGACAGATCAGCAGCTCTGTATTGTGCCCCTTGGTCTGCAACAAGATTCAACACAACGACGGTAGCTTGGGGGGGGGCAGCAATGGACCGAAGCCAGAATCAATATGTCTGCAATCCAGGAATAAAAAAAAATTCGTAATTTCTGCAAGTGCTGCTGCCGTTTGTTTCCACTCACCTCTATCTCACCATGTGCTCCTGGACTCTCCAGACTGAGAACTACGAGCCACTCTGCATTTACGACACTCAAGGATTACAAAAAAAAATCATTCAGTCACAACTTCTGAGTTTTTGCGGCAGCTGGACAACACTCTCAAAAGCCGCATTTATGCTCTGAATACTGTATTTTTAATTTAAAAGAGAAACACCGGTACTGTAAGCTGCCCTGCCACATTGAACTTCTTGCTTTACACTTCATGACTTTTGTATGTGGCAGGGTAGCCCAAACTTGTAACTTCTGAGTGTGTGTGTGTGTGTGGGGGGCTTGGGGAGGCATCTGGCAAAACAAAGAGAAAACTACATATTTTTAAACGACTATAGAAAAACTGCAAAACAAACTTCCTATTTTGTTCTCGATGTGGTAAGGGTTGGGGGGAGAGAACAGAATAGCTCTGTCAGGGGGCATTAAGACACAGAACAGCACAAAAAGAAGGGTCTACTTTACACCACAAGTCTTTAACTTAATAGCTCTCTATTTTTTTAATTTCTTTATTAATTTTATTAAGTCTCACATAAAAATGCCACAGGTAGCCCATTTTCAAAGCGCAATAAAACCCTCCAGGGTGGGTGGTATGGGCTATACCCACCATTCCATGGACTATAAGGCCCTCCACCTGCGGCGTCAGGCCTCATTACACCCCTGGGTGGGCAGGTATAGCCCAATACCACCCACCCTGTCAGGTATTATTGCTTGCTCAGCTGTGTGTTACCTCACAAAGGTTTCTGATATACCTCATCTCAGACGTTGCCATCTCTGTGGCCAGAAATATTGAGGATAAGGAACGAAGTACTGGCAGGGTCAATGGTACAGGTGACCCTTACGTTCAAATCCTTATTATTGATTTGGTGAACAAATCTCTTTGCTTTCTCCACTGTACCTGACCAGACAAACAAGAAGTCATTGATATACTGTACCTACCCCAATACTTGTCCCTGTCTGCATAGGATGATACGTGGCAACCTCCTCCACCAAACCATGAAAAGATTGAACTAGGAGGGTGCCATCAATGACCCCAAGGCAGTTCCACAAGTCTGAAGATAATAGACTCAAAGCAAAAATAATTCAATCTAAGTATCAGACTACGGGCATCAATGATAAACTCAGGTTCAATTACATTATCATTTTTGAATTTGTCCATGAAGTTCATCAATGTGTTCAGTCCCAAATGATATTGGATTCTGGTGTAAAGAGATGTCATATTAATTGTGAGCCACAAGTAGCCAGAATCCCAGCTACGGTGCACAAGGGCCTCCAGCATCACCATCCCAAATTCTAAGAACTGCTTTGGCATACATATTTAACACTGTTATCTGTAATGTGCTGCAATCTGTATCTCAAGTCTCATCCCTGTACCATTTTATGTATGACGTGGAACCTTTGTAAATGAGTCCCTGACTCAAAGATCTTTCCGAATATTACAATAAATAAATAAAATAAAAACACTTTAATCAGTTTGAAACAAATTAATACAGGGAACTTATTGAAGTTTGAAATCAGCTGCTCTTGTTACTCAACTTTCTTATGGTGTATGTCTATGTGGCATATAATTTTAATGCATGACATCATATTCTCATGTGTACTGTATGTCTGTATGTACTGTGACATATTGCATGATGCCTATATATTAGTAACATATTGTTTCCAGACTTGTAACCAGAGCTGTGTGGTTTTGTTTCTTTCACAAGTGAAAATCAACTGAATCCCATTGTTCTATGGTATTTGTTAACATGAATATTAGAAAGAATTGACAATTTCTCAAACTGTACAAATATAATAAAACAAGTATGCAAAAATCACAATTATTTAATGGAAATTACATTTTTTGTGTGAGAACAGTGGTTTCTGCCGCGTGTCCATGCTGAAATCCCTGCTTTCTCATTAAACATTGAATTTTGCACAATATTTTCATTCTGTGAAAATCAATGATTTTCACACAGTTTTGGCTTTTACAAGAAAAATTATTCAAGAAATAGCACAAGTCTGTTTTGCCTTGCTCTACATAAATTTTAGTTATTACTTTCAGTTTGGCTTAGGGTTAGCTGTCTCTCTCTTCTGGGCCACAAACTGTGGGTTCAAATACTAAATCGTGAACTTACACTCGAGACCAGTGACAATACTGCAGTGCTGCATTATGGGTGATAGAAAATTAGAGAATATACAAACTTGGAGGAGGAGGAAAAAGAAACAGTCTATGCAGTAATTTTCAGGTTTTATTGTTGCTCTGCAAATCCAAAGTGCAGTTCAGTATACAGAAAAATACCAATAACATAGTAAATTTGTAATCCCTCCTGGCTGCAGCCAACCAGCCTGAGCATCTCAATGCTTTGTTTAGAAAGGAACTTCTCAGGGGAGTTGTTCTCTAGAGTTTATCCACTCCCTTGTAAGGCATGCCCCCAAATGAAATCATGGCTAAACTAACTCCTAATAGGATGTCATATTTAGCAGGTTAGTATTTCCTGTGTTTCAGTACATAACTTTTGTATGCACTTGTAAATAACACAAGGTGCCTCTCTGTGTCATATTTGAGGAAAAGGTAACTACACATGCACCACCAACTTAATACATAAACAGATGTGTAAACAGACACTATAACTGTAAAACACAGAGATATATTATCTTTCTACATAAAATATTATTAACACACAGTATAAAATAATTGTAACAAAATTCTTATTAAAAACTGTTCTCAAAAAAATCCAGTATGTCTGAATAGTGCAACATGTTGCTGCCATAGCACTTATTGACAATAGAAGTTCTATGTCATATAGTTTGAGCAATGCCAATCATTACAATGTCATACCAAATCTATATTATTTCATCATATGAAACATTTGCAAAAAAGATTGCTATAAAGATAGAACATAGTCAACAAGGAAGGGTGTCTCAGGTAAACACAGTATCCCAGATGAGGATCCACATTCTCAAAGATAGAATCTGGCATCATCCAAATGCCTGGCTACAGCTAGAGTATACTGTCTATAGAAAACAAGAAACAGAAAGGTTCACCATTATTCAGATTTTTAGAAATTAACAAATTTTTCATACATATTCAGAATTCCTTGGACCCCATATTCAAAAGTCCCAGGCAGTATTGTGCAAAGGCCTGTGCCATGCAATGTAGATGCACCAGCACAAAATAATGGTATATTCAAAACTTGTCCATAAGATGCAATTGTGCATGTCTGGTTGGATATCCTGAAAATGTGTGATTGTGTAGTGGGTGATGCATGGTGTGACAAGTGACCTGGGACCTGAGCAAAGCATAGGGAAATGTACAATGCAAAGCTACTTCCCCAGTATTCAAAATTGCAATATTCAGCCGGGATATGCAAATGACCTCACTGCACATTCCAAGACCATTTCCCACATGTGCAGCTCATTACTAGAATGTATTCAGTTCATTTGCATACCCAAAGCATGCGCAGTTCCAGCTTTGCAGAGCTGCCCCCCCCCACTCCACAAAGATGAACAGAAGGTACTGCAGCCTAGCAGGCAGATGTGATGGAATGTTTATGTGTGGGTGGGTGGACTGCATTGGCCTGGGTACAGTGCTATTACCCATAGCCTTGTTTAGGGTTAGACTGGGGTACAGAGGGATCACCTGGACAGTGGCCACAGGGGCCCACAAGGACAAGCAACAGGGGAGAGTACAGGGTGACACAGTCTGATCAGTATACCACATGCATGTGATACACCAGTTCAATATGCAGTGTACAGTCACCTGCAGTACCCCACACCCCCATGACAGGAACATGGTGCTAACTGCAAGGAATGGCAGTGTGCAGAAGATGGCCAGGCACCCGAGTGGCTGGGTCCCACCTGTTTGCACCTATGGTGTACCACTGTGGGTGTGTGTCACAGGTCAGTCCCTGGCCCATGCCATACTGTCACTTGTATCCCAAGGCTACCTGAGTACTGTTGCCCCAGATGGCACCCTGGGTGCATGCCACCACCAGGTGGAGCCCTGCAGGCTACATAGAAGTAGTCCATGGGCTCTGGTAAATGTGCTGCAGTGTAGCCATCTGCTCCGTTGGTGTACCTGGGGAAAACCCAACAGCACAGGCATGTGACAGCTGGCTGTCCATGTCTTGGAAGTGGTGTGGGGGATGGCTCTCTGGGAGGTGCCCAAGGTGCACTGGGCATTGGGTAGTAATGTCGCAAGACATCATTTTACAAGACATTACAGTGCAACAATATCCCATGCTGCACATACAGTGTGGTATATTGTCAACAATAAAACTGCATCTTTTGTGGGGGATGTGCCCCCACAACCCCCATTATGGGGGGGCTGTACCTCCATCAAGCCAACTTAAATAACCAATTCTGGATGGTTTAACACTTAAATTTGCACAAAGTGTGAAAAATAAAAAAAAATCCAGGCACTTGGGACCGGGAATCAAAACCTGGTCCACAGAATCACTGCGTCCTTTGCTGCCTGTGGCACATCCCATAGAGCCATGGCAGCTGCTTGCCAGCCCCTCCTTCCAGCAGGGTTTTTATCCTCTGGACAGGAAAAGTGAGACGGTGCGCTACCGCACATACACCCTTTTGTAGTTTTGCACCCTCTCGCTCTTCCCAACCAAGCTGTTCCTCTTGCACAGTTTTGACATGTGCAGTACAGCATGCAACAAATGTACCCAATAGGGTGTGCCATCACCTTGGGATTTGGGTCCATCGATCATTGCATGACTGCTGTGTATGGGTGCCTGGAGTACATCCAGGTGCACCTCCGAGGGCTGTCTCAGGGTCACCTGTCTGCAGTTCTGCAGCCTGCCTTTGGGTGGCAAGCCAATTTAGGCCATCCCTTGACATGCTTAACTTTGCACGGAGAATTTTTGAGATGCCCAGCAGATGCACGCACATTTTTGCTGAATATATGGATGCACGGCATATTCATGTACACGCCCCCTTTTTTTGAGCTGCATACATTATATCTGCATTCAGAAATGTATGATGCATCTCTCCCTTTTGAATATCGTGTTCCATGCGGTTTCTGGGATGTGTCACGCATCTCCATTCTGGGCCATGCATCTCCTTTGAAAATGTGGGCCCTTTTCCCTAAAATGGTTTTATATCCAATTCATCATCAAGTCCGACTGATTTTATACACTGAAGAGTGTGAATCCAGCTACTCTTTTTTTGGAACAGAATTTTAAGATGATACCCACTCCTTCGAGGGGTACCCATTCAAGTCCCATAAATTGATTGAGTGATAAAATTTTATCTTTATAAGGAAACAAATGTGAAGGACAAAGTCCCAGTTTTCAACAAGATTCACTGTTCAACCACAATCAATACATACATTTACATAAGACTGTTTAAACAATATTAAAATATTCAGTTGTTCTCAAATGAAGCATTTACAAGTAGTACACAGGGATTTCCTTAATGAAGTTTGAGAAAAATATTATTATTGCTGTATTGGTTCTTGTAACAAAAGATTCAGAAAAAAGATCCAGAAAAAAAGTAGTGAGTAATTATTGTTCACACTAGGGCAGCCTATCTTTAAATCCACTAATTGCCATACATAAAGGTAATTTCTTATTCAAAAGATGTTTTAGCATTATATATTATGATGTCTTAACCTGTCCTAACTTGGGGTTAAAATCATAGCTATTTTCAAATGTATGCACTAACACAAATGGCAAGGTCTTAACTGAATTTAGTGTGTTCTGTGTTTTTTCTCATATAAAGAGTTACTCATTCTTTAACCTTGAAATGCTTTCCTTTGGATGGGACTCTACCTGTTTTCCTTATCCTTTTCTTAGGTTGATTTTTAAATGCAAGTTTAAGCCAGTGGGATTCAGTTCCTTATACAGTCAATTCCGGATGTGTGCACAAGGTCGGGACCAGCTGAATTTGTGCATGCATCCGAAAATGCACACAACTGAAAATACATCATGGGACAGTGTGTGCTTAACTCTGGTACAGCGTAGGTTAAAAGAAACTATCAATGACAGTCTGGCAAGAGAAAATATGGCACTAAATATAAATAAGTTGCTTTTTGTTTGTTTAGGTAGTTTAAACTTGTTTATTAATACAGTACTACAATTAAAATACTTTATTCGGCAAGTTTAAAAAGATTAAAATATTTGAAACACGGCTCCCGACAAACATTACGGCATTTGACTGCTAGCAGGATCATTCTGATAAAAATCAGTAATGCTCGCTCACCTGACAGTCCCTGTAGATAGCATTTCCAGTTTCTTTTCGAAAGCATAAATGTCAGCTTCAGTGAGTTCTCCACTAACCAGCTTCTCAGAATTCCCTCCTCGAAGGTGACAGCTAGCATTCCGGGGGGTGGGGGGACAGACTGATACTGGATGACTGAAAAACTAAGCAAACAGCATGTTCTGAAGCCTAAAATGTGTGCACACAACTGAAAATCAGTGTGCACATATCCGAACAATTTAATATGCAGAGCATAAGAAAAGAATTGGGACCGGACATTTTTGTGCACACAAGCGGAATGTGCACACATCCGAATGGCATGCAAACGGAATTGACTGTATATACATAAACACATACATGCATCATTTAAAATGAACCTCAAGTATGGTTTATGAGTTATTTTTAGAAGGGAGTTATCTGTTCTATGACATTTGACCTTGGAATACCTTTCATTGATAGCAGCCAGCTTGTATTCTCTATAAGGTTTTAAGTTAACTTATAAATGCAATTTTTAGGCCAATGGGATTCTTTACAACCTTTTTGTCTGTTTTTTATGTATGATTCTTTTTATCTGCCTAGTTTTGTTGAATGTTTTAATGAATTGTTATTGATTTTTTTTATGATTTTATTGATTTAATCTGTACAGCAGTATGATCTCTAGAATAGCGCTTAGGAAATAAAGTTTTGATTAATTGATTATCTGGTCTTTAATAAGATGTATTCTCCCAAAACAACTGACATTAGCTTCTGATGAAGGACTGTGTTGTCTGAAAGCTTAGGCACCTGTTTTCTTTTGTAACATCTATGTTGGTCCAATAAGAGGTATCAAATCATCTTTTTTTTTCTGGATCATAGTGTAGTCTGAAATTCATGACAGGAATGTTTTGTCTTTAGCTCTGCTGGCACCAGATTCCAAGATTTAGCCATAGTCATTTGTAAAGTAAAATTACCATATTTGTTATGAACTCTTGAGTAAGGTAGATTCAAAGCATTTGACCTCAGTTTGCACTTTTTGTCACTGGGTAACTCAATTGTCACTGAGTGATGTCAGGGGTGAACAACTTTAGATTTCAATATCTTATAACACTGGGATAGCCAACTGAATTGCCTTTTTTCTCCTGGACCCAACCAATTTAAAGCTGAATAAACAATACAATGATGGGTAGAAATTTTGCTTAAATTTTCAAATTTTGCCAATCTATAATGAGTTTGATCTGATTTCTTTGCATAAATTTCAGTCCTGCTGTACTTGAATCATGTACTTCCTGAAAATGCAAACCCAAATGACCATCCGTTGATCCCACTTTGCAGTACTCCACTTGGTGATTGTGGGCACCCAGTTCCTTGCTTCCAAGGCAGCACTAACAGGATTCTTCTAAACAAGTCATGGCCAGCAGAACAATGCTCATGCAGCAAACCAAAACTGATAAACCAAGTATTCAACTTTTCTGATTTTTGTTGCTGACACCTAACATTTTTATTTTTAAAATATAGATATATAACATTCAGACTGGCCTAGTGGTAGCATTCTCTCATCTGAGACAGAAACTTATGAGTTCAGATACTAAACTGAAGACTTAGACTCATAAGCAGTTCCAATAATGTAGTGCTCAGTTCAGGGGCACTACACTGCTGGAGGGGTTGCCTTTCAGATCAAACATTCAGTCAAGGTCCCTTATGCCCACATCTGGTGATTGCCCAGCTAAAAATAAAAGATCTTGAGGAATGTTGATAAAATAATATGGGGCTAACAATAATGGTATGCTCCTTATTCTTTTCCTCAGTAATACTGATTGCAAACTATCTACTGTATGACTATACTGCACTATATGTGGAGGCTGTGCAATTAATATCATCCTTGCACTTCTATCATTGAATTCATTGGTCTAGTGGCACTTTATCAATCACATACTCTTCCATTAATTTGTATACGGTGGGTTACACTAGGATGCAATGCAGAATGCTGCAGAATTCTTTAGAGTTACTACAAAAAATAGTAAAATTTCAATAGCAGTAAATTCCCTTTGTCATGCAGGAATCTCTGACAAACTGCATCGTATCCTTGTGTGCTAAACTGCACATAAACATGTTTATTAATATTATAGTTCCCATATTTAATTATCTTGCTTTCCTGCTCCCACCCTGGTGATTCCCATTGTCATAGATGCACCCTTCCAAAGTCTGGGAGCTGGAGTGAGCACCTACATTCATAATCAATGCCAGTGCTGCTCCTTGGATGGACAGCAGGGAGTGCGAGAATACTGAGCAGCCTGCACCCTCACTCTCTGATTGAAATTGGAGCCATTCACTTCCATGATGTGCTCTCCCTCTAGCCAGGCTCACTGTAGGATGTTGAGTCTCATACACAGATCCCAGTGTCAGCGTAGCTCAGTTGGTAGCACATATGCATCTGGGCCAGACGGTCACAGGTTCTAGTCCCACACTGTGATTGGGCTCATATCTAAATGCTAGCACCAAAGTGAAGTATTAGTGGGGTACTGTACTGTTTGGGGGTGCCATCCTTTTGAGATGTTAAACTGAGGTCCTGTCTGCCTATTCTGGTGGTTGTTCAGATGGACGTTAAAGATCTCATGGCACTTCTTGAAAGAGTAAGGGAATTTCACCGGTGTTCTGGCCAAATTTCCCCCATTCACTAAAAATACCACCAAAAACTTAATCTGGTTCAATTTCAGTTGGTTACCATCTGTGCCCCCTCAACTGGTCACCCCTAAAAAAGGGACTTCTAGTTTCAGTGCACCTACTGGGTCAACAAAATTCAATCAATCAATCCTTCTACTCACCCTGTTGCTGTCCTGCTGGGTGTCCAGGTGGAAGTGAAGGATCCCAAGGCACTTTTCACAATGTATTTGCAAGAATAATTGCAAAAATGGACTGCAAAGTAGATAGTGCAGAAAGCACAAACATCATCATACAGCATATCAGAGTCCCAACTGATATTAGAACAAGCCTTTGCCTTTTGATGTCTAAAGCCTTTTCCTCAGGGGATATTAAAACTTGACCACTAGGTAAACCCCTACATTACTGTAACTTTACCCAGAGGACATGAGATCCTGCACCCATGCATGCAGATTCATAGGGTCAAACAAGGGTCACTGGCCTGGCAATGTTTTTCTGATGATAGAAGCAACACCTGATAATGGCAGACACTTGAGATTCAAGTTTCGTCCAACTATCAAGCAACCAATCTGATACTGCATGCTTCCCTCACCACTTCATGCTTCGCCCCATTAAGCCAGATAAACTTAAGGCAGCACCTAAGCATGGGCAGCTGCTAATCTGCTTCCAGTAGCAACAATTAATGCCATCCAGATCTTGTTTTCCTCTAGGCATTTGCTCAAATCATTAAACAAAAACACTCTAATCAGGAATACAGGACTGATATAGCTGGGTGTCATCTGTATAGAAATAAAACCCCACACTGTATCACCTGATAATTTTTCACAGTAGATACATGTTTACCATGAAGGACAAGGGAGAAAGCATGACCCTTTTAGTGACACCACAATCCAGAAAAATAGAACTTAAACACCAATCACAACCAGTTGCACCCCTTCTGAGAAGAGAAACTGGAATCACTTGAGAACTATACCTTAAAGACCCCACATCCCTCCAATCTGTCAAATAATTCCCTGTGAACAACAGTATCTATCATAGTTTACAGATGGAGTAGGAGGAAGAAATTAGAAAACTCTTCTTGATCTCTTTCCAGGTGAAGATCATCCCAGACCCTGAGCAGGGCCATCACTGTACTGTGGTTCAGTCAGAAACCAGACAGGTAGTGCTCAAAGATTCTGTTAGAATCCAGGTATACCACCAGCTTCTCTACAACCCCCATCTCCACAACATTAGCCAAGAAAGGCAGGTTGGACATAGTCTTCAGCATCTAATGATGCCTTCTTAAGCAGAGATTTGATGATTATGCCTTCTAGTTTTTGAAGGCATTAATTGAGTAAATAATTTACATAAATCAATGTTTATTATACAATGGCAAGAAAGAATGCTGGGCTCTGATTCGTGAATCTGGGGCTGGAACAGTGATGTTATCCCAGCATAACATCACAGATCTAGTCACAGCACACACATAAGTGAATGTCATCAGTAACAAAATCACTCCACATGCAGATTAAGGAGATTGAAAAATTAGCTATTTACTGTACCCACAATTCCTCAATATGTAAATTAGTATACAGGCTATTATATTTCTTTACTCACTACAGAAATAGGAGACTACATCTCTTAGTAAAGATATTTTGTCAGCTACTAGTGTATACACAATACTTCATTCTGAAAATAAACATCTGAGATCTTATATTGTTGTAACCACTTCATAAATAGGAGACTGCACCTCCCAATAAGGAACAATGGAAGAGAACTTCATATTTTGCCCACAATGCCTTGCCACATACATCTACATATAAGGTGCTAGAAAGCAGTCACCACTACCAAAATAGGAGACTGCACTGCTGAGTAAGGAAAATTCAAGTTACCTTTATAATATACCCAGAATTCCTTGTTGCTGTATGTAAATCAGCATATTAACTGTTATACTGCTCTAACCATTACATATTAGGCACTATACTGCAATCACTACTACTGAAATAGGTGGTTGCACTGCTGAGTAATGAAAATGTAAGTTATCTTTACAATCTACCCAGAATTCCTTGTTACTGTATATAAATTAGCATTATTAGCTGTTATACTGTTGTAACCATTACCAAAATAAGAGTTAAGTGGTTTAAGAAAAAGGGACTACTTTATGTTCAAATGTTAAAATGTAAGGGAAAAATGTATTTTAAGATGTATTTTTTAATCTTTTCCTTTGTTTATAAAAAGGGAGCCATTGTATCATAGAAATAATGCACTCCAGCTTTTGTTCTGTACTGGAATAATGTCACTTCTTGTATGCTGGATGCCCTCAGCCTGTGGCCTTGTGCCTAATCACCCAAAGCATGACATTATCCCAGCACAACACTCACCCTGTCATGCATTATTCCTTTATCAGTTCCTTTAGTTTTATTACATGGGCAGAAACTCCAATTTCAGGCCAAAATCTTCAAACAGTTTTTTTTTTCATGAACAACAGGTGAAAGCCTGCCTCCAAAGAAATAGTAGCAGTAAAGATAGAAATTTCTGAACTGCATCCCATACAGTTTAATCCTGTAACTGGAATGATGCTGATTTTTTTTTTGTTTATACAGTGGAACCCTTTTATAATGGACACGTTTGTGCAAGCAGGTTTTGTTTGTCATAAGGGGTGTGCAATATATCCTAAAATCATTAAATATGAATCTCCTCCACCACAGCTCAAACACAGGAGTTGAAATGAGTACGTGCCCCCTCCTCTGCCACCCAGAGGTTTGGGAAACTGCTATTTGTAGCGGATTGGGAATTGAGCAGTAAACAAGATTGGAAAGATTTTGCAGTACAGTACCTGTGCTCATTGGAATCAGAGGATTAAATAGTAAAAGTGATTTGTAAGATTTTGCTATATAGAACTTGTGCCAACTGGGGGATCAGGATGGTACAGTAGGAACCCCCTGGAGTAAGGTGTCAGGTATCAGGTATCAAGTAAGATGAGTGATGTCTGTATGGTGCTAGACAAAGCAGCTGAATAAGCAGGTGAAAATTAGCAGGAAATTTGCAGCAAGTAACAGGGGTGCAGAGAAGCTCACAGTGTCCACTATACAGGGCTTGCAGAGTGTGGTATAAATGGAATTTTTAACATTACTGGCATATCTTTTGGCTTTTGACAAGGTAGATCTGTCCATTATAAGTGAGTGTCCAATATAAGTGTGTCCATTACAAGTGGGCTCCAGTGTACTTTTAAAGTTTATAATCTCTGTTTAGTGTAGGAGAAATGCAACATAGGAGGCAGTATAGCGCTGTGGTTTAAGGCTCTGAGCTGCAAATCTGTTGACATCCAGCAGATCAGACCTGGGTTTGAATCCCTTCCACTTGCATACTGTGTGACCCTGAGCAAGTCACTTAACTTTCCTGTGCTCCCAGGTTGCTCCTGTAAAAAAGCTTTCAGCTTAGTGTGCTACTCCTGGTTAAACAACTAAATAAATTGTCAGTGGGGTACTACTTTTATTTATTTTAGCCAATTTTGCAGCTACTATAGAAGGACTGAAGTGCATGGAGAGCAAGTAACTTGATCACAGCAGGGAGATGGCTGCTGGGCTGAGTAGACTGGTATAAACCCTGTTTTCAGAAGTCTGGAAATGAGTTTTAAATACTCTATATTAGGGGTAGTGAAATGCAATTCTACTGCTTTGAATTGCATTTTTTAGCATAAGTTAGTTCAGTAGTAGGGCTGGTTTTACTATAGTTAGCCTTTGGTGATTTGGGGTAGGGCTTAAGTGTTTGTTGTTTATAGAAAAGGCTCGAAGTCTGGTGCAAGCTGATTACTGCAGTGGTATTATTGCAACACAACTGCTGCAATTCATTCTATATCAGATATCAATGGCAGTTTTCATGGTTTGCATCTCCTTTTGATCATCAGAGTCAATGAGCTTCTGGCTGTTGTTCATGAGCCCATGTAAATCCTCCCCACCACCATCAAGATCCAGCAAAAGAAGATGAGCTGAGATTAGTCAGCCTGGGATTAGCTGACCTGAATTAGAGGTGGCAAGGAGAGCAAAGAGGTGCTGGTTGTGTGGGGAGTTTGCTGAAGAAGATCCATGCCATTGAGAGAGGTGTTTGTTAACACTTTCTGTAGCACATTGTGGAGATGGTGAGACAGCAATTTCTGGGCAGTGCAGAGTGATTGGTACATGAGGTTGCCAATTACAGAGCAAGGAAACACTGGTGTGGTGGCTGTTTTGTGCTAGCAGAGAATGTGAAGAAGGTGCAGGAATGAGGTGAGCTCATGGTGGATGTCAGTCCTTACTCTACATCCTGCTGTGAATTTCTGCTGCTCCACTGTTTTTGCCTTGAATAAAGACTGCCAATAAAACTTGTTTAAAGACTATTGCAACCAAGATAAATACTGCAGGTCTCCTATGGTATACACTGGGTAGCCAATGAAAGTTTGCCAATATAGTATGATGCTGCATATGGTTTATAACATTAAGTCCTCCTCAGGTTAGAGTCAACCATACTGGGACACCAGCCAGCAAGTGGTGAGAGCCTGCTTGCTCAAAACTTCAATTTAATTATTTTTGGGTTGATTTTGTGTGAAAGGCAGAAGTGAAAGGACTGCCTAAACCACTTAATTTTGTCAAAAATATGCTGTACAACTCTGGTTAGAGTACAGCAAAAAACTCATATACTTTTCTTTCGGATTCTTTTAATTAAATATACCTTATTTACCCAGCTATCAAGAGGATTTAAATGGACATTTGTTTGAAAAGCAAAAGGTGGATATTTTTGGACTTTATTGACCCATTTAGTGACCTGGAGTTTTTGTTATTTATTTATCTTACTTGCTTGTTTTATATAATCTTGAATTGTTTAGGCCCTCTGCTCCCACAGTGCCAACCTCAAAACACAATAGTGTGAACAGGTGAAAAACAGGGTAACCTTCCTGTCTGTTTTGAGTCCAAATCACCTACCAGTCTTGAGTCCTGGGGGTCAAATGTGAACCATAAGCTAGCATACCCAGTTAACAGGCTCGGATATGTACCCTTTTCAGGGGAAGCACCACAATCCTTCGTCAAGGGGCACCCATCCAGGTTTAAAAAATGTACCCTTTCAAATCAATATGAGACCTAGGATTATTCTTACCTTTAGCAAGATTAGTAACACATTCAAAGCCCTTGACAGCTGTCAGACTTAAACACTTGTTCAGCATTCACATGCAAAAGGAACTAAGAGAAAGCCCAGACAGTATTTCAAGGAAAATATAGTTTACTAAAAATTGTAAAATAGGTAAAATATCAAACACAGAACAAATATATCAATATCTTGCAGTCACATAAAATAAATGGAAAGTTACAGAACACAAATACACCTACCAAAAATACTTAGAAGTTCTTGCCTAGCTAGATGTTACCATAAAGTGCCTTCTTAAGTTCAGAGAACTAAGTGTCTCTCTTGAGTCCAGAATAAAAAGCTCTGTTTCCCTCAGATGCCTCACCCTTTCAAAATCCTCTCCCAACCCCCCTTGGTGAGGTCAGAGTTAGATCCTCCCATATATTTAATTTCTACTGTGGAAATCAACAGTCAGCAATTTTTAAAATGTGAGTCTTTATCAAAACAACACCTTTAACGTCTCTCTGCTGATTTCCTGTTTGCTAGAGTGATCTCAGGTTTATGACTGACAACAAGGTTCTGTGACCAAATGGTCTCTTTCTGCAGGAATCATAACATTTTATGAGGTCCTGTCTCTGGCAGATGGTCTGAGCCCTCTGTTAAGAGAACAGGAACCCTTTGATCAATTTCCCCTTAGTCAGCTTTTATAACAGCCAGCTGCTTCAACACTGTCACCTCTGGGGTCAAAGGTCAATCATACTTGCTGCCTGGTGTGTCTTAGGCAGACCATCACATGCCATTTATTTACAAAACAAATATTATACAATATGAAAATAAGCAGGTGGCAGAGCGTCACATGTGTGATTTAGAATATTTGAATGCATGTGTATGTCAGATGTTAGGTACATTTTTCTGAATGATTTCTGTTCTGTTGCTTGGGATAAATGGGCCAGAGGTTCCTCTATCAGACTTGGCCCTAAGGGAGCTGTAGGATGTCCCCTTTATCTACACTTGCTTGTCTGCTGGAGGAAAGCTTTCTATTATTGTCTTGTGTTGAGTGTGGGGTTGAGGATTGATAGTGGTCTTAGATGAAATTGGAGTCTGAGAATTTTAAAATGTGTTTAGGTACTCTTCCAGCAGGCTTAGACAGCTGTGTCCATTTTGAGACTGGCTACTGGATCTGCAAGAAGAGGTTCTTAAGTTATGTAAACAGATGATTATATTAAAGAGAAGGAGAGGCAGAGCTGGGGCAGCAAAAAGGAGGGGGAAAAGAAGGTACCATAAGGACAAGGATCCTCCCTGATACCTTGCAGTCTCCTTTCATCAGTAATCCAATAGTGGGGGTGGGGGTGGGCAATCAACCTGTCCCTGCAATGGCAATGCTGATAAATCCCAGGTCTGTAGTTAATAAAACTATGATTTTACATGATTTATTTTGGTTTAGAGAAGGCTGACCTGGTTTTTATCAAGAGATCTGGCTGGATGATAAAACTACTTTATCAGATCTGATTCCTCCAGGTTTGCCACATGATCCATCACACTCACATTGGAAGCAGGGGTCTGGACTGGCTGTCATCTCAGGATAGCGTGCGAAATGTGTCAGGTTCCCCATGGAGTCCTTTGACTCATTTAAAGTGATGGCTTCCACTTTTTTGGGTACTGTGGATTGTAGATTTTTGTTGCTTTACTGTCCACCAGGTGAGGATAGTGATTTTCTTGGGGAGTTCCCTGATCTGGTGTTGTCCTTGGTCTTGGAATCCCTAAGACTTATTATCTTGGGGGGATATCAATGCCTGTGTGGATTCCTCTTTGTCTTCATTTGTGAGAGATTTTCTTAGTTTAATGGAATCAGTGGATTTTCAGCAAAATGTAATGACCCCTGCACACATGGCTAGCCATGCTCTTGATTTGATTTTTAATGTTGACATGGGGATATTTAAAATACCTGCTGGCCTAGTTGCTTGGTCTAACCATTTTGATCTGTGGTTTGACATAATGAGTAAGGTAATTAATATTACTCACTTTCCTGAAATGATCCACTGTCATAGTCAGTGTCAGTGACTCAGTAGGTAGCACATTCACCTCTGAGGCTGGAAGATCAAAGGGCTGTGGGTTCAGTTCCCACATCTGGCATTTGGGTTAATATCCCAATACTGACACTGTAGTGCAGCATGAGGAGGGTGCTGCACTTCTGAGGTGCCGTCTTTCAGACGAGACGTTAAACTGAGTTCCCATCTGCCTGGATTGGTGGTAGTTCAGGTGGATGTTAAAGATCCCATGGCACTTACCGAAAAAGAGTAGGGGAATTTCCCCAGTGTCCTGGCCAAATTTCTCCCATTCACTAAAAATACCACCTACAGCTTAATTTGGTTCAATTTCAGTTGCTAACCATCTGTATCCCCTTCCCCCCGGTTGCCCCTGAAAAAGGGACTTCTAGGCCCAGTGGGCTTACTGGGTCAACAAAATTCAATCAATAAATAAATAAATAGTTGGAGGGGTACTGAATCTGATATCTTTTGGGCTCATGCGGACATTTCAGGGATATTGACTGCTCCTCCAGAGGATGCAGTGAAGCAGATGAGGCTTATAATGTAGAAATCCTTGCTACAGCTGACTCCCTGGTTCAAGTCCACCTCTCTCCTCGGTATAATGATGAGCTGAGGGGACTGAAAAGATGTGGACAGAGGTTCAAGAGGCATTGAAGTAGATATGGTAGATATGGCCTTCTTTCCAACAAACATGTGATCTTTACTTACCAGAGTTATCAGGAGGTAATGGCTGGTGTGAGGAAATAATTTTATTCCTTCCTCATTGCAGCTGGGGGGAAAATAAATCCACAGCTCTCTTCAGACTGGTTGATACGATTCTTAACCCTGAATGTCTTGGCTCTCAGTCAGAGCCATGTTCCATGGAGAGATGTGAGTGGTTGTCTGATTTCTTTCTCATTAACACTGTGGTGATAAGGTGAAATATCTTCTCCACTGGTGCTTATCACTAGGTCAGAGCTCATGGAGCTGATGTAACTGAATCTTGGGGTGCTGTGGATAGACTTTCAGCCAGCTGATTATGTAGAAATCAGCCAGGTGTTGTCTGAGATATACCATTTCACTTATATCTTAGACCCTAACCCCACTCATTTAGTTAAGGTGGGCTTGCAAATGCTAGTGCCTGTGTTTGTAGAGATTGTGAATCCTTTATTGAGAGATGGTGTTTTCCCTGACACCCTTACAGGGCCATTGTGAATGCCCTCCTTAAGAAACCAAATTTAGACTCAGTTGATCTCACAAACTACAGTTCTATCTTTAACCTTCATTTTATAGGAAAGGTAAGAGAGAAAGTTGTGGCAATTCATCAGATGGAACGCCTGGAGAAATTTGAGATCTATGATCCTCTCCAATCTGGTTTCCATTCACACCACAGCACAGAGCCTGCCTTGGTGAGAGTCATGAATGATCTGCTATTGATGAAGGACTGGGGAGAGCTATCTATTCTGGTTTTTCTTGATCTGTCATCAGTATTTCCTACTGTGGATCATGGGGAGTTAGCTGATCACCTGAGGCATTTTTGAAGATTGGCTGGCACAGTATTATGCTGCTTCAGATTGTTCTTGGAAAATTGCTACCAGACCATGGTGTTAGGCAACTTTCAAACTGTTCCTTTACTAGTTGTGTGTGGTGTCTCTCAGGGCTCTATAGTCTCCCCATTGTTATTTGCAGTATACATGCTTCTGCTAGGAGAAGAGATCCAAAGGTATGACTTGAGTTTCCACTGTTACACAGATGACACTCAGCTTTACCTTTCATTTAGACCCGGTTAGGGGCATCTGGCGTATGTGGTTAAGAAGGCCATCACGGTGATCAAGCACTGGATGACTGTAAGCTGGCAGTGACTCAATCGCAACTAAACCAATTTGCTTTTGGTGGGTTCTGACCATCTGCTGTCTGCAGGAAAGGAAAATCTTGTTCTCCCTGTATGTGATAGGAAAATAGTGTAGACTACGGAGGAAATTGTAATCTGGGAGTAATTTTTGACAGTTAATTAGATTTTACATCTCAAATTACTACTGCCATTAGAATTGGTTTTTTACCACATGAAAATGTAGGCAGATTACATCACTTCCTCAACCATAGTAATCTGCACATGCTAGTGCAAGTGCTTGTTACCTTGAGAAATGACTACAGCAACACACTCCACTATGGCCTCCTAGCTACTCTGCTTTACTGCCTTCAGTTATTGTAGAATTCTACAGCCAGATTATCAACTGGTATAGCCAGATCCAGTCATATTACTCCTGCATTGTGGGAGTTGCATTGGCTGCCAACTAGATGGCATTCTAAATTTAAAAGTCTTTTGCTGATTTACAATGCCAAGAGTGGACTGGTCCCCTTCTACATTCATAAATTACTGGCAACCCATCAAGAGAATTATCTGGCAGGGAACCAGAGTTCTTTGCTTGACTATCCTTGGGCTTTTGTTAGTACCATCAGCAAATTTCAAACCTGCTGTGCATGGAACATTTTCTGTAGCTGCACCGAGATTCATGAATATTGTCCCAAAATCCATCTATTCTGCATCTTCACGGAAAGTTATAAATCCAAACTAAAGACCTTGCTGTTTAGACAAGCTTTTCAGGAGCCTGGCAGCTCCACCAATTATGTGGAAATATGCATGCATTTAATTTATGTTTCAGTATCTGTTTCTTGTTATGCATTACCAGTTTTAGATTTATATTTGTATTATAAGGTGCTTTGAGCTCTGGAAATGGGCTATATAAAGTTCCTGTCCTATCCTATCCTATCCTATCCTATCCTATCCTATCCTATCCTATCCTATCCTAACATGCTGTCATTTCAAGACTGCACTGACTTTGGAATTGTGCCTGTTCTTGTTGTTGATAAACATGCATTCAGAATCAGAAATGTTGTATGTATTTCCATTCAGTTCTTAATTTAATCCAGTGAGATGAAAAATAAACACGATTTTTCATTCACAACTACAGACAACATTATTTGTATGTGACACATTCTTCAGGTAGTGTGGTCCAGTGGTACCAATCTAGGAATGAACTGACAACTGTCAGAAGAAGCCAGAAGGTGAAGGAAGGAAACATATTCAATTCAGTGCTTCAGAGTAACTGGTAACTGGTATTTTTCTTTTAAACTTAGATTGTAGGCTTGTAGTGACACTATACTTTCTTTCTGTGTTGTCTTTACTTATAATTGTTTTTGGGCTGTTGAAAATTTAAAAAATAGTGGTGGTGTAATTCTGTGCTGTCTTTAATTGCTGCAAATTTTATCTTGGCTTGTCTGACTGTCCTGTAGCTGGGTGAAGGGTGTTAATTGTCTGGCCTCTGACCTCCCCTTCCCCCAACTCTTAATTATATGCCCTGATAAATCTGATTGACAGGAGCTAAACACAGGGTATAGTAAGAGGTGTTAAGTAGGAGGGGCATAAGGGGGAAGAAGACCACCCTCAGCACGACAAGTGTTTTGACTCATTTATTTATTTATTGGTTTCTTTTTCCTTAAAAAAATATATATCTGAGGATCAGTTACAGGATTTTTAGTACTGTAAATAAATAAAAAGAGAACTAAGAGAGCTTCAGTAGCAGATAAGTAGTGGTGCAGTATAATGTGGGGAGGTGAAATGCAGTGGCTGTGGGGCAACCATATTCAGGCAGACCTTCTGGACACTGAGGTGCTGCCCTATCTGCATGCATCTCTCGGGACTGTGGGATGAGGAAGCCAGACTCAGAGCGGAAGTAAACTGGGTCAGGAGTACCATCACCCTGTCCAGGAACCACCCAGTCCAATGCAGCTGCCTCAAAGGATGCCGAGACGAAGAGCACTTGGATGACAGTGGGCTCAGGGAGGTTAGAGCAGTCAGGCAGAGGCACATTCCAGATCCTATTCCTCTCAAGAACTCATATGCCACACTGGCAAATGAGGACAACCAAATAAGGTACCCAGGGAAGTGGAAGGAAAGGATGTGGAGGTTAGGCAAGGAGGTGACCTCAGTGGGGAAAGCAGTGGACCCCAGAGGAGGAGGAAGCGAATCCTGGTGGGGGACTCCATCATAAGAGGGATCCAGCTAGGAACACAGGAGGGGGAGGACAGGGAGGTGAGGTGCCTACCAGGTGCCACGGCATGGAGGGATGGAAGGAAGATACTGGGGATCACTGGGAAGGCAAGAGAGGAGGGTGAGCTGGATGTCATTATCCACCTAGGTACTAATGACTTGGCAAATGGGGAGCCAAAGGAAGTTCAGGAAGAGTTTAGGAAACTGGGGAGGGTCTCAAGCAAGTAGCTACTTGTCACTTTCTCAGAGTACTACCTGTGAGAGGCAAGGGAGAGCATAGGAGTGCATGCACCAGGAACTTAACTCATGGTTGAAGAACTGGTGCTGTGAGGAAGGGTTTGGATTCATTGGTGACTGGGGACCCATCTGGAGGGATGGAGGTTTATTCAAGCCTGACAGCCTGCATCCATCCTGGAGGGAATCAAGCACTCAATGATAAGTTTAAATGCTACATTGACAAGCATTTAAACTAGCAAAGGGGGTGGCAGGCCAGCAAGGACGGTACCCTACTTGCCTCCCCCACAGCTAGTAATGGAAACGAGTGAACCGGAGGAGTGGCTATCTCTGCAAAGCAGTGTGCAAAAGATGGAGATTAGTGTCCAAAAGGTGGATAAGCAGAAAAGGGCAAAATTCAGCAGAAGGGCAGACAGCAAGGAGAACCAGGGATAAATGACAACCAAGGAAGGGGCTGAGTAGAACAGTGAAGCAGTCTAGGAGGTCAAATCATGGAAAGCCATGTGTGCAAATGCCAGGAGCCTTAGCAACAAGATGGAAGATCTGGAGGCTGTCATGGTACAGTCAGACCTGGACATTGTGGCCATCACTGAAACCTGGTGTAATGATAACCATGACTGGGAGATGGCCATACCTGGCTACAACATATTCAGAAGAGACAGAGCAGGCAGGAAGGGAGGAGGTGGCACTGTATGTGAAAAATGACATAAGGGCCACACAGATCCAGGAGGAACAAAATTGGGGAGAGATACTGTGGGTTAAGCTGGAAAGGAAAATGGGGCCAGCCATCCGCAGAGGTGGTCTATAAACCACCAGCCCAGGAGGAAGAAACAGATAGGGAGCTGATGCTAGCCATCCAAAGGATGGCAGACAAGAGTGAGGTAGTAGTGGTTGGAGACTTCAATATACCAGGCGTGGACTGGAGCATCCCAGCAGCAGCATCAACTAGGAGCAGATTTATCCTGGACTCCTTCAGGGTGCCTTCCTCAAGCAACTGGTCATGGAACCAACTCGGCAGAAGGCAATACTGGACCTAGTGCTCACAAACAGGGACAGTGTGATGGGGTAACAGTGGGGAGCACCTGGGTAACAGTGACCACCAGTCATTGTGGTTTGAAATCACAGAAAGAGCAGAACCAAACCACACAAAAACACGTATCCTGGATTTTAGGGGGGCAGACTTTGGGAAAATGGGGAGATGCTTGAAAGAGGCATTAAGGGGAATGGGACAGGAATCATGGATTGAGGAACAGTGGGCAGTATTTAAAATGGGGATTATAAGAACAACAGAATTATGCATTAAGCAGGTTAGCAAGAGGAAAAGAAAGAGGAGACCATTATGGTTTTCCAAAGAGGTAGCAAAGAAAGTGAAAGCCAAAAGATTGCATTCAGGCAATACAAAAGACACAGGCAGAGGGGATAGGGAGAAGTACCAGGAGAAACAAAGGGAGGCAGGGAAGTCAGTAAGGAAGCCAAAGCTCAGACAGAAGAACACATTGCAAAATCAGTGGTTAAAGGGGACAAAACCTTTACAGGTACATAAGTGAAAAAGAAGGACAAAGGGAGGGATAGTGAGACTGAAGGGGGAGGATGGGAGCTGCGTGGAGGATGACAACAGTAAAGCTGACATATTGAACAGGTATTTCTGCTCAGTCTTTGCTAAGGAAGAGGGGGTAATGGGTCTGAAGGGAGTACAAGTGGTGAGAATGGTGCAGAAATGGACACAAGTCCCTTTACACGAGAAAGGGTCCTGAAGGAACTGGAAGTAATAAGAGCTGATAAAGCAATGGGGCCAGATGGGGTGCACCCCAGGGTCCTTAAAGAACTAAGAGAGGTGGTGGCTGAACCTCTGGCTATCCTGTTCAGCCAATCACTGGAAACAGGGAGGTACCCAAAGACTGGAGGACAGCAGATGTAGTCCCTTATACAAAAGTGGGAACAAAGAGGAAGCGAGGAACTACAGACCAGTCAGCCTCACCTTGTAGTGGGAAAGATCATGGAAGCACTACTGAAGGAGAGATTGGTGGAACATCTGGTTGTCAATGGACTACAGGACCCAAGGCAGCATGGTTTCACCAGGGGGAGGTCATGTCAGACCAACCTCATTGAATTTTTTGACTGGGTGACTAGGGAGGTGGAGCAGGGGAGGGCAGTGGACATGGCCTATCTGGACTTCAGCAAGGCCTTTGACACTGTGCCACATAGAAGACTATTACACAAACTGGGGAATATGGGTGTGGGCAGGACAGTAGTGTGGTGGGTAGGTAACTGGCTGGGTGGCAGGACACAGAGGGTGGTGGTAAATGGCTGTCACTCCACAGAGGGAAGAGTGACCAGTGGGGTACCACAGGGATCAGTGCTGGGACCGGTCCAATTCAACATCTTCATCAGTGACATTGCACAGGATCTAGAAGGCAGAATTTCACTGTTCAGCTGATGACACAAAGCTCTGTAACAGAGTAGACACACCAGAGGGTGTAGACAGAATGAGAAGGACCTGCAGAAACTTGAAGAATGGTCAAGGGTTTGGCAGTTGAAATTCAATGCAAAGAAGTGCAAGATAATGCATATGGGGCACAAAAACCCTGGCACAATATATCAGTTGGGGGGTGAGGATATAGCATGCACCAAGCAGGAAAGGGATCTTGGGGTTGTCATCTCTGATGACCACAAGGTAGGGAAACAGTGTGACAAGGCAGCAGGTAAAGCAAATAGGATGCTGGGATGTATAGGCAGGGCATCACACCAGCAGGAAAGGGAGGTCATAATTCCGCTATACAAGACACTAGTGAGGCCCCACCTGGAGTACAGTGTACAGTTCTGGAGACCATACCTACGTAAGGACATAGACAGGGTAGAGAAGGTTCAGAGGAGGGCAACAAAGATGGTGCATGGGTTGCATCACAAGTCCTATGAAGACAGGTTGAAGGAACTGAACATGTACTCCCTGGAGGAGAGGAGGGAGAGAGGGGATATGATAGAGACATACAAGTATCTTACAGGGAGGAACAGGGTGCAGGAAAACACTATTTTAAGCGAAAAAGATGTTTCAGGACTAGAGGGCATGGGATGAAGTTGGAGGAGGGACGATTCAGAGGAAACATGAGAAAGAATTTCTTCACAGAACGGGTGGTGGACAAGTGGAACACCCTGCCAGAGGAAGTGGTGGGAGCTGAAACAATCACGGGATTTAAGAATGCATGGGATAGACATAAAGGAATTCTAGAGGTCAGGGGTAAGGGGAAATAGACTTCTAGGAAAACAAACTGAATTTACAAGCTCAAATGGGCAGACTAGGTGGGCCATAGGCCCTTATCTGCCGACACTGTCTATGTATCTATGTATTTATGTAACTGATTTATAACTTGCCAGAGAAAAATACTCACTTCGTCACTTTGAGCAAGTCTCTTAACCCCCACCTAGCTGTAAAAATGGGTTAAAGCAGGACTGCACTGGAAACAAGATGATGGAGCCCATCTGGGCTATCCTGGGAAAATAAATTAAAAATAAGTATGTTGTTACACTATAAACTGTCACACTATAAATGTGGTGAATGTTGCCTTCTAACGTGCTTGTTTCTGCATAATTAACAGACTAATATAGCTGCTATAGACTTCCATCTTGTAATAGGTACTCCATCTTGTGATTTTGTTATAGAACTTGATAACGAGAAACTTTGTAAAAACAATGAAGTCTTTGCATGGAGGGAATTTCCTAGTAGAGTGATGTAATCCATAACCTTTTCATTCATAGATAGTCAGTGAGTTAATTCAGAGGTTACTTTCTTATTGAGATATGTGGACATCTGCATGTTGTTCACCATTTAGCATGAAATGAACTGAAATGAGCTATTGTTTATTGAAATGAACCATTCTTTAATAAGCCTTGACATCATGTATCAGGTAATTCAAGCTATGAAGACACCTGTAGCTGTGACCCTGCTAGTTTCTTATGCTAATTTGTAAACAAGTGGACTCTATAAGGTAGGAGCTAGTAGCCTTTGTTAGAATAGGATTTTAGAAAATAACAAGACATCATCTGCTAACCCTAAATTCAGGTAAACAACAATACCTTTCTATGCATGCCTTCTCTGAGTGCCAGCCTGTTGTAATTTAGTGTGTGTGTGTGTGTGTGTGTTATTTTCTGTTAGTAGAATTGTGACTATTAAAGATATTTTACAGTAATTTACTGGACTGAGCTGATTCCTGCTGAGCACTGAAGTCAGACATATTTATTAATTTATTTAAACATTTGATAACTGGGAAAGGCACACTGAGCATGGCTCATTTCCAGGTGTGACCCAGGGATGGGGGAAAGGGATATAAAGCAGAAAGCACATAATAGATACATGGAATAAATATACAGTTGCATAAGTTATACAGAGAAGTATTGTACATTCAAAATGACTATATACAAATAGTATACTATTTTGAGGATTAGATTACTATCTACAAAGAACATTTGGGATGAGGCTGGGCCTGTGAGTGGTTAGTAGCAAGTGCAGGTGGGGAGTGGAAGTTGTCAGATTTGGTATTTGAAGCAGTTATGAGAGGGTGAGTTTCTTAGGAGAGGTTCATTTAACAATATGGATAGTGAGTGATTGTTCTACATGGATTCCTATGCCAGCTGAAATGTTATTGTGCCACAGTTCAAAAGTAATGGAGCATGGTTGGACCCTTCTGTGGTACCTCAAGTTCCAGCTGATTTGAAATCCTTGAGGCAGCTGATGTTTTTCACAGCACTACCACACACACACAACAATTAGTTCAAGTTCTGAACTGAAACCACTGCTAATGTGGAGCACTGTGGAAACACTATTGTTTTAAAAAATAAACAAAATCTAAACAAAAAAATGTGCACAAAAAAAATACTGGTTGTGCAACTACTTGATCAGCCAGCCTGTTCTGCCACCTTCGATTCTGATTATATTGGATCTCTCGGGATTAGCTTTTGAGATCTGAAGTAATGAGAACCCCTCTGTGGCAGCACACGTTGGTTGTGCATGGTTTTCCAACCAGTATTCATTATATTTTTATTTATAGGCCTCATCAGTGGCATACAGTGAAATCACAGGGCAAGAGGTCAGCCATTTAATATTGACAATGGTTTGGACCATGGTAAGCTCAAGCAGAACAGTAAATTAAAAACTGAGAACCTCAATATAAAAGCACTGAAGCAAGGCTTACTCAAAAAGTGTATTGACGGTTGAGTCAAGTGTTAAAGAAATACACAATTAAAGTTACACCCCCGGTTCTAGGTGTTATCAGTAATATATGTGTATTGACATATGAACAAGCCAGCAGAAGAAGGCCATTTGGTCTATCAAGTCAGAGCTTGAAGAAATGTAGGGTGTATGCATGCATGTTCACAGAAGCAAATGAAGACTACAGTGGAAAAACCACAAGTGAACTTGTAGGTAATTTTCAAACTATAGGGGTATAGAATAAAGAAAGTGGGACAATTTCATGTCTTTCTGTACATAGTCCAACAATCAGCAGCAGCAAATTCAATGAATGTCCCCCAATGGTAGAATAAGTGCTATGCTTTGAGTTTATCATGTGTTACTTTGGTATTGGCAGCAACTGGTGTGATACCTAGAGACATAATGTGATGGCTGCAGTGTCAGTGACAGGGAACTGACTAGCAGCATTGAAGAAGACAGAATCCATACCATGATCAATAGGCTAGATACTATACTTAGTATGTGGATGTACTGCAATATTCTCTATATTTTGATAGATGTAATGCTGGAGAGCAATGAGGGACTAACAGTGATGCAGATAAAAGGCTTCTCAGTTTAATACTGGGTTTCTGGATATGAAAGGAGACAGTAAGTGTCCATACTTGTTTATCTCTGAATTAATTAAAATATCATTTTATACTGTGCATTACCCATCTACCAACCCTTTTTATAAATATTTCACTGTTTTTACTATTATTTCAGTTGGTGAGCTGTTCCATATATTCTTTAACTCTCTAAGTATTGTATTTTTTCTCATATTTGTCTTATAGTGCAATGGTAACAAATGTTCATGATGATGCTCATTGTGTATGTATCTTGCACCCTTGCCATTTTAGGATCTTTCATTAGTTCTGAATCATCATAGATACTGTGTATAAAAAGCAACTCACCCCTTGTTCTTCATCTCCCAGTGTGAGCAGTATCAAGTGCTCCAATCTTTCATTACATCTGTTAGTTTCCAGCTGCCTAATCATGTTAGTTGCCTTGTATCCTTTCAGTTTTGATACTGTCACCAATTGTATAACCTCAACTGAATTGTGAACCATACTCCATAAGTGCTCACACATATGAATGGTATAGTGGTAATACAACTTTCTCTGCTCTCTGTGTGAAGTGTCTCTTTATTGTGTTTTTTATGTTTGCTTGCACGCATGTGCAAGAAACATATTGCAGCAGCTTGCTGCAGTAGAGAGTTGTGGATGTGCAGCAGTATTGTTGCCAATGACAGCAGCCCATTTTGGGGCTGGTCTGTGTGGCACCAATAGGTGATCATGCTGTCCCTGACAGCAGTAGTGTAGCTCACCACCAACTTGAAAGAAACTCGCCGCTGCAATCAGGGAGCTCCCCATCATTAACAATCAGCTATTTTTGCTGCTGGGGCAGTCCCCGATTGCCACAGCAAATTACAGCTGCATTGTGTGTTGTCCCATTTTAATAAACATGGCAGCGGCTTCTCCGTTGGCCTCTCACAGTCCCAAGGAAGCAGATGGAGAGCTGCTGCCTCTCACAGTCCCAATGAAAGGCAACAGGGGTGCTCAATCCTCCTGTTTGCATGCCCTTCCCCAGTTCATTTGCTGAGGGGGTAGCCCAATCCCTGTCAGCATTATGCCCCCCCCATCTGTTGAGCAAAACCAGTTGGATTGTTTGGCGTTTGGTGGTGTGAGTATTGTGCTGTTATGCTATTTATTGTCAATTGTTTCTATTATTGCTTATATATATATATATATATATATATATATATATATACACACACACACATATACATACAGATGAGTGGTGCCTTCCTTTTTTTGTTTGTTCTGGATATTTTTGGAAACAGTACACATAATCTGGAGCTGTTTTCTTTATGGTTTATTTGTTGTGTGCCAAGGGGGGTGTCCAATCCCCCTCAGCTCATGTGCCCAGCCCCCCCATAATTCTGCTGTTGGGAGTGCCCAATCACTGTTGGCTACAGACCACCCCCAAGAAACACTCAGGTGGCATGCTGGGAGCCCACTCCAGCATGCCAAAGTACCTGTAAAATAAGAAAACCTTCCGCATTGTTTTTTTTTTTTCCTGTAAAAGAAAAATGGTCCCTCATTGAGCCTAGTGCCCTCTCCCCATCTTGCACCCACCCTCTGGTCACCCCACCTCCCCACACACACCCTCATTCCATACTTATCTCCAGAGCCCGGTGTGACAATCTTCACCTACAACAATGGAAATGGTCCCTCGCCATTGGGTCCACTCCCCCCCCCAGCCCGCACTCACTTTTTATGCACCCCACCTCCACATACCCCCCTCACCCCATACTTACCTCCAGAACCTGGTGCAATGATTTTCTGTGGACCGGGAACACATCTGACCTCTTCAAATCTGACCGTGAACTGAAGAAATGCTGGTAAGCTGTATAATGGCATAAATGATTTTTTTTTTCAACTTTGGGGCATAGCTCGACCATTTTTGTGAATTTTGGCACCAAATTTTCAACATGGGGTTCTTGGGACCCCATCTCATGAATTCAATGACTGTAATCTGATTATTCAATCCCAAAAGGTGATTCTGTGGTCACTGCACAGAAACACCTTTCGGGACTGATTAACAAAATGACAGTGTCACTGTTCATGAGGTGGGCTCTCAAATAGCCTATGTTGCAAATCTGGTTAAAAAATTCCAAACAGTGACTGTGTTACTAGTGTGTATTACGCAATTACGCAGTTTCAATGCACACTCATAACTTCATGAATTTGTATTATTTTCACTCCAGATTTTCAACATTGGCATTTTTTCACATCTCTTTACGAACATTACAGCTGTCATTTTTCACATCCTGTCCAAAATTTGTTTTTGCACTTCCAGTGCAGAATAGTATGGTATCTGTGGGAAATCAGTGTTTGGGACAGATTAAGAAAATCACAGTGACACTGTCCATGAGTAGAGGTCCTAAAATGCCTATGTTGAAAATTTGGTGACAAATGTCCATCAAATGACTACGTTATAAGCGTGCATTCTGCAGTTTCCACACACACTCGTAACTTTAAAAATTTGTAATACATTCACTCAAAATTTTCAACATTGTCAATTTTGCACACCTCCTTATGAACAGTACAGCTGTCATTTTTCACATCCTGCCCAAAATGTGTTTTCGTACATCTGGTGCATAATGGCATGGTCATTGTAGGAAATCAATGTTTGGGACAAATTAAGAAAATCATAGTGACAGTGTTCTAGAGCAGAGGTCATAAAATGCCTATGTTGAAAATTTGGTGAAATAATTCCACTAAATGACTGTGTCACGAGCGTGCATTGCACAGTTTCCAAATACGCTCAGAAGTTTGAGCATTTTTAATATTTTATCTCCAGATTTTCAACACTGCCATCTTTTCACACCTCCCTATATGAATAATCCAGCTGTCATTCTTCACATCCTGCCTGATCTGTGTGTTCGCACATCTGGCACAGAATGGTGCAGTCGCTGTGGGAAATCAAAGTTAAGGACAGATTAACAAAATCACAGTACCACTGCTCATGAGCAGAGGTCCCAAATGCTTTCATGAGGTGGAGGTCATAAAAAGGCCATGTTGAAAATTTGTAGTGCAAATACCAACAAACACCAGGAGCATTAGAGTTTCTAACCATAATGTTCCACTCTCTACAGACTGACAGGCATCAGGTGTGTGCCACTGGATTGCCAGTTGTAATGCTCATGTCATTTCACCCCCTCCACCCTGAAGCCAGTGACAGGCATCGAGGTATGCCTTGGACTCTTCAGCCCCAGAGTTCACCCCATTCTCTTCTCCTGCACCCATCTCTGCATATGTCCTTATGAAATGGGGTGACTGTGAAGCCAAACACCCCTAGGCACACCACAACACTCGGTGTCTGCAGGATAGGGTGAGGTGAGATGCTGTGAGCGATATGGGTGACGATCCAAAGGCACACCTCAATGCCTGTCCATCTCTGCAGGGTGGAGGTGGGGTTGGAGTGAGTTCAGTACTTCACTGCCATTCCTGTTCTGCATCTGTCCTAACTCCTGCATGTACAATGCTAATAACAGCAAGCAAACATTCAGCATTGAGAAATGCTTGTTTTATAATGTAATTGGATTTTCTATACATTGTATTAATCTGTTTCATGTTTTTAAGTTATTTGTAATAAATATCCCAATTATTTTCAATATTTGATTGCATCAGCTCTAAGTCTTCCAAATATTTTCTTTTGGTGTTATTTCTATCAAGATGCATAACAGCACATTTTGATATATTAAAGTGCATGTTCCTTTTTTTTTGCCCTACTTACTCTTTTTTTTTTTTTGCCCACTTACATACTGGAGGTAGTATAGCTTAGCGGTTAAGAGCACTGAGCTGCGAACGTGGAGGCTTGGGTTTCTAATCCCATTAGCTCCCACTTGCATACTGTGTGACACTGAGCAAGTCATTTAATTTCCCTGTGCGCCCAGGTTGTACCTGGAAACAAGCTCTGGCTTAGTGTGCTTTTCCTGGTTAAACAATTTCCCCTTTCCCCTTTTCCCCTTACTGAGGTCATTCTGAATTATTGCTAAGTCCATATCAGTATTAGTGTTATGTGAAATGTAAATGTTTCATGGGTGAGAAATGGGAAATCCCCCCCATGTGAAATGTGGAATTTCACCTGAGAAATGCTAATTTTACCACCCACTGGTGAAATTCCATATTTCAATCAGAGCCGGGGGACCAATTTGCTATAAAAAAAAAATTGTTCTTCCCCTCCTGAAAAGTGATTCCATATCCCTGGTGTCTAATCCCCCAGGCCAATTGCTAGCCCAAATAGAAAGAATATCCCCTGCCCAAGATTAAGCCCTATTCCCTCCATCCACATAGTTTCAAATTAAATAATTTCCCTGGTGTCTAGTGGCCCCAGCCCCCAGATAATTGCTAGCCAAATTAACAATAACCCCCGACCCCCAGAGATTCTCCTCATCCCATTGTTCAAAGTGAGAGCTTACAGCCCAATTCATCATGTCATTAAAAAACAAGCATTTGTCAATGCCGAATGTTGTTGTGCTGGCATTGGCAGTGGGAATGGAGTAGCTAGAGGTGCATAGTGCTGTGATTTTGTGAATGTGTCTCAAAAGGTGATGTTGCACAGTGAGCACGCCATTGTGCGCCACAGCTGCGGAAACACGTTTTGGGCAGGCTGTGAAAAATGGCAGCTGGACTGTTGAGAAGGAGATGTGCACAAATCCCAGTGGTGAAAATGTGGCATGAAAATATTGCAGATTGACGAAGTTACAAGGGTGCATGGAAACTGAACAATACACGCTTACAACACAGTCATTGTATGGAGTTTCTACACCAAATTTTCAACATAGCCATTTTAGGACCTCTGCTCATGAATAGTGTCACCGTCATTTCCTCAAACTATCCCAAAAACTGATTTCGCTCAGCGGCAGTGCAATTCTGTGCCGGACGTGCGAAAACACATTTCTGGCAGCTGCAGTGTTCATAAGGAGGTATGGAAAAATGCCAATGATGAACAGTTGGAGTGAAAGTATTACAAATTCACGAAGTCATGAGCGTGCGTGCAAACTGTGCAACGCACGCTCATAAAACACTCATTTTACTGACTTTCGTTCCCAAATTTTCAACATAGGCATTTTAGGGCATCTGCTAATGAACAGTGTCACTGTCATTTTTATCATGTGTCTCAAACATAGACTTTCCACAGCGACCACGCAATTCTGCGCCGGAACTGCGAAAACAGATTTTGGTCAGGATGTGAAAAATGACAGCAGAACAATGGCAGTGTAGAAAATCCTGGAGTGAGAATATTAGAAGTTTGCAAACGTACGAGCATGCATGCAAACTGCGCAACGCACACTTGTAACAGTCATTTTATGGAGTAAAATGCCAAATTTGAGAATCTGGCGGGAAAATATTGTGAATGTGCTAAGTTACGAGCGTGTGTTGTGCAGTTGCTTTGCACCTCGTAAAACAGTCACTTTACTGAGTATTGTCACCAAATTTTCAACACAGGCATTTTAGGATCTCTGCTCATGAACAGTGTCACTGTCATTTTTGTAATGTGTCCCAAACACTGATTTCGCACTGCAACTGTGCAATTCTGTGCCAGAAGTGCGAAAACACATTTCGGCCAGGATGTGAAAAATGACAGCTGTACAGTTCACAAGAAGGTGTGGTAAAATGCCAATGTTGAGAATCTGGCATGAAAATAGTGCTAACGTGCTAACGTATGAGTGTGCATTACGCAGTTGCTACGCATGCTCGTAAAACAGAACTTTATGGAGTACTGTCACGAAATTTTCAACACTGGCATTTTAGGATCTCTGCTCATGAACAGTGACACTGTCATTTTCATAATGTGTCTTGAACACTGATTTCACACCACAACCATGCTATTCTGCGCCGGAAGTGCGAAAACACATTTCAGCCAGGATGTGAAAAATGACAGCTGTACAGTTCACAAGAAGGTGTGGTAAAATGCCAATGTTGAGAGTCTGGCATGAAAATATTGAAAATTCACTAACTTACGAGTGTGCATTGCACAGTTGCTATGCACGCTCGTAAAACAGTCATGTTTTGGATTTTTCCCACCAAATTTGCAACATAGGGTTTTGAGAGCCCCCCAGTCCTGTAGCTGGGTGAAGGGTGTTAATTGTCTGGCCTCTGACCTCAGCTACGTGATAACTGGAGGTGGGGCTTAGTCACAGTTAAAGCAGCAAACAGAGGTTCATCTTCTCAGAAGAAGCCAGAAGGTGAAGGAAGGAAACATATTCAATTCAGTGCTTTAGAGTAACTGGTAATTGGTATTTTTCTTTTAAACTTAGATTGTAGGCTTGTAGTGACACTATACTTTCTTTCTGTGTTGTCTTTACTTATAATTGTTTTGGGCTGTTGAAAATTTAAAACATAGCGGTGGTGTAATTCTGTGCTGTCTTTAATTGCTGCAAATTTTCGCCCCCCCACCCTTCCCCAACTCTTAATTATATGCCCTGATAAATCTGATTGACAGGAGCTAAACACAGGGTATAGTAAGAGGTGTGAAGTAGGAGGGGCATAAGGGGGAAGAAGACCACCCTCAGCACGACAAGTGTTTTGACTCATTTATTTATTTAATGGTTTCTTTTTCCTTAAAAAAAATATATATCTGACGATCAGTTACAGGATTTTTAGTACTGTAAATAAATAAAAAGAGAACTAAGAGAGCTTCAGTAGCAGAGAAGTAGTGGAATTGCAGTATAATGTGGGGAGTGGTGCAATGCAGTGGCTGTGGGGCAGCCATATTCAGGCAGACCTTCTGGACACTGAGGTGCTGCCCTATCTGCATGCATCTCTCTGGACTGCGGGATGAGATAGCGAGACTCAGAGTGGAAGTAAACTGGGTCAGGAGTACCATCACCCCTATCCAGGGACCACCCAGTCCAATGCAGCTGCCTCAAAGGATGCCGAGAACGAGGAGCACTTGGATGACAGTGGGCTCAGGGAGGATTAGAGCAGTCAGGCAGAGGCACATCCAGATCCTATTCCTCTCAAGAACTCATATGCCACACTGGCAAATGGGGACAATCAAATAGAGGTACCCAGGAAGTGGAAGGAAAGGATGTGGAGGTTAGGCAGGAGGTGACCTCAGTGGGAAAGCAGTGGACCCAGAGGGAGGAGGAAGCGAATCCTGGTGGGGACTCCATCATAAGAGGGATCCAGCTAGGAACACAGGAGGGGAGGACAGGGAGATGAGGTGCCTACCAGGTGCCACGGCATGGAGGGATGGAAGGAAGATACTGGGGATCACTGGGAAGGCAAGACGGAGGGTGAGCTGGATGTCATTATCCACCTAGGTACTAATGACTTGGCAAATGGGAGCAAAGGAAGTTCAGGAAGAGTTTAGGAAACTGGGGAGGGTCTCAAGCAAGTAGCTACTTCTGTCACTTTCTCAAAGTACTACCTGTGAGAGGCAAGGGAGAGCATAGGAGTGCATGCACCAGGAACTTTAACTCATGGTTGAAGAACTGGTGCTGTGAGGAAGGTTTGGATTCATTGGTGACTGGGGACCCACCTGGAGGGATGGAGGTTTGTTTAAGCCTGGCGGCCTGCATCCATCCTGGAGGGAATCAAGCACTCAATGATAAGTTTAAATGCTACATTGACAAGCATTTAAACTAGCAAAGTGGCAGGCCAGCAAGGACGGTACCTACTTGCTCACCCCCCACAGCTAGTAGTGGAACCAGTGAACCAGAGGAGTGGCTGTCTCTGCAAAGCAGTGTGCAAAAGATGGAGATTAGTGTCCAAAAGGTGGATAAGCAGAAAAGGGGCAAAATTCAGCAGAAGGGCAAACAGCAAGGAGAACCAGGGATAAATGACAACCAAGGAAGGGGCTGGAGTAGAACAGTGAAGCAGTCTAGGGAGGTCAAATCATGGAAAGCCATGTGTGCAAATGCCAGGAGCCTTAGCAACAAGATGGAAGATCTGGAGGCTGTCATGGTACAGTCAGACCTGGACATTGTGGCCATCACTGAAACCTGGTGTAATGATAACCATGACTGGGAGATGGCCATACCTGGCTACAACATATTCAGAAGAGACAGAGCAGGCAGGAAGGGAGGAGGAGTGGCACTGTATGTGAAAAATGACATAAGGGCCACACAGATCCAGGAGGAACAAAATGGGGGAGAGATACTGTGGGTTAAGCTGGAAAGGAAAATGGGGCCAGCCATCCGCACAGGTGTGGTCTATAGACCACCAGCCCAGGAGGAAGAAACAGATAGGGAGCTGATGCTAGCCATCCAAAGGATGGCAGACAAGGGTGAGGTAGTAGTGGTTGGAGACTTCAATATACCAGACGTGGACTGGAGCATCCCAGCAGCAGCATCAACTAGGAGCAGATTTATCCTGGACTCCCTTCAGGGTGCCTTCCTCAAGCAACTGGTCATGGAACCAACTCGGCAGAAGGCAATACTGGACCTTGTGCTCACAAACAGGGACAGTGTGATGGGGTAACAGTGGGGGAGCACCTGGGTAACAGTGACCACCAGTCATTGTGGTTTGAAATCACAGAAAGAGCAGAACCAAACCACACAAAAACACGTATCCTGGATTTTAGGGGGGCAGACTTTGGGAAAATGGTTAGATACTTGAAAGAGGCATTAAGGGGAATGGGACAGGAATCAGGGGTTGAGGAACAGTGGGCAGTATTTAAAATGGGGATTATAAGAACAACAGAATTATGCATTAAGCAGGTTAGCAAGAGGAAAAGGAAGAGGAGACCATTATGGTTTTCAAAGAGGTAGCAAAGAAAGTGAAAGCCAAAAGATTGCATTCAGGCAATACAAAAGACACAGGCAGAAGGGGATAGGGAGAAGTACCAGGAGAAACAAGGGAGGCAGGGAAGTCAGTAAGGGAAGCCAAAGCTCAGACAGAAGAACACATTGCAAAATCAAGTGGGTAAAGGGGACAAAACCTTTTACAGGTACATAAGTGAAAAATGAAAGACAAAGGCGGGATAGTGGGTCTGAAGGGGAGGATGGGAGCAGTGGAGGATGACAACAATAAAGCTGACATATTGAACAGGTATTTCTGCTCAGTCTTTACTAAGGAAGAGGGGGTAATGGGTCTGAAGGGAGTACAAGGGGTGAGAATGGTGCAGAAATGGACACAAGTCCCTTTACGAGAAAGGGTCCTGAAGGAACTGGAAGTAATAAGAGCTGATAAAGCAATGGGGCCAGATGGGGTGCACCCCAGGGTCCTTAAAGAACTAAGAGAGGTGGTGGCTGAACCTCTGGCTATCCTGCTCAGCCAATCACTGGAAACAGGAGGTACCCAAAGACTGGAGGACAGCAGATGTAGTCCCTTATACAAAAGTGGAACAAAGAGGAAGCAGGGAACTACAGACCAGTCAGCCTCACCTCGGTAGTGGGAAGATCATGGAAGCACTACTGAAGGAGAGATTGGTGGAACATCTGGTTGTCAATGGACTACAGGACCCTAGGCAGCATGGTTTCACCAGGGGGAGGTCATGTCAGACCAACCTCATTGAATTTTTTGACTGGGTGACTAGGGAGGTGGATCAGGGAAGGGCAGTGGACATGGCCTATCTGGACTTCAGCAAGGCCTTTGACACTGTGCCACATAGAAGACTATTACACAAACTGGGGAATATGGGTGTGGGCAGGACAGTAGTGTTGTCGGTAGGTAACTGGCTGGGTGGCAGGACACAGAGGGTGGTGGTAAATGGCTGTCACTCCACAGAGGGAAGAGTAACCAGTGGAGTACCACAGGGATCAGTGCTGGGACCGGTCCTATTCAACATCTTCATCAGTGACATTGCACAGGATCTAGAAGGCAGAATTTCACTGTTCGCTGATGACACAAAGCTCTGTAACAGAGTAGACACACCAGAGGGTGTAGACAGAATGAGAAGGGACCTGCAGAAACTTGAAGAATGGTCAAGGGTTTGGCAGTTGAAATTCAATGCAAAGAAGTGCAAGATAATGCATATGGGGCACAAAAACCCTGGCACAATATATCAGTTGGGGGGTGAGGATATAGCATGCACCAAGCAGGAAAGGGATCTTGGGGTTGTCATCTCTGATGACCTCAAGGTAGGGAAACAGTGTGACAAGGCATCAGGTAAAGCAAATAGGATGCTGGGATGTATAGGCAGGGGCATCACCAGCAGGAAAAGGGAGGTCATAATTCCGCTATACAAGACACTAGTGAGGCCCCACCTGGAGTACAGTGTACAGTTCTGGAGACCTCCCCTACGTAAGGACATAGACAGGGTACAGAAGGTTCAGAGGAGGGCAACAAAGATGGTGCATGGGTTGCATCACAAGTCCTATGAAGACAGGTTGAAGGAACTGAACATGTACTCCCTGGAGGAGAGGAGGGAGAGAGAGGATATGATAGAGACATACAAGTTCTTACAGGGAGGAACAGGGTGCAGGAAAACACTATTTTTAAGCGAAAAAGATGTTTCAGGACTAGAGGGCATGGGATGAAGTTGGAGGGAGGACGATTCAGAGGAAACATGAGAAAGAATTTCTTCACAGAACAGGTGGTGGACAAGTGGAACACCCTGCAGAGGAAGTGGTGGGGGCTGAAACAATCACGGGATTAAAGAATGCATGGGATAGACATAAAGGAATTCTAGAGGTCAGGGGTAAGGGGAAACAGACTTCTAGGAAAACAAACTGAACTTACAAGCTCAAATGGGAAGACTAGGTGGGCCATAGGCCCTTATCTGCTGGCACTGTCTATGTATGTATCTATGTATGTATGAACACTGGCACTGTCATTTCCTTACATGGTCCCGAAAGGTGATTCCATGCAGTGACTGCGAAATCACCTTTCGGGACTGAATAATGCCATGACTGCAAGATTTCATGAGAAGGGGGTCCCAAAAACCCCATGTTGAAAATTTGGGGCCAAAATTCGCAAAAATGCCTGAGATATGTACTAAAGTTGAAAAAACCCTATCTATCCCATTATACAGCTTACCGGCATTTCCTCAGTTCGTGGTCAGCTTTGAAGAGTGCAGATGTGTTCCCAGTCCACCGATGATCATCGTGCCAAGCTCTGGAGATAAATATGGGGTGAGGGGGGTGTTTGGGGACGCAGGGTGCACAGTGGGTGGGTGCGGGTGAGGGAGGGGGCACGAAAACTACAGGGGACTGTTTTCCTTTTACAGGTTCAAAAAGGAAAAAAAAATCACTGGACATTTTTTTCCCATGGGTTTCAGCATGCTGGAGTGGGCTTCCAGCTTGCCACCTAACTGTATGGGGGTGTCTGTAGCCGGCGGGGTATTGGGCACCTCGTTGCTACCTGGAAACAAAGGGGGCACAGAGCCGAGGGGGTGGGCATCCCCTTGGCATTAAACAATTGGGAGGGTTATTTCTGCTGATGGGAGTGGGATCCCCGTCGGCACACAAGGAAAGGGGGGTGGGGTAAGAGCCGAGAGGGATTGGGCACCCCCTCTGCATTAAACAATTGGGGGGGTGCTTTATGCTGACGGAGAGTGGGGTCCCCCATCGGCACATTCACAGGGGGGCAGGGGCAGCCAACAGGGTGATTGGGCACCCCCGAAGTAGGCAGTTCTATGGCCAGTGTCCTGCCATGTACATAATGGTGGTGAGCACGGCAAGAAAAGGACCGCTGCATCTGACGAGCTTTGCTTGGATTGCAGCGGACCTTTTCTTAGATGTGCTCGCCCCATTATGTATGCATGGTGTGGCGCTGGCATGCAGACTGATTGGGGAATGTGGGACGCACCTACTGGTGCGTGCCCTGCATTCGCCCAACAACGACCGCGCCTCTAAAGCTGCACTGTCCCACAAAGTTGGCTGCGCAAGCACGCCAACATAAAAACACACACACGCAACTTTGCCTTGGTGTTTGGTGGACCCCCCCACTCTGCCATCCTGACTGGTAGCAGTATCCCCCACCCCGCTCCCCGCTATCAGGTACCCCCTCCATGGGCCACCGACACAGCCCTCCACTTACCTTCTGGCTGGCAGCCCAACTGAGTTCTTTTACCAAAAGAGCCAGAGTGAGTCCACCACTGTCAATGAATGAGAATGTGCATGCATGCATGCACTCATTCATTGAAAGTGGTGGTCTCACTCCGGCTGTTTTGACAAAAGATGTCAGTTGGGCTGCCAGCTGGGAGGTGAGTGGAGGGCTGTGCTGGTGGCCTGTGGAGAGGGTACTTGAAGAAGGGGTATGGGGTGTGGATACTGCTACCAGACAGGATGGGGGGGTCTGCTAGACACTTGGGCAAGGTTGCGTGTGTGTGTGTTTTTTCTATGACATGATGAATCAGGCTGCAAGCCTGCACTTTGAACAATGGGACAGAGATATATCTCTGTGGGTCGGGGGATCATTGTTAATTTGGCCGGCGATTGGCCAGGGGGGTAGGGCCACTAGACACCAGGAAAATTATTTAATTTGAAACTATGTGGATGGAGGGGACAGGGCTTAATCTCAGGGGAGGGTTCTTTCTATTTGGCCCAGCAATCAACCGGGGGAGGACCACTAGACACCAGGGATGTGAATGGGAAAGCCCATTTTTTGTAGTACCCACATGAAATTCCAAATTTCGCACAGATGACATTACGGCAAAATGGGCAAATTTTGTGAAATGTTTTGCTCTGTGAAATTCCTGATTTTGCCTGAATTTCACTAACAAAATAAAATTTTGCTGTATCTCTAGTCAGTATTGGCTTTACTTCTGATTTTAGCATCATTAGCAAATTTGTTACAGATTGAATCAACATCTAATCATAAATTACATATGTAAAGGCTAATCAAAATGGGATTCAAAATCGAGTCCTGCAGTACACCACTGATGGTACTTCCTTCACTCGACATGTGCTCCTTTATTCTAACATTCTGAGTCTGATTGCTTAACTAGTTTGCTAATCAGTTTGCGAATTTGGAGTTGATTCCTAAAAGGGTCAGTTTTCCAACTAGCTTGTTGTGAGATACCACATCAAAGATTTTACTTAGGTCTAAGAAAATTATATCCATTGAATTCCCATTATTGAGTTCCTTACTAATAGGATCATAGAACATTAACAGGTTGGTAAAACATGACCTTCAGCTTTAAAACCGTGCTGAAGTTTGCCTTTGATACCTTTTGCTAGGCCATTATCTATGAGTTTTGTTTTGATGCTCATTTGTATAATCTTACATATTACAGAAGTAAGTCTTATTAACCAATAATTACTGGGTTGTTGTTTACCCGCTTTTAAAAAAAATAGGGATTATGGTAGCTGTCCTCCAGTCCTCATGAATTTCCCCTGTCGGCAGGGATTTGTTAAAGACATGATGCAGTATAGAGGTTATTACAGGAGCCACTTCCTTGTTAAACATCAGGTTTATATCATCCGGACCTGCTGATTTACCAGGATGTAATTTTTGAATAATGGTAATTACATCCTCCTCAGATATAATGATGATGATATGCTCTTTATGGTTTGTTTGTTCATATATTAGCATAACCATTTGAAAAGGGCCTTTTTTCCTATATAAGTGAGAAAAGGGACATGAAGCATAGAATTATTAGGCTTTTGAATGGTGACGTGTTGGTGATGGAGAATGGGGAAAAAGCAGAGGTACTGAATGAATAGTTCTGTTCTATCTTCACTAGGGAGAAAGAAAGACTGGTGCCAACAAGGGGGAGAAGAGGAGTGTCGCGGGGGAGTGCAGCAAGGTTGTGGTTGTGGTTATAGAGGTGGATAGAGTGAGGAAAGGGCTGTTAGCATTGAAGTAGACAAATCAGTAGGTTGATATGGAGTGCACACAAGGGTGCAGAGGGAACAGACAGAGAAGTTTGTGGAGCCACTGTTGGGCCTGTTCAATAGTTCACTGGAGTCAGGCTTGGCACCACAGGACTGGAGACTAGCACATGTAGTCCCATAAGGGTAGTCCCAACGATGACCCGTGTAATTACAGAATGGTCAGTCTGACTTGGTGCTAGGGCTGGTGTTGTTCAATGTATATATTAATGAGGTTGGGGATGGCATTAAGGGCAAAATGTGCCTTTTCATGCATGACACCAATATTCACTATCTCATGGGATAAATAAGGTACAGGAGGGGAGTATTTTCAGAAGAAAATGTGCTCACAAACAAGGGGACAAGTTATGAAGTTGGAGGGGGTGGATTCAGGAGAGATGTGAGGAGAAGTACTTCTTCACAGAAAGTGTAATTGATTCCTGGAACAGACTTCCAGCAGAGGTGGTGGGGTTAAAGAATGTATGTGATCAGCACAAATGAATTATAGTGGAAAGGAAAGCAGGAGGGAGAAGTAGCTGTAGATCAGGCACAATCTGATGTAATATTATAAACAGGGAGAGATTTGCTGACGGGATGTGCCAAGTGTTCCTTATCTGTCATCAAATTCTATATTTCTATGTTTCAATCGTGTGAAAGCTCATGGAGACCATTCTTAAGGAAAGGTTGGTAGAGTATCTAGAGGAGCATGGCCTTCATGATGCAAGGCAGCATGGGTTTATGGGAGGAAGGCTGTGTGAAATGAATCTGATTGACTTCTCTGAGTTGACCACCAAAATAGTAATCAAGGTCCAAGTGGTGGACATCCTCTACTTGGATTTCAGCAATTCCTTTGACTCTGTACCCCACTAGAGGCTGATCAGGAAGTTGGCAGATCCCAGGGGATGGGGATAAAGTGACCAGATGGGTGGAAATTTGGCTGGGGAACAGGATCCAGAAGATTGTGTTACGGGGCAAAGTGTTATCTGGCACCAGAGCAGTCACCAGTGGGGTCCCACAGGGCCTGGTGCTAGGGCTGGTGTTGTTCAATGTCTTCATTAGTGATGCTGGGGATTGCATTGATGACAAAACATGCTTTTTCATGGATGACACCAAGCTCTGTGGGAGGATGGACACAGACAGAGAGATACAAGACCTGAAGCAGGATCTGTAAAAGCTTGAGAGGTGGTCTAGGATTTGGCAGTTTGGCTTCAATGCCTGAAAATGCAAAGTCATGCACAATTGAGCCATAAATCCCAGAATTAACTACTACCTGGGAGGGGTCCAGAGATCTGCAACAGAAGAAGAAGAGAAGGATCTGGGAGTGATGCTTGCTAGTGAGCTTAAGCACGCCACGTAGTGGAGGAAAGCAGCAGCAAGCCCAAATAAGATGTTGGGACACATAACCACTGGGATCAGCAGTAGGCGAGAGTAGGTTACATTGCTCTTGTACAGATCATTGGTGAGACAAAATCTAGAGTATGATGTATAGTACAGATGCTCATACCTTAAAAAGGTCATTAGCGAGTCATGTGATGGCAGCCTAAGCAGAGACAGTCTCCTCTCGGAGCTCCGCTCTCACTCTCCCGATTTCGGCCCTTTATAACGGCTTTTGCGCTTTGAAACCCGTCCTAGCTGGATGAAGTGTATGGGGATTTACCTCCGGCTCCAGTGTCTGGCGAATCGATGGAAGTTTACATGAAGAAAGCGCCTCCGAGGCACTCCCCTCCTCGGACACCTGAAAAAGAGAAGGCTGCAAAGCGGGCCAAGCAGCAGGCAGCTAGCGTTCTCAAGACGGCTACACCAGACGCTGCCTTGTCGGAAGCCAGGTTTCTGGAGATCATGCAACCTCTCCAGTCGGCCATTTCGTCAATCTCAGAGGATCTTCAGGATATTAAGGGCACAGTGGATGCACTAACCAGAAGGGTTGGGGATTCGGAGGTCAAGATTACATCAATAGAGAGGAAGCAAGAAAGGAGCGAGACCGAGCTGATTAGCATAAAGAGCAGAATGAAAAAATTAGAAGACAAGTTGGAGGATTTGGAGGGCCGCAGTAGAAGGAACAACTTGGTAATTATCTGGTTGCCAGAAAAAGAGGAAGGGAGTGTCATAATTTCGTTCTTGCAGAAATTTTGCTGTAAAATAGCTGGCGCTCCTCCTGGGGAGTATGTTATTGAGAGAGCCCACCGGGCACTATGTCCGCCGCCCACCCAGGGCCAGCCACCCAGGCCAATAATATTAAAATTCTTGAATTATCTGGACAAGCAGCATGTCTTTTCAAAAGCGAGGGAAGCAAAAGAGCTGACATGGGAGGGCAAGAAGATACGCATTGCTCAAGACCTGCCCCACTCGGTGAGAGTTCGAAGACAGGAGCTGCACCAGATTGTTTCTAAATTAGTGGCGGCCTCCAAACCATTCAGGGTCAAATACCCCGCATTATTGATAATAAAGCATGAGGACAAATGGTTAACGTTTGAATCCCCTATGCAAGCTGCACAAGAGCTGAAGGTCGTTTTCCCAGATCTCTACAAATGACCAGTGCTAGGAGGATTCCTCGACTGGAAGACTGCAAGTGGTGATATAATTGTTTGAACTGAGGGCCCAGAAGGCAATTTTCAATATGTGGGCAGACATATCTGTATGAAATAATAGGGGAATATGGACTTAGAAACCTGGAGGTGATTAGTAATCCGGTGACAAGCGACCCCTGCTGGCGGTATTAGAGTATGTAGAATAGAGCAGGGCTGGCTGCAATCGAATTTTCCAGAAGTGGATGGAGTTGATCCAAGTTGTTTATCCTTAGAAGGACATTGGCTGGTACGGCTTCTGACACTCCAAGGTATACAAGCCCCTTGTCCTGAGTCACACAGATTTATTTCGAGGAGATGAATTGGATTCGCATCACCTCTGGATTTGTTTCTGCCCGCTTTCTGAGGATGGACTTTCTGATGATGTTGCAATGTGTAGCAGCTACTGTACCCCTTGGGGGAGAGTGCATCTTGGATGGTCTGGTATCGGCAGTCGAAAGAGCGATGACCCTATAATTTTGATTAACTGACATTCTGGTGACTGAGTGGAGAACTGCGGAGCTCTTTGTTGTTCTCTCCCTGCAGAGCCTGAGTATCAAGTTATCCAATGCGCTTTAGACTTGTTTACAAGAACTGAATACGAAGGAACTTTTTTTTCTTCTCTCCTCTCTCACATATGGGGACCAGTGGTTATTTGGGGGGTTATTAATTTTAGCGCTGGTTTATTAATACTGCCTAGGTGAGGGCAGCAGATGACTCAAATTGCTTTTTTTTTTGGTAATGGTCAGTTTAAGGCTATCGGGGTGAGCATTTACATAGTTAGGACTAAAATCCTTTAATAAGGTTTGTATGTTGTTATAGGGTAGTTTTCTGCAGGGGCCGGGGGGCTCCGGGGGTGGGGTTGAGTAGTTTGGGTCACCTAGGAGGCGAATCACGTGGTGTCAAATACTTAGGAGGGCAGTTTTGTTGGAACTGGGGTATGTGTATGGTTTTGGGGCGGGGGGTTTTAGCTGGGTGATTTTAGTATGGGGGGGTGGAAGGGTTGTGGATCAGAAGGAGTCAGTTGGACTCCAGGGAGTGAGGGGTCCCAAGGTTACACATTGTCAGGATCTGTTAAGGATTCTTTAAATCAGGGGTGTGTATACACTTAAAGAGTGCTGCAGCACAACTTACTGAAATATTTTGTCCGCATTTGTGTCTGAGTTTAAGAGTTGGGCATAATGAGCAACTCATATAAGTTTATCAGTTGGAATGTCAAAGGAGCCAAGGATAGTGTCAAGAGACAAATTATATTAAGGCACCTACGTCAATTGGGTGCACAGATTGTCTTTCTTCAGGAGACACATCTAAAGAGAAGTGACATACATTATTTCAGAAGGGCCTGGGTAGGGCAAGTTTTCAGGGCAGGGACATCCACGAATAGGGGAGGGGTTGCTATCTTTATAGCAAGGAATACTCCGTTTAAACTAGTGGAAGAGTTTTGGGACCCGGAAGGTCGATACATCATTACACACGGCCTACTGGAATCACACTCGATATTATTGGGCTCAATATATGGCCCCAACTGTGATTCCCCAGCCTTTTTCATGAGCTTACTAAATATGGTAGTATCCAACCCGGAGAAGCTTACGGTATTAGGGGGGGATTGGAATTTAGTTCTTCAGAATGATCTGGATAGATCATATAATGAGAGGCGAGGCCTATCACCAGCACAAAGGGCGCTGAAGGATCTCATTAGTAAGGCCGCCCCGGTTGATGTTTGGCATGCAATTAACCCTAAAACACGGCAATACACCTTTTTCTCCGACGTACATAAGACATATTCACGAATAGACTATATCCTAGTTAGCTCATCTGCAATGCCCGGAGTAACACAGGCCGACATATCTACCAGAGTTATATCTGATCATGCACCGGTCAGTCTGGAATATCGGCTAGCCGTTGGGGGTAGGCGGTCCCCGCAATGGAGATTAAATTGCCATATGCTGAAGGAGGAATCCTCGCTGAGGCACACTGTAGAGTTCATCAAGGGCTTCCTAGAAAGTAATCAAGGCTCGGTGGTTCACAAGGACTTAATCTGGGCTTTAAAATGCTCCTTGAGGGTGAACTGATCAAAATGGCCTCCAATAAGAAGCGTCAGGAGATGGAACAATTAGATTCCCTACTTGCTTCGATTAGGATTGTAGAAAGCAATCTATCCCGTGCCTCGACTGAGGCAGATTGGGCACGGCTTCATCAGTTGCAGGCCCAATATTCGGGTCTTATAGCTCAGAAAGCGGAGCTGGCCCTTCTAAGGACTAAGCTTCAATACCTAGACATAGGGGAGAGGGCAGGGAAATTACTCGCCATGCGTATCCGCCACTTAGATTCAACCCATTTTATAGCGGGAATTCATAAGGGGCATGGGGAGCAGGTTTGTACGGACCCAAGGGAAATGGCGAATGCCTTTGGGTCGTATTTCCAGGCATTATATGCGGTAGACCTTGAGTCTAAACCCTCTGTGGATGACATTAATCTGTTTCTTAGGTCAGTGGTGCTGCCAAAAGTATCCGAGGGAGAAGCGGTCTCTCTGATTGCCCCAATTTCGGTTCTAGAAATCCAGCAGGCGATCCAACAAATGCCCTTAGACAGGTCCCCTGGCCCAGACGGGTTCCCCAGTAATTTTTATAAGGCATGTCATCCGCTAGTATCCCCAATTTTAGAGGAGGTTTTTCAGTACTGGTTTGATAACGGGTTGTCAGATACCTGCTTCCTAGAGGCGACAATTTCTTTAATTCTCAAACAGGAGAAGGACCCTCTCAGTATGGATTGTTATCGTCCGATCTACCTTCTGAACATGGACATTAAAATCCTAGCAAAAGTTTTAGCTAACAGGTTGTCCAAAGTTATGGACAAGCTGGTTAGTAGGGAACAAGTGGGTTTTATGATCGGGAGATCGCCTCAAGACCATATGAGGAAATTATTACACCTTATCACTATTGCTAAGGAAGCCAAGGCCCCAGCAGTACTTATTTCATTAGATGCCGAGAAGGCATTCGATAGGGTATCTTGGGATTACCTATTTGCTACCCTATCTGCCTTTGGTCTGCCTGGCATGTTCCTGAGATGGGTTCAAATTTTATACTCCTTTCCTTCGGCCAGAGTAAAGTGCAATGAGATACTGTCACCAGTAGTAAAGCTAGAGCGAGGCACGAGGCAAGGGTGCCCCTTGTCCCCTCTACTATTTGACTTGTACTTAGAGCCATTATTGCATAGATTGGCAGGGAACCCATTGATTAAGGGTATACAGGTGGGAGATGCTAGATATATATATATTCAGTATATGCAGATGATGTGCTATTACATATTGAAAATCCAGAGACCTCGGTTCTGGCTATTTTAGCGGAAATCGATTCCTTTTCCAAAGTATCTTACTATAAGTTAAACCGTACGAAGACGAAGATTCTCCCCTTAAATAATGATGTTGCAAGGCTGACTTGTTGCCGTTTGGCCTCTGCTGGGAGGCAAAGTAACACACGCACCCAGGAATAAATGTTAGCACAGGACTGAATCACATGATTAGAAGTAATCTGAGCAGCCTAGTTAAAACCATAATGGGGGATATGGATAGGTGGCGGTTGCTCTCTATGTCACTTTGGGGTAGATTGAATATCATAAAAATGAATATCTTGCCTAGAGTACTATACCCCTAGGCATGTTGGGTGTACACCTCCAAGGTGTGGTTCTCCAACTTACAGAAGGCGTTTAACCTCTTTTTATGGAATGGGAAAAGAGTTTGCAGGTCCTATATTAAATTGACAGCCCCGAAGTTAAAGGGTGGATTAGCTGCTCCCTCTCTTTTTTTATACTATACTGCGCAGCACGTAAGTAAGTTGGGCTATTGGAGTGATAGGAGTGGGCAAAGGACTTACTTACCCTTATGGGTTGACATAGAGCAAGGATTGGCGAAGAGGGTGAACTGCTCTCTCCGGGCCTTGCTATATGTTCCTCCAGCGGCTATTCCCAAACCCTTGAAAAATAACCCTATGGGATGGTCATTAAAGGCCTTCCGGCAGTTGCAGAATTACCTTGCAGTTAACTGGCATTTATCTGCCAACCAGTCCATTTTTGAAAACCCTCGCATCAGGGTTGGGGGTACAACTTTGTCCATGGCATTTTGGCCTCAGATAAGTCACCTTAGAGTCTCGGACTTCTGGGTGAATGGGAGACCACTGCCCTTCGATCAGTTGGTGAGGTCTTTTGGAGTCACGAGTCAGGACCTGTTTAAATGGCTGCAAGTCAGTAAGGCCATAACTGCTATTTTTTCCCAGATGACTCCAGTTGACCATGGGGACAGAGATATTGACACACTTTTTGATATAGCCTCTCAACCGAGGCCAGTTTCTAAGGTATACAAAACACTTCAGGAGTGGGACTCTAGGCTTCCCTCAGGGGTATGTTTTTACTGGACGAGGGAGTTAGGACTACCTGAGGTATCCAGTCTCTGGAAGAAGCTGTGGCTCACTATGTATAAATACATAAAACAAGACAAACTGAGGATGGTACATTTTAATATAATGCATCATTTATATCTAACCCCATCTCGATTACGTAGGTATAGGGCAAAAGATATGTCCCTATGTGGGAAGTGCAGGAAGGATGATGGTACTTTGGATCACATGGTGTGGTCATGCCCTTCAATGCAGGCCTTCTGGCGGGCTATCAATAATCTCTTAGACCCTATCCTTGGCCTATCAGATATGTTCACCCCTGAGATATGTCTGTTGAGCCTGTTTCCAGTAGGCACTTCTAAGATTAAAAAGGCCCAAATGTCGTTTGTCTCAGCTGTAGCGAAACTGACAATTTTAAGGCATTGGTCGGGTGATAACCCCCCTTCCTTGATGGAATGGTACCGTGAGTGTATCTTGGCACTACAGCTAGAAAAGCATATTGCTTATATGCAAGGTAGATTGAAAACATATATGTCCCTTTGGAGCTCCTTAGAAACGCTCCTTATGGCATGGAGGCCTGGTGCCAGGAATACCTCAGGAGTGATAAATTAGGATTGTGTATGTGTGTAGCCTTGGGAGGGGTGGGGGGAGGGAAAAATGTTTAACTCCTCAATTGTAAGGGCGAGTTAACTATCGGTTGTTCTATGCTGCTCCATTTCGCACTCTCAACTATGTTTTCCAGCTTATGTATGCTGAGTGGTGTTGTTGTTGAAAACAATAAAGATGATCAATTACAAAAAAAAAAAAAGGTCATTAGCTTCCTGGAGACATTTCAGGGGAGAGCAATGAAGATGATCATGGGTTAGCAGGGTAAACATATGAGGAGAAGTTGGGAACCCTGAACATTTACTCCCTGGAGAACAGAGGAAGAGAGAGGTGATATGATTAAGACCTTCAAGTACTTGAATGGGATAAATAGGGTGTCAGGGGGGGCTCTTTAAGATAAGTGGCAACCAAAAACACAAGGGGGCACAGTCTTAAGTTGGAGGGGGAGGTTTAGGAGGGATGTTAGGAATCACTTCTTCATGAAGAGGGTGGTGGCCAGTTGAAATACACTGCTAGAAGGGGTGGATTAATTGAAGGCATTGGACAGCTTCAAGAGAAGCTGGGATCGACATAAGGGGAAAGTAAGGATTATGGGAAGGGTGAATGGCAAGGTTGGTGGGATTGGGGAGGGGGCAAGGTCAGTAGCTTAAACCGTTGACCCTGCAATACGAGCAGACTAGACAGACCCAATTGACTTGTTCTACTGGCTTCTGCATATGTTTGTATGTAAATACTGAAAAAATATGTTTATTTAGCTTACCGGCAACTTCTCTTTCTCCTGTTATTAAGATTTTGTTAATTTTTAGTCTCCTAATACTGGTACCATGCCTTTTACTATAATTTATAACTGTAAAACCCCTTTGTATTGGTTTTGTTATTGGGTCATATTTATTTCATAATTCTTTTCAGCATTTCTGATTTCTGTTTGTGTCAAATTGTTGTGTAGAGCATCTTGCTGACAGGAAGGCACTCATCGCAGCGGTGGGTCAGAGCTTTTAGCTGATTGTTTTGTGAGGGCACAGTTTAGGCCCAACCCTTCCCACCCCTCACCCCACCCACCCTGGAGATAGTTCCTTTGTACCTGGGGTTCTGACATCATTTCCTCAAGAGTGCAAGGTGCATATCACTGTCATATCCTCTCCAGCACACTGAACTGACAATATAAGCACACACATTGTATAATATATATATTTCAATATAACAAACCAATCACACACACAAACACACACAAAAAAAGTAGATAAACATGTCAGGACTAGTGCAATGTAATGGCTGTGGGGCAGCAGTCCTCCGGGAGTCTTTCTGGAGGCTGAGATGCTGCCCTATTTGTAGACAACTCTCTGCCCTGAGGGAGGAAGTTACCCGTCTTCAGGCCACACTGGACAGTAGTAAGGGAACCTTTCCCCAGGCCACACTGGACAGTAGGAAGGGAACCTCCCCCATCCAGGGAGCACCAGAGCCACCACCACTACCTCAGAAGGTTGCGAAGAAAGCACAGCAGTTGGACCACAGTGGGCTCAGGGAGGGTGAGGATGGTGGAACAGAGGCACACCTAGTCAGTTGTTCCACTCCACAATCCATACACCATTCTGGGAGGCATAGCTCCCTTCGGATGCACCCGCAGAGGAGACTAAGGAGGCTGAGGACAACTGTCACAAGAGAGGCCCACAGGAAGGAGGCAGAGGACACCACAAGGAAAGGAAGCAGCTCTTGGTGGGGGACTCAGTTATTAGGGGGATAGAGCTGGAGGGAGCAGGGAAAACTGAAGTAAGGTGCCTGCCTGGTGCCATGGCTTGGTGGAACAGGAAGCACATCCTCAGAATCATGAGAACAGCTGCACGGAAGACTGAGCTGGACGTCATTGTCCACCTAGGGACAAATGACTTGGCTCATCATGAGATTAGAGCAGTGCAGAAGGACTTTGTAGAATTGGGAAGGGGCCTAAGACAAGTAGCACACACAATATCCTTCTCTGAGGTGCTGCCTGTCAATGGCATGAGTGAGATGAGGGTACTTTGTACCATGCAGTTTAATGAATGGTTGAAAAAAATGGTGTGGAGCACAGGGGTTTGGCTTCATTGGGGACTGGGGTTCCACCTAGAGGGACACCAGCCTATACTGGCAGGATGGTCTGCACCTGTCCAAGAAGGGAACAAGTCTTTTGAGCAATCGGTTTAAATGCTTCATTGGCAAGCTTTTAAACTAGTCTAGGGGGGAGGCACTGATAAGCTGAAGGAAAATCCCAGCCTCTCCCTACAAAACAGGGTACTAAATGAGAAAAAAGACCGAGGTAGAAAGGTCAGTGGGGGATGCTGCAAAAGAAGTTAAAGCCATAAAAAAATGAAGATCAATGAGTACCAATGCCCGTAGTCTGAGTAACAAGCTTCCTGAATTAGTGGCCTTGATGGAGGAGGAACATCTGGATATCGTGGCAGTCACAGAAACATGGTACACACAAAACCATGACTGGGATGTAAACATACCAGGATACACTATCTACAGAAGGGACAGGGAGGGTAAAAGAGGAGGAGGAGTAGCTCTTTACATAAGGGAAGGAATCAAAGCAACAGAACAAAAGGGAAAACAGGGAGGAGAAGAAGCACTGTGGGTAAATTTGGAGACCGGCAATGGCACCACAATCCGCACAGGGGTTTTATACAGACCCTCTTCTCAGGAGGAGGAAATGGACAAGGAAATGACAGAAAGTATACTTAGAATGGCAGAAAAAGGGGAGATATTGCTGTTGGGTGATCAGAATATGCCAGATGTTAACTGGAGTGCAGTTGCAGCAGCCACTTCGAAGAGTGGGGTTATTCTAGATGCCCTACAGGGGGCATGCCTTGACAACTAGTATTGGAGCCCACTCGAGAGGGAGCAATCTTAGACCTGGTTCTCTCAAATGGAGATGAAGAGAGGATCACAGATGTAAGTGGGTAGCCATCTGGGAACTAGCGACCATCGAGCAGTGTGGTTCACAATAAACACAGCAATAGAGTCAAGCCATACAAAGGCAAAAGTACTGGACTTTAGGAGGGCTGACTTTGCCAAAATGGGTGAGTGCCTAAGGAATGCACTAGCAAATGGGCAGGAAGGAGGGGTGGAAGAACAATGGGGAATAATAAAAACTGTCATCACAGAAGTAACAAGCCTTTGTGTGAAGCAAATAAACAAAATGAAACGATGTAAGAAACCACTATAGTTCTCAAAGGAAGTGGCAGTGAAGGTTCAAGAGAAAAAGAAAGCATTCAGGAAGTACAAGGAATCACAGAAGGAGCAGGACAGAGAACTGTATCAGTTAAAGCAAAAGGAAGCTGGGAAGGCAGTCAGAACAGCAAAGGCCCAAACTGAAGAAAAGATAGTCAACTCAGTTAAGAAGGGGGATAAAACCTTTTATAGGTACATCAGGGAGCGAAGGAAACCAAGGGAGGGATAATGAGGCTTAATAAAGGGAAGGAAGGGTGGTCAGAGGGAGACTGTGAAAAGGCAGAGATACTAAACAAATATTTTTGCTCAGTATTTACAAAGGAAGAGGGGGAGGTACCTAAAACAAACAGTAGAAACACTCTGGATACAGAAGTTGATACCAGCCCATTTACAAAAGAAAGGGTTCTGAAAGAACTCTTAAAACCGAAGGTGGACAAAGCAATGGGGCCTGATGGGATTCATCCCAGAATTCTAAAAGAACTAAGGGTAGAACTAGTGACACCACTGACTACCCTATTTAACTAATCATGGGAGGATGGGGTGGTACCCGAGGACTGGAGGAGGGCAGATGTGATTCCCCTTCACAAAAGTGGGAGCAAGGCAGAAGCAGGAAACTACAGACCTGTTAGTTTAACCTCTGTGGTAGGGAAAATGATGGAATCACTTCTGAAGGAAAGAATTGTTGATTATCTAGAGGCCAGAGGGGCACAGGACCCAAGGCAGCATGGATTCACAGTGGGAAGATCATGCCAGACGAATCTGATAGATTTCTTTGTCTGGGTGACCAAAGTAGTAGATCAGGGAGGGGCTGTGGACATGGCCTACCTAGACTTTAGCAAGGCATTTGACACAGTCCCACACAAAAGATTAATATACAAGTTAGCCAGCCTGTGAGTGATCCCAAGATGACAGCCTGGGTAAAGAATTGGCTGGAAAATAGGACACAGAGGTAATAGTAAATGGAGTCACTCTGAAGAAAGGGGGGTTACTAGTGGGTACACGAGGGTTCAGTATTAGGACGGTCCTCTTCAATGTCTTTAAAGTTACATTGCAGAGGACTGGAAGAAAAGTATGTCTCTTTGCAGATGACACAAAGATCTGCAACAGAGTTGATGCACAAGGTGGGGTGGAAAGGATGAGAAGAGACTTGGCAAGGTTAGAGGAATGGTCAAATATATGGCAGCTTAGATTCAATGCTAAGAAGTGCAAGGTAATGCACCTGGGAAACAAAAACCCAGGGAAGAGTACACAATGGGGGGTGAGATACTAACAACAACAAAAATGGAAAGGGACCTGGGGTAGTCATATCAGATGACCCAAAGGTGGGCAAGCAATGTGAAAGGGCAGCAAGGAGGGCTGGGGGGATACTGGGATGCATAGGGAGAGGCATCACCAGTAGAAAACAGGAAGTTATTATCCCTCTGTACAGACAGCTGGTGAGACCCTATCTGGAGTACTGTATGCAGTTCTGGAGACCCAGTCTCCGCAAATACATAGACAGGATGAAAGCTGTCCAGAGGAGGGCAACTAAAATGGTGCAGGGTCTGCACTGGAAGACATATGAAGAGAGACTTAAGAAGCTTAGTATGTATAGCCTCGAGGAAAGGAGGGAGAGGGGGGACATGATAGAAACTTTCAAGTACCTCAAGGGAATCAACAAAGTCCAAGAGGGTAGCATCTTTCAAAAAAAGAGGTGTGCAAGAACAAGGGGGCACAATTTGAAGATAGAGGGGGGGCAGCTCAGAGGTAATTTAAGGAAGTATTTTTTCACAGAGAGGGTTGTGGATGCATGGAACGTCCTTCCAGAGGAGGTTGTGGAGTCAAAAACAGTGGTGGAATTCAAGCATGCATGGGACAGTCATAAGGCAATTCTAGGGGGTGGGGGTAGGAGGAAGTAGGCTGCTGGTTAACTAGGATCTGCAGCTTATCCACTAGGTAGGGAAATGGGCAGACTGGGTGGGCCAAGCGGTCCTTATCTGCCATCAGATTCTATGTTTCTATGTTTCTATGTTTTGACTATTCTTACTACCTTTTTTTAATTTTGCAGTATTTCTTGAATGAGTGTTTTTCTTATGTATGTTGTATAGTCTATTTTTGTTTATCAGTTTATTCATTTTCCTATTGAATCAAGGTGGTATTTTGCCTTTGCTATTATATACCATTTTGTTTTATATGAATTTATTTCATAATTCTGTCAATTTAGTCTTAAAGATGTCCCAGCATATTTCTGCATTCTCATTCATTATATCTTGGCTCCAATCCCATATAAACAAATTCTGTCTTATACTAACATAATTCCATTTGTATTACTTGTATGGTATAGTTTTACCTTTTTATCATGTATTTCATTTTGAAATTATATTTTAATAGAGGAGTGGTCACTTGTACATAATGGTGCCTGAATCTGAGTGGTGATACTACCGATAATGATAGTAATAAAGAGGTCTAGAATGCTCTGTCCTCTTGTCTGCTTGTCTATCAGTTGGATGACCCTGTTTTCACATAAAACATCTAAGATCATTCTTTCCATTATCCATAGTTGTGGTTAGGTTTGCCCAATTAATATCTTGAAGGTTAAAGTAACCTACGAAGATTACATGTCCTTTTTCTGTCATTAGAGTTATTTCCTCTGCCAGCTCCATCACGTGCTCATTATTGTTTGAAGAAAAATAACAATTACCTATAATTATACTTGTAAGTTCTACAATCTCTATCACTATCCAAATGGTTTCATTATTGGTATCCTTAATAAGATTTCTAGCTATTAGATTGTAATAACTGGGGAGTGTTTTCCCTCTTTGAGAAACCAGGTTATAATTCACCGTTATAACCCATTGGTTATAACGGCGAACATGCATCCAATTTCTCTCACTGTGCACATGAGCACACTGCATCCATGCACAGACTGTTCCAGGAAGTTCATTTCCCCCCTGGCAGAGTCCCAAACTGGCGAGTACCAGAGAGACTCCAAATATAATGCTTTTCTGCTCTTGCTTCTACCCGGTTTATCCTTCTCAGCCACCACACCTTCCTGACTCATCCCCATTCAAAGACCAGTGGTTCATCACTTTGCAGGTGCCTCCGTGGACTCTCTGTCTCTTGCATTGCTCACAGGTCAGCACATCTGCTCGGGGCTAACCTGGAGGTGGGAGGTGCTAATCTATCAAGTACTGTCTCTGATTTTTTTTGTCTTTATTAAACTGGCAAGCACTTATTCAAACCAGCATTCAGAGGATGAAACAAGGAACTTCTTAATGCCATACCCATCTGTTGGCCAAACTGTCACTCACATTTAAAAACTGATGTAGCCGAGAGAACACTCCCCAGCAATTACATAAAACAATGTATGGGTGTGAGGGAGTAAATGAGAAATTATGTGCACCATCTTTGAGGGATGCTCATATAAACCCCTTGGGCTTCACCCTCAGGGTTTATGTAGCATCCCACACCTCGTGTGCACGTCATTTCTCACTATACACTCACTCCCATACATTATTGTATATGTCATTTGTATATGTTGCTACCCCTCCACCTCTTTTACCAGCTCTCTTCTTGTAGGATTATAACTGAAAATTTATTTGTCCCAACTGTCATTCAGATCCCACCAGGTGTCCTGGACAGTGATAATGTCAGGGTTTTCATTGTAGATATTAAGTTTGAAGCCATTGAATTTATTTATCAAACCCCTTTCATTAAGTGATATAATCGTGAGGTTCTTTATTCTGTCATTTATTGTTGGTGTTTTGGTTTTCCATCTCAGCTGTTAGGTCTGTGACATTTGTACCTTCACCCCCTCCTATATGTTTAAAGATTTATTCAAAACTTTAAGGACTCATTCTCCCAAGACTGATGCTCCTTTGAAATTTTGTTGCAGGCCATCTCTTGAATACATAGGCAAGCTGTTAAAGATATCTCTGTTCAGGCTTTCAGAACAGGACTAGACAGGTTTTATAAGAAAACTGGCACTGAACATTACATAGCATGAGTTGGGTAGCATTCCAGCTGATAAGCCTAGTGAGCCTATGTTCAAACTGGGTATAGAAACTGCCATGTGACAGGAAAGGGGCAGACATGATGAACCACTAGTGACTTTGAGAATCAAAATACAGCTACAATGCTTATTTAATACTGGTAAAAGCTTATGTTCAGAGACATTGATTAAGTCTCATAATGGATTTGAGACCAATGGGGTCTGTTTATCCACAGGCCAAATACAGATGGAACTGATATACTGTAAATTCAACCACCCCTTGATACTGCTGGTACAGCAGGTGATAAGTACAAGATCAACTTTACCAGGACCCCCAGTTTATCTGCTTACCAGTTTGGTGCAGTGGGCTACAGGCATACTGTAGGTTTCCCCCCACAGTGTTTCTCTAGCACTCCTCAAAATTCATATGCAAGACCTGAAGCAACTAGCCTACCTTCCTTGAGAGGCACATTAGCCTACTAGTTAGATGGCATTGCTGTGAACTTGAAGGCCCAGGTTTGAATTCAACAACAGCTACTTCATCACTGTGTGATGCTAAGAAATTTTATTATGGTACCTCTATGTGTATAAACTCCTTGCAATCTTGCTCTGTGCTGTCAGAATATCCATATGTGTCTCATGGCAGTAATATTCTCTCCTGTATTTTATTGGTATACAGTTTGAAACAGGGGCACTGTACAAAACTAAAGGTATTTTTTTATTCCTTTCCTTCCTCATGTCCCACACATAATATATAATCCCACAACTCCTCACACTCTTCAAGAAACATGTACCTTATGTCTCCCACAAGGTCAGAACCCTCATGTGGAGATAAGGTTAACAACAGCATTAATGTGTGATGAAAACACAGCTCCCAAAGATTCTGTTCATATTGAAAACCTTTACCAGAACATAGCATGGGGGATTATCAATTTGGGAAGGCCTTTTATATTTCAGTCAGGAATTGCACTGTGTGGAATCTGATTTTACAGTTAGCAGAGGCCACTGATTCCAAACATTTGTTTCTTCCTGTTGGGAGGGGAAGGGGGAACAGAATGTGTTGACAGATAACTCTCTTCTAATCACTTATTATTAGACACTTGTGACCTTAAACATTTTTCTGGTTGCACAGTTCAATACAGGGAGCTTATCTTAAAATGACAGATGGCTTGGCCACACTCTTTTGCTCCCCTCCGGTATAATGTTTTCTGTCAATGACCTTTTAATGACCTGAAGCAATTAGAGGGCTTCAGTAGTGTTTCAGGTTACCTATGTCCAGTTGCCTAAAACAAGCAGGTGGTGTTTTTCCACAGAAGTCTGCACTTTGCTACAATTGCCTGAAAAAGTGCCTGCCACTCTTTACATGTTTTATGCTATTATCTATTTACATTGATACCATTTTTATTTTGTCTTGCGCATGTGTAAGCAACATCTTGTGGTTGTAGAAGAAATGCAGAGGTGTGTCAGTGTTGGCAAATGCAGGGCACGCTTTTGAAGGTGTGTCTCTCATTGTCCAATGAGCCAGCATGCTAGCGCTGACACACATATATGCAAAGTGCCACCAACATGAAAGAAATGTGCCACTGCAATCCAAGACAAGCTTGTCATGCAATGGCACAGATGACATGCCTCCTCTACATGTCTTTCCTGATGAAACATTTCAAATAAACATGGTAGTGGCTCCTGCCATCTGCAACACAATACCAAAAGAAAGTCAACTTTGGGGGTGTCCAATCCCCCTGTTGGCATGTCTGCCCTCCCCCCACACACACAGATTGTGTGGCACACTGGGAGCCCATCCCAGTGTGTCTCCATTTAACAGAAAGTCGAATGCTTCGGCATGTTCCTGCCCCTGCCCCACCCCCATTTTGTGGCACACTGGATGCTCACCCCAGTGTGGCCAGCATCACCCCTGAAAGTCATGGGACACACAGGAAGCCCACCCCAATGTGCCCAACATTTGTTTTTTTTAACCTTTAAAGAAAGTAAACCTTTCCATGGTGCAGTGTCCTTTTTTTTTGTACCTAAGAAAAGAAAATGGTCTGTTGTCTGTGGCACCCCAACCTGCACCCACCCTCTGTGTATCCACCTCTCCACACCCCCCCACCCCATACTTACCTCTGCAGGGCCAGCACTGCGATCTTCGGTGGAGGGGGAACATGTCTGGACTCTTCAAAGCTGACCACGAAATGAAGAAATGCCAGTAAGCTGTATAATGGCATACATGGGGAGGAGTCAATTTTGGTGTTTATCTCAGCCATTTTTTTGACTTTTGGCTCCAAATTTTCAACATGGGTTTCTTGGGACCCCACCTCATAAACACATGCACTGTCATCTCGTTATTTGGTCCCGAAAGGTCATTTCCTGGTCACTGCATGGAATCACCTTTTGGGACTGATTAACAAAACCACAGTGCCACTGTTCACTAGGTGGGGTCCCAAAAAGTCTATGTTTCAAATTTGGTAAAAAAATTCCAAAAAATGACTGTGTTATGAGCATGCATTGTGCAGTTTCCATGCATGCTCATAACTTCAACAATTTTAATATTTTCATTCCAGATTTTCAACATTGCCATATATATATATATATATATATATATATATATATATATATATATATATAGATATATATATAGATATATAGATATATATATATATATATATTAGAGGCAAAAACTCTGTTTAATGCATTAGTTAGGGTTGTTCCACAGTGACAAAAGTGAGGAAATTCGCTGTTATGGTTGAAAACCCTAACTCCGAATTCACCCCCCCCGCCCACACACACACACACACACACACACACACACACACACACACATGCAAGTATGGGAGAGGACCAAGTCAACACAACCAATGACAGACATCCAGCAGCAGGTGACAGAAATAACAAACAATTGTCTAAATGTACTACGAGACATCCCCACCCACCTGACCAGGTACTGCATGCTCAGTGGAGATCAACAGCAAAACTGAGGCCATGTACACCAAACGTACACATCCCAGATTGCAGCTGCACACAACGTACCACACTTAGTAGTTGCATGGCCTTACCTACCGATGCCCCACACCAGATGACACCACATGTGATGAGCCACCTGAGCAATAGAGTTGATCAAAACCAAGGAGTTGTACAGGTATAATATCTCTGATTATAACAAGGGTTTGAGAAATGCAGCTTTTTAATTAACTGTAAACATTGTAACAGCCTTATGTTTAGTTTTTATTAACATACATGTAGAGCCTAACCATATGATGAACATGCTTTAATGTTGTTTAAAAAAAACAGTTTTATTATGATAGCAATAAGCCACTCCCAGGTATTATGTTAATGGTCAGTTTATCACTGTCTAGCGACATGTGGTACTCGGCTATGCCTCATTCAACATTATACCCCTACATGGTGATTAACAGACCATTTAACATAACCATTGGTCATGCCTTATTGCTTAATTGTCTTTATGACTAGATACTCTCCCTCTGCTAGGCACTGCATGAGTTTTGCAACACAGTGTCACACCCAATTACACCATACTCTGTCTACTTACTGGAGAATGGCTGTGAATATGAACTCATTAAGATGAACAGTGTAACTTGATCATTACAGTCATCGAAACCTTAGTGTGATTATAGCTGATAGAGTCAGTGATAGAGAATAACCCTTGCCATTCTAGTACACTTATCCCATTGTGAGTTAAATTAATACTAAAAGACATTCTGTTTATATCTACACTATACCTACTTGATTGCTGTTGTACCACAATTAACATAGTTATCACTTTGATAGCATCAGTGACAGAAGCGTGGCAAACCCAAACACTACGTATACAGCCTGAGTATGAAACAACTGTTAAAAAAATTATGCTGTGTCCATAAGTAGCATAGATTACTCATTGCAACAACAGTAAATGTATCACTATTTGAATAAGTTAGTCATCACAGATGCAATGAGATTGTCTTTATCAGGTACAACATACTGAGTAAGTGCCTACAGGAAAATCTATCCTATAGACATCTCCGATACAGGTACGTCATTGTTGGCTCAGTAGTCCTATGATATTTAGAAGCTGTTTGGCCTGATCCATGCAATTACACTGTTTCTTACAAAGAATACTTACTTACTTACTGCATCTTTAGTATTGAAACACACTGAAGGTCTATGTATGTACATTAGCAGTACAGCTTCATCAGTAAGAATGCATCTGATACTGGCAGTACGAATTTCATAGCATTGAACAGGCAATGCTTTTCCATACGTTTAGATCAGCCTCTCTATCTTCAGTAAACAGTTGCAGTAAATGTACTACTATGAAAATCACATACTAAATGTAACACTACTTTTATCTTGAGCATGCTAGTGTCTTGTAGTTTGTTTTTTTTACTTCTCTTAATTAATGTATACTCACTAGTGTTAAAACCTTTCTACAACTGTGATCATGCACCTTTAGCATTTATATTGACTAATGGCACAGTACCAGTTGTGGTGTGGTGTAGGGTATCGTTAGGTAAGGCCATGCAACTACTAAGTGTGGTACATTGTGTGCAGCTGCAATCAGGGATGTGTACGTTTGGTGTACATGGCCTCAGTTTTGCTGTTGATCTCCACTGAGCATGCAGTACCTGGTCAGGTGGGTGGGGATGTCTCGTAGTATATTTAGACAATTGTTTGTTATTTCTGTCACCTGCTGCTGGATGTCTGTCATTGGTTGTGTTGACTTGGTCCTCCCCCATACTTGCATATGTGTGTGTGTGTGTGTTTGTGTGTGTGTCTGTGTGTGTGGTGCTGGGGGGGGTGAATTCGGAGTTAGGGTTCTCAACCCTAACAGCAAATTTCCTCACTTTTGTCGCTGTGGAACAACCCTAACTAATGCATTAATCTGAGTTTTTTGCCTCTAATTTCCCTTCTTTTTGAGAATGATAATGAGAAATAGTGAATGTAATGCAGCAGTGGGAGCTCGGGGCCCAAAGCCACATGATGTCTTGTGGCATAGTAACAGGAACAGCAACGCAAACAGAAGCGTTAACAGTGGCGCACATGATAATGCAAGCGCGAATGAGAATAGAAAGGGTAACGCACACGGTGGAGTAGACGGGAACGGTCTGCCACGTGATGTGTTGTCACATAGTAACATGGTGCCTGCAAACGGAAATGTCAATGGGCATGGTGATGCAAAGTGAAACAGAAAGAGAAACAGTACTGTACACACAAATGGCAAAAATAACAGAAACACAAGCACAAATGAAAGCATAAAGGATACACGCGGTGGGCATGAGCGTCAACAGTCAGTGAAGCGGGTATGGAACCTCAAGCGGAAAGGGCAACAGTAACAGTAATGTAAGTGCACAGGCTGGTTTTCCCCAAAACCTACATAGAGAAAGACAGTGAGTACAAAGAATGTATGCATAATAAAGGGTATCGGAGCAGAAAATAAGGACTTGGAATACTAAATAGGTTATATCTCTGGAACCGTACGAAGTAGAAAAAAAATTTAAAAGTCATATGATTTACAACTGGCCTGGCTAATTTTGTACTTAGCTCACATTAGGGGGCTAAGCATTTTTCCGATGAAAAGTCCGTATCTCGCACCATTTCCGAGATACGGACCCTGAAAGGCACGGCGAATGCCGTAATGTTATCCTATGGGAAAAAAAGAGAAGTTCGGAGTGCCATAAATTTGCCTCCCTGTAATATTTGTTCACCAAACCACTGAAAGGCACATCTGTGGGCTGTTGGCTGTCTTCCCTCCAAATTTCAGGAAAAAAGACCAAACCGTTATTTTGCAGCAGGGTGCCAAGAGATTCCTGTAATGCGTCGGGCGCCGTAATGTTATCCTATGGGAAAAAAGTCAAATTTGGAGTGCTGTAACTTTGCCTCCATTTAATATTTTTTCACCAAAACACTGAAAGGCACATCTTTAAGATGTCAGCTGCGTTCCCTCCAAATTGCAGCCCAAAACATCCAACCGTTCTTTTGCAGCGCAGTGACAAAAAATTGCTGTCACTTTCCCACAGACTAGAAAACTACTGTCGCAATTTGCGAAAGCTTTCTCAAAAAAGTTTGACACTTTCATGAGCACAAAAAGTAATTTGCGAAAGTACTTTTTCCAGAAATTTGAAAAACATATTTCTGGGGTGTTTTACCCCAAAATAAAGACATGGCTAGCATCCTCAGGGTCTGACTAGGTGAATACAAAAAGAATTAGGTTGCTAGAGGGTCCAAAATTTAAATGCCAACCATTTTTATGATCACCAACTGAAAACAAAATGGCGGATTTGCGAAAGTAACAGGGCCATTTGCGAAAGTAAAAATGCATTTGCGACACTGTCGAACTTTTTGTTAACTTTTCCCATTGACTTATAATGGGAAATTGTTTTTTAAATAACTTTTGAATCATTTAATATTCTTTTACCAAATCTTCAAAAAGCACATTGGGGACCTTGGCCGCACATTCCCTGAAGATTTCGGGCCAGTCGCGCAAACTGTGCGACCTGTACGTGCTACCATAGAATTCCAGAAAAAGCGTAAACGCGTGTGCAGATCATGCTTAATAACTCCACAGCCATGTATCTGACTGCTATGAAACTTGGCAGATCCCAAGGCCTACAGTTCTTGATCGTGTATTCCAAATTTCAGCTAAATCTATCAAACAGTTGTAAAGTTATTAAGGTGCAAAATTTTGGGGTTTAGCATAGAACTGGCTCCTCAACCCTAACTGTGATAGCACTACCGTGCTACCATAATATATATATATATATATATATATATATATATATATATATATATATATATATATATATATATGTAGTCATTGCATTTTTGTTTGTATCACTGGTCATATAGTCAAACTTGGGTGTGCATTTTATTTTTATTTATTTATTGTAGAGATCAGTTTTACAACCTTTGAGTCAAAGACTCGTTTACAAAGGTACCTCGTCAAAAAAAGGGGGGAGGAGACAACAATAGAGTGAGGTTAGGACAGAGAATGACGAACAGGTTAGATACATAAAAATATACACTTGGAGAGAGCAGACAGCGAAGCTGTACTGGATTAAACTTGTGTAAGGTACTAACATTGGTAAAACAACAAGAGATACATTATTCAATTTGACAACAAGTCACAAGCTAATAGGTACTAACATTGGTAAAACAACAAGAGATACATTATTCAAATTGACAACATGTCACAAGCTAATAAGTAGAGTTATAAGACCGGTAGGCGAGGGGCTTGAAAAGGTTAGTAGGGACCGGCACAAGGCAGCTACATAAACTACATTTATTGGCCTGATGAGGAATTTTGGCATTGGAATAGTGTCAAGCCAGTGAAGGTAAGTATTTTTATTTATTTATTTATTTATTTAAAATATCAGATTTACAGACCTTTGAGTAAAAGACTCATTTACAAAGTCACCTCATCATAGAGAACAGATACAGAAAATATTACATAGGTCAATACACGGTAATAGTTACAGGTTTCAAACAATAGTTACAAAGTTTCAACAGGTGTTACAGGAGGACAATGCCTCAGTGATACATGAGTAGCACACAGTTAAGCAGAGTACAGAGACATATGGTGCCTGGTCAGCAGAGCTCTGAAATACTGAGCAAACACAATGTGGTGCCAGGTGTCAACAGCAGATATGGGATGCAAACAGTAAAGCCCTCTGGGGTTCAGTAGTATCCATGCAGGGGGAAGGAGCAGACTTGTTGTGAAGTATAGGTGTGAATAAAAGCAGTCCAAGTGACATTGTCATAATCCTAAGTAGATTGGTCATTAGGCTTGGCAGTTTAGGCCCCACAGGGGAGATCCAGAGGGCAGGGGGAGACTGGAATTAGGTACACTTACAGCAGCGGGTGGTGAATAGGTGGCTCCTGAGGGCCACCATGAAGGGACCATTTATAGTGATGTTGGTGATATTGGCTGGGAGGGAGTTGAACCAGGAGGGCACTCTGTAGCAGAAGGATCTCTGAGCTAGGGATGTCCTGCTTCTGGGTACTAGTAGGGTGGCCTTACAGGTACTACTGGTGGAGACTGTAGGGGTGGCCCAGTGAAGAGAGGTGGTTACCCCCGCGGTGGAGAGCCTGAGGAGTGTTTTTTTGGCTAGCTGGCAAGTCTGGTAGAGGAGTCTTTCCTCTAGGTTGAGCATGTTGGTGGTGGAATACAGCAGACAGGTGTGAGTGCACCTGGAAGCTCCTGTCAGGAGCCTGCAGGCCTTGTTAATAGGAGAGCTGGATTTTGGCAAGAGCAGTATTGTCAGCAGTTGCATAGATAGTCAGGCCATAGTCCACTAGGGACAGGACAGATAAGGTGATGGCCAGTAGGAGAGCATTAGGGAGAAGGCAGTCCCTGTGATGGTATAGAAGTGTGATCCTGGAGGTGGTGGTGGCAGAGAGGGCACTGATTTGGGAGTAGAAGGTTAGGACAGAGCCAAAAGTGATACCCAAGTATTTATAGGAGGACACTTGCTCTAGGGGGTGCAGAGTGCAGGGTAGTATCAGGAGGGGGCATTTCTGGTCTTGCTTTGGTGGTGCATGAAGAGCATTGCCTTAGTCTTTTTTAGGCTCATGACCAACCTCTGATTGGTGAACCACTGTTCTGACTGGTGAAAGGCATGCTGGAGGGAGACCTGTAGTGAGGAAGGGTTAGGGTGTGATGAGAATAATACTGCATCATCTGCATTGAGGAGTAGTCTACTAGTTCAGGTGGTGGGGAATATGTTAGGATAGAGACTGAAGATAAGGGGTCCCAGGATGGAGCCCTGATGTATGCTGGAGCAGACTGGATGAGTGTCGGACAAGGAGCTGTTGATTTTTATACACTGGGCTCTAGATGAAAGGTAGCTATTGGACCATGGGGGGGACCAGCAGAGACACTGATGTGGAGGAGGAAGTCAAGCAAGAGGGGATGGCAGGCCATGTCAAAGGCCTTGGAGAAGTTGATGAACATGGCTCTGGTGAGGTTGCCAGAGTCTAGAGTAGAGTGCAGGAAGCTAGAGAATTCCTGGAGAGCAGTAGTGGTGCAATGACCTGAGTGAAAGCCGTGCTGCTCAGGGCATAGGATATCATATGTGGTCTGGTGCTCCATGAGTTGGTCTGCTACCACTTTTTCAAGAGCTTTACAAAGTGGGGGGAGGATAGAGATGGGCCGGTAGTTACTGGGGAGGACGATCCCCACTCTTGTGTATTGGAGTGATGACAGCTGTTTTCCAGGCACTGGGGAACTGACCCAGACACAGTGAGCAGTTTAGTAGGTCAGTAAGGGGGACCAGAATAACATCCAAGACCTGATGTAGGATCCTGGTGTCCAAGGGGTCATTACTGGGGCTGTTGCTATTGATAGCTTTTTGTAGATTTGGCCTGGCTTCAAGTGGAGATATTGAATGAAGGTAGAATGGTAGGCAAGGGAAGGTGGGGGACTGAGAAGCTGGGACAGGATCAAAGATAGTGCTGGGGAGGATGGAGCTAAGGTCAGAGAACATGGTATTAAGGTAGTTCACAATGCCAAGGGGATCTGTGGAGACAGAGCCCTTAATGGAGTGTTGGGGGAGGTGAGACTTCCCACTCAGTTCTTTCATGTTATTCCAGAAGTTCCTGGCTGACCCCGAGGATGAGGCAAGTGTGGTGCAGTTGTGCTCTGCCTTAGTCTGTCGGATGGCTGAGGTACACTTACTGCATTCGGTGCTATATGCTTGCCTGTTTGTTGGCTTGCCAGATTCAGCAGTGATGTGCCAGAGATTATCCCTCACTTTAAGTTTCTGGATGAGGGATGGGGTGACCCATGGCACATTTTGTTCTTTGGAGCAGGTCCCAGTGAAGAGAGTGAAGTGGTTGAAGGCCTTGTTAAAGGAGTGCGTGAAGAGTTTGAGAACTAAGTCAATGTTTGGAGCATGACTGATCGGGGACCAGTCCATCTGGGCAAGATATAGTTTGAGTTTTCCAAGGCCGCCTGGGCAGAAGCGCTGGCGCAGAATTGTTCTTGATACCAGTTTACTGGTGGTAGAGGACCATGAGAATAAGACTGGGGAGTGGTTGCTTAGCAAATTGGAGAGGATGTTGATATCCTGGACTTTTTGGGGGCCGTTGGTTATAATAACATACAGGAGGGTGCTGGTTCCAGTTGAGGGGTTGTATCTGGTGGGCAGGGAGACTAACTGGGTCATATCGAGGGCAGCAAAAGTGTCTTGTTTGGGATGCAGAACTAGCAAGGCAGTTGATGTTAAGGTCCCCAGTAACTACTTGCTCTACTTTGTGTGGCAGGTTGCAAGGTAATCGGTGAGAGACAGAATAGCGGGGTTCTGGTTCCTTGGGGGAATGTAGGTGACTGTGAGGAAGAGTGGACCCCTAGCAGGGTCTGGGGTGATTTTTAGAGTGAGAGCTTGTCTCCATTATCAACCTTCAGAGCAGACAGTGCATGGCCAAGGAGAGTGTCACTCATGTATGCAGCACATCCAACACTGTGCTTGCCCACCCGGTCTTCCCTGAACAGAGTGTACCCGGGGAAGGAGATAAAGGAATCAGGGGTGGATTTCGAGAGTCAGGTCTCAACTAGGGCAATAATATCTGGTTGGTGTTGTATGACCTAGCACTGGAGCACAGCAGACTTTTTTAGGAGGCTGGAAATGTTCAATGAGGCAATTCGGAGGCCGGGTGTAGGAAGAGGATTGTTTTGGCTGGTGGACATAGGGCCTGGGTTTGGGTGAACATTCCCAGAAAGTAACAATAGCAGAGTGAGTACTCAGACCAGTGGGCGGTAGTAATTGGTGCAACTTGCAGAGCACCTGGATGAGGGTCTGGTCACTGGTGCGCAGGGGATAGGTAAGGTGCAGAGGATGGTCATGGTGAGGAACAGCAGGGTCCAGGGTGTGTGTGGGAAGGAAGAGGTGGTGGGAGTGTTGGTAGGAGAGTGGTGCAGTGGGGCCGAGGGTGTGTCCAGGGTGGGGGGGGTCAGGGTACCGTGGTGTGGATAATTGGTGCAACACTGGGTGTGAGAGGTATATACCCTGGTTGTGGAATGGCTGGTATCAGGATGATCACTGTGGCCAGGCTTAGCAAGGGGGTATAAGCACCCATCATGCCTAATTGTTGTAAGGTACGATTTGGATAAGAACTATATCTAGACTTTCTATTGTGAGACTGTCACAATGGAGTAGTGGCAGGGCTGCGCGCTTTGGTACGAAAGGTACCAGGTTCAAACCTGGGGGAGTTCCGAAAAGCCTGGTAAAATCATTGTCCCAAGGGCAGTTGGAGGTCTGTGGGGTGCTTGTCCAAAGGCAAAAGGAAGGGGTACAATAGTGACTTCTAGTGGCCACACTAGGAGTGTGTGTGGTGACCAGAGGAGAGATGAGCAGGGAGGAGGCTGGCTAGACAGGGGACAGGAAACCTAGGCACAGAGAAGAGGATCAGGCAAGAGTGTCTGCAGGGAAGTAGAGTGCAATGAGGAGATTAGAGAGGCTAGAGCAGCTGAGTGTGTAAGCAGGTGAGCTCTCTCTGGTGGACAGCAAATATAAGCTGCAAACGGAGAAGTGTGGATTTAGTAAAGTCAGTGGCAGGAAGCCACGTGACAGGGTGAGACTATAAATTGAGGGTGGGGCTTGGGTTGATGGCTGGGGCGGGCAGGGCAGTTGACATGAAGTGTTGATAGGCCAACACCCCCGACAAATAAGCTGGATGGTAGGAGGCTGAATTACCTCTTACAGCCCCCCGGAAGTGTTCCTGTCCCTGGAGGAGAGACATTGGGTTTGGTCTGGCTTGCAAGTGGGGGGATGTTAAAAAGATCCATTAATTGTTTTGATCATATTTACATGTCTTCAGGGTATCAGCAGAACTGAAAAAAAAAAATTAACTTCTCTGATTTGTGAAGAACGTGATTTGTCTCATGATGAGTGTCTGGTGTGACGTGACCAATGATAATAAACTGTACAGGAATGCGTAAACCTAACGGCTGTACTTCACTGACCTGTACCACACAAAACTACCTGATTTGAAAACTCATATCAATGAGTACAATGGTGATTGAAGCCAAGACTCGAGATACTATGAAACAGGCTTTACATGGAACTAACTACAAAAAAAGTACAGTTTTGTGATTCATGAATCATGATCGAGAAGATGAAGAAAACAATTATACAAATATACGTGAGTGACTCGTGATGATCACCCTGACTTAAAAACGCACTTCAATGAGTACAATGTTCACGTTGAGATATGCACCACACCAGTACTCTGAAGGGAAGCCAAAAAAACAATTGTGACAAAAGTTACAGGTGTAGATTGGGCCCTAAGGAAATGCAAACACACAGACAGATTAAGATTCCGCTGCGCACTCAAAAGATGCAGATGCAAAGGTACAACAACACCTAACTAGTGCTCACAAGTCATAAATCCAAATATGGAAAAGAATACCTTTTGCCGGTTAGGGGGGTAGTGCACAGCAGTAACAGTACACTTCCAGTAAAGATAAGACAAAGCAGTAAAAAAAAAAAATTCATGCAGGTGCGGTGGATAGCAGGTTCACACTGTTGCAATTACTCTGTGGCACGATAAAATTTGTCTGATTTGATGGTACGTGTCACACACACACACTACACTACAAGTAATACATAGCAAATTGAAAACATTCAATAATATAACCAAATCTTTTAAACAAACTGAAATTATGCACTGCTGCACCACAACAATCAGCAAAAATAGTCAGCAATTACTGAAAATATTATTGTGTTTACATTAACACAGTTATACAAGAAAAATATAACCACAAACAGAAAGACTGCCTTTGTCTCCCACCACAGATATGCCCCTCCCCCAAAGCACACTTCAACTGTCTGTCAGTACACAGAATGAATCTTCTAAATTAACATTCAAAATCCACACACAAACAATAAACACTCGATGATATGAGCACAGGAGGGTTTCCTACACTTGCTGTACTAAAGTCTGAACAACAAAAATGGCTCAAAAAGGGCTCTTTTAATAGCTTTTAGAGAAATTGAATCGCAGAGAAGACTGTCTCCATCTTCCACTGCACACACACACTACATAGAATTGAGGCTGTGCAGAACAATCCAAAGCCCATGTGACCTGCAATCCCATGAATCACTGCAAAATTCACCTTGGAGCTAAATAACAAGGCAAAGTGATGCGAAGTACAATGATTTCAATGTACTTCGCCTTAAAATTGGTGGAGAAGTGGTTTGGGGAAGGCAGAATAGCACAAAGTCATTGGTTTCTCTGGACTTTGAGTTCCTCATTATGACATGAAATACTCTGTTTCAAGTTGCCAATTACTTTGTGGATTCCGCATTATTCTGCGAATCACTTTGCGGAATACATTTTGGCCATTTTGCCCACTACTACTAGCTACTCTTTTTTTTAACAAATCATGGAAGGATGGTGTGCTACCTGAGGACTGGAGGAGGGCAGGTGTGATTTCCCTTCACAAAAGTGGGAGCAAGGCAGAGGCAGGAAACTACAGGCCTGTTAGTTTGACCTCAGTGGTGGGGAAAATGATGGAATCATTTCTAAAAGAAAGAATTGTTGAGTACCTAGTGGCCAGCGGGATACAGGAGCCAAAGCAACATGGATTCACAGCGGGAAGGTCATGTCAGAATAATCTAATAGATTTCTTTGACTGGGAGACTCAAGTAGTAGACCAGAGAGTGGCTATGGATGTGGTCTACCTAGACTTTAGCAAGGCATTTGACACAGTCCCACACAAAAGATTAATAAACAAACTAGCCAGCCTGGGAGTGGGTCAAAGCATGGCAGCCTGGGTAAAAAATTGGCTGGACAACAGGACACAGAGGGTAATAGTAAACGGAGTCCACTCCAAAGAAAGGGGGTTACTAGAGGGGTACCGTACGGTTCAAGTATTGGGGCCAGTCCTCTTCAATGTCTTTATAAATGATATTGCAGAGGGACTGAAAGGAAAAGTATGCCTTTTTGCAGATGACATAAAGATCTGCATCAGGGTTGATACACAAAGGGGTGGGGAAAGGATGAGAAGGGACTTGGCAAGGTTGGAGGAATGGTCACAATAATGGCAGCTTAGATTCAATGCAAAGAAGTACAAAGTAATGCAACTGGGAAACAAAAACCCAGGGGAATAGTACACAATGGGGGGAGGGAGAAACTAACGACAACAAAAATGGAAAGGGATCCAGCAAACGAACCGTGCACTCGGAATTAGCGGTGCATTTAGCCACACAACTGAATAACTTCACGAAAGCTAAAGCACACGCTCACCCACAAGAAACCGGACACGGAGCTTTTTCACCATTAAAATCCAGTTTATTTAGCACCCAGATACACTTGACGCGTTTCGGACTGAAAGTCCTTTATCAAAAGCTGCATATCAAAAAACACACACGACTTAAATACTGAAATAAAATGACATCACAATCACATAAAGCATCTCATTGGTGTACCAATTAAATAAAAAACATCACCATTTAAACATACAGTGCTAACATACACAAAATAAAAACTATAACCATTCTAAAATAGAAATTAATATAACAATTGATAAATAATCACTTAAAAATGTTTATCTATATTCCAAATAAGGTCTAAGTTCTAAATGAGCATTAATACCAGGTTTTTGATAGGCTTTTAACCGCAAAATCCATTCGTTCTCTTTCCTTAAAATTTTGTTGCGAAAATTACCACCTCTAAGACCAAAAAACACCTTTTCAATGCCCATAAATTTAAATTCATGGATTTCTTCTTTGTTTCTATTTTCCTTTATATGTACTGAGGTAGCATACGTCAAATCCTGTTTGTTTATTGCACGAACATGTTCAAGTACCCTAACTTTAAATGCTCTTTCGGTTTTACCAACATAAAATGTCCCACAATTGCATGTTGGCAAGTATATCACACCTTGTGTGTTACAAGTAATAAGATGTCTAATGTCAAATTTCTTCTCACATCGATTAACAACACTGAAGTCTCTCCCTTTTTTAATATATTTACAAGCATTACAATTTTTACATTGGTTGCAACCTACAGGTTCTCCAAACCAATTGTTGGTGTGTCCCAATGGTGTAATAAAATGACTATGAACCAATGAATCCTTTAAAGTGGTGGCATGCCTAAAAGTCATGATCGGTGGATTAGATACAATTTCCTGCAAACCTAATTTGCATGATAACACATGCCAATGCTGTTTAATAAAAATGGAAAGGGACCTGGGTGTACTCATATCAGATGACCTAAAGGTAGTCAAGCAATGTGAAAAGGCAGTAAGGAGGGCTCGGGGGATACTGGGATGCATAGGTAGAGGCATCAGCAGTAGAAAACAGGAAGTTGTTATCCCTATGTACAGACAGTTGGTGAGACCCCATCTGGAGTTCTGGAGACCGCATCTCTGCAAGGACATAGACAGAATGGAGGCAGACAAGAGGAGGGCAACTAAAATGGTGCAGGGTCTGCACCAGAAAGTATATAAAGAGAGACTAAAGGCGTCTAATACTGTATGTATACCCTCGAGGAAAGGGTGGGAGGAACATGATAGGAGCTTTCAAGAACCTTGAGGGAATCAACAAAGCCCAAGAGGGTAGCATCTTTCAGAAAAGGAGATGTGCAAGAACATAGAAACATAGAAGCTAACAGCACATAAGGACTGCAAGGCCCATCCACTCTGCTCATTTCTTTTTCTACCTTATGAATGTGCCATCAGCCTTTGCTCTGTCAATGGCCTATCTATTCATACTCATCCATATTGTTCCCTTATGCCTATCCCATGCCTGTTTGAAGCCCTGCACTCTATTCATATCTACCACTTTCTGAGGTAGGCCATTCCAAGCATCCTCCGCCCTTTCTGTGAAAAAGAACTTCCTCACATTACCCCTTAGTTGGCCTCCCTCTAATATCATGCTGTGTCCTCTTGTACTGCTGTTTTTCTTATATTGAAACATGTAAGACTCTTTCACCTTGTTAATGCCCTTAAGGTGTTTGAATGTTTCGATCATATCACCTCTCTCCCTCCTTAGCTCTAGGGTATACATATTGAGCTCGGTTAATCTGTCCTCATATGTTTTCTGATGCAGTCCCTGCACCATTTTGGTTGCCCTTCTCTGGACTGCCTCAATTTGGTTAATGTCCTTGTGAAGGTGTGGCCTCCAGTACTGCACACAGTACTCCAGATGGGGCCTAACCAGTGTCTTATAAAGAGGGATTATTACCTCCCTCTTCCAACTTGTGATACCTCTACTAATTCACCTCAACATCCCCCTAGCCTTACCTACTGCTTTAGTGGACTGCTTGGATGAATTCATGTCATCAGTGATGATGATGCCCAAGTCTTTTTCTTCCCTTTTTACTGCCAGCAACTCCCCTCCCAGCCTATAGGTGGCTTCAGGGTTTCTCTTCCCTATGTGCATGATCTTGCACTTCTTTGCATTAAATCCCAGTTGCCACCCCATCTGGATCATCTACTCTGCTGTAGATTTTGATGTCATCCACAAACAGACAAACCTTATCCTCCAGTCCATCTACAATGTCACTGATGAAGATATTGAAGAGGGCTGGCCCCAGGACTGATCCCTGAGGTACCCCACTTGTGACTTGCATCTCTTCTGATTGTATACCATTTACCACCACTCTCTGTTTTCTGCCCGTCAACCAGTTTTGCCACCCAGTTAACCAACTTCTGACCCACCCCGAGCCTACCCAGCTTATTAATCAATCTTCTATGTGGAACAGTAGCGAAAACTTTGCTGAAATCAATGCAGGTGGCATCAACTGCTTCCCCTTGGTCCACCACTCTGGTTACCCAGTCAAAGAAATCTATGAGATTAATTTGAGAGGACCTTCCTTTTGTAAACCCATGCTGTCTTGGATCCTGTGCTCCTATGGATTCCAGGTGTTGCACTATACTTTCCATAAGGAGTGCCTCCATAATCTTGCCCACTACTGAGGTAAGACTGACTGGTCTGTAGTTTCCTGCTTCCTCCCTGCTACCAGTCTTGTAGAGCAGGATCACATGAGCCCTTCTCCAATCTTCTAGGACCCCTACTGTGCTCAGAGACTCACTAAACAGTTCTGATAATGGCTCTGCTAGTTCCACCCTTAGCTCCTTTAGTACCCTGGTTTGTATGCCATCAGGTATGATTGCCTTGTCCACCCTGAGCTTAGCAAGCTCTTGTAGGACACTTTCTTTTGTAAAGGGACTAGTGCACACCTCCCTCCTCCCTGTGTCCATGGTGCTGAGCTGTGGGCCCTGCCCTACCCTCTCTTCAGTAAATACTGAGCAGAAATATCTATTTAGGATAGATGCTTTTACATGGTCCTACTCCTCACTTGCCCCCTTGTCCCTTTTGATCTTAGCAATACCCCCTCTGGACTTTCTCCTTTCACTAATGTATCTATAGAAAGTCTTGTCACCTTCTTTTACTGTTTGTGCTAGTGTTTTCTTGGTTTGGGCCTTTGCCTGCCTTACTACCTTCCCTGCTTCCCTTAGGGAAGTTTGGTATGCCTCCCTATCTTCATCCTGCTGCATTCCGTTATATTTCCTGAAGGCTAGCCTTTTGGCTCTGTCCTTTTCTGCTACTGTTTTTGAGGACCAAAGTGGTTTCCTTCTTCTTTTAGAGGGGCAACAGCTCAGGGACAATGTGAGAAAGTATTTTTTCATGAAGAAGGTGGTAGATGCATGGAACAGCTGTCCTGAGGAGGTCTTGGGGTCACAAACAGTGGGGGAATTCAAGAATGCATAGGACAGACATAAGGCAATTGTAGTGGTGTGTAGGAGAAAGTAAGCTTTTGTTTAACTAGGATCTGCAGCTTATCCAATAGGTAGGGAAATGGGCAGACTAGGTTGGCCAAGCAGTCCTTATCTGCCATCAAATTCTGTGTTTCTATCCAGTGGTTAAATTGGAATTTCAGAGGTGGTGGAGCTCTGATGTCATAACTGCCACCATCAATATAACATGTCACTAACAAGTAAGCGATACCCGTATGCATGCACAAGATAGGCGATTATCACATTTTCACCATTGCCATTTATTGAGTTTCTAAACTAATACATATGCATTAACTATAATCATACAAGCAAATGAGTTAATATGCATATGGAAAAAGAAGCAGTACACTCATGCCATAACTGGTATGTTCTCATGTATTTTAAACCACTCCACTTCCCCATTTATTTATTTATTTGAAATTACTCGAACAAGTATAACCCCATGACGAAATGCAGCATCTCATTCCAGGTGGTCCAGGGAGGACAGCAGCAGTCAACATGTTAACATTGTCCAGCAGGGATAGTTACATATAGGCTAACATATACCCAGAAAAAATGAACTCTAATGGTAAGTGCATCCAAACAGCAATCAAAATGAAATCAGAGGAAAATCGGGATTTTGTCAAGAAAGATTAGACTTAATAGGGTTCCATGTTGTTTCCACAAGCTTTTTGAAAAACATGTTTCAGAAGCTAAAACACAAACCAGATCTACTCATCATACTGGGTTTGCAGTTCCTATGATGAAAACATCTTTTGGACAAAAATCAATGTTATACTGTCTTCTGTGTGTATACAATGCTTTACCTCTGGAGGTAACTGGTATGTGTATTTCACTACCTGTCTTTAAAAAAAGTGTTAAGAAACATCTCACAGATGTCAATGTCTGAAAATGTTTGACTGTATTTGTATCGTTAAACTTTCTTTGTTCTGATCACCCATGTAAACAAGTCTTTGGCCCATGGCTTTATCTATATTGTAAACAAACAAACAAAAAACAAGCTAACAAAGTGGGGTCATAGCAAATTGAGAGCATGAGCATTTTATGGTAAAATCAACATGTTTTGTTTTCCATTGGAAACCATGATGACCAAACTGTACACAATTTTCTTTCAATATAGAGAGATTGTGGTAAAGCAAAATTAAATGCAGTGTTAAAGTAATCAGTGAGGATAGCAGTATATCCTAGACCTAGAGGTCAGAACAACAAGCTGTGAATGAGCTTGGTAGATCCAGCAGACCTGGGATTGATTCTCACAACTTCCACTTGCATACTGTGCAACTCTGAGCAAGTCACTTAACCACCCAGTGCTCCCAGGTTGCCCTTGAAAACAGGCATTTGTGTTTAGTGGGCCTTATCCAGTTACCAAAAGAATAAAATAAAAAATATTCCATGTGTCATGCTAATGAACCTGTACATAACACTGAATATTGTTCGCTACAACCATTACATTGAAAATTTACACAACAAAAATCTTGAAAATCAACTACGTCACATGTGTTGCTGGAAATAACAGCACATCTAAAAGCTGCTTCCTCACAGCATCACATGAAAATACCAATGATTTAGAATTGGCTATTGTGGCATATCTTAAATATTAAAGCATAGATACATAGACAGTGTCAGAAGATAAGGGCCTATGGCCCACCCAGTCTGCCCATTTGAGCTTGTAAGTTCAGTTTGTTTTCCTAGAAGTCTGTTGCCCCATACCCCTGACCTCCAGAATTCCTTTATGTCTATCCCATGCATTCTTAAACTCGTGATTGTTTCAGCCCCACCACTTCTCTGGCAGGGTGTTCCACTTGTCCACCACCCGTTCTGTGAAGAAATTCTTTCTCATGTTTCCTCTGAATCGTCTCCTCCAACTTCATCCCATGCCCTCTAGTCCTGGAACATCTTTTTCGCTTAAAATAGTGTTTTCCTACACCCTGTTCCTCCCTGTAAGATACTTGTATGTCTCTATCATATCCCCTCTCCCTCTCTCCTCCAGGGAGTACATGTTCAGTTCCTTCAACCTGTCTTCATAGGACTTGTGATGCAATCCATGCACCATCTTTGTTGCCCTCCTCTGAACCTTCTGTACCCTGTCTATGTCCTTACAGGTATGGTCTCCAGAACTGTACACTGTACTCCAGGTGGGGCCTCACTAGTGTCTTGTATAGCGGAATTATGACCTCCCTTTTCCTGCTGGTGATGCCCCTGCCTATACATCCCAGCATCCTATTTGCTTTACCTGCTGCCTTGTCACACTGTTTCCTACCTTGAGGTCATCAGAGATGATAACCTCAAGATCCCTTCCTGCTTGTGTTGTATATCCTCACCCCAACTGATATATTTGTGCCAGGGTTTTGTGCCCCATATGCATTATCTTGCACTTCTTTGCATTGAATTTCAACTGCCAAACCCCTGACCATTCTTCAAGTTTCTGCAGGTCGCTTCATTCTGTCTACACCCTCTGGTGTGTCTACTCTGTTACAGAGCTTTGTGTCATCAGCACAGTGAAATTCTGCCTTCTAGGTCCTATGAATGTCACTGATGAAGATGTTGAATAGGACTGGTCCCAGCACTGATCCCTGTGGTACCCCACTGGTCACTCTTCCCTCTGTGGAGTGACAGCCTATTTACCACCACCCTCTGTGTCCTGCCACCAGCCAGTTACCTACCCACCACACTACTGTCCTGCCCACACCCATATTCCCCAGTTTGTGTAATAGTCTTCTATGTGGCACAGTGTCAAAGGCCTTGCTGAAGTCCAGATAGGCCATGTCCACTGCCCTCCCCTGATCCACCTCCCTAGTCACCCAGTCAAAAAATTCAACAAGGTTGGTCTGACAAGACCTCCACCTGGTGAAACCATGCTGCCTTGGGTCCTGTAGTCCATTGACAACCAGATGTTCCACCAATTTCTCCTTCAGTAGTGCTTCCATGATCTTCCCCACTACCAAGGTGAGGCTGACTGGTCTATAGTTTCCTGATTCCTCTTTGTTCCCAAAAGCAGCAATGGATGTTATGGTGAACATGTTGTCCTACTGTATATTTTTTATTCTCTTTTAAACTGACCCTTATGACACCTTCCTTTCTAGATTTTGAGTCTGCCTTAACCCTTTTTATGTTTGCTTGCCTGCATGTGCAAGAAACATTTCATCACAGCTTAGGAGAGAAGTGGGGTTTTGGAGGTGCAGCACTGTGGGGGCCAGTGGCCACAGTGCCTTTTGAGGCTTGGCCGGCTTTCCCCAATGTGGTGGCACGCTGCTGCTGACAGTAGTTCAGCCAGCATGCAATCACCTTTAAATGAATCCGCCACTGCAATGAGGGAGCAACCCTTCATTGCAGGGTAGTACCTTGCCGTCCCTGACCCAGTTCCTTTGCTGACAGGGGACCCCACTCTCCGTTGGCATACTGTAACCCCCTCCCCAATTTTTTGTGTGCCAAGGGGGTGCCCAATCCCCCTCAGCTTCATGCCCCCCCCAACAGTCTTTCTTTGCTGTTGGGGCGCCCAATCGCTATTGGCTTCAGTCCCACCTTCCCAGTTCAATTTGCCAATGGGGGAGCCCACTCCCTGTCGGCATAATGTCCCTCCAATTTGTCCCTCGGCTTCCCCCTTTGGTATGTACTGACGGGGGTGCCCAATCCCCTACCGACACACCCCTAAAACACTCATGTGACATGCTGTGAGTTCACCCCAGTATGCCAATGTCCCTGTAGAAAAAAAGCCCTGCAATGTTTTTTTTTTTAAACCTGTAAAATAGAAAATGGTCCCTTGTTGAGTTCGGTTGCCCATCCCCCAATCCGCACCCACCCTCTGAGCAACCTTCCTCCCCCACCCTCTCTCACCCCATACTCACCTCCAGAGCCAAGCGCAATGATCTTGGTGGACCGGGAACACGTCTGTACTCTTCAAAGCCAACCGCAAACTGAAGAAATGCTGGTAAGCTGTATAATGGCATAACTAGGGTTTTTTTCAACTTTGGTGCATATCTCAGGCATTTTGGTGAATTTTGGCATCAACGTTTCAACATGGGGCTATTGGGACCCCTCGTCATGAATTCAGCCACTGTCATGGCGTTATTTTGTCCTGAAAGTTGATTTCATGATCACTGAATGGAATCACCTTTTGGGACTGAGTAACGAAACAACAGTGCCAGTGTTCATGTGGTGGGCTCACAAAAAGCCTATATTGCAAATTAGGTGGAAAAAATCCAAAAAATTTCTGTTTTACGAGCGTGCGTTGCACAGTTTCCACGCATGCTTGAATCTTCGTGAATGTGTAATATTTTCACTCTAGGTTTTCAACACTGCCATTTTTCCACACCTCTCTATGAACAGTACAGCTGTCATTTTTCACATCATGACCAAAATGTGCTGTTGCATTCCCGGTGCAGAATAGCGTGGTCACTGTGGGAAATCAGTGTTCGGGACACATTAAGAAAATCATAGTGACACTGTTCATGAGCAGAGGACCTAAAATGCCTATGTTAAAAAATTGGTGACAAAAGTCCATAAAATGACTGTGTTACAAGCATGTGTTGCTCAGTTTCCATATATGCTCAGAAGTGCACAAATTTGTAACATTTTTACTCCAGATTTTCAACATTGGCATTTTGCCACACCTCCTTATGAACAGTACAGCTGTCATTTTTCATATCCTGCCTGAAATATGCATTTGCACATCTGGCGCACAATGGCACAGTCACTGTGGGAAATTAATGTTTCAGACAGATTAAGAAAATCATAGTGACAGTGTTCATGAGCAGAGGTCACAAAATACCTATGTTGCAAATTTGGTGAAATAATTCCATTAAATGACTGCGATACAAGCATGTGTTGTGCAGTTTCCATGTATGCTCGGAACTTTGAGCATTTTTAATATTTCACTACAGATTTTCAACATTGCCATCTCTTCACACCTCCCTATGGATGGTATAGCTGTCATTCTTCACATCCTGCCTGAGCTGTGTTTTCGCACATCTGGCACAAAATGGCACTGTCGCTGTGGGAACTCGAAGTTCGGGACACATTACCAAAATCAAACTGCCACTGTTCATGAGAAGAGGTCCCAAATGCTTTCATGAGGTGGGGGTCACAAAAAGGTCATGTTGAAAATTTGTAGTGCAAATACCATTATACGCCTGGGACATTGGGGTTTCTACCCATAATGTTACACCCTGTACAGACTGACAGGCATCAGAGGTGTAACTTTGGATCACCGGTTGTAATGCTTATGTCATCCCACCCCCACCCTGAAGCCAGTGACAGGCATCGAGGTGTGCCTTGCACTTGTCAGCCCCAGACTTCACCCCATTCTCCTGTACTGCACCCATTTCAGTGTATGTCCTTATGAAATGGGGTGATTGTGAAGCCGAACACCCCAAGACACACCTCAACACTTGTCGGTGTCTACAGGATAGATGAGGTGAAATGCCCTGAGCATTATGGCCAACGACCCACAGGCACACCCTAATGCCTGTCCATCTCTGCAGGGTGGAGGTGGGATTGGAGTGAGTTCAATACTTCACTGCCACTCCTATTCTGCATCTGTCTAACTTCTGCACGTCCAATGCTAATATCAGCAAGCAAACATTCAGCATTGATAAATGCTTGTTTTAAATCTGAAATACTAAAAGGTGCACTGTTTATAATATAGCTCAATTTACAGTAGATTTTCATAGGTATTCTCAGCTGTTTTTCTACACCTATTTTACCATAAAGTCAGGAAGCAGTATGAGATACATACTAGTTAATTTTAGTCACAAGTAAACTTACTGTATGTTAACCGTGGGTGTTCAAAAACAACACAGGGTACTGTTGAAAACCTGGACCATCAAACTGTATTAAAAAAGATCATATTTTTTATCATTTCAAATATAAAAAAAGTTACAGCAACTCAGAATGGAAATGGGGCATGATCATGAAGACAGGATATCGGGGCAATCTAAACAGAACAACACCTAATATACCCTTCTATTTTGAAGTTTCAGGCTCATCACAAAACTACTTTAAGGGAAGAACTCAGAAATAAAAAGCACATCACATTTTGATATTTTTTCTCAGTTTTGTTGCCATTCACACATATTTTCAAACAAAGTAATAAATGCATAAAATGCACAGTAATTATTTGAATCTTTCAATCATCTGGTGCAAATCACATTATGTTTTCTAGGTAAATAACTTTAGAAACATGGAAACATAGACGTTGAAGGCAGATAAGGACCACCTGGCCCACTTAGTCTGCCCATTTTTCTTCCTATTGAATAAACTGCAGATCCTAGTTAACCAACAGCCTACTTCTTCCTACCCCCCCCACCAGAATTGCCTAATGCCTGTCCCATGCATTCTTGAATTCCCCCACTGTTTTTGACCCCATGACCTCCTCAGGAAGGCCATTCCATGCATCTACCACCCTCTCTGTAAAAAAAATACTTCTTTACATTGCCCCTGAGCCATCCCCCCTCTATCTTCAAATTGTGTTTCATTTTTCATGCACATCTCTTTTTCTGAAAGATGCTACACTCTTGGACTTTGTTGAGTCCCTTGAGGTACTTGAAAGTTTGTATCATGTCCCCCTCTCCCTCCTTTCCTCAAGGGTATACATATTAAACTTTGTTAAACAGTGTCATTTTGGTCCTAGAAATTTCATCCTGTTGAAAAATAAAGTTTTTTTTATCTAGCTAGCTAGCTAGCTATCAATCAGAACTAATTAAAAAAACAACTCATGAACATTTTACCTGCTTCCCACAGTTTCAGAGATACTGTAAGCACACTTCACTACAGAATTCCACATTACCAATAAAACAAATGGACTTGCACACAAAATACTGTACATTATTTTAGTACTGCTAGTAAAAATAAAATTAGGAAGAACACAAACTAAAACCACAATGTATTTAGATGTGGTTCATTGTCCAAATTTCATCCATTTATGTACTCAAAAAAGCAAGCAAACAGATAAGGCACCATGACAACAATAAAATATATGAGCATTGCAAAACAGAATTTTGTCATTTGTTCAGGGAAAAAGTAAAGGCACTGCATCCAAAGAGAGACAACAACAATAGCGTTGGCAAGAAATGCGCTATAAAAATATCACCATTTTTGTTTTTGTGAGGGCTCTGCCCACCACACCCCCGATGAGGAGGGCTCTACCCCCTGTACCCCCTGTCCATAGAATTCTCACTCCAAGGGGAGCATATCCTGGGGAAAGGTAAAATTTGTGGGGAAATAGACTACTGTTTCTGCAACTCCATGTGAAAAAAAAGGCCCAATATGTTAAAAATGTTGGAGACTAGGATTAGAACCCTACTCTTCACTGCTGCTGGCTGAGTTGTTCTGTGCCCCAGCCCTTTATGCCACAGGAGCAGGTCAGCCAGGTTCCTGGATTCTGCTGCCCTTGTCCATATAGCGGTACTATAGACAGTGACCAGTGGAGCGCATATGGCTAGCACTGTAAATCACTGCTCTCTGTCCCTGGTAGGGCTATACGTACTTGCACGCCCTTGACTGGTGCTATTAATGTAGTGCACATCTGACTGGGTACCCAATGAGCGCATAGCAATGGAATCTCCATCATACTCCCCAACCCCCAACCCTGTCCTGAGGTTTTTCCCTACCTAAACAGTTGCTCTTCAACAACTACTTAACCACATGTAAATTCTCTGCAATAAATTAAATGTTTTAAATACTGAAAGCATTAATGAAAAAAAACTTAAAAACCACTGTCTACCTTAAAATAGATACTGTAATAACAAACTGTTGCACAATTGTACCTTGTTATTTCTCTCTTTCTGTGACATTACAGTAAGGTGTGTGTGTGTGGTGACTTTATTTCAGCATAGTCTAGGAAAGGCACAGTCTGTCCATTCATCTGTGATTGGTACAAACTATCACTTTGCTACACCATGTCATTCTTTATCTCACACATAATAGAAACATAGAAGTTGATGGCAGATAAGGACCGCAAGGCCCATCCAGTCTGCCCATTTCTTTTTCTACCTTATAAATGTGCAATCGTCCTTTGCTGTCAGTGGGCTATCTATTCATACTCATCTGTATTGCTCCCGTATGCCTATCCCATGTCTGTTTGAAGCCCTGCACTGTATTCATATCCACCACTTCCTGAGGTAGGCCGTTCCATGCATCCACCACCCTTTCTGTAAAAAAGAACTTCCTCACATTACCCCTTAATCGGCCTCCTTCTACTTTCATGCTGTGTCCTCTTGTCCTGCTATTTTCTTATATTGAAACTTGTTAGACTCTTTCACCTTGTTAATGCCCTTAAGGTGTTTGAATGTTTCGATCATATCACCTTTCTCTCTCTCTCCTTTGCTCTAGGGTATACATATTGAGCTCCGTTAATCTGTTCTCATATGTCTTCTGATGCAGACCCTGCACCATTTTAGTTGCCCTTCTCTGGACTGACTCAATTTGGTTAATGTCCTTGTGAAGGTGTGGTCTCCAGTACTGCATGTAGTACTCCAGATGGGGCCTAACCAGTGTCTTGTAAAGAGGGATTATTATCTCCCTCTTATGACTTGTGATACCTCTACTAATACACCCTAACATCCCCCTAGCCTTACCAGCTGCTTTAGAGGTCTGCTTGTATTATTTCAGGTCATCTGTGATGATGATGCCCAAGTCTCTTTCTTCCTTTATGACTGCCAGCAACTCCCCTCCCAGCCTATTGGTGGCTGCAGGGTTTCTCTTCCCTATGTGCATGATCTTGCACTTCTTTGCATTAAATCCCAGTTGCCACTCTTCTGACCATTTTGCTAGTATATCCAGATCTCTTCTCATTCTACCCACCCCATCTGGATCATCTACTCTGTTGCAGATCTTGGTGTCATCTGCAAAGAGACAAACCTTACCCTCTAGTCCATCTGCAATGTCACTGATGAAGATATTGAAGAGGACTGGCCCCAGGACTGATTTCTGGGGTACCCCACTTGTGACTTGCATCTCTTCTGACTGCATACCATTTACCACCACTCTCTGTCTTCTGCCTGTCAACCAGTTTGCCACCCAGTTGACCAATTTCTGACCCACCCTGAGCCAACCCAGCGTGTTTATCAATCTTCTATTTAGAACAGTATCGAAAGCTTTGCTGAAGTCAAGGTAGGTGACATCAACTGCTCCCCCTTGGTCCACCACTCTGCTTACCCAGTCAAAGAAATCTATGAAATTAGTTTAAGAGGACCTTCCTTTTGTAAACCCATGCTGTCTTGGATCCTGTGCCCCTATGGATTCTAGGTGTTGCACTATCCTTTCCTTAAGGAGTGCCTCCATAATCTTGCCCACTACTGAGATAAGACTGACTGGTCTGTAGTTCTCTGCCTCCTCCCTGCTACTACTCTTGTGGAACGGGATCACATGAGCCCTTCTCCAGTGTTTTGGGACCTCTCCCATGCTCAGAGACTCATTAAACAGTTCTGCTAATGGCTCTGCTAGTTCCACCCTTACCTCCTTTAGTACCCTGAGATGTATGCCATTAGGTCCCATTGCCTTGTCCACCCTGAGCTTAGCGTGCTCTTGTAGGACCCTTTCTTTTCTGAAGGGAGTAGTGCTCACCTTCCTCCCCCCTGTGTCCATGGTGCTGAGCTGTGGGCCCTGCCCTACCTTCTCTTCAGTAAATACTAAGCAAAAGTATCTATTTAGGATAGATGCTTTTACAGGGTCCTCCTCCTCACACACACCCTTTTCTCCTTTGGGCTTAGCAATACCCCCATGGACTTTCTCCTTTCACTAATGTATCTATAGAAAGTCTTGTCTCCTTCTTTTACTGCTTGTGCTAGTGTTTCCTCAGTTTGGGACTTTGTCTGCCTTACTGCCTTCCCTGCTTCCCTTAGGGCAGTTTGGTATGCCTCCCTATCTTCATCCCGCTGTGTTCCCTTATAATACAACAGACCTTTTAAATCCCTCTTTGTAACTGTCAAATGCTACATTCCTTTACACTTATTTACAGTATGTGTCTCTAGTATCCTCTGCTAATTGGGAGGATGAAAAAAGCCAGATGTTTGTTTTAACTCTCCCTGCCAGAGTTGCAGAGGCAGGATTGAAACTGCAGGGAAAGAGAAAATGCTTAGTGTTCCTGTACATTCTGCTGATGACTGATTCCAGTCAGAGGTGAAGGAACTCAGCTCCATTGTGTACCAACCCAATTTAACCCCTGCATATGTCTCATCTTCCCCCCCCTCCAGGTCTACAGATGGTCAAAGTAAGAAAATGCTGGTACTGCAAAGTTACACTACCTCCCAGATAGTCAGGATCCTACTGTATTATGTTCTTCTTGAGCAATACAGAGGAGAGCATCACTCAGGAGGAAGCCACCACCACCACTGAATGCAAGCAGGGTTTAATAATGGATGAATATTGAAAAGGAAAGTGGTCATAAACAGAGTATTTCCACTCCCCAAAGCATTCCCTCCCCCCGATTAGGCTTTTCACAAGGAAAAAACATAATTTTTTTACGTATTTTAACTTACTTTATTTTAATGTTGTAAAGTTTGGAAATCTACAACATGGCAGACACAGTGAGGTTCCATTTCATTGTGAAACTGCGGCACCTCACCACTCATCTCAGTACACTTATGTTGAGGTGAGTGGTGTGACACCACACTTTCACAATGAAATGGAAGTGCGTAGCATCCGCCATTTTGTGGAAACCCAAAATTTACATTAAAATAAAGTAAGTTAAAAAACATAAAACTTTTTTTTCTCTCTTTGAAAAGCCTTATCAGTGGGGTAAGGCTTTTGGGGTCTGGGAGCATCTGTTTATGGCTGCTTTTCTTTAACAGCATCCCCAAATCTGGCTTCATCCTCGTCTTCTCAGGTGACATCAGCAGTGAAGTCCAGCATGTCAACATTCAGTCAAAGCCAGCAAAACCTAATGCAAAAACCTATGGAAAAAACTGAGACACTTGAAAATGAAACCGACCCTCCCACCATGTCACAACAGCCTCACCCTCACCCAGAAACTCCAGAGCCCAGCAAACCAGAAGGTACAGAACCAACCAAACAGGATAACCAAGATGACTAAAACTCAGATGAGGAAAATATGGTGGGAAAGCTCACACTAACAGCATCATTTTGTGCATTTTGTGATTTGAGCACATTTCTTGAACAGGTATGGTCCATAAAAGACTTCAAACTATTAGCCTACAAAATGGAAATGAAGATCTATGCCACGTTCAGACCCGAACAACAAAACCAAGATGTTTTCCTCATTCCCCCCCCCAAAAAAAAAGAGGTGATAAATAAGGAATGGGATGCAGGAGATCCCATGAGAATTCCCAAGAAGAGAAAATTTTTTTCTAGATGTACCCAGTCAAGGAGGATAAAGCTAAAAACATGGTACAGTGCATCGAACATAGATCCTCAAATTGTTGCACTAATCTGTGAGACCCTACTGCAACCTAAAGGTACAGCCACCCAATAAGGAATCCTGTTTATAGGAAACTAGAAGAATTCCTCAAAAATATATTGAGTTGGTGGGTATAACCAATGATATCAGAGAGCAACTCCACTGGTTAGAGGACATATCGTATAGGCATAATTACTATGTTTGCACAAATGGACTTACTCCACTATGTACAATAGTCAACAAGATATCTAGCAGATGCCATGGTCTGTTTTCTGAAAATCTACACATGGACATCAACAGAGCCAACAGAACTTGCACACTGTGGCTAAAACTATTGGAGGCCAACAAAGATTCTGAATCACAGTTACAAATGCTACCATTCAATGGAAAACAGCTCTGCTGAGAAGGTGTTGAGATATTCCTAATGCTGAGGAAGGATTGTAAAAATCTTGCCATGGTCAAGTCTGGCACATCACTATACTTGCCATCCTTTTGAACAAGTAAGAAATGGATTCAAGAATGACATGACACAACGGCATCAGGGTCACAGCTAAAAATAAGGCATCAAGTCAAACTACTTTTTGAAGTCATTCATGTCCAGAGGCAGAGAAAGGATGGAAAAGGAAGATTCATCCCTGGAGGTTTCAAAGCAAAGAACAATGATGCAATACTCACCACTGACACAATGCCTACTGCAGAACATATAGGAGAAAGACTCGTGCAATTCTACAGGAAATGGAAAACATAAACCAATGACAGGTGGGTACTCAAAGTAATCTCAAAGAGATATGCAATAGAGTTCAAGGCCAAACCCAGATCCAACAGACTAATAATCTCTCCAGTGTCAAGGAAAAGCCCAAAAGTACTTGACATACATCAGAATCTCAACAACTTACTAGTCAACAAGACCACAGCTCCAGTGCCACAGCAGGAATATGGTCAAAGGAGTGTTCGCCATTATCTTTATGGTACCAAAAAAGACAGGAAACCTTCTCCCCATCCTTCATATATTTCAATCAGTTCATCCAACACAGACAATTCAAAATGGAGACTTTATGATCAGCACTGAGACAGGTGAAGAAAGGAGGCTTCTTCACCTCTATTGACAAAAAGTAAGCTTTCCTTCATATAACAATACAATAAGACCACTTATAAAATGGGCTAAAAAAAATCCATCATCCTGATTGGCTACTACATCATCTGAGCCATGTCCTTATCAGATGATATAGTAGCCAACCAGGACTACCTTCCAATCCTGAGCCCCACAACATCACGGAATCAGTGAGCTGTGTCAGCCAAAAACAGAAACACAGGCTGGCATAGCTCACAGTGCGACATCCTTGTGACTGAGCTCAGGTCTGCCCGCCCCCTCCTCTTTCACAGCACCCAACAGAACCTCTAAATAAAAAAGAATAACAACAGCAAAACATTTTTAAAAATCGTTTTTCCACATTTCACATGGAAACTCTCACCTCTCCTCCATAAAACTGTCCCGAAGACATCAGCATGGTGCGTGCGGGCACGACATGCTTTCAAACAAATGCACAATGTAAAAACACTTACTCCCCACAAAAAGACTCCATTTCTTCCACACGATGCCACTGTAATATATATAAAAAAGTAACCTGCAGCTCAGGACAGAAACGGGAGTGTGATCTTGAAAACTCAACTCTATTTTACTTTCACAAATGTGGACCACTGGAAACGCGGTTTACAGCAGCTCCTGAGAAACACGATCATTCCCAGTCCCTCTAGATTGATCAGTTCATGTGTGGCCCTCCCTATAAGTACTCCATAATCCTTTTTATTACAAATGATAGCTTTCTTCCCCATGGCACACTGAAAAATACCCTGTAATTCCACACTCACGAAGTAGGTAACCACTGTCTATGTCGGCTAGTAAGCAACTGGCTTGTTCCCTATACTGCTGGTGGTTCATGCTGTCTCCTTTAAAAAAAACACAGAAAATGGATGAAAATAATTACTGTCCTTCTGCTACTGCTACTGCCACAGTTTTTCTGATTCTGAGTATGGGTAGGGGGAGTAAACCTCAAGAACACATAGAGACACTGTACTGCCAACTCAACTGTGACTTAATCGAGGGACTATTTATTTACTACTTGAGTTATTGAAACCATTTTTTATATTTTTAAATTTTTTTATGTTCTTTTTCTCATTAAATAACTACTTGAGGGCCCATTTTATAAGCACAATAACACACTCCGAGGTGTGGGTTATCTCCTGATAAGAGCACGCCCAGGTGCATAAGGCACTTGGCACAAGTGCCTCATGCCTTATAATACACCTGGGCATGCTCTTATCAGGAGATAACCCACACCCAATTGTGTTATTGCTTGCTTAAAGTACTTATGATTCCAGAACCTTGGGAGACACTACTGGTATCAAGTGTTGACTTTATGATTAGCCTCTGCACCATTAGTGTTCACCAAGGTGTCAGTGGTGTTGGCAGTGGCACTCAGGGAAAAGAGCAGCCAGATTATCCCTTGTACAACTGGCTAATAAGGGCTCAGTTATATCAAATACTGAAACTACACAACAGCAGAGTCATGAGCAACCTGTCAACACATGACTAAGTAATCAGCAGACAAAAGAACAAACTTTCACCCAGCCAGCAGATTGAGCATCTTGGAGCACTGATAAACCAAGCCTTAGGACTCACTTGGCATTCCAAAGAGAGGATACAAGAAGTCATGTCATAGACTTGCTCCCTCATGAACAAGCACGTGCTGATGTTAGCAGAAGTTGTCCAGATCTTAGGCTCACTGGCCTTGTGCATAGATCTAGTACCATGGGCCAGATTGTACATGAGAACACTCCAAATCACTGCAATTCAACTCAGAGCAGTTGTCAACCATAACCTACACACTGAAGTATCACTAGGCCATATGGCTATCAATTCCATATGGTGGTGGATCAAGGATGAAAATCTCAAGAAAGGGGTTCAGTCTGAGTCCCAGAAAGAGACCATAATAGACACAGATGCTAGCCTGATGGGATAGGGTGTGACCCTGGAGAACCACACTGCCCAGGACAAGTGGTCAGCATTGGAGACCAAAATGCTGATGAACGCACTAGAAATAAGAGCAGTTTACCTGGCACTTAAACAATTCTCTAGGGTCATAAAAGGAAAAAACTGACCTAATCAGATCGGACAACAGAGCCATGGTAGCATGCATTTCCAAACATGGTGGAACCAAAAGCCCAAGCACAAAGCTTCTAATGAAAGCCAGGAATGTAATAAAATGGGCCCAGAAAAACATACCTCTGCAATCCACCTAAGAGGAAAGTTAAGCACACAGGGGGAACTAGCTCAGTAGGCAATCCATCAACCTGGTGGAATGGCAACTACATCCACAAATATTCCTCCAAATACAGTACAACTGAGGTGGTTACTGCTCAAGACAGATCTGATGGCAAGCAGGAAGAACACCCAGCTAGGCACTAGACCTTTTGTCTAGGTTCAAGGCGCTCCACTCCAGCAGAATAGACATAGAGGGCTTGATTTTAAAAAGGCCCCTTAGACAGATGCAAGCTGTGGCAAATGGCAGCTTGAATTGAAGACTGGTACACCAGGGACTCTGCACCAGATTCTGGTACAGGAGGGGTCCTGGCACCAAACTCTCTGAAGTTGCCACAACCGCTTCTGTGCAGCAAATAAATGGTGCACGGGAGAGGATTGATGGAGGCTGTGGCAGCCCCAGGCCAAGGACAAGCTGACCAGAAGTACCAGAAAGGCTGGCCAGAATGGCTGCACAAGAGGAAAGACTGGAAAGGACAGGTCAGCCACAGCCATTTGGCATGTTGCAGTGCCACAGAGAGAGAGAGAGCAGTGCCAATGTGACAGTGCACAGACGGGACAAGCAGCACAGAGTATCCAGACAGAGGACCCCATGGTTGAATACAACAGTGAGTGTACCTGTTCACTATGTCAGCACAATGTACCATAGCTGTATGAACAGTGTGGCAGCTCCGCCCTCTCCAAAGCTGGAGATCCAATGCCTCTGGGTGCTTGGTGCAATGATGAAAGGCAGAACAGCTGCTGAAACCTCACAATATCTGCATGACAGTGGCCAACACATAGCTGTATGCACATCCCATACCTCAGTGTAGCAGTCCCCTGCCATAACCCCTGATGGTACCCCTGTTCCCAGTGTGACATGATATACAACCTCCTGACATACTAACAAGGCTGCAATGGACAGCTACAGTCCCACCCAGATCCATATTGGGGGAACAGAGCCACAGTATGGGTGTACAACAGGCTTCCACATGGTCTGACCTCTCAGACCACAGGTATGTATATAGTATAGGCACCAATATATCTCAGCATTATGGGAGAGCCCATCTGTCTGGTGTACTATGTACTGCACCCCATTTGTTGTAGCACACAATTATGGGTGCACATGCCAGACTGTGCAGTCCACACCAAACCATGCTTGTGGTGTCTCCCTGAGGACAGCCAGGAGCTGCCTGACATGGAGACTGGGCATCAGCTCCATGCTCTGACAGAGGCAGGTGTCTTGTCATGTGGCACCACAGCTGTTTCCTGCATGGCACCTAAACTCATGCCAGTGCCGCTGGTGTCACATGATTGGCTGCCACTATGTACACCCAAGCCCACCACTGCCACACATACTGGTCCCACAACTGAGTCAGCCAGTTGGGGCACGCTATCATGCACTAACAGCTTAATCTGGTTCAAAGTCAGTTGGCATTCATCTGTATCCCCTTCCCTCGGGAAATGCCTGAAAATAGGCAGGATTTGTCTAGTGCACTTACCCGGTCAACAAAAACTAAACAAATAAAATAAATGCCAGTTGCCTGCCATGAAGACAGTCTGATGCACAGTTGTGCACAGCCTATGCACTTTGTGTGGCATAAGGTGGCCCCTGTTACTGGTAATGGCACATATACCACTGATTCCAGGTACACGTGGGCTGTGTGGCACATACCCCTGCAGTGAGCAGTGCTATCAGATGTGCCCACACACCCAATGTTCCCACACAGTACCCAGAAGACTGGCTGTAGGTATCTGCCACAGGCCTGGGACTCCTGGCTTCATCACTGTGTCTACCATGTATGCCACCTGTGCATCCATGGTATTGCTGCCATCCACCCATCACTGCCACTACCCCCTCTGCTTGTTCAGGTGTGGCATCATTGTGCTTGCAGCATGCTACACATGTTCCAGATGGGTGGGGCACCCACAGATCACTGATGTCCACAACTGCCTGCTAAAAATGCTTGCAGCACAAGGGGCCATTAAGCTACATCTATCTGGTCTAACTCCTGGTGAGTCCTGTACCAATGGGGGGACTTAGAAAATTCAAACATAGGGGATGTTGCAGGGATGCTGTGTGCAAGCCCTGTTCTGTCATGGCACAGCCGTGTATCAGCTGCAAGCCACGCGCAAGCCAGGCTGGGGTAGGCAGCCCTCCCATGAAGTACAGTCACCATTTGATAATCGAGAATGGTGCAAGGTATGGCACTATGAGTCCCTTGTATTATATCTCTTTGACAGAAGCACTTGGTATCATTCTCAACCCACTGAAAATCGAGCCTACTGCCCCTATTGTGGAACTTTCATTGGGGTTTTCTGTTTCCCACATTTGTATTGATACAGCACACATTCATCAAGATCCAGCAGGCCCAAGGAACAGTGATCTAGATTGCACCATACTGGCCTTGCAGAGTATGGCTTATCACAGTAGTAGCCATGGCAATGGGCAGGCCATGGCATCAGTTACATATATAGAAAAACAATGACCTCTCACCGATTTGAATAGTGCATAAATATAAATTTATTGCCATGCACAGACAGTGAAATCACTGTAACCCACCAACATTTTGTTGGGTAAAGATATCCCTTCCTCAGAGTAATAGATGTGCCTATATACTGTATACAGTACACACATATCAGTAATAATTTCACATATATAGGCTGGAAATATACACCATACTGTAAAACTACCATATTGTGCTATATATCTTATAGTTATTTATTTTTTTATTGAAATGTTTCACTAGGAAGGCACACTGAGCGACAAGTCACTTGTCTCCCAGTGCGACCTGGGGGTAAGTTAGCCATGCCTTGTGACTGTGTAGTCAAATACAGACCTCTGGTTTAACAAGTTTGCCCTTTTATTTGCTTTAAAAAATTCACCCTTGAGTTGCAAATGATGGAATCTACTTTCCCTTGTTGATTCATTTCTTGTATACCCCAGACATTCCCACAAGTCTCCATCATTAAATGCCCTATACTGTATGTCAGGCACAGATCACCTCTTTATCATCTGTACTGTATGAAATATGGTCCCAGGTCCCCCAATCTTTCAGCATATTGCTTTCCTGCTGTCTGCTTAATATTTTTAGCTGCACACCTTTGTGTCTTTCTGAGGTATTTGATGTTTTTCTTATTAGATGGTGAACAGAACTGTAAACAGTATTCGAGGTGCGGCCTCACCAGGGATACATACAGTGGCAGCAATACTAGACTATCCCTACTCTTGATTATTCTGAGAATACAACCCCATAAGGTAGGAAGAAGTAGGCTGCTGGTTAACTAGGATCTGCAGCTTATCCATTAGGAAGGGAAATGGGCAGACTGGGTGGGCCAAGCGGTCCTTATCTGCCGTCAAATTCTATGTTTCTATGTTTCTATGTTCTGTTCCCTTTACTCATAGTCACCCTACACTGCTCAGCTGGTGATAGGTCACTACTAATCGGAAAACCCAGGTAATGTTCCTTGTCTGTCACTGGTAGACACCTTCCATTTAATGAGTACTGTGCATACCTATTACTTGTCCCCATGTGCATAATTTCGCATTTGTTAATATTTAGTGCAAGTTTGTTCTGTTGCAGTCATGTGCCAAGTCTATCAATTTCATTCTGAAACAGTTGTATGGAATCTAAATCATTCACTATTGCACTTATTTTAACATCAACCCTGCTCGCCCTACAGAACAAGCACATCCCAGTCACCACAAGAAGGGTCAAAGGGATAGCCACCAAATGATTCAAGCGACCCCTATGACAGTTACTCAAATGCTGGGATAAACTTTGGCTAAAATGGAAGTCATCCTCTCTTCAATCTGACTTTGAGGCCTACTGATCCTTGTGGAACACTTGTAAAAAGGAAATTTGCTCTGTCTTGAGCAAATACTACCGCGTTCTGCTCAGTTCCTCTGCCTCCAACCCAATGAGATACTGGCCTCAAATTAATGTAATCCTTAGGAATAATAAATCTCAGACTCCAAATGAAATTCTTATAAATGACATCCACTGTAATAACCCTCGTACCATAGCTAATGCTTTTAACTCCCTCTTTATCAAACTTCCCTCCACCCCCTTTCACCTCCTGGTGATCCCCTGTCTCCCCCCATCACCAACCATAGCTTCTCCTCCTCTTCTAGTGCTTGCCCCTGTCTCATGCCAAGAGGTCCTAAAGCTTTTAAACAGTATTCCTACCTATGGCAGTGTGAGGCCAGACAGAATTGATCCTAAGGTTCTCAAACTGTTTGCATCTATCCTTGCTACACCAGTAACAAGGCTCTTTAATTTGTCCATCTGCTCCTCCTCAGTCCCCTTTGCCTGGAAGACTGCCAGAACTATACCAGTGTTTACGATAGGGGACCCTAAAATACTATCAAACCACCACCCCATTGTGCTACTGCCCACTCTCAGTAAGTTGCTGGAAAAACAAATTCATGATGAGGCCTCAATGCATCTACTTAACTACAACCTTCAGTCACTTATCCAACATGGCTTCCACGCTGCGCATTGTACCACTACCGCACTACCCCATTTTCTAGTGATGTAAAGAGCAACATGGACAAAGGCTTACTCACTGTTGCTGTGTGTATCGACCACCCCAAAGCATTTGCCTTGGTTAATCACCCTCCATTATTGTGTAAACTGCAATCCCTCAGAGCCTCCGGCTCTACCTTAACCTGGATCTGCAGCTACCTAGACAATCACTCTCATGCCATCTCCCTTCTGTAAAGTTCTCTCATTCCCTGCCCCTATCTTCTGAGGTGTCCCACAAGGTTCTATTCTTGACCCCCTGCTCTCCTCCCTCTTTATTCACGATATCCCAAACCCTTCCCATCCCTGCAGTACCATTATGTATGCTGATGAGCTCATACTTTATGTTGCCTCCAAGTCCATTGATGACCTCAATCAGCACCTCTCAACTGCATTTCAGAATCTACAAACCTGGCTCTCCACCAGTCATCAAATCCTAAATTTATCAAAGATTCAGGCCATGCTCTTTGGATTCTCTAAAAAAGTCAACGCTGAGTATTCGAAGCTACGGGCCCTCTGCTGTGATGGTTCACCTGTCTCAAGCACTGTCTCACTCATATACTTTGGTGTCATGCTGAACCCCATACTTGACTTCTCTATTCACATAAATTTCTAACACTGAGCACTGTTATTCCATAAGTTGTGTTTTTGCCTAGAGGTATATATGATTTACCAGCTACCTTAGGTTTATATATACTTGCAAAACATTGATTGAGGACTAAGGCCATTTCATGCCCATCTGTTGTGATTTTATTATCCTGCACAAGGGGGCCAACAGTTAGCTGCCTCTTTTGTGTCCTATTTAGGTAATTATAAAATGATTTCTTATTGTTTTTAGTTTCATTCGCTATCTTGCACTCATATTCTCTTTTGGAGTTTTTAATTTTTTTTACATAGTTTACATATGTCCTTATATTTGATGTTGTTGTCATTTTGTTTTTTTTTTCTTATACCTATTATAAGCATTTTCCTTTGCTTTATTAGCTTTCTGATATCCCTGTTGAACCAAATAGGATTTTTTCCTTTTTTATTACACAATTATATCTGGGATAGAGGTGTTGATATAATGGTTTATTTTAGCCATAAAATTTCCTGTTTTATTTGCAAACTCTGATTTTAGAAACATACAGTAGAAACATAGACTTTGATGGCAGATAAGGACCTCTTGGCCCACCTAGTCTGCCCATTTCCTTACCTATTGGATAAGCTGCAGATCCTAGTTAACCAACAGCCTACTCTTCCTACCCCCCACCAGAATTGCCTCATGTCTGTCCCATGCATTCTTGAATTTCCCCACTGTTTTTGACCCCATGACCTCCTCAGGAAGGCCATTCCATGCGTCCACCACCCTATCTATGAAAAAATACTTCCTCACATTGCCCCTGAGCCGGCCCCTTCTATCTTCAAATTGTGTCCCCTTGTTCTTGCACATCTCTTTTTCTGAAAGATGCTACCCTCTTGGACTTTGTTGATTCCCTTGAGGTACTTGAAAGTTTCCATCATATCCCCCTTCTCCCTCCTTTTCTCAAGGGTATACATTTTAAGCTCCTTTAGTCTCTCTTCATATGACTTCTGTTGCAGACCCTGCACCATTTCAGTTGCCCTCCTCTGGATTGCCTCCATCCTGTCTATGTCCTTGCAAAGATGGTGTCTCCAGAACTGCATGCAGTACTCCAGAAGGGGTCTCACCAACTGTTTGTACAGATAGATAACAACTTCCTGTTTTCTACTGGTGATGCCTCTTCCTATACTTCCCAGTATCCCCCCAGCCCTCCTTACTACTTTCTCACATTGCTTGCTTACCTTTAGGTCATCTGATATGACTACCACCAGGTCCCTTTCCATTTTTGTTGTTGTTAGTATCCCCTTCCCCCCTCATTGTGTACTCTTCCGCTGGGTTTTTGTTTCCCAGGTGCATTACTTTCCCTCCAGTTTCATTCACTGAAGTAACTCCTAATTTTACAAAAGTCAGCTCTGGCATAGGAATTAACTCTTGATGTGCCAGTCATAGGTATCCAGCACATATTTATGTTAAACTGGACTATACTGTGGTCACTGTTGCTAAATGGTTCTCTTCAGTGCAGTTCATTAAGTGTTCAGTTATATTGCTGCAAATTATGTCTAGGGTGCTTCCACTATTCATATTTTCTTTGACCATCTGCTGCATGTTATTAATGACCAGAAATCCAAAGATCTCTTCCCATGTGCAGATCTTGGTTTTAAGGAATCCCAGTTAATGTCAGGTAGATTTGAAATCCCCCATGATAAAGTTGCTTACACCAGGGTCCAGCGCCTCCAGTTTATCAAAGAACATATTGTTTTCATCATTTGTTAGGTTTGGAGCTCTATATCCTATACAGATCTGTTTTTTTACTGTTATTTGGAGATATATTGGCACAGACCTGTTCCACATTCTCCAACTTGGAGTCTGGATTTTATATTAATTTATTGTGTTTGCTACATACAGTGCAACCCCTCCTCCTCTTTTTGTTTTTCTATCAACATGGTATATCTTATACCCTTGAATATTTTTCCCCAGCTTACTTGATTCCACCAGGTTTCCGTAATCCCACATATGTGTATTTCCTTGCATACAAGTATATTTTGCAGCTCTTCACTTTTGTTAATTAAACTTCTTGCATTTAATAGTAGGACATGTAGGCCACATCTCGTAATATTATGCCCTCCCCCTTGCTTTTCAGTTTAAATTGTCTTCCTGTGCCTTCTTATATGGTAATTTCTTTGTTAACATTCTTCCTAGAATGCTTTTGCCTGCATTGTTTAAGTGTAGCCATCACATGAATATAGGCGACCATGGTTCATAGTTCTAGCATGCCCTTTACAATATTCTGCAAAATATACACAGTGCCCTTTTTTTAGTCCAGTAGGCAAGTGTAGTATATAACAAAAACATCAACTGCTAAGTCATTTCATATAACCATTAACAGCTCCCCAAGTGTTGTGCTCAAGCATTTACTTACATACATTTTAATTCAGATACTTTCATTCTCTGGGTAAAATTAAAAGCACAGCCAATGTTCAGCAACTAGTGCTGCTCTCTGAAACAGAACACTGTGCTTTCCTGCATACATTTTTATGACAGCATTTGAATTTTGAAGGCTCATCTAATATGTTTTAAAGTAGCATGACTGTTTCATGTCATATCTCAAAGCGCGTCAATTGTGTGATGTACCAGGGATTAAGAAGTTCCCACCGGGAAGGATGTCATGACGGTCAGGAGGGCTCAAAAATACAGGATTTGAGCATTGATACTTACAAGAATGCAGAAACAGTTAGTATTCTGTCTATCAAAGTTCAAGCATTGATGCTACAACTTCTGTCATGATTGAAAACTATTAGCTCAAGAGGAAGGATGAATTCTATATAACAAAATCAGATGCAAAAATTTAAGAATTGTGGGACTGCCTTCTCAAGATGTGAATTTGTTTTTGTCCACCCCTGACAGGATCAAACACTTCTTTACAGAAATTTTCAAACTTCCCACTTAGAATGCAACATCCACTTTTTCCTTTCAAAAGAGAGCCCACACCAAAACTTCTGTAAACACTGTGATTACTGCTAAACAAAAGGAAAATCCAAACCTGCAAGAAACAAATTCCACTATAGTAATCTGATTTGCATTGTAATCAGATAAAGGCCATGTACAGTGATTAAAGAAAGTAAATGGCAAACTGTTATATAAAACCCCTCATTTTTATGACTGTGGGTGGAGCCTACAGGAGTATTGCATGTACAAAAGGAGTGATGTCATGTTTTCTGTCCATGGAACTGACTGAAGGTATATATAGTCTCCTCCTCCTTACCCTCCTCCAAGCAATGTTTTCTGCCCTCAAATATATATGATTTCATGTTAGTTAATGGTTGCAGGGTACTATTTTCATTCTTAAATGTCTGGTACAAGAACTGGAACCTGAGAAGTGAGAGGCAGCATTAGGTTGTTTTTTTTTAAGTAAGATCCACCTTCACCTCCACCCCAAACTTTTTTCTGATTGATGTGGGAGGAGCATGAGGTAGCTCTAGCATGCTGTAATCAGATACACTAGTTTGGGACCTTATCAACCAACAGACATGCCTGCGCAGTGGAGAACAGAACAGAAGTTATTTAATGCCTTCAAATTGACTTAAAAATCCTTTGGAACAAATGATTATCAGAGACACCTGGGGCCTCAGAAGGAGACCAAGACACACATCTAGCTCTGTAAGAAAATTTTTTTTTTTTTTTTTTTTTGCTGGGGCTGTGGGTTTCAACCCCAGATCTAACTGCCCAGATCATCAATGCTATAAAATGCTATAATTAATAGACTCTAGCTGTTTTCTTACAGAAACCCCACTCAGTTAGATTTCAAGTATTTGCTAAATTGTAAGTGTAGGTATTAGCATTCTGTTAGTAGTTAGTGCTGATTATGTTCTGTGACAATATTATTTTTTTTTACAAATGAAGTGTATGGTAGGAAGCTGAACACAGACTTTGATTATAAAGTGTGTTTTTTATTTTAAGTTTGAGATGTATTAGAAAACATTGAATGAGAAAACAATTGGTGATTTTAAAAGCTATTCTGATCAGAGTTGACATAAAAAAAATCTTAACTATTTTTTATTTTATCATGGACACTAGAAATAGGATGTCAGCATTCACTCCATTAAACCTGTTTTTCAGTTTTTTTTATAGCATCTTGCCAAGGTAATCTTCCCAGAATGCAATATGTCATGGGAGGGAGAGGTTGAAATTGTTTTAAAGGAGTAGTCCACCCAGAATGTGCAAAAAACATATGTTATATAGTGTTTTGATATGTATGTTAAGTACTACTATGTCCTTCCCTCTGTCTGCTATTTGGAGTTTTTCCTCAATTGCCTGCTAGCTGTATAGTAGTTTTACAACCCACGGGGATCTCCATAACAAATAGTTGTATTGGCTTTCTTTCTTCTATGATGCTCCTTGTCTCATGTGACAGTGTTGTAGCCATGCCCTTAGATTTAGCATGTGTACTGCTTTAAAATTAGTTTAGCAACAGCAGAGCCTTGTAACTGTTCTTATCCAAGGAACACAGATGTCAACAGTTAGTTTAGCAGATACCTGAAAGCTATCTAACTGGGGTTTCTGTAAGAAAACAGCTGTTAAATAGCTCTAATTCTTTATTTGTGTTTTTGATGTTAAAACACTCCTGCTAGCTAGACTTGATGCACAGAGAAAACAAAATTAGTGAATTAGAGCTATTTAGTTGCTGTTGTCTTACAGAAACCCCAGTTAGCTTGCTCTCAGATATCTGCTAAACTAACTGTTGCCATTTGTGCTCCCTGGACAAGAACAGTTACAAGGCTCTGCTGTTGCTAAACTAATGTTAAAGCAGTACACATGCTAAATCTAAGGGCATGGCTACATCACTGTCACATGAGGCAGGGGGCATCGTAGCAGAAAGAAGCCCAATAAAACTATTTGTCATGGAGATCCCCAGGGGTCGTAAAAGTACCATACAGCTAGTAAGCTAATTTAGGAAAAACTCTTAATAGCAGACAGAGGGAAGGACACACTAGGATTTAACATACATATCAAAACACTCTATATAGCATATGTTTTTTGCACAATCTGGGTGGACTACTCCTTTAATCATGAAGCATTGGCATTAGTAATGCATTTAGAAATACAATTTTTTATTGTCTTTACATTTAAACATGCAGTTTCATGTCAGGACACATTTTTGGGGAGGTTAAATTATTTTAAAACATGAGCACAGTACTTGGTAAATACAAACTTTGATGATAAAGTGAATTTTTTCTTTCAAGTTTGAGAAGTATGTATTATATATAAGTGTAACTGTGCTGTAAATGGTTAAGTAGGCAGTGGTTTAAGGCTCTGAGCTACAAACCTGAAGACCTGGGGTTGACTCCCACAGCCCCCACTTACATACTGTGTGACTCTGAGCAAATCAGTTAACTTCCTTGTTCTCCCAGGTCACACCTATAAACAAGCTTTCAGCTTAGTGTGTCTCTCTTGGTAAAAAAAAAAAGTGCCCAAAATTATTTTTTTAATACAGTTGAGCTTATATGTGGTAAGAAGGTAGGGTATGATGTTTTAAATGTGGCAGTAGGATTTAGCATGTGCAGTGCTTTAAAATCATTTCACAGTATTTTATACTTTATTAAAAAGATACTCCACATTTGTGTGGGGGCTGTGGGATTCAAACCTAGATCTCCAGATTTGCAGAGAAGAGCCTTAAACAACTGTGCTATACTGCCTCCCTAGTTATGGCAGTCATCTGTTTTATTGAATCCTGCCTGTGACTACAGGAGTTTACAACTGAATGATAATAACCACATTTGCTTCACTTGCAAATAGGTAGGTGTTTGTGTCTAATTTCTGTTTGATTTACTGTAGGTTACACATAGAATCTGAAAAATTGATAACATGCTGTATTGTGATTCAATGAATTGATAAATGGGGATTTTGGTTTCTTTTACAAATTCATTTTTCCTGTCCATAGATATACTAAAACAAAAATTTCTCAACAAATGTTTTTAAATAAAGAGTTTAACTCACAGCAGCAGAAGAAGCATGTTGGCATTAAAAGCTTAGTGGCATGGAGGTAGAGGCACCAGTATTTAAGCATGGCTTTGATAGAGGATTAATTGTGACTGGTGGATGACGGAGAGAGGGAGTGAGTCTTGATATTTGTAGCATAGTGGTTTTCTGAAACTTCAACCTTCAATAGGCTAGACTCTGCAGCCATCTGTACAATATATCACTAAGCCATATACAGTGTGGTATAGGTAAAACCCAGATCACCAGACCAGGACCAGTGCTGTAAAATCTGCACTGGACACAACTTGTGCAAATATTGCTGATCCAGTGGATCAAATAAATATGTGCAAATAAATAAATACTCAGCTTCACCTCATGCTTCAACTCACCCCAGGAGTGACGTTATTACATGATAACACACACCCTGTCATGCCTTATTGCTTAAATATGCCCTTTCTCAATGTACTATAGTTTCATTCAGTTAGTGTATGCTACAGCCTTCATGTGAACACTCTGGGCTTCTCTTTGACTCCCTATGTATATTTGCTTTAGCTATTGAATATTGTTTGAACTGCTTTGGTCTTCTTGATGTGGTGCCTGTGTGCCTAAACTATGTAATCTGTTTATTTACTGCTACCCTTGTATCTCCAGTGAGTGATTGTTATAACAGTCTGCTCTCCATGCCATTGTTTTTGGACTTGTTAACTGTGCTGTCTTTGTATTAGTTTCAACGAGGTGCCTTTGTAAATGAGCCTCTCACTCAAAGGTTTGTAAATCTGATATTCTTTAAATAAATAAACAAATGTTTATGTTTAAGCCCATTAAACACCCTTGTCTAGTTAATGCATTCACAGTTGTAGTGGCTCTGCCAGAGCTTGTTATGTTTGCTTGCACACATGAGCAAGAAGCATTTTGTCACAGCTTAGGAGAGAAGAGGGGTTTTGGAGGTGGGATACTGTGGGGACCAATGCCCCCAGTGCCTTTTGAGGCTTGACCCGCTATTCTCAATGCAGTGTCATGCTGTTGCTGACACTAGTTCAGCCAGCATGCCACCACCTTGAAAGGAATCTGATGCTGCAATGAGGGAGTGACCTGTCATTGCATGGTGGGCCCCTTGCCTGGTGTAAAATTTTGTATAACATGGTGGGCAGTGACTCTCACCAGCCACCTCAGAGTCCCAATGAAAGTTGACTTGGGGGTTCCCAACCCCCCTGTCAGCATGTCCCCATCTGCAGTTTATTTGCTGATGGGGTAGCCCAATCCTCATCAGCTCATACACTCCCACTTCCCCCCACCACATTGTATGGCTGATGGGGGTGCCCAATCCCCATCGGCTCCAGTACCCACCTCCCCAACAAACACCTGGCCAGGTGGCATGCTGGGAGTCCACTCTAGCATGCCAAAAGTGTCCTACAATGTCTTTAATTTTACATCCTGTAAAAAAAAGAAAGCGGTCCCTCATTGAGTCCCATGCCCTTCCCCAACCAGTAACCACCCTCTGCATACTCTACCTCCCCACCCCCACCTCAAACTTACCTTAGAAGCCCGGTGCAATGATCTTCGGTGGATCAGGAACACGTCTGCACTCTTCAAAGCCGACTGCGAACTGAAGAAATGCCAGTAAGCTGTATAATAGCATAAATGTTTTTTTTTTCAACTTTGGTGCATATCTCAGCCATTTTTTCAAATTTTGGCACTACATTTTCAACATGGGGTTCTTGGGACCCCACCTCATGAATTCAGTCACTGACATCTCGTTACTCGGTCCCGAAAAGTGATTTTGTGGTCACTGCCGGAATCACCTTTCTGGATGGATTAACAAAATGACAGTGTCTCTGTTCATGAGGTGGGCTCTCAAAAAGCCTATGTTGTAAATTTGGTGAAAAAATAAAAAAAAATAACTTCGTTATGAGTGTGCATTGTGCAGTTTCTATGCATGCTTGTAACTTTGCAAATTTGTAATATTTTCACTCCAGGTTTTCAACATTGGCATTTTTCCATGCCTCCTTATGAACAGTACAGCTGTCATTTTTCACAGTCTGGCTGAAATGTGTTTTCACACTCTCGGTGCAGAATAGTGCGATCACTTGTGGGAAATCAGTGTTTGCGACAGATTAAGAAAATCACAGTGACACCATTCATGAGCAGAGGTCCTAAAATGCCTATGTTGAAAATTTAGCAACAAAAGTCCATAAATTGACTGTGTTACAAGTATGTGTTGCGCAGCTTCCACACACTCTCGTAACTTCGCAAATTTGTAATATTTTCACTCCAGATTTTCAACATTGGCATTTTGCCACACCTCCTTATGAACAGTATAGCTGTCATTTTTCATATCCTGCATGAAATGTGCATTTGCACATCTGGCACACAATGGCACTGTTGCTGTGAGAAATTAATATTTTGGACAGATTAAGAAAATCATAGTGACAGTGTTCATGAGCAGAGGTCACAAAATGCCTATGTTGAAAATTTGGTGAAATAATTCCACTAAATGACTGAGGTACAATCATGTGTTGCCCCGTTTCCACATACATGCTGAACTTCGAGCATTTTTAATATTTTCACTACAGATTTTCAACATTGCCATCTCTTCACACTTCCCTATGAATGGTACAGCTGTCATTCTTCACGTCCTGCCTGATCTGTGTTTTTGCACATCTGGTGCAGTGTATGTGCCGCCACAATGGTGGTCTTTCAGGAGAGACAGAGAAGTTGTGTAGCAGGCCGGTTAAAACATGTGGATGAGAACAACATACAGCAAGCATAGAAACACAGAAACATAACATTTGTCAGCAGAAAAGGATGAGGAAGGCCATACAGTTTGCCTTGTTTTACCTGCCTATTTTAACACCTTCAACCATATTTGTCCCTCCCGCCTCCCATTCCTCTACTTAACATGCCTTTGTGCCTATCTCAGACATACTTGACACTCTCCACTGTTTTTGCCCTCACCACCTCTTTTAACGGGCAGTTCCAGGCATCCACCACTCTTTCTGTGAAGAAGTATTTCCTCACATCCCTCTTAAACTCCACCCCCCCAGGTTCAATGCCTGCCCCTATGTTCTGGAGCTTTTCCTCCTCTGATAGAGACTGCCCATCTGTACCTTGTTCACCCCTGTAAGTTACTAATAGGTCTCAATTATGTACCTTCTTGCTCTCCTCTCCTCCCCTTTCTCCTCTCCTCTCCTCTCCTCGCCTCTCCTGAGGGGGCTGGAAGAATGGGTAGCACTGATGGGGGATGGCTGCTGAAGGAGAAGAAAGTACACTAAATAAACAAATGTTAACAGACACCTTTTATGTAGCAATGTCTTGGAACATTTAACAAAAACAGTACTCTGAAAAATCCATCACATGTAATTAACAACTTTTACATCATTCTGAATGATATTACAGTTCAAGCAAAGATTTAAAATGCTGTAGACAGTAGCAAATTAAGGCGGCAGTATTTTAACCACTCCCTTGCCATTTTGCAATCTCCCTACACAAAAATTTCTTTTGCTTGTGAGTGGTCACCTGTTAATGATGCTTCTGCAGTTCATTGTTATGCTTGCTTGCGCACATGCACAAGAAACATGTCGTGGCAGATTGCTGGAGAAGCAGGTTATGGAAGTGCAGCAGTGTTATGGCCAATGCCGCCACTGCTTTTTGGGGCTTGTCTGTGTATCACCAATTACTGAGCATGCTGGCTATAACAGTAGGTTGCAAGCATGCCACCAACTTGAAAGAATTTTGCCACTGCAATCAGTGAGCACCTAGTCATTTCAGCATCAGTATCTCCCTCTTTCTGAATAGTTTGCATGCAGATGAGAAGCTGACGCTGTGATGCCAGGGCAGTCACTGTTTCTTGCAGCAAATAATATCTTTTGTAGCATAATGTTTTATGGCATGGCATGGCGCACCATCAGGAGGAGCAACAGAAGGCTGAACCAGCTTATAACATGGGGCAATAAATAGACAGACACAATTGGTGGAATTTGACCCCGTGACTGTTTGTTAATAACGGTTAACGAACAGCAAAGTCGAGTCGGCATAATCTGTCTGGTGGCATGGAACTTGTTTACTGTTTAGGAGTAGATGTATGTTATTGCCACCATTAAAATGGTAGTAAGTGAGAGGTGTAAATTGTAGCCAACCTGTATTCAGAACTGTAGTTGTAACCTGATTCAAGCTATGTGTGACAAAGTCACTAGTTTCTGATAGACAAGTAATGGAATTTGTTTGTTCAGTGTGATCTCACTCAGGTTTAACCCACCCACCTACTGCATGGAACTCAGTTCACCCGCAGACACTGTCACTCCACTGGCATGCATTTAAATATGTCTTGGACATAGTTGCAGTGGATAGTTTCAAAATACATTCTTCATGTCTTGGTACAGCCCCATGCTGCCATGGTTGTTAATTACCAGTTTGCTACTATCAGCACAATTTATGAGCCCCCTCCATCATGCCCTGTGGGAATGGTGCCTGTAGTTCATGAGAGCAAACGACTAAATGTGCCTGTGATGCAGCAGTCTCCATGATGGTCCCAGACTCAGAGTGCTGGGATGCTGGTATTAGGTGGCCCCAAAAGGTTGGTCACCACCTTGCCCGGTGCTCATTGCTTAGGAACCTGAACAGCACAGTCCCAGAGCCACACTGTCAGAGGAGCAGGGCAAATACATAGGTCTCTCAACCATTTCCTCATCAGTTTCTTAACACAGCATGGCACTCCCAGAATTTCTGTCATTCCGCAGCTGCAGACTCAATGAACAGCAGAAATTGTGCGGAATGCTCAGCGTGCTAAAGTTTAGGTTTGTGCTCCATTGTATTTGTTGCTGCTTTAGTGATTGTGTTAAAGTATATGCCTCTGTTCCACTTTTGTTGGTGTTCTGTTTTATGATGTGCACTTAGGAAATACATCCCGCACAACTAGCTGAATTACTAGTCTCAAACAGCGATGCCTCTACATTATATGACAGGTGCTTCTGTTTATATATATGACAGCGCCATCTCCTTGCCCTTCCACTGTTCTAATTCTGACAGTGAGTATTGTGCTATATGTTTTGTTTCCCTACTTCTTGTTTCTCAGATCTTGTGGTGGCCGGATACATAATAAAGTTCCAATGTTGCCCTCAAATTGTTATATATTTTGACTTATTTACAAACAGTAGCATTACCTCACTTAGCCCCATGTTATATAAGCAATAACCCACTCCAGGGTGTGGGTTATTGCTTACATAACATGGGGAGAGAGTGAAAGCAGTCACCAAAGTGACACCTCTGTGCCTGTAGAAAGAGGAGTGTAAGGAAGGGCCATGCAGCAATCTGTCTTCCCAACAGAGGCAATGAGCAGTGGGAGGTGCAACAGACAAGTGCTTTTTCCCTGTGTCACTGTGTCATGCCTCATCCAGTGGTCACCGCCGTGAATGGAAAGTGTAGCCAGCCCACCCCCCACATGTTTCAACAGAGGTACCAAGCAACAGGAGGTATAATGGCAATGAGGCTGCAGCAGGCAAGTGCTCTTTCCACATCTCGGTGTGTCTGTGTGCAATCAGCGTGTGTCTGCAGCCTGTCAATCAGATCCGTACTCTACATGAACCCTCCCACCCCCAGAGCAACAGAGACCACCACAGTGAGGGACATTCACATGGTATGCCCATCAGGCTGCTCCTTGTTGGTGATGCATAGCGCCACAGCAGCAGGGTTGAACACAGGCAGGCATGGTCGGAGTGGAACAAGACAGTGACCGAGGTATACCACAGGGCTTTGGAGAATCAGTTCACTATGTGTCTGTGCCAAAAATTGTATCAGGAAATGCAGCACTAACATACTAAAATGCCAGCAGAATAGACCCAAAGGTCTATTGAGTCTGCTTCAGAATCAGCACCCTGAAGGGACACTGCAACCTCTCTCATGATTTCTCACCCCATCCCCTTTCCCCCAGCCAGGGTTCCCCTCCCCCTGACTGGCAGTCCTCCTCTTCACCTCCCTCCTGTACCTGTCCCAGCCCCTCTTGAACCCCTCCACTGTAGACACCATCACCAGTTCACCAGGCAGTGCATTCCATGGCTTTACCACCCTCCCAGTGAAGTAACATCTCCTCCTTTCTCCCCTAAGTCTCCCTCCCTTCAACCTGCAGCCATGCCCGCTAGTGGCCCCCCACCTTCCTCTGAAAAATCCTGTGTAAACTAACCTTGTTCACCCCTTTTAAATACTTGAAAACCTCGATCATGTCCCCCTGTCTCCCCTCTCCTCTCCTCCAGCGAGAATAGGTCCAGCTCCTCAAGACTCTAATCATAAGTCCTGTCCCCAGACCCCAGATCATCCTGGCTGCCCTCCTCTAGACCCTCTCCAGTAGTTGAATGTCTTTCCTGAGCTCTGGGCACCAAATGTGCATGCAGTATTTGAGGTGCGCCTAACAAGGCAATTGAATAGCAGTAAAATCACCTAGCTACTTTGAGGTGATCCCCCTGGCAATACACCCAGCATTTTATTTGCCGTGGCAGCAGCCCTCCTACACTGTTCTGAATTATTCATTTTGGCATCCACCAGAACCCTCAAGTCTTTCTTCCCATTTGAGACCTGCAATATGTCCCCCCCCCCTGGCTGTATACCTAACCAGGGTTTCCATGTCCCAAGTGAAGCACCCTGCATTTAGTGGTGTTAAACCTCAGCTCCCAGGTACATGACCATCCCCCTAGAGCATCCAGGTCCTCCTGTAGGTCCACCCTACACCTTCACCCCATCCACCACCGCCTCCAGCTTGAAGTCATCTGCAAAGACACTCATTGTGCTCCTGATACCCACCCTGATGTCACAGATGTAGGCATTAAACAGGAGCGGACCCAAAATTGAGCCTTATGGGACCCCACTGAAGACCTACCTGGGGGATGAGACTACTTCCCCCTACCACCACCCGCTGGGTATGCCCTGATAGCCAGCTACCCACCCACTTTGTAATTTGATGCCAGACAGAGCCTCAGGTTGGGGAAATTGTCTTCACTAGTCAGAGAGACCTGCATCATAGCCAGTAGTTCTGGGTGGAATATTCCAGCATTGATCAATTACTATAAACTACTGGTGTGATTCCATTTCAGACAGAAACCCATCTTCTTGAAGTTGTGTAACAGGGTGTGCTTTGAAACATCTGAGAGCTGCATGGGATACACTATATTGGACTAGAAATCTGCAACAAATCTCTCTCTTGCTTACATCTGAGGGAAGGTTTCCTTACTTTACAGTCTTACATTGGTATTGCTTTGTGTTTAATTATTTTAGTTTTTAATCAGGAAGGGGGTTTTCAAAACTGCTTATCTTGTGAGCAACTTCAGAAGGGTTGAAATAACTGCATATCGGATTTTCTGTTGTGGGTAACTGGACTGTCTACTAGTATTCTGTGACAGTTTGCATCAAACTATTTTTAAATAATTTACTGGTGGTGACTGTGTACTTCTAATAGCAAAGGCTGCAGTTTGTAATTTGATGCCAGACAGAGCCTCAGGTGGTGGAAATTCTCTTCACTAGTCAGGGAGACCTGCATCATAGCCAATTGTTCTGGGTGGAATATTCCAGCATTGATCAATTACTATAAACCACTGGTGTGATTCAGTTTCAGACAGAAACCCATCTTCTTGAAGTTGTGTAACAGGGTGTGCTTTGAAACAATTGAGAGCTGCATGGGATATACTTTATAGGACTAGAAATCTTCAACAAATCTCTCTCTTGCTTACATCTGAGGGAAGTTTTCCTTACTTTACAGTCTTACATTGGTATTGCTTTGTGTTTAATTATTTTAGTTTTTAAATCAGAAAAGGGGTTTTCAAAACTGCTTATCATGTGAGCAACTTCAGAAGGGTTGAACTAACTGCATATTTGATTTTCCTTTGTGGGTAACTGGACTGTCTACTAGTCTGTGACAGTTTGCATCAAATTACTTTTAAATAGTTTACAAATCAGTTACTGGATGTTAGCTGAATTACTATAAAGGGCAGTACTCACCAGGATGGTGGAGCAGTGGTGTATTTGATTATTTGTAACAGTCACCAGTGGTTGTGGACTACCCACCCACCCTTCCCCACGCTGGCATTCCTTTATAGCTAAAGTTCTGACATCACTTCCTCAACGGGTCTTGGGGCAGAACTGTCATATTCTTAATAACCCAGCACAGTGCATAAAGGGTAAGTACACACCACAAAAAGAAAAAACAAAAAAACAAAAAAAATTATATAGATTACATATTGTATATTATAAGGGAGAGGGACATGTGGGAAGTGGTGCAATGCACTGGCTGTGGGGCAGCAGTTTTCTGGGAGACATTCTGGAAACTGCATTCCTGTCCTATTTGCAGGCAACTGTCAGCTCTGAGGGAGGAGGTTGCCCACCTCCAGGCTAAACTGGCAAGGACTAAGGAGACCTCCCCCTCCCAAAGAGCACCATTGCCACAACCACTGCCTCAGAGGCTGCTAAGTATGAAGAGCAGTTGGACCACAGTGGATTCTGGGAGGGTGCAGGTGGTGAAACAGAGACGAAGCCCCCTAGTTGTACCTCTACACAAACCATACACCAGTCTGGCACAGCAAGGTTCCTCTAAGATGGCACCCTCAATGGAGACCAAGAAGAATGCTGAGGACATCCACAAGGGAGACCCACAAAAGGGAGGCAAGGGACATCACAGGGGAAGGAAACAGCTTCTGATAGGGGACTCAATTGTTAGAGGGGTAGACCTGGGGAAGAGAGAGGAGAAGAGAGGGAAGTAAGGTGCCTGCCTGGTGCCATGGCTTGGAGGGACAAGAAGCAAATCCTCAGGATTGCAGAAGCAGCATCACAGGAGAGGGAACTAGATATCATTGTCCACCTTGCGACAAATGACCTAGCTAAGCATGGGATCAGTGCAGTGCAGGATGAAATTGTGGAGTTGGGGAGGGGCCTCAGACAGGTAGCAAGCACAGTTACCTTCTCAGAGGTGCTGCCAGTCCATGGCAGGGGTGAGGCTAGGGTACTGCACACCATGTAGTTAAATGAATGGTTGCAAAAATGCTGCAGAGCACAGGGTTTTGGCTTCATTGGGGACTGGTGGTACACCTGGAGAGATGAAGGTCTATACTGGCATGATGGTCTGCATCTGTCCATGAAGGGAACCAAGCTCCTAAGTGACAGGTTTAAATGCTTCCTTGGCAAGCTTTTAAACTAGTCATGGGGGGAGGTGCTGATAAGAGGCAGGAAATGTCAAGCCTTCCCCCACAAAGCATATCAGGTAGTAAGGTAGACACTGCGGTACAGTGCTCAACATAGGGCAGGACTGGGGTAAATGGAAAAATAGAGAAGGGCAATAAGAGCAGGCATGGGGGAAAAGGGATAAAACCAACATTAAATGGAGGGCAATAAGTACCAATGCCCGTAGTCTGGGAAACAAGCTTCTTGAGCTAGTAGCCTTGATGGAAGATGAACAATTGGATATTGTGGCAGTCACGGAAACATGGTACACAGAGAACCATGACTGGGATGTCAACATACTGGGGTATACAGTCTATAGAAGGGACAAGGAGAGGAAAAGAGGAGGTGAAGTAGCTCTATACATAAGGGAAGGGATCAAAGCTACAGAACTAAAAAGTAAAGGGGGAGGACAAGAGGCACTCTGGGTCACCTTGGAGACAGGGAATGGCATCACAAGCCACACAGGGGTTGTATAAGACCTCATCTCAAGGAGGAAATGGACAAAAATGATAGAGGACATTCTCAAAATGGCTGAAAAAGGGAGATACTGTTGATGGGGACCTGAATATGCCAGATGTTACTGGATGACATGTACTGCAGCCACATGCAGAGCAGGGTCCTTCACGATGCCCTGCAGAGGCAGGACCTAGACAGCTAGTGTTGGAACCCACTCAGAGGAGGAGCTATACTAGACCTGGTACTCTCAAATGGAGAGAGGATCACAAACTTGAAGTCAGTAGACATCTGGGAACAAGCGACCACTGCACAGTGTGCTTCCACTAACACAACCATGGAGACGAGCCATACAAAACAAGGATATTGGATTTTTAGAAGGGCTGACTTTTGGCAAAATGGGTGAATACCTGAGGAATACACTAGCAAATGGCCAAAAGGAGGGGTGGAAGAACAATGGAGAAAAATCAGAACTGCCATCATAGAGGCAACAAGCCTTTGTGTGAAACAAATAAAGAAAACAAAGCGGAGTAAAAAACCACTATGGTTCTCAAAAAAGGTGACAGGGAAGGTTAAGGAGAAAAGGCTGCACTCAAAAAGTATAAGGCATCACAGAAGGAGCACAACAGAGAACTGTATCAATTAAAGCAGAAAGAAGTGGGGAAGGCAGTCAGAATAGCAAAAGCCCAAACCGAGGAAAAAATAGCCAATTCAGTTAAGAAGGGGGATAAAACTTTTTATAGGTAGATTAGGGAGCATAGAAAGGTTAAGGGAGGAATAGTAAAGATTGATAAGGAAGAGGGGAGGTGGGCAGATGGAGACAGTGAAAAGGCAGAGATGCTGAATGAATACTTTTGCTCAGTATTCACAAAAGAGGATGAGGAGGAGTTACCTAAACCAGACAATAGAAGCACTCTTGGTAGGGGGGTTGACACCAGTCCATTTACAGAAGAAAGAGTCCTGAAAGAACTCCTAAAACTCAAGGTGGACAAAGCAATGGGGCCTGATGGGATTCACCCCAGAATCCTAAAAAACTAAGGGAGGACCTAGTGACACCATTGACCACACTTTTTAACAAATTATGGGAGGATGGGGTGGTACTTGAAGACTGGAGGAGGGCAGATGTGATTCCTCTTCACAAAAGTGGGAGCAAGACAGAAGCAGGAAACTACAGACCAGTAAGTTTGGCCTCAGTGGTTGGGAAAATAATGGAATCACTTCTGAAAGAAAGAATTGTTGACTACCTAGAGGTCAGCGGGGCACAGGACCCAAAGCAGCATGGATTTACAGCAGAAAGGTCATGTCAGACAAATCTAATTGATTTCTTTGACTGGGTGACCAAAGTAATAGACCAGGGAGGGGCTGTGGATATGGCCTACCTAGACTTTAGCAAGGCATTTGACACAGTCCTGCACAAAAGATTAATACTCAAGTTAGCCAGCCTGAGAGTGGGTCCCAGGGTGGTAGCCTGGTTAGCAAACTGGCTGCACAACAGGACACAGAAGGTAATAGTGAATGGAACACATTCCAAAGAAAGGGGGGTTACTAGTGGAGTACCTCAAGGCTCAGTACTGGGTCCAGTCCTCTTTAACATCTTTATAGGTGACATTGCAGCGGGTCTGGAGGGAAAGTTATGCCTCTTTGCAGATGACACAAAGATCTGTAACAGAGTTGATACACAAGAGGGGGTAGAAAAGATGAGAAGGGACTTACCAAGGTTGGAGGAATGGTCAGACATATGGCAACTTAGATTCAGTGCAAAGAAGTGCAAAGTAATGCACCTGGGAAACAAAACCCAGGAGAAGAGTACACAATAGCAGGGGAGGTACTAACAACAACAGAAGTGGAAAGGGACCTGGGGGTAGTCATATCAGATGACCTAAAGGTTGGTAAGCAATGTGAGAAGTCAGTAAGGAGAGCCAGGGGGATACTGGGATGCATAAGAAGAGGCATCACAAGTAGAAAAAGGGAAGTGGTTTTCCCTCTGTACAGACAGTTGGTGAGACCCCATCTGGAGTACTGTGTGCAGTTTTGGAGACCACATCTACGCAAGAACATAGACAGGATAGAAGCAGTCCAGAGGACAGCAAGTAAAATGGTGCAGGGTCTGCATCAGAACCCATATGAAGAGAGACTGAGAGAGCTTAATATGTATACCCTTGATGAAAGGAGGGATGGGGGCATGATAGAAATGTTCAAGTACCTCAAGGTAATCAACAAAGCCCAGGAGGGTAGCATCTTTCAGAAAAAGAGATGTGTAAGAACAAGGGGGCACAATTTAAAGATAGAGGGGGGTCAGCTCAGGGGTAATGTGAGGAAATTTCTTTTCACGGAGAGAGTGGTGGATGCATAGAACCGCCTTCCTGGGGAGGTTGTTGGGTCTAAAACAGTGGGGGAATTCAAACATGCATGGGAGAGACATAAGGCAATTGTAGTGGGGGGTGGCAGGAAGTAGGATTTTGGGTGGCCAAGTGGTCCTTATCTGCCATCAAAGTCAATGTTTCTAAGTTTCTATATTACTTGACCATCCTTTCCCCAACCCCCATCCTCTGCAGCTTATCCAGCAGGCCTGTGTATGGGAGAGAGTCAAACGCCTTGCTGAAGTCTCGAAAGATGATGTTGACAGGCCTACCTTGGTCAAGTGTGGCCGTCACCCATACGTAGTACTCCACAGGGTTAGTTTGACATGATCTCCCCTGGACAAAGCCATGCTGATGATCATCCAGAGAACCCTCTTCCTCCAGGAACACCCCAAGCCTCTCTTTTGCTAGGAACTCCATCAGCTTACCCACCACTGATGTTAGGCTGACTGGCCTGCAATTGCCCCGCTCCTTCCTCGAACCCCCTTATGGATGGGCAGAATACGTGCTTCCCTCCAATCCATTGTCACCCTCCCTGTCTGCAAAGAGGCATTAAAAAGGGCCACCAGTGGCTCGGCCAGGTCATCAGCCAATTCCCACAGCACCCTCTGGTGGATTCCATCAGGACCTGGGGATTTGTCCTTTCTTAGTATCCAGAGGGCCTCCCACACCCTAACAATGGGTATCTCCACATCTATGCTACCAAACCCCTCCTCCAATCCTGCACCCCCCCCATGTGAGTCAGTTTCCTCCTCCTCTGTGACTAGAGATACCCCCACTTGTGAGGGCCCTGTCCCAATCATCCTCAGTGCCCCTGCATCCTGTGACTCACTCGCCACCCTTTTTCTGAAAACAAATGCAAAGTATTCATTAAGCACCTCTGCCTGATCACCCACCTCCTCCACCCACCCCTTCCCTGTAGCCAACCTACCAATCTGCCCTCTTACTCTCCTCCTCTCCCCAATGTACCAAAAGAAATCTTTCCCCCCTTCCTGATCCCTGTGCAAATTTCTTTTCCATCATTGCCTTGGCTCCCCTCACCACCCTAGTAACCTGTCTGGATGTGTGAATACACTCTCTTGAACCTATGGTAGGCTGCCCTCTTTTCCCTCACTGACTCATCTACCTCCGTGGTCCACCAGCATGGCCTCCTAGGCCTATCTCCCTTGTGTCTCACCCTTACACAGGCCCTGGTTGCCTGCTGTAGTCCTCTCCTGATGATTTTCCACCTACTGTCTGCATCCATTGCCTGCTGAATCCCAGCCAAGTGGTCCCTGAGTATGTGACCCATGTGCACAAAGTCCACTCCACTAAAGTCAACCAGCTGAGTTTTTGTATGATCCCTCCCCCTTCCCAGGTGTAGAGCAAACCAGACCATGTCATGGTCACTTCCAGCCAATGGGTCTCCCACCTTGAGCTCCTGAACTAGGTCACCATCAGCCAGAACAACATCCAGGATGTGGCCACTCTGTGTTGGGTCAACAAACTGTTGCACAAGGAATGCATCCTGAAAGGCATCCAACAGCTTCTGCTCCCTAGCCACTGGGGACGTCACGGTCCCCCAGTCAGTCGCTGACATGTTTAGTTCCCCTAACATCACCACCCCTTCCCTTTCAGGAATGCAATGTTCCTTAAGGTTACTTAGCAGACAATCCTCCAGCTCATCAGCCAACCTTGAGGGTTGGTAGACCACCCCCATCTTGACCGCCGTTCCCCCACCGGGTCCTCATGGTGGCCCACAAGGCCTCCACACTGTCATCCGATTTCTCTACTTAGCATAATTGTATGCCATCCTGACAAACAATGCCACTCCCCCCCCCCACCACTTGTCCTTTTTAAGCCCAGTATACCCAATGAGGTTAAGGTCCTAGTCATGCTCAGGTGTGGCCCATGTTTTGGTGGTGGCCACCACACCCACTTGCCCCTCCACGAGCATAGCCTGTAGCTCCTGCATCTTGATGCCCAAGCTCCTGGCATTTATCAAGACCACCCTCCAAACCCCACCCTTGTCCCCATTCTCCACCCCAGAGACTACATTCCTGTGTGCTCATGATGACCCAGGTCCACATCTCGTTGCCCCATTGTGGGGACCACAAGGGTCTGCCTTGCATCCCCTCCGTCCCTCCTTTACAAGTTTAAACCCCATCTGTCCTGTATGAAATTTGTCAGTTTTTGTTTCAGAACCTCCTTCCCTCTCTGGTTTAGGTGAAGCCTATCCCTTGCATACAGTCCCTTGTATTCCCAGGTTCCCCCTAATCCCCCACTACCCCATATCCCCAAGCTTCGCCCTATGTCCTCAGCCACTTGTTCACCTTCAAAATTTTGTGTTTGTGTAGTTGTCTGTATCGCAGATGTTGACTGTGGAGGAGGCCTGTGGTCACAGTGCACAGTAGGCTAGTTTTTGCCATTGCCAACAGCTACAGACAATAAGACATGTACACAGCAGTAGGCATACAGAGACAAAGGTAGGAAAAGACAAACACAGGGAAAGGACAGCAGTTGGCAGGCAGCATGTGTAGCAGCACTTCTGGTATTGGATGTATTGTTGGGGTTTGGGGGGGCAGCACAGTAAGGGGTGCAGCAAGTGAAGGTCAGCATATTCTGCACAACTAATGTCACAGATGCTGTCAATATTGTATGTGTGACATTTGTATGTGCACAACAGTAGTGAGAAATGCAATCTATGTTGGGGACTATTTTGCAGGGTGGCAGGATACAGTTCCTTTTCTGCTCTTGTGACAGTCACAAAAGGTATTTATGTGCCTCTTTTTGTACTTTTCAGACAAAACCTATGTTATAAGTGCAAAACCCTCTCCAGGGTGTGCTGTTATAGGGGATTAATGCACACCGGGTTCTGTGAGGACACTCGGCCTGCAGCCTCATGCCTCACAACTCACCCGGATGTGTATTAATCCCAAATAACAGCACACCCTGTCATAGGTTATTGCTTACTAGCTACACAGCAACTGACTACTTAGAGCAGAGTGGCACAGGAAGATACCATTCAAATGCGCCATAGGGACAGAGCTGCACAGCGACTCCATTAAAGCATTGGGGGAGGAGAGACAAAACACCATAGCAGCAAGTCACTGCTCGAGAGTACAGAGGTAGGAGGGAAGGAAAGCGGTAGCACTAGCAACTTCATGATGCTGCCACCTTGCCCCACCTGTACAGACTGACAGGCATTGGGGTGTGTCGCTTAGGGTCGTCAGACATAATGCTCATGCCATTATACCCTCACCTCTACTGTGCAGCCACTGACAGGCATCAAGGTGTGCCTTGGGGTCTTCAGCCCTAACATTCGCCCCATTCTCCTATACGGCACCTGTCTCAGCTTATTTCCTTATGGAATGGGGTGAGTGTAAGGGCTGTAGACCCAAAGGCACACCATGACTCTTGTCAGTGTCTGCAGGGTGGGGTGAGGTGAAGTGGCATAAGCGTTTTGGTCAATGACTCAATGGCACACCCCAGCGCCTCTCAGTCTTTTCAGGGTGGGTTGGGGGTTGGCATTAGTTCAATACTTCACTGCCATTCCTATTATGCATCTCTCTAACTTCTGCAGTACCAATGCCAATACCAGCAAGCAAACATTCAACACTGACAAATGCTTGTTATATATACCCAATGGCCCAGCAAAGGATGTGCAAATTCATGACATACTGGCAAGACATATTGGAACTGGGTGCCCAATTTCAACTTTTCACTCCTGTAAAAGTTAAAATAATTGTGAAATCAAAAGAATACATATTTTTCACACTTGACCAAGTTACTGAATTCTTCAGTGCTCAATTCACACCTCACTTGGCCACTAATTTCATAAACCATGTTGGACAAAGAACTGTCCTAGATTATGGATGATCCTGAGAACACGTACAGGTGCAGCAAAAGATATAGTCAGATATTTCAAGACAGTTCAAGATATTTCTAAAGTGATCCTCTCTGGCGGCCCAACTGGGTACTACAGGCAGATGAGGAATTTCTCTAGAGATATCACAGAATTTTCGGGAAATATCTGACCATGTATTTGCTGGAACTGTAGATGATTTGAACTGATTTATGTTACTATTACTGTTCCTATGCATTGTGTCTGGGAAACAGAGCGGGTCTGGAGGAACATAAGTTAAAAATAACTAAATTAAATTAAATGAATAATATAGTTTAAGTATTCAGTCAAAGAATAATGGAAAGGTTAAGGAGTAAACAACATTTACAGATTCATTTTATATGTAAGTGTACACTGTAATAATCAAGCTGTACCTTAACTTCTGAAATAATTCTTCAGATAATACTTCAGATTAGTGCAACAGAAGGCTTAGGCCCATGTGGTTGCCCCCCACTACATTGTAGGAATAACTTTGATGTTATTACCTAAGTGCAAGTCTAGTTTGTGTTTGAATTCATCCAAACTACGTCTGTTTAGCAGATAAGACTTTATTATACAATGGCAAGAAATAATTCTACACTGTGATTGGTCCGTTTGGAACTGCACCCGGGATGTTATCCCAGCATAACATCCCAGCTCCAGTTCCAGCAAAGTTATGACCGCATGAAGTCTTAAAATAAAAATCACTCCACAGCTACACCTCTGATCTTATTCGCCGTTTCTTGCTGCCAAGTGAAGAGAAAGCTGTGTTTCCACGGCTACGACACAGTAAATCCTATCTAACACGGAATACCTAAAACCCAGCCGAAAACCAAGAAACCTTTATTCAAAATCCCCAGTTATTTATTAATTTTTTAAACACACCTATGGCAGCGCACTACGGCAGATTTTTCAACAAGCGAAAGCTGGACCTTAAACAATTACCGCGCGCCTTATTTCGTAACGCTCTCTCGCTGTTGTAACCGCTTCTGCATTTTTGTTTTGAAACTTGAGCACCTAAAATCAAACCAGCATAAATAATTCACTGTATACCATCTCTTTACCTCCTTTCCTGTAGCTCTACGGCAGATCACAGCAGCGGCATCGGGCAGATGACATCAGCGGGAATGGGGCGGTAAATCCAAACAATGGTTGCTGTTGCTGTATAAAAATATTATCCCATTATTAAAATCTCACCACACAAGTTTTAAACGTAATACAATACTGCCAGAAAAGTCTCAACTACAACATGGGGGGGCATACAAAATGAAAACCACATACCAAAAAAGCAAGCAGATACAGAACCCAAGAAAATCCAGCTACTGGCCACCCAGCTCCACCTACAGGATAAACAGGGGAAAGGAACTTATTTTCACATAAGTACACTTCCACACACAAAAATCAAGTAAAAAGACTATTTAAAAAACTAGTTATTTTTATTTTTTCCTTCTGTTTAATGATTAGCCATTGTATAATAGGAATAATGCCCTCCAGGGTGGGTGTTATGCTGGGATAACATCCCGCCTCAGGTGTTGGACGCCCTCGGCCGTTGGCCTCGGGCCCAACCACCTGAGGTGGGATGTTATCCCAGCATAACACCCACCCTGTCGGGCATTATTCCTTTATTAACATTAAGGACCTGATTACTGGTCTTTCACTACAGTCTTCTCATTGAGTTATTTTTTTTGTTTTTCCTCCCATAAAAATTGCCCTCCTGCACACAATTTGGTTGGTCTAAATAGAATCCCAGCATGTGTATACTGTACATACTGTCTGTGTTCACAAATATTATTCTGCTTCAAAAATGTAATAACATATAATTAAATAAAAACTGCAGGACAATTGAAATTACATGTGCAGATACTTGGAATAGTTGGCTTCTATATTTACTCAGAATGTAATATACAATATTATAATTTATGTTTATGACAACAATTGAAATCAGCTTTTTTCCAACTATATTCCAATACAAATTTTCCATAACAGAATGCAAACTGAAACAGGAGTAGTAAATGACACTGTATCAAATAAACTGCAATTAATGAGCTACTGACATCCCTTGAAAACCATTTATCTGTGTGATCCCATACATGCATATGATCAAATCAGCTCAGCTACCCATTTGCAGAAGCATAGCATGTTAATGAAATAATCACTTGGTAACTACTGCTGATCCCTCATATCAACCTAAAAACATATTCCTTGCAACACAATAATACATGAGTATGATGTCACACCAAGGTATTATGGTAATTACTGTCTCAGATTAATTGACAGCTTTGTTGAACCTCCAAACTGCTGAAGCATGAAAACAATCTCATGTGTTTTCAAGTTTGTCAGGCTTTATCAATGCATACCCACACATTATCAAACTACAGTTTTTAATGTACCAACTTCTTGGGCCAGTGAAACATCTTCTCAGACTCTGCAAATTAATTTAAACTCTTACATTGCCAGCATTGTAAAGTGACTGAGATAGCACACATTTCTCCTGATTCATTTTTGTCTCATAGCTCCCTATGACAATGAACGTGTAAACCAAACTCCATGGCTCATTGCAGTCATCAGCTGTGGGGAAATTTCAAACGACGGACATAACAGAAAATGAACTTGATTTCAATATCTATTCCAGTTAAAAAAAAGTTGGTTTGATTTTATCTTTTGTAGCATGGTTCATTTTTTTTTTAAATGTACAGCGGTGCTAACCAGGATGCAATGAAGTGTCTTGTAGTATTACCGCAAAATGCTGCTATATGCTGCAGGGAACAGTACAAATTAATGGTAATAACGCTCTTTTGTCATGTAATATTTTGGGACATGTTATTTATTATAATTGTGTGCCTATGTTTTTGCACACCCTTGGTGTATAATGACTGCATAAGTCTCTTGAGTTTTGCTCTTGAGATGTATGTCTTATACACCTCAGGTGTGTATTTTACATACATGAAGCAGTTACACATGCATTACTGTATATGTAATAAAATTACTACTTTGAGGAAAAGTGATGGCTTTTTTATGTGCTGAACACTCATTGAACAATCTGTACTACAGCATTTTATCTGTCCTTATAAGGGAAATGTACTATGATTTTCATTAATAATTGCAACATTGATAATACAATTTTTTTTTCTACAAATAAGCAATTTATTTCTAGTAGTGTGCATTTGACTAGCAAGAAAGGTTATCACTGTATTTTCTTCATGTCTTACAAAGCATTAGAAATAGAAGTATTTAGAATAAGTTCAGCTTATGCTTCATATATCTTCATTCTCCACTCTTCATTTATTTATTTACTTATACTTTTGGTAGCCAGGAGAAGCACTGGTGAAAGGGGGGTAGTGCAAATGTAAGGACTGCTTCCACTATAAATAAGGCAATATAATTAATAAAATCATAAGGTGCATGAAATTACAATGAAGAGAGAGGTAGATACTGATGTAATGCTTGGATATTTACCCCGACAAATTTGGATCAGCAGAAACTACAAAGAGTAGCTAAGAAAAAGCAGGAAGGAAAGTAAGAGCCATTCAAAGAGGTAAAGTTTTCTGAAAGCAGAATCTTTGTCATCTGTTCTCCCTCTGGTCCTGTTGTTTGTCTACATGTGACATCATACTATATGATATCACAGTACCTTTCTGCACAATAATCATGGCATCACAAACTAATAATTACACTCAAAGTATAGATAAGGAGCAGCAGTGCGAGTGGTGGGCAAAACTGTGAAAATCTGTTTGTGGACTTTTATTGTAGTTGTGTATTTCATGATTTTTTTTGGTGCAATTTTGCAAATTTAGTACCAAATATTTAAAAGTGCTGTTTCTTCACATTGCAAGGAGTTTCAGTAAAAATATATGAATTCACTATTAAATTGCTCAAGATGAATGCTGCTAAAGAAGTCACACAATCATGCAATATTGAAGACATTTTGTCAGCACCATGTGGCTTCTTGACCAAGAGAGAGCATGATTTTACCAATTCAGGTTTTCAGAAATGCTTACTTTGAAAAATGTGCTACAATGATATAGGAAAAACTAGTCTAATGATACCAAATAGCACTTTCCTTGAGTAGGAGAGGTTCCCATGGCTTTGCATTTGAGTGAGAGCTGTCACAGCAGTTAGACCTATACACTAGCAATTTAGAGCCCTCCTTAACAAAAAAGGAAAATCTATTTTGTTCATAGGTTTCATAGGTTGTGTAAAAGTCAATAACTTGCACCAATTAAGACTCGCCATTGTAATGGATGGAAACGGTACTCATAAACTTATCCAATCTTTTCTTAAAAGTAACCATAGTGTTTCTTGATACTGCGTCATCTGGTAATCCATTCCAGCTGCTGACCACCCTCTGATTAAATCAAACCCCCTTTTGTTAGTTTTGTAATTGTCTCCACTTAATTGCTAGATATGTGCTCTACTTCTCCTGTTGTTAACTCAACTCCAGCTCCAATCACTCCCGTAGATCACAACATTTATAGGCAGAATAGATAAGGCATAAGTCACCTCTCAAGTGACAATACTCCATTGAGAACAGAGCCAGTTCTAGTAGTCTTGCCTCATAATTGAATCCCCTATTCCTAAATACACATCTTGTTGCCATTCTTGGAACCCCCTACAGCTGCCAAATGTCTCTTTTTTTGGCAATGACTCCAAAACTGGCACAATACACTGTCAAGGGCCTAACCAGAGAACCATAAAGCGGCATTAGGACAGCTCTGTCTTGACTATGGATATTCCTCAAGATACAATTTAGCATTTTATTTACCTTTTCTTGCAACTTCTGTGCTATGACAGTGTAATGTTAAATCATCAGTGATTAGTATTCCCAAGTCTTTTTCAACATTGGTACTCTGTAGCTCAGCATCATTTAGAAAATATTTATATTTTGCATTGTTATTGCCAAAGTACATGACACTTACTGGTGTTGAAACTCTTTTTATTTTCTTTGGCCCATCTTCCTACTTTGTTTAAATATCCTTGAAGATTGTATCATGCTTGTGCAATATCTAAAATAGCACCTATTTTGTAGTCTACTGCAAATGAATCATTTCTCAAACTCAGATGTTGCAATTGGGTGTTCCCAGTTTATGTTTGGTAGATTGAAATTTCCCATGATTAATGTATTTTTATTTAGTTCTATCTTTTCAGTAACATCAAGGAATTTCTTGTCCTCGGCATTTAAGCCAGGTGGTCTTTAACAGACACCAATAGTCATTTATTTTATTCCCTTTTTGAGCAATATTGGACCAAATCTGTTCTACCTTAGTTGTCATTTCTAATTTTAGATTCATTTCTTGTGCAGGCAGTACGTCCTTAATAAATAAGGCTACTCCTCTACCTCTGTTAGTTGTTTGGTTTACACAGAAAAGGTTGTATCCAGGTATATTGAGTCCCCAGTCCCCATCATGCCACGTTTCAGTTATTGTGCATATTTGTACATTTTCTTGTTGTACTATCAATTTTAGTTTTTCACCTTTATTAATTAAGCTCCTGGTGTTGACCAATAATGCCTTTATTTCAGTTGTTCTGTCCATATTTTACTATTATTAGGTATGTTTATCATATGTAAGTTATCTTTTGTTGCTAGTACATTGTTTTATATAGATGTGGGAGATTTAAAAATATTTTCCCCCTTCCCATATTCATTAGTTTAAATCAAGATTGTTTATTTCATCACAAAATATATTACCTAGCAGCTTTGATCCCTTCCTGCTTAAATGCAATTCATCATATCCAAACAAATTGTATCTGCCATCAAAAGTTTCCCATGTTTTTAAACATCTTGTCCTGGATATTCAGACTGCGCCAGGCTGTGGCGCAAGCCTGGGTGCAGCACAACTTGGCTGTGCAGGGTGTTGACCGGGCGATATTCAACGGAGCTGTGCCATGGCACAGCATAATTGAATATCACACCCTGGCCACCCTCAGTGTGCATGGTGTAGTGGCACTGCACCAGCACAAGTGGCCAGAGAGGAGCAGGGGGATGTGCTAGTGCAAGTCCCGTTGCGCTATGCGCAACAACCACGATATTCAAAAGTGCACATGCAAATGGGGCCATAATGTATGCAAGGTGCAAATGGGGCCATTTGCATGTCATTATGGCCCAATTTGCATGCAAGTGCACTGATCCCCAGTGACTTGCGCCTGGCACCCTGCCAGGCAGCAGCAGTCGGGGATCAGCGCCCCCTGCACAGCGCGGCATTGCGCCCCTCTGCCTGATCACGGGCATATGTAGATTTAATAAATCGTCTAATATCCCTGGTGATCCGGTAGACCGCTTCACACCTGATCATGGGTATAAGATGTAATATAAACTCGCCATATATTTCTGGTGGTCCAGTGGACCGCTTGCAGCCCGATCGTGGGCATAAGATGAAATTTAAACTCGTCCTATATTCCTGGTGGGCCAGTGGATCGCTCGCAGCCTGATCACGGGCATATGTAATAATAAGGAGAGCTCCATGGTAACCCCCCTCCCCACCCGCCCACTGAGTTCCACCACCCCGCCCCCCAGGTCAGCGGCGGGTGGCAGCACCACCACCTGCCGCCCGCCACCCGCCAACTGACAGTGTATGGTAGGGCTGCATGCCCATTTGTCCACAGCATGAGCCAATGGGCGTGCAGCCCGTACCATACTACACAGTCCAGATATGTGAATGGAGATCTCTATGGACTGGTGGACCACTTTTTCAAAAGCACATTTTGTGGTTAAAAAGACAGCCGGATGCTGATCCGATTCATTTGATAACGCTGTACTGGATGCTAACTTTGGCTTTGCAGAAGAAATACAATGGGACAAAGCAGATGAAAGTGACAGGCTTTTTTTAAATAAGGAATACATTTTTGATATGTAATTTGTATTAATTTTAATGTTTATCTATTCCTTTGCCTTTGTAGTAATGTAATGAAATTTAGGTTTTAGAATTGTTATTTCTGTTGGTAAATCCAGACGACTGATTGCCCAGGCATTCACTATCCCTAGATAGTCTGGATAATCGTGGTTTGATTGTACTAAGATCAATGACACTATTGACTTGGAGGCTGCCCATATGACATTCATAGCTGCTCTAAGATATTCCAGCTCCAAGCTGCCCTTGGCAAAGCCTGTCTCAGAGTTGGCTTATAAGACAGGGATAACTTGTAACCACATTGCCAATACTTTGGCCAGGATTTTAACATCCGCTTTCAATAGAGAGATAGGTCTGTAGCTGGACACCACCTGCAGGTCCTTACCAGGTTTAGGTAAGATGATGATCAGGGCATCTGACATGGAGTTTGGTAGTCCCCTCTAAGGTGCTGGCCTACCTGAGGTATAAATGAGTGGCAGAACTCAGCAGGGACCCTGTCTGGTCCTGGAGTTTTCCCTTTGGATAGTAACTAGACCCTGTGCTTTATTTCTGGGATTGATATTGGAGCTTACTGCTCCACATCCATCACAGACAATTTCAGCAATTTGAGAAACTCTTCAGCTCCTTCCTGTGTGAGGGAGTGAGACCTTACTGTATCCTCCAAAGGTTGAGAACCCTGCCTTCCAAAGTGGGTAGGGAACTCCCTGGCTGTGGGCCTACATCAGGCAGCAGGTATCAGACAGAATGTGCACTGGTTGGACCCACACTCTAGATTGGCCCTGGTGTGGCTACCTCTCAAATTAAGCCTGGAAGGTGGGTCGCCTTGGACCTTAGATAAGCACCATGCCAGAAGGGATGGCACAGCTGCCATTCCCTGATATGATCCTATGCTAAAGCATCATGGTTGACCCTCATGAAGCACTTTGGCAAGGACATGGCAGAGTTAGGCAAGTGGGAACCACTATGGCAAAACCTCATGCTGACAATACAGGACCATACCATATCCTGTGAGATCTGGGAAACAAAGGATATTTGGCAGATTTTGCATCTACTGGATGTGCCCTCCAGACACCTGGATTCATTCATTGATTGAAATTCAATGGGTGGTGCCATGGAGTGACTTCTGGCACTACATTTAGCTCTGTCACTAGTTTGGGGGCTACAATTCCTCTGGCCCACTGAAATCATACAACACTGAGCAAGCTGATTGAGTCATGTCTTGCATCATAGACTGAATCTATGCAGCCTGTCTGGAGGCCCACTGTCCCATCCTTCATTCTCAGAGGATAGCTTGAGACTTGAAGCTGCAGGCCAACATCTCATAGGGGAGTTAGTCAGGGATGCTTAAAATAATTCACTCCAACTTCAGAGACCCGCACTATCAGCTCATTCAGAAAAAAAATTCTTCATTGGTGGTATTGCACCCCAGTTGTTCTTAATGAAATTGGACTTCTTAATACAAATGAATTCTGGCACTACCACAAGGGAGTTGGCTGCCTTACACACATTTTGTAGACCTGCCCCGCACTAAGAAATTTTTGGAGACAAGTTCACAGCTTCTGCTCCAAGGTAGTAGAATATCTTGTCCTTGAAGATCCACTCTTCTGGGTTCTGGGAGGCCTCTCCCTATCCACAACCCCCCTCCCTGAGGAATGGATTGTTGGCTTATGCAAGCAGCACTGGAGTCCAAAAGACATATGTTACTGAAATAACAGTCAGTGTCAGCTCCAACTATATCAGATTGGCTTTCAGCTATGTCTCAGCTAGTGGAATATGAGAGGCTGACTAATCTTGCAAATGGCAATATGGTCAGTTGCCAAAATACCTGGGGTCCCTTTCTTAACATCAGCCTGTGATAATTTGACAGAATAGTCTTTTAGAGATTGGAGGAGATCATACAGAAAGGGTGCACTCTAAATGGATGGATATCCCATATTGTTAGTTCTAGAATTTTGTTAATGTAGTATTGTTCTTATGTATATAACATTTTGGGCCCAATTCTCAAAAGAGGTGTAAGGGTGTTGGATACACCATGCACCAAAGGATCATGCACCAGGTGCAATGCACCCAATTATGCAGCAAATGCACCTTGCTCCAAACGCAGTGTGCATGATACAGGAATGTATGGTGCATCATATAAACAGTGAAGGCAGATCGCATGGTGCATGCAGTGTCAACATGCAGGAATGGAATCATGGCCAATCCACAGAGGATGCAGCAAGGAGAAAGGAAGCAGACAACCCCAGGAACATGGAGGAGAAAAACTGGGCACTCCAGGAAGAAGAACTTTACTGGCCAGGAGACAGACATCCTCCTGGATGCAATTGAGGCCCAGGTAGATGGGCATATGGGTGAATGTAGCACAAGTGCATGATGTGCATTGGTGCAGGGATGTGACATGAATGTGACATCCAACAGGTGGACCTGCTACTGTCCCAGGAAGGGGACCTGAAGGTATGGACACAGTGGCAGGATGTATGGGATGAGATAGCCAGACTGGTGAATGCAGCAGCCCTTTGCAGGTGCAGTGTGATGGAGCTACAGAAGTGGCATTGTGATATCAAGTGGCATGCAAAGGAGAAGATAGCCCACAACAGGCGATGCACAATGGCAATGGGTAGAGGACCCACCCAACCATGGCCCCTCAGCAGACATGAGGAACATGTATTGTCACAGATCAGCACACACAGCATACGGGGTGACACAGACCTGGACCTGTACCAGCAACAACATGCACAAGGTAAGCACAGAACATGCATGAGGTGGGTGACACCACTGTGCAAACAGCAACCATGGCACTACCAGTGGAGGGTGACACCCTGCATGGCCATCAGGGACCCACAATGCAAGGCCCCTCAATGGATAGTGACACTGGGGAGGTGGCAGGGATGATTGGATATAGTGATGGGCTGGTACACCATGCAGAAGCATGGGATGCATGTGGCGAGCCATCCAATGGTCACCACAAGCTGGACATGCACGGAGACATTGGACACATACCATTGACATGTGGACCAAATGAAACTCACCATGCACATATGTCTGTATACCCAGCAGGACGCCAGAGTACAGAGTCTGGAAGACATGCCACTGCCAGGCAGCCCACACCACCATGCTGCCATGATATGTCTGATAGTGAAAGCAATGGGATGGAACAGCAAGGCACAGACAGCAAGAGTGATGATGAACAACAGCAGTCGCCCACCACCAGTGACAGCTCTGTGAGCCAGACCCAGAGGAGTGACATAGACAGTGATGCCGGAGAAGGTCAGACCAGTGATAATGCCAGCAATGCTGCACCATCCAACAGCAGCAACACCACAAGGAACACCACACCTGCAGCACAACAGCAGATCAACATTGGTCCATGGCAGACAGTGAGCAGCTAGATGACTGTAGGGATGACAATGATGCAGTACAGGCAGACAGCGCACACACGACCAGTGACTGTGATGGCCAAGCACAGAGCACCATGGGACAGGACCCCAGAGTTAAAAGGTGGGACAGACTAACAAGCTGCAACACTACTGTCATTGGAAGAAGACCTTGGGGATGACTTGTCATGATACTGCCAGGATGTCATATTCACCCAGGAGGCAGCACAGCGTGAGCTGGCTGGGATATGTGACAGCATATTGGACCACATAAATGACACCATAGCACACATGGGTCATCTGCAGGTGACTATGGCAGACATCCACGCAACTGTGATACATGGGATACAGAAAGGGGCAGGCCAAATGACACAGACAACAAAGCTCATCCAGGACATATGGCTGTGTGTCGCATGCCAGACGGATGCCATAGAAAGGCAGACCATTGTCATGGAAGGCAGCATTGCGCTGCACATCACCCACATGGAGGCAACAACAGCAATGGCTGCAGCACTGCAGGAGATTGCAAGATGCATGCAACAGCATGCAGCCAGCACGTCAATGGTCCCACAGTCACATCCTAAAAACAATGGGTGGTGGCACTGCAGATGGCCAGGTGACAAACAGCACGGCACAGAACACTGCAGGTGTGACCTAGCATGCATCCCACAGGGGTGGTCAGGATGCAATACAGAGCTGTGAGAGCAGACAGAGCATGGCACAGCCTGCAATGATCAAAGGACAACAGCTGGCCACAGTGTCGACACAGAATGTGGCACGCACAGCTGGACCAGAGGACAGGGAGGTGGGTGACAAGGATGGCTGTCATGGAGCCATATGTGAACTGCAGCAGGACAACAATGCCACTGATGACAGACATGTGGACACAACAGAAAACATGGTAGGGTTGGTGGAACACCATGATGCCAGTGTCAACAGTGGAAATGGCACAACGGGATGCACACAGCAGGAAGCAACACGTGGGCATGACGTGGAAGACACCCACAGCAACAATCCCATGAACATAGCTGAGGATGTGGAACAGCATGAAGGGGTAGTGGAACAGGAGGTGCATAGGTGGCAGGATGTTCACCTGTCAGACAATGTTGTGGTGTAGGCCATCCACACACAGAACACAACAGGGCAGGCCCCAACCATGGCCATGACAACAGTCAGTGCTGAAAAGAAGCCGGCACAGCACAAGACATCCCAGGGTCAAGGCCGCAAGTGGAATCGCACTGATGCAGTTGGAATCCAGGGGCAAAATTCAGCAGAAGGGCAGACAGCAAGGAGAACCAAGGATAAAGGACAAGCAAGGAAGGGGCTGGAGTAGAACAGTGAAACAGCCTAGGGAGGTCAAATCATGGAAAGTCATGTGTGCAAATGCCAGGAGCCTTAGCAACAAGATGGAAGATCTGGAGGCTGTCATTGTGCAGTCAGACCTGGACATTGTGGCCATCACTGAAACCTGGTGTAATGATAACCATGACTGGGAGATGGCCATACCTGGCTACAACATATTCAGAAGCGACAGAGCAGGCAGGAAGGGAGGAAGAGTGGCATTGTATGTGAAAAATGACATAAGGGCCACAGAGATCCAGGAGGAACAAAATGGGGGAGAGATACTGTGGGTTAAGCTGGAAAGGAAAATGGGAACAGCCATCCGCACAGGTGTGGTCTATAGACCACAAGCCCAGGAGGAAGAAACAGATAGGGAGCTGATGCTAGCCATCCAAAGGATGGCAGACAAGGGAGAGGTAGTACTGGTTTGAGACTTCAATATTCCAGACGTGGACTGGAGCACCCCAGCAGCAGCATCAACTAGGAGCAGATTTATCCTGGACTCCCTTCAGGGTGCTTTCCTCAAGCAACTGGTCATGGAACCAACTCAGCAGAAGGCAATACTGGACCTTGTGCTCACAAACAGGGACAGTGTGATGGGGGTAACAGTGGGGAGCACCTGGGGAACAGTGACCACCAGTCATTGTGGTTTGAAATCACAGAAAGAGCAGAACCAAATCACTCAAAAACCCTATCCTGGATTTTAGGGGCAGACTTTGGGAAAATTGGGAGATACTTGAAAGAGGCATTAGGGGAATGGGACAGGAATCAGGGTTGAGGAACAGTGGGCAGTATTTAAAATGGGGATTACAAGAACAACAGAATTATGCATTAAGCAGGTTAGCAAAAGGAAAAGGAAGAGAGACCATTATGGTTTCCAAAGAGGTAACAAAGAAAGTGAAAGCCAAAAGATTGCATTCAGGCAATACAAAAGACACAGACAGGAGGGATAGGGAGAAGTATCAGGAGAAGCAAAGGGAGGCAGGAGGTCAGTAAGGAAGCCAAAGCTCAGACAGAAGAACACATTGCAAAATCAGTGGGTAGAGGGACAAAACCTTTACAGGTACATAAGTGAAAAAGAAAGACAAAGGGAGGGATAGTGAGACTGAAGGGAGGATGGGGCCACGTGGAGGATGACAACAGTAAAGCTGACATATTGAACAGGTATTTCTGCTCAGTCTTTACTGAGGAAGAGGAGGTAATGGGTCTGAAGGAGTACTAGAGGGTGAGAATGGTGCAGAAATGGACACAAGTCCCTTTACATGAGAAAGGGTCCTGAGAAGAACTGGAAGTAATAAGATTTGATAAAGCAATGGGGCCAGATGAGGTGCACCCAGGGTCCTTAAAGAACTAAGAGGTGGTGGCTGAACCTCTGGCTATCTGTTTAGCTGATCACTGGAAACAGGGAGGTACCAAAGACTGGAAGACAGCAGATGTAGTCCCCTTATACAAAAGCGGGAACAAAGAGAAGCAGGGAACTACAGACCAGTCAGCCTCACCTACAGTAGTGGGGAAGATCATGGAAGCACTACTGAAGGAGAGATTGTGGAACATCTGGTTGTCAATGGACTACAGGACCCAAGGCAGCATGGTTTCACCAGGGGAGGTCATGTCAGACCAACCTTGTTGAATTTTTGACTGGGTGACTAGGGAGGTGGATCAGGGGAGGGCAGTGGACATGGCCGATCTGGACTTCAGCAAGGTCTTTGACACTGTGCCACATAGAAGACTATTACACAAACTGGGGAATTTGGGTGGGCAGGACAGTAGTGTGGTGGGTAGGTAACTGGCTGGGTGGCAGGACACAGAGGGTGGTGTTAAATGGCTGTCACTCCACAGAGGGAAGAGTGACCAGTGGGGTACCACAGGGATCAGTGCTGGGACCGGTCCTATTCAACATCTTCGTCAGTGACATTGCACAGAACCTAGAAGGCAGAATTTCACTGTTCGCTGATGACACAAAGCTCTGTAACAGAGTAGACACACCAGAGGGTGTAGACAGAATGAGAAAGGACCTGCAGAAACTTGAAGAATGGTCAAGGGTTTGGCAGTTGAAATTCAATGCAAAGAAGTTCAAGATAATGCATATGGGGCACAAAAACCCTGGCACAATATATTAGTTGGGGGTGAGGATATAGCATGCACCAAGCAGGAAAGGGATCTTGGGGTTATCATCTCTGATGACCTCAATGTGGGAAACAGTGTGACAAGGCAGCAGGTAAAACAAATAGGATGCTGGGATGTATAGTCAGGCATCACCAGCAGGAAAAGGAGGTCATAATTCCACTATACAAGACACTAGTGAGGCCCCACCTGGAGTACAGTGTACAGTTCTGGAGACCATACCTACGTAAGGATAGACAGGATAGAGAAGGTTCAGAGGAGGGCAACAAAGATGGTGCATGGATTGCATCACAAGTCCTATGAAGACAGGTTGAAGGAACTGAACATGTACTCCCTGGAGGAAGGAGGGAGAGAGGGATATGATAGAGACATACAAGTATCTCACAGGGAGGAACAGGGTGCAGGAATACACTATTTTAAGCGAAAAAAGATGTTCCAGGACTAGAGGGCATGGGATGAAGTTGGAGGGAGGACGGTTCAGAGGAAACATGAGGGAAGAATTTCTTCACAGAACGGGTGGTGGACAAGTGGAACACCCTGCCAGAGGAAGTGGTGGGGCTAAAACAATCATGGATTTAAGAATGCATGGATAGACATAGGAATTCTGGAGGTCAGGGGTAAGGGGCAACAGACTTCTAGGAAAACATAAACTGAACTTACAAGCTCAAATGGGCAGACTGGGTGGGCCATAGGCCCTTATCTGCTGACACTGTCTATGTATCTATGTATCTATGAATGGTCTGTGAGGTGCAGACAGCCAGTCAAGGAACAGCTGCAGCAGAACCCAGTGCATAGACAGCAGCATCAGGCAGCCGTACCAGATGGAGGGGGATCAACAGCGGCATGGGCAGATGCAGTGCAACAACCATGGCTGGAGACACCACTATGGTCACACAGGCACAGGGCACGTGCACAGCCTGCTACCCCAGGAACACAGGCGAACAGTGATGTACCACAAGATGCAGCACAGAGCAGCACCACGGCAACACAGCCACCAAGTGCAGCACAGAGCCAGAAACCAGTCAATGTAAACCGTAAAAGGCAGCCTGGCCACTCACAGAAGTAGGTAGCACACAACATGCCAGGCATGTACACCAGACAGGGGGGACTGACCTTGATGATAGTGTCTTCCACTATGCAACGGGGTTCATGGACACACCATAACCTAAGCACAGCCACCCACCTGAACACACACCACACATGGCACCACACATGTGCCTTATGTACGTGTGCTGCATGTACTATGATCCCATGTCCCGTGTATAGTGCCCAAGTCCATGACCTCACCTAAACATGCCACCACAGGCAGGGGACACACACACACACACGCCTGCAGTCTTCAGCTGGCCACTAACCACACAACAGCAGTTATCCCATTGCCAACCTGTACATCTTGTGCCAGATGCAATTAAACTCCCCAAAAGCCTGCCCTGGGAACACTGGCCTGTAAACGTGAATGTACAACATGGCATGCTAAATACCCATTGACACTGCACCCCCACATCCCTTGTACCACTGATCACAACCGTACAGGCATGCCCCCCACACACACAAACACCCCTGTGCCCACAGTGTGCACATTGGGTTGCACACACCACAATGGGACGCACCACAAAAGGCATGGCCCGTAGCTCATGCAGCACCGTGACCATCCATGGTGCTAGTTGTGCTGCCACACCCAAGTGCATGGCCAGTGCTGGACATTTGCCACCCCTTCACACACACATATATGGTGTACCCCACCCATCCCACTGTCAGCACACGTACACACAGTACCCAACGTGTGACATGCCACCACATCAGGCATACTGTGCTGTACACTGCATAATGATGGGTGGATATTGCAAATTGCCCTACACCATGACACACCACAAAGTCCCAACATGGAATGGTGTACCACATGTGTTGAACCGTGACATGCACAACACATGCAGGCCCAAACCGCAGGGTTCCACCTTGTCGACTGGTGGGTTTGCTTACCCACAGTGACATGCCACTGTGGAACTAGAGGACCCCAATACTGGTTGCAACACATGCTCATAGGAATACAGTGAGCTGACACAGTGCACAGAGTGTGACACTACAGAGCCCTGTGGCGCATGTTGCCATTTTGGCATGCAGTGCATGACACATGTCATAGGTCAACAGTCTCTGGTGTCCAGGTGAGGGCCTGTGTATGCCCACGTGGGCTGTTAAGCACACATTGTCTGACATTGCACAGTACACAGCATAGGCAGATGTAGGGCATGCAGAGTCATGAATGACACACAGACACTGTATGAGCGATGAACAACAATGTTTTATGTCAAAAAAAGTGATACACGACAACATCAGTAAAAGCATATGGATAGGTAGACAGTGTAGTGTGCACATCAACAAAAACAACAACACAGGTGAAATAGCGCAACAATTAACAGTATTATACACTGTGTTAGCCACAGCCTGAATGACTGTACACCTGTGTACTGGCAACACTATGTGCTCTGTCCATGGCACAAGTGTCAAGAAGCACATATCGTCCTGGACAATGGTGCATTCTGCATGTCCAATGGTCAGTGTCCACAAAAGTGTTCGAGGTACTCCAGCAGGTCATGCATGTCATCGTCCATCATAGAAATATGACACGCAGGGGCCTAATGTGCATGCTGAGTCCCCGCGCAAAGTCATGGAGGGTGGGCAGCTGCAGAGGTCGTTATCATCACCCCTGGCATCCATATCAGGTGATGTGTCATCGGCACACACAGGCTGCAACAGTTCTTGTTTGGGGGGCAGGCCCCATGGCCCCATGCACAGGGGCATCCCCATCATCATCCTGGCCATCACTCACTCGTCCAGCCACACCCTGACTGCCATCACCCATGGTCATGTCCACTGCGGCATTGGTGTAGGACCGACTCACATCACCATTGTCTGGCACCACATGTGGAGGCCATTGATGCTGATCCACTGGGGTGCCTCTCCTCTGTACTGTCCTCTGTACCCTCCTGTCATGCCTCCTGCTGACCAGCCTGTGCCATCCTCCTGGTTCTGGTAGCATACAGCCTTACATCACCCCACTTCAGTCAGTGCATCACTAAAGGCTATGCCACCGTGCATAATGGCCCTGCTGTCCCCTCTGCACAGCAGCGGTGACACTTCAAAACAATGTGACAGACTGAGGGACTGCAACACGTGCATGCACCTATGTGTCAACAGACAATTCATGTTGCACAGACTGCACACACAAGGGTGGCATGCCATTGACATGACATGCCACATGTTACACCCCACAGCTGCAATATGCACCATTTGTGTATGGTGAGCAATCCCCCAATGGTGTACACAGGGCATGTGCCCTTCCCCCCAACCACATTCACAGGTGGCATTGATGGCCTTGCATCTGTGTGTCTGTGTGTGTGTGTGTGTGTGTGTGCTGCATCATGTGCTATCTGCACATGACACCATCGGTAACATCATGCGCCCATCACAGCATTGTTCAGTGCATGTGCAACACATACATGGCACTACTGAATGTCAGCAAGTGTATGATGGAGTCCGTCCCTGTGTCTGCATACCATACCCTGTGTGTCACAATTGCAGCCTGACATGCCCATATTTCCCCTTGTGTGTGTGGCCTCAAATGCGTCAATGGGACATGTGGCCTCTATGCACAACATAGGACGTGGGTTGCCACTTCAATGTCTGTATCTGTACATGTGGCCTGTGGCTACAGGCACGCACATCTGGCTGACTAGTGTACATCACTGGGCCTTATACTGCTACAGACAAACAGAACTTGGCTGCTGCCATGCCTCCCCTCTGCACATTGGGCCCTACACAGTAGATTACAATGGTGCATATATGGCATGTTGGCTGTGCACTTACCTTGGCGATATTGGGCATCACATGGGCATTGTCCCTCTCCACCCTCTCCATGCCTCATGGGCCTCTCCTGCTCTTCATTGGCGTTATCCTCTCCTGCTGAGACATAAAGATGCATGATAGCATCAGTACACAGCTGTGCATCTGTGGTCACTGTGGTGTGCTGTGTATCAGTACTGGGTGTGGTAACATACATACCTGCCTGCCTTGGCTGACCTCCTCGCATCTGGACATCTGAGTCAGGAGCCATCCTCCACAGGTGGACCAGGAGCTGACCCTCCCTCCAGGGAAGGTGATTCCACCCCTGCCTGACCTGCCTCATGGTCCTCCTGATACCAGACACTGACTGGAACCTGTTACCAATGGTGGATCACACCCTTTCCCTGTCTAAGGGACTAGATTACTGTCTCCCCTGTGGGAACAGCACCCTGGTCCATTGCTCAGACAGGCTTATGAGGAGCACAGTGTCATCATCTGAGAAGTTTGGTGCCCTGCTCCAGCATGCCATTGCTGGTTTACACACCTCTTGTGTGCTACTGGGAGTTAACTGTCCCCTGACTGCCTATGCACTGTGTGTGCCTACTGTTGCTTGAGCTGCACTGTCCTGTTTGGCCTACTGCATGTGCAAGTGCTTTCCTAGCACATGCTGTTGCATGTGCTGTATATGGCTGGCATGTCCCTATATTCCCACTGCTCAGTCTGCTTACGGTGTACGTTGCATCAGCCAATGTCACGCATGCAATGCATTTTGTGTCTGCATTAGCATCATGTCATGCTAGCCATTGACCACATGATGAAATGCACCCTGCATTGCCATGGTTGCCTTTGGCACCAGTTGCATGATGTGTAGCCTCACAATGCATTTGTTGCACATCGCACCCCAGTGCTGGTTCGGGGGGGCTGCAAGCTCACAGTAACACTGTGTGCCACCCCACATGGCCAGACCTATGGGGATGTCTCTACCCATCCATTTCTTGCAGCCACAGGTGCACAGTGGCTGGTCATGTGCCACACCTTTGCCCATGATGTATGGCTTGTGCAGCCACCCACCCCCCATTTTACTCCCTGTCACACCACTGGGAGTGCTCCTTTTGCCCACCACACAGTGCCATTGCATATAGGCACCAACACTGGTATGCTGTGTGTGGCATGTTGGCACTGTTGTGCTGTAACCAACAAATGCTGTCTGCGAGGCCCGCCAAGTACCCTGACTGCAGTGCCTGGTACACAACATGCCATACCATGCCATTCACCATATCAGACATACATCGCTTGTCCACCTGTTTCACATGCATGCAACGGTCAACTGGACACACATGATGCTGCTAGTGTCATTGTGTCATGTGCTGTCTGGGTCTGCACACAGTTAATGGGCACCTCTTTGTCAATAGCGCTGCTACTGCCTGTCTTCAGACCCAGGCAGCGACACCTCCATATCACCACAGCTGTTCCGATCCACTGGCAGTGTGTGGCCACCCCACAGTGGTCCCTGGGTACTTGCCACTGCTTTATTGTTCTCTGCAGTACCATGGCATTGCTGCCCAATGTCCCTGTAGTGTGTTACATACATGCATGGGTGTGGCCTTCACATTGACTGAGTGCTGTTGTCCATGCTCTATGGGACACCACGATGGTGTTGCTGTACTTGTGCCCTTGCACACTGTACATGGTGTTGTGTGCTCATCCAAAGTGTGACCTGATCAGGTTTGCACACATGCATTGTCTGGCCAGTGTGTGTTCTAGCTGGGATCATCGTCACCAGTCAGTGGAAGGCCTTGCCTCCTCCTCCTCCTCCACAATGTCACCATCATAGCTGGGTGCTTGTTCATCCTCTGGCATTGGTATGTTGCGTTCGAGCGCAATGTTGTGCAGAATGCAACATGCTATGAAGATTTTGCACGCCATTACTGGTGTGTACTGCAATGCGCCACCTCATCTGTCAAGGCACCAGAACCTCATCTTGAGGATGCCGAATGTGCACTCTATCACACTGCATGTTACTGTGTGGACATCATTGTAGGATTGCTCTGTTGCACTCGGGGGCCATCTCACTGGTGTCATTAGCCATGGCTGTTGTGAGTATCTGCTATCACCTGTGGTGGGGGGGGTTACTGTTGTATCCAGATGCTTCACATGTCCACCTGTTCTCTGTGTGTATGTGTGTGCCTTACCTATCAGCAGCCATCTGTGAGTGTTCCATTCTGGAATGCCTCACACACTCCGCTGTTCTGGTAGATGTATGCATTGTGTGTGGACCCAGAATACTATGCCATGACATCCAGCATATAGCAACTGCTGTCGCTGATGACTTCTACATTCATGGAATGGTATCCCTTGTGATTCACATAGGGGTCTGGTTCATTCAGTGGTGCCCTTATGCAATGTGTGTGCAGTCTATTGCACCAAGCACAAGTGGGAATTCTGCTGTGTTGTAGAATGCCTGCTTGATTAACAGTTGCTTTTGAGTGCCTGGGGGTAGATGGGTGTATTGCTGTGACATGTGTACCAGGGCATCCACAAATGCCCTCAGCAATGTGATACTGAGGGCTGTGAGATGCCCACTGTGTTGCCGCTTGGTGTCTGGAATCCACCACTGGCTAATACATGTAGGGCTGCACATACCTTCACCTCTGTTGGTATGGCATGGCCTCTATGTGTCCTCCTTCTCATGTTAGCCTCAAGATCATGGCATAGCTGTGCTATGGCTGCCTTGCCAAGCTGATATTGTGCAATGCATTGCTCGTTTGTCAGATCCTTGTGTGAGGTGCATGGGCGGTACACTCGCATGGCATGAATCCTGTGTCAGTGTTGTTGCTGTCTGTGTACTGCTGCATCTGTCCCTGTGGCTGCTGTACAGTGCCATCCTGTTGGTCTTCCTAGTGGGCATGTTGCCTGAGGCATAGCATAGCCAGCCATATGCCCAGTAGGGCCAGTAGTGCAAACACCCTATGAGGTGTCTCTCTCTCTGTCCTGCTGCAGTCCAGTGTGTGTCAGCTCTGTAACACCCCTGCCTCTTCCTTTCCTTTTTCTAAGTCCCCTTAGTTCAGCTCTGACTGGTCTAACAGGTGTTTGTCATTTCCTGTTTGGGGTAGGTTTGTGAATTGTACTGCTGCGTCCTGCTTGCCTTGCCCATGTTGTAACACATCATGTGGCATGGTGCTAGCCAGCATATGGCACTGCAATGGCACAAGGGGTGATTGCTGCACCAGTTCTTGCATTCTGGCACAGTGCATTTGTTAATGTTGTGCAGCTTGCATTTCGGCACAAGGTGCTGCTTGCGTCAGTCTGCTTGATGCAGGCACCTTGCGTCTTGGTTCAGCGTTTGAGAATTGGGTCCCTTACGTTTATATCTGCTATTCAAATATTATATGATTCATTGGTTATCTCTCTGTAATCTGGTATTTGCTCAATAAAAATAATTTAAAAAAAGAGCATTACAAGACCAATAGTCATATACAACAATACAGCACATCAAAGAAACATAATCATATACACTGCAAGTCATAAAAGTACAGCAGGTACATGCAGTAGATACACATGAGTTTGGATAGACAAACATGGAAACATAGAATTTGATGGCCAATAGGGACTCCTTGGCCCACCCAGTCTGCCAGTTTTCCCTACCTGCATTATTAGGTTCTATGTGTTAATGGCGAAAGCCTAAAGGCGATCGCCGTTACCACAAAGCCACAGTGCCGAAAAGTTTTTTTGCCACCGTGACACCCCAGCGCACAGGAAAATGGCACCGGGGACTTACATTTATTGTTTTCTGCAAGGGGGGCTTCGCCTCCCACACTCTCCTACTAAAAGATTCTCAACTCCAGGGTGGTGCATTTCAGGCGATGGTGAAAACATAAAAAAAAACAAGGTTCGGGCCGGGTGCACCAAAAACGCACCAGCGCCCAGACCCAAACCCCATACCCTGGTGACCAGCGCCAGCAGCCCATCCACCTCACCATGGGGTCAGCTCAGCAACCACAGTGGCACAACCCCTCACATCCCCTCCTGTACATGCTCACCCCCCCATGTGTGTACATTTAGCGTCAGAAAGTCACTATATTCACCCACCCCCATCCGGCTGCCCTACCCTACCTAGCCATCCCTGCAATGTGCTGGAAAAGAGGTTGCCATTATTGTAAATGCCCTTTCCCCAGTGCCTACATCATGGTCTACCCATTATTACCTCAGACCATACTTGATTTACAGCACTTTCTCCTTCCCCGCTTCTCACTAAGATTCCTTTATGCCTATCCCATGCATTCTTGAACTCCACCACTGTTTTTGCTCCCACCACCTCCACTGGAAGGCTATCTCAGGAATCCACCACTCTTTCTGTGAAGAAATACTTCTTCACGTCTCTCCTGAATCAACCCCCAATCAGCTTTAGAGCATGTACCCTTGTTCTTGAACTCCTTTTCATTTGAAAAATACTTCTGGCCTGTACCTTATTTACTGTACCTCTGTGGAGTATTTAATGATCTCTATCTCACAGACAGGATGCAAAGAGTGGTGATGGGAATTCTTTCCTTTCACCCGATGCCCCTGTCCTATGGAGTCCTGCAGGGCTCTATCCTGTTGTTCATTCTATTCACTGTATATATTCTGCCTCTGGAAGACATTATTGTATGTTATAGCATGGATTTTCACTGCTATACAAATGACACCCAGCTGTATATGTCTTTTGGCCTGGACAACAGGGTGCTGTCTCTGTATTCAATTATTGCCCTGCTGAGGTCCCATCCTGGATGTCCTCCAACTGACTAAAGCTCAACCCAGATAAGACAGAGGTACTGGTGATTAAGCATTGTCATCAGTGGGATACTGAGTCGGTCAGGGAGAACTCCGGCTTAATACTCGATGACTCCCAGTTAACCATCTCAGTGAGGGTGAAAAATCCTGGCATAATCCTCAATAGCAATCTGACACTAGAGGCTCAGGTGTCAACTATCATCTAAAGGGTTTTTATCACATGAGAATTAAACCTTTTATCTCCACAGATGACCTGCCCTCACAAATACATGCCTTTGCAACAATCCTCACAAAATCTTGTTGCTCTGCCAAAACTGTAACTCTATTTTGGCAAACACAAGCAAAAAACGTTGGGTGCACCTTACCAGAGGCTGGAAATAATGCAACACACACTTGCCATCACTGCAGCAACAAATGGTCAGCACTCCATTCTGGATCCTAACCAAACTTTTATCCACATAAAATTTGCCTTCGCCAGCAGCAGCTACCAAAATCCATAACATGCACCTCGAACCACAATTCTTTAGGTTTTATACTGTCCGGCAAATAAGCAGTTACGAAATTACTTTTAAATCTGCTGCCAATTCTGGGTGCAAGTAACTCCAGCCACACGTTTACGTTTCAGCGTCTAAACCAACGCCATCATCAGAACATGTGGGTGTTCGAATTAATATGCACTTAAATACTTTAACAATTAAAGTGACAATGCAAATCAATGAGTTTCTAAAGTGAACTAGAATAATGCAAATGACAATCAATCTAATTGAGGTTCCCAACACCAGTCAAATATCTTGCATAGCAAAATAGTATTGCACAAAATATATATTGCACAAAAGAATAATCTGTAGAATTCCATACTACTGAACTATATCCAGTGTCTAATATGGGGAATTATTATGCCAGCAACAGAAAAAAAGATAAAAAAGGGGAGGGGTGAGGGGTAGAGAGAAGGGGAGAAGAGAGAAAAGAGGGGAAGGTGAAGAAAGGAAAAAAACTGAAAAACAGCAAGTGAGTGAAGCTGTTACAAAATCTACCTATTATATGCATTATGTAGTGACGCAGAATCATTCATTCCCTTAGGTTTCACTGTATCTAGAGTGGTAATCCAGAATGCCTCATGATTTAAATGCTGCTCCTTTAAATTACCACCTCAACAGGCTAGAGACACTTTTTCTATACCAAAAAATTGCATTGCAGCTAAAGAGCTGTGTCTAGCTTCCCTAAAATGTCTCTCTGTGGCATAGCTTTCATTATGACTTCTAATTGCTGCTTTATGCTCTGCAATCCTCATTTTCAATGCTCTCTTCATTTGTCCAATGTAAAAAATCCCACAGGGACATGTTAAGGCATAAATCACCCCCTCTGTGCTGCAATTAATAATTTCTCTTATATAAAAACGTTTGCCAGTTCAGGCATGAGAAAAGGAATTAATATTCTTGGTTTTGCCACAATGTATGCAATGTCCACATTTAAAATTGACCCCTGGTAGCTTTGGTAACCATGTATTAGGTTTTTCCACAGTTGGTACCATTGTTTGAACTACTCTGTCTCTTAAATTAGTGCCTCTCCTGTAAGCAATTCTAGGTGCAATACCACTAATAGAATCAAATTTAGAAACCCCTTGTAGAATATTCCAATGTTTTCTGAGAATATTCGAAATCTTATCAGCTTGTGGAAAATATTGTGTCACAAAAGTTATTTGTTGGTTTACTGTCTCTGTGTCTTCCTTTGGTTTATTAATTAATTCTGTGGTGTCTTTTCCTTTTGCACTCAAATACGCACTATCAATTACTGAATCATTATACCTCCTGTTTTTAAAATGCTGTTTCATGTAAGAGCAACATGCTTCAAAATCTGCATTATTAGAACAATTTTGACGTGTTCTATAGAATTGACCTTTAGGTATATTTTCTAACAAGAATCTTGGATGGCAAATCAATTTTTTGGATTTATCTATTTGTAAATCAGAAACATGCCTACAATGTAAAATGTTCAGAAAGCCTTCATCAAAAAACCCTTTACTTCGTGGGGACAGTTGCCATCCAAGATCCTTGTTAGAAAATATACCTAAAGGTATTTTGTTAGAAACTGTATACTGGATATAGTTCTCTAGTATGGAATTCTACAAATTATTCTTTTGTGCAATACATATTTTTGTGCAATACTATTTTGCTATGCAAGATATTTGACCCGTGTTGGGAACCTGTTAGATTGATTGTAATTTGCACTATTGTAGTTCACTTTAGAAACTCATTGATCTGCATTGTCACTTTATTTGTTAAAGTATTTAAGTGCATATTGATTTGAACACCCACATGTTCTGATGACGGCGTTGGTTTAGATGCTGAAGTGTAAACGTGTGGCTGGAGTTACTTGCACCCTGAATTGGCGGCAGATTTAAAAGTAATTTTGTTACCACTTATTTGCCAGACAGTATAAAACCTAAAGAATTGTGGTTCAAGGTGCATGTTTTGGATTTTGATAGCTGCTGCTGGCGAAGACAAATTTTATGTGGATTAAAGTTCATTTAGAATCCAGAATGGGGTGCTGACCATTTGTTGCTGCACTGATGGCGTGTGTGTTACATGCTTTTACAACATCCAGGCTTAATTACTGCAATACCCTGTACTGGGAGCTAACTGGAGATGCCACGCATCACCTGTAGCTAGTGCAGAACATGGCAGCCAGGCTGTTGGCAGGCCTTCCCAGATCCTGCCATATAACACTGGCCTTATATGGTCTTCACTGGCTGTCAGTGAGGTGATGTGGTGGATTGCCTTCAAGGTTGGATTTCTGACCTATAAAGCTCAACACTGCTTAGGGCCTTGCTACCTGCATGACCTGCTGCCTCCTTACTAGCCCATGTCATCCTCTCCATTCCTTTGAGGAAGGAGTCTAGCTATTCCCAAGCTCTGGATGAAATCATCTGTCAAACACGCATTCTCTGTGGCTGATCTGACCTTTTGGAACTTGTTTCCAAGATCCTTGAGAGAGGCCCCCTCATTGGAAGCCTTTAAAAGAGGTCTAAAGTCCCACCTGTTTAAGGAGACTTTTTCCTTTCAATAAAATTGTTAAACATACCTCAGTTACAGTAAATTACATTTTATTTAGCAGCAGTGTCAGTGGCTCAGTAGGTAGCACACTCGCCTCTGAGGCCAGGAGATCAGAGGGCTGTGGGTTCAATTCCAACATCTGGCACTTGGGTTAATATCCCAGTACTGACACTGTAGTGCAACATGAGAGGGGTGCTGCACTTTTGAGGTGCCGTCTTTCAGATGAGACATTAAACCGAGGTCCCATCTGCCTGGATTGGTGGCAGTTCAGGTGGATATTAAAGATCCCATGGCATTTATTGACAAGAGTAGGGGAGTTTTTATTGAAATAATAAACATAGAGTACAACACTTTACCATAAATTACACAAGAAATTTGTATAACGTTAACAAAAAGGGAAAAACAAAACATTATTCACATCAAATCCTTTCTGATACACAAGAAATCATTTACATTTTCTAATATGAGTGAAACCCATCCACCATTTCTTAATTTTCTTTGAGTTAAATAATCGTGAGTCCCGTAAATATATTTTTGATAATTCATTGGATACTAAGCTACTAAAGTAATCATAAGTCATTTTTCTTTGATAAAGCACCAATTGGCATCTTGTCTGCCATAAATAATACCTCAGACAACTAAACAATAAAGATAATGTGATGTTATGATATTGTGCAAAACTAGGGGGATAAATCTCTACTACTAAAATTCCATAAGTAATAGTTGAAAACCATTTAAAGTTCCATAATCTTGCTAAATATACTCATAAACCTTTTGCATAGGAGCACTGTAAGAAAAAATGCTCCATTGATTCTTCTGTATTTATACATTCTAAGTAAGGACAATTTCTTTCTTCTTTAGCTTTGTACTTTGCATTCCCCCGTACATTAAGGCATCCATACATTATGAGCCATTGTGTTTCCCACTGACAAGGAGATAATCTGGCGTTATTAAGTTGTGCCATCACCATGAGGTTTTGAGCTGTCGGGCAGTTCTTAAAACAAGGAATTTGAGTTTGAATTTTCTCCATAAGTAACTTATACATGGTCTGTGTATTATTATTTTGTATCATGACTTTGGAGACTTGCCATCTATATAATTTTTGCACTGTGGGTTTAAAATATAAGGGTATATGTATATGGGGGCTCAATTTGGGGGTGATAATGTGCCAAACTTTAAAGTATCTACCTAGGGTTCTGTTCACCCACCCCTGTTCAATGCTCTTGACTTGAGCCAATCTGCATTTGATGGCATTTATAAAAAATAGTGTGTATGAAAATATGGTTGGGTCTATCATACCAAGACCCCCAGATTTTTTATCCAAATAAGTAAAATGTCTTTTAACTGGATTCAGGCGGTTCCCCCATAACATTTGAAAAAAACACACTATACATTTTGGTCTCCATCTGAGGTGGTAGGGGAAATATCATAGCAATATACTGTAAGCAGGGCATAATAAACTGTTTTATGATATGTATATGCTTAAGCTTAAAGAATTTCCACTGCTTCCATCTGTTCACTTGCTTTTCCACTTTCTCGATCACCATTTCCCAATTCTCAACTGGAAGATTTTGAGGTCCAAAAAGAATTCCTAAGATTTTCAGTGGAATTCATGAAATTAAAATACTATTCTGCACAACCTCTGCTGTTCCAATTGCCCCTATAAATAAGCCTCTAGTCTTGTGGAGATTTAGGTTGGCATTTGAGACTGCTGAAAACAGTTGAAAATCTTCCAGAAATTCATGAAATTGTGCATGATCTGAAAAAGATAAGTTTAAATCATCAGCATAGGCTTGCAAGTGAAGCTGATGATTAGGTGTATCCCCAATGATACCAGTCCACCTTGGTGAATTTACTAAAAAGTGCAAAAGGGGATCTAGAGAAAAAAATATATAAAAGGGGGCACAGGGGGCAACCCTGCCAGACCCCAGTTTTTAACTGGAGGCTTTTAGCTGAACAACCTTTTAAAAAGGGATAAACAGCATTAGACTGATAGAGTAATTTAATGAGTTATCATTTGTATAGGGATCCCATAGCTTTGTAAAACTAAAAAAAGGTAAGGTAGGTGAACCCTATCCAAGGCTTTCTCAAAATCTGCCATGATGATGCATCCAGTTTTGCCAGCCAGTGATAAATGTTCAATAATGTCTCTTATAATCATCAGTGCAGATTGAATTCTTCTATCAGGTACCCCACAGAATTAGTATGGAGATATAACTAGCTTGGCATACTGTTTTAATCTATTGTTTAAGAGATTGGAAAAGATTTTATAATCAGAATTTAAAAGAGTGATAGGCCTCCAATTCTTTATATTGTTTCTATCACCTGATTTGAACAAGTGTATTAATAATCCATCAGTAAAGGAGCGAGGCATTAAATTAGTATCCATAAAAAATTGAAATACGATTTTCAGACAGTCACTAAATTCTTTCTGAAAGCATTTATAAAGTTGATTAGAAAGCCCATCTATCCCTGGTGAAATATTAGGCTTCAGTCTTTGAATAATCTCATTTAATTCTGAACTATTGATAGGCCCACACAATTTTAAAGCTTCCATTGGTGCAGAGGGTAAACTAATGGAGTTCAGGTAGTTAGTTATTGATTCCTTTAAAATGGGAGAGCCAGGTTCTAATGACTGATAATGTTTTCTAATTATATCCCTCATTTGATCTATAGTTTCAGCTCTAGAGCCATCTGAACTTGCCAGAAAGTCTATAGTTGAAGTTTCCTTTAAGTTTTTACAAGCCTCAAATGGGTCACCTATGGAGGGTTTCTTTATGCCATAAGCAAGAATAGCTTGCAGTGTTTTTGCTCTATCATATTGGTATAGTTTCATTTTGGTTTTAAAAACACTGATTTGTTCAGAATAGACCTGTCTGGAAGAGTATGAAATTGTAATAAGTCTCTGTAGCTGCTGTCTCAGGGATAGGTAATTTAAGAAATGTTGATCTTTTGATACTCTTCCACATTTTTTGAACCATTTATGAAGATCCAATTTAGTCTCATCCCACCATGCCCCTATATTGGTGTATTAAAAAGCCACTGATAAATGAGCATGTAGTATGAATTTTATGCTGGTTATTACTTGGGAAGAATTTAAAATTGAGGTGTTCAGTTTCCACCGCACCTGTCTACTGAAGGTCTGGCCTACGGATTGAAAGGAACATAACATAAATAAGTGATCTGAGAATTGTATAGGGCACATTTGAAAATACTTAATCTGTACTGATGGGGAAACAAGCATGTAATCTATCAAAGATTGCATTTTCCCTTTCACAAAGGAAAACCTGATACCATGAGAAAGGTAGGAAATGCAATTAAGTAAACCAGCCATCTTAATTATGGATTCTAATGCATGTGTATCACAATAGATTTTCTTATTCTGCTGAGGAGTTTTCATTAGGCTACAATTAAAATCCCCACCTCAGAGTATCCAAACAGAAGTAACCAAGTATGGTTGTACTGCTTTCATAAAGGATACTCTATCCGCTTTAGTTTGAGGATTATAGATATTAATAAATCTATAACTAATGTTCTGCCATTTCCCATCTAATATCAAAACCCTGCCAGGTATGAGATCTATTAAGTTGTGAAGTGAAAAATCAAAAGAGTTAAATAAAATGCCTATTCCATCTGCACTGTCTGTTCCAAATGACCAATAGGAAGGACCCCAAGGCCATTCCTTCTTAAAAGTTAACAATTGCTCTGTAGAGTACATCCAGGTTTCCTGTAAAAAAATTACTGAAATATTGTTATCATGAAGATATTGAAAAAGAGCTTGCCTTTTAGTGGTATTTAATATGCTATGAGCATTCAATGATCCCCATGATTTCAGTATTGAGAAGCCCTTTAAATACTGACATCACTTATTTTTCCTTTTTTTCTTTTTTCCTCTTTATAATTGTCCAGAGGCTGGGAGATAGTGGACAAAGAAGACTTTTGAGAGTCTGAATCCCCAAGCTCCATCTCTGTCTCGCCCCATGGGGTGAACAAGGCTGCATAGAAATTACTGGATTCTATAGAAATGGAAGTGGGGTTTTTTTTGGCTGCAAGTTCCTGGAAGATCTTCTATGGGGTAATGGGGATAAAGGAGCAGTAACCTTTAAATCTTTCTTAGGAGCTACTGGATCTTCATAACAAACTGGCATCAACTCTAGATTTCCAGGAGGGTCTGTAAAAGACTTAACTTCCTCTTGGGGATTTGGATCTTGGACTTGAACCTCTACCGGAGGACCTGGGTCCAGAGGCCTAGTAGGGAATGCAGTCTGAGGAAAATGCTTTCCTGCCTTGGAGGAAGGGGGGAAGGGGGGGCTGCAGCCTCCTGAGCTTGCCGAATCAACAGATCAGGACTGATACAGATTGCTTTGTTTTTTGTGATAACCAGAAAGTAATATCTTCCACATGGACCCCCTCATTCCAAAACATTACAGTCACAAACTTTATCAAAGGTTTAGTGAGGGGGATAACCAGGAAGGGGGTCCATGTGAGAGAAAACTTTACCTGCCCATACCTTTCCCAAAATAGGTCTAATGCATGTCCAATGTCCTAAAACTAACATCAAAATTGTCTTCTCCAGATATATTTATAAAAGCAAAGACATCTTTAGGTGAAAAGTGAAGAGTGTCTTTTAGTAGATTTTTCCCAATAATAATATCTGTCCGGCCTATTCTCCAAACCCCCTTTGTAACGAATATGCACTGCTTTCCTCCTAGGAGCCGCCTCCCTTTTTGCATTGGAAAACAGTTCGGACATCAAAGGCTTTTGTTTAGGAGGGTCAGAGTCATCTGAGTGTGGTAATGTAACCTGAGGTTGTAGATCAGAATCTCCATTGAGAGCAGTCTCCTGTGAATCCTGTGGTCCTAAAGGCAGAGTAGAGGCGTGAGGCCTAGGATCACAAAGCTTGTCCCCCTTTGACAAGGCCTCTGTATCCTCATTAACATTTAACCAGGTTTCCAAACAGGGGAATTCTGTGAAAAGTTTAAGTCTGCATCCCATACTGGATCGGGTAACCAACTACCTGAGGGACCCTGCTTCCAACCCACCACTGCTAGGGCTTTTCCTGATGACCGGGGCTCTGCGAGTAGATTGGAAACATTATCCCCGATCCTGTCATTTGTAGAGAGGGATTTAATTGTGCAAGATCAGTACCAGTCTTACCCCACTGATTAGTTGGAACTTTAGAAAAGATAAATTCAGTAACGCTAGCTTGAGACTCCACTTTGGATTGATATACAATTGCGGGAGAAAGAACAGCTTTTTGGCAAGCCAGTTGTTTGAACCCAAAACCCTCCAATTTACTCAGTGGTACATTTGGAGACAAGATAAAGTCAGCAGGTTTAGAAGACTCAGCAACCCCTTGTTGTGCTAACATGCCAGCTGATTTAGAAGAAACACTTCCCCTGTCTTGCAAGCAATCAGGCTTTTGGCACTCGTTAGCTCTAATGAAATTACTGCAAGCCTGTATGATGACATTGTCAATTTCAGTAGCATTCAATCTGACAGTTTAAGAGTGCTGACTGACCGCTCCCCTTGGGGCCTTTTGAAGTCCTCTCATCAGCTGCCTTGCTGACAGGATTAACTGTACTAATGACAGGGAGTGCCTCCATAGTCTCCAACTTCTCAGCCAGCTTAGTGGCTCCCGGATGTAGAAACACTCACTTTACATTCAAACCTCCAAATTCTGTACATGCTCCAAGCATTCCCAAATTAAACTCTCTAGTAGATATTTCAGTAGCTTTTCTCCATTTCCTCCGTGGAAATAGGAGCTTCATGGAACTCATCTTCTGAATTGGCTTAAGCAAAACACAGTTGATTAGCCTCCATTTCGATTACAGTGGGAGATGAGGCAAGAGCTCCCACTGTGCAGACGTCTTCACTCTCCAGCATCCTGCTCCAAGTGGCTATCATACAGACAGCCTGTCCCCCTACTGGCAAGAGTACTGGAATTTCTCAGGTGTCCTGGCCAAATTTCCCTCATTGACTAAAAAATACCACTAACAGCTTAATCTGGTTCATGATCAGTTGGCATTCATCTGTATCCCCCTCCCCCGGGTCGTGCCTAAAAATAGGCAGGATTTGCCTAGTGCACTTACCCGGTCAACAAAAACTAAATAAAAAATAAATAAATTTAGTTTTATTTGTGAAAATAGTTCCATTTGTTACATTTTGGCCCAGATATTCAAAAGGGTTGCGCCATGTGCTAGGAGTTCTTGTCTTAACACCAAAAATGCACCATTCTGCGATATTCAGAAGGGCCAGTTGCACAACAAAAACATGCTGGTATTGTAATGAAGGTATGTGCAACGAAGGGGTGGGTCCTTACGCAAAAGTGCAATCGATAATCGAACACTTACGCAATGCGCAAGAGTGGCTCACCAGAAGTTCGCAGAAGCGGAATTGAGCCAAATAAAAAAGGCTCAAGGAAGCGGCGCAAGAACCCTAGCAGGCCACAAACTGGGGAGAGAGAGAGAGAGAGAGAGAGAAGACAGGAGCTGGAAGGGCAGAGAGGGACAGTGGGTCCAGGAGGACAGAGAGGCCAGTGGGGGTGCCAGTGCAGTGGAAGCAGCATTGGGGGCAGAGGTAACACAGGAACAGCAGCTTGGGGGCAGAAGCCAGGGAGATGGACAGTGCCAGCTTCCACATGGAAGCTGTAATGAGGGGTGAGACACCATGCTGCAGGGGGACGTGGCAGCGGAGGAGCCCGTCGGCGGTATGCCCCCGACAGGCAGTATCGTGCCTGCATCAGCTTCGAGCTGTACACAGACGTTGAGATTGTGGCCCGGTACTGCCTGAACAGGGCAATACTGAGACGGCTCTGCGAGCTGTGCAGTGATGTGATGCAGGCACCCTCACGACAGAGTCACGCTCTGTCCATGGAGACCAAGGTGACAGCCTGCATGTGCCTGCTTGCCACGGGCACCTTCCAGAGGCCAACAGGGGACACCACAGGCATTACACAGTCGGCCACGTCATGCATCCTCACCCAATTCCTCAGCGCATTGCTGCCACATGCTGCAGTGCATCCATTTCCCCAGCACAGGGCAGGTGTACAACAAACATGCAGGAGTTCCACAGGTGTTACGTATACCTGGGCGTGCTAGGGGCCATAGACTGCACCCATGTGGCCTGCGTGCACACCACCTGGCCCCGACGGCCAGGCTCATCGGAACCGAAGGGGTTTTCCAGTGTCAACTGCCAGTGGTGTGTGATGCCACTGGGCGATTATCAATGTGTGTGCCACACACCCTGGCGGAGCACATGATGCCTTCATATGGGCACCAGTCTGCACTGTGCCATCAATTTGAGAGTAGGGACATTCCCACGGGTCATCTAGTGGGTGAGTACACATGTATGGAATGCAAACTCTGGGCAAGGGTGGGAATGACACAGGTGCCCATTAGTGGCACACAAGGATATGGGCAATATGGACCTGACATGACACTGATCTCACTATCTCCACACAGGTGACTGCGGATACCCACTCCGTCCCTGGCTGCTCACTGTGCCGGCACCCCATGACCCCAGCGCAGCTATGCTTCAATGAGGCATGCCGCAACACGTAACATCATAGAGTGGGTGTTTGGGATGCTCAAGGCACACTTCCGATGCCTGGACACCTCCGGTGGAGCCCTACAGTACAGCCCCCAAAAGGCCTGTGGAATATTCCTGGCCTGTTGCATCCTGCACAACATGGCCAAAGACCATGGGATAGCCGTACTTGTCCAAGAGGGGGACAACGATGGGGACGCCAGTGGCGCCGGTGATGTTGGTGATGAGCAGCCTCCCCTAGGACGGAGGGACCCCCGACTGACCCGGCAGGCCCAGCTGCAATAGGACACCATTGCAGAAGAGCACCACGCCCAACACAGGTAAGTCAAGGGACATGTGCAGGCAACACTGTCCATGCGCAAACCACAGGCACACAGGGGAACACCGCGCATGAAGGTCAGGGGAGTTGAAGGTTCCAGGCATACCAACACACCATCAGAGAGGGTGAGCACTCATATGGACACACACACACACCAGGCAGCGTACATGGGCGCAGCAAGCACTCTGTGAAATGACATTGCCAACACACAACACCACCAACCACCCCCACCACCTGGACTGTCCGCGCGTGTGTGTCAGGACCTGGGCACCTGCACCTTGGTGTACAGTGCAATGCAGGCATCATCATGCACGCACCTGTAGACAGCAGTTGGGAGAGTGTGCAGGTGGTCTGTGTCAGCGTGGTAGGCAGAGCACCCAGCAGTGCACTGCCCACCATGACACATTGCACACAGGTCAGCACCAGACAGGGGCCTGCACTGGAGACAGCTCAGTCAGGTAGCACTGTCCCACGGCCACCACAGATGCGTGGGCGGCCCCACCATGGCTCCAGCAGCACTGGCAGGCTGAGCAGGGCCACAGCGGTGGCGCTGGTGCACCACCAGAGGGGTCCCACTGCGCGAAGCGACCTTGAGCGCACAGGGTCTGCATCCTGCCAACAAACTTGCACCAGGGGTGCTTGGGATGCCCACAGCAAGACCGGCGTTGACAGGCCTGGTGTCGCCTCGACACTGGGAATGGGGAGTGGAGGCGCACTGTGTGGGGTGTGTGGTACAGGGGCACCCTGACAGTGTAGCCATCGTCCATGACAGAGACCACTGCCTGGGTCAGCCTGTCAAGATGGCAGCGGTCACATCCGATCCGCATAAGGACCAGCTCGGCTGGGTCCAGCCACGCCCTGCTGTGCCACCCAAGGACACAGACAGTGCCTCCACGGACCTTCAACCCACCCCTACAGCTGTACCGAGTCCTGCAGCAGGTGGGTGTGCACGTCCAATGGGTACTGTGCCCCAATGGCATTGTGACCCCCAGGGTGTGGATGGTCCTGGTGCACAGCACCCCTTGAGGGTGGGCACTGTTTTCCAGGACCAGGTATGGGCGGATCAAAGGGCGGTGGACATGTGCCACTGCTTGACACTGTACCCCCAGACCTGGTGTGCGACTGCTGCTGCCGCCCCTCCAACTGCCGAACCCCAGGTCCACCTGTTCCACCTCCGTGCTGACAACAGTGCCAGACACCTGCACAGCCACTGGTGCTGCCCCACCGTGCTGACAGGCACAGCCTGGGACTGTGCCAGCATGCTGGTACAGGTGTGAACCAGGAAGGCCCAGGGGCACTTGCTGGCCTGCCATGTGTCCGTCATGGGACACACACCTATCACTGCCCATTGCAGGCCTGCTATCATCATTGGTGCAGGTGTGTGCCACTGCCATAGGCACAGCATGCTGGCATACCTGCATGCCAGACTGCTGTGACACAGGCTGTGCACCCCCTGCACCCGTATCACTGACACCGGAGTTGTTGGTCCAGCGTGCATGCTGCTGCAGTGCCTGCAGGCTGGTGGCAGAGGTGGATGGTCCCTCCTCCACATCCAGCAGGTCTGCATCACTGTCTGGACCCACCACCACCACCGTCTCCTGAAGACAGACAGGATCTGTAACAGAAGAGAGTACATGTGAGTGCATGTGAACAACAGCCTCCCCAACAATACCACCATGTCATACCCGTGCAGTGATGGGCTTCCAACTGTCTGGAATCCTCCTGCTAATGCGCCCGCAATGGCACTTTCGGCTGCATGGCTGCGACTAGTGTCTCTCCTCCGTAGGGGTCAGCTGCAACACCACTGGTGAGGCCCCACCAGTGCCAGCACATTACCGCCCTGAAGGCTGCCACCTTCTCCTTCAGCCTCACTGTCGGTCAATCTTATCTTCTTGCATTCCTGCATGGAGGCGCTGGTGGCTTCGTGCAGGTTGATGGCCAGAGCTACCCCTCCCATGCAGCTGCGTTCCTGAGGGTGACCTCCATCCACTCACTAGTGGCTCATCCTCCAGGTAGGCCTGGAAGGGGCCTCCATCTCTGCAGCGGTGAAGATTAGGCCTCCTCCCTACACCGCCGTCCACACCTCAGCTTGGCTCTGGTCAGTCATGGTGATCTGTAGGTGGAAGTGGACACCTGTCACTGTGCAGTCAACAGCATTTCCCCATGAGCATAGCTGCCAGCCGAGGGGGAAGCCCCCCCGTGTCCTCTCCATGGCAGATACTGATAGAAAGGGTGCCTTTGTCCTTTCCAAGTGCCCTTTTCATGCTCAGCCCCTCAGCCTTTATCATCCTCCGCCCATGAGCATTGTCCTGAGCATCACACAGCATGTAACTCACCTCTCACCTGCAGTAACCAAATCTGGCCAGCACAACCCACTGTCGCATTTGTATGCGCAACACATGCAAATGAGGTGTGGCGCAACTTTAATCGACACTCTAATCACGCCCTGCACCTTTGAATGGCTGATCGCATGATTTGCATATGTCGGTTGAATATCGCGTGATTGCGCTGGCGCAATACGGAAGGTCGGCCAGAGCCAATGGCGCAGGTTTGTGGCTGCGTGCCACACTGCATTGTGCATGCCCAGACAGCTTACGCATGTGTCTATCGTGCTGCAGACCTGCTGAGCGCGATAGGCGATTCAGGCCATGGCCACCATTGTGCCAGTGGTGCTACAGCACTGGGCACTATATGGCGCTGTGGCACTACTGCGCAATAGTCCACTGTGGCACTGGTGCACAGCTTGGCAGTCACGCAGGATGCCTATACATCCGATGGCGCTGTGCGTAGCCTTGCGTCATTGCCATGACCTTGTGAATGCCCTCTGACCCCTGGCGCTGTTGGCATGCCATGTGTACGTCCCTATTGCGCTGTCTGGTGACAGCGCCATGTGAAGTGACGGCGCTGTTCGAACAGCACGATTGGAGCCTGTGGTGGTCTATTGCGCAACAACTCCATGTGGGGTTACGGCGCAGCGGGGCGCCATATTGCCTGCTGTAAAGTTGGTGCCATGGCTAGGAGGAGAGCGGTGTCCTGGAGCCAGATTGAAGTGGCCAACCTGGTGGACCTAGTTGAGCCACACTATGATGGCCTGTATGGCGAGGCACTCCTCACCAGTGCCAGGACTCAGCTGTGGCAGCAACTGGCCACTGACCTGGTGGAGGTCACTGGATGGGGCCGGTCTGCTGAGCAGTGCCGGCACCGGTACAGTGACCTCCGCCAGAAGGAGCCAGAACTTTTGTCGTGGCTGCGGTCACATGCCAGGTGGGGCGTAGTGCCTAGGCCAGGTGAGTGTACCATCTATGCACCTATATTCTCTGTAGGGGTGTGTGTGTGCTTGGGTGGCTGTGCATAGGTGCCGCTCGGACACGGTTGGCTGTGTCAGTGTGTGCAGCTGTGCGATGGATGGTTATGGCTGTGTGGGCAGGCAGTCTCACTGGGGCAGGGGCACTCTGCTTTTGAGTCACACTGATGTTTGTCTCAACATATGTCTCCCACAGGCGGAATCTGAGGGCCAGGGCGGGGTGAGGTGGGCCGTGCCAGGGCCCGGTGCCGGGGGTGTTGTGCCCCAGCAGCAGCAGCAGCAGCAGCAGCGGCAGAGCCAGCTGCTGGAGGAGTGTGAGTATCATTACTTCATGGATGCTATTGCATGCTGGGGTGGGGGGGCAAGACCACCAGCCATGCACAACACAACCATGCAGGAAGGGGAGGTCATAATTCCACTATACAAGACACTGGTGAGGCCCCACCTGGAGTACAGTGTACAGTTCTGGAGACCATACCTACGTATGGACATGGACTGGGTAGAGAGGGTTCAGAGGAGGGCAATCCGGATGGTGCATGGATTGCATCACAAGTCCTATGATGACAGGTTGAAGGAACTGAACATGTACTCCCTGGAGGAGAGGAGGGGAAGGGGGATAAGATGGGGACATACAAGTATCTTACAGGGGGGAACAGAGTGCAGGAAAACACTATTTTTAAGCGTAAACGATGTTCCAGGACTAGAGGGCATGGGATGAAGTTGGAGGGGGGACGATTCAGAGGAAACATGAGAAAGAATTTCTTCACAGAACAGTGGTGGACAAGTGGAACACCCTGCCAGAGGAAGTGGTGGGGCTGACTTGGTCACGGATTTAAGAATGCAGGATAGCCATAAGGAATTCTGGAGGTCAGGGGTAAGGTGCAACAGACTTATAGGAAAACAGAGTGAACTTACAAGGTCACATGGCCAGACTGGGTGGCCCATAGGCCCTTATCTGCCGACACTGTCTATGTATCCATGTATGTAGGCACGACACAGGTGACATGCATCACTGTGCAGTATCACAGCACGTCTGTGTATGCATCACTGGTGGTCCAGGCATGCACTGGGCACATAGCTGTGTAACTGGCATCGCACCACATTGCCACATCACTTGCAAGCCTAGTTTGTACTGTGATTGACGTGGGCAGTGTGTGTGGGTGGTGGTGCGCATAGCCGGTGCCGCCTGTTTGTGTTGGCCATGTGCATGTTCACTGTGGGTGGGTGTATGCCATCACAGGTGCGGGACATTGGGCTATATGGCTTGCAGGTTGGGTGGTGTTCAGGGTTGTGGTCAGTCACAGCCATTGACTGTGTTCCCATTTTCCTAGGCCTCGAGGTGCTGCGGAGGATGGAGAGGGATGTCAGGGCCATCCACCAACTTGTGGGGCAGAACGCTGATATCCTGCACTTTATTCACCGTCATGGTGTGCAGAGGAGGCGGCACAGACCTGCAGGACACCAGCAGGAAGACGGGCAACCAGCTGGGCCATGATTTCTCTGCCCTTCCCACTTCTCCTATCCCTACCACCCTGCCTTCCCTCTCCAAGTTTTTAATCCCTCCACCTTGAACACCCCTTCCTTGTACCTTTCCCCCCCTTGTAAATAGTTATTATTGTTCTTGTTGGACTATGTTTAATATACATTTCTATTTTGATATATGAATACTGTGTCGGTCTCTGATTTGCAGCTGGCTATGGGTGCTCAGTTGCAGGTGTGTACATGCCATCTGGGCTGGTATGGTCCTGGGTATGTGTGTGTGTGTGTGTGCATGTGTGTGCATGGGGAGGTTTCTCCAGCATGGCAGTGGCTTTCGGTTGGTCTTGCCATTTGCTGCCACCCACTGCTGGGTGCACAGGGTGTGTCTGGCTTGTAGGCTTCTGTGTTGCACGGGGCTGACGTGTGCTGGGGGGACTGCATGGTTTCCTGCAGTGCCAGTCACTGCACATGGGTGGTGTCTTGGGGTCACAGTGCAGGGTGTGCTGTGCATACGGGGGGCTGATGTGCACTGTGGTTGTCAACCCCCTGTGTGTGGCACTCTCCACCTGCCAGTGGTTGTGCTGGGGTGTCAGGGCTCTGCTATGCTTTGTTGGCTTGTCCCCATGGGCAGGTGGATCATCCGTCCCACCCCCAGTGATGCTGTGCTTGGGGTGTGCAGGTGTGGTGTGGGTTCTGCAGTGTGTTCCTGTGCCCATGTGTGGCATAGCTGGCGGTGGGCCCCAGCCTGCCTCCCTGGATGTGCAGTTCCATTGCTCTGGGGGGGGGGCTGTGCTTGCGCTATGGCTGCTCTGGAATGCTCAGCTGAGCTTCCCTGGTTGCGCCATAGTGCAATATTTTGGCTCAGCTTCTCCTTCCTGGTTGCACGATGGCGCAGTATGTGCGATATTCAGACGTTGGTTGCTTGCGCAATTTGCTCTGCTCCATGTTTGAATATCGCACCTGTTGCGCATTTGCGCAACTGGTTTGTGCTTGCTCCTGCTGTTGCGCTACTTTTGAGCGCAGTTTGAATATCTGGGCCTTTATGTTTTTCTTTTGTGTATATTTTATATTGTTGTATTTTATTACTGTATACTTTCTTACTACTGTACAGTGCCTAGAGCCTCTGGGGATGGGCTTTCTATAAATAAATCTTTATTTGCTTAATCTGTCATATGCCTCCTTTCTCTACTCTTTTCCAGGGTGTACATATTGAGGTCCTTTAGTCTCTATGCATAGGAATTTTTATGCTGACCCTACAACAATTTATCTACCCTGCCCTGGGCCACTTCCATTCTATGTATGTCCTTCTAGAGATGTGAGAGTCAATTGTCAAAGCCCAGGGAATGATGCAAGTGGCACCTTCCATCTAAAGATACAGGTTTCACAGTACAGCAGCTGCAAATTAAGCAAGCAGGCTGGTGCTGCATGAAGGGTTGCCACCCCAAAATCAGTAAATGTCCACACACGCACAGCACTCAGGCAATAAAGCAGCTGCAAACAGCAAGTATCAGAAAAATGCACATTTATTTCAACCAGGGCTGTCAAGACCAAGACCCCCTGTGCTTCGGCACAAGCCTTCATCAGGGGGTGTGTCTATGGAGGAAACTTATAGCTCTTAAGCATCCTGATGTAGTTACATTCACATGAAACTAGCTATCAATCACCACGATGAGAAGAATATACATAAATGTATGGCAAGAACAGTTAATACAACTCTGCTGATATAAAAATGAATGGAAACAAGCATTTGTCAATGCTGAATGTTGTCTTGCTGGTATTGGCATTGGTAGTGCAGGAGTTAGAGATGCATAATAGATATGGCAGTGAAGTATTGAACTGATGCCAACCCCACCCCCACCCTGTAGAGACTGACAGGCACTGGGGTGTGCCTTTGGGTTGTTGGCCATAGCGCTCATGCCATTTCACCTCACCCTACCCTGCAGACACCAACAAGTGTTGTGGTGTGCCTTGGGGTCCTTGGGCCTTAGGCTTACCCCATTCCATAAGGAAATATGCTGAGATGAGTGCAGTATAGGAGAATGGGGTGAACTTTGGGGCTGAAGAGTCCAAGGCACACCTCAATGCCTGTCACTGGCTGTAGGGTGGGGGTTGGGGCGGAATGGCATGAGCATTACAGCTGACAATCCCAAGTCACACCCCGATGCCTGTCAGTCTCTACAGGGTGAGGCATTATGGTTGGAAACCCTAATGCTCCAGGCATTTGTTGGTGTTTTCACTCCAAATTTTCAAAATGGGCTTTTTGTGACCCCACCTCATGAACAGTGGTATTATCAATTCATTAGCCAAAAGGTAATTTTGCACAGCGACTGTGCCATTTGTCGCCATAGGTGTGAAAACACATTTTGGGCAGGATGTGAAAAATGACAGCTGTACTGTCCATGAGGAGGTGTAAAAAAATAGCAATGTTGAAAATCTGGAGTGAAAATATGAAACACTGGTGAAGTCATGAGTGTGTGTAGAAACTGCGCAATGCACACTCATAGCATGATTATTTGGGGGATTTTTTTAGCCAAATTTTCAACATAGGCATTTTGGGACCTCTGCTGATGAAAAGTGGCACTGTGATTTTGTTACTCTGTCATGAACATTGATTTCCCACAGTGACCGAGCCATTGTGTGCCAGATGTGCAAAAACACATTTTGGGCAGGATGTGAAAAATGACAGCTATGCTGTTCATAAGGAGGTGTGAAAAAATGGCAATGTTGAAAATCTGGAGTGAAAATATTAAACATTGCTGAAGTTACGAGCATGAGTGGAAACTGAGCAATGCACACTCATGACAGTCATTTTTTTTGAATTTGTTCACCAAACTTGCAACATAGGCATTTTGGGACCAACCTCATGAACAGTGGCACTGTCATTTCGTTAATCAGTCCCCGAAAGCTGATTCCACACAGTGACCATGAAATGGCCTTTTGGGACAGAATAACGAGATGACAGTACATGTGTTCATGAGGTGGGGTCCCAAGAACTCCATGTTGAAAATTTGGAGGCAGAATTCAAAAAAATGGCTGAGATATCCACCTAAGTTGAACCCCCCTGCCCCACCCACTGATGCCATTATACAGCTTACCGGCATTTCTCCATTTTGCGGTTTATCTTTGAAGAATCCAGATGTGTTCCCCCTCCACCAAAGACTGCACCACCAGACCTCCAGAGGTAAGTATGGGGTGGGGGGTGGGGAGGTGGGGTGTGCGCAATGTGGGTGCAGGTTGGGAGAGGGGGCACCACGGACCATGAGGGACTGTTTTCTTTTTTTCAGGTACAGAAAAAAAATGAACATTGCAGGACCTTTTTCTTTCTTTACAGGTGAAATAAAACAAAAGTTGGGCACACTGAGGAGGTCTCCCATTGTTTCCCATGACATTTGGGGGGGAAGTTGACCATCCTGGTGTGGCCTCCCAGTGTGCCACACAATGCGGTTGGGGGAGGAACATGCTGACATGGTTGGCTTTATGTGAGCAGTGGCACACTGGGGTGCACTCCCAGGGTGCCACACAATGTTGGGGGTGGGGGACAAGCTGATATGGGGATTTCACCCCTGGTGTTGGCTTTCTTTGGGGATTGTGCCACTGCCATGTTTATTGAAATGTTTCACCAGGAAAGGCATGTACGGGAGGCATGTCATCTGTGCCACTGCATGACAAGCTTGTCTCTGATTGCAGTGGCACATTTCTTTCAAGTTGGTGGTGCTGTGCATAAACTTGTGTCAGTGCTAGCATGCTGGCTAATTGGGAAATGAGGGGTGCACCTACTAAAGCATGCCCTGCATTCACCAACACTGACACATTTCTGCATTTCTGCTACTACCATAAGATGTTGCTTGCACATGCATAAGACAACATAAAAATGTAATTGTTACAAAGGGATCTCTAAAAAACTATCCACTGTCATAATAAATGTTAGTTACAAGGATCCAAGTGACAGAAATTAAGTACAGAGAAACAGAGAAACAGAAAAAATAATAGATTTGCAATGCTTGTCAGTGACCACCATTATATCATTAATCAATGCTTTCAGTTAGTGACTGGGGATCCACCAAATCATATTGCTTGCAAATAGCAGGGAAGAGATGCAGTAAGGTGAGCAGAAAGCAGCAAGTAGCAGGTATTGTCTGTAAAAGAGCAATGAGACATAGTAATTACTAGAAGGTCACGGATTATGCTAATGGTCAGGTACAAAAGATAGTATCCACCGAAAATACAGAAGACAAATCAAGGGTGACCTGTGCAATTAATACCATAGCTAAAAATCTCAAAACAGGTCAAAATACCCTACTTACATGGGAGGTCAACAAAAATAGCAAAAGGTCAAGAAATATTTTTCAGCCCTACAACGTAGTACTGTACTGCATTACAAATACATTTTGGTATAGAAAAAGAGAACCTAAATTGATATTACCACTTCAAAAATTGAACATCAATAGCATATTAAACTGATTTCTTTTCTAAGAGGTCAATAAAATATATACACAATAATCTTGCCCCCAAAATGGGTACTTAAATATAAATTGACCTCTAAAAATGTCATTGCTACTGAAAGACCCCAATAGATACCTATGTACAGTATTGTAACTTACATGGGAGGTCACCAAAAACTGCAAAATATCAACAACATGAAAAACAAGTTTATACTTATCAGACTTTTTCCTTATCACAAAAAGGTTTTTCATTCTTCAATGGAGACAAATGCTAGTTTCTTTTCCTTTTCTTTAAGAATGGTTTGAGGTCCCATTAGTCATTAAGACCATCTGGCTAATACTTTTTAACCTAACAATCCATTGACTTTCTTTCATCAAAAGTTTGTTTACTTTATCACCACCATATTTCATTGCTGGCACCCATGCAGTTCCCATGAATTTAAGACCATTAGCTAATGAATTATGGTTCAGTGCAAAATGTAGACCCACTGGAGTTTCAGTTCTAACATTCACAGTGCTCCTCACCTGTTCCTGTACGTGGGCCTTAAGCAATCTAGTTGTTCTACCAATATAAACTTTATTGCAGGTACACCTCAAAATGTATACCACAAAAGTGGTATGACAGATAATGAATTGGTTTACTTCAAATTCCTTTGTGGGGTCTTCCGGTTGTTTGAATTTGCTCCCAGTATTACAGTAGGTACAGATGTTACCATTTAAGCATTTGAAACACCCATGAGGTCTGTTTTGAAGCCAGCCAGTTCCTTGTCTGTGTCTGTCTGACAAAGTCTGCTGTGTACCAATTTGTTTTTAACATTTGGTGCTCTGCTAAAAGTTACACGGGGTGTCAAACTCACTGCAGCTTCCACACATTTGTCCCCCATAAATATGGATCAGTTCCTGTAGATAATACTACCTATCTGGCCTGCCCAGTTATTGTATTCTGTTACAAACATTATGGGTGAACAACTATCTTGCCTTATATCTGTTTTATTTAATAAGTCTTCCCTTGATTTTGTTATGGCACACACGAAAGCCCCATCAAAAACACTTTTCTTATAACCCTTAGCCAAAAATCTGTTCCTAAGCTCCTCTGCTTGTTCCAAAAACTTACTATCCTCAGAGCAGTTTCTTCTTCATAGAAGGAACTGACCGTAGGGAACTGAATTAACAAGTCTGCATGGGTGTGCACTTTCTGCCCTTAGAACTAAGTTTGTTGCAGTCTCCTTCCTGTGACATTTAGTTTTTATTTTGTCATTAAGTAATACTGGTTTTGAAAGTGAAATATCCAAAAAGTCAACAGTATGGTTATTAGTTTTATATGTAAAATGTAAATATTTGTCATTTTGATGCATACAATTCATAAATGCATCTATTTCTGTAGATCAATCAAAGCAGAAAGGACTCAGCACTCATTGTCAAACACAAAATGTACATATATCACCAGATTTCTTCTGTAAAAGATTTATTGTGGTGAAAACAAGCAATATATCCTGATGTAGCCTGAGAAGACTACCACAGACCAACGTTTCACACTCAGACTGAGTGCTTTGTCAAGATTTAGAGCACCCCCTTCTGACCATATTTATACATTACATTTAATTAACTTTCAGCACAAAAAAAGCATGACGAATGCACACAAAACAATTTAGCTTAATCCACCACATCTGTGCTTCATTCTGCAGTCCTAAATCCAAATGTATATATATTGGCTCATTGTGGCACGCCATTTATGTTCACTATAATCTGTATATGTGCCAATAGGATTGGACATGTTTACAGCAATATAAATATTTTTAGAAACATAGAAACATAGAAGTTGACGGCAGATAAGGACCGCAAGGCCCATCCAGTCTGCCCATTTCTTTTTCTACCTTATAAATGTGCCATCGGCCTTTGCTCTGTCAGTGACCTATCTATTCATAGTCATTTGTATTGCTCCCTTATGCCTATCCCATGCCTGTTTGAAGCCCTGCACTGTATTCATAGCCACCACTTCTTGTGGTAAGCCATTCCATGCATCTACCACCCTTTCTGTGAAAAAGAATTTCCTCACATTCCCCCTTAATCAGCCTCCCTCTAATCTCATGCTGTGTCCTCTTGTCCTGCTATTTTTCTTATATTTAAACATGTTAGACTCTTTCACCTTGTTTATGCCCTTAAAGTGTTTAAATGTCTAGATCATATCACTCTCTCCTCCTTTGCTCAAGGGTATACATATTGAGCTCTGTTAATCTGTCCTCATATGTCTTCTGATGCAGTCCCTGCACCATTTGGTTGCCCTTCTCTGGACTGCCTCAATTTGGTTAATGTCCTTGTGAAGGTGTGGCCTCCAATACTGCACTGGTACTCCAGATGGGGCCTAACCAATGTCTTGTACAGAGGGATTATTACCTCCCTCTTACGACTTGTGATACCCCTACTATACACCCTAACACCCCCTAGCCTTACCTACTGCTTTAGAGGTCTGCTTGGATGATTTTAGGTCATCAGTGATGATGATGCCCAAGTCTCTTTCTTCCTTTGTGACTGCTAGCAACTCCCCTCCCAGCCTATAAGTGGCTTCAGGGTTTCTCTTCCCTATGTGCATGATTTTGCACTTCTTTGCATTAAATCCCAGTTGCCACTCTTCTGACCATTCTGCTAGTTTATCCAGATCTCTTCTCATTCTGCCCACCCCATCTGGATCATCTACTCTGTTGCAGATCTTGGTGTCATCTGCAAACAGACAAGCCTTACCCTCTAGTCCATCTGCAGGTCACTAATGAAGATGTTGAATAGGACTGGCCCCAGGACTGATCCCTGAGGTACCCCACTTGTGACTTGCATCTCTTCTGACTGTATACCATTTACCACCACTCTCTGTTTTCTGCCAGTCAACCAGTTTGCCACCCAGTTGACCAACTTCACCACCCCGAGCCTACCTAGCTTATTTATCAATCTTCTATGTGGAACAGTGTCAAAAGCTTTGCTGAAGTCAAGGTGGCGACATCAACTGCTCCCCTTGGTCCACCACTCTGGTTACCCAGTCAAAGAAATCTATGAGATTAGTTTGACAGGACCTTCCTTTGTAAACCCATGCTGTCTTGGATCCTGTGCCCTATGGATTCCAGGTGTTGCATTATCCTTTCCTTAAGGAGTGCCTCCATAATCTTGCCCACTACTGAGGTAAGACTGACCGGTCTGTAGTTCCCGCCTCCTCCTGCTACCACTCTTGTGGGTGGGATCACATGAGCCCTTCTCCAGTCTTCTGGGACCTCTCCTGTGCTCAGAGACTCACTAAACAATTCTGCTAATGGCTCTGCTAGTTCCTCCTTTAGCTCCTTAAGTACCCTGGGATGTATGCCATCAGGTCCCATTGCCTTATCCACCCTGAGCTTAGCAAGCTCTTGTAGGACCCTTTCTTTGTGAAGGGAGTAGTGCTCACCTCCTCCCCTGTGTCCATGATGCTGAGCTGTGGGCCCTGCCCTACCTTCTCTTCAGTAAATACTGAGCAAAGTATCTATTTAGGATAGATGCCTTTACAGTGTCCTCCTCCTCACATGCTCCTTTTCTCCATTAAGCTTAGCAATACCCCTCTGGACTTTCTCCTTTCACTAATGTATCTATAGAAAGTCTTGTCACCTTCTTTACTGTTCGTACTAGTGTTTCCTCAGTTTGGGACTTTGCCTGCCTTGCCTTACCTGCTTCCCTTAGGCAGTTTGGTATGCCTCCCTATCTTCATCCCGCTGTGTTCCCTTATATTTTCTGAAGGCCAGCCTTTTGGCTCTGACCTTTTCTGCTACTGTATTTGAGAACCAAAGTGGTTTCCTCCTTCTTTGCACTTTCTTTTCTGTCTAACACAATGGGATGTTGCTTCAAGTATTGTATCCTTAATGCTTGCCCACTTTGCCTGTACCTCCTCACCTGTGTTTCTTTTTGCCAGGGCTAGCTTAACTCTGTTGGCCATCTTATCAAAGTCAGCTCCTCTGAAGTCCCATATTTTGCCTTGGAATGGGATGATTTAGATGTAGTAGCCAAATTGAACCATACCATGTGATGGTCACTGGCCCCAGGTGACCTTCTACCTGAGATCTGTGATCCCTTCTTTGTTAGTACTAGATCTAGGATAGCCCTGTCTCTTGTGGGTTGCTGTACCAGTTGTTTGAGGCCTCCCCTGCAGGGAATCCACTATGAGTCTAGTTCTGGCAGATGTTCCTGTTGGTATTGACCAATCTGTATCTGGCATGTTGAAGTCTCCCATTATCAGAACCTCCCTTTAGCTGTCATGTTTTGTATATCTTCTAACAGTAATGTGTCTATGTCCTCCCTCTGGTCTGGGGGCCTGTAGACAACCCCAGTTCTTATGGCTGTCCCATTTCCTGTTTCCAGGGTGACCCACAGTTCTTCTGGCTCCTTATGTGTATTCTGAATTTCTGTAGCTTTGATATTTTCATTAACATACAGGGCCACTCCTCCCCCCCTTTTTGCACCTCGGTCTCTTCTGAACAATACATAGCCAGGTACTGAAGTCTCCCAAGTGTGGTTACTGGTAAACCACGTCTCACTAATTGCTACTATGTCCAGTTTAGCCTCTGACATTATTGCCTGCAGGTCTGGGATCTTATTTCCCAGGCTGTGAGCATTTGTGTACATGATTTTCCATTGGCCAGATTTTCCAACACATTCCTAGAAACTATATACAATGTTACTAATACTAACTACATCCTGAACACTGCATGAAGCTATGAGACAATATAGTGATAGATAGATGAAAAATGGGAGTGGGGAGGGGTAACAAAAGGGAAAATTCAAAAAAATGCATTTTTAGGTCAGATGCAGTGAAGAACATTTCCAACATTAATACAATAGCCTTGTTAATTCTTTCTGATCATTAATGCCTGGCCATTCCATTACACCAAGTTTATAGACCCAAAAGTCCTCTCTTCTGGCTAGTTTGGATTCTATATCACCACCCGCTACCCGTCATTACTTTTATCAATACCCTTAAACTTAGGTGCATGTAATGATGCTCTCTAGCATTATTAATGTGCATTGCAAGTACATATTTCTCATTTTTATTTAATATTGCACATGTGTTCCCCAATCCTTTCTTTTAGCTTATGTTTTGTTCTCCCTACATAAAATATCCCACAACTACATAAAGCCAAATAAATTACATTTTGTGTGTCACACGTAATTAGGCTGCATATCTTGCATTTTTTGCCATCCTTAAGGCCAAAAAAGAAAGAGGTCCTTTCTAGAATATTGCAATACTTGCAACGTCCACATCTGACACATTCAGGATTTGGTGGGGCCAAAAATCCAGACTGTATCTCAACTAGCTGCATACTATTCACAATTTGATCTTTAATTTATTTATTTATGTATTTAAGAGTTTCCCCAGGAAGACATACTGAGCAGAGTACTGTTCAATTCCAGATGCATCCTGGGAGGAGGGGGAAAAGGATGTGTACAGCATCGGATGATACACAGAAATTGCAGTACAACACAGCAACAACAAAGGTGTTATAGAGATACAAGTAGCCACACAAGAACTATAGCTTAGAGTGCAGAGGCACACAATTAGTACAGAATGCAGTAAATTAGGTTAACTAGCTAGTAAGTTCAGTGGTTCAGCAACTCATCTAATCTGAAAAATGCCTATATAACTTGAGATCACACCCTATTATACAGAGGGATACTATGACAGTGGAATGAGTGCAGGCATGCATATTCCAGGGAGGACACTGAGGGCCTGGGACAGATGCAGAGGCCTCAGGTGTGGCCAATGAGGTACTTGGTGTCATGAGGGGACTGCCCGCAGGAGCAGGTGGGGGGAAGAATGACTTAAGGAGCAGGTTATACTGCTGGTAGTTTTCTGTATGCCCAATGACAGCCAGTAAGGAGTTCCATAGTTTAGGCATACGGTAATTGAATGTGGCCTGTCCTTTGGCTGTGGACATGTGAGGAACATGTAGAAGCTAGGAGTCAGTGTTCCTGAGAAAGTATGCTGAGGGGGGTTGAGCAAGGAGGGCTGACTCGAGGTAGGGGGGAGGGACTGAGCTCAGTATTTCACAGTTAGCCTCACACAGTGGCGCTGTCTCTGAGCCTGGAGTGATGGCATGTCTAGAGACTTGTAGAGATTGCAGTGGTGCATTGAGTGGAGGCAGTCTAGGGCAAACCAGCAGAAGGAATGGAAGAGCTGGTCAAGTCTTGCTAGGGTAGATTTGTGGGGCAGCACTGTAGACTATGTCTCTGTAATGAAGTATTGGGAGGATCTTTTTCTGAAGGATAGCCTTGCAGGTTTCCTATGGGATGCAGCCCCTGTTTCGATGCCAAGCACCCGGCTTGGGGTGCAATTTCTTGTGGATTGAGTCGATGAGGCCTGAGAAGTCAAGGTACTGGTTGAGCCAGACCTCAAAGTACCGGAAGGAGGCGCAGTCCCTCCTATGGTGTCCCATCTATGGAGTGGAAAGTGGTGGTGGCGGGAAGATGGGAGAGTCTCTGCCTACAACCAAAGGTTAGGGAGATTTTTTTTGGGGATGTAGTGAGAGTTGGTTTTAGCAAAACCAGTGCTGGACAGCAGTGAAGTTATCCTGAAGTCTAGCAGCCACTTCAGCGGGGGAGGGACCTGATACATACAATGCCGTGTCATCAGCGTACATGTGTATGGATGTGTGCACATACCAAAGGCAGGTCATTTAAGAAAATGGAGAACAGGATCAGGCCGAGCACCGAGCCTTGTGGGACACCGGTAATTAAGGGGGGGGGCAGAAGTATGATGACCAATTCGGACAGATTGAGACCTACCAGCTAAGTAGTATTGGAACCAATTAGTGCTGGTTGCAGAGAGACCTGCATGCACGAGTTTAATTAGTAGAAGGGTGTGGGAGACCATGTTGAATGCCTTGGCAAGGTCGACAAAGATAGCTGTGGTGATGTTCCCACGATTCATACCCATAAGGATGCTGTTGGTAGGTTGTAGCAGGGAGGTGATGGTGGAGTGCGACTTCTTAAAACCAGAGTGGTACAGTGTGAAAAAGGAGGAGGAGTTCAAAAAGGGGGAGAGTTGGGCAAGCACAAGGTGCTCCTGAATTTTGGCTAGGATGGGGAGTAGGGAAATAGGGCGGTAGTTCCGAGATGAGGAGGGATGGTCCCCTTTCGGGAGAGGAATGACTGTAGTGTGTTTCTACTCAGATGGGACTGAATTTAACAAGAATGAGAGATTGTAGAGCTCAGCCAGAGGGGCAACGATGGCAGGGGTAGACAAGTAAAGCATTCTGGAGTCCAGACCTGAGGGGCATTTGCCTTTAGTGGGGTTTAGTACCCACAGCACTTTTAGCACCTTGGTTAATGACAGGGAGGTGGGTGTTTTAGGAGAGGATGGGCACGGGTGGGATTTGGGGAGTGAGGAAAGGAGAGATGTCATGCAATTTGTGAAAAAGGTGTTAAAGGCTGAGGCCACAGCACCTGGTTCAGTGATGATGGAACCATCAACACTGAGGGCAGGGGTAGGGGGCTGAGCAGGGGGGGTTAGTAGTGAGGGGGATTAGTAGTGATTTTATTGTTTTTCAGAAATTCGCAGGGCGATTTATGTTAGCGTGGAGAGAGGCCTTGAAGTAGTTAGCCTTGGCCTGGCATAGAAGTCTGGTGCAAGAGTTCTGTAGTGTGCGGTAGAGTTGGAGTGCCTCCAGGGTACAGTTTGCCTAATAGGCTTTCCAGGCCTGGGCCCTGGCATGGAGTTGCTCAATACTATTGGCGGTGACCCAGGGCAAGTGGGCGCCCCTTACATGGGTCCTTCTCAATGGTGCATGGAAGTTTGATACAGCAAGGAATTTGGATTTGAAAAGGCCAAGGGCAGAGTCAATGCAGGATGCCTGTGGGATGAAGGACCAGTCCATGCTGGACAGGTCATATAGGAGCGCTGAGAGGTCGAGGGATTTATAGGACCTGGTGAGCAGTATCCATGGGGGAGGAGCTTTGGGCCTGAATATTTTCCTTACCATGTAGATCATGTGGTGGTCGCTTAGTGAGTCCAAAGGAGTCCTGACTTCAGAATACAATGACGGTGCGAGGTAAGGGCCCAGTCTAGTAGGGAGTGGTTCTGGGATTTATGATTCAATCATGTGGGTTTGGCAATCTGTTGGCCAGATTTAAGGAGACTATGTGGCGCCGTAACTTAGAGCTAGTGCTGGAAAGCCAGTTAGAGTTGAGGTCACCAAGGATAATCAACTCGCTCGCTGATCCAAGCAGTTTAAGTGTGCTCAAATGGTCCATTATGAGTGGCTTGGGGGCGTCAGGGGTGCAGTAGGACTCAGCTATATATAAAGGTACTGAGTGGGGGAGAAAGTGCTTGATTAGCAAGGAGTCAATGGACAGGAAAGGCAATAAGAGATGGACAGGAGTGTAATGGAGGTGTGCAGCAACGTACATGGCAATTCCACCACCTCTTTTATTACCATGCCGGTCATGCCAGATATCGATAGTTCAGCATCCAAATTGTGGGGCTTCAGCCGTGTTTCAGTTATGATCAGTATGTCTGGGTGCAGTGTAAGGATATTTGGTTATAGGATGGTAAGTTTGATCAGGATGCTGCATATGTTTAAGTGCATTATTTTAAGACCCCATGGTAGTTTTATAGGAGTGGCAGGATTGGGGGTGTTTGGACCAGGGTTAAGATCTACATCACCTGCAAGAAGAAGAAGCAGTGTGAGTAGCTGTTTAGCTATAGTCATAAACCTTGGTGACTTGCTATGTGCTCAAGGTTGCTAGACAGATATGGGGGTTCTGGGTGGGTAAGACAATTGTAGTACAGTGAGTCCAGCATGGAAGGTGGTCGGCCGGATTGAAGCACCTGGTACCCAGTTAATCAGGAGATGTGGAAGCAGTGGACCTGAGGTAGCAGTGGTGTGGAAAGGAGGGGGACCTGTCCTACTTTCTAATGAGCTGGTGTTTGGCTGAGGGATAGGATAGGAGGAAAGTGGGAGGAATGTGAGGGGTGGGAACATGCACAGCATAGTGAAGTACAGTGGCATCATATTGAAAGTGCTGTAATTGTAGGGTGGCCACTACTATTGATAGCAGATAATCTGCTAAGGGGAAAGTGGGCTGTTACAAAATTATCACATGATAATCTCAGCCTATATAAGGCTAAGCCCACCTAGGGTGGCAGTGGAGGTGGTGGGGCAGCCGGCGCATAGCGCTGGTGGGGTCTTAGTAAGCTGACTGAAGCTGTGCAGCAGTGTCATGTAGCCTTCATACCAGTGTGCCCTTAAGATTCGGGGATCCGGCTTGGGGGAGGGCAAGACAAGTGAGGCCCTCACAACCTCCATGGACACTGGGGAAGAGAGAGAGATTAGAAGATGATTAAGAGGTAAGCAAGCTGGAGTTGGAGCTCTCTACATCTAAGTTAAAATCTGCTCAGGTTTCAGTTACATCTCTAAACCCTGCTAGACCAAATTAATGCCTCCTGCTCAGGTTTCAGTTACAGTGTGGTGTACTTTATTTTTCTCTAAAAACTGCTAGACTGCCTGCAGTTTGTAATGAGCCTGCGAAGAGTGGGAGCACTTGAACCTCATATGTTGTGTGAAAAATTAAAGAACGCTGGATTTGAAAGCACATGTGGCATGGTGTGGATTCCCTTCGGTGCATACTTTAGCACATAATCTCACTTGGCAGTAAGCACGCAACCTTACTTGGCAGGCTTGGACAAAGCACTCTGTTAGTTTTACCTGGTGCTGGCAAACTAATTTTCGTTTATAGACTAAATTAATGCCTCCTGCTCAGGTTTCAGTTACAGCGTGGTTTAATTTATTTCTGCTCTAAACACTGCTAAACCGAAGTAATTCCTCCTGCTCAGGTTTCAGTTAAAGCGTCGTCTTTTCTCTAAACACAGATTCTGTGACTTTGAATCAGCACTGAAATTCACCAGAATAAGTTCTGCTTAAACCATGCAGTAGCGTTTCAGTTTAGAGAGGAAGACCAACAGCAAGCAAGGCATCCAAACAGTTTTTTATTTGTTTGTTTAAGCCCACCAGGGATTAAGCTCCCTGCATAGGCCTACCAGGTATAAAAGCTCCCTGCAGACTAGCTAAAAACTGCTACAACTGTACTTAATTAAAGCTCCCAACAAAGAGTAAGCTGCACTCAGGATTATTTAATTTGGTGCTGTGCACAAAAACTATCAGCACATCTCTGCCAATGGCACCATTCAGACTCAAAAAGGCACCAAATTCAAAGTTCAATGTAAGCCGACTGAAGCTGTGCAGCAGCGTTGTGTAGTCTTCATACCTGTGTGCCCTTAAGATTCGGGGATCCGGCTTGGGGGAGGGCAGGACAAGTGGAGCCCTCATGACCTCCGTGGACACTGTGCCCTTAAGATTTGGGAATCCGACTTGGGGGAGGGCAGAACAAGTGAGGCCCTCATGACCTCTGTGGACACTGTGTGCCCTTAAGATTCAAGGATCCAGCTTGGGGGAGGGCAGGACAAGCGAGGCCCTCACGACCTCCATTGACACTGTGTGCCTTTAAGATTCGGGGATCAGCCTTGGGGGAGGGCAGGCTTCGAGCCCTCCTACATGTAATTCTAGGGGGGGGTTCAAATACTTCTTTAAGTTTAGTTTTGGCTTTAATAATATCCCAATTTTTTTAAATAATGTTCTTCAGTGCACTTGCATCACAAGAATATGTGGTCACACAATTCAAGGAGTTCTTTTCCTCAACTAATTGTTTCCTCAACTGTAATAATGCAGTCCTATCCATTTGTTCAACCTCCCTTCTGGCATTCTGTACATTTCTAAGACTATAGCCTGTTTCCAACAGACTTGCTGAAAGTACATCTGCACACTCAGCAAAGTCCTCTGTGAGGTTACAGTTAGGTTTTAACCTCATAAATGTACCCTTACGTGTATTTATAACTGTATGCCAAGGTTGGCTGCTTTCTACCTGAAGCAATGTATTTTTGTCCCACTCTTTGCGATACAGGGAGGTCAAAAGGTAACCCATTTCTGTTTTTCTTATAGTGATGTCCAGGAAGTTAATTCTGTCTCCACTAAGCTTCACATCAAAGGTAAAGCCTGGTCTATGGCTTTCCAAATATGTAACAAAAAAGTCTAATTCCGATAATGTACCTTCTCACACCCTTATACAATCATCTTTGTAATGATGCCAGAACTCCACCTTTGCATGAAAAGGATTGTTTGTACTGTATATTACATTATCCTCCTATAGTCCCATATCCAAATTAGCATAGTTGAGGGAAAATGCTGCCCCATTGCAGTACTCTTTTTTTGTAGGTAGTGTTGACCCAAAAAACTGAATGTGTTATTTTTTTAATACCATTTCTGTCATGTCAAGCAAAAACTGACTAGCAGGTACCTTTTGTTCTCTTTTCTCTAAAAGGTACTGGAGGGCTTCAAGTACAAAATCATTTGGAATGTTAGTATATAAACTGGGAACATTCAATGTTACCAAAAGTCTGCCCTCCCCTACATACATTTCTGATGTCAGGTTAATAATGCCTCTGGCATACTTTATGTATGACCTAAGATCCATTAGCAAAGGCTGTATATGAAACTCAATAAACTGTGACATAGTCTTTGTCAGTGATCCTTGTCCTGATATAATCGGTTGCCCTGGGAGGTTTATTAAGGTTCTGTGTATTTGGGCCAATAAATAAAAAAATGGATGAATTGGATATTTTACTGTCAAAAAATCTCTTTTTCTGAAATGTCACCATTTAGAAATGCCTTTTCTATAAGTTTGTCCACCTTTATTTTGTTAGTCATTGTGGGGTCAGTAGATAGGGGCATATATGTGTTAGAATCACGAAGCTGTCTTTGTGCTTCAGCTATATAGTCCTCTGTGTTCAAAAGTACAACCTGAATTTTCCCTTTTGTTAACCCCCCCCCCCCATTTCTCACCTATCTACATAGATACATAGATACATAGACAGTGTCGGCAGATAAGGGCCTATGGCCCACCTAGTCTGCCCATTTGAGCTTGTAAGTTCAGTTTGTTTTCCTAGAAGTCTGTTTCCCTTACCCCTGACCTCTAGAATTCCTTTTATGTCTATCCCATGTATTCTTAAATCTCAGATTGTTTCAGCCCCACCACTTCCTCTGGCAGGGTGTTCCACTTGTCCACCACCTGCTCTGTGAAGAAATTCTTTCTCATGTTTCCTCTGAATCTGCCCTCCTCCAACTTCATCCCATGCCTCTAGTTCTGAAACATCTTTTCGCTTAAAATAGTGTTTTCCTGCACCCTGTTCCTCCCTGTAAGATACTTGTATGTCTCTATCATATCCTCTCTCCTCCTTCTCCTCCAGGGAGTACATGTTCAGTTCCTTCAACCTGTCTTCATAGGACTTGTGATGCAACCCATGCACCATCTTTGTTGCCCTCCTCTGAACCTTCTCTACTCTGTCTATGTCCTTACGTAGGTATGGTCTCCAGAACTGTACACTGTACTAGGTGGGCCTTACTAGTGTCTTGTATAACGGAATTATGACCTCCCTTTTCCTGCTGGTGATGCCCCTGCCTATACATCCCAGCATCCTATTTGCTTTACCTGATGCCTTGTCACACTGTTTCCCTACCTTGAGGTCATCAGAGATGACAACCCCAAGATCCCTTTCCTGCTTGGTGCATGCTATATCCTTACCCCCCATCTATCACTATATTGTCTCATAGCTTCACACAGTCTTCAGGATGTAGTTAGTATTACTAACATTGTATACAGTTTCTAGGAATGTGTTGGAAAAATATTTATATTGCTGTAAACATGTCCAAACATTTTGGTACATATGCAGATTATAGTGGATGTAAATGTCATGCCACAATAAGCCAATATATATATATATATACATTTGGATTTAGGACTACAGAATGAAGCAAGATGTGGTGGATTAAGATAAATTGTTTTATGTGCATTCCTCATGCTTTTTTGTGCTGAAAGTTAATTAAATGTAATGTATAAATATGGTCAGAAGGGGGTGCTCTACACCTTGACAAAGCACACAGTTTGAGTGTAAAACGTTGGTCTGTGGTAGTCTCCTCAGACTACACCAGGATATAGTGCTTGTTTCCATCAAAATAAAACTTTTACAGAAGAAATCTGATGGTATATGCACATTTTGTGTTTGACAAGGAGTGCTGAGTCCTTTCTGCTTTGATTGAATCATTTTGGGACTTCACAAGCACCATTCTCCTAGTAGCGACCCTTTTTTTCACCTTATTTCTGTAGATGTTCCCTTCCAAATGCATAATATATCATCTATAGAACATTGCCAGAATCTGATCCTGGGTAGATATTGGTTAAACAATGGGTTGAAAATATGCATTTTTTCCCATCTGCCCAGGAACAGTTTGGCATCAGAGGGTGCCATTGATGCCCCCATGGCAGTATCACATGACTGTAGATAGTAATTTCCATTGAACTCAATAGTTTTGCTTTAGAATAAGGTCTAGGGAGTTAATTACAAATTCAACTGGTATAATGTTCCTATCTAGACTGTTCTCTAGGAAATATCTGTGAGCTTGAACCCCATCTGCCTGTTTGATACAAGCGTGTAGGGATTCAAGATCTACACACAGCTAGACCATTCCATCTTCCCATTTAAAGTTTTCAAGTTTATTCAGGACATCAGTGGTGCCCTGTATATGGTAGCAAAGTTTTACAATGCTTCTCTGAAGGAAGAAATGAACAAATCTGCCTAATCTTTCAGTCAATGACCCAATACTGGAAATAATGGGGCACCTGAGAGGATAACTATATTCTTATGGACCTTGGGCAAGATGTACGTTATTGGGGTAATGGGATGTTTGTTCCAAAGATATTTTTATTCCTGCCCACTTATGTCCCTGACCCCCACTGCTTCCTGTAGCAACTTCTGTAGTTCAATTTTAAATTGATCAGTGGGATTCCCAGTAGTTGTTAACTGTTCACATCCTGTAATAAACCCATTACAATGTTAATACACTGTTCTATGTCCATGACCACAATATTGCCTCAATTGTCTGTTGGTTTCAATAACAGAACATTATACACAGAAAGATCTTTTAATGCTGCGAATTCATTGTAAGGCATGTTCTTTTGTTTAAAGATGCAGCATTCCCAATTATAGAACGTGGTCTGTGGTGAAAAGGGGAACCACTGAACCAAAGTTGCACTTTGTCAGCCTTGCACTTCACATCAGGGTGCAACAGGTTGTAAGGGGGCTTGCACCACAGTGGAGCTCCAATATCCCCTTTTCTGCCATTTTGCAAGCTCTGACATGGCCACAAAAGGGGGATCAAATTTGATCTGTCAGGAGGTGGTCTAAGTTCCCTGCACCACTGCTTGGCAGGGTGGCAAGGGAGATGTGGGACTAGGAAGGAGGGGAACAGGGACCACAGGGGCACTGAGTGTGCCATAGGACATGAGTTGGGCATTACAGCAGGTATAGGGAGTGGAGGAGGCACCTGGCAGAGGTGCCATAGGGCATATAAGACAGCCAAGGGGACTGGGAGGGGGGTGTCATCATGATCCTATTATATCACAGCCTTAGGTGGAAGCAGACATGGCACCTGCCCCACAGAACAGGGCAGGTGCCATTGCTGCTTCCACCTGGAGCTTTGACTAATAGGATCGTAATGCCAACCCCCCCACCCAGTCTCCTCAGCTGTCCTAAATACCCTATGGCACAACTGACAATTGTCTTCTCTGCTCCCTCTACCTGCTGCCATGCACTCTCAGTACCCCTGCAGCCCATGCTCCCTGCATTTTATCCAGGGTTTAGATCTCTAGTAACAGCATGGCATTGTTGTGAAAGTTTTGAAATTAACAGCAACCATGTCATGGGGCATTTAAAACTACAGAAAAAGAAAAAACATTTTTGAAATAATGACTGACAAGGATATGTTTTGGAATTGGATAGCCTTATTGGAAGGAGTTTATAATTGAATCACAGAATACTAAGTTCATGAAGGCACCTCCTGATGAAGCCAATATTTGTTGGCGAAACGCAGAGGAATTAGGCCAGAAAATAAATACAGAAACTAGATTTTAGATAAAAAAAGTCCTGTTTACAAATGTGATTCTTTGCGCCCCCCCCATCTTTAGAAAGGAGGAGTTTTTCTTTTATCCAGGGTTACCACCCCACCTCTGTGGTTCATGTAGGCTTGCACAGGGGTGGGTTGGCAGATCCCCCTCCCATCAAACTCCATAGGTGCACCCAGTATTTAGCTCAGCCTGTGGCTACAGCAACTCCTGGGTCTTCAGCGCAGAGATCCCTGACTTTACAGAACTGTTTGAAGGGTCTCTAATGCACCCGGAACATGCCACAGCCCTAGACCACCACAAATCGCAGTGATCTAAGGACTGTTTGAAAATCGAGTCTGTGGTTTCCAGAACTGGACACTGTACTCTTGGAGGGGTCTTACCTGTGATCTATATGGAGGCAACACCACTTTCCTCTTCCTGCTGCTGATACCCCTTGCTATGCATCCCAGCATCCCACTAATCTTACTGACTTCCTTGTTGCACTGCCTAGCCATCTGATATGATTACCCTCAGGTCTCTTTCCTGCTTGGTAACCATCAATGCCACTCCACCTGTGTTGTAGTCTGTCCCTGGGTTTCTGTGCCCTAAGTGCACTATTTTGCAGTTTTACAAACTGAAACCCAGCTGCCATACCCTTGTCCACTCCTCTAGTTTTCTCAGGTCTCTGCTCATCCATTCCACCCCATTGGAGTGTCCCCCCATTGCAGATTTTTGTTGGTGTCATCTGCAAAGGGGGTCCACAAAGGAATATTTCCCCTAAAGGCATAACAGGAAGAGGGGGAGAGCAAAATGGCCATGGCAACATAAGTAGATGGGAAAAGATCAGAGATGTAGGGGTCCTGGCCAGATGCAAGTAGGAGTAGAAAAGTTACAGAGAAGAACCTTAAGGGAGAAGGGAGAAGAGGCAGAGTGGATTGACAGTAGACATTTGGACCAAAGATTATTAAAGCCATATGACAAGGCAGCTTGACCAAAAGTAAGTTTCATAGATGGACTAAAAAGGGGATGGGAAACATTGTTGCAGAAAGGGTAGGAGGATGTAAGGGGAGATATAGGAGAAAGTTAAAGAAGGAGGGAAGGGAACCAAGCCAGAATTTGGATACAAAATGTGGAAGGCATCTGATGCTAAGAGATGGGAGGGAGATGGCAGAGTAGAGAGAGAGAGCAGTGGCGAGTAGTGTGTGTGTAGGGTGGGGATAGCCTAAAGCAAAATGACAAAAAGAGTGAATGAGGGGGTCCAGTCTGGCAAGGCAGGATTTGGGGTATCCAAAAAAAACTATATCAACATAAACAGAAATTGAGAGAATTATCTTTAAAACCTTCTCACAGCAGTCAGGAAGTGGGATACTTGCTCTGCTCCTGTATAGTGCATCAAGGATGGGGTGGAGTTTATGGTGTATGGTATCAATGTGCACCGAGAAATCAAGATGACAGTCCAGCCAGACCACCAAGGTACTTAAAGGAGTATACATCCTCAATAGCAGAACCATCAGTGGTGTGGCATAATGGAAGGGAAGTGAGTCTGGTAAGTCTCTGTCGGGTGCTAAAAGGCATAGAAACATTTTTTGTTGGCACTGAGGGACAGTTGGTTAGACTGAAACCAGCACTGAGTATTGTCAAAATCCAGCAGTTGCTGAGAAGTAAGGTCATGGGAATAGTAACCAGATGCAAAGAGTACTATATCATTAGCATTTTTATGACTATACACAGAGGAAGAGGCAGAGGTGAGGGTGTTCAAGAATATGGAAAAAATAATGGGGCCCAGGGCAGACCCTTGTAGGATACCTCAACAAATGGGGAGCTGAGGGATAGGGAGCTTCAGTCTAAACAGTTTGGGTCTTTCCCTCAAGCTAGAGTGAAAGCAACTGATTGTGGAGGCAGAGAGGCTTGCTGCTTTGAGTTTGTCCAGAAGTAATGGAATTTGTCACAGTGTAAAAGATTTAGCAAGATCGACAAACATGGCAGAGGCGATCATACCTAAAAGGAGGGAATTACTAAACTGGTGGAGGAAGGTGGAGGTGGAGTGGAGTTTTTTAAATCCAGACTGGAAAAGGTGAAGACGGAGGAGTAGTAAAAGAAGGAAGAGAACTAGGAGAGTACAGAGTGTTCTGTAACATAGCCAGAGTGAGAAGAAGACAGATAGGATGGAAGTTACCAGGAGGAGAGGAATCAAGACCTTTGGGGAGAGTTTTTTTTTTTTTTGTGTGTTACAATTTTTGGCCAGGAAAGACACAATGATCCAAGCATTCTTTTGATTTGTGTCCTGGGAGCACAGGGAGGTTATGTACTGTAACTTGTCCATGGTCGCACAGTTTGTAAGTGGTGGCTCTGGTATTCAAACCCAGTTCTCTAGGTTTGCAGCTCAGCATCCTTAACTACTATGCTGTACTGCCTTCTTGTAACAGAAACCTGCTTCTAGGCTTTAGGGACAATAATAGAGGAAAAAAAGAGACTGTGGACTTAGGTAATAGGCATAGCGATGTCAGAAGCTGAGAAAGGACAAAAGAGAGTTGGTGGGTCCCCTTCCGGTTAATGTGCTATACAGTTTGTTTTTGTGGCTGGAGTAGGGATAATCCAATGTTCAGAAAATGAAGAAAGCCAGCTACTCAATATTTTCTTAAATGCTGATTTTTTTTTTGTTATGAAATAATGAAAAAATTAGCTTTTAGGAAGCTGAGAGAAGCAAAAGTAGTAGTAGTAGTAAAACGTGTATTTCTGATATGAGAAACAGGATAACCCAATTTAGCAAAAAGCTAATTTACAATGGGGTCCTACTGTTCAAAAAGAACATGAGTTTCACTTTGAAAATACCATAACATACATGTAGATCGATTCATACATAAACAAACAATTATTACAATAAGTACAAATCTTTCAAATGCAACAACTTTTTGGAGGCAATGCCACCTTTTCAAGCCAAGATCTTAATACATCCCAAAATGTTTTGTTTCTCTTCACCCACATTGTGGAATGGTTTACAAAGGAACTTGAAGCTGAGCTGCCCTGTTAGCCTGAATATCTTCAAGGCACTCTACGATTGCTACATGAAAGCACCTTCCAAATGTTTTCCTCACCACTAGCCCACTAATTCCGCAACTCCCTCTTTCCATCCTGATGCTCACAATGTTTCTACCTCTGGCTCTCACTCTTTCCCCTATTAACTCTTCCTGCTGCACCCACACTTCCCTGTCCACTTCAGCCTGGCTAAAGTCCCACCCCATCCATAGTAGTCTCCCAATTATCTACCCCTCCTCCGTCATTATCATAAACAAGTACACGACAGCCACCATCACATTCTGTGGTTTTAGCCCAATTTTTCCCCCAGTCATCAGTAATATATCCCTCCTCTTCTTTACCTCTCTAACCTGCCACCCCATACATGGCCTTTTTCCCCTATATGTGTAGTTGCCGGCTACCTCACTCAAAAGATCTCTGCTTATAACTCCTGTATGCCTATGGTTGATTGTACATCTGCTGACTTCTTCAATTGTAAAATAATGCTGTTTTTTTTTTTATTTATTTCAACCTTGTACTGTACTGCATACATTGTATATACTTTTTCTTTCTTGAATATTATTGCTTTTTGTATACCTGCTTCTGTACTGTACTTTGATATATTCATGACCAGGTCCACCTTGCAAATGAGCCTTGTTCAATGGTGCCCGCCTGAATAAATAAAGATTTTGATTGATTGATTGATTGAAATGACCGCAGGTGACCTGGCAATGAATTCCACAATTTGGGGCCTTCATATACATAGCAATGTTGGCCCCTCATTGTTCTCATAGATGGCACCCTAAAATTTATTTCCCCTGCAGATTGAAATTCCTCTTTGGCATTCCACTCCTCCAAGAACTCTATTATATATTCTGGTGCTATTTTAATTTAACAATGGTGGGTCAAACACTGCACATGGATATTATGCCGATCCATCAGAGGTATCCAGTTTAAAGCCTTATAGAGAGTGCAATGATGTGTATTCCAAGATGCATCTAAGACAAAACATGCATATCTATTAGAAACAACATCTAACCTTCCCAAAGTACCTCTAGCAGCACCAATACACACAACATCACCATAATCAAAATGCGGAATTATCATCAAATTCACAATTTTTAATCTAGCTTCAGATGAAAGACAGTCTCTATGCTTATACAGTACCTCCAACTTCTTATTCAATTTTTGTATCAGATTGTCAATATGAGAATACCAATTACAATGGGAGTCCATTCAGACTCCTAAACATTTGTAACAATCCACAAGGGCCAAGCTGTACCCATCCAGTGTTTTTACAGTATGCCTAAATTCAAGGATACTTTTTTATTTGAAAATAACATTACCTGTGACTTTAAAGGGTTTAAGGCCAACCCATGTTCCCAAAAGTATGTTTGCAATATATTAAAATATTTTTGTAATTTTTCCTGTATATACCCCACAGATTTTTCTTCAAGATGCAATATTGTATCATCAGCATACAAATGGTGTCAGATATCATTCATCAGATGTCTGACACCATTTGTATATATATATTAAATAGAACGGATCCTAGCACTAACCTCTGTGGTACACCAGATTTAATATTCAGGTAACTAGATACAAAATTGTTACCCAGTTTAACCCTTTGCTGTCTCCCATCCAGGTAGTCATGGAACCAGTCCAGTGCCTATAGATCTCAAGTTGTCAATTAATACCAGATGGTCTAAGGTGTTGAAAGCTTTTGACAGATCTATAAATATGGTCCCAACCAGAAGGCCCCTATCCACGGCCACTTGGATGTCTGACACAACCTTGACAAGTGCTGTAGTAGTGCTATGCTGTGTCCTAAAACCTGACTGATATTTATTGTACTTTTTGTTGCTTTCAAGATAACCATTAAGTTGGGAAACCACAATTTTTTGAACACTTTTGAGGTGACTGAAAGCAATGATATTGGTCTATAATTCCGCATATAATTTTTCTGACCTCCCTTGAAGACTGGTATCACTTCCGCTTGTTTCCAAGCCAATGGGTAGGTACCAGTATTTAATGAAAAATTAATTAGGTCAGCTAATATTGGAGCTACCAATGATGCAGCAATTTTAAGCGAAAAACTTGATCGGGTGTAATGTTTTGAAAATTGAAAAATGGCTTTGAAAAGAGACCATCAGGGTTATCTCCCTCATGAAGAGCATGTAGAGCTTTAAGGAAGCAGAGGGAGAGGCAGAAGAGAAGATAAAAGAGTTCAGAAAAGAAGGTAGATGGAGCAGTGATGCAGCCAGAAATGTCTGTTTTGTACACAATCCATTCCACTGCTTCCCCTATTAAAGAGGTGGAAAGGGAGCAGTCCTCCCTGAATAAAATTTAAATTGTATTGGCAGGAAGTGATGACACTGGGACAGGGAGAGTAGATGTGAGCAGGGACTTGCCAAATGGTATCATTTAAAGCTGTTCATGCCTACCATGGTACGGGACTGAAGGGACAAACTTGCTCTTTATCCTGCCAAAGACTGACAAGTCACTTAACCTCCCTGCATGTTAGTCTTTCTTGAAGATTAACTTGGTAGAATCAGAACTCCATAGAAAATTTTGGCTGGCATGCTAGCACATTGTAGCACTACTGCTTGTGATGTGGATGACCCAGGTTTGGTAATGAGTCTAAGCCATCAAAGGCAGGCTGTGGAAGGAATATTGACCATTCCACAGGATGCTGTTCTTCTCTTTCTCCTCAGGGACTGAGAGCACCCTGCCTCTGTTTCTCTACCACCACATGGGTGACTACAGGTTAGGTGAAAGTAGGACCTAGTGAGCAGGGTGGCAGGACACCAACCTGCTCTGGCACACCCTTTACACATGTACACATGCTTCCATGGAGCTTTCTATTGGTGTCCTAGTGGTTAGTAGCAGCAAAGAAAAAGAAACAAATTCAAGCAACAGCAAGATGACAGGCCCCACACTACTGACTGGGTATCTCAGCATATCAAGCTTTAACTCCATCAGGATGAGGTTCCATCCTCCATAGCCCCACCCAGTGGGGTAAACCAGGAAGGAACAGGTTCAGAGACAAGTTCCATAGAAGGCTATTAATGAGAAGGGGTGTGGGGGCAGTACCAAAGGAGATGCAACTGGGATGAAAAGGGGCATAAAGCATATTAAATTAAAAATAAAGAAAATTAGAAATTTCAAGGGGAAAAAAAGTGTAAAAGCAAGGGAACCATCATGCCCAGTAGATAAGCGAAACAAGCACCCCATCCAGCTTTCACCTGACTTCTTATTAAAAATAAATTCCAAGACATACTGTATATTTGCCCAAATAAATAAAGGAAAATAAACTATATTGACTCAGCACTACTTTTTTAAGGCAAGCAAAACATACACAACTTTGGATCCTTGATAAATGTTCCATCTATAGAACAGTAAGGGCATGTCAGACAACTCAAACATTACCAAATGCAAAAGAACACTTTACAAATTATCAACTGAAGATCCTCTGTCCTATTTAATTTTTTTTTTATTCTTTCTCAACTGTTGACCTAGATGTCAAGGATGGCAGTGTTGGCTTTCAAGTTCCAGCATGAGGACAGTGATGATCTCAAGTTATTTTATTTCTGGAGTGTCAATCAGTCAGGATAATCCTAGCTCGCATAATGTTACAAAGTATAATCACTTAAATTACTCTCATGAAGCACGGAACTATGTTTTGCTGTGTGGGTAATCATTGCATGATTTTCTGTTGATAAAATTAGATACCACTAACTGGTTCTGATGGCAATGCCTTTAACTCAAAGACATTTAAGGTAAGTCTGGACAAATTTCTGATTTCCAGTGGAACCACAGGGTTCCCTGGGTTGCACATAAAATCCCTGTTAATTGGTATCTGTTTGCACAGCATACTTATATAATCTATGCTTGTGAAACAGGCAGGGGGTTGATATGATGATCTAGTGTCCTTCCTTCTTGCATTAAATTACTATTACTACTGTATGTACTGTAAACCTTAGTAATGGCTGTGTCAGCCACAATGACAGCTTTTCATTTGGAACAGCAGAACAACAATAACTTACTCCACTTTAGCAAACCAAAACTTATGGATAATTTCTAATACGAGTTGTACTGTACACAGTGACAATGTCATGTGTATAAGCACAGCAAAATGGAAATCCTCAATCCCAATTCCACAAGGTGAGGTTTTCATGAAATTTTTTGTACTGTATACATTCTGTGAAAATGTACCATGCAGAATTCTACATTTCAGCCACAAAATTCCAAGGTACACACATTTTTCTGGAGCAAGAGCAGCTCTCACAGACAGAGCCACACATGGGTATAGGGTGCTCAGTGACTCTTGTAGTCCGACAAAAAATAAAGTAACCACACTCACCTCGTACCAAAAAGAAAGGCAGAAATCAAGAGTTGCATTGCAAGCATATCAGCCATTACCTGGTATAGCAGCAAAAAAGGACACTAAAGATGCAGTATAAACAGCTTCTCATGTTTCACCCAATTGTGGGCTTTGTTAGTCTTTGTTTTGCAACACAACTCTTGATTTCTGCCATTCTATTTGGTGTGAGGGGAGTGCCGTGACTTTGTTTTTTTTGCAAAAATAACTCTAATGGTGGAGTTCAATGGAATGTTGCATTCTGCTGGCTCTGAATGTTCTGTACAACTCACTGGAAGGAGGTTTTTTTTTTTTATACCATCCTATTTAATTTTTATTCAGTTCTAGAAAACATACTGTAAGGCCTAGGTGTATATTACTAATCCAATACAGTATGTTCAGTAGTAGTAAGAATCTTTTATTTTATACAGGATTTAATGTTACATCACACCGTTAGGTCCTAAAAGTCTTATTTACAAGACATTCCTGTGTAAGTTATAAAGATAGTACTAATTGTAAAAAGATGTTACATTTCATTTAATTTCACAACACAATAAATGAAAAACATAACTATTACAGAAGAAAACCAAAAGAAGAGATTATTATGTCTTAATGGAATATAGTTTCTAAACAGTGTATATAAAGACATTTTATGTCTATTAACGCATGTCAAAACCAGTCATATTTATATCATCCATTGCACATACAACAAATTTTCTTGTTTTAGTTCATTAATAAAAAGTTTTGGATTTCTAGCCACACCCTTGAAGGAATTATTTAATGAATTCCACAGAGTCATAGCAGCAAAGTGAAAGGTCATAGTTCCATATTTGTTCAGAGACCTTGGCATTTTGAATTCTCTCATTTTGCTATTTCTTAATCAATATTTTTGTTCTTTTTTTTTTTCCAATTTTTTCAAACAGATATACTGGCTTAGCAATATCCATTGTTATATAAATTTGATTTGCCTAGATTAATTTCCTCCTATTCTAGTCTAAAATTAGCCATGCAAATTCTCTGTACCAATTTCAATGGTGTATTCTGAAATCACATCTCAAATGAATCTGGCCAGGCAATTACTGTATAAACCACCTCTGCCTTTGGTCAGCAGGGTTTCTTTAGCAAAACCTTATTCATGCTTGATGTAGTCCAAGATGGGAACCAACTGATTTACTGTAGAAGTTCTCATTTGTTTACTAATGCAATAACCAGTACGCCTGAAGGCTCCAAGTCTACTATTAATTTTTTTCATTATTTCTTCTATGTGATAATCAGATTTTAAGTTTTCATCAATCCATATGCCCAGGTACTATACTTATATTCTTTCACCTGAGCCAGAACTTCATTTTTATTTTTTTTTATTTTGATTTCATAATTTTTAATTTCATTTTTATTTATTGATTGATTTATTTATTGATGGCTAGGATTATAATAACCTTTGAATCAAATGGTTCTTTTACAAAGGTTCAGATTCGAGGATAACAAATCAAACAAAAAGGAAGAAATGTTCCAGTGTATAAAATACAACAAGACAAGATAAATAATGGATAACCAAGTAATACAGATTGCAGTAAAAACACTAAGGACAAGAATAAGCCAGAGTAACAAGTAGTACAGAGTATCAGTATGGCACAGTACAGAATAAGCATGAAAGGGCTTAAGTGGATTGGTTAGGCCAGGAAAAAGACATGAAAAAAGTTGGCATGTTCAAATAAATTCTTACAGCACAAGTTAACAACTAAATAACTTGATCCAAGAGCAGGAATTAACTATGTGCCTATCACAGGTTGGTGACCAGGGTGGGCAAGGCAGAGAGAAGAGGAGGGAGAGAGGTAGTCAAAGAAAACATTGTCGGTGAGACTAGGAAAGGAACAGCATAAAAGGAGATGGTGATAGGGGCTGGACTGGGGGAGAGAGCAAGGAACTACATAACACAACATGATATTTAAGGAAGAGGGGCACAAGTCAAGGTAGGGGGAAGAAGGAGGAGGGGAGAGAAAGTAAAGGAGAGGCAGGAGGGGCAGAGCAATGCTGAATACCATAGTTTTAGACATTTTGCTGTTAAAACCAATTTGGACATGGATAGCCATGTGCATAGCTTTGCAAAATAATTTTGTCATTTTATTTCCATTGATTTATTACTTATCCCGCTTGCCACCAGTACATCTGCATAAAGGCTTATTTTTGTATTTGTAACAAATTCAGTAAGGTAGTTTATATAAATCAAAAACAAGGTAGTGCCCAAAATGTATCCCTGGGGAACACCCCTATGAACCAAAGCAGTATTGGATAAATCACTTCCAACATGAATTTGTTGACATCTACCTCTTAAATATGAGATGAACCATCTACAAGATATTCCAGTATCCATCAACCGTCCCACCAAAATCTGATGGTCCATGGTATCAAATGCTTTCAACATATCCACAAACACCACATCAACCATCAAACTCCTTTCCAGGGGAGAGGCAAAGATGTCCACTAAACTGGTGAGTGAGGCGTCCATGGCATACCCTTTGGAAAACCAATCTGGTACCTGGAAAGCAGTGAGTACTTCTTCAAATATCCTCTTAACTGTCCCTCACCAGTCTCTCCAATATCTTTGAAACCACTGGCAAAAGTGCTATGGGTCAATAGCTAATGGGGTTCATGGATGATCCTCCCTTGTATATTGGTATAATTTTATCATTTTTCCAGAATGATATAAAATATCCCTCTGTCAGGCTTGAATTAAAGATTTTTGTCAGTACTGGTGAAATTAGCCTCTATGATGCCAGTCTGACAACTATGTTGTTGACCGACATCACAGTGATGGAATTAGGTCAACCACAAGATGCAGTTGACATAATTCTGGCAGGAGGCCACAGTCATTTTTCCTTCGGGGAGCTTCACCCCCCCAAATTCTCCATGTGGGGGGCTCTGACCCACAATTTAATGGATTCCAACTCCGAGTCGCAGTTGATTTGGGGAGGGGGTGCAGGACTGGGAGACAGAGTGCCAGGGTCTTTGGCAGACTATTACAGTGAACTGTCGATGTTGTCAGCATCGACGTGTTCGCTGAAATGGTATCACGATATGGTCAGCATATCGTGAAATTATATCAATTGATTCTTTTATAAATCTAACATCAACACTGTCTAATCCAAATTATTTTTAGCATTTAATTTCCTAATCCTTTACTTTTTTTTACATAAAATACATTTGAATCTAAACCTAGGGATGTTTGCTGACTTCATTGTATTAACTTCTTTTGAGTTTAATTAAACTTCTGTTGGAGGAACATCAATGTCAGGTTGGGTAGTGTAACAAAATATTCATTTAATAAGTTTGCTGAGGATTTGGAATTCAGGAGGAGACTATCCCTTTTTATCTGTATAGGTGGAGTGTTGATTACTGGTTTCTCAAAGGATTTTATAAACAATCAGTATTGCCATAAAACAGTAGTTTCAATGGATTTTTTTACTATAATACTTTTATTTTGTATTTCTAATTTTTTTATTTTAGAGTACTAATGACCATTTTATATATTTCCCAATCTGCTGGATCTAACGTTTCGTTTGCAATTTTCCATAACCTATTTTTAATGAATATTTCTTTTTTTTTTATTTTTTAGAGATCCAGGGAATACGTCTTTTCCTTTGAGTTATATTAATGAAGGGTGCAGTCTCATCGCATGTAGCATTAAACCAGTTGGTAAATTCCTGAACTGCCAAATCAAGGGATGGAATTAAGAATATTTTGTTGCATTTCACTTCCACCAGCTTTGCCAAGAACAGATCTTTGTTATAGTTTTTTTAAGAGCTGCTGACACCTCAAAGAAAACTTTGAAAAACATAATTCTTAGGTACACTTCAGGTTGCATTCCATATACATTCTATAGATTTCTCTCATCATCATTTATTATCGAGGAAATTTACATGAATATATGATCTTTATCTCTTAGAGTTCATCTGCCTCTGTAGCTTACTCCCTACTTCAAGTCATGACCATCTGTTGTGACATCACACTCTGTTGCCATGGGAGTAAATGTGATACCACAATCAGTGCATTATGACCTCAGGTAGGTAGAAAGCAGTAGGAATAGATGAACTCTTCAAGAGTATAGATCCTGATTTCATGCAAATGACCTCAGTGATAAATATTGGGGAGGAGAAATACAGAACTAATATAAAATACAAGCTGAAGTATGTCTAAATATTATGTTTTGCTAAAATTCTCCTCAAGGCATCAGTTGCTATTTAAAAGTTATTCCCCTGATTTTTAGAACACCTGTTTTTACTTGATGCCATTTCCAGTCTAAGTTCTTGAAGGTACAACTTATGAGACTGTGATCCTTAAAACTGGTTGATTTATTATAATGCTCAGTACTCAAACCTTAGCTGAAATAAAAAAAAAAACAATTCAAGCTCTGTATATTTCCTGTACTGGTTTGTATACTTTTCCTGGAAGCCGAAGAAGTTACCTGGGTAATGCATAGAGATTTAAAGCTATTTTCTAAGGCATCCCCTGTCACATGTCCCCATTCAGCATTAAAATTGGCAGTCAGGATCAGGTCATAACCCATAGTCCTGTACAAAATAACCTAAGAAAGTCTATCAAATTCATTAGTCTTCACTCTGGGAGGCAAAGAAATTACACCAATGGTCAGATTTAACTTTTGAATGTTAACCAGTAAGCACTCTATGTTTCCTGTTTGCCCTGAAATACTAACTTTAGTTTGTCCCAGTTCCCACCTTGTATAAAGTAAAATACCTCCCCCCCACCCCCACCAACCCACACTGTCTAAGCGATGATTGTTAAAAACATTCAATTTCACTAGAGTTTATTTTCTGGACTAACCATGCTTCTGCAAGTGCTGTTGTATCTGGGGATTCTGTGGAGACCCATCATTTTAAAACATCAATTTTATTTTTCAGGTACTCTGCATGACCAAGAAGGTGAGCTACAAGGAGTTTGCAGTACAACAAGATATTTATTTTATCTCACAGGCATCCAGAAAGCTCCCTGGTAGCAAAGTTAGACTCTCCAACATTTAGCTTTCCACTAGCACTCTTTCGGGGGGGGGGGGTCTAGCTCTTTGGACATTACTAGTTCCTTTGACAGTGTGGCACATGGACAAAGTGCACCAATATGGTATACAAGAGCCATGCATAAGGTGGATTGCCTACTGACAAGGGAGAAGAATGCATAGAACTGTGATTGACTGGCACTAGTCCAAGTGAAGTGGGTTACTACTGGGACCACTACTATCCAACATTTTATCAATGATCTGAAAGCTAGAGTCTCCAGTAGGCATCTTAAATTTGCTAATCATACTAAGCAGGACAGGGTTGTGGACTCTCTTGAGGATGGGGCAATCTTCAGGAGGACCAGATTGGTATGAATCCAGGAGTCCCAGATTTAATGTTGCCAAATGCAAGGTACCACACTTACAGAAAACAAACAGGTAGAGCTGGTAGACTGTTAGGGCTCCTCTTACTGCAGTGAATCAGAAAAAAAAAACAACCTTAGGATAATAATTGACATGGGCTGAAACATGACAAGCAGTACACAGCCACTAACAAGAGGGTTGCCAAAATGTTTTTGTACATCAAAAGGATGTGTCCAACAGGGCAGAGAATGTGATTCTGCCTCTTTCAAGGCACTCTTACATATGTATAAACTGTATTTACCCATTCTAGTACAGTAAAGATGAAATATTTCATTTTCAATTGGTGTCCTGCTTTTAGTCATTTTTGCATTGTATTTAGCCAGGATAGCCTGGCTGAGAGGCAATAATTTATTTTCAATGGGGTCCTACTTTTACAATATAGGTTTGCTAAGACAGACCACCTTAGGTGCATACTGTCAGAGGGGTCTGCTGTACTGGGGTCCTTCTGTTACACATTTTCCTATATATTTACCTAGGATAGACCTGTTGAGATACAATATTTCATTTTCATCTGGGTTCTGCTTTTACACATTTTTACTTTGTGCATCTAAGATGCAATATGTTGTTTTCAGTTGGGTTGTGCTTGTACCCATTTTTAGACTGTATTTACCCTGGATAGCACAGCTGAGATGCAATATTTGATTTTCAGTGGGTATCCTGCTTTTACAATTTTTCCAATGTACTTAGCCAGGATAGCATTCCAAAGATTTAATATCTTGTGTTTAGTGGAGTACTTCTTTTATCCATGTATAAAGAATATTTTACCTAAGATAGCGCAGCTGAGACGCAATATATCATTTTGAATGAGTCATGCTTTGATGCATTACTACACTGTAATAACCTGGGCCAGTACAGTTCAGATGCAATATCTTGCTTTCAGTGTAGTTCTGCTTTTACATATTTTTACACCATATTTACTCAAAATAGTATAGTTGAGATGCACACTCTCATTTTCAGTGGGGCCCAGATATTATATGTTTTTTAAATTTATTTGCCCAAGACAGCCCAACTGAGGAACAATTTAACATTTAACATTTTCAATGAAGTCTAGCATTTGCAGTACAATTTTCCCAGGATAGACTAGCATAGATGACATTTTCAGTGGGGTCTTGTTGTACTGGGGTACCACGTCTATACATTTTTACTATATATTTACCCTAGATACACCAGATGAGATGCACTATTTCATTTGCAATGGGGTCCTACTGGTAAATATTTTCAAACATTTTACCCTCTGAATTTCCAAGATCATCTTTTTATAAGCTCAGGTTATGATCAACACTGGTGTAATTTTTTAAATACCATCCAAAAGGTGATTCACGGTCACTGCAAAAACATATTTTGAAGGGGACTTGAAAACTGACACCTGTCATATGTTCATGAAGTAAGATAGCACAAGGACCATGTTAACAATTTGTGGCCAAGATCTGCAAAACATACCCATGAGTAAATGCTGGAAAAATTCAATCTTTCATTTTTTTTTGGATGCAGTATAGTGTAGTGGCTAAGGGCACTGTGCTGCAAACATGGAGACCTAGATTTGAGTCCAATTCACCCCACTTGCATACTGTGTGACTCTAAACAAGTCACTTAACATCCTTGTGCTACCAGGTTGAACCTGGAAACAAGCTCTGGCTTAGTGTGACTTTCCTGGTTGAACAATTTCTCTTTTCCTTTTCCCTTTCTTCAAAACATTGTTTTTACACATTTTGACACCAAATTTTAAACACAGTCCTTTTATAACCCTACCTTATGAACAAGAAAAGTGGAATTTTTTTACATCTCATTCAAAAGTTGTGAATCAACTGAAAAAAAGATATGGAGGGAATTTGAAAAATGACATGTATCTGGTTCATGAGGTGGGGTAATACAAGGGCTATGTTAAAATGTGGGGCCACAAGCTACAAAAATGACAATGTTTTTAATAAATGTTGGAAAGATTCAGCACTTCTTCATACCTGTGTTGTTTTGTGACACCAAATTTTCAAAATAGTCTTTTTATAATCCCGTTTATGACCAGGAGAGTTGGAATTTTTTAAGTCCCATATGAAAGAGGAGGTTGGGGGTGAAATTTGGGGCAAAAATATGACAATGCTATGAGTCAAAGTTCAAAATGCATTAAAATACCATTAACTGAACTTACCTTTTATTCAGTCAGTTTGTGGTTGGTGTTGGAACCTGCCTGATGTTCAGCAGTGGAAAGAAGAGAACCCAATACTGTAAGTTAATGAGAGTTGCTGGGGGTTGCTGGGGATGGGGGCAGAGGGTTGAGAGAACAGAACAGTTTGAGGGACCGCTTTCTTTTTTACAAGTTATACAGAAAAGTAAAGACAGTGAGGGAGCAAGATGATGAGGGACCATTTTTTTTTAAATAAAGGAGCGGGAGGTACTTCTTGTTGGGATGAGGGAATTGGGGCATGCTCAGGAGAAGATCAAAATTCATGGCAGTAGTGAGTGGGACTTTGTGTTGGAAAATGGCACCGAGAATTAGAGATACAGTGAAGTAAAATTCAGCCCACGAAGTGGACGTGAAGTGATCACTTCATGTTAGTATCCCACTAAGCGAAGTGCCCATTTTAAACCCTCACTTTGCCACTTCGCATTGTAATTATGACTTTGCTTTGTGCATTCTGCCTTAGTCTGCTTTAAGGTGAAGTGAGTATTCACAGGCAGCCCACACACATCACATGGCTTACTTAGTGTAGGTCACATGCTTCAGGCAGGCAGGAGGTTACAGGCAAAAACAATCTCCAATGTGGGCTGACTTACATGTTTTGCACGAGGTGTGACAAATGGCTCTGCTTTTCGAATGGCTGGGGGTGGGGTGTGGACATGTGATGAAAGGGGTGCACAGGTGGCACATCCACAAATTAAGTTATTGTCCCCATTTTATGTACAGGGGTTGATGTACCATTTGCACTAGACATACTGCATTGGCCACCACCACCACCACCACTGCTACTCTGACCACCACTTGCCAAGATTTCTAAATCATAATCCTCCGCCTCATCATGCCTGTAGTAATGCTCTTGTGTTATTTCATCACTACTGCAGACATTCCTACTTGGTCTTACACTCATAGAAGAGGATAACATGCTCAGTAAGGTTGATGACGAGGGTGAATGCCCCACTATGGCATTAGCTGCCATCTAGTGCCAGGTCCACAGTGCCATGTGCCTGTTCTTCAGATGTGTATGCTGGCCTCCCATGCCCAGATGACTCCCCTTTATACCTTGGCTCACACACACATGGCAAAGCTGGCAGATTGCAACTGACTCATCATTTGCATTGCATCTTGGACAAAAAAATCCCAAACAAGGGATTATGATCCCTTACTTTTAACATGTCCCTGCTGCTACTTATTGGAATCCAGTTTTTTAATCCCTGAAATGGAGGTGTGCTATGTGATTTTTCAGGCTGGACACACTTGGACTCCAACTGACCACCACAACTACCAATGATTATTATTGGGTCATCATCATTATCATCAACAGGAACCCCTAAATCACAACTTTTTTGAGGAGTGGGGATTTAACACCAACAGACCCAAACACAGCCACCTTGATTTTCTTTTTCTCCAGTTCCCAACAGGGGGCACTGACATCATTATAATATTCAGCAACATCATCCACATCCACATTTTCAGCTTGGATGCTGTCATGTGGAGAACATGTTCCAACCACAGCATCATCATCATCCTATATTTTTTTGCTCCACACTTTGAATCACTGGATGGCAAAGGCATGACCTCAACAGCGCTGGAAGAAATGTGACATTGTGAATTATCATTGCCAGGATCAGAATCATCTGCACTGTCAGTCATAGCTTTAGACTGAACTATATTTTTTGAAATGGTTAACTAGTCAAAAGTGGAACTTGAGGCAGCAATACTCATGCCAGCAGAAGCTGCACTAACACCACCAGCTGGGAAAACATCATCTTCTCCAACTATGAGAGAAGCTACAGATTCCATTGTAAAAAACATTGATGGAGAAATCCCTTTACTGACATCAGCTATACACTTCTGTGTACTACAACGCCCATGGACAATCTTGCCACTTTGGCAGCAGAACCATGGCCAGGAATAGCTTTGCTTGCACATCTCTTTGCAGTCATTTTGGGGACCACAAAGAAAATTCTAAACAAATTTAGATTTCTGAACTTTCAGTCTGGGCCGGTGGATGTGAAGCCAAAAAAAACAACTGTGGCTTGCAGAAGGAGATTGTGCACTAAACAGATGCAAAAGCATAGACAGATTAAAATTGTACTGCACAATCAAGGAAAGATGCAGACACAAAGTCACAACAATACCTTAACCAGTGCTCACAAGTCACAATCCAGCATGGAAAAGAAAACCTTTTGCTGGTTGTGGGGGAGTGCAGTGCACTGCAGTAACAGTCCAAAACCAAGATACCATAAAGCAGTACAAAATCACGGTGCAGCTGGTCCTGCCGCAGCTGTTGATTTCCACTCTGCGACGCTACGATCCGGGGTTTGGGAACCGACCCAGTCATTGGAGGGCCGGCCGGGGGGAGAAGGATCAAGCGCCTGCAGGCAGCTCTCCTTCTCCAGGGGGAGGGTCCCGACAGTATCCGGAGCGACGAGGACTCCTAGCAGAGGCTGGGAGACCTCACACTACCGGACTGTGATGAGGGAGGGGTGAGGTAGGTGGGGTGGACGCTGGCGTCATTGCACGTCCCCGCCTCCTCGAGGGAGGGGAAGTATAGGGGGATAAAATCCCTGCCTGGCGTCTAAATGACGCTCTCCACCCAGGATTGCCTGATTGGCCACCGGGCCGTTCCTCCTAACCAGTCACAGTTCCTTGGCCGATAAGGGGGTCGGTACTGCGGCCCCGCCTCTGGGGGTGTCGAGATGGACCAGAGGAGTCGGGCGATGTCCGGTGGTCGGGCCCAGGGTCCGTGACTGAGCAGAAAGGCGGACGCAAGGTGGGCATAAAGAAGCAAAATAAAAAAATAAAAAAAATCACGAAGGTGCGGTGGATAGCAGGTTCTCACTGCAGCAATTACTCTGTGGCGCAATAAAATGTGTCTGATTTGATGGCACGCATCGCATACACACTCACACACACACTACAAGTAATGCATAGCAAATTGAAAACTTCAGTAATATAACCAAATCTTTTAAACAAACCGATATTATGCACTGCTGCATCACAACAATCAACAACAAAAAGGTCAAGAATTACTGAAAATATTACTGTGTGTACATTAACACGGTTATACAAGAAAAATGTAACCGAAACAGAAAGACTGCCTCTTTCTCCCAGTTTTAACCTACCTCCACCACAGATAGACCCCTCGACCAAAGCACACTTCGAATGTCTGTCAGTACACATACTGAATGTTCTAAATTAACATTCATAATCCACATGCAAACAATAAACATTCAATGATATGAGCACAGGAGGGTTTCCTACAATCGATGTACTAACTTTTGTGCAAAAAGAATGGCTCAAAAAGGCTTTTTTAACAGCTTTTAGTGGATTTGAATCACAGAGCTCAGAGAGGAAACTGCCTACATCTACCACTACACACACTACACAGAGCTGAGGCTGTGCAGAACAATCTAGAGCCCATGTGACCTGCAATTCCATGAATCACTGCAAAATTCACCTTGGAGTTCAATAACAAGGCAAAGTGTTGCAAAGTACATTGATTTCTACGTACTTCGCATTAAAATTGGTGCAGAAGTGGCTGGGGAAAGGTGGAGTAACGCAAAGTCATTGTTATCAATGGACTTCGCATTCCTCATTATGATGAAAAGTACTCCGCTTAGAGTTGCAGATTATTTTGTGGATTCTGCATTGCTCCATGAATTGCTTTGCGGAGCGAATTTTGGCCACTTCGCCCAACTGTACTGAGAATATGATCAGAGGATGAGTGTTCTGATCTGCAGCAGTGGGTGGGAATTCTTGTGAACTGGGGGCATCAAGGACAAAGTAGGGAGGAGGGAATGCATGGCAGCAGTGTGAGGGAATTCTTGTTAACCAGGGGCACTGGGGATATGAATGGCAGTAGGGCAGGATGCACTTCAGCAGTTGGTGGGTCTTCATGTTGGGACAGGTGCCCTGCTGCACTAGCTGATGCCATGTGAAAGTTGTGTGGCTGCATCCTTTCATATGCGAGTAGGTCATACCCACCAGCCAGCTCAACAGAGTCAGCAGCAGCCTTGCCAGGATAGGGTGTGTACACATGCACCTCCAGCAGGCTAGGCTGCATTGGCTGGATATATCACGTACCTCCCTGGGCCCTAATCTGTTTGGCCCAGGGCCAGTGCCAGGTTTTTATAGGCTCCGGGCCATGCACCTCCAGTGGGCCCCCCTCAGAGTCAGACCCGGCTGTCCGTCGATGTAAAAAAAAAAAAGGGCAAATTACAATTCAAACCAGGCACAGGCCTAGCCAATGCTTGGCAGAGAAATGCTGGCAGCCCTCCCCCCCCCTCAAGCTAGGCACCAGCAGTGGTGGCACTGTCTCATTCTTGAAACCCAACCCACAACTTCAGGTTCTTATTAGTCATCAGAGCAATTCAGTAACAGCAGTGGCACACTGGCAGTGGCACCATGACATGCACAAACACAGTTTTATTTAGAATGGTGCTGCTGCTCAACTGCTCATGCTCCTCATCATAGCAAGCAACAATGACATTATTACTGCCCCCCAACCCCCTAAGCAGCTGGATTCTGCTTTCCTGACCAGACATTCCAGAACAAAATAGTTCCTACCAGGTCCCAACCCACCCAGACCCCTGCTCCATTTTGTTGCACTCTCTGCGTGCATATTAGGAATTAGGAATGGATACAATTTTTTTTTTCTAATTTGAATATTTTAACTACCACAAACCCTTGCTTTCCAATCCATACATAATAAAAAAAAAATAACACACAAATCAGAAAATCGGTATCGGTATGTTGCAAAGTAAGTTGTCTGACCTGCTGGTGCTCCACTCCAGATGCTCCACTCTGACTCCGTTGCTCCAACTACTGTCCTACCAGATCTCTGTTGCTGACTGTGTCTGTTGTTCTCAGTGCTGCCAAACCCGGCGACCTGTAACCCCCCACAACCCAGCAACCCGCACACGTCACACCGATTTCACAGCTCAGTCCCTGTCCCGTTCCCCACCCGAGCGGCCCCCCAGCACACAATGGAATGGGTTGTGATGTCTCTCTCTCTCTCTCTCCATCAAAATGAGTCATTATCTTGCTCGACTCACCGTTGCCAGTCCCAGACCAGAATAGTGTGTGCCCTGGTCTCCACCATGCAGTGACCGACTGACTCCCGCCTTCACAATAACTAACAGTAGGATGGCTCAGCCCCTCCAGCCAACCCCTCCACAACACTCTCCCATCCATTGGCTGCCTGCACACCAGGTCAACCCCTCCACCACATACTCTCCCAGCCATTGGCTGCCTGCACGTCGAGCCAACCCCTCCACCACACTCTGCCAGCCATTGGCTGCCTGCACCCACACCCCAACAATATGGACCAATTTAAAATACTTTACACTCCCTAGTTGAATTGCAGCCCTGCCAGTCAAGCTAGGCAGGGTTGTGGATGTGTAGTATGTAGCATTCATTCAGGGCCCGGGTTGGAGGTGGGAGGATGTTGCTAGTTTTTTTCTGTGGCAGAGCAGCACCAGCATCACAGATCACACAGCAGGCTCAGAGATCGGATTCGGGATGGCAACAATTTAAAAATAAAAATCTGTACCACACATGAGATGCACAGCATGCTGGTGGGTGGCGGGGCGCTGGACGGCCCCCACTCTGGTGTTGGGACCAGGGGCATTTTCCCGAGTGGCCCGGGTGCTGACACTGGGCCTGGTTTGGCCCATCCCAAAATTCTTGCTTTGTGCATGCCCACAAGCAAGCTTAAAAAGGGCATTGAGGAAGTTCCGATAGTGCAATGCAGGATCACCAGAATGATCAGCAGTATGGAGAACAGTAGCAATGTATGGAGGCTTGTGGCCCTAAACATGTTGAACTTATAGAAAAGGAAGTTGTGAAGAAATATAATGTCAAGCTTCTGCATTCTGATAAAGAGCATAAAGAAGATAAAATGCACAGATATATTTTATCTGTTGTTCTATAGCAGGACATGAGGATATGCCCTGAAGCTCAAAGGGGATACATTCATGGGTAAAGTTGAAAATCACTTCTTTCTCCAGAGTGGGTTCACCCTATGGAACAGCCTTTCAGCAAAGGATGTGGAAATGTAGGCAGTATACATAAGCTTGGATACACTGCTGTTTACCAAGAGAAAAACAGAATACCCAGTGACTGAGGAACTCCTTTTAATTCATACATGTTTGAACAGTATACCTTTTCTTTATCTCTGCTTATGAAGCAGTATGGAGTATATGACGGGACTAGAGTCCCTTCCAAACATAAATTAGTTTTCTACTGCAATCTGAATTCCATGGGCTGAATTGAGTGAAGGGGTATAAAATAGTTAGTTGTATACCATGTTAAATGTACAGTTGTTGATATGTAAAATGTGTATTCACTGGTAGTGTCGTGAGAAATTTGAAATTTTCACCTGTCGAAATTTTTCTCAGAATTTGTGCATTTTGCGAAGTATTTCGCTGGGCAAAAATAAATTTTGCCCTCCAACTGGTGAAATTTGCTGCTTGCAGGTGAAATTTCACCACCCATGGGCGAAATTTCTCAATTTTTCCACCAGCCCCCAATCGTTAAGAAGAAAAATTCCCCTCTACATCTCTGGTATCTAGTGCCCCCCCAGGCTGACCACTGGCCAAATTCAAGAACCCTCCCCTCCAGTCACCACAAGTTATCCCCCCACCCCAAATCTTTGAAAAAAACAAATTCCCCTCCCTTGTTTCTGGTGTCTAGTGGACCTCCATCAGCCTATCACCAGCCAAATTGAAGTAAAGATTAGAACCTCTCCCACTCAACTCCAATTATTTTCCCCTCTCCCAGCCATGACCCGGCCCTCAATCTTCAAATTAAAAAAAAAAACCCTCCTCTGTCCCTGGTGTCTAGTGGACCCCTACCCCCCACCCTAAGTCACAGCCGCTCCTCTCCCCCCAGTAGCCTGATTGGTCCAATGACACAGCCCTCCACTCACCTAACTTGTGCAAATATGCGCTCATTCATGAAGCATTCAAACGGCTTTTGGGCCATAGAGGTGAGTGAAGGCTGTGCTTGGTCAGATCAGGGTACTGGTGGGTGGGTTGGGCCTGACTTATGGTGGGGAGTCGGGTCCACTAGACACCAGGGACAGGGGAAGGGATCTTTTTTTTTATTTTGAAGTTTGGGGGCTGGGTCATGGCTGGAGTAGGGGAAAATAACTGGAGTTGACTGGGGGAGTTCTAATCTTTACTTCAATATGGCTGGTGATAAACCGGGGGGGCACTAGACACCAGGGACAAGGGAGTGGGATTGTTTTTTGTTCAAACATTGGGTGCCAGGGGTTACTTGAGGTGACTGGGGGGGTCTTGTATTTGGCTGGGGATTGACTGGGGGGAACACTAGACACCAGGGAGGTGGGAAAATAAAATATAAATGATGGCTGGGACAGATGTGGGTGAAATTGCAGGCAAATTTTGCTGCAATTAAGCAAAATATTTTGTCTGGCAAAATTGCCAATTTTGCAGCAATTTCACCGGCGAAATAAATATTTTCTAACATCTCTATTCACTGGTGGAACTTAGTAGCATGGGAGCCTGTATCACAAATAATAATATTTGCATTTATATGGCCTGACTGGGATCAAGAATGTCATTCAGTTATAAATCATAAATTCAAAGTTGCAGAAAGGAAAACAAAAAAAGGCTAGCAATTCACTTTTCAGCTAATACAGATAAAATAACTGTACTCTAAAAAACGCAGCAAAGAAAAATCCTTAAACCTCATTTGCTGTAAGATATCACCTGGCTATGCACTAACCCTTGCAGGGCCGTGGACTGATATAGCAGTCCAAAATTCCTATACCTTCTAATTCTGTTGGCAGCCTAAGGTTTAAAATGCTGTCAATTCATGGTCATGTTCCAGATCTCATTGCCAAGGCAAAAAGTCCTCATTACCTACAAAATTAGGGACTTTTTCATGTATATGATTTTGCTTTTTAAATGTATTTAAACAAATGATTTGATGTGAAAAAACACATATTAAAACATTTCTTTTAACAAATAATAAGTATGTAAGAGCAGCAAGCCATTTTATAAAGCACAACAAAACCACAAGAAGGTGTGCATAAAAAGATTTGAATGCACTTCCAAAGGGCGTGCCTCAATCCCCTGGAGTGTGCATTTAAATCCTTCATGAAATGAGTAGGACAAATCCTGCATCCTGATTGGTTGACACCTATGTCTTAAATATGTCTAATGTGCAGGTAAAAAAGCACTGGCAATCAGGCACAGCACAGTAGCAACATCAGTGCTTTTTTCAAAAATTCATGATTGCCATGACAAACATGGCTGCTGTCTTTACTCACAAAAGAATCATCTAGGCCCAAAAAATAAAATTCTCTTGAAATAAAAAGAACAAACAAATTAAGAAAGTGTTCTTTTTTTTCATATCCCTCTTCCTACAAACATATACAAATTAAAAAAAAAAAAAGTAGTACTCACAGTTTTATTTTTGGAGCTCTTTTCTGACCATGGAGCCTCATTGCCCTCCTTCCCACCCCACCACCCCAGCCTAACTTGCCTATCAGGTGAATCATTGCTGTTTGCCTGGATATTGGTATAGTTGAATCCCAAGCTTTACTGAGGCCTTAATTTGTGTGCATTTGTAAAGGAAGAGGTGAACCTTCAGCGAGTAGAATTCTGCAGAAGTTTAAATTCCTGTATTCCATGATAAAACTTATTTCATCTATTAAATTTGTAGATAAGACAGGAAATTGACAGCCAGGGTAGGAGCTACATTCTACTATTTAATTGTAATAAAATAAAGTACCAGCTTTTGGTTTTTTTTTAATTGTTAAATCTTTCAGTTTGCCCAGTTTATAAGTACAATAAGATTCTTTGGAGGTGGGGACGGTATTATGCTTCTTTAACTACATTTCCAGGGTCTGAAGGCATTCTGTAGTGACACTGTGACTCACTATGCTCCAGAACATCTTATTCCTTACTTTATGCACACCCTGTATTGGCTTATTGCTTACTTAGACAACCCGTGGCTCTTCTGACAATGCTTTGGAAATAAGTCTACTGTGAACTACTATAGTTATATTTATAGCTACATAGATACTGTCAGCAGATAAGGGCCTATGGCCCACCCAGTCTGCATATTTGAACTTGTAAGACCACTTTAAGTTTTTCTAGAAGTCTGTTGTCCCTTACCCCTGACCTCTAGGATTCCCTTATGTCTATCCCATGCATTCTTAAATTCTGTGATTGTTTCAGCCCTCACCACTTCCTCAGGCAGGATGTTCCACTTGTCAACCAGCCTTTCTGTGAAGAAATTCTTCATCACATTTTGTCTGAGTTGCCCTCCCTCTAACTTCATCTCACGTCCTCTATGCCCAGAATAACTTTTTCGCTGGAAAATAGTGGTTTCCTGCACCTGGTTCCTCCCCGTAAGGTACATGTATGTCTCTATCATATCCTCTCTCTCCCTTCTATCTTCCAGGGAGTACATATTTAAGTCCTTCAGCCTGTCCTCATAAGACTTGCAATGCGATTCCTGTACGATCTTTGTTGCCCTCTTCTGAGCCTTCTCCACCCTATGTCCTTACGTAGGTAAGGTCTACAGAACTGGACACTGTACTCCAGGTGGAGCCTCACTAGTGTCTTGTGTAGTAGAATTATGACCTCCCTGTTCCTGCTGGTGATGTCCTTGCCTATGCATTCCAGCATCCTATTTGCTTTACCTGCCACCTTGTCTCACTGTTTCCCTGCCTTGCGTTCATCAGAGATGACATCCCAAGGGTCCCTTTCCTGCTTGGTACATGCTATATCCTCACCCTCTAACTGATGTGTTGTTCCAGGGTTTTTGTGCCCCATATGCATTATTTTACACTTATTTGCATTAAATTTCAACTGCCAAACCCTTGACCATTCTTCAAGCTTCTGCAGGTCCTTCCTCATTCTGTCTATACCCTCTGGCATGTCCACTCTGTTATATAGCTTTGTGTCATCAGCGAACAGAGAAATTCTGCCTTCTAGGTCTTGTGCAATGTCACGGATGAAGATGTTGAATGGGACCGGTCCCAGCACTGATCCCTGCAGCATCCCACTGGTCGCTCTTCCCTCTGTGGAGTGACAGCCATGTACCACCACCCTTTGTGTCCTGCCACCCAGCTAATTACCCATCCACTGCACTACTGTCCTGCTCACTCCCATATTTCCCAATTTGTTTAACAGCCTTCTATGCAGCACAGTGTCAAAGGCCTTGCTGAAGTCCAGATAGGTGACGTCCACTGGCCTCCACTGATCCACCTCCCTTGTCACCCAGTCAAAAAATTCAGTTAGGTTAGTCTGGCATGACCTTCCCCCCAGTGAAACCATGCTGCCTTGGATCCTGTCATCGGTTGTCAACCAGATGTTCCACTAATCTGTCCTGCAGTGGTGCTTCCATGATTTTCCCCATTACCGAGATCAGGCTGACTGGTCTGTAGTCCCTATATTTCCTGTAATCTTGGAGACAGTATACAATAGTGGTTAAGGGCACTGAGCTGTAGACCTAGAAACCTGCATTTTAATCCCATCATCTCCCACTTGCATGCTGTGTGATGCTGAGCAAGTCATTTAACTTCCTTTTACTACCAAGTTGTACCTGGTGACAAGCTTTTGCTTAGTATGCCTTTCCTGATTAAATAATTCCCCCTTTCCCTTTCACCTTCTTTTTTCCTATTACTAATGAAATTATATGGAACCTGGATCCTTGTCCTTTAAACTTGAGCTGCTTTTTCAACTTGTCTTATAGTGTTATAATCTGCTGCTTGTGACATCATAGCTCAAACTCCGGGAATCCCTCACTTATATTTAACAATCTGCAATCGTTCCCCTGGAATTAGCTGCCCAAAAGCCTTAGAATTTTATAATAACTAAGGAACTTAGAATATAATTCACAAAGTCTGCTGCACCATCATGCTCACCTCTGCCCTCCAATGAATGGCAGATTTATTTCTCCGCCTGAGAGGAAGCATTGCCCCAAAGCCACTCTTCATTCAGGACATCTGCAGTCACTTGTTAGTTTATTTTTTCTTTCTTAGCATTTCATTTTAGTTTTATCTAGAAAACTCAGTGTTATGAACCTTTTTTTTGCATGGCGGGGTTCTTGTTATCTCTTCACAAAGATCTGCAACAGGGTTGATACACAAGATGGAGTGGAAAGGATGAGAAGGGACTTGGCAAGGTTGGAGGAATGGCCAAATGTATGGCAGTTCAGATTCAATGCAAAGAAGTGCAAGGTAATGCACCTGGGAAACAAAAACGCAGATGAAGAGTACACAATGGGGGATGAGATACTGACAACAGTAAAAATGGAAAGGGACCTGGGGGTAATTATATCAGATGACCTTAAGGTGGGCAAGCAACGTGAGAAGGCAGTAAGGAAGGCTGGGGGGATATTGGGATGCATAGGGAGAGGCATCAGTAGTAGAAAACAGGAAGTTGTTATCCCTCTGTACAGACAGTTGGTGAGACCCCATCTGGAGTACTGTGTGCAGTTCTGGAAACCCCACCTCTGCAAAGACATAGACAGAGTAGAGGCTGTCCAGAGGAGGGCAACCAAAATGGTGCAGGGTCTGCCCCAGAAGACATACGAAGAAAGACTAAAGGAGCTTAATATGTGTACCCTTGAGGAAAGGAGGGAGAGAGGGGACATGATAGAAACTTTTAAGTACCTCAAGGGAATCAACAAAGTCCAAGAGGGTAGCATCTTTCAGAAAAAGCGATGTCCAAGAACAAGGGGGCTCAATTTGAAGATGGTAATGGTAATAGTAATGTGAGGAAGTATTTTTTCACGGAGAGGGTTGTGGATGCATGGGACAACCTCCCTGAGGAGGTTGTGGAGTCAAGAACAGTGGGGGAAGTCAAGAATGCATGGGAGAGACATAAGGCAGTCCTAGTGGGGGGTAGGAGCAAGTAAGCTGTTGGTTAACTAGGATCTGCAGCTTATCTGTTAGGTAGGAAAATTGGCAGACTAGGTGGGCCAAGCGGTCCATATCTGCCATCTAATTCTATGTTTCTATGTTTCTAGTTCCTCATTGGTTCTGGCCGGCTGAAGAACAATTTGTGAGCAGCGGTTCCCACCTTTGGAATTATTTTTGAATAAAAGCTTATTGTTTTCTTTTGTTCTCGCTCTTGTTGTTTCTTCACCTTTTGGTCCAGGTTCCAATTCTGTGTGGGACTGAGACATTACCTCACTTATTTCTGGCAGTTCACGTCTATGTGGGGAAATAAACCACAATTTCACTTTATTATTTTCTGTAACTGAGTTTTTCTTGACAGGTTGTCATTTATTGGCATGTCTGACAGTCCTAGAAAGCAATCTGAACCTGCAGGTTTTAGAAATTGTGCTAATTGTTTTAAACTCCTGGCTGAAGAGGGTGGCCACTAGAGGGCCCAGATGGAAACAGCTTAGACTACAGAGTTCCATACCACCAACAATTATCCTACAAAATTCTACGCTGAGCTGCCTACCAAACCTAGCATAATCTGGACAATCCAGTTGCTAGCACTACCTGGAGGAGATATATAAGAAAATTACTAACCTCAGCACTGACTGCAGTCCTACAGCAGGCAGTTAAAAATCAGGGCCTTCAGGCTTCAACACAGCAGGACAGCTGGCAGCATGGCATCAGCACCGGAATCCCCCTCAGCCAAAGGACTTGCCAGTAGGGAGCTGCAAGAAATAAGGGACATGTTTTCAACTTTACTAACCAGAGATGGAGCCCTTACCAAACAAGTGCAAGAGATAAAACAGGGCATTATACAGATTTCCCAGCCTGTGAGTGGTAATGAACATAATATTGCACAGCAAAGAGACTGTACTGATAGAATAAGCAACAGGCTTGATGAGCAGGACAGAACAATACAACAGTTAACAGACAAGCTTGAGGACCTTAAAAACAGAGTGCTGCGCAACAACCTGTGATTTGTGGGCTTCCCTGAAGGGACAGAAGGTCGTGATGTTACCCTCTTCTTACAACAATTGGTACCAGAAATCCTGCAATACCAATGGCCTGCCCCCTCGAAGTAGAGAGGGAACATAGCTCCCTTGCTCCTCACCCAAAGCTTTGGCAGACACCAGGCCAATCTTTGCAAAGTTTTTATGATTCCCAGTTAAAGAAATAATTCTTGGACTTGCAAGGTAGCTAGGGCCCCCTCACATGGCGTGGAAAGCAAATTCAAATATTCCCTGATTTTTCCCCTTCACTCTACAAGCATTGCGGGGAATTCACTACGGTTAGGCATGCCCTCATGGCACTTCAAATTCACTACAGTCTAAGGTATCTGACCATCCTAAGAATTGGAAGGAATGGGGTGCCTCACTCTTTCTCAGAGCCTACAGCAGCTGAGGAATTCATCCTTCAATATAGGCCAGAAGCCCACCTGGCTCACAGGGATCTGGACTGGGAAGCTCACAGTATGGATACATCCCCAGATAAAGCACTAGCCCGGCAGGCTTGGCCACTCCAAACCACTACTGCAAAGCCCCAGCCCAGAGAGCATACTGAGGAGTGGCAATCAGCATCACAGAAGAGAAGCAAGGGGGGTGCGGGCCAGAAAGGAAAAGTCGATCACAGCCCGACCCTGCCAGCAGCCTCCCAGAGGGACCATAGGCGCTCAGTAGAAGGGGGCCTAGAAGTCAGTGATGAGCAGAGGGAGACCTTTGGCAATAGGTTCTCCACCACTACAGGATTCACAGACCACTCCACACCCGGATGTTTTGCCAAAATTTCACCAGGATCAAAAGATACAGGAGCCCCTGATACTGCCTGTAACAGTAGCCATACAACAAGAGCTCACCTACATGGTGGCTGCGGCTCCACCAAACTGCAATATGGCACCTGGATTGGGCCTCCTGATCGAGCGGTCCAGCGATGCCTCCTCCGCTGCTCCAACAAAAACCTGAGACTAGAGCGCTGATATTTGCAGACCTGCAATGTTTACACGATGGCCTGATCTTAGCTCCGCCCACCTGGAACTCTTAAAGGTGCGAAGCCCTGACATACAGCTTGAGTGGCCACCCTCTAAGTGAGAGCCTTAGCTCAGACATATTGGATGCTGGACAATGCAGGGCATAGCTCAGCAATCATGGGGTGGCACCCCTTTTCCATACTGTACTCCCCAGTGAACTGCAGGGATCACTCTTCCCCCCTTCACCTAGCCAGATAAAGGCATTGAGTTAGTTATTTAAACATGGCAGCTCAGCCCTGAAATGTGAATGGGCTCCAGGAAGCACCTGAATGCAGGGGCTTACACAAGGGCCTGCAGAGCTCAGATGTATCCACACATGGGAGGTTCTTTATAATTAAGTTTTTCTGAGGGGGGATGTATTGTAATGTCGGCAGCACTCAGAGGCCTCTCACATTTCACTGGCCCTGCGCTACACCCTGATGGATGAGAGAACATTCAGACTTCAAATCCTTCCCCCACCCCAGGAGGGGAGTAAAAATATAGCATTAAATGTAAAGATGCACATCCCACCCTGGCCTGAGGGGCTTCACAAAGCACCAGCTGCAGGGACCCTTGGGGATACGGGATGGGACCCCCAGATACTGAGGGGTGGTTTAATTTTCTACTGACCTAAGGCAGTACCCCTCTATGAACTCAGCTGTGCGGACGGCAGCCTGAACACGTAAGTACCTGGTGTCAGATAAGCATATGGCATGTGACAAGGTTGGGAGGTTAGGAGAACCACCTGAACTAGTATTTATGCTTGGTAACCATAAGGCTACCGCTGAAGTGAAATGAACATTGATATTTTCAACTCGGTGACACAGATAGTTGACAAGGTTTAGGCACTCAGCATTCTGTACCTGAACATGTTAGGCCTTTAATTTGATGACATGTTGGAGGTTTATCCAGAAAGTAGGGAAAATAGGTCTCGGGTAAGGACTGAGTGAATTAGTAACTGGTTGGTGAGACATAGATTGGACTTAAATATTTAATTCTCGGAAGTCAGGAAAGACACTGTTGGAGTGCCACAAGAGTCTGTCTGGGGCCAGTACTCTAATATGTGTATCAGTGGCACAAGGGTGGGGTTACAGGGTCACGTGATTCTGTTTGCTGATGATACAAAATTCTGTAGGAGGGTAAGTAATGAAGATGGGATCATCAGCATGGAAAAGAATGTACAGAGGCTATAGAAGTGGTCTCACATATAGCAACTGCAGCTCAGTGCAAAACATGTTAACTGATACAGATTGGGGGAAAAGGTTTACAGATGAAACACTGCATTAATGGGGTCAGAATAGATTCCTCAAAGGAGGAAAGGGCTCTGAGGTATAAAAACAGTCCGAAAGCCTCTCTGCAATGCACTACAGACTGTTAGAAAGCTAATAGGATGCTGTCTTTTTCTAAGGGAAAGTGAACATTGTTTAACCAGGAGTAGCACACTATGCTGACGCTTTTTTCCAGATACGACCTGGGAGTACAAGGAAGTTAAGTGACTTGCTCAGGATCACACAGCATGCAACTAGGCAGATGTGGGATTCAAACCCAGGTCTCCAAATCTGCAGCTCAGAGCCTTAACCCATTGTACTATACTGCCTCCTTCTAGTATGGTTTTGCTAGTTACAACAAAATTGTGATTCATTTATTGGACAAGTCACTGTTTTTTGATGGCTTCAGAAGTAGAGAGAGAAGAAAGAGTCACTCCAGGGCTGACTGTGCTCAAGTAAAACAGGTACGCATCCTACTTTCGCAATTTTTAAAATTGCTGTAGAGGAGGACATTAATAATTTGATTTTCTCTGATAAAATGGTAATTCAAACACTATAGAGCAAGCAAACACACATGGCACCAGTACAGTGTGAAAAAAGAGGATTTAATAAAAATATATATCCACAAATGTGACAATAAATACCTTGGTGCTGTGCAGATAACAAAGTGCAGAAAAAGTGCTGACGCCGCAGCTGGGACAGACCCGACCTGGTTTTGCCTCTAGGGCTTTATCAAGGAGCCTTGATAAGGTACCATTTATTTATTTATTTATTGGAATCTAGGATAACACCTTTGAGCTAAAAGTTCATTTACAAAGGTTCCACATCATAAGACAATAGACAAGGTGTGTAGACATTACAAAACAGATAGGGGTATATACAGCAGGCAAGTACATTATGGTACATACAGATACAGATTCAAGCAAGTACAGTTAAAATCCAACAAGTAGGAGAGGTCAACTTTATTGCAACAGTACTAAGAGCATACCTAAGGTAGACAAGCAATTTATATTGGTAGATGAGCTTTACAGCATGCAGGTAGAGTTATGGAGGGTCAGAAGTGGTGGTGACCAATGAAGGGGGAGGACAGAATAGATGAGAGCAGGGGGAGGGTGGGGGAACGAGACTAAGGGGGTGACAGAATAAGGGGGTTGAATAGTCAGAGAGGTGGGATTGGACAGGAATCTACCCAGGGTTACGTAAATAGGTGATACGGCAGGGTTGGGTAATGTGGGTGGAAAGAGGGATAAGGGAAAGAGTTTTAAAGTGGGGGGCTGAGGTGAGAGGGAACCGGTGGGGAGGCGGTGAAAATTGGTGGGGATTAACATTAGTGAAGAATAAGCTGGAAGGCGGGGTGGATAAAGAGGGAACATGGGAGTAAGTGCTCAGTGGGGTCACACCAGGCAGGGGATGAAGTGGGGGGGATGGGTGCTATGCAGGACAGATAAGCTATCAATAACAGTAGGATTATGCACAGGTGATGCAGTCACAGTTACTAAGAGTGGCTAGGTACTGCAGCAGCTTGGCTTTAAATGGGCATAGTTTCCTTTCCTCAATCGGCTCAGAGTTAAGGGAATTTAGCCAGCAGCTCTCAGTATTCGAAGGAACGCTGCTCTAGTGAGGTCCGGCAGAATGGGATAATGAAGGCAACTTTACTCAACCCCCTAGTTTGTCTGGAGGAAGTGGAGTTCCTTAGCAGTTGCCTCACTCCAGAAGGAGCAACACCTAGGGTGGATTTTTTAGCAGACAGACTTGGTACTGAATTCTGCTATTCAGGTTTAACCAACCAGTGCTTGAGTATAGTTCACAAGTGGGAGTTAAATGGTCCACACCCAGGACTAGTCTGCAGGCTTTGTTTAAGACAATCTTTTTTTTATATAATTCAATAAGCTTTATTGGCTTTTAGTACTTTAAAACATTAAAACAAATAAAAAGAAAATTATATCAAAGCCAGTTACATGATATTTTTTAGGAGTGCTGTTACCCTCATTATTATACATTAGGTCAGATGACTTATGCAAAAATAGTTTGTAGCACGTTAGCTTACATTCTGGTGACTGCATTTAGTTTTTAAAATAGCAGTGTGCTACAATCCTATAAATGTGTCACTTTTGACCTGTGGTTAACAGAGGAATGGTAACATCAAGGAAGTGTGTAAGAAAAGAAAAGAAAAAAAAAACCCTATCCCTTCCCACCCCCTAAATCCCCACCCCCAACTAATTTATCTCTATCTTTATTCCCTCTTTCTCTATTAAAGCTATTAAAGTACCATTAAGCACTGATCATTTTCTTCTACGTCAGTTCGGGACATTTTCCCCTTCAGGTCAGGATCTGTTATTAGGCAGGGATTGATGTTCATGCAGTTAATTATTTTAAGGGTTCCCTGTAACTAGCAGTGCATCCAGGGTGCCCCATTTATCAATATAATTTCTTAATCAATTATTCATATTAGCAATATGTTTTTCTAGTTGTAGGGCAAGTAACATTTCTCTACGCCATTCCAATGTAGTGGGCAAGGTATCTGAGGCCCAGTGTCTCATAATTATAAGTTTGGCCACTGCAGAGATAAGAGTCATGTAATACTTCCTTTGTTTCAAAGTTCCTACTGGGAAAAGGTTAAGTAAACATGTTTCTGGAGAAAACAGCAGACTCAAAGCAAGAATTAGGCTCGGGGAGTTTTGTATATCTTTCCAGAATAATTGAATTCTGGGGCATGCCCATAACATATGGTAGAGATCCCCGCTCCTATAGGAGCTGTGAGGGCAACAAGGGGTGGATATCTTGACCATTTTGTGGAGTCTTTGAGGGGTATAGTATATGTCCTGCATCACACTGAATTGTATGAGCCACAGGTGGTCCTGTTTGATAAACCTATATAGGTTGTTCCAAAGTCGTTGCCAGAAGTCAGGTGTGGGTGGAAGAGACAGTGTTTTTGCCCAATATTGGCTTATGCCCGCCGGTAATCTGGTATCGAGAGACTGCAGTTCTTTATATACTGCAGATATTGAGTGTGATTGCATAGCAGCATTTAGCAGGGATGATAAGGCAATCCAAGGGGGCTCAAGAATACTACTTTTATTTATAAATGAAGAGACTGCATGCATAATTTGCCAGTATTTAAAGGGGTGTCTGTTAAGTTCAGGGAATTTTCGCAAAAACTGAGGATATGGTAATAGGTTATTATTGTCAGTGACATCCTTAAGTTTAATATCTCTTAGGGCAGGCCAAAAGCTTAGTGTGATAGGCTTCTGTTGGGTCATAAAATGAGGGTTATATAAAAGTAGTTGTTCCCCATCCACATGCCAGTTTATTTTCAAATGGTTCTGTAGTTGGTTTAAAGCTTTCAAAGACCACCCTATTGGGGAATTTTTGATATGAGTGGGGATATTTTTCAGGGGCAAGTACAGTAGTGACTGTAGTGAACACGAGGTGAGGGATACAAGGGTTTCTTCTATATTTAACCATGCTGGGGTGTAGGATTCTGGATTCATTTTGCTTAGGTCGTACTTCCAGGTGGCAAGCTTTGTGATGTGGACTGCTCCGTAGTAATTAAAAAAAGATGGGAGGGAGAGTCCTCCGTGGGATTTTGGGGCTGTCAACTTGTGGTATGCTCGTCTCACTGGTTTATCTTTCCAGATGAATTTATTAATTATACTCCTTAGTTCAGCAAACCACTTTTTGGGAAGGTAGGGGGCTAACATACTAAGAGGGTAAAGAACTCTGTGGAGGGTATTCATTTTAACAATGTTAATTCTTCCCCACAATGATATCTTCAGAGTGTTCCATTTTTCCAGGTCTGGCTTAATTACTTTTATTAATTTAGTAAGATTCTCCTTGACCATAGTGGAGGAAGACTTGAACATTTTTATACCCAGGTATGTTAAACTTTTGTTTTCTCATTGCAACCCAAACTGCTGTACATCCCTTTTAAATAATTTATGGTTCAAGGGATAAATAGTGGATTTAGTCAGGTTTAGTTTATAGTAGGATATCTTGGAAAATATTTCAATTTCTTGTAGCAGAATAGGAACACTTACATTTGGGTTTATTATATGTATTAACAGGTCATTTGCGTAGGCAGATATAAGGTGTTGTCTGTTCCCTACCAGAATGCCTTGCAAATCTTGACTTATGAGTAGCTTACGGATAAAGGGATCTAAGTAAAAGTTAAAAAGAAGTGGCGAGAGGGGGCATCCTTGTCTAGTGCCCTGATTTAATGGGAAGGGTTCTGAGAGGTGGCCATTGCACCAAATCCGGGCTGTGGGGGATGAATAAAGCAGTTTAACCCACTTGATAAATGTTTGTGGGATACCTTACTGGGAGAGTGCAGTGAATAAAAATTGCCAAGAAACCCAGTCGAAGGCCTTTTCTGCATCCAGAGCTACTAGGGCAGCAGGTGTGGGCAGTTCACTAGCTATAGAAATAGGATGCAGTAAGCGTCGCATGTGATCACCTGAAGACCTTCCCGGCATGAATCCCACTTGCTCACTGTGAATTAGCATGTCCATAAAGGGTCCCAGATGATTGGCAAGTATTTTAGCTAATATCTTAATGTCAGTGTTAAGGAGCGAAATAGGGTGGTAGTTTTCCACATAGTGTGGGTCTCGGCCTGGTTTGGGGATGATAGTAATCAGAGCTTCAAGATATGCATTTTCTGATAGGCCTAGTTAAAGACTCTGGCTAGTAAAGGAGCAAGCTCTGCAGTGCATAATTTATATAGATTGGCAGGGAGGCTATCCAGACCAGGTGATTTACCTGGTGCTATCTGCTTAATTGCTAGTATTACTTCCCATTCCATAATGGGGGAGCTTAGGGATTGATGCTCACCTTCGGGCAGTGTTGGGAGCACTAACTGATCAAAATAAGCTTGTACGTGTTCATTTGGGATCTCCTCACTTTTGCAGTAGTATAGTTCCCTATAATATTTTGCAAAGCTTGACACAATTTCCCTCAGCTCCGTGATAAGGGGACCCTCTTTGTTTGAGTAGAGTCTGGGTTTGAAGCGGGTTGTCTCCATTTGTTTAAGCCTGCATGCTAGTAGCTTACTAGCTGGTTCATCTGTTTCTAAGCATTTGATCTGGACCCGTTTTAAAGATAATTCTGCTTTTTGATAGACCAGGCCTGGAAACTGGGCATGTAATGCATGGAGTTTAATCCAATTAGACTCTGGGGATTGTTTGTTAATATTAGATTCTAGCATTTTTATTTCCTGAAGCAGGGATTTGGTCAGGCTATCACACTTTTTCTTTTGAGTCGATGCTATTCGTATGCATTCCCGGCACAGGGCACATTTCAGGGTTGACCAGATTATGTCAGTTTTTGAGACAGTCCCTTCATTGGTGTTCAGAAAAGAGGTAATAAAATTTTTAAGGTGGGTCTGCATATAGGCGAGTTGGAGTAATTGTGTATTCATTCTCCACATGAAGTCTCTTTTGATCTCATGCTCAAATACTCCAACTAAAGAGATAGGGGAGTGGTCTGATATTACTTGTGGGTGAATTACGGCTTCTACAATGTCGGGTAAAATATGGGAGCTAGCCAGCAAATAATCTATGTATGAGCACGTGTTATGGGGGTGAGAAAAGAAGGTGTATTGTTGTTCTGTAGGGTTTAATATCCTCCAAATATCCAGAATGCCCAATCCATCCATTAGGTTTTGCAAGGCTCTCTGAGCCGGGGTGAGGCCAACTTTCTTGGGGTCCGATTTGTCTAGTAGTAATCAGGGTGTAGTGTTCCAGTCACCTCCCAGAACTATAGTTCTAGGGGGTGTAGTGGGCACAATTCCCATTAATTCAGTGAAAAATGCTGGGGAGTCTCTGTTCGGTCCATAGACCGATCCTACTGTCAAATGGTGCGTACCCAGAATACCATGCAGTATTATATATCGCCCCTGACTATCCCAGATCTCGTGTTCTAGCCTAAAGGGAACATTTTTATGAAAGAGAATGGCAACATCACCTCTATTTGTAAAAGTTCCCGCCCCATAGGATTGCCCTACCCATCCTCTGCACCACAGCGCGGTGTCCTCCCTCCTAAGATGGGTTTCTTGTAAACATATAATATCAGCTCTGAGGGATTTCAGGTGCCTTAGTATTACTTGTTGCTTAGTTCTGTCTTTGGCGCCCTTTATATTCCAGCTAATAATCGTAAAAGGACCTACTATTGTTAAGCAACAAAATCAGGTTTCCAAGTTCCCTGAGGGGCATCAGATTTTGAGATGAGTGCTTAATGCTTTTATTAATTCTCCATATATATAAATAGAAAGAAGATGATTTATTTATGTGCCTTCCCACCCCCCCATTAGCCCACACATACCCCAGAACTACTCTTAGTTCCAACGAACTGATGCTAAACCATCAAACAACCCAGAGGCTATTACCCCCCGCCAGTCTCTGTCCCAACTCACCAAATTATTCTGGCATATTTATTACACTATCAACTCTGACTGGTTCTCATTAAAGATATCTAAAGAGGAGAAAAATATGTGGATTTAATTGACAGGATATTGGGTTATAAAAAAAGAAGACAAACTGAAAATCTTCAGGATAGGCAGAAAGCCTCCAGGCTTGATTATATATATATGCCAGAGTTAAGGAACTAGTGCCACAATTGGCCTATTAGCAAGCACTAGGTTAGGTCTCTTCATAGTCAGTATACTTTCCCCTTTGATTCAGGTAAGATCCAAGTTTTTAACTCGTAGGAACTTGACTTCATGAATAGATTCTCAACTCGTAGTTCATAACACTCCCTTCATGTCAGGTATATTTTACAAGGTTAAGTCAGGGTTTTCTCTTTTGTAACAGTGGAAATACGTTTCCTTTCCTGCTAACTCAAAGATAGGAATTTTGCATGTCCTTCAAGTTGGGTTCAAAGTGATCAATCGTTGCCTGCAAAGGTGAAAAGAACATCTCTCTGCCAGGAGACAGCAGCAGTCTAACCATGTCGGGAGTTATGCCCCAGGTGTTGGCATCACAAGAGGGATCAGCACACAGATGGAATCAGACTTCCTCGAGGGCCAACTGGCTAGAGAAGAGAGCTGCCAGAAGCTATTCTCGGGTTCCATGAGTTGCAAGCTAAGTAGTTTTGGCACAAAAAAGCTGCCACTACGTGTGAAGCCATGTTGTTTGTATGAATGCAAAGTCTTTACCCGAGAATCGTTGGTATAGAAAAGTGTTATTATAGATAGAGTCTAACTTTTCCCATTATTATTAGGTGAGTCATCATTGATTTATGAGGCATTGGAGTGCCAAGAATGGATTTAGTAGCGTAGGCACATATAGCTGCCACTACTTGCGAGTTGAAGCATTGTATGTTAACATCATTATTTTATTTGAACAAGTCTGAAAGTGCTGCTTTAAGTTCACTTTTAGCCTGCTCCAAAGATTCGAAAGACTGCCACTGATCGACGAGCTTTACTTGTAAAATCGCTGGATACTTAACTCGAAAGGCTTATCATGGCTATTAACTTTGTAATGAGTGGATGAAATTCCTGCCTTTTGACACAAACAGCATATGGCAGATCCTGGGCTATTCTAATCTTTTTCCCTTCCCAGAAGATTTCTTGCAGTGTCTTAACCTTTGCTACTATATGTTGTTTATCTAGAAAATTGAGCAGTTTAAGAATGATGGGCCTGGGTGCTGAGCCAGGGGGTGGAAGTGGCCTGAGTGCCCTGTGTGCTCTCTCAACAACATAGGTTGAACAGTTAGGGGAGGGCCCTGTGATTTTTCCACAGAGTCTCTGGACAAAAAGTATGGGATTTGCACCTTCTTCTTTCTCTGGTATGCCCATTACCATCAGATTGTTTCTACGGCTCCTCCCTTAAAGGTCAGTTAGCTTATCTTCTAGTTTTTTTAATTTTCCAGTTTGTTAGAGTTTGGTCCAGCATAATTTTATCTAGTTTTTTCTCTGCCGTGATTAGGAGGGTTTCGGAGTCTGTAACCCTGGTATTTAAGGAGTCGGTAACTGCTTTAATTTGCCGGATTTCTTCCACGACGTTGTCGATCAATTCTTGCATCAGTTTCATTATTTCTAGAAACTTGCCTTCTGTTAACGGTGATGAATCTACCGGAGTTTTCGAAGCTTGAGCCTTAGGCTGCTTTGGGGCCTGGTCCTTCTCCTGAGATCACGGTGGGAGTGTTGTGGAGGTGCTTTCTGCATGAAAACTTCCATTTTTAGCACTTTTACTGCTTCGTGGAGCCTTTCTTTGGTGGTCTTGAGCTTAAATCTTTCATCTCAGATTGGATACTCTACTATTTTATGTAGTTTTAGCGAGTTAGGTACGGAGCTACCGGAGGTTGCTACTGCTCTCTTAGGCTGCCATCACGTGACCCCCGTTTAAGACAATCTTAATTCACCTAAGTGCTGTACCAGTACCGGCTCCGTAGATTACCAGTCCATAATCTATGATAGAGAGCACAGAGCTGTTAACTGCAAGATTGATGGCACTTTTGGTGAGGCACTGCCTATGCTGGTAAAGCTGACCTAGTTTGGCACTAGCTGCCTTGGCAACATGGTCTATGTGCTGGCTGTAGGAGAGAGAGCTGTCAAGGTAGACACCAAGGGACTTAAAGGTGGTGACCATGTTGAGTGTATCAAGCGTGTTATTGTAGATATTGAGGTGACATGACTTATGATGGTTTTGATGGGAGGCAAATAACATTGATTTAGTCTTAGTGTAGTTGAGCAAGAGCTTAGATGGAAGGAATCATTTTTCCACACTAGTAAAGTCATCTTGCATGCCTTTTTCCAACTCTTCCAGAGTAGAGTGGCACATGTAGATAACAGCATCATCTGTATATAGAAGGATCTTATTCTGCAGACTTTGGGGAGTTCATTTAGAAACAGACTGAACAGCAGGTGGCCCAAAATGGAACCTTGGGGCACCTCTGTGTTGACATGCCAATGGTCAGATAGAATGTCAAGAATCTTGACCTGCTGGGTCATGTTAGAGAGGTAACTCTGGAACCGTGTTGAAGGCCTTGGTGAGGTCAATGAAAGTGGTCCCCACCAAGAGACCTCAGTCAAGTGCTTCATGGATATGACTGGTAAACTCAACCAGTGCTGTTGAAGTACTATGTGCCTTCCAAAAGCCATGCTGTTCCTGGCATTGAAGGTTGTACTTATCAAGGTACATACCTAACTGATCTTCTACTATCCTCTCTAGTGCCTTGGGGCAGAATTGAGATGAATGAATGAATGAATAAATACTTTATTTCTAAGAAGCGCCTTTCCAAAACCAAGGTGCTTTAACAACAGATCAATACAAAAAAACTTAAAATCTTAAAAACAATCCATAAATATATTTTAAAAATCCGGATATGCTAGGTTAAACAGATACATCTTCAAAGCTGATTTAAAGCTTTGGACAGTCAGGCATTCTCTTACCTGATGAGGTAGAGAATTCCACAGGGTTGGAGCCATAAAACTAAATGATCTTACCCCTGATTTCTTTAAATGAACCCTGGGAATCTCTAGCAATCCCTCACCAGTGGATCGGAGCTGATGGGAAGGACAGTAAGGGTGAAGAAGATCTTGCAGGTAACCAGGTCCCTGATCGTGTAGGGCCTTATAGGTCAGCAAACCGACCTTGAAGGTGATTTGCCATTAAATTGGAAGCTAGTGCAGTCCACAGAGAACAGGCATTATATGACTGGTCCTTGATGTACCTGTCAAAAGCCTGGCTGCCGCATTCTGCGCCAGCTGCAAATGGTGAATATCCACCCCCGGTAGCCCTAGGTACAGGGAGTTGCAGTAGTCCAAGTGGGAGGTAACGAAGGTGTGGACCAATGTTGGAAGATCATCAATGGGAACGAGATGCTTCACTCGGGCTATATTCCTCAGATGGTAGAAAGAGGTCTTGACAACAGCAGACTCCTGATGTTTAAGGGTCAGACAATCATCAAATATAATGCCCAAGTTCCGTACCTGGTCTGAGGTTGTCAGCTGGGTCCCCCCAAGCCAAAGACCTGAGAATGACCCAGTCAACGAACCTACCCCTTGATGGCCTGGGTCCACAACCAACACCTCAGTTTTTTCAGGGTTTAACTGCAACCAGGTCACAGACATCCAGTCCTGAATTTCAGTAAGACAGTTATTAAAGACTGAGAGCATCATCCTGGCCAGGCACAAAGGACATGTACAGCTGAGTATCATCTGCATAACAGTGAAAACTCAAGCCGTACCACCTAATGATCACTCTCAATAGCAGCATATATACTGCAAATAACATGGGTGCTAAAATAGAGCCCTGCGGCACCCCAGAGGATAGGGGGAATGATGTCAAGGAACAAATCCCAGACACCACCCTCTGAGTCCTACCCTCGAGGAGTGATCAAAACCAACTAAGGACTAAACCAAATAGCCCACAGATAACCCTCAGGTGCTCCAAAAGAACCCCATGATCAACAGTATCAAATGCCTCAGAGAGATCAAGAAGGACCAAGATGGAACGAGTCTTTCGATCTCTTGCTATTAGGAGGTCATTAAGTACTGTAACAAGGGCTGTCTCGGGACTATGTATTTTCCTAAATCCTGACTGGAGAGAATCATAGGCATTGTGGCTGGTCAAATGATCGTCCAACTGCAACGCAACCACCTTCTCAATAACCTTGCCTACAAAAGGAAGGTTAGAGACAGGCCTGTAGTTGGCCAGACATTCCGGGTCTAAGGAAGGTTTTTTTAGAAGGGGCATAATCATGGCTTCCTTCAAGGGGTCAGGAAAGATCCCCTTCTCCAATGACAACCAGATTATCTCTGGAAGGACCGGGCCAATTTTATCCACACATCCTACTAAGAGGCAGGTGGGGCCCGGATCCAAACTACAGTTGGTCGGTCGCAGTGATTGGATGATCATTGCTATGTCACTGATTGTGGGTCGGTCGAAGTCAGATCACACAAACTGGGTGTCTGACATCTCCTGCCAACCACTACAACTCCCCTTTGAGAGAGTTACATAGATACATAGATACATAGATACATAGACAGTGTCAGCAGATAAGGGCCTATGGCCCACCTAGTCTGCCCATTTGAGCTTGTAAGTTCAGTTTGTTTTCCTAGAAGTCTGTTTCCCCTTACCCCTGCCCTCTAGAATTCCTTTATGTCTATCCCATGCATTCTAAATACCGTGATTGTTTCAGCCCCCACCACTTCTCTGGCAGGGTGTTCCACTTGTCCACCACCTGTTCTGTGAAGAAATTCTTTCTCATGTTTCCTCTGAATTGTCTCTCCTCCAACTTCATCCCATGCCCTCTAGTCCAGAAACATCTTTTTCGCTTAAAAATAGTGTTTTCCTGTACCCTGTTCCTCCCTATAAGATACTTGTATGTCTCTATCATATCCCTCTCCCTCCTCTCCTCCAGGGAGTACATGTTCAGTTCCTTCAACCTGTCTTCATAGGACTTTGATGCAACCCATGCACCATCTTTGTTGCCCTCCTCTGAACCTTCTACCCTGACTATGTCCTTACGTAGGTATGGTCTCCAGAACTGTACACTGTACTCCAGGTGGGGCCTCACTAGTGTCTTGTATAGCGGAATTATGACCTCCTTTTCCTGCTGGTGATGCCCTGCCATACATCCCAGCATCCTATTTGCTTTACCTGATGCCTTGTCACACTGTTTCCCTACCTTGAGGTCATCAGAGATGACAGTCCCAAGGTCCCTTTCCTGCTTGGTGCTATATCCTCACCCCCAACTGATATATTGTGCCAGGGTTTTGTGCCCCATATGCATTATCTTGCACTTCTTTGCATTGAATTTCAACTGCCAAACCCTTGACCATTCTTCAAGTTTCTGCAGGGCCCTTCTTATTCTGTCTACACCCTCTGGTGTGTCTACTCTGTTACAGAGCTTTGTGTCATCAGCGAACAGTGAAATTCTGCCTTCTAGAGCCTGTGCAATGTCACTGATGAAGATGTTGAATAGGACCGGTCCCAGCACTGATCCCTGTGGTACCCCACTGGTTACTCTTCCCTCTGTGGAGTGACAGCCATTTACCACCACCCTCTGTGTCCTGCCACCCAGCCAGTTACCTACCCACCACACTACTGTCCTGCCCACACCCATATTCCCCAGTTTGTGTAATAGTCTTCTATGTGGCACAGTGTCAAAGGCCTTGCTGAAGTCCAGATAGGCCATGTCCACTGCCATCCCCTGATCCACCTCCCTAGTCACCCAGTCAAAAAATTCAACGAGGTTGGTCTGACATGACTTCCCCCTGGTGAAACCATGCTGCCTTGGGTCCTGTAGTCCATTGACAACCAGATGTTCCACCAATCTCTCCTTCAGTAGTGCTTCCATGATCTTTCCCACTACCGAGGTGAGGCTGACTGGTCTGTAGTTCCCTGCTTCCTCTTTGTTCCCACTTTTGTATAAGGGACTACATCTGCTGTCCTCCAGTCTTTGGGTACCTCCTGTTTCCAGTGATTGGCTGAACAGGATAGCCAGAGGTTCAGCCACCACCTCTCTTAGTTCTTTAAGGACCCTGGGTGCACCGCATCTGGCCCCATTGCTTTATCAGCTCTTATTACTTCCAGTTCCTTCAGGACCCTTCTTGTGTAAAGGGACTTGTGTCCATTTCTGCACCATTCTCACCCCTTGTACTCCCTTCAGACCCATTACTCCCCTCTTCCTTAGTAAAGACTGAGCAGAAATACCTGTTCAATGTGTCACCTTTATTGTTGTCATCCTCCACGCGGCTCCCATCCTCCCCCTTCAGTCTCACTATCCCTCCCTTTGTCTTTCTTTTTTCACTTATGTACCTGTAAAAGGTTTTGTCCCATTTACCCACTGATTTTGCAATGTATTCTTCTGTCTGAGCTTTGGCTTCCCTTACTGACTTCCCTGCCTCCCTTTGTTTCTCCTGGTACTTCTCCCTATCCCCTTCTGCCTGTGTCTTTTTGTATTGCCTGAATGCAATCTTTTTGGCTTTCACTTTCTTTGCTACCTCTTTGGAAAACCATAATGGTCTCCTCTTCCTTTTCCTCTTGCTAACCTGCTTAATGCATAATTCTGTTGTTCTTATAATCCCCATTTTAAATACTGCCCACTGTTCCTCAACCCTGAATCCTGTCCCATTCACCTTAATGCCTCTTTCAAGTATCTCCCCATTTTCCCAAAGTCTGCCCCCCTAAAATCCAGGATACGTGTTTTTGTGTGGTTTGGTTCTGCTCTTTCTGTGATTTCAAACCACAATGACTGGTGGTCACTGTTACCCAGGTGCTCCCCCACTGTTACCCCATCACACTGTCCCTGTTTGTGAGCACAAGGTCCAGTATTGCCTTCTGCCGAGTTGGTTCCATGACCAGTTGCTTGAGGAAGGCAACCTGAAGGAGTCCAGGATAAATCTGCTCCTAGTTGATGCTGCTGCTGGGATGCTCCAGTCCACGTCTGGTATATTGAAGTCTCCAACCAGTACTACCTCACCTTGTCTGCCATCCTTGGATGGCTAGCATCAGCTCCCATCTGTTTCTTCCTCCTGGGCTGGTGGTCTATAGACACACCTGTGTGGATGGCTGGCCCCATTTTCCTTTCCAGCTTAACCCACAGTATCTCTCCCCATTTTGTTCCTCCTGGATCTGTGGCCCTTATGTCATTTTTCACATACAGTGCCACCTCCTCCCTTCCTGCCTGCTCTGTCTCTCTTCTGAATATGTTGTAGCCAGGTATGGCCATCTCCCAGTCATGGTTATCATTACACCAGGTTTCAGTGATGGCCACAATGTCCAGGTCTGACTGTACCATGACAGCCTCCAGATCTTCCATCTTGTTGCTAAGGCTCCTGGCATTTTCACACATGGCTTTCCATGATTTGACCTCCCTAGACTGCTTCACTGTTCTACTCCAGCCCCTTCCTTGGTTTTCATTTATCCCTGGTTCTCCTTTCTGTTTGCCCTTCTGCTGAATTTTGCCACTTTTCTGCTTATCCACCTTTTGGACACTAATCTCCATCTTTTGCACACTGCGTTGCAGAGATAGCCACTCCTCTGGTTCACTGGTTCCACTACCAGCTGTGGGGTGAGCAAGTAGGTACCGTCCTGCTGGCCTGCTACCCCTTTGCTAGTTTAAATGCTTGTCAATGTAGCATTTAAACTTATCATTGAGTGCTTGATTCTCCAGGATGGATGCAGCGCCAGGGCTTGAACAAACCTCCATCCCTCCAGGTGGATCCCCAGTCACCAATGAATCCAAACCCTTCTTACAGCACCAGTTCTTCAACCATAAGTTAAAGTTCTGGTGCATGCACTCCTATGCTCTCCCTTGCCTCACAGGTAGTACTTGAGAAAGTGACAGAAGTAGCTACTTGCTTTAGACCCCTCCCAGTTTCCTAAACTCTTCCTGAACTTCCTTTGGCTCCCCATTTGCCAAGTCATTAGTACCTAGGTGGATAATGACATCCAGCTCACCCTCCCGTCTTGCCTTCCCAGTGATCCCCAGTATCTTCCTTCCATCCCTCCATGCCGTGGCACCTGGTAGGCACCTCACCTCCTGTCCTCCCCCTCCTGTGTTCCTAGCTGGATCCCTCTTATGATGGAGTCCCCACCAGGATTCGCCTCCTCCTCTGGGGTCCACTGCTTTCCCACTGAGGTCACCTCCTGCCTAACCTCCACATCCTTTCCTTCCACTTCCCTGGGTACCTCTATTTGGTTGTCCTCATTTGCCAGTGTGGCATATGAGTTCTTGAGAGGAATAGGATCTGGGATGTGCCTCTGCCTGACTGCTCTAACCTCCCTGAGCACACTGTCATCCAAGTGCTCCTTCCTCGGCATCCTTTGAGGCAGCTGCATTGGACTGGGTGGTCCCTGGATGGGGTGATGGTACTCCTGACCCAGTTTACTTCTGCTCTGAGTCTGGCTACCTCATCCCGCAGTCCAGAGAGATGCATGCAGATAGGGCAGCACCTCAGTGTCCAGAAGGTCTGCCTGAATATGGCTGCCCCACAGCCACTGCATTGCACCACTCCCCACATTATACTGCAATTCCACTACTTCTCTGCTACTGAAGCTCTCTTAGTTCTCTTTTTATTTATTTACAGTACTAAAAATCCTGTAACTGATTGTCAGATATGTATTTTTTTTAAGGAAAAGAAACCACAAATAAATAAATGAGTCAAAACACTTGTCGTGCTGAGGGTGGTCTTTTTCCCCCTTATGCCCCTCCTACTTCACACCTCTTACTATACCCTGTGTTTAGCTCCTGTCAATCAGATTTATCAGGGCATATAATTAAGAGATGGGGAAGGTGGGGGAATTTGCAATTAAAGACAGCACAGAATTACACCACCACTCTGTTTTAAATTTTCAACAGCCCAAAAACAATTATAAGTAAAGACAACACAGAAAGAAAGTATAGTGTCACTACAAGCCTACAATCTAAGTTTAAAAGAAAAATACCAATTACCAGTTACTCTAAAGCACTGAATTGAATATGTTTCCTTCCTTCACCTTCTGGCTTCTTCTGAGAAGATGAACCTTTGTTTGCTGCTTTAACTGTGACTAAGCCCCACCTCCAGTTATCACGTAGCTGAGGTCAGAGGCCAGACAATTAACACCCTTCACCCAGCTACAGCACTGTCAGACAAGCCAAGATAAAATCTGCAGCAATTAAAGACAGCACAGAATTACACCACCACTATGTTTAAAAATTTTCAACAGCCCAAAAACAATTATAAGTAAAGACAACACAGAAAGAAAGTATAGTGTCACTACAAGCCTACAATCTAAGTTTAAAAGAAAAATACCAATTACCAGTTACTCTATAGCACTGAATTGAATATGTTTTCCCCTTCACCTTCTGGCTTCTTCTGAGAAGATAAACCTCTGTTTGCTGCTTTAACTGTGACTAAGCCCCACCTCCAGTTATCATGTAGATGAGGTCAGAGGCCAGACAATTAACACCCTTCACCCAGCTACAGGACAGTCAGACAAGCCAAGATAAAATTTGCAGCAAATAAAGACAGCACAGAATTATACCACCACTAAGACAGCACAGAATTACACCACCACTATGTTTTAAATTTTCAACAGCCCAAAAACAATTATAAGTAAAGACAACACAGAAAGAAAGTATAGTGTCACTACAAGCCTACAATCTAAGTTTAAAAGAAAAATACCAATTACCAGTTACTCTAAAGCACTGAATTGAATATGTTTCCTTCCTTCACCTTCTGGCTTCTTCTGAGAAGATGAACCTCTGTTTGCTGCTTTAACTGTGACTAAGCCCCACCTCCAGTTATCACGTAGCTGAGGTCAGAGGCCAGACAATTAACACCCTTCACCCAGCTACAGGACAGTCAGACAAGCCAAGATAAAATTTGCAGCAATTAAAGACAGCACAGAATTACACCACCACTATGTTTTAAATTTTCAACAGCCCAAAACAATTATAAGTAAAGACAACACAGAAAGAAAGTATAGTGTCACTACAAGCCTACAATCTAAGTTTAAAAGAAAAATACCAATTACCAGTTACTCTAAAGCACTGAATTGAATATGTTTCATTCCTTCACCTTCTGGCTTCTTCTGAGAAGATGAACCTCTGTTTGCTGCTTTAACTGTGACTAAGCCCCGCCTCCAGTTATCACATAGCTGAGGTCAGAGGCCAGACAATTAACACCCTTCACCCAGCTACAGGACAGTCAGACAAGCCAAGATAAAATCTGCAGCAATTAAAGACAGCACAGAATTACACCACCACTATGTTTTAAATTTTCAACAGCCCAAAAACAATTATAAGTAAAGACAATACAGAAAGAAAGTATAGTGTCACTACAAGCCTACAATCTAAGTTTAAAAGAAAAATACCAATTACCAGTTACTCTAAAGCACTGAATTGAATATGTTTCCTTCCTTCACCTTCTGGCTTCTTCTGAGAAGATGAACTCTGTTTGCTGCTTAACTGTGACTAAGCCCCACCTCCAGTTATCACGTAGCTGAGGTCAGAGGCCAGACAATTAACACCCTTCACCCAGCTACAGGACAGTCAGACAAGCCAAGATACAATTTGCAGCAATTAAGGACAGCACAGAATTACACCACCACTATGTCTTAAATTTTCAACAGCCCAAAAACAATTATAAGTAAAGACAACACAGAAAGAAAGTATAGTGTCACTACAAGCCTACAAGCAAAGTTTAAAAGAAAAATACCAATTACCAGTTACTCTAAAGAACTGAATTGAATATGTTTCCTTGCTTCACCTTCTGGATTCTTCTGAGAAGATGAACCTCTGTTTGTTTCTTTAACTGTGACTAAGCCCCACCTCCAGTTATCACGTAGCTGAGGTCAGAGGCCAGACAATTAACACCCTTCACCCAGCTACAGGACAGTCAGACAAGCCAAGATAAAATTTGCAGCAATTAAAGACAGCACAGAATTACACCACCACTATGTTTTAAATTTTCAACAGCCCAAAAACAATTATAAGTAAAGACAACACAGAAAGAAAGTATAGTGTCACTACAAGCCTACAATCTAAGTTTAAAAGAAAAATACCAATTACCAGTTACTCTAAAGCACTGAATTGAATATGTTTCCTTCCTTCACCTTCTGGCTTCTTCTGAGAAGATGAACCTCTGTTTGCTGCTTTAACTGTGACTAAGCCCCACCTCCAGTTATCACATAGCTGAGGTCAGAGGCCAGACAACTAACACCCTTCACCCAGCTACAGGACAGTCAGACAAGCCAAGATAAAATTTGCAGCAATTAAAGACAGCACAGAATTACACCACCACTGTGTTTTAAATTTTCAAAAGCCCAAAAACAATTATAAGTAAAGACAACACAGAAAGAAAGTATAGTGTCACTACAAGCCTACAATCTAAGTTTAAAAGAAAAATACCAATTACCAGTTACTCTAAAGCACTGAATTGAATATGTTTCCTCCCTTCACCTTCTGGCTTCTTCTGAGAAGATGAACCTCTGTTTGCTGCTTTAACTGTGAGTAAGCCCCACCTCCAGTTATCATGTAGCTGAGGTCAGTGGCCAGACAATTAACACCCTTCACCCAGCTACAGGACAGTCAGACAAGCCAAGATAAAATTTGCAGCAATTAAAGACAGCACAGAATTACACCACCACAATGTTTTAAATTTTTAACAGCCCAAAAACAATTATAAGTAAAGACAACACAGAAAGAAAGTATAGTGTCACTACAAGCCTACAATCTAAGTTTAAAAGAAAAATACCAATTACCAGTTACTCTAAAGCACTGAATTGAATATGTTTCCTTCCTTCACCTTCTGGCTTCTTCTGAGAAGATGAACCTCTGTTTGCTGCTTTAACTGTGACTAAGCCCCACCTCCAGTTATCACGTAGCTGAGGTAAGAGGCCAGACAATTAACACCATTCACCCAGCTACAGGACAGTCAGACAAGCTAAGATAAAATCTGCAGCAATTAAAGACTGCACAGAATTACACCACCACTATGTTTTAAATTTTCAACAGCCCATAAACAATTATAAGTAAAGACAACACAGAAAGAAAGTATAGTGTCACTACAAGCCTACAATCTAAGTTTAAAAGAAAAATACCAATTACCAGTTACTCTAAAGCACTGAATTGAATATGTTTCCTTCCTTCACCTTCTGGCTTCTTCTGAGAAGATGAACCTCTGTTTGCTGCTTTAACTGTGACTAAGCCCCACCTCCAGTTATCACGTAGCTGAGGTCAGAGGCCAGACAATTAACACCCTTCACCCAGCTACAGGACAGTCAGACAAGCCAAGATAAAATTTGCAGCAATTAAAGACAGCACAGAATTACACCACCACTATGTTTTAAATTTTCAACAGCCCAAAAACAATTATAAGTAAAGACAACACAGAAAGAAAGTATAGTGTCACTACAAGCCTACAATCTAAGTTTAAAAGAAAAATACCAATTACCAGTTACTCTAAAGCACTGAATTGAATATGTTTCCTTCCTTCACCTTCTGGCTTCTTCTGAGAAGATGAACCTCTGTTTGCTGCTTTAACTGTGACTAAGCCCCACCTCCAGTTATCACGAGCTGAGGTAAGAGGCCAGACACCAAACCATTCACCCAGCTACAGGACAGTCAGACAAGCCAAGATAAAATCTTGCAGCAATTAAAGACTGCACAGAATTACACCACCACTATGTTTTAAATTTTCAACAGCCTCCATAAACAATTATAAGTAAAGACAACACAGAAAGAAAGTATAGTGTCACTACAGTGCTTCACAATCTAAGTTTAAAAGAAAATACCAATTACCAGTTACTCTAAAGCACTGAATTGAATATGTTTCTTCCTTCACCTTCCGGCTTCTTCTGAGAAGATGAACCTCTGTTTGCTGCTTTAACTGTGACTAAGCCCCACCTCCAGTTATCACGTAGCTGAGGTCAGAGGCCAGACAATTAACACCCTTCACCCAGCTACTGGACAGTCAGACAAGCCAAGATAAAATTTGCAGCAATTAAAGACAGCACAGAATTACACCACCACTATGTTTTAAATTTTCAACAGCCCAAAACAATTATAAGTAAAGACAACAAAGAACGAAAGTATAGTGTCACTACAAGCCTTCAATCTAAGTTTAAAAGAAAATACCAATTACCAGTTACTCTAAAGCACTGAATTGAATATGTTTCCTTCTTCACCTTCTGGCTTCTTCTGAGAAGATGAACTCTGTTTGCTGTATTAACTGTGACTAAGCCCCACCTCCAGTTATCATGTAGCTAGAGGTCAGAGGCCAGACAATTAACACCCTTCACCCAGTTATCAGGACAGTCAGATGCTTTCAAGATAAAAATTTCAGCAATTAAAGACAGCACAGAATTACACCACCACTAAGACAGCACAAAATTACACCACCACTATGTTTTAAATTTTCAACAGCCCAAAACAATTATAAGTAAAGACAACACAGAAAGAAAGTATAGTGTCACTACAAGCCTTGCAATCTAAGTTTTGAAAAGAAAAATACCATTACCAGTTACTCTAAAGCACTGAATTGAATATGTTCCTTCCTTCACCTTCTGGCTTTTTCTGAGAAGATGAACCTGTTGCTTCTAACTGTGACTACAGCCCCACCTCCAGTTATCACGTAGCTGAGGTCAGAGGCCAGACAATTAACACCTTCACCTAGCTACAGGACAGTCAGATAAGCCAAGATAAAATTTGCAGCAATTAAAGACAAGCACAGAATTACACCACCACTATGTTTTAAATTTTCAACATCCCAAAACAATTATAAGTAAAGACAACACAGAAAGAAAGTATAGTGTCACTACAAGCCTACAATTCAAGTTTAAAAGAAAATACCAATTATCAGTTACTCTAAGCACTGAGATTAGATATGTTTCCTTTCCTTCACCTTCTGGCTTTCTTCTGAAGAAGATGAACCTCTGTTTGCTGCTTTAACTGTACTAAGCCCCCTTCCAGTTATCACATAGCTGAGGTCAGAGGTCAACAATTAACACCTTCACCCAGCTACAGGACAGTCAGACAAGCCAAGATAAAATTTGCAGCAATTAAAGACAGCACAGAATTACACCACCACTATGTTTTAAATTTTCAACAGCCCAAAAACAATTATAAGTAAAGACAACACAGAAAGAAAGTATAGTGTCACTACAAGCCTACAATCTAAGTTTAAAAGAAAAATACCAATTACCAGTTACTCTAAAGCACTGAATTGAATATGTTTCCTCCCTTCACCTTCTGGCTTCTTCTGAGAAGATGAACCTCTGTTTGCTGCTTTAATTCTGACTAAGCCCCACCTCCAGTTATCACGTAGCTTGGAGGTCAGAGGCCGACAATTAACACACCTTCGCCCAGCTACAGGACAGTCAGACAAGCCAAGATAAAATCTGCAGCAATTAAAGACAGCACAGAATTACACCACCACTATGTTTTAAATTTTCAACAGCCCAAAACAATTATAAGTAAAGACAACACAGAAAGAAAGTATAGTGTCCTAAAAGCCTCATAATCTAAGTTTAAAAGAAAAATACCAATTACCAGTTACTCTAAAGCACTGAATTGAATATGTTTCCTTCCTTCACCTTCTGGCTTCTTCTGAGAAGATGAACCTCTGTTTGCTACTTTAACTCTGACTAAGTCTCCACCTCCAGTTATCACGTAGCTGAGGTCAGTGGCCAGACAATTAACACCTTCACCCAGCTACAGGACAGTCAGACAAGCCTTATATAAATTTTGTAGCAATTAAAGACAGCACAGAATTACACCACCACAATGTTTAAATTTTTAACAGCCCAAAACAATTATAAGTAAAGACAACACAGAAAGAAAGTATAGTGTCACTACAAGCCTATAATCTAAGTTTAAAAGAAAAATACCAATTACCAGTTACTCTAAAGCACTGAATTGAATATGTTTCCTTCCTTCACCTTCGGCTTCTTCTGAGAAGATGAACTCTGTTTGCTGCTTTAACTGTGACTAAGCCCACCTCCAGTTATCACGTGAGCTGAGGTAAGAGGCCTAGACAATTAACACCCTTCACCCAGCTACAGACAGTCAGACAAGCCAAGATAAAATCTAGCAATTAAAGACTGCACAGAATTACACCACCACTATGTTTTAAATTTTCAACAGCCATAAACAATTATAAGTAAACACAACACAGAAAGAAAGTATGTGTCACTACAAGTCTACAATCTAAGTTTAAAGAAAATACCCAATTACCAGTTACTCTAAAGCACTGAATTGAATATGTTTCTTCCTTCACCTTCTGGCTTCTTCTGAGAAGATGAACCTCTGTTTGCTGCTTTAACTGTGACTAAGCCTCACCTCCAGTTATCACGTAGCTGAGGTCAGAGGCCAGACAATTAACATCCTTCACCCAGCTACAGGACAGTCAGACAAGCCAAGATAAAATTTGCAGCAATTAAAGACAGCACAGAATTACACCACAACTATGTTTTAAATTTTCAACAGCCCATAAACAATTATAAGTAAAGACAACAAAGAACGAAAGTATAGTGTCACTACAAGCCTACAATCTAAGTTTAAAAGAAAAATACCAATTACCAGTTACTCTAAAGCACTGAATTGAATATGTTTCCTTCCTTCACCTTCTGGCTTCTTCTGAGAAGATGAACCTCTGTTTGCTGCTTTAACTGTGACTAAGCTCCACCTCCAGTTATCACGTAGCTGAGGTCAGAGGCCAGACAATTAACACCCTTCACCCAGCTACAGGACAGTCAGACAAGCCAAGATAAAATTTGCAGCAATTAAAGACAGCACAGAATTACACCACCACTAAGACAGCACAAAATTACACCACCACTATGTTTTAAATTTTCAACAGCCCAAAAACAATTATAAGTAAAGACAACACAGAACGAAAGTATAGTGTCACTACAAGCCTACAATCTAAGTTTAAAAGAAAAATACCAATTACCAGTTACTCTAAAGCACTGAATTGAATATGTTTCCTCCCTTCACCTTCTGGCTTCTTCTGAGAAGATGAACCTCTGTTTGCTGCTTTAACTTTGACTAAGCCCCACCTCCAGTTATCCAACGTGTAGCTGAGGTCAGAGGCCAGACAATTAACACCCTTAAGCCCAGCTACAGGACAGTCAGACAAGCCAAGATAAAATCTGCAGCACTGAAAGACAGCACAAATTACACCACCACTATGTTTTAAATTTTCAACAGCCCAAAAACAATTATAAGTAAAGACAACACAGAAGAAAGTATAGTGTCACTACAAGCCTACAATCTAAGTTTAAAAGAAAAATACCAATTACCAGTTACTCTAAAGCACTGAATTGAATATGTTTCCTTCCTTCACCTTCTGGCTTCTTCTGAGAAGATGAACCTCTGTTTGCTGCTTTAACTGTGAGTAAGCCCCACCTCCAGTTATCACGTAGCTGAGGTCAGAGGCCAGACAATTAACACCCTTCACCCAGCTACAGGACAGTCAGACAAGCCAAGATAAAATTTGCAGCAATTAAAGACAGCACAGAATTACACCACCACAATGTTTTAAATTTTCAACAGCCCAAAAACAATTATAAGTAAAGACAACACAGAAAGAAAGTATAGTGTCACTACAAGCCTACAATCTAAGTTTAAAAGAAAAATACCAATTACCAGTTACTCTAAAGCACTGAATTGAATATGTTTCCTTCCTTCACCTTCTGGCTTCTTCTGAGAAGATGAACCTCTGTTTGCTGCTTTAACTGTGACTAAGCCCCACCTCCAGTTATCACGTAGCTGAGGTAAGAGGCCAGACAATTAACACCCTTCACCCAGCTACAGGACAGTCAGACAAGCCAAGATAAAATTTGCAGCAATTAAAGACAGCACAGAATTACACCACCACAATGTTTTAAATTTTCAACAGCCCAAAAACAATTATAAGTAAAGACAACACAGAAAGAAAGTATAGTGTCACTACAAGCCTACAATCTAAGTTTAAAAGAAAAATACCAATTACCAGTTACTCTAAAGCACTGAATTGAATATGTTTCCTTCCTTCACCTTCTGGCTTCTTCTGAGAAGATGAACCTCTGTTTGCTGCTTTAACTGTGACTAAGCCCCACCTCCAGTTATCACGTAGCTGAGGTCAGAGGCCAGACAATTAACACCCTTCACCCAGCTACAGGACAGTCAGACAAGCCAAGATAAAATTTGCAGCAATTAAAGACAGCACAGAATTACACCACCACTATGTTTTAAATTTTCAACAGCCCAAAAACAATTATAAGTAAAGACAACAAAGAACGAAAGTATAGTGTCACTACATGCCTACAATCTAAGTTTAAAAGAAAAATACCAATTACCAGTTACTCTAAAGCACTGAATTGAATATGTTTCCTTCCTTCACCTTCTGGCTTCTTCTGAGAAGATGAACCTCTGTTTGCTGCTTTAACTGTGACTAAGCCCCACCTCCAGTTATCACGTAGCTGAGGTCAGAGGCCAGACAATTAACACCCTTCACCCAGCTACAGGACAGTCAGACAAGCCAAGATAAAATTTGCAGCAATTAAAGACAGCACAGAATTACACCACCACTAAGACAGCACAAAATTACACCACCACTATGTTTTAAATTTTCAACAGCCCAAAAACAATTATAAGTAAAGACAACACAGAAAGAAAGTATAGTGTCACTACAAGCCTACAATCTAAGTTTAAAAGAAAAATACCAATTACCAGTTACTCTAAAGCACTGAATTGAATATGTTTCCTTCCTTCACCTTCTGGCTTTTTCTGAGAAGATGAACCTCTGTTTGCTGCTTTAACTGTGTCTAAGCCCCACCTCCAGTTATCACGTAGCTGAGGTCAGAGGCCAGACAATTAACACCCTTCACCCAGCTACAGGACAGTCAGACAAGCCAAGATAAAATTTGCAGCAATTAAAGACAGCACAGAATTACACCACCACTATGTTTTAAATTTTCAACAGCCCAAAAACAATTATAAGTAAAGACAGCACAGAAAGAAAGTATAGTGTCACTACAAGCCTACAATCTAAGTTTAAAAGAAAAATACCAATTACCAGTTACTCTAAAGCACTGAATTGAATATGTTTCCTTCCTTCACCTTCTGGCTTCTTCTGAGAAGATGAACCTCTGTTTGCTGCTTTAACTGTGACTAAGCCCCGCCTCCAGTTATCACATAGCTGAGGTCAGCGGCCAGACAATTAACACCCTTCACCCAGCTACAGGACAGTCAGACAAGCCAAGATAAAATTTGCAGCAATTAAAGACAGCACAGAATTACACCACCACTATGTTTTAAATTTTCAACAGCCCAAAAACAATTATAAGTAAAGACAACACAGAAAGAAAGTATAGTGTCACTACAAGCCTACAATCTAAGTTTAAAAGAAAAATACCAATTACCAGTTACTCTAAAGCACTGAATTGAATATGTTTCCTCCTTCACCTTCTGGCTTCTTCTGAGAAGATGAACCTCTGTTTGCTGCTTTAACTGACTCAGACTGCCCCACCTCCAGTTATCACGTAGCTGAGGTCAGAGGCCAGACAACTAACACCCTTCGCCCAGCTACAGGACAGTCAGACAAGGCAAGATAAAATCTGCAGCAATTAAAGACTGCACAGAATTACACCACCACTATGTTTTAAATTTTCAACAGCCCAAAAACAATTATAAGTGAAGACAATACAGAAAGAAAGTATAGTGTCACTACAAGCCTACAATCTAAGTTTAAAAGAAAAATACCAATTACCAGTTACTCTAAAGCACTGAATTGAATATGTTTCCTTCCTTCACCTTCTGGCTTCTTCTGAGAAGATGAACCTCTGTTTGCTGCTTTAACTGTGACTCAAGCCCCACCTCCAGTTATCACGTAGCTGAGGTCAGAGGCCAGACAATTAACACCCTCACCCAGCTACAGGACAGTCAGACAAGCCAAGATAAAATTTGCAGCAATTAAAGACAGCACAGAATTACACCACCACTATGTTTTAAATTTTCAACAGCCCAAAACAATTGTAAGTAAAGACAACACAGAAAGAAAGTATAGTGTCACTACAAGCTACAATCTAAGTTTAAAAGAAAATAATTACCAGTTACTCTAAAGCACTGAATTGAATATGTTTCTTCCTTCACCTTCTGGCTTCTTCTGAGAAGATGAACCTCTGTTTGCTGCTTTAACTGTGACTAAGCCCCACCTCCAGTTATCACGAGTGCTGAGGTCAGAGGCCAGACAATTAACATCCTTCACCCAGCTACAGGACAGTCAGACAAGCCAAGATAAAATCTGCAGCAATTAAAGACAGCACAGAATTACACCACTACTATGTTTTAAATTTTCAACAGCCCATAAACAATTATAAGTAAAGACAACACAGAAAGAAAGTATAGTGTCACTACAAGCCTACAATCTAAGTTTAAAAGAAAAATACCAATTACCAGTTACTCTAAAGCACTGAATTGAATATGTTTCCTTCCTTCACCTTCCGGCTTCTTCTGAGAAGATGAACCTCTGTTTGCTGCTTTAACTGTGACTAAGCCCCACCTCCAGTTATCACGTAGCTGAGGTCAGAGGCCAGACAATTAACACCCTTCACCCAGCTACAGGACTGTCAGACAAGCCAAGATTAAATTTGCAGCAATTAAAGACAGCACAGAATTACCCCACCACTATGTTTTAAATTTTCAACAGCCCAAAAACGATTATAAGTAAAGGCAACACAGAAAGAAAGTATAGTGTCACTACAAGCCTTCAATCTAAGTTTAAAAGAAAAATACCAGTTACCAGTTACTCTAAAGCACTGAATTGAATATGTTTCCTTCTTTCACCTTCTGGCTTCTTCTGAGAAGATGAACCTCTGTTTGCTGCTTTAACTGTGACTAAGCCCCACCTCCAGTTATCACGTAGCTGAGGTCAGAGGCCAGACAATTAACACCCTTCACCCAGCTACAGGACAGTCAGACAAGCCAAGATAAATTTTGCAGCAATTAAAGACAGCACAGAATTACACCACCACTATGTTTTAAATTTTCAACAGCCCAAAAACAAGTATAAGTAAAGACAATACAGAAAGAAAGTATAGTGTCACTACAGCCTACAATCTAAGTTTAAAAGAAAAATACCAATTACCAGTTACTCTAAAGCACTGAATTGAATATGTTTCCTTAGAAGGAGATTGGACCTGATTATTGCAACCTTATCTGCAAAGAATCGAGCTAACTCCTGACAGCGTTCCTGTGAAAATGCTCTCTCGCGCTGAAGACAGAGTGGATTGCACAGCCTGTCCATGGTTCGAAAGAGCCGGGCTGGTCGATTCTGTGCAGCAGCCATTTCCCTGGACAGGAATTCTGCCTTCTTACAGGTAATTGCTGATTGATAGACACGATAATGGTCCATCAAATTAAGCCTGTCACATTCCAGACCCGATTTCCGCCAACATCTCTCAAGCCTTCTTCCCATTCTCCTCAACTCCCTTAAAGTCTCATCAAACCAAGGAGACTTTGGGACGAAGGGTGAGGGGTCAAACACATTCAGGAGCAATAGAGCCTAGGGCCCCTACTACTGCCTTATTATAGGCAAGAACTAGATCCCCAAGATCCATGCATTCACTAGACGAACTCGATAGATCCAGCACCTCCATCAGGTCTTCTAGGGTGACACCCCTCAAAGGGCGGTACCGGACCATCTCCATAGAGACCAACCTTCCAGGGGGGGTCAGGAAACTGAACTCGATGGTGTGATGGTCAGTCCATCCAACTGGCTCCACCACCAAATTGGATATCTCCATCCCCAGGAGGAAGACCAAATCCAATGAATGACCATCTACATGGGTAGAGGAGGAAATAACCTGTGTGAAGCCCAGTGAATTCATTAGCTGGAGGAAGTCAGAACCAAACTGTGAGAGTTCATCGTTGACCCAGGCATTGAAATCCCCCCAGGATCAGCCATCTGGAGGATCCCAACATCATGTCAACAATGAAGTCTGCGACTTCCCGCAGGAAAACATTCCCATTACCTGGTGGACGGTAAATGAGAAGAATCCTGTACCCCACACCCTCACCCAAGATACATTCAAAAGATTTGGTAATTCCCACTGCTACCTCCATCAGACTCAGTTCTGTTCTAAAACAGATTGCCACCTCCCCCACCTCTACGATCCAATCTTGGACGGTGCATCACCGAGTACCAGACTGGTTTGGCCTGTAGTTAGCCAGGCAGGTTCTGTTCCCACTTTTAAAGACTGGGGTGACCACCACAGTTTTCCAGCATTGAGGGAAAATGACAGTGGTTAGAGAGAGATTTGGGATCCAGGTTAGAGGGGAGAGTAACACATCCAGGGTAAGAGCCACAAACTTTAGGTACAGCGAGTCCCAACTGGATCTAGGTTTCCCGAGAACTTTTTCCAAGTATTTTTTTGCCTCAGTCATAGAGATTACCTTCAGGTAGAAGGGAGTTGTTGTGTGTGTTGGAGGGATGTCGGTACAACTAATGGTGGAGCTAGGCACAGGTCGGAGATAGTCTGGAGGAAGGACCCCACTAAGGTCTGTGAAGGCCTTGTTGAAGCCATCTGCGATAGTTTTGGGATCCTGGGTAATCGCACCCTCAAAGTTTATTTGCAATGGTGGTGATTTACTTGCTCTGCCTGTTAAGGTTTTTATATTGTCACAGAATCTGCAGCAGTTGCACCAAGAGTTGTCCAGTTCACTCTTAAAGAGAGATCTTTTTGCAAAGTGGATGGCTTGAGTGCACTTATTATGTACTTCTTTGTGTTTCTGTATGTCAGAGGGGGACCCAGTACTCTTAGCCCTATGCCACAGGTTATCCCTGACCCCCATGAGCTCAAGGAGCTGTGCTGTGATCCATGATTTGCTGGTTCCTTTGATTTTCCTCATTTTTAGAGGGGCAAAGTTGTTGCAGGTTGAGTTAAACTTGTCGATGAAGCACTCATGAGCAGCATTCACGTCAGCAGCAGCGTAGACCACTTCCCAGTCCAGCTGGTGGAGGTAGGATTTTAGTGAGGCAAGATGTCCAACTTTTAGAATTCTGGAGGTTATTGTTTTGGGGGGGTCAAGGTCTTGTTTGTCCAGGAGCATAAGACTGGTGAGTGGTCACTGATAGAGTCGGCTAGCACAGTGTTTCTAGTTATTCTTTGTGGCCAGTTGGTTAGCACCTAGTCTATGAGAGTACTTGAATTGGTGTGATAGTTTACACGAGTGGGGGATTGAATGAGTTGGACCATGTCTATGGCTGTTATTGCATCATGGTAAGGTGCAGCATCTGGGGATAACCAATTTATATTATTACCCCCTAACATTATGATTTCAGATTGATGGTGATTATGAGATAATCAAGTACTAGTTTGAAACCAGCCTCTTGATCTTTTGGTTGTATCTACACTGAGATTATAGTTAAACACTTTCCCTGGGATCAAAGTTGAACCGGGATGGAGAGAATTTGTGATCTTCCTCCCTAGGGTGGGATGGGGAATGCCCTGCACTTAATTAAGTCATTAACATAAATGACGCATCCTTCACCTCGTTTTACTCGCCTATCCACCCTGAAAGTTGTGTAGCCCTCAAGCTGGATAGCAGAGTCAGAGGTTCTAGGAGTGAGCCAGGTCTCCATGACTGAGATGACACCTGGTTTATATTGGGCCATCCATACCTGGAGAGCATCAAATTTTGCTAGCAGGCTGCATATGTTAAGAGATACAATAGTTATTGCTTCAGCCTTGTGGTCTTCTGGTGGAATTGAGGCGCTAGTACTAGCTCCAGGGTTTGGGTGAACATTCCCCAAGAGTAGAAGGAGTAGCCAGGCTTTCTAAGAGCTTGTAGTTTTAAATGTTTCATTAGATAATACTTGCTGTGGGAGTTGGCTATTTTCTTCTTCACTTTTTTCATGACTATCAGCATATTCAGCAGAGCCAGCAGGATGGCAGATGTATGTTTAACTGCGTCCCCTGTTCTTATGGGATAGCAGAGGGGTGGCATAGTGGGATTGCCAGAGGTGGTCTCAGTGTACCTTGTAGTTGGGGCTGGAAGTTGGATTGCATTCCACATTATTTTGGAGAAGGGTCAGTCAAGTGTATGACCCTGCCCATTGCTTAGGATGGCTTTGTTTGGTTGTTTGCCTTGGACACTATCAAGGGCAGTGGTGCAGGAGCTTGGTGGGCAGCAGAAGTTGAACAGAGCAGATAATACTACCCTAGCAGAGAGGGTAAGGAGGGTCTGCTAAAAAGAATATTAGGTAGAAGGAGGTGTGGAGGATCGGAAATGTGTAAGGATTACCACCTTTTGAGGGAGTTAACTGGGCCACAGCCACCATTGGGCTTATTTCCAGTCCTATAGGAGTATTTGGGCAGGATGAGTCTTTCCTGGGGTCCAAAATTGGCTCCACTGTCAGAAGGAGGATGTAGCCAATGAGGAGAAGGGGGGCTGTGGAAGCCATCTCTTGGATTTAATACAATAGCTAATGAAACAGTACTATCTAGAGCTGTAAAACCACAGCCAAGTAAACAGACAGCAGGGCTTTAAGGAGAAAGTCTCTTATAGTGAAGATGCCTTTAAGAGCAGGGTAGGATCAACAAAGGGGATGGGGAGACAGGAAGCTTTAAGCTGAGAACACTAGTACTGGGAGCCAATGGGGCATGATGGGGGTAGGGGACGGAGGAGCTTTACTGTATTTAAGGGTGGCCTGGGAGGGGAAGGGGGCGGGCGATAAATTTGGCAGCCAGAGAAGCATCAGATAAGGTACCATTAAGCTAAAGGAATTATGTTCCCTCTGCTCTAAGGGAGGAATCTTCCTCAAGAGAATTCCTCTGCCATTACAATATTCCAGAAGTGTGGCAGTTACCCATGGGACAGAGAATGTGAACAGTCAAAGTATCCACATGTGACAGTCAACAAACATTAATTCAAATACCTTGAGATTGTCAACAAGTTGCATGTGCACAAGCATAACTCCTCACTGAGCTGTGTACACCCATTGAATTCAAAGGCTATGCCTGCAGTTCATTGTGTGGAAGCAGCTCACCAGACCCCCTGCCTGAGCTATATAAGCCAGCTTCCTCCAGCCTCACTCAGAAGCATGGTTTCTTTGTCCCACCATCCTTCCCTACTCCTTCTGTATCCTTCCTCTCTTCTTGGGGATTATGTTCCTGTGGCACCTCTATGGGTCACATCCTCGTGAAGAGGGTTCCTTTGCCTTCACCATACCCCAACAGTGTGGTAGTTCCCCCATGGGACAGAGAATGCTAATGGCTAAAATATCCCAGTAAACAACACATTCATTCACATACCTTCAGAATATCAACAAGTTGCACAAGCAGAACTCCTCACTAAGTTGTGTATGCCTAGTGAGCATTTATTTGGCTGAGAAAGGTGCACTACAGAAACTAAAATATATTCCTGAATTGACAATCAGACCTGCAAATGGTGGTTGGATGGGGGGGGGGATGGAGTCATAATGAACACTGAAAAAATACACCACAAAAGTGATCAGTTATCCAACCCAGTGTTTTAGAAAAAAAAATAATTGAGTTGTGATTTAACAGAAGAATTAAGACAAAAAGTTGATTTCTTCTTGCATGTACTGAAATGATGGGAAAAAAAATATTGTAGGTGCCAAATTAGTCCTTTTAAGAACAGATCCAGAAACAAATGATTTGATACCTTTTATTGGACCACCATGGATGTTACAGAAGAGAACAAAGTGCTCTAGCTTTCAAACCTACCCGGTCCTTCTTCAGAAGCTTTATGGCAGTTATTTTGAAAATCCCATACTATTAACACCAGATTATTTTGAAAAAACAGAAATAATTCTCATTGGTTTAACATATACATTTAAAACATAACAGAAGATTACTTCAGAGAAGCTAATTGACACCTGTATGCTTTTAACTGAGGAGCCTCAGAAGGGCAAAGGTTATCAAGAATTCTCAACAACCGGACAATTCTTCTCACATAAATTTTAAAATGTCTCAGTATGGTAACAAAGCATTCTAGTGATAAAAAAAAACCTTGGGCTAGCATTCTCTCTAATACATGTAAGATGAGGTTACAACTTACATTCCAAGTGTCCTGGTACATTAAAGAACAGATAATGAGAGACAAAATCCTGAAATTAGGTATAACTGCAAGTTGAAAAAGAGTCCTAATTTAAACATACACATATATACATGATGCATGATAGTATCACTTGTAAGTGTTTAAGTGTCAAATAAAAATACTTGTCAAGGACCCCCAAGAAAATGAGACCATGAGCCTGGTAAGTGCAGATTTCAACACAGAGTCAGTGTATAACAAAAATGCACTGAATCAGTCCAATGAAGAAATCCTACAGGTCCCCTCCCTTTTTTTCTTTTCTCTCCCTCTCTCTCTCTCTCCTTGGGAAAGATACTGTAACTAGTAGGAATGAGATGTACTGTATGTACAAGAGTCATAATACAGCATCATTCACAATAATATCAGTCATTACCCAAAGGAATTACACTTTTTATGAACTCCCAAGTAAATTAAATATGCATCTTAATATGAGCAGATTTAAAAATGTGATAGTGTGTAATCCAACCAGTGACAACTGGTAGGGCATAAATGTATACTATACGTGAAAACTAAGTGTCCTAGCCACATAACAATTGTCCCATGCCACGCTCCCCCACACAGATGTGTGTACATACAACACACCACACCACACACACACACCCCTGCACACCCCACACAACCACAATACACAACAAATATAACAAACACAACCCACACATACCACACCACACCACGCACACACAAACAAAACACACACACACACCATACCCACAACACACAAAAATACAGCACATGCAAAACACACACAAACACACACATACATACATACAGTACACACACACACACACACACACACACACACACACACACACACACACACTCATCACAGTGTTAAGGTGAGAAGTCAACATGTAGATAACCATAAACTTACAAAATCAAAGGCCCGCTGAATAACTAGAGTATTTATGTCCATCTTTTAAAGTAAAGGTCTGTATAAGTTTAAGTGGAATAATGTGTCTTATAACCAACATCAATGTTCAATCCATCCACCAACATATTGAGAATAAAATAAGTCTAATTTCAGAAGCCATTACAGGCATATCTGAGATTGAGTGGCCATCTTCTTGTGATTAATATTCTATTAATCACAAGAAGACTGAGAATCCAGTAGCCTAGCACGTCTCCCAGGATGGCCACTCAATCTCAGATAAGTCTGTGATGGTCTTAAAAGGACATTTCAACAGTACACAACAGAGACGAGCTTAAAGTATGGATATGTGGACAAATGGCAAGACAGCAGGGAGTTCATATTTGTGTATAACTGCACACTAGGCACAGTTGCTGGGTGGTGTTTGTGCTATTGGTAGTGTCAATAATCAGTGAAGTAAGGTGGAGTGTCATGGTAGCAATCTTCCAAGAATTTAACAGCATGCAATGATTGCTATGCAAAATGTGACCTGTTCACACACTGGTGAAAATATGTTGGATGTGTTACTGACTGAAATTGACAAGTGGCTGAACCCCCTGTCCCTGACAGCTGGGTTTATAGCAAGTGACAATGGGTCAAATGTGATGAAATGCATCACAAATGGTGGCTTTTTTCGGGTTCCATGCATGGCCCACTGTTTAAATATTGTGGTGCAGGAGTTTCTGCAACACCATGATATAAAGGAAATGCTGACAGTTGCACACCATATCTGTTCTCACTTTTTACACTCTGCAAAGGCCAGTGACCAACTTCGGCAGTTGCAGATCTGAAACAGCCTCCCGCAGCACCGCTTAAAGCTGGAAGTTGTCACCCAGTGGAACTCCACTTTATGCATGGCAGAGAGGTTGTATGAACAGTACAAAGCCATCTCAGAATATCTTGTCATGCACACTAGCCGTGACAATTCCGGGGCCTCCATGTCTATGACGACTGAACAGTGACACCTCATGGACTCTGTAATGAGACTTTTGAAGCCTTTTGAACATGCCACACAGGCAAAGAGTGGTGAGTCAGCCTCCATTAGCCAATCAATTCCACTGCTGCGGGTGCTGAGGCTGGCATTGGTGAATGTACAGCATGGCCTTGATGTTGCCAGAGACAGTACTGGCAGTGTGTTGCTAAAACACATGCTGACTGTATTTGACCAGAATCATTACATCTTGAGTATTCAGCATAGTGACTTTGCAATAGCAACAATGCTGCAATGCTGGACCCATGATACAAATGTGGAATTGTCTCAGTACAGGAGGGAGGGCCTGAACAGGTAAAAAGTATCAGTGGGCAACTGGTGAACTCAATTTATGGGGCACAGAAGTCATGTGCCAAGGTCAGGAAACCTGAGCAGCATAATCGGGCTGAAGGTGAACCCGGAGGAGTAGTATCAAGCATATCCTGTAAGTGGAAGGGGACTGTAGTTCCAGGTGCTCTGTCATCAAAAGTGACTGGTGTTAACCCACTTTGGGAGGCTTTGTACCAAGTGGGGATTTGTGACATAAATGACTTCGGAGAAATGGATGATGCATCAATCACTGGACTTAAAGCAGTACAGCAAATGATTGAGCCATATGCATCTGAAAACAGGCATCCGTCAATCAATGATGATCCCCTTTTATACTAGAGCGGAAAGGTCAGTGAATGGCCTGAGCTGACCGCTGTGGCACTGAAGTACCTGACATGCCCACCCTCCAGTGTGAGTATCAAGATGGTATTAAGCTCAGCAGGTGCAATAGCTTGGGATCATCATATAAACCTCTCTCCTGCAAATGTCAGTTTGCTGACAGTCATCAAAATGAATGAGAGGCACATACCAGCTCAGACTGCAACCTCAGATTTTGTTCACCAGCATACTCATGGTTTTGCTGATGTTGAAGAAAGGGACCATCCTGGTGGCAGTGACAGCATGAAGTAGCCTACCACTGATGTAGGTGACAACACAATGGAGAAAGAATTTCCCTGTGGTCAGAATTCAGACATACAAGACTGCGAGGGCAGCCTTCTTTCTGAGGATGATGATGAATGATGATGAGGTTAATGTTGGCAGGTTTTACCTTAAGTGGTTAAAAGGCTGCCACATGTCTTATATGATACATGTTCTCTTTTTCATAAATTTAAATCACTGTCCCATTCATACTGACTTAAATTCTATATGTCACGTCATTACATTTATAACACAGAGCACAGTATATCCTTCCTCCTGAACTACCACCACTATAATACTGCTGTCCTCCACTTCCACCATAGGAAATGTGACTGTTTGTCCCCTAGACTACCAGCACCATAAGACTGCTGTTCTCCACTACCACCATAGAGAATGTGACCGTGTGTTCCCCCGGACTACCACAACCATAAGACCGCTGTTCTCCACTGCCACCATAGGGAATGTGACTGTGTGTCCCCTCAGACTACCACCACCATAAGACCACTGTTCTCCACTGCCACCACCACCAGATGCAGGAAGATGTGAGTGGGAAATGTCATCATGTGCTGCAGTTATGACCACCAACACCCACCACCAGTGTCATTGTGACAATGTTTTTCCATTGCATTGACCATGCCAAGGCAGAGGGAGTTGAACAGGAGACCACATCCATCAGCCACAGGCACAAAGCTTCTTACTATTAAAACTATAATTAATATGTGTACTAATCTTTTTTATGCTATTCAACTTACTTTCACTGTGTTTTGTTTTCTGTTGCTTTTCTGAGCTGCAATGGTCAAACATATAACGTCAGCTTATTTTTATTTTTATTTTTTTTAACCAGGAGAGACACACTAAGCTGAAAGCTTATTTACAGGTGCGACCTGGGAGCACAAGGAAGTTAAGTGACTTGCTTAGGGTCACACACTATGCAAGTGGGGACTGTGGCACTCAAACCCAGGTCTCCAGGTTTGCAGCTCAGAGCCTTAAACCACAATGCTATACTGTCTCCTTTTGTTTTTTTTACAGGTTAACAACAAATGACTCTCCTTTGCTGAAGGTCTGTATCAATAGTACAGCAACAGTACAGTCTACAAAAACCGATGGAATATCCATTTCCAATCCATACTGGTAAGTATATAAATTTTATTCCATCAGTTCCTTTTTTTTCATAATAGTACAACAAATCCAACTGAGGACTCATAAACTAGGTGACGTACGTCATAAAAAATATTTCTGCAACATATCATGCACTGTATTCCAAATTTGCAGCAGTGCAGCCATGACAGTGGGGAAAAAGTTGGACCCAGGTTGTGTTACTTGACAAGATGTGGTTTTGAAATGTAACTTGAGTTGAGATGCAGGGACACTGACACAGTGTATTTGTTACACAGCCTGGTACTAAATTAAGTTGTGATCTGATGATTGCAGTGGGACAGCTTGCTATCTGTGTTAATCCAGGTACATGTGAAACAGCTGCTGCTTAAACATAATGTCTTACTGCTGCAATCAAGTTGTAAGAAGTCATTTTCTTTTTTCAGGAAACTTCCAGATGCTTTGTTGTGTCATAGTTGCCTTATCCAAATAACTTCTTCAACATCAGCTCCCCCCCGACTGAGGCAGACATGCAACATGCAGAAGTCGTTTCAGTCGAGAACCATGATGATCATTACCACACTGGAGAAGGATGCAGATGAAATCTATGAAGAAGTAACCAAATAATAAATCATTAATGAGACCTACCTGCAAATATGCCCCACCCCAAAAAAAAAAAATACTTAGCTTCATTGGCTTGAGAATATTTCATTTCCAACTTCAATGCCAAAATTTCTCAAGCACTGGAATGTGCACACCAACAGCAACAGTGTGACCTGTGATACAAAACAATACAATGAGTACATGTCTATATATGTCAACCCTCCACCTAGAACATCATATATATATATATATATATATATATATATATACAAAATCACACATGCCCCCACAATGCAAAGCATCATGGGCTGCATATGCAAATCACCACAGAATGTTATGCTGGTCCAACTTTAAGCAGATTGCATGGTGCCTTTTCATATATATATATATATATATATATATATATATAAATCAACTCACCAAGGCTACTATTAGTGCACACACAAAGGGCACCCTTCCATCCTGTTGAGGTGAACACATCACATTCACAGGAATCGCAGTACCCTTTGGACCAGCAACAGGTCTCTCATGGTCATCATTTCTGATGGAACACTGAATGGATTCATATCATGTTATCCCTCCTTCACACAGTTTGGCAAGACATTGTGCATCATGACATCATCATCAGAGAGTATATAAACTTTCTGGACACAAGACAGTTGCATTTTGGAGATACTGAAAAATTCTGGGGACTCTGTATGACCACTGAGCACATGAGTGACTGTGCAATACATTCTGGGTGACTTTGTATGTGGCATAACTCTCTCATTTCACTTCCTCAGCACTTGGGAATTTTCTGGACACAAGATAGTTGCATTTTGTGTGTTGTGATTATGAGCACATAATGTCATACTTAAATTATAAATTAAAGCAGCTGTGCAACAATGTGGTAAAAATTGTGACCTACTCATTGTTACGGTATTTTACATTGCCAGCCACTAGTTACCTCCTGTATGATACCCTTCTTTTCACAATTTGTGTCTAATTTACTACTTTTTCTCATGTCTGAAGAAAAAGGAGCACGCCTTTTAATATGGCTCTGACCAGGTTTTCATCACTGTTTCCTGCTATTTTTGAATAAATATTGTTCTGTGAGGTAATAAAACACTGCCTGCTGCATAATTGTTAATTTTACAACAGAATTAATATATAACAACTGATGAAGAAAATCAACAGAAAATATTGACGAAGACCTGGTCCACACCGTATTAAAAGGAGTGCTCCTTTTATTATTTCAGACATGAAAAAGGTGCTAAAGCAGACTTAGCAGCATACTGGAAAGAATGGTATCATACAAGTCAGGAGGTAAGTAAAGTGGCAATGTAAAATAGCATAAAAAAGTATAGGTCAAGATTTTCACTAGATTGTTGCACTGCTGCTTTAATGTATATCTAAAAAAAGAAATATCTCTGGAGCTTCAGTAAAGTTTACTTTGTGTCAGCACTTGTGATTTGAAGTGTTTTGCAAAAAGCATGACTGAGTACTGCAAGTATGTTGTGCTAAACTGCATGTGTGCCATCAGTGTTCATTCCTGTGTGTGCAGACTTTGTCCAGCTTCTTGTAAACTTATATATGGTGTGACTTGTTGCACTATCTCAAGAATAAAGATAAGAAAGAATATATGACATACATTTTATTTGCACCATCAGCACCAGCAGAATAAATGATATGATATTTTTTCAGAGGTATCGGATCACTGTGCACCTCAGTCACTCACAGTGCACACATGACTTTGCAGAGATCATAGCACAAAAAACACATGCTCTCCTAAAAAGTTATGTGTGCAGTATGTGACTAAGGTGCACTCTGGCCAGACACCTCTGAAAAAATATCATATCACTTAGTCCGCTGATGATGATGGTGACAATAAAATATATGTTATTGCTATTGCTATTCTTTATACCATAAACACTGCAACAAGTCAGCAATATATGTTTGCAAGAAGCTGCACAATGTCTGATGTCATACACACACACACACACACACACACACACACACAGAGGAAACAACACTGACTGCACACATGCAATTTAGCACATCATACTTGCACTGCTCAAACCAGCTTTTCCACAACCACTCCACAGCAGAAAGTAAACATTACTGAGGCACTGGATTATAATAACAGTGCAATAAGAAGCATGTATGTCTGTATGTGTATGTACATATTTAAAGGGAAGCAGTCAGCAACAGGAGGTCCTACCCCCCTGCAAAGCTTACTCTCCGGTTAAGCCTTTTAAGTATGCTGTGGGGCATTTTTCTCACGTCGCAACATACTTTATTTTAATAAAGAAAAGTCGGTGACCCGGAAGTATGGTAGATGCTATGGGGGCTCCATTATGTGTAAAGGAAAGGTGCGTTGGAGATGCACCATGCACTTCAATACTTTTGTATTGAAGTGCACGGTGCGTTGCCATTGCACCTGTACACATAATGGAGCCCCCATAGCATCCGCCATACTTTGGGGTCGCTGACTTTTGTTTATTAAGATAAAGCATGTTGTGGCATGAGAAAAACACTGCAACATCCTTAAAAGGCTTAACCGGAGGGTAAGTCTTGCAGGAGGTGGTATCGCCTGTTGCTGACTGCTTCCCTTTAAACTAATACTGTGGCCTTCCCTCTGTCAGTTATTAAACATAAGCAAAACACAAAACACTACAGCAGTGGGGGGGATGTGTGCTGAAAAAAAAAAGCTAATGGGGAATCCCCTGAGGTTCCAGAAGTAGATGGAGCATCAACACAATCTGCAGCTGGTGTTGCTTGATCTGCTTCACCTGCTGCTGGACAGCACTCACCCTCTTGTTATGTTCCTCCACCGCAGCCCACAAAAGTGTTATGTCTGCCTGAGTTGTGAGCATTGTGGGGTCCACTGGTGTGGGGGGAAATCATGTGGTGGTGGTGAGGGTGGTGCTGGTAGCAGTGGTGGGGGAAATGGTGGAGCAGCTGCTGCTGTGACCCTCCTCCTGCTGTAGTAATGCACAACAGCAGCACCCTCTGACACTGCCACAGAAGGGCCAGCAGGTGGAGGCCTGACCTGTTCAGTGGCAGCCTGCCATTCCACCTTGTGGTGGTTCAGCATATGTGTGCACTGGCCCCCCAGTCCCAGATGTGTCCTCTGGGGCCACAGTGCACCTGCACACCACAAAGCAGACACACAAGGCTGCCATCTTCCCAAACACAGTTGAAAAACTGCCAAACCGAGGAGTTGTGGGGGGGGGGACCAGGCACAGGAGGGGCAGATGCAGTGCCAGCAGCATGGTCACACACCTGGGGCTCAACCTGTGCTGTGAAGGTGGTGGTGCTTGAGCTCCTGCAGCTGCTACTGGTGGTGGTGGTGGTGGTGGGAGACTTGGTGGATGAGGCAGTGTCACTGGTGGTGCCGCTGCTTCCAGAGGGGGGAGGCAGGACCAAAGAGTCTGGAGCAGTCCAACACCACCTGGCTATGACCCCCGCATGTGTGCACTCCCTCCGGCCATGGGCCACATACTGTCCCTTGTCCATCACACAAAAAAACACTCATTCCCTCTACAGTGCAACGAGCGACTTCACACACACACAGTCTCTCCCTCACACACACACACACACACACACACACACACACACACACACACAAAACAAAACTTATAAAACAAAGAAATCTGTCAACAAAAAGAATTGACAAAACAGTTACAAAAAAAAAATAAAGAATTAGCTTTTACAAAAGTTTTTGCAATTTGCTCAAGAAAAAAACTAATAACAAACTCTCCTCTCCTACACAAAATGCTTCCTCTTTCTACCTCTGCAAAGGACAAAGTGAAAGTATCTGCTTGTATGACTCACTTCCTTCCTTCCTGCCTGGCTAAAGCATGTGACTTACAGTATTGTAAGCCATGTGATGTGTGGTAGGGGGCTGTCTAAAGTGTCTATATTGTTGTCATTCTGCCTTACTTCACGTTAAGGTGGAATAACAACATAAAGTCATTTTTACAAAGCAAAGTGAGCACCTTTTAATGGCCACTTCACGTAGCATTATGATAACACAAAGTGGCCACATTGCATTTACTTTGCAGGCAGAATTTAATTTCACTTCATCTCTAGTGCTGAATCACCATGAATCCTGATTGGTAGCTGTGGTTTACATTATACTTGAATGCTGCAGCAAGTGGCTCTGGGGAAGCTTGAGCCTACACACCATGAAATAACAAAGACAAACTAAAAGAAAGTACAAACTTATATTGGTGTACTTTAACTCACATACAAGTTGGAAAATAGATTTAGACAGAATGGAGAGTGTACGCTATTAAAAGAGCTGAGAATGGATACACACATTTCTGAAAATAGCCAATGATAGGTAGTGTAGTGGTTTGCCTCGTCATTTTTACAATCACCCTTGTGTATCTGTGTCTAATTTCCCAAATGCCAGAAGGGGATATGCTTGTAGAGCAGCATGGTAACCACTGTCATATGATCCAATGCATCTAAATAGATAAAAAAGAAATGAAGACAATTTAATACCAGAATGTCAGTGTATCAGCTTTCACATTGTAAAAGCTTTTCAGTATAAAGATAAGGCTGTTCCTTTCAAGTTTAGGAACAGAGCCATCTAAAGCTTAAATGCACAAAATAAAATACCTTATATAAATCATTATTCCACTGTTCATTTTACCCTGCTTAATTCATGCACGTTTTAATTTTTTTCAATGAGTGAGGGCCCCTTCATGTACAAACTCAAGTGGCGGAATGTTATTTTGTTTCAGGGATTTTTTTGTAATTTCAATCATGACAGGGATGTTTCTGTAATAGCAGTCAGTGATTATAGGTCCATTTTATAAGAAGGTCTTATTACCGCAGTCATCATTTAATTCCTGGAGTTTCCATGCTTTCAACTAAAAAATCCAATATGTTTCTTACTGAAGCAATTTTGAAGCCTCTTCCCTCCGCTTGGACCAGTTGTGACCATTTTTTTAACCACAGCCTTGGATTGTTGTGAGGTGCAATACAGAGGATTATTAGTTTTGTAAGTAACCCTGTCTCATAATGAACCAGTGAACTGTAATACTGCTGCTTAAAGTGTGCTAATCTCAGGACTGGTTTAACAATACAAAAGGGAGTAGTACCCTATGGCTGCACCAGCTACCTGCAGTGCAGAGCATGTGTCCTCTCTGCTAAATTGTTCAACCATGGCAGGAATTGTGTACAGTGCCTATATCTAAAATTTGTGAATTTTCACCTGAGACAGCATTATGTAATATAGTAACATAATTGTTGATGGCAGATAAGGACTGCACACCCACCTAGTTTGCTCGTATTCCCTGCCTGCATCAGCAACAAATATAAATTAAGATCTTACATAATAGACACTATGGATATGATGCACCTAGTGAAATACCTGAAAATGGAAACAAACAAAGGCTTCTAACATTAAATGTACGTTCTCTTTACTCAAATATTCCAGATAATGGAGGTTTGCTAACTTTAAGACATATTTATTTATTTTTAGTTATTTGTATATTCAGAAACAACCTTTGAATATGAACTCTTTTGCAAGGCTTCCACATCATTAAACAATAAACAAGACAAAACAGAAGATGATTTCTTACAATATACGTAGTTAACAGGCATGTGGTTTAAACTGGTAATCAGAATCGTTTTGATACTAGCAATCGTGGTAATTTATTGTAACATCATGCAGAGCTGCAACTGAGAGAAAGTGAATGGCAGCCCCGGGGAGCCTTGTCAGAGAAAAAAATGTTAGTATAGAGAACCAGTCAGTGCTAGGAGAAAAGGGTACAGGCAAGAAGGGGGGGGAGGAGTAGGGATGAGTGGTGGTTCGGGTGTGAGTAGGTGACCCGGTGGGGGGAGAGTAGGACAGGAGGAGGAGACAAACTTGAGGAAAGATTTGCAGGGAAAGGGAGGGAGGACCAGGGTGGTTCTAGACAAGGATGGTAAGTGTGAGGGGGGGCTGGGGGGAGGAAGGACAAGAGTGGAGCCCAAGAACTTCTGATATTCTTAGCTTGAATCCCCCCAACCTCCATTTCATTTCAATTGAGTTGTTCCAGAGAGCTAGAGGAGGGCAGATGTAGTCCACTTCACAAAAGCAGTAGCGGGGAAGAGTCTGGTGATAATATTTCAATCAGCCTGGCATTGGTGGTGAGAAGGTTAATGGGGTCACTGCGGAAGGAAAGGATTGTGTAATATCTTGAGCTCCATGCGTTACAAGTCCCGAGGCAGCATGGATTCATGGGGGGGGGGGGGCATGTCAAATGAACCTGATAGATTTCTTTGACAGGATGACCAAGGAGTTAGATCAGAGTGGAGTAGTGGATGTGGCCTACATTGATTTCAATAAGGCTTTCAAAACTCAGACTCCTGAGGAAGATCACACCTTTGGTCGAAGTGCTGGGGAGTATGCTCAGCTTGTGGAGACACTTGCCCATACAAAGGAGAAATCTGTATATATATCTTTTTCAAAGCAATAAACTCTTTTTGGATAGAAAAACATCTTTCCTCTTTATTTGCATCAGCGGACTGCAGAGCAATTCTGGAATTGTCCCCAAGGATGCATCTGGAAATGAATTGTTAACAGCTCAGTATATCTTTAAGTAGAACTTTGGAAATAAATGAATGAATTTTTGAGTTAATTAATTAATTCATTAATTAAAGAGTAAAGAACACATTAACTGATCCAGGGCAGCAAGACAAAATTGATTAGGAAAGATTGAATTGTTTTAACATGTGCTTGATGGAAGAGAGAGAAGGGAATGGGGGGACATGATGGATAACTTAAAATACATGCAGGGACATATGAGGGTGAACTTATCAGAGCTATTCTAGATAAGGAACAGCACAGTCACAAGGGGGCATAATCTTTAACTAGTGGGGGAGGAATTTAAGAAGGATGTCTGCAAATATTTCTTCAATGAGAGGTTATGGATAGGTAGAACATTCTACCCAACAATGCATTTTATGTTGGGACTACTGTATTAAGAGTTTGAAAACCCAAAGGGATAGTAACAAGGGGGAAATAAGAAATTAAAGGAAGGCATGGGGCAGGGGAGGGTCAGTAATGGCTTACTAAAGTGACATGGAAATAATGGGACAGACTAAATGAATCATTAGATTTTTTTTTCTACCTTTTACCATCTATGCATCTATGTCTTGAACTCGGTGCACAGACCCATTTCACCAGTGTGCTGAGTGAGCATCTCACTCCTTGGTGCCATGGAGCCAGCCTCAGAATTATTAAGGCAAAATTTTTCCTTGTTTACTTCATAACTCATCCTATCATCGCCTCTTCAATTCCAGAGGCTACCTGAATACTTGCCTTTTACACTCTCAAATCCTAGTTCATAAATGAATTGCGAGGTTCAGAAGTCTTAATGGTTTTGAAAACCTCTCTTATTTTTGTCTTGTTTTACTGAGTAGGACTGCAACAATTATAATCTGACTTAAAACATAATGAAGCATAACAGTAAAAGGAATAAATGTAGAGTATGAACTGATATGAATAGAAGAACAATATAGACACAACCAGCAATCACCAATTGCATTAAAAACCTATGCTTGCAGTTCTGTGGGTGAGCAACCAGCCACACCTACTTCCTGAGCTATATAAGGAGTTCCTTTTGGCCTCCCTTTGAAGCACTTTCTCTTTGACAGCCGGAGGCTCTGTTGGTCTGTCCTCTCCCTTGGGGCCTGCTGGGGCTTTGCCCCTTCCCCCATCTCTGGCTTTGCTAGTTCTGGACTCAATTTGGTTCTGCTGACTTCTGTATGCGTTTTTCTTATGATACATAGATACATAGATACATAGACAGTGTCAGCAGATAAGGGCCTATGGCCCACCCAGTCTGCCCATTTGAGCTTGTAAGTTCAGTTTGTTTTCCTAGAAGTCTGTTGCCCTTACCCCTGACCTCTAGAATTCCTTTATGTCTATCCCATGCATTCTTAAATCCGTGATTGTTTCAGCCCCACCACTTCCTCTGGCAGGGTGTTCCACTTGTCCACCACCCGTTCTGTGAAGAAATTCTTTCTCATGTTTCCTCTGAATCATCCTCCTCCAACTTCATCCCATGCCTTCTAGTCCTGGAACATCTTTTCACTTAAAAATAGTGTTTTCCTGCACCCTGTTCCTCCCTGTAAGATACTTGTATGTCTCTATCATATCCCCTCTCCTCCTCTCCTCCAGGGAGTACATGTTCAGTTCCTTCAACCTGTCTTCATAGGACTTGTGATGCAATCCATGCACCATCTTTGTTGCCCTCCTCTGAACCTTCTCTACTCTGTCTATGTCCTTACATAGGTATGGTCTCCAGGACTGTACACTGTACTCCAGGTGGGGCCTCACTAGTGTCTTGTATAGCGGAATTATGACCTCCCTTTTCCTGCTGGTGATGCCCCTGCCTATACATCCCAGCATCCTATTTGTTTTACCTGCTGCCTTGTCACACTGTTTCCCTACCTTGAGGTCATCAGAGATGATAACCCCAAGATCCCTTTCCTGCTTGGTGCATGCTATATCCTCACCCCCAACTGATATATTGTGCCAGGGTTTTTGTGCCCCATATGCATTATCTTGCACTTCTTTGCATTGAATTTCAACTGCCAAACCCTTGACCATTCTTCAAGTTTCTGCAGGTCGCTTCTCATTCTGTCTACACCCTCTGGTGTGTCTACTCTGTTACAGAGCTTTGTGTCATCAGCGAACAGTGAAATTCTGCCTTCTAGATCCTGCGCAATGTCACTGATGAAAATGTTGAATAGGACCGGTCCCAGCACTGATCCCTGTGGTACCCCACTGGTCACTCTTCCCTCTGTGGAGTGACAGCCATTTACCACCACCCTCTGTGTCCTGCCACCCAGCCAGTTACCTACCCACCACACTACTGTCCTGCCCACACCCATATTCCCCAGTTTGTGTAATAGTCTTCTATGTGCGTACATGTCAAGGCCTTGCTGAAGTCCAGATGGGCCATGTCCACTGTCCTCCTGATCCACCTCCTAGTCACCCAGTCAAAAATTCATGAGGTTGGTCTGACATGACCTCCCCCTGGTGAAACCATGCTGCCTTGGGTCCTGTAGTCCATTGACAACCAGATGTTCCACCAATCTCTCCTTCAGTAGTGCTTCCATGATCTTCCCCACTACCGAGGTGAGGCTGACTGGTCTGTAGTTCCCTGCTTCCTCTTTGTTCCCACTTTTGTATAAGGGGACTACATCTGCTGTCCTCCAGTCTTTGGGTACCTCCCCTGTTTCCAGTGATCAACTAAACAGGATAGCCAGATGTTCAGCCACCACCTCTCTTAATTCTTTAAGGACCCTGAGGTGCCCATCCGCCATTGCTTTATCAACTCTTATTACTTCCAGTTCCTTCAGGACCCTTTCTCGTGTAAAGGGACTTGTGTCCATTTCTGCACCATTCTCACCCCTTGTACTCCTTCGGACCCATTACCCTCCTCTTCCTCCCAGTAGGGCCCCAGGCAGAAATACCTGTTCAATATGTCAGCTTTACTGTTGTCATCCTCCACGTGGCTCCCATCCTCCCCTTCAGTCTCACTATCCCTCCCTTTGTCTTTCTTTTTCACTCATGTACCTGTAAAGGTTTGTCCCTCTACCCACTGATTTTGCAGTGTGTTCTTCTGTCTGAGCTTTGGCTTCCCTTACTGACCTCCCTGCCTCCCTTTGCTTCTCCTGGTACTTCTCCCTATCCCCTTCTGCCTGTGTCTTTTTGTATTGCCTGAATGCAATCTTTTTGGCTTTCATTTTCTTTGCTACCTCTTTGGAAAACCATAATGATCTCCTCTTCCTTTTCCTCTTGCTAACCTGCTTAATGCATAATTCTGTTGTTCTTGTAATCCCCATTTTAAATACTGCCCACTGTTCCTCAACCCCTGATTCCTGTCCCATTCCCCTTAATGCCTCTTTCAAGTATCTCCCCATTTTCCCAAAGTCTGCCCCTAAAATCCAGGATCGTGTTTTGTGTGGTTTGGTTCTGCTCTTTCTGTGATTTCAAACCACAATGACTGGTGGTCACTGTAACCCAGGTGCTCCCCACTGTTACCCCATCACACTGTCCCTGTTTGTGAGCACAAGGTCCAGTATTGCCTTCTGCCAGTTGGTTCCATGACCAGTTGCTTGAGAAGGCACCCTGAAGGAGTCCAGGATAAATCTGCTCCTAGTTGATGCTGCTGCTGATTTGCTCCAGTCCCGTCTCTGGAATATTGAGTCTCAGCCAGTACTACCTCATCCTTGTCTGCCATCCTTTGGATGGCTAGCATCAACTCTATCTGTTTCTTCCTCCTGGGCTGGTGGTCTATAGACCACACCTGTGAGGATAGCTCTCCCCATTTTCCTTTCCAGCTTAACCCACAGTATCTCTCCCCATTTTGTTCCTCCTGGATCTCTGTGGCCCTTATGTCATTTCACATACAGTGCCACTCCTCCTCCCTTCCTGCCTGCTCTGTCTCTTCTGAATATGTTGTAGCCAGGTATGGCCATCTCCCAGTCATGGTTATCATTACACCAGGTTTCAGTGATGGCCAGAATGTCCAGGTCTGACTGTACCATGACAGCCTCCAGATCTTCCATCTTGTTGCTAAGGCTCCTGGCATTTGCACACATGGCTTTCCATGATTTGAGCTCCCTAGACTGCTTCACTGTTCTACTACAGCCCCTCCTTGGTTGTCATTTATCCCTGGTTCTCCTTGCTGTCTGCCCTTCTGCTGAATTTTGCCCCTTTTCTGCTTATCCACCTCTTGGGCACTAATCTCCATCTTTTGCACACTGCTTTGCAGAGATAGCCACTCCTCTGGTTCACTGGTTCCACTGCTAGCTGTGTCTTATGTTTCTTATGTCTTGGTTAATATTGTTTTTTTTTTCCTTTTGGCTGCTGCTGTGTGCTTCCCCATGTTCTTGGTTTCCTGTTATCCTGTTTGTGTTTTCTTTTGGGGCTTTCTACTTTTCCTTGCATTTGTTGCTTTTTGTTTGCACTGTGTTTATTTTAGCCTGTTCCTCAGTCTCCCACTTGCCCTCAGTTTTCCTGCAGTTGTTATTGCCTGTTTCAGCTCCCCCCCTGCATGTTTCAGCTCACTGCTGTTGCTCCCTCCTCAGTTTCTCCTTTAATTGATTGCACCTTGTCCTGGATCTGCCATTCAGCTAGCAGCTATTTCCGATTTTCCTACCCTGCTCATGATTCACTCAATGTTAGCTCGGTTCATTCAGTGCTGGAGTTCAGTGTGCTCTGCTCTGTTTATTCCATGTTTGCTCAGCTAAGCCCGATTGCTACATTGCTATTCTGAAACTTTAAACTATTTTCATAGCTGCCTGGTCTCAGCTTCCAGCTGCAGGCCTTTTAGCAGTATGTTTCTTAATTTACCTATTTTGGCCTTAGAGTCATTATTTTGCTTCACTGTTATGACTGCTATTTGGTCTCCTGGTATTCAGCTTGCATGCAGCCCTTTTGGGAGTTTCAATCTACTCAAACATGTTTATTTTTTCTCAGTGTTATTCATACCAGAGTCTAATGCAATTATATATATTTTCACCATATGATTCAAACCTACTTAAATGCAATTTTACCAAGCAATTATTATTGCTGTTTCAGTGCATTACTGCCCATGCCTATAAATTCCTTTGCTTTTCAGTTGTTCAACTCAGCTACTGCTGGAAGCTATATAACTCATTACCGCTGGAAGCTATTTGTGCAATGCTTCATTATACTCTGGAGGTCAGCTCAGCTATAGCTGTCACTGTAAACTAGTTTTACTATCCATTTGTGTGTCATGGCACTTTACAGTGGCTTCTTTGTTTTGCCTATGGTGGAGGATGGGGGGGTTATAGTGGAGAGTCATGGTCCTGTATGGTTCAATGACCTCATGTTCATATACTGCCTTTACCACTAGAATCCTTGGGTTATTTATGTCACCTTTAATTGGCACTCATTGATGGACTGGTTGGCTACCCTCGCACTGACTAAATGTCCAGGTTACCATGAGCTGTTTTTGCAGTTCCTATTGCTATCATTCTTCTGCATATTATTTGTTTACCATGGTGCAGATTACTTTTTATTCACTGCACTACCATGTACTGTATGGCCTGCTCCATTGTTAAAGGTGTTTATATGCTGCTCATTGCCTGTTAATCTCTGCATTACCATGTATGGCCTGTACCATTACTAAAGGTGTTTACCATGCTGCATATTACCTATTATTTCCTGCATTACCATGTATGGGCTGCTCCATTGCTAGAAGAGACTAGCCAATCATGCCCATCAATTTATTGGCTCTAAACTTCCTCTAAGCTGATGATCTTGCTGTACACCCCAGTCTGCATTATGAGCATGTGATTCCAGAGTGGGATCCTTCCTTTCTGGTCCATAGTGGGAATGTCGTTACTCCAGGTGGAGTTTTGTCAGTTCATGTGCATTCGTGCCTCTTGATGTAGAATTTATGATTACCTGCAAATGGTGGTCACATGCATTCCCACTTCAGCTGTAGTATTAATTTACTACCATTGGCATCTTAAATGCTTTCCCTATGACTGCCTGTGGTTCACCTGGTTTGTATTTTAGATTGGTAAGCCAGCTGAGTGCCTCAGTGGTTGTTGCTCTCCTCCTTCTGCCTTGGATGTGATTGTTGCAAAGAACCTTTGCAACCCTTCATGGCATTCCCATTAGAGGGATAGAGTGAGAGCCCTCCACCAAACTGGAATATTTTCCACCCCTTGAATTGAATTTCAAATGTAGCAGCTGAGCTGCCACTAAATAAAAGAGCCCAAGCCTAGAGGAAAGGAGAGCTTGGCCTTGGATCCCCAGATATTTCCTCCTCATAGGGTTTTTTTTCTCTCCTCTGTGCTGCAGATCATGATACTTAGCTAGTTTTAGTTATACACTTTGCTTACTCAGGCAAGTTCCGTTGTTGGACGGAGATGTATGGTGGCCTTACTAGCTGTGCTCTCTCTTCTTAGGAAGCCCCTTGCTGTCATAAGAGCAAGCCATATTACTGGAGTTATCCTGCTAACTTGTGCATCTCATTTATGTTTCATTAAGCTGCCTGTTGCTGTCAGTCTGCTTCTGTACCTCCTAGTCATTGTTCATTGCTACAATTCTTTTGGGGCTCCATCCTCAAGCCAGCTATAGCCAAGGGACCCTTTCTGTGGCACCTCTAGGGACAGAACCCTCTTATAGGATTTTTTGATTTTAGTACCCCTACAGGACGGTAATTCCTAATGAAATAGAGAGTGTGAACAGCAATAATGTTGTAAATACAGTTGCACAAGCATAACATTACTCTGGTTGCATGGGCCACTAAATTAAAATGCTACACCTGCAGTTCAATGGGTGATTAACCAGCCATGCCTACTTCCTGAGCTTTATAAGCAGTTCCTTTCAGTCTCCCTATGAAGCACTTTCTCTTTGCCCCACCACCTCCTCCCCTCTTCTTCAGCGACTCACCTTTCTTCTCCCAGGGGGTTCCTTCCTAAGGTACTTTTAGCCTAGAGATCCTTCCCATGCCACCTGTAGGGGTGGAACCCTTTTACAGGGTTCTTTGCCTTCAGTACCCCTACAGAGTGGTAATTCCTAATGGAATAGAGAGTGTGAATAGTCACAATGTTGTAAATACAGTTGTACAAGTATAACATTATTCTGGTTGCATGGGCCATTGAATTATTGTTATGCAGGAAATTTTCTAGTAAATTGAAAGAGCGTTAGAAGATACGTTCTTATCACAGCAAAAGTGCAGCTGCATGTCAGTGTGATGGTTGCAAATAAAATAAAACTAAATTGAAAATAAAGCTGAAATTGTCATTGTAACCATTAATGACTGTGATGTCCAAACAAGGCATTGTGCTGGATTTCCATACATTTGCGACACAACTGTAATGCAGTACTACTATCTGAGGCATGGCTGTTAAGCCACAAAAATGGTTGTCTAACTTGAGGCCACAAGTGCACCAAGTTATACAGTGAAAATGACCCATCTATCTAAGTAGTTATGCATGTTGCCTTTCTGCCATAAAGTGTGGCAATGGTTGCAAAGGCATCAAAATATTTAAAATAGCTCACAAATGATTTGTTGCTTTTTCCTTGATGCTAGCTGCAGACAGCATCAGGAACTACACTTGCATCATGAGCTTTGAAAAGCCAGCCCTCTATGATTTCAGGTCCTGTATAAGCATCAGCTGTAGATGAACTAAAACAGAAAAAGATCTTGTAATCATGTTCACTGTGACTTTTCTACCACAATGGTATCTTGCCAAGCACCTTGTTGTGCAATTTGATAAAGCACTGAAAATCAATTTGCACTTTTGCAGTGTTTTGTACCTTGCTCTGCTTTGATGTTCTGTATTGCTTGGCATTGACTGTTGTTGATATATATCTGTTAATTTACTATTGTATTATCTCCCTCACCCATCTTTATTTTATTTTATTTATTTTAGTCTTTGGTACCGGGGTAACCATCACCACCAGGACACATCTGGAAACAAGCTGTTATCAGCTTACCATGTCTTTCCTGGTAAAACCTTTGAAATAAATGACATAGACATTTAAGTAGAGTAACATGAATAATGGAATGGCTTGGAAGACAAGTATTTTGGAATTATAATGCAGCTGAGTTCTGCTGATGTCAGATGTGATTGCACCCACCAAACAACCTCAGTCTTGCCTGGCTTAGTCAGGGCCAGATTAACCATTGGGCAGAAGAGGCAGTTGCCCAGGGCCTCCAGAAGCAGTGCAATGTATTTTATTTTGTTTTATTTAATTTTTTTTGTTAGTGGCTGTGCTCGTCACCACACCTAATGTTTTTTGCTGGGGGGGGGAGCCGAGTCAAAGCCACTGAGGAGCGAGTGATTATGAAAGTGAAAGAATCATACAGTGTGCACTGCTAAAGCATGATTCACCCTTCCATTTTCGGGTTCATTACAACAGCCTCCCCCCTGCTTGCCTCCACATCTCCCCCTCACTGCTGGCACACTGCGATGTCTTACATCTTGAAGCCCGAGATTTTAGAGGCAACTGCTGGAATAGACAGCCATCAACCAATTACATGGCACTGATGCTGCTCATGTCCCCCACTGCCACACTGTTTGCCAGCAGCACATTTTCGTTTGCACTCTCCACACCCAGCATAGGTTCCAGGTAGCAGGAAACCTGTGGAAAGGTGAGTCAAGATGGACAGACTTTACATGCTGGATCTGTCTTGAGTTTGGTTTCAGATGGGTGGGCTGAATTATTGATTAGAACAGTACCATAGTACTAAATCTGCTGAGTTTAAGAACTTTTTATGTCTTGTTTGATCCCTGAAGAAAGTTTAATGAGTTAGATAGATCGTTTCTGTTCTTGGAGGGAATGAACCCTATACTGCACAGTGAAAGTGACACATTTTAGAACTGCTCACAGTCAGGTGAAATACTTTCATCATGGTGTATATCACCTTTCATTGATTATTAATGTTTTAAGGAGTGAGGAGGGGGAAATCATCATTTTTACCTAATAATCCAGTCCCATTCTACAACAACAGACAGATTACTGTCTGGTTGTGGATGTAAATATCAAGCTGCTGCGAGTGGGACTGGTATATTGGAGAACTGGTTTGTTTCCCCGACAGTATAGTGCTGGCTAGTTGTTGTACCCTTTGATATGAAATCGGTGTTGTGGGATTATTCCCTCCCTAGGCAGTGGTCAGTCTGCCTTCTGGTTGTAAAGTGCTCCAACTTTGATTTCTGTTTGTGCAGGAAAGTTATTCCATAGATCCACTAATCCAGCATTTCCTTGCATCCCTGTGCCACCAGTTCTCACACTCTTGTAGCACTGCCTGGTGGATTGTTAGAAGTTGTATCATGGATGTGGCAGTATGGTAGTGTGCAAAATGTGTTGCTGATACTTTTCTGTGTGGACTTGAGTAAGAATGTGTGCACTGGAAGGTGATTCTTTTTTAAATTGTACAGAATAACTTCTTTTTCTATTTTTCTTTTATGCTTTTTCGATGTTTTCTCCCCATAGTTTTCCAGGGCCTCTTCTGCCCCACCCCTGGCTGTCACCAGGCTCCCCCCATAGCCCGATCTGCCATCCATCCTCCACCAGATGGCAGCCAAGAGCTGGAGAAACCCCTCATCCCTCCCAGAAAGAGGAGAGCCGCCTCACAGCAGCTTAATCCTCCACCTTGCTCTCCCCTCCTCGCCAACCCCTAACAACCGATGCTTGTTCCCGAACCCAGGTCGCTGGCATATTGCAAGGTGTGGCATACAATGCCTTAAACCTCAGCACCGGGCCAGCTTACAGAATAACTCTTGACTTCTAAAGTTATCTTGAGCACTGATCCTGTACAATTTTAAACATTCTAACCTTCATTTCCTACCCCAAGAAAGGCGTGACAATTCAGAGTTGCTGGAAAATCCTCCAAATGCATTTTCAAGCATTAAAAAATCAGCTTTAGGGGTGGAGGTGGCTCCTGAACCCCCTGCCTATTGGTGAAGTCACAGAGTCCCCACCATTACACATTGCCTGTGGCCCCAGAAGTTGCTAATCCACCCCTGGGCTTAGTCCCAGATATCTCACTGTTATTATTTTAATTTTGCTCACCCATACACACTAATGCCCCAATGGGTGGCTTGACCACTCTATTTAAAGTATGACTGTTTTATTTGCAAATGTTTAGATTTGAACTGCCCCTGCAAGAATAGTTTTTCTTTTATATTGATGGGCAGAACTGGTAGTAGGAAACAAGCCCCATCCGATCAGAACTTGTGCAGTTCTAAAACTGAGAACATCACCTTAAAAATCAAATCTTGAGGTCAGAAATGAAAATTAGTTCTAAGTGTGGAATTAAAATATGAGTAACAGGCGTATACTATGTATACAAATTACTATGTTGAAAAGTTGTTTAAAAACAATAAACTAGAAGTATTAATTAGCTGGCAATCCCTAGTTATTACATACTATAAAAGTGCAGTTGACATAGAATCGTAAAGTAACCAAAAGTTCTCATCACCATGGTGGGCTAAATGCTAGTTTTGTTGTGTAATCTTCACTTCATGCATCATCATAGCAGTGGATTATGAAAGGGACATTACATGGTACATTGAACAATTACTTATGACAGAGTAACCAAATCTTGAAGCATAAACTTAAAAAATTGCTAAAACTAATTTTTGGCATTTTATTTTACCTAGTCTAGCAGAATGAAAGTGCAGCATCTCATGTAAAGTGGAATTCTGCTTCTGTCCATTTAACAGCTGTATGGATGACACCCACAGAAGGCACGTGACTTGCTCAAGTTCAAATAATGAATAGGAGACTGTGATGGGATTTAAACATAATGTCTTCTAGTATAGAAGTCTGTGCTTGACCTGCAAGGAGACAGTTCCTTTTTTCATAACACAGTGCAACAAGAATTAAATTGATTTTGAAAGCAGAAGTCATTCTAAAAGTCCTGACTGAGAAAGCTGTCTGACTGCATATTCCCCCAGAAGTGAACTTCTGTGGTCTGCTTTGGGGGTGGGAGGTGAAGCACTGTAAAATCAGTCTAATTCAAAGATTCAAAGTTAGAAAATGTTGTTCATCTGGAGGAAGTCACAATGGGTCAATGTTCCCATGCATCCTCAAGGCATCAGGCTACGTTTCTGTTACAAAGCAGTGTTAGCATTTAAAAAGCAACAAATACTTCTAGAAAAACTATGAGAAAAGTAATGATAAAAACAAAAATAATTTCTTACTATTAATGATTATACCCTGAAAACCATGCTATAATCCACCATCACACAAGGCTGGTTGTAATAGCTTTCATGAGACAGTAGCTGGCTTTCCATCAGCTGCTCAGTATAAGCCCTGTTTTCAAACATCTTGCCTGAGTAAAAAACCAAAAACCAAAAATATTGCACTCATACTGGCACCTCACCACAGCAACACATCGTTTTTGTACAAACTGTCAACTGATGCATATTTTTGGCATGTGCTAGACAGGAAACCAAAGTGTCAGCACATTTTAAAGAATGTACTATGAGTGCATCAGCCATTTAAATTGCACTTTCAGTTTGCTTGGTTGATCTTAATTGGGAGTCAGCAAATATATAAAATACTTTAATTTATGTAGGATGCATTTACAAACCCTAGAGCTTCACCTTTGGGGTTTATGTGGCATCACATACCTCAGGTGTGTATAAAAACAGATTACCCTCCCCTCTCCATTTACATTATTCTCTATATTTATTTATTTATTTGTTTTTGTTAACCAGGTAAGCACACTAGACAACAAGTGTATATTTTCAGGTGCAACCCGGGAGGTTACAATACAGAAAACATGGTACATTGTCATGGTAACATACAAGCCCACAATACAGGTGGGGCCAGAGAGATTTCAATACAGAGAACATGGTACATTGTCAAAGTAACATACGTGCCCACATACAGGTGGGGCCAGAGTACAATATATAGACATGGTACAGAGTCATAGATAGCAAACATGAATTCAACTAGAATTAAAAAGTAGAGAGGACATTGCATCTTGTCTGTACAATAAGAAAGACATTATAACTACAGGGTAACATGGGAGCATGGGGAGGCAGGAGGTTAACAAGTAACCAAGGGGGGGTGCGTAAGCAGTGCACAATCCCGGTGATTGTCAGGTAACAGTCAAGGGGGAGAGTAAACAGTGCAGTAGGCCAGCAGGGTACTAGTGGATACAGAGAGGGGGAGGAAACAGCGGAAGGACTACCACAACAGAGTCTGGTTCGAACTGCAGGGCAAGTACTGCCCTACAGTTGCGTGCCCAGAGGGCAGAGCAAGAATAATGTGGGGTCGTCTAAGTGCTACAAGGGAGGGAGCTAATGGGTAAGTGGGTAAGGGGGTGCCCTTACATATACAGAAGTCAGTGTAGATGTTCTTTTTTTTTATTATGAATACGTGCATGAAAATTGGGTACTTGCACTACAGAGTTCCTCTATGTCTGCTGTTCACAGCTCACCTGCTGTCATAATAACCTCCTTCATTACACCACAGATTGATTCTATTGAAGTTACTATGATCTCACAGGCAGAGGATTATGCCTTCAGGTAGAGAGCAAGAAGTCAGAACAGATCAAGTCTAAGGTGCAAAAGACCATGTTATATGCCAATATTTTTATTAAGAAAGAACAAGTACCGGTAACTGAGAAATAAATAACATATATGAAACAAGCTTCAAAGTTTATAGCTTGACTTGATAAAGTCCTTACAATTAAAAGAAAAGAAACTTGAAATATCACATCCATATAAAAATACAAATACCTATAATTATGTCAATATTCATTATTTGTATTAAATACATATATGAAATATAAAGCACACTATGTCTAAATATTATATATTTTTTTATTATTTAAAGTTTATTCATACATTTTCCACCATAAGAGGCAGCATACAGAGAAAACTGATAGAGACTCATTGATACATAGTGAAAGGATGCTGCCCCCCTCACCTCCCCTTACTGCAGTAACCCATCTCGGTACCCGTAGATGCTGAGCCTCTAATCAAAAAACCATATAGAAGCAATAACCCTAGTATAGGTTTAGTTTGGAACCAGAGAGAGATTAGTGAATGAAGGGGATCCCAAATTCTAGTATAAACTGCCAGATTATTGTGCAGACTGGCTATTGCTTTTTCCATGAGCAAGTTGGATAGCACTTCTCTTACCCATTCCTGGAAGGAAGGGGAGGACCTGTCTTTCCAATGACGGAGAATTATTTTCTTAGCCGACAAGACAACCATAGAAATGTGAAATTTACGTGCCTTGACTCTAATAGAGGACAGGTCCTCTAACACACATATCTCCGGGGTAAAATATTCTTGGAGGCCCAACAAAGGGTCTAAGGAAGTTTGGATTGAAACCCATAAGGTGGAGATTCTTGGACAAGATCAAAGCATATGAAAAAGTGTACCCTCATCCTGAAAACATTTGTTGCACTTGTTTGAGTCTAGGTAGACCCACTTGTGACGTTTAGCTGGGGATTAATATAAGTTGTGCAATACATGATATTGCATGAGATGCAGTCTATCTTGAGAAATAAATTTATGACATGACTTCCAGAGAGAATGCCAATCCAGCTGATGGTGGGGGAAAACTTTACTCCAGAATCTTGATGGCCCAAATGGACCCCTGAACCTTTTATGAAACAAAACCTGGTATAGTTTAGAAATTACACCAGGAGATCCAGAAAGTGGGGATACCTCGGGTATCAGAGAACAGATATTCTGGGAAGGAGGAGTACCACCCAGGGTAATTACTAGTAAGTGTTTCAATTGCAGGACTTTGAAATAAGAAGAGGTCAGGATGAGAAATTTCCTAACAATCTCTTCCACTGATAACCAATGCCCCCCACCATCGGTAAAAGCCAAGAGCTTCCCCTCTCCCTATTGAGGCAACCAAAGATGGGAGATTTGACTCTTGTTAATAGTAAATAATGGAGAGTTCCAGATAGACTGGGCCAGGTCCAGATGGGGGGAATACTGCAAAAAGGAACATATCTGTGAGTAGACCTTTAAGGAGGTCCATATCATGGAACACTCTACGACCACACTTACTTGGGATAACCTAAGAAAAAATAATGCAAGAGGGTCCAGATGTTTGGTATTGATTGCATCCAATTCTATTTTGAGCCAGATAGGTTGCAATTCTTCTGGGCCTGGAGATACCCACCACAAACATTTCACAAGATGACTAGCCCAGTGATATATAGCCAGATGGGGGATTTGGAGCCCCCCCTCCAGTTTTGGAGCTGCCAGCTTATGATAAACCAAATGGGGATACCTGTCACCCCAGATGAATCTAGTGAAAACACCATGTACCTTTTTGAACCAGAGTAAAGGAATAAAGGCGTTGAGAAGGGACAACAGGTAGAAAATCCTAGGAAATATATTCATCTCAATTATGTTGATTTGGCCCCACAGAGAGATAGGGAGTTTAGACCACCTCTCAAGGTCATGTGTACGCCCCTGCAATAGGGGATCCAAATTTTCCTTGAACCATGCTAGGGGGTTACGTGAAAGTTTGATACCCAGATATTTGAAAGACCTGGGTGTCCAACATCGCCCAAAAGGGCTAATGTCAGTCTTGAAAACTTTGTGATTTAATGGGAAAAATAGGGACTTACTGGCATTCAATTTGTAGTTGGACAGAGCACTAAACCTTGCTACTTCCTTTAGTAAGGCTGAGACAGAGGATATTGGATGGGACAGATGTACTAACAGGTCATCAGCATATGCAGTGACTTTAACTTTGTGCCGCCCAGTTCTCACCCCTTGTATAAAATCATTATTGAGAATATTTTGGATAAGAGGTTCCAGATGTAAGTTAAATAATAAAGGGGAAAGGGGGCACCCCTGTCTAGTACCCGAGTGAAATGAGAAAGAATGGGAAAAGGCTCCATTCGTGGAAATTCTTGCTGAGGGATTTTTATAAAGGGTGGCAATCCAGGAGATAAACAGAGAGGGGAAGTGGAAGGCCTCCAGAGTGTGGAATAGAAAGTTCCAGTTCACACAGTTGAATGCCTTCTCAGCATCCAGAGAGACCAAGCCCGCAGAGAACTCCTCATCCCAGGTAGCTGAGAAGACATGCGACAAGGTGCGTAAATGATCAGAAGATGAGTGCCCTTTCATAAATCCAACCTGGTTTTTACCTATTAACCTAGGAAGAATCAGTGCCAACCTGTTAGCCAGTATTTTAGAGAGAATCTTAATATCATGGTTTAAAAGAGAGATTGGTCTGTAACTTTGAACCTGTTCGAGGTCTTTTATCAGGTTTGGGAAGCAGGACAATCAGGGCCTCATAGAGATACAAGTCTGTCTCTGTCTCAGATAGGATTTTCTGAAATAAGTGACCAAGTATTGGTAAGCGAAGGTCTCGAAAGACCTTGTAAAATAAAGCAGAAAATCCATCTGGTCCAGGGACCTTGTCAGCAGGCAGCTCACTAATAACCTTAGTAATTTCCTTCTGGGAAATAGGGACAATCAGAGTGTCACTACACTGGTCAGGGAGAGGGGGCAAGTGGGAGTCCCTTAGATAACCCTCTATGTCTTCAGGGCAAGGGGGGTGCTCCATGTCACTCTACAGTTTAGAATAATAAGCAGGAAATTCTTGAGCTATCTCAGTGGGAAACACCTTAAGAGATCCATCTGCCACTGACCTGATGGGTGGGATACATCTAATTGATTCCTATTGTTTAATACACAATGCCAGTAAACGTCCCCCCTGATCAGTGTAATTAGTCCTGGTACGAATAATGGTTAGTTCTGCTCTCTCTCTTGAAGCAACCCCAAGTATTTATCCTTTAACTTCAGGAGTTTCCGAGTATCCTCATCTAGAGGATTGGCCAGAAGATTAACTTCCAGAGATCTGATTTGGGTTAATAAGGATTTAAGCTCTTTCTCCTGCTCTCTTTTCCTACCAGCCACCATGCTAATCAGTATCCCTCTCATGAAAGCTTTGAAGGCCCCCCACAAAATATCAGGTTTTTCAACATCTAAAGGGTTTAGTGAAAAAAAGGATTCTAATTTTTCCCTGATAAGTTTGCAACAATTAACATCTTTAAGGAACTGGTCATTGAGTTTCCATCTAGTTTCCCTATTAGATGAATTGAGCAGTACCAAATTACATACCACTAGTGAGTGATCGGAGATTGGGCTGGGTTGAATCGAGGAGGTCTTCATCCCAGGCTGGAGACACTGAGAAATGAGTTAATAGTCAATGCGGGACTGCAAGCCATGTGCCATAGACCTAAAGGTAAACTCCCTAGAGTCAGGGTGTAAAACATGACAGACATCGCAGAGCCTGCATTGATCTAAAAAATCCCTAAATGCCTTCTGTCCAGGGGTAGCCCCACCCAGGCCACTGCCCAGTCTGTCTAAGAGAGGATCAAGTACTTGATTGAAATCTCCCCTAAAATAATTTTAATGGGAAGCATTGGGAGAATGATAGATATAAGCCTCATGAAAAATCCAGGGTCATCCAGATTTGGGCCATAAACACATCCCAGTAATATTGGGACAGACCAGAGGATGAACCTACCCTCGGTATCATTAATCACTTGTGTGGAAGAAAATGGAATACTCCTGTTAATCATGAGCATGACCCTGCAACTATTCATGGTGCCCTGGGCACTATAAATCGATCCCACCTGTTGCCTCCTTAATTGCAAAGCTTCCGCTTCTTATAAATGGGTTTCTTGCAAAAGGTTATCTGTGAACTGAACAGACTTAAATGTTTGAGAACCTGATACTGCTTATGTAGTTTTCTGATCCCATTAACATTCCAAGATGTGAATGTTAACTCATTAGCCATCTAGGACAGATAATCGAGCTAAAATAATTACACTTCCCCTTTACATGTATCCCCAGGGTTACTGCACTAATGCCCACCCTCCTCCCTAGCCCCCCAAAAATAGATGCCACCCATTCCCTCTATCCCCAACCTCAAACCATGCCCCATACCCCACCCACACTCCCCCCACCAAACTGTCACAAGCAACGTTCAGCACAGTACTGGTTCTAATCCCTCTACTCCCGCCCCTTGATAATGAACCCAGATAGTTAATGCTGTTGCACAGAAATCGCAGTCTGTAGAAACCAAACACTGCCAGTTATACCCCAAACAAAGGAGAATGGTCCTGGGCCTTCACCTCAGTCCAGCCAGAGCCATGGACAAAAGAGAATTTGTCACAGAGGGACCATAGTGAAACCATTTCATCACCCAGATGTTTGTAATAACCCAGATTGAGACGAGAAGTGCAGGGAGAGCCACCTGAAACCAAAACTGGACCAGAAACTCCTAAAGGGAAAGATACCCCAGCTCGTATTAAGAGCGAGAATTGAGATGGGAAAAGCTGGGATCACTCCACCTGAGGGGAAGGCATAGAACCTGCCTCTACCCACTATGAGCCTATATCCAATGCACAGGTCCTCCCTGGAAAATTGAGAGTGCTACACCCCATTAAATAGTGAAACACTGCTAATTCCTCCTCGAGTAGTGTTTCCTCGCGAGTCCCCAAAAGTTGGAATGCCCTCTAGTGACCAGTTCCCTGACCCAACTAAATGAAAAGCAGGAATGGAGAAAGCCCAGGACCATCCTAGTACCAATCCAAACAAGAAAAAATGAGAAACTAGCCCACAACCAATTGAACTGGGCTCTTTCAACCCCCAACAAAAGTAGCCACCAAAACCTGGCTCACAACCCCCCCCCCGAGAAGGCCCCAAACCCTAGTGTCCACTGCTTCAGACCAGCATGGGTCCATTATGAGATGGAAAGAAAAGAAAAGTTAGGGCGGTCTGCAATGATCCCCCCAGTCCAAAGCGGTAGATGCAGTTTCCCAAATCTTCACATTTAGAAAATTTCTCTAAGGGAAAAAACAAAAGTTTGAACTCTTGACTCCATGTAGTACTCCATACTGTGCCACAACTATTCAAGAGTCCTTAAAGAGATCTGGCAGCATGGATTTAAGGCTCCTCGAAGCTTCTTCAGGGTCTTCGTAGCTTCTCCAGGATCCATTAGTTGAAATCTGTAGTCTGGCCAGATAACCCATCCTAAACTTCAAGCCTGCAGCAATTAGCTTTGAAATAATAGGGTGGAATGCCTTGCGTTTCAAGCGGATTGAGACGGGTAGATCTTTTGAGATTCTCAGCTTTATATGTTCTCAGCGAATCTCTTGCAAAGCTCGCACTTTTTGCAGGAAATGCTGTCTCTCCAAATAATTCAGGAACCGGCACACAATAGGGCGGCGGGGTTCCTCAGGGGATGGTTTAGGACGTAAAGCCCTGTGAGCACACTCTATAATGTAGCCGGGGCCAAATGGAGATGGGCCAGCCACCTGCTCAAGCAGCTTCTGAACAAATGCCACAACATATTGGTCTTCCTCTCCCTCCGGTAAACCGAGAATCACTACGTTATTTCTTCGGCTCTGACCCTCTAGGTCCTCGAGCTTAGCTTCAAAATGAGACAATTTCTGGTGCATCAAAATCAGTTCAGGGTCGAGATTACCAATTCTTTTCTGAATAGAAGCAATTCGGGCTGTATTATCAGACACAGACAGTGAGAGTTCATCTAGTTTTCTAAATAGCGATTTCAAATCGATTGCCATATCCTTAATTTCCTCTCGAAAGGGTTTAAACTCTTCAAGAAATCTGAAAAGCGTTAAAGGCTCCTGATCACCACTTTGGCTTGGAGGATCAGCCCCAGAACCACCCGAGGCCCTGGATTTCTTAGGGGCCTTCTGGGGAGTTGCTGGAGTGGTATGCTTCTGTGGGGCTTTCTTCATGTAAGCCTCCATCTGTTCGAGATATAACCAGACCAGAGTGCGACAGCTATTACACAGTGTTAAATCTCAGAAACAAGGGAAAATAGTGAATTAGAACACTAAAACGAGATAAAACAATAAACGGGAGGCAGGAGCTTCTTGAGCAAGTTGCTACTCAGCACTCTGCATCAGGTGATCTCCTAAATATTATATTTTTAAAAGTTTTCCTGTAGGGGTCAGTAGCTTTTTAAAATATTTCAAAATTCACTAGTCCATTCACTTAAAGTAAACAAAAACAAGTGCCCATGGAGAAAAAAACTTGTACAGATAATTTAAGGGAACAGGAAATGAAGGCTTATTTGCAGCTGTTTGTAATGTTCTTATTTACAGAAATAAAATTCATACCTCAAGATGACCCACATTTTATTGTACCCAAGTCAACATCAATGTGAAAAACAGTGTTTTGTTCTGTATTTCATTCTTTAATGCCAAAAGCCTTATACTTCTCTTCATTGAAGTAGTTATTTGGAGTTGTCACTGTCATTGATTATTTGGGTGTGTGAATACTACTTCTGAAATGGAAACCTTATACTGTACTATAAATAGAGATGTGAGAAATCAAAAATTTATGCCTACACCCAGATATTCAGAAGGGTTGCGCATGGCGTAACACTGTTGCACCATGCACAACCCACAGATGCGCTACAGCATGATATTCAAAAGGGAATTGTGCCTGGCACAAATCCTGATGCACGGGAGCGCATCAGTAATGTATGCAGTGCAGATAGGGGGTGTGTGCCTATGCATACTCCGCACTACCCGATATTCAGCCCAGGATGTGCTGAGCCCATGCATGTGCAACCCCTACTAGTGCTGCACACAGGTGAGCCAAAAAAAAAGGAACAACGGCTGGCCACCAACAGGTGAGTTGCCGTATTTCAGGGTGCAACAAGGCAGCTGCCACCTGTGGGTGGCCACCTGAGCTCTGGCTGCACCTGGTGGCACCCCCCATGCCCGATCATGGGCATATGTAGAAAAATGATCCTCGGAAATCCTGGCGGTCCAGTGGACTGCAAGCAGCCCAATCATGGGCATAAGTTGCAATAAAAGATGTCCAATATCCATGGTGATCCAGTGGACTGTTCACACCCGATTACAGGCATAAGTATGGAAATCAAATGTCCAATATCCCTGGTGGTCCCGTGGACCATTTCATGTCTGATCACGGGCTTAAGTATTATATGTAACTGCTCCATATCCCTGGAGGCCCAGTGGACTGCTCGCAGCCTAATCACGGGCATAAGTATTATAGTCAACCATCCCATATCCCTGGTGGTCCAGTGGACTGCTGGCTGCCTGATCGCAGGCATAAGTTGAAATAAAAGAAGTCCAATATCCCTGGTGGTCCAGTGGACTGCTTGCAGCCCGATCATGGGCATATGTCATAAAATGTAGAGTTCAATAACCCTGGTGGTCCAGCGGTACCCCCACCCATCCAATGAGCCCCACAGCCTGATCCCCCTGTCGCGACGAAGCGGCAGCACCACCTGCCTGCCGCCCTCACGCCCACTGACGACACCATACAGAAGGGCTGCACGCTCATGGTCCACAGCGTGAGCCAATGGGTGTGCAGCTCTGTAACATAACATATTCCTGATATGTGAATGGATCCATTCACATATCTGGAATGTAGTACTGTATGGCTGCATGCCCATTGGCTCATGCTGTGGACCAATGGGGTGTACAGCCCTTCTGTACAGTATCAGTCGGCGGACGGAGGCAGCAGGTGGTAGGTGCACCACCGCTGACCAGAGGGAGAGGGGCGGTGGGGCTCAGTGGGTGGGTCATATGCCACTTGACTTGTCGAAGGATGTAGCAGAAAAGGTGAAGGCTAAGAGAGTAGCATTCAGAAGGTATAAGGAGACCCAGATAGAGGAGGATAGGGAAGCATATCAGGGAAAACAGAGGGAGGCAAGCAAAGCAATAAAGAGCGCAAAGGGACAAACTGAGGAATGAGGGAGTATCGAAAGGGGACAAGACATTTTTTAGGTATAGAAGTGAAAAAAGAGAACCAAAGGGAGGGAGTGAATGGTAACGAGGGAGAAGGGTGACTTATGGAAGGGGATCAAGAAAAAGCAAACATATTAAAAATACTTCTGTTAAGTGTTTACAGTAGAAAGGGGAGGGAAGGGATGAAGTAAGGGCACCAGGGACTTTGCTGGGAAAGAAATGGACACTAGTCCATTTCCTAAAGAGTGAGTCCAGAAGTCACTCACTAACCTGAAGGTGGACCAGGCTATGGGGCCAGACGGGCTAGACCCAAGGGTGCCGAGGGAATACAGGGAGGTACTAGCTGCACCTCTGACAGACTTATTTAACAGATCACTGGAGACTGGAGTGGTCCCAGAGGACTCAAGAAGAGCAGATGTAGTCCCACCTCACAAAAGTGGTAGCAAGGAAGAAGCAGGCAATTATAGGCCTGTCATCCTGACATCAGTGGTGGGTAAGTTAATGGAAAGACTACTAAAGGAAAATATTATGGAAGGAGATTGCTCAGCGGGTTATCTCAGGGTTCATTGCTGGGATTGGTCCACTTCAATGTCTTTATAAGCGACATAGTGGAGGGACTAGAAGGGATGGTCTGCCTCTTTGCAGATGGCACCAAGATTTGCAATAGAGTGGACACACCGAGGGGGATGGAATGGATGGGCAGGTATCTAAATAGACTATAAGAGTGGTCAAGGGTATATGGCGTCTGGATTTTAATGCAAAAAAGTGCAAAATAATGCACTCGGGCCATAGAAACTCAGGAACCAAGTACAAAATGGGTGGAGTAATACTGGAAAAGAACAAGCAGAAAAGAGAACTGATGTAATCATATTGGATAACTTAAAGATAGCTAGGCAGTGTGACAAGGCGGTCGGAAAGGTTAGTGTGATGCTGTGGTGCAAAGGAAGGGGTATTGCCAGCAGGAAGAGGGAGGTGTTGCTGCTCCTATATAGATTGCTGTTAAGACCCCACCTTAAGTACTGTGTCCAGTTCTGGAGACCACATCTCAGGAAGGACATGGACATAGTGGAGGTGGTCCAGAGGAGGTTTACCAAAATGGTGCAGCGTCTGCATCAAAAACCTGCAAGGAGGGGCTAAAGGAGCAAAATATGTACTCCCTGCAAGACAGGAGGGAGAGGGTGGATATGATAGAGACCTTTAAATACCTCACATTGGGGGAAATAAGGTAATGGAGGGGGTATGTTTCAGAGAAAAAGATGCTCTAGAACAAGGGGGCATGATATGAAGCTGGAGGGTAGTATATTCAGTAAGGATACAAAGAAAGTACTTCTTCACAGAAAGGATGGTGGATACCAGGAACAGCTTTCTGGCAGAGGTGGTGGGGGCAAAAACAGTGGTAGGATTAAAAAATGCCTGGGACAGGCACAATGGAATTTTATGTATAAGGAAAGGTGATGGAGAGTTTATGCCATAGATTAAACAGGGTCTGTAGCAAAAAATGAAGGTTAACAAAAATGGGCAGACTGTTTGGGCCCAGCAGCCCCTGTCTTCCATCACATTTTATGTTTCTGTTACTATGAACTTTTTTGGGGGGGATCTTTGCTCCTTACTCCTACCTCCCTCGGCTATGGTAAATGCTTCTGCTTGTTGCATACTGGCATTGAACTCAAAACTAGGACAAAAGGACATCACTGTTAAGCCCCTGGCTGATTGAATACCTTGGTCTTTTGACTTGCTCATCTGTAAGAAACTGTTGCCTTGCAGAGCTTTCCATATCCTTTTCCAGCAGTTAGTTGTTATTGTCTTAACTGTTTAGGGTGGTACGTTGAAAATTTCCTGTAGCCTTGCTGTTGATTAAATAACCCTTCTGCCCTATAGTACAAGTAATAACATGTTTTCAGAGTGTCTTGTGCCTGAATGCCTGCATTATTTTCCTACCAGTTCTTTTTTTTTTTCGCAATTTACTACTCTTTTTCTGGCTAACCCATGCACTTTTTCCATTTCCATTCCCATCCCTGTCTGTGAATAATTCACCCAGACTGATGGTTCTGGATGACTTCAATGCTTGGGTCGACAACGAATCCTCACTTTTTGGACAATACTTCCTCCAGGTGATGACATAACTGGGCTTCACACAGGTTGTTTCCTCAGTTACTCACAATGGTGGTCACTCTCTTGATTTGGTTTTCCTCCTGGGGATCGAGGCCTCCAACTTGGTGGTAGAATCCATCGGTTGGTCCTACCACTACACCGTTAGGTTCAATTTTTCTGCCCCCGTGGGTAGGTTGGCCCCTGTGGAGATGGTCAGTTATCGCCCTTTATGGGATGTTGTCCCTGAAGACCTGGCGGTGGTGATTGACCTCTCAGTGCTTGGCAAGATCAGCGCAGATCCTGGGCTGTTAGTCATGGTCTATAACAGGGCCATTTCCTCAGCTCTTGATCTGATTGCTTCTGTCCACGTTCACCCCCTTCCACTTCGCCCCAGGGCCCCATGGTTTGATGGGTCACTGAGGGAGTTGCAGAGTTTGAGGCGTAGGTTAGAGGATCATTGGCAGAGGTCAGCCTCAGATGCCGACCACCTTATTTTGTTAGAGCATTACAAACTCTATCAATCAGACATTTCTCATAAGAAGGTTGAATTCCTGTCCAGGGAAATTGCTGTTGCATGGAACTGACTGGCTCAACTCTTCCAAACTGTGGACAGATTGTGCAATCCAGCCTGTCTGCAGTTCCGTCAAGCTTTTTCACAAATAGAGTGTGATGAGATCGCTCGATTCTTTGAGAATAAGGTGGTTGACATCAGGCAGAAGTTCCATCAGCCTCACTCTATGGGGGATGCTGTTGGTGCTTGGTCGCAGAGCCAGGAGTTTCCTGGAGTACCTTTGATTTGCCGGAGATTGTTGATATTATGAGGATTGTCAAGGGGATGTGTCCCACATGCTGTAGTTTAGATCCAGGCCCCACTTTCCTGATTTTGGGTTGTAGTGACATCATCGGCCCTGTTCTAGCTCAGATTGTCCGGTGCTCTTTGGAATCAGGTGAGTTCCCTAACTCTCTGAAGGAGGCAGTGGTGACACCCCTCCTGAAGAAAGCTTCTTTGGACACAGAGATTCTAGCGAACTACAGACCTATCTCTAACTTTCCTTTTGTGGGAAAGATTATTGAGAAAGTTGTGGCAGCTCAATTGGAGAACTATTTAACCATCCATAATTTATATGAACCTCTCCAATCAGGTTTTCGTAAGAGGCATAGTACTGAGACTGCTCTGGTTCAGGTGCTCAATGATCTCCTGATGGATACAGATCAGAGAAACCGTTCCATCTTGGTACACCTTGAATTGTCTTCAGCTTTTGACACTGTGGATCATGAGGTTCTGCACGAGCACCTGAGATCCATCTGTAGGCTGTCAGGGACAATACTCAGATGTTTTTCATCTTTCCTCGCTGGTAGAAGTCAGAGATTTGTCTCAGGAATATTTTCTTCCAAGTCTTTCTCTCTGCCTTGTGGGGTGCCCCAGGGATCAGTGCTGTCTCCCATGTTATTTGCAGTGTACTGTACGTGCTGCCCCTCAGAGACATTGTAAGATGGTGTGGACTGAGGTTTCACTGCTATGCTGATGATACCCAGCTCTGTCTGTCTTTTGCCCCCGACCAGGTGAGTGCTATCTCAGTACTGAACTGTTGCCTCATGGAAATCCAAGATTGGATGGATTCTAGCGGATTAAAGTTGAACGCAGGAAAGACTGAGGTTTTGGTAGTGGATCTGGGTCGCAGGACAGAGGGATTGAGGACTGATCTCCCCTCTGGCTTAGTCCTGGGGAGATGGGGCTCAGATCCTTACCTCTGAGTGAGTGTGTGACCTGGGAGTGATGCTTGATGATGGGCTGACCCTTCATCATCAGGTGTCAGCAGTCATCAAGCTAGCCTTTTACCATCTCAGGAACATTGCCAGAATCAAGCATCTTGTTCCGTCCAGTGACCTGCCCATTTTGGTCCATGCCTTTGTGACCTTGCGCCCTGACTACTGTAATTCCCTTTACCTAGGGCTTCCTGTGGTTGACATCCACTGCCTGCAGCTAGTGCAGAATGCTGCTGCATGTTTATTGACTGGGGTATCTAGCAGATCTCACATTACCCCAGTGCTGCGTGATCTGCACTGGCTGCCTGTTCAGTGGTGGATCACCTTCAAGGTAGGTTTATTAACCTACAAAGCCCTACATGGACAGGGTCCTGACTACTTGAAAGAGCTCCTGGTGCCTTACACCCCTTGGCAACAGCTCTGCTCAGGCGATGAGGGGTTGCTGGAGATTCCAAGTGTTAGTCTAAAGTCATCTGGGGAACGTGCTTTGGGTTTGTTGCCCCTACCCTCTGGAATTCTCTGCCCCATCAGCTATGGGAGTGCAGGACAGTGAGGTGCTTTAAGAAGGCACTGAAGACCTTTTTATAGGTTAAAGCCTATCCTGAATTTCTTTGATTTTACTGGTATTTATTGAATTTTCTGAATTTTATTTATTTGTGCAGTGCCTTGATATTTGAAAGGTGCTATATTAAATTGCAGTGTTAGTGGCTCAGTAGGTAGCACACTTGCCTCTGAGGCCGGGAGATCAGAGGGCTGTGGGTTCAGTTCCCACATCTGGCACTTGGGTTAATATCCCAGTACTGACACTGTAGTGCAGCATGAGAGGGGTGATGCACTTCTGAGGTGCCATCTTTCGGATGAGACATTAAACTGACGTCCCATCTGCCTGGATTGGTGGTAGTTCAGGTGGATGTTAAAGATCTCATGGCACTTATCGAAAAGAGTAGGGTTTTTTTTAATTGAGAAATCACATACTGCATACTGTGTTACACAAAAATGAAGGTGTTACATAAATGAATAGAACATATGAGAAACAAAAAGAAACAACATAAAAATTAATGAAAAAAACTACAAAGGAAAAGAGGGAAAAACAGATTTAAAACAAACAAATTGTATCTAATATGCACAATATTACTTACATTTTATAAAGATTTGAAAACCTTTCCACCATCTGCAGTATATACTTTATCCCCTGGATATTTTAATAAATCTGTGTGATATACAGTGTCCATTGCTTGAGCCTCTAGAAAACTATAAACAGTGTAAGGCATTATTTTTTGATGAAATACCCACTGGCATCTCGCTTACCTTAAATAATATCTCAAACAGCAAAGAAAAAGCATATAAGTTTCAAGATGCAACTTTGCAGCATCATACAGGAGAAAACCTAAGACAAAAGTTTCATAACTCACACATGATAACCAATTCATCTTCCACTTTTCAGTTAAAAAAATCCACAAAGGTTTAGATTATGAACAGGAAAAAAGAAAATGACACATGGTTTCCTCAGTATTGATACAATCTGCATAAGGGCAGTACCTGTCCCTTAAATTCTTATGCTTGGCATTTCCTCTAACATTACATTTACCATAAACTGCAAGCCATAAAGTCTCCCACATATGTTGCAGCACTCTTTTATTCATCAACTCTTTAAGAACCTATGGCTTAGAGACAGAGGAACACTTTTTAAAACAAGGTTCAGTTGGATAGATCTGGATAAGAATTGAGTGATAAAACTTTTTCCTAGTACTTTGTGAAATATGTTCTTTCAGGATTTTCCACTTAAATAATTTTTGAGCAGCAGGTCTAAAATACTCTGGTATTTGCAGTCTAGAGTGCAATTTTGGTGCCATTGTTTGTCATACAGTTAAATAATGTCTTAATATTAATTGTACCATACCATAAGCTCCGGTGGTAAGGGTGGAGATACCATACAACACTGTATGATACGAAAAAAGAGTATGAAAGAAAACCACAGGCTCAATCATGCCCAGACCTCCCTTTTCCTTTTTCAAATAAGTATAACACCATTTAATTGGGTTCATTTTATTACCCCACAACATTTGGAAAAAAAGACCATACAGTGTAGTTTCTAGAGATAGTGGGGGTGGAAAAATGTAAGCAACATATTGTAACTGAGGAATAACAAATCGTTTAAGAATTTGAATTATTTTGTATTTTGTTAATTTCCAATGCTGCCATCTATGAAATTTATATTGTACTTTATGTAGTGCAGTTTCCCAACTTTTCAAAGGAAGATTAGATGCCCCAAAGGTTATACCTAAATTTTTTATTGGGTCAGTTGTTAGAGCAATCCCTTGTTCTTGACAAAATGCTGTATTCCAAGGGCTGATCAATAGCCTTTTGCATTTGGCTATAATTAATTTAGAGTTAGAAACCCTAGCATATATTTGTAATTCTTGTAAAAGCATTGGAATTTGGTCATAGTGCAAAAAAACACAAATATCATCTGCATATCCTTGTAAAAGAAATAGGTCTTGTTCATTCGATCCCAATAAACCATCCCATTTGGGAGTATCAGTCAAACACCGAAGTAAGGGGTCTAGAGAGAAAACATATAATAAAGGGCTCAGGGGACAGCCCTGCTGGACCCCAGTAGGAATTATAAACCCCTGAGTGGCCTGCCCTTTAATAAGCACCTGGACATGGACGTGAGAATATAAAAACTGTATATAGTTAACTATTTTTAATGGTATCCCATAAATTAATAGTGTGGAAAATAAAAAGAGACAGGTCTTTCAAGTCTCTATTTCTATCACCACTCCTATTGGACCTGGCTATGGTGGACTGGTCCTTCATCCCACAGGCCCCATCCATAGATGTCACACTAGAAAAATTCAAAAATAGCATCCTTGAGGTCTGGGACCACCATGCACTGCTAAGAAGCACTAGAGTTAGGGGTTCCCACCTACCATGGATCTCCGCCGATATCATCAGCCAATGCTGCACCAGGGACCTGGCCTGGAAAAAGCACAAATCAACTAGCTCCCACCAAGCCCTACTAAATTATCGATCCCTCCATAACTCCTGCACAAAATCGATCCGACTAGCCAAACAGAACTACTTTGTGTCGGCACTAAGTGCAAATCTTAACCACCCAACCAACTTTTGGAAAACCATCAAATTCCTCCTATCCACTCCTGTACAACCACCAACTCTGGCTCTATCAGTCCTCGGCTTGGATGTCACCGACCCTCATGAAGTAGTCACGGCTTTCAATATCTTCTTCACCAGCAGCGCAGCATCTCTGGTTCATAGTCTCCCCCTCCATCCCACCCAAGACAACTACCTCACCAAAATATCAGAACACTGCCTCTCCTCCCTCATTCTCCTTCTGTCCTGTCTCCCCAGCCAGAGTCTACCAAGCACTGTGCAACCAAAACCCTAACAAGGGCAAATGCCCCTCTGGCATGGATGCCAGACTGCTACAGCTATCGGCCCCCATCATAGCAGCTCCGTTAGCCAACTTGCTCAACCTCTCCTTCTCAATGGCCGCAATCCCCACCACATGTAAGCTGGCAACCGTCCAGCCCTTCTCGCCAGGGAATTACCACCACATCTCCCTTCTCCCAACTCTGGTCAAAGTACAAGAACAATTTGCCCTGGCTCAGTTTTCCCAATACCTTGATGATTCCTCCTTCTTCACCCCATACCAGTCGGGGTTCCATAAATCATGCTTTACCATCACCTCCCTACTAAGAATCACAAATGATATTCTCCCAGGAATGGATAAAGACCACATCACCTCAGCCATTTTCATCGACCTGGCAAAGCTTTTGATACCATCTCCCACACTCACTCCTACTAGACAAACTAAGCGCTGCCAGCCTCTCCAACCATGTCACTAACTGGTTTCAGGTTTACTTGTGTGGCAGACACCAAGTGGTGAAAATTGGCCCCCACATATCTACCCCCCTCCCTATCTTAACGGGTGTCCCACAAGGATCAGTCCTGGGCCCGATCATTTTCTCAGTATTCCTGAATGATCTCCCACTAGCCTGCTCCCACTCAGCCATTCCAATGTACATGGATGATACCGTGCTATACACCACTGGCCCCTCCGTTGAAGCAGTGCATGACCAACTACAGCAGGATTTCAATGCTGTACAGCACTGGCTCAGAACCAACCAACTATTCCTAAATGATAAAAAAACAGTCTCAATAACTTTCAGCTCACAACCATGGCTCTCCCGACTTGCCAGCCATCCCCTTATTCCTAACCCTGGACCTTTCTCCCTTGGAGTCCTGCACCTCATTCTGATATCTGGGTATCTGGCTCGACCAATACCTAGACTTCTCAATACATGTAGAATCTCTTCACAAGAAACTGCATCCTAAACTGGGGGCCCTTTATCGTAACAAAGGCTTCATGTCCACCCCGGTCAGGCATGAATTTGTACAAAAGATGATACTCCCGATATTTGATTACGGGGATGTGGTTCACCATCAAACCTGGCCAGCCTAGATACACTCTTCCACTTCTTCTGCCGTTTCACACTGGAGTGCCCAAAACTGACACACCACTGCAGCCTATATAGCTCCCTGGCCCTTCCTTTACTCTCTGCCTGCAGACAAATCCACTGCACTAGAGTTGCTGCTAAATTCTGGACCCAAACCCTTCCTCCTTACCTGGGCACTACCTTAATGGCTCAACCCCCATCTGCCTACTCACTACGACACTTGGATACCATGCTTTTCCAAATCCCTCTCATGCACACCTCTATGGGTCAGTCGGCATTCAAATACCAATTGCCAAAACTCTGGAATGACCTGCCTACTGATATCCGACACTCCTCCAATCATAGCCACCTCAACACCCATCTCCTAGAACATTTCCTTATGGCCTGCTCTTGCTCCTAGCCTACACAATCATAAGTCCTCCTTGTCGTATGGCTGCCTCCACCTGGTAAATAATAATATGAACACTGGCTAAATTGGGTTCGTACTCTAGCTTGTTCCTCTCTCAAAATTGTCAACTTGTAGATGATATAGATTACCAGGGCAATGTATGGGAATTCACTGCGTATGTTATAACAGGTATTGCATGCCTGATCTAGCTGCCTATTGTATAATGTAACATGAACTACTATGTACAGATCATATATGTATTGCTGTCTTTCACTTATGCCCCCTTCCCTGATTTCCCCAGGTCGCATCTGTAAAAGAGTGGTCTCTCCACTCAGTATGCCTGCCTGGTTAAACTCTTAAATAAATAAATAAAATAAATTAACCCGATCAATGGCTTTTTTCCTGGTCGACTGAAAGTATACATCCTCTAGTGTTGGACATAGAAAGTTTTTCTATTATATCTCTAATAATGACAATGGCATCTTGGATTTACCTTTTAGGTAAACCACAAAATTGTACTGAAGAAAGGACAAGTGAGGTGTATTGTTTTAACCTGGTATTAAGAATGTGAGTAAGTATTTTATAATCTGCATTCAACACAATAATGTGTCTCCAATTCTTTGTTAGTTCTATCACCGTTTTTATATAAATAAACTAATAGGCCTTCAGAAAAGGAAATAGAAATGTTGTTAGTTTGAAAAAAAAAACTGATATATGGGCCCAGATATTCAAAAGAGTTGAGCCATGCGCAATAGGGTTGTGCCTGTGCAAGTCCGAAATTGTGCCATTCTGCGATATTCAGCAGGAGGCAGTTGCACTCCCAAAATCATATTGAGCAACAGCGCAATGATAATGAAGGCATGCGCAACCAAAGGGGAGGAACCATGCATAAATGGCGCAGTGTGATATTCAATGACTTGCGCCATGCACAATAGGGGAGCAAGCGGAAGTTGCACCATAGCGGAAATGAGGCAAAATAAAAAGGAACAAGGGAGATGCGCAAGAACACTGCAGGCAATCCAAATGAGGCAGAACTCTAGGCACACAGACAGGGCAGGAGGGACAAGCAGGGCAGGCCAGGGAAAGGGCACCCTGAACACCCAGGCAGAGGGAAGGTGTGGGGAGCCACAGCTAGTGCAGAAGGGGGAAGTGCCACACAGCACAGAGGCCACCGCAGGCAGGTGTTCCTGGTGCAGGGGAAGTAGCAGGGAGGACAGTGGGGGGAATACAGTAACAGCTGCTGGGGGGGTGAACACAAGCCAGAGACAAGGCCAGTGCCACCTTCCAGATGGAGGCCGTTATGAGGGGGGTGAGAAAGCGGGCAGCAGGGGGTGTAGCCGTGGAAGGGCCCATTGGTGGTATGCCCCCAACAGGCAGTACTGAGCCCGCACCAGCTTTGAGCTGTACACTGATTCTGAGATTGTGGGCTGGTACTGTCTGAATAGGGCAATTCTGAGGCAGCTCTGTGAGCCGTGTAGTGATGTGATGCAGGCATCCACACAAACGGAGCCATGCCCTGTCAGTGGAGACTAAAGTAACAGCCTGCATGTGCTTGCTCACCATGGGTACCTTCCAGAGACCAACTGGGGACACCACAGGCATAACCCAGTTGGCCACATCACGCCACCTCACCCAGTTCCTCAGTGCACTGCTGCCACATGCTGTGGAGTACATCCATTTCCCCAGCACACTGGCAGAGTGCATAGCAAACATACAGGAGTTCCACAGGGTAGCTCGTATGCCTGGTGTGCTAGGGACAATAGACTGCACCCATGTGGCCATATGCAGACCACCTGGCCACGAGGGGGCCGCATACATCAATCGTAAGGGCTATACCAGCATCAACTGCCAGGTGGTGTGCAATGCCAGGGGGTGCATAATCAATGTCTGTGCTACGCACCCTGGGCGAGCACATGATGCCTTCATCTGGCACCAGTCGGTGCTGTGCCACAGATTCGAGAGTGGGGACATCCCCACTGGACACCTAGTGGGTGAGTATGCAAACCACATGGACAATCATAGGGCCTGGGGGGGCATGGCCAGAGGTGACATGGGTAGTGGCCTACATGGCCCAGGGCAAGGTGATGCTGATCACCAACCAACCTCTGCCTCTACACACAGGTGACAGTGGATACCACCTCCGCTCCCTGGTTAATTCCTACCGACGGCCCATGACCCCATCGCAGCAATGCTACAATGAGGCACACGCCATCACACATAATGTTATCGAGCGGGTGTTCGGGATGCTGAAGGCATGTTTCCATTGCCTGGACACCTCTGGCTGTGCCCTACAGTACAGCTCCTCAAAGGTCAGTGGGCTATTCATGGCCTGTTGCATCCTGCACAACATGGCCAACGAATATGGGATAGCTGTACAGGTTGAAGAGGGGGACAGCGATGGGGACGATGAGGACACCGGTGATGATGGTGATGGGCAGCCCCCCCTTGACTTATGGGACCCTTGACTGATTCGGTTGGCACAGCTGCACCCGGACACCATCATGGAGAAGCACTTCAGCCAACCCAGGTAAGTCATGGGGCCATGTGCAACCACCTGTGGCTAAGGCACAACCCACAAACATGCATGGACACACACCAGGGGTGCATGCTGTCAAGAGAAATGGCAGGGCACAGAAGCACACACACCACCAGGGATGGGTGAGGATTAACATGCCACATGGACGGACACACACACACACAATGCACCAAACATGCACAGAAGGCAGGAGGCACACCAACCCAGTATGCCAACCCTAGCAACATACATGTCCACAGGCCACCACACCCACTGCCTGTCCATGTGCGTGTGTCAGATGCTGAGCACCATTGCACACTGGTGTGCAGCACAATGCAGGCATCATCATGCACACGCAACTGTGGACAGCAGCCGGGAGGGTGTGCAGGTGGACAGTGTGTCTGCGTGCAGGGCCGAGTACCCACCTGTGCACTGCCCACTGAAACACACACTGCACACAGGACAGCACCAGACAGTAGCCGCGGTGGGAGACAGGTCAGTCATGTGACACAGTGCTCTGGCCACCATGGATGCATGGGTGGCCCCGCAAGACCCGCCAGAACTGACAGGCTGACCACTGGCCTCATGGGGTGGCACTGATGGTCCCCCAGGGGTTCCACTGTGTGAACGTGTCCGTGCTCGCGCAGGGGTCTGCAGTACACTGAACATGCCTCCACCAGGAGCGCTCGGGATGCCCACAGCTGAACCCGGTGTCGACAGGGTGGGAGTCGCACGATGCTGGGAATGGGGGGTGGACAGTGCACTGTGTGGTGTCCACGATGCATGGGCACCTGACTGTGTGCCCATTGTGGCCATGACAGCAGTGAATGCCTGTGCATGACTGTCAATGGCACCGGTCACATCCTCCCACAAGCAGTCCATCCCTGCCAGGATCAGAGTGGTGTCCCTGCTGTGACACTCCTCTGCCCACTCCAGAGCCACATGCAGTGCATCCACGGACGTCGCAAGCTGCATCTGCAGCTGGACTGATGCTTGCAGTAGGCGGGTGTGCTCATCCAAGAGGTCATCTGCCTCATCGGCATCCTGTCCCTCAGGGTGTACATGGCCCTGATGATCAGCACCCCTTAAGGGTGGGTGCTGCGCACTAGAACCAGGTCTGGGCATCTCCACAGGTGGTGCACAGATGCCACTGCTGAACCCTGTACCCCCAAGCCCATTGGCTGACTGCTGATGCTGCCCCTCTGGCTGCCGCTCCCCAGGGCTCATTGGTGCTGCCACAGTGGCTGCAACAGTCCCACTGTCTGGAACAGACACCAGTGCTGCCCCACTGGTGCTGACAGGCACAGACTGGGACTGTGCTGACACACAGGCCTCCACGGCAGCACCACCCACAGCCATGGGCATGAAGTGCCCTGCTGTGTGGCCATCCCGGGGCACACACATGTCACTGCCCATGACGTTAGCTTCATCATCATCGATGATGGACTCTGCACCGGCCCCATTCACAGCATGCTGGGATCCGTGGACGCCAGCAAGCTGGGACACAGGCAGGACTTCCTCTACAGCTGTTACAATGACATCAGTGTGGACAGCCAGGCGGCCCCACTGTCGCAATGATCTACGTATACCCATGGAGGTGGATGGGCCCTCCTCCATCTCTAGCTGACAGTCCTCAGTGGACAGGCCCACCACCGCTGGCCCATGCAGATGCTCAGGATCTGTAAGGGAAAGCAAAGTTGCATTACTGCATATAACCTACCCTGCTCCCCCCATAGACAGACCATGACTTACCATGCAGTGATGGGCTACCACCCGTCTGGAAGCTACCACCTGGAACACCCTCAATGGCACTGCGCTGCATGCTTCTAGCAAGCCTCTCCTCCTGTGAGTCAGCTGTACCACCTCCGGCTGTCCCCCACCTGTTGCAGCACGTGCTGCCCTGATGGCAGCCACCTTCTCCTTTATCCTCCTCCTGTCCGTGCCCATCTTTTTCTTACACTCCTGCATGGAGCTCTGGTGGCTGCCATGCAGGTGCACAGCACGTGCCACCTCTCCCATGCAGCAGCACAGGGGTGAGGCGTTCCCCGCTGTCCACTGAGAAGTGGCTCCTGATCCAGATAGGCCTCAAACAGGGCTTCGGTTTTGGCCTTGGTAAAGTTAGGCCTCCTCCTCCCACCACTATGTTCCTCCTCTCCAACAATGTGCTCGGTCATTATGTAGCTTGTAAGAATGGCAGTTGTTACCTGTGACTGTGCAGTCCCATGCATGTCCCTAAATCCACAGTCCACACTCTCAAACAGCTTGCAATTCACCAATAGACTGCAGTAACCCACTATGGCCACTGCAGCCCACTATCGCACTTTTATAGCACAACCCATGCAAATGAGACGAGGCGCAACTTTAAGTAGATGCAAATTGCAGTGCTTCACCATTGAATGGCTGATTAGATGATTTGCATATGACGGCAGAAGTATCATGCTGTTGCGCTTTGCACAATTGTATTGAACGTGCCGAGCCAATGGCGCAGTTCTGTGACATGCATAGTACACACCTCACTGCGCATGCCTGGGTTGCTGACACAGTCGTCTGCCGTGCTGATGATGTGCTGTGCATGTTAGGCAATACAGGGCATGGCCACCATTGTGCCAGTGGCACTATAGCGATGGTCACTATATGGCGCTGTGGCACTGGGCCATCATAGGCGCACTGGGCCAACTGCATGGTAGGCCACTAATGGGGGTGGCACACAGGCAGCCAATTGTGCTACACGCATTGGGTTCCAATGGTGCTGTGCATGTCCATGCACCAGAGACCCTTGACCCTGTGCCCGACCTTTGCCCCCTAGACACCATGGATCAGGCATGGGTGCACCTCTCTTGCGCTGTTCGGTGACAGCACAATAGGGAATGGCAGTGCTGCACCACGCAGCATCTGCACATGGGGAGCCATGCTGCAGAGTGCCATATTGCTTAATAGAGCAGCGAGAATGGCACTTTGGAGGGCAGTCCAGTGGTCTGCAATCAAGTTGGCCAACCTAGTGGCCATTTTGGAGCCACACCATGGGCCACTGTTTGGGGAGGTGCCCCTGGACAAGGCCAGGACCCAGGTGTGCCAGGAGGAGGCCCCTGTACTTGAGGAGGCCACAGGACCAGGGAGAAGTGCTGAGCAGTGCCGCCACAGATACGGGGACCTGCGGCGGAGGGAGCCGGAGCTACCAGCATGCCTGTGGGCACATGCCAGGAGGGGCACGGTGCCACGGCCAGGTAGGGGTTACGTCAACACACTTTTATCTTCCATATGGATAACAGTGTTGTATGTGTCCAGCACATGTGGGAGGGACCATCCGGGGTTGTCTGTGGTGGTGTTATCAGGGTGTAGGTTGGGTGGGTCTGGCTGGGTGGTAGGGCACACACCTGGGGGCAGAGGGACTTTGCTATGGGATTGTACTGATGTTCCTGTCTCCATGTTTGCCCCACAGGCCCGGAGGAATGCCATCGTGCCTGTGAAGAGTGGCAGCAGGAAGAACAGGGTTCAGCAAGGCGGGGCTAGGGCCGTCACCGCCCACTGGACCAGCCCGATGAAGGTGAGTGCCATACATCCATGATTATTATTGCATGCTGTGTGACAGGGTGGGCAGGGAGGCATGGCTACCATCCATCGACACCACTACCATACACTCGATGTGTTACAGTCAACACTGTCCAGTGGCAATGCATGTCTGGGAGTGCGTCAATGGTGGTCCATGCATGCACCAGGTACATGGTAGTGCCACTGCCTTTGCACCACAAAGCCATGTCATTAAACGGCCACGTTGGTGCTGTGCATGACTTGGCAGGTGGGTGTGTGCAGTGTTCTGCATGGCTGTATGTGTCTGGGTGGGCAGGTCATGTGGACATGATCACTGCAGGTGGTCACACACCATCACAGAGGTATGTCCCACGGCCCTATGCCATGCACAGTGGGCGGGCTGTATGGGGTTGTGCTTTCACACCTATTGACTGTGCTCCCTTGTCCAAGGAAGCCACCATCTATGGGAAATCAGGGAGGTGCTGCGGGAGATATTACTGGTGGTGAGGGTGTCGCTGGACATCCTCAGATGAATAGATGACACTGGGGTCCTGAAGGAGGCTCAGAACCCAGAGGAGTCAGAGCGGGGAGAGACGCTCCCGCTAAGGATCAATCAGTGTCAGTATTCCCCTACCCCCTTGACCCACCCTCACACCCCTCCTTTCCAGTCCCATTTGTCCACCCCTGCCCTCTACCCACCCCTCACCTTGTTTGTGGCCCCCCCAACCTTGTATATAGTTTAACTAATATTGTATATAGTTGAATTTTATATATTTGTTCAATAAATTTAATTCTGATATGAACACTGTGGTGGTCTCTGATTTGCAGCGGGCTATAGGTGCTCAGCTGCAGTGGTGTGCATGGCGTCAGGAGTGGTGCGGTCATGGGTATGTGTGTGTGTCTGTGTGGAGGTGACTATGGTGTGGGGGTAGCTATCAGTCAGTGTCTGTGGTGTGTGTTTTGTGCCCTGTGCACTGGATGACTGCGTGCATGGTCCATGGTGCGTGCTCTGTATCCATGGCACACACATCGGCCAGTCCATGGCCTGTGCAGCTGACACACATGCATGTCTGTGACCTGCACAGTCCGCTGGCATGTCAGTGGTGGCAGTCCCTGCAGGGCAGCCACTGTACCCATCACACTTCTGGGTTGCCTCCTGTCACTGGTGTGGTGCATGTCTGCCTCGGGGTGGCACTGTGGGCACCACAGTTGTTGTCCCACCTCCATGCTGTGCCTTATGTGTGTTGCAGGGGATGTGCCCCACTGTCTGTGACTTGTGCTCCGGGTGAATGATGGTGGTGTACGGGTCCACAGTGCCTGCACAGAGTGGCTGGAACTCCAGTGCCATGGAGGACTGCAGATTGTGTGTAAACAGTTTACATGGGCCCACACTGGGGGCTTGGTTGCCCCACCACTGCGTCCCTGTGTTGTTGTGCCCTTGGGTATGGGTTGGTGTCTGTCCATACACTGTGTGGCATCTGGTGTGGTGCATGATTCCACACACCACTGTGGGTGTCTGTGCTGGCTGTTGTGGCCAGTGGTGGATTGGGGTGTGTCGTTGGAAAACTGTACAGGGTGCTGTACCACTGGTGGTGATGTCCGGGGCATGACCTGTCTTTTGTGGGGTACCTCATATGACAATGCATGGTTGGTCTCTCAGCAGTACCTCAGGGGGACTGTGCATAGTGGCACTGTGTCTGCCATTGTTGCATTGCTGTGTGCTGCCACCCACTGATGGGTGCTTGTGATGGGGCTGGCTTGCATGGTTCTGTGGTGCACAGGGTTGCAGTGTTACAGTGGGGGTGGGGGCATGCATGGGGTTTCCTGCATTGGTGGTCACTGCTCATGGGGGGTGTCTGGGGATCACAGTGCAGGGTGTGCTCTGCATTGGGGGGATGGTGTGGCATGGAGTGGTCAGCCCTCCTTGTGTGCCAGTCACAGCTTGCCGGTAGGTGTGATGGGGCACCATGGCCCTGCTGTGGGTAGTTTGCTTGTCTCCATGGGCCAGTGGTTATTCCAGCCCTCCCCCAGTTGTGCAGTGCATGGGGTGTGGGGGGACGATGTCTGTTCTGCTGTGTGTGCCTGTGCCCATCTGTGGCATGGGTGGTGGGCCCCTACCTCGCTGGTTGTGCAGTTGCATTGTTCTGCTGCTGGGGGGCATCCCTGGTTGCACTATGGCGCCTCTGGACTGCTCAGCTGAACATCCCTTGTTGTGCTATGGCACATCAGATGTGCTCAGCTTCCTCTCCCTAGTTGCGCTATGGTGCAGGTGGTGCAATATTCAGTCATCGGCTGTAGGCGCAGTTTGGCCTGCTCCATTTTTGAATATCGTGTCTCTTGTGCATGGGCACAATAGACTTGAGCTTGCTCCTGCTATTGAGCACTTTTTGGGTGCAGTTTGAATATCTGGGCCATGGTGTACAAAAAAATAGAAATTTCAGAAACAAAGGTTTTGTGAAACTGATTGGGGAGGCCATCCAAGCCTGGAGATGTATTAGCTTTAAAAGCTTTAATAGCTCTTATAATTTCCTCTACAGTGATGTCTTCCAGCAATAACAAAGCATGTGCAGGGAAGGCCAGAACCTGTACACCCTTCAGATAATCCTGGACATCATGTTCAGAAGGGGCTTCTAATGGACATAAGGATTGGTAATGTGACTTCATGATATGCTCTATATCATCAATTCCCTCCACTTTATTTCCGTCAATATCTTGTAAATAGTCTATTTTCATATCCTCATGAATTATTTTACATGCGTCATAAGGGTCTCCTATTGGTGATTTCTGTGTTCCATTATTTAACATAGCCTGTATTGTTTTAGCCCTATCATACTGATAGGTAAGCATATCGTGCTTAAATGTTCTGATTTGCTGTGAATAGTTGTAATTGGTAAGATAAGAGATAGAATACAAATGTTGCAGTTGGCTTTGAAGGGATAGATACTTTAGGAATCTATTGTTTTCAACCTGTTAACAATGTTTATAAAACCAGGATTTTAGATCTTTTTTTTTTTGTGTCAATCCAACATTCACCAATATCAGTATGCAAACATAAGACTAATAATCTAGCTGCAAGCAGACATGTAACTCCCTTTTTAACTTCTGGGACGGTGAGCAAGGAAGTATTCAACTTCCATCTATTTTTAATTTTATAGTTATTAGAAAGAGCCAGTATGTAAAATTTCAACAACAGGTGATCCAAAAATTCACTAGGTAAAATCTGAAAACTACCTTTAAGTAAATGTTTAGAAATAAACAAATGATCAATGGTGGTCTGTAATGTACTCCAAGAGTACATAAACCTAGGCCCTTTGTTATAAATACTATAGTCCACCAAGCTTGAGATGTTAATGACTGTATTCAACATATTGGAATCCATATTATTTTTTTTTCTTTTTCCACCACTCAGTTGTGCTCTAGGAACATCACAGTTAAAATCTCCTCCAAAAAAAAAAACGCATAAGATGAAACAAGATATGGTTGAACACTTCTAAAAAGGGCAACCCTATCTGCTTTTTGTTGGGGGCAATATACAGTTATAAAACAGCAAGCCATTGATTTCCATTTCCCATCTATTATTAATAATCTACCTGGGATCAGATCTACTACTTGTGTTAGAGAAAAATTATAAGACCCCATCAGAATACCCACTCTATCTGCGCAATCTGGGCCAAAGGACCATTAGGAGAGTCCCCATATCCATTACCTTTTGACAAGCATTACTTGTTCACTGGAAAACATCCAGGTTTCTTGGAGTAAGAAAATATTAAATTTAGATTCATGGATAAATGAGAATATAGCTTGCTGTTTAAGAGTATTAAGCAAACTATGAACATTTAGGGATCCTAAGGAAAAGGAAGCCATGTGTCAAAGTAGAATGGACATTTAAATCGTTTTTTTTTCTTCTTTTTCCCTGTATAATCATTGTGCTCAGTCCCTGTAGAAGGCAAAGTTCCCCCTACTATTTACATAGATACATAGATACATAGACAGTGTTGGCAGATAAGGGCCTATGGCCCACCCAGTCTGCCCATTTGAGCTTGTAAGTTCAGTTTGTTTTCCTAGAAGTCTGTTGCACCTTACCCCTGACCTCCAGAATTCCTTTATGTCTATCCATGCATTCTTAAATCCCGTGATTGTTTCAGCCCCACCACTTCCTCTGGCAGGGTGTTCCACTTGTCCACCACCCGTTCTGTGAAGAAATTCTTTCTCATGTTTTCCTCTCGATCGTCCTCCTCCAACTTCATCCCATGCCCTCTAGTCCTGGAACATCTTTTCGCTTAAAAATAGTGTTTTCCTGCACCCTGTTCCTCCCTGTAAGATACTTGTATGTCTCTATCATATCCCCTCTCTCCTCTCTCTCCAGGGAGTACATGTTCAGTTCCTTCAACCTGTCTTCATAGGACTTGTGATGCAATCCATGCACCATCTTTGTTGCCTCCTCTGAACCTTCTGTACCCAGTCTATGTCCTTACGTAGGTATGGTCTCCAAGAACTGTACACTGTACTCAGGTGGGCGCCTCACTAGTGTCTTGTATAGCGGAATTATGACCTCCTTTTCCTGCTGGTAATGCCCACCTATGCCATCCCAGCATCCTATTTGCTTTACCTGCTGCCTTGTCACACTGTTTCCCTACCTTGAGGTCATCAGAGATGATAACCCCAAGATCCCTTTCCTGCTTGGTGCATGCTATATCCTCACCCCCAACTGATATATTGTGCCAGGGTTTTTGTCCCCATATGCATTATCTTGCACTTCTTTGCATTGAATTTCAACTGCCAAACCCTGACCATTCTTCAAGTTTCTGCAAGTCGCTTCTCATTCTGTCTACACCTCTGGTGTGTCTACTCTCATTACAGAGCTTTGTGTCATCAGCGAACAGTGAAATTCTGCCTTCTAGGTCCTGCGCCATGTCACTGATGAAGATGTTGAATAGGACTGGTCCCAGCACTGATCCCTGTGGTACCCACTGGTCACTCTTCCCTCTGTGGGTGACAGCCATTTACCACCACCCTCTGTGTCCTGCCACCCAGCCAGTTACCTACCCACCACACTACTGTCCTGCCCACACCCATATTCCCCAGTTTGTGTAATAGTCTTCTATGTGGCACAGTGTCAAAGGCCTTGCTGAAGTCCAGATAGGCCATGTCCACTGCCCTCCCTGATCCACCTCCTAGTCACCCAGTCAAAAATTAAATGAGGTTGGTCTGACACGGCCTCCCCTGGTGAAACCATGCTGCCTTAGGTCCTGTAGTCCATTGACAACCAGATGTTCCACCAATCTCTCCTTCAGTAGTGCTTCCATGATCTTCCCCACTACCGAGGTGAGGCTGACTGGTCTGTAGTTCCCTGCTTCCTCTTTGTTCCCACTTTTGTATAAGGGACTACATCTGCTGTCCTCAGTCTTTGGGTACCTCCCCTGTTTCCAGTGATCGGCTAAACAGGATAGCCAGAGGTTCAGCCACCACCTCTCTTAGTTCTTTAAGGACCCTGGGGTGCACTCCATCTGACCCCATTGCTTTATCAACTCTTATTACTTCCAGTTCCTTCAGGACCCTTTCTCGTGTAAAGGGACTTGTGTCCATTTCTGCACCATTCTCACCCCTTGTACTCCCTTCAGACCCATTACCCTCCTCTTCCTCAGTAAAGACTGAGCAGAAATACCTGTTCAATATGTCAGCTTTACTGTTGTCATCCTCCATGCAGCCCCCATCCTCCTCCTTCAGTCTCACTATCCCTCCCTTTGTCTTTCTTTTTTCACTTATGTACCTGTAAAGGTTTTGTCCCCTCTACCCACTGATTTTGCAATGTGTTCTTCTGTCTGAGCTTTGGCTTCCCTTACTGACCTCCCTGCCTCCCTTTGCTTCTCCTGGTACTTCTCCCTATCCCCTTCTGCCTGTGTCTTTTTGTATTGCCTGAATGCAATCTTTTTGGCTTTCACTTTCTGTGCTACCTCTTTGGAAAACCATAATGGTCTCCTCTTCCTTTTCCTCTTGCTAACCTGTTTAATACATAATTCTGTTATTCTTGTAATCCCCATTTTAAATACTGCCCACTGTTCCTCAACCCCTGATTCCTGTCCCATTCCTTAATGCCTCTTTCAAGTATCTCCCATTTTCCCAAAGTCTGCCCCTAAAATCCAGGATCGTGTTTTGTGTGGTTTGGTTCTGCTCTTTCTGTGATTTCAAACCACAATGACTGGTGGTCACTGTTTCCAGGTGCTCCCCATGTTGCCCCCATCACATGTCGCTGTTTGTGAGCAAAGGTCCAGTATTGCCTTCTGCCGAGTTGGTTCCATGACCAGTTGCTTGAGGAAGGCACCCTGAAAGAGTCAGGATAAATCTGCTCTAGTTGATGCTGCTGCTGGGATGCTGCAGTCCACGTCTGAATATTGAAGTCTACAACCAGTACTACCTAACCCTTGTCTGCCATCCTTTGGATGGCTAGCATCAACTCCCTATCTGTTTCTTCATCCTGGGCTGGTGGTCTATAGACCACACCTGTGCGGATGGCTGTCCCCATTTTCCTTTCCAGCTTAACCCACAGTATCTCTCCCCCATTTTGTTCCTCCTGGATCTCTGTGGCCCTTATGTCATTTTTCACATACAGTGCCACTCCTCCTCCCTTCCTTCCTGCTCTGTCTCTTCTGAATATGTTATAGCCAGGTATGGCCATCTCCCAGTCGTGGTTATCATTACACCAGGTTTCAGTGATGGCCAGAATGTCCAGGTCTGACTGCACCATGACAGCCTCCAGATCTTCCATCTTGTTGCTAAGGCTCCTGGCATTTGCACACATGGCTTTCCATGATTTGACCTCCTAAGACGGTCTCACTATTCTCTCCAGCCCCTTCCTTGGTTGTCATTTATCCCTGGTTCTCCTTGTCTGCCAGTCTGCTGAATTTTGCCCTTTTCTGCTTATCCACCTCTTGGGCACTAATCTCCATCTTTTGCACCTGCTTTGAGATAGCCTCCTCTGGTTCACTGGTTCCACTGCTAGCTGTGGGGGTGAGCAAGTAGGTACCCTCCTTGCTGGCCTGCCACCCCTTTGCTAGTTTAAATGCTTATCAATGTAGCATTTAAACTTATCATTGAGTGCTTGATTCCCCTCAGGATGGATGCAGGCCGTCAGGCTTGAACAAACCTCCATCCACTCAGGTGGGTCCCCAGTCACCAATGAATCAAACCCTTCCTCACAGCACCAGTTCCTCAACCATTAGTTAAAGTTCCTGGTGCATGCCTCCTATGTTCTCCTTGCCTCTCGCAGGTAGTACTTGAGAAAGTGACAGAAGTAGCTACTGCTTGAGACCCTCCCAGTTTCCCAAACTCTTCCTGAACTTCCTTTGGCTCCCATTTGCCAGGTCATTAGTACCTAGGTGGATAATGACATCCAGCTCACCCTCCGTCTTGCCTTCCCAGTGATCCCCATGATCTTCCTTCCATCCCTCCATGCCTGTGGCACCTGGTAGGCACCTCACCTCCCTGTCCTCCCCCTCCTGTGTTCCTAGCTGGATCCCTCTTATGATGGAGTCCCCCACCAGGATTCACTTCCTCCTCCTCTGGGGTCCACTGCTTTCCCCGCTGAGGTCACCTCCTTGGCTAACCTCCACATCCTTTCCTTCCACTTCTCTGGGTACCTGTATTTGGTTGTCCTTGTTTGCCAGTGTGGCATATGCGTTCTTGAGTGGAATAGGATCTGGGATGTGCCTCTGCCTGACTGCTCTAACCCTCCCTGAGCCCACTGTCATCCAAGTGCTCCTCGTTCTCAGCATCCTTTGAGGCAGTTGCATTGGACTGGGTGGACCCTGGATAGGGGTGATGGTACTCCTGACCCAGTTTGCTTCCACTCTGAGTCTGGCTACCTCATCCCGCAGTCCAGATAAATGCATGCAGATAGGGCAGCACCTCAGTGTCCAGAAGGTCCGCCTGAATATGGCTGCCCCACAGCCACTGCATTGCACCACTCCCCACATTATACTGCAGTTCCACTACTTGTCTGCTACTGAAGCTCTCCTAGTTAACTTTTTATTAATTTACTTTCCTAAAAATCCTGCCACTGTTCCTCTATAATATTTGAAAATACATACACTTCTATCTAAGCTCTTTATCCTTACAATCAAAAGGTAACTACAATCACAATAATCTACCTTCTACTAATACAGATTCTATCACAGAATCAGAGCACAATGCAAAAACATCTGCTACTTAGCAACAACAAACAGGTGACAACAAAGCAAGTTAATGTAGCTTTCTTTAAAATAGAAAGGAAAAACGTAATTGTTTAAACCAATAGAAATCAGCAGTTCCAAAAGCACCTTGAACTACAAGAAAGAACACAGTACCACACCTCTGCCACAATAACTAAACAGTTCTAAAACATTGGAGAAAGAAGAGAAAAATTAGAGACTGAGCAAAAAGATACAATGTACTATAAAGTATTAGGCAATAGGTATACTCAGTTGTTTAACAGAGAAAACAAAGTACCTACCAAAACAGACAGGATACCCACAAATGACACTTAGGTTCTCAATATCTGACACCACCAAAGGCACACACGGAAAGGGTTTAAACTATAGTATTAAAATAGTATTAAAATTAACCACATCAGAGTAGAAAGATCACACTAAATAAATGTGTTGATCCTTCTGACTTCCAACGAATATCTACCGCACAAATTTTATATCTTCCTGGAGCCTACAGGGTTGTCTTTCACAATCACCTAAATTTACATAAAACAAAACAATTTTTAAACTGGAAATTATATCAAAAAGCACTTAGCTTTGGGAGCTCTTCTCAAACACAGCCACTCAGCTCAGAGTTCTAGAATCAGAATTTGTAAACCTAATTCACCTTGCTTCATCTCAGAATCATCATCAGGCAAAAATAAAGCTGCATAGGTGTTTTCAGATTCAAATGTGGGAGGATCAAGGGAAGAAGGTGGAGGCTTTAATTTAAGATTCCTTGAAGAACATCTTCTTGACAGTGGCTGCATCATACTGGGTCTAGAAGGGCCCTTGTCAGAAGAGCCCTGCTCCACATAAAACACGATAGCTAACAGTGGATCGCATGGCAAAACTTTGCCACTTGGAGTTTCTTGGCAGGGTATCACAGATGGGGGAGTGGTCAAGAGCCACTATAGTGTCAGGCTCTCCTCCCTTACCAGAGCAAGGAGAGGAGGGGTTTCAAATATAGTAGCAGTAGATGGGGGCGGGGGATCGGGGGGGTCATATCAGTCTCTGTAGGAACAGAGGCGGAGTCCTATGCTTGCTGTATTAAAAGCTCAGGAGTAGAAACACAGAAACATAGAATTTGACAGCAGATAAGGACCATTTGGCCCACTTAATCTGCCCATTTCCCTACCTAATGGATAAGCTGCAGATCCTAGTTAACCAACAGCCTACTTCCTCCTACCCCACTAGAATTGCCTTATGTCTGTCCCATGCATTCTTGAATTCTCCCACTGTTTTTGACCCCACGTCCTTCTCAGGAAGGCCATTCCATGCATTCACCACCCTCTCTTTGAAAAACTTCTTCCTCACATTACCTCTGAACTGTCCCCCCTCTATCTTCAAATTGTGCCCCCTTGTTTTTGCACATCTCTTTTTCTGAAAGAAGTTACCCTCTTGGACTTTGTTGATTCCCTTGAGGTATTTTAAAGTTTCTATCATGTCCCCGCTCTCCCTCCTTTCCTCGAGGCTATACATCTTTAGTTCCTTTAATCTTTCTTCATATGTCTTCTGATGCAGACCCTGCACCATTTTGGTTGCCTTCCCCTGGACAGCCTCTGCCCTGTCTATGTCTTTGCAGAGATGGGGTCTCCAGAACTGTACACACTACTCCAGATGTGGTCTTACCAACTGTCCTTACGGAGGGCCAACAACTTCCTGTTTTCTACCAGTGATCCCTCTCTCTATGCATCCCAGTATCCCCCCAGCCCTCCTTACTGCCTTCTCACATTGCTGGCCCACCTTTAGGTCATCTGATATGACTACCCCCCAGGTCCCTTTCCATTTTTGTTGTTGTCAGTATCTCACCCCCCATTGTGTACTCCTCCCCTGGGTTTTTGTTTCCCAGGTACATTACTTTGCACTTCTTTGCATTGAATCTAAGCTGCCATACATTTGACCATTCCTCCAACCTTGCAAAGTTCCTTTTCATCTTTTCCACCCCACCTTGTGTATCAACCCAGTTGCAGATCTTTGTGTCATCTGGAAAGAGACATACTTTCCCTTCCAGTCCCTCTGCAATGTCACTTATAAAGACATTAAAAAGGACCATCCCCAGTACTGAACCCTGCGGTACCCCACTGGTAACCCTCCTTTCTTCACTGTGTACTCCATTTACTATTACCACTGTGTCCTATTGTCTAACCAGAACCAGGCAGGCTAAATTGTTTATTAATCTTTTGTGCAGGACTGTGTCAAATGCCTTGCTAAAGTGTAGGTAGTCCATGTCCACAGCCCCTCCCTGGTCTACTGCTTTGGTCATCCAGTCAAAGAAATCAATTAGATTTGTCTGACATGACCTTCCCGCTGTGAATCCATGCTGCCTTGGGTCCTGTGCCCCTCTGGCCTCTAGGTACTCAACAGTTTTTTCCTTCAGAAGTGATTCCAACATTTTCCCTACCACTGAGGTCAAACTGACAGGTCTGTAGTTTCCTGTCTCTGTCTTGCTCCCACTTTGTGAAGGGGAATCACATCCACCCTCCCCAGTCCTCAGGTACCACCCCATCCTCCCATGATTTGTTAAAAGGGTAGTCAGTGGTGTTACTAGTTCTTCCCTTAGTTCTTTTAAAATTCTGGGATGAATCCCATCAGGCCCCATTGCTTTATCCACCTTCAGTTTTAAGAGTTCTTTCAGAACCCTTTCTTCTGTGAAAGGACTAATATCAACCCCCCTATCCAGAGTGCTTCTATTGACCGGATTAGGTGTTTCCCCCTGCTTTTCCATTGTGAATACTGAGCAGAAGTACTCATTCAGTATTCCTGCTCTTTCACTGTCGCTCTCTGCCCAACCACCTTCCTCTTTGTTCAGCCTCAGTATCCCTGCCTTAGTCCTTCTTTGCTCCCTAATGTACCTATAAAAGGTTTTATTCCCCTTCTTAACTGAGTTGGCTACCTTTTCCTCAGTTTGGGCCTTTGCTATTTTGACTGTCTTACCTGCTTCCTTCTGCTTTAACTGGTACAGTTCTCTGTCCTGCTCCTTCTGTGTTTCCTTATACCTCCTAAATGCTATCTTTTTTTCTCTTACCTTCCCTGCCACTTCTTTTGAGAACCATATTTTTTTTTTCTTTCATTTTGATTTGTTTATTTGCTTCACACAAAGATTTGTTGCCTCTGTGATGGCGGTTTTGATGTTTCCATATTGTTGCTTCACCCCACCTTCTTGCCTGTTTGTTAGTGCTTTTCTAATGCACTCTCCCATTTTGACAAAATCAACCCTCCTGAAGTCCAGTACCTTCACTTTTGTGTGGCTTGACTCTACAGCTAAGTTTATTGTGAACCACACTGTTTGGTGGTCGCTTGTTCCCTGATGGCTACCCACTTTAAGATCAGAGATCCTCTCTCCATCCCCATTTGAGAGTACCAGGTCTAAGTTTGCTCTCTCCTGAGTGGGTTCCAAAACTAGCTGTCTGAGGCATGCCCCCTGTAGGGCATCGAGAATGGCCCTGCTCTTGGATGTGGCTGCAGCAAAGGTGCTTCAGTCAACATCTGACATATTCAGGTCCTCCATCAGCAATATCTCCTCTTTATCTGCCATCCCAAGGGTGCCTTCTATCATTTTTTTGTCGATTTCTTCCCCCTGAGATGGGGGTCTGTATACAACCCTTGTGTGGATTGTGGAGCCATTTCCAGTCTCCAGGGTGACCCACAGTACCTCCTCACCTCCCTGTTTACCCTTTAGTTCTGTTGCTTTTATCCCTTCCCTTACATAGACAGCTACTCCTCCTCCTTTTCTTCCGTTCCTGTCCCTCCTCTAGTTTGTGTACCCTGGTATGTTGACATACCAGTCATGGTTCTCTGTGTACCATGTTTCTGTTACTACCACAATATCCAGGCATCCCTCTTCCATCAAGGCCACCATTTCAGGGAGCTTTTTACCTAGACTACGGGCATTGGTACTCATTCCCTTCCATTTTTTTATTGCTTTATTTATTTTTGCCCCATCCCTGTCCCTACTGCCTTTGTCATTTTCTCCATTTATCCCTGCCCTTCTTCCTATCGACTGCTCTATTTTGGTGTTTACCTCACTATTAACCCTGATTTTTGGGGGGGCTAGGATTTCCCTTCTCCTCTTCAGTGCTTGCCCCCTTGGCTAGTTTAAATACTTGCCACTGAAGCATTTAAACCTATCACCTAGGATCCTGGTTTCCCTCCAGGATAGATGCAGACCATCATGCATGTGTAGGCCTGCATCCCTCCAGGTGGAGCCCCAGTCCCCAATGAATCCAAATCCCTGAGCTCTGCACCAGCTTTTCAACCAGTCATTGAATCCCATGGTGTGGAGTGCCCTAGCCTCATCCATGCCATAGACTGGTAGCACTTCAGAGAAAGTTACCGTGTGTGCTACTTTTCTAAGACCCCTCCCCAACTCCACAAACTCCTGTTGCACTGCTCTGATCCCATTCTCAGCCAGGTCATTCATCCATAGGTGGATAATGACATCCAGCTCCCTCCCCCTTGCCGCTGCTTCCACGATCCTGAGGATACATTTCCTGTCCCTCCAAGCCTTGGTGCTGGGCAGGCACCTTACCTCCCTTTCCCTTTCCTCCCCCAGTTCTACCCCTTAACAATTGAGTCCCCACCAGGAGTAGTTTCTTCCCCTGTGGGGTCCTGGACCACCCTCCTGTGGGTCTCCATTGTGGAGGTTCCAAGCATCCAATTTGGTCTCCACAGCAGGTGCCTCCATAGAGGAACCATGCTTGGCCAGAGTGGCGAATGAACTGTGGAGAGGCACAACTGGAGGGATGTGCCTCTGTTCCACCACCCTCTCCCTCCCTGAGCCCACCATGAACTAACCACTCCTCTTTCTTGGCAACCTCTGAGGTAGTGCTGGTGGCTTGGGTGGTCCCTGGGTTGGGGAGCAGGTTTCCCAAATCCTTGCCAGGTCAGCATGGAGATGAACAACCTCCTCTCTCAGACCAGAGAGGTGCCTGCAAATAGGGCAGCAATACAGTTTCCAGAATATCTCCCAGAAGACTGCTGCTCCACAGCCAGTGCATTGCACCACTCCCCACATGTCTGTGTCTCTTCCAGTTACAGATGCTTTTTCATTTTTTGTTCTTGTTTTAGTGTGTGCAAGCTTGTGAGTGTCTCTACCCCCTATTCAGTGTGCTGTGCCTTTAAGGATATGAACAGGTGTATGTTGTTAGCAGTTTTGAGGAAGTGATGACAGATCTCCTGCTATAAAGGAAGTTATGAACTTGGGGCAGGTGGGGTGAGGGGAAGGGTGGATGGGAGTAAACCTATGCTGTCCAGAAACGATCACCTATAACTCTTACCCTCCACCCCAGGGAGTTCCTTCCTTCCTTTCAGACGCCTATTTCACAAAGGCTAAGTAACAGGTTTACTCACAATTGACTGCAACTATCTCCCAGCTACAGTTCCTCCCTGGCAAATTAAATTTAAAACTAAAAAGTCCACCCCAAAACCAGAATCAATACCAATTACTTCCACATGTCCAAAAAGTAATAATTCAGTTCAGTGTAGTCTAGAAAGTAACCTCCTTGATTCAAGGAAGCTGTGGCTGCTTTCTCACTCATCCTGTCTTCATTGTGAAAAGGAAACAATCACTTACAACTCTTACCCTTCACCCCGGGGAGGGTAAGACTAGCACAGGAAACTTTATTCTTGGCAGCCCAAGGACATTCACCAAAAATGTGGCCATACTCTTCACAAAGATCACATCTGGTATGATTGGCTCACTTCATGGCTATGTGTCTCAATTCCCCACAATTATCACAATGGGTCTGGTCACAAGTGCTTGATTGGTGTGTCCTAGAACCACACTTATAACATGCCCTAGGCTGGCCTGTGTAAAAACACACACCTCTATCCCTACGTAACATAAAGGAATTTGATATGTGCTCCATTCCAGTATCAGAAAGCCTCAGTTTAACTTTTTACTTCCACCCCTGTCCAAAAACTTTTTGAATCTAAAATTGCTTCGGGGTCACTCAAGATTTCACATTTTTGGAAGAGCCAATATGTGATATCACCTACATGTACCCCCTCATTATGAAACATTATCATGACATATTTAACAAGGTGTTTAGTCAAGAAAATTACCAGAAAGGGGGCCCATAGGGGAGAAAATAATCTGTGAGTAGCGTTCCCAAAACAATTCAAGTGCATATGCAGTCCAAAAACTTATGTCATAATTATCTTCCCCTGAGATATTAATAAAAGCATATACTTCTCTGGGGAGAAAAATGCAAAGAGTCCTTTAAAAGTTTCCATCCCACAAAGAACCTATCTGGTCTTTCTTCTAAACCACCCTTATAGTGTATGCGGACAGCATTTTGCCGAGGAGCAGCTTCCTGTTTAATTTTAAACATTTCTGACAAGAGGTTTTTGAACTGATGAAACATCTGTTGCTTCAGTTTCCTTTATAGGGACATCAAGAGCTGTGACCAGGTTGGGTGGTGTCATTATATTATGTCCTTTTGATGTGTTCAGATTTGCCAGCCCTAGTGATTGATTGGGGAGGTCAGTTTTAGTTAAATCCAAACATTGTGAGGTTTCTATAGGCTGAATTCCTACACACTCTGGCTGTACCAGTGTATTAGTGTGTGGTTTCCACTCAGGAGATGACTGGAAGAAATTTAGAGTAGGGTCCCAGGCAAGATCTGGAAGCCAATTCCCCTTCTGGGTTTGTAGCCATCCTGCATTTTTCAAGACCATCTGTGGGGACCAAGTATTATCAGAGGCAATTAGTGAAGGAAAGTTAACTCCAGTCATAACCAGGGCCAGTGGAAAATTGCATCCACTATTTTTTTGCGGAATCCGCAATTTTCACCATTCTCGGCAAAAACTGACATGTTCCACAATATTTTTGTAATTTTTTAGTTTTTATATTGAACTGTGTAAAAAGTATTAACATTTTTAATAAAATACACTCAAATATATTGACAATTTTGCATGCAGATTTGGATTTGGCTGAAATAATGCAGTGCAAGGTTGGGCAAGGGTTTTATGTGAGACTGATTTCTTTTGAATCCTTGTCTTATTTGGTTTTAAGATCCACTGGCCAAGCATAAGTACACTTTAACACTTAACATTTTTTTTGTGTTGAAGCAGTCTATCAGAAAACTTTTTGTTACCACACAGACTGAAACAAAAGATGGGAGAAAAGGTGCAAATTATCCCAACAGAACAAAAGGGTAAACAGGGAGGAGAAGAAGCACTGTGGGTCAATTTGGAGGCAGGCAATGGCACCACAATCCGCACAGGGGTTGTATAGAGACCCCCCTCTCAGGGGGAGGAAATGGACAAGGAAATGATAGAAAGTATACTTAGAATGGCAGATAAAGGGGAGATATTGCTGATGCGTGATCTGAATATGGCAGATGTTAACTGGAGTGCAGTTGCAGCAGCCACTTCTAAGAGTGGGGTTATTCTGGATGCTCTACAGGGGGCATGCCTTAGACAACTAGTATTGGAGCCCACTCGAGAGGGAGCAATCTTAGACATGGTTCTCTCAAATGGAGATGAAAAGAGGATCACAGATGTAGAAGTGGGTAGCCATCTGGGAACTAGTGATCATCGAACAGTATGGTTCACAATAAACACAGCAATAGAGTCAAGCCATACAAACACAAAGGTACTGGATTTTAGGAGGGCTGACTTTGCCAAAATGGGTGAGTGCCTAAGGAATGCACTAGCAAATGGGCAGGAAGGAGGGGTGGAAGAACAATGGGGAATAATAAAAACTGCCATCAAAGAGGTAACAAGCCTTTGTGTAAAGCAAATAAACAAATGAAATGAGGTAAGAAACCACTATGGTTCTCAAAGGAAGTGGCAGTGAAGGTTCAAGAGAAAAGAAAGCATTCAGGAAGTACAAGGAATCACAGAAGGAACAGGACAGAGAACTGTATCAGTTAAAGCAAAAGGAAGCTGGAAAGGCAGTCAGAACAGCAAAGGCCCAAACCGAGGAAAAGATAGCCAACCTAGTTAAGAAGGGGATAAAACCTTTTATAGGTACACCAGGGAGCAAAGAAAGACCAAGGGAGGGATAGTGAGGCTTAATAAAGGGGAGGGAGGGTGTGCAGAAGGTGACTGTGAAAAGGCAGAGATACTAAACAAATATTTTTGCTCAGTATTTACAAAGGAAGAGGGGGAGGTACCTAAAACAAACAGTAGAAACACTCTGGATACAGAAGTTGATACCAGCCCATTTACAGAAGAAAGAGTTCTGAAAGAGCCTTAAAACTGAAGGTGGACAAAGCAATTGGGCCTGATGGAATTCATCCCAGAATCCTAAAAGAACTAAGGATAGAACTAGTGACACCACTGACTACCGTCTTTAACAAATCATGGAGGATGGGGTACCTGAGGACTGGAGGAGGCAGATGATTCCCTTCACAAAAGTGGGAGCAAGGCAGAAGCAGGAAACTACAGACCTGTTAGTTTAACCTCAGCTGATAGGGAAAATGATGGAATCACTCTGAAGGAAAGAATTGTTGCATCTCAGAGGCCAGAGGGGCACAGGACCCAAGGCAGCATGGATTCACAGCGGAAGGCATGCCAGACAAATCTAATAGATTTCTTTGACTGGGTGACCAAAGTAGTAGATCAGGGAGGGGCTGTGGACATGGCCTACCTAGACTTTAGCAAGGAATTTGACACAGTCCCACACAAAAGATTAATATACAAGTTAGCCAGCCTGGGTAGGTCCCAAGATGACAGCCTGGGTAAAGAATTGGCTGGAGAATAGGACACAGAGAGTAATAGTAAATGGAGTCCACTCTGAAAAAAGGGGGGTTAGCAGTGGGGTACCACAGGGTTCAGTATTAGGACCGGTCCTTTTCAATGTCTTTATAAGCAACATTGCAGAGGGACTGGAAGGAAAAGTATGTCTCTTTGCAGATGACACAAAGATCTGCAACATAACTGATGCACAAGGTGAGGTGGAAAGGATGAGAAGGGACTTGGCAAGGTTAGAGGAATGGTCAAATGTATGGCAGCTTAGATTCAATGCTAAGAAGTGCAAGGTAATGCACCTGGGAAACAAAAACCCAGGGGAAGAGTACACAATGGGGAGTGAGATACTAACAACAACAAAAATGGAAAGGGACCTGGGGTAGTCATATCAGATGACCTAAAGGTGGGCAAGCAATGTGAGAGGGCAGCAAGGAGGGCTGGGGGGATACTGGGATGCATAGGGAGAGGCATCACCGGCAGAAAACAAGAAGTTATTATCCCTCTGTACAGACAGCTGGTGAGACCACATCTGGAGTACTGTGTGTAGTTCTGGAGACCCAATCTCCACAAAGACATAGACAGGATGGAAGCTGTCCAGAGGAGGGCAACTAAAATGGTGCAGGGTCTGCACCGGAAGACATATGAAGTGAGACTTAAGGAGCTTAATATGTATAGCCTCGAGGAAAGGAGGGAGAGGGGGGACATGATAGAAACTTTCAAGGACCTCAAGGGAATCAACAAAGTCCAAGAGGGTAGCATCTTTCAAAAAAAGAGGTGTGCAAGAACAAGGGGGCACAGTTTGAAGATAGAAGAGAGGTGGCTCAGAGGTTATTTATGGAAGTATTTTTTCACAGAGAGGGTTGTGGATGCATGGAACAGCCTTCCAGAGGAGGTTGTGGAGTCAAAAACAGTGGTGGAATTCAAGCATGCATGGGACAGTCATAAGGCAATTCTAGGGGGTGGGGGTAGGAAGAAGTAGGCTGCTGGTTAACTAGGATCTGCAGCTTATCCATCAGGTAGGGAAATGGGCAGACTGGGTGGGCCAAGCGGTCCTTATCTGCTGTCAAATTCTATGTTTCTAGGTTTCTATGTTTCATTTACCTAAATGGGGTGTTAACTATGAAGCCTTTGTGTAAGTGGCAGGGCAAGTTTTTCCTTGTGAGTATACATTCATTCAGACTAGTTTTGATTCAAATAGCTGAGGATTTCTGGATGACCCTACCAATTTTAAACTTGAATAAGCTAGTTGCTAACAGTGATCTCACTCTTAGCAACTACACCCTAGATGCTCACATGCAAAGACTACAATAAAAACTGATTAAAGTCTAAAAACAAGCTTATAAAAACACAAAATGTATCTGAGCATGTATCATTAACTAAACAAATCATTGCAGCTAGAGTAAAACAAAGATAAATTACAGGGTACCCTGACTACTGTATGATGCAGTAAAAATATATTGGTATTTTTTTTTTTTACATTTTTTGGTAACTACGTAAGGAGCACTAGGCACACGTGCCTGTTTTCAGGTACAACCCAGGAGCACTGAGGAGGTTAAGTGACTTGCTCATAATCACACTGTATGCAAGTGGAGGTTGTGGGAATCATACCCAGGTCTGCTAGATGTAGTCATCTCATTCACAGTTTGTTACTTTAAACTCTAGATTATACTGCCAGCCCCAATAGCCCCCAGATGTAATGTTTAAATATGTGATTTCAAAAATAGTGTACAGTATCTACAGTACAAATTATGACTATTAAACACTTTAACAACATTTTACTAAAACTCAATTATTCACCACTCTATCTGCTTATTTTTCTTGTACCAAAGGGGGTGAATAGCTGGCAGAGCACTGTAAACAGCAGTTGATTACGCTTCATTATTCCACAGCCAGAAACAACAAAATATATTTCTTCTGGCTTTATTTAATACTGATTTGGGGTGGCTCACTTTATAGAATCTATTTAGCACTGTATGAGGCAGGTGCTTTTAAATTTTGGAAGATAGGCAACGCTTACAGTAACTTATCAGTTTAGTATTCTTTTTAAGAAGATAAACATTTATGTTTTAAACATATTCCGGTGTCAGTGCATTCATTTAGCAATTTATACTGACTAATATATGCTGCAGAAAACAATAAAAGATTTATTGTAAAGCACTCAGGGTCTGTAGTAAAACCTCAGCAATTTCCCACAATTGTTGCCAAACGCTCTACGATTTTTGGTAACCTTTTCTGCAATTTTCCAGTGGCCCTGGTCATAACAGGTGAAGCCTTAGTAGCTGTAACTGAATTTCCACCTAATTCATGTTTCTTGCTTCCCTTGTCTTTAATTACAGAGACTTGTTCTTGTTGAAAAGGACCAGCTTTAAACTGAGGTTTAGTTGGAAAAGAAAAGGCTGTGACCCCAGCCTGTGAAGTAGGATCAGTCTGAAATATAACTCCTTTCTGATTTATAACAATGTTTTTAGCTGTAGGAAAGCAAACAGGTTGTTTAAAAACAAAACCCGATTCTTGTAACATGTGCATAGCCCCCGATGTGGAAAGAATATGTTGTGCCTTTCCTGCCACTTCCAGGTGATTGGTTGCTATCTCAGACCCATTCTCTCCACTCTTGGCTTCCAATTTAGGGGAAAGCAAGTACACAGCTATGGGCTTTTGGCACACACCTTCAGCGGTGCTTGAGCTGCCAGCCTGGGGATCCGGAAATACATCGGTCTTTACATTTACAGCGGCTGCTGTTAAAACCAGTAAAGACTGTCGGCATGCACTGTTAATAGTGCCTGAAGTGCCAGGCTGCAAGTTAGGACAAGCAACAAACCTAATTACAGCATTTTTAGTTTGTGACTCACCCAACACCGATGGGCCTTTCACCGTGACAGTGTCAGCTGAGGTGTTGACAAGTGTATTGCAAGCTTGCATTACCGGTTTTAAATGAACAACAGAATCTCTGTTTTCAGGTGATTTTGAGTCGTAAGATTTTGTTGATGACTATCTGTTGAGCACAGCACAGGGTCCGCTTGAGAAGAAAAATCAACAGACTTAGCTTCAATTCCCTTATCAATTCCAACGATCGATAAATCTTCTGTAGAGACAGAAAAATCACTAGTTTCTCCTTCTATTTCGGATACATCAACAATCACATTTTTAGCTTCTGGAAAGTCGAGGATAGGAGAGGAGGCCCGCTCTCCTACCTCCGCTGTGTCCATACCATCCAGAAGGTTCACTCCAAGTGGCCATCGCAATGGCCAAAGGTTTACATACAGGCAGAGTAGGGGAATTTCCCCAGTGTCCTGGCCAAATTTCCCTCATTCACTAAAATATCACCAACAGCTTAATCTGGTTCAAGCTCAGTTAGCATTCATCTGTATACCCCTCCCCTGGGTCGTGCCTGAAAATAGGCAGGATTTGTATAGTGAACTTATCCGGCCAACAAAAACTAAATAAATAAATAAAATTTATTATTATTATTATTTTCTAAATTCTGGAAACATTTCTTTGACAGGCTTAAAGGAATAGATTGAAATAGAAAAAGCAATTCAGGGAGAACATTCATTTTTAGTATACTTATGCTACCTATTAATACTAAAGGTAGAGATTGCCATTTTGTCAAATCTGATCTCATTTTATTTATAATTGAATCATAATTTATTTGAAGCATCCTATCTGTTTCCACTGCCAACACCACCCCCCAAATATTTTATTTTGTCTTTCTGTATGTCTTTCAACTTCTGACTTTCAATAACATCTATTGTACCCAGATAAAGCATTTCAGATTTCCCCAAATTCACTTTATAACCCGAAACATTTCCAAATTGTTCCAATATTTCACATACTTTTTGATATGTTATTTTCGGATTTTTTAAAGCTAAAAGTATATCATCCGAATAAAGCACTGTCACAATCGGACCAATAAAAGTCTGTAGTCCAAGTTCCTGAATATGCATTCTCAAATTAATAGCTAAAGGTTCTAAGAACAAAGCAAACAATGAGGGAGAGAAAGAGAGAAACCCTGCCTTATCCCTCTAGCCAACTGAAAATACGAAAACAGAGCATTGTTCACCCTCACTCTAGCCCTCGGTTGACTATAAATAATTTTGACACATATTTGAAAATTACATTTTATCCCATAGCCATTCAGTACTTCTATCAGGAAGGGACACTGCACCCTATCAAACACCTTTTTCAGCGTCTAATGAAAGGACTGCAGTGTCAATTCCCCTAAAAGCCTCAATAACATTAATTGCCTTCCTTGTATTGTGCTGAAGTCGTCTCCCCAAAACAAAACCAACCTGGTCCTGATGGATCAATTTTGGGACCACCTTAGGCAATCTTTCTGCCAAGGCTTTAGCAAATATATTGTAATCTTTATTCAATAGAGAGATAGGTCTATAAGATCCACATAGATTTTCTGTTTTATCTTTTTGTAATAGCAACACTATTTGTGTCTCATTGAAAGAATCTGGCAAGGCCTCTGTTGTTATAAAACTATTAAAGAACTTCACCAAATGTGGCACCCAAACTTCTGGCTGATTTTTATATATTTCAAACATTAAACCATCTGGGCCTGGGGTTTTGTTATTTGGAAGATTTCTTTTCACTTCTGTTAATTTCTCAATTGTGAATTCTTTATTTAAATTTTCTAGGTCTAATTCTGTAACCTTCTGAAGCTGCAAAGCCTACACATATTCTTAAATTCTACCCACTTCTTGTAGTACTTCTGGAGTATATAGTTTATCACAATACTCATAAAATACTTTTAGTATCTCTATTGTTTCTTTAGTAAGTGTCCCATCTTCCCTGGATATACTCTGAATTATATTTGTATTTTTATCAGCTTGAATTTGGTGAGCTAAAACCATACTTGGTCACTCCTCATAATAATAATATTTTGCTCTAACTTTATTCAGCTCTTTCTCCACTTTCTCCTGTAATTTTTGTTCTACTTTGTCTGTAATCAACCTATATTTAAGTTCCATTTGTTCTGTCTTTTGATGTAAATATTAATTTTCGGCTATTGCCAATTCTCTCTCTAATTCTACTATTTCTTTCTTCTGTATTTTTTCCCCATAATTGTCTGAGAGGTCAACCAACCTCTGAAATATGCCTTTTGTGCATCCCATAATACATTAATACTTATCCCTTGTCCAGAATTCTGTTTCCAATTTCATTGTATCTCATTTTGCAATTTTTCCCTAAAGCCTAGAAGTATCTAAACTAAGCTATCCATTCTCCAGGATTGGGTCCTATAAGACCAACTACCCTTATTTTCTTTTTCTATCTCCATTATTACTGAGGCATGGTCTGAGACCCTACTTGTCTCATAGACTACCTCTTTGATTTCCTTTTGTAACTCTATGCTAACAAAAAAGTAGTCTAGCCTTGAAAAAGACATATGTTTTTGAATAATATGAATATTTACTCAAACCTAGATACAGCTCCTTAAATGGATCCATCAAGGTTAGGTCCTTATGTGCTTGTTTTACTATTTCTAAAGCCTGTTTTTTTCCACTCCATAGCTGGATGGTTTCTATCCAATCCAGAAAAAGTGAAGTTGAAATCTCCTCCAATTATTCTAGGTGATACAAATTGGGACAATTCCAGATAAAAATCTGAAAAAAATCCCAGATCATCTTGATTTGGACTATAAATAGAAGCTATAGTCAACTTCCCATACCTCCCTTCCCCATCCACATGGGCAAGCAATGTGAGAGGGCAGCAAGGAGGGCTGGGGAGATACTGGGATGCATAGGGAGAGGCATCACAAGTAGAAAACAGGAAGTTATTATCCCTCTGTACAGACAGCTGGTGAGACCCCATCTGGAGTACTGTGTGCAGTTCTGGAGACCCAATCTCTGCAAAGACATAGACAGGATGGAAGCTGTCCAGAGGAGGGCAACTAAATGGTGCAGGGTCTGCACCAGAAGACATATGAAGAGAGACTTAAGGAGCTTAATATGTATAGCCTTGAGGAAAGGAGGGAGAGAAGGGACATGATAGAAATGTTCAAGTACCTCAAGTGAATCAACAAAGTCCAAGAGGGTAGCATCTTTCAAAAAAAGAGGTGTGCAAGAACAAGAGGGCACAATTTGAAGCTAGACGGGGGGCGGCTCAGAGGTAATTTAAGGAAGTATTTTTTCACAGAGAGGGTTGTGGATGCATGGAATGGCCTTCCGGTGGAGGTTGTGGAGTCAAAATCAGTGGTGGAATTCAAGCATGCATGGGATAGTCATAAGGCAATTCTGGGGGGTGGGGGTAGGAAGAAGTAGGCTGCTGGTTAACTAGGATCTGCAGCTTATCCAGTAGGTAGGGAAATGGGCAGACTGGGTGGGCCAAGCAGTCCTTATCTGCCATCAAATTCTATGTTTCTACACTATAATTGCCTACTGTATCTTCGAGATGACCCCTTAAAAAAATTGCTGTACCCCTAGCAGTGTCTGTAAAGTTGGACACAAATTATTTTGCCCCATCAAATTTCCAAAATACCTCACATCTTTTTAATTAAAATGTTTCTCTTGTAAAAGAAGGCAATCTATTGTTTTTCTTTTCACAATTTTTACTATGTTCTTAATTTCAATCTGTCCTTACACCCATTCAGATTCCAAGTCATAATCTCAACCTTTAAATAAATATAGATAAAAAACCCTTTTTATATGCTGCCAACAAATTCTGTCAACGCTACATATATCCCAGATGTTTCTATTAATAGAAACATAGAAACATAGAATTTGATGGCAGATAAGGACTGCTTGGCCCACCTAGTCTGCCCATTTTCCAACCTAACAGATAAGCTGCAGATCCTAGTTAACTAACAGCTTACTTCCTCCTACCCACCACTAGGACTGCCTTATACCTGTCCCATGCATTCTTGAAGTCCCCGACTGTTCTTGACTCCATGACCTCCTCAGGGAGGCTGTTCCATGCATCCACAACCCTCTCAGTGAAAAAATACTACCTCACATTACCTCTGAGCCATCCCTCTCTATCTTCAAATTGTGCCTCCTTGTTCTTGCACATCTCTTTTTCTGGAAGATGCTACCCTCTTGGACTTTATTAATTCCTTGAGGTACTTGAAAGTTTCTATCATGTCCCTCTCTCCTTTCTTTCCTCAAGGGTATACATATTAAGCTCCTTTAGTCTTTCTTCATATGTCTTCTGGTACAGACCCTGCACCATTTTGGTTGCCCTCCTCTGGACAGCCTCCACTCTGTCTAAGTCTTTGCAGAGATGGGGTCTCCAGAACTGCACACAGTACTCCAGATGGGGTCTCACCAACTGTCTGTACAGAGAGATAACAACTTCCTGTTTTCTACTACTGATGCTTCTTCCTATGCATCCCAGTATCCCAGCCCTCCTTACTGCCTTCTCACATTGCTTGCCCACTTTAGGTCATCTCTGATATAATTACCCCAGGTCCCTTTCTATTTTTACTGTTGTCAGTATCGCTCCCCCATTGTGTACGCTTCCCTGGGTTTTGTTTCCCAGGTGCATTACCTGCACTTCTTTGTATTGAATCTGAGCTGACATACATTTGACCATTCCTCCAGCCTTGCCAAGTCCCTTCTCATCCTTTCCACTCCATCTTGTGTATCAACTCTGTTGCAGATCTTTGTGTCATCTGCAAAGAGACATACTTTTCCTTCCAGTTCCTCTGCAATGTCACTTATAAAGACATTAAAAAGGGCCGGTCCCAGTATTGAACCCTGTGGTAACCCACTAGTAACCCTCCTTTCTTCACTGTGTACTCCATTTACTACTACCCTTTGCATCCTGTTGTCTAGCCAATTTTTTATCCAGGCTACCACCTTGGGACCCACTCCAAGGCTGGCTATCTTGTGTATTAATCTTTTGTGTGGGACTGTATCAAATGCCTTGCTAAAATCTAGGTAGGCCATGTCCACAGCCCCTCCCTGGTCTGCTACTTTGGTCACCCAGTCAAAGAAATCTATTAGATTTATCTAACAAGACCTTCCCATCATGAATCCATGCTTTCTTGGGTGCTGTACCCCACTGGCCTCTAGGTACTTAACAATTCTTTCCTTCAGAAGTGATTCCATCTTTTTCCCTACCACTGAGGTCAAACTAACTGGTCTGTAGTTTCCTACCTCTGTCCTGCTCCCACTTTTGTGAAGAGGAATCACATCTGCCCTCCTCCAGTCCTCGGATACCACCCCATCCTCCCATGATTTGTTAATGAAAGTAGTCAACGGTGTCACTAGTTCTACCCTTAGTTCTTTTAGAATATTTGGGTGAATCTCATCAGGCCCCATTGCTTTGTCCATCTTCAATTTTATTAGTTCTTTCAGAACCCTTTCTTCTGTAAATGGACTGGTATCGACCCCTGTCTTCAGAGTGTTTCTCTTGTTTGGTTTAGGTAACTCCCCCTCCTCTTCCTTTGTGAATACTGAGCAGAAATATTCATTCAGTATCTCTGCTTTTTCACTGTCACCCTCTTCCCACATTCCCTCCCCTTTATTAAGCTTCAGTATCCCTCCATTAGTCTTTCTTCACTCCCTAATGTATTCTCTTGGTTTTGCAACCCTGGCACCCATGCTTTTTTTGAGTGTTTTCTGCTTGTTGCTTTATCCATATTTTTTCTTTTTTTTTTTTTACTCTGCCTAAACACCTTTTTACCAAGCATCATGTTCGATCTAGGGTACTACCTCCCCCTCCCCACTTGGAGGTTGCTAACCTCTATCATGTGCAAAGTTGATTATTAACTTGGAGTGAGATTTGTTCCTCTAATAATTTACATATTATTAACTCCCCCTCTAAATGACACAACAAAAATAAGAAGATACAAAAAAGGGGAGGGGACCAAGAGAGAAAAAAGAGAAGAAGAGAAAGAGAGAGAAACCTCAATCTCTCCTCCCCCACCAGCCTTCAAGTTCCTTCTAAACTAAGAATCCATTCTCCTAAATAAAAGGTGAAATGAGTAATTCCTCAAGGAAATAAGCAGGTAAAGTGAAAAAAGTGGGTACCCATAACCCCTTCCACCCCTCCTCTCTACCAATAATCAAGTTTCTGTATCTACCCTCAGATAATTCTGCTAAAGAAGAAAAGGGTGGAACAAGAGAAAGAAAAGCAAAAAGGGTGGAGGAGGGAAGAAAAAAAAGGACTCCTTCCCGTACCCTTCCCTGCCAAGGTTCAAGGCTCTCCCAGATCTAGATCTGTAGCTTGCCTTGAAGTTGTTTGGTGCTTCAATAAAGCCATTTCTACTTCATGTGGTGAATTGAAATAAAAAGTTCTACCATTCATATAGACTCATAGCCTAGCTGGATACATCATTACTAACTGAATTCTTTCCTTTCTTAGATTGTCCTGGACTTCATCAAACATTTTCCTTTTAGCCAAAATCCCGGGTGGAATATCTTGATAGACTTGTAACTTCAGACCATTATAATATAATCCTTTTTCCATTCTACCTTTTATTAGGATTCTTTCTTTATCCTGGTAACACAATGTTTTTATGTACATACAACATAGTCTCCCCTGTATATCTTTTTTCCAAAATGCTCTGTGAGATCTATAAACTTCAGGTTTTTTCTCTGAATAAGGAAGTCTCAAAACCTTAGTAAGCATTTCCTCATTGAATGATACAGAATAATTTCCTTCAATTCCTTCAGTAAGTTACCAACCTTTAAATTACCTCTTCTGGACCTAGACTCAAGGTCCTCAATTTTCATTTTCAACTTTTCCAGCTCTTTTTTTACTCTTTTTCAATTATAGAGTTCATTTTTGGCAAAGTGTCCTCTATATTACTGACTCTGTTCTCAAATTCCATAGCCCTAATAACTAAAGAGTCCAATTTTTGTACAGCCTCTGCAAGTTTGCTTGTAAGTGATGACACACTGCTGAGTTTAAAGTTCCAAACCCTTGTGCATTTCCTTCAAGATTTTTTCAAATGTCTTGCCCATTTGTTGGTACTTTTCCATATATTTTATAGTATTACCACCATTACCTCTCCCTTCTCCTGAGGCCATCTCTTCCTCTTCTTTTGATTTCTTCACTTTATCCAAGTTTTTATTTTTTAAGGGGAATATATCATAAGTATAGGTGGGTGAAGCAATATATCCCTTTATTGGGGTAGTAAGAGACATAGAACCCTCAGATCTCTCAATGTTACTGCTTATCTGATAAACAAAAGCTAAATAAATAAACTTCCCTTTCCTCCCCCTTTTTATATCTCTTCTTTACACTCTGCACTCTCTCCCCTTCTGGGATTTATTCTCCCCGGGGGATATCCCTGAAAAACTAGGAGTTTTTCTTTTAATATTGCTGTTCCCTTCTAATATCTCAAGACCTTCCTTTTTCAGCAAACTAGTCCTTTTGTTTGGTGAAACCTGATTTTTATCACTTAAACCAAACACAAAAACCCCTTTCACCTGGTTTTCCCAGATGAAGAGGTTATCTGTATGTGACTGTGCCAAATTTCCTTCCATCAATTCAGTTTCTAAACAATTTACTTTCTTCTCTTTGGCAATTATCTCTCCTTTATGTTGTGGTCGGCTCACTTTTGTTTTCACTCCTTCAGTGTTGTCTCTTGAAGTTTGGGTGATATTGCAGACCTTTTGATATAGCCCTAACGTGCCAAATAGCCCCCCCGAGACTAAACTGACTGTAATATACTGTAAGGCTATGGCCCCGCTGGGACAGAGAATGCCAAAGAGAATACTGCTCAGAATTACCTATTCCCGACCACAACATAAACACCAGTGGTTTACTTAAAACAACATTTCCTAGGAGAAAAGAAAGCAAAAGAAAAAAAATTATATACCGAGCAGACCCAGAACAGCATTTTTACCTACCCTGACTAGAACCTAGACTCCAGCATGTCAGTTAAAATGGTGTTTCCTGGAGAGAAAAAAACCTCAAACAATTCTGAAGGCAAAGCAGAATCAAAAAGAAGCAAAACACCAAAGTGTAGTGTGGGTACAGGCTTAAACTCCTTGCTTCCGTAACATTTCCGACCTATTAAATGAAGGGGGATTCTTCCTCAATCGCCATCACAGGTGGACCTCCTCTCCTCCACGAGTGACTGACTAGGCTCAGTTGATCATATTGACATGCACAGAATGATCCCTCTAGAGAAACAGAATCTAAAAACAAATTGAAGTTCAACACATCACTGCTCCAACAGGAATAATTTGTGCACTAACTCCATGGAGAAATTGCTGACTATTACCTCTATAACAATGCCCGTGACATCACTCAGGCAATCCAATAGGAGGCTCTGAAAGTGGTACTTAGGGGACACATATTGCTTAGTCCTTTAAGCTGAGATGAGACCTTGACATGGCCCTTAGGTCCAAAGCAGAGATAGAGGATGTGCTCCATCACAACAACAGAGTATGCCTCCTATTATCTACATCAAACCTTCTGGAAAGCAGGACAGCAGCAAAGCAAACCACTGGCAGTTCACCTCAGAACACAGGAATGTGAGAAGTATATATCAGAGATTCAGACAGAAGGTGCAGAAAAGGTTTGTTATCTTGTTTCATTTGTTCAAGTTGAGTTAAGTTTAAGATTAGCTTGGGAGTGATAGCTAGGGGGAAAGAGTGAGGTAGAGTGAGGCATTTTACATTTTTTTTTTTAATTAGTAGTAGTGTTGAGTAATACGGGGCTGCAAGTAAAAGTAAAAAGACAACTGCTCAGAGAGCAGATATGGGCACAAGTTAATTCAACTCACATTTGTAGGAGTTGTTTCTGGCTGCTGAAGCTAAGGCTGATATCCAGATGCTGGTATTTCTGTGGATATTGCTGGCAGTGGATGGATTTAGAGCCTGGGAGCTGCTTGTTCTGTCTGTGGGCCATAGGTCCTGGTTTCGGATTGGCGAGTGGTAATGACAACCTGTTGGAAAGCGGCCCTGATTGTTGAGCAGAGAAACTGGGTTGGGAGGAAGAAGAGATGGATGAGAACTGGAATGATCTGTTTCCGGGGTGTCAGCATGCAGCATTTTGTTGTAGCTTAAATCATTTTTAAAGGATTGGAACTCTTGATGAAAAAAGGTTTTAGCTTTTTAGACTGAATTACTGGCTGTCAAATTGTGAATCTGTGTTCCAGGGACTGCTGACCATTTGTGGAGTGTGAGGGGATTTGGTTGTGAGTCTTGCAGGGCTCCACAAGAAGAGGACTTTGGTGTCTTGGCAGAGTCTATGATATATCCTTGAGCCATCTCTGCTGGGAGTGAAGTCAGGTGGTGAGAGGACCTGGAGATCTGCAGAACTGGTAGGGTTGCAGTAAATTATTCTTGAATAACCTGCTCCAGAATATATGACTACCAATGAGGAACTGATAAATCTTTGACTGGTTTGGACTCTCAGCTGGGAGAGGGCTGTTTTGAGGAATAAACAGTTGGACTATACGTTACAGGACAAGGAGGTGAGAGCCCCCTTATTGAGTGATATATTTGGAGACTCTGTGGACTGTCAGCTCCTGGTTTTTCAATCTTGGCTTGTGCAGTTACTTGTTTTTGGACCCCCTTATTTTTAATTTTGCTTTAGTTTTGGGGAAGGGAGGGTTGGGGTGGTGTGTTGGGTGTATGAGTGTGTAGATGTGTGTATATAATTAGTTGAAAATTATTAAGTTTTATTGTTTGATAGTTAGTATTTATTAAGTAATAAATCAGTCAAGAACAGTGAGTTAATATATCTAAGATATGCCTGGGATGTAAGCCTGTGAGATGCAAATACTCAGTGGCCCACCTCCACAACCTCCATCCCTTTGAGCTCCCTTCACTCCCAGCAGAAAAATATAGAAGATGCAGGGTGCTGGGTATTGCGTGAAAGAGGAGGTTGTGGTGGGGTGCTGACTGAGTGGCTGCCAGGGAGTCATGGATTCGGGTGGTGGGGACAAGGAGGTGTTCTGGGGCAAAATATGAGTTGGAGAGTGGTCCACCTTGTCTGACTCCCATACCCCAGGGCTCCACTGTAGAAGGTGGGCAGGTAGCTGATCCAGCAGTCTCACCTCTTCCTACTTAGGCTGTGTTATGCAATACCAGGTCGATAAGGAATAAGACTGTGGTAATAGCAGACTTGGTGTCCTCAGCAGACCTGGCTTGCATGAACAGAGACCTGGCTGGATGAGATCACTGACCTTATTCTAGAGGCAGTTGAGCCTGCTGGGTAATCTGTGATAAACACTCTGAAGAAGGATCACAGAGGTGGGGGAGTGGCCATTTGTTTTAAAGTCAGCCTGGGTCTCATTGCGCTACTGGTGGGTTCTATTGGGTCATTTGAGAGTGTTGCCATGTGAGAGAATACTGGTGTGAGCTACAGGATTCTTCTTCTTTACTGCTCTCCTGGCAGGGAGAAGGAATTTCTGCAGAGGTCAAAGACTTTATCACTGGCCTGGTGTTGGAGTCCCCAAGATGGTTAATGTGGGGGGACTTCAATGTCTGGGTCGACAATGGACTTTCATTGTTTGGTTGTGACCTCCTGCAGATTATGGAGGCTCTGGGCCTGCCCCAGACTGTCACCTCAGTGACCCACTTGCATGACCACACATTAGATCTGGTGTTCATACTGGGTCTTGGGGTTGATGACCTCAGGATTGATCCAGTCATTTGGTTGCATCATAGCACCATGTGGTTCATGTTTGGGGCCCTCCTGAGGGTCCATCCTCTGTGGAGATGGTCCAGTGCCGCCCTTTATGGTGGTTTTCCCCAGCAGGACTATTGGTGGTACTGGATCTATCGAGTGTTGGGGCTGAATGTGCGACCACGCAGGAGGAGGCAGTGGTGGCCTATAATAGGGTCATCAGTGCCACCTTTGACTCAATTGCACCCATTTGTGTCTGCTCCTTATCTATTCACTGGACACCCCCTTGGTTCAATCAGGAGCTCAGGAAGTTAAAGATAATAGGGCAGAGATTAGAGCAGTAGTGGAGAAGATCTGGACTGATGGAGGACAAAATGATCCTGAAGTTACATTATGGTGACGATTAGGGGGCAACCTCCCAAAAGAAAGCAGATTTTTTGTCAAGGGAGATTGCCACAGCAAGGAACAGACCAGATCAGCTCTTCCATACAGTAGACGGGCTATTACATCCTGCCTGTCTCCGAATGGGGGGAGCAGGTTCAATCACAAGGTACGAGAAGTTTTCTTTGTTCTTTGCCAACAAAATATCCTCTATCAGGATGATGATCTCTTCCAGCATCACCCAAATGACTTCTGTGGTTCAGCCTGAGATGTGTCGGAGCACCCCTCTTGTATTGGCTGAGTTTGATCCAGTTGGAGTGGAGGAGGTGACTGAGATATTCTTGAGGTTGTGACCAACACATTGTGACCTTGACCCAGGTCCAACCTGACTTTTGGTGGGATGTGTGGCCCTGACAGGATCTCAACCCTCTCATTTTTAGGCAAGGTTTTAGAGAAAATGGTGGTCATTCAGCTTGAGATGCATCTTGCCTCCTCCACCACTTATGAGTGTTTCCAATCTGGATTCAGGGCTGGGCATAGCATTAAGACCGCCCTGGTGAAGGTGCTAAATGATCTAATGGTGATATACAGGAGAGAACAGACCATCTTAGTTCTTCTTGATCTCTCAGTGGCGTCTGACACTGTGGACCACCAAGTGCTGCTTGACTGCCTGCGGTACTGGTGTGAACTAACTGGTAATGACAGCAACTGGTTTAAGTCCTATCTCACAAGCAGAGTGCAGAGGGTGTTGATGGGGTTAGCCTAATACAATCCGATGCCTCTGAACTGTGGAGCTTGGTTGCCCTTGTTGTTCATGGTGTACATGCTGCTATTGAGAGACATTATCAGGTGGTTTGGCTGGGTTTTCATTGCTATGCCGATGATACCCAGCCATACCTGTCCTGTGCTCCTGGTAGCCAGATGCCTGCTTCTGTGTTCAACACCTGCAAGGAGGATATCCAGAACTGGATGACTCACAACTGGCTATGACTCAACCCAGACAAGACGGAGGTACTGGTGTTAGATCCAGGTCATTGAAGGGACGTGGGAGGAGTTGGAGATCCCCCTGGTTTAATATCAGGAGGTGTTCCTCTGACCCCTTCCATTCAGATTAAGGATCTGGGCAAGATCCTTGATGATCTGACACTTGATGCACAAGTGTCAGACATCATCAAATGTGGTTTTTACCACTTGAGGAGCATTGCTCAGATCTGAGCCCTTGTTACAGGTGAGGACCTGACTACCCTTGTTCATGCCTTTGTCACATTCAGACTGGATTACTGCAATGCCCTGTACCTGGGGCTATCTGGAGGCAATCTCTGCTCACTGCAGCTGGTGCAGAACACAGCAGGTGGATTGTTCATGAGTGTTGTGAGATCTGAACATATCACCCTCATCATCCATGAACTGTACTGGCTGCCAGTTAGGTGGAGGATTGCCTTTAAGCTTGCATTACTGACCTATAAAGCCCTTCATGAGGGGGGTCAGCCTACCTGCAAGACCTTCTTGTTCCCCATTGCCCATTCCAGGTTCTCCATTCCTCCAAGGGTTGCCTTCTTGTGGTTCCCAGGGTTAGGCTGAGGCATTCTGTCAACCAAGTGTTTGCAGTTGCCGCACCAACCCTGTGGAACTCGCTACCTAGACATCTGAGGGAGGAACCCTCAGTGGAAACCTTCAAAAAATTATTAAAAACATTTTTATTTAACCAGGCTTTTGATATTTAAGTGAAAAACTGACAGACTCTTATTTTAGAGCAGTATTGTATCATATTATTTTATGATTGAGTGATAGAATTTTATTGTATTCTTATGTTTGGTTTGATATTATGTATATACATGTATATATGTATATTGGGCTGGCAGTATAGCCTAGAGGTTAGAGGAATGAGGTGTGAATGAACTTGATACATCCAGCAGACCAGACCTGAGTTTGATTCCCACAACCTCCACTTGCATACTGTGTGACTCTAAGCAAGTCACTTAACCGTCCAGTGCTCCCAGATCACCCCTGAAATCAGGCACTTGTGCCTAGTGGGTCTTACCCAGTTACCAAAGACTAAAATAAATAAAAATAAAATATACTGTTTTAATGATTTTGGTTAAGTGCTCCGAGCCTCCAGGAAGGAGCACTATAGAAACAAAATATCTGTCTACCTACCTATGTATGTATGTATGTATGTATGTATGTATCTATCTATCTATCTATCTATCTATCTATCTATCTATCTATCTATCTATCTATCTATCTATCTTCCTTACACAAAAGAAGGGGAAAGACAGCAACTTGTGCTATCAGTGCTGTCCAATCTTCCTCATTAATGTGGATACTAAGGTCTTCACAAATCTCCTTGATCAGCAGATGGATTGCATTATGTCAAACCTTATTCATCCAGACTAGGTCAATTTCATACTAGGGTGATTGGGGTCAGACAGCATCCACCACACCTTGTACTTGATCTGCTAGTCTGGATGATCCAGAGCTCCACTGTCACAGTCCCTAGACTCTGACAAAGCTTTTGAAAGGGCAGATTCGGCATAGCTGCTTGATGCCATGGGCAAATTCAAGTTCCCAGACAAATTTCTAGTGCTATTCCATCTCCTGTATGCCTCACCATCAGCAGTAGTAACTACTAACAAGTCAGAGTCACCATACGTCCACTTGTACCAGAGCACAAGGCAGGGGTGTGTCCTCTTTCCTTTTCCTGCTGGCAGTGGAGCCACTGACACAGAAAATAAGGACAACACCTGACTTTAAAGGCATATCTGTGGAGGAAACCACCCATAAGATATCATATTTGCAGAGTATATCGCCCTATATATATATAGCAGACATTTCCAAATCCCTTACTAGCTTACATTCCATAATAAGGGAATACATCACATTGTCTGGCTAAAATTTAAATGGATCCAAGTCCTAGGTAATGCCTCCTAATTCAGGGTGTACCAAAGATTTGTTTGCCAAATGCCCTTACCAATGGTCCCCAGAAGTAGTTGTGTGCCAGGGGGTTATAATCAAAACTACCATCTTGGTCACAGTGGCAGCTAAAGTACCAATTATGTTAAATAAACTGGACTCTGGCCCATAGTAAGCAGATGTGGGTGCCCCATTTGTTAAGGTCAGAGTAAATACCCTAAAACTGATAACCCTTCCCAAGCTTCAATATGTTCCATTTAACCTTCCTATATACTGTAGGTTCTGGGGTCCTTCTTAAAATCATTCCACACCAAATTAAATTACTTTCTTTGGACAGTGAAAGTGCCTAAAATTAAACTCAAAACTTCGCAAGAACATTGGATCAGAGATTACTTTGGTCTTCCAGACCTCAGATTTTATCATAAAATTGTTGTACTGAGACATGTCATACTCTGCCATTACCCTTCCCTCTCAATTCTGGCTGCTAGGTGGTGCACCCTAGAATTAGTAAAGGGCAATTGCCCACATCACCTGCACCTGTATTGCCAGACTGGTCTCTTTGGATCAATGTATCCCCTTCTTCCAGAAAGACCAAATAGATATGGAATAAAATCTGACCAATGCTAGGGTAGACACTAACATAGCTACTAACAGGCTGCTATTGCACATTCCACAACTGACTGTTGACAATCAACCCCTGTGATGGAACTTTTGAAAACAGCAGGGCATACAGAATCTGGAAGACCTCTACTACCCCATCAATAGGGTTTCACTGCCTTCCAAAGACCTACAAAAGCTGTATTACCTCCCCTGTTCCCATTTTGGGTAGTATCAACAACTGATGGATATGCTCAGATTGAAAGCATCCCCAATCCACACCCTCCCACCACCCACACTTCCAGAGTCCTGAATACAGTCTCTTTCTTCTACACAACACTTGGTCAGTAAATTAAAAACTCTGAAGATGACAACACTACCCCATGACTGTATCACTTGTCCTAGAGAATAATGGGGCAAGAGGTTCCCAGAGTTCGATTGAAATCTTCTGGGGCCCAGGCTTTTATGTTTCATGCCCCTACCCTGTGGAATGCTCTACCTCATTAGATTCAAGAGTGCAGGACTGTGGAGAGCTTAAAGCATGCCTAAAAACCTACTTGTTTCAGTAAGCTTTTAGTGATGATTTTATCTCAGTTAATTTTGTATTGCAAATAATTTTAGACTGTTTTGTTTGTTTTATACTAACATACTAACATACTAAAATGCCAGCAGAATAGGCCTAATTGTCTTCCGTGTCTGCTTGTTTGGTCAGCCCCCACCCTGGGTGCTGACCTTGCTGTCCCCCTGCCTCTGGCTTCTCCCTTCCCAGTTCTGGATATTCTTGCTGCATTGGATTTTGCTTCCTGAACCCTTCCCCTGTACCTGTCCCACCCCTCTTGAACCCCTCCACTGTCTCTGCCTCCACCAGCCCCCTAGGTAGTGCATTCCATGGCTCTACCACCCTCTCAGTGAGTAGCACCTCCTCCTTTCCCCTGAATCTTCCCTCCAGCTTCCACCCATGCCCTCTAGTGCCCTCCTCCTTCCTTCGAAGCACCCTCACTGTTCCTCCCCTATTTACCCTCTTCATGTACCTGAAGACCTCTATCATGTCCCCCGGTCCCTTCTCTCTTCCAAAGTGTACATATTTAGCTCTTCGAGCATCTCCTCATAGGTCCTGTCCCCAAGCCCCAAATCATTTTGGTTGCCCTCCTCTGGACCCTCTCCAGGAGGTTAATATCCTCTTTAAGTGCGGCCTCCAAAACTGCACGCAGTACTCCAGGTACGGCCTCACCAAGCAGTTATACAGAGGGAGTATCACTCTCCTTCTGGAGGTATCCCCAGTGATGCATCCCAGCATCCTGTTGGCCTTGGCTGCTGCCCTCCTACAAGTCTCAGAGTTGTTCATCTTGACATCCACCACCACCCCAGGTCCCTCTCAGCCATTGAGACTTGTAGTATTTCCCCAGGGTGTACACTTGGCCTGGGTTTCTGGCCCCAGGTGGAGTACCTTGCATTTCCCTGCATTAAACCTCAGCTTCCACTTTCTAGACCATCTTCCAGAGCCTCCAGGTCCCTGCAGGCCACCTCCCTCCTCCCCATCCACCACCGCCCCAGTTTCGAGTCATCTGCAAAGACACTCATCTCACTCCTGATTCCTGTCCTTTATGTCAGATATGTAGGCGTGTGAACAGAAGGGGCCCAAGGACTGATCCTGTGGGACCCCACTAATGACCCTCCTTGGGAAGAGACTATCCCACCAACTACTACCCTCTGGTCCGTCCTGGAGCCAATTGCCTATCCATCGGATCATCTGGTTTCCACACCCATTTCTCCTAGTTTATCCAACAGACCCACGTGAGGAACAGAGTCAAATGCCTTGCTGAAGTCTAGAAAGAGGACATCCACTGGTTTACCCAGGTCCAAGGCACTTGTCACCCAGTCATAGAACTCCACCAGGTTTGTCTGACACGATTTCCCGGGATGAATCCATGCTGTTCATCGTCCAGGCACCCTGACTTATCCAGGTCCCCCCAGCCTCTCCTTGACAATGCCCTCCATCACCTTGCCCACCACTGATGTCAGGCTGACAGGCCTGTAGTTCCCTGCCACCTCCCTAGATCCCCCTTGTGGATAGGCACTCATCGCCACCTTCCAGTCTTGGGGCACCCACCCTGCCCTCAGAGAGATGGTGAAAGCTCTGCCAGGGGTTTCGCAGACATCTGCAAGTTCCTTCAGCACTCTAGGATGTAATTTATCCGCCTGGTGCTTTCTCCGTCTTAAAGGAGCTGAGGCTTCCTCACTCTCTCTGCTGTGATTTCACTTCCAGTACCTCTTCTCCCTGCTTAGCCTCCCCACCTGCCAGTGATGCCCCTCCCCAGACCTGCCGATTGGTAGGCCCCTCCTCATTATCTCTGTCTCCTCCATGTATGATGCAGCATCCCCATTTTCCCTGGTGAAAACTGAGGTGAAGTACTCATTTAGTACCTCAGCCTGCTCCTCTGGGTCTTGTGCCCATCTCTTCCTGATTTAATCCTGCTAATCTGCCCCTTCACCCTTCGTCTTTCCCAATGTATCTAAAGAACCCTTTTCCCTCTCCTAATTTCCCTGGCCAGGTTCTGCTCCTTCCTTGCCTTAGCCACCCTCACCACTCTAGTGGCCCTTCTAGCCATCAGCTCATACTCCCTCGATCCCTTTCACCCTTGAGCACTTGAATTTCATATAGGCTGCTTTCTTTCCCGACCACCTCCTGGACCTCCCTGGTCCACCAACAGGGTTTTTGGGCCCTACCGCATTTTCGTCTTACTCTTGCACAGGTGCTGGTAGCATCCTGCACCCTCTCCTGATGATTTCCACCTACTATCCAGCGCCCATGTCTGACCCAATCCATCTAAATGCTCCTTAGGATCCTTCCCATTTCTTAAAATCCACCCCTGAAGTCGGGTTACTTCCGTCTTTGTGCAGCCTTCACCCTCCTAGGTCCAGGCAGAACCAGACCGTGGCATGGTCACTCCCGCCAGTGGGTCCCTTACCTCCAGGCCCCCAATCTGGTCACTGTCTGCCAGGACCATCCAGTACCCGTGCCTCCTGGTCGGTTCCCTCACTTGCTGAGTTAGAACGTGTCTTGAAAACATCCAACAACCTCTGTTCCCTGGTCACAGAGGATGTCATAGTCTCCCAGTCTGTTCCTGGCATGTTTAAGTCCCCTAACACCACCACCTTTCCTCTGCCCAGTCTGCAGTGTCTCCTAACATCTGCCACCAGACTGTCCTCCAGCTCCTCCGCCAGGCAGGGGTCCTACACCACTCCTATTTTACCTCTTGCCCCTTTGTTATCAAGGTGACCCAAATCGCCTCAATGGTTCCCTCCGCCTCCTCTACTCCCCATGCCAATGCAGTTTTTACTATCATTGCTACCCTCCTCCCTTCCCTCCCCCCTGTCCTTCCTGAACATAGTGTAACCCTCCAGGTTCAGGTCCCAGTCATGTCTTGCAGTGGCCCAAGTCTCAGTGACCACTGCCACATCCACTGCTCCCTCAGTTAATATCGCCTGGAGCTCAGGCATTTTATTGCCCAAGCTCCTGGCATTTAGCAGGACTACCTTCCACCCTTTATACATTTTAATAATGTACAGTGCTTTGGTTTTTAGAATTGCACTCAACTAATAAAGCTATTATTGTTATTATTATTTTTATTATCTCTTTGGCACAGCCAGAATGGGACCAAGTTTGGTTGATCGCCTAAAAGGCAAACCAAGAACAGAAGGCTAAGATCCTGCAATATAAAATACTATACATCACATATCAAAGCTCTAGATTATCAAGGATCTATCAAAGGCTTTCAACCTTGTGGACCACCACTTTCTCCACTCCACCCTACTTCACTTCTGCTGCTCCTCAGAAACTGCTGCTTGGTTCCATAGCTATCTCTCTACTAGATCTCAGTCTGTCATAATAAGTAAATATTGCTCTACTGCCCTACCTGCACACACTGGAGTCCCCCCAGGGCTCCATACTTGGACTCCTACTTTTTTCTATGTTTACTAATGCCCTTCCTGCAGAAAACCTCAACTGTTAGGCACTTTTATATGCGAACGACCTAATCCTCTATCATAGCGATAATTCTCTTGATGCCATCTCCTCCACTCTAACACTAAATTATGGCTCTGCACATCAATGGTTCCTCTCAAGCTAACTCCTAGTCAATGAAAATAAGATACAAGTCATGCTATTTGGTTCCAAACCTTTCCTTGCCAAGGTCACAAAATCAAACTTCTCCCTTGGTATACTCACCCCAGCAGGTCCACCCCTCAAAAATGTCCTTTCTTTCAAATATCTGGGCATTACCTTTGATTCTTCCCTTACTTTCTTGGAACATATTAACAACACTGTGTGGAGGATCCACCTGATGTTAAGTGATGCCTACCAACTCAAACATCTTCTGTCAGCTGAGGCTCACCTAGCTATTGCACAGGGTAACCTACTGCCCCCTTGACTACTGCTCCCCTGTCTACTCCCTCATTTCTGCTACACTAAGCTCATGACTAAACACAACATACAACTCCATCTGTCACTTTGTCCTTCAAGACACATATTCCACCCACCACTGTGCAGTCTACCAGATCCTTGGGTGGCTACCACTACAAGGTTATTTCAACTTTACCATGGGACACTTAGTAGACAATTTGCTCAGGAGCAAGCACTTGTCTTCCTACTCCTCTCTTCTTACAGGCAGGGTGGTTTCAAGGAACTTAGGGTATCCTCTGTCCCTCCACTGGAAGTCTCATGAATCTCTTCCACCATAGGTAATAAAGCTTTCTCTGTCTCTGCCACTGCCCTATGGAACAGACTCCCATTGTCCATCCTCTCATCTCCCTCCCACCTGCTTCAAAAAATGCCTAAAAGACTGGCTCCTGACAGAAACCACCTGTAACTGCTCCACACACAACTCTAGAGCACACTAACTGTCCATACTCTATGATGGACTGTTTGGTACTTGCCATACCTCCCTGCCCGTGCTTCTTTCTTATTTCTCATTTCTATTGTCCTATTCTCCCTAGCATTGTAATGTACTGCTGTGCATCTGCCCTCCTGTCCTGTCCTGATCCTGCTTTGCTCTCCTCATAGTCTGTGAAGCTGGCTGTCATAGTCTATGAACCTTGGTTGTCTGAATTTGCACAGACTCATGTTGTAGCTTGGTTGTCTGTATCTGCACAGACTATGGTTACCTGATGTTACTTGAAATACTTCATGCAATTACATGTAACTTCTAGTTGCTATTTGCACAATTTACCCTTGATGATATAATTTGTAATTGCTGCTCTTTTGTACTATTGCCATTGTTGATTGTCTGCCAGCTAGCAGCTATTATGGTATGTATTGTTCATTACCTCATATTGAGGGGTGTGTATCCTGTATTTCTTGTATGTACTGCTGCTGACTCATGTAACTGCCATGTTGTGTCCAGGTTATGAATGAAAATGGTCCTTCAGATCAGTTCTCTTACCTCATTACCAAAGACATAAATAAATAAATAAATAAATAAAACACTGCAGTGTTATACCATGCAGGTTTACTAGACTATAGCAGCTACTGGAGGTGCTCATCCCCCCAGGCATCTCTCACACACATTCTTTGGACTTGCCCTTTAGTAGACCAATCTTGGACAGAGGTTTGGAAAGTATGTGCATCACTGGCTCCCATTTCTGCCACATAGGATGTTCCCATAGCATTGCTTGGACTTCCTTCACAATGTGGGGGAATATAAGAGAATAGTATATGGTTGGCCTTTGTTCTACAATAAAAGTCAGCCTGCTCAAAAACCTTATTGTGCACATTCTAAACTAGTGCTGTTTTGTGCATTCTGAGCAGTTGTTCAGCACAGTTCAAAATTCATATCATTTTTAAATCCCTCATTCTCCTAGCACCTAGCTGATTACTAATCACCCAGTGCCCAAATTTGTACCTTTTAACTTCTAGACATCTGTAAATTTAATTTTGATTATAAAACAGAACAAATAAATGGCAAGTTTTTTCTTTTCTTTTCTTTTATTTAGGGAGGTAACACTTCTGTGATTTCTATGTACAGAACCATATACTATATAAAATAAAATATGGGCAACCACACACAACTAGGCATATGTTTCCATCTTGGGGGTTGAGATGACAGCATGAACCTCTCGAGCTTCACTCTCGAGGTCCATATGCTGTCATCTCAACCCCTCGATGGAAACACAGACCTGTTGTGTATGGTTGCCCATACATTATTCTCTACATGGACTTATCTGTGTCAATGGAACTTTTGCAGTGGCCAAAAAAGTAATATTCCATTACTGGAGGGATCCGATTCCATCAGCTTTCCAGGACTGGATCAACATCTTAGGACTTACTACAAAGATAGAAAAATTCAACACATATGGCTATGATCAAGATCCAGCTGCATCACAACATCTGGTGCCCTTATCTGGCCACATGCTCATCGCACACATAGCTCAGATGACCCAGTGGATGAAAGATGTGTCTCAGACCTACTCTTTCTGTCTGCCAGACTTTAGATTTTGGACAATCAGGTAATTTTTAATACCATGCATAATCAACACCCTCTGCATCTGCCAAGCAAAGTGCATTTTGCAGAAAACTAATGGTCCCCACTTTGGTGGACCCCTCTGCCATTCTGCTCACCCCACTTCCTAATTAGGGGACATCATGACTTCTCACTTACCATAGCTAGACATTTCATAGACTAGTAAAAGTGTCATGCCACAGCAGGCAAAGTGGTGCAGAGGGCTGAGACACTGTATTGAGCCTTACCTGCCCACACCAGTGTCCCAAGTTCAGGATCAGAAATGAGCTTTGGTCATCAGGGGTTTGGCTGGGGGGGAGGGCTGGGAGAGAAGCAAGTCACTGTCAGGCAGCTCTCCTCTCCTGGATTGGGCAGGTAAGCCTTTCCGGCTCTTGGATGCCACTATTCTGGTGGTAGTACAGATGCTTGAAAGGCTAGCATCATGCCAGGAGAGTGGATCACGGCTGGTGCTTCTGCTGTGCATGTGTGCCTCCACACACATGTGCAAACCGATTGCCATAGCCCTGAAGCACAGGAGAAAATGAAAAGTTGGCTGTCACAGGATATATGAAGGCCTGCCAGCATGACTCCATCCTGCACCACTGCCTCACCACTGGGCCCAGTCTTGATGAGAGTCATCACATGAGAGAAGGACAGCCATTCTCTTCCTAGCCCTGCCATGTGGGGGGGGGCGTAATTCATGGGGGCCCTTGCACTCCATGGTTCAGGGAGGTGGGCACTGGATGGGAGGAGGCTGGTACACAGCTTAAGAGCTTGCCTGCAGTCAAGCCAAGGCTGGGAGAAAATGTTTTATGGAAAAAAAGTGTCATGTCAAAGGACTAGTGGCATTAACATGGATAACCATCCAGAACCATATGTACTCTTACAACAGGCAATCTCATGATAGCGTCTTCCTACTTTTTTACCAGACCAAGATTTATGCACATTTTTCCTGTCCCCAACTTCACCTCTTACCCCTTTCCACATTCTCCTAATCTGGGCAAAACTCATTTCAATATTCACAGGCTATTAAAAGCACTTCAGTGACTGCCTTATCCCTAGCTGTGGCCCCCTGTTATGGATACAGAGGATTATTTTATTGTAACCTCCTGAATCCACTGTTATATTCATTGTTCATTAAAGAGTTAATGGAGCTAAAGAGATAGACAGGAAAATAATAGACATTTTAAGAAGTAACTAGTTGCAACTTTTCACTTCAGAAGTATTTTTCATTTTCCTTTTGCCCATTAAAAAGACTTCTATGACACAGTATCATGCTGGATGTGTGGAACAGCTCTTAGCCTGGAAGCTGACATATGCATCTCTATCCCCTGCACTACATTATCAGAACTCTGATCTCACTGACAGTGACATCACAGGTGACTGACCTTGCAGCCACTGAGTAGTTGTTTCTAAGAAGCAGTGATATCACAGTCAGTGAGGTCACAATACTGATGATATAGTGCAGGGATATAGATACTGTAGATATGTCAACTACCAGGCAGAGTTCTGTCCCATAAATCATACCTACTAACATCAGGTAAATCATCTTCTAATTACACAAAGGAAGTATGTCAGCTATAAAGGTAATGTCTTGACTGCTATTGAAAACTAATGTTAGTTTTAGGCATTATTAACTTTTTTTCTGTCAGAAAACTGACAAGAATGAGGTCAGCACTTCACCCATATATATTTTGCACAAAAGGGATCTTTGAACGTCATAACTTCAAAACTTAAATCTCCTTTATTAAGCTTCCATAGGCAACATAAAAGACTATTCTCTGACTTAAAGTCAAAGAAAAGTGCAAAAATGCTAGTGTTCACAAATGTTCTTAAATGCAAAAAGTCTCACCCACTGTAGTAAAGTTCAAATTGTTAGAGCCCTCTTCTTTTCTTTTCTCATACATTAGATGCCTTGTAGCCTTCTCAGAACAAAAGCTGTAGCATTCATGCATTATATTCCAAAGAAATACTACAACTGAAACCTTAAATCATGGCTATGCTGACAGAACTTCAAGCTTATAGCCGCAAAAGATGTTAGAGCAAACAACAAGAAAACAAAATGCCAAAAAACACTATGTTACAGTGCAAGAAGAAACATGCTACATGCTCTCCGCATTGAAAGGGATCAACATTTTCTGGTGTGCTTACGTATCAAACGTTCCTGTGGTCATCTTCAGTTTTAGGAAGTAAACTAGCTCTTTCATGCAGTTATTATTGTTTCATGTTACAGTCCTTCACAATGCTTAAAAATGTCACTGTGTGGTGTTCGGGTAACGGCCTAGTTCCTCTGTCTGTCTGTACTGAATTGCATGACTACTTTCTCTGTATTTAAGCACATACCATTGTACGTACTATAAAGTAAAAATTCTGTAAGGATATGTTCATGAAAAAGTTGTACCAAATTGTGACATGAGGGGTTAATTATCAAATGCAGAGTAGATAATGTTTTTCTAGCATTTTAACATGCCATGACCCTACAGTGAAAAATGCACTGTGTTGCAAGATAACTGACTTTTAAATGACCAAGAAAAATAAGCTTCAGTGTTCTGAATGTGCCAGTGGACACCAACTTTGTGTTCTGAATGTACCAGCGGACACCAGCCTTGTGTTCTGAATGTACAGCGGACACCAACTTTGTGTTCTGAATGTATAGTGGACACCAAACATGCATTGTCAATGTGACACAGACCAGTAAACAGCAATGTAGGTTTATAAAAGTTTACTAGTTGTGATCTATGTTGTCAAGAATGACATATTCATGTACTGAAGTGCACTGAAACAAGAAAAAAAATCAATAAGGTGTAAAAATAAAAACATCATAGAAAGGATTGTGCATAGCAAATTATCATACTGTCCAACACTTTAAATGCTGTCAATTCCAGCAACTCTTGAGCTTTTTATATTTTGTGGCGATAGTTTGCAGTTCATCCTGTGCAATTGTAAAGCTTCCCTTTCCTGACAGATGTGCAGGTCCGTGGAAACGTCTCTGCTGTCTCGCCATACCAGTGTCCTGCTGCTGTGGCCATGTGAGACACCAATTTGCATGCTGATCCTGGAATTTGACAGTGAAAGTACGTTGTAGTTCATTAAATGCAAGCACTTGCCTGATGAAAAACTGTTTGGAATAGTAGACTGCATAGAATTTTTCCAGCTGTATCTTGTCTGGGTTTAATTTTCTTTTTAGAAGATGGACAGTCAGCAAGCACACTAGGGACAGAAGCAGTGGAGAAGGCCCCATTGCTGAAGTTTCGTGAGTAGAAATGCCTGAAGCAGCAATCAGGTCGGTTGATGAAGTGCTAGTTACAGCAGAGGGGGTCTGTCAGTAGAGTGGCAGGAGCAACGGAGGGGTCAAGCAACTGCTGTTTGTTAGTAGAGTGGCAAGAGCAGAGGAGGGGTCAGTCACTAGAGTGCTGGAAACAGCAGGAGTGTCCGTATCTGCAGTGCTGCACTCATGGGCACTCTTTTTTTTGTGCACTGAGTTGTAGAGGAGAGTGTCACTGGCATTGCTGGACAGTGTCATTCCTGAGTTCAAGCATTTGAGCTGTCGGAGAAGTACTGGTGCTGCAGTGTTTCAGTTTGAGCCTCTTTGAAGTCCATTGATCCACATGCTCCACATTTGCACATGGGCCACCATCATTTTGGCACTTGCGGCAGACAAAAGACAGTGCTTTGGTGGCAACCACACCACCTTCCACAGATCTTACACTCTGGACATGTCTTGTCCCAGGAAAAGCTGTAGCATTAGGTCATTTTGACATTCTTATGGATTTGTCAGGCACCCAGAAAAATTTCTCTTGGAATACCCACACCCATCACTTGGAGGATCTCTGGTCAGATTATCATGGCATTACATGAACATCTCTTCTGCTGTTGAAATGATAGCTATTTGTGATTTCACGGCCCTGGTTGCTGACCATTTCACCACACCACTCTCCCCATCAGAGGGGTGCTTACCATGTTGTGATCCAAAAATTGGCACATTCAACAGGGAATCCACACTCTGATGAAGCCTTTGAAATTTCACAAAAGGACCATTTTTATTTGTACTGACTGGCACAGCCATCTGTGAAATGTACCTTCCTTGTAATGTTTATGTGGCGAGTGTTCATGATGTGTTCACTGGCCATCTTACAAAAATGTCGAACAGCACGGTGGTAATGTGTGAGGTCATCTGAGATGAATACCAGGAATTCCATGACAAGGTTATTACAATGTGAGCACCTGTAATATCTAACTATCTGGTGCACTGTAGCCCACTCTTGATGCCAGTGACAGGACTGGATCTCATCCTGGTACTTGCATGCATAGTTTTTGGCAAAGTCCAACACAATGATGACTCAGCCCTGTGGTAGATTTGTCTTGAGTAATGTGAATTGCATTATTTGCCACAATGCCACATGTAGATGGTGACCGAGAAACTGTAGGCCTTCCAATAAGTTCTTGTAACATGGTCTTGTTGCTGACCGACACTTTGTGGGATGTTTTTGTGTTAATGCCATCATTTGTTTTCTTCACTGTGATGGCTTCCCACTGGTACCAGTTCAATATTTCTAACCCATGTTGATTCAATAGAGCCTCTGCATGTTTTTCAATTGCCTTCACTGCACAAGCCTCACATACCTTCTCCAGACAGTCTTTTCTGAAAAACATGGAACCTTCATTTGCACACATTGTCAGCTCCAGAGTTTTGTAAATATTGGTGACTTTGCACTCTGGCAGTTTGTAAAAATCTGCCATGTGGTTTAATGATAGCAGATTTAATGTGGCATTTTCACAGCATTCACATAGGAACTTGTCCAGTTTCTTTTGTCTGGCAAGTTTTATATGCTTGGAGCACAAACAGTTGAACTTGATGGTACTGATATGGTACTCTGGGTGTAGCTTCAGAAATTCTGCATTTAGTAAATGAAGGAGTTTTGATAGGAACAATTTGAACATAGGCTTCTTTTTTAAGAATGTCTTCTTGTATGGCAGAGGGGTTGCTGACTGTTCAAAAAAGCTTTTTACTTTGTAATTTCCTGAGGCAGTACAGAATTGTGTATGCTTTTTACATGCTTCCGTTCACTATGAGATGCATTCACGAGTGTTGTCCAGCTAATTCCAAGGGTTGTGCTTACGTACATAGCATCTTGTATTTTTTCAGCACCAAAACTGCTCTGACCCGTTCCCGTTCCTGTTGTCTATTCTTCACATTTTCCTTTATGACATCCATAATGTTTGCCTCCAAATTGTGACATCATTTCATGTTTAGTCTTCTTCTTGACACTGCTGCCTGCTTTGCAGGTGAACTTGATATTATTGCTTATCACTTTATTGTTGATGCAAACCATGCAGGTGACTTAGGCAGTCCTGCTTGTGTCCTTTGAATTGCCTTTCAGTTAGCACCATCTGATCGGGTGTCCCTGACTGGAGCTGGATCACTGAAATTTACTTGCACTGCTACTGTTGTGGCTGTGTTTATTTGTTTCATAGTGGAGGAAAGGAAGAAACAAAGAGAGTGCCCATCAGTTGCTTCACAGCAGATGAAATGGTGGAACAAAAAGTGGACAATTACTTCATAACGGGGGAAAAGAAGAAAAAAAAAGAGATTGCCCATCAATTGCTTCACAGCAGATGAAATGGCAGAACAGAAAGTGGGCAATTACTTCACAGTGGGAATGAGAAAGAAACAGAGATTGACCATCAGTTACTTCACAGCACGTGAAACAACGGAATGCAGAAGGTGGACAATTACATCACAGCTGGTGAAAGAAGATCACCCATCAGTTGCTACACAACACAGTGTTATGAATGTAAGGAGAATGGTGCACTGCAAAAGCAGCTAAATTCCAGTACAGCTATCATTTGTATCCCACCACCACCATCACACATGGTCTTAAAGTGAATTTCTGACTAGTTGCTATAAGGTATTGGGCTTCATAGCCCAATACCTTATAGCAGCATGAGCTCACCCCTGCAAACAATTTAAATTTAAAGTTCATAGTTTTAGCATGGGACGGGATCGTAACTGGCACCAAACACTCGGTCAGTCGATCCCTTCCAGCTTGATGGTGCCCCCGCTCTGCCCTAACTACTCCCCATGCTGTCTGAAACTGTGACTTGTGGCCAGAGAGAATGTGTGTGCGAGCCCTATACAAGTCTATAGGGGTTATTTTTAAAGCCATTTTTTAGTAATTTGTAACAATCCTAGAGGAAAATTAAAGTTGTCACTTAACTAGTAGGGTCCATACTAGTTAAGTGACTGCTTTAATTTTCCTCAAGGACTGTTAAAAATGACTAAAAGTCAGCTTTAAAAATAGCCCCCATAGACTTTTATGGGGCTGGCCCTCACACTCTCCATGGCCACACATCACAGTATCAAAGAGCGCAGGGGTGGAGTTGGGGTATAGTAGGGAACAGGAGAAGTTGGAAGGGATTGCCTGGCTGAGGGTTCAGTGCCAGTTACAATCCTTCCCATGCTAAAATGACTAACTTTAAAATTAAACTTTTGCAGGGTGATAGATATATGGTGTTGGGCTATGAAGCCCACTACCTTATATCGGAAACTTCCTTTAAAATGGCTGCACGCTGAGTGCCTAACAAAAGAGGACTGTATTCAGCATGCAGCCATGTTAAGACTATGCAGGACACATTAGGAAGCACATTTCAGCAAAACATTGAGAAACATTTTAAAAACAAGCCCCAAAGTACCTAGGCACCCCCCATTCCTACAACTACATGGTCTGAACATGGCTGAGGGTCGAGAAGCAAACAATGGCCTGCTCAGCACCCAGCCATGTGGTAGGTGGTTACACAAAAGCAGATGTACATCAGGGCCCAGCACCACAGAAATGGGCACAGCAGGCAAAACCATGTCACAGATAAACATTTAGTAGTAGACAGGCAATACTTTGCACTCCCCCATCCCTCAAATGACCACAGACCACAAGGTCTCAAAATGGCTGAAGGTTGAGCAACAAACAATGGCCTGCACAGCATCCAGGCATGTGGAGACCATGCAGTGGGTGGTTACACAAAAGCAGATGGACATAAGGTCCCAGTACCACAGAAATGGACACAACAGGCAAACCATTTCACAGAAAAACATTTAGTAGCAGACAGGCAATACTTTGCCCTCCCCCCATCCCCCCCAAATGACCACAGACTGCAAGGTGTCAAAATGACAGAAGGTTGAGCAGCGAACAATGGCCTGCTCAGCATCCACCAATGTGGAGACCATCTGGTGGGTGGTTACACAAAATTCTGTCAGGCATGATTAAGCTGGGGGGATTCTGGGAAGCATAGGGAGAGGCATCACCAGTAGAAAACAGGAGGTTGTTATCCTTCTGAATGGACAGTTGGTGAGACCCTATTTGGAGTACTGTGTGCAGTTCTGGAGATCCCATCTCCACAAGGACATAGACAGGATGGAGGCAGTCCAGAGGAGGGCAATAACAAGGATGCAGGGTCTGTACCATAAGCTATACGAGGAGAGACTAAAGGAGCTTAATATGTATACCCTAGAGGAAAGGCGGGAGAGGGGGGACATGATAGAGACCTTTAAGTACCTCAAGGGAATCAACAATGTCCAAGAGGGTAGTATATTTCAGAAAAACAGATGTGCAAGAACAAGGTGCCACAATTTGAAGATAGAAGGGGAAGGCTCAGGGGCAACATGAGAAAGTATTTTTTCACAGAGAGGGTGGTGGGTGCATGTAACAGCCTTCCTGAGGAGGTTGTGGGGTCAATAACAGTGGAGGAATTCATGAATGCATGGGACAGATATAAAGCAACTCTGGTGAAAGGCAGAAGGAACTTGGCTGTTGGTTAACTAGGATCTGCAGCCTTTCCAATATGTAGGGAAATGGGTAGACTGGGTGGGCCAGGCTATCTTTATCTGCCATCAAGGTCTATGTTTCTATGTTAAACATCAGTACTGCAAAGCATGGATTAAAAAAAAATATACAATGGACATTACAAAACATCATGGAGACTATTATTACCCATTGACAATGCGAAATGCAACAGAAACAGCTTTTTTGGACCAGCCCAAACAATACTTTGCCCCCCAACCACAGATTGCATGGTCTCAACATGGTATGCTCACCATCCAGCCATGTGGAGGCAATACAGTGAGTGGTTTTAAAAATTGTATACAACAAACCATGGATTTAAACAAGCATTTTGGTAGCAGGAAGGCCGAGCATAAGTACTAAATCACCCTCCAGCCACAGAAGCAAACATCAGCAGGCAGCAAACAGTAAATAAATCACACGGCTGGAGTACAAATAAGCTGCACAATGATTCCCTGTCCCTAAAACTGTCAGACCTAGTCAGAACCTTACCTTTTGGTGCTCAGAGTGCACTTTGAATGACTGGGGCTCTTCCTCGTTCTGAATGCACAACGGTGGACACCAACACTTTCTGCTGTACAAAAAACAGCAAGAAAGGGGGCAAGTACTTATGTACAGCAGATTTTACACCTCCCACTGGCCACCTATGTCTCAGGGGAAAACTGGAATCCCGAAACAATTAGGCAACCAATTGGGGGGAGGGGGGCATTCTGAATGTACCTAATAGGAACATGGACACCATTGGTTGGAAGGGTTGAAAAAGATGGCCTGACTCAAATGATAAAGAGTAGACAAGATGCACTACCTGACAATATAGCAAGGGCAGCACTGGTAACACACAGGAACATTAAAAAAAGGGATGTGCACGTCAAAAGGTAATAATTGGCCATGTTCTGAATGTACTAGCTGAGGACACCAACTAGTACATTCAGAATGCATTTTGGAGGTGCTTCAAACTATAAAAATAATGGGTAAAATAACATAGGTAGAGTAAAAGAAATACAGGACAGCATCTGGATTGTTGAAAGCATATCTTATTTAAACAGAAAAATGGCAGAAATGACAGAAAACATGCAACTAAAACCTACAGGCTTTCCATGTCACAATTTAGGACCAATAAAACAGCAGGAAAATTGGGTTGGACAACAACAACAAAAATTCCAGGCAGCTGTGGACCGCAGTTTTATTATATGTATCTCTACATATACAAAGCAATAAAACAGCATTTCAAATATTATTTTTAATTTTTTTCCTTACTTTATATCACCCTCTTAACATTTCCATTCCATTGGTACAAGATTTTCATGAACATAGCCATAAATATTTTCACAGCATAAAAAAAAGCAAACAGAAACATGGAGTTCAAACTGGCAGTAAATTCTAGTAAGACCAATTGTAAGCAATTTTACAATTATATTACTGTAATTCATTAAAACCATCAAACAATAAAGTAGATCCCCTTATCATCTCTGACCAAAACTTATTCCAAAACCCAAGATATGACAAGTGCATTCAACACTTATTTCTGTTCAGTATTTTCACCTACAGATAAACTGTTCACCTCAAAGAACTGTGTATTGAGTGAAACAATTATTAATAAAGAAGATATAAAGAATATATAAAAAAATCAAATAGAATTTATGCATTTAGTATTTGTTTACCAGGTATGTGCACTAGACAATAATATGCTTAATTCCAAAACCACATTACCATGTTGGTGTTGCTCTATTACCCTTTCTTTCCTGGCTTAAAGGTTTTTGGGGTGCATATGTGGCAAGGAAATTATATCTACAAAACTGCACTCCACTACTCCTCTTAGTGCTTTCCACCTGCACTCCCCTTCCAATGTAGTTTGCTTCTTTTTTTCTCCTTCTTAGTAAAACATCACTCATTGGGTATTGATTAGTAGTTTTATTTTCATTAGCATGTGCTTAAAACTAACATGTGTTTAAAAAAAAGTTATTTTGTTTAAACGTTAAAAGTCCAAAGATAATTATATTACAGTCATTACTGAAAACAATTTGTATTTATATGTCACTTCAAATCTCTTCATTTGTGCTTGATTGCAAAAGTGTTTTTAACACATGTGCTTTACCATACTTCATTTATGGCAAGCTATTTCCCCTTCGTGGCTCTGTTGCCTATTCCAAACTCTCTCCATATTCATTTTGTTTCTTTTATTTCATTGTGATTGCACCTTTCACTTTTTAGCCACTGCCTAAAATTTAGAGAGCCTACTGTTGTCCACAAATGCTTAGCATTCTGCTTACTTCTTGTGTTTGGCTTCCTGTGCCATTACTCCTTCTTTCTGCTTTGAACCAGTCAGTCTCCTCGGTGCTTCCTAGATCAGGTGATAGCAATCACGTTCTAATGTGCTGACATTTCGGAGAGTAAAACTCCATCATCAGAGCTCTAATATGCTTATTTACCTAGTGGAGTAGGTACCAGTGAGCACATTTGTGACAAAAATTATGTGGTAGATTACAGAACAAGGTATAGTAGAAAGCAGGCTGTGCATTACAGCTCATGAACAACATACACAAGTATATTGGTAATGGCAAATAGGCAAATTACAATACAGAGCATCAGAAACAAGAGCATTTACTAGAGGAATTTAAGAATGTATTAAGCTCTATCTTGAAGTATGGGTGGGATTGAGACAGCTCAAGGTAAGATAGAAGGGAATTCCAAAGTTTTGGGACAAAGAAGGAAAAGGGTTGATCACCCATATTAATAGAGCACTTAAGAATGGTCAGGAGTGATAGGTCACTGGATCTCAGGGGGAAGGACTGATCAGGATGTGTTACTATAGTAGCCACCGAGACAAATTTAGATGATCTAATAAGCTTGTCAATAGAGACAACCTTCCTAAGCTTAAGTAAAGGCTACATTGGTGAGTAAGTAGGGTAATGGACAGGTCAAAACAACAGATGTTATTATATGTACAGTAGTTCAGTAGAAGCCACTTCATCAAGACACCATTAACTGGGACATCTGTTCCACCTCCCTTAGGATACAAGTGAAACAGTGACTTGAGAATACATAGCAGTATAATGTATAACCTCTAATAATCTCTTGTAGCTGGATTAACCTCTTTTTTTAGACTGAGACTAGGTATCTGCCCCACTCAGTCTCCATGATGACCCAGGCCCCTTGTTCTGTCCTCACATGTCAGCATGTCATGCTGTATGTCTGTGTCGGCATGTCCATGTCAGCATGTCTGTTTTGGATGATTGATTGTGGGCACAGCTACCAGCAAACAGAATAAACAACAGTAATGTTTAAGCATTTATTTTAACTTTTTAGTTTGACTTTTTGATTCTTTTTATGTTTGCTTGCACACATGCTCAAGAAACATTATGCGGCAGCTAAGGGGAGATGCGGGTTGTGGAGGAGCGGCACTGTGGCAGCCAATGGTGGCACTGCATTTGGCATTTGGGGGCTTGGCACTGGTGGAACAATGCAGGCACACTATGCTGATGACACTGGTTTCCAAAAGTGCCACCAAGTTGAAATGATTTCACCCTGCAATGAGGGGACGCCTTGTTGTTGCAGCATCAGCCATTCTGCTGCAACGAGGCAGTGAATCGTCATTGCAGGGTGGTACCTTGCCTAGTGTAACATTTTTTGTAAACATGGCAGCAGCTTGCCACCACCCTATAGCCCCATGAAAGCCAATGGGGGTGGCCAATCCCCCTATCGGAATGCCCAACCCAGTTAATTTGCTGACGGGGGAGCCCACTCCCATTAGTCATAATGTAATCCCTTCCCCCATTTGTTGTGTGATGAGGGGGTGCCTAATCCCTCTCTGCATCATGCCCCCCAAACAGTCATTCTTTGCCAATGGGGGGTCCAATCCCCATCGGCTTAAGTCCTCATCCCCAAAAAAGGCAGGTGGCACACTGGGAGCCCACCCAAGTATGCTGAAAGCAAGCCTGAAAAAAAAAAAACCTTCCCATAATGTTTTTTTTTCCTCCCTGAAAGAAAGGAAATGGTCCCACACCAGTCATCATTCCCTCCTCCAACCTGCACCCACCCATTATGCACCCTACCTTCCCACACCCCCCTCACCCCATACTTACCTCTGGAGCCTGGCGCAACGATCTTTGGTGGACCAGGACATGTCTGCACTCTTCAAAGCCGACCACTAACTGAAGAAATTCTGGTAAGCTGTATAATGGCATAACTATGTTTTTTTTTCAGCTTTGGTGCATATCTTGGGCATTTTGGGGAATTATGGCACCAAATTTTCAAATGGATTTATTGGGACCCCTCCTCATGAATTCAGCCACTGTCATGGTAATATTCGGTCCTGAAGGTGATTTCATGATCACTGCATGGAATCACCTTCCGGGACTGATTAATGAAATGACAGTGTCAGTGTTCATGAGGTGGGCTCTCAAAAAGCCTATATTTCAAATCTGGTGAAAAAAATAAAAAAATGACTGTTTTACGAGTGTGCATTGTGCAGTTTCCACGTATGTTCATAACTTTGCAAATTTGTAATATTTTCACTCCAGATTTTCAACATTTGCATTTTTTCCACACCTCCTTATGAACAGTACAGCTGTCATTTTTCACATCCTGACCAAAATGTGTTTTCATACTTCTGGTGCAGAATACCATGGTTGCTGTGGGAAATCAGTGTTTGGGAAACATTAAGAAAATCACAGTGACACTGTTCATGAGCAGAGGTCCTAAAATGCCTATGTTGAAAATTTGGTGATGAAAGTCCTTAAAATGACTGTTACGAGCATCCTTTGCACAGTTTCCATGCACGTTCATAACTTCGCAAATTTGTAATATTTTCACTCCAGATTTTCAAAATTGGCATTTTCCACACCTCCTTACAAACATGTACAGCTGTCATTTTTCACATCCTGGCCAAAATGTGTTTTTGCCCTTCCGGTGTAGAATAGCTCAGTTGCTGTGGGAAGTCAGTGTTCGGGACAGATTAAAAAAAAATCACAGTGACACTGTTTATGAGCAGAGGTGCTAAAATGCCTGTGTTGAAAATTTAGTGACAAAAGTCCATGAAATGAGTGTGTTACATGTGTATGGTGCGCAGTTTCCATGTACCCTCTTAATTTCATGCATTTGTAATATTTTCACTCCAGATTTTCAACATTGGCATTTTTTCACACCTCCTTATGAATAGTACAGCTGTCATTTTTCATATCCTGTCTGAAATATGCATTTACACATCTGGCTCAGAATTACATAGTCAGTGAGGGAAATCAATGTTCGGGACAGATTAGGAAAATCATAGTGACACTGTTCATAAGCAGAGGTCATAAAATGCTTATGTTGAAAATGTGGTGAAAACATTCCACTTAATGACTGTGTTACGTATGCATTGTGCAGTTTCAATGTAAGCCCAGAAGTGTGAGTATTTTTTAATATTTTCAATACAGATTTTCAACATTGCCATCTCTTCACACCTCTCTATGAATGGTACAGCTGTAATTCTTCACATCCTGCCTGATCTGTGTTTTTGTACATCCGGTGCAGAATGGCACGGTCTCTGTGGGAACTCAAAGTTCAGGACACATTAAAATATTAACAGTGCCACTGTTCATGAGAAGAGGTCCCAAATGCTTTCATGAGGTGAGGGTCACAAAATGGCCATGTTGAAAATTTGTAGTGCAAATACCAACAAACGCCCGGGGCGTTAGGGTTTCTATCCATAACTTCCCTCCCTGTACAGACAGACAGGCATCAGGGGTGTGCCTTTGGATTGCTGACTGTAATGTTCATGCCATTCCACCCCTGCCCCACCACCCTGCAGCCAGTGACAGGCATTGAGGTGTGCCTTGGACTCTTCGGCACCAGAGTTCACCCCATTCTCCTATACTGCACCCATTTCACCATATGTCCTTATGGAATGGGGTGACTGTAAAGCCGAACACCCCAAGGCACACCTCAACACATGTCAGTGTCTGCAGGATAGGGTGAAGTGAAATGGCATGAACGTTATGGGCGATGAACCAAATGCATACGCCAGTGCCTATCCGTCTATGCAGGGTGGAGGTGGGGTTGGCGTGAAGTTCAATGCTTCCTGCATTTCCAGTGCTAATACCAGCAAGCAAACATTTGGCATTGATAAATGCTTGTTTATCTTGCTGGACTACTGGGTTGGTAACCATGTGTCATATGCTGGCATCAATGATGATGCATTCACACTCAGACTCGGCCAGTACAGTGCCAGCTAAAGATCAGTACTTTATTAAGTTATTTAATGTTTTAACTTATTTGTTCATTTTATCCTGTAAAATTTTAACTAATATGTTCAAGGGACTCAACAAAGTCCAGAAGGGTAGCATCTTTCAAAAAAGAGATGTGTAAAAACAAGAGAGCACAATTTGAAGATAGAGGGGGACAGCTCAGGGGCAATGTGAGGAAGTATTTTTTCACAGGAGAGGGTGGTGTTCGCATGGAAAGGGCCTTCCTGGGGATGTTGTTGGGTCAAAAATAGTGGAGGAATGCAAGAATGCATGGGACAGACATAGGTCAATTCTGGTGGAGAGGGGTAAGAAGAAATAGGCTGTTGGTTAACTAGGATCTGCAGCTTATCCAATAGGTAGGGAAATAAGCAGACTGAGTGGGCCAAGCAGTCCTTATCTGGCATCAAAGTCTATGTTTCTGCTCCTGCTTAGTTACCCTACACTAAGAGATCATGTTTCTGTCACAGTGGTGAGTTAGGGACTACTCCAAATATGTACTTCTCTTTATTGGGATGAGCACATAATTAGGATGAAATCTGATCCACAGAGGTTTCTGGATTTAGCGGCTACGACTGTTTTACATTTGGTCTGGTTACATTTGCTAGCTTAATAGAATGAAAATGAACCTGTAGGAAAGTCTTGGTAGCAAAATTCCCTGAGATATAGCAAGTCTAGCAGCAGGAGTCAAGGGATATATAATTTTGTAAGCAAGCCAAAGTTTGATGTTTGCAAACTTAAAGGCATTAGAAATATGCAAGCTGAAATCAAGGTCAGGGTCTAAGGTTAGGCCAAGGTATTTAAAGGAGTCAACTGTGGTAAGGGGCAGGGATCTACTGATCAGTAGATGGCTAAATCAGCAATACACATGCTCAGCCTAGGTGCTAATCCAAAGGGCATGGCATGAAATTTACTAGAGTTGAGAAGAAATTTATTTTGAGACAGCCAGGTCTGAATGCTACAGAAATCAGGACTGAGACATGAGTTGATATCAGTTATATTCCTGGAACTATACAGCCGCATGTCATCGCATATACCAGGGTGAAACAGAAGGATGGGGCATTGGAGTATCATTAATAAAAATAGTAAAGAGTAGTTGATCGAATATGAGGCCTTAAGGGACACCAACATATATAGTTATAAGACTAGATTTTGACTGGTTCATGTTTATGAATTGTCTAAAACTAAGACAGCCAGCATGCCATTATACTGCAGTGGAGGAGATGCCAAATGAGGCTAATTTGGTTGTGAGAATGGTATGGTCCACAAGTTCAAATGCTTTAGTCATGTTACTAAAAACTGACCCTGTATACATACCACTGTCCATGGCTACTCTAACATCATTTGTGAACTGGATGAATGCTGTTGTAATGCTGTGTGCCTGTCTGAAAACGTGATATGTTGGATACAGCAAGCTGTGTTTATGGAGGTCATCTGTGACATGGGTTTCCACCAGCTTCTCAAGCAGTGATTGCTATGAGTCAAAAGTTTCCTGTGCTCTTTGGATCCCTTTGTTGAAGATCAGTGCAGTCTTAACAACCTTCCAACTTTTATGAACAGTGGCTGAGATAAGAGATGAACTAAATAGATGGGCTGGGGGGATGCTAGATAGGGAGTAGCAACCCTAAGTAGTCTCAGTCTGAGCCCATCAGAGCCAAAGTGCAGTATGGCAAAATAGATTATTGAAGGCACAACACCTCACTGCAGGTGAAAGTTCTTAAGTAGAATGGCAGGGATGTTGGGTGACCTGATGGGGAAGTATAGGATACAGGACATTGAATTGGCAAACTTGGATAAATCGGAGAAATGAGAGTTAATAGCATTAACAATTATATCAGACTTGTTACAGTTAATTCCATTTATTGTCATGTCTGACATAATATGGTTTGTTCCACTATCCATTGGTCCCTTAATGTGGCTCCAGAAACTCTGGGAGTCACCAGCAGAGGGTTGCAGAAGATTATTTCAGTAGTTACTTTTGGAAACACAAATTGCTTTTTTACTTGCATTCCTCTGAGTCCTATATTCCAACCAGTCAGCAATCTGCACCATGATTTTGTATTTGGCCCAGCACTTATCTCTGGCCTTCAGGAAGGCAAGCAGGTCACTATGAAACCATTTGGTAGCCACTCCTTGTACCATACAACTAATGAGAGGGATGTGCTTATTCTGCAGTGCCTGGAATTCTGAAGCAAAGTAGCATAAAGTTTCATGAACATCACTGGTGCGATAAAATGGGGACCAATCCAACTGACAGAGGTCAGCAAAAAAGGTAACTTAATCAAGATTAGAAAAGTCTTGTATGATTACTTCATTAGGGGCAGGAGGGAGAGTGCACTTTACAAATTCAGAAAACTGGTTAATAGTCACTCATGATATCAGCTACAGTGCTAACAAGCCAATAACTGAGGACAGGTGATGGATAACACTGAATATGCCAGTCTTCCCACTTTTTGGAGGATTGTAAATGCATACTTTATGAAGCTTCTTAGAATTCCCTAGGCACCCTAGGGCACCCTGGGCAAAATTAGAGTTGGCAGTGATGGACTAGACATGAAGATAATTGCTCTCATGCTTGACAAAGTCACTCTGCCCCTCACTAAGATCTTTAACTTAGCCCTTAGACAAGCTCAATTCCCCACTCAATGGAAAGTAGCCCTGGTAACACCAGTTTATAAAAGTGGAGATTGTGCCATCTACTCCAACTACAGACCAATCTCTGTCCTGCCTTCACCCTTATCAAAGGCCCCTAAATGAATCATATTGTGTAAACTTGTGGATGATATTAACAAGTACAATATCCAGTGCCCCCAACAGCATGGATTTATAAATACCCCCAGTACTACTGCTGCATGGCTCTATGATGCTGGTTCAACAACTATGCTGTCAACCAACATCACAGCGATGGAATTACGTAGGCCGCAATTTACGGTTAACATAATTCTGACAGGAGACCCCAATCACTTTTCCATCGGGGGAGGCTTTGCTCCATGAACCCCCCAAGTGGTGGGTTCTTCCCCCCCACAGCTCCCAATCTAATAGATTCCAACTAAGAGTCAGAGTTGATGCGGGGAGGGGGTGCAGGACTGGGAGACAGAGTGCTGGAGTCTCAGGTGGACCATTACAGCGAAATGTTGATGTTGTCGGCATCAATGTGTTCACTGTAATGGTGTCACAATACGGTCAGCATACTCTTCTGCATTGGTAGAGTACACTATCTACATTCATGAGGCACCGGATGAATGACAACTCATCGGGTCTATCTATATAGACTTAACAAAAGCATTTGATACAGTTAATCACCAATTATTGATCACAAAACTTTATGCATTTGTGCTATCCTCTGAGATAGTGAGCTGGTTCAGCAGCTACCTTACCCAGAGAACCTAATGAATATAGCAAAATGGTGTACAGTCAGATAGCAAACAGGTCGCACTCGGTGTCCTCAAGGGTCCATACTTGGACCATTGCTCTTCAGCCTTTTTGTAAACACCCTTCCAGATGAATGCCTATCTATTCCTCTTTGCGGATGATGCTGCCATCTTCACTCATACTCCTTGGATAAGCTCATTGAATCAGGAGCTCCAACTTAGCTTCCATCAACTGGAGTGGTTTAGGAAGAATAAACTTCTGCTAAACTACAAAAAAGCAAAGATCATGATATTCACCAACCCCCAGAATAAGGGTAAAGTGAGCCAAATGGTTATTTTGAACAGTAGTGGTGAACCACTTGACCAAGTGTGCACCTTCAAATAGCTTGGAGTCACACTAGATAACTCCCTTTCCTTCACCCCACACATTGACCAAGTGGTTAAAACAATAACTGCCAGACTAGGTGCCCTTTACAGGCATAGGAACCATCTAACACAAGAGGCCATAAGACTCACTGTTAACAGTTCAACACTGTCCATTATAGACTATGGACTAATACTGTACAACATAGCCTCTGAAACAGCTTTAAAAAGAGTTAAGGTAGCACTAAATAAAGCATGCAGATTCATTCTGGGTGCTGGGAAATTAACACATACCTGCAACCTTTATGCCCAGTCAAATTGGCTCACACTTCAAGGGATGATCATGTACCAAGTAAGCCTTCTTTGCAAAAAAATCATGTCTAGGACTTACCCACCCCCACCTCGCCGATATACAAAAGCTACTCCAGCATTCACACTGCCTGTATCTATGTAGCAGCATCACCAAAAACACTCTCCAGGTGCCTTTCAGAAATACCTCATTAGCCCAGCGCTTCTTCAACTACAGGGCCTTTTAGTGGCTCGATGGACTCCCTACTAATCTCAAAACTGTCCAGCACATTGGGCAAGTCAAAAGGGAGTTCCATTCACATATGATTCTGATGAGTAAATGTGAGTGCACCAATTAGCCTGCTTTACCTCTGCATACAAAAAAGCCCACTCCTGTTTGTCCTCATCTATCCCATAATACCTATACCCTATGCTCTCTCATTTTCATACCTCTCCCCAAATATTCCCTCTTTTCCTGTCAATGCTTGTTGCATCGGGACCAAACCTAACTGGTAAGGCCAGTTTTGCCTCTATGCCCTATTAACCTACTCTTCCCCATTTGACAAGGCTATATTTGACTGCCATTTCTTCCCCTTCCTACTGACAGAGCCAACCAGGCTTCCACTTGTATTGATTTTGCATGGGCCTACATTGTACTGTTCCTCACATTGTATAACTCTGGAACTTATTTGCATAAGTTAAATACTTTACATTTGTATATCTTATTATTTGTACTGGACATGGAATGTTTGTAAATGAGCTACTAGCTCAAAGGTTGCTGTAATCCGAGACATCAAATAAAATTAAAATTAAACTAAATAAGGAATGTAGGACTTGAGACCAGAACGCTGACACAGCAGTAGAGCTACTGCCCATGACACCAACAGCCCTGGTTTGGGGACTAGCCAGGGTCATCAGAGGGCCAGCTAGGGGGAGGGGGATTGAGCATCCCACAGGACACTTTCATCCTCCTCCTGAGAGATTTTTCTTTTTTTTTTTTGCATCTCGCTGATCTACTGCCACCTGGGTGATCACAGGTGGTAATGCAGGGGACCTGTGAGGTTGTGAGTGGGTAGTTAGTGATAGTTTTTGACATTGAAGGTATTCATTTTTTTCTGCAGTGTTTGCTGTCTGCTTGTAAGGATGTGCTGGGAGGGTGCAAAGATGGTTGCCCTAGCAGGCCCAGGGATCTCCACCCTTTTATCTGCCCTCTGCTGTCCCTGGAATCATATAGGTTGTGTTGGGCTCTTAGGATAGTTAGGAGGAGGAAGAGGGGTGGGGGCTGGGCTTGGAGGGGAATTGGAAAGAAGAGGATGGATTGGGGTGGTGGGAACAAGAAGATGCCCTGGGGTGAAATGGGTCCAAGAAAGGGGTGATCCCTGCCTGGTTCCCATACACAAGGGCTCTGCATCATGCAGGACAGTGATGCGGTCTTTCTTGGTTGCTGATCCCACTTGGACAGTGCTATGCAATGCCAGGACCATTAAGAACAAGATTGCTTTTATAGCAGACCTTATTGAGTCAATGGACCTGGCTTGCATCGCCAAGATCTGGCTGGATGAAAATGCTGGTCCAGTGTTAACTTCAGCAGTTCTAGCTGGGTACTTCGTGATGCACCATTTGAGAATGGATCATAGGGATGGGGGTGAAGCCATCTATTTTAGATCGGAACTGGACCTGACAGAGATTCCAGTAGGGATCACCAACTCCTTTGAATGTATCATGGGTGCAGATGCAGAGTGCAGGATACTTCTCATCTACCATCCACAAGGAGATGGGAAAGTTTTCCTGCAGGAAGTCGAGGACTTCATCATCGACGTGATATTGGGATCTTCCAGATGGTTGATTCTTGGGGATTTCAATCCCTAGGTTGATGATGAACTCTCACAATTTGGTCAGGACTTCCTCCAACTAATGAGTTTGTTGGGCCTTACACAGGTTGTTATCTCTGTGACCCACATTTATGGTCATTCATTGGACTTGGTGTTCCTTCTGGGGAAAGAGTTATCCAACTTGGAGGTGGAGCCAGCCAGGTGGTCTGACCATCACACCGTTGGGTTCAGTTTTGTGGCTCCCCCAATAGGCCTGCACCTATGGAGATGGTTTGGTACTGCCCTTTGAGGGGCGTGACCGCAGATGGCCTGATGGCGGTGCTGGACCTATCAAGTATACCAAGTGAATGCATGGCTCCAGGGAATCTAGTACTCGCCTATAACAAGGTGGTGACATAGGCCCTGAATTCCTTAGCTCCTATTCATGTTTGCCCACTTATTCTTCGTTCAAGGTCCCCATGGTTTGATGGGACCTTGAAGGAGATGAGGAGGGTGGGATGAAGGCTAGAGATGGTCTGGTGGAAATCAGGCCTGGAGGGTGACAGACTTAAATTGATGGACCATTATTCAGTCAATCAATTGGCAATCAACTGTAAGAAGGCAAAGTTCCTGGCCAGGGAGATTGCCGCTGCACAGAACAGACCAGCTCAGCTCTTCTGGACTGAGGACAGATTGTGCACTTCAGTCTGTCCTCAGTCTGATGGAGCCTTTTCACAAGAGCAGTGTAAGGAGTTTGCTCAGTTCTTCACAGATAAGGTTATCACCATCAGGTTCAGGATCTGTTCGGCCCCCTCTAGTGGGAATTGTGGGGGTCGGCAGGAGGTGGAGGACACCCAGTTTGCCTGGTCTGACTTCAGCTGGCTGGAAATCATGGATGTTGTGAGGGTCATCCAGACTTTGCGGCCAACCAGCTGTAATTTGGACCCATGCCCTATGTGCCTTCTTGTAGGGTACATAGATGAAATTGGCCTAGTCCTAGCCAAGATAGTCTGGAGGTCATTGGGGGGGGGGTCTTTCTGGATCCTCTACAGGAGGCAGATGTTCAACCCCACCTTAGAAAAACCTCCTTTGACCCTGACTGTCTGGCTAACTACAGACCAGTCTCTAACCTACCCTTCTTGGTTAAGGTTATTGAGAAGGTGGTTACGCTGCAGCGAGACGATCATTTGTCCAGCCATGATATCTATGATTTTCTCCAGTCTGGATTTAGAAAGAGACATAGTACTGAGACAGCCCTTGTTCAGGTGCTAATCAACCTAATAGTGAGAGATTGGGGGACCCATTCCATCTTGGTCCTCCTTGATCTCTCTGCAGCATTTGACACTGTGGACCATGGTGTGCTGTTGGAGCACCAGTGGTTCTTCTGCGGAGTACCTGGAATGGTCCTCAAATGGTTTCAATCTTTCCTCGAGGGTAGGACTCAGAGAGTGGTGTCTGGAATTTATTCCTCAGCCCCTCTCTCCCTACCCTGTGGGGTACTGCAGGGCTTAACTCAGTTAAGAAGGGGGATAAAACCTTTTATAGGTACAATCGGGAGCACAGGAAGACCAAGGGAGGGATAGTGAGGCTTAATAAAGGGAAGAGAGAGTGGGAAGAGGGTGACTGTGAAAAGGCAAAGATACTAAACAAATATTTTTGCTCAGTATTTACAAATGAAGAGGGGGAGGTACCTGAAACAAACAGTAGAAACACTCTGGATATAGAAGTTGATACCAGCCCATTTACAGAAGAAAGGGTTATGAAAGAACTCTTAAAACTGAAGGCGGATAAAGCAATGGGGCCTGATGGGATTCATCCCAGAATTCTAAAAGAGCTAAGGGTAGAACTAGTGACACCACTGACTACCCTCTTTAACAAATCATGGGAGGATGGGATGGTACCCAAGGACTGGAGGAGGGCAGATGTGATTCCCCTTCACAAAAGTGGGAAAAAGACAGAAGCAGGAAACTACAGACCTGTTAGTTTAACCTCAGCGATAGGGAAAATGATGGAATCACTTCTGAAGGAAAGAATTGTCTAGTAGCTAGAGGCCAGAGGGGTATGGGACCCAAGGCAGCATGGATTCACAGCGGGAAAGTCATGCCAGATGAATCTGATAGATTTCTTTGACTGGATGACCAAAGTAGTAGATCAGAGAGGGGCTGTGGACATGGCCTACCTAGACTTTAGCAAGGCATTTGACATAGTCCCACATGAAAGATTAATATACAAGTTAGCCAGCTTGGGAGTGGGTCCCAAGATGATAGCCTAGGTAAAGAATTGGCTGGAGAATAGGACACAGAGAGTAATAGAAAATGGAGTCCACTCTGAAGAAAGGGGGGTTACTAGTGGGGTACCGCAGAGTTCAATATTAGGACAGGTCCTCTTCAATGTCTTTATAAGCGACATTGCAGAGGGACTAGAAGGAAAAGTATATCTCTTTGTAGATGTCACAAAGATCTGCAACAGAGTTGATGCACAAGGTGGAGTGGAAAGAATGAGAAGGGACTTGGCAAGGTTAAAGGAATGGTCAGATATTTGGCAGCTTAGATTCAATGCTAAGAAGTGCAAGGTATTGCACCTGGGAAACAAAAACACAGGGGAAGAGTACACAATGAGGGGTGAGATTCTAACAACAACAAAAATGGAAAGGGACCGGGGGGTAGTCATATGAGATGACCTAAAGGTGGGCAAGCAATGTGAGAGGGCTGCAAGGAGGGCTGGGGGGATACTGGGATACATAGGAAGAGGCATTACCAGTAGAAAACAGGAAGTTATTATCCGTCTGTACAGACAGCTGGTGAGACCCCATCTGGAGTACTGTGTGCAGTTCTGAGACCCAATCTCTGCAAAGACATAGACAGGATGGAAGCTGTCCAGAGGAGGGCAATCAAAATGGTGCAGGGTCTGCACCGAAGACATATGAAGAGAGACTTAAGGAGCTTAATATGTATAGCCTCGAGGAAAGGAGGGAGAGGGGGACATGATATAAACTTTCAAGTACCTCAAGGAATCAACAAAGTCCAAGAGGGTAGCATCTTTCAAAAAGAGGTGTGCAAGAACAAGGGGGGCACAATTTGAAGATAGAGGGGGCAGCTCAGAGGTAGTTTAGGAAGTATTTTTCACAGAGAGGGTTGGAATGCATGGAACGCCTTCCGGAGGAGGTTGTGGAGTCAAAAACAGTGGTGGAATTCAAGCATGCATGGGACAGTCATAAGGCAATTGTAGGGGTTGGGGGTGGGAAGAAGTAGGCTGCTGGTCAACTAGGATCTGCAGCTTATCCAGTAGGTAGGGAAACAGGCAGACTGGGTGGGCCAAGCGGTCCTTATCTGCCATCAAATTCTATGTTTCTATGTTTCATCTTGTCACCCGTGTTGTTTGCAGTGTACATGCTGCTGTTGGGAGAGATCATTAGGTGGTACGGTCTGAGTTTTCAGTGTTATGTAGATGATACTGAGCTGTACATGTCCTTTGTGCCTGGACAAGATGTGATCCTCTCGGTATTTAACAACTGTCTGTCTGAGAACCAGGACTGGATGAGTACCAGCTGGCTGTGACTGAACCTGGATAAAACTGAGGTGTTGGTTGTGGACCAAGATTGTCAGGAGATTGGGCAGGACAACCTTCTGGGCTTTGATTCAAGGGTGTTCAGCTGACTACTTCAGATTGGGTTTGGAACCTGAACATTATTTTTGATGATGGTTTGACCCTTAATTCTCAGGTGTCAGCCATCATCAAATCCTCTTTTTACCATCTGAGGAATATCACCTGGGTGAAGCACCTGGTTCCTCCTGATGATCTTCTAATGCTGGTCCATGCCTTCGTAACCTCCCGCCTTGACTACTGCAATGCCATTTAATAATAATAATAACAATAATAATAACTTTAATTATAAAGCGCCTTCAAAATCAAAGCGCTGTACATAGTCACAGATAAAACAACCAACAATCTTAATAAAATCCAAATATAAAAATAGCAACAAGCCATAAAATCCAAACAACAGAGTCAATTGTCAAGTCAGTTTCCAGGGAATGCTTGTAAAAATAAGTGAGTTTTAGAGCTGACTTAAAACGTTTGACAGTCTGGCACTCTCTCACCTGATGAGTTAAAGAATTCCACAGGGTGGGAGCTGCATAAGCGAAAGACTGATCACCAGATATCTTTAAGTGCACCCTGGGAATCTCTAGCAATCCCTCATCAATGGATCGAAGTGGGTGGTAGGGGTGATAGGGATGAGGGAGATCTTTCAGGTAGTTTGATCCCTGGTTATGTAGGGCTTTATAGGTCAGCAAGCCAACCTTAAAGGTGATCCGCCACTTTATCAGCAGCCAGTGCAGTCCGCAGAGAACAGGTGTAATGTGACTGGTCCTAGAGGTACCAGTTACAAGCCTACCTGCTGCATTCTGCACCAGCTGCAAGTTGCAGATATCAACCCCAGGAAGCGCGGAAGCACCAGAGGAGATCGGCACTAAACCGCCCAACATCTCCCACAGCGACACTTGGGAACTGCCGCAAATGACCCTGACAAACAAGATACTGACAGCTGGCACACCGTCACAGCTGCCCCAACAGACACCCCTACAGACAGGATCCTGAACAGCCACTGAAGGCTGCTGCAGCATCACCGGCAGACACCATGGAGAAGAGCATGACGACGAGCTGCCCCCACAGCCACAGACATCCTGATGTCCAACAGCTCGACAGGGGTCACTGATAGGCACAGCAGAGCTGCACTACACATGGCAACAGTGGGCAGAGGCTTCAGGACCACAGCAGTATTATGTGGCCTGCTTAGAGCACCCAGCCCCCATGGGACTGTACAGCTGGCAGCGGACCAGTGCACAGAGAACAGTGGCCACAGGGACTAGCACAGGCAGGATGCCATGTACAGTCCCCCGCGCATGCACCCTGGGACTCACCTGTTGGCTGATGCACAATGCCAGCCCCATGAGGTAGTCCCTGCGGCTATGGGTGCTATGTTGCATGACGCTGTGGGGATGTGTCATCTGCTCTGGTTGTGCGCTGTTGTTGCAGTCAGGATTCCAGCCGGTTCTGTACTTGTGTCACTGTGGTGGTGTCGATCTCACACCATGCTTCCAGAAGCCCTAGGTAAAGGGCATTGCAATAGTCAAGGTGAGTCATTACAAAGGCATGGATCAAGGTTAAAAGATCATCAGGAGGAACCAGGTGCTTCACCCGAGTGATGTTCCTCAGACGATAAAATGAGGACTTGACAACAGCTGACAGCTGAGATTTTAGGGTCTGTTTATAATCAATGAATCTATGAATACAGTGCAGGGCTTCAAACAGGCATGGGATAGGCATAAGGGAGCAATACAAATGACTATGAATAGATAGGACGCTGACAGAGCAAAGGCCGATGGCACATTTATAAAGTAGAAAAAGAAATGGGCAGACTGGATGGGCCTTGCAGTCCTTATCTGCCGTCAACTTCTATGTTTCTATGTTCTATGTAAAAATAATGCCCAGGTTATGCACCTGATGTGAGGCTGCTAATGGAACATCCCCAAGCCATAGCCCGGGAGATAGTCAGTCAGCATGCCTGCCACCCGAATATCTGAGTCCACCACAAACACCTCAGTCTTGACTGGATTTTATCTTAGCCAGCTGGCACTCATCCAGTACTGGATCTCAGAGAGACAGTTGTTAAGTACTGAGGCCGCATCATGCTGTCCAGGCACAAAGGATAGGTACAGCTGAGTATCATCTGCATAGCAGTGAAAACTCAGGCTGTGCCTCCTAATAATGTCTCCTAATGTCAGCATATACACTGCGAACAGCATCTGTGCTAAAATGGAACCCTGCAGGACCCCACAGGATAGGGAGGCAGGGTCAGAGGAATAAATTCCCATGACCACCCTCTGAGTCCTACCCTAGAAAAAAGATTTAAACCATTCAAGAACCATACCTGAAAGTCCACAGATGGTTTGAAGGCATTTCAATAGCACATCATGGTCCACAGTGTCAAATGCCACAGAGAGATCCAGGAAGACCAAGATGGAATGGGACCTCCAATCTCTCACTATTAGGAGATCATTAAGTACCTGGACAAGTGCTGTCTTGGTACTATGGCTCTTCCTGAACCTGTACTGGAGAGAATCATAGGCATCATGTGTGGTAAGATGGTCATCCAGCTGCAGTGCAACCACCTTCTCAATAACCTTACCTACGAAGGGCAGGTTTAAGACAGGTCTGTAGTTAACAGGACAGTTCAGGTCAAGGGAGGATTTTTTCAGGAGGGGATGCATGACCACCTCCTTGAGGGGATCAGTAAAGATCCCCCCTCTCCAATGAACTCCAGACTATCTTTGCAAGGATCAGGCTGGTTTCATCTATGCGGCCCACCAAGAGGCATGTAGGACCAAGATCCACACTATAGCAGGTTGGCTGCAAAGACTGGATGACTCTCACAATGTCAGTGACTTCTAGCTGGCTGAAAACTCTCCAAACAGACTGGGTGCATGTGATGTCCCACTGACTGTTACAACATCCATTGGAGGTGGACTTGCTGATCTCGGATCTGATGGTGGCAACCTATCTGAAAAAAATTGAGCAAACTCCTCACACTTCTGTTCTGAAAAGGCTCCCACAGGCTGAAGACAGATTGGATTGCACAATCTGTTCACAGTCCAAAAGAGCTGAGCTGGTCAATTTCATGTAGTGGCAATCTCCCTGAATAGAACTCTGCCTTCTTATGGGAGATTGTCTATTGATACAAATAATAATGTTCCATCAACCTAAGTCTGTCGTCATCAAAACCTGATTTCCGCCAGGCCATGTCCAGCCTTCGCCCCACTCTCCTCAGCTCTTTCAAGGTCCTATCAAACCATGAAGACCTTGAACGGAGGGTGACGGGGCGAACATGAACAAGAGCAATGGAATCCAGGGCCACTGTTACTGCCACATTATAGGCAATCACCAGATACCCTGGATCCATGCATTCCTTTGACATGCTCAATAGATCCAGCAGTGCAATTAGGCCATCAGGGATCAAACCCCATAAATGGCAGTATTGGATCACCTCCATAGGGGCAGACCCATTGGGTGGAGCCCCAAAACCGAACCTTATCGTGTGATGGTCACACCATCTGACTGGTTCCACCAACAAGTCTGATATCTCCATCCCCAGCAGGAACACCAGATCCAGTGAGTGAGTGATCCCTAATGTGGGTAGAGGAGGTAACAACCTGCATGAGGCTCAACATAGTCATTAGTTAGAGGAAATCACATCCAAATTACGAGAGTTCATTGTTGTCCCAGCATTGAAATCCCCCAGAAACAACCATCTGGGAGATTCCAATACCACATCAACAATGAAGTCCTCAATTTCCTGCAGGAATGCCTTCCCATCTCCTGGTAGATGGTAGATGAGAAGTATCCTGCACCCTATGCCTTTACCTAGGGCTTCTGGGGGTTGATATCCACTGCTTAAAGGTAGTGCAGAATGTGGCAGCCAGGTTGTTGTCTGGCACTTCTAAGGCCAGTCATATAACACCTGTACTCCGTGGACTGCACTGGCTGCCAATACAGTGGCAGATCACCTTAAAGGTCAGGTTACTGACCTATAAAGCCCTACACAACCAGGGTCCCCGTTATCTGCAAGATCTCCTTTACCCTTACTGCCCCCTCTGTCCTCTCCAATCCACCGATGAGAGATTGCTAGAAATTCCCAGGGTTCATTTAAAGAAATCGGGGCCTGATCTTTTGCTTTTGCAGCCCTGACCCTGTGTAATTCTCTACCTTGTTGGATAAGACATTGTCTAACCATCCAGAGTTTTAAGATGGCACTAAAAACATTTTTATTTACACTAGCATATCCAGATTAGTTTCTGAATTGAATACTTAGATTGGCATATTCAGATTTTACTGAAGCTAATATTTATAGTATGGTGCCTGCCTGGATAAATAAATATTTTGATTAATTGATTGATTGATTATGGTATTGTAGTTTACTAGATTTTAATATTTCTGAATGTAATGTGTGTTTTTGAAGATGTTATTTTGTTTGATTTGTGTACAGCACCTTGGTTTTAGAAAGATGCTTTATAAATAAAGATTTCTTTCATTCATTTATTCATTCATCCCAGTTAGCAACCAGTCCTGATGTATGCTGCTGGTAGGGGTGGTGAGGAGAACATGGAAACAGTGCACATGGGATGAACAGATGAAGCTCCTCCACTGGCACACTCTTGCATTGGACCCAAGCTACAGTGCTCCAGGATAGAACCACACTTTCACACCCACCCTGGGTGGCCAGATGACCATGGGGAAGGAACACCACTGTGGCTCATGGCAGACCTGGCCCAAGGGGATAAGCTAGGTTGCGACAGCACAGGGATGTGCCCCTGGTGGGCATGAGGACTAGGAGCAACTGCAGTGGGTTCTTGACAGGGAGGTCAACTTGCTTAGGAGGTAGAAGAAGGAAGTCCCTGCACATGGCCATAGGAACAAAATAATTTTTCACAAAAGACAAAGGAATGTAGGAATTCACACAAGTATAAATTAAGCACCGGTAGAGTAGATAACTGCAGGTGTTCCTCACAGAAAATAACTATTCCCGCAGCCTGTCTTGATCAAAAAGCAGTTGAGCCAAAGCATCTAGAAGCCAGCTAAGAAGCACATTGAATCAGGGATAGTAGGTTTAAGCCAAGATGAACTTAGCACATTGTGCATACTTAATGACATACTAGTGCTTGCATGAGTTTTACCAGCACCTCAGCACCTTGTGGGTATCAGGAATGCTCTTTGGCATCTGTTGGTGGCAAAACAGTTGGACCACTTATATTAGGATTATATATTAAAATTATGAAACAAATCCTTATTATTTCATACTCGGGGGCACAATATACGCTCTTTTGTATGGCTGACAACACAACAGGCACCATCATCTGGTACTACATAAACATGCCCCAAAAGCTGACAGTGTCCTTTTAACAGAGACAAAGACAGGCACCTGATGTTGAAAGCCAGACAACTACTTGCTGACCAGCTTCATGCAAACGAAAGAACTGAAGCCCTCTCTGATTGAAGTGGGTCAGTCCTTTCAAGTACAAGAAGTTTCCGCCTAGCAAGCATCGAGTGTAGAGATGCAGAATTCTGCCCGCGAAATACCTACAAAGTGGGCACTTCACTTTGTCACTCCTCTATGCGGAGTGGCCGGCATGAAATGCCCACTTCACCTTGTGATTATTACTTTGTGTTGTCATTCTGCCTTAACGCAAAGTAAGGTGGAGTGACAACAATATTGGCAACCCCACACACACTCACACAGTCACTAGAATTAATGTGCATTCCCAAAATGCTGCTGTTGCCTTTTGTCCAGAAAATTCCCTAGTGCTGATGAAGTGAAATGAGAGCGTAACAAGAAATGCAAAGTCTCACAGAATTAATGGCACACTCAGTCATGCATGCAGTGGTCAGACACAGTCACCAGAATTAATGTCCATCCTCAAAATGCTACTGTCTTGTGTCCAGAAAATTCCCCAATGCTGATGAAGTGAAATGAGAGCATAACAAGAAAGGCAAAGTCTCCCATCTTAGCGATGGAGCAAATTTAAATTCTGCTGGTAAAGTGCTAGTGCAGTGGGCACTTTGTGTTGTCACTCCACTATGCAGAGCGGCCAGCATGAAATGTACACTTCACCTTGTTATCGTGATTGTGACTTCTCATTGTCATTCTGCCTTAACACAAAGCAAGGCAGAGTGACAACAATATTGGCAGACCCCGGGCCCGCACACATGACATGGCTTACATTACTGTAACTCCCATGCTGTACAGGAATGCGCATGCCTATGGCTGTAGTTCCCCGATGATGATGACTTGTATCACAAAACTCCGCAATTTGAAAACCCATATCAATGAGTACAACGGTGAAACCTGGAGAGAATACTACAAAACAGGCTTACATGCAAGTAACTAGTAAAAAAATTAATTTTGTGATTCGTGATGTAATCGTGAATTGTGAGACGTGACTGCATTCATGACCATGAAACATGAATTTATTTTTCTTGGAGTTGGAGTTGATGAGTGTCTGGTGTGAGATAACCAGCTATATGAAACTGCATGAAAACACGAATGCCTATGGCTGTACTTCCCTCATGACCTGTATTACAAAACTCCCTAATCTGAAAACTCATATCAGTGAGTACAGTGGTGAAGCCTGGAGAGATACTACAAAACAGGCTTACATGCAAGTACTGTAACTAGTAAAAAAAAATAATTTTGTGATTCATGACGTGATCGTGAATCGTGACTGCATTCGTGACCATGATGATGATGAAGAATGTGATCTGTATCATGAGTGACTGAGTTGTGATGATGGCCTTGACTCAAAAATGCATATTAATGAGTACAATTTTCATGCAGAGAGATACGCACTGTTCCACTCCAGTACACTGAAAGGAAGCCAAAGAAACAACTGTGACTTAAGTTATAGAAGGAGATTGGGACCTAAAAAGATGCAAATGCACAAACAGTTTAAGATTGTGCTGCTCACTGAAGACATGCAGATGCAAAGGCACAACACCTAACCAATGCTCACCTTCAGAAGTCCAAATCTGGAAAAGAATACCTGTTGCCAGTTGTGGGGGGTAGTGCACGGCAGTAACAGTCCACTACCAGTAAAGATGCCACAAAGCAATGCAAAAAATTCATGCAGGTGTGGTGGATAGCAGGTTCACACTGCTGCAATTACTCTGTGGCACAATAAAAGGTGTCTGATTTAGTGGCACACATCATCACACACACACACACACACACACACACACACACACACTACAAGTAATGCATAGCAAATTGAAAACCTTTAGTAATATAACCAAATGGTTTAAACAAACTGAAATTATATAGTGCTGCACCACAACCATCAGCAAAAAAATGCCAAGAATTATTGAAAATATTATTGTGTATATTAACATAGTAAGAAAAATATAACCAAAACAGAAAGACTGCCTTTTTCTACCAGTTAATCTACTTACACCACAGATATGCCCCTCCTCAAAGCACCCTTCATAGTACACAGACTGTCTGTTCTAAATTAACATTCAAAATCTGAGCACAAACAATAAACACTCAATGATATGAGTACAGGAGGGTTTCCTACAATCGATGTACTAAATTTTGAGCAAAAATAAAATGGCTCAAGAAGACTTTTCTAACAACTTTTAGAGCATTTGAATCACAGAGCTCTGAGAGGAAACTGTCTCTGCCTTCCACTACACAAACACTACACAGAACTGAGGCTGTGCAGAACAATCTAGAGCCCATGTGACCTGTAATCCCATGAAGCACTGCAAATTTGCTTTAGAGTTCAATAACAAGGTGAAGTGATGCGAAGTACATTGATTTCAATGTTATTTCACCTTAAAATTGGTGGAGAAGTGGTTTAGGGAAGGTGGAATAATGTGAAGTCATTGATTTCAATGGACTTCGAGTTCCTCATCATGACAGGAAGTACTCCACTTCATGTTGCAGAGCACTTCACGGATTCCACATTACTCTGTGAATCACTTCGCCAGCAAATTTCGGCCACTTCGCCCATCACAAAGTGAATGGTTTCATAACCACAATGTGCAGTCATTGGTCTAGACTGCCAAGCCCATTCCAGTTTCAACTGCAATGGGCTTGGCAGCGACACACTTCTGAAATCCCCTCTTAGTAGAATCAAATATTTGGTACACATGTACAGCAAACGTAACAAAAAAAAAAATGTGAAAGATAAAAAACCTATAGCAAAAAGTTAAAACAAATATTGTGAGTGGTTACTTGCACAATTTACTTGTCATGGGGGAAAAGCAGTCAGCATGGCTACCATTTTCTTTTTACTGTTTAAACTTACAAACACTAAACGTACATACAAATTATGTCTTTTACCAAAAAAAAAAAAAAAAACACCTGAACCTAGAAAACTAGGACCCATTTAGATAGATTCCAGTGTTTGTTTTTTTAAAAAAAGTTGTCATAAATACCTTTTCTAGGCACCCAAAATCCAGGGTGCTCAGCTTAGTGAGAGGAACTGTTCACCCATGTTCTCTGTATGAGAACTGTGGGACTTTCTTGACTTCTACAGCAGCAGATGGAACTCATGCTGCAGGCTGCAGTGAGATCCTTACGCTGCCATTTCCCTGGTGTCTAGTGGTGCCACCCCCATTGCAATCCCTTTATGCATTTAATGTTCCCCTAGTGTCTAGAGGTACCCCCCCACCCTCCAATTGCCATCTCCATATTTATGTACTGTTTTCAGGTGACTAGTGGTGCGTCCCACCCTCTGATTGCTGTCTCCATAATATATTTATCTTTCTCTGGTGTCTAGTAGCAACCACTATCCTCCAATAGTAAAACAAAATCCAAATTCAAAAAATTGGACAGTTACATAATGAGTAGAGTAAGTCTGAAATATTACAGTTTAAAGTTAGACAGCTGTTTATGGGCATCTGCCTTCTTAGCTCCAGTTTACCTTAGTATGAGCCTTCCCACCCATCTGAATGCTGCTGTGATGGTATCTATACTGCTAGACCACTAGTGAATAGTTTGATGCTGAGAAAATTCACCAGCCTTCTTCAAAAGGACAGCATCATCTGGGAAGCTTGATTCTCCACTTGCTGACCCGTCACAAAGATCCAATCTCAGAGCACAAAACCAGAGCACAAAACCAAGTTGCATGCATGGCATACAGCTCCTCAGTACTACACAATAAGATAGCATTGCCCATGAAGCCTAGCATTTCTTAACAGAGTTTTGCATAGAATTACTTAATTTTGTTGCATTCACAATTTTATAATGTACCGCCCTTTTCACCTATGGTTCTCCTTGACACCAGCCAAAACCATCAATCAGGCTTGTCATGATGACTGTGCCTTTAGTCCCATCAGTAGAAAAGTATAACACGATATTCATTTTGTGTTTTTCCATGAATCATGTTTGCAATAAGGATGTAGGGGACAGCATCAGGTACTCAGAATCTAGAAGATTTTAATAAAACATAAAGTAGAAATGCTGGAAATACCAAATTAAATAAGACCAAGGGTCCATCGTGTTCATCTCCTGCTAACCAGACAGCTACACTATACAATATAATGGGAAATGCCTGCTGCCTTTGTTAAATGGTTAGGGCTACCAGTAAATGCTATGAACATTGGTGCTAGGGAGAGAAAAACCACCAGTGGCAGAAAGCACTGAGAACCTGAGGTCATGCAGTCTGCTCAGTCCTCCTAATGGCATAATAATTCTGATATGAGATATGCTGCTCATGACCCTCTTCTCCACAATGAATTAAGTGCTCAATCCAGCAATTGTTTTCTCTATGAGGTACTGCTCCAATGTGGATTTAAAAGATCTAGCACTGCTCACTGGCACCACTTCCTTTGGAGGCTTGGTCCATAGTTTTATCACTCTCTGGGTGACATAATGTTTCTTCATATTCTCCCAAATTCTACAGTATACTTCATAATCATAGGGTAGGCCCACTAGTTGCAGTATACTGTCTTGAACAAGATGAAAATGTTTCTTACAAACAACCCAATCCAATCCATTTAAAATGTTAAAAAGCATTACAAATCACTACTGCAGTTTCAGCCAGTCACTCAGTACACAGAGCTACTGCACTTCTTATCCAGCGTACCTTGTGCTTGTGCTGAAGTGGTAGGAGGGAGTGCTTCATGTCAACATCAGAGGGGAGAACGGCACCAAAAAACATACAAAAGACTAAGCTTTTATAAATCCCTCAAACTAAACATGATTGATTTATGATACATTAAAAGGGCTTCTGAGGGATGTCTCTTCTGGTATAAGAGATTCCTCTCTTGAGTTTTGGCCAGACAGAACTGCTCAGCCTCACTTCATGGTCCTCTCACCCAAATCTCAGGAGAGGAATCTCTTATACCATAAGAGACATCATTCGAAGGCCCTATTAACTTATGAAAGAAAACTTCATATCTAGGCATTCCTCATAGTTAAAAGATTATCAGTTAAAAAAAAAATTATATAGATGGCATCAACAGATTTTTACTATTATTGCACTGACCTTTTGGTTCTGTGGTGTCCAGAACTGCACACAGTACTCCACACATGAGCTTACCAGAACCCAGTAAAGGGGCAGTGTCATATAACCCTCATAATGTTATGCCCCTTTTTAATGCAGCCCATCTTTCAATTTGAACAAATTAGTCCATGGCACTTTACTAACCCTTTTTGAATGAGTTTACACTTACATTATCAACACTGAATTTCATTTTCCACTTTTTGGCCAAGATGTCCAATGCACAGAAGTTCATTTGCGGACTGTCCGCATCTTTCCTGCAGTTCTCTACCTTTATTACAGTGGTAGCCACAGACATTGCCAGCTACTTCCAGATATGTCATGAAATTTCTGAAGAGTTTCTCTCTGCTTCCCCTACTGTGGAAATGCAGAAAGCATCAGATATTTCTGGAAATATCACAGAAATTTTAGGAACTAGCTGGAAGTGTCTGTGGCTGCTACAGTAGCTTTGTGTCATTTGCAAATTGTACTACCATAGTTGAGACTCCTGACTCCAGGTCATCAATACAAATATGGGACAGACACCTTGGGAATCCCACTCACAACTTCTGGTGTTGAAACTATGTCAAGCTGTGGTTAGTTGCTTTAAAATTATTAGCGATTTTGCATATTTTTTGCTAAGATACCATTTCATATGCCAAGAATTCAATAAATGAGCACAACTTTGAAACGTACATATAGTAGCTAATAAAGCCACATACACGCGTATTCCTCAGTTGTTCATCCACATCATTTATCAAGTTTCAAGGGGTTGCCGGCCTCTTCAAATACAGTATGGAATATATTCTGCAATACTTTTGCCCTGTTGATGCTTTAGATTGCAAAATGAACATTTGCCAGCTATCACATTTATCTTATGGAAATAAACCCTTAGGATTGTGAGAAGCTCTGGAAATGTCTTCATGTCTGATTTATTTGGAGTTATTTATTTATTTACTAAATTTTGATTACTGGGTAGGCCCACTGAGCCCCGAAGGTCTCTTTTTCAGGAGCGACCCGGGATACAGTAACGATGACAGATGTCAGGTACAATTTGTTACAGGAGAGTACAATTGCTAACCATGTTACAGTAAAAGCAGTTAAACAGTGAAATAGTGAGTCAGTAAGTAAGAAATATATACAACATATAAGTAGTGATTGACTGAGACAAGGCCAAGCCTTGCAGTCTGTTTGGGTGACAAAGGGAGAGGGTAGGCATTGCTTGTTGGATCGGGGGATGACAAACCTATTCATAGACAGTGACAAGTGCTGGTCTCAATCATGTGGGCTTTAAGCCTAGTGTGAAAGATTGGTAGAGTGGGGGCTTCCTGTGCAGAAGGTGGAAGATTATTCCACAGGTAGGGGGCTGTAAAGGAGAAGGATCTGCCACCGGCATTTGTCCTGTCTCTCGGGGTTTTGAGTAGAGTCTGACTAGAGGTCCTGAGCATATGAGCATTGTGCTTGAGTGAGAGAGTCCCTTTTAGGCTAGTGGGAGCAGCCGGGCTCAGTAATTTGAATGAAAGACAGAGTAGGGGGTACTGAAGTCAAAAAGCAAAGGAAGGCCCCTGCAGTTGGGCAAACGTGTCTCAGGGGTGGCTTCTTGGGTGATTCTGGGTAGTGAACGATGCAACCTCGTTATACAGAACCTGTAGCTGGTTGAGCTCTTGCTTAGGCATGCCCTGTAGTATTGGGGCAGCGTAAGTGTTGGGAGCAAGACACTGGAGGCAATTACCAGCCTTGCCCCCGGGATGAGCCGGTCTTTTAGATGATACAAGATGCCAAGTTTACAGTGGATGGTCCTTGTTACTTGGTCTACATGGGACTTGAAGTTGAGACCTTGGTAAATTTTTAGCCCAAGGTATAGCATGGTGTCCACCACATCTATACTTTTTCCTGCTAGAGAGGTTAGCTGTAGGAGTTTGGACTTGTCCTGCCCAAGGGATCTAGGACCAAACAGCATAGCTTTCATTTTGCCTGCATTGAGGACCATTCTGTTGGATGTAAGCCAGGCCTCCAATGTCTTTAGGTCAGCTTGGAGGAGCGGACCTAGTTTCGGCAGATTTTCCAGATTATGAAATGGGCAATAGATTTCACTCAATCTGATTGGTTGTTAGCCATGCATCAGAAGTGTCTAATACACAGCTAAATCTAGTAACCCCATTTTGAATACACAGACCCATTTTATTAGCACAACAAGCCACTCTGGGGGATGTGTGTTAGACAGTTCTATTGCACAGCTAGGGGACTGGATACACTCAGCCTATGGCCTCGTGCCTCACTACACCCCCTAATTGTGCATTAGAACTGTCTAAAGCACACCCCGTTGTGTATTATTGCTTACATAAAAGATAAGGCAGTGCAGCCAGCCTACCAGCACACTGATAGTGCTTCCACTTACAATGCCAGTGACCTGGGCTTAGAAGTGAATCTGGGATATCAGATGGCTGGCAGGGGACAGGAGGATCAAGTATCTCTAGGACTTCTCTCTTTGTCTGGGGGGGCAGAACCCAGTGCTTTACAGGCCACTGGTGGAAGTGGGGGGAAGGCAGCACTGGCCAGGAAGGGTGGGAGGCATGGTAGATATCAATTTATGTCATGCAGTAGCACGTTGCCTGCACCATGATGATACTGCATGGCATACCTCCCCTGGGGATGAAAACCATAAAAGAGTCTGCCAGCAGGATGAAGAGGAGAGCTCACAGGCCCCACAACCAACCAGTTGAGCATGCCAGCCCAAGCTGGATCCATTCTATGGTGGGTCTTGGGCAATCCGCCGACCCCTCGGGGGAGGGAATGCTGCTGTGTAAAGATGGCCAGCAAGTAAGTCCCAGCAGACATTGGAGTGATGGGGCTGGGGCTGTCCTCTGGGGAGGGCTGAATGGTAGGAAGGGAAAAAATATGGCATTGCAAATTTTTTGCTTCAAAAACCAATAGGAAAACAACTATCTTATGTTAGCCCTTAATATGGTTTCCTTCTGGAAATAGTTGTAGTCTTTCTTGATAATTTTGAAATGCTCTCTCCAGCTTCATCAAAGCTTAAGTCAGACTCCTTAGTCCTTCCCATATCTTGCCAATTTGTTTTCCTCTCCATTCTATCCCACTTCATCACCAAATGTAGTTGTATAAGAATAACAGCCACAGTACATTCTCATTAAGCATGATTTTATTATATTCATTAGTCAAATTAACTATGCACAGATAACTGAATTTTTAGTATTGTCTTTTGTCATAGAAATGTTCAACACATCAACTGTTATTTCTTATCTACAAAAAAAATCAAACACAGGAAGCTAGACAGGATGTTAAATGCGACAAATTTCAAAGGTTACTCAGCTTGAGGTAACATACCTATAAACAACTTAATTGACATTCTTACAAGCTCTGAGATCTCTTAAATATGTACAGGATTCAGGCTACTTTTATTCTTTCACTACTGGACCTGTGTAAATTTAAATGGACATTAGTAAGCATTTTCCATCACAGAGTAGGTTGTGGATTGGTGGAACAGTCCACACAGCAGTGTGGTCAAAGCTGGGTCTATAGCTGGGTTCAAAAATCAATGCTGCATCTTAAAGGCGGTTATTAAGAGCTGGAGAGTGGTAAGAGATGGAACATACACTGATGGGAAGACTAATTCAGAGCAATACACCAAAAGACATAAGAAAGATAGAAACAGAATTTGTTGGCAGAAATTGATCACTTGGCTCACCAAGTCTGACCAGATGGTCCCTGCCTAGTCTGCCTGCACAAACCCTAACTGGTCTCAGGTAACCCTTCTTTCTCCCTGTCTATTCATTAGTATTCTCTTTGTCTATCCCACATATACATAAAGCACCTACTGTTTTCCTATCTATCACTTCTAGTGGCAGTCTAGTCTGGGCATCTAACACTCCTTTAGTGAAGTAATACTTCCTCACATCCTTCTTTAACTCACTCCACCTACAGCTTCATTGCACATCCTTTGGTACTGGTGATCTTCCTCCTTTGAAGGAGACTTTCCTCCTGCACCTGCTAACCCAGTGAGGTACTTGTAGGTCTCTATCACGTCCCCTCTAACTCTATAAGGAAAAATATTATGAACTGACAGTATCTTCTTTTTTCTGTCCTTATTCTTTTATAGTTCTGCTGCTTACTATAAATTACAGAATGCTCTTCTCCACTAAACTGGAGAGAGGGGCAAAGTAAAGTAAAGTTACCTACAACAGAGAAATCTAGATTTAGTATTTGCCATATTGGTCCTTGTAAGAACAGACCCATAGGCAAATGATTTGATACATTTTAATGGGCCAACATAGATGTAACAACAAGAAGAATGTGCTCTAGCTTTCTGTCTAACAAGTCCTTCATCAGAAGCATAATGACAGTTATTTAGAAAAAACAATACTTTTAACACCCAGATTATGCAGAAAAAAGCAGAAAAAAATCCCCATTGGTTTAAAATAGTCATAAAAAAAACAGAAGATGCTGTCAGACAAGCTTAACAGTACCATGTCACCTTCAGCTGAGAGAATCTCAGGGTCAAAGATGCTTCATGCAGAAGAGACACAAAGAGCTGTACTGCATATAAATTAAATTTACAAATGAGATAACAGAAATACTGAACGAATACTTCTGCTCAGTATTCACAATGGAAAAGCAGGGGGAAATACATAATCTGGTCAATAGAAGCACTCAGGATAGGTTGTCGATATTAGTCCTTTCACAGAAGAAAGGGTTCTGAAAGAACTCTTAAAAATGAAGGTAGATAAAGCAATGGGGCCTGATGGGATTCACCCCAGAATTCTAAAAGAACTAAGGGAAGAACTAGTAACACTACTGACTACCCTTTTTAATAAATCATGGGAGGATGGTGTGGTACCTGAGGACTGGAGGAGGGTGGATGTGGTTTCTCTTCACAATAGTGGAGCGAGACAGAGGCAGGAAACTACAGACCTGTCAGTTTGACCTTAGTGGTAGAGAAAATAAAGCAATCACTTCTGAAGGAAAGAATTGTTGAGTACCAGAGGCCAGTGGGGCACAGGACCCAAGGCAGCATGGATTCACAGAAGGAAGGTCATGTCAGACAAATCTAATTGATTTCTTTGACTGGGTGATCAAAGCAGTAGACCAGGGAGGGACTGTGGACATGGCCTACCCAGACTTTAGCAAAGCATTTGACACAGTCCCACACAGAAGATTAGTAAACAAATTAGCCAGCCTGGAAGTGGGTCCCAGGGTGGTAGACTGGGTAAAACACTGGTTGGACAACAGGACACAGCGGTAATAGTAAATGGAGTCCACAGTGAAGAAAGGAGGGTTACTAGTGGGGTACCGCAGGGTTCAGTACTGGGAACGATTCTTTTTAATGTCTTTATAAGTGACATTGCAGAGGGACTGGAAGGGAAAGCATGTTTCTTTGCAGATGACACAAAGATCTGCAAAAGGGCTGATACACAAGGTGGGGTGGAAAGGAGGAAAAGGGACTTGGCAAGGTTGGAGGAATGGTCAAACGTATGGCAGCATAGATTCAATGCAAAGAAGTGTGTAACCCCTTGTTACCTGGGGTTACTAGAATCCCAGTAAGACCTAGTGGCAGGCAGGGAAGGCAGCTTGTGAAACTCCAGTTAAATGGGTTTCACACTGTCTCATTCTGTTCTCAGTCTCAGCTGAGACTGAGGGATGACATCACCAATAGAACTTTCACAGCTGCATAAGCTGCATTGGAATCTGCAGCAGAGGGAGTTAGATAGAACGCTGGGAGTTTTCAAAGGTTAGTAGTCAGTCTGCAGTTTGTTTTTGAAGAGTGAAGGTGTGCTCAAGTGGTGGAGACCACTGTTCGGGTCTCAGTGCCCTTCCCTCCGGGGGGGAGGGATGTAAAGATCCCCATGCAGATTCCTGGGGCAATCCCCTTAATTCTGCCAGGAGGAAGAAAAGATGCCTATTCAGTTCAGCCTTTGTTTGGAAAGTTGGAAGATTTGTGATTCACCTGTGGGGCACCTGCAACTAAAAGGTTTGTGTTTGCTCTAATATGAGAGGGCAAAAAATGTGTTTCTTCAACCTGGGACGTGTGAGGAAATCTAGGAATTGAGCTACAATTTGGGAAGCCTATAGGAATAGGTCAAACAAATGGAGTAGTGTCAAATGCTAGAGTGCTGTGTGATTTCAAGTAAATTGTAGAGGGGATGCAACAGTTCATCTACCATTTAATCTACATTCAGAAGTTTCAGTTTTCCAGAGAGATGGCCGGGTATGGGCTGTGGGAGTTGGAGGTGGGAACACCCCCCATCTTTAGTAACCAGGTCCACCTCTACGGATTTCTGCTGTGGTTGCTACTTTGCCTCATGCACTTGGCCAGTGATGAGGGAAGTACCCAGATGTGGGGTTGCAAAAGGGAAAATCTCTCTAGGAGTCACAGACTCTAAGTGGTGTGGGGAGCCTCAACAAGAAAATGGGTTCATTCTTCAAATGGACTGTGGATCAAGTGGCCGGCAGGGGAGCCGGGCCAGTCGGGCTGTGTACCCAAAGCACGTGCAAGTCCGGGTTGTGTGCCTGGTGGATCCAGAGCCTGAAAACAGTATAATTGGTTCATTCTTCAAGTGGACTGAGTTGTAGTCTCTAATCTGCATTACCAGTAAATGTAGCCCCATGGGGGTCCGTCTATGCTTTGTTGTGTTCAGCTAGTTTGTGAATCAAGCCCACACTGTAGAATCCCATTCCTGGTTCTGGACATTACATTTATTGCTTCCTGTGTTTGGATTTTCTTGGGTGCCCCTGTGCAGAGTAGCCAAACCTAGGTCCCCATGTGCTGAGTAACCTCATCCTCCCCGAACCCAGGTCCCCACCAGGTATTGCTGTCAGCTTCAACAGCATGCCACCTGTCGTTTTGGCAAAAAGGCAGGAGTGAGGGGTTACAAGTGCAAAGTGATGCACCTGGGAAACAAAAACCTAGGGGAAGAGTACACATTGGGTGGGTGAGATACTACAACAACCAAAATGGAAAGGGACCTGGGGGTAGCCATATCAGCTGACCTAAATGTGGACCAGCAAGGTGAGAAGGCAGTAAGGAGGGCTGGGGGGATACTGGGATGCATAGGGAGAGGCATCACCAGTAGAAAACAGGAAGTTGTTGGCCCTCTGTACAGACAGATGATAAGACCACATCTGGAGTAAAGACATAGACAGTGTGGAGGCTGTCCAAAGGAGGGCAACCAAAATGATACAGGGTGTGCATCAGAAGACATATGAAAAATTAAATTCTCTCCTCCACACACATAACATACCCCACCCCACCCCACACCCCATAACATGGGGGGGATAACTAGCTTTAAGGAGATACACACACACACACACACACACACACACACACTCCTAATGCACCATCAGTCACTGCAATTGTTACCCAAAGGAATTCAACTTGTTATGAAATCAAAAGTAAAAGAGATCATGTTTCTTAATATCTACAAAGTAAAAATGTGGCACTATTTAACCTTGCTCCTATCTGCGCAGTAACATCTCTAAGGATTCTGGACAGAACCACAATGAAATAAAACTTCACCCTCCCCAGGGTAAAGTAACTAGAAGTAAATATGAAGTATGTGTGTAAGACAAGAGTCCTAACATACCTACATTTCCACAAATCACTACAAATAGTAGCCTAATGTAAATAGATATGTCCAGGACCCCCCATGCAGATGAGATCTCGCACCCCGACATATTCAGAGTTAAAAAATGTGACAGTCTATAATGACACTACTGTACATACAGTTAACAGGCTAGGGAATCTGAATATGGTGCAATGGAATCAACCCCACTCCCAGGTGAAGGTAAATAGTAAGAAGGAATTAATATTCATTATTGTCAGTGTCAGTGGCTCAGTAGGTAGCACACTCGCCTCTGAGGCTGGGAGATCAGAAGGCTGTAGGTTCAGTTCCCACATCTGGCACTTGGGTTAATATCCCAATATTGACACTGTAGTGCAACATGAGAGGGGTGCTGCACTTCTGAGGTGCTGTCTTTTCGGAAGAGATGTTAAACCAAGGTCCCATCTGCCTGGATTGGTGGTAGTTCAGGTGGATGTTAAAGATCCCATGGAACTTATCGAAAAGAGTAGGGGAATGTCCCTGGTGTCCTGGCCAAATTTCCCTCATTCACTAAAAATACCACCAACAGCTTAATCTGGTTCAGTTTCAGTTGCTTACCATCTGTATCCCCCTCCCCTCCCCCCGGTCGCCCCTGAAAAAGGGACTTCTAGGCCCAGTGGGCTCACTGGGTCAACAAAATTCAACAAAACAAAACATGTGCGAAGTAAGAGTAATAACACACTGTGACTCCATGTATCTAAATAGAAGCCTACCTCAATGTGACAGCAGCCCCACACCTGCTATATTCACATACCTCCGAAAACACACACACACACACACACACACCACATTTACTGAAGTCCTAAAATATGTCAGTCTGAAGAAGAAGAGATCTGTAGATGTTAAATCCTGTAATGTCATATGAAACACAAATCTATGTTCATCCCATCTGCTACCATATTGAGATGTAAAATAAATTTAATCTCTAAAGCTCATCTCTGTTGTGTGCTTTTTAGATTTCTTTTTAAGACCATTACTGACATGTCTGAAATTGAGTGGTCAGGCTGAGAGAAGTTTTGCCCCACTAGTTTTTCATTCTTCTTCATTTTAATAGTATGTTTGTGCGAGTTCATCCTAGTGCAGAGCTGTTGGCTTGTCTCTCCAACATAACCTGTTTGTAGACATCTCTTGCACTGAATGAAATAAACACCATGTTGTGTTGTACATGTATAACTCACATGTACCTTGAATTGTCTGTTTTGTGATGTAACCACACAGTCTGAAATGGAAATGAGCTCACAAGCCTTACAGGTGTGTTGATTGCAGGGTCGTGTACCATTTAGTGTCATGGTATTTTGTTCTGGCAAAAGCTTGCTCCTAATAATCAGGCTGGCTAAGTTTGGTGGTTGCTTAAAAGAAAATAGTGGTAGTTCCTTAAAAATACAATTAAGGGTCTCATTCTCACTAAATATTGAGTCAAGGTCTTTAATAATCTTGCGCAGAAGTTCAAGGTCTGGGTGATATGTGACTACAAAGGGTATTCTGTCTGTAGCTGTCTTTTCTTTATACTGAAGTAATTGTTGTCTTGGTACTTGTGCTGCACATTCTGTTGTCCCATCAATTTCTCTAGACGGGTCTCCCTGTTCAATAAAGGTGGTTTTCAACATAGTCAAATGTGTATCTCTGTCCTCCTCATTTGAACAAATACAGTGACATCGGAGTGCTTGACTGTACATGACAGATTTTTTTTGTGTGGTTTGGGCGATTACTATTCTTGTGTAAGTATCTCTGTCTGCCTGTCTGTTGGCTTCCTGTACATAAATGTTATACTAGGAGTTATACTAGGAAATATAGACATACAGAAAGCTGAGGCCCATATAAGTATGTCTCCAGCCAAGCTAGTATAATCCATGTTTATCATAACAATATTGAATCAAGTTTGTGTTTAAAGATTGTATGATCAATGTTTTCAACTAACAAACTAGGTAGTGAGTTCCACAATGGAATTATTCTTTGTGTATAGTAAAATCTGCTTTTGTTAGTTTTAGGATAAGTAAGGGATAACTGATATTTATGGCTTTTTAAATTACAGTTGTGTTTATTGTAGGATATATTTAATTGTGTAAGTAACTCTCCATCCTTGTGTATTTTATGCATAAATCGGGCGTCCCCTCTTTTTCTTCTCTCCTCCAGGGAATACATCTCTAGCTCTTCCAGTCTTTTGTCATAACTCATATTGGAAATATCATCCACCAGTTTAGTTACTCTTCGCTGGACCCCCTCCATCCTATTTATATCCCTCCTAAGGTAGGGGTTCCACAAGGGGGAGCAATAGTCCAAGTGTGGCCTCACATATGCCCTATACAGTGGCATAATGCATTTTTTATCTCTAGAGGCAAAGCTTCATTTTATGCAACCTATAAGCCTATTAGTCTTGTTTATAATGTTGTGATAATGAGCTTGGAATGTAAGATCAGAATCTATTGTTACACCTAGATCATTTTGCTGTGTTACAGTTCTTATCACTTGACCTTTTAATGTGTATTCATGATGCAGATTATTTTTCCCAAAATGCATAACAACACACTTATCAGTACTGAAGGTCATTTGATTTTAATCAGCCCATATTTCAATTTTTTTTAGATCATTGTCAAGTTTTTAATAGTCTGTCAGGGTATCAACCTGAGCTGTTAATTTGGAGTCATCAGCAGATTTTATAGCAAAGCTATTTAGATCGGATGTCATATCTGATATAAATATATCAAAAAGGATTGGTCACAGAAGTGATCCCTGAGGAACCCTGCTTGTCACAGCTCTCACACCTGATACATGTCCTCTTATATGTACACATTGGGTTCGTTCATTTAACCACTCTTCCACCCATTTTATAATTGGGTTCTTAATTCCAAGCTTTTTCATTTTCTCTATTAGGAGTCCATGTGGCACTTTATCAAATGCCTTACAGAGATCAATAAGTATTACATCCAAGGCTTTGTTATTCTCCATACTATCACTTATATATTCATAAAATACCATATTATTTGTTAAACAGGACCTATTTGTAAGGTTCCATCCTTAATGGTGACTGTGGTGTCCAGAAAATTAACATTGGTGGTAGAATACTCCATGGTAAGCTTTATGGCAGGGTGAGCTTTATTAAGTTCCTGATGAAAATCTTTAAGTGCATCCGTGCCCTCCATCCAAAAGATAAACACATCATCTGTGTAATGGAAATAAGTTAGTGGTTTGTGGGAACAGTGCCATAAGAAGTCCTCCTCCAAGTCTGCCATAAAGAGGTTAGCATACTGTGGAGCCATCCTACTGCCCATTGCTGTTCTCATAGTTTGAACGTAATGTTTACCATTGAAGTTGAAGTTGTTATGTGTCAAAATGAATTCCATAAGTTTCCCCATCACTTCAGGGTTGATGTTTTGGTCTAGTCCTTTCTCCTGTATGTATTTAAGGCAGGCTGAAATGCCATCTGTGTGTAGAATATTAGTGTAGAGGGATGTTACATCCATCGTCACTAAAATGGCATCAGGTGGTAAGTCCTTATTACCAGAAAGCACACGCAGAAAGTGAGTAGTGTCCTGGATATAACTGTCTCTTTCTATAACTAGTGGTTTCAAAATGGTTTCTGCAAACCCTGAGATCTCCTCAGTCAGGGTACCATTACCAGAGACTATGGGTCTTCCTGGATTGCCAGGTTCATGTATTTTAGGCAGCATGTAGAATGTCCCTGGCTAGAGTTCAGCAGGGATGAGGTCAGTTAGTTTTTTTTGGACATGGTCTGGAAAAGTTCCAATTACATCATGTAGTTCTCTTTTATAATTTGTAGTGGGGTCGCTCTCCAGTTCTCTGTAGTAGGTATGATCAGTTAACTGTCTGTTAGCTTCATTAATATAAGCATCTCTGTTTAAGATCCCACTGCAGAGCCTTTATCAGCTTTTTTGATGACAATGTTGTGGTTTCATTTCAGTGTCTGTATAGCTCTCCGTTCCAGTGGAGGAAGGTTATAACGGGCCTGTTTTTGCCTAGTAAGGATCTGACCACTGACTTGCTGGTGGAAACAGTGAATGTAATTCTCTAGTTTTTTGTTATGCCCACTTGAGGGGATAAATTCAGATTTCTTTTTCTTATCCATTAAATTATTACTGATTGTGATGTCTTTGCTACCAGTGATTTCTTCCTTGCCATGAAATAATTCTTTAAGTCTCAATCTGCTGAAGTAGTTCACCACAAAACTGTATTTTGTGCAGTGGTTTTGTTGGGCAGAAAATGATGCTCTTTGAAAGTACATTTAGTTCCCCAGTAGTCAGTGTGTGGTTGGACAAATTAACAATGGGAGGGGTTTAAGCCTGAGGTTCAATGGGCGAAGCAACAATGTCAGTCCCCCATCGAGCTTAATAAGTCACAACGTCCTGGGCCTCGCTAGAATTCTTTTTCGTTGCCCATCATCCACCCCTCCTCCTCCTCCAGCAGCTCATCTCTTTTACCCGTGGGCTTCTTCCTAACCTACCTTTAGCAGACACATTCATTCCAGGCACCTGTAGGGAGGGAACCCTCCTCTAGGGTACCTTGTGTCATACCCCTACAGGGTGGTATATCTCACAGATAGAGAGGTGGAAAGCCACAAAGCAAATCAAGTTACGTAAGCATCATCTCATATTATCTCATCCAGTTGCGTAAGCACATCGAACTGAAAGGTAACCATCTGTATGGTGATGTTGTTCAGTCACTCCATTATGTTCTTCATGGTTGTTAGGAAGTATGGTATGTTGAAGAGCATCCAATTTCCTGTTTTTCATAAGCATGGCTTCTCTTAAGATCCTTTAGTAGTTAATGTGTATCTATTACAAGATGTCTTGAATAGGTTCACCAAACATCCTCTCCAGTGTGGTAACAATTTCAGTGAACTCTTTGTTCAAAACCACTTTTTGGCATATGACATGTGAATCCTGTTATTTCTCAGTTTCTCAGAGGTCCGACGACAGAGTTGTTCTGCATTTATAGAATTGTCTGTGTTTTTTAATGGATTCCAAATAGTAAGACCTTTAGGGATGATGTTGCTCCTCTTGCACTGGTTAAAAAATAAATGTCACTGTCTAGCTGTGCTAGTTTTCTCTTGATATGGCAGTTACAGGGTGGGAGTGTGGATGTTTTTTTTCATTGTGGTTCTATCCAGAATCCTTGGAGATGTTACTGTGCAGATAGGAGTAAGGTTAAATAGTGCCACATTTTTATTCTGTAGATATTAGGAAACATGATTCCTTTTACTTGGGATTTCATGACAAGTTAAACTCCTTTGGGTAACAATTGCAGTGATTGATGTGAATGATGGTGCATTAGGAGTGTGTGTGTGTGTGTGTGTGTGTGTGTGTATGTATCTCCTTAAAAGTGTTATTCCCCTACGTTATGGGGGTGGGGTGGGTGGGTGTGTATGTGTGTGTGTGGAGGGTAGAGAATTTATTTTTATTTCTTATTCAGATTCCTTAGACATTTTTGGCACATCATGTTGTTATATTATACACTGAGAATTTATTGAAATCAGTACATATCAGACTGCATGGTCTTAATGCCTTGGTGTTCCTTGCCAAGTAGTTTTTTTGTTTGACATTTATTCTATCAATTTATATTTATATTATTATTTAAAAAGTCCTGTCACTACACTATAGGCTTTTGAAGTTTATGGGGCATTCTATCTAGCTGGAGAGTACAGCTAGGTAATGGGTCTAGCTAAGTTTTACTCACCATACATTGTGTAACTACTGATCTTTTTAAGAAAGCTTTACTGGTTACTCTTTGTCTATTACATATACTGTACATAGATGCTTCTTGTAGTCCTAAGACCATTTTAGTATGTCTTTAATCTGGGTGGGGGTTGTTTTTCAGTAATTGCATTCTTATACACATTGTGATACTCATCATTTGATTTAAGAACCATCTGCTCAACTAGTTGTTATCTTATATGTCAATTTAATTTATATGCAGTAGAGCTCTTTGTATGTCTTCTGCACTAAGCATCTTTGACCATGAGACTCTCCCAGCTGAAGGTGACGTGGCACTGTTAAGCTTCTCTGGCATCATCTTCTGTTTTTCTTTAAATGAGTATTTTAAACCAATGGAGATTTTTTCTGGGGGTTTTTTTCTTCGTTATTTGGGTGTTAAAAGTATTGTTTTTTTCTAAATAACAGTCATTACGCTTCTGACAAAGGACTTGCTGGTCCAAAGGTTAGAGCTCTTTGTTCTTGTTGTTACTTCTATGATGGTCCATTAAAAGGTATCAAATCATTTGCTTCTGGACCACAACATAGAAGGTATCAAAGCAAAACACATCTTCCATGTTTATTTAAAGACTCCCAGATGAAGCAATGTGTGTTGAAGTCAGTTGGAGTAATTTTTCAGTCCACTTTGCAAGACTGTTCCTGGTATCTGTAACTACTGCTGTGGACTTAAAGTAAGTGAAAAACATGCACTGAAAGTGTTGTAGTAGGTGAGATTGCATTGTGTTTTAAGTGTTCTTTTGGAACCTCACTAACTTATTATATCAGAAATTAGGGTATGAGTGAACTTCATAGAGAGACCACAGTTTGTGTCTAAGTATCTGTTTTTCAAAATTAGGTTAAGTCCAGAAGTTAGATCACTGGTCTGGGAACCAAAAAAATTAAAGTTGAAACCTTGCTAGAGCTAAATACTTGCTATGGGATCTTATGCAAGTCATTTAGCCTGTCAATCATGGGTTATAATGGGCACCACTTCTTGAAAACTGTGTGACAGCTCTACCACCTTTATCATTGTTCTACATGGCCTACTATGGTACAGTTTCATCTCCTAGAAATTACAATTCCACCACCTAGACATCTAGATATTAGCATTCCCCATCTAAACATTTCAAATTAAACCACTGCCATCAGTGCTCCCATCTACCCCAGCTATGCAAATTGGTGGAAACAAGGCCCCACCGGAAACAAAATGTTGCAACTCAGTTGGGTATTCTAGGTACATAAATTATAAAATAAAAACAATAATGTCATAACTATATGCTCTTTGCCATCAAATTTTTGTTTTGGTGGGTGGGGGTAGTGGATGGTTACTTTCGCCTTACAATTCATGTCTTCTTTGTGAATTTCTCATAAGCTGAACTCTCTTCTTCTTCACCACCACCAATCTGATGTTCCCATTTAAGTTCTGAATAGGAATCCTCTTTCACGCTTTTACAAGCAGGGTCAGGGAACCTCATATATGCCTTTAATGGCTTCATATAAGAATGGTGGGTCTTCACTCTTGTTTTCTGATATTTGTTGACTTGTTTTATCTGTAAAAAGTAATGTACATGTCATGCTGTTATTCCAGTATCATAGTGTCTGTGTACAGTTGCCAGCTGGCAGTTACAACTGTGCTTGTTCATAACTATTGCTAAACAGAAACTGCAGATTCTGAATTAGTGGAAATTTACCTGTATTTTCCAAAACTACAACTCTGACAAGACTCAAATCCTCTTAATGTGTTGGATTAATTTTTGCTCTGTTTCATAAAATATTCTGTCTAAATTGCAGAATACTACACATGAACTGCAGAATGACAATTCTTTGGAATTCTTTTCCACAGTTTAATGCATCAGTCCACAATGCATGCAATAATTCTGCAATTGACTGATATCCACAATTAATAAATTCATTCCACAGTTCTAAGTTGGAATTTCATGAAAGTTGCCAAAATGCTTTACAATGGCATTTGAGGTAATTCTACCAATGGAATTGTATTGTTACACAGCACTATTCAAAACTAGGAATTTGCCCTTCTCCTCATCTCTTCAAATATGAAAGTATATTCAGTGGCATTCTGTTTCCAAAGAAATGAATTATGCCTATTTTAAACATAACTACATTATTTGCTTCTGCACCTACATCTGACTATCCTACATCCTTTCCACAGTTGGATCTTTTAGTAAAGAACCCCCCTGACCAGAAAATGCATTCAAAAATGCATGCAAGCTATTAATTGGATTGCTGGGGAGCACTGGAACTGAACTGCAACCATCAAGTCATTTGTTGGTTCTCAGAAGGCTGTAACATAAATAAATGGGTTAGAAAATGGGTTTGCAAGACTCTGCTCTCTGATTGGCTGAGAGCACACTCTACCCAGTCATCTATCAGGCAATAGAGACCAGTGAATAACTAGACCCTGTTCAAGCCAGCCCTTTTACAGAAATTAGTGTGCCTGTAAAATGTGAGAAAACTTCACAACAGACATTTTTTTCTGTGCACTTAGGGAGCGAACAAGCCCAATTGCACCCCAACTCAAAACCCTGACTTTCTCCTCATCCCAAACAGTAAGTACACCAGAATAAAACATTTTCACTGCAAAAAAACAAGTAAAAAAGCCTCTAAAACCAAACAAAATGTAAACACTGTTATTTATGTGGCCATGCGGTGCCCCGATACTGCTCATCCAGCCTCATACACATGTGTCAGTGCTATTTTTTTATTTTGAGCTGGAGGGCAGGTTGCATACTAGTAAATGTTTTATTTTTTCTTTTATATGGGTGCTTTTAAATCCTGTGGATGAGCTGGGCAGAAAGACAGAGAAACAAGTCAATTTCAACAGTATGCCTCAGAGAATCATTTGCGGTCTTGTGCCCCCCTCCTCCAGCTAACCGCCTGCTCACAGTGAAGATTACACCAGAGTATAGTAATCAACTGCTTAAATGAATGAATGGATACAGTGAAGCTGCTTCTATGTCTCCTGGGTTGGGTAGAACTAACAAGAAAATGTTTGTTCTGCGGGGGGATCAGGCAAAAAGAGCTGTCTCTGCCCCTGTTCTAAGAAATCTATTTCCATCCACCTCGATTAAACAACACTCTATATGAGAGCAGTGGTACTTTCTTCATATGTGTACCACAGATAGATGTACAGCTGCAGTACAGAAAAGGAAAAAATATTGCTCCTTTGACATGCAGAATCAGTACTGGATCTAGCGCCTGCTACCAACACTCCAGATTTAAGTCCCCTGTCCTGAAGCAATAATTACATCTTAGCCCTTGTCAGTACCTCTTATGAAAATAAAGTATTGAATTCATTTGTACATTTCCTGAAAAAAGTAAAAACGATTTCCCACCAAAATTATATAAGCACATTCAACAAGTGGGGAACCTTCACTGCGTGTACATGCTCCCTCCAATGTTCTCTTCAAAGCTCTCTGGCCCTGCAGCTGTCAACTTTTCTAAGATTATATTTGATGTACCTTTTTTAGTCACTTTGCTCTTGTCATAGAAACATAGAAACATAGAAGTTGACGGCAGATAAGGACCACAAGGCCCATCCAGTCTGCCCATTTCTTTTTCTACCTTATAAATGTGCCATCGGCCTTTGCTCTGTCAGTGACCTATCTATTCATAGTCATTTGTATTGCTCCCTTATTGCTCCCTTGTCCTCCTAGCTCCATCAAGTTCTTCCAAACTACTTAGCACCACTGTCCATGCACAACCGAGTCATGCTCAAACCGATAAGCTACAGCTCTTGGCAATAACATTAAAGCCTTTAATACATAAAATAAATAATACTGTAATAATAATACTAGTAATAATAAAAGAAAACATTTTAAAAGATTTAAGAGTGTGTGTATGTGTGTGTAGGTAACCATGGCAGCCACATCTAAGGTGTCTTGTTGCAATGAAGACAGATAAACTATTTTATTACAAAACTTACTTTTTCATTAACTTCTTTTTTTACTTAATCTTTTTTTTACACTGCCCATTTTCTAAGTGCAATAATACCCTCCAGGGTGGGCAGTATTGTACTATACTGGACCTTCAAGGGGCTATATGGCCCTCCACCTGCAGCATCCTCATTATGCCCCTGGGCTGTCTGCTATAGCATGATACTGCCCACCCTGTTGGGTATTATTGCTTACATAATATACCAAGCTCAAAGAATTCTATTCTGGTGCTATAACCTGTTGACCTAAAATGCAGGCTGACGATGCTGAAGTTCTTGTGGCTACTACTTGCCTGTGCCTCACTGTAATAATGGTTCAATTAAAGACATGTTTATTCGCATGAGTTTAGTCCACTGCCACATGTAGGAGTTACAGTTTATCATTTCTGAGAAAAAAATAGTATGATTAAACTGGAAGATGTTGACATTTTCCAAAGTGCATCTGCCACTTAATAGTAAGAGATAAGTAGGTTGTAGTGGGGCCTACATGTCAGGGCCCTGATCTGTGAAGTAGGAGGTCAAAAGTTTGAATTCCACCACAGCTCACTTTAAGAGCTTGAGTAGGGCTGGGCAAACTTGCTTAAAGATCAAGTGAAAAGGTTTTTGCATATTGTTAATAAAGATTGAATTCAAGTCACTGTGTCATGATAGAGTTTCCTAAAAATGTCATTCTGTTTAGTTTGATGGTTTTCTTTAAATCAACTTTTGTTGACTTGCTCTACAGTGGCTGAAAACAGTGGAGTTAATTCTGTCTCTCAGTAAGGCTTGGAGAACGATGACAACATCTTGGAGTACTGTAGCTTGCTGTTTCACATTCCTAATCATAACAGGCTGTACAGTTAATGATTTGTTCACCAGGTTTCTTAAAAACTCAGTCTGTGGTTTGTGTTTAGATAGATTAGATTAAAATCTTTCATTCTTTTCTTCCTATAAAAAGGTGATCATTTCTTGGTTTGGATGAGGATTATGGCGATGAGTTTGGCAGCATTTGTACCGATACATTAAGCAGGATCGGTTTTGTTTCTTACAATATTGTGGCCAACATAATTTATATTTTACTCCCTCTAGGGTTTATAGGATGGGTAGATCTGCATCTCCCACCTGTATCAGGTGTGGATGCGTCAAGGGGACCTTAAAACACATTCACTGGGATTGCCCCCTGGTGGCCACCCTGACAAACAATCCAGGACTCTTTAGATGCTCCCTTGGGACTGAATCCATATTTTACCCCCCGTTGGCCATTTCCCAGCAGACGTGGTTGGTTGTTATAAAGATTTTCTATCCTTGATCTCAGGCGTTGCTAAACTAATTATTGTCTGACACTGGCTGGATAACTCAATTCCTTCCATTAGAGAATAGCACTCCAAAGTACTTCAAGTTCTTGAAATGCAGAAACATATAGCCTGCTGGCAGGCTCATCAGAAGGGATTTATGAGGAGATGGGGTCCCCTGTTAACCCTTCTGCCCATATTACAGGTTCCCTAGGGGGTGTTGGTGAGATTTGAAGGATGGTTGTCTCCCTCTCCTGTTGGAAGTGGTGATGGGCATCAGGGGCATCAGTGTACAGCAGCTCTGATTGTGAGACAGGGTATGTGTGATGCAACAACAATGTCCATTTGAGGCAATGGAAGTGGGTAGCTGGGTGCAGACAAAGCCCCTACCTCAGGTGACCTAGGTTAGCATGGTGCAACAGCCCTAACTTTGGAGGCAGGGGGGCCTGGGACTCTAGGGATTAACAGAGCACAGCAGCCCTGACTGTGGAGACAGGAATAGGGTGCAACAGGTGCAGAGTCCATGACTGTGGGGGTGGGGGAGAGAGGGCAGCAGGGAGCAGCAACCCAACTGTTTGGGCAGGGGCAGCAGGGTGTAGCAATCCAGATTCTTTTGGCAGGGAATGGAGGCAGCAAGGTGTACAATCACAGACTGTGTGGGAAATAACAGTGGGCAGCAGGATGCAGTAGTCTTTAATGTGGAGTAGAAGGCAGGGGGCTTGTGGGGCAGGAGACAGGGGGCAGCAGAGTTCAGCTGCCTCAACTGTGGGGAAGAGACATGGTGCATCAGGATGCCATATAGTGTTTCTGTTTATACTGGGATGCATAGGGAAAAGCATCACCAGTAGAAAACAGGAAGTTGTTATCCCTCTTTACAGACAGTTGGTGAGACCCCATCTGGAGTACTGTGTGCAGTTCTGGAGACCCAATCTCCGCAAGGACATAGACAAGATGGAAGCTGTCCAGAGGAGGGCAACTAAAATGGTGCAGGGTCTGCACCAGGAGACATACGAAGAGACACTAAAGGAGCTTAATATGCATAGCCTCGAGGAAAGGAGGGAGAGGGGGGACATGATAGAAACTTTCAAGTACCTCAAGGGAATCAACAAAGTCCAAGCGGATAGCATCTTTCAAAAAAAAGAGGTGTGCAAGAACAAGGGGGCACAATTTGAAGATAGAGGGGGGCAGCTCAGAGGTAATGTAAGGAAGCATTATTTCACAGAGAGGGTTGTGGATGCATGGAACAGCCTTCCGGAGGAGGTTGTGGAGTCAAAAACAGTGGTTGAATTCAAGCATGCATGGGGCAGTCATAAGGCAATTCTAGGGGGTGGGGTAGAAAGAAGTAGGCTGCTGGTTAACTAGGATCTGCAGCTTATCCATTAGGTAGGGAAATGGGCAGACTGGGTGGGCCAAGCGGTCCTTATCTCCCGTCAGATTCTATGTTTCTATACACACACATGATGTATTGTAACACAGAAACCACTGAAGAACTGAAATTTCAGAGCTCAGACAGTACATGTGCTTGAAATAGTAGAGTGTGACAGGCACCTCTTTGTCAATCTGACATGAAAAAAAGTTCTTACAAGAATGTATTTATAAAGGCTACATCAAGGACAAACTGTGTATGAATGAACACAATTTAGATTTATTTTACAGTATATTCATTAAACTGATTTTTTGCTAACTATATAAGACAGGGTTGTGTTATATAGTTAGAAAAAAATCAGTTTTGATTAGAAAGATCTGAGATCTGTGATACAGACAAACTGATCTCTCACAGAAAGATTTCCATTACTTCAGTTCAGCATTGAAACTGAAATTATCAACTTTTGTAAGAAGAGAATAAAATATTTTAAGCTACTCTATTTAAACATAAACCACAGACTGAGTTTGTAAGAAACCTGGACAGCAAACCATTAACTATATAGCCTACTGTGGTTGGGAGTCTGATGTAGCAAGCTACAGTACTCCAAGATGATTTCATTGCTCACCGAGCCTGACTGAGAGAGACAGAAATAACTCCACTGTTTTCAGCCACTGTAGAGCAAGTTAAGAAATACTGATTTAAAGAACACCACAAAACCAAACAACATGAAATTTTCAGGTAACACTAATCATGACACAGGGACTTGAATTCAAGCTTTATAAACAATACACAAAAACATTTCATATGCTCTTTAACTGCACATCTGTATGTTTCACAAAATGCAGAAAAAATCCACAATGCTTGGATACTTTTCTCAGATTTTACACATGATTAGAAAAAAGTCCACAACTTCTGTAAAAACAATTCAGCAAGTCTACTCTACACATTTTGTAAAATGTTATTTTTACAAGTTGCGGACTTTTTTTTTCTTACAAGTGCCCAACCTGAGGTAACAAGTTATTTAAGTTCACAATTTGTAGGAACAAATCCTCAAATCTACTAAACTGTATAAGCGTAAGGTAGCACTTTTTCAACAAATCCACAATTTTCATAAATGTAACAAGCATTTGTTTATGCCGAATGTTTGCTTGCTGGTATTGGCATTGGTACTGCAGGAATTAGAGAGATGCGTAATAGGAATGACAGGGAAGTACTGAACTAATGCCAACCCCCACCCCCACCTTGCAGAGACTGAGATACATTGGGATGTGCCTTTGGGATGTCTGCCATAACGCTCACACCATTCCACCTCACCCACCCTGCAGACCTTGACAGATGTCACAGTTTGCCTTGAGCTCTTCGGCCCTTATGCTCACCCCATTCCTTAAGGGAATAAGCTGAGATGGGTGCAGTATAGGAGAATAGGGTGAATGTTAGGGCCGAAGACCCCAAGACACATCTCGATGCCTGTCAGTGGCTGCTGGGTGGTGTGGGGTGGAATTGTGTGAGCATTATGGCCGATGACCACAAGTCACACCCCCGACACCTATCAGTCTGTACAGGGTGGGATGTTATATTTGGAAACCCTAATGCCCCAGGGGTTTATTGATATTTTCATTCCAAATTTCCAACATGGGCTTTTTGGGACCCCATCTCATTAACAATGGCAGTAACATTTCGTTACTCAATCCAAGGAGGTGATTTCACACAGCAAGTGTGCCATTTGATGCCACAGATACAAAAACACATTTTGGGCAGGATATGAAAAATGACAGCTGTACTGTTCATGAGGAGGTGTGAAGAAATGACAATGTTGAAAATGTGGAGTGAAAATATGAAAAAGTGGTGAAATTACAAGTGTGTGTAGAAACTGCAATGCACGCTTGTAATGCAGTCATTTTTTGGAATGCTTTCACCAAATTTTCAACATTTCCTTTTTGGGAACTCCCCTCATCAACAGTGGATCTGGGATTTCATTAATATGTCCCGAAAGTTGATTTCACACAATGACCACGTCATTCTGCACCACATGTGCAAAAACACGTTTTGGGATGAATGCAAAAAATGACAGCTGTACTGTTCATAAGGGGGTGAAAAAAATAGCAATGCTGGAAATTTTGAGTACAAATATTAAAAATTGATGACGTTATGAACGTGCATACAAACTGCGCAACTCATGCTCAAAATGCAGTCATTTTTTTTAGTTTTTTCACCAAACTTGCAACATGTGCATTTTGGGACCCCACTTTATGACCAGTAGCACTGTCATTTCGTTAATTGGCCCTGAAAGTTGATTCTGTGCAGCAACTACAAAATTGCCCTTCAGGACTGAGAAACAAAATGACAGTGCCAGTGTTCATGAGGTGGGGACCCAAGAACCCCATGTTGGAAATGTGGGGCCACAAATCAAAAAAATGTCAACCTAAGCTAAACCCTCCCATTGACTCCCATTATATGGCTTACCTTCCATTCTTAATTTTGTGGTTCGGCTTTGCAGAGTTCAGATGTGTCCCGGTCCACAGAAGATGACAGTGCCTGACCTTGGGAAGTAAGGCTGGTGTGAAGGGGGTGCCAGGAGATGGGTGTGCAGAGGGAGGGTTGTGATAGGGGAGGGGGATTGCTACACAGTGATGGAGCATTTCCTTTTTTACAGGTACAAAAAAGAAAATCGGCAAGGGACGGTTTACTTCTTTCACAGGGAAGTTTTTCTTATTAATGTGGGCACACTGGGGTGAAACAGAATATAGAAACATAGAAGTTGATGGCAGATAAGGACTGCAAGGCCCATCCAGTCTGCCCATTTCTTTTTCTACCTTATGAATGTGCCATCAGCCTTTGCTTTGTTAATGGCCTATCTATTCATACTCATCTGTATTGCTCCCTTATGCCTATCCCATGCCTAGTTGAAGCCCTGCACTGTATTCATATCCACCACTTCCTGAGGTAGGCTGCTCCATGCATCCACCACCCTTTCTGTGAAAAAGAACTTCCTCACATTACCCCTTCATCAGCCTCCCTCTAATCTCATGCTGTGTACTCTTGTCTTGCTATTTTTATTTTATTGAAACATGTTAGACTCTTTCACCTTGTTAATGCCCTTAAGGAGTTTTAATGTTTCGATCATATCACCTCTCTCCCTCCTTTGCTCTAGGGTATACATATTCAGCTCCGTTAATCTGTTCTCATATGTTTTCTGATGCAGTCCCTGCACCATTTTGGTTTCCCTTCTCTGGACTGTTTCAATTTGGTTAATGTCCTTGTGAAGGTGTGGCCTCCAGTACTGCAAACAGTACTCCAGATGCGACCTAACCAGTGCCTTGTAAAGAGGGATTACTACCTCCCTCTTCTGACTTGTGATACCCCTACTAATACACCCCAACATCCCACTAGCCTTACCTACTGCTTAAGTGGTCTGCTTGGATGATTTCAGGTCATCGGTCATCGGTGATGATGATTCCCAAGTCTCTTTCTTTCCTTGTGACTTCCAGTAACTCCACTCCCAGCCTATAGGTGGCTTCAGGGTTTCTCCCTCCCTATATGCATGATCTTGCACTTCTTTGCATTAAATCCCAGTTGCCACTCTTTTGACCATTTTGCTAGTTTAGCCAGATCTCTTCTTATTCTGACCACCACATCACGATCATCTACTCTGTTGCAGATCTTGGTGTCATCTGCAAACAGACAAACCTTACTCTCCAGTCCATCTGCAATGTCACTGATGAAGATATTGAAGAGGACTGACCCCAGGACTGATCCCTGAGGGTGGGCTCTCAGTGTGCCATAATAGTGAAGGGGGCATGCTGACATGAGGATTGGGCACCCAGATGTTGCTAAATCACATAGAGGGGTTTGGGGGAAGTGGGCCCATCTGACACCGGGAGTGGGCATCCCAGTATCGGAAGAAAGTGCAAAAGTATTTAAGCACATTGGGGTGGGCTCCCAGTGTGCCACACCGGGGGGGGGATACATGCCGGCACAGGGATTGGGAACCCCAATGTTGGCTTTTCGGGAGTGTGTGGCAGGCAGCAGGAGCTGCCATGATTTGGCACATTCGGGTGGGATCCCAGTGTGCTAGATTTAATGGGAGGTGGAATATATGCTGACACAGGGGATTTGGCACCCAGATGTTGGCTTTTTGGGAGTGTGTGACAGGTGGCAGGAGCCGTCATGTTTTGGCACAATGGGGTGGGCTCCCAGTGTGTCACATTAAATGGGTGGGGAATACATGACACAATATTGGGTGGTGGGAGCATGCCGACATGTGGATTGGGCACCCCATTGTCGGCAAAAGATATGTTTACTGGGACAGGCACACTGAGCAAATGAGTTGTTTGTAATCACAGCCATGTGCATTACTGTGCAATGTAATGCACATGGCTGGAATGTGCCTGGTTGCTGGAAAAGGGGGGGGGCTCTGCTGCTGCAATGACGAAACTGTCAGTGATTGGAGTGGCAGATTTCTTTAAAGTCCTGCACTTGCTGCAAAACTTCTTTCATTGGCAGCTTCCCTGTTGATTGGTGGATGAGGAATGCACCCATTAAAGCATTCACTGCATCGGCCACAACACTGCAACGTCTCTGCAATGCTCTACTTACCTCAATATGTTTCTTGCGCGATGTGTGCACAAACAAATATAAAAATGGATTTCCACAAATATTCAGCTGCTGATTATTAATTTTACACACCCCTAATCCAAATTAAGGGACCAGTACACAGAGGGCACACAGACCTTCTGTACATGCAGATGGTTGTGAAAAGCCATAGAGTTCCCTCATGTACAGGATGCACACCATTGGGGCACCCTAGGGTATCCACATCCCTCAATGTAAACCTGCTTTCTCCCCAATCACATTCCTTGTGCACTGCCCTTTTCCAGCCAGGATGAGGGTGGTGCAAGGCCTGTGCCTGATTCATAACAATGTGGAGGTAGTAGGTGCAGTCAGTGGAGAAGGCCAGATGCTATGTGCCTTAAAGGGCTGCTATACAGTTGGCCATCCTGCAGTTTTCAGAACCTAATCAGCCTTCCCTCCACTGGCTCCCAGCTGTGAGATTATCAGTACAGTGATTGGGATGTCACCAGCACTAGCTTATGAACTTTGCATAATAGTATTGTGGCATTCTGCGATATTGCAGTTCGTAGACTACTAGCATGACTGTCATAGTCCTTGGTATCCCACACTGTGTGGAGCTGGAAATCCCCCAGAGAGCCAACCCAGGCATATGACTGAATGCCCAGTGATCCACACCACAATGCCCCAGCACCACCAACAGCCCTCCCATGGGGCACCATATTTGCAGGATTATAGGGCTGTGGTTTGTGCTTGTCCCCGCACAGTTCCGGAAGCACTGCTGCATGGTCAGTTACACTAGTTTTGAGCATATCTGGGTCACTTTTGTGGATTAGGCCTAAGACAAGTTTTTTTTTCCCTTGTACTTCTTGCAAATTTGTCTAAGGTATTGTAGAGGAGGAAAGGAAGATTATAAATCCTAACTGTCCTGGCTAAATAAATTGTGACTATATAGGTACTTTATATGGATATACAATGGGTTGACTCAAAATATGCCATTTATCTTCATGTGTGAGGCAGCAGGACCATAATTTTAATCAGGTTATTGTATTATACAGGCATGAGTAAGCACTTTAATGCTAAACCATGACTTTTGCACCTTAAAATCTTTGCCCCATTCAGTCCAGTTACAGTACTTCAAATCTGAAAAGCACAGCAGGAATAGTGCCAGGATCTATGGATCTTGAAAATGCCATGGCAATTGGTTCACCGGGGCAGTGTAACAGAGGGGCAAAAATAAAATTACATAAATTAAGACTTTTTTTGACCACCTATAATGAAAATAAAAAAATATGAAGATTTGAAACCTGAAACTTACAGGTTTGATAGAGCTTTGCTGATGGTGTATGTTTTTTGTGTTTTTTATCTCCTGAGCAGTTAGACAAATCAGCATTCAAGGATAACTGAATTTTTAAGACCACATTGCGTCATGTGGTCATATTGTGAAAATGCTCTCATGTGGAAGGGGGGAATCAGTTTACAGCATTTGTTTTATGTAGTTCTGTGTTTCTTCAGCAGAGATGAGGCTACATGTGAGTCTGTAGCCCTGCCCCTACTGAATGTCACTGTGCATGTGTGTCTGTTAACTGTCCCCCATATCTGCCATTAACCATAACAGGCAGAAGCCTGCTTGATTTGAAATGGACACTGGGGTGTCTAATCCCCAGTGCAAGCTAAATGGGTTTAGTTTATACATTTACTGACAGAAGGGTGACCACCCCCTAGTTCAGATTCCCCTCTCCCCCATTTTGGGCTGCCACCCCCACCCAAACTACATTAATCTGCTGACATTATGGTGACCGATCCCCAGTGTCATTGTAGCCCAACCTCCCTGACTCAGCAATCCTGGACACCAAGATGCCCTCTCCTGGTGCCCCCAAGTATCCTGCCATCACTGGAGTACCCAATCCTCAGTGCGGTATGTCCCTGAAATAAAGAAAACCATCCTGCAACATTTTTTCCTTTTTTTAATCCTGAAATAAAGAAAATGATCTCTTGTTGCCTTCACATTTATCATCACCCCCGCCCACCAATCCTTGATTCCCCAGTCAGCACCCACCACCCCACAGACGCTCCCTTACCCTATGCTTACCTACCAAAGGCCCAATACCAAAATCCTCTATGGACTAGAGTCATGTCATCATGCTTTAATGCTGGACTGGGAACTGAGGAAAACAGGTAAGTACAGTTTAATGTATTTCAAGGCATTTTGAACTTTTACTTATAATTTGGTCATTATATAATATTTTTCTCTCTAATTTTCAACATGATGTTTCTTGGACCCCATCTTATGAACAAGGTAGATGACATTTTTCAGATCAAGCCTGAAGGGTGATTTCAAAGTTGCTCCGCAAAATCACCTTTCTTGCTGGATTTGAACATTTTTACATATCGGGTTCCTGAGGTAAGGTCATAAGAATGCAATGTTGAAAATTTGGAGCAAACATATTAACATTAAACAAAGTTATGAATGTACATTGATATTTTTTCAATGCTCACTCATAACACTGAACATTTTCAATATTATGCCCTCTAATTTTCATCATACCAGTAGCTATTTTTTTACATCACCTTATGAATGTGACAGCTGTTGTGTTTCATTTACTGGACAAAATGTGTTTTTGCACTTGTGGTCTGAGGTTACTTTCCATAGAAAGATAGAAATTATCAGCAGATAAGGACCACCAGGCCCCTCCAGTCTGCCTGAAGACCCAACACTAGTCTGTGACATCAAACCTTACCTGGTCAATGGATTTTAACCCCTCCTTCCCACCACTAAGGTACCCTTATGCTTTGTTCCATGCATGCTTAAAACCCTCCATTATGCTCACTCTCACCACTTTCTGTGACAGTTTATTGCATGTGTCCAACACCCTCTCTGTGAAGAAAAACTTCTTCACAGTTCCCCTAAACCTGCCACCTTTCAATTTCATATCATGCCCCCTTGTTCTTGTACATCTCTTATATTGGAAGATGTCTTCCTCTGCACCTTGTTAATGGCCTTAAGGTATTGAATGTTTCTCTCATGTACCCCTGATCCCTCCTCTCCTTCAATGAGTACATATTGAGATCCTTTAGTCTCTCATCATATTTTTTCCGGTGCAAGCCCTGTACCATCTTAGTCGCCCTTCTCTTGACCACATCGACCCTGTCAATGTCCTTAAGAAGGTGCAGCATCCAGAACTGCACACAATATTCAAGGCAAGGCCTCACTAGTGTTTTATACAATGGCATAACCACTTCCCACCTTCTGCTAGTGATACCTCTGCCTATGCACCCCAGCATGCCAATGGCACTCCTTGCAGCCTTTGTACTCTGCTTAGACAGCTTTAGGTCTTCAGAACTGATAACCCCAGGTCCCTTTTTTCTTGGTTATAGTCAGCAACTCCCCCCACCCTGTAGCTGTCCCCAAGGTTCCCTCTTCCTAGGTGTATTATTTTGCACTTCTTGGAATTGAACCTTAGTTGCCACACTTCTGGCCATTTTCAAGGTTCTCCAGGTCCCTCCTAATTCTCTCCAACATGTCCAAAGTATTCACCCTGTTGCAGATCTTGGTGTCATCTGCAAACAGGTCAAGCTTTCCCTCCAGTGCCATTACAATGTAATTAATGAAAACATTAAATAGGACTGGCCCAAAGACAGATCCCTGAGATACCTGCTGTTCACCCCTGCTCCCGTGATGGGATCCCATTTACCACCATCCTCTGCTTCCTGTCCATTAATCAGTTCCTAACCCAGTTTACCACCTTGTGCCCCATACCTAGATTACTAATTTTGTTGTCCGGCCATTTATGTGGCTTGGTGTCGAAGGTTTGTTGAAATTGAGGTAGGTGATGTCCTGACCTTGCAGCCAGTATTTTATAAACAACACCTGTCATGCTCAGAAGGGGAGTCATAATAAGACAATGTTGAAATTTTAGGTTCAAAATATAAAAAAAAAGTTATGAAGGTAGGTTGTAATTTTTCAGTGCTTTCTCATAGGTTTAAAAAAAGGCATAAAAAGATAATGTTGAAATTTTAAGTTGAAAATGTCACAAATAAAAAAATAAATAATGAGATAATATTGTTTGCAGGGACAGCCAATGGTTCAGTGAGGACCCTGTTAATGACCTCAATTTGGGTGTGAGCTCACTGAACTGGCTGAATGGATCGAGGCTGTGGAGAAGGCACTGCAACTTGCAGTGCCAGCTCCAGCCTGGGGAGGGATAGAGCAGAGTTCTGGCACACACATGACACCTTGTGGCAGGCCAGAGAACCTTTCCTCACTAAAGGTTGGCATGTGTGTGGCAAACTGATGGTCTCATGCACTGCATCTGGACTACTTCCAGTATTTTATTTATTTCATTCAGGACCTGCATAAATGAGGATATGATTCCACTATCAGAAAAGAAAGGGTACTTTACAAAAAAACGTGTCAACGAAGACATTAGGATTGAAGAAGTTAATGTGCAGAAAGTAGGATAATTACTGTAAAAACATTAGGGTATTGGGTTTCTGGAATATTGGCAAAGCAGTGGTGGGGAATTTCTTGGGGTTATCAACCCTAATGCCACCCCCTCCACTGAGCAAACAAGGTCATAGAGATAGGCGAAGTTGGCTAAATTCACTCCATGAATAAATCTGCAAATTTAAAGCAATTTGCGAAGTGTGCATCAATCTGCGAAGTGTGGAATATTGCCAGCAGATGGCTGAATTTCACCCACGAACCACAGAATTTCTCCGTTCATAGGTGAAATTCTATTTGTGGGTGAAAATCCACACTTCATGGGCAGAATTCCACTGTTCACTTGGAAAACATTGCAATTTTGAATGAAGTCAAAGTTGCTAGGTTAGGGAAAACTTTGTGAATCTCCGCAGATGCGAATTTTGGCCACTTTGCTGCAACTTTGCTGGTGAATTAAACTTCAGCACATCTCTGCAATGCCAGATGTGAGAAAAGCTATTACAGATTCTGTTGGCAACATGTGGCAAGCTATACTTGTTTACCGTCGAAGACTGTAGCACTATAAGGCACTGACTTTGAGTTGTACCTTGTGCACCAGACAGGAGAAAATGAACTGGGGGATTAAGGGGTGGGTATTAGGGTTGACAACCCCAAGGAAGACCCCCTCACTGATTTGCCAATACTCAAGAGACCCAGAATCTAATGTTTTTTTTTTCATTTCCCTACTTCATGCACTTTGCCTGCTTCCACTTTATGTTCTGTATAAATGTAGATCTTTGCAATTAATATTCAGTATATACAACAACAGTTTGCAAGATGCAGCTTTTAAATCTGCAATCTGAATATTTGCTGTTTTTCTTTGATTTTAACAGGTGTCTTCAATGCTGCACTAGGCAGTTTGATCTCATCAGCATTGTGAAGATGTTCTCTGATTGGTTCACTGTTCCCGTGTGATGACAGTAACCTTAAAAGTATCTATTGTGACAACAGTAATAATGTTTTTGATTTGATGTTATCATTATCAATAGCTAAGACATCTTTTTTTATCTTGACATTTTACCCTAATCCTGCACACCAGTTAGGACAAATCTCAATGCCACAACAGAAGGGAAATGTGGCATTAGGATATTGAACCCTAACTCCCCACCCACACCCCCCAAGTAGCAAAAGGACAAGATCACAAAAGCAACAACAGCCAGCCATCATAGGGTCAGACAAACAACATACTACTGTTTCCAGATGACACAAATGCAGTAACACTGATGTGCTACTTTTGTGGATTTGTATTTGTGTCATGCATACTGTAAGACATACACATCACAAGACATACACATTCAACTTAATGTTGCAGATATAATTCCACAATACTCAAATGTAGGGAAAGAACAAGGGGACACAATTTAAAGTTAGAGGGGGGACAGCTCAGGGGTAATGTGAGGAAATTCTTTTTCATAGAGAGAGTGGTGGATGCATGGAACCACCTTCCTGGAGAGGTTGTGGGGTCTAAAACAGTGGGGGAATTCAAACATGCATGGTACAGACATAAGGCAATTATAGTGGGGGGTTGCAGAAAGTAGGCTGTTGGTTAACTAGAATCTGCAGCTTATCCAATAGGTAGGGAAATGGGCACACTGTGTGGGCCAAGTGGTCCTTATCTGCCATCAAACTCTATGTTTCTATGTTTCTATGCTTCAGTGTACAGAAACATAGGATCCTGCAGCCAGACACAAACTTACAATATTATAAGAGTTCTATTGTCTGCTGCTACATAGGCCCCTGTGCTTCTGTAGTCTCAGATACTCATGGACACTGTAAGACATGCACACAGTTGATGTGCCTGCAGTTCTAAAGCCACAGTGTAAGCCATATATATATCAATCTTTGGCTTCAGAAGTGCAGATGCCACAAAATCCACAAAATCACAGCAGTACTTAGCATATAGAAAAACAGAAACATAGAATTTAATTGCAGATAAGGACTGCTTGGCTCCCCTAATCAGCCCATTTTTCCCTACCTACTGTATCTTCTGTCTGCAGAAGTTTCAGTCCCTAAAGGTCCTGTGCCTTTCAATCACAGGTGTAAGACATATACACCAATTTCTGGTTCCAGAAGGCCATGCTATTGCAGGAAGTTACGCAGACAAATGTACTATTGCAATTTGGGTGTTTTTTTTTGCAGCAGACATTTTTCAAGAAGGTTGCAGTTTTTTTAGTTACACAGGTGTGTAGAGTAAGCCATGCATTAGCAAATCATGCTGCCTAGTGAGGTAATGTGCACAAGAACCTCTGGCAGCAAAGGTACAGGCCTCATGGGGCCTTTTGTCTGCAGAAGTGCAGGTCTGCACTGGTCCTGTGCTTCTGTAGTCACGTGTACTAAGGCACTTTATACAGCATTCACTCATAGGTGTGGCTGCATAAGCACAGGCCCTGTGGGGCCTGTGGGCATGTGCTTATGCAGCTGCAGATACTGCACAAACCCATGAAGTCAGCACATCAGTGCTACTGTATTGGTGTCATCTAGAAACACTTGTATGTTGTTTGTCTCACCTAATGATGGCTGCCAGTGGTTGCTTGTGTGGTTTTGTCCTTTAGCTTCTTGGGGGTGGAGATGAGGAGTTATGGTTGGAATCCTTAACTTCACATTCCTCTACTTTTGTGGCATTAAGTTGAACACTGACTAGTGCATTAATGAAGTTCTATGCAACAAATGCCCTTGCTTTTTGAGATAGTGGAAGCATATCCTCATTTATGCAGGCCACAAAAGGGTTTCACATCAAGACCGTGCAAACAAAGACAGCACCATCAATAACGTGAAAGAAACAAGAAGTGCATCCCTGTAGAATAGAGAGGATTAAAAAATGTGTCAAGGAGAAAAATCTGTCACATGTAGAAAAGCTGGAGCTCATACAAAATCACATATGCTATATCTTCACAAATAAATGCAGTCACTGATTTTTATGTTGCTTTTTCTAGTTGCACAGTTATGACAGAGTGGTTTTGACTATGATTTTTTGGATGCTATGGTTTTGATGGGGGATGGTCCCGAAGAAATCTGCGTGAACAGATGCAGATGCACCATTCCTTATGTGTCCCGCACCAAGGGAAGACTCCATTCACTTATTAAACTGCATCAACAGATATTACAAATTCATGGTGCTATCTGGTAGGCTTAGGGACCTCTGCTTCCTGTGGCTGCTGATACAGATGCACAGGGCAAAGAGTCCATTTGTAAGTGTGATATGGTTGAATAAGACCCTGCCCCATTTGTTATGTAGAATGATTTGTTATAGAAAGCGTTAAATGCAAGGATCTGTTTTATCCTCTCTTACTCTGACTCTTGTCTGTTTGCCTGCACAGTCAGATTTTCTTGTGAGACCTAGAAACTGGCCAATCTGACAGTCTCACTATCCTATCCACCCTACCACTAGCTCTCTGCCTTCACTTGCTGTTTCTATCTTTTCCCCCTTCTGTATCTGAAGTTATAAAATGTATGTGAATCTTTATTTGAAACTGGAATGCCTTGGTTTGAAAATGTATATGGTTATATTGTTGAAATGATTGCAAAAAGCCATTTGGAGCTCAAGGGGTTAACCTGAGATGCTGGCTTGCAAACTCTGTGCAGAGCTGTCAACAGGAGGTCAGTTCTGGGGCACCATGTCCTGTTTTGTTGCACCTGCAAGGAAACTGATAAGAACACCTTAAGAAAAAGAGAATGTTTTCCTTAATGAGTTTCCTGGCAAAGACTTATAATAAAAAGAGCAGCAATATTTTTGCCGAAGAGACTGAGATTAGAAATTGAGAAGAAACACTCAGAAGAAGGACTTTGTTGTCTCTGTTTGTACTGCTTTTGTAAATAGTTATACTGAATAATTTTATTTTTTATTTTACTATTATTGGAAAAAATAAAATGCTACTTGTGAATTCTATACCTGCTCCTTGTCATCCTATGCTTCCTAACATGTGCCTCGATGACAGATAGTGTCAGATTAAGTGGGATTTAAGCCACGCTCTAAACTAGGAGTTTTGCATGTGAGTACTAGACCTGGTACTAGGGAAGCATAGCAGAAAAGTATGGATTCTGCAGCAGCAAGCCCAGGAGTCATTACCAGAAAAATAGCAGCCAAACTAGCAGAGACAAAAGTCCAGTCTAAGACTGTACATCCAGCACCACTGATGGAAAAAAAAGAACAGGCAGTGACAGAACCTGAAAGCCTGTCTGCCTTGTTGAAATGGTGGGGTATCCAACAAAGAGAGACAGAGACACAGGGAAAAGAAGAGATGCAGCAACAGAAGCAGCAGAGAAATGAAGAGGAGCAGCAGAGAAGAGAAGACAGACAACAGTTGGAGCAGAAATGGATGGATGCCTTGCAAGCTATCAAAGCTGGAGGATTTGACACAGGTCCAGCAGAGCAACAAAACACCAACAACTTAAAAGGCCTTACACTTACAAAGCTATGTCCCTTGGATGATATTAAAGCATACCTGACAACTTTTGAAAGGGATGCCGCAGCCTGCCAGTGGCCAAAGCAGCAGTGAGCAATCAGGCTGATACCTTACCTAACAAGTAAAATCCAACTTGCCTACAGCAATATGGACACTGTACAGTCAGAAAAATATGACCTTGTGAAAAGAGAAATCCTGAAAAGATATGACATCTCAGGAGAGACCGACAGGCAAAGATTCTGGTCCCTGAAGTACAACTCAGTCGACAATCCTCAAGATGCCCTCACCCAATTCAAAGAACTCCTTATTAAATGGCTCCAACCAGAGGGCAAAACAGCCCCCACAGGTCACTGACACCTTTGCAATAGAGCAATTCATCAACATCCTGCCTACATATGTACAGCTTTGGGTAAAACAACATCAACCAGAAAGTGGGGAAAAGGCTGTTCCTTTGATCGAGGACTATCAGATGGCCAGACAGACCATGCAGCAGCGAAGTAACAGCCAAAGACCAGTACGATCCACTTTTTCTCAATTTAACTCCAAATCAGATAAAAACCATGGTGGGGGTAAAAAGTCTGCATTCAAAGACTTTATTTGCCATAACTGTATCAAGCTGGGCCTTATTGCAAGAAACTGCCATAAAAATAAGGAGGGTACCAGTGCAGCATATTTGGCCTTAGCAAATTGGGGCAAGTATTTAACAGATGTGAAGGTGGGAGACAAGACTGTAAAGGGACTTATTGATTCAAGAAGCAGACAGACCATAGGTGCATGTCGAAGAGCTGGGAAAACATTATGTAGGTACTGTTGTCATCTGCATTCAAGGAGACACACGAGACTTTCCCACTACACATGTGACACTGAATATTAATGGAGTGTTGCACCAAATGAAAGTGGGGTTAGTAACCAAGTTACCTGCACCTGTGATTACTGGAAATGACTGTCCAGGATTTACTGAGTTAATCTCAGATCAACTGAAACCTGCAGTTTCAGCAGCAGTGGTAACAAGAGCACAGGCAAAGTAAATCTCAGATGGTAAAGACACTTTTACTGTCTGTGACTTTGATGTGGACCTGTTTGAGCCCAGCTCCAAGATCCAGAAGTCCAGGAAAGAAAGAAGATGCCTGAAACAACAGTAGCAACAAAAGATTGATGGACATAAGGGGTTACAATATGAAAATGTTGAAACTAGACTGATAACTGCCTGGGATTTTGTTTCAGAGCAAAATAAGGATGCTTCACTCCAAAGTTATTTTAAGCAGCTGGGGTGAAACAAAAAGAGCGTGATCAGTGTTTAAAATATGTAATAAGTTATTGCACTGATTTTATGTTAAACCTCAGATGCAGAAACAGACAGAACAATTGGTTATACAACAAAAGTATAGAACTGAGTTGTTACAGGTAACATATGATAGTCTTATGGCTGGTCACACAGGGAGGGACCATATCCTTGCCAGATTGCTGTACAGTACAGATTTTACTGGCCCTGGAATTCATGAAGATTTTGTTACCTATTGCAGTTCTTGTGCTGAATGTCAGAAAGTAGCCCCAGTGACTAAAAAAGACAAGATGCCCCTACCGTTGGTAAATGTGCCTTTTGAGAGCATTGCAATGGACATAGTTGGCCCTTTAGATAAAAGTAAAAAGGGTAATTGATTCATTCTGGTAGTATGTGACTATGATACTCGATACCCAAAGGCAATTCCAATGCATACTGTTACAGCCCCAAAAGTGGCAGCAGAGCTTGCCAAAATTTTCAGCAGGGTGGACGTACCTAAAGAGATTATTACTGATCAGGGTAGTAATTTTGGTGCTGCATTACTGAAGAAGCTGTACCGACTACTAGGTATCACTTCCATAAGAACCTCCCCTTATCACCCTCAGATGGTCTTGTTGAACATTTTAATCAAACCCTAAAACACATATTAAAAAGGTTTGTAATAGGGGAAGGGAAAGATTGGGACCAATATTTACCTTACTGGCTTTTAGCTTACAGAGAAGTCCCACAAGCCTCAACAGATTTTTCACCATTTTAAATGCTTTATGGTAGACAACCTACTGGGCCACCAGATGTAATAAGAGAAACATGGGAAGATAACCCCACTCAAAAACAATCCATTACATTTTATATGTGTACCCTGAGAATGAAACTGGCAAAATACATTGAAATTGCACAAACCTTGAGAATGAAACTGGCAAAATATGTTGAAATTGCACAAAGTGATAAGAAAGAGGCCCAAAACCAGCAGAAGGTATATTATGACCATGGGGTAAAAGAAAAAGTTTTTGAGCCAGGTGAAAAGGTCTTGATACTGTTACCCATTACAGAAAATAAACTATTAATGATGTGGCAAGGGCCTTATAAAGTGCTTATACAGTATATACTGTCACAGCTAACTACTGAGACACCTGATAGGAAAAATCCTACCAAGATATACCATGCTAACCTCCTGAAGAAATGGGTTGAAAAAACACCAAAGATTACTTTCTTAGTTTTACCAGAAACTGATTAAAAAGATATTGTTATAGCTTATGACAGGCTGGAACAAACTGTAACTGCTGATATTGTAACAGTGAATGTTTCCTTAACCTCCTAACAAACTGAAGAAATTCATAACTTATTAAAGGCATTTAATAGTACTTTTACCACAGTGCCAGGCCGAGCAAAAGGTGTCAAGAATGTAATAGTGACAGGAATGCTTACCCTATTAGACAAAAGACATACAGATTGCCAAAACGGATATGAGCAGACGTGGTTAAGGAAATATAAAATGTGAAAGTATTGTGTATCAGAAGAGTCAAGAAGAAGTACATGGTCATCACCATTGGTAATTGAAAATAAAAAAAGATGGGGTGTAAGAATCTACCTTGATTTTAGTAATCTTAATCAAGTATCCAAACTTGACAGTTATCCTATGTCCAGGATAGATGATTTGGTGGACAGACTGGGAAGTGTCAAGTACATCGTTACCCTCAATCTTACCAAGGGTTACTGGCAGATTCCCCTAGGTAAAGAATCCAGAGACAAAGCTGCATTTGCCGCTCCCGTTGGATTCCATCAGTTCACCACCATGCCGTTTGGTTTACATGGCACACCTGCTACATTCCAACAGTACATGTAAGTAATAAGGCAAAAAGGGGTGTGTGTAAAACATATTTTACAGCATGGCCCAGGGCATAATACAGTAAGACACGAGACCAAAGCCTGAATGACTTCAACTGCTGAACGTGCTATAAAATATCTTTTATACACCTCCCTGAGTGCGTTATTGCACTTATAAAATTGGCCCCCCTTTTTTTTTACTTTTTACTGCTTTGAAAAGTATGTTTATATGTAGAAACAATAGATTTACTTGTGTGCATTTGTGATAAAATATTCCTTCCACCCACTGCAAGTGATGTAATTGATGATGTCATTGTATTATAGCATACGTTCTTCTTCCTGTTTTTTTTCTGTTTTTCTCTACATTCAAGATATGGAATGTTTATCATGAAATGTATACCATGGAATACATGGATTCAAAATTATTCTCAGTTCCACTGGCAGAATGTTTCTCTCCTACCACACTGTACACACAGACAACAAATGCATTTGTTACAGCCAGATACTCAATTATCTCACTGTCAGGGCAAGAAGAAGAGAGTTCCCTGATGAGCAGATAAAGATAGAAGGGGAATTTTTCACTGTCAGCAAAGAAACAGTTGTAATGAAAACTATAAACAAAACGTAATGTTTCTAATTTGTTTATGCATGTAAGGAGAGTGTGATAATCAGGGAAACAACATTTAATTATTTTATTTTTATTTTGTATTCAAGATAAGTTTTATTTTTAGGGCCCAGCTGAACTGTGTTTAAAGCGTAAAGGCAGCAGCCATGTTTGTGGTGGAAGATCAGTTCTGGCTGTAGTGAGTTAAATGAAATGACTGTGTTCCAAATGCCCATTGATCTGCATTCCAGACTCTTCACTGTTGAGCAGTCCTTTTTTTAACCATGTGTAAACCATATTTTACACATAAATAAGAGCCATTCAGTTTACTGGATTTTACCCAGCCATTTCAAAAGGATGTAATTTTAACTACACACTGGTTATTGTGCTGCTTATCTGGATGTTGCTGTAGTGTATAGCATGGGGAAGGTTAGACGAGCCCCCAAAGGAACCACATGGCATAAGTAGTCCAATACAAGTCAGTAGGATTAGCTAAAGGAAAATAATTTGACCAGTAACCCAGTGCCAGTTATTATGTATAGCTGCATAGCTGTTGTTAAAGGCACGCAGCTAGGGGCAGAGTAGCATGGTAGTACAGTCATATGGCAGTGCTGAGAGCTGTGTAGCTCATGAAACAAAGCAGGAATTCAGCTTTGTAGCTGAAAGAATGCACTATGACATAATGTATCACCAAAATATGCTAGGATTACATACTGCATCATCAGTTGTAATCTCAACTCTGTACTAGCACCCTGGGCCTCCGGGGAAAGGCGTGACAAATAAAATATATTACTATGAAAACACTAATCTTTCCAGGGTGCCTGAGATAGCACTTTTTATAGAAACATAGACAATGATGGCAGAAAAAGTTCCATAGTCCCGCCAGTCTGCCAGAGTTCACTATTTAGGCCTGGGAACTATGGCCCCTGCAGGGTTCTAGCCCTCCCGGCCCCCAATTCTTCTCCCTGCTTTTGCCACCATGAGCAAGCACTATGCCCTTCATTATGTCCCAGGTGTGCATGAAATCACCAAAGCGACAACCTACAGGGCTACCAGATGTAATAAAAGAAACATGGGAAGATAACCCTACTCAAAAACAGTCCATTACATCTCATATGTGTGCCCTGAGAATGAAACTGGCAAGATACGTTGAAATTGCACAAAGTAATCAGGAAGAGGCCCAAAACTAGCAGAAGGTGTATTATGACCATGGGGTAAAAGAAAAAGTTTTTGAGCCAGGTGAAAAGGTATTGCTACTGTTACCCATTACAGAAAATAAACTGTTAATGAAGTGGCAAGGGCCTTATAAAGTGCTTATATTACTGGCACAGTTAACTATGAGACTGAGACCCCTGATAGGAAACATCCTACCAAGATGTACCATGCTAACCTCCTGAAGAAATGGGTTGAAAAAACACCAAAGACTGCTTTCTTAGTTTTACCAGAAACTGATAAAACAATATATTGATATAGCTTATGACAGACTGGAACAAACTGTAACTGCTGATACTATAACTGTGAATGTTTCCTTAACCTTCAAATAAACTGCAGAAATTCATAACTTTTTAAAGGCAGTTAACAGTACTTTTACCACAGTGCCAGGCTGAGCAAAAGGGTCAAGCATGTTATAGTGACAGGAAATGCTCACCCTATTAGACAAAAGACATACAGATTACCAGAGCGGTTATGAGCAGACGTGGTTAAGGAAATACAAAACATGAAAGTGTTGGGTATCAGAAGAGTCAAGAAGTACATGGTCTTAAGCATTGGTAATTGAAAATAAAAAAAGAGGAGGTGTAAGAACCTACCTTGATTTTAGTAATCTTAATCAAGTATCCGAATTTGACGGTTAACCTACAATATGTCCAGGATAGATGATTTGGTGGACAGATTGGGAAGTGTCAAGTACATCATTACCCTCGATCTCAGCAAGGGTTACTCTGGCAGATTCCCCTAGGTAAAGAATCCACAGACAAAGCTGCATTTGTCACTTCCGTTGGATTCAATCAGTTTACCACCATGCCGTTTGGTTTACATGGCGCACCTGCTACATTCCAACAGTACATGTAAGCAATAAGGCAAGAAGGGGTGTGTGTAAAACATATTTTACAGCATGGCCCAGGGTGTAATAAGGCACAAGACCAAAGCCTGATTGACTTCAGCTGCTGAACATGCCGTAACATATCTTTTATATACCTCCGAGTGCCTTATTGCACTTATAAAATTGGCCTCTTTTTTTTTTTTTTTACTTTTTACTGCTTGGAAAAGCATGTTTATATTTAGTAACAATAGATTTACTTGTGTGCATTTGTGATAAAATAGTCCTTCCACCCACTGCAAGTGATGTAATTGATGATGTAATTGTATTATTGCATACTTTCTTCTTCCTGTTTTTTTACGTATTATTCTCCACATTCAAGATATGGAATGTTTATCATGAAATGTTTACCATGGAATACATGGATTCAACATTCTTCTCAGTTCTACTGTCAGAATGTTTCTCACCTAACACACTGTTCACACAGACAACAAATGCCTTTGTTACAGTCAGAAACTCAATTATCTCACTGTCAGGGCAAGAAGAAGAGAGTTCCCTGATGAGCAGGTAAAGAGAGAAGGGGGATTTTTCACTGTCAGCAAAGAAACAGTTGTAGTGAAAACTATATGTTATTGCATGTAAGGAGAGTGTGATAATCAGGGAAAACAACATTTAATCAATTTGTTTTATTTTCTAATCAAGGTAATTTTATTTTTAGGGCCCAGCTGAAGTGTGTTTACAGTGTAAAGATAGCAGCCATGTTTGTGGTGGAAGATCAGTTCTGGCTGTAGTGGGTTAGCTAAAATGCCTGTGTTCCAAATGCCCATTGATCTGCATTCCAGACTCTTCACTGTTGAGCAGTTCTTTTTTTAACCATGTGTAAACCATATTTTACACATAAATAAGAGCCAGTCAGTTTATTGGATTTTACCCAGCCATTTCATAAAGATGTAATTTTAGCTACTCACACTGGTTATTGTGCTGCTTATCTGGATGATGTTGTGGTATATAGCACAGACTGGAAAAGCCACCTGGTACACCTAAAAGCAGTTATCCAAGCTATTAAAAATGCAGACCTGGCAGTTCATCCTACCAAATGTGCATTGGGCATGCGGTAAACCAGCTATTTAGGATATGTTTTGGGAAAAGGACAAGTAAAGCCAGAGATTTCTAAGATAGCAGCTGCAGCTAACAGTCCTATCCCCGCAACAAAGAAACATGTCAGGTCATTTTTAGAGCTGGCTGGTTATTATCGGAGATTTGTTCCCAACATTGCCCAGTTAGCTACTTCCCTCACTGAACTCACAAAGAAACAGTTTCTGAATAATGTGAAATGATCCCCAGAGTGTTATTTTATTTTTATTTATTTATTACCATTTCAGATTACAACCTTTGAACTGAACAAGGTCTTTTTCAAAGGTTCCAAGTCAAAAATTAGACATGGCCAAATACATAGAATACAACAGATTACAAATTGAACAATGATCATTTAATACAAAGACAAACAATACAAAAAAAAACATAACAATTATTGTTAATACATGAAATATTGCATTGCAGGTAACAGTTACAGTGTGCTAAGTGGATAATATTGATACTAAAGTAGTGCAGTGCATTGATTAAACAGGAGAGAAAAGGGTATTTTAATTACTGAGGCTAGAGATGTTGACTTGGGTAGGGAGCAGTGGGCTATAGGCTGCCAGAGGAGGCATTGACAAGTGTGCAACAGAGGTGCACAGCAGAGTAGGGTGGGGTAGTGCCGAGATAAAAGGTCAGAAGAGAGGTTGGAGGGGAGGAGGAATTTCCTGATAGTGGGGGAGGCAGAGCAAGCTGATGTGAAATTAAAGATTTGACCTAGGGTTCATGGGAGCAGTGTGATGAAGCATTTCAGGCCATCAAGGCTGCATTATGTTCAGTCCCTGTTTTTAGAAGCCCAGACTTTGAGAAATCATTTTTGTTACAGACAGATGCATCAGAGGTAGGCTAAGGTGCAGTTTTGAGTTAAAATATAGATGGGAAGGAACATCCCATTTTATATATCAGTAGGAAGTTGCACAGCAGAGAAAAAATTTACTCCATCATTGAATAGGAATGCCTTGCAGCAAAGTGTGTCATGGAGTCCCTTAAGTTTTATTTGATGGGAACTGATTTTGTACTTCTAACCAATTATAATCCTCTGTGATGGCTTAACCAAATGAAGGATAAAAATTCCAGAATCACATGGTGGTACCCGGCACTATAGCCATTTGAATTCAAGGTGACACAAAAATCTAGAAAAGAGAATGACAGTGCTGATTTTCTGTCAAGATATGGATCAGAATTGAAAATTCCAAAGGTCGAAAAAAATGTACGAGTTTAAACTTTACTGTTTATTGTACTGGTTACTATGGAGAAAAGAGATACTGCATATGCTGAGAACTGTACAGATTATAAGCTAATGTTAAAAGGATAATTTAAAGAAAGTTTTGGAAATATGTTTTTTTTTTAAAAAACAGGCTCTCTCTTAAATAGGGGGTATGTGACAGAATTGAATAAGAGCCTATCCCATTTGTTGTGTAGAAAGATTTGTTATGTGGACAGAGTTATTATCGGAAAAATTAAAACACTACTTGCGAATTCTATATCTGTTCTTAGTCATCCTATGCTTCCTGACCTGTGCCTTGATAACAGTAAGCCCAAGCACAGGGCACTGTGGCACCCCATCACTGTTGAAGTGCAGGCCCCTAAGCCAGGAGAAGAGTACTGTTCACTATAGGGTTCTTGGTCCCATACGAACATATGAAATTGCTAGCAGAAACAGGCAATAATGGTCTATCTAGTCTGTTTGGATGTGTAGCTCTCTTCAGATCCTTGGAGCTTCCCCCCCCCAAAATCATCCACCCTCCATACATTCCCCCCTCCACTTCCTGTAACAGATTCCTCCCAGCCAGATTTTCTTTTTCACCCTGTTCCTTCCACCCTTGAAGCTGCCCACTGTATTTGCCACTACTACCTCATCCAGCAACTGGTTCCACCCCTTTATCACCGTTTCCATGAAAAAAATGTCCCCTCATCTCCTCCTTCTTAAATCTACCCCCTACCAGCTGCAGACTATACTCCCTTATAGTACCCTCCTTTCTTAGATTGCCACGCCTGACCAACTCTCCAAGTCCTTTTCTCCTCTGAGATGGTCACCAGTACCCCCCCTAAGCTAGCCTCTGGGTTCTGCGCTCCCAGGTGCATGACCTTGCACTTCTTGGCATTGAATCCCAACTGTCAGATGCCCAACCATTTCTCCAGCCTAGCCAAATCTTCTTTCATTTCTTGTCTTCTCTCCACTGTATCCACCCACTTACAGAGCTTGGTATCATCTGCAAAAAGGCAGATCTTGCTTTTGATGCCGTCTGCTATGTCCCCAGTGAAGATGTTGAACAGTAGAGGTCCGAGTACTGAGCCCTGTGGAACCCCACTGGTACAGGCCTAGGTTTGGATAGCTCCCCCCCCACCACCACCACTCTCTAGTTCCTGTCCCGCAGGCAACTCTGTTCCCACCTTAGCAGTGTGGCTCAGCTGGCCATGAGGTACCGAATTGAATGCCTTGCTGAAGTCCAGGTACAGGACATTCAGCACCTGCTCCCTGTCCAGTGGCCTTGTAACCCAGTCAAAGAAGTCTATCATGTTTATTTGACAGTATCTCCACCTGCCAAACTCATGCTGCCTGTCGTCCTGGAGACCATTTACCTCAAGTAATGACACCAGCCTTTCCTCAAGAATGGTCTCCATCAACTTTCCCACTATCGAGGTTAGGCTGACTGGCCTGTAGTTACCCAGCTCATCCCTGGGATCACTCTTGTAGAGTGGTACCACATGTGCTGTCCTCCAGTTCTGCAGTACACTCCCCTTGTCCAGCTATGTGTTAAACCCTTGCCCTTGGCCAGGCAGTGGAAAGCCCTCACTATTTCTAGCCTACTTTGTCCTCACCGCCCTTGGTTACCATATAGTTCGCTGGACTATGAATGCATTATATTATGTATAAGACAAGGTCTCCCTGAGGCTGCTTACTACCAACTCATATCATGCATTACTTTAGCTACCAATTGTATAGGTCTTAACTGCTCATTAGGTAAATATGTCGATAGCTCTGCCCTGCTTTAGCTACCAAATGTATTGGCATTAACCTGTGCTCATTGTACTTAACTTTTTCATGATTGCTCACCCACATTTATTCTATGTATGTACTGTATGAATGTCTATGTTTTATTCTGATATGGAGCCTTTGGAAATGAGTCTATGACTCAATGGGTTGTAATTCCATTTTCCTAAATAAATACTGTAAATAAATAAATAAACAGGTTCATCAGGGGTACTGCTAGTCCCTCTGCTATCTCTTTCAAGACCTTTGGGTATAATCCATCCAGACCAGGAGCCTTGTCCACCCTTCATTTCCCTCTGTCCCCTTAAGACCCTCTCAAATAGAGTTGTGTGAAATTAGAAAATTTCGCTCCATTAAATATTTTGCTGAATTTGTGTATGTCACAAAATATTTTGCAGGTGTGAAATGCAAAATTCTACAGGTGAAATATGAATGTTCGCCGTGAAATGCAAAATTTTGCCCACGAAACATGAAATTTTGCCTGTGAAATGTGAAATTTCACCCATAAAATTCAAAACTCGGGTGGAATTTGGTGAAATGTGAGATTTCAAATTTCATGTTTCACAGGTGAAATTTAATTTCACAATATCTCTACTCTCAACCACAATCTCTCCATTACATCTCTCCCAGCCCCAAGGGCCATTCCCAACCATCCCTTGTGGCATGGACCTATCATGTTCCCTAGTGAAAACATAGCAGAAGTACTCATTTAGAGCATCCACCTGACCCTCACCTTTTTCTGGCCAACCTTCCTTAATCCTTACCACCCTGTCCCTTCTGGATCTTCTCTCCTTAATGTAATGGCAGAAGTCCTTTTCCCCATCCTTAATCCCCTGCAGCAGTCTCATGTCTTTCACAGCTTTGGCTGACCAGACCTCTTTTCCTGTCTCCCTTGCTTTCACTGTGTAAACCTCTCTCACTTCCTCCCTCAGGGTACAGTCGTACCTCTGAAAGGCCACCCTCTTTTCCTTCACTTTGCCTGCTACCTTCTGCTAAACCAGCTATGTCTCTACATATTAGAGTTCTTTTTATGAGCCTTCATGCATGAGTCCATGGCCTCTATTAATCCCTTCTTGATGACAGACCATTTCCGATCTGCATCCATCTCTGGTCTGAACATGGCCAGGTGCCCCTCTAGTATGTTTCCCATTTTATTGAAGTCCACCTTTCTGAAGTCCACCACTCTAGTTTTGTACTTAGCTATTTCCTTCCACATGCTGATGTAAAACCACACTGCGGTGCTCACTGCCTACAAGGCGATCTCTCACTTCTACCTCCTGGATGTGCTTCCCATCTGATAGTACTAAGTCTAGTATGGCCCCTTCCCTAGTTGGCTCTGTAACACCCTGTGTCAGAAAATAATCCTGTATAGCATGCAGGAGGAACTGCTTCCTGTGACAGGAGGATGCACAGGTAGATTGAAGTCTCAACTATTGCAGTGTTCCCGATCCCTCTTACCTTCCTGATCTGATCTACTAGCTCTCTGTCTAATTCTATGTCCTGTGAGGGTGGTCTGCACACCACCCCCAAATGAATCCTTTCTCACTGGAGTTTTGTAGTACTACCCATAGGGCTTCCACTGAGCCCTCCTCTCCTTCCTCCTGGTGCACAGTATCCCTTCCCTTATATAATGCAACTCCCCTTCTCTCTCTTTTCTCTGTCCTTCCTCAGCAATTGGTACCCCCAGATCTCAAGAAACATTCATGGTACTGTTTTGCCCATGTCTCTGTCATGGCTCCTATGTCCACCTCCCCTTCTGCCATCACTGTCTGCAGGTCTTCTGTCTTGATGGCCATACTCCTTGCATTTCAGGACACTACCATCCAGTGTGCCCTCTTTCCCTCTTTTCTTGTCACCAACCTCTGGTGTCCCCCCTTCCCCTGCCCCTACTATTCCCTCTCCATGCCCCCTGCCCTCTGTTAGAATTCCTACTGTGGGGGAGACTTCAAGGTCCCCCTCTCTTGGTGCTGCTTGCCCTGCAATCTACTGCCTCCCTTCTTCAGTTTAAATATAGCTCTTCTGTCAAGTACCTCTCCCTTTCAGGACCCATGCACCTTCCTTACTTAGATGTAGCCTATCTGGTGCATATAGATCCTTGTGCTCCTAGGTCCTGCCCTAACCTCCCACCAGCCCGTACCCATTTGCCTCACACTATTCCCCCCAGCCATGAGTTAAATTCCTCTATCCTCAGCTTTCTAACAATGCTAGCTCTTGGGACTGGCAGTACCTCTGGGAATGCTACCAATTTCCATACCCCCTTGCAGATCTCCCCCATCTCCTGGAACCTTTCCTGCACATCCTTCACCTCACATCCTGCCAGATCGTTGGTGCAAAAAAGGGACCACAATGTGAGGCTTCCCCTTTTCTTGGCACACACTTTGGTGTAATCGCACCCACCCTCCCTGCTGTCATGCCTGGCATACACTCCACCTTCCTGTTGCTTTTCCTCATGTGTTTATTTTCCCATCTTATTCCTTTTAGTATTGAGTCCATGCAGGCAAATTTGCATCTTCCCCTCCAAGGTTGAGGGTGTGGTGTCACATGATAGCGCTGCCGGCCTCTGCCCATCCAGCTAGGACACTGAGCTCATCTCCAAATGGAGCTCTCCAGCACATGGTGGCAAAGCACTGTCCACTGGGATAATGTTTGGTACTACACACAACATTTCTTAATATTTTTTTTTCCTTAAATTTTGGCCTCAAGTTTTCAAGATAGTTTTATGACTCCACCTTTAAACATGAAATGTGACATTTATAGAATACAGGCTGAAATGTCATTTCATACCACTTACAACAACACGTCTCATCCAGGATTTGAAGAATGACACCTGTCATGTTTATGAGATGGTGTGAAAAAATTACTATGTTGAATGTTTGGAGTCAAAATGTGTGCAGTGTCAGTAGCTCAGCAGGTTGCACACTTGCCTCTGAGGCTAGAAGTTCAGAAGGCTATGGGTTCTATCACCACTCCAAGCACTTGGGTTAAATACTAAGACTGACACTGTAGTGAAGCATGAGGGGGGTGATGCACTCCTGAGGAGCCATCTTTCAAATGAGACATTAAACTGAGGTCCCATGTGGTATTTTAGGTGGATTTTAAAGATCTCATGGCACTTCTTGAAAAGAGTTGGAGAATTTTTATTACAATTAGAAACTATAACAACTTACAAACAAGAAATGATAATGCAGTATTCAACAAAATCATATGTGTACATTTCAGTGTAACCCACTGAACAAAAAACAAAGTAAATGTTAATACAAAAATTTTAAGGATAAGCAAATCAAACTATACTTAGACAAAAAAAATTAAACCAGTTTTTTGGGGGAGTATCAAAATCTATAAATTAAATCAAAATCATAACATAGGTGATAAAAGTTTTTCAAATACTCTTATGATCTAAAATGTTATATGAGCCTTTTTCTCCTATGACCCCAAAATCCAAATAAATTGAACATGCACTGTGCTGTAAAAAGATTTATCTGAAAGTCTTTACCAATGATGGTATTCTTAAATCATTAATATTTAAATACTGTACTATAATACATTTTCCATCTTACCATTCTTTGATTCCCCCCATACATTTTTTTGTTTGCTTATATGCATGTGCAAGAAACATAGTGCTGACATATGAGTTTTTGTAGGTGTGCCTCCCCCACTTCCAGTGTCCTGCTCCCTTTTGTAGGCACGGCTGCACCACACCATTGAATGTCTGAGCTGTCTATGACAGCCGTTCAGATGCAGTGGCATACAGTTGAAAGCAAAAAACTGCTGCAATCAGGGGTTATAACGTGTAGGCAATTTGCAAACTGCCGTCAGCAGATAATTTACATACTGTCTTCGGCAGTATGCAAAATGCCTACACTCAGCACTGCATCCTGAATGCAACTGTCATAGACAGCTACCTTTAAGTTCCCCCCTCCCCAAACACTCAAGTAGAACGCTGGGAGCCCACCCCAGTGTGCTTATGTGCTCCTCCCGCCACACACAGTATGGCTGACGGGAGTGCCCAATCCCCCATCGGATCCACAGCCCCCAACAGACATCTAGGTGCTACGCCAGAGCCCACCCCAGTGTAGCAAAGTCCTAATGGTGACGGGGTGCCCAATCCCCCATCAGCTTCACTCAACTACCCCAAAAATTTCCAGTTGCCATGCTGGGAGCCACCCCAGCATGGCAAATGTCTGTATGGCCAATGGGTGTGCCCAGTACCTCATCGGCTCCACAGGACCCCCCCAAGAAAAAATTTCAACTGCCATGCTGGAAGGCCACCCCAGTGTGGCACAAGTCCTGCGTCATCTTCCTAAAAAGAAAAAATACACCTGAAATCAAAAAAAAGTCCCTTGTTGATTGTCTTGCCCACTCCCCCAACCTGCATCCACCCTTTCCTCATCCACCTCCCCATGCACCCTCCGACCCCAAACTTACCTCAGGAGTCTGGAACGATGATCTTTGGTAGACTGGAAACATGTCTGCACTCTTCAAAGCTGACCGTGAACTGAAGAAATGCCGGTAAGCTGTATGATGGCATAAATGTTTTTTTTTTTTTAACTTTGGTGCATATCTCAGACATTTTGGGGAATTTTTTCACAAAATTTTCAACATGGGCCCAGATATTCAAAAGGGTTACGCAGGGTGCAGCAGTGTTACACCATGCGCAACCCGCTGATGTGCCCCGGCGTGATATTGAAAAGGGAAAAGTGCGCGGCACAAATCCCAATGTGCCGGAGCACATCAGTAATGTATGCAGGCACAGATGGGGGGCGTGCCCATGCATAACCTGCACAGCCCGATATTCAGCCCGGGATGTGAAGAGCCATGCATGCACAACCCCTACCTGCGCCAGCACAAAGTTAAGCCCAAAAAAAAGGAACAACTGATGACCACCCACAGGTGAGCTGCCGCATTGCAGGGTGCAACATGGCAGCTGAGGGCATATGTTTAAAAATAAAGTCCCCATCGAATATCTCTGGTGGTCCAGTGGACCGCTATGTGCCCGATCGCGGGCATCCATTATACTAAAAAAAAAAAGTCCAATATCCCTGGTGGTCTAGTGGACTGAATGCTGCCTGATCGCGGGCATCTGTTTAAATGAAAGCCCCCCCTCCAATATTCCTGGTGGTCCAGTGGACTGAATGCGGGCATCTGTTTAACAGAAAATGTCCTATTGCCCTGGTGGTCTATGGTACCCCCCCTCCCACTGAATGAATCATTCACATATCTGGAATGTGTAGTACTGTAGGGGCTGGCTGTGAACCAATGGGCGTGCAGCCCTACTGAGGTGTCAGTCGGTGGGCGGCGGGGCGGCAGGCGGGTGGGTTGCTGCCACCCGCAGGCTGACCAGGGGGGAGAGGGGTGGTGGGGCTCAGTGGGCAGGTGGGGAGGGGTACTCTAGACCACCAGGGTAATAGGACATTTTCTGTTAAACAGATGCCTGCGATCGGGCAGCATTCAGTCCACTGGGCCACCAGGGATATTGGACAGAGGGGTTCATTTAAACAGATGCCCATGATCGGGCACATAGCGGCACACTGGACCACCAGGGATATTGGACGAGGACATATTCTGACAGATGCCCATGACTGGGCAGAGAGTGGTCCACTGGACCACCAGGAATATAGGATGGGAACTTTATATTTAAACAAATGCCCGTGATCGGGCTGCAGGTGGCGTCGGTCCCCGATGGCTGCTGCCTGGCAGGGAGCCAGGTGCAAGTCATCGGGGATCGGCGCACCTGCATGCAAATACAAACATACGAACATACGAAATTTGCCAGCAGGTAAAGGCCTAGAGGTCTATCAAGTCTGCTCAAATGTGCAGCTAGCACCCTTATTCTGTAGCTGCCCCCTTCCACCTTCCCTTCATTAACCCTCCCCTTGTCCTGTCCCATCCCCTTTGAAGCAGTCCACTGTTCTACTGGATACCACTTCTGCAGGTAATGCATTCCACCCAGCCACCACCCTCTCTGTAAAAAAGTGTCTCCTCATCTCCCTCCTAAACCTTCCTCCCTCCAGTCTCATATCATGGCCCCTGGTGGCCCTCCCCTCCCTTACTTTGAACAGCCCCTCTGTACCAGTCTTGTTTATTCCTTTCATGTATTTAAAGGTTTCAATCATGTCACCCCGTCCCTCCTCTCCTCCAGTGAGTACATGTTCAACTCCTTCAACCTCCTCTCATATAATAAGTCCCCCAGCCCCTTGAGCATCTTTGTCGCCCTGTACTACACCCCCTCCAGTAACTTAATGTCCCTCTTCAGATACGGGCACTAGTACTGCATGAAGTACTCCAGGTGTGGTCTAACTAATGACCTATACAGTGGCAGAATCATCTCCTCCCTCCTCGAGGATATACCCCTTGCAATACAACCCAGCATTTTGTTGGCCTTTTCAGCTGCCTTCCTACATTGTGCTGAGTTATTCATTGACCCTGTAATGAGCACACCCAGATCCTTCTCCTCCTATGTCTGGGCTAGCTGCACTACCCTCAGCTGTAACTCCTCCTTGGGTTCTTCATCCCAAATGCAGCACCTTGCACTTTTGGGCATTAAACCCCAGTTGCCAGGTGTCTGACCAGGTTTCAAGCTTTGCCAGATCATGCTGCACCCTGCCATCCCCTGGGCAATCACCACCACCTACCTTGGTATCATCAGCAAACAGACAGATCTTTCTCTTGATGTCCCATGATATGTCTGCAATGAATATCCCAAACAACACTGGTCCCAACACCGAGCCCTGTGGAACACCGCTCATCACTGCCCTTGGGTGTGAGAGCTCCCCACCACCACCACCCTCTGTTGCCTTCCCTGAAGCCAGTTTCCTACCATCTCACCAACTTTGCACCGCCCTGTGCCTACTAACTTCCTTCCCAGCCTTCCATGCAGCACAGAGTCGAATGCTTACTGAAGTCCAGATACAGGACATCCACTGCATGGCCCCTGTCCAGTTGCCTAGTTACCCAGTCATAGAACTCCACCAGGTTGGTTTGGTAGGATCTGTCACGTATGAAGCCATGCTGTCTGCTGTCCTGTAGTCCTTTGGCCTCTAGGAGGGCCACCAGCCTCTCCTTCAGGATAGTCTCCATAAGCTTACCCACAATGGATGTGAGGCTCCCTGGTCTGTAGTTCCCTGGTTCATCCTTGGGGCCACTCCTGTGCAGGGGCACCACATGAGCCATCCTCCAGTCCTGAGGTACACATCCCAAATGTAGTGAGGCATTAAATAGGTCTGCCAAAGGTCCTGCAAGGACCTCTGCCAGCTCCTTCAGTACCCTGGGGTGGATGCCATCTGGGCCTGGCGCCTTGTCCACCTCAGTGCCTTCAAACCCTCTCAAACTCTGCCCTCCATGATTTCCCCATCTGTCACCCCTCCCCCGTTTCTTCCATTTCTCCCACCTTGGGTGTCACCCCTCTCTTCTCTTTAGTAAATACCTAGCAGAAGTACTCATTTAGTGCTTCTGCCTTATCGCACCCTGCTTCCATCCAACCCCCCTCCTTCCTAATCCTTACTATGTGGTCCTTACAGCTCCTTTTCTCCCTGATGTACTTAAAGAAGTCCTTCTCCCCCTTCTTAATGCAAATGGGATGCAAATGGGGCCATAATGACATGCAAATGACCCCATGTGCACCTTGCATAAATTATGGCTCCATTTGCATGTCACCTTTTGGATATCACTGGTGCTGTGAATGGCGCAATGGCACTTACACTAGTGCATCTCCATGCTCCCTCTGGCCACTTGGCGGCTGGTGCAGTGCCACTGCACCATGCAGGTAGGGGTAGCCGAGGTCCGATATTCAAAGCTTCTGAGCTTAGCCCAGCTCCTTTGAATTCGCCCAGGCCACCTCTGTGTGTAACAACAGGCTGCATCCAAGCTGCGCCACAGCCTGGCACAGTTTGAATATCTGGGCCATGGGGTTTTGGGGGCCCCACCTCATGTACTTAGTCACAGTCATTTTGTTATTCGGTTCCAAAAGGTGATTTTGCAGTCACTGCACGGAACCGTCTTTTGGGACCCAATAATGAAATGACAGTGTCACAGTTCATGAGGTAGCCCCCCCCAAAATCCTATACTGAAAATTTGGTGAAAAAATTCCCCAAAATGACTGTTTTACAAGCGTGCATTGCACAGCTCCAATGCAGGCTCATAACTTTGCAAATCTTTAATATTTTCACTCCAGATTTTCAACATTGCCATTTTACCACACCTCCTTATGAGCAGTACAGATATCATTTTTCATATCTTGCCCAAAACGTGTTTTCGTGCATGTAACGCCCAATGCGTGGTCGGTGTGCAAAATCAATGTTAGGGACAAATTAAGAAAATCACAGTGACACTGTTCATGAGCAGTGGTCTTAAAATGGCTATGTTGAAAATTTGGTGACAGAAGTCCATAAAATGACTGTGTCTCGAGTGTGCATTGTGCAGTTTCCACGCACCCTCGTAAATTCATGAATTTGTACTATTTTCAGTCCAGATTTTTAACACTGGCATTTTTCCACACCTCTTTATGAACATTACAGCTGTCATTTTTCACACCCTGGCCAAAATATGTTTTCGCACTTCCGGTGCAGAAATGCGTGGTTGCTGTGGGAAATCAGTGTTCAGGACAGATTAAGAAAATCACAGTGACACTGTTTATGAGCAGAGGTCCCAAAATGCCTGTGTTGAAAATCTGCTGTAAAATATCCTCAAACTAATTACATTATGGGTTTCTACGCATGTTCATGACTTCACTTTTTTTTATATTTTCACTCCAGATTTTCAATGTTGCCATTTTTTACACCTTCCCATGAACAGTACAGCTGTCATTTTTCCCGTCCTGTTCGAAATGTCTTTTTGCACCTGTGGTGCCAAATGGCATAGTCACTGTGCAAAATCAGCTTTCAGCTAACTAACTGATATTGCCACTGTTCATTAGGTGGGGATCACAAAAAAAATGCTGTTGAAAATTTGGAGTGAAAATACCAATGAACACCTGGGGCGTTAGGGTTTCTGACCATAATGCCCCACCCTGTAGAGGCTGACAGGCATCAGGGGTGTGATTTTGGATTGCTGCCTGTAATGCTCATGCCATTCCACCCACACACATACCCTGCAGCCAGTGACAGGCATCGAGGTGTGCCTTGAACTCCTCAGCCCCAAAGTTCACCCCATTCTCCTCTACTGCACCCATCTCACTGTATTTCCTTATGGAATGGGGTGAGTGTAAGGCCCAAAGATCCCAAGGCACACTGTGACACTTGTCAGAGTCTGCAGGGTAGGTTGTGGTGAAATAGTGTGGTCGTTATGCCTGACGACCAAAAGGCACACCCCAATGCCTGTCAGTCTCGGCATTGTGGTGGTGGGGTTGGCTTCAGTTCAATACTTCACTGCCATTCCTATTATACATCTCTCTAACTCCTACACTAATAATGCCAATGCCAGCAAGCAAACATTCAGCATTGATAAATGCTTGTTAAACTTAAGATTCTACAAATATGAAAATATCATAAGTCATTTCTATTTCTACAAGATTCCAGTGATTTTCTTTTCTATCCCTGCATCTCAAGTCACCCAAGCTATTCTTCTCCAGACAGCAACAGCCCTTGGTTTTGATACTGTTTTATAATCCTGTACTTTGGCAATGTTAAGGTTTTTTTCTACCATCAAGGCTATAGCTACAGGGTTAGTGTGTTTGTTGAGTCAAATATATTGGTACCTGGAGTAGAAAATATTACATTCAGTGTACTTGGGGGATAATATTTTCAGAATCCTGTGTAACCTCCCAAAATTCAATTTTCATAGGTAAGGGATTTAACATATGACCACTGCCATCTTGTGGTTAAAAAGCTGTATATCTGTATAGTATCCAAACATTCTAGAAAGAAGAGTGCTTGGGTTTCTTCATTCTGTTTACAACCTACCCTTGGACAAAATCTTTCTTCTAAGACTTTGTGTTTTAAGTTGGCCCTTTCCCCCAATCTCCCATGACAGCTAAGCCAGGCAATATCCCAAGTGTTCACTGGTATCCTTTTGTCTTTTAACATGACCAGTGCTAAGCTATGTCATGAGTATATAACTGTTTCATATGCATAGTGGTTATAGTGAATTTGCTTAATTTCCGGGAGTGCTGACTCTGCATACTCTGGTATGCTAAAATTATGGAGTAATTTTGGTGCATGTACCTCCCATTTAGAGAAATAAGGTTTAGACAATAGTTTGGTCCATGCTTGCAATGGAGTTGGTGATCCTCTCCACTCTAATCTCACTGTGGATAATATAAAGAAAGAATAAAAAAATACTAGTGGATTAATCATTCCAAACCCTCCCAGTTTTTCTGGAATATAAGTAAATTTCCCTTTTACTGGGTTCAAGCGAATGCCCCACACCTTCTGAAAAAAAAAAAACAAAAGAGCCTAGTGTCTAAACAAAGGGGGGGGGATATATGAAACTTAAATATGTGAACATGGGAAGAGGACATTTTTTAATAGTTAATATTATCTTTTGTTTTTAGAATTTCCAAGTTTTCCAAATCTGAACCTATGACACACACAAAATTATTTTTTTTCCCAGTTTAGCAATTGCATGTCCCCTTGACCAAATATTATGCCTAAAATCTGAATGGGATTCTGTGTAATCGATATTCCTGCTATAATTTGATCAGGCCCTGTACCTGATGAGATCCTATTTGCAGAGTTTTGCTTTTGTTGTGATTTACAGTGACCCCTGAAAGTTGTGAGTATTTCAATAGGGACCATTGCACTTCTTCGCCTGACTTCCTATTGTTTAAAAAAATGCACATGTCATCTGCATGTGCTGTCACTTTCTGTGCTGGTAGCCTCTTATCAGGTATAATTCCTTCAATGTTCTGATTAGTGTAAATGTGTCACATTAGTGGAGCTAGTGTGTAGGTGTATAATAGAGGGCTTATCAGGCAACCCTATCTCACCCCAATCTTCATGGGGACCAGTAGGCCTAAAATACAATTAACTAAGGGGACTAAAACTCCCTCATTGTATAGGCTTTTCATCCAGTTCAACATGTTTCCTGGGATTCCATAGTGTTCTAAAGTGTGGCATAGCTATTTATGTGAGATCTTATCAAATGCTTTGGCTTGATCTATAGACAATACAAAGCCTTGTAATCTCTTTTGTCTGCCAAATTCAAAAATGTCACACAAAAATGCCAGATTCGATGCTAAATTCCTCCCTTTTATGGAGCACATTCATGCTGGGTGGATTAAAAGTTCAGAGACCTTTTGCATTCTTAAACTTAGAATGTATGACAGAATCTTATAGTTGATATTTAACAAGTTAATAGGTCTCCAGTTAGAAAGCATTGATTTATTGCCTCTTGTGTATAAAAAGATCATAATGGCTGCCCCAAATCCTTGTGTGTCCACAGTTGGATCCATAAATGCATTAATAAAGCTGTTAATGGTTCTTTCAATTCATGAATAAACAGTTTATAAAACAATGCTGGGGATGCCATCTAGTCCTGGAAAGGAGCTGGCACTAAGTTTCCCCTATTGCATGTTTCACCTCATTTGCAGTGATGTAGTCATTCAATTCTGTTTTCTGTATGTCTGTAAGGATGACTCCTGGGGGCTGTAGATAATCTGCATGTGTTTCTTGTGGTGTAAATTCATTACCAAATGTTTGAGACATTTGATCATGTACCACTTTTAAAATATTCATATCCCTAGTATATATATATTGCCCATTTCATCCCTTATTTCTGTCATTAAAGTGTTGTCCAACCTGTGATTACATGCCAAAAATGGATCTGCATGGGGCTATTTTTCCATCCCATATCTCATTTCTGCCTCTAATGAAGCTGCTGTATTACATTGAAACTGATACATAGTGTTCTTTGAGGCTGTTATATCCTGCTGGTGCTCCAGCCAATCTTCATTACCTAGAGACATAAACTTACTTAATTTGTTCCGATGACCTAGATATGTAAAGATATTCAGTATTTGATTTTTCCCTGCCTAACTGTGAACACAAAGTTTAAATATACGTTTTCATGTCTTTCCACCACTTCCAATAGTTTTCATAGATGCATGGGACAGACTTTCTAGCCACTATAAGGTATTCAGTATTTGCTTCAACATCTTCCTTATCTAATAATGAGATATTCATTCTCCACTGATGTGGGGAAGAAGAAAATTTGGGGGGGATATTAGAAGGACTTAATGAGATCTTTAGTAGAACGTGATCTGAAAATTCACTCGGAATCAGCTGAGAACTTTGTGGAGTGAGTAGTCTTGAGCAAATAATAAAATCTATTCTAGTCACAAACCTATTTCTATAATAAGTGTAACCTGTTTCTTTATATAATGTCTTGTATGCATCACTTAAATTTGCTATCTGTAGTATATGTTATAAAGCGTTGGAGTCACAGTTCACTTTCTTTTGTATGTTGTCCTTCATTTTCGCATCTAATCCACAGTTCATATCCTTCCCCCATATTATATGTCCATTAGTATATGAGTAAGGGCATATTAATTCAAACAACTCCACTGTAGCCACTTTGAATTGAGGAGCATAAGTACTGATGAGCCTGAGGGAGAAATGTCTGAATGAACAGTCTAGCAGTAAAGCTCTACCCAGTGATATATCCACCAATTTATGTAATGTAAATTCTGTTCCTTTAAACAAGATTTCCAGCCCATCTACAGCATCTGTCCCAAATGTCTACTATGATGTGCCCACATCCAGCTTGACTTGGCTTGAGTGGTATGAAATAATGAATCTAACCTAGTTTCTTGCAGGAAAATAATGTCATGTGTTGCATGTTGAAAGTGGGAAAGTACAGACATATGTTTCTTAAAATTCTTCATGCTATATACATTAAATAAAGCCAAATGTAGGGTTGCCATTATATTAAACACCTAATGGGGAGGGAGTGGTTTATTTGAGGGTATTCAATCAATTAATCAATCAATCAATCAATCAATTTTATTTATAAAAAGGTGCCTTTCTAAAACCAAGGTGCCTGTACAGTAAAATACACAAAATACATAAATAAAATAATTATAAACAACATATAAATTCCAACAAAAAACAGTATAAACCACATGATGAATAATCACATCAATCAATAAAAGCCAGGTTTAAAAGATATGTTTTTAAAGCAATTTTAAAACTCTGTAATGTAATGTAAATTCTGTTCCTTTAAACAAGATTTCCAGCCCATCTATATTCCCTGTGGCATAGGTCTTTCTCTTTTTCCCTTTCTTTTTTTGTTTCCGAAAGTTTAGTTACTGTATCCTCTTCCATGTCAGATAAGTGGTCTGATTTGGATGATCTATCTGACTCAAGCTCTGATACTTCCCCCCATTCTCTTGTAAAGGCTGAATAGAATTTTAGACCTGTACTGGTAGGGAGGAGGTCTGATGTATGATTCATTGAAGATCTGGAGAAATGATTGTCACTGTTTTCATGAGTGGCATGGTTAGTGGAATTGCCATAAAAGTTGACCACAAAGGTGTGAACCGAACCATGGTATATTTTGTCCAGAATTTCTCCAGACTTGCATGTTGCCTGAAGCTAATGTTAAAAGTATCCTCACTGGATACATGTTTTAAAACATACACATCAGCTGGCTGAAATAACATGGATTCTTTAAGGAGTTTGCATGCCATGTACACCCTGTCTGGGTGTTCTTGTAGCCCTCCTCTATATCTCAAGTGGACCGCATTCTTCCATGGAGCTTGAGATAGTTTGTGCCTGAATACTTCTGAAAAGGTTGGTCCTCTTCTACCAGAGGGCCTTGTATTTTCATCCTGGGGAGGGGGTGGTGATTCATCATCCGTTTTAGCTCTAGAAGTAGATGCCGAGGGAGCTGCCTCTTCTGGCATTTCTGATTGAGCATAGTCAAGTAATGGCACATTTGTCATGGGGAGAGTTGTATTTCTTCATCTCTCATTTTTTTTCTTCAATCTGACCAACCTCCTCCCCCTATTTATAGTCTCAGCAGCAGTGAAAACATCAGTATTAGTAGGTAACAGAAATACCTTACTTGCCTCAGGCTTGGTTTGCTGTATGCTTGTGTCTGGAAGTGGTTGTGATGTCAACTCTTTTTGGGTTGTCTGCACGTGATTTGTAGAACCCAAGTCACCCTCTTTCATCTGTTAGGTGCTAGAATCCATTTGTCCAGAGTCTAAAAAAAATCCATCCACTGTGATATCAGAGTCCAGTTCTCTTTCTCCATTCTTCTCCAGCCTGCACACTCTAGAGATTTTTCCAGTGACCAATTTGAGAAGTCAATCAGTCGATCCATTTCTACATCTTCAGGTTTGCCCTGAAAATTCTCAGGTGGGATAGAAGGTCATTGGTCTCACTGTGTAAGTGCATTCCTCCTCCTGATAGATTCTCCTTGTTGCACCACGTTCATTTCCTCAAAGAAAACCTGAGCTTTATTGTGTCCATCCGTGGATTGTGGGTTCCCTGAAATGTCACCTGCTGATGCAAATTTCCCAGCCGTAGTCTGTCGCTGAGCATCTGCAATGCTAATTTTCTCACTCTGACCATGTATTGGGACCAGAATATCCATGCTTTCCTCTTCTGATGTATCCTGTGCTAAATCCATGATCTCTGATGCTCATAGATCCATGGACATATCCTGAGAAACAACACTATTCATGCAATAGTTTTCAGCATCCATAAGGTGTTCACCCACTTGGTGATACACCTTCTCATTCTTCTCAGACCAAGAATCCTCCATCTTGGATTTCTGGAGCCGACAGCTCCCCCTGAAAGAGTAGAGGAATTTCCCAGGTGTTCTGACCAAATTTCCCCCATTCACTAAAAATTCAGTACCACCAACAGCTTAAAATCTGGTTAAATTTCAGTTGCCATTGATCTGTATCCCCAAGAGACAAGACTGAAATTAGGGAAACAATTGTCTAGTCCTCCTTCCTGGTAAAAAAAAAGAAAATATTGAAAATTAGAAATGTTATGAATGAACATTGAAATATTTCAACATTTACTCATAACGTGGCCATTTTACTATATTTTTACACCATATTGTGAAAGCAGTCTTCTTATGACCCTGCCCCATAAACCGAATAGTTCAAAATTTTCAAATCTGCCCAAAATATGAATACAAGGAGCAACTGCAAAATCACCCTTTGGGAGAGATTTTGAAAAAGGTCACCTTTCTTGTTCATGAGGTGAGTTCCCAAAAAGGGCATATTGAAAATTCAGTGGAAAAATGCTAAATAGGAAAGTTATTAGTGAACGTTGAAATATTTCAGCATTCACTCATAACTTGGCCATTTTAACACATTTTTGCACCAAATGTTTAACACGCACTTCTTGTGATGCCCACCTCATGAACTGATATGTGAATGTTTTAAACTCCTACATAAAAAGGTGATTTCACACAATGACTGTGAAACCACCTTTTGGGACAGATTTGAAAAAATCCACCTACAGTGCCACGTTCATAAGGTGGGGCCAAAAAGGCGATGTTGAAAATTTGGTGCAAAATATTTTAAAAATTACAAAGTTATGAGTAAAAGTTTATAACCCTCTCAAATACATTAAACTGGACTTACCTTATATTCTCATATCATAGTTGACAATTCCAGCATCAAGGTGTGTCTTTGATTGGAACACGGATCTACATCATGGGACATGTTCAGAAGGGTGAGCGCTTGTGGTGGGGTTTTCGGTGGTGGGTGATGAGTGAGAGGTTGTGGAGGGGTGGGTGGAGGGTGTGTGGGGGATCATGACATTGAGAGACTGTTTTATTTTTTGCAGTTTAATTGGATCCTACACTGGGGACTGGGCACCCTAGGGTCATCTTAATGCTATGGCTGCAATGTAGATGGGCATCCCAGTGTCATCACCTATTCATTGGGGCACAGATGACCTTAAGGGGTGGGGGCTGGCAAGCAGTACTGGATTTGAACACCCTCTACTGTTCTTTGATAACATAAATAATGTATAATTTGGAAACATGAGGAATGGCTGGCTGAGCTGTGATGGGGAGGAAATTAAAAATTAAACAAAATTGACAGATAGATAGATAGATAGATAGATACAGACAGATTGATAGATAAGGAGAAAGCAAGCGAGAGAGAGAGAGAGAGAGAGAGAGAGAGATCACACAGAAAGAGATCAAAGCCAGCAGCATGTTTCCATCTTTGGCTGTGGATGTCAAGAAATTCCCACTGTTCTCAAACAAAAAACATGGGTGAATGGCTCCTCTCATAAAGCTGGGCACCCTGGATTTTAGGGTGCCCAGAACAGGTATTTCTGGTTATAATTTTTAAAAATCAAACACCAGAAGGTAGCTAAATGGTTACCATTTTACTAGATTCATTTTGTTTTTAAAATACATAATTTCAATGTATTCTTCATGTTTTCTAGTTTAAAAAAGAAAACAAGATGATGCCCGTCATGACCTGAAAAACTGTTTTTTGGACTGTGAAAAGAAAGTAGTGTGAAAGAAAAAAGCTCTTGTAACCCGAAATTTTGTTTGGTCATAGTGTGTTATCCAAAGAAACTACTGAGCATGCTCAGAAAAAACGTAATCTATACAACTGCAACCATTTAATATTTTTTCTTGAAACTTTTGAAAGCAGTATCTTGGAACAGGCCACTTCTACCCTGAAAGATTTGGGAAAAAAATGCTGTTCCCTCTAGACTGTAGGTGAGAGCAAACAAAAGTATGTTTAGTACAGGTAAAAATGTAGACATTAATGTAAAAGCAACATATGTGGATCTCAGAAACCATGCAAGCAGCTGTTATAAAATGTTTCACATATTGAGACCTTGCCTCTTAAGCAATGCATGCCAAATATTTATTTATTTAGTCTTTGGTAACCGGGTAAGTGCACTGATCCAGAGGACTGTTTTCAGGCATGACCGGGGCCATTGTGGCACAGTAAGATAAGTACAACACAAGTTTCCAGGTAACAGGGAAACTTTATAAGTATAAGCAAAAGAGAAACTACTTACAAGTTGAGCATGGTACAGAGCATTCCCATTCTCAGGAATAAAAAGCATATCATAAATAAGCATATCAAATACATGAATAGGAGGCAGCAACTGAATCCATGAAACAGTGCCTGATATCAATAACAGTACCTGCAATCAGGAAAACCAAAACACTGGAGAGGTAAACAAAAAGAAGGACAATGCATTGGGGAAAACAAAGAAGGGTGGAGGGAAAAGGAAGAAAGTACACAGGTGGTATGTGCACTATTTCAAGTAGAGGTAAGAAAGGTGTGAAAAACAAGTGACAGTGAGAGAAATCCTTAGAAGGCTGAGGTTCCAAGAAACTGAGGGAGGGAGGAAAGTAGGGAAGGAGTGGCAAGAAGACCGGCAGTGGGGCAGGAGTGGAGATGCTAGCAAGTAGAGCAGGTACATCTGTATTTGTCAAGTAGCCAGGCTTTGAGACTGTGCTTGAAAGTGGGGTGGGATTCAGAAGAGCGAAGGGTAGAGGACTGAACATTCCATATGGAGGTGGCCGCAATGGAGAGAGCTTTGTCACCCATGTTGGTGGTGGTCTTTGGTACTTGAAGGGATAGAGTGGAGGAGGAGTGCAGGTTCCTAGTAGGGGCCTTAAAATTGACGAGGGTGGCAAGAGTGGAGACAGTGCTAATTCTGATGGAAGAATCCACAAGATAGCCAAGGGAGTAGTCAAAATGCTCTTGTAATGACAGGCAACCAAGGGAGTGATATAGGTCACAATGGTGAGTAGAGAATGGAGCAGCCAGGGCAACGTGGAAAGCATTGTTATGCACTACCGAGAGTCTTGACAGAAAGGTGGCAGAGATCCTGGAGTAGACAGAGGAGCATCAGTCAAAAATGAGGAGATTTCCCGGGACTATAGTCAGATGAGCCTCCATGGTGAGATAAGGTTTTAGGTGATAGGCAACCCCAAGTTTCTGATTTACCCTGCAGACTATATGACCAAAGTGATCAATAAATGATAGGGAAGAGTTTAGCAGCACACCCAGGTACTTTAAAGAGGCAAAGTTTTTCAAGGACAGTTCTATCTGGGGATCTAGCAAGGAGTGTATCATTGGCACAGAGGTATTCACAAGGTATGGTTTTGAACTAAGTAACATGGCCTTTCCTTTTTTTTTTGTTATTGACTAGTAGAAGGATGGATTTGAACCAGTTTGAAGCCACACAGAAATTCATTGACAAGATGGAGGATAAGTAGGGGAGGAATTTTGTCCCTGTGGAAAATGACCAGGCCATCCACATAGAGCACTGAGCTACAGGTGAGGCTATTGTCAGGAAGGGAGTTTACATATATAAAGACGAGTAAGGGGTCTAAGATGGAGCCCTGAGGGATGCCCATAGTAATAGATAATGGAGGGGAGGTTGTGGAGCCAATACAGACTGATTGGGAGCATCCTGAGGGGTAGTTATGAAACCAGTCTGTGGTCTTATTGGAGTAGCCAAGTGTGAATAGCTTGGAAATCGTTTACCCTCCTTGCAGTAACATTTCACCAGTGAGGTCCCCCACAGCGACTACAGTGCCTAGCCGTGGTGGGGGACCCACTGGAGCCAACACTTATCTGTCAAATTTTCACCTACAATCAACTCTGGAGTTGAGAATCCTGAAGTAGGGGCAGCGGGGGTGCAGCCACCTATGTGGGGGGTTTGGGGGCAAAGCCCCCCTAAGAAAACAAAGGTAGCAGTAGCAAACCGGCAGCAGACTGCAGAATGCAGTTGACCTGCCTATGTCGCTGACTGGGTGTTCGACAAGATTCTTGTCAGACTCCTGTTGTGGATCCCTTGGAGATGAGGAGAGAGTGATTGACCATAACAAAGGCATTCAAAAAGTCAACAAAGGTGATACCAGGGGTGTGTGGCTTGGAAGCAAAGAAGATGGCAGCATAACTCTTTCTCTCTGCCCCAGCCTGGCACCTAATTGAAGATAATCCACTAAGATGCTGGACTGAAGCTCTAATGTGACTACTGAAAATATTTTTTTCCACCTCTGTTGCCACTGTGGAAATGTTTTTTTGGGGAAAGCCATGCTCTTATCTTGCCATCCACACCGCGCATGTTTCAGAGCTGCCCTAAGTAGTTAGGCCATAAAGGCCAGAACGCAGACTCACAAGCTCTGACACACCCTCCCCAACTGGTTTAATAGCACCCTTTCCTGCTAAACAACAGGCTGTGATCACTGGATTCTTCCAAGACAGAGAGGACAACACTTCACAGGTGGCAAACAAAAACAACACTACCTGCTAGCTGTGCACAGGACCTGATAGTGGGATGGAGGCCTTGGAATCCAAAATTGCAGGGCCACCCACTCAGACCACCCCTCCACCTCCTGATCAGGCCCAATTGGGAGAGGCCCTATCCAACATTACTAAAATGCTCGAGGCATTACTAACCAGAGTGGATATCACTGGGGCTTTGTTAGTGGGCAGTGTCGATGATGTCTGCCAGTTAGAGTACCAACACAATGTCCTAGAACAGCGGACGGAAGAAATAGAGAGGCAGCATATAAACGTGTTACAAAAGCTTGGGGATCATGAAGCCAAACTGTCTAGGCTATGGCACAGAGCTGAGGATCAGGAAAATTGGAGCAGAAGAAATAATATTCAGATATCAGGGGTAACAGAAGGAGTCGAAGGTCCAAACATGGAAAGATTTCTAAATGACTGGCTACTGCAACTGCTGGCTGAACAGTGGAAGGAGGCAGTGGGGTTGGAATGAGCACACCAAGTATTTGGCAACCCAAGTAACACCAAGGATCTTTGGACCATTGTTGCCTATTTATTACATTTCTCAATCAAAGAGCGGTTGCTTCGTGCCACAAGAGACCTTGGAGAGATTGTTTGGAGAGGTAACACTATTTCCTTTTATTGGGACTTTACTCAGGAGGTGGCAGCTAAACAGAGGGCATACAATCCCCTGAAAAAGATACTGATAGCCAATTCAATCCAATATTGCTTTAAGGGTCTCATTGCACTATACCTGTCAAAGAATTGACAAGCCTTCCTCACAGAATTGCCCAGGGATGCTGAGGCATGGATCTAGAACTACTGGCTGGGTATGCTACCCAAAACTACATCTCCCAGATGCCTCTGGGCACCGAGGGACTGAGTGGAACAGGGAACCACTAAGGAAGAGAGGCAAGCATCAGGGGACAACAATTCCAACCAGACTGGTCCGTCCAGCAGGGGATCCCCCACACACCTGCCATTATAGGCCCATCAACCTGTGTTAGAAAGGCAACCCCAGACTACTCCTGTGTCTTCCATAGCACATGAAGTGATTGGCACAAACCTGAAAAGCCAACAGCAAGAACACGCTATAAACTCCACACCAGGTTGACAGCACCAGCGCTCTAGAATCCCTAATCTCCTGATACCAGACAACACTATGGCTTCCCCGCCTGCTAAGCTTCCAAGAGCTGACTGGCCCACAATGAAAGGGGCTGTTGAAACGGACCACTCGGGGGACTAATCTGCAGAACCTATGGACGATTTGATCTCTCTGGACTGGGCTACCACGGTGGAAGAATGCGAAGCTGCGACAGCGGTGGCCTCTGGTTTGCTAAAACCAAGACCTAAATCCTTTGCAGAGGCACTTGCTACATCTCCTAAGCCTGCTACAAGTGATCCACTATGTAAAGCCAGGGTCATCATGAAGGGACAAGATGACTGACTATATAGCATTTTGGCTACTCTCTAAAACTGCTACATTAAAAATCCTGTATATCCCACAACCGCCATGAGGAGGCGAGATGGCCGATCTATATTACGATCTGAATCTTGTCCTGCAATGCTGTGCCTTTGAGTTACAGGCCTTAAACTTACTACCAGCACACTCCCTCCCTCCCATAGTGGATACATCCCACCATCCACATATGGGTAATGCATGAGCACTATGGTCTTCGCTGCTGCGCTCCCACCTCTACATCATCAGTGCATGGAGGGTGCATTCTCCTTTTTAATGTGGCTCGATAGATCATACAATGTAGTAACAGGGAGCAACAGAGCTCCCCCCAGTGCAGTTATCCTTCCTTAGTACTCTTCTCCCAGTGAGCTCCCCTGCTTACTATAAGACGGCAGCACCCAGGATATGCCCCAAAAGGGCATCTACCATCTCCTAAGAGTGCTGCAATACACAAGTATATCTGGCAACCCCTGTAATTCCTAGATTAAGATACTGTATCCTCCTACTAAATAATCTAGAAGTGAAATGTTTGGCTGACAGAGGCCCCTCCCCTTCCCCTGTAGGCTATCCCTGCCTATTGCTACTCGGCTGACTCATTTACCCCTCTATGTCAGGGTGGTAATTGGCTGATAGGCATGCCCTGCTTCTCCAAATCTGGTGTCACATCTAGATTTATGGAGTTAGGCAGGGACAGATCACCCACGATAGGTGTGACCTCTCCCTCTAATCTTTTGGTGTCTGAAACAATTTGGCTTAGAGAGCACGTTTGTCTCTCTTCACACCTACACCTCAGCACCAACAACTGATTAACTGTTAATTGCTTTGCGGTTATTGTAGTTAGAGTACAGGATTGTTACTAAAAAGTTAGATAGTGCTTAATATATATTAATATGATAAATACTCTCTTTTTCTTCTATTCTGACCAGATCTCACATAAGTAGAGGCAAGAGCAACTGCTACCTTCAAACTTCTCGCAGCATTTCCTCTTTGTGGTTTACCATTTACGTGCACCTACACACGGACCAGTACCAGGTTAACTGCCCTTTTATCTGCTGACTATCCTCTTGCTATCTTCAGGGAGAGTATCCCCACTTTTACTTAAGTACCTGGTGGTGAACGTCGATGGCAGACGTATCCCCTGCTCTGCGGGGTTGGAGGTGCATCTCCTGGAATGTCAAGGGGCTAAATCACCTAGTAAAATGCACAAAAATTCTGCAATTTTTTCATTCCATGGGTGCTGATGTGGCCCTACTTCAGGAGATGCACCTCATCAACTGTACAGTACAATGGCTAAAGGAACTCTGGGTAGTGTCAGTGTTGGCCAGCTGTGCACCCACGAAATCCGAGGGAGTAGCCATCCTACTACGAAAGTCAGGACCCTGGGTGGTTGAAGCACAATGTCTAGACTCCCAAGGGAGGTGGATAGCAGTTAGACTCTTCTACCCGAGCAGCAAAGCCATAGCAGCCAACGTATATGGTTACAATACAGACTCAGGAGAGATATACTCTGACCCGAGCCAAGCCTTCACAGAACTTACAGAAGGTGAGTCAGAGGTACCAATATTGTTGGGAGGAGACCACAATTTAGTTCTACTTGTGTTTATTGACAAATCCTTCCCACGCCATAATCCCATCCTAAAGTATAAGGAGTTTATGTGATAATGGCGAATGCCAAAAGGCGATTACTGTTATCACTCTGTCAGAGTGCCGAAAACATTTTTGTCACTCTGACAACCCTGGTGCCTCAAGACAACGGCACCAGGACAGTGTTTTACTGCTTTCTGTAGGGGGCCTGTGCCCCCACCTCTCAAGCGGGGGGCTTTTCCCACCGCACCCCCCTACTTAAGGATTCCCAACTCCAGGTGGGTGCATGTCGGGGGGATGAAAGCAGGCAAAAAAATAAGGCTTCGGGCTGGGAGCAATAAAATCATTCTTTCACCTGGACCTGGACCTGGTACCTCTCCCACCGCAACCACTCACCACCCCCAATGCTACGATGCAGCTCGGCCAGAGACTGCAGTGCCACCCCCTACAGCCTCTCCACCCCTCCCAGCCCATGCTCGCCGTGCTTGCTCCCAACCCCCCGCATGCATACGCATAATGACATCCTGTTGCCCAGTTCACCCACCGCCTCATTTGGTCACCCTATCCTCCCCTTCGCAGGGAGGGATTGCGTTGAGGAGTTGCCATAATGGATGGCACCCTTCCTCATGTGCTCACCTCACAGGTCACCAAGTGTTAGCAACCCTAAACAACCTAATGACAGAATGGGCCCTATGTGACCCCTGGAGGAACAACCATCCACAAAGTCAAGACTACACTTTCTACTCTAATGTCCATTGTACCCACAATAGGCTTGATTTGTGGCTAGCCAACCATGTGGCTATGCCAGGGTTGGGAGACATGACCATTGGTAGCAAAGTTGCATCAGATCATGCCCCAGCAATGATCTTATTTTCCCTTCCAGGCCACAGCCCTCCCTCTGCGAGTTGTAGATGTAATCACTTACTGCTGCAGGTTGCAGCTTTCTGAGATTATATAAAGGAGAAGGCCCACTCTTACTTCTCCATTAACATCCATGGCGAGACTAGAGTGACCCACACAGTATGGGAAGCTTTCAAAGCTGTTATAAGAAGGAGAATTATTTCCTTTGCAGCAGCTAAAAACAAGGACCGAGTAAAACAAATATGCGTACTCCAGGATGAGCTTGCAAGACTGGAGAAACAGTTTAAAGTCTCTGCCAATAACCCACTTAACTCCCCTCTTCTAGCCAACATTACAGATCTAAAATATCAGATCAACGTGTTACTAAACAGAAAAGCAGAGTGGCAACTGATTCAGGCCCAGCATAAATCCTAGGAGGGAGGGAGGGAAGGAAGGAGGGAGGGGATATGGGAGGTAAGCTATTAGCTTTCTACCTCCTCTTACTAGTAACATTGAATCCATTCGGCTGAATATTCAGTTTAAGGGACAACCCAAACTGTTGGTTGGGACATGTTATAGGCCCCCATCAACTAACTTGGAATACTCCACATGCTTACATAAAGAAATTTCTGATATGGCCTCTAAAGGTAACATCCTTATTCTGGGTGATTTTAATATGCCCTCCATAAACTGGACTTCCTTAATCGGTAGTACGCAGGCTGTAAAATATTTAATTGTGCTTATAGTAGATATGGGTCTTGAACAAATTATTAGTGAACCTACACGTGGAGTTAATATATTGGATTTAGTTATTACTAATATAGGGAGTTCTATATCTTATATTCTAGTTGGCGCCCCATTGGGATCTAGTGACCATTATTCAATTTCCTTTACCTTGTTATTTTTTCAACATATCTCAAATTTTTCAGAATTCAAAAACTATAATACTGCCAACTTTAGCAATATTAATGATCAAATAAATTCAATTTCTTGGGATGCAATATTATGTCTTCTGTCCCTGGAGGAATCCTGGGAATATCTTAAATCTTCTATTTACTATCTGGAAGATTTATATGTCCCTACCTCAAAAAAGTATAATAAAAAGGGGAAGATACCTTTGTGGTTCAACAAAACTATCAAAACATTAATAAAAAATAAACTAAGGCTTTTTTCTTGTGTAAAAAATAGTGAGGGAGATGCCAAAGAATTATTAATTATTAAATATAGGAAAACCTTAAAACTTTTAAAACAAGCTATCTTACAATCCAAAAAGAATCTGGAGTTTCATTTGGCTCATACCAATGATAGCTATAAATCATTATTCTCTTATCTTAATAATAAGAAAATGAATAAAAGATGTATGGGGTCCCTATTTGTAAATAACTCTATTATTGCTACTGATAGGGATATAGCTGATACGTTTAATAAACAGTTTTGTTCAGTTTCTACAAAAAAAGAAGTCCCTAAACTTTTTAGGCAAACAGTTAACAATACTCCCCTCTATACTATTACCGATGATGATACCCTAGAAGATATTCTTTCTCTTAAACCTACCTTTAGTCCAGGACCAGATAATATTAATCCTATATTTCTGCTTGAGACAGCTGCAGCTATTACCAACCCCCTATCTATTATCTTTAATAAATCTCTACTTGAAGGGGTTATCCCTCATGATTGGGCAATAGCCACAGTTATTTCAATTTTTAAGAAAGGTAACCATTCTAAGCCAGAAAACTACTGACCGATAAGTTTAACTTCGGTTATAAGTAAACTCATGGAGAAAATCATTAAAAAAATGTTGGAATATGAATCCATATCAAGCAATATAATAGACAGTACCCAACATGGATTCAGACAAGGGTATTCATGCACCACTAATTTAGTAGCCTTTTATAATTATATCAGTATAGATTTGGATAATGGTATCCCCATGGATGTAATTCTTCTCAACTATAGCAGAGCATTCGACAAAGTCCCTCATGACATCTTGTTTGACAAAATGGTAAAACTGGGATTTTCACAGTATATAATCAATTGGGTATCAGGATGGTTAAATAACAGACAACAGCAAATCAGAATAAATGGCTTGCTTTCTCAGGTTCAGAGTGTGACCAGTGGGGTTCCGCAGGGTTCTGTGCTGGGACCAACCCTGTTTAGTATTTTTATTAGTGATCTGCAGGTTGGCCCCGGCAATTTTCTTTCGAAATTCGCTGACGACACCAAGCTAGGAGGGTCTGTTCATACATCACTAAACAGAGAATCTATGAGTAGTAATTTAAAAATTATTGAAGTATGGGCAGACTCAAACAAGATGACACTTAATCCAGATAAGTGTCATGTTTTACACCTCAGAAAGAATAACCCCAAACAAACTTATTTTATAAACAATATTCCCCTACATGTAACACTAGTAGAGCGCGATCTCAGAATTATCATTAATAACAAACTGTCTTCAACCGATCACTGTACCATGATAGCCAGAAAATCAAATGCAGTGCTTACTCGGATCCAATGTTCCTTTGTATCAAGGACTCAGGAATGTATTATTCCTCTGTTTAGAACATATGTAAGGCCCCATTTAGACTATGGGTCTCCTTTTTGGAGTCCATACTTGAAACAAGATATGGATAGATTAGAAAAAATCCAGAGGAGAGCTACAAAATGGTTCCATATCTATCCAAACTGGATTACAGGGGTAGACTACAGAAAACTGGATTACATTCGTTTCACACAAGACGTACTAGAGGTGATCTACTCCTATTATATAAAATTCAGAATTCCCAGGATCTTATGCACCACTGTGGTCTAAATCTTTCCAGTAGAAGGACTAACCCTTAGTCCCATAACAAACAAATCAATGTTTCAAAATCTAAGACAAATAAAAGGTTAAATTATTTTACAGTAAGAACACCTAGAATCTGGAATCTTCTTCCTCAAAATTTAGTGGACAGTAGTTCTATTTCAGCTTTTAAAAAAGGGTTGGATTGCTGGATGGAGTTCAATAATTTCAGGGTATAACTTGCTCCACCATGGTGGTGGGGGACAATCACAATGGGCAGCAGACTCCTTTTGTCCTTTGAAACCAAGTAAACCAAGTAAACAACAGGCCTCATCCAGAATACTTGCCCTGAAGAATAAACAAGGAAAAATAATATTGGCACCTAAAACCATAAATGAGGAGATGCAGAGTTTCTATCAGGAGCTCTATCAATCTCAGAATACACTCTCAGATGACAAGCTCACCCTGCGGCTCAATGCCCTATGTCAGGGGACTCCTTTCCCTCAAATTTCTATGGAGCAATGTAGTGCTCTGGATGCCCCAATCACCTCTGAAGAACTACAAACTACCCTATCCCAAATGGCAAAAGGAAAAGCTTCCAGACCAGACAGGATGTTGGCAGAGCTTTACCAACTTCTTAAAGCAGAAATTACCACCCCATATTGTGAGCTCTACAGGAAGCTCAAAAAGATACAACTCTCCCCCTTACTATGCGAGAGGTCTTAATAACTCTAATCCCTAAAAAATCCTCAGACATGTTACTCTGTGTGAAGTTCCAGCCCATCTCATTGCTCCCCGTAGACACCAAGCTGCTGGCTAAGGTCATAGCAAATAGGTTGTCCCTGTCCTATCTACCCTGATACATCCATCACAATCCGGATTCTTGAAGAGAAAATCAAGTGCAGTCAACCTACGATTTGTTCTTGAACTTAAATGGCTCATGCTTCAATCTAAAACCCCAATGGCAGCTTTGGCAGTAGATTTTGCCAAGGTGTTTGACTCATTGGAATGGGCATACCTCCATAAGGTCCTCACCCTATATGGATTTGGGCCATACTTTTACTCCTGGGCCTCCACCTTATACCACTTACCAACAGCCAGAATTGTCACCAATAGGGACACCTTCCCCCCCTTTCTCATTACAAAGAGGCACCAGACAAGGCTGTCCCCTCTCTTCTTTTTCTTATAGCCCTGGACCCCTTGATTAGGAAACTTGTAAACACTCCTGGCATCACTGGCATCCCGGTAAAGGAGTCAACCTATTTAGCCAATGCATATGCAGATGACATGATACTCACATTCTCCAACCCCCAATCTTCCATTCCCACAATCTTGGCAATCTTACAAGAGTTTGCTTCTCTCTCAGGATTAGCAATTAATCAAAAGAAAACAATTCTATCTCCACTTAATGGGAAGTGTGGCTGGCATTGTCTTGCTGGCACTGACATTACCTGGGCCTCGCAAGGATTCTCTTATCTAGGAGTTACTATTACTGCATCTTGGAAAGACTTAGAATCTGCTAATTTCTCCCCCCTTCTGGCTTCCCTAGTAGCTGAAGTCCAAAGATGGAGAAAGCTACGACTAACTCTGAAAGGTAAGATAGAAGCTATTTGAATGTTCATTTTCTCCAGAGTTTCCTATTTGCTAAATAATGTCCCAATCCCACTTTCTTAAAAGCCATTTAAGGCCCTGGACAAACAAATCTTACTATTCCTATGGGAGGGTTAAGCTCCGAGATGGTGGCAGATGAAGCTGCTGGCCCATTGGACCAAGGGTGGACTGGGGCTTCTGTGGTTCATGGGCTACAACCTTGCTTACAGAATGGCTCAAACCATGGCCTGGTTCATTCCTTACTCTACCCCTCCTCCCCAATGGGTACTTCTTGAAGCTGCTTTATCAACAGATAATTCCCCTTTCTCCTTGCTATCGAGCAGAAAACCCACTGGAAACCAACTCACACCCATTATGACAGAAACGTGCAGATCATGGCATCGTGCAATGGCAATTACTGGGGTCCCGAGTACAGAATACCTTCATGTCTCCACTACAATACCTTATGGAATAATCAGCTTATAATGGTAGATCGCAAACCTCTTAAATGGACCTCATGGGCCTCCAAAGGCATACGGGTGGTAGGAGACCTCCTCTTCCCCAATAGCAGAATACTAATATCTTTTTACCAGATTTGAGACACATATGGGTTGCTATCATCAGTCTTTTAGAAATTCCTTCAGCTACGAAGTGCTCTAACTCCCCTCCTTAAATCCCTGTCTACACAGACTACATGAAGCTGTCTGACTGTACTCCACTAACCCAGGAAAAGCCAAGGCCTCATAGGTGTCCTTTATAAAGTTCTCAGAGACTCGCAGCCTGACACTACCCTAGCTAGCAGAGCCACCTGGGAGCAGGATCTTCTCCATCCCATATCCCAACTGCAATGGTCAGAGTGCCTGAGAGTGGCTCACACAGCTTATGAAGACTCCAAGAGCCAGTTACTACAGCTTAACATCCTCCTTAGGTGGTACAAGACCCACACAGTTCTTTATAATCTTAAAATATTGACACAAGAGCAATATTGGTGGAGTCATTCATCTCCTGCCCACTTATTCCACATCATGTGGACATGTTGGACCCTACAGAGCTTCTGGACACAGGTATTAGATGACTGCTCCAAGATTGTAGGCAAATCATTCTCTCTTCAACACTGTCCCCTTCTACTGGGAGACACCTCAGTACCAAATCCCCTCACCGCCCCCAGCAAGTCATGGGTCCTAGTGGCTGTTATGAGGCAAAAAGGGCTATCTTAATAAAGTGGAGGCAGACTACAGCCCCTGTGGCCTCACAGTGGCATGCAGCTATGGCTAGATTGGCCACATTTGAGAGGCTCATGGCAGTGGCCAAGAGTCGGCTTTCTAGATACTATAAAAATGGGAGGCATACTTGCATTCCCACATCTGCTCTGTACACCTCCACCGCTGCAAAATCCCCTACTGTCCTGATTTATAACACAACCTGCCACTATAGCAACATGTTGCGGCTATTGACTTGTACCACCTCCTATTGTTACATACTATGCTCTTCTCTCTACTCCTGCTATCACCTACTGTTACTTTGACGACTTCTACATTAGGCCACTTGGTATATTAAACCTGTAAGAACCTGACTGTAATTTAAAGTACAACTTTAAAAGCAGAGAATGTGTTAATATGACCTGCTGAGTAACATATAGGTAATCCTAACCTGATATATGAAGGCTTTAAAATGCTAGTCTGAATATAGTCTGAGCTTTTCCCAGGCCATATAGGAACATTATCCATGTTAGTATGACTCTGCCTCTTATAAATTATGTATCTTTGTACTGTGGAAGATATACGAGATGATTTGTCTCCATGTTCTACTGTACTTGAATTACTTTCTTGCCTGGTATATTAGTGCCATTTTCATGGCTTGCTATAAATGAAAAAACTCAATAAATCATTACATGATAAAAAACAAAAACAAAGGTGATACCAGTGGTGAGCCCACAGTTCATGTTGGAGATATATGGTCAGTGAGAAGGGCAAGGGCCGTGGTAATGCTGTAATGCTTATGGAAGTCATGCTGTTGGCTGCACAAGAGATTGTGGCTGAAGAGGTAGTCTGTTAGTTGACTACTGTATGCATGATCCTCTCAATGAGCTTGCTTAAGTAGGGGAGAAGTAATATGGGGCAGTAGTTGTCTGGGGAGTGGGGGTCGCTGGACTTGAAAATGGGGACTATTTTGGCAGACTTCCAAGAGTCAGGCATAGTGGATAAGGTAAGGTCAAGGTTAAAAATAAAGGCAAGTGGCATTACTATCAAAGGGGAAATGAGTTTTAGGAAGACTGGGGAGAGGCCATCGGAGCTGGGGCTACCCCGGCATGGCAGCCATTTTAGAAGTTTATAGGTTTCCTTTGGGGATATGGTCCTGAAGCAGAAAGGGGCCTGTGGGGGGAGTCTGCAGAACTTGTAGTGGGGGGTTCACTAGTAGAATTGGAGGAGGAGGAGTGGGGGGGTGGTGGGACACCACACATACCATATTAGGCAAGTAGCACAATTGGTTAATTTTTCTGAGGTGCTACCTCTACATGACAATGGGGAGGACAGGAACCTCAGAGACATCAACTTATGGGTAAGGAAATGGTGTTTACTTAAGAGGGCTTTGGATTCATTGGGGACCTGGGGTCCACCTGGAGGGATGGAAACCTACACAAGGGTGATGGAATGCATCTCTCCAGGAGGGGAACTAAGATCCTTAATGAATAGTTAAATGCTACATTAGCAAGCATTTTAAACAAGCTGAGGGGGAGGTGGAATAAGGCAGGAAGACATAGAATGTCCCCCACACATGCTAACTGGGTCAGTAGTGGGCATCCCGAGGGAAAGAAATACCAAAACAAACAAACACAAATAGGTAACCAAGAGGAAGAGGGAATGGACCAGAGGGAATAAAACAGTGGAGGAAACATGAGAGGACAAAAGGACAAGCTGAGGGGAAGTGGAAGTACAAATTGTAAAGCCATGTGTGCAAATGCTTGAAGTCTGGGCAATAAGATGTCAGGTGTGGAAACCACCATGGAAGCAGGTGACCAGGACATAGTAGCAATTACAGAGATCTGGTGTAATGAAATCCAGGCCTGGGATGTAGCCATTCCAGGGTATGCTCTATTCAGGAGGGACATGGTCGGTAGGAAGGGAGGCTCTTTATGTCAAGGATAACATAAAAGCCACAGAAATACAGGAGGGACAAAGAAAAGCAAAGGTTCTGTGGCCCACTCTGGAGACTGGGAGGGGGCTGCTATTCTTACAGGGGTGATCTACAGATCTCCAGCACAGGGGGAGCAGAGAGATAAGGACATGATAGAAGAAATCCAAGGAAAGCTAACAAGGCCCAGGTATTGCTGGTGGGGGACTTCAATATGCCAGATGTGGATTTGAACCTCCTTGCTACAGCAACAGGTAGGATTAGGGAAATCCTAGACTCCCTGCATGCGGCATTCCTCAGGCAACTAGTTAAGGAACCCACTTGTGAGGGAGTGATATTGGACCAGGTATTGTCAAACGGGGACAGTGTTGCTGATGTCACAGTGGGAAGCCACCTGGGGACCATTGATCACCAGAAGGTATGATTCAGCATTAGGACCAAGCCAGAATCTAGCCACATTAAAATGAGGGCCCGGGACATCAGGAAGGACAATTTCAAGGAAATGAGATAGTGCCTCAAAGAAACCCTAGCAGGAAAGGGGAAAATTGGTGGGGTAGAGAAAAAGAGTGTAAAAATAAGGAGGTCCGTTGAGAAGGCAACTAACCTCTATGTGAGTCAGGTTAAAAAGAGCAAGATAAAATAGCAGACAAAGGAAAAGAAGCAAGCATTCAAAAGGTACAAGTCAACACAGAAGGAAAAGGATAGGGAGAGTTATCATGAGAAACAAAGGGAGGTAGGGAAGGCAGTTAGGAGAGCAAAAGCACGAATGGAGGAAAATATAGCCAAGTGAGCAAATAAAGGGGATAAAACACACTTTAAGTGCATTAGCAAAAACAAGAAAAGCAAGGCAGGGATAGTAAGACTAAAAGGGGAAGGGTGGGAAGTGTGGAAGAGAACCAGAAGAAAGCAGACATATTGAACAAGTACTTTTGTTCAATTTTCACAATGGAAGGGGTAGGAGACGGGCTTCAAATTGAGTAAAAGGGCATTAAGGGAAGGGAGGTGGACACTAGCCCCTTTATGGAGGACAGAGTCCTCAGGGAACCAGCAAACCTAAAGGAAGACAAGGCAATGGGGTCAAATGAGGTTCACCCCAGGGTATAGAAGGAACTAAGGGTGGAACTGGCTGGGCCTTTGATGGCCCTGTTCTATCTATCACTGGAGACAGGAGAAGTTCCAGAGGACTGCAAGAGGGTGGATATGGTCCCACTACACAAAAGAGGGGATTGGGAGGAGGCAGGAAACTGCAGATCTGTAAGCCTGACTTCAGTGGTGTGCAAAGTTATGGGAACACTACCTAAAGAAAGGATTGTGGGATACCTTAAAACCAATGGATTGAATGATCTTAGGCAGCATGACTTCACAGAAGGGAGAGCCTGCCAAGCAAACCTGATAGAGTTCTTTAACTGGGTTACCAGGGAGGTGGATTAGGGAGGAGTGATGGATGTGGCCTACCTGGATTCAGAAAGGCCTTCAACACTGTTCCACACAGAAGTCTGCTAAGCAAGTTGAGCAGCCTGGGAGTGCATCCAAAGATAACAAAATGGGCATGACATTGGCTAAGTAACAGAACTCAGAGGGTGGTAGTAAATAAAGTTCACTCAGAAGAAGGTAAGGTTACCAGTGGGGTGACTCAAAGGCAGTACTGGGACTGGTCCTCTTTAATGTCTATCAGTGACATTGCAGAGGGCCTGGAAAGAAAGATATGCCCATTCATGGATGACACAAAAATCTGCAACAAAGTAAACACACGGGGGAGGGATGTGGAAAAAATGAGGGAAGATCTGAAAAAGCTGGAAGACTGGTCAAGATTTTGGCAACTGGTCTTCAATGCCAACAAGTGAAAAATTATTCACCTAGGGTGTATACAGTTATGATGTCGAAATTTCAACATCAAAATCCATTACAGCAACAACTTCGAGGTTGTCACTGTAATGGACCCGATGGCAACATTTTACTGATTTCAAAAACTTCTTCAGCCTTTTAAAAAAAACTCCAACCTGGAATTTGTGATATTTAGGAAGGGGGTGCAGCCCCCCTCAAAAAAGAGGTGTGTACCACCGGCAGCTACACCAACACAGTGACCTACCAACCCATCGACAAAATTGACAGATTGCTGACAGGTCGCTGTGTTGGTGCGCCCGACACAAGAGCACATTGTCATCCGGTCCTGCACCCCCTTCCTGAATCAACTCTGACTGGAGTTGAGAATCCTAATTATGGGGGGTTTGGGGACAAAGCCCCCAATGAGAAAAATAGGACTGGGAGACAAAGGAGTTTACGCCAACCGGCAACTTCAGGCTCTATTACAAATCCTTGTAGATGAGATGTCGGTCAACAAAAGTGTTGGTCGAACCAGCATCGACAGCCCAAAAAAAAAACACTCAGTGTTGGACAGGGGAACTTTTGCCTGTCAACATTGTTACTGCCACTGTGCCGCATTTGCACATAAACCCTAGGGCAAAATATCATTTGGTGGAGGAGGAATCAGCAACCAAAAAAAAAGAACAGAGATCTTGGGGTCATCATATCTGATGACTTGAAGGCAGCAAAGCAGTGTGATAAAGCAGTAGGAAAGTCTAGTAGAATGCTAGTGTGCATAGGGAGGGGTATCACTAGCAGAAAGAGGGAGGTAGTGACACCTCTGTATAGATCAAAGGTGAGGCCCCACCTGGAATACTGTGTGCAGTTCTGGAGGCCCCATCTCAGAAAAGACAGACAGGGTGGAGGCAGTATGGAGAAGAACAAGCAAAATGGTGCATGGCCTGCACTGGAAGCTATATGAGGAAAGACTCAGAGGGTTAAATATATACTCTCTAGAGCAAAGGATGGAAAGTGGAGACATGATGGAAACATTCAAATACCTCAAAGATATTAATAAAGTACAGGAGGATGCAATTTTGCACAGGATGAAATGATCAAGGATGAGGGAGCACTATATGAAGCTGAAAGCGAAGAAACTTAGAGGGGATGTGAGGAAATCTTTTTTTACAGAAAGGGTGGTGGACATCTGGAACAGCCTATCAGCAGTGGTGGTGGGTACCAAAATGGTAACAGGTCTCCAACAAGAATGGGATAGACACAAAGGGACCATGGTAATAGGGCTGGGTGGTGGTTAATGCCAGAGATCAGTTAGGGTCTGCAGTAGCACAGTAGGTAGAGACCTTGGGGAAGACTAGGTGGGCCAGGAAGTCCTTTTCTGCTGACAGATTCTATATTTCTATGGTTTATGTATATGTTTAAATGATTTTCCCATTGTGTGCATAATTGCAAACACTGCAGTCACTATACTGTACTTACAACCCCTTGTTGATGTATCTAAGGGGAAACGGATGTATTTTCACTCTAAAGCGACTGTGTACCAAAACATCTCTAAGGATTTACCTTTTAAAAGTTACTTGTTGGGTGGGGGGGTATCCTATGAGATATGCAAACATTTCAGCAAATGTCATTATTTGCTAGTGCTGTCTGAGAATGATATGCCAGTCAGTGCCTTCCCATTAAAACTAGTTGGAAGGGTCACCTAAAAATTACAGTCTTTTATTTTGCTGTTTATGTATCAATAAAGCTGTCCTATCAATTTGAATGGCTTTCTTCTAGGCAGATAGTACTATAAAAAAAACAGGTTAACCCTCTCCCAGAATCTACTAGTCATTTCCTACCACTTACTTTTTTTAGTCCTTCAGTGAGTGGAAAGGCAGATTAATCCTTGAGAGTATATGTTGACTGCTTAAAGTTAAAGATCGGGAGTACTGCATTAAAATATATATTTTCTGGACAGGACAGTGAACCCATGGATTACTCTGACAATTTGCTTTAGATTAATTTTTTACAGTGATATTGCACATATAATAGAAATTATTTTATGTGCTAATCACTAGATTGAAACAACCACTGTGTAAATTCTTATTCTCTTTCTCTTTAGAAAAGTACTGGGATTTTGGCAGATACATTTTGTACTATGTATGGAATCATTCTTTGTATATATTAATCATTTATATTAACAATGTTTTATATAAAATAGATCATAAATACAACAAATTTAGAAATTGCTGATAGTACGGTAAAATTCATATTCAGGGCATTCAGTGTTGTTGTTCAGTATGCTTTTCAGCCAGTTGTTGCTGAGCAAACAATTAACATAGCGACCTATGAATCAAATTCATCATATGGGAAGGGAAACTCCTGCTTCCTTAAGTGGGGGGAAGGAAGCCAAAAGATATGGAGCTATGGACAGTTGTAGGTTGGAGTAGAAAAGTCACAAAGAAGAAACTTAATGGAGAATGCAGAAGAGGCAGAACAGATTGAAAGGTGAAAGGTGGACCAGAGTATAAGAAAGTGTATGAGCAGGCATGTTGACCAACAGAAGATTTTCTATGAGGGTGATCAAATGTAGGACACAACAGTATGCTAGACTATACTACACAACAGAGATTAGGATAGCATAGGATAGGAACGTTATTTATATAGCGCTTTTCCAGGGCTCAAAGCAATTTCCAATATGTGAATTTAAATTACAGAAAATACATCATAGCAGCAAAAGATCTCAAGCTATACAATAAATATATATTATAGGGGTGTGGTCGTACCCCTATAGTATGCATTCAACAGTCACTTCTATGTTAAACTCAAAATGTTGCACTCCGGTAACTTCAACTGAGTTCAATAAAATTTTGATTGTGTCATCATGGACTGAAGATCTCTTGATGTGGCAAATTTTGTTCTGGTCGGTTGCGTGAGTGCAAAGATATGGAGTGTCAAAAAATGGAAACATTACAATTTTTTGCAAAATTCTTTGTCACGCCACTGCACAAACACAACTCTGGATTTAGGTCTGACATTTTTAGGGTGGAAAGGTCTTGAGTCTCAGGTATGCCTTTTGAAGATTTGGTGAAAAATATTAATCCATTTAAAATGTCTTAAATTTTAAAGTTTCCTATTATTTTCAAAGGGAAAGGTTAGATGTCCTACTAGAAAAAGGATTCTTTGTCACAGATGAATAATCCTTTGTCACAAATGGAGAATCTTTTTTCCATGCTGCAGCCCCTTTGATTTTTCTTTGCGAGGCAAACAAATAAAAAAAAACTGAAAGAAATGATGTTTTGTGAAGTAACCAGCATATGTGTTCTGCTAATCGGGACCCGTGTCAGCTGACTCTGGAGTTTAGTTTTTGGAAAAATTACTTGTAAATGTGTTTTTCAACATGTTGAAATCCTCTTCTGTGTCTTTTTTGTGTGCTTGGGAATCGTTTTTCTCAAATTGCAAAAAAGGAACCATGAAAATTAATCCTATTTTGCAATTTGTGAACAAATAAATTCATTTTTCACAAATTGCAAAAAAAAAACACAGAAGAAGATTTCAAAATGTTTTAATTGCTCAGTCTGGTAAAATGGACCCAGATTAGCAGAACACATGTGTAGCTTTAACCCCCTATCATCAATCACCATCCTGATAATAAATACATAATTCCCTGGTAGTCCAGTGGTCCCTCTCCCATTCTCTGATTGCCATCCCTGCATTACATACATGATTCCCTAGTAGTCCAGTGGTCTCCCTCTCCCCCATTCTCTGGTTGCCATCCTCATATTAACTAAATTATTCCCTGTAGTCAAGTGGCCCTTTCCTCTCCCCCATTCTTCAATCACGGTCATCATATGAAACACATGATTCGCTGGTGTCCAGTGGTACCTTGCCTCCCCATTCTTCAATTCCCATCCCTGCATTAATCACATGATTCCCTCAAAGTCCAGTGGTGCCTCCTCTTTCCCCCTTTTCTGGTCACTGTCCCTGTCTTTCCATTATATGTCCCTAATGTGTAGTGGCCCCCGCCTCCCCCCCATTAGAGTGTCTGTCTGAAATAAAGAAAACCATCCCTGAATATTTTTTTTGTATTTATTTTTTAACCCTGCAAAAAATAAAACAGTTTCTCACCGATCAGCCCCAACACCCCACCTCCCATTCAGTACCCACCACCCCACACCCCTCAGTACACTTCCACACACCCTCACTCATCTGAAAGAGACCCAGGTTCGAGATCCACTCTCTGATCCAAGACATTTCTCATTGCTGGAACCATTGACTGCAATATGAGAAACTAAGGTAAATGCAGTTAAATATATTTCAAAGATGTTTTCAACTTTGATGCATAACTCAGCCATTTTTTGTCATTTTCACATCACAATTTCAACATGGTCTTTTGGGGACCCCACCTCATGAACAATATCACTGATGTTATGCAACTCAAGCCAGAAAGGTGATTTTGTAGTCACTTGGCAAAGTCACCTTTTGGGTGTGATTTAAACATGTTTTCCTTCCCTTGTTCATGACTTGGGATCATAAGAAGGCTATGTTGAAAACTGGGGGACAAAATATGTAAAAATGGCAAAGTTATGGCCATTTGTTGCAATTTTGCTACTCACATTTGCAACTTTGGAAATGTTAAATATTTTGACCCCACATTTTCAACATAGTCTTCTTATTGCCCCACCTCATGTATGTCACAGCTATCATTTTTCAAATCCTGTCCAAACTGTGTTTTCACACCTATGGCATGCAATAGTGTTGCAGTTGTGCAGAATTATGTATTGGTAGGGATCAATCCAGGGAGCACCAGAACCACCACCACTACCTCAGAGGTTGCAAAGAAAGCACAGCAGTTGGACCACAGTGGGCTCAGGGAGGATGAGGATGGTGAAACAGAGGCACACCCAGTCACATGTTACACACCACAATCCATACGCCATTCTGGGGGAGCATAGCTCCCCTATAGATACACCCGCAGAGGAGACTAAGGAGGCTGAGGACAACTGTCACAAGGGAGGCCCACAGGAAGGAGGCAGAGGACACCACAAGGAAAGGAAGCAGCTCCTGGTGGGGGACTCAATTATTAGGGGATAGAACTGGGAGGAGCTGGGAAATCTGAAGTAAGGTGCTGCCTGGTGCCATGGCTTGGAGGGACAGGAGCGCATCCTCAGGATCACAACAACAGCTGCAAGGGATTCTGAGCTGGGCGTAATTGTCCACCTAGGGACAAATGACTTGGCTCATCATGAGGTTAAAGCAGTGCAGGAGGACATTGCAGAGTTGGGGAGGGCCTAAGACATGTAGCAAACACAGTATCCTTCTCAGAGGTGCTGCCTGTCAAAGGCATGGGGAGGTGAGGGTAATGGCACCATGCAGTTTAATGAATGGTTGAAAAAATGGTGCGGAGCACAGGGTTTTGCTTCATTGGGACTGGGGTTCCACCTGAGGGGACACCAGCCTATACTGGCAGGATGGTCTGCATCTGTCCAGGAAGGGAACAAGTCTTTGAGCAATCGGTTTAAATGCTTCATTGGCAAGCTTTTAAAATAGTCAATGGGGAGGCACTGACAAGCAGCAGAAAATCCCAGCCTCTCCTACAAAACAGGGTACTAAATGAGAAAAGACCAAGGTAGAACGGTCAGTGGGGATGCTGCAACAGAAGGTAAGGCCATCAAAAATGGAGAGCAATGAGTACCAATGCCCGTAGTCTAGGTAACAAGCTTCCTGTATTAGTGGCCTTGATGGAGGAGGAACATCTGGATATCGTGGCAGTCACAGAAACATGGTACACACAAAACCATGACTGGGACGTAAAACATACAGGATACACCATCTACAGGAGGGACAGGGAGGGTTAAAGAGGGGAGGAGTAGTTCTTTACATAAGGAAGGAATAAAAGCAACAGAACAAAAGGGTAAACAGGGAGGAGAAGAAGCACTGTGGGTAAATTTGGAGACAGGCAATGGCACCACAATCTGCACAGGGGTTGTATACAGACCCCCTTCTCAGGGGGAGGAAATGGACAAGGAAATGATAGAAAGTATACTTAGAATGGCAGAAAAAGGGGAGATATTGCTGATGGGTGATCTGAATATGCCAGATGTTAACTGGAGCGCAGTTGCAGCTGCCACTTCAAAGAGTGCAGTTATTCTAGATGCCCTACAGGGGGCATGCCTTAGACAACTAGTACTGGAGCCCACTCGAGAGGGAGCAATATTAGACTTGATACTCTCGAATGGAGATGGAGAGAGGATCACAGATGAGAAGTGGGTAGCCATCTGGGAACTAGCGACCATCGAACAGTATGGTTCACAATAAACACAGCAATAGAGTCAAGCCATACAAAGACAAAAGTACTGGACTTTAGGAGGCTGACTTTGCAAAAATGGGTGAGTGCCTAAGGAATGCACTAGCAAATGGGCAGGAAGGAGGGTGGAAGAACAATGGGGAATAATAAAACTGCCATCACAGAGGTAACGAGCCTTTGTGTGAAGCAAATAAACAAAACAAGACGATGTAAGAAACCACTATGGTTCTCAAAGGAAGTGGCAGTGAAGGTTCAAGAGAAAAGAAAGCATTCAGGAAGTACAAGGAATCGCAGCAGGAGCAGGACAGAGAACTGTATCAGTTAAAGCAAAAGGAGGCTGGGAAGGCAGTCAGAACAGCAAAGGCCCAAACTGAGGAAAAGATAGCCAACCTCAGTTAAGAAGGGAATAAAACCTTATATAGGTACATCAGGGAGCAAAGGAAGACCAAGGGAGGGATAGTGAGGCTTAATAAAGGGGAGGAGAGGTGGGAAGAGGAAGAATGTGAAAAGGCAGAGATACTAAACAAATATTTTGCTCAGTATTTACAAAGGAAGAGGGGAGGTACATAAAACAAACAGTAGTAACACTCTGGATACAGAAGTTGATACCAGCCCATTTACAGAAGAAAGGGTTCTGAAAGAACTCTTAAAACTGAAGGTGGACAAAGCAATGGGGCCTGATGGGATTCATCCCAGAATTCTAAAAGAACTAAGGGTAGAACTAGTGACACCACTGACTACCATATTTAACAAATCATGGGAGGATGGGGTGGTACCTGAGGACTGGAGGAGGGCAGATGTGATTCCCTTCACAAAAGTGGGAGCAAGGCAGAAGCAGGAAACTATAGACCTGTTAGTTTAACCTCAGTGATAGGAAAATGATGGAATCACTTCTAAAGGAAAGAATTGTCGAGTATCTAGAGGCCAGAGGGCACAAGACCCTAGGCAGCATGGATTCACAGCGGAAGGTCATGCCAGATGAATCTGATAGATTTCTTTGACTGGGTGACCAAAGTAGTAGATCAGGGAGGGGCTGTGGACATGGCCTACCTAGACTTTAGCAAGGCATTTGACACAGTCCCACACAAAAGATTAATATATAAGTTAGCCAGCCTGGGAGTGGGTCCCAAAATGACAGCCTGGGTAAAGAATTGGCTGGAGAATAGGACACAGAGAGTAATAGTAAATGGAGTCCACTCAGAAGAAAGGAGGGTTACTAGCGGGGTACCACAGGGTTCAGTATTAGGACCAGTCCTCTTCAATGTCTTTATAAGCGACATTGCAGAAGGACTGGAAGGAAAAGTATGTCTCTTTGCAGATGACACTAAGATCTGCAACAGAGTTGATGCACAGGGTGGGGGTGGAAAGGATGAGAAGGGACTTGGCAAGGTTAGAGGAATGGTCAAATGTATGGCAGCTTAGATTCAATGCTAAGAAGTGCAAGGTAATGCACCTGGGAAACAAAACCCAGGGAGGAGTACACAATGGGGGTGAGATACTAACAACAACAAAATGGAAAGGGACCTGGGGTAGTCATATCAGATGACCTAAAGGTGGGCAAGCAATGTGAGAAGGCAGCAAGGAGGGTTGGGGATACTGGGATGCCTAGGAGTAGGCATCACCAGTAGAAAACAGGAAGTTATTATCCCTCTGTACAGACAGCTGGTGAGACCCCATCTGGAGTACTGTGTGCAGTTCTGGAGACCCAATCTCCGCAAAGACATAGACAGGATGGAAGCTGTCCAGAGGAGGGCAACTAAAATGGTGCAGGGTCTGCACCGGAGGACATATGAAGAGAGACTTAAGGAGCTTAATATGTATAGCCTCGAGGAAAGGAGGGAGAGGGGGGACATGATAGAAACTTTCAAGTACCTCAAGGGAATCAACAAAGTCCAAGAGGGTAGCATCTTTCAAAAAAAGAGGTGTGCAAGAACAAGAGGGCACTATTTGAAGATAGAGGGGTGGCTCAGAGGTAATTTAAGGAAGTATTTTTTCACAGAGAGGGTTGTGGATGCATGGAATGGCCTTCGGAGGAGGTTGTGGAGTCAAAATCAGTGGTGGAATTCAAGCATGCATGGGATAGTCATAAGGCAATTCTGGGGGGTGGGGGTAGAAAGAAGTAGGCTGCTGGTTAACTAGGATCTGCAACTTATCCAGTAGGTAGGGAAATAGGCAGACTGGGTGGGCCAAGCGGTCCTTATCTGCCATCAAATTCTATGTTTCTATGTTTCTATGTTTCTAATGTTTTTTACTGGGCACATGAGGTGGGGTAATAAGATGACTATGCTGACAATTCGATTGCCATCTTCCTATAAATTGAGAAGCAAAACTCTTCCACTGCTACATGTGTATACTCATCGGAGTATCCCACAGGCAAAAAATAATTATATGATTACTCTATCACAAAAACTACGGATGAATGGGATCATAGGGCGTGGAGGGCTCTGCAGTCACACAGGCAAAAAAAGCTATAATTACATTATCTAAAAAAGTATAGATAGACAGACAGACCGACAGACAGATAGATAGATTATAGTGGAGGATACAATTATACTATGTCAAAGGAAAAGGAAATTCTTTGCAGAAAAAACTTTGTTAATTCACTGTCTAGGGTTAAAATGGCAAAGGTAGGGAAATATGGCATTAGGATTTTCAACCCTAATAGCCCACCCACACCCTAGAGGCAGCAAATCAAGTGTGAGATGTGCTGTGGGGGTCTCAAGCCTAACGCTCACACCATTCTCATTCAGTTTACACTTCTTCACACATTTAGTGATGGAATGGAGTGAGAATTAGACTTGAGACCCCCACAACACACCTCACACCTGATTTGCTACCTACTGGGTGGGGGTAGGGTGTTAGGGTTGAAAAAAACGAATACATTATTTACCTGTGTTTGTCACTATAACCCTAACTAGTGCATTAATGACGTTTTTTTTACAAATAATATATACATCTCATTATATTAATAAAACTTAGCAATCTCCTAAAAAGGCCTGTCTACATAGAAACATGGAAATTAATGGCAGATAAGGATCACTTTGCCCACCTAGTCTGCCCATTTTCCCTACCTACTTAAACATCGCGGACCCTACTAGGTTTGCTGGCCAATGCGCCTAGCTTCACCTGAGCTCTTTTCTCCTAGGTTGCTTGAAAGGACAGAGCAAAGGACCTTACCTGAGCAAGGAAAAGGATTACTGCTTCTTTTGGCTAGGTAGATTTACTGTGTGTTGTTATTTTCATGTTGTACTCACAGGGATTGTTACTGTTTATTGCTAACAGTTTATTGCTTTATTTTTCTCTGATTCATATTGTTGTTGCTGGGTATACCTTCTGCTGCATTATTACAGGGTGTGCCTACAGGTGTGTGCTTACAGATCACTTCTGTAATCTTCTGATTCAAATTGTCTTTTGCAAGGTATATCTTCTGTTACTACTTAAGTTTTCTCTGTAGCAAAGTATTTCTTACAGGGTGTAACTTCTGTGAAATTATTACAAGTTTTACAGTTTTATCTATCATTAGGATAAGCTTTCAGGGCTATTGCATTTGTTGCTGGCTGATTGTTTCTGCAATTACCTTCTTGTTTCTTTTGTCAGTGGTTCTTCTTTTTCAGCAGGGGAAAGGCCCAGCCATCCACCCCCATCCCCAACCACCCCACACTACACTCCTTTTATAGGGTAGCACAGTCATGACATTTCCTGTAGCAAAGCAGGAAGGGGTGGATCAGAGGGGTATCCACATAGTGTCCTCATTTACAGGGGCACTAGTAATTTAACTTGTTATAACAAGTTATACAAACACAAACAAACAAAACACAAAATCAAACTTTTGCTTTCATTTTCTTCCTTCTAATTACTCTGCCAGGTTATAAACTCAGCAACTTATCTGGAAAGGATATCATTAACTGCAGGTACTGCGGAACACTTTTCTGAAGGGCAGTTTTACAGGATTTAGGACACTGTCCTACATGCTGGGCCATTGGAGATCTAAGGGCTCAGCTCCAGGCAGCATGGGCAGAGATTGCACACCTTGCATTGCATATTCAAGAGGAAATGTATTATAAGAACCACCTGCCATTTCCCCAACATCCAACAGAAGCACCTCGACCGCAAAGGGCAGTTGGTCCAGGAGGTTGGCAGGTGGTTAGGAGGGGAAAATTGGGTGCTCCATCACTCAGTCCCTCCAACATATCACCCCCACAAAACATATAAAAACTACAAACAGATATCTGCCTTTATCTCTGAAATAAAACAAAGGGGCAGAGGACACTACAGAGCAGGACACTGCACCACAGGAGCTACCACAACAAAACTCACCCAAAACAGGAACCAAAACAAAAAAACCAAAAAGGAACTCAAAAAAAAACTCCTGATCATAAAAGACTACATGATTCAGGGAGTTGATTTGCATCTCCAGCCAGGGGTAATGGTCAGATGTCTCCCAGGTACATGAGCATGGAGAGACACTGACCACATCGCTAAAATTGTTCAGGAAGCAGAAGAAAACATTGACGTCCTGGTGCACATAGGGACTAACATTCTCGATAGCCGGTCAGTTGCGAAGATGAAGGAACACCTGACCAGGCTGGGTGACAAACTATCACCCATTTCATCCGGCATCTCCTTTTCTGAGATCCTGCCAGTCTGAGAGTGGGGGCAGATGGATGGAAGGTCAGAGAAATGGAGATATTGGAGCTAAACATGTGGCTCAAGGACTGGTGCCAGGAAAAAGGACACAAATTTGTAGGGAACTGGCAACAGTTTTGGGAGCGAAAGTTCTTTAAATTTGATGGACTGCATCTGACTAACGAGGGAGTCAGTGCATTGGGGCAGAAGTCTGACATCTTTGCAGAATATTTAAACTAGCAAATGGTGAGAGAGGTGCAGCACCCCATACGTTGAATGAGAAGAACATCCCTGTCCCCTCAACTAGTGGTCAAACAGGAGTTCAGCTTGTTTGTAGTTCATTTGCATCACCAGGAAAGGAAAAAGGTCCAGCTCCCCATACGATGTGCTGGGGAAATGCCAGACCTCACCCAACAACTAACACACTAAAATCTGGCCAATGGAAAATCATGTGCGCAAATGCTCGCAGTCTGAGAAACAAGATCCCAGACCTGCAGGCAATAATGACAGAGGCTAAACTGGACATAGTAGCCATTAGCAAGACATGGTTTACCAGTAACCATACTTGGGAGACTTCAGTACCTGGCTATGTACTGCTCAGAAGAGACTGAGGTGCAAAAAGGCGGGGGGGGTGGGGAGTGGCCCTTTATGTCAATGAAAATGTAAAAGCTACAGAAATTCAGAATACACATAAGGAGCAAGAAGAACTGTGGGTCACCCTGGAAACAGGAAATGGGACAGCCATATGAACTGGGGTTGAGTACAGGCCTTCAGACCAGGGGGAGGACATAGACACATTACTGTTAGAAGATATACAAAACATGACAGCTAAAGGGGAGATTCTGATTATGGGAGACTTCAACATGCCTGATACAGACTGATCAATACCAGCAGGAACATCTGCCAGAACTAGACACATAGTGGATTCCCCACAGGGGGAGGGCCTCAAACAACTGGTACAACAACCAACAAGAGACAGGTCTTTCCTAGATCTAGTACTGACTAACAGGGAAAGGATCACAGATCTCCAGGTAGAAGGCCACCTGGGGGTCAGGGACCATCACATGGTAATCGTTCAATTTGGCCACTAGAACTAAAACATCCATTCCAAGGCAAAAATATGGGACTTCAGAGGAGCTGACTTTCATATGATGGCCAACAGAGTTAAGCTTACCCTGGCAAAAAGAAATACAGGTGAGGGGGTACAGGCAAAGTGGGCAAGCATTAAAGATGCAATATTTGAAGCAACATCCCATTGTGTTAGAGAGCAAAGGAAGTGCAAAAGAAGAAGAAAACCACTTTGCTTCTCAAAAACAGTAACAGAAAAGGTCAGAGCCAAAAGGCTGGCCTTCAGGAAATATAAAGGAATGCAGTGGGATGAAGATATGGAGGCATACCAAACTTCCCTAAGGGAGGCAGGGAAGGCAGGCAAAGGTCCAAACTGAGGAAACACTAACACAAACAGTAAAAGAAGGTGACAAGACTTTCTATAGATACATCAGTGAAAGGAGAAAAGATCGGGTATTGGTAATACCAAAGGGGATAAGGGGGCATGTGAGGAGGGCCATGTAAAAGCATGTATCCTAAATAGATACTTCTGCTCAGTATTTACTGAAGAGAAGGTAGGGCAGGGTCCATAGCTCAGCAACATGGACACGGGGGGGTGTGCACTAGTCCCTTCACAAAAGAAAGGGTCCTACAAGAGTTCAATAAGCTCAGGGTGGACAAGGCAATGAGACCTGATGGCATACATCCCAGGGTACTAAAGGAGCTAAGGGTGGAACTAGAAGAGCCATTATCAGAACTGTTTAGTGAGTATCTGAGCACAGGAGAGGTCCCAGAAGACTGGAGAAGGGCTCATGTGATCCTGCTCCACAAGAGTGGTAGCAGGGAGGAGGCAGGGAACTACAGACTAGTCAGTCTTACCTCAGTAGTGGGCAAGATTATGGAGGCACTCCTTAAGGAAAAGATAGTGCAACACCTGGAATCCATAGGAGCACAGGATCCAGGACAGCATGGGTTTACAAAAGGAAGGTTCTGTCAAACTAATCTCATAGATTTCTTTTTTTTTTTTAGTCTTTGGTAACCGGTTAAGGCTCACTAGGCACAAGTGCCTGTTTTCAAGGGTGACCTGGGAGCACTTGGCAGTTAAGTGACTTGCTCAGAGTCACACAGTATGCAAGTGGAGGTTGTGAGAATCAAACTCAGGTCTGGTCTGCTAGATGTACCAAGCTCATTCACACCTCATTCCTCTAAAGTCTAGGCTATACTGCCAGCTGGGCAAACAGACTGGGTAACCAAAGTGGTGGACCAAGGGGGAGCAGTTGATATCGCCTACCTTGACTTCAGCAAAGCTTTTGATACTGTTCCACATAAAAGATTGACTAATAAGCTGGGTAACCTCAGGGTGGGTCAGAAGTTGGTCAACTGGGTGGCAAACTGGTTGACAGGCAAAAAACAGAGAGTGGTGGTAAAAGGTATAGTCAGAAGAGATGCAAGTCACAAGAGGGGTACCTCAAGGATCAGTCCTGAGGCCAGTCCTCTTCAATATCTTCATCAATAACATTGCAGATGGACTGGAGGGTAAGGTTTGTCTGTTTACAGATGACACCAAGATCTGCAACAGAGTAGATGATCCAGATGAGGTAGGCAGAATGCGAAGAGATCTCGATAAACTAGCAAAATTATCAGAGGAGTGGCAACTGGGGTTTAACACAAAGAAGTGCAAGATCATGCACATAGGGAAGAGAAACCCTGAAGCCACCTATAGGCTGGGAGAGGAGTTGCTGGCAGTCACAAGGGAAGAAAGAGATTTGGGCGTCATCATCACTTATGACCTGAAATCATCCAAGCAGACCACTAAAGCAGTAGGTAAGACTAGAGGGATGTTGGGGTGTATTAGTAGGGGTATCATAAGTCAGAAGAGAGAGTTAATAATCCCTCTTTACAAGACACTGGTTAGGCCTCATCTGGAGTACTATGTGAAGTACTGGAGGCCACACCCTTCACAAGGACATTAACCAAATTGAGGCAGTCCAAAGAAGAGCAACCAAAATGGTGCAGGGAATGCATCAGAAAACATATGAGGCCAGATTAACGAAGCTCAATATGTATACCATACAGGAAATGAGAGCGAGAGAGAGGTGATATGATCGAAACATTAAAACTCCTTAAGGGCATTAACAAGGTGAAAGAGTCTAACATATTTCAGTATAGAAAAATAGCAGGACAAGAGGACACAGCATGAGATTAGAGGGAGGTTAATTAAGGTGGTAATGTGAAGAAGTTCATTTTCACAGAAAGGGTGGTGGATGCATGGAATGGCCTTCCTCAGGAAGTGGTGGATATGAATACTGTGCAGGGCTTGAAATAGGCATGGGATAGGCATAAGGGAGTACGACAAGGTGCAGCCTCACCACAGGATTCAGGATCAGCTTTGCGGTGGTTAAGGAGTCTCAGGAAGAACAGTTTGTTAACATCAAACCAACCAGGTATATTTTTACCTTCTTAATATGGTTGGTGACACAGAACTTTGGGCTTCTGCCTTTTTCCTTTTTAAGCCCCACCAGAGAAAATGAAACAAAAACAGAAATAAAGAGGCTTAGCTCTGGGTGGAAGCGCTGACTAAACAATCCCCACTCCTAACTAGAAACCCCCCTTTTCCAGAAGGCTAGACCTTCTGGAAGAACACAAACAGTAAAATGGAAAACTCACAATGGAAATAACTTTTTTCTTTTTGGCCTAATTCAGGAGACCAATCTCCTGAGGGTTGCTTAAGGGGCTCCTGTTCTGGAACACATTCAAGCAGCTTGTCAGCCCTCTACCTCTGCAGCAACTCTTTGCTGGCTTTTCTGTCCTGTTTTTAAAGCTCTCCTGTCTGTGCAGCTGTAGCCAATCAGCTGAATCAGCTGCAGCTGTACCCTGACTATCTTACTCAGGGAAACCCCCTCTCCTCCAGTACCTGAGTTTACCACACATCCCCTTCCCCACTCAATACTACAGGATTGGGTGGCCTGTGTCAAGAGGTAGGGTCTTCAGGAAAGTCCGTTCACATTTCCGTTCAGTGTCCCTGCTCTGTGGTGGACCACGAAGTGGTACGGTTGTAGTGCAAGGAACCATCTCATCACTCTGGCATTTTTTTCCCTGTTTGTTTGCATCCACTTGAGTGGAGCATGGTCCATCACCAGAGTGAACTTGTGACCTAGTAAGTAATATCTGATGGTTTCAGTCGCCCACTTCACTGCAAGGCACTCCTTTTCCACTACTGTGTACTGCTGTTCCTGGGGTAACAACTTCCTACTTAGGTACAGAATGGGGTGCTTTTCACCTGCTACCACCTGGGAGAGTACTGCCCCCATCCAACATCGGAGGCATCTGTTTGCAGAATGAATTCTTTATCGAACTCTGAGGAGACCAGTACAGGATCAGAACAGAGGGCCATCTTGAGGTCAGTGAATGCCTCATCCGCTGCTTCCAACCACCTCACAATGTCCGGAGCTCTCGCCCTGGTTAACTCCATTAATGGAGTGGCCCAAGTGGCAAAGTGAGGGATGAACCTCCGGTAGTAACCGACTAACCCTAGGAAAGCCCTCACTTGCTTCTTCTTGTTTGGTTGGGGCCAGTTTTGAATTGCTTATACCTTCTTCACCTGGGGTTTCACCAATCCCCGTCCAACCACATAGCCCAAGTATTTTGCCTCTGACAAGCGGATCTTACATTTGGCGGGTTTCACTGTCAACCCGGCTTCTCATAACGTATCTAGTATGGCCTTGACCTTCCAAAGGTGAGTTTCCCAGTTCGTACTATGGATGACCACATCATCGATATAGGCAACAGCATAGTGAGAGTGTGGGCACAGCAGTTGGTCCATCATGCGCTGAAAGGTCGCAGGTTCTCCATGCAGACCGAATGGGAGGACTTTGTAGTGGTATAAACCCCCCAGGGCGATGAAGGCGGTCTTCTCCTGGGTTGCCCTTGTGAGTGGGATCTGCCAGTATCCCTTCGTAATGTCCAAGGTGGAGAGGTATTTGGCCTTCCCCAACTGCTCAATCAGTTCATCGACCCTAGGTAGGGGTATGCATCAAACTGCGATACGTCATTTAGTTTCTTGAAATCATTACAGAACCTCCAAGTATTATCTAGTTTTGGCACGAAGATGATGGGGCTTGACCATTCACTATGGGACTCTTCTATGACGTCGAGCTTCAGCATCCTCTTGACTTCAGCTCAGATTTCTTTCCTCTTGGTCTCTGGGATACGGTAGAGTCTTTCCCTTATCCTTATGCCTGGAGCTGTCACAATGTTGTGGTAGGCTACGACTGTCCGACCAGGTCATTCGGAGAACACATCCCCATTTTGCTGAACCATTTCCACTGTTTCTTTGTACTGTGTAGGAGACAGCTCAGGTGAGATATGGACTTGCCCCTCTGTTTTACCTTCTGCCGCAGTTACGGCCAATGAGACACAGCAGGCCTCCCAGTCTTGCCATGCCTTCAGGAGGTTAATATGGTATATTTGGAACTTCTTTTTGCAATTGGGTTGACTTACTTTATAGTTCACATCACCAACAGCTTCCACAACCTTGTATGGACCCTGCCACCTGGCGAGCAGTTTGCTTTCTACTGTGGGAACCAGGACCATCACCCGATCCCCCAGCTGGAACTTCCGGATCCTTGCCTGATGGTCATAATAAGTCCATTAGGTCTCTTGGGCCTTTTCTTAATGTTCCCAGACAATAGGAGTGACCCAGGCCAACCTTTCCTGCATTTGGGAGATATACCCAATCACACTGGCTCCTTATGGCGGTTGCTCTTCCCAGTCCTCCTTTGGTATATCGAGGATAACCCTGGGCCAGCGGGCATATAACAACTCAGAGGGGGAGAATCCGGTGGATGCTTGGGAGACCTCTCAGATAGCTAGCATTAAGTAGGGAAGGAGTAAGTCCCAGTCCTTTCTGTCTCGGCTCATGACTTTCTGCAACATCCCCTTTAAAGTCTGATTAAATCGTTCGCCCAGACCATCTGTCTGGGGGTGGTACACTGAGGTTTTCAGGGCTTGGATCTGGAGGAGTCTGCAAAGTTCCTTCATTAAACGTGAGACAAAGAGAGTACCCTGGCCTGTCAGTATCTCCTTTGGGAATCCAACCCTCGCGAAGACTTGAATTAGCTCTCGGGCAATCGACTTCCTGTCTGTGCAGCTGCAGCCAATCAGCTGAATCAGCTGCAGCTGTACCCTGACTATCTTATTTAGGGAAACCCCCTCTTGTCCAGTGCCTGAGTTTACCACAGGAGCAATACAGATGAGTATGAATAGATAGACCATTGACAGAGCAAAGGCCAATGGCACATTCATAAGATAGGAAAATAAATGGGCAGACTGGATGGGCCTTGCAGGCCTGATCTGCCATCAACTTCTATGTTTCTATGTTTCTATGTTACTTGATCTCTGGTGTTCCCCCTTTTTTCTTACCACTAAGTTTCCCTTATGGCTTTCCAATGCCTTCTTGAATTCCACTACAGTTTTTGACCCACTGCCTAAACAGCTATATTTTTAATTGAAACTCAAAATGTTCCACTGAGGGGGCAGAATGATTGATTTTAGGACAGCATTCATGAGTCTTGGTGAAGCTACAGAACAATCTCTTTCCCCATGGGATTTTAATACTGATACTATAATTGATAAAAGCTCTTGGGTATCCAAGCAAAGAAGACTTGTTCCCAGATAAACCTGCAGATGGAGTAATTCATGAATGTAAATGGGACCCAGTCCACTTATGGCCTTAAACAACAATGAAAAAACTTTAAATTCAGTATGCCATCTGATTAGAAGACAGAGCAACTCCCTCAAAGTTGAAGTAATATGATTAAATTTGGAAACACAAGTCAGAAGTACGGCAGCCAAATTTTGCAATAACTGAAGATGGCATAACTGAGGAGCTGGGATGCCATGATAGACTGCATTGCAGTAATCAATTCATAAGGTAATAAAAGCTTGAACTGGCATGCACAGATCATCATAGTCAAGGAAGGAACTCAATCTGGTTAAATTTTTCATGTGGTAGAAACCACTTTTAATGACAGCAATAATATGGGATGTCAAATCCAATTTACTCTCAGATATTACCCCCAGATTGTGAACCCCTTCCCTTATCTGCAGTAATTCACCTTCACAAACCAAAGGGAAAAATGTCCTTTACTACAGACATGTCAGTCTGAGCCAACCAGAAGCAAGTCAGTTTTGCTGGTGCTGAGTTTCAGCCAACTCACACTCATCCAAACTGCATGTACTGTAACACATACTAATCAGAAAAGCACAGTTACTAGAAAAAAATGTATAAGCTAGTTTTCTCACTTTTTATGTTCACATTGGGTATGGGTTTTCAAGTGGAATTATGCCAAATGTTTTTTGTATGTTTCTATCACTTTTTCAGAGTAAAACCCTAACTGCAGTTGTCACGTAATGTAATCTGCATGTTGTATAATTGGGTATTTATTTTATATATGTCTTTAGTTTTTCGTTGACCAGGAAAGGAAAGCTAGACAATACCATGTATTTTCAGCCTCTTTCCAAGAAGAAATACAGATGCAAACCAACTGCAATCAAACCAGATTAAGCTAATAGTGGTATTTTAGTTATTTTTTGTCAGTAGTTTACATGTTATTGAAATTCAGTGATAGCAGTGATCACTTATTTTCTAAAGAACAATAAAGTATCAGAGACAGAAGATAGTTTTCTGCACTCATTAACCTTAAAGCAGGGATGCCAGACCAGTTACTGAAGTGTATAACAAGTTCAATTATTCATGGTGGACATACACAGACAAGCTGCTCTCTGACATGTTTTGGGTCTGGGTCCTTTAGCTCCTGCCTGACATGTTTCAGACCTGGGTCCTTTATTCGGAACCTGATTCCTTTATCATATGATAAAGGACCTAGGTACAAAACATGTCAGGCAGGAGTTTGTCTGTGTTTGTCTAGCATGAATAAATGAACTTGCTATAAACTTCTGCAACTGGTCTGGTGTCCTTGCTTTAAAGTTGGTAGTGCAGGAGACTATATTCTGTCTATGACTGTTTCTATGCACCATGCCCTTGTGCACACTCTTTAGTATTCTTAACAATAAAGTATCCATTTAAAATACATTGAATTTGATTCTATTTGTAAATCTGCACCAGTCTGAACAAACACATGAAAAAATATAGTAAAGTCTGTTTTAAAAGTTTTTTATTATTCCTGGTAAAACATTTTTTTGATACATACAGTTTCAGTAAATTATAAATGTAGTATAAAGTAGCTTTGTACAGCATAGCGTAGTGTCAACTACGTGTAAACTCTCTCTGTGTTACACTGTGGTACTGTAGAGTTCACAGATAGCTGATCAACTTACTGAGGTTCTAGAAAAGCTTTAAAAACTAGATCCATTTCTTCCTTTTTTATTGTTAAGGAACCCTGGCTTCTGGGAGCAGTCCCCTTCTGGAGGGACAAGATTAGCCCCTTACCCCAGCTCTCTGGCCATTACCATCTTGAATGCTGCAGGCAAGCCTCTGGAAAGAGGTTTACTGGGGCCAGGCCCCTGCCTTACATGGCAGTGGTCTTCCTGTCTAGGGACCTTCTAAAACTGGAGGTGGTCAGCCAGGGGCAACATGGACAAGCATGCTAGTATTATTCCATTGTGCACAGGGGAACAGTTCCCTGTTCTGCTCTCAGACCCCTGTGGATGCCTACACACAAGGGACCAGCATGGAAAAGCTTGCTGTTGCAGAGATGAGCAGATGTCAGCCCTTCACAGAGGACCCCCACTGCACTACCACCTGTGATCTCCCATATGGCAGTGAAGCACCAGAGTCTTTTGCACTTTCCCTGCCAGAGGAGGGGACCATCATATGGGATGTTCAATCTTCTTATACCTGACTGGTCCTGGTCAACCCAAGCTCATTTCTGAACCCAGATTTCTGGTGTCATGAGTAATCACTCTACCCCTGATCTAACAGTTTGGCTTGCTTAAATTGTGCCAAAATATCAAGTCCCAGCAACTTACCCAACTGATTACTGACCCAACCCAGCACAATCACAGATCCTTAATAACTCCATTCTGGACTAGGTTCTTGCCTCCCACCCCCACCATATTATGGCTGCTGCTGCCTTCCCAAATACCCTCAGTGATTACCATATGGTCTACTGTGTGCACAAGATTCATTGTTCCAAATCCACCCTAAACTCATTCAAATCCAGTCCTTCAAGTCAATGGACTTGTTCTCTCTCCATGCTGACCTGGTGGGTATCAAATGGTCACCTAGCTGCATAACATAAATACTACACTCCATTATTTAAGCACCAAATTTACATCAGCCTGGGATCTCCATGCTCCCTTATAAAAAACAAAGTCCAAGATTCCCACCACCAACGGATCTCAGCTGAGTTGCTGACCTGCCTCCATGCACATGATCTTGCCTTGAGAATCCACAGGGCTTCTGACTCTCCACTGACTTAATCAAGTACTGGACCTTTAATAATGCCTGTACCAAACTGCCAGGCTTTCCAAGTCAGGACACTTTTCATCCTTGCACCAGAACATCCTTAATCACCCCCTAAGTTGTGGAAGGTTATCCATGCCATTTTCTCTCCCAGAAACTAGTCCTCCCTACCCCTATTTTTTCAAGGTGTTTGCCACTCCTGTTTTCAACCCCTCTTCTGTTGCCTCAGCTTTTAACTCATTCTTCACCCCCATGTGCCCACTTCCTCCTCCCTCCTCTTTCCACCCCACCCAAACCCTTTTCCTTCTGTTCTACCAATGCACCACTTTCCTTAAGGCCTTTTTGATTCCTAACTCCCACTAGGTGTGAGCTGTGATAGTCTTGACCCCAAACTCATCCAGCTCTCTGCCCCTACCATTGCTCAACCTATTACCCCAGTCTCAACCTGTCCTTCTCCCTAGCCTGCATTGCTGATACTTGGAAACAGGTCACAGTCATTCCTCTTCTGAAAGAGGGTTACTCCACCTCTCCTGGCAACTATTGCCCTATCTCCCTGTTCCCCACTCTAGTTAAGATCCAGTAACACTTTCTGCTATCTCATCTCTCACTCTCTTTGATACATCCCCTTTTTTTCACACCAGCCCAGTCTGGATTCCAGAAATCCCCATCTTCCAGCTTACCTACTTCTTTCTGTCTGGCATTGATATGGGCTTGGTTAAATTCCATAATTTCTGTCAGTTTGGTCTAAGCCATTGATAGTGTTGCAAACCCCTATCTACTGGACAATCTCAAGGCTGCAGGGCTCTCTGACTCCACAGTCAGGTGGCTCTGTTCCTACCTTGAGAGTAGGTCTCAAACTGTCCATATTGGAGAATCCATATTCCACCCCCCACACACACACACACACACACACACACACACTCCCTATCAGCTCAGACTTCCCCCATGGGTCTGTCCATGACACAATTCTCTTCCTCTTGTTCCTAAATGATCTTCTGTTTATGGCATGCATATTTTTTTTACTTCAACACCTACATTAATTCTATTTTCTCAAATAAGTAGCAATCACTATTAATATAGCAGCCATGAATATATTGCATAATAAGAAGGCACATAGATGTGCTCTTAATATACAAAGCACCATATTCTTGCTTTGATACTTATGCATTGTTGAGCCTTGACAATTTTTATTTTTCATTTTAGTCTTTGGTGACTGGGTAAGGCCCCACTAGGCACAAGTGCCTTTTTTAAGGGGCAACCTGGGAGCACTGAGGAGGTTAAGTGACTTGCTCAGAGTCACACAATATGCAAGTGGAGGTTATGGAAATCAAACCCAACTAGTGTAGTTCACCAATAAATCACAAAATGGACTGTGTCAAAATTCTGGCACACAGGGCATTGCTTGTAATATAAGAAGGCACATAGATTTGCTCTTGCTATACAAAAACACAGTATTCTTGTTTTGATACTTGTGCAGTATTGACACCCAAGAATTAATGTATATCACCAATAAATTATAAAATGGACTGTGTCAAAATCCCAGCACAGATGGTGTTAGTTATAATATATACAACCCCTACAAGTGCAGGACAAGACCATGAGCACCTGGGTCTTCAAAACTTGGGAGGCAGTATAGCGCAGTGGTTTAAGGCTCTGAGCTGCAAACCTGGTGACATCCAGAAGACCAGACCTGGGTTTGAATCCCACAGCTTCCACTTGCATACTGTGTGACCCTGCGCAAGTCACTTGACTTTCCTGTGCTCCCAGGTCGCACCTGTAAACAAGCTTTCAGCTTAGCATGCTACTCCTGGTTAAACAACTAAAAAAAAAACTGCTAAAGAAGTGCTCAAAAAGGTAGTGAATTTAAAAACAGTGTTACAGTATGTTGTATATGGACTATCTTTACTAAAACATTGTTAGTGTATGTTGTATACAGAATCTCTTTACTAATATGTAACTTTGCTCAGTGTACTGCTCTTAGTCTTTCATTTGGTGTACATGCAATACAGTCATGTTCCACCATGACACATTATGCTATGAGCAGGAACATTACTGTTATAACAGCATGGGTATCTAGCTACACTTCCCATATTACCTATAAACAAGTTGAAGACCAACTACTTAGGTTGGACACTAAAAAGAGCACAGGAGGGCTTCCACTTCTGGCTCTGAAGATGGTAGCTGGCTGATTTCAGTGCGCCACCTGGTACCTGCTAATTATCCTCTCTTTTTGCATTAAAGTTTCATCTGAACTGATTTGTAGTACCGGAAGTATTTATTTGAATGGGCAAAGTGTGAAAAAGTAAGAAGATGGATTTTACTGCTGCACAGTTACCTGCCTCCATGACGACTCCTTTCAATTCCCGATATGGCAACTGATTCTCCATTTCTGGCATCTTCTACTGCATCTGTTGGAGAATCCAGTGGTCCATAAAATGTGGCTCTCCTGGAAGAATTGCAAGCATTTTGGGTGAAGAGCAGTTCTCTACGTGAAGAACTGAAGGCAGCTATTTCAACTCTGGACACCTGGCTGAGGGACCTAGGGATGCAGCAAATGGGCACAGACCCCAGGGTCAATTGGCTTGAGAGAGTAACCATCAAATTAGTACAAGACTCTCAGAGACTGGTGGATAAATGTGAAGACCCCAAAAGAAGAGCGAGGTGCAATAATGTGAGAATCTATGGAGTCCCAGAAAAAGAGGAGGACTCTGGTGATTTTTTGCTCTTTTTGCAGGACCTATTACTATCTTTGTTGGATATTGATGATCTGTGCCACCTACCAATTGAAAGGGCACATAGGGCTTTATCTCCTCACCCCACTTCATCCTCCCTGAATCCTCGCTCTATTGTGGTGTGGTTTTATAATTTTACCACAAAGCAAGCTATTCTGGCCTCTGTTCTGAGCTTGGAATAAGAAAACTATCATGAATAAGGGGTGTAGACTTTGTTTTGTTAATAATTACTCTGCTGATCTCATGGCCTGCAGATGTGCCTGTGTGCCTCTCTTCAGCATTTTGAAACAACATAAGCTTACGTTTTCTACACCCTACCCGGTTAAGCTTAAGGTTCATTTTGCTGATGTACCTAAAAGTTTTGAAGACCCAGGTGCAGCCTTACAGGAGCTGAAATCTTGGCAACTGCTTCCTACTGATGGAAAAATGGAGGTGTCAGAAATGCAGGAGAAGAGGGAGCTGCAGAAAGACTCCTGGTTGAAGGTGTCTCCTTCTGGGAAAAATGCCAGTCTGATCAGGCCTTAGCAGATATAAAGGCATTATTGCAGACTTTCTGCAGAGATGATCATACTTGAGGAACCTATGTTAAGATGTTGCTGAGCTTACTTGGAACATTTTATATGATCTAATAATGTGATTTTTTTGGCAGGAGATATCTTCGAGTTCCTGGACTTTGTAGCAGCCCCTGGATGGAGCCTGGTTCATACTGTATATCTTTATAATCTTTTCCAGTTCCAGTTCCTCCCCACCCTTTTTTTTCTCTTCTTCTTCTTCTTTTGCAGGTTCCTGGTGACTCTTCAGAGACGCAGAAGACTTTCAGCTGACTCCAGGTGGCGAAGACCACTGATGGGCTGGAGGTATTTGAACTTCAAAAACTGTGTTATATATTGGGGGGGGGGGGTTACTTTGTTACTTTCTTATTGGTTTACCTGTTTTCACGATGACATCTGGGATTACATAAATAGTAATGAAAAGGAAGGTAGGGCTGGTTTATGGTCCTTTTCTCTTTTGCTCTGTATTGGAACATTTCTGCTAGTGTTTCTTGTTTAGTGGGGGCTGGGTGGAAGATTGTACTAGAAGTCCCAGATTTAGAGGGCAGTGCTGTGTGGGGTTGGTGATGGAGGACACCAGTCACGGACTCACCATTTCCTTCTGATAAGAGAGGGTCTGGTCCGTTTAGAGGGATTTGGTATAATCCCTTTAGGTGAACATTTTGACATCAGGCACCTATTGGTGTACTGTTGGTACTGGCCCCATTTGGGCCTTTACAGATTACGTTTGAGTGTAAGTGGTTGAAATATTTTGTGAGGGATGAAAGGGTAAGGGGGGAGTTTGGGTAAGGGGTTTTGCTTTGGGAGGATCATTGTTATAGTTGTTTTTATTTATTTATTTATTTTTTTGCAAAGGGAACAAGGGATTATTTGGAGAGATCTTTCTCCTTTTAGAGTCATACGAGTTAATAATGGGTGTGTTCACTAAATGTGAAAGGTCTAAATAAGGTAATCAAATGAGCCAGAGTTTCGCAGACTTTACACAGGTGAAGATGTTACATAGGTTTTCTGCATGAGATAAGACCCTGAGATTCAGAACACAATACGCTCCGTCGCTATTGGGTGGGTTCAGTCTTTGCTGCAAATCATCCCTCCTCTAAACAAGGTCTGGCAGAGCCACTACAGCTGCAAATGCATTAAGTAGATGAGAGTGTTTCATGGGCTTAAACATAAACATGAATTGCATTTAGTAAGGCCGACAATACCATTCCACATATGACTTGTGAACAAGCTGGGCAGCCTGGGCATGGTGTGGGTCACAAGGTGGTAAACTAGGTTAGGAACTGGTTGAATGATAGAAGATAGAGAGTCATGGTAAATGGTGCTCAATCTAAGGAAAGGAGTGTGACCAGCAGGGTACCACAGGGATCAGTCCTGGGTGGACCAATCATGTTTAATGTTTTCATAAGTGAAATTGTGTCGGGGCTGAAGGGGAAAGTGTACCTCTTTGTGAATGACACTAAGATCTGCAACAGGATGGATACTCCAGAAAGGATGGAAAAAATGAAGAGGGACCTAGGTAAACTGGAGGAATGGTCCAATGTGTGGCAGCTGAGATTTAATGCAAAAAGGTACAAAATCATGCATTTGGGTTGCAGGAACCCAGGGGAGGATTATGGGGGGGGACCGATGGTTACCAAACAGGAAAGAGATTTGGGGGTAATCATAATGGATGACATAAAGGTGTCAAACCAATGTACCAGGGCTGTGGGGAGAGCCAGTGGGATGCTGGGGTGCATTGGGAGAGGTATCACCAGCAGAGGGAAGGAAGTGGTAATGCCACTGTGTAGATCACTAGTGAGGCCTCATTTGGAATATGGTGTCCAGTTCTAGAAGCTGTATTTCCATTATGTAACTTTAAATCACAAATGGGTTAAATGGTTCTATTTTAGATCTGTATCCCTCTCCCCTTCTGTTCCCACTGGTTAGGCTAACTGAATGCGATCTGGAAATATCTAGGCTAGCATGATGATTCACCTGCACAAGCTGCTTCTCAGTCTACATCACTGTCTTTTTAAAATGTTAACCTCTTGTTGACAATAGCAGCTTGCCACAGTAATACGTAAGCTAAAGTGATGTCACCTACCAAGAGTTGTAAAATATACTGTAGCTAGCTTGGCTTGAGGAAGAGTGAACATGGTCAGGACCCCATAGCAATTGAGATGCATATGCAGCAAATAAGTCCAGATCCACTAACTTACCCTACAAGTGTTAAGAATCACAGTCTCTATAACACACAAGGCTTATAGTGATGAATCTACATATGGTTTGGCTGGTTTGGGTTCTACTGTTTATAATACAGGGATGACTAGCTAGGGAAGACATTTTTTCAATGACTGCCAAATGTGGTACAGTGGCAGATATTTTGCAAAGGTAAAACAAAAATTATATCTATGAAGTATTGTTATCCAAGAATTGGGTCATGTTTTCATAGAGACAGATTATATTTGTGGTACATGATTGTCCCTTCGTGAATCCTTGCTGCTCTCTGTAACTGAAATCACTGTTAGACATGTGGCTAACTTATATCTATAAGTAGTGATTCTAGAATATTACCTGGAACCTGTATTTATTAATTTAAAAAAATATATTTTGAGGGGGTGACTGGTTATGGATTATTCCAATATTTAATTTCAGCATTTTAGTGGAAACTTTGCACTCTGATTTTTTTTTTAATTCTGAATTTTGTGCAGTATGTTGTCTGTATTTACATTCATTCTGTTGGTATTCCTGGTAATGTACAGGGGCAAGGGACTAAGTTGTGAGTAGGTTTGAATAAGGAACACAAATATTCATTATATTGTTTTGCAATCTCCACTGGATTTTTTTTACTGTTTCCCCTTTAATATTAATATTAATTTTATTATTTATTTTTTGTTTGTTTAGGCTACTGATGTCACTGCACAATTTATTGCTGTTGCTTTTGTCTGCATCTGTTGCAAGTTTGAGTTCCATTTTCTTTTTGCTTTTGCTTCTTTTACAATGTTTACTATCCTGACCATGTGGCTGTGCATTGTCCAAATAGTATTTTCCAGAATACCATAAATAGTGGGCTTGCTGGATATTCAGATGGACACCCTGAATAGTCCACTATTCGGCTGCTATTGGGGCTGTACTATTCGGTGGGTGAGATTTCAAAATCTCACAGAGCTTCACTGGCCAATCAGATGCTGTTTGTGGAACTCGCAGCCAGGAACACCATGTGACTTCCTCACTCTGAGTGTGTAGATGAGAGGAGACAGTCATTTCTGAGAGAGCTAGCTCTGTTTAGTTTACCACTTGTGACTTTTATAACTATTTAAAAAATGTTTTGTGTGTGATCCAGATTTGACATCTGATCACCTTGTGACTGCATCTGACTACAATTTTGTTTTTCATCCTTGAAACTGGTCTCAGTTTCAAGGAAAAGGAGATTTTGTGCGTAAGTGAATCTGTGTGTGTATGACTCCAAGTGCTGCTGCCTCCCTTCCCCCACTGCTCACAGCTCAGCTCAGGTGTGATTTGATTTTTGCTTAAGAACCTTTCTGTTCTATTATTAGTTCTTATCAGGATTTTATTTTGTCAACAAAGTCCAGCTTGGCTTTTGCAGGTAGTAACTGTTACTGGGCTCAGTAACAGTGAATGGTTAAAGGTATTGCTGACTGCCTCATCCTCACTGCTATGCTTGCTTAGCTTTTCTTCCAAATCCACACACAACCATTGTGGTATTTTCTATTTCTTTTTGAAGCAAATTTGTATTTTGCTGTCATCGGGTTCCAGACTTGGTTCCCTGCATATTTGCATAAGTGAGGTGTGACTGTCATCTGACTCCCTCTTGTCTGCATCACAGCTCACCTGGGCACATACATCACCTGTGCATGTGTTGTACTGCTGTTCTTGTAATCTGTGACCTGCAAGTGCATGCATAGTTGTCTGCACGCATTTACATAGAAACATAGAAACATAGAATTTGATGGTAGATAAGGATCGCTTGGCCCACCTAGTCTGCCCATTTTCCCTACCTATCGGATAAGCTGCAGATCCTAGTTAATCAACAGCCTACTTCCTCCTACGCCTACTAGAATTGCCTTATGTCTGTCCCACGCATTCTTGAATTCCCCCACTGTTTTTGACTCTATGACCTCCTCAGGAAGGCTGTTCCATGCATCTATAACCCTCTCTGTGAAGAAATACTTCCTCACATTACCTCTGAGCCGTCCCCACTCTATCTTCAAATTGTGTCCCCTTGTTCTTGCACATCTCTTTTTTTTTGAAAGATGCTACCCTCTTGCACTTTGTTGATTCCCTTGAAGTATTTGAAAGTTTCTATCATGTCCCCTCTCACCCTCCTTTTCTTGAGGCTATACATTAAGCTCCTTTAGTCTTTCTTTATATGTCTTCTGGTGCAGACCCTGCACCATTTTGGTTGCCCTTCTCTGGACAGCCTCCACCCTGTCTATGTCTTTGTGGAGATGGGGTCTCCAGAACTACACACAGTACTCCAGTTGTGGTCTTAACAACTGTCTGTACAGAGGATCAACAATTTTCTGTTTTCTACTGGTGATGCCTCTCCCTATGCATCCCAGTATCCCCCAGCCCTCCTTACTGCCTTCTCACATTGCTGGCCCACCTTTAGGTCATCTGATATGACTACCCCCAGGTCCCTTTCCATTTTTGTTGTTGTCAGTATTTCACCCCCCCCCATTGTGTACTCTTGCCCTGGGTTTTGTTTCCCAGGTGCATTACTTGCACTTCTTTGCATTGAATCTAAGCTGCCATACATTTGACCATTCCTCCAACCTTGTCAAGTTCCTTTTCATCCTTTCCACTCCACCTTGCATATCAACCCTGTTGCAGATCTTTGTGTCATCTGCAAAGAGAGATACCTTCCCCTCCAGTTCCTCTACAATGTCACTTATAAAGACATTAAAAAGGACTAGCCCCATTACTGAACCCTGTGGTACCCCACTAGTAACCCTGTTTTCTTCACTGTGGACTCCATTTACTGTTACCCACTGTGTCCTGTTGTCCAGTCAGTGTTTTACCCAGTCTACCACCCTGGGACCCACTCCCAGGCTAGCTAATTTGTTTATTAATCTTTTGTGCATGTATTTTTTTGTGTGATTTATAAAGCATTGTATTTTTTCTCATAGGGTCAGGCTTGGCCTATTGAATTGCTGCTGACTGTGGTCTGGTTCTTGTCTCAGTTCCCTGTACAACTAAGTGAGGAGGGTGTTGCAAGTGATTCAGCTCACTGCACCTAAGTGGCCTCCTGTGCATGTGAGTTTTTTCTTTTTTGCATGTCTTCTTTGCCCACTGTGCACTGCTGTGAGTGTGTACACATAAATATTCTGTGAACTGCTTTAATATTTCTATGTGTGTCAGACATGACTCACTAGGTTCAGTGTGTTGCAAGTTGTGTGGTGAACCTTGAAAGCTTGAATTACTGTACTGTATGACTGCACAACTGACACCATACAAGCAAGAAGTTGTTTGCTGACTACATCTCTCTCTAGTATCAGCCTGTCTTTATTAGCTGCTACTTGAGCAATGTGGGTGGGTTATTGTTGTTTTCTGAAAGAAGTATCAACATAAACAAAAACACTAATCACAAATAAAATCTACAGTAAGTTATAGACCATGTCTCATCAATCCCGTAAACATGCATGGTCCAGCCTGAGCAAGCCATCTTTACCACCAGTCATAAGTGGTGAGGAACAGGGTGAGAGAAGGTCAGTTCTTATTCACCACTCTAAAGTAGTTTTCTCCCCTGATAAGCCTTCCGTTTCTGGTGTTAGTAGGATTGGGGGTAGTACTAGTACTATTATAACTACAACTGCTACCACTACTACTACTAGCACTGTATTTGCAGCACCATCATTTTGTAAAGTTAGGAGGGCTTTACAGCTGACATCTCCAGTCATACAAGAACAAGAATCCTTCCTCACTACCAGTGGTAGTGCTACTCACACAATCACCCCCACAGAGGCAACATCACCTATTAGTGTCTCCTCCCCACCGCCACCAGTGCCGTGATTTCAGCAACCAGAGCATATCCTTTGTGTATTATTGGCACCACCACCACTGCCATAACAGTGTGCACTGTTATCTGTGCTCCTTGTACAGTTCAGCCACTGTCACCACAACCTTTGCCTCCATTAGCAGTCCTGAGTGTTCTGCTGTCACCATGACTACTGCTGCAAGTATTACAACTAGCTGTAATATGATGCCAATTTCTTTGACTGTAACTCCTGATAGTAACTCTGGCACCAGAACTGCTGTCAACAGTGCTACTACCTTGCCAATTGTGCACATGACCATAGGCATTGTGACTATTACTAACCATGAGACTGTTACAATGATCACACCAGTTGTGTTGCCAAAATGTACTGTTGCTCAGCCTCATAAGTTTCCTCTCACTACATTTCATTTTGCTGATGTGGAGGGTTCTGAAGAAGAGTATTCATATGGTTCTGAATATTTACCAGAGCCACAAGACTTGCTCAATACATCATCTGACAGTGATACCCACCTAAGCGAATTTGTCGATGAAACCGAATATGCATCATATCTGTGTGAGAAGTATGAATGTGCAGCTGCCCAAAAATTCAGTGCTGCTTGTCATGGCAAGCAGGTCAGTCAGGGTCACCCTTCTCCTCCTCCTCCAAAAAAAAACAAACAAAAAAAAACCAGTCGTTGTCCTTTCAAAGAGTTGTGTCAAGTTCAACTCCATCTGATACACAAAGTGGCTCTACAACTACATCTGTTGAGGAGAAAGAAAGAAGCAGCCACTGCGACTAGGTCTGATAGGGGAGAAGGAGCAAAACATGGCCATGGTCACCCTATTGGGGCCAGTACTTCCAATGTCAGTGGGGGGACAAGTGGGGTGTGGCTGTACTTTAGTGTTGTAAAAGATGATGCAACAAAGGCAGCATGTTCTGTGTGTAACTGTACTATAAGTTGTGGTAAAAAAAACTTTCAAATTTCAAACAACATCAAGGATCAACCATCTCTGAATGAAACATCCCTGTGTGCTTCAAAGCTCCACAGCTGTTCCTCCCCTCCACAACATGTGTCTGTCAGCCCATCTTCTGGTGCTGGTGCAGTAGATGCACAAAGTATTGGAAGTGATTCTATTACTAAGACAGACAGTGTGCCCTCAACTCCCCCTACACCTCTTGTAGTATATCCCCATACAGGAGCATCACCCATTCAGCCTTCTTCTGCCCAATTATCTATTATTGAAACACCCTCCACCATGGGTTCAAAGTCAAAATCAATGCAGTGTGGTACAGTAGAGCCCACTTATGTGCACATCGGATAAGTGCACATCCCACTTAAATGCACATTTTTCCATATCCCAATTTTTTTCCTATTCATGCATTGTTAAATGTACCTCTTAAGTGCATTACTGTACCATTTGTAACCCCCCCCACCCCGGGCGCATCTGGAATCGAGTGGTACTCTGCTCAGTATGCCTTCCTGGTAAATCTCTTAAATAAATAAATAAATAAGTGCACATTTCGGTTAAATGCACATTTTATTTTTACTTTTTCTATTGGTTTCTAGTCCAACCCAGCTTTTAAGTGCACATTTTGTACAGTACCACCTTAAATAGTCCACTTTAACATCTTAACTGCAGCCGTGGTGCTGTCTAGCATGGCCACAGTAAAAAAAGAAAAAATTTATCAAAAGAAAAGACTGACTTTAGCCTTCTGTTTAATTTTGAATCGTACACTGAAATACACAAAGCAAAAGATTACTGATTTTTTTAAATAGTGCAGTATTGTCATTTTGTCTTGAGCATCTGGTATTTAATAAAGCACATTACAGAAACAGTGAAATGTGCCTGGAAGTGATTTTCTCATTAAATGCACAGCCAGCTTAAGTGCACAAAAAACTTTTATCCCAAGGGTGTGCACTTAAGAGGGCTCCACTGTACTGCTTTGACTACACCCATCACACAAGCCTTTCATGCCTGCACCAAATACTAGGTATCACACCCAACAGCACAGCAGATCAACAGTTTAATTGGTGAGATGATGGCCTTAGATCTGCAGCCATTTTCCATTGTGGAAAACACAGGTTTCCGTAGGCTGCTGCCGCATTTGCACCCCCAGGTATAATATACCATCACAAACCACATTTTCACATACTGTAGTACCCAGCATTTACCATGATTTGAGAAAAGAAGTTGCCAGACTACTAGCACAGGCTGTTGATGGACTTTTCCACTGCACAACTGAGATATGGACCAGCATGAATTCAAATCTTGCATACATGTCACTGACAGCACACTGGTGTGTTGCAGATGTCGTAGTTACTGGTGGAGATGGTGGTACTGGCACTGGTTATGTCTCTTCCTCCTCTCCCTGCAGGTCTGCTTTGCTATATGTCAGTATTATGGAAAAGGATCACTGAGCTGTAAACATACTGTCATTCCTACAAGAGATGTTGAGTTCATGGACTGATGGCAACAATTTGCAGGTAGGTTTTGTGGTCACAATGAATGCCACAAATATGATAAAAACACTCAGAGATGACAGTTTTGAGGGGATACGCTGCTTTGCTCATACACTAGATTTGGTGGTGACAAGGACTTTGGCAAACACAGCAGAGGGAGATCATACATTCAAAGTAGCCAGAAGCATATGTAGCCATTTCCATCACACTGTGAAAGCCACAAACTGTCTGCATCAGCTACAAGAACATCTTCAAATGCTGCAGCATCATCTCATCCAGGATGTACAGACCCAGTGGAATTCCACCTACTACATGCTGCAAAGGCTTCTGGAGCAGAAGCAGGCCCTTCATGAGATGAGCATGGAACTGACTTAGGGGGAGTCCTCAGACATCAGGACTGGGTTATGATTGAGGGTTTGGTAAAGGTTTTAGCCCATTTGAAAGGAGCACTCATGACCATAGCTCTGATTCTGCACTGCTAAGTAAGGTAATTTTTGCTGTATAGATCTTGTAAAAAGTCACAAGGAGATTCAGCGAAGATACTGAGAAAGATCCAAACCAGACACAAGGAACAGTGATATCCCTTGTGGAAAATCTCACCACAAAATTAGAAGTTAGATTTTCTGATGTCTCTTCCAATAAAAAGCATATATTTGCCACTATGTTGGATCCACATTTCAAGTGTGAGGTACCACACTTTATAATGCCCACTCACAGGGTTACAGAGTTTCAGAAGCAGAAGTGTTCAGAACTTAGTTTCTGCATACTTGGGTCGATGAGATCAGCAGATAACCCTATCGATGACCCAGTCTCAGAATCACAAACTGAAAGCAGTATGGAAAACCTTGAGAAGGAGGGTGACTGTTTGACTGAACTCAGCTGATCACTACAGGCTTAGCAGCAGAAGAGAACAGAACAGCAGCCACAGTTGGCACCAAGTCTGCTGAACAGTTATTTCAATGAGCCTCTGGAGTCATTCTTCATAAATCCATTGGAGTACTGGATCAAAAGGATGAAAGCATCTCTGCATTTGGCACAGTTGGTCCTTAAATATATCTGTTGCCCCCCCCCCCAACCAGTGCACCATCTGAATGAATGTTCATCACTGCTGGGGATGTGGTGGAACCTCACTGATCTTGACTTGACCCAGCACATGTGGAACAACTTGTGTTTATAAAAATAAATCTACCTCAGCTTGGATACACATAGTGCCACTAAAAAATGTATTGAATAATTTATTTATTTATTGAATTTTGATGACCGGGTAGGCCCACTGGGCCCATAGAGGTCCCTTTTTCAGGGGCGACCTGGGTGCAACAACAACATACAGATAACATTTCAGTACAGACTGGAGAGTGGAATAATATTTTAAAAGTAGGAGTACAAATCATTGCAGAAGCAAAAGAATGGAGAGCATGAAGGTAACAAATAATGAGCACGTTAAGCCTTATCATCTTGTACTGGATACAACATTTGTGTGTTGTAGCATGAACCCATACATAATCCATTGTGTGTTAGCCATCATTGTTCTGTTAGCAAATAAGCACAACATGTTAACATTTAGTAAAACATGTTCATCATATTAGTAGTCATACTAACACAAATCTGTGGCCAGCACCCTTATTTTATTACTTCCATTGTCATGGTGTATTCTTTTGAAAGTGCATGCCATGCAGTTCCCAGTGCCTAAAACTGCCACCCACCTATTGACTGCTATTCCTAATAAAAAATCCTCCACTGGTGTTGCTACATCTTTCATCCCCTGTGTTGCTGGTGCACATATTCCATCAATTCCTTTAACAGCTTTCCAGATGCCAGTTACCAGTGTGGCATTACCAGTCTCAAATATTTCATGTGCATGAAATATGGCAGTTAACAGTTTGTCATCTCCAGCCTCAGTGTTTCCCATGCCTGAAATATGGCAGTTACAAGTGTGACATCGCCAGTCTCAAATATTTTATGTGCGTAAAATATGACAATTAACAGTGTGGCATTTCCAGTCTCAGTATTTCCCATGCCTGAAATATGACAATTAACATTATAGCATCAACAGTCTAAAGTGTTTCACATGACTGAAATATTCCAGTTACAGTACTGCATCACCCATCTCAAGTATTTCACATGACTGAAATATTCTGGTCACCAGTGTGGCATCACCAGTCTCAAATATTTCACATGACTGAAATATTCCGGTTACCAGTATGGCATCACCTGTCTCAAGTATTTCACATGACTGAAATATTCTGTTACCAGTGTGGTATCACCAGTCTCAAGTACTTCCCATGCCTGAAATATTCCAGTTGCCTGACTACCACCAGCTTGTACCATTGTTTTATTGTAATAAGTTATTGCTGCTACTGCCTCTGCTGCCGATGATGTTGACAGTAATGATTCCGAAGAAATACAGAATATAATACTGATGACCGATGACTGCCAAAGCCAGAGTCTGATGCTTTTCATCTTTGATGAACAAATTGTGTACTTCCAGCAAATGTAAGTGAAATATGCAATCTTTTAATGGTTTTATTTCTGTTTGTATTTTGGGGAAGGGGCAGGTAAATTGTGATTGAACAGTGTATCTCTAATCATGTTTTTCTCTTGTTTTTACGTTCACTTGCGCGCATGCACAAGGAACATTTTGGAAGAGTAGCACACTTTGGAGGTGTGCCTCTCCTGTTCAATCCACTGCTCCATTGAGCAGGTGTGGCAGTCCTGCACCAATGGGTGCGGGAGCTGTGTATGACAGCAGTGGTCTTTGCTTCAAAGAAAAACACTGCTGTCATACACAGCGCTGGTAGACCTCACGCCCCTCCAAAGCTTTGGTGCCATGCTGGGAGCCCGCTCCAGCATGGCAAACGTCCTGCATCCTCTGTCGATGGGGGTGCCCAATCCTCCGTTGGCTCCATGTCCCCCCAAGGGCCCCCCCAAAGCTTTGGTGCCACGCTGGGAGCCCACCCCAGCATGGCAAACATCCCACGTCATCTGCCAACAGGGTGCCCAATCCCCTGTTGGCTCCACGTCCCCCCAAATGCCCCCCCAAAGCTTTGGTGCCATGCTGGGAGCCCACCTCAGTGTGGCAAATGTCCCGCGTCATCTTTTTTTTTGTTACCTAGAAATAAAAACAGTCCCACGACACTTCTCCCTGAACCCCTTCCAACAACCTGCACCGACCCATTGTGCACCCTGCTTCCCCACACCCCCTCACCCCATACTTACCTCCGGAGCTCAGCGCGACGATCATCGCTGGATTGGTAACATGTCTGCACTCTTCAAAGCCGACTGCAAACTGAGGAAATGCCGGTAAGCTGTACAATGGGCTAGATAGGGGTTTTTCAACTTTATTGCATATCTCAAGCATTTTTTGGAATTTTTGCACCAAATTTTTAACATGGGGTTTTTGGGAACCCTTCTCATGAATGATGTCACTGTCATGAGGTGTTATTGGGCCCGAAGTGATTTCGCGAGTCACTGCACAAAATCACCCTTCAGGCCTGAATAACGCCATGACAGTGTTATATATGAGAAGGGTCCCAAAACCCCATGTTGAAAATTTGGTGCAAAATCTTAAAATGACTGTTTTATGAGCGTATGCTATGCAGTTCTACGAGGCTTGTGTTTGTGAATTTTCAATATTTTCACTCCAGATTTTCAACATTGCCATTTTACCACACCTCCTTATGAGCAGTACAGCTGTCATTTTTCACATCCCGCCCAAAACGTGTTTCCGCCCATGTAGCACACAGTGGTGCAGTCGGTGTGCGAAATCAATGTATGGGACACTTTAAGAAAATCACAGTGACACTGTTCATGAGCAGAGGTCTTAAAATGGCTATATTAAAAATTTGGTGAAAAAATTCCTAAAAATGACTGTTTTACGAGCGTGCGTTGCGCGGTTCCTATGCATGCGTCGTTGCGAAAATTTCAATATTTTCACTCCAGATTTTAAACATTACCATTTTACCACACCTCCTCATGAGCAGTACAGCTGTCATTTTCTCATCCTGCCCAAAACATGTTTCTGCCCATGTAGCGCACAATGGCGTAGTCGGTGTGCAAACTCAATGTATGGGACATATTAAGAAAATCACAGTGACACTGTTCATGAGCAGAGGTCTTAAAATGGCTGTGTTTAAAATTTGGTGAAAAAATTCCCTAAAAATGACTTTTCTGAGTGTTCATTGTGCAGTTCCTATACACGTGAAGTTTCTGAATTTTCAATATTTCCACCACATTTTCAACATTGCCATTTTACCACACCTCCTATGAGCAGTACAGCTGTCATTTTCACATCCTGCCTAAAACATGTTTCCGCCCATGTAGTGCACAATGGCAGTCGGGTCTTGAAATCAATGTATGGGACACAGAGTAAGAAAATCACGGTGACACTGTTCATTAGCAGAGGTATTAAAATGCCAATGTTGAAAATTTGGAGAAAAAATTCCTAAAAATGACTGTTTTACAAGTGTGTGTTGCACAGTTCCCACGCACACTCGTGGGTTTGCAAATTTTCAATATTTCCACTCCAGATTTTCAACATTGCCATTTTACCACACCTCCTTATGAGCAGTACAGCTGTCATTTTTCACATCCTTCCCAAAACGTGTTTCCGCCTATGTAGCGCTCAATGTGGGTAACAAAAAGGTCATGCTGAAAGATTATTGTGCAAATACCAGCAATCGCACAGGACATTAGGGTAAAGCACCATACGTGCCAAACACCACTGCAAATACCTGCAAGCGAATGTTCGGCATTGACAAATGCTTGTTGTTTTTGGTATACAGGTATTTTCCCACCTGAACTCTTGATAACATATCAGGTACGAACAGCAAAGGTAAGTAAAGTATTTAATCTATTATTTGTTTTCTTCCTGTTTTGGGGTGTGGGGTGGGGGCTTATTAAAATAGAACATGGAGACTGCCTGGTTGTGTGAAGGCCATTTTGGAAATGCACTGCATTTCATTATGTCTCCCTCACAGGTAACAACCAATCAAAAGACCTTTCTGGGGTAGCACATCATAGGCCGAATTGGTGTCACACTTGAGTGCTGTCCTTACAGCTGTACCTCTTGGCTCTGATGGTAAGATGTGAATTTGTATGTTGGCCTGTTGAAGTTGCAGTGTTATGATACAGAGTTATAAATAACTAACTAACTAACTAACTAACTAAATAAATAAATAAATAAATAAATACATAAATAAAGAAAATACTTAGCTCCACATATTACCAGAATTATGGCCTGTTGAAGTTACAGTGTTATCCTATGGGCTTAATTATATCTTATTGCTTGCTTTCCTTAATGACCAAAATTATTTCAGGCTCTGGCATATGGTATTCTCGTAGCAGTCACTGAGACCTTTCGGACCATAAATGGACTGTTACTTAGCTCCAAATATTGCCAGAGTCATGGCCTGTTGAAGTTGCTGTATTATCCTACAGGCTTAATAATTATGCCTTATATTACTTGCTTTTCTTAATGGCCACAATTATTTAAGGCTCTGGCATATGGAATTCTTGTAGTGGCCACTGAGACCTTTCAGACCATATATAGATTGGTGCTTAGCTCCAAATATTGCAAGAATTATGGCCTGTTGAAGTTACAGTTTACCCTATTGGCTTTATTATATCTTATTACTTGCTTTTCTTCATAGCCACAATTATTTAAGGCTCTTGCATATGGCATTCTGGTAGTGGCTGCTGAGACCTTTCTGACCATCTATAGATTGTTACTTAACTCCAAATATTGAGAGAGTTATGGCATCTTATACTTCAGTGTTATCCTATGGGAAACTGCATGCACATGTTGAACTCCTTTCCTCTGCATGCTCCTCTTGAGGCATCAGCGTTAGAAGACATACTCTGGCACCACTGTACAAGGCAAAGTGCCGTGGCCTCTACATTCTCCTCCTGAAGTACCAGCAGCACAAGACAGCTTCAAGCACCCATGTACAAGCCATGTTCTCACCTCTCCCGTCCAATCCACCCCCTACCACCTCCTCTTCTATCATTTAAGTCCTCCAATTCTTCACTCACTGTTCTTCCCCCCTCCCAGTATTCCCTGGGCCCCTGAGACCACCTACCCCTCACCAGCCTACTGCCACTCTTGGCCACTAGGAGTCACCATTTAACACCCCTGTTGTGGGCCGTCTCAGTGCTGTTGGACTGCTCCTGGACAGTGGACATCGTCTCTACCCTCGGCATTCCCCAATTATCTCTGGTGAGTCTTGAACTGGCACCTTGCACACAGAGATGGGGACTCTATCCACTGTACCAGAGTGGCACTAACACTGGGGCTGACTACTCACCTCTTCTCTTTCTTATTATCTGCCTTAAGCCTTCACCAATCATGCCTGCTTACCTCTGGCCCACTTGCCTCTCTCCTCCTCCTCCTTTGCCTTCATCTAACCCTGGTGTCCCTGTTACCCGCAGCCTCACTACTCTAGTGCTCCCTTGCCCCTCTTGCTATCCCCTCCTTCTGAGCCACAGCTCCTCCCCACCTTCCTCCTCCACTCACCCAATATGCCCTACTCCATCTCACCCCCACCTAGACACTACCTTTCCTCCCTTTGCTCCCTCTGGCAACTTATCGCTCAAGCCTTCCCAGCTTGTGCTGCCCTACCCACCCCCTGTGTTCTGAAACCCCCCTACTCTTCCTATGTCTCCCGGCGTAAACTCTCCTTCTACCACCCTCTGTCTAGGGTGGTTCTCATCCTTCTGCTCCTGACAGGTAACATACATCCCAATCCTGGTCCAGCTTACAAAAGCTCCTCAGTGGAATCCTCTGGACTTCATATTGTTTCTATGAACATCTGTAGCCTCCTTAAAAAATTTGACTCTCTCCATTGCTGGGTTGCTGTTCATAAACCTGAAGTTATCTCAATAGTTGAAACCTGGCTGTCAGACTCTACCACTGACTCCCTGATCTCACTCCCTGGCTACTCCTTTATTGGGAGGACCGTGTTGGTAGGCGAGGTGGGGGCTGTGCCATTTATGTCAAAGACCCTCTCGTTGGACTAGCCCTCCCAGCCCCTGTCCTTGACTTCAGGGCTCAGGCCCTAACCCTAAAACTATCTCCTGATCCCTCTAGTGGTCCCATCTACCTGACTTCAGCTTATATACCTCCAAAAAATCAAGCACAGGCACTAGGCCCACTAATTGATTATCTTACCTCCCTACCCCACTCTTCCAACCAAATCCTTGTGGGGAACCTAAACATCAATTGTCTCAGCCCTCCCGTGACACTTTTGCAGCTATTGACCTAACTCAACTAGTTACCCAACCCACTAGAGTGAATCCTAGAATGGGCTCTAGCACACTCCTGGATGTGGTCCTCACAAACCGCCCTAACCGCATCCTCAATATCCAAATCCTTCCTGACGGTCTTAGTGACCACTCCCCTGTTCTCTTCTGTTGGTCAACCTCCTCGCCCAAATTCACAGCACAAACCACCCTTTGGCAGCAGCTAAGACCTGGTGGGCTGAAAGGCCTTAAGCAACTCCTAGCCCATACTGACTGGTCCCCTATACAAAATTCCCCGGATATGGACACGGCCCTAACCTTTTTTACCCATACCTTTAACTCTGCATGCAACATTTTTGCACCACTAACTGCACGCCGGTCCAAAGTAAGGCATGCCCCCTGGGTTATCCCTTCCCTGCACCAACTTCTTAAGCATAGGGACAATCTATGGCACATTGCCACTGAAACCGGCCACCCAGCTGACAGGCAGGCCTATGCTGCTGCCCGGAACAAATGTACCTGGATCCGCATGGCAAGGCTGAACACTATCAAGCCTCGCTCACCTCCTCATGGGGGAATGCCAGGACCTTCTGGGACAACATCAAGCAGCTGAATGGGGGCACGCATTCCCCCCCCACCCTCACTTATCAACATTAATGGCTCTGTCTCCTCAGACCCAGTCCTTATTGCCAACCACCTCACCAAATCTTTCACTGACCTTAGACCTGTGCTCCCAGACAAATTCTTCACCCTCCCCCTCCTGGTCTGTCCCTATTCTCACACGCCCCTTGTTCTACCTGCATGTGTTATTGCCCAGGAAGTCAGACCTTACCTACTCAAGGCCTTAAAGAGTAACACTATTGGCAATGACTCCCTCGATCCCAGTCTCCTCCGTCAGGTTCTGGATCTGGTTATCTCACCAATCACCAGCCTCTTTAACAAATTTCTCTGCCTAGGGCAATTCCCTTCTGCCTGGAAAATTGCTACAGTCACCCCAATACACAAGGGTGGGGATAGGACTCTTCCTGGCAATTATCGGCCTATCTCAATCCTCTCTCCTCTCTCAAAGACCTTAGAAAAAATTCTGTCCTCTCAAATCTCTGAATACCTCGACAAATATAGCATCCTCTGCCCCGAACAACATGGGTTCAGAGCTGGCCACAGCACCAATACTGCCCTCCTGGAGTTCTCTAACTTTCTTCACTCCTCGCTGGACTCTGGCTCCTTAGTGGGTGCAGTGTTCGTAGACTTTTCAAAAGCCTTCGATACTGTCTCCCACCCCTCCTGCTGGTTGCCCTTAGCCACTTAGGCTTTGCCACTGGACCCGTCTCCTAGTGCTCCAGCTACTTGTCTGCCCGCTCACAATGTGTTAAAATTAATGGGACACTTTCCAGCGCCTGCCCTATCTGCTCTGGAGTCCCGCAGGGCTCCATTCTTGGGCCCTTGCTCTTTTCACTTTTTCTCAACTCCCTGCCAAGTGATTGTACCGGTAAAATCTTACTTTACGCAGACAATACTGTACTCTTTGCCTCGGACCGTAATCCCATCTCACTTCAGGACTCTCTGCAAGTATCCTACAACGATGCAGAAGCCTGGTTCACCAAGCACAGACTCATAATTAATCTTAAGAAAACCAAAACCATGGTCTTTGCCAACCCCCAAAATAAATCTAGTAACTATCCACTCTTAGTCCACTCCAGCTCAAAACTCCTAATTGAGCTAGTTCACTCATATAAATACCTAGGTATAACTTTTGACCCTGCCCTCTCATTTCATGTCTACATCTCTGCCCTTGCCTCAGCCTCTAACACTCGGCTGGGTATCCTCTATCACTATAAAAACTGTCTCCCCACTGATGCCCTCCGACTTGCAGTCACATCTTCTGTTCTATCCCTAGTAGACTATGGCTTACCTGTGTATGGGCCAGCAGACCAGACTGCCCTACACAAGCTCTGCCTCACCTTAAACAAGGCATGCAGGCTAATAACTGGGGCTCCAAGACTAACCCATACCTGTCTTCTTTACACCATGGCTAATCTGCTCAACCTAGATGAATGCCTCAAATACCAAACCTGCCTCCTAACTAAAAAGTCGCTCCTTGGACTATCCCCACCTGGTCTGTCTGCCTCTATCCACCGAGCAAACCCTACAGTGCATACCCATATCTCCTACAAAACTGCACTGGTAGTACCGAGGGCAAGAACCTCGCAAGGTCAAAGGGCATACCCCTACAGAGCCCCTTTTTGGTATAACACTCTCCCCATCGGTATCACTGATGCCCCCTTGATAGCGCATTTCAAAACCAGCCTTAGAAATCACCTGTTTCACACGCAGCTGTAGCTGCCTCTAAGCCTCTTCCAATTCTTGTCCAGACAAAGCTCCTGAGCGGCTCTCTGACCTCCTGACCATCTCTACCTTTATTTGCTACTCTCTTCCCCACACTCCTCTACTCTGATTTCTTCCACCCAGCCTTACCTATGTCAGCCTACTGAACTAATCGGCATGTATCAACTATTTACTGTCAATCTTGTAATGCTCACCTGTAATCTTATTGAATACCGTGTTTTGACATATGCTTACCAATTTGCCTTGTCTCTTAACAGTACTCTGCTATTCTGTCTTCTTTGATGTTTGTTGTTTGCACTGTTTTGTCCTCTCTGTGACAAGGTACCTTTGTAAATAAGCCTCTGGCTCAAAGGTTGTTAAACTGATGTTCCAGTAAATAAATAAAAAAAAGTGCCATGACCTCTTCATCCTACTCCTGAAGCACCAGTGGCAGAAGACAGCCTTTGGGCTCACTGTACAAGGCAATGTGCCATGACTTCTACCTTCTCCTCATGAAGAACCAGCAGCATAAAACAGCCTCAAGCACCCATGTACAAGCCAAAGTGTCATGACCTCTTCATCTTACTGTACTCCTGAAGCACCAGTAGCAGAAGACAGCCTCTGCCACCACTGTACAAGGCAAAGTGCCATGACCTTTAGTTTCTCCTCCTGAAGTACCAGCAGCACAAGACAGCCTCATGCACCAGTGTACAACCCAAAGTGCCATGACCTCTTCTTCCTACTCCTGAAGCACCAGTGGCAGAAGTCAGCCTCTGGCACCACTGTTCAAGGCAAAGTGAAATGACCTCTACATTCTCCTCTTGAAGTACCAGCAGCACAAAACAGCCTCAAGCACCCGTGTACAAGCCAAAGTGTCATGACCTCTTCATTCTATTCCTGAAGCACCAGTGGCAGAAGACAGCCTCTTGCACCACTGTACAAGGCAAACTGCCGTGACCTCTACATTCTCTTCCTGAAGTACCAGCAGCACAAAGCAGCCTCAAGCACCCATGTACAAACCAAAATGCAGTGACTTCTTTATCCTACTCCTGAAGCACCAATGGCAGAAGACAGCCTCTGGCACCACTGTACAAGGCAAAGTGCCATGACCTCTTCATCCTCCTCCTCCTTAAGCACCAGCAGCACAGATAGCCTCTAGCACAAATGGGCAAGGCAAAATGCCATGACTAGTGCATCATCCTCCTAAAGCACCAGCAGCAGAAGATAGCCTCTGGCATCAATGTACAAGCCAAATTGGCATGACCTCTTCATCCTCTTCCTGAAGCACCAGCAGCAAAATACAGCCTCTGGCACCAGTGTACAAGCCAAAGTGCCATTACCTCTCATCTCCCCCTCCTGAGTTCTATAGCACTTCTCCATTAAGGCAACTTATATACCTGAATAATGAATACCTGGGATCGGAATACCGAATATTCGGACAAATATTGGGGAAATGGTATTTGCACAGCCCTAATGTCATGGCTTTTGTTTTCAGATATTTTATTGCATATTTAGCTTTTTTTGTTGAGTAACTTTCTTCACATCCTCATTTATCCGTCTTGCTTGGCATCATTTGTTGTTACATTCCTTGAACCTTTTAATGTAACTATTGCAAATGATAATATGTTGCCATTTATAATCTGCCAAATGTCATATCCATGTTTTTTTTTTTTTTTATATTTTATGCCAGTCAGTTTCTTTGATATTTTGGTTGTTTTATTCTTTTCTACTGTATCTAGGACCCTTTCCCTTCCTCTTTATCCTTTTCAACTGTTTTCTGTATTTAGAGCATATATTTTACTTGAGCTTTCATCCTGGAAGACTAGATTTGCTGGCCAAGGCACCTAGCTTCACATGAGCTCTTTTCTTCTAAATTGCTTGAAAGGACAGAGCAAATACCCTTACCAGAGCAACAATAAGGATGAATGCTTCTTTTGGTTAGGCAGATTTACTGTGTGTTGTTATTTTTATTTTGTACTCACAGAGATTGTTACTGTTTGTTGCTAACATTTTATTGCTTTATTTTTCTCTGATTCAAATTGTTGTTGCTGGGTATACATTCTGCTGAATTATTACAAGGTGTGTCTACAGGTGTGTGCTTACAGATTACTACTATAATCTTCTGATTCAAATTGTCTTTTGCAATGTATATCTTCTGTCACTGCTTTATTTTTCTCTGTAGCAAAGTGTTTCTTACAGAGTATATCTTCTGTGAAATTATTACAGGTGGTGCTTTACAGGTTTCACAGTTTTATCTGTCATTAGGATAAGCTTTCAGGGCTACTGCATTTGTTGCTGGCTGATTGTTTCTGCTCTTACCTCCTTTTTTCTCACATCTTTTTCAGCAGGGGAAGGGCCCAGCCACCCACCCCATCCCCAACCACCCCGCACTACACTCCTTTTATAGGGTAGCACAGTCATGACATTTCCTGTAGCAAAGCAGAAAGGGGCGGATCAGAGGGGTATCCACACAGTGATCTCATTTACAGGGGCACTAGTAATTTAACTTGTTATAACAAGTTATAAAAAAACAAACAAACAAAACACAAAATCAAACTTTTGCTTTCATTTTCTTGCTTCTAATTACTCTGACCAGGTTATAAACCCAGCAACTTACCTGGAATGGATATCATTAACTGCAGGTACTGTGGAACACTTTTCAGAAGGGCAGTTTTACAGGATTTAGGACACTGTTGTACATGCTGGGCCATTGGAGATCTAAGGGTTCAGATCCAGGCAGCATGGGTAGGACAGCGCACCTCGAACTGCATATTCAAGAGGAAATATATTATAAGAACTGCCCGCCATTTCCCCAACATCCAACAGAAGCACCTTGACCGCAGAGGGTAGTTGGTCCGGGAGGCTGGCAGGTGGTTCGGAGGGGCAAACCAGGTGCCCCATCACTCAGTGCTATCCAACATGTCACTTCCACAAACCATAAAAAAACTACAAAAAAGTATCTGTCTCTATCTCCGAAATCAGAAAAAGGGGAAGAAGACACTGCAGAGCAGGACACTGCAGCACAGGAGCTAGCACAACAAAACGCATCCAGAACAGGAACCAAAACAAAAAAAGCAAAAAGGAAATCCAAAAAACTTCTGATCATAGGAGACTCCATGATTCAGGGAGTTAATACGTATCTCCAGCCAGGGATAATGGTCAGATGTCTCCTAGGTACATCAGCATGGAGAGACACTGACGGCATTGCTAAAATTGTTCAGGAAGCAGGAGAAAACATTGATGTCCTGGTACACATAGGGACTAATGATCTCACCAGCCAGTCAGTTGTGGAGACCAAGGAACACCTAAACAAACTATCATCCATTTCATCTGGCATCTCCTTCTCTGAGATCCTGCCAGTCTGGGAGAGGGGGACAGATGGATGGAAGAAGGGGAGATAGGGAAGCTAAACATGTGGCTCAAGGGCTGGTGCCAGGAAAAAGGACACAAATTTGTAGGGAACTGGCAACAGTTTTGGGAGCGAAAGTTCTTTAAATTTGATCGACTGCATCTGACTAAGGAGGGAGTCAGTGCATTGGGGCAGAAGTTTAATGTCTTTGCAGAGTATTTAAACTAGTAAATAGGAGGGGTGCAGCACCTGAAATGTCGAATGGGAAGAACACCCCAACCCCTCAGCTAGTGGTCAAACAGGAGTTCAGCATGTTTGTAGTTCATTTGCATCACCAGGTAAATAAAAAGGTCTGGCTCCCCATACGATGCACAGTGGAAATGCTGGACCTCGCCCAACAACTAACGCACTGAAATATGACCAATGGAAAATCATGTACATGAATGCTGGCAGTCTGGAAAACAAGATCCAAAACCTGCAGGCAATAATGACAGAGGCAATACTGGGCATAGTAGCCATTAGCGAGATGTGGTTTACCAGTAACCACACTTGGGAGACTTCAGTACCTGGCTATGTACTGTTCAGAAGAGACCGAGGTGCAAAAAGGGGGGGGTGGAGTGGCCCTTTATGTCAATGAAACTATCAAAGCTAAAGAAATTCAGAATATTCATAAGGAGCCAGAAGAACTGTGGATCACCCTGGAAACAGGAAATGGGACAGCCATATGAACTGGGGTTGTGTACAGGCCTCCAGACCAGGAGGAGGACATAGACACATTACTGTCACAAGATACACAAAACATGACAGCTAAAGGGGAGGTTCTGATAATGGGAGACTTCAACATGCCAGATACAGATTGATCAATACCAGCAGGGACATCTGCCAGAACTAGACACATAGTGGATTCCCTGCAGGGGGAGGGCCTCAAATAACTGGTACAACAACCCACAAGAGACAGGGCTATCCTAGATCTAATTCTGACTAACAGGGAAAGGATTACAGATCTCCAGGTAGAAGGTCACCTGAGGGCCAGTGACCATCACATGGTATGGTTCACTTTACTCACTAGAACAAAATCATCCCACTCCAAGGCAAAAATATGGAACTTCAGAGGAGCTGACTTTGATAAGATGGTCAACAGAGTTAAGCTAGCCCTGGCAAAAAGAAATACAGGTGAAGGGGTACAGGTAAAGTGGGCAGGCTTTAAAGATGTAATACTTGAAGCAACATCCCATTGTGTTAGTGAGAAAAGGAAGTGCAAAAGAAGAAGGAAACCACTTTGGTTCTCAAACATTGTAGCAGAAAAGGTCAGAGCCAAAGGCTGGCCTTCAGGAAATATAAGGAGCATGGCAGGATGAAGATAGGGAGGCATGCCAAACTTCCTAGAGGAAACAGGAAGGCAGTAAGGCTGTCAAGGCTCAAACCGAGGAAACACTAGCACGAACAGTAAAAGAAGGTGACAAGACTTTCTGTAGATACATTAGTGAAAGGAGAAAGTCCAGAGGGGGTATTGCTAAGATCAAAGGTGATAAGAGGAGTGTGAGGAGGAGGACCATGTAAAAGCATACATCCTAAATAGATACTTCTGCTCAGTATTTACTGAAGAGAAGTTAGGGCAGGATCCACAGCTCTGCACCAGGTACATGGGGGGGGGGTGGAGGTGTGCTCTAGTCCCTTCACAAAAAAAAGGGTCCTACCAGAGCTTGATATGCTCAGGGTGGGCAAGGCAATGGGACCTGATAGCATACATCCCAGGGTACTAAAAGAGCTAAGGGTGGAACTAGCAGATCCATTATCAGAACTGGTTAGTGAGTCTCTGAGCACAGGAGAGATCCCAGAAGACTTGAGAAGGGCTCATGTGATCCTCCTCCACAAGAGTGGTAGCAGGGAGGAGGCAGGGAACTACAGACCAGTCAGTCTTACCTCAGTTGTGGGCAAAATTATGGAGACATTCCTTAAGGAAAGGACAGTGCAACACCTGGAATCCATAGAAGCACATGATCCAAGACAGCATGTGTTTACAAAAGGAAGGTCCTGTCAAACTAATCTCATAGATTTCTTTGACTGGGTAACCAGAGTGGTGGACCAAGGGGGAGTAGTTGATGTTGTCTACCTTGACTTCAGCAAAGCTTTCAGTACTGTTCCGCATAGAGGATTGATTAATAAGCTGGGTAGGCTTGGGGTGAGTCAGAAGTTGGTCAGCTGGGTGGCAAACTGGTTGACAGGCAGAAAACAGAGAGTGGTGGTAAATGGTATACACTCAGAAGTGATGCAAGTCACAAGTGGGGTACCTCAGCGATCAGTCCTGGGGCCAGTCTCTTCAATATCTTTAACAGTGACATTGCAGATGGACTGGAGGGTAGGGTTTGTCTGTTTGCAGATGACACCAAGATCTGCTACAGTGTAGATGATCCAGATGGTGTGTACAGAATGAGAAGAGATCTCGATAAACTAGCAAAGAGTGGCAACTGGGGTTTAACGCAAAGAAGTGCAAGATCATGCACTTAGGGAAGAGAAACCCTGAAGCCACCTATCGACTGGGAGGGAAGTTGCTGGCAATCACAAGGAAAGAAAGATACTTGGGCATCATCATCACTGATGACCTGAAATCATCCAAGCAGACCTCTAAAGCAGTAGGTAAGGCTAGAGGGATGTTGTAGTGAATTAGTAGGGGTATCACAAGTCGGAAGAGGGAGATAATAATCCCTCTTTACAAGACACTGGTTAGGCCTCATCTGGAGTACTGCGTGCAGTACTGGAGGCCACACCTTCACAAGGACAGTAACCAAACTGAGGCAATCCAGAGAAGGGCAACCAAAATGGTGCAGGGACTGCATCAGAAAACATATGAGGACAGGTTAAATGAACTCAATATGTATACCCTAGAGCAAACAAGGGAGAGAGGTGATTTGATTGAAACATTCAGACACCTTAAGGGCATTAACAAGGTGAAGAGTCTAACATGTTTCAATATAAGTAAAATAGCAGGACAAGAGGACACAGCATGAGATTAGAAGGATGCCAATTAAGGGTAATGTGAGGAAGTTCTTTTTCGCAGAAAGGGTGGTGAATGTATGGAATGGCCTCCCTCAGGAAGTGGTGGATATGAATACAGTGCAGGGCTTCAAACAAGCATGGGGCAGGCATAAGGGAGGAATACAGATGAGTATGAACAGATAGACTATTGACAGAGCAAAGGCCTATGGCACATTAATAAGTCAGAAAAAGAAATGGGCAGACTGGATGGGCCTTGCGGTCCTCATCTGCCATCAACTTCTATGTTTCTATGTTTCTATCCTTTCAGAAGTATAGCGAAAATGCATGTCAGTGCCACTCTCTTGCTTTATACATGTTAACCCACCCCCACTTTGGCTTATTTTATGTCCATTTTTTCTTCTGTGTTTGTTTCCTTTTTTTCTCTTTTTCTTTATGGTCCTGACTTCTATAGAGATAAATATATTTGATTTAAATTGACAATAGGTTGATTCCGTTGATTTTGGATATTTGAGCAGTACTTGTTAATGGCATTTTGTTCCTAGTACCATAGACTTTATATTTAATATCTTAAAATTGATGTCAAAATGAAAGTATGAAAGTATAATGCTCATGTACCAGCTGTTTGCTAACATAGAAACATAGAAGTTGTTGGCAGAAAAGGACCTCCTGGCCCGTCTAGTCTGTCCTAAGGTCCCTATGTACTGTGCTGCCATAGACCACACGTGATCGCCAGCTTTAACCCGCTCCCCACACCAGCCCTGTTACCAAGGTCCCCTTATGGGTATCCCATGCATGTTTGAAACCTGTTACCATTTTAGTACCCATTATCTCTGCTGGCAGGTTGTTCCAGGTGTCCAGGCCCTCTCTGTAAAGAAGTATTTCTTTGCATCCCCTCTAGGTCTCAACTTTTGAGCTACATATCATGCACCTTTGTCCTGGAACATATCTTTTTCAGCAGAATTGAACCTTCCTCTACCTTACTGATACATTTGAGGTATTTGAATGCTTCTATCATGTCTCCCCTACCCTTCCTTTCCTATATAGAGTACATTCTTAACTCCCCGAGTCTTTCCCCAAAGGGCATCTGGTGCTGGCCATGCATCATTTTTGTTGCTCATCTCTGTACTGCCTTCACCTAATCTATATCTCCTGAGATGTTTGGGACCTTCAGAACATATGTTTACAATGGCAACAATAAATAGGGATCATAGTAACATCAAGAAAAGAGCAGCATAAAGAATATAAAGTCAATTAATTTAACGTTGAACATAGAAGATGTTGGCAGAAAAGGACCTCCTTTCCCAGCTAGTCTTCCCAAAGGATCCTACCTACTGTGCTGCCAAGGGCTATAACTGATATCCAGCCTTAGCCCCCCGCCACCCCCCCCATGAACCAGCCCTGTTAAAAAGTCCCGTTATGTGTATCCCATGCATGTTTGAAACCTGTTACCATTTCAGTACCCATTACCTCTGCTGACAGGCAGTTCCAGGTGTCCACCGCCCTCTCTCTAAAGAAGTATTTCCTCACATTCCCTCTAAGTTCCCTCCTTACAGTTTTTCCAGCTACAAACCATGCTCCCTTGTCCTTGAACATGTCTTTCTCAGCAGAATTGAACCTTCCTGTACCTTTTCGATAACTTTGATATATTTGAATGTTTCTATCATGTCTCCCCATCCATCCTTTCTTCTAGAGTGCACATATTTAACTCCCTGAGTCTTTAGCCATAGTGCTTCTTGTGTAGACCGTGCACTATTTTGGTTGCCCTTTTCTGTACTGAACTCACCCAATCTATATATTTTCTGAGATGGCTGGGACCTCCAGAACAAATGATAACAACAGCAACAGCAAATAGGGATCATAGTATCATCAAGAAAAGAGAAGCATAAAGAAACATAAACTTTGACAGCAGATAAGGACCACTTGGCCTACCTAGTCTGTCCATTTCACTACCTATTGGATAAGATGAAGATCCTAGTTAACCAACAGCCTATTTCTTCCTACCCCCACCAGAATTGCCTTATGTCTGTCCCATGCATTTTTGAATTCCCCCACTGTTTTTGACCCTCCGTCCTTTTCAGGAAGGCCATTCCATGTGTTCACCACCCTCTCTTTGAAAAAATACTTCCTTATATTGCCCCTGAGCCATCTCCCCTCTATCTTCAAATTGTGTGCCCTTGTTCTTTCACATCTCTTTTCTGAAAGATGCTACCCTCTTGGACTTTGTTAATTCCCTTGAGGTACTCGAAAGTTTCTATCATGTCATATGAATGTATCAAAAATTTTTGTAATATGTATCCTCCCTATCCCCACACCCCAGGGCACATCTGGAATCAAGTGGTACCCTGCTCAGTATGTTTTCCTAGTAAAACTCTTAAATAAATAAATAAATAAAGTCCCCCTTCTTACTCCTCTCCTCAAGAGTATGAATTTTAAGCTCCTTTAGTTTCTTTTTGTATGCTTTCTGTGGCAGACACTGCACCATTTTAGTTACCCTCCTCTGGACTGCCTCCATCCTGTCTATGTCATTGTGGAGATGGGGTCTCCAGAACTGCATGCAGTACTCCAGATGGGGTCTCACGAACTGTCTGTGTGGAGGGATAAAAATGTCCTGTTTTCTACAGGTGGTGCCTCTCCCTATACATACCAGTATCCCCTCAGCCATCTTTACTGCCTTCTCACATTGCTTGCTTACCTTTAGATCACCCTTTCCTTTGTGTTGTTGTTAATACCCCCCCTCACTGTGTACTCTTCCCCTAGGTTTTATTTCCCAGGTGCATAACTTTGCACTTCTTTGCATTGAATCTAACCTGCCATATTTTTGACCATTCCTCCAACCTTGCCAAGTCCCTTATCCTTTCCACCCCCCCTTGTGTATCAGCCCTGTTGCAGATCTTGTGTTGTCTGCAAAGAGGCATAGTTTTCCTTCCAGTCCTTCTGCAATGTCACTTATAAAGACATTAATAAGGACCGGACCCAGTATTGAACCCCACAGTACCCCACTAGTAACCCCCTTTTCTCAGAGTGGACTCGGTTTACTATTACCCTCAGTGTCCCATTCTCCAGCCAATTTTTTACCCAGGCTACCACCCTGGGACCCTCTCCCAGGCTGCCTAATTTATTTATTAATCTTTTTGTGGGACTGTGTCAAATGCCTTGCTAAAGTCTAGGTAGGCTATGTCCCCAACCCCTCTTTGGTCTACTGCTTTGCTCACCCAGTCAAAGAAATCTATTAGATTCATCTGACATGACCTTCCTGCTGTGAATCCTTGCTGCCTTGTGTCATGTGCCCCACTGGCATCAAGGTAATCAACAATTCTTTCTTTCAGAAGTGATTCCATAATTTTCTCTACCACTGAGGTCAAGCTAACAGGTGAGTAATTTCCTGCCTCTGCTTTGCTCCCACTTTTGTGAATGAGAAACACATCTGCCCTCCTCCAGTCCTTAGGTACCACACCATCCTCCCATGATTTGTTAAAAAGGGTAGTCAGTGGTGTCACTAGCTCTCCCCTTAGTTTTTTTTAGAATTCTGGTGTGAATCGCATCAGGCCCCATTGCTTTGTCCACCTTCAGTTTTAGGAGTTCTTCCAGAACCCTTTCTCCTGTGAAAGGACTTGTGTCGACCCCCCTATCTAGAGAGATTCTATTGATTGGATTAGGTACCTCCCCTCCTTTTCTTTTGTGAATACTGAGCAGAAGTATTCATCCAGTATCCTTGCTTTTTCACTGTCCCCTCTCTGCTCACTTACTCGCCCTCTCCTTTATTAAGCCTCACTGTCTCTCCCTTGGTGTTTCTTCGCTCCCTAATGTACCTATAAAGGTTTTTATCCCACTTCTTCACTGAATTAGCTATCTTTCCCTCAATTTGGGCCTTTGCTATTCTGCCTGCCTTCCCCACTTCTTTCTACTTTAACTGGTACAGTTCTCTGTCCTGCTCCTTCTGTGTTTCCTTATACTTCCTGAATGCTATCTTTTTCTCCCTATCCTTCCCTGACACTTCTTTTGAGAACCATAGTGGATTTTTCTTTCATTTTGATTTGTTTATTTGTTTCATACAAAGGCTTGTTGCCTCTATGATGTCAGTTTTGATGTTTCCCCATTGTTCCTCCACCTCTCCTTCTTGCCTACTTGCAAGTGCTTTTCTGAGGCACGCTCCCATTCTGACAAAGTCAGCATCCTAAAGTCCAGGACCCTCTCTTTTGTATTGATTGACTCTGTGGCTGTGTTTATCATGAACTACGCTGTTTGGTGGTCACTTGTTCCCAGATGGCTACCCACTTCTAGATCTGAGATCCTCTCTCTGTCCCTGTTTGATAGTACCAGGTCTCAGATTGCTCCCTTCAGAGTGGGTTCAATGCTAGCTGTCTGAGGCATGCCCCCTGTAGTGCATTGAGAATGACCCTGCTCTTGGATGTTGCTGCAGCAAAGGTGCTCCAGTTAACTTCTGGCATATTCGGCCCCCCCCCATCAACAATACCTCCCCTTTTTCTGCCATCCTAAGGATACCTTCTGTCATTTCCTTGTCCATTTCCTCCCCCTGAGATGGGGGTCTGCATACAACCCCCCATGTGGATTGTGGTGCCATTTCCTGTCTCCAGGGTGACCCACAGTGCGTCCTCTCCTCCCTGTTTGCCCATTAGTTTCATTGCTTTTGTCCCTTCTGTTATGTATAGAGATTATCCTCCTCCTCCTCCTCTTCTTCTACCTTTCCTGTCCCTCCTACAGACTGAGTACCCAGGTATGTTGACATTCCAGTCATGGTTCTCTGTGTACCACGTTTCTGTGACTGCCACGATATCCAGGCATCCTTCTTCCATCAAGGCCACCAGTTCAGTGGCTTGTTACCTAGACTATGGGCATTGGTAGGGGGGGACATGATAGAAACTTTCAAGTACCTCAAGGGAATCAACAAAGTCCAAGAGGATAGCATCTTTCAAAAAAAGTGTGTGCAAGAACAAGGGGGCACAATTTGAAGATAGAGGGGGGGCGGCTCAGAGGTAATTTAAGGAAGTATTTTATCACAGAGAGGGTTGTGGATGCATGGAGCGGCCTTCCAGAGGAGGTTGTGGAGTCAAAAACAGTGGTGGAATTCAAGCATGCATGGGACAGTCATAAGGCAATTCTAGGGGTGGGGGTAGGAAGAACTAGGCTGCTGGTTAACTAGGATCTGCAGCTTATCCATTACATAGGGAAATGGGCAGACTGGGTGGGCCAAGCGGTCCTTATCTTCCGTCAAATTCTATGTGTCTATGTTTCTATGTTTTGGTACTCATTACCCTCTATTTTTTGATGGCCTTACCCCTTTTTGCTCCATCCATGTCCTTACTGCCTTTGTCTTTTTCTTCATTTACCCCTACCCTTCTCCCTATCAACTTCTCTATCTTGGTGTTTACTTCACTAACTACCCTGATTTTTTTGGGGGGTGGGGCAGGATTTCCCTGCTCCTTTTCAGTATGTCTCCCATGGATAGTTTGAATGCAGGCCAATGAAGCATTTAAACCTATCATCTAGGATCCTGATTTTTCCTCCTTGACAGATGCAGGCCATCGCACCAGTATAGTCCTGTATCCCTCCAGGTGGAATCTCAGCCCCCAATGAAGCCAAAACTCTGAGCTCTGCACTAGTTTTTCAGCCATTGATTGAATCCCATGGTGCGGGGCACCCTAGCCCCACCCATGCAATAAACAGGCAGCACCTCTGAGAAGGTTACCGTGCACGCTACTTGTCTAAGGCACCTCCCCAATGCCACAGACTCCTCCTACACTGCTCTGATCCCTTTCTCAGCCAGGTCATTTGTCCCTAGGTGGACAATGACATTCAGCTCCCTCCCCTGTGCATATGGGCTTGTGAGCCTGAGGATTCTCTCCCTGTCCCTCCAAGCCATGGCACCAGGCAGGCACCTTACCTCTCTCTCTCCCCCCCTCCAACAGTTCTACCCTCCTAACAGTGGAGTTCCCCAACAGGAGTTGTTTCCTTCCCTTGTGGGTCCCATGCCACCCTTCTGTGGGTCTTCTTTGTGGAGGTTCCCAGCATTCTCCTTGGTCTCCACTGCAGCTGCCTCCATAGAAGAACCTCACTGCCAGAACAGTGTAAGAATTGTGGAGATGTACAGCTGGAATGGTACACCTCCATTCCACCACCCTCCTTGAGTCCACTGTTGTCCAATCACTCCTCTTTCTTGGCAACTTCTGAGGCAGCAGCGGTGGCCCTGGTTGTCCCTGCATGGGAGAGGAGGTCCCCCAAATCCTGGCCATCTCAGCCTTGAGATGAGCAACCCGTCCCCGCAACCCAGAGAGGTGCCTGCAGATGAGACAACACCGCATCCTCTAGAACATGTCCCAGAAGGCTGCTGCTTCACAGCCACTGCACTGCACCACACTCATCATGTCTTATTTGTGGCCTCTCAACTGTTGTTTTGTATACTTACTCTTCACTGTCTCTGTTCATTTTTATTTATTTATTTTTTTTCTCCCTACTTTCCTCTTTCCTCCGTGCCCTTAAAGCTCATGCTCTTCCTGTTCTGGGACAGGAAGTTCCTGTATTCCTCAGTAGTCTCCTTCTTACTTGCTCAGAGGCAGACCTCCAGCAGCTTGGGAGGATGGAGAGCTACTCTTTTCCTTCTAGGATGGTGAGTCTTTTGTACCTCTGTGATTCTAATCTTTATGCTTCTCTTTTCCTGCTTGTTTTAATTGCCTGGATAAGCCACAGGAAGACATTTCTACTACCAGGGATGTATAAAAAGTTACAAGATATCTATAGAGAGAAGGGAATACAACACTTTAATGGTTACAACTGTATTAGACGACAAATGTAAACCATGATGCAAAGTTCTCACTAACGTATTCAACGTTAAACTTAGAATATAAAGTCAAATAGTTTAACATTGAACATTGATGCTGTTGGCAGAAAAGGACCTCCTGGCCCACCTAGTCTGCGATAAGATCCCTACCTACTGTACTGCCATGGACCATAACTGATCTCCAGCCTTAACTCACCCCCACACTAGCCCTGTTACCAAGGCCCCCTTATGTGTATTCCATGCATGTTTGAAACCTGTTACCATTTCAGTACTGATTACCTTTGCCTGCAGGCTGTTCCAGGTGTCCACCACCTTCTCTGTAAAGAAGTATTTCCTCAGATCCCCTCTAAGTCTTCCCCCTTCCAGCTACATATCATGCCCCTTTGTACTTGAACATCTCTTTCTCAGCAGAATTGAACCTTCACGTACCTTATTGATACCTCTGAAGTATGTGAATGCTTTTATCATGTCTCCCCTTTCACTCCTTTCCTCTAGAGAGTACATATTTAACTCCATGAGTCTTTCCCCATAGTGCTTCTGGTGCAGGCCATGCACCATTTTGGTTGCCCTTCTCTGTACTGCCTTCACCCAATCTATATCTTTTCTGAGATGGATGGGACCTCCAGAACAAATGTTTGCAACAGCAACAGAAAATAGGATTCCCAGTAATATAAAGAAAAGAGAATCATAAAGAATATAAACTTGATTAGTTTAACGTTGAATCAGTTCATGAGAACTTTGTGTCGTGCTCTGCATTTGTTGTCTAATGCAGTTGCAACCATTAAAGTGTTGTATTCCTTTCTCTCTGTAGATATCTTGTAATTTTTTATACATCCCTGGCAATAGAAATGTCTTATTGTGGCTGAACCATTCACTTAAAACAAATAGGAAAAAACCCTCCTACTTTTTAAGAGAAAAAAAACAACAGTGTTGTTTCTTAGGACAGCTGTGTTGTCCAGCAGTATGTATCACAGAGAGAGAGAGAGAGAGAGAGAGAGAGAGAGATGATATGGGTGGGCTTTGTGTGGCTACAGAGGTAGGGAAGAGAAATGAACCCAGCTGCTTTTCAGAGAATGCAATTTGATTTCATATATCACCTTACATGCATGATGTATCTTATAGCTTAGGTCTTAAGAGTTGGTGGCAAGTGAATTACTCCATACAGGTAAAGTGATACAGCTTCATCCCCAAGAGATGCAAACTGGACATGTCACTTTATCAATCATTTAAAATGACACAAGTTTAGTTTCACATTTTTACTATGAGGGAAGCAAATAAAATCAACCAGCATGCTTAGGAAACAAAGGCATTCACACCTCTGGATGAGTGCGGGAGGTGATACCAGTAAAACAAGTTTCTCAGTTTGCAAATGGTAGTAAATTAAGTACTGAAACTTAACAAAGAAAGAAAAGGCCCATAAAACGCTATGAAGGATGTTTCAACTTGCAAAAAAGGCAGTACTGGGAAGGGCTCAATTAACTTCTCTCAAGCCAGAGGAAAGGCCCATAAAACACTATGGAGAAGATTTCAACTTGCAAAAAAAGACTGTACTGGGAAGGACTCAACTTAAGCACTGAAACTTAATAAACAAAAAAAAAATGCCCATTAAACACTATGGATGAAGTTTCAACTTGCAAAAAATGGCAGTGCTGGCGAGGGCTCAATTAACTTCTCAAGCCAGAGGAAACATAATGTTCTCCAGCTGCCATACACACACAGGCAGTGTAGTAATGAGGCTTCAGTGGAGGACACAATTTTAAACACTCTATCATGTTGTTTGATAGGTAATTTATGCAGAAAGTCCTTTTCTGAAAGCAAAACATCTACAGGGCTATGCCCACTGCAGCTGTAAAAAGTAGGTGTTGCCCTTTTGATTAGAAGGGGCTTACCCTTTCAAGTTCAGATGATACTGTACATAAGAACCCTGGGGAGAGATATACTGGTGTATCAGGCTTATATCTAGGCCAGGTGTTACATTTGTTTTCAGTATATGCCCCAACACCACCTTCTGGTGATTTTTTTGACAATTTGTTTTACTTTTGGCACAGTTATCAGAGGGTCAAGTGGTTTGTGAAGGGAATTGGAACTGTGTATAGTGCCATGCTTTGGATAGATCTTCAGTTTCCCAAAGAACTGCAGGGTCCTGCTCTAAACAGCTCCATGCACTGTTAGTCAAAGGGAGTTGGGTAGATCCTTGGAGACAACAATTTCTGACTGTGAAAGATTACACATTTTATTCCCCAGCTTCTAAATGTTATGCTTGCTTAGATCATGATTATGCACAGCAGAAATGGACCCATACCTTTAAAAAATATGTTTATTCATCCTATGTCCCTGTCTGACCATGCTCTGATATCTAGCACAGTTAAGGTTGGGTTGACGGTTCGGATGGGGTTCAGGCATTTCATTGCAGGTTTATTAATAGACTCCCATCGGATTCCATCAACCAGTGATGTTAGTAACCATTATATGGTGGATAATGAGGGGGAAGACATCCCCTTGAAGTAAGTTTGGGATGGCTTAAAAGCTGTAGCATGGGGACACTTGATTTCTCACACCTCTCCTAAGAAAAAAGAGCTGGGGAGGAGATTTGTCCAGTTAGAAATGCAGTTAGTTAGCTTAGAACATGAGCATAAACAGACTGGGGACCTCTGTTTACTTTCACAGATTCAGAAGATTAGGGATGACCTGAATAATTTAGAACTTCGTAATGTTGAGAATTCACTCCACTTTGTAAATCAAAAATATTATGAAGGGGATAATAGGGTAGGTAAACTCTTGGCAATGTGGATTAGAAAGCAGGAAGCAGATAGATATATCCCACTGATTATCTCGGACTCCATAGTACTGGAAAATCACACCACTCCTTCTCAAAGTAATCAGGATTTTTTTGATTACTATTCCCATTAATATTCTATGGAGGAGATGTATGATCACGATGAGAGACTGGATGCCTTTCTACAGGAGATTCAACTGCCTACCCTGTTGCAAATTTAGTGGAAGGATTTAGATTCACCTTTTACAGAGGCGGAGATTATAGGGGTCATAAAGTCATTGAAAGTGGGCAAGTCTCTGCGATTGGATGGTTTCATTTTGGAATTTTATAAGTTGTTTACTCCCGAACTGGTTCCTATATTAACTCGATTATGTAAGTCACTCCAGGAACCAGGCACTCTGCCTGACTCTTGGAACGAGGTGCTTATAATAGTAATATGAAACTGGGTAAAGCCACCACGAACTGTGTGAATTTTTGACCTATCTCTCTTCTCCACTTTGACTTAAACATTTTTACTAAAGCACTTAGTCTGCAGTTGCAGAAGGTCATTCCTTGTCTGATTCATACAGATCAGTTGGGGTTTATACCAGGTAGATTTATGAATGGTAACATTCGGAAGTTGTTGAATGTTATGTTGGCCTTACACACTTGGCCAAAGACATGTTCTGGAGCAGTAATTGTGGTAGATCCTGAGAAAGCCTTTTACCATCTCATCTGGTGCTTTCTCCTGAGCATACTTTCTAAATTTCAGTTTGGTCTCAAATTTTGTGGCTGGGTGAGGAATATTTATGACAAACACTTTGCTCAGATTTGGGGTTAATGGTCTTATTTCTGCTGAATTCCTGGTAGAGCAGGCACAAGGCAGGGGTGCCTCTTTAGCCCCTTTTGTATGCGTTAAGTGCGGAGCCCCTTGCAGCTTTAATACACCAATCAAAAATGTTTAAAGGTATAATGTTAGCCGGGAGGGAATTACGTATTTCTAAATATGCTGATGACACACTCCTTCCCAATTGTTAAGAATCTGTTGCTCGGATATGGGTCTCTTTCTGGTTTTAAAATAAATGAACATAAAATGGAGATTCTGTATTTAGGACAACAGCCAGGTAATTCTTCCCTGAATATTGGCACATTTAAGAAAATAAAGAAAGGTTTTCAATACTTGTGGTTTGGATTCCCCATGATATTTCTAAGTTATGTTGCACTAATTTCTTGAAGTTATTGGGGAGTGTCAAAGAAGATTGTTTGCATTCGAGAGAGTTAGCATTATCGGTGGGTGGTAGGGTGGAAGTGATCCATATGAATGTATTACCCCATTTTCTTTTTTTTATTTTCAGTGTTGCCTGTTTCTCCTACAGGGTCATTCTGGTCCATTTTGAAGTGTACCTTATCAAGTTTTATTTGGGGAGGGTAGATGCCTTAGAATACAGTGATCTGTCCTTTCTACATCTAAAGCTAAGGGGGGTTTAGCAGTGCCAAATTTCAGGGCATATTATTGTGCAACACAATTGCACCATTTGGTCCTGTGTCTCTTGGGGGAACCTCCTGACTGGGCTCAGATAAAATCTGCAGCCTTGTGGGTTACTTCACTGGCAGATATACTGTTTTTGGATTTAATATCTTTACAATTGTCAAAGACCTCCAATCCGTGGCTACAGCTGTCATTACAGGCATGGCGTAAGGTTTGTCGGAGTTGCAAGCTGATCCTTAGGGTCTGTAAAGAGACCCCTATATGTTTTCATTTAAATTTTGCTCCTGGCTGTGTGTATCCAGGTTTTCTAAGATGGGGGACAAAGGTCTTTGGTAATCCTAGTGCCTTAAATAACTACAGGCCAATTTCAATTTTACCAGCCCTCTCAAAGCTCCTCAAAAAACTGGTCAGTCTGTAAATTAGAGCATTCTAATCCCCCCTTAATCTTTCTCCTATCGCTACCTCCCTCGCTTAGCCACTACCTTGCCTTGCCCCCCCCAACTTCAACTTGCTGTACCCCCTATTCCTCCTGCAATCTCTATTCTGCAATAACCGGTTCTCAATATAGCACTTCCTGTATCCTAGGCTAAATCTCTTGTGGCCTAATTTGTTATTGCACTTTGACAATAGAACTATTCTTTTGAACATGTTCTGGCTGTTTGATATTTCTGCGACAAGTTTATACAAACCTGCTTGACTGTTTTACATAATCACTATGTTGTTTATTCATTTATATTTCTACTGTTTGTATTATCATATTATTATTTTTCTTCAGTTATTGACATGGCGTGGAACCTCTGTAAACAAGTCTCTGACTCAAAGGTTTATTCCAAGAAAGAAAGAAAGAAGGAAAAAATTATTTGAAAACCATCAGCTGGTGGGTCCATTACAGTCTGGCTTTAAACCACATCATAGTACTATTTTGGCTCTATTCAAGGTCACTATTAACTCACTTGAGGCAATGGAAAAAAAGCAGATTACTGAAGCAGTCTTTTTTGAAGTGACTACCAGCCTACAGCTGGACTTTAATAATGTCCAGCACTGATTTAGCAATAACCAACTCTCTATGAATGTCAAAAAACTGGTCTCTGTCCAGATTGGTCTCCACCCCCACTTTTCATACCCTGTCAGGTGCCATTCTGAATGATGTCCATTCATTTAAGTACCTTGGGCTGTTGCTAGACAAGGATATTGACTTCAGGGTACACGTTGATGCCATAAACAAAAAACTACTCCCTAAGCTCAGTGCTCTGTACAGACACCACAGTAGCTTCCATATGCAAGTCAGGAATTACATTGTCCAAAAGATGATTCTCCTAGTCTTTGACTTCGGGGACATTGTCTACAATTCTGCCCCTAAGACCACCCTATCTAGACTGGACACTCTCTTCAATTCCTTCTGCCACTATGTACTTGGCTGCTCTCCTCTCACCCACCACTGCAATCTCTAACATAGAAACATAGAAACATAGAATTTGATGGCAGATAAGGACCGCTTGGCCCACCTAGTCTTCCCATTTTCCTACCTAACAGATAAGCTGCAGATCCTAGTTAACCAACAGCTTACTTCCTCCTACCCCCCACTGGGACTGCCTTATGCCTGTCCCATGCATTCTTGAATTCCCCACTGTTCTTGACTCCACGACCTCCTCAGGAGGCTGTTCCATGCATCCACAACCCTCTCTGTGAAAAATACTTCCTCACATTACCTTTGAGCCGTCCCCTCTATCTTCAAATTGCCCCTTGTTCTTGCATCTCTTTTCTGGAAGATGCTACCCTCTTGGACTTGTTGATTCCTTGAGGTACTTAAAGTTTCTATCATGTCCCTCTCTCCCTTCTTTCCTCAAGGGTATACATATTAAGCTCCTTTAGTCTTTCTTCATATGTCTTCTGGTGCAGACCCTGCACCATTTTGGTTGCCCTCCTCTGGACAGCCTCCACTCTGTCTATGTCTTTGCGAAGATGGGGTCTCCAGAACTGCACACAGTACTCCAGATGGAGTCTCACCAACTGTCTGTACAGAGGGATAACAACTTCCTGTTTTCTACTATTGATGCCTCTTCCTATGCATCCCAGTTTCCCCCAGCCTTCCTTACTGCCTTCTCCATTACTTGCCCACCTTTAGGTCATCTGATATAATTACCCCAGATCCTTTCTATTTTTACTGTTGTCATATCTCACCCTCATTGTGTACACTTCCCTGGTTTTTGTTTCCCAGGTGCATTACCTTGCACTTCTTTGCATTGAATCTGAGCTGCCATACATTTGACCATTCTTCCAACCTTAAGTCCTTCTCATCCTTTCCACTCCATCTTGTGTATCAACCCTGTTGCAGATCTTTGTGTCATCTGCAAAGAGACATACTTTTCCTTCCAGTTCCTCTGCAATGTCACTTATAAAGACATTAAAAGGACCGGTCCCAGTACTGAACCCTGCTGTGCCCGCTAGTAACCCTCCTTTCTTTCACTGTAACTCCATTTACTACTACCTTTGCATCCTGTTGTCTAGCCAATTTTTATCAGGCTACCACCTTGGGACACACTCAAGGCTGGCTATCTTGTGTATTAATCTTTTGTGTGGGACTGCATCAAATGCCTTGCTAAAATCTAGGTAGGCCATGTCCACAGCCCCTCCATGGTCTACTACTTTGGTCACCCAGTCAAAGAAATCTATTAGATTCATCTGACATGACCTTCCCATCATGAACCCATGCTGCCCTGGGTCCTGTGCCCCACTGGCCTCTAGGTGCTCAACAATTCTTTCCTTCAGAAGTGATTCCATCATTTTCCCTACCACTGAGGTCAAACTAACTGGTCTGTAGTTTCCTGCTTCTGTCCTGCTCCCACTTTTGTGAAGAGGAATCACATCTACCCTCCTCCAGTCCTCAGGTACCACCCCATCCTCCCATGATTTGTTAAAGAGAGTAGTTTAGCGGTGTCACTAGTTCTACCCTTAGTTCTTTTAGAATTCTTGGGTGAATCCCATCAGGCCCCATTGCTTTGTCCACCTTCAATTTTATTAGTTCTTTCAGAACCCTTTCTTCTGTAAATGGACTGGTATCGACCCCTGTCTTCAGAGTGTTTCTCTTGTTTGGTTTAGGTAGCTCCCCCTCCTCTTCCTTTGTGAATACTGAGCAGAAATATTCATTCAGTATCCTTGCTTTTTCACTGTCACCCTCTACCCATATTCCCTCCCCTTTATTAAGCCTCAGTATCCCTCCTTTGGTCTTTCTTCACTCTCTAATGTACCTATAAAAGGTCTTATCCCCCTTCTTAACAGAATTGGCTATCCTTTCCTCAGTTTGGGCCTTTGCTATTCTGACTGCCTTCCCAGCATCTTTCTGTTTTAACCTTTAAAGTTCTCTGTCCTGCTCCTTCTGTGTTTCCTTATATTTCCTGAATGCTGTCCTTTTCTCCTTAACCTTCCCTGCCACCTCTTTTGAGAACCATAGCGGTTTTTTCCTTCGTTGTATTTTATTGATTTGCTTTACACAAAGGCTTGTTGCCTCTGTGATGGCTGTTTTGATCACTCCCCATTGTTCCTCCACCTCTCCTTCTTGCCTGTTTGCTAGTGCTTTTCGGAGGCACTCTCTCATTTTCCCAAAGTCAGCCCTCCTAAAGTCCAGTACAATTGTTTTTGTATGGCTTGATTGTATGGCTGTGTTTATTGTGAACCACACTTTTTGGTGGTCGCTTGTTCCCAGATGGCTGCGCACTTCTAAATCTGAGATTCTTTCTCCGTCCCCATTTGAGAGTACCAGGTCTAAGACTGCTCCCTCCCGAGTGGGTTCCAATACTAGCTGTCTGAGGCGTGCCCCCTGTAGGGCATCGAGAATGACCCTGCTCTTGGATGTGCTTGCAGCAAAGGTGCTCCAGTTAACATCTGGCATATTCAGGTCCCCCATCAACAATATCTCCCCTTTTTCTGCCATTCTAAGAAAACCTTCTATCATTTCCTTGTCCATTCCCTCCTCCTGACGGGGGGGGGGTCTGTATACAACCCCCATGCGGATTGTGGTGCCATTTTCTGTCTCCAGGGTGACCCAAAGTGCCTCTTCTGCTCTTTGTTTAATCTTTAGTTCTGTTGCTTTGATCCCTTCCTTTACATAGAGAGCTACTCCTCCTCCTCTTTTACCCTCCCTGTCCCTCCTGTAGATTGTGTATCCTGGTATGTTGACATCTCAGTCATGGTTCTCTGTGTACCATGTTTCTGTGACTGCCACAATATCCAGGCAACCCTCTTCCATCAAGGCCATTAGTTCAGGGAGCTTGTTACACAGACTATGGGCATTGGTACTCATCACCCTCCACTTTTTGATAGCCTTACCCCTTTGAGCGCCATTTCTGTCCTTACTGCCTTTGCCTTTTTTACATTTAAATCTGTTCTACTCCCTAATAACTTCTGTACCTTGGTGTTTACCTCACTAATCACCATGTTGTGTGGCGGGAGGCTGGGATTTCCCTGCTCCTTTTCAGTGCCTCCACCCTTGGATAGTTTAAATGCTTGCCAATAAAGCATTTAAACCTCTCACCTAGGATCCTGGTTCCCCCCCCCCGGACAGATGCAGACCATCACACCAGTATAGGTCTGCATCCTTCCAGGTAGCTCCCCAGTCCCTAATGAAGCCAAAACCCTGAGCTCCACACCAGTTTTTCAACCACTCATTGAATTCCTTGGTGAAGAGTGCCCTAGCATCTCCCTTGCCATAGACAGGCAGCACCTCCAAGAAGGCTACCGTATGCGCTACTTGTCTAAGGCCCCTTTCCAACTCTACAAACTCCTCTAGCACTGCTCTGATCCCATTCCTAGCCAGGTCATTTGTCCCTAGGTGGACAATGACATCCAGCTCCATAACCTCCCTCTTCTTCCCATCCCTCACTACCAGACACCTGTCTCACACCGCTAATCTAGTTGAAAATTACTGGCTCGGCTTCTTGCCACCTTATTTGTCCTCCATCTTTTCCATCCCTCCCCCTTCCTGCTATTCCCTCCGGTCTTCCACACGCAGAACACTTTTTCTGCCACCTCGACATACTCCATCTGGCCGCGCCACCTTCTCATACAAATTCCATATTATCTGGAACCCCCCCCCGATATTCGTGCTGCCCAATCTCGCCATTCCCTTGCTTTCTTCCTTCACAGACACACTATTCACTATTGCAACTGCAATTAATCCCTTGCAAACCTCTCCACCCCAGCCCACTCTACCTATCAACCTCACAGTTGCCTCCCTACTCTTCCCTTCCCTGCTATTCCCCTGATCTCCTCCTTCACAGACACACTTGTCTCCTCTGCAACTGCAATTAATCCCTTGTAATCCCCCCTTGCCATCCCCTAGCCCACCTTGCCTATCAACTCCCCACTCTGCCATTCCTAAGCTCACCTGTACCTAAAGTCCCTCTACTGAACTCCCTACTCTTCCCTTCTTCAGCCCTCCTTTACCTACCTACCCCCCAATTGTCCTCTTGACTATGCCCTTCTCTCCACTTTCTGTCTCACCCTTGCTTCTTCTCCCCCTCAATCTCTTTCTCTCCAATTACATGCCATCTCTCAGTTCCCTCACTGGGTTCTCAACATCATGGTGGGGAGTAGGTCTTGGCTGACTTTTCTCACATTCTCCATATGTCCTCCACCCCACTCCACCACCCTGCTGGTTTTACCATCATCCTTCTGTCTCACCCTTGCTACTTCTCCCCCTCAATCTCTTTCTCTTCATTAACATGCCAGCTCCCAGTCCCCTCGCAAGTCTTTCAGCATTCTGGTGGGGAGCCAGCTTTGGCTGCCTTTAATCCCATTCTCCACCTTCCACCCCCTGTATCTCCCTTGCTACTTCTTCCCCCTCTCTCTCATTGGCTCCAATAATTTGACAGCTCCCTGTCCCCTTGCAGGGTTCTCAGCATCCTGGTGTGGAGTAATTTTTCCCTGCCTTTTCTCCCATTCTCCATACATTCTCAACCCTCCTTTCCCACCCTGCTGGTTTTGCCATCTTATTAAGCCTCAGTATAGCACTTAGTTCCCTTCTTTCCCTCCCTCCAATACTCTCGTTTAGCACTTGTGAAGCATATGCCATTTACCTGGCTGCTTGTCCACATCATCATGTTCCTAGATTGTAGTCGTACTTGCTTGTCTTGCACTGTACTTGATTGTACACTATGTCCTATGTTGATTTTTGGCTACCTGTTCACATTATTGTGATCCTAATAATGTATTTGTACTGGCTTGTTTTTGCTCTGTATTTGATTTGCACACTATGTTCTTTGTTGATTTTTGCTCTCTCCATCATGTAACCCTATCCCCCCAGGACACTTCTGGAAATGAACTGCTTACAGTTCTTGTTGTCTTTCCTGGTGAAACTTTTCTAAATGAATAAAATAAAAAAATTGATCTTAGTAAGGCATTCAATTCAGTGGGCCACCTCCTTCTAAGTGATTGCTTTAAAAATCTGGATTTGGATGATGCAGCATTAAGATGGTTTGCCAGCCATCTTTAAAACAGACAATCAATTAAAATAAATGGTACTCTATCCTCTGTACTCACCCTTTTAAGAGGGGTTCCATAGGGCTCTTCTTGGGCCCCCTTCTTTTCTTGATATATGTGAATAACCTGAGCAAGGACACCACTGACTCCAACATCCATCTGTTTGTGGATGTCACCATCCTCTACATATCAAAACCATCCTTTGAACAGGCTTGTTCTGCTCTTCAGGCCGATTTCAACAAGCTCCAGAATAAGTTAATTCTATCGAAATTATTGCTAAATACTAAAAAAATTAAGATAATGTTTTTCTACCTGCCAAACATACAGTACAAACTGCTCATTCCATTAACAGTTCACCCACTCCTATTACTATGCTCTATGGGATTCTCTTGAGGTGGTTCATAAATTCAAATACTTGGGCTTTATTCTTGGTTCTCGCCTATCATTTTCCTCCCATATCGATGCACTAACAAAAAAAAAAACTAAAAATAAAACTTGGATTATTTTTTAGGAATAAATTTCTGTTCTCCCAAGCCTCCATAACCAAGCATGTATAGGGCACCTTTTGGCCCCTCTTGGACTATGTTGATATCATATAAAGCAACTGTGTTATCACGAACATCCGTAAACTAGACATTCTCTTCCACCAAGCCATCCAATTTATAACCAATGCCCCAGCCAGAACTCATCACTGTACCTTATGCAACAAGGTATGCTGGACCTCCCTGTCAACTAGGAAACTTACTCACATTTATATCTAGACATACTGTATAAAGCACTCCTGGATAATAAGTTGCCCCTCTACATCACTTCCATCCTTCATCAACTTCATAGCTCTTATGCACAGGAAATGTGCTTATATTTCTCTGGAAGTACCCAATATCTGCACACGTTTTGGTGGAGCAGCCATGAGCTATGTCCTCTCTACTACCTGGAATAAGCTCCAATCCAAACTAAAGCTACAGCCTTTAATTTCACAAAATGCTTTCAAAAGAACCATAGATGCAAGTATTTCTAAACTCTGTCACTGCCTTCATTCCCTCTCCTATACCCCACATGTTGCCCTCTCTGTATCTCTACCTTTCTAGTGCTGGGATAACTGAAAATTGTGCAATTATACTTATTTTTTTGTTTTTAAATTGTGTTCTTACTGAATGTGCCCATATGAATCAATGGACCTTTATTCTATGTATAGTTACTTTTATTTGAACAATGTATTTTTTTCTTCAATGTGTTAATTTCCCCCGTATGTGTTATGATGTACTGTCTCATGTTATGCTACTATGTATCACATTGAGTATGTTGTACAAGGGACCTCCTTGCAAATGATCTTGCTCAATGGAATTCATCCCTTCAATAAACTGAACTGAACTGTTAGCTTATCTTGCTGATGCCTAACATGTATTGTGGGAATATTGTAGATCATGACATCTCAGATTGACATAGTCATAGTGTCTGACTGCATATACACTCCAGGATTATAGAGGATTATGCAATGGCAAGAAAGAATCCTGGGCTCTGATTGGTCAGTTGGACATCACAGCAGGGATGTTATCCTGGCATAATATCCCTGCTGTTCACAGGTCTACTGTCATAATTATGGCTGCTCTCATCATTATAGCTACTTTCTTTTTTTGCATTTCTTCTTAAGAAACAAAAATATTTTTCCACACTAATAAAAACATTCATTAAAATTATTTGTTTATTTTATATATAACAACAAGCCATTGTATAATAGGAATAATACCCTCCAGGGTGGGTGTTATGTTGGGATATCATCCCTTCTCAGGTGGTGGACACCCTCGGTGGCCTTGGGCTCAACCACCTGAGACAGGATGTTATCCCAGCATAACACCCACCCTGTCAGGCATTATTTCTTTAGTAAAACCTTGCTTGCAGTTGCAACACAAGGTGCCCTCTGAAGGCTGCTTGTCATTTTTAAAGCTAAAGTCTCTTTGAAAAATATGTCTTTCCATTTTGTATGATATTAATTTGTTTTCATAATTCATAATGTGCTCTTACCCAAGCCAAGGCTTGCAAGAGGTCTATAGGGCTGGTATATCATTTTATCTCCAAAGACCTTTTTTCTGTTAATGTGATATACCCATCGGTCATCAGATTATATAGCCAAATTCATAAATGATAACCTATTGCATGTGTCTAGCTCAGACCATCTAATTCACTATTTCTGTATTTCTTGAAAACCATTCCACAATAATATTAAATTTAAACAGTGTATCACAATAGGACATGACTGTGTTATGTGTGCACCAAATAAAAGACTAAGAGGGGTGCACTGATCAAAGTAACAGATTAGTAAAGAGAGTCTGAATACATCATATGGTAACAATGTTTTTAAATGCATCACATTTTTGAGCACTTCCTCTGTACATTTTGACTTAGCCTGCGCTTGTAGGTGTTATACATAGTGACAGCAACAACCTGAGTGCCGGGATTTTGACACAGTACATTTTGTGATTTATTGCTGAACTACATTATTTGTTGGGGTCAATAGTGCATGAATATTAAAACAAGAACACTGTGCTTTATATATTAACAACACATCAATGTACCTTCTTATTTTGCGATAGCTCTCATTCTATATTTTTGGCCAGCTATATTAATAGTGATCACTATTTATTTAAGAAAATAGAAGTAATGTGGGTGTTTAAGTAAAAAATAAATATGCCATAAACAGAATCATATTGGATCAATATAATGGAGATCCCAAGAGTTGCAATAATATATGCCCCCCTCAATTTAATGGTGAGCTACACTAACTGTGATTGATAATTTATGCATGACTTAAATAGTTTAATCAAGGGCCCATACACTATTACACTGGTGTTACAGGCACTATGATTAAATTGGGCTTTGCAGCTGTTTTTAATTATGTGTTAACATGTTACAATATTTATGTAATTATCACTGGAGGAACATTTTTCCAATAGGAGTTGCTCGCTCTACTAGTGACCTCTGTTGCTGCAGCAACTAGAAGCAGTATAAAGATAAGAGACTTAGAGGGCAATACATCTCTGTAGAAGGAAGAATTTCCTCTGAAAAGTCAGCACTGATGTGGTGTGCATGACTGAGCATGCACACTTTCCCACCTGGATTGTACAGCCTGAATTTCTGGAGCATCTTTGAATTTATCCTATACTGGAATGGTTTTTACCAGATCTTGTTTATTCTACTCAGATGGATTAGGCAACTGAGCCACTAAAATGGACATCAGTTTAAACAGGAGAAGCATTTGGAAAAGTTTGGTATGGTTTTCCACTTTGTACTATGTTTGAACAGTCTGGTAAGAATGTATTAATAAATAATATTATCAGGAAGACCATTTTAATTTCTCCTGATGTACGGTATGCCTGGGTTGTGCTGAATGACTTCACAAATAGCTAAATACATGAGCCCACTGATCATCCTTTAATACTGAAGTCAAGTGTATGAAAACAGGATTTTTGTCTCCCAGACTTCATCTGCTTCTCTTGCTTTTCCATTTTTGTTTGATAAAGTCACAATTCTCTGTTTGTGACCTCATGATCTTTCACTGTGAAAATGATCATGATCTCACAAACTGAGAACTTGAACTCCAGTGGAGGGAGGAGCAGGAGCAGAAGCTGATTTCTTGTTGACGATGATCCTGTTTTCATACAAATGTGTTTAGTAAAAAACAAATGCAGAAAATGAGCAAAATATAAGATAATTGTTCTTTAATTAAAACTGTTCCTGGATACCACGCTATACCATAACATTTCCATCTATATGGCACCTATCAAACAAAAATCCTAACATGCCTTACAATCAGTGCACAACTCAGCCAAACAATACCTGAAATGCACCCACCTCTGAAGTGGAATGCACCAGCCAGCCTTGCGACTACACTAAAGAACTGCTTTCCTTCTGTCCCACTCTGTATGCAAAAAAATTGATATTTAACCTGGTTTTGGCAGGTTTACAAATGCAATAATTTGGTCAAATGTAAGAACTCAAAACACTAAAGAAATGCTGTACATATATGTTGCACCTTCTGTAGTAAAGTCTTATACATAATGTGACAGAATGGTGTACAATCCCTTTAATTCAGATCACCCTGCACCCTGGAACAACTGAGAAAAAAGTATTGATGCTTGCAGCAAGGTGGGTTTAGCCAAGCATAGCTAGTGCTACAAAACTATTAAAACCTTTTTTATTGGTAGTCATCTATTCAGGTGATTAATGGAATTGTTCCTTGTGTACAGTATCACTTAACCAGTTTGACATTTTCACAAAAGGGTTGTAACATTACTGTATTCCTAAATATGCTTCCTCATCCTCAATCTGAAACTAATTTCATACTTTGACAGATTGGGTCCATATTCTCATATGGCAGGTCAGCAGACTCCTTTTTGTTCAGGTTGGTTTCATAGATGATCTCAAGGTCATCCAGGACAATTTCTCCATCTTGTGATTTGTAAGCATTCATTTTCACTGTAAAATAACAATAAAACAGTCATTCTAAAGTTATTTGAATTCAACATTTGGCATATTTCTACTGAAAGACTTCTAAAACAACAAGGAAGACACATCCTGCTTTTAAGCAGTATGTTGCTAAGACAGGGTTCAGAACTGTGTGCTGGCAATTTATTTGAGTTTTTATTTTCAGAGTGACATTTCTTCACATCTCCCATAGAACATGTTCAACAGTTAACATTTCTTTAGAGTTGCAGCACTGCACATAGCAACAAATTAGTTCAGCAGCAGTGTTGTTCACAGGACCTTCCCAATGTTTTTGTGTTTCAGTCCAATGAAGATCTTAAACAGATGTGTGCAAATCAGGTGTGAAGGGCTTAGTGGTTACTCAGGGCAGTAGCAGTAGGGTGATGAACACTGTGGTTGGATCATGTGGGCTTCAACCCTATATGGACAGTAGGTCCCACAGTTTTAGAGGGTGTTATGAACAGACTGGATGGACAATTGCTCCTTTTCAGGTGTCATAGTCTATGTTTCTAATAGCAGTGATTAAAATCACCAAAATCTGATCATTCATTGGATTTTGGATTCCAGAATAATCCAGTTCTGATTCTTATTCTAGTTCCAATGCAGAAATGGAATCTGAAATCTGAATCTGTGGAGAGAGAGAGAGAAAGTGTTCCATGGCGGCATGGGGTGCTACCAGTGGGGTAACCCTCAAAGGTCACTGGCAATTGTGAGGTGGAGGGTGGACAGTAGGCAAGAAATGTCAGCATTTCTGCAGAATGGAAATTGGAACCAGAATCAGAATCAGATTCTGAATTCAATTTGGATTCTGATTTTGAGAACACTAGTTTTGGAATTAGGGTTTTTTGACTCGGAAACCCAAAACCTAATTTTAAGTTTCAGACTGGAGTCCAGTTAACTCTTATTCCAGATTCCAAAATGCAACCATTCCTAGTTTCTATGTTTCTGTATTTCTTTAAGTAGAACCTTGCAAGATTTGAACTTCAAAACAAGTTCTGCATACTATGAATAGGTTCATAATTTGCAAGGACACACTTAAACATTTAAAAAAAAATACCTACCAATCTTTCCCTGATAGCCAGGATTAGTCCCTTGGCCATCTCTTGCAAACCCTAATCATTTGACATCATCCACTTATTTGCCTCCCCACTGATATATACACATGCAAAAAAAAGCTGACTTTTGGCACTATGGCAAGAGCAGGCAGTATAGTGTTTGTGGTCAAGAGCACTGAGCTGCACTCCTGGAGATCTGAGGTGGAATACCACAGTCATCACTTCAATACTGTGTGACCATGAGCAAGTCACTTACTGTCCATGTGCTCCCAGGATGCACCTTGAAATAAGCTGTGGCTTAATGTGCATGTCCTTGCTAAAAGTTGTAAAATAATCTTTTTAACTAATCCCTCCTCCCTAGCCCACCCCAGGCCTTAAAATAGCTGAGAAAATATAGAAGTGACATAGAGAATAATTCATGGTCAACCATTCACAGCAAGGCTGTGTTTCCATTGAATTGTTCTAGGGACATAATAGTGACCATTAGAGTAATGCTCAAGAGATCTATGGTGTCATCAGAAACTTGAGATAGAAACACAGCTGAGCTGTGTATTTTTACACATTTGTAATTGTCCATAGTTTATGGTCTAAAACATAACATTAAAAATAAAGTGGATGGGTTTATTTTTGTTTTTTAATGATTAAAGGGACACTATCAGTTTTACTTTAGCTTTACAAAGTGCTTTATATAAGCTGTCCTTTTGGCATTAGTAGTATCATAAAATGCATCTTGCCAAAGGATTTTGTAGATTAATGGCATTCAGTGATTTTTTTTTTGTTTTTTAACCAGGAGTAACACACTAAGCTGAAAGCTTGTTTACAGGTGTGACCTGGGTGCACAGGGAAGTTAAGTGACTTGCTCAGGGTCACATAGTATATAAGTGGAAGCTATGGGATTCAAACCCAGGTCTGGTCTGCTGGATGTCACCAGATTTGCAGCTCAGAGCCTTAAACCACTGTGCTATACTGCCTCCTTTTTTTTTGGGGGGGGGCAAAAGTAAAATTAAGAGCAGTTTGCCTTGAAAGCCATTGACAAATGCTCCTGCACATCCTGCTTGTCCCTAAAGGTAGTGCCACACCATGTCATGGGTAAAATTGTTCATGCACGAGTTTGTAAATTTTTTTAGCATGTGAATATCAGAATGTGCATGGTACTACTGACTGTGAGTTTGTAAATTTTTTTAGCATGTGAATATCAGAATGTGCATGGTACTACTGACTTTCCTGATCTCAAAAGAAGTGTCTCTCTTCCAAAAATGAGCATGATAACCTGCTAAATTCACAGTTTGAAAAATAAAGCCATGACTCTGACCATGCGCTTTAGCATTGACACTAACGTGCATGCCCAGAGTCATGACTTCATGTTTCAAACTATGTATTTTGCAGGTTATAGCGCTCTCTTTTGGAAGAGAGATTTTTTTTTCAAAATCTGGAAAGCCAGTAGTACCTTGCACATCCTTTTATTTGTATGTTAAAAATTTTCACAAACTGTGCATGAATGAGTTTACCCATGGCATGGCATAGCATTGCTTTCAGGGATGAAGGGGATGTGCTGTAGCATCAGTCAATGGCTTTCATGGTAGGTCACTCTTGTTTTGGGTTTTGCCACCCAAAAACCTCAATAAATGGCATTAATCTATGAATCCTGTGGCAAGTATATATTTAATGATACTACTGATGCCACAAAGACAGCTTATGTAGTGGACTTTGTAGCTAAAGAAAAGTTTTAACAACAGAACATGTTATGTTAAGGGGTTGTCTGGGTTCAGTATGTGTTGGGAAAATAAAAGCAGAATGTCAGGTGGCATGAGTTTCTGTTCCAATTAAAGCAGAAGTATTTGTCAGTTTTCATATATTTTTTTTTCCAGCAGTAATGATCATCTTGCAAAAATATGAAGATACATATTTTTGTTTTTTGCTTTCAAAAAATTAAATACCTTTTTACAGTGTTGTGCTGTTTGCATAAGAAATATGTGGAATCATCATCCTTATACATTTACAGTACAAATCTGTCATGCAAATTCAACAGTTAACCTCAGCAGAAGAGAGTTTTAAAAATTGCCAGTGACAGCCCTCTTTAAAGATGTGATTAATTAATTTAAAAATTCATTATTAAATCTGCTTTAACAATATCTGAGAAAACTAAAAATACACTATGTATGGCTGCTAACATGTTAGAAATACTTTTTTGATAAAAAAATTACATGATGAAATATGTGCTAACAAATACTGTTGCTTTAAAAACCTCTTGTACCCAAGAAGGGTACAACAGTATTCTATAACCTTTGAACTGTGCTACAACAACTTTTTAGTGAGGAATAAACTCCATTCATAACAAAGGGTAACCATATACTATGCACCAATATTATGTAACATTATAGATACTGTATATCACAATCGTAGTCAGAGGGTGCTAGTGGTTGTTTCATTTAGTTTAATTGTTGCCCGCCAACCCTGATTCACTGATCCACAATCTCAGGGGAAGGGGGGATATTAGTCAATATCCAGTTAGTAGTTCAATGATGAATGGATTGCACAGTTTCACACAACTCTGAGTGTTTTCTAACATCTGCAAGCGCTTTGTTCTTACAGCAGTATGTGAGCAATATCAAGGGACTGAAACTGGATTTGGTTTTGAATTTGCCAATCCAATATTTTTTCACTCAGATTAGAATTTAGTTGAGGTTCCATTAATAACATGTATCAGAACTGAAATAAAAACACACACAATGAAATGACAGCCATAGTAGTACTGTACTAACATCAATAATTGTATTCATGTCAAGGATCCTACAATACTCAGAGTACATATAGAACCTGTGGCATACACCATACTACAGAATACAAAAGAGCACAGAATACTAAGTAAACAGCATGAAAAACTTTACAAATACAATAAAGTGTGGGGTGGTGTATGTAACGAGAATTGTACACACACACACCCTCCTGAGTTGTTGGATGCCACACAAACCCTCAGAGCAAAGATCGAGGGGTTTATCTCCACATTCATCACTGAGAGGGTGTGTAAAATTTGAGTTTACACACCACCCATATTTTATATAATTGTTGGGTTTCATTTTTTTCCACCACAGCAATTATATAAAATAAACAGAACAGAAGTTGTCTCTATGCAGACTCCGTCTGGTCAGGTTTCAGCAGGGTCAGCGGTCGGACGTGGATGATGGAAGAAATATTTTTTTTCTTTTCAGTGGTTAGGTTAGGAGGCATCATTTTGGTGGCAGCTGTTTTTGTTTTTTTAAAAACTACTTACTGCCCATTCTGAGTTATGGTCTGGTCTCTGTAGATAAGGGTGGCTTCTGGCATTGCAGAAGACTGGCATCTGGCAGTTGGGCATGCGCAGATGATGGGAAACCAGGCATGTATTTTCCATAATAAACTCTCCTTTATTACAGCAAATTATGCTACAGGTTTCCCATTGATAAAAATGAAACCCATTAATTATAAATATATTATAAACAGCTTCACAGCAAGATGAGTTCTGATACTTACATCATTCATCTTTTTTTTTTTTAATGTAAACACAATTTGTAGAGCCAAAAAAAGAAACTCAAGGGAGAGTATCCAGATCTGATTAGTAACAATTCAGAACTGAACTTCCACTAGGGTTTCTTAGAATCCTACTTATGTAATTGGATACAACAGATTCCAAGTATTTTTTTAGACTTTAGAATTTGGGTATTTAAGGCCAAGGATCTGAATTCCCCCCAAAAAGCCTTTCAGATGCGAAATCAGAATTTGATTCCAATTCTCCGTCCGAGTGTTACTCCCCTTTGCCCTTACCTGTTGCTGCTGTGGTCCATCTGTGTGGAGGATGCCTGCTTCATGTGGCTGAAGTGGATGCAGCAGTCCCAACTGCCAATAACCAATGACTTCCATCATCCTGTTCCATTGTGGCTGGCTTATACTAGTCCAAAGCATTGTCTTTTAAATTCAAATCCCAACCACCCCCAGCATGGTCCCCAGTCCCCTAGTCCACCTCTGTCACTCTGACAATCTTACTGTCATCCCAACTCCCTTTTTTGTCCCTTGACCTACCCCCCCCATAAACAATTTTGTCCAACAAACTGCTTGACTTGTTTTAAAATAATTAACTAAAGCAGATCTAGAGCTGCATGATCTCTTCTAGGTCAGCACATTACCCAAGACTCAAACACAGTTTTCTCATTTTTCCTAGAGTTACCCAGGACTTAGCCAACATCAGTATAGCATTGGAAGCAGGCTGTGACAGATGCATATCTTCTGTTAGACCTGATCATTGGAGGGAAATGATTGCCTAGTGAGGTTGGGGCCAGGGAGCTAACGGTTGGGCGAATGGTCTTTGTTACCATACCAGTACTGGTTGCTTCAAACTGCAAAGACTGGTGGGAGTAGGTTTTGGGCCAAGAGGACAGGACCAGCTGAATTGATACTGGATGTCCATGGTTGTCATGTGCAAGAAGCCCGAAGTCACCTGAGACAGGTCACCAGACTCGAACTGCAGTGCCAGTCATTCCACAAGATAAGATAAGGGCCAAGATAAGGGCGGGAGAGTGGGGACAAGCTTATAATTTGTGCTGGCAACCGGAGCCAGATTTGGAACATTAAATTTTATCTCTGATTTCATTCCTGTACCACTTTCTGAAGCAGAACAGAGCTGGAACTGGAAACAGAATTTCTGGAAATCTGACTTGGTGCCATTGGATCAGATTCCACTGCATATGAGCAACCTATCATCAACCCTTTAGATTCATACCTGATTTGCTTCAATTACATTTTAACTAAGAGAAGAATTCTTGTCAATGCTGCTGAGCCTACACCACAGCAAAGGCACACGCACTAGTGTTTCTTGCATTTGCTTAAAAATTGAAAAAGATATCCTTAGACTGAGGTTCCTGTCGCAATCTAACACCATTCCTGTAGCGCAGACTCAGATGCATTACCCTCATTTGTGTTTCCTACTTGCTTTTGTATCATTTAAATTAAAAGAAAAAAAATCATCCTGTCACTGGCACAGAGTCTAACTTTTAAATATGGAGGACAACTGAAACTATAGTGGGGTGAATATTATAGCATCACACTCACCTCCCCCACCCATAAAGATACAGTTTTCTCCCCCAAGTTAAAAATGACATTTTTTTCATTTACATTAAGTGTACCTTTATAACATAGGACTGGGCATGTTTAACCATTTCTCTTCAAATTCTCCCAATGTTAGGTGATGATAAGTAGACTGTGTAGGCCTATCTACTGCTATCCCTTGCATTTCCATATTCCACTCTCTCCTCCACCATCTTCCCCTTTTTATAGCTGGTTCTATTGACCAGCTTATACTGTAATCACATGAAAAGAAAGCACTGGCCAATGCCTACTATGTTTGTTTGCACTTTTGATTATGTCTGTTTAATTATTCATCATGCCACAGTGCATTCTAATTGACTGCTGTATCAGGTGTTAATCTCTTTAAAATGCTCAGTATAGTTCAATGCATCCCATCATGCTATTAGCTTACCCATATGGCATACTTCATTGAGAAGAGGTTTTTAAACTGTTTATTATTCACCTAATATCCCTTTCCACCTTTAGGTATGCTACCATTTTCTCAATGCACATCATTTTTATGTCAGATGAAACTGTGTTTATCAATTGATTGATTTACTTATTTGAGCAATAAGGCATGACAGGGTGTGTGTTACCCCAGGAATGACGTTATTACACAATAACACACACACTGGAGTGCCTTATTGCTATTATACAATGGCTCGTTGTTATAGAAAATAAAAAAACATTTAAAAAAATGTTTTTAGTAGATTTTTAGTGTGGCAGTATATCTTTGTTTCTTAAAAAAAATGGCTCAAGTGAAAGCTCAGCCATACAGTGATGTTATTGTGTAATGACATCACTGTCTCAGGCATACACTGACCAATCAGAGTCTAGGATTCTTTCTTGCCATTGTATAATTGTTTGTTAACCGGGTGGGTGCACTGGTCCCAGGACCTTTTTTAGGCATGTGCATGCCATCAAGATGGTGCAAAATAAGGAATAGTAGAAGCATATACATGACAAGAGTTATTGGCAAGGAACAATACAGTCAATTAGATCAGACAAGGAGTATACAAGTCATCAATCAGTACATATAGGAGTACAGTATTATCATTCAAACCTTCTGAAGGTGAAGCATTCCAGAACATGGAGGATTAAGGGTTACTATAAGGTGGAGTGAAACATTTGCAATGCAATTTAAGGAAAAATATTAATGCACAGGATGCTGCAAACTACACAGTTCCTGAAGAATGTCTTTATAGAATTACCACACATGATATATTGAGATATCAACATGGCTGACTTAAAGCTTTCTTTAAAAAAATTGATTTCTGTCCCAAATGGTTCCAAGTTAGCCATTTTAAAGAAATATTTTTAACATTTTCTAACTTTTATACAGCTAAGCAGCTAAATGAAAGCTGTAAGTAAGTTCAGTTTAAATGAGACACCAGACATTTACCAGTGAAAGGGTCAGAAAAGGGCTAGCAGCCCTGAAGATAGATAAGGCCCTGGAGAAGGATGGGATGCACAAATGGGTGTTCAGGGAACTGGCAGAATTTGTTAAAGCACTGGTAGGATTATTAAACAGTCTTCCTCAAATAGAATGAAATTTGTAGGACAACTAACAACCAAGCATTATGATAAGGCCCAATTTGATGCTATTAGGAATAACCTTAATTCAATAGATTGGGCACAAAAGGTGAACAGTCTACCTGTTGAGGAATCCTGGTAGTTTTTAAAAATGCAGATTCTAGATCTTGAAAAGAGATATGTCCCCTCAAAAAAAGACATGTAACAACAAAGGTGAGATACTGACTTGGCTCACTCAAGCAGTAAAGAAAAAAATTAAAAGGAAAGAAAGGGCACTTTCTACATTAAAACGAGATCCCTCAAACATCTAAGAAAAATTACAGTTTGGAATTAAGAAGACTTAAAAGTATGATTAAGAGGGTAATATTAACAAGCATTTATCAATGCCGAATGTTGTCGTGCTGGCATTGACTTTGGTAGTGTAGTGCAGAAACACATTTTGGGCAGGATGTGAAAAATGACAGCTGTACTGTTTATAAGGAGGTGTAAAAAATGGCAGTGTTGAAAATGTGGCATGTAAATATTGCCAATTTGTGAAGTTACAAGGGTGCGTGGGAAATGCGCAAAGCACACTTGCAACACAGTCATTTTATGGACTTTTGGCACCAAATTTTCAACATAGTCATTTTAGCACCTCTGCTCATGTACAGTGTCACTGTCATTTCCTTAAACTGTTCCAGAAAGTGATTTCTCACAGTGACCGTGCTATTCTGCGACGGACGTGCGAAAACACATTTTGGGCAGGACATGTAACATGACAGTTGCACTGTTCATCGAGAGGTGTGAAAAAATGCCAATGGTGAAAATCCAGAGTGAAAATATTACAAATGCACAACATTACGAGCGTATGTGCAAACTGCACAATGCACGCTCATAACACAGTCATTTTACGGAGTATCATCACCAAATTTACAACATAGGCATTTTAGGACCTCTGCTCATGAACAGTATCACTATCATTTTCACAATCTGCCCTGAACACTGATTTCCCTCAGCAACTGCACTATTGTGCGCCGGAAGTGCGGAAACACATTTTGGCCAGGATGTGAAAAATGACAGCTGTACTGTTCACAAGGAGGTGTAGAAAAATGACAGTGTTGAAAATCTGGAGTGAAAATATTGTGAATTCATGAAGTTACAAGTGTGCGTAGCAACTGTACAACGAACACTCGTAAAACAGCCATTTTTTGGATTTTTTCCACCACATTTGCAATATTGGCTTTTTGAGAGCCCATCTCGTGAACACTGCCACTGTCCTTGAGTTAATCAGTCCCAAAAGGTGATTCCACGCAGTGACTGAAAAATCACCTTTCTGGACCAATTAACATCATAACAGTGCCAGAATACACGAGGATGGGTCCCAAAAACCCCATGTTGAAAATTTGGTGCAAAAATTCAAAAAAATGCCCAAGATATGCATCAAAGTTTAAACACCCTATTTATTCCATTATACAGCTTACTAGCATTTCCTCAGTTCATGGTCAGCTTTGAAGAGTGCAGACGTGTTCCTGGTCCACGAAGATCATCGTGCCAAGCTCCAGAGGTAAGTATGGGGTGAGGGTGGGTGTGGGGAGGAAGGGTGCACAGTGGGTGGGTGCGGTGGTGGAGAGGGTAGGAGACTATGATGGACCGTTTCTGTTTACAGGTGTTAAAAAAACATCACCGATGGTTTTCTTTTTACAGGGTTTTTTGGGGGAATACAGTAGCCGATGGGGATTTGGCACTCCGGGCACATAGGGAGTGGGGACACTAGCTGAGGGGATTAGGCACCTCCTTAGCACAGAAGAAAGGGGGGACATCATGTCGATGGGGAGTGGGCTCCCCCATTAGCACATTAATGTAGGAAAGGGGGGATAGATGCTGAAGGGGATTGGGCACCCAGTCGGCAAACAACGAAAGCAAGAGGGGTGTATGAGCCGAGGAGGATTGGGCACCCCTTGGCAAGCAAAAAAAGAGGGGGACACATTATGCCGACAGGGAGTGGGCTCCCCCATCAGCACATACATGAGGGGCAGGGTAAGCCAACCAGGGATTTGGCACCCCCAAAGTCAGCATTTTAGCAGCCACTGTGCCGCCATGTTTCTAGCTGGTGAAGCAGGTAGGAAGGTCCACTGCTTGTGACAAGTTTTGCTCGCATTGCAGCGGACCTTTCCTTAGATGTGCTCACCCGGGTGGTGTGGCACCGGCATGCAGGCTGATTGGGGAATGTGGGACACACCTACTGATGCATGACCTGCATTTGACCAACAGTGACCGTGCCTCCAAATCTTCACTTCCACAAGATGTTGGCTGCGCAAGCGCACCAACATAAAAATGGAATTCAAAATAGTTGATGGGAAAGAATAATAAATCATTTTTTGTATACAGTAATAAAAATGAAAACAGTATATGGAAAATAGGGCAGCTACGGTTAAAGGACAACTTGAATAATAATGATCTTGCAGTAGCAAACTCATTCAATGAATATTTCTGCTCAGTCTATAATAAAAAGCTGACTAATAAAGACTATAACTTTGACTCATTACCTATTATTTACTTCAGCTCAGCAGAGGTGTTCTCTATTCTAAATACAATAGAGGTAGATACTTCCCCCAGTCCAGATAATATACACTCCAGGTTCCTGAGAGAAACGGCCTCTGTTTTATCTTACTCATTAATAATTATATTTAACAAATCAATGGAGTCTAATATGGTGCTGGAAGATTGGAGGATGGCTACAATGATCTCTATTTATAAAAAGGGGAGTAGGGAACAGGTAGAGAACTATAGGCCAATCAGTCTAACCTCCCTATGTTGTAAAGTAATGGAACAGTTGATAAAGGAACATCTAGATTTAGAGCTGAGAACAAGAGGTCTGACTGATAGTTGCCAGCATGGCTTTAGGAATGGTCTATCTTGCACCACCAATTTAGTGACATTTTATGAAAATATCAGTAGAAGACTTGATAATGGCAATCCTGTAGATGTGGTCCTACTAGACGTTGGTGAGACTTTTGATAAAGCTCCACATAAAGAACTTGTGGATAAGATCAGGAAGATGAGCATAAGTCAATGTCTGGTTAGGTGGGTCAAAGGCTGGTTAATGGACCATAAACAAAGGGTCAGAAAAAATGGGCTTCTCTCAGAAGAGGGATCAGTCAGTAGTGGGTTCCCTCAGGGTTCAGTCTTGGGCCCCACATTATCTGGTTTGTTTGTAAGTGATATGAATGAGGGAGTTACAAATAGTTTCTCTAAATTTGCAGATGATACTAAGCTGTGTAATGAAGTGTATTCAGTCAGAAAATACAACATAATGATGAAGGATTTGAACAACATAGAGCAATGGGCAATAACTTATAAGATTAATTTAAATTTTGGTAAGTGCAAAGTACTACACTTTGGCAGAACTAATTTCTGTTATTCATACACACTTGGAAATAAACCAATTAAGGCAGTAGAAAGAAAGCATAACCTTGGAATTATAGTAAATAATAGACTGACAGTATCCGTCCATTGCATAAAAGTCACTCTAACCACAAACTGGTTAGTTAAAACCATTAAATGCTCTCTTTTTTTCAGAAATGAACAGTGTATATTACTCCTGTATTGAGCATACATGCATTCTCATTTGGATTATGGTCCCCCTTTTGGTACCCTCATCTGAAATGTGATACTGATATGGTGGAAAGGGTGCAGAGAAGAGTAGCAAAAATAATTGCACATCTGAGGGATATGATGTTTACAGATAGACTGACAGAAACCGGGTTATTCAGTTTGGAGGATAGAAGGAAATGGGAAATTTATTGTTATTGTTTAGTATTCTGAACCCTCAGTTAATGATATAATGTGGATTTGAGCATGCCAAGAGAACAGAAAATTTAAGGTCTCATGATAAATGGCTCATAATACCCAGGGCAAATACAAACAAAAGGGATAACTTCTTCACTGTAAGAGTAGCAAAACTTGGAATAAACTCCCCCAGGAGTTAATCAACTGAACTACTTTTGGCAGTTTCAAGAGAGCTCTAGATAACTATTTGAAAACAACTCAGTAGGGTAAAATTCACCCACTGTGGTGTGGGAGACAATCCTTTGTCTTACAAAAGCAAAGTAACCAAATAGGGGTGTTTCTGAAAGACTGGATGGTAGCAGACATAGTTCCACTACACAAGAGTTGGGATAATGAGCAGCTGGGTAAGTACAGGCCTATTAGCATTGCTTCTTTTGTGGGTAAACTGATAGAGACACTTATCAAAGAGGACTTAGTGGAGTACCTGGAGAAAAAGATCAATCTGATAATATTCTTTGACTGGGTGACTTGGGTATTGGATAAGGGTCATGCAATGGATTTACTCTACTTCAGTTTCAGCAAGGCATTCAACTTGATGCCACACAGAAGGTTGCTGAAGAAGCTAAAGGATCTGGGTGTAGCAAAGGGAATATTTAGATGGGTAGGAAGTGAGCTGGAAGGAAGTCACAACAGGGTAGTGGTAAACAGAGTCAGAGCCAAGAAGTGGGAAATCACCAATGGAGTGTCACAGGGATCAATCCTGGATCCAGTCATTTTCAATATGTTTGTCATTGACATAGGCAAAAGAATACAGGACAACATGTGGTTCTTTGCAGATGATATCAAGCTCTGTGTTAGGGTTGACAGTGAGGAGGGATCAAGGGAGATACAGAGGGACTTGCAAAGGCTAGAGAAGTGGTCCATGCTTTAAAAATTAAAATTCAGTGCCAAAAAGTTAAAGGAAAGGTGATGCACATGGGGAGCAAGAACCCCAGAATGGAGTGTTGGATGGGATAGGTTCAACTGCACACCACTTCTGAGAATAGGTACCTAGGAGTCATCATAATCAACTCCCTTAAACAATCTAGCTAGTTTAACAAGATCTATTGTAAGGCAGACAGGATGAAAGAGGTATCATTACCTCTCTATAGATCACCTGTGAGATCACACCTAGAGTACTGTGCCCATTTCTGGAGTCATCACATTAGGAAAGACAAAGACAGGATGTACAAAAGCAAGGTCTGTTCCAATCTGCAACTCCATGACAGGAAAAAATAACGTGCAGGAAAACGACAAAACCAGCACCAGAAATGAAGTGCAAAATAGGCTTTTATTAACCAGAGAAGCGAAGCAGCTTGAGCACTAGCAGCCCTCGACCAGTTTCACTCAACAGAGCGTCCTCAGGAGGATCTAGCATAGGAATGCACAGTTTCAATTTAAAAGAGCTGATTGAAAGTGACAGTGATATTAAAAAGGATACATACTAACGAATCACCGGAATAGGGTTACCTTAGAAACCTATTTGAAAGTGGGCAGAGTGCCATGGGACATAAGGGAGAAGCGAGTTCATTTCAGACTGTAATAATAATAATTTTTATTTATCAAGCGCAATTTGAATATCAAAGCACTGTATAGATATAAATACTAAACTTTAAAACAAGAGTTAAAATCTAATGTACACAACCAGTAATTATTCACAATAACTCACAAATGCAAATTAAATAAATGGGCTTTTAGTGCCTTCTTGAAGCCCTCCACAGTCTGTCAGTCTCGAACCCGATGAGACAGAGAATTCCACAGGGTAAGTGCTACAAAAGCAAACGAACGAGCACCAGATGTTTTCAGCTGCACCCTAGAAACCTCTAGCAATCCCTCATTGGTGGAAAGAAGGGGGTGGAGGGGGTGGTAGGGGCAAAGACACTCTTGCTGGTAACTTGGACCCTGTCCGTAAAAGGCTATATAGGTCAACAAGCTGACCTTAAAGGTGAACCACCATTGCACTGGCAGCCAGTGCAGTGCATGCAGCACAGGAGTAATATTACTAGATCGAGGAAGCCCAGTCAGTAACCTGGCTGCTGCATTCTGCACTAGCTGCAAATGGTGGATATCAACTCCTGGTAGCCCTAGATAGAGAGCATTGCAGTAATCCAGGCAAGAGGTCACAAAGGCATGGACCAAAGTTGGAAGCTCACCAGGTGGAACCAGGTGCCTAATCCAAGCAATATTCCTCAGATGGTAAAACGCAGTCTTGACCACAGATAACACCTGAAACTTCAAGGTAAATCCCTCATTGAGGATAACGCCCAAATTATGCACCCATTCACAGGTCCTCAGCTGGCAGTCACCCAGTACCAGACCAGATGCTCGCCCTGCTGAAGATCCCTCTACCAGGTGACCCAGGTCCCCACCAAAACCTCAGTCTGGTCGGAATTCAGCTTCAGCCAGTTGGCGCACATCCAGTCTTGGATCTCAGATAGGCCAGAGTTAATTACCAAGAGTACAAAATCCTGGCCCGGTGCAAAGGACATGTACAACTGAGTATCATTTGCATAGCAGTGAAAACTTAAGCCTTACTGCCTTACAATGTCCCCCAACAGCAACATGTACACAACAAACAACATGGGGGAAGCACTGAGCCCTGAAGAACCCCACATGACAGGAAGAAGGAGTCAGAGGAAAAAATCCCAGACATAACTGTCTGAGACCTGCCAGTGAGGAAAGAATGAAACCATCTGAGGACTGTACCAGACAGTCCACAGATCAGCAGTAAGTGCTCTAGCAGTACTCCATGGTCCATGGTGTCAAATGTTGCTAAAAGATCTAGGAGGACCAAAATAGTATGGCTCCTCCGATCTCTCAAAACAAGGAGGTGATTGAGCACCTGAACAAGGACAGTCAGTACTATGCTTTTCCTGAAACCCAACTGGAAAGGATCATGGATGTCATGGATGGCATGATCCTACAGCTGCAGCACAACCACCTTCTCAATAACCTTACCCACAAAGGAAAGGTTATAGATGGGCCTGTAGTTGGCAAGACAGTCCAGGCTGAGAGAAAATTTCTTAAGAAGGGGAATTACCACTGCCTCTTTCAAAGAATCAGGGAATACCCCAGTCACTAAAGAGCTCCGGACTATCTCTGCCAGGACTGGGATGATGACATCCTCACACCCCACAAGAAGGTTGGTCGGGCCTGGATCCAAACTACAGAAAGTCAGCAGCATACTCTAGATGATCATCATGACATCCGAGATCGCCACCCGGCCAAACGCCGAACAACCAGACCCAGGTTCTGTGACCTCCTTCCAGTCACTGTAACTTCCCCTTAACTCATTCAAGCCACAAGAGCTCTTTGAGACTTCCACCACTTGTGCCCTGTATACTTGCAACACTGCATCCTGGGCCTTTCTAAGTAAAATCAAGCCATAATCAGCATGCCACAAATAAATGTAAATACCTCTTGAACCATAAGTGCTTCACACAAAGTACGAGTGGCAAAGTTGTTCAGCACATTACCTTTCCAATAGTGCTATGCAGTCAATTCTAAGCAATTTGGTTTTTCTAATATTTAGGTAAAAACTGTTGACTTCCTCAAACATTTCCTGGCCTGAGTGAAAGTCAACTGAGTATGTCTGCAGGCATTATTGGCTATGCTTTCAGATGCCACCTACAGGTGTATCTAGGCCTGAAAGAGTTAAAGTGTGCCAAATAGATCTCAGACCTGATGCCAGCAACCTTATGTGCAAAGAATTGAGCAAACTCATCACATTTATCCTGTGACAATGCTCTTCGCAACTGCAAACAGGCTAGATTGCTCAGTCTGTCCACAGTGAGAAAAAGCTGAACTGGTCGGTTCCATGCAGCAGTGACTTCCCCGGGCATGAACTCTGCCTTCTTATGGGAGATCTCCAATTGATAGTCCACATAATGTGCCATCAATCTAAGTTTGTCTGCATTTAGACCCGATTTCCACCAGCATCGATCTAGCCTTCGCCCCACTTTCCTCATCTCCCTCAAAGTCCCATCAAACCATGGGGATCGAGATTGAAGGAAGAGGGGGTGAACATGGACAGGAGCTATGGAGTCCAGAGCTACCACCACAGCCCTATTATAGGTCTGTAGTAGAACCTCTGGACTCATGCTTTCACTCTTACATCCCAATAGGTCTAGCACTGCCATTAGATAATCTGGGACCACATCCCTTGATAGGCAGTATCGGGCCATCTCCAAAGGGGCAAACCTATGGGGGGCGGGTGCTTGGAAGATGAATCTGATAGTGTGATGGTCAGACCATCTGACTGGTTCCACCACCAAGTCAGCACTTTCCATACCCAGTAGGAAGACCAGATTCAGACAGTGACCCGAAATATGAGTCGCAGAGGAAACAACCTGTGTGAAGCCCAACGTATACATCAGTTGGAGGGAGTCCTGTCCAAAATTCAAGAGTTCGCCATTGATCCAGGCATTGAAGTCACCCAGCACCATCACTCTGGGTGACTCTAACACCATATCGACAATGAAATCTGCAACTTCCTGCAAAAATAGCTTCCCATCCCCAAGTGGATGGTAAATGAGAAGAAGTTTGCACCCACACACCTGTGCCCAGGATGCACTCAAAGGATCTGGTCTCACCCACCGGCACCTCTATCAGGTCCAACTCCATTCTAAAACAAATGGCAACACCCCAACCCCGTATGATCCAACCTCAAGAGGTGTATCACTGAGAACCCAGCTGGCACTGCTGCCTCAAGAACTGGGCCAACAATCATGTCCAGCCAGGTCCTGGTGATGCATGCCAGGTCCGCTGACACCACAAGATCAGCAATCAGAGCCATCTTGTTTTTAATGGACCTGGCATTGCATAATACCGCCCAAGCAGAATAGGGTTCTGAGGCCACCCAAGGAACCTGCCCACCTAATGTGGAGCCCTTGGGTATGGGTACTAGACAGGAAGGACCCCTCTCCAGTCTCCATTTCACCCCTGGGCATCTTCTTATCCCCACAACCTCAATCACACCGCTTCGCCTTTTCTCCCCCCCCATCATCCTGGACCCCACCATCCATGCCTCTTATCCACTATCCCCAATGCTCTACAATGGGTATACACCTCCACTGGCAAAGATGGACAATTAAAAGGGTGAAGGCCCTGAAGCTCTGAGGAGGAGTAGCCGCTGACTGGGAGAGCCCCTTGCCAAAACATCCTGTCTAACACCCAAAGCCAGCCCCCTATAAAATAACACAAAAAATAAACTATACCCCTTAACCCTCCTTTAACCAACACCCCCCAAAACTTAAATCTAACCTGCCCCTACAGTCCCCCAAAGTTCAGTGCCAAAGAGTTTCAATGGAAATCAGTGAAACAATGAAATTTGCTGCCTATGAAGCCCACCAAGCTTTATGAAGAGGATTAGACTAGATGATGCTCTCATCCTCCCCAGTCCAAATGATCCAAACCAAGGGACTTCAAGCTGATTCTAATGGTTTGCTGAGAGCTGTGATTAATGCCTATTTGAGGCAACAACCTGAAATTATAGCAGACATTAAACATAAAGAAGAGACTGTTGAGCGCTTCAGTGAGCATATGGATTTTAAACAATATAGCAAAGATCTGAAGGAAATTATCCTGAGAGAAGAAAAAGTGATTAAGCAAAGAAAGCTCAAATAATCTGAATAGGACAGATAGGATTACAACCATAATTGAGTATTCACCTGGAATAAACAGCCTAATATGAGATGACAACAAAGACGTAGATGAGGTAGTGGTCAGCAACAACAAAATAGACAACAACAATATCAGTCTAGCAATAATACAAGCAGTGAACCTCAGGTAACCACACCAAGTTCCATTTTATGGAACCAAAACACATTCCCCTCTTACTATACCTCAACGAGTGCCTCTGATACCACCGAGGACGTTTTTTTAGAGGAGGAACAATACACACTGGACCAACCAGTCATCAAACAGGTCCAGTTTCAGACACCCCAGCAGAGGGAACTGTGCCCGGACCCTGGGCAGGGAAACACAGAAAGAGGACAAGGAGAGGTGTCAAGAAACATTAACATCCAAACATCAGCAAAGAGAGGGAAGCAGTTCCAGTAGAGAACATTGCTATTAATATTTCTGATACTGTCCTTACTGAAGATCAGATTAGACTTCTCCAGAAGGCTTATCTTTTGTACCCACTCGAGATCTCAATCTTTTTGAACTTTACTTAGATTTCCAGTGGTTTATTAGGCATCTCAAATTAAAAGCCTTCTTTGAGAAACAAAGGATGTGTAGGGGTAGTAATTTCACCAGCAACAATGTGCAGCATGCACCCACACCCATACCTGGCACCACAGCAGTGGTTAAGGACACTCCTGTATTTCAGCCACTCAGTTCATTTAACCCACCTTACAATGACACAGTGTGCATTTTTAAATGTGCCTGTATGTCTAGATTTGAAAAACTTACCCAGGAAAGGGATAGGCCCCGTTATATTAATATTACCAATGGGGAGGCTCTAGCATTAAGGAACTCAAAGAAAACACCAATATTGTGATTAAGCCCGTGGATAAAGGTGGGGCAATAGTGGTTCTGTCTACACAACCATACATACTGGAGGCCAACAGGCAACTGAGTGATAAGGCATTTTACAATAAACTCAGGAGGGACCCTACAAGTATTTATAAATCACAGATTGACACCTTTTACATGATTCCCTTATGGATGGGTGTATTAATCAGAATGAACTTGATTTCCTCACAGTCCATTACCCTACTAGGGCTAACATTTACATTCGCCCCAAAATTCATTAGAGTTTGGATACCCCTCCTGGATGCCCCATAGTGGTGGTATTGCATCACTGACAGAGCCACTTTCCCTCTTTGTGAACGCCCACATCAAGGGCCTTGGGTGTGACCTTAGGTCTTACATTAGAGACATTACAGATATGCTTAGTATCTTGGGTGACTTACAAATTGAGCTGGATTGGCTATTGGTATTCATGGACATCACGACCTTGTACACCAATATTCTGCATGAGGAAGGCTTAAATGCTATGGAATATTGATTGAATCAAGTAGAGAATCTGAGTGAAGCTAGGACACAATTGCTTCTGAATTGTACTGAATATGAATTGCTTTCTGTTCCAAGGTACTTATTATCTCCAAACAAAGGGGGCAGCAATGGGGGCAACCTTTGTGCTCAACTATGCCAACCTCTATCTGGGCAACTGGGAAAGAACAATTATCTATGATGCCAAGACCAGTCCTCGCTACCATTGGATTGATCTCTGGCAGTGCTTTATCATTAATGGGTGACATTCACAAAAGAGATTCTCTGGCCCATCTCTGATGGGCTGGAGCATCCCAGGAGATGCACCCAAGCATGCTTCTCAAAGAGCTGAGATGCTCTGTGCATCTCTGGATGTGCCAAAGACAAACCATAATGTTGTCAGAGCATCTGGAGGGGGCATTCCCATAAATGTTCCGCGCATCTCTATTCACAAAACAAATGGGTGGTGCATCTTTGAAGCATCTTCCCAGATGCTCCCAACATAGATAGGACTGAAAGAAGTGGTCCTAAGTGCATTTCCCAACAGGCAGATACTGGGAAAGCAGGCAAGGTGAGCACCAGTGTGGTAGGAGAATGAACTTGTTTTCAGTTAATACTGTACACTAAGCAGAGTGTGCTATTGTGCAGTACATGTTGCTAGCACATTCTGATATGTACGTGGAAAACACCCTTCCACTGCAGTTGGTGTCTGGACTGCTGTTTGTGTTATAGTGACGTACTAGACAGGCAACACTGGGATTATGGATGGGGCACCATTCCTGATGGTGGGGATACTGAGTGGTGTGAGGGAAGTGGGCACATCTCTAGTGGCCATCTAGTGGGTAGGTGTGCAGGACACCATGCCCATACAATGCACTCTATGGCACAACACACATCAGGAGGCAGTGGCGGGGGGAGCAGTGTCAGGGAAAGTACAAGGGCCAACACCCATGTGGAACTGTGGAACTGGGTGGCCTGCTGGCATAAGGCCTATAAACACAGTGACAGTGGTGCACCAGAGCATAGGGTGGGCAGGGCAAGTGTTTGGTATAGCAGGCACAGGTGTCAGGGCGGCAGGCACCACACACCCCAGGCACAAGTAATGTCAGGGCCATGTCAGAGAACCATGTCTGGACAGGACAGTGGCAAGTGGGCCCATTAGCAGGGTTGGGGTGGTGCAGGACATGATGGTGGTATGCATGTGCACAGTTGCAGCATATCTGAATGTGGGCCAGGTCCCACTGGCTGCAGTGCAACACAGGCTGTAATAGGAGTAATGTAAACAAAAGTACCTCCAGGGCTGCAGTACCTGCTGGTCACTGATGGTGTGGGGTGGTACAGGCAGCCCAAATATAGCTCAGCACATGTACATGAGGTGTGGATCAACCTATAATGAGATGCAAAACAGTTGAGGTGGGCCTGAATTGGGCAATGAGGCCATTTGCATACATGGCTGTGACTAGCAGATTTGCTCCCAGCCCATCTCAGTCTGTAGGGAGCATCTGAGTTGTTGCTCCACTGACACCGGCTGGGATGCTCTCTTTGCTATGCTCAGTCCTGCCCAGATGCTCTTGAGCATTTCAAGATGCTCTGGCCCATTTCATTTTGTGCTACAGTGTATCTTTGGTATTCTCAGCCTGAGATGTGCTAGAACATCTTACCTCCCACCCTTCTGTGAATAGCAATATTTTTGGCCATCCCACCTCAGATGTGCAGAGCATCCACTTGCTCCCTATTTCGGAGCAGTTTGTGAATGCTGCATGATATATTCATGATGATATGGCGTGGCACACAAGAAGAGCTTATGATGTTTGTTGACTATTTGGAGAATAGTAACTCTAATTTGAAATTCACTGTTACATGTGACTTGTATACTGTGAACTTTCTGGAATAATGGATTTTGAAAATAGCTAGTGGCGATATAGAGACTACTTTATTCTGCAAGGAGACAGATCATAACTCACTACTGACAGCATATAATTGCCACCAACGCCATCTTGTTTCGAATACTCTCAGAGTCCAATTACTATGTGTTAGATGTAACTATAGTAATGATACTGACTATTTGCAACAGAGTAGTGATATGTGCAACAGATTTCTAGCTAGGGGATACTCAGCAGGTGTAGTGCAGGAAGCACACGAGCAGGTTCTAACAGGGAGAGTACTCTTGCACAACATAATCAGGGTAAAAAGGCACCCAATGCTGGCCCAGAGAGACTTAACTTGGTTACAACATACTGCAGGCAGTCAGGACACATAGAGGAAATAGTAAGTTCAAATTGGGGTATTTTAAGAACAATTCCGTTATTTAAGGAGAGCACCACATTACTACCATGCATGGCATATAGAAGGGGCCCAAACCTAAAAGACAAGTTAGTCCACAGTCTGCAGAAGTCAGAAACAAATAGAGACAGTACATGGATACCACTACGCCCTAATGGTACCTACCTTTGTGGCCATTGCAAATTCTGTACTTCCATATTCTAAAGTCACACTTTTACCACTGCTAATGCACATCAAATATATTCTTATGTCAGATTTCATAAGTTGTGTTGCAGATAATGTTATATACCTTGTAACATGTAACTGTGGTTCATTTTAAATGGGTAAGATCACCAGACCATTTAAATTACGCATTAGTGAACACCTTAGGAGCATACAGGGCAGGAATGTTTTGAATGCCCTTGCAGTGCATTGCAGTTAAATAATTTACAGCTAGGTAACCAATCAGGCACAACTGGTAATGAGACAGGTCAGCACAATTTTAAATTTTGTGGTATCGAACATGTAGTTTTTGGCCCGGGGGGAGGAGGGGGGGGAGAGAGACATTGAGGCCAAACTTCTGGAATGGAAAGCTTCTGGATCTACACTTTGGAGGGGCCTAAGGATGCCAGACTTTAATGACAAAATAGATCTGATGCTCTTGATTAGAAATAAAAGCAAAAAGAAGTATAAATAGGTTTCTAGTGTTTTTGGCACCAACACTGATATACAGTATCTAGGATAGGATATATTAAATGCATTAATGAAGTTCTGTATTGCTATTCACTGTAGTCAGTATGTATTATGAAGTCTAGGGATTTTTTAGTTTTAGTTTTAGTAGGTATTGATCTATTAACACTGCACACTGTTATATTTATAGATATTAGTACACACTGTATAAATTGCAGTTTAATATTTCCACTTATATGTTATTTAATCACAAATTATTATGTGCTGTCTCTCCATAGGTGGTTGGTGATGCTCCCTTGTAGTCTTTTGGATTTCATTTACTGTTTGGGAAATCAAAAATGCATCCTCACAGCTCACCCTGCCGCCTCTGCAATTAAATGGGACAATATTCCCATTTTTCTAAATATTGATGTTTAGAAATTGAGTTTTGATAGTAACTCTATTAGATTTATTGCCATATTTGGTTGTGATAAAATCTTCTTTTAAACGCTTGTACATTTGTTAGTATGTATCCTTTTTAAAATCACTGTCACTTTTAATCAGCTCTTTTAAATTGATACTATGCATTCCTACATCAGATCCTACTGAGGAAGCTCTGTTGAGCAAAACCAGTCGAGTTCTGCTAGTGCTCAAACTGCTTGGCTATTCTGGTTAATAAAAGCCTATTTTGCACTATATTTCTGGTACCAATTTTATTGTTTTCCTCTCAAGACAGGATGGACGTGGTGCTGCATAGGGTAACAAAAACTGATACAGGACCAAATAGGCATATCCTACAAAGGGTGATATAAAAATCTATTCAACAAGAGTGGCAAATCTAGAACACAAGGTCATGAGTGGAAGCTGGTAAGAAGAGTTTTAGGAGGCACTTGAGAAAGTTTTGTTTTACAAAGAGTAGTTGAACCATGGAATAGTCTACCAGTGGAGGTGGTGGGTGACGAAACCATTAATGGTTTCAATCACAGTTGGGACAGAGTTAAAGGCTTAGCAGTTACTCAGTGGGGTAGCAAAACATGGATTAAGGTCATGGAGATTGTAGACAAGGACCACATATTGACAAAATGCCTTGTGGTATAATAATACTGTGTTATGGGTAGATTACAGTATATGGACCATTGGTCTTTTTCTGCTGTCATGGTCTATTTTTCTATGTTTTTATATGCATATAGAATAAATGGTAGGTAAGGACAGTGTGTAACAGCCCCATAGGACTGTTCTGCCAAGTATATTGGAGAAAGATAGTTTTAGTGTATTTAAAAAATAATTTATTAAAGACTTAGGTTCAAGTCCCGGGGTAGGTACGAGCTGCCGGCTAGATATAGGGTGACCCCTTCAGTGATATAAAAAGCCGATTCAGAACCTAAAATAGTACTAAATTAATAATAAGCAGTTTTAAAATAAATGAACTGTCAGAATCAGCAAGAGCATATTATTAATTGGTATAGTAGGATATAGTACACGGGGGAAGTGAGGAAAGAACTCCTTGCCCTGGCTTTTCTTACACACATGCTGTTTCACTCATTTTCTAATGATTGACAAGCTTTTTTTTGTATAAAATGTAGTATCTATAACTGAAAATAGTAGTTTTACTCAATGGTGTACAGTGAGCTAGTAATCTGATTGTCCTGGCTACTCTAACATACCCTTGTGGTCCAGTGGTTCAATCTGGTCTACCTGGGTTATCACATATATTTTTAGTATTTTTATATTTGAAAGAGATCATTTCTATAATATCGAAACTGCTCTGTGTATTATAAATAGAGAAAAAATGTAGAGCGGTAGTTTCGGGTGCCCAGCGCTCCAAAAGGAAGAGGAGCAGGGACTGTCAGTGACAGAGAGTCGGTCACACAGCAGAGCACACTGCGCTCAGTAAAGGAATTCCTGGGCATGCTTGTGGATGGCCACTCCTCACTACCACTCTGGTCGGAAGTCAGGCTTCGGCCAATGGCCTATGGCAATACAAGCCTGTGTGAAAGAGCGAGAGGGAGACACACTAAAGTGCTCCTCTCTTGGGTAGGGTCAACCAGATATTTTCCCCTTTTCTTTTAGTTGTGCAGGCAACATGTGCCAGGGAAAGTATTGTAGGGACTGGCTCACATAAAATGAAAATAAATAAAGAAGCACAGTCTGCCAGAGACTCTGTGGAAGTCCCACACACTCAAGGAGGCAAGCAATTTGTATAGAGTTCACAGAGAAGCCATTTTGTGACTTAGAAGGTGCAATCTAGTTTTGTGGAACCCATTGCTTCACACTTAATAAATACATTAAAAATGCATTATTTTTACAAGATAAAGCCATAAAGAGGCTGAGGGATACCATGGAGAACTAATAGGAATACACATATTTTTGTAATTAATCACAATCAAAAACAGAGCAGTTTTAATAAAGCTCTGTGGAAGAAAGTTGCACACAGTCACAAACCACTTGCTTCACGTACTGTATGTATTTTTCTAGATCATGCTGCCAAGCTGTTTTTTACCAGATTTATACCAAACTTGGCAGACAGATAGATTAAAGTGTCCTACACCACAGAAAAAAAATTATTTCAATGATAAAAATGTGAAATAGAGGAGTCATTAACCTTAGAAGTAAGAGTGGGTCCCACTGAATCTAAATCCAGGGAGACAGTTATACTGTACAGGAGGTGGTGCTAAGCATGGGGACATTTAATATTCAATTTATGTGTGAAAAACTCTAGTGGTAAATGGAATTAAAGGGAAACTGTTGTGTGCAAGAGAAAGTAAAGAGAAAAGTGTTTAAACATTATTCTTTATTAAGTTTAATGACAAAAGAGTATAAGTCTTAGCAACTTGGCTTTCCTGTGGGTCATTTTGTGTAGAAAGAATTCTGCAGAGAGCTTGATTGCTTAAACATAAAGAAAGTGCTTATTTTGTTTGATAAAGAAATGTATTCAAAAATGAGACTCAACGTATACTAAAAGGAAGCTCTGTAATGTTGAGAGGGCCATTTGGATTTCAAAACTGAGTATTCCATTGTGGCTATACTGCTGCAGGGAGGATTTTGATTGGTGCTGAGCCCCAGGACAGGTCAGTGTCCACTCAGTGACTACAAATGAACATATGCAAATCAGTTTTAGGCATAAAAGTAGCTGCACAGGAAATGTGCAGTGAATCCAAGCAGGGAGAGCGATCGAGAAGAAGGGACCCAAGCCAAGTGGGTGTCCTGTCTGCAGAGGCCTGCTGCAGTGATGCAGCCTGATATTGACAGCCTTTATTTAATAAAAGTGTAGGATTAGAGGATCACCTGAATCCCAGTGTAGGATCAGATAGGGTAGTAAGTGAGAACAGGGTGAGAATAGAAATCCTGTTGCTTTAAGTGCCTGATGATCCTGTTATGCCAAGTTTTCCTCGCAGAGAAAAAGTTACAACCTGAAGAATTCATGGCTTCTCCTGGTTCCAACCAGAAACTGCCAACTCAGGAGGGCCCTCCGACAATTCTTCAACAATTCCAACAAAAGAATTTCTTCAGAAAATCCAAAGGAGTGTGGTATTGTACAAAACCTTATTGATACAGTTTGGAAACTATTTTAAAAGTCAAGTGACATTGAATTTACAGAGAATTTACTTAAATCCTTCTGAAATTTAGAGGCTTTCATCATCTGAAGGACTGAACAGAGCAAGGACTGTGGTGGATAATGTCACAGCTTTTAAGGTACCAGTATGCATATATTTTATTCCACTATCATTTCTGAATGTTTTGTAAGTGATTTATGTGTGGACGTGCTTAGTGATTTCTAGCTGTTTTAAATATAGAGTAATAAGTAAGTAACTGTGTGATATTTACCAGGGTAAGTATCTGGGGAAAGGGGGTCAGTGGCTGACTGAGGTAGGATAAGGCCTAGTAGTCACTGCACACCCTTAAGGTCAGTGTGAACAAGCTCATGGATTAAGGCCAGAGTGAGGGTGCTTATCCTGGGACTAGCTTGTTTGGTATCTGGAGGGCTGGTGGGTGGTGAGTGCTTCAGTCTCTAAAGGGAAAGTGAACATGCTGGAGGGCTGGTGGGTGGTGAGTGCCTGCAGTCTTCTGGGAACAGAAATAAGAAGGTTAGTGGGGTGGTGTGCCCTGTTGGGAGAGAGTAAACAAGAAGGTCAGTGGGGTGGTATGCTCTGCTGGGAAAGAAGTAAAGCATATAATTATATTGCCAATTTATGTGTATTTGTTTGCCAGTTATTCACAAGGTGTGCTTTGCCATTGAAGGGTGTTTCAGATATTTATTTTACCTTTTCAGTAAAATGTTACCTTTTTTTACAACCATCCAAGTGTCACTGTCCTTGCTTACAGAGCCAGTGTCTCACATTCCTGCAGGTCTCCAGGTCAGTCCAGTGCAGCATTCCCTACTCTTGGCAGCTCTTAGTTACTCCAGTTGGGGAGTTAAGGTACTCTACTCAGGTAGTACCCAACTGGAAAAATGTTGTCAAAGGGGAAGGAACAGAGAATCCTTGATGACACCTACTACTGTGTGGAATGGTCCCAACTGTGGCCAGAGGTTAATGTAGTAGGGTTCCCCCATCATCACAAGTGTATGGGGAAATCTATTGGGGGGGGGGCTAATGAGTGCAACAGCCCACAAACCCAATGGGTAATTGTGATTATGAGCCAATTAGTCCTCTTTGATGATATGTTTCCCCAGGCAGGCTTACCTAGTGTTTCTTGTATATAATACTTAACATTAAGATGGTCTATTTTTTTATCATTAGATCACGTTGTGATATGGGTTTGTCTTTTGTGCTTTTGTGCTTTTATGCACTTGGTCCTTGTCTTTTTCCATGGTGTAGTGGCATTTTGGGGGGCAATGAGGAGTTTTTTTTTTCTTTTTACTTTTATAAATGTAGGGTGCCCCTATATAATGGCATCTGACTGCACTGGTTCATCCTTAGATCTGCATGGTGGTGTGTGTGACCTGAACCTGCATGGTGTAATTAGTTTGGTGCGTAAATTATTGTGTTAAATGCTTAACTGATTTGATAATTAGTTGTAATTAGTGTGACAGCATAGGGTTTTATGTGTTGTGGGTATACACTTTTAACTAGTGTAGGTGTATACTTTTAATAAATGTGGTTGGGAGTGGAGTTTGCAGTCGGCAGCATTGTGTGTCTACCCTGCTGTCAGGACCGGCATGCTGTGTGCTTTTAATTAATATAGCTACAGTATATACTTTTATTTATTGTAGGTATATACTTTTAATTGTTTAATTAGTGATACATTACATATACAGGGCATTACATCATGGTATTTTCTATGGAACTGTAAAATGTAAAATGTAACCCTTGCCACAGTGCTTTTCTGTCGGAATTCTTTGAATTTTAGATACTGTTTTCTCTGGGAATAAAGCTCCAACCATATATTATACAGCATCAGTATATAGCAGTAGAGTTTTAAAAGTGCAGTGTTGTATGTCAATGTATGTAAACTTTTATGGGCATACAGTATAACACTGTCAATATGGTTGTTTGATACTGAGTTGGCTTTAAGATTTCATTTGATACCAAAAAATTAAGTTTCCTGCAATAATAATTTCAATGTTAGCCCTTTCAGAAATAATTTACTTATAAAGAACTTCCTTTGGAATAGGGCTGGGTGAAATTAGCTCTTTAAACTTTCATAGAATTTTCCCAAAATTTGATGAATTTTGTGAAATGTAGCTTAATGTCACAGCTCATACGCACAACACTGATCTTAGTTAGCATGTGTTGTCCTTGTGAATTGAAAACGTGGTTGCAGGTCTGAGGGAGAGATTTTGTAAATCTTCTTTCCAGGAGAAGGGTAGTGGATAATTAAGCTGAAAGCAACCACGAGGGACTGAATGATAAAATGAAGCTGGCTCAGTTTCTATAGCACTGGCCAGTCCTTGGTTGGTTTGCATATTAACAATCCCATTCCCTTATAGCGCACTGCAGCTCCTAGCAATTTGCACAATTAATAATTGGTGTGCTACTAGAAATGTTTGCTCTGCAAAAAAATGTAATGTGTATTTTATCTTACTTTTTTCTAATCTCACTTATGTCTTTAACTGATATGCATACATTTTGTGACACCAGTGGGAGCCTTGCCGCTTGACAAAGCACACATAAATGAAATGTTGAGGCTTCTGTCAGTGCCTGCTGCCTGCACACTGTGTACTGCACCTGTGGAAAAAAGCAAATTCACTGCAACTTTGGTATTATCTGGCTGTTTGGCATGTGAATATGAAGTGTGGCTTTCCTTTACTTTGAATCTGTTGCTGATGCACCCTCCTGGAGTCTTGAGCTACCTTTTCTCTTGTTGTTTACAAGTTACCTGATGTCTTGCCTGATCTGATGTAACCTGTCCCAGTGCACAAACAGGACCCTAGCTGCATAAGCACAGCTCCGGCAACATCCACAGCAGTGAGCATAAGTTTGCCTATCACTGACATTTGGTGTGGAAGAAATCTTGATTTGATGACCTCCCTACACAGAGCCATGGGGATGATGAGGCATTGACCTCAACAGCATCCAATGTGAGTAGACCTCTCACTATTAAAGGGGCATTTCTTCAGTATGAAAGGTTGTGTCTCATGATACACTGCTTAAAGTGGAAACAAGTCATATTATAAATGTACTTGCAAGCTAGGAAGGTGCCACAGGGTCTCAGAATTCTAAAGTTTCTCAGTTTTAACTGAGACAGAGAGGAGTTCTTTCAGTTTTGGAAACAATAACTCCAGGATTCCTTACTGAGGTTAATTAAGCTTATTCCAGTGGCCTCGGGCAATGTCTAGGAGAGACGTTCTGCTGAATAAAAACTGAAAGAGGAAACGTTAAATCAGTTTACAAGCTCTGCAGCATTTGAGGACCTGAAAAACAAACTGAACAGCACTACTGAGGTCTATGATAAAAAGACACAGGTGTTAAAACATAAGAAATTCATGAAGGACGAAAGAGACTAAAGGATTTTGTATATAATTGGAAACGGTTTCAAAGGTAACAACAGAATAATCTATGCTCCATCCTCAAGAACAATTAGGTGTTAATGATAACAGCACACGTACGTGAAATGTTGGGGGGATAATGAATCAGAAGCAACTCCTTCTTTTTTTTTTAGAGGACTCCCTTTCCTCAGGACACTAGCTGCCCCACACCGCACACGAGCCCAAGTATCTTCTTCCAAAAACAAGGAGGACAAGGTGGGAAAAGAGAAGGAGAATCAGATCACAAAGGCAAGGGCAAGATATTCAGGTTGAGAAGCCAGTATTAACAGAATGGATAGAGAGGCAGTAAACCAGCCTGTTAATATTATAAACACTTCATCGACTCAGCTAACAGAGACCTAAATAAGTGTCCATAGCAAAGGATTCAAGTTTGTCCCCATGACAAAACTAGACCACTTTTCTACTATCATCAACCTGCAGAAGTTTGCACATGCTCCTAACCTAAGGCGTACCTACTCAGAGGCTACTATGTATCGACAATCCCCAAGAGCAACTTCCCAAACTGACTGGCAAAGCCTGACATCACAATAGAGCCTGACCAATACTTTCTATACAGAATGAGACTTTCTGGCCCAAATCCATGTATGTGCCTGCCATGAATAATGTGATTGGGGTATTTGTCATGGCATGTGAGAAGGATGTTGAAACCTTCAAGAATAGCCAAGGGCAACCACATTTTGTGAACATAAGAACACAAGAGATTGAGGCTGTTCTGACCTTAAGCAAGAAATCACTTATCACTAAAAAAACAGTGCATAAGAGGGCAGTGTGGTCATTATGGACACTGAGATGTACATGGCAGAGGTCAGAGGACAGCTTGAAAACAAAACATTCTATTGTTGTCTGCCCTCTGACCCCACAAATGCATTGAACTCTGCCAGTAATAATTTTGTCTCTAATGCACACTACATGGGCTTTATTTAACAACAAACCAGGGAGTATCTTGTTACCACTCACCCCATATGCCCAACATTATGCATACTAACCAACGTTCACAAAAATCATGAGGAACCCCATGGTTGTCCCATAATCTCAGTGTTAAACTCCCTAGCAGTACTTTTGTCCCAGTTCATGGATCACCTCATTAAATAATTCATAATAACAATAATAATAATAGTAATAAGCTTTAAAAATGGCAAAAAGGAAGGGCTTGCACTCAGAAGGTGATGTGTTTTACCAACAGAAAGTCACTGAATGCAAGTTAAACAGGTAACACATTCATCACCACCAAATGAATACGCTTTAAACGGCTGCTTTCTTTAAATGAATTTATTAGCAGCACATACCTGCTGCAAGCTGCAGTGCAGGATAGTTCTTACATTTCACCCACCTCAGTGTGGGCTTCATCAGAGAATGAAGCAATTAATACAAGCTCATTACTTACACACTCTTTCGTAAACTGATTGGGCAATCACAGATCAGTGTTTCAAAAAACAGTATCAAATCAGTAAACCTCACTAATTAGTGTATACAATGACTGTTACATCAATACCAGCAAACCAATAGCGAAAACAAAACAAGAAAAATATGTTTTTAAATAATAGTAATAGTCATCCTTTGCATAAAAGATCACTTTTTTTAATGCAAATTTTGATCTTTAAGAGATCCTTCAGCAATCCACCCGGGGTTAAGCTGGAAAGGAAAATGGGGCCGGCCAGCCATCCGCACAGGTGTGGTCTATAGACCACCAGCCCAGGAGGAAGAAACAGATAGGGAGCTGATGCTAGCCATCCAAAGGATGGCAGACAAGGGTGAGGTAGTACTGGTTGGAGACTTCAATATACCAGACGTGGACTGGAGCATCCCAGCAGCAGCATCAACTAGGAGCAGATTTATCTGGACTCTTCAGGTGCCTTCTCAAGCAACTGGTCATGGAACCAACTCGGCAGAAGGCAATACTGGACCTTGTGCTCAAAACAGGGACAGTGTGATGGGGGTAACAGTGGGGAGCACCTGGGTAACAGTGACCACCAGTCATTGTGGTTTGAAATCACAGAAGAGCAGAAGCAAACCACACAAAAACACGTATCCTGGATTTTAGGGGGCAGACTTTGGGAAAATGGGAGATGCTTGAAAGAGGCATTAAGAATGGGACAGGAATCAGGGATTGAGGAACAGTGGGCAGTATTTAAAATGGGATTATAAGAACAACAGATTATGCATTAAGCAGGTTAGCAAGAGGAAAAGAAAGAGGAGACCATTATGGTTTCCAAAGAGGTAGCAAAGAAAGTGAAAGCCAAAAAGATTGCATTCAGGCAATACAAAAGACACAGGCAGAAGGGATAGGGAGAAGTACCAGGAGAAACAAAGGGAGGCAGGGAAGTCAGTAAGGAAGCCAAAGCTCAGACAGAAGAACACATTGCAAAATCAGTGGTTAAAGGGACAAAACCTTTTACAGGTACATAAGTGAAAAAAGAAGGACAAAGGGAGGGATAGTGAGACTGAAGGGGGAGGATGGGAGCCGCGTGGAGGATGACAACAGTAAAGCTGACATATTGAACAGGTATTTCTGCTCAGTCTTTACTAAGGAAGAGGGGGGTAATGGGTCTGAAGGGAGTACAAGGGGTGAGAATGGTGCAGAAATGGACACAAGTCCCTTTACACGAGAAAGGGTCCTGAAGGAACTGGGAGTAATAAGAGCTGATAAAGCAATGGGGCCAGATGGGGTGCACCCCAGGGTCCTTAAAGAACTAAGAGAGGTGGTTGCTGAACCTCTGGCTATCCTGTTCAGCCAATCACTGGAAACAGGGAGGTACCCAAAGACTGGAGGACAGCAGATGTAGTCCCCTTATACAAAAGTGGGAACAAAGAGGAAGCAGGGAACTACAGACCAGTCAGCCTCACCTCGGTAGTGGGAAAGATCATGGAAGCACTACTGAAGGAGAGATTGGTGGAACATCTGGTTGTCAATGGACTACAGGACCCAAGGCAGCATGGTTTCACCAGGGGGAGGTCATGTCAGACCAACCTCATTGAATTTTTTGACTGGGTGACTAGGGAGGTGGATCAGGGGAGGGCAGTGGATATGGCCTATCTGGACTTCAGCAAGGCCTTTGACACTGTGCCACATAGAAGACTATTACACAAACTGGGGAATATGGGTGTGGGCAGGACAGTAGTGTGGTGGGTAGGTAACTGGCTGGGTGGCAGGACACAGAGGGTGGTGGTAAATGGCTGTCACTCCACAGAGGGAAGAGTGACCAGTGGGGTACCACAGGGATCAGTGCTGGGACCGGTCCTATTCAACATCTTCATCAGTGACATTGCACAGGATATAGAAGGCAGAATTTCACTGTTCGCTGATGACACAAAGCTCTGTAACAGAGACGACACACCAGAGGGTGTAGACAGAATGAGAGGGACCTGCAGAAACTTGAAGAATGGTCAAGGGTTTGGCAGTTGAAATTCAATGCAAAGAAGTGCAAGATAATGCATATGAGGCACAAAAACCCTGGCACAATATATCAGTTGGGGGGTGAGGATATAGCATGCACCAAGCAGGAAAGGGATCTTGGGGTTGTCATCTCTGATGACCTCAAGGTAGGGAAACAGTGTGACAAGGCAGCAGGTAAAGCAAATAGGATGCTGGGATGTATAGGCAGGGGCATCACCAGCAGGAAAAGGGAGGTCATAATTCCGCTATACAAGACACTAGTGAGGCCCACCTGGAGTACAGTGTACAGTTCTGGAGACCATACCTACGTGAGGACATAGACAGGGTAGAGAAGGTTCAGAGGAGGGCAACAAAGATGGTGCATGGGTTGCATCACAAGTCCTATGAAGACAGGTTGAAGGAACTGAACATGTACTCCCTGGAGGAGAGGAGGAAGAGAGGGATATGATAGAGACATACAAGTATCTTACAGGGAGGAACAGGGTGCAGGAAAACACTATTTTAAGCGAAAAAGATGTTTCAGGACTAGAGGCATGGGATGAAGTTGGAGGAGGACGATTCAGAGGAAACATGAGAAAGAATTTCTTCACAGAACGGTGGTGGACAAGTGGAACACCCTGCCAGAGGAAGTGGTGGGGGCTGAAACAATCACGGGATTTAAGAATGCATGGGATAGACATAAAGGAATTCTAGAGGTCAGGGGTAAGGGGAAATAGACTTCTAGGAAAACAAACTGAACTTACAAGCTCAAATGGACAGACTAGGTGGGACATAGGCCCTTATCTGCTGACACTGTCTATGTATCTATGTATCTATGTATCTATGTATGGGTTTGCAATGCTCCCTTTTAGTATCTGAGGGGTCAGGAGGACCTAGGACGAGAATCAAAAATAGAAGAGATGAGTACTTACTATTTTAAAGATAAAATAAATTAAAGCACATTACTCCTTGTTCATTTTCTCTCAGATCAATACTAACTTATGATACCAGTCTTGTGGCACATAAAAGTACTGACAGAGCAGAAGTTGGGGGGGGGAGAAAGGGGGGTTGGGAAAAAAACAGAGGGAGATTGTATGTAAGGTTGCTTTAACCAATAACATTAGCCTGAGAGCGTTCTGTTTTTTCAGAAAAGAAGAGATCTCGAATTTACCATTCAGACCTGGTATCTAAGTGCACCCAATCTGTATATTTACTCCTGCCCTTTTCTGTTCAAAGTTCCCTCAAAATTGCCCCCTCTGACATTCCATGGTATGGCTTTGATAACTATTGCTTTAAACTTATGTTCAGATCTATTAGACTGTGAGTTAATATGCTTTGCCATAGCATATTTTTCATTCTTGTTTCTAACAGTACACAAATGCTCATTGACCTTGAACGTGAATTTCCTCTTTGTTCTCCACACATAATATTGGCCACTTGTGCATGTAAGGAGATAAGTCACAGCTTCAGTGTTACAGTCTATATGACCTTTGTCCCTCTTAGTGTTATCAGTTCTTGGATTTTTGAACTCAGATCTGGTTTCTATGATGCCACAATTGTTGCAGTTACCATACCGTTTGGTTCCCCATTTTTATTTGGTTGATATCCACAGCTTCTTGGGGGTACATAACTATGTACCAGTTTGTCCCTGAGGTTTGGACCTCTTTTGTAAGAGATCCTAATTGGCTCAGAGAGCATGAATTGAAGTTGTGGAGTACCTTGAAAAATCTTAATATTATTTTTGACTATGTCAACAACCTCTTTAGTACATCTACCAAATGTAACAAAAGTCATAATATCATCTTTCTCTTTTTATGTTGGCTTGCCGTGCTTGTGCACAAGTCAACATCTTGCAGTAGTGCAGCTTTGGAGGCGTGGCCGCTGTTGGGCGAAAGTAGGGAAGGCATTAGTAGGTGCGTCCCTCATTCGCCAATCAGTGGCACCACACCATGCATGCTAATGTTGCAAGCACATCTAAGGAAAGGTCTGCTGCAATCCGAGCAATGCTCACCAGATGCAGCTGACCCTTCTGCATGCTCATACATGTGGCATGGCGAAGGTACCCGACGGCGACCTAGGGGCAATCCCCAGCGGCTACTGTGGCCACACAAAGTTGTTGATGAGGTAGCCCTCCCCGCCGGCATCAATCAGCCCCACATTTCTTATATGCCAGGGGTGCCAATCCCCTTGGCTCTGCCTCCCCTTGCTGTCATTAGGTGCCAACGGAGGTGCCCAACTGCCGCATAAATTACCCTCAAGCCCCCATTGTCTGCCAATGAGGGTGCCCAATCCCCATCAGCTGCAGCAGCCCCAAAAGAGTTAGGTGGCATGCTGGGGCCTACCCAGCATGCCAAGTCCCTGAAAAAAAAAAATGTCCTGCGATGTTAGTTTTTTTTGTTTTCTTCCTGTAACTTAAAAATGGTCCCTCGTAGTCTCTGCCCCCCACCTGCACCTACCCTGCACCCTGCCTCCCCACCCCCTCACCCCCTCACCCCATACTCTCCAGAGTACATCGCGATGATCTTCGCTGGACCGGGAACATGTCTGCACTCTTCAAAGCCGACCGCGAACTGAGAAAATGCCGGTAAGCTGTATAATGGAATGAATAGGGTTTTTTTTAACTTTGCTGCAACTCTCGGGCACTTGTTGGAATTTTGGCACCAAATTTTCAACATGGGGTTTTTGGGGCCCCTCCTCATGAATTCTATCACTGTCATGGCGTTAATCAGCCTTGAAAGGAGATTTCGCAGTCACTGCATGAAATCATCTTTCGGGACCCATTAACGAAATGACAGTGCCAGTGTTCATGAGGTGGCCTTCCAAAAACCTTATGTTCCAAATTTGGTGGAAAAAATCCAACAAATGCCTGTTTTACCAGTGTGCATTGTGCAGTTTCTATGGAGGCTCGTAACCTCGTGAATTCACAATATTTTAACGCCAGATTTTCAGCATTGTCATTTTTGTACACCTCCTTGTGAACAGTACATCTAGTCATTTTCCACATCCTGCCGAAATGTGTTTCTGCACTTCCGTTGCACAATAGCACAGTCGCTGTGGGAAATCAGTATTTGGGCCAGATTATGAAAATGACAGTGACACAGTTCATGAGCAGAGGTCCTAAAATACCTATGTTGAAAATTTGGTGATGATACTCCATAAAATGACTGTGTTATGAGCGTGCATTTGCAGATTGCATGCGCGCTCGTACCGTCATGCATTTCTGATATTTTCACTCTGGATTTTCACCATTTCCATTTTTTCTCCCTCTTGATGAACAGTACAGCTGTCATTTCACATATCCTGCCCAAAATGTGTTTTTGCACTTTCGGGCGCAGAATAAGCGTATTAAGCTGTCGAAATCACTTCTTAGGACACTTTGAAATAACAGTGACACTGTACATGAGCAGAAGTGCTAAAATGCCTATGTTGAAAATTTGGTGGTGAGCAGCCCACAAAATGGCAGTGTTGCAAGCATGCTGCATATTTCCCATGCACCCTTGTAACTGCTCAAATTTGCTATATTTATAGTACATGCCACATTTTCAACACTGGCATTTTTTTATGCCTCCTTATGAGCTGTACAGCTGTCATTTTTCACATCCTGCCCAAAATGTTTTCCCTCACTGCACTACCAAACACCCAAAGGGACACCCCAATGCCTGTCAGTCTCTGCAGGGTGGGGGTGGGTTGGCATCAGTTCAGTACTTCACTGCCATGCCTATTATGCATCTCTATAACTCCTGCACTACCAATGCCAATGCCAGCAAGGCAACATTTGGCTTTGACAAATGCTTGTTCTTTTTTGGCAGCAGTGAGGCTTCTTGCAGGGTCATATCTGCAAGGATCTTGCCATAGCAATGTCTTTTTCATTGTAACCTCTCTCTCTCTAAGCCTACTAGAGAGTTCATCTTCTCTGACTGAGTACATGTCATCACCTCCACAGTTTCTTCTTATGCTAATAAACTGGCACTTTGGGAGGTTCCTAATTACATGCACTGGGTGACAACTGCGAACATGTAAAAGGCTGTTCCTATCGGTGGGTTTCTTAAAGAGGTCTATCACCAGGGCTCCATCACCAATTTTGTCTATGGTGAGGTCTAAGGAATCAATCTTGTCTCTGGCTACCTCCATTTTAAACCTTAAATTAGGATTTGACCCCTCCAAAAAGGAGGCAAAGAGAGTTCCTCCTCTGAGCCTCTCCATACAAGAAATATATTGTCAATAAAATACCTATATAAATAAATCTATGTGATTTATGTATTGGATAAAGTGACTGTCATAAACATATTTCTCTTCCCATGCCCCCAGATACAGGTTAGCATAGCTAGGTGCCAGTATTGCCCCATGGCTGTTCCTTTCCCCCTGCCATTAGTTCCTATTTTTAAACAAGAAGATATTGTTTTTAAGAACCATGTCAATTAGACCCAATAAAAAATTATCTTATTCTGGTGGGTGTCTGTTTGTGAGAGTAGGTACTGTTCTGTGGCTTCCAGGCCCCCCTCATGGGGTATGCTGGTGTATAGTGCATCTACATTTAGAGTCACCAATAACTATTCCTGTTCCACCTGCATTTCCCTGATGGAGGTGATGATATGTACTCAGTCAGCTCAGAAGAACTCTCTAGTAGGCTTAGAAAGAGAGGTTACAATGAAAAAGACATTGCTATGGCAAGATCCTTGCAGATATTACCCCACAAGAATCCTTACTGCTGCCAAAAAAGAAAAATAAAAAGAAAGATGATATGACTTTTTTACAACATTTGGTAGAGGTACTAAAGAGGTTGTTGACATACTCAAAAATAATATTAAGATTTTTCAAGGTACTCCACAGCTTCAGTCCATGCTCACTGAGCCAATTAGGATCTCTTACGAAAGAGGTCCAAACCTCAGGGACAAATTGGTACATAGTTACTTACCCTCCAAGAAGCTGTGGATATCAACCAAACAACAATGGGGAACCAAAAGGTATGATAACTGCAACACTTGTGGCTTGATAGAAACCAGATCTGAGTTCAAAAATTCAAGAACTGGCAACATGGAGAGGGGTCAAAGATTATATAGACTGTAATACTGAAGCTGTGATTTGTCTCCTTACATGCACATGTGGCCAATATTATGTGGAGAGAACTAAGAGGAAATTCAGGTTCAGGGTCAATGAACATTTGTCAGCCGTTAGAAACAAGAATGAAACATATGCTATGACAATGCATATTAAGTCACAGTCTAATAGATCAGAACATAAGTTTAAAGCAATGGGTATCAAAGCCATACCAAGGAATGTCAGAGGGGGCGATGTTGAGGGAACTTTGAACAGTAGAGAGCAGGAGAGGATATACATTCTCGGTGCACTTAGATACCCAGGTCTGAATGGCAAATTTGAGATCTCTCCTTTTCTGATGTTGTCGGTTATAGCAGCCTTACATACAATCTCCCTCTGTTTTTCCCCCCAACTACCCCCTCCCCCCCCACACACTTCTGTTTTCTCAGTACTTTTATGTGTCACCACAAGACTGGTATCATAAATTAGTATTGATCTGAGTAAAAATGAACAATGAGTAATGTGCTTCAATTTGTTTTATCTTTAAAATAGTAAGTACTCATCTCTTCTTTTTTGATTCTCGTCCTAGGTCCTCCTGACTCCTCGGATACTGAAGGGAGCATTGCAAACCACAGGCAGATTGCTGAAGGGTCTCTTAAAGATAATTTACACTAAATAAAGTGACTATTTATGCAAAGGATGACTATTATTATTTAAAAATATATATTTTTTGTTGTTTTGTTTTCACTATGTGTTTGCTGGTATTGATGTAACAGTCATTGTATACACTAATTAGTGAGGTTTACTAATTGGATACCATTTTTTGAAACACTGATTAGTGATTGGCTAATCAATTTACCAAGGAGTGTATAAATAATGAGCTTGTATTAATTGTTTCATTCTCTGATGAAGCCCACAATGAGGTGGGTGAAACGTAAGAAGTATCCTGCACTGCAGCTTGCAGCAGGTATGTTCTGCTAATACATTTATTTAAAGAAAGCAGCCATTTAAAGTGTCTTCATTTGGTGGTGGCGAGTGCGTTACCCATTTAACTTGCATTCAATAACAAGCTTTATTTATAAGGTGCCTTTCCCAGGATCAAAGCGTTGAACAAATTCCAGTGAAACACATATAGATAAAACAGCATATACAAATTATTACATAAAATCATCAAGTAAAATCAGACATTCAATATATATAAATCAGCAGCAATATTAATGAGAACATTTCTCCTATCAGACCTAATGTTTCTCTCATGCCCTGTTGTCAAATGGCTGAACTATGACCCCTACTAACTATGTATTGTTACAATTGCTTCATCAGATTTTTCTACCTGTAATTACTGTCTCTCCAGTTGTTGCTGTCTCACTTCTAATCCTTGTACTACTGTCTGATGTATGTAATATTGTTGTACGTAATTTAACCCCGGGTTGCCCCTGAAAAAGGGACCAGCGGTCTCAGTAGGTTTACCCTGTCATCAAAATCTAAATAATAAATAAAACATTTTTATCAGCTGAGACTGTCAGGGAAAGCTAACTTAAATAAGTGTGTCTTGAGGGCCGACTTAAAACTCTGGATAGTCAGGCACTTCCTAACCTTATGAGGTTGAGAGTTGCACAATGTAGGGGCTGCATATGCAAATGAATGGACCCCAGATGTCTTCAAACGCACCCTGAAAATCTCTAGCAATCCCTCGTCAATGGATCAAAGTTGTTGGGAGGGGCAGTAGGGGCGAAGGAGATTTTTCAAGTAGTGGGGTCGTTGTTCATGTAGGGCTTTGTAGGTCAGCAAGCTAACCATGAAGGTGATCCACCACTGTACAGGCAGCCAGTGCAATCCAAGGAGCACAGGTGTAATGTGACTGGCCCTAGAAGCACCAGTCACTAATCTGGCTGCCACATTCTGCACTAGCTGCAAGTGGTGGACATCAACCCCCAGTAGCCCTACGTACTGGGCATTGCAAATAGTCAAGGTGGGTGGTCACAAAGGCATGGATCAGGATGGAGAGATCATTTGGAGGAACCAGGTGTTTCACCCAGGCAGTATTCCTCAAATGATAAAATGGGGTCTTGACAACAGCCAACACCTGAGGTTTCAGAGTCAGCTCATTGTCAAAAATAATGCCTAGGTTACACACCTGATATGAGATGGTCAGCTGAGCATCCCCGAGCCGAAGCCCCGATGACTGTCCAGCTAACACACCTGCTGCTCGATGATCTGGGTCCACCACTAACACCTCAGTCTTTTCCGGATTCAGCTTCAGTCAGCTGGCACTCATCCAGTCCTGGATCTCAGAGAAACAGTTATTAAATATGAGACTGCATCCCCTGCCCAAACACAAATGACAGGTACAGTTTAGTATTATCTGCACAGCAGTGAAAACTCAAACCGTACCACCTAACAATGTCTCCCACTGGCAACACATACACTGCAAACAACATGGGTGACAAAATGGAGCCCTGTGGCACCCCACAGGATAGAGGGAGAGCATCGGAGGAATAAATCCCAGTGACAACTTTTTGAGTTCTACCCTCCAGGAAAGATCTAAGCCATCTAAGGACCATACCAGACAGTCCACATATGAACAGCAAGCACTCCAATAGCACACCATGGTCCACAGTGTCAATAGCACACCATGGTCCACAGTGTCATAGGTGACCACAAGTCCTTTATCAAGGATACCCAGGAGGTACTGGGTATTTTAGAGGACATCCAGATTGAGAGTTCATACTGGCTAGTAACCCTTGAAATGGAGTCACTATACACCAATATCCTGCATGGTTAGGGTCTATATGCCTTATGCACCTATCTAGATGGAAGGACTCCAGGTAGAATATATCTCCACACAAAGCTGTTAGTGGAACTGTTGAAGTTCATCCTGGAGTGTAACTATTATCCTTTTTTGGGGGGAACACTATCTGCAAATTAGCAGAACTGCAAGGCAGACTACTTTTGTCCCCAACTTCATGAATTTCTCCTTTGACTTATGGGAGGAGACAGTTGTGTATGATGAATCAGTGAACCCTTACCTGTCCAATATTTCCATATGGCAGAGGTATATTATGATATACTGATGCTGTGGCAGGGGAAAGAGGAGAAGTTGACCCCTTTGTACAATTTAGGTATGATTTTCAGTTCAGTTAGGTTCAGGGGCAATGTGAGGAAGTATTTTTTTACAGAGAGGGTGGTAAATGCATGGAACAGCCTTCCTGAGGAGATTGTGGGGTGTAAAACTGTGGGAGAATTCAAGAATGCATGGGACAGACATAAGCCAATTTTTGTGGGGGGGTACGAAGAAATAGGATGTTGGTTAACTAGGATCTGTAGCTTATCCTGTAAGTAGGGAAATGGGCAGACTAGGTGGGTCAAGTGGTCCTTATCTGCCATCAAAGTCTATGTTTCTATGTTTCTATTTTAGCCAAGAATGCACAGCAGGGGGTGAACACTAATCTATTCAGAAAGCCCACAGACCAACTGAGTGGCATGCTGAACTCCTGAGCTCCTTGCATCTTGAACTACATATTGTGAATGTCAGGCACAGGTATCCTGCCTTTATTGCCAAATGATGTATATTATATGGCTTGGTTACTACTCTTTGGAGGAGGCAATATAGTGCAGTGGGTTAAGGCTCTGCGGTGCAGATCTGGAGACTTGGGGTTGAATCCCACAGCAGACTAGGTGCATACTGTGTGATCCTGAGAAAGTCACTTAACTTCCTTCTGCTCCCAGGTCGCATCTGCAAACAAGTTTCAGCTTAGTGTGCTATTCCTGGTTAAGCAATGTTCCCTTTCCCTTTGATGTTTTATTTATTTATTTATTTTTCTATTTATGCTTCCTCCTGCTCCCTATACTGCACCACCTCGGGAGTCACCAATTGCATCTGCCCTTGCCTCACCTTTCCTGTGCCTGCAGTAGTCCCTCCATGTAGCTTCAGATTGCCCCCCCCGGGAAGGGACAGAGATGGGGACTGGCATCCCCAAACCATATCCAACCATCAGGGCACCAGAACAGACTGGCAGGTGGGCTAGAGTACTCCATCTTCCAGGAGCCTGGGGGGCACTTTTTCTGGTGTTCCATGCGTGGTGTACATCCCCGACGTCAAGGCATGCCAGCTGATGTCAGCCACACATCCTTTCCCCTCCAATGTAGGGCAGGGAGTGCACTGCACCTCAGGCCTCCGGTAGAGGGCAGTAAGGCTCCAAGCCATGAATCCCCTTCCCCCCCCAGGAGAGGAGAGCTGTCTTCCAGTTGCTCAGTCCTCTCCCTTCTCTACTAACTCCTTCTATCCTCAACACCCACCTTTGATATTTTTGTTTTTTTGTTTATTTATTTATTTATTTATTTTGTTAACTGTGTAAACATATGAGCCAAGGCCCTTTTTCATATGTGACCCAAGACTATAAAATCGTCACAAGATGTTATACAAAAAGATAACTTCTACATTCACTTAATACAGGAATACAAATACATGACATATAAGACAAACAATATAATACAAATTATTTAAAATAGCAGTGACATTGCAAACTACTTAGTAAATGATTCTTCAATTTATTTTTGAATAAATTATGACTACTCATAGTTCTCAATTCAATTGGAAGATCATTCCAGTATTTTGGTGCTTGGATAGGAAAAGCTTGAGCACCCATTTTAGTTTTAGTGACTTTCAAATTTAAACAAGAAAGAAAAGTTGATGAGTATCTAGCTGAACCCTGATCTTCTTGTCCTTTACTGTTTATTGGACAGTTATGTAATGTTTGATTCATTGAAGCTTTTTTTGCCAGCAGCACATATTGATGGTGGGAAGGGTGTCTGTGTTCTGGTGCTTCTTTATTTGTGTGTTGTGTTTTCTTTCTTGGTATTTCTGCGTTTTCATGTTCGTTACTGTTGTTCTTTGTACTACTGTGGTTTCATGACTTTGTTTTGGTTTGTATTGTATTATTGTTAAAATTCGAAAAAGCCCAGTTAATTAAAAATCGATAAAGCCCATGGACCACAACACCATCCTGTTGTTGAGTTCTTGTCATCCCTGCAACACCATCAGGAATATACCTGTCAGCCAGCATCACTGAGTACAGAGAAACTGAAGTTCCTTAGAAAAGTTTGAGGAAAATGCTCAAGAACTCAGTTGGAGGCTTCTGGAAAGGAGATATTCTAGACATTATGTGAAAACCACCTACCAGAGACCTAAACACTCAGACAGACATCCCTAAAATACTTCACTGCAAGCACCCAACTGGAAAACAAGACATGTAAGTTTGTCACCACATTCAGCATACAGGCCACTGCACTTGAGCACATTCTTTCTCCATAACAACTGGAGAATCCTACAAACTGAGCATAGGCTAAAATGGTGTGTTGAAGAATATCCCCGCATGGTATACAGATGTCCACAAAAACTGAGCAGCAGACTCACACACAGCCTGCAACCTATCACTTGTACCACAACATGGCTACCAACACAACCAGCTGGTCGGTATAATTGTGGCAGGTGCAAATGTTATGAGGTCATTATAGCAGCCAAACAGTTTGAGAATCCTACCACAGGGAACAGCCATGATATTAAAAATCATACACTATGACTACAGGTATGGTGTACTTGGTCACCTGAACTTGCTCCTCTTTCAGTGTAGGGCATACCAAGAGTAAATTTAAGTAAAGAAGTGGGGAATCATGAAAGGGAGTTTTGCATTGCAACATGGAGTATGCAACTACAGTCCACACAAAGCATTCCACTGATGCGTGTGAGAATGTGTGGTCTTTTTTTGGAATTGAGAAAGAGGTTGCTGGTTAGAGAGGGGGAGATTTTGTAAACCAAATGTCCAGGAGAGAACGGTACTGAATATTTAAGCTGATAGCAATCACAGGAAGGGGACTGAATGATAAAATTGATCTGGCTCAGTTTCTATAGAACTAGCCAGTCCATGGTTTGGTTTACATATTAACAGTCCTGTTCCCTTGTAGCAAACTGCAATTACTATAATGGCAAACTTTTCATAATTAGTAGTGGGTCTACACTAATAATGTTTTGCTGGGCTAAATAAATGTTATCCTCTTGTAACAATGATCTTTCACACAGTGTCAGTTTTTAATGTAATGTGTTTTAAACTTATTTCACTTAATTGTATGCACTTTTTTTTCTAATCTTGCCTGTGTCTTTTAACTGATGTATTTCAATCTTTTGTACGCCAGGGGGAGCCTTGTCTCTTGACAAAGTGAGGCTGCATGAAATGCTGAGGCTTCTGTTTGTGCCTGCCACCTGCACACAGTTGCTGCTCCTGCAATAGAAAGCTAATTCACTGCAACTTTGTCATTACTTGGCCGCCTGGTGTGTTAGCATGAAGCTTATCTTTTCTTTGCTTTGGATCTGTTCCTGATGCACCCCACCAGACACTCTTAAGCTACTGTACCTTTCCTGTTGTTGTTATATACACATAGCCTCATTTTTATGGCCAATTAAGCTAACGAAATTGGTGATATTGTGTTCTCTAATTTTAAAGTTATAGAGGCTTCAAATTCTGCAGTTTATATACTTGTGAAATGTAATTACAACATTTCTGAATGTTCAGAGACTAATAGCTTGATCTTCTGTAAAGCTAGAGATCTGAAACATGATGCACCTCAACATGGAACTTAGTAAATTCACAATTCTAAATTTGATGCAAGTTGTATTTTGACTTTTTAAATTACGTCAAGATAATTAACATTTAACTTTAGTGAAACGTCAATAACTTTTTGCAGAAATTTAGTGAAATTTCATTGAAGCAAACTCATAATTTTGTCAGAATTCCACTAAGAGAAGATACATTTCTCCAAGCCCTTCTTAAGAATTGTTAGTGCCAGAAACTTATTTTTATGTAAAAGCTTAGAATCAGGTATATTGATTTATCAATGTCATATGACGTTACACTCTCCATATATGGATATATAAAAAATCAATTTTGAAAGAAATTGTTTAAAAATACATATTATAGTTTCTACGTGTATTGATGCTGTGGTCTGTCAGTGAAGCTGTAGAGGTACTACTCATGATGCCAGAAACTTAAGTTCAGGAAACATACAGGGTGGATAGAGGGACAGCAGGGTAGGATGTTTCAACAAAACTTAGGATGCTTGCCTCCTTGAATTGGAATGCAGACTGACCCCTACTGCATGAGTGTCACTTGGAGGCCCACAGGTGATACCAGTCAGCAGGGGTGGCAGAAAGGGAGGGGAGATAATTGACTGAAGCATGTGCAAGTCAGTTGTATGCATATCATAGCAATTTGGAATCAGATATCTACAGGATGTTGATCAATGGTGAGAAAAAAACATGCATTCCAGCAGGTTGATGCCCAGACACATCTAGGCCCTGCACCACTAGTCCATCCAACATGGAAGGTGCCCCATCATGTGGATAAGCTGCTGGCCATGAACTTGGCTCTGTGCTGCCAAGCAATCAGTGGAGACAGCTCTTGTACAGGAGTGCAGTCCAGGAACAAGAGTGAAGAATACTTTCTTCTTGGGGGGGGGGGCTCAATGCACAACTCACTGAGTGGCACTGAAGTGTGGCATACTAGAGTGACATTGGTATAAACACACACCACCACATACTCCTGGAGCAGTCATGAGCATGCAATACAAGGAGTGGGTGATCCGTATGATGACTATTCCTTGATTGGTGTAGAATGATTGAAAGGATTTCATTTTTGAACCATCCAGAAGACACAAGAACATGACACTGCCTTCCCCATGACCACAGTTCCACTGAATTCTGATTTCTCCTCTTGACTGCAGAGATCATGAAAGAAGGGATAATCTAAGGTAACAGTGACATATAAAACAAGTAATGTCAAAAAATATAGATAAAAAAATCTATAGCAATATATAGGTGATACAGCATTATTGGCATATATTGATAAAATATGTATTGATAGCTGAGAAAATATACAAGTGACATAGAGAATAATTAATGGTCAACCATTCACAGCATGGCTGTGTTTCCATTGAAGGGCTCTAAGGACATTATGGTCACCTTCAAAGTGATGCTCAAGAGGTCTATGATGTCATCAGAAACTTGAAATAGAAATACAGCTGAGCTGTGTATGGTTACACGTTTGTTATTTTACATAGTTTATGGTCTAAAACATAAAACTAAAAATAAATTGGGTGGGTTTATTTATTTGTTTAATGATAAAAGGGACATTATCAGTTTTTCTTTAACTTTATGAAGTGAATTATATAAGCTGTCCTTTTGGCATTAGTAATATCATAAACATAGAAACACAGAAACATAGACTTTGACTGCAGATAAGGACCGCTTGGCCCAAGTAGTCTGTTCATTTTCCTACCTACTGGATAAACTGCAGATTCTAGTTAACCAGCAGCCTACTTCCTCCTTATCCATCTCCTACCCCATCATACCCCCCACTATAATTGCTTATGTCAGTCCCACGCATTCTTGAATTCCCACACTGTTTTTGACTCCATGACCTCCGGAGGAAGGCTGTTCCATGCATCCACCACCCTCTTCATGAAAAAATACTTACTCATGCGGCCCCTGAGCCGCCCCCATCTTCAAATTGTGCCCCCTTGTTTTTACGTGTCTCTTTTTTTGAAACATGGTACACTATTGGAGTTTGTTGATTCCCTTAAGGTACTTGAAGGTTTCTAGCATTCCCCTCCCCCCACATCTTACCAAAGGATTTTGTAGATTAATGCTATTTATTGATTTTGGGGGGGGGGAGTAAAAATAAGATCTGTTCATCTTGAAAGCCATTGGCAAATGCCCTTGCACATCCTGCTTGTCCCTAGAAGTAGTGCCACACCATGCCATGTGTAAAAATATTAATTGGCTTTCCCCTGAAGCTAACCACTTCAAAGGTGCAATTCAGGCTGTCCACTCGGAAGCCCCTACTAGGACCAATTACAGAATGGGCACTAGTACTCTGCTCAACTAGGTACTTACAAACTGACCTGAGCATATTTCCAGAGCCTCTGTCCTCCTGGGCATCATCAGTGACCACTTCCCTGTCACGTTCAGTTGGGCTAATAATTTCACCAAATCCCCTCCAAGAACAGTCACCAACAGGGTCCTCAAGCCTGGTCACACAGGCCACTTTAAAGCCAATCTCCTCATTGCTGACTGGTCAGCAGTGTTTGGGGCTTCTGACACTGATAGCGTGCTTGACCATTTCATCCTCCTATTCAATATGATCTGCAACATTCAGGCACCCTTCAAAAAGTGTAAAATCAAAGACCATTTCAACCCCTGGATGAGCCCAGACACCCATGAACTTATGAAAAATAGAGACCATCTTTGGCATTTAGCCAGGGCTACAGGGAAGCAATCTGACATCCTGAATTGCAAATGGACCAGGATTAACTGTACCAGGACCATCCAAACAGCCAAAAACTTATACTACAGGGAGGCCCTAGCCAAGAAGTGGAATGATGGTCCGAAATTCTGGGCAAACCTAAAAGAGGCCACCAAACATGAGCCCAAAATGCCCCCCACCATTCTCAGTGTTGATGGATCCCCATTCTTGATCCTAAATCTATAGCCAACACCTTCAATCTTGCTTTCACTGATCTCTGTAATGTCCTCCCTACTAACTCATCTCTCTCCAACCCTGCATCTCCTTCATATACCCCAGTGCATCCCCCTTTTCACTTCAAGACTATTACTATTGGGGAAGCCAGGAAATACCTGCTTAAGGTGCTTAGTAAGGGGAGATACAGTGGAAATAACCTCAATCTGAAACTAATCTCACTCTCTCTGGAAGAAATCTTGTCTCCCCTTACCCATATCCTCAGCCCATCACTCTGGTTCACAGTATTCCCTCAGAAATGGAAAGCTGCAGTAGTTACCCCTGTGTACAAAAGCAGGGATCGGGCCATGCCAGAGAACTATAGACCCATCTCTATACTTCCACCACTCTCGAAAGCTCTGGAATGAATCATTGCAGAACAACTTGTCAAATACCTGAACAAACATAAGCTCCTAAGCCCTGAGCAGCATAGCTTTAGGGCAGGGAACAGAACCACTATAGCCCTGCCGGAATTCACAGGCTTCATCTATAAATCTCTCAATCTTGGACAGCTTGCTGGGGCAATCTATATTGATCGAACAAAGGCCTTCAGTATGGTCAATCATGCCCTCCTGGTTGACCAACTCACTGCTACAGGCCTTGCCCCTGAGGTGGTTGCATGGTTCCGCAGTTTCCTGCACTGCTGCTCCCAGCAAGTCAGGATAGGTACTATCCTCTCAGACAGCAAATCTGTCTGTTCAGGCATTCCATAGGGGTCAATACTGGGTCCCCGCCTATTCAGCTTATTCTTGAATTGCCTCCCTCAAGCCAGTAAAGGCTGCATCCTCCTTTATGTAGATGATGCGGTTGTCTTCTCAAATAGCTCGTATCCCAGTGCCCTTAAGCAGCAACTACAGAGTGACTTCACCAGCGAAGAGACGTGGTTCAAAGATCATAAATTGATAATGAACTACAAGAAAACAAAAAACCATGCTGTTTCCCAGCTCTCTAAACAAACACAGAAACTACCCACTATCAATATGCAATAGTGGCGGGGTTTCCCTTGAACTTGTTCAACACTTTAAATACCTCGGTATTACTATTGACAATTCACCTTCCTATACTGTCCACATTGACAACATGGCCAAAGCTATCAACAAGCGCATAGGGTTACTTTATCGTCACAAGCATAGCCTCTCCCCTGAAGCCCCAAGCATAACTGTTCACAGTTCTGTGGGTTCCCTGGTGGACTATGGGCTGCCTATATATGTTTCTGCCACAGATACTGCTCTCTGGAGCATAAAAAACTGCACTTACTGTAACAAAGCCTGCCAGCTCACCTTAGGTGTGCACCGACTGACTCACATCTGTGATCTCTATGACAGGGCACACTGGCTCATGCTCAATGGCTAACTAAAATATCAATTCTGCCTCCTGGCCAAAAAGATCTGCCTTGGTCAGCTACCGCCAAGGGTCCAACAACTTCTGGTTCCCAGCAATAATCCATGGCACACCCATAACTCCAAACACCAGTCCTTCCTAACTCCAAGACATCGAACATCTCAAGGACAAAGGTCCTTTGCATACCATGCATCGCTGTGGTTCAACTCCCTCCAGGGGAACATTGCGCACCTGCCCACATTGGGTACTTTTAAAATTAACTCAAAGCTCCTTATGATATGTGAATTTTGATGTGCCTGCCACTGCTAGCACCACCTTTCCATCCCCCATCACTACTTCCATCCCCTGCCCCCTCAACCCTTGCTCTCTCCGCTGAGTAGGCCTTCCTGCTCCACCCACACACCTAGCATCCTCTCTCTCTCTGCCTCCAATCAAGTCACCTCCCTCTAATCACTGCTGCTATACTGGTATTATGTTCTCCTTTTGCACATTGCACTTAGGCTCCTCCCTTTCACACCCTTTTTCCTTTTTTTCTTTAGCACTTAGCAATGCTCCAAACAACCTCTTGTTTGCTGACAACTGGCTGGTTTCATTGTCGGGCACTTTAAATTGTCTGTATTCCTGTGACCTGTACTGTGTTTGATATATAATCCTGTTTGTTTACAGTACCTTCGTTATTCTGCAATCCTTTGTCTGATTTCATCTATCTGTTGTACTGAAATGTCCTGATTCGTAACCTATGTAAAGAGCTCTGAGCTCAAAGAGTTTTCTGAGTACTGAAATAAATAAATAAACAAATAAATAAGATTGTTCATGTATGAGTTTGTTAAATTTTTTTAGCATGTGAATATCAGAATGTGAATAGTATTACTGGCTTTTCTGATTTTAAAAAAGTGCATCTCTTCCAAAAATGTGCACTATTACCTACTAAATTCACAGTTTGGAAAATGAAGCAATGACTCTAGTCATGCACTTTAGCATTAACACTAATGTGCATGCCCAGAGTCATGGCTTCATGTTTTAAACTGTGAATTTTGCAGGTTATTATACTCGCTTTTGGATGAAAGATGTATTTTTTTTTTCGAAATCAGGAACACCAGTAGTACCTTGCACATCCCTTTATTTACATGCTAAAAAATTTAACAACCTGTGCATGACTGAGTTTACCCATGGCATGGAATAGCATTGCTTTCAGGGATGAGGGCAATGTGCGGTAGCATCGGCCAATGACTTTCATGGCAGATCACTCTTGTTTTTGCCTCTGCCCCCCCAAAAAACTCAATAAATGACATTAATCTATGAATCCTGTGGCAAGAATGCATTTAATGATACTACTGATGCCATAAGACAACTTATATAGTGGACTTAGTAAAGCTAAAGAAAAGCTGACAGAGTCCTTTTTAACAACAGAAAATGTGTCAAGGGGTTGTCTGGGTTCAGTATGTGTTGGGAAAATAAAACAGAATGGCAGGCGGCATGAGTTTCAGTTGTGATTAAAGTAGAAGTATTTGTCAGTTTCCATATAGTTTTTTTTCCAGCAGTAATGCTCATCTTGCAAAAATATGAAGATGCACATTTTTATGCTTGCTTGCATGCGCAACACACAAGAAACATGTTGAGCTAGTAGAGCATTGCAGAGGTTTTGCAGTGTTGTGGCCAATCCAGAGAATGATTTAATGAGCATGTCCCTCGGCCACCAATTAATGCTGATGCTGCTGATGATGGCAGTTTCAGAGTGAGCGCTGCACTTGAAAGAAATGTGCTGCTGCAATCAGGGGCAATTTTGTCATTGCAGTGGCAGTCACAGCTACCTCCCAACCAGTCACACAGCAGGACAACAAATTAGCTCCTTCCCCCTGATGCTGTCCCCACCGCACCCTCTGTTCTCCATCACCTGCCAACATCGGGGTGCTCAGTCCCCATATCAGCATGTATTCCCCCTACCCCTATTAATGTGGCACACAGAGAGTCCAGCCCAGTGTGCCATAAAATACTTCTTTGATGTTTCTGACAATGGGATGCCCACTCCCGGTGTTGGATGCACGTCCCCCCATGCTCCTATGTTCTCAGCCGACCCTGGGGTGCCCATTCCTCAGGTCGGCATTGACACCTCCCAGTACTCTGGCACACTGGGAGCCCACCCCAGTGTGCTGAAATCTGTTTTGTAATATTTCACCTGTAAAAAGGAAAAAAGTCCCACAAAGAATTTTTTTAAACCTGAAAAAAAGGAAAACAGTCCCTCATCATTCCCATCTGACCCCTCCCCAGCCCTCACCCTCCCTCTGAGCAACCCAGTTCCTCTCACCCCCCCTCACCCATACTTACCTCTGGAGGTCAAAACAGCGATCTTCTGTTGACAGAGAACACATCTGCATTTTTCAAAGACCAACTGGGAACTGAAGAAATTATGGGAAGCCCTATAATGGCAGTCGGGGAGGGGGTTCAATTTAGATTGATATTGCAGCCAATTTTTGGAGTTTTGATCCCAAATTTTCAACATGGGGTTCTTGGGACCCCACTTCATGAACACAGTCACTGTCATTTCATTTCTCAGTCCTGAAAGGTGATTTTTCGGTCTCCAGGCATAATCACCTTTCAGGACCAATTAACAAAATGTGAGTGCTACTGTTAATGAGGTGGTGTCCCAAAAGCCCTTGTTGCAAATTTGATGAAAAAATTAAAAAAAAAATGATGGTGTTATGAGCGTCTGTTGGGCAGTTTCTGTGCACACTTGTAACTTCATCAAGTTTCAACATTTACGTTCCAAATTTACGACATTGCCATTGTCTTAAACCCCCCCTACGAACAGTACAGCTGTCATTTTTTGCATCCTTCCTGAAATGTGTTTTTGCACCTGTGGTGCAGAATGGTGCTATTGCTGTGAGAAATCAACTTTTGGGGCAGATTTACAAAATCCCAGTGCCACTGTTCATGAGGGGAGGTCCCAAAAAGGCCATGTTGAAAATTTGGTGAAAACATTTAATAAAATGACTGTGCTACAAGCATGCTTTGCACAGTTTCTATGCACAATCGTAACTTTGCCACTTTTTCATATTTTCACTCCAGATTTTCAATATTGTCATTTCTTCACACCTCCTCATGAACAGTACAGCTGTTACTTTTCACGTCCTGCCCAAAATGTGTTTTTGAACCTATGATGCTGAATGACACACTTGCTGTGTGAAATCACCTTTTGGGATTGGATAATGAAATGATACTACCACTGTTCTTGAGGCGGGTTCCCAAAAAGCCCATGTTGAAAATTTGGAGCAAAAATACCAACAAATGCCTGATGCATTTGGGTTTCCATCTGTAACACCCACCCTGTACAGACTAACAGGTGTCAGGGAGGGGTGACTTGGGGTCGTTAGCTGTAATGCTCACTCCATTCCACCCCACCCCCACCATGCAGCCACTGAGAGACATCAAGGTGTGCCTTGGGGTCTTCGGCCCTAACGTTCACCCCATTCTCCTACACTGCACCCATCTCAGCTTATTTCCTTATGGAATGGGTTGAGCATAAGGACTGAATACCTCAAAGTACACTGCAACACTTGTCGGTATCTGCAGGGTGGGATGAGGTGGAATGGTGTGAGTAGTATAGCCGATGACCCAAAGGCACACCCTCAATGCCTGTCAGTCTCTGCAGGGTTGGGGTGGGCGTTGGCATTACTTCAGTACTTCACTACCATTCCTACTATGCATCTCTCTAACTCCTGCACTACCAATGCCAATACCAGCAAGCAAACATTCTGCATTGACAAATGCTTGTTCTTTTTGCTTTCTTTTACTTCTGAACAAAGATTTAGGATTCAGAAGTCAGTAAACCTCCCCACTCCTGTGCCATGTCCACCATGAAAACATTATATACCTTTGTACAGTGTTGTGCTGTTTACCACAAGAAATATGTGGAATCATCATCCTTATTTACCAGGAGAGACACACTAAGCTGAATTTTGTTTATAGGGATGACCTGGGAGCACAAGGAAGTTAAGTGACTTGCTCAGGGTCACACAGTATGCAAGTGGAGGCTGTGAGATTCAAACCCAGGTTTCTAGATTTGTAGCTCAGAGCCTTAAACCACTGTGCTATACTGCCCCCTCACCTTTACATTCATTCATATTTACAATACAAATCAATCAGGTAAATTCAAAAGTTAACCTCAGCGGAAGAGATTTTTAAAAATTGCAAGTGACGACCCTCTTTAAAGATGTGATCAATTAGTTCAAAAATTCATTATAAAAGCCACTTTAACAATACTGTATCTGAGAAAACTAAAAATACACTAAGTATGACAGTTAGGATGTTAGAAATACATTTTTGCCAAAAAAAATTATATGATGAAATATGTGTTGACTAACAAATATTGTTGCTTTAAAAACCTCTTGTATCTGAGCATAGTACAGCAGTATTCTATAACCTTTGAACTGTGGTACAACATATTTTTACTGAGGAATAAACTCCATTCATTACAAAGGGTTACCATATACTATGTACCAGTATTATGTAACTTTGTAGATACTGTATATCACATTCCTAATCAGAGGGTGCTAGTGATTGTTCAGTTTAGTTTAATAGTTGCCCCCGACCCTGATTCACTGATCCACAATCTCAGGTGGAAGAGGGAAATAAGTCAATATCCAATTAGTAGTTCAATGGTGAATGGCTTGCACAGTTTCACACAGCTCTAAGTGCTTTCTACCATCTGCAAGCTCTTTGTTCCTACAGCAGTATGTGAGCAATATCAAGGGACTGGTACTGGATTTGGTTTTGAATTTTCCAGTCCACTAATTTTTCACTTGGATTAGAATTTGTTGAGGTTCCATGAATAAAATGTATCAGAATTGAAATAAAAACACACACAATGAAAAGACAGCCATAGTAGTACTGTACTAACATCAATAATTGTATTCATGTCAAGGATCCTACAATGCTCAGAGTACCTGTAGAACCTGTGGCATACAATATACTACAGAATACAAAACAGCACAGAATACTAGGTAAACAGTATGAAGAACTATACAAATAGAATAAAGCATGGGGTGGTGTGTGTGATGAGAATTTTACCCACCCAAGTTGTTGAATGCCACATAAACCCCGAGAGCAAATATCGAGGGGTTTATCTCGGTATCCATCATGTAGGGTGTGTGTAAAATTCAAGTTTACACACCACCCCATATTTTATTTTATATAACTGCTGGGTTTCATTTTTTCCACCACAGCAATTATATAAAATATATAGAACAGAAGACATCTCTGTGCAGCCGCTGTCTGATCGGGTTTCAACAGGCTCAGTGCTCACTGGCTGCGGGAAGAAAGATCTTTTTTTTCTTTTTAGTGGTTAGGTTAGGAGGCATCATTTTAGTCGCAGCTGTTTTTGTTTTTTAAAAACCTACTTGCAGCTGAGTTGGAGTTGCTGTCTGGTCTTTGTGTGTTAGGGTGGCTCCTGTCATTGAGTATGAGTGGAGGCTGACAGTTGCACATGCACAGAAGATGGGAAACCCAGTGCATGTTTGCTGCAGTAAACACTCCTTTATTATGACAAATTATGCTACGGGTTTCCCACTGAAAAAAACAGAACCCATTAATTATAAATGTAACACCTTTGCTACCTGGGGTTACTAGAATCCCAATTAGATCTAGTGGCAGGCAGGGAAAGGCAGCTTCTGAGACACCAGTTAAATGGGTTTCACACTGGCTCACTCTGTCCTCAGTCTCAGCTGAGCTGGAGGGATGAAATCTCTCTAGAATTCTCGCAGCAGTATAAGCCAGAGTGGAAAACTGCAGCAGGGAGTTAGGCTAGAATGTTGGGGATTTTTTAAAGTCAGTAGAAGTCTAGAGGGAGACTCAAGAGAAGCAGGAGATGAGCTACAGTTGGCAGCCCCTCAAAGCCTAGCTATGTCATAGAGCTACTTCAGAAACAGGATAGTGTGTTCACACCCTAGAGAAGAACACTGAAGACACCAGTAGAAGTAGTACAGACCACTCCCCGAGTTGTTCCAGTGCCAGTTCCAGTTGTTCCAGGGAAGAAACCAACATTTTAGAGACAATCCCCTGGCCCTGCTGGGAATGGGAAAAGCTGCCTGCCAAGCATTTGTTTTTAGTTACCAGAGAATTTTGTGTTCCCTCTGAGAGAAGCCCTGGGGCACCTGCAAACCATGGTGAGTCTGCTCTGACATAGAGCCCATGTTTTCACCAAGTACAGTTGTGTAAAAGTATTTGCCTACTGTGGGGTCAGGAAGGGACTAGCCAAGTACAGTACTTTTGAAATATGTGTATGGCTTGAAATACATCTAACCAGTGGCTGTCTACAGGGATGGACATAGCCACTTACAGTACATTGCAAGTCATGACACCAGTTACATAAAGAGTGGGATGTTAAATGTGATATACATTTCAAGATAGCATCTACAACCAGAGAGTTTAAAGAAAGGAGTTGATTCCAAATGAATGGTCAGGTATGGATTTGGGAACAAGAGGTGGGAGACCCCCTCGCCCCCATCTGCAGTAACCAGGTTTACCTCTACAAATTCCCTTTGGGCACCTATAGCTTTCTCCCAGGCACTTGGCCAGTGTCTGCAGAAAGTACCCAGATGTGGGATTAAGGGTGAAATTTTCCCTTTAGAGCTAGAAACTGTTCGAGGCTGGTTGAGGGAGCCACCACCAAAATTCCATGACATATGGAAAAGTTTACTAGTGCTGGCCGAGATGCAATGCCAGGGAATCCAAGAGTGAGAGTACCAGTTCAGGCACATGAGCCCAGATGTGTTCAGAACCTGAAGTTTGTTGTGTGATGAAGATGTGTTCTGACCTCTATAGATCTGCATATCCAGGAGTGCAGCCCCGTGGGTGTCCATCTTGCTTTGTATTCTTGTGTTGAAGTGAATAAAAGCCACACTTTAGAATCTCACTCCTGGTTTGGACATTTTCAGTTATTGCTTCCTGTGTCCGTAATTACTTGGGTACCCCATGACCAGAAGTGCAAATCTAGCCCAGATGCCAAGCGAATATTTTCTCCCTGAACCTAGGCTAGCCAAGTGGTGGGTTACAAAATGGAGGCCCTGCACACATTGGTTACATAAATATATTATAAACAGCTTCATAGAAAGATGAGCTCTGATACTTGCATCATTCACCTTTATTCAATGTAAACATCATTTGTAGAGTCAAAAAAGAAACTCAAGGGAGAGTATCCAGATCTGACCAGTAACAATTCAGAACTGAACTTCCACTAGGGTTACTTAGAATCCTACTTATATAATTGGATACATCAGATTCTAAGTATTTTTTTTTAGAATTTAGAATTTGGGGATTTAAGGCCAAGGATTTGAATTCTCAAAAGAGCCTTTCAGATGTGGAATCAGAATTTGATTCATATTCTCCATCTGAGTGTAACTCCCCTTTGTCCTTACCTATTGCTACTGTGGTCCATCTGTGTGGAGGATGCCTGGTTCATGTAGCTGAAGTGGATGTAACATTCTCAACTCCCAACAGCCAACAACTTCCATCATCCTGTTCCATCGTGGCTGACTTTACTAGTCCAAAGCATTGTCTTTTAAATTCAAATCCCAACCACCCCCAGCATGATCCCCAGTCCCCTAGTCCACCTCTATCACTCTGACATTCTTACTGTCATTCCGACTTCCTTTCTTATCCCTTGACCCCCCCCTCCCCGAAAATTGTGTACAACAAACTGCTTGACTTGTTTTTAAATAATTAACTGAAGCAGATCTAGAGCTCCATGCCCGGTGCATGATCTTTTCTAGGTCAGCACATTATCCAAAATTCACATACAATTCACTCATTTTTCCTGGAGTCACCCAGGACTTGGCCAACCTCACTAAAAGCCCTGGATGCCCTGGAAGCAGGCTCTGCCACATGCATGTCTTTTGTTAGACCTGATTATTGGAGGGGAAGTCATTTTCTAGGGAGGTGGAGGTCAGGGAGCTAATGGTTGGGGAAATGACCTTGGTTACCACACCAGTACTGGTTGCTACACACTGTAAAGACTGGTGGGAGTAGGCTTTGGACCAAGAGGAAAGGACCAGCTGAACTGATACTGGATGTCAATGGTTGTAACAACCAAGAACCTGAAGCCACCTGAGACTGATCACCATACTCAAACTGCAGTGCCAGTCATTCCACAAGATAAGACAAGGGCCAAGAAGAGGGAGGGAGAGTGGGGACACACTTGTAATTTGTGCTGGCAACCTGAGATCGCCTAGAAGCAAAGTCAAAATCAGAGTAAGATTTGGAACATTTAAATTTATCTTTGATTCTATTCCTGTACCATTTTCAGAGGCAGAACAAAACTGGAACTGGAAACGGAATTGCTCAAAATCTGACATGGTGCCATCGGATCAGATTCCACTGCATCTGAGCACCCTTTAGATTCTTACCCAATTTGCTTCAATTACATATTAACAAAGAGATGACCTCTTGTCAATGCTGCTGAGCCTACTCCACAACAAGGGAACACTCACTAATGTTTCTTGCTTGCTTTTCAATAAAAATTAAAAAAGATGTCCTTAGACTGAGGTTCCTGTCGCAATCTAGCACCAATCCTGTAGCGCAGACTTAGATGCATTATCCTCTTTTGTGTTTCCTACTTGCTTTTGTTTCATTTAAATTAAAGGAAAAAAAAATCCCCCTGTCACTGGCACAGAGCCTAACTTTTAAATATGGAGGACAGCTGAAACTATAGCGGGGTGAATGTTGCAGCATCACACTCACCTACCCAACCCACAAAGTATCAGTTTTCTGTCCCGAGTTAGAAGTGAAGTTTTTTCATTTTCATTAAGTGTACCTTTATAACATAGGACAGGGCTTGTTTAACCATTTCCTTCAAATTCTCCGAATGTTAGGAGATGGTACATGTACTGTGTGGGCATATCAACTGCTCTGCACTTGCACCTCCATATTCCACTCACTCCTCCACCATCTTCCCCCTTTTTTTGTACTGTCTTATTTTAGCTCCAAAGGGCTGGGACATATCTTAGGGTTACCACTCAACCTTGGCCTCTACTCTCATCCTGAAACCACTCTCTCCAGGAGACACGTTGCTGAGCACCCCCACTCAGACTCACGGACTCATTCAGAACCCCGGATCACCCCCGGGGAGGGTCCACTCCCACCTCTGCTCTTGCCCCAGCCAATCTTCTCCTTTTCATAGCTGGTTCTATGGACAAGCTGATACTGCAATCACATGAAAAGCAAGCACTGACCAATGCCTACTTACTGTATGTTTGTTTGCACTTTTGATTATGTCTATTTAACTATTCATCATGCCACACTGCATTCTAATTGACTGCTGTATCAGGGGTTAATCTCTTTAAAATGCTCAGTATAGTTCAATGCATCCCATCATCCGATTGTCAGGTGTCAGCATAGCTCAGTTGGTAGCACATCCGCCTCTGGACCAGAAGATCGTGGGTTCTTGTCCCACACTGGGATTGGACTTGCACACAAAAATTGTGGCATCTGAGTGCAGTATTGGGGGTGCTGTACTGCTGGGGTGTGCCCTCCTTTGGATGAGATGTTAAACTGAGGTCCCTTCTGCCCATCCTGGTGTTGTCCAGGTGGCAGTAAAAGAACCCAATGCACTCTTTTCAAAGAGCAGGGAACATTTACAGTGTTCTGGCCAACATTCCCCTTCCCATTAACAGGTTCATGCAATTATCCAGGCTGTGTGTGGGTGATGATGTGCGATATGTCTGCCACCACACATTCAGTCACTTCACTACCAGTCTAGCATTGTTTGTAAAGTGCTTTGGGATACTGTGTATGAAAAGTGCTATATAAATGCTGATTCTTCTTCTTCTTTTAGCTTTCCAATGTGTCATACTGCATTGGGAAGAGGTTTTTAAAGTGGCGTTTATTAATCACCTAAGATCCCTTTCCACCTTTGGGTGCACTACCATTTTCTCAATGGACATAATTGTCATGACTAGGTGAAACTGTGTTTATTGATTAATTTGCTTATTTGTTTGTTAACCAGGTTGGTGCACTGGTCCCAGGACCATTTTCAGGCATGACCCAGGCCATTGAGATGGTGCAAAATAAGGAACAGTAGAAGCATATACATGACAAGAGTTATTGGCAAGGAACAATACAATCAATTAGACCAGACAAGGAGTATACAAGTCATCAATCAGTACATAGAAACATGGAAGCATAGATTTTGATGGCAGATAAGGACCAATTGGTCCACCTAGTCTGCTCATTTTCCTACCTATTGGATAAGCTGCAGCTCCTAGTTAACCAACAACCTACTTCTTCCTATCCCCAAAAAGAATTGCCTTATGTATGTCCCATGCATTCTTGAATTCCCTCACTGTTTTTGACCCAATAATCTCCTCTGGAAGGCTGTTCTGTGTGTCCACCACCCTCTCTGTGAAAAAATACTTCTTCACATTGCCACTAAGCCATTCCCCCTCTATGTGTATATGTATATATATATATATATATATATATATATATATATATATATATATATATATATGTGTGTGTGTGTGTGCATATATATATATATATATATATATATATATATATATATATATATCTATAGTACTAGTACAATGATGCAAAACATATCCCAGTGTTATGAGAGTGAGCCCAACATTACATAATAACAAAGTCCACAAGTTAGAATGCATAAGATAGCAATGCCTAAAGACTGACACTAGAATGGAAAAGTAACTAGCGGTACTTGTAGATTTTCCACTAAGAATTCTGGTGAAAGTAGTTTTGCTTTCATAACACTTCTGTGAAAATTCTGTGAAATTCTGCCAAAATTTTAATTTCGGTTATTTCCATGTAATTAAAACCATCTTTATCCAAATTACACAACACTTGGCATGGTGATATTGCCAAATATCACAAGAAATGTGCCATATTTCAGATCTCTAGCTTAAAAGGAGATTGATTTATAAGCCTATAAACATTCAGAAATTTTTTAATTACATTTCACAAGTATATAAATTGCAGAATTTTAAGCCTCTATAACTTTAAAACTAGAGAACATATCAACCATTTTGCAAGGTTCATAGACCCTAAAAATGAATGTGTGTATGTGAGTTTGTGTGTATGTGTGTGTCTGAGAAAACTCTCTAATCTCTTGCTCAAAGGTTGGCCAAGTTATATGCAGCCAATGATTGCAAAATAACATCAGTAACATCTGCTGACTTTTTAATGACCCTGTAGACAACAATGTATATCTTTAACCTTTGACATCAGTGACACCAAGTGATGGCAAGCATCATAACTAGTTGCAACTGAGGCCATTGTGACAGAATTACCTAGATATCTTTAGCCTTCATTGAGCATGATGCTGGGCATCACTGAGTCATGAGTACTGGAGGTGTATTGCGGGGTCATGATGTTAGTGTAGGTAAGGTTATTTGCCTGCCTGCACTACAAGTCAAATGAATGTGATGAAAAGCCATGCCAAGATGGACTGAAGTTCTATGAAATGGGAAATAGCATAGTCATATTAATGGAAAAGGTAATTTAGAGGATTTGAACTAAATGTGATAGAGCAGGGGTCACTAGTGGCAGGAATTATATGCATGAATTAACCAAGAGAAGGGTCGCTGGACTGAGTAGCAAAATAATAGTAGGCCACCAGCTGGAGCAAGAAAGCATACAGGGGCAATTCTCACTTGAAAGCAGGATGAATGAGAATCACACCCTCTAAAACTAAATGAGATGAGAACAACTATACTTTGACATCAAGAACGTAGAAGAACTCACAAAGACCTGGTTGGGGGGTGGGGTGTGGCTGAATAAATTCAGTCTATTTCAAAGGGATAGGCCCTTTAGGAAGAAAAGGTGTGACTCTTTTGAAGTAAGCTTGTCTGTAAAAAAACATGGAGGACATCATTGGGACAAGCAGGTCCACACAGTTAATCTGGTCAAGCTCAGAGAAAAAAGCTGGAGGGCTAAATAATAACCCAGATAGGAACTATAAGACTGAAAACAGTTCAGCAGAGCTAAATGGATTAAGGGGTGATACATGCTTTGTGAAAATTATATTTTTCAAGTGGAATTCTAGTTGCATTACCAATTGTGTGTCCATATGGTTCCATGTCATAATAGCGATCACAAAACAGCGATCACCATTATGGCTAGTGTATGTCTAAGCCCTGGACAAACCCTAACTCTCTACCCTCACCTTTACCTACCACCACAAGGGGCTTGTATCTCTGATCTACTTCCTTCCCCCACCATCCTAAAGTAGAGATTCAGTGAATTTAAAATCCTCCTGCGAAGTGAATGCAAAGTGCCCACTTCACATTGGCACTTCGCTATGCGGAGTGACCCATAGGAAATGCTCAGTTTGCCTTGTTATTATTATTCTGCATTGTCATTCCACTTTAAACATGAAGTAGACAGGATGGAAGCTGTCCAGAGGAGGGCAAGTAAAATGGTGCAGGGTCTGCACCGGAAGACATATGAAGAGAGACTTAAGGAGCTTAATATGTATAGCCTCAAGGAAAGGAGGGAGAGGGGGGACGTGATAGGAACTTTCAAGTACCTCAAGGGAATCAACAAAGTCCAAGAGGGTAGCATCTTTCAAAAAAAGAGGTGTGCAAGAACAAAGAGGCACAATTTGAAGATGGAGGGCAGCTCAGAGGTAATTTAAGGAAGTATTTTTCACAGAGAGGGTTGTGGATGCATGGAGCGGCCTTCCGGAGGAGGTTGTAGAGTCAAAAACAGTGGTGGAATGGAAGTATGCATAGGACAGTCATAAGGCAATTCTAGGGGGTGGGGGTAGGAAGAAGTAGGCTGCTGGTTAACTAGGATCTGCAGCTTATCCATTAGGTAGGGAAATGGGCAGACTGGGTGGGCCAAGCCGTCCTTATCTGCCATCAAATTCTATGTTTCTATGTTTCTATGTTTCTAAGTAAGGTGGAGTGACAACAATATTAGCAGCACCTCACCTACATAGTTACCAGAATTAATGTGTATCCCCAAAGTGCTACTGCCTTGTGTCCAGAAAACTCCCCAGTGCTAATGAAGTGAAATGAGAACATAATAAGAAATGCAAAGTCTCCCAGAATTAATGGCACACTCAGTCACGCATGCAGTGGTCACACACAGAGTCACCAGAATTAATGTGCATCCCCAAAATGCTACTGTCTTGTGTCCAGAAAATTCCCCAGTGCTGAAGAAGTGAAATGGGAGCGTAACAAGAAATGCAGTCTCCTAGAATTAATGGTGCACTGCAAAGGCACAGACAGATTAAGATTGTGCTGCGCACACAAGGGATGCATATGAAAAGGCACAACACCTCACTAGTGCACACAAGTCACAAATCCAAATCTGGAAAGGAATAAATTTTGCCAGTTGGGGGGATTAGTGCACAGCAGTAACAATCCACTACCAGTGAAGATACCACAAAGCAGTATAAAAAAATTCATGCAGGTGTGGTAGATAGCAGGTTCACATTGCTGCAATTACTCTATGGCACAATAAAAGGTGTCTGAATGGCATGCATCGCACACACACTCACACACACACTACAAGTAATCATAGCAAATTGAAAACCTTTAGTAATACAACCAAATGTTTTAAACAGACAAATTATACACTGCTGCACCACAACAATCAGTAAACAGTTTCAAGAATTACTGAAAATATTGCTGTGTGTACATTAACACAGTTACGCAAGAAAAATATAACAAAAACTGAACGACTACCTTTTTCTCCCAGTTAATGTACCTACACCACAAATACACCACTCCCCAAAGCACATTTCACAGTACACAGACTGACAGTTCTAAATTAACATTCAAAATCCACACCCAACAATAATCACTGGATGAGATGAGCACAGAAGGGTTTCCTGCAATCGATGTAGTAAATTTTGAGCAAAACAAATTACTTAAAAAGGCATTTAAAACATCTTTTAGAGGTTTTGAATCACAAAGCTCTGAGAACAAACTGTCTCCAGCTACCACTACACACACACTACCCAGGCCAGAACTGAGGCTGTGCAGAACAATCAGGAGGCCATGTGACCTGCAATCCCATGAATCACTGCAGAATTTCATTTGGAGCTCAATTACATGGCGATGTGAGGTGAATTACATTGATTTCAATGTACTTCATCTTAAAATTGGTGGAGAAGTGGTTTGAGGAAGGCAGAATAATGCAAAGTCATTAGTTTCAATGGACTTCGTGTTCCTCATTATGAAGCGAAGTACTCTGCTTCACATTGTGGAGTACTCTGTGGGTTCCGCATTACTCCATAGTACTGTAAGTCACATGCTGTACAGGAAGGAATACGAATGCCTATGGCTGTACTTCCCTGATGAGCTACAGTACAAAACTCCCCGACTTAAAATCATGTATTAATGAGTACAATGGTGGAGTGGTGAAGCCTGGAGAGATACTGCAAAACAGGCTTACAATACATCCAAGTAACTATTAAAAAAATTAACCTTGTGATTTGTGACGTGATTGTGAATTGTGATTTTTGACTGCATTTGTGACCATGATAATGAAGAACGTGATTCGGTTTCGATGGTGTGAGATAACCAGTATGAAACTGGATTGGGAACGCGAATGCCTATGGCTGTACTTCCCCGATGAGCTGTAGCTTAAATCTCCCAGACTTAAAAGCACATATCAATGAGTACAATTGTGGGGTGGTGAAGCCTGGAGAAATACTACAAAACAGGCTTACAATACATCCAAATAATTAGAAAAAAAATTAATGTTGTGATTCATGACGTGATCGTGAATTGTGATTTGTGACTGCATTTGTGACCGTAATGATGAAGAAGGTGATTTGTATCATGAGTGACTCGTGATGATGGTCCTGACTTAAAAATGCATACTAATGAGTACAATGTTAATGCAGAATTATGCACCACACCTGTCTTGTAGTTTGAAGGGAAGCCAAAGAAACAACTGTGACTTAAGTTACAGATGGAGATTGGGTCCTAAAGAGATGAATATGCACAGACAAATTAAGATTGTGCTGCACACTGAAGAGATGCAGACACAAAGTCACAACACCTAACCAGTGCTCACCATCAGAAATTCAAATCTGGAAAAAAATACCTTGGCTGGTTGGGGCGGGCCACGGGTGAGGGGCAGTGTACTGTACTGCTGCAGTAACAGTCACTAGTACTAGTACCAGTAAAGATTCCACAAAGAAGTACAAAAATCACACAGCTGCAGTGGATAGCAGGTTAACATTGCTGAAATGATTATGTGGCACAATAAAAGGTGTCTGATTTGATGATATGCGTCACACACATACTCACACATATACTAAGTAATGCATAGCAAACTGAAAACTTCAGTAATATAACCACATATTTTAAACAAACTAAAATTATGCACTGCTGCACCACAACAATCAGCAAAAAAAGGCAAAAAATATCGGAAATATTACTGTGTGTACATTAACACAGTTATGTAAGAAAAATATCACCAAAACAGAAAGCACTACCTTTTTCTCCAAGTTAATCTACCTACACCACAGATACACCCCTCTCGCAAAGCACACTTCCACTGTCTCACAGTACACAGACTGAATGTTGTACATTAACATTCAAAATCCATACACGAACAATAAACGCTCGATGATATGAGCATAGGAGGGTTTCCTATAATCGACGAACTAAAGTTTCAGCAAAAAAAAAGACTAAAAAAGGCTTTTTTAACAGCTTTTAGAAGGTTTGAATCACAGACAGCTCTCAGAGCAGATTGTCTCCTACAGCTTCCTACACACACTACCCCAAACTGAGGCTGTGCAGAACAATCTAGAGCCCATGTGACCTGAAATCCCATGAATCACTGCAAAATTCGCCTTTGGAGCTTAAAAACAAGGCAAAGTGAGGCGAAGTACATTGCTTTCAATGTACTTTTCCTTGAGATTTGGTGGAGTAGTGGTTTGGGAAGGCAGAGTAACGTGAAGTTATTGCTTTCAATGGACTTCGCGTTACCCATTATAAAGCAAAGTACTCCACTTAGCATTGTGGAGTACTCCACAAATTTGCCTTCTCTCTGCGAATCACTCTGCTGAGCGAATTGGGGCCACTTCGCCCATCACTATCCTAAAGAGGTCTCTCTGGGACACTGCATTATCCCCTTCTCTCTGGTCCCACCAGTCTCCTTGCAGGGTTCCTCGCACCTTGAGGGGGGTCTCCAGGGACACGACTCGCTATAGTTTCATTTTGGGTCACTATTATGATGTGACACCATCCATACAATGTTGAGCTATGGGGTGCAATTCATGCAAATCTGATACATCTTCTTTGACTGTATGACCAGGGAATTAGATCAGGGAGGAATGGTGGATGTGACCTACCTAGATTTCTGTAAGACTTCTGACACCATTTCAAATAGGAAATTCATATGAAAGTTGGGCAGTTTAGAGGCGTATCTAAAGGTTCTAAAGTGGGTAAGAAATTGGTTATTGGATAGAGAGGGTGATGGTAAACAGAGTTCACTATGGAGAAGGAAGAGTGACCAGCAGGGTGCCTCAGGGTTTAGTGTTGGGACTGGCCCTCTTTAATGTCTTTATAAGTAACATTACTGAAAATCTGGGAGGGAAGGTCTGCTTCTTTGCAGATGACACCAAAATATGAAATAAGATGGACACTACAGGTGGGGTGGAAAGAATGAGCGGAGACCTGAAAAAACTCGAGGAGTGGTCAAGGGTACAACAGCTGGATTTCAATGTGTTAAAGTGCAAAATCATGCACTTATGCACAGAAACCCAGGGATGGAGTGCAAAATGGTTGGAGAGGTGTGACAACCACCATACTGAAAAGAGACCTGGGGTTGTCATATCTGATGTCCTAAAGGTGGCCAGGCAGTACGACAATTCAGAGGGCTTCTAGGATGCAGTGGTGCATAGGGAGGGGGGATGGATATCACCAGCAGAAAAATGGAGGTGGTGTTGCCCCTACATAGATCACTGCTAAGACCCTATCTAGACTACTGTGTCTAGTTCTGGAGACCACAGGCTGGATCTTCAAGTGCGATAGATTACAGCAAGCCTGGGTGCACCAAACATATGGCTCACCAGGCTTGCAGCAATCTAATGGGATTTTCCTTCCCATGCAGCAACTGACACAAGAGAGACCACCTCTTTGTGGTCTAGCTTGTTTCAGTCTCGGGGAGACTTTTTATGGTGTTTATACCTGTGTTTTGTCACAAGCTGCTGTAAATTGGGAGAAACAATTGCAACTACATCCTACCTTACAAAATCTGGCACAGTTGCGGCCAATGATATTTGCATAGTGGACAAATCAATGTGATGTGGTGCAGGGCTTGATGCAAGCCCTGTGCCACCCTTTTTACAATCTAGCCCTACATCGCTGGAAGGACATAGACAGAGGGGAGGCTGTCCAGTGGAGGACAACTAAAATGGCATATGGTCTGCATCAAAAGTCCTTCAATGAGAGACTAAAGAATCTCAGAGAATTTACAGCCTGGAAGAGACAAGAGAGGGGGAATATGACTGAGATCATTAAATGCCTCACAGAAGTTAATAATGTACAGGATGGAATAATTTTTCAGAAGAAAGGATGCTCAAGAACAAGGGAGCATGTAAAGAAGCCACAGAGGGAGGCTTCAGGAGAGATGTGAGAAAGAACTTCTTCACAGAAAGAGTGGAGGATCCTGGAACCGTATTTCTGCAGAGGTTTTTGGGGTGCAAAAACAATGACTGGGTTCATGAATGCATGTGATATGTCTGTGTAAGGTAGTGTTAGTGAAAGGAAGGAGATGGGAAAAAATCAGAGATCAAATCAAGTCTGCAGTGACACTGTAGGTAGGGACAAATGAGCAAAGAGAATGGACCAAATGGCCCTTATTTGCCCTCAAATTCTATGCATCTATGTTTCTATTTGACAGCCTATTCACAATCCACCTAGGTAGCACTATCCCCTAGATCTGAATCCCCAAACTTCTGTATAAAAGAAGTAGCAGCAAAACTTAGGGCAGAAAGGTTGGCTTTTGAGAAGTATAAAGTAATGCAGATGGCACAGGACAGGGAAGAGTAAGTCGGCCAGGTGGTGTTGAGATTTGAGGTGCTGGATGCCACACCTAGATCTACAGCTGCAACCTTAGTTCAGGAATGACCTTGGGTCATTGGTGTGCTGGTGTGTGGGTGGGGAGAGGGGGGAGCAGAATTGAGCAAGCCAGTAGGCAGCTCTCCTCTCCAGGGGGTGGTGGGGGTGGATTGCCCCCACCCATAGTTCTGCTCCCACTAGGAGGAGATCTGGTAGATAGCACAGGCAGGAGGGGGTGGCATTGTTATAAGTGAATGGAAAGGAAGGAGCTGGCACCACGGTGTGCATACATACCTCCACACGCATGCCTGGACGTGTGATGGGGCCTCAGGATGGGAACGGGAGAAAAACCTACAAAAATAATACAAATCTATATAGAAAAAAAGACAGGGAAGAGTATCAGGAGAAACTGAGGAGGGCAGTAAAAGCTGTTAGGAGCGCTAACGTGCAAACAGAGGACAATTTAGCCAGGACAGTGAAGGTGGGGACAAAACATTCTACAGATACATTATTGAAGGAGAAAAAACACAGCAATAATAGTTGGACTTAAGAGGGAAGGGGGGGGGGGAGTGTGGAGGAGGAGGACCAAAAGAAGGTGGATATGCTGAATAAGTACTTTTGTTAGTATTCATGAAAGTAGGATTGGGAGATGGACTGCAGGTAAAGGATAAAGGAATTGCCAGAGGGGAGATAGACAAAAGCCCTTTTTCAGAGGAGAAGATGCTCAGAGAAGTTGAGAAATTAAAAGTGGATAAGGCAATTGGGCCAGACAAGGTGCACTCAAGGATACTGAAGGAGCTGAGGGGGGGAGCTGTCTGCTCCCCTGGCAGCCCTGTTCAACCAATCATTAGATACAGGGGAAGTACCAAGGGACTGGAGGAGGGCAGATGTAGTACCAATTCACAAAAGTGGGAACAAGGAGGAGGCAGGGAAGTGTAGACCGCTAAGCCTGTCATCAGTAGTGGGGAAGATTATGGAAACATTAATAAAAGGAAGAATTGTTGAGTGCCTGTCCAAAAATGGGCTGTAGGATGGAAGACAGCATGGTTTCACGGAGTGGGGGGAGCAGGCCAAACAAACCTAATTGAGTTCTTTGACTGGGTGACAAAGGCAGTGGATCCAGGGCTTTGTCGGTGTGGTGGATGTGGTCTCCCTGGATTTCACTTCAAGAAGGATTTTGACACTGTCCCACACAGAAGATTAGTTAACAAACTGAGCAGTTTCAGGGTGGGGTCAAAAGTGGTAAAGGGGGTATAAAACTGGCTGGGCAACAAGAGCCAGCAGGTAAATGGGGCAAGTTCAGAGGAGGGGGAAGTGAAAAGTGAGGTGCCACAAGGGTGAGTTCTGGGGCCATTACCGTTCAATGTCTTCATTAGTGCCATCACAGAGGGACTGGAAGGGAAGATATGCCTGTTCACAGATGGCACCAAGATCTGCAACAGTGTAGACACACCAGAGGGGGCAGATAGAATAAGGAAGGATTTGAAAAGACTAGAGGAATGGTCAATGGTATGGCAGCTAAGATTTAATGCTAAAAAGTGTTAAATTATACATATAGAACACAAGAACCCAAGGATAATAAACCAAATGGAGGAGAGAGGAGGTGGCAACAACTAAACAGGAAAGGGAACTGGGAGGTCATCATAATAGATGACCTTAAAGTGTCAAGTCAGTGTGGAAGGACAATAGAGAAAACAAATAAGTTGCTGGGTTATATAGGATGTGGTATAAGAAGTAGAAAGATAGAGGTAATATTGCCCCTATAGGTCACTGGTGAAGCCACACCTTGAGTACTATATCCAGTTCTGGAGGCTCCATCTCAAGAAGAATATTGATCAGGTAAAGGAGGAGCAGAGAAGGGCTACAAAAATGGTCTAGGGTATGCATCAGAAAAGCTATGAGGAGAGACTAAGGGAATTAAATAAGTATTCACTGGAGGTTAGAAGGAGGGGCATGGTAGAGGCATTCAAATGCATCAAGGGAATAAATAAAGTACAGGGGGGCAGGATTCTACAAAAAAAGAGACATGAAAGGACTAGGGGACATGATATGAGGCTGGAAGGAGGGAGACTCAGAGGAAATGTGAGAAAGTACTTTTTCACAGAAAGAGTGGTGGAAGTCTGGAACAAGCTACTGGTGGAAGTGATGGACACAAGCACCACTGAGGCATTCAAGCATGCATGGGATATGTACAGGTGTCTTTTGGAACCAGGAATGGGGGAAGTAAAATCACAGGTCAGACAGGATCTGTAGTACAGAATTAGTAACTACACTTTTAACTAGGACTAACTGTATGGACCACAGGGTCTTTTTCTGCTGACATCAACTATGTAACTATATAAGCCAACCATGCAGCACTGGATCAATGGTCCAACCATGCAGCACTGGATCAATGGCTCAACAGACCTCTGGGAGCACACGGTGCCTGGCTGTTAGGCAGTTCACCCTGGCTTGTGTCTGCTGGTGCTGCTGATCTTGCATGCGGTAGGCAGACAGAGACCCACTGCTGCTGCTTAGGACCTAGCACCTCAGAAGCAGGACACAGGACCCGTAAGGCACTGTCACTATTGAATTAGTGGATGGTAGCATGGCAGAGACCCGCAGCTGCTGCTCGAGACTTAGGGCAGCATTTTAGGACACCATGAGCTGAGAGGAGCAGTACTACTACATTCCGTATGGCAGGTTCTAAACACTTTACTGCAGGCCCAAGGGATTGGTGGCAGGGACTGCAGTTAAGGGCAGCCACCACTACCAGACTTGGTTACTCGACTGAGTGGCTCCATAAGCAAGGTAAGGGACGGTGCTCAGTTGAGAAGGATAGTGGTATTCGAAAGAGTACCTAAGTACATGCTGTGACTGACTGTTTTCATTTTCTGTAGTTTTTGTACTGTTATTGTGTGGGCTTGAGTTTCTACATTCATACCTTCTTTTTCATCCACTGTTCTTATATGGCAGGGGATGGGCCCACCTGACCAGCCCCATCCCCAAACACCCCCTGCTCCTCACCTTTTATGGGGAGAGCAACAAACCATTTCCTGTGGTTGCACAGGAAAGGGAGGGTCGACTAGTTCACCGCACATTGATCACACAGTAAGGAGGGAGAATAAGAAATAGAACAAAAACAATAAAAAGAAAAAAAATACTATATATATAGACCTTTTCTATTTCCATCCATTATATACAGGCACAAACACAGTTAGGATGGGCATTGTTAACTGTTGGTAGTGGGCACTGTGGGACAGTGTTCAACAGAGCAGTTATTCAAAGCTTAGATGACTGTCCTACATGCTGGACAGTCAGGGGATCTGAGGACCCAGTTCTGAGCAGCATGGACAGAAATAGTCCACCTCCAATCTCATATACAGGAGGGAAGGTACTATGACAATCACTCACCATTCCCCCAGCATCAACCTGAAGCACCTCGTCCACATAGGGTAGTTGGTCCTGTGGTTGGCAGGTGGTAAGAAAAAGCAAATCGTGTACCCCCAAAAAAAACACACATCAGTACAGCACCTACAGTAATCCAACAATAATAACAAACAGATTTTTGCCTTTAACTCCAAAAACAAACACAATGGCAGAAGTCACTGCAGGACAGCAACAACCATCACATAAAACAACGCCCACAAAACTAAACAGAATAAAAAAGACCAAAAATAATACAAAAAAACTTTTGATCATAGGGGGCTCCATGATTCGGGGAGTTGATACCCACCTTCAACCAGAAGTAATGGTCAGATGTCTCCCAGGAATATCCACATGGAGATGCATTGCTAAAATCATACAGAACTCAGGAGAGAATATCAACGTCCTAATCCACGTAAGAACCAACAATCTCGCCACTCAGTCAGTACAGGAGACCAAGGAACACCAGACCAGGCTCGGAGAATGTTTGGCAAACTTTTCATCTGGCATCTCCTTCTATAATGTTCTGCCTGTCTGGGAAAGGGGTGCAGGCAGGCAGAGGATCAGGGAAAGAGAAATAGAGGAACTAAACACTTGTCTCAAGGAATGGTGTCAAGAGAAAGGACATAAATTAGTTAGTGATTGGCAACAGTTCTGGGAGAGGAAGTTCTTTAAGTATGATGGCCTGCATCTGACTAGGGAGGGAGTCAGTGCACTGGGAGCAGAAGTTTGATGTTTTTGCAGAGCATTTAAACTAGCAAAAGGGGAGAGGGATTCTGCACCCAACACATCGTAGAGGGAAGAAGGTACCCCTCTCACCTTAGCTAGCAATCCACCAGAGGTACAGCATTTTTGCAAGTCATTTACTCCAACAGAAGGGGAAAAGGGTCCTGCACCCCCTTCACCCACAGGGAAAAAGTCAGACATCTCCCCTTAGCTAGCAAACAGTCATCTAAAACATGGAAAATCATGTACACAAATGCCTGCAGTCTGGGAAACAAGATCCCAGACATGGAAGCTGCAATGGCAGAGGCTAAGCTGACCATGGTAGCCATAACCAAGACATGGTTAACCAGTAACCACACATGGGAAGCTAATATACCAGGTTATGTATTGTTCAGAAGAGATCAGGAGAGAAAGAAGGGAGGGAGGGTTGCTCTTTATGTCTAAGAAAACATAAAAGCAACCAAAATTCAGAGAAGGCATGAGGAGGCAGAAGAGTTGTGGATCACCCGAGAAACAGGATATGGAACAACCGTAAGAACAGGGGTGACCTACAGGCCTCCAGATCAAGGGGAGAGAGTTGACAGGTTACTAATGGAGGACATAGAAATATGGCAGCTAAGGGTGAGGTTCTGCTGTTGGGTGATTTTAACTTGCCAGATGCAGGCTGATGAATACTAGCTGGAGCATCAGCCAGAACATGGGATATTGTGGATTCCTTGCATGGGGGGGGGGCTCATACAAATGGTGCAAAGACCCACTAGAGACAGGGCAATCCTGGATCTGGTGCTGACAAATGGTGAAAGGATTGTAGATCTCCAAGTCGAAGGTCTCCTGGGGTCCAGCGACCATCACATGGTATGCTTCAATTTGGCCCCAGGAATACAAGTAACTTGTTCAAATCAAATATCTTAGATTTCAGAGGGGCCGACTTTGGTAAGATGGATGAGAGGATTAAAGAGGCCCTTGCAAAGAGAAATGCAGGAGATGGCTTAGATGGAAAATGGGCGTGAATCAATGAAACAATAATTGAGGTAACAGGCCAATGTGTTAGGGACAGAAAAACAAAAGAAGGAGAAAACCACTCTGGTTCCTAAAGCAGTAGCAGACAAGGTCAGGGTCAAAAGGATGGCAATCAAGAAATATAACAGAACACAAAGGGATAATGACAGGGAGGAGTATCTGAACTGTCTAAAGGAAGCTGGGAAAGTAGTGAGGCGTGCAAAAGCCCACATCAAGGAAACACTGGCTCAAACAGTGAGGAAAGGAGACACGCATTCTACAGATACTTCAGCGACAAGAGAATGTCAAGATAGAATAAAATAGAAACTTAATTTATAAAAAGCGCCATTCCAAAACCAAGGTGCTTGTACATAATACATTAAAATAAATCAAAACAATCAATTAAAACCATAAATGAACAGATTAAAATTCATAGCTGCAGCATTAAAATTCAGTGTATGCCAGGCTAAAAAGAAATGTCTCCAGTGCTATTTTAAAACTTTGGACAGTCAGGCAATCTCGCACCCGATGAGGTAAAGAATTCCACAGGGTTGGGGCCTTAAAACCAAAAGACCTAGCCCCGGATGTCTTCAAACGAACCTTGGGAATCTCTAGCAATTCCTCATCAGTGGATCAGAGAGAGAGGGAGGGACAATAGGGATGAAGTAAATCTTGCAGGTAATCAGGTCCCTGGTTGTGTAGGGACTTATAGGTCAGCCAATCGACCTTGAAGGTGATCCGCCACTGTACTGGCAGCCAGTACAGTCCGCGAAGCACAGGCATTATATGACTGGTCCTAGATGAACCAGTCAATAACCTGGCTGCCACATGCTGACAAGCTGCAGGCAGTGGATATCAACCCCCAACAGCCCAAGGTAGAGGAGGTTGCAGTAGTTAAGGCGAGAGGAAACGAAGGCGTGGACCAAAGTTGGAAGATCGTCGGAGGGAACCAGGTGCTGACATAGAAACATAGAATTTGATGGCAGATAAGGACCGCTTGGCCCACCCAGTCTGCCCATTTCCCTACCTACTGGATAAGCTGCAGATCCTAGTTAACCAGCAGCCTACTTCTTCCTACCCCCCCCCCATAGAATGGCCTTATGACTGTCCCATGCATGCTTGAATTCCACCACTGATTTTGACTCCACAACCTCCTCTGGAAGGCTGTTCCATGCATCCACAACCCTCTCTGTGAAAAAATACTTCCTTAAATTACCTCTGAGCCACCCCTCTATCTTCAAATTGTGCTCTCTTGTTCTTGCACACCTCTTTTTTTGAAAGATGCTACCCTCTTGGACTTTGTTGATTCCCTTGAGGTACTTGAACGTTTCTATCATGTCCCCCTCTCCTCCCTCCTTTCCTCGAGGCTATACATATTAAGCTCCTTTCATCTCTCTTCATATGTCTTCCGGTGCAGACCCTGCACCATTTTAGTTGCCCTCCTCTGGACAGCTTCCATCCTGTCTATGTCTTTGCAAAGATTGGGTCTCCAGAACTGCACACAGTACTCCAGATGGGGTCTCACCAGCTGTCTGTACAGAGGGATAATAACTTCCTGTTTTCTACTGGTGAGGCCTCTCCCTATGCATCCCAGTATACCCCCAGCCCTCCTTGCTGCTCTCTCGCATTGCTTGCCCACCTTTAGGTCATCTGATATGACTACCCCCAGGTTCCTTTCCATTTTTGTTGTTGTTAGTATCTCACCCCTCATTGTGTACTCTTCCCCTGGGTTTTTATTTCCCAGGTGCATTACCTTGCACTTCTTAGCATTTAATCTAAGCTTGCATACATTTGACCATTCCTCTAACCTTGCCAAGTCCCTTCTCATCCTTTCCACCCCACCCTGTGCATCAACTATGTTGCAGATCTTTGTGTCATCTGCAAAGAGACATACATTCCTTCCAGTCCCTCTGCAATGTAAACATAAAGACATTGAAGGGACCGATCCTAATACTGAACCCTGTGGTACCCCACTAGTAACCCTCCTTTCTTCTGGTGGACTCCATTTACTATTACTCTCTGTGTCCTATTCTCCAGCCAATTCTTTACCCAGGCTGTCATCTTGGGACCCTCTCCAGGCTGGCTAACTTGTATTTAATCTTTTGCGTGGGACTGTGTCCAGCCTTGCTAAAATCTCGGGTAGGCCATGTCACAGCCCCTCCCTGATCTACTACTTTGGTCACCCAGTCAAAGAAATCTATCAGATTCATCTGGCATGACCTTCCCGCTGTGAATCCATGCTGCCTAGGGTCCTGTGCCCCTCTGGCCTCTAGATACCCGACAATTCTTTCCTTCAGAAGTGATTCCATCATTTCCTATCACTGAGGTTAAACTAACAGGTCTGTAGTTTCCTGCTTCTGCCTTGCTCCCACTTTTGTGAAGGGAATCACATGCTGCCTCTCCAGTCCTCAGGTACCACCCCATCCTCCCATGATTTGTTAAGAGGGTAGTCAGTGGTGTCACTAGTTCTACCCTTAGTTCTTTTAAATTCTGGGATGAATCCCATCAGGCCCCATTGCTTTGTCCACCTTCAGTTTTAAGAGTTCTTTCAGAACCCTTTCTTCTGTAAATGGGCTGATATCAACATCTGTATACAGAGTGTTTCTACTGTTTGTTTTAGGTACCTCCCCCTCTTCATTTGTAAATACTGAGCAAAAATATTTGTTTAGTATCTCTGCCTTTTCACAGTCTCCCTCTGCCCACCTTCCCTCCCTTTTATTAAGCCTCAGTATCCCTCCCTTGGTCTTACTTCACTCCCTGATGTACCTATAAAAGGTTTTATCCCCTTCTTAACTGAGTTGGCTATCTTTTCCTCGGTTTGGGCCTTTGCTGTTCTGACTGCCTTCCCAGCCTCCTTTTGCTTTAACTGATACAGTTCCTGTCCTGCTCCTTCTGCGATTCCTTGTACTTCCTAGATGCTTTCTTTTCTCTTGAACCTTCACTGCCACTTCCTTTGAGAACCATAGTGATTTTTACTTCTTTTTTGTTTTGTTTATTTGCTTCACACAAAGGCTTGTTACCTCTGTGATGGCAGTTTTATTGTGTCCCCATTGTTCTTCCACCCTCCTTCTGCCCATTTACAGTGCATTCCTTAGACACGCACCATTTAGGGCAAAGTCAGCCTCCTAAAGTCAGTACTTTTGCCTTTGTAGGCTTGATTCTATTGCTGTGTTTATTGTGAACCATACTGTTGGATGAAGTCGCTAGTTCCCAGATGGCTACCCACTTCTACATCTGTGTTTCCTCTCCATCTCCATTTGAGAGAACCAGGTATAAGATTGCTCCCTCTTGAGTGGGCTCCAATACTAGTTGTCTAAGGCATGCCCTTCTAGGGCATCTGATTAACCCACTCTTAGAAGTGGCTGCTGCAACTGCACTCCAGGTTAACATCCTGGCATATTCAGATCACCCATCAGCAATATCTCCCCTTTTCTGCCATTCCTAAGTACTTTCCTCATTTCCTTGTCATTCCTCCCCTGAGGAGAGTCTGTATCTAACCTATACGGATTGTCGTTGCCATTGCCTGTCTCCAAATTTACCCACAGTGCTTCTTCTCCTCCCTGTTTCCCCTTTTGTTCTGTTGCTTTTATTCCTTCCCTTATGTAAAGAGCTACTCCTCCTCCTCTTTTACCCTCTCTGTCCCTCCTGTAGATAGTGTATCCTGGTATATTTACGTCCCAGTCATGGTTTTGTGTGTACCATGTTTCAGTGACTGCCACGATATCCAGATGTTCCTCCTCCATCAAGGCCACTAATTCAGGAAGCTTGTTACCCAGACTATGGGCATTGGTACTCATTACTCTCCATTTTTTGATGGCTTTACCTTCTGTTGCAGCATCCCCCACTGACCTTTCTACCACAGTCTTTTTCTCATTTAGTACCCTGTTCTGTAGGGAGAGGCTGGGATTTTCCTGCTGCTTATCAGTGCCTCCCCCTTTGACTAGTTTAAAAGCTTGCCAATGAAGCATTTAAATCAATTGCTAAAAAGACTTGATCTCTTCCTGGACAGATGCAGACCATCCTGCCAGTATAGGCTGGTTTCCCTCCAGGTGGAACCCCAGTCCCCAATGAAGCCAAACCCCTGTGCTCCACACCATTTTTTCAACCACTCATTAAACTGCATGGTGCTAATTACCCTCGCCTCCCCCATGCCATTGACAGGCAGCACCTCTGAGAAGGATACTGTGTGTGCTACTTGTCTTAGGCCCCTCCCCAACTCTACAATGTCCTCCTGCACTGCTCTAATCTCATGATGAGCCAAGTCATTTGTCCCTAGGTGGACAATTACGTCCTGCTCAGACTCCCTTGCAGCTGTTCTCTTGATCCTGAGGATGTGCTTCCTGTCCCTCAAGCCATGGCAACAGGCAGGCACCTTACTTCAGTTTTCCCAGCTCCCCAGTTCTATCCCTAATAATTGAGTCCCCACCAGGAGCTGCTTCCTTTTCCTGTGGTGTCCTCTGCCTCCTTCCTATGGGCCTCCCTTGTGACAGTTGTCATCAGTCTTGTGAGTCTTCTCTGTGGGTGCATCCATAGGGAGCTATGCTCCCCAGAATGGTGTATGGATTGTGGAGTGGAACAATTGACTGGGTGTGCCTCTGTTCCACCATCCTCACCTTCCCTGAGCCCACTGTGGTCCAACTGCTGTGCTTTCTTCATGACCTCTGAGGTAGTGGTGGTGGCGCTGGTGCTCCCTGGATGGGGGAGGTTCCCTTCCTACTGTCCAGTTTGGCATGGGGGAAGGTTTCCTTACTACTGTCCAGTGCGGCCCGAAGATGGGCAACTTCCTCCTTCAGGGCAGAGAGTTCTCTGCAAATAGGGCAGCATCTCAGCCTCCAGAAAGACTCCTGGAAGACTGCTGCCCCACAGCCATTACATTGCACTACTCCCTACATGTTTATCTACTTTTTTTTGTTGTTTTTGTGTGTGTGTCTGTGTGTGTGTGTGCATGTGTGTGATTGGTTTGTTTTATAGAAATATATATATTTACAATGTGTATGCTTATATTGTCAGTGAAGTGTGCTAGAGAGGATATGACAGTGATATGCACCTTGCACTTTTGGGAAATGATGTCAGAACCTCAGGTATAAAGGAACTATTTCCAGGGTGGGTGGTGGGGTGGGAAGGGGGTTACCTAAACTGTGCCCTCACAAAACAATCAGCTAAAAGCTCTCACCCACTGCTCGATGAGTGCCTTCCTGTCAGTAAGATGCCCTACACAACAATTTGACAGAGAAAATACCCTGCTAATCAAACAGAGAAAATACAGACATCCAAGTCAGACACAGGTAAACCTCTCCAGCCCCAAAACAGCCTGGTGGTTTGTTAGCCACAAAGGAAAATCAAATATGCAGTTATTTCAGCCCTTCTGAAGATGCTGACAAGATAAGCAGTTTTGAAAACCCCCTTCCTGAATTAAAAACTAAAATAATTAAACACAAAGCAATACCAATGTAAAAGTAAGGAAAACTTCTCTCAGATGTAAGCAAGAGAGACAGATTAGTTACAGATATCTAGTCCAATATAGTATATCCCACGCAGCTTCTCAGTTGTTTCAAAGCACACCCAGTACACAACTTGGAAGAAGATGGACTTCACCTGGGTGATATTCCTCAGATGATAAAAAGAGGTTTTGACAACTGCCGACACCTGAGATTTAAGCATCAGACAGTCATCAAATATAACACCCAGGTTCCGCTCCCAGTCTGAAGCAGTTAGCTGAACACCCCTGAGCCATAGACCTGAGGGTGATTCCGCCATCAAACCCACCTCCCGATGACCTTGGTCCATGATAACACCTCAGTTTTCTCTGGGTTTAACCGCAGCCAGCTCACATTCATACAATCCTGAATTTCAGTGAAAAAGTTGTTAAAAACTGAAAAAGCATCATCTTGACCAGGCACAAAGGACATGTATAGCTGACTGACATCTGCATAACAGCGAAAACTCAAGCCATACCACCTAACAATTGCTCCCAATGGCAGCACGTACACTGCAAACAACATGGGTGCCAAAATGGAACCCGGCGGCATCCCATAGGCTGGGGGACTGATGCCAAGAAAAAAATCCCAGACACTACCCTCTGAGTCCTACCCTCTAGGAAAGATTGAAACCATCTGAGGACCATACCAGAGAGTCCACAGATGAACCTCAGGCACTCCAATAGCACACCATGGTCTACGGTGTCAAATGCCACAGAGATATCAAGAAGGCCCAAGATGGAACGGGTCCTTCAATCTCTTACCATTAGGAGGTCATTAAGTATCCGGACAAGAGCAGTCTCAATACTATATCTCTTCCTAAATCTGGACAGGAGAGAATCATAGACATTATGGCCAGTCAAATGATCATCCAGCTGCGTCACGAGCACCTTCTCAATAACCTTACCCACAGAGGGCAGGTTAGAGACAGGCCTGTAGTTAGCCAGACAGTCTGGGTCCAGGGAGGGTGTTTTAAGAAGGGACCAAACCACGGCCTCCTTCAGAGGATCTGGAAAGATCCCCTTCTCCAAAGACATCCGGACTATCTCAACAAGGACTGGACCGATTTTATCCACACAGCTCACTAAGAGATGTGTGGGGCCTGGGTCCAAACTACAGTTGGTTGGATGCAGTAACTGGATGACCATCACAATGTCACTAACTGTGGGGAGGCTGAAGTCACACCACACCAACTGGGTGTCCGACATCTCCCGCCGACCATCACAACTCCCATTAGTGAGGATCAAGCGGATGCCGGACCTGATTGTGGCAACCTGATAACCTAACAAGTTGGGGCATTGCCAAACCCAGTGGGGGGGTATGGGTGAGTGTGTGGAGGAGGACTGGAAGAGGCATCTATCCTAAATAGATATTTCTTCTCAGTCTTTACTGAAGAAAAGGAGGGATAGGGCCCCCAGCTCGACATCAAATTCACAGAGGGGGGAGGAAGGGGGACACCAGTCCTTTCACAAAACAGAGGGTCCTGGAAGAGCTCAATAAGCTTAGGGTTGACAAAGCTATGGGGCCTGATGGCATACATCCAAGGATACTAAAGAAGCTGAGAGAGAGGAACTAGCAGAGCCACTAGCTGAACTTTTTAGCAAGTCATTGAGCACAGGGGTGGTTCCAGAGGACTAGAGAAGGGCTCATGTGATTGCTCTTCAAAACAGTGGCAGTAGGGAAGAAGTAGGAAACTACAGGCCAGTCAGTCTCACATCAGTTTTCAGTAAGATCATGGAGGCACATCTTAATGAAAGGATTGTGGAACACCTGGAAGCCATAGGAGCACAGGATCCAAGACAGCATGATTTACAGCAAGAAGGTCCTGTCAAACTAATCTGATATATTTCTTTGACTGGGTAACCAAGGAGATGGATCAAGGGGATGCAGGTGATGCTATCTACCTTGATTTAAGCAAAGCCTTCAATACTGTTCCACAAAGAAGACAGGTAAACAAGTTAAAGTGATATTGGGGTGGGCAAAATCTGGTGAACTGGGTGGGGAACTGGTTGAGGGACAGAAAGCAGAGAGTGGTGATAAATGGCACCCAGTCAAAAGAGATGCAGATCACGAGTGGGGTACCTCAGGGATCAGTTCTGGAGCCAGTCCTCCTTAATGTCTTCATCAGTGACATTGCAAATGGGTTGGAGGGAAAGGTTTGCCTGTTTGCAGATGACAACAAGATCTGCAGCAAAGTAAATACTCCAGAAGGGTGGAAAGGATGAGAAAGATCTGAAAAAACTGGAGAGATTGTCTGAAGAGTGGCAACTGTAGTTTAATGCAAAGAAGTACAAAATCAAGCTATAGGTTGGGGGGTGAGTTGCTGACAATCACTAGGGAAGAAAGAGACTTGGGAGTCATCATTACAGATGACCTGAAAGCATTCAAGCAGACCACAAAGGCAGTAGGGAAGGCTATAGAGATGTTGGGGTGTTTAAGTACAATAGTAGTATAACAAGCCGTAAGAGGGAGGTAATGATTCCTCTCTACAAAACACTGGTTAAGACCCATCTGAAATACTGCGTGCAGTACTGGAGGTAAAGGCGGGAGAAGTGACCAAAATCTGCTAAGCAGAGCAATGTGAGTATTAAGGCAGAATCCACATAGTAATCCGCTATGCGAAGTGGAGTACTTCGCTTTCTAATTATGATCGTGAAGTCCATTGAAAGCACTGACTTCGTGTGACTCTGTCTTTCCCCAACCACTTCTACACCGATTGTAATACGAAGTACATTGATTTACTTCACCTTGTTTGTGAGCTCTAAGGAGAATTTTGCAATGATTCATGGGATTGCAGGTCACATGGTATCTAGGTTGTTCTGCACAGCCTCATTTCTGTGTAGTGTGTAGTGGTAGCTGGAGGCAGTTTACTCTCAGAACTCTGAGATTCGAACCCTCTAAAAACCATTCAAAAAAGCCTTTTTGAGCCTTTTTTTGCTCAAAATTTAGTACATCAATTGCAGGAAACCCTTCTGTGCTCATATCATCTAGTGTTTTTGTTTTTGTGTGGATTTTGAATTCTAATTTAGAACAGTCAGCCTGTGTACTGACAGAGTCTGATGAAGTGTGCTTGGGAGAGGGCGTATCTGTGGTGGAGGTAGATTAACTGGGAGAAAGGCAGTCTTCCTGACTATTTTGGTTATATTTTTCACATTCACATAAACACAGTAATATTTTCAGTAACGTTTGACCTTTTTTTTTTGCTGATTGTTTGGTGCAGTGCATAATTTCAGTTTGTTTAAAAGATTTGGTTATATTACCAGTACTGAGTTTTCAATTTGCTGCTCATTACCTGTAGTGTGTGTGTGTGTGTGTGTGTGTGAGTGTGTGTGCGATGCATGCCATCAAGTCAAACACATTTTATTGTGCCACGTAGTAATTGCAGCACTGTGAACCTGTTATCTGTTTGCATTATTTTGTACTGCTTTGTGGTTTCTTGGTAGTGGACTATTATTGCAGTGCACTGCCAACCCCCCCCCCAACCAGGAAAAGGTATTCTTTTCCAGTTTTGGATTTGTGAGCACTGGTTAATGTGTTGTTGTGTCTTTGGGTCTGCATCTCTTGAGTGCACAGTGCAATCTTAAGCTGTCTGTGCGTTTGCATCTGTTTAGTACCCAATCTCGATCTGCAAGCCACAGTTGTTGTTTTTTGGCTTCCCATCCACCCCAAACTGAAAGTTCATAAATGTAAATTTGTTTAGAATTTTCTTGGTGATCCCCCAAAATGCCTGCAAAGAGATTTGCAAGCAAAGTTGTTTCTGGCCATGGCACTACTGCCAGTGGTAAGATTGGCTGTGGGCATGGTAGTACGTAGAAGTGCATAGCTGATGTCAGTAAAGGCATTTCTCTGTCAATGTTTTTTACAGCGCAATCTGTTGCTTCACTGATAGTTGGAAAAGATGATGTTGTCCCCACTGGTTGTGTTTGTGCAGTTGCTGCTGGCATGAGAATTGCTTCCCCAAGTTCCACTTCTGACCATTTAACCATTTTATAGGGGCCCCCTAATGAAGGCCTAACTGCCGAAGCACAGGGATCATTTGTGTGGCTTGTTTTGCCATCAATACATTTGCACTAGCAGTGAAAATATTTTCTTGCCATTTATTTGTCTGGAGTGCTGGCTTTCTGGTTTTAAGTAGGGATATAATGAGGACAAGGAAACCACTTTTGTACTTCATTTTATTTCAGCTGTCTTGGGGCATGATTCTTACCATTTTTGAGAGGTAAACAAGGTTATGTGAAAGAAAGAAGGAACACACACTTAACATTATACACATAACAATGCACGATGGGGGAAGAGACTGACAAATAAAATGTACAGTGACCTGCGTCAGATGGCCTCAAGGTATGCAAGGAATGCGAGAAGGCAGTAAGGTGGGCTGGGGGTATACTGGGATGCATTGGGAGCCATCACATTAAAATGAAGACCAAAAATAGAGGTTTTTATCCCTATGTACATATATTTGGTAAGACCTAATTTTAGGTGCAGCGTGCAGTGATGAGAGCATATCTCTGCATGGATATACACAGGATGGAGGCTGTACAAAGGAAGGCAACTAAGATGTTGAAGGGTATGCACCAGAATGAAGCCAGATGAAGAGACACTAAAGGACATTATATATAAATGCAAGGAAATGGGGGGGGGGGATAGAAACTATCAAGTACCGAAAGGGAATCAACAATGTACAGGAGAGTAGCATCATCCAGAAAAAGAGATGTGCATGAAGAAGGGCCCAAAATTTGAAGATAGAGGGGGTGGATCAGGGGCAACATCAGGAACTATTTTTTCTCACAGAGGGTGGTCAATTCAAGGACAAACTAAAACTAATGATCAACATTCTGATGGGACAGCAGCAGTTGAAGCATCCCCATAATTTGTAGCTGGTGCCCCTCAATTCTCTCCAACTGCTGCTCAACATTGTCAAGACGGTGGTTAACAGCCTCCAACTCACTCAACATCAGGCCCAAATCAGTCTGTGTGTGGCAGGCAGTTGGAGAGGGTTGTCACCATCACCTTCTACAGGTTGTGGTAGTGGTGGAGCAGCTGGTTGATCCATGCCCTCCCCCACTTCACGCCATCATTTGCAGGTAGACGCCATGCTGTACCTTCTTCCCCAGCAGGATCAGCAGGTGCATTAGTGCCCTGTTCTGCAACCCTGGCCTTCCACTGTACATGGTGGGGGTTATTCAGGTGGGTGTGCTAACCACCTGTGCCAAGATTAGTTCCTTTGGGGCCACAGCGCACCTCCACACCACACAGATTACATTTCACTACACTGCTGTCCCCTGGCAGTGTAGTAAAGAACTCCCACACTAATGAGGTGTGGGGAGTACCAGGCACAGGTGGGGGGGGCCTAGGTGTTGTTGGAGCCAAGGGCTGCTGCTGCACAACTGGGGCAGGGGTGAACTAGACTGTGTAAGCCATGTGATGTGTGTGACCTGCCTGTAAATTCTCACTCTGCCTTTAAAGCGAAGTAAGGCGGAGTGATCAACGTGAAGTCATTATCACCATTATTACAAGGTGAAGTAGCGGTTTTTAATGGCCACTTTAAGCAGCCTTAAAATAACATGAAGTAGGCTACTTCATAGGTGAAATTTAACTTCGCTGCATCTCTAACTGGAGGCCGCATCTGCGCAATGACATCAACAAGATGGAAACAGTGCAGAGGAGGGCAACCAAAATGGCACAGAGCCTACAATAGAAGACATATGAGACAGGAGCTCAATATGTATACCATAGAGCAAAAGATAAAGATGGGAGATATGATCGAGACATTCAAATATCTCAAGGCATTAATCAGGTGAAAGGGCCAGACATTTTTCATTTTAAACAAAATAGTAAAACAAGAGGGCATGACATGAGATTAGAAGAAGGCCGACTAAGGGAGAGTGTGAGAGAAGTTATTTTTCAAAGAGAGGGTGGTAGATGCATGAAATATCCTGCCCCAAGAGATGGTGGGAAAGAGCACAGTGCAAGGCTTCAAGCAGGCATGGGATATGCACAAGGGAATAATAGGTAATGGGGAAGATTAGCGAAGGCCAATGACTAAATAGAGTCAGCTGACACATTCAACAGGTAGGTTAAATGGGCAGACTACATGGGCCTGGCAGTCCTTGTCTGCCATCAACTTCTATATTTTTATATACAGAATGTAAATGGCACAGCCCTTTCTACTACCTGTGTCACTGAGCTGAAAGAAAACCAATTGATTTATTTAACACAACCAAGCCCCAAGGTATCTATATTGGTTCCTGTCCAATAGTTTGCTGCCCTCAAGGAAATCCACAATCTGTTCCTTTATAATTGATGCTGTTCCTTCTGCCCCCTCCCAACAAGTCACATCTATACATGAGATTATTTTGTCTATATGTGTGTTAACCTGCTGAAATAATTTCAATAAATAACTAAATAAGTGGCTCCAGCAGCTTGACCACTATTGATGTCTGACTCACTGTCCTATAATTACCTGGGTTTTTGCTTTCCTCACCCTTGTGAAGTGGTGAGAGAGAATACCGTTCCTCTCTCAGTGTAAAGGGGGAAGTTAGTATAAAGCAAAACTGCCACATAGCCATCCCCTGTGGCTCCAGTTAAAATTTAAAAATAAAACTGTTCTATGTACAGTATCAGTTCTAGCTTAACTCATCAGAACAAAACACATTGAAAGTTCATTGAGTTTCAAAAGGGAACTCTCAGCTTCTGGTAGTATTGCTATGGGACCTTGAGATCCTGATTAAGCAAAACACAGTAAAATTATTTTTTATACACTCTTTGTGGATGATAGCAGTTTTTCTCTGGTTGACTCTGCGCCCTCTTGCCTGACATGACAGCCAACTAAGTTTCTCAGTGTCCCCTGCAACCAGCCCTCTGGTGATACAAATACTAAGCTAAGCCACTGGCGATGCCTACTGTATGTGCCTTGGGATTTCTTTAACCTTTTCTGAGTAATACAATGGATTATCATGTTTATTCTGCCCATACTGATCCCGCTTACCTCAGCTGATCAGTACTGGCAGAATAAGCACAATAATGTGCTGTAGTTCTCTGTGAAGGTTAACAAACTACAAGGTACACAGACATCCCCTGCAGCTTAGCCCAAAATCTGCATCATCAGAGGGCTGGCCTTGGGTGACTCCAGGTGGTGTAGTTGGCTGTCATGGTGAGCGGGTTGGGGATTGCACAATCAAACATATAAAATCTGTTACCACACATAAGTAAGTGTATAAAAAATTAATTTCAGTGTTTTTGTTTTCCTTAATGTGGAGTTTTAGGTCCTGTAGCACACAGTAAACCATATTACTGATTCTTAGGGTAAAAAGAACACATTTAAAACCAGCAAAATAAACTAACTGGGAGGTTTATTTGAATGGGAGGGGTATTACATTACAACTAGGTGAAGAGGACAGCACCTGACTTTCCTTTCAAACCTGCAATAAATCTAACCAGCTTATGATAGTCTTTTTAGGACAGCAGCTGCCAATTGTTCTCTCGTATTCTCTCTCTCCCTCTCTCCCCCTCCTTCTCCCTCTCTCCCTCTCCCTCTCCCTCTCTCTCTCCCCTCTTCCTCTCTCTCTCTCTCTCTCTCCAGGTTTGGTTGGTGAAAGAGTAGAGAAAAGTGATGTGGCAGCCATATAGGACCAATCAGGGACTCTGTAACACAATAAGAAGTCCCAATTTGAGGGGACAGCACAGGAAGGATAAAAGACACTCCTAACATGTCCCACTCATGCTTATGTCCCAGCATGTGCGTAGAACAGTACAGGAGTTGAACAGGTGTGAGATTGGCATGTTAGTCATCAACAGGTGTCTGCTGAGGGAAGCAGGGAAGCAGGAGACTCTACCAATCAACTAAGGTAATTTACTTTGTCACTTGTGTTGTAACATTCACTGCTGGAAAGTGTAATAGACAAACAGTAGGCAATAAGTGGGAATAGGTGCAACACGCTTCTAAGGCAGGAATACAAAGAGATTAAGGAGGATAAGAGAAAACAAATAATGCTCTATATGGTAAGAGTGCAAAGAGGAAAGCTTCTAAAAGTCTTCTCATAGTTTAAAGGGAAGCAAGTTAGTATCTAATTAGAGTATAGCAATTGGGGGTTATATGTGATAATGGCGATCGCAGAATAGCAATCTCCATTTGGGCAAGTGTACAATACATCACTGAAAATTAATAACGGCAATGTACACTCATGGCGTACTAAAATGCGGCTACAGGAATTTAATGTATGTCGGCGGCTGCGCCCCCTGCACCACCCTACTAAAGGATTCTCAACTCCGGGTGGGGAGGTCCATGTCAGGGGTGAAATATTTAAAATAAAAACAGGCCACCTGCTGGCAAAAAAACAAAAACGTGCTGCACCAAACCCGAACCCTGTACCTATCAGCTGACCACCCTCCATACCATGCTAGTGGACCAGCTCGGCAGCTGCTCACCTCACCCCGTCCCACATACCTTCCTTCCCCTTCCTCTCCCCCTCATGCATGTGTGCGTGTGTATACGCATGTATGCTTCCCGTCACCCTACCTCGCACACTCTGGTATCTGGTTGCTACTCTGCCAGGTAGCCCTGAACACAAGTGCTGTGATTGAGTCGTACTTTTTGAAAGTACTCAATTGCAGTAACTGTGTTCACTGGATAACACAGTGGAGTTAATCAATAAAAAACAAGAAAATCAAGAAAACCCAATCTGGGGTAAGGGTGTAAATAAATTTTCAGGTAATGGGGGAGTAGAGCTATGAATGATGTGAGTGATGCAGTGCAGTGGCTGAGGACCAGCAGTCTTCAGGGAAATCTTCTGGAGACAGAGGTGCTGCCACATCTGTGTGTACCTCTCAGGTCCAGAGGGAATGTCTCTGGACTCTGCCATGTTTGTTTTTTAACTCATTTTCTCTCTGGTCACCAGACCCACTGGGAACTACCTGAGACGGGCCTCTTACTGATCGGTCATTCTCACACCCAACCCAAAACCTTCATGGAACAAGGAGCCCTCATCTTGAGCTTCATCAATCCCCATCCTGTCCACCCCCTGGCTTTCACACCCCTCAAGGTGGGGCTGCTGCTCCTTATCTTGGTGCCCTTTCTCACAGTATAGTGAGCAGGCTGAGTGGCAGAAGAGTCAGAGGCCTGAAGCAGGCAGGGTCCGGCATTGGGCATGGGGGGTTGACTGTAGGACCCATCGTCATCCTGCCAGGGGCTGGGATTTTTTCTTGTTCCTGGTGTCCCCAGCGGTGTGGACTTGTAATGACATCAGTGTGTGAAAGGTATGCTCCTGCATCTACTTGTAGGACAACTGCTGTCGCCTCCAACCCAAGCTCGAGTGTCTCCCCTATTGCAGTGCTCCCAATCTCCACTTGGAGCCACCCCTGTATCAGGGATCTTCAACTCACCCTCCCCAGGAGAGAAGAGCAGTCCTCTGGACACTCAGTTCTCTCCTCCCCTGCTGACCCCTGGTGCCCCAAGTTTACTCCCAAACCCAGGTTGCTGGCATAGCATGAGGAAAGGCAGATGACTCAGCCCTCAGTACCACCAGGTCAGCTGTAACTCTTGGCCATGTTGGCTAGGATTTGTGAGACTCTTCCATCACCTAGAGCCACCAAGTTCAACACTGTTGCCTCAGAGAGTGCCTAGAAGGCAAGGCAAGGCAACTTTATTTCTGTAGCACCCTTTCCCAAAGACTCAGAGCACTCTACAATAAATACAGCACCACTATTGAACTATTAATATAAAACAGGCAGTGAGTATGAGTCATAAATAAAGCAATGATTAGAAAATTGAGAAAAATGTTTCAGCAAAAAGGAAGGTTTTTGGATTGGACATAAATGCCCTTGCCAATCAGGCAGATCTAACATGTTCCGGCAGAGCAGTCCACTGGGTCAGTGTTGCCACACAAGAAGCTCTGTTCCCAGATTGCCTCAGAAGAGAAGATTGCTGGTCTGTGGTGAATTCTGGGAGGATTGTGCAGAGAGTAAAGGAACACATTCCTTATGCAATGCCAAAACAGAACTCCCATGCCAGCCTGGTGGAATGGGACTGCTGAGATGAGGCAGCTGTGATAGTGCCAAGGCAGTGTAATGCCCAAAGTTGGGGCATCCCAGAAACATAAAACAAATAATTGAATGAGAGGTTTTACAGGTGCCCAGGGTGCCTGCTTCAGGTATAGATTGCAGGGGATTTAGGAAAAGGGGCCCCTCATAAGTAAATTCCCCTCCCTATAGTGGATAAACACTGTAAATAATAAAGAAAAGTGCCCTGTGCACTTGAAACACTGTAAAAGATCAATTTTGATGCAGCTGTAATAACAATGGACTGGATGGAATTGTGTACTGAGCTGCTCATGCATAGTATTCTACTCCAGCCATTCTAGAACCCTGGGGGTTCAAGTTTGAAGTTTAACAGTTCTTTGGGCAGTTGATCCTGGGCAGCTGTAGATGAGAGAGGATACGGTAAGTCAAAGGGACAAGGAAGGGCTTACCTATTTGTTGAAGCCGTCCCTGAGGACTTAACTGCGTGCCTGCTCTGCCTCCCCTGCCTGAAGACTCCTGCAACTGTTGTTTGTGCGGTTGTGGTGCCATCGGGGCACCGTGAAGAAAGAGAACGTCCAGTTCAGTTGTTTTGGGCTGAAGAGCCCTGTCGTTTATTTATTTTGCTCCCTTATAGTTTATGAAGTTTAATTTCAGTCCCTCGTTGGCGGCTTGCAAATGCAGCATCGTCGCTTTCCCTGTCGGCCTTCCCAAGGCCCCTGGACATCCTTCCTGCAGCCTGCAGCATTCCCTTCCACTGCCAGAGTGCCCCCCACCTCTCGCTTGCCTTCTTGATCTACTCCTGCTGTTGGGGTGAGTTGGCGGCAGCACCTGCATTGTGCTGTCCACCCAAAGAAAAACAAAGACTGATTTTTTATTTATTTAAAGGTGCGCAATAGCACAGAAGAGGAATGGCTGAGTGCCACGGGGAGGCTCAGGTCAGAAGGATCCAGATTAATTATTTAAAGGAGCAGGTGTAGCGACACCCACCGGGAGGGGTCAAGGAAGCAAGGCCAAGTAAAGGCCTCATAAATATTCAGCAGGGGGCTGAGTCAGAGGAGGGGTAGAGATACTCTGAGTGACAGCAGGCTCAGAGAGCCTTAGTATTTAAAGGGACCCTGCCACTCCTGAACACAAAGAAAAGGTTAAAGAGGCAATTCAGACCCAGTTTGAAGGGAGGCTACCAGGCCCAATATAAAGTGGGCTACCAGGCTCAGAACAAAGAGGCCACCAGGCCCATAAGTTTAAAGAGGGACATCAGGCCCAATCTAAAAGGGCATCATGCCCACAGTTAAAAGTGGACACCAGGCCCAGTTTGAAGGGAGGGCTACCAGGCCAATATAGAATGGGCTAGCAGGCCCAGAATAGAGAGGGCGCCAGGCCCATAAGTTTAAAGCAGGGCACCAGGCCCATTTCAGAGGGCACCAGGTCCACGGTATTTAGGGCGCCAGGCCCCAAGTAATAAAGGGCACCATGCCCAAGGTCAAGGTAGGGCATCAGGCCTGAGGTAAATGTAGGGCACCAGGCCCAAGGTAAAGCAGGGATTCCTGGCCTGAATAAAAGGGGCCCCTGGCCTAGGGAGTTAGGGCAAGCCTGCCCAGTGGTAGTAAGGGCAGCCCCAGCCTAGTGAGTTAGGGCAAGCCAGCCTAGTGGTAGTTAGGGCATCACCAGCTTAGTGAGTTTGGGTGAGCCAGCCTAGTGGTAATAAGGGTAGCCCAGGCTTAGCCAGCAAAGGCAAGCCAGCCTAGTAGTGAGTAGGGCATATAGGCCCATAGCCAATAAGGCATTTAGGCCTTTAGTGTTCAGGGCAACTAGCATACGGCAAGTGATAACCCCTAGTATAGTGATTGGGGCATTCAAAACAAAACATTCAGGGGTAGCCAGATCCTATTGAGGAAGGCCCTACAGTCAGAAAGGGTCCATTTAAGGGTGCTTAGCTCACAATATGCTACAAAGGAACTGTAACCACTGTACTGTTTATGCCACTGTTTATTGCTCCAGTATCTGAACAATTGTGTATTGGCTAGAAGCATCAAGACTGCATCGTACATTAGGACTGTGGTTATTTGCCCCTGGTTGTCTGAACTATTGCCCTGGCATCTGAACTATTGCCCCGTGCAGCTGTACTATTGACCTGGTTGTCTGAACTATTGCCCTATGCATCTGAACTATTGCCCCATGCATCTGAGCTCTTGCCCTGAGCATCTGAATAATTGCCCCACCAGTAAATAATTGCCCCCAAATTGATAATTTGCCCTTCTCCTGACAAATTATCTGGTCAGTACGCAGTTCTCTTGGCATTGTAGAAAGGTGTATCTAATAGCTTACATTGTTGCCAGTGTATGGGGACAGTCTCAGTCTTCCATCACATTGATGTCCCATGGTGTGGTCTGTTGTTCTACAAGTTCAGAATCAGTCTCTACCCAGAGGAAGACATCTTCATCATCACTCCTCAAAAGAAAAGTGTCCGACCATCAGATCATCTGCTCCATCCATGTCATTCACCAGAGCTGAGCTTGTCGCCGTTCGTACAAGTCGCCACCGCCGTTTCTTCTGTTCTGCAGTTCAAAGTTATGTTTGCCCCAGTTCAAGCACATCACGACCGCCATGCTAGTGTCATTTCGTATGATTCCTGTTCCAGATGTCCAGAAGTTGGTCACCCTCCGCACAAGAGTGTGCACATCCTGGAAGAACCTAGTCTGCGCCCCCCTGGTCGTTCACCACAAGTCGTGTCCATCTAAGCACAGTTCGAGACGCATCCGACGTTTCCTTGTTTTGTTCTAGTTCATTGTGATAAGGCTACAGAATCAACCATCTTCACTTCAGATCCTTCTGATTCCTAGTTGCATTGGAAATCCATCTTCACCTTAGATCCTTCAAAGTCTTGCTGGCCCTTGGAGTGCAGCAGCATCATCCAGGTAGTGGTAGTCCTGCAGTGGATTCATCACCACCCATCTCCTAGTTTCTCTTCTTCCTTGGTGGCCCTGGAACTGGGTTTTGTCCGAGGGATTCTTTGCATTTAGTGTGGAATCCAACAGCCCGTAAGTGCGTTCATTCCAGGAACTAACTTCTCTAGTTCTTTCTTTCTGGCAGCCTTGGAGAAAGTGAGCTTTTGCTGAGAAACCTATGGTCTGTTCACAAAGCCGCTTCCTCTGATTACCCTTACTAGTCCTTGCTAGGAATTGGGTTTAGGTCTACAGTTCTGTTTTACTTCCTTGTAGCTACCAATGAAGAACGACGGTGCGCACGAAAATGACAGACTCTTGGACTTTGTGATGATTCTGTGGTCATTAAAAAAACAGATATTGTGTTGTGGGTAGTGAATAACACCTGATTTCCATCTAAGTATTAGTTTCACTTACAGGCTACTGCTAAGGAATGTTAGAAGTAGAGTGGCAATAGGCCAAGGTGCATATCAAATTATTGTTTGTAATCATTTTAGCAGTGTTAGATAAAAGTAATTCAGTCCTATTTATTGCCCTGTTATTGTTGTGGGGCCTATCTTCTCTTGTGACTGTGTCTCCCTACCCACTGGTGCTAAATAAACACCCTCAGGGTACTGAATCTCTTGGATGACTCCTGCCTCTCCTTGTCTGGATAACTTTTATCTTATCCACAACAATTCAGACCTCGGTGTTCCATCTTCATCTTGGGATCACCACACACTTCTAAAATTTTTGGCATAGTCGGCAGGATAGAGATAATTATTTATCCAAGGAGTCCAAAGTTGGAGTTGCCTAGAGAGAGGTACAAATGGAGCCAGAGTATAGTAGTGGACTGTCCAGAGGATATAGCGAGTCAGTCAGAAGAGACCAAGATGGATCTCAAGGGAATATTCTGCCATCTCCATTAACTATGCCGTACTACTTTGGAGCACCATGGTTTCCACAATTTTCTGAGAAAGATGGAAGCAGAGCCAGCAATTTAGGGGAGTTTCGCGTGAAGTAGCAGGCTATGTTTAGGGTAAACCAGGTCCCCGAGCAACAGAAGGTTGAAATCCTAACTGGGCAACTAAAAGGAGCTGCTCACTAAGAAGTACAATCCTGGCCAAGTGGAGCAAAAGTTACTGCAGAACAGATTCTACAAAGGCTGCAGCAAATCTTTGATGCTCAAACTGTGTCCCACTTAAAAATGAAGTTCTTTTCTCACACTCAGAGGCCCCAAGAGACCCTGCGGGAGTTCGCATTGAGTCTACAAGAGCTATTGTGAGCTATAGAGAGGGTAGATGCAGCCAAAGTCCAAGATGTGGACTGAGTGCTGGTAGAGAAGTTTGTTGAAGTGGTACATAGCAAAGCCATGAGGAGAGAGCTCCACATGCTACATTTGCAGGATCCCAAGGCTGATTTTCTAGACTTTAAAGAGAAAGGAATTAGGGTATTCAGTTCTGGACACTCCGGAAATGAGGCTCAGGCCTATTCGGGGATGGCAGCTGCAATGGGAACTGTGTGGCCTGGATATCCTAAAGAAAGATGGAAGGAAGACAACGCTTGGAAAAAAGGACTTCAACCTGGGGAACTGCTCCTACAGAGATTGAGTACTGGAAGAGAACTTGATACATCCGAGCCGGTATTCGGAGCATGAACAGACGCGGTGGCCCAAAATGCAGATACTGATCTGTTCTTGGTGTGGGGCCAGTGCCAGTCAACACTGAGCTGACTGAACAGATTGCCACCCTGATCCACCAGATGGTGGAGATGTGCAAAGAAATGCAAGGCATAAAGGCAGGGTGGAAAAATGAAAAATCCCTTTAATCAGCCTGGAAAAGAAAGGAAGTGAAATGATCATATAAATTATCCAAGGATGGGTGAAGGAAGGTGCCCCATGGATCAGTTTGATAACCAGGGAAGGCCCATTTGTCGTTGATGTGGCGTTAGTGGCCATATAGAGCAAAGATGTAGTCAGCCAGTGGATGCCACCCTTACTTTAAACAGAAATGCTTCGGGGATGAGGACCAACCCTCCAAGAGCAGGTGAACAGGTCCAGCAGCCCCATTAGATCAGTCTTGTTTCATTGGCAAAAGTCCAATGGTACTGGTAAAGATAGACGGTATCAAACTTATGGCTTTGTTAGAGACAGGATCACGGGTCACAACGAGGTTTCCAGAGGTATTGGATACTCGATGATCTTAAGCCACCTCCTAGATCTTGGGTGAACTTAACAGCAAGCAATGGAGATGAAGTGCCATATCTGGGATATCTGGAAGCTGATATCCAATTGAGAAAAAACACTCAAAGCAGACAAGACATCATCATTAGTGATCTGGAAAGTGATCATTTGTCACCGTTAATCTTGGGGATAAATGTTTTACAAAATTGCTTTGATGAGCTAGTGCACGTCATCCAACAAAGAGCCAAGCACATACCCCAAGTGGATAAACATGTTCTTCAGCAAACTATCCATCATCTGCAATGCCATCAATGGTTTGCCAATGCTGACAGGGAGATTGGTAAAGTACGAGCAACAGACACTAGGCCAGTAACGTTAATGCCGGACACAGAAACTACCGTATGGTGCAAAGCAAAGGTGGGCCCAAGGGGTCAGGATTATGATGCTTTGGTAGAACCATACCCTACAAAAAAAGAAGAACCCATAATAGTAGCTCAGAGTATAGCTGCCATGACCTGAGGTCAGATTCTGGTTAGAGTGTTAAACTACAGGACTCATGAAGTGCAACTTTACCGAAATCAACCAGTTGCCCAAATCCACACTGTGTGCTTGCAGGACATAATTGAGGCTGAGGAAGAGATAAAGGTGGTACCTGGGGCAGAAATAGGGAATGCTGGTATACCGAAATGGGCTACAGAAATCAATTTGGATGATCCTAAGACCACTGCAAAATAGAGGGCTGACGTGCTAGAAGTAGTTCTATGCCATAAAGAAGCTTTCAGCCAGCACCCATTAGACTTTGGCTTAGCTCGCGGTGTTCAGCACCACATCAGTACAAAGGGACATCCGCCCATCAGGGAACAATTCAGACCTATCCAGCCAGCAATGTACCAACAAGTAAAGGAGATGATCAGAGAAATGAAAGAGGCTGAAGTGATCAAAGAAAGCCAAAGCCCATGGGCAGCTCCGATTGTGTTGGTTAAGATAAAAGATGGTAAGATTCGATTCTGTGTGATTACTTGTAAATTAAATACCATCACTCATAAAGATGCATATGCTTTGCCCCGATAGAAGATTCCTTGCAGCTCTCAATCTGCTGCTGTGTTCTCTACTCTGACTTAACTAGCAGATACTGGCAAGTTCCTATGGCACCAAAAGATCAGGAAAAAACAGCCTTTATTACCCCATGGGTCTTTTTGAGTTCACAAGTATGCCTTTTGGACTGTGTAATGCCCTGGGAACTTTTCAGAAACTTGTTGAACATTGCCTTGGAAGTCAAAATTTTGATATCCTATTATTATATCTGGCCGATATCATTGTATACTGAAAGACTCATGGAGACCATTTACTACACTTGGGAGAAGTATTTCAAAGATTAATTCGACACGGTCTTAAGATAAAACTGCCGAAATGCCATCTATTACAATCGAAAGTAAGTTATCTGGGACATATAGTTTCCTCTGAGGGAGTGTCACCAGACCCAGAAAAGACAGAGGTGGTAAAGGATTGGCCTGTCCCTACTGCCATCAGAGAGGTACATAAGTTCCTAGGTTTCGTGGGATGTTACCATAGATTTATCAAGGACTTTTCCAAAATTGCTGTGCTTCTGCATGAACTTCTTAGAGGATTGACAAAGGGTCAAGTCCCAAAGAATCGTTCTGTTGTATGGGCAGCTGAACAACAGAAAGCATTTGATCAGTTAAGGAAAGTACTAACTGAGGCTCCTATATTAGCTTACCCTGATTATGCAAAGCCTTTTCTTTTATATTCTGATGCCAGCAACAAGGAATTGGGTGCGGTACTCTCACAGGAACAAGATGGCGTAGAACGAGTTCTAGCCTATGCAAGTCGAGGTCTAAGAGGCTCAGAGGAAAACGATGCCCGCTATAGCTCTTTCAAACTAGAATTCCTAACATTGGTATGGGCCATCACAGAAAAGTTCTGACAATATTTGGCTGCTACCCTTTTTTACGGTTTTCACAGAAAACAACCCATTGGCGCACTTTAATACTGCACAGCTAGAAGCCCTAGAGCAGAGGTGGGCCTCCTGACTTGCGAATGATCAATTATCTCTAAAATATAGTTCTGGTAAAATGAATGCAAATGCAGATGCATTGTCTCGGATGCCTGGACAAGAGGAAGCAGAAGTAGTTGATACCTTGTTGGAAAACATAGAAATGCTGCCTTTTCTTCAAGTACCAGCTGAGATTGTCCAAGTTTGTTGTCAAGTTGTTCCAAAGCCAGAAGTGGAAATGTAACCTGAGGTAGATGGTACAATTGCAAACCAAAAGAGTTTATGGGTGAAATTGCAAGACCAAGATCCTACTGTCAACCAAGTTAAAGCTCTATTCTCTGCACAGAAAAGCATGACCCAGTGAGAACGAAAGAAGCTAAACCTAGAAGTAATGAAACTTTGGAGGCACAGAACTCATCTGGCCATACAAGATTGTCGCTTAGTAAAGAAAAGTAGAAACCCTACTACGCACATGGAATTGACCCAGATCATAGTCCCAAGGACCAGCGCATCAGTAGTATGAGAGGCATACCATGTCCACTTGGGACATTTTGGGCACAAGAAAACTGAGGCTATTAGAAGAAGGTTTTACTGGACAAGAATGTGTAGTGATATAATAAAGTGGTGTGAAGAATGCCCAGCATGTAATTTGAAATGCAGAGAAGGAAGTAACCAAAAAGCTCCTCTTCACCCTGTAGTTAGTAATGCGCCATTGGAATTAGTTGCTGTAGATCACCTAAAGTTGGACCCAAGCACCAATGGACACATAAATGTTCTCACAATGGTCAATCACTTTTCAAAGTTTGTGGTTGCTAGTGCAGTTAAGGACCTATCTGCTCGAACTACTGCCGAGACCTTTTTGAAATGTTTTGTACAACCTTTCGGTTATCCTACAAAAATCCTTACAGACCAAGGAACTTCTTTTGAATCCAAGCTGTTTCATGAACTCTGCACCCTTTACGGAAGCCATAAGCTAAAAACCACTGCCTATCACCCCCAAAGTAAAGGACTTTGAGAAAGAACAAATCAGACTCTACTTGAAATGTTGCCAGCCCTACCAGAGTATAAACGTCCCTACTGGCCAGCTTTGCTTCTCAAACTCATGTATCTATATAATAATACACTGTTCTGCTAGTTATACACCTCATTATTTAACGTTTGGACACCACGGAAGACTTTCAATGGGCTTGGTATTAGAGGTACCGCTGAATGAAACTAAAGTAAGAAAGCCAGTTACGAGTTGGGTGCAAGAACATAACCAACATTTGCAGGAAGCTGGACAAATTGTCAGCAAACACATGGAGCAAGTGTGGCAAAGACAAAAAGCAAACTATGATACCTAGGCTAATGCTACACCCTTACTTACTGGAGAAAAGTATTGTTGAAGAAAACTCAAAAATGCAGCAAATTGTCTTCAAAGTGGGAACCCAAACTGTACCGCATTATTGAAATACCTTATCCTGAGTTACCTGTATACAAGATCCAGCACGAATTAGGAAACAATGCCAAGACTGTTCACCAGAATCTCTTAAAAGCTAATACTTTCAGAGACGCTGTTCTCACTAAAGATAAGGACAGCTCTACACCAAAGGAGAGGCAGGAGTCCATAAAAGACAAAATGTTGGGACTAGAATCGCCAACCAGTTGGTGCAAAGAACCTAGGATTTGCATTTCTAATGTGAATTCCTTTGACCGCCCGATTGTTGTACCAGTGATAAATTCTGAAATGCCAGATCTTATAGAACCAGAAAGTATTGTCCAAGAACCTGTCAGTTCCCAACCCCGTTGATCCCAAAGATCGAATGCAGGTGTTCCCCCTAGAAGGTATATAATGGAAGCCTCTCAACTTGTCTCTCGGCACCATATGTAGATCTATTCAAAGTAATCCCCAGACACAGTCACTTTTGTCTAAGTAATTTAAAGTTTTACAGTAGTTATAGATATCTTAAAGTGTTTCATCGTAGTAAGGTTTCATACAGTGTTAAGTAAAATGTTGGTATGTTAAGGAAAAAATGGTTATAATTTTTATGAAGTGTTAAATAAGATATTAAAATGTTAAGAAAAGTGTCTTTTATAAAGTGCTTTAAGAGAATACATGGGACATGTATTTCTAGGTGAGCCTGAATCTGTAATGCCCCAAAGTTGGGTTATCCAAGAAACATAAAACAATTAATTGAATGAGGGGTTTTACTGGTGCCCAGGGTGCCTCCTTCAGGTATAGATTGCCGGGGATAAAGGAAAAGGGGCCTTCATAAGCAAATTCCCCTCCCTATAGTGGGGAAACACTGTAAATAATAAAGAAAAGTGCCCTGTGCACCTGAAACACTGTAAAAGATAGATTTTGATATAGGTCTCATAACAATGGCCTGGATGGAATGCTGTACTGAGCTGCTCATGCACAGCATTCCTCTCCAGCCATTCTAGAACCATGGGGGTTCAAGTTTGAATTTTAACAGTTTTTTGGGCAGTTGATCCTGGGCAGCTGTAGAGGAGAAAGGACACAGAAAGTCAAAGGGACAAGGAAGGGCTTACCTGTTTGTTGAAGCCATCCCTGAGAACTTACTGTAGTTGTGTGCCTGCTCTGCCTCCCCTGCCTGAAGACTCCTGCAGCTTCTGTGTGTGCAGTTGGTGGTGCCATCGGGGCACCGCGAAGAAAGATAATGTCCAGTTCGGTCATTTTGGGCTGAAGAGTCCCACCGTTTATTTATTTTGCGCCCTTATTGTTTATAAAGTTTAATTTTGGTCCCTCATTGACAGCTTGCAAATGCAGCATCATCGCTTTCCCTGTCGGCCTTCCCAAGGCTACCGGACATCCTTCCTGCCGCCTGCAGCATTCCCTCCAACTGCCGGAGTGCCTCCCACCTCCCGCTTGCCTCCTTGAACTACTCCTGCAGGTGGGGTGAGTTGGCAGCCACACCTGTGTTGTGCTGTCTACCCAAAGAAAAACAAAGATTGTTTTTTTATTTATTTAAAGGTGCGAAATAGTGTAGAAGAGGAGCGGCTGAGCGCTGCAGGGAGTCTCGGGTCAGAATGACCCAGATTAATTATTTAAAAGGGTGGGTGTAGTGATGCCCACGGGGAGGGGCCAAGGAAGCAAGGCCAAGTAAAGGCTTCATAAATATTCAGCCGGGGGCTGAGTCGGAGGAGGGGTAGAGATACTCTGAGTGACAGCAGACTCAGAGAGCCTTAGGATTTAAAGGGGCCCTACCACTCCTGAGCACAAAGAAAAAGTTAAAGGAGCAATTCAGGCCCAGTTTGAAAGGAGGGCTACCAGGCCTAATAAAAAGTGGGCTACCAGGCACAGAATAGAGAGGGTACCAGGCCCATAAGTTTAAAGCAGGGGACTAGGCCCATTTTGGAGGGCACCAAGCCCACAGTATTTAGGGCACCAGGCCCCAAATACTAAAGAGCACCAGGCCCGAGGTCAAGGTAGGACATCAGGCCTGAGGTAAATGTAGGGCACCAGGTCCGAGGTAAAGCAGGGTTTCCTGACCTGAATAAAAGGGGCCCCCCGGCCCAGGGAGTTAGGGCAAGCCTGCCCAGTGGTAGTAAGAACAGCCCCAGCCTAGTGAGTTAGGGAAAGCCAGCCTAGTGGTAGTTAGGGCGAGCCAGCTTAGTGGTAGTAAGGGTAGCCCCGGCCTAGCCAGCAAAAGCAAGAGAGCCTAGTAGTAAGTAGGGCATATAGGCCTCATAGCCAATAAGGCATTTAGGTCTTTAGTGTTCAGGGCAACTAGCATAGGGCAAGTGATACCCCCTACTATAGTGATTGGGGCATTCATAACAAAACATTCAGGGGTAGCCAGATCCTATTCAGGAAGGCCCTACAGTCAGAAAGGGTCCATTTAAGGGTGCTTAGTTCACAATATGCTACAAAGGAACTGTACCCACTGTACTGTTTATGTCACTGTTCATAGCTTCAGCATCTGAACAACAGAGTATTGGCTAGAAGCACACTGAGTGCATTGTACATTAGGACTGTGGTTACTATTGCCCCATGCTTGTCTGAACTATTGCCTTAGCATCTGAACTATTGCCCATGCATCAGAACTATGTCCCCAGCATAAACAATTGCCCCAAATTGGTAATCTGCCCATCTCTGACAAATTCTCTGGTCAGTACTCAGTTCTCTTGGCATCGCAGAAGGTGTATCTAATAGCTACATTGTTGCCAGTGTATGGGGACAGTCTCACTCTTCTACCACATTGATGTCCCACAGTGTGGTCTGTTGTTCTACAAGTCCAGAATCAGTCTCTAACCAGAGGAGGACATCTTCATCATCATTCCTCAAAAGAAAAGTGTCCGACCATCAGATCATCTGCTCCTTCCGTGTCATTCACCGGAGCTGAGTTTGTCACCGTTCGTACAAGTCGCATCGGCCGTTTCTTCTGTTCTGCAGTTCAAAGTTATGTTTGCCCCAGTTCAAGCACATCACGACCGCCATGCTAGTGTCATTTCATATGATTCCTGTTCCAGATGTCCAGAAGTTGGTCACCTTCCGCACAAGAGTGTGCACATCCTGGAAGAACCTGGTCTGCGCCCCCTGGTTGTTCACGGCAAGTCGAGTCCATCTAAGCATAGTTCGGGACACGTCTGCCGTTTCCTTGTTTTGTTCTAGTTCATTGTGAAAAGGCTACAGAATAAACCATCTTCACTTCAGATCCTTCTGATTCCTAGTTGCATTGGAAATCCATCTTCACCTTAGATCCTTCAAAGTCTTGCTGGCTCTTGGAGTGCAGCAGCATCGTCCAGGTAGTGGTAGTCCTGCAGTGGATTCATCTCCACCCATCTCCTAGTTTCTCTTCTTCCTTGGTGGCCCTGGAACTGGGTTTTGGCTGAGGGATTCTTTGCATTTAGTGTGGAATCCAACAGCCCGTAAGTGGGTTCATTCCAGGAACTAACTTCTCTGGTTCTTTCTTTCCGGCAGCCTTGGAGAAAGTGGGCTTTTGCCGAGAAACCTATGGTCTGTTCACAAAACCTCTCACCACCCCAGTTACCTTTACTAGGTCCTTGCTAGGAATTGGGTTTAGGGTTCTACAGTTCTGTTTTACTTCCCTTGTAGCTACCAATGAAGAACTACGGTACGCACAAAGATGACAGACTCTTGGACTTTGTGATGATTCTGTGGTCACTGAAAAAACAGATATTGTGTTGTGGGTAGTGAATAACATTTGATTTCCTTCTAAGTATTAGTTTCACTTACAAGTTACTGCTAAGGAATGTTAGAAGTAGAGTGGCAATAGGCCAAGGTGCATATCAAATTATTGTTTGTAATCATTTTAGCAGTGTTAGATAAAAGTAATTCTGTCCTATCTATCGCCCTGTTATTGTTGTGGGGCATATCTTCTCTTGTGACTGTGTCTCCCTACTCACTGGTACTAAATAAACACCCTGAGGGTACTGAATCTCTTGGATGACTCCTGCCTTTCCTTGTCTGGATAACTTTTATCTTATCCACAACAATTCGGACCTCGGTGTTCCATCTTCATCTTGGGATCACCACAGCAGGATATGGGGTCCTTCAGAGGGGAAACAGCAAGATATGATAAAGAGGACCCCAGTAGAAGAGGAAAGAACTTCTGGTGGGTGACCCAATCCTCAGGGGGGTAATTTGGGGAACACCATTGGAAAGAAGGAGGGAGCTGAGGTGCCTACCCAGTGCATTGGCATAGAGGGATGTAGAGCCAATCCTAAGGATCGCGAAGGCGGCAGGACAGGAGGGGGAGCTGGATGTTATTGTCCATCTGAGCACATATGATCTGGCAAGGGATGCAGCTGGAGTGGTGAAGGATAGGTTGAGGGATCTTAGGAATGTCCTTAAGCAGGTGGCAAGCAAGGTGGCTTTCAATGAGGAGTTACCTGTGCAAGGCTGCAGGGAGGAGAGGAAACACCTCTCCATGATCTTCATCAACTGGTTTATAGTATGGTACTCAGAGTATGGGTTTGGCTACATCAAGGACTGGATTCCTATCTGGAGAGATAAAGACCTGTACAAATGGGTCATCCTCCATTCATTGAGGATGGGAACAGCAGTCCTGGGTTGAAAGTTTAAATGCTACTTTGATGGGCATTTAAGCTGGTCAAGAATGGAGGCAGAAGAAATGAGAGAGGCAGCAAATACTCCCCACCAAGATAATGGAGCACCAGTGAAGAAAAGCCCAGAGGAGAAAAATTCCATGGGGGGTAGTGTGGAGTAGGGGCAAGGAGGTGAAGGATGAGAGGGTCATAAGGTGGAACTAAGGCTGAGAACAATACTCAGGAGAGTGAGCAAAGAAGAGAAAGAACAGTACCAGGGAAAAGAGATGGGTGAGGAGTAGACTTGGTGGTTGGGGAGGAGTAGGGGCAGGGAGGGACAAAAGGAAGGGAGAGTCATGTGTGCCAATGCATGGAGCCTAGGAAACAAAATTCCTGACCCTGAGACTACCACTGCAGAAGCAGACCTGGATCTGGTGACTATAATGGAATCACGGTGCATCAACAACCACGGCCAGGAGGAGGCCAAATCTGGTCATATGGTTCATAAAGATAGGGCAGGGAGGAAGGGGGCATTGTTTTATATGTAAGGAAAGTTATAAAGACCACAGAAATACATGGGCATGGGGGGGGAGGAGCTTGGGGTTCTGTGGGTTAGGGTTAAAGACTTGATCCAGGGATTTTATCCACATTGGGGTGGCGTACAAGCCACCAACACGATAGAGCTCCCTCTCAGGATCTTACGGATCCTACTAAAGTGATAGGGCAGTGCTGAACCATGTACTTACAGACAGGTATATATAAGATGGAATATAAACACATGCGCCTGTCGCAAAGCATCAGGGCTGCATATGCAAATCACCACAGCATGTTTTGTATATGCAGCCCATGATGCTTTGCATTCTGGGGGCATGTGTGATTTTGTATTTTATTGAAACTTGGCTTCCCAGCCAAATGCCCTTTGGCGTAACCCTTGCCTCAGTGTTTGCGCACAGGGGTTCTTTGTCTTTATCATTGTAGATGTCATAGTGGGACACCCCCTGGGTACAAGCAACCATAGTACAGTGTGGTTTGGCATATGGATTGGGCAAAAAACACTAGGATGATAGTTATGGACTTCAGGAGAGCAGATTTTAAACAAATGGGACACTGCTTTAGGACATTCCTTGAAGGAGGGTAGCAGAGGAGTATAGACACAATGGAATAGAATAAAGGAGGGAATGACTAAGATAACGGCAAGCCCTTTAAAGATAACAAGTAAGGGTAAGAGAAGAAAGAGGCCACTGACATTTTCAAAGAAGGTAGCTAAAGTGGTAAGGGAGAAAAAAACATAATTTAGGAAGTACAAGGGCATCCAAAAACAATAGCATAAAAGGTCAGACCCTAAAGGCCAGCCATCAGAAAATAAAAGGGAATGCAGTGGGACAAAAATAGGGAAGCGTACCAAACTTTTCTAAGGGAAGCAGGGAAGGCAGTAAGGCAAGCAATGGCCCAAACTGAGGAAACACTAACACGAACAGTAAAAATAGGTGACAAGACTTTCTTTTTTTTTATATATAATTTATTATTTTCATCCCTGAGCCACCGGCCACCTGGTACTTTTGGCCCAGTCATGGGCCACGGACTTCAACCCCTCAGATTGGCTGTGAGCCCTCAGATACCCCTTGGTTTCGCCCCACAGTGGAGCTGTGGCACTCCCCCTACATGCCGCAGTCTTCGGGATAGGCCAGAGGGCTGGCCTGAGGCGATGATTGAAGCTGTGGCAGGCTTCATTGAAGGCGGCTGGCAGCTATCCATTTTTCCATTTTCTGGGGGAGGCGGGGTCATGCAATGATGTCCATTGTCCACCCCGCCTCCTGTGCGTGCTAGTGCTGGTGGCTGTGTGACTCCTGTCCTCTGCCAGGGGTCATCGATGCTCCGGACACTTCCCCACCCTCCCCGCCGGAGAAGGAAAGCAGTCCTTAGGACACTCCATCCTTCTCCCCCGGCCAGCCCTCCAGCAACCATGGTCCGTTCCTGAACTTGGGTCACTGGCGTCGCTTGTAGAAATCCAACCACTGAGGCCGATGGGTCAGCTGTGACAAGAATTTCTATAGATACATTAGTGAAAGGAGAAAGTCCAGAGAGGATATTGCTAAGATCAAAGGGGGATAAGGGGGAGTGTGAGGAGGAGGACTATGGAATGGCCTCTATCCTAAATAGATACTTCTGTTCAGTATTTACTGAGGAGAAGGTGGGGCAGTGCCCACAGCTCAGCACCATGGACACAGGGGGGATGGATGTGTGCACTAGTCCCTTCACAAAAGAAAGGGTCCTACAAGAGCTTGATAAGCTCAGGGTTGACAAGGTAATGGGACATAGAAACATAGAAATTGATGGCAGTTAAGGACGGCCTATCCAGTCTGTCATTTCTTTTTCTACCTTATAAATGTTCCATCAGCCTTTGCTCTGTGTAATAAAGGGAACCAAATGCAGACAGCACTCAGCGGTCCTTAAAAGATTTGGGTAAAATTACCTTTAGCGCCTTGGGTGCAGCATCTGCAGAGTCATAGGAATACCAGACTCCTTGCATCAAAACATGTAACTGTACTGGGTATGCCACCCTGAAATGGATCCCAGCAGCTATCAATTTAGTAACAGTGAGGTGGTAAGCAGCCCTTTTCTGATGGATTAAGGCAGGTATGTCCTGTGTGATCCGTAGTGTTTTCCCTTCCCAGAAGACTTATCAGAGCCTCTCTCACTTTAGAAAGGACATGCTGTTTGTCCAGATAATTTAAAAACTTAAGAATGAGAGGGCAGGGTGGAGATCCATCCAGAGCAGTGCACCCACTCATTAATGCAGAAGAAGAAGAATCAGTATTTACATAGCACTTTTCATACACAGTGAATCCCAAAGGACTTTACAAGCAATGCTAGACTGGTAGTGAAGTGACTGAATGTGTGGTGGCAGCCATATCACACATCATCACCCACACACAGCCTGGATAAATGCATTAACCGGTTAATGGGAAGGGGAATGTTGGCCAGAACACAGGGAATGTTCTCTACTCTTTGCAAAGAGTGCCCTAGGTTCTTTTATTTCCACCTGGACACCCACCAGGATGGGCAGAAGGGACCTCAGTTTAACATCTCATCTGAAGGACGGCACATTCAAGCAGTACAGCACCCCCCAATACTGCATTCAGATGCCAGCAATTTTTAGGTGCAAGTCCAATCCCGGTGTGGGACAAGAACCCACGACCTTCTGGTCCAGAGGCGGATGTGCTACCAACTGAACCACGCTGACACCATTTAGGATATGTTGTTAGGTGATGACCCCATGATCTTAGTCAGGAGTTTCTACAAAAATAATATAAGGGAAGAGCCCTCTGCTTCCTTGAGGAGACCAAAGCTAAGAATACTATTTCTTCAGCTTCTCCCCTCCAGGTCCTTCATCTTGGCTTCAAGTTTCAAAAGTTTTTGACATAGGGCACTAATCTTGGGCTCTGTGTGATCACGCCATTGTTCCAATGAGTGAGTTTGGGCTTCTGAGTCATCAAGTCTCTGGTTTAAGACACAAAGATCCTTTTGGAGTGACTTGGGTTCCTGAGTAAGCTCCTGTCGAGAGTCTTTAAAGGGCTGAAATTCCAATAGGAACCACTCTTTAGTGAAAGGGGACAGGCGCCGGGGTGATAGTAGAAGAGCGTCCCAAAGAAGAACCCCTACCAGGTCATAATGTCATATGTTTAATAGTGTATGACATTAGTATTGCACCACTAGCACTATCCCAGGCAGAGGATAAGATCTCTGCTGGGATGGGGTTCCACCGAGTAGCTGCCCTGGCTCAATGGACTAAGCCACTACAGCAAGAATCCCAGGCACTGCGTCTGGGACCGGGTTTGATTCCTGGTTCCAGAAACTTTAATTTTTTTCTGCACTTTGTATGATTTGGAGGTGACCCCCCCCCCCACAATTACATAGATACATAGATACGTAGACAGTGTCAGAAGATTAGGGCCAACGGCCCACCCAGTCTGCCCATTTGAGCTTGTGAGTTGAGAATCTTTATTGGGGAGGGTTCAAGGGGCACGTCCCCCCATAATGGGGGGTGTGGGGGCATAGCCTCCCGGGAAAAAAAAGAATTATGCCACATGCAAGAAATCACACTGTACTGGCAGCTCGATTTTTGCATGCTGCATAATGTCTTGCAACATTATGACCACATGCCAGAAGAACCTTAGGCCTTTGAATGTTTGGACGAGGATTTATCAGGGGTTATAGGTGTCATATGTCTCAAAGGTGCCTGCCGCATCTCTGTATCCATCATTGCCATAGTGCTTGAAACTTCTTCACAGATAAAAAATCAGGGCACTGTTAGACACATTTCTTTGCAGCTGAGTCCCCAAAACTTAAGTAAATACCCCAAAAACCTGTGGTAAGGAGCTGATTAGAGATGCTGTTACATGGTATTAGGCATAATGTGGCTCCTCATGTTTGTTTGTTTCTATGTGAAGAAGTACTTATTCACAGAAAGGCTGCTGGAGGCCTGGAACAGCCTGCCAGAAGAGGTGGTAGGGGCAAAGACAGTGGGGAGCCACAGACATGTGTGGAATAGACACATGGGTATAATAAATGTATTTCTTATTTATTGATTTACCTATTTGTTAACCGGGTAACAGCACGGACCAAGGGTCCTTTCTTAGGCTCAACCCAGAAATATAGAGCTAAAGGAGGATGGAGGCACACCTGTGACCAAACAGAGTCCAGGGTGTAGTGTCAGGCAGGGAAAATAGGGCAGACTGTATTGGCCTACCTATCCTTTTCTGCCAACACAGTCTAGGTTTCTATTTCTATGTTAACATTACTACAGAACAGCTGAGAGCTCCCCTTCAACTCATCAGAACTGTGTTCTTATTCCAGAAGAAAGCAAACTCAAGCAGCAAGAAGCAGACAGCTGCTTCACTTCTTATGGTCAAATGTAATAGTAGTAATGAATAAGAAACTCATCATGTGAGGTCCTTAGTACAGAATAATAAATGTTTCATTATCAAATAAAATTCATAAACAATGAAAGACAAATGACAATTTATAAAACAAACCTCAACTGACATAATTACAGACTAAACCAAATGTAAATGGATTATGGAATGTAAAAATATACATTAACGCATGTTTTAGTCTAAGCATTTCACCTGCAATTCAAATCAGAACAGCACTCCAGTTTCTTATACAGTAAATCATTTTTTATAGCACATAGTTGGATATTACCTCAATGATGCCTAAAATTTTACAAAATGTGGGGGAAAATCCACTGGTTATCATACATACCTGTATTAACGATATAAACAACACCTCATTTAATCAGTTACAACAGGACTATGTGGCATTATGTAACCTGTTGCTTGATAGGGGATGCTGTGTATGTATATTTGAAATTCTACCTGTCCCGAGAGCAATATCTACCATGATGCAACAAATCAAAGCCCTAAATGAATGGCTGAGAAAGTGGTGTTTTAAGCAGGATATACCCTGTATTACCCACTGGGAATCATTTTCAGATCGTTCCTCCTTGTTTTGCTGGAATGGTTTGCATCTCAGTCGTAGGGGTAGTACATTTATGGGGAAAAGTATCACTAAAATCATAAATCATTGTTTAAACTAAAAACAATGGGGGAATGGGACTATTCCCAAGTATCTGAATACTTACCAAAATATTATTACAACTAAATGTAAATTCCTAGCTTTGAATGCAAGATCTTTAAACCAACTCAAATTAGCAGAACTCGAAGCCAACTGTAAAACTTTAAATATAGGTGTGGTGGGAGTAACTGAAACTTGGTGGGACGCATCCTCAATTTGGTCCAGAGAAATTTCAGGTTATAAGTTATATCATAAAAACAGATTAGATAAGCAAGGCGGGGGAGTTTGTATGTACATGAAATGATATTCCTTCTTTTAGTGTGTTCTCCTTTCCTTTGAAAGTATATGGGTTAAATGTTATTGAAGGAGCAATCTATTGGTAACATCTATCTACCTCCACCTGCAAATTCAGATTGCACAACTGATATGTTTAAAGAAATTATACATTTTTCAGAATCTCAAGATACTGTAATTTTTGGTGACTTTAACCTCCCTCATATTAGCTGGGACTCATTCTCAGGACAGTCCTATGCCGAGAAAAGACTAATAGATATGGTAGTTAGTACTGGATTGCAACAACTTGTTACTGAATCCACTCGAGGTCCTATTATTTTGGATCTATTATTTACTAACATAGAGCAACAAGTTAGCAATTTTCAAATTTGGGATCCACTTGGGACCAGTGATCATTCATCTATTCTTTTGAAATTCAACAGTTTAAAACTACACAAAGGAAGTTATACTGTATAAAAAATTATAATAAAGCAAATTTTCCTAAAATCAATGAATACTTGTAAAACATAAACTGGGAATCTAATCTTCTTAATTGTACAACACACCAAGCTTCGGACTTTTTTAAAAACATTGTACATTATTTGGAAAATACCTTTATTCCATCTAAGAGGAAATTTAATAATAATGGAAAAATTCCCCCTTGGTTCAACAAGATAATTAAAAATCAGATTACAATAAAAATTTAACTTTTTAGGAAACTTAAGAATAGTTCTGTTCCATTTAAAACTACTCTATTACATAAATACAAACTATCTGTTTAAAACTTAAAAAATTCTATTAAATTAGCAAAAAATAAGCTAAAATTTAAACTAGCTCACACAAAAGACTGTCACAAATCTCTTTTCTCCTATATAAATAGTAAAAAAGGTGTATCAAGGACCATTGGTCCCATTATAACCAATGGCTCTTCTCTATCTGATATAGAAACCTCGAATCTCTTTAGTAAGTACTTTTGTTCTGTCTTCTCTCAAAAATCACCTATTAGTACATTTAAAGTTCACCACGTAGATTATCACAGGTTCTATTTAACTGACATTATACAGGCTATCAAAAAACTAAAAAAAATACTAGTCTGGGCCCAGACGGTATTCATCCATGGTTTCTGATCGAAACCTCTATAAATATTTTTTATACCTTTGTCAATTATCTTCAACAAATCCTTACAAGAAAGCATTGTACCAAATGATTGGCATTCAGCAATAGTTACTCCCATATTTAAAAAAGGCAATAGAGGTTCTGTGCAAAATTATAATCCAATTAGCCTGACCTCAGTGGCTTGTAAATTAATGGAACGCGTAATGAAGTCTCTAATAGATCAAGATTGTAAAAAATTAGGAATTTATGATTGAAATCAGCATGGGTTTACTCCCAAGTATTCCTGCACCACCAATCTGATATCTTTTACAATAATATAAAGTACTCTACTAGATGTGGTATCCCTACTGATGTAATTCTTTTGACTTTAGTACAGCTTTCGATAAAGTCTCATGAAAATCTCATTACTAAAATGCACACAATCTAGGTTTGTCACCTGATATTGTTAACTGGACTTTAAACTGGTTGACAAATCATTCTCAGAGAGTCAGAATTAATGATATCTTGTCTGATTCAGGAAGTGTTGCAAGTGGTGTACCACAGGGGTCGGTCTTGGGACCAACATTGTTTAATCTCTTGATCAGTGATTTACACACAGGGCCAAATAACTTCATGGTTAAATTTGCAGACAATACTAAATTGGGGGGCAAGGTTAATAATCAAGAAAATATTTCTGCATTAAGGAAGGATTTGGAAAAATTAACACTTTGGGCAAATGAAAATCATATGCAATTTAATCAAGTCAAATGTTTAGTAATGCATTTCAGTGTAAGTAATCCAAAAAAGATATATTATATAAATGGACTATCACTTCACTCATCAAATTGTGAAAAAGATTTAGGGATATATGTTAACAATAAACTTACATCAAATGATCACTGTGTTAGAACTGCTTGCATGACCAACAGACTTTTGAGGCAAATAAAACACACTTTTGTTCATTGCACTGAACAATGCCTTATTCCATTGTATAGGGAATACATTAGACTGTATCTAGACTATGGCTCCCCTTTCTGGAATCCAAACCAATAAAAAGACATAGCAATTCTTGAACAGGATCAAAGGAGAGTAACTAGAATGATTCCAAGATTAACAAACTTGGATTATCAGAACAGATTAAAAGTTACTGGTCTCTTCTGTCTTCAAACTAGAAGATTAAGAGGTGATATGCTTATGGTTTTTAATTTAATAAATTCATCAGATCTAATGGAAAAATGTGGTCTAGCACTCTCCAAAAGGAGACATGTTCCGAGACTGCAATAATAAACAGCTTGAAGTAAAAACTTATAAAACCAGCAAAAGGGGAAACTTTTTTCCAATAAGAGCATCCATTGTATGGAACACCTTACCACAAGAATTGGTAGAGGCAACTAGTGCCACTGTCTTTAAAAACAAATTAGATGTTTGGTTGAGGGATAATAGATAAATAATGTCCCACATAGTGTGGGGAACAGTCTCAATGGGTTCTGGCCTTCTTCTGTTCTTTCATACCAAGTAATAAGTAATAAAAAGTAACCAAGTAATTACTGTTCAGAGGTTTTAGAGAAGGGGCATGAGGTTCCAAAGGCGCGGTCCCATATAAAAAGTGAGATCTCCCCAAATCAGCTCTACATCTTGGCCATATAAATTCTACTCCTTCTGCTGATCTTAATCCATTTTTTATATTCTTGAGTTTTATTCTTTCCAGTATATAATTTGGAAACCTAGATTTATAACATTAAACCATATATGTTAATATATGAAAGGATCTCATATCGATAAGCTGTAACCAGTCTAGAGATTTATATAGTTCACATCTGTGTGTTCTCCTTGTGACATTAGGTATGAAACTAGTCAGTTTATTAAATATTGTGTCTAATTTAGATAACTGCATAGACAATGCCCCAGCAGATATTAAATCTCCATAGTCCAAAAGAGGAAGCACTAATGTATTGACTAGGTGTTTTCTGACTACCTCTATGCCTGATGTGGTACTGTGCTTCTAAACATTTTCCTACTTTTTTGGTTAGATAATCTATACGAATATTCCATTTAAACTTATCATCCAACCATAGCCCCAAGTACCTATATCTCTGAACCTGTTCAAGCACAGTGTTGTTGAATGTTTCAATCTGTAGAGTTGTTTTGTGTGAGTTTATGGGTTGTTCCCTAGTGAATGTGATAGAGAGATCTTGCCACCCTTGAGGACCAACCTTTCTTAAATCTGTTACATAGAAACATAGAAACATAGAATTTGATGGCAGATAAGGACCGCTTGGCCCACCCAGTCTGCCCATTTCCCTACCTGATGGATAAGCTGCAGGTCCTAGTTAACCAGCAGCCTACTTCTTCCTACCCCACCCCCTAGAATTGCCTTATGACTGTCCCATGCATGCTTGAATTCCACCACTGTTTTTGACTCCACAACCTCCTCTGGAAGGCCGTTCCATACATCCACAACCCTCTCTGTGAAAAAATACTTCCTTAAATTACCTCTGAGCCGCCCCCTTCTATCTTCAAATTGTGCCCCCTTGTTCTTGCACACCTCTTTTTTTGAAAGATGCTACCCTCTTGGACTTTGTTGATTCCCTTGAGGTACTTGAAAGTTTCTATCATATCTCCCCTCTCCCTCCTTTCCCCGAGGTTATACATATTAAGCCCCTAAATCTCTCTTCATATGTCTTCCAGTGCAGACCCTGCACCATTTTAGTTGCCCTCCTCTGGACAGCTTCCATCCTGTCTATGTCTTTGTGGAGACTGGGTCTCCAGAACTGCACGCAGTACTCCAGATGGGGTCTCACCAGCTGTCTGTACAGAGGGATAATAACTTCCTGTTTTCTACTGGCGATGCCTCTTCCTATGCATCCCAGTATCCCCCCAGCCCTCCTTGCTGCCCTCTCACATTGCTTGCCCACCTTTAGGTCATCTGATATACTACTCCCAGGTCATTTCCATTTTGTTGTTGTTAGTAGCTCACCCCATTGTGTACTCTTCCCTGGTTTTGTTTCCCAGGTGCATTACCTTGCACTTCTTAGCATTGAATCTAAGCTGCCATACATTTGACCATTCCTCTAACCTGCCAAGTCCCTTCTCATCCTTTCCACTCCACCTTGTGCATCAACTCTGTTGCAGATCTTTGTGTCATCTGCAAAGAGACATACTTTTCCTTCCAGTCCCTCTGCAATGTCGCTTATAAAGACATTGAAGAGGACCGGTCCTAATACTGAACCCTGCGGTACCCCACTACTCCCCTCTTTTTCAGAATGGACTCCATTTACTATTACTCTCTGTGACCTATTCAGCCACATTTTACCAAGGCTGTCATCTTGGGACCCACTCCCAGGCTGGCTAACTTGTATATTAATCTTCATGTGGGACTGTGTCAAATGTCTTGTAAAGTTCTAGGTAGGCCATGTCCACAGCTCCCCCTGATCTACTACTTTGTTCGCCCAGTCAAAGAATCTATCAGATTTGTCTGGCATGACCTTCCCACTGTGAATCCATGCTCTTGGGTCCTGTGCCCTCTGGCCTCTAGATACTCTGACAATTCTTTCCTTCAGAAGTGATTCCATCATTTTCCCTACCACTGAGGTTAAACTAACAGGTCTGTAGTTTCCTGCTTCTGCCTTGCTCCCACTTTTGTGAAGGGAATCACATCTGCCCTCCTCCAGTTCTCGGTACCACCCATCCTCCCATGATTTGTTAAAGAGGGTAGTCAGTGGTATCACTAGTTCTACCCTTAGTTCTTTTAGAATTCTGGGATGAATCCGTCAGGCCCCATTGCTTTGTCCACCTTCAGTTTTAAGAGTTCTTCAGAACCCCTTCTTCTGTAAATGGGCTGGTATCAACTTCTGTATCCAGAGTGTTTCTAATGTTTGTTTTAGGTACCTCCCTCTCTCCTTTGTAAATACTGAGCAAAAATATTTGTTTAGTATCTCTGCCTTTTCACAGTCACCCTCTGCCCACCCTCCCTCCCCTTTATTAAGCCTCACTATCCCTCCCTTGGTCTTCCTTTGCTCCCTGATGTACCTATAAAAGGTTTATCCCCCCTTCTTAACTGAGTTGGCTATCTTTTCCTCGGTTTGGGCCTTTGCTGTTCTGACTACCTTCCCAGCTTCCTTTTGCATTAACTGATACAGTTCTCTGTCCTGTTCCTTCTGTGATTCCTTGTACTTCCTGAATGCTTTCTTTTTCTCTTGAACCTTCACTGCCACTTCCTTTGAGAACCATAGTGGTTTCTACCTCGTTTCATTTTGTTTATTTGCTTTACACAAAGGCTTGTTACCTCTGTGATGGCCGCTTTTATTATTCCCATTGTTCTTCCAATCTCCTTCCTGCCCATTTGCTAGTGCATTCCTTAGGCACTCACCCATTTTGGACAAAGTCAGCCCTCCTAAAATCCAGTACCTTTGTCTTTGTATGGCTTGACTCTATTGCTGTGTTTATTGTGAACCATACTGTTCGATGGTCGCCTAGTTCTCCAGATGGCTACCCACTTCTACATCTGTGATCCTCTTTTCATCTCCATTTGAGAGAACCAGGTCTAAGATTGTTCCTCTCGAGTGGGCTCCAATACTAGTTGTCTAGCATGTCTGTAGGGCATCTGGAATAACCCCACTCTTTAGAAGTGGCTGCTGCAACTGCACTCCAGTTAACATCTGGCATATTCAGATCACCCATCAGCAATATCTCCCTTTTTCTGCCATACTAAGTATACTTTCTATCATTTCCTTGTCCATTTCCTCCCCTGAGAAGGGGTCTGTATACAACCCCTGTGCGGATTGTGGTGCCATTGCTCGGTCTCCAAATTCTACCCACAGTGCTTCTTCTCTCCTGTTTACCCTTTTGTTCTGTTGCTTTGATTCCTTCCCTATGTAAAGAGCTACTCCTCCTCCCTTTACCCTCCCTGTCCCTCCTGTAGATAGTGTATCCTGGTATGTTTACACTCCAGTCATGGTTTTGTGTGTACTATGTTTCTGTGACTACCACGATATCCAGATGTTCCTCCTCCATCAAGGCCACTAATTCAGGAAGCTTGTTACTCAGACTACGGGCATTGGTACTCATTGCTCTCCATTTTTTGATGGCTTTACTTTCTGTTGCAGCATCCCCCACTGACCTTTCTACCTTGGTCTTTTTCCCATTTAGTACCCTGTTTTGTAGGGAGAGGCTGGGATTTTTCTGCTGCTTATCAGTGCCTCCCCCCTTGACTAGTTTAAAAGCTTGCCAATGAAGCATTTAAACCGATTGCTCAAAAGACTTGTTCCCTTCCTGGACAGATGCAGACCATCCTGTCAGTATATGCTGGTGTCCCTCCAGGTGGAACCCCAGCCTCAATGAAGCCAAACCCTGTGCTCCACACCATTTTTCAACCACTCATTAAACTGCATGGTGTAAAGTACCTTGCCTCCTCATGCCATTTACAGGCAGCATCTCTGAGAAGGATACTGTGTGTGCTACTTGTCTTAGGCTCTCCCCAGTTCTACAAAGTCCTTCTGCACTGCTATAAGCTCATGTTGAGCCAAGTCATTTGTCCCTAGGTGGACAATGACATCCAGCTCAGACTCCTGTGCAGGTGTTCCTGTTGATCCTGAGGATGCGCTTCTTGTCCCTACAAGCCATGGCACCAGGCAGGCACTTTACTTCAGTTTTCCCTGCTCCCCCAGTTCCTATCCCTAATAATTGGAGTCCCCCACCAGGAGCTGCTTCCTTTCTTGCTGGCATCCTCTGCCTCCTTCTGTGGGCCTCCCTGTGACAGGTGTCCTCAGCCTCCTTAATCTCCTCCATGGGTGCATCCATAGGGAGCTTGCTCCCCAGAATGGTGTATGGATTGTAGAATGGAATAACTGACTGGGTGCGCCTCTGTTCCACCCTCCTCACCCTCCCTCAGCCCACTGTGGTCCAACTGCTGTGCTTTCTTTGCAACCTCTGAGGTAGTGGTGGTGGCTCTGGTGCTCCCTGGATGGGGGGGTTCCCTTCCTACCATCCAGTCTGGCCTGGGGGAAGGTTTTCTTACTGCTGTCCAGTGTGGCCTGAAGACGGGCAACTTCCTCCCTCAGGGCGAGAGTTGTCTGCAAATAGGGCAGCATCTCAGCCTCCAGAAAGACCCTCGGAAGACTGCTACCCCACAACCATTACATTGCACTACTCCCACATGACTATGTACTTTTTTTTTGTGTGTGTGTGTGTGTGCTTGTGTGAGTGATTGGTTTGTTATATAGAAATATATATATATTATACAATGTGTATGCGTATATTTTCAGTGCTGTGTGCTAGACAGGATATGACATTGATATGCACCTTACACTCTTGAGGAAATTAAGTCAGAACCCCAGGTATAAAGGAACTATTTCCAGGGGTGGGTGAGGGGTTGGGCCTAAACTGTGCCCTCACAAAACAATCAGCTTCTTCTGTTTCTTAGCATAATCTATCCTGTATAATTTCTAGTCCATAAGGTTGGCCACCTATGCCCCCCTTGACTATACTACAGTGTCCTCTTTAATGTACCTTTTCCCTCTCAGGTCCTCGTACAGGGAGATTATTGTGGTGACCTCCGAGCTTATTCAAAACAACAGGCTGTGTTTATCATTGATGGCTTAAATATATAATAGCACTATGTCACAAAATATCTTGCTTTATATACCCTATGTTTATGAAACCTGTAATCATTGAAAATGTCATGGCACTAGGTGTTTTTGATAAAAGTAAAAAGTACTAGGTACTATAGTTTTATAGAAATGAAGTTGGTTGTCTTGTTAAATGCATGAAAATTGGTGCCATGCATTCATACTATAAACTGAGCCAATCTGAAATTTCATGATGATGTGCATATATGCCATGATGCTTTGCATCATGAAAGTATGTGTGATGTTGTGTTTCTTTGAAACTTGGCTTATTGCCAAATGCCCTTTGGGGTAACACTTGTTTCAGTGCTTCTGCACTGGGGTTCTTTGTCTGTAGCTTGTTTTGTTTTTCCTTTTTGAGCCTCTACCACCCAAGCAAACCAGGCAACCATAAGGATGAAGGGTTTTCACTGAAAAGTTTAGATCAGTGAGACAGTAGGTGCTGACAAGTGCAAAGGAAGGACATACATAGTCTGTTGCTGAAAACTGATGTATTGAAGAAGGAATATGCCATAGCTGAAGGTTATCTCTGTATATTGAATATACATAACATAAATTGTGTGTTGAAACTGAAGTTCGGTGTCTGGTCCATCTGTTATCTCACAACCCCTCTACAGACTTGGTGCCAGAAGTGGGATAACTGGCTGGAAAGGTCTGGACTGGCCTAAGAGGGACATTTACCTATGGATATTACTCTGATATCCCAGGTGGACAGATGCACAAGGAGTTGCCAGAGGAGAACCCTGAGAAGAAAGTCTGTGGAGTTCTGACCAGAACCATGGCTGACAGATAGAGAGAAGCTGCTGCCTGGACTGGAAGGGATATGGGAGCTCAGAGGAAGGCCAAGCCTGAAGACAATAAAGAGATGCAAAGGGATTAATGGGCAATGGCTAGAGGCAGACTGACTATGCAGAGAGTAGGAACACCGGTGCCAGGTGCTAGAGAGCTCCCTGCCAGAGAGTTTGAATAAAGAATCAGAGGATGATTTTTCATGGGCTTAGCTTGAGAAGGACCCACTGACTGAACAGGATATTCCTTTATTACCTGTGTTCTCAGGATGTTATCTCTTGGAGGTCAAAGAATCAAGTATGGGACTTGAATGTGAGACCGCAGGTAAGACTGTGCCTAGTGATATTGTGTGATATTGTGCTGGGGTTGAAGACTCTAAGTAATCAAGAAGAAGCCTATGAGGCTGGAGGGGCTTTTCTTGTATTAATGCAGCTAAATCTATTAACAGTATTGACTGCGGTATACTGCAGGCTAAAGATGTTAATGTTGCCAAATTGTGTTAAGGTCAAGGAGGGTATGCAGATTAATGGTGGCGTGGGGCCAAAACAATGTTGGTAGTATGAGCTATAGAAGGGTCTTCTGTACCACATGAGGCCCAAATCCCATACAAAAAGTGCAGATTCCCAGGTAGTGGTGCCAGAGGCCTACAGACAACAAGTGATGGAGGCTGCTTACTTTAGTCCCTGCGGGCACCTGAGCCATGGTGGGGTATTAGCTCGATTAACTGTATTATTACTGGCCAGGAATGTACAGACAGGTGACTGCCTATCTTAAGACCTGTAACCTGATTGAGGTACATGCTGGGTACAGCAGAGGAACTTGTACTCGGGGTGTGGGAAGAGTGTCCCAAAGGGTAGAGGTCTTTATAGAAAAAAAAAAAGGCACCCTTGGAAAAAAGGAAAACTCTGTCACAGGTCACAAGGTACTAGATGGTAACAGCTGAAATAAGCACAAATATTTAAAAAGGATTGGAACTTGTGCTGGGGTAACACCTAGAGTGTCTACCCTCAGATGTCTGTATCAGTAGCAAGTGAAATGAAAGAATCAAGAGACATAGTGGGTTTATGTAGAGGGGTTGAATCTAGGACTTGGCCCATGCTTAAAACTAACATGTCTGGTGGGGTTGGAGCAGGAAATTACTCACCACAGAGAAATTATTTTTATGGTACTGGACTTTACAGCCATCCAGATTTTCAATCAATAAAATATGACAAACTTTCACTAACAGGAGATGGGAAGTACCATTAGTCTCTGTTGAGAAAGGCGTTAATGCCTCAGGGTAAAGAATGATGATATCCACTATATTTATGATAGAATGTTTATCAATAATAGGGACCATGAGACAGAGCTTCTGAAGATGGATTGGTAGAACCTCCATCCCTTCCTGAGACAGGAAGGTGGTAAGCAGTCTGAGGTAACTGCTTCCCTCTCAAGGTGGGAAATATGTGATAGGGAGATCCTGCCTTTCTTGAAGACCGACCTTTCTTAAATCTGTTGCAACAGTCCTTCTGTTTCTTAGCCTAATATATCCTTTACAATTTCTAGTCCATAAGGCTGGCTGCCTATTGGCCCCCCTCCCCTTATTAGACTATGCTATAGTGTCTTCATTAATTTTCCATTTCCCTCTCAGGTCTTCGTACAGGGAGATTATTGTGGTGACCTCTGAGTTTATGTAAAACAACAGGACGTATTTATCATTGTTGGATTTAGTGTGTAATAGCACTATGCCATAAAATACCTTGATGTATATACTTCATGTTTATGAAACCTGTAACTGTTGAAAATACCATGGCACTAGATGTTTTTGATAAAGGTAAAAAGTACTAGGTGACTGTATTATAGAATTTAAGTTGGTTGAGTTGCTAAATGCATGTAAATTGGTACCATGCATTCCTGCTGTAAATTGAGCCAATCTGAAATTTTATGGTGATTTGCATATATCCCATGATGCTGCTTATTGCCAATGCTCTTTGGGGTAACTATTGTTTCAGTGGTTATGCAATGAGGTTATTTGTCTGTAGCTTGTTTTTTTTTTTTTGAGCCCCCACCGCCTAAGCAAACAAGGCAACCATTTAGAGGAAGGGTTTTCACTGAAAAATTTTTATCAGTAGATAATGACAAGTGCAGAGGAACATAGAAACAGTAGAAATATAGATGTTGATAGCAGATAAGGACCGCAAGGCCCATCCAGTCTGCCCATTTCTTTTTCTACCTTCGGAATGCACCATCAGTCTTTGCTCTGTCCATGGCCTATCTATATTGCTCCCTTATGCCTGTCCCATGCCTGTTTGAAGCCCTGCACTGTATTCATATCCACCTCTTCCTGAGGTAGGACATTCTATGCACCCACCACCCTTTCTGTGGAAAAGAACTTCCTCACATTACCCCTTAATTGGCCTCCCTCTAATCTCATGCTGTGTCCTCTTGTCCTGCTATTTTTCTTATATTGAAACATGTTAGACTCTTTCACATTGTTAATGCCCTTAAGGTGTTTGACTGTTTCAATCATATCACCTCTCTCCCTCCTTTGCTCTAGGGTATAAATATTGAGCTCTGTTAATCTGTCCACATATGTTTTCTAATGCTGTCTCTGCACCATTTTGGTTTTCCTTCTCTGGACTGCCTCAATTTGGTTAATGTCTTTGTGAAGGTGTGGTCTCCAGTACTGCATGCAGTACTCCAGATGGGGCCTGACTAGTGTCTTGTAAAGAGGGATTATTACCTCCCTATTACGACTTGTGATACCCCTACTAATACACCCCAACATCCCCCTAGCCTTACATACTGCTTTAGTGGTCTGCTTGGATGATTTCAGGTCATCGGTGATGATGATGCCCAAGTCTCTTTCTTCCCTTGTGACTGCCAGCAACTCCCCTCCCAGCCTATAGGTGGCTTCAGGGTTTCTCTTCCCTATGTGCATGATCTTGCACTTCTTTGCATTAAACCCCAGTTGCCACTCTTTCGACCATTTTGCTAGTTTATCCAGATCTCTTCTCATTCTGTCCACCCCATCTGGATCATCTACTCTGTTGCAGATCTTGGTGTCATCTGCAAACAGACAAACCTTACCCTCCAGTCCATCTGCAATGTCATTAATCAATCTTCTATGTGGAACAGTATCGAAAGCTTTGCTGAAGTCAAGGTAGGCAACATAAACTGCTCCCCTTGGTCCACCACTCTGGTTACCCAGTCAAAGAAATCTATGAGATTAGTTTGACAGACCTTCCTTTTGTAAACCCATGCTGTCTTGGATCCTGTGCTCCTATGGATTCCAGGTGTTGCACTATCCTTTCCTTAAGGATTGCCCATAATCTTGCCCACTACTGAGGTAAGACTGACTGGTCTGTAGTTCCCTGCCTTCTCCCTGCTACCACGCTTGTGGATCGGGATCACATGAGCCCTTCTCCAGTCTTCTGTGACCTCTCCTGTACTCAAAGACTCACTAAACAGTTCTGATAATGGCTCTGTTAGTTCCACCCTTAGCTTCTTAAGTACCAAGGAATGTATGCCATCAGGTCCCATTGCCTTGTCCACCCTGAGCTTATCAAGCTCTTGAAGGACCCTTTCTTTTGTAAAAGGACTAGTGCACACCTTCCTCCCCCCTGTATCCATGGCGCTGAGCTATGGACCCTGCCCTACCTTCTCTTCAGTAAATACTGAGCAGAAGTATCTATTTAGGATAGATGCTTTTACATGGTCCTCCTCACATGCCCCCTTATCCCCTTTGATCTTAGCAATATCCCCTCTGGACTTTCTCCTTTCACTAATGTATCTATAGAAAGTCTTGTCACCCTTTACTGTTTGTGCTAGTGTTTCCTCAGTTTGGCCCTTTGCCTGCCTTACTGCATTCCTTGCTTCCCCTAGGGAAGTTTGGTATGCCTCTCTATCTTCATCCCACTGAGTTCCCTTATATTTCCTGAAGGCCAGCCTTTTGGCTCTGACCTTTTCTGCTACTGTTTTTGAGAACCAAAGTGGGTTCCTTCTTCGTTTGCACTTCCTTTTCTCTCTAACACAATGGGATGTCGCTTCAAGTATTGCATCCTTAATGATTGCCCACTTTGCCTGTACCCCCTCACCTGTATTTCCTTTTGCCAGGGATAGCTTAACTCTGTTGGCCATCTTATCAATGTCAGCTCCTCTGAAGTCCCATATTTTTGCCTTGGAATTGGATGATTTAGTTCTAGTGGCCAAATTGAACCACACCATGTGATGGTCACTGGCCCCCAGGTGACCGTCTACATGGAGATCGGTGATCCTTTCTCTGTTAGTCAGTACTAGATCTAGGATAGCCCTCTCTCTTGTGGGTTGTTGTACCAGTTGTTTGAGGCCCTCCCCCTGCAGGTAATCCACCATGTGTCCAGTTCCGGCAGGAAGGGCATACATAGTCTGTTGCTACAAACTGATGTATTAAAGAAGGAATACGCCATTGCTGAAGGTTATCTCTGTATATTGAATAATCATCACACAGAGTGTTAAAGTGGTGTTTGGTCCATCTGCTATCCCACAACCCTTTCACAGTGAACCACATGACTTGGAACTTTTCTAAGATTAATATAAGCATTGATTGAAGAAGATACTTTTGTAACTCATCAAATACTTCCTGGAGTGATATTTTTTTGATTCGGGTTATAGATTACCCCCCTACATACATAAGAGTATTGTCTACGTACAAGTGATATCTTATGAGGTATTAGTTAAAGTATGAGTGTTCATCTGCAGGACTTTGTTGTAAATAGGGCTTTGTCCTAACAAATGAATTTCCTGTGAAAAAATAAACTTTTAATCAATCAATCATATAGAGATTAAAAAGAATAGTGCTGAAGATTGATCCCTGTGGGACCCTAGAGGCAGTGGTTGTCAGATGAGATAGCCAGTAATTTATAGACACTAGTTGTTGCCTGCCTATTACTGTAAGTATGATCTGAACCAGTTCACAGCTCTTCCCAACATTCCCATTGTTTTCAAGTCTGGACAGAAGAATGTCATGGTCCAAAGTATCAGATACTTTGGATAAATTAACAAAAATCTTCCCCAATGACATTCTCCTGTCCAGCATCTCATATATATCTCCCATTACTTTCAATAAAGCTGAGGTGGTACCATGCAATGGTCTAAAAAACTGACTGGTACTTGTTTAAGATTTGTCCTTGCCCCAAAAAAGCTCTAATTTGTTGGCTACTGCTTTCTTAAATACCTTAGCAATCATTGGCAATAGGGAAATTGAGCTGTAGTTTTCCAATGTTTTTTTTTTTTGCCCTGATTTGAAAATTGGTACCACCTTTGCTATGTTCCATTCTTGTGGGAAGTCTGCAAAATGTAATGACACATTAAACACATTTGCCAGTGGGTATAATATTAAAGGTGCAGCATATTTTAGGGTGATATCTAATAGTCTATCTAGACACCCTGATTTTGTGGTAGTCAGAGCACAAGGGCAAAAGCATAGGGGTGACACACTGTGGGCATCAGCTGTAGTCAGTTGTTGGCTGGCCTTACTGACCCTTCAGTGTACAGCTACCTTTGCTGAGGTAGGTGCCTAATAATTCTTCACAAATTGTACAATTCCCTATCCTCCATAATGCTGCTTAATAGTATGTTATGTATACCTCATTAAATCAATGCCTATAGGTCTGAGTAGTTGCTGTCTGTGTGATGCAAGTGCTTAGGAAAGTCCAATTGCTGATTGTTAAGTGCTTCTGCCTTTTTCTTCATATTGTGCTATAAGTGATATTGACAGCCCCCCCAAGACCCAGGTTAGCTTTCTGACTGATGCCTTATCTGAGCAAAGCCTGTACCTTCCATTATTAGCTGTTGTCAGCTCATTGCAGGACTCACTACCTGAGTGAAACCTATACGCCCATGCTACTTGTTGCCAGCTTTCTGCCCATCTCCCTCTCTGTGTGAAGGCTGTACTCCCCTACAAGCTGTTGCTTGTTCCTGGCTAACTCCCTATCTGGGAGTAACCTGTACTTCCATACTAGCTGTTTCCAGTTCACTGGCTGTATCCCTATCTGGATGAAGCCTGTCTCTGGCTGATTCCCTATCTGGGTGAAGCCTGTACTCTCATACTAACTGTTGCTAGCTCACTGGCTTTCTCCCCATCTGGGTGAAGCTTGTACCCCCGTTCTAGTTGTTGCTGATTTCTTGGCTGTCTCCCTTTCTGGGTAAAGCCTGTGCTCCCAAATTAGCTGTTGCCTGCTGCCTGGCTGACTTCCTATCTAGATGAGGTCTCTGTTACCTTTACTAGCTTATGCATGCTGCTTGATTGACTCCCTATCTGAGTAATGATTGTTCTTCCATTACAAGTTGCTGTTGACTCACTGGCTGACTCTCTATCTGAGTATATATATATAACCTTTAACATTATGCCAGCTTATACGTATATTACAGATGCTATTACTCTCTCTGGTGCTACTTGCCCTCAGCCCCACAACATTACCCGTAACCCTATTTCTCATTATCCCTATTCTATTTATTATTTCCCACTTCCACCTCTCTCAGTCTGTAGTCTGCCATTCTCCTACTCTCCCACTGTATCCCCACCCTCCCCCACCTCTCATCCTAAACCTGTCAGTTTTCCTGTCATCCTGTGCATACTCCTACAATTTCATTGACTCCACCTTGAAGCCATCTGGTGCCTTCTTCCTCTTTATCCTCCACCTCCACCTCCCCTGACTCCCTCCTTTTCCTACAGATGGTTCAAATCAACCGCTCACTTAAGCTCCTAGTCTCCTTGTTGCTTTATGGAGGTATACAGACATAGAAAATGTCAGAAAATAACCATTGTTCCATCCAGTCTGTCCTCTTTTACCCTATTTTACCTCAGGATATATTGTCTATTCAGCATTATTATCCTCACCTCTACTCTTGACCTACTGCTTACCTCTATGTAACTACAGTTTTAAGCTTTTTACTCAGTTTCAGCTGTGTTCGAAACTGTTAATGGTTCTTATACCCACTACCTCTGCCGGTATGTTATTCCATGGCTCAACCATCTGTAAAATATACCTTTCTCAAGTTCCTCTTGCATCCTCCTCAGTCAGCTTCTACTCATATCTCCATGTCATTGATTCATCTTTCCTGCTGTATATTTCTTCACAATCTACCTTGTTCGTTCCTTTTAGGAACGTAAAGGCCTCCATCATATTGTCCCTTTTCCTTCTGGTCTCTAATGACTACCTGTTCAGAGCCTTAAACCGATCCTCATAGGATATGCCCTATTGGCTCTGAATTGTTTTGGTTACACTGCACTGCACCATCACCAGCCTGTCTTTTTTTCATAGGTGGGGACTGTAGAACTGGGCATAATATTCTATATGTGGCCTCAAAAGTGATCTATACAGTTATTATAACCTCTCCCCTCCTTCTGTTGAACTCTCCAACCAATACACTCCAACATGTTGGTTACATTGCTGTAGGCATTGATACATCTGCTAGATTGCTTTAGGGAGTCAGTTATGATGACTCCCAGATCTCTTTGCTCAGATGTAGTGTCCATCTTAACCCCACTCATCAAATATTCAATCCTGAGGTTTTTGTTCTCTATGTGCATCACTTTTCACTTCTTGTCATTGAATTTTAAATGCCAGACTTTGTACCACCTGTCAAACCTTTGCAGATCCTTATGCAACTCCTTAACCCTTTCCTTGCTATCTACCCTGCCACAGACCTTAGTGTCGTCTGCAGAAAGACACAACTTGCCTTGTATTCCTTTTCCTGTGTCTGTGATGAATGGGTAGTAGCAGGTGAGGATTCAATGCTTGTTCCACTGGAGGAATTCTGCATTCCACACAGCACTAGTGGTCATCATATGGTCTACTGCATGTGCAAAATTCATTGTCACAAAGCCTTGCAAAATGTATCCATATTTGCATCTTCAGGTCTCAGGATTTGTTTTCTCTCCATAGTAATCTTCTTTTTCTTGATTTATCTCCCATCCCTATAGCCCATAGCATTATCACTGACCTGCACATGTTCTATTCTGCATATATGCCTGCCGGGGATTACTATGCGACCCAAAGAAAAGGGTTAGAGGATCCCACCTCCCTTGGATCTCAACAAGGTTGCCTTCCTGCCTTCATGTGAGTGACCGAGATTGGAGGGCTCACATGACCTCTGACTCCCACATTGACCTGGTTTTATACTGCATACCTGACAATGCCTGCACTAAGACTACTAGGCCTGAGAAATCTAAATAATTTGCATCCATGCTACAAAATAATCTAAGTCATCCCTCAAAATTCTTGAAGAAAATCAACTCCCTATTTTTCCCCATTACCTAATCCAGTTCTCCTGTCTTTAAACAAAATAATGCCTCCGTCTCTGATACTACTGAAGTTGCTAGTTTTTTCAGCACCTTTTTCACTTCCTGTGCATGTATTCTCCTCTCCTCCTTCTCCCCAGTCCTCATCCCTCTACACCCTCTTCCTCTTAAGGCCCTGCTAGTTCTAAATGTCTTAAGGGTCTAAGTCCTCATGGCCTTAACTCTAAACTACTGCACCTTTCTAACTCCATCCTGAATGGTCTAGGGTTTTATTACCTCAGCATTCTTTGCCAATCTTGCTAAAGCTTTCAACCAGGAGCACACCACCTTATCCTGGACAAGCTTATAAGGGTGGGGCTCTTGATCATTCAGTCTGCTGGTTCCAGTCTTACCTTAAGGGCAAGTCACAAGCTATTTACATCAGAGACAGCATTTTACCCCTCCCAATCTTTTCAGACATTCACCAGGGCTACATCCTAAGGCCTGCAATGTAGCGTAGAGGTTACAGCAGAAGGCTATGAAGCAAATGACACCATAGTCATGAGTTCAAATACCACCTGACTAGGAAATGACTGTTAGAAGATTTTCTTCATAGAAAGGATGGTGGACAAGTGGAACACCCTACCAGAGGAAGTGGTGGGGGGCTGAAACATGCAATGAATTTAAGAATGCATGGGATAGAAATAAGGGAATTCTGGAGGTCAGGGTTAAGGGGCAACAGATTTCTAGAAAAACACAATGGGAACTTACAAGCTCAAATGGACAGACTGAGTGGGCCATAGGCCCACACCTATTGTCTATCTTCCTGAATGACCTCCCTAATGTTGTACTTCTGTGGTTATCTGCATGTACACAGGTGATTCTGAGCTGTTTATGGCTGGCTTTTCTGACCCTAATCTGGTTGCTCAGCTCCAGTTAGACTTGTCCGACATCCATCATTGGTTCTGAGCTAATCAATTGTTCATCAATGCCATGAAAATGGTCTTTAAGACCTATAGCATCAGGCAGAGGCTGGACAGACTCCCACCCCTCCTCTTCATTCATACATTTTATAGTGTGATGATTGAGGGTGTCTCCTCCTTTGAATAAACAGGGGTATTTTTGGACTGTCACCTCAATATCTCTCTGCATGTGGAAGCCACCCACTAAAAGCTCCATCCTAACCTTAATGCTTTTACAGGAAAAAAACTTGCATCCTGCTTGGAGTGAAATTGTCTCAATGATGATCCTATGTTTCTTCGATTATGGTGATACAGTGTTCAGCGTCACTCCTAAATCCACTCTGACCACCCCCGAGTCCCTTTCTACTCTTTCTGCTGTTTTGCCCTGGACTGTCATCCTAGTACCCACCACTGCTCCCTCTACTCCTCCCTTTCTCACCCACCCTCAATTTTAAATGCTATTTTCATTATACTTCCATTATCTCCACATTCTGTCTTGACTCTATCCCTTCATATCTTAGCTCCATCCTCTCATGTCCCTCTGCCCCTACGTACTCCCTTTGAAACATTGACTCCCTCCCATAAAATGCTCTGCAGGTCAAGCTCCTGTCTCATTCAGATTTCGTAATCTCTGGTCTTCTTTTCCCTGCTATTCAATCTGCCCACTCCATCTCTTTTCTCAAAACTCTCTTCCATTGCTTCCTAACCAACTCCTGCAAGTGCCCCAGACCTCACTAACTCACTTAATGCACTGAATGCAACTCTGTATCCCTCAGTTCTGTAAGCACCCCTAGTCTGCAGCTAGCTACTATGTATTGTACTGTGTACTAGTGCAGATTCTGTGGAACTGTTCTCATCATGGTATTATGGTTTGATGGGTCATTGAAGAAGCTGCGGAGGTTGGGACATAGCTTAGAACGACGCTGGTGGAAATCCACCTTGGATGCCGACTGTCTTATTTTGTTAGAGCATTATCAGGTCTACCAATCAGTGATCTCCCGTAAGAAGGCAGAATTCCTGACCAGGGAGATCACTGTTGCTCGCAATCGACTAGCCCAACTCTTCTGAACTGTGGACAGACTGTGCAACCCAGCCTGTCTGCAGCTCCATCTAGTTTTTTCACAAATGGAGTGTGATGCGATTGCTCGATTCTTTGCGAATAAGGTGGCCGACATCAGGTTGGAGATCCATCAGTCCCGTTCTATGGGGGATGCTGCTGGTCAGTGCTCGGTCACCATGCCTCTTGTTTCCTGGAGTACCTTTGACCTGCTTGATATTTTGAGGATTGTCAAGGGGATGCACCCAATATGCTGTAGTTTAGATCCGGGCCCTATTTCCCTGATTTTGGGTTGCAGTGATATCATTGGCATGGTCTTGGCTCAGATTGTCTGGTGCTCCTTGGAATCAGGTGAGTTTCCAAGCACTCTGAAGGAGGTGGTGGTGACACCTCTTCTGAAGAAAGCTTCTTTGGACCCAGATACTATAGCGAACTACAGACCTATCTCAAACCTTCCTTTTGTGGGAAAGGTTATTGAGAATGTTGTGGCAACTCAACTGAAGAACCATTTGACCATCTATAATATATTCAAACCTCTCCAATCTGGTTTTCATTAGAGGCACAGTACTGAGACTGCTCTGGTTCGGGTGCTCAATGATCTCTTGATGGCGAGAGATTGGAGAAACCGCTCCATCCTGGTACTCCTTGATCTCTCTTCAGCCTTTGACACTGTGGACCATGGGGTTCTGCTCGAACACCTGAGGTCCATCTGTGGATTGACTGGGACAGTGCTCATATGATTTTCATCTTTCCTCACTGGTAGAACTCAGAGATTTGTCTCGGGAATTTTTTCTTCTGAGTCTTTATCTCTGCTTTGTGGTATACCTCAGAGCTCAGTGCTGTCCCCCATGTTGTTTGCAGTGTATATGCTGCCCCTTGGAGACATTGTAAGATGGTATGGGCTGAGGTTTTACTGCTATGCTGATGATACCCAGCTCTACCTGTCTTTTGCCCCTGACCAGGTTAGTGCTCTCTCAGTATTTAACAGCTGCCTCACTGAAATCCAAGATTGGATGAATTCTAGCAGGTTAAATTTGAATGCAGGAGAAACTGATTTTTTGGTAGTGGACCCAGGTTGAAGGACAGAGGGATTGAGGACTGATTTTCCCTCCAGTTTATTCTTGGGGGGAGCTCAGATCCTTACCTCTGAATGGGTGCGTGACCTGGGAGTGATACTTGATGATGGTCTGACCCTTCATCATCAGGTGGCGGTGGTCATTAAGTTAGCCTTTTACCATCTTAGGAACATTGCCAGGATCGAGCACCATATTCCGCCAAGTGATCTGCCCATTTTGGTCCACGCCTTTGTGACCTCGTGCCTTGACTACTGCAACTCCCTTTACTTATGGCTTCCTGGAGTTGATATCCCTCTGCTTGCAGCTAGTGCAGAATGCTGCCGCATGTTTATTGACTGGGGTATCTAAGAAATCTCATATTACCCCAGTGCTGCATGATCTGCACTGACTGCCAGTTCAGTGGCAGATCACCTTTAAGGTAGGCTTGCTAACCTACAAAGCCTTACACTGACTTGGTCCTGACTACTTGAAAGAGCTTCTGACTCCTTACAACCCTGTGCAACAGCTCTGCTTGGCTGACGGGGGATTGCTGGAGATTCAGAGGGTTATTTTGAATTCATCTTGGGTATGCACTTTTATGTTTGCTGCTCCAACCCTCTGGAATTCTCTGCCTGTCTGCTACGGGAGTGCAGGACGGTGGGGAGCTTTAAGCAGACACTGAAGACATTCTTATGGAGTAACGCATTTCCTGATTTGCTCTAATTTTACTTATGTTTTACTGAATTTGTGAAGCACCTTGATACTGTGAAAGGTGCTCAATTAAATAAAGTTATTATTATTATAATTGTACTTTTATCTAGGGTTACTGTTCTATGCTTAATTTTCTTTTGACATCACCTTATTATATTTACTATTTTTAATTGTACTGCCTTCACCCTGGAGGCAGTATAGCGCAGTGGTCTAAGGCTCTGAGTTGCAAATCTGGTGACATCCAGCAAACCAAACCTGGGTTTGAATCCCACAGCTTCCACTTTCATACTGTGTGACCCTGAGCAAGTCACTTAACCTCCTGTTGCTCCTGTAAAAAAGCTTTCAGCTTAGTGTGCTATACCTGGTCAAAAAAAAAACAACTAAATCCACCCCTTCCCCCCATGATGTATCTGCAAATGAGTTGTTACCAGCTCCGATTGTCTTTTCTCATGAAACTTTTGAGCTAGATAAATAAAGTTATTTGTTGTGACCTGTCAGTAAAGATGAGCCAATGCAGAACTTGCATTTGCATTTGTAATAATGATAAGCTGAGTAGACCAGCTGACATTGACATATCCCTTGATAGCTGACAAAGAAGAGGTATTAACATCGTAGTTGCTGCTACTGACAAGCCTTCATATTTCCAGAAATTGCTGTTGTATCTCCAGAGAAACTTCCTGCCTGCCTACAGTAACACTGTTCAGCCACCTGAGACAATTTTTTTTTAGCAATATCACAAAACATGGAAATATCTGGGCAACTGGATGGCTACAACCATTAGCTAAATAAGCAGCTGCACACTTGTCCTCCTGCCTGAGAGAAGGGCACAATCTTTATCACAGGGATTGATAATGGGATGAAAAAACTGGAAAAAAACAGGGACCAAGAATAATAAGAAAATGTATTTTTATACCGCTACGTTGGTAAAATGTACAGTACATGATAAAGAGCAGAATAATTAGCAGTGCTCAAAATGTGTGTTGTTTATTGTATCTTCTTAAATGTCCACATGGATTATCAAAATGAGGATCTTTCAACACAAATATTCACTTTGCAGGAAAGATAAGAAACTCTTCAGTGGTTAGACTCTTTCCACAGACATCCTTTATGGTGTCAAAGATGGTTTATGGGAATGGAGAGTGTACAGAAAATAAAGAGAAGAAGTGATGATGTCATGATGATCAGATGTTACTATGCACAAAAGCAATATCCCGTTGCCCACAATTTCCTTCAATTTTTATAGCATCTTAGAACTTTGCTACCCAGATTTTTAGTCTCTCGTATGGGTTTCTTATGTGCATTTTAAGATGGCTGTTAAGGTCTTCAAAACAAGGTTCTGTGTCAGCATGTGGCTGAAACAAAACAAAAAGGTAATATCAAATGCATGCTGAAAACAGCAGTTAGAATCAGCATTTTGACCATAATGTAGGTCTTCTTCAGATAAGAGAAAATAGTAAAGTTTGTGAAGAAGTAAGGGAAAATAAGAAATAGCTATATAAGCAGGAAAATAGGTGAACAAATCTAGGAGAAAAAGTGATAATAGGTAAATTGTCCATAGAAGACAGAAAACAAAATGGTGTTGGTGAGAGCTGGATATAGTAGCAGTGATGAGCTGAGGAGTTCTAAGTGGGGTCTTAATAACTGTGCATAGTAAGAAGGCTGAAAGGTGTCAAGTGTGGGGGAAGGAGATAAGGAATCCTGGGAAAAATGAAAATAAATATCTGCACATAGCTGGTTATGCAGTGAAGATTACGATTCTGGGAGCATGCCCAAGTGATGCACTTTTTTGTATTAACAGGGGTCACAAAGAAAGCACAGTGAATGGAACTCTTCCTCAGGTCAGCAATATGCCCGTAACCTGAACACTCACATGAAGGATCCTCTAAAGAGGCAGCATCAGCATATTCTACTAGTGCTTCCCTTCCATTACAAGACAATTTCTCTTAACAGAACTATCACTAGGAACTTTCATAGTCTGCAGACTGATGCTAATTTTGATTATTCCTTTACAGAGACATCTATTGCCTTTGTTGTCATGCATGCATGGCATGTTTGCATGTGTGGGTAAGCATGCAAACACTTCCATTTGGGGCTTGCCTGGGGATACTCACTTTTGCATTCTAGCTATGTGTGCATAATCATTTTCATTTTCATTTTCTCCAGGTTTTCTCATCTCTTTCTTCCATACTGGTCATCTTTCAGCCTTCTTTTTGTGACCAGCTAATTAGAACCCATTTTGAGAGCACCTCTGCCTATCACTTCTACTATTTTGCTCCCTCCCCATTAACATCTTTTTGTTTTCCAGCTTCTGTTCTTAACCTGCCAGTTATCACTTCTTCCTGAATATTTCAACTGTCCCACATTATGAGGAATGATTCCTCATTTTACTTCACAAAAAGCTCCCTGTTCCACATTGAGATGATTTGTCCCACATTCAGTTAAAGCAAAAATCCATAGAAAATAATGTGGTGATATATTATTCAAATATAGCAAACTTTGTGAACATAAAGGCGTACATTTTAACTATGCTATGAACTTCTTAAACAAATTTGATAAGCATTCCACATTTTGTCTATTTTTTCCACATTTTGAGAGGCAGTGTTTCACATTTTTGGGACAAAAGGTTTAGAGGCATGTCTTCCTGATCCACCCACCTATTTTCCTCCCTACATATTGTATATGTAAGCCCCCTCTCTTCGGAGGGGCTTACGTTCCTACGAGGGATCCCCTTCCACCTCCTACCCCCCCCCCACTGGAGCTTAGGAATTTATTAGTGCTCTGGGGGTTAATGTCTGCCAGATGCCTTAGCAGTATCAGAGGCTCAGCAGGTTGCACACTCGCCTCTCAGGCTGGAAGATAAGGAGGCTGTGTGTTCAATCCCAGCACCAGGCACTTGGGTTAAATTCCAATACCGACACTGTAGTGCAGCATGAGAGGGGGTACTGTACTCTTGAGGTGCCATCTTTTGGATGAAACTTTAAACCAAGGTCCTGTCTACCTGTTCTGGTGGTTGTTCAGGTGGACTTTAAAGATCCCATGGCACTTCTCCAAAAGAGTAGGGGAAAGTTTATTGAACACAAAAATCAGTGTACAGCCATCAAAAATACAGAAGAAAAACAATTCAAATTACATTGTACTGAAAGAAACATAAGCACTTTGTGCATAGTCTTATTTTCCAGACCATGTTACATTCAAGTAATAGAAGCATCTGATTCAGTTATCCAAGGAAGTCCATTCCATAGTTCTAGTATTTCTAGATTTGATAGTGTTTTACACTCAGAAACATACGTCTTCTATAAATCTTTAATGATTTTCTTTGTCAATTCAATGTATGTGCTTTCTTTTTGTTGCAATGAAAACAAACACCTGGCCATCCAAATATTTCATTTGATTACAATACAAGTAAATGTAAAGTACTTAGTTTCCATTTTTTCCAGGAAGGGGAGATAAAACCATATATTAGATTAGTATAACTAATTTTTGCAAATAAAGGTTCCTGCCATTGTTGTGCCAAGTAGGCCCAAACATTTTTAATAAATGAACAATCAAAAAATAAATGCTCTGTAGTTTCAATAGTATTAATACATTGAAGCCTGCCACATATTTTATCCTGAAGTTGCTTGTACTTATGGTTGTCTTTTATATTTATTTTCTTGTGGCACGTCAACCAATCGAAGTCTCACATGTGAGCTGGTATGCTTTGTTTATGTAAAAAGGTCTGGTGAGATGCCAGGTAAGGAGTTCGGCATTTCTCAAAGGATTCTGGCACTATACACAGGGTTGTCAAGAGATCCCTGTATCAGGTTTTATGTGAGGAGTAGGAAATAATTAGCCGGGTCATAACTTTCCATTGTTTTAACCTAAGAAAGTTTGCCTTAAGATAAATGGAATCATAGCTGAGGCTCCTAGTGTCCTCAATGTATTTGTTTCCCACTAATGAAACCATATCTTACAGTTCTCATATAACCATTGTTCCCAACTCCTCTGTGTATTAACTAAGAGTGGTTTTAGGTTGGACATGAGGAAGATACTGCTAAAAAACAGTATAGTATTCACCATGCCCAGACCACCTTCTTTAACGGTAAAGTAGGTTATGTTCCTTTTAATCAGATTGAGGCAGCTGCCCCATATCGCCTGAAAGAGCAAACTCAAAACTGCTGTCTCCAGCTGTTTAGGCACTGGAAACACATAACTTAGATACAAAAAAACAGGGACTAAAACATTTGAATCAAAAACACCCTTTTCTTCTTACGTATTGTACCTCTATTACATTGTACCTCTTTATTTTTTCCAGTTGCCAGTTTCTCCTCCCAATTTAATTTCCCTGCATCTGGAGGACCACGTTTTATGTCTAAAGTAGAGACAGGACTATTGGTAAGATAAATAAGACCTATTCTAGATCCCTGAGTAGGGGGATTCTCTAGTGTGAATAAAATAATTTTTTCTAAGTTCAATGCGGTACCTGACCAGGAGCCAAAGGTGACACAGTGAAACAGAATTACATACAGAGTTCAGGTCAGCCACCAAGAGGCACAGATCATCTGCACATGCAAGGGCCTTGGAAGAAGTTAGTTTGTTGGGATTGGTTATTGACATTATAGACTGATGTGCTTTTAGCTGTCGTAATAAAGGGTCTATGAAAAATACATATAGAAGGGTGCTCGTAAGGCACCCTTGCCTGACACCTCGATCAATTGGTATCATAGGGCCTATCCAACCATTCACTACTGGCACAGCAATGGGTGTTCTATAAAGTGACTTGATCCAGCTCAACACTGTGTTAGGCGCTTTATAATGCTGTAACACAGCCCACAAATAATCATGACTAATAGAGTCAAAAGCTTTTCTCTGATCAAGAGAAATAACATATCCTGGGCAAGTGCTGGAATAGCTTTGGATTGTTATTTCTCACAGCAGTATTAAGTGGTCTTGAATTTTACTGTGAGAGATAGAACAGGATTGTTCTGGTGAGATTTCCATTTCTGCTAATAAAAGCAGACATTTTGTCAAGATTTTGAATAGAAGTTTAAAATCAATAGTGAGCATGCAAATCAGTCTCCAATTGTTCAAATCAGTCTTCTCACCTTTTTAATGTAAACTTATTAATGTTCCTTTGTTAAAATTAAGTGGTATATTCCCTTTTTGTAGCATGTCATTAAAGACATTGGTAATCTCTGGGCCTAAATGCTCACCCAAGATTTGATATAACTCATTAGGAAGGCTGTCAGGCCAGGGTGTAGTATTGCTTTTCAGATGGTGAATACTATCCAGAACTTCCTCAAGATAGTTTGGTTGATGAATACCAGAAATTATATGGGAAGGGACTGATGGCATCTGGATATACTGGAAATATTCTTGAAATTCCTTTGTATCTGTTGAGATAGAGGAAAACAGATCACTAGACAATTTAGTGACCATCCTTAGAATTACATCTTGTGAGGATTGTTGAACTCCAGATTGGTCAGTTAAACAAGACATGTTTTTTTCCCCACACTAAGAGAATTTTGGTCAAAAGGACAAGTCAATTGTGCTGTGCCATGTGTAGAAAACATTTGTTGATGGTAGAGTTGTACTGCTTTCTGTTTAAGAAAGGATAATATGTCTTTCTGTACCAGCATTATTTGTTGACTTAAGTCTTGGCTTGTGGTACTAGCTATAGTAAATAAAGTCTATAAATGACTTCTCTGTTGTAAATATGTAAGAGATGAGGTATTACTTTTGTCTTTACTATATTTTTCTAAGAAATTAATTAAGTCTGACTTTGTGTCTTCCCACCAGTTGATGGGATTCTCATAACTTATCAAAACTGATTTTCTTAGTACCAAGAACTGAACTAACATACTATGAAATACATTGTCTGTTATAAGTGCAGTATTGAATTTCCAGAGTCTGGGGCCCTTAGAAAAGGAAGGATTATGGCCTAGAGAAATAGACACCACCTTATAGTCTGAAAATTCTAAGGAGGAGACCTGAGCGGATGTGATGGACAAATTCTGGAACAAGAAAATGTAGTCTATCGTAGTTGTTAAGGTGCTTTTCTAGGAGGTAGGGGTATGTTGTTTTATAAATTCAAGATATGCGTCTTGTAATTGTGCCGTATGTAACATTTTATTAAAGCTTATGAGTCACAAATGATTTTTTTGTTTTCTTGCCTGTGCACTTTTGTCTTGTAGACTAAGACCACAGTTAAAATCTCCTGTGAAAATGAGTTGCTTTGAAGTATGCAGATATGGTTGTATACAAGACAAGAGCTCTATCCTCATGGATTTAGTTTGGGAGGGCATATTGATTAATGAGACAAAATGGTACTTTTTTTATAAGAACGTCTAGGATAAGAGCTCTGCATGGGACTAAATCAAATAATTTCAGCAGTTTGAATTCTGGAATGTTAACCAAAATACCTACCCCAGAACAAGTATCCTGGCCAATAGGCCAGAAGGAAGGGCCCAGGAGCCAGTCCCTCTGGGCTTGTCTTATGTCACGGGAGGTATGAAACCTAGTATCTTGTAAGAATATTAATCCTTGAGGCAGAGATACAAAAAAGGAAAAAACTGTATACCTCTTTTCTATTCTTTTAAAACTATTAACATTAATAGTATGACAGAAAAAAGGTGTCCAGCAACATGATTTTCTAATGCAAGGGGGGAAGCTTTCCTAAAGGGCTATAATTCCTTATTATGAGTTATTTTTTCCTTCCAGTAGTGGTTGTCCCTTTCATTTTAGACATTGCTTTCTGCTTCTGTGACCCTCTACCTTTTGTGCATATTTCTGTGTCAGTGGTACCCTCAGGGTATGAGGAGGTGACAGAAGAGGAGTCTGAGTCATCTCCTGAGTCTGCTGATGTTTCTTGAAGGATCTTAGAAAATGGGTAGGGAAAATCCTTGTTTTTGATTGGATAATGGCAACCACCACCCAGTCTGGTATCAGGCAATAGAGACCAGGAAATAATGATTCCCAGTCTCTGTTGCCTGATTTAGTTCTAAAATGCTTGTGCATAGAATTTTCAGTTTTAAAATGCCACCATTTTTTTTGTCTCGCTAAGCAAGTGAGTTGAAACAGCCCACCCCATTCTGTCTTTGTTTTGTAATGCTGCCTAACTGAAGGAAAATAACAACAAAAAGAAATAGCTGTCTGCTGTTTCAAAGTAGTACAATCACTTGAAGTACAGCAAATATCACTGTAGGGCTCCAATCTAACCCCTATGTATCAGAACTCCCTATGTAATGAATGTAACCCTTATTGTCCGAGTGTACAGTATGCCGAATTCAGGAGCAGTACCATGTCATCTTCTATAGAGCACATCAGCTCCTCACTAAAGTAAGGGCTTTTGAGTTCTAACAGAAACAGACTAAGTGAAGTCAGTTATCTTCTATTCTCCCACTCGGTCTCTGCTCCAGCAATGTGAACTAACAACCCCCAAACTGATTACTGGCGAGGATAATCGGAGCCAGTCCAGCTCCTGTTCACTGCATCCCCACTTAGAAAAATCACAGAAACAAGGCAATCAATATTTGTTCTTTCTTTTTTAATGAAACAAAATTCATATCCTTAACTGATCAAATGCAGTGTCCTGTCACATGCGGAGCAATCTGCTTCAATCTGTTCACGTTTCTATATAGACACGCATTAAGCTGGTGTTGACACGCGGGGGGGGGGTGACAGTTAAAAAATGGATTCAAAGTTCAATGCTTAAATAAATTAAAAAAAAACACAAAAAAAGCCTGTTTGCCTTGTGTTGGTTTCGTTTTACAAATGTAAACAAAATAACAGAAAAAAACATGCTTCCTGTTTAAAAAAATACTACATTTATCTTCAACTTTGTTTGAATTAGCTTCCTGGTGTAACTCCATCTCAACCACTGAAATCCCTTACGGTGATCCACCACGAAAGAGGAAGCGCTAAACAAGTTAACAAAAATGGAAACTGCTGGATCTGAAACACTTACAGAGCTCCCATGCCACAACGTACCACCCAGTGTGCACTTTCTACTTTAATGTGGCAGGCTGTGCGTGTAACAGCTGCAACTCCCGAGCAGGGTGTGGGGGGAGTCAAGCTGAAAGAGCCGAAAACTGAGTTTGTCACTGAACAACCATAACAAGAGACTAGGGGGATGAAGTTTAAAAATACTTTTTTTTGTATAACAGGGAATGATGGGGTACGAGTGAATCCTGCCTCCACAACAAGAGCTACAGTGCCCTCTAGCGTCAATACCAACAGTATGCAGACAGCATAAAAACACATTCTAATGCAGGCGGAGGAACTATTTCATAACAAAACTGATTTTAACATCATTTTTAATTACCATTTTTTATTAAAATTCATTTTTATGGTACCCATTTTCTAAGCGCAATAATACCCTCCAGGGTGGGTGGTATGGGCACTACCGCCCACCCTGTCAGGTATTATTGCTTGCTTATATTGGTTAGATAGGCTAATGGGGGTGGTTCTCATTGTTTTAGAGGAAGGGGACAGCCTTCAGTTTTGTCCAGGCTGAATGCCTGCAGCTCAGTTGTGCAAGTTCTTTTGGGAGAAGCATATCTGAACAATTGGCTTTGCCACTGGCCCTTCAGCAATAGGGCCTATAAGCAACAAAGGAGAATCTACAGGAATAATTTTTTAAGGAGGGAGATCCTCCGAGCACGGTGAACCTAAATTGGTAGAGGTTGAAGGGACTTCAGAGGATAGTGCAGGCCACCCTGGCTCATTTCAATTCCTGATTTTTGCTTTTTGTGCCTGAGCAATAATAAAGTGCTGGTCAGCACCCTCATCATGGTGCTCTTGATTATGTGCTGCCCATGTACAGTTCTGGAAAGTGTGACCTATCTTGTCACAAAGGTTGCATTTGCACTCATTTAAACAGTCTTAACTTAAATGCCCCAAGTCCCCATATAGATTACATTTAACAGTGTCACAAGCACTAGTCAAATGAGTGGGAGTCCCCACATCTATAGCAGGCCTTGGGCTGGCCAGGACAGAACAACACCCCTATGTCACGTCCAAGGAAAAAAAAGAGTTAGGCAGGTGTATTACTCCAGATTCTGCAGATTTTAACAAAACTTTTACTTTCCACCCCACGTCCATATATTCTCAGCATCTAATATTGCTTCAGATTTTCCCAGGACTGTACATTGTAATTTTAACTAGTACAACACATCAGCAGTGTTCACCCCTTCATTACGAAACAAGATGGTAATTGTTTTATATGCAGGCTTTGTTAGGGGTATAGCCAAGAAAGGTGTCCATGAAGCAGTTCATTTGAGAGAATAGTACTTTGTCCAGAACCTTTCTAAACCTTGAGATGTTTTAAAGCTTATGTCAAAGTTTGTTTCTCCAGAAATATGGATCAAGGCATAGATTTCACGAGAGAAAAATTTCATGGAGTCTTTTAGTAAGTTCCGTGCAACAAACAACCGGTCTGGAGGTTCGGGCATGCCTCCTATATAAGATAAATGAACAGTGCAGTGATGCTTAGCAGGCAAGACAGGTAGTTGAAATAGAGAAGAAAAGGTTTTTTTTCTGTCTTTCTAGTTTTTTATTCAGTGGCGCTTCAATCTGTGGCAACACATTTACATAAGATTCAACCTCCTTCTGGGGTGTGTTTTTCGTAGGCCTCAGGTTAAAGAACCGGGTGCTTTCTTAAAGTTAATTCCTCAGGTTTAGACAGAGGATCACAAGGGATTCCATTGTTATTAGTACCTTGTGTTTGAAGGCCTGCTATATTATTGGAGTTTAGGTAAGGGATGTCTGCGGGTGATGACATATGAATCGAGGACAATACTGATACCCATTGATCTGAATTCGGCTGTTTCTCCCAACCTGTGCCTTGCAGCGTAGTTTCAACTGATCAAGGTACATTTTCATTTGTTGCTTTTTCAGAGGTAAGAGTACTTTGTTTTATTGTGACATCAAGAGGGTTAGAAATGTTGTGAGTACTCGCATTTTCCGGCAATACATGCTCCGAGGTATGCACGGTGGTGTTCATTCTGGATTCACTGGCAGATGGTGGCACTTTTGAAGGTCTCATGCTGGCGCTCAGCTAAGTGTTTTTCCAACAGCGTCAGCCATGCTGTCAGACCTTAACCGCCGAATCTTCTGCTGCAATGTCATTTTTTCAAACATGAATTTCCGCTCCTCGGATTCTAGTTCACGCTGTAATTCCAGGGTTTTGCAGTATTAACTGGGCTGTATAGTGTCGGCTCATTATCATCAAGGGAGTTCAAGTCCTCAGCTATTTTCATAGACTCATCTTGCTTCTGGATGTTATCTGTCTCTGTATGAGGCAAGTCATTTCTGGAAATTTGGTCTGGTAACTGAGTTTCTCTATTCTCCTTATTCAAACTTACAGGTGCTACAGTCTCTGGTGTTGTCAGGGTAGGAGTAGAGACTTTCTCTCCCACCCCATAGTTTCCATCCTCACCCCAGGACTGTTGTCCGCCATCTTGACTGCCTGCCAAGCAACAGCAAGGCCCCCAACAGACAGAGTAGGGGAATTTCCCTGGTATCCTGGCCAAATTTCCCCCATTCACTAAAAATACCACCAACAGCTTCATCTGGTTCAATTTCAGATGGTTACCATCTGTTTCCCCTTCCCCCTGGTCACCCCTGAAAAAGGGATGTCTAATCTCAGTGGGCCTACCAGGTCAACAAAATTCAATAAAATAAAAATAAATAAATAAAGGTGGCAGCAGAGGTCATGTTATGGAGGGTATATAAGGAGAGGAAACAGGAAGTTCTGTGTCTCTTTTCCAGCCCAGGCAGTAGACCTAGGGCTGGAGGGGGTGGCTGGAAGAGCAGAAGAAGCAGGCAAGGAGGGAGCTCATTGGTTCAGATTGGGCCTGTGGGGGTACCCCCCCCCAAAAGTCAGTAGACAGAGATGGCCTCTACAGAAATGTGACATCAAGGAGCAGGGAAGGTTGCTCTGGAGGGAGGATGGTCAGCCAGTAAAACTGTGTTGTCAGGATGGGGGAGACCTAGTTGGTAGGACAATGGCAGTATAAGCAGGAGCCGCGAGTGGATCCTGTGCAGGAGTGACCAGGGTGTCAGGGCTATGGGGACTGTGGCAGGGCTCCTATAGAGGAGGGGGCCAGAGGCAGGGGTCCCCTCTTGTACCCGGAGTGGCAGGGCAGCCCAGGCCTGGAGGGGGCCAGGAATGTCCTTCACCCACAAAAAAGAAGGCCTGCTTGGAAAGGCAGGTCCTGGGTTGCTGGCATTTCAGAGCTGGGTGGGTCACAGGTCTTTTGGACAGGCCTTGAAGGGCGGCTCCTGGTTGGAACTTAGTTCAAGCCAAAGATGTGATGGCAGGGACATGGATAAGGAGGCAGGGGCAACTTGCGTTTTTGGTGTATTATTGTATAATGTGGAACTTTTATCTTGATGTAACATGGAACTTCATTGAAAATAAGCTTTGCTGAATTGAATGTATCCTTTATTCTTGAATAAACAAAAAATTATTTACTACTACTACTACATCCTTAAATGGTCATCAGGGGCACCATAGAGAAAACAGATGTCATGGGACTGAGGAGTAATATGGTTTGCTCAGAGGGCCTAGGTGGTGGCAGTGCTCAGTTCTCTCTCATGGCAGGGTAGCTTGAGAGGTACAGCTTGAGCATTGGAGCTGGGCCAGGTTTAGGGGCCTCAGTACCAGTGGGAGCTGGAGATTGAGGATGGCAGGAGTGAGAGAACTGGTGTGGGAGTTGTTTGGTACACCAGTATGGTTCAGGCTCAATGGAAGGCAAAGACAAGGGTTACAGGGCCTGGGTTGGAAATGAAAATCCTGGGACCTGTTGAAATTTGGGCCAAGGTCCAGGGGCCAGATGGGGAAGCAGCTCGTTTCTCCATGTGGGAGATAGGGAAGTTGATCAGAGCCAGACCAAAAAATTGGGGAATAGTAACCCAAAAAAGAAAAAAGAATTGGGCTTACCAGTGCCAGTGAGACAGGAGCCTGATGATTCTTCACGTGTGAAGGTTCCGCTTGGTAAAACATCCGAGTTTCCAGTAGATTAAATCAATCTGCTTGTATGCCATCTTGTCTGCTCGAGAGTTCCAGTATGGATGAGCTGTAAAACATTTGATAGGCCCATGGAGCTGCTTTATTTTTCTTGGAGTAAGGTGGAACCCCTGTACCCCTGAAATCATTTGGAGAGCAGGTAAAAAAAAAAATAAAGAGCTGTTTTGGAAGGAACTTGGTAGTGATCTTTATTTAAGTTTAAAAAGGGGTAAATGAAATAAAAAGCCTCTTATATTTATTCTGTTCCATGAGTTGTAATTCCAGAAGGTGATCATCAGGCTGCACCAGGATCATGGGGCTTAGGAGCTCATGGGGAGCAGAAGGCTGTAGATTGCATGGAATTCCTGGATCCAGCTGCAAGAGGGCTGTGGTTGAACCAGTTTGCAGAGGTAGAGATCGAGAGTGCTCAATGTGCTGAAGCCATCGGAAGGTAGGGCATATAATTTCCTAACTTCATTTCGGGTGCACTAGCTTGGAGTTGTTTCACATTGCTGTGATCCCTTACAATTTTCCCTGGTACATCTGCGATAAATACATGCCCCTAGACAGAGAGGGAAGGGAGGGGGCTACATATGCAATATATCCCTCATTTGCTCTGCACTAACTTTGCTATTTTCATTTCATAGAAAATTCCTGAAGACAACCCGTTGTCAAAACATTGATTCTAACTCTATTTTCAGTATGTATTTAATATTACCTTGTTGTTTTGCTTTAAGGACTGATCCTTGTGCGATCCCACTTGTAACTTTCTGCCATGCAGATACATTCCCATTGACCTGCAATATCCATTTTCTAGTTTAGGCCAATAAGCCACCATTAACAAGTTGGAAGTGACATTTCATAAACAGCAGCTGACACCTCGCTGAAAATTTTAACAAATATATTATGTTTAAGTAATAATTCATAAACTAAAGAATGTCAGTGATTGGCTGCCATGCCTGTCTGAAATCTCCTAGAAGTGCCCAGCATGGCAGCCACACAGTTCTTTGCGGCAGCATTTCTGTTACTGCTGAATGATTTAAGTGTAAAAAATGTCAGTAATAAAATGGAAAAAACTACAGTTACACATTTCTTAGCATTTTGACTGAAAAATTATTACAAAAATGCCAACTAAAAACACCTGCACGGCACCTCCATGAACACCAAAAACCAGTAAACAGGTACAAGGGAGTCCACTCAGCTCTGGTAAACATACAAAAAATACCATGCGGTATTGTCACCGCAAGCTGCACAGCAACGAATACAATTTTAAAAACTCCAAAAATTGGGTCATTAGTGCGATTAGACTTATAATATCAATAATGACCTCACTGCAGGTCATTTCCTGTTGATTAATGACTGACTGAGTGGGGTTGACCCTCGGCTGTGCCTCGGGCCATCTTCCCCCCAGCCAGTCGTTAATCTCCAGGAAATGACAGGCTATGAGGTCATTATTGCTTAAATATTTGGCTGCAAATGAGCTTGGATTTCATATATCGTGTATAGATTTCTAATCCCCATTATTTTTTACTGTGGAAATTTGTGTGACTACATGATATTTAGACCTTAGAAACATAAAAAGATACAATTTGTTGGCAGAAACACATCACTTGGCCCACACAGTCAGGTGAGATGGTCCCTACCTCGTCTGTCTGCACAGATCCTAACTGGTTTCCAGTGATGCTCCCTCTTCCCTTCCCATTTCCTAATATTCCCCTATATCTATTCTACTTACTGTATGCTTGAAGCTCTCTTCTGTTTTCATCTCCAACACTTCTGCTGGCAGTCTATTCCAGGCATCCACCACTCTTTTAGTGAAGTAGTACTTTTTCACATCCCTAATAAACTCCCCTACCCCATCCAGTTTTGTTGCATGCCTCGTGGTACTGTAGCTCTTCTTCACTTGAAATAGACTCCCCTCCTGCACCTTGTTACCCCCGTTTGGTACTTGTACAGTGGGTCTCTATCATGTTCCCTCTCACTCTCCTGTCTTCCAGGGTATACATGTTAAGATTCCTCAGTCTCTCCTCATAGGGCTTCTGTTGCAGACTCTGCACCATTTTAGTTGCCCTTCTCTGGACTGCCTCCACCCTGTCTATGTCCTAAGGTGGAGCCTCCAGAACTGGATACAACATTCCAGGTGGGGTCTTACCAATGAGCAATACAGTGACACCACCACCTCCCTTCTCTTGTTGAAGATACCTCTCCCTATGTGTCCCAGCATCCCTTTGGCCCTATCCACTAATTTGTCACACTGCACTGCACTTTGAGGTTATGAGATATGATAAACTCAAGGTTCGTTCCTGCTTAGTGACTGACAATACCCTCCCACCATCCTATTCTGTTTTGGGGTTTCTGTGTCCTAGGTGCATGGTTTTGCATTTTTTGGCATTGAACCCAAACTGCCTGTTCTTGACCACTCTTCCATTTCCGAGATCTCTACATTCTTTTCTATACCTTCCCTATTGACAGCCCACTATAGATATTGTATCATCTGCAAAAAGGCATACCCTTCCAGTTCATCTAAGCAGTGTCACTTATGAAGACAGTGAAGAGGATCAATCCCATTATTAAGCTCTGTAACTACCACGCTTATCAACTAACCAGTTTCTAAACCAGTTCACTAGTTTTGATCCCACCCCTAGGCTGGTCAATTTCTTAATCAGTCTCCTGTGTAGTATAGTGTTGAAGGACTGCTTATGTCCAGATAGGCCATGTCCACTGCCCTCCACTGATCTACTTCTCCTCAGGTCACTCAGTCAAAGATCCTAATCAGATTCAACTGTTAAGGCTTTCCCCCATAAATTCATGCTGCCTTTGTTATTGGAGTCCATTAGATTCAAGATACTCTACCAATCATTCCTTTAACTGTGTTTCCATTAATTTTCCCATCTTTGAGATGAGGTTCAGCGGCCTATAGTTACTAGTCACTTACTTGATGCTGCCTTTATGTAGAGATATCATGTTTGTTCTTCTCCAGCTCTCCAGAAGCATGCCTGATTCCAGTGAGCTGCTGAATAAGGCCATCAGCGGGGCAGCCAACACCTCACTGAGTTCTTTCAGTACATTTGGGTGTATACTTCCTGGTCCCATAGCCTTGTCTACATTCAGAACAAGTTCCTTCAGGGCTCTTTGCTCCAAAGATAGACATGAGTTTGCCTCCCCCATGCCCTTTGTTCCTGCTGATCACTGGTGATCCTTCTCCCCTCCCTCCATTGTGAAGACTGGACAGAAGTACCTGTTCACTATGTCTGATTTTTCCTAGTTCTGTTTTGCACAGTCTCCCTTCGAGTCACTTTCTTATCTGTGCTATCCTTCCCCTTGCTTTCTTCTTCTCACAGTAAGTACATGAAGAAAGCCTTATCCCCATTTGCTACCCTTTTGGCTATCCTTTCCTCTGTCTGTGCATTTGCTCACCTAACTGCCTTACCTGCTTCCTTCTGTTTTTACCTAGTACACCTCCCTGTCTTCCCTCTCTGTATTTCCTTATACCTCCTTAATGTCACCCTGTTTTCGTTCACCATGGTGGCCACTTTCCTAGAGTACCATAATGGTCTCTTTTTATGTTGATTGTGGACATGCACGAGAAACATGTTGTGGCAGCTTTCTCCACAAGCAGGTTGTGGAGGCACGGCACTGTTGTGGCCAATGCCCCCACAGCCTGTAAAGGCTTGTCCCGCTTCCCCATTGTCGTGGCATGCTGCTGATGACACTAGTTCAGCCAGAGTGCCACCAACTTGTAAAAAAATCTGCTGCTGCAATCAGGGCCACCTCGTCATTGCAGCGTCAGCCATCCGCTGCAATGAGAGAGAGACCCGCCATTGCAGGGCAGGATGTAGAAACACTGATATTGTTTATGAACATGGCGGTAGCTTGCCACCGTGTTCAGAAACAATATTACCCCCCCACCATGTTTATTTCCTGAAGGGGGCCCCAATCCCTGTCAGCTTCAGTGCCCCAATATTGATTTTGCTGATGGGGGAGCCTCCCAATCGACGAACATGTCAAACCCCCCCACTTTTATTGTCTCTGCCGGACGGGTGCCCAATCCCGTCGGCAGCAATGTGAACTCCCCTTTCATTGTGTGCCGGACGGTGCCCAATCCCCTGCTGGCCACTGCTGCCACCCCAAAGAAAGAGTCCGGGTGACATGCTGATTTCATCCCAGTGTGCCACATGCTCTTGTAAAATAAAAAAGGTCCCACAGTGTCTTTTTTTACCTGTAAAAGGAACCTGTCCCTCGGTCTCCCTGCCCCCACCCCCTACCGCACCCACCTCTGTGAACCCTGCTCCCACACAACCCTTACCCTATACTTTCCTCCAAGTCCAGCGTGATGATCTTCGGTGGACCAGGAACACGTCTGCACTCTTCAAAGCCGATCGCGAACCGAGGAAATGCCGGTAAACTGTATAATGGAATGAATGGTTGTTTTTCCAACTCTAATACATATCTCAGTCATTTTTTTGAATTTTGGCACCAAATTTTCAATGTAGGGTTTTTGGGGCCCCTCCTCATGAATCCTGGAACTGTCATGGCGTTAATTGGCCTTGAAAGGTGATTTCTCGATCACTGTGTGCAATCACCTTTGGGGCTGATTAATGAAATGACAATGCCAGTGTTCTAGTGGTGGGCTCTCAAAACCTATGTTGCAGAATTGGTGGGCATCAAAAAATGACTGTTGCTGTGCGTGCGCGCGGTTATACGCATACTTTAACTTCATGAATTTATAATATTTTTTACTCCAGATTTTCTTTAAATATTGCCATTTTCTCCCACACCTACTTATGAACAGTATAGCTGCTATTTTCCCATCCTGGCTAAAATGTGTTTTCGCACTTTGTGCAGAATAGAGTTGTCGCTGTGGGAAAATCACTGTCCTGAGCAGATTAAGAAAATAACTATGCGATATTGTTCATGAGCAGAGGTCCTAAAATGCTCATGTTGAAATAAGGAGATGATAACTATCAATGACTGTGTTACAAGTGTGCATTGTGCACTTCTCCACTCACCCTTGTAACTTGGAGATTTGTAATTCAAACAACATGATGTCTTGCTGTATTCTGACAATTGCAGTTAGCCCCAGCACTTGAACTGCCCCGGAGATGAAAGAGTTAACTCTATGCTGAGAGCATAGAACGTTGGTCTTGAGCTCGGTTCAAACCACTGTCTGCTGCACTTGAAGAGTAACAGTCAGATTTTTTACTCCGCTTAACTGAACAGTCACTCCAGAGTTTGCTCCTCACTTGTCGGTTCGGTAAAGTTTTCATTGGTTTAATCCAACGATTTTCTCCAGTTTTTCTCAGTTCATATCCCTGTCTGTGGTACAATAAGTGATAGTAGGTAGTGGACTTAGATTAATTGTGAGGAAATTGTAAATTGCGGTTGGTTTGGCTGAACCGATCGGTTTGTTAGTTTAAAATTTATTGTGGTGATTCCGGTGCCTATCGGTTCTAAAAAAAAAACTCATTTTCATTTTTTTTTTCAGCACCTGTGACACGGTGAGGAACCAATAGGTTTTGTCTTACCTGGCCTTATGCTGTGTAAAGGGTACATTATTTTGTAGTTGGCCATGTCTGAAAAACCCAGGAAAAAAAACCCGGCTCACTGGGTTTCAGCACTGTAGTGTGTGTGGGGAGGCCTTTGCTAAGGCTGATCCCTACACCACCTGTGATATTGTCTGGGGTTTGACCACCTCGATTCAGACTGCCATTTTTGTAAAAAACTTCCCAAAGACCACTCTGGAAAAACATTTGGGCAGGCTTAGGGATAAGGAGGCCGAGAAGTCCACTGGCCCGGATGGCCAGCCCAGTTCGGTTCCGACTGAACCTGAGGGAGTGCCCTCTGACCAGGGCCAGACTTTCTCTGGCAAAAGGAAAGCCGACTCTGAGGGGTCAGTTTCTTCAAAAAGGAAAAGGAAAGATAAATCGGCCGGTTCGGATCCTGAATCTCTCCATCCGATGGCCAATGAAATTGCCCAGGTGATTAGCATTGTAGAATCGTTCCGTCCGGTTCCAACCGAACTGGTTCCTTTTGGTCGGTGCTCAGTTCGGTCGGCTCCTCTGGTTGCAGATTATTCTCTGGAGGAATATTATGATCTGGAATGGGAGGGAAAAGGTGAAGAACACAAGGAAGATGACTATGATGGTGGGGAAGTTCTGTATGAGCCTATTGAACCGGACATCTCCCCAGACAGACCTTCTGGAGTGTCCCCTCCTAGGCTTTCTGAGTCCCCTTCCCCACTTTATATTTTACAAGAAAGTGGCAGAGACCCCCCAGCTCCCTGTGGATAAAGCTGTTGAGGAGAAAGAAGAGCCTGATTTTGTTGAGATGATGGACATCCCATAGTCCAAGAGGCTGTCTATTCCCTTGCATAAATCCTTTGGGAAACAGACACATAAACTTTTAAAAACACCAAATTCTCTGCCTCCAGTGGACAAGCGTATGGACAGGAGGTATATGCTGTCAGGCTCAAGTTAGGACTTCCTGTACCAGCATTGCAGCCATGTTGGGGTAGTACAGGCTGCAGCTTGTGGTAAGGCTGGCATTCCCTTGGCTTCACCCCCCCCCCCCGGATAAGGACTCCAGGAAGATAGATGCCATGGCCAAGAAGCAGTATTTGACATCTTCCTTGGGACTCAGACAGGCTAATTACATGACCTATGCTGCTAGGTTCCAAAAGTCCAGATGGGAGTCTGTTTTGGAACTGGCTAAGCAGGCCTCCCCCCAGCTGGCCAAGGAGCTTTAGGAGGTGGCTGCTGATGGGATTGAGGAATTTAAAATCCAATTTCATGCTGCTGTTGACTCCAATGATGTGTCATCTAGAGTCATGGCTATATCTGTGGCTCTGCGGAGCATGGCTTGGCTCAGATGTACTAGCCTATCACAGGATACCCAGGCTAAGGCCATGGATTTTCCTGTTGTGGGTAATTCTCTGTTTGGGGAGCAGAGAGAGAATTACGTAAAAAAGATGGACGAATACAGGACCACCTATAGGATTGCTCAAGCCAAACAAAGACAAACCACTCCTCAAAGGCAGCAATCTAGGGGCAGGGGCAGGCCTTTTCAAAGGCCTTTCTTCCAGACTCAGGCCTCCTCTCCTTTTTCCCAGAGGGGGTTCTTTAGAGGGAGAGGTAGAAGGAGGATGAGCACACCTGCATCCTCCTCTCAGCCCAGGACCCCTGCCAAGCAGACACCCTGCTGTGTCAGCCCGGGTCAACTCCCCCATCCCTGTAGGAGGCAGGCTGGCTTACTACTCCCAGAACTGGAAGTCTGTTACCTCAGACAAGTGGGTTCTGGAGATAATAAGCCAAGGACTGGCTCTCAGCTTCAAAAAGTTTCCGAAACTGAGAGCCAGATCTTTCCCACCGGCAAACATCTCTGAAACCCTTGCCCTAAATGCAGAAGTTTCATCTCTCCTGGCTTTAAAAGCCATAAAGAGAGTTCCTACAGTCCACAGGGGCAAATGTCTGTTCTCCAGGTACTTTCTTACCCCAAAAAAATCAGGGGGGTGGCGGCCCATCCTAGACTTAAGATACCTGAACAAACATCTTTCAAAACCAAAGTTCAAGATAGTGACTCTGGGAATAATTCTTCCCTCTCTAAGGCCAGGGGACTGGCTAGCTTCCTTGAACCTAAAGGATGCCTGCTTTCACATTCCCATCAAGTGCTCCCACAGAAAGTACCTCAGGTTCGAACTGCCTTCAGGCCATTACCAATTCAGAGCAATGCCTTTTGGCCTATCATCAGCTCCAAGGGTGTTCACCAAGTGCCTGGCAGTAGTAGTGGCTTTTCTAAGAAGGAAAAATATCTCCATATTCCCTTACATGGATGACTGACTCATAGTGGGCCAATCTCCAGACCAAGTCAAGTCAGATCTAAAAGTGACCCAGCAGGTACTCACTTCTCTAGGTTTACTTCTCAATCTTTCCAAGTCAGTTCTCAAGCCAGTGTAACTTTTGACCTTCATAGAGGTAGAACTGGACATTGTCAAAGCAAGAGCATTTCTCCGCTTGGTAAGGGTAAGAGCCATTATAGAGCTGGCCTCTTCTTTTCACATTCTGGTGTCTCGACCAGCAAGGCATTTCCTTCAGCTTCTGGGCCACATGGCAGCTTCGACTGCAGTGGTCCCAGGGGCCAGATTTCAGATGAGAGACATTTAGTTTCATCTGAGGGCTTTTTGGTCCCAGAAAAAAGATCCTCTGACCAAGCTGATTCCAGTGACTCGGACTCTGATCCAGGCCCTTCAATGGTGGCAGGATCAGGACAATATCAGCCAAGGGGTCCCATTCATTTCACAGTCCCATTCTGTGGTCCTTACCACAGACACTTCTCTCCTAGGTTGGGGGCCCATTTAGAGGCTCTCACAGCTCAGGGAGTGTGGTCCCCTTAGGACTCTCTTCTCCACATCAATCTTCTGGAGCTCAGGCAGCGTACCAGGCTCTGCAGGCTTTCTCTCAATCAGTAATGAACAAGGTGGTTCAGGTCAGGACAGACAACACCACCACCACGTGGTACATCAACAAGTAGGGATGCACTCAGTCCATGGCCTTGTGCACAGAAGCTATGAAAATATGGACACTAGCTTACCGTATATACTCACGTATAAGCCGACTCATGTATAAGTTGACCCCGATGTCACCGTTCAAAGTAAAGAAACATCTGTGACCCGTGTATCAGCCGAGTTGTTTTTATCCATCAAGTCCAGACTCCTGAATCATGTCCCTCCCATGACACTCCCAAGAATCCCAAGTTACCAGTAACTCTCACACACACACACATCTTCATTGTCCTCCTACCTCCTCGCTGACTGAGTAGTGCTGCTAATAGTGAAGCCAGAGGAGTTTACCTGTGTTTACCAGTGGTAGGAGATGTTGTCCTGATGACTACCGTATGTTTTTATTCATCAAATCCTGACTCCCGATTCGAGTCCTGCCAATACCATGCCAGCAATATGCAACTTTCCCTCCCATGTCACTCCCATATATCCCAAATTACCGGTAACTCCTGTATCTTCTGGCTGACTTAGTGCTGCTGGTTTGGAGGATGGAGACAGAGCAGTGGAGCCAGAGGAGTTTACCAAAGTTTACACATACATTGCCGCAAGCGCGGCTGTCTTCACTGGCATCTCTGCCTCCCAACGCACTTCTCCCTCGCTCTCTCTGGAGGTCTTTGCTGCTTTCTGTCTCCATGGCTGCATCTAACCTCCGTATGGCACCACACACAACTTTGATAAAGGTGCCGACCCACGTATAAGCCGAGGTACCAAAAGTAGAAATGTAAAAGTAGCTAAAAAAATATGGCTTATACTTGAGTATATACGGTACTCCCTTCATGCCTCTTTGGTAGCAGTTCATCTCCCAAGCAAGGACAATGTGCTAGCAGATGCATTGAGCAGGATTTCCCAGGGCCATCACAAATGGTCCTTGGATACCCTAGTGTTGAAAGTGATCTTTTCAAGATGGGGCACCCCAGAGATAGATCATTTTGCAGCCCCAGACTATCACCGACTCACTTTGTTTTGTTGCAGACCCCCAGTCTTGGACTCAGTCCCTCTGGATGCTCTGATACTGAATTTGGAAGGTACATTTCTGTATGCCTTTACTCCTTTTCTTATGATTTTCAAGATCCTGGAGAAGATATGGTCACAATCTTGCAAAGTGATCCTGATTGCTCCAGACTGGGTCAGGCAGCCTTGGTACCCTCTCCTCTTGTTCTTAGCAGTGCATCTTCCCCATCTCTTCACAGGAATCACGATCTGTTAACTTCCTCTCAGGGGAGGATTTGGTATCCCAACCTTTGGTCTCTCAACCTCAAGGCATGGCTCTTGAAGAGATAGAGTATGCAGGTTTGCACCTGTCTCAGGGGGTTCTGGACATTCTCAAAGCCTCTTGATAACCTGTCACCACAAAGACTTACAATTCTAAGTGGAAGAAATTTAGTATTTGGTGTACTGAGAAGCATATATCCCCAGATACTGCTAATTGTTTACAGTTCTGGACTATATAGTTTATCTCAATGGCCTAGGCCTCAGACCAGCCACTCTCAAAGTACATTTGTCAGCTGTTTCTGCTTTTTTGTCAGTAGATAAACCCTCTTCACTGGCATCTCATCCTGTTTACTGTAAATTTTTCAAGGGTTGCTTCATACCATTCCCCCCTTCAGGGATCCTCCCCCTGCTTGGGATCTTAACGTTTGCATTGCCCAGCTTATGCAACCTCCTTTTGAGCCTTTTTCTTCAGCAGATCTCAAGTACTTGACTTGGAAGACTGTGTTTCTGGTGGCTATTACCTCTGCCAGACATATCAGTGAGTTGCAAGCTCTGTCAGTGGAGCCTGATTTTTTCTCTTTCCATAGAGATAAGGTGGTCCTGAGAACCAATAGGAGGTTCTTACATAAAGTGGTTTCAGATTTTCATTTGAACCAGTCCATGTCTCTCGCTGTATTCCTCACTGATCACCCTTCTTCTGGTGAAAGAAGATTACACAGTTTGGATGTTAAGAGGGCACTTAGCTAATACACAGATTGTACTAAGGCCCACAGGTTTGACTCCCTTCAGTTGTTCCTCACTTATGGAGAAGTGGGGAAGGGCAAACCTGCCACTGAGAGAACTATTGCCAGGTAGATTGTCTCTTGTATACAGTTCTGCTATGAAAAGCTAGGCAAGATTCCACCCTCAGACTTCAGGGCTCATTCAACTAGAGTTACAGCTGCTTCCCTGGCTGCTGCCAGGGATATTCCATTGTTAGAGATATGCAAAGCAGCCACCGGGGAAACTGTTCATACATTCACTAAGCATTATTCCCTGGATATCCAGGCTAGGAGTGATGCTAGGTTTGGTGCAGCTGTGCTGCAGAGCCTATTCCCAAAATAGGATCAATTCCCTCCTCCATGGAGGTACTGCTTCGTAGTCTGCAATTGTCAGAATACAGCAAGACTTCATGTTGTTTGAAGAAACAATTACTCACCTTAGTAATTCTGTTTCTTCTAATGGAGTCTTGTTGTATTCTGACCTCCTTCCCTGCCTCTCCTCTCAGAACCTGGCTTTTGGGAAGTGGGTTGGCAGGTACAGTGCTGTACCACAGGGGTGCATTGATTTCTGCCTCTTGGTTTAACTTTTGTTTAGTCTATTTAGTTAACTACCTGGTTTTTGTTTTTGGGTTTCTCAACTTGAGTTTTATGGGATCCAAAAAATGTGGTTGCCTTTTGGCTATGAGTTTCGCAATTTCCACTTTAGAGTGTAGCTAGTTAGTAGTGCTCGTAAGAATCTGACGGTTACACTTCAAGTGCAGCAGACAGTGGTTTGAACCAAGCTCGAGACCAACGTTCTATGCTCTCAGCATAGAGGGACAGTTCAAATGCTGGGGCTAACTGTAATTGTCAGAATACAGCAAGACTCCATTAGCAGAAGCACAATTACTAAGGTGAGTAATTTTTTCTATTGTCAAGCAAGATTTTCAACAGTGGCATTTTTTTCACACCTCCTTATAAGCAGTGCAGCTGTCATTTTCCACATTCTGACCGAAATGTGTTTTCACAGTGGCTGCACAGAATAATGCGGTCGCTGTGGGAAATCAGTGCTCAGGACAGATTAAGAAAATGACAGTGGCACTGTTCATGAGCAGAGGTCCTAAAATCCCTATGTTGAAAATTTGGTGATGAAACTCCATAACATGACTGTGTTACAAAAGTGCGTTGAATTGTTTCCATGCACCCTTGTAACTTAGCAAATTTTTTATATTTTCATGCCACATTTTCAACAGTGGCATTTTTCACACCTCCTTATGAACAATACAGCTGTCATTTTTCACATCCTGGCTAAAATATGTTTTTGCACTCCTGCAGGAGAATAGCACGGTCACTGTGGGAAATCATTGTTTGGGACAGATTAAGATCGAACAAGTGAGAGGTGGGAGTGACCGAGCTCAACTGAACTCTGTCAGGACTGCTGCAGGTTTGTTTGTAGGCAGAAAAAGGCCCCAATGCAAGAGCCCAGTACAAAAGGGCAGCCTGCAGCACTGGGAGAAACAGAATGAGAGAGCGAGTGAAGGAGGGGAGAGAGTGAACTCACCGGAGTGCTGTCAGGACTGCTGCGGATTTCTTTGTAGGCAGGAAAAGGTATCAATGCAGGCAGGGGCCCAGTACAAAAGGCCAGCTTACAGCGGTGGGAGAAACAGTATGAGTGAGTGAGACAGGGGGACTGAGTGAGCTCAACAAAGCTCTATCAGGACTGCTGCGGATTTCTTTGTTGGCAGAAAAAGGCACCAATGCAGGTAGGAGCTCCATACGAAAGGGCAGCTTGCAGCGCCAGGACAAACAGAATGAGCGCTTGAGAGAGGGAGACTGAGCAACCTCAATGGAGCTCTGTCAGGACAGCTGCAGATTTCTTTGTGGAAAGACAAAGGTGCCAACGCAGCCAGGAGCCCTGTACAAAAGTGCAGCCTGCAGCGCCAAGAGAAGCAGAATGAGTGAGTGACAGAGCTGTAGTGAGTGAGCGAAACAGAGCTCTATTGTGACTGCTGTGGATTTCTTTGTGGGCAGAAAACGTGACAATGCAGGCAGAAGCCCTGTACAAAAGGCCAACTTGCAGTGCCGGCAGAAACGGAATGAGTGAGTGAGAGAGGTGGAGTGAACAAGCTCAATGGAGCTGTGCTGGAACTGCTTCAGATTTCTTTCTGGCCAGAAAAAGCCACCAGTGCAGGCAGGAGACCAGTACAAAAGGGCAGCCTGCAGCAGTGGGAGACACAGAATGAGCGGGCGAGGGAGGGAGAGTGAGTGAACTCAACAGAGCTCTGTTGGGACTGCTGCAGATTTGTTTGTGGGCAGAAAAAGGCAGCAATGCACGCACGGGCCCAGTATAAAAGGGCAGCCTGCAGTGGCGGGAAAACCAGAATGAGCGAGTGAGAGACGGGGAGTGAGCGAGCTCAATGGAGTTCTGTTGTAACTGCGGCAAATTTCTTTGTGGGCAGAAAATGGTGGTAAGGCAGGCAGGATCCCAATAGGAAAGGGCAGCCAGCAGCACTGGCAGAAATGGAATGAGTGAGTGAGAGAAGGGGAGTGAGCGAGCTCAACGGAGCTTTGTCGGGACTGCTGCAGATTTTTTTGTGGGCAGAAAAAGGTTCCAACAGAGACAGGAGCCCATTACAAAAGGGAAACCTGCAGCGCCAGGAGAAACAGAATGAATGAGTGACACAGTGGGAAGTGAACAACCTCAACAGAGCTCTGTCGGGACAGCTGTGGATTTCTTTGTGGGCAGAAACAGGTGCCAATGCAGGCAGGAGCACAGTACAAAAGGGCAGCCTGCAGTGCCAGCAGAAACACAACGAGCAAGTAAGAGAGGGGGAGGGAGCGAGATCAACGGAGCTCTATCGTGACTGCTGCAGATTTCTTTGTTGGCAGAAAAAGGCAGCAATGCAGGCAGGAACCCAGTACAAAAGGCCAGCCTGCAGCACAGGCAGAAACGGAATGAGTGAGTGAGAGAGGGGGAGTCAGCAGGTTCAACAGACCTGTGTCAGAACTGCTGCAGATTTCTTTGTGGGCAGAAAAAGCCACCAACAGAGGCAGGAGCCCAGTACAAAAGGGTAGCCTGCAGTGCCAGGAGAAACAGAATGAGTGAATGACAGAGGGGGGGAGTGAGCCACCTCAATGGAGCTCTGTCGGGACAGCTGCAGATTTCTTAGTGGGAAGAACAAGGTGTCAATGCAGGCAGGAGCCCAGTACAAAAGAGCAGCCTGCAGCACTGGGAGAAACAGACTGAGCGAGTGACAGAGGGGCACTGAGCGAGCTCAACAGACCAACGCAATCAACATTCGGCATTGACAAATGCTTGTTCCTTTTGCTTTTACTCACTTCCTCCATGCAGAGGCTGGTTGCCTTAATTATGCCTTCCCTTATTTTTCCCTGCTGTTCCTCTATCCATCCCTGGCATTCCCCACTACTAGACAGTTTCTAAGGCAGTCACTCCTTTTCTTAAAATCCACCCTTCTAAAGACCAGGACCCTTGTCCTTGTGCGGTTTGCCTTTGCTCACATCTTAATATTAAAACACACTGTACAGTAGTAACTGGTACATAGGGGACTGCCCACTGTGATGTCTGCAATGTTGTCACTGTGTTTAAGCACCAAATCCAGCACATCCCTATCTCTAGTGAGTTAATTGACTAGCTGCCTCAGAAAGGCCTCTTGAAGGGCGCCAACAATTGCCCTGCTCTAGCTACAGCTGGAAGGCTCCAACCTGCATCTGGCAGACTGAAGTCACCAACTAACAGCACCTTCCTTTATTTGCTATCCTGATGATGTCCTACCCTAATACCTTATCCAGCTCCTCTCCTTGTGCTCGAGGTCTGTATTCCCCCCATTGTATGAGTAATGGACCTGGCACCAGTATCCAAGATGACCTACTGCACCTCCAGTTCATCTTTTTCCTCCGGGTGCTCCTGCATTTCCGTAGCCTTGATTTCCTCCAGTAAAACTCCCCCCCCCTCTTCCTTTCCATGTCTTTCCTAAAAAGAGAGTAGCCTGAAATGGCCACATAGCAATCATTGCTGTGAGTGTACCATGACTAAGTTATGGCCACTTAATCCAGCCTAGCCTCCTCCATGATGGCCCCCAGCTCCAGAATTTTATCTCCTAGGCTCCATGCATTTGTGCACATGGCTATCCAGACTTTATCCTCCCCCACACCTTATTTCCTGCTTTGTCTCCTCACCTGTGTTGTTTTCTGAAGTTCCCCTAACCCCCTCTTCCCTTGTTACCCATTCATTTACCTGTCTCCTCTTTAATCCTCTCTTCTTGCTATCCTGATTTATATCACCTGTGTTCTATGTGTTGTACTCACCCCTGTCTTCCTATGCCCTTACTCTGGAGGCTTCCTTCCCTTGGGCTCTCCCTCCTTGTTACTTCATCATTTGGGGAAGGCAATCCTTGCCTCATTTGGAATTACAGCGTGCCCCCAGCTAGTTTAAATTCTCATAGTAACATAGTAGTTGACAGCAGACAAGGACCACTAGGCCCACCTAGTCTGCTTCTATTCCCTGCCTGTATCATCGGATGCTGACCCTATATTGTCATTGGCTTTTTGCCTCTTTTCCCCACATCTAGGGTTCTCTAATGTCTATTCCATGAATGTCTAAATCCCCCCACTGTGTTAGCACCCACCACTTCCTGCAGAAGGCTATTCCAAGTTTCCACCACCCTTGCCATGAAGAAAAAACGTTCTCACATTTCCCATTATGCCGCCCCCTCCAATCAGACACTGTGGCCCCTCATCCTTATACAGCTCTTGTACTGGAAGATGTCACCCATTTGTGCTTTGTTTAAGCCTTCAAGATATTTGAAGGTCTCTATCATATATCCCCATTCCCTCCTCTCTTCAGATGTATTCATATTGGGATCCTTTAATCTGTCCTCATGTGTTTTCTGATGCAGGCCTTGCACCATATTGGTCACCCTTCACTGGACTGCCTCCACACTGTCTATGTTCTTGCAAAGATGTGGCCTCCAAAACTGAGCACCATATTACTGATGAGACCTGACCAGCATTTTGTACTAAGGCATCACCACCTCCCTTCTTCTGCTAGTGATCCCTCTTCCTATGCACCCCAACATCCCACTGGCCCTCCCCCACAGCCTTGTTACACTGTTTGGCACCTTTAGCTCATCTAAGATGATCATTCCTAGAGCCCTTTCCTTCCTGGTGACTGTCAGCAATTCCCCCCTCATACTGTAGCTCTCTGCTGGGTTTCTTCATCCCAGGTGCATGATTTTGCACTTCTTTGTATTCAGTTTCAATTGCCATGTTTAGACCATTTCTCCAGCTTTCCCAGATCCCTCCTCATTCTTTTGACCCTCTCTGGAGTGTTTACTCTGTTGCAGATCTTGGTATCATCTGCAAATAGGCAAACCTTCCATTCCAGCCCTTCAGCAATGTCACTGATGAGAACATTAAAAAGGACTGGCCTTAGGACTGATCCCTGAGGCACCCCACTAGTCACCATTCTTTCCTTGGACTTGATCCCATTTACTACCATTCTCTGCTTTCTGTCCCTCAGCCAGTTTCTTGCCCAGTTTTTCAGCCCCAGGCTGCCTAGCTTGTTCACCAGTCTTCTATGGGATAGTGTCGAAGGTCTTGCTGAAATCGAGGTAGGTGATATCGACTGCTCCATCCTGATCCACCTCCTTCATTATCCAGTCACGAAAGTCAATCAGATTTGTTTGACATGTCCTTCCCACTGTGAAACCATGCTGCCTCAGATCCTGTGCTCCCATGGTTAATCTGCTAAGAGCCCGAGGCCCCTGACCAGGCTCTCGCTTCTCCCGGCAGTGCTGCTTTCTTCCTCAAGCTGCTATCAGCCTTCCCGGACCTGACCAAGCCGCCACACTGAAATGCGACATTTACAGACAGACTACAGCTCCTCTGGGATGACCTACTCTTGCTGCCACTGAAGAGCGGCCAAAGACATCGCACACCCATCCACCATGAGTCCTGCTAAGTGCCTAAGGCCCCTGACCAGGCTCTTCCTTCTCCCAGCAGTATGGCTTTCTTCCTCAAGCTGCCGCCCATCTTCTTGGACCTCACCATGCTGCCACCCCGAAAAGCGGCATTTCCAGACAGACTACAACTCCTCTGGGATGACCTACTCTTGCTGCCGCTGGAGAGCAGCCAAAGACATGGTGCACCCACCCACCATGAGCCCTGCTAAGGTACGGTAGCTGAGCTACTGTTGAAAATCGGGCACCCAGCCGGACTAATATTCTGACTGGCCAACTGCTCCCGAACTGGCCGCCTATTGGCTGGATTGCTCTCCTGGCCTTTCTTTCACTTTCCAAGGCTCTTGTTTTTCTCAAAACTTCTTAGAAATTGCAAGCCTGTTTGTGTAAAAGTGCTTACAGACATTCTTTATTGTATAGAGAATTGTTAGTCATTTAACTGCTGCCATATTAACTGCTTATCTATTTACAGCTGCCTTTTGTTTTGCTAATTTTGTCTCACCACTCTTTTCCTAACCCCCCTCCCAAGCTATTCCTTGGCTTTGTTCATTTCTCACCTCCACTAGCCCTCTGTCTCTAGCCACTCCTGCCCCTGTCTGCCCCCTGCTACTTATTGCCTAACACTCTCCCACACCGCCCTAGTCCCCTGATTGAGCTTTTGCTTCTCCCGGCAGTGCGGCTTTCTTCCTCAAGCCACTGCCCCTCTTCTCAGACCTGACTACACCACTGCCCTGAAAAGCAACATTTCCAGACAGACTATAGCTACTCCAGGATGACCTACTCTTGCTGCAACTGGAGAGAGGCCGAAGACATGGTGCACCCACCCACTGTGAGCCATGCTAAGGTATGGTAGCTGCGCTGCTTTTTAAAATTGGGTACCCAACTGGACTAATTTTCTGATTGGCCAACTGCTCCCGGACAGGCTGCCTATTGGCTGGATTGCTCTCCTGGCCTTTTGTTTCGCTTTCCTAGGCTCCATTTTTTCTCAAAACTTCTTAGAAATTGCCAGCCTGTTTGAGTAAAAGTGTTTACAGCCACTCTTTATTGTACAGTATAGATAATTGTTAGTCATTTAACTGATGCCTTATTAACTGCTCAGCTGTTTACAACTGCCTTTTGTTCTGCTAATTTTCTTTTGCCTACACCTTTCCTAAACCCTCCTAGCTATTCTCTAACTTTGTCTTTTTCTTACCCCCTGCTAGTCCTCTGTCTTGAACCACCCCTGCCCCTGTCTACCCCCTGCTACTTATTGCCTAACACTCTCCCTTCTCTCCCACAGTGTCTGAGGCTCCTGACCAGGATCTTGCTTCTCCCGGCACTGTGGCTTTTTTTCTCAAGTCACCACTCACCTTCCCAGACCTGACCATGCTGCTGCCCTGAAAAGCAACATTTCCAGATAGACTACAGCGCCTCTGGGAAACCCTGCTAGCACTCTGAACCAGCTCCCCACCCTCCAGCTCTATCTGGACATTTTCATATATACTCTTGAAGTGTCACATGACTAGGTGGCCATTTTTGGCAGGTTATAATTTCCTGGCTCTGGAAGGCCATTGTTTCCCCATTATAAGGGCTTTCCTATTTCTTCAGCTTGGTTGCTCCTTCTCTGTATATGGAGCAGTTACTCACCTTGCAGCCTCCAGCCCTTTTAAGGCCTTGGTCATGGATTACCTGCAATACTACCTATTGACCTTGACACTGGTTACTTTGTGCGTTCATTCTTACATCAAAGTTCCACCGCAATTCCTACATTCTAGCACTGGGATTTATGGGAATCTGCACCATGCCTCTGGTTTTGCTATTGGCACATCTGAAACCTCAGTTACAAGCAAGATCTCCTTTGAGTGGCCACCTCTGGGAGCACAGAAATGGGTGAATCTCCAGCTCTTCTCTACCACATCTACACCTGTATCTTTCCCTCAGCCTAATTATCCAGCATTTCCACAGCTGCAAACTTCCTTTGTCCCAACAGAAGTGCAAACTTCACTGCAGTCTCCTAAAAAGCTACCTGCTTCTGCTCACCCTTATGCTCCTACTAATATCAGGCAGTGTGTACCCTAACCCTGGCCCTGCATCACAACCCACGCCTAGCAATACAAATAGGCAGGGAGCCATAACATTGGCCTCTGTCAAAATCTGTAGCTTGCTTAATAAGCTTAATGACCTCCAAGTCTGGATCTGTCAGAACAACCCGGACGTCGTCTCAATTGTTTAAATTTGGCTCTCACCAAAACTGCTGGATACTGTGGTCCTAATACCTGGATACTGTACTCCCTCTTCAGGCATGACCAGGTCACAAAAAGAGGGGTGGGGTTGTGCCTTCTTCATCAAGGACACAGTTAAGGGGTATGCTCTTCCTATACCCAACCTAGGCTTTACAGCACAGATTCTCCCCATAAAAAATCTACTGAGGACTCATAACAAGGCACTTACAGTACTATCCTCTCGGTATATATCCTCCCAGGAAAGCAAGCTGCAGGATTTGACAAAGTTATGGAGCACATAACAAGTCAGCGCCATGAAACTGAAACAATCATCCTGGGTGGACTTCAATGTTAATTTTATCTCGCCGGGATCTGGCTCCTTTAAGGACATGGTCTCAGCACTCCATTTCACCCAACTTGTGGGCTCACCAACCAGAATTAATTGCAAGACAGGATCAAACACCTTACTGGACTGGGTCCTCACCAACCACCCTGAGCATATCTCTAATGTTACTGTGCACCCTGACTCCCTAAGTGACCACTCACCAGTTTTCTGTAACTGGTCTAATAAATATAACAAGCATCCACCCCTGACAATACTTTGTAGAAAGATAAATAGGGGTCACCTTGAGCTCCTCAAACAGCAACTATGTAACATTGACTGTGGCCTACTAGACATGGTGACTGATGTAAATATAGCATTGGAGCACTTCATCTTTAAATTCAATTAGGCATGTGATATCTATGCACCCATAAAACACTCCAACAACAAGGGTTCTAGCAACCAGTGGATCATTCCTCTTCTTATCAAACTAATGAAAACCAGGGACCTTCTATGGCACAGAGCAAAAGCTACTGGTAAACAAGTGGACATACAGGAATACAAATGGTCACATAATGACTGCACTCAAGCCACCTGTTCTGCAAGAAACAACCACTTTAGGGAGGTGCTGAAATACACATGTGGTCACAGCCAGAATTTCTAGAGCAACATAAAAGACATCACTGGAAAGGACCATAAGGCAAGTCTGAGCATGCTTAACATCAATGGTGCCCCTATGCTAGATCCTCTGGCCGTTACTGACACATTCAATAAAGCCTTTACTGACTTGAGTAGTGTCCTTCTGCCCAACTTCTTTGAAGAATCCACAAACATTGTTGCCCAAGATCCAGTACACAATCACTTGTCCCCACCGCTATTCTATTTCAAAGCTGTCCCCCTGCCCATGGCCAGAAAGTATCTTCTCAAAGTATTAGGGAAATCAAGGAAAAATGGGGACTCCCTTGACCTTAAGCTTGTTGCCTTTATGCTTGATGAGATTGTGGTTCCCCCCCTTACAAAAATAATGAACTTATTCTTACATCTGGCTCAATCTCCCCATCTCTGGAAGTCAGCTTTGGTAACTCCAGTGCATAAGAATGGAGACTGGGCACTACATTCCAACTATAGGCCTGTCTCCATCCTTCCCCCCCGTCCAAAGCATTGGAGAGTATTGTCGCGGATCAATTGGTGGAGTACCTTGATGAATATATGATCCAATGCCCACAACAACATGGTTTTCGAACAGGACACAGCACCACCATTGCATTCCTGGAATTCACCAGTACCATTCATAACTCTCTTGATCAGGGTAACTTTGTTGGTGCAGCCTTTATTGATTTAACTAAGGCTTTTGACACTGTCAAACATTCACTCCTTCTACAACAGTTATCTTTCATTGGCCTTGCTAAGAAAACTATGAACTGGTTCAACAGCTACCTGCTGGATCACTCCCAGTAGTTGAGGATTGCCAATATCTCTTCTGAGTGTCTACCTGTCCGCTGTGGTGTACCACAGGGCTCAATTCTGGGACCACGCCTTTTTAGCATTTTTCTTAATGAACTTCCTTGCTCCATTAATCAACAGATCCTCCTTTATGCAGATGATGCAGTCATCTACACTACCCATCATGACCCTCCCATTCTTGAACATCAACTTCAGCATGCGTTTGGGCAAGTCAAGGACTGGTTTGGATCTTATAAATTGGTGTTGATCTATAAAAAAACAAAGGAAATGCTTTTCAGAAGTGCAAGGAATAAGTACAAATACACCCCTCTTACCATCAAAAACTGCTTGGGAGTTCCACTTGAACAAGTCGATCATTTCAAATACCTGGGGATAACCTTGGACTGCTCCCTAACCTTCTCCAAGCATATTGAGAATGTGGCTAGAACAGTCAATATCAGACTAGGGCTACTACACAGACACAAGCATAGCCAGATCCCTGAAACCTTAAGAACTCAATCAATAATGCAATCATCTCCGTCATCAACTACGGTCTTATTTATAGCTCTTCTACTGCAACTTCCCTCTGTAGGATAGCAGTGGCACTTAATAAAGAATACAGGCTGCTCACTGGTTCCCCCCACCTCATGCACACTTGCGACCTCTATGCACAATCTGGATGGCTATAACTGAGTAACAAAATTCTCTATCAAACCTGCCTGCTAGCAAAAAACAACACTCCTAGGACTCATGCCTCCTGGAGTAGCAAACCTTCTAAGCCCATTCTCTGGCTTGCAGCATACTAGAAACTCCATTCGCTAGCTTCTCACAATTCCTAGGTGCAGAACTTCTCAAGGACAGAGGTTCTATGTATACTGGACACCCCTCTTGTTCAACACCCTAAGTGCTGAATGCACCACGGCACAAAAACTGAACTGTTTCAAAAGGCTACTTCGTCAGCATCTGCTATTGAATAGTAGCTCTGATTGCACCTGACTAAGGCCCTCTGTCCCCTCACATTCGGCACTGCCCCACTAACTGGCCCTATCTCCCCTCCATACCTACTAATACTTCCCAGTCCTTCTGTTTCCCTTTCCTTCTATCCCACTTTCAGGATTCTTATTCTTCCTCTCCTATTCCCCCTCTCTCTTCCCCCTTCCCCCTCCTCTCTTCTGTATCCCACTTCTCTCACTGTCATGTACCATTCCTGCTCTAAACTCCAAACCTATGTTTTGATTTAGCCACATTAGGCAGCACTAGTCTTCCCTTCTGACAAGGCTTCTATGTGTGTAATTTTGTAAAGTTTCTTGTTCCATGATTTCATCCCTATTCTGTATTATCCTGTTGATTGTATGCTTAATTTTATTACTGAATGCTTACATTTTTTATCTGTATAATTGTTAGCTAGTAACTTTTGCAATGTTTCCAATGTATGCTCTCCTACCCTTTTTGATGTAGAACCTTTGTAAATCAGCAGTTCTCTGCTCAAAGGTATTGCAATCCTAGATCAAAATGAATAAATAAAGTGTTCCACAATCCTTTCCTTTAGCAGCATCTCCATAATCTTCCCCACTACTGAGGTGAGGCTGACTGGCCTGTAGTTTCCTGCCTCCTTGCTACCACTCTTGTGGAGAGGGACTACATTTGCCCCCTTCTAGTCCTCTGGAATCATCCCTGTGTTGAGTGACTCACTAAACTGGGCCACCAGTGGTGCTCCTAACACCATTTGTAATTCTGTTAATATCCTAGGGTATATATCATCTGGTCCCATCGCTTTGTCCACCCTCAGTTTTCTGATTTTTTTTCAGGGCCCTCTCTTCTGTAAAACCTTTCTCCCTCCATTGATCCTGCTGCTTAGATGTGGTCCCTGTCCCTCCTTCTTGTCCCTGTCCTTCATCAAAATGGCATTTAAATCTCCCTCTAAGGACTGTGGCCCACCTCCTGGAAGGATGCAGGCCATTTCACCTATAAACAGTCATATCATCCCAGGCTTTTCCCCAGTCCCCAGTATAGCTGAAGTCCTCCTCCATGCACCATTCCTTCAACCAATTATTAAAACCCATTGTGTAGAGTGCCCTTTCCTCTTCTTGGCCATACACATGTAACATCTCAGCAAACACAATTGTGTGTGCTACCTGCTTCAGGCTCCTCCCCATCTCCTGAAATTACCATGCCTTTCCCCTGCCCTGTCCTGTACCTTGTCATTTGTCCGTAGGTGGATAATGACATCAAGCTCCCCCTCATGTCCTGCCACCCTAGTGATCCTCGGGATCTGCTCTCAGTCCCTTCATGCTGAATCATGAGGAGAGCACTTCACCTCCCACTCCTTTCTTCCCCACTCACAAATGTATTCCCCTAACAATCGAGTACCCCACCAGCAGCTGCTTCCTCCTCTTCCTCCCTCCCTCTTGGGGACTCCTCTTCTGAGGACCTCCCCACTTCCTACCATCCCACTGCTTTGGATCCCCTTTCCCAGTTGCCCTAACCCACCAGTATGGTGAAGAAATAGTGCAGTGGTACAGGTTGAGTGTATTCCCTTCTCTGCACCCCCATCCTCCTGAAGCCCTCGTATGTCCAACAGCTCTGCCTCTGCTTAGGTATGCTCTGTGGGAGAGTCAGTGGCCCCCAGGGGGAGCAGAAGGTTCTCTGCTCCCTTGCCAGTTTGGCTCAGAGCTCAGCAACCTCTGCCCTCAATCCAGAGAGGTGAATGCAAATGGGTCAGCTCTTCAGTCCACAGAATGTGTCCCAAAAGACAGCGGCTCCACACCAGTTGCATTGCACCACTCCCTAGCTCTTATCTTTCTAAACCTTTCTGTCTGTTACCTGGTTTGTCTGTTGAACTTTTTCTGTATCTTCCTGTCTCCCTTCTATGCCTTTTGACTTTATAACTCTTCCTTTACCTCATTGAGATGTATTTGGTACGGTATCATAGATGAGATGTCTCCTACTTTCAAAATGCGCTCAAGGCTTAGGGTGCCTACCTCCTGGAAGGAAGAGGTCATGAGGGCTGCCTGCTCAGGCCCTCCCCTACCCCCACTCCCGAAGCTCTGATCCCTGAAGCTCCGACAAATTACACTCCACGCCAGGTAATTTAGACTTGTGGAGCGCGACTCCAGTGACTCCAGCTCTCCGGATGTTATTTTATCCTGCTTGGACCCAAAATTAACTTTACTGCACCCGAAATTTACTTCTACTGCAGTACCTGTACAGCTCCCGCATCGCCAGCACACCTGGCCCAGCCATTCTGCCTCACTGCCTGCCTTGGCCTTGCGCTCTGCCTTACGAGCTGCTGTAGGAAGTGCTGGAATCTTGGCACCTTTCAGTCCACAGCATCCTCCAGAACCTTGCGGAACTAACAGCTTGGGTAGCCCTCTATAAGCCTGACATCTTGGGCATCACTGAAACTTGGCTCAAGCCCAGCACCCCTGACTCTGCCTGCTCCCTCCCAGGCTACAGTCTTGCCCGGTGTGATAGGGCAGGTAGTAAGCATGGTGGGGGCATGCTCCTATATTATAAGGTGCACCTAAATGTGTCCATAGTTGCATACTTACCCCTGACCCCCCAACCCTGAGAGTTCCTCCACCCCCTCCTTCTCCTAGGGAATACGAAAAAGGTGCATCTCGTCTGCACCTATAACCCTCCACGTGGAGGCATACTAGGGCTCTCCTCCATGCTTGAGCAACTTAGGGACAGGGTTGGCTCAAACAAGCTCCTCATCCTAGGGGACCTAAACCTCAACTGGCTGGGGCTCAACCATAAGCACTTCGAGATGCTGCTCTCTGGCCTTGCTCTCAGTAAGGTCATCACTGAACCCACTAGGCCCTCCCCCCGTGGAGACACTGGGATGCTCATTGACTGGGTGATGAGCAAATGACTCGACAAAATCATCCACTCAGGGATACTCCCTGATGCCATCTCCGACCACTCCCCAACCTACTGTGTATGGGGCTCTAGCGCTCCCAAAGTCCCCAGTCGAGTGCTTCTGATAAGGGACTACTCTAAATTTTTAATTGACAACTACCTTGAAGACCTACAGAGGCTTGACTGGTCCAGGATTACTGCTACTAATGACCCTGTTGCAGCCCTAGACCATTTCCTTGCAGTATTTGTCCCACTGCAAAATAGGCACGCACCCTTTTCCAAGAGGAGAGTTAGAGGCACAGCTATGAAGTGGCTTTATAGTGACCTTCTCTCCCTCATGAAGCAGCGTTACAAAATCTGGGTAAAACACAGGCTCTCTCACAGTAACGATGACCTCCTGGAGTATCGCCAACTAAGAAACTCCTGTAAGAGAACCATACGTGCTGCAAAAAGTGAGTACAGCAGAGCTGCCCTGCTTGCGTCGGCAAATAATCAAATAACCCCCGGCACTTGTGGATAAATGTGAAAAACCTTGTCGGAGGGTCGGCCAAGGAACAACTCACTGATATGCTCATCGGGGGTACCAACTGTAACAATCCCCTAACTATCACCACTTCTTTCAACCGCATGTTCTCAGACCTGCTGGCTTGCACCCCCTCCCTACCCTCTGCCCCAAAACCTCCGAGAGTATCCCCGGTCCCCCCTTCTACCTTAAACAAATCACTGTTAGTGAGACCCAGAAACTCCTTGCCGTCCTCTCCCACCATATGGGAGCTGGCCACGACAACCTAGAGCCAAAGCTACTTAGCCTGGGGGCTCCTCTCCTCGCCAGACTGGTCACTCACATCTTCAATGCTTCACTTATCTCAGGGATCCTCCCTGACATATGGAAGGTTGCTAAGGTCGTCCCTGTCCTTAAACATGGTGACCCAAAAGATGTCAATAATTATCGCCCCATTGCTATACTATCCACTGCCAGCAAGCTCCTTGAAAAGGCAGTTGCTTTGCAACTCTTCCACTACCTCCAGAGACACAATGTTCTATCCCCTACCCAGCACGGATTCAGAAAAGGGCACAGCACATCGACCGCCCTGGCCGTGGTTACCACCAAGATCCAGTCCGCGACTGACCAAGGCAAATTGACTTGGGCCATCTTCGTTGATCTATCTAAGGCCTTTGATCGGGTGGACCATCCCCTCCTCCTCTCCGCCCTGCAGTCTCTCGGATTCTCCCTCCATGTCCTTGACTTGTTCGCCAATCACCTAGGAGGTAGGCAGCAATACACCTGCTTTAATCGAACCCTTTCACCCCTCTCCCCAGTGAACAGCAGGGTGCCCCAAGGATCCATCCTTGGATCCATCCTGTTCTCCCTGTTCATTAATGATTGGCCCTCCGCCACCACCAATGGGCACCTAACTCTTTATGCTGATGACCTAGTCATCCTCGCCAGCTCACAGAACATCACCACCATCAACTCCCAGCTCAACTCTGATTTCTCTCTTATCAGGGACTGGCTTGATGGACACAAACTCACAGTGAACCGGAAGAAAACACAGGCCATGATCTTTGGCTCCGTGGCCAAAACCTCCTCCTGCACGATCCCCCAAAAATCCATGGGTCAAGCGACTCTCTCCTTCCGAAAACTGACTCTGTTAGATACCTAGGTGTCACCCTCGATCCCAAACTGGATCTCTCCTCGCACATTCAGAACATTTGTAAAGCGATGAATGGCAAGCTCGGCCTAGCCTACAGAGCTAAAGACTGCTTCACCCCCGCAGCCCTGCTTGCTATAGTTAAGGGGATTCTCCTTCTCACATTCTCCTATGGGCTTGTTGCCTCTGCCCCTGTCCCGACCTCTAGCCTTGCCAAATGGGACACTACCTACAACAACATATGCCGCTTCGCACTCTCGGCCCCCCACCTCACGCACTGCTGTGAGCTCTATTCCCGATTGGAGTGGCTACCCCCAGAAAAACTCAGAACCTACATCCTTGGTAACTTCATCAACAATATAGTTAGAACGGCCACTCCTGCCTCTCTCGCCCTTCCCCTAAAACACGCCTCCCCTATCTACAATCTCAGATCGTGTGCAGCTCAGGCCCATCTGGTCCCCAAGACCCGCACCCTCACAGGTGATCAGGCATTCACCGTCCATGCGCCAAAACTGTGGAACTCCCTTCCTGCCAGTGTTCGTGCCTCCCACCCTTGCTTCAAATCATCCCTATGGAACTTCCTAAAAAACACATCCATCTGCCATGTTAAGCATAAATCAGGGACCCCCCCCAAGTGTGCAGTTCTCCCAGCACTATCTCCTCTGCTGATTACCCTCCTTAGGCATTTACCGCCCAAGGTAGAGTGGCGTTATCGCTCTTAATCATTATCCTAACCTGGTCTAGCACCAAGTCCTCTTTCTCACTACAGGCGTCTACTCCTAACAATTTTGATGTTTTGCTGCTGCTTGTGTTGTTCTTGCTGCGAATTCCTAATTGTTATTTGATATTATCACTGTACTACCCTATGGCGGAGCATGTCGCTAAAGTATGTAGCCTCTACTGTATTACCCGCTGTCAGAACACGAGGCTCCTGTATGTAACCCATGGCTTCTGCATGTAACCCCTACCCTATATCTTGTGTTCATGGATACCCTGTAACTCTCCCGGGTCGCTCCTGAAAATAAGCACTTTGCTGTCTAGTGTGCTTACCTGGTTAACAAAAGCAAATAAATAAATAAATAAATAAATAAATAAACACTGTGGATGCACAGTGCTGAATAGCAGCGCTGAATGCTCTCCAGTGGTTGAGAGCAATGATAAGCCAGTTTATTGGTAGAAAAACAACAAAAGCTACTGCAGAGTTGGTAAACATACATGGGAGTGATTTAAATAATCTTCTCCTCAAAAGAGAAACCTATTGGCAATTCAAACTTAAAGCCCATACAGGCAAAGGTCTGCATGAAGCCTTACAGATAACTCCATTCCTGTAAAATATACTGGTTAATGTTTGGTGTTTTACTGCTAGAGTTGAAAAACAATCAGGAATTACAATTAGGTTACAGATTGTACCTCCTGACATAGACTGTCAGGTTGTAATGTTTTTAAATCTATGGTGTCTTTTTGACAACTTGCCACTTTTGACTATGTGATACTAATGCAGCATATATCAATTCAGCATGATGTAACTGACGGTTAAGCTATCTCTTACTTTTTCATAGCTCTATAAAGTGGCCCCACTAGTATTAGAACACTGGTCTGAAATAGTTGACATTAACATAAATTCAGCAACTAGCCAATGCACTGTTCTGCTAGCCAATATCGACAGATTGCAATTTTGTAACTTTGTATAGTTCTGTGGATGTACTGGGGTTATTCATAGTAGGGTGCACCTCTCTAGGATCATTTATTAAATATTGTGTGGAATTTTACACTTTGGTTATAAACACTTTTGTACTGTCTCTTTAAATTTCTCTGTACTTGTACCTGCAGACTACCAGTGTGTTAGCCTTTAGAAAATCTCACGTAATTGGTGTGAAATGTAGGCCGTTTGGCTGCTGCTGTAACTGTTGTTATTTTTGTACCAATAAACTAGTTTATCATTGCTCTCAACCTGTTGTGAGCATTCATTACTGCTATCCAGCTCTGCGTGACCAAAGTGTAAGTGCATTTTGGCAGTGAATCTGAATGTGGTGGCCCAGGTGGCAACTCCTAAACTACCTGTGTTGTGGATCTTTATCCCCTTCTTTCCTATTTCATCCTTTTTAGAAATTGTTTCCTTCCCAATGTCTACTATTTTCCACCCCTTAGTTTTTACCCCACTGCTTGTACCTACTTTACATTAAGCTGTTTATTCTTCTATATTTGTACACAGTACTTTGTCATCTCCTGTCTGGATCAGGCACTCCTCCTGCAGAGTTTCCTGAAGACAATATACAGACTTCTGCAGATGCCTTAAGATGCATGTTCCACTCCTGCACTGTCCTGCTCATGCACTAGGACACACATGTGATGGGATGCACTGGGCAAGGGAGTCTTTTATAGCACTCTTATTAGAAAACACTAAGCCTCAGGCAGTTACACCTCCCAATCACCCACCTGATTCACAGGGCTTTTTTTATCTACTCACTGAAAGATTAATTTTCTGAGCTATATTCCCCAAACTATGTGTTCAAAAATGTAAATATAGCTTTCAAAGTACCCCAAACACTGATTAACATTTATTTCCTACCTGTTTACACTGCTATTTAAAATATGGAGGGAATATATCTAAATCTCTATATCTATCTATCTATCTATCTATCTATCTATCTATCTATCTATCTGTCTAACTATCTATCTCTTTATCTATCATTTATTTAAAACTTATTTTACCAAGTAAACAAGCAAAGCTAAGAAATCTAATTTCCAGTTGAAACAAGGGGTTGGGGGCATAAGGAAGGTCATAGGGAAGAATATATTCACCCACATTGGTTCTTAAATACAGTAACAGTACGCAATACAACATACAAGGTTAGAACATGGCAAAGACAAGGTGCCATATTAGTTCTTAAATACAGTAATGGTACAGAATACCAAATACAGATAGAAAGCATTGTAAATACAACGTGCGAACAATGAAGAATGTGCAGTTAGTGTCATTACTATGCACAGTGTACCTCTAAGTTAAAGTTGGGTACTTACTGTACTCTCCTCCCTGTCAGCTGTTCCTGCACTTCAAGCATAGTATTCCAACTAACTGTTCTTTAAATCTGCTGTCTCTTGTTAGAAGGCGTTAAGCTCCTGGCAGCTTCACCCCCCCATCACAAACCGGGTTCATCAGGTGTTCTTAATGTACTCACCCCCAAGATTACTTTCCTGAGCTAATTCTCCATACTACTTGATACAAATGTAAAAAAAGTCTCAAAGTACACAAAGTTTCAACAGGAGCCAGACAGGGAAAATGGGTGCTGATGACACAGGTTAAAATACCAAACCATCTGACGCATTTCAGAACTGAGAAAGGAATATAGTTCCAAAATGCATCAGCTGTTGCCAGTGCTATTGTTTAATGTGTGCTTCAAATAAAACAGCATTTGATTCTGTTCAGGCTTCATGTTCTTACATCTTGTGTATGGTGAGTGCTGACTTTCTTGACTTGGTAAGTCTCAAAGTACCCCAAACACTGACTAAAGATCCTCATTCCTACCCACTTAAACTGCTACTCTCCTCTCTGTCAGCAATTTCTGCACTTCCAGCCCTAAGAGTTAGAGTAGAATCTTAGAGTTCATCTGTCTCTATAGTTTACTCTATACTTGAAGTCATAATCCTGTGATGCGCCATCAAAGTCTGTTGCCATGAGAGTAACTGTGATGTCACAAGCTGTGCATTATTAACTCATGTAAAGAGCAGGCAAAAGAATGGATAAACTCTTCACAAGCAAATATCATGCATTCATGCTAATGACTTTAATACAGGGGTGAAATACAGAACAAATGAGAAATATAAGATAATAATTTTATTTATAAAGCACAAATTAAAACTGTCAAAACACTGTACAAGTATAAAATCAGAACCTTCAAATAAAGAATAACATCCAAAATACTGTACCAATGAAATCAGCTGTTCACAAATGCAAGATTAAATAGATATGTTTTTAATGCAGTTTTAAAGCTCTCCATGGTCTGGCAATCCCAAACCTGATGAGGTAGAGAATTCCACAGGGTAGGCATAGCATAAGCAAATGAGTGGGAACCAGATGTTTTCAGCTGCACCCTAGGAACCTCTAGCAATTGCTCATTGGTGGAACAAGTGGGCGGGGGGCAGTAGGGGTGAAGAAGCTGTTGTAGGTAACTAGGACCCTGCCCATGTAGTGCTTTGTAGGTCAGCAAACTGACCTTAAAGGTGATCCGCCATTGCAACGGCAGCCAGTGCAGCACCTACAGAACATGAGTAATATGACTAGATCAAGAAAGCCCAGTTAGTAACCTGGCTGCAACATTCTGCACTAGCTGAAAATGGTGGCTATCAACCCCTCGTAGCCCTAGGCAGAAGGCATTACAGTAATCCATAAGATAAATTGTGTTGAATTACTGTGTTTTGTTAATGTTCTTCTGAAAGAGTCAGCTTCTCTTTATGGTGATTTATGGAGGATGGATATAAAGCTGTAATACAACAATTAACTGATACAAGGTTAAATCATAAAATTACAGCATGGATTTGAATCTGGGTGGGTGGAAGAAGTCAGAGGGTCACTGTGTGGGGATGCCTATCAGATCCAGTATGTGTGACCCGTTGGGTGCTACAGGCATCTGTTCTGGGGCCATTTTTGTTCCAGATTTTTATATCAGATTTGGGCAGACTGTTAACAAGCTGGATAAGTAAATACGCAGATGACACAAAAATTGCTAGAATCATAAATACATGGAAGATATTGATGCACTACAATCAGAACCAGGGACAATGGTTTTCCGTTTTTACCGGTAACACCGGTAAAAATCACGGAATCCTGCTTGGTTTGCGGATTTTGAATTCTTGTACCAGTGCCTCACGGAAATTGCATTTCTCTGCACAGAATCCCTAAGATTTCAGCATATTTTTAAATGTTTTCATTTTCTCTTTCTATGCCCCCTTCTCACAGCATCAGTCTCCACTTTTCAGAGATTCCAAGGGGATACCCAGCTCAGGGATCTCTAGAAAGTGGAACCGATGCTGTGAGAAGGTAGAAAGAGAAAATAAAACAGGTAATGCTCAGGAGCTCCTGTGAGCCTGCCCCCATCCTGCCTAGGTTGTACCCCCCTGGTGAGAAGGGAGAGAACCCCAGGTCATCCTTCCACAGTCCTTTAATGTGTGTCGGGCAGCCCAGTGGGCCCCTCATGGAAACTGGTTATGAAGTCTGGGGCAGCTGGGTACCTTCTATCAGCAGCCGATGTGGGTTGATTGTTACTGGTTTTCTGGCCTCTGTTCCTGAGGGCACTAACACTCGAGGGGATCCAAGGAAGTAGGGCAAATAGAGACATGCCGCTACTCCAGATCCTGGCTAGCTTCTTCTCTTCCCGATTGCTCTGCAGTCTCATTGCACCACCACCTGTGGTCACCCAGGTGGCAGTAAAGCAGCAGGACCTGCAGGCCACCTTTCCCAGAGAAGGAGTGCAGACCCCCAGGTGCTTGATCCCACTCCCCTGGCCAGACCTCTAGCAATGGGAATTCGCTTCAGATCCCGAGTCCCTGGCATTGCAAGCAGTAGTGCAACCTCAGGCTATTTACAGTGCTCTGTCAACTATACACCCACTTTGGTGTAAGAAAACATAAGCAGATGGAGAAGGAAATAATTCAGTTTTAGTAAAATGTTGCAACGTGTTCAATGTTCATAATTTGCACTGTAGGTACTGTGCACTATTATTGAAATCATATATTAAAACATTATATATGGGTGTTATGGCTGGCAGTATAGCCTAGTGGTTAGAGTAACAAACAGTGATCGAACTGAGTACATTTAGAAGACTTGGGTTTGATTCCCACAACCTATACTTGCATACTTGCTTGCTTGCTTACTCCAAGCAAGTCACTTAACCTCTGCAATGCTCCTGGATCACCTCTGAAAACAGGCAGTTCTGCCTAGTGGGCTTACCCGGTTTACAAAAACTATAAAACAAATACCAATATATGTTTACTACATCATACAGTAGTCAGGGTACCATGTAATTTATTTGAGTTTTACTGGCTGCAGTGATTTTGTATAGGTAAAGATTAAATGTTGATACATTTGCATTTTATAAGCTTGTTTTAGACTTTAGCCAGGTTTCTATTGTATTTTTTGCATATGAACATCTAGAATATAGATTGCTAAGCACAGGATCACTGTTACCATCTAGCTTATTCAAGTTTATAATCAGCAGGGCCATCCAAAATCCTCAGTTGTTTGATTGAAAATTAGTCTGAATGAAAGTATGTTCACAAGGCATAAGCTGCCTTACTACTTATTTAGGTGAATGGGATAGAAACATAGACTTTGACAGCCCACCTAGTCTGCCCATTTCATCATTTGCACCTTCTCTCCCACCTGTTGTGTCAGTCTCTGTGACAACAAAAAGTTTTCTGACAGACTGCTTTAATAAAAAGCAAATGTTATGTGTTTAAGTGTACTTATGCTTGGCCAGTGGAATGGAAAGCACATTCGGTGACACACAGAAGGCAAGACTCCAGGAGCTGTATGATGCTGGTGGGTAGAGTGGTGCTCAATTCACATCTGAGCTCAGACATGAAAACTGAGAGACACCCTTTTCATGGAGACCAAGGGAAAAAAGAAATCCACATGTTTGTGAGATGCATTAGAAGGTCCTCCACTAATCACTTGTGAATTTTTTTTTAGGTGAAGAGACTATTTCAAAGAAGCAAATTCAGGCAGTTTTTTTTTGTTCCTCCTACCCCCTGGCCATCCATTCCTTCAGGCCTGCCAAGTCCCCATACCACTGCTGCTGAGTCCCCACCACCACCATCATCCACTGCCCCTTATGGCCATGCTACCAGGTAACCCAAAGTAACCCTTCATCGGTGGGCCCCTACCCCTGTGGGAGGCTAACAGGGGTCAGAACAGATACATGTGTCTGGGGCTTCATGCTTATGTAGGGACCAGAAACCATCCCCTGTGTGGCCAGCAGGTGTTTTTCTATTTTCATGAGAGCGTGACAGGCTACATGATGTCAAAGCACAAGTTGATGTTCATCACGCTCTCTTCTGCAATGAGGGCCAATGTGTTGCCATGTGTCCAGCCTCCACCTGGGGCCAGCAAATGCTGAGCTGTGAATATACCCTCCCTCCCAGGAGAAGGCGGGTGGTCATTGGACTCTCAAGCCTTCACCCCCGCCGGTCCTCCAACACCCAAACCTGTTCCCAAACCCTGGTCGGTGGTGTCACAGGCAGAAATCCAATTCAGGCAGTTAAATGATAGGAAAAAACAAATGTGGTTCACCTTAGTAGTGGTGGTGGTTCAGATTAATTCACATCTGAGTTCTAACAAGCAAAGTGACTAAGTAATTTGTAACTTGTGCATGTGGGGTGTGGATGTTGAAGAAAGGGGATCATAGTGCTGTCACTACTGCCATCATCCCTGAGGGATGTGGATTGCATTGTTACTACTGCCATCACACATGAAAGGCGGGGGCTGTAGTGCTTCTGCCATAACCACTGGTGGATGGGAAATGTTGTACTGCTGCTATTCACCAGAGGGATGGGGGCTATAGTGTTGATACTGCCATCACACCCGAGAGGCAGGGGCTGTAGTGCTTCTGCCATAACCACTGGTGGATGGGGAATGTTGTACTGCTGCTGTCCCACCTGAGGCATGGGAGCCATAGTGCTGATACTGCCATCACAACTGAGGAATGCGGAATGTGGTACTGCTGCCATCACACCTAATGGATAGGGACCACAGCGCTGCTGCTGCCATCACACCAGAGGGATGGGTCTGTAGTGTTGTTGATGCTGCCATCGCACCAGAGGGATGGGGGTCTTGCTGCTGTTTCCATCACACCTCAGGGATGGGGGCTGTAGTGCTGTTGCTGCCATCATATTTTGTACCTAAAATAACTTTAAATTGGTACAAGGATGGAAGGATGTGCAATAGTGGAGGTCAAAGCTGCTAAAATGCATGTTAGTAGAGTTAAAAATTGTTAAATAAAGTACACAAAACCAAACACCGGTAAAACCGGATTTTGGCTTAGCAGTCACTGGTGACAGTACCGTTTTTTACAATGTGCAAAATGGAATTTGCCCTTTCTCAATCCCGGTAAACCAGTGTCCCTGATCAGAACTAAATAGCATAGATAAATGGGTGGCTGAAAGGGGTATGAGTTTCAATACAGAAAAGTATTATATGATGCACCTGGGCCTCCACAACAAAAAGAACATTTATTTTCTAAATGGACTTCTCCTCAGAGAAACAGCAGAAGAAAAATACTTAGGTATGACAATAACAGAGAATCTAACCTATGATAGTCACTGCGAAAAACAAATTAAAAAGGCTAAAAGACTACAATGGACCATCAAAAGAAATTTTAGAAGTAGAGATTAGGATGTGGTGATGTCATTGTATAGGGCATATGTGAGATCACAACTGTATTTTGGAAGCCAGGCATGGGGAGCCATAAATAAGGGGACTGAAACTCGATTAGAAAGAGTCCAAAGACAAGCTACTTAAACAATATGTAATCTAAGAAATTTGTCATAAAATGAACATATACAGAAATTAAACCTTTTGTTACTAGAAACAAGAAGGATCCGATGTGATATGCTCTTGTTATGACAACACACAAGACAGTTACCTAATAAATGAACTTAGCTTAGAATTCAAAAATGATAAAATGGGGACAAGGGGACACCCATTGCAAATGAGACCAAAAATATTTTGTACAAACAAGAATACAGCCTACTTCGTACAGAAAGTGGTTAATCCTTGGAATGGGTTACCACTAGAGATAATAATCAGTAAAGATAAAAAACAGTTGAAGAAGAACCTAGACAACTACTATATATTCTTGTTAGAAATAGAGTGTGCTATTATGGGTAATTGGAAGGAGTCCACATGGGCATATCATCTTCTTGACTCCTAAATCCTCAGTATGAACCTAGGTATGAAATGCCTTATTAAAATAAGAGTATTTAAAAAGCTGTGTTGCTGAACTTTCTGCAGGTACCTCTATGGTCTGAAGGAGGAGGCTGCCTGTCTCCATGCTGACCTGGTGAGGATTTGGGAAACCATCTCTCCCACCCAGGGACCACATAGGCCACCATCACTGTCTCAGAGGTTGCCAAGAAAGAGGAGCGGTTGTACCACGGTAGGCTCAGGGAGGGTGAGGGTGGTTGAACAGTGGTACACCCCTCCAGCTGTGCCTCTCCAAAATTCATTCACTGTTCTGGTGGAGCATGGTTACTCTATGGAGGCACCCACAGAGACCAAGGAAGATGCTGGAAACCTTCACAAAGGAGACACACAGGAGGGTGGCGCAGGACCCCACAGGGGAAGGAAACCACTCCTGGTGGAGGACTCAATCATTAGGGGGCATAACTAGGTGAATGAGGGGAGAGGGAGGTAAGTTGCTTGCCCGGTGCTATGGCTTGGAGGGACAGGAAGCGAATCCTCAGGATCGTGGGAGCAGCTGCATGAGGGAGGTAGCTGGATGTCATTGTCCACCAAGGGACAAATGACCTGGCTGGAAATGGTATCAAAGCAGTGCAGCAGGAGTTTGTAGAGTTGGGGCGGGGCCTTAGACAAGTAGCATGCATGGTATCCTACTCAGAAGTGCCTCTTGTCTATGGCATGGGTGAGGCTAGGGTACTCTGCACCATGGGATTCAATGACTGGTTTAAAGCCGGGTGTGGAGCTCAGGGATTTGGGTTCATTGGGGACAATGGGTCCACCTGGAGGGATACAGGCCTGTACTGGTGTTATGAGCTGTATCTGTCTGGGAGGGGAGCAAGGATTCTAGGTGATAGGTTTAAATACCTTATTGGCAAGCATTTAAACTAGCCAAGGGGGAGGCACTGAAAAGAAGCATGGAAATCCCAGCCCCCACCCACAAAACAGGGTAGTTAGTGAAGTAGACACACAGTTAGAGAAGTCAATAGGGAGCAGAACAGGGGTAAATCCAGAAAAAGGCTAAGGCAGTAAGGCAGAGATGTGCCTAAAAGGGGCAAGGCCATCAAAAAATGGAGGGTGATGAATACCAAAGCTCATAGTCTGGGTAACAAGTTCCCTGAGCTAGTGGCCTTGATGGAAGAGGTACACCTGGATATCATGGCAGTCACAGAAACATGGTACACAGAGAACCATGACTGGGGATGTCAACTTACCAGGGTACACAGTCTACAGGAGGGACAGGGAGGGTAAAAGAGCAGGAGGAGTAGCTCTCTATATAAGGGAAGAAATCAAAGCAACAGAACTAAAGGGTAAACAGGGAAGGGAGGAGACACTGTGGGTCACCCTGGAGACAGGAATGGCACCACAGTCTGCATGGGGGTTATTTATAGACGCCTATCTCAGGGGGAGGCAATGGACAAGGAAATGACAGAAGGCATACTTAGTATGGCAGAAAAAGGGGCAGTATCGTTGATGGGGGACCTGAATATGCCAGATGTTAACTGGAGCACCTTTAATGCAGCCACATCCAAGAGCAGGGTCATTCTTGATTCCCTATAGGGGGGAATGCCTCAGACAGCTAGTGCTGGAACCCACTTAGAAGGCAGCAGTCTTAGACCTGGTACTCTCAATTGGTGATGGAGAGAGGATCTCAGATTTAGTAGTGGGTAGCCATCTGGGAACAAATGACCACGAAACAATGTGATTCACAATAAACACAGCTATAGAGTCAAGCCATACAAAAGCAAGGGTGTTGGACTTTAGGAGGGCTGACTTTGGCAAAATGGGAGACTGCCTCAGAAAAGCACCAGCAAACAGGCAAGAAGGTGGAAGAACCATGGGGAAAAATCAAAACTGCCATCTCAGAGGCAACAAGCCTTTGTGTAAAGCAAATCAACAAAACGAAAAGAAGGAAAAAAACATTATGGTTCTCATAAGAGGTGGCAGGGAAGTTTAAGGAGGAAAGGACAGCATTCAGGAAATATAAGGAAATAGAGAAGGAGCAGGACAGAGAACTATATCAGTTAAATCAGAAGGGAGCAGGGAAGGCAGTCAGAATTGCAACAGCACAAACTGAGGCAAAGATATCCAACTCTGTTAAGAAGGGGGTTAAAACATTTTATAGGTACATTAGGGAGTGAAGAAAGACCAAGGGAGAGATACTGAGGCTTAATAAAGGGGAGGGTATGTGGGCAGGGGGTGACAGTAAAAAAGCAGGGGTACCAAACAAATACTTCTGCTCAGTATTCACAAAAGAAGAGGATGGGGAGGCACCTAAACCAAACAATAGAAACACTCTCCTTAGGGGGGTTGATACCAGTCCATTCACAGAAGAAAGGGTTCTGAAAGAACTCTTAAAACTGAAGGTGAACAAGGCAATGGGACCTGACGGGATTCACCCCAGAATTCTAAAAGAACAAAAGGGAGAACTAATGATACCACTGACTACCCTCTTTAACAAATCATGGGAGGATGGGGTGGTACCTGTGGACTTGAGGAGGGCGGATGTAATTCCATTTCACAAAAGTGGGTGCAAGGCAGAGGCAGGAAACTACAGATCTGTTAGTTTGACCTCAGTGGTGGGGAAATGATGGAATCACTTTTGAAGGAAAGAATTATTGAGTACCTAGAGGCCAGTGGGGCACAGGACTAGAGATGCAGCAAATTATTAATCCACCTGTGAAGTGGAAGCGAAGTGGGCAATTCACGTCTGCGGAGCACAACGCAAAGTAGACCCTGTAAAGTGCTCACTTCATGTTATTATTACCACTTCACCTTCTTGTTATGCCTTAACGCGAAGTAAGGCGAAGTGAGAAGAAATTAGGCACATCACATGGCTTGCAGTACTGTAAGTCATATGCTTTAGCCAGGCTGGAGGGAAGTGAGTCAGAGAAGCAGTTTCACTTTCTCCTTTGCATTTGTAGAGGGAAAAAGCAAAATTGTGAGAGGAGAGGAGTTTGCTTGGCTTTCGTTTCTTTTTAGTGCTAGAACCCAGAACAAACAAATAGCTTTTTTAAAAGCTATTTTATTTGGTTTTTGTATTGTCTTAGTGTTTTTTTTGTTAGTGAATTTTTTTGTAAAAGTTTTGTTTTGTTTTGTGTGTGTGACTGACTGTGTGTGTGTGTCCACTGTCTGTGTGTGTGTGTCATCCTGTGGACTCAGGAGGATGAAGGATCACATAGGAGAAGGTGAGTTGCTGGCCCGTGGGCGTGTTAGGAGGGGAGGAGTGCACACCTGTGGGTGGTTTGGTGGTCTTGTGATGTTGGACCGCTCCAGACTCCTGGCTGGTGTTGCTTTCCCCACTGAAGCAACAGGAGCAGCAGCAGCACCAGTGCCACCAGTGGCTGCTGCGCGTCCACCTTCTCTGCCACTACCACCACTACCACCACCACCACCACTAGCAGCAGCTTTTGGGTCTCCAGCAGCACCCCCTCCACCACCTCCACAGCCACAGGAGGTGGCCCCGGCAATTGTAGGTGGTGGTGGGACTCGTGCCCGATGTGTGAGGGCTGTGTCTGGTCCCCCCCCCCGCAGCTCCCCAGTGTGGGAGTTTTTTAATTGTGTGGGTTGAGACAGCACAGTGGTGGAGTGCCATGTGTGTGGTGTTCTGGTGGTGCCGTGGCCCCCCTGGGACACATTTGGGGACTGGTGACCAGCACACCCACATGCTGAACCACCACAGGGCAGAGTGACAGGCTGCCATGGATGAGGCCAGGCGCCCACCTGCTGGCCCTTCCGTGGCAGTGGCCGAGGGTGCTACTGGGGTGGGAGATGTGCCTCGCAGCAGTCACTGCTGCAGCAGGAGGAGGAGGGCTACTACATCAGCTGCTCCACCACCACCACCACCACCACCACCACAGCCACCAGCACCACCCTGTCCACTACCAGCTCCACTACCTGGATTCCCCGCTACAGTGGACCCCGCCACGGTCCCTGCAAGCCAGTCTGACATCAGCCTGGTGTGGGCAGCACTTGAGAAAAATAATGAGCAGTTCAGTGCTTTGGAGCAGCAGGTTAACAGAGTGGAAACACAGCAGCAACAAATACTTTCAATGCTGCACCTGCTGCTGGACCACCATAGCATCCCACAGCCATAGTAAGTTAGGGGATTGTTTTCTGCCCCCCCCCACACCCACTCCCACCCCTGACCTCACCCCACTACTGTGTCGTACTTTTTCTGTGTGGTTTTTGTTAGTTATTGTTTAATCATACACATTTTCCCTTCCAGGGGAATCTTTCTGGCACCACACAGTGCAATACATTTTTGTGAAAACCAGCCATAATTTCATTACAGTGTGTCACGTGATGGAGGAATTCCCATTCTGAAAATCTGCCCACACTTTGCCTCCCTTCTCAGCAACATTAGGATGTGATGGCAGGAAAAGTGCATGTGCGTGCTCCTTACACTGAATATCCGATTGTCCGGCAGGTTTCTGAATGTTTCTTTATGTTATAATGGTCAGTTTGTGGTGAAATGTGTGGCCACATTTTCAGTAAGAAGAGCCTTGTTAGTGGAAACATCCCAGATTTCACCACAAAGTGAACCTTATAACATAGTGAAACATTGGTTGGGATAGCTGCTGGACATTCACTATAGTGGAGCATGCACCTGTGCTCCCCCTGACATCACATCCTAATGTTGCTGAGAAAGGGGGGCAGAATGTGGGTGGCTTTTCTGATTGGTAACTTCCATGTCACATGACTCACTGTAATAAAATTATGTGTGGTTTTCACAGAAATATATTGCACTCTGTGGAGCAAGAAATATTCCAGCAGTAGTAATGACCCTACATATTAGTTTATGTGCATCACCATAACTACTTAATGTGGTGAATGTCTGTAAAGCAGCAGTGCAACAATCTGTTGATAACTCTGACATATATTTTGTAATGCTATGTTACAACTTCCTTTACTTACATCCTGACTGACTGAAATGATACGATAATTTGCAGTAGAGGAATCTGCAGTACTACCTTTTTTCATGTGTGAAATAATGAAAGGAGCATTCCTTTTAAATTGGTGCTGACCAGGTCTTTGTCATTGTTTTCCTCTGCTTTTCTCCATCACATCAAGTAGTTGTTATATATCACTTCTGTTGTTAATTAACAGTTATGCATCAGGCAGTGTTTTATGACACCACGGAACAATATCATTCAAGTCATGATGTGGAGGTAAGTAGTGGTGGATGTGGCAATGTAAAGTAGCATAAAAAAGTACAGTTCAGAACTGTGAGGACATTCTTGCAATGCTGCTTTAATTGTAAAAATGTCAGTATGACATCATGAGCTCACAGCAACAATCACAGAACACACAAAAGTGGCACAGAGTCCCCAGATTTTTTCTGCAGGCCCAAAATGCATCCTGCTTGTGTGCAGAAAATTGAAAAGTGGTTACACAGTGAAATGAGACTGTTTCTGCACATACAAAGTCCCCCAGAATTAATGGCACACTCAGTCATGAGCATAAAAGTGGCACAGAGTCCCCAGATTTTTTCTGCAGGCCTAGAATGCATCCTCCTTGTGTGCAGAAAATTGACAAGTGGTAACAAAGTGAAATGGTATTGTTTCAGCACATAAAAAGTACCCTAGAATTTATTGCACAGTCACTCATGCGTTCAGTGCCCCTAAAATGATAATCGTGAGAGAACTGTTGCTGGTCCATTGTGTGCTGCAATTCGAGCAAATGCAATGTGATCATCTCAGCTGGATGGAAGGGTGCCCTTTGTCTGTACACTAATAGTAGCCTTGGTCAGTTGATATATGTAGATATATATTTCTGTAGTTTGTAGGTGAGTGTGGTTGACATGGACATGTACTCATGGTATTGTTCTGTATCACAGGTCACATATACTGTTGGTGTGCACATTCCAGTGCTTGATTAGAACTTTTTTCGTAGAAATTTGCAATGGATAACCGTCAAGCACTCGAAGGTAAGTATTTTTTTTGGGGGTGAGGGGAAGCATATTTGCAGGTTTGTCTGTAATGGTTTCTAATTTTCTTACTTCTGCACAGATTTCATCTGCATCCTTTTCGAGTCTGGTGTGATGGTCATGTTCATCTAATGAAACGACATCTGCATGTTGCATGTGGGGAGCTGATGTTGAAGAACTTGTTTGGATAAGGCCACTTTGTTAGAACAACAAACCATCTGGAAGTTTCCTAAAAAAAGAAATGAATGACTTCTTACATCTTAATTGTTATGTGTCCCTCCCTGGTTCTCAAACCTCAATCTCTAAAGTCAAGTTACATTTCAAAGACACATCTTGTCAACTAACACAACCTGCTCTATGCAATATTTGCTGCAGTCTTTACAAAACAATGAAAAAGATTAAATAAAATCTTCATACTTACCAGAATGAATTTCACATGGATATTACATCGGTTTCTCCCTGTACGGTACAGTTACAGCATCATTCCCAATGTGTTTTAGCGATGGAGCCTTTTTTTGTTACCCTGTAAAAGAAACAAAAGAAGTGTACTATATGTGTTTTACCATTGCGGCTCTGAAAAGCTACAGAAAACAAAACATACAACTAAAGGATGTGAAGCAGCATAACAAACATGAGTACACATACTCACTTTATAATTTAAATATTAAGAAGCTGGTGTTGGTGGTGGTCCATGGGGGGCAGACAGACTCATGGGGCAGACTTGGATAACATCAGTCCATCAGTCCCGGTGGTGGTGGTCCAGGGGGCAGACAGACTTATGGTGGCAGTGGTAACAGTGGATAACATCAGTCCTGGTGGTGGTGAAGGTGATCTGAGGGCAGACAGACTCATGGTGGCAGACTTGGATAACATCAGTCCCAGTGGTGGTGGTCCAGGGGGCAGACAGACTCATGGTGGCAGACTTGGATAACGTCAGTTCTGGTGGTGGTGGTCCGGGGGGGCAGACTCATGGTGGCAGTGGTGGCAGTGGATAACATCAGTCCCGGTGGTGGTGGTCTGGGGGGGGCACACCACCTTTTAAATACTGCAGTTAAAACCTGCGAACATTAACCACATCATCATACTCATAAAGAAATCTGTCCTCACAGTCATCGATGTCTGAAGTCTGACCACTGGGATATTCTTTCTCCATTGTGTCATCTATATCAGTGGTGGGCCCTTTCAGGCAGCCACTGCCAGTGCAACCAGGATGCTCCATTTCCACATCAGCAAGACCACCATGACTATGCCAGGGTATGAATATCGAGGTTGCAAACTGTGCTGGTATGTGCCTCTCATTCATTTTAATGAATGTTAACAAACTAACATTTGCAGGAGACAGGTTTGTCCGACGATCCCTGACTATTGCACCTGCTGAGCTGAATACCTTCTCAACACTTATACTGGAGGGTGGGCATGTGAGGTACTTCAGTGCCACTGCAGTCAGCTGTGGCCATTCACTGACCTTTCCACTCCAGTACAAAAGAGGTTCTTCACTTTTTGTCAGATGCTTGTTTTCAGACAAATATGACTCAACCATTCTCTGTGCCACACTAAGTCCAATTGTTGATGCATCATCCTGTTCTCCCGAATCATTTATTTCACAAATACCCACTTGGGACAAAGCCTCCCAAAGTGGGTTGACCCCACCCACTTTGGATGACAGACCACCTAGAACTACAGTCCCCTTCCCCTTGCAGGATATGCTTGATGGTCCTCCATGTACACCTTCAGCCGGATTATGCTGCTGAAGTTTGCTGACCTTGGCACGTGACTTCTGTGCCCCATGAGCCAAGCATACCAGTTGACCACTGATATTTTTTACCTGTTCAGGCCTTCCCTCCAGTACTGATGCAATTCCACTTTTGCATTGTGGGTCCAACATTGTTGCTATGGTAAAGTTGTCACTACACTGAATGCTCACAACGTGACGATTATGGTCGAATACTGTCAGCATGTGTTGCAGCAACATACTGCTACCACCGTCTCTGGCAACATCAAGGCTATTTTGTACATTCATCGATGTCTGCCTCAGCACCTGCAGCAGTGGAATTGATTGGCTAATGGAGGCGGACTCACCACTCACTGCCTGTGTTGCATGTTCAAAGGGCCACAAAATTGTTATTGCAGAGTACATGAGGTGCCACTGTTCAGTTGTCATAGACATGGAGGCCCCAGAACTGTCACGACTAGTGTGCATAACAAGATATTCTGAGATGGCTTTGTATTGTTCATACAACCTGTCTGCCATGTATAACATGGAGTTCCATTGGGTGACAATTTCCAGCTTCAAGCGGTGCTGAGACAGGCTGTTTTGCATCTGCAACTGCAGAAGTTGGTCACGGGGTTTTCCAGATCTTGAAAAGTGAAAGCAGATACATCGTGCAACGGTCAGCATTTCCTTTATATCAGGGTGCTGTAGAAACTCCTGAACCACAAGATTTAAACAGTGGGCCATGCATGGAACATGAAAAAAAAACACCATTAGTGATGCATTTCACCACATTTGACCCATTGACACTTGCTATGAACCCATCTCTCAAGGACAGAGGGTTTAGCCATCTGTCAGTTTCAGTCAGTACCATGTCCAACATGTTCTCACCAGTGTGTGAACAGGTCACACTGCACAAAGCAATCGTTGCATGCTGGTGAATTCCAGGAAGCTTGCTACCACGACAATCCACCTTACTGCACTGATTATTCACACTACCAACATCACAAACAACCCCCGGCACCTGTGCCCAGTGTGCAGTTATACACAGATATGAACTCCCCACTGTTTTACCACTTGTCCACATATCCATACTTAAATGGATGAATGGAGAGGAGGAATGTTGATGGGCTTGTCTTACTGAATTGGACACAGTGCGGAACAACTCGGGGAAAGTACGGGTAGAAAAGTATGTCCTGGATGGAACTTTCCATTTTGGACAGGCACATGCAGTAAACTGCCGGAACCCAGAATTATCCACAAAGGAGAAGGGCAAAAGATCGATTGCCAGCATTTCCGCTACAGCAGCATTAAGTTCACATGACACTCTATGATTGGGGGGATACTTCAGCTTATGCGCAAAAACACTCTGTAATGTGGGCTGACTTAAACGTTTTACATGTGGTGTGTTGTTGGTCACAAATGGTTGTGCTCTGTGATGAATGGCATTGGCAGGGGGTGGAGTGTGGACCTTTGATGAAGGCAGTTTGCACAGGTAATGATGACAAACCCAGAAATGATGTTATTTTGCCAGATTTGCCAACCAGGGTTGATGTAACACTTGCACTAGACATACTGCATTCACCACCATCACCACCACCACAAAAACTGCTACTCTCACAGCACTGGACAACATTTCAAAGTCATTATGGTCCTCCACCTAATCATGCCTGTAGTAATCCTCTGCACATATTACCGCACTACTGCGCACGTTTAATTTCCTACTGGGCTTAACAGTCATGGAAAGGGATAACATGCTGGCTATGGTTGCCAGTGACATGGGTGAATGTCCCACTGTGGTATTAGCTGCCAGCTTGTGCTGGGTCCACAGAGCCAAGTTCCTATTCTTAAGATGTGTATGCTGTCCTCCTGTCCCCAGATGGCTCCCCTTTTTACCTCGACTCACATGCACATGGCAAACCTGGCAGATTGCAACTCAATCATCATTTGCATCTTGAACAAAAAAATCCCAAACAAGGGAGTGTGATGCTCTGCTTTTAACATGTCCATGATGATGTGGCTTATGTAAGTCTGTTATTTTAAGCACTGAAGTGGGGGGGCATGTGATGTTTCTGGCACTGCACACCTGGACTGCAACTGACTACCACTACTACCTGTCATATTAATTACTGGGTCATCATCATCATCATCATCAACTAAAAGCGGTAGATCACAAGTTTTTACAGGGGGGACTCCTGCAAACAGACTGAGACACAGACACTTTTAATTTCTTTTTCTCTGGTTCCCAGCTGGGGTCAATTACATCATCATCATATTCATCAACATCACACACATCCACATCTTCTGCTTGGATGCTAGCATGTGGACTGCATGTTGCAACAACAGCAACATCATCATCATCATCATCACATTCATCATCAGCATCTACACCACCATCACCTGATATTTTTTCACCACACTGTGAATCACTGCATCTAAAATGCATGACGTTAAGTGCCATGGTGGACGGAATATCACATTGTATGCTATCATTTTCATGATCATCAGAATCCTCAGGTTCAGTTACTGGGATGTTACTAGGAAGTATGACATCATCTACGCTGCCACTCTCTTGCACTGCTTCACACTCAATATGTTTGGATATGGTACACTGGTCAGAATTAGAACTTGACACAACACTACTAATACTACCTTCACCACCACTAACATCAGTAACACTAACACCACCAGCTGGGAAAACTTCATCTCCTCCAACTATGAGTGAAGCTACTGATTGGGCTATAAAAAACATTGCAGGAGAAATACCTTTCCTCACATCAGCAATGCACTTCTGCATCTGCGTACTACTACCACGCCCACAGACCATCTTACTGCCAACATTGCCATGGCAAGAAACAGCTTTGCTTGGAGGCATTTTGGGGGATCAACCACAAATATTATTACCAAATTCAGATTTTGATATGTTCATTTTCTGATTGGAGGGACACTGGCTGGATGTGAAGCCAAATAAACAACTGTGGCTTCAGCAACAGATAAGAGACTACTCTGAGACTGTCACAGAATTAAAACAACTTGAGTAACCAGTCATGCTGATGGCGTCACAAAAAAAATCCAGTCCGGTAAAAAATGCCCTTTGAACGTGCAGGTGGGGGGGAGCACTGAATACAGACAGTGCTGATTTTTTACAGCACTACAAGCAGCAAAACTAAGAACAGAGAACACGATCACAGTACAAAATCAAGCAGCTGCAGTGGATAGCAGGTTCACACTGCTGCGCTTAGTTGCAATTACACTAGTCTGTGGCACAATAAAAGGTGTATTATTTGATGCATGCAACACTGCACACACACTCACACACAACACAGAACAGTTTGTGTACAATGTTGAATGAGGAATGTGACGCAAATGCAAAAGTTCAGTGTACTATGCCACGTTAATATAAATTTGTAATTTAAACGACCTGACCTTATGAACTGCTGCACCACATCCACACAACAAACAGCAAGAAAATTTGTACTATTACTGACAGTATTACGATGTGTACATTAACACAGTCGGTTATATAACAAAAATATAACCAAAAAACAAAGAAATCACTATTTCTCCAACTTAAATCTACCTACACCACAGATACACCCTTCCCCCACAGCACACTTTCACTGTCTTTCACCACACACACTCAATGTTGTAAATTAACATTCAAAATCCACACACAAACAAAGACACTCAATGATATGAGCACAGGAGGGTTTCCTACAATCGATGAACTAAAGTTGGATCCCCCCAAAAAAGCAAAAATGCTTTTTGAACAGCTTTTACAAAATTCCTATTACAGACAGCTATCAGAGCACACTGTCTCCTACTCCTTCTTACTCAAACTACCATGAACTGGGCTGTGCAGATCAATATAGAGAGCATGTGACCTGAAATCCCATTAATCACTGCAAAATTCGCCTTTGGAGCTCAAAACAAGGCGAAGTGAAGTGAAGAGAACTGCCAGCAATGCACTTTGCCTTAAAATTGGAAGAGTAGAGGCTCGGGTATGCGGAGTAATGCGAAGTCAGTATTTGTAATGGACTTCACCTTCCTCATTATAACGCGAAGTACTCCACTTCGCGTTGTGGAGCACTCCTCTAATCCGTCTTTGCTCTGTGAATTGCTTAGCAGAGCAGATTGAGCCCACTTCGCCCACCACTACACAGGACTCAAGTCAGCATGAATTCACAGTGGGAAGGTCATGTCAGATGAATCTAATAGACTTCTTTGAGTGGGTGACCAAAGTAGTAGACCAGGGAGGAGCTGTGGACATTGCCTACCTAGACTTTAGCAAGGCATTTGACACAGTCCCACAAAAAAGATTAATAAACAAGTTAGCCAGCCATGGAGTGGGTCCCAAGGTGGTAGTCTGGGTAAAAAATTGACTGGACAACAGGAAGCAGAGGGTAGTAATAAACAGGGTCCAATCCAAAAAAAGGGGGATTATTAGCAGGGTACCGCAGGGTTCAGTACTAGGACCTGTCCTCTTTAATGTCTTTATAAGTGACATTGCAGAGGGACTGGAAGGAAAAGTATGTCTCTTTGCAGACGACATGAAGATCTGCATCAGGGTTGATACACAAGTTGTGGTGGAAAGGATGAGAAGGGACTTGGCAAGGTTAGAGGAATGGTCAAATGTATGGCAGCATAGATTCAATGCAAAGAAGTGCAAAGTAATGCACCTGGGAAACAAAAACCCAGGGGAAGAGTACACAATGGGGGTTGAGATACCAACAACAATGGAAAGGGACCTGGGGGTAGTCATATCAGATGACCTAAAGGCCGGAAAGCAATGTGAGAAGGCAGTAAGGAGGGATAGGGGATGGATGGGGGATACTGGAATTCATAGGTAGCGGCATCACCAGTAGAAAACAGGAAGTTGTTATGCCTCTGTACAGACAGTTAGTGATACCCCATCTGTAGTACTGCATGCAGTTCTGGAGACTACATCTCCACAAGGACATAGACAGGATGGAGGCTGTACAGAGGAGGGCAACTAAACTGGTGCACGGTCTGCACCGGAAGACATATGAAGAAAGACTAAAGGAGCTTAATATGTATACCCTCAAGGAAAGGAGGGGAGAGGGTGGATGTGATAGAAACTTTCAAGTACCTCAAAGGAATCAACAAAGTTCAAGAGGGTAGCATCTTTCAGAAAAAGAGATGTGCAAGAACAATGGGGACACAATTTGAAGATAGAAGGGTGATGGCTCAGGGGCAATGTAAGGAAGTATTATTTCACTGAGAGGGTGGTGGACACATGGAACTGCCTTCCTGAGGAGGTCATTGGGTCAAAAACAGTGGGGGAATTCAAGAATTCATGTGACAAACAAAGCAATTCTAGTGGCAGGTAGGAGGAAGTAGGCTTTTTGGTTAACTAGGATCTGCAGCTTATCCATTAGGTAGGAAAATGGGCAGACAGGGTGGGACAAGCGGTCCTTATCTGCCATCAAATTCTGTGTTTAAAATGTAAGCACATGACAACCATAACAGTACACTTTTCTCAACAGAGTTGATAATTTGTGCATAATTTGAAGAAAATGAATAATTTTGTCAGAATAATCCAAATCATGTAAAAATTGGCCCGTCCATATGTAAACAGAACCTGTCATGTGGTATCTGCCTAAAGACCTTGCTCTGCTTATGAAAGATAGCAGTCAATGGCATGTCTATGGGAGTCCCTCAGCATAACAAAAGAAGAATTTTGGTATGACCCAATGGACTGGCTGGAAGTGTACTAATAACACATTTCCTGACTTCTGAGAATTTCAGTTTTGTTGCCACCTTTATTTTGCTTAAATGATTTTTTTTTGTTAATTTTAAATTCATGTACCCTACCTAGCCAGCTGAGTTGCAATAGCCCATTGTCAATGGGATCCTGCTTTTACTCACTTTTACAGAGTAGATTGCAACACTAAGAGGTTAAATGACTTGCTCAAGGTCTTGCAGCAAGAAAACAGCTTTGAAGGGATTAACCAGTAGTTGATTTTCTTTTATGTAAACCAGAGGCAAAGATGTTCCTTCTTACCTTCAGTAGTCATTGCTTTCTTTAATGTGTACGTTTTCTTGTTCTGATATTTTATTATAAAAAGTATCACTGGAATGATAATCACAGTCAGCCCCAGACAACCAAATTGTGCAGTGTTGAACCTACTCCCTAAGAACAAACAAACAAAAAATATTGAAAACTGAATATCTGTACTTATGCAGAAAAGTGACAACATTGCTTTTATGGTTATTTTATCCTGGATAGCTCAATGAACTGGGAATAATTCTACTACACTAGTTTAAAGGTAATGGGTTAGCCTGCATGTTATTGGATAAGGAAGCTGCTGTAGTGGATTTTTAGGGCTGGAGTGAACATAGCCCTGCAGACCTCTTGCTATGAAAAAAGGACTCAGTACATTCTTTCAGATCGAATAACATGTTGTAGTTGCACCATAGTTGCCTCCGCATCCGTGGAGCACTCCACTCATTGCCTCGATTGGAAGTAGCACTGCACTATTTGTTTTGTGTCAGTGGTATCAGTAGAACACAGTACACTCTGCCATGTCCAAGATAGCTGCCAAACTCTATTGCGCATGCATGACTACTAGTGCATGTGCAGTACAGTGCGGCAGCCATCTTGGTCATGGCAGACTGTACTGTGTTCCATCACGACCACCGATTTCTTTTTCTTTAAAATTATACATATCCCCCCACCTTATCCTCCCTCTCAGCACCCCTCTCCCACAGATCTGTACCGATCACAAATCCTTACTGACCCCACCTCCATTCCACTACTTCACATGTGTAGTTATTTGTGATTTTTTAATATCTTTTTAGTTCCCACCCCCAACTGACCCTTCCTCTCAGCACACTCTGCCCTATCCCCCCCAGAAACACAACAGTAGTATTGTGAGGGAGGTGCCCAATCCCCCAGTGCAGTAGTCTTTTTTTTTACCTGTAAAAAAAAAAAAAGCCCATCAATGTCTTCTGTGGCTGTTGCACTCCCCCTCCCCAACCCTCCCACTCAGCACCTACCACCCTGCACCTCCTCCAGCCCTTACTTACCCATTGTGGGTTCAACGATGTAATCCTCTCTGGACTGCAGACATAATTTCATTCTTCAAAGCCGGATTGTGAACGGAAGAAACAGGTATTCAGTTCAATGTATTTCAAAGGTGTTTTGAACCTGGTGGCATAACTTGGCCATTTTTTCATATTTTTGACCCAAATTTTCAACATGCCTTTTTGGGACCCCACCTCATGAACAATTGCACTGCGATTAGGCAAATCTATCCTGAAAGGTGATTTTGTAGTCCCTGCACAGAATCATCTTTCAGACAGGAGTTGAAAATCTTCTGTGCCCCTGTTAATGAAGTAGGATCATAAGAAGGCTATGTTGAAAATTTGGTGTAAAAATATTAAAACACAACAAAGTTATGAGCCTACACTGAATTTTGCAAACACAGGCTGGTAACTTTGGTAATTTCCAATATTTTAACTCCAAGTTTACAACATGACCATATCGTTACTGCATCTAATAAATATGCTGTCAGTGGCTCAGTAGGTAGCACACTCACCTCTGAGGCTGGGAGATCAGAGGTCTGTGGGTTCAGTTCCCACACCTGGCACTTGGGTTAATATCCCAGTACTGACACTGTAGTGCAGCATGAGAGGGGTGCTGCACTTCTGAGGTGCTGTCTTTCAGATGAGATGTTAAACTGAGGTCTCATCTGCCTGGATTGGTGGTAGTTCAGGTGGATGTTAAAGATCCCATGGCACTTATCGAAAAAGAGTAGGGGAGTTTTTATTGGCAATTAGACATAAATCATAACACAAGGAAAAAGGGAAGAATTTACAATACAAATCTATGTCAATCAAATCTTCATATATCAAAGAATTATTCATTTTAATTTAAATTAACTACTTCATTTATACTTATTAATATGAGAAAAACCTTTCCACCAGTTTTTGACTTTAGTTGAATTATACAGTTGAACATCTTTTAAATAAACTTTCTTTAATTCTTTTACAACTAATTGACAATAACCCTCATATGACACTCTTCTTTGATATATCACCCATTGGCATCTGACCTGCCATAAATAAAATCGTAAGCATCCAAAAAAAAAACTGCTAAAGTACAATAATTGAAAGTTACCAAACTGGGAGGATAAATACCTAGAACCAGAGTGTCATAGATTAAATTCAATAACCTAGGAAAATTAAATTATTTTTGCAATATAACCCCACATTTGCCTCACATATGAACAATATAATAAAACATGCTCCATCGTTTCTTCTTGGTTAACACAATCCAGGTAAGGACAATTCCTTTCTTCTTTTGCTTTATACTTTGCTATTCCCCTCACATTTAATCCACCATACATTGTAAGCCACTGCATTTCCCACATAAAAGTCGGTATTATAGGGTTATTTAATTGATCCAATATGAATGAATTCTGGGCAGTAGGGCAGTCCTTAAAACTTGGTTCTATTGGGTAGATTTGATACATTATGACCTTATGCAAAGATTTACTGTGTTTGAAACAATTTGTTGTTGCTTGGATATCTGCCATTTAAATAATTTTTGAACTGCTGGTCTGAAATATGCAAGGGAATGAATATGTGGGTTAAGTTTAGGAGCCAAATTTTGCCACACTTTAAAATAACAACTTAGTACTATCTCAATCCAAATACCTTCTCTACTGTCAGGTTGCATAAGCCTTCTTTTGATTGTATGGGTAAAAAAAAGTGAATGAAAAAAAAAACAATGGGATCAATCCTACCCAGACCTCCTTTTTTATTCTCCAAATAGGTAAAACATCTCTTAACTGGATTTAGCCTATTACCCCAAAGTATCTGAAAAAAACAGCTGTATAGTCTGGTCTCATTCTGTGATGGCAGGGGGGAAAAGCATAGCCACATATTGCAAGCAAGGGACTATAAATTGTTTAAGAATATGAATGCGTTTAAACTTGGAAAATCTGTACTGTCTCCATCAGCAAACTTTAAGCTCAACTTTTTTTAATACTAAATCCCAGTTGTCTTCTGGAAGGTTTTGTGGACCAAACTGGATACCCTAATATGCTTAAGGGCTCAGGAGTGATTGAAATACCATTATGACAAATGGCAGAATGATTACCTGTTCCTATAATCAGACCTCTTGTTTTAATTATGTTAAGTTTATCATTTTATACCTCTGCAAATGAGTCAAATTCAGTAAAAAGCACCTGTAGATGTTCATAATTACTGAGAAATAAGCAGACATCATCCGCATAAACTTGTACATGCAACTGAACATTTAAATGAGGAACTCTTATCCCTCCCCACGTAGGAGACAGAGAAAGAGAGCGTATGAGAGGTTCCAATGAACAAATGTATAAAAGAGGGCTTAAAGGGTATCCCCGATGTAACCTGTTTTCAAGATAATGCCTTTAGTTAGGACCCCTTTAATACAAGGATACACCCTGGCAGAAGTATATAAGGACTTAATGATATTAACAATTGAAAGGGGGATCCCAAAGAATTGTAGAACCATAAACAAATAAATGTGATCAACTCTATCAAATGCTTTTTCTAAATCAGCTGAGATCAAATATCCAGTCTTGCCTTCTAATGATGAATACTCTATTGAGTCTCTTATAATCATAAAAGCAGATTGAATTTGCCTATCTTGTAGTTCACAATATTGATAGGGTGAAATAACTTTCCCGACATAAGTCTTCATTCTATTGTTTAGTAGCATGGTAAAAATCTTATAATCAGAATTTAAGATTGTGATGGGTCTCCAGTTTTTAATATCACCTTTACCACCTGATTTATAAATGTGAATGAATGATTAATCCATCTGAAAAGGAAGAAGGCGTAGCATTTCCAACCATAAAGAGTGATAACCCAGGTATAAACAAGCAACTATTTCAATTTTAAATATTTTATAAAATATGTTAGGAAGGCCATCCAACCCTGAAAAGACTCCATCCTTCAAGTTTTGAATTACTGACTCTATTTCAGTAGTAGAAAATGGCCTTGATAACTTCATGGCTTCATTTGATGAAAAGGGAGGTGGTGAGGAACCTAAATAATTATTAATATCAGCTTTCAGGATAGGAGATTCAGGAAAAAGGGATTCATAATGTGACTCTATAATTGAACCCATGTCTATTTCATTGTCAACCTGTTTACCCTTTGACACCAAAAAATCCACTGTAGTAGAATCTTTCAAGGTTTTGCAGATTTCAAAGGGGTCTCCTAAGTTAGATTTTTGGGTGTGATTTGAGAGTAAGGCTTGGAGAGTCTTAGCTCTGTCATATTGGAGTTGCTTCATTTGGCTTTTAATGTTTTCAATTTGATCTGAATAGTTCATCCTAGAAGTATTTGCAACAGAAGTTAATTGTTGCAACTGCTTTCTGAGTTTAAGGTATGGAAAAAAATTGGAATTCCTCTGTAGAGTACCATATTTTTTAAACCATCTACTCAAATCAGTTTTTGTCTCCATCCACCATACTCCTAAGTCAGTGTATAAAAAGGCCACTGACAACTCGGCATTTAAAATGGCTAACACCGAAATTTATAACATAATCATTAGAGAGGATGGAAGTATTCAACTTTCATCTATTTCTTCTATTTAGTGCATAAGCCGGTTCTCCAAATGAATAGAGTAAAAGCAAATGGTCTGACAACTCTACAGGAACTATTTGAAAATTTCCAATAGGAACCAAAGGGGATACAAACAGATAGTCGATTGTGGAATGTAATTTTCCTTTTAGAAAGGTGCAACCAGGCCCAGACTTCGGAAATTGAAAGCAATTTATAAGGCTTGAAATTTTAATAATAGATTCTAGACAGTGTGAATCACAGTATATTTTCTTATTGGTTTGCCCTTTTGACCCCAAACTACAGTTGAAATCTCCTCCCCCAAAAATCTTGTATGATGTTACTAAATACAGTTGGACAGCTTACATGCAATAACTGCTACTTGCCTTAGTTTGTGGATTATATATGTTAATGAATCTACAATCCATAGAATTCCATTTCCCATCCAAAATTAAACCCCTACCTGGGATCAGATCTATCAATTTATAGAGAGAAAAATTAAAGGAATTGAACAAAATACCCACCCAATCAGCACAATCCCTTCCAAAGGACCAGTAAGAGGGTCCCCAAGGCCAATCCCTTTTAAAGGAGGCAATTTGTTCAAATGAGAACATCCAAGTTTCTTGTAAAAAACTGACAGAAGTGTTATTATCATGTAAATACTGAAACAAAGCCTGCCTCTTAATAGTATTTAATATGCTATGAGTGTTCAAAGAACCCAATTTCTGTACAACCATTGTCTATTTAGCTAGGCAAAACAAACTATTTATTTTTTTCCTTTTTTTTTCTTTAGTTTATATTCCTTAGCTGGCAGCCATATAGACTCTTGCACAGATTTTTGAGAATCTGAGTCACCAACATCCATTTCAGAATCCCCCCAATGTGTAAATAAGGCAGCATAGGAATTAGGGGTTTCAATTGACATAGTAGAAGGAGAAGATTTTGTTTTAACATTCCTGGAAGATCTTCTAGGGGGTAAAGGAGAATGGACAGTTTTATCAACAGGTGTTTAATCTGAACTCTCTGGATCTCTGTAACAAACCGTATCTAAATGCCCAGAATTAATACGACCTTCCTCCAAATCCCCTCTGTTGTCCAAGCCAGTCACACTAGTTATAGAGACAGCGTCTTTCAGAACTAAATTGAAGGGATCTTAAAAGGTAGAAGCTCACTCTTAACCACCTGTTGCTGGGAAAAGGAGGAAACTTCTGGGGGATTCATTGTCTTTTTAGAAGAAGCCTCCTGGGCCTGCTGAATCAATAAATCAGGACTGATATAAGAGGCCTTATTCTTGGCAGCCCAGGGGCATTCTCAAAAAACATGGCCATACCCCTCACAAAGGTCACATTTTGTGTGATTTGCACACTGCATTGTCACATGCCCAACTTCACTGCAATTATCACATCTAGGCTGATCACAAACACTAGACAGATGGGTTTTTGATCCACATTTATAACAAGCCCTTGGCTGACCTCCATAAAAACGTACTCCCCTATCCCTCCCCAGCAGAAAGGAATTAGGAATATGCTCAACACCTGACTTGGTTTGCTTCAGTTTAACTTTATATGTCCAGCCCCCGGTCCAAAATTGTTCAGAATCGATGATTGGTTCGGGTTCACTGAGGACTTCACATTTCTGCGAAAGCCAGTAAGTTATGTCCTCCACCTGGACTCCCTCATTCCTGAACATTACAGTTACATATTTAATCAATGGTTTTGTTAGAGGAATCACTAAAAAGGGGGTCCATGTGGGGGAAAACTTCACTTGCCCATAATGCTCCCAAAATAAATCTAACGTATAGGATGTTCTGAAACTTATATCAAAATTATCCTCCCCCGAGATATTTATAAAAGCAAATACATCCCTTGGGGAAAAGTGAAATGAATTTTTTATTAGCAGGGACACTGGTTTTCCGCATGCGCAGAATAACGGAGGTTTAAGCGGAATCCTGATTGGTCTGCGTTATTTCAGCTCGAAAACGGAAGTAGCGTTTGTTCACGGAGTGTCCGTGAACTTAGCCCTTTAAAAAGCAAACACGGCGTGGGTTTCTTTCTTGTTGCTGTTCACTCGTTGTGGTGTTGCTGCCTTCTCATTTCAGTGTTTCCTGCGGTCATCATCTGGATCGTCTGAACAGAAATCGCACTGCCGGTAAGTTTATTTGCTGCACAGTTCTGTATTTGGTTCATTTAGGGAGCCTACTATTAAACGGACACAGAAGAAGTCTAAGGAAGCCCAGTAGTTGACTGGGTGAAACATGTCTTTTTACTCTTTTTTTTTGCAGACTACACAGGCTGACGATATGCCTTCGTAGACTACACAGAGTCCTCACACACCTCCACAAACTCCATAGATTGGCCACACACATTCACTAACTGGATACCAAGTTCAAAATGTCCACACACCTTCACAAACTGTACAAACTGTCGACACACTTTTACAAACTACTTAGCTTTATAAACTGATCACTCACTTAAACTTCGCAAACCGTCCAATTTCTATATTTTCTCCTGCCTTCCTGCCGCTGGTTGCTGTGCCATGCAAGTAAGAATAGTTTGTACTTTGATGCATGAGATTGATGATGAAATGATGCTGTGCCTCTTGTCCGTATGCGTAATTTTATGATTAGTGAAGAGAGCGGGTGGGTGAGTGGGATCACATCGTCCTTGCCTGCTGTACAAAAATTGGAATTGTTTGCGACCGACTACCGATGATGATGATTTGAATGCTGTGCTTCTTTGTCCGTAGTATGTGTAATTTTATTAGTGAAGCGAGCGGGTGGATGAGTGGGATCACATTGTCCTTGCCTGCTGTACAAAAATTTGCGATTACCGATTTTGTGGGTGTGTGTGTCCTGAATAGTTGCTTGGATCACTGTTTTCATTAAAAAGATATGCTAGGCCCATCCATTCATAAGTTTTAGCTGTCCCCTAAATACTGTACAAACACAACATTGAAGATGTGAGGCTGATGCTGTTTTTGTTTGGGGTCACACTGCTACCAAATGCCATTTTACTTTGATTGATGTGGGGGTCTGGCCACCATGTGTCCTTCTTGAGTGCTGAACAATCATGTCTGTGTCCAGGGAGGGGTGCTACCAAGTCTGTGTCCTAAGTGGGAGGTGTTCTGGCCATGCCCTGGTGTGGTTGCTTCTGGTTGTGTGGGTTTCTTGCAGGGGGCTGGTGTTTTTCTGGCTGTGTTTGGGGGTTGTTGTCTGGGGGTTTGCTGGTGGGGTGTCTGGGAGGGTTGCTTGAGATGGGGGACTGTTAATGTTTTTTGCTGGGGGGACAGTCTGCATTTGGGACAGGTGGGTCCAGGTTTGGTCTTGTGGTTTGATGGCAGTGTGCCTGTCCATGTAAGCTTGTGGGGCTGGTTTGTTGCTGGGTAGTATCAGGATAGGTAGAAGACCATGCTTGTCCCTTGGGGTGGTGCGTGGCTTGGGGATTTGCTGGCTGGGTGACTGGGGTTGCTGGGGGAGATGTATGTTCTGTGGGGCAGGAGTTTCAGGAGTCAAAATTACATTTGTCAGACACCTAGCAGGACTGGGAAAATTCACAACCCCCACAGGCTTGCCTTGCTGGGCTGGTGGGTTGGGAAGGGGACAGTGGCCACATGCATGCTCGTGGGGTGGATACCATCAATGGCCGTGTTGAGCTAGGTGTGTTTGGGGATGGGGGTGGTCTGTGTTTTGTGGTTCTGGAGGGGCAGTCTGTGTAGCTAGCAGGTCTGCTGACTGACTGGGGAAAACTCACCACCCCAAAAGTGGTGTAATTACTGAAATGGTGACTTCTCCAGTGCAAGCCCACAGGTTTAGTTAAACCTTAGTAGCTTAGATACAAAATCAGCATTTGGCTAGTGACTGGGACAGTGTCTGTGCTGTTCTGTAAGGATGGGGAACAGCATTGGTGCCAGTCCATCGAGGTGTGGAAGAGCATTCGTGCTGGTCCATCAAGGTGTGGAAAAGTGTCTATGTAGCTCAGGCAGGGTTGGTGGAGTGGTCGCCTGGTCGGGCTTGTGGGGTTCAGTGGGGAGAGGGGCCAGGCTGGTCTGTGAGTGTGGAGAGGGTGGGGAGAGTGGCCAAGCAAGTCTGTGGGGGGGGTTGGGAGAGATGTTTGTGGGGTATGGAGAGTAGCAGTGCTGATTTGCCCTGCCAGCTTTGTACTGCTGTCCAGACTGTTCTGCTTCCTTGTGCTGCACCTGACCTGCATTGCCATCCTGCTGCTTTTCTTAGTTCTTGCCGTAGTCTTCTTCCCCAGATTGCCTTGTTGCTGTTGTTTGAAGGGGAAATGTAGGAGGGAAAATGAAGGGTTGGGGTACATGAGCTGGCATGATTATTATTATATATAAAAAAAAGTCTTGGATATGGATATGGGTGGCATTGGATGTTGGTGTTTGATGGACGGTTGAGGGACGGGTCGAGATGGGTATGCATGCTGGAGAAAACTGGTTCTGGCCTTGGAGGGAGGGGTAGACTGGCAGTGGCACAGAACCATTTTTTCCAGCATGTGCACCAGGCTTCCGGGTCCATGCCTCGCTCCACTGGTTTGTTGTTTGATGGTCGGCAGATGGGCACACTGGGCAGACTGGTGCACATGCTGGGGAAAATGGTTCTGGCCTTGGAGGGAGGGGTGGACTGGCAGAGTGGCACAGAAACATTTTTCCAGCATGTGCCAGGCTTCCGGTCCGTGCCTCGCCCACTGGTTTGTTGTTTGATGGTCGGCAGATGGGCACACTGGGCGGACTGGTGCACATGCTGGGGAAAATGGTTCTGGCCTTGAGGGAGGGGTGGACTGGCAGTGGCACAGAACCATTTTTTCCAGCATGTGTGCCAGGCTTCCGGTCCATGCCTCGCTCCCACTGGTTTGTTGTTTGATGGTCGCAGATGGGCACACTGGGGACTGGTGCACATGCTGGGGAAAAATGGTTCTGGCCTTGGAGGAGGGTGGACTGGCAGAGTGGCACAGAAACATTTTTTCCAGCATGTGCGCCCAGGCTTCTGGTCTGTGCCTCGCTCCACTGGTTTGTTGTTTGATGGTCGGCAGATGGCCACACTGGGCAGACTGGTGCACATGCTGGGGAAAATGGTTCTGGCCTTGGAGGGAGGGGTGACTGGCAGTGGCACAGAACCATTTTTTCCAGCATGTGTGCCAGGCTTCCGGTCCGTGCCCTCGCTCCACTGGTTTGTTGTTTGATGGTCGGCAGATGGGCACACTGGGCGGACTGGTGCACATGCTGGGGAAAAATGGTTCTGGCCTTGGAGGGAGGGGTGTTTTATATTTTGTTGGTTGTACTCTCCAAGAAAGAAATACAGTACAAAATGTGTGCATGTGTGTGCGCCTGCGCATGTCTGTGAGTGCATGTCTGTGCATGTCTGTGCATACGTGTGTGTGTCTGTGCATGCGTGTGTGTGTCTGTGCGTGTGTGTGTGTGTGTGTGTGGGGGGAATAATAGACACAGTCAGACAAAATAACTTTATTAAGCCACATCAAACTAAATAATTTAATAAACCATTCCATGTCTAATCTGTGCCCTTCAAAACTGTCAACTGCAGAGTTTCCTTCTTGGCTCCCTTGATCAATCGTGGCGGATGTAGGCATCGGATTAGTTACCTAGGGGGTAAACAGAGAAGACAAGTTGATAAACTGTATAACTGCATGTAGTAATCTTACCACTTAAGTTGGACTTTTGCAAGAATAATGGAATATTTTTGGAAGTGTTGGGGAACTACAGAGAATTGATAAGTTCTTAAAGGTGAACTACCAGCAGAAGTGAAGCCCTGACCACTGTACGGATTGGGGCTTCACCTCTCTGGTCCTTCCCCTGCAGGCACTATATTGGTAAATAATCTTGCACCTGAGTGATCACTCAAACTGGTGATTGGGTGCAAAGATCAATTTATTTCAGTTGACTGCAGGTGGGATAGGGGACATGAAGCCATGAACTACACAGTGGTTATGCATGGGTGGCTGTACCTCTGCTGGTGGAACACTTTTCCTGAGTTTGAGCTCCGACATGAAAACTAAGAGGCTCCATTTTCATGAGGACAAGTTAGAAAGTGCCCAATTTACTGTGGGTGCAATTCATGGTTGGTTTATTGTCTGGTACAGATTGTTGATCTCTCCATTAGCATCCTCAAGCCTCATTAATCAGTTTTGGATTTGTTTTAATTGGATGCACTTTGTTTATATATAATAATAAACCAATCCAGGCAGCTAGATGTTAGGGACTGAACCGACGGAGTCCACCTTGGCATCTGGTGGTTCGGCTTAATTCACGTCTGAGCTCTGTCAAGCTTTGGTACATGGCATTGGGTGAGTACCATCATTCTGCCTCTGCTGCCGTCACGCCTGAGGGGTGGGGGCTGCACCGCCGCCGCACGCCTGAGGGGTGGGGGCTGCACCTGCTGCCGCCACGCCTGAGGGGTGGGGCTGCACCTGCTGCCGCCACCTGAGGGGTGGGGCTGCACCTGCCGTCACGCCTGAAGAATCATCAAGACTGCTGTTTCCATCTTGCTGGGAGTCTGAAGTCTTCATAAACACCGGTCCATGCCTGTGCACTGCTGCAAATTCATGCTGATGTTGAACCACCTGTCAACACTGCTACCAGCACCCTCATGCAGTCACGCTTATCCCTTTGCGCCACTCTTCAAGTAAGTATGTGTGGGTGTTGGTGGCAAGCTGTGATTGGAGAATGCATTGATGAGGATGAGGATGTGGATGATGATCTTTTTAACAGTTATGTGTACATTTTTCTGTGGGCCGCATGTAAACATTTCAATTATGATTTCAGGCCTTGAAGTGCTGTTGGACGTGATCTGCTGCAAGTGTATTCAAGACCACCGTAAAAGGTACAGTTTGCTTTCTTTTTGCCCACTAGTGGGTCTTCCATGCAAAAATTGTGAATGCTTGGTTGGTGTTGCAGAACTATTCCTTACTGTGTGTTTTTTTTTTTTTTTTTTGTAGGTCAATCTGTGAAAGTGGTGTTAGTGATCTGCTGCTTTGTCACTTTTAGTTCTTTGGAAATATCACATCACTACACCATCAAGATGGCAACACCACCACCACGAAAGATGCCCAAAATCTCCAGCATTACTGTGAAAGACCGTGCACTACAGTTCAAGGCAATGGGAATGTATGAAGATGGAGGGAAAATGTTCTGCCGGTTTTGTGCCCATCCAGTGGACCACATCCGGAAGGATACCATTGTAGACCACTGCAACAGCAAAAAGCATTTAAAAAACAGGAGCCAGAAAGAGAAAAGTGAGAACAGACAGGTAACATTACAAACGAGTTTCAATGCCACCACTTCTGCTGCTGCTTCAAGGAAGAAACAGTTCTCGACACATTGAGGGCTTGGTGTGGGGCCAATATTCCAATTGAGAAACTTGATCAACCCTGCCTCAGAGACTGGATGGGAAAGTATATTAAGAGCATAGGTGCACTTCCAAAGGCAGACACTCTCCATCAGAACTACTTGCCAAAACTGCAGAATGAGATGGAGGAGTCCATTCGCCAACAAGTGAAAGGAAAGAGCATCACAGTAATGTGTGATGAATCCACAGACTCAGATGCTCGGTGTGTACTGAACATTGTTTTTGTTATCGATGGTGGGAAATCTTACATTGCAAATACCATGGAGTTGGTCGCAGTGAACCATTCAACTGTTGCACAAGCCATTTTAAAAACTCTGCAGAAATATGAGGTGGAGATGGAGCAAGTTGTGGGTTTTGTCACTGACAATGCCAGATACATGATTAAATGTTTCAATGATGCATTACAGGGAGTTATTGGGGACCATGTCATCCATGTCGGTTGCTGGGCACATGTCCTGTCACTTGTAGGTGACACATGGATCGACCATTTTGAGTTAGTGAACAAACTGGTTGCTCAGATTAAATACGTGTTCCAGCAGTCCCCTAAACGAAAAGGGAGTACCTGGCATTCATCACAGAGTTGGGGGTGGAGAACAACACTTTACCTCCTGTCCCAGTACTGACACGCTGGAACACATGGTTTGAGGCTGTGAAATACCATGCCACCCACTTGCAATATTTACTAGATTTCTTGCAGGAAGACCAGAGTGATGCAAATTCATTGAAATCGCTCACGCAACTTATTTACCGAATGGATGGAGAGCTCCAAATTCAGACTACATTTATTGCAGAAAATAGTATGGACATAATAGAGACAATACACATGCTGCAATTGAAAGATAAACCACTGGCTGTGTCTATCTACAATACACTAATGGCAATCAAGAACAGATTTGAGGCTGGTGTGCTAAAGACCGATGGCTTTGGAGAGAGAACTGATGAGCAGCTTCATCAGCTTAGAGGCCGGGCCAAGCAGGATCAAGTTTTGGTATTTCAAAAAGCTTTCAGTGTAGCACTAAACAAACTCGGCAAGCATATGGGGTCAAATCCTTCGCTACAGTTTTTCAAGGCATGTCGCATACTAGACCCATTCAATCTGCCTAAACTGAACAAGGACTACAATCAATATGCAGAGGACATTCCAATGTTTGGACTTCACAATACAGCAGCTTTGAAAAAGGATTGGGATCTCTACATAAGACAAGACCTCAGTGACTTGCCAGCAAAGTTGGACTTTGATCTGGGTCAGTACTGGAAGTCTGTGGAGCCTCAGCTACCAGTGCTGGCTAGAGCTGCCCAGCAGACAATTTGGGTCCCAGTGTCCAGTGCTGAAGTTGAAAGGTCATTTTCTGTATATGGTCAGATCCATACGGATCAAAGAAGAAACCTGCGGGTGGACAATTTGTGACTGTTTTCAATGCTAATGTTCAATAAATAGGGTACTTTATGTATTGGTTGCCACTGCTTAGCTGTTTTTGTTAGTTAACAAAATGCTCAATTAAATTGTAAGGGCTTTAGATTAGCTGATTCTTTTGCACAGTTTACTTTGTTTCACGTTTTGCACATTTTAATGTATGTGGATTTTAGTCCAAAATGTTAGTTTTCTCACTGTTTCTGCACTTTTACTATTTTTATATACATTTTAAATGTTATTTCTTACAGTATTGGGTTTATCCTTATCATATTTAATTTTTTGCTGATTATAAATTTTTCACATTTTAATGTATATGCTTTTGGAATGTTTCTACTTTTTGCACCACTTTCTGCACATTTATAAACTAAATTTTATTTAATTTAGCTTGTCTCTTTTTATTTAAGTACCTGGTGACATGAAAAGGCATACAGAGCCAGCATTGGCAATGTGCCCTATGCTCCTTTCCATAATGTAGTATTGACACACAGTACAAAATAGGTACATTCAGCCAGGATTTATTTAGGTGTGGTGGCATACTTGCAGTGTTTGTTTTCCAGGGCTGACTATATTCACTGTGTTGGAGGGAGCTGGAAGTATTGGTGGTGCTGCCACCATCACCCCTGAGGGAAGGGGACCATAGTGCTGATTCACTGCCATCACACCTGAGGGATGGGGAACGTAGTACTGTTGCTGTCACACCTGCAGGTTGGGAGACTGCAGTGCTGCTGCTTCTGTCACACCGGAGGGATGGGGGGGCCGTACTGTTGTTGCTACTACTGAACCTGAAGGATGTGAGCCATAGTGCTGCTGCTGCCATCACATCTTGTACCTACAATAACTTTAATTGGTACAAGGATGGATAGATGTATTAATAGTGGAGGTAAAAATTGCTAAAATGCATGTTAACACAGTTAAAAATTGTTAAATAAAGTGCACAAAACAAAACACCGGTAAAAACGGATTTTGGCTTGGCAGACACCGGTGGCAATACCGGTTTTTACTATGTGCAAAATGGAATTTGCCCTTTCGCAATCACGGTAAACCAGTGTCCCTGTATTATTAGACACTTTCCCACATAATATCTTTCAGGACGTTCAGCTAAGCCCCCTTTATAGCGAATGCACACAACATTTCACCTAGGAGCAGCTTCTCTTTTAGATTGGGAGAATAGTTCAGACATCAGTGGTTTCTTTATTTCAGTGGAAGGCCCTGTTCCACCAACACTAGGACCATCAGGTTTGAGAGGGTTCTCATTAATCTGCAAAGGAAATATAGCATTCGTTATGCTAGAGGAAACTGCAATATTAGGTGCTAATTCATTAACTAAAGGAACATCCAGTAGTTGTTTAGTGTCATTCATAGGCAATATAGTACTTTTTGGTTTCCAATCAGGGGTAGCACTCTACAAATAGAAGGAGGAATCCCAAAGTGGGTCAGGAGTCCAAGAACCAGTAGCTGTCTTCTCCCAACCTGCCTCTAGGAGTGCTTTTTGCGGCAACCAATTTTTGTCATGAAATTCAGCTTTTGCAAATTCCTTCCCTTTAGTTTGTGCTAAAGTTTTGCCTTTAATGTCTGAAAGGAGATCTTCACTATACCCCCCTAAGTTTTCACCCTCCATATGAGTGTTAATGTTATTAGAAGAGTGCTCAAAACTAAACTCAATGACTCCAGATTGCCGCTTTCTGTCCCTTTGAAAAATAACAGGGTTTGTCATTTCAGATGATTTTTCATGAGGAACTTGTAATTTAAACACAAACCCTGATTCTTTAGACAAGTGGCTCTTCTGACCAAAAGACGAACGCTGAACATCCATCGACTGTGCTGTGTAAACTTCACTGTGTGCAATAGGGATCTTAGTGACTGTTTTATGCAAGGCAGATCCTTCAATAGTAAAAATAGGCTTTAGGCACTCACTTTTACTAGAGATTGTCCTGACAGCCATCATAGGAGCCTCTGCACTTTTTACAAAAGTAATCTGAGGTGCAACAGTTCTAGTTGACTCACCCTCCATTGGCAAGCACTCCCATTGTGCTGCGTCACCGACTCTGCTGTCAGGCTTCTCCAATGGCCTGTCAGATGAAGCAGCTGATAATTCAGTGTGGCTGAAGGATTGATTCCTGTAGAGGTTTCTTTAGTTGTGCCACTTGAAACTCAGCTGGGGACTCAGTGCGTAAAGCATCCACACTATTGTTGTCAGAATTTTCATTAAATTTGCGATGCTCACTGTTTGGACCAAAATCATCTGTAGAAACAAACACTTCATGGAAAACCTCTTCTAAATCAACTTCCAGACCATCAGCCTGAACAGTCTCAGCCAGTAGAAAGGTAGGAGGAGAGGCCTTTTCTCCCACCAAGCAAACATCCTCCTCCTCTGGGGTCTCTCCCTAAGTGGCCATCATGGAGTCTGATAGCCCATCCACCTACAGAAGAGTAGGGGTATATTTAGTTAAAAACAAAACATATGTACAGACTTTTTTAGAAACAAAACAGAAAGACAGCAATAATACAAATTTCAAAACCAAAAAAACATCAAAAATGTGAAAAAATACAGGAAAGAAAACATTTCATAAGAAAACAACACAGTGAATCAAAAGAAATTCCAATATCGTTCCCATATGCCTGTCTTAAGGGTTTTCCTTTCTTTCTCTTTAAAGTAATCAAGGTAATTCAATATTTTTGCAAATAATTCATCAGGGGTGAAATAACGCTGCTGAAATAAAAACCAACATCTAATCTGTCACACCCAGTATAATATTACAACTGCCACTATGTTTAAAGTACTAGGATTGCAAGATGCCCAAGTATCTGGAAAAAGACCAAAGAAAAGAGCTTTCTGATCCCAGTGGCACCATACCTTGTTCCAAAAATGTCGGCGCCATAAAAACCAGAAACGAAGAATAAATGGGCAAGAAAAATATAAATGAGACATTGTTTCTACCGTATCTGTACAAGAATCACGGAAACAATATCTGTCAGTTATTTGCTTGTGCTTCAGGTTACCGCTTACATTAATTCTACCGTGAACTCCTAACCAACTAATATCCCACAGTGTGATAGGGATCCGTGGGTCAATTAAGCGATTACCAATCTGTGTCCGCTCTGGTAACGTAAAGTCTGGAAAGACGTCTTCAGTAAAGTGGGATGTAATAATATGTGCATATAACTGTTTTCTAGTGAGGGTTTTGATCATCTGTACTGTTATATGCCATGTCTTTAACATGTCAAACGTTATCATCCAATCTGGAGATAAAACATAACGTCTTTTGTTCTTATGTAAAAAAATACCTACATTCCATTCCTGAAAAATTCCAGTGAGGGACATATGCACAAAGGGGATCCAAAGCTTTAGTGATTCTGTAACCAAAGGTTTCAAATTGGTAATAAAAAAAATAGAAAAAAAGAATACTATTGGGTGAATCATAGTCACACCTCCCTGACGATAGGACTGTAATAAAACATTGCGTTTAATGGGATTTAAATGACTACCCCAAAAACAAGAAAAGAAAAGACTAAGGAGAGGGATGAAAAAACATTTGGGCAACGGGAAAACATGTGCTACATGTAAAAAAATGGGTAACAAACAAGTCTTAATCAAAAAAATACGTTTCTTTTTGCCTAGATATCATTTGTTCCATTTACATATCCTTTCCCTACCTTTATTTATACACAGTTCCCAATTATATTTAGCCATATCTGGAATACTGAAGTAGAGTCCTAATAATTTATGTGGAGTATCCACTAGTCGAATGTCAGCAATCGAGCCTACATTTGCGATAGACACAGTTAAATTAAAACATACACTTTTTTGCAAATTTAACCTAGAGCCAATAACTGACAAAAAAATGGGTAATACTGTACATAGTAATTGCCCTATCGGGACTGTAGGGACAAGAACACATAAGTCATCTGCATAACAGATTTCTTTTGAATAGTTTTATCATGAAGGCCTAGAAGTCTTGGAGATTGGAAAGAAGTGAATTATGGGGTCTAAGGCAATAACAAATAATAAAAGACTTAAGGGCAACCTGCCCTGGCCGAGATGTAGCAAGGGAGACAATTCTACCATTAAAATATGGTCTAACATAAGCTAGGAATAGCATAAACAAAGCCAATTAATAAAAAGACTGAAACCCATAAGCATTAAGTGTCAACCAAATAAATTCCTGAGAAATACGATCAAAAGCTTTGGAGAGGTCAAAATTCAATAAATAACCTTTAAGGGCTCCCTGTTGACCTTGGGAAAACAATTCTCAAAGTAATAGCAAAGCATCATGAATAGATCTTCCAGTGACTGAACAATATTGGGATGGGGAGAGTACTGACGGTAAAAGTTTAGACAGCCGATTCCCTAAAAATTTAGAAAAAATCTTATAATCAGTGTTAAGTAAAGTGATCGGTCTCCAATTTGTCAAGTCACATCTATCACCTTTTTTATAGAGAAATAGCATTAACCCTTCATACATCTGGTTTGTCAGTCGGTCTTCCTGCAGAAAGGCATTAAAAATAGCCAGTAACTGACTTGGCATATATTGCCATAAAGATTTATAAATTTCTGCTGAAAGACCATCTGACCCAGGAGCTACCCTATCTTTAAAACTAAAAATAACCTGTCTCACTTCCTCAGAGGTAAAAGGTGCCAGAAGTTCAGACTTCTGAGATGTCGTTAAAGTCGGTACAGCTAATGTCTGTAACAGAAGTGCCATATCGGGTGAGTCAACAACAGGAGTCTCAAAAGTTGTTTTGATAAAAAATGTTACATATTCCATGAGGTTGTTTTTTCCAGTAATTACACGGTGTTGATCATCACGTAATTGGTGTATCTGTTTATTATGAAATTTGTCTGTAGCCAGTTCAAAGGGGTTAAATTGATACTGTGTCCCAGTGGTACGATATTTTTGTTCGAAGAGAATAGTTTTTTGTCTGTCATATTGTTCCTTAGCTAAAGCAATTTTAACTTCCTTAATACGGGCCGAACAATCAACATTATATATGTGAGATTTAGAGAACAATTCTAACAACTCAGCCCTTAAAAAACTTGCAGTACGGTGTCTTGTGTCAGCTAGAAACCTAGCATAGTATTTAAAGTAAGAAATCACATAGTTTTTAGTGTCATTCCACCAGTCTATCATAGAATCGTAAAGAATATCCACAGAGATACGGTCTGTAATTAAGTCTTGAAACCCTTTAAGAAACTCAGGAAGTGATAGCAAGGACGAGTTTACTCTCCAAGTCCCCGGACCCTGTGCTATGGTTTCTCCTAACGGTATTCGTAGACCTATTAAATGGTGGTCCGAGGTAGCCATAGGTGTAGTAATACCAGTTGCAATCCTAACAGTCTGAGAACAAAACCAAAAATCTATTCTGGAGGTCAATTTTCCTTTTGAAAACGTAGGTAACCGGGACTGGGCCAGTATATCAATTAGATGTGTCTCTTTAATAATGGTACGTAAAACAGACGTATCACAATAGGTTTTCTTATTTGGGGGGATATCCAAGCTGGTATTAAAATCATCACCCCATAAAATAGTTCGGTTAGTAAATAAAAATGGTTTAATCAAACGGAAAAGCTGAACTCTGGTAGAATTTTGTTGTGGTGCATAGATATTAATAAGTCTATATGGGGAATCATACCATAAAAGATCCAATATTAATACTCTTCTGGGAACTAAATCTACCATTTTTTGCAAAAGGAAAATTGAAGAACGAAAGCAAAAGCCCACACCAGAACATAGATCCTGCCCTAAAGACCAGTAAGAGGGTCCTAAACCCCAGTTCCGTGAGGCAGTTGTGACTTCATCCGCTGTATACAACCTAACATCTTACAGCAAGTAAACATCATAATCTAAACTTTATAATGCTGAAAAGGTTGCAGTACGCTTATATGGAGACCGAATGCTACTAACATTAAGACTGGCTAGTCGTAAAAAAGACATAAGCAAAGGGAAAAGGTAAACCACAGATAGAAATAAACACTTCATTTCTTTTTCCTAGTTCTGACTGACTTTTTTCGTACAGGAATCCCAGAAGTAGTGGCTAATGGCACTGAGGCAGCCGTGGAAGGTTGGGAAAGAGAGGAGTCAATGAAGTCCTCTTCTTCCATAGCATCGCCCCAACTTTGTAATGGGTCATAGGGATTTGAAACCGGGATGGGAGGCATAGTTATTGGGTCTACCTGTTTGGTAGAGCGAAGACAGCGAGTTGTTGGCGGGGGTGATGAATGATCCCCGTGCTCTACAACTGCACTAACTGGAAGAGAAGTAGGTGGGTCTACAATTTGAGCTGGAACATCAGAGTGGTGGGCAGCGTACTGCACACGGAATCCCCATAGATTCGGGGGTGTTGGGGAGGTCAACCATATCTGGTAAACCCTCAGAAGGAGGGAAACCTTTACAGACTGATGTACCGTAGTGGAGAGGCTTATATCTGAATTCCAATGGTGTACGGAGCTTCGAGGGGGAGGTTGCAGTAGCCGGCGATTTGGCTATACCTAATCATGCTCAGTGTAATCCGTAGTATTATGGGCCGCCCATGGACATGTTTCAAAAATGTGTGAAAGATCACCACATAAGTTACAAGTGGGTGGTACCTTACAAGATAGCACCGAATGACCTAGCAGACCACAAGAAGCACATTTCAATTGTTCACAGTCTGAACTTAAATGGGATAGTGAACCACATCTATAACAAGAACGTGGCTGACCAGGATAAAACAATACACCTCGGTCCCTGCCTAGGTAGAAACAATTAGGGAGGTGTTGCACCCCTGCTTCAGTGATCTTAAGTTGTACAGTAAACTTCCACCCTCCCGTCCAAAACCCATTGTCATCAATTACAGCATGTGGAACACCAGTCACTGTACAGCGTTGTTCTAACCAATATACAATATCTAGCACATTAACTCCTTCATTCTGAAAGAGAACAGTTACAATTTTAGCTGTTGGTCTGGTAAGAGGAATAACAATAAAATGTTTCCAAACTGAGTCTGTCCGGGCAGTATAATAAGCTGCCCAAAATTTATCTAATAATGCAGCAGTTCTGAATGAGATATCAAAGTTACGATCTCCTGAAGTGTGGATGAAGGCATTAACATCAGCAGGGCGAATCCCTAGAGAGTCAATCAGTAGAGATTTGCCCACATAATGACGGTCAGGGGGGAGTTCCAAGCCCCCTTTGTAATGAATTCGGGCAACAAAACATTTTCTGACTGATGTGTCTTTATTTTTAAAGAGGGAGGCATAACTCACTGGTTTAAAGGCTGGTTTGTTGGGGGAGAGTCAGATGGAATAGTACCTGCAACAGAATTAGAGTCCTGATCAATACTCCGGTCTTGTGGCACAGGGTCCGATGTTGAAGTGTCCAAAATCTCTGTGGCCATGTTGTCTGGCATTCCGGGTCTTCCATCGACGTTCTCTGTGGTACTAGGGTCCATTTTCAGCTGGGAAACATCGGGGCTCCTGGATTCAGCCGAGGAAGGCGGAAGTGACGCGGCGTTCCGGTCCGTCACCAAAATTGGTCCTTCCATCAACAGTGTACCCGAAAAACATTCCTCCTGGGTCGTAGAAGCTGTTTCTGGCAACGGGATAGACGGATCTGGTATCCATGCCTCGGGGGTCTGTATCCAACCTGCCACCTGCAGTGCTCTTTCGGGGGACCAAGAAGCAAAACGGGCTGAAAAGGGGAAAGAATCCCCATCCATTTCTGGAACGTCAGCAGCATCAGCTTGCAGGTCAGCAGCGTTTGTCTTAACACTTTTTTTTGCCATACTAGAGCAAACTGTTTGTCCATTCTCTAAACGCTTCCGTTTCTTATCCTCCTCAGTAGCTATATTCATAAAGGTATTGTTCTCACCTATGTCGGTGAATAAATCAGACTGAGGCAACTCCTCATTTAACACTGCAGAACCATACTGCAACTCCTTTGCTGAAGAAAATGCAACCTCCTCAAGTGTTGCATTGGGTTCCCGAGGACCATCGTCCACCACCTCCACTCCTGCCGGTGACTGAGACATTCTGAACCGAGTCCAGATGTCTCATGGGAAGGGTTCCCCAACCCTCAGAGTAGGGAAATTTCCCCCAGTGCACTGGCCAAATTTCCCTCATTCACTAAAAATACCACCAACAGCTTAATCTGGTTCAAGGTCAGTTGGCATTCATCTGTATCCCCCTCCCCCGGGTCGTGCCTGAAAATAGGCAGGATTTGTCTAGTGCACTTACCCGGTCAGCAAAAACTAAATAAATAAAAACTAAATAAAATATCACAGCTGTCATTTTTCAAATCCTGGCTAAAATGTTTTTTTACATCCCTAAAGGTAATTTTGTGGTATGTGCACGAAATCACCCTTCAGGCAGGAGTTGAAGATTTTCTCTGCCCTTGTTCATGAGTTGGGACCAAAAGAAGGATATGTTGAAAATTTGGTGTAAAAATATTAAAAACACAACAAAATTATGAGCCTACATTACATTTTGCAAATGCAGGCTTATAACTTTGGTAATTTTCAATATTTTTACCCCAAATTTCTGAGTTGCAGCCCTATCGTCTATCTGGGAGCCACAGGATAGAGTGGAAGGGAGGAAAGGGTTGTGGGGTATAAATGAAAAATAAAAAATACTATACTAAAAAAAAAAATAATTAATGATATTTTGACCATTATGCCTCCTTCTCAAATGAACTACAAAGGAAAATGTAAGGCTGGTTCGTGTACCAACTGGGTCAATGTGTCATATGCTTAACAGCGTATGACAAAACCCTGAAACAGAATCAGCGCAGTACAGAACAGCAAGAGGGTGCAATACCGCGCATGGGTCTGTGTGCAGTACTGCACTCTCTCACTGTCCCAGGCAGAGGGTTTGAACTTTGTTGGGATAGGGATCTGCCAAGCAGCTGCTGTAGCTTGATGGGATAAGCCACTGGCAGCAAAGGAGGCAGGCAGTGCATTTGGGACCGGGTTTGATTCCTGGTCCCAGATGCATGGAATTTTTCATTTTTTTCACACTTTGTGCAATATTTACTTTTAACACCCCCTCTGGAGTTAGTTATTTTAGTTGGGGGGGTTCAGGGGGTGCAAGAGGCATAGCACCCTACAAAAACAAGACCTATGCTGCATGCAATATATTGCACTGTATTGGCAGCATGGTATATTGCTGTGGCATAATGTCCTGCGACATTATGAACCTGTGCCGTTGGTGTAGAGAAGTGATAAAAGCAGTGTGATTTATTTGTTTTTGCAAACTAGGATAGTGCACCGGTCACTAGTTCTAGTGTCAGACATAAAGCAGGTAATATCAGGGAAATATTTGCAGCTTATGGGAGCTATGTACTAATGATGGGCCAGGTCCATGTGATAGGAGTGTACCCAGCCCATGCAGCTCCTCACCCCTGGACAGGCACTCTGTGGCTAGCATTTATGAATGTTGGCCACCGCTGAGTGCCTGTCTGCCCCCCCAGTGTGCACGATCACTGGGAGTGGATTGGAGGACACTGGCAGGCATCCAATCAGATCCCAGGCCTGGTCCAACAGTGAATTCCCTGCCTGTGCATAGCAGGGGATTATAGGATGACACAAGTCCTGAATTACTAAAATAAACAGGTGAGTGCCTGACTAGCAGCCCCCCAGCCCTCCCTGCCTGACTGGAGGGCTGGAGCAGCATGGGGGGGACAACAAAGGCACTAAAGGCACCATCCACTGTAAATCTGAATAGAGTGTACTAACGGTAAATAGCATCTGTTTGCTCCCTGTGTACCTGTTTCCTTTATGGTACTAATAGTAAAGGGGGTCCCAGTGTTTGTGCTGTGAGTGGGTGTCTTCAGTGGGGGTGTGTGCAGAAGATATGGCACAGGGCCCGTTGCCATATCTTGTGTCTCCCTCATTCAGCACTCCATACCATAGTGAGGGATGTGGTGTGTGGGCACACCGACAGACAAACCCCCAGACTGTCCATGGGCATAGCTGTATGAATGTCCTGGAGATCCAGTGCAGAAGGGACTCATGTCCCTTCTGTGAGTGCTGCCAAGTGCCCACTGGAACCCCAGTACATGGTATTTTGTCTTAGGTTTGCCTGCATGAGAGAGAGATCCGCAGTGCATAGGCAATCCACACAGTAATCAGAAAACTCTCTTGGCCATGACTTCCTTGAGCCAAAATTTCTTAAACTGGGAGTTCCAGCCCTTGCTCACCCTGTCCATAACTGACTCAACAGATCATTCCTTTCTAGCACTGTTCTGGATAAATGGAAGGTGATGGTAGTTGTTCTGGTGCATAAGAGGGAACGCAAGAATACTGTCAAACATGTTTGACCCATATCCATCCTCTGCTTGTTGGCTAAAATCCAGGAACATATAGTATATGACCACCTTCAGGACTACCTTGAACATCACAGTCTACTTTCCCCATATCAACATGGCTTCAGAAGTAATCACAGTACCATACTGCCCTAATAAAGGTGACCACAAGCATATTCCAGGCAATGGACCAAGGTTTTGCCACAGGTGCCATCTTCTTTGACCTCACCAAGACATTTGACCAGGTGAATCATGGTTTACTGCTCAATCAGCTTTATGTTCTAGGTCTGGATACCAATGCTTTGAATTGGGCCAAAAGCTATTTGTCCAGCCATTCCCAAAGTGTTACATGGGCTGGTTCTGTCTCAGACCTAAGGTCCATAACACATGGTGTCCCACAGAGCTCCATTTTGGGTCCAATATTGTTCTCACTCTTCAGCAATGACTTACCCAGCTTTTGTGGTGGGGCTTCTGTACACCTCTATGCAGTTGATATCATCAATTGCTCCTCTCCAAATATTAATCTGATTAACAGAGAACTGGCTCTGACTTTGCTTCTCTTGAGGGCTGGTTCAGCTACAACCACCTTGTTCTTAATACAATGAAAATTAAAGTATGCTATTTACCCACCAACCCGCTTCCAAGTCCATTCTCCTTCCTCTTTGCATAACCTTTCTCAATGGTTATACTCTTGAGTTTGTACATTCCTTTAAATACTTGGGCATCACCTTGGACTTTGCGCTGTCCCTTAACACATGTGTCTCCAGCATTGTTAAATCTCTGAATCAGAAACTTGGACTCCTCTATTGTGTCCATACATTCCTCACCTCTGTTTCCTGCCTCAGGATCTCTTCATCATCCCTTCTTTCTCTCCTGAATTACAGTGCTCCTCTACTGCTCTCAAGTAGTTCCTCCTCCTTGTCTATCTTATCTCAGGCTTACCATAAGGTGGGAAGGTTTGCCTTGAGTGCTAATGCCCGATCTCACCACTGTGACATCCTCTCTTCATTGGGCTGGTTACCTTATGAAGCTAAGTTGAGGTACTCTTCCCTGAGTCTCATGTTTAAGCTTGTTCATAAATTCTTGCCTCCTTGCCTCAGTGAGATCATATGCCCTTGATAAGCCCCTCATGTACTCCAATCTGCCTCACTCCCCCTTCTTTTAAAACCGAGACTGCATCTAGCAATTGCCTGAACGTCTTCCACATTTGCAGCTGTATCCGACTGGAACTCCCTTCCTCCCTATGTTCCAGTCTAATCTGTTTACCCATCTCTCTGCATATTGCTCCTGCTTCCAATAATGACATATCCCTCTCTGCCTGTTCTCCTTCTCCAATTCCTGACTGGCCCTTACCTCTCCCCTATCCCCCCTCGCCTTCTGTGCCTTATACTCTTTTACTACCTGTTCATTACTTGACCATCCCCCCTGCATCCTTCATTTTTCTTTGAACTTCTCAGTTCTTTAACCATTAGTTCCTATTTGTATATGCATTGTAAATATGTATTTATTGTAAAGTGTACTTAACTTGCTTTGTCTTCGTGCTGTATATATGCCTAAGCTGTATGTTCTATGGTTTGTCTACTTGTATTTGCTCTCCTGTATTACTTGCACTGTCTCTGTACAATGTATCTTGACCCCAGGTTTACCCTGAAAAAGGGACTGCAATTGTCTCAGTGGACTTACCCAGTCACCACAAATCAACTAAATAAATAAATAAGTAATGCATAGGCTCAATATGAATACAGTATGTATTGCAAGTGGACAGAGAAGAAAGGTTAAAAGAATCCTGCTATGAACAAAGAAATGAAAAAATGCAAAACGAGTTGAGGCAATTCAAGAATAAACAAAAAACAAGTGATAAGTTAAGGATGATCAGCATATATATATATATATATATACAGTATATATACTGTATATATGTATACTCATAGAAACATAGAATTTGACGGCAGATAAGGACCGCTTGGCCCACCCAGTCTGCCCATTTCCCTACCTACTGGATAAGCTGCAGATCCTAGTTAACCAGCAGCCTACTTCTTCCTACCCCAACCCCCCAGAATTGCCTTATGACAATCCCATGCATGCTTGAATTCCCCCACTGATTTTGACTCCACAACCTCTTCCGGAAGGCCGTTCCATGCATCCACAACCATCTCTGTGAAGAAATACTTCCTTAAATTACCTCTGAGATGCCCCCCCCATCTTCAAATTGTGCCCTCTTGTTCTTGCACACCTCTTTTTTTGAAAGATGCTACCCTCTTGGACTTTGTTGATTCCCTTAAGGTACTTGGAAGTTTCTATCATGTCCCCCCTCTCCCTCCTTTCCTCGAGGCTATACATATTAAGCTCCTTAAGTCTCTCTTCATATGACTTCCGTGCAGACCCTGCACCATTTTAGTTGCCCCTCTGGACAGCTTCCATCCTGTCTTATGTCTTTGGGAGATTGGGTCTCCAGAACTGCACACAGTACTCAGATGGGGTCTCACCAGCTGTCTGTACAGAGGGATAATAACTTCCTGTTTTCTACTGGTGATGCCTCTCCCTATGCATCCCAGCATCTCCCCAGCCCTCCTTGCTGCCCTCTCACATTGCTTGCCCATCTTTAGGTCATCTGATATGACTACCCCCAGGTCCCTTTCCATTCTTGTTGTTGTTAGTATCTCACCCCCCATTGTGTACTCTTCCCTTGGGTTTTTGTTTCCCAGGTGCATTACCTTGCACTTCTTAGCACTGAATCAAAGCTGCCATACATTTGACCATTCCTCTAACCTTGCCAAGTCCCTTCTCATCCTTTCCACCCCACCCTGTGCATCAACTCTGTTGCAGATCTTAGTGTCATCTGCAAAGAGACATACTTTTCCTTCCAGTCCTTCTGCAATGTTGCTTATAAAGACATTGAAGAGGACCGGTCCTAATACTGAACCCTGCGGTACCCCACTAGTAACCCTCCTTTCTTCTGAGTGGACTCCATTTACTATAACTCTCTGTGTCCTATTCTCCAGCCAATTCTTTACCCAGGCTGTCATCTTGGGACCCACTCCCAGGCTGGCTAACTTGTATATTAATCTTTTGTGTGGGACTGTGTCAAATGCCTTGCTAAAGTCTAGGTAGGCCATGTCCACAGCCCCTCCCTGATCTACTACTTTGGTCACCCAGTCAAAGAAATCTATCAGATTCATCTGGCATGACCTTCCCACTGTGAATCCATGCTGCCTAGGGTCCTGTGCCCCTCTGGCCTCTAGATACTCGACAATTCTTTCCTTTAGAAGTGATTCCATCATTTTCCCTATCACTGAGGTTAAACTAACAGGTCTATAGTTTCCTGCTTCTGCCTTGCTCCCACTTTTGTGAAGGGGAATCACATCTGCCCTCCTCCAGTCCTTGGGTACCACCCCATCCTCCCATGATTTGTTAAAAGGGTAGTCAGTGGTGTCACTAGTTCTACCCTTAGTTCTTTAGAATTCTGGGATGAATCCCATCAGGCCCCTTGCTTTGTCCACCTTCAGTTTTAAGAGTTCTTTCAGAACCCTTTCTTCTGTAAATGGGCCAGTATCAACTTCTGTATCCAGAGTGCTACTACTGTTTGTTTTATGTATCTCCCTCTTCCTTCGAATACTGAGCAAAAATATTTGTTTAGAATCTCTGCCTTTTCACAGTCTCCTCTACCCACCCTCCCTCCCTTTATTAAGCCTCACTATCCCTCCCTTGGTCTTCCTTGCTCCCTGATGTACCTATAAAAGGTTTTATCCCCCTTCTTAACTGAGTTGGCTATCTTTTCTTTGGTTTGGGCCTTTGCTGCTCTGACTACTCATTGCAAAAAACTTTGTTTAATGCATCAGTTAGGGTTACAGTGACAAAAGTGGGGTAATGAGATGTTAGGGTTGAGCCCCTAACCCCCCATCACCTCACCCCCTTCCTCCACAGACCAACAACCATTAGAGTGTGCCATGGGGCTGTGAAGCCCAACTCTCACTTCATTCCATGTGTAAACAGATTGACATGCTACAGTAAAGGAGAATGGGGTGAGATTAGGCTTCATGACCCCATGGCACACCCCGGCATCTGTCATTCTGTGGAGGATGAGGTGGGGTGAGTGGTGGGGGTTAGAGGCTCAACCCTAAAATCTAATTTCCCCAGTTTTATTGCTTTAACCCTAACTCATGCACTGAATGAATTTTTTTGCACTGAATTTCCTTACTTTTGGAAAAAGTGTAATATAAGTAATAAATACAATGTGTTGGTGGGAGTGCAGGGAAGCTCCCAATTTCTGCATAATGATATGCATCTGTGGGAACGTGGGCCCCGTGGGACCAGTGCTCCCACTTACACATAGCTACAGAGCCATACAGCAGCCTTATAGGGCAAGGAAACCTTGCAACACTAATTTGCCGATATCTCGGGAACTGTAGCAGCAAGAAAAAAAAACTCAAGTGTTGTTGTAATTATGACAGCAAGCAATGCCCGTGACATAAATCAACTGAATCCATATCTCACATCATTTACAAGATACGGCACCAATAAGCACTGTGGGTGCTTACTTTGAATGGGTAATACTGGCCCAAGGACCTTAAAAATTAGCAATTGGAACACTATTTTCCAAATATCTCAGTAACCGCACAAGGTAGAAAAAAAATTAAAATTCATGGAATTAATGACTTTCCAGCCTACTCCTGTACTTAATTTCCAAGAAGGGGGCTAAGAGTTTTTGCGACAAATAATCCGTATTTGGAACCATTTTTGAGATACAGGCATTGCAAGGCATGACAGGCACTGCAATGTTATCCTATGGGAAAAATCTCAAATTCATGAGGGCATAGCTATGGACCCACTTAATTTCCCAACACCTAAACAGCATAATTGACATTTGTAGGGCATCCCCTCAATACTCTGAAAATCGCAAGTAAAAAGATGAAACCATTGATTAGCAATGCAATGGTAAACATTTTACATCTTTAAAAATTCCTAGTCTGTGAGGTAGCAAAATCCCCGATTGTCAGATCAATCCCTGTCCACAAGGTGGTAAAACTGCTGACTGTGAGAAATCCTCAACCATCAGATTTTGTCCATCTGGTTCCTAAGTGACGGTAAAGGATTGTACTACCTCATGAAAGAGGCTTGCTTGGTGGACTAGGATTTTGACAGCTCACGGACCTTGATTTTGTAACCTCGCGAAAGAATTCAAAAACCCAGCCTTGGTCCATGAGCTGACAAAATCCTAGTCCATCAGCCTATACTCTTTCACAAGGTAGCAAAATCCTTGACCACCAGCTTGATCATGGTCCGCGAGAAGAGCCATCTGTTCACATACTGATGGACAAGGATCATCTCGCGAACTAGGATTCTGACAGCTTGCGGACTAGGATTGTTAGCAAGTCATGGTCAAATAATTTTTCCATTTTAAAAAGCTATTTTTTGACCAAAATGAGCCAAACCAAAAGCATGGCTTTGTAGAGGGTGTCACCCTGAACAAAACTCATGCTCCATTTGGCCAAAAAGTCACCCATGGAGAAAGCTACAACATTTTGTTTGGGGGAAAAACTGAAAACAAGATGGCGGCTCATGGACAATTAATTTTTCTGACGGACTAGGATTTTTTTAAATCCTAGTCCACGAGCTGACAAAATCCTTGACCATGAGCCCAATCCTAATCCAAAAAATATACATATAGATCTTGGAGTGAACTGAGCATGCTCAGAACACAAAAATTAAAAATTAAATAACTTTGGAAAGGATTAATATTTTTTAACCAAACCATTGCTGGATTGTTCCTTGACCAAAACTTATTCTATGTTCCACATTTCAGACTAAAAGACCACACAGTGTGGTCACAGCACCACAGGCAAAAAACATTACAAAAGTGGTGAAAAACACATTTGTTTAGCATTTTTGTGTGCAGAAACCATACGTCTGACTTAAACACAACTTGGTAAATCAAGAGCTCTACCAATCCAGACCGCACAGTCCAAATTTTGTATGAATCTGTTAAACGGTTGCAAAGTTATTAATGTACAAAACATTAAAGTGCCTACTCAACCCCTATTATAGGGGCATGACCGCACCCCTATAAAGTATATATATAGATATATATATATATATATACACAGTATATATATATATATCTATATATATAGATATATATTTGTTTACATGTCTAATTGATTTTTTTTAATATTTGGAGGTATATTGATTAAAAAAAGTCCACAATCTGTATTCTATCCAGAAGGTGTATTGTTGGTACATGCTGGTTCCCACTTCTCATGCTGTGCTTGCTGCTTGACTGAGTTGCTGATGCTGTCCCCCCCCCCCCAACCACCATTGGTCTGTTTCCTGGTATTGCTGATATTTCAGTTTATTTCACACGAGGATTTGAGAGCATCAGGGCCGAAATGACATGTTTGGTAAATTTAGCCAAGTGCTGCAGTTTTAAAATGTGAGCACGATTGTCAGATATGTTGAAAGTGAAAGTAGCCTTCACAGAGTGGAGTAGTTGTGCTGTTTTGTTTCTCCGCTCTACTGCAGAACTGGGTCAGGGGCCTTATCCTTGTGCTTCACAGAAAGGACCAGTTGTGCTCTTTCATTTTTCCACTACACTGTAGAACCCAGTCAGGGGCTTGAACATGTTAGGTATGCTAATTTTCAAAACAGTCGCTGCGTGTGACTTTCTGTGCAAATGGCTCAGCATGTGCATCACTACGGCACTGACAGTGAAGCATGGGTACATGGAGCGGCCACTTCTGTAGGTGATGTTGAGATAAATTAATTAAAAATAGGGCCAGAAGTTTTGTTTGGGGGCTGGAACTCTGTCATACTCGGTTAGAAATACCAGTTCCATTTACAAGTGTGGGACATATGAATATCAGGCATGTTTGAAATGTAAGAAAGTAGTCAAGTATGCTGGACCTCGTGAAAGTGGGCATTGACAAATCAGAGCTCAAGAAATTTTCTTGCCATTTTATTATTAAGCATACTGTATTCATACTGTGTAGCACATCAATATGCAGAGTAGACATCTACAAGTGCATGTGATCACATACATGTTAAGGTATTCCTTTTGCTTGTGTAATAAAAAGTCCACCATGCTCACCTTCCACTACCCATAGTATTTAATGTTAGTTTGGGTTCTTTGGCCCTTTACAGAACAACTATCCCATACCCACCCAAATAATACCATAGGCCCTTTTCCCACCCACTACCCAATGTGTTCCTGACACCCTCTTTTTTAAATTGCAGAGCCCATCACCTACTTTTGCATGGTTAGAGGGTGAGGCTCCTGAGTTCCAGTCAGGAAAGTGAGAGGAGGGTGCCTGCTGTTATTTTGCAACATTAGTTGGAGTCTGTCCTGTTGCCATTGTAACTTTGCTTGTCTCACAGTGACACAGGCTGCCTCTTCATTTCATTCCCTTAGTACTTTGTGCATTTTGTGCATTAATTAGTTACTGGTGGAGTCCAGAAGTTGTGGAAGTGGGTGACCGTGGTCCCTATTTTTTGAAGCCAGAGAGCGACCCTGATCAAAAACTATTGACCGATATCCCTTACTTTCCCTGTTATCCGAGGTCCTCGAGAGGATTATTTATGACCAATTTAAGGAGTTCTTGGATACTGGCAATTTGATAACACCTTGCCAAAATGGTTCATGAGAAAAGCATAACATGCTCACAACTATACCTGAAATCATTTACAATCTTTACGGGGTCTTGGGCAATGGGAAAATGGTTGGTGAGCTCTTCATGGATCTTTCCAAAACATTTGGCCTGGTGCACTGTGTCACTTGTTTGCCAAGCTTCAGGCCTTTGGTCTGTTTGTATCTGCTTTGTTCTGGTTCCAGAATTACTTGACTGACAGAACTCAATCGGTTTCTTCAGTTTCTTTGAATTCCATTTCTTCTGCACTTATCAGAATTACTACCAGACAACCTCAGGGATCAATACTGGGGCCTATTTTGTTATTTCTTTGAACCATCGAGCTAATATATTGCATAGTTCTGAGTCTTATATTATGTACACGGATGATATCGCTTTGTACAGAAGGGTATCAAATATCAATGACATAACCAGATATTTGAAGCCTAACTTTGAATTTGTACAACAATGTTAGTTAAAAAAATTGGCTTCTATTGAAAGTTAGTAAAACAAAGTATATCTACTTTGGAACAAAAGAATAACTGAAGGCTTTAACCCTTAAAAATTAAAGTCATAATTTTGCAGAGACAGCATACAGTTTTAAGAATCTTAGTTTTATTGTGGATCAGACTCTTCTGAAGAACATACTGTATCTCCATACTGGATAAGTCAGTACACATTCATCTTGGTCAGCTTTATAGGCAACACAATTGTTTGGCCACTCATTCTAAGAAAGTCTTGGCTTATTCCAATAAAACCCCCTGCCTTGTCTATCTCACTGACCTCTACTTCTCCCCCCTCACTCCATTACATCCCGCTCCTCCCCACCCTAGCCAGTCAACCTTACTGGCTTTCAATTCCCTTGTGTGGCAGAAATTACAAACTACCTTTGTCTAGCCTACTCTTGATGTATATAGATCCTGTAGGTATGTAGCCACTGATACAATGTCTAGCCTTACACTATTGTTGTTACTGTCTTTGTCTACTGCTATACTTCACTGAATCTCTGTACATCCTGTATTTGCTTCATTGTTCCCTGGGTCAACCCTGAAAAAGGGACTGTAATTGTCTCGGTGGTCTTACCTGGTTTCCAAAACTCAAATAAATAAATAAAACAAATTCCTTACTCCTGTCATTAGTGAACTATAGTCTTCCAGTTTATGCTACTCTAATGTCACTGACTTGCAAATATTTTTTAAAATTCTATACCATTCCATATGGAGATTTGCTGCCACTAGCACAAGCTTTTCTCATTACTGTACCTTTCATCAACACCTTGTCTAGCCTTCTTTTGGTTTATGCATTACCTATTTATGTTTATCAGTTTTAGACATTTCTTAAAAGGTACCATTAGATGTTTATGGCTGATGTTAACCCCAGTGCTGGTTCACAGAGTATTAGATCTGCTCATGCTGATTTCAGAAGACACAAACCAAGCGAACGAGTGCACACCTTCTTTGGCTACAAAATCAGCACGCTGCAAAACTGAAAAGCTTCAAGCACAAATGCATTATTAAAGTGTGCATATATCCAAATTGAACAACACACACAAGAAGACCCCCACTGTTCCATTGCTCCCTGGACCAACATTCATTGACTTACAAAGCCTCTACATTCTAGAATAATTAACCTGCTTTCTTACACTCTGTAAATTTGCATAATACATTTAAAATGGTGATTGTTTAGATTTATCAATGTGCAAATGTAATGTTATCTGATTACTGTGTATTCTAATGTGTTGCATATTTATTCTCCAGGTCCCCCTTGAAACTGTGCAGCTAGCACTCTTGGATCCTACCTGGTAAACAAATTAAAAATAAAAAAAAAATACTCCATGAAGCAACATTGGCCTGGCACCTGAAGTATATGAAGTCAGACACTGGGCTCATGGTGTTTCACTGGTACTACCCAATGACTAAGAGACTGCCCTGAGTCAAAAGGGAGAGGTAAAGTTACTGATGCAGCAGAATAGCCTCTGAGCCTTGTTTAGCACTACCAGCAGACAACTTCCTCAAGTTCTCCCTCTCTTTGCACATTGCAGCAGTTCCTCTGGTAGTGCAGTGGAGGCATCCTTGATGAGGTTGGTGACCCACACCATTGGGCCTCTGCACAACAGCTGTGGCACATCTGCTGTTATGAGGGAGGATGGCTGGGGCAGAAACCCCCAAAAATGGCTGGCCTGTCAGGGAAGCTCTAGAAAATGGCCTCCGTGTATGCTCCTCCTTACAATCTGACCCTTCCCGGTGGCACTTCAGTCACCAAGGCCAAGTGCCAGTCAACATGATATAACAATCATGGAGCTACTGGGTGGAAGTGGCCATCACACAGTGTGGTTCTGGTTGGATATGGGCAGGGAAAACCTCCCCACTAAGACCCAAATCTTGGATTTTAGCAGGGCATACTTCAGGAAGATGGACGAGTTGCTAAGGAGGCACCTGACAGGCATCAGTGCAGATATGGGGTTGGACCAAAGATGGTCCAACAGTAAGGAGGAAATAATGGCTGCCACAGAGGGGTGCATCAGGCTCAGGGTAAAGACCTCAAGGGCCAAAGCACCCAGCCGGTTTAGTAGTGAGGTTGTTGAAGCAGTAAGGGACAAGAGGTTGGCCTATAGGAAATTCAGGAAGACCAAGAGAGAAGAGGACAGGAAGAATTACTGAAATATGGCTAGTGAGGCAAGTAAGGTAGTCCGGCAGCTAAGGCTCAGAAGGAACTGCAGATAGATGAAGGAATTAAAAAGAGGGAGAAAACCTTTTTTCACAATATGAGCAAGAAAAGGGACAAAAAGGATAGAATTGTTAAGCATCGGTAATGGAAGCGAGTTGAGGAGAATGGGTGAAAAGCAGAGGTACTGAACAAATACTTCTGTTCCATTTTCATCAGGAAGAAAGATGAACTGGTGCCAACAGGGGGAGAAGAGGAGTAAGGGAAGGGGAGCACAGATTTGGTTATAGAGGGGAAAGAGTGAAGAAAGGGTTGCTAGTATTGAAGGTGGGCAAATCACCAGGCCCAGATGACATGCACCAAAGGGTGCTGAGGGAACTGGCAGATGACCTTGAAAAGCCACTGGTAGGCCTGTTCAATAATTCAGTGGAGTCAGGCATAGTACCAAAGGACTGGAGAATGGCACAGGTGGTGCTCCTTGATAACAGTGGTCCCAAGGATGACCTAGGGAATTACAGACCGGTCAGTCTTACCTCAGTCACGTGCAGGCTTAAGGATACCATACTTAAGGAAAGGTTGGTAGACTATCTAGAGGAACATGGTCTCCAGGATGTGAGGCAGCATGGGTTTGTGGGAGGGTGGTCATGTCAAACAAATCTGATTGACTTCTTTGACTGGGTCACTAAAACAGTAGACAGGGGCTAAGCAGTGCCCATCCTTTACCTGAAGTTCAGCAAGACCTTTGACTTTGCATCCCAGAAGAGGTTAATCAGAAGGTGGTGGATCTTGGGATTGGGAAGAAGATGGACATATGGGTGGAAAACCAGCTGAGGAACATGGCCCCAATGGTGGTGGTGGGGCATGGAAGGAGAATGATCTCACTCCAGGGAGGTCATCAATTGTGTCCCATAGGTATTGGTGCTAGGACCAGTGTTGTTCAATGTCTTCATCAATGATATGAGGGATGACATTAAAGGTAAAATGTACTATTTGCAGATGACACCAAGCTCTGTGGGGCAGTGGACACAACTGAAGGGACAGAGGATGTAAAGGAGGATCTGGAGAAACTTGGAGGTGATCCAGGATTTGACAGCTTGGCTTCAATGTGAAGAAATAGAAAGTTATGCACTTTGGAGCCAAGAATCCCAAGATGGCGAACAGCCTTGGTGGGGTCCAAGTATCTGCAACAGAGGAGGAGAAGGATGTCATAATTATGGTAACAAGTAAACTGAAACACTACATGCAGTGCAGGAAAGCAGCAGCAAGGGCAAACAAAATGTTTGGCTGCATAGCCAGGGAAATCAGAGGTTGTCGAGATAAGGTTATTCTGCTCATGTACAGTTTGCTAGTGAGGCCACACCTGGAGTATGGAGTACAGTACTAGAACCCACACCTTAACAGGACATTAATTTTCTGAAGGCAGTCCAGAGGAGGGCTATGAAAATGATTATGGGCCAGCAGAATAAATTATAAGAGAAGAGGTTGCGGGGTCTAAACACGTACTTTTGGAGGAGAGAAGAGAAAGGGGGGACATGCCTGATACCTTCAGGTACCTGAAAGGGATGAACAGAGTGGATACAAAGAGTCTATTTAAGCATCTCTTTAAGCTAAGTGGAAACTGAAAAGCAAGGGGGCACAGTCTTAAGTTGGAGAGAGGAGGTTTAGGAGGGTGGCTAGGAAGCATTTCTTCATGGAGAGCCTGGTGAACAGTTGGAATGTGCTACCAGAGGAAGTGGTCTAATTTAAGACAGGAGGCAGCTTCACAAGAGGCTGGGATGGACTTATGGAGAAGGTTAGGGTCATGGGAGGGGCAGATAGAAAGCATGGGAATGGGGGAGGGAGGGAGGCTGGGTCAGTAGCTTAAACCATGAACTCTGCAGTATGAGCAGACTACACAGACCTAATGGCCTTCTTCTGCTAGCTTCTTCGTATGTTCATAAGATATTTATCACTCTTGCAGTCACTGTGGTTTCCTGCTGTAAAGGAATATACCTAGACATGGACCTAAAGAAACATTAGGATGTAGTGGTAGGAAGCATCCATATGGGACAGAGTCTGGAGGACAGTAGGATCAACCACTTGGAGGACATAAAGTAGTGAAGCACATGGGGCTGAGGTGTTGCAAAACAATGTATATGCCATTTGTTCCACAGGTATTAATTGCCTGATGGAATATGTCCATCCTGTAGCAGTTTGGGAGCCTCATAGAGTGATGGCACACAAGTCGAAAAAGGGAAGGAGTCAAATTAATTCAAAGGACACTTCTTCCCTGGTGATCCCCACTTGGGGGGGCATGGTCCAAACTCTTTGGGCTTGTCAGTGGGATTGTGGCCACCAGATATGGGTGATAACTTGCCACCTGTCCACATGACCTCCCTACTTGCTGAGGTTTGCATTCTGACTCAGAGAGGTTCATCATTCCCGTAGTCTGCACAGGTGTAATGATTTTCCCTGAAAGGGGTCCAGAGGCCTAAAGTGACTGACAAGCTCTTTCAGCTTTGCATTGCCCCCCAACATTGTGTAAAATCATTTAATAAACATATGGCTGCCACCATTTCTCCAAGACCTGCATTGTATGCATTCTTCCAGCTGAAGGGTATGGGGACTAATAAGACAATATAAGGTCTGCCAAAGTATTGTAGTAAATGACCCCTTGTCTGCGTCTCCTTCCCTGTAACCTTGCTTTAGTCAAGCAGGTAGGGTCCCCCCAGAGGGGAGTTGTCCTGGCTCCACCCTTGGTGGAGGAACCACCTAGGCTGCCCATAGGGTAGGAAGCATCATGAGGGGTCTGAGAGTGAAGAGTTAAAAAGAGCTGGAGCCAGCAGCTCCTTCTCACTCTCCTTATCCTCTTCACATTTCCCACTCACCCACCCTCAAAAGAGCAGGATTCTAGGTCAGCCAGGTAGAAGAGGGAACCCTTTGCTCCACTATGGGTCGCAACACTAGGGGTCATGGAGGAGACTTCTGGGATTTTCCACTGAGAGGGTTTCCTAGTTTTTTGGGGGTTTTTTGCCTCCTCCAAAGAGGTTTAACTGACAGTAGAGTTAGCCTTGATAATAAACAATCACAGTCATTGTGACATGGCAGCTTAGGAGTCTCTCAGAGTAATTGTGCAAGGGGAATAGAGTAAAGAGTCAAATTCTTCTGACAGATTCTTCTTCCATGGTCAGCATGTGGTGCATGGGGCTTTAAGACCTGATCCCCATTTGGAGGGCTGGTTGTGATCCAACCTCACTGGCCTTGCTTGTGGGAGTGGCATCACCAAGCAGGGTGGTTGCTTGCCACATAAGTGAAAAGTTGAAGGTTAGGGGAGGAAATGTGAGGCTAAGAAGGCTGGGAGAGGAGTGTGCAGAAGAGAATCATGAAAAAGCAGATATCCTGAACAAATATTTTTGTTTGGTCTTCGCAGAGGAAGGGGAAAGGGATGGGCCACAAGAAAGCAACAGGAGCATGGAGAGGGGGAGATAGACACAAGTCCCTTTGCAGAGGAGAGAATCCAGAAGGGACTAGCAAATCTGAAAGTGGATAAAGCTATGGAGCTAGACGGGGTACACCCAAGGGTACTGAGGAAGCTCAGAGAGGTACTGACTCCACCTCTGACAGTCCTTTTTAACAACTTATTGGAAACAGGAGTGGTTCTTTAGCACTGCAGAAGGGCATATGTCATCCTGCTTCGCATAAGCGGTAGTAGGTAGGAGGCTGACAACTATAGGCTAGTCACCCTGACATCAGTGGTAAAGAAGCTAATGGAGTCATTTCTGAATGAAAGGATTGTGGAGCATCTTTACTCCCATGAGTTACGAGACCAGAGGGAATACAAATTCAATGGGGTTGGGGAGTTAGAGGTCATATTAGACAAATCTGATACAGTACATGTATTTGGCTGCATGACCAAGGAAACAGATCAGGGTAGATGGGTGGACATTGCCTACTTACATTTCAGTAAGGCTTTCAACACCGTTCCACAAAGGAGGCTCACAGGTAAACTGTGCAGCTTTGGGGTGGGTCCAAAGGCAGTAAACTGGTTAAAAAATTGGTTAATGGATAGACAACAGAGAGTGGCAGTAAATGGAGTTCACTTTGGGGAAGGGAGGGTGACCAGGAGGGTGCCAGGGGGCTCAGTATTGGGATCAATCCTCTTTAATGTCTTTGTAAGTGACATTGCAGATGAGCAGGAAGGAAAGGTCTACATCTTTGCAGATGACACCAATATCTGAAATTGGATGGACACTCCAGAGGGGGAAGGAAGAAAGAATGTGCAAAGACCTAAGAAATCTTTAGGAGTGCTCAAGGACATGGCAGCTGGGTTTCAATGTAAAAAGTGCATAATCATGCACTTAGGGAACAGAAACCCAGAGGCAGAGTACAATATGGGAGAAGAGGTACTGATGGTCGCCAAACAGGAAAGGGACCTAGAAGTAATCGTATCTGATAATCTCAAGGTGGCAAAGCAGTGCAGCAAGGCAGTAGTTATGTCTAGTTGGATGATGGGGTGCATAACAAGGGTATCACCAGCAGAAAGAGGGAGGTGGTGTTGCCACAGTATGGGTCACTGATGAGACCACACCTGGAGTCCTGTGTCCAGTTCAGGAGATCATATCTCAGGATGGACATAGACAGAGTGGAGGCAGACTAGAGAAGAGCAGCTAAAATGGTGTGGGGTCAGCATCAGAAGCTCTATGAGGAGAGACTGAAAAACTTTAATATGTACACCCTAGAAGAGAGAAGAGTGAGAAGGAATATGATAGAGAGCTATGAATACCTCACAGGGATACACAAGGTACATTGGGGAGTATTTTTCAGAGGAAAAGATGCACAATGACAAGAGAACATGCAATGAAGTTGGAAGGGGCAAACTCAAGAGATCTGTGAGGAAATACATCTTCACTGAAAGAGTGGTGGATGACAGAAACAGTCTTCCAGTGTAGGTGGTTGAGGTGGAAACCATGGTGGGCTCCAAGCATGCATGGGACAGGCACAAGGGAATCTTAGTAGGAAGCACAGGGGGAGGGAACTGGACATCAAACCAGGCTTACAGTGACAGTATAGGGAACAAAGATGGGCAAACTGGGTGGACCAAGTGGTCCCTATCTGCAACAAATGATATGTTTCTCTGTTTCACTTCACCACATGACCTCCCTACTCACTGAGGAATGGGTTCCAGCTCAGAGGTACATAATTCTCTCAGTCAGCACAGGGATAGTGCCCTTCATTGGAGGGGTTGTGGAGGCCCAAAGTGACTGAAAAAATCTCCTTGCTGCACATGCCACTCCAATATAGTATAAATAAATTTTATTATAGGGACATGGTAGTGCCCCTATGGTTAGGATTGAGTAAGGTGTTGAATGGTAAACCCATCATTTTGCACCTTAATTGCTTTGGCAGCTTTTAACAAAAATAGCTCAATGTTTGAATATGCTGTCTAAGAGGCAAGGTCTACATCTGTGGAAAGTTTTCTGACAACAGCTTGTGCGGTTCTGAGAACCAGATATATCATTTTTATGTAGACGTCTGCTTTTTTTCCCAACTTAACCTAGGATTTTTTTTGCTCTCACCAACAGCCTACATGGAATGGAATTATTTCCCCAAAACGTTCAGGGTACAGATGTGATGTCTGAAGGAAGTGCCTTTGAAAAGTTTTGTGAAAAAATATTAAATTATTCCAGAGTTAAAAGGCTTTTAAGTTTCATGTGTTTTATTGTTCTGACCATGCTCAGTGTGATTCTTGGGATAACTTTCTGATATGACAGCAAACATTCTGTGTCATAAGACCATTTTTGGTTTCTCACCACTTGCTTCCACAGCTCAACACATCTTTTTGTATGCTGTGATAGCCACCATTTTGTTTCTTTTCCCCTAAAATAAAAAAAAAAATATGGACAATGCATACAATGGAATAATTTTAAAAAACAAACACCTGAACCTAGCTAAATGGGACCTGTTTAGCTAGACTCTGATGTTTGTTTTCTTAAAATAATGGCCAGAAATACTTTTTTTCTGGGTACCACCAAAATCCTGGGTGCCCAACATAATGAGAGAAGCTATTCATTTATGCTTTCTGTATGACAACAGCAGGATTTTCTGGAGTTTTTCAGCCCTCAGTCGGAAGTCATGCTGTGGGCTGCAGTGAGAGCGGTGAGCCACCAATCCCCTTCTCTGTCTGTCTGTGTATTTTATTAATTTATTTTATTAAGGGGGCCACGTTGCCCACCCCACAATACTGCTCTTTTTTGCCCTCCCTCCCTTCTAGATGGCCAGCCCTTCCCTTTGATTAGTATTTTTTTTAATGTATTGGGGGACCAGGGTGACCACCCCCTGATACTACTTCATTCTCCTCCTCCCCTCCAGGTGACAAGCCCTTCCTAATGATTAGTTTTTTTATATATATTTGTGGAAAAGGGAGCCCGCCCCCCTGGTACCACTTCTCTGGACTACTCTGTCCTCCAAGTCACCAACCTAATTTTCCAAACTGCATCCAGACACTGGGTGCTCAATCCACAGTGTTGGACTGTTCATCTGAAAAAATTAAAACTGTCCCTCAATTTTTTTTTCTAACTTGTAAAAAAAGAAAAGTTCCCTCATGTATCTGACCCCCCTGTCTTGACCTCCCACTCAGCACTCACCATGTAACACCTCCACTGCAACCTCCACATCCCTCACTCACCTGAACAGGTCCCAGGGGAAAGATCCACTCTTTGATCATAGACATATCTTGCTGCTGGAACTGCTGACTGCAATATCAGCAACTAAGGTACAGTAAGTATGGCTGAATGTATTTCAGTGGGGTTTTCAATCTTGATCCGTAACTTTGCCATTTTTGCATAAATTGAGCATACATTTTCAACATGGCCTTTTTGGGACCCCACCTCATGAGCAATGATGGTGTAACTATGTAAATAAGGCCCAAAAGGTGATTTCATGGTTGCTTGGTGAACTAACCTTTCAGACAGGATTTGAACATTTTCACTGTCTTTGCTCCTGAGGTGGGTTCATAAGAAGACTATTTTGAAAATGTTGTGTCAAAATATTTAAAAATGGCAACATTATGATTGTACATTGAAATTTTGAAATGCACACTGATAATTTTGGTCATTTAAAATATTTTGACCCCAAATATTCAACATAGACATTTTTTCACATCACTTTATGAATCTGAAAAAAATCGTTTTTCAAATCCAGACCAAAATGTGTTTTCACATCTGTGGTGCTGAATGAAGTTGTTGCTGTGTGGCATCACCTTTTGAGCAGGTTTTGAAAATTTCTCCACTGCTGATCATGAGGTGGGGTCATAAGATGGCTGTGATGAAAATTTGGGGTACAAATATTACAAAACAATTAAGTTAATAATAATAATAATAATAAAATGTATTTAATTAAGCGCCTTTCAAGTTTTCAAGGCGCTGTACAGTTCAAGATCAGGCAACAAATACAATAAAACAGAACAGCAATTTCAACAAGTAAAACCAATTACAGTAAGGATGGAAAGGCCTTATTCCATAAAAAGGACTTTAAGGCCCTTTTAAAAATATCCACTGTTGTACTCTGTGTGTGTGTACATTGAAATTTGCAATGCGCACTTGTAGCTATGGTAATTTTAAATATGTTGATCGCAAATTTTCAACATAGCCATCTGTTCACATCACCTCATGAACATGACAATTGTCATTTTTCAAAACCGGCAGAAATATATTTTTTTCACCTCTGCCTTGGAATAACGTTTCAACAAGATTTGAAGATGTTCACCTACCGGGTTCTTAAGGTGGGCTCGTATCAAGGCTATGTTGAAAATTTGGGGTCAAGATATTAAAAAAGAACACAGTTATGAAGGTACATTGTAATTTTCCTATGCACGTTCATAACTTTGGTAATTGTTGCCATTTGACACTGCATAGAAGGGCAGGGTCAACAGGGCCCTACACTTCTGTAGGCAGGCAGAGTCTTTCCTGGGTGCACAGCCCAGATGGTAATGTCCAAAAAATGTTCAAGCAGATTAAAGACAAAAAGAAAGCTGATTCTTGTAGAATCTTTTTCAGATTCTGGGAGAACTAAGCACAGTGAGGGATCCCATGGAAGAAACAATATTACTATGGTAACTATTTTTTTCTTCAATCCCAGTGAATCCCTCACTGTGCTTACTTGTGCAGACTACAAAGCAATACCTTTGAGGCTGGGTACAGAACCTATTTAGGGAAATGGTTTAGCATCCCTTCTGGACTGTACATCCAGACAATAGTGCCTTGTGAAGGTGTGTACTGTTTTCCAGGTCGCTGCTTTACAAAGTTACAGCAAGGGGATGTATATGTTCCCAAAGGGACCTGCATGAATGAGAATATGATTCCACTATCTCAAATAGAAAATAAATTCTTTGCAAAACAACTTCATTGATGCAATGCCAAAAAAAGCAGGGAAATGTGGCATTATGGTTTCTACCCTAACTCCCCACCCCTACCCCCCAAGCAGCAAAAGGAAAAAAATATTAGGGCTTTGGGTGTTCAGAGTTTTGGTGAATCAATGGTGAGGTCTTCCTTGGGGTTGTCAACCCTTATGCTCACCCCTCTGCCCCAGCCTGTAGCCTCCAATCTGAAGCACAAGGTACAGCTCCAAGCCACTGCTTCCTAGTGGTACACTCTTCAAAGGTAGAGAAGTACATCTCACAACATGTTACCAACACAGTTTGTTGTAGGTTTCTTTGCAGGCCCTGTGTGAAGAAAAATGATCATATATGATGTTGCTTGCTCACGGAATGGGGTGGACATTTAGGGTTGATGACCCCACCACTGATTCACCAAGATTATTATGTACTGCTGCTTTTGTTCATGTCTTTGTGTCTCCCTTGAAAATGGGCATCTAATGCTGTTGGGCCCTAACTGGTTAACAAATTTCAAATAAAAAATATTCCAAGAAGCAACACTGGTCTAGATCCTGAGGTCTATGATGTCAGACACTGGGCTGGTGGTGCATCTTTGGTACTACCCAGAGACTGAGAGACTGTCCTGAGTCAAAAAGGAGAGGTAGAGTTACAGGTGCAGCAGGACAGATTCTGAGTTTTGTTGTGCACTACTAGCAGGCAACTTCCTTAAGTTCTACCTCTCTTTGCACATTGCAGCAGCTCCTGGTGGTAGTGCAGTGAATGCGTCCTTGATGAAGTGAGTTATCACACATCACAGGGCCCATATACAATGGCCATACATGTATACTCTTGTGTGGGAGGATAAAAGGTAGAAAACTGACTCAAAGGCTGTTCTGTCTTGGAAGCTATGGAAACCAGCCTCCATGTGTGCTTCCCCATGCAACCTGACCCTTCATGCTGGCACTTCTGTTATCCAATCTTAGTGTCAGTCAGCAAAGCATTTCTTGTTCTTCCAGTTGCTGTGAAGAGGAGTGGTTTCCTGCTGTAAAGGGATAAATGCAAACTTGAAGCTAAAGAAACATTAGGATCTGGTGGAAGGAAGTAACGATATGGGAAGGAGTCTGGTAGACAGTAGGAACAACCACTTGGACGACATGAAGTAGTGGAATGCCTGGGGGCCAAGGAGTTACAAAACAATGTATATGCCATTTGTTCTACAAGTAATAATGTGCCTAACACAATATGTTACAAGATACTGTGTGAACATCCAAATCATATCTCATTATTTACTTAGGTTTTAGCTTGAAATACACATACTTTAGGGCTATACAAATTATATCCCAAGAGATTAAAAGTTGAAATAGTCACAAAACTCCTTTTCAAGAACCAAATACTGTCTAATGTATGCAATAAGACATAACAAGGAGTAAGTGATCTGAAGTGAATGAATTCCCAGTGGTATAGTGATGCACAAGGCACTTGCTACAAGTGCCTTCATTACCTGTAAGTGCTTTAAATAAGCACTAAGGCATGACAGTTGGTGCATTGTGCCGCGATAACATGAGACCAAAGGCTGAGTACTGCCACTCACAAAGTGCTGTTATCCCAGCACAACACCCCACCCCCCAGTTAGACCTTATTTCCATTGTGAGTTAGACCCATTAGCATAAGAAAATAGCATAATTTTAAATAAAATTTTGTTACGTTTAAATGTGTAACATATCATAGCATAGTGATGCCACGAGTGTCTTCAGCACAAGTTAATGTTTTACATAAGCAATAAGGCACAACACTGGTGGATTGTGCTGCAATAACATGAGATAGAAGGCTGAGTTCTTCCACCACCCATGAAGTACTGTTATCCCAGTACAACACTCCCCCAGTTAGGCCCTACTGCCATTATGAAATGGAGCCCTTAGCATAGGTAAGATCCTTTTTTTAAAAAAAAGTTTTGTTACATTAGAATTTGTGGCAAAAAAAAAGGAAACAAGTAACAAAAAATAAAACCTAAATAGGAAGTAGTCCTTTTATGTTGTTGCAGTGTTTCAGACTGGGCAGATGGTTTTGTCCCAATGCTTACTGGAGCATGGGCAGTGCTGGAGTATGTATGGTCATGTCAATGTGACTAGTGGCTTCAGCCATGTGTTCCATTAGAATGCCATTAATGGTGGTTGCCATTTGCTGCAATGGGGCTGTGAAGAGAATGCAGGGAGATTTAGTTTCATCAGTCCATGGGCAGGGAGCAGGCAGTTCAAGGAGCACTGGGAGCAGTCTTGCTTTCATCGGTGTGGCAGGTAGGAGTTTGCATCTTGCTGAGTGTTGGGAGCATTGAGTGCAGCCATGGAGTTTCCTTGTTGGGTGGCATGACAGCTAACTGCAGTGGTAGTTAATGGTTGAGCAGACATGGACAGACTACAACAGATGAAGGAAAAGGGAGATATTTAAAATAACGTTGGTTATACGGAATGGTGGTATGCATGTTTAGCCCGTCAGTCTGTTTATTTGTGATACATGAGTATTGAGGTAGCTATGGAGCAAGCTTATAAGTAGCTTTGTCAGAAGCAGGTAGCTTGAATGAAACAGAAAGACAGATCAGGGGATGGGTTGAGGCTGGATGTTTGTTTTCTACAGTGAGGGAGGAAAGGAGAGACTTTTAAAATGCTCCTGGTTTTTGTGAATGGACAGTATGCCATGGAAAGCATGCCTGGTTTGGGCATGTCTGCTAAAACAGCAGAGTACCAATTCTGTGGCCATTCCATGTGTGAAGAGGTCACACACCTTTCTCCAGAGCTGTTGTGGTGGCATAACAGTGCTGGGTTCAGCAATGGGTTCCAAGCTCCTCAGTTAATGAGGTTTATGGATTTTTGATATTCATTTAATAACTTCAGACAGCTAATGGCCTATAGTGTCTTACTGCATTACTAAACTGAAAAACAATTATTAGAACTCTGAATTTCCACAAATTCAATAGATGGAATGTTTGTTTATTAAGGAAGATGGAAATGCAAACTTCTGCAGAATTTCTCTGCAGGATTTTACCCCCGTAACAGCTCATTCATTTTTAGTCAATAAAGTTGACAGCCATGTCTATGATGGCAAACAGGGGTGAGTGAACTGGGTCATGAATTCTGTATGGGATCTGCCATAATTCAAAAACTCACTGCCTGAACATTTTTCCATTGGTGTTTTTCTGCAGATTTAACCTATGGTCTTATGTAACCAATCAGAAAGCAGGACATTTCAAGAACCATTTTATAATCCAGTACAAAACATGGACAGACTACAACAGTTGAAGGAAAAGGGAGATATTTAAAATAACGTTGGTTATACGGAATGGTGGTATGCATGTTTAGCCCATCAGTCTGTTTATTTGTGACACATGAGTATTGAGGTAGCTATGGCGCAAGCTTATAAGTAGCTTTGTCAGAAGCAGGTAGCTTGAACGAAACAGAAAGACAGATCAGGGGATGGGTTGAGGCTGGATGTCTGTTTTCTACAGTGAGGGAGGAAAGGAGAGACTTTTAAAATGCTCCTGGTTTTTGTGAATGGACAGTATGCCATGGAAAGCATGCCTGGTTTGGGCATGTCTGCTAAAACAGCAGAGTACCAATTCTGTGGCCATTCCATGTATGAAGAGGTCACACACCTTTCTCCAGAGCTGTTGTGGTGGCATAACAGTGCTGGGTTCAGCAATGGGTTCCAAGCTCCTCAGTTAATGAGGTTTATGGATTTTTGATATTCATTTAATAACTTCAGACAGCTAATGGTCTATAGTGTCTTACTGCATTACTAAATTGAAAAACAATTATTAGAACTCTGAATTTCCACACATTCAATAGATGGAATGTTTGTTTATTAAGGAATATGGAAGTGCAAACTTCTGCAGAATGTCTCTGCAGGATTTTACCCCCGTAACAGCTCATTCATTTTTAGTCAATAAAGTTGACAGCCATGTCTATGATGGCAAACAGGGGTGAGTGAACTGGGTCATGAATTCTGTATGGGATCTGCCCAAATTCAAAAACTCACTGCCTGAACATTTTTCCATTGGTGTTTTTCTGCAGATTTAACCTATGGTCTTATGTAACCAATCAGAAAGCAGGACATTTCAAGAACCATTTTATAATCCAGTACAAAAGGGAAAAAAATCAACATACAGTACAAAAGGAAAAATAAATCAACATATTTTAATATTATAAACACTGAACATAAAAAACATAGAAACACAGAATCTGATGGCAGGTGCAGACTGCTTGTCCCATCCATTCTGCCCATTTCTCCTTGCTTTACTACTACAAACTGCCTGACCTACAGGCCTTTCTCCCTCCCTCTTCCTTTCCACTATTATTCCTTTCTGCTTCTCCCATGCATTCTTGAACCCACCACTGATTTCATCCCACCACCACCTCCATTGTAAGACCATTACAGGAATCCACAACTCTTTTTATGAAGAAGTGCTTCCTCACATCACTCCTAAATCTACCCCCGTCCAGCTTCATAGAATATCCCCTTGCTCTTGAGCTCCTTTTCTTCTGAAAAATACTTTCTCCTGTACCTTATTTACCCCCTGTGAGGTATTAAAAGGTTGCTATCATATCTCCCCCCCATTCCAGGTTGTACATATTGAGGTCATTTAGTCTTTCCTTATAGAGCTTTGGAAGCAGACCCTGTACCATTTTAGTTACCCCCTTTGGGCAGCTTCTACTCTGTCTGTGTCCTACTGGGGATATGATCTCTAGAACTGGACATGGCACACTAGGTGGGGTCTTAACAGTGATGTTTACAGAGGCAACACCACCTCCCTCTTTCTGCTGGTGATGCCCCTCCTTATGCACTACCGCATCAACTAGCTCTCCATACTGCCTTGTCACGCTGTCTGGCCAGCTTTACATCATCTGATATGATTAACCCCAGGTCACTTTCCTGCTTGGTGGACATCAATACCACTCCACCCATTTTTTGTACTCTGCCCCTGGGTCTCTGTGCCCTAAGTGCATTGTTTTGCATTTTTGACATTGAAATCCAGCTTGCATACCCTTGACTACTCCGGTAGTTTTCTCAGGTCTCTCCTTGTCCTTTCCACCTGCATGGATCTGTATAGCCTATTGGAGATTTTGGTGTCATCTGCAAAGAGGATCCCATCCCTTCCAGCTCCTCTGCAATTTTACATATATCAGTTAAAGAGGACCAGTCCCAGTACTGATCCCTGAGACACTCCACTGGTTACCCTCCCTTCCATGCAGTGAACTCCATTTACTGCCACCCTCTGTCACCTATACTCTAACCAGTTTTTCATTCAGTTTACCACCTTTGTGTAAAGCCATTGCTCAAAATAGTTATTACTTACCAACTGGTCTTACTGATATCTGCACTTTTTCACTGACCGGGGAAAGGAAATCTCGCCCCACTAGATGAGTTACATATTGACAGCTGTAAATTCCCTCTGCCTTTGTAATGTTATCCTTGGTATTTTCAGTGGTGAATACAGCTGAGTGATTCGCTGCACTGATGCGATGGATTTCTGTTTCATTCTCAATGTATTCATAAAGGAAGAAAGTCATGTTGGAAGAGGAGACTGGGATGGAGCAGTGGAAATTGATGTTCTGCTCTTCAGTCATCTCACTGCTGGGAGGGTCCACAAAAAGACTAGGCTGTAAGATATCAACTGAATACAAAAGAAAGTTATATTTTTGTTTATAAAATGCAGTGGATAAATAAAGCCATCAGATTAGTGGAAAAAAGAACATGACCGTGTAAATATTCATTGTGATTACACAGGTGCACTTTTAAATATATTTTTCTGCTTTGAAGGCTTTTATATAAGTGCTATAAAACTCTCCACTTCAAAGATGTATAAATATGATGAGTAATCACACCTTGTGGGTGTCTTTGAAGGCACTCAGTTTTATCTTGTGCCTAACAACAGGCCAGAGCAATGCAATTATTGGCCCAAAATATTACACCCTGTTGCATCACATTGAATATTTCTATGGTTTGTTAAAAAGTAAAACAATTTGTTCAAATGCTAAAGCAAACTAGTAAGAGTTATTTTTTATCAAACTTCACAGTCAGGAAAGAAAGTGATACAGTGATTATATATTTATTTAGTATTTTTATCTTCCCGGAGGATACTACATTAGGCAACTACCCCATCTCCTACACCAGTCAAAATGTCAGCCCTTGGGTGAAAATAACAGCAACCCACTTACAGTATGTTTGGATGGTTTGAAGGTTGTTGCCTAGTATGATTTTTTTCTTTTTGAAGCATGAACAACCCAGACTCCCACTTCCTCATATTACTGTTGAATTTCACTACTAGCACTTTTGGCTTATGACTAAATGGTAAGTTTGCTTCAGGTAACAAGGGTAACAACAACATGGGTGGAAAAGATTGTTGTCATAAAAGGCACACATTTTAATATCAGTTATCAACTTGCATTAAATAATCAACTGTTATTGTGTGTTTTGAAGCAAACCTTACAAAACATCTAACCCAAAATAGTACATGTTCTTGCTGCTCAACATGTTAGTCCCACACTTTGTTACATCTTTCAAGACTCTCTACACACAGAAATCATCCAAGTAGACTGGAGAATAGCTGAAATTAGTCCAGTATATAAAAAAGGAAATAAGTAAGCTGTGCATCGTTATAGACCAATGAATCTTATATCTGTCTCTGGTAAGATTTTAGAACTCTTTAGCAAAGACCTTGTTGACAACCACATATAGGAAATAGACATTACACAATGTGGTTTCAAAAATGGTGAATATTGCACAACTGACCTACCTTGTTGCTATGAAAAAATGAGTGTGGCTCTGGACACCATGGCACTGTGAAACGTAATATACTTGTACTTCAGTAAGGTATTTGACCTCATGTCCCCTAGGGCAATTATTCAAAAAATGATGAACTCAAACACTGAACCTACCATTGTTAGATGTACAATAGGATTGTTACAGGATAGAATGCAAAGGGACAATATAAGGGGTTATAAGTCCAACTCAAGTAAAGTTACCAGTAGTGTGTGTTAAGGGTCAGTGCTAGTGCCTTTCATCATTCACATTTCTTTGCTGGCTTAACTAATAACCTAAACAGTTGGGCTTGTAAGCTTGCTGATGCTTCAAAAATAGGTATTCCTTGCACCACAATAAGCAAATATCAACTTATCTAAAAGGACTTGCACGCTATTTACTATTGGAGTATAAAATGGAAGATAAAATTTAATGATGATAAATGTAAGGTGATGCACGTGGGAAGAAACAATCCCATAGCACAATACAAATTGGGAGCCACAGTACTTATTGAGTCAACACACGAGAGAGAGACCTTGGCTCTTTTTTACTTCTTATCTTCCTACCCAGTCAGAATAGCACATGCTAACACAACGCGGTCTATACCACACTTCCACGGAGAGTGACATGGACATTACAGTGCCGTGTAGTAAGCGCTCTTCTGGTCACTGTCCATAGTGATACAGCACAAGACAAGGAAAGAGGAATGGAGGGATTTGGCTGAGCTGCTCCTGTGGCTTGGAGTGGTAATGCAGAAGCAGCTCAATCAAAAAGGTGGTGGTGATCAGGGTTCTAATCCTGGTCTCCACAATTTTACTTCTCCCCCCAACCCCCCATAATCCAACTCTGATTTGGAGTTGATTATTTTAATTATGGAGGGTGCATGAGGCAGACACCCCCATGTTGGGAGGTATGAGGGGCAGAGTCCCCCACAAAAATAACATTTTCTAGTAGTAGCAATCATGAACCACACTTGCGATCACTAGCACTGGTGGCGATTTTGTGGGCAGCATTGCCTCCTGCTGCTTTTCTTGTCAGAGCTGTATAGACGACACTGTTTTTGACAGTACTGTCCATACAGATGCTGACATGACTTAGCACCATTGCAACACCTTTGAGTGACCTGTTCATCTGCTGTCTGGACACAGGTGTGGTGCTGCATGAATGGAAGATTGCTTTTGCGGTGCCCCTGCTATAGACCAGTCAGGTTAACATCAATTTTTGGCAAGCATGTGGAAACTATCCTAAAGGAAAGTTTGATCAAGCTGCTTGAGGTGAACATGCTTCAGAAAAGCAGGCAATATGGGTTTATAGCTATAAGGTCCTGCCAAGGTCGTGACTGAAAATAGGCAGATCTTTAGCTAGAGCGTTTACCCAGTAATCAAAAACTAAATCAAAATAATAAATAAATGTGATTATCTTCTACTGTTTCACTTAGGTGGTAGACAGAAGCCAGGCAATAGACACACTGTACCTGGACTTCAGCAAGGCCTTTGACTCAGTCCCCCACAAGAGTTTGATCAAAAATTTTGCAGACATGGGAATAGGGGAGAAACTGATCAGATGGGTGGTAAACTGGTTAGATGGGACAGCACACAGCATGGTGGTAGTATACTCAGGGATGTAGGAAGTTACTAACAGGGTTCTTCCGGGGATCAGTGCTTGGTCCTGTCCTGTTCAGTATGTTCATTAATGGCATTAGGGACAGAATCAAAGGCAAAATAAGCCATTGCACAGATCACACCAAGCTCTCTGGGAGGGTAGACAGTGAGTAGGGCATGAGGGATCAGAAGAAGGACCTGGTGAGGTTGGAAATGTGGTCTGGAATCTGCAAACTGGTATTCAATGCAAAAAAGTACAAGATAATGCACGCACAGTGCAAGAACCAAAGAGTCAAGTACAGACTTGGGGGGGGGTCCATCACAGTTTTGGAAGAGGAAAATGACCCGGGAATAGCAATCACAATCAACATGAAGCCTTCAATGCCATGCAAAGTGGCAGCAGTGAAGGTGAACATGATGCTGGGCTGGATATCAAGGGGGTTTACCAGCATCTTTCTGCTCCATTACAGATCAATAGCATGAACACACTTGGAGTATTGGAATCCTTTTTTCAAGAAGGACATAAATCAGATAGAGGTGGCACAGAGAAGGGCTTCCAAGATGTCCCATATAGGCAGAGACTGGTGAACTTGAATATTACTTACATGGGGTGAGAAGAGAGTGGGGAACATGATCGAGTCCTTCAAATACCTTGAAGGTGAAAAAAAGATAAACCTTGAGGATCTTTTTAGCACAAACAAAAATAGAAACACCAGTGTGTACGACTACAGATTGGCGGGGGTAGATGTAGAAATGAGACCAGAATATACTTTTTCACAAACAGAATAGAGACAGGGTGGAATGCATTACCAAAGGCGGTAGTCAATCACAAATTAGTTTTGGATTTCAAAAGAGTTGGGATAAAGTCTAGGGGTAGGTTATGGTGACAGTGGAGGGGAGCATAGCAAAATGGACATAACATGCATGAGCTCCCCAATGAGCAGGCTGGATAGAACTTTTGAACCTTCTGCTGTCATGTTCATATGCTTGCATGTTCATATAAGAAATACATTAGCCTTGTCACCCTGTGTTGAACTTGTTCAAGTTGTTTTGTTTGCCTGATCTTGTAGAGGCACCAGAAAGACTAGCATAGTCAATGTGTGGTCAAACAAAGGCCCTGTGCAAGGGGAAGATTACTGTTTTTGGTTTTTTTTCGAGAGGTGATGTTTCTCCTTATGGACTACATTACTCTATTAGCCTTCGCTATAACTGTAATACTTTGTTGTTGGGAGTCAAGATTGCAACAACTGTCACCAGTTAATTTATTTGAAGATATTTTTGTCAATGGCCTATTAAGTCTGGAAGCTTGTTTAGTAACTTCCTTCATCCCCGCACTCCTTGCTGGTTTGATCACTGTTGGGGTGCATTGAGTTGGGTATCCTCAGTAGAAAGAGAGAGGTATTATTTCAACTGTATAGCTCACTGGTCAGACCGTACCTCGAGTACTGTGTCCTGTTCTGGATACCACATCTCAGGAAGGATATAGACAGGGTAAAGACGGTCCAAAGGATGGCAACTAAAATAGTGAAGAGGTTGCATCAGAAGTCCTATGGGAAGAGACTAAAGGACCTCAGTATGTACACTCTAGAAGAGAGGAGGGGGAGAGGGAGGCTATAATAGAGACCTATGACTATCCCAGCCAAAAAGATGATGATTTTTTAATTATGTATCATGAATGATCATTATCAAGTTATGGTCAGAGATCATGTTTAAGCTTAAAAAAATCATTGCAATAAACATTAACAATAATTAACCATCAACATTAAATGGCTGCGAATCAAAAACCATGAAATTATGGAGATGGTAATTATGATTAATGATGATCTCATATCATCATGATTTTTTATGATTGCCCATGGTCAAGATTACAGAAATAAATTTAAAAATTCAGTTTATCTTTTCTCTATACTTTTTGACTTTATCTTGCATTTAAACATCTTTACAGGAATGATCAGTTATGATACATTTTCTCTTGATGCCCATTGCTTTCATTTATACTTACTCTGATACTTCACATCTTACTGGAGTTAGAAAGACTCATATTGGTTTATTATTAAGTGGTTCCCTTTATGGTTACAGTGAGTTACTAAAAGCATTTGGTTTTTGCCCAAAACCTTTCCTAATATTCTGCAAACTAATACTGTCAATGCAAAATTAATTTAAAAAACAGAAATTGTCATGGTTTCATTTCATAAACTGTGTTGCTGAACTGTGCAAATTAGGTATGCAAATATGTATCCTATACCAGACATTGCATGTGCTCTTCCTAATGGGATTAAAACTTGACTTCACATGATTTACATTATAATTCATAATTTAATTTGTCTTTACTGATATGTGACATTCATATTTTCTTAATTAATGAATACAACTTGAAGTATTACTTCTGTGACTTGCAATCTTATAATACTGAACTAATATCATCATCAGTGATCATCACTTGATCCTCCACAGATCATCAACAACCATCATGCTGATTTAAGCTTTAAAAAATAATCAATAATCATCACTTGGTGATTTTAAAGTTCATGTTTGATGATTAAATCATGATCTAGATGATGATCTTAGATCATGATCTCCTTTGACGATCTTAAGGTAACATTTGATAATTAAAAATAATCAGTCATGACTGACCTTCAGAAATCATGATTGATGGTTTATCAATTCACCTGGGATGTCATGGGGGTAAATAAAGTACAGGAGGGGAGTATTTATTGGAAGAAAAGATGGACGAGAACAAGGGAACATGCACCAAAGCTTGAAGAGGGTAACTTCAAGAGATGTAAGGAAGTAGTTCTTTACTAAATGGGTGGTGCATGGCTGGAACAGTCTTCTAGTAAAGATCATGGGGGTCAAACACAGTTCTGGGATGTCAGAATGCATGGGCTAGGCATTAGTGTATCGTAGTGGAAACTGGGGAGGGGGGATGGAACCAGAGATCAAGCTGGGTCTGCAGTGACAGTAGATGCAAAGAAAAAATGGGCAGACTGGCTCAGACAAGCAGTCCTTATTTACCATCAAATTCTATGTTTCTACGTATACAATAGGATCATACTCAATATGGCTACCATTTACACATACAATGATACATGATTACAGCTTACATTATAAATAGCATGAAATACATTTAAACATGGTATTTTGCATTTTCACTGATAAGTATCTATGGTCTCTGTTTTAAAGATATTCATGAGAATTATTTCAATTCACTGTACTCTGGGCAGCCATTATTTATCATTTTGTATTCAGCCCCCACAGATCCCTCCTTATTTATCAAATACAAATGCATCCTTTGCTGAGAGTTCACAACATTGGGCTGGCAGTATAGCCTAGATGTTAGAGGAATGAGGTATGAATGAGCTTTTTACATCCCGTAGACCAAACCTGAGTTTGATTCTCACAACCTCCACTTGCATACAGTGTGACTCTGAGCAAGCCATTTAACTGCCCAGTGCTCCCAGGTCACCCCTGAAAACAGGCACTTGTGCCTAGTGGGCCTTACCCGGTTACCAAAGACTAAAATAAATTTATACTACTGCCCATGTACCTAAGTGTATGCTCCCATAACAATGCACACCTAAATCCTGCCCCTCCCATGCAATTATTCCCAAAAATTCCAATACTGTTTTCCCAGGTTTCTAACTCTACCCTGCACCAGTCTTGTAACATATACCCATTTTCCCACACACACCCAAAAATGTATTCTTATCACTACACCCTTACTCAGATTTGTACCTCTGTACCCCTCAACTGCATGTGGACTGGCCAACTAGTGGTGGCCAACTAGTGCAGTGGTAATCCTACTACTTGCCATCCAAATAACCCAGATTCACACACTGAGCTGGGGAAATCTGTTCTCAACCTGTGAGGCATGGTTGTTTTGTTAACATTCATCTGTTTCAGTAAATGTTTAATCTGACCATGTGCAACTATAGCACAGTAGCAGAGAATTAGGACAGCAGTTGGGAGGGGTCTAGGTTGTGAACCAGTTGTGAACATTTTTTTTTCTTGCTACATTTCATATTGCTAGCATGCATCAATCTCTTTGGAAACCATGTCTCACCATGTGGGATGATAACACAGTGGCAGAGCACCAGAACAGTAGTTTGGAGGGGGTCTGGGTTTGTTCCCCAGTTAGGAACATGTTTTTATTCTCACTACAATGTATGCTATTAGTATGCATCTATTACATGAGATACATTGTTAGTTATCATTGCTGATATCATTTACAGAGTTTTCAAGACTTGGAGTAGGTTTCCTGACCATGGAACTGTTTGTGACTCTAGACTTTAAGAATGTAGAAATTGTAATTGTCTTACTCTGTTGCAATTAATCAATCACAAGAGGGAGTAATGTAGGCTTATCAAACATACAAGCACAATTCATAAAACTTTTTTTTTCCAAAAAAGATCATGCTGATTCCAGAGACTATACTGCAGGAACTGTTCATGTTAAAACTTCAGAGTTTGTATATTGTGTAGGATATACATGTCTGTTTTAGAGACGTATGTGTGTTCTTCTCTGTGTCTGCATTGTACAACATCTACGTGTACATTGCTTACCACGTACTGTATACAGTATTTGCCTTTCACTATACAAAACTGACACATCCACACCCTGGCCATTGGTACAGTTATTTCTCTTTGTGTTGCTCTGGTGATTTAGTGTGCCTTCTTTTTCATGGTAGAATTCTTTTAAATGTAATGTGCTTTATTGAGTTTATGAGGTGAACATAATGTCCATGACATAATACTATGTTGAATTACAATGCTCCCCAACAAACCTTCATGGAAAAAATGTTGTAAGTGCAGTCAAATACAATTTTGCTGAATTAGGCAAAACTAGACATGCATGTCAAGAAGCTGATGTTATCAGATTTAATCACCCCCTACTGTAGGTAAAAAAAAAAGACTACCAACAACAAAAGCCACCAAGCACTCCAGAGCCAGGAGAGCTACTATCCCACCAGTGACGGTTGCACTAAATACCAAAGTCCTTGCTTACTGCAAAAATAAGGATTTATTCCAGATGTAAAAACACATACAGTACATGGCAAGAATAGTAGAAGGCACAACAAAAGATTTGCATTCAAGGTCCCCTGTGTTTCATCAATTAAGGCTTCATCAGGGAGATAATTAGGCAAAACTAGATGCACATGCTGAGAAGCTGATGTTGACAGATTTAATCACCACATAGGCAAAAAGAAGACTACCCCTGCTATCTAGGGGTAGTCTTTTTCAACTGTGTGGTGATTAAAGCTCTCGGCATGAGCATCTCAGTGTGTGCATCTATTTTTGCCTAATTCATTCATGTTCCATTCCATAAAATGCACCTTCAAGAGACACAAACTCCAGTGCATTGCATATTTTCTTTGTACTGAATACAAATTCCTCCAAGTCAATAAAAACAAACTTGTATGTAATGAAAAACATATTCCTTTCAGCCCCAAACCAGGCATGATATTTTCCCCAAAATACACAAAACAGGAAATCTGGGGCACCCTAAAATGTCCAGCATTGGGAACCTAGCAGAGGGAATTTCTGGCTAGGTGGATGAGAAGGTTCTTAAATCAGAGGTACATTAAGTCTCCAGTTTTCTTAAAGACACAGTTGATTTTCTCAATACACTGCAGCTAATAATAGCCCTACCTAAAAAATGCCAGCCCAGTCACAATGGGTATGAAAGCCCTCTATGCAAGTATACTATATCTTATGCAGATGCTTTATTAGCCTGTAAAATCTTCCTTGAACAGAGCCATCAGACTACTACAGAAATATCACCTGAACTTACAGAATACATCCTAACCCATAATTATTTCGCATTCACTGACGATCTGTACTTATAAAAAAATGGGCACTTTTACAGGAATTAGGATGGCACCTCAGCACGCAAACCTAAACTCTAACCTCTTTTCACAATTCCCCATCACACCTTCGTTATACTGCAAGTACTGTACATTGATAACATGTTTTTGATCAGGGCAAACAGTGTTGAAGGACATCTGGAATGACAAGGAAGATTTAACAACTTCCACCACATCATTAACCTAAAAATGGATTACTCAAACAATGAACGTCTTAGACAACACTATCAGACTGAAACAAGATAAAATGTACAGGTCAGCATAGAGAAGACCTATGAACCACTTTAGCTACCTCCACTACTCTACCTTCCACCCCACCACACTAAAGAAGGTACAGAAGTAAGTATAATCAGTCCCTACAGTACCGAGGGACCTGCTCTGAAGAGACAGAGGTTCCTGGGGGTGGGTAACAGTGCTCACAATAAGTCAGTCCTGGTGCCTTCTCAGTGGTTTGTTCTTCAAAATAAAACAAATTAGCATGATAAGAAGCACTCTCATACATTGAGCTGTTATTTTAATCAGGCATCTTTCTTTTAAATGGACACTGTCAACCCCTTAGGCTTCAAAGTGTCCCTAGTTTAAACAAATTCTGGTCAGAGCTGATATGGCTCTGGAGAGCTTTTGGGATGTGTTTACCCATTATTTCTAATGGATTTGCACAATGCAGATCTGCTGAGAGGCAGTTTCAATGTGGTCCTCCTTTTACACATTTTTACAATGTATTTACCTAGACTACGCCTGCTGATTGCTATATAGTTAACCTGGCTACTTCACAGAAGAAATGGCATCTTATTTTTGGGTTGCAGAGCACTAGCAGTAGGATGCTGGAATGTGTCATACATAAGCACAAGCTGTGTGAGGGCAATAACGCCCAGTGGCCATACACCTCAGGTGCTTGCATGTGGATCCATCATCCCAGTGCCTTTGCACTGCTCAGTGCAGGTGACAGCTGATGCTGTACCCACTCACACAGATCCCAGAACAGGCATGTTACAACCGACCTCCCATTTGTTTGTACAATCAGGGAACAGCAGATGCATACCTCTCAACCTTTTGTCCCACAAATGTGGAACATTGCCTGTCAAAATGTGGAACAAATGGGCAAAATGTGGAACACTTAATCAAATCTTTACCTAAGAAGCTCAAAACACTGTTAAAATGTTGCATTTATGTTCAGAAAGTCTGTTGCTAATTGAATAATATATATTTTGCATCATTTACTATGGATTTTGTGCTTTAAAATGTTGACTTTGAATGTGGAACAAGTCCTCACAATGTGGAACATGGAGCTTTTGTGAGGTAAAAATGAGGAACGTTCCTCGTAATGTGGTACAGTTGAGAGGTACGAGCAGATGGACTGTCCATAGCCTGGAGTGTACATTGCAAATGGCATTGCAGGATACTATATCACATGGCACACAGGATACATCAGCAGTTCAGAGGGTGGCATGTTACACAGGGGAATGGGGGAGAGTGTGGGCCTACAGTGGTGTATGACAGCAGGAAGATGCTGCATCGACAAGGCATACATTGGAGGTATGTCAATTCCGTCTTACATTTTGCCAGAGACATAGACACAGCTGCATACACTGGTGGGTCTGCAGCTTGTGTAGTGCCCTAATGCATGGTACAGCCACTTGGGTCATTCCAAAGTGCAGGTCCCTGGCCTGGTTCCAGTGCAGTTGACAGCTGGCTGTGGCAGGGTGTGGAAAGCAGTGCCAGTCTCTGCAACAGGTTGAGTATGGGGGGAGTGGGGGTGTCTACATACCAAGACAGTGGGTGGGGATCCTCTATGCTATGGATATGGACCACGGTTTCCTCTGGTGCGATTGGATCCAGGGGGGTACTACACTATGGAGCTCTTCGGGGATGAAGTCGGATCAATTGTGAATGGAAGGGGGTACCTCTAGTCCATCAGGGCTGCCAGGCTGCTGTGCACCTGAGTGCACTTCCACAGCCTGCCAGTGGGTGGCTGGTTGGGTTAGGCCAGCTATTCATGGCCTAACTGTGGGCCGTGCTGGTCTGGACTATAAGGGGTGCATTCCCACTGAGTATGTCAGAGCGTGGCACATGCATGGGAATGCACCCTCGATTTGCATGGCATATTATTTGTGTGCACCCTGGCCCATTCCCTTGCTGCCAGCGCATCCCGCATGTTTGAATGTCATGCTGCAGCACATTGTTGGAGTTATGCACCACATCTCCCTTTTCCACTGAGATGCACCGTGCATCTCTTTTGAATATGGGGGCCCTGGACTAGGCTACCATGAAGAAATACATTATCAAAATGGAGAAATCATGACCCCACTGAAAACAAGATATTGCATCTAATCTGGGACAGCCTGAGTAAATACAGTGCAAAAATGTGTAAATGAAAATCCCTATGACAATGAGATGTAGCATCTCCCCTGCGCTATCCAGGATACAAAATATAGGATAAGAAATATTTAAAGGAAATCTACTCTGAATTGAACTTCACTGTGTTCACTGACATAAACAGTTTCTTGTTGTACAACCTACTAGAATGCAATATTTATTTTGAATGTTGTGGCTATGAGGGTGGTGTGTACAGTGTGTGAGTGTGTGTGTGTGTGTGTTTGCTGCAGCTCAATATCCAGCATGCCTTGACCAGGCCACGGACCCCTCAGTTTCTGGAACCTAAACAGTTTTTCAGAAATTCTCTATACTGCAAGGTACTAGCCCTGACTTTTGGATTTTGGTACCAGTGGAAGCTGATGTTTTTTGCCCTCCCCCCTGCCATGACTTGTTAAATACACCTAAGCCACTTCCCCTTCTGTGTACCTTTCTCCCATTGGCCATCTTGCCATACACAAATTTAAAGCTACAGAACACCTTCTAGAGTGTGTTCCTGCCCCAGAGAACTATATTTCTAACTGCCCCTTGCCTCACAAATCCCTCCTCTCCCCCTTCATAATTCAAACCAAACTACTTCCCTCCGACTACTTTCCATTGTCCCAACTCTCCCTTGGTGAAGCTAGCACTACCTATATTATGTGCCATCTCCCTAACTACTGCGCTGGTATTGACTGACTTCTGTGGGACAGTGCTGGCCTGCGATGAACAGCGCCTCTCCTTCCTTTCATTCTCTCCCTCTCTCCTGTCTCAATCCTCTTCACTCACCACTAGGGATAAGTCCACCCTGGAGTACATCTCTCTCATCCTACTCACTAAAGGAGAATGCTGCCTCCTCGGCCACTACCTGGTTAATCTCTCCTGGTCTCCTTCTATTCCCTCCTTCCCATACATTCTCCTGCTATCACTACTCTCTCTTGCTGGGGACATTGAATGCAACCCTGGCCCAACAAACTCCCATATCACACCCACCTCCAGCATCTGGACAAACGCCCCTGGTCTTAAAATTGCACATATCAATCTTTGCAGCCTTCCATCTAAATTCACTGACCTTGAGACTTGGATTGAGCTACACAAGCCCCATATTCTACGACTCACTGAAACATGGCTAAAGCCACATCACACCGAAAACACCTTCAAAATACTCATGACTTCTTACCTACCCACAGGCCGAGGCAGAAAAGGTGAAACATAGAAACATAGAATTTGACGGCAGATAAGGACCGCTTGGCCCACCCAGTCTGCCCATTTCCCTGCCTATTGGATAAGCTGCAGATCCTAGTTAACCAGCAGCCTACTTCTTCCTACCCCAACCCCCTAGAATTGCCTTATGACTGTCCTATGCATGCTTGAATTCCACCACTGTTTTTGACTCCACAACCTACTCCGGAAGGCCGTTCCATGCATCCACGGTGTCGGTGTGGCCCTGCTCCTAAGGGAACCCCTCTCAGCTAGCATTGTCCTATAATCTGACCCTTCCTCACCTAGTGAATGGCTACTCTCTGAATTTACCCTGGGATCCTGCAAGAAACTCTATATTCGCTGCTGCTACAACTCCCCTGTGAACGGAACCATTGGTATCACCAGCATCCTCCAAGGCCTGAGCTCTCTAAATCCCCATAGGGAATCTATCCTTCTCGGTGACTTTAAATTAAACTGGCTGAGCTGCCACCAGCCTGACTATGTATCCCTGTTGAAGCAGCACAACCTGGTGCATGTGATCACTCTTCCCACCAGACTTAATCCATGCTCAGCCACCCAGACTACTGGACTAGATCCTCATAAACAGGGAGGACCGAGCAATACATGCTGGCACCATGGCTGACTCTGTAAGTGATCATTCACCGACCTATCTCCTCTGGTCTTCCAAACTAAAGTGCCCCCCACCCAAACACCTATCTCTAAGAAATTTCAGCTGCCCAGTCTCCACAAATCTCCTCGAGGAGGCCCAGTCCTTGGACTGGTCAAATGCTTTTTTCCAATGTAGCCATGGCAGTTTCCACATTTACCCAGACTCTACTAACACTCCAGGACTGCTTTTTCACTGTCACTACCAGACGGGTCAGAGGCAGGTGCTAGCGCTGGGTCTCTAAAGACCTCCTAACCCTTATGAAGGCCACAGACCACACCTGGTCCACTTTCAAAGCAACCCCCTCTGCTGCCCTCTGGAATGCTTACAGGCACATGAGGAACAAATGTAAACAACAGGCCAAATTTTTGAAACAGACCCACTTCAGCAACCTGCAAAAGGCCAACCTTGGAGACCCTAGAAAATTCTGGGACTCAGTCAGCTCCCTTCTAAACCCCCGCTCCAGCTACGCTGCACCATATCTCAACTCCCAGGATGGACTGCTGACCGACCCTCATGATGTGGCCAGTGTCTTCAACTGTAAGTTCACCAGCTTATCCATGTACCTAAATAAGATGCCAACTGCCCAACCTCAAAGCCCGGCCCTAATATCTGACACACTGCCATCCTCCTCCAGCTCTGCCACTTACCTGCAAATACCCCTATTCTATTTTAAAGCCCTCTTCATACATGATACAGTGAAGCTACTCAAACATCTACCTAACCATGGCTCCTCCGGATCTGGTGGCCTATCTTCAGTCTTTCTTAAGCTGATCTCTTCGGCCATTGCTAAGCCACTCACCTTCATCTTTAACCTTGCCCTTTCCACCTCCTCCATGCCTGACCCATGGAAGATAGCTAAGGTTATCCCCATTCTTAAACCCGGTGTCCCCAAATCCGCCGACAATTACTGTCCAATATCCATCCTCCCTCATCTCAATAAACTACTTGGGAGAGCAATCCAGAATCAGCTCACGGAGTACATAAGCAAATACTCCCTCTTATGCAACCAACAGCATGGCTTTGGCAAGAATCATTCCACCGCCACTGCCCTCACTGTACTGACCAACCACATCCTCTCTAACATGGATAATGATAAAGCCACCAGGGCTGTCTTCATCGACCTCTCAAAGGCTTTTGATATGGTTAACCATGCTTTCCTTACCTCCAAGCTTAGCATCCTTGGTTGTTCTCAGAAAGTCACAAGCTGGTTCACTAGCTACCTTACTGATCACTCACAATTCGTGTATATTGGTCAAACCTGCTCCCCTACCCTGCCTGTCTCTGTGGGGGTCCCTCAAGGTTCAATCCTGGGTCTCCTCCTTTTCTCCTTATTTGTTAATGCACACCCTTCGACTGCCTCAACTATAACTCTCTCCTGTAAGCGGCCTTGTCCTCCAGTGACAAATCCACGGCTGCAATTTCCTCAGTTTTCTCCCAACATGCTGCAGCCCACAGCTGTTTCAAAAACTCCTCTTAGTAAATGCAAAAAACTAAATCATGCTGTTGGATTCACAGCCCTTCCTGGCCAAAACTAAAAGCCATGCCCCTTGTGTATCTCTGCCCAGATGGTACAGCCCTGCAGGAGACGCCAACACCTACAAATACTTAGGAGTACTGCTCAACCCCTCCCTCACCTTCACTGAGCATGCAAATTCCCTTGTCAGAAGGTTCCATCAAAAGTTAGGTGCCGCCTATAGGTTCAGGCAGTACCTTACCCCTGAAGCTAGACTAGCCATTGTCCAGGGTAATCTGCTCACTATTCTTGACTACTGCTCCCCTATTTATGTCAGGATCTCAGCTACTGCTATGGCTAAACTCTCTGCTGCCTACAACAGCACCTGCTGCTTTGCTTTATTGGCCCCCTTCTCCACCCACCACTGTACCCTCTATAATACCCTTGGATGGCTACCGCTGCAAGGTCGCTTTGACCTAGCCCTCTGCTGCATGGTGGACAATGTCATCCACATGGCTCCAGAATTCCCCCCTAACTGCCCTTCTGAAAACCTGAACACTCCTCCGCAACCTCCGCTCAAATGGTACCCCCCCCAGCTGTTCCTAGGGTATCCACCAACACGGATAGCAGAGCTTGGTCTGCAGCTGCCCCCTTGCAGTGGAACAAACTACCAGCTAAACTCCATTCCATTGACACACAATGCAGTTTCATTGACACACAATGCAGTTTCAAGTCCCACCTTAAAGTCTGGTTCCTGGAAAACTCATCCTGCCAATGCTCCCAGGGGTCTCACACCAACCCACACTAGTCAACTTCCCAGCCCAGGGGTTACCAACTTACCCACACTAGTCAACTCTCTTTCCTACCACTGTTATATTGCATTTTTCACAGTAATATTTGACTTCCTTGCCTGTAAGTACTGTATATACATTTTCTTTACTGAATATTCTGTGTATTACTTGCTCACTGGACGATGCAGTCTCACATTGTACACTGTGTTTATGATTTGTTTGTTTGTACCAAGTCTTCTCATGTCTGATATTGAAACCTTGTATTCACTGTTCTCAAATGGACCTATGCATCAAACCTGTATATTGTGTCTACTATTGTTGCTTGTATGAAATCTGTTTCATGTGTATTACTGTTACCTTGTACTCAACTGTCACCCTGCGCCATGTGTTATGGCCCGAGTCGTGCCTGAAAATGATCCCTGGGATCAGTGCACTCACCCAGTTATCAAAGTCATAAATAAAAATAAATAAATAAAAATATATTTTATTCCCAGAACAAAACAGTACAAAATGCCTGCTGATTGCTATATATTTAGTATGGGTAGTTCACTGAAGACCTGGCATATGTCTGAGACAATACTTATCGGATAGTGCCTTCAGAGGTTAAAACAACAGTGTAAATTATAGATTTACTGGGAAAGGGATGGCATTTATGAGGTATGCATCTTTCTTGAAAGTCAATACATTCCCAAGTGAAACCAGTAGAAAGATGCTGTTTAAATGCTAAGGCCCAGATATTCAAACTGCGCCCAAAAAGTGAGCAATAGCAGGACCAAGCGCAAGTCCATTGCACCCATGCGCAAGAGGCACAATATTCAAAAACTGAGCCGGCCAACATGTGCCTACAGCCGATGACTGAATATTGCACCACCTGCACCATAGCACAACTAGGGAGGGGAAGCTGAGCAGATCTGATGCACCATAGCGCAACAAGGGATGTTCAGCTGAGCAGTCCAGAGACTCCATAAGCGCAATCAGGATGCCCCAGCAGCAGTGCAGCAATGCAACTGCACAACCAGGGATGTGGGTCCCTACCCATGCCACAGATGGTGTAGAGGAACACACAGCAGAACAGACATCGTCCCCTACACCACATGCACTGCACAAATGGGGAGAGCTGGAAACCACTGGCCCATGGAGACAAGCAACCAACACAGCTGGGCCACGTGCCCCCCATCACACCCTGGCAAGCTGTGACCATCACACAAGGAGGGCCGACCACCTGTGCCACACCATCCCCCCAGTGAGCACACCCTGCACCGTGACCCCAGACACTCTGCCCAGGAGCAGCATCCACCACTGCAGAAGCCATGCATGCCACCACCCCCACTGTCTGCAACTGTGCAGCTGCAGCAGGAACCATGCGAGCAGCCCCACCACCAGCACCCATCAGTGGGTGGCAGCACACTGTGATGCAATGACTGCATACACAGTGCCACCACACACAGCCTCCCCTGAGGTACAGCTGAGAGACCGACCATGCATCAGCACACGAGGTACCCCACACAGGGCAGGACTTGCCTCGGACACCACCACCACCAGTGATACAGCATCCTGCACACCATCCCAAGGACACACCCCGACCCAGCACTGGCCACAACAGCCAGCGCAGACACCCACAGTGGTGCGTGGAATCATGCACCACACTGGATGCCACACAGTGCATGGAGAAACACCCACCCATACCCAAGGGCACAACAACACAGGGACGCAGTAATGGGGCAACCAAGCCCCCAGTGTGGGCCCATGGAAACCGTGTACACACAGCCTGCAGTCCTCCATAGCACAGGAGTGCTAGCCACCCTGCACAGGCACTGTGGACCTGTACGCCACCATCATTTGCCAGGAGCACAAGTCACAGACAGTGGTGCACATCCCCTGCAACACACACAAGCCACAGCATGGAGGTGGGACAACAACTGTGAAGGCCACAGTGTCACCTGAGGCAGACATGCACCACACCAGTGACAGGAGGCAACCCAGCATTGTGATGGGTACAGTGGCTGCCCTGCATGGACAGCCAACACTGACATGCCAGTAGACCGTGCAGGTCACAGATGTGCAAAGGTGTCAGCTGCACAGACCATGGACAGAGGCACCATGGACACAGAGCATGCACCATGGACCACTCTACACAGTCAACCAGTGCACAGGGCACAACACAGACACCACAGACACTGACTGATAGCTACTCCCACAACATAGTCACCTCCCCACAGACACACACACATACCTACACTGCTGCACCCTGACGCGCCATGCACCACTGCAGCCAGGCATCTTTAGCCGCTGCAAATCAGAGACTCACCACAGTATTCATATCAAAAGATTTGTGTTTTAACATATCGAAGAATTGTTACAAAACTATGTACAAATGTGGGGAGGGCACAAACAAGGTGGGGGTGGGTAAGGGCAGGTTGAACAAATCTGACAGGAAAGGAGGGTGTGAGGGTGGGTCCAGGGGGTAGGGATATCAGGAGCAGAGGGGATGATCACGGAGCCCCTGCCACCCGCCTCCGGCTGCTCTGCCTCCGTGTCTTCTCCAGACCCTAAGCCGGTCAACTTTGCGTGATCCTAACTATGCCCGCTCACATTGAGGATCTCCTGCAATGTCTCCCTTTATCTCCTGCAGCTGGCGGACACCTGGGTTAAGGGGCACAGTCGATAGATTGTTGATGCACAGCCCCTTACAGCCAGCCACTGTGCAGCATGCGGCCATGGGACATGCCTCTGTGATGGTGTGTGACCACCCACAGTGATCACGTCCACAAGACCTGCCCACCCAGGTGCATACAGCCATGCAGACCGCTGCACACACCCGGCCGTCATGACAGCACCACGTGGTTGTTTAGTGACATTGCTGCTATGTGGTGTAGCGCGGTAACAGCCATGTGCAGTCCTGTGACCACCATCGATGCACTCCCAGACATGCAGTGCCACTGGACAGTGCTGACTGTGGCTAAGTTGCGTGCATGGCAGGGTGTCATTGCATGTCCTGCTCACCCTTTACAGCATGCAATAGTAATCATGGAGGTATGGCACTCCATCATCAGGCCGAGTCCCTCGGGTGCTGTGGACTGTCACCTCCTACTGGCCCTGTCCGTCCTGCTGGTGCCACGACCTCCCTGGCCAGACGCCTCCTCCAGCCCTGTGGTGCAAACATGGAGAGAGGAACATCAGTACAATCCTGTAGCAAAGTCCCCCTGCCCCCATGTGTGTGCACTCCCACCCAGCCAGACCTACCCACCAACCCACCCCACACCCTGATAACACCACCACAGCCAACACCGGACAGTCCGTCCCCCATGTTTCAGACACATACAACCGTGATATCCATATGGAAGATAAAAATGTGTTGACATAACACCTACATGGCCGTGGCATCATGCCCCTCCTGGCACATGCCCACAGGTGGGCAAGCAGGTCTGGTTCCCTCCTCCTCAGGTTGCCATACCTGTGGTGGCACTGCTCCATTATCCATCCCCTTCCTGTGGTCTCCTCCAGGGTGTTGGCCACCTTCTCCAACACCTGGCTCCTGGACCTGTCCAGGGGTGCCTCCCTAAATAGTGGGCCATAAAGTGGCTCTACAATGGCCACCAGGTTGGCCAGTTCAATTTGGGTCCACTGGGCAGCCCTCCTCGACGCCATCTCACTTACTCAGTCATCTCAAAATGGCGCTCTGCAGTGCGACTCCACCACGTGCAGATGCTGTGCATTACAGCTCTGCCATTCCCTATCATGCTGTCACCGAACAGCATGATAGTGGTGCACCCATGCCTGACGCATGGCACCTAGGGGGCAAAGGTCAGGCACAGGGTCAAGGGTCTATGGCGCACGGACAGGCACAGCGCCATTGGAACCCAATGTGTGTAGCATGATTGGATGCCTGTGTGCTACCTCCAGTAGCGGCCTACTGCACTGTTGCCCCAGTGCGCCTATGATGGCCCAGTATACCAGCGCCATATAGGTGAACATCGCTGTAACGCCACTGGCACAATGGTGGCCATGCCCTGCATTGCCTCCCATGCACAGCACATCAGCAGGGCAGCAGATGCCTGCGTCGGCAACCTGGGCATGCGCAGTGAGGTGTGTACTGTGCATGTCACAGAACTGCGCCCTTGGCTCAGCACGTTCAACACAATAGCACAAAGCGCAACAGCACGATATTCAGTCATATGCAAATCAGCTAATCAGCCATTCAATGGTGCAGCACTGCAATTTGCATCCACTTAATGTTGTGCCTTGCCTCATTTGCATGGGTTGCACTATAAATGTGTGACATTGGGCTGCACTGACCATAGTCAGTTACTGCAGTCTATTGGTGAGTTGCATGCTGTTTGGGAGTGTGGACTGTGGATTCTGGGACATGCATGGGACTGCACAGTCAGAGGTAACAACTTTCATACTCACAGGCTAAATAATGACTGAGCGAGTTGTGGGAGAGGAGGAACACAGTGGTGGGAGGAGGAGGAGGCCTAATTTCACCAAAGCCGAGACTGATTCCCTGTTTGAGACCTACATGGATCAGGAGCCGCTTCTCAGCAGATGGCAGGGAACACCACAGGCCCTTGCCTTGCTGCTGCATGGGAGGAGGTGGCACATGCAGTGAAACTGCATAGCAGCCACCAGTGCTCCATGCAGGAGTGCAAGAAGAAGATGGGCATAGACAGGAGGAGGATAAAGGAGAAGGTGGCTGCCATCAGGGCAGCACGAGCTGCGACATGTGGGGGACAGCTTGAGGTGCTACACCTGACCCCACAGGAGGAGAGGGTTGCTGGAAGCATGCAGCATTGTCCCATTGAGGGTGTTCCGGGTGGTGGCTTCCAGACGGGTGGTAGCCCGTCACTGCATGGTAGGTCATGGTCTGTCTATTGGGGGGGACAGGGTAGGTCACATGCAGTAACGGACTTTGTTTTCCCTTACAGATCCTGAGCATCTGCATGGGTCAGCAGTGGTGGGCCTGTCCACTGAGGACAGTCAGATGGAGATGGAGGAGGGCCCATCCACCTCCACAGGTGTACATGGCTCAGTGCGACAGTGGGCACGCCTGGCTGTCCAGACTGATGTTGTTGGAACAGGTGCGAAGGAGGCCCTGCCCATGTCCCAGCGTGCCAGCATCCAAAGATGCCAGCATGCTGTGACTCAGGCTGGTGCCAGGTCCATCACCAATGATGATGTCGCTAACGGCATGGGCAGTGACACGTGTGTGCCACAGGATGGCCACACAGCAGGTAACATTGCGGCCATGGTTGTGGGTGGTGCCGCCTTGGAGGCCTGCATGTCATCACAGTCCCAGCCTGTGCCTGTCATCACCAGTGGGCAGCACTGGTGTGTACAGGACATTGGGACTGTTGTTGCCACTGCAGCGGCACCAGTGAGCCCTGGTGAGTGGCAGCCCGAGGGGCAGCATCAGCAGTCAGCCAATGGGCTTGGGGGTACAGGGTCAGGGGGCGGCATCAGTGCACCACCTGTGGACATGCCCAGACCTGGTCCCGGTGTGCAGCACCCACCCTCAAGGGGTGCTGGGCATCAGGGCCATGCACACCCTGAGGGACAGGATGCTGAGGAGGCAGATGACCTCTTGGATGAGCACACCAGCATACTGCAAGCATCAGTCAACCAGTAGATGCAGCTTGCAACATTGGTGGATGCACTGCATGCAGCTCTGGAGCGGGCAGAGAAGCGTCGCAGCAGAGACACCACTCTGATCCTGGCAGGGATGGACCGGGTGTGGGAGGATGTGACCGCTGCCATTGACAGGCAGACACAGGCATTCACTGCTGTCATGGTCACAATGGGCACACAGTCATGTGCCCATGCGTCACAGACACCATGCAGTGCACTGTCCACCCCCATTCCGGGTGTCATGCAACACCCTCCTTGTCGACACCGGGTTCAGCTGTGGGCATCCCGAGCACGCCTGGTGCAGGCATGTTTGGTGTGCTGAAGACCCCTGCGTGAGCACGGTTGCATTCATGCAGTGGAACTCCTGGGAGACCATCGGTGCCACCCCATGAGGCCAGTGGTCAGCCTGTCAGTGCTGGTGGGTTTTGGTGGGGCAGCCCACACATCTGTGGCAGCTGGGGCACCGTGGCACGTGACTGACCTGTCTCTCAATGTGGCTACTGTCTGGTGCTGCCCTGTGTGCATTGTGTCATTCAGCGGGCATTGCACGGGTGGGTACCTGGCCCTGCACGTGGACACACAGTCCATCTGCACACCCTCCTGGATGCTGTCTGCAGTTGAGTGTGCATGATGATGCCTGCATTGCGCTGTACACCATGTGCAATGGTGCTCAGAATCTGACACACGCACAAGGACAGGCAGTGGGCGTGGTGGTCTGTGGACATGTGTGTGGCTAGGGGTGGCATTCTGGGTCAGTGTGCCTCCTACCCTTTGTGCATGTGTGGTGCCTTGTGCTTGTGTGTGTGTGTGTGTGTGTGTCCATCTGCGTGGCATGTTAGACCTCACCCATCCCTGGTTGTGTGTGTGGTTCCATGCCGGGCCACTTCCCTTGATGGAATGCACCCTTGGTGTGTGTCCATGCGTGTTTGTGGGTTGTGCCTTAGCCACTGTTGGTTGCACATGGCCCTATGACTTACCTGGATTGGCTGAAGTGCTCCTCTGTGATGGTGTTCCGGTGCAGCTGTGCCAGCCGGAGCAGTCGGGGGTCCCGTCGGCCAAGGGTGGGCTGCCCATCCCCATTGCCACTGGTGTCCTCATCGTCCCCATCGCTGTCTCCCTCCTCGACCTGTATGGCTATCCCACATTCGTTGGCCATGTTGTGTAGGATGCAACAGGCCAGGAATAGCCTGCAGGCCTTTGAGGGGCTGTACTGTAGGGCACCGCCGGAGGTGTCCAGGCAACGGAAATGTGCCTCAGCATCCTGAACACCCGCTCGATGACATTACATGTGGTGGCGTGTGCCTCATTGTAGTGTTCCTGTGATGGGGTCACGGGCCACTGGGAAGGTGTGAGCAGCCAGGGACAGAGTGGGTATCCACTGTCACCTGTGTCTAGAGGGTGGAGGTTAGTTTGGTGATCAGTATCGCCCTGCCCCGGGCCATGTAGGCCACTACCCATGTCACCTCTGAACATGCCCCCCCAGGCCCTATGATTGTCCATGTGGTTTGCATACTCACCCACTAGGTGGCCAGTGGGGATATCCCCACTCTCGAATCTGTGGCATAGTGCCGACTGGTGCCAGATGATGGCATCATGTGCTCCCCCAGGGTGCATGGCACAGACATTGATTATGCACCCCTGGCATCGCACACCACCTGGCAGTTGATGCTGGCATAGCCCTTGCGACTTATATATGCAGCCCCCTCAGGGCAAGGTGGTGTGCGGATGGCCACATGGGTACAGTCTATTGCCCCTAGCATGCCAGGCACACGTGCTACCCTGTGGAACTCCTGTATGTTTGCTGTGAGCTCCGCCAGTGTGCTGGGGAAATGGATGTACTCCACAGCATGTGGAAGCAGTGGGCTGAGGAATTGGGTAAGTTGGCATGATGTGGCCGACTGGGTTATGCCTGTGGTGTCTCCAGTTGGTCTCTGGAAGGTACCTTTGGCGAGCAAGCACATGCAAGCTGTCACTTTCGTTTCCACTGACAGGGCATGGCTCCATCGTGTGGGTGCCTGCATCACATCACTGCACAGCTCACAGAGCCACCTCAGAATTGCCCGATTCAGGCGGTACCAGCCCACAATTTCAGTATCACTGTACAGCTCGAAGCTGGTGCGGGCTCAGTACTGCCTGTTGGGGGCATACTGCTGATGGGCCCTTCCATGGCCATGCCCCCCTGCTGCCTGCCTTCTCACCCCCCTCATTATGGCCTCCATCTGGATGGTGGCACTGGCCATGTCCCTGGCTTGTGTTCACCCCCCCGGCAGCTGTTTCTGTATTCCCCCCGCTGTCCTGGTTGCTACTTTCCCTGCACCGGGAACACCTGCCTATGCTGGTCTCACTGCTGTGTGGTGTACTTCCCCACCTTCTGCACTGTGGCTCCCCACACCTTCCTTGCTTAAACATCTCCGGCCGTGTTTCGTCTTCGTCTCTGTTTTTGGCTGGGATCTATTGTGACTGGGCCTATTAAGGATTCTGAGCTCTATCTCAGCATTTTTAAGGCTGTGGCGACTTACTGGATTTACGCCTGGTCCGTCTGGAGTGGCACTGTCCTGTTGGCAGAGACTACTACGATTTGGGGCTCTGTCTTTTGGAGTCTGGGTTTCTATTTTTTGGCTCTAGCTCTGGTGACCTGCACAGGGGTTAGGCGGGCCTGTTGAGGTCAAGCTTGCCCATTTCTAGACTCCTGGCGGAGTCAGTCGGTATTGACCCGACTGGAAGTCGTGGTGTCGGGTCACCATTGTAGCTTAGTAGCTGTTGCTGTAATTTGATTTAGTGGAAACCCACGCATCTGATGTGTGGCCTTTTGAAAACTGGGAGTTCCTGTCTTCTCAACTTTATTTGGAAATTTTGGTTCTTGGATATAATAAGGACTTAGTGGCCTGTATCATCGATTCCTTTAATGCCCCAATTAAGGACTGGAGAGTTCCTGCAAGATAAGTGACTGCGAATTCTAATTGTTTTATTATAGTATTATTTTAAGAAATTGTCTTTTTAGCTTAGGTGTTGATGTATATGGTTTATTGTATGTTATGTCTATTTATTTTGAGGGATAATTGAGCAGTGAGAGTGCTTTTTCCAGCTTATAGCCCACCCTGCTGGTTTCAGTGAGAGTGTCCTGTCGGGTGGTCTTTAAATTATTTCCTCTATGTAGTTTTATTTATTTTTATTGTTATTTTTGTTAGTTTCATGTTATTTTATTATCCTCTGGCTGTGAGAGGGCTTCTGGATATAAAATAAGTTTAATTTTGTATATTACTTGTTGTATTAGTCTTTTAGTTTATTTTATTTTCTTTTGGTGGGTGGTGGTGTTGTTTGTTTTATTTTATTTTTGGTTTTACTTTTACGACAGCCTGATGTGCTGGTCAGCTTTACCTGCTGTTTGTTATTTGGCCTCTGCTCTCCATGCCCTCCACTCCTTTGTCTTGCCCCTCCTTGCCAGCCCATGTTTACCATTGGTGCCGGGCATTAGGGATTGTGCGTAGGGGATGGAGGAATTGGGGGGGTGTGGTGGGTTGTGAACAGTGGAGGGAGCGGTGCTCTCCCATAGGGGTGGTTCGGTCTCAAAGACGCCCTGGGGCGAAATGGTTTCTGGAGTGTGGTAGTCCCATTCTGGTTCCCATACCCAAAGGTATCTCTAGTATTCGAGGGCAAGTGGTTGGGACAACTCGTCAACCTCGTCTGACCCGGGCGTTGTTGTGCAATGCCAGATCTGTCTGTAATAAGATGGGTCTTATTGCCAACTTTGTTGCAGGGGCAGATCTGGCTTGCATTACCGAGACCTGGTTGGATGGGAATGCGGCCCCATTTTTAGAGGCCGCTGTTCCTACCGGGTTCTCGGTTATACATCGCCTGAGATTAGATCGCGGGGGGGGGGTGGCGATCTGTTTCAAGACAGGATTGGGCCTAACTGTTGTTCCAGTTGAGGAGGCAAGATCATTTGAGTGTACTGTGGTGGCTCGTGTGGGGTGCAGGATTGCTCTCATTTACCGTCCACCAGGGGATGAGAAGCTTTTCCTGCAGGAAATAGCAGACTTTGCCGCCGACATGGCTTTGGAATCGCCCAAAATTGATGGTACTGGGCAATTTCAATGCGTGGGTCGACGACAGATCCTCACTTTTTGGTCAACATTTCCTCCAGATGATGACATCACTGGGCTTCACACAGGTTGTTTCCACAGCCACCCATAAAGGCGATCACTCTCTTGATCTTGTTTTTCTCCTGGGGATCGCGGCGTCCGCTTTGGTGGTAGAACCAGTTGGTTGGTCTGATCATTACTCAGTTGGGTTCAATTTTGAGGCCCCCCTGGGTAGGTCAGCCCCTGTGGAATTGGTCAAGTACCGCCCATTATGGGATGTTGTCCCTGAAGACCTGATGGCGGTCCTTGACTTCTTGCTGTTTGATGATTTGTGCTCTGATCCTGAGTTGCTTGAGGTGGCCTATAATGAGACCATCTCGGCTGCCCTCGATCAGATTGCACCAGCCCGTGTTCTCCCCCTTCCGCGCCGTCCCGTCGCTCCTTGGTTTGACGATGCATTGAGAGGGCTCAGGAGGTTGGGGCGTAGGTTGGAGCATCATTGGTGGAAGACTGCCTCGGATGCCGACCATCTTATTTTGTTAGAGCATTATAAGCTCTATCAAACAGAAATTTCCCGTAAGAAGGCAGAATTCCTGTCCAGGGAAATTTCTGCTGCTCGGAATCGACCGGCTCAGTTCTTCAGAACTGTTGACAGACTGTGCAACCCAGTCTGTCAGCAGACCCATCGAGTTTTTACACAGATTGACTGTGAAGAGATCGCTCAGTTCTTTGTTAATAGGATGGAAGACATCCGGAGGCAGTGTCCCCGACCTCACTCTAAGGTTGTTGCAGTTGACCAGTATTTTGTTGTGGCGCCTGGAATTTCCTGGAGTACTTTTGACCTGCTGGATTTCGTAGACACTATGAGGATTGCCTGTGAGATGCGCCCAACGTGCTGTAGGTTGGATCCGGGTCCTACTTCCCTGATTTTGGGATGTAGTGAGGTTATCGGCCCGATCCTTGCGGATTATCCGTGCTCCTTGGAGATGGGAGTTTTCCATAGTTCTCTGAAGGAAGGGTGGTGACTCTTCTGAAAAAACTTCCTTGACCTGGATGACCTAGCTAATCATCACTAATCTCTAACCTTCCCTTTTTTGGGAAGGTTATTGAAAAAGTTGTGGCGACTCAATTAGACAACCATTTGACCATCCATAGTCTATACGAACCTCTCCAGTCTGGTTTTTGTAAAAGGCATAGCACCGAGACTGCTCTGGTTCTGGTGTTCAATGATCTCCTGATGGCGAGAGATTGGAGACATCGTTCTGTTCTTGTTCTCCTTGATCTGTCATCAGCCTTTGATACTGTGGATCATGGAGTTTTGCTCGAACGCCTGGGGTCCATCTGTGGACTTTCAGGTATGGTTCTCAGATGGTTTTCATCTTACCTCGAAGGGAGAATGCAGAGACTAGTCTCAGGATTACATTCATCCGGGGCTTTCTGTCTGCCCTGCGGGGTTACACAGGGTTCGGTGCTTTCCCCCATGTTATTCTCAGTATATATGCTACCCCTCGGAGACATTGTAAGATGGTATGAGCTGAGGTTTCACTGCTATGCTGATGATACCCAGCTCTACCTGTCTTTTGCACTTGACCAGGTTAGTGCTGTCTCAGTGTTGAATAAGTGCCTTGTAGATATCCAAGACTGGATGAATTCCAGTGGTTTAAAGTTGAATCCGGGAAAGACTAAGGTTATGGTTGTGGACCCCAGCCGCAGGGTTGGGGGTTTGGGGTTGGGGTCTCCCTCTGGAATAGTTCTTGGGGGCATCCAGATCCCCATTTCTGAACGGGTGCGTAATCTGGGTGTAGAGCTTGACACAGAGTTGACCCTTCGTTATCAGGTGTCCTCTGTTGTCAGGACTGCATTTTTTCATCTGAGAAACATCTCCAGGATTAGGCACCTGGTTCCTCCAGGTGATTTGCCAGTTTTGGTCCACGCCTTTGTGACATCTCGCTTGGACTACTGTAATTTCCTGTACCTAGGGCTTACTGGGGTTGATATCCGCTGCTTGCAGCTAGTGCAGAATGCAGCAGCACGTTTGTTGTCCGGGGCTTCAAGAAGATCTCATATTACCCCTGTGTTGCGCCTCTGCACTGGCTGCCTATACAGTGGCAGATCACCTTTAAAGTAGGTCTTTGACCTACAAAGCCCTACATGGGTATGGTCCTGACTACTTGAAAGAGCTTTTGGTGCCTTACACCCTGTGGACAGTCACTAGCTGATGAGGGGTTACTGGAGATTCCAAGGGTTAATTTGAAGTCTTCTGGAGCCTGTGCCTTTGGCTTTGTGGCTCCATCCCTTTGGAATTCTCTACCCCGTCCGCTCTGAGAGAGTACAGCAGTGGATATTTTTAAAAGGGCCTTAAAGTCCTTTTTATGGAATAAGGCCTTTCCATCCTTACTATAATTGGTTTTACTTGTTGAAATTGCTGTTCTGCTTTATTGTATTTGTTGCCTGATCTTGAACTGTACAGTGCCTTGAAAACTTGAAAGGCGCTTAATTAAATATATTTTATTATTATTTTTATTATTATTATTATTTCCCCTGTGCCTGTTGCTTCCAGGTGCCCTTTCCTGGCCTGCCCTGTGTGTCCCTGCTGCCCAGTGTTTCCTGCTGGTTTTTGCCCTCATGCGGCTTTCCTGTAGCATTCTTGCACCTCTCCCTTGTTCCCTTTTATTTTGGCTCATTTCTGCTATGGTGCAACTTCCACTGGCTCCCCTATTGTGCATGGCGCATGTTGTTGAATATCACACTGTGCCATTTATGTATGGTTTCTCCCCCTTCAGTTGTGCATGCATTCATTATCATTGCACTGTTGCTCAGCGTGATTTGGGGGGGTGCAACTGCCTCTTGCTGAATATCGCAGAATGGCACATTTTTGGACTTGCACAGGTGCAACCCTATTGTGTATGGCTCAACTTTTTTGAATATCTGGACCTAAGTATTTAAATGTGCAAGCTGTTGCACTCCATAAGGGGTAAACAAATCTCCAGTTTAATAGGCAACCAATATTTACAAATATTTAACAAGCTGTTTCAGATTCCTAATGACATCTGATAAGCAGCTTGGAGTTATGTCTCCAACATTCTTAACAGAAAGAAGGGAGTATTTTATTTCAGTTGGCATGGAAGGATATATTGAAAAGACAAAGTACCTCTGTGAGTAAGCACTGAGGCAATGGTTACCCCAAAGGGCTTTGGCCGAGAAGCCAAGTTTAAAAGAAATACAACATCACACATGCACCCATAATGCAAAGCATCATGGGCTACATATGCAAATCACCACAGAATATTATGCTGGTTCAACATTAAGCAGAAATGCATGATGCCAAAAGGCCTCTCACTCAATTTGCAAAGAGTGCCAACAGAAGACATAGACACGTGTTTCGTCCTACCAGGACTCATCAGTATGCCTCATCTGTTTGACACCCCAGTGGAATGAACCAGCTATCCTAAGTTGGTCTATCTGGGTTATGTTGTGGTGAACCCAATTAAAACAAAAAAACAAGTTAAAAGACAAAGAACCTCTGTGCGCAAGAACTGAGGCAATGGTTACCCCAAAGGGCATTGGCCAGGAAGCCAAGTTTAAAAGAAATACAAAATCACACATGCCCCCATAATGCAAAGCATCATGGACTACATATGCAAATCACCACAGAATATTATGCTGGTTCAACATTAAGCAGAAATACATGATGCCAAAAGGCCTCTCACACAATTTGCAAGGAGTGCCAACAGAAGACATAGACACGTGTTTCCTCCTACCAGGACTCATCAGTATGCCTCATCTGTTTGACACCCCAGTGGAATGAACCAGCTACCCTAAGATGGTCTATCTGGGTTATGTTGTGAACCCAATTAAAACACAAAACAAGTTAAAAGACAAAGAATCTCTGTGCGCAAGCACTGAGGCAATCGTTACCCCAAAGGGCATTGGCCGGGAAGCCAAGTTTCAAAGAAATACAAAATCACACATGCCCCCATAATGCAAAGCATCATGGGCTGCATCTGCAAATCACCACAGAATATTATGCTGGTTCAACTTTCAGCAGAAATGCATGGTGCCGAAAGGCCTCTCACACAGTTTGCAAAAGGTGACAACAGAAGACATAGACACGTGTTTCCTCCTACCAGGACTCATCAGTATGCCTCATCTGTTTGACACCCCAGTGGAATGAACCAGCTATCCTAAGTTGGTCTATCTGGGTTATGTTGTGGTGAACCCAATTAAAACAAAAAAACAAGTTAAAAGACAAAGAACCTCTGTGCGCAAGAACTGAGGCAATGGTTACCCCAAAGGGCATTGGCCAGGAAGCCAAGTTTAAAAGAAATACAAAATCACACATGCCCCCATAATGCAAAGCATCATGGACTACATATGCAAATCACCACAGAATATTATGCTGGTTCAACATTAAGCAGAAATACATGATGCCAAAAGGCCTCTCACACAATTTGCAAGGAGTGCCAACAGAAGACATAGACACGTGTTTCCTCCTACCAGGACTCATCAGTATGCCTCATCTGTTTGACACCCCAGTGGAATGAACCAGCTACCCTAAGATGGTCTATCTGGGTTATGTTGTGAACCCAATTAAAACAAAAAACAAGTTAAAAGACAAAGAATCTCTGTGCGCAAGCACTGAGGCAATCGTTACCCCAAAGGGCATTGGCCGGGAAGCCAAGTTTCAAAGAAATACAAAATCACACATGCCCCCATAATGCAAAGCATCATGGGCTGCATCTGCAAATCACCACAGAATATTATGCTGGTTCAACTTTCAGCAGAAATGCATGGTGCCGAAAGGCCTCTCACACAGTTTGCAAAAGGTGACAACAGAAGACATAGACACGTGTTTCCTCCTACCAGGACTCATCAGTATCCCTCGTTTGTTTGACACCCCAGTGGAATGAACCAGCTATCCTAAGTTGGTCTATCTGGGTTATGTTGTGGTGAACCCAATTAAAACAAAAAATAAGTTAAAAGACAAAGAACCTCTGTGCGCAAGAACTGAGGCAATGGTTACCCCAAAGGGCATTGGCCGGGAAGCCAAGTTTCAAAGAAATACAAAATCACACATGCCCCCATAATGTAAACCTGCTCCACCTTTGACAATATCACAGCTGTGGGAAAAACTGCAGCTCCACAAGTGGCAACCCACTTGCATTGGATTTTTCCCACAAGTGTGGGATTTTCAAGGGTTCTGAAAATCCAGTCCATTCTTTTTATTACCCTAGCATATGAACATACTAAGATTCATACTAAGAAGTTGAATTCATACTAACAAGCTGAACATGACAGGTGTAGCTTATCAAATTCCACAGGAACCTAAATTTTACAGAATCATCATGAAAACTGGTTTGGGACGGGCACTGCCGTAATGATGTGTGCTGTGTTCATGAGGTGGGTTAAAAAATGACTAGGTTGAAAATGTGGCTTTAAAATAAAAAAATAAAAAATCAATTTTATGATGGTTTCTGTAACACAAATCGGATGCCCCTTCCTCAGGAAAAATCTGCCACCAAAGTCAAGACATGACCCCTGCACAACATATCACCAAACCCACCCACCTAAGCCCTTATTCTCATAACCACTTTCTCATGGACAGGGTCCCTGCCACTCAGCCTTTCCGCATAGTTGCATCTGTCATACTACCAGAGACCACTGTCTGATCTACTATTATCAGAAGCTCTGTCACCCTTAATATCTGCAAAGTACTTATGGTGCAGGTTATTCAGGTCATTCAACCTGTCTGCCGTGCTTGAAGATCTTTGGGCCATGGACTAGTCCCTGTCTCCACGTCCTCTGACACAGAATCAGCTCTCTACTTCTCCACCTCTAAATTTGCAGACATTGGTGAAAACATGTCTCTCTTAAGAGGTTATGTGTAGTTGAGGGAAGTCACGTGATGAGGATGTCCAAGTAGCAGCCTTCCTGCTCAGCTCCCGCTATCCCAATTGACTATTTAACTATTTGGCAGGCAATTCAGTCACTTTCTCCTACCTTAGAGAAGTATTTTGTGCTATAAACAAAAGTGAAGTAATTCTGAGCAATATTGGGAGAAACATGGAGGCTGAGATGCGCTCAGCTTTGTCTAAACATACACCCCCTCCCACGCCGGAGAAGCAAAGCAAAAAATCTAGGCTGTAAGCCTCGGCCACTGGCAGAGCAACCACAACTATCACCAATCAAAACTTGCTTACAGTGGATCAGTTCTTGTAAGAGTTCAGACCCTTTAGGGAGGAGGTGAAATCACTTACCGCAGAGGTCAAATCCATGGCCGCAGCCCTGGAGACATCTTGAAGTGTACTGGGGACAGCGAGGCAAGAATCCTGTCACTGGAAAAAAAAGCTGACCACGTAGACCCAGAGTTTGCCCTCACTAGACAAAGGATCACCCGAGTTGAAGTTAAAGTGGAGCATCTTGAAGGGTGAAGCCAGCGCAACAATACAGTAATAATTGGTTTGCATGAAAAGGAGGAAGGAACCAATGTGATCCTCTTCATCCAAAAACTTGTGCAAAAAATGGCTGGCCTTTTGCCATTCGGGCCTTCATAATGCATCGAGAGGGCCCACAGAGCTTTAAGCTTGATGCCCCCACCTGGAACCCCACCTCGTCCCTTAATTTTTAAGTTCCTCAACTTTCAGGAGCAGCAGCATTTCCTGCTGAAACTCAAGGAGCTGCAAGAGGTAAAGTGGGGGTGAACACAAGATCCGGGTGGCACAGGATCTTCCAGCCATGGTGAGGCAGTGATGCAAGGTGTTCTACCCGATTGTGGAAAAATTGATACCGGCTAATATCAAATTCTATATGATGTACCCGGCCAAGCTGCAGATTTATTTGAAGGGGCAGTAGAAAAGTTTTGAGGATCCATCAGAGGCAGAGAGGGAGCTTGGGGTGGCCCTGCCCGAACTATTCAAGAACAGCTGATCATTGTAGCAAAATGGTTTTCTTGTTACTTCCCTAAGGTGCTGTTAATCTACTTGATTTTCTACTTGGAATAGAAGGTCTTGGTTAGACTGGAGAGTAACAGGGCTTGGGGGCCTAATTGTTGTGGTCAGATCAATGGCTATTGCACAGCTCTTGTTCTCACTGTTGAGTTCCCTGGAAATTTACTGTTTGAAGTTGTTCTCAGTCTCTGGCTCCCTCTTCCATAGAGTGCACTCAAGTTGGGACTGGATTTTGCCCTCTCCGTATATTTAGTATGGGGCTCAAACCTTGGTATGGACTGTAATACCAGGATTTACCCAGATAAGAATCTGACAACCCCTGCCATGTTTTGCGGAGGAAGGTTTCATTTTTCTTTGTTCAATGCAGGTTTCATCATGAGTCAATGTGGCCAGTGAATCCTTTGCCACACTACGGGGGTAAGGTGTGAGTGGTGACTCTCAAACTTTAAACTCTCTGGCAAATGCAAGACTGTAATGTTAGTAGTAATTTCAAGTTATGGCCTTACATTCTTTTTCCGAATGGGATCTCCACATGAGTTACTGCAGCCTGTGCTTTTTCCTTTGACTTAGACTTGGGATCAGACCTGGGCAGATGAATCGAAATACCAGGGCTCATTGGGTTTGGACTGGGTCTGCCCCTGACATGACCTGTGGAGGATGATTTCACTTTTCTCATTTGATGCAGGCTCCCACATGAGTTAATGAGGCCAGCAAATCCCCTATCACACTACGGGGGGTTCAGTGTAAGTTATGTTCTTTAATTTTTAAATCCTCCTGTGAGTGCAGGGCCAGAGTGTCTGTTGTAATTTAAATTAAGGCCTCATATTCTTTCTCCAATTTGGATCTCCACAGAAGTTATTGTGGCCTGTGATCTTTTCCTTGCCCTGCAGGGACTAAGTGCTATGCCAGAGCATCAGGACATTCCCTTTCTCATAATTAAGAAACTGTTTCCTCTTGAACTGGGGACATTTGCCATGGATCTATGTCTCTGATGCTGATACCTGCCAATTATAATACATGGAGGAGTGGGGGACATTTGGCAAACTTTTGGTGGCACAGATTTATATGTTTCATTTCAGGTTGAAGCACATTCAGCATTTCATCTTGGGTTTAAAAGCACATTCTCCCCAATGTGCAGCAGGCGGAGAAGGTGTGCATTTTTCTTCTAACCTATACGATACTCAGTTATCTTTGTTCAGAGCCCTTGTTGGGCCATTAAGATCAGTCTATACAGCTAAAATGTATAAGTAACAGGTGGAAGCGGGAAGGGATATGGCTTGGTAAGCCTGTTCATCACCGGCAGGGGGTTTTGTGGGAGGGTGTATAGAGACGTGGTACCTTTTCTCTTTGGTATTTGTTGTCACTATATCACCTGTAGTGGAGGGGTTAGGGGGAAATGAGAGCGGGGCAGGGATCAGGCTCAGGTTATTTTTTGTCTATGTTTATGTCTATAGGAGAGGAGGGCCATGTGCCTGGGGAGGTTTATGTGCTGGGTATCTGATGTTGGGAGAGTAATGACATCTTCATTAAGTGAGATGGTTACCTGTTGTGAGTAGATATGCAGCGAATTAAAAATCCGCCGCCGAAGTGAACGCGAAGTGACCACTTTGCATTGGCACTTCGTTGCTCGGAGTGCCTCATAGGAAAGGGTCACTTCATCTTGTTATTATTACTTCGCTTTGTCATTCCACCTTAAATGCGAAGTAAAGTGGAGTGACAACAATATTGGCAGCATCCCACCCACACAGTCACCAGAATGAATGTGCATCCCCAAAGTGCTACTGTCTTGTGTCAAGAAAGCTCCCCAGTGCTGATGAAATGACATGAGAGTGAAACAAGAAATGCAAAGTCTCCCAGAATTAATGGCACACTCAGTCATGCACGCAGTGGTCAGGTCACACACAGAGTCCCCAGAATTAATGTGCCTCCCCAAAATGCTACTGTCTTGTGTCCAGAAAATTTCCCAGTGCTGACGAAGTGAAATGAAAGTGTAATATAAATTCAGTCTCCAAGAATTAATGGTGCCATGCAAATGCACAGACTGATTAAGATTACGCTGCACACTCCAGGGATGCATACAAAAAGGCACAACAACACCTAACCAGTGCTCGCAAGTCACAAATCCAGACCTGGAAAGGAATATATTTTGCCAGTTGGGGGATTAGTGCACAGCAGTAACAATCCACTACCAGTAAAGATACTACAAAGCAGTATAAAAAATACATGCAGGTGCGGTGGATAGCAGGTTCACACTGCTGCAATTACTCTGTAACACAATAAAAGGTGTCTGATTTAATGGCACACATAGCACACATAGCACACACACACACGCACACACACGCACACTCAAGTAATGTGTAGCCAATTGAAAACCTTTAGTAATATAACCAAATGTTTTAAACAAATTGTACACTGTTGCACCACAACAATCAGCAAAAAAATGTCAAGAATTACTGAAAATATTACTGTGTGTACATTAACACAGTTATACAAGAAAAATATCACCAAAACAGAAAGACTGCCTTTTTCTCCCAGTTAATCTACCTACACCACAAATATGCCACTCCCCCAAAGCACACTTCACAGTACACAGCCTGACTGTTCTAAATTAACATTCAAAATCTACACACAACAATAAACACTGGATGATATGAGCAAAAAAGGGTTTCCTACAATCGATGTACTAAATTTTGAGCAAAAAATATTACTCAAAAAGGCATTATAAACAGCTTTTAGAGGTTTCGAATCGCAGAGCTCTGAGAGCAGACTGCCTCCAGCAACCACTGCACACACACTACCCAGGCCAGAACTGAGGCTGTGCTGAACAATCTAGAGCCCATGTGACCAGCAATCCCATGAATAACTGCAGAATTTCATTTGGAGCTTAATTACAGGATGAAATGAGGTGAATTAAATTGATTTCAATGTACTTTGCCTTAAAATTGGTGGAGAAGTGGTTTGGGTAAGGCAGAATAATGCAGTCATTGGTTTCAATGGACTTCACATTCCTCATTATGAAGCGAAGTATTCCACTTCACATTGTGGAGTTCTCCACGGATTCCACGTTACTCAGTGAATCACTTCATGAAGCAACTTGGGGCAACTTCATCCACCACTACTTACAGTACTGTAACTCACATGCTGTACGGGAAGGAATGTGAATGCCTATGGCTGTACTTCCCTGATTAGCTGTAGCACAAACTCCCCAACTTAAAAATGCTCATTAAATGAGTACAATGGTAGGGTGTGAAGCCTGGAGAGATACCACAAAACAGGCTTACAGTACAGCCAAGTAACTAGTAAAAAAATGAATGTTGTGATGAGTGACGTGATCGTAATAATGATTTGTGACCGTGATGATGAAGAAGAATCAGTATTTATATAGCGCTTTTCATACATCCAAAGCACTTTACAAGCAATGCTAGACTGGTAGTGAAGTGACTGAATGTGTGGTGGTGGCCATATCACACATCATCACCCACACACAGCCTGGATAATTGCATGAACTGGTTTATGGGAAGGGGAATGTTGGCCAGGACACCATGAATGTTCCCTACTCTTTTGTGAAGAGTGCCCTGGGTTCTTTTACTTCCACCTGGACACCCACCAGGACAACACCAGGATGGGTAGAAGGGACCTCAGTTTAACGTCTCATCCGAAGGACAGCACACCCCAGCAGTACAGCACCCCCCAATACTGCACTCGGATGCCAGCGATTTTTAGGTGCAAATCCAATCCCAGTGTGGGACAAGAACCCACGACCTTCTGGTCCAGAGGTGGATGTGCTACCAACTGAGCCACGCTGACACCACGCTGAAGTTCGTGATTTGTATCATGAGTGACTCGTGATGATGGTCCTGACTTAAAAACGCATATTAATGAGTAGAATGTTCATGCAGAATTATGCACCACACCTGTCCAGTACTCTGAAGGGAAGCCAAAGAAACAGCTGTGACTTAAGTTACAGATGGAGATGGGGCCCTAAAGAGATGCAAATGCACATATAGATTAAGATTGCGCTGTGCACTGAAGAGATGCAGATGCAAAGGCACAACACCTAACCAGTGCTCACCATCAGAAATTTTAATCTGGAAAAGAATAACTATGACGGTTGGGTGGGTGGGTGGGGGAATGTACTGCACTGCTGCAGTAACAATCACTAGTACTAGAATCAGTAAAGATACCACAAAGAAGTACTAAAATCACACAGCTGCAGTGGATAGCAGGTTCACATTGCTGAAATTATTATGTGGCACAATAAAAAGTACCTGATTTGATGACACACATCACACACATACTCACACACACTAAGTATTGCATAGCAAATTGAAAACTTCAGTAATATAACCACATATTTTAAACAAACTAAAATTATGCACTGCTGCACCACAACAATCAGCAAAAAAAATGGCAAGAATTATTGAAAATATTACTGTGTGTACATTAACACAGTTATACAAGAAAAATATCACCTAAACAGAAAGCACTGTCTTTATTCTCCAAGTACATCTACCCACACCACAGATATGCCCTTCCCCCAAAGCACACTTCCACTGTCTCTCAGTACACAGGCTGAATGTTGTTCATTAACATTCAAAATCCATACACAAACAATAAACGCTTCGATGATATGAGCACAGGAGGGTTTCCTATAATCAAACTAAAGTTTCAGCAAAATAAATTACACAAAAAGGCTTTTTTAACAGATTTTTGAAGGTTTGAATTACAGAGAGCTCTCAGAGCAGATTGTTTCCTACAGCTTCCTACACACACAACCCCAAACTGAGGCTGTGCAGAACAGTCTATAGCCCATGTGACCAGAAATCCCATGAATCACTGCAAAATCCGCCTTTGGAGATTAAAAACAAGGCAAAGTGAGACGAAGTACATTGTTTTCAATGTACTTTGCCTTAAGAATTGGTGGACTAGTGATTTGGGAAAGCTGAGTGACATGAAATCATTGTTTTCAATAGACTTCACGTTACCCATTATAACATGAAGTACTCCGCTTCACATTGCGGAGCACTCCGCAAATTCGCCTTCACTCTGCGAATCATTTCGCGGAGCGAATTGGGGCAATTTCGCCCATCTCTAGTTGTGAGTATACCTGGTTTGCTGCCAATAAGTATCCCATGAAACAAGAAGAAACGTGGCTGGGCATATAAGATTCATGTTGTGGAATATAAGGGATGCCAGGAACAAGACGAAGAGATGCCAGGTCCTGAAGCATTTGTGTCATCTTAAGACAGACATCGCCTATTTACAGGGACACACTTACTGGACTCTGAGTCTGGCATCCTACGGAGACAACATATTGGTCAAGTCTTCACTGTGGGGTCAAACATGCTGAGCAGGGGCATTGCTATTCTTCTCACTCAGTGACTGGCTTTCGCCTGCCCTGCAATGCATACGTGATCTGAATGGCAGATATCTGGTTCTCCGTGGGACACTAGATTGGAGAGATTTGGTGCTTGGGTGTATCTATGGTCCCAATGCAGACTCTCCCCCAATTCTTCACAGAACTTCTCAAGGTCCTGTCCCCCTCCTCCAATCTTCCAATTTTTCTGGAAGGTGATTAGAATCTTCTGTTCACACCAGACATGGATAAAACTTGTTTTAAAGCCCAGGGATTTTCACCAGCTCAAAGGGCCATAAGTGATGTGGTAGATCACTTGGGGTTGTGTGATCCCTGGAGGACACTAATCCCATCCTCTAGGGACTACACCTTCCAATCCCTACTGCACTGGTCCAGAATTGATTACTTTCTGGCGAGTAAGGGGTCATTAATGGGAATCCAGGACTGCGGTATAGAGGCATGCATAATCTCAGACCATTCCCCAATCCCTTGCACCCCATCAACAAAATGATATCATGTGGAAGCTCAATAACCAGCTCCTGAAGAACCCTGGAGTGGTTAATCAAATTGTCCAGCTGATCGAGCAATACGCGGGAGCCAACTTAAACATGACAGGCAAAATGAACATTGAGTGGGGAGCACTGAAATGTTATCTCAGGGGGGAATTGATCAGACTAGCCTCCATTAGAAAGAGGAAGAGGGAAGAAAAGACCTCTAAGTCGTTATCACAAATCAGGTCACTTGAAGCACAGTCTCCCAGCGAGAGGAGACAAAGGCACTGCGGTCACCCTTCTTAAGCTCCGGGAGTCATACAACGAGATGCTTAGGAACAAGCAGAATACACCATCCTTAAATCTTGATCCCTATATATAGACCAAGGGTCATTTACTGGCTTTGAGGATAAAACACCAGGAGTATGCCAGGTTAGTAAAAGTCATCCATTCTGCAGCAGATGGTTCCCTCAAAGTCACTCCTAGGGAGATTGAGTCAGAATATGAACAATATTACAGGAACTTATACACTGCGAGGTCTAGCCCCTCCACACCCCAAGAGATTGAGGCCTACTTGGATCTGATTCCTCTGCCCTCTCCGAGTGAAGAAGACAAAAACCTTTTATTGGTCCCATATCAGAAGTGGAGATCAGGGCTGTGGTCCATGAACTCCACTCAGATAAAGCCCCAGACCCAGATGATTTTTCCTCTAATCTTTATAAAAAGTTTCTTAATCAGCTTGCCCATTGGTTATATAGGTTTATCCTATCCAAGAATCCCTTGGATCCCTGGTTACAGGAGGCACTAGTTATTGTCCTTCACAAGTCAGTTAAACCAGAAGATAAGGTCTCTAGTTATAGACCTATCTCCCTGATCAATAATGACATTAAAATACTTGCCAAATTATTAGCTAATAGACTAGGCAAGGTACTCCCTGCTTTCATAGGTCCAGAACAAATAGGGTTCATGGCAGGTAGGTGTTCTCAGGATCACCTACACAAACTTGCACATATTTTCTCCACGTCCAGGGAGTCCATCCATCCCACGGTGCTGGTCTTCCTGGATGAGGAGAAGGCTTTTGATAGGGTTGACTGGGACTTCATGTTCAGGGTATTAAAGAAGTTTGGATTCCCCTCCCAGTACATTCGCTTGATTCAAATAATGTACACTGACCCGATCGCCAGAATATATTGCAGTGGGTTATTTTCCCCAGTTTTCCCCTGCAGTCAGGGACGTGGCAGGGATGCACTCTTCTGCCCCTTTTATTTATATTTAGAGACACTCCTATTGAAGCTCAGGAACAATACCAACATTCACAGGGTCAAAATTGGGTCGGATAAGTTAAAGGTTTCGTCCTATGCGAATGACATTTTGCTTCACCTTACCCAACCAGCTCTTTCCATCCGGTCCACCTTGAAAACCATCTCCAAATATAGTAAGGTCTCTTAATATAAGATCAATCTGGACAAGACTCAGGTCTTCCCCTTAAATAAGAGAACCCATAAGAATGTTGCAAACCAGGTAGGTCTACTATGGTCCCATAGTAGCCTTAAGTACTTAGGTATCATGCTGGCAAGAAACAAAGCTACCGGTAAATTGAAGCAACTTAAACTAGACTCCCTTCAATAAATAGTACAGCAAGATCGTGCCTGCTGGAAGGACATGCCTCTATCTCTTTAAGGCAGAATCAGTTTGATCAAAATGAATGTGTTACCCTGGATATTTTACTCCTTTAGCACATTAAATCTGTGGCTTCCTCTTACTTGGTTTAGGAGACTGCATTAAATGGTGGCAGACATTCTCTGGCACAGTAAACCCCCAAGGTATGCATACTACAAATTAGCCACTCCAAAAGAAAAGGGATGATTAAGACCCCCACATTTCAGCTTGCATTATTGGGCAAGTCACTTAAGCAAATATTTAAGATGGTTGTGTCCAGACGAAGACTCTTATACATTCCCTTATGTACAATCATGGCTCTCTATAGAGAAAGAATTAATTGGCTCTAGTGGCATCTCTCAGCAAGCTATGCTTCATATCCGAGTGAAAGAATTACCTAGAGTCTGGTTGGGTTGTCGAATTGTTACTTTGGTCAGGGTGCACACTCAGATATGTACCTTTCTCAAATACAATCCACTCCAGGATCCCGAACAGCCAGTCTGCCAGAATCCTAATTTTTGCATAGGGGGCCTCCCCTTGTCAATAAACTGGATCCCCTCACTCCAAGGTGTATGTCCCATGGACCTGATATCAGGGGTGTCCTATTTCTCAGTGAGGGACTTGATGCAGAAATTCCCTTTAGGCCCTGGGGGGTTCTTTAAACTCTTCCAAGTATGGCATCTACTGGTTACTAAACACCTGTCCTTAGGGGATGCCAGGCAGAAATCCACACTTTTTCAGCCATTGGTTGTCTATCCCAGCAGCCACACTCTGTCTCATATATAGATATATATATATGTATCTGTGTGTGTGTGTATATATATATGTTGCTTTATATGCATTGGCTTCCCCTTCAATAGATTGGGTGCTAGCCCACTGGGTGGACAGATTCCCCATAAGATCATCAATTGGGAGAAAGTCTGGAAATCATGCCACTCACATATCATGCAAGACTGTCTGCATGTTATGCAGTTCTTGATTCTCAAAAACATGTATTTGACTCCAGTTAAATTACATAATATGGGAAAACTCCCCTCCCCTATTTGTGGTTGATGTAATCAAGCCAAAGGCACTTTATTCAATATTTTCTGGGAATGCATGCCCACTGCATTATTATGGTAGACTATCAAGCAAAAAACAGATCCCCTCTTGGGCCTAGAAGAGTTATTTACTCTGGAGATATGCATATTGGAGGACTTTACCAGAGTAGGGGTACCTCAACACAGATTTCACATGTCTATAATTGCACTTTCTCTCAAGGTCCTCATCCTCTGGCACTGGAAAGATTCCAATACCCCTTCTTATACTGAATGGCTTCAGGAAGTATTATCAAACCTGAGAGTAGAGAGAATGGTGGCTAGTCTCCATAATCATGTATCAGTTTATAAGGACAGATGGAAATCGATGTATACTATACAGTTTATAATCAGTTATTCCTTCTGATGGCACTGTCTCAGCTCATTGGTGGGTGAGGTGATGAAGATGCCATGGGGGGAAGGGGGGAGGGATGTCTGTGTTTATTGTATGCAGTGTAATTCTTTATTGATTTGTGATGTCCTACTGTCTAGTATGTGATGTTATTTTGTGTTTTATTTTGGAAACCTCAATAAAGTATAACACATTTAAAAAAAGAGGTCATGTGTACACAGTTGCCACCTTCCCTGGTTAACTGCAGACATTGTAGCTCTTTGAAAGCTTGTTACTCTTCAGAGAACCTAATGTGGTACAGGCAGCCTCACAATGCCAGTAAAAAGGCCCTTTGGGAACCCAAGTCAAGTTACTTTGTCACAACCTCTAAAATAACCTTAAGTGTAACCAGTGGTACATTATGTTAAGGAAACTGTCAAAGGGATGGTGGTAGAGGGAATTCAGGGTGGGGGAGAATGGGGGTGTGAGGTGTTGTGGGTCAATATCGAGACTGGAAACAGAGAGACCATTTGTATAGGAGTGGTACACAGGCCTCCAACAAAGGAAGAGGTCTTAGACAAAGATGTTGGAAGACATAAGCAAAATGGCTAAGGAGGTGGAGGTGGTGCTGGTGCTGGTGCTGGTGGGGGACTTTAACCCGCCAGATGCAGAATGGACTCTACCTGCTGCAGCATTAGCTAGAAGCAAGGACATCATGGACTCCATGCAGGGGCATTCCTAATGCAGCTGGTCAGTGAACCTACTTGGCATGGGGCAATACTGGACCTGGTATGTACATGCAGGGTCTATGTTGCGGCCTTCAATGTGGGGAGTCATCTGGGGACCAGTGACCATCACACAGTATGGTTTAATTTAAGAGCAACAGCGGAAGTCAGCTGAACAAGGGTGAGGGTCCTGGATTTCAGAAGGGTTGGCTTTGCAAAGATGGTGGAATGCCTCCGAGAGGACCTGCCAAGGGGATGTTGGGGGGGTGGAAGTCAAATGAGACAAGATCATAGTAAAGGCAACAAACTTGTACATCAGGCAAATAAAAAAAAAAACAGGAGGAGACATGAGGAAAGTGTCAGAAAATTTGAGGGCGAAACACTGGCATTCAGAAGTTATAAGGAGACCCAGAAAGAGGAGGACAGAGAAGTGTATCTGGGGAAATGGAGGGAGGAAGGAAAGCCAGTAAGGAGCTCAAAAGCACAAGTTGAGGAAAGAATAGCCCAGACAGTATCAAAAGGAGACACGACATTTTTAAGGTGTATCAGCTTTAAAAGGAAAACCAAGGAAAGAATAAGTGTGTGTGTGGGGGTCTGCACTGAGCACTGAGTACAATATGACCAGAAAAGGCAAACATCTTTAACAATTTTTTCTGCTCAGTGCTCACAATGGCTGGGGAAGTGGAGAGACCACAACGAACACCAAGATTTTGAAGGGGGGAGAAGGGGACACCAGTCCCTTTTAAGAAGAGAGGGTCAAGAAAACATTGGTTCATCTGAGGGTGGACAAGTCATTGAGCCAGATGGGGTACATCCAAGAGTGTTAAGGGAATGCAGGGAGGTACTAGCTGTACCCTTGACAGACTTGTTTACAACTCCATTAAATCTCAATTTCATCAACTCCCCTTCCCCACCTGTAACAGCAACTATTCTGCCTTTTAGCCAAATGAACATGGTTTAAACTTCAAAATTTCTGTGCTGCATATTATTTTATTCATGTAACTGATTGTAAATAACTGCATATGTGCAACTGAATGTAAATAACTCCTTTGTACAAAATTATGTGATTGTATGTAATATTCTCCTGCATCTATTCTATGTATGTATACTGTTTGTAACTCCCTCCCCCTCACCCCTGGGTCACACCTGGATGTTTAAATAAATAAATAAATAAATAACAGTTCACTGGAGACCGGTGTGATCCCAGAGGACTGCAGATGGCCAGACAGTCCCACTTCACTAAGGTGGTAGCAAGGACGAGGTAGGAAATTACAGGCCTGTCAGCCTCTATCTGTAGTACGGAAATTGATTTAAACACTGTTAAGGAAAGAATCTAGCTGGTTCAGTTCTGGGTTGCCCAGGCAGTAAGAGAAAAGAGGCTGGCCTACAGAAAATTCAGGAAGACCAAGAGAGAGAGGAGGATAGGGAAAATTACCTAAGGTTGGCTAGTGAGGCAAGTAAGAAAGTCCGGCGAGCAAAGACACAGTAGGAGCTGCAAATAGCTGAAGGAATTAAGAAGGGGAGAAGGCTTTCTTTTGCTATATAAGTAAGAAAAGGGACAAGAAGGAAGGGGTTATTAGGCTTAAGAAAGGGGAGGAGTGGATGGAGGATAATGGGGGAAAAGCAGAGATACTAAATGACTACTTCTATTCTGTCTTCACCAGGGAGAAGGACAAACCAGTTTCTTCAGGAGGGAAAAGAGGAGCGAGGGGGGCGGGGCGGGAGGAACACAGATGTAGTGATAGAGGAGGATAGAGTGAGGGAGGGACTGCTGGCTCTGAAGGTGGACAAATCACCAGGCCCGAATAAAGTACATCCAAGGGTACTAAAGGAACTGGCTGAGGAGCTGGCAGACCTATTTAATAGTTCACTAGAGTCAAGCATGGTACCGCAGGACTGGAGAACAGCACTTGTAGTGTCCCGCCACAAAAGCAATCCCAAGGATGACACAGGGAATTACAGACTAGTCAGTCTAACCTCTATTGTGGGCAAGCTCATGGAGACCATACTAAAGGAAAGGTTTGTGGGGGTATACCGTCGGTAGAATGAAACCACTAGTGCGAAGACCATCACAGCGACATGAATTAAACAAATACCTTGGGTAGCTGTAACGGTCTCTGCTGGCACTGGGACTGCCTTGCCTGGTGTTTTTAACCCTCCCCTGAGACAACCCTGACTCAGAGTTGTATCCCTAGAGACCAAGTTGTGTGGGGGGCACAGCCTCCTGATAAAAACACTGAGACATCCCCAGCAGTGCACTCTGACATTTGGCATTGCGGCTGTCGCTGTCAGGGATGTCGGCTAGGCAGATGTCGCCCTGCTATAGGTAAACCATTGGTGATATATCTAGAGGAGCATGGACTCCAATATGTGAGACAGCATGGGTTCATGGTGGGGAGATCGTGTCAAATTAATCTGATTAACTTCTTTGACTCTGTCACTAGGACAGAAGACAGGGGCCAAGCAGTAGACATCCTCTACCTTGATTTCAGCAAGGCCTTTGACTCTGTGCCCCACAAAAGGTTGATTAGGAAGTTGGTGGATCTCAGGGTTGTGGAAAAGATGGCCAGGTTGGTGGAAAACTGGCTGAGGAACAGAACTCAGAGGGTGGTTGTGGAAGGAGAGTTATCTGGCACCAGAGAGGTAATCAGTGGGGTCTTGCAGGGTTCGGTGCTGGGGCTGGTGTTGTTCAGTGTCTTCATCAGTGACATTGGGGATTGCATTAAGGTCAGAATGTGCATATTCACAGATAACACCAAGCTCTGCAGGAGACTGGACACAGCTGAAGGGATACAGGACCTACAGAATTATCTGGAAAAGCTGGGGAGGTGGTCCAGGATATGGCAGCTTGGCTTCAATGCCAAGAAATACAAAGTTGTGCATATTGAAGCCAGGAATCCCAGGACAGAGTACTACCTGGGTGCATTACGAATATCTTCATCAGAGGAGGAGGAGGAGTGATAATCACTAGTGACCTGAAGCACTCCACGCAGTGCAAGAAAGCAGCAGCAAAGGCAAACAAGATGCTGACTTCTTCATATGTTTCATGGAACACCTGAAATCCAGTGGACTGCAAAACCCGAGGCACCATGGCTTTACAAAATGGAGTTCATGCCAAACAAGTCGGATAGATTTTTTTGACTGGGTAACCGAGGTGTTGGATCAGGGAGGGGTGGTGAATATGGCCTACCTGGGCTTAAGCAAGGCCTTTGACACCGTTCCACATAGGAGGCTGGTGAACAAGTTGGGTAGCATGGGGTGGGCAAAAAGGTGGAAACCAGAGTAACAAACTGGTTAAGGGATAGGAGGCAGAGTGTACTGAAGTAGTAAATGGATTTTGTTCTGAAGAGGGGAGACTGACCAGTGGCATACCACAGGGGCTGTTACTGGGACCTGTCCACTTTGATGTCTTCATTAGCAACATAGCAGAAGAACCAGAAGGGAAGGTTTGCCTCTTTGAGGATGACACCAAGATCTGCAACAGAGTAGACACTCTGGAGGGGATGCAAAGGATGGAAAGGGATTTAAAATGACTGGAGGACGGGTCAAATGCTTAGCAGCTAAATTTTAATGCAACAAAAAGGGAAAATAATGCTCTTAGGTCAAAGAATCCCAAGAGTGCAGTACAAAATGGGGGGATAGATACTAGCAATGACCAAGCAGGAAAGAGACCCGAGATATTCATGTCTGATGGTTTGAAGGTTGCCAGACAGTGTGACAGGGTGATCCAGAGATCTACTGGGATGCTGTGGTGCATAGGTAGGGATATTACCAGCAGGAAGAGGGAAGTGGTGTTGCCACTATATAGGTCTTTGGTAAGACCCCACCTGGAGTACGGTGTTCAGTTTTGAAGGCGCTACCTAAGGAAGGACATATAGAGGGTGGAGGCCATCCAAAGGAGTGTTACCAAGATGGTAGAGGGTCTACATCAGAAATCCTATTAGGAGAGGCTAAACAAATTAAACAAGTACACCCTGGAGGAGAGGAGGGAGAGGGGGGATATGACTGAAACCTTTAAATACTTCATGGGGGTGAACAAGGTACAACTGTGAGATACATTTCAGAGGAAAGGGTTCTTTACAAAAAGGGGCCACAATATGAAGCTGGGGGAGATAGGTTCAGGAGAGACATGACGAATTACTTCTTCATACAAAGGGTGTTGAATGCTTGGAATAGTCTTCCAGTGGAGGTGGTGGGGGTGAAAATAGTGGAGGGATTCAAAAAACTCTGGGATAATCGCAAGGATGTCATAAGGGATAGGTAAGGAAGGGAAGAGAAAGTGCTATAGACCTACAAGGGTCTATAGAGGAAGTAATGCAACTAAAATGGGCAGATTGGATGGGCCAAGTGGTCCTTCTCTGATGTCAAGTTTTTATGTTTCTATGTTTCTAAATTCCCCTCTAGTATCTGGTAGACTATTCATGCTCTTTATGACCTTCCTACCTAGTCTATCATCCTGGTCTTCATGCCTATTGGCTTACCAGTCTCTTAAATCCCTCCTTTTATTACATTTACTTTTCTTCACCATTTCACCATCTGTGCTGTTTCACAGCTCCTCTTCCTCAGCCTGCCCAACTCCAATCCACACCACACCACACAGTGTGGTGAAGGACTAGGTAAGATACGGGGTGCCAACTGATAATTTCGCACACTTGAAACTTCATAAACAACTAAACTGGTGCAAACCAGGAAATCAATACCAAACTTCTTGTGCCACCTCCAATCTACCTTCTCCTCTCCCTTCTTCCTCCCCCATGTTTTTAACCCTCTTTTTTCCCTTCTTTTATCATAGAATCATAGCAATCTATTGGCAGATAAGGACCCTCTTGCCCATCGAGTCTAACCCTTTCCCCCTACCCCCCTTACTCATTACCTATGTCACAGGACCTCCCTTTCCCCCCACTTGCCAACCCCTTATGTCTGTCCTATGCCCTCTTGAATACCTCCACCATTTCTGCCCCCACCACTTCCTTCTGAATCTTATTCCAGGCCTCCACCACCCTCTCTGTGAAGTAAGTCCCCTCACATTGCCCCTAAATCTTCCTCCCCCGAATCTTAGACTATGCCCTCTAGTTTTTACTCCCACCTGCCTCTTAAATAAGCTCACCTCCCTTATCTTATTGATCCCCTTCACATACTTAAATGTCTCTATCATGTCCGCCTTCTTCCTTCTAGTCTCCAATGGCACAGATCCAATTCCTTCCCCTTTTCACCCTACTTCTCATTCCCTTTCTGCTTTATCTCCTTGGTTGCTATACTATGCTCTATTCTCCCTTAATCCCACAAAGGGCAGCAACATAGATTGGCTTGACCTTAAATTCCTGTACCTCTCTGCCCATGTCATTGCTTTTCTCATGGCCTTTTACTGTACTAATCCTTTCTTTCTGCTTTGGTAAAGTTCCTGGGTTTTTCCCCTGCACAAAGGGGGTGACCCCTCCTCTCTAGAAATCTACTACACCACATCTCAATTTCCTGCCCTTGCAAAGTGCAGGAACAACTTTTACTTTATCAGTTCTCCTCCTTCCTTGGCTGTTCTTCCTTCCTCTTTCCTTGCCAGTTTTGTTTCTAAAAATCCCTTATCACAGTTTTGTACTTTTTTGTAGCTCATATGGACATATGAACATACGAATGTGCCAGCAGAAACAGACCACCCGGTCTATCTAAGTCTGCTTGAGTGTGCAGCCAATACCCTTAGTTTGCAGCTGCCCCACCCCCTCCCTTTGTCATCCCCTGCCACCCCCACCTCCCCCACCCTCATTCTCCCTCGCCTCGTTCCATGCCCTTTGAAGCTGTTCACAGATTTACATGATACCACCCATTCTGGTAGGGCATTCCATTTTGCTACCACCCTCTTTTGTGAAATAGTGTCCCTCATTTCCTTCCTAAATCTTCCCCTCTATTCTTAGCTCATGCCCCTGGTGACCCTCCCCTTCCTTAACTTAAAGACCCCATCTGCCCCATCCTTATTGATTCCCCTCAGATACTTGAATGTCTCTATCATGTCCCCCCCGTCCCTTCTATCCTCCAGGGTGTACATATTCAGGTCTCCCAGCTTGCGGTCATAGTCGCTCCCCTCCATTCCACATATCATCTTTGTTGCCCTCCTCTGCACCCCCTCCAGTAGCCTGATATCATGCTTTAGGAATGGCCTCAAAAACTGCACACAATACTCTAAGTGTGGCCTTACCAGCGACCTGTAGTGGGGCAAGATCATCTCTTTTCGCCTGGACGAAAACCCACTCACTATGCACCCCAGCATTTTGTTCTCTTTTGCAGCCGCTCTCCTGCACTGGGCAGTGTTGTTCATGGTCCCTGATATCATTACCCCTAGGTCCTTCTCCTCCTCAGTGATCCCCAGCTTAACCCACCCCCAGCCAATATTCTCTCCTTGGGTTCTTCACACCAAAGTGCAATACCTTACACTTCTTTACATTGAACCCCAGGTGCCACTTCTCTGACCACTCCTTTAGCTTGCATAGGTCCCCTTGCAGCTGCTTCCATCCCTCCTCTCCATCCACCACTGCTCCGATTTTGGTGTCATCAGTGAACAGACTTACCTTGCTCACCACCCCATGTGCAATGTCTGATATGAAGAACCCAAACAATACTGGCCCCAACACAGAGCCCAGTGGCACCCCACTCATCATTGGCCTTGGAGTTGAGAGCTGCCCTCTCACTACCACCCGCTGCAGCCTGCCACTCTGCCAGCTTGTAATCCAGTTCATCATTTTTCTCAGTTAGTACTTTTTATTGGTATATATCAATCCATACAGTACAGTTATGCTTTATAGCCATGTTCTTTTTAAAGCATTTTGACACCATAACGTAAAAGAAAAGGATAATCAAAAGAACAGCAGCACAAATTAGGATATCTAACATGAGAGTGGTACATATATGACATTTTAGCTGTATTCCATAGCTGCATTTACAATTACCAATACTCATAGTTATACAGACACAGAGCAACCATAGGATAGGCAGAGAAAACTAATGTCCCAGCAATGAAGTAAATGTCACTTTTATGGTCCAAAGTCCAAGATGCGCAGAAGTCCAAACTGAGTATCTGTAAAGGTATACTGAGACAAATCTCACTTAAGAAATGAATATTTATGCATTGTATCAAACAAAACTGCATGTGCATCTGCAAATGTTGCATCTAAAATAATAAAGACAAAAAGACACACAAGGCAATATCTAGTAATAAGACTCCAGAACTAAGAAATCGGGAGTCCAACAGTTGCTTCTCTTCACTGACAAGTTGGAACCAATAGGAAGGGTCATTAGGTGTCAGCCTATTCCAGCATGAGGGGAGAGATATGCCAGATAGGGATCCCAGCATAGATGATATAGAGACAGTGTATTAGAAACTATGTGAGATAGGCGGTCCAGCTGAGTGATGAGAGACAACGAATTAGGTAACTCAGATAGGGAGGGGACCTCTGTAGTTCTCCAGTGACTTAGAATGAGCCACTTGGCCTGTAAGCTAAGAATCGAGAGCCATCTGGTCTGCACCCTGGAAAGTTTGACATTAGAGGGTGGAAGCCCCAGAATCTAGACCAGAGGGTTCATGAACCCACTTTACACCCTAGCACCTGTTCAGCTAGTCCTAGTACTGCGGTCCAGAAGGGTACCAGCATTGGGCAGTGCCATAATATGTGAGCCAAATCTCCCACGTGGGCATTGCATCTCCAACATATGTCCTTGTTAAGAATATGCATACGATAGAGTATGCTGGGGGTGTGATACCAATGTGAGAGAATTTTGTATAAGCTGGCTATGGACATCTGGGAGATGTTTGTGGGCACCCCTCCAGCAGACCAGCCATTGTTCCTCCGAAATAGACTGCTTAAGGGCCTTCTCTCACTTCATTTTAGCCGCATTAGAGCCAGAGGGGAGTTGTGATCTAAGACCTGAATATATATAGCTAACCACTCCTTTTTTCACAGAGAGCCAACTGGAGAGGGGGGCTGTTTTTTTCTGTATTGACCCATACTGTTTGTTAATGTAAGCCTGCACATCGCTGCATAATTGCAGGTATTGCCAAAAGGTCTTTTCCCCAGCTGAAAGTTGGCATCTATTTCCATAAAGGATCTCAAAGTAAATCCCTCTTTATCCAGTATTTGAGTTAGTTTAAAGATCCTCTTACCTGCTCAGTCAGCCCCAAAAAACAGCTTCCCCTCTATCAGAAGGGCATTATTGTGCCAGATTGGCATTTCAGCCAGTGGACACAGGTTAGCCTTCAACTTTTTGTGAACTAGATGCCATGTTAAAGCAGAGGCCGAGATGGTAGGGTGTTCCCACAGGGATTTTGGCAGAGGGGAATACAGTAAGGCCGGTAAACTCTGCCGTCCTGCCATTTCTGTCTCCATCCCTACCCACTGTGGCATATGTTCCAGGAGGTAGAAATCATGCTATGGTCTGTGCTGTGATGTAGGCCAATTTGTATCCCTCTATCCAAGGGAGATTCCAACCTCCCTGTCTCCAGTAAGCGTGCAGTTTATTCTTGCTGAATCTAGGTCTAGAGATTTCCCATAGAAACCCCAAAAACATCCTGTCTATGAACTTGGCCCATGCTACTGGAAGTGCCAGTGAGATGTGTGAGAGAATATATAGAAGTTTTGGGGCTGTAACCATTTTTAGGAAAGAGATTTTCCCAGCCAAAGTGAGGTGAAGTTTGTGGCATCAGTCCAGCTCTGTTCTAATCTCCACAAGCAGGGGACTTATATTTATCTCCCAAATTCTAGTAATATCTATGTGAAGCCTGATGCCCAAGTATACAAGCGAGTGAGCCACCCACTGCAAGCCATAGTGGGAAATTGAAGATTCAGGGCAATGAGAGTTTAGTGGTAACACCTCCGTTTTTTAAACGATTAATCTTCAGTCCCGAAAGAGTGGCAAATTCCACCAGCAGATAAAGTAGGGGTTGAGATGGAAATTGGGGCATCTGCTAAAGGCACAAGCAGGTCATTGACATATAAGAATGTAGTATAGGCCTTATCATCAATACCCTCAATATTAGGAGAGGAACGAATGACAATTGCAAGAGGTTCCAGTGCAAGGATAAAGAGAAGGGGGGAAAACGGGCACCCCTGCCTAGTGCCCCTCCAGAGAGGGAAAGGGTCAGACAGTGTGTCATTTGTAAGGACCCATGCCATGGGTTGGCTGTACAAAGCAGCAACCCAGGACCAAAATTGGGGTACAAATCCCATGGCCTCAAGCATCTGGAGCAGAAAATCCCGTTCAAGGGAGTTAAAGGCCTTTTCGAAATCTATCGCCACTGCTGCTGAGGGGGTCTTGCTAGACTGAGCATAGGCCATAATGTTAATCATAGAGCGTATATGGTCCATATTAAATCTCCCCGGGACAAAGCCCGCCTGAGATGGGTGAATTAGAGAGGGGAGTAGGGGGTTTAAACGAGTGGCCATATTCTTAGCAAATATCTTGCTATCTGAGTTGATTAGGGGAATAGGCCGATAGTTAGAGGGCCTAGTTGGATCCTTCCCTTTCTTAGGGAAGACTGTTATAATCACTTCTCTAAGCATGTTGGGAAAGGAGACTATGGTTATGGTTAAATTAAAAAGATTCGCCAATACCGGCACAATTTGAGGAGCCACAATAGACCAGAGCTCCGGAAGAAACCCATCCCCTCCTGGCACTTTGCCCACATTCAGAGCACACAGGGCGATAATCACCTCCAGTGGAGAGATGGAGGTCTCCAAAACATCAGCCTGCTGCAGACACAGCTGAGGGATAGAAAGTGATCCAAGAAATTGACACACCACAGTGGGGTCAGGAAACCTGGAAGGAGAATATAGCTCTTTATAAAAGTCCACCATAATAGAGTTCACTTGCTCCTCACTCACCTGTACAATTCCTCCTGAATCCCTGAGGCCTGAGATATAACTCTCAGCCATCTGCTTCCGCAGCCTATATGCTAAAACATTTCCCCCTTTTTCACCCCCCACCCAATACCTATGCTTCAGACGAAGAGTGGCCAGCTTTGCTTTCCTAGCCAAAAAGTCATTAATATTAGAATAAATGCGTATCATTTCAAGGCTATGGGGAGTACATGTTGAGGTGGGTGAGGGGGTGATGCTTGCAAGTGGCTTCTAGTACTGCTAGTTCCTGATCCAAACTTTTAAGCTGCTACTCCCTCTGCCATCTACGATTGGCAGCATAGGCCATAACTTTAAAGTCACCTCATAAAATGGCTCACTGGTTGTGGTGGTAAATTCTTTCAAATATCTGGGCATCACCCTTGATCCATCACTTAACTTTGACTTACACATCAATCAGACCTGCAAACTGGTCAACTCCAAACCTGGAATAGCCAATCGAACCAGCTATGTGCTCACTCCCTCTGCTAGGCTTGCCATAGCCCGTGGCATACTACTCCCATGCCTTACCTATGGTTCTGCAACTTATCTCTCTGCATGCAAACTGATCCTTAGAAAATGGGATGTCACATATAGCAATATATGTCTCTATGCGTCCTCCTCACACCGTCTGAAACATCATTGTCTCCTCTATTCAGACCTAGGATGGCTTTCTCCTAATGAATTAAGGCTTCATGCATATGGATCTGTCATTAATAACATTGTTTGCCTACAAATACCTGCATCCCTTGCAAGAACTTTTCCAAAATCTGACTCCTTGTTATGGGCTGAGGTCTGCTGACCAGGCACTTGTCTTCATCCCTCAACACAAAACCATTAAAGGTGTTAGTGGTTTCACCTGTCATGCCCCAAAATACTGGAACTCCCTTCCACTAGCTTTGCGCCTTTCACCATTCATGCATCTTTTAAAAAAGGGCTACGAAACTATCTTGACTTGGCCCACAAGTGCTCCTGCTTCAAACCTCCATAGCTCCTCTCATTTTCCAGCCTCCTCTTCCATGGGATTATTGATTCTGATTGTCTGTACGCTAAGCACTTATCCTTCCTATCTGTCCCTCCTACCACCTTACTCTCACTCCCAACCCTCTCTTCTTGACTCTTGCTTCTATCACATTCTAGCATCATTCCCCTTGTTCTATATTCCCTAATTAGCACTAATGTCAATATGTTCATGTTTCTTTTTTTCTTCCTTAAAGCATATTGCAGTATAGATTTGTTTTATTCATATTTTCTCTACACTGGTATTACATTCACTAACTGCTTTGTATAACTATTTGTAAAACTTTTTTCTGTATCTGTACTGAAATATTTTCCCCTGCATTGTTGTACTGTACCCTCCCGGGTCACGCCTGAAAATAGTCATTGTTATGGCTAGTGCACCTACCCGGTAAACAAAAACTAAATAAAATAAAAAATAGTCCCCCTAATGGTGGCCTTCAAGGCTTCCCACAGGCATGCCAGATGTACTGAAGTAAGGGGGTTATCCTGCAGGAATAAATTGATTTGATTAACTAGCGATGGAGGGAAGTCTGGATCCCGCAACAGGAGAGGATCAAGTTTCCAGGTACGAAACAAGATTGCCGCTGGGCCCCGTGTTAGAAACAGTCAGGACTGGGGCATGGTCTGAGATCACCATCGGAAAGATCTGTGTATCAACTACCAGAGACATCTGGGAGGGGGGAACTAACCAATAATCCAAGCGGGAGTGGGAATTATGAACAGGAGAGATAAATGTATAATCCCTGTCCCTAGGGTGAAGGACTTGCCATGCATCTTGCAAACCCGTATCCGAAATAAGTTGCTGGAGTGCCCGCCTTGCCTTCAAGTGTTTATCTGGGGCATTTGTATTCCTATCAAGGACCGGGTCCAAAAGGATATTTAATTCCCCTCCCAGGACCACCTGGTATGCTATCCCCAGCCATGGAGGAGACCTTATGAGCCAGAGCATGGAAGCATTCCTGTTGGTCCTCATTTGGACCGTACATGTTAACCACCACTAGAGGGCCTTCCAATGTATTGAAGAGATCCATTACCCCTCTCCCGAGTGCATCCCGCTTAGATGTTATCAAAGTCCATTTTAGAGACTTATGCACCAGGATGGCAACCCCTCGCTTATGCATGGGGGCAAAGGATGAAACAACTTGGCCCACCCACACCTGCTTAAGGCTATCATTGTCTGCCTTTTTAAGTTTAGTCTCCTGGAGCAAAGAGACATCCGCTTTCAGCCATTTGAGGTGTCCTAAAACCTGCAAAAGCTTTTCTGGGGTATTTAAACCCATCACGTTCCAGGTGATTAAATTGATATCAGCCATAGTCCAAAATCCTCAGCATAGCATAGTTTAATTTCCAAATTGGCACTAAGCAAAAGGCTGAGAGGGAAAGAGGTCCGCTACAAGAGAGCATGAAGCAACTGTTCGTTAAAGCTTCTATCCATACATTAATGCCTTGTAACACTACATTATGCAGAGAACATTGTAACAAGTAAGTAAACATATAACAAACATAACAACCAGAACTATATACAACCGGCCTAATTGGGGCAAAGGGGGAGCCCCATGTTGAAAGACCAGTAGCAAATGCTACAAGGCCCCCATGGTCTTCCCGGAGGGGTGAATGAGAGGGCAGTATCTTACCCTGCTTTCCAAAAAGGAGAATGAGCTTTTTGTAGCATTATGAGGGGGGGGTATCATAGGAATGTGGGGTCCACTTGAAAGGAGCATCATGTCTCAGTGATGCTTCAAAGTGCGGTCTGAGCTGTTATTAAGGATAGAAGTGGAAAATGTGAAGGGGGGCAGGAAATAGATAAGAGGGGGTCGGGGAAGGGAGGGAGGTGGGAGGAACAGTACAGCTCCATTAGGCCTAAGTAGCCCAGCCTCAGCAACCAAGAAAGTCCATTACTTAGCTAGTGTTCATGTAGTAGTGTCAGAATAAGTCGCTGATCGGGTTTCCTCAGCTGCTGCATGCTCTGGAGATCAGCTTACCATTCTGACAGCTGAAGGGGTGGAAAAAATCACCCATTGAGCTGAGGAAGGGGGCACAATGTCTGCCGAGGACGTGCTCTGTGAAGAAGTAGTGGCCATCCCATCCCATTCCAGAGATGCTGCATCTGTGTTGTTTTGAACCATTGGTTCAGGATTGTCAAGTTGCAGTGGTGCATCCGGGTTCAGAGTGAAGTAGGCCCACAAATCTGAGCCCAGACAGGTTCTATGCTCTGGCTCCAGTCAAGGGCTTGTTGAAGCAGCCCGCACCTTTGGGTGTTGATGTTTGAAATGACGGGCCAAGGGGTTTCTTGTCCTTGATCTAGGAGGTAGTACTGCCTCAAAGTTCTTGACCTGCAGGTTATCACGTGAATCCATTAAGGACAATGAGGTTTCCTCTAGCCTTGGCATTTCTGCTGCTGTAAAAGCAGCTGAAAATACCTCTTATTCCCCAAAATCCACTAGATGCTGGGCTCTAAGGAAGTCCATAAGACTTTCGGGTGTTGAAAATATCAGCGGGACCCCATTATGCAAGACCCTCATGGTAGCGGGGTAGCGTAGGGAGAAGGAGTGGTTATACGTGTGGAGCATTTTCCTAGCTGGGCCATATTCTTTCCGACATTCGGAGAGTTCCCTTGAATAATCCTGAAAAATATGTATTCTATGCCCCTGCCACATAGGGTTGTTCATTTCTCTGGCAGCTCTCGTAATGGCTTCTTTTTGTCTAATGTCAAGGAATTTAGCCAGCAGTGGTCTCAGCCTTTCACCAGGTTTGAGAGGTGGGGCTAGTGCATAGTGAGCCCACTCTATCTGAGGCCTGAATTCCTCTGAAAGGCCTAAAATTGCTGGGAGGACTTGCTGAAGAAAAGAGGCCACATTGGATTGCTCTGCCCCTTCCAGAAAGCCGATAAATCTTAAGTTGTTTCGTCGACTTCGATTTTCAAGGTCATCAACCTTGTCCTGAAGGAGATGGATTTGCTTGGCTTGCTCCCGTATGGTAGCCAAAATATCCTATATGGAGGCATCATGCGACCCCAGTCTCTGCTCCATGTGGAAAATGCAGACTTCAATGCTTTTCAGTGTTTGCTATGTCACATTGGCTGTTTGTAGTGAGCTGGGCCATTTGGTTCATTATTTGTGTGAACATTTACTCCATAACAGAGTTTTCCCCGGTTGTTGTAGAGTTGCAGGCCATAGCTGACGCTGAGCCCAGTGCTGACATAGTGGAGCTAGTTGCAAAAGTTCTAAAATCCCTCAGGAGGTTTCCAAGTTATATAAATGCCCGGGTCACTCTCACAAATCATGCGCCATCAGCCAAGTTCGACAATGGGACCCTGATGCTAAATTTTAGAGGATTTTACCCCATATGCCTTAAGAGCGAGATGATTACACAGCCATCTTCATCCGTGGTTGGTCACGCCCTCAGTTCATCATTTTTGCCCCTACCCCTACACCAGTTAGCTTCTCCCCAAGCCGCCCATGAGGCACCAAATTGAAGGCCTTGCTGAAGTCCAGGTAAAGAACATCTACCGCATGACCCTTATCCAGCTCACCTGCCACATAGTCATAATATTGTATGAGGTTGGTTTGACAAGACTTCCCTGAAACAAACCCATGCTGCCTCACATCCTGGAGGCCATTGTCCTCCGGGTATGACAGCAGTCTTTCCTTTAGTATCGTTTCCATGAGTTTGCACACCATGGAGGTGAGACTTACCGGATGATAATTACCCGGTTCATCCCTTGGCCCCGCTCTTGTGTAATGGTGCTACATGTGCCATCCTCCAGTCCAGTGTCACACATCCCAACTCCAGTGAGGTGCTGTACAGATCCACCAGGGGCTCCACCAACACATTTGTCATCTCCCTCAGCACCCTGGGGTGGATACCATCTGGCCCTGGTGCCTTGTGTACCTTCAGTGCCCTCAGTCCCACTAGGACTCTACTTGCCTAAACTCTTCCATCTGTTCCCTGCTCTCCTCCTGTCCCCACCCTCCCAGCCCATGCTGGTAGCGGTCCCCCTTTACTTTCATGGTCACTGAGCAGAAGTATTCATTTAGTGCTTCTGCCTGCTCCTCCCCCTCTTCCATCCACTTCCCATCTTCCATCCACTTCCCATCCTTTTTATCCTCACTATTGTCTCCTTGCACTTCCTTTTCTCCCTGATGTATCTGAAAAAGTCCACCCCCCCATTAATTCCCTGTGCTAATCTCAGCTCCCTCTGGGCCTTGGCTTCTCTCACTTTTCTGGTCACTTCCCTGAACCATCTTGCATATTCCTCCCTGTTCACTTCCTTCCCCGTCCTCCTAAACCTCTGGTGCGCCGCTTGTTTTGCCCTCACTACCTCCACAACCTCACTCTTCAACCAGAATGGTTTTCTTGCTCTGCTCCTCTTACTCTGTGCCTTGGTGCAGGCTTATGTTGCCTCTGTAACCCTCCCATTTAATAATATCCCATTCCTGCTTCATGTCCATCTCCTGCCTTATGCCCTCCAGTTTCCCTTTCAGTACTTCCTGCATCCTCCCAATGTCTGCCTCCCTGAAGTTTACCACCCGAGTAACTGATTTCTCTGGCATCCCACACATTGTGATATTAAACCACACCGTTTGGTGATAGCTGTTGGCTAGTGGGTCCTCTACCTTTATTTCCCTCACTGCCTCCCGATTCGACAATACCAGATCTAAAGTGTTCTTTAGCCTAGTAGGTACAGTAATTAACTGTGTCAGGAGATCCTCCTGGATCGCATCCAGGAGCACTTGCTCCCAAGCACTGGAGGTGACCGGAACGCTAAAGTCAACCCCTGGTAAGTTGAAATCCCCCGCGATGACCACCTTCCCTTTTCTACATACCTTTTTGATTTGTCCCGCTAACTCCCTGTCAAGTTCCTCAGACTGGGAGGGTGGCCTGTATACCACCCCAAACCTCAATTTCCTACCCCTTGAGTCTAAGAGCTGCAATCAGATTGCCTCTGCTCTCCTTTCTTCTCCCTTGTCCCTTGTGCATTTGATCCCATCCCTCACATAGACTGCCACCCCACCCCACCCTCATCTCCTTATGGTCCTTCCTGTATAATTTGTATTGTGAGATTGCCAGATCCCAGTCCTGGTGCTCAGTTGCCCATGTTTCTGTGACAGCTGCAATCTCCACCCTCCACACTGCTAAGAGTGCCTGTAGCTCAGCAGATTTGTTTCCTAGGCTTCTTGCATTCAATGAGACCACCCTTCATAATACCCCCTTCCCTTCACTAGTCACCATTTCCTCCCTTCTACCCCCTCCTTTTTTGGCCACCCTGAGTTCTTCCCTGCTAGTCTGGGGAGTTGGCTGTGACTCCACTCTATGGGATCCCTGCCTACCTGCTGTCCACTTGCCACCCCCATCTAGTTTAAATCCACCCTTGTTGCAACATACCTCCCCATTCCTTGCCTTAATACCTCCTGGCCCTCCCCACTCAGGTGCAGCCTATCCCTTGCAAACAGATTGTTATTATCCCAGGTACTGCCCCAGCCACCCATAACCCCATACCCCTTAGTTCGACACCATTCTACCGACCATGTATTCAACTCTCTAATCCTCTCATTTCACACTATGCTTGTGCAGGGTACTGGGATCACTTCGGAGATGGTCACAGACTCCCCAGTCTCCTTGTACAAACTACCCACTTCCTCAGTCCTCTCCCTTGTTACCGCCACAATTTCCCTCGCTAGGTCATTTGTCCCCACATGAACCACAATGTGTGGTTTCTTCCTGCCCCTCTTTACGCACCTTTGGATTGCCTGTTCTGTCATGTCTGCCTTTAATCCTGGTATGGACCCCACCCATATCTGACTGTGCTTCTCCCCCTTGCTGCCCCATCTGATCCCCTTGAGTATGGAGTTTCCCAACACCAGTACACCCCCTCATCTTTCCTTGTGCCTGTCTCCACCCTCCCACCCAGGTTCTCATTTTTGGAGCCACTCAAGACTGTGTTTTTACCATGTGTCCCAGTGTCTTCCCCCTTCCCTCCCAATTAAGACCCTTCCCTCTCTTCCTGTTTGACTGCCAGCCTCCCTCTCCCTCCTCACCTCTCCAAGTATTATTCCTCACCCTGTCACACCATGCTCTGTCTCTCCACTAGTAATGTCCCTCACTCCCTCTTCTTTGTGAGTGTTATCCCTTGTACAGTCAACTCCTGTGTCCTCTTTCCCATGTGTTGCTAGTAAAGTAAACATGTTCCCTATCCCCTTTGCCTTACTATGTGCTTTATCCTCCCTCCTGTCTACTGCTGCTCCTCTTTTTCTAGGTCCTACAAGAGTCTACCCTTCATCAGTTGGCTTCCAGTCTAGTTTTCCCCTCCCTGTCCCTTGACCCACTGTTCCTTCTCTGTGGTGCCCCCACAATACTCTCAGATGTCAGCCCTCCTACGACGCAATCCTCCCCTCATCCCTCAACCTCCCCAGCTCCCTGCCAAGCCAGTGAATCTCTTCCTCGAGCCTCCTTAGCCTGTGGCATATTGGGCACCCTCCCAGACACCACAGTATATTCATCTGCATTCCTGCCCCACAACCATTGCAACTAACAATCCTACCCATAGTCCACACTACCTATGCAGCCTCTCCAGACTAACTATCCCTATAGCAAGTAGAATTAACTAATCCTAGCCCAGCATCTAACAGAAATTTGACCTGATATATTCCAGCTGAAGGCCATTTACAATATCCACATATCACACTAATCAGCAATTCATTGTGGATGTTGTAGTCCGATTTGAGACCTATCAATGCTTTTTCCCTGCTCCGAGGTTGCATTATTGGACAGAACTACATGAGCTGCACCTGAAGCCCCTTCCTCTAATTGCAAGGCAGGTGTTCCCCTATAAATGAGCTGTGTCCTGGGAGGGAGGGTGGGGAGAGTGGGATTAGTGCCTACACCCGACTCTCACGAGAGTGAATTAGCCCTGTGTCTGCCCCTCACTGCACCTCCAAGCACTGCAACCTCCTCTGTAGGAAGGTCCCCCCCCCACACACACACACAAACACTGTATTGAACAAGTCAGCACTATTTGCTAAAGTCCACAGACCGAAAAAGAATTTAAAGCTCATCCAGTAACTAAACAGTGGCGTAACCATGCATACTTATTGTACGCCACTGCATACAGAAAAAAATCTTTATTTTATATATTTTTTCCAGCTCTACTGAGCTGGTTCTGAACCTCGGTTTGTCGGCGTAGCGGGAGAGGAGGAACAAACAGGACCCAGAGACAGACAGGCTCACTGTCATTCTGGCGGCACGATTCTTTTCTCAAGGCAGCCACAGCAGTTACGGCATGATTGGCATACTGTGGTATGACTGGACAGATTTTGTCCACATTTACTAGGTCCACCAACAACTTGCTGCAATTTTCCTGCTGCTGAAATGGCATGAGGTCATTAGTCACACTGCCAGTCTGACTGACTCAGGTGGTATGAGAGTGTGTGACAGACTCGAGCCAGCTACTTTACCATTGGGAAGGATTCGGGAAAGAAAATCAAGCTGCCTTAGTAAGGCCTTGCTGCCCCCAAGCTGGTTTTGTGCTCACTGCTGCTACCCGAGACCGAGTTGTTCCTGACCATAGTCAGTAGTCCACTGCCCGCTACTCTGTCTCTGCCTGTCTTTCATATAGTGAGCCTTGATCTGCCACCCCCCAGGCCCTGATTTGCTGTTCCCACACACTCAGCAGCCCTTCCGTCTTGACGGCCACCAAGAGGCCCCGGTGCCCCCACCCTTGCTACCATGACCCAGCACCACCGAGCAGGCAGATCCTGAGAAGGAGAAGCAAGGAGAAGGGAGTACCAGCAGAGGAGGAGGAGGCCCAAGCAGGCAGGTTCAGCTGCCCAGTCCAGGAGGAGTTGGGGAAAGAGTGAGAGAGGACTGATCCTGGTCAAGTGAGTTGTCATTGTTGCCGGTCCAGTTGCACTCGCCCTCCTGCCACCTGGTACAGTATTTGTTCAGTCAGCCAGCCACCACCAGTGCTCACTGCAAGGCTAGCCAGTGACAGTGAGAGCCTACAGAAGAAGAACATGAACCAACAGCACAACATTACAACAGAGGCCTGCCACCCAGCAGGGCCAGTTGAGGTAGGTCACTCTCTGTCTCACATTGTAGCTAGCCTGCGTAGCAGTCAGACCAGCCACCACACTACCCAGCCTCTCCCAATCTTGACTCTCTGTAACTGATTGAGGAATTCCTGACTCCCTCCCTCTCCCGATCTCAGCTCCTCCTTTAGGTAAACTGACTGTTTTTAGCGTATTTGGTATTTTACTTAGTGTTGAAGATGGATGGGGTGAACCAGTGTGGATCATAATGGATAGGGATAGGTGGGTAGTGCAAGTTTGTAAACAAAACAATCGCCCTCTCTCTTTTTATTGCCTGCAAAAAATTATGTCCCCTTTCTTCAATGTTGGTGATGGACCAGCATGATATAGCTCTTCTGCATGGTAGGTAGCACTTTGCAATGATCAGAGGTGAGATTATGAGTTTTTTTTTCCTGCTGCCATTCAAGGATTCTTTGTCTTGTTTCTCTCGGGAGCATTTTCTTTAATTTGTATAATCATTCTACTCCGTTCTGGGATTGCCTTCTTGTATTTATTTTTGCCTCTTTTCAGTGATGCACCTTGCTATTTGGTAATAGCTCAACCCTAAAAGAAATCTGGATAGACAGATAGATAATGCCGAAGTTTAACTGCAAATTAGATCTCATTTGTCTTTATCTGGTCATGGCTGTACCACTGAAATGTAGTACTGCTGTAAATTGATATAATGTCTTCTGACATGGAGACTCTGAAACTGTAACATAGATAAGAGCCTTCTCTGTTTTTATTGGGGTTTCTTACATGTAATGACAGCCCTTCATTAGAGCAAGTATGTGTTGCTCCAATGTTCGGTATGTAGGTACTGACAATACTCGAAGAAAAGGGATTTGTACTTTTGGTATACTATGTTGCACACCATTGCCGGAGGTATAAAACAGCTGGGTTCCATAACAAATAGGCATAAAAACCAAAGTTGGCCATTGTGGTTCGGAGTGTTATGTCCGAAATAATTTTGTACTCCCCACCACCACCAAGTATGAAATGAGCCAAAGGTACTGTGTTTTAGTTCTGGTCTTGAGAAAAGTGTACAATATATGCACCGATTCAATAAAACTGCGGTAGGTCCTATCAGTTTTATTTCAGCTCAGAGCTAATAAAATGGCATGCCACTTGAAACACTGGAAAAATAAACAGCCATTATAAAACAGTGAGCAACAATAGATATACTCGGAGAATTTCAGGGGGTGTATGTGTGTGTGTCTGTGTCTGGAGACAGTCTAGTGCCCAATGCCATTCTCATGCAGATGTTGCCAAGAGGTTACCTGGCTCAGTTCAACTGGTTTCCTATGGCTGTGATAACCGGTGAATAGAGTGAGACAGAATGGCTCGCCTACAGGTTTTTATTTTGATGCCAGAGCAAAATGTTGATAAAATGGAAGGGCACAGCTGCTGATCTGGGGTGGGCTCTAAGCTGTCTAAATACAGGGGATGGCTTCTGTTGCACAAAGGGATGGCATAACAAGTTGGAGAGGATGGGATGTCGGGGAAAGACGTTGTGGAGTCCTTCCCCCATTGCTGCCTGCACAGGCAGGGATTGGCTGCGGTGGTGGCCATGAACCAATCATGGAGGGGGGTTACAACCAGATCAGTCTGTTATAGTTTTTCTGTAACTGGAATGTTTGTTCTGTAAATTATTTGATTGCTGCATCTTCTCATATAACCCATGCAAGTATGTGGTAACAGGTTTAATTTCAGGGCGTGCAATGATGCCAGCATCTGTCCTGCCTTCCATTCAACCAGGGACCCAGCCTCTGCCCCAGAGGTTACAGACCAACCGGACTGTCTCCCCCTCCCTCTGGAGAAGAGCCGCCTCTTGGATGCTACATCCTTCTCTGCCCATCTGGCCTTTTGAGAAATAAATAAAAACATAGATGTTCAGAAGTTAGTATAGTAGTTGATACTTTCCATGGTAACATGGTCTTGAATAATCTAGTTGTTGTGCAGGCGATATGCAGGGGTCCTCCTGATATTGGGGATAGTCACTGGTGGGAAGATGACACTGGGGGTGGTTAAAGCACCTTCTAGTTGATTGAGGAGAGAGTGGTAACTTAGCTTGTATCAGGTGAGAAGCAGCTCTTCAAGACTACATGTGCCAGGTGTACTTGTTGTGATCTTTGAAAAGTTTTTAGAGCACAGCAGCTCTAATAATGACCTGCCCTCCTGGCTTTAAGCATTTTGAAGGGATTGTCTTATTTTTAAGTGGACTGTTTTCTTGGGGTGCATTCCATTTAGAACCTTGGAATGCTATTAAAAACAGTAAACAATGGTGCTGTTAATGTTGGGGAAATAAAGGGAGGACTGTTCTTTTTAAAATGCATTTAGTTGTGGATTCCTGGCCTCTGCTGTCTCTAACAGTAGAAGTTACTGCCTTCATCAGGGTCATGTCTTTAACAACATAACAACATTGTAGCAATAATAGGTCACATTCTGCCTTGTAACTTCAGCTTTTCTCCCCCCATTCAAATTGGTTATGCATGATATCAGTGTTGCTTAGTCAGCAGCACTCTTGGCTGTCAGCCAGAAGTTTTAATGGTTCGAGTCCCACCTGAGGGGACTTCTGCCTATCTTAGGTGGAAGTTCCCATTTTCTTTTAAACCTTGTTAACTTTGGCAGGCTGTAGTCTGCATGGTATGGTATTAATCTGTTTGGGTCTGTCCAATGAAAGTGCTAAATGAAACACATGAGTGGTGTGGTGGTGGCTGTTACATGGAAGTAGTAAAGGAAAAAGCAAGTCAGTCATTGTGGTGGAACTGGAGGCATTGCTAGTGTTGTTCTTAATCTCCACAGATTTGAATTTAACTAGTGGGGCCTCAGACAGTGCAATGAGCATTGCAGTCTAGCCTGTTGTGATGATGCTGTTTTAAGCAGTATATGCATAGTGTGGCTCAGACTGTTATACAATTTGACACTAGGTGTTTTTGGGTCAGTTTCTACATGCCTCCTACTTGTATATATTGGATCATGTCACATACTGCCCTTTTACTTGCTGAAATGTAATGCTTTTAATCAGTTTTCTGTTGCTTTGGTGATGGTGTTGGCACATTTAATATTAACTGACTGTAAAATAATCTACTACGACTCTGAATTCCACAAAATGCTGACCCTGCCTGGTTTTAAAATGAACTGTAGTGGTATGTCAGGCTGTGGTAGTAGGACACAGTAAACTCCCATGATTGAACCCAAAATGCACCATAATGCAACAAAAATGCTACAATTTTCTGGGGGCCTGGGCAGCCCCCAGACCCCTGGCTTATTCCAGCATTATTATAATATTATAATTCTGAAACAGTTTAAAGAGCCTTCAGTGCTAAATTGCTAAGCACTCATCATTTTCATAAGTGTTTAGTACCTAACTGTATGCCTGCACTGCAAGGATGGCATCAACAGTAGGTGCCAAAATGAAACTATTCAGCCACCAGGGGCCAGAACAATGGGACTGGTATGTAAAAAGCCTATGGTTGAAGGGTACTATATAATCCCATAGTTGGCCCCAAAATGCATCATAAAGCATCAAAAATGCCAACATTTTCTGGGGGCCTAGGTGGCCACCAGACCCCCAGCCTATTGGGTGGTCATTGACTTGTGCGTACACTTTTTAAAAGGTTGGTTAGTCCACTGTAACTAAATCTTTTCCCCAACTGCTCAGCAAAAGATGGTTCAGACAACCTCTGCCAGACTCCAACTGTTTCTCCAGTACTGCTATGTGAGAAGCCATGGTATTTAAGCCCCAATGAGCTGTAAATTGATCCTGGCTGAGAAGGACAGAAACTTTCAGAAAGCTACTCACAATGCCTGTAGAAAAGACATATAAAATAGTGAATGGGCGACCATCCACAACAAGGCTGTGTTTCCATCGAGGGAGATGATGATGTCATAGAGACCTCAAGAGCGAAGCTTGAGAGGTCTCTGGCATCATCAACTCCCAAGATGGAAACACAGACTTCGTTGTGGATGGGCGACCATCCACTGTTTTTTATAGTATATGGTTCCCCAAAATAGATATAAGGTTCATACCTTGTTCACGCTTCTGTACTCCTCCATGTGCGAGTCCCTTTCCATAAGATATTGCTCCTCCTCCTCCTCGCTGGAGTTACACACTCATGTTCTGGTCACATCCGCACTCCTCACCATAGTCCCACTCTGCTTTTACTGACACTGTGCCATTTTGTTAAAAAAAAAAAACAGCAAATTGATATTTTTGACAGACCAACCCGATTATGGTAGTCTGTGTCCACACTGTCTGCTCCCCAGACTGCTCACTAAATGAGTCCGCCATTTTTGTATGTATTTTTTGAATCTCTGCTTGTTTCCACCAATTAGGTAGGAACTCAAGGGGGAAAAGTTGTACTATTGATGTGACGTCAGAGCGATAGTACAACAACTTTTTTGACCTTTGAACTGTCCTACAACAAGATTTGGAAAACATTTGTTTTCCATACACAATAAGCCCTAACCATATACTATAAATGAATATACAGCTTCCACTATAGATCCCCCACACAACACAACACCATTAAACAAGTCAGCACTGCTGCCCTAAAGTCCACAGACTAAAAAATTATTTAAAGCTTATCCAGCAACTAAATCCTTTACCCAACTGCTCAGCACAAGGAGGTTCAGACAACTGCCAGACCCCAACTATTTCTGCAGTATTGCTATGTGAGATGCCCTGGGATTTAAGCCCCAATGAGCTGTAAATTGATCCTGGCTGAGAAGGACAGAAACTTCCAGAAAGCTGCTCACAATGCATGTAGAAAAGATAAATGAATATCCAGCTTCCACTATGGATCCCCCACACCACGCAACACTATTAAACAAGTCAGGACTACTTGCTAAAGTCCACATACCGAAAAAGAATTTAAAGCTTATCCAGCAACTAAATCCTTTCCCCAATTGCTCAGCAAAAGAAGGTTCAGACAACCTCTGCCAGACCCCAACTATTTCTGCAGTCACTGATTGTCTTGAAGGTGATGGCTGTGGGGCTGTTCACTGCTGCTATCTTTGTTGACTTTTCAAAGGCTTTCAACACAGCTTCCCACACTCTCCTTCTAGAAAACATGCAGAGCCATGACTATCATATCTATCTTTCAATAGGTTCACACCCTAACTGTCTGGTAGACCCTAATCTGTCCAAGTAGGGGATGCCTTCTTTCTCCCTCTTCGCATTTCTTCAACAATTTCCTTGGGGTCTAGCCTGTGTCCAGTCCTCCTTTAGATGAAACCTTTTAATCTAAAGTACAAAAAAAGTTTATCCATTGTTTTCCAGCCATACACAATCTGGACTGGTTATTGCCAGGAGCACACTGCTCCCCCTCCTGCAATCTGAAGCCCCAGTTATTAACTGCTTGAGAAGCACTGAACTTAATAAACTTAATGTACTTTACAACAAGGATGACTGATTTGCCTTGGGTGCCCCACCTAGGATGCATCACTTCAATGTTTTCTCCCTGTATTGGCCATCCTTGGACGGCAGGCTAGTATATCCTTTCCTCTGCCTCACTTACTGTACAAAATTGTAAACAGTCTTTCTCTTCTCTGATTCCAAAGTATCCTGTCTCCTAAACCACTGAAGAGCATGATCATGTCCTCTAGTTGTTCACAATTAGAAACACCCAGGGTTAGGTCTCATTCAGGGGTAATATCCTTAAAAAAGCCGCAAGGTACTGTAAATATATTTGAGTGCAGCCTGTGCTCCTGCAGTCACTGACCTGAAATTTCTTTCTTTTTTCAGTGCCTCTGGTCTGTACTTGGTAAAGCTTTAGCTTTTTATCACTGTGGCACCTGTCTTGAAAGTAATGCACTATGCTTTTTTGCTTTGCCCTGCTATTTGATTATGCTTTTGTACTAATCTCCTGTACACCTGTGAATGCTGTATCCATATCTTAAATGCACTTGACTTTGTATATTTTGGTGATATAGTCACACTTATTCTGACTCTGTATAATCCTTATGATATGTTTTCTGTGTAATTAACTCCACGTCACCCCTGAAAAAGGGATTCTGTCCCAGTGGGCCTACCAGGTTAACAAAAATCAATCATTAAATACATACATACATAAATAAATTGCATGTGAAGAAAATGGATATAAAAACAGCTTACATACTATAAATTTAATTAGTGTGATATAGTTAGTTAGTACCCCCCATGTAACACCATTGTGAACAGGACTGCTTGATAGAGCGTTTCTCATTGGGGTAGTTTTTTTCACCTCCAGTCTTCATTCCGGGTCCTTCCATGATCACTATCAAATTTGTTTCTAGGTAAAGACCTGCTGAGGGAGAATATCAAGATACAAAAACAAAGTTTTAACTCTTGCTGTGCCGCAAACTGATACATCAGTCCAGAATTTCTATATGTTCTAATTCTGTTGGCAGCCTAAGGGTTAAATATTATTGGACCCTGAAAATGTTCTAATAACATTCTTTTAAAGAAAATGACACAGGTTCTGGAAGGTTCTGAATGTTTTGTTACTGAGTCTCCCATCCCTACTTAAAATCATTAATGTTTTATATAATGATTTAGCTCAAAAAGAAAACCTTTAAAGATGCCTATACTTAAAAAAAATGGTGGGGTCTAAAAAAGATCTCAGGGGGTAGCTAAATGGCAAATTATTTTAATATCTAGCACCAACACTGCCAAAAACTCTCTCATTGGCCTTGCTTGCTTGGCATATTCTATTTTGGATCTCTCCTCTCTCACCTTTCCTCTCTCTCTTCGCCCCTTCCCTCCTCTTCTGCTCTTGCTGCTCATCATTGACTCACATATCATCTCTATGCTTTGGTCCATAAGCTCTACATGTCAGTTAGCTTTCTCCTTTCAGCTATTTACACTGTGGAATAGTATCCCCACTGACCTCCATTCCTCCTCTCCATTGTCCCTCAAATCTCTACATTATGATCACTTTGCACATATTGTACCATTTCCTGCAACTATCCCCCAGTATTCCCCATCTACAGTAGCTCTCTCAGTTTCTTCTCTGCCTCATTGGATTTCCCTCTTTTTCTTTGTGTTGGGCCCCTATTCCCCCTCTTCTTCCATATTTGTGTTCACCATTTGTGCTTTTGCAGTCATGTGGACCACCTTTACACACTCACTGCATTTGGGTCATTGCTTGGTGACCCATTCATGTTGTTCCTTATTTACTGGATATAGATTCACTGCTGTTGTTTTTTTTTTTTGTTAATTTTATTGTGAAGAGTTTTACAGAGAGGGGGCTGAACTGTGGAACAGCCAACCAATGAATGTAGGAGGCACAAGAACCATTAACAGACTGAAGCACAGATATAGTAAGAGTCTTAATAGTTACTCCAGGAATAGAAGTGCTGTAAGGCAGAGGGCAAGGGGGAGGTGAGGGAAGACCCTTCATTTAGACAATAGGTCTTCGGTAGGATAGAAGCAGGCAGGCTGGATGGACCAATCATCTTTTTCTGCTAACATTGTCTATGTTTCTGTGTTTCTCTTCTCCTGATGTTTTTTGTTATACTGTTGTATTAATATTGTTCTACCTTTTCAATACATGTTCTGTACTCCCACCCCCTGGTCCCACCAGGAAATAAACATAGTCAATGCCTCAATGTTTGCTTGCAAGTTTTATACTGAAACAGTTATGCTTAGTTTGGAAGGGAGTGTAGATTAATGTGAAGAAGAACTGCTTTTACCAATTATTACAATTAATTTATCTAGCTGAGATGTAGGTTACATTGCATTTTTAATGGGGCCCTGATTCTTCCCATGTTTGCAGTTTACTGGACTGGAGCAGAGGGAGGTTAAGTGATGTGCTCATGGTCACAGAGTAAATATTTGGCTCCAACAGGGTTGGAGCCTCTGATCTGCCAATCTGCAGCAGTGCTGTAATCATTATACTGTACCATTCTTCCAGTGGGGGGGGGGGGGTGCGGGGGCATGAAAATTCCAACAGCTGCCATCAAGATTTTGTTTTTGTTTTCTGTTTTAGTGCAATTTATTTTTACAAGATAGGTCAGCTGTGACACAAGAGCCCATCTCCATTTCCACAATTAGGTTGAGAAGACAACTGGGAGTAAAATTATTTGCATAGGGTCACACAGTGAGTTTGTGGCTGTAGCAGGTTCAAACTTGTCCTCTCTGTTCCCAACAGCGAACATGTCACCATCACTATCTGCAGAGGAGGGTATTTTTATTTTTATGTTTTAAAGTTATTCACCAAGGAGAGCCCAGCTGAGATGCCCAACTATATCTTGATTTTTTTTTTAGTCAAATAATGTCAACAAGCAGACTAGGTTTGCAGCAGGCCTTGAATAAATTAGATATACTATGTAAAAAACATAATTTAACTCCTAATGCAACCAAAACCAAAATAATGGCCATGGGAAATTTTAAAAAATACAGAAATTTAGCAGGTAAACAACTAGAATTTTTAAACGCATTCTCCTACTTGGGTGTACTCTTTCCCAACAATTTAAAATGGACTAAACAGATAGAATGGTGTGCAGCTAAAATGCATGACCATTGCCGCGGCCTTAAAAAAATTCTGTTTTAAATATGAAGGAATGACTATTACACTGATGATTAAAGCCATAAACTTGAAGCTAGTTAACAAAGGCTGATATGCTGCAGAAGTATGGGGAACTGTGAATACTGCTAAACGTAATGCTATTCTGAATAAATGATATTAACAGATGCTCAGAGTCCCCCTGAGTACCCTAAATATGCTTGTCAAATTGCAGTTTGAACAAACCAGTTTTCATAAATTCTGTATAGGCAAAAGTAATCAATTTTTGGATAAAAAACTCAGACCTTCAGAAAAACACTTTTACTTTTAATTCTCTAAAAGAAAAAAGTAATTCAATCTGAATCACAAAGATAGCTGGCTCCACAAACTAAATAAACTATTGAGGGAACAGAATTGTACATATCTGAGTAAGTGGCCAGACTTGAATATCAATGTAAACAATGCATATTCCAAAACTGTAAGTAATAAAGTTCAACAAAGATCCAGACAAGAAAATCTTGATGCTGTAAAAACATTGAAAGTTTCAAAGTTATTGGCTGATAAAAACTGGGGCATGTTCCCTAAAATATTATCTGGATACAGTACAAAACCCGAACAGAGGAATATCTTATATTGTGAGAGCACAACTGTGGAGAGTTTTAAGAGGACATTGAAGACTCATTTGTGGCATTTTGCCTACCAGGATTAATTTATTTAGACAGTTATTTATTCTGCTGTATGTGAATTGTAAGATTTTTGCTGGTATTTATCTGTTCTTAAAGCTGAACAGCACCTTGGTTGCAGAAAGACGCAATAAAAATAAAGTTATAATTATTAATATATATTAACTTTATAAAGGTTTAAAGCTTTTCCAAGCAATCTATTAGAAGTCAAGTACAGCAGGGATAACTCTGCATCACCTCACTCTAACTGTATTTTGCATGAAGAAGATGATCTTCTACATGTCATACTTCATTGCCAATGGTATAATAATCCACAAGAAAAATACTTAGGTAAATGCATTGGATCTTTATTTATTCCTATAAGATTTATTTTAGATTTACTATACAATGCTGAAAACAAGGATATTCTAAAAACCTGGCAATGTACTCACTAATTATTACCAAAATAAGAAAGCAATATAATCTTAAGTACAATTAATAAAGAACTATAACAAATCATGAAAACCTTTCCTCCAGCTATAAAAAGTTGACCTGTTGAAGACCCTCTTCATTATAATATAATAAACCCCAGATTTCCAGTCTCCTTAGAGCCACTCATGCCAGGAACTTTAAATTAGAATGGACCTCCACTGTAAGCAATAGTACCCAACAGGGTGGGCTTTATTGGGAAATACCGGACTGCCAGAAATACTTGAGCCAGGCATACAGGCAGAAGACATATAGCCCCTGGAAAGTTCAGTATTTCCTAATAAAGCCACCCAGGAGGGTATTATTGCACTTAGAAAATGGGCACTGCAAAAAAAAAGGGTAACTATTGTTTATAAATAATTGATTTAACATAAGTTTTGTAATTAAATAATACCTCCGCCTTCATTATAAGGATGGCTTTTGTCCTACTGCAAACCCTGTAGTTAGAAACCTGGCAGTATGCAGTGTATAACAATCAGCAGACAGCTCTTTTAGTTGAAACCCTCACACCAAAGATAGTTGTTCAGACAGCTTCTACACCTTGTGGCTTCATTTGCGAGGATATATGTTTTAATGTTTATGTTGTGGTGGTGTTTTCATAGATACATACATAGATATATAGACAGTGTCGGCAGATAAGGGCCTATGGCCCACCCAGTCTGCCCATTTAAGTTTGTAAGTTCAGTTTATGTTTTCCAGGAAGTCTGTTGCCCCTTACCCCTGACCTCCAGAATTCCTTTATGTCTATCCCATGCATTCTTAAATCCTGTGATTGTTTCAGCCCCCACCACTTCCTCTGGCAGGGTGTTCCACTTGTCCACCACCCGTTCTGTGAAGAAATTCTTCCTCACGTTTCCTCTGAATCGTCCTCCCTCCAACTTCATCCCATGCCCTCTAGTCCTGGAACATCTTTTTCGCTTAAAAATAGTATTTTCCTGCACCCTGTTCCTCCCTGTAAGATACTTGTATGTCTCTATCATATCCCCTCTCTCCCTCCTCTCCTCCAGGGAGTACATGTTCAGTGCCTTCAAACTGTCCTCATAGGACTTGTGATGCAATCCATGCACCATCTTTGTTGCCCTCCTCTGAACCTTCTCTACCCTGTCTATGTCCTTACGTAGGTATGGTCTCCAGAACTGTACACTGTACTCCAGGTGGGGCCTCACTAGTGTCTTGTATAGTGGAATTATGACCTCCTTTTCCTGCTGGTGATGCCCTGCCTATGCATCCCAGCATCCTATTTGCTTTACCTGCTGCCTTGTCACACTGTTTCCTGCCTTGAGGTCATCAGAGATGATAACTCAAGATCCCTTTCCTGCTTGGTGCATGCTATATCCTCACCCCCAACTGATATATTGTGCCAGGGTTTTTGTGCCCCATATGCATTATCTTGCACTTTCTTGCATTGAATTTCAACTGCCAAACCCCTGACCATTCTTCAAGTTTCTGCAGGTCCCTTCTCATTCTGTCTATACCCTCTGGTGTGTCTACTCTGTTACAGAGCTTTGTGTCATCAGCAAACAGTGAAATTCTGCCTTCTAGGTCCTGTGCAATGTCACTGATGAAGATATTGAATAGTACCGGTCCCAGCACTGATCCCTGTGGTACCCCACTGGTCACTTTTCCCTCTGTGGAGTGATAGCCATTTACCACCACCCTCTGTGTCCTGCTGTCCAGCCAGTTACCTACCCACCGCACTACTATCCTGCCCACACCCATATTCCCCAGTTTGTGCAATAGTCTTCTATGTGGCACAGTGTCAAAGGCCTTGCTGAAGTCCAGATAGGCCATGTCCACTGCCCTCCCTGATCCACCTCCCTAGTCACCCAGTCAAAAAATTCAATGAGGTTGGTCTGACATGACCTTCCCCTGGTGAAACCATGCTGCCTTGGGTCCTGTAGTCCATTGACAACCAGATGTTCCACCAATCTCTCCTTCAGTAGTGCTTCCATGATCTTCCCCACTACCGAGGTGAGGCTGACTGGTCTGTAGTTCCCCGCTTCCCTCTTTGTTCCCACTTTTGTATAAGGGGACTACATCTGCTATCCTCCAGTCTTTGGGTACCTCCCCTGTTTCTAGTGATCGGCTAAACAGGATAGCAAGAGGTTCAGCCACCACCTCTCTTAGTTCTTTAAGGACCCTGGGGTGCACCCCATCTGGCCACATTGCTTATCAACTCTTATTATTTCCAGTTCCTTCAGGACCCTTTCTCGTGTAAAGGGACTTGTGTCCATTTCTGCACCATTCTCACCCCTTGTACTCCATTCAGACCCATTACCCTCCTCTTCCTCAGTAAAGACTGAGCAGAAATACCTGTTCAATATGTCAGCTTTACTGTTGTCATCCTCCACACAGCCCCCATCCTCCCCCTTCAGTCTCACTATCCCTCCCTTTGCCTTTCTTTTTTCACTTATGTACCTGTAAAAGGTTTTGTCCCCTCTACCCACTGATTTTGCAATGTGTTCTTCTGTCTGAGCTTTGGCTTCCCTTACTGACCTCCCCGCCTCCCTTTGCTTCTCCTGGTACTTCTCCCTATCCCCTTCTGCCTGTGTCTTTTTGTATTGCCTGAATGCAATCTTTTTTGGCTTTCACTTTCTTTGCTACCTCTTTGGAAAACCATAATGGTCTCCTCTTCCTTTTCCTCTTGCTAACCTGCTTAATACATAATTCTGTTGCTCTTGTAATCCCCATTTTAAATACTTCCCACTGTTCCTCAACCCCAAATTCCTGCCCCATTGCCCTTAATGCCTCTTTCAAGTATCTCCCCATTTTCCCAAAGTTTGCCCCCCTAAAATCCAGGATACGTGTTTTTGTGTGGTTTGGTTCTGCTCTTTCTGTGATTTCAAACCACAGTGACTGGTGGTCACTGTTCCCCAGGTGCTCCCCCACTCTTACCCCCCTCACACTGTCCCTGTTTGTGAGCACAAGGTCCAGTATTGCCTTCTGCCGAGTTGGTTCCATGACCAGTTGCTTGAGGAAGGCACCCTGAAGGGAGTCCAGGATAAATCTGCTCCTAGTTGATGCTGCTGCTGGGATGCTCCAGTCCACATCTGGAATATTGAAGTCTCCAACCAGTACTACCTCACCCTTGTCTGCCATCCTCTGGATGGCTAGCATCAGCTCCCTATCTGTTTCTTCCTCCTGGGCTGGTGGTCTATAGGTTTTGTTTTTTACATTGGGTGAGGAAATATTGCCATTGGGAAAAGGAAGCATGGTTTGGGAGAGATTCAGAGCCAGTGTTGGTAAGTTGCCTGCTTGTGCTGAGGACAGCACTGCTGGCTGACATTTTTACTGAAATGCTTAATTTTCATTGTGTCCATCTCTTTCAGTAACCATATGATTCCCACTTGGAGAAGGAGAAGTGTGAGAGCACTTTATGTCTGATACTGCTACTGTGCCAGAGAGGAGCAGTATTCTCTTCATTTTCCATACTGCAGATGGATGTCCATCTGCGGTATGGAAATCTAAGAAAATACAGCTGTTCTCATGATCAGTGGTGGTATTATATTTATTTAGTTTAACATTTATTTAGTTATGGTTGTTATATTTCAATGCTGTTTTAAAAATTTTTATCATTATGTATGTGTTTTATGTACAGCGCCTTGGCTTTGAAAGGCGCTATAAAAATAAAGTTGATTTGATTTGATTTGATTTGATTAGAGACAACTACCACTCCTATGTAATCTAGTATAGTTTAAAAACTGGAACGTAGGCTTAGCTGCCCTCAGTCATTTGCTGTTGAAATAATTGCTTTTTTTCCCTGCTTTCGGTTGGAGGAAGAGAATGGCCTAGCTGTTATTTTTTCGGCTAGCTTGGTAAGTGGGGAATAAATGGCTGCTGGGTCTTCTGAACCTTCAAGGTGCCCAAGGATCAGTGAGTAATGGGGCACCCTGGGGAGGCTCTAGTTTTGATGCAGGCTCTATCAGAAAATAAATGAATCGCTCATCAGACATTTCAACCAATGAGATTAATTTATTTTCTGATGCCATTTTCTAAAGGATACATTTAATGACAGACTTACTGGATCTTGAGTAGTATAGGTGAGTAGAGCAAAAGAAAATGAGGTAAACACTCAGACTGATCTAAAAGATTCACTTACTAATAACCTCCTCTTTCCTCCAAATTATGATTTTATTGGCTTCTTACAGTACTAATTTGCATCATTGATAACTGAAAATGTAATTGTGTAGATGTTAATGTGAAGGTGATCAACTGAAATCACTGTAAACTTATATCTTTGATGTACATTTTAAAGATTATTGTATGACATTTTTACTTTTTGTAATGGCAAAATGCTGACCAATAAACCATTGCCTATCTTCCTGCTTTTACCGAGTTTTACAATGTTTTCCCCTAGGATAGTGCAGTTGAGATACAGTAGCATTTTACTGCAGCCTGGGGATGTGGTCTCTCACATTTCAAATGTGTAGTGATATTAATAATAATAATAATAATAAAAATAATAGTAATGATAATAATAACAATAAAAACAATAACCAGAATACAGAGAAAATGGTGTCTTGACTGAAAAAAAAAATCTCCTACAGTTTCTACTTCATGGAAATGCTCAAATATAGTGTTGAAAGCACATTTGACAAGTTAAGCATTAATAACTCATTCAAATGAAGCAATATATTATTAGCACCTACTGCTCTTTGCCCCTGATAACACAATAATTGCCCTGCTTGTTTCATTCAAGTCAGATGTGAAGAAGGCAGGTGCTACGCCAAGCTAACCCTAACCCTAATCCAAGGCTAATCCTAACCTTAACCCTAACCTGAACTTCTAAGGATACTAACTGTGGTGGTGGGGGGTGGACCCCAGGGAGAGGGCAGCAAATCTGGCATTTGGCACCATAATGAACTGGCATTGTAATGGTGGTGCCCATATGGCCAGAAAGGCTTGCGTGAACTTAACTTAACATAGAAACATAGAATTTTTTAGCAGATAGAGATTTAGCAACATTTAATTTTGCCAGCCTAGTGGTCCTAATCTGCCAACAGAGATGGGCAAAATCCGCAAATTTCATTCTGTGAAATATTTTGCGAAATTCACTCATTTTGTTAAATATTTTGCAGGTGAAAAACATGGTATTTAGCCAGCAAAATGTGGAATTTCACCCTGGAATGGCAGAATTTTGCCTACAAGTGGTGAAATTCTGCTTTTCATGGGTGAAATGTTGCATTTTGCCAGTGAAATTCTGCATTTAGCCAGCAGAATTTCACATTCGCACTCGTGAAATATTTTGTGAAATAAACACATTTTGTGAAATATTTTGCTGAATGAAATTTGTGGATTTTGCCCATCTCTATCAGCAAATAAGGCCTGTTAGGCCCATCCAGTCTGCCCATAAGCCTTGTACTTGAATGCAGCTTTCGACCCTCCCTCTGCTTTACCTCTATGGTTATCCTGTGTCTGTCCCATGCATGTTTAAATCCAAACATAGTGTTCTCTCCCACCTCCTCCTCTGGCAGTCTATTTCATGTGTCCACTACTCTCTCTTTGAAAAAAGCATCCTCACATTCCCACTTAACCTGCCTTCTTCCAATTTCATGTCATGCCCCCTCATTCTTGTACTTCTCCTGTATTGGAAGAAGTCTCCCCACTGCACCTTGTTTATGCCCTTGAGGTACTTGAATGTTTTTATCATGTCCTCTCTCTCTCTCTCTCTCTCCTCCTCCAGTGAGTACATATTGAGGTCCCTTAATCTCTCCTCATAAATTTTGTGGTGCAAGTCCTGTACCATCTTAGTCACCCTTCTCTGGACTGTCTCCAGCCTGTTAATGTCCTTTTGAAGGTGCGGCCTCCAGAACTGCACACAGAACTCCATGTGAGGCCTGACCAGGATTTTATATAATGGCTTCACTACCTCCAGCCTTCTACTGGTGATAATTCTGCACCAGCATGCCACAGGCCCTTCCTACTGCCTTTGTACTCTGCTTTGACATTTTCAGGTCATCTAAAATAATAACCCCCAGGTCCCTTTCTTCCTTGATGACTGCCAGTAACTCTACCCCCCCCATCCTATAGCTCTTCTCAGGATTTCTATGCCCAGGTGCATCATTTTCCACTTCTTTGAATTAAACCTTAGCTGATACTCATTAGACCATTTCTTGCACTTCCCCAGGTCCTTTCTCATTTTCTCCACCCCTTCTGGATTATCCACCCTGTTACAGATCTTGGTTTCATCTGCAAACAGGGAGACCTTTCCTTCCAGCCCCTCTGCAATGTCACTAATGAAGATATTGAACAGGACTGGCCCAAGGACTAATCCCTGAGGTACCCTTCTGGTCACCCCATTTCCTCAGATTGTACTGCATTTACCACCACCTTCTGCCTCCTGTTCATTAGCCAGTTCTTATCTCAGTTTACCACCTTGTCCCCCATGCCCAGACTATGCATGTTGTTATGTGGGATGGTGTCAAAGGCATTGCTGAAATTGAGGTAGGCAACATCCACGGCTCCCCTGATTTACTTCCTTCATCACCCAGTCAAATAAATCTATCAGAACGTTGGCCTTTCTCTATTCCCACCCTTGGTAGAGAAGCTGGGAAGCAGCAGGGAATAGAAGACCCAGCACCAAGGGGAGAAAGAGTGCTGGAGGAAGAGAAGATGGGGTGGAAGGAGGCAGTTCATAAACACTCTGAGCTGTGGTTGCTGTGAGAGGCTGGGTTTTAGCTGCTGTGTGGGAGGAGTCAAATTCCCCCACATTGAATCATAGGTAAAAGCACTCCCATTCAATGTTTTGTGAATAGTGCATAGTGCTTGTGTGAACTAAACTGTGGACTTTCTCTGTTCCCACCATTGGTTGAGAAGCTGTTCAGCAATAGGGAATAAAAGTCCCAAAACATTTTACCTCTTCCAATTCACAGAAATTGTGAACAGTAACACACATGACATGAAAAAAATCCCTGTGCAGGAAATCTCTGTGGACCTATGGCTACTGGACTGCCTGTCCTCTGAGCATACTAAGAGGAGATAATAATATATACTTTTCAAGTTTTAAGAGAATTGGATGGCATGACGGGGTCCATATTTTGAGAGTCTTGGTATCAAAGCAAATAAGATTGGTGATGATGATGCTTGCATTATAGATATGAGTTGTGATCACAGAACTTAGTCTGAGCCATTGTGGAATTATTTTTGATGCTCAATGAATGTAGAAGAGTCTGCTGGATGATTTAGACTCAACATATTGTGGCTGCATGGTTGATCGAATAGCTGCTGGCATCACAAATGATAAGCGGGTGTGCTCAGAGAGCTTGGAATCTGATCGTCCTGAATTTGGAGTATTAGGATGGAATTGATCTGCTTGTTATTAAGTGATTAGTAGGATTTCTCAGAATAAACTGATGCAACTCTCTAAGACCTGGAACTCTAGCTACAGGTAGATACTGGGAATCAAAACCATAGTCTCATAGAGCAGAGTGAATCCATCCAGGAATTCATTTAGAAATTGGCAGAGATGAGTTCACTAGAATAGAAGACTTGAGTTTGATAACTGTGACATAAGGTCTCAAGGGATGTTTTCTAAGTTCAGCAACAGTGGACTCCAGTATATGAATTATGAAGTTGACTCCTAAGATTGATTGAATAGGACAGAACAATGAGACTGCTCTATTTGGTGATAAAGGTTGCATGTGGAGGCACTTCTTGCTGTAAGGCTTTAGAGTATGATGCAATTATGATATATTGGAGGAGGTCCTCTGGATTGCTTTGATAGCATGATGTGATGTCTGCATCATGGCGATGACTTGGAACAGGATCTTGAATTTCAGTTTAGTGATGATTGTATTGCTAAATTGATAATATTGAGGGAGAAGACATGCATGATAATGTAGAGAGTAGATGTACTAGATCTTGGAAATGGTATGGAGATGGATAGCTGTTTAGTTTGTTATGGTAGAAATGGATCATGTAATGAAATGGATGATAAAAATCTAGTTGTGTTGATATATCCACTGACGTTATTTGAAAGATGATAGAAGCAATGCAGCTTACACAGGAACAATTTGAGGAGACACTGATAAAGTCCAGGGAGCCAGTGGTAGCTTCTTAGGATTGCTTGAATAGCAGGATATCCATAAAAATATCTGGGAGTGTAAGACATGAGATGGTGCTTGGATTTAGAGAGAGGATGAAAGGAAGAAGTGAATTATGGAGTTCAGTATGCAACACTTTCTGATGAATGAGACGAGGATAAGTGTTGTCATGATGATTCTGATATGAATAAACCAGAGGTACAGCAGCAGACACTCTTTGATACATGTTATTTTATGAGCTTGTATAACTGATGAATGATACAGCTATTCAATTGGAAGATGGGTCTGAAGAATTAGTCCAGCCAAAGTAACTCTCCTAGATAGCTCTGTTCTGATTAGATGAAAGCGGCTCATGTGGTTGCATAAGTGCTGAGAAGGAATGATGAATAGTGATCCTCCAGATCAAGTTTGGATATCAAATAGGAAGTCTGAACAACATGGTAGAGTGGAGGTAGAGATGTCCTGGATAAACTGAGTTTTTTCTAAGCCAGGATTATGCAGTATATGGCTGAGATGGCAGAAGCAGCTCCAAAGGTTAAGGAGTGGTAGGTATGATATGAACCAGGGAAGTATCCTTGATTTCCATGCATGATATCCTTGAGATGGTAATCTGGGATCTGTAGACTGGCATATGTTATTAAGGAGAATAGGCTGAAGAAGAATAAACTGTAGTCCTGAAGAGTTGTTAGCTTGAATGGATGGTATGCGTAATTGCAACAGAACAGCATAAAGGGTGATGGATGAAAGACCAAGGGGAATTATGAGCTGGTAGCTGTAGTATGTTGTGAGGAAGGCAAACTTTGGATGGAGCGATACAAGACTGAAGTTTTGACATGATGGTCATAAATCTGTAATCTTGGTAAACATCTAGAATTACTTGCAGTAGATGCAGAAGCTCGGGCAGCTGTGATTTATCAGGTATGGCAATAATAGTTTCGACCACTGAACAGAAGCTGAAGGCAGAATGTGAGAGTTTTGATGAGATGTCAGACCAGATCCTATTTTTTTCATTATTTTTTATATTGATGCTTTTTTGAATACCCCCTTCTTCTCCACTCTTCACCTGAGCTTACCGGCATCCTGCTCAGATTGGCCCCCCATACTAGGAAGGGAGAGGCTCATTCCTTCCCACCAATCAACCCTGAGGAAGCAGGGCCATTTTTCTTTTTAGTTTCTCCCCTCTCCTAGGATGACAGTGCATGATGGGGTCCATGGAGATGGCACACACTGAGATGTGATGCAGCTCTGGAATCCCACTGATGTCCCTCCCTCCCACATAGCACTCACAGCTGCACCTCCACCCATATGCACCCAGGTGGCGATGTTGTTGTGGGAATGGCTACCCTCCCTGCATGGCGGAGGAGAGCATCCCTCAGATGCTCAACTCTTTTCCCCCCAGCTGACTCACCAGCAACCCAGGCATGCTCCCAAACCTAGTTCATAGCACTGCAAGTGGAAGCGCTACCACTGCACTGGTGGGCCAGCCCTGTCAGACTGGATCTTGATGGAGTTAAGGATTAACAGTCTTTGAATTTGTGCTGGAAGAAGTCCAAAGGAACCCTGAGGACCTTCTTATGATCTGAAGATTAAGAGTGAAAGGAGAGGCATGAGCTAGACTGCCTAATCATTACTTCAAATTTCACTTCAAAGGAGCGAACCCCTGGCAAAGGACCTGGAACCTTTCAAAACAGTTTTGCATAAATTCACGAGAGGCAGTACTACTACTGAAGCTGAGAAGAGGAATAAACCCAAAGTAATTAGGCCAGTCTCAGGATATGGTAAGTATGGAACTCTTCAAAAGGTTACATTTTCTTTGAGCCTTGAAGCTTTGCAGAAAATCATTGCTGGTGGATGAAGTCGAGCACTAAGTTGTGTTGAGTTAAATGATTGCTTAAATATCAAATGAGAAGAAGTTCAATATGTTGCTGATTGACTGGAGATGATGACTCCCATTTGGAGCAGACTCCCACTTCTTACAGATGAAGATGAGCCTTGAGAAGACACAAGTAGATTTCTGAATTTAGAATGAACAATGAGTTTGATAAGTACTGATTTACTGAAAGGTACAGATTTCACCTCTAGAGATGAGTCAGGCCTAAGGATAAGTTGAATGTGTACATGACTTCAGACTGAGAAGTAAGTTAGATATGATACTGGGTGATTGAAGGATGCAGACTTGCACCTCTGGTGGATGAAGTTGGACCCTGCCCATGCTCATGACCTCCCAAAGGTATGAAGTAGGGAGACAGAGTCTGAAAAAATTAAGGCTTGAAGATAATGAGGACTCCCATCTCTGGTGGACAAAGTAGGACCTTGCCTATGCTTGTGATGATGGTATGAGATAGGGAGATGAAGCCTGAAAGGATTAGTTAAGTATGAGGAGAATCAGGACTCCCGTCTCTGTTGGACAATGTTGGATCCTGTCAATGCACTTTACCTCCGAAAGGTATGAAGTAGGGAGACAGAGTCTGAAACAATTCATTAAGCCTTGATGTGAATGCAGACTCCTGTCTCTGGTGGACAAAGTCAGACCCTGCCTACACTCATGATCTCCAGAAAGTATGAGAAAGGAGATGGAACCAGGTAAGACTGCTTAAACTGCAATAAGTTGAAGTATATTGGAGTGAGTGAGAAGCAAATATGATGCAGCATTGCTGAGTAGCAGTTGCAGGTTCCCATGTCAGGTGGACGAAGTTGGGCCCTACCTGCACTCAAGGACCTCCTGAAGGTATGAGGTAGGGAGACAGACTCCGGTAGTACATTTAGAAGGATGAAACACTACAGTGGGCTGCTATATGAGCTGTGAATGTTGGAGAACAACAAATGTGGCAGACTAAGTCGAGCCCAGAGATGAGCCGAGTTGAATAATTGCTTAAGTATGGAAGAGAAGTGAGTTCAATATGTTAATTGATTGGAGGGAAGACTGCCACCTCTGAAGCTCTTGAATGAGAAGTAAGTTCTGCATTTCACTGTTTGAAGATGCAGACTCCCAGCTCTGTAGAATGATGGTGAACTCTGAGATGTAATGAGTTGCTGGAAGGAATTTGATATTGCTGATGGACTGCAGGAAACAGACTCCCACTTGGGTGGATGACATTGAACCCAACCCAGAGGGGAAACGAGATAGGGTATGTGGTAGTGCTGCTGGTCAGGGCTCTTGAGGAACAGAGAGGGAGCACATGGACAACTCAGAAAGTGAAATGGAAGCAAGTGTAGACATATGGAGATCTGAGCTGATGGATGAGCTGAGCGGATGAGATGTTAAACCGAGGTCCCATCTGGCTGGATTGGTGGTAGTTTAGGTGGATGTTAAAGATCCCATGGTACTTATCGAAAAGAGAAGGGGAATTTCCCTGGTGTCCTGGCCAAATTTCCCTCATTCACTAAAAATACCACCAACAGCTTAATCTGGTTCAAGGTAAGTTGGCATTCATCTGTATACCCCTCCCACGGGTCGTGCCTGAAAATAGGCAGGATTTGTCTAGTGCACTTACCCGGTCAACAAAAACTAAATAAAAGAAAAGAAAAGAAGGAAAAGTAAGCAGAAGAAGAAGAAGAACAGAGCAGCAGGAGATGAATGTCAGGGGTGGAAATGATTAACTTGTATGGTGTTGCCACTCTTCGTTCAAGGTGTAAAGAATAAAGGGTTAAAGCCTCTAGATGTTTTGATGACTGACTATAAAGGTGAGGTATGATGAATATGCTGAATATTTTCTAGGTAGCAGAACTGGAGAGTGTAATGCTAGATGAGTAGCTGCCAATAAAACCACCCCTGTACATAATCATGAATGATTGAGCCATGACACTGTGCTGAATGAGATTAGGATACTCATCAGCTGCTAACTGGCATTGCAATGAGAACTATGAATTAATTTGTAGTTATTAAATGGTGAGGGTGTAACTTAGTTAATTTCAAATGGGACTGTACCCTTACTTGGGTGATAAGCTCTAAGGATGTTAAATGTAGTTAGTTGCAGTCAGGACTGTGTAGGATTAATAATGAGTGATCAAAATTAACACTGAATTGGAGCTGGAATGCAGGAAGGAGATGGAATGCTTGAGCTGCTTGCATTTTTCTTTATTATTTGTGATTAGGAGAATGCCTGCTTGCAATGGTGAAAGGGTTCCAATGTGGAACTGTATGAGCCACCGGAGTTGCTGGGCAGATCCAGTGAGAGAAGCAAGGGTAGTTAGGAATGAAGTCAGGCAGATACGTCACAGCAGCATCAATCCCAGAATTGATGGTGCTGAGGAGCTGATGAAAAAAAAAGCCCAGGGAAGAAAAGTGGCTGGACAAGGGGAAGGAGAGGAGACCCTAAAGGGAACAGAACAAATGGAGAAGGAATGAGGTATAGGGGGTGCTGGCAAAAGTGCAGGTGGGAAAAAGAAGGAGAAACTGGGGGGATGGACAGGGAAACATGGAGTGGAATAAAATGCGGGGGGCACAGTAAACCTCCAGTGGAAGCAACAGAAATCAGGAGGACTGGCAGAAGGGAATGAAAAATGAGCAAACAAAAAGAAGGCATGAATGGAGCAGAGGCAGGAGACAAGGCACAGCCACATGAACTGCGCAGCAGCTCAGCATTCACAAACACTCTGAGCAGCAGATGCTGGGAGATGCTGGCTTTTAACTGCTGTGTTGGAGGAGTGAAATTCCCCCACATTGAATCGCAGACAAAGACCCTCCCATTAAACATTTATAGCTATATTCACATGGCATTCACTTGCAATGCCACCATCCCCCATTGTTTCTGCCGCAGTTTGTGAAACGCTGTCAAGCAGTGTTCATCTAAATGGTAATTGCAGTGTTGTAGGACACCCAATTTTGCTCCCTGAATTGCGAGCTTTCTTCCTGTTGAGTGTGGGGAGATACCAAGGAGATCTGCATGATAAAGAGCCAGACATCATTTCCTCTGCCCTTGTCATGGCAACCAGGCATTGCTGTGAGTGTTGCAGCCTGTTAAGTTGGCCGCTCAAAACGCCCACAACACTACGCAATCCCAAGAAAAGAGGTATCATGGTGAAATGCAACCCAAGCAAAAAAATTATGCAAATTGCATTCACATGGCTACAACAGCAATACTATAACAGCTCTGCACAATTCACAATGGTGCAGACAATGCTGTGTGTATAGCCTTCATGGAGTAAACACATACTTACATTTTGTGTATGAGACAATGTAAATCCTCTGCCCCATTTTAGTTGAAATATGCCATGGTGAAACTATTCTATGACATTCTTATTTCAGAATAATATGACACAAACAAATGTGCAACTAAGGCAAATGCATGTGTGTTTCAGAGGAGATTTGTCTGAGTAATTAGATTAAAATGTTTGGTATTTGGGGGCCTGTATCACAGGTGGCACAGCCTTCAACATCTGTTCAAGACTCTTGTACCTTAACTTGAAACTTATTACTCACCTACAGACACCTGTATTTCTTTGCTGGGCTTTGACCAAACCACTCTTCCTGATGTTGGCAATTCATACAAACAACTGTATGCTCCTGTGTGCAAAATGGTTGCATTGTTCAGAGTGAGGTTAGCATTCCCATGATGCTCATAATCTGCTGGCAACATGGTACTGTGGTTTCTTTCATCTACTTTATAATAGTAAAACACCATTTCCATATGCTGTTGGGGTGCCCTGCAGCTCATGCTAATGCTTTCTCCGGTAGCAAAGGTGGTGAAGGAGGAGTGCAGTGAAATCTGTGGCTGACCTGAAACAGAAGGACAAAAGCTGGTTTATTCAATTGTATTTATTTGTAAATTGTGTGACAGGAAAACATACACTGAGCTGTAGTGACTCAAGTCCAGGTGCATCGGGGGGGGGGGGATACATTGATTTATTGACAGGGAATTTTGGACAGGAAACTAAGACCTACCTGAACAGCCAGTTAGAGAATGGTATTAGGGACATTTATTTAATGTATCATGCAAATATGTCACCTCTACAGTGCAGCACCCCCTGTTTTGCATTTCAGTGTAAATATTGGGTATTAGTCAAAGTTCTTGGTGTGGGATTAGAAACCCACCCTGAACATTCTGACATTCTGACCTAGGAGCATCATGTTCAATCTACAGTACTTAATCACTGACATTAACAGTGACTTGTATTCCCAGTGACATAAAACTTTATAGATCTGTAAAAATACTCTAGAGTTTGGAATAATAACAGCCTCCAGCATTTCAGTTTTTATATATTAATTTTCTTCTGCAGTGGAAGTGCAGTAATATTGATCTCACCATTAGACAAACTTGAGGTGACATTCAATGACAAGCAATGTGTTACTATGCAGTAATACTCTTTGCAGCAGGCTTTGCCACTGGATAATGAGCAAACATGGTCTTACTGTATGGATATCACACCAAAGGTAAATTATACAAAGGCAAGGATAATTCTAGCTTTCTGGTTGGTCAGACTGCCCTAGACACAGTGATGGTATCTGACAGTAAAATTACTCTATCTAGGACAAGCACAGAGATGACAGCAGAACACTGAAGGATTCCCTTATTACCAGCGCAAGCCTCCGTGAATTTGACACTGCTTCACAGTCAACTGGCAACCAAAATCATTTATACAGCTCCCATCCCAGTGAAAGAAAACCCTTACTTCCTGCTGAGGTTATTCTGAAGCCAAGGCAGCATCACAGTCCCTTACCAAGCACACCATACAGAGCCCCCATGACCTTCCGTCTCCAATAAGTCAAATCCAATTAAAAAAAAAAAAAAAAATGCTGCTCAAAGTTTCAGTGGCTCAGCAGGTATCACACTCGCCTCTGAGGCTGGGAGATCAGAAGGCTATGGGTTCTATCCCCGCACCAAGCACTTGGGTTAAATCCCAATACTGACACTGTGGTGCAGCATGAGGGGGGTGCTGCACTCCTGAAGTGCTGTTTTTTGGGTGAGATGTTAAACTGAAGTCCCATCTGCCTGTTTTGGTGGTAGTTCAGGTGGATGTTAAAGGTCCCATGGCACTTCTCGAAAAAAGAGCAGGGGAATGTTTTATTTAAAACTCCAAAAGAATCATAATATATTACCAACAATACTCCAAAACAAAAAAATGTAAATCATATCTGTATCAATGCATACATTCCTTTTTCCAAAGTATTTAAACTCATTCAAAATAGGTAACCAAAATGTAACCTTCAATTGAAAGAAGTTAGATAGAAAATTAAACAATTCATATAAATCCCCCCATCCCCAGCCCTATAATTAGTGGAATGTTTTGTTCAGAAAATTCAAAGAAAAAACGATCAAAACTGCACTTTAAACATTTCTTAAAGCAAAACTGTAAAATAAAAGGTATTAATTCATACATATAAGCAATATTTAAAAAAAAACACAGCACACCTATAAACTAAGGATAATGCATGTTTCATTACATACAGCATTCAAAAAAAAAAAAACTTTCCCCAACTCATTTGCCACTTATCTGGTTCAAAATTTCACAGTTCTTGCTTCCTGATTCATAGAATCTCTGTTGTTACAGAACATAATCATTCTTTTTGGGAAATCAACTGTTTCTGTAAAACCAATCGACATCTAGCTTGTCAAATCCAATATAGAAAGGAAGCCATCAGTAACTGTACCATGCCTTCATTGAATCTGTACCAAATGGCAAAAATATGACCTCGGTACAATAAAGCAGGGGTTAAAGGAAGTTGCAGTACCCACTGTTCTTTCATTAATCCCAAAAATCTATAATATAAGGACACTCAGAATTTAAATGGTCCATACTGTCAATTACCTACACAAGTACTCCTAGGACAATCTGTTTCTGCCCCCTCTTTATGCTTTTAGTTCCCTTTTACATTTACCCTCCTATGTACCCCCAACCATACTTTATCCTTTATTTTAACCAGAATTCTGGAGTCACCTAAGTATTGACAAATGCTGTTTTGCTCTGGGGTGGGCAAATATTCAAATGGGGCCACCTGGAACCAAGTTTAAAGAAATAAATGGCAAATAGCCTTCCGGGAAAGAGTTAAGACCTGTGTTACAAAAATTCCCCACAGCTTGATATAGTCAAAACAATATGCTCAGGATACATTTAACTTAGACACTCTTTTCTTTTTGTGAGAAAAAGTATTACTGGACCATTGGCGCAGGATTTCTTCTAGGGACGGCCTAGCACATTTTATCCAAAGCCTCTCATTCTTCTTCAAAATAGGGCCTAGATTTGAACACAGAAAGATGCTCCAAAAAAAGATTACTGGGTGCAGCATCCCCAGTCCTCCTTCTTTAACTGGTAAGTATGTGATTGCCCACTTTATTGGATTCGGTCTACTCCCCCATAGACAGGAGAAGAAACAAGAATAAAGGGTAGTCTCCAATTTTCATGGAACCAGGAACACGTAACTTAGAAATAATAATGTTGGGACCCAAAAAGTCTTTAGCAAATATATTCTCTTAATTTTGCTCATATGCCATCTGTTCCAACCCATAACCTTCTGTTTCCCTTTTTCTAGCTGTAATGACCAGTTAAATTCTGCCATATCCCTCGGGCCAAAGTGGTTTCCCAATATTTTGCAAGATTCAGTCTCAATTTTAAGGGAAGCCACAGTATTACAATTCAGGGGTGGATCTATAAGGGATAAACAATTACTTTTGTTCAAATTCACTTTTGCCCAATATATTCTGATAGGGCCACTATCAACTATATTGCAACTTCACCTGAATCACTATTTGCTATTGTCAAAATCATGTCATCCTCATATGACAAGATTTTAACTGGGGTGGAAATTGTATAATGAAGACCCTGTATCCTAAGGGATCTTTGTACAATCTGCAGCAAGGGGTTTAAGGATAAGATATAAAGTAGGGGACTAAGAGGGCACCCTTGTCTTATACCCACTCTCATCCTACACACTGCTTCAACCCTTTCTATTCTCATATGGGACGCTGACTGCCCCTTTATATACTAATTGCACCCATTTCCTGAAAATCTCTGGGACCCTATATCCCCATAAAATGGCCCACAATCATACACGATTCACATGATCAAAGGCTTGGGACTGGTACAAACACAAAAGTAACCCTTGAGTGTCATGATGCTTCCCTTTTTCATACATTTCACTTAATAAAAATAATATGTCTGTTACATTTTAACCAGGAAGAGAACATGCTTGATCCTGATGTATTATTGCTTCCAAAACTGTAGAAAGCCTTTTCCCCAATAATTTGGTTAATAATTTTTTTTATTTTTATTTATTTAAGTCTAGGATTATAAAGTAGCTTTGAACCAAGGCTCATTTACAAAGGTTCCACGTCAGTAAGAACAGACAATTCAGGATATGAAATTATAGAATAAAACAATAATGACACTGATGATTACAACAGATTGGTTACGGGTGCAAGTACATGGTACATGTACTAAGAGGTGTATTAAAACATGGGAGGTGGGAGAAGAGAGAGGAGGGTATGGGACACAGTATAGTGGCCTAGATGGCCTTGTCAAGACAGAACAGTGGTGAGTGCATAAGTTGGGCATGGGAAAAAAATAAAGTGCTGGGAGTGGGGTAAACATGGGCAGTGGAGGGTAATGGCAGCAGCGAAAAGGAGAATTGCTCAGCTAGGGCAATCACAGGTGCTTGATGCAACAAGGGAGTGATGGAGCTTCTTCTTGAAGGTGCCCAGAGTTAGTGAGGCAGAGATGTCACTGGTAAGATTTTTGAGCCAGCTCGGGGCCCTGTATGCGAATGACCTTTGAGCTTGTGTTGTACGACAATGAGGGATTCGCAGTAATTGAGGTTCTGAGCTTCTTGTGTTGCAGTTTCTGACTCTGGTCTTGAGAAGGGAGCAAACCCCTGGGGGGGCATTTCCCATCATTATTTTCTTGGCTGTGATGCAGGTTTGATACTTTAGTCAGTTGTTGAGTTGCAGCCATCCAGTTTGAGAGTAGAGGTCACAGGTATGGGTGAGATGGTGGGCTCCGGTGATGAGACGACTTGCTTTATTTAGGGAGGTAGAAACATGTTTGAGTGTGGAAGCAGTGGCAGAGCCATAGACAATAAGTCGATAGTCAATAACACTCACAATGGAGCTTTGAATGGCAACAGAAAATGCTTCAGGGGTTAGATGCTTTTGGTGACGGAATAGTAGGCCCAGCCTGGTGTTTGCTTTTTTAGCCACATTATTGATATGGGCAGCATAGGAGCATTTGGAGTCAAGGGTGATGGCAAGATATTTGAAGGTATTGACTAGATCAAGCGTGACTCCTTGTTTGGTATTCACGGTGAGGCAATACTGTTTATTTTTGTTTTGTGAGCTACTGAAAAGCATGGCCTTAGTTTTTTTCTGGTTTAGTATCATTTTGTGATGCAAGAACAAGTTTTCTATGGATGTAAAACCCCGCCAGAGATTTCCTTGCAGTTTTTATGGATCTTGATGGGAGGCAAGAATAACTGCATTGTCCGCGTATAGTATAATTTGTTCTGGACAAGCATCCGGCAGTGTGTTCAGGAATAGGCTAAAGAGGAGAGAGCCCAGAGCTGACCCTTGTGGAACACCAGAGAAGAACGGTCTGGCATCAGAGAGTGTTTCAGCAATTTTCACTCTTTGGGACAGGTTGTCTAGGTAGCTATTGAACCAGTCAACTGAATCGGGTGAGAATCAGCCTTCCTTAGTTGGACAAGCAGGAGAAGGTGGTTAACGGTATCAAAGGCCTTAGATAGATCGATGAAAGCAGCCCCTGTTATTTTACCATTGTCCAATGAGTGGTGAATGGCTCCAGTGAATTTGAGTAGTGCTGTGACCCTTTCTAAAACCATGTTGCTGCTTGCACAGGATATTTTATTTGTCTAGGAATTCAGTAAGCTGGTCAGCCACATTATGTTCCAGTGCTTGGAGAGTGGCAGTAGAATGGAGATTGGATGGAAATTTTCATGGGCAGTTTTGACACCACTTTTGTGTATAGGGGTCACAATGGCCAATTTCCATTTGTCCGGGAACTGGCCGAGGCTAAGGAAGAGGTTAAAAATCTTCGTCAGAGGCCAAAGGACTTCTTCCAGGGTGAGGGATAAAAGTTTGAGGTCGAGTGAGTCACTGCTGGATCTGGACTTGGTAATAGCTTTAGTAACATAGCTGCGGACCTGGTACATCTTGACTGATTTAAAGTGAAACAGAGGGTGGTCAGTGGGGGCAGAGGGAATTGGGAGCATTGGAGTGTCATCCTCTCAGAAAAAATCAGGGGGAAGTACAGAACTAAGGTCAGTGAAAGCAGCATTAAACAAGTCAGCAATGATTTTCTGGTCTAGTGTGGTAACATCATCAATGCAGAGCATGGATGGAGAAGATTTAGACTGCTTCCCAGTGACTTCTTTAATGTAGTTCCAGAAGACTCTTCCATTTCCCCAGGAATTTGTGAGAGCGCTCTTCAAATCGGCAGATTTTGTTTGCTGGATGGCTTTGTTGCAGTCATTTTAAGCACATTTATAGTTACAGATGTCTATTTGCCTCCCAGAGTTTCGAGCTAATTCCCAAAGATGATCCCTTGCTTTTAGGCTCCTTAGGAGGTCTCCTGAGAGCCAGGGGTTACAGAAGACTTTTATTTTGCACTTTTTAAGAGGTGTGAATTTGTTGCAGACTCCATTAAAGATTTTGATAAAGTGATCCAAGGCGGTGTTTACATCAGTTACAGTGAAGATTGGTGACCAGTCCAGTTGAAGAAGGTGGGTTTTGAGGTGAGTTAGATGGCCACGGGGCAGGACTCTGCTGGTTATGGTTTTCGGGGGTGGTTTGCTGAATTTATTAGACCAGGTGCAACTGACAGGGGAGTGGTCACTGATTATGTCAGGGAAGACAATGGTGTTGGAGATCTGAGTAGGGTGGCTTGTAAGGATCCAGTCCAGAAGGGTGCTGGTGCCCATTTTATGGTTCTTCCTGGTAGGGGAGTCAGCCATCTGGGTGAGATTTGCCACTGCTATAGAATCCCTATGCACCGCTGCCTCTGCAGCAGGCCAATTTATATTAAAGTCCCCAAGAAGGATGGACTCAGTGTCCGTTGGGAGAGACCTGACAAAGTCCAGAGCTGTGTTTAGGCCACAACCTTGCTCTTTTGGGGGAATGTAGATTGTGACAACTATGACGGCTTTGTTGTGGGCACCAAGGATGATTTTGATAGGAAGAATCTGTGCCGCACTGGTTTGGGGAACAGTGCTAACATGGTGACCCATGATTGTATACTTAGGTATAATGCGCAACCTCCACCTCTTTTAGTTATCCAGTCAAGCTGAAAAACACTGCACCCTGGGAGGGCAATAGCATAATCTGGAACAGATGGAGAAAGCCAGGTTTCAACAACAACTAGGATGTCCGGACATTGTTGGCTAGCAAAAGTCTGAAGGTCATCAATTTTGTGCAGGAGACTACAAATGTTTAGCGACATGATAGGGAGTGCACCAGTGTGCTTTTTCAGGTTTGGTACTTTAGTAGGGGTTTGGCCAGGATTAGGGTGGACATTGCCGGATAACAGCAGAAGAAGAAGCACAAGCTTCATGGTACACAGGCGTAGTTCCCTAATCATGTGCTTTCAGCTTTGCACCTGGCGAGCGCGTAGTTCAATCATGTGTGTCAAGGGGTGAAAGCATGGGTAAAGGGTAAGATCAGTGTGGGTGGAGGAGGGGGGGAACCAAAGCCTATAGGTGGGAGAGAGTAATTCCATAGGGGAAGGCTGTTTCCAGGGCAGGAAACTAGATTCTTGATGTAGGGTACCTTGGTGTTTATACCTAGGAGCAAGACGGAAGCTGATTGGGAGGGAGGGGAAGCAGGCACTGGGTGGGTGTAGTAGAGGAAAGAGGGGAATAAGGAAGAGGAGAAGGTGGATCAGAGTATGAGTAGGGTGCATGATTAGCAGTCAGAGAGGATGGCGATGGATAGATGGCACAATGAAACTGTAAGGTGAGAAGAGAAAGACAGAAATGGCAAGTGAGTAGGAAAAGTGCAGGGGGTGCACTGCAAAAGGTAAAACACTATAACACAGTGAGACTAAGATGTCAGGAGTGAGGGATTGGGTGGGCAGTAGGGAAAGATAATAGAGGGGGAGGGACAGGCAAAGGAACCCAATAGAAGATAAGAAGAGGGGAGGGGCAAAAAAGGGGATTGGAGTAGGTCTATTTAATAAAGGTCAGAGGAGGACGTAAAATTTCAGCCGCTACCACTAGCAGTCAATGGGCACAGCAGCCCTGGGTCAGGAAGGCTTCAGCAGACCAATGTCTGCACAGAAAAAAACGCAGAGTCTAATCAGGGCACACTGCAGTGAGCTACGGCCAATGGCAGCAGCCCCCAGAATCCACAGTGAGTCCAAGGGTCGTATCCAGCTTTTGCAAATCTCAGGGTGGCCAGGAGGTGTGCGGTTTGTCGGCAGGGAGTGCCGAGCCATGGCTGGTCCAGCGGAGAGCTCGTAGCCCAAGAGTTTCAGGAGGTTCTGGAGGGGAGAGAGACAAATAGGGAGATTAGCAGTGGGAGGGCAGCAGAGACAAAGGAAGGTGACGAGGGAGCTGAAATTGGGAGGTGGAGAGCTAGGTGCCGAAGACGGCAGACAGGAGATCGGGGGCATGCAGCAGTGAGGGCAGCTGTTATGAATACAAAGCAGTGCATGGAGCCGTGGGGGAGGTGACAAATTTAGAGGTTAGACAACGGGAAAATAGCAGGCTTTACCTGGAGAAAATCAGGCTTCAGAGGGAGAGAGGGAGAGCAGGCTTTAGAGGGAGAGAGAGCAAGCTTTTAGAAGGGATGTAGATGGTGGGAGGGGGTGGTTCAAGCCCCAAGTGCCACAGGATAGACAGGAAAAAAAAAGAGAGAGCTAGGAAATTATGCACAGTTCACAGGAGAGCAGCAATATCTTAAAATAAAACACTGCAGAAGAGAGCTGTAATTATTTAACAATCAATGCAGAAAAAGAGCTGCCATACAAAATAACTTTAGAAAACCAAACAGTGCAGCAGAGTCATCAGAATCGGCTCAAATACAACTGAGACAGAGTAATTAAAATCAGAGAAAAAGGTCCAGGCAGAGCAGCTTGTAGCTGGCCATAAAATTTCGGCCACTACCACTAGCAGTCAACGGGCACAGCAGCCCCAGGTCAGGAAGGCTTTAGCAGAACAATGTCTGCACAGGAAAAAACACAGGGTCCAATCAGGGCACACTACAGTGAGCTATGGCAAATGGCAGCAGCCCACAGCAGCCCCGGTGAGTCCAAGGGTCTTTCCCTGCTTTAGTCGATCTCAGGGCAGCCAGGATGTGTGCGGTTTGTTGGCAGGAAGTGCCGAGCCATGGCCAGTCCAGCAGAGGGCTTGTAGCCCAAGAGTTATAGGTGGTTCCGGCTTTTGTAAATCTCAGGGTGGCCAGGAGGTGTGCGGTTTGTTGGCAGGGAGTGGCGAGCCGCGGTTGGTCCAGCGGAGGGCTCGTAGCCCAAGAGTTTCAGGCGGTTCCAGCTTTTGTCAATCTCAGGGCGGACAGGAGGTAAAGTGTTTATCAGCAGGGAGTGCTTTAGCCATGGTCTGTCCATCGGAGGGCTCACAGACCAAGAGTTTCAGGTGGTTCTGTTTAAAATCTGAATTTAATCATATTATTTGTCTACAGTTTTTACATTGTAGTTTATCTCCTTTTTTAAAGAGCAAAGTTATTAAACCCTCGTACATCTGGAGAATCATCTGAAATAGCCTGGTACACTACTAATAATTGAGTAGATAAAAAATTCCATATAAATTTATAGGTTTCTCCAGGGAGCCCATCAGAGCCTGGGGCCACCCCATTTCTAAATTCCGATATAACCCCAGGCAATTTTTCTGTAGTAAGAGGTCTCAATAACTACGATTTCTGCTGTGTAGTTAATTTTGGGAGCTTTGCTGCTTCTATTAAAAGTTTTATCTGATCTGAAGATGGGTTAGTATATTTTTGTTGTTCTCATATAAAGCTATCTACCACTTTCATGATACCCTCATTTCCAGTTTCAGTCACCCCCATATTGTTTTTTAATTCTGTAATCTGATGGCTATTTAACCTGTTTTGACAGTCATCAAAAGGGTTGGACTGGTTTTTGTTACCAAATCTTTGTTCTGCCTTCAGGGAGGCTTGTCTATTGTATTGAAAAAGTACCATCGCTTGCTTGAAACATAGAAATATAGAATATGGTGGCAGTTAAGGGCCGCCTGGCCCACCTAGTCTGCCCATTTCCCTACTTAATGGATAAGCTGCAGATAATAGTCAACCAACAGCCTGCTTCCTCTTACCCCCCCCACTAGAATTTCCTCATGTCTGTCCCATGCATTCTTGAATTCCCCCACTGTTTTTGGCTCCACTACCTCCTCACGAAGGCTGTTCCATGTATCCACAACCCTCTCCATGAAAAAATACTTCCTCACATTGCCTCTGAGCCACCCCCCCTCTATCTTCAAATTGTGCCCCCTTGTTCTTGTGTATCTCTTTTGCTGCAAAATGCTACCCTCTTGGACTTTGTTGATTCCCTTGGGGTACTTGAAAGTTTCTATTATGTCACCTCTCTCCCTCCTCTCCTCCAGGGTATACATATTAAGCTCCTTTAGTCTCTCTTCATATGTCTTCTGGTGCAGACTCTACACCATTTTAGTTGCCCTCCTCTGGACAGCCTCCATTCTATATATGTCCTTGTGGAGATGAGATCTCCAGAACTGCATGCAGTACTCCAGATGGGATCTCACCAATTGTCTGTACAGAGGGATAACAACTTCCTTTTTACTACTGGTGATGCCTGTCCCTATGCATCCCAATATCCCGCCAGCCCTCCTTACTGCCTTCTCACATTGCTTGCCCACCTTATGGTCATCTGATATGACTACCCCCAGTTCCCTTTCCATTTTTTTTGTTGGTAGTATCTCACCCCCATTGTGTACTCTTCCCCTGGGTTTTTGTTTCCCAGGTGCATCACTTTGCACTTCTTTGTATTGAATCAAAGCTGCCATACATTTGACCATTCTTCCAACTTTGACAAGTCCCTTTGCATCCTTTCCACCCCACCTTCTGTATCGACCCTGTTGCAGATCTTTGTGTTGTCTGCAAAGAGACATACTTTTCCTTCCAGTCCCTCTGCAATGTCACTTATAAAGACATTAAAGAGGACCATTCCCAGTACTGAACCCTGCGGTACCCTGCTAGTAACCCCCCTTTCTTCATAGTGAACTCTGTTTACTATTACCCTCTTCTTCCTGTTGTCCAGCCAAGTTGTTACCCAAGCGACCACTTTGGGACCCACTCCAAGGCTAACTAACTTGTATATTAATCTTTTGTGTGGGACTATGTTAAATGCCTTGCTAAAGTCTAGGAAGACCATGCCCACAGCCCCTCCCTGGTCTACTACTTTGGTCACCCAGTCAAAGAAATCTATTAGATTCACCTGACATGACCTTCCTGCTGTGAATCCATGCTGCCATGGGTCCTGTGCCCCGCTGACCTCTAGGTACTCAACAAGTCTTTCTTTCAGAAGTGATTCTCCCTACTACTGAGGTCAAACTAACAGGTCTGTAGTTTTCTGCCTTTGTCTTGCTCCCACTTTTATGAAGATGAATCACATCTGTGCTCCTCCAGTCCTCAGATACCATACCATCCTTCCATGATTTGTTAAAAAGGGTAGTCAGTGGTGTCACTAGTTCTACCTTTAGTTCTTTTAGAATTCTTGGGTGAATCCCGTCAGGCCCCATTGCTTTGTCCACCTTTAGTTTTAAGAGTTCTTTCAGAACCCTTTCTTCTGTGAACGGACTGGTATCGCCCTCCCTATCCAGAGTGCTTCTATTCTTTTATTTAGGTACCTCCCCCTCCTCTTCTTTTAAAAATACTGAGCAGAAATATTCATTCAATATCCCTGCTTTTTCACTGTCCCTTCTGCCCACCCTCCTTCCCTTTATAAAACCTCACTATCCTTCCCTTGGTCTTTATTCACTCACTAATGTACCTATAAAAGGTTTTATCCCCCTTCTTAACTGAGTTGGCTATCTTTTCCTCAGTTTGGGCCTTTGCTATTCTGACTGCCTTCACCGCTTCCTTCTGCTTTAACTGATAGAGTTCTCTGTCCTGCTCCTTCTGTGTTTCCTTACACTTCCTGAATGCTACCTTTTTCTCCTTAACCTTCCCCGCCATCTCTTTAGAGAACCATAGTGTTTTTTTCCTTCATTTTGCTTTACTGATTTGCCTCACACAAAGGCTTGTTGCCTCTGTGATGGCTGTTTTGATTTTTTCCCATTGTTCCTCCACCCTTCCTTCTTGCCTGTTTGCTAGTGCTTTTCTGAGGCAGTCTCCCAAAGTCATCCCTCCTAATGTCCAATACTCTTGCTTTTGTATGGCTTGACTCTATCGCTGTGTTTATTGTGAACCACACTGTTTGGTGGTCACTTGTTTCCAGATGGCTACCCACTTCTAAATCTGAGATCCTTTCTCCATCCCCATTTGACAGTACCAGATCAAAGATTGCTCCCTCTTGAATGGGTTCCAACACTAGCTGTCTGAGGTATGCCCCTTGTAGGGCATCAAGAATAACCCTGCTCTTGGATGTGGCTACAGCAAAGGTGCTCCAGTTAACATCTTGCATATTCAGGTACCCCATCAAAAATATCTCCCCTTTCTCTGCCATTCTAAGGAAGCCTTCTATCATGGGAGGCAGTATAGTGCAGTGGTCTAAGGCTCTGAGCTGCAAATCTGGTGACATCCAGCAGACCAGACCTGGGTTTGAATCCCACAGCTTCCACTTGCATACTGTATGACCCTGAGCAAGTCACTTAAACTCCTTGTGCTCCCAGGTCGTTCCTGTAAAAAAGCTTTCAGCTTAGTGTGCTGTACCTGGTTAAATAAATAAAAATAACATTTCCTTGACCGTTGCCTCCCCCTGAGATTGGGGTCTGTCTATGAGATCATATGTTTGCTGGGTAAGTTCTGTTGTAAGTGTACGTTGTTCTGAAAGCAAGGTATGCAAATGGTTGCATAAATGCATATATGTCTTATGTTTTACTTTCTGTTTCTATATTGATTTTTCTTCACGGTATGATGAAAATACATCATTTTGAATCATTCCACCACTTCATTGGGGAACTATACAAAAAAATACAGAGTGTCCATCCAGAGAGATAGTGTTTAGGTCGAAGATTTTTTCAGGATCCTGTAACAGGCTAACATTTGCCCTCCACAGACCGTTCCCCTGGGACTCTTCGGGGAGAAGCAGCCACAAAAATACCAATTAATGCATGATCAGATGTCTCCATTGGAAACATTTCTATATGCGAAATTGTGAGCTGTTTTGATATGAGCCAATAATCGATCCTAGTGGATAGTTTGCCTGTAAAAAAGTATATGCAGGGTATTGTACTAAGGAGCCATGTGCATCTTTTAGACCAGCTGTTTTAATTAATTTCTGTAAAAAAATGAGGATCACAGTAAGTTTTGTTCTGGACTATAGTTCTGTCCTTCTGAGATAAACCAATATTAAAATCCCCACCAAAAAAAACTTGTCTGTCTGTAAATTAGAAAGGTTTTATTGCTTTTAATAGAGCTATTATTGAAACCTTATTCTGAGACCCATAACAATTTATTAACTGGAAATTAGTGTTAGAAAACTCTATATCTAAAATTTGAATCCTCCCTGGTACTAAATCAATAAATGTTTTAAGTCTAATGTCTGGATTTGCGAAACAAACCCCCAAGTAACAACATAAGTCATCCCCCATTGACCAGTAGGAGTCTCCATTTACCCATGCCTTGAGTGTAAGTTCTATGTCTCTGGTGGTATGAAGACGCATATCCTGTAATAGAAAAATATCATATGACAAAGTAGATAGACTAGAGAGAGTTGTCAAATATTTAACTTCCGACTTAATACTGTTGACACTGAGGCTAGCTAGCTGTAAGTTCAGATGAGGAATAGAAAGGAAATTAGTCCGACAGTTTCTTCATGCTGGTTCTTGTTATTCTCTTCCCTTTGGGAATCCCTCTACCATCCTCATCGGCACCTTAAACCCCTACCACCACCTCACTCTGTGCAGAGTGGACTGAGATGTCCGAGTCTCCTTCATCCATTCTGTCCCCTCAACTTTGGAATATTTCAAATCTTTTTCCCATTTGAATGTCAGTTTCCATATCATAGGACCTTTTAAATTCAAAGAACTCTGTGTCCTAGTTTTCTTCTTTTTCTTTACAGTCTGAAATGATGAATCAGATTGGACAGGCTGAACAGATTCTTGCTGAGCAGGAAAGGGGGGTATAGCTATTTCCAAACTATCCTGCTGGACTTCTTCATTGGGACCTGTTTGTTGTGTTTCCCTAGACACCTAGACATGGGGTGGGGGGTATCAGATGATGTGGACTTAGCTGATATACTAGGCTGCTGCTCACTGTGCAGGGGTGCCCTAAAACATCTAGAGTCCATAGGTAGCTGTGGCCTTGAGGCTGGAAAAGCCCTCTTCACTTTATTTAAATAAAAATCTTGCTCAGCACTATCTGAAGAGTTGTAAGCTGCCCAAGGACAGGATTGAAAAGAATGCTCATCATCCCCCACAGAGGTTATATGTTGGGGGGATCAAACAACCATTTCCAGAGTGGCCTAAGGCACCACACCTAAAGCATTTTATCTGGTCAAAATCTGTATTTAAGTGCATCAGGGATCCTCAATGGTAGCAGGATTTTGGTTGGCCCTGATAAAACAAATTCCCTCTCTCCCTACCCAGGAAAAAACAGTTGGGCAAATGACAAATCCCCTTATCAGTGTGTTGCAGACAAACCCTAAATTTCCACCCTCCAGTCCAGAAACCATTAACGTCTAATGTAGGATCTGTGGTTCCTTCCAGGTCACAATGTTTCTCCAGCCAGAAAATGATGTCATTGATACACACACCTTCATTCCTAAACAAAATTGTGACTGTCTTAATTGTGGCCTTTGATATTGTAATTGCCACAAAGGGGGCCCAAAAAGGAGAGTCACACACAGAATAATATCAGTTCCAAAATTTGTCTGACAGCAGGGGTGAACAAAAACTGATCTCGAAGTTCGGATCCCCAGCTGCATATAGAAATGCATACATCTCAGCTGGGGTGAAATGCAAAGATTCTTTAATTAAACTGGACTCCACATAATACCTGTCCAGTGGTAAGTCTATGCCCCCCCGATAGCTTAGCTGGACCACATATTGGCTCTTAGCTGCCTCAGGGGGTTGCCAAAACAAACTTGCATAAGTAGCAGCCCTTTCTTCAGAAGTTATGTCTGTGGAAGAGGCCAGTCCAGAAACATTTTCAGTAACAGTTATATTTAAGGGAATATCTGTATTTGGGTGGAAACAGTCCTCATCTTCTAAGTTGTCTCCTACCATGGAATCCTGGCAATGACATTTTGAAAGAGATGGTGAACTAGGGAGCAGTACCACAGATCCCAAATTTGCATTCGTAGTCTGGGCCCTAGCATCTGATGCAGTATCACCCCAGTGTTCCTTGAGCACTTTTGGATCTTGTACAGCTTCTCCAAACTCTGCCAGAGGATGCTTCTGTTCCAACAAGTGCATCTGCTGTGGTGGACTACCAGGGAGTGGGACCACTGGATCCGGAACCCATCTTCCCTCCTGGAACAACCAGATGGCACCTCTAAGTGCTTTACCTGGGCACCATTCATCCATAGAAGGTATGTCCTGCGTATCATAAAACACCTCCTGTACAACTTGTCAGTGTCCTCTTGTGAAACTGAGACTATGGGCAGCAAAATGCATTTTCCTGACATACTCGCTGTGCTCACCATGCTCTGTTTTCATTTTTCTCATCAGCAAGATTTTCCTTTTTCCAAAAGAAATCCTTTTTGGCTTCTAACAGTAAATCTGCCAGCTGTTTCTTTTTATTGCCCAGCTCTTGCTGCAATCACAATTCTTTAATGGAAATCATTGCCAGGATGTTCTCCATAGGCAGAGTACCCTCGTTTTGCAGTCCTTTGGAAATATCACACTCCATCTGTGTCTCTGATAAATTCAGGCTATCCATCAGGTTAGTACCCTTAGAATTTCAAGTCATTTGTGGAAAATTTAGTCCGTTGCCATCTGGTATGATAGATACAAGTGCACCTCCTGGAGCACCTCTCGTCTCGAGCACCACCAACTCCGAACTGGGCTCCTCCATTCTCTGTCAATGGGCCATTAGCACCGCCTGCCGACAGAGCAGGGGAATTTCTCTGGTGCCCTGGCCAAATTTCCCCCATTCAATAAAAATACAACCAACAGCTTAATCTGGTTCATGGTCAGTTGGCATTCATCCGTATTCCCATCCCCTGGGTCGTGCCTGAAAATAGTCAGCATTTATCTAGTGCACTTACCCTGTCAAAAAAAACTAAATGAATTAAATAATTAAAATACTCAATGGCTTCTTATTCTCCGCTTGGCACATTAGTAAGGGTAGTGCATGCACCATTGAATGGGGCAGCACACACTTAATGGACAATGTAAAAACAGGCCTGTTTTAAAAAAACAAAAGTAAAGCAGCAAACATGACATGATTCTGAAGCGGACAGACACTCGGGGGGGGGATTGTATCTGATTTTCCATTTCCCAGTGAGACAGAAAATCAAAGCTGCTCAGCCATCATTCACTTTCCCTTTCAGCACATCTTTTTGCATGAGCGCCTAGTCACTAATTATTCTGTTTTGTACACAACATCCAAAATCTATTTTCAAAATGAAGCGAAAGTGTCCCTCGGGGGTAAATAAACTTTTTTTAGCTGTACAGGGAAAGTGAGTGAGACATGAGGGGGAGAGACAGCTATATACAATGCAGTGAGGCACTGTACCACCTAGTGGAGAAAAAAAACAGGAACTGTTCTCTTTCAAAATATGCTTCTACATTCAAAAAACAGCTTAAATAATGTCACCTTTCAGTTGTTGAATGTACTCGGTCTATGTCCTCATGCTTCATCCATTCAAAGCATGATGTTATTACACAATAACACACACCCTGTTGTTGTGCCTTATTGTTTAAGCAATGAATAGTATTCATGGCCATTATTTGTCTTCCATATAATTGGAGATGTTTGGATACTGTATCAACATGTCTGGATGTCATCAGAATTCACACATTTTTGCTGAAATGGTTACTAAGGATACTGTGGGACCTACAAAGGGGTAAGCCAGACTTGTATTTGTAGAGTGGAGCTTCAAGATGTTAGGGTTCAGTGTATAAAAGAATTAAAATAAATCTCCCCTCTTAAGGGGGCCAGGTTGAGTCTTGTCACTCCACAACCCCAGTCATTTCTTGACATTCACCCCTTTCCTATGTTTCCAGAAATTGGTATGCAAATAAACCTTCTGGTTCCTGGCACTTTGCCCAAAGCCAACACAGTCTTTCTGCACAACCACTAACCTACCCTTAGGACCAAAAATAACAATGTATATTAGTTGACTTGGCACCCCTCTCAATCCCTGATCCACAATTGGGGAGGTAATCTAAAATCCAGGCTGCCTAGTCAAGTTTCTCCTGCATAACCCAGAAGTCATCCAGCTGATAAATACAGCAATAGCAGGAGGTGGGCTCAAATGGTTTCTGATATTGACCAATCAGTCTGCCACGCATCAGTGATGTAGACCACTATACCCCACTACAAAATTTTAAATGCTAATACAGCAACATTATGACTGTATGTAGAAGCAGGGGTAGCATACTTTAAGTTACTGTAGTGAGGGAAACCAATGAGCTAGCCTGAATGTTAGACTACAGTGTCTCCCCCACATCATGAAATGAAGTTCATTGGGGTGACAACTATCAGTACTAGTATGTTAGGGTATTAGGACTGGCCAGGGCAGGGAGTGGTGTATAAGAGGATGTGAGCTCCCGGCCCAGTGCTAGGAGTCTCTATTTTTTTTAATACAGATAACTGCCTAGGAAGAAATGATGAAGGGTGAGGAGGGTTGGAAATGACAAGGGTGGAGGTGCCCAGCCAGACATCAGATACCAGGATGATTATTTCAGGATAGGCCACAGATAATCCTGAAAGTTTTCAACAGCATGAATCTACTCTGGAGAAGGTTAACCACCAGGAATAGTACCTGAGCTATCTGGCAGAGTGTGAACAGTATGAACACTATCCAAAGAATTGTATACACAATGGGCCTGTAATCTTAGTTATAGTATTTTGCCCCTAATTTCTTGAACAACTTGCCTGACAGCCTGAAAAACCCTTCAGATCACATCCAATTCAAATATGTTTTCAAGGTTTACATTGCAAGGGGTATATCCTCTAGGAGGGTGGAGGAGGTGATTCTGCCACTGTATAGGTCATTAGTTAGACCAAACCTGGAGTACTGCATACAGTACTGGTGCCCGTATCTGAAGAGGGACATTAAGTTACTGGAGGGGGTGCAGTGCAGGGTGACAAAGATGATCAAGGGGCTGGGGGACTTATCATACAAAAGGAGGCTGAGAGAGTTGAACATGTACTCACTGGAGGAGAGGAGGGGCAGGAGGGACATGATTGAAACCTTTAAGTACACAAAATGAATAAATAAGACAGGTACAGAGGGCTGTTTAAAGTAAGGAAGGGGAGGGACACCGGGGCCATGATATGAGACTGGAGGGAGGAAGGTACAGGAGAGAGATGAGGAGGATCTTTTTTACAGAGAGGGTGGTAGCTGGGTGGAATGCGTTACCTGCAGAAGTGGTATCCAGTAGAACAGTGGACTACTTCAAAAGGGGATGGGACAGGACAAGGGGGCGGGTCAATGGAGGGGAAGGGTGGAACGTACCGGGTCATAATGTCATACACTTAACAGCATACGGCATTATGGTGAAACCCGGACCTGTGCGCTTCTGGTGTTGGACCCCCTTGGAGTAATAATCTTTAGTGGGGGGGTCCAGGGGGGGTGCAGCCCCCGTATTGTGGTGTGTGAGGGACGGAGCCCCCACAGAACAAAATAAAACAAGAAATCTCGCAATGCGATTAAGTAGCACGACATTCTGCCGTGCAACATTTTGACCCCATGCCAGGGTGGAAGGGTGTGGCAGCTGCAGAAAAAGGGGTGCTAGCTGCACATTCAAGCAGACTTGATAGACCTCTGGGCCTTTATCTGCTGGCAAATTTTGTATGTTCGTATGTTGCATTTTTCTACATATCAATGTTATAACTACTGTAGTAAACTTAAGGGACATGTCAAGGTACACATGCTGCAATTTTCTACATATTAAGTATTATAACTAATAAATGTAAGGCACATGTTTTATCTGTTTTACCTGTTTAATGTAAAGTTCTGGATAGCATGCATTACTGGTTATGCAGCTGGCATATTCAGGGAGACATTCTTGAGACTCAGATGCTGTCCCATCTGCACACACCTCTCTGGGTTGAGGAAGGATGATGCTGGTCTGCAGGCTAAGCTAGCTGGGACCCAGAGGACCACTTGCCCCACCCAAGGGTCACCGAGTCTATAACCGTTGCTACAGTGGGTGCATAGGAAAAGGAGGGCAGACTCAACCTTGGTGGGCTTTGGTAGGGTGGGGGTGGCAGATTAGGGGCAATTTCCTCAGTCTGTGCCACTACAGAAATCCTTCACTGTTCTGGAGTGATGGGACTGCCGAGTGGAGGCACCAAAGTGGTGACAAGGGAGTTCTGACAGTGCTGTTCAACCACTTACTGGAAAAGGGAGTGGTTCTTAAGGACTGAAGGAGAGCAGATGTAGTCCCACTTCACAAAAGTGACAGTAAAGAGGAGGCTGGCAACTGCAAGCCAGTCATACGGACTTCAGTGGTGAGGATAGTAATGGAATCACTACTGAAGGAGAGGATTGTGGAATATTTGGAATCCAGTGGCCTTCAGGATCTGAGGCAGCATGGATTCACTGAGGGGCTATCACATCTAACAAACCTGATAGATTTCTTTGATTGGGTGACCAGGAAATTGGTTCAGAGTGGAGCAGTGGATGTGGCATACCTTCTGTAGATTTCAGTAAGGCATTTGACACCATTCAACACAGGACACTAATAAACATGCTGGGAAGCCTAGGAGTGGATCCTAAGGTGGTAAACTGGGTGAGAGATTTGTTGGCGGAGAGTAGACAGAGAGAGGTGGTAAACAGAGTTCACTCCTAGGAAGGTAGGGTGACAAGTGGGGTGACATAGGGATCAGTACTGGAATCAGTCCTCTTTAACATCTTTATTATCAACACTGCAGAGGGGCTAGAAGAGAAGGTTTGCCACTTTGCAGATGACACTAAAACCTGTAATAGGGTACATACCCTAGGGGCATGGAACAAAATGAATAGTGATCTAGGAAAATTAGAGGAATGGTCAAGGATATGGCAGTTAGGTTTCAAAGCAAAGAAGTGCACAATCATGCACTTGGGACATTGAAACCCAGGAGCAGAGTACAAAATGGGGCAGGTAGTATTAACCACCACCAAACTGGAAATGGATGTGGAACTAATCATATCCAATTACCTAAAGGTGGCCAGACAGTGTGACAAGGTAGTGGGGAGAGCTAGTGGGATGCTAGGGTGCATAGGCAGGGGTATCACCAACAGAAAGAGAGAGGTGGTGTTATCGCTGTATGTATAGATCATTAGTGAGACCTCATCTAGAGTTCTGTTTCCACTTCTGGAGACCACATCTCTGGAAGGACATAGATAAGGTAGAGGCAGTCCAGAGAAGGGCAACTAGAATGGTGCTGGGACTGCACCACAAGCCTTATGAGGAGGGACTAAAGGACCTCAATATGTACACCTTGAAGGAAAGGGGGGGGAGAGGATATGATAGAAACATTCAAATACCTCAGGGGTATAAATAGGATTCAAGGAGGAAGCATTTTTCAGAAAAAAAAAGATGCTCAAGAACAAGAGGACATACTATAAAGCTGGATGGGGGAGATTCTGGGGAGATGTGAAGAAGTACTTCTTCACAGAAAGAGTGGAGGATGCCTGGAACAGCCTCCCTGCAGAGGCAGTGGGGGCAAAAATGGTAACAGGCTTCAAGAATTCATGGGATAGGCATAAGGGAATCTTAGCAGTAGGGAAAGGGGGGTTAAAGCCAGAGATTATGTAGGATGCGCAGTGTTATAGTAGGTAGGAAAAATGGGCAGACTAGGTAGGCCAAGTGGACCTTATCTGCAACCAGTTTCTATATTTCTACATTTCTACATCTGCTAAAGGTGAGGCTCCACATTGGGAGGCAAAGGATCAAAAAGCTTCTATCTGGTGACTCAATTGTGGGGGGGGGTAGATTTGGGAACAGGAAGGGATGTAGAAAGGGTGGTTGGGTGCCTACTTGGTGTCATGGCTCAGAGGGATAGACTGTGTATCCTAAGGATTGCTGGAGCAGCAGGGCATGGGAGGGTGATGCTGGATGTCATTATCCACTTGGGGACTAATGCCCTAGGGGGGACAGGGCTGGGACTGTGCAGGGAGAGTCCAGGGAACTTGGGAGAGGCCTAAGGAAAGTAAGGAACAAGGTAGCATTCACCATTGTCTTACTTGTCTACATCCATGGGGAGGATAAGGTACACCACACTAGGAGCTTCAACTCTTGGTTGAAGGAATGGTGTAGAGAGAAGGGGTTCTACTTTATTGGAGACTGGGGACCAACCTTGAGGGATATGTGTCTGTACAGAGGTGATGGCCTGCACCTGTCTGTGAAGGGAACAACAGTCCTCACAGGATGGCTTAAATGTCACTTTGAGGAACATTTAAACTAGCCGGGGGGGGGGTGGAAAGACAAAGGGTGGAATAAACTGCCCCTTGCCCCATAGACTGAAGCAGTAGGAAGGGAGGGCCCAATGAGAGAAAACTCACCCAGGGAACAGGTTGAAAGTAGTAGCTGAGTACACGAAGTACTTCTTCATTGAAAGAGTGATGGATGCCTGGAGCAGTCAAATGGAGATGGGGATGCGAAAACAGTGGTCAGCTTCAAACATGCACAGAATAGGATTTAAAGAATCTTGGTAGGATAGAAAGGGGAGGAAGAATCTGAAGATAAGGTAAAGTCTGTGGTGACAGTATAAGCAGGGGAAAATTGGGTAGACTATGTGGGCCAAATGTTTTTTATCTCCTGACTAATTCTATTACAGTATGTACTCAGATCAGCCCTGAAAATAGGCAACATATGTTTAGTGTACTCACATGATTAACATAAACTAACTAATTAACTAACTAACTAGCAGTTCTGTTGCCTCACTGCTGACCCAGATTCAAAACCAAGCCTGGGTCATGTGGTGCCAGCCTCGGGGGGGGGCCATGGGGAGGATTGATCGTCTCAGAGAGTGCTCTCCTCCTCTGGGGAGGGAAAGCAGTTATGGTCTGGTGCAATACTACAACCTTGGTGACCATAGCTGGTAGTGCACTTGGAGAGACTTAGTAAGTGGGGGATGATGGTGGTGATGAACTCTACATTTGCATGCAAATTTACTTACCACCCTGAAGCTGGCATCCCAGAAGAGAAAATCCTGGGCAGAGCAATGATGAGAGGTCCAATCCCTTGCAGACCCCACACCTGTGACATTGGCCTCCCTCCATGAACTGGATCCATTCTCTGGCAGCTAAAAGATGGCCAACAAACTGTGCTATGATGGGGAAACCATGAGGAAGACTGGAGGTCAAGCTATGTCCCTGCAATGCCATGTAATGGGATTGTATAGCTCAGACCAGGATACTAGGGCCTGTCATGGATGTGCATAAAGTAACAAAAAAATCAAAAACTGCTAACTAGCAGTGTTCCTCTTCCTCACTTTGCTTGAATTAGCTCTTTCCTGACTAGTTTTCCCTACAGGTTCCTAATAACAGGGAGGAGTAAGTGCTGGTTCTCAGGGAGCAGAGGCATGCTTTTGGTTTGAATGCGTTTGTATCAGTATCCCTGGAATTTAGCTGGTTTTGTGATTTTTTTTTTACCATTAGTGCTGGAAGAAGGAGGAAATTGGGGAAGTGTGAAGGCTCTGAGCAGAGTAGGTGGGAAAGAAGAACTACACCAATTGGTAAGTATTGATCTGGTAAAAAGGAGGGCTTCAGTGTTTTATATGCTGCAGGAGGTTTCTGTGCAAACACTTTTTTATGTTTGCTTGTGTGCATGCGCACAGTGAATGCACAAGAAACATCTTGTGACAGTATCACATTTCAGAGGTGTGTCAATGTTGTTGCCAATGCAGTGGACACTTTACCGTGCATGTCCCTCAGCCACCAATCAAGAAGGAAGCTGCTGATGACAACAGCTTCAAGAGAGCCAAGGAGTTGAAATGAATCAGCCACTGCAATCATGAACAGTTTCATCACTGCAGCGGCACCTTCCTCCTCCCAAGCAACCTTGTTGGCACCTGCCACCCAGCACTCTGTCCCTGGCCCTTGCTCCACCAACAACTTGTTTGTTTTGTGTGCCTTTCCTGGTGAAATAAGTAATGAGCCGCAGCTCCTGCCACCGGCCACATACTCCAAGGAAAACCAACATCGGGGTGCCTAATCCCTGTGTCGGCATGTATCCCCCCTCCCTCCATTAATGTGGCACACTGGGAGCCCACCCCAGTGTGCCAAAATGTTTCCTACACTGGAATGCCCACTCCCGGTGTCACATGTGCCCCCCAAAACCCATCTTTAATCTGCTGACATCGGGGTGCCCAATCCCTATGTCAGCATGCCCCCACCACCACTATTGTGGCACACTGGGAGCCCACCCCAGTGTGCCGAAATGTTTTTTTGTTGAAAAACCTGAAAAGAAAGAAAACCATCCCACTGGCATCTTTTTTTGTTTTGTTTACCTGTAAAAAGGAAAATGGTCAAATGTTGTCTCCCCAGTCCCCCCTCCCCCCTGTGCCCCTCCCACTGAACACCTACCTCCCCACACCTCCCTCACCCATACTTACCCTCTGGAGGTCGGAAGCAGCAATCTTTCTGGACGGGACACGCCTGCACTCTTCAAAGCTGAACTGCGAACTGAGGAATCGAGTAAATGCTGTATAATGGGAGTCAGTGGGGTTTCAACTTAGGTTGATATCTCAGCCATTTTTAGGAATTGTGGTTCTAAATTTCAACATGAGTTTTGATTCCCACCTCGAATATTGTCATTTTGCTACTCAGTCCTGAAAGGTGATTTCATGGATACTCAGGGAATCACCTTTCGGACTGATTAACAAAATGACAGTGCTGCTGTTCACAAGGTGGGTGACAAAAAAACAATGTAGATTTAGTGAAAAAATTCCAAGAAATGACTGCAGTATGCTTGTGCATCACACAGTTTCTATGTACACTCGTAACTTAGCCAATTTTTAATATTTTCACTCCAGATTTTCAGCATTGCCATTTTTCACACCTCCTTACGAACAGTACAACTGTCATTTTTCACATCTTGCCCAAAATGTGTTGTCACACCTGTGGTACAGAATGGCTCTGCTGCTGTAGGAAATCGAATCTGGGGACAGATTAACAAAATCACAGTACCATTGTTCATGAGAAGTCCCAAAATGCCCAAGTTGAAAATTTGGTGAAAAAATTCCCCAAAATTATTGTGTTATGGGCATGTGTTGCACAGTTTCTACACATGCTCGTAGCTTTGCCAATTATTCATATTTTGATTCCAGATTTTCAACATTACCATTTTTTCATACCTCCTCATGAACAGTATAGCAGCCATTTTTCACTTCCAGCCTGAAATGTGTTTTCCTACCTGTGGCACAGAATGGCATAGTCGCTTTGCGGAATCACCTTTCAGGATTGAGTAATGAAATGATAGTGCCACTGTTCATGAGATGGGGTCCCAAAAAGCCTATGTTGAAATTTGGAGTGAAAATACCAACAAAAACCTGGAGTGTTAGGGTTTCCAACCATAATGCCCCACTCTGAAGAGACTGACAGGCGTTGGGGGTGTGACATGGAGTCGTCACCTGTAATGCTCATACCTTTCCACCCCTACCACCCACCCTGCAGCCAGTGACTGGCATTAAGGTGTGCCTTGGGGTCTTCAGCCCTAATGTTCACCCCATTCTTCTATACTGCACCCATCTCAGCTTATTTTCTTATGGAATGGGGTGAATGTAAGGGCTGAAGACCCCAAGGTACACTACGACACCTGTCGGTGTCTGCTGGGTGGAGTGAGATGGAATGGCGTGAGCATTATGGCTAATGACACAAAGGCACATCCCCAATGCCTGTCAGTCTCTGCAGGTTGTGGGTTGGCGTTAGTTCAATAGTTCACTGCCATTCCTATTATGCATCTCTCTAACTCCTGCACTACCAGTGCCAATGCCAGCAAGCAAAGATTCAGCTTTGACAAATGCTTGTTCTTTCAGGCGGTGTGCGGCTAGGACGAGTTAGATCTGGTTGTTAGCGAGCATAGGCAATCATTGGGGGTGAGTCCAGTCAGGGTAATGTCCTTGAGACTTAGCTGATTTGTGGACTGTTTCTTTTTTTTTTCACTTCAAGTGCTTGAAGAAGGAGGGAATCAGGAAGGTGAAGGGCTGCAAGTGGAGGGGGTGGGAAAGATGGAAGTACACCAAGCATTTAGAATTGACTGAGAAGAAAGGAGGCCTTCAGTGTCATGTGCTGTATGCAATTTTTGTGAAACCCTTTTTACCTATAGGTGGTGAGTTCCAGGGAGGAGTAAGCTCTGGCCCTCTGGGGGCATAGCGCAGCATTGGAGGTGAGTGCAGTCAGGAGTCAGGATTGTATTCATGAGATTTAGCTGATTTTGAATTTTTTTTAATTACTAGTGCTTGACAAAGGAGAGGACTGGGGAAGTAGAACAGTTCTGAGCTGAATGAGTAGGGAAAAAAAGTGCACCATCAGTGAGCAGTGGGTGGGAACAAAGGAGGGCTTCAGCATCTTGTCTGACATAGGAGAATTCTGGGCAAACTCTTTTTCCCTATGCAGTACTCCGTGACTGGTGGATAGGAGAAAGCAGCTGTCCTCAGGGAGCAGTGGCCAGTGTAGGGGTGAGTGCATTAGGGGCAGTATCCTCAAGATTTAGCTAATTTGGTAATTACTTTTATTTACTAAAGTGATGGACAAACTAGTAGACTGGGAAAGTGGGAGGACTGTGTACTTAGTAGGCAATAAAGAAGAAAGTGCACCAATCAGTAATTGTTGGGCAGCAACACAGGAGGGCTTCAGCATCTTATATGATGATGGAATTGTCATCTAAGGGGCTAGCTCTAACACAGCACTAAAGAGGGTCAAAACCCTTCTTAACAAGGTTTGCCGACTGGTCCGGGGTGCTAACCACCTGACGCATTTGTGTGCTCAGTCTACACAAGGAAACTGATTGGCTCCCCTCCATCTCAGGATAAAATACCAGGCCTACCTGCTAGCAAGCAAAAGCTTTGCTGAGGCTCATGCCTGAGTCTACTTCCACTCTCTTTGAAACCACACAACCCTCCATCAGCACTAGAAGTGCAACCAAGGGAGGGCAGCAAGTACCCTTTAAGCGAACCACCCTGGCTCAGAGATCCCTCTCCTACAGCAGTCCCAAGTGGTTCAATGGCATGCCTGATGCCCTTATCCATTGTACCAAGCTCAGCCAATTCAAAACAGGGCTATGGTCTCACCTTGCTAGCAAAAATGTCTGCCAATGCTAACAGACAATGCCTGCCAGTGTACGGTCCTGTCCTTGTCCTACCCTAACCCCTTCATCTCTCTCCATCTTTCCAGTACCATGCCCACCTGACTGCTCCACCCTACTTTCACCCTATCCCCTACTCCTTCACCCCTGAACTTAGACCCCTCTCTCCTGCTCCTTCCCTCCCTTCCCCCACCCTCCCCCACCTCTCAATGGACAAAGCCATGTCTGGCCGCACCTAATTGCCTCTCTCCCCCTAGTAGCTTGGGGCTCTCTTGTCTCTGGATGCTCTTTGATATCTACTAAATTTTGGACCACACTCTTATAGTGTTGCTTTTGATGGTAATTCCACAAGTGTAGACATAGATACATACATAGATACATAGACAGTGTCGGCAGATAAGGGCCTATGGCCCACCCAGTCTGCCCATTTAAGTTTGTAAGTTCAGTTTATGTTTTCCAGGAAGTCTGTTGCCCCTTACCCCTGACCTCCAGAATTCCTTTGTCTATCCCATGCATTCTTAAATCCCGTGATTGTTTCAGCCCCCACCACTTCCTCTGGCAGGGTGTTCCACTTGTCCACCACCTGTTCTGTGAAGAAATTCTTCCTCACGTTTCCTCTGAATCGTCCTCCCTCCTACTTCATCCCATGCCCTCTAGTCCTGGAACATCTTTTTCGCTTAAAAATAGTGCATTCCTATACCCTGTTCCTCCCTGTAAGATACTTGTATGTCTCTATCATATCCCCTCTCTCCCTCCTCTCCTCCAGGGAGTACATGTTCAGTGCCTTCAACCTGTCTTCATAGGACTTGTGATGCAATCCATACACCATCTTTGTTGCCCTCCTCTGAACCTTCTCTACCCTGTCTATGTCCTTACGTAGGTATGGTCTCCAGAACTGCACAGTGTACTCCAGGTGCGGCCTTACTAGTGTCTTGTATAGTGGAATTATGACCTCCCTTTTCCTGCTGGTGATGCCCCTGCCTATGCATCCCAGCATCCTATTTGCTTTACCTGCTGCCTTGTCACACTGTTTCCCTGCCTTGAGGTCATCAGAGATGATAACTCCAAGATCCCTTTCCTGCTTGGTGCATGCTATATCCTCACCCCCAACTGATATATTGTGCCAGGGTTTTGTGCCCCATATGCATTATCTTGCACTTCTTTGCATTGAATTTCAACTGCCAAACCCCTGACCATTCTTCAAGTTTCTGCAGGTCCCTTCTCATTCTGTCTACACCCTCTGGTGTGTCTACTCTGTTACAGAGCTTTGTGTCATCAGCGAACAGTGAAATTCTGCCTTCTAGGTCCTGGGCAATGTCACTGATGAAGATATTGAATAGTACATGTACTATTACATGTACATGTATGTATTGAATTGACATGTACTATTACTTGATGTCCTTGTGTTCCTGTAAGTGATGTAACTACACTTGTAAGCTTGATGTTAATCTGTGTTTCCACTTGTATGTATCCATTTATGACCTGTATTTTCTACCTACTTGGAGCCTTTGTAAACAAGCCCACAGCTCAAAGGTATTAATCCTAATCTGAAATAAATAAATAAAAAGAAGTTTCAGTGCAATCTTTTAGTCCCTTCAGGTGGTGTGTAGTGATTAAGCATAAGCACCGGTCTTCAGGGAGCAGATGCTGGTGTTGGGGGTATGACTAAGGCAGTATTCTGAAGATGTTACAGGCTTGTTTTTTTGGTTTGTTTTATTTATTACTAGTGACAGACAAGGAAGGGACTGGGGAAACAAGAGGGCTCTGAGTTTGTGGGTGGGAAAGAAAGAAGTGTGCAAATTAATGAGTACTAGGTGGAAACAAAAGAGGGCCTCAACATCTGATATGCCATAGGAGGTTTTTCTGAAGCTTCTTTTTTCCCCTACATGTGGTAAGCAGATGCTAGCACTGTGGCTGAGTGCATTCATGGCAGTATACCTGAGATGTAGCTGATATGGTGATTTTTTTTTATTTACCACTTGTGCTGGATGAAGGAGGAGTGACTGGGGAAGTGTGAGGGCTCTGAGGTAAGTGGGCAGGAAAGAAGGATGTACATCATCAATTAATAAGCAATGGGCAGTTCAAATCCAGGGTGCGGCAAGCATCTGCCATGGAGCAGGAGTGCAGCATCTGTCTAGGAACTCTTCAGGTGAGTGTGCAGTTCTGCAGGGAACTCTGTTCAGGAGAGAGAAAGTAAACCTGAAGTAGGGACTGCCTGTAGCTCATCCTCATCTAAGTAATGGGTACAGCATCTTTCAGGGGGTGAAATAGAAGGTACGCTAGTGAGGGTGAGGCGGCATGAGGGATAAAAATGAACTAATTCTTGGCAGGGTATGGAACACCCTATCTAGGGTATGATAAAATAACGATAGGAAAGATATCTGATGAGAGCTAAAGGTAGAAGTGATACAGTGGTGGCAGTCAGGATAAAACACAGTGATGCTGCAATATACTGTGTCATAAAATGCTGCAGTATTCTGCAGGGAACAGTGTAATTCAATGGTAATTATGCCCTTTTTTACTACTGTATTTCTGACATGTCATTTACTTCAGGTTACTGCATTACATCATGTCTGGCTCTGTTGTACATATGGTATCATGTCTATTCTGTGCAAGCATTTCAGCGCGAGCATATTAGTGTGTCAAAAAAAGTGCAAAATGAATAGCACCAACAATACATTTTGGTGAAATGCAATTACATTGCAAAAAGTGGATATGTGTTGAACATCGCTGCTCAGGTTACCCTACGACTGAGCTGCAGCTTACTGTTACCGAGGGCAACTGTAAAATGCAAACTTTAATGGGGAGCACAATCCAAGTACCCTAGAAACTGCATCTGTTTCATAGAAACATAGAAATGTAGAAGTTGATGGCAGAAGGAGACTGCTACGTCCATCTAGTCTGCCCAACTGTTTTAGACCTATTTTGACTCTCTAGTTGCCCTAAGTAGTCAGGGCTCCCTTGTGTCCATCCCATGCATTCTTGAATCCCCCCACAGTGTTGACCCCCACAACCTCTTGGGGCAGGCTGTTCCAGGCATCCACCATTCTTTCTGTGAAGAAAAACTTCCTGGTGTTGGTAAAGAACCTCCCTCCTTGCAGCCTGAGGTCATGTCCCCTGGTCCTGGAGCCCTTCTTAAGTGAAAAAGTTCCTGTGCCTGTACCTTGTTAATGCCTTTTATGTACTTGAATGTTTCAGTCATGTCCCCTCTCTCTCCCTTCTTTGCTCCAGGGAGTACATATTCTGTTCCCTAAGTATTTCCTCGTAGGACATGTACTGCAGACCCTGAATCATTTTTGTCACCTTTTTCTGTACTGTTTCCACCCAGTCAATGTCCATCCTGAGGTGAGGCCTCCAGAATTGGACTCCATATTCCATGTGAGGTCTGACCACCGATCTATACAGTGGTAGTACCACCTCTCTTCTCCTGCTCTCGATTCCCCTCCCAATACATAGATACATACATAGATATATAGACACTGTCAGCAGATAAAGGCCTATGGCCCACCCAGTCTGCTATTTGAGATTGTAAGTTCACTTTATGTTTTCCTAGAAAACCAATGCAGCCCAGCATTCTGTTGACCTTTAATGCTGTCTTCACACACTGCTTACTAAGCTTCAAGTTGTCTGAGATGATGATTCCCAGATCTCTTTCCTGGTTTGAGACTGCCAGTCTTTCACCTGCTAAGTAAAACTCCTTTCTTGGATTTTTCTTTCCAATGTGCATGACCTTGCACTTTTTGGTGTTAAATCTTAGCTGCCACACTCCAGACCGTTTTTCTAGTTTCTTGAGGTCAGCTTCCATCTTGATCACTCCTTCTGGGGTGTCCACCCTGTTGCATATCTTGGTGTCATCTGCGAACAGACACACCTTCCCTTCCAGTCCATCAATGATGTCTGCTATAAAAATATTAAAAAGCAGAGGCCCCAACACTGAGTCCTGGGGCACCAGCTGGTCACCCTGCCTTCTATCAATTGCGTTCCATTAACCTGTACCCTCTGGGTTCTGCCTTGTAACCTGTTTTGTACCCATCTGACTACTTCTGGACCAGTCCCTGTATAGTCAAGCTTCTTTACCAGCCTTCTGTGTGGAACTGAGTTGAAGGCCTTACTAAAGTCTAGGTAGATCACATCTAGTGCCCCACCATTGTCCACTATTTTTATAGTGTAGTCAAAAAACTCAAGCAGATTTGTCTGGCATTATCTACCTGCTGTGAAACGTACTGTTTAGGGTCTTGCTGGCAGCTAGTTTTGAAGAATGCTATGATCCTCTGTTTGAGTAGTGTCTCCATTAATTTCCCTACTATGGACATGAGGCTCACTGGTCTGTAATTACTAGCCTCTTCACAACTGCCTGATTTGTGAAGTGGGACCACTATTGCCTTTTTCCAGTCTTCGGGTACCACACCGCTCTTCAAGGATTTTGTGAATAGAAGTGCCAGAGGGGCTGCTAATTCTGCCCCCAGTTCCTTAAGGACTCTGGGGTGCATCTCATCTGGTTCCATGGCTTTGTCTGCTTTTAGTTTATTTTGCGCCTCCCGTTCTTTGGCTTCTGTAAAGGGACTCATGTCTACCCCTGGTCCTGGAGTGTTATGTTTTTTCAGGGCTGGGCCATCCCCTGGGTCCACTTTGGTAAACACTGAGTAGAAGTATTTATTGAGGATTGTGGCTTTCTCTGAGTCATGTCTGGTGCATTTCCCTTCTTCAAGAGCAATCGTTACTATCCCACTTTTGCCTTCGTACATTCCCTAATGTATCTAAAAATGATTTGTCTCCTCTCTTTGCCCCATCTGCTATCTTTTCCTCTCTCTGGGCTTTTGTCTTTCTAATTTATTTTTTAGACTCTCTTATTTTTTCCTTGTATGACTTCCAGTCTTTCCCAGTTTTGATTTCCTGGTATATGCTGCATGCCTTCTTTTTTTCTTTGACTCTGGTAGCCACTTCCTTGTAAAAGTATAGAGGATTTTTTTTTTTTTGGTTTGCTGACACATCTGGCACATTGATCGGTGGCAGTCTTTATTGCTTTCGTGAGTCTCCCTACATGACCTCCACCTCCTCAACCTCTGTTTCCATTAACTGGCTACTTATGTTGTTCCTCATTTTTTGGAAGTCAGCCTTTCTGAAATCTAGCACCTTTATCTTTGAATGGCTGGTGTCCTGTATTATGTTTACTTTGAACCTTGCCATGAGATGGTTGCTGCTGCCCATATGGCATCCCACTTTGATGTCCTTGATCCTTTCAGAGTTTGTGAGGACAAGATCTACAATGGCATCCCTCTTGTTGGGGTTTTAACAAGTTGGTACAGTCCCTGGCCTTGTAGTGAAAATAAGTCCCTACTTCGTGTTGTTGCTGCCGTTAGTCTTCTTCAGCTGTGTCTCTTATAGATGTAGTGGTATAAAGGAGTATAAACAAATGGTAGTCAGTTACCTGAGTTCTGAGCTGCAGCTTACTTTTACCGAGGGCAACTATAACCTGTATGAGGGTAAAGTTACCTCAGTTGAGTAACAGTCAAAGCTAATCACCAGCATCTGCATCTTACCGTTGAAATACAGGTTTGTAAAGGTGCCGATTTTACTGTGTGTCAGTATACTGAAACACTAGTAAACATGCCACTGGAATTTGTGTTTAACATCACTGCTCAGGTTACCCTACGGCTGTTCGTATCATCTGCCGGAGATTGCAAGGTAAAATACATTTTATGCAGTACAGTACTAGTTTTGGGGGGGGGGCGGAATTTCAATTTACAAGTGAGCTGTTGCCAAATGCAGAAGCTTGAACTCTGCCAGCATGTTTATTGGGGATGGGGTTGCAATTCCAAAACACAAGTGAGCAAAATGTAGCTAGATATTACTAAATGTAGAAGCTTGATTTTGCCAGATTTGAGTTGAATTGACAAGCATTAACATTGATTAGCACTGCTTTAGGATGTGCTGAAATTACTGTGCTTTAAACAGCCACAATGACATTTCTTGTGCGCAATTGACATGGAACTATGCATTACACTAGTCAAAAATTGAGCTTAGACTGCTTTTAAGTAATGGAGAACTGGGTATTATAACAGGAAGTTAGCCAGCTGCAGGGACTGTGATGCAACCATTTCCTGCAACCATTTCTTGGGTTTTTCTCTGAACAGTTGATCACTGCCCCATATGCAGGAGGGTTGAGGAGCTCCATGCACAGCTGAGAGTAGCATGGGGACAAATACTTCTGCTAAGAAGACAGCTGTGCTGGAGTCCAGAACCACAACCCATACCACCCCCCCAGAGGCTCACTGGCTGAGTGGGCTGGAGGGTGGTGAGAAGCGTGAATAGAAACAGTTTCCAGGTGTGGAGCAGTGTCTTTTGGTAGTGAATGCAAACTGTTTTGCACCCCTGGAAGAGGTGCACTTACCTTACTCTTCTGGGAAAGATATGAGCCAGTCATGAAGAAGGACCAGGTATGGATTGCAATACCCAGCAGAGTAATGGTGAAAACAAAGGTAGCAAATAGAGTTCTAGTAGTTGGGGACTGTATAGTAAGGGGCATGGAGAGTGTGGTGTGTGGAAAGGGGAAGGGGGGCAAAATGCCTGCAAGGTGCATCAGCTATGAGAGATAGGGACAGGATAGGAAAGATGATCAACATTATGAGGGAGGTGCCACATGTTCCTGCACACTTACAGTAGGTATAAATTACCTGCCAAACCAATGTCTGGAAGGCATTGACATAGAAACATACAGTACTGTAGAAACATAATTTAATGCAGTGTCAGTGGCTCAGTAGGTAGCACACTCGTCTCTGAGGCCGGGAGATCAGAGGGCTATGGGTTCAGTTCCCACATCTGGCACTTGGGTTAATATCCCAGTACTGACATTGTAATGCAGCATGAGAGGGGTGCTGCATTTCTGAGGTGCCGTCTTTCGGATGAGACGTTAAACTGAGGTCCCATCTGCCTGGATTGGTGGTAGTTCAGGCGGATGTTAAAGATCCCATGGCACTTATCGAAAAGAGCAGGGGAATTTCCCTGGTGTCCTGGCCAAATTTCCCTCATTCACTAAAAATACCACCAACAGCTTAATCTGGTTCAAGGTCAATTGGCATTCATCTGTATCCCCTTCCCCCGGGTCGTTCCTGAAAATAGGCAGGATTTGTCTAGTGCACTTACCCGATCAACAAAAGCTAAATAAATAAAATAAAATGGCAGAATAAAGACTTGGCCCACCCAGTCTGCACATTTTTCCATGCCTATCTTGTCACTGAAGACCACATTTGATCTCAGGGTCCCTCCCTCCCCAGTCCCCTTGCTTCCCAACCAAGATTCACTTGTGCCTATCCAATGCATGCTTGAAGCCCACCACTGTTTTTGCCCTAACCACCTCCACTGAAAGACTGTTCCAGGCATCCACCACTCTTTCAGAGAAGAAGTTCTTCCTCACATCTCTCCTAAATTTAGCCCCTTCTATCTTCATTGCATGTCTCTTTGTTCTCATGCATCTTTTCCTCTGAAAAAATACTCCCGTCATTTACTTTATTAAACCATGTGACGTATTTATATATCTCTGTCATGTCTCCCCCTTTGTGTACATATCGAGGCCATTCAATCTCTCCTTATAGGGCTTCTGATGCAGCCCCTGCACCATTTTAGTTGTCCTCATCAGATATGATTACCCCCAGGTCCCCTTTCTGTTTGGTGACTGTCAATAACTCTTCTCATATTTTGTACTCCGCCTCTGGGTTTTTGTACCCTTGGTGCATGATTTTGCACTTTTTCACATTGAAACCCAGCTGCCATGCACTTGCTATGTCACTCCTCAAGTTTTCTCAGGTCTCTGGGCAAGCTTCCCAGAGGTGCTGCCTGTCTATGGAATGGGTGAGGCTAGGGTTCTCCACACCCTGGGATTCAATGAATGGTTGAAAAACTGGTGTAGTGTCCAAGGTTCTGGCTTCATTGGGGACTGGGGTCTACCTGGAGGGATACAGGCCTATACTGGCACAATGGTCTGCAACTGTCCCGGAAGGGAACCAGGATCCTAGGTGATAGCTTTAAATGCTTCATTGGCAAGCTTTTAAACTAGCCAAGGGGGAGGCACTAGAAAAGAACAGGAAATTCCCAGTCTCCCCCCCCACAAAACAGGGTAGTTAGTGAAGTTAACACCAAGGTAGACAGATCAATAGGGGGCAGGACAGGGGTAAATGGAGAAAAAGGTAAAGACAGTAGGAACAGGGATGGGGCTAAATGGGGTAAGGCCATCAACAAATGGAGGGTGATGAGTACCAATGCACATAGTCTGGGTAACAAGCTTCCTGAACTAGTGGCCTTGATGGAAGAGGGACACCTGGATATCATGGCAGTCACAGAAACCTGGTATACAGAGAACCATGACCTGGATATCAACATACCAGGGTACACAATCTACAGGAGGGACAGGGAGGGTAAAAGAGGAGGAGGAGTAGCACTCTATACATAAGGGAAGGGATCAAAGCAACGGAACTAAAGGGTAAACAGGGAGGAGAGGAGGTACTGTGGGTCACCTTGGAGACAGGAAATGGCACCACAATTTGCACAGGGGTTGTATACAGACTCTCATCTCAGGGGGAGGAAATGGACAAGGAAATGATAGGGAGCATCCTTAGAATGGGAGAAAAAGGGGAGATATTGTTGATGGGGGACCTGAATATGCCAGATGTTAACTGAAGCACATTTGCTGCAGCCACACCCAAGAGCAGAGTAATTTTTGATGCCCTACAGGGGGCATGCCCCAGGCAACTAGTGTTGGAACCCACTCAGGAGGGAGGGAGCAGTCTTAAACCTGATATTCTCAAACAGAGATGGTGAGAGGATCTCGGATTTAGAAGTGGGTAGCCATCTGGGAACAAATGACCACCAGACAGTGTGGTTCACAATAAACATAGCCATAGAGTCAAGCCATACAAAAGCAAGGGTACTGGACATTCAGAGGGATGACTTTGGCAGAATGGAAGAGTGCCTAAGGAATGCACTAGCAAAAGGGCAGACAGGAGGGGTGGAGGAACAATGAAGAAAAATCAAAACTGCCATCACAGAGGCAGCAAGCCTTTGTGTGAAGCAACTAAAGAAAACAAAATGAAGGAAACAAACACTAAAGTTCTCAAAAGAGGTGGTGGGGAAAGTTAGGGAGAAAAAGATAGTATTCAGAAAATATAAGGAACCACAGAAGGAGCAGGAAAGAGAACTATATCAGTTAAAGCAGATGGAAGTGGGGAAGACAGTCAGGATAGCAAAGGCCCAAACTGAGGAAAAGATAATCAGATCAGTTAAGAAGGGGGAGGCAGTTTAGCACAGTGGTTTAAGGCTGTGAGCAGCAAATATGGAGACCTGGGTTTGAATCCCGCAGCCTCCACTTGAATACTGTGTGACCCTGAGCGAGTCACTTAATTTCCTTGTGCTCCCAGGTCGCACCTGTAAACAAGCTTTCAGCTTAGTGTGCCACTCCTGGTTAAACAATTGAAAAAAAAAAAAATAAAACCTTTTATAGGTACATTAGTGAGTGAAGAAAGACCAAGGGAGGGATAGTGAGGCTTAATAAAGAGGAGGAGCGGGTGGGCAGAGTGTGACAGTGAAAAGACAGAGATGCTGAACAAACACTATTGTTCAGTATTCACAAAAGAAGAGGAGAGGTACGCACTTAAACAAAACAATAGAAACACTCCGCATAGAGGGTTCAACACCAGTCCATTCACAGAAGGAAGGTTCTGATATAATTCCTAAAACTCAAAGTGGACAAGGCAGTGGGGCCTGACGGGCTTCACCCCAGAATTCTAAAAGAACTAAGGGGAGAACTAGTGACACCACTGGCTACTAGAGATGGGCAAAGTGGCCCCAATTCACTCCACGAAGTGAATCACAAAGTGAAATCAGATTTGCGGAGTGCTCCACAACGCGAAGCGGAGTACTCCGTGTTATAATGGGTAACATGAAGTCCATTGAAAACAATGACTTTGCATTACTCTGCCTTTCCAAACCACTACTCCACCAATTCTTAAGGTGAAGTAGATTGAAAGCAATGTACTTCACCTCACTTCACCTTGTTTTTTAGTTCCAAAGGTGAATTTTTCAGTGATTCATGGGATTTCAGGTCACATGGGCTCTATATTGTTCTGCACAGCCTCAGTTCAGGGTAGTGTGTGTAGGAAGCTGTAGGAGACGGTCTGCTCTGAGAGCTCTCTGTGATTCAGACTTTCTAAAAGCTATTAAAAAGCCTTTTTAAGAAATTTTATTTTTTGCTGAAACTTTAGTTCATCCATTGTAGGAAACCCTCCAGTGCTCATATCATCGAGCATTTATTGTTTGTGTATGGATTTTGAATGTTAATGTATGATATTCAGTCTGTGTACTGAGAGACAGTGGAAGTGTGCTTTGGAGGAGGGGCATATCTGTTGTGTAGGTAGATAAATTGGGAAAAAGACAGTTCTTTCTGTTTTGGTGATATTTTTCTTATATAACTCTGTTAATGTACACACAGTAATATTTTTAATAATTCTTGCCATTTTTTTGCTGATTGTTGTGATGCAGCAGTGTGTTTAAAAGATGTGGTTATATTACTGAAGTTTTCAATTTGCTATGCATTACTTATTGTGTGCGTGAGTATGTGTGTGTCGCGTGTCATCAAATCAGACACCTTTTATTGTGCCACATAGTAATTTCAGCAATGTGAACCTGCTATCCACTGCAGCTGTGTGATTTATGTACTTCTTTGTGGTATCTTTACTGGTAGTAGTACTAGTGACTGTTACTGCCGCAGTGCAGTACACTGCCCTCTCCCCCCCACCAAGGCCCACCCCAACCAGCGAAGATATTCTTTTCCAGGTTTGAATTTCTAATGGTGAGCACTGGTTAGCTGTTGTTCCTTTACGTCTGCATCTCTTCAGTGTGCAGTGCAATCTTAATCTGTCTGTGCATTTGCATCTCTTTAGGGCCCAATCTCCATCTGTAACTTAAGTCACAGTTTTTTCTTTGACTTGCCTTCAGAGTACTGGACTGGTGTGGTGCATAATTCTGCATGAACATTGTATCATTAATATGTGTTTTTAAGTCAGGACCATCATCACAAGTCACTCATGATACAAATCACATTCTTCATCATCACGGTCACCAATGCAGTCACAAATCATGATTCACGATCACATCACGAATCACAACATTAATTTTTTTACTAGTTACTTGGATATATTGTAAGCCTGTTTTGTAGTATCTCTCAGGCTTTACCGCCTCACCATTGTACTCATTAATGAAACGTTTTTAGTCAGGGGTTTGTGCTACAGCTCATTGGGGAAGTACAGCTGTGAGCATTCAGCGTCCCAATACAGTTCCATATTGTTTATCTCACACCATCGACACCTAATCACGTTCTTCATCACAATGGTCACAATGCAGTCACAAATCGAGATTCACGATCACTTCATGAATCACAACATTAATTTTTTTACTAGTTACTTGGATATATTGTAAGCCTGTTTTGTAGTATCTCTCCAGGCTTTACCGCCTACACCATTGTACTCATTAATGAACGTTTTTAAGTCAGGGAGTTTTGTGCTACAGCTCATTGGGGAAGTACAGCTGTAGGCATTCGCGGTCCCAATACAGTTCCATATTGTTTATCTCACACCATCGACACCTAATCACGTTCTTCATCACAATGGTCACAATTGCAGTCACAAATCAAGATTCACGATCACTTCATGAATCACAAAATTAATTTTTTTACTAGTTACTTGGATATATTGTAAGCCTGTTTTGTAGTATGTCTCCTGGCTTCACCACCCTGCCATTGTACTCATTAATAAGTGTTTTTAAGTATGGGAGTTTGGTGCTACAGCTCATCAGAGAAGTACAGCCATAGTCATTTGTGTTCCTTCCTGTACAGCATGTGAGTTACAGTACTGTAAGTAGTGGTGGGTGAAGTGACACCAATTTGCTCTGTGAAGTGATTCACAGAGTAACGTGGAATCAGCGGAGTACTCCACAATGTGAAGCGGAGTACTTCACTTCATAATGAGGAATGCAAAGTCCATTGAAACCAATGACTTTGCATTATTTCACCTTCCCCAAACCACTTCTCCACCAATTTTCAGGTAAATTTATTGAAATCAATGTAATTCACCAAACTTTACCTTGTAATTGAGCTCCAAATGAAATTATGCAGTGATTCATGGGATTACAGGTCACATGGGCTCTAGATTGTTCTGCACAGCCTCAGTTCTGGCCTGGGTAGTGTGTGTGTAGTGGTAGCTGGAGACAGTTTGCTCTCAGAGTTCTGCAATTCAGAACCTCTAAAAGCTGTTTAAAATGCCTCTTTGAGTCTTTTGTTTAGCTCATAATTTAGTACATCTATTGTAGGAAACCCTTCTGTGCTCATATCATCGAGTGTTTATTGTTGTGTGTGGATTTTGAATGTTAATTTAGAACAGTCAGTCTGTGTACTGTGAAGTGTGCTTTCTGGGATGGGTGTATTTGTGGTGTAGGTACATTTACTGGGAGAAAAAGGCAGTCTTTCTGTTTTGGTTATATTTTTCTTGTATAACTGTGTTAGTGTACACACAGTAATATTTTCAGTAATTCTTGACATTGTTTTTCTGATTGATGTGGGGCAGTAGTGTATAATTTGTCTGTTTAAAACATTTGGTTATATTACTAAAGGTTTTTAACTTGCTACACATTACTTGTAGTGTGCGTGTGAGTGTATGTGTGATGCATGCCATTAAATCAGACACCTTTTATTGTGCCACAGACTAATTGCAGTAGTGTGAACCTGCTGTCCACTGACCCTGAATGAATTGTTTATACTGCTTTGTAGTACCTCTACTGGTAGTGGATTGTTACTGCCGTGCACTAATCCCACAACTGGCAAAATGTATTCCTTTCCAGATTTGGATTTGTGACTTGTGAGCACTGGTTAGGTGTTGTTGTGCCTTTTCACATGCATCCCTTGAGTGTGCAGCACAATCTTAATCTGTCTGTGCATTTGCAGTGCAGCATTAATTCTAGGAGACTGAATTTCTTGTTACACTCTCATTTCACTTTGTCAGCACTGTGGAATTTTCTGGATACAAGACAGTAGCATTTTGTCAGCACTGGGGAATTTTATGGACACAAGACAGTAGCATTTTGGGGATGCACATTAATTCTGGTGACTCTGTGTGTGACCACTGCGTGCAGGACTAAGTGCACCATTAATTCTGGGAGACTTTGCATTTCTTGTTACGCTCTCATTTCATGTCATCAGCAGTGGTGGGTTTTCTGAACACAAGACAGTAGCACTTTGGGGGTGCACATTCATTCTGATGACTGTGTGGGTGGGGTGCTGCCAATATTGTTGTCACTCCACCTTACTTCGCGTTTAAGGTGGAATGACAATGCGAAGTAATTATAGCAAGGTGAAGTGAGTCTTTTCTATGGGGCACTCTGCATAGTGAAGTGCCAATGTGCCAATGGCCACTTCACATTCACTTCGGTGGTGGATTCACTGCATCTCTACTGGCTACCCTTTTTAACAAACCATGGGAGGATGGTGAAGTACCTGAGGACTGGAGGAAGGTGGATGTGATTCCCTTTCACAAAAGTGGGAGCAAGGCAGAGACAGAAAACTACAGACCTGTTAGGTTGACCTCAGTGGTAGGAAAATGATGGAATCACTTCTGAAAGAAAAAATTGTTGAGTACTTAGAGGCCAGCGGGGCACAGGACCCAAGGCAGCATGGATTCACAGTGGGGAAGGTCATGTCAGATGAATCTAGTTGATTTCTTTGACTGGATGACCAAAGTAGTAGACAAGGGAGGGGCTATGGACATGGCCTACCTAGACTTTAGCAAGGCATTTGACATTATCACACACAAAAGATTAATAAACAAGTTAGCCAGCCTGGGAATGGGTCCCAAGGTGATAGCCTGGGTACAAAACTGGCTGGACAGCAGGAAGCAGAAGGTAATAGTAAACAGAGTTCACTCTGAAGAAAGGGGGTTTACTAGCAGGGTACAGCAGGGTTCAGTACTGGGACTGGTCCTGTTTAATCTCTTTATAAGTGACACTAAAGAGGGACTCGAAGGAACAATACGCCTCTTTGCAGATGGCGCAAAGATCTGCATCATGGTTGATATATGGGGGAAGGGGTGGAAAGGATGAAAAGGGATTTGGCAAAGTTGGAGGAATGGTCAAAAGTATGGCAGCTTAGATTCAATGCAAAGAAGTGCAAAGTGATACACCTGGGAAACAAAAACCCAGGAGAAGAGTACACAATGGTAGGGATGGTACTAACAGCAACAAACTCTGGCAGAGCCACTACGACTGTAAATGCATTAACTTTGATGAAGGTGTTTCATGGGCTTAAACATAAACATGAATTGTTGTTGCATACACTAACTGAATCGCAGCTGGGTACATTGAGAAAGGGCAGATATAAAAATAATGCCCCTGTCTCTATTACAGTTACCTATGTGTTTCACATTTTATTCTATGCACTGTTAAAGCAATCAACTCAACATAACTGGGCCATCATATACATGAAGGTACTGTACCTTAATTGTAAACACTGCCAAGACAATTACAGTGGCATCCCCTAGGATGAAACCCAAATATGCAGCATTTTGCAGCACTCTGCAGAATTCTGCAGCAGGCCTACTGAATAAAGCAATGTAATTTCAATGTCAATTAGTCCCATTTGTCATTCGGGAAAATGTGACACTGCCAGGATGAAGTGAATGCCACAATTTTCTGCATGACAAAAGGGACTAATTGCCATTAAAATTACATTGCTTTATTCAGTAGGTCTGCTTCAGAATACTGCTGAGTGCTTTACAAGTGGGTTTCATCCTGGGGGATACCACTGTATATGCTGTGACAAGGTGGAAGATAAACACAATGTTGAGACATGTTTTTGAAGACATTTGATGTGTTTAATTGATTTTTTAGAGATTGATATACAGTTCACACACATACTTAATATAATATAAAAGTGCATATACCCAAATGTCAACGTAAATCTTACGCATTTCATTACAAGTTGTTCTCTTGAAGGAAGATCTTACTGTACAAGGCCTAAAAATGGGCATTAAGAAAAAGGAAACTGGGGTAGGCGTGTTATTGAGGGTATTGCATAGATTATCTTTTTTTGCTTCTCCACCCCAGGCACACACAGTATGAAAATCAAAAACCCCTTGATATGAAGCAACTGGAATTATTTAGCATAAGGATAGAAACAAATAGGATACTGAGTCAGTGGGTAGACAAGCATAAGTATGGTAAGTCAAATAACATTTCAAAAAGTCTCACTATTATAATTCATTTTTTTACAAATACATCTGTACAGCTGACAATTTTTGTAAACAACTAATAACAATGGGAGTTACTCCACACATGTCCACAGGTGCCACACATGCAGGTGGAGGGATTTGTGGCCTGGATGTACCAGTCTGCCCTGCTCCTCAGTCAGAAGATCATGGCGGAGAGGCAGAGGTAATGGGGATTCCATTGCTAGCTGTTAAAGCAGAGGGAACCAAATCTGATCAGGTCAACGAGGGGCTATTAGAATCATATGAACCCCTTCTGCCTGTAGCTTCAGGAGAACACTCTGAAACACTGGGAAGGGAGGAAAGGCATACAAGAACCTCTCTGTCCAGCAAAGAGACAACCTGTCTCACCAGAAAACACCACTCCCAGGAAAGAGAGAGCAAAAATTGTGTAGTTTTCTGTTGGATGGGGAGACAAAGAGGTCTAGCTCCAGCAGATCCCACAGGTCGAATAAGCTTTCAACAACCTATTGATTTAGCTCCAACTCATGAGCCCTGACAGTGGTGTGGCAGAGACTGTCTGACAGGATGTTGCTGACACCCGGCACATGGACATCAATCAGGCAGAGGTCATGCTGGACTTCTCAGTACCACACTCGCATCACCTCCCAGCATAGAGGGTATGAGAGAGTGCCCCCCTGTTTGTTCAGGTAGCAGACCACAGACATGTTGTCAGTCTGAATCAGGAGTGTCCCAGGACATAGAAGAGGCTGGAAGACCTGGAGGGCATACAGTGCTGCCCTCATTTCTAACACATTGATGTGTAGAGACACTTCCAGCTGAGTTTATGTTATCTGAGTCTGATGGTCTCCTAAGTGGGCTCCCTGCCTTGACATGAAGCATCCATTGTAAGGGTCATTGTAGGAGCAGGGGGTTGAAAGAGGAACCCCTGTGGAGAGATTGGACATCTCCTGCCACCAAAGAAGATCCTTCTTCATGTACCTGAACACTAGGACCCTGTGGTCCAGTTTGTCCTGACACTTATCCAATTGGACACAAAGAGTCCACTGGGTCACCCTCATATGCAGTCTGGCTAGAGGAACTGTAGGGATCACAGCTGCTATCAGCCTGTGAAGATGGAGGATTGTCTGGGCTGTGGTACAGCATGAGTTGGCCACTAATCTGGCCTGTTCCTGCAGGGTATACGCTCTATGCAAAGGGAGGAAGGCCCTGCCCAAATTAATTGTAGGTGCTGGGAGAGAAGAGGTAGGACTTGGGATAGTTGACTGATATTACAAGTCTGGAAAAGAGGTCCAAGGTGAAGCAGAGTGACTCCCTCAGACTGCTCTGTGATGGGGCTGATAGAAGTCAATCATCCAGACACAGGCACAATTAGATCCTTCTGTGGCATAGGACCACACCACCACCACTGCTAAACACTTGGTAAAAACCTGAGGTGCTGAGGATAGGCCAAAAGGGAGAGCCTTGAACTGGTAATGTACCCCCTGGAAGGCAAACTGAAGAAAGTGGTGGAGGGTCTGGAAGACAGGGATGTGCTGGTAAGCATCCTGCATGTCCAGCGCACAAAGCCAATGGCTCTTGTGGAGCAGGGGTAGAAGTTCCTGGATAGTGAGCATGCAAAACCACTTATACTCAATGTACAGGTCGAGCATGCGGAGGTTCAAGATGGGTCTTAGGTCACCCATCTTTTTGGGCACTAGGAAGAAATGGAAGTAGTACCCTCGTCCTATCTGTACCACTGGCTCTATGGCAGACTTTTGCAGAACAGCTTGGATCTCATCTCCTATCAGAGACAGGTGCCTTGTAGGATAATGTGAGAGGCCTGAGGAGTTGTCTGGAGACCTGTCTAGGAACTCTATGTTGTGACCCCTTGCTATTAACTGAAGAGCCCAAGAGTCTGAGGTTATGTCCTACAACCCCAGAATGTGGAGGGCAACTCTTTCTCCCCACTGGTTCCCCTAGATGATCTGGAAGAGGTGGAGGGGTGTCCCACAAGTCAAGAGGCTGAGGTGATGGAGTCGGCAGCTCCTCCAGGGGGCTTCTGGAACTTGGCAGGGGAGTAGGGTTTCCTGATGCTGGATACTAGCTTTTGGCCAGCATTTGGTGGGAGCCTCTTTGGTCTAGTATCTCTGTTGGTGAAGAAAAGGCTGTTTGCCTTTGTAACTCCCTTGGTACATGAAGTGGACGTCATGGATGTATTTACCTCTGTACTGCAATTCAGTGATAATATCCTTCCTTAGCATCACCTCCAAATAACACGGATCCCCTGAAAGGGGCATCCAGGATGGAGGTCTGGATGTCTTGTGCCAGACCAGCAACCCTGAGCCACGAATATCACCTAATGCAGACAGCAGTGGCTGTGGTGCGAGCAACTGAGTCTACTGTGTCATAAGTGGCCCAGAGGGCATGACAACAGAGACTTTTAGCCATTCTCACTGTCTTGGCAATCTCGGCCTTAAGCTCCTGGTCCTGGATAGCTTCCATCTTTGACTCGAGTGAGTTTAATGAAGATTTCTGATAGGAAACCATATGAGCCACATAATTAAGGAACATAAAGGTGCAAGTGGAAAAGTAATAGATCTTGAGACCACAATTGTCCTGCTGCTTAGACTCCTTATCAGGAGGAGACATGCTCAAATGTTAATTTTAGAGGACTGGTCATGGGCAGTCATGATAACAATGGAGTCTGCATTAGGAAGGCCAGTTAGGTGTGTGACCCCATCTGGGCGGTGGTACACCCTGTCTGCCTTTTTTGAAACAGTTGGACAAGAAGAAGGCTGTTGCCAGATGGTGGCTGTCAGGTCTTCATGGGGCCCAGTCCAAGGCAATATGGGCATAGGAGCTGTGTCAGTCATGTCTAGATGCTCCACAAACCTTTTCTGCTTTGGATCCTATTCTTGGATAGCCCAGCCACAGGCATTTTGAATAGTTATGAGTAGTTCTACAATAGAAGGGTCCTCTGGAGTGGACTTTGGAGACTCCTTAGACTGAAGCTCAATAGGTGTATGCATACCAGAGCAGGAGATCAAGTCAGAGTCAGAGTCCAAAGAGTGGCTTCTGGGGGTCTAAACCCTTTTTAGAGGAGTGTCCTGGGTTTTATCCCTGACCTGGTGTCTAGAGAAGCCTTCTCTGGAAAGGTGGGAATCCACAGGAGAGGCTTATCTAGGGGTCAGAAAGGAGGTGGGAGTAGAGGCCACCACTGGTTTCTGATGGTCAAACTCCAATGCTAGCTGAGTCCTGTCTTCCTGAATCAGGGTCTGAAATACTGCCTGGATATCAGCCTGAGGCTGCTGTGGAGACAGAGTCTGGGCTGAGGAGCAGGTGGAGGAGGAGGAGGAGTCTTGTATAATGGATGGCCCTGCATCTGATATTGAGGGTATCTATGAGTCTGATAAGAGTAGTGAAAGCCAGAAGGAACATACCCTTGAGTAGACATAGCCCAGCATCTGATACAGCGGTACATAATGGGGTTGATGACCAGGCGTTGGATACCTCGATGAATGGTACATGGGGTATTGAGGGGGCAGATAGCCTTTAACATTACTCATATGTTCAGCCAAAGGCAGAGCTAAAGGCCTGCAGGAGGTGGGGCCAAAGTCCAGGCAGGTGGTACAGAAGGAGCAAGCATAAACCCAGTAGGGGCATTCGAAGGGGCTGGCACTGGATCAGGCACAGGAGTGTCTGACACCAGAAGATTCTGTGCCTGGGGCCTAATGGAAAGCCACCCAGCATTTGAGGAATGGTTGAAGTGCCAGATATACCCTGACCCAACAATGGGTCATATGGTGAAGGGTCACTTGTGGTGAGGGTGTGACTAGAATCCAACAGAAGAGCTTCCATAGTGTGGGGAGCTGGAGTCCAAGATGGTGGAACCTGGTTGTCCAATGGGGGTTGAGTTGAGGAGGTCCTGACAGAAGGTCCCCGGAGGGATTAACAATAGGCCCAGTAGGTGAATCAGGAAGAGACTGTCCTGGTGAAGGAGGGGGAACATCCAAATTAGCGCCCACCTCTGGGTTTTGAAACTCAGTCAAGCCTGGAGGGTCTGGTTGTGTCAGTAGGAGAGAGGAACCCTCAAAAAACTGTTGCATGTCAAGCAGCTGGCTCAGCTCAACGTCAGAGGTATACTGTGACTCTGTTGGGAAAGCCTCATCTGTGCAGTCCCCAAAGGAACTGGGGTGTGACTTATCAGCTGTGGCAGCACAGACATCAGAAGAGCTAACGTCCGACATATTGGACTGAGCCATGTAGACAACAGCGGAGCTGGAGTCCAGTTTACTGGCTGTGACTGTGCGCTCCTCAGTGGGGCTGGGGAGTGACTTATTGACCTGGCTGCTGGTGATAGAACCTGCAGAAGATATGGGCCTAAGGAGCACAATAGGGGTTCTCTTGTCCAAGAAGAGCCCCGACTGCACTGTGAGTAAATAGGTAGGGAGGCTGTGGTCTGATCCACTGGAGAAGTAGGAGATATGGCAGTAGGGGCACTCACTGAAGTGGAGGCCCCTCTGGTGTCAGTATGCCCGATGGTTACCGCCAAGTAGATATAGACCTATACTGATCTTGGTGCCTCTCCTTGTCCTTTTTCTTTTTTGGGGGATCTGGCATTGGAGAAGAAGATTTTTCCCACAGACTCAGCAGCTCCTTTTCCATCAAAGCTAGGCACTTTTTGGCAAGTGGGCTTTGAGCTTTTTCTGGTGCCTAATCTGTGTGGCCTGGTTGAAGGATTGACAGGGTGCACAATCCTTGACCCGGTGTTTGGGGCCTAGGCAGATCACATAGTGGGAATGCTCATCAGCATGCAGGATCTGGGTGCTGCAGGACTTGCACTTCTTTTCGACACATCACCCAACTGTTCATGTTCCTGAATCGTACCTCCAACTATATCCCAGTCTTTAAGTTTGTTACTGTTATTTATTTGCTTCCCCTTTCTTCTGTATATCCCTCAAGATCTCTATATTAGGCCAGTTCATACTGTGTTTTACTATGTAATTGTTTGACCTGGTGTTCTGTTCTCTTCTTATGCTAAACTGGACGTTTGTTTAAATGGACATTTGTGCTCACATACCTTTCAGTATAAAATAAAGACTGATTGATTAAAAACTGGACTGACAGACCTGAACCATAGCAGTTCTGTAAAAATCCAAACTGGCCATACTGGGTACAACTTGTATAAATACTGCTGGTCCAGTCACTCTTGTTGCACTTTTCAGTCTGACTTTTACATATCTGGTCTGCTTCTGGAAGTGTTTTTAAACTCTTCCTTGACATAATTGAAAATGGAACCATCAGGACCAGATCAGATAGGTAAAAGCCAGGCCAGATCATCTCTAGTGAGTGGATTAGCAATATTCGAACAAGCTGTGCCCAGTCCAGATTTTGCAACTCTAGTCCAGGTCTGTTGATCTGGTTTTTACCCATACCCCACTGCATGTGGCTTAGTGACATACTGTACAGAAGAATGCCGTCTAACCCATTGAAGGTTGAAGTTTCAGAAAACCACTATGCTAAAAATACTAAGACTTACTCCCCCATCACCAAGTCACACTTAGTCCTCTACTAAAGTCATGCTTAAATATTGATACCTCTATATCCACACCATTATGTTTTTAATGCCATAGTGCCTCTTCTGCTGCCATGAGCTCCCCCATCCATGAAGTCCCATTCTGCTTGTGGCAACCCCCCCAACCAGATAATTTTCCAGGGAGTAGCTCTTTACACTACATCAACTAAATTACTGCTAAACTCCTTTCTTTTAAACATTTTGTTGATTCATTTCTGTTTTAGTATATCCATGGTCAGGAAAAATTAATTTGTAAAAGAAACCAAAACCCCATTTATCAGTTCATTTAATCACATTACAGCATGTTATAAACTGATCAGATTCTATGTGTAAGCCAAGTCAAACACAAATTAGACATACACATGCCTACCTATTTGCAAGTGAAGCAAATGTGGTTACTATCATTCAGTTATAAACACCTTTAGTGACAAATTGCTGTTTAAGAACATTCTGCAGAATATAAACAGTAGCCCAGAACTGCCTGCCTTAGAAAATAAAGTTAGTGTATTATTTGGAAACAGGCAACACTGGGACTCTTGCTATGGAATGTCCTGCAAAGCTGCAGAATGACTGCTCTTAGGATGGCGGTGTCACATGGCTTAATGAGGTGTTCATAGGGGCGTAGGGAAATAGCAGAGCATATTTGTTATGCAGAAAGCTCCAGGAAGTGTTTAACCCATTCTACTTCCAATAGCTTTCTATGATGTCTGTACTATCCATTGGTGATCTGACACAGAATGACTGCCAGAAGATAATGAGTTAACTTTCTATGGGCTCAATTAAATCCTCAAGCCAGAGGGAAAAAAGTTATCTACAGCTTCCTATAGGACACAGGCAGCAGAGTAATGAAGCTTCAGTGGAGGAATCTATTTTTAACACTCTATCATGTTGTTTGGTAGGAAAAATGACATCAGCCCTTTTTTGAATGCAAAACACCTGATGAGCTATGCCCACAGTTGTAAAAATGGAAAGAGATCTGGGCTAGTCATATCAGAGGACCTAAAGGTAGGCAGGCAATGTGAGATGGCAGTAAGGAGGCTGGGGGGGATACTGTGATGCATAGGGAGAGGCATCATTAGTACAAAACCGGAAGTTGTCATCCCTCTGTACAGACAGTTGCACCAGAATTATACGAAGATAGATTAAAGAAGCTTAATATGTATACCCTCGAGGAAAGGAGGGAGAGGGGGACATGATAGAAACTTTCAAGTACCTCAAAGAAAACAACAAAGTCCAAGAGGGTAGCATCTTTCAGAAAAAGAGATGTGCAAGAACAAGTGGGCACAGTTTGAAGATAGAGGGGGTGAGGCTCGGGGCAACGTGAGGAAGTATTTTTTCACAGAGAGTGTGGTGGATGCTTGGAGCAGCCTTCCTGAGGAGGTTGTGAGGTCAAAAATAGTGGGGGAATTCAAGAATGCATGGGACAAACATAAGGCAATTATAGTGGGGGGGCAGGAAGAAGTAGACTGTTGGTTAACTAGGATCTGCAGCTTATCCAATAGGTAGTGAAATGGGCAGACTGGTTAGGCCAAGTGGTCCTCATCTGCCATCAAAGTCTATGTTGCTATGTTTCTATGCTTTCCACCCCTTCTGGAGTGTCTGCCTTATTGCTGGTTTTGGTGTTACCTGCGGAGAGGCATACCTTCTCTTCTAGCTCATCTGTAATGTTACTTATAAAAAACAATAAATAGGACTGGTTCCAGTGCTAAGCCTTGAGGCACCACTGATCACCCTTCCTTTCCCCAGAGTGAATTGCATTTACCACCACCCTCTGTCACCTATCTGTTAACCAATTTGTTTACCCAGTTTACTAACTTAGGACCCACCACTATTCTGTCCAGTTCTTTATGAGTGTTCAATTGGCACTGTGTTGAATGCCTTACTAAAATATAAGTATGTCATGTCCACTGCCACACCATGTTCTAATACCCTGGTCACCCAAATAAATCTTTCAGTTTTGTCTGACATGCCTGCCTCTCTGTGAATTTGTGCTGCCTCAGGTCTTGTAACCCACTGGATTCAAGATACTACACAATCCAGGGTACCGGGGTATAGTCTCTATAGGAGGGAGAGGAGACAAAAAAAAAGGGAGTGGGTTAGCCATATATGTAAGAGACAGGATAAGGGCAATGGTGAGTAGGGAAGGACAGGGCTCAGCAGAGATCCTCGGGGTCATGATAACTAAGAGGACAGGAGAGGCAGTACACATAGAGGCGGTATACAGGCCATCAAATCAGGGGGAGGAGGTGGATAGGGAGATGGCTAGGGAAATACAAAGGATGGCCAGCAAAGGAGAAATTCTGGTGGTAGGGGATCTTAATCTCCCTGATATGAACTGGGGGATTCCAAGAGCAACATCAAAAAGGAGTAGGGAGCAGTTGGAGTCCATGCAGGAGGCACTTCTTCAACAGCTGATCAGGGAACCAATTTGAGAGCAGCCATACTGGACCTGGTAATGACAAATGGGGACAGTGTTGAGGATGTTGAGGTTGAGGAAAATTTGGGGGATAGCGACCATAGAATGGCCAGGTTTAGTCTTCGGATGGGGTTGGGAAAAAACAAGACCACCACTAGGGTAATGGACTTCAGGAGAGCGGATTTTAAGAATATGAAAGAAATTTTCAAAGGGAAACTAGAAGGGAAAGAGAACCTAGAGTGCGTTGAGGAGATATGGTTGGCAATAAAGAGGGGGATCCTGCTGGCAACAGAACAGTGCATCAGGATGGTGAGCAAACAGAAATGAGGAAGGAAACAACTTTGGTTTACAAAAGAGGTGGCAAGAGCAGTCAGGGAAAAAAAAAGTGTTCAGGACCTACAAATCTTCACAGGGGATGGCAGAAAGGGAAGTTTACAAGGAGAAGCTACAAGGCACAGGGAAAACAGTCAGGAAGGCTAAGGCGGCTACAGAGGAGAAAATAGCGAGGGAGGCCAAAATGGGGGAAAAATATTTTTCCACTATGTAAGTGAGAGAAGGAAAAGCAGGCAAGGATTATGAGACTCAGAGGGGATGGGGAGCCCTGATAGAGGGGGATGAGGAAAAGGCAAATCTGCTGAATGAAAACTTATCTCAGTCTTCATGGTTGAGGAAGAAGGGAAGCAGCCAGAGCTAAGAAGCAGGGAAAGGGTGGGCAGGGAGATGGACTCAATCCCCTTTACAGACGGTAGGGTATTAGAGGAATTATGCAAATTGTGGATGGACAAGGCAATGGGCCCCGATGCAATCCACCCCAGGGTGCTCAAGAAGTTGAGGGAGGAAATTGTGGTACCTCTCATAAAGTTATTTAATCTGTCTCTAGACAAGGGGAGGGTCCCAGGAGATTGGAAAAGGCCTGATATAGTGCCATTGCACAAAGGAGGTGGGAAGGAAGAACCTGGCAACTATCGTCCAGTCAGTCTTACCTCTGTGGTGGGTAAGCTGATGGAGGCACTTATAAAGGAAAGGCTGGTACATTATCTGGAGGAGGGGGGCTCATAGATGACAACCAGCATGGATTCACAGGTGGACGGTCATGTCAGACCAACCTGACTGAATTCTTTGACCGAGTAATGGAGAAATGTAATCAGGGAGGGGCAGTGGATGTGGTCTATCTGGACTTCAAGAAAGGCCTTCGACACTGTCCCTCACAGGAGACTGGTAAACACGTTAAGCAGCTTATGGGTAGGGAGCAAACCAACAAACTGGGTAGAGAATTGGCTGGAAGATAGACCTCAGAGGGTGGCGGTAAATGGGGTACACTCCAGGGAAGGGGGTGATGAGTGGGGTTCCCCAAGGGTCTGTGTTTGGTCCCATACTGTTTAATATATACACTGGGGACATTCCAGAGGACCAGCATGGGAAGGGGTGTCTATTTACAGACAATACAAAGATCTGTAACAGGGTGGACACACCAGGAAGAGTGGAAAGAATAAAAGAGGATCCATTCAGGCTGGAGGAGTGGTCAGGAAAGTGGCAACTGCACTTTAATGCAAAAAAATGCAAAACTATGCACATAGAGTGTAAGAACCCAAGGGCAAAATACTGGCTGGGAGGGGAGGAACTTGAGGCAACAGAGCAGGACAGGGACCTGGGGATCATCATTTTGGATAGCCTGAAGGTTGGGAACCAATGCAACAAGGTGTTGGGGAGGGCAAACAGAATGTTGGCATGCATAGGGAGGGGCATTACAAGTAGGAGGAAGGAGGAGATCATGCCACTATACAAAATTATGGTCAGCCCACATCTGGAATACAGGGTTCAGTTCTAGAGGCTACACTTACAGGGTGACAAAGACAGGGTGGAGAGGGTCCAGAGAAGGGCAATCAAAATGGTTCAGGGACTATACAGGAGGTCACATGAGGAACGACTGGAAGAATTAAACTTATACGCTCTAGAGAGGAAGAGGGAGAGATGGGATATGGTAGAAACCTTCAAATATCTGAAGGAAATAAACAAGGTGAGGGAAGGAAGTATATTCAGGATGAATAAAAATAAATCAACTAGGGGACATGCACTCGAGTTGGAAGGGTGCAGATTTATAGGAAATATGAGGAGCAGTTCTTCACTGAGAGAGAGAGAGTGGTGGATCCTTGGAATAGGGTGCCAGAATGGGTGGTGGGGGTTCATTTGTTGAGCAAATTCAAGAGGGCATGGGACAACTACATTGGGCTAAGTAAACATAACAATGGCATGGAATAAAGGGAGTAAGATAAACCAGACCGAAAGTGTGCAATCGGCAGACTAGATGAGCCAAACGGTCCTTTTCTGCTGGCAGATTTCTATAACTCTATGTTTCTATCTCTTCCTGTAGCAGTGACTCCATTAACTTCCCCACCACTGATGTCAGACTGACCAGTCTATAGTTGCCAGCCTCCTCCCTGCTACTGCTTTTATGAAGCAGAATTACATCTGCCCTCCTCTAACTACTCATGTTTCCAGTAAGCTGTTGAATAGGGATGTCAGTGGTACAGCGAGTATCTCACAGAGTTCCTTCACTACCCATGGGCATAACCTATCTGACCACATAGCTTTGTCCACTTTCAAACTTTTGAGTTTCTTCAGGACTGTCTCCTCTGCAAATTAACTTACATATTAAATCAAACTTCTGGAAGCTTGGGGGGGGGTAAAGGAGAAGGTAGTATTGTTTGCCTTTTCAGAGGTCCTGCTGGTTTGGAACGGGAGAGAATAATAAGTTAGGATGAAACTGAGGTGTTCTGTGTCTGCTTGAAGGGGTAGTGTCAAAAGGAGGGAATTGATTTGTTGGGGACTGGGGGAACTTGTGGGATTGAAGGTTATTCATGGGAGATGGCCTTCATTTCAAGAGGGAAGGAACAAGCACATTTGAGCAAAAGCTTGGCATCTATATGGATTGTCATTTAAATTGAATAAGTGGGAGACAGATGCTGGGACTTCCCTTGTAGGCCAGATGACATGAAGAATGTGACAGGGACTTCCCTGGTTGTGAAAAAGGGGAACTAGTGTTGGTACAGGCAGAGAACAAAAAAGGACAGTTAAAGGAGGGAGAGGGCAGAGGTTATGATAGACCAACAAGCAGGATGAGAAAAAAGTTGTGTACAAAAGGATAGACTGGTCAGCAACTAGGTAACATGCAAGGTAAGAGGAAATACATGAGAGGATGGAAAGTGGTCTGCCTTATTTCCTTGAGCCTGAGTAACATTATTTCTGAACTACTGGAGATGGTGGTAGAGGCCAAGATCGACTTCATAGCCATCATGAAAATGTGTGCTACTGGGAATGATTGGTATCTGACAGTTCCAGGTGTACCTAATAAAGAAGGGTCATGTGCAAGGGTAAAGTGGGAGGAATAGGCCTCTATATCAGAAGGGAATACAGAATATGGAGGACATGACCATCAAGAAGCATGAGGGGATTAAATCAATCTGGATGCAGGTGGTACTGCAGAAAAAGCCATGGCCAGTGATACTTTGGTGCTGCGGTAAACAGGTATCAGTAAGTAAAGCAAAACAGCACTCTCAAAAAAAAAAAACAACAACAAAAGGAGGAACAGGAAGGAGGCAGAGGACACCACAAGGAAAGGAAGCAGCTCCTGGTGGGGGACTCAATTATTAGGGGGATAGAACTGAGGGGAGCAGGGAAAACTGAAGTAAGGTGCCTGCCTGGTGCCATGGTTTGGAGAGACAGGAAGCGCATCCTCAGGATTACGAAAACAGCTGCACGGGAGTCTGATCTGGACGTCATTGTCCACCTAGGGACAAATGACTTGGCTAATCATGAGATTAGAGCAGTGCAGGACTTTGTAGAATTGGGGAGGGGCCTAAGACAAGTAGCACACACAATATCCTTCTCTGAGGTGCTGCCTGTCAATGGCATGAGTGAGGCGAGGGTACTTTGTACCATGCAGTTTGATGAATGGTTGAAAAAATGGTGGAGCACAGGGGTTTGGCTTCATTGGGGACTGGGGTTCTACCTGGAGGGACACCAGCCTATACTGGCAGGATGGTCTGCATCTGTCCAGGAAGGGAACAAGTCTTTTGAGCAATCGGTTTAAATGCTTCATTGGCAGCTTTTAAACTAGTCAAGGGGAGGCACTGATAAGCAACAGGAAAATCCCAGCCTCTCCCTACAAAACAGGGTACTAAATAAGAAAAAGACCGAGGTAGACAGGTCAGTGGGGGATGCTGCAAAAGAAGGTAAAGCCATCAAAAAATGGAGAGCAATGAGTACCAATGCCCGTAGTCTGAGTAACAAGCTTCCTGAATTAGTGGCCTTGATGGAGGAGGAACATTTGGATATCATGGCAGTCACAGAAACATGGTACACACAAAACCATGACTGGGACATAAACATACCAGGGTACACTTTCTACAGGAGGGACAGGGAGGGTAAAAGAGGAGGAGGAGTAGCTCTTTACATAAGGGAAGGAATCAAAGCAACAGAACAAAAGGGAAAACAGGGAGGAGAAGAAGCAACGTGGGTAAATTTGGAGACCGGCAATGGCACGACAATCCGCACAGGGGTTGTATACAGAACCCCTTCTCAGGGGGAGGAAATGGACAAGGAAATGATAGAAAGAATACTTAGAATGGCAGAAAAGGGGAGATATTGCTGATGGGTGATCTGAATATGCCAAATGTTAACTGGAGTGCAGTTGCAGCAGCCACTTCAAAGAGTGGGGTTATTCTAGATGCCCTACAAGGGGCATGCCTTAGACAACTAGTATTGGAGCCCACTCGAGAGGGAGCAATTTTAGACCCGGTTCTCTCAAATGGAGATGAAGGGAGGATCACAGATGTAGAAGTGGGTAGCCATCTGGGAACTAGCGACCATCGAACAGTATGGTTCACAATAAACACAGGAATAGAGTCAAGCTATACAAAGGCAAAAGTACTGGACTTTAGCAGGGCTGACTTTGCCAAAATGGGTGAGTGCCTAAGGAATGCACTAGCAAATGGGCAGGAAGGAGGGGTGGAAGAACAATGGGGAATAATAAAAACTGCAGGAGCAGGACAGGGAACTGTAACAGTTAAAGCAAAAGGAAGCTGGGAAGGCAGTCAGAACAGCAAAGGCCCAAACCTAGGAAAAGATAGCCAACTCAGTTAAGAAGGGGATAAAACCTTTTATAGGTACATCAGGGAGCGAAGGAAGACCAAGGGAGGGCTAGTGAGGCTTAATAAAGAGGGAGGGAGGGCAGAGGTGACTGAAAAGGCAGAGATACTAAACAAATATTTTTGCTCAGTATTTACAAAGGAAGTGGGAGGTACCTAAACAAACAGTAGAAACACTCTGGATACAGAAGTTGATACCAGCCCATTTACAGAAGAAAGGGTTCTGAAAGAACTCTTAAAACTGAAGGTGGACACAGCAATGGGGCCTGATGGGATTCATCCCAGAATTTCAAAAGAACTAAGGGTAGAACTAGTGACACCACTGACTACCCTCTTTAACAAATCATGGGAGGATGGGGTGGTACCTGAGGACTGGAGAAGGGCAGATGTGATTCCCCTTCACAAAAGTGGGAGCAAGGCAGAAGCAGAAAACTACAGACCTGTTAGTTTAACCTCAGTGGTAGGGAAAATGATGGAATCACTTCTGAAGGAAAGAATTGCTGAGTATCTAGAGGCCAGAGGGGCTCAGGACCCAAGGCAGCATGGATTCACAGCGGGAAGGTCATGCCAGTCGAATCTGATAGATTTCTTTGACCAAAGTAGTAGATCAGGGAGGGGCTGTGGACATGGCCTACCTAGACTTTAGCAAGGCATTTGACACAGTCCTACACAAAATATTAATATACAAGTTAGCCAGCCTGGGAGTGGGTCCCAAGATGACAGCCTGGGTAAAGAATTGGTTGGAGAATAGGACACAGAGAGTAATAGTAAATGGAGTCCACTCTGAAGAAAAGGGGGTTACTAGTGGGTACCGCAGGGTTCAGTATGATCTGGTCCCTTCAATGTCTTTATGCTACATTGCAGAGGACTGAAAGGAAAATGTCTCTTTGCAGATGACACAAAGATCTGCAACAGAGTTGATGCACAGGGTGGGGTGGAAAGGATGAGAAGGGACTTGTCAAGGTTAGAGGAATGGTCAAATGTATGGCAGCTTAGATTCAATGCTAAGAAGTGCAAGGTAATGCACCTGGGAAAAACCCAGGGAAGAGTACACAATGGGGGTGAGATACTAACAACAACAAAAATGGAAAGGGACCTGGGGTAGTCATATCAGATGACCTAAAGTGGGCAAGCAATGTGAGAGGGCAGCAAGGAGGGTTGGGGGATACTGGGATGCACAGGAGAGGCATCACCAGAAAACAGGAAGTTATTATCCTCTGTACAGACAGCTGGTGAGACCCCATCTGAGTACTGCATGCAGTTCTGGAGACCCAGTCTCCACAAGGACATAGACAGGATGGAGGCTGTCCAGAGGAGGGCAACTAAGATGGTGCAGGGTCTGCACCTGAAGATATATGAAGAGAGACTTAAGGAGCTGAATATGTATAGTCTCGAGGAAAGGAGGGAAAGGGGGGTGCATGATAGAAACTTTCACGTATCTCAAGGGAATCAACAAAGTCCAAGAGGGTAGCATCTTTCAAAAAAAGATGGTGCAAGAACAAGGGGTACAATTTGAAGATAGAAGGGGTGGCTCAGAGGTAATTTAAGGAAGTCTTTTTCACAGAGGGTTGTGGATGCATGGAACGGCCTTCAGGAGGAGGTTGTGGAGTCAAAAACAGTGGTGGAATTCAAGCATGCATGGGACAGTCATAAGGCAATTCTAGGGGTTGGGGGTAGGAAGAAGTAGGCTGCTGGTTAACTAGGATCTGCAGCTTATCCATTAGGTAGGAAAATGGGCAGACTGGGTGGGCTAAGCGGTCCTTATCTGCCATCAAAATCTATGTTTCTATGTTTCAAAAGGCTTAGTGCTGCATATATTTATTTAACAGTACCACATTTAGCATTTGACACCTACTGTGTGCATTTTTTTGTGAGTGTGTGGTCTTCTTTTACTTTTCAATCTGGGTACAGCTGATGACGGTGGCTAGGAAAAATATTGAACTATAGGTGACAAGGGGCAATAAGAAGAGGGAGAAAAGAAATTGGGGAGGGCTTCGGGGGGGGGCAACAGAATGGAATCTAGTGATAGTGGGGGATCTGAACCTGCCAGAGATATACCGGGATATCCCAGTAGCTAAGAGCACTAGAAATCAAGCATTGCTTGACACAGTTCAGGACTGCTTTCTGATGCAGTTGGTCAGGGATTACACACAGCAGGACACAATTCTCAACTTGTTACTTACCTGTTCTGAGGTGGTGGGTTGGGTGGCAGTCTGGGAACCATTGGGTTCCAGTGACCACAATTCTTACAATACTTTCAGAAGAAAAGGAAGGCGGGGGGGTTGTTAGGCTAGCTGAAGGTGGAAGGATAGTTGAAATCCCTGAACAGAAAACAAATGTCCTAAACAATTAATACTTCTTATTATTATTCAAGCTTGAAGATGACATGCCTTTATTAGGCAGCGTGATCAAGTCAGTCACACAGAGGTAAAGGAAATGGATAAGGAAATAATCAGAGATGAACAGGTGAAAAAATGTACTGAAGGCCCTTAGGGTAGGTAAAGCACTGGGCACCATGGCTTTCTTCCAAGGATCTTGGGGAACATGCTTCAGTGCTGGCTGAACCCATGACTGAGCTACATAATGGTTTACTGGAGTCTGAAGAAGTGCTGACAGATTGGAGATCTGAGAAGGTAGTCTGACTCCACAAAAGGAGTCAGGAAACATCATTGTAACTGTAGACTGATCAGTTTTACAATTATTGTAGCTAAGGTGAAGGGCACCATGGTAAAGGAAAGTCTAGTGGTCTACAGTACCTAAAGGACAAGAGGCTGTAGGATGGGCAACAGAACTGGTTATCAGTCAAGTACAGTAGGTCATCATGTCAGATCAACCTGATCATATTTTTTTATAGGGTTACCGGGGTGGTGGATAAAAGTCAGGCTTTAGTGAGAGTAAAACAAAAATGCATTACAATACAAATCACTGTATGATGCCAAGAAAAGACATATTTGTATTGTTTTACATATTATAACAGAACACTTGCAAAATATTTTTCTTATAAATCTGTTTATTATTGATGAGATGTGGGTCACTAAATAAAATGTAATTAGCATTGCAGGATGTTTATTTTTCAGATTTTAGAAGCTATTCTACATATTTGCACAGTTCAACATGATACACTTTTCTTCAAGTTGTAAGCATATGGAAGTGACAATATATCTATTTAACTTTTATTTGGCAATTATGTAGTTCAAAAAAACAATAAAAGACATGTTGTGGAGCCCTGGGGATGTATAATACAACTCCCACAATTTCCCCACAATTTATGCAAACAATCTCCACATTCGGGGGGGGGAATTTTCCCCAAAGTGTTCCAGTGACCTCATATCTTTAACTTCTCCCTTATGTAAGATGGTTTCTCTACATTTGGGAATACTGTTAGTGACATGCCACTCCACAGAGGTGACTCTGCCTGTTCTCCTGGTACCTGTATACCACTCTCCCATCTCAAAGTGCTCTCCAAAATCCTTGAAAAATTAGTGACCATTCTGTGTATCTTCCTTTTCTGCTAGAACTGGCTTCTTCACTGACTGCCAATCTGGTTTTTGTTCTGCTCATTCTATCACTACTTCCCTCCTTTATTTAACAGACTTCATCCTCCAATGGTTTCCATACAGTATGTGCAATCTTTAATCTCTCTCTTTGTTCTGCTGTATTTCCATCTAAATGGAAAGAGGCAGCTCTTCTGATTTGTTAAGCTGGTGACACACTAAATTCAATAATTAACACCCCATATCATTATCACTGCTGAGTTCAATGTTAGAACATACAAAGTCTGACAAAGTTTTAGAATATTTTGTTAAGTACAGCATCTTAACTCTTGGATCAGCATGAGTGTTGGCCTGAATATAGCACCAGGATGGCTTTGGTAAGATTTATTCTCAGGTAGTCTTAATACTATTTCTAGTGGACAAATGGTCACATCACAAAAGCTGCTCTTAGCTTGCATTCATATACACTACTGTTGGCAATGTAGCAAAAAAGGCTAAGTGCTGAATAGCTATGGAATCTGAAATACCGTCTCATGTACCAGAGGTGATTACTTTATCACAAAAGCTGAGAAAGAAAACTTGCACTGTAGTCATCATAGCTATACCTGTTATGTTGATAAAGGACTCCATTGCTGTTAATGTGGTACAGTACTGTACTTTACACACACACACACACAGAGGAGGTGGTGGTAGCTGGGAACTTTAGTATGCCAGATGTGGACTTGAAAGTGCCAGTAATCGTTCCTCTTGAATAGATGCCAAGAGGCACTCCCACAGTGGTAGTTACTCAGAGGTTGTCTCGGTACCTAAGTATGCCTTAACTGTGGTAAAAAATAACTTTTTTAAGCACAGTTGTGGTATACCATGGCACTGAGTACTGAGACAATTTCTGAGTAACTACCACTGTAATTCAGCTAGTCCAGTGCTTGACAAAGAATGGGGTCCTGCTGGATTTGGTGCTCCCCAAGAGTGAGAGGATCCAAATGTAACAGCCCTGGACCCACTTGGTTCCAGTGACCATGGAACAGTGGTACTGGATGCCCAAATAGGGATCACAAATGAGGCAAGCACAGAAAGGGTATGGGACTTTAGAGAAAGAATATTTTAGCAAGATGAGGGAACAGCGGAAAAAAATAGCACAGGGAGTACAGATCAGGATGAGGGGGCAGAGGAAGAATTTTAAGCAGCAATGATGGAAGCAGCAGAACACTCAGTTGTGATGGCATCAAAGGAAAAAAGGTTAAGAGGTCCAATATGGATCAAGGCTAAAATAAAGACAGTGTTAACAGCAAAAAGGAAAGCAAATAAAAGAGCCCCTGACACCATTAGAAAAATTTAAAAATAATATGAGATTTAGGTGCAGTTCAGTCTACATCTTATAATACATTGCAAACAACTACATTAATGCTCAAGTTAGGGTTACATCCACAAAAGTAGGGAAATGTGGTGTTAAGATTTCCCAAAGCTAACACCCACCCCCACCCTACACACACCAACAGGCAGTGGGGGAGTGCCTTGGGGTTGCCAGCCCTAATGCTCACCCCATTCCATAAGTAAATAAGCTGAGATGGGTACAGTATAGGAGAATGGAATGAGTGTTAGGGATGATGACCCTGAGGCACTCCCCAACCAACACCTGTTGGTGTGTGCAGGGTCAGGATGGAGAGTTAGCTTTGGAAACCCTAATGCCACATTCCCCTACTTTTGTGGCTGTAACCCTAACTAGAGCAATAATGCAATTGTTTGATATTTTTACATTACTTTTTGAGATAGTATAATCATATCCGTATTTGCCTGTGACAGCACATGCCCTGTGCTCCCATCCCTCCATAGATGTGTATATGTAAGTAACTGTGGAAGCACAGGGCCTTCTGGGCCCTGCACTTCCATTTTTAGGGCAACAGGGACCAAATTGTCAGCATAGACATCTCATTCCCCCACCTCATGTACCTAGTACAGACAATTTCTGAATCCCCACCAAAACCTACAGTAATTCTGCAGAACTGCAATGTCATTCCATTCCACAGATGTGAAAATACATTTTGGCCAGTATTTGAAAAATGACAGCTGTGACATACATGAGACAGAATAATAAGAAGGTTATGTTGAAAATCTGGGGTCAAAATATATAAAAATGTCCAAAGTTATGAGTGTGTGTAGCAAAATTGCAATGAATGGTCATAACTTTGCCATTTTTACATATTTTCACCTCAAATTTTCAACATAGCCTTCTTATGACCCCACCTCATGAACAAGGTCAGAAAAGGTTTCAAAATCCCACCCTAAAGGTGAATTCACCAAGCAACAGCAAAATCACCTTTCAGGCAGGAGTTGCATAATGACAGTCCTATTGTCCATGAGGTGAAGTCCCCAAAAGGCCATGATGAAAATTTGGTGTCCAAATGTTAAAAAATAGCAACGTTATGCACCAAAATTGAAATCTCCATTGAAATACATTGAAGTGCATTTACCTTAGTTTCTCATATATCAGTTGTGGGTTTCAGCAGCAAGACGTATCTTCGATCAGAGAGTGGATCTTGAACCTGGGACCTGTTCAGATGAGTGAGGGTGTGTGGAGGTGTAATGGGAGTGTGTGGGGTGGTGGGTTCTGAGTGGGAAGTGGGGGCAGGGAGCTGATTGGTGAAGGACTTTTTTTTGCAGGTTAAAAAAAGACATTTAGGGACTGTTTTCTTTATTTCAGGTTTTGGATACAATGTGTTGTGTAGGGGAGTTGTGCCACTAGACACCAGGAAATAGAAAATGAAAATGGGGACAGTGAATAGCGGAAGGGGGGTGCTGCTAGACACCAAGAAATGTAAACACTCCCCCCATATTCCATTGACCAATACCTGCTATAAACTCCCCACACACACACACACACTCTAGTAGCTCCCTCTTTCCCTCATCTGGATGTTCACTGAACAGAGTTATTATGGCTAATACTTGTGTATTTGTACATAATTTGCTTGCTTGTTATTCTATTTCTGTATTGCACCATACTGTCCTCTTTGTTTTCACCTGTATTAACATGGAACCTTTGAAAATGAGTCTCTGACTCAAAGGTGTTTCTGAATCCTCAATAAATAAATGAAAAACAGGGATGGCATTTGGCAGGTAGGGGGTGGCACTTGACACCAGGGAACACAAAATGCAAATGGGGACAGCAATCGGCAGGTAAAGGGTGCCACTAGACACCAGAGAATACATTTATTTTATTTATGGGGAGTCAGAGACAGTGATCAGTGGGTGGGGGTGCCACTAGACACCAGGGAATACAAACTGCAAATGGGAAAGGCAATCGGTGGGTAGTGGTGCCACTAGATACCAGGGAATACAAACTGCAAATGGGGAAGGTGATCAGTGAATGGTTTTTGCCACTAGACACCAGAGAAAGCTGGAACAGTGATCGGTGGGTGGGGGAGCCACTAGACACCAGGGAATACATTTAATTAATTTATTGGGAGTCAGGAACAGCAATTGTTGGTTGGGAGGGGTATCATTAGGCACCAAAGAACACAAACTGCAAATGGGGAAGGCAATCAATGTTTGGGGGGATGCCACTAGACACCAGAGAATACATATATGTATTTATGGGGAGTAGGGAACAGCGATTGGTGGGTGGAGGGTGCCACTAAACACTAGGGAATGCATTTTTTTATATGGACATTGACTGGTGGGTTGGGATGCCACTAGACACTAGAGATGTTGAAAAATTTTATTTTGCCGGAGAAATCCCTGCAAAATCATAAATTTTGACCCACATAACATTCTGTGAAATTAAGCCTTTATGGCAAAATTTCACCAGTAAATTTATCTTTCACTGGTAAATTTTGCCTTTTGGTAGTATAAGGAGAAATTGGGGAAAAAAGGCTTGTCACATGACTTACTCTCTGCAGTAGACTGCAGGTCACATGGGTGACTGTACTCAGGCAGGAAGCTACTGAATCTGCTTACTTTTCTGAGAGCTTGCAGGCAAAGGTGTGTGAGACTGCAGCAGAGGAAAAGTTTAAAGTTTAGTTTGTGTCATTGTGATTGTGTGTTGCTCCCCAATTTCTATATTTAAAAAAAAGTTAATCTTTCTGTGGTAGGGCATTTTTAGTTTTGTTATATTTTATATCTTTACATTTATAGTGTGTGTGTGTGTGTGTGTATGTGTGTGTGTGTGCGTGTTTGACTCCCTCTCTGTCTTTCTTTTTCATTTCTTTAGTTTTCTAGTAAGAAAACGTTTTTTTTTCTAACATGAATGGGAAAGATAAGGCAAGTGGGACTGGGTAGAAGGCAGGAGCAGCAGAAATGGGAGGATCTACTGTTCAATTTAACAGGTGGGCATTTCTGTCCAGAAGACAGGCCTCCCAAGCAGGAACATGTACCCCCACCCCCAGCAGCAGGAGCCTATTGCCCCCTCCCAGCATCAGCAGGTTTCCCCCTCCCCACAACAGCAGGAGCACCTTGCCCCACCAGCAGCAGCATGTGCCCCCACCTCCCCAGCAGTAGCAGGATCTCATTGTCCCACAGCAGCAGGAGCATGTGCTCCCTGCCCCCCCAGCAAGGGCAGAATGTTGTTGATAAAGCCTCTGCCAGAATATCAGCTGGTGCCCCCCCCTCACAGATTCTCAGCATTGTGGTCCTTTTGTACCACAAATGCTGGAGATGTCACTATTGTCATCTGCAGCCTTTGTGGCAGCAGTGTCAGGTGGGGAAAAACAAGGGTCCCACTTTGGGAATGGTGGGCAGAGGAGCCACCTGCAGTACCACCACCCTGCAGAAAGGCTCACAAATAGCAGGAGTTGGCAGCAGCACAAGGCAGTGATGAGCAAGGGGAAGGGGGTCATAAGCAGGAGGAAGGTAGTTGGCACCAGCCTAGGGGGAACCATACCAAGTCCAGCAGGAGAACACAGCAGCAGTAGGAGGCAACAGGACCATCCAGCAGTGATGTACCCCATACCTGGTGGTGCCGCAGTGACCGTCATGCTGCTGATTCATCACAGCCTGCAGCAGCCCTCCCCAGGTCAGGTCAGCTCAGAAGATCTGGAGGCCATGTGCTGTGAAGTGGTGGTGGTGCACATTCAAGTGCAAGGTGCCAGGCAGAACCTGGACCAGTTCTGCCTGGAGGTCAGAGGGGGACCTCCAAAAAATAATGGAGGAACAACAGAAAGTGTTGGACCTCTTGGCAGATCTGTGCCACATGGGTGGTGTTGCTGGCACAGGTTGCAGTGCATAATGGCATAGTCCAAGTTCCAGTGCCATGTAACTTTTAATGGCCCAGAGGCAGTGCATCACCTAATTAATTATTTTATTTGATTTTATTTTTTTTTCTTTTCTTCTCCTTTGTTATTCTCACTCATCCTCATCTGCACTCTCTAAAAATGAGAATTTATATATATATATATATATATATATATATATATATATATATATATTATGTCCTCTTCCCCTTCTATGTCCTCTTGTTTCTTTTTCTTGTCTAGTGGTTTTGTGAGTAATTTGTTATGAAACATTTATGGTCCCTCCCTTTCCCCTCTCATATGAATACCCTTGCTCTGACCCTGCATGTCCCCCCTGTCATAATACTGTTTCCATAAACTCTGCACCTTTCTTCTTGCTTTATGTTACTCCTTCTTTATGTCTTATTTGTTTCCTCCTCCTATCCACAAATGTCAAGTATTGTAATGTGTTCATATGAACAAAAACTGTTTCCCAAAGCCATGTGATGCTGTGTGGACTTGTGACAGTTGTTTTGGCTGTGTGCAACATCAGTCTGAATATGTACACAACAATCATAAAAACATAAGCACTTTTATTGTGAAGGCAAATGTAAATATGTTTTTTGTGCTTAACAACATGTGGCCTTGCTGCCTGGCTCCCATGAATGGTAACATTGAATCCTTTCCCTCCAGTTATGATGATGTTTTATAGTGCCTGACCACCACCTAGTCCAAAATGTACACTTGGGCCACACTTTAACACAGCATTTTGCTTCCATACACAAGAAATATGACAGGAAAAAAGTAGAATAAAATTTAGACATGACTCTGCTCTCAGTCATGATGTTATATAGTGCCCTGCCACCACCTGGACAATAAAATGCTGTTTTGCTCACTGTTTACAAAGGATTTCAGGCTGAATCTTGTTGCCATTAGTGCAGAACAGGCCATAACAGTCCAGAAATGTTATGTGAAAAATGTTGCATAAAATTGAGACCAAAATCTAGTTTCAGTCATGATGTTATACAGTGCCTTGCCACCAAACAGACAATAAAATGCTGTTTTGTCCACCATTTACAAGGGATTTCAGGCTGAATCCTGTTGCTGTTAGTGCAGCACAGGACATACATGTCCAGAAATGTTACATGAAAAATGTTACATGAAATTAAGACAGAAATCTGGTCTCAGTCATGATCTTATATCGTGCACCCCCCCCACCTTGTAGACCAAAAAATGCTGTTTGAGCCACTGTTCACAAATGATTTCAACCTGATTCTTGTTTCCACTAGTTTTACATAGGCCATACAACTCCAGAAATGTTACATGAAAAAGGTTACATAAAACTGAGATAGAAATAGGGTCTTAGTCCTGATCTTACATGGACCCCCTGGACCAAAAAATGCTGTTTGGGCCACTGTTTAAAGAGGATTTCAGACTGGATCTTGTTGCTGCTACTGCAGAACAGGCCCTACAAGTCGAGAAATGTTACATGAAAAATGTTACATAATACTGGGATAAAAATCTGATCTCAGTCATTTTTTTTTATTTATTTGTAACTTTGTTCACTGGTAGGAGCACTGATTCCAGAGACTGTTTTCCAGCACAACCCAGGCCACATAAGGCAGCACAGAGTAGAAACATCAGAATAACAAGAGCAGGTAATACATAGTGAAAGGTTACAGTTGTTACATTTGGCAATACATGGTGGGAGTAGTTGAGGGACAACAAAAAACAAAGCAATGTAATGTTCATGGTGGTACAGTTTCAGCAAATAAGATAATCTATTTGGCCCTATCCCTGGAACCTATGGGGGTGGCTAGTCCTTAAAGCAGTGACAGGTGGATGCCAACAAGAGCCAGTCTTTGGGGTGAGTCATGAACTGGCGGTGAGTGTTTATGGTGCACAGTTCAGTGGGCAACTGGTTCCATAATGACGGGGATGCTACAGACAGGGCTCTAGTGCCCATGTTCATGGCTACCATGGGGATTTTCAGGGAGGGGATACTGGAGGAGCGTATGCAGCGGTGTGAGGTTTGGACGGTGAGAAGGGGAGCAAAAGAGGATTTCTGGCCAATACGGATGGCAGAATCAATAAAACTGTACAGTGCAAGGTCAAAACGGCCTTGTAGTGGGAGCCACCTCAGTATAGTGTAGAGTGTACAGTGGTGTGTGGAGAAAGGGGACAGCAGGGAGAAGTGGCAGGAACTGTTGTATGCTTCTGATAGTTTTGCCATGGTGGATGTGGAGGCCCTGGAGTAGATGGGAGAACAGTAATCCTGGATAGTAGCAAGTTTCCCTGGATGATGACATGGTGGGCCTCAGGGGTGAGGTACTGCTGGTATGTATAGGCAGCCCCTAGTTTTTGGTGAAACCTTAGAACCAGGGAGTTTAAGTACTCTGTAAAGGAAAGGCAGGGGTCAAGCACAACTCCTAGATATTTGAAATGTTTGACATCCTCTAGGGCATGTCCATCAGGGGACATGATGATTAGGGTTGAGTCAGATTTGCATTTCATTAGAAAGGGCTTAGATCTGAACAACATTGTTTTGGTTTTTTTAGCATTGACCAGAAGGAGTTTATTAGAGAACCAGTTGTAGGCTGCAGTGTAGTTTTGTGAGAGGGCTGCAGAGATGAGGGTAGGAGACTTCCCGCTGGAGTAGAGCACAAGGTCATCGATGTAAAGGATTGAGTGACAGTTGAAACTATCTACTGGAAGGGAATTAATGAAGAAGGAGAAAAGGAGGGGTCCCAGGATAGAGCCTTGGGGGACCCCAGTAAAGACAGGCAGGGTGGGAAAGTGGGCCGGGCCAATGTACACAAACTGGGAGTGCCCTGTAAGGTAGCTTCTGTACCTGGTGGTGACCTCCGGAGAGCAGCCAAGGTGATGCAATTTGGAGAGGAGGAGTGAGTGATTGACCAAGGTGAAGGCTTTGGAGAGGTCAATGAAGACTGTGCCAGTTGCAGTTCCATGGTCCCTGTTTGTGAGAATGTGGTCAGTTAGGAATGTGAGGGCAGAGGTGGTAGAGTGATTCTTGAGGAGGCCATGTTGTTAGCTACATAATAGATCATATTTACCTATGTAGTCAGCAAGTTGATGGTGAATGGCTTTTTCCAGTAGCTTGCTTAGGTGAGGAAGGATGGAGATCGGGTGATAGTTGTCTGTGAATTATGGGTCCCCAGCTTTATGAATGGGAATGACCTTTGTGGTTTTCCATGTATCGGGCATGGAGGTAGTAGTTAGGCTGAGGTTGAAAATGAACGTTGGGGGGTGACTATGGCAAGGGAGATAAGTCTAAGGAAGACAGGGGATAATCTGTCTACTCCAGGGGAGCCATGGTTTGGGAGGCTCTTTAGGAGTTTAGCTTTGTCAGCATGAGAGAGTATTTTGAAATAAAAGGAAGAGGTAGAGGTTGAGAGGTAGGACTAGCAGGTGATGTCATTGGGGCATGCAGAGGGACAGGGCTCTTTTGCAGGTCATTTGGGAGTTTGCTCAGGTACATAGTGAGGTCAGAGAATTTGTCATTGAGGGCCTTGGCTACTTCTTTTTTTTTTTTTGCAATTTAATACACTTTATTGTTTTTCAGGAAATCAAAACAAACAAAACAAACAACCAATATATATACAGTTGTTGTTTCATCAAGTAGTTAACCTTACATTGTCATATCTTTACAAGATAATAAATGAAAAAGGAGAAAATACAATATTATGACTAAACAATTAAATAATACAGTTAAGACAATATACAACAAAACAAATAATAATACCCCCTTCCCCCCTCTTCCTAACTCTAATGCCTCCCTCCCTACCCCACTGTCCCATGCATCGCCACATCGTAGGACAGCCAGATGTTGAATCTGAGTAAAATCAAGGACTTAAATAGATTACCGCAATTAAATCACCTTAGTTCCACCTGGGGCCAGTCATAAAGTCTGCAAATCATAGTGTAAGGGAGGCTTGTGGAAGTTCACACTTTTTGGAGCTTGGTATAGAATAAAGACCAACATTTTTGGAATTTTACCCAGGTTCCTGTAGCCCATGCTACCACTCTTTCTGCTGTTAGGGCTGTTAGAATTTCTTGATACCATTCTGGAAAAGAAGGGCACCAGGGATCTTTCCAGTGATGCAAGATTATTAGTTTGGTAACTGATGCCACTAAGGCCATGTAATACCTATGATGGGATGCAGGAATTTGAGAATAGTTCCCCAGCAGACATACTTGAGGTGTAAAATATGTTGCAAGGGGGAGAATACCCTGCAATTTGGTTTTGACAATTTGCCATAGGCCTTAATCACTGGAGCAGGTCCATAACTTGTAAAATAATGAACCAAGCGCAGCTCCACATGTATCACAACTTGGTGATGGCATTTTGCCCATTCTAAATAGTTTAACTGGAGTACAATATAGATTGTGTAAGATATTATACTGAAGGAAATGGGCCTTGGCTACTTCTTAAGGATCGGTAATGAGGCCAGCATTAATGTGTAGCTGTGGGACAGGCTTACTGAAGGGGGGGGTTAGTAGTGAGCCAATGGATGCCCAAAATTGTTTAGGGTCCCTAAGGTTAGTTTTCTGGAGATTGCAAAACTATGTCTGTTTGAGAGCTTTGGTCTGGTGTTTCAAAGGTTCCTCCAATGCCTGTAATCATCCCATATTGTAGGGGAAGGGGATGCTTTATAGTTTGACCAGGCACGGTCCCTGTCTTTCATGAGGGTAAGGAGGTCTTTTGTAACCCATCATGAGTAGCCACCCATCACCATTCTGGTGGTGACTGTAAAATGCTTGTCCTGTAGAGTCAGGAGAGCTTGAGTGAGCATGGATGCTGCCTAGGTAGCATTTGATTCTGAGAAAATGGCAGACCGGTCCAGTGTCTGTGCCTCAGAGAGAAGGACAGGGGTGTTTGGGCTTCTAAAATTAAAGAAAGACAGGTATTTGGGTGGGGGCCATTTAAGTTTGGATGACCAGAGAAGGTATGTAGGGAAGTGATCGCTAATGGAGTTGGCCATGGTACCAGCATGTAGGACACAGTCCTCCCGGTTAGTTACAATCCAATTCAGGAGTGTCTGTGTGCCCTTGCGAGGGTTCTACCTTGTGGGAAGGTTAATAGTTTGGGCCAGGTTTTATTGTATTAGGAGGGAGGCATAGTCAAGCTGGTGGGAACTGAGCCAGTTTAGACTGAGATCACCCAAGAGAATTGAGTCTCTGTGTGGGGATATGGAGCCCAAGCCAGAGAGGAAACTGTTTAGACCCTCCGTTCTGACTGTGGGGGGATTGTAGCAGCACCCGATGTAGAGTGTTTTGCTAGTTCCCAGGGTGAGTTCAGTGAAGAGCCATTCACTGGGAGAGGTTGGGTCAGATCAGAGAATCATGTTGGCTGATAGGGGTTCCTTGATGAACAGAGCTACTCCAACCCCTTTTTTTTGTCAGGTCTATTCAGGCAGTGGGAGGAGTACCCAGGTAGTTGGTAGGTGGCATCAGTAATGTGAGGTTTTAGCCACATCTCAGAGAGTCCCAGTACATGGGGTTTGTATAGCTCAACCCTTGCTTTCAGTTCCTGGTATGTGGAGGGGAGACTGCATACATTTATATGGGAAATTTGTAGCCCTGGGGCATTTGTCCAGGTGCTGTCGAAGGGGGCTATGTAAGAATTAGGTGGGCTAGGGTTGCTTTCAGTGTCTCCTGCATGGAGTAGGAGGGATAGGAATGGGATGCAGGTGCAGGAGGGAATGGCAATAGAGCAGGATATGGAGGCCAGGTAGTGACCAAGTAAGTGACATTCTGTGTTTAAGATGAAGGATAGAGTGACATGACCAGGGTAGGAGAGTTTCCACGATGGGAGGAGTGTAGGGTATACTGGGGGAAGCATGATTCTGAGAGGTAGGCAAGGTACATTTGGTCCTCGGCCAGTGCTGAGGCACATACATCTATCATCACCAGGGCACATTCTAGTGAGATTGCAAACAGTGTGATCTGGGGCTGGTTCATGGTGACAGCGGACGTTGGTAGAGAGAAGGTGAAAAATCTGCAGTCCAAAACACTGGTCTAGGACACTTTTGCATGAGCAGTGCTGGGTGAGAACACCAGACCAGTGAGGAAGCTTTAAGAGAGAGAGGAGGGAGATCAACAAAGGGGGTGGGGAGATAGATAGCTTTAAATTCCAGAGTTCTGGTACTAGGAGTTAATGGGGTCAGGATGGGGTCTTACATTGTGCCCCCCACTTTCCAGATCAAAGAATGCTGTTTTAGACACTGTTTACAAAGGATTTCAGGCTGAATCGTGTTGCTGCTAGTGCAGAACAGAATGTACATGTCCAAAAATGTTACATGAAAAATGTTACATAAAACTGAGACAGAAATCTGCTTTCAGTCATGATATTATATAGTGTTCAGCCACCACCCAGACCAAAAAATGCTGTTTCAGCCACTGTTTACAAAGGATTTCAGGCTGAATTTTGTTATTGCTAGTGCAAAACAGGCCATACATGTCCAGAAATATTACATGAAAAATGTTACATAAAATTGAGACAGAAATTTGCTCTCAGTCATGATGTTTATACAGTGCTCTGCCACCACCCAGACAATGAAATGCTGCTTTGTCCACTGATTACGAAGGATTTTAGGCTGAATCTTCTTGCCACTAATGCATAACTGGCCATACAAATCCAGAAATGTTACATGAAAAATTTTACATAAAACTGAGACAGAAATCAGCTCTCAGTCATGATGTTATATAGCTCGACAATTAGGATTCATCAATATGCTAAGGCAGATATGAAAAATATTAAAAATGATCTAACGGTTATACATTGGGATTATATTTTCACCACTTAATCAATTTAGGATAGCAGGAATCTATTTAAAAGTTAACTTCTTAGGTTAAGAGATAAATATATTCCCTCTAAAAAGAAGCATCAGAATAGAAATCAATGTTCAAAATGGCTGAATAAGTCCATCCACAAACTACTAAAACTTAAAAATAAAAAATACAAAATATCTAAAATCAAGAACACATGAAAATTGGGAGGCATATACAATAATTAAAAAAATGCTAATCTAAAATACACAAATCTAAAGCTTCTTGGGAATTTAATCTGGTGATCACTGTTAATAAAAATAATAGTAAATCCTTTTATTCTTACATAAATTCCCTGAAAAAAACTTGGGTTTCAAGTAGGCTTGTTAATAGTTCATAACATCACTGTGTATGAAACAAATCAAATGGTGGATATTTTAGATTAAAATTTTTGTAATTTTTTTTGTCGTGAAGATACAAATCTGCAGGAATAAACAGAAAATTGTAGTGATTCTATAAAAATCCTAGAAGATACTATTCATAATAAGTTAAAAAATCTAAAAGGTGAAATGTGCACTGGAACTGATGACATCTCTGGTAATTATTTATACCTTCTAGCAGATATTATTACCCACCCATTAAGGCTCCTTTTCAAGGGATGTTTAGCCTATAGTTTTGTCCCTGACAAATGAAAATCAGCATACTTCATTCCAATTCACAAGAAAGGACCAAAAACAAATTGGAAAAATTATAAACTGATAAGTCTTACTTCCACTATTTGTGAAGTATTAGAATATACAGTAATATCAAAGATTTGATCAACATGGATTTAAAAAAGGAAGGAGTTGCTTGAGCAATCTATTATGATTTTATGAAAAGTCCAGTTACCATCTTGACAACAATACTCCATTTGATATTATGTACATAGATTTTAGCAAGGCATTTGATATTATGCCACACCGGTCCTTAATAACTAAACTTCACACTACTGCTATTAATAAAAATATTATAAATTGGATTGAGAGTTGGCTACAAAATAGATCCCAACAAGTTTTAATTAATGGACATTTGTCCAACTATGGTAGGGTTACAAGTGGGGTCCCACAGGGGTCTATCTTTGTCCCCTGTCTATTTCAGCTGTTTATATCAGATCTAACAAATAACTGCAACTCAAGTACTGTAGGCAGATGATAGCAAAATTGGGGGCCTTTGTAAACTCCTGGATAACAACAAAACATTCAAAGAGATCTTGACCTAATAACAAAATGGGTTCACCAATGGGGCATGAGATTAAACACCTCCAAATGCAATATCATGCATATAGGTGTTAATAACCCACTTGCTGTTTATTATTTGGATGGTACTCTTTTAGAATCTACTACTGAAGAAAGAGAGTTAGGCGTATTGATTTCTAAAGACTTTGATTACATTAACCAGATTAATAACTCTATAAATAAAACAAATAGAGTTATTTTGGGCTATCAAGAGAAATATTGTCTGTAGAGATCCAAAAGTCATATTACCAATGTACAGGGCATACGCAAGGCCACATCCGGAGTAAGTAGCTCAGTTGTGAAACCCTTATAAAAAATCTGAAATTACTAAACTAGAATCTGTGCAGAGAAAACTTACTAGACATATAGTAGTCCTATATAATGTACCATATGATGATAGGCTAAAAAAAATTGCTATTATGCCTATGGCCACTCCTCAGCTGAGAAGTGATCTTCTATTGATGTTTGACATAATCCAGGTTCCCTACCTCATCACAGAATTGGGCTTTGAGTTTAAAGATGATCACTACTGTACTAGGGAACATCTACTACAGCTCAAAAGAAAAAGTTGTTGGCATAATAACAGAAAATATTTTTTCACTCAAAGAGTTATTAATCCCTGGAACAACCTGCCTGAAGATGTTATTAACAGTAAATCAAAATTAGAAGTTAATCGTCATCTTGATGTTCATACTGTAGAGGGCTTGGATATTAGTTATTATGATTAGTTTAAACAGGTGCAGTTATGGGTGCACACACCCCTAGCACCTTAATGACCTTAGTGAACCTTAGTGGTGCCCCCCACTCCACCTCCCGAACAGTAAAATACTGTTTTGGCTACTGTTTACAAAGGATTTCAGACTGAATCTTGTTGCCACTAGCTGCTGTTGCATGCAGAACAGGCCTTATACAGTAAGTCCAGAAAAAACACATGGAAAAATTGAGAGAAAAAGGAGATACAATTATTTTGGAAATTATGAAATAGCCAAAAGGGGTTACACACTGAGAAAATTAATTCCTCCTGCAAAATGGAACTGCTACTTGCTTCCTCCTGCTGCTGATCTCTCAATTGATTGAGAAAAAATGTGGAATTATCATTTCCCAATGCTGCTGTCCTCTTTGGTTGTGTTATGGGGGTAGAAAGAAGTAGGCTGTTGGTTAACCAGGATCTGCAGCTTATCCATTAGGTAGAGAAATGGGCAGACTGGGTGGGCCAAGTGGTCCTTATCTGCCATCAAATTCTATGTTTCTATGTTTCTATTGACTCCGTGGTTGTAACTTGCACGGTGTGGAGGGAATGAGATTTTGGGGTGCTGTAGCTTGCTGCCTGCTGCTCTGACTAGTTGCCAACTTGCCTCGAGAAGCAATGTTTTGGCTGGTTGATGGATAATTGCCACAGAGTTCATACTGCTGCTACTGCACACATAAGTATCTGTCTGAATTTTTTTTTCTGTTCAACAGAAGGGTGTTGGTTGGTTGGTATTGCGGTGTCTTGAGTTCTAATATGTTTGTACTGCTTTTGTATTATTTTTCAGTTTGCTGAGGATTACATCATCATGCCAGGCCGGGATTTGGATCTGAGATGTTGGAATGCATCACATTTCCCAACACAGATGGTAAGTATTTATTTTTTCATTACTGAGGTAGGTTACTGCAGTTCAGATGTCTGAGTTTGATAGTAATTGTGTTCTTTTTGCTTTTGTCAAAATTCAGGCATTCCAGCGATGTTACCTCCCACTCCTGCTGCTGCTGCTCAAGAAGTAGGCAATTCATTTACTTGTGTAATTGTTCCAGATTCACAGACAGTCCATGAGTTAAGTATTTCTTCATTTTTTATGGGCTTTGCTGGGGAAGGGGGTCAGGGAGGTGGATGGGGGGGGGTTGGAACTTTTAACAATCCTCAAAATTTGTTCTTCTTTTTATCTTATTTCCAGGTATGCAGTACTGTTAGGGGAAGGAGAATGTGAAATCCAGATGCCTGCTGCTGTGCTTCATGTGCCCTGCCCCACATGTTCCTTCTGGAGGCAATTTCCACAGTTTAATTACATTCACGGGGTATGGTAAGTATATATATATGTTTTTCTCTGTGTCTAATTTGCTTGCTAACACCAGGTATTCAGATGGATGAGTATTCATCATATTTCTTGTCTTTGTACCTGCTTAGGTCATTTTCATCTGGTGACTTTTCATCCCATGTCTGTGTGATGACTACATCAAGGCCCCACAGGAGCTGATGTGTGTGGAAGACAGAATGGGTTGCTTGAACTCTGATGTAGGCCACTGGTTTCATTAATGAGAAAACAGCACATTCAGGGAGGAATGAAATGTGGAAATGGATGGTGGAGATGGTGTTTAGTAATTAGGTGGAGGGGGTTAATGTCTTATCTAAATATTTGAGGTGGCAGAGCTACAGTAATTAGAAAAAGGTAGAAGCCAAACTGCGGGCAGCAAACACCTCCCCCAGTTGGGACCATCACAGTTTCTATAGAAGTACTATTGTACTACTTATAATTAACCTTTTGGGGGTAATTGGATGTTGCTAAGCCTTTTTTATGATGATTACTTTTTAATTGATGACTCGCATCTTTAAAGATGGCTGTCATTCACCATTTTGCAAAATCTGTTTAACGGGTATTAACAGTTGAATGAGTGTGCTACATTCATACTCTACTGGTACTATCAGGGTTCTTCAACATGTCACAGATAGTAAGCAGCAGAAAATATTTATTTTTCACATGGAGTGCATGGGCGTGTCAGGTGGCAGGAGTGGAGGGCCGGGTGTGGCATATGTCAGGCTCTAGCATGGGTACTGTTAAAGATGTCAAGATAACATATCTTTCTTTAAGATGGGGTTAGTCAAAATGAATAGTAAAATGTGTCTCTTGATATTTTTGGCAGTGAAACATTACAAATGTGTAATCATGCAAAATGTTTATGGGTTATGATAATTTGACTACTGCTGCTTTGTATACAGTTTAGGGCAAACAGTAATCAAATGACATTGATTAACACTACAGCAGATAACACAACCATTAGAAATCCAATGATAGATAGATCACAATAATTTGCAACACTATACTGAGTTGAAATTGTCTGGGGGGTGCTTTGAGTAACTTTAGCCTTGTTCCACTTCCACATCCTCTAAGAAGCAGCCCTCATAGTCTCAAAGATTGGAGTTGTCACCGAGTTAAAATTCTCTTAGCGTTGCTGCTTCATCCACCTTGCTGCTGGTGGATGCCTTAGTAGAGGGATTGTCATCATCATCATCACTGAGATACAGTTTGTGTGGCAACACCATTGACATCACTGTGTTATGTGGAATGTACCTTTCGTTCATTTTGATAAATGTTAACATGGACGCATTCTTAGGTGACAAATTGGTCCTACGGTCATGCACAATGGCCCCAGCTGAACTAAATACTCATTCCACACTGACATTGGATGGTGGGCAGTTCAGGTATTTCACAGCAACTGATGTTAGTGCTGGCCAGAGTGTCACTGCTGCTCCAGTACTGCAATGGTTCGTCAGTAATGGCAAGGTGCTTTGTGTCCCCTATGTAGCTTTCACCATTTGTTCTGCTGCCCTGAGTCCAGCTGCCTCATCTGTCTCCTCCTCCTTTTCTTTCATGTCTTCCACTCCCACCTGATAGAGAACATCCCAAATGTGATTGCTTGATGTTTTCTGTTGAACCTTGCCCATTTTGTCAGACTGAGCTGCCAGTGAGCTGCTGGTGGTGGTAGCAACATCCATTTTCTGTGCAGTGCATGGCTTATGTGCCCTTTTCATCTGTGCAGCAGATATCCTTATAATGATGTTCTCTGTCAACTTTTACACTCACTGATGACCTCCTTCAATTGTAGAAGGCAGGCCACATTTGTAACGTGGATCAAGCATGGTAGTGACTGCAAATTCATCTAACTGTGCAATGCCAGATATATGGGTATTCATATCCAGCACGTGGAGCATGTGATCCATTCAGTCACAACTGCTAGGATCCCCACTTGCCTTCATCTGGTGTCAGATATTAACCAGTGTCTGCCTCAGCACATGTATGAGGGGTATAGATTGACTTATACAAGCAGTGTCCCCACGCACTGCCTGTGTAGCATGCTTGAATGGATGGAGAATGCATTTTAGCCCATCTATTTGGCACCACTGCTCTGTTGTTAGAGTGATGGACACTCCATCACTGTCATGGGTGGTGTGCACCAGCAGGTATTTTGAAACAGCCTTATGCTGTTCATCAACCAGTCAGTCATGTACAGCCTGGCATTCTACCTGGTCACAACATCAAGCTTCATACAGTGCTGAGGCAGATGGTTATTGTTCTGTAGCTCGGGCAGATGATCATGGGCCTTTGCAGAATGGGCAAAGTGTACACAGATGCGATGGACAACAGTCACAGTGTCCTTAATGTCTGCATGGTTTAGAAACTGCTGCACAACAAGATTAAGGCAGTGAGCCAGGTGGAGCACCCTGAAAAGAAGCACCATCGCTAATGCACTTCACTACATTTGAGCCATTATCACATGCAATGCATCCTGCTGTAAGTGACTGTGTGTAGCCACTCATCAGTCTTGTCCAGCAGAACATTAAGCATTTTCTGACCCATGTGTGAACCTGTAACACTTTGCATACTCAGGGTTGCATGCTGTTGAATTCCAGGGATGTTGCTGCCACCACAATGTTGCTTCAGACAGGTTTTGCCTGGCACAGAATCAACTACCACCCCAGGTACCTGTGCCCAGTGTGCTGTTATGCATAGATATGAGTTTGCTGCTGTTTGTCCACTGGTCCACATATCCATGCTAAGATGGATATATTCTGACACACTATGCCTCCTTGCATGTGTTATGGCATCACCAACTCTATTGTACAGCCCTAACATGGCATTCTTAGGGAAATAGGTTTGTGATGGAACCTGCCAATTGGGACAGTCATGGACCATCAACCTGCAGAACCCAGTATTCTCCATGAAAGAGAATGGCAACAGATCGATGGCCAGCATTTCAGCTGGGGAAATATTTAACTTGCATACTTCAGCATGACAGGGGTGGTACTTTGTGTGTCATTCAAGGATGTTCTTCATAGTGGGCTGCATCTTTCAGGCTGATTGACCAGAATGCTGTACTTGTCACACCAATGTTGCTCTTATAGGGGTAAAAGTTGACTCTTGGGGATGTGCAAACTGCATGAAACCAGTTATTTTGGCTGATTTTGGGTGTGGTGGTGTACTTTTCTAACTCAAGGGACTGGGAGCGGTTCCTCTACTGCTATGCCACTACTCAAGAAACCAAAGGATTGTCACCCTCCTCATCCACCTCTCTCTTCTTCACTGACCCACTCTGCCCTCCCTCCTCCTGCTATATTGAACTGCTCTCAGTTACATTATTTTGCTGAGGGAGATTCCACCAACAGCTCTGGCGTCCTTCTGGCATTGCTGCCATTGCAGTGGGTGCTTGTTTTTCAGATGGGAGTGCTGGTCACCGGTGCCTATGGGCTTCCCTTTTTTCCCTGACTAACACATGCTTGATGCAGTTGACATATCACTATAGTCTCATTAACTGGATCAAGCACATAAAAGTCCCAAATTAGGGACTTTTGACCTCTGGACTAAACATGCTGCTGTTGGGATTGGGAGAGCAGAGAAACAGGTGTGAAAGTTTTTGCTTTCTGGACTGCTTTCATCATTTCTATAAGACTGCTTTTGAGAGGGGGTAGACTAGACTGCTCGGGAGATCACTGATAGGCTTGGTGACAGTCTGACCAATGGGCTGTTCCTGTAAGTGGCCTTGACCGACATCACCCTTGAGCTTTTTAAACTCAGGCTCCCATGAGGGACCATCCCAGTTGTCATCATCGGCACTGATGCTGATGATGGCCTTGTCCTCCTCCTCCTCTTCCTCCTCATCCCTATCACAATCTTCTTTCACTGCACCATTTTCTTTTTCTTCAACCATCTCCTCAGAGGGCTGACTATCCCTATCTCCAGGATTATCAGACTCTGGTTGAACACTGTCATCTCTAACTCCTGCAGGAACAGGAACAGTCACACTGAGAAGCTTATCACCCTCCTCCTGTACGACTGTTCCTGTGCTGGTGTCAGTGTCTCCCATCTTCTCACTATCATCATCCCCCACCAACAGGTATGGCAGTACTTCAAACAACTCCTTTGCTGGTACCCGCAGCACTACCAGAGCCCAGAGATGACAATGATGCAGACATATGTATACTCTCACTGCTTTAGGGAACTGTAACTGAAGTTGTACTCTCCTCAACAGACTTCTTAGCTGCCTCGTCCCCCAGCACATTTCCCCCCTGTACTGGACTGTCTCTTAGAAGGCATTTTTATATAGACAAAACACATGACTGTGTCTTCTGTTGGCACCCTTTGCAGACTGTGTGAGAAGCATTTTGGCACCATGCATTCCTGCATAAAGTTGAACCAGCATAACATTTTGTGGTGATTTGGACATGCAGCCCATGATTCTTTGCATTATGGGGGTATGTGTGATTTGTATTTCTTTGAAACTTTGCTTCCTGGTCAATGCCCTTTGGGGTAACCCTTGCCTCAGTGTTTACACACTAAGGTTCTTCATCTTTTAGCTTGTTTTATGTTTTTATTGGGCTCACCACAAACCAAACCCGATAGACCAACATAGGGTAGCTGGTTCATTCCACGGGGGTGTCATACAGATGAGACACACTGATGAGTCCTGGTAGGATGAAATTCATGTCTGTGCCTTCTGTTGGCACCCTTTTCAGACTGTGTGATAGACCTTTTGGCACCATGCAGTCCTGTGTAAAGCTGAACCAGCATAACATTTCGTGGTGCTCTGCATATACAGCCCATGATGCTTTGCATTATTGGGTATGTGTGATTATTTTTATATGCTGCTGCTTCAAAGATTTGCCTTTCTCTGGGAGTATATCAAGAGAGATGTATTACTAACTGTGTGAATAACACCTCACACCTGCGGTAATGGCTTCTTTCCAAGCCCAAACACAATCATGTATCATAGACCATATCAATATCAGAAGTCTTACCTGTCACCATGCGGAACTCGAGGCCTGGGTGAAACTCTACAATCCTGATGTACTCTGTCTCACAGAAATGTGGCTAAAACCAGGTATACCTGATGATGTATGCTCCTTGCCTAACTATTCCCTGTTCCGGCAGGATAGATCCTCATCCAAGCGTGGAGGTGGAGTTGCCCTATTCTTCAAAAAACACCTCAACATCTCTATTGTCCCTCTATCTGCCTCTCCCACAATGTGCGAATTCATACAGGCAACTATTGTATTGGGGAAAAAGAATCTTCATATTATCTGTGCCTATAATGCCCCCTGCTGGGGGAATAGTAGGTCTTCAAGAACTCCTTGACATCATAATGAGGCTGTCATCCTAGGTGATATTAACCTCAATTGGTTAGGGTCAGCTCAAATATCCTTGCAATCACTCACGCTTAGTTATAATTTTCACCAGTTGATCTCTGAAGCGACTAGAGCCACGTCATCCCATCAAATGGGTACACTCCTAGGCTGGGTGATGGTTAACCATATGGAACATGTGTATCCTATCTATGGTTGTGCCTCCATCTCCTCCATCAAGACTAATCACATTTACAAATCTAGCTCATATTGACCAGGAAGCATTTCTCTATGATGTCTCCAATATCGACTGGGCAGGTATCTATCAAACAAAGGATGTGGAGGTTGTTCTACAGATATTCATAAATGAATTTCTTACCATTCAATATAAACATGCCCCCAAGACTACTAGGAGGGTCAGAGGAAAACAGACGAGGAGGCTGCATAAAGATGTCCTTGCTAATCTGCACCAGAGGGACAACCTCTGGATTCGCTATAAACAAACTGGCCTACAGTCAGATCTTATTGTCTATCGTGAACTAAGGAACAGATGTAAGAGACAAGTTAGAGCTGCTAAAAGCAAATACTGCAAGGACCTTCTACAAAGCTCAGCCTGCGAACTGAGGAAATTCTGGGCCCATGTCAAAACATTTCTGAGTACCTTGCAGTCTGTCACTCCTGATGAAATGATCATACATGGGGCACATTGTAATGACCCTAGGACCATTTCAAACAGTTTTAACAATCTTTTCTCTGATATGTCACACTATACTTTGGCTTTACAACCTAGTGGATCACACTCCAATCTACATACCACACTACCATCAGACAACCATACTGCCCTATCATATGATGCTCATCCAGTGCCACAATTCTATTTCAAGGCAAATCAAGAGCAGAAGTTCTGAAATTACTGAGATCTGCATCTGCCAACACCAGCTCTGGTTCTGACTCACTGGAACCTCATCTTCTTATGCTGACTGCTCCACTCATTGCCTCTCTGATTGCCAGAATCTACACTTTATCCCTTATCTATTGCACTGCGTCGGACCTATGGAAATCTGCAAGAGTAACGCCTGTCTTTAAAAAAGGTGACCCAAAGGACATGGCCAATTACAGACCTATAGCAATTCTCTCTGTCCTTAGCAAGATCCTATAGAAAAAAGTTGCATCACAGACCATTGACTACCTTACACACTACAATCTCCTCTCAGACATCCAGCATGGTTTCAGAAAAGGTCATAGCACCACCACAGCTCTTCTTCAACTAACTACTGATATTCTGTCCAACATGGATTCTGGAAAACTCACAGGTGCCATCTTCATTGACCTCACTAAGGCTTTCAACCTTGTAGACCATCCCCTGCTTCTCTCCACTCTCCATAAATTAAATTTCTCTACCCCTGTTGAGGACTGGTTCTGCAGCTACCTGTCAAACGGGTCACAAGCTGTCAAATTTAACTGCTCCCTGTCCAACACGTCTACTGTCAACCTTGGGTTCCCCCAGGGCTCTATCCTTGGGCCCCTTCTGTTCTCAATTTTTATCAACAATGCAGCTGAGGTCCTGGAATCCTGCTCAGCTATTCTCTACACTGATGACCTGATCATCTATACTAGTTCTTCTAGTATTGCCTGCATAAACACATCACTTACTTCAGACTTCAATAAGGTCTTAGACTGGCTACTAGACCGTAAGCTTGTACTTAATGAAAAGATAATGAAAGCCATGCTCCTAGGTTACACAAAGAAGATTAAGGCCTGTTCTAGTTTGCTGGAGGTTTCCTCACCCAGGATGATTTCCACTTGAAAATGTTACTTCCTGCAAGTACCTTGGGATCCTGCTGGACCAGTCCCTGGATTTTAATCTTCACATTCAGTCCTCTTGCAAAGCTATAAACTTGAAACTGGGAGTAGCTTACAAAATGAGCTACATGCTTACACCCTCACCAAATTAGCAACTGCCCGAGGTATTCTGCTCCCAACCCTTACTTATGGTGCCTCTATTCTTACCTCTACCCATATAACCTCCCTACTAAAATGGGATGTAACTTATAACAATATATGCCAATTTGCTTCTTCGTCACCTTGACTCAAACATCACTGCCTTCTTTATAAGGATCTGAATTGGCTCTCACCCTCTGTCAGTAGACAATACTACCTTGGATCACTAATGGACTCGATCATCTGGGGAAAAAAAACATCCCAGCTGGCGGTGTTGCTGGTCCCTCAACCATCCTCTCATGGCCTGCGATCAGCTGACAAATCCTTGTTCTATGTTCCCAGATGTCGGACAACTAAAGGCACAGGGGCCTTCCAATTCTCTGCTCCCAGACTATGGAATGCTCTTCCACTCAACCTCCAGTTGTCTCAGTCTCACTTTGGATTTAAAAGTGAATATCGCCATTATCTATCCTTAGCTGTTGCATGTACATGCTTTGACCCAACCTGAAGCTCCTGAGACTTACCAGTAATGTCACCCCTGCTCTAATCCAGCACCAAGACTGTCTCCTCTTCCCCTCCTCATATTTTGCCTTCTCTTTGTAAATATCTTCTTGACTACTAGCTCTCTTCCTTCTCAAACCTTGTTGCTGACCATCCACTGTTGTTTTGCCAATTACCACCCCTGACCTTCCTTCTGTCAGTCTTTCTTGTTATGTTTGAACATTCCTCACATTCCTCTCTATATAACCTTACTATCTTATTAACCGTTTCACTCCACAGGTTGGGTCCATGGTTTCTGCACTTATTATATATCTTACTGCCATTATCTGTATAATGGTTTCCATTATTTTTTTGTTGTTTCTACCCACTGTATTTTTGTAGTACTGCTGTGCTGTACCTCTATTTGTATTATTGTACCCATGTTGCTGTTGTTCAGCTGTTCTCTTTTTGTTGTACTCTCCCAGGTCATGCCTGAAAATAGTCATTTTATGGCTAGTGCACCTACCTGGTTAAAAAAAACTAAATAAATAAATAAATCAGGACAGGTAGCAACACTCTGTACAACTAATACAGTATATGCTGTATGCAGTATATAGCTCCTTGGAAGTTGCCTGCCCTTGAACGGGGCTGCTTCAGCTCCCCCACGGTCAGCCGGCACCCAGCCAGCCATCGACCGAGACCAGGATGCCCACCTGCAGCTCCTTGGAAGCTGTCTGCCCTTGAACAGGGCTGCTTCAGCTCCCTCATGGTCGGCCGGCACCCAGCCAGCCACCGACCGAGACCAGGACACACACCTGCAGCTCCTTGGAAGGTACGGGACAGCACAGCCAATTGGAACACTGGCGCTTCCAGCAAACCCGCTCTGATTGGCCATGACTTTTCCCCTGCTTCAGCCACCTGGCACTTTTTACAAATAGATTTTCAATAGAACTAAGCACATTTCAACTGTGTAATAGAAGTTTTTTTTTAAGTGGCTAGTTTTCCATTAGCAGGTTATACAGACCTGCCACTAGAAGGATTCTTGGTCTTTCTACACAAATCACTGTACTCAATCATGGGCAATATGGCCTGCATTATCATTCTACTTCTAATCCTGGCAAAAATTATGACTCATAAAGCACTGATCCATGCTAAGTCAGAAGTCATCCCAGCCTGGGAACCCACAATCATAGTTCCTGCTTCATCTTCATATTGCTTCCCTACTCTTAATCTGTCGGGTTTTCATTTTAATTCTCATCTCTCTCCTCTGGCCCGCCTCCCTTCACCAATGTCTTTCTGTGCACTTCTCCTGCTAGACTTGAACGGCCATGTCAGCATCTCCTATGCCCTGGCTAGATGTACCTCAATGACTGAACACCACACAAGAACCCATATGAAAAGAGCCCACTTCTACCTGATAAATGCCCTCAAGAAAATGTTTCTAATTCTCCTTTTCTGTTCAGGCAATGTTGAACTAAATCCAGGTCCCCCAACTCAAATCACTTCTCTGTCGGAGTTTGCAGCTGCTCCTGGGATGAAACTGATGATGGTCAATGTTCTAAGCCTGCTCCAAAAACTTGATCATCTTCAAGTTTGGGCAGCCCACACTGACCCAGATCTGATTATAATTACTGAGTCATGGCTAAAAAAGACCAACACTGATCCGCAAATTACTATACCAGTCTTCAAGCTCTTTAGGGCTAATAGGGATTCGAGGGGGGGAGTGGTTGTATACGTCAAATCAAAATTTGATGTTAGCAGCATTTCCTGTAAAACTAAGCCCAAGGAAAATGAGATTGTCTCACTTAAACTTCACCTTCATCCTCAGATTGCATCACAATCATCGGTGGCTATAGACCCCCCCCTTCAGGAGGCACAGAAATTCTTAACGTGTTGAAATCCATAACTTTGGCTGCTAACACAGAAACAATAATCTTAGGGGACTTCAATATGGATTGGCTCACTGCTAAATCCCACTCCCTAAAAGCCATCTGTGATGAGCTGGGTCTTACACAGATAGTAACTGAACCCACAAGAATCAATGCTTCTAACTCTGCCAACAGCTCACTCTTAGATGTCATCTTAACTTTGCATCCCCATAACATCTCACATTCTACAGCTTTCCATAATGACATGAGTGAACACAGTATCGTAATATGTACAAAATTCAAATCTAAAACCCAGCAGCACCCTAAATTCAGAATCAAACACTCATTCCATAAATTCAACTCAGTAAACTTCCTATCCGATCTAGCTACGATCAGGTGGCATGACCTATATCTTGCCAAATCTGCTGATGCCACCATCTCTTTCCTAAATGACAACCTCATTACCCTAATTAACAAGCATGTTCCTCTTATTGAAATGAGGGTGCAGGAAATCTCACATCCATGGTTCACCCAAAAGCTCAAATCTGGACTTACCAATAGAGACAAGCTATGGACTAGGGACAGGCACACAAAGGACCCAGCAGACTGGCAGGCATTTAGAACTGCCAGAAATGCCTGTGTTAAAAGTGTATGTGCTACTAAAGCAAACTTCTACATCTCCACTCTGGAGCAGGCCAAAGGGCACTCCCAAAAAATCTGGAAGACACTGACATCCATTGAAGGCCATCCTGATGCTTCCTCCCTTCCCACCAAGATTCTGGTCAAGGACGGGATGGTTGAAAATAAACTGTGAATCCTCAAAGAACTTAACCTTCACTTTGCCACTGCTGGGTTGGCATTCGATTTCTCCCCATAAGCTAGCCGAGTGAATAGCAACACTAGCCCAGATACTACACATGCTACTCCACCTCATCCCTTCCAGTTGTGCCTGTTTAGCTACAAAGAAGTCGAAGACATAATTCTTAGCCTTGACACCAAGAAAAGTGCAGGGGATGATGGCCTTGAATCATTTTTCTTGCGGTTAGGCTATGTCCAGCTCACAGCCCCCATCCTTCACATCTTCAAACTCTCTATTACCACAGCCACAGTTCCATCCTGCTGGAAATCTGCCCATATTCTTCCTCTCTTCAAACCAGGAGATCCTTGTGACTTAAACAACTACCGTCCTATCTCTATCTTGTCTGATCTCTCCAAAGTGCTAGAAAAACTTATATACAACCAGCTAAACAATCACCTTGAAGTGCACTCATTGCTAAACCCGGCCCAATCTGGCTTCAGGTTGAAGCACAGTACCATCTCAGCCTTGGCTAAAGCCTCTAATAACTGGATCCATGCTATGAACACCAAGAAGGTTACTGGTGCAGTCTTTCTAAACCTCAGTAAGGCCTTTGACACTGTAGACCATCACCTCCTAATCACCTGTCTTGCCTACATAGGTGCCACTCCACTTACCCTACAGTGGTTTAACAGTTATCTCACAGGAAGGATACAAAAAGTCAAAGCTGATGGCCTACTATCTGCCCCCCTTGCAGTTTCCAGAGAAGTCCCTCAAGGCTCCATCCTAGGAGCAATCCTTTTTTCTGTGTACATCAACAACCTTGACTCCCACATAAATAACTCTAGCATACATTTCTTTGCGGATGATACAGTTTTGTATGCAACAGGCTTGTCCATAACTGAAGTCAGGGAAGCACTCCAAGCTGACTTTATCCAGTTAGAAAGCAACCTTATCAATGCCAAGCTTCTCTTAAATGCCAAAAAAAACAAGACAATGATTTTCTCAAGACTTGCCTTGTCTGGTACCCCACCTAAAAACTTCATAGTTACCTCCTTAGGTGAACCCTTGGAAGTCATACCTAAATTTAAATATCTAGGTATGTGGCTAGACAACAAGCTTTCCTTCAACGACCACATCAAGAATCTATCAAAAAGGCTTAAAGCATGCTTGGGTTTCTTCTTTAGAAATAGGACCTTCTTTTCTCTCGTGACCTGCAAAAGACTTGTCCAAGCAACATTCCTTCCCTTGCTTGACTACGGAGACTTTATCTTTATCTCCTCCCCAACCTTGAGCCTATCTAAACTGGACATACTCTAACACCATGTTCTTCACTTCATTACTAACTCTGCGTACTGGACCCACCACTGTGATCTTTATGCAGCAGTTGGGTGGACCTCTCTTGCCACCAGATGCCTCCTGCATGCTGGCATTTGGACCCTCAAATTACTACTGCACAAACTGCCTGTCTATTTAACGTCTCTCATACACATCTCACATTGCGCCTACTCCCTAAGGAAATCCAACCTTATCCTACTAGATGTTCCAGCACACGTACCACAGCTGGCCAAAGAGCTGTCTCATACACCCTCCGAAACATTTGGAACCAACTACAAGCCATGCTGAAGCTAACCAGCATCGTATCAATTAACTTCTACTAAACACTTGCCATCTCTAAATTAAAAGACATATGTAGGTGCTACTAGGCCCCCAATGCCAAGTCAGCTTCCTAGGTACCAACTGGCCCTCTGTTTATTAAGCTGAAATGTGTTGCATAATGTAGTGCAAGGTTAAAGCTGGAATGTACTTCATATATGGCATAAGGACTTCTATTGTGTATATCTCTTGTATTATATATATATTTTTTTGTTGTTCTACATTTTATATCTCCTGTCTATGTAATTGCGAAATGTATGTGCATGTGCCTCAGGACCTCCTTGTGAATGAGCTTGATCAATGGAGTCTTTCCTGCAATAAACTTGAACTTGATATGGTAGCCTATTCTAATAAAAACAAAAAGGTAACTTTTTAGCTTTTCCCAAACAAGAATTCAAGCAACACAGGGAAAAGGGGCACAGGTAATCTACTTTAAATTCAGATCATCTGTGTCTGGACAACTTAAGTACTGTAATACATTAGTACATACTACTACAATGTTTTATATATATATATATATATATATATATATATATATATATATATATAAGGGCAGAGACAACCATATAACATCAACAAACAAAAATGCCCACAACAATATGGATGGGATCAGCAATCTTTTGACGACTACTATATTAATTTGTATTTTTTTTATATTGCATGGGTAAAGTATCATCAATGCTGTAACAGGGAAAGGGTAACCAAAGTCAGGCAAAAGAGGAAAACTGCAATGCAGAGGCATGCTTCAGCAATAAAATACAGGGGAGCTATTCATCAAAGCAGTGAAACTGTATATATGGACAAGTTCAGGTGATCAAATAAAAGTATATATGTTTCCATTCAAAAAATATAGAACTGTTGCTTTTCACAGTTTGTGACACAAGTTAACAGCAAACAGAACTGACCACAAGCAATAAAAAATTTAAAAATGTATCAGCACTGTGTGTTCAAAACTTTAGAATTCATAATTAAAAGCAGAAGAATGGTATATAACACAGGGTAACAGGAGCAGAAACTGTCAGACAGGAGTAACTTTTCAGAGAAAGAAAAAAAATACTTCTCAAGATATAAGAAAATTAATAAAAATAAGTAGAACACCAACAAAAATATAAAGGCTTAAATGAAATAACAGTAATTCACTCACAATTTGTGGGAAATCTGTTTGTAAAAGGTTAAAAATAACATGTATTGGTGTTACACAGATACCCTGTCCAACTCAGCTCCTTGACAGAAACAGACACAGACAAAACTAAAAACTAATTAAATTATGTATTATGCAAAAATCCACAAAATTAGAAAATGTTCCCTAGCTGCACTAGGAACAAACTGTGTATCTGGGAGCAATTAGCTCTCTAAAGCAAGTTTTAAAGAGATTTTAAAGGGGTCTATTGGCTATGGTACACCACAACAGACTGCTTTCTAACTCAACAGGCAATAGACTGTGCTGTAAACAACCTGCACATGATATTTGACCTATTTACCCACAATGCATTGCACATGTGCCTTTGGAGCATGATTGTGCTGTCAAAATCAAAAAGTTACACTGGTGAAATTTTGTCCATAAGGCAAAATTTAAGCATGGATAGGTGAAATTGGTCAGTTGAAGCATTTCACATTACGTGAAATCGAAGCTCCAGGTGAAATTATGTTTCACCGGTGCGAAACATTTCATGTAATTGTGAAATTACATGAAATATTTTACATGGCAAAATTTTTCCATTTCACACAACATTACTAGAAACCAGGTAAAAGGGTACCTCACAGCTAATACTGCAGCTGGCAGCACAACTTCAGCTGCAGCTGCAGAAGTCAAGAAATTCCTGGTGTTCTCATACAAAGAACATGAGGGAAGCACTCCTCTCGCTAAGCTGGGTACCCTGGATTTTGCATGCCCAGAAAACATATTTGTGGCACAGTATTTAAAAACAAACAACAGAATCTAGCTCAAAGGGTCTCGTTTAGCTAGATGCTGATGTTTATTTTAAAAATCCCAGCAGTTTTATGTATTTTCTACTTTTGTCAGTTCAGAGAAAAATCAACAATATGGCAGTTGGCACAACACACAAAAATTATGGTGCTCTGCCAGTTCAGTGGCTAGAAATCAAACAGGAGCATTTGTGGCATCAAAGTTTTACTTTCATTGAGCAACATTATCTCAGAAACTGTACTGTGCATGCACTGGTTGTAAAACACAAAACTTTAAAGCATTATAACTCAGCAGCCCTTTAGTATTTTCTCTCCAGACCTATCAAATGCACTACCTTAGTACATGGTACATGTACCCTGCAAAGTTGGGAGAAAAATTCTATTCCATGTAAGCTGTAGGGGACAGCACAAAAATATGTTAAGGATAGGAAAAAAGTTCAATTTTTACAAAAAATGACACATGCGGATCTTAGAAATTGTACAAGCTGCCATCACAAAAATTTCCACAGATCAAGACCTTGCCTCCTAGACAACATATCCAAAAGTTCAGCTCGTTTTGTTAAATGGAATCAAAGATATTAATTAATGTGCAGAGTTAGGGGTTTAACATTAAACAACTAACTAAAGGGTGCTATTGCACCCCTATAATATATTCTAGAATTCTTTTTCTTTTTTCTTTATTACAGAGGACAGTTGTATGAAAGAGGATTACTGTTCCTTGGACTTTAGCTGCTTTTTCTGCTTGCCTACATCTGATATCATAATCCCCTGCTTAAGGCATCGTTATTATCTCCACCGCAAAAGACAGTGATGTCAGTTGTAGACAAGCAGCCAAAACATATAGGACAGTGATCCTATTTACATACAAATGGCCTTAGTAATAAAGAAGTAATGGTGAGCATTACATAAAAAATATTATATATAAGTGGAACTGTGTCTAAATATTTCATTTGATCAAAACTGCCACAACAGCATCATTGTCTCTATAAAGTATAAGGGAAGCCAAATAGAAGAAGCTAGAAAGAAGTACCTGGAGGTATTGAAGGTAGACAGAGGAAAGATGAGGAAAGCAAGGCACAGACAGAACTCCAGCTGGCAAAGGGAGTGATGCAAGGTGAAAAGGCATTTATCAGGTACATCTTTAGGAAACATGTCAAAGGGGGTATGGTGAGATTGAAGAGTGAGGATGGATGGGAGAAGGGGAAAAAAAGGGAAAGCAAAGGTACTAACACATATTTTTGTTCCTTATTTACTAGGAAAAAGGATGGGCCACTGCCAGAATGTGGGGTTAAAAAGGGAAATGAAGCGAGCAAGTGACATAGTCAAAATAACAGAGAAAAGGTGTAGGAAAAGATTATGGGACTGAAGGAGGTAGTAAAAGTGAGAGCAGGGCCACTTGGAGGCATATTCAACTGCTTGAAGGCCAGGGGTGTGTTCCCTAGGAACTGGAGAACAGCAAACATTGTGCCTTTTTACTAGTGGGGGGAGAGGGTGTTGAAGCCAGAGAGGGAGCAAGATGTGGAGAGCTACATATGCTAATGCAAGAAGTCTTTGAAGTAAAATTCCAGACCTTTAACTCATTATGGTCGATGCAGACCTGGATCTCATGGAGATTACTGAGTCATGATGCACTGGGAGCCACAACTGGGACATGACCATACCAGTTTATACTTAGTTCAGGAAGGATAGGGAATGGACAAAGGGTAGGGTATGTACTTTATGTGAGGGTGGGTATCAGAACAACAGAATTGTAAGGGAACCTACCAGGGATGGTATCAGAATGACAGAAATGTAAGGAAACTTATGGGTGAAGGATGGACTGGAGGTGTTGTGAATCACCCTGGAGACAGGAGCCTGAACCATTGTTTTCACTGTGGTGATATTCAGACCTCCAACTTAGGGAGAAGAATTGGGAAAGGTACTTGGGGAACTCATCAGCACAATAGCAAAAAAGGGAGAAGTGTCACTGGTGGGGGACTTCAGTCTGCTGGATGTAGTTTGGAGCTTTCCCAACTGCAGTCTCGAATAAAAGCAGGGCCATCTTTGACTACCTGCAGGGGGTGTTTCTCATGCAGCTAGTCTGACAGCCCAATCAAGATGGGGCAATACTGGATCTGGTGCTCCCAAATAGGGGCAGTATTGCAGATATCAAGGTGGAATGTTACCTGGGGGCCAGCAATCCAGTACAGAATGGTTTAATATAAAGATGGCAGCAGAGGCAAACCACACAAGGACGAGGGTCCTGGGCATTAGGCAGGCAGATTTTTAACAAATCAGTGAATGCTTCAGAGATAACCTAGCAGAGGGGGATTGCCATGGTGTGGTACATGAAACATGTGGCAAATTAAGGGATAGCATAATGAAGGCAACAGACATCTGCATAACAGAAAGTGAATAAAAACAGGAGGAAAAAGAGACCACTATGGATCTTGAGGGAGGTGGCTGTGAAGGTAAAGACTAAAGTGGTAGAATTGAAGAAGTATAAGGAAACACAGAGGGAAGAGGATAAGGAGGTGTACTAGGAAAAGTAGAGGGAAGCAGTGAAAGCAGTGAGGGGAGAAAACATGCAAACAGAGGAAAGGATAGCCAAAGGGCTAGATAAAGGTGACAATACCTTTTTTTGATACATAAGTGAAAAGAGGAAGACAAAGGGAAGGACTATGAGTTTATGAAGGGCAAGGGGAGATAATGCAAAGGAGGATCAGAAAAAAGCTGTCAGCCTGAACTGGTACTTCTGCTCAGTCTTCACAGTGCAGGAGATGAGTGTGGACCACATACAAGCAGCAGGAACATTGGGGGGAGGGAGGTGGACAGAGGTCAATTCACAGAGGAAAGAGTCCTTACATGACTTGCAAATCTGAAAGTAGATAAGGCCATGGGGCAGACAGGGTACATCCAAGGGTGCTGAGGGAGCTCAAGGAGGAACTGCCTGCACCTTAAATGGCCCTATTCAGTAACTCACTTTAAACAAGAGTAGTTTGAGAGGACTGGAGGAGGGCAGATATACAGTAGTACTCCTTCACAAAGGTTGCAGAAAGGAGACTGGCAATTATAGACCTTTCAGTTTAACATACATGGTAGAGAAGTTAATGGAGGCACTTTTGAAATAAAGGTTAGTGGAGTATCTGAGAATCTAATGGGGACAAGACTCAAGCCGCACAGGTTCAAGGGTAGAGGTCATGTCTTATGAATCTGATTGATTTCTTTGATTGGATGACCAATGAAATAGATCAGGGTGAGGTGGTGGACATGGCCGACTTATACTTCAGCAAGGCCTTTGACACCATACCCCATATGAGGCTTATAAGTAAACTTGGCATCTTGAGGATGGAACTCAAGGTGACAAGCTGGGCATGGAACTGGTTGATGGGCAGACAACAGATGGTAGTGGTATATGGCACTCAGTTTAATGAGGGAGAGTAACCAGTGGGGTTTCTCAGGGCTCAGTGCTGGGACCAGTCCTCTAATGTGTTCAAGAGCAACATTGCAGAAGTGCTAGAAGGGAAGTTATGCCTCTTTGCAAATGACATCAAAACCTGCTGTAGAGTAGATACTGTGGAGGGGTTGGAGAGATTGACTACAGACCTGAAAAAAAATCTTGAGGAGTGGTCAAGGGTATGCAGCTGCATTGCAGTACACAAAAGTGCAAAATCGTGAATATAAGGCACAGAAATCCAGGAACTGTGAATAAAATGAGAAAAGAGTTATTTACAGTCACAAGACCTGCAAGATCTCCTTGTGCTCCATTGTCTTTTCCGGGCTTTCTGTTCCACCAAGGATTTCCTTTTCAGGGTTTCCAAGGTTAGGTTGCGGTATTCCAGTAATAGAGCATTTTCTACTGTCATGCCTCCCCTGAGGAACTCACTGCCTAATGTATCTTTGGGAGGCACCCTCAGTGGAAACCTCCAAAAGAGGTTTAAAGACTTCGCTATTTAACCAGGCTTTTAATTTATAAAGATTTTGAATTTCAGCAAGGCCTTTCACTCAATCCCAGAGGCAGATTCCAAAGGGATATTCTCCTTTTGTTTATTTGTTTATCAGGTCATCCAGTTTGGGGGATAGTGGGCAAACAGCAACACAAATTCTAATTCTCTCCAGACAAACCAGCCACCACCACAGCTAAGTTCAAAAACCTTTTTTGCTTTTATTGTATTATTCCTTCCAGATCTTCCTCCATGACAGCTCAACTTTTCACTCGTGTTCAAGGGAAAGGGTTTTCTGATCAATAAATATAAAATATATATTAGTAACTGTATCTAGAGAGGTTTCAAACAATTCATATATCACCCTTCAGTGCTTCACTAAATTATTATCCAAACTCTTCTTTATTGCCAAACTATGTACACCTTATTCCTTTTTATGTGGATTCCCTGGTACATACTCTGGTACATTCACTAAAAAATACCACCAACAGCTTAATCTGGCTCAATGTTAGTTGGCATCCATCTGTACCCAACTCCCCTGGGACGAGGCTGAAAACAGGCAGAATTGTCTAGTCCTCCTTTACTGGTCATAGAAAAAACAACTAACATGGTATCCCATTATCCTATTATGCAGATTCATACTTTTCAAACCATTGGGTATTATTACACTTCCTTTCTGATTATCATACTTTAATATGTAGATCATGATTTTAATATTATACTAAAGCATACATTTTTTTCTGCTAATACTAAACACTCTTGGAGTGATAATACCACACTTCAAGAGTGATAATACTATCGTTCAGGTCCCATAATAGTATCATTTGGGACCTGAACGATAGTATTATCAGGGAAAATGAACAGTGGAAGTGCGAAAGCACCAAAATCATTCACTGTGTTAAATATCACAGACATTCTCTGTCACAATGTGTCTATTCATTGGCCATTTTCTGTCTGTGGGTGGCCAAACCACCTTCCGAAACATGGCAGCTGTCTCTCGCTAAGTGAGAGTGTACACTACTTGTGTGACTTCCCATTTTTTTTTGATTAAAACAATATCAAGAAAGGATATGTGGCAGATCTTAACCTTCTCCAAGAAGGTAAAATGTACATCAAAAAGAAAATTGTCCATTTGTGCCTGAGAACAGCGGGGACGGGTGGGAGAAAGACACACAGACTGACAGAAACTGCAGCAGTCGGCTAGCATTCACACAGTTCTTTGCTAAACAGCCGACCGACCGTAAAAAAATACATGGACAAGAAAAAAAATCTCACAACCATATATTGAAAAAAAATAAAGGATAGATCACTGGGTATTACTGGTGAGCTACCATCTCAAGGTTCTGGACACTGTAACATCTCAAGCTTTGCTCTCAAGGTTCCTATGTGTCCAGAACCTCTCAATGGTATTACTCGCTGGTAATACCCAGTGAGCTATCCATTATTCTATTTTTCTATGTACTGTACATTATGAGATGACATTGCATGCAGAACTAGTGCTACCAATCATAGTTAAATTTCATTTTTGCTTATATTTTTTGTGAAACAAAGTATGTGAAAGACATAAATCTTTATAGCTGGCTTCCTGTCATAAAATGGAAATAATGTGTATATAGTTTGGCAAGGAAGAATAGTTTGCGTAATAATTTAGTGAAACACTGAAGGTAATATGTACACTGTTTGAAACCACTATAAGTACATTTACTGATATTTATAGCATGGGATGAAGAAAATAAGCAGTTCAATTCATTGACTCAGTCTACATGCCCATGTATTAAGTTAGCATTAATTCACGGTTGCGCAGAGGGACTCTGGAGATCCACCACCAACGTCTTTTGGAGTTGGAAGGAAACTGTACTTGCAGCCATTAAAAATTCTGAGTAAGTGACAGGAGTCTGGTATCGGTCCTGAACCTTTGGTGTATGGCAATGCATGTCCCATTGCCAGCAGCACTTCCTTTAGCGTGTGCTAGTAGTAATTACAGCTTCTGTGACAGTTGAACAGTGAAAGCATCATCCCATAGTGTGGAAAAACCACCCCCCTCCCCGGACAGAGCCGTATACTTCCTGCGTTGTAATGGTAGAGAGAGAGTGACATGGACAACAGCACCTCTGCTGGAAATCAAAGGAAAGTATTCTTCCTACCAGTGTGTAATGGCCACAGATCTTTGCTTGTCCATGCCAAAGGCTATTTGGCAGGAGAGAGAAAGAGAGAGAGAGAGAAAGAGAGAGAGAGGGAGAGAGGGAGAGAGAGACTGTACCTACTGAGATGACAGATTCCTAAATGCAGCCTCCCCATCTCTCTTCCCTGTGTGTGCTGCACAGCAATATCAAGACAGCGAGACAGATCCACTCAACAGCAGACTGGCAGCTTCAGTGAGATTGAGACAGATGGTACTGCTCCATATCCTCCACCAAAGTAATATGTAGCAAACAGACACGGTGCTCGCTGCTTGGATTTCCAGCACAGGTTCTTGCGCTCACCCGCTCACTCTCTGCAGACTGAATTCGATATAATTTATAAGTGCTGCTCTGCTCTGTGCTTAGGGCTAGCTTGCTGTGTCTGTCTGTCACACTATTTTAGGCACTCTGTATGTAGCGGGATCAGGGAGATACAGTGAGTGTGGTGCCACCTAGCATGTCCTATGCTCTGCAAGTTTTACTGATTGGCCGACACAGATCGATGATTGCTGATTCAGATGGCAGAGTGATCAGAGCGAGTGACAGAGTCAGAGAGACAGACCAGTGAGAGTGACAGATGGAGCTGGAGCTCCTGCTGTGGGACAAAACACCAGCTGGTGTGAAGGTGCACAGTCTGGTAGCAGTTTGAGTACTGTAAGTGCACAGTACTGTGAGGTGTGGTAGGAGTTACTCAGAGTTGTCAAATGTGCTACAAGGAGTGAAAGTTGGAGGGGGGGAGGAGTGAGTGAAGTGAAAGCTCGGGGATCCTGTTGAATTATGCACAAGAAATGTCACATATCATGTCAGTGCTGTATGTGTGACATTTCTATATGCATCACAGCAGTGCTGTATGCAGTATTTGTTAGGGACTATTTTGTATGATGGCAGGATACATGACTTTTCTTGATTTTAAACAGGGGAAACCTCTTTTCTGTGAGTTTTTTCTTCTTCTCCACAGAACACATGTTATAAGTGCAATAACCCACACCAGGGTATGTGGTTTTAGGAGAATAATCAACACTCTGGGTGCTGTGAGGACACTCGGCCTGCAACCTTGTTCCTAACAGCATACCCGGGGTGTTGCTTAATACCCAATAACCGAATACCCTGTTATGGGTTATTCCTTACATATGTTATATTTATTGATCAGAAAGCTCTCTCCTCTGAAGAAACCCATAGCAGGAGAAATTGCATCAGATGGAGGCTGTTCTGGAAGGAATAACAAAATAAAGAAGAAAAGGTTTCTGAACTTCCCTGTGGTGTGGCTGCTTTGACTGTAGCCCACAAGAGGCTGCTCAAAAAGATAAGGGACTTAGGGGTAGGGAAAAATTGACAACATGTGTGGAGAACTGGCTGAAAGGAAGAACACAAAGAGTAGTAGATAAGAGGGAGTATTTAGAAGCATTGGAAGTAGCCAGCCTGTGGGCAAAGTGGTAGTGCTATGGCCTGGGACACCAATGACCCAAGTTCGAAAGTGAGCTCAAGAGTTAGAGGACTATCTGATGGGAGGAGGACTGTCAGATGGACTGCTCTCCTTCTCTGGGGGGTGAGGGGATACGGATCCTGGTGCTTGCCTGACACCTGGTGGAGATCTGGGGTTAGGCACACTAGTCTGCTAGTGCACATGGGACATGTGTTGGCCAGTGACACACATCTAACAGGAACACGCAGTGTGTCTGTTATGATGTCATTGCACATCTTCATCTCCCTAGGGGTAGAGAACAGGGAAAAGCACAGCGTTGACTGGTAGGATGCATTCAGTCTCCACCTGGTCCTGCACACAACTATCCAGGCACTGTCTAAGCTAACTGGATTCTGTATCTGGTGGTGTTTGGAGGATCCCACTGACCCTGCCAGGTGAAGATAGCACTGCGGGAGCTATCTATCCAAAGGTAAGCCCTGGAGGACACTGGTGTGACAGGGCTAAGAAGACTGCAAGATGGAGGCTGGTCAGTTCAAGGGGGGGAATAACTAATAAAAAACTGTAAACAAGAAGTATGGGAAGTAGCAAATGGATTATCTCAGGGTTTTTCATTGTGACAGGTCCTTGTGAGTGTATTTATTTGTGACACAGGAGACGGCATCAGGGGCAAGAGTTGCCTCTTCACAGATGACACAAAGATCTGTACAAGGATGGACACAGAGGAATGGCTCCTCCAAGGGAAGCCTGCAGGTAGCGAGGGCAGGAGAACACAGCCTTCCCCCACAACCCACTTGGAGCAGCAGACAAGGGCTGCAGTTTCTTTTGGGCTCCCTGAAGGAAGCCTGCAGGTCGCAAAGGCAGGAGAACACATCCCTCCACCACAACCCACTCAGAGCAGCAGACAAGGGCTACAGTTTCTTCTGGGCTCCCCCGGGGAAGTCTGTGGGTTGCAAGGGCAGGAAAACACAGCCCTCCACCACAACCCACTCGAAGCAGCAGACAAGGGCTGCAGTTTCTTTTGAGCTCCACCGAGGGAAGCCTGCAGGTCATGAGAGCAGGAGAACACAGCCTTCCCCTACAACCCACTCGGAGCAGCAAACAAAGTGTGAAGTGTAGAGCAGGTCACTCGCTTGCCTGGAAGGTCTGAGTGTTTTGATTTGGCACCTGTTTTTGAAAATCCTTTCTACCTTTTGTGTCACCAGATGAGTGCTGATAGTTTTTGCACTACTGATCTGAGCAGCCAAATGATATGTTCTTTGCCTGTTTCGCTGTGCACCTTAAGAGACTGGACTAATAGTAACTTTTGTTCATTCAAACTGAAGCCTTAATTTGTGTTTAGTGCTTTTAAACTGCATGTAGCTGCTGCTATACTATGTTAAACAATGCCCAGATAGGTTCTGCAATTTCTGTTTTTAACACTGCCCAAATAGTCTCTGCAATTACTATCATTCTGCAGTTAGTATTGTTTTGCTTTAAACAGAGGTGCACCTTGAAGAGATTAGGTTAATCACTTCAGTAAGCTTAATTATTGTGAATTTAGCTATGCTTAGGCACCTTAAAACTCAACTGCATAGGGTAATTTCACTGTGCAGTACAGGGCTCTTTCTACCCGCTTATAGCCTTCTGTAAAGATTGTCCCCAGTCCAAATTCATTGCTGCATGTTGCAAACTAGTCTGTGACCCTAGAAAAATCAGCTTGATCTGAACAAAAGCTTTGCACAAATTTAGAATAAATCTTGGCCATTAATTTCAGCTTTGGGTCAAATCAGGGGCACTGTTATAACACTAGCTGGAACACATTACCTTCCCAAAACAGTGGTTAAGCTGATTGTTCTCCTACAGCAAGCCACAGTCTGCAAATCTCTGACTTAAACTGCATTCTGAGCTTGTCAGGGACATCTTGATTCGGCTGGGATCTCCATCTCCCTTTGCGCAGTGCTGTCGTGCCCCCCTCCCATTTCAGCCACACCTCAAACTTATCGCGTGTCCTTTTTCTCTGTTTCTGCAGGGCTGCAGTTTCTTTTGGGCTCCCCAAGGGAAGCCTGCGGGTTGCAAGAGCAGGAGAACACAGCCCTCCCCCTCAACCCACTCAGAGCAGCAGACAAGGTATGAAGTGAGGAGCAGGTCGCTCGCTGGAATGGCTAAGTGTTTCACCCCACCAGCGCTGCGTGCTGTCTGCCCCACTAACCCCACAACCACCCTTGGTTGACATTGAGCTTTATAGCAATCATCACATGGTTGCTAGAACCAATCAGTAAACTTTCCCCACCTGCAGGTTATTTTCGTTTGCCACTAGCAGCCACTACACTCATAAACCCTGTGCTGTACAGCTAAGTTTTAGCAGCTGATATCTAGCACGTCCAGCAGACTATCGCTGCCTCAGGAGTCAAGGGGGTACCAGGGCCACCTTGCTCACCACCCAACCACACTGATAGCCACCTCCCAGCCCAATAAACCCCGGTTTTTGTGCTGGTATACAAGGGTGATGTTGGCTCTCTCCTGCAGGTCATGGACTGTCAACTGTACTTATATTGCACTAACCTGCCCCTGACCTGGCTGATCCTGGCATCTCATAGATTGGGAGGATGAATCCTGCTTCTGGTACTGCTATTATGCTTACATAGGGTATCTACCTCTGTTCCAATCAACAACCAGCATGGAGAGAATACCTCACAAAACAACGACTTTACTTTCTCCAACCAAATTGATGAAACACAACATGTGCATGCCCACACCACCCTTATCTTTCTGAAGGGTTGTACCTACAACTTGTTTCGTATGCTCATAAAATACAAAATGACACAACTGGTTCATCTCCCATTCCACACTATTAAACTGTGGTTTGTCCTACTCCTCATCATCCTATTGTCAGGGGATGTAGAAATTAACCCTGGCCCCACTGTTCACCACTCTCCCACTGACCTATCAGATGTCTCAGGAAAAGGACTTCTCATTGCTCATATGAATATTAGGAGCATTATCAGGCACTTTGCTGGTCTTGAGGCATGGATGAAAGTATACATTCCTGACCTGCTCAGCCTATCTGAAACATGGCTTAAGCCTTACATTCTGGACTCCTATGTTCCTTGCCCAATTACTCCTTGATATGGAGAGATAGGTCTTCCCCAAAACGTGGATGGGGGGTCATTCTCCTCTATAAGAACCATCTTGATTTTATGGTCTGCCCACCCACCAGCTCCCCCTCAGTCAGCAAGTCCCTATATACAACCATTGCCTTTGGTGCAAATAAACTCCACATTATCTGTGCCTACAACCTGCCCACTGGAGGTATCACAGGTCTTCAGGATTTACTTAATCAATCCATCACAAACACCAAGCAAAACGAGGTCATAATCCTAGGTGACTTTAACCTAAACTGGCTGGGACCAACTCACAGCACACTGCTGACGCTAATGCAAAGCTATAACCTGCACCAGATCTTAACTGAACCCAGTAGAACCACGCCTTCTCTAACTACCTCCACTCTCATAGACTTGGTACTGGTGAATCGCCTTGACCATGTGCAAACTGCAGGAATCTTGGCAGATGCTATCACAGACCACTCCCCCACTTTCTGTGTACGGAGCTTGGGGACTACTCCCCAACCCCCTCCATGCTACATCACAATTACCAACTTTGTCAAACTGGATGTGGAAGCTTTCTTCTATGATGTATCCTGTATCAACTGGTCTGACATCTATCACTCCCATGATGTTCAAATAGCCCTTGATATCTTCTTTGATAATTTCACAGCACTCCAGGAGAAACATATCCCGAAAGTCACCAGAAGGGTCAGGGTAAACAAACAAGATGGATACACAAGGACCTGCTGGCTAACTTGTGCACACGGGACAAACTGTGGAAGAAGTATAAATTTTCCAGACTAACGGAGGATTACAATACCTTCAGGGCCTCTCGGAGCGCTTGTGAAAAACAGATCAGAACAGCAAAGAGTATCTACTGCAAGGAACTGTTCACAATCTCTGCTGGTGAACTTAGAAAATTCTGGACACACATCAAGACCTTTCTTGGGGCTTCCCAGTCATCGACCCAAGGGGATATGATCCTAAATAGTGTGCATTTCAATGACTTGAACACTATAGCAAATGCCTATAACAGATTATTCATGGACCTGTCTCAGTACACCTCGTCCTGCATCTGGTGCTGACCACTGCAACTAATTACTACCCCCCTTTCCACTTTAAAGCTATATTTAGAGCCAAGGTTCAAAGGCTATTGCAAAACATATCCAACAACACTAGCCCAGGCTCAGATTCACTCGAGCCACAACTCCTGAAGCTAGCATCACCACTGATTGCCTCACTATCGGCCAAGATTTTTACTCTGTCTCTCTCTCTCTCTCTCTCATGGCATTGTCCCAGATCTCTGGAAGATTGCCTGAGTTATGCCTATCCTAAAAAAGGGAAACCCAAAGGATATCAACAACTACAGGCCCATAGCCATCCTCTCTGTGCCAAGCAAGCTACTGAAGAAGCTTGTTGCAACCCAAACCATTGACTATCTCACAAAGAACAACCTTCTCTCAGACACTCAGCATGGTTTCAGAAAAGGAAACAGTACCTCAACTGCTCTTCTCAAATTCTCCACCGATGTATTCTGCAACATGGACAAAGGCCTACTCACTGGAGCAGTATTTATCGATCTTACCAAGGCTTTCGATCATGTTGATCATCCCCTGCTTCTCTGAACCCTGCATAGACTTAACTTCTCATACTCAGTAGTTGACTGGTTTAACAACTATCTATCAAACAGATTACCACTTGTTAAATTCCACTCCGCTCTCTTGAATGTGACCAGCACTGACATCGGGGTACCCCAGTGCTCCATCCTGGGAACCCTACTTTTCTCGCTATACATCAACAGCATAGAAAATGCCATACTGTCCTGCTCAGCTATCCTATATGCTGATGATCTCATCCTCTACTCCAGTGCTGACAAAGTCAACATCATTAATGAAAATCTCTCCTCGGATTTTAGGAATGTGCAAACATGGCAAAATGCTAATAAGCTCATCCTCAACACTAAAAAGTCCCAAGCCATGCTATTTGGCACTACCCCCAAACTCAGGGCCTGTAAGGAACCCCTCCTAGTCCAAGACTCTGGGGGGGGTCTCTTATCGACTGTGTCACATCCTTTAAATACCTGGGAGTCCTCCTTGATAAATCCCTTGACTTCAGTCTGCACATCCAGTCAACCTGTAAAGCAACAATTGCCAAACTTGGATTTGCCTACAAGACTTGTCACCTGCTGACACCATCCACTAAATTGGAAATTGCCAAGAGTGTTCTGCTTCCAGCACTGACATATGGTATCTTCACTTTTGACAATGCCCATAAGACTGCTCTCCATAAATGGGATGTTGAGTATAACAACATATGTCGGTTTACCTCCTCTTCCTATGGCCTCAAGCACCACTGCACACTGTATAGCGACCTAGGCTGGCTGTCCCCAACTGCCTACTGACTACACCCCCCTAGGGACCCTAACAGACTCTGTAATGCGTAACCAAACCCCCTCCTCCCTTGCAGCTCTATGTGTACCACAGACACCTGCCCACAGACTACGCTCAGCAAACAAATTTCTTCTTACCGTACCCAGGTGTCGTACTTCAAAAGGCTCTGCAGCATTTCACTGCACTGCCCCGACCACCAGGAACTACTTCCCTCCTGCCCTGAGGCAGGCTAACTCCCAACCAATCTTCAAAAAATAACTATATTGCCACCTATCTTGGGACTCCTGCACATGCTTTGATCTCACTTAATGCCTCACAGCTAACCACTCTATTTTGCCCAAGACATTTGCTGCACTTCTAAACATGCTTTGCAATAAAATGTCTTTATAGTAGCCACTTAGCCCAGTTTCAGTTGTTATTTGCATGCACTAATGTCACTTTTGCCATCTCTGCATAGCTATATGTATTATCTCAAGTACTGTACTGTCTGACCTGATCTGTATTCTAACCTACCTGTAGTATATACCTGTACTATATACTATGTACTATATAATCTCATCTCATTTTATGTATGTATTCTCCTGGGTCATGCCTGAAACTAGTCACCTTTAGCTAGCGCACCTAACGTGGTTAACAAAAAAATAAATAAATAAGGGAACTCGAGGATCTGGGCAGGTCTGAGAGCTTGTCAAAGCTCTGGTAGCTGGTTGTCAATGCAAAAAAATCTAAGCTGCTACACATTCATAAGAGGAACCCAAGAGTGCAATATGAAAAGGGGAAGTGATGCTGGAAAGCGCCACTGAGGAAAAGAACCTAGGAGTCATGATATTAGCGAGTCAAAAACAGCAATACATTGTAACAGCTGTGAGTGAGGCAAAAAAGATGCAGAGTTGCATGGGAAGGGGGTAAACAGTAGAAGTCAGCAGGTGATCCTCCCATTGAATGGTCACTGGTGCAACCACACTTTAAATACTGCACAAGATACTGGAGTCCACACCTAAAGAAAGAAACTACAACAAGGTGGAAGCAGTACAGAGCATAGAAAACAAGATGGTCTTGGTACATCCAGCAGACATGCCTAGGTTTGATTCCCACAACCACCACTTGCATACTGTGTGATGCTGAGCAAGTCATTTAACCTCCCCAGTACTCCCGGATCACCCCTGGAAACTGGCACCTGTGCCTAGTGGGCCTAACCTGGTTAACAAATAAGATAAATTAAACACTTTTTCACATAATGAATGGTGGACCATTGGAATAAGCTATCAGAAGAAGCAGTATTGGCCACATCAGTGAGAATCTTAAAGCAGGGATTGGAGAGGTACATGGGGTTAGTTAGAAAAATGTGGCAGAAATACAGGAGAGGAATGGCCACTAAGGCCAGTGCATAGTAATAAGAATGGGCAGGCAGACTGGATAAGCCAGAATACTTTTTCTTGCCATAAATGTGTTATGTATTTAGAAAAATTGTGAATCTTTTATCATATTTCTTTTTCTCCTCCTGCAGCCTGACTAGAGATGCAGCAAATTTAAAATCCACCTTCTAAGTGAATGCAAAGTGGCCACAGGAAAGGCTCACTTCGCCTTGTTATTATTTTTTCTCGTTGTCATTATGCATTAAACACAAAGTAAGGTGCAGTGACAACAATATTGGCAGCACCCCGCCCACACGGTCACCAAAATTAATGTGCATCTCCAAAATGCTACTGTCTTGTGTCCCGAAAACTCCCCAGTGCTGATGAAGTGAAATGAGAGCATAACAAGAAATGCAAAGTCTCCCAGAATTAATGGCACACTCACTCATGCGAGCAGTGGTCACACACAGAGTCACCAGAATTAATGTGCAACCCCAAAATGCTACTGTCTTGTGTCCAGAAAATTCCCCAGTGCTGATGAAATGCTACTGTCTTATGTCCAGAAAATTCCCCAGTGCTGATGAAGTGAAATGAGAGTGTAACAAGAAATGCAGTCTCCCAGAATTAATGGTGCACTACAAACACACAGACAGATTAAGATTGCGCTGCGCACTCAAGGGATGTATATGAAAAGGCACAACAACAGCTAACTAGTGTACACAAGTCACAAATCCAAATTTGGAAAGGAATACAGTTTGCCAGTTGGGGGATTAGTGCACGGCAGCAACAATCCACTACCCATAAGATACCAGAAAGCAGTATAAAAAATGTATGCAGGTGCGGTGGATAGCAGGTTCACACTGCTGCAAACACTTTATGGCACAATAAAAGGTGTCTGATTTAATGGCAAGCATCGCATACACACACTCACACACACACTACAAGTAATGCATAGCAAATTGAGAACCTTTAGTAATATAACCACATGTTTTAAAAAAATTAAACACTGCTGCACCACAACAATCAGCAAAAAAATGTCAACAATTACTGAAAATATTACTGTATGTATATTAACACAGTTGTACAAGAAAACTATAACCAAAACAGAAAGACTGCCTTTTTCTCCTAGTTAATGTACATACACCACAAATACGCCCTTCCCCCAAAGCACACTTCACAGTACATAGAATGACAGTTCTAAATTAACATTCAAAATCCACACACAGCAATAATCACTCAATGATATGAGCACATAAGGGTTTCCTACAATTGATGTAGTAAATTATGAGCAAAACAAATGACTCAAAAAGTCATTTTAAACAGCTTTTATAGGTTTTGAATTGCAGAACTCTGAGAGCAAACTGTCTCCAGCTACCACTACACAAACACTACCCATGCCAGAACTGAGGCTGTGCAGAACAATCTAGAGCCCATTTTACCTGCAATCCCATGAACCACTGCAGAATTTCATTTGGAGCTTGATTACAAGGTGAAGTGGGCAAATTACGTTAATTTCAATGTACTTCACCTTAAAATTAGTGGAGAAGTGGTTTGGGGAAGGCAGAATAATGCAAAGTCATTGGTTTCAATGGACTTCACATTCCTTATTATGAAGCTAAGAACTCCGGGGGATCCATGTTACTCCATGAATCACTTCATGGAGCAAATTGGGGAGACACTTTAACCACCACTACTTATAGTACTGTAACTCACATTCTGTACAGAAAGGAACGTGAATGCCTATGGCTGTACTTCCCCGATGAGCAGCAGCACAAAACTCCCCAACTTAAAAACACGTATTAATGAGTCCAATGGTGAGGTGGCGAAGCCTGCAGAGATACTACAAAACAAGCTTACAATACATCCAATTAACTAGTAAAAAAATAAATGTGGTAATTCGTGACGTGATCATGAATCGTGATTTGTGATTGCATTTGCGACTGTGATAATGAAAAACGTGATTCAGTGTCGATGGTGTGTAGTGGTGGTCGAAGTGGCCCTAATTAGCTCTGCGAAGTGATCCGTGGAGTGAAGGTGAATTTGTGGAGTGCTCCGCAACGCGAAGTGGAGTACTTCGCTTTGCAAATGGATAACGTGAAGTCCATTGAAAACAATGACGTTGTGTTACTTCTCCTTCCTAAACCACTACTCTACTAATTCTTAAGGCAAAGTAGATTGAAAACAATGTACTTCACCTTACTTCACCTTGTTTGTATGCTCCAAAGGTGAATTTTGCAGTGTTTCACGGGATTTCAGGTCACATGGGCTCTAGATGGTTCTGCACAACCTCAGTTTGGGGTAGTGTGTGTAGGAAGCTATAGGAGACAATCTGCTCTGAGAGCTCTCTATGATTCAAACCTTCTAAAAGATGTTAAAAAAGCATTTTTGAGTAATTTTTTTTGCTGAAATGTTAGTTCATCGATTATAGGAAACCCTCCTGTGCTCACATCATTGAGCGTTTATTGTTTGTGTATGGATTTTGAATGTTAATGTACAACATTCAGTCTGTGTACTGAGAGACAGTGGAAGTGTGCTTTGGGGAGAGGTGTATCTCTGGTGTAGGTAGATTAACTTGGAGAAAAAGACAGTGCTTTCTATTTTGGTGATCTTTTTCTTATATAACTGTGTTAATGTACACACAGTAATATTTTCAATAATTCTTGCCACTTTTTTGCTGATTGTTGTGGTGCAGCAGGTTGTTTAAAATATGTGGTTATATTACTGACATTTTCAATTTGCTATGCATTTGCTATGCATTACTTATTGTGTGTGAGTATGTGTGTGACACGTGTCATCAAATCAGACACCTTTTATTGTGCCACATAATAATTTCAGCAATGTGAACCTGATATCCACTGCAGCTGTGTGATTTTTGTACTTCTTAGTGGTATCTTTACTGGTACTAGTACTAGTGATTGTTACTGCAGCAGTGCAGTACACTGCCACAGCCCACAGCCCACCCCAACCAACAAAGGTATTCTTTTCCAGATTTGAATTTCTGGTGGCGAGCACTGGTTAGGTGTTATGCCTTTGTGTCTGCATCTTTTCAGTGCACAGTGCAATCTTAATCTGTCTGTGCATTTGCATCTTTTTAGGACCCAATCTCCATCTGTAACTTAAGTCACAGGTGCTTCTTTTGCTTCCCTTAGAGTACTGGACAGGTGTGGTGCTTAATTCTGCATGAACATTGTACTCATTAATATGAATTTTTAAGTCAGGACCATCATCACGAGTCACTCATGATACAAATGACATTCTTCATCATCATGGTCACAAATGCAGTCACAAATCACAATTCATGATCAGGTCATGAATCACAACATAAATTTTTTTTTAGTTACTTGGATGTATTGTAAGCCTATTTTGTAGTATCTCTCAAGGTTTCGCCACCCCACCATTGATACGTGTTTTTAAGTCAGGAAGTTTTAAGCTACAGCTCCTAGGGGAAGTACAGTAATAGACATTTGCATTCCCAATACAGTTTCATACTGGATATCTCACACCATTAGAGATGCAGCTAATTTAAAATTTGCCGTCGAAGTGAACATGAAGTTGACACTTCACGTTGCTACTCCACTATGCGTATTGGGCAAAGCAAAGTGCTCACTTCTCCTTGTCATTACCACTTCGCGTTAAGGTGGAATGGCAATGCAAAGTAAGGTGAAGTCATTGTTTTTAATGGACTTTGCGTTCTTCATTAGGATTCTAAGTGATCCACTTGGTGTTTCAGATTTGTCAGCCCCCCCCCACACAATACATGGCTTATAGTACTGTAAGTCACATGGTCTTTAGCTAGGCAGGAAGAAAGTGAGTCATACAAGCAGACACTTTTACTTTCTCCTGTGCAGACGGAGAGAGTAGTGTGTTTTGTGACTGCTGATACTTGTAGATCAGAGAGAGGAAGAGATTTAAACTTTAATTTAGACTCAACAGCTTTTTTAAAAGCTACATTTTATTGTCCTTTCTGTACTCTTTTTTACTTAATTTGTTCCTTCTGTAAATTTTTCCTATCTTTATAAGTAGTTAGTTGTTTGTCTGTGTGTGTGTGTTGTGTGACAGTGTGAGTAGTGATTGCTTGGACTGAGGGAGCTCAATAAGACAGATGGACCAGGGTGAGGGAATGTTAGGGATGGTGCTGCTTTGGGAGAGCATGGTAGTGGTAAGCATCATACCGTTTGCATGTATAGAGGGCATGGATGCCCATTCCTGTTGGACTACTCAAAACTTGTGAGTGCCACCCCCTGAAGCAGGATCAGCACCGCCTCCTGTCCTGACTCTGAGGCAGTTGAACCACCACCATCAAGTCCAGCACCAGGTCCTCTGGAGCAGGATGTGCCTGTTCCCCCGGGCCCAGGTGTGGATCCCATCCCTGTTCAGCATCGTGACCAGCAGGCTTATAATACATCCAAGTAACTATTAAAAAAAAATTATGTTGTGATTCATGACGTGATTGTAAATTGTGATTTGTGACTGCATTTGTGACCATGATGATGAAGAAATGTGAATGCCTATGGCTGTACTTTCCCGGGCCCCGATGAGCTGTAGCTTAAAACTCCCAGACTTAAAAACATGTATCAATGAGTACAATGGTGGGGTGGTGAAGCCTGGAGAGATACTACAAAACAGGCCTACAATACATCCAAGTAACTAGAAAAAAAATGAATGTGATTCGTAACGTGAATGATCGTGAATCGTGATTTGTGACTGCATTTGTGACTCTGATGATGAAGAACGTGATTTGTATCATGAGTGACTCGTGATGATGGTCCTGACTTAAAAATTCATATTAATGAGTACAATGTTCATGCAGAATTAAGCACCACACCTGTCCAGTACTCTAAGGGGAGCAAAAGAAGCAACTGTGACTTAAGTTACAGATGGAGATTGGGCCCTAAAAAGATGCAAATGCACAGACAGATTAAGATTGCACTGTGCACTGAAAAGATGCAGACACAAAGGCACAACACCTAACCAGTGCTCACGATCAGAAATTTAAATCTATAAAGAATACCTTTACTGGTTGGGCGGCCACTGGGGGGCAGTGTACTGTACTGCTGCAGTAACAGTCACAAATGTTTAACAAAATGTTTAAAATAAGGAGTTTAGCAGTAATTTAGATTATGTGGATGGGGAGCTCATGGTGGCAGAAGAGGCATGATGGCATCACTGACCATCTGCAATTGCTCTGAACATCCCGAAATTTGCCAGCAGATAAAGGCCTAGAGGTCTATCAAGTCTGCTCGAATGTGCAGTTAGCACCCCTTATTCTGCAGCTGCCCCTCCCTTCCACCCTTCCCCTTCATTAACCCTCCCCCTTGTCCTGTCCCATCCTCGTTTGAAGCAGTCCACTGCTCTACTGCATGCCACTTCAGCAGGTAACGCATTCCACCCAGCCACCACCCTCTCTGTAAAAAAGTGTCTCCTCATCTCCCTCCTGAACCTTCCTTGGTCCAGTCTCATATCATGGCTCCTGGTGGCCCTCCCCTCCCTTACTTTGAACAGCCCCTCTGTACCCGTCTTGTTTATTCCTTTCATGTAGTTAAAGGTTTCAATCATGTCACCCCTGTCTCTCCTCTCCTCCAGTGAGTACATGTTCAACTCCTTCAACCTCCTCTCGTATGATAAGTCCCCCAGCCCCTTGATCATCTTTGTCGCTCTGTGCTGCACCCACTCCAGTAACTTAATGTCCCTCTTCAGATACGGACGCCAGTACTGCATGCAGTACTCCAGGTGTGGTCTAACTAATGACCTATGCAGTGGCAGAATAACCTCCTCCCTCCTCGAGGATATACCCCTTGCAATACAACCCAGCATTTTGTTGGCCTTTGCAGCTGCCTTCTTACATTGTGCCGAGTTGTTCATTGACCCTGTAATGAGCACATCCGGATCCTTCTCCTCCTCTGTCTGGGCTAGCTGCACTGCCCCTAGCTGGTAACTCCTCCTTGGGTTCTTCATCCCAAAATGCAGCACCTTGCACTTTTGGCATTAAAGCCAGTTGCCAGGTGTCTGACCAGGTTTCAAGCTTTGCCAGATCATCCTGCAACCCCTGCCATCCCCCTAGGTCATCCACCACTGCGCCTACCTTGGTATCATCAGCAAACAGACTGATCTTGCACTTGATGTCCCATGATATGTCTGCAATGAATATCCCAAACAACACTGGTCCCAACACTGAGCCCTGTGGAACACCGCTCATCACTGCCCTTGGGTGTGAGAGCTCCTCACCCACCACCACCCTCTGTTGCCTTCCCTGCAGCCAGTTTCCTACCCATCTCACCAGCTTTGCACCCACCCCTGTGCCTACTAACTTCCTTCCCAGCCTTCCATGTGGCACTGAGTCGAATGCCTTACTGAAGTCCAGATACAGGACATCCACTGCATGGCCCCTCTCCAGTTGCATAGTTACCCAGTCATAGAACTCGACCAGGTTGGTTTGGCAGGATCTGCCACATATGAAGCCATGCTGTCTGCTGTCCTGTAGTCCTTTGGCCTCTAGGAGGGCCACCAGCCTCTCCTTCAGGATAGTCTCCATTAGCTTACCCACGATGGATGTGAGGCTCACTGGTCTGTAGTTTCCCAGTTTATCCTTGGGGCCACTCTTGTGGAAGGGCACCACATGAGCCATCCTCCAGTTCTGAGGTACACACCCGGAATGTAGTGAGGCATTAAATAGGTCTGCCAAAGGTCCTGCAAGGACCTGTGCCAGCTCCTTCAGTACCCTGGGGTGGATGCCATCTGAGCCTGGGGCCTTGTCCACCCTCAATGCCTTCAAACCCTCTTGAACTCTGCTCTCCATGATTTCCCCATCTGTCACAAACTTCCCCCCCGCTTCTGCCATTTTTCCCACATTGGGTGTCACCCCCCCTTCTCTTTAGTAAATACTGAGCAGAAGTACTCATTTAGTGCTTCCGCCTTATCGCATCCTGCTTCCACCCAACCCACCTCCTTCATAATCCTTACTATGTGGTCCTTACAGCTCCTTTTCTCCCTGATGTACTTAAAGAAGTCCTTCTCCCCCTTCTTAATGCCTTGTGCCAGTCTGAGTTCCGTAGATGCTTTGGCTCCCCTTACTGCCCTTGTCACCTCCTTTGAGTCTGTCAAGTACTCCTCCCTGTCCCTCCCCTCCCTGTTGTCTTGTACTTCCTAAAGGCAGCTCTTTTCCTCCTTACCTTTTCCATGACCTCCTTGCTCAACCAGATCGGTTTCTTAGCCCTAGTCTTCTTGCTCTGAGCTTTGCAGCAGATTTTGGTTGCCTCCACTATCCCCAGCTTTATGAGCTCCCACCTCTGGTTAGTGTCCATACTAGATTGAATTCTGGCCAGGTACCCTTTTACCACTTCCCCCATCCTCCCAAAGTTGGCCATCCTGAAGTCCAGCACTATTGTGCCAGATTCCACTCCTTCCTTGCCCATATCCAATGTGAGCCATACTGAGCGTTGGTCACTCCCTGTCAGCGGTTCCTCCACTGTAAGTTCTCTCACAAAGTCCCCATTTGCCAGCACAAGGTCAAGGGCATTTCCTAACTTGGTTGGTTCACTGACCATTTGCAGCAGGAAGCTGTCCTGGAAGGCATCCAGCAGTACCTGCTCCCATCTGTTCCTGGTTGTTGAGGGCTCCAGTCCACTCCTGGCATGTTGAAGTCCCCCATAATCACCACACTACCCTTCTCACAGGCCCTCCTGATCTGTCCAGCTAGTTCCCTGTCTAACTCCTCCGTCTGAGATGGTGGCCTGTACACCACTCCCATTCTAAGAATCCTATTCTTGGAATCCTGGATTTGCATCCAAAGTGACTCCGTACTACCCTCCTCCCCTTCCTCCCTTACACACTTCAGTCCTGTCATTTAGTAATGATGTGGATGTAGAGGCACCAATATTTAAGCATGATCTTGGTAGAGCACTAAGTGTGACTTAGGGGTGGGGGAGTGAATCTTGGTATATTTATCATAGTGGTTTTCTGAAAATTCAACCTTCAATGGGTTAGACTCTACATCCATTTGTACAGTATGTCACTAAGCCACATGCAGTGAGTTATGAGTAAAACCAGATCACCAGACCTGGACCAGAGCTATAAAATCTAGACTGGGCACAGCCTGTGCAAATATTGCTGATCCACTCACTCCAGATGATCTGGTCTGGCTTTTACCTATCTGGTCTGGTCCTGATGGTTCTATTTTCAAGCATGTCAAGGAAGAGTTGAAAAAATAGACTTCAGGAGTGGACAAGAGAAGTAAAAGTCAGACTGAACAGTGCAGCCAGAGTGACCGGACCAGCAGTATTTGTACAAGGTCCTCCCAGTATGACCAGTTTGGATTTTTACTGAACTGCTGTGGTTCAGGTCTGTCAATCTGGTTTTTACTCAATCAATCTTTATTTTATAGTGAAAGGTATGTGAGCACAAATGCCCATTTACACAAACATCCAGTTCATAATAAAAAGGGAACAGAACACCAGGTCAAACAATTACATAGTGAAACACAGTATGAACCAGTCTAATACAGAGATCTTGAGGGATATACAGAAGAAAAGAGAAGCAAATACCGTGACAAATTTACAGCATGGGATATAGTTGGAGGTACAATTCAGGAGCGTGAACAGTTGGGTGATGCATCGAAAAGAATTACAAGTCCTGCAGCACCCAGATCGTACATGCTGATGAGCATTCCCGCTGTGTGATTTGCCTAGGCCCTAAACACCAGCTCAAGGATTGTACACCCTGCCAATAATTCAACCAGATCACACAGATTAGGCACTAGAAAAAGCTCAAAGCCAACTTACTGGAGAAGTGCATAGCTTTGATGGAAAAGGAGCTGCAGAATCAATGGGAAAAATCTTCTTCTCCAATGTCAGAACCCAAAAGGAAGAAAAAGGAAAAGGAGAAGTACCAAGACTGGAATAGGTCTCCATCCACTTGGCGGTGACCATCAGGCACCACTGACACTGGAAGGGACTCAACTTCAGTGAGTACCCCCTTACTGCCAGGTCTTCTACTGCTCTGTCGGATCAGGTCATGGCCTCCTTGCCTGCTTTACTCATGGTGCAGGCCGGGCTCTTTTTGTATGACAAAACCCTATTGTGCTCCTTAGGCCCATATCTTCTTCAGCGTCTGTTGCCAGCAGCCAAGTCAATAAGTCACTCCCTAGCCCCACCGAAGAGTGCACAGTCTCATCCAGTAAACTGGACTCCAGCTCCGCTGTTGTCAGCATGGCCCAGGTGGATATGTCGGATGTTATCTCCTCTGACGTCTGCACTGCCACTGCTGATAAGCCACTCCACGGTTCCTTTGGGGACCGCACAGCTGGGGCTCTCCTGTTGGGACTGTTGATGAAATTAGAGCTGTTTTTGGAGATCTTGCTGGGTTTTGGCCTTCATTTAATGATTTAGAGGTACTTGGAACAGCAGAGTTATCTTTCACCTGATTAAACATGTTGGAAATGTGCAGTTGTTCTTTTCACTCATGACTGAGTAGTTATTTATACTTCAAATGTTTTTGTGTCCTGAGATCCCTGTCGGTGCTATATTTGCATCAGTGAATTGCTGAATTGCTGGTTTGTGCATACTATGATTTATTATGTGCTTTTCTTGTGGGATACCAGCCGATTGCTTCACTCGGGACATAATTTCTCGCAGCTTGTTCATACCAATCTTCATATTTCTATACCACAATGATTGCCCTTGTTTAAAATTTGTGTTTGGCATAAGGTAGATTGGACTTTCATCTGTGAGAGTGCTCTGGGGTCTGTTTACTTTGTATATCCCGTAAGCCAATAGTGTGTTTTGATCTAGCATTGATAAATTTTCATAGAGCCTGAGGCAAACTGGTCTACCATCATGGATGTTTTCTCCTGTTTGAGTCTTTGTTGTTCACTGTACTGTAGCAATGACCTTCCGAATCTTTGCCCCTCCAAGATGTCTCCCAAACATAAATCATATTGTTCCTTTGTACAGAGCGCAAAATGCAGTCAGACTTGAAAAAGCAGAAATCTTACGAGACCAGTGGGAGTTTTCATTGATATTGTTTCTGTGCTATAGAGTAGGTTGATGTCTTCCATATTGAGGGATTGTGCTTTGAGAGGCCTGTTGCCCTTATCTAATTTTTTGAGGTATTGTTATTTTGCCCTTAGTGTTTTCTTTGTTTCTTGAATCTGAGTTTCATCACTTTGAAATATTGAGACAGGGTATTTTAAAGAGTGCAGATGCCTGTCAATGCTAGTTAGGATGCCTCTTATAGTGATGTTATCAAACTCAGAGCCATCACCTTACAATATGTAAACGCTGCTAGTAGTGTGTCAAGCTCTTTTGTGGAGACTTCCCGTAAGGTCTCTTGCTTCGTATTTGCTGCTGAGGAACTGATTAAATAGTTTGAGGTCACTACCTGTTTTTCACACAGTGTTTACATTTTCTTGCTGAGCTATGAATTGCTGCCTTACCTCTTCAGTTGATAAGGAAAATCGACTTGCCATTTAATTTTTTTGTTTTGTTTTAAGAAACTGCTGGTGCCGCTATGATGTGAATAAAGAATGGTGCCTGACTTTCAGTTTGCTGTTTTCCCAACACAGGACAACCGTAGGTAGTGAGAAAATGTTCTTGAGGCAGTTCTTGTGGTGGGTGACGTTGAGTGCAGTCCAGTGCAGCAGTGAACTACATCTCCCGGCAGACTCAGCTGCTGGTCTGCTATACAGTACTTGTCATTTTATATTGGAATTAATGAATTCCAATACCATTTTGTACCTTTTATGTTTTTTCCTCTTTTTTTTACTTTTTGTCCTGAATACAGCAAACAGCAGCAGTTTTCTTCAGCTGCTATAGTACAGTGCTAATCGTGCAAAAGTTATCATTTGCATGATAGCTGTTAAATGTAACATGTATTGCAGTACCATGCAAATGGCAGCTTTTGCATGGCACAATCTTGGAGCAGATAAACAACTGCAAACAGTCAGTGTAGCCAGAAATTGCGGCATTTTGGGGGATTTAGGCGGAAGGACCCTGCACTCCCATAAGTCCTTAATGGTACCAGTATTGATTGCTATAACAGTGCATAGAATAAAGTGTGAAACATTTAGGTAACTGCAATACAGATGGTGGCATTATTTTTATATCTGCCTTTTCTCAATGTGCCATACTTTGATTCAGTTAGTGTATGCAACAGCAATTCATGTTAATGTTTAAGCCCATGAAACACCCTTATCTAGTTAATGAAATTACAGTCATAGTGACTCTGCCAGAGAGTGTTTTTATATGTTGGCAATGCAGTGGCAACTCTAAATAGTTAAAATACAACTGCTATTTCAATCATCCATCAGCCCAGAAACAGCTCACATGCAATGCTCTTTCAACTCCTTTATACACTCCCCCTCTGCAGCAGTAAACTACATCTCCCGGCAGACTCAGCTGCTGGGCTACTGCACAGTACTTGTCATTTTATATTGGAATTAATGAATTCCAATACCATTTTGTACCTTGTATGTTTTTTCCTCTTTTTTTTTATTTTTTGTCCTGAATACAGCAAACAGCAGCAGTTTTCTTCAGCTGCTATGGTACAGTGCTAATCATGCAAAAGTTATAATTTGCAAGATAGATGTTGAATGTAACATGTATTGCAGTATCACACAAAGGGCAGCTTTTGCACAGCACAATCTCAGAGCAGATAACTGCAAACAGTCAGTGGAGCCAGAAATTGTGAAATTTTGGGGGATTTAGGCTGAAGGACCCTGCGCTCCCATAAGTCCTTAATGGTACCAGTATTTGCATGTGGGAAAGCAGGGCTCCCATCCCATAGTATGTACAGCACAAGAAACACCTGATATTTACATGTTATCCTATAGAAAATGCAGGAAAATCCCAAACCTGTGTAACTCAAAACTAAGTTAATATATTTTAATGAAACCAACAAAAGGTACATCAGTGGACAAATCCCTTTGTACCATGCAAATTTAAGAAAAAAATTGCAAACAATTTCTTCACAGCAGAGTAACAAAGAAACAATTGGGTAAACCTCCCATTATATTGTTATCCTATGGGAAACAGCAAAATTTAGCCCTTCAGAACTGCATAGCCAAGTAGTATATTTTCACCAAACCAGCAAAAGGCACATCGGTAGGGCAAGCCCTTTGTACCCTAAAAATTTTAGCCCCAAATTCCAAACAGTTTCTTTGCTATGAAGTGACAAAAAAACAGCTATATAAAAAATATTTTTTTGCAAACTGTGAAAAGAATCCTTTACAGAGCTTCCTTTTCCGCATTTTGTGGTACAAAAAAAACATCCTTTTTTTGCAAACTGCAGAAAAGAATCATGTTTCACAGTAAAATACTTCCATGATTTGTGGTAAAAGATTTTCCACTGATGAAATAAACATATTTCTCAACATTCTTTTAAAAATCCTGACCCCTGAATCTGATTCCCCAGATCCCTATTAGGTGAACACAACTATTGGTGTTTACCAAGTCCCTCTATTATTTTTACAATTTAAATTTCTTTGCCTCACTAAGCAAAAACAAATGGCGTCAGCACAAACTAGGATTCCACATCTGTGGATTCTGCATTTGCTGTCAAGAATTCTATTTCAAGCTTCAAATCTAAGTTTTCTCATAGAAAATAATGGGAAACTTTCAAATTTAATAACTTTTCAACAGATTAATATATTTTCCACCAAACATTCAAAAGTCACCACAGTGATCCAAGACCTATATACCCTAAAAGCAACAGACCAAAATTTCATGAGCGCCAATAGATACTGTATATTTAATAAACAAGGAATGCACAGTGGGTCCTTGACTTATTCCATGCATTGGTAAAAGCTTAAAAAACTCACACCCCTATATTACTGTTCTACTGTTATTAATTATGTGCCTCCTTTCTTCTTAGTGTTTTAATTGTTCTGGCAGTCTGAGAGGGTGTGAGAGGACTTTTGAAATTTGGGAACTGCCAGTACCTTAAGTACATCAGCTAGACAAGCTCTGATTAGCAAGGCAGGCATGCCTAGTTGCTTTATCTCTTGTGGCAACATTTCTCAGTCCAATTAGAACAGAATTTGAGCAGGCTTGCTCACTTGTTTCTGCTTTCTCTATTCTTCTTCATTATCCTACATGAAAATTACTCACAGGGCACACTCAAGCACCCAGCTGAGAGCTGATTGATGAGAAACAGCAACAGAAGGTAGAAAGGTAGAAACAAGAAGGTATAAAGTATATTTTGTTCAGGGATGAAGCCTAGCAGGTAACAATGTTATTCAGTAGCTGTTTCAGTTTTAATACTTTTGAAAACCAGCTAGCAGGATATCACCTAGATTACCTAGATGCAATTATTCATTGTGGTAATTACTGCTAAAAAGTGACATTGCTTAGGACTTTTCAGAGGCTAGTTTTTTTTAAATTCACAGGGGCTACATCCCAAAACTTAAGTCATAGGTGTGAGCAAACAAAGCTAAAAAAATAGCGCATGGTTCTTCCCTTGAAAGTGTTTCATTTTAAAAATTATGCTTTTGCTAATTCTAAATTTGCTGGATTTTATATTTGTAATGATTTGGGTTTTCAGTATATATCATATTAGCAGAGCAAAGTTTTAACCTTGATGCCTTATAATCATTTTTTTTATTTCGAATAACTAAACTGTGGACCTTTTATTCTGTACACTGGAGCATTCAGAGATCAGTGTGGTGTTGGATATCTACCAAGTTAAATGGCAAAATAAAGCCAGGAAAGTACAATGGACCTCAAAGTAAACAAAGAAAAGATCTTCAGGACTCTAAAGTTGGACGAATTAAAGTGGTGAACTTTTTTGCAATCATCATCTAAACAAACTGTAACAATTATATACATTGCATTGAATCATTGCTTCTAACTGCATCTTTAATCTAGACACTTGAAGTTTGTTTGTGCATCAAATTTTATATATTTTCTCTTTAACTTGGACATTTGTTTTTTAATAAGAAAAGCCTTTTTAGTGCTGGTGTGTCAGAAGTAAAGTGCTAAAGCAGGACATTTTTCCTTTTTTATTGTTTGATTGATATATCCATTTTAAAGGGTTCTTTACTGCTATTAGATATGGAACAAATTTAAAATCAAGCTGTTTGAGATCCCCTTAGGGTCATATTGTAATTACTCTTAACTGATATAAATTAATCATTTGTATTAAATTGATGAGTGTAATTTATTAAACACCTAACTCGAGTTGTTTGAAATAGAATCAGACTTTGTTAGAAGTAATTATATTCAGTTGACAAGGGCACATAGTTCAAAAGGCTTAATCAAACAATTACTGACAGTTATCAAATCAAATCAAATCTTTATTTATCCAAGTGAACACCATTGAGCATATTTCATTTACAAGATGGACCTGGTTAGAACAGGAACACAGGATATACAATATATGAACAGTCACAACATAACACCTCAATAATATTATACAATACTGTTTACTAAAAGTGGAAAATACATTATAAAAGAGGAAGCTTGGAAAATGGTAGTATTTATACAAAAGATTTAACTTTAACCTCTTCAACTCTGATTGAAACAAATACAGAGTTCTTATATGGAGAGAAATTAAGAAAAAATATCACATGTTAATTAAAGGTAACTGGAGATTAAAATATAACTCAGATTTCAATATATTGATCAAGGAAAATGTGAATAAAAATTCAGAAATTTCTCAAGAGACAAGTACTAGAACATAAGAAAAAGAAACAAAATATTGAGCAAATGGAAGGGTTGGATTCAGAGGAAAGACTTCATTTATTGCATAAAGCTAAAAGAAAAAAGGGAAAAACAAGAACAAAAAAGGAAAATGGCAGAAACTTAACAATCCAAAAATGAAATGATAACTGCTATTTTTTTCCAACTAAGCACAGCTCTTCAATAATAGAACACAAAAGATAAAAAATAAATCTCCTGAGACAATAGAACAGAAAATTAAGAAAGATTTAGACTCTAGTACTCCAACTAACACCAAAGAAGCTGAAATATGTACTACTAAGTTGGATTTATTTAGCATATAGGATCTCAGCAACAATTCTAAATAATCCATGTTTTAATTAAATTAACATTCAGTTCTAGCAGTGCCACCAAATACAGTATTTGTAAGTTAGAGAGAGACAGAGAGAGTGAAAACAGAAGTGGATCCTTGTATTCTAGCTCAATGTCCAGACACACTTTCTAAGTATACCATTAAAGTGCTGGCACACCCTATCATGGTAAATATTGTGTTACTGGATGCATTAAACAACTTAAAACATAAAATGGATGGACTTTCAAAAACTGTATTGGAACTTGTTGTGCTTATTAACAAGATACTGGAAAGTCAGGAGAAAAAGGATAAGGGAAAGGGAAACAAACATAAACTATCTTTCTCCACTAATTTGTATTATATATACCCCCAAAGGGATTAAAGGGAATCAAAAGAAAATGAGGGAAAGAAAAAAAATCAAAAATAAAAATAAGGAAGGGACTATGGAAAGGGAAAATCTTAGTAAACAAAAGAAACAAAACATAAGCAGCCAAAAGCTATTACTCCTGAAATTATTGTAAATAAAAAACAAAATGCTAATAAGCCATCTACTCCAAATCAACCAATTCAAAAGAAACAATTGGAAGCCAAATTCAAATTGCAAGAAATAGAAATAGATTGATGTAGTACAAATAAAGGAAAGACACAGGAGAATCAAAATGGTTATGACATTAACGACAAAGGTCTTCAATAGAGATTAACTGAATCACATAAGGCAACACTGCATGATGATTCCCAAGATTAAATTATACTGACAGGCCAAGAGGTGGTTATTAGAACAAAAGGAATACATTTGAAACCACATGAGACAAAAGAATCATTAACAGAATTGATTAAGCATTTAGTTAAAGCAGAATTAGAACTCCCACTCAATCAATCAATCAAAATCTTTATTTATTCAGGCGAACATCATTGAGCGTAGCTCATTTACAAGATGGACCTGAGTGGTCATACAAATAAGGGTATACATGTTTTTTACAAAGACATGAGAATAGCATAACATTAGTACAATCAAATAAATAAGAGAAATATACAAAATTTACAGATATACAAGGCACAGTAAAATAACTTAACCTGTAAAAATGAAGAGGATAATAGATATAGCAGGGATAATAATCAAATAATAGGGCTTTTGTAGGCTTTTATATGAAATGTGATAACTGACTGGGTAGAAGAAGGGAAACTAAACATAGTGGATTACAGAAGGGAGGGGTGTAGGTTGGATTGGAGACTAGGCCTTATGGAAGCAGTTGCACAACTCTGGAAATAGAGCGGTGTATAATCTTTTGAAGGATGATAAGGGTAAGAGGGTATTCAGATTCATAGATTTTTGGAGTGAGTTCCAGATAAATGCTAGGGAATAGCTGATAGCAGCCCTCCCAAACCGGGTGCAGGTATTGGGAATCTTTAGCATAATGAGCTTATTGATTCTTAAGGTGTATGGCCTAGATGTGATTCGGTGAAACAGTCTGAGATATAGGAGGGAGTTTGCCTGATAAAGCTTTAAAGATCCAGATTGCAGCATTCCTTTTCTTCTGTGCTGTAGGGATGTCAATTGACTGCCATGTAAAGAGAGCAATGATGGGTGCTGGAGGGAAGGTCTGTAATAAATCTGATGGCTCTATGATACAGGATGTCCAGCTTATTTAAGAGGAGAGTGAGCAATGGCCGTAGAGAAAGTCAGCATAGTCAATAAGGGATAGGAATGATGCCTGGATTAATCTTTGTTTGGAGTCTCTGGTAAGGTAGTGTTTTATTCTGTAAAATAGGCCAAGCCTTTGTCTCAACTTTTTTAATAGCTCTTCAATGTGGACAGAGTAGTCAAGCTTATTGTCAATCAAGACTCCAAGATATTTGAATTTATCCACAAATTCCAGCTTTTCTCCAAATAAGGTGGATAATTGTGGGGTGATGAATGATGGGGTAGTGGCAGAGCAATTCTTTGTGGCAAAGAACATAGCTTTTGTTTTTTTGGCATTTAGAAGTATTTTTTTTTCCAATAGGTTGTATTGTAGGATGGAGAATTCTGACTGTAACAGTTCACAAGCTTTTGATAGTGAGGGATTGCTGACATATAATACAGTATCATCAGCAAACAGATGAATGTTAGATTGAGAGAGTTGGCATCAATGTTATTAATATAAATGGCAAAGAGGATGGGGCCTAGGATAGAGCCTTGTGGTACACCTCTTAGCAGTGGTTTAGAGGTAGATAGGTAATTTTCATTTTTACCAATTGTAACCTTCCAGAGAGATAGCACCTAAACCAATTGAGTGAGAGTGAATCAAGGCCTACAGAGCTAAGAGAGAGATTAATGATTCATGATCCACTGTATCAAATGCTTTACTCAAATCCAGGAACACAGCACAGGTACTATTCTTTTTATCCAAGGCAGTCTGCCAATCGTTAGTAACTTTGGCTAGGGCAGAGATGGTGCTATGCATTGATCTAAATCCAGATTGTGCTGGATTTAGGAGGTTGTTGGTGTCCAGATAGGCCCTTAACTGCGAATTTACTAATTTTTCAAGCATCTTGGATAGTACCGGTAGGATGGAAATGGGCCTGTAATTGTTAAGGTCCATGGGATCACCTGATTTAAGTAGTGGAACTACTTGAGCTGTTTTCCATATGGAGGGGATGGAGCCAGTAGCTAGGGAAAGATTGAAGAGGTGAGTGAGGGGGGCAGATAAAGCGTGCAATGCTACTTTAAGAAAGTAGGGATCCAGGGAGTCTGCAACTGCACTCTTAGAAGTATCTAAATTGGATAGGAGGTCTTCTACTTCTTTTAAAGATATTGGTTCAAAGGAGAATGTTGAAGCAGCCTTTTGTCCCACAGTGGATTGAAGGTTTAATGATGATCTCAAGAGATTTGCAGGTGAAGAGTCAAATGCTAGGCCAGCTGTGGTGAAATGGTCATTGAAGGTATTTAAGATTTCCTGCTTGTCAGTGATTTCTATGTCACTTAGTAGCAGTTTGGAGGGTAAGGCAGGGGTAGGATTTTGGCCTAGAATTCCCCTTTATAGTACCCCAAAATCTGGATGGGTTAGTATAGGATGCATCCAATTCAGCTCTATAGTAGGCAGCTTTGGCATTTATTTGTTTTGTGCATGAGTTTCTTGCTTTTCTGAATTGAAGCCAGTCTCTAATATCCTTTGTTTTTTCTTGCCTTTTTCCAGAGTTTGTCTCTGGCTAACAAAGCTGATTTAAGGTCAGCAGTGAACCAACAACAAGATTTTACTTTAGTTCTGACACTGGTGATTGGTGCATGTATATTGAGGGCATTAGTGATAATGTCCTTTAAGATCTGAAGAGCTTTCTCAACTGAGGTTGTAAGGTAAAAATCTTGCCAATATGTTGTATTGCACAAATCATGGCGATATCTTGAGATGTTGAAATTCTTTTTTGACCTTTTATGGAGAAATTTTGCAGGATTGGATGGCTTGAGTGTAGATCTTATGCCAGCTATAGGACAATGATCACTTACATCACTGGGTAGCACTCCAGCATGAGAATATAAGTGAGGTTTGTTTACCATCATAATATCCAGGAGTGAGCTGTTGGTAGTATTTTTAGGTTAATCCTTGTTGGATCTTTGATTAATTGAGTGAATCCATAGGTGTCACAGAAGGTTACTAGGGGTGCAGATGCATTAGATAACCAATTTAAATTCAAATCACCAAGGATGATGGTATCTTCAGGGCCTAGATTGAGTATTGATCCTAGGTGGGATAGGAGTTTAAGGCCTGCAGAGGGGCGCCTATAGCAGCCGATCAATTTAAAGGAAGACATGTTCGGAAGGGATATTTTAATTGACAAGCATTCAAATTCCTTTGGTTCGGATGTATTGATGAGGCAGGATGCAGAGATGGTTTTCTTGACGTAGATGGCCACCCCACCACCCCTGGAAGGGCAATCTGATCTGAAGAGCTGGTAATTGGGAAGGTTTATATCACTGTCTTTTGTTGTAGATCTGAGCCAAGTTTCAGAGGTAACCAGGAAGTCAGGTAGAGTATGTGCAACCCAGGCCTGTATTAAGGAGAACTTTTTTAGGAGGCTGCAGGCATTGAAGTGAAGGAAACTTAAGCCATTTATGGAGGTTAGATCAGATGGGGATAAAAAACTTTCAGTGGGGCCAGGATTGATTTCAATAGTACCAATACTGATCAGAAGGAAGAAGATTAGTTTGAGGAGGGCACCAAATGCTAGGGATAGGGAGTGATCAGAGCATTTCCTCCTCTTCTTGGGGAACCACTGTGTAATGGGTGAGGGTCCTGTTATATGGGTGTGGAATGTATCACAAAGTAATAATCTGATGGACAGGCATAGTGGGTTAATGTAATGCCAAAATGGATGCAAGGCACTTGAGGAGTGTTGTAAGGATAGAGAGCCTTTTGTGGATACCCCAGGGATTGCAGTGCAAAATGGCAGGATATAAATAAGGAATTGGTGGGTGTCCACTGGGGATGGCAGGGTGGGCAGGCCATATTCACTGCCTTAATCACCATGGCATGGGGCATATCATAATTGTCATTTGGGATTGAGGAAGATGAGAGGCTCAGAAGCAAAAGGAAGCAAAGTAGCATTGTGGAGGTAAGGTAGGGGTTAAGTAGTGGAAGAGAATTAGCTATGGGCGTGGATTAGAGAAATGGCAGGAAAAGGTGTATAAAAAGAATCAACCGAGAGGGGGAAGGGGCGGGCAAAAATTTTGCGGCTTTGCCCGTACCTTTCTGCCTGCTTCTCCCGGCCTCCTGGTTCCTTGGTCTGCTTGTCGGTCACCGCCTGCCCGCTGGAGGCTCGGAGCCCCTCCGGTCCCTGGGTGCTCGAGGGCTGTGCCGGCTGGAAGGTAGGGGACAGAGGAGAAGGCAGTGAGCAAAAGCACTTTATTGCAGCAATCTGCAAAAAGGTGCTAAAAAGTCTGAATCTGCACAACAAAGACTGGGAGGGTATGGGGGTTAGGTGCCTAAGCGTCTAGCCCACACAGAGACACAAAAAGGCTGTAATCATAGGCTAAACTAGATATCTACACAACCCTCAAATAGGGCACATTTAAAAAGTTAAACAGCTCTTTTTAGGTAATTTTAACAATAAAGCATAATAACAGAAATCCCAGCCAGAAATGGTGTTGCAAAGTCCAGCTAAAGTCTATGTGAAAGGCGCACCAATCAAAAGCAAGGCAGAGTCAGCGGTCGCTTTCTGATTGGTTTGCTGCTTTGCCCGTACCTTTCTGCCTGCTTGTCCCAGCCTCCTGGTTCCCTGGTCGGCTTGTCGGTCGCCGCCCGCCCGCTGACGGCTGGGAGCCCCTCTGATCCCTGGGTGCTCGAGGGCTGTGCCGGCTTTCTGCCTGTTTCTCCTGGCCTCCTGGTTCCCTGGTTGGCTTGTTGGTCGCCGCCCGCCCGCTGGTGGCTCAGAGCCCCTCCGGTCCCTAGGTGCTCGAGGGCTGTGCCAGCTTTCTGCCTGCTTCTCCCGGCCTCCTGGTTCCCTGGTCAGCTTGTTGGTCGCCGCCCGCCCGCTGGCGGCTCGGAGCCCCTCCGGTCCCTGGGTGCTCGAGGGCTGTGCCAGCTTTCTGCCTGCTTCTCCCGGCCTCCTGGTTCCCTGGTCAGCTTGTCAGTCGCCGCCCGCCCGCTGGCGGCTCAGAGCCCCTCCGGTCCCTGGGTGCTCAGGGCTGTGCTGGCTTTCTGCCTGCTTCTCCCGGCCTCCTGGTTCCCTGGTCGGCTTGTCAGTCACCGCCCGCCCGCTGGCGGCTCAGAGCCCCTCCGGTCCCTGGGTGCTCGAGGGCTGTGCCAGGCTTTATGCCTGCTTCTCCCGGCCTCCTGGTTCCCTGGTCAGCTTGTCGGTCGCCGCCCGCCCGCTGGCGGCTCGGAGCCCCTCCGGTCCCTGGGTGCTCGAGGGCTGTGCCGGCTTTCTGCCTGCTTCTCCCGGCCTCCTGGTTCCCTGGTCGGCTTGTCGGTCGCCACCCACCCGCTGGCGGCTCGGAGCCCCTCCGGTCCCTGGGTGCTCGAGGGCTGTGCCAGCTTTCTGCCTGCTTCTCCCGGCCTCCTGGTTCCCTGGTCCAGCTTGTCAGTCGCCGCCCGCCCGCTGGCGGCTCGGAGCCCCTCCGGTCCCTGGGTGCTCGAGGGCTGTGCCAGCTTTCTGCCTGCTTCTCCCGGCCTCCTGGTTCCCTGGTCGGCTTGTCGGTCGCCGCCCGCCCGCTGGCGGCTGCCCCTCGGTCCCTGGGTGCTCAAGGGCTGTGCCAGCTTTCTCCTGCTTCTCCCGGCCTCCTGGTTCCCTGGTCGGCTTGTCAGTCGCCGCCCACCCCTGGCGGCTCAGAGCCCCTCCGGTCCCTGGGTGCTTGAGGGCTGTGCTGGCTTTATGCCTGCTTCTCCCAGCCTCCTGGTTCCCTGGTCGGCTTGTCGGTCACCGCCCGCCCGCTGGCGGCTCGGAGCCCCTCCGGTCCCTGGGTGCTCGAGGGCTGTGCCAGCTTTCTGCCTGCTTCTCCCGGCCTCCTGGTTCCCTGGTCAGCTTGTCGGTCGCCACCCACCCGCTGGTGGCTCGGAGCCACTCCGGTCCCTGGGTGCTCGAGGGCTGTGCCAGCTTTCTGCCTGCTTCTCCCGGCCTCCTGGTTCCCTGGTCGGCTTGTCGGTCACCGCCCGCCCGCTGGCGGCTTGGAGCCCCTCCGGTCCCTGGGTGCTCGAGGGCTGTGCCAGCTTTCTGCCTGCTAAAGTCTATGTGAAAGGCGCACCAATCAAAAGCAAGGCAGAGTCAGCGGTCGCTTTCTGATTGGTTTGCTGCTTTGCCCGTACCTTTCTGCCTGCTTGTCCCAGCCTCCTGGTTCCCTGGTCGGCTTGTCGGTCGCTGCCCGCCCGCTGACGGCTGGGAGCCCCTCTGATCCCTGGGTGCTCGAGGGCTGTGCCGGCTTTCTGCCTGTTTCTCCTGGCCTCCTGGTTCCCTGGTTGGCTTGTTGGTCGCCGCCCGGCCGCTGGTGGCTCAGAGCCCCTCCGGGCCTAGGTGCTCGAGGGCTGTGCCAGCTTTCTGCCTGCTTCTCCCGCCTCCTGGTTCCCTGGTCGGCTTGTCGGTCACCGCCCGCCCGCTGGCGGCCGGAGCCCCTCCGGTCCCTGGGTGCTCGAGGGCTGTGCCGGCTTTCTGCCTGCTTCTCCCGGCCTCCTGGTTCCCTGGTCAGCTTGTCAGTCGCCCGCCCGCCTGGCGGCCTCGGAGCCTCCGGTCCCTGGGTGCTCAAGGGCTGTGCCAGCTTTCTGCCTGCTCTCCCGGCCTCCTGGTTCCCTGGTCGGCTTGTCAGTCGCCGCACCACCGCTGGGCGGCTCAGAGCCCCTCCGGTCCCTGGGTGCTTGAGGGCTGTGCTGGCTTTATGCCTGCTTCTCCTGGCCTCGCCCTGGTCGGTTTGTCGGTCACCGCCCGCCCACATGCCTGGAGCCCCTCCGGTCCCTGGGTGCTCGAGGGCTGTGCCAGCTTCTGCCTGCTTCTCCCGGCCTCCTGGTTCCCTGGTCAGCTTGTCAGTCGCCACCCACCCGCTGGTGGCTCGGAGCCACTCCGGTCCCTGGGTGCTCGAGGGCTGTGCCAGCTTTCTGCCTGCTTCTCCCGGCCTCCTGGTTCCCTGGTCGGCTTGTCGGTCACCGCCCGCCCGCTGGCGGCTCGGAGCCCCTCCGGTCCCTGGGTGCTCGAGGGCTGTGCCAGCTTTCTGCCTGCTTCTCCCGGCCTCCTGGTTCCCTGGTCAGCTTGTCAGTTGCCGCCCGCCCGCTGGCGGCTCGGAGCCCCTCCGGTCCCTGGGTGCTCAAGGGCTGTGCCAGCTTTCTGCCTGCTTCTCCCGGCCTCCTGGTTCCCTGGTCGGCTTGTCAGTCGCCGCCCACCCGCTGGCGGCTCAGAGCCCCTCCGGTCCCTGGGTGCTTGAGGGCTGTGCTGGCTTTATGCCTGCTTCTCCTGGCCTCCTGGTTCCCTGGTCGGCTTGTCGGTCACCGCCCGCCCGCTGGCGGCTCGGAGCCCCTCCGGTCCCTGGGTGCTCGAGGGCTGTGCCAGCTTTCTGCCTGCTTCTCCCGGCCTCCTGGTTCCTGGTCAGCTTGTCGGTCGCCACCCACCCGCTGGTGGCTCGGAGCCACTCCGGTCCCTTGGTGCTCGAGAGCTGTGCCAGCTTTCTGCCTGCTTCTCCCGGCCTCCTGGTTCCCTGGTCGGCTTGTCGGTCACCGCCCGCCCGCTGGCGGCTCGGAGCCCCTCCAGTCCCTGGGTGCTCGAGGGCTGTGCCAGCTTTCTGCCTGCTTCTCCCGGCCTCCTGGTTCCCTGGTCAGCTTGTCAGTCGCCGCCCGCCCGCTGGCGGCTCGGAGCCCCTCCGGTCCCTGGGTGCTCAAGGGCTGTGCCAGCTTTCTGCCTGCTTCTCCCGGCCTCCTGGTTCCCTGGTCGGCTTGTCAGTCGCCGCCCACCCGCTGGCGGCTCAGAGCCCCTCCGGTCCCTGGGTGCTTGAGGGCTGTGCTGGCTTTATGCCTGCTTCTCCCGGCCTCCTGGTTCCCTGGTCGGCTTGTCGGTGCTAACAGGTGCTAACATAAAAATGGTCTTTAGAGGCACTGGGGATAATTGACAGCCTGTCTACTTCATGGCTGCAAATATGGACCAGGCAAAAAAAAAACATCTGAACCAGACAACAGCTTCTTGAATATCTGGAATTACAAATCTCAATGTCAGTGACGTGGAAGACATTGAAAGAGATAAACATTAACAGTAGATGTTAAGATCTTAAATTACAGTACAATAAACTATTTTCCATTTTATCACACTTAATATGGGACTTTGGAAAAATACCAACACCAGAAGAAGGAACAGTTCAAAAAAGGTGTTTTCCATATTTGGAATAAAGCTTTTGGTGGGAGAAAATGAAAATATATTGGCATCCTATATTTTGTCACTTTTGATAGCTACCCTGAATGTAGAAATTTTGGTCCACAAAATCCTTCATATTGAAAGAGAAAACTATGATTGGGGTGGGGATCAAATAAATATATGACAGTCTACAAATCTGCATCAGACAATTAAAAATAAAGCTTATGTTTTGAACAAAGCAAACCTCTTAATAATGGACCTTAACAACTTAACATCACTTCACTACCACTCTAGCATTGCTTGTAAAGCACTTTGGAATACTGTGTATGAAAAGTGCTATATAAATACTGATTCTTCTTCTTCTTCTAAGTGACTGGTGTTCAAGTACTGATGCCAGTGAGCAGGATGCCTGACTTTGTACTTTGTTGATAGATATGAAATACTGGTATTTCAAGAAACTTGGTCAAATGACATTGTGTACTTCAATAGTTATGTATCTAGCCAGCCTGCTGGTGCAGCAGTAGTTTTACCACTTGCAGCACCAGTGACCTGGGTTCAAGAATAGACTTGGGCAGCTGGAGAGCCAGCCAGGGGAGAGGTATCAAGCACCCATCAGCCGCTCTCCTTCTCCGGGAGGGAAGGGGAGGGTTGCCTGTCCCACTACTCTAGTGCCACCTGGGTAACCACAGGTGACAGTGTAGCTGGGATAGCCAGCGGAAGGGGAGGACATAGGCTGGGAGCCAGAATGTCTGCATGTCATGACATGCTCTGCCTCTTGGCTCCCTTGCGTGCCTACATCCTCAGAGGATGGCACCAGAAATACAGAAAAAGGACCTCATGGATGTCAGAGTAGATGGGGATCCAAGCTCCCAGACACCATAACCCAGCTCTTGGGGACTGTCCTGACTGCCTGACACACACTAATGGACTGGAGAGGACATCCCAGGATTTCACCCTGCTCCCCACCTGGGGGGGTTGGCCGAGGTGGCATGGGGCAGATCTGGCAGTATATCGAGAGGGATCGATGGCTCGCAGAGTGAGCAGAGGATACCCCAGAAGAGAGCAGCATCCATGTAGACAGGGGTAAAAAAAATAGTTATGCATCTATCTGTTCTCCAGCAATCAGGCAAAATCACTACAAAAATGTATGGGGCAGTTGGCCACCTACATAGAAAAAAAAAGAAAAGAAAGGGAATAAGGTTAGTTGAAGGAATTAATTTACATCAGAACATTATTATAACCATTCTGAAATGGGATACATTTTCTTTCTTACTAGTTAATGTTTATATGCCCCCAAGACATCAACACACTTCTGATAATGACATTTGGTCCTCTTCATATACAGCAATAGGAACAACCCAGAAAAAAATTCCCCATTTGCATACTTGTAATTGCTGGTGACTTCAATGCAAGAATTGAAAACTTTGATGACCTCCCAGAATTACAAAAACAAATTTATATGGATAATCTGGATCTAAGAAATAACCTGGATGCAGTTAAGAATGAAGCAGGGGAAATTTTGCAAAGATTTGTAAAAGAAAATAATCCCATTTTAAACAGGAGAATAGAAGGAGACAAAAAGGGAAATTTCACATATTTCTCTGCAATTGGGCAGAGTACAATTCATTATGTCCTACATTATGCACACCAGAAAGTCATGATATCTTTCTATCGATGACTATAGATAAGAGACCTGAAAATGAACACGCTCCATTGAAATAAGAGGTGGTAAAAGGTGACAACACCAAACATGTAGAGCCAAAGAATAACCCATTAGCTTCCTTAGAACTTGGGGAAAATAGATTGACTCTTATTCTATAGGTCGTGGGTAACAGTTACAAGGAAATTAACAATCTCATTAATACCAAGGGAATTTGGTGCCCTAGATGGTAGAGTGCAAGGAAAAAAATGAGAGTACAGCGAGAATTATTATATGAGGATATTAAACAAGGGAGATATACAGAGAAACAAAGCAGGGAAATAGAGAAAGGACATGGTATAATATTTCATGCTGAAAAGCCTATGCTGATCTCAGGAAAGAAATACAGTAAGGTGATTTAAGGCACAGCCATCTGGGACAAACTTTAAAATTCATATAAACACCAAAAACAATATCAAGCATTTTTGAAAAGAAAAAAAAGTAGAATTTAGACAAAACCAGTGGATAGAGATTTACCAGGTTATACAGACCAATGACACTGAAAACTTTGGAAGATGGTAGCTAAAGAACTAAAGGAATTCTAGCCCTCTTTAGCAATGTATATATCAAAGGAGATCTGAGTTACTTACTTTGAAGAACTCTTTAACAAAGAAGACACAATATAGTACATTTAGTAGGAGAAAGACCTATATGGCTAACAACAGAAGAACTTATTCCTCTTACTATAACTGCAAATGAGGTAGATAATTCAATTTCAAGCCTTGAAAACAGGAAGACACCCAGACTGGATGCTTTCCCAACTGAAATATAAAAAAAATTATAAAACATTTTGAACACCTATTCTGACAGCATTTTTTTAATATTTGTCTGGCCCAAAAGTGTATTCCCATATCGTAGACTAAAAATATTATCATACCAATTCACAAATAAAGGCTGTTTTTAGGATTCCTTAAAACGTTAGGCCAATTAGTTTGTTGGACATTAGTTCAAAAGTTTTTGCAAAACATTATCTAGAGAAAGTACAAATATGGACTTCTGACACATCACTATTATCTCCTCATCAATCAGGATTCAGAGCTGGGTTTTCAACTATAGACAATATATATGTTATGGTACATTTATTGGAGAAATACACAGAACTACAAAAGATGAAAGTTATTTACAATATTCATAGACTTTTCTGCAGCATTTGACTCGGTTAATAGAGAAACACTTTGGAACATTTTGTATAATAAAGGTATGAAATTAGAACTATTAATCCCTATATATCCATACTTAAATACTAGTACAGCAATAAGTTATGATGGTAATAATGGAAACATCTCTGAATTGTTTAGGACTAACCATGGGGTCAAACAGGGATGCCTGCTTGGACCATTACTATTTAGCATATATATATAAACTCATTACTGTATTTTGATCATGGGAATCAGTGGGATTCCACTAAAATAAATAACTTTTGCCACTCATTAGCATATGTTGATGATTTAGTTCTGTTTTCTTTGACTCAAGCAGGGTTACAAAAAAGATTAACAAACTTTACAAGGAATGTGAATTACTGAATTTAAAGATAAATAAAAAAAACTAAACTAATGATATTTGGGAATAACAACAGGGAATATAAATTCCACTTGAATAACCAAATTATGGACATATCTCAGCAATACACATACCTTGGTATAAAAATTACCCCAAATTGTAAATGGACTCTTCATCTTAAAGAGCAGTGTAATGAGGCAAAACCTGTGGCAGAAGCTCTTTTGTGATTTAATTATAAATTTTGGGGGCAATACAGTGTGCCCAGCACTCAAAGCAGGAGAAGGTAAAATTAATCCACGTCTTCTCAATGGAGCAGCATTTTGGGGAACACAAAAAACAGTTAACGTGGGTGTAACAATACTCTACTACTATAAATCATTATTACTGGTACTCACTTCTACTGCCACAGCAATGGTACATGCCAAACTTGATAAAGTAGTTATGACCACACTAGTGAAAACTAAAATGGCACTATACTGGATTAGAATAATTAACAGTCCATTTAACAAACTTCCCAAGGAATGTTCAAAAAATGGAAATAGAGACAGATGATTTCAAATCTCCATGATTGAGAAATGTTTTCAAATATTGGATTACAATAAACTAAAACATCTATGGGAGGATTACTTAAAAGGTTTGCAAATATATCCCCAATACAAAAAGTGAGTCAAACATAAATTATTTCAATCAGCACAACAAAAACAAAAGGGAGCCCTAACATTTCTGAAATAAGCTCAATAGTATAAAACAAATGACATCAATTATGATTTAAAAGAATACTTATTACTCTCAATTGTGCAGACCTCTAGAAAGTGTATTACTTGGGCCAGGTTTGAACTAATCACATCTCCCTACACTCATATACTGTACATTTGATTAAAGGCAATACGCCATCTCAAGATAGGTTTTATCCATGTAATAGAGGGTTTCAAGAAACAGTAATTCATGTAATAACTCAATAACCTCTGTACAATAACATTAGGAGAAACTGTTAAAGGATTTTTTTGACAAGATATGCTCTTGTAAATTATAATCCAGTGTCTGTCCTATTGCATTCAAGGTATACAGAAGAAGCAGAATTGATTGCACATTTTTTATCTCTGATTATAAGGCATAAGAAAAAGATAAATAATGGACTCCTAGCTCAGAAACTGGAAATTGTTTTACTTAGGAATGTAGTAATATTGAAATTGTAAATCAGAAATATATAGAGCATTACTACAATGTGATAAATTATCCTTTAAGGAGATTGTTTTTAGAAAGATTTTCTGTATGATATTTAATGTTGTAATGTCATAAACTTGAATGTTTTATTGATGAACACTAAAGAACTGACCTGAACTGATTCAAAGGACATATGGAAGTACTGAAGTTGAAATCTTTAAATATAACAAAACCAGGAGATTGGATTGCCTTAAGGCTAGACTGCTTAGGGATGGGGCAGATATAATTGCTTTGCCATTGACAACACTTTTTAATAGAAGTCTATGTATGTTTTTTCCCCGCAATCTGGAAGCTTGGTAAAATTGTTCCTCTGATATCCCAATAATCCTAGGGGGGGATTTTTATCTGCCTTTAGATCCCTGTCTGGACCAGAGCTCTGCCTCCACAAATCAGCATCCTAAATCCTGGCTTTCTCTTGCGCTCATGATGATAGATCTCATACTTCAGGATCCCTGGCATATTCTCCACTCCAGGGACAGGGATTACACCTTTTTCTCCCCAATTCATAACTCTTACAGTAGGCTGGACTAGTGATTGGTATCTCCTACAATTATGAACTGGGTTGTAGATGTGGTGATACTACCCGTGGTACTCCCAGATCATTCCCCTGTGCATCTTCATGTTCAGTACAGCCCTTCAACTGCCCACTAGTCTAATTTGCATTTGGATCCTCTCCTTCTTAGAGACCCTGATTTCCCCTCCTGGCTCTCAATGGAAGTGACCAACTTCCCTTGAGACAACTCACCTACATCCTCATCTCCAGCTCATATTTGGGAGGTGCTGAAGGCCACTATTTGTGGTGCCATTATGGGGTTTTGCAGCCAAATGTAGGCACAGAGGCTGCAAAACCCCATAATGGCACCACAAATAGTGGCCTTCAGCACCTCCCAAAACTATTGAATCTTGGCTTCAGTCTTAGAGCAGACAGCAAAACAAACCCCCTCCTTCAACACCCACTCTCCCTTAGGCCAGGAGATCATCCAGGTATGCCTTTAGATCAATGACTTACTAGCCAGAAAGGCAGAGTTTGCCATCCTTTGGCTGAGGCACAAGTTCTGGGAGGGTGGGGAAAAGGAGAGTAAGGTGCTGGCCTACAGGCTCTGCAAACAAAGAGCCGAGAGTCACATACCTGTACTCAAGAGACATGGGGGGGCAGGCATGCACTCAACCATCACAGATTAATGATGTAATGACTGACTGTTATAAGGAGCTGTATGCCTCTGCTAAAGCCATGGATCTCCAGGGAGTATGCATCTTCCTAGATTCATTACCCCTCACATGACCCTCCCCCAGTCAGGCTGATATTTTGGAAGATCCCGTAACACCCCAAGAGGTTGTTACAGCCCTCCAAGCCCTAAACAGTGGGAAAGCACCAGGAGGTTTATTCCTGGAGATGTGGAACCCAGTGGCTCCTGACATTGCCCCATTTTTCTGCTCCCTTTTCAATTCAGCCCTTGTCTCTGAGTCCTTCGCTCCCCCCACTCTGTGAGAAGCCATCATTACTGTGTTTCCAAATAATGGGAAGGACCCCACAATCTCTTCCAGCTACCATCCCATTTTACTGATTAACTCTGATAGCAAGTTGTTTGCCAAGATATTAGCAATTCAACTAAACCTCTTCTTTCCCCTCCCTAGCACACCCTTCGCAGGTTGGATTTGTACCCGACCATTATAGCAGGGACCATATTCTCTCGCTGGTCAATATCCTTCACCATGCTGGAGATAGCCCAACCCCAGTTCCACCAGTGGCCATAGACTTTGAAAAAGCTTTTGACTCCTTGGAGTGGGACTATTTCCATCAAGTCCTACTAGCCATGGGGTTTGGTAAAACCTTTTGCCATTGGATCGCAGCCTTCTACAATGCCCCTGCAGGACAGGTTCAAACTAACTCTACCCTATCTGAACCCTTCCCTTGGGAGGGGCACCAGACATGGGTGGCCCCATCCCCCCTACTATTCATTTTAGAGAAATGATGTTGGTGTCTTATCCTCCTACTTGCCTTACTAACTTTCCTCTACTCCAGTTTAAACTCTGCCAGGACTTGCCTTGCACCATTCTCATACCTCTGCTGTATGTTCTGTATATCTTTGCATATTGATACTGGAATGCCAGATGTATTCTCCTGTCAGAATTTCTCTACTGTAAATGCTGTAAACTTGAATACAAAATAAAAAGTATTAAACATTAAATGATTGACATTCCTCACAAAGAAAAATACTGCAAATTGAGTGTCCAGCACATAAATGGGAACATAGGAAGGCAAAAGGGGGGATAGTAACAATTGCTACTGAAGAAGGGAATTGCACCAAACATGACCCAGAGAAAGCCAAAATCCTCAACAAATACTTCTGCTTGGTGTAGGACCCAGAGGATGGCCTAGCCCTGAAAAAACACAACACCCCAGGACCAAGGGTAGACATAAGTCCCTTTATAAAAGCCAAATTATGGGAGATGCTAAATAAACTAAAAGCAGAAAAAGACATGTGACCAGATGAGATGCACCCCAGAAACCTTAAGGAACTGAGGGTAAAATTAGCAGTCCCTCTGGCACTTCTATTTATGAACTGCTTGAAGAGCAGTGTGGTACCTGAAAACTGGAAAAAGGCAATAGTGGTTCCACTTCACAAATCAGGTACTTGCAAAGAGGCTAGTAATTTCAGACTTGTGAGCCTCACGTCTATAGTAGAGAAACCAATGGAGGCACAACTCAAACAGAGAATCATAGCATTCCTCAAAACTAGCAACCAACAAGACCTTAAATAGCACAGTTTCACAGCAGGTAGGTTATGCCAAACAAATCTGCTTGAGTTTTTTTACTACACTATAAAAATAGTGGATGATGGTGGGGCAGTAGATGTGGTCTACCTAGACTTTAATAAGGCCTTCGACTCAGTTCCACACAGTAAGCTGGTAAAGAAGCTTGACCACACAGGGGTTGACTCAGAAGTAGTCAGATGGGTACAAAACTGGTCACAAAGCAGATTCTATTGGGTATAGGTTAATGGAATGCAATCAGTGGAAAGCAGGGTGACCAGCAGGGTGTTCCAGGTCTCAGTGCTGGGGCCTCTGCTCTTCAATGTTTTTATAGCAGACATCACTGACAGACTGGAAGGGAAGGTGTGTCCATTTGCAGATGACTCTAAGATATGTAACAGGGTGGACGCCTCACAAGAAGTGAGCAAGATGGAACCTGACCTCAAGAAACTCAAAGAGTGGTCTGGAGTGTGGCAGCTGAGATTTAATGCCAAAATGTGAGGTCATGCACATAGGAAAGAAAAATCCAAGAAAGGAGTATTACCTAGGAGGCAAAATACTAGTGGCCTCAAACCAGGAACAAGATCTGGAAAACATAATCTCAGATGACCTGAAGGTTAGTAAGTAGTGTGAGAAGGCAACATTGAAGGCCAGCAGAATGCTGGGCTGCATTGGGAGGGGAATCATGAGCAGAAGGAGAGAGGTGGTACTACCACTGTATGGATCACTGATGGGGCCTAACCTGGAGTACGGTGTCCAATTCTAGAGGCCCCACCTCAGGAAGGACATTGGGTGAAAGCAATACAGAGAAAAGTGACAACAATTATTCAGGGTCTGCAGTACATGTCCTACGAGGTAAGACTTAGGGAACTGAATATGTACTCCCTGGAGCAAAGAAGAGAGAGAAGGGACATTTATTTATTTCAAAAGTTTCACCAGGAGAGACATACTGAGTTGTAAACAACTTGTTTCCAGAAGTGTCCTGAGGGAGAGGGGAGAGTGAGAAGTACGAATCCATACATCGTAAAAATATTTACAGGGAATGTACACTCATATTAAGGCACACTTTTATACAATATGTAATAAATGAACATCAAGTAATATACATTGAATGTAAAAGAGCCTATACATAGAGATTATTTTACAGAAAATGCAGCAACAGCAGTAAGTAACATTTGCTACAAGAATAGGGGATGAACCATGTTAGTGCAAGTGGCTAAGAGTAGTCTAGCAAAGGGCAAAGAGTAGAGAGTGGGAGAAAGGAGAAGGTAGATCATAAGAAGGAGACAAGGGAGGTCCAGAATTAGGGTGGGTAGGTTTAGGAGATAGAATAATGGGGGGTGGAGGGGAATATGTAATATGAAAGTCAGGTGGGAGGAGGAGAGAAGGGGGGTTGGAGATCCAGAAAGAGGAAGGTATGAGTGCAATAATGGGGGGTAGTCAGGGGCAGTTACAGGAAGGGGCAGAGTAATCACATATAAGACTGGAGAAGGAGTGGATGGAGGTAGCAGAACAAATAGGGCCAGGGAGGGAGTTCTGGAGTTTGGGAAGGAGGAACGAGAAAGCAGTTTGCCCAGCCGAGGTCCATCTGTATGGGAGAGTTAGAGAGTGGAGGTTAGAACTATGGAGAGAGTAGTCGAGTAGAAGTTTGAAGGGGAGGAAAGAAAAGACACAAGGTAGGATGGGAGGGACATGATTGAAACATTCAAGTACATAAAAGGCATTAATAAGGTACAGGCACAGGAATTTTTTCACTTCAAGAAGGGCTCCAGGATCAGAGGACATGATCTCAGACTGCAAGGAGGGAGGTTCTCTATCAACACCAGGAAGTTGTTCTTCACAGAAAGAGTGGTGGATGCCTTGAACAGCCTGCTCCAAGAGGTTATGGGGGGATTCAAGAATGCATTGGACAAACACAAGGGAGCCCTGACTACAAAGTACAATTAGAGTGTCAAAATAGGTCTAAAACAAATGGGCAGACTAGATGGACCTAGCAGTCTCATTTGGCTGTCAACTTTTATGTTTCTGTGTTTCTATAAATCATAAGGGCACAGCAGATCCCCTTTAATTAGCATTAAGTAGGGTGTTCAAAGTTAAACCCCTAACTTGCACCTTAATATCTTTGGCAATGTTTGATGAAATTAGCAGACATTTTTCATATGTTGTCTAGGGGCAAGGTCTAAATATTTGGAAAGTTTACTGATGGCAGCTTGCACAGTTTCTAAAACCTAGATATTTCGTTTTCCTGCAGACGTCTAATTTTTTTTCTTATACTTAAGATGGCAGGTGGGTTTGCTCTCACCTACAGCCTACAAAAAATCACATTTTTGTTCCAAAACTTTCAGGGTAGACATCTTGCTGTTCCAAGATAGTGCTTTTGGAAGGTTTTGTGAAAAAATATTACATTTTTACAGAGTTAAAGGGATTTAAAATGTTGTTCTTTTCTGTTCTGAACATGCTCAGCAGTGTTTTGGGGATGACATTCTAATGCAACACCAAACATTCTGTGTCACAAGACTGTTTGTAATTTCTCACCACCTTGCTTCTCACGGCACAAAAGTTTCTTTTTTTTGTGCTGTAAGTGCCATCATCTTGTTTTGTTTTTTTTTTTCCTAAAAATAAAAATCATGAAAAATACATAAAATGGTTTAATTTTACAAAGACCTGAATCTAGCTGAAAGGGGCCAGTTTAGCTAGATCCTGGTGTTTGCTTAAAAAAATGTCAGAAATACCTTTACTAGGTACACCAAAATTCAAGGTGCTCAGCTTAGTGAGAGGAGCTGTTCATGCACATCCTCTGTATGAGAACAGTGGGACTTTGTTGAGTTCTGCAGCTGCAGCTGGAGTCATGGGGCCTGATTCCATGTCACATAGCACAACTCATGGGCATATGCAAGTTGCGCCATGTGCCGCTACACCAGGGACCCTGCACCCTATTCTAAGACAGGCAGGGTCACTTGCAGCTACTCCCCATGACTTGCTGCAGCTACAGGACTGCACCACATGAATGGCGCAACAGACCTGGGTGCCATAAGTCATAGCCAGTAGTTAACTGCCCCCTGGAGACTCCCCACTCTGTATCACTGCCGCAATCACCTGGGGGCCTCGGGGGGGTCTGGCCAGGTGGCAACTGGTTGGCAAAGAAGCATAGGGGGCATGGAAAATTACAGACCTGGGAGGTCCCCGATATTCGGGGGTGGGTGGCATGACTGTGATGGGGGTCATGAGGCAGATTACAGTGTTGTCAGTGGTGCTGCGGGGGGTATCCATCGTTTTGCCAGGATGGATGCCTCTTAGACCACCTCTATGCTGGTCTAATTCCGCAGCACCATAGTGGGTCTTGGAATCACGTGAGTGGATTACGGCAGTTGCCCTTTCGAAATAGAGTGCAGATGCTGCCGTAACTCACCATTGTGCCATGCTGCAATGGGTTGCTGGCATAGTGGGTGGCATAGCCCACCTTTGGCACAACCCACATATGGCATGGCACAAGCTGCATCTTGGAATTCCAGCTTGCGTTATGCCTGGCGCAAGGTACAATTTGTGCCTTAGGGTTTGGCATAAATCACCTTGTGCCAGAGGTAACCTGACTTGGAATCAGGCCCCTGGTGTGGGGCTGCATTGAGAGGAATGAGTCACTGATCCCCCATTCTGTCCATCTCTGTCTGTCTGTCTTTCTATCTATTTATCTATCTATAGCAGTCTGGGGTGCCCACCCCAGTATCACTTCTTTCTCCCCACCTCCAGGTATCCCTCTTGTCCTGTCCAAATGTAATATTTATTTATTTATTTGTATTTTTATTAATAATATATGTAAATGGTCCAGTGTGCCCACCTCTGGTACTGCTTTTCTGGACCATCCTCCCTTCCAGGTCACCTGACCCCTTTCTTATATGTTGGCACTGTGTGAAATCATCTTTTGGAAAGGTTTAAAAATTTTCTCCACCCCTGTTTATGAGGTGGTGTCATAAGAAGGCTATGTTGAAAATTTGGGGCACAAATATTACAGAACAACAACATGAATAATGTAAGTTGAAATTGTGTAATGCACAGTAATGACTTAGGAAATTTTAAATATTTTGATTTCAAATTTTCAACATAGCAATTTTTTCATATCACCTCATGAACGACAACTGTCATTTTTCAGAACCTGGCCAAAATATTTTTGCACCTGTGCCGTGAAATGACGTTTTGGCCAAGATTTGGAAATATTCATCTACCAGGTTCTTGAGTTGGGTTCTTATTAAGACTATGTTTAAAATTTGGTGTCAAAATATTAAAAAGAAACACAGTACTGAAGGTATACTGACATTTTCCTACACACGTTCATAACTTTGGTAATTTTTACCTCCGACACTGCAAAGAAGGGCAGAGTCATCAGAGCACTGCACTTCTGTATGTGGATGATTCTTCCTTTGTTACATGGCCCAGATGGCCATGCACATCTGCATCTGTTCACACAGATCCTGAGGGGACTTGGGAGAATGAGGATATGATTCCACTATGTCAAAGAGAAAGGAAATTCTTTGCATAAAACTTTGTTAGTGCACCAGTTAGGGTAACTTGATGCCACAAAAGTAAGGAAACGTGGCATTTGGGTTACCATCCCTAGCTCCCACCTCTACCCCCCAAGCAGCAAAAGGAAAAACATTATGGTTTTTGGTCTCTGGAGTCTTGTCAAATCCATTGTGGGGTCTTCCTTGGGGTTGTCCGCACCAATACTCACCCTTCCCCACATAGCCTCCAATCTAAAGCACAAGGTGCAGCTCCAATCCATTGCCTCATAGTGATAAATTCTTGAAAGATTCATGCATGGTGGTGCATGGGTAACAACCACAGTGTCTCTTTGGGAGCCGGAATTAGGCAATCATGCACAAAAGGGAGAAGCACCACACCGACACACAACTGTGTAATCAGACAATTTGTTAACCACATGTCTTAAGTAGAACCTGCCCCTGATCACAAAACAAACCACCCAACCCACATGAATATTAAGAAAACACACCTTCTACTTACATCTTGGAGCACCCCCCCCCAGCACCACCCATATATTTTTATAACCAACTTCAGGTCTGATCTTCAGTGTCCCTGGAGGAAATCATGGAGACTGAATGAAAAGTCTATAACTTCCCACCCCACTCCCACTCCTGTTCCTGCTGATACACATACCTGTCATGGACCAGCGGTCACACCCCTATAGTTAGGGTTGAATGATCACTTCTATATTAAACTAAAAATTTTGAAGTTCAGTAATTTCACAACCATTTGACCCATTTGCATGACATTTTGCATGCACCATCAGGGACCAATGATCTCTGCATGTGCTAAGTTTTGTTCCAGTTGGATCTTTGGGTTCAAAGATATGAAGCATGAAAAAATTTGAAAATTACAATTTTGTTTTTTTCATTTCTTTGTCACACTGCAGCACAAAAATGGCTTGGGATTTTGGTCTGAAATGTTTACAGTAGAAAGGTCTTTGGTCACAGATGTGCCTTTGAAGGTTTGGTGAAAAAATATTAATTGGTTCTAAGGTTATTAAATTTTAAAATTTTCCATTGTTTTCCATGGGAATGTCACTTTCCAGTTAGGTATCCCACTTGAAAACGGATCCTTTGTTGCAAATTGGTAATCCTTTGTCACAAATGGGTCATCATGTGTCACAAATGGGAAATATTTTTCCATGCTGCTGCCATCTTGTATTCAATTAGTGAGGGAAACAAAATAAAATAACTGAAAAAATGATGTGATTTCTATAAACCAACACCTGTGTTCTTCTAATCAGTACTCATTTCAGCCAATTCTTGGGTTAGATTTTGGAGAAATTTACAACACTTTGTAATCCTGTTTTACGTCTTTTTTCGTGCTCAGGAATCCTTTTTCGCAAGTTGCGAAACAAGAGACTTGAAAAAAGCTCCTGCTTTGCAATTTGCAAAAAAAAATGCTTTCTGTTTTGCAAATTGCAAAAAAGGACACAAAAAAAGAATCTCCTATGGCCATCCCTACTATTGTAATACATTTTCCGGGTGTCTAGTGACACTCCCACTATCCAATCATCATCCCCATATTTATAGATTTTTCCCTGGTGTCTAGTGGTAACCCACATACCCTCCAATTGCTGCCCTCCTTTTAATTCCCATTTCCCTGGTGTCTAGTGGCCCCCCCTACTCTCTGATTGTTGTCCCCATTTTTACTGCCATTTCCCTGGTGTCTAGTGGGACCCACACACTCTGATCACTGTCCCCATTTTTATTGCCATTTCCCTGGTGTCTAGTGGCTCCCCACACAACCTCTGATTGATGTCTCCATTTTTATTGCCATTTCCCAGGTGTCTAGTGGCACAACCACTCTCTGATCCCCCCCCAAACTCTGTCCTCATTTTCAGTGGCACCTCAACCCCCCCCCATCAGTGTTCATGGCTGAAATAAAGAAAATGGTCGCTTTTTTTAACTGTGCAAAAAAGAAAGTCCCTCCCCAATCAGTCCCCTACCTCCCACTCAGCACCCACCACTCCACCCCCTCAGTATACACTTACTCATCTAATCAGGTGCCAAGTTTGAGAGCCACTTTCCGATCTAAGACATGTCTTGCTGCTGCAACCAGCGACTGCAATATGAGAAACTAAGATCAAAGCGGTTCAATGTATTTCAATTGAGGTTTCAACTCTGATGCATAATTCAGCTATTTTGGTGCATTTTGATCCCAAATTTTCAACATGGCCATGAACAATATCAGTGACATTACGCAACTCCAACGTGAAAGGTGATTTTTCTGTTGCTTGATGAATTCACCTTTTGGGTGAGATTTGATAACTTTTCCCAGCCTTGTTCATCAAACGTGGTCATAAGAAGGCTATGTTGAAAATGTGGGGTCAAAATATGTAAAAATGGCAACGTTATGACCATTCATTGCAATTTTTCTATGCACACTTGTAACTTTGGAAATTTTAAATATTTTGATATAAAATGTTCAGCATATCCTTCTCATTACTCCACCTCATGTATGTCACAGCTGACATTTTTCAAATCCTGGCCAAAATGTGATCTCACACCTGTGACGTGGAATGGCGTTGGAGTTGCGCAGAATTGCATTTTGCAGGGATCTGCAAATTTTCTGTAATGGGTACATGAGGTAGGGTAATAAGATGGCAATGCTGACAAAATTTTGTTGCTCTTGTCCTATAAATGGAAGCACAGGGCCATTCCACAGCTCCATGAATGTACGCATCTATGGAGGGATGGGTGGGCCCTGTACTCTCAAAGTTAAATAAGGATATCATTACACTATCTCAAAAACTGTGGATTGATAGGAGCACAGGGCCTACAGGGTTGATGAGATATGGTAATATAAAGGCTGTGTTGACAGTTTGGTTGCTTTTGTCTTACAAATGGAAGTGCAGTGCCAGGAGGGCCCTGTGCTTCTTCATAAACATACATACAGTACATGCATAAGTAGAGGAATGGGAGCGCAGGGCCCTTACACTATCTCAAAATGTTTGGATGCATGCTCCCACAGGAAAATAAGGATACTGCATTTATTTATTTGTTTTGCTCCATAAGATTCATGCTGTAGTGAGCATTTTTATTTCATTTTAAAAGCTCCAATATACTTTTTTGTAGTGGCACTCTAGTCACTTCATTTTAAATTTGTTTCATCTGTCTGTAGGCATTGGTCTGCTGGATTGTTGGCTTTCTATCCCTGGATTTGGGTGTTCTGAGGAGGATTTGTGGGCTGTTGCAAAGTGGGCTGCCCCCCACCCTATCCCGATTGTGGTTGAGTATCAACGCCACAACAGCTCCTTCAGGAGCCCATCGAGCGATTTGTGTATTGACTGGTATGACTGTGGCGCTTGGCATGAACATCAGATTTGCTTGCTTCCGGAGTATAGGATGGAAGATCTATTTTGCCATCTGTTTGCTGGATGTTTGTGGGTCCAGTGATTTTTGACTCCACACTGGAAGGATTTTGTATGCTGCTGGTGTTGGACTTGTTAGATTCCCTGGACTACTTTCCCATCCTGGATTACTCTTTATTTGGTGCTGAGAGTACTGTGGGCCAGGGTCTGCATTTGATTCTGGCCTTATTTTTGGTTTCTATGCCCTGAGTGTATGTTATTTTTGGAAGGGCTGCTGATTTGGATGAAGGTGGAATCCTTTGAGTCGGACTCCCAGTGGTGGTTTTTGGACTACTTCATGGGTTTTATTTGGATTTGGGGACTTTAGAGCTTAATTTCCCTGCTTTTATTGCCCTATCTGGTGAATTCCGGCTTCCAGCTGTAATGGTGCAGAGGTTAGGTCTCCATCACTGGGGAGTCAGTGGGTGGTGGTTGTTTCCTCTAGGGGACCCCCAGAAACCTAACTCATTGGGTTCCGCTGGGATTTCATAGTAACTGCTGTAGCCTGGTGGTAGGCTAGGGTTTTACTTTTTGGACTTTAGTTCTAGAAATGAAACTAGTCCCAAAGATGTTTTAGTGCCTTTTTCAGTGGACAGACTGCTGTATGGTATAACCACCACTGGGAGTCCGACTCAAAGGATGCCACCTAGTGGACTATGGATTGCTGGTGTATGGTGCTGCTGATCAGACCATGCTCCATAAAATTCGCACTATTCTGAATAAGGCATGCAGGTTAATTACTGGGGTGCCTAGGCTAACACACACCTGTCTACTATACTCTAAAGCTCTGGTACTTGATCTTGACGAGCGTCTCAAATATCTGACCTGTACCCTTACTAAAAAGACCCTCCTTGGGCTATCCCCACCAGGACTGACCACCACTATCCGCCGCTCAGTCCCACTAGTTTATACTCGGACCTCTGGTAAAACCTCTCTTGCTATCCCTAGAGCTAGGACCTCTCACGGCCAAAGAGCCTTCAGCTTTAGGGCCCCCTCTTCATTCAACTCGCTGCCCCCTCCATCTCTGAAGCTCCAACTATATCATGCTTCAAAACGTCCCTACGGAACCACCTTTTTAACACCCAAAGCTGTAATTGCCACTAGTCAAAGCCGTACTCAATACTTATGACAAAGCTTACTACTTAGCTGCTTAGTGACAACCTAACTCTGCTATTGTTTGCATCAATCCTACCTGTACCAGCTTGTTTGTATCTATGTACTTATTGCTGTCTTAAATTACTGTTATGCTGTGTATTTTCTTTTGTCTTACTGTGACAAGGTACCTTTGTAAATGAGCCTATGGCTCAAAGATTTTCCAAACTGCTGTCAAAATAAAATAAAATAAAAATAAATAAAAAATAAACCCCCCATCTGAATCAGTGAGAGTGTTTCTGGGGTTTCTATTTTCTGGTTATGTGTTAAGTTTTTGTTCAGTTGTTTCTCCATCATCAACATACTTTCATATGGGGAATTCCTGTGCCTTTTGGAAGTTCTGGCAGTAAGATTGTCCAGGACAGGTTACTGGTAAGGCCACATCTAGAGTATGGAGTTCAGTACTGGTGCCCACACCTCAAAAAGGACATTAACCTGCTGGAGAAGGTACAGAGGAGGGATACAAAGATGATAGCCAGTCAGCAGGACAAGGCATATGAGGAGAGGTTGAGGGCACTGAACATGTACTTCCTGGAAGACAGGAGAAAGAGGGGATACATGATTGGGACATTCAAGTACTTGAAAGGGATAAATCATGTTGATAAGGAAAGTCTCTTTAAGCTGAGTGGCAACCATATCATGAGGGGGCACAGTCTTAAGCTGGAGGGTGGGAGGTTTAGGAGGGATGTCAGAAAGCACTTCTTCACAGAAAGAGTGGTGGATACTTGGAATGCGCTACCAGAAGATCTCATTAAAGACAGTGAGCAGCTTTAAGAGAGGCTGGGATAGGCATAGGAGGAAGATAAGAATCATGAGTAGGGAGGATGGGAGGAGTGGGGAGGGAGGGCAGGGACATTAGCTCAAGCTGTGGACCCTGCAATATGAACAGATTTGATAGACCAAATGGCCTTCTTCTGCTGGCTTCTTTGTATGTTCATGTGTTCATATTTTCTGATGTCTTTCAAGTGACTTTGCCATAAACATTTTGTGTCAATTTTGACTTTTTAGGTTTTGTTATTTTTATTTTTATTTCAGTATTATTTTCTGCAATTACATATGGTAGTGAGAGTACCATTCAGTTTCTCCTGGCTTCCACAGTGAGAGTATTGTGTAGCCCAGGGGTTTATTTTATTTCGTTTTATTTGGTTTATTAGTTTCATTTTACTTAAGCAATATTTGGATAAGGGTTGTTTTGGGGCACCAGTTAGTGAGAGTTCCTGGTACCTGAGGATTTTATTTTATTTGTTATTGTTTTGTTTTATAGTTTGTTTTATTTACATTTTATTTTTGTTTTGCTGATTTTGGGATTTTGGGGTGATGTGGTTTATTTGTATTTTGTTTTATGTTTTTAATGCTTTTTAGGAGCTTTTTATGTTTAGACTCAACTTTGTCTTTGATTCTTTTAGGAAATTAGGATTCTTTGTGTTGTTTTGCCACAGTTTGGTGGCTTTTTTGGAATGTGCCTGCTGGCTCCCCCAGTCCTGTGCTAGTCGGCCTCCTCTTTCCATACCCTTCACCCATTCTTCCCCCCCACCTGCCTTCACTTACCAGCACTGTCAGGTGCTAGGGATTGCTCATGGGGAGGTGGGCATGGGTGGGCAGGGGGGCACTGACATTGGAGCTCGAATGAGCTGTTCTCTCCCATAGGGGTTGTTAGGACCAGAAGATGCCCTGGGGTGAAATGGTGTCTAGAATGTGGTGACCCATGTCTAGTTCCCATACCCAAGGGCACCTCCTTTTTGGGTAGGCAAGTAGCCAGGATGGCTCAAGAACATCATCCGACCTGGGCATTTTTCTGCAATGCCAGATCCATTAAGAACAAAACTGCACTTATTGCAGATTTTGTTGGAATAGCCAATCTGGTTTGCATCACTGAGACTTGGTTAGATGGAAATGCTGCCCCAATTTTGGAGGCAGCTATTACTCCCAGGTACTCGGTGGTACATTGCCCGAGATTGGATCGCAGGGTGGGTAGCGGTCTGTTTCAAGACAAATTGGGCCTCACTGGTGTACCAGTTGAGGAGGCTGAATCATTTGAGTGCACTATGGTAACTGGTGTGGGGTGCAGGACAGCTCTCATTTATCATCCACCAGGGGATGAAAAGCTGTTCCTGGAGGAAGTAGCAGACTTTGCCACCGACATGGGATTGGAGTCACCCAGACTGATGGTTCTGGGCAACTTTAATGCCTGAGTTGATGATGAAGCCTCATTTTTTGGACAACACTTCCTCCAGTTGATGATATCACTGGGCTTCACATAAGTTGTTTCCTCAGCTACCCATAATGGTGGTCATGCTCTTGATCTGGTCTTCCTCCTGGGGATCGAGGCCTCCAGTTTGGGGATGGAACCCATCAGTTAGTCTGATCATAACACCGTGAGGTTCAATTTTTCTGCCCATCTGGGTAGATCTGCCCCCACAGAGATGGTCAGTTTCCACCCTATGCGGGACGTGGTTCCTGAAGACCTAGTGGCGGTGATTGACCTCTCGGTGTTCGGTGAGACCAGTACAGGTCCAGAGCTGTTAGTTGTGGCCTATAATAAGGCTATTTATTCAGCTCTCAACCTGATTACTCCTGTCTGTGTTCACCCCCTTCCACTTTGCCCCCAGGCCCCATGGTTTTAAATGTCTCTGAGGGAGTTGCAGAGGTTGGGACATAGGTTAGAACGTCGCTGGTGGAAATCCACCTTGGATGCCAACCATCTTAATTTGTTAGAGCATTATCAACTCTATCAATTAATGATTTCCCATAAGAAGGCAGAATTCCTGTCCAGGGAAATCGCTGTTGCTAGGAATCGACTGGCTCAACTCTTCCGAACTGTAGAGATTGCAGAATCACCTTTTGGAATGGATTGGAAATATTCCACTTACCTTGTTCATGAGTAGGGGTCACAAAAAATATATTTTTTTAAAAAACTTTTGAAAATTACTGAAGTTATGAGTGAATTTTGAAGTGGGCCAGTGTTTAACTTTGTCATTTTACCATATTTTTCTACCACATTGTCAGCATAGTCTTTTTATGATCCCACCTCATGAAGTCGATAGGTGAACATTTTCAAATTCCGCCTGAAAGGTAATTTTGTGGAGTAACTGCAAAATCACATTTTGACACAGGTTTGAAAAAAAATGTACCTGTCTTGATAATGAGATGGTGACCTAGAAAGGCCATCTTGGTGTGAAAATATTGAAAAATGACAACATTATGAGTAAAAGTTCAAAACACATTGAAATACATAAACCGGACTTACTGTACCTTATATATCTCATATCACAGTTGCTGGTTGCAACAACAAGACAGCTTTTTATTGGAGAGTAGATCTGTGTTGTGGGGCATGTTTAAGTGAGTTAGGATGTGTTTGGGGTGTGGGACTGTTGGGTGCTGAGTGGGAGTGGGGTGGGTGGTGGTTTGGAGGGACTGATCAGCAAGCAACCATTTTCTTTTTTGCAGGTGTGTTAAGAAAAAAAAAATCAACAAAGGAATGTATTCTTCATTATCAGGGGGACCCAAGCCAACAATGGGGATTGGGCACTCAGTGTTGGGATAATCTTTGGCGACACTGACTGTGGGCACTCTGGTGTCACCACCTACATTTTGGGTGGGGTCACACTGGAGAGGAGGCGGTAATTCACCAGTACCCGGGCTTGTCACCCCAGACCATTTTCAAATTTATAGATAGCTAGCTAGACAGACAGACAGACTGGCAGGCAAGCAGACAGACAGATAGTTGGATATGTAGACAGAATTCAACGGGGACAGACCACCAGCTCACTAGACTGCAGACTCACTGCTGCAGCTGAAGTCAACAGCACTACTGTATTCCATCTGATGCTGTAGAAATCAAGAACATCCCACTGTTCTTATATAGAGAATGTAGGTGAATAGCTCCTTTTACTTAGCTGGGCATCCAGGATTTTAGGGTGCCAAGAAACCTTGTTCCCAGCATCATAGTAATAATAAAAAAAATCTAGCTAAACAAGTCCCATTTAGCTAGATATAGGTGTTTATGTTTTTTAAAACATGTAATTTTAGGTATTTTCCACATTTTTTGTTGAAAAGGGAAAAAAAAAAACAAGATGGTAACCATCACTAACATACAAATAATTATATTTGTGAGAGCTGTTTTTGGTTCATGACAACTTAGTGATGCTTTGTATCAGATGCTTATCCAAAAACTCTACTGAACATGCTCAGGAAAAAAAACAACAACTTTTAAATCCTAATAACTTTAGAACTGATTTAATATTTTTTAAACAAACCTTTTAAAGCAATATCTTAGCACAGGTCATGACTACCCAAAATGTTTCAGAGCAAAACAAAAGTGCATTAAGTATAGGGAAAAAAAAACCTGCACTTCATTAAAAATTGACATTCTGTATCTCAGATGCTGCAGAGAAACTTTAACCTTCTTGAGACCCTTACAGCCAGACCATGCTTACCAAATTTTGAGTTATTTTGTTGAACACTGCCAAAGATCTTAAGGTGCAAATACTGGGGTTTAGCATTAAACACCTCGCTCAACCCTGACTATACTACCATTACTGCGCCAGTATAGTATGTATATATAACAAATGCTCCACTATAGGGCATGCTGCTGTAATCTGATATATGCATGCCTTGATGTCTGTTGTGAGTCATTAAGTTTCAGTCCATGTTCATTCAAGCAACAAAGGCATGTATATATCCGCATGACTGCATATCCTGTAGTGGATTATCTGTCTGATAAAATGTTCCAAAATTGTTTTGGATGGGGGTGAAAATAGAAAGAAGTGCAGGTGTTTGATCATTGTGGGATAATGCACTTTCACGAAGTGTGTTTTGTCCAATCAGGACACAGCATTTGTATATGTATATGTGTATAGATATATATATATATGCACATACACATATATATATATATATATATATATATATATATATATATACACAGTATGTGTGTTTGTGTATATGTCTCCCATCCCTTCCTGAAGCTGCTGATTGATTCGGCCTATGCTACTTCCTCTGTTAGCTTATTCCACTTGTCTACATCCCAGCATTCTGTTTGCTTTGTTCACCACCCTGTTTCAGAGTACAGATGTTTTTATGGTCACCAATATCATCACCTCTAAATCCTTTTGTTCCACAGTTCTATCCAGTACCAACCAAACCATTTTGTATTTCATCATTGGGTTCCTTTTCCAAATGTGCATTGCTTTTCATTTTGTAGCTTTTAGATTCAGCTGTCAAATCTTTGATGAGATCTCCAGTCTGCAAGGATATTCCCTTAGTACTCTTCTCCCTTCCTCCCTGTCTACTCTTGTGCTTACATTGGTGTAATCTACAAAGAGGCAGATCTTACCCGTAATATCTTAACCTATGTAACATGAATATATTGAATAGGACCAGTCCTGATACCAACCCTTGAGATACCCTACTTGTCACCTCCCTCAGCTCTGAAAACCCATTGGTTACCACCCTCTGTACTGTGCTGTGAAAGGGAATATGGTAGTTCAAGCAGACTGTCATATTCCACAACTGGGGTTCAGAAAATCGTCATAAGTTCAACATTCTGTAGTAATAAAATTCCACTGCAGACTGCCAGGCTGATTTATTGTCCAACCAGTCTGGTTGTATCAGTCATTGCACTTTCCATGAAAACCTCTAAATGACACAGAAAACAGCTGCACATGAATTTGACACTGCATATTTAACATTTGCTCCACCAGGGCTAAGATGATCAGGAACTAACAGATGGAATGTATGGAATGTACACACCCTTGTGTCATTGTAATGACATTTTCTAGTCACCTGATTACTTCCTCAGATTCCCAAATTCTAAGCTTGAAAGGAACAGGGAATACATCTGATAAATGGCATAAGCTTTTCCTTGGAGACCCAGTGTCCAGGGCATCTACATCCCTGTTACACAATAATGCCCTCCATCTCAGGACGATCTCTATTGCGTTATCCAGGGAATGTGGATGTCAACAGTGAGCATAGCTCAAGAAACAGCACTGGTGGTAAAACAGCTTGCTTGCAGACTGGAAACATGGGAATCAAAAGAATGCTGACCAGTTTGGATCTGGCCCAGAAAGTACATCTGCATAAGAAATTGATATTTGTCCTTTACAGTTAACTTCTACAGCTGATGCTCAGCCTGGAGCAGAAGTCTTAATTGACATAACAAGCTGCTGCAGTGGAAATGACAATAAAGTTAGGAGCAAGGTATTATGACTTTAGCTCCAGAATAAGTGCCAATGGTAGAAGAACTGTGAAAGAAAAGAAACTCTTATTGATACAGTACTTTAAGTAATGAAGAGAGTATCTTGGAATTAAGGTTTGTTTGAATGTTGTATGATTAGAGTTCTGCTGATGCTGGCAGTGATTTGTTTGCTGGATGCAGGACCGCTCCTTAACTTATTTTTAAAATTGATGATGTTTGTTATTTTTCTTAGAGATGTTCATAATGTGAACGCCACAAAGTTTGGCCATGTCTATTTATTAGAAAACAGAACAAAAAAGATGACACCAAGTCACATCATGTTACCAAAAATGTTTTTGTAACTGCTCAGTGTTTGCATAATAAACAAAAATTCAGAAAAAGGTGTATACACTAATTGGCAAGGGGAGACAAAACCTGATTGGAAATTTACCTCCAACTGTTTTTTTGTTCTTTCTTTTTTATCCGAGGACACTAATAGAATGAAGCTTGTTTGAGTTTCGTGGTTGCTCAGGTTTTGTCTTCCATTGCCCATAAGTGTATACACTGTCTTATGCTGCAAAGGTTTTGCTTTTGTACAAGCAGGGAGCACTTTGAATAACATTTGTTTGATTAGGGATGACCTGGTGTCACCTATATTTGGTCTCTGTGGCTGCTGCTTTTAATGTAGGCAGAGGGTCTTTCTTTAGTGGATTTTTCATTTGCTGCTTTTTATTACAAACAAAAGTTTAGTCTTTCTGAGTATGACTTAAGTTTAAGTTCAGTACCTGTGCACTCAACGCTGGCATCCTCCTGGTGGTTACAGTTATGAACACCCCATTCTTCTGATGTGCATTCCTTCAGAGAAAACTCAGTGCCAGCACAACTGACGTCATCCAACCAAATATTTCCTGTTCCTTCTCCAAAGTATGCCTTGCTTGGTGCTGCTATAGCTGATCCACAACCCAGCTTTCGACAAATGACTTCTGCATTTGGTATTCCCCAGCCATCATCACAAACTGTTCCCCACTTGCTGTCATGATAAACTTCCACTCTTCCGGAGCAAGCATGAGAACCATTAACTAATCTCAGTTCTGTTAAAAGTAAGATAAGTTGTTTGAAATGTTGATTGTCTTCATTTTAGCAAACCACAAATCTAAATAGCTAATCAAATGTATTGCAGCATGATAGCTTTTTTTATTTAGGGTTGCCTCATGCTTTCCATTACGAAATATCAATTATTTAAATTTAACTTGTCTAAGGTCATGGAGTATGTAAGGAACTCTTGGCCTGCATGCTGCTACGTTAAACACTAGATCACACAGTCATGTTTCACATTTCAAATACATTAATTGGAAGTATATGCTGTAGCACAAAAATGACAGACTTGACTTGTATTTAAATTCAAGGTGCTAAGAAATTATATTTATAATTTTATATTTATTGCTTTATATTCAGGCAATACAAAGAAACCCTAAAGATGTCACATTATCCAGAACATGAGGTTAAAATTTCTCCTGAATACATTATTCCCACAAACTTTAAACACCTTTTTTTTTTATCTGTTCTATGATATTCAATGTTCTGCTATGTCTGGAAAGTTAGATTCAAGAAATTATTTTTTTGTATATTTTCAATGCAACTGAGTGTGCCTTAGATTCATACCCTTTGTTGGTTATTAGCTTGGTCTATTATAATTTTTTCTGCACATTCTGTGATCACAGTTGCCACTGTTCCACATTGTTTAGTTAAAATTATAGATCAGTGTAACATGACATACAGTACCTTGAAAATCTGAAAACAAAAAGTGTAATGAACTGTCTTGGTGCATAAGACAAAAGAAGGTGGGAGCCCATTGACACTGTCGCCCACCATTAGGTGAGTTATGTTTGTCTGGACTGCATAGTTTCTGCTTGAAACTGTCCATTGACTGAAAGCTAACTAGATATGCTGGCAGAGAATTCCCTGTGTGGACTGATCTTATAATAAAAATGTGAATCGTTTTATTGGTCTTTGCCATTTGAATGTATTTTGCTGCATACTCTGGGAACTCAAATGTGTGCTTCTTTCATAGAATTTCATGCCCAATTCATTCATAATCCCCTCATTATGTAGTATGTTATAGAGGAATCGAAGATCTCCTCTTGGTCTCCTCTCTTGTAGACTAAACAACCAGTTTCCCTAGCCTGTCACCATATTTCAAATTCCAACAACCCTGGATCATTTTTGTAATTTTTCTTTGTGGTCTTTCAAGGAGTTTTATAAACTTTATTAGGCTGGCAGACAGAACGGGGAGCCAAAGTTAAGATGGAGGATAACGTGTTTTATATGTCTGTATTATGCACTGTGACTATCGAGACACAAAAACACATTTGACTGCCTGAGTTAGAAAATTTGCTTTTCTGGCAGCCAATATACAGTGATCAGAATGAGATAGTGCTGTTTACTGTGATTCCTAGATCACTGTCCTTGTTCACAGATTTTAAAAGGGTCTCATTTATATAATAAGTGTACCTGGCACATTTTTCCTGCCAAAGTGCAACACTGTGAATTTATCTGGATTAAAGGGCATTTTGTTCTTATTTGCCTAGTTTAAGACAGTGTTAAGATCACTCTGCAACACAGAATGTTTCTTGAAACTGCCCACAGCAGTCCCAATTTTAGTGCAATTTTGCAAATTTAGTCAAGTGACTATGAACACCCACTCCCATATCGGCTACAAACAACCCAAAAAGTACAGGCCCTAGTACTGATCCCTGGGGCAATTCACTACTCGCATTTCTTATCTCAGAGAGGACTCCATTTAATCTAACTCTTTGGGTTCTATTGGATATCCAACTGTGGATGCAATTTACAATGTAACATAAACATGGAAACAAAAAAGTTGACGGCAGATAAGGACCGCAAGGCCCATCCAGTCTGCTCATTTTTTCTACCTTACGAATGTGCCATAGGCCTTTACTCTGTCAATGGCCTTTCTATTCATACTCATCTGTATTGCTCCCTTATGATTATCCCATGCCTGTCTGAAGCCCTGCACTGTACTCATGTCCACTACTTCCTGAGTTAGGCCATTCCATGCATCCACTACCCTTTCTGTGAAAAAGAACTTCCTCACATTACCCCTAAACTGGACCCCCTTTAATCTCATGCTGTGTCCTCTAGTCCTGCTATGTTTCTTATATTGAAACATGTTAAACTCTTTCACCTCGTTAATACCGATAAGATGTTTGAATGTTTCGATCATATCACCTCTCTCCCTCCTTTGCTCTAGGGTATACATATTGAACTCTGTTAATCTGTCCTCATATGTTTTCTGATGCAATTCCTGCACCATTTTGGTTGCCCTGCTCTGGACAACCTCCATTCATTTTGTTAATGTGAATTTTGTGAAGGTGCGGCATCCAGTACTGCACGCAGTACTCCAGATGGGACCTAACCAGTGTCTTGTAAAGAGGGAAATTACCTCCCTCTTATGATTTGCGAAACCCCTACTAATACATCCCAACATCCTTCTAGCCTTAACTATTGCTTTAGTGGTCTGCTTGGATGATTTTAGGTCATCTGTGAAAATAATGCCCAAGTCTCTTCTTCCTTTGTGATTGCCAGCAATTCCCCTCCCAACGTATAGGCTGCAGGGTTTGTCTTCCCTATGTGCATGATTTTGCACTTCTTTGCGTTAAACCCAAGTTGTCACTCTTCCAAACATTTTGCCAGTTTATCCAGATCTCTTCTCATTCTGCCCACCCCATCTGGATCATTTACTCTGTTGCAGATATTGGTGTCATCTGCAAACAGACAATCCATACCCTCCAGTCCATCTGCAATGTCACTGATGAAGATATTGAAGAGTACTGGCCCTAGGATGGATCCCTGAGGTACCCCACTTGTGACTTGAATCTCTTCTGACTGTATACCGTTTACCACCACTCTCTGTTTTCGGACAACCAACCAGTTTGCCACCCAGTTGAACAACTTCTGACCACTCTAAGCCTACCCATCTTATTTTTTTACTCTATTTATGGCTCTGCCTTATGCTGAACTCTCTCCAGATGGACACATGGCTTTAAGCCTGATGCCGCCCATCTGAAGTCCTCCACCTGACTCCTCTGGAAGTGGTTCTCCATCCACTAGCCTGGCTGCCCAACCCCATGGCTTTGAGCCCCCCGAGGCAGGACCACCATTACTGCTTATCTGGTCCTCTATCTACAATCTAGAAAAGCAGCCTAGGCAGGCAGGAGAACAGAGGAGCGAATGGAGAGACCCAACACTGGGCGTGATGGCCTGCCCCTGGACCATCCTTCGCCTATCAGGAGGCAGGAATTTTCTAACTTTTTCCCCCATTGATGTGGCATGCAATAGATGCCAGCAAGGGACCACCCACAGGTGTTCTACTAATGCCAACCCCTCTACATGCTGTGCTACTGAGTGAAATGCCCCTAGCCTCTGCTGGGAGCCACCATGGAGCACGGTACACACAGGATCCCACCCAGGAGAAGAGATCAGTCCTCTGGATGCTCAATCTTCTCCTTCCATGCTGACTCCCAATGGCCCTGGCTCATTTCCGAACCCAGGTTGCCAGCATGGCATAAGGTGTGGTGTCCAGCACCTCAACCCTCAGTGCCACCGGGCCGGCACCTACCCAGCTTATTAATCAATGTTCTATGTGGAACAGTATTGAAAGCTTTGCTGAAGTCAAGGTAGGAGAATTTAACTGCACCCCCTTGGTCCACCACTCTGGTTAACCAGTCAAATAAATCTATGAGATTAGTTTGATAGGACCTTCCTATTGTAAACCCATGCTATCTTGGATCCTGTGCTCCTATGGATTCCAGGTGTTGCATTATCCTTTCCTTAAGGAGTGACTTCATAATCTTGTCCACTACTGAGGTAAGACTGACTGGTTTATAGTTCCCTGCCTCATCCCTGCTACCACTGTTGTGGAGCGGGATCACATGAGCCCTTCTCCAGTCTTCTGGGACCAGTCCTTTGCTTAGAGACTCACTAAAAAGTTCTGCTAATGGCTCTGCTAGTTCAACCTTTAGCTCCTTTAGTACCCTGGCATGTATGCCATCTGGTCCCATTGCCTTGTCTACCCTGAGCTTAGTCAGCTCTTGTAGGACCCTTTCTTTTTTGTAGGGACTAGTGCACACCTCCCTCTGCACTGTGTCCATGGTGCATAGCTGTGGACCCTGCCCTACCTTCTCCTCAGTAGATACTGAGCAGAAATGTCTATTTAGAATAGTTACTTTTCCTTGGTACTCCTCTATACACACAGCCTTATCCACTTTGATCTTAGGAATACCCTCTCTGGACTTTCTCCTTTCACTAATGCATCTATAGAAAGTCTTGTCCCCTTCTTTTACTGTTCATGCTAGTGTTTCCTAAGTTTGGGCCTTTTCCTGCCTTTCTGGCTTCCCTGCGTCCCTTAGGGAAGTTTGGTATGCCTTCCAATCTTCATCCCACTGCATTCCCTTATATTTCTTGGAGGCCAGCCTTTTGGCCCTGACCTTTTCTGCTACTGTTTTTGAGAACCAAAGTGGTTTCCTCCTTTTGCTTTCACTTTTCTCTCTAACACAATGGGATGTTGCTTCTAGTATTGCATCCTTAATGCTTGCCCACTTTGCCTATACCCCCTCACCTGTATTTCATCTTGCCAGGGTTAGCTTAACTCTGTTGGCCATCTTATCAAAGTCAGCTCCTCTGATGTCCCATATGTTTGCAGTGGAACGGGATGATGTAGCTCTAGTGGCCAAACTGAACCACACCATGTACTGGTCTCTGACCCCCAGGTGACCTTCTGCCTGGAGATCTGTGATCCTTTTCCCATTAGTTAGTACTAGATCTAGGATAGTCCTTTCTCTTGTGGGCTGTTGTACCAGTTGTTTGAGGCCCTCCCCCTGCAGGGAACCCACCATGTGTCTAGTTCTGGTAGATGTTCTTACTGGTATTGACCAATCTGTATCTGGCATATTGAAGTCTCCCATTATCAGAACCTCCACTTTAGCTGTCATGTTTTGTATATCTTCTTACAGAAATGTGTCTATGTCCTCCCACTCTTCTGGAGGCCTGTAGAAAACCCCAGTTTGTATGGCTGTCCCACATACATGTCGTTGCCCATATTGAAAAGATTGCCAACCAAAAGTTCATGGGGAACCTTGTCAAAGGCTTTCCCTAGGTCTAACATAATTTCATCATAAGGTATACCTTCATCAAGACTACTACTGACCTTATCATAGAAGGTTATTAAGTTGGTATTGCAGGACAGGCCTTTCTTAAAACTGAGCTGGAAAATGTCTTTCAAGTTCTGTTTGTAGCCAAATATTTATTTTTATTTGTAATTTCCTAGCAGGAAAAGCACACTGAGCTGTCTGTACACATATTTGAGGAAGGTGGTACAAACTTTCAAAGCATCATGAAGTTGCAAATACTACGCCTGACAGCAAATAAACTGCAGCTGCACATCAGGTAGAATACAGAAGAAACATAAACTAGGTGTGGATTGTGTTGCTTTGAAATATTGTAGGTACTGTATCGTTTGTGAGATAGAACCATTTGTGCCATCTTTCTTTAGTAAGCAACACTGATTATGATGTTTTTCACACACATTTTTAAGGAAGGAAAATGAAGGAAAAATGTAATTGCATTGCAGTGTAATTGCTCCTAACGTATCATATGGAATGCTCAATACTTTTTTATTATTACTTTACCTGATAGGGAAAACCGCATGTGGCAGCCTACAAAATAAGGCAAAAAATGACAATATTACATTTGTTAAAGAAATAACAAGTCATATTTCATATAAACATTACAAGACATTCAATTATCTAAATTTGAGCTATACTTTATTAGATTGCAAGGAAATACTAGCAAGGATATAGGGGTTATTGATGATATTTTTCAAAATGTTCTGTGGGGTACATTCTTTCTGACTGAGGTGTCATTCGTTACATGACTCAGGATCCAATGTCAACATGACTCAGATGCATCCATCTGATATCACCTTTTATGCCCCAGATTTTACTATTTGAAACTGGGTTTAATAGTAGTAGTAGTAAAGTAGTAATAGAGGGAGGGCAGTTGGTGGCAGGGATCAGGGTGGTGAAGGGTGGTGATGGGGGAGAGGGGATTTGGGGACCTGTGCCCTCCATAAAAATAACAGAAATCACAAGCTGATATCTTCAAACTAGAGATGGCAACACAGCAGGTGAAACTTTGTGTAAGATTTTACAGCAAAGTCTAAGCTGCTATGATCACGAGTCAAAAACCATACTAGCTCTGTGCCATGGACCAGAATTTCTAACTTCAGCCTAAACTACTACAAAGAACTAACAGAAGAAACCTAATTATAGAAATGAAAGAAAAGTGTGACTCTCACAAGGATTTGAACCCAGGACCTCAACAATCCATGCTTTAGCTCTTAACCAACTGAGCTACAGTATGAGCGTTCAGCCAGTTAAGGCCCCTGTGTTTTCCCATGTGAATCACACATACATTCCTTTCTGGTGTTGCAATGAGCAATCAGGAAGTCTTTTTACAGACTCAAATAACTCCTCTTCAATCTCTCCCAGGAGCAGTATATGCCACTGTGAGGCAAGTTTAGAAACCCAATTATAGAAATGAAAGGAACTAGGAGAGATTGAGGAGGAGTTGTTTAATGGTTGTTCATTGCAACACCAGAAAGGAATGTATGTGTGATTCATATGGGAAAACTCAGGGGCCTTAATTGGCTGAACTCTCACAGCTCAATCGGATAAGAACTTAAGCACAGGTTGCTGAGATCCTGGGTTCAAATCCCAGTGAGAGTCATACTTTTCCTTTCATTTCTATAACTGGAGTTCTAAATTTGCCTCGCAGTGGCAAATACTGCACTTGGGAGAGATTGAGGAGGAGCTCGCTAAGGTCAGGGTGGACAAGGCAATGGAACCTGATGGTATACATCCCAGGGTACTAAAGGAGCTAAGGGTGGAACTAGCAGAGCCATTAGCAGAACTGTTTAATGAGTATCTGAGCACAGGAAAGGTCCCAGAAGACTGGAGAAGGGCTCATGTGATCCCGCACCACAAGAGTGGCAGCAGGGAGGAGGCAGGAAACTACAGACCAGTCAGTCCTAACTCAGTAGTGGGCAAGATTATGGAGGCACTCCCTTAAGGAAAGGATAGTGTAACACCTGGAATCCATAGGAGGACAGGATATAAGACTGCATTGGTTTACAACAGGAAGGTCCTGTCAAACTAATCTCATAGATTTCTTTGACTGAGTAAGCAGAGTGGTGGACCAAGGGGTGTAGTTCTTGTCACCAGTCTTGACTTCAGCAAAGCTTTCGATACTGCTCCACACAGATGATTGATTAATAAGCTAGGTAAGCTCGGGGGTGAGTCAGAAGTTGATCAACTGGGTGGCAAACTGGTTGGCAGGCAGAAAACAATGAGTGGTGGTAAATGGTATACAGTCAGTAGAGATGCAAGTCACAAGTGTGGTAACTCAGGGATCAGTCCTGTGGCCAGTCCTCTTCAATATCTTCATCAGTGACATTGCAGATGGACTGGAGGGTAAGGTTTGTCTGTTTGCAGATGACACCAAGATCTGCAGCAGAGTAGATGATCCAGATGGAGTTGGCAGAATGTGAAGAGATCTGGATAAGCAGGCAAAATGGTTGGAAAAGTAGCAAATGGGGTTTAACACAAAGAAGTGCAATATCATGCACATAGGTAAGATAAACCCTTAAGCCACCTATTGGTAGGGAGGGGAGTTGCTGGCAAGCACAAGGGAAGAAAGAGACTTGGGCATTATCATCACAGATTACCTGAAACCATGCAATTAGACCACTAAAGCAGTAGGTAAGTCTAGAGGGATGTTGGGGTGTATTGGTAGGGGTTTCACAAGTCATAAGAGGGAGGTAATAATCCCTGTTTACAAGACACTGGTTAGGCCCCATCTGCAGTACTGCATGCAGTTCTGGAGGCTGCACCTACATAAGGACATTAACAAAATGGAGGCATTCTAGAGAAAGGCAACCAAAGTCATGCAAGGACTGCATCAGAAAACATATGAGGACAGATTAACGGAGCTCAATATGTATACCCTAGAGCAAAGAAGGGAGAGAGGTGATATGATAGAAACATTCAAACATCTTTAGGGCATTAACAAAGTGAAAGAGTCTAACATGTTTTAATATAAGAAATATTGCAGAACCAGAGGACACAGCATGAGATTAGAGGGAGATCGATTAAGGGGTAATGTGAGGAAGTTCTTTTTCACAGAAAGGGTGGTGGATGCATGGAATGGCCTACCTCAGGAAGTGGTGGATATGAATATGGTGCAGGGCTTCAAACAGGCATGGGATATGCATAAGGAAGCAATACAGATGAGTATGAATAGATAGGCAATTGACAGAGTAAAGGCCTATGGCACATTCATAAGGTAGAAAAAATGGGCTGACTGGATGGGCCTTATTGTCCTTATCTGCCATCAACTTCTATATTTCTCTGTTATTTGAGTCTGTAAGAAGACTTCCTGGTTGCTCATTGCAATGCCAGAAAAGAATGTATTTATGATTCACATAGGAAAACTTGGAGGCTTTAGTTGGATGAACTCTCACAGCTCAGTTGGTTAAGAGCTAAAACTCAGATTGCTGAGGTCCTGGGTTCAAATCCCAGTGAGAGTCACATTTTTCCTTTCATTTCTACAATTGGATTTCTAAATGTGCCTTGCAGTGGCAAATACTGCACTTGGGAGAGATTGAGAAGGACTTATTTGAGTCTGTACAGAAGAAACCTCTAATTAAAATGAGTAAACAAAAACAATGTGCTATATCAGATTGTGGAGTGCATATTTAACAAAAGGGTTAAACTGTATACATGTGAGAAGAAGAAAATAACATTTGCACTGATAATAACTAATATTAAAAGTTTAGTAAGCTCAACTCTGTCCAATAAATAAAGATTATCACATTTACATTGCATTGTAAATTTGTTAGTGTTTATATGGGTGCACCTTGTGTGTGACCAAACAAAAGCAAACAGTCATAATACCAGTGCCCCCACACACACACACAAGTTGCTTTAAAGCATGCAATTTGTATCAATTTTCTTACTTTTTTCCCCATTATTTTAACATTATAGAGAGGTTCTTGGCCTGATCATTCTTTTGAATTATGATCAGCCTGACCACCAATGACAAGGTGACCCACTCATCAGTCAGGGAACTTGCGAATTGCAAGTAGGAGAATTGTGGCCTTCCCCTAATTAGTGAACTCCCCAGTGATCACATGTGAGCCTCTTATTGGCCAGTGCAGAGACCACGCTATGTAAAGCCAGAGAGTGGTTTCCACACAAGCTAGTGAGAAAGCACAGGGACCTCAGCTTGTAATGGCATGGTGAAATTTAAAATATGAAGCTTTTTCCTGACTGAGTGTGTTACCTTGTCTTTAGTGGTCAGAATGATTATAATTTGGCAGAATGATAAGACCAAGAATCTCTTTAACATGTTAAAATTATGGAACAAAAAACAAATAAGAAAACTGATGTAATTTGCATGAAGTGCAGGCTTTAAAGCAGCTTTTATGTATGTTTGTGTAGGGGGCACTGATATTATAACAGTTTCTCATTGATAATAACCATGTATATTGTACTGTATATAAAGAATAAAGTTGAGAACATAATGCCATCAAGATGGTCTAATGCTAATAGTCTGATACTAAAGTTAGCATATTAATGAAAACTTCCCAATATTGTTCTGTTTTTTTTCTATTACTACAAAATGAGTAAACAATGGCCTCCTAACCTATAGCTGTAACACATGATTGGCTCCTTGAAAAATTGGAAACAAATTAGTAAATATATTGGTGCATTAAGAAGGATAAGACTGTTTATTTATAAAGTCCATAAGTAAGCCTACACTACAAATAATTATTTCAGCTATGGAATATGGAAATAATTTGTACATGAATGCCAGAAAAGTAGATCAGGTCTAACTGGATTGAATCAAAAAGAATGATTTTTGATTAAATGAAGACCACTTAAGCAGTAATGTATAACCAGGGATTATGTTAATGTTCAAGTTAATCACCCCCTGAGGTGTAATAAAGGAATAATGCCTGACAGGGTGGGTGTTATTCTGGGATAACATCTCACCTCAGGTGATTGGGCCCGTGGACACTGGCCGAGGGCATCCAACACCCGAGAAGGGATGTTATCCCAGCATAATACCAATCCTGGAGGGCATTATTCCTATTATACAATGGCTTGTAGTTTTATACAGAATAAAAACAACAATTTTAAAGAATGTTTTTGTTAGTGTGTAAAAATGTTTTGTTTCTTAAAAGGAGATGCAACAAATCAGCAAACAAATGCAACAAACAATGAGAGCAGGGATGTTATGGCAGGATAACATCTGTGCTGTGATGGACACCTGACCAATCAGAAGCCAGTATTCTTTCTTGCCATTGTATAATGTGACATAAGGCACAGCCAAGTGCCATATGGCCCCCAGGGGGTGATTAACTTAAACATTAACATAACCCCTGGGAGCACCTTATTGCAATTATAGTAAGGGTAGATCATTTTGTGCCTACCTAATTCTTGTTTTGTTGATTTTGTTTTCTTTTACAGCTGGAAACATGGTGAAATAGTTCCTCCACTGGTTCAGTCCTGGTCAGTGCAGTGCATGAGTCTGGTGATTACCATGGAAATGGAAAATTTGTAGTGCTGTTAGACAATAGCATTTTTTTGTCTCCATTGTCCCGTCTCCTCCGTTTGCTCAACAACACTTTGGCCTGACTCCCTGATGCTCTCTAAGTCTCTGTCTAGCCCCAGGTAATGTTTATGTTTCTAAAGAGGGGCCAGAGGAGCAGAGACATGGAATCACTTTGCAGCCGCACCAAGAAAGTGTAAGCTGGTGGTCTGCACATGTGCAGTGGCATGGATCTTTGTTCTCATCCCAGTAGTGGTGCATCAGAAGTTCTCCCGGGGCTCCCAGACCCTGAAATCAGTTAGATGGGTCTGGAGACAAGAGGCAGATGGTGGAGAAGTCTTAAAAGTATTAACAACACCAGTAAGCACTATGAGACTGAATTTATACACATTAATGAATTGCTCATGAATATTAATGAGCCCTGCCTGCCTTCTACTCATTGGTGCTTTTTAAACAAATACTTTTGTGGCTTGTCTGCAGCATCCCTCATGTCTCTTGGCCCCAACTAACTGATCAGGAGGCCCAGGAGCTCTGGGTTAGCTACTGATGCACTGCTTTTGTGTTGAGAAAACAGACATGTGCCACTGTACATGCGCGGACCACCAGCTCGCACATTCTCAGTGCAGCTGCAAACTGTTCTGCATCTCTCCTCCTCCAGTCCCTCTTTAGAAGAAAAAACATTACCTGGGGCCTGGTGGAGACTCAGGGACCATCATGAACTTTGGCCAAAGCAGAGGAGAGCAAACAGAAAAAATGGGAGACAGGACCACTTTGGGGGGGAACAGGTAAAAAAATGGCCAAACAATGTTCCACAAAAAGAATTTGAAAAAGGAGGGGTAACTTATTTTTAAAAACAATTCCTCATGTAAAAGGGCCCTAAAAGTATGTTCATTAAAGATTAACATAGAGCTACTGCTGGGTTACTGACCATTCAAAACACAGAGATTAAAACACTCTTACTATAATGTAATATAATGGATCCCATAAGAGCAAACATTATTGAGATGAAGCATAATATATTACATCAACTTAATCAAAAGCAGAGAAAAAGAGAAGATACAATTTGTGTTTTGATATTTTGAATGAACAATGACTTATTTTTGTGTTGCATGTGCCCATGTACAAGAAACACATTGCATCACATTTTCTTCACAAGCAGGTTGTAGAGGCGTGGCAGTGTTGTGCCAAATGGCAGCAGCCCATTCAGGGGCTGGTCTCTGCCTCAGCCAATAGAGTAGCATGCTGTCATCACTGGCAGTTAAAGAGCAAGCCATTACATCAAAGTAATCGAGCTACTGCAATCAGGGAGTGCCCCGTCACTACACAATCAGCTGTTTATACGGCGGGACCTCCTTGACTGCAGCAGCCAATTACACAGCTCAATGGTGCTGTGTTCCCATGGTGACAGGCAACAGCTTCTCCATCGGCCTCTCACAGTCCTCACAAAGCTGATGGAAAGTCATCGCATGCCATTCAGTGTGCCTTCCTGGTGAAATATTTAAATAAAAAAAAGCTGATGGGGTAGCCCACTTCCCATTGGCATAATGCTCCCCCCTCAATTTCTTGTGTGCCAAGGGGGGGGGTGCCCAATCCCCTTCAGCTTTTGCCACCCCCCTGCACCTATATGTGCTGATAGAGGTGCCCAATCCACCTGTCGGTATGCCTCCTTCTTCGTCATTTTGCCTACAGGGGAGTCCACTTCCCGTCAGCATAATGCTCCCCCCTCCAATTTCTTGTGTGCTGAGGGGGTGCCTAATCCCCCTCAGCTCTTGTCCCCCCCCCCAGCACTCAATATGTGCCAACGGGAGTGCTCAATCCCCCGTCAGCTACAGCCTCCCCAAACACTCAGGTGGCATGTTGGTATCTCACCCCAGCATGCCAAAATGAAATGTCCCTGTAAAAAAGAAAACCTTCCCTCAAACTTTTTTGTTTTTGTTTTAAACAAACCTGTAAACTAGAAAACTGTCCCTCGTCTATTCTGGTGGCCCTTACCCCAACCTGTGCCCACCTCCTGTGTACCCTACCTCCCCACACCCTCCCTCATCCCATACTTACCTCCGGAGCCCAGTGCAATGATCTTTGGTAGACTGGGAACATGACTGCACTCTTCAAAGCCGACCGCGAACTGAAGAAATGCCTGTAAGCTGTATAATGGCATAAATAGTATTTTTTTTTCAACTTTAGTGCATATCTTAGCCATTTTGTGGAATTGTCTCACCAAATTTTCAACATGGGGTTCTTGGATCCCACCATGAACTCAGTCATTATCATTTTGTTATTCTGTCCCAAAAGGTGATTTTGCGGTCACTGTGCAGAACCCTTTCAGGATCGACTAATGAAATGACAGTGCCACAGTTCAAGAGGTAGGCCCCCAAAAATCCTATATTGAAAATGTGGTGAAAAAATTCCCCAAAATGACTTTTATGAGCCTGCGTTGCACAGTTCCTATGCATGCTTATAAGTTTGAGCATTTATAATATTTTCACTCCAGATTTTTAACATTGCCATTTTACCACACCTTCTTATGAACAGTACAGCTGTCATTTTTCATATCTCACCTGAAATGTGTTTTCACCCATGTAGCGTACAATGACGTGGTCGGTGTGTGAAATCAATGTTCAGGACAGATTAAGAATATCACAGTGACACTGTTCATGAGGTAGGCCCCCAAAAACCCCATGTTGAAAATTTGGTGAAAGAATTCCCCCAAATGACTGTTTTATGAGTTTGCAATGCGCAGTTCCTACACACACTCGTAACTTTGAGCATTTTTACTAATTTCACTCCAGATTTTCAGCATTGCCATTTTACCACACCTCCTTATGAACAGTACAATTGTCATTTTTCATATATCACCTGAAATGTGTTTTCAGACATGTAGCATGCAGTGGTGTGGTTGGTGTGCAAAATCAATGTTTAGGATAGATTAAGAAAATCACAGTGACACTGTTCATGAGCGAAGGTCCCAAGATGCCTGTGTTGAAAATCTGCTGTAAAAATTCCCCAAATGAATTACATTACGGGTGTGCGTTTTGCAGTTTCTACGCACACCCGTGACTTCACCAGTTTTTTTTATATTTTCATTCCAATTTTCAATATTGCCATTTTGTATACCTCCTCATGAACAATACAGCTGTAATTTTTTACATCCTGTTTGGAATGTGTTTTCACAATTGTGGTGCCAAATGGCACAGTTGCTTTGCAAAATCACCTTTCGGCTAACGATCTGATGGTGCCTCTGTTCATGCAGTGGGATCACAAAAAGCGCATGTTGAAAACTTGGAGTAAAAATACCAAGAAACACCTAGGGTGTTAGAGTTTTTGACCATAACGCCCTACCCTGTAGGGACTAATATGCATTAGGGATGTGACTTGGGATTGTCGACAGTAATGCTCATGCCATTCCACCCCCACCCACACCCTGCAGCCAGTGACAGGCATCGAGGTGTGCCTTGGACTATTTGGCCGAAGATTTCATCTTATTCTCCTATACTGCATCCATTTCAGCATATTTCCTTATGGAATGAGATGAGTAAATCCCGAACACCCAAGGCACACCTCGACACTTGTCAGTGTCTGTAGGGTAGGGTGAGCTGAAATGTTGTGACCGTTATGGGTGACGACCCAAAGGCACACCTCAATGCCTGTCTACCCTTGCAGGGTGGGAGTGGGGTTGGTGTCAGTTCAATACTTCACTGCCGTTCCTATACTGCATGGGCCAGATTCTCATAGGGGCCTGTGTCTGGAACAAGCTACAGCAAACAGCAGCTTTCATCAATGTCTGGTGTGCCAGGGACCCTGTACCTGATTCAGGTACTGGAGGGGTCCCAACGGCTAAGTCCCCATTCTTGCGCCAATCGGAACCCTGCAATAAACCCTTGGCACACTGCACAGGTCCATCACAGGCCTCCAGACACTAATACAGGACCACCATCCCTCTAGGTAATAGGCATGTGGACCCAACCTGGTGGGTCAGTGTCCCCCACCATGTTTGGTGCAATTGGCACCTGGCCACGGAGGTGAGTGGTGGAATGTTCCAGGAACTGGGGATCAGTTGGGACTGCTATATGGGGGCATTGGGCACCACCTGCTAGGGCATGGGTGTGCACCGTACCACCATAGCTTGGTGCTGTGGTAGCGCTGATGGGGCAGGCATCGGGGATCGGGGGAGCTGGTGCCAGTATGGGCAGCATCAGGATACTGGCACCAGCATGGTACATAGGTGGCATCAGGGAGCTGTGAGGGGTGCCATTGGGCCACTAGCATGGTGGCCACACACACGGATCCACACTTGGGGGTGTATGGTGGGTGGACCATCACCCATGGTGTGCTGCACGCAGGCATGTCACCCAGGGGAGAATGTCTAAGTCCCCTTACGCCTGCCCTGGCTGGTCTAAGGGCACTTAGAATTTCTCCCACCAGGTGATGTCTGTGAATCTCAGAATGCAGCTTGCATCGGTCACAGTCCCTCTACCGCCCTGCTGCAGTGCATTAAGAGGCTCACAGGTGATCATTGGGAAGCTCATTAATTAGGAACAGGCTGTATCTCTTTTTTAATGTCTTTATCAGTGACATTGCAGAGGGATGGGAAGGAAAAGTATGCCTTTTCAGATGACACAAAGATCTGCAGCAGGGTTGATACACAAGGAGGCATGGAAAGGATGAGAAGGGACTTGGCAAAGGTTGAAGGAATAGTCAGAAGTATGGCAGCTTGGATTCAATGCAAAGAAGTGCAAAATAATGCACCTGAGAAATAAAAATCAAGGGGAAGATTACACAATGGGATGGGACGGGGGGGTAGTAACAACAACAAAAATGGAAAGGGTCCTGTGGGTAATCATATCAGATTACCTTAAAGTTAGAAAGCAATGTGAGAAGGCAGTAGGGAGGGCTGGAGGGATACTGGGATGTATAGGGAGAGGTATCACCAGCAGAAAATAGGAAGTTATTATCCCACTGTACAGACAGTTGGTGAGACCCCATCTGGAGTACTGCGTCCTGGTCTGGAGACCCCTTCTCCACAAGGACATAGACAGGATGGAGGCAGTCCAGAGGAGGGCACCAAAATGGTGCAGGGTCTGCAAGAGAAGCCATACGAGGAGAGACTAAATGAGCTTAATATGTATACCCTTAAGGAAAGGAGGGAGAGGGGTGGCATGATAGAAACTTTTAAGTACCTCAGTGGAATCAACAAAGTCCAAGAGGGTAGCATCTTTTAGAAAAAGAGATGTGCAAGAACAAGGGGCACAATATGAAGATGGAGGGGGGACAGCTCTGGGGCAATGTGAGGAAGTATTTTTTCACAGATAGGGTGGTAGACACATGGAACAGACTTCCTGAGGAGGTTGTGGGGTCTAAAACTGTGGGAGAATTCAAAAATCCATGGGGCATACGTAAGGCAATTCTTGTGGGGGTAGGAAGAAGTAGGCTGTTTGTTAACTAGGATCTGCAGCTTATCCTGTAGGTAGGGAAATGGTCAGACTAGGTGGGCCAAGTGGTCCTTATCTGCTGTCAAAGTCTATGTTTCTATGTTTCTATCTCTCCTGCCCGCAAGCTCAACCCAGGCTAATGTGAAAAGACTTTATCACATTTCTTATGAGTCTTTCCTAAACATGTTTTATCTGTTTACAGGACTGTACCTGATTTAGGTCAAAATCAAAAGCAAATAGTTATAGTAGCAGAGCTCCCCCACACACACACCCATGCACATACACACTCCCTGAAAAGCTGCTTAAAAGCCTGCAATTCATTCAAATCAGTTCCATTTTCTTACATGGGGGGAAGGGAAGGGGAAATTGTTTAACCAGGAAACATAGTTACATAGTTGGGGTTCAATGCCAACATGTGTAAAAGCATGTACCTAGGGCATAGGAACCCTGATACTGAGTATAGGATGGGGGGAGGTACTGATACTCACTAGACATGAAAGGGTCCTTGAGGTTATTATATCAGAGGACCTCAAGGTGGCAGTACAGTGTGACAATGCTATGGGCAGGGCAAATTGGATTCTGGGATGCATAAGGAGTGGCATCTCCAGTAGGAGGAGGAGGGCTGTTGTGATGCCATTGTATCACTCTCTGGTATATCCTCGATTGGAGTACTGTGTCCAGTTTTGGAGTCCACACTTCAGAAAGGACATAAGGTGGAGGTTTTCTAGGGAGGGCAACTAAAATGGTTCAGGATTTTCCCAGGAATCCCTACAAGGAAAGGCTGAAGAATCTCAACATGTACACTCTGGAAGAGAGGAAGGCGAGAGGTGACATGATCAAGACCTACAAAGTACCTCACAGGGGTAAACCGGGTACAGTTGGGGAGTTTCCTTCAAATGAGGATGAGCACCCAAACTAAGGGACATACAATGAAGCTGCGGGGAGGGGGGGATTCAGAATAGATGTGAAGAAATATTTCTTTACTGAAAGGGTGGTTGATGCCTCGAACAGACTGCCAGGAGAAGTGGTGGAAGCCAAAATGGTATGGGGCATGAAGCATGCATGGAATACACATAGGGCTATATTGGAAAAAGGGGAAAGAGGGGCTCAATGGAGATCATTAGGGCTATGGAGATGGAGTAGGTTCAAGTTCATTGCTGGAAGAATTCATTAAGCAAGCTCATTCACAAGGAGGCCCTGATGGAAGCAGGCAGAATAAGACATGCAGTAACATATACAGGCAGGAGTTACAAGTAGGTAAAGAACACTTGGGCAGACGGGTGGGATAAACAGTCCTTTTCTGCTGACAAATTCTATGTTTCTATGTCATTATGTGTTCATTCAGGTGCAGGCTTTATTTAAAGTTGGGCCTACCACACATCCAGATGTAAGGTACAGTAAATTACCGAACTGGGTGCAGCCCACTTACAGTACAATAAACAGAACCCAGTGCTTCAAGAAGCCTTTACTCTTCATAAGGCTGCTTAAACAGCTGGGATTCTATTTGCTGTATCCACACCAGTATGCTGATCTTAAAACTGACCCCACATTTGAATAAGTAATTGATTCTTGCTCACTCCATTTCTTCCCCACTTTGAAAGCTGCTTGTCCTGAGTTACTTTTAGGATAGCAGTGCCTCACCTGTGTTGGAAGATGACCAATAAATGGCACTGAAAGACATCAGACTTCACAGATTGAGAAGGCAGCTGCTCACCCACCATCTTGTCAAGAAGAAGGCTGCAGCTGTGGCCACTGATGACTGTTGGGGTGTGAGGATGGGGGAACCAAAGGGGACAGACATACGGAGATAAAATCCTAATAACAATTGTGAGACCTTCACCAACTTTCCAAAATGCTTACCAATAAAAGAACACTCTATGAAGTTTTTCAAATGGCAACACAATCTGGTGAGCCCTCTGTCAGCCGTCTGACACCAGGCATCAACCAACATAAAATTGCTTAAAAAGGCAGTGTGGTCATGTGGTTACTGAAATACTGAAGATTACAGATTTATAAGAATAAAAGAATATCACACAGAAGCTGGAACATATGCCTATAGCAGCAATCTCCTGCTTCTCAGTAGTTACACCATTGAGGTACTTGAATGTTTCTATCATATTCCATCTTTCCATCCTCTCTTCCAGTGAGTACATATTGAGGTCCCTTAATTTCTTCTCAGAAGTCTTGCGTTGTAAGCTATGTACCATCTCATTCACCCTTCTCTGGACCATCTCCAGCCTATTCATATCCTTAAGAAGGTGTGACCTCCAGAACTGCACACAGTACTCCATGTGAGGCCTGACCATGGTTTTATATAATGGCATCACTACCTCCCTCCTTGTACTGGTGATACTCCTGCCTATGCACCATAGCATGTAACTGGCCCTCCCAGCTGCCTTATCACTTTGACATTTTCAAGTCATCTGAAATAAGAACCCCCAGGTCCCTTTCCTTCTTTGTGACTGTCAGCAACTCCTTCCCTTCCCATCCTGTAGCTTTCCAAGGGTTTCTGTGTCCCAGGTGCACTTTTTTGAATTAAACTTCAGTTGTCAGTCCTCAGACCATTTTTCAAGCTTCCCCGGGTCCCTCATCATTTTCTCCACTCACTCTGGGGTATCCACTGTCTTACAGATCTTGGTGTCATCTGCAAACAGGCAGACCTTTCCCCTTCAACCCTTCTGCAATGTCACTAATGAAGACATTGAACAGGACTGGCCAGAGGACCAATCCCTGCAGCACTCCCCTGGTCACCCCTTCTCACCAGACTGCACCCCATTTACCACCACTCTCTGCCTCCTTTCTGTTAGCCAGTTTCTAACCCAGTTTACCACCCTTTCCCCCATGCCTAGCTTACTCAGCTAGTTTATCAGCCTCCTATGTGGGACAGTATCAAAGGCTTAGCTTAAATCAAGGTAAGCATTGTCCACTGGCCCGCCCTGATTTACTTCCCCTGTCACCCAATCAAAGAGATCAACCAGATTTGTCTGACAAGACCTCCCCACTGTGAATACATGCTGCCTATAGTCCTGTGCTCTGATTGCTTCTAGATGGCCCACTATCCTTTCTTTAAGCAATGTCTCCATGATCTTCCCCACTACTAAGGTGAGGCTGACTGGCCTATAGTTCCTCACCTCCTCCCTACTGCTAGATTTGTATAGAGGAACCACATGTGCCCTCCTCCAATTCTCTGGTCCCACCCCTGTATTGAATGACTCAATGAACATAACTGCCAGAGATACTGCTATCTGTCTTCATAGTTCTCTTAATATCCTTGGGTGTATGCCATCTGGTCCCATCACTTTTCCCACCTTCAATTTAGTCACCTCCTGCTGAATTCTTCTGTCTATGAAAGGACTATTGTCTACCTCTTCATGCCTATGCAACTACTGTACTGCTGTGGCCCTTGCCCCTTCCCCTCTTTTGTGAATACTGAACCGAAAGACACTGTGGATATATTGGTGGGGGCACATGACACCACAAGTAAAGGAAGCAGCTCCTGGTGGGGGACATAATTATTAGGGGGATAGAACTGGGGAGAGCAGGGAAAACTGAAGTAAGATGCCTGCCTGGTGCCATGGCTTGAAGGGACAGGAAGCGCATCCTCAGGATCACAAGAACAGCTGCCCGAGTTCGAGCTGGACGCCATTGTCCACCTAGGGACAAATGACTTGGCTCATCATGAGATTAGAGCAGTGCAGAAGGACTTTGTAGAATTGGGAGGGCCTAAGACAAGTAGCACAAACAGTATCCTTCTCTGAGGTGCTGCCTGTCAATGGCATGAGAGAGGCGAGGGTACTTTGCATCATACAGTTTAATGAATGGTTGAAAAAATGGTGTTGAGCACAGGGGTTTGGCTTCATTGGGGACTGGGGTTCCACCTGAAGGGACACCAACCTATACTGGCAGGGTGGTCTGCATCTGTCCAAGAAGGAAACAAGTCTTTTGAGCAATCAGTTTAAATGCTTCATTGGCAAGCTTTTAAACTAGTCAAGGGGGGAGGCACTGATAAGCAGCAGGAAAATCCCAGCCTCTCCCTACAAAACAGGGTACTAAATGAGAAAAAGACAGAGGTAGAAAGGTCAGTGGGGGATGCTGCAAAAGAAGGTAAAGCCATCAAGAAATGGACAGTAATGAGTACCAATGCCCGTAGTCTGAGTAACAAGCTTCCTGAATTAGTGGCCTTGATGGAGGAGGAACATCTGGATATTGTGGCAGTCACAGAAACATGGTACACACAAAACCATGACTGGGACGTAAACATACCAGGATACTCTATCTACAGGAAGGACAGGGAGGGTAAAAGAGGAGGAGGAGTAGCTCTTTACATAAAGGAAGGAATCAAAGCAACAGAACAAAAAGGAAAACAGGGAGGAGAAGAAGCACTGTGGGTAAATTTGGAGACCGCAATGGCGCCACAGTCCGCATAGGGTTAGAAGTCAGACCCCTTCTCAGGGGAGGAAATGGACAAGGAAATGATAGAAAGTATACTTAGAATGGCAGAAAAGGGAGATATTGCTGGTGGGTGATCTGAATATGCCAGATGTTAACTGGAGTGCAATTGCAGCAGCCACTTTGAAGAGTGGGGTTATTCTAGATGCCCTACAGGGGGCATGTCTTAGACAACTAGTATTGGAGCTCACTCGAGAGGGAGCAATCTTAGACCTGGTTCTCTCAAATGGAGATAAAGAGAGGATCACAGATGTGGAAGTGGGTAGCCATCTGGGAACTAGCGACCTTTGAACAGTATGGTTCACAGTAAATACAGCAATAGAGTCAAGCCATACAAAGGCAAAAGTATTGGACTTTAGGAGGGCTGACTTTGCCAAAATGGATGAGTGCCTAAGGAATGCACTTGCAAATGGTCAGGAAGAAGGGGTGGAAGAACAATGGGGAATAATAAAAACTGCCATCACAGAGGTAACAAGCCTTTGTGTGAAGCAAATAAAACAAAACAATGTAAGAAACCACTATGGTTCTCAAAGGAAGTGGCAGTGAAGGTTTAAGAGAAAAAGAAAGCATTCAGGAAGTATAAGGAATCACAGAAGGAGCAGGACAGATAACTGTATCAGTTAAAGCAAAAAGAAGCTGGGAAGGCAGTCAGAACAGCAAAGGCCCAAACCGAGGAAAAGATAGCCAACTCAGTTAAGAAGGGGGATAAAACCTTTTATAGGTACATCAGGGAGTGAAGGAAGACCAAGGGAGGGATAGTGAGGCTTAATAAAGGAGAGGGAGGGTGGGCAGAGGGTGACTGTGAAAAGGCAGAGATACTAAACAAATATTTTTGCTCAGTATTTACAAAGGAAGAGGGGGAGGTACCTAAAAAAAACAGTAGAAACATGCTGGATACAGAAGTTGATACCAGCCCATTTACAGAAGAAAGGGTTCTGAAAGAACTCTTAAAACTGAAGGTGGACAAAGCAATGGGGCCTGATGGGATTCATCCCAGAATTCTAAAAGAACTAAGGTAGAACTAGTGACACCACTGACTACCCTCTTTAACAAATCATGGGAGGATGGGGTGGTACCCGAGGACTGGAGGAGGGCAGATGTGATTCCCCTTCACAAAAGTGGGAGCAAGGCAGAAGCAGGAAACTACAGACCTGTTAGTTTAACCTCAGTGGTTGGGAAAATGATGGAATCACTTCTGAAGGAAAGAATTGTCGAGTATCTAGAGGCCAGAGGGGCACAGGACCCAAGGCAGCATGGATTCACAGCGGAAGGTCATGCCAGACAAATCTGATAGATTTCTTTGACTGGGTGACCAAAGTAGTAGATCAGGGAGGGGCTGCGGACATGGCCTACCTAGACTTTAGCAAGGCATTTGACACAGTCCCACACAAAAGATTAATATACAAGTTAGCCAGCCTGGGAGTGGGTTCCAAGACGACAGCCTGGGTAAAGAATTGGCTGGAGAATAGGACACAGAGAGTTAATAGTAAATGGAGTCCACTCTGAAGAAAGGGGGGTTACTAGAGGGGTACTGCAGGGTTCAGTATTTGGACCTCTTCAGTGTCTTTATAAGCGACATTGCAGAGGGACTGGAAGGAAAAGTATGTCTCTTTGCAGATGACACAAAGATCTGCAACAGAGTTGATGCACAAGGTGGAGTTGAAAGGATGAGAAGGGACTTGGCAAGGTTAGAGGAATGGTCAAATGTATGGCAGCTTAGATTCAATGCTAAGAAGTGTAAGGTAATGCACCTGGGAAAAAAAAACAGGGGAAGAGTACACAATGGGGGGGTAAGATACTAACAACAACAAAAATGGAAAGGGACCTGGGGGTAGTCATATCAGATGACCTAAAGGTGGGCAAGCAATGTGAGAGGGGCAGCAAGGAGGGCTGGGGAGATATTGGGATGCATAGGGAGAGGCATCACCAGTAGAAAACAGGAAGTTATTATCCCTCTGTACAGACAGCTGGTGAGACCCCATCTGGAGTACTGCGTGCAGTTCTGGAGACCCAGTCTCTGCAAAGACATAGACAGGACGGAAGCTGTCCAGAGGAGGGCAACTAAAATAGTGCAGAGTCTGCACCAGAAGACATATGAACAGACACTTAAGGAGCTTAATATGTATAGCCTTGAGGAAAGGAGGGAGAGAGGGGACATGATAGAAACTTTCAAGTTCCTCAAGGGAATCAACAAAGTCCAAGAGGGTAGCATCTTTCAAAAAAAGAGGTGTGCAAGAACAGAGGTAATTTAAGAGTATTTTTTCACAGAGAGGGTTGTGGATGCATGGAACGGCCTTCAGGAGGAGGTTGTGGAGTCAAAAACAGTGGTGGAATTCAAGCATGCATGGGACAGTCATAAGATAATTCTAGGAGGTGGGGGTAGGAAGAAGTAGGCTGCTGGTTAACTAGGATCTGCAGTGTATCCTTTAGGTAGGGAAATGGGCAGACTGGGTGGCCAAGCGGTCCTTATCTGCCATCAAATTCAATGTTTCTATGTTTCTTAGACACAGTACTATCACTTCCAAATACCTAAACAGCACATATAAGCAAGCAACATTCATCATTGAAAAATGCTTGTTTATATACGAGGCATGCAGGTGTAGATTTAAGTGTCAAGCTGGAAAGGTAATGCATTGCTGAAAGGTAAGAGTGCAATCAATATAAAATATGTGTTTGTAGCACAGAACTCTCACAAGCTGCATATTATCAGGGATGGTTTGGGACTGGGAGACTTACCAGTTTTACTTTTTATTTATCAAGTAAAGCAGAAGCCAGATACATCCCTATCAGTGTATGGGATACACCCGATGATTCTAATCACACCAATTAAAAGCCTGTGCTGCTCTCTTGTCAGGTACATTGCTCCTGAGTCAACATCAGCAATTTTACACTGGCCACAGCTTTTGGCTTGGAGCCAGCTATCATTTCCAACTAAAGTTGGCTCTGGAGGACTCTTTTGGAGCCAGGGGCTGGTTGGTGAGCCAGTAGTTGAGTGTCATGAGGGGCATGGCTACAACAGATAAAAGCTTGTGCTGCCCTCTTGTCAGTTACATCTCTCCTGATTCAACAATAGCAGTTTTGCACTGGCCACAGCCCATGGCTTGGAATCAGCTATTGTTTCCACATAAAGCTGCCTCTGGAGGACACTTTTTTCAGCAGCTGGACTCTGAAAGTCTCAGCAGGCAGGGGGCTCGGTGGTGAGACAGCAGCTGAGTGTCATGAATGGGTGGGGCTACAACAGTTAAAAGTCTGTGCTGCCCTATGGAGTGAGCATGAGTGGCACAAGTGCCACTCCATCAAGAAGTTGCTCTTTCGAAGACTGGTGTCTGATAGCTTGGTATATTGCTAAGTAAGAACTTTTTATTTAATTGATGTGGCAGTGTTTTGTGAGATAACAGGATTCTTGGGGGCAGAACCTGCCTCTTCTTTCATTGGGACTTTATAATATTTAAAGTGGACTTTGTATTTTTTTTGAATATTTGTACTGTTATGTTGTTGCTTTATTTGATAATGATCATTCTATTTGGGTGGTGCTGGTAGTATTTATGTTTCATACTGGCTGTAGTAATTGTTTCAATATTTTGTTTAGCTGTTGAGTTTTGTGGAACTGGTTGTAGTTTCCTCCTGACTGGCAGTAACAGTGCTAATTGGGATGGATTTATGAACTATGTTCTGCTCTGTCACAAGAGATGATGTAGAGGATAATGTATGGTCTTTGGTTAATAACCACACTGTAAACACTTCAAAAGGTTGCCATGACATCATTGTAAACCTCTAGAGCACAGCTCAAGAGGTGTTCAGATGTCATTGCTACCTCAAGAAGTGTTTTCAGTGCAGTTGTTAACCAAAAACCACACATATTTTATAGTGTATGGGCTACCAAGATTGTGTAATCACAGATTGAATTACTTTACTGAATTACTTTACGGAACATTGATTGTTGTTAGCATTCTGTTTTGTTATACCATTGATATGACATACTCAAGAAGGGTTAATAACAGTGATGTCATATCAATGGCATAACAAGGTTGTAATCTGTTTGATTTCAGTTAATAATCAGGGCTTCCCATACAGTATAGTGGAATAATTACTGTGGCCTGTGATTTGTTGGAGGAGGGTGGCAGTTTCCTGCTGATTGTTTAGTCAATAAAAACAACATAATTATCAGTAAAACAAAATCACACATGTCCCCACCATGCAAAGCATCATGGGCTGCATATGCAAAACACCACATAATATTATGCTGGTTCAACACAAGCAGAAATGTATGGTGCTGAAAGGCCTTTCACACAGTTTGCAAAGGGTGCCAACAGAAGACATAGACACATGTTTTGTCCTACCAGGACTCATCAGTTTGCCTCGTCTGTTTGACACTCCAGTGGAATGAACCAGCTACCCTAAGATGGTCTATCTGGGTTATGTTGTGGTGAACCCAATTCAAACAAAAAACAATGTAAAAGACGAAGTTTTGTTTTTGCTAAAATTCTTGCATGTTTGTTGGGGGTTTATTGACATTTCGTTTTTTTGTTGTATCTCAGTTTGTTATTGGGGGGATTAATATTAATTTTATTTTGTCTTTTCTGTCCTGTGATTAAGACCTTGGAGTTGTTCTGTTCTTCCCATGTGGGTGGCTGAGGAAGAGCAATTTTGCTGTGGTTGAGCTAAATATTACCCCTTAACTCTGCATTTGTTGCAGGGGGTTTGATGTGTAAGTTTTCTTGATTTCAGAGGTGGGTGGCAGACTATTTTTGACTCAGGTATTATTCCCATTGACTAACTAAAGGGCTGTATTATTTTAAAATGTTGTTGACATGACTTTTTGTTATTTTAGGGTAGGGAATTATGATAATTTGAGGGGGAGGTTAGAGGTGAGTTAATGTTATGGTTGAAGGGGGTGTTCTGCAACCAGACTATGTGTGATCAATGTTTGTTATGATAAATATAGTTTTAATATTCTGAATTTTCATTATGAAGGTTGTATGATGGAGAGTATTAATAGGCTATGTGTTGGGGGGGGGGGGATCCAGTCTACGATGTTTGTTGATGTTTCTAAAGGAGATGTGGTTCATCTGAACAGAACCAATACAAGAAAATAAAACATTTTGATGTTGCTTCTCTAATCTGGCACTGTTCAGATGAATCCATGCCCTTGGTATGACAGTTGTTAGACTCCTTTATATCATACAAGCAGCATGATTGCAATTGTACATGTTAATAATAGAAGCCTGACTTCAAATTCTCACAAATTTAAAGCTTGGGTAAGAGCTAATCATTCTGAGAATCATACTGCCTCAGACACTTGTCTGTCCATCCAGAATCTGGATAATGGTATTTCAATTTTAAATTATACATTTTTTTGGAAAGATACTATAGATTAGGGAAGGGGGCAATTTATTTTAGCAAAATATTAACTGCTATATTGGAAAATTATTCATACACAGTAACCTGCTGTGATTTTTGTGGGGGCTATTAAGGTGTTGTTATGTAGTATGAAGCAACTTTTTATAGGTACTTTTTATTTTCTGCCTGCCTTCACAAAGGATGGCCTGTCTGTAATAAAATGGTTACTGGGGGGAATAAATCTAAAACAAAAGAAGTTGTATTGCTGGGTGATTCAAATATACAATAAGTTGGGTTGACAAAATAAATTTTAAACTTAAAGACAGTGTTGAAGGATTAGGACTGACATAGGCTATCAATGGGATTACTCACAAGAACTGCAAGACTAGATCTGAAACCATACTAGACTGGATTTTAACATCCAGACCTGACAGGACTGTTAACTCTAGGTCACGTTCTGATTTATTAGGTGACCACTGTCTTGTGGTTTGTGCTAGGTCATCTAGAAAGCCTCTATTACCACCAATAATGCTAAGTTCTAGTAATTTCAAGATCTTTAACCTGACTAAGTATAGGGACAGTACTGCTAATATCGATTGCTCATTCTTATTAACTATCCCTGATAGAGCTGCAGTCAAATACATGGTCAGATACTTCCTGAAGTTTCTATAATATCTCTAGAGAAACTCCCTGACTACCTGTAGTTGCACAGTAGAGCCACCAGAGAGAACATCTTTAGAAATATTGCAAATAGGTTGTAAAGTAGCAAAAGTAAGTGAGGTGCCCATATTGGCTTCTGCCATTCATTCATAACAGAACACACTGTGATCCCTAAAAATGTATTTGTCTAGGTTATGTATAAATGAAGCTTTGTTTTTATTAATAACAATTTCCTCTGGTAATTTATTCCAAGGGTTAAAAACATTGAGTATAGAAGCCCCTCCTTTTGGTGGTATTAAATTGTGTTTTTTAATTGCTGTGGGTGACAACTAGTGCCTATACTATCATTCATGAACTGCAAGTTTAGTTTGGTAATTAAGTAGGAGTCTTGTATGATGTCATAACACATCAACAGGTCACCCTTTTTCCTTCTTGTTTCAAGGGACATCAGATTGAAAGGATGAAGCTGGTCAAGACAGCAATCATGCTTTATATTATGGACCATTTTAGTCACTCTGCATTGGATTTTCTGAATATTATCTATCTCTCTCCTGGCTAGAGTACTCCATACTTGGTTAGCATAGCCTAGAATAGTCCTCACATATGATATGTACAGGGGCATTATAACCTCAGCTCTTCTACTTTTAAATTGTGTTTTATAGCAGAATGCACATTATTGGTCTTTGAAATTATTGTGGTGCATTGGTCGTTAGATTCAACATTTTTGTTTAAGATGACCCCAGGTCACGTTCATTATTCATGTCTTTGATTATATTATTTCTAAGTTTATAAGTTGCCTTAATTGGCTGATTACATAAGCGTAATATATTACTTTTGTCAGTGCTGAACTTCATACTCCAAATGACCATCAACTTGTAAATATTTTCTGGATCTGCTCATATGGATTTTATCTCGAATTTAGAGCTGACCTTGCCTGTTAATTTGGTGTCATCTGCATATTTAGTTGACCATTTACTTACATATGCTGTCATGTCAAACATAAACATCTGGAAAATTACAGAACTCAAAACAGACCCCTGGGAGACTCCACTAGAAACATTGCCAAGGTTTGAGAAGTATTCATTAATGCATAATCTCTGACTCCTATTTTCTGACCATGTGCTTATTCAGTTTATGCATTTATTTTTATGGCTGTGGGTGGAGCCTACAGCCATTTTGATATCTGTAGCTTGAAAATAGAGTTTCGTGAAACACAGTTTTTGGACTTTTCAAAGTATCCTTCCACATCTACAAATCACTATGACAACTAAAATAAAATAATCCCTAATTTCTGTTTAGAATGTTGGAGACATAACTCCAAGCTGCTTATCTGATGGCGATTAGGAAACTGAAGCAGCATGTTAAATATCGGTTGCCTATTAAACTGGAGATGTGTTTACCCTCTTCGAAATGCAGCAGCTTGCACATTTAAATGATTAGTATTTAAACATGTTTTGCTACTAACTTCAGTTGGGGATGAGTATCTTTCAAGAAAGATTCATACTTCATAAATATTAATTTTTCCCAGCAAATGTTTTAACAATTTACACTGTTTTTAACCTCTCAAGACCTATCTGATAAATGCCAGTTCTTCAGTGACCTACCCATGCTAAATACATAAATTTCTTTTTCACAGAAAGGGCTATGATGGCCTGCTTCCCTAACAAACAGATAAGAGCTACTGAGATCTCTTATAGTAAGTGTGTGTGTGTGTGTGTGTGTGTGTATGTATGTATGTATGTGTGTGCATGTATACGTGTGTGCGTGTGTGTGTGTGTGTGTGTGTGTGTGTGTGTGTGTGTTGGGGAGGGGTGGAGAAACATTCAAACTCCTGGTGAGGGAGACCTCATCTAATGAATTAACTGCTGATAAACCATAAGTGATACAAAAGCAAATGATCTGATACCTTTTATTGGACCAACATAGATGTAACAAAAATAATTTTTGCCATTTATAAAATTCCTGATCAAACACCTGCAAACAGAAGACAGTGTTTTGTCATTTTATAATATGATATACTGAGTGTGTATTTACTGAGTTGCTGGATTGATAAAATAATAAAATGTTTTTAACTCATTCAAAATTCCATCAGGTGGACAGCAAAACGTCTATGAGAATTTATCTGAAAACTAGCAACTATAAAATGAAAAAATAGCACATGTGTCTATATATATATATATATATATATATATATATATATATATATATGTCTCTATTTACAATACATTTGTCTACAGACATTACTAGTATCTTTTGAAAGATTGTCTGACTTGTGATTATTAATTCTGAATATAATTCAGGAAATAATGAGCTAGATATTTGTTATTTCATATAGTCCCCCATTGTACCTTATGCATAGCACATAATTCCAAATCATTCCAAGGCCATCGTGACATATAATATTGTTACTAAGCAGCAAATCAGAGCTCTTTTCCTAATAAAAGGTTGCTGATATAGTAAATAAAGAACAAAGTCATAAATAAGGAACCAGTGGCTTATAGGAAAATCGACAGGGATTTGATACTGCCTTTGTAGGGAAAACAGAGGGAAAATGAGGGCTTCTTACAGAATAATGGTTATTTGGATCAGGGAGCACTGAATATTTCTTATCCTATGTTTTGTATCATGGATAGGGCAGGGGGGGTGCTACATTTCATTGTCACAGGTGTAAGACATCTAAATCTCACTTTCAGGTTCTTGGCAATATTGGAGATGCAAATAATCACAGACAAGTTGCATTCAAGTAATAAACAAGTTTATTACTACAACTAGGGATAAATCACAGTTGCCCTAAGCAGTTCTTACCAATACGAACCGGGAGCCAGTGCTAAGCATTCCCTACACCTCGAGGTTTCTTTGTTGTCTCTTGGGATCTCTCGGGTCTCCGAGGTGTAAAGCCTGTGCATAACATTATATACCTATGATAATTACTATGGTTACTGAAAGATAGAAACATTTCTAGTTACAGAGATGAGCCCTATTGGCTAAATTAGAGGTGGCTCCATGGTACAAGATAACATTATATAAATTTGTAAAGTCATCAGTTTTAGAACAAAGACCTTCTTATACAAAGTCTTACATAACAAGGTGAAGTGGTGTTCATCACCGAAAGATGGCAATGTTGCCTTACACATTATAATCACTTCAAGGACAGGTGTCTTGGCATCTGACAAGTAAGAAATAGACAGAAAATACATAATATAATGTGTGTGCATTAGCAAGCAAAGTGAGTTACAATATATGTATTCATACCCTGACATCTACTCTTGTACAGTAGATGCTCTTAGCCCTATGTATTAGTATAGCCTATGCCTAGATATTAGCTGTCTACGGTGTGCCCCTGAGGGTATCAATTAGGGTGCAGGGAACTCATGTAACACAGGGATGTTCATTTGCACATTTTTGCACTGTATTTACTCAGGCTGTACCAGATTAGATGCAATATCTTGTTTTCATTGGGGTCATGATTTTACTATTTTTTAAATGTATTTATTCTGGGTACCTAGTCAAGTGTCCCCATATTCAAAGGAGATATGTAGTGCATCCTGGTGGAAAAGAGAGATATGCCACACAACTCCAACAATGCGCAGCAGTGTGATATTCAAATGAACAGGATGTGCCAGCCACAAGAGAATGGGCCAGGGCACATACAAATGTTATGCCATTCAAGTCAAAGGGGCAATCCCATTAATTTGTTGTGTTGCAGTATATTCAGTGGGAATGTGCCCCTCACAGTCCAGAGTACTGCAGCCCACAGTTAGGCCATGAATAGCTGACCTAACCAGGCCAGCCACCCACAGTCAGGATCCAGATGAGCAACCAGCTGCACAGCAGCCTGGCTGCCCTGATGGACTAGTGGTACCCCCTTTCCATCTTCAATCTAGCCAGCTCCATCCCTGAAGATCTCCATAGTGTAGGGCCCCCCCCCAACCTGATTGGAGCAGAGGAAAGCATGGTCCATATCCATAGTCTAAAGGACTTCCATCCACTGCCCCTGTACACAGACACCATCACTCCCCCATACCCAATCTGTTGCAAAGACTGCCACTGCCCTCCACACCCTGCCATGGCCAGCCTTTGACTGCACTGAGCCCAGGCTGGATCCTGCAATCTGGAATGACCCAACTGGCTGTATCATGCATTGAGACACCATGTCAGCTGTGGATCCACCAGTGTATGCAGCCATGTGTAAGTCCCTGGCAAACTGAAGAGGGAATTTACATACCTCCAATGCAAGCTTTGCCAATGCAGTATCTTCTTGCTATCATAACACCACTGCAAGTACACACTCTCCCCTGTTCCCCTGTGTAACATGCCACCCTCTAGACTGCTGAAGTGTCCCAGGTGCCATGGGGTGCAGTATCCTGTAATGCCCATTGCAGTGTATGCTTCAGGCTATAGACAGTTTATCCGCAGTTCCCCACTTGTACAAATAGAAAAGCAGAAACATAGACATTGTCAGCAGATGAGGACTGCAAGGCCCATCCAGTCTGCCTATTTCTTTTTCTACCTTATGAATGTGCCATAGGCCTTTGCTCTGTCAATGGTCTATCTATTCATACTCATCTGTATTGCTCCATTATGCCTATTCCATGCCTGTTTGAAGTCCTGCACTGTATTCATAGCCACCACTTCCTGCGTTAGGCCATTCCATGCATTCACCACCCTTTCTGTGAAAAAGAACTTCCTCATATTACCCCTTAATTAGCCTCCCTCTAATCTCATGCTGTGTCCTTTTGTCCTGCTATTTTTCTTATATTGAAACATGTTAGACTCTTTCCCCTTATTAATGCCCTTAAGGTGTTTGAATGTTTCAATCATATCACCTCTCTCTCCCTCCTTTGCTCTAGGGTATACATATTGAGTTCAGTTAATCTGTCCTCATATGTTTTCTGATGCAGTTCCTGCACCTTTTTGGTTACCCTTCTCTGGACTGCCTCAATTTGGTTAATGTCCTTGTGAAGGTGCGGCCTCCAGTACTGCATGTAGTACTCCAGATGGGGCCTAACCAGTGTCTTGTAAAGAGGGAATAATACCTCCCTCTTCTGACTTGTGATACCCTACTAATACACCCCAACATCCCTCTAGCCTTACCTACTGCTTTAAAGGTCTGCTTGGATGATTTTGGGTAATCTGTGATGATGGCGCCCAAGTCTCTTTCTTTTCTTATGATTGCCAGCAACTCCCCTCCCCGCCTATAGGTGGCTTCAGGATTTCTCTTCCATTTGTGCATGATCTTGCACTTCTTTTCGTTAAACCCCAGTTGCCACTCTTCTGACCATTTTGCTAGTTTATCGAGATCTCTTCTCATTCTGCCCACACCATCTGGATCATCTACTCTGTTGCAGATCTTGGTGTCATCTGCAAACAGACAAACCTTACCCTCCAGTCCATCTGCAATGTCACTGATGAAGATATTGAAGAGGACTGGCCCCAGGACTGATCCCTGAGGTACCCCACTTGTGACTTGCATCTCTTCTGACTGTATACCGTTTACCACCACTCTCTGCCTTCTGCCCGTCAGCCAGTTTGCCACCCAGCTGACCAATGTCTGACCCACCCCGAGCCTACTCAGCTAAGTAATCAATCTTCTATGTGGAACAGTATCGAAAGCTTTGCTGAAGTCAAGGTAGGCAACATCAACTGCTCCCCCTTTTTCCACCACTCTGGTTACCCAGTCAAAGAAATCTATGAGATTAGTTTGACAGGATCTTCCTTTTGTAAACCCATGCTGTCTTGGATCCTGTGCTTCTATGGATTCCAGGTTTTGCACTATCCTTTCCTTAAGGAGTGTCTCCATAATCTTGCCCACTTGTGAGGTAAGACTGACTGTTCTGTATTTCCCTGCCTCTTCCCTGCTACCACTCCTTGTGGTGCGGGATCACATGAGCCCTTCTCCAGTCTTCTGGGACCTCTCCTGTGCCCAGAGACTCACTAAACAGTTCTGATAATGGCTCTGCTAGTTCCACCATTAGCTCCTTCAGTACCCTGGGATGTATGCCATCAGGTCCCATTGACTTGTCCACCCTGAGCTTATTGAGCTCTTGTAGGACCCTTTCTTTTGTGAAGGGAATAGTGCACACCTCCCTCCCCCCATGTCCATGGTGCAGAGCTGTGGGCCCTGCCCTACCTTCTCTTCAGTAAATACTGAGCAGAAGTATCTATTTAGGATAAATGATTTTACATGGTCCTCCTCCTCACACACACCCTTATCACCTTTGATCTTAGCAATACCCCCTCTGGACTTTTTCTTTTCACTAATGTATCTATAGAAAGTCTTGTCACCTTCTTTTACTGTTCATGCTAGTGTTTCCCCAGTTTGGGCATTTGCCTGCCTTACTGCCGTCCCTGCTTCCCTTAGAGAAGTTTAGTATGCCTCCCTTTCTTCATCCTGCTGAGTTCCCTTATATTTCCTGAAGGCCAACCTTTTGGCTCTGACCATCTCTGCTACTGTGTTTGAGAATCAAAGTGGTTTCCTTCTTCTTTTGCACTTCCTTTTCTCACTAATACAATGGGATGTTGCTTCAAGTATTGCATCTTTAATGCTTGCCCACTTTGCCTGTACCCCCTCACCTATATTTATTTTTGCCAGGGCTAGCTTAACTCTGTTGGCCATCTTACCAAAGTCAGCTCCTCTGAAGTCCCACATTTTTGCCTTGGAATGGGATGATTTTGTTCCAGTGGCCAAATTGAACCATACCATGTGATGGTCACTGGCCCCCGGTGACCTTCTACCTGGAGATTTGTGATCCTTTCCCTGTTAGTCAGTACTAGATCTAGGATAGCCCAGTCTCTAGTGGGTTGTTGTTCTAGTTGTTTGAGGCCTTCCCCCTGCAGGGAATCCACCATGTGTCTAGTTCTGGCAGATGTTCCAGCTGGTATTGACCAATCTGTATTTGGCATGTTGAAGTCTCCCATTATCAGATCCTCCCCTTTAGCTGTCATGTTTTGTATATCTTCTAATAGTAAAGTGTCTATGTCCTCCCCCTGGTCTGGAGGCCAGTACACAACCCCAGTTCGTATGGCTGTCTGATTTCCTGTTTCCAGTGTGACCCACAGTAATTCTGGCTCTGTATGTGTATTCTGAATTTCTGCAGCTTTGATATTTTCATTGACATAAAGGGCCACTCCACTCCCTCTTTTTGCACCTCGGTCTCTTCTGAACAGTACATATCCAGGTACTGAAGTCTCCCAAGTGTGATTACTAGTAAACCATGTCTCACTAATGGCTACTATGTCCAGTTTAGCGTCTGTCATTATTGCCTGCAGGTCTGGGATCTTGTTTCCCTGACTGCAAGCATTTGTGTACATGATTTTCCATTGGTCAGATTTTGGTGTGTTAGTTGTTGGGTGAGGTCCGGGGTTTCCCCTGTGCATCGTATGGGGAGCCAGACCTTTTTCTTTACCTGGTGATGCAAATGAACTACAAACATGCTGAACTCCTGTTTGACCACTAGCTGAGGGGGGCAGGGTGTTCTTCCCATTCGATCTTTCTGGTGCTGCACCCTTCTCCCCATTTGCTAGTTTAAATATTCTGCAAAGACATCAAACTTCTGCCCCAATGCACAGACTCTCTCCTTAGTCAGATGTAGTCCATCAAATTTAAAGAACTTTCACTGCCAAAACTGTTGCCAGTTCCCTACAAATTTGTGTCCTTTTTCTTGGCACCAGCCCTTGAGTCACATGTTTAACTCCCCTATCTCCCCTTCTCTGACCTTCCGTCTATCTGTTCCCCTCTCCCTGATTGGCAGGATCTCAGAGAAGGAGATGCCAAATGAAATGGATGATAGTTCGTCACCAAGCCTGGTCAGGTGTTCCTTGGTCTCCACACCTGACTGGCTGGTGAGATCTTTAGTCCCTATGTGTACCAGGACATCAATGTTTTCTCCTGCTTCCTGAATAATTTTAGCAATGTGAACAGTGTTTCTCCACACTGATGTACCTGGAAGATATCTGACCATTACCCCTAGCTGGAGATACATATCAACTCACTGAATCATGCCGTCTCCTATGATCAGAAGTTTTTTTGATTTCCATTTTTCTTTTTTGTTTTGGTTCCTGTTTTGGGCACTTTTTGTTGTGCTTGCTCCTGTGCTGCAGTGTCCTGCTCTGCAGTGTCCTCCGCCCCTTTGTTTGATTTTGGAGATAGAGGCAGATACCTGTTTGTAGTTTTTATATGGTTTGTGGAGGTGATATGTTGGAGAACACCGAGTGATGGGACATCCGATTTGCCCCTCCTAACCACCTGCCAACCTCCCAGACCAACTACCCTCTCTGATTGAGGTGCTTCTGTTGGATGTTCGGGAAATTGCGAGCAGTTCTTATAATATATTTCCTCTTGAATATGCAATTTGAGACTCTCAATTTCTGCCCATGCTGCCTGGAGCTGAGCCCTTAGATCTCCAATGGCCCAGCATGTACGACAGTGTCCTAAATCCTGTAAAACTGCCCTTCTGAAAAGTGTTCCACAGTACCTGCAGTTAATGATATCCATTCCAGGTAAGTTGCTGGGTTTATAACCTGGTCAGAGTAATTAGAAGGAAGAAAATGAAAGCAACACTTTGATTTTGTGTTTTGTTTATTTATTTTTGTATAACTTGTTACAATAAGTTCAATTACTAGTGCACCTGTAAATGAGGTCACTCTGTGGATACCCCTCTGAACCGCCTCTTCCTGCTTTGCTACAGGAAATGTCATGACTGTGCTACCCTATTAAAGGAGTGTAACGTGGGGTGGTTGGGGATGGGAGTGGGTGGCTGGGCCCTTCTCCTGCTGAAAAAGAAGAACCACGGACAAAGAAACAAGGAGGTAAGAGCAGAAAATATCAGCCAGCAACAAATGCAGTAGCCCTGAAAGCTTATCCTAATGACAGATAAAACTGTGATCATTTCACAGAAGATATACCCTGTAAGAAACACTTTGCTACAGAGAAAAATAAAGCAGTAACAGAAGATATACCTTGCAAAAGACAATTTGAATCAGAAGATTACAGCAGTAATCTGTAAGCACACTCCTGTAGGCACACCTTGTAATAATGCAGCAGAATGTATACCCAGCAACACCGATTTGAATCCGAGAAAAATAAAGCAATAAAATGTTTGCAACAAACAGTAACAATCCCTTGTGAGTACAAAATTAAAACAACAACACACAGTAAACCTGCCTAGTACAAAGAATCCATAATCCTTATTGTTCCTCTGGTAAGGTTCTTTACTCTGTCTTTTCAAGCAGCCTAAAAGAAGAGAGCTCAGGTGAAACTAGGTGCCTTGGCCAACAAACCTAGCCTTCCATCAAATGGGAGAGCGGCTGTAACATGCCTGTTTTTGGACCTGTGTGAGTGGGTACAGCATCAGCCATCACCCACACTGCACAGTACAATAGCACTGGGATTATGGATCTGCATGTGAGTGCTTGAGGAGTATGGCCACTGGGTGTCATCACCCAAACACAGCTCATGCCTATGTGTAACACATTCCAGTATCCTACTGTGAGTGCTCCACCACCCTGACAGAGTGGTATGATCCCATTACAGAGTCAATTGTTGCAATGGGATTGGCTGGGTGGGGCAGGGATGTGGTGTCTGTGCACTGTTAATGGGAGGCGGGGACCACTACACTATGGGCATGGACTGTAGGTGTATTCAGGTGCAATTAGGGATGGCATTGGTGTCCCTACAATATGGAATCGATAGAGCCTGGACTCTGATATGATTGGGGCTGGTGGAACATGTTGGGGGGGGTCACTATACCACAAGAGACTTCAGGATCTGTCCAACATGGGAGCAATTGGAGTCAGGGCTTGGAGGCGAGAGCTGCTGTGGTGCATTCATCCCCATGCCAAGATGCAAATGGGCTGGTGATGAGCATGCATAACGCCTCTTTGCAACCCGCATGCTCAATTAGTTCACTTGCATTCCTGGCTGAATATCACCCATGGGGGCCTTCAGTGCATACTGGTATGTGCCATGCATTCCCCCTGGAAGGTATTCAGTCAGGGTCAACCTGAATGCACCTGACTTGGCATCCACCTGCACTGCGATTCCCATCCAGGGTCGCATTTTCAACAGGAACAATGAAGCCCACCAGGATGAAGCTCAGTGTCACAGGTTTACTGCATGACAAAAGGGATTAACTCCCTTTGAAATTGCATTATTTGCTGCAGTAACTCTACTGCAGAATTCTGCAGTGCTGCACTTCATCCTGGTGGGCTTCACTGTATGCATACCCTGTGCCAGTGGCACATTCTCTTTGAATATTTTATCAGTGCCGACTGGCACATCTTCTTTGTGCAACACATCTTTCTGCCCATGCATCAATCTGGCACTTAATATATCCTCCCAGATGTAAAATATTGGTTTTAGTGCATTCTGATTTTGCACAATGAATTATAATATTATGTAGATGTAGAGCCCCACTGAAAATATGATGTCATTTCTTCTGTGTACTATCCAGGCTAAATATATAGCAATCAGCAGGCATATTCTAGGAAAACACTTTGTAAAAATGTGTAAAAGGAAGACCACATTGAAACTGCCTCTCCACAGATCTGCATTGTGCAAATTCATTAGATATAATGGGCAAATGCATCCCAAAATATCTCCACAGCTATATCGGTTCTGAACAGAGTTTGTTATATTAAGCGTAGCTGTTTTCTTGATGATGGCCAGTGAGGGATAGAATCAAAGGCCTTTGTGAAATTTAGGTAAATGCAATCCACAGGGTGCCTGTTATCTAAAACAGGAGAAATTCATTCATGATAACAAAGTTGGTTATGCAAGACCTTCCAGTGGAAAAAATGTGTTGTTCTAAATCTGTTTGTTTAGCAGCTCATAAGTGATGCATTATGCTATCCTTAATAATGGATTCTAATAACTCACCAGGGGCAGAAGTTAGACTTACAGGGTGATGACTGTTGCATGCATTTCTAGTACCCTTTTTAGTAGATTAGGACAACTGTAGCAGTCAATCAGTCACTAGGGATATCTCCATAGATGATTGATGTTCTAAACAAATATTTGAGTAGAGCAGCAATGCCGGGTGATAATATTTTAAGTATCTTACTGGATATCTGGTCAAGCCTGGGGGCACTGTGATTTTTTAAGTTGTCTATCTTCTTAATAATTTCATCCCAAGAGATTTCAATAAATTCAATGTGAAAAGGAAAGAATTGTTCTGGATGATAGTAAGATTTGGAGAAGACTGAACAAAAATAATTGTTTCATGCATATTTTTGGCTGCAACCATATTGATAAGTTACATTTCATTTCTTCTATATTCACATCTATTTGTAATAGATTTATCCAAATGCAGAAATTGAGAGAAACATTGAAATCAGAGTTGGATTACCCCAGAACATGTGTAGATGATGCATGATAGAGATAAAGCTTGGAAGCAATATAAATTGGAAAAAGCAATTCAAAATCAGAATGGGTACAAAAGATTAAGACATCAATGTAGAAGTTGGTTCAGAAAACCAAGGCTGATTTTTATTTAAATAAACAATTTGGAGGAGGAAATGGAAAATACTTAATGACTTAATGGGTAAAGACAAATCAACTAACATTGATTCATTGCCTACTGAGAATGGTGAATCCTTTACCCAACAGGAAATTGTGACTGAGCTTAATGCTGTCTTTTAGGAGTGTGGTTAAATGTGCACAATATATTGCAGACTATGAAGTTGTGAATTCCAATAATGGGAATGGGAAGAGATATTCTTTCAGGGAAGTTACTGCTAATTAGTTATTGCATTATTTGTAACAGATGAATATGAAGACTAGAAATAGGGATGATGGGATTGAAATTAAGTTGTTCTCTTATGTAAGAGAATGCTTAGGCCATTAAATGTATTATTTAATTGTTTTCCTAAGTTTGAGGTGTTTCTTGAGCTTTACATGTAAATGACATGACTGTGGTGCTGATTTACAAGGGTGGTGACAGATCTCTAGTTAAGAACTACAGGCTGGTTTACTTGCTGTCCCCTCCCCCCAAGGACCTTGATATGGTTGTCTTCAAATTAATTGATATTTTGAGCAATATGGTATTTTATCAAAGTTACAGCATGGACTTAAAAAAGGATATAGTATGCTCATGGCATCTGTGGAACTGACTTCCTTTCTGCATATGACTTAGACGGGGTGAGATGGTGGCTGTTACATTTCTACATTTATCAAAAGTGTTTGATTTTGTGTACCACAGCCACCTGCTTTTCAAACTCAGGGACATTGGATTTATGTATGGGGTTGTTTCCTGGTTTAACAATTACTTCAGCAGTAGGAAATAAAGGGTGTTATTAAATGGTGTTGTGTTCCCTTTAGTTGGGATTGAAACTGGAGAGAAGAGGGGGGTGACACCCAAGATGGGTGAAATGGCAGACGCAGGGGGGGAAGTGGTGACAGGTGGGGAAATCATGGAGGACAGAGTTCGAGAGGGTTTGAAGGCACTGAGGGTGGGCAAGGCACCAGGCCCAGATGGCATCCACCCCAGGGTACTGAAGGAGCTGGCAGAGGTCCTTGCAGGACCTTTGGAAGACCTATTTAATGCCTCACTACATTCGGGTGTGTACCTCAGGACTGGAGGATGGCTCATGTGGTGCCCCTCCACAAGAGTGGCCCCAAGGATGAACCGGGAAACTACAGACCAGTGAGCCTCACATCCATCGTGGGTAAGCTAATGGAGACTATCCTGAAGGAGAGGCTGGTGGCCCTCTTAGAGGCCAAAGGACTACAGGACAGCAGACAGCATGGCTTCATACGTGGCCGATCCTGACAAACCAACCTGGTTGGGTTCTATGACTGGGTAACTAGGCAACTGGACGGGGCATGCAGTGGATGTCCTGTATCTGGACTTCAGTAAGGCATTCGACTCAGTGCCACATGGAAGGCTGGGAAGGAAGTTAGTAGGCACAGGGGCAGGTGCAATGCTGGTGAGATGGGTAGGAAACTGGCTGCAGGAAGGCAACAGAGGGTGGTGGTGGGTGGGAGCTCTCACACCCAAGGGCAGTGACAGTGGTGTCCCACAGGGCTCGGTGTTGGGACCAGTGTTGTTTGGGATATTCATTGCAGACATATCATGGGACATCAAGAGCAAGATCAGTCTGTTTGCTGATGATACCAAGGTTGGCGCGGTGGTGGATGACCTAGGGGGATGGCAGGGGTTGCAGGATGATCTGGCAAAGCTTGAAACCTGGTCAGACACCTGGCAACTGGGCTTTAATGCCAAAAAGTGCAAGGTGATGCATTTTGGGATGAAGAACCCAAGGAGGACTTACCAGCTAGAGGGAGTGCAGCTAGCCCAGACAGAGGAGGAGAAGGATCTGGGTGTGCTTATCACAGGGTCAATGAACAACTCGGCACAGTGTAGGAAGGCAGCTGCAAAGGCCAACAAAATGCTGGGTTGTATTGCAAGGGGTATATCCTCAAGGAGGGAGGAGGTGATTCTGCCACTGTATAGGTCATTAGTTAGACCACACCTGGAGTACTGCGTGCAGTTCTGGCGTCCATATCTGAAAAGGGACATTAAGTTACTGGAGGGAGTGCAGCGCAGGGCGACAAAGATGATCAAGGGTCTGGGGGACTTATCATATGAGAGGAGGTTGAAGGAGTTGAACATGTACTCACTGGAGGAGAGGAGAGACAGGGGGGACATGATTGAAACCTTTAAATACATGAAAGGAATAAACAAGACAGGTACAGAGGGGCTGTTCAAAGTAAGGAGGGGAGGGCCACCAGAGCCATGATATGAGACTGGAGCGAGGAAGGTTCAGGAGGGAGATGAGGAGACACTTTTTTACAGAGAGGGTGGTGGCTGGGTGGAATGCGTTACCTGCAGAAGTGGTATGCAGTAGAACAGTGGACTGCTTCAAACGAGGATGGGACAGGACAAGGGGGAGGGTTAATGAAGGGGAAGGGTGGAAGGGAGGGGCAGCTGCAGAATAAGGGGTGCTAGCTGCACATTCGAGCAGACTTGATAGACCTCTAGGCCTTTATCTGCTGGCAAATTTCGTATGTTCGTATGGAGTTCCCCAAGGATCAATTTTAGGGCTTTTGTTATTTATTATTTTTAGTAATGATTTTCCTTTACTTCCTTCAGCTTCAAGGATTTTACTTTATGTAGATGATATTGTTCAATGCAATGATGGAACAGACTGTGAATGTCATTTAGAGAAAAAATGGTTGAATGACAATGGTTTACTTTTAAATGTTCCTAAAGTCAAACTGATGTATTTGGAAGAAGGAAACAGTAATTTGCTATCTCTAGTCAGCTCACAATTAAGGATGTATTTAATATTGAAAATGAGACAGTTGATTGTTTTAAATATTTAGTGTTTTATTTGGATAATTTGTTGTATAACTTTCAGGTTAATTTTGTAGTAAAAATAGTAAATAGTAGGCTGGGTTTACTATATAGAGTCAAAGACTGTCTTTCATTTAATTCAAAGAATGTATTGGTACAATCTTTGGTTCTATCAGTGATTGAGTGTGGACTTACAGTATATCGTCTGCTGGAGAGACTAGATTACATAGAATAAAAATTGCTTATCATTGGAAACATAGAAACACAGAATTTGATGGCAGATAAGGACAGTTAGGCCCACCCAGTCTGCCCATTTTCCCTAGCTACTGTAATTCTATAGACCCTACTTGACATCTGGCCTAGCCCTCACTTCCCTAACAGCTAATGTTCCCTCGGCTATCCCATCTGTTCTTGAATCTAGCCATAGCCTTTGCCCCCACCACCTCCACTGGAAGGCTGTTCTATGCATCCATCACTCTCTCTCTCTCTGTAAAAAAGTACTTTCTTACATTTCCCCTGAGTCCTCCCCTCCAGTTTCATAGCATGTCCCCTTGTTCTGGAGCAACTTTTGTTCTGAAAAATGCTTCCCTCTTGTACCTTATCTATATCCATGAGGCATCTGAAAGTCTCTATCCACATACAGTACTTGTCAATTTGTTTAGTCATGCCCCAGACTGACTCACCATTGTACACTATATTCTTCATTAGACTGGTTTTCATTCAGATAGTGTTGTTTTTATCATAGATTGATGTCATTATAGAGATTTTGACATGGAACAGTCAAACTTACTTTCAAGGATATATTGTGCTGCACTAATTCCATTTATTTAACCCATTCTTTACCTGCTCATTGTTTAACTCTATTGAGAGAAGTCATCCTAACTTTTACTTGAAGCCTGTCTCTGTCAAAGAGACAAAGAAGGGTGTAAAAAAGTTCCTCAGGAAGATCAGGTTAGGTAGCGACAACATTGATATGAAGCTGGTAACCCTAGCATTGGACAAACTTGCAGTCTCCATCTCAATAATCTTCAACAAATCACTCTCCCTCACCAAATTTCCTTCTGTTTGGAAACAAGCTGTAGTGACCCCTGTCCATAAAAGTGGGGATATGGTCTGCATTGCCAACTACAGAACCATCTCCATCCTTTCTCCCTTATCCACAGCCTTTGAAAGGATAGCAGCTGATCAAATCACTTATTACCTACAGAAATACAACCTGCAATGTCCCCAACAACATGGTTTCAGGAAGAACCATAGTACAGTGACTGCACTGGTCAGGTACACTGATTATGCACATAAGACCCTTGATGAAGGTAAACTGGTGGGTTGGATTTTCATTCACCTCAGAAATGCATTTGATATAGTCAATCACCCCCTCCTTCTGAAACAACTACAATCCCAGGTACTGGCTGCAAATCCACTGCACTGGCTCCTTGACTACTTATTGCACAGAACACAGAGAGTCAAAAAAGATCTGGCTGATTCTGGTCCTAAAGATGTTCAGCTAGGTATCTCCCAGTGCTCAATTCTGGGGCCATTGCTCTTCAGCTTGTTTCTGATCACCCTTTCGGATGCCTGTAGGGGTAAAATTATAATTTATGTGGACGATGCTGTCATCCTCAGCAGCAACCCTCACAGAAGAACTACAGACAACTTTCCATCAGCTTGAAAATTGGTTCAAATCATGAAAACTGTCACTAAACTATAAAAAAAAAACCCTAAAACAATGCTCCTTTCCAGTCCTCAACTCAAGAAGGTCCACCCCCTTACTATCACCAATAACCTGACTGCCCCCCCAGAGCAGGTGCAGTCTTTCAAGTACCTTGGTGTCACAATAGATGACACCATCTCCTTCTTGCAGCATATTGACCGGGTGGTGAAGGCAGTTAATACCAAGCAGGAAATTCTCTAATGGCAGAGGTATAATCTTACACCCACCATTCTCAGCCTTTGTGTTACCAGTTCTATGCTGTCTATAATCGATTATGAGCTGTTTGTCTACAGTGTGGCCTCCAATGTGGTGCTTAAGTGGCTTAGTATAGCCATCAACAAGGCATGCAGTCTTACCTTATAAGCAGATAGATATACTCACATTTAAACCCTGTATGAAAAAATGAAATAAACAGTTGGCTAACTCTCACCAATAGACAGAAGTTTCAAACATGCCTCCTGGCAAAAAAAGGCTCTTCTATGACAAACTCTCCCATACATCACCAGGTTCTCTTTTTTTTTAGTCTTTGGTAACCAGGTAAGGCCTACTAGGCACATGTGCTTGTTTTCAGGGTGACCTGGGAGCACTGGGTGGTTAACTGATTTGCTCAGAGTCACACAGTATGCAAGTGGAGGTTGTGTGAATCAAACCCAGGTCTGGTCTTCTGGATGTACCAACCTCATTCACAGCTCAATACTCTAACCTCTAGGCTATACTGCCAGCCCATCTTCTCAGTGGCACAACGTCACTATGGGACCAGAGGCAAAGCCTGGAATGCACTCACTGTCCCCTTCAGGAGAACAGCACTTGGTTAATTCTCCTTCTCCTTCTCATATAGGGTCCTGCTTTGGCTAAATCGGGTCCCATTTGCTCCTCTTAATATTGTTGATCTCCAGGCTTTTAAGTCTGAATTGAAACAGTTTTTTATCAACAAGCGTGGTGTATGCTTGCCTATAAGGGGCACGTCCCTATTGCTACCCCTCATTCTCCCTCTGCTTGATCTAGACAATCCTTGTAAAAGGCCATCAGTTGCCCTCCTCCCCCCTTGACACTGCATCTGCCCATTCTAGCACTTACTTCCCCCCCTTATTACTCTATCTACACCAAACCCTGCCCCTATACCCTATCCCATCACTTCCTTTCCCTCTGCTGACACCTACCACCACCCACTGATACCCCTGCTGCTACCTCCCATGCTAGTACCTCCTAACTTTCCCAGACCCCTTCTCTCCATTTGCCTTCCTCAGTACCCACCTCCCCCACTCCTCCCCATCTTGTTCAAACTTCTGTCATCTGCCTGTCCCCTATCTGACAACGCCCTAGTGCTGGGCTGCTCTTGTCTATTGCGCTGTTCACTTTCTGTCCTAAGGGACAATTTCTGCATTTCAACTGTTGTTTTATCACTTTCTTTGTTTGGAATTCTGAAATAATGTGTTTTATTGTCTTGTTTTCTATATTATGTACTGGTTACCTGATGTGGAACCTTTGTAAAAGAGCACATTGCTCTAAGTTTGTTTCCTAATATTCTTAAATAAATACATACATAAATGAAGTTACCTCTATATACTTCTTCATTGGCATACTGTTCATTTGTTTACAAAGTTTGTCAAGACTAGAATACTTTCACATCTGACTTCCCCTTAAGTTTATGTCTTATACTGATTTCACATTCAACTTAAAATAGCATTGTATTAGCAGCTCTAAATGCAATTGTTATAATCATGTTTGACTCTTGTTAGTTATACTATTGTATTGCAGTTGTATTATTTTGTACTAAATTTTAATGTTTTTTGTTGTTTTTCTTGGTCCTCCTTGAAAGTGGACATATATACTTTTGGAGTTACTCAGTTATCAAATTTAAATAAATAAAAAATACTGAAGCTGTATTCATTTAGGATTCTGCCCCTGCAGATAAGTGTGGATGGGACAAGGCTTAACACAGACAACTGCAGGCTGATCAGCCTAGATCTGTACTGGGCAAGGTTCTGGAATTCATATCCATTATCAAGGACAGGGTAATAGGGCACTTTGCTGATGCCAAGGTTCTTATCTCATCTCAGGATGACTTTATGATGAGCAGATTATGTGGAATACACCTATTCACATTCTGTGAGGGAGTGGTCAGGGAGAAGGACTAAGGCAGAGCCATGGACATAGCCATTTTGGACCTCAGCAAGGTATTTGATGCCATGATGCATGTCAAGCATCTAGGTAAAGTAAACCAGTATGGTTTATACAAGCCAGACACAAGGTGGATTGTTTACTGTCTTGAGGCAGGATGCAGACAGTGGTGGTGAATGGGCATTACTCTGCATGCAAAGGAGCACTCCACGGATTCCCACAGGGATAAGTTAATGTGCCATTGCTCTTCAACAACTTCAAAAATGATGGGGAAGCTTGGGTCTACAGAAGACTGCTTAAATTTGCAGGTTCAATGGATTAAGATGGTGCACTAATCCTTCAGCGATCCTGGCAGCACACATAGTGCACTATATCCACACAAAATTCGTTGACACACTCTGCTTTAAATATACAGGTTAGTATCTGTATGCACCTAGAGGAAAAGAGTTTCATGTCAACTCAATGCAAGGCATCTTGCCACACTACTTCAAAGCATGGTTATTTAACCGCAAACAAAGACAGCATTTAATAAAATTGATGCACATCATGACAGTGTGCTAATGTGCTGAGGTTACAATTGGACAAATTATACAATGGTATGCAGCCAAGTAAGCAATTAAGCAATCACCTATACAGCTGGCACTCTCTTCATTACCAGTTGTGGCTGCATTGTGTTCCTCTCCCTTGCTGACATGCCACTTCAGTTTGTAGTAGGTAGCAGCGGGCAGCAACTCCTATCCAACAATGGTTTTCTGTATCACAAAGAGCCTTTATATGGTGGAAAAATGTATTGGAAATTCCTCCAATATGACACTTTCCACTGTAAAGCCTGGTGTCACATGTCTGATACAGAAATCTTGCTATTTATGAATGAACATAATCATGTTTCTGATGCTGCTGCAACTGAAGTCAGGAAGATTGTTAATGAAATCAAGAAGAGGGCTATAAGTTTACAGGAGTCCACACAGCAGCTGGTGGCAAGTGCAACCGATACTCTGAGCAAGGCTACAAGTGTAAAACAACCTTCCATTTCTTGTCTAAAAAGGATAAGTCAATGAGCAAGGTAAAAAGCTTCTGTTGCTCCTTGCCAGCCAACAGCAGAGTTGCAAATACCATCTGAATATACCCAAACTGATCATGGTGAACAGTTCATGGTGCATGACAGTGACAGCTTAGATCCTGAAAGGTTTATCATTTTCACAACACTCAAAAATTAGCAGTATACTGTATGTCATCTACTGGACACTGGTATGCAGACGGGACATTTAAGGCAACCCCACCACTTTTCTCACACCTATACATGAGTCATGGTGTTCGCCAGTCTGCAGTAATGCCCAGTGCATTTGTGTAAATGTCGAATCGCAGTTATGGCAGTTCTGTGCATCTGTTTGCCGAGTTAAAGAAGATATGCCATGAAGTGGCCCCACTGTCTGTCATGACAGACTTTGAAATAACTGCTGCAAAGGCATTTAAATTTGAATTTGCAATGACCAGCCAGATGGAATGTTTTTTCCATTTGTGCCAGTCCCTCTGGCAAAAAAAAAATTCAAGAAATACCGTATGTATTTAAGAATTATATGGTAGACAAGACGTTTGCACTCCAAATAAGAATGTTGCCAGGTCTAGCTTATGTCCCAACTGCAGATGTGCTAACTGTGTTTGAAAACTTACATTCAGGTGACTTTTATTCCATCCATGATGACCAACTGGCCCCCTTGATCGATTACTTTCAGGACACTTGCATAGGGAGGCCAGCTGGTCATCATGGCTGATGGTGGGCACTATTCAGTATTGAATTTTGGAACTGCCATGCAGCTGTTAAAAAATGGACTGCTCAGAACAAATAACTCTGTTGAAGGCTGGCATCATTCTTTTAATAGTCCACCCTAGCCAGACTAGATCCCCTCTTCCATTCTTTCTGTCGCTTTGTCCTGAACTGCCCATACTCCACCCATCACTGTACCCTCTACCAATCTATGACTCTTACGTCTCTAGATAACTGTAGACATTCCCACAGTGCCAACATTTCGGCCAAGTACTGGTCCCAGCTGCTCCCCCCCCACCTCTCCTCTGCCCTAAACAACACTAGCACCCAAGCATATTCACTCAGAAACTATGATTCATGGATCCTAGTTGTCCTTCGTAGAACCACTGTCATGGGACAGGCAGTCTTTAGATACCACTTGGCAAAGACGTGGCACTCCCTCCCAGCAAACATTCATCACTTCTCCTCCCTGCCACATCTTAACTGCATGCTTCTCGCTCACTTCTCCCCTATCTTACTCTTGCGGGCATGGTCTCCTAACAGTCCACAGTGTAACAGCCTAGGTCATATAGTCTATGTTCATTTAATGTTTGCCTACCTACTCATAATATATCTAATGTATGTATTTAAACTATGCCTGTTTGTGCCAGTATCAACTTGTTCTCTCATGTTTTTCTATGCCTCTATAACTGGTACCTAGTTTTATTGGGTCTGTCCTTACTTGGGTATTTGCACTATGTACTATGTATGATATGTTGTTTTACCTACCACAATTGTATGTACCCCCTCCCAGAGGATGCATCTGGAATTGAGCAGTAGCCTGCTCAGTTTGCCTTCCTGGTTAAACACTTAAATAAAGAAATAAATACATAAAATAGTCTTCTAGGAGTCAGCCATCCCACCATATGGAAATTTACAACAGCCCTCAATGCTGAACAAAATTTAAATGAATTAAAAATGGAACAATACATCGCAGGAATTCAGCCACCATCACCAAGCAAAAAGTACTGAGATACATCAAAATGGATTACCATACTGGTGGAGAGTTACAGCACCATTGAGGATTTGGAATACTTAAGTGGCATTGCATACACTTTCCAGTACAGGTTTAATCCAAGTAACACCTGCATATTTGTTTTTAAAATATATTTTCTAAACTAGTTTTAAAGTACTTTTTTCTAAATAAAGTTTTGATTAGGTGGTAGACATTATGATGTGTATGAAACTGATGTTGTGACATTGCCAGGATGAAGGGTGAAAGGTGTAAGTAGCTGGATAGAAACATAGAAACATAGAATTTGACGGAAGATAAGGACCACTTGGCCCACCTAGTCTGCCCATTTTCCAACCTAACAGATAGGCTGCAGATCCTAGTTAACCAACAGCTTACTTCCTCTTATCCCCCATTAGGACTGCCTTATGCCTGTCCCATGCATGCTTGAAGTCCCCCACTGTTCTTGACTCCACGACCTCCTCAGGGAGGCTGTTCCATCATCCACAACCCTCTCAGTGAAAAAATACTTCCTCACATTATCCCTGAGCTGTCCCCCCTCTATCTTCAAATTGTCCCCTTGTTCTTGCACATCTCTTTTTCTGGAAGATGCTACCCTCTTGGACTTTGTTAATTCCCTTGAGGTACTTGAAAGTTTATATCATGTCCCCTCTCTCCCTTCTTTCCTCAAGAGTATACATATTAAGCTCCTTTAGTCTTTCTTCATATGTCTTCTGGTGCAGACCCTGCACCATTTTGGTTTCCCAACCTCTGGACAGCCTCCACTCTGTCTATGTCTTTGTGGAGATGGAGTCTCCAGAACTGCACACAGTACTCCAGATGGGGTCTCACCAACTGTCTGTACAGTGGGATAACAACTTCCTGTTTTCTACTATTGATGCCTCTTCCTATGCATCCCAGTATCCCCCCCATCCTTCCTTACTGCATTCTCACATTGCTTGCCCACCTTTAGGTCATCTGATATAATTACCCCCAGGTCCCTTTCTATTTTTACTGTGGTCAGTATCTCACCCCCCATTGTGCATGCTTCCCTTGGGTTTTTGTTTCTCATGTGCATTACCTTGCACTTCTTTGCATTGAATCTGAGCTGCCATACATTTGACCATTCCTCCAACCTTGCCAAGCCCCTTCTCATTCTTTCTACTCCATCTTGTGTATCAACCCTGTTGCAGATCTTTGTGTCATCTACAAAGAGACATACTTTTCCTTCCAGTTCCTCTGCAATGTCACTTATAAAAACATTAAAAAGGACTGGTCCCAGTACTGAACCCTGTGGCACTCCACTAGTAACCCTCCTTTCTTCACTGTGTACTCCATTTACTACTACCCTTTGCATCCTGTTGTCTAGCCAATTTTTTATCCAGGCTACCACCTTGGGACCCACTCCAAGGCTGGCTATCTTGTGTATTAATCTTTTGTGTGGGACTGTATCAAATGCCTTGCTAAAATCTAGGTAGGCCATGTCCACAGCCCCTACCTGGTCAACTACTTTGGTCACTCAGTCAAAGAAATCTATTAGATTCATCTGACACGACCTTCCCTTTGTGAATCAATGCTGTCTTGGGTCATGTGCCCCACTGGCCTCTAGGTACTCAACAATTCTTTCCTTCAGAAGTGATTCCATCATTTTCCCTACCACTGAGGTCAAACTAACTGGTCTGTAGTTTCCTGCCTCTGTCCTGTTCCCACTTTTGTGAAGAGGAATCACATCTGCTCTCCTCCAGTCCTTGGGTACCAGCCCATCCTCCCATGATTTGTTAAAGAGGTACTCAGCTGTGTCACTAGTTCTACCCTTAGTTCTTTTAGAATTCTTGGGTGAATCCCATCAGGCCCCATTGCTTTGTCCACCTTCAATTTTATTAGTTCTTTCAGAACCCTTTCTTCTGTAAATGGACTGGTATCGACCATCATCTTCAGAGTGTTTCTCTTGTTTGGTTTAGGTAACTCCCCCTCCTCTTCCTTTGTGAATACTGTTCAGAAATATTTGTTCAGTATCCCTGCTTTTTCACTGTCACCCTCTACCCACATTCCCTCCCCTTTATTAAGTTTCAGTATCCCTCCTTTGGTCTTTCTTCATTCCCTAATGTACCTATAAAAGGTTGTATCCCCTTCTTAACAGAATTGGCTATCCTTTCCTTGGTTTGGGTCTTTGCTATTCTGACTGCCTTCCCAGCCTCTTTCTGCTTTAACTGATAAAGTTCTCTGTCCTGCTCCTTCTGTGTTTCCTTATATTTCCAGAATGCTGTCCTTTTCTCATAACCTTCCTGCCTCTTTTTGAACCATAGTGTTTTTTCCTTTGTTGTGTTTTATTGATTTGCTTTACACAAAGGCTTGTTGCCTCTGTGATGGCTGTTTTGATCACTCCCCATTGTTCCTCCGCCTCTCCTTCTTGCCTGTTTGCTAGTGCTTTTTTGAGGCACTCTCTCATTTCCCAAAGTCAGCCCTCCAAAAGTCTAGTAATCTTGCTTTTGAATGGCTTGATTGTATGGCTGTGTTTATCGTGAACCACACTGTTTGGTGGTCACTTGTTCCCAGATGGCTACCCAATTCTAAATCTGAGATTCTTTCTCCATCCCCATTTGAAAGTACCAGGTCTAAGATTGCTCCCTCCCTTATAATGAAGGTATATTGGAGACTGGTAAGAACCACTTATTTCCTATTTGCAATTTGAACTACTGCTCACTAAAAGCTAGAGAGAGATTGCTAAAATGAATGAAATGTTGCCTCAGCTACAGTAAATGAGTTCAAATACTGCTTACTAAAAGCTAGTGATATATTGTTGAAATGAATGAAGTGTGACCTCAGCTAAAGGCATTCAATTACTGGTTTATAAAATGCACTTAGCATGAGCTACAGTATTGTGTGCACTTAATCAGATTTCAATAAGGTGAATGTGCTGTAATAACTGTGCTGAAATATTTGAGCAGTATTGATGTGATACTGAGGAAAAAGGATACATGGCACACCAACTGACTTAGACAGAGAGAGAATTCAATGGACCAAAGATATATTTTATATAGCCTTGTATAACAACTCCCATAAAGTTATATAATTCAAGATATTTTCATGGGTGCCACAAAAGTACAACACTATATATCACTTAGTATTTATATTCTTTGGCTGAGTTGCACTGTTGGAATAAGGTCCCTTCTACAGTCAACAACTCAATTTTCACTTCTGCTTTGAGTTTTTATTTTCAATAGACAACAATTGTTAACTTCCCCCAAATATGTAAGATGCACAATTTACTAACATTCAGCAGATCTCTGTCTCCATGAAATATGGATAGTTCATTTCTTGGAAATGTCAAACCTCAACAGAAAGCTTGTCAATAAGCTGACACAAAAATGGACTACTGGCATATTGTTCTAACTTGTCAGAACAAACTGGATATCCAAGGGTATCTTCAGTTCATCACATAGCCGTGATGTCTGCTCTCCCCTCCCTCTTTCTAATTCTGTCTCAGTCTCTGTCTCTGTCTCTGCCTCAGGCTGTATCTCTGTCTCTCCATGTATCTCTTCCTCTACCTCTCAGGGTACAACAGCTTTAGAAGGCTGCTGATGTTACAGGGAAAAATCCGTAAATTATAATATTCTGTCACAATGGATCTTACATGTCAAATATGTTCTGTAGTTTTCTTCCTATTATTTTCCTAAGGATAAACAGTATGCATGAAAACTGAACTTTTTCCATTGGACTTAATTGCTCCTTTGTTTCTCTAAATGATTATAATGCTCTGTTTATTACACACTAATGTATTCCTGTGGAAATGACTGATATCTCAACAATGAATGTATGGTGCTATATATACAGTGGTGGCAGCGAGAATGCATTTTTTTTTACCAGGAGAGACACAATAAGCTGAAAGCTTGTTTACAGGTGTGACCTGGGAGAACAAGGAAGTTAAGCAAATTGCTCAGTGTCACACAGTATGCAGATTGGGGCTGTAGGATTCAAACCCAGGTCTCTAGGTTTGCAGCTCAGAGCCTTAAACCACTGCACTATACTGCCTCTTTAATGTAATACTACGGCACATTGCAGTAAAGTTTTTGCAGTAAAAAAAGGCAATTTCAGGGGTGGTTAATTACATTTGTCATGCAGTAACTTGAAAAACTGCATTGAATCCTGGGCTGCATACAGTCATGGTTGTGCCTATATACTAGGGTTGATATATATATATAGATAGATATGTATATATATATATATATATATATATATATATATATATATATATATATATTGCAAAAAAATATAATTATTCTATCAGTTAGGGTTGCCGCAAAAAAGTAAAGATGTGGCATTAGGGTTTCACCCTAAGGAGGCCGTGGGATCAAAAACAGTGGGAAATTCAAGAATGCATGGGACAGACTGTGACAGGGAGATCCTGCCACAGGGAAATCCTGCCACTCTTGAGGACCAACCTTTTCATAAATCTGTTGCAACAGTTCTTCTATTTCTTAGCCTAATCTATCCTTTACAATTTCTAGTCTATAAGGTTGGCCACCTATGGGCACCCCTTCCCCTTTCTTGACTATGCTATAGTGTCCTCTTTAATTTTCCTTTCCTCTCAGGTCCTTGTACAGGGAGGTTATTGTTGTGACCTCCAAGCTGATGTAAAACTACAGGCTGTGCTCCTCATTGTTGTATTTAGTATGCAATGGCAATATGTTATAAAATACCATGATGTATATAACTTATGTGTATGAAACCTATACATGTTAAAAATACCATGGCTCTAAGAGTTTTTGATAAAGGTAAAAAGTACTAGGTGACTGTATTATAGAAATTGTTACCCTGGTAGAAATATCAGAAAACCCTGTGTTGTGTTATTTAAAATGCATGCAAATTACTGATGTTTTGAGAGGCCCTATGGCACCATGCATTCCTGCTGTAAACTGTGCTAGTCTGAAATTTCATGGTGATTTGCATATATATCCTATGATGCTATGCATTATGTGAGTATGTGTGATGTTGTATTTCTTTGAAACTTGGCTTATTGCCAATGTCCTTCAGGGTAACCCTTGCTTTAGTGCTTCTCCACTGAGATTCTTTATCTTTAGCTTGTCTTTTGTTCTTATTTGAGCCCCCATGACCCAAGCAAACAAGGCCTACATAGGAGAAGCTGAATCTCAACTGAAAAGTTAGATTGGTAGATCAGTGGGTCAGTGGGTGCTAAGTGCAGAGGAAGTTGTTGCAAATGGATGTATTGAAGAAGGGATATGCCATTGCTGAAGGTTTTCTCCTGTATTTTGAATAAACACCACACAGAGATTGTGTGTTGAACCTGAAGTTCAGAGTCTGGTCTGTCTGTTATCCCACAAACCCTCCGACACAGACATAAGGCAATTCTGATGAGGGGGTTAGGAGGAAGTAGGCTGTTGGTTAACTAGGATCTGCAGTTTATTCAATAGATAGAGAAACAGGCAGACTGGGTGGGTCAAGCAGTCCTTATCTTCCATCAAAATTCATGTTTCTATGTTTCTAACATCCCATCCTGTTCAGACCAAGAGGCATCGGGGGTGGCATTGGGGTTATCAACCCTAACACTCACCCCATTCTCCTATACTGTACACAAGCAGCTTATTTGATAATGGTTGACCAAATGCCACAGTCAACATCTCTTGGTGTGTGTAGGGTAGGGGTGGGGTGTTAGGGTGAAACCTTAATGTCACATTTCCCTACTTTTGTTGCAGCAATCCTAACCGATGCATTAACAAAGTTTTTTGCAATTTATTTCCTTACTTTTTGAGATAGTATAATCATATTGTAATCTGTGCTCCCATTCCTCCATAGATGTGTATATGTACTTACTGTGAAAGCACAAGGCCCTCTGGGCCCTGCACTTCCAGGTGTAGCACAAGAGTGATGAAGTTGTCAACATAGCGTTTTTATTACCCTACCTGATGTAACCAGTGCAGAAAATATTCAAATCCAAACCAAAACATAAGTCTACGCAACTGCAATGCCATTTTCACGCTGCAGGTATGAAAACACATTTCAGCCAGGATTTGAAAAATGACAGTTGTGACATACATTTGGTGAGGTAATAACATATGTTCCAAATTTGGGGTCAAAATATTTAAAATGTACAAAGTTAAGGATGTGTGTCGCAAAATTGCAATGAATGGTTATAACTCAGCCATTTTTTAAATTTTGACCCCAATCTTCAACATCGCCTTTTGGGAACCTCACTTCATGAACAATATGACTGTCATTAAGCAAATCCTGCCTGAAAGGTGAATTCATCAAGCGACAGCAAAATCACCTTTCAGGTAGGAGTTGACAAACAACAGTCATATTGTTAATGGGGGGGAGGGGTTGCCAAAAGGCCATGATGAAAATTTGGGGTCAAAATCTCAAAAAACATTTGAGTTATGATCAAAGTATTCTGTAAAATCCTTTTTTGTGAGCTCATGAAAAAATAATCGGTTCACAAAAAAGGAATTGGCTCTCGAAAAAGGATCTAAGCAAGTCACAAAAAAATAATTAAAATGAAAACAAAAAAGGCATTGCAAAGTTGTTCTTTCACCAAAGAACTTCACAGTCCCAGTCCACCTAATGGAGCCCTGATGAACAAGATACATGTGGTGGTGTCCCTAGATACCTTTATTTTGTGTGCTTTTTGATAAAAAAAAAAAGAAAAAAAAAGATGTTCTATAGTTAGGGTTGAGGAGCCAGTTACATACTAAAGTCAAAAGTTTTGACATTAACAGCTTTGGACCCGTTCAATGGATTTGCCTGAAATTTGGTACATGGGTTGGGGCACAACCAATCTCTTGACGTGCAAAATTGTGTTTTGGTCAGAGTGCTGGTCTTTGTGCCCGAAAGCACTGAATAATGCAAAATTATCAATTTTTGGAGGCACCTTTTGGCATTCTAAATGTGGTATTGCATGGCCATCATGTGGTGTGCTGCTCTATGAGATAACTTGTTTGAAATAGCTTTGGTGGCCGAACATGTCATTTTTTGTTTGATGAAAAAATATTAAGTCATTCAAAAGTTATGGCAGTTTTAAGTTCCCATTATAAGTCAATGGGAAAATTTAAATATATATCTTGCGATCAAAGAATGGGGTTCGGGCCATCTTGTCCCACCTGGTGGTCAAAGAATTTGCAGCCTCATGGTTCAAGAATCTTTGATCCTGAGGAATTTCAAAAATTCTTTGACCAAGAGGTCCACCATCTTGTTTTCAGTTTTCCGATCGCACAAACACAAATATCTAAGCTCAGGGGTCACTTCTGAAGTAAAACTTTGATGGGTTTTACTCAGGGGACCCCGATCAATCAAGCCATGTCTTTGGTTCCATCAAAATCAGTCTAAAAATAGAGTTTTAAGCTTTTAAATTCTTTGTTTGCAGCTCGCTAACGATCTTTGATCGTGAGCCTGCAAATTCTTTGATCACAAGAAACTTTGATCACAATCATGCATCGCGAGCTAGGAACGAGATGGCCAGATTGTAATATTCATTTCTGTAGCCCAGAAGTGCCCTATTAACAAAAATACGGGTAGGTTTTGGTCAGGGGGGCTTTCCTCTTTTATATCTGAATAAAATAGTGTACTTTTTATTACCCCTGGTAGTCTAGCGGCCCCCTCCTCATCATAGCAATGTATATAATGATGTATCTTATCCCTGGTAGTCTAGTGGCCCCCCAGAATGAGTATCCTATTAGTATCTTTGTTTATTATCTGTGATAGTCTAGTGGCCCCCCCATGTGTGTTTATGCATATATTTTTTAATAATTATATTTCCTGGTAGTAAAATTGCCTCACACCCTGATTTGTAGTTCTTAGTCATTAATATTCCTATCCTGGTAGTCTAGCGGTCCCCCTCAATCATAATTAAATTGACTTCTGTTTAGCAATACCTGGTAGTCTAGTGGCCCCACCTGTCCATGACAGCCATCCAGCACTCCCCACCCTTCCTCAGATGACAACTGGCAGAACTCCCTCTCACCTCCGTCCAACTGCAAACTGTGTGTGCCAGCGGAAATTGAAGAGGCTGAAATAATTTTGAATGCCTCTTTCAATGGCTGCTACACACAGTCAGTGGCTGGCCATGGAGGTGTGAGGGTGGCTGTGCCAGTCGCTGGCTGGGGAAGGCTGTGGGGGGTGCTGGGTGGGCTGTCATGGATGGGTGTGGGGGGGCCACTAGACTACCAGGTATTGCTAAACAGAGGTCAATTTAATTATGATGGGAGAGGGGACCGCTTGACTACCAGAGATAGGAACACTAATTATTAAGAACTACAGATTGCGGGTGGGGGGGCACTAGGCTACCAGGGTTATAATTATTAAAAAAAGTATGCATAAACACACATGGGGAGCTCTAAACTACCACAGATAATGAACAAAGATACTGATAGAATACTGATTCAGGAGTGCCACTAGATTGCCAGGGATAAGATACATCATTGTATACATTGCTATGATGGGGAGGGGGTCGCTAGACTACCAGCGATAATAAAAAGTACATTATTTTATTCAGATATAGGAGAGGGAAGCCCCCTGACTAAAACCCACCCTTATTTTAGTTAATAGGACACCCCTGGGCTACAGAAACACATTTTACAATCTGGCCATCTCATCCCTGGCTCTTTGTTTGCGAGCGATCAATTTCTTTAACTGCCAGCATGCAAATTCTTTGATCACGATCATGCATCGCGAGTGAGGGACGAGATGACCAGATAAAAAAATTAATTTTCTCAGCTCAGGAGTATCCTAGCAAGACAAATGAAGGTGGGCTTTACTCAGGGGGCTTTGTTCTGATTAACCAGGGCAGGATTACTGCAATTGTGTAAAGTTTGTAAATTACACTAGTTTTTAATCTTTGGTCATGACCAAGCAAATTCTTTGATCACGAGCCTACAAATTCTTTGATCGCGAGATTCTTTGATCTCGATCATGCATCATGAGGGTAGGACGAGATGGCCAGATTAAAAAAATCTATTTTCTCAGCCCAGGGGTGTGCTAGGAAGTCAAATGAGGGTGGGTTTTGCTCAGGGGGCTTCATTCTTTCGAACCATGGTGGTGGTTTACCACAATTCTTTTAATTTTGTACATTATTAAAGTTTTAATTCTTTGTTCATGAGCCTGCAAATTCTTTGATCACGGGCCTGCAAATTCTTTGATTGTGAGATTCTTTGATCACATTTTTGATTGTGAGGGCAGGACAAGATTACCAGATTTTTTATAATGGAATAGATAGGGAAATTTTACCAAACTTAAAGATGTAATAACTCGGAAACAGTTTGCTCTTTTTACATGAAATTTGGAGGATGTTTACTGAATGTCCTGTAGATGTGAATTATGGTGTTTATGTGTCAGAAAACATTTTTTTTGCAGAGATATTGCGTGACGCACTTTATGTATTGCGGGCAGTGTTTTGCTTGTGGTGGTGGCTTGAAATTGATAGGATACCTAGCGTTAGTATCATGGTTGTAGTTTCCAGTTGTTGTGTGTGTTAAATGTAAATAGGTGCAGAACTGTGCCAGTCTGACAAATGAAAATCTTGTACATTAAAATGTTATATCTCAGACATGGTTTGGTCTTTTCACTTGAAATTTGGAGGATGTTGACAGCATGTCTTGTGGATGAAAATTACAGTGTTTCCATGTCAAAAAATATTTTTTGGGTGGAGATATGGCATGGTGCAGTTTCCGTTCTGTGGACATTGTTTTGCTTGTGGTGGTGGCTTGAAATTGATAGGATACCTAGCCTTAGTGTCATGGATGTAGTTTCCAGTCATTGTGTGTGTTAGATGTCAACAGGTGTGGAACTGTGACACTCTAATGAAAGAAAATTACAAATTTTGACATATCATATCTTGGACATGGTTTGGCCTTTTTCTTGAAATTTGGAGGGTGTTGACGGCATGTCCTGGAGATGTTAATAGAGGCATTTATGTGTCAGAAGATATATTTTTTGTGGACATATTGTGTGGTTCATTTAACGTTTTGTGGACAGCTTTTTCTATTGTTGCACTAGATTAACATTTATTTGGTGGCTGGCCTTGCTGTTGTAAATGTGCTTTTAGTCATTGGGTGTGTAATGTGGTCTGACACTTACAAATTTGTGGAAGCAGCCGGGGCGATTCCCTCTCACTATCTTGCATAACTTTCTACCTTTCTATTTTTATTAAAAGTAAGGAATTCTGTGCAAAATCTTCATTACGAGTCGTTAGGGTTCTTCTATAGTTGAAAGTGAGAAAATTTGATTTTAGAGTTCCCACCTTGCACTTCACTCCAGCGCCCGCGCCAGCAACAGGCATCGGGTGTGCTTTGGGGTCCTTGGCTCAACTCTCACCCCATTCTCCTACACTGCACCACCTCAGCTTGTTTACACATGGGGTGAGGTGAGAGTTAGGCCAAGGACCCCAACATTCCCGATGCCTGTTGGTGGGGCAGGCTGGGGTGGGATGCAAGGAGTGGGAACCCTAAAATCAGATTTCTTCACTTTGTTCACTGTAGAAGAACCCTAACTGATACATTAACAATGTTTTTGAATAGAATATATATATATATATATATAATATATATATATATATATATATATATATATATATACAATGACGCCCACCAGGATAAAGCGCATTGCGACAGGTTTACTGCATGACAAAAGGGATTAACTCACATTGAAATTGCATTGCATTGTAACTCTACTGCAGAATTCTAACACTGCTGTTATTTTTAAAAAAATTCTGGATATTTTGTACATTTATTGAACAAAAGAAACATTGATGAAGCAGACACTGAGGTGGGTGAAATGTAAGCTGCAGACAAAGGCATCTGCGTAGTCCTGCAGAATAGAACAGTTTACATTGCTGAAGTTACATACTAACATACTAAAATGCCAGCAGAATAGGCCTATCAGTCTTTTGTGTCTGCTCGTTTGGTCAGCCCCCACCCTGGGAACTGACATTGCTGTCCCCCTTGCCCTCTCTGGCTTCTCCCTTCCCAGTCCAGGGTATTCTCGCTGCACAGGACTTTGGTTCCAGAACCTTTCCCCTGCACCTGTCCCATCCCCTCTTGAACCTCTCCATGATCTCTGCCTCCGCCAGCCCCCTGGGCAGTGCATTCCATGGCTCCAACACCCTCTCAATGAAGTAGCACTTCCTCCATCTTTCTCCCGAGTCTCCCCCCTTCAGCTTCCACCCACACCCTCTAGTTGCCCCCCTCCTTCCTTTGGAGCACTCTGACTGCTCCTCCCCTATTTATCCCCTTCATGTACCTGAAGACCTGTATCATGTCCCCTCGGTCCCTTCTCTTTTCCAATGTGTACATATTTAGGTCTTCGAGCCTCTCCCCATAGGTCCTGTCCCCCAAGCCCCAGATAATTTTGATTGCCCTCCTCTGGACCCTCTCCAGGAGTTCAATGTCCCTCTTTAAGTGCGGCATCCAAAACTGCATGCAGTACTCGAGGAGCGGCCTCACTAAGCAGTTAAACAGAGGGAGTATCACTTTGCTCCTTCTGGAGGTGATCCCTCTAGCGATACATCCCGGCATCCTGTTGGCCTTGGCCGTTGCCTTCCTACAAGTCTCAGAGTTGTTCATCTTGACATCCACCACCACTCCCAGGTCCCTCTCAGCCATTGAGACTTGTAGCATTTCCATCCCCCCAGGGTGTACACTTGGCCTTGGTTAGTGGTGCTAAGGTGCAGTACCTTGCATTTCCCCACATTGAACCTCAGTTTCCTCTTTCTAGACTACCTTTCCAGAGCCTCCAGGTCCCCCTGTGGGGCCACTCTCCCCTTCTCCCCATCCACCACCACCCCCAGTTTTGAGTCATCCACAAAGAGACAAATCTCACTCCTGATACCCTTCCTTATGTCAAAGACAAGTTAACAGACAATTAGCTGACACATGGTTTTATTCTGAGTTACCAAGTGATCCATCTTTAAATTTCAAGTGTGCCATTGTTGAGACTGTAAAAGAAGCTTTTAAAAAAGGACTCATACAGTAGAAAAAATAATTTGAGATTTCTTGATAAATGATAGTCCAATATGTGCCACCTTTTACACACTGCCTAAGACTCACAAGACTCTGCTTTCTTCCCCTGGTAGACCTACTATCAGTGGTATCGGGTCCCTGCTGTAACTCCTGTCACAGTATATAGATGTTTTTTTTTAAACCATGGGTTAAGATTTTACCAGCCTTAATACAAGATGTGTACATGTGTTGAGCCTGTTGGAAAATGTAACAATTGATTCAGACACAGCTTTTGTAACAATGGACATAGAGGCATTATATACTAACATTCCACACAAAGACGCATTAGATACAGCCGCAATGTTTCTAAACAAAAGGGACCATACTGAAAATCCACCCACAGACTTTCTGGTGAACTGTTAGAATTTGTTTTGAAGAATAATGTTTTTACTTTCAATAAAGATTTGTATCTACAGACCAAGGGAACCACAATGTGAGCCATGTGTACCTCTTCCATTGTGAATTAATATGTCAGAGTTTGGGAAGAGAATTTTTTTTTCAGTTGTTTAACCAGCAGTAGCACACTAAGCTGAAAGCTTGTTTACAGATGTGACCTGTTCTCAATGCTATTGTCAGTCCATTTCATAGCAAAATTGTATTCTGGAAACACTATATAGATTATATAGTTCTGCATTGGAAAGATTCCAATGCAGATCTAAATCAGTGTGTCACTTATTTGCACAGTACCAATGTAAATTTAAAGTTTAGTTTCAATTCTGATCTACAAAAGGTTGACTTTTTAGATGTTACTTTGAGCAGAAATGTGGAAAGCAAAAATGAATTTAACCTTTTTAGGAAACAAACTTCAGGCAACACATTACTTGAAGCAAACAGCTGTCATCCAGGCCACCTTGTGAGTAACATTCCAAAGGGACAGTTTCTAAGAATCAAGCAAATCTGTACTCATGAAGATCAATATGAAGAATGGGCAGCTGACCTTGGTGACAGATTCTCTGAACAGGGCTACAGTAATAAAAGCTTATGGACTAGAAAAGATTTTGCAGATGCATTACCAAGAGAAGTACTTTTAAGTAAAAAAGAAAGAGGAGAAAATAATATTACCCAGTTTAACTATGTTACAACTTTCTTGACCCATACAAAAGCACTTGAAGCCATTATTAAAAACACATTGGTCTATGCTTACTGCAGATCCAGGCCTTACTCAGCTGGCTGTGAGACCACCTAGAACTGTTTACAGCAGAGCACTTCATTTGGGAGACATTATTTCCCATAGCCGCTATAGTGAGTCAGCAAAACAGACATGGCTTACACGTATGGGGCAGGCTGTTATTGTTGTCAGAGATGCATTTTTTGTTCACATGTTGAAATTGGAAAATAATTTAGCACTGTAAACCCTAAGAAAAAATACCAAGTACGTCAGTTTATTACCTGTGATAGTGCAAATTTCATTTATTTGGCCACCTGCAAGTGTGGCTCATGCTATGTGGGAAAAATGATTCATAGTTTTAAAGTTAGATTGGGAGAACATCTCTGTGCTATTGAGAAACAAGATCTAACATATGTAACAGTTACACGTATGTATTGGAATAGAGACATTAATTTCCACATGTTTACCTTTATGGCAATTCGAAAAGTCTGCCCACACCCCAGAGGTGGCAATTTCGATGATCTTGTGAAGAAAAGAGAGGCCTTTTTGATTACAAATTTAGGATTCACCAGGTCCCCAGACATAAATTCCAATTTTGATATTAAACCCTTTCTTTAAAAAATGCTGATAAACTGTTAGGCTGTTAAATTTGAATAAGATGTATTTACATTATTAAGTTGACTCTGTGTTAATGGCTACTTTTTAACTTTATTTCAGTTCCTCTTGGTTTGTTTTTCCCTCTTTGCCCCCTTTTTCCCCTTCCCCGCCCCAATTCTCTTTTTCTTATGTGAGGGCCTATTCCCTTTTATTCACCTCCCCCCCTTGCTTTTGTTTAAGTCCTTTTCTTTGTTTCTAGTCTTTTTTAAACACACACTTGCACTTTAAGTATGTTTGACTTTGTAACCAATGAAATTGAATTGTCATTTATGATGTCACTATTATGTCATCTGTTGGTGCCTATATATGTGGTGGATTTGCACTCTTGCAACAGCCTTTGAAAAAAGGACTGTTTGTCCGAAACACATCAGGAGTGTTGTTCTTTGCTGCAATAAATGTTACTTTTATAGCCAAATTTTCAGTTCAACTAATAGCGGCGGTGAGTGCCAGAGTATTTTGTTGTTTGTTTTGTTCCTTACTCTGTTCACTTTCATCCCAGTGCTGCCTCTCTTTGTTTTACTAGTTTGGATTTTTTTATACTATTTTTATCCTCCTTTTGCCACCTAACCTGCTCCCATACCTTGTCCTTGCTTCCTCTCTGGGGGACATCCAGCCACTTACCACCTCTACTGCAGGCACCCTGACTCCTGCTGCTTCCCTCCACAGTGGGGCTGCAGGGAGCACCCACTCCCCACAGAACATAGATCCAGACGGGTGCCATGTGGCGAAACGGTGGATGGCCATCAAGTCATTTGTGTCAGGCGCCATCCTCCTTTTTTGTTGTTTTTGTTCCCCTGGACTGAGGATGTGCAATGACATTGGTGGAGGTGAGTGCACACATATTCGCACTTGCCCCCCTCCAGACATTTGCCTACAATACCACCCCTTATGCACAGCAGCGCGCAGTGTCCTACAGCCTCCTCCAGGAGGCACCAGTGCACTGACTGTACTGAACCACCATCCTTGGAGAAGGAGAGCACTCCAGTGGACACTCAATCCTTCTCCTACCCTGCCAACCCCTGGTGACCCATGTTTGTTCCTGAACAAGGGTCACTGGCATGCCACGAGGTAAGGTGTTCAGTGCCTCTGCCCTCAGTGCCACCGGGCCGGCTAAATAGTTTGGATTTTTTGAGGTACAGCACAGGTTTTGTGGTACAAATTTTTCCGAGTAAAGCCTTGTGGAAGAACACAACTTAGTAAAATGAACTTAGAAGCTACGCCAGATCTGAATTTTCCCAGTACTCAAGAGTGAGCCAGCAGATCTAGAGACTCTAATACAGCAGGAAATCCTCTTTCCTATATTGACCATCTGCTACAAACTGCTACTATAGCAAACCCTTTTGTACTAGATACAGGCATTTTACACAGTTTGCCTCCTGAAGCACAGTCTATTTATGGTGCCTATAGAAATTTGGAAAAAAACACTCACAAAATGAGATGCTTACACTGGAATGTGCTCAGTATGGAGGCTTACATTTTGGTACAATGAATTCCTAGAGGGTTAAGTCTTTTAAAGGATCCAACATTTGGTCAGGATGATGTTGTTTTTATGAAAGCCTGTGAGGATATTCAGTCAGAAGTGAGCTTCAAACTTATTAAATTAATAATTCAATATAGCAAAGAAAGAGATGAAAAACTAAGGGGAATTAAAATCACAAGAAAGATAATTTTTGGTATTCAGAGAACACTCTGACTTTAATGCTGAAAATGATAGACTAAACCATTCCATTTTAAAACTGGATCAAGATTTAAAGTTTCACAAACAAGTCAAATTCAACAGAGATAACGGTGATTATGAATTAAACCATGTGTACAGTTGGAAAAAAAGTCAACAAAATGGAATTTTAAAACAGAGAGCATCCTTTAACTTTAGTACAGAGGCAAGTAATTCAGATGTTGATACTCCAATCAATGCTCATTCTTTCCAGAGGAACCGCCCCCCTCCAGAACCACCGTCTCAACCACGATGCAGCCTGAGGCTTGTGGATATACAAAACAATCACCACACAAACAATGGTGGAAGACAAGGAGGGGCAAGAGAAGAAAGAGGGGGAAACAGAGTGAAACAAGATTACCATCCAATGCCGTACATGAACCGAGGCAGAAGATCATACCGAAGGGTTCAGAAGGGGTTGGAACTAAATGAAAACACGTATAGTAAGGTAATTAACCTTTCTGATTATGTTTTAAGTGACACTGAAATACAAGTTTTGAGTAAAGGCCTCAGCTTTTCCCCTACCAATGGGGCTAACAAGTTTCAAACAATTGTTGCTCTGCATATTGCTTGTAGAAATTTAAACCTGAAGGCCTTTTTCCATAAATATGGTGATCTTTCAAGTGAACCAAAAATACCAACTATTGATTTAGGATTGAAACTAAAGTCTGACTTTTGCCCTCTGTTTAGTCCAGCAGTAAATGTTTTTAAAGAACTGGTCGAAAGATGCTTGGACATTTTCTTTAATGTCCCCCCTAGGCCTACATTTAATAACCTCTCTAATCGAGAATGTATGGCCTTAGAAAAGCTGCAGACAGCACCAGAACTGATTATTAAAGCTGCAGACAAAGGTGGCTGTGTAGTGCTGCAGAACAGAACAGATTACATTGCTGAAGTTTCATAGGTTTTATAGGTTGATACAGAACATTTGAAGACTGAGGTCCATTCTACTCTAAACAAATTTATTTTAGGAATACCAAAGAATATTTTTACCAGTTAGGTAATCATCTAGTTTTACCTTAAATTCATCCATGGTTTTACTAGCCATCACCTCAATTGGGAGCTCATTCCAGATCTTAATTACCCTAACAGTTAACCATTGCTTTCTCCTATATGTGTTAAATCTCTCCCCACTTATCTGTAATGGATGGGCTCTGGTAGTATGTATCTGTTTCCTCAGTGCCAGGTTCAACTGTTCCCACAACAGTACATCACTAAAGGCCTTAAAGATCAAGCACATATCACCCCGCAGTCTACAAAACTCCAGTGAATACATTCCCAAATTGTGTAGCCGATGCTCATAATTCTGACCCTGGACTTCCTTTATTCTATCTATTGACCCCCTCTGAACCCTTTCCAAGGCCTTGATGTCACCTTAACCCCCAGGTACCCAGAACTGGGCACAACACTCCATATGGGGGAGCACCAATGAGGTATAAAGGGGGAGCAAGACCTCCCTATTTCTACTTTTTATACATTTATGGATGCAGTACTGAATACTACTCACTTTTTATGTTACTTGCTCACATGTGCAATAAACATGTTGAGGCAACTTGCTACAGAAGCAGGTAGTAGAAGTACAGCACTGTTGTGACTAATGCCCCCACTGCCTTTGGAGACTTGGACCGCATTCCCCAATGGGTGGCATGCTGCTGCTGACACTAGTTCAGCCAGCATGCCACCACCTTGAAACCTTTTAGCCACTGCAATCAGGGGCTGCCTCGTCATTACAGTGTCAACCGCTGCAATGAGGGAGTGACCCCTCATTGCAGGGCTTGCCGACGGGGCACCCAATCCCCATGGGCTTCAGTCCTCCCTTACACTTGCCCGATGAGGCCCCTCCCCGTCATATATTTACCCCAGCTTTCATTCTGTGCCGTGGGGTGCCAATCCCCTAGCTCTTGTGTCCCCCCTTGTATGTGGTGACGGGGTTCCCACCCTGTTGGCTACACAACCTTCAAAAACACCCAGGTGCACACTGGGAGCCCACCCCAGTGTGCTGAATGTCTCTGAAAAGATAAACCATCCCACAATGTTTTTTTTTAAACCTGTTAAAAAAGAAAACGGTCCCTCACAGTCTCTTGGAATATGTTCCAAGTGGAATGTAAGTTCATTTTTACATAGAAACATAGACTTTGAAAGCAGATAAGAACCGCTTGGCCCACCTAATTTGCCCATTTTCCTACTTACAGGATAGGCCACAGATCCTAGTTAACATACTAATATACTATTTGCCAGCAGATTAGGCCTTATGGTCTATCGAGTCTGCTCGAACCTAGATCCTTAGTTGGGTGCCGAGACCCTCTCATCCCTTGTGTTCCAGAAACCCCTATCATCCATCCCCACCCCCCTGGGACAGGCCATCATCTGATACATCCACTTTCTGTGTCTGTCCCACCCTCTCTTGAAGCTCTCCACTGTGGATCTCTGAACCAGCTCACCAGGCAGTGCATTCCAAGGGTCCACCACCCTCTCAGTGAAAAACCTCCTCCTCTTCCCTCACCCTTCCACCTTCCAACTTCAAACCATGCCCTCTGGTGATACCTCCCTGCTTTAGTCTAAAGATCCCCTCCATGTTTACCCTATTTATTCCCTTGACGTACTTGAAGACCTCAATCATGTCCCCCCTGTCTCTCCTCTCCTCCAATGAAAACAGGGAGAGCTCCTCAAGTCTGTCCTCATAAGTCAAATCCCCTAGCCCTTGTATCATCTTTGTTGCCCTCCTCTGTACCCTCTCCAGAAGCTGTATGTCCCTCTTCAAGTGTGGTCTCTAGTACTGTACACAGTACTCAAGGTGTGGTCTAACCAGTCCATTGAACAGCGGCAGAATCACTTCCTTGCTCCTAGAGGTGATCCCCCTTACGATGCATCCCAACATCCTGTTTGCCTTGCTAGCTGCTCTGCTCAGAGTTATTCATACATGTATCCACCATGACCCCTAGGTCTTTTTCCCCTATTGAGGCCTCCATCTCTTCCCCTCCCAGGGTGTACCTGTGTTTAGGAGCTTCGCCAAGATGCAACACCTTTGCACTTGGTGATATTGAAATTTAATTTCCATGTGTGAGCCCAGCTTTCCAGGGTGTCCAGGTCCCCTTGCAAGGCCAACCTCCCCTCTTCTCCCTCAACTACTGCTCCCATCTTGGAGTCATCCACGAAGAGACTCATTTCACACCCTATACCCTCCCTGATGTCCGATATGTATGCATTAAACAGGATTGGACCCAGGACCGAGCCCTGTGGTACCCCACTACCAACCTCTCTAGGGTTCGAGAGCTCCCCACAGATCACTACTCTCTGAGTGCATCCAGCTAGCCAGTTTTCAATCCATCTGACCATCAAAGGGCCTACTCCTAACCCCATCAGTTTCTCCACCAGACCATTGTGGGGGACAGAGTCAAACGCCTTGCTGAAGTCCAAGAATAATACATCCACAGGCTTACCCCTGTCCAGTTCTGATGTTACCCATTCATAGAACTCCACAAGGTTGGTTTGACATGATCTACCTGGCACAAACCCATGTTGCCGACTATCCAGACCTCCCACCTCCTCCAAGTACACCCCTAATCGTTCCATTAGTGTACTCTCCATTAATTTTCCCACCACCGAGGTCAAACTGATGAGCCTATAGTTACCTGTTTTTTCCCTTGACCCCTCTTTATGGATTGGTACCACATGTGCCTCTTGTCAATCCCTAGGTACCCTCCCTGTCTCAAGTGACCTGCTGAAAAGCTCCGCCAGGGGTGCAGCCAGTATGTCAACCAATTCCCATAGTACTCTCGGATGAATGTCATCCGGCCCAGGAGATTTGTCTTTCTTTAGGGCCTTGAGGGCTAACCACACCCTTTTGGCGGGGATAGCATCATCCGTCCCCTCCACCTTACTGGTCTTTTTATCCTTATCCAACAGGCTATTTCTTCCTACCCCTCACAAGAATTGTCTTATATCTGTTCCATGCATTCTTGAATTCTCCCACAGTTTTAGACACCACAACCTCCTCAGGAAGGTTATTCCATGCATTCACTACTCTCTCTGTGAAATAATACTTCCTCACATTGCCCCTGAACTGCCCCCATCTTTAAATTGTGTCCCCTTTTTCTTGCACGTCTCTTTTTCTGAAATATGCTACCCTCTTGGACTTTGTTGATTCCACTGAGGTACTTAAAAGTTTCTGTCATGTCCCCCCTCTCCCTTCTTTCCTCAAGGGTATACATATTAAGATCCTTTAGTCTCTCCTCATACAGCTTCTCTTGCAGACCCTGCACCATTTTAGTTGCCCTCCTCTGGACTGCCTCTATCCTGTCTATGTCCTTGCGGAGAGGGGGTCTCCAGAACTTGACACAGTACTCCAGATGGGGTCTCATCAATTGCCTGTACAGAGGGATAATAACTTCCTATTTTCTGCTGCTGATGCCTCTCCCTATGCCTCCCAGTATACCCCCAGCCCTGTCTACTCCCTTCTCACATTGCTTGCTAACCTTTAGGTCATCTGATATGATTACCCCCAGGTCCCTTTCCTTTTTTGTTGTTGTTACTACCTCCCCCCATTGTGTATTATTCCACTGGGTTCTTGTTTCCCAGGTGCATTATTTTGCACTTCATTGCATTGAATCCTAGCTGCCATATTTCTGACCATTCCTCCAACCTTGCCAAGTCCTTTCTCATCCTTTCCATGCCTCCTTGTGTATCAACCCTGTTGCAGATCTTTGTGTTATCTGCAAAGAGGCATACTTTTCCTTCCAGTCCCTCTGCAATGTCACTTAAGATAACATTAAAAAGGACTGGACCCAATACTGAACACTGCGGTACCCAACTAGTAACCTCTCTTTCTTCATAGTGGACTCCATTTACAATTACTTTCTGTGTCCTGTTGTCCAGCCAATGTTTTACAGGCTACCACCCTGGGACCCACTCCCAGGCTGGTTAATTTGACTATTAATCTTTTGTGTGGGAGTGTGTCAAATGCCTTGCTAAAGTCTAGGTAGGCCATATCCACAACCCCTCCCTGGTCTACTACTTTGGTCACCCAGTCAAAGAAATCTATTAGATTTGTCTGAATGACCTTCCCACTGTGAACCCATGCTGCCTTTGGTCCTGTGCCCCACTGGCCTCTAGGTACTCAACTATTCTTTCCTTCAGAAGTGACTTCATCACTTTCCCTACCACAGAGGTCAGACTGACAGGTTTCCTGCCTCTGTCTTGGTCCCACTTTTGTGAAGGGGAATCACATCTGCCTTCCTCCAGTCCTCGGGTACCACACCATCCTCCCATGATTTATTAAAAAGAGTAGCCAGTGGTTTCACCAGTTCCCCCCTTAATTCTTTTAGAATTCTGGGGTGAATTCCATCAGGCCCCATTGCTTTGTCCACCTTCAGTTTTAGGAGTTCTTGCAGAACTCTTTCTTCTGTGAAAGGACTGGGATCGACCCCTCTATCTAGAGTTTTTCTGTTAATTGGATTAGGCACTTCCCCCTCCTCTTTTGTGAATACTGAGCAGAAATATTCATTCAGTATCCCTGCTTTTTCACTGTCCCCCTCTGCCACCAACCGTTCATTCTATTCAGCCTCACTATCCCTCCCTTTGTCTTTCTACGCTCACTGATGTACCTATAAAAGGTTTTATCCTCCTTCTTAACCAAGTTGGCTATCTTTTCCTCAGTTTGTGCCTTTGCTATTCTGACTTCCCTCTCTGCTTCCTTCTGCCTTAACTGGTGTAGCTCTCTGTCCTGCTCCTTCTGTGTTTCTTTATACTTCTGGAATGCTATATTTTTTTCCTGACTTTCACAGCCACGTCTTTTGAGAACCATAGTGGCTTTTTCTTTTATTTTAATTTGTTTATTTGCTTCACACAAAGGCGTGTTACCTCTGTGATGGCAGTTTTGATGATTCACCATTGTTGCTCCACACCTCCTTCTAGCCTGTTTGCTAGTGCTTTTCTGAGGCACTCTCCCATCTTGCCAAAGTCAGCCCTCCTAAAGTCCAGTACCCTCACTTTTGTATGGCTTGACTTTGTAGCTGAGTTTAACATGAACCACACTGTTTGATGGTCACTTGTTCCCAGATGGCAACCCACTTCTAGATCTGAGATCCTCTCACTGCCCCCATTTGAGAGTATAAGGTCTAAGATTGCTCCCTCATGAGTGAGTTCTGAAACTAGCTGTCTGAGGTCTGCCAGCTGTAGGGCATCAAGAATGGCCCTGCTCTTAGATGTGGCTGCAGCAAATGTGCTCCAGTTAACATCTGGCATATTCAGGTCTCCTATCAACAGTATCTCCCCTTTATCTGCCATTCTAAGAATGCCTTCTATCATATCCTTGTTCATTCTCTCCCCCTGACTTGGGGGTCTGTACACAACCCCTGTGCGGACTGTGGTGCCCTTTCCAGTATCTAAGGTGACCCACAGTGCCTCCTCTCCTCTCCTCCCTGTTTACTCTTTTGTTCAGTTGCTTTTATCCCTTCCTTTACATAGAGAGCTACTCCTCCCCCTCTTCTCTCCTGCCTGTCTCTCCTGTAGGTTATGTACCCTGGTATGTTAACATCCCAGTCATGGTTCTCTGTGTACTATGTTTCAGTGACTGCTGTGATATCCAGGCATCCCTCTTCCATCAAAGCCACCAGCTCAGGGATCTTGTTGCCCAGACTACAGGCATTGGTACTCATTACCCTCCATTTCTTAATGGTCTTACTCCTTTTTTGCCCCATTCCTGTCCTTCTTGCCTTTGTCACTTTCTCTATTTACCCCTGCATGAATTTTTTGTACTGTTTTGTGGTATCTTTACTGGTAATGGAAAGTTACTGCTGTGCACTACCCCCCCAGCCGGCAAAAGGTGTTCTTTTCCAAATTTGGATTTGTGACTCGTGAGCACTGGTTATGTATTGGTTTGCATTTGTGTCTGCATCTCTTGAGTGCGCAGCACTATCCTAATCTGTCTGTGTGTTTGCATCTCCTTAGGGCCCAATCTCCATCTGAACTTAAGTCACAGCTGTTTGTTTGGCTTCCCTTCAGAGTACTGGTGTGGTGAATATCTCTGCATGAACATGGTACTCATTGATATGTGTTTTTAAGTCAGGGCGATTATCATGAGTCACAAATACAAATCACATTCTTCATCTTCATGGTCACAATTCATGAATCACAAAACTTGTAAGTTTTTTTGTAGTTAGTTCCTTGTAAATCTGTTTCATAGTATCTCGGGTCTCTGCTTCAATCACCATTGTACTCGATGATATGAGTTTTCAAATCAGGTAGTTTTGTGTGGTACAGGTCAGGGAAGTACAGCTGTAGGTATTCACATTCCTGTACCGATTATTATCATTGATCATGTCACACCAGACACTCATCATGAGACAAATCACGTTCTTCATGAATCACAGCAGTTAATTTTTGTTTCAGTTCTGATGATATGCTGAAGACCTGTAAAAATGACCCAAACACTGATGAATCTCTTTTAACTTTTTTAAAATAATGCCCTCCCAAAAGAAATTCTTACCTTCGTTGGCTTTACACTATTCCAATGCCAAAATTCCTCATCAAGCCAAGAAATGCAGACCCCAAGTTTGACTTTATGACCTGTGATACAAAAAAAAAGCAATTATTACATATGTGTGTGTGTGTGTGTGTGTATATATATATATATATATATATATATATATATATATAAACTCAGATTCTGTGGAAAACCATGATAGTGCCAGGTACATTAACTTACCAAAGGTATTATTAGTGTACACACAGAAGGCATTCTTCCTGTTGGGGGTCAGTGCAGCAGACATTGGGCAACCTACAGCATTATCACATCATCATGGACGGTTAACTCAATGGTCGGGTCATCCTTCTAGCACATAATTTGTCAAGACACTGTGCATCAGCCCAGTCAGGTCAAGAAGCATTACATGAAATTCCAAAAGGAGCAGCAGGGGACATACTGTAGTTCTTATTGAAGTGTGTGCACTCATGACTGAGTGTGGCATGATTTACATTTCTTTCCATTTTATGCTGTCATTTCTCTTCATCTGGAGTTGGGAATTTTCTGGACAAAAGATAGTAGCATTCTGGGGATGCACATTAATTCTGGTGACTGTGCGTGACCACTGCAGGCATGACTAAGTATGCCATTAGCTGTGGGAGACTTTGCACTTCTTGTTACGCTCTCATTTTACTTTGTCAGCATTGGGGAATTTTCTACACACAAGCCAATAGCATTTTGGGGATGCACATTAATTCTAGTTACTGTGTGTGACCACTGTGCACATCATTAAGTGCACCATTAATTCTGGGAGACTTTGCATTTCTTATTACACTCTAATTTCACTTCATCAACACTGGGGAATTTTCTGGACCCAAGACAGTAGCATTTTGGGGATGCGTATTATTACTAGTAACTGTATGTGACCACTGCACGCATGACTGAGTGCACCATTAATTCTGGGAGACTTTGCATTTCTTGTTGTGCTCTCAAGTCATTTCATCAGGACATAGGAATTTTATGGACATGAGACAGTAGCATTTTGGGGATGCACATTAATTTTGGTGACTGTGTGTGTGGAGGGCTGCCAATATTGTTGTTACTTCACCTTACTTTGAGTGAAGGTGTAATGAAAATGCGAAATAATAATTACAAGGTGAAGTGAGCATTTCATATTGGCCACTCCACATATCGGAATGACAAGGTGAAGTGCCCCTTTCACAGGCACTTCTGTGGTGAAATTTAAATTTGCTGCATCTCTAGAGATAACAAAGGGAAAAACACTGGGAGGCTAAATGTCAGTCTAGCTACAAACAGGCCAGGCAATGGCAACACAGCCCAGCCCCAAAGAACAAGTTCCTGTGCCTGGTGTGTGAGAGGGAGGACCTGTCAACCCCAAAATGGTGGTAAGCTATGGGGGAACAGACAGATATGCTAGGTAAACCCACAAGAAGACAGGTCATGGAGCTGGGTGTTTGGACAGGATAGAGAGAGACCCACTTGATAGGGAGCTAACATGGTATGCAAAAAAAATTTGGGGCACAATATTCCTAGGTGAGACATGCACTGGATGCATGAGTGTTATGTTTGTACAGTGCATGCATAAATGAACACAGAAACTGATTGCAAACATATCCTGACTAATGTGTAATAGAGCTGTGGGATGAAAGTAAATATTAAAAATATAAAACAGAAAAAAAGCAACTTAATGTAATTAATCACATAAAACAACTCAATGCTGGTTAGCAGCATGCTTACTTCATCATAGTGCAAACAGTTTATGGGACACTAGAATGAAAGACAGACAGAAGAGGTAGGGGATAATAGAATAAGTTACATATGGCTTCCAAGAGTCAATCATAAGTGGACAGATCATCACTAAAACAGTATTTAACTATGCATGATATACATAGGTATAATAATTAGTTTTGCAGATGCCATTGCCATGATAAACAATGATTGTTATGTCCAAAAACAAACGAAAATTAGATAACAATAGGTTATACATTATAAACAGCATAAATCCATGCCGTGAGCAACCTCTTCTACTGTGAGCCTCTACAGGAGACTCCTGCCAGTCCTGCAGGAACCATTCACACATAGTGCCACTTTGTGGAATGCAGCTGTCACATTCCTGCTTTTTAACTCCATGGCTCCACCCTGCTGATGTCATCCACATGCTAATCACCTCAATAATGGTTAAGAACAGGATAATCAAAAAGTCACTTAATGGGGGAGCCAGGCACATGCAAAATGAAAGCAGTTAAATGATGTATTTATGACAAAGAGAGTACACTGGAAAGGTAACTGAACTTTTAGTAACCAATACATTTTCTTGATTTACAGAAAATACTTCTAAAATATTGATTTACTATATGAATTGTATATATTTTGACGATGTGTTTGTTTATTATTGCAAAACATCTTGATGTGCTCAGATGAGCAACACTCTTCTTTGTTCTGACTTTATTATAATTTTATGATACTTATTATAAACATTCTGTGTAATATTTTATTTATTTGAAATGTATTTTACCAGAAGGGCAGAGTTCAAGAAGGGTTTATTTCTAGTTGTAGCTGGGGGGGGGAGGAGTGAATTTGCACTGGAGATGTCAGGGGAGAGCAGAGTGATATAGAGATACATAGCTACAGTACACAAACAATGATGCCAGAAAATGGCATATTGGGCTATCCAGTCTGTCCACCGTACCTAACTAGTCTGCACTGGCCCTAGTGGCCATCCCTCCGCTTTGTTTCTGCCCCCCTTTTCTAACTAATGCCATATGCCTCCCCCATCTCTGCATGACATTCTTTACTGAATTTGTCTTAACCACTTCCTCCACTAGCTAGTTCCACTTGTCCACCAATCTTTCTGTGAAAAGATGCATACTGATTTCCCTTTTGAATCTCCCCCTGTGAGTTTAATTGAGTTCCCTGTCATGCCTGTTGAACTTAACGAAAAATGTTGCTAGGCATCCATTCTAGTTATCTCATGCAGGTACTTGTATAACTCAATCATATCACCTCTTTCTCTCCTTTTCTAATGGCATATATGTTGAAGTCCTGCTGACTCTGCTCATGCAGTATATCTTTTCCATAGTACATGGGCAATCTTGGTTGCCCAACAGTGTTTTGTTTCCACCTTATTGCAGTCTCTCATCAGATGTGGGCTCCAATACCTTGCACTGTATTCCAGGTGTGGTTACACCAGTGAAATCAACAAGGAGAGGATCTCTTTCTATTTTCTACTACTTATTACCCTACCAGTACAACCCAGCAGCCTGTCTGCCTTGCCCACAGCTTTATTACAATATACTGTTGTTTTTTCGACTAAGATCATGACCCCTAAGTACTTCACCTCTGTAGTGCTGTCCAGCATAGCACCTTGATTTCATATTGCATTCTTGGGTTTTTCTTCCCAATGTGTGTTACTTTATATTCTTTTAGTACTGAAGCCCAACTCCCAAAGCTTTGAGCAACTCTCCATCCCACCAGATCCTCTATAAGTTCCCTTATCCTTTCATCTGTCCACCCATGCCCTGATCTTTGTGTTATGTGTGATGAGGCAAATCTTGCCCTTGATGCCTTCCCCTGTGTATGTTATTAAATATGCGATTAAAGAGTTAATATTCAGTAGTGAAATGGCCATGGAGGCAACTGAACTTTTAAAAATGATACTGATCAAATCAATTTTCTTGGTAAAAGTCAATGACCTCACATGTGAATTTGCGAAAAATGCCAGTTTTTTATGATATAAGGGATCTAAGATTTTATTGCCGTAATCATTACTAGAGGTAACATTGCAAGGCATAAAACAGAAGCAAAGTGTTTCTATGACCAGCAAGCTCCTAAATAGATTGTTTTCAGATATTGCTATTATTAGGCTGTTGCTATGCTGTATAATAAACCACAACATAATTTGTAGCCAGTATAGATAGCTTGTTTCTAAACATTTCATACACCCTTATGATCATAAAATAGTTGCCCATGAAAAATAGTTTTAAAAATCTGGGGTATAATATTCAAAAGGTTGCGTGGGTGCTAACTGGTGTTTGCCCACACAAACTAGGTTTTGCATTGGAACGCAATATTGAAAAGGGTCGGTTGCATGGGTAAACAGGGCTAGTGCCCACACAAACTACAATGTGAGGGGGTATGCAAATAGAGAGGGCAGGAACAGGACTATTGGAGCAAGTTGATATTCAGCAGATTTGTACCATGTAAAATGGTTTAGCATGGACCTTTTGCGCTGAACAAATACCAGAGATCAAAACCTCCTCTTATTCCATGCAACCCTAGCAGTTGCTGGAGGTAATGTAGTCAGTAGCCAGTTGATCAGTGGGAGAGCACACCCACACCTGTGGTCCATGGACCCATCTATGATTGCTAGCCTAACATGGCAGATGACACAAAGATCTGTAACAGAGTTGATACACAAGGGGGGGTTAAAAAAGATGAGAATGGACTTGGCAAGGCTGGAGGAATGGTCAAACATGTGGCAACTTAGATTCAATAGAAAGAAGTGCAAAGTAATGCACCTGGGAAACAAAAACCCAGGCGAAGAGTACACAATAGCAGGGGAGGTACTAACAACAACAAAAATGGAAAGGGACCTGGGGGTAGTCATATCAGATGACCTAAAGGTGGGTAAGCAATGTGAGAAGTCAGTAAGGAGATCCAGGGGGCTACTGGGATGCATAGGAAGTGGCATCACAAGTAGAAAAAGGGAAGTTGTTATCCCTCTGTACAGACAGTTGGTGAGACCCCATCTGGAGTACTGTGTGCAGTTTTGGAGACCTCATCTATGCAAGGACATAGACAGGATGGAAGCAGTCCAGAGGAGGGCAACTAAAATGGTGCAGGGTCTGCAGCAGAAGCCATATGAAGAGAGACTGAGAGAGCTTAATATGTATACTTTTGATGAAAGGAGGGACAGGGGGGCATGATAGAAACATTCAAGTACCTCAAGGGAATGAACAAAGTCCAGGAGGGTAGCATCTTTCAGAAAAAGAGATGTGTAAGAACAAGAGAGCACAGTTTAAAGATAGAGGGGGGGTGGCTGAGGGGTAATGTGAGGAAATTATTTTTCACAGAGAGAGTAGTGGATACATGGAACAGTCTTCCTGAGGAGGTCGTTGGGTCTAAAACAGTGGGGGAATTCAAACATGCTTGGGACAGACACAAAGCAATTATAGTGCGGGGTTGCAGGAAGCAGGCTGTTGGTTAACTAGAATCTGCAGCTTATCCAGTAGGTAGGGAAATGGGTAGACTGGGTGGGCCAAGTGGTCCTTTTCTGCCATCAAGTCTATGTTTCTATGTTGTTCTGCTATTATTCTTATATCGAAACATGTTAGACTCTTTCACCTTGTTAATGCCCTTAAGATGTTTGAATGTTTTGATCATGTCACATCTCTCCCTCCTTTGCTCCAGGGTATACATATTGAGCTATGTTAATCTGTCCTCATAAGTTTTTGTTGCAGTCCCTGCACCACTTTGGTTGCCCTTCTCTGGACTGCCTCCATTTTGTTAATGTTCTTGTGCAGGTGTGGCCTCCAGTACTGCAAGCATAACTCCAGATGGGGTATAACCAGTGTCTTGTAAAGAGGGATTATTACCTCCTTCTTCTGACTTATGATACCCCTACTAATACACCCCAACATCACTCTAGCCTTACCTACTGCTTTAGTGGTCTGCTTGGAAGATTTCAGGTAATCTGTGATGACAATGCCTAAGTTTCTTTCTTCCCCTGTGATTGCCGGAAACTCCCCTCCCAACCTATAGGTGGCTTCAGGGTTTCTCTTCCCTATGTGAATCATCTTACACTTCTTTGAGTTAAACCCCCGTTGCCACTTTTCTGACCTTGTTGCCAGTTTATCCAGATCTGTTCTCATTCTGCCCACCCCATCTGGATCATCTACTCTGTTGCAGATGTTAGCATCATCTGCAAACAGACAAACCTTACTCTCCAGTCCATCTGCAATGTCACTGATGAAGATATTGAAGAGGAAGGGCCCCAAGATGATCCCTGAGGTACCCCACTTCTGACTTGCATCTCTTCTGACTGTATACTGTTTGCCACCACTCTGTTTTCTGCCCGCCAACCAGTCTGCCAACAGTTGACCAATGTCTGATCCAACCCTAGCCTACCCAGCTTATTAATCAATCTTTATGTGGAACAGTATCAAAAGCTTTGCTAAAGTCAAGGTAGGCAACATCAGCTGCTCCACTTTGGTTCACAACTCTGGTTACCCAGTCAACGAAATCTATGAAATTACTTTGACAGGACTTTCCTGTTCTAAACCCATGCTGTTTTGGATCCTGTGCTCCTATGGATTCCAGGTGTTGCACTATCCTTTCCTTAAGGAGTGCCTCCATAATCTTGCCAACTACTATAGTAAGACTGACTAGTCTGTAGTTTCCTGCCTCCTTCCTGCTACCACTCTTGTGGAGTGGGATCACTTGAGCCCTTCTACAGTCTTCTGGGACCTCTCCCGTGCTCAGAGTCTCACTAAACAGTTCTGATAATGGCTCTGTTAATTCCACCCTTAGCTCCTTTATTACTCTGGGATGTATGCCATCAGGCCTGTAGACAACTCCAGTTTGTATGGCTATCCCGTTTCCTGTTTCCAGGGTTACACACAGTTCTTCTGGCTCCTTACATGTATTCTGAATTTCTGTAGCTTTCATATTTTCATTGACATAAAGGGCCACTCCAACTTGGTCTCTTTTGAATAGTACGTAGCCAGGTACTGAAGTCTCCCAAGTGTGGTTTCTGGTGAACCATGTCTCGCTATTGGCTACTATGTCCAGTTTAGCCTCTGTCATTGTTGCCTGCAGGTCTGGGATCTTGTTTCCCAGACTGGGAGCATTTGTGTACATGATTTTCCATTGGCCAGATTTCAGGCTGATAGTTGTTGGGTAAGGTCTGGTGTTTCCCCTGTGCATCATATGGGGAGCTGGACCTTTTTCCTTACCTGCTGAGCTAATGAACTAAGAACATGCTGAACTCCTGTTTGATCACTAGCTGAGGGGAAGGGGTGTTCTTTCCATTTGACGTGTCAGATGCTGCACTTTTCTCCCCATTTGCTAGTTTAAATATTCTGGAAAGACATAAAACTTCTGCCCTAATGCACTGACTCACTCCTTAGTCAGATGCAGTCCAGCAAATATAAAGAACTTTCACTCCCAAAACTGTTGTCAGTTACATACAAATTTGTGTCCTTTTTCCTGGCACTAGCTCTTGAGCCACATGTTTATCTCTCTTATCTCCTCTTCTCTGACCTTCCATCCATCTGCCCCCCTCTCCCAGACTGGCAGGATTTCTGAGAAAGAGATACCAGATGAAATGGATGACAGTTTGTCACCCAGTCTGGTCAGGTGTTCTTTGGTCTCCACAGCTGACTGGCTGGTGAGATCATAAATCCCTATGTGTACCAGGACAAAGATGTTTTCTCCTGCTTCGTGCACAATTTTAGCAATGTGGTCAGTGTCTCTCCATGCTGATGTACCTGAGAGACACCTGACCATTACACCTGGCTGGAGATACATATCAACTTCCCGAATCATTGAGTCTCCTATGATCATAAGTGTTTTGGAGTTCCTTTTTGCTTTTTTTGTTTTGGTCCCTGTTTTGGGTGAGATTTGTTGTGCTAGCTCCTGTGCTGCAGTGTCCTGCTCTGCATTGTCATCTGCCTGTTTGTTTCATTTCAGAGAGATAGAGCCAAATACCTGTTTGTAGTTTTTATATGGTTTGTGGTGGTGACTTGTTGAAGAGCACTGAGTGATGGGGTACCCAATTTGCCCCTTATAACCACCTGCCAACCTCCCAGAGCAACTACCCTCTGCGATCAAGGTGCTTCTGCTGAATATTGAGGAAATGGAGGGCAGATCTTATGATATATTTCCTCCTGAATATGCAATTTGAGGCACATAATCTCTGCCCATGCTGCCTGGAGCTGAGCCCTTAGATGACTAATGGTTCAGCATGTAGGACAGTGTCCTAAATCCTGTACAACTACCCTATGAAAAGGTTCCCCCACAATATCTGCAGTTAATAATATCCATTCCAGATGAGTTGCTGGGTTTATAACCTGGTCAGGGTAGTTAGAAGGAGGAAAATGAAAGCAAAAATGTGATTTTGTTCTCTTTTTGTTTTTGTATAACCTGTCATAACACGTTAAATTACTTGTGCCCCTGTAAATGAGGTCACTGTGTGGATACTATTCTGATTCTCCCCTTCCTGCTTTGCTACAAGAAATATCACGGATGTGCTACCCTATAAAAGGAACGTAGTGTAGGGTGGTTTGGGATGGGGGTGGGTGGCTGGGCACTTCCGCTGCTAAAAAGTAGAACCAAGGATGAAATAGACAAGGAGGTAAGAGCAGAAACAATCTACCAACATCAAATGCAGTAGCCCTGAAAGCTGAGCCTAATGACAGATACAACTGTAAAATCTGTAAAGCACCCACTGTAATAATTTCACAGAAGATATACCCTGTAAAAAAGCACTTTGCTACAGAGAAAAAATAAAGCAGTAACAAATGATATACCTTGCAAAAAACAATTTGAATCAGAAGATTACAACAGTAATCTGTAAACACAAACCTGTAGGCACACCCTGTAATAATGCAGCTGAACATATTCTCTGCAACAACAACTGAATCAGAAAAAAACAATGTAGTATGTTAGCAACAAACAGTAATAATCTCTGTGAGTATAAAAGAAAATAGCACACAGTAAATCTACTGTTGAGCTGAAGATTACAATTAAGCAGAACCCAATGATGTCAACCGAGTTGATGTCATTGGGTTCAGCTTCACTGTAGGTTTCAATGGAAATAATGTTACTGGGCTTTGGAACTACTAAGTAATTAAACAAAAATAATACTAGCCAGGAAAAAGGCTACACCAATATTGGGCCCTAAATAAGGAAAAATTCAAACCAAATACATAGTGCTGAATTTTCAAAGAGAGAAAAAAAATTCTGTAGTTGTGGAAAAATGGTTTGAAGCAATGTGGAAATTTAATTTCGGCATGTTCACAAAGAAAATTTCTGCTGTTTCAGAAAATCGCAAAGCAGACAAGTTGAAAAATTCTGCAAGTACTGAAAATCTGCAACATTTTTCTGCAGCTGCTGAAAATTCACAAGTGCAGCTCAACAGCTGAGGAAAAGGCACAGCAGGCAAAACAACAGGTGATTCATATTAACTGGAGCAGCAAATTTTGACAGTTTTGCCGTAGATACAGCAGAAAGTACTCACAGTGAGACCAGCAGCCAGTCCCTTAACTGGGACCACTGCAGCACCAGTTGTACCAGCAGGGCCATGCACCACAGTAAACATCTGTAACTGATGGTGGAACTGTAAGTTGTCCCTCTCACTGAAGTGTTTATGTTGTCTGCTTCAGTAGCACTCACTGCAGTCTGTTACCAACTTTGCCTCTACTGCCTGTGGGGCTCCTTTATGGGCTGCACTGGATCTAATGGCTGTGGTTTGCTGCCTTCCAATGAAAATGTGTGCTATTTTTGTTGTAACATCTGACACTACTATACACATAGATACATAGATACATAGATACATAGACAGTGTCGGCAGATAAGGGCCTATGGCCCACCTAGTCTGCCCATTTGAGCTTGTAAGTTCAGTTTGTTTTCCTAGAAGTCTATTTCCCCTTACCCCTGACCTCTAGAATTCCTTTATGTCTATCCCATGCATTCTTAAATCCCGTGATTGTTTCAGCCCCCACCACTTCCTCTGGCAGGGTGTTCCACTTGTCCACCACCCGTTCAGTGAAGAAATTCTTTCTCATGTTTCCTCTGAATCGTCCTCCCTCCAACTTCATCCCATGCCCTCTGCACCCACTGGTTTGCTGTCGCTTAGTGCCTGAACCTTCACTATAATTATATCTCAATTGTTCATACACTGCATTTTGCTCAGGGAGAGTTACAGCTCACTCTCTGTGGTGCAGCAGGTGTTCAACATTTTTTCCACAACTGCGAGAAAACTGTGACTGAGAATAGTCTTTAAAGGGATATGCCATACTTTTCAATGGTTTTCCCCTCAGGAACTTCCACTGCTGCACTTTTTTATGCTGTCCGCAGTGTATTTTTTTCCACAGCTGCAGAACTTTTGTGTATACTACTGGATGCAATTTCCTCTTTTTTCTGCAACTGCAGAACTCTTGTGGACTTGCAGATGGTTTTGCACCTTCAGGGTATTTTGAGAATCCAGCTCCTACTATGCATGGGTGATTAAGCAGACATCACAAAAGGCCAAATTTACATGTATGCTAAAAAATATTGACAACATTGTTTATGCTCCCTTTAATTAACACAAAAAAAGAACTTAAGTTTATGACTACAATGTTTAACTTCATAGAAAATAAGAGACCCCCATTGCAAATGTACTATTCCATATGAATGTAGAGCTTCAGGGACCCAATATTCAAAAAAGATCAAAGCAAAGTGCACAATTTTGCACTGCACCATGTCATTGCCCGGGAGCCCAAGGATGCTGCATTCAGTTGAATAGCATACTGGCACTATTCAACTCAATATAGGGCCATGTCAGTGCAGAGCTAAGTAAAGCAGCACTGTCTGACATGTATTCTGAAGTGCACTGCCAGACTGGATAACACCAGAGTGCTAACAACAGTTTTCAATGGATCCATGCAGATGAGCCCATTGGGCATGCAAGGCACTAAGGGGCCATTTGTGTGCCCAATATGGGGTCATTTGCATGGGTAGCATGGCAGGTTAGTATAGCACTGCTCCCTCCCCTCTGTTGCTTAGGCCCAGACATGTGTTGAACTCTGTGGTGCTTAGTAGTCCCCCCACCCTCTGATCACCAGCCTGTTTTTTAAACCACAACATACCTGGTGACTAGTGGTCCATCCCCCCCAAATACAGTACTGTACAATAAAACAAAGCCCTCCCTGATGCTTAGTGGTCCCCCCACAATCTGACTGACAGAACATAGAAAGTAAAGGTAATCCCTGGTGTTAGTGGCCCCCTCTCCAATCACTGGCCTGCATAAATAAAACCTACTCTGTGGTGCTAGTGGTCATGTCTACAATCACTGGCTTGTATAGAAAAAGAAACACTTCCTGGTGCCTAGTGGTCCCCCCAGTTGTTGGCCCCTGCAACAAACAAACCTACCTGGTGCCCAGTGCCCCCCCCACCCTCCGATTGCCAACACAGAGAAAGTAAAGGTAATTCCTGATGCTGGTGGTCCTCCTCAATCACCAGCCTGTATAAACAAAGCCCACTCCCTGGTGCTAGTGGCCCCCTCTAATTGCTGCCCCATATAAAGAAAACCCACTCCCTGGTGCCTAGTGGTCCACACTAATTGCTGTCCCATACAAAAAAAAAAAGAACCCTCCCTGGTGCCTAGTGTTCTCCACTCCCTCCTGCCCACCAGTCTGTAACATTGTAATAAAGCTCACTGGTGTCTGGTAGCCCCACATGATCACTAGTCAGCCACAGAAATAGAGTCTCCCAGGTGACCAGTGTCCCAAACCCATCCCCTGATCCAAGCCTGCTATGGTTACTAGATGTCCCTGGCATCAAGAGGTTCCACCCAGTCACTGATTCCTGGGCCCAGTACCACACACACCATCTATCCCTGTGTGAATGCCCCCAGTAAGCTGTATCCTGTAGGTAAATAACAAACAGTAGTCCCTAGTGCTTCCTGGTACTCCCCCCAATTGCCGGTAGCACCTGCAGCCATGTTGTACTCTTTAGCATCTAGTGGTCCCCCCACCATGGCACAGCACACCCTCAAAATCCCCATCCCCTTACCAGAGTTGTCAGTGCTGCGGGAGTACATATGACAAACAGCACAGTCCACCTCACACCTCCTCAACTGGCCACCATACTGTATGTCCAGGCAGGGAAAGGAAAGGGGAAAGGGAACATTGTTTAACCAGGAGTAGCACACTAAGCCAAAGCTTGTTTCCAGATGTGACCAGGGAGTACAGGTAGGTTTCAGTGACTTGCTCAGGATCACACAGTAAGCACCTAGGCAGCTGTGGGATTCAAACCCATGTCTCCAGATCTGTAGCTCAGAGCCTTAGCCCACTGCACTATATAGCTTCCAGTGTGCATGCATCTTATGTATTGAAAAGGGTACATCACCCTTGCCTATAAATAAAATGTGCATTTCGTGCCTGGATGTACGACAGCTGGCCAAAGAGGTGTGAGGAGGGCTGGGCTGGTCATCGTATGCACTCCCAAAGCACTGACTACACTGTTAAGGAGATGGTGGATTGGGTAGGTGTACAGTGCCATGGTGGAAGGGGCACTAGATGTCAGAGAGTACTACATGGCCATAGGTGGTACCGTTAGTTGGGTGGGGGTACCAAGATTCACCAGGGACTACTTTTTGGGATTTCATGCAACATACAGCTTACTGGGATCATGTGCACAGGGATGGATGATGTGTCTGGTGCTTGACTGGCAATCACTGATGGGTTGGGGGGGATCCACTAGATGCCAGTGACATCTAGTAACTTTAATGGGTCGGAACTAGAGGGGTGGTTTGGGACACTGGAGTCCTGGGGGACTCTGTTTCTATGGCTGATTGGCCATTGGCCGATGGTCCCAAGGCACCAGTGAGCATTATTACTATTTAACAGACTGGCAGGCAGGAGGTAAGGGGGGACACTAAGCACCAGTGAGGGTTTGTTTTATTGTACAGACCTGTGATCAGAGTTAGGGGGATCATTTGGCACCAGGGAGTAGGTTTTCTTTATATGGGCCATTGACTGGAAGGGAGGACCACTAGCACCTGTGAGTGGATTTTATTTATATGGGCCAGTGATTTGGGAGGACCACTAGCACCAGGAATTACCTTGGCTTTCTAGGCAAAGGCTATTTGAGGGTGGAGTGGCCACTAGGCAGCAGGTGGGGTTTATTACAAAGGCTGGTGATCAGAGGGCGGGGGGCACAGTAGGCACCAGGGAGGTGTTTATTTCAGTACAGGCAGGTGATCATAGGGAGGGGGCACACAAGGCAACAGGGAGTGTTGTTTGCTATAGAAACAAAGGAAACATAGATACAGTTCCCTGTAGTGCTCCCTCTGTTATCCCTTATACTTTTTGAATGCAGCCTTTTTCTCCTTAACCTTCCCTGCCACCTCTTTTGAGAACCATAGTGGTTTTTTACTCCGCTTTGTTTTCTTTATTTGTTTTACACAAAGATTTGTTGCCTCTATGATGGCAGTTTTGATTTTTCTCCATGGTTCTTCCACCCCTCCTATTTGGCCATTTGCTAGTGCATTCTTCAGGTGTTCACCCATTTTGCCAAAGTCAGCCCTTCTAAAGTCTAGTATTCTTGTTTTTGTATGGCTTATCTCCATGGTTGTCTCATTATGAAGCACACTGTGCAGTGGTCGCTTGTTCCCAGATGTCTACTGACTTCTAAATTTGTGATCCTCTCTCCATTTGAGAGTACCAGGTCTAGTATTGCTCCCTTCTGAGTGGGTTCCAGCACTAGCTGTCTAAGGTCTGCCCCCTTCAGGGCATTGAGAATGACCCTGCTCTTGGATGTGGCTGCAGTACATATCCTCCAGTTAACATCTGGCATATTCAGGTCCCCCATCAACAGTATATCCCCTTTTTCAACCATTTTGAGAATGTCCTCTATCATTTTGTTGTCCATTTCTTCCCCTTGAGATGGGGGTCTGTATACAACCCCTGTGCGGATTACGATGCCATTCCCCATCTCCAAGGTAACCCAGAGTGCCTCTTGTCCTCCCCCTTTACTTTTTAGTTCTGTAGCTTTGATCCCTTCCCTTATGTATAGAGCTACTCCACCTCCTCTTTTGCCTTCCCTGTCCCTTCTGTAGATTGTGTACCCTGGTATGTTGACATCCCATTCATGGTTCTCGGTGTACCATGTTTCTATGACTGCCACAATATCCAATTATTCATCTTCCATCAAAGCTACTAGCTCAGAAAGCTTGTTTCCCAGACTACGGGCATTAGTAGTCATTGCCCTCCATTTAATGTTGGCTTGATCCTTTTTTCCCACATCCCTGCTCTTATTGCTCTTATCTATTTTACCATTTATCCCAATCCTGCCCTGTGTTGAGCTCTGTACCTCAGTGTTTACCCTACTACCTGCCCTGTTTTGTGGGGGGAGGTTTGACTTTTCCTGCCTTTTATCAGTACCTCCCCCCTTATCTAGTTTAAAAGCTTGCCAAGGAAGCATTTAAACCTGTCACCTAGGAGCTTGGTCCCCTTTGTGAACAAATGCAGACCATCATACCAGTACAGACCTTTATCTCTCCAGGTGGACCCCCAGTCCCCAATGAAGTCAAAGCCTTGTGCTCTGCACCAGTTTTGCAACCATTCATTTAAACTGCATGGTGTGCAGTACCTAGCCTCATTCCTGCCATGGACTGGTAACACCTCTGAGAAGGTTACTGTGCTTGCTACCCGTCTGAGGCCCCTCCCAACTCCACAAATTCATTCTGCACTGCACTGATCCCATGCTTAGCTAGGTCATTTGTCCCAAGGTGGACAATGATATCTAGTTCTCTCTCCTGTGATGCTGCTTCTACAATTGTGAGGATTCACTTCTTGTCCCTCCAAGCCATGACACCAGGCAGGCAGCTTATTTCCTTCTCTCCCTTCCCCAGTTCTACCCCCCTAACAATTGAGTCCCCTATCAGTAGCTGTTTCCTTCCCCTGTGGTGTCCCTTGCCACCCTTTTGTGGGTCTCCCCTGTGGATGTCCTCAGCATTCTTCTGGGTCTCCACTGAGGGTGCCATCATAGAGGAACCTTGATCTGCCAGAATGGCATCTGATTTGTGTAGAGGTACAACTGGGGGGCTTCGCCTCTGGTCCACCACCCGCAGCCTCCCAGAACCCACTGTGGTCCTACTGCTCTTCATACTCCGAAACCTCTGACTCAGTGGTTGTGGCAGTGGTGCTCTTTGGGAGGAGGAGGCCTCCTAAGTCCTTGCTAGTTCAGCCTGGAGGTGGGCAACCTCCTCTCTCAGAGCTGACTTTTGCCTCCATATAGGACAGCAATGCAGTTTCCAGAATATTTCCCGGAAAACTGCTGCCCCACAGCCAGTGCATTGCACCACTCCCCACATGTCCCACTCCCTTATTCTATACAATATGTAATTATATATGTATTATTATTTGTTTTGTGTAACTACTCTTTATGCACATTGCAGGGTTATTAGGAATATGACAGTTCCGCCCCAAGACCTGTTGAGGAAGTGATGTCAGAACTGTGGCTATAAAGGAAATGCCACTGGAGGGGGGTAGTACGCAGCCACTGGTGACTGTTAGAAACAATCAGATACACAACTGCTCCACTACCCTGGTGAGTACTGTCCTTTATAGTAATACAACTAACACCACAATTTACTAGACCACTGCTCCAACACAAACCACTCTACTGAGTCCAGGGATAAAAATGAACTCACTCCTCAGCCAGCAGGACACTTAAAATGTTACAAAAATATCCTTCCAAATGCTAGGCCTCAACCCCCGCACTCAAGCAAATTCAGTTGTATCTCACTCTGGTTATAAAATTACTACCCTTTTAAAGGAATCCTGCAATTTCTGCTTAATGCCAATAAGGAAAAATACAAATAAAACTTTTTGTAGAAAGTGTATCTCCCTTCTTTCCCAGTGCTCTGCAGTATTATGCCTTAATCAGGTTTCCAGGTCCTAAATGGAGTTGCAGTTTGTTCCTTGCAGTAAGTTTGAGCTTCCAACAGACACTTTAAAGTCAGTGTGACTCCCTCTTTACAAGAGGACACAGCATGAGATTAGAAGGAGACCGATTAAGGAGAAATGTGAGGAAGTTCTTTTTCTCAGAAGGGATGGTGGATGCATGGAATAGCCTACCTCAGGAAGTGGCGGATATGAATACAGTGCAGGGCTTTAAACAGATCATTGACAGAGTACAGGCCTACGGCACATTCATAAGGTGGAAAAAAATGGGCAGACTGGATGGGTCTTGTGGTCCTTATCTGCCATCGACTTCTACGTTTCTATATTTCTAACCTATGTCACTGGGTTCTAGAAGTGCTAAATAACTAAAAAAAAAATAAATGCTGGGCAGGAAAAAAGGCTGCATTAATATGGTGCCCTAAATAAGGAATAAATAAGACCATTTCAAACCAACACACAATACACGTGGGTGATTAAACAGAACTCACACATGCCCAAATTTACAGTTATACTAAAAAATTACTAACAACATTGTTTCTGGTCCCTTTAACAGGATTCTATAACATGATTTATAGTACAATGTATTTATGTACAGTATGCAGTTCCGGCATCTCTGAAGCTTTAGGTGCTTTCCCAATTCCCAAGACTAATTTACTTTATTATTTATAGTTTGGTAACTGGGAAAGGCACATTGAGCCAAGGCCCATTTTCAGGTGCAACTGAGGGGAGGAGGGAAGGGAGTACAGACATGAAGAGCAATTACAGAGCACCTAAAGTGCATACATAAAATACATTGGCAGTTGAGGCAATTTTAAAATAAGTGGGAGACCCTCACTTGGCCTAACAACAGCATAATGTCTAGCTAGAGAAAAGAACAGTACCTGGGTTCATTGCATGGCTGCAGTGATCAAGGCATGCAAATGTGCATTAAAATATGGACTACATGTATTAGAGAGCTGAATGAGGGCCAGAAATGCAGATAGCCCAGTTAGTAAAGAAATAGGCTGAGGGGCACAGGAGAGGTCAGGAGAGGGGAGGCAGGAGGTTCAAGAGAGGGAGTGGCAAGTACAGAGATGAACAGGAGCATACCCTAGCAGGGGTTTTAATGTAAGGAGAGAGGGAGTGCATCAAAGAGCAGAGGGGAGTAGAGTCCAGAGGGAAGGGAGACAATAGAAGAAAACCTGCCCAAGACATGAGTGAGCATGGGGAATAGTGAAGGTATGGGAATACTTGTAATGCAGTGAGTAAGAGGAGGGTGGGGGAGAGGAGTGAGGGAACTATGAGGGGTGAGAGTCAAACCAGTATTTAGCAATGAAGGAGGTACAGTGGGACTGGTGACATAAGGATAGATGGATGGTGGAAAGTGAGGAACAGAGAGAGCAATGATGATTTCAGAATGGAGAGCTGGTGGCAAAGTGACAGTAGGCATTGCAGAGGCTGTCCAGTCTAGCAAGGGTAGAAGAGGATGCCGTACCATAGATCACATCTGCATCTCAAAAAACATTTTGAATAGAAGCTCCCATTGAACCTGGGGGTGGGCACCTTATTATGATGTAAGGTGCTGACTTTTTGGGATGAAGTTTGGTGTGGATGGCATCAATATGGACAGAAAAGTCAGAGTTACTGTCATGCCAAACACCCAGGTATTCGATGACGGGGACATACTCGAAGAGGGTGCCTTCTAAGGTGGAGAAGACAAAGGAAGACATCCCAAGTACCCTCCTAAGTCCTTTGCACAACTGTTAAGCTGTGATGCTTTTCTATTGTACCTATTTGTATTGTTTGTACTTTTGTACTTCATTGTCCTACTGTAATCCTCCCTTCCCCCATTACCCCAGGACACACGTGGAAATGAGCTGTTACCAGCTCAGTATGTCTTTCTTGGTAATACCGTTGAAATAAAACAAATCAGTAAATGGCTAAATGAATGGCCAAATGAATCCATCAATCAATGAATAACATTTGGGTTCCAGAACAGCTTAGCTTTTCTTTGCAGTTCTGGCACATAAATATAACTCAGAAGACACACCTAAAAACATAAGAGATGCCAGAGCAGCACATACAACATGTATCATTACAGTGGCATCCTTCAAAATCAAGCACTATATGGAATATTTCTTACTGTGCTGCATGACAAACTGTAGTAATTACCAAAGGATTTCACCAAGTTCCTGCAGTATTCTTCATGATATCCCAGCAAAAACTATGGTACTGCACTTAATTTCAGCAGACAGCACAGTATACATTGCTTATAATGATGTGTTTCAATTGTGATATCTTAAAATGTGCCACACTGTAAATTTTCTGCTTTTTCTTTTGCCTGAGGTTGCTTCTGAAAATGAATTGTTTCCCAGTGAATTTACCAGGTTAACATACAATAGAATAAATGTGTGCCACACAGGATTCCTTATAATATTGGAAGATAAAGAATCATAAATGTCCTCACAGATTTACTGAAACCTGCCACTGTGTGAAATCTGTTGCTGCCTTTTTCCCCAAACAGTTTAAAAATGGTCCTTACCAAAGAAAAGACAAATTAAGATCCACTTCATTTCTTGTAATCTGGACATGTAGCCACCTTCTACCGCTCTCAGAAAATAACTGATCTGCTTGGATCTACAGTACTGTTATCTGCACTGATCATATACTTCCTTGAACTAAGAGGAGAAACACTAAAGGAACTTTTGTCAGCAAAATATGGAGCAAGGGCTGGACAAAGTGTTTATTTAGCTGGCAGATTTCACACAGATTCATTGTTTTCTATTCCTGAATTTCTGAAACAAGCAAAACTTATTGCAAAATGAGATATTTGGCATCTGCTTCCAGAGACTTCCCATTTTCCATATGCTATACCCCAAATATAATTTCCAGCATTTTTCAACTACTGGAATTACAGAAAATAAATCTTCATACTTAGATATCTTTTTGCACTAATTTCATATATTTTATCAGACTTCTGAAGAGTGTTATAACATTTAAAGCATAAAATCTGCACATTTTCTGCAGTCCAAAGTGGGCTTTGTAGTTTAAGTTAAAGATCACTTTAATGCAAGTACACCTCCCCAAGTTCCTAAATACAGTCTACTCAATGCATGATAGACACACTCAAGACAAACAAACTGAAAACTGTACATTATTCTTTATCATTTATTGATTTATTTATTTAAACTTTTTGTAACTGGGATAGGCACACTGAGCTGAGGCTCATTTCCAGGTATGAATGGGGGGAAGGGAAAGGGGAAGGAGGGAAATATAAAGGCAGATTAGAAATTATGTAAAAAAAAAGTAATAAACATAAGGTGCTTGAAGGTACAAATTATGAGAGTAGTAGGGATTTGAATAATGCATGGTTATTACACAAATATTGATATAGGCATAAACTATAAGAAGTAGCAGTAATATACTGTACAGGAAAGGTGGGTAGAAATAACGTGGAAAGAGAACAAGGAAATAATACATGCACTAGGTTCCAGACGTGAGGGGAAGAGACAAGTTATAGGTGTAGAGAGAGCCTCACCTCAGGTTTCAAGTGGAGGAAGGGCAGGAGTAAGAGGAAGGGGAGGATTGGGATAACATACATGTTAGGCAGTGATGAGATGGAGCTAGATGAAGGGAGATTGGTAGTAAGTTCCAGAGGGAGGGGAGATGATAGGAGAAAGTTGCCTGTCTCAAATTGGATTGAGGGCATGGAAGGGAGTCTCTAGAGTGTAGTAGATAGGAAGAAAGGGATGAGGGGGAAAAGGAGAGAGGACAGGTAGGAGGTGAGGGATACAAACCAGAATTTGGAGATAAGGGTGGTACTGTGATGCTGCTGGTGTAAGTGAAGAGAAGGAAGAGTGAGAGAAGAGAAGAGGGAACAGTGGTGTGTGTGGGGAGGAACATTTGTGGGAAAACAGCAAAAGGCATTATAGAGGGAATCCAGTCAAGAGAGGGATGAGGCAAGGACAGACCCCAAAACCACATCAGCATAGTCAAAGACAGGGAGGATCATTTTAGTAAGCAGCTTGAGGTGGACAATGGGAGAGAGGGAGTCTTTTTTTCTGATACATAGTGTCTAGTTTGAGATGGAGTTTGCAGTGGATATAGTCAATATGGGAGGAGAAATTGAGTCGTCTGTCCAACCAGATGTCAAGATATTTGAAGGTTAGAATAATATCAAAAGTGGTCCCATCATGAGTGGAAAAGGAGGGGAAAGGGAACATTGTTTAACCAGGTGTAGCACACTAAGCTGAAGCTTGTTTTCAGATGCAACCTGGGAGCACAATTAAATTAAGTGACTTGCTCAGGATCACACAGTATGCACCTAGGTGGCTGTGGTATTCAAGCCCAGGTCTCCAGATCAGAAGTACAGAGCCTTAATACACTGCACTATACTGCCTCAAGCAAGCCCAGCAAGTTTCTGTACAGTACTAAAAGTAATGGACACACTTTCCTTGGTGTTTAACTTAGGTTGATTTGCCTAGAACCAGCATAGAAGACTCAGAAAGTCACGCTGTAACTGAGACTCCACCTCTGGGGTTAAAGGTCCAGAGGCTTAGAGGACTGTGTTGTCACTGCACATATAGATACAGGAAAAGATACAGACAGAGGCAAGGTCATTTAGAAAGATCAAGAAAGGAACAGGGCCCAGAATGCAGCCTTGATGGACACCTGCTATTATCAGAAGGGGGATTTGACAGGATGTCTTCAGCCTGAAAAAATTGTTAATGGCCCATAAGATAGGTCCTAAACCAGTCCACAACACTGAGTGAGGGACCAGCAGAGAGAACTTTGGAAAAGAGTTGTGGATGAGACATATAATCGGAAGCTTCTGTTAGGTCAATGAAGATGGCTGCCGTGATGTGCCCTGATCCATGCCTGTGAGTACAAAGTTGGTGACACAGAGGAGAGAAGTAATGTAAAATTATTTTTTTCTAAAGCTAGATTGAAATGGAGAGATAAAATCAGTCGAGTTAAGGAAATTAGTAAGTCTAGTGAATATGAGAGACTCTTGAATTTTTGACAGGCAGGGGAGGAGCAAGATAGGTCTATAGATGACAGGAGTAGAGTGGTCACCCCCTATGTGAAAGGGAAAACCTTGGCAACTTTCCAGGCCTGATGAAAACTACCTAGTGTGAATGAAAGGTTCAGCAGGTAGGAGAGTAGAAGAGTAAGGGCAGGGCAGAGATCCAGAGAAGATGGGGCCAAGGCCTACTGGGCTGGATTAGTGGTGACTCAGCAAGAGGAGGGCATGGAAAACTTCTTGCATGGAAACATGAGAAAAGCAAATGCCCTTAGATGAAGAGGGGGGCAAAGGAGACAGGAGGCACAAGGACTGGACTTGAGGGGAGGGCACAAGTAGTGAAAACAGAGTTGAGTACTGAGGCAGTGGAGGAGGGATCAGAGACAGGTGAGCCATTAATCTGAAGAGTGGGGGGAAGTCTAGAAGGGGGATCAAAGAGGAGTGAGGAGCTCTCAAGAATTTAAAGGAGAGTTGAAATTCTGTTGTAAGCACTGTAGTTTTGAAGTATTGGGCTTTCCCAGCTCTAATGGCTAATGTTAACCTGAGTCTCAGTCAAATTCTTTAGTTTGCTCTATAAAATGGCTAGGAAAAAAATCTGGAATTTTCATTGGCTGAGAAAGGTCACTTGACAGCGCATTAAATCTCTGTAAATGGACTGTCAGGTGCCAAATCTCATTTTCCTCCACAAAAAAAACTTCTCAGAGCCATTTTCTAAGTGTAATAAGCCCCTCCCCTTTGGCATCTTGCCTTACTACACCCCTGGGGCAAGCATTAAATTCCTGTAATGCAGAACCTGTCATGGCTTATTACTTACTTATTGGACAGACCTGGTGAGATGTAACTACCCCAGTTTAATGTCTCCCAGAGGTGTTGCTTTCTTTGATTCTGTCTGGATCTATCTGGTTCTTACAGAGAAGGGATACTTTTTGTTTAACCAGGAAAGGCACACTATGACAGAGCTTGTTTCTAGGTGTAACCATATTTACAGGAAATATGACTGAGAGATTGTATCAGTCAAATGTGGGTTACAGAAGTTTAGAATCCAAATAGAGTATAACATTGCACCTATTAGAAAGGTACTACAGATTTGGGGAAGTTTAGAACTTTAAAATAGTAAAATGGGTTCAGGAACACACCCAAGACCTCAGGAGCTGGCAGGGAGCAGGGGGAATTATCTTTCTAAAGCATGCTTTCATTCTCCAGGAAGGAAGGATAGCAGTCACAACTGAAATACCATTACCTGTGAGACCACAGGGGTGGTGCAGCTGCGGATGCTTGTGGGAGGAAAGGGTGAGAGAACTGGCACAGTGGCTACTTTACTAACAACTTTGGGTTGGGATTCACAAACTTAGTTCAACTTTACAAATTTGTTTAAATCACTTCAATCCCCAAAGCAATAATTGGTGTGGAGGTAAAGCAGACTATCAGTAGGAGGGTGAAAAAGTTTTTAGGTCAGTGACAGATATCAATTACTGTACCTTCTTTGCAGCAGTTACGGTTGGCATGCATGTACTGCAGATTATTGTTTTTTTGTGTTGTGACAGAGTCTGTAAAACCCACAGTGACAACCATGGCTACGGCATTAACTGTTATTCATTGCAGATTTCATGCGCATGCCCCCTGTAGTCTCTGCTTAACCTTTGTGCAAAATACTGTGTTTACTCTGGCCCTATTGATTTTCAAATTGTATAATAATGCCCCCTAAAAAAATAAGTTGTGGATCAAAACACTTAAAAAGGAAAAAAAAATCCATTAAATGTAGGGCATTGCATTGCTCTTGATTGATCTTTTTTAACTGATATCAACTCTCTGAACTTAGTGGCCCACCTGATTGCATACTGTACTTCTCAAACTCCTGTCTCATAAATCAGTGACAAGGGTGAAAGAAACCAAGGACCTAGCACCAAACTCAGGGACACATCTTGAAAGTTGATGTTATCGACTCAGGAAACTAGAGTAATAAGGGGGTGAGTTTAAAGTACTTTTCTAAAGAACAACAAGCCTGTTGCGTTAATGTTTGACATTATTTTGTGCTTACAATCCCAACTATTTACTCTTGAAAATGTATATTTTGGGATGGGCAAAGGTTAATTCTGAGGCAAAATCATGGATGCCCATGAAAATCAGGGATACAAAACTGATGTGTCAGATTATATTCTGCTGATTGGTGCCCAGTAGAGAAGTGGAGTTTTTATTCTCTGTCAATATTAAGACAAATTTGCTAACTTTGTATTCGTGAATCAGTTTACAGAGTTTTGTTATTCAGTAGGTAATTCACCTTTTCTAGCCTCACCTGGCTACTTGCCCATAACTTTACCTTTTGGGTACATATGGGTGAAGTTTTGTCAGAATAAGGCTACCGGTAAACAAGTGCCTTAAGGCAATATCAAAGAACTTCCGCTGACACATGATACATCTCTATATGGTGGGTCTGCTTCACTATTGGTTTTGCATTGTGAGTTAGTCAGTGGAGTAGATAGGCACTTAATAACATTTCATATCTACTTAAGAGATATAAATCCACAATAGTCATTATTTTAACAGTTTCTTGTTGATTCTTTTCTCATTATCATTTAATTCTTTGACTACTCAGGAGTATTTTAGTTTTAATTTCTGCTGTACTTTTTTCAGCATTGTTGTAGTTCTGACCTTTAGCTAGAGATCTGTTTCCACTTTTGTTCCCCATTGTTTCTCTCTGACTTTTTCATCCTCTCACTTTCTCTCACTTTGTGTCTCTCACACTTTTGCCTAGTCTCTTTATATTTAGTCTCCTTGTGTTTTCTTATATTTTAGTTTTTTTTATATTGAAAAAAAAAATAGTCATAGACCAGGGAAGGGGATGGAGGATAGGGAGAGTCATGCTTATACAGGAGCCTACGACTGGTGTTGTACTGCTCCAGATTTAACCTGCAGCACAGATGTGCAGAGATCTCTTTACTTCTCCACATTCTTTATTAACTAAGCAAAACTAAATGTGACCAGGTTCTTGTTTACAATGATGACCTAGTCAGTAGACTCATATTCTGTTGCAGCTGTATTGCACAATTACATTTATTCCTGCATACAAATGCACAAAGTAATTACATTCTTGTGAGGCTCAGAAAGTCGATATTTAAAATTATTAATTACAACCCAGACTAAAACATCATTTATTTCCAACAAACAGTTCTTCATATTCTTTTCTGAAAACAAAATAGGATGGCATTGATAGCCAAGATATTTGAAAGAGCATTTTTTTAAGCACTATATCTCCGATGATGACAGTAAACATAAAAGAATCAGCAAATACCATACTCATAATCACAATTTTACAGTGACTGGTTTGTAAATAAAAGGAGGGTAAATATAGAGGGATAAACATTATGGAAACAATGATGTGCATCTGGATGCTTTATGAAATTCAAAGTGGTATGTCTGATGAGGTACTTCTGTTATAAATCTATTAGTGGAATGGAAATATATGTCAGTGTCAGTGGCTCAGTAGGTAGCACACTCACCTCTGAGGCCAGGAGATCAGAGGGCTGTGGGTTCAGTTCCCACATCTGGCACTTGGGTTAATATCCCAGTACTGACACTGTAGTGCAGCATGAGAGGGGTGCTGCACTTCTGAGGTGCCGTCTTTTGGATGAGATGTTAAACTGAGGTCCCATCTGCCTGGATTGGTGGTAGTTCAGGTGGATGTTAAAGATCCCATGGCACTTATCGAAAAGAGCAGGGGAATTTCCCCGGTGTCCTGGCCAAATTTCCCTCATTCACTAGAAATACCACCAACAGCTTAATCTGGTTCAAGGTCAGTTGGCATTCATCTGTATCCCCTTCTCCCCCAGGTCGTGCCTGAAAATAGGCAGGATTTGTCTAGTGCACTTACCCGGTCAACAAAAAATAAATAAAATAAAATAAATATACACAAGTCAGGTTTATAAAACTGTTCTTTTTCATTACCCTGTTGGGCTCCTCTCTGCTCACTTCTTTATGTCTTGCTGAGCACATTTCTTCCCGGGACATCTTCTACAGGACTTCATAGAGGTCCTCTCTGTTACAATAAAAAAATTATGTTATTTTTAAGTGTTTTTCCATAACATGGCACTGTACCAATATAAATGAAGTCTGATCTAAGTAAGTACCTTCTAACAGTTAATTGACTAGTCCATGAATCAGACCATCTGTTCCCAAAGAAAAAATTGCCAGCTCTGTCTCAAATCATAGCCATTGTGCATATCACTTCAAATAGTGTATTACCTATGTAGTATCTATAGATTATCAGCAATATCAAAATACAGTATTAGAAAGAATCTGGCTAGTATTCACATGTCCATACTAGTATTAATAAACTATTTATCTGAAACATAAATCAGGCTGCATACCTTAATGGAATAACCAGTAGGTTTCATCAACCTGCCCAGATGTCACCTAGGTAGGGTACACCTTGAATGTATGCTTTTTGTCAACATGTCTTTTTTTTCTCATTGTTTAATCCTATTAAAATCCACAACAGCATAAAAAACACCCCTAAAGTACCACACTATAGCTGGATGCTTTCATTTACTTCCCATTTTATTTCTTACAGTAGTTACAACTGAAAGTCTGGCTGCCGCTGATGTAACCCTGTCAGAATTCATTCTGTTTCAAATCCTTAATTTCATCTCATTGTATCCGTCTTGAATGCTAGAAATGATTAGACAGTTCAGACAGGCTTTCCTCCTCAAGGCACACTCATATTTTGTCTTTTAATCTAAGTACTGTTCTATATGCACTGACCCATACCAAACTGACATTGTTAACATATAGTACAGTATTTACTTTTTTGTTTTGTCAGTCAATTATTCTGTTCATTTTGTATCTGTGTTCAGTGTGTGTGCTTTATGGCTCTTTATGCACTTTGAACTGTCTGTAAAGGCACTCTAAATGAAAGGTTCTATGAACAGTATATGTCTGTCTACCTGTCTCTCTGTCTTTATACAATGAAACAACATGCAAGTACTGTACTGCATGACAAAGGATAATTTTGAATTAAAGTGCGGGGGTACTCAGTGAAATGCTTGCCTGATTACTTTACCATTTAGCATGCTTAAATACATTTAATTTGTTTATATTGTATGGTGGAACATTGTATTCAGTTGAAATCCATCATTTACTATTCTTGTTGTACCATCATTGTGACATCAGTAAGCTGTTGTGCTATTGTTAGAACGTCACAACAGTGGCACAACAGCATTGACTGTCTTTGCGCATGTGCAAGTGGCGGTACTTAGCATATCGGAAAACGTCCGTGGCAGTTTACCAATGGACCAGGAATTTTTAAACAAGCGGTAAGTGATTATTTGTTGTTTGTAATCTTATGCGGCACACAGCAGCACACCAGTATTTCTTTTTCAATGTAACGAAAAATGTAGTGTGAAGAAGTAAAATTTTTTCATGGACTTTTGAGTGGGGGATTCCTGACATTGTGTCGCGACCACAGAAGAAGTGACAAGCTATTTATTTCCTGTTGCCCATACACTATAAAAGACAATGGATGGGCAACAGTAAACACAACACTGACTTCACTTCTCGAGGTTGTATGACAACCATAAACCTCTCGAACTTCGCTCTTGAGGTTTGCATGGTTGTCATGACATCCTCCTGAAGTGAACAACAGTGTTGCTCACTGTTACCCATCCATTATCCTTTATATAGTGTATGGTGGAATGTTGTTATGCATGGAATCCCATGCCTGGAATATGCTTGTTCTGCTGCAGTAGTGACATCATTATGTTGTTCTGCTGCAGCATTGATGTCACTACTGCAGCAGAGCAACTTGAAATGCTGCCACGTCCTTGATTTCCCCAATCCAATTAAGCTGGAATTGTTATTTTTTAAACTTGACCTTGAAACAACATTTGCAGCACACTGTGTCAGTAATGTGAGCCTACTACTAATCCTCAAGTGCCCCCCCAACCACCAGTTCACTGAAACAAGGAGCAATGTCCAAAATAGGCATGGATGACCATACACTATACAGAACAGCAGATGGGCAACTCTATACATGACCAGCGTGCTGTGCCACCTTGGGAATTTGATTCCCATGAACCTCTTGAACTTTGCTGTCGAGGTCATAGTGAATCAGAACCCCTCGGTGGCACAACACACTGGTTTTGCTTAGTTGCCCATCCACTATCCTATATGCATTACTTATTTCTAGGAGCTTTTGATGAGACCTTACAACTATGTGCTGTTTCATTTGCATGCTGATGATGCAATATGAGCATTACTTTCATGATTTTGGCATTTTTGGTGACTCTTTCCTGTGCTTGAACTTCAGTTCCCTTTAACGGCTGCTGACTCAATTGTGAGTGCATGGGTCACCTGATCAAACTTTACTGTATAGATATACCTCCTACATTATATTGATATTGTGCATTAAGGGCTTTTTGATTAGGCAGGGGTAGCTGAGTTTGTGAGAGGAGGGCTGCAGTGCTTGTCATCTCAACCACCCAAATCCTCTTTATTTGAAAAAGTCAAAGTACTCGCACCCTGGGGAAGGAAAGTGGGTGTTGGGGAACTGTGTGGGTTGAGGAAGGGGGTAATTTATAATATATATAATTATCCAGCCTTGGGTGCTGTGGGGAAGTTGGGTGCAAAGTGGGTTGAGAGAAAGGGTTTCATTGTTTTGTTGGCTCGTGCTTGCACAGCCAACATCTTGCGGTAGTAGAAGATTTGGAGGCATGGGCACTGTTGGATGAATGCAGGGCATGCATCAGTAGGTGCATCTCTCATTCCCCAATCAGTCAGCAGCAGACACTGTCCTAATGTGGCCACCAGAACAAAGAAAAGGTCCACTGCAATGAAAGCGAAGCTCTCATGCACTGGGACCAGAACATGCCTCCTGACATGCAGGCAACATGGCAGCAGTGATTGCCACCCTGCCTGTCACAATAACCCCCATCCCATTTAAAATGTATGCCGAGGGGGTGCCCAATCCCCCTTGGCATTATGTACCCCCCATCAGTTTTCTGATGCTGACAGGTGGCCCAATTCCCATTGGCATTTATCCCCATGCAGTTTATTTTGCCAACGAGGGAGCTCACTCCCCGTTGACATGTGTCCTCCTCCCCCAACTTAGTTGTGTGCCGAGGGGTGTGCCCAATCCCCATTGGCTCATGCCCCACCCCTTTTGATTTGTGCAGGTGGGGTGCCCAATCCCCTGTTGGCTACAGCCTCTACCCCCCAAAAAAAACACTTAGGTGGCATGCTGGGAGCCCACCACAGCATGCCAAATCCCCCTGAAAAGGATAAACCATCCTGCAACATTTTTTTTACCTGTAAAAAAGAAAATGGTCCCTCGCAGTCTCCCTGCCCCCTCCCACAACCCACGCCCACACACTAAGCACCCCACCTCCCCACACCCCCCTCACCCCATACTTACCTCTGGACTCTGGTGCAATGATCTTCAGTGGACAAGGAACACGTCTGTACTCTTCAAAACCTACCGCGAACTGAGGAAATGCCGGTAAGCTGTATAGTAGCATAAATAGGGGGTTTTCAACTTTGTGGCATATCTCAGCCATTTGTGGGAATATTGGCACCAAATTTTCAACATGGGGTTATTGGGACCCATCCTCGTGAGTTCAGGCACTGTCATGGCATTATTTGGTCACAAAAGGTGATTTTGTTGTCACTGCATGGAATCACCTTTCAGGACCAATTAACAAAGTGACAGTGCCACTGTTCATGAGGGGGGTTCTCAAAAAGCCTATGTTGGAAATTGGGTGGAAAAATCAAAAAAAATGGCTGCTTTACGAGCGTGCATTGCGCAGCTTCTACACACAGTCGTAAGTTCGGGAATTTGTAATATTTTCACTACAGATTTTCAAAATTAGCATTTTTCCACACCTCCTTATGAACAGTACAGCTGTCATGTTACATATCCTGGCCAAACTGTGTTTTCACATTTCTGGCACAGAATAGCCCGGTTGCTGTGTGAAATCAGTTTTTGGGACAGTTTGAGGAAATGACGGTAACACTGTTCATGAGCAGAAGTCCTAAAAATTTGGTGATGAAATTCCATGAAATGACTGGGTTATAAGTGTTCATTGCGCAGTTTCCGTGCACCCCTGTAATTTCGCCGATTTGCAAGATTTTCAACGCTGGCATTTTTTCACACCTCCTTATGAACAGTACAGCTGCCATTTTTCACATCCTGTCCTAAATGTGTTTTTGCACCTGTGGCACACAATGGCATGGTCACTGTGCAAAATCAACATTTTGGACAAATTAACAAAATCACAGTGGCACTGTTCATGATGGGAGGTCCCAAAATGCCTATGTTAAACATGTGGTAAAAAAAATCAAAAAAAATAATTGGGTTACGGACGTATGTTGCACAGTATCTATGTATGCTCATAACTTCACCAGTTTTTCATATTTTCACTCCACATTTTTAACATTGCCATTTATTTGTACCTCCTGATGAACAATGCAGTTGTCATTTTCCACATACTGCCCAAAATGTGTTTTCGTCCCTGTGTCGCCACATGGCATAGCCACTGTGCAAAATCACCTTTCAGCTCACAAACTGATAGTGCCGCTTTTCATGAGGTGGGGTCACAGAAAGCCCATGTTGAGAATTTGGAGTGAAAATACCAACACAGGCCTACGCTGTTACGGATTCCAACAGTTGCACCCCACTCTGTACAGACTGACAGGCATCAGGGGTGTGACTTGGGATCATCAGCTGTAATGCTGACGAATTTCCACCACACCCCAACCCCGCAGCCAGTGACAGGCATCGTTGTGTGCCTTGCACTGTTCGGCCACAAAGTTCACCCCATTCTCCTATACTGCACTCGCCTCTGTGTATTTCTTTGTGGAATGGGTTATGTATAATGCACACAGACCCCAAAGCACACCCCAACACTTGTCAGTGTCTACAGGTTAGGGTGAGGTACAATGGCATGAGCGTTATAGCTGATGACCCAAAAGCACACCCCATTGCCTGTCAGTCTCTACCAGGTGGGAGTGGGGTTGGACGTCACTTCAATACTTCACTGCAATTCTTATTATGCGTCTCTGACTCCAGCACTACCAATACCGATGACAGCAAGACAACATTCGCATTGACAAATGCTTGTTTATTTTCTTACTTGCACAAAGTATGAACACATTGCTATGATATTGGACTTCAGAGGTGTGTCCCTGCTGGTCCAAGGTACGGCAGTCTGCCATGGGTTTGACAGTGTCAAACAGGCTGATCGTGACACTCTTCTTGGCTCGCTGAGCAGAAACTTTGTGAAGTCCAAAGAACAGAGCCCCCACCCCATATCACAGGGCATCTTCCTGCCTTGATCCGCGTGATGCTACCCAGCAGGCAGCTGATCGGCATCATTATCAACCTGCACCTTGTCCTCCTTCCACAACACAACTGACTACACATAACCCATGCTCAACTTGTTTGCCTCTGTTAAACAATCCCACCCTCTGACGGGTATTCTTACCATGTCCTCATTTCCTTCCTATGCCAATGCCACTTGTAAAAAGATATCACCCTCTGACAAGTATCCCTCACACATTCTCATCGCTTCTTGAGCTCCTAAAATTTTAACCTGACACTGGGGTCCTGATGCCCAGTGTCTGTACAAGAAATAAAGAAAGCAATCCCTGAATATCTTTTTTATTTTTTTTTTACACCCTGTAAAAAGGAAAATAGCCCATTGAGAGGAACACAGAAATAAAGAATGCATCGGCAGAAAAAGACTGGTAGGCCCATCAAGTCTGCCTTATTTCCCCTGCCTAAAATTATACCCATTTCCCTTTAACTCTGCTTATTATACTCATGTGCTATCCCAAACATTTTTGAAACTTCCCACTGCATTCACCCTTACCACCTCTTCTAACAGTCTGTTCCAGGTGTCAGCCATCCTCTCTGTGAAGAAGTGTTTCCTCACATCCCTCTTAAACTCGTCCCCTCAAGATTCATACCACGTGCCCATGTTCTGGCGCTCCTGCATCTGTGAAAGAGACTCCCTTTCTGCAAATTCTTTTTTCACCGTGAGGTTCATATAGGTCCTAATCGTGTCCCTTCTCATGGTCCTCTCCTCCAGGCAGTACATGTTGATCTCCAGTAACCTTGTCTTGTATATTTTGTCATGCACCCCCACACCATTTTAGTAGCCCTGCTCTAGACCGCTTCCACCTTGTCGATTTTCTTGCAGAGGTGCAGCCTCCAGAAATGGATATAGTACTCAGGGGGGGCTTCACAAGTTAGTGATAAAGAAGCAACACTACCACCCTTCTGCTGCAAGTGCTCCTTCTTTCTTTGCACCCCCGCATCTGGCTTTCCTAGCCCACTCCCCTTTCACCTTAAGATAATCAGAAATGATCACTCCAAGGACCCCCTCTTGCTTGGTAAGTGTAAGTACTTCCCCCAATCTTATATTCAGCCTTCATGTTTAACACAGAAACATAGACGTTGACAGCAGATAAGGACCACAAGGCCCATCCAGTCTGCCCATTTCTTTTTCTACCTTATGAATGTGCGATCAGCCTTTGATTTGTCAATGACCTATCTATTCATACTCATCTGTATTGCTCCCTTATGTCTATCCCATGTCTGTTTGAAAGCCTGCACTGTATTCATACCCACCACTTCCTGAGGTAGGCCATTCCATGCATCCACCACCCTTTCTGTGAAAAAGAACTTCCTCATGTTACCCCTTAATCCGCCTCCCTCTAATCACATGCTGTGTCCTCTTGTCCTGCTATTTTTCTTATAGTGAAACATGCTAGACTCTTTCACCTTATTGATGCCCATAAGATGTTTGAATGTTTCGATCATATCATCTCTGTCCCTCCTTTGCTCTAGGGTATACATACTGAGCTCCATTAATCTGTCCTCATATGTTATCTGATGTAGTCCCTGCACCATTTTGGTTGCCGTTCTCTGGACTGCCTCAATTTGGTTAATGTCCTTGTGAAGGTGTGGCCTCCAGTACTGCATGCAGTACTCCAGATGGGGCCTAACCAGTGTCTTGTAAAGAGGGATTATTACCTCCCTCTTCTGACTTATGATACCCCTAGTAATACACCCCAACATCCCCCTTGCCTTACCTACTGCTTTCGTGGTCTGCTTGGATGATTTCAGGTCATCGGTGATAAGGATGTCTAAGTCTCTTTCTTCCCTTGTGGCTGCCAGCAACTTCCCTCCCAGCCTGTAAGTGGCTTCAGGGTTTCTCTTCCCTATGTGCATGATCTTGCACTTCTTTGCATTAAACCCTAGTTGCCACTCTTCCGACCAATTTGCTAGTTTATCCAGATCTCCTCTCATTCTGCCCACCCTATCTGGATCATCTACTCTGTTGCAGATCTTGGTGTCATCTGAAAATAGACAAACCTTGCCCTCCAGTCTATCTGCAATGTGACTGATGTAGATATTGAAGAAGACTGGCCCCAGGACTGTTCCCTGAGTTACCCCACTTGTGACTTGCATCTCTTCCGACTGTATACCGTTTATCACCACTCTCTGTTTTCTGCCCGTCAACCAGTGTGCCACCCAGTTGACCAACTTCTGACCCACCCCGATTCTACCCAGCTTAATCAATCTTCTATGTAATTACCCAGTCAAAGAAATCTATGAGATTAGTTTGACAGGACCTTCCTTTTGTAAATCCATGCTGCCTTGGATCCTGTGCTCCTATGGATTCCAGGTGTTGCACTATCCTTTCCTTAAGGAGTGCCTCCATAATCATGCCCACTACTGAGGTAAGACTGACTGGTCTGTAGTTCCCTGCCTCCTCCCTGCTACCACTCTTGTGGAGTGGGATCGCATGAGCCCTTCTCCAGTTTTTGCGCTCTAGCTGCATGACTTTGCACTTTTTGGAACTGAAACCTAGTTATGACTCCCTAGACCAGGCCTCTAGTTTCCCCAGATCTCTTTGCATTCTTTCCACCCCTCCTGGGTGTCTACCCTGTTACAGATTTTTGTGTCACCTCCAAAGAAACACACCTTCTTCTCCAGTTCCTTACCAATGCTTTTATGAAAGCATTGAAAATGAAAGGAACCAATACCTATCCATGTGGAAGTCCACTGAGGACAAGGCCCAATACCTATTCCTGTGGAACTCCACTGGTTGCTCTCCCATCCTCCGAGTGACTGCTGTTTACCACCACTCTTTACCTCCTATCTCTGAACCAGTTAGAAACCCTGCTCACTACCTTCTTCCACAGCCCCAGGATGCTAAGTTTGTTTCTCAGCCTCCAATGTGATACAGTACCAAAGTCCTCACTGAAGTCCAGATATGCCACATCCACTGCCCTCCCCGATCCATCTACCTAGTTACTCAGTAAAAGAAAGTGATGCCTGTTGACTTCATCACCCTTCCCGCACCCGATCCCCCCACTCACCACCCACCATCCCCACCACCACTTACTTACCTACCTAGTGTGCAGTGTTATAATCCTTTGTGGACCAGAGATGTGTCTTCACTTTTCAATGCCACACCAGGAATTGAGTAAATCAGGTAATTTTCAGTCCATATATTTCAATTTGTTTTAAACTTCAACTAATAACTTGGTAATTTTTGAATATTTTTCCTCCAAATTTTCAACAAGGTGAGCAACATTTTTCAAATCAATCCCAAAAGGTGCTAATGCAGGAGCTTCAGCAAATCACAGTTTGGGAGGGATTTGAAAATGTTCACTTACCAGGTTGTTGAGGTTGGGTAATAGTCAAAATTTGGGGTCAAATTATTACAAAAACAATAAAATTCTAAAGGTAGCCTAGTAGGAAGCTGTGTCCATTTTCAGAACTTGCAAGTCCCTTCAGGACTATTTCCTCTGAAAATGGACTTGTGTCCTCCTCCTCCCTGCCCATTGTTACTGTTGCTCCGTGGTGATCTGCCTTGCCTTCCCTCCACTGTGAAGACTGAGCAGAAGTACCAGTTTAGGATGTTTACTTTTTCTTAATCCTCTTAATAATAATATTTATTTATTTGTGCCTTTCAAGTGTTAAGGTGCATTACAAAATATAAAACCTCATAAAGAAAGGATGAGAGACGTGGAAGGGGGGGAAATGGAGGAAAAGGAGCGGTCAGAGTGCTCCTGATGGGGGATTCTATGATCAGGGGTATAGAAACATAGATTTTGATGGCAGATAAAGACCACTCGGCCCACCCAGTCTGTCCATTTCCCTACCTAATGGATAAGCTGCAGATCCTAGTTAACCAGCAGCCTACTTCTTCCTACCCCCATCCCCTAGAATTGCATTATGACTGTCCCATGCATGCTTGAATTCCACCACTGTTTTTGACTCCACAACCTCCTCCGGAAGGCCGTTCCATGCATCCACAACCCTCTCTGTGAAAAAATACTTCCTTAAATTACCTCTGAGCTGCCCCCCCCCCCCAAATCAAATGGGATAGGGAGGGGGAAGCCTGGCCAGTAAGAACAAAATGCTTCCCTGGACTAACAGTACACAGGGCCAAGCATGAAGTATATCAGCTGGCAAAGGACTGTGGGTGTTCCCCAGACATACTGGTCCACCTAGCTACAAATGGCATTGAGGGAAATAGTGAGCTAGAGATACAGGCAAAGTTCAGGGAGCTTGCCAGGATCTGTCATGACATAGGATGCATGAGTTCCTTCTCAGAAATCCTGCTGGTGCCAAGGACTAGTGGGGAACACAAAAAAAAAGATTAGGGAGATAAATCAGTGGCTCAGGGAGTGTTGTGAGGCCAGAGGGTATGGGTTGATGGGGGATTGGGGGGAGACCTGTGAGGATAAGGGGCTGTATGATAGAGATAGGCTCCATCTCAATTTGGAGGAGAGGAATCCTTAAGTTGAAAATAGAGGGGTTCATTGGTGAAAGGTGTGGTTTAAACTTGTGAAGGACGAGAGATGGGAGAAAAGGCTGTCAAGGGGGTCCAATAAAGGTGTCACTCTATCTCCACCACCCTGGGGAGCTGGAGGACTGAGGGAATAGGCTGACTGGTAAGGTGCAGACCAGGGATGACAGAATCCCCATGTGAACACGAGCAGGGGAAATTGAAGTACAGGGAAAGGGTGGAAGGTAACCCTGCTAAATGCCAGAAGCCCGGGCAATAAAATGCCTGAGCTCCAGGCGATGCTTACTGAGGGAGGGGTGAATGTGGCAGTGGTCACTGAGACCTGGGCCACCGCAGGACATGACTGGGACCTGAACATGGAGGGTTACACTATGTTCAAAAAGGACGGGGGTAAGGAAGGGGAGGAGGGGTGGCAATAATAGTCAAAAACTGCATTAGCATAGGGGGAGTAGAGGAGGCGGAGTGAACTGTGGAGGCGATTTGGGTCACCTTGATAACAAGGGGGGGGGCAAGAGAGTAAAAATAGCAGTGGTATATAGACCCCCTGCACTGGCAGAGGAGCTGGAGGAGAGTCTGGTGGCAGATGTTGGGAGACACTGCAGATTGGGCAGGGGAAGGATGGTGGTGGTGTTGGGGGACTTAAACATGCCAGAAAGAGACTGGGAGACTATGACATCCTCGGTGGTCAGGGAACAGAGGTTATTGAATGTCTTTCAGAACACGTTCCTAACTCAACAGGTGGGGGACTGACTAGGGAGGCAAGGGTACTGGATATGGTCCTGGCAGACAGTGACCAGATCAGGGGCCTGGAGGTAAGGGACCCATTGCCGGGGAGCAACCATGCCATGGTCAGGTTCTGCCTGGACCTAGGAGGGGTAGAAGGCTGCACAAAGATGGACGTAACTGACTTCAGGGGGTGGATTTTAAGGAAATGGGAAGAATCCTTAAGGAGCATTTGGATGTGATTGGGCCAGACATGGACATTGACAGTAGGTGGGAAATCATCAGCAGAAGGGTGCAGGATGCTACCAGCACCTGTGCAAGAGTAAGACAAAAATGCGGTAGGGCCCGAAAACCCTGCAGGTGGACCAGGGAAGTTCTGGAAGTGGTGAGGGGAAAGAAGGCAGCCTATAGGCAATTCAAGTGCTCAAGGAGTGAAAGGGATCGAGGGGAGTACGAGCTGATGGCTAGAAGGCCCACTAGGGTGGTGAGGGTGGCTAAGGCAAGAAAGGAGCAGAACCTGGCCAGGGAAATTAGGAGAGGGAACAAGGGGCTCTTTAGATACATTGGGGAAAAATAAAGGGTGAAGGGGCAGATTGGCAGGATTAAAACAGGGGAGAGATGGACACAAGGCCTGGGGGAGCAGGCTGAGGTACTAAATGAGTACTTCACCTTAGCGTTCACCAAGGAAAATGGGGGGCTGTATCGTACATGGGAGGAGACAGTGATACTGAGGAGGGGGGGACCCTTACCGATCAGCGGGTCTAGGGAGAGGGGGAGGCATCACTGGCAGGAGGGGAGGAAGGCTAAGCAGGGGAAGGAGATAGCGGAGGTGGAAATCACAGCAGAGAGAGTGAGGGAAGCCCTCAGGTCCCTTAAGATGGAGAAAGCACAGGGGCCGGATAAATTACATCCCAGAGTGCTGACGGAACTGGCGGATGTACTGGCGAAACCCCTGGCGGAGCTTTCACCATCTCTCTGAGGACAGGGTGAGTGCCCCAGGACTGGAAGGTGGTGCATATAGTGCCTATCCACAAGGGGGATCAAGGGAGGTGGCAGGGAACTACAGGCCCATCAGCCTGACATTGGTGGTGGGCAAGGTGATGGAGGGCATTGTCAAGGAGAGGCTGGGGGGGACCTGGAAAAATCAGGGTGCCTGGATGATAGAAAGCATGGATTCATCCAGGGGAAATTGTGTCAGACAAACCTTGTGGAGTTCTATGACTGGGTGATGAGTGTCTTGGACCTGGGTAGACCAGTGGATGTCCGCTTTCTAGACTTCAGCAAGGCATTTGACTCTGTTCCTCACTGGGGCCTGTTAGATAAGCTGGGATAAATGGGGGTGGGGAACCAAATGATCAGATGGATAGGTAATTGGCTTCAGGACCAAACCAAGAGGGTTGTAGTTGGTGGGATAATCTTATCCTGAAGGACGGTCATTAGTGGGGTCCCCCAGGGATCAGTCCTTGGGCCCCTCCTGTTCAACACCTATGTCTCTGTCATAAGGACTGGTGTCAGGAGTGAGATGAGTCTCTTTGCGGATGACTCAAAACTGGGGATGGTGATCAATGGGGAGGAGGGGAAGGTGGCCCTATAGGGGGACCTGGAGGCTCTGGAAAGATGGTCTAGAAAGTAGAAGCTGAGGTTCAATGCAGGGGCATGCAAGGTACTGCACCTGGGGGACAGAAGCCCAGGCCAAGTGTACATCTTGGAGGGACATGCTACAAGTCTCAATGGCTGAGACGGTCCTGGGGTTGGTGGTGGATGTCAAGATGAACAATTGGGAGGCTTGTAGGAGAGCAGCAGCCAAGGCCAACAGGATGCTTGGATGCATCGCTAGGGGATCACCTCCAGAAGGAGGGAAGTGATACTCCCTCTGTATAACTGCTTGGTGAGGCCGCACCTCGAGTACTGCATGCAGTTTTGGAGGCGACATTTAAAGAGGGACATTGAACTCCTGGAGAGGGTTCAGAGGAGGGCAACCAAAATGATTTGGGGCTTGGGGGACAGGACCTATGAGGAGAGGCTGGAAGAGCTAAATATGTACACATTGGAAGAGAGAAGGGACTGGGGCGACATGATAGATGTCTTCAGGTACATGAAGGGGGTGAATAGGGGAGGAGCAGTCAGGGTGCTTCAAAGGAAGGAGGAGGGGGATAACTAGAGACCATGGGTGGAAACTGGAGGGGGGGGAGATTCAAGGGAGAATGGAGGAGGTGCTGCTTCACTGAGATGGTGGTGGAGCCATGGAATGCACTGCCCAGGGGGCTGGTGGAGGCAGAGACAATGGAAGAATTCAAGAAGGGGTGGGACAGGTACAGGGGAAGGGTTCTGGAAGCAAAATCCAGTGTAGCAAGAATATCCGGAACTGGGAAGGGAGAAGCCAGAGAGGGTGAGGGGGGCAGCAAAGTCAGCTCCCAGGGTGGGGGATGATTAAACGATCGGACACGAAAGACCGTTAGGCCTATTCTGCTGGCATTTTAGTATGTTGGTATAAAACAACAATAATAAATACATAAAACCATAAAATTACACAGTTAATCACAGTAGGCCTTACTCCATAAATACATTTTTAGTGCCTGCTTACACCCCCCAGGGTCGTTCACTCCCGAATCAGATGGGGTAGAGAATTCCAAAGGGTAGGGGCCACATGTGCAAATGCACTGGCCCCTGAAGATTTCAAAACCACCCTTGGAATCTCTAGCAACCCCTCATCTGTTGAGAGGAGCAGTTGCTCTGGGCCGTAAGGAAACAGTAGCTGCTTCATGTAGTCAGGGTCGAGTCCATGTAGGGTTTTATAAGTCAGTATAAGACTTTGAAGATGATCCACCACTGAACTGGCAGTCAGTGCAGTCCACGCAGCACTGGCGTGATATGGGAAGTCTGAGAATTCCCGGTCAGCAACCGGGCCGCAGCGTTCTGCACCAGCTACAGGCAGCGGATATCAACCCACGGAAGCCCAAAGTAAAGGGAGTTGCAATAATCAAGGCGCGAGGTCACAAAGGCATGGATTAATGTAGGTAGGTCACCTGATGGAACAAGGTGCTTGATCCTAGCAATGTTCCGCAGATGGTAAAAGGATGACTTAACGACGGACGACACCTGAGATCACAATGTCAGCCCATCATTAAGTATCACTCCCAGGTCCCGCACCCGTTCAGAGGTCAGGAGCTGGGAATCCCCCAGGAAAAGCCCAGAGGGATGACCTGCCCCTAACCTCCCTATCTGGCATCCAGGATCCACAACCATCATCTCAGTCTTCCCTGGGTTCAACCTCAACCAGCTGGAATTAATCCAGTCCAGGATTTCAGCGAGACAGTTATTAAAAACCGAGAGAGCTCCATCCTGGTCAGGCACAAAAGACAGGTAGAGCTGGGTATCATCTGCATAGCAATGAAACCTCAGCCCATACCATCTTACAATGTCTCTGAGGGGCAGCATATACACCACAAATAACATGGGGGACAGCATAGAGCCCTGGGGAACCCCACATAACAGAGAGAGGGGGTCAGAGGAATAAATCCCTGACACCACCCTCTGAGATCTGCCAGTGAGGAATGACTTAAACCATCTGAGGACTGAACCTGTCAGTCCACAGATGAACCTTAGGTGCTCGAGCAGTACCCCAAGATCCATGGTGTCAAAAGCTGAAGAGAGATCCAGAAGCACCAAGATGGACTGGTTCCTTAGATCTCTCGCCATCAGGAGATCATTGAGTACCCGAACCAGTGCAGTCTCAATACTATGCCTCTTTCGAAAACCAGACTGGAAGGGTCTGTAGATGCTATGGATGGTCAAATGGTTCTCCAGTTGTACAGCCACTACTTTCTCAATTACCTTCCCCACAAAAGGGAGGTTGGAGATGGGTCTGTAGTTTGCCAGACAGACGGGTCCAAAGCAGCTTTCTTCAAAAGGGAAGTCACCACAGCCTCCTTCAGGGAGTTAGGAAACTCACCCAACTCAAGGGAGCACCAGACTATCTGCGCTAAGACCAGGCCAATAATATCGCAACAACCCATAATCAGGGAAGTTGGGCCTGGGTCTAAACTACAGCACGTAGGGTGCATACCCTGGGAAATCCGCATAACAACTACAATCTCCAGCCGGTTGAAGGTATTCCAAGAGAAGTGAGAGACAGTGACCATAGATTGAGTTGGTCAGATCTCCGCCCTGATGTCGGCCACCTTATCAGCAAAGAATCAAGCAATCTCCTCACACTCCAACTGTGAAAAAGCTCTCCGAGCCTGCAGACAAGCTGGGTTGCACAGCCAATCTACGGTTCGGAAGAGCTATGCTGGTCATTTCTGGGGGCAGCCATCTCCCCAAACAGGAACTCTGCCTTCTTATGGGAGATTTCTGACTGATAGAATTGATAATGTTCTAGCAGTCTAAGATGGTCAAAATCTAGGGCCAACTTCTGCCAACAATGCTCCAAACTTCATCCTAGTTGCTGCAACTTCCTCAAAGTACCATCAAACCATAGAGACCGGGGGCGAAGGGAGAGAGGACGAATGTGGATGGGAGCAACAGAAGCCAGAGCAGCAGTGATATCCTTATTATAGGCTAAAACCAAAACCTCTGGATCCCTGCTTGCCATAGTTAATTCCGATAGATCAAGTGCTACCACTGGGCTATCAGGACACACATCCCTCAAAGGGAGGTACCTGACCATCTCCACAGGGGCAGGCCTACGGGGGTGCAAAAATTGAATCTCACAGTGTAGTGGTCAGACCATCCGGCAGGTTCCACCCCCAAGCCAGAGGCCTCGATCCCCAAGAGGAAAACCAGGTCGAGAGAGTGGCTGTGTTTATGAGTAGCAGAGGTAACAACCTGTGTAAGGCTCAGTGATGACATCAACTGGAGGAAGCGTTGACCAAAAGGTGAAAATTTATCAGCAATCCAGGCATTGAAGTCACCCAGGACCATCAGCCTGGGTGACTCAAATGCCAGATCAACCACAAAGTCCACTACTTCCTGCAGGAAAAGGTTCTCATCCCCTGGTGGATGGTAGATGAGAGCCACCCTGTAACCTCCACTTGCTACTACAGCACACTCAAAAGACCTGGTATCCTCAATTGGTACACTAGTGAGATCCAATTCGGTCTTGAAACAGACCAGAACCCCCTTCCCCTGTGGTCCAATCTTGGTCAGTGAATCACCAAAAACCCTACAGGAATCGCAGCCTCCAACATGGGTCCCGCGTTTCCATCTAGCCAGGTCTTGGTGATACACACCAGATCCACAGTTCCCACAAGATCTGCAATAATTGAGGTCATGTTCTTAACAGATCTGGCATTACATAACAAGTTGGACAGAACTCCTGAGCCGCCTCAACCACCTGCCAACCAATACTGGTGGTGCCTTGGGTATGGAGACTGGACATGGAGGCCCATGTTCCAGGCTCCATTTCACCCCAGGGCATCTTCTGGACTTAACAACACTGATGTGACAGCTCCGCTCATCCAGCTGATTTGCACCCCTGCCCCCCTCCCCACCCCTACTGGCAATGCCCAATGCTCTACAACGCTGATAAGTAACAATCGGTAAGGGTGGGGGAAAAAAAGGGTGGAGAGCGCATAGAGCAGAGGCCTGATAGCGCACGACCTGGGGGGTAAATCCATAACACATACCTCAGGCCAGAATAGAACAAAAATATACCTTCCAAAACTCCTTACATACTCTATCCAAAAAGGGAGACAAAAAACAAATCAAACTAAATTCCCCACCCAACCTAATAACATTTTATTTTAACAAGCAAAAAAAATACTTTATGAAACAAATTAAATAAAATAAAACCCTCATCAAAAGGATGTTAAATCACCATTGAAAGTCACTTTTAGAAAGTCCAGATTAGAATTACCAAAGTAATTCAGTACATCTCCTCTCACAAGGTGCACTAATTACCACAAAATATAGGACACCCAGGTTTTCTCACTACCCGGCTACCCAAAGCAACTGGGGCCTCTCACTGCTCGGACTGCAAAAGTTTTGGCAATCCTGTTTCCCAAAATAAAGGGCTACAAGCAGGTCTAAGGGGCTTTATGTACATTAATTGAACTGCAAGGCAAAATCCATCCAAAAGGTCTGAAAGACACACAATATACAAAAGCATGTGTGATCTTCGCGCTCTTCTTAGCGCTACTAATCCCCAAAACACACGTACTGCAAAGTCCTTAAAGTTAATAACAAATCGGAACAGTCTCACCAAATAAAATTCAAAATAGGCTGATCCTTGACAGGTCCTTAACAGATAGTCGGCAGTCCTCGAACATCTCCACCCATTAACTCCAGGTACTTTGCAGCACAACAAAGGCCAGAGACGAGAAGTGAAAACACTCCAGGAGCTCACCACAGAAAACAATCCGAAGTTGTCCCGGACTGGCGGATCGTATGCCGGCAGTCTTTGGTCCTCAAAACTAATTAAGGGCACACAGCCACAATTTCCATAAACAAATGTAGGGAGTCCAAAAAACAATGCCTGTATCAATAAAAAATACACGGACAGAAGGAGACTCCTTGTAAAGCCTGCAGAGAGTGTAAGCGAGAACCACAAATTCGACAATCACAGAACGAATATATTAATAGGCAGTTACAAGCTGCAGCTTGTAGCATTCACACACGGCAGCAAGACAAACATTGTTGGGACACTAAAATGAAAAAAATAACATAAACGAGCAAGACGAACGAAACAAAATAAAAACTATACTACTATTACTGTGTGATTACTGCTCTATACAAACGAAACCGATGGTCAGACCAGTGTGGCCACCACTGCCACCCTCCTTATTCTCACTATCTCTCCTCTTCCTTTATTTTTCTTACTTACATACCTGAAGAAAGTCATATCCCCTGTAGCTACCCCTATGGTTATCTTTCCTCTGTCTGTGCCTTTCATTACCTCACTGTCTTTCCTGCTTCCCTCAGTTTTACTTGGTGCACCTCCCTGTTTTAATTCCTCTGCATTTCCTTGTACCTCCTGAATGCCATCCTTTTTTCCTTCACCACCTAGGCAGCTTCCTTGGAAAACCATAACAGTTTCTTTTTCGTCCAATTTTTGCTCACATCTTTCACACTGAGATTGGTTGCTTCAATTATGCCATCCCTTATTTTTCCCCATTGTACCTCCACCCATTCCTGAAAATTCCCCCCCAAGACAGTTTCTGAGGCAGTCTTCCATTTCTTTAAAATCTTCCCTCTTAAAGTCCAGGACCTTCACCCTTGATGGTCTGCCTCTATTTCCAGCTCAAACTACACTGTACTGTAATCATGGGTACATTGGGGACTGACCATTATGACATTTGCAATGCAATCCCTGCTTGTAAGCATCAGGTACAGCACTATCCATCCCTATTGGGCACCTTGACCAGCTGATCAAGAAAAGCCACATGCTGGGCGACAATAAGATACAATACAAAACAAGCCATGCCAGGCTCACATAAGGATCCTTCTGTGTGCTGAATGGAACAAACCAAAACACTATTGAGTGACACCTCACTTAATGAGCACAAACTCACTAAACAATGCCCCCATTCCAGGATAACCCAGCTGGGATGCAATATCTCATTTCAAGTGGAACTCTGCTTCTACCCATTTCCACAGCTGGGTGCACAGGAGCATTGTAATATCCACATGACCTGCTCAGTGTCACGCTCACTATTTGACTCTAGCAGGGTTAACTACAAGACCAGACTGTCTTCAGGGGTGGTGAGGGAAACAGGCAGCTGCCAGCAATTTTATTTTTGGTTATTTACAGTTTATTTACTGAGGATAGCACAGCAGAGGTTGACATTTTGTTTCCTCTGTGGTCCTGCTTTTACCATTTTTTAAATGCTTCTACTCAAGATTGCTCAACTGAGATGCCTGTTCCCAAAAGTACTCTACCCACTAGAACACACTTCCTCTACTGCCCAGGGCTCTGCCAATCTCCATTAACCTGTGAGCTAAGCCCCTCCCTCAGAAGGAGTCATCATATCAGTCTGCCAAGCAGCTCTGCTCCATGTTGCAGGGCTTGCCAGAGTCCAAGGCCATGTGAGTGAAACGGAGCACCACTGAAACTGTGACCCAGCCCCCAATCCATTGCAGTCACCACGTTGTGCTTTATCCACCTGCTTTCCAGCAGTGCTCCCTAAAGCTTGGGGGACCAGTACACCAGGGCCTCTCCAACAGCAAAACCACTTCTCCTCCCCCTTCAGTTCAAAAACTGTGCATCACTGCATACTACACGAAGGACCTGTAGGGCTGTTGTTGGCTCCAATTAATAAAACAAAATGTTTTTCCTCTCTCTTGAGCTGCTCCTTGACATGGAGTGCTGAAGCATGAGCCACTCAACCAGAACTGTGGTGGAGAGCAGGGTTCTAATCCTGGTCTTCAAAATTTGGGCTGGCAGTATAGCCTAGAGGTTAGAGTAACAAGCTGTGAACAAGCTTGGTACATCCAGCACACCTGGATTTGATTCTCATGACCTCCACTTGCATACTGTGTGACGTTGAGTATGTCAATTAACCATCCAGTGCTCACAGGTGACCCCTGAAAACAGACATTTGTACTTAGGGGGCCTTACCTGGTTTCCAAAAGACTAAAATAAATAAAAAAAAAATTATCCCCTTCACAATATGCCACCTTAGTGTCTGCTTTTGTGTCCATAACTATCTTCTTGCTTCTTTCATTTCTACTTGGTGTTCACACCATTCCTTGTACATATTTCTCTTTGTAGCTGACAAAGGCCTTTGTTTAAAGTTTCACAGCCTCCCTGACACTTTAAGAGAACCACATTGGTCACTTGTGCTTGTCAGTCTTGGTAACTATTCTCAGTCATTGCCTCAGGAATGGCCCATTTAATTAGTCTTTGCCCTTTCTCGAACACCCTGATTTAGTCCATTCCAACCAACTTGTCCTGGACTAATCCCCTCATCTAGTCAAAGTCTGTTCATCTTAAATCCAGCACCTCAGCTATTGTCGAAGGAATACAGGTATCCATGCCAAGTTCAAATGATATGGTTTCTAGTCATTGGACTCCAGTGGCTGCCCAACCTGCACTCTGCCTACCATTTCTGAGTTTGTAAACACCACAACAACGTCAGCTTGCCTTATGAGTTCCCTGACTAGCTGAAGTAGCACACAGTCCAGAATCTTATATAGAAGGACATGGTTCTTGGCACTCTTTAGCTGCTGGAGTGTTCTATCTAATATCTTGTAAGGGTAAATCAATAACCACCCCTAAAAAAAGGGCAACCAGCAAAACATTGCAACACAAACTTGGCAATTATTCTCTCTGTTTTCTAAAGGGAGGTTCTGCCCCCATACCCCCTGTTGCAAGGGGCTTAGCCCCCCTGCACCCACCATTCTAAAATAACCAACTCTGGGGGGCAGACACTGAGGAATAGGGACACACTCGCTATGGGGGCTATGGCACAAGGGGAGGTCGGGAATGGTAGAACATTGCAGAGGGGCATGGCAGGTAGAGGGGAAAAAGGTCAGGAGGCAGGCAGAATGGGAGTTAACCTACAACACAACAACAATGATAATAAAAAAAAAATGATCCTCACCAGCCAGATCCTTACCCGGGTCCCTCGGCCACACAGGCAGTGATTCTCACAACTACACCAGCGTCAGCTCAGCAGGCACTCCACCAACATGAACCTACATAATTTAGATATATCTCACCCCCTGTCTAAGACAATTCACTAAAATATGCTGTGCTCGTAAATCTATGTAGCCCATTTTAACAGCGATCACAAATCCATGTAGCCCAATTTCATTTCTCTATTTTGTCTTCATCCATATATACTCGCTCATATCATTAGATGACCTGTGGGTTGGTGCTGATTGTACAGACTTAAAACCTTTCTTTTTGTTTTATTTATTTAAACATTTGATAACCTGGAAAAATACACTGAGCTCGGGCTCGTTTCCAGGTGCGACCTGGGGGGTGAGGGGGAGGGAGTTACAAACAGTATACGTACATACATACAATAGATACATGAGAATATTACATACAATCACATAATTTTGTACAAAGGAGTTATTTACATTCAGTTACAAATATACAGTTGTTTATAATCAGTTATGTGACTACAATAATATACAGTGCAAAGGTTTTGAAGTATAAACCATGTTCATTTGGCTAAAGGCATTATAGTTGAACATGGTTGCAGTGACTGATTCCCACCATTTTTAATGCCCCTAATTGACCATCCTTGAAACAGAGAGGGCACATATTTCCCTGACTCCATAACTCAAGCCTGGGGACCAACCATGGCCCACACAGCTGAAGCTCCTGTGTTATCCCATCAGAGAGAATATACTTAAACTTGCACAGGAAACATGACCACTTTGCTGGGTGGGTCACCCAATCTCCTTTTTTCAGGACTTTTCAACCGAGCTCTCCCAGTGTCGCCAGGCCTACAGTCTGGTTAAAGGGAAGCTCAACCATTTAGGTGCCAGAATTGCTCTGCTGTACCCTGTCCTCCTTAGGATCACAGTCAATGAGGCAACATATCAGTTTAAATCTCCAGCTTGAGTAGAGGAGTTCATCAACAGACAGTGGCCAGACTATGTGTTCCCTGCCTCCACCTCCACCTCCTTTGAGAACCATCCTTAATCCTCAGGGGTCACTGCCATGGACACAGTCCTGCTGTTGGAAGATGAGCCCACTGGTGCCCCTGCCCACGCTCTTGGGGAAGACTTACAATGGAGCCTGAAGAAAAGGGGCTGAGAAAGGAAGACAGAAGGTAGAGATTCATGTTGGAGCAATGAAAGAAAATGCTCACTTCCTTAGCTGCCACAGCCCCTCCCCCATTTGAAACCTCGAGCAACTCTGTGGTGGAAGCCTCCATTCTGATGTACAACTGCTTTGACCTGACAAGCCCCTCTAAGAAGCCAGCACCACCAACCACCACCACTCAGACGAAGGGTCATTCTGGGTCCCAGCAGTCTCTATTAACAGTGGAGCTGTCAGCAGCTGTTAACACTTGCTCATTGGGAGAATGGGCTTCCACTCCACCAGCTCCCTCCAGCCATATTCAGCACTATTAGATGTGCTGACTGAGCCTAAGCTACAGAGGCCCCACTCTGAGCATTCAGGAAGAACTCGCTGTCTCATCTTTGTCTTGTCTGATCTGTTTTGATACTGCTGACCAACATGTGTTCCAGTTTCCCTTCTGCTTCAGGATGGACATCAACCTAGGGACATCAGGGTCTCACCTGGAAGGGGCTGGCAGTGAAGGGATAGTGCTGCTACCTCTGTTAGGCTGGCTAACTGTAGACTCCATTGTCTTTGAAGAGATTTTGCCAGGGGCCCATTGCTATGACTTGGACATGCATCAAGCTGAACTATTATCTCCACTGGGGTTGTGGAGGCATAGAACTGTTTCTTGTTTTTCTGTTGCCAACCCCTGACACATACCCTATCTTGAAATGTTCTACTAACCTGTACTCTTCATGCAGGGGTCACTTTTCAGACCACCCTTAGCAGCAGATATTTAACAGGACTTTGAACCAGTTTATTGTTCTCCTCTTATTTGTTTATTTATTTATTAGCTTTTGTTTACTGGGTAAGTGCATTAGGCATGAAACCTTGCCTATTTTCATGCACGACCCGGTTGTTAATGTTGTTTTCACTTTGAATGATGTTGTTGCACTGTTTTCCTCTTCTGGGTACAGACGTTACATCACCCTTTCATACTACGATTTCTGGCCGAGCTGTCATGTAGGGTAGTGGGACTGTCATCCACTTCATCCAGGTGTCTTCTCTTCTCTACTGCAGAGACGTCCCATGGCTGGTTATAGCCCAGTGGCATGGTACAGTACTTTGTTTCCTTTTAGGAGAGAGCAACCATGGTGGGAGTCCTGACTGTTCCGTCATTAGGGGTGGTGGCACAACCCTTCCTCACATGCATCCTGGACAAGAGCAGACCCTCTGCTATGCCTATTCCACAGGCCCAGGTACTGAAGCAGTGAGAGGCCACTACTGTCCGTAGGCTAGCACTTGCCCCCAATTCTTTGTTCTGTTCTCCATATTGCCTGTTCTTCTACAGTGCTTGGGACAGCCCAGGAATCCTACTCCTTTTATGTGGTACATCTCTCTGCTGGTTGAGGGCCCAAATCCCAAAAGCCTATCTACCAGCTGCCAGCTAAGTGTTACATTCTTTCTGAATTATTATATCCCTAATAGTGGTGTTCTTTTTTTTAACCACCAACCTCTTCTGAGTGGCAGAGATGGTCCCAGTCTCCCTGTCTTTTCTTTGAGCCCCCCCCCCAGGGCTATCCCACTTGGAGTGGACTGTTTATACATGTGCCTGGCATGGATTGGGTCCCCTTATGGAGTAGGTTTAAACTATTCATGCATTCTCATGTCAGTAGGTGGGACTTGGTGGAGACAGCACTAAGAACTTAACACCGAAGGATGTGGGGTGGACAATGTAATAGCATGTCATGAAGGGACTTTCCCTTACCCCTCACGCCCCCCCCCCTTTTTCTGGAGATAGGTGGGGGAGCATCAGTCTTACTTACACAGGGAACTATCTTACTGACCCGTATCTTAACTGACCCCTCTTTGATACCAATTCTGGATGATGATATGGGCAGGGAATGATTATGCTCCAACATCCTCTCCTGGGACAACCTCATACTGTGAAATATGGGTTGCATCCTCTGGATCTTTTCTTCTTTCTCTATGGATATGCTCCTCATGCATTGCTTTATCTCCTCAGATATTCAGGCTAAGAAGTGCAACTCCTCCTCTCCTTTCTCCTTCCCTCACTCAGATAGCTGGCAGCTCCCATCTCCCTGGTGCCTTGCAGTTCTGTTTCCCTTCAGCTGCCCTCTCTGTGCTAGCCCCTTATTCATTGAGGGTGGTAATCACAACCCTGTTCTCCTATTTTATAAATAATGGCCAATGTTTCTGTTTAATAAATATAGCTGTTCCCCTGGGCTTCTGTAGTCCACAAGTTTGTTTACATGTTACTGCTGATCTCATTATTCCTTGTGGATTCTCCTAGCATCTAACCCCTGCCCTGGCTGTGGCGTTGACATCTCTATGAGCCTCCACCCCTTGGGCCTGGTATGGTTCCTAGATTTTCCCATTAGTCATTCTGTGGCCCATACTAGGTTATCAACTTCACTTGTATTGCTCTGTCTCATGGAATTTTGAAACAAGTGTCATGTTTATTTTTTTCGAGTTGTTTTTTGTCATAACTTTGGTAAAGGGGGCAGGCAAGAACCAATTAGATAGATAGATAGAGAGACAGACAGATAGATAGATAGATAGATAGATAGATAGATAGATAGATAGATAGATAGATAGATAGATAGATAGATAGATATGCTGATCTCCAGAGACTCTGGGCACTGTACAATAACCATACATTTAAAATCATACACATATATACATATAAAAGAATACAACTGGGAGCATACAGTTATCTATCAATTAGGATATAGGATAAAGAGGGAAAGGCAGATACTAGGGAGAAAGTGTGATGAAAGCAGAGAACAGGCAGGTAATTTAGAGAGAATATACAACTGCTGACAGAAACATTTGGAATGATCATAAATGTAATGAAATTGTAAGACAATGTACATGCATGTATTTTTTTCTTTATTGCCACCCAATAAAAAGAATTAAAAAAATATTCTTAAAAATCAAATAAAACTACATATCCATAAGTCAGGAAGCAGTGCTAATTAACATTCACTGGTAGTGGTACAATAGCTTTAGCTACTTAACATAGACACATAGAAATTGTTGGCAGATAAGGACTGCTAGGCACGTCCAGTCTGCCCGTAGGCCCTATACATTGTATGTGGCCACTGACCCCATGTGATCAATGGCTTTTCATCACTGCCTCCCCTCTTAAGTTTCCATTGTGCCTGTCCCAGACATGCTTATATCCCTCCACAGTGCTTGCCCTCATTACCTCCTGTGGCAGACTATTTCAAGAATCGACTACCCTTTCTGTGTAGAAAAACTTCCTCACATTACCTCTTAATCTACCCCCTACCAATTTCTAATTGTGCCCCCTTGTTCTAGTACTTTTTATGACCATGAGCATAGCCTAACAGGACTATTGGATTCAGAAAAGGGATGATGTCATCTTTGCTACCAAACAACATGATAAAATGTTAAAAATAGATTCCTCCGCTGAAGCCTCATTACTATGCTGCCTATGTGTGTATAGGAAGCTGTAGAGCATTATATTTCCTCTGGCTTGATGTGTTAATTGAGCCCACTGAAAGTTAACTCATTATCTTCTGGCAGTGATTCTGTGTCAGATTACCAATGGATAGCACAGACATCATAGAAAACTATTGCAAGTAGAATGGATTGAATACTTCCTGGAACTTTCTGCATAACAAGTTCCTCTAGACCCCTATGAACACAACACCCCATTAAGTCATTTGACACCACCATCCTACGAGCAGTCAGTGTGCTACTGTACTTTGCAGGATATTGCATAGCAAGAGTCCCAGTGTTGGCTTTTTCCAAATAATACACTGACTTCATTCTCAGGCAGGCAGTTCTGGGCTACTGTTTATATTCTACTGAATATTCTTAACCTGCAATTTGTGACTATAGGTGTTTACAACTGAATGATAGTAACCACATTTGCTTGACTTGCAAATAGGTAGACATTTGTATGCCTAATTTTTGTTTGACTTACTGTAGGTTACACATAGAATCTGATAAGTTCATAACATGCTGTATTGTAATTCAGTGAATTGATGAATGGGGGTTTTGGTTTCTTTTATAAATTAATTTTTCCTGACCTTGGATATACTAAAACAAAAATTTCTCAACAAAATTTTTTAAAATAAGAGTTTAGCAGTAATTTAGTTGATATGGTGTAAAGAGCTGCTCCCTGGAAAATTACCTGGTGGGGGGGTGGGGGGCTGCCACAAGCAGAAATGGACTTCATGGATAGGGGAGCTCATAGCAGCAGAAGAGGCACGTTGGCATTAAAAGCTTAGTAGTGTGGATGTAAAGGCATCAGCATTTAAAGAAAAACTGCATGTTAAAATCAGGAAAATATATGTTACTATCCATTTTGTGTTCGTACTTCATTCCAGTGTTTTTTTTTTCTGCCCAGGCTATAAGAGGATCTTTTTCTAACTTTCCCTGGGTGTTGTATGACCCCTGGGGGCTGCCATTCAGGTTTGTTTTATTGCATCTTGTCCCAGATAGTCTTCCCAGAGTGCCCTTTGTTGGTTTGATGTCTAATTGCCCACGCAGAAGGCACCATCGTATTACAGTGTCTTGCTTAGCAACAGCAGAGAAAGAATACAGCAGCCAGGATTCACACTGCTAACCTCTTGGTAACTATGATAAGTTTCCTAAATATTGGTACATTATCCAGCTGTGTTCTGCTTAGGGTATTGCATGTGTGTGTGTGTGTGTTTCTTTAAGTGTGTAACTTTTCTAAAGTACTTTTGTCTGCAGTCATTTTGCTATCTCTTAGTTTGTTTCAGTTTTTGCACCAGTGTTAAGTAACAGAAATGGAACAGCATCTTATAATTTGTTAGAGTAGCCCCTAAATTATATATTGTGTAGTACTGGAATGGTTTCTATGTCTAGTTTGCAAACATCATGGAGCACAGCTACTCATATAACAAGTCTCTGGTTGCTCCAACAATACTTTTTTACTCCCCCACATAGCATAGGACACATCAGTTTATTTCAGCAGCACTCACTACTGTCTGTAGTCTATTTATAAACAGTGTCACTTTGCTTACAATCCCACTCCTCCTCCCCCCTTTATTGACATATTATATACGTTTGATTCATTTGTTTGTGTCTTGCATAGAAGACCGTGCTTGTAGACAAATATAATCCTTTTGCAGATGTGGTCATCCACTGGCTAAGCAGCCTTCAGTATTGTTTGTGTTTATGTGATCTGCTCCAGGAGCCCTCTGCATGATTTTGTCCTGTTTTATTGTTAATAGAGTAAAATAGCATTGTTGGAGCAATCACAGACTTGTTATGTAAACAGATGTGCTCCATGGTGTTTGCAAACTAGTGTATGGAAACCATTCCAGAGCTGCATTTGAAAGGCTATGCCTGTAGTTATGTGGAGGAAGAGCTCCTCCTCCACATCTTACTTAAATGAGCAAAGTCCTGCTGCTCTGTTTAGAGTGAGTCACACTTGTTGACGTGCCATTGCTGGTCCGTGGCTGCTCTCTCTTGTGCTTGCCCATCCCCCCTCTGGCCTGCCTGTCTTCATTTTGTTTTGTGGTTTTCCAGGCTCCCTTCTCTCTGTTTCCCGTGTTTCTTTCTTGTTTTTTTGGGGGGGGGTTGTAGTTTGTTCCTGAATGCTGCCTTATTCCCTAGTTTAGCATGCTGCTTATGCCCACGCTCTGGTTTGTTTGCCACTTGCCTTTGCTCTCCCTCCTCTTCTTTTCTTCAGCAGCTTGGCTACCTGCCCAGTCCTTCGCCGCTTTCGCTCCTTCTTCTGCCATTATGGCTTGGGGCTTTTTTCAGTCCCGCTGCCACTGCCTGTGAGGTTCCAATCATCCCCGCTGCTGACACGGCTGCCATGCTTGCCTCCTTCTCTGTGCCATCGCACCCACTGCCTACTTTGTCTGCTTGATGCACAACACATGAATTTGTCTGGCAGCTTGGATTTCAGTCTACTGCATGGATACATGCAATGTACACTTATTACAACCTCTGAAGCTGTGCAGCTGCCTGTCACTTATGTTGCTGCTGCTGGACCTTGCTGGACATGTAATTACTACAGATGTCTACACTCTCATTCAGGCTTCACTTCTAGGCACTGCATGTAAAGTATTAAACCAATGTCTCTCAACTAGGAGGACAAGTAATGTGCTATTCATTTATTACAGCCATCTGCGAGCTGCACTAAGATTGGAGTCCTACTTTTGACAGTCTTATTACAAGTGTTCCTGACTACTTGTTCTACCATGTACACTACTGCTTTTTAACTTACTTCTGTAATGCAGCTACCCTAAGCTAGCTAGGGTCCCAAGTAGACTACTGTCTAAGCACCCTTTGCAAACTGTGTGAGAGGCCTTTTGGCACCATGCAATTCTGCTTAAAGTTGAACCAGCATAACATTCTGTGGTGATTTGCATATGCAGCCCATGATGCTTTGCATTGTGTAGGCATGTGTGATTTTGTACTGTCTACGTTCGATTGCTTCCTCTTTTGCATACATCCAGCTTTCTTTGCTCTGCACACTTGCCCTGTGGTGCATGCTGCATCAGGCAGCCCTCCTTGGCAGTACCTCTGGTCTCTGCTAGCCTTCCTGGGACCTAGCGTGACTCCCTCACTCCACTTCTGATTGGTCTATGTGGGGTTCAGTTGTTTCCACCTGCCACGTGGGGACCTAGCCTGGCATTATATACTGCTCTTTGCTAACCTGTGTGTGGGTTTGCAGTCCTGCTAGCCTTTGGGGTGGGGCTAGGTGCCGCACTGTACTTCTCCCTTCGGTGACCCTTTTCATGCAATTCAGCCTGATGCCACATCATTGTGTTCTACACCTTGCCATTGGATTCTGGATGTTGCAACTTCCGTTGCTTGTTCCCTCCCCTCCGTCTGACCAGGACCATCTGTGCTCCATTGTGGATCTCCTATCGGACTGTCTTAGGTTTACATTTATATCCTGGATGCTTGCCATTCTGCTTCACTTCAGTTGCATTACTGCTTCTACCTCACTTTCCAGCTGACCTACATGTGGTCCAGTCTCGCATGCTAACCTTCTTGGGCTCGAATGCCACTCTCTACCTGCCTATCAGCCGACCTACATGGGGTCTATTGCACATGCTAGCCTACGTGGGGCTAGCTATGCCTCTCTACTTACCTTACCAGCTGGCCTATGTGGGGTCCAGCTGTGCATGCTAGCTTATGTGGGGCTAGTTGCCACTCTATTTACCTTACCAGCTGACCTACATGGGGTTCAGCTGCTTGCTAGCCTTCGTGGGGTTTAGCTACTATTACTATTTACTTACCGGCTTACCTATGCATGATCAACCACACTCCTGCTACTTCTTACCTCACATCGGCTAACCTATGTGGTTCCGCTGCACATCATCACCTTATCTGGGCTCATCCCTTATACCCTTGGATGCTTCCTACTGAGAAGCTTCACTGATTCGGATCTATTGCCTCCAATTCCTGCCTGGGTTCTCAGCTCAGCTGTATTACATGGTGCCTTCCTATACCATGATTTAAGCATGAAATCTATCCTCTTTCAGTGCCATATGACTTACTGTGTTTTGTCTTCAGTTCATCAGCCTTCGTTTCAGCCTTCTGCTATTCTGTGAACTCATAAGACTCCCATCAGCAAAGCCTGGAAGTTCAACTTCATCTATGTCACACCTACCTCACCAGCTTTGGGGCCTGGAAATACACATACTCTATACTTCGCCTGCATACCATCTGCTAGCTTCAGGAGCTCCTTGCCCCTGTGGACCTACATCTGAATTAGTTCATAATTCTAATGCACAATGACCTCTGTGCAGGTCCACCTGGATACTTCATGTGCTTATATTTACCTGCTTCACTTGTGCAAGACCTGGAGGCCTATCATTACCCTTCTTGCCTAATTCCATAAACTGCTTCACCCTTCAGGTCCTGGAGATTCATCAAACCTTATGTTCTTTTACCATGCAGAAATCTATTGCTACTTCACTTTGTCTCCTTCACCCTTGCCAGACCAGAGGTTTACACTACGCTCTTTCCGGATCGGTAGCTTGCATCCAGCTTCTGTGCTTCCTCACCAAATCCCATGTGTGCAGAGCTTGCTATCTGATCAGCAACTACCATTTTTCATATTCTGGGTTTAGAGTCCTAGTCATTTGGAGATATGTTCTCGGAGAAGACCTCCTCACCTTTGGATTGCTCAACTAATGCTACTTTCGTCACTTTAAATTTATGCTCATCATGAAATTCCTGGACTTGGTTTTCACTAGAAGATCGTACTGCCAGTTTACCTGAAATTCTAATATCAGCACTTCGACTTTAGCTTCCTGCTTGGTTGGATCAATATCTACAACTCTGAAACTAAGACTAGCTGATATCTTAATATCATTAATTTAGGTTGTTCTCCTTTAGTATGCCCAGAAGGATGGGCAGGCAGTAGCCATGGCTCCTCAGAGGTCCCCCCTCAAGGGGGTTTTTCCTCTCCTGCGTGCTACTGGCCATACTCTCCGGAGCTGGAGGATACAATCGTATGATATTCATTATTCTTTTGGGGTCTCATCCTACTCGACTAACCATCCTTCCTATGGTGGATACAGAGAAAAGCCAAAACATTGGGTCATAACAAGTTACTTATCTGTTCAAGCATCTAAGCACTTTGCATATACCATCCAGTTCATCAAGTACTATAATCACTGACTTTCTCATGTCTGTGCTGAAGTACCTAAGCACTAATCATCCCATACTTCTAATACCTTGGAAGCATAATTTTTACTTACTGGTCTGGCCTCTGTATCCAAACACAAACCTACATTATTCACATGCAATACATAGCACAAGCACTGAGATATGAACCACACATAATTGAAAGGCTCCTCCCCCACATCTTACTTAAACAAGCAAAGTCCTGCTGTTATGCTTAGAGTGAGTCACACTCGCACTCCATCCTCCCCTTTCACCTCCTCCTTCTCCGGTTCTCTTATCCCACCAGGGGGTGTCTCATCCTACTCGACTAACCATCCTTTCTAAGGTGGGATACAGAGAAAGGCCAAAACATCAAGTCATAACAAGTTACTTATCTGTTCAAGCATCTAAGCACTTTGCATATACCATCCAGTTCATCAAGTACTATAATCACTGACTTTCTCATGTCTGTGCTGAAGTACCTAAGCACTAATCATCCCATACTTCTAATACCTTGGAAGCATAATTTTTACTTACTGGTCTGGCCTCTGTATCCAAACACAAACCTACATTATTCACATGCAGTATGTAGCACAAGCACTGAGCTATGAACCATACATAAATATTATTTAATCTAGAGGCTTCTCTAACAAATTATAAGGTGCTGTTCCATTTCTGCTACTTAGCACTGGTGAAAAAACTGAAATGGACTAATAGATAGCAAAATGACTGCAGGTAAAAGTACTTTAAAAAGTTACATACTTAAACACACACACACACACACACACACACACACACACACACACTACACTAAGCAGAACACATCTGGATAAGGAACTAATACTTAGGAAACTTATATTTACCCAGAGATTAGCGGTGTGAATCCTGGGTGCTAGGTTCTTTCTCTACTGTGGCTAAGCAAGACACTGTAACATGACACTAGCATTCTGCAGGGGCTATTAAACATTAAACCAAAGGGCACTCTGGGAAGACTATCTGAGACAAGATGCAATATGAGATGGGCACTAATCTGGAGGTTCTCCCTCCTTTGCTGTGTCAGACTCTTCCTGATTCGCCCACTGGGCCTGTTGTTAATTCCTTCGGGGACCTTCCATCAGGACCTCCTCATCCCAAGCCCCCCCATGGACAACCAGATTCCAACATCTTGAATTCTTTCACCCCAGACATCGGTAGGTCTTCTGCCAGGTTTTACTCACACCCTGACACCAAGTGACCCTTTGCCATGTGACCCTTCACTGAGTCAGGGTATATCTGGCACTCCGGCCATTCCTCAAATGCTGAACAGCCTTCCATCAGGCCCCCAGGCACAGAATCTTCCAGTACTGGACATTCCTGTGCCTGATCCAGTGCCAGCCCCACTGAATGTCCCCACAGCGCTGATGCCTGGTCCTTCTGGACCTTCTGCTGGGCCTTTAGCTCTACCTCCAGCTGGACCTATGGGCATCTGCCCTCACCATACCCAATGTACCCTTTGCCGGGGTATCCAGCACCTGGTCAGTGATCCCACGATGTACCGGGGTAGCAGACACCAGGCTGTGTTTGGTCAGGTACTGCCCATTATGGAATATTACTTCACAAGGCCTTGTGGCGGTCATTGACCTATCATCCCCCGTGCTGGTGAGCAGTAATCTGAAGACACTGGTGTCAGCCTTTAATGAGGTCATTATGGCTGCCCTGGATCTTATTACTCCTGTTCATGAGTGCCCCATATCTCTTCACCCCAGGTCCCATTGGTTTAATGGGACACTGAGAGAGATGTGGAGACAGGGGTGAAGGTTAGAGCATTGTTGGCGCAATTCTGCCCTTGAAGCTGACCGCCTTAGATTGATGGAATATTATTCTATCTATCACTCTGCAATCACCCATAAGAAGGCAGAATTCCTGTCCAGGGAGATTGCAGTTGCTCAGAATCGACTGGCTCAGCTGTTTTTAATTGTAGACAGACTGTGCAACCCAGCCTGTCTACAAGTTTGAAAAGCCTTTTTGCAATTAGAGTGTGAGGAGCTTACTCGTTACTTTGCAAATAAAGTGGACGACATCAGGGTGGACTTGTGTCCGGCAACCTCTAAGGGTGATGTTGGAGAACAGTGTGAGTTCACAGTTCCTCAGTTCTCTTGGAGTTCCTTTTGTTGACCTGAGTTTGTGGATATTATGAGGATCATCCACAGTGTGCATCCCACAAGCTGTGGTTTGGACCCTGGACCGACTTCCCTAATTTTGGGTTGGTCTGATATCATCAGTCCAGTCCTGGTGCAAATAGTCTGGAGCTCCTTGGAGTCAGGTCAGTTTCCTAGCTACCTGAAAGAAGCAGTGGTGACACCTGTCTTGAAGAAAGCTACCTTGGACCCAGACTTTCTCAAACTACAGACCTATCTCTAACCTTCCCTTTATTGGGAAGGTTATTGAGAAGGAAGTGGCAGCCCAGTTGGAGGACCATTTAACCATCCATAATATCTATGAATCCTTCCAATCTGGTTTCCGTAAAAGGCACAGCACTGAGACTGCGCTGGTTCGGGTGCTTTATGATCTTCTGAGGGCGAGGGATCAGAAGAGATGTTCCATTCTGGTTCTCCTTCATCTGTCATCAACTTTTGACACTGTGGATCACCTGCTGCTGATAGCATGCCTGAGGCAAATTTGTGGAATGACAGGAACTGTTTTGCAATGGTTCACCTCATTCTTCACTGGGAGATCACAAAGAGCTGTGTTGAGAATTTTTTCCTCTGGCCCAAACTCTTTGTTGTGTGGAGTGCCTCAGGAATCCATGCTGTTACCCATGTTATTTGCAGTGTATATGCTACCCCTCAGAGACATTATAAGATGGCATGGGCTGAGTTTTCACTGCTATGCAGATGATACCCAGCTATACCTGTCTTTCACACCCGACCAGAATGGAGCTCTCGCGGTGTTTAACAACTGTCTGGATGAAATCCAAGGTAAATGGATTCTAGTTGGTCAAAGTTGAACTCCGAGAAGACAGAGGTTTTGGTTATGGACCCGGGTGGTCAGATAGAAAGGTCGCATGATGGCACTCCTTCTGGAATTTTTCTTGGTGGCGTTTCACTTCTGACCTCTGAATGGGTGCGTAGCCTTGGGATTGTCCTAGACGACAGACTGACCCTACAATCTCAAGTGTTGGCCATTGTCAGGACTTCCTTTTACCATCTTTGGAATATTGCCAGGGTTAGGCACCTTGTTCTGTCTGACTCTTTGCCAACGTTGGTCCACGCCTTTGTGTCCTCATTCTTGGACTACTGCAACGGCCTTTACATTGGGCTTTCTGGGGTTGAAATCAGTCACCTACAGCTGGTGAAGAACGTTGCAGCCCAGGTTTTGACTGGGACAAGTAGGTCCTGTCATATTACCCTGTTGCTGAGCGAATTGCACTGGCTCACTATACGGTGGTGGATCACCATATAAGTAATTTTATTGACTTCCAAATCCCTTCGCAATTAGGGTCTGACCTATCTGAAAGAACTTCTAGTGCCTTACTGCCCTGGCTGATCACTCCGCTCAGCCAACGAGAGGAGATTCCAAGAATGAGTTTAAAATCTTCAGGCAGCAGAGCATTTTCTAATGCTGCACCCACTCTCTGGAATTCTCTACCACGCCGATTACAGGAGTGCACCTCCGTGGAGGTATTTAAGAAGGACCTGAAAACTTACTTGTGGCAAATGGCCTTCCTAGATAATTAAGTTAATTTTATTGTGCTTGTATTTTATATTATAACTTATTATTTGATTTTAATATCTGATGTTATCATGGCATGATTTTATTTATATGTATTGTAGATTTGTATTTGAAATTATGGTTTTAAAATGTTCAGCGCCTTGATATATTGAACAGCGCTTTATAAATAAAATTATTATTATTATTATTTATTATTATTAACCAATTGTATGCTCCTTCTTATTTTCTCTGCTCCTATCAGTCTCGTGGATACCTTCAATATCAGATGCCGGGCTATCCATTATACCAGCCTCCTCCTCCTATAACAAACACCTCCTCCTCAGCCTCAAGCTCTGCATCCACAGCAGCCTCAGGCTAATATCCAGGCAGTGTTTCAGACCTTGATTTAGGAGGAGAGGACTAAATGAGCCTTGGAGATTGGCAGTCAGAAATCAGTGGTGGCCTCTAATCATGCCTCCATCCCGACCTCCAAGATAAGCCTCTCCTATGGATTATCACCTTTCTGGAGAAAGCTCCTTTAGACACCAGGTAAAGGATAAAACCCAGGACATGCCTCTAAAAAGGGTTCAGACTCCCAGCAGGCACTCTTTGGACTCTGACTTGTCCTGCAACACTGGTCTGCTTACACCTATAGAGCCTCGGTCTAAGGATTCCCAGAAGTCCCTCCAGAGGACCCTTTCTTTGCAGAATTCCTCATATCTATAACAAATGCCTGTGGCTGGGACACCCAGGAAGAGGATCCAAAATGGAAAAGGCTTGTGGAGCATCTAGACATGACTGAAACAGCACCTATGCCCATACTGCCTTGGACTGGGCCCCATGAACACCAGATGTCCACTATCTGGCAACAGCCTTCCTCCATTCCAGCTGTCTCAAAAAACACGGACATGATGTACCGCCCCCCATAGAAACAGAAACATAGAAGTTGACAGCAGATAAGAACCACAAGGCCCATCCAGTCTGCCCATTTTTTCTAACTTATGAATGTGCTATAGTCCTTTACTCTGTCAATGGCCTATCTATTCATAATCATCTTTATTGTTCACTTATGCCTATCCCATGCCTGTATGAAGCCCTGCACTGTATTCATATCTAGCACTTTCTGAGGTGGGCCATTTCATGCATCCACCTCCCTTTATGTGAAAAAGAACTTCCTCACATTACCCCTTAATAGGTCTCCCTCTAATTTCATGCTGTGTCCTCTTGTCCTGCTATTTTTCTTATATTGAAACATGTTAGACTCTTTCATCTTGTTAGTGCCCTTAAGTTGTTTGAATGTTTCAGTCATATCATCTCTCTCCCTCCTTTGCTCTAGGGTATACACATTGAGCTCTGTTATTTATTTAGCTTTTGGTAACTGGATAAGTACACTAGACAAGTAATATGCCTATTTTCAGGAACGACCCAGGAGAATACAACAATGGGAACAGAGAGGTACAATAAAACACACAGATCATCTGTCCACATATATTTTCTAATGCTGTCCCTGCACCATTTTGGTTGTCCTTCTCTGGACTGCCTCAATTTGGTTAATGTCCTTATGAAGGTGTGGTCTCCAGTACTGCATGCAGTACTCCAGATGGGTCCTAACTAGTGTCTTGTAAAGAGGGATTATTACCTCCCTCTTACGATTTGTGATACCACTACTAATACACCCCAACATCCCTCTAGCCTTACCCACTTCTTTAGTGATCTGCTTGGATGATTTCAGGTAATCTGTGATGATGATGCCGCCCAAGTCTGTTTCTTCCCTTGTGATTGCCAGCAATTCTCCTCCCAACCTATAGGTGGCTTCAGGGTTTCTCTTCCCTATGTGCATGATTTTGCACTTCTTTGTGTTAAACCCCATTTGCCATGCTTCCAACCATTTTTGCCAGTTTATCCAGATCTCTTCTCATTCTTCCCACCCTGTCTGGATCATCTACTCTGTTGCAGATTTTGGTGTCATCTGCAAACAGACAAACTTTATCCTCCAGTCTATCTGCAGTGTCACTGATGAAGATATTCAAGGGGACTGGCCCCAGGACTGATCCCTGAGGTACCCTACTTGTGACTTGCATCTCTTCTGACTGTATACCATTTACCACCACTCTTTGTTTTCTGCCCACCAACCAGATTGCCACCCAGTTGACCAATGTCTGACCCACCCTGAGCCTTCCCAGGTTATTAATCAACCTTATATGTGGAACAGTATTGAAAGCGTTGCTGAAGTCAAGGAAGGGGACATCATCTGCTCTCCCTTGGTCCACCATTCTGGCTATCCAGTCAAAGAAATCTATGAGATTAGTTTGACAGGACCTTTCTGTTGTAAACCCATGCTGTCTTGGATCCTGTGCTCCTCTGGATTCCAGGTGTTGCACTATCCTTTCCTTAAGGAGTTGACTCCTAGGTCCCCCTCTGGCCTTGTTTTAGGAAGTAACCAGTTGAGACCTTCCAAACAGGTGCGGAATCTGGGTGTAATTTTTGACAGTGTGTTAACATTGAAGGTGCAGGTATCTACCACTATCAAGTATTCCTTTTATCATCTGAGGAATATCACCCAGATAAAACACCTTGTTCCACATGATGACCTCTCTGTGTTGGTCCACGCCTTTGTTTCCTCAGATCTTGATAACTGTAATGCTCTATATCTAGGGATGCGGGGGGGTGGATCTCCGTAGCCTGCAGCTGGTGCAGAACGCTGCAGCCAGGTTGTTGACTGGGTTACCGAGAACTTGCCATATCATTCCTGTGCTGTGCGAACTGCACTGGCTGCCAGTGCAGTGGAGAATCACCTTCAAGGTCGCATTGCTGACCTATAAGACCCTACAGTCAGGGACCAGGCTACTTGGAAGATCTCCTTCAACCTTACTGCCCTCTCTGCCCCCTCTGCTCCGCTGACGAGGGATTGCTAGAGATTCCCAGGGTTCACCTTCAGTCATCTGGGGCCAGAGCTTTTTCTTTTAGGGCCCCAACCCTGTGGAATTCTCTACCTCGTCAGATTAGAGAGTGCCTGTCCACGGAATCATTTAAGGTGTCCCTGAAGAATTATTTATTTGAATTAGCTTTTGGAAAGGTTTATTGCTGCTTTTTATTGTTTTTATGTCATTATTTATTATGTAAGATGTTGTTTTGTACTTCTGCTTTGATATGCTGAAAAGCGCATTATAAATAAAAAGTGATTTGATTTGAAGGAGTGCTTCCATAATCTTGCCCACTACTCAGGTAAGGCTGAATGGTCTGTAGTTCCCTGCCTTCTTCCTGCTACCAGTCTTGTGGAACGGGATCACATGAGCCCTTCGTCAGTCTTCTAGGACCTCTCCTGTGCTCAGATACTCACTTAACAGTTCTGATAATGGCTCTGCTAGTTTCACCCTTGCCTCTTTAAGTACCCTGGGATGTATGCCATCAGGTCCCTTTGCATTGTCCACCCTGAGCTTAGCGAGCTCTTGTAGGATCCTTTCTTTTGTGAAGGGACTAGTGCACATCTCCTTCCCCCCGTGTCCATGGTGCTGAGCTGTGAGCCCTGCCCTACCATCTCCTCAGTAAATACTGAGCAAAAGCATCTATTTAGGTTTAATGCTTTTCCTTGGTCCTCCTCACACTCCCCCTTATCCCCTTTGATCTTAACAATACCCCCTCTGGACTTTCTCCTTTCACTAATGTATCTATAGAAAGCCTTGTCACCTTCTTTTACTGTTCATGCTAGTGTTTCTTAGGTTTGCAACTTTGCTTGCCTTATTGGCTTCCCTGCTTCCCTTAGGAAAGCTTGGTATGCCTCCCTATCTTCGTCCTGCTGCATTGCCTTATATTTCCTGAAGGCCAGCCTTTTGGCTCTGACCTTTTCTGCTACTGCTTTTGAGAACCAAAGTAGTTCCTTCTTCTTTTGCTCTTGTTTTTCTCTCTAACACAGTGCAATGTTGATTCAAATATTGCATCCTTAATGCTTGCCCACATTGCCTGTAACCCCACACCTGCATTTCTTCTTGCCAGGTCTACCTAAACTCTGTTGGCAATATTATCAAAGTCAGCTTCTCTGAAGTCCCATATTTTTGCTTTGGAGTGGGATGATTTATTTCTAGTGGCCAAATTGAACTATACCATGTGATGGTCACTGGTCCCCAGGTGACCTTCTACCTGGAGATCTGTGATCCTTTCCCTGTTAGTCAGTACTAGATCTAGGATAGTTGTGGGTTGTTGTACCAGTTTTTTGAGCCCCCCCCACAGGGAATCCACTATATGTCCAGTTCTGGCAGATGTTCTGGCTGGTATTGACCAATCTGTATTTGGCATGTTGAAGTCTCCTATTATCAGATCCTCCCCCTTTAGCTGTCATGTTTTGTATATCTTCTAACAGTAATGTGTCTATGTCCTCCCCCTGATCTGGAGGCCTATAGACAACCCCAGTTCATATGGCTGTACCATTTCCTGCTTCTAGGGTGACCCACAGTTCTTCTGGCTCCTTATGTGTATTCTGAATTTCTGTAGCTTTGATATTTTCATTGACATAAAGGGCCAATCCTCCCATCCCCCTTTTTGCACTTCATTCTCTTTTGAACAGTACATAGCTGAGTAATGAAGTCTCCAAAGTGTGGTTACTGGTGAACCATGTCTCGCTAATCACTACTATGTCCAGTTTAGCCTCTGTCATTGTTGCCTGCAGGTCTGGGATCTTGTTTCTCAGACTGTGAGCATTTGTGTACATGATTTTCCATTGGCCAGATTTTGGTGTGTTAGCTGTTGGGCGAGGTCTGGCGTTTCCCCTGTGCATCATATGGGAAGCTGGACCTTTTTTCCTTACCTGGTGATGCAAATGAACTACAAACATGCTGAACTCCTGTTTGATCACTAGCTGAGGGGAGAGGGGTGTTCTTTCCATTTGATGTATTGAGTGCTACACCACTCTTCCCATTCGATGTATCAGGTGCTACTTCCCTCTCCCCATTTGCTAGTTTAAATATTCTGCAAAGACGTCAAACTTCTGCCCCAATTAATTTTCATAGGTTGTATTATTATTATTCTGGGCTTTTAATAATTTTGCATCTAATGATTCTATTTCTGAAGATGTGTTTATTGTTTGTGCAGTGACCAGAGCCTCTGGGATTGGGTGCGTTTAAATAAATTTTGCCTTGCCACTTCTGCCCCACCAAGCCACACTTCAGCACTGAGCTTATCTCCTCTCCAGGCACACTACCCAGCCAGCACATTAGATTTGAGATAGAGTGCCCTGGGTGGATTGAGTGGCCCCACTTCAAAGGGTGCAGAGCTGGGGGATCTGTCATGCTACAGCGGGGAGAAGGAGAGAGCTTCAGGTTCGAAGTAGAGCTTGCAGTGAACAGTGGATGCCGGAGACAGTTTCTCAAAGGTATGGAGCAGAAACAAATCTGAAAAACAACCAGCACATTGCAAAGTATATAGTTTGAGATACAGTTGCATTACAGCTAATTCTGTAAAGATCCCTAAGCAATACATTCCCATTTCTGATCTCTAGACAATAAGTACTTTTTTTTTCTTTTTTTCAACTTGGATTTTGATTAAATCAGTTATTCCAGGAAACTTTTCCTGATTTTGTTCAGAGAAGGCATTTCAGTTTTTGCAAGCCCTCATCTTACTGAATAAGCATCATTTTTTACTGCTGATCTTCTTAACAAGAATTCTATCTTTTGCATTCACAATTACATCCATAACCTGAAAAAGGCAAAATTACCTTTTACTATGCAAAGAAAACAGCAAAGATGTAAAAAAAAATTCAGCATGCTTCTTTGTTCATTCATTTTCCACAGTTTCTTCTATGAATTAAACATTCAAAGTTCAAAAGATCCTTTCTTATATTTATGTTGCTTTGGCAAAAAAATACTAGGTTTACAACATCACATGGCTGTAAGATATGGGGTGAGGTGCGGGACAGCTACAGGATTTTTAAACTGTGAGCTGCTCACTTGGGTAGACATGATAGACCTATGGACCTTTTTCTCCCGCCGACTTCGTATGTTCGTATGGAATGGTATAACTTGTTTAAACGTTCTTTGTTGTTGCTCATTCGGTTATTCTTGCATTCCATAGCACCACTTCTTGTTATACCCCTTATTGTATCCTCTATTGTTCCATGGATATTGTTGGGGCCCCTCTCTCCTCCCGGCCCCCCTTTTCCAAACATCCCTCTCTGATCTGTGATACTATGGCCTCCATGAAATAGGTATCATGGAATGTGGGAAGGCTCAACTCCCCAGTCAAGCAGAAGAGAAGTCTCACTAGGTTGAAAAGTACACAGGCCAAGGTGGCATTATTAAAAGAAACCAAATTGACCCCTGTGGAGATGGTCAAACTTCACAAGGAATGGGTGGGGGTGCAGTTACACAGCTGTGCCCCCATGTCTAAAACCAGGTGTCCATCCTGATTCATAAATCTCTCAATTGGCTCATAGACACAATGGAAGAGTATTCTGAAAGTTGGTCAGTCCTGGCCTAGATTCGCACTCCAGAAGTCCCCTGCAGCTCATAAATGTCTATGGATATAACCAGGACATCCAAGACCTCTTTCATGCTTTCAGCAGAGCCCTGTTGTACCATGTTGATCCTACCATTCCTATTCTCCCAGGAGGGGATTTTAATTACACCCTCTAGGAGAGAATGGCTTGGAACTTTGGTAAGCTTGAGCCCCATACCAGACCTCTGTCAGCAGTGTGCAAGCTGATGGCTGTCCATGCACTACAGGATGTCTGATGGTTGCAGCAGCCTACCACCCTAGATTTCTCTTTCTCATCCCCAGTCTACAATATTCTTGTAGGTTAGATTTCTGGCTCATGTCCCCATCTGCATCACAGCCAGTACACTCATCCAGAATCATACCCATGTACCTGTCTGATCATGTGCTGGTACAGCTTATGGTTGTGTGGGGCTCACCTACCCCTGGGTCTGCCTTTTGGCATTTGGACCATGAGTGATTAAAGAGACTAAGTTATATTCTGAGACCAATGATGACATGGACCATGATCAAATCCTCCCTCTGGGAGGCTTTCAAGGCTTATGTACATAGCAGGTGTAACCACTCCTACCCTTCTATCTGCACAAGCACTTGCAAGTGGTGCTGTTTAAGGGATATAGAATACTGTTTGGGTTTATGGTTAGAATTGGCTTTGTAAATGGTGTGATACCTCTACCTATGAGGATCATAATAGCAGCAAACTGTCGTGGGGCTTCCCCACAGGAAATTAATACAGCCCCCTCCTTCGGTGGTAGGTAGAATAGTAGCACAAACCTTCCCAACTTATCATTCTAAACATGCAAATATTACTCTACACAATAATGACAAATACTTCAGCAGTTGCAGAAAGATAACCAAAGGGGGTTATTTGGGTCTGGAAAATAAGGTAGGGAACAAAGGAAGCAAAGAGAGTAACACATTTAAAATCAGCTTAGAATAAACACTGTAATTACTCAGATAAAAATAACACAATAACAAATTACAGTCCTGTATTCCCTCTGTCCCAGTCCCTCTCTCCCCACTGGTGCACTAGTTAATCCCACAGTTCCTGTGGCAGCTCCCAATTATCTTAGTTTGAACAGAATGAGTATTTGCAGACCTGTGTTGAATAGACACTGGGTGCAACTCCATTGCAGTGGGTGAATGCTGCAGTTGCAAAACACAAATTACACTAGTGGAAGTAAATACTCAAAAGATCCTGGCTGTAACTGTTGCTGTGAGCTTAGCTTAAGGTCATGCAGGAAGCCCAGTGGGTAAACTAACTAGCTAGCTAGCTGGACAGTTAGAATAAGCAATTGTTTGGGTAAAACTCAGTACTCATGGCCTTTAAATGACCAGGTGATGCAGGCATTGGAGGATATCTCCTCTTGCTGGCAGCTGATAGAACAGTTAGGCTGGTGTAGATGATGATTATGATTCTCTTCACCACATAGAGGGACTTGTCTTCACCCACCTCAAATGGTAGGCTGGCAGTTGTCTTCACCCACCTCAAAAGGTAAAGAAACATGAAAAGGCATTGATCACATAGGGTCAGTGGCCACATACAATGTATTGGGCCTACAGGCAGACTGGATGGGCCTGATGGTCCTTATCTGCCTACAATTCCTATGTTTCTCTGTAAGCCGGCTGTTGTCTTCACCCCACAGAGGGACTTGTCTTCACCCACCTCAGAAGGCAGGCCAGGAATGACAGTGGATCTTCACCCCACAGAGGTACTTGTCTTCACCCAACTCAAAATTTGGGCCAGCAATCAGGCAGGCAGGCAGGACCTCAGAGCTCTGTTCCCCTGTCAAAAGTCACAGTCTTTTGTGCCAGGATCTGAGAGGCAGTGGATCTTTCACCTCACAAAAACACAAACAAATAATTCTCACAGCAGTCTCTGCTATGTGTTGCTAAATTTCTGGGCAGTTCACCCAGGCTGAGGTAAATACCCATGTTTCTGTGATTTACGAGGCAGTTGGCAACAAATTCCACAGTTCTGTCTGTTGTGGTATAAACTAAAAGGTTTTAGGCTGTGACAGCATAAGGAGCTGTCAAAATCAGATGCTTTCTCTTCAGAAACTCACACAGTCTGTCTCTAGTTTGTTTTGGCACAAACTTCCCAAGTGTCAGTCTGATATAGCACAAGAAGCTGTCAAAATCAGCATTCTCTCCTAGAGTTAAACTGTCAACCCCAGAATTTTAGTTTTGAATGCACAATGTCCCATTGGCTGAAAGAAGTCTCGAGCTCCACCCCCTGATTGGACTACTACAGCTACCAACCGGGTCCTTGCTGTCTTCAGACAGACCACATCCAATATGGACACCCCATACAGTCTTGCACAACTCTGTTGAATATTATCAAAAGTAGAATGTGTTGGCAGCATCTGGATGCATGATAAGGACCCTACTGGCCCCATCTGGTGGTCGCTATGGCCAGGGGGAATTTTAGAGGGATGGGACCCCTGTTGGGAGCTCCATTTCTAGCGCTCCCCAGCAGGAGCCATCTCAAGAAAATGGCACTCTGGCTGCAAAGCATCATGGGACATGTAGTCCCCAAACACCATTTTGTCCCAGTACTCCCAGACCCACTGGAGGCTTGGATCAGGTTGGGGAAATGTTTTAAAGTTATTATTTTTATTGTTTTAGTTCTCCCTAGCCTCCACTGGTATCCAATGGGGCTGGAGAGATGAAGTTACAAGTGTCACTTGTGCCATGTTTCCTGACAGGTGCACTGGGGTGCCAAAACAATTTGCAGACTTTCCTGGCACTCTACACCATGCTGTGCAGAACTTCAAGAGGGCAGGGGAGCAAACACACTGGTGGCTCGCTGGCTGCATCCTTATAGGGAGCTCTGGGTGCTGAAGAAAAGTTTGGAGTGCTCCCACACCCTGGCAGCAGTCCAGGAATGGGCTGGGGAGTGAGGAGGCAAGTGGCTCAGCAGCCACACTGGATTAGGCATTCTGAGGTGCCACAGCTGTTTGATCTTCTCCCTGGCCCTATAGCAATCCAGAAGAGGGCCAGGGGAGTGAAGTCCAAAATGGCTTGCTGGCCACTTTTGTTAGGTGCATGCAGGTGCTAAAACTAATCAGAGCACTTCCTGGCCCTGGTAGCAGTCCAGGAATTGGCTGGAGCAGTGAGGAGGAAAGCAGCTTTCCAGACAATAGGATTGGGTGTTTGGAGGTGCCACAACACAGTCAGTCTGCTCCCTGGCCTTGGTAGCAGTCCAGGAGTGAGCCAGAGGCGCGAAGTCCAGAGTGGTGGCAGGAGCTAAATGCAGCTGGAGGCATCAGGACACTGAAGAGACCCCTGGTAAGCTCCCGACTTGGTAGGGGGATTACACAGGATTATGGGGTACATGGAATACTGCTAGTAGAAACATGAAGCTGAACAACAGAAGATCAAGCAGGATCTCATTTCCAAGGAAAAGTGGTACAAGGAGCTACCCCCATTGCATCCTGACCCTTCTCTATTGAGGGACATTAGATTTCTATGTATGCAACTTAACCTCCTGCCAACCAGGAAAACTGAACTTGCAGTACCCCATTTATAGCATAGGTTGGAATAGGGGAGAAGAGGCAGGGAAATTTCTTTTGTACCGGTTGCACAAACAGCAGGCTGATAGGTTTATCATGGCTTGCGGGACCCTGTTGGAATTGTGCACACCAAACCCACCATTGTGAATAATATTATACTCACCTTTTATGAGGAGTTCTGCTCCTCAATGGGTCCCCAAACCTATCAGAGCTTGAGGCTTTTCTGAAAGTTCTGCCGATTCCATCCTCCTACTGCTCTAACAGGGAAGCTTTGAAAGATTCCCTCACTGTTCAAGAGATGCATACAGCAATGATGTCTCTCTTCTTACAAAGACCCAGGTAGCTATGGTATCCCAATAGCGCTCTATCAAGGGATGCCAGACTTGGTTATCCCAATACTACAGACTATGTTTCAGAAAACCAGGATCCAATTATACTCCTGTCTACTATGCAGAAAGCGACCATCCTGGTCCTCCCTAAGGAAGGGAAAGATATCACCTCCCCTGTCATTTATAGACCCATCTCACTTATTAATTCAGATGTGAAGGTCCTTGTGAAGGCCCTGGCCACCAGGGTTGAATGCCTACTTCCCAGGTGGGATTTGTGAAGAGTTGCCCTAGTCTGAACAACCACAGGGCCCTCTTTTCACTCATGACCTCACTCAGCTCTGCCTCCACTCCAGTGGCAGCAGTAACCATAGATTTCTTTTTTATATACTTTAGTTTTATTTAGAGAGATATTTTAATTTCATAAAATATGATAAGCATAACAATACTTCTTCTCAAAACATTAAACACAATACATTCTAGAAAGCATAAACTTTTTTCTTATTTTCAAGGGGTCAAATAGCATTAACTTAAGCTAAATTTTATATGAGTTCTATTTTCATTATTTGTCATATGTTGAAACCATTGTTAACTCCAAGCTTTTACACCCAATCCAAATCATTTTATTTTGCAGTAAACCCTTAAACCAAAAACAAACTCCATGTGCCATAAAAAAGAAAGAAAACAATTTTTAAAGTTCAAAAAAATAACTAAGAGGGGAAGTGATCCACTCTTTTGAGAGCATTTATGTAGCCACTAGCATGTATTGTGGTTTTGTCTGCCTCTTCCTCTTCCAAATCCAAACCAATGTCTGATGGGAGTGCTACATTTTTGTCATAAAACTCTACCTTTATCCACATCATGGAAAAGATAGACTGTCCCCTGAAAAATGATCCTTAGTTTCACTAAAGCATGCAGAACTGCTGATATTCTGGCCTCTGTGAACTCTGATTTTATATTTAGAAATCGTTTTCTCAAGCACTGTGTGACCATCAACAAATCTGGGTAGAAATGCAACTTAGTCCCTTCATACATAACTCCTTTTTGCCGTCTGGCAAAGTTAAGAACTTTATTTCTGTCCAAAATTGTCAGAAATGTACAAATTATGTATCTTACAGCTGGTTTACTTCCTCATTGCTCCACCCTTGATTGTGATCGAAAAACTGAATCTACCGCCATAGGCTGATCAAAGGACATCATGGCATTTAGCAGGTTTTCAACATAAACCTTCAAGTCCGAGAAAACAATGTCAGCTGAGAGGCCAATAATATGCAGATTTTTTAGAAGATAGGTATTTTCTGTTTCTTTCTGTTTTACTCAAAGCTGCAAGCTGCTCATGTGGAGCTGCATTCAGAGCACTGTCTGAGGTCAAGACTTGGACTGAAAGGTTTTCCATTGCTTTTTCTGCTGCTTCCATCAGTTCCTCCACAGTAAAAAATATTCTCTCTGATCTGTTGACAGTGGGTTGAAATGCTCCACTAGGTAATGTTCACCTTACTTAAGGATGTCTGCATCTCTTGCTGAAATTCATTAACTGAATTCTATATTGATTGCAGTGAGGGCTTTGCAGGCTGTTTTGGCTTTGCGCCCTGGTCAGGACGCCTAGTTACCAGGGAAGCCATTCCTCGTCCTGAGCTGGGAGCTTTAACAGCCCCCCACATCAAAGTTGCTTTCCCTTGTTTCAGGGTAAGAAATTTCTCAGTTAGAACTACTTTGCCATCGGCAGCTTCTTTAGCTACCTTAGCTCTTGTAACTGAAACCATTAATTTTAAATTCAGAGTCAAACGCAATTCTGTAGCAGAGCTCAACAACTAGCGTGCAGCCATCTAAATCTCCTAGAGTCACCATAGATTTTGAAGAGGTATTCACTTCAGTGGAGTGGGGGTACCTGCATGCCATACTGGATAAAATGAGATTTGATCTGCAGTTCTGGAGGTGGTTCAAGGTGCTGCACAAATCTTCCACAACAAAGGTTCTGAAGATCTCTGTCTTCTCTGATACATTTTAACTTCATACGGGAATGCAGTAGGGGTGTTCTCTTTTCCCTATGCTCTTCATGCTGGCAGTATAACTGCTTGCCATATCACTGTGACATCACCCCAGCCTTAAGGAATCTGCAGGTGGTACTATTGAGCTCCACATAATGTTCTATGTGGATGACTGTTTTGTGCTTTTGGAGGACACACCTGCCAACATTCCATTTCCATTTCTTCTACATGTGCTGCAGGCCTTACATGAGGTTTCATGGCTCAAAACTAACCCATCTAAGACAGAAGTTCCTCCCCTGTCCACAGCCTGCAATTACCAAGCATTGTCTGGTTTTGGCCTCCAGTTGTCCTGGGGGGTGGAGATTAAGTACATTGGCATTCATATTCTGCAAGACATAAGTAAAGTGGTTTCAAACAATCTATCTCCATTGCTCCAGAAGCTTAAAGGTGACTATGACAGATGGAATGTTCTCAATTTGTCCTTTGCCAGGAAAATAGAAGCACTTAAGATGGCTCTGGCTCCCAAAATCATCCACTGTCTCATCCACCTCTTGATGGTGGTGCCCATGAACTAATTTGCAAAACTTTACAACATAGTTAGTAACTTTTCGTGTGAAGCAAAAATAACATGTTATAGTAAGGCCAAGCTGTGTAGGGTTGCCACCTATCTGGTTTTTGACTGAATAATCCCGTTTTTATGGTCCTTATCCGGTCATCCAGTTTTGGCTACATGCAGTCCAGTTTTTGAGCCATTTTGAGTGCTCATATACTCTTAAAACTGATGTAACAAATCATTCACTGTTTTGGCTGCATTACATGTCCAGGTTACAAAGATATTCTGCTGTCACGGTCATTCAGACCTGCCTTTGTTTGTAAAAGCAGTCTGTCTGGGAGGTGTAAAGTATGGGCATTAAAATCATTAGCAGTAAATTAACCTATTCTTTTCCACTCTGAATTTTAAGTATGGTCTTTTACTGCTATGACAGGAAACAGCTTTTGCACCTTTATGTGCTCTCATGTGTTTCTTTTTGTTTGTTCTATATTATGGTAAGTTTTAGACCCATTTTTGTTAAATGAGTAATCTAACGTGTATTGCTTTTATCACTACATTTACTCTAATTTTTTGTATTACCTGAACATTCCATGATGTTAGCTACACTTTGACAGGTTATTCAGATAAACAGCATGGAATGGTGTATCTGAAATTGTGGAATGTCTTAGAAATATGAAAAGAAACAGCAGTAGCTATTGAGGTAAAGGGGAACACAGTGCATTATTAAGGGTACCACAAGCATTGATAATTAAGTTATCAAAAAATGGTCAAAGAATCAGAATACATGGCTGGAATGGAAAGGAAAATGGGATCGTGTTTAACAGAGGGCTGGGCAATAAGCTGTGGATGCACTTGGCACATCCAGCAGACCTGAGTTTGATTCCCACAACCTCCACTTAAATACTGTGTGACCCTGAGCAAGTCACTTAACCTTCCTGTGCTCCTAGGTCACTCCTGTAAAATTAGCTATGTGGCCTATGGGAGGTAACCTGGTTGCCAAAACAGTATAAAAATCATTTCCTATCACTAGTAATATATATTCCAACATTACAAATGGCTTTGGAGGAGGAGGAGGAGGAGGAGAAGAGATATTCTCGCCAGTCATAAAAAAGGGGTGGAGCCAGAGGCGGAGTTTGGGGTATGATTTTGGATCTGTTTTTTACCTCATCAAAAGGTGGTGACCCTAAGTTGTGGGCGTACTGGTGCAGAGGTAGCTGGGATCTCTCATGGTTTCATGCATATTATGTGGACTTTTGCTGTGTCCAGACTCTGCAGTGGTTCCTTCCCCCCAGGCCAGTCTTCCATTGTGGGGTCCAATTGGAGTATAACCTTTGCATAATCTTGATTCCCCCATTGGTCTATACAGTATACACCAAGTCCACTGCTGCTAGTAAACTGAGGCCTACAGTGGCTACTTCTATTAGCTCCCTCCAGGATGATCCTAGAACATTGGCTCCAGACTTCCTTTCTTTTTCAATCTCACATTCCCCTATGATGGAATGACTTGATCATAGAAACATAGAAACATAGAAGTTGACGGCAGATAAGGACCGCAAGGCCCATCCAGTCTGCCCATTTCTTTTTCTACCTTATAAATGTGCCATCGGCCTTTGCTCTGTCAGTGACCTATCTATTCATAATCATTTGTATTGCTCCCTTATGCCTATCCCATGCCTGTTTGAAGCCCTGCACTGTATTCATAGCCACCACTTTTGTGGTAAGCCATTCCATGCATCCACCACCCTTTCTGTGAAAAAAATTTCCTCCACATTCCCCTTAATCGGCCTCCCTCTAATCTCATGCTGTGTCCTCTTGTCCTGCTATTTTTCTTATATTTAAACATGTTAGACTCTTTTCACCTTGTTTATGCCCTTAAGGTGTTTGAATGCCTTGATCATATCACCTCTCTCCCTCCTTTGCTCAAGGGTATACATATTGAGCTCGTTAATCTGTCCTCATATGTCTTCTGATGCAGTCCCTGCACCATTTTGGTTGCCCTTCTCTGGACTGCCTCAATTTGGTTAATGTCCTTGTGAAGGTGTGGCCTCCAATACTGCACGCAGTACTCCAGATGGGGCCTAACCAATGTCTTGTACAGAGGGATTATTACCTCCCTCTTACGACTTGTGATACCCCCTACTAATACACCCTAACACCCCCCTAGCCTTACCTACTGCTTTAGAGGTCTGCTTGGATGATTTTAGGTCATCAGTGATGATGATGCCCAGTCTCTTTCTTCCTTTGTGACTGCTAGCAACTCCTCCCAGCCTATAAGTGGCTTCAGGTTTCTCTTCCTATGTGCATGATTTTGCACTTCTTTGCATTAAATCCCAGTTGCCAATCTTCTGACCATTCTGCTAGTTTATCCAGATCTCTTCTCATTCTGCCCACCCCATCTGGCTCATCTACTCTGTTGCAGATCTTGGTGTCATCTGCAAACAGACAAGCCTTACCCTCTAGTCCATCTGCAAGGTCACTAATGAAGATGTTGAATAGGACTGGCCCCAGGACTGATCCCTGAGGTACCCATTGTGACTTGCATCTCTTCTGACTGTATACCATTTACCACCACTCTCTGTTTTCTGCCAGTCAACCAGTTTGCCACCCAGTTGACCAACTTCTGACCCACCGAGCCTACCCAGCTTATTTATCAATCTTCTATGTGGAACAGTGTCAAAAGCTTTGCTGAAGTCAAGGTAGGCGACATCAACTGCTCCCCTTGGTCCACCACTCTGGTTACCCAGTCAAAGAAATCTATGAGATTAGTTTGACAGGACCTTCCTTTGTAAACCCATGCTGTCTTGGATCCTGTGCCCCTATGGATTCTAGGTGTTGCACTATCCTTTCCTTAAGGGTGCCTCCATAATCTTGCCCACTACTGAGGTAAGACTGACCGGTCTGTAGTTCCCGCCTCCTCCCTGCTACCACTCTTGTGGAGCGGGATCACATAAACCCTTCTCCAGTCTTCTGGGACCTCTTCTGTGCTCAGAGACTCACTAAACAATTCTGCTAATGGCTCTGCTAGTTCCTCCTTTAGCTCCTTAAGTACCCTGGGAAGTATGCCATCAGGTCCCATTGCCTTATCCACTCTGAGCTTAGCAAGCTCTTGTAGGACCCTTTCTTTTGTGAAGGGAGTAGTGCTCACCTCCCTCCCCCCTGTGTCCATGATGCTGAGCTGTGGGCCCTGCCCTACCTTCTCTTCAGTAAATACTGAGCAAAAGTATCTATTTAGGATAGATGCCTTTACAGGTCCTCCTCCTCACATGCTCCCTTTTCTCCATTAAGCTTAGCAATACCCCCTCTGGACTTTCTCCTTTCACTAATGTATCTATAGAAAGTCTTGTCACCTTCTTTTACTGTTTGTGCTAGTGTTTCCTCAGTTTGGGACTTTGCCTGCCTTACTGCCTTACCTGCTTCCCTTAGGGCAGTTTGGTATGCCTCCCTATCTTCATCCCGCTGTGTTCCCTTATATTTCCTGAAGGCCAGCCTTTTGGCTCTGACCTTTTCTGCTACTGTATTTGAGAACCAAAGTGGTTTCCTTCTTCTTTTGCACTCCTTTTCTGTCTAACACAATGGGATGTTGCTTCAAGTATTGCATCCTTAATGCTTGCCCACTTTGCCTGTACCCCTCACCTGTGTTTCTTTTGCCAGGGCTATCTTAACTCTGTTGGCCATCTTATCAAAGTCAGCTCCTCTGAAGTCCCATATTTTTGCCTTGGAATGGGATGATTTAGATGTATAGCAAAATTGAACCATACCATGTGATGGTCACTGGCCCCAGGTGACCTTCTACCTGGAGATCTGTGATCCTTCTTTGTTAGTCAGTACTAGATCTAGGATAGCCCTGTCTCTTGTGGGTTGCTTTACCAGTTGTTTGAGGCCCTCCCTGCAGGGAATCCACTATGAGTCTAGTTCTGGCAGATGTTCCTGCTGGTATTGACCAATCTGTATCTGGCATGTTGAAGTCTCCCATTATCAGAACCTCCCTTTAGCTGTCATGTTTTGTATATCTTCTAACAGTAATGTGTCTATGTCCTCCCTCTGGTCTTGGGGCCTGTAGACAACCCCAGTTCTTATGGCTGTCCCATTTCCTGTTTCAGGGTGACCCACAGTTCTTCTGGCTCCTTATGTGTATTCTGAATTTCTGTAGCTTTGATATTTTCATTAACATACAGGGCCTCCTCCCCCCTTTTGCACCTCGGTCTCTTCTGAACAATACATAGCCAGGTACTGAATCTCCCAAGTGTGGTTACTGGTAAACCACGCCTCACTAATTGCTACTATGTCCAGTTTAGCCTCTGACATTGTGCCTGCAGGTCTGGGATCTTATTTCCCAGGCTGTGAGCATTGTGTACATGATTTTCCATTGGCCAGATTTTGGTGTGTTAGTTGTTGGGTGAAGTTTGGCATTACCCTGTGCATCGTATGGGAGACAAACCTTTTTTCTTACCTGGTGATGCAAATGAACGGCAAACACGCTGAATTCCTGTTTGACCACTAGCTGAGGGGGGAGGGGTGTTCTTCCCATTCGACGTATGGGGTGCTGCACCCCTCTCCCCATTTGCTAGTTTAAATATTCTGCAAAGACGTCAAACTTCTGCCCCAATGCACTGACTCCCTCTTTAGTCAGATGCAGTCCATCAAATTTAAAGAACTTTCGCTCCCAGAACTGTTGCCAGTTCCCTAAAAATCTGTGTCCTTTTTCCTGGCACCAGTCCTTGAGCCACATGTTTAGCTCCCCTATCTCCCCTTCTCTGACCTTCCGTCCATCTGCTCCCCTCTCCCAGACTGGCAGGATCTCAGAGAAGGAGATGCCGGACAAAATAGATGATAGTTTGTCACCCAGCCTAGTCAGGTGTTCCTTAGTCTCCACAACTGACCGGCTGGCGAGATCGATAGTCCCTATGTGTACTAGGACATCAATGTTTTCTCCTGCTTTGTGAACAATTTTAGCAATGCGGTCAGTGTCTCTCCATGCTGATGTACCTGGGAGACATCTGACCATCACCCCTGGCTGGAGATGGGTATCAACTCCCCGAATCATGGAGTCTCCTATGATCAGAAGTTTTTTGGATTTCCTTTGTGCTTGTTTAGTTTTGGTTCCTGATTTGGGTGAGTTTTGTTGTGCTAGCTCCTGTGCCGCAGTGTCCTGCTCTGCAGTGTCTTCTGCCTCTTTATTTGATTTCAGAGATAGAAGCAGATACCTGTTTGTAGTGTTTATATGGTTTTTGGAGGCAATGTGATGGAGAGCAGAGAGTGATGGGGCACCTGATTTGCTCCTCCTAACCACCTGCCAACCTCCTGGACCAACTACCCTCTGCGGTTGAGGTTTTTCTGTTGGATGCTGGGGAAATGGCGGGTGGTTCTTATAATGTATTTCCTCTTCAATATGAAATTTGAGGCATGCAATCTCTGCCTCTGCCCGGAGCTGAGCCCTAAGATCTCAAAGGCCCAGCATGTGGGACAGTGTCCTAAATCCTGTAAGACTGTCCTTCTGAAAATTGTTCCACAGTACCTGCAGTTAAAAATCCATTCCAAATAAGTTGCTGGGTTTGTAACCTAGTCAGAGTAATTAGAAGGAAAAAAAAGGAACAAAAATGCAAGTAATGGTTTAATTGTGCTTTGTTTAACTTGTTATAACAAGTTAAATTACTAGTGCCCCTGTAAATGAGATCACCTTGTGGAGGCCCCACTGATCCGCCCCTTCCTGCTCTGCCACAGGAAATGTCACAACTGTGGTACCCTATAAAAGGAGTGTAGTGTGGGGTTGTTGGGGATGGGGGTGGGTGGCTGGGCCTTTCCCCTGCCGAAAAAGAAGAACCACGGATGAAAGAACAAGGAGGTAAGAGCAGAAACAATCAGTCAACAACAAATGCAGTAACCCTGAAAGCTTATCCTAATGTTAGATAAAACTGTAAAACCTGTAAAGCACCACCTGTAATAATTTCAGAGAAGATATACCCTGTAAGAAACACTTTGCTCCAGAGAAAAATAAAGCAGTAACAGAAGATATACCTTGCAAAAGACAATTTAAATCAGAAGATTACAGCAGTAATCTGTTAGCACACACCTGTAGGCACACCTTGTAATAATGCAGAAGAAGGTATACCAGCAACAACAATTTGAATCAGAGAAAAAATAAAGCAATTGAATGTTAGCAACAACCAGACTGGCAAGTAACCAGTGACTTGGGCCTCATTAGAGAACCATGGTATAGCATACCTGTCTGACCTGTAGCAACCACCTGGCTATCTTTGTGAATTTGCAAAGCCAATTTCATCTTCCCAGTGAAGACTTCTGGAGAGACCTCTAAATCAGGATTGTGACTGACAACCAAAAAAACTATCCCCTAAAATTTCTGTCCAGGCACCCCAAAAATATCAAACGTGGTTGACTGTCCCTACAGACTCAGCTAATATTATCTACAAGGTGATCTTAAAGGAGGCTTCTGACTCCTAAGACTAGGCTATGACCCACTGGACTCAAGTCCTGGGGATAGACATTTCTGCCAATCAGTGGTCCCAACTTTGGCTCCTAGCGGGTAAGGCAAGTCCAGACTCTAGGAGCCTTCCGATCCAGAATAAGCTTCTGCACCTCAGCCAAACTCGCAGCACTATGGCTCCTAAATTATGATAATTTCCAGAGGTGCCATTCCACTGGAACCTCCTGCACATCATATGGGCCTGCACTAAAATCCTTCCTTGATGGTTCAAGATCCAGGCTATCTGCTCCCAAATTTTGGGATGTTCAGTTACTTTAACACCACAGTTACTCTTGCTGGGCTCGGCCCTTACTTCTCCCACCATAGCAGTACTATCCCTTCGCTTACTATTTATGGTCAGTGTGGAGGCCAAACAGATCATTCTTCAATGCTGGTGAATTGATGGATCCCCCTCCTTGAAACAATGGCTATCTGTGGTGAGAAGCCTAGTGACCCTGAACAGGATGTCCAACTTTGCCGAGAAAACATCTCATGTGTATCACTCTTTATGGGCCCCCTGCCTGTCATTCTCCTTTCCTACTGTGAATGTTATGCCACCTCCTATTTGAGAAACCTGATAGATAGCTTGGGTCTGGTTCTCTTCTCCACTCATAATATTAATTAGGAATACATGCTGTAAAACTCATTTGGCAGAGGATAATTGGTACTTCATGTATGTGATTATTGCTTTTGGTTTGTACTAATGAATGTTATTTATAGAGTGTTAGTGTTTGTTATTTTCTTCTTTAACTCTAAGTAAAAAATGTGAACTGCAAAAATACATCAACCACACATGTAGGTCATTTAGCACAGTTCAAAATAACTGTTGCAACAGAAATTTGTCTTTGATTTGACCAACAGTTTTGATGTTTGGCCGTTTAACCCAGTAAATTAAAAAATCATAAACTTGCACATACATTTCTGAATAAACTATATCCCAGGCCCTTTTTCAGCTTTATAAATGTCCATCATTAGGCCTTGTGAGTTAATTGAAAAATTTAGGCAAAACAAGCATTACTTTATCATAGTTCATACAGTCCTAATCTCCTATTTTGGCAAATGCCTCTAACCCATGGTATGTATGTATGTAGAGGTGTATGATGCATTACCAAGAAGCCTTGGCCAATTTAAACTTTAAACAAAATTTCTCAAAAATTCTAGAAATAAAGAAATAAATTATCCCCTTCCCAATACTGAGGAAACATTTTTGAATTAATTTTGGATTCTTGGGTGGCACCCCTTAGTGCAGAATCTCCATTTCTCTTCTCATGTCCATGAAGGGATGCAGGTCTATACTGACACGATGGTCTGCATCTGTCCAGGAGGGGAACCAGGATCCTAGGCGATAGGTTTAAATGCTTCAATGGCAAGTAAATAAACTAGTCAAGTAGAGAAGCACTGAAAAGAACAAGGGAAATCCTAGCCCTCCTAGCCTCCCCCCTCAAAAATCAAGGTAGTTAGTGAGGTAAACACCAAGATAGAGAAGTCGATAGGGAGAAGTGCAGGGGTAAATGGAGAAAAAGACAAAGGCAGCAAGAACATGGATGGGGCAAAAAGGGGTAAGGCCATCAAAAAATGGAGGGTAATGAATACCAATGCTCATAGTCTGGGTAACAAGCTCCCTGAACTGGTGGCCTTGATGGAGGAGGGATGCCTGTATATTGTGGCACAGAAACATGATACACAGAGAACCATGACTGGGATGTCAACATACCAGGGTACACAGTCTACAGGAGGTACAGGGTGGGTAAAAGAGGAGGTGGAGTAGCTCTCTATGTAAGGGAAGGGATCAAAGCAACAGAACTGAAAAGTAAACGGGAAGGAAAGGCAGCACTGTGAGTCACCCTGGAGACTGGAAATGGCACCACAATCCGCACATGAGTTGTATTCAGACTCCCCATCTCAGGGGGAGGAAATGAACAAGGAAATGATAGAAGGCATCCTTAGAATGGCAGAAAAAGGGGAGATATTGCTGATGGGGGACGTGAATATGCCAGATTTTAACTGGAGCACCTTTGCTGCAGCCACATTCAGGAACAGGACCATTCTCGATGCCCTACAGGGGGCATGCCTCAGACAGCTAGTGTTGGAACCCACTCAGGAGAGAGCAATCTTAGACCTGGTACTCTCAAATGGGGACAGAGAGAGGATCTCAGATTTAGAAGTGGGTAGTCATCTGGGAACAAGTAACCACCAAACAGTGTGGTTCACAATAAATTCAATTGGAGAGTCAAGCCATACAAAAGTGAAGGTACTGGACTTCAAGAGGGCTGATTTTGTCAAAATGGCAGAGTGCCTTAGAAAACCACTAGCAAACTGGCAAGAAGTAAGGGTGAAGCAACAATGGGGAACAGCAAAAGTGTCATCACAGAGGCAACAAGCCTTTGTGTGGAGCAAATAAACAAATGAAAAAAGAAAGAAAAATACACTATGGTTCTCAAAAGAGGTGGCAGGGAAGATTAGGGAAAAAAGGTAGCATTCAGGATGTATAAGGAAACACAGAAGGAGCAGGACAGAGAAATGTACCAGTTAAAGCAGAAGGAAGAGGGGAAGGCAGTCAGAATAGCAAAGGCCCAGTCCAAGGAAAAGATAGCCAACTCGGTTAAGAAGGGGGATAAAACATTTTATAGGTTCATTTGGAAGTGAAGAAAGACAAAGGGAGGGATACTGAGTCTGAATAAAGAGGAGGACGGGAGAGAAGAGAGGGACAGTGACAACGCAGGGATATTGAATGAATACTTCAGCTCAGTAATCACAATGGAAAAGGAGGGGGAGGTACATAATCCAGTCAATAGAAGCACTCTGGATAGGGGGGTTAATATCAGTCGTTTCACAGAAGAAATGGTTCTGAAAGAACTCTTAAAACTGAATGTGGATAAAGCAATGGGGCCTGATGGGCTTCACCCCATAATTCTAAAAGAACTAAGGGGAGAACTAGTAACACCATTGACTAACCTTTTTATCAAATCATGCGAGGATGGTGTGGTATCTGAGGACTGGAGGAGGGTGGATGTGATTCCCCTTCGCAAAAGTGGGAGCAAGACAGAAGCAAGAAACTACAGACCTGTCAGTTTGACCTCAGTGGTAGGAAAAATTATGGAATCACTTCTGAAGGAAAGGACTGTTGAGTACCTAGAGGCCAGTGGGGCACAGGACCCAAGGCAGCATGGATTCACAGCAGGAAGGTCATGTCAGACAAATCTAATTGATTTCTTTGACTGGATGACTAAAGTAGTAGTGGACCAGGGAGGTGCTGTGGACATGGCCTACCTAGACTTTGGCAAGGCATTTGACACAGTCCCACAAAAAGGATTAATAAACAAATTAGCCAGCCTGGGAGTGGGTCCCAGGGTTGTAGCCTGGGTAAAACATTGGCTGGACAACAGGATGCAGAGGGTAATAATAAACGGTGTCCACAGAGAAGTAAGGGGGATTATTAGTGGGGTACAGCAGGGTTCAGTACTGGATTCAGTCCTTTTTAATGTCTTTATAAGTGACATTGCAGAGGCAATGGAAGGAAAAGTATGTCTCTTTGCAGATGACACAAAGATCTGCAACAGGGTTGGTACACAAGGTGGGGTGGAAAGGATAAGAAGTGACTTGGCAAGGTTGATCATATGTAGGGCAGCTTAGATTCAACGCAAAGAAGTGCAAAGTAACATACCTGGGAAACAAAAACCAAGGGGGAGAGTACACAAGGGGGGTGAGATACCGACAACAACAAAAATAAAAGAGACCTGGGGTTAGTTATATCAGATGACCTAAAGGTGGACAAGCAATATGAGAAGGCATTAAGGAGGGCTGGGGGGATGCAGGGATACATATGGAGAGGCATTACCGGTAGAAAATAGGAAGTTGCTATCCCTCTGTACAGACAGTTGGTGAGACCCCATCAGGAGTACTGCTTGTAGTTCTGGAGAAGTCATCTCTGCAAAGACATAAACAGCAAAGAGGCTGTCCAGAGGAGGGCAATCAAAATGGCACAGAGTCTGCACCAGAAGACACACAAAGGCAGACTAAAGGAACTTAATATGTATACCCTTGAGGAAAGAAGGGAGAGGGGGGACATGATAGAAACTTTCAAGTACCTCAAGGGAATCAATAAAGTCCAAGAGGGTACTTTCAGAAAAAGAGATGTGCAAGAACAAGGGGGCGCAATTTGAAGATAGAGGGGGAACAGCTCAGAGGTAATGTGAGAAAGTATTTTTTCATGGTGAGGGTTGTGGATGCATGGAATAGCCTTCCTGAGGAAGTTGTGGAATCAAAAACAGTGGGGGGAATTCAGGAATGCATGGGACAGACATAAGGCAATTCTAATGGGGGGTAGGAGGAAGCAGGCTTTTGGTTAACTAGGATCTGCAGCTTATCGATTAGGTAGGGACATGGGCAGACTAGGTGGATCAGACGGTCCTTATCTGCCATAAAAAAAAAAATCAAATGCTATGTTCACATCTATCTCTCCTTCTTTCTCTCTCACTCATTCACTCACTCATTCATTCATTCTTTTACTCTCGCTCACTCACTCATTAACTTTCTCACTCTCACTCTCACTCTCTCATTCACTGTATCACTCATTCACTCACACACTCACTCACACTCTCTTTCTCCCTCTCTCTATCATGTTACATTCTTGCTCTCACTCTTGCTGCCTCTGGATATAGTTCTCTCTCTCTCTCTCTCTCTCTCTCTCCCTCCCTCCCTCCTCTCTCTCTCTCTCTCTCTCTCTCTCTCTCTCTCTCCCCTCTCTCATCAAATCTCATTCCAGTACTGCCACTCTTGCTCCTCCTGCATCTGGAACTTGTCCTGGTGCTCCTTCTCTTGTGCCTTTGCTTTGAGCTTGGTCTTCTGCTCCTTGGCTTTGAGCTTTGCTTTCTGCAGCTCATCTTCAGCCATTCCCTTTTCCAGGGTCAGTTCTGACCATATCCTTTAATCTGATCTGGTTGCTCAGCTGTCACAGATATACAGTAGGCTCTGACTCACTTTCACTGCCCTCTGTCTGGACATTGGCCTCTGTGACCTCCTTCACACAGTTCTGCTGGTGACTTAATACAAGGCCCTACATAATTTTACCTTCATCTGGGCACTGGACTTTGTCATATTTTAGCCCTCTCCCCCTGCACAGTCCTTCAGCAGTGCCTGAGTGTATTTCATATTAGGGCTGCAAGTTTGGTTCCACCTTCACCAAAAAAACGTCAAACCTCACCTGTTTGTGTGGATGAGAACATCCACAAACTCTATGCTGCTTTCTGCAAACTTCAATTAGCTCAGTTTACAAGGAATAAACCATGCCACACTATGTACAGAGTACCAACTAACAGTGGCATCAGTAAGCTGATGAGAAACGTAGAAACATAGAAACATAGACTTTGACGGCAGATAAGGACCGCTGGGCCCATCTAGTCTGCCCATTTCCCTACCTACAGGATAGGCCGCAGATCCTAGTTAACCAACAGCCTATATCTTCCTGCCCCCCACAAGAATTGTCTTATGTCTGTCCCATGCATTCTTGAATTCTCCCACAGTTTTAGACCCCACAACTTCCTCAGAAAGGCTGTTCCATGCATCCACTACCCTCTCTGTGAAATAATACTTCCTCACATTGCCCCTGAACTGCCCTCCTTCTATCTTTAAATTGTGTCCCCTTGTTCTTGCAAGTCTCTTTTTCTGAAAGATTCTACCCTCTTGGACTTTGTTGATTCCCTTGAGGTACTGAAAGTTTCTATCATGTCCCCCCTCTCCCTTCTTTCCTCAAGGGTATACATATTAAGCTCCTTTAGTCTCTCCTCATACGGCTTCTCTTGCAGATCCTGCACCATTTAGTTGCCCTCCTTTGGACTGCCTCTATCCTGTCTATGTCCTTGTGAGATGGGGTCTCCAGAACTGGCCACAGTATTCCAGATGGGGTCTCACCAACTGTCTGTACAGAGGGATAACAACTTCCTGTTTTCTGCTGCTGATACCTCTCCCTATACATCCCAGTATACCCCCGGCCCTCCCTACTGCCTTCTCACATTGCTTGCTAACCTTAAGGTCATCTGATATGATTATCCCCAGGTCCCTTTCCTGTTCTGTTGTTGTTACTACCTCCCCACCCATTGTGTATTCTTCCCCTGGGTTCTTGTTTCCCAGGTGCATTATTTTGCACTTTTGCATTGAATCCTAGCTGCCATCGTCTGACCATTCCTCCAACCTTGCCAAGTCCCTTTTCATCCTTTCCACGTCTCCTTGTGTATCAACCCTGTTGCAGATCTTTGTGTCATCTGCAAAAGGCATACTTTCCTTCCAGTCCCTCTCCCAATGCCACTGATGAAGACATTAAAAGGATTGGACCCAATACTGAACCCTGCGGTACCCACTAGTAACCGCCTTTCTTCAGAGTGGACTCCATTTACAATTACCTTCTGTGTCCTCTTGTCCAGCCAATGTTTTACAGGCTACCACCTGGGACCCACTCCCAGGCTGGTTAATTTGACTAATAATCTTTTGTGTGGGACTGTGTCAAATGCCTTGCTAAAGTCTAGGTAGGCCATGTCCACAGCCCCTCCCTGGTCTACTACTTTGGTCACCCAGTCAAAGAAATCTATTAGATTAATCTGACATGACCTTCCCACTGTGAACCCATGCTGCCTTGGATCCTGTGCTCCACTGACCTCTAGGTACTCAACTATTCTTTCCTTCAGAAGTGACTCCATCACTTTCCCTACCGAGAAGAGAGCTTCTTTTGCTGCAGCTACAACAGGGCCTCCTTTAGCCAGGAATGATGACAGAAGATGCCAGATGGGACACTTGCTGGTGTAAAATTATGCTGGGCCCCTCCGTTGACTAATTTTTTTGCAGACTGGGGCTACTGGTCTATCAGGCAACAGGCTGTGATCACCTACTAGGACTGCAATAGAGAGGGGCAGTCCTGTCCTGTGCTTAAGTGATACTGTACGGCAAATCATGAAGCTTCTGCAGTACAACCATCCAGTGGAGAGTGTGGGGGACTGACTGAGTCCAGATGTGATGTTCATCTGTATACTGTGACATCTCATAAGAAGGCACCAAGGTGAGTCTTGTAGTTGTGATCCATGCTTTGGAGGGTAAATTGCTCTGTCACCAGAGTCATTGTTTCACCTCCGTCCTCAGTACTAGTCCTGTATAGTGCAGTTTTGTTCATCAACTCAGCCTTTCTAATTATTTTTCTGTTGGCTCTGTCCCATTCATCAGTGTAAGCCTGTCTGCAGCCACATTTATACGTCGCCCTGTGTTGATGTACCCTCCACTGCTGTTGTGGCCCAGTGATGTTGCTGAAGACAAAGATGAAGATAACCCAGAGGGAAGTGAAGTGTTCAAACAGTCACTATATGGTGTTATTTCAGTGTTACAGTAGCAGTGTACACTTCCTGCACACTTCACTCCGTGGTGCAGTCCATCAGTGTTTAATTAGTGCACCTGCAGGTCTCTGTTGGTGTGCATGCAGTGCTGACACAGTGTGTGCGAATTATATTAATTAGCACTGAAATCACACTGCAAAAGTACTGCAATTTGTAGTTTTTTGTCATCAACACTACCTGAAGCAGTGTTGGTGCAGCAATACTGGCTGAAGCAGGATTGTGTCAGCAACACACTGCCTGAAGCAGTGTTGCATTTATTTTTCAGTGTGTGCGAATTATGTTAATTATCACTGCAAAAGTACTGAAATTAGCACTGTTTTGTCATCAACACTGCTTGAAGCAGTGTTGCATTCCTTTTTCAGTGTGTGCAAATTATGTTAATTAGCACTGCATCAACACCTGTAGTGCACTTCAGTGTGCAGTGTGGTTTTAGTAGCACTCTTGACAGCAGTGTTTCAGTTCTGTTTCAGTGTATTAGGCTGCATTAAAGATGGCGTCACATAAAATTTGACAAAAACACAAGAATTAATCATAATAAGGAATTATCAATTAGAATTAATATAAATTATCAAGTTTTACCATTTTTTGCAAGTTAATTATGGGCAGACATTTGTTGTATGTCCATCAGCTTGCCTGTGCTGATTTGATAGCTATAGAATTAGTCAGGCACATAACTTGAAAATGTGCACAGTACTCAGTGCTGTTGTATAAGTTACCATTGGTCCAAACCACAGGAAAGTCCATATCTGTGTAGCTATATTCTACATGAAAAAATACTACATGTCATATAACAGAAACAACATTTACTGAATGTTTCAAAAACAAATACCTTTAAACACCATAAACTGTACCATGGTCTGCAGTGTGTGCAGTATTGTAAGCAGCACTCCCTTCGGCCATCTATTCTGCCCTTGTCTATGCATAATATCTGCTTTTTCTGCTCCTTTACACAGAAAGTTAGTAGTAGGGGAGGCAGTATAGTGCAGTGGTTTAAGGCTCTGAGCTGCAACCTGGAGACCTGGGTTTGAATCCCACAGCCCGCACTTACATATTGTGAGACCCTGAGCAAGTCACTTAGCCTCCTTATGCTCCCAAGTTGCACCTATAAGCAAGCTTTCAGCTTAGTGTGCCTCTCCTCCTGGTTAATAAAAAACAAATAATAACCATGGTGAGATAGTCCATAGGAACGGTTTACCGGTGCTGCTGAACCGCTTGTAAGCGCATGCTCAGATGTGCAGGACTGCTCCAGCTGATTACTGGCATGTATACATGTGGCTAGGAGTTACTGGGTAATTTTGTTGTTAGCCAGCAACTACTTACCCAGTAACGCTAGCGTGCATGTAAACATAGTGAATGTGTCCAAATAAGCAGTATCACCCAGTTGTGAGGAGCCCTCAGTTCAACATAACATCATCTTTTGCTCAGAAATACACTGTAAGGTGTCCTCAAGACCTGTGGGGGTGTTTACAGCTTATAATATAATAAGTCATATGACTCCAGTTCAAGTCACCCAAAGCTGACACCCCATAAATTATAGATACACCTCTTCAAAAATGGGGGCTCCATAAGTAGCTGAAACTTTAGTTAAAATGATGCATATAGCTACCTTTTTAGGGTCTTACCCCCCAGTGCCTCCTCTGTCACTGTATTAGTGTCCTTGTGAAGCTTAAGAGATGAGACTAACACAATTAAACTTGCAAAAACCTTGTAACCTGTCATGAAACGAGAATCTAGGAGTCTAAATCTTTCCTGCAATTTCTCACAGTCCGCCACATTCTCCTTACTTCAGTTTGGTTTTTATGGTTTTCTTTGACTGGGATTTTGTCTTTATGACTCCCTTTCCAGCTCCAAAAAGTTACTGCAGCTAAACAGTACCTTTTCTCAGGCAAAATCACCAAAAAGTGGTATAATTGGCCAGGGTATCCTATTTTCCTCTCCCAGGCATTCAATTATGATAAATCTTCTTTATGTGTAACAACTCTCCAACATTTAATATGGATCCCACCTAAAGAGTAGCTTATCTTTCAGCACACCGACTAGCACACCGCAACCAGAAAAACACACACAGCTAAGCCGAGAAGCACTGCGGCCTTTTAAACACAACTCCACACTGTCAGGAAAGCTTTTAACAAATATATGGTGCCTGAAGAAAACAAAAGCTCCACTCGGGTAGCCCATAACCTGAGTGAAGAAAAAATCAGTGGCCAGTTAAATACTTACAAAATCGACCTGCAGCATGCTACATGCACGTAGAACTACATAGTGTTCCTAAGCGTAGTAGCACTTAACTTCAATATAAGCAGTGCAATTTAAACATTTGTTCCATTCACCAGTGTAAATAAATAAAAAATGTGGCTTTTTTTGCAAAAAAATTTACAAGCAGCTGGCCCGCTGGCACAGAGGCATGGCTGCCATCTGCGGTGCCATCAACCCAGGTTCAAGAACGGATCCAGGTGTTGGAGGGCAGGCGAGGGAGAGCAGGACTGAGCATGCATAGGACTGCTCTCCTGCTCTGGGGGAGGGGGGCTGAGTGTCTGGCACAATGTGGACCCCCAGTGAATGCTAGGGGTACCACAAACAATCTGGTGCCTTCATGTAATGGGGCCATCATTGCACGTCCCCACCCCAGGAAAAACCTAGGAAAATGCTGGCTCCCTGCTAATAAGCTGGCACCGGTGCCGATGCCTCTAGCCACTTAACTCCTCTTTCGGTGGCCCCATTTGGGGGGTCAGCCCCAAGCATGTGGGGGTTGGATGCTGAAGCATGGTGTAAGCCATTCTTGGGATTAGGGGAAGCTGACAAAAAAAAGAATAAAAATTTTTTTATCAGATTGCCTGCCCTTCTGATTCCAATTTACTGTACATTTGATAAGCACTTCGATGGAGATCTTTGACCTAAGCTTACTTAAATATTTGTCATATAGGCACAGTCTGAATTTTTTTTCTCCCTCTATGTGTCAAGGCTGACTTTCTCATGCCTCAGACTGCCACACTGACATAATTATGCTCTTTGATGGTGTCGGGCCTTTTACAAATATGGATTTGAGATTTAAAAGAAATCACCCTGGCACATTTTCTTTTACCTGATGCTACAGAATTCTACTATGACGTTTAGCACTGTTTGATAACTGCTTGCTCCAGACAGTGCGACGTACTAAATGTCATCTCGAGCACGATACATTACAAAGTGATGCTCGAGAAATACTCTCCCTTTTTAAAATCCTAACCTCTGCCTCTTTTTTTTTTTTCTACACTTTTATTTATCTGCCTCACACATGATGCTGGACTCTCTCAGATGAGGGCCCTCAGCTTACCTCCATCCCGCCCCATCGTAGAATCAGGCCTGACTCTCGATCAGCCATGCTCCTCCACCATCAGGCATCTGCACCCCCGAGACTGCCATTCCATGCTGTGCAGACATCCTGTGAATCAGGGAAGCTCCAAGGTCAGCCGGTGCACTCAACTGTTGGTTGTGGGGGGTAGATCCTGGTCCCCATCATCACATACCAGGATCGGGTACATTTTTTTCCTTGTTCTGGTTTTGCCTGGGGCCTTGGATATGCAATGGATTCCTGAATACTGAGTGTGCTCGCCCGCGCATCCCCGTTGGATGTTCTTTTTTTTTTGCAATTAACATTTTATTGAACATTTAAATACAAGCACTTGTGGAGACAAGGTAGAAATAACAAATAAAACACAGGTGGGGTCACACAAAGGACAATCAGTACAATCTAAAAAATAGAGATACATACAGCCTCCATAAACCCCACCCAACCCATCCCACCCCCACCCCTCCACACAAGGCACTGCGATTAGAAACCACCTGGGAAAAAAAGAAAAAAGGCATCACTACTATAGGTTCCTTATGAGTAAGCTGTTACTAATGGAGACCAGATTTTCTCGAAAGCAGGGCAACACATTGTTCAATATGGCAATCATCCTCTCGGTCCTGATGCTCGAAGAAATTCTGCCAACCATTCAGAATAAGTGATTAGGCAGGGGTCCTTCCAGTGCTTCAACACTATTTTTTAACTATACAACAGATCATGGTTATATAAAATTTCCTCTGTTTAACCATACAGCCCGACATATAAGCCTAATAAACATATTTCCGGGGTAAACAGATCCTCTAATCCTAGTAATGGATCTGCTTTACTTTTGAATTCATTCCACAGAGGGCAATGTTGGGACAGTGCCAAAAGATATGGAGAAGATCTCCCCCCTCCCTGCCACATCTATAACACAGAGAACTCTGTGCTAACTTTAGATCCTGTAACTTCTGAGGTGTGTAATAAATATTGTGCAATATTTTGAACTGCACCAGTCTGAGATGATCTTGTCGGATCAATTTGTGGCAATTCAGCCAAATCTGTGCCCAGTCCCAGGTTATGTTAGGGAATACTTTGGCCCAGTATGATCCCCGTTGGATGTTCTACCAAGGCTCCACCCAGCAACACTGCAGGCCATTCTGGTGTAATACTTCCAACCTTCGCTAGGAGCCACCAGAGAGTGGCCAGCTGAGATTCCCCCTCCCTGGTAAAGGAGAGCAGTCCTGGATACTCAATCTGTTCCCACCCCTGCCAACCCCCTGACAACCGGGCTCGCTCCTGAACCCGGGTCGCCAACATGGCATGAGGTGTAGCATCCAGCGCCTCAACCCTCGGCGCCACTGGGCCAGTATGAAACCTCTGCCTCTTGATCCTGCAACAGAGTTGGCCCTTTTCTAGAGCCCATAGCCAGTCCCACATAAAAATAAATCCAGCTAGCTTCCAAAAATGTGACAAATACTGCAAAACAGCTACTGCTCCCTCTTGATTAGCAAAACACAGTGCTGAGCTGTGCACTTACTTGTTTCCCACAAATAGAATTAAAGCTGGGACCACGGAGATCACGTGATGCTGCAGCCTGAGTAGCAGGACCTGGTCAGAGCTCCCGCTACCCTAAGCTCATTTTGCAGGATAAACCGCCTGGAAAAAAAAAATCAGTAATAACGGGAAGGAAGTTTTGACTGCTGGTGTGGTAGTGGAAGTAATTGGTGCCAGGAAATGGACACAGAAATGAGATCTGCAACGCCTCAGCACACCCCACGTGTCTCCCCCGAGAAATCCGGGAAAAAGCCCAAGGCCCAGTTGATGGGAAGTGGCAAGGCCTTTACTGCTACTACCCCGCAAGTGATTGCACCAGAAGCAACGCCTCACAAATTAGAGCTATTCCGAGTGGAATTGCAGCCTTTAAGAGACGACATGAAAGCAGTTGTGACAGAGATCAAATATTTGTCAGGGGCTCTGAAGGAGTTAAATATTAAATTTTCAGACGCACAGGTACGAATAACCTCTATTGAGAAGAAGGCGAGCTGTATCGAGGAAGCCACGGTTAACAATCATCAGCACATCAAAAAACTAGAGCAGAAAGTCGAGGATTTAGAGGGAAGATCCCGAAGAAATAATGTAGTTATTTTGGGAATTCCTGAAAAGGAGGAGGGCCAGAACATGATTCTGTTCATACGGAAACTGTTCTAAAAGATCGCAGGACCCTCTCCCTATGGAGCCTCATACACTCTTGAGGGGGCTCACTGGGCATTGCACCCTATCCCAGTACCTGGTCAGCAGTCCAGACCCCTGTTGGTCAAGTTTCTAAATTACCAGAAGAGTAAATACTTGCTATCTCAGATAAAAGAATTAGACCAGCTCCTTTGGGAAGGCAAGAGAATTCGAATTACCCAAGACCTTCCAGCATCTGTATGACAACGAATATCCCTTTTCCACCCAGTGGTGACCAAACTCATCGCGGCAGGGATAAAATTCCGCATGGGGTATCCGTCCTGCTTTCAAATAATGGTATTGGGGGCCTGGGTGTCCTTTGAAGATGTAGACTCAGCTATGAAAGCCCTACAAAAAGAGTTCCCTGACCTTTTTAAGCCTAAATGAGGTGAGGTGAAAGTGGAGGTGAATCGAGGCAGTCTCAGAATGGTCGGAGAAGCACCGGAGAACACAGACTTCCAGGATATAAACAAGTTTCATTTTCCATATTATGGACTCTCTGTTTTATCTCTTTTCTTTTTCGAGGACTCATGGACTTAGTAGTTCTCTCCATGGCTGGTTTTGTTTGAATCTCTCGGGAAGGGGGTAGGCTGTCCTGGTGAAACTGCAGATAGTTACAGCTCAAAGGGCTCTGTCCGAGCTCCTGGAGCTATATGCCCTCTGCGATGTTTGGAGAGTACTTCACCCCTCAGAGAGGAAGTTCACCTTCCTATCTCCTGTGCATAATACGGCATCTCGTATTGACTATATATTCCTCTCTCAAAGCCTCCTTCCTGGAGTTGTTGAAGCCCTTATACAGCCAGGTCCCCCTTTAGACCATGCATTGGTCGTATGTCAGTTAGCACCGCCTTCTTTCCCTAAGAAATCTCTCAGATGGAAGATTAATAATCAAATGATGAAAGAGGATAAAATGTTCCAAATAATTAGTGAGCATATCCGTCACTTCACAGAAACCAATTCCGGCTCCGTGGGGAGGCCAGATATGCTCTGTGGAGCCTTCAAAGCATTTATGAGAGGAGTCTTAATCAGCTTAGCTACTTTCAGGAAGAAAAATAAAGATAAGAAGCTGAAAGGGTTATTACAGGAAATTCAGTTTAAAGAAGAAAGATTAGGCTTACCCCTATCTGAGCTTGAAAAGCAGGAGCTGGTCAAATTAAAGGAGGATTACTTAGAATTACTGAGAGACAAAGCAGAATTTGCGATCCTCAAGGCCAAAGTGGCATACTCAGATATGGGTGAAAAAGCTGGGAGGCTGCTGGCATTGAGGATTAAGCAAATGGAGGTGAATAGGCATATTTTGGCAATACGTTCTCCAACAAACAATATGTTAATGATAACAACGGAGGAGATAGTCTTGGAGTTTCAGAGGTACTATGCTAATTTGTATAGTGCTAAAAACTTGGTCCCTGACTCCAGCCTGGACAGTTATCTGGAAACTTCCAGACTATCCTCTCTCTTGGAATTCCAACAGGACTGACTGATCTCTTCAATAACTGTGGAAGAAATTATCAGAGTTGTCAAGGCGTTACCCTCTGATAGATCTCCTAGTCCGGGCGGTTCTCGGCCAACTTTTACAAGAAATTTCTAAATCTACTGCTTCCTATGTTAGTGTCCCTATTTCAGTATATATTTTCCAGTGCACAAATGGATCCAACCCTGTGGGAAGCCCTAATTGTTTTAATTTTGAAGCCTGGAAAGAATCCGGAATCACCGGCAAGCTATCGCCCTATATCCCTAATGAATCAAGACATTAAAATTCTAGCTAAGATATTGGCGTACTGGCTGGTGCTAGTGATTCCTGATTTGATAGGGCCAGAACAAGTAGGGTTCATGAAGGGACACTCCTCGCTGGACCATCTTAGAACTCTGTCGCACGTCCTCTCCACAACCAGAGACGCTCCTTACCCGGCGGTTTTAGTCTCGCTTGATGCAGAGAAGGCGTTCGACAGAGTGAACTGGAATTTTTTACTTAGGGTCTTGAACACCTGCAAGATCCTGAAGCTCTTCCAGAATTGGATCAGAACTCTCTACAGCGCCCCATCAGCTAGAGTAATGGTCAATGGAGCGATTTCCAAAAAGTTCCTACTTTATTCAGGCACCAGGCAGGGCTGTCCCCTTTCACCGTTGCTCTTTATTTTATATTTAGAACCTCTTATTCGCCGGATAAAGCGCTCTTCCTGGATCCAAGGGGTGATTATCCAGGGGCACGAGGTCAAAATATCAGCATATGCTGATGATTTATTATTACAGTTGACAGATCCGGATAATTCTATACCGGCATTGCTGGAGGTGGTCCAGGAGTTCGCTAAGCTCTCTAATTACAAGTTGAATGTTGACAAATCATTGGTGTTCCTGCTTAACCACAGAGTGGATAAGTCCCTAGTCATTCAATGTGGCACGTCCTGGACTCCAAACTCCTTAAAATATCTGGGTATTCACATGCTAAGAGAACCGGTCCAGCTCTTAAAGCTGAATTTAGACGAGCTAGTTAAAATCTTAAAGGTAGACTTAAATAGATGGTCTAAGCTCTCCATTTCACTTTGGGGATGAGCAAATCTTATCAAGATGAACTTTTTCCCCAGAATTTTTAACCCATTGAACCTGTTCAATATGTGGATTCCTATCTCCTGGTTCCATAAAGTTAACGCAATAACAGCAAATTTTATCTGGGCCAAACGTCAGCCCAGAAAGGGGTGGGGGTAGGAAGAAGTAGGCTGCTGGTTAACTAGGACCTGCAGCTTATCCATCAGGTAGGGAAATGGGCAGACTGGGTGGGCCAAGCGGTCCTTATCTGCCGTCAAATTCTATGTTTCTATGTTCTATGTTTCTATGTAATTGCATATCATAAATTGGCCGCCCCCAAGGATAGAGGAGGTCTCCGCCTTCCATCTTTGATATTTTATTACTGAGTCATGTGGTAAAATATTTGAGATAGTTGGAGAACATAGATGAAACTGGTCCAGAAGAGGGCCTCCCGATGTGGCTGCGAATAGAGCTAACTGCTATTAAGGAATGTGGCCTGGTACCATTATCGCTGTTTCATATAAACCTGAGCGACCTCCCCCCGCAGTTGAAATCCACCCCATTGGCGATCTCAGTGTTGGTACATGCACAGATATGTTCAAGTATGGAATATAGACAGGTGGCTGATTTGACCCAACCTGTTGGGGGTAACCCCAACATAAAAATTGATAACAAGCCAATCAGGCTCAATTGGCTCCCACAATTGAATACTGTCAGACTTGCTCAATTAGTGGTGCAAGGCAGCTCATGGCTCGCAGTCACTGCCATTTTGAACAGATTTGATATACCTACTAAGTCCATTTTTAAAGTTTACCAGCTAAAGCACTCGTTAGCAAAAGAATTTGGGCCAGTCACACCTCTTTCAGATAGGAAAAGGTTCCAGAACTTATTGATATCATTAATGGGGCATCAACATTCGGTATCTGATATTTACAAAAGCTTATATGATTGCAAATATCCTTAAGTATTCATTCCGAAGCCATATTGGGCAACGTATTTCCCTAGGCTAGAGATAGATTGGGCGGCTCTTTGGGGAAATATTCACAAATACATTACGCACGATAGACTGCGATTGGCACAATTCCATATCTTGCATAATATATATTACACTCCCCAGAAGCTCCACAGGTTTGGCCTTACAGACTCCATTTCATGTTCCAGATGTGGGCTGGAGGAAGGGACGCTGTATCACATATTTTGGTCGTGCCCAAAAGTTTCCATTCTCTGGGGTTATATCTGACAGAGGATGGATCCCCTCTTGGGCCTTTCCGATCTTTTCATGCTGGAGATATGCCTGTTGGGAGATTATACTTCCATATCAGTCTCATCTAGAAGATACTACATGGCCTTAATTTCATTATAAGTTAAATAGATTGTCCTTCGACACTGGAAGGACAGTGAGGATATTCCCTTTTCGGAGTGTCTTAAAGAGATCTTGGTCAGTCTTAGAATGGAGAAAATGGTGGCTAGTTTAAACAATAGGTTGGCCAAATACAAATGAATTTGGGAACCCTTTCATACAGTGCTTTCTATTTAGACTACTTTTCCAAGTAATCATTCAGGTAATTCTGGTGTATACTGCAGATAATCTGAGCTGTGCTGAGGAGGGTGGGGTAGAGGGTGGGGTTGGGGGTTTGGGGAGCAGTCTCTTTAACATGAACAATTTATATGTGTACTTCTATATGTCGCGTATGGAACTGCTGTCATATGTAATGGTGAAAACTAATAAACTTTGAATTACAAAAAAAAAAAAGCTGGGACCACCACACTGCAACTTTTTTTGGGTGGTGGTGGGTGGATGGGGACACAAGATACTACAGGTATTTGAAATCCTCCTTGATCACTCACAAAATGTCCGATCGCATCAGAATGCTGGAGTAGGCAGGATCACGCTTGCATGTACTGTAGCTCTTAAAGGAACACACTCTCTACTATCCCATGTGGGTGTAGTGTGAGGAGTGAATGCAGCAAGCAGCATATTTATATTGGGAGCAGTACTTTTCAAATGTTATATGAAAATGTCAGGGTTTTTCACATAGTGAGTGCTCCCATCTACCCATAATGAAGTTTTGGGTACTGCAGTTTGTTTCATTGAAATGAACAGCAATGGGTTAAGGAATTGTTGCATGAATGCTGCAATCACATTTTAATATGAATGTGGGGAAGGGGTGTGAGGGATAGGGCTTAAATGGGGGTGTGGGGGATAGGGCTTAATTTTGTGTAAATTCATCACTGCATGTTCCAGCAATTTGGAGTGAGTGTGTTGCTTCCGCAAGTGGCGGTGGAGGTCTGGGGGGATGAGAGTGGGCCTGCAGGTATGTGTTGGTGGGTCTGGCTTAGTCAGGGTGGGTGCTGGTCCATCTGGCTTGGGATAGTGGTCATGCTGGTCTGAGGGGGTGGAAGTGGGTGTGCAGGTCAGTGTTACTTGTGCAAATGTCAGTGCTGGTCTGGGGGTGGGAGTGGGTGTGCAAGTATGTGGGGCTGGGTCAGCTGCATCAGAGTAGGTGGGTGTGCTGGTCCATCTGGCTGGGGATAGTGGCCATGCTGGTCCAGGGGCTGAAAAGTGTGTGTGCAGGTACGTGAGGGTGGGTCAGCTGCATCAGGGTGGGTGGGTGTGTTGATCCATCTTGTTGAGGATAGTGGTTGTGCTGGTCCAGCAGGTGGGAGTGGGCGTGTAGGTCAGTCTTGCTTGGGCAACTGGCTGTGCTGGTCCAGGGGGTGGGATTAAGCATGCAGGTACATGGGGGTTGGTAGGCTGCATCACGGTGGGTGGAAGTGCTGGTCCATCTGGCTGGGGACAGTGGCCATGCTGGTCGGGGGTGTGAGTGGGCCTGCAGCTATGTGGAGGCTGGACTACCATCAGGGTGAGTGAGTGTTCTGGTCCATATGAACATATGAAGAAGCCAGCAGATGAAGGCCATTAAAAAAGAGGAGGAGGAGTAGCTCTTTACATAAGGGAAGGAATCAAAGCAACAGAACAAAAGGGAAAACAGGGAGGAGAAGAAGCACTGTGGGTAAATTTGGAGACCGGCAATGGAACCACAATCCGCACAGGGGTTGTATACAGACCCCTTCTCAGGGTGAGGAAATGGACAAGGAAATGATAGAAAGTATACTTAGAATGGCAGAAAAAGGGGAGATATTGCTGATGGGTGATCTGAACATGCCAGCTGTTAACTGGAGTGCAGTTGCAGCAGCCACTTCAAAGAGTGGGGTTATTCTAGATGCCCTACAGGGGGCATGCCTTAGACAACTAGTATTGGAGCCCACTCGAGAGGGAGCAATCTTAGACCTGGTTCTCTCAAATGGAGATGAGAGGATCACAGATGTAGAAGTGGGTAGCCATCTGGGAACTAGTGACCATCGAACAGTATGGTTCACAATAAACACAGCAATAGAGTCAAGTCATACAAAGGCAAAAGTACTGGACTTTAGGAGGGCTGACTTTGCCAAAATGGGTGAGTGCCTAAAGAATGCACTAGCAAATGGGCAGGAAGGAGGGGTGGAAGAACAGTGGTGAATAATAAAAACTGTCATTACAGAGGTAACAAGCCTTTGTGTGAAGCAAACAAATAAAATGAAATGATGTAAGAAACCACTATGGTTCTCAAAGGAAGTGGCAATGAAAGTTCAAGAGAAAAAGAAAGCATTCAGGAAGTACAAGGAATCACAGAAGGAGCAGGACAGAAAACTGTATCAGTTAAAGCAAAAGGAAGCTGGGAAGGCAGTCAGAACAGCAAAGGCCCAAACCGAGGAAAAGATAGCCAACTCAGTTAAGAAGGGGGATAAAACCTTTTATAGGTACATCAGGGAGCAAAGGAAGACCAAGGGAGGGATAGTGAGGCTTAATAAAGGGGATGGAGGGTGGGCAGAGGGTGACTTTGAAAAGGCAGAGATACTAAACAAATATTTTTGCTCAGTATTTACAAAGGAAGTGGGGGAGGTACCTAAAACAAACAGTAGAAACACTCTGGATACAGAAGTTGATACCAGCCCATTTACAGAAGAAAGGGTTCTGAAAGAACTCTTAAAGATGAAGGTGGACAAAGCAATGGGGCCTGATGGGATTCATCCCAGAATTCTAAAAGAACTAAGGGTAGAACTAGTGACACCACTGACTACCCACTTTAACAAATCATGGGAGGATGGGTGGTACCCGAGGACTGGAGAAAGGCAGATGTGATTCCCCTTCACAAAAGTGGGAGCAAGGCAGAAGCAGAAAACTACAGACCTGTTAGTTTAACCTCAATAGTAGGGAAAATGATGGAATCACTTCTGAAGGAAAGAATTGTTGAGTATCTAGAGGCCAGAGGGGCTCAGGACCCAAGGCAGCATGGATTCGACAGGGAAGGTCATGCCAGACAAATCTGATAGATTTCTTTGACTGGGTGACCAAAGTAGTAGATCAGGGAGGGCTGAGGACATGGCCTACCTAGACTTTAGCAAGGCATTTGACACAGTCCCACACAAAATATTAGTATACAAGTTAGCCAGCCTGGGAGTGGGTCCCAAGATGACAGCCTGGGTAAAGAATTGCCTGGAGAATAGGACACAGAGAGTAATAGTAAATGGAGTCTACTCTGAAGAAAAGGGGGTTACTAGTGGGGTACCGCAGGGTTTAGTATTAGGACCGGTCCTCTTCAATGTCTTTATAAGTGACATTGCAGAGGGATTGGAAGGAAAAGTATGTCTCTTTGCAGATGACACAAAGATCTGCAACAGAGTTGATGCACAAGGTGGGGTGGAAAGGATGAGAAGAGACTTGGCAAACAACATATTTAAAAAAAAAACTTCTCATCCTAACAGAACAGACTCTAGGCTACAAATTGAGTCCTATATTGTGAGGCTGTGATATCAGGAAAGGTAAAAATAAAACATTAGAAACTACCATGGTTTTAAACAGTGCTGAGATCAACTGTTACAAATGCTGTCCCTCTCCTCCTGCTGAACTGAGGGAAATGTTGACCTCAGAGGACCTAAACAATTAGAAGCATAAACATAGCAATAGCTAATTCAGAAATAAACATCTAAAACATGCAAATAACAAAGTTTATGCAGTTGAAAACTGAGTAAACTACACAGAAGCAGTTGTCTCTAAGCTGAAAGAACTACGAAAAAAAACAAATTAGCTACCATCAGAAAAAGTTGATAATTTGGAAAACTGATATAGGAGGAGTAACCTAAGAATAACTGGAATAATATTATGCTAACAACGTTAAAAACAATTCATTTGGTTTGAAAAGAAAACACCACATTCTAATCAAAATGCTTCTGTGCTAATAAATAGTTTAACTGCATTACAGCACAAAAGTTAAGTAACATACTGAAAGGATATACACACAGAATATGCATTCTCAGTTTGCTTATTCAAACAATCTTCCTGCAGCCAGGCACTAGCCCTCCCCCCCAATAAAATATGAAACTACAACTTAACTAAATCAGTAAAAATACCACAGATAATGGGTAACCTACAGCTACAAGGCACACATGGCACTTTAAGGAGTGATTTGGTTTAAAAAATGTTTTTTAAAGGCTTTTTAAAGGTTTGGGGCCACATGGATGATAATAGAGCACAGAACCTTATTCATAACAAATATTCGCCATGGAAAACTGCACAGCATTTGAATTATAAGACAATAAGACCAGAGTAATGATTTCATTACTGAATTAAACATTTCAAGGAGTTAAAATGATTCACTTTTCTAATAAAACCAAACACAAACCTTCTTAACCACAAAACCAGGCTGAAGATCAGAATGGAGATTAACAGTCTTGAAGGCAAAGGGAAGTGAGGGTTTCTAGTAAATATAGTTCACTTGTGGAAAATGTAGTTCAGTAAATTTTTAAAGGGACACTGCCAACCTTTTTCATATCATATTATTTCTAGGTAGAAACTCACATTTAATGATTGCCTACCTTCTCTAAACCTCATTGGTGTTACTAGTTGTTTTATCTGCATCCCTGTTTTGTGGAACTGAAATGTGTGGTAATGCACCCAGCCTTGTGGCTTCAAATCCATGAACTACTCTGCTAACTGTAATCTTTATTTATGACTTAGCAGTACTAAAGAAAAATGTACTTTTAAGATCATTGCAGATCTACTTCTAATCCTCTTTTAGTAATAATTTACTTTTGAACAAGTAGTCTGCTGAAATACTTCTTAGAATTTAGTATTCTTAGAGGTTGTATTTTAGAATGATGGTTAAAGATGATTAAAAATTACTAAATGTAGTCTTTGAAGGCAAATGAATGCCTGTTTTAATAATAAATTTAGTATTCCACTTCAGTGAGGGTTCTCAAGTACAGGCCTTTGGGCCTGCACCAGCCATGACCACTCACATCTTAAACACCCCTGCCCAGATGACCACCCAGCTGGATAACCACATCAGCATCGCAATAGACCTCTCCCAAGCTGTGCACCCTGCCTGCAGCTGGACCACCTTACAAGCCCCAAACCAGCCTATCACCCTCCCTGTAGCTGGCTCCTCCAGACCACCCTTCCTACCCTCAGACAAGATCCCTCTGCAGATGGAACCCCCCCAGACCTGCCTCCTCAACTCAGTTGACCACCTTCCCTGCAGCTGGGCAACCTTCCAGCCCTGCTGTTGGACCAACCTCCCAGCCTCACCAAACAAAGCACCCTCCTTGCAGCTGGATGAGCACCTCTTAGATAACAGCTCTTCCTGCAGCTAGACCCACCCAGACTACCCATCTTGCCCACAGACCAGTTGCCCATCCCACCACTGACTACTCTCCTTGCACATAGAACACCCTGCCCTGCTAGGTACCCTTTTTTTAATCCCGATGCTTACTAGACTGACATGCCACATCCTGCATACAACAACCCAACAGCACCAGCAGCCTGACACATAGCAGCCTGACCCAGGACAGTGCTGACACACTGTTGGGCCAGAGGAGGTTGGGATGCTGTGCGGCTGTTGAGTGGATTTTCCACAAATGTCTAAAGCACCTGATCCTGACCTACACCACCCATCCCTGGACCTGAGCCACTGCTGAACAGCACAGATGATGTGGACACCCCGCATGTGGTGCACTCTCCAGGGACAAACTGACCTGATTATGGACACGGTAAGGATGACTGTCTCACCATCCATGGGACAGGGATGAAACAAATAGCTGCACATGCCCTGGTGTGTTGACCAGCTGTCCATGGCAGAATGGTGGACTGTAGGTGAGTCCCTGCATGCATGGTGATGTCAGCTGACAGTCAGTTAGCCAGGCATGCATGAAGGAATTGGAGTACCATGCCTGTTTATTGGTGCATGCATGACACTGCAGGCACACCACAGAGTGGCACAGTGAGAGCATGGATAGCTGTGCCAGGAAATGGTCTGCAGTCACACTGCATGTGAGTGCCAGGACACAGAGCTGCATGCCGTTGCAACAACTGTGCAATGTGTGCATGTGGCTTGTGTCATGCTAGCCTACTATGGGCTTGCAGTAGCCACAAAGAAAAAAGTCTGGAGGTGTTTGGGGGGACTGTGCCATGGGAGCCCATTACGGCATGAAGGCGGCACACCAGAGACACCCATGTGTGTTGTGGTGGGGGATTCCACAGGGGCCCATTGTGGGTATGCTGTTGCCACATAGTTGCACAGCTGGAAGGATTGGGAGGACTCACACAGCTTCAGGCTTGTGCAACGTATGGCACACATGAAAAGCTGGAAGGTTTTGGGGGGGCTCGCACAGAGTCAAGCCTGTGCAACATGCAACACAGAGTGCAGATGTGGCAGTGTGCAGTGGGCTGCTTGGTGATACCCAGCAGTGTTGTGATGAGACATGGCCATTGGGTTGGGGTGCATGTGAAATATGGGGGATGCAACTTTATTTGACAGTGGGGGGCCACAGTGGCAACCTGGTGGCTGTGCATGATGTGTATTGTGAGTGTACAACTGTCAAGTGCCATGTCACCATGGAAACCCTACAGGATGGTGTTGCGCGCCACGTCACGGTGGAACTCCAGCAGCTTTTCCTTATCCCTGGATGCCAGTACTATCTTTAGCCACTCCTCATGGGCCACATAGCTCATCTTGGATGGTGTCCATGGCAGTCCATGATGAATGCACTCCCTGGTGACATCGGTCCATTGCTGTTCCCTGTGGAGTTCTGCTAGCATCGTCATGACCCCTATATGCACCTTCCTGAGCGGGTCATAGAGATGGTGATGCCAGGTCTCAACATTGTTTTGGGTCCATGGTATACCTCACTTGTTGAGATCTGCAACCAACCACAGCTGAGGTGGGAACATTGGGTCGTATCTCGTGGGCACCTTGGCCATCCTACTGTATAGCTATGTCCTGCCCAGCACATGTGTCTGCTCGAAACAGTAGAGGAGTGTGGTGGTATTGGGAGGTATGGTTGGTTTCAGGACCCCAAATGCTGCTGGAATGTCCTGTGCCAGGAGATGGGCAAGGGCCACGAGTTCATGGATCTTCAGGTGGAAATCTGGGTCGCTTCCGTATCATGGTGCAAGGCCAAAGCTCTGGACCTTCCGCAACACAATCTTCCCAAAGTGGAACAGGCAACCCTCATTCATGGCTTGAGGAAGCTACATCTTACTGGCATTGATCATAGCCTGCTCAAAGTCAGTGATGATTGTAGGTGGTTCAAGGGGGCAGGACTGTGTACTGGAATATTTGTTCAGCTCCTGGGACAAGGTGCAGTAACATTCCAAGCTCTTTGTCCTCATCAGTGTATACACCAATGACATGATGAGGTTGCTAGGGCACATCCCTATGGGTGCATGGATGGTGTACAACTGAGTGTACAAGTGTGGCACAGTCTTGAACATACCATCCATTACCCAGAAGACTGCTTGTGCCAGGCCCCTGATGTTGCCCTCTGTGATGAGAAGGACCTGGTGGGTGGTGCTGACGGTGATCCTGCTGTACAGTGGCCATCTATTCACTATCTGTAGCTGCTCAGGGATGGTGAGGTCAGCCAGTGTCACTGGTTCTGGTGAGAGGTCCTAGTGGTGGGTCCTGTTAGTAGTCTGCAGCAGGGCCCTCTTGCTTGGCAAATGTTGCCGCACTTCAGTGGACATCACAGTTGACTCACTCTGCAGCAGCTATGCGAAGCTAGCCATGGTGCTGTGTGCCTTCCACTTGGTGCCAGCCAGCACCTGTGCCAGTAGAGCCTTCACTAAAATATCCCCAACAGCTTAATCTGGTTCAAAGTCAGTCGGCATTCATCTGTATCCCCTTCCCCCAGGTTGTGCCTGAAAATAGGCAGAATTTGTCTAGTGCACTTACCTGGTCAATAAAAACTAAATAAATAAACAAAAATAAATAAAATATGTCATGTCCAGAGCATGAATGTGCTCATTCTTTTTCTTTAGGTGGTGCTGGCCATCCTGGAGCAGTGTGATGGCCCGGCCGAAGCAGGACTTGGACTTATGGTGTTGCCAGCACCAGTACACTGTCTCGTTGCATGTCCGTTCATGGACCAGGAGGTAGCCATCCACATTCAGCATGGACATTCCCCTCCTGGATGGTACCACCTCACAGATTGTCCCTGTTGTTGGGGTTGCAGTTGAGCACCCTGGCCCATCCATGGCTTCCACTCTCCCCCCCATTGTGCCAGAGGAGTGTACAACACTGACCAGCTTTTGTTGCAGCTTAGACATACAGGTGTGATTGCACCTTATTTGCACATCACACTCCATGGGCCACACCTGTGGTAGCTGCTACTCATCTGTGGGTGGTTTGTACCAGCACTGTAGTGCCACTGTCTGCCCACAGTCCCAGTGCTTCATGGCTGTGCTGTGCACATGGTCACATTCAAGGTTTGTGTCCACAGTGTCCTGGGCCCCCGTCAGCTTCTGTGCTGCAGCGGGTCTATGCTCCATGGTACACTTCCCTGCTGTCCAGCATGCAGGGGTCCCTGTGTGTTGTGCACTCTGCCTACAGGTCGGTGTCCACCTACCTAGGCTGACCTTAGCACCCCCCCGGCATTGGTGTCCCGGCATCTGTAGCTCCCATGCATGCCGTCATGAGTGCATGTCCATCTGCTGCCCCAATGCATCATTTTCTGCTGCCCGCCTTGGTTCTCCATGTTCTCCTCAGCAGTAGTTCCCTGACCTGCGACTTCTGTGGCAAATGATGTATTGTAGCCCTCACTGTGCTTTCTCCCCTATGGGGCTTGCATTTTCTGCCCCATGCCAGTTTGTTTGTTGGCGTTCCGGTTCACCTGCTTTGTTGCCTACTCCTGTGGCAGGCTTATACTAATATAGCAGTGCTGTGCCACATGTCTCAGCCTACTGTTGGCTGCTTGTGGACTCTACCCCTGCATGGGGCCATGGGTTTTCAGGATTGTGCACCTCCTGTGTGTTGGGTGGCCTTTCCCGACTGTAGTGGGACAGTGGCTCTGTCGGTTGCTGTGGGTTGGGAGGGTGGGCTAGGTATCCTGTGTGTTGGGCTAGCAAGTTTCGGCTCTGTATAATATATCACCCTGCTAACTGACTACCCTGTAAACAGCTGCACCATTCTTTAAGCCCCCATACAAGCCTCCCCAAGCCTGAACACACTCCCTGGATCACTTCACATCCCCCAAATCTGCCTCTTACCCCACTAACTAACTACTTTTCCCTGCTGCCAAAATCCACCAAAGCACCCTTATCATCCATGGACCAGCCTCCCCCTCCAACAACTCTCCATGCAGATAGAACCCTCCCCCAGACCACCCTCTTCTCCCCTAGCCAGCAACCTTCCCTGCAGCTCAACCAACCTTCCAGACCCTCTTCCCTGACAAACAGTCTCAGAACAAGCCTCTCTCCCAACAACAGCCTTCCCTGCAGCTGACTCCCTCCCTGAATCATACTTCCCATCCACAGAGTAACTGTTCACCCACACTAACCACTCTCCCTGCATCTGAAACAGGCCCTGCCCAGTCAACCACTCTCCCTGCAGCTGAACCACCATTTCAGCCCCCGGACAAATGTTCCCCAAGGAAAGCATTGTCCATGGACCATTCCACAGTTACAAGGAGGGAGGAAGAGGCCTCCAGCTGAGTAGAAAGCAACTGCTGGTGGGGGACTTAATTGGGGGATAGACTTGCTAGTAGGGTGGGGTAAGGGAAAGGGCAGTGAAATACCTGAGAGGTGCTTTTGCTTGGAGGGATGAGAGTAGATACAATGGATCATTAGGCAGCAGGAGATGAGAGGGAGCTAGATGTCATTGTCCACCTGGGGACAAATGACCTAGCAAAGAACAGGGTAGGGGTAGTGCAGGGAAATTTCAGGAATCGGGGGAGGGTCCTCAAGCATGCATGGTGGCTTTTGGCAAAAGCTTACCTATATACATCTGGGGAGAAGATAGGACTCTCCACACAGCTTTCAACAGTTGGTTAAAGGCATGGTGTAGCGTGGGGCTCAGTACTAGGAGTGGGCCTCTTCAACATTTTCGTAAGTGAAATTGCACAAGAACTGAATGGGAAGGTATGTCCTTTTGCATATGCCACCAAAACCTATTATAGGGTGGACACTCAGGAGGGTGTGGAGAAATGGTTCACCCATGCAGTTGTGACAACCATGTTGCTGATGCCGATTACAGCACAGGTAACATTACAGTGCCAGGCATAATGTATCCCAGGAGTTACACTGCCAAAGCACCCTCCCGGGAAACAGTCAGTCTCCAGTGGTCCCCTTCCCCTAATTACCCCACAGGTCCAGGCTCTTAATTTACCTCCTGTCAAGTCCTACCCCATCCTACAATCACCCCACAGGTATACAGTAGATTGTTACTATCCCTGATGCCAAGTGGTTCCTATTTATTTATTCATTCATTTGTTTATGAAGTAGGTGCACTGGTCCGAGAACCATTTTCAGGCATGACCTGGGACATTGAGGATGGCACAGGAATACAAGCAAGTACAAAGGAGGGTGGGACAAGGCATACAATAGACAGTAATAAAGCTATACTGGATAATATACATGATAGTTATATGAAGATATATATAAAATTGCAGCACAATGGATAAATAACATTTATGATAATAACAGGTACAGTAGTAGCCAAGTTGTAATACAAATTAGGCATGATTGGAGATGAGTGAAGGAAAAAGTGCATCAGGGCAGTGTAGGTATGGACCAAGAAGGGAAGAAGGGAAGGGGAGTAGAGACATGATAATAAGTTGGGAGAGCAGGATAAAGGGGTGGAGGTTAGAAGGTGAGATCCAAGGAGAGATTGAAAGAGTCCTAGAGAGTCAGTAGTGCTAAGTGGAGTGGGCAGGTTGTTCCAGAGGAAAGGGGCTGCAGACAAGAATGCACGTTTACCCATTCAGGTGGAGACTAGGTGGCACTCAAGCATGGAGCCAGCAGTGAGGCAAAGCTCTCAAATAAACACTTTTGGCCAAAGAAGGTGGGATTGCGGAGAGGTTGCTTAGTTTTGGATGGCCTTATTGACTGTGCTGGCCAGGAGATAGGTCCATTGGGCCGATAGGGTAAGCTAGCCTAGGGCTTGATAGAGTGAGCAATGGTGTGTTGAGTGAGAGCCCTGGCCCCCTGTACAGTATATCCAAAGCCTCCACCATGACCCACTTAGTTCTTACAGCTAACACTATCCCCTGGTCCCCAGGCTTAGTATATATATTTGCCACTGTACCACATTCAACACAGTCACAGACCCTCCTCTCAACTCCCTGATCAGGCACAAAATGAATGATAGTTCATGATCACATGCTAACTGTACACAGCTGTTTATACAGTAGGCACGTGAGCGCAAAACTGACATTCTGTCCTCAGCTGGTCACAGAAGTTAGCAGAGTGTCTCTGCCAAATGCCACTATGGGAGAGAGTGTATAAATATATGGTGGGGGCCATGAATTGTGGGAGCGGTGGAACTGGGTAGGCAGGTAGGTATTGGCAATTTCTGATGTACATAATGGGTAGGAGAACCACTAAACACCAGGCGAAAATACCAATAGTGGGAGCTCAAAGAGGCAGGGTTAGGAGGCAGAGGTGATAATACCTAGTTTAGAGAGGCAACATCTTTTAGAGCCATTCACCAACTGATCAGAGACTCACTAATCATACTATCCAAGATATCATGTTGCGATCCTACCCTGTTTTGGGGGTGCAAAGTGCTGCTTGAGAGTCACTAACCCATTTAGAGATTGCAAATGCCCTTTGAATGTTCTGGTCTATGTGAACAATAACGGTCCATTACCAGCAAGATAAAGACAAGGGATCAAATAAAAAATATGGAATTGAGAACTGTCCTCCATGTGGTTGATAATGTAATTTATCTTAACAATGCATTAGAGTATAATGAGATTAATACTGGTACCACTGTGCTACTACATGAGTCTAGGGTTGCTGTGAGAGGAATCAAATATTGAAATGTCAAAATAACACAGTACCATTGTGCTACCAGTGTGCCAGTATTTGGGGGAGCTGACAAAAATCTCAAAAATTTGTAATGCCATTTTATTACCAGTGTGTGTGTGAGAGACAGAGAAAATGGCAAAAAATGCCATGAAGATACCACTGTGCCAGTGCAATACTAGTGCACTGAGGAAAACCTACATGTTACCCACCAGTGTGATACCAAAGTATCACTGGGTAGTACCATTGTGAATTTTTCAGCTGACCACTGTATTGCCATTGTGACAAATTCGATAAAGGTAACCAGATTGCTGAGACAATGCAGTGCTAAAGAAGTGTGATAAAAATGATAACGTGTTGCTAGTACTACTTGAGTGTGCAGCAAAAATAAGTGAAGGTAATTAAGTGTTAAAGAAGTGTGCATGAAAATCTAATAATTATTTGCAGTGCTCTTACAGTCTACATCAAAAAATAAGAAAGATTGAACAGTACTACTGCACTGTGCAGCAAACATTAGTAAAGGAAATACAGTGCTAAAGAAGTGTGCATGAAAATCTAATAATTTATTTGCAGTGCTCTTATAGACTGCATCAAAAAATAAGAAAGATTGAGAAGTGGTATAACAGTGTAGCAGAAAGTCAATGCAGTGTATTAACAGTGCACTGACGAAAAGCAGTGCTTTGTCAGTCTGGACTGAAATAACACTGAAATGAGACTCCAGATGGAAGTGTGCACTCCACTTCCCTCTGGGAAGGTAGGGCCTTACCTTAGGGTAGGTCAGGGATGTCACTGAATAATATATTTGTGAGACATTATTGACACAGTCTGAAATGTGGGACACTGACTGTCTGACCCTTAGAATGCTTGACATATCATATAGCATTGATGCTCAAAGCACTGCTCGAACAAACACCTTTATTTAGCTGCATCATTGAGTGTTATGGAGTTATTCTTTAAAGTGATTTACTTCATAGGCAGTGATTTTTCCTTAATGGAACACATGTGGACCAGACATCATCATCATCACCAAATCTTTATTTATTCAGGCAGACATCATTGAGCAAAGCTCATTTACAAGATGGACTTGATAAGGTCAAGGTTCAATGGTTGTTACATAAGCAGATATATACAAAAACACTTGTAATTGCATAAACAGATACAGTAAGATAAACATATATACAATAATCCAAGGACAGAGGTTGGTTAAAACATAACAGAACAAGGTAGGATATAAGAAAATTACACTAGAAAAATCCAGTATGTACAAATCCCAGTAGAGGAGTCAAAGCAAGCACGCAACATAAGGTACCCAGTATTACAGGCTCCAGGGCAAGCTAAAGCAGACAGACAGATATAGTGTTTGACTGACTGCAAAAAAAGTGGTGATTACAGCCTCTGACAAATGACATGGAAGGGCTGGTGGGGGACTCAGACAGGGGCTAGGGCTAATAGTAGGAGGTAAGGGGGAGTAATGAGGGTTGAGGTAAGTGCCAGGAGTCAGTGGGAAGATCATAGTCAGGGGAAGCAAAACTGTATAAATGGTATTATAGGGGGCTGAGTTACCATAATAAGGGGGCTGCGTGGGAGGGAAAACTATGGGGATAATTATGGGAGAGCTGCCAATTATGGTTGCTGACTGGAAGGAGTAGGGTTGTGAATGTGACTAGACTAGGTCTTGTAATAGCAATTGCATTTCTCTGCGAAGAGACTTATGCAGAGCTTTTTAAAGGATGCTAGAGGTATAAGATTGGTCAACATTAGGGTCTTCTGTAGAGTATTCCATGCCATAGCTAGAGAGTAGCAGATTGCAGACCTCCCATGCCGGGTGTAGACTTTGGGTATCTTGAGCGTGATGAAGTTGTTGCTTCTTAGGGCATAGGAACTAGCTGTGGTCAGTGTAAAGCAATCTAAAATATAAGTTGGAAGTTTATTAGACAATGCTCTGTAAATCCATAGTGCAGCATTTCTGTTCCTTCTGAGGTGTAGGGATGCCCATCCAACTGCAGCATAGAAAGAACAATGATGAGTGCTGAATGGAGGATCTGCAATAAACCTTAGTGCTCTGTGGTACAGAGTATCCAATTTGCTTAAATAGGACAATGACCATAAAGAAGTCTGTATAATCAATAAGTGAAAGAAATGAGGCCTGGATTAGCCTCATCCTTGAGTCTCTGGTTAGGAAGTGTTTTATTCTGAAGAATAGTCTGAGCCTCTGGTGAAGTTTTTTCAGAAGTTCTTCAATATGATATGTGTAGTCAAGCCTGCTGTCAATCCACACCCCTAAGTATTTGAATTTTTCTACATAGTCCAGGCTTTCTCCAAGGATAGTGGATAGCTGGGGAAGATTGCTTAGTGATGAGATGTTAGTATGGGTATGATTGGAGAAGAACATTGCTTTTGTTTTCTTTGCGTTTAAGAGAAGCTTTTTCTCAAGTAGTTGATGTTGCAAAAGAGAGAATTCTGCTTGTAAAATTTCACAGGCCATTGCAGGCGATGGGTTACTGACATACAAAACAGTGTCATCTGCAAAAAGGTGAACATTGGCTTTGGTGAGATTTTAATCAATATTGTTAATGTAAATGGCAAAAAGAATAGGGCCCAGGATAGATCCTTGCGGAACTCCTCTTAGAAGTGGTTTTAGTGAGGATAGGTCACCTTCGGCTTTCACCTGCTGTGACCTATCAGTAAGGTAACACCTGAACCACTTAAGAGAGGGTGGGTCTAAGCCTATGGAGTGCAATGAAGACAGTAGCAGAGAGCAATTCTTAGGAGAAGGACTGGTGGGAGAGTCATTATGGTCTACTGTGTTGAACTAGGCAGAACTTGGTTCTACCTGGTGGGTCTCGACAGAATGTTTGTGTTTTACACCATGTGGCTTGAACCAGGCTGAACCAGGCTTTGCCTAGTAGAACTAAGGTAGAATATGGTAGAACCTTTTCAGGTTCGACCCATAAAGTTTGCAAGGTAACACCCTTAGGGATTCGCACAGCCGTATTTCACATGAGGAAAATATAATGCCTTCTAAGCAACAGTAAGCTTTCTAGAAATAAATAAAACAGAAAAGTAAAAGTATCCCTCTGTATATTCTGTCTGTGACTGGATTAGACAAGTGACCTTTCTATTGGCAATCTGTTTCTCTGTCTGCTTGGTAAACACTTATGCTGTTTTGAGAGTTCATTACGGCCAGCTACCTGGCACTTCAGGAAAACAACACTGCTCTCAAACCTTTGCTGCTAGTTTGTGAATAACTTCTGACCACTGTACCACCAGTATGTGACAACTATTTAGACTACTGTGACTAGTTTGTCAGCCTTATGTACCCCCTCCACCCCTGCCTTTTTTACTAAAATGACAGGTGGCATGCTGTTGGCGTTAGCAGCAATACCTGGTGGGGACCTGGGTTCAGGGAGGATGAGGTTACCTGGCACAAGGGGACCTAGGTGGACCCCCAAGGGACTATGTTGACTGATAATGCAGATTAGAGACTACAAGGCGGTCCACTTAAAGAATGAACCCATTTCTACTGTTTTCTGGCTCTGGACCCACCAGGCACTCAGCCCGGACTTGCATGCACTTTGGATACACAGCCCGACTGGCCCAGCTCCCCTGCCGGCCACTTGACTGACGGTCCATTTAAAGAATGAACCCAATTTACTTGTTGTGGCTCCCATCAAACAAGCAGAATTATTTTCCCAAGTTGTGGATCCCCACACCACTTAGAGTCTGTGACTCCTAGGAAGATTTTCCAATTTGCGACCCACGTCTGGGTACCTACCTCATCACTGGCCAGGTGCATGAGGCAAGTAGCAATCACAGTAGAAATCCACAGAGGTGGACCTGGTTACTAAAGATGGGGGGTGTTCCCACCTCCAGCTCCCACAGCCCATGCCCGGCCATTTCTCTGGACAAACAGAAACTAAAACTTTGAAATGTAGATTAAATGGTGGATGACCTGTAGCATCCCCTCTACAACATTACTTGAATCCATAAAGACTTTAAATTTTGAACCTACTCCATTTGTTTGTCCTAGTACAATAGGCCTCCCAAATAGTAGTTCACATCCCAGCTTTCTTCACATTTTCCAAACCGAAGAAACATATTGTTTGCCCTCTCAAATTAAAGCAAAACACTCACCCTTTTGTTGCAGGTGCCCCACAGGCGAAGTACAGCTTCTTTCACTGTTATCAGACCAAAACAGAAACTGTAGAAAAAAAGGCAGCTTTCTTCTTGTAGTAGAAATTAGGGGATTGCCCTTGGAATCCACAGAGGGACACTTTACTTTCTCCCCCGGAGGGAGGGGGCACTGAGACCTGGACAGCGGTCTCCACCACTTAAAACTGGACACTGACCTTCTCACACAGAAGGTAAACAAAAGACACTTCCTTCTTCTTCAAAACAAAACCGAAGACTGACTTTGAAAACTCCCAAAGTTCTATCTCACTCCCTGTGCTGCAGATTCCAATGTGGCTTATGCAGCTGCGACGGTTCTATGATGATGTCATCTCTCAGTCTCAGCTGTGACTGAGAACAGAGTGAGACAGTGTGAAACCCATTTAACTGGAGTTTCACAAGCTGCCTTACCTGCCTACCACTAGATCTTAATGGGATTCTAGTAACCCTGGGTAACAAGGGGGTTACACTCGCCCTGGACCAGGAAAATGACTGTCCCCAGTCATTATGCACCCGGCCTTAGGCCATCCCACCCTATGTGCTACCTGCGGAGGGGGGTGATCAGGTCCCCTCCTACCATGTGCAAGCACAGGCAGACACAGGCAGGCAACACTAAGGGCCTAGAGGCCTGTAGCTGACATATCAGCCTCTACACTATGCACTTACTATGGACACCTAGTGGCTCTGGTAGAACCATCCAGAGCATAGCTCTGATAGATCAGTACTGCAGTCCCTATGGCCACTGAGGACCACAGCCTGTCTATCCCCCCTAACCCTCTAGGGAAAACCTATCTGCCTCTAACATATTATCCCAAAACAAAAACAAAACCTGGGGACCTCCCCGACCTGGGCAACCTGCAACTACACCATTAAAATACCAAATTACTGCCTCCTCCCTACCCCCACAACCACACCTGTGGAAGGAAAAGGGTTAATACAGTAACAACCATAACAATAACAACACAGTACTTTAAATTCTACACAATAAAGCACTGACGAAGAACTCCGATAAGCCCCTCCTCCTCTTCTTGTCTTCTCTTCTCTTCTGTCTTCCCAGGAACACCTGTAAGAAAAAGACAAAACAAAACACACTCCTAATCTGCATACACAGTCTACCTAAAACAACAACCCCTACCAATACAAAAACACTGAACAATCCCAAAAAGATTTTTTTTTTTTTTTAGAAAAAGGTAGAAAAAACAGTATTTACATTACAGTACAATAATGACATTATTTACAATACACATTTGGGGGGATGGAGTGCCTAAAAGTCCCAACTAGTGACCACAAGGCGAAGCTAGTCCAATAAAGAGTCTCTGCTGGACTGGAACCCCGTGAAACACAGTTCTAAAAGGCCAAAGTCCCGAAGGGGAGAGTCTTTGCAGACATTTCACACATTTTTGAAGTCTATAGTGTAGGGTGTGTACTGCAATGTCATAAAGATAGAAAAGGTTTCGGACTTATCAGCCATTTGTAGTATATGAACTGCACAAACCTGGTCCATGGCAGAAGACTCTCCCTGGCAGCATTTCTTCTGATACAGCTGGGTGAACATCTTCCGGGAACCACAGGAGGGCACATCTGGAAACAGCTGGGCTGATGTCATCTCTGGAGAAGGAACCTTAGAACAGGAACAAAAAGAAAAACAGCTGGTCTGACGTCATCCGATTACCAGGCAATGAACAGGAAACAGCTGGGCTGGTGTCCTCTCTGGATCTGAAGTCATCTGGTGGGCCAGTAGATGGTTGCTGAACAGGACAGTACACTGTAGACTGATGAATGTGGAGCACCTGAGTCCTTGGTTAGTCATATTGGCGCATCAATAAGGGCACTTCACAGTCTGGTGTGGCAGTATTGACTACCACTGCTCAGCTCTCCATTTTGTAGGCACAGGCTTAATTACTGGGAGGTCCTTGCACTGAGGCCAATAGTACCGGGGGTCAGGGGCTTGAATTATTACCCCATCTGGGCGCACATAATTCACACAGTGGGAGACTTCATGTCCCTCTCTGTCCACTATTCTCACTCTGTCCATAAACAGTGTCCTGTCTCTCTTCCACTGCGTATACTTTTCATGGAACAGTCTATTTTTTACATGCTGGTTGGCCCCAGGATGCACATGTTTCATTGATTCATCCCAGATCCAGGATTTCCTGCAGTCCTCAATCTCCTCCCAGACTCTCCGAGGAAAGGTAGGAAAGGTCATACCATAGATTTCATTTGCCTTTCTACGAACCAGTCTCTCCTCTTTACTTGCTTTGGTCACTCTAAGACCCGCTGGCCTAGCTTGGAGGTGGCCAGTCCTGGTTCTGTAACCTTAGCATCCTCAAAGAAATTAAAAGCGGATCCTGTTCTTCCTCTTGTAAAGCCAGAGCAGTGACATCCCACCTTCTTCAACACATTCCTCCGAGGCAAGATCTTGAGGCTGTGTACCCGTTCCTTTCTCACAAGGCCACATAGGTTCCCCTCATCTTCCTCTTCACTGAGGATCTGAGCCCAGGAGTGAGCAGTCGTTCTCACCCTAAGACTATCCATTCATCACTAGGAGCGGAGGTCGATACCTCCCATTCAAAGGCATCCCGCATCTCATCTTCACCTAAGAGACTTGGGCTAGCCCCCCCACCACCCAGGGGTCTATTGATGCTTTATCCGAACTTTCTTTCTGAGATCCAGCATCCAAAACTTCAACTTCAGTTTCAGTCTCTAACTCTGCACCCTCTAGCTTTGTGCCACACTCCCCCGAGGGACCTTCTTCCACAGGCTCTGCCTGATGCTGTGTGCTGCCAACTGCAGATTCCTGAATTTTTGTCCATGTGGGAGCCAAACGAATTGGAGGCACTTTATACAAGCCATATTTTTGAAGGCATCCAGCACAGTGAGGAATCATGAAGACATCCCTTCCAGCACTCAAGCATATTTTGCATACACGCACTGGATAATTAGGAATTGCCACATTAGGAGGTAGTTGCCCTCCATAGCACCACTTTTCAATATCTCTCAGTCTATTTACTGCTGCTGTTACTGCAACCTGGGCATGATCCGGGGTACGAACTGGTGCTGAGGCCATAACTTCAGAAAAATAAACAAAAGTTCACTGTAACTGAAAGTCCACTTTAATGAACACACTCTGTAGCTTTAAAATGAGCTTCTCTGCTGCTGTGTTTGCTTTTACCCCACCCTGTAATGGCGGCAGCACACTCCTGTGCATCAACATTTAGAATCTGGGTCAAGCCACTGCGCACCCGATTTATACCAGCTACTGATAACTTTTACTTAAACTGCACAACTTGCTCTGATCTGGCTGTTCACACATTTACATGATTTTCCTTGGACGACACATGCTGGTAACATTCATTTAATTCACAGTCCCTTAAAACTTCAGGTTTCAGCTCAGGATTGCCTGCTTCTACTAGTGTTGCATTTTGCTATAACCCACAGTCTCTCTCTGGCAGCAAACTTTAAACTGAGGCTATTTTACTTCCATGCACACATTCAATGGCTTTACAGACTTGCACTTGCTGGCAGGACATCACACAGTCGTTACTTGCAAAGCGACTATACTGCTGCACACACATTTTATATGGCATTACTGAAAATCACTGATTGAGCAGTTTTTGAATTGTTTACTCACTGTTATGTAGCAACTTGCTCAGATGGGGTAAAACGGCCTGCAGACAGATTTTGAAGGCCTCTGAATGCAAACGGGTGGGCAGTCTCTGCCATCATTGTTTTCAACACTAAATTCACTATTTCCATGATTGATTTGTGGGTTGAGCCCGATTTTAAACTAAAAAGTCAATTTTTGAATGTTTACAGTGCTTTGAATCCTTCGCGACGCTCATCCACTGCCAGTACACGCACTACTCTCTGTCTCCCTCTCGAATGCTGAGGCAGTCTCAGAAGAGCTGGCTGAGGGGCGGGACTAATGGCAAACTGACCAACCATACGATGCCATGCAAATGAGCCTCTTCTTCCTCGCGAGGGCTCCTCTCCTCACGGCGATCGTCGAGCAGTCAAATTCAAACTGTAAAATGCACTTTTTTTTTTCTTCAACTGACTCCACGGCGGGAGCCCATTTCAACCATGTAACATTGCCATTAACTCTGCAATCTCTCCATTTACACAGAAAGCATTTCCAAAGTCCAGGGCATAATTTCTCTGTTGCTGCCCCTAGTTTTCCACACTTTCCTTCACAGAATTTACTTTAAAAGCATTTCAAACATCCAGGGCACAATTTCTCTGTTGCTACCCTTAGTTTTCCATACTTTTCTTCACAGAATTCATTTTAAAAGCTGACAAAAATGCTGTAAACTTTTTTAATGCAGGACAAGGGCACACTCTTTGGCTTTACAGCTCCTTGGTAAACAGCTGGCATTTTTTAAACAGCAGCACAAGATTCACAGCACACAGCAACACACTAGGGAAATTGCTTCAGCTTTTTGGGCTACCCACTGCCAGATAGCCAAAATGCTAGCCCACTTGCCCAAGCACCTTCCTTTCCGAACAAATCCAAAGCGGTGCCTCCATTTTTGTAACCCCTCACCCCTGCCTTTTTACTAAAATGACAGGTGGCATGCTGTTGGCATTGGCAGCAATACCTGGTGGGGACGTGGGTTCGGGGAGGATGAGGTTACCTGGCACAAGGGGACCTAGGTTTGGCTACTCTGCACAGGGGTACCCAAGTAAATCCGACTACAGGAAGCAATAACTGTAATGTCCAGAACCAGGATTGGGATTTTTCAGTGTGGCTTTTATTCATAACTAGCTGAACATAACAAAGCATAGATGGACCCCCAAGGGGCTAAATTGACTGATAATGCAGATTAGAGACTACAAGGTGGTCCACTTAAAGAATGAATCCATTTCTACTGTTTTCTGGCTCTGGATCCACCAGGCACTCAGCCCGGACTTGCATGCACTTTGGATACACAGCCCGACTGACCCAGCTCCTCTGCCAGCCACTTGACTGATGGTCCATTTAAAGAATGAACCCAATTTACTTGTTGTGGCTCCCATCAAACAAGGAGAATTATTTTCCCAAGTTGTGGCTCCCCTGCCACTTAGAGTCTTCGACCCCTAGAGAGATTTGTTTTCTTACTTCCTTCTGACTCCCATCAAACAAGGAGAATTCTTTTCCCAAGTTGTGGCTCCCCACACCACTTAGAGTCTGCGACTCCTAGGGAGATTTTCCAATTTGTGACCCACGTCTGGGTACCTACTCATCACTGGCCAGGTGCATGAGGCAAGTAGCAATCACAGTAGAAATCCACAGAGGTGGACCTGGTTACTAAAGATGGTGGGTGTTCCCACCTCCAGCTCCCACAGCCCATACCCGGCCATTTCTCGGACAAAGCGAAACTAAAATTTCGAAATGTAGATTAAGCGGTGGATGACGTAGCACCCCCTCTACAACATTACTTGAATCCATAAAGACTTTAAATTTTGAACCTACTCCATTTGTTTGTCCTAGTACAATAGGCCTCCCAAATAGTAGTTCGCATCCCAGCTTTCTTCACATTTTCCAAACTGAAGAAACATATTGTTTGCCTCTCAAATTAGAGCAAAACACTCATCCTTTCGTTGCAGGTGCCCCACAGGCGAAGTACAACTTATTTCACTGTTATCAGACCAAAACAGCAACTGTAGGAAAAAAGGCAGCTTTCTTCTTGTAGAATAAATTAGGGGCCTGCCCCTGGAATCCACAGAGGGACACTTTACTTTCTTCCCCCCCCCGGAGGGAGGGGGCACTGAGACCTGGACAGCGGTCTCCACTGCTTAAAACTGGACACTGACCTTCTCACACAGAAGGAAAACAAAAAACACTTCCTTCTTTTTCAAAACAAAACCGAAGACTGACTTTGAAAACTCCCAAAGTTCTATCTCACTCCTTGTGCTGCAGATTCCAATGTGGCTTATGCAGCTGCGACAGTTCTATGGTGATGTCATCTCTCAATCTCAGCTGTGACTGAGAACAGAGTGAGACAGTGTGAAACCCATTTAACTGGAGTTTCACAAGCTGCCTTCCCTGCCTACCACTAGGTCTTACCGGAATTCTAGTAACCCCGGGCAACAAGGGGGTTACACTTACACACAAGACCCACCAGCCACATGAACTGCTACTTGTAGTCCAATGCTGCCACCACCTGGCTGACTGTTAGTATAGCTCTATCTGATTCTCATTTCACCTCTGGTCACTGCTCACCCAGCACAAGGCCTTTCTTTCTTTAACACTACTAAATTACAAAATACTGTATACAGTAACGTGTCAAAGTTATAAAACACACTAGGAAATAATACATAAAAACTGATTGTATATAATGATTACAGAAAAAAACTCTCTTGTCTCTGGCCACACCCCTTGATAAAGCTCTAGTGCAGGGTTTTTCAAATGGTGAAACCAGCCTACCTGGGGAAGTGCCAAAACCTATTCCAGGGGAGAATCAAGCAATTCTAAAAAAGTACTGTATTTAAATGTTGAGTTTCAAATATTTTGTGTGAAGGGATCAGGCAATCTGAGAAAGGCCAGTAGCAGGTGAATTTATACATTTTTTACAAATCTGTGACCAGGAAAGGCACACTGAGCCAATGCTCATTTCATGTATACCCATGGAAGTGTAGGGAGTGAATACAATTCTAAAGGTAAATACAAAACAGACAAGCAATACAAAATGAACAATTGTGACACAGATAGGAACAGTGAACAAATAATGAAAGGTAACAATTAACAAATTGGACTGATGGCAGCCGGGGTGGTAGAACAGCCCCATTTCAAGACTTAAGCAGAGCGATTCTAGGGAAATAAGTAGGAGGAATCAAAGGGATCCTGGCTACCTTTGTCAATTTGCAAAGCCAATTTCATCTTCCCTGGGAAGACTTCTTGAGATACCACTAAATCAGGATTGCAGCTGTTCAGGCACCCCAAATACTTCAAATGTGGTTGACTGCCCCTACAGACTCAGCTAATGTTATCTACAAGGCAATCTTAAAGGAGGTTTCTGACCCCTAAAACTAGGCTATGACCCACTGGACTCAAGCTCTGGGGACAGACATTTCTGCCAATCACTAGTCCCAGCTTTGGCTCCTAGCGGGTAAGGCATGTCCAGACTCTAGGAGCCTTCTGGTCCAGAATAGGCTGCTGCATCTCAGCCAGACTCGCAGCACCCTGGCTCCTAAATTATGATAATTGCTGGAGGTGCCATTCCCCTAGAACCTCCTGTACATCATGTGGGCCTGCCCTAAAATCCTTCCTTGATGATCCAAGATCCAGGCTATCTACTCCCAAATTTTGGGATGTCCAATCACTCCAACACCCCAGTTGTTCTTGCTGGGCTTGGCCCTTACTTCTCCCACCATAGCATTATTATCCCTTCACTTGTTCTTTATGGTCAGTGTAGAGGTCAAACAGATCATTTGTCAATGCTGTTGGATTGATGAAGCCCCTTTCCTGAAACAATGGCTATCTGCAGTAAGAAGCCTAGTAACCCTGGACAGGATGTCCCACTTTGCCAAGAAAACCTCTCCTGTGTTTCACTCTTTATGGGCCCCCCTGCATGTCATTCTCCTTTCCTACTGTGGTTGTTTTGCCACCTCCTATGTGAGAAACCTGATAGGTAGCTTGGGTCTGCTTCACCTCTCCTCGCATACTATTAATTGGGAATTCATGTTGTGAAACTCATTTGGCAGAGGATAATTGGTACTTCATGTATGTGATTATTGCTTTTGGTTTATACTACTGAATGTTATTTATAGAGTGTTAGTGTTTGTTATTTTCTACTTTTACTCTCAATAAAAAATTTGAACTGCAAACATACGACAGCCACCACACATGTAGGTCATCTAGCACAGTTTAAAGTAACTGTTGCAACAAAAATTAGTCTTTGATTTGACCAACAGTTTTAATGTTTGCCCATTTAATCAAGTGATGTAAAAAATCATAAATTTACACATACATTTCTGAATACACTACCTTCCAGGCCTTTTTTCAGCTTCATAAATTTCCATTGTTAGACCTCAGGGGTTAATTGAAAACCTTTAAGAAAAACGAGTATTACTTTATCATAGTTCATACAGTCCTCATCTCTTATTCTGGCAAATGCCTCTAACCATGGCATGTATGTAGAGGTGAGGTACATCACCAAGAAGCCTTGGCCAATTTAAACTTTAAAGAACATTTCTCAAAAATTCCAGAAATAAAGAAATAGATTATCCCCCTCCCAATACTGAGGAAACATTTTTGAATTAAACTTGGCTTCTTGGGTGGGACCCCTTAGTACAGAATATTCATTTCTTTTTCTCATGTTCACATAACTCTCTCTCTCTTTCTCTCTCTCACTCACTCACTCACTCACTCACTCACTCACTCACTCTCACACACACACACACTCACTCACTCACTCACTCACAAGCTCTCTCTCTCTCTCTCTCTCATGTCACATTCTTGATCTCACTCCTGCTGCCTCTGGATATGGTACTGGTGTTTTCTCTCTCTCTTCTATCTCTCTATCTCACTCTGCCTGCAGTCAAATCTCATTCTGGCACTGATACTCTTGCTCCTCCTGCATCTGGAACTTGCGCTGGTGCTCCTTCTTTTGTGCCTTTGCTTTGAGATTGGTCTTCTGCTCCTCAACTTTGAGCTTTGCTTTCTGCAGCTTGTCTTCAGCTGTACCCTTCTCCAGGGTCAGATCTGACCGTATCCTTTAATCTGATCTGGTTGCTCAGCTGTCACAGACATAGGCTCTGACTCACTTTCACTGCCCTCTGTCTGAATATTTGCCTCTGTGATCTCCTTTACACAATTCTGCTGGTGATTTAACACAAGTCTTTCTAATTCTGCCCTCATCTGGACACTGGACTTTGTCATATTTTAGCCCTCCCTCCCAGCACAGTCCTTTATCAATGCCTGAGTGTATTTTACATAAGAGCTGCAAGTCTGATTTCACGTTCACCCAAAAAAGGTCACACCTCACTTGTTTGTGTGGATGAGAACATCCACAAACAACTTGTTGCTTCCTGCAAACTTCAATTAGCTCAGTTTACAAGGAATAAACCATGCCAGACTATTTATAAGTAATAAACCATGCCATGCTATGTACAGAGTACCAGCTAACAGTGGTATCAGTAAGCCTATGAGAAGAGAGCTCCTCTTTTGCTGGAGCTACATCAGGGCTTCCTTTAACCAGAAAAGGTGACAGAAGAGGCTAGATTGGACAATTGTCTGGGGTAAAATTATGCTGGCTGCTCCTGTGACTCATTTGTTTGCAGACTGGGGCTATCGTGCTATCAGGCGGCAGGCTGAGGATATCTACTAGGACTACAGTGGAGAGGGCCAGTCTTCTTCCATGCTCAAGTGATACTGTACTGCAAATCATGAAGCTTCTGCAGTACAACCAGTCAGTGGAGAGTATGGGGGGACTGACTGAGTCCAGATGTGATGTTCGTCTGTCACATCTCATAAGAAGGCACCAAGGTGAGTCTGGTGGTTGTGATCCTTGCTTTGGAAGGTAAATAGCTCTGTCACCAGCACCATTGTTTCGCCTCCGTCCTCAGTACTAGTCCTGTGTAGTGCAGTTTTGTTCATCAGCTCAGTCTTGTTACTTATTTTTCTCTCCTTTTTAGCCTTTTCTTAAACTCCCACCCTTACCACTGCTCTGAGCAGATCATACTATATGCAGATGATGCTGTTGTATTCTCCACTCACAAATATCCTGCAACTCTTCAACACAACCTTCAACTTGGTTTCAGTTCTGTAGAGACATGGTTTCTTAATTACAAACTGGTCCTCAATGACAAGAAAACTAAATCTATGTTCTTCTGCAGCTCTCATTACCCACAAAAGCTACACCACTTGGCTATATCCTCCACCCAGGGGAACACTCTAGATCAGGTGGGGTCCTTCAAATACTTAGGGATACAGCTTGACCCTAATCTCTCCTATGGACTTCATGTAGGTAATGTAGCTAAAGCTGCTATTATATGGCTTGGTCTCCTCCACAAACACAGACCACACCTCATGCCAGAAGCTTTGAAGGTTGCAGTCCTGAGCTCTGTGATCTCTGTATTAGACTATGGTGTCATCATTTATGGCTCGGCCACAACCACAACCCTTAGACGCCTCTCAACTGCCTTAAATAAGGCATGTTGGCTCATCACTGGTGCTCACCATCTCACCCACTCATGTGACCTTTACATTCAGACAGGCTGGCTCCAACTATCAAACCGCATAAAGTTTCTCACCTGCTCCATGGCGAAAAAAAATCTACCTTGGCTTTGCACCTTCTGGGGTCTCAACTCTGTTACAACACCGAATTAACAAATGGTGCCTTAGGAGATCCACGCTACAGCTATTGAAAGTCCCCCACTGTCACATTTCACAGGGATAACGCTCTTTTGCTTATCGAGCACCACTCTGGTTCAATGGCCTCAGCCCAACCATCTCCTCTGCCTCAACAATTGGTATGTTTAAAACTAGGCTCCGGGACTATCTCACTACCAACAGCTCCTGTGACTACCCAACTTAACCTTGTTTCTCCACTTCTCTTTCTGCTCTAGTGGTCCCTTCCTCCCCTCCTCACTGGATTCTACCCTCACATCTTGGTATACCCAATGCTGTACTTTTCACCCTCTCCCCACTCTTCCTACATTCCTTCTCACCCCTTCCCCTCTTCCCTCTCACTATGACTTTGGCATTTCTTATCTGTTGTCTATTTTCTCTGACAAATGCCGCTGGCTGCCTTGTTACAATGCTACCCTTGAATTGTATTAATCTGTACTCTGTTTGCAATGTCCACATTGTTGTAATGTCTGTCTTGATGTTCCCTATAATTTGTATTTCTCTGACATGGAACCTTTGTAAATGAGCCAAGGCTCAAAGGTATTTGTAATCCTAGACTTGATAAATAAATAAATAAATACATTTTTCTGTTTATTCTGTCCCATTCACCAGAGTAAGCCTGTATGCAGCCACCTTTATGCATTGCTCAGTGTTGGTGTGCCCCCCACTGCTGTTGTGGCCCAATGATGTGGCTGAAGACAAAGATGAAGATAAGGTATGACCTTAACTTAGGGCAGGTCAGGGATGTCACTGAATGATATATTTGTAAGACATTACTGACACAGTCTGAAATGAGGGACACTGACTATCTGGCCCTTGGAATGCTTGACATATTATACTACATAGATACTCAGAGCACTGCTGGAACAAATATATTTATTTAGCTGCATCACTGAGTATTACAGAGTTATTCTTTAAAGTGATTTACTTCATAGGCAGTGATTTTTCCTTAATTTAACACATGTGGACCAGACAGAGAGAGCAATTCTGAAGAGAAGAACTGGTGGAAGAATTATTAATGTGTACTGTGTTGAACTAGGCAGAACTTGGTTCTACCTGGTAGGTCTTGATAGAACGTTTGTGTTTTATGCTGTGTGGCTTGAACCAGGCTGAACTGGGTTCTTCCTAATTGAACCAGGTAGAATTTGGCAGAACCTTTTCAGGTTCGACCTATAAAGTTTGCAAGGTAACACCTTTAGAGGTTCGCATAGCCCTATTTCACATATGAGGTACACATAATGCCTTCTAAGCAACAGTAAGGTTTCTAGACATAAAACAGAAAATATAAGTATCCCTCTGTATATTCTGTCTGTGACTTTACTGGACAAGATACCTTTCTATTGGCAATCTGTTTCTCTCTCTGCTTGGTAAACACTTATGCTTTTCTGAGAGTTCCCTGCGGCCAATTACCTGGCACTTCAGGAAAAGCACACTGCTCACAAACCTTTGCTGCTAGTTTGTGAATAACTTACTGACCACTGTACCACCAGTATGTGACAACTATTTAGACTACTGTGACTAGTTCATCAAGTCTTACACACAAGACCCACCAGCCACATGGACAGATACTAGTAGATCAATGCTGCCACCACCTGGCTGACTGTTAGTATAGCTCTATCTGAGTCTTATTCCACCACTGGTAACTGCTCACCCAGCACAAGGCCTTTCTTTCTTTTAAACTACTAAATTACAAAATATACGCCAACGTGTAAAAGTTATAAAACACATTTGGAAATACTAAATAAAAACTGATTATATATAATGATTACAGAAAAAATAAAACTCTCAAGTCTGTAGCCACACCCCTTGATAAAGCTCTACTGCAGGGTTTATCAAATGGTGAGGCAAGCCTACACGGGGGACCCCAAATCCTGTTCCAGGGGACACTCAAGCAAGTTTAAAAAAGCACTGTATTTAAATTTTGAGTTTCAGATATTTTATGTGAAGGGATCAGTCAATCAGAAAAAGGGTAGTAGTAGGTGAATTTATGCATTTGTTTACAAATCTGTGACCAGGAAAGGCACACTTAGCCAATGCTCATTTCATGTATACCCATGGAAGTATAGGGAGTGAATACAATTCTAAAGGTAAATACAGAACAGACAAGCAATACAAAATGAACAATTGTGGACACAAATAGGAACAGTGAACAAATAATGAGAGGTTGCAATTGACAAATTGGACGGGTGGCAGCCTGGGTGGCAGAACCACCCCAATGCAGGGCTTAAGCAGAGATTCTAGGGCATAAGCAGGAGGGATCAAAGGGATCCCTGAGAATATGCTTAACAGCAGGATAAGTGGGGGCAGAGTTAGGTAGGAAGACTATTCCTGATAGAGGAGAAACAGACACAGGAAGCAGAATGACCCATGAAGGGGTAACAATGGTTCAAGAGTCAAAACAGTGGAGCAAGTAGGTTAGCTTGGGGGAGTTACAATAAGCTGAATAAAATGAGAGCCAACTACTTAAAGGAGTATCACTTTATTCCTGATGCACTGTGCAAGGATGCTACTCTGCTGTGTGGAGGCCCAAGATTATTTCAAGATTTAGGTTAGGCTCAAGATAATTTCCATGTCTCGGGGGAGGCTTGCTTTGACAACATTTAGAGATCTAATGCTGTAGTGGAGCAAAGAACTGGGGCTTACTGTTTGTGGCAGCTGGACTCCCTTCCTTGAGCCAATAATTTTGGATATGAATCTGGGACTTTTAAGACTTTGAGTTTATTTATTTATTTAGTTAGTTAGTTTTTGCTTACTAGATGAGGCGCACTAAACAAACAGTTGCCTATTTTCAGGTACGACCTGGGAGAAGTACAGATGTAACATTTAGAATGCAATCCAAGCTAACAGAAACAATCTAGATATACAAACATACAGTAACAAAGAAGGCAGGTCAAGACAGGGATAGATAGCAACATATTGAACAAAAGCTCATTTAAAGCATTATTTGTTTGTTTGTTTTTTTTTTACCAGGAGAGCACACTAAGCTGTAAGCTTGTTTACAGGTGCGACCTAGGAGCACAAGGAAGTTAAGTGACTTGCTCAGGGTCACACAGTATGCAAGTGGGAGCTATGGGATTCAAACCCAAGTCTCCAGGTTTGCAGCTCCGAGCCTTAAACCACTGTGCTATACTGCCTCCAGTATATTATATAGTGCTACTGTATGTAAGCATGCAGTATTAAGGCCTAAGTACAGGAACAAACAACCGTAGGAGGTAGGTTCGGAATTGTTTCTGAAAGGTGCCAACAGTAGTACGTTGTCTGATGTTAGGGGTGACCTGGTTCAACGGTTCCAGGGTGGATATAGCAAAGCCTGTTGTTCCAAATGTGGTTTTAACCCTAGGGGTGGTAAGCAAGTCCAGGTCTGTAGACCAGAGAGGGTAGGAAGTTCTGTATGGCACTATTTGGTTACCATGCAAAAACTGATATTTTGGGACTCTTAGAATGTATCAACTAATGCGAATGCTGTGGCAACTGTAACTATGTCTGTGACTGGGCATGTAATTTTTTGGTTTGTCACTCTGCATATTGAAAATGAAAATAGTAAAAATTAGCTTTGCTATTTAGAAAGCCTACTGTCTGTCTCTAGTCGTTCAATTTCTGCTCTTCTACTAGTTTTGCTTTGCAGATGCTGGAGTGAACTGATGTTTTAACTTTCTCTCTGGACTCTAGACTAAAATCTAAAAGATCTTTCACAACTCGAGGGTTTATTCCTCACTTAGGAACCAAGCTGGCACTAAGGCCCAAGATATAGCAGACACAGAATATTCTCTTTTCTTACACTGGGCTGCTGATTTGTTCTGCTTCCAAACTGAATCTGACTCCAACACTCTGGGAGTCTTAAGGCACATTCACACAGGTAGCTTTGCAGCACTCTATCCCCTGTGCATGGGTTGAAGCACTGCAAAGCTGACCTTGTGGATACTTACTGAACTGTCCTCTGTGCTCAGCACCGCAGCTTTTTGCTCTGATTCCGCAGTGGGCTACTGATCCACTGTGAGCATATGTTCTGCTGTGTGGACTAATTAGAGCAGTCCTTGTGACATGATCATGCTAAGTTCCATCATCCTCTTGTTTCCCATCATTCCCTGTGGCCGGAACTAGGAAGTGCTGCATAACATTGCAGCAGGTGGGACAGTGCAATGGCACAGTGTTCATTGAGTTGCTTTGTTCTCAGCTGTGACCTTGCATGTGTTTTTCCTGGCAGCATTTACTTTATTTTTTTTTTAATAAAACAACTTTATTACATTTCAAGTGCTACAACTACATGCAACAATTACAGGAAAAAAGCATGAACCACCCTTTCCAAACACCCCACCACCACCACCCCAACCCACTCCTGCATCAGAATGGGACTTATCCAAACCATTGCTGCTTCTGACTGTACAGTGGAGGTCAACACAGAGCCCATTGAGTAGAGAGAGTATAGTCTACCCCAAATTTTCTCAAACTTATGAATACAATGGTGAAGACTAGCTATTAGCCTTTCAATTCTGAGATTGAACAGTAACTCTTGCAACCACTCAATATATGAAATATGCTCAGAGTCTTGCCAGTGGCGCAGGACCAACATTTTTGCTGAAAAAGCAATTAGAACTATATAAAATCTCTATTCCCTGACTAATACCCCCATGTAGTCTCCCACCAAGCAGATTTCCGGTAGAAAAAGGCTATCTATACCCAGCAGTGGGTCCTCTTTCTGTTTGATGAGTGACCACGAGAGAGCAACCTTGGGGCAGTCCCAGAATATGTGCAGGAGGGCACCCTCAGTGTGTTGACATCTGACACATTGGGGAGACACTGCTCTCCCCATCTTGAAAGGTCTAGTAGGGGTGAGGTACATATTATGGAGAAATTGTAATTGCATAATCCAATCCTGTCCTGTGATATATAAGTATAAGAATCTCTCCATATCTTCCCCCTATCGATCTCAAACTGTTGAAATTGAGAGGCCCAACACCAGGAGACCCTATCCACCACTGGAAAGATTATCATAAAGGTCAGGATAAATCTTTGACACTGCATGGGGGGAGTGTAGTTAACCCTTGCAAGAACTGTGGGAAATCCCCCACCTTTGTGTGTATCAAACCATCCTTAAAATGTAACATTAACATATGGCGAAGTTGGAACACTTTAAAGATGGTAGCCTTATCCATCACATACTTACACATAATTTCCTCAGAGGTGAGGCATTTCCCTTTTTGGAATAATTCACTTACCCTTCCTGAGGCCAATTGTGGGAGCCAGGAGACGGGCAAGAATCTGTCCCCTATCTGAAGGCTGGAGTTACAAAGGAGAGGTCTCTATAATTATTATATCTCATAAACGAGCATAGCTGAGCATGGGTCCTGACTGACACCTCTATCGGAGATCTGCATCAGCTCTGTGGGAGATCTCTAGGTTTAAGATAAAGTAGGGCCTGTGGGTCCAACCTGGCTGAGGTGATTAGAGCCCTTTCGATGTTAAGCCAAGCTGGAACATAATGAAGAGGGTAGCATCTTTCAAAAAAAGAGGTGTGTAAGAACAAGTGTACACAATTTGAAGATGGGGGGGGCGGCTCAGAAGTAATTTAAGGAAGTATTTTTTCACAGATAGGGTTGTGGATGTATGGAACAGCCTTCTGGAGGAGGTTGTGGAGTCAAAAACAGTGGTGGAATTCAAGCATGCATGGGACAGTCATAAGGCAATTCTAGGGGGTGGGGGTAGGGGTAGGAAGAAGTAGGCTGCTTGTTAACTAGGATCTGCAGCCTATCCATCAGGTAGGGAAATGGGCAGACCGGGTGGGCCAAGTGGTCCTTATCTGCCATCAAATTCTATGTTTCTATAATTGAGTTGGACCCCATCCCTTATTAGCGTAAGCCACCATAGGTATTTATTAGCCTGACTGGCCCAGTAGTACAGCCTAAAGTGGGGGAGTCTTAACCCTCCCTTGACCTTAGGAGCTGCTAGTTTGTGATTCACCCTTCTTGAAGGCTTACCCACCTGAATGAAATTAGATGTAATGATGTGAACCTTTTTGAACCAGGAGAGGGGCAGAACTAGATTCAACATATTAATCAGGTAAAAGAGCCGGGGAAGGACATTCATCTTAACAAGACTAATATAGCCCCATAAAGACAGAGGTAAAACTTTCCAGCAGGATACAGTAAGTCCTGCTGTATTATGTGCAGCAGTGCATCCACATTCAACTGCCATGCTTTAAAGTCACTCTTGGTCAAATTAATGCCTAGATATCTGAGACAGTTGGGGGACCAAGACAACCCAAGACCCAGGACATCCCTTTTAAGTGTCCTGGAATTTAAAGGGAAGACATACATTTTATCCAGATTTATTTTACTTCGTTATTTTGTCTTGTGACTTGTATTTCAATAAGTGGATTACTGCCCCATAAAACCAATGCTTTTCAGCATCACAGAGGTCAGTTTCTTTCTTTTAACAGCCATGCAGATTCCGGGCTGTTGCATTTGTCTGTTGGATTGCCGCAGTGCTTCCTGGTGAGGAAGCCGCAGAGTTAAGGGCCAGTTCAAGGAGCAGCTTCTCACGGGGGGGGGATAAGTCCTGAAGCAATTGTCATATGAGGCTGCTGTTTTGTACCCCCCCACCCCCACCAATGGGCCAACCACTCTGCATGTAATGGGCTATCTAGATGGGAATTTTTCTGCTGAGTGAAGGTTTAGGTGCACCGAAAGGCTACATCCATTGCTATGAGCTCACAACTACTTTTCATTAGCTCACTGGGTGGCACAAACACATTGCAGTCAGCATGGTGTCACTTAGGGCTACAATGCTACATGGTTCTGCTGGCAGCTACTATGGCATGAAAGATGCAAGTGCTGCCCAAAGTCATGTACAGAGGCTTACAATCATCAGCAGTTAACATAGTATCAAGATTTTAAATGGGATGCAAGTAGAGAAAGTATGTGATCTGGGCATTCCAGTTTCCTTTCTTTATGGCATCATTAGATACATAGATTTTGATGGCAGATAAGGTCCTTCGGCCCACCCAGTCTGCCCATTTATGCACATACTGTAGTTGTGCTTCTTTAACCTTCTCTAGAAATAGGTTGTCCCCTTCCCCTGACTACCAGGATCCCCTTATGCCTATCCCATGCATTTTTAAATCCTGTAATCGTTTCTGCCTCCACCATCTCTTCTGGCAGGCTGTTCCATTTGTCCACCACACTCTCTGCGAAAAACTATTTCCTCACGTTCCCTCTGAACCTTTCTTCCTCCATTTTCATACTATGTGCCATAGTCCTTGAACATCTTTTTCTATGACAAATTGTGTTTTCCTGCACCTTGTTTCTCCCTGTGAGATGCTTATATATCTCAATCATATCCCCCCTCTCCCTCTGCTATTCTAGGGAGATCATTGAACTGCAGAAAGCCTTATAAAATGTTTGTCACTGTGATGTATAAGTTCAGTGTGCAATCATCTATTGATTTTCAACACAATATGCATAAATTATAACTGTTGCATGCACATTTGTTCATCTTGTGTTGTACATGATTAGCTTCCTGTACAGAGACAATAATCTGGACACAATGTTCAGTTACTTGCAGGCTGACTTCAGCAAGCTACACACTTGGTTCTCTGCCAGACGCATGGTTCTCAACTCCAAAAAGACCAAGTTTATGATCTTCTCTGGCCCAAGAAAAGCCCCAGTCATGGGCCGATCTCTCGCAGACAATCTCAGTACCATCACTGAACAAGTCTACAAATTCAAATACCTTGAACTGTACTTAGACCCTCAGCTGACCTACAATAACCATATTACCAACCTCATCAAGAAAATCCATATGAGGCTAGGTCTCTTATACTGAATCAAAAAGTTCTTTACTCCCATCTCCAGACTACGCCTCGTCCAGCTCCCTTCTCCTGCACCTCCTTGATTATGGATCTCTTGTCTACTCCTTCCCAACACATCCCCCCTTCTCTCCAAACTCAGGACTACATATAATAATATTGCATGCTTCATAACCAGCCTCCCCTGGATGACACATCACTGTACCCTCTATGCCTCCCTCAGTGGGCTTACCCTTGAAGGCAGGTTCAAACTTAAAATGCTCTCTTTCCTACACAACATTCACTGTAACCTACGGTCTATCAGCACTAACTCTGGTTTCCCTTTATCAGTTCCCAAGCGCAGTATAAGAGGTTTCACCTGTCATATCTTTGACACGCCATTTTACGACACCAACTATGGGCAGAACTCCATCATGTACAAGGGCCCTAAGTTTTATGATAAACTTCCCCCTGAACTTCAGGCCTGTAGTTCAACTGGGCTATTCACCTCCTCCCTCAAGGACCACCTTCTCCAGTTCACCACCTGTGCCTGCAACCCCCCTGAATGTCCATCAACCCTTGAGTTACCTTAGAGTTCATATGTATCCGTATATTGGCTATATTGCTATGTGCTCTGTATTTTCTTTTCTAATCTAAATGATCCTGTTATATACACTGTACCTATTGTAAATACTGTAAAATTTTGCAAATATTGTTTTTACCTTTTTCTCTGTATCATTGAATTTCTGCACCATTGGACGTTTGTGAAAATGGGAATTTTTGCTGGTTTACCTATAGTGCTTCGACAGCACTAGCACTGACATCCCCTACTGTGAAGAGCTACAATGCTGACTGCTGGTATTGTAGCCACAGGATGTCAGTGCTCACAATAGGGGGGCTATGCCCCCTACACCCCTCGGTCTCTAGGATTTTAACTCCAAGTTGGAGTTGGACCATAGTTGGACTCTGCAAGGCAGTCCTGATCACCGCACAGACCACCACAGTGATGGGTGGATTTTTCCTGATTTCTGGTGCTGTGGTGGTCTTTGCGGTCAGGGAGTCACTGCGGTGATGGTATACCATTTTGGCTCACATACTTTCCAGTATAAATATAAAATTTAATTGAATTGAATGATACTGACAAACATTTGAAATGATATGTAGAATAGAATGATGCTTTATACAAAGGAAATTTGTAATACAGATGCTCAGCATGGATTTCTGCTCTGATTATTGCTTGACTTGCACTCTGCAGTATGTTACATGTCATGCCTCGCCCAGAAAACTGCACAACTGTCAGTGTTGGCCAGGCTGGCCATGTACGATGGCAGAATTGACAGTCAAGCAGACACTGACTTGGGGATCATAGGCATTGCAATCAGTAGCACAGGATGCTCAATTGAAGTGAGACCAGTGGCACCTGTATGTGTTTGATGGTGCACACTGAATTGCCACTCCCCTACATGTGGAGGCATTGCCATAATTTCCTCAAGAAATGCACGCTGATCACAGGCACAATACAATCTTTGTCAGAGTCATTCTATTCCTCACTGTATTGCCACAGCATACTACATTAGTTTCTATGAAGCACCTCATTTTGAGTTATAACTCTTCTTGTTCGTTGCTCTTCCTTTGCTATTTATTTTGTCTTGTCTGCAGGGATACCTATCCCCATATTTATTGTGTGGTTGCTGTAAGTGGTTCAGCACCTCTGTTATCATTTTCTTTGGGAAATACACCTTTACACCTGGGTTCGCATTCACAGAGCTGTCATCATAATTTCCAAATGAACAGTCTGTAGTCCCCCCCTTGAAGACACTAGATACTTACTGCTGAGTGTTTACAACACCCCCACCAAGTCCTCCTAACGACGTTCCCTTGCCTTGGCCATCATTCCCTTTCTAGGTGTAGAGCTCCATAAAAGTTGGATAACATGCTGTGCCACTCTTTACTAACATGTCTGTGCAGACTAATGTATTATCACAGCTGCTTGGCACACGGTCACTGTTGCCTCCATTGATTTCCATATTGACCTCCATTAACCCATGGCTCAAGCAAACATGCGTGCATTGTAAGATTAGCTGTATTGGGACAGTAACGCTCTTTCAGGATGCTCAGTCACACATGCCACCACTAGCGGGCACACATGTATTCGTTCATTGTTACCCTTTCCCACATATGCTGTTCAAACCCCTGCCGGCCACAGGAGCCTGTATCGCATGTGTACGCCATGCTGGTGGTAGGCATGCACATAAAAGGGTTAACTGTTTGATGTACATACAGTGCCAATGCACACAGAAGTGTTAACCGACATGTTTTGGACACAAATGCACCCATAATGACCATGCATCTAGACTGTTAGCAGATGCGTGGGAGGTACTGGTTTGTTCTCTGTATACTGGTATTGTCATTTATTCCATGTAAGTACTAAACCATTCTTTCTCTTTTGCAAGTTATCTGTTGCTTGCATCCATCTTCTGTCCTGTCGCCATATGGAATTCTTGAACTTCTGTGTCTGGCTTTCTCATTGTGAAGCGGCTTGCAACTAGGGTTATTGTTTATGTGGAACAGTGCCATGGCTCTCCATTGGTGGGCGATAAGAGTACACCGCTATCTACTTAGGAGAAGATGGTTGCTTTCCATACTGCTCCTACTTTCATGCACTGCGAGTCTGTCACCAACAAGATGTTTTTGGGTGAGACATCAGCCTTCCATATTTTGGAATCTGATCCAAACATCTTTTACTTAATCTCATTAAATTAAAAACTTCATGATGAGCCAGGCTACATTCTCTTTCATTTTGTATAAAATTGAACCGCTGATCAAACGTTGTAATACTGGTATGCACACAGCCATTCCTACTGACATATGTCTGGCTATTGCACTGTGGAGACTGGCAACCAATAACGATTACAATGCAATTGGACATTTGTTTGATGTGTCCCGATCTGCCATTTGTTTGGTGGTTCACTGTGCCTACCAGGCCATTACCAAGATGTTTTCAAGTATTATTTCACATCCGTCAGGTACATGACTGCAGACTATTACAGAAGGCTTTGTGGAGTGCTTTGGATTCCCACAGACTGCCGGTGTCATCGATGAAGCACATATTCCCATACTGGCACCTCTCAACAATCCCAGTGATTTCTACAACCATAAGGGCTAGTACTCGGTGGTGATGCAGGTCATGGTGGATCACCAATACTGCTTTTGGGATGTACATATTGGATGGCCCAGAAAAGTGCATGATGCACTGATTGTAGCCAACAGTCCACCGTACACCAATGCCAATGCTGGAGCAGCAATCTCCAAATCAGACATAGTGGATCTTGAACGTGGACATACCTATTCACATATTGGATAATCTGGCCTGCCCATTACTGACATGGCTCATGAAACCATTTTCTGACACTGGTCATCTGAAACCGGCAGAAAAAACATTCAACTACCATCACTCAAGTGCCCGCATGGTCATGGAGAATGCCTTTGGAAGGCTAAAAGGACGATGGAGGTGCCTGCAAAAATGTCTCGCTATTAACATACGTTTTATTCCCAGTGTTGTCATGGCATGCTGTACACTGCATGACCTATCTGAGCAGCATGGAAATTCTTTCCAGTCAGAATGGATGGTGGATGTCCCAGTGGATCTAACTCAGCAATCTAGACATGCCATGGTGGACGTTGATAGACCATCTACACAGGATGACACCTGCATTATTTGGCAGGCAGTTGTTGACTGCTTCTAAGTTTTCAAATGTTCCCCTGAGATGCCACTCTGAGGACACCAACACTACACATTGAACCTCATGGACTATCTTTCCTCCTTGTACAGCACTGCTGCATTGCTCGCCATCCACTACTGACCATGTATGAATAGCTTGCAAACTTTACAGATTACAAAGCCTTGGTGCACACATAGACTTTAAGTCATGCCCCCCATGTACCTTGCATGTTACTTGCACAAGTATTGCTATATATACTTAAAAATGGCAGCTGGCCACTGACTGATGTCCCAGTCAGCACGTACTGTGCACAAGGCTTGCTCATCAGCAGCACAGTCATCAGCCAGCCATGTAGGTGGGAGGAGGACTGTGCTGGCTGCTAGACATGGGTCCAGTTGACATAGATAATAATTGCACGGCCCTTGCTATTGCCTTAATGTTGTGGCCATGGAAATGGGGTGGGCATTTTGTATCCTTGGGTACCACCGCAATGTGCCTGCCGGCTTCACTGTTGGATAGAGGGATGCGCTATCAGACTGTGAATAGAAGCATGTCAAACCTGGGTAATAGCAAAATACAGCACAGTCATGTGTGTGGCACTTTTACATTGCATTGTGCATCTAGCACCTGGGCACCAAGTGACACTGAGTGACACCACATAGTTGAACACAGTACCAATTGGAATTTTGCATACTTATGTTGTCTCCTGAATCACACAGTGCATTTCAAGCAGATATCAGGAGTGCTGTGTGGAAAAAACACACACAGGTCTAATCATACCTCTGTTTTTTATGGGGGGTGGATACTAACCAGTATGATGGTATTCATATGTTTTACAGAATGTAATCCCATTTGGTCCATGTTGAACTAGACTTGGCATAATTAGTAGTGGCAATGGTAGTGAACAAAATTGCCAGTGATAGAATGTGTAAGCACATGGCACTATTAAATTATGGAACAGGCACATAGATGTAGTTTAGATGTTGTTGTAGCATGGCCGCCGTGACATAACAGCATACATGCTTGTACTCAATGAGCCTGGAGTTTGGCATGTCACCAGGCTGTGCAGCTTCCAAGGATATGTCTTTGGGCAACTAATGATACAACTGTTAGGGTCAGTGTAAAATAACACATTATAAAAAATTGAAGACTATACATGTAGTAAAAGAACATGTGGTAAAAGAACAATATTGTATTGAGGATTAACTGTACTCCACCCTGATCAGTTACACAATTCACAATTAAAATTTTAAAAACATTAATATTGCATGACGTTTGCCAAGAAACAGACTGTAAACATAACTCTTATTCCACTGCTTAAACATCAATAAAGCATGAATTGTCTGTACACATATGTGTATTGCACTGCTTTTTTTTCTTGCACTTCTCAACACTGCCAAAATCATTTACTGACATAGCAACCTCGCCCACAAACACAAAGTGTTTTCGAACAAAATGTCAAGTTAACAACATAAAATATTATTGCACATGTGCTACAAAACACCCAGTGAACACTACCCCTGTGAATATTTAGTATGTACAGAACTCCATGCATGAACTTAAAGATGGAAGCATGGTAGAGAGTGGCCATGTTCTGGGTCACTATAACCATAGCAATCCAGTGACTGCAATGTAAATTTAATTAACACAAAAAAGATGGAAATACAACGGCGAGCAGCCATGTTCAGGATCACCATTGAACGAGTGGTTTGATTCATTACTGTAGTTTTCAGTATATCACATTTGTGGCACTACTGGTGTGGAGGTAGAGGGCACTGCTTGTGGTGCTGTTACAGTGTTATGCCCATGGTCATGTGACGATAGCATCTGGAGTACTAGCAGCTCATGCTCTAATCATTTCATTTCTGTTCATTTATACTGGTTCTGCCACCGTTCCTCAGATGCAATAAAATTGATCGTCAGATTGTCTCATGTATTTCATAAACTGCTCTGCAACAGCTGCAAGTTGCATCTCTAAGTGCCATTTCCACAGCCATCCACTGGTGATGCTTGTATGGCCACCATCAGTAATCGTCAAGACTGTTGATGGGTGCTCACTGACACTCATCATTGGCTGGGTGTCAGTTGGACCACAGGGATTGGTGGCTGCTCATCTGCAGAATCCCCTGGGTCTGTCAGTTCTTTGGATCCTTCATCCTCACATGGTGGTATGTTGTTATCCATCAATACTATTGGCAATGTGGTGTCCCTAGTGCTCAGGATAGTGTCAATCTCTGTATAGTACTGACAGTGCTTACATGCACAGCCACTTTTATTGTTGTCTCTGCACTGTATATATTTGGCCTTATGTGCCTTAATGTGGGTTCTGCACTGTTGTTCTGTTCTTTCAAACCCTTGCTCTTGTAGCTTTGAGATATCTCTCTGTAGGCATGAATGTTTTTATGCTGCCCATTCAGCACCAGTTCTATGCTCTCCTCTCCCCATACTGCAATTAGGCATATTGGGCCAGATTTTCAAAGCCCAGGTATGACACAAGGGACATGCGTCAAACACTAGTGGTTCAAGGAGTCTATCGTCAAACATTGCACCAGACCTGATATTCAAAGGAGCACTGTGTCAAAGGCAGTCCGCCCTGCATCAAAGGTGGCTGTATCAACCTTGTGCCATACAAATGGCACCACCATAATGCAAGCCGACTTGTGCCACAGAAACGGTGCAAGACTGTGCCTATGGGAATTTCAAAGCTGCACCACTGACACCAAACATGTCAAAGTACCGTCAGCTGCTAGACCAGCCAGAGCTGGTCTAAGGGACACTAGAGCATATAAAGAGACCCAAAGCAGGTGGGCAGACCTCACTATGCTAATATTAAGGGCCAGTATTCTCCTGCAGGAGGAGGAGGACTAGTTTAGAACATTTTGGAGGCTTTATTTTGGTCACTTCATCTGCCGTTTTGTATACTTAGCTTGCGTCATTCTCGTCCTTTGCGTCATTTGTTTGACTCAGCTTGCACCATTTTGGTTACTCACCTTGCACCATTTCTACTCAATTTGCACAATTTTGTCATCAGTTTGCACCATTTCCACTCATTTTGCACCATTTGTCATCAGTTTGCACCATTTCTACTCAGTTTGCAACATTTGTCATCAGTTTGCTCCATTTTTATTCAGTTTGCACCATTTTTGATCAGGTTGCACCTTTTCTATTCAGTTTGCACCATTTTTCATTGGTTTGCATGATTTCTTCTCAGTTTGCACTATGTTTCATCGGTTTGTACCATTTCTACTCAGTTTGCATCATTTTTGTACTCAGTTTGCTTCATTTTTGTTCCTTGCATCATTTTTCTGACTTAACATGCATCATTTTTGACTCAGCTTGCACTATTTATGTTGGTACAGCTTGCATCATTCCTATCCCTTACACCATTGTGTTGACACAGTGGACCTCTTGCGTCAATTTGGCGGACTTTGCCATACAGACCACTTTTCTTGCAAAATATGGCACTTTTGTATTTGGTACACCAAGATCTGATTCAAGCTAGATGTCTTATGTAGCTGCGTGGATCTAAGGGCCCTTTGAAATTCCAGCCCATTGTCTCTTCCTCACCCCAATTGCAGCTTCTAGTCTCTGATGTCATTCCTTTAAAAATTATTTTGAAAAAGTATGAGCGCCAGACAGACATGTTTGACATGTACGTCAACAGTTAGGCATGACTTTAAAATGAATTAATGCTAAGTGGTATACATAGTACTATGCAAGTCACCATTTGTGCCATGAGTAAGAGAGTAGGCCCACACTGGATGGCATGTTGCTATGGCCCACATGTAACAAATTCCATTGCCATTTTTGTAAAAGATATATAGCACACCCCTTTATGGGCTGCTGTGAAATGAGTGTTTGAATTCTGACCCCAACTAGTGGTAACAGCAACTGAATGGCACTTCACTGTCTGCAGAAGACTATACTTCAAAGGCATGCCTGGTTCCATGAGTAGTTCTGGACCATGTTCTTTTTTTTTAAATTATGTGTCTATCTTACTTCACTCTGCTGGCATTTCTCTTTCCTCCACCAACTCCTCCAGTCAGCTGCTGTTGCCCCCCATGGAGCCCCCCAGTCCCTGTAGCCCCCATGGATTACCCCCCATGGTGGTGCAGAAGGGGGAAGGTCTGTCCTCCCCCCTCCTGAACACATATCTGGAGCAGGACTGGGAGCTCCATGAGGCAGCAGCTTAGGAGCAGTGGAGGATCTTCCATGGAGCTGGCAGGTGATATTTTCTGATTTTATAGGTCCCTCTCTCATGGCTGTGAACACGTGTGCATGGAGACACATGTGCGCCAAGATGCCACTCTACAAGTCTCCATGTCTCTGATGTTATCCCCCAGCCTCTACCTGGGAGAATCCAAGGAGTGGGATGGCATGCCCACCATTCCCCGGGAGGGGATAGCTGTCATTGGACGTTCACACTCTCTCTTCCCTGCTGACCCCTGGCAAACGTGCTCATCCCTGATCATGGATCATCGGCATGGTGCAAGTTGTGGCATCCGGCACCTCAACCCTCAGCACCACTGGGCCAACCACTGGACCATGATCTTGGTTCCCTGAGGCTTTGATCAGTGGTCCAGTGAAACATTGATAGCCATTCTCCTCTGCACATTCAAACAAGGGTGCATAAGGTAATGGCAGTATTACTGGTCATAGCTACCATTGAGATCAAATGTTATTATTAGGGTTATCAAACACCTAGACATAATTGAGTCCACCCTCAGGCTGTGGTGCAGTGGCATCAATGATTTGCATGTCTTATTTTGCCAGTTATGTTTTCTAATCTTTTTTTTTCATTGTTCTCCTTGATTGTTTCTTGGGGGGGATTATATGCAGTGGCAGAACTCTGGGGTGACTCAGAACGTATTACGTACCAGGAGACGCAATACTAGTTATCAAGGTAGTCAGTTCTGTATCTATATCTTTATCTTGAAAGGAATACATGAGGTGGGTAAGGAGGGTCTCTATAAGCTGAGTGGCAACCATAACACAATTGAGGGCACAGTCTTAAGCTGGGGGGTGGTGTAGGAGTGAGTCAGCAAGCACTTCTTCAGAGAGGATGGTGGACACTTGTAATGCACTGCCATAAGATGTGATCTCACTGAATACAGTTGACAGCTTCAAGAGAGGCTGGCCTAGGTATAAGATAAGGATCATGGATAGGAAGGATGGGATGAGTGGGGAGGGGGTGCAGGGACAGTAGCTCAAGCTGTGTATCCTGCAATAAGAGCAGACTAGATTGACCAAATGGCCTTTTTCAGCTGGCTTCTTCATATGTTCATGGTATGTTGCTCAACTGATACCATGTTGACATGCAAGGCAATAAAATGAGGCCTAGTCCTATGATTACCATGATGCAAATCCATCTTTTTATCATGACTGCTGTTTATTCGCCTTGGCAGAGCGGCCCCCATGATCTCCAGCCACTGACACCCCCAGACCCAGTTGTGCGCATGGGCCACACAAACCCACACCGACAGGGGCCAGCCTTTCATCACTCTGCACCCCTGGTAGGCACCTCTCTCAGGTCCCAGGGGTGCAGGGCATGGCCATCAGCTGCAGAGATTGCCCCCCACACCGCACGCTACTGTAGTGTGGCTGGCCTATGCCAGTCACTGCTGCAGGGCAATGCGACACTCCCTGCCCACCCCAGAGGAAGGAGAGCAGTCATCAGATGCTCGATCCTTCCTCTCTCTCCTGCCTACCCCCAGTGGCCCAAATCCATTCCTGAATCTGGGTCACTGGTGTGGTGTGGGGTGTGATGTCCAGTGCCTCAACCCTCAGCACCACCAGGCTGGCATATGATGCAAATCAATCTCATAATTTTTCCCAACCAACAGCCCCCTGACCCACACACCAGGATCACCCTCTAGCCAGCCAAAATCACTAGGGGTGGAAGGGATGGCGAAAGGTGATTCCTCAAGAAACACACTGCCTGAACAACATGTGAAATGGGGGGGGGCAGGGTGCGAGATCATTAAGGCATTACATTATTGAACAGTGTAACCACTGTGGATGATATGCTGTAGTTATAAGTTTGTAAAATGTTAAATAAGTCATCTACGTGTCTTGTTACTGAAGCTGGCAATATTGCCTGTAGATTGGAGCAAGAAACATTTGTTAATGGGCTTGATTCATACAGCAGCTCTGGGTTTCACTGCCACAACCTCCACTTGAATTTGATAGTATCAGCACTCCAATGTTTGGGGAATCGCAATGGGGTATATATTGCTTGTGTAACTTGTAGTACTTTTTGTGGCTTGATTCTATTCCCACCTTTGAGAAGTAGGTATATAGGTAGTAATTTGTAGGGAATAGAAGGCCCAAGAACAAGGGTGACAAGTGAGCCAGAGAAGGAGGAGGAGGAGATGGAGGTGGAAGAAAAACACTTCCTAAGCAAGGGAGGTGTGTTTAGAGGAGGACTTATGTAAAGGTTGTGGGAGGAGCTATGCCCCACATTGAGCCATGGGCAAAGCCCTCCCATTCAATGTTTAGAAATAGCAATGGGGTTTATAGTGCTTGTATAACTTGTAGTACTTTTTGTGGTGTAACTCTGTTTCCACCCTTGAGTAGTAGATATGTAGGTAGTAATTTGTAGGAAATAGAAGGCCCAAAAAGATAGCTCCTCCAACTCATGGAGAGTATGACCCCCTGACACTTAGGAGACCCCAGGTGGAGGAAACTTCTGAGGATCCATGGCCGGAGGTCTGCCCATCCTCTGTGCATACTAAAAGGAGAAGGACTGAGGTTCTAGTAACTGTAGCTAATTTGAAGGTGGTGAGCTTCTTAGAGAGATAATAATCCATCCTTGATCTATGGATGATGCGGACTGAATGATGATCCTGAGGTTGAAGAGTAGTTTTTTTCTGAAGGGGCGATAGAATCCGAAGTGTAAAGTAGATCCAGGTGAAGAAGGGCAAAGGAAGTCCAAGTTTCCAAGATGATGAATGATGCTTGTCTCAAGGAATTGCAAGGGTGTAATGAAGAGATGGAGCATGACTTGATCGATAAATTACTACAAAGGGAATAGTGTAAATATTATGGTACAAGGCATTTTTGGGGAATGATCCAACTTGTGAATGGTTTGAATGTCAAGGTACGGTCTGGAGGCAAGGAATTCAGAAATGAATGAGGAGTTGCCCAGGAAGCATACATGAAGTAGAATTGAGTAAAATAAGGTCTTTGAGTGCCTTGGAGATGATGGTTGATTCTTGATCCAAGGACAATGCAGACTGAATGATGATCATGAGGATGAAGAGCACATCTTTTCCATAGAGATTGTAGAATCCTAGGTGTGGAGCAGATCCAGTTGAGGAAGGGCTAATGTAGCCCATATTTCCAAGGTGCATGTCCAAAGGGATTGTAGGGGCATAATGAGTTGGGAGAGCATAAGTTGATCGACAGACAACAAGACAGTACATGGTAGGATTTGTGATGGTTTGAACAGTTATGTGTGGCTGATCTGATTTGTGTAAGGTTTGCCATTCAGGGTAGTCTGGAAGTAAAGAATTGATTAGAGAGTGATAAGTCACTAAGTAAGCGTCATGGAGTAGACTGAGTAGATGAGAGTTTGAGTGACTGATGAGAGTAATGCCATAAGTGATTAGCAAACTACATAGAAGAAGATTTGAGGAAGAGGTCCAGATGGTAGTCTAAAGTATATGGGGAATGATTGGAAGTTTGGTATAAGGGATGGACTGCTTCTTTGGTCATGATGTTCATGAACTTATGTGTAAATACTTTGCTGGTACACTACCTGAAGTAAGAGCAGGTATTTCTGAGGTGTAATCTTCTAGGATATGCACTGTGGTGGCAATATGGTTGGTTAAGTTTCCAGGTAATGTGATGCCGAAGTACTTGAGAGAAGCTTGGAGGCGTTTAAAAGGAAGGGTCTTTAGGCTGAATTGGTAGTGAGATCGATTAGTGTAGGATGCCATAGGATCTTAGTGCTATGGCTGATAAAGACTGGTTGGTGAGGCAAGACTGAGTTGGTGAATTTGCCTTGACTGTTATGGATTGCCTGATAGAGTTTGAGACAGCCAGTTCTCGGTGATGGTCTTTACTGCAGAAATTAATGAACGTAATTCATGAAGGAGAGGCTGTAGGATCAGCAGAAAGATCGGTTAACCCAGCTGAAGGTACTAGGAGAAAAGGCACAGGTGATGGCATAAGGAATGGTGATGTTCAGGAGCAAAGACAATGGTTTAGATGGAGAGGAGTTAGTAATCATCTAGGCGGTGGAGATCCCACGACGAATGTTCCATGAATGATCATGAGAAACTGATTGGCAGTATATAAAATTCAAGATGATAAAAGAGTTTATGAGCATGTTAGCCAAGGGATGTTTGCTGGCAGTAATATTTCTCCAAAGTAATGAACAAGTGATTAGAGATCCAGTGAATTTAAATTTCGCTGGCGAAGTGAACGGAGAGTGGACATAGCAAAGTGCTCACTCTACCTTGTCATTACCACTTGGCGTTAAGGCAGAATGGCAATGCGAAGTAAGGTGAAGTCATTGTTTTTAATGGACTTTGCATTCCTCATTATGATTCTAAGTGATCCACTTGGTGTTTCAGATTTGGTAGCCCCCCCCCACATATCACATGGCTTGTAGTACTGTAAGCCACATGCTCTTTAACTAGGCAGGAAGAAAGTGAGTCATACAAGCAGACACTTTTACTTTCTCCTGTGCAGACAGAGAGAGAGAGAGTGTGTTTGTGACTGCGGACACTTTGAGATCAGAGGGAGGAGGAGATTTAAACTTTGATTTAGACCCAACAGTTTTTTTAAAAGCTAAATTTTTTGTCTTTTCTGTACTCTTTTTTACTTAATTTGTTCTTTCTGTAAATTTTATTTTTCTTACCTTTATAAGTAGTTAGTTGTTTCTCTGTGTGACTGTGTGTTGTGTGACAGTGTGAGTAGTAATTGCTTGGACTGAGGGAGCTCAGTAGGAGAGATGGACCAGGGTGAGGGAATGTCTGGGGCAGGGGCAGCTCTGGGAGAGCATGGTAGTGGTAAGCATCGTACTGTGCACATGTGTGGAGGGCATTGGCACCCATTCCTGTTGGACCACTCCATACTTGTGAGTGCTCCCCCGCAGGAAGCAGGTCTAGCACCGCCTCCTGTCCTGACTCTGAGGCAGTTGAACCACCACCACCACCAAGTCCAGGTTCTCTGGAGCAGGATGTGCCTATTCCCCTGGGCCCAGGTGTGGATCCCATCCCTGTTCAGCACTGTGACCAGCCGGCTGCCAGTTCATCTCGCCATCCCCCGCCTGTGCCTGGTCCTCCCCGCACATCCATTGTTTGGCAGTTTTTTTACTGTGTGAGGGGAGTGCAGTGGGGTCAAGTGATGCCTATGTGAGGTGGAGGTGTGCCATGGCCCCCAGGGGACTCACCTGGGGACTGAGGGCCAGTGCACTCATATGCTCAATCACCAGCAGTTGGAGTGGAAAGCTGCCATAGAACGGACCATCCCTGCACCTGCTGACCATTCTGTGGCATAGGGCGCAGCTGTGCATTGCGGCATCCCTAAGAAGAGGAGGGCCACAGCAGCATCTGCTGCTCCACCAGCACTCCCACTCCCCCCCCCACCACCACCAACAGGTCAGCTTGTAGAATGTGTGGACCCAGAGAACTGCATGTAACACAGGCTGACTTGGCAGTTCTCTGGAGTGCTGTTGAAGATAACAACGAGATGGCGAGTGCTGTGGAGCAGCAGCTGGATCACATAGAGAAACATCAGTTGCAAATTATGTCCATGATGGAACTGCTGCTGGATCACCATGAGATCCCACATTATTTTTTTTTCCTCACACCATGTGCCCCACCACACCTTCCTTGCTGTGTTATAAAATGTATTCCTCCACCATCCCCAACCCTTGTATGTAATTATGCCCTTTTTTTGTTGTCTTCCATATGTGTGTGGACCCCTGAGAACTGCATGTGACACAGGCTGACTTGGCAGTTCTCTGGGGTACTGTCAAGGATAACAACGAGAGGGTGAGTGCTGTGGAGCAGCGGCTGGATCACATAGAGGAACATCAGTTGCAAATTATGCCCATGCTGGAACTGCTGCTGGATCACCATCATCATCATCATCAAATCTTTATTTATTCAGTCGAACATCATTGAGCAAGGCTCATGTACAAGATGGACCTGATAAGGTCACGGTTCAACAGTTGATACACAACAGATACATCAATACACTTATATAAAACAGTTATACATACAGGGGAAAAAAACATTTATAAACACAGTGATGTACAGTAAAATTCAAATGATAAAATGGGTTATAGGAAAGTTAATCTAATATTTACAGTATATACAGCATATACATATCCCAGTGGAGGGGCCATGGTAAACACACAGCATAATGTAATACTAGGATGGTGGAAGGTATTACTGGGTGCCATAAGATGGGGTGTCTGCCTGGGAGGGAGAACTGAAGAACAAAGATTATGCCATATATCGTGAATTTTTGGTAGGGAGATTGTGAGATGACAAAACTAGCTCTAGTGGTAGCAACTGCATTTCTCTGTGAAGAAAACTGTACAACGTTGTTTAAAGGATGCAATTGGTACAATATTTTACAGTTTTAGGGATTTTTGTAGGATGTTCCATGCTATAGCTAGAGAATAGCTGATTGCTGCCCTCCCTAGCTGGGTGTTGAATTTGGGCAATTTGAACAGGATGATGTTGTTGCTTCTTAGGGCATAGGAGCTAGGAATGGTCTGGGTGAAGCAGTCCAGAATATAGTTTGGAAGTTTTTTGATAACGCTCTGTAAATCCATAGAGCTGCATTTCTGTTCCTTCTAAGGTGTGAGAAACCCATCCAACTGCAGCATAAAGAGAGCAATGATGGGTATTAGATGGCAGATCTGTTATGAATCTTATTGCTCTATGGTATAAGGTATCCAACTTGTGTAGGTAGGAGATGGGGCAGTGACTATAAAGGAAGTCTGCATAGTCAACAACTGAGAGAAAATGGCCTGGACTAACCTCATCTTTGAATCTCTGTTTAGGAAGGGTTTAATCTATAGAAAAGGCCAAGCCTTTGGCGAAGCTTTTTTAGCAGTTCTTCTAAATGATGAGTGAAGTTGAGTCTGCTGTCAATCCACACACCTAGGTATTTGAAATTTTCTACATACTCCAGATTTTCTCCAAGTATAGTGCATAGCTGGGGGAGAATGATTGAAGAGGAGGTGCTGGTGGAGCTTTGATTTGTGAACATCATTGCTTTAGTTTTCTTTGCATTTAACAGAAGCTTTTTCTCGAGTAGCTGATATTGTAACAAGGATAATTCTGTTTATAGGATTTCACGGGCAGCTGCAGAAGAAGGGTTGCTGACATACAAAACAATGTCATCAGCAAAGAGGTGTACAGAGGATTTGGTGAGGGTTGAATCAATATTATTTATATAGATGGCAAAAAGGATAGGACCCAGGATAGAACCTTGGGGGACTCCTCTTAACAGTGGTTTTAATGGGGACAGGTCACCTTCAGCTTTTATCTGCTGTGACCTACCGGTAAGATAACACCTGAACCACTTAAGGGAGGGTGGATCTAGGCCAATGAAGTGCAAGGATGATAGTAGAAGCTCGTGGTCCACAGTGTTGAATGCTTTGCTCAGGTCCAGAAATACTGCACAGACATTATTCTTTTTATCTAATTCAGTTTGCCAGTCATTTGTGACCTTGGCTAGTGCAGTGATAGTGCTATGCTTGGCCCTGAATCCAGATTAAGCTGGATTCAGGAGGTTAGCATCGTCAAGACATTCCCTTAACTGGGTACTCACTAATTTCTCCAGCATCTTGGATAGCACTGGTAGAATGGAAATGGGCCTGTAATTATTAAGGTCCATAGGGTCCCCTGATTTTAGAAGGGGAACCACTTGGGCTGTCTTCCACAGTGTGGGAGTAGAACCAGAGTTTAGAGATAGGTTAAAGAGATGTGTTAGGGGGACTGAAAGTACATGGGATGCAATCTTTAGAAAGTAGGGGTCCAGAGAGTCTGCCCCTGTGCTTTTTTTGATATCCAGCTGCCATAGTAGGTCCTCTACTTGCTTCAACAGTACAGATTTGAAGCTGAAGGAAGAGTCAGCTCTCTGAGCACCAGTGTACTGGGAGCTTACTTGTTCTCGCAGCAGGTTATCTGGAGAGGTGTGAAAGGCAAGGCCAGCCGTTGTGAAGTGGTTATTGAAGGCACACAGAATTTCAATTTTGCCAGTGATAGGGCCATAACTGTGGTATAATTGAGTTGGTAGGGAAGTGCTAGAATCCTGCCCAACCATACCCTTGATGGTACCCCAAAACCTAGCAGGATTATGATAGGAGGAGTCGAGCTCTGCCAAGTAGAAGGCAGCCTTTGCATCCCTAACTTTCCTGGTGCATCTATTCCTGGCTTTCCTAAAGATCATCCAGTCATTTGCATTCTTGGTTTTTCTTGCCATTTTCCAGAGTTTGTCTCTCTCCAGCAGTGCAGCTTTGAGGTCAGCTGAAACCAACGACAGGATTTGTTTTTCATTCGGATACTAGAGATTGAGGCATGAATGTTAAGGGCACTTATTATAATGCTATTTAGCACCTGCTGTGCTTTTTCCACAGAATGGGCAAGATAAAACTCTTGCCAGCTTGGAGAGTGAGCTAGATCATGCAAATATCCTTCAATACTGATGTTTTTCTTGGATCTCCTCATGAGGAATTTTGCAGGGGTTGTTGTTTTGCTGAAAGATCTTACCCCTGCAATGGGGCAGTGATCACTTATATCACAGAGAAGCACTCCAGCATGTGTGAATAGATGGGGTTTATTCACTAGCATGATATCAAGTAGTGTGCTGTTATTACTATTCCTTGCATTAATTCTTGTTGGCTCATTAATCACCATGGGATCCCACATTATTTTTTTTTCCTCACACCATGTGCCCCCCACACCTTCCTTGCTGGTTTATAAAATGTATTCCTTCACCATCCCCAACCCTTGTATGTAATTATGCCCTTTTTTTGTTGTCTTCCATATGCATGACACTTTGTATTCTGAGCAGTGCAAGCATACTGTACTAAACTGCATGTGTGCAGTCAGTCTTCTTTCCAGTCTGTGTATGTACTGCAGACACTGCCCAACTCCCTGGCTTAAAAACAAATATTAATGAGTACAATGGTGGGGTGGTGAAGCATGGAGAGATACTATAAAATAGGCTTACAATACATCCAAGTAACTATTACAAAAAATGAATGTTGTGATTCGTGATGTGATCATGAATCGTGATTTGTGACTGCATTTGTGACCGTGATGATGAAGAAACGTGAATGCCTACCGCCTATGGCTGTACTTCCCCGATGAGCTGTAGCTTAAAACTCCCAGACTTAAAAACACGTATCAATGAGTACAATAGCGGGGTGGTGAAGCCTGGAGAGATACCTCAAAACAAGCTTACAATACATCCAAGTCACTAGAAAAAAAATTAATGTTGTGACTCGTAATGTGAATGATCATGAATCGTGATTTGTGACTGCATTTGTGACTGTGATGATGAAGAATGTGATTTGTATCATGAGTGACTCGTGATGATGGTCCTGACTTAAAAACACATATTAATGAGTACAATGTTCATTTAGAATTAAGCACCACACCTGTCCAGTACTCTGAAGGGAAGTCAATGAAACAACTGTGACTTAAGTTACAGATGGAGAATGGGCCCTAAAGAGTTTGCAAATGTACAGACAGAGTAAGATTGCACTGTGCACTGAAGAGATCCAGACACAAAGGCACAACACCTAACCAGTGCTCACCATCAGAAATTCAAATCAGGAAAAGAATACCTTTGCCGGTTGGGGCAGGCTGTGGGGGTGGGGCGGTGTAACGCACTGCGGCAGTAACAGTCACTAGTACTAGTACCAGTAAAGATACCACAAAGAAGTACACAAATCACACAGCTGCAGTGGACAGTAGCTTCACATTGCTGAAATTATTATGTGGCACAATAAAAGGTGGCTGATATGATGACACGTGTCACACACATACTCACATACACACTAAGTAATGCATGCAAATTGAGAACTTCAGTAATATAACCACATATTTTAAACAAACTAAAATTATGCACTACTGCACCACAACAATCATCAAAAAAATGGCAAGAAATATTGAAAATATTACTGTGTGTACATTAAAACAGTTATACAAGAAAAATATCACCAAAACAGAAAGCACTCTTTTTCTCCAAGTTAAGCTACCTACACCACAGATACACCCCTCCCCCAAAGCACACTTCCACTGTCTCTCAGTACACAGACTGAATGTTGTACATTAACATTTAAAATCCATACACAAACAATAAACGCTCGATGATATGAGCACAGGAGGGTTTCCTATAATCGATGAACTAAAGTTTCAGCAAAAAGAATTACTCAAAATGCTTTTTTATCAGTTTTTTGAAGGTTTGAATTGCAGAAAGCTCTCAGAGCAGATTGTCTCCTACAGCTTCCTACACACACTACCTCAAACTGAGGCTATGCAGAACAATCTAGAGCACATGTGACCTAAAATCCTATGAAACACTGCAAAATTCGCCTTTGGAGCTTAAAAACAAGGCCAAGTAAAGCGAAATACATTATTTTCAATGTACTTCGCCTTAAGAATTGGTGGAGTAGTGGTTTGGGAAGGCGGAGTAATGCAAAGTCATTGTTTTCAGTGGACTTCGCGTTACTCATTAATAACACAAAGTACTCCGCTTTGTGTTGCGGAGCACTCCGCGAATTCACATTCACTCCGCGAATCACTCCGCGGATTGAATTGGGGCAACTTTGCCCATCACTACAAGTGATCCACTAAGAAGTGAAAGGGGTATTGTTAGAATGGCTAGAGTAGGAGTACGAAATGACTAATATGGAAGAGCAGTTGACCCGGTAGGAGTGTGGTCAGAGATAAAGTACTAGGCCCAAAAGAGCCACAGCAAGCAGCACAAAGTCCCGAAGCTGCAAGGCAGAGTTGAGATGCAACCATTTAAATGGGAACAAAGTCCAGATCGAATCCTGAGGAACTGGAGGAGCCATCCTGGAAAGATGATGAGCTAGACAAAGCCGGATGACAAACTGTACAGGAAGGAACTGAACCGAGCAGTCCCCAGTGAACAGCATCAGGATGCAGAAAGGCTGTAGAAGTCACTAGAAGAGGGCTGGCCCACCAGTGCAGCGGTTGGATTTCCACATTCGACGCCGGTGACCTGGGTTCGGGAACAGACTCGGGTCGCCGGAGGGCCGGCCAGGGTGAGAAGGATGGAGCATCTCTAGACGGTTATCCTTCTCTGGGAGGAAGGTGGGGCATGAATGTTCAGTGTCTAGTGACACCCAGCGGAGGCTGGGGCAGCCACTAGCAACACCAGTGTCTGAATCTTCAAGGGGTGGGGTGGACGCTGGCACCATTGCACATCCCCACCCCCATACACAAAAAAAGGGAAGAAATTAACCAGACTCAGTCCGTCTCCGTGATGCCCTCCCCGTGGGGTCTCCATTAGCCTCCGATGCCAGCTCCCCAACCAGATACTAGTCTTGCAGTAAGCTTGGGGAAGTCGCTGCAACCCCACCCTCTGGGAGTAAGCCAGGGGTGACCGGGCAGTGCTAGCAATGATCAGAGGGGGATGCACAGGCGGGCCGTGACTAGGGTGGAGTATTGATCGACCAACCCAGAAAAGCATAGTAAATAAAAAATAAAGAAGTCACTGAAAGAAATTCCATGAAGGTCAAAGAGCATAGGGCAGTTCTCTGATCATCTGAATTGAGGTACAGTAATCCTACATCCAGTGATGGTTTCAACCAAGTAGAGAAGGGGCAAAAGGATTTGGAGCTAAGGAGGATAAAAGTCCCACACCTGAAAGACAAAATAAACTTGGCCATCAACCGGGAGAGTGACCTACAGCAAGGAAGTCCCAGAGGCAGACAAATTGGATCGAAAGAGATACTGGACCAGTTGGCAAGAACCAAATCATGAGGGACAGGAGGCCAAGGGGTTAAGTATATTAGATCAAAAGATTCTGCTTCCCATCTCTGCTTTCCAAAGGATGACTCCATACATAACATTGTAATAGGATAATCCAAACTGTTTTTATTCTTAAAACGCCAACATGTGCCTTTTAACATCTTGAAAAAGTGCCTTTATGCACAAAAATGTTTGGCAGCGGGAAGGGGTGTCTGTTCAACTTCCTTGTTGGCATTTTAAGAATAAAAATGCTTTGGATTATCCTACTATAACATATGTATGGAGTCATCCTTTGGAAAGCAGAGATGGGAAGCAGAATCTTTCGATCTACTAATGTGAGTGACTCTTTTTGGCTCAGTCTTCATATGCTTTAGCCACTTTTTTTTTGCATTGGAGGGGTTGAGTATGATGGTCCATAGAAGAGTGGGACAGTGAGTGGAGCAGAAGGATGCAATTAATCAAAGCTGAGGGGTCCAGTGATTGGAGGGAAGTGGCCAACAGGCAAGATGGAGGCAAGTAAGTCAATGAGGTCCTGGTTCAGAAGGGATGCAGCAATTGAGCATAAGTCAGGGGATGCAGTACAGAGCAAGTCCAGAAACAGGCTACCATGCTCAGTAGATGTGGAGAAGACCCAAGGTTGATGTTATCTGGCAGAGCTAAGGTGGAAGGCAGGAGGAGTGGAAAGGCCCCATTCCCGAAGGGAAGTGGTGACCTGCATCAGGTAGAGGAAGCTAATGGTGGACACGGCAATGCAAGCTCAGGTGAAGGCCAAGCAAGGTAGTGTGGTGAGGCTGGAAGAATGTCTGTGGGCAAGGAGAAATGGAGACCGCTAGCAGGCAGAGGTCCAGGCCCAGAAGGGTTATGGCATTGTATAGCATGTAGAGAATGAACACGTGAGAAGCAGTGGAATGGGAGGACATGCATCCAGGGGGGACGGTTGAAATGAGATGATCCTGACTGGATGCAGCTATTGAAGGCAGGACGATGAGAGTACATGGTGAAGAAGTTCCATTCCTGAATGAAAATGGCAATCTACATCAGGTTTAGGATGCAAACAGCGGAAACAGTTAATTTCAGAATCAGGCTGTCAGCCGTGGAAGTCAGCGAATAAGATGTTGAAATGGGGCCGCAGACAAGGCAAGATGGAGAACGCAAGTCATGCAAAGTCATGTTTCTGGAGGGAAATAAGATCCGGGCAGCAGGCTGAGAATGCATTAGTTGAGGCATAATTATAATGATGAGGGTACAGTACGTGGGATGTAAGAGCTCCATTCCCGAAGGGAAGCAGCAACTGACATGTGGAAGAGAAAGTATGATACCATCTGTAGATTGTAAACATGGCTTCCAGGCTTCCATCCCTGGTAGTCGGGGTGAGCTAACCTGCACTTGATGCATCCAAGCAGAGTTAGGGATGGAGGATGTAGAGTTGGAAGTAGTGGAAGGTAACAAATGTGATGGAATCCCATCCCCAATAGACAGGGGGAGTCTACCTTCATTCAACACCTCAGATGGCACAAGTTAGGGACGGAGTCCGGAATACTGCTGGTATGAGCTGGCTAAGGTGCTGATGCTGCTGGAGAGAGAGAGAGAGAGAGACAGAGTAGAATTAGGACATTTAAAGAGGGATGGTTGATGGGGCAAGAGTTGCCAGTAATATGAGTAGTGCGAGAGCTATTGCAACTCTCAGTAGGGTGAGACAAAAGAAGAGTACTGTAGGGCATATGGAGCATAAGGAGACTTTGCATAACACAGGCAGGAATGTAAGGCAGGTAGTGGAGACATGAAGGAGGTACAGTGCAAGGGCCAGTGAAGAAGAAGGCAATGGAGCTGAATTACTGGGATGCAATCTCCTTCTTCATCCTGAAGGGGTAGATCGATGTCCTAATAGCGATGGCAGCAGGATGGGACTAAGAAGCACGTTGGGTAAAGGCTCAGTGTAGGAGCTCACTTTATTCTACAGAACTAAAACCAGACAACATAGTACCTATCTTTAAGGGTGGTAAAGGGCCTAATCCAAATTGATTCAGTCCAGTTCCTTTTCCATTAGCAATAGTAAATTCAATGTTTGGAGGCAAACTATGTCTGATGTTCACTAAGTCTTAAGCGGGCGAACAACACGTCCCCCTTTCCTCTGTAGACAGGGATAGCACTCGCAGAAAACTGAGACAGAATATGGGAAATATGGAAAGCATACCTGTGGAGACATAAATTAGACATCAAGCTGAGATTCCAGAAGGAGAAGGGGATACCCAGCACAGTGGGAGCAGTGTGGAAGTGGCAGCATAAAATGTACTGTGAGAGCTGCATGGGTCAGGAAAGATGTTGTTTAGTGGCCGAAGTAGGACTGGTGAATGCATACCTCAGTGAAATGCCTTGAACCATAGCTGAAGTCCTGCAATGCATGTCAAGGAGAAGAAGAGAAAATCAGAAGGACATCCTGGCTACGCTGTGGGTCATAGATCATAGTGCGGCAAAGCCAATGGGTTAGTGTGGAAAGGAATGGATGCAGACAAGGCAGACAGGAAGATGGAGCTGAACGGAAAGGGGAGAGGACAGGCTGCGTGGGAATGCTTGCAGTGCTCAGGCTGTTGGAGGCATGCTCAGGGAAAACAGATGGAGGCGCCGCCAGTAGCAGGGAATGAGGCAGAGCAGAAAGCTTCAGGAAGGGCTGTGAGGAGCTGGGAGAGAACCCAAATAAAATAATGCTCAAAAGGAGAGCTATAAGGAAGGAACCCCAGAGCAATGAGGAACAAGCGAGAATGGGACAGGGAGGCAGCTGCGGAGACCAAGGATGGAAATAGGACAGCGGGTAGGGAGAAGACAGGAAGGGAGAAAGGAGACACAAAAACAGAGAACAAAATGGGAACAGCAAGGGAAATAGAAATGAGAGCAGCAGAGCAAGGCAGCACAGCAACACAAGCCACGCAGGGAGCTCAGAAAAAACACTCCCTAAGCAAGGCAGTTGTGTTTAGTGGAGGACTTATGTAGAGGTTGTGGGAAGAGCTATTCCCCACATTGAACCATGGGCAAAGCCCTCCCAAAGTCATACAATCCCACAGTGGTCCCAGTTTGTCCTAGAAAAAAAAGGTACTTGTAGCAAATTACATTTTTTTTTATCAGAGAAAAATACAATAAAAAAATAATATACAAGAAACTAAAGCTAACTGTACTTAGATCACGTCACCCTTGTGTTATAGAGTATTGCTGTCAGTGAAATTACAGGGGATGCACCTCCATGAAAGAATGCATGCTTAGGCCTGGTAGCCCCAGTCCCACTGTGCATTTTGACACTGCACTGAACTGCCTTGCTCTAGGCACATGCCACTGGAAACTGTAGATACACAATTCACTAACAATCAATCAACTGTTGGAAAGCAAAGAGCAAATACTCAGTATAAAAAATGAAAAAATTCAAGGATCTCTTATTTGTAGAACTGCAGTCAATGTATTGACATTGTTCCACTGAAATGAATCAAGCTTCATTTAGGTGATTCATTTTCTTGCGAGTGGCATTCTGCTCATTATTACCTTTAAACATCTAGCCCATTCACAACAGGAGATGTTGTTGCCAGCACTTCATTATATCCCCATTAAACAACTGCAGAAAATGTGTGGCTGTCCTCCACTATAAACTTATTTCCTTGATGCCATTTGGCAGTGCACACAAAAGATGTTTTCCAAGAAATCCCTACAGTTGGTCACACTAGAATGAGTTTTGTGGGATGTTATTCCAAGAAAGCAACAGGTCTCACAAGCCAGGTGCAGGATGCTGAGCATTTTTAAATTGCCACATGATTAAACAAAGACAGTCCACTGCTACCTGCACTTCCTGTATACAGGGAGGCATGGCAACCAGTGGAAGTTATCAGCCTTTCGGGCACGTTACAGGCTATGTCATTGAAGCCAAAGCAGGCCCCCAGAATACACAACAAGCATGCAATCAATGGTAGTGGGTTAACTGGGTGGCTGTGTAAATGCACACTGCACATTAAGTGGGGACCGCCGCAATGATGGAGTGCAGGAGAACCAACGATTATTCCGTGGTGTACAGTAAACATAGCCTTAAGATAACCCTCTCTGAACCAACACATCAATATGCATTACCCTTTCTGTAACAGTAGTCAGCCTCGTTTTGCCCACTTGCTCATAATGCAGGTCCAAACCAGTTTTCAGTCTGGTACACATAACCCTGTATGACAGTTATATGTTTGTGACTAACACCAACAACTTCAGCTGCATCTATGATTTGAACATGGCACCAGCACCATGGGGGGAGGAACAGAAGAATGGATCTCTTTAGATGGTAACCTGTGATGTGGGTGCCTGTAGTATGGCGACATCCGAAATGGTGACATTTTATGGGTGAAAGCCCGAATGACGATGGGAAGGGTAGGGCGACCGGATGTGGGGGTGGGCGAATCTGGTGACAGGATATGTTGCTATATGTACACCCGCACATGGAGGAGAGCATGCATGGCGAGCGTGGGCTGGGAAGAGGCGGAGGGGATGTAGGGGTTGGTGCTGCGGTGGGTTGCTGCGCTGCACCATGGCATCGGGGGTTGGCCTGCAGTTGCAGTGGGTGAGGTACCAGGTTTGAGTCCTGGCGCTGGTGCAATTTTATTGCGCCCGGCCCAAAACTTTATTTTTCATACTTTTGCTACACTCCCAGCATGTACCCCCCTGGAATTGAGAATCCTTTAGTTGGGTGGTGCAGAGGGAGTGGGGGGGGCACAGCCCCCCAAAGCATGAAACCCTAAGTCCCCGGCACCGTTCTTTCGTACGCCAAGGATGTCAGAGAGCCGAAAATGTTTTTGCTGCTCTGATGTCGCGATAACACGGCTCACCTTTCGGCAGTCACTGTTATAACATAGAACCCTTTAGATGGTCCCTTTTAAATGCTAAGTATGGGCTCTTAGGCTATTGATCAAAACTAATTCTGCACCTATTATGATAGAGAAATCAACTAACTACAGGAGTCTTTTGTAGTGCATCTAAATGCCTGTGTCCTCTGTAAAAATACATTAACCATTTCTGATCACATCAGAGGAAAGCATGAAAGATACTTCACAACTCTGTCACAGGTGTGCCCCAGGAACACTGTGCCACCGCTTTACAAAAGGCATGTTCAGTGTAATGGGGAAGAGTGTTAAGCAGAAAGCACTGCTGTTGAATATTCATCATTGCTGAACTGCATCTAAAGCCCAGTTGACATGGTCACATGTGCACTGGAATAATCTGATCTCTCGGGTTGCTCCAGTGCAAGTTCTACCATGTGAACAAGTACCTGATCGCAGTGAGCTGCCCATTAAGCTGGTCCCATGCTCCCTCTCAAGCTGGGGATGCTGACTGGAGTGAATGACTTGCAGCAGATTAAAGTGCTGTGTGAACTGCCAGTGCCATTGCAACACATCTGCTCTGTCCTTGCTGTGGTGAGCAACAGTCTGGCCCCTTGACACACGGCCCCTCACTAGCTCAGACTTAAGCGATGCAGACAGGGGCCATGTGAAAAGGCAGTTTGCCACTTGCTAGTGTTAGGACCACACTGCTGCAGTCACTGCTCTGTAAACACAGATAAAAATGTTGGTTAAGCACTTTGGCCACTAGAAGGAGTTCAGTTTCTTGGGTTGATATATGTCAGCTGCCTCCTTACTCTGCAGCAACTAAGTGCTTTGGATCCTCCTCAGTTTTGTCAATGAGTGGTAAGAAACAGCAATCCTGTATCATTCATCTCAGATATTACAATAAGCATCCTGAATATCCAGTGCACAGCCTGTCCTCTCAAGGCAGCAGGTGTGCCCCGAGAGAGAGAGAGATGAAACTTTTCTGAGCAAAGAGCTCATTCATTGCCTGAAACCTTCCTGTTCTGGCACTATATTGTATCTGTAGTAGAACCTCAGACCTTGTTCTGATATGGGTGCTAGCTGGAGCCCCAATTTCTCTAGTATTGTAGAGTGTGGCTTCCTTCTGAGGATGGACTTATCCTTTGGTGGATAGAGAAAAGGCCTGGAATTTCTGCAGGGGCAGGGATTGGAAAATAAACTCCAGTGCATTATCCAACTACATTATTACAAAACCTACTCGTCTGTAGTAATGTTTCATCACTGGGGCTAGAACAATTAAAACCTGCTCACACCTGAATCCTAGGATTTGAACCCAAGGGGAGAGGAGTCACAAGGAACTTGCTGCACACCACATCTGCCTTTGCCTTTCAGGGCCTCATAATGGGAACCTAAGTACTGCTATATAGCCTCCAGCATGGGAGGTGTAAAAGTCACAATGAAAATTGCTACCTCCTACCTTTTGGATGTTGGGAGGGGGCAAGTGATTTGAATGGCTAAAGTGTCTGATAAGAGTCCCTGAGGTATTCAGAGTAGCCTCCACCAGAAGTCAAGCAGTTTGCCACAGCCCAGAGGTGGGCTCGGCACAAACTGCTGGACATTAAAAGCAAACCCATCAACTGTAAGCCAGGAATGTCTGCACATTCAGATTCTAGTAGTTGTTGCCCTGGCAGAAGTATCAGACACACAATAGGCAGAGTAATATACATGCTAGACCGCACCCAGTCCCTTAGCTACATTTTTGAGCCTCAGCTTTGGCTGAACCGTCTGTCAGGCTCTCTAAAATCCTAGCCATTGATTTCCGAAGGTTTTGGTGTTTTACCATGTTCATCTGGTAGTTTGCACTTCAGAGAAACCAATTGTGTGTTTTTAACTTTATTTTAAATGTATTGCATGTTACAGAAGCATTATACAGCAATACATAAGAAGCATTATACAGTAATACATAAGACTGAAAATGATGCAGAACATTGGACATGCAATAAACTTAATATATATACAGTAACATTAACTGCTAACAGTCTTTCTAAATGGTTACTAGATATTTCATCAGCATCCCATGGACTAATCTGATTCCAACCTATAACATATCTTCTGGTACCTATGTCACTACGCTAGTATAGTCAACAGTCTAAGCCTCTAGTGATGTCCTAGAGCTATACCCTGCTCCAGCCTTACCCCATCCCCACAGTCCTGGTTGTTAATCCCTTCCCAATGAGAAAATGTTGATCCAGTGAGAGCTGTGGACATGGGGGTGAAAAAGATGTGGTTGCAGTAGGGCCCACAATGTCAGGGGGCCCATTGCCTCAGAGGTCAACATTAAAAAGTATTTTATTGTCACAGACAAACTTGCAGCTTTCTTTTGTACAGTGATTATCCATTTGGAATTGAGTCTGGCAACAGTGTGGTCTTTGCTGCAGATTCAAGCTCCAGTTTAATGGGAGAGGGGGTGTCACCAGCCCACTCCTGTGGGGTTGGATTTCTCTCCACATCACAGCGAATCCCTCCAGGGACGGTGGGGGGGTCAGGAAAACGCTTTCTCCATCCTTGCAGGCTAGTTGTTTCACAGCTTAACATGCACCAGAGAATCCCAGGGCAGCACCCTCTATTAATGTAAGGGGATACAAATAATGTCTTGAGTCTATGTTCCTGGGATAGAACCCTCTCAGCCTCTGCAACAGGAGCCAGAAAGCCTCAGGTATGTATAGGCTTTGGGGGGTGACAATACACCCTTTTTTGTGTCTTTCTTCATAAATACAGAGCTCAGTTCAAATTCCCACAGACTTCCTTATACTCTTCATATTTTCTCCACTCCTTTCATCATGAGGTCTCTAGTGGTACTTCACTTTGGAAGTGTTTGGCCTTGAAACAGTCACACAGGCATGGTGTAGTTTGACCAACTTTTCCCAGGGCAGCACACACACGATCGACATAGACCGAGCTATTTTAAAATAAACCAAAGGCTTTACTAATTAAACACAGTACATAACAAAAAGACAAATATTTTAGACGTTGGTCACAGAATACTGAAAATAAGATGGAAAATATACATAAAACCTACACTTTAAAACTCTGAGATTTAAGTCTACCTCATGTTGTTAGTTGATGAAGTTTGAAATGCAAAGTCTTTACAAAGGCAGCTGAAAATATTTGTACTTGGTAGTGCAGAAGAATCCTTGAAGAAAATGTCTCTGCTCTCCAAAGCAGACAGACAGGGTCCCCATATGAAAAAGGCTAAAAAGGCTCAGGTACCCTTCTGCACTCTTGTTTTATGGCATTTCTCAAAGAGCAGAGCCAGTGGATAGTGGCTTGCCCTGCAGTTGGCTAGCTTTCTGTTTCTATGGTTATGCAACCAATCAGTTTTTAGTATTTTTTACAATAAAACAAATACACAGTTCTGAATATGACAGAAAAGGAAACTTGGAGATCAGCTAGATTAAACTGGAATTCTTAGGGGACATTACAGCCTCCCTCTTTGGAAATAGCTATAATTAAGCTCCACTCAGTATAGCTATTCACTTAAATGGTAGCCCATTAAGTAGTAACAAGATTAGCCTAGGTGATCTTGCAGAGACAAATGAAAGAAAGACCTCCAGGCACCTCTGGATGCTGTTGGCCCATTCAAACACAAATGGACATGCCTGTTTGCCAACTCTGCTTAATTATTCTTTTGTCTCCTTTTAAAAATGATTTATTTAACTCTAGTCCCTGGTTTGCAGCTGACAGATTCTCTGCCCAGTAAGAAGAGAAACATATAGAAACATAGAATTTGACGGCAGATAAGGACCGCTTGGCCCACCCAGTCTGCCCATTTCCCTGCCTACTGGATAAGCTGCAGATCCTAGTTAAACAGCAGCCTACTTTTTCCTACCCCCATCCCCTAGAATTGCCTTATGACTGTCCCATGCATGCTTGAATTCCACCACTGTTTTTGACTCCACGACCTCCTCGGAAGGCCGTTCCATGCCCATCAACCCTCTCTGTGAAAAAATACTTCCTTAAATTACCTCTGAGCCGCCCCCATCTTCAAATTGTGCCTCCTTGTTCTTGCACACCTCTTTTTTGAAAGATGCTACCCTCTTGGACTTGTTGATTCCCTTGAGGTACTGAAAGTTTCTATCATGTCCCCCCTCTCCCTCCTTTCCTCGAGGCTATACATATTAAGCTTCTTTAGTCTCTCTTCATATGTCTCCCGGTGCAGACCCTGCACCATTTTAGTTGCCCTCCTCTGGACAGCTTCCATCCTGTCTATGTCTTTGCGAGACTGGGTCTCCAGAACTGCACGCAGTACTCCAGATGGGGTCTGACCAGCTGTCTGTACAGAGGGATAATAACTTCCTGTTTCCTACTGGTGATGCCTCTCCCTATGCATCCCAATATCCCCCCAGCCCTCATTGCTGCCCTCTCACATTGCTTGCCCACCTTTAGGTCATCTGATATGACTACACCCAGGTCCCTTTCCATTTTTGTTGTTGTTAGTATCTCACCTCCCATTGTGTACTCTTCCCCTGGGTTTTTGTTTCCCAGGTGCATTACCTTGCACTTCTTAACATTGAATCTAAGTTGCCATACATTTGACCATTCTTCTAACCTTGCCAAGTCCCTTTTCATCCTTTCCACCCCACCTTGTGCATCAACTCTGTTACTGCAGAGTTACTGCATCATTCTGTGGGGCCCATGGCTTTCTTTGTACCCATGAACCCTTTCGCTTACACTGGCCACCATGGGCATCTCTGATGCATTATATACATAAAATTATATAAAACATGACCAAAACAACAAGACCTTATCTCACCAAAGGGGGTGCAGAATAAAGAAGCAATAGGGTCCATTACTCAAAATATCTGATCCCCATCCCCAAGATAAGCAAGGAGAAAGTACATTGTTCAGTTTCTTGACCATAATGCTATCATGGTGGGGTGGGAGTATGGACAAACTACCTATGCTCAGCATGGCTACTACAAAATAACCTACACTGTAAATATTTGATACGTGCTAATAGATATTTTGACATATTGGTCAGGGGTAGGGCCCAAAAAATATTTTGCAGTGCAGCCTTATAGTCATCAGCACCAACCCTGAACCAATCTATAAGGAGTGGATTCCACAGATTTTCAAATTGTTCTCCCTCTCCTAGTGCTTGCATCTATTTATTTTTTTTATTTATTTGAATTCTGGTAACTGGGTAAAGGCACTGAGACCTTGCAGTCCATTTTTCAGGGGCACCCTGGGGAGGTTACAAAAGTAGCAGGAGTTAACAAAATTAAACAACACGATACAAAATGATCACCAGAACAACTTATGTAACAAATGCATAGGAAGATCATAACAAATTAGGTAACAAGAACAATAATTATGACATGATTGTACAGTAAATGAGATTATAAAATACAGAGAGTCACAGTGAAGTAACTTCATGATTTGATAAAGTGCAGTTTCCAAAATACTATACAATCATAGCTGTGCTCTGCTACACTAAATGGGCATTTTATGTTGTATGAGTATAGTAGTAGGATGCACATAGAATTTGGATTTTAGGGAGGATAAAGAGAAAAACTAGCGTATGTACATCAGGTAGAACAGGGGCAGGTAACAGATGTAGTTAGGTGGTTATGAAGGACATGCTTGAAGAGAGGGAGGGTAGTACAGGAGACGATAGATGGGGAGAAGGAAATCCAAGCCAATGGGGCAGCATAGGCAAAGGACCTTCTTCCGTTGGATAGATATGTCTTTGGTCTTACAAGCAGTGGAAGCGAGGTTAAGTGGAGAGATTGCCTGGACTGCTTTCATAAAATTATATTTAATAGGCTTGGTGGAGTGTAAAGATGTGTAAGCTTAAATGAGAGGCAAAGCGAGGAACAGAGGATTTTGTGCTCCAGTTTTAGCCAGCCCAGTGATGCAACTATGGTGTAGTGGTGCTGGTGGGGTGCTGCTCCAAAGGCAAAGCATGCTATCTTGTGATAGAGTAGTTTTAATTGGTTGATATGGAATGATTTGCGCGATAGGAATAGTGGTGCCCCTTAAGAAATCATAGGCAGTAGCGAGGCGATAGCTATTTTTCGACAGGATGCCTTCAACAGCAGGGGATAAAGACCATAAAGCAAGCCAATCTTTTGGTGTATGGTTATATAGCTTTGCAAACATGGGCTTCATAACAGAGGTGAGGATCTAGCAGAATGCCCTGGTATTTAAATCAGGAGAGCGATTCAAGGGGCTTATTTATTTAGTTTTTGTTGTCCGGGTAGGTAGACTAGAAAAGTTTTATGCCTATTTTCAGGAACGACCCAGGAACCCGGGTTCCCCAATGCTAATACATATCGTAAGCTGCAAGTTTAGGGTTGTTTTAAAGTTGGGTGGATGGAACAGGATGGAGTTTTTTTGTGTGTTTAAAAGTAGGTTATTTTTAAAGAACCATTCTTCTAGTTGGTGAACGTCAGATTCTAGATTTTGATTAAGCCATGCAGTGTCAGCTGAGTATCAGTAAAGCACTGCATCATTAATGAATAACGAGAAGAGCATTTTTTTCCAGCCTCATGCATTCCAGTGAATTTTTTATCCAGTGGGTTATCAAAGGTGAGGGCGTGTCTACCATGCCCCACTACTGTGCAATGGTTGTTCTTGCATTTATCAAGACTAACACTGACCAGAAAGGCTCCTCAGTGCCTTTGGCTTCAGCTCCTAATAATAATTCAAGAGGGGACCTAGGTAACTTAGCACCTACAACTCTTTCCATCATTCAGTATACTCCCACCCAGAAGGCTAATATTTTTGAACAATCCAGCACCATGTGTATAAAGGTGCTTACTTTTTGTCCCACATTTTAAGAAGACCTCACTTATTTATTTATTTATTTTATTTATTTCTTGATAACCGGGTGGGTGCACTAGACACAGACGTGACTATTTTCAGGCACGACCCAGGAGGTCACAACACAGAGAGATATAGGTACATGGCATACAGTATCAAGAATTATAAAATACATCACATATCAAAAGTGAAAGAGATTAAGACAATAGTGGGACCAAGGCACGTAGGGTGTATTATACAGATAGTAGGTAAGTGCCTGTGAGTAATAGTTATAGTAATATCACATTTAAAGTGCAGAAATGTCACAGGGTATCATAGCAGTGTAAACAATATCATACAACCAGCTGACAGAAAAAAAAACAGTTTTATTTTGGGTGGGGTTAGGGAGAAAGGTAAGCGAGAGATGAAGAGAGAGGGAAAGGGATGGGATGGGAAGGGGGGGTAGGATAGAAATTGTGGGGGAAAAACAGAGATGGGCAGGGTGCCAGCTCACATCATGGAAGACAGATGGGAAGCTACGAAGCAGCACAAGCAGAGGCAGTCAAGATCGGTGGAGGGTTGAAACAGGTGCATCAGGCATGTGCAGCAAAGAGGGCGTGGTGCCTCTTCTTAAATGAAGCATGACTAGGGGTCATGCGTACATCTAGGGGAGAGAATTCCAATATGTGCGAGTTACTTGAGAGAAACCTGATTTCCCTTTGATAGTTCTACATCTGGGGATGCTAAGCAAGGAAAGGTTTGAAGATCAGAGGCTGTAGGAGATGGGCTGATGGGTCAGCATGGAGGTGAGGTAGGTAGGCATACTGGACTGCAGTATACTGTCCAGAAGGTTCCCAAGAGAGAGGAGCCGGTGCGCAATAGGGGAGGGCCAAGTAAGGTCTGAATACAGTAGACAGTAATGTCTTAACCTGGAGGATGCAGAGGCGTAACGGCATATATTGTTATAAGTTGAGTCCACCTCTGAAGAGTAGTCTTAGATGCATTAGCATAGATTATGGATCCATATGAGAGTAAAGATAGTAGGATTCCTCTAGAAATGGCCAGCCTTGCAGAAGGGGTTAGATTACAACTTGTTTCATAGGCTAAGCCCAATTTGGCATTTATAGCATAACATGCTGTGGTTATATGGGCGTTGTAAGTGAGGGATTCATCAAGCCAGACACCCAAGTATTTAAAGGAAGTTACCATCTCCAGTGGGGAACCATCAGCCCAGGAGACCCAGAAAAATTATCTTGTCTGTTTTAGTTTAATGGAAGACCCAAAGAGCATAGCCTGTGCCTTGCCGGCATTGAGAACTAGCTTATTTTTGGTGATCCAAGACTGAATATTTAGTAGGTCCGTAGAGAGCTTATGGTTAATAGACTGAACATTGTTTGAGCTAGTATACAAACAAGGTCATCAGTGTATAGCAACGATAAACAGGAGGATACATTTTGTGTTATATTATTAATGAAGATTGAGAAGAGAAGGGGTCAAAGGATAAATCCCTTCAGTACCCCAGAATTGATGACTACTTTTATGAAGATGGCCTAGTTGAATTTTACTGTTTGAGTTCTGTTCAATAGGTAGCTATGGAATCAGGTTACAACTCCAGTTGAGAAACCCAGGATTTGGAGATTTGCAAGCAGAAGAGGGTGGGTAACAAGATCGAAAGCTTTTGTCAGATCGATAAATACTGCACCGGTTTGAAGACCCCGCTCTATGGCCTGAAGAACATCATTTGTTATCTGTAATAAAGCAGTTTGAGTACTATGGCCTTTTCTGAAGCCATGTTGGTTTGCATGCAATAGGTTATACTTGGAGAGGTGTTCAGAGACCTGTGCAGTGACAAGTTTTTCAAGGACTTTATTTAACACTGACAGTATAGCTACTTGCCTGTAGTTAGCTATATCTTTTTTGTCACCTTTTTTAAAAACCGGCATGACTCTGGCTAATTTCCATATATCGGGCACCACTCCTTCATGCAGGGACATTGAGTATTCTGGATAGTGGTCCTGCAATGAACAGGGCCACTAGCTTTAGGAGTTTTGGTTCAAGGCAGTCAGACCCAACAGCAGTACTGTCTGATACAGAATTGAGATGTTTGAGGACATCCTTCTTTGAGATAGGTTTAAAGTAGAATGAAGGTGTCATTTTCGTGCTCTCCCAGGTGGGGGATACAGAAAGTAAGTTATCAGGAGAGAGAGCAGTGGTATATCCGGAGAGATCAGAGAAGTGAGTATTAAATGCATTGATAATTGTGCATGAGTCATTACAGTGAACTCCTTTTAGTATCATATCACTGTTGAGGTGAATTTGTTTGGAACTGAGGAAAGTTTTGATATGAAACCAAAATTTCTTAGAGCTACCAGCCACATCCATCAGACGGCCCTTACAGTACTGGCTTTTTGCATGTCTACTTTGTGTTTTGCACTTTGATCACTGTTCTCTGTAGGTGTTAAAGACAGCTTTGAGACCAGAGATTTTAAACTTTCTCCAACATTTGTCCTGATTTTTGAGTGATGCAAGGAGGTCTTTGTGCAGCCATCTGGTTTGTTTACCACGAACTTGCTGAGTGATGACCGGAGTATGTTTTTCTTGAAGAGGCACAAATTTACTCAGGAAGGCATGGAGGGCAGCATCCGTGTTCAGTGATTGGTAGACAGGGGACCAGTCAGTGTGAGACACATCATATAGAAAAAGAGCCTGGTTTAAGTTGGCACAATTCCTGAAGCATATAGAGTGTTGAGGGGATGTAGAGATTTTAGATGGACTCCATATACAGAAAATGGGGGAATGATCACTGATGGTGTCCAGTAGCGTACCTGTTCCTGCAATTCTATCCAAGCAATTTGTTAAGACACAATCAATAAGGGTGCTGGAATCAACAGTAACAGGCCCTCTTGTAGGGTCAGTAATGATTTGGTGTAAGTTGTAGTTCTGCACCAGGGATTGTAGAGTACCTTGGGATTTGCTAAGCCAGTTTAAATTTAAGTCTCCAAGAATGACAAGTTCATTTTTCCCTACATATGCAGCCATATGATCCAGTAACTCCACTAGGGCATTTAGACCACTTTTGGGGGAGTTATAGGCACAGAAAATGTGAAGTTTCTTAGCTCCTAGTCAGAGTATAGCATGGATGCATTCGCACAAGGAGTTTCACTTGTCAGTGATCATGGTGAGGTTTAGATTATTTTTGTAACAGATAGTGACACCCCCACCACGCTTAGGAGGTGGCCTATCACACCTAAGAAGGTTGTAGTTTGGGAGTATGCAGTAGGTATCTGGGATAGATGATTTTAGCCACATCTCGGATAGACAGAGCACATCAGGGTGGTAATTGGATACCCAGGCTTCGAGTTCTGCATGATTGTGGAGAAGACTCCTAACATTAAGATGGATCATGAGATCACGTGATGCTTCTGTGAGACTTGCAGCTCTGAGAGCCGGCCCCTGCTCCAACGCTCAGCCTACATCAAAATATAATTATCTAGCAGGTTTTTAGTTACACTTACAACTTGCAGTGATTCGGGCAGACTCCCGACTAGTGGACAGCAATTCATAGGGCATGCAGTTGTGCACATACCTCTATAATTCTGCCAGTAAATAGGGGCCTAAATGTCATCATGGATGCTGAAATGTGTCAAGCTCTACTGAAGCATACAACCCCACAAACGCTGGAGAAAAGGCTGAAATGATCCAAAGGCCAACCCAGGGGGCCCCCAAAACCTCCTACATCTACAGCAGCCCAACAAACATCAACTCCATTGATGGAGAAAAATTCCTGGAGGAACTCCAGCCATTTAAAACAGCCCTACAAGACATTACTGCTGAACTCAAATCACTTTGAGGGGAGCTCAAAGATACCAATAGTGCTATTACGGACATTACAACCCGCACTGTATCCCAAGAGAAGTGGAAGGACACAGTAGAACCTGACGTAGTAACTCTAAGGCAAAGACTGCACAAAATGGAAATTAAGCTGGAAGACCTGGAAGGCCAGAGTCGGAGGAACAACATTGTAATCTTTGGCCTTTCAGAAGAAGCAGAAGGACCCTTACCCACCCTCTTCTGCCCAAAAAATGCACACAAAAATTGCCAGTTCCTCCCCAAATAACTCCACCTATATAACAGAAAGAGCTCATTAATCGCTTCGCCCTAAACCTGCTGTCGGAAAGCCACCAAGACCACTTATTATAAAGTTCCTCAACTATCTGGACAAATCTCACATCCTAGAGCAAGCTAGACTCTTACAGCAAGTTTCATGGAAGGGATAGCAACAGAGACTGGCACAAGATTTACCAGCTTCCGTGAGACAGCGAAGATCAGGGTATCATCCCCTGGAATCAAAATAATCACTGCAGGATCAAACACAAGGTGCAATGCCCATCTAGATTGGCTGTTCTCCATGTTGACACCTGGCATTCCTACGACACTGTGCAGTAAGCTGCACCTGCTTTACACACACTGTTTCCCTATTTGTTCTCTGCCCGCTGATGCTCGGTTAAAAAGAATATCCGGGAGAAATATATTTTATCTTTTCAGTTCCCTCTTCATGTATTTGAATGAAAAAGGGCTCTGGTCTATTTGGGACAGCCCCACATGTTTTGTTGTCCACCCACTGGAGGGCAACAGAGTCCACAGATCTGAAGAATTGGAGCAATTGTGTCCCTCCAATGTTACAGATGAGGCTGGGATGCGGCTTCATGATTGATTCCTCGTTTTCAGAAAGATTCCTTATGAATCGGGACTTTTATCCAAACACTGCTGACAAGTGAATTGGATTGCTGGAGGATTTCCTAGTGGTCCTTGTGTTTTTCCTTTTTTCCATTGCTTTCAAGCAAACCTGCTCTAAGTTCGCTGCTTCATTGTTTTCATTACTGAAAAGGCCACCAGAGGGCAGGAATCACTTAGAACTTCTGGGTGTTTTTGAGCCACCAATAGTTCATTTACCTAATAAAATGGGCATAGTCATAATAGATAATTGTTTGCCCAAGAGTTACTGGTTTGATACAATTCTTTTTTTTTTCTCGTTTTACCCATCAGCATTTCTCTGCTGATTCCTGTTCATAGCATTGTTAGCCTAGATATTGCTACTGTGAGTCGGTACTTGCAATATAGAGTTTGTTTGTTGGGTTGAGGGGCTAGGACTCTCAGGTTACTCTGCAGTCCATTCAGTGCACCACGTACTGGCATAGGGTGGGAGGGGGACCCACACCAAGGGTAGGTACATTGGTTGGGAAATTACTGTTTGCATTACTTATTCTTCACAGGCTACTACGGATAACAGTCTCAGTTTTATCTTTAATTGTTAGTGGTATTGATTGCCTGCTGTGGACTGGGGATATTGGACAAGAGGGGGTGAGGGAGGATGTGGTTGGGCTATTTTAATAACCCATCCTTTTCTTTCCAAGGGTTGCCTCATATCTCAATTTTTTATAAATGTTGTATTCGATTGGGAAGGGCATTCGGTATGGGGGAGTAGGTTTACTTGGGAGTGGGAATTAGTTGTGCGGTGGTGGGAGAGGTATTTAGGGAGGTTTCCACTGAATACTAACTAACTACATATCTGGGAATGTGATTTTTTTTTCTTGTACTGGGCTGGTCTTATTTATACAGAGATATTCCTGATTTTTGAATGACGATGGCAACAACGTTGACATTTTGCTCTTGGAATATTAAAGGTGCTCGGTCCCCCACCAAAAGAGCTAAGGTTCTGTTGCATCTTTGTAAGCTTAAAATAGACATGGCCTTTCTACAGGAGACCCATTTACTCATCTCACAAATCCTCAGTCTAAGAAGGTCATAGGTGGGGACTGTATTAGGAGCTGGCCATGATAGCCAAAAATGTGGTGTCATAGTGTTGGTAGCCCGTTCGGTACCCTTTAGGCTGCTTTAGTCAGTTTGCAATTCCCATGGCAGATATATACTGTTAAGAGTCATTTTGGGTCTCACGGAACTGATAATGGGTTCGGTTTATGGCCCAATAGGGGAAGACTCACAATTCATTACCAAACTTAGTCTGACTACTTGGTCCATGCTCCCTATATTACTTGGTGGGGACTGGAATCTAGTTCTTTGTAATGCACTAGACAGGTCCAATGCCAGCTGTTCCTCCCCTACCCCTACACAAATAGCCATGAAAGAATTTATGGATACTATGTGTCTTGTGGACCCCTGGAGAATCCTCTTTCCTTCTACACAAGACTACTCCTTCCATTCCCTGCCCCACAATACATTTTCAAGGATCAATTATTTTTTGTTGGGGACTGAGCACCTATCTAGGGTACTAACTTGTGTTTACTTACCTAAAGTGATTTCTGACCATCATCCAACCCTTACACAGTGGTCCTTACCTGCTTCAGTAGGTCAAGATAAAATTTGGAGGGTTAATCCCCAACTACTGAAACCCCAATACCTGGTAGGTCATCTACAAGAATTTATAGAGAATTTCTATGAACATAATGCCCCCACCATGCAAAAACTTGATGTATTATGGGGAGACCTGAAGTGCTCACTGAGAGGAGAGATTATTCATCTGGCCTCCACTAGGAAAAAGAAAATCTCTCTCTAGAATCCTCACTATTATTACAGCAAATTAGAGCCTTGAAACAAACTATGTCTTCCAATTCTCCCACAGTGCTTTTCAAAAACTTAGAAAGCCTTTGTTTCCATTATAACATGCTCCTCAGTGATAAAGCTGAACACCTCCTTTTTAAATCAAAAGTCAACTACTTTGATCAAGGGGACAAGGCGGGGAAGTTATGAGCTCTAAGGCTCAGGGCACAAGTAGCAGACAGAGCTGTGTCATCCATTCGGGATGCTACTGATAACCTTTACACCTCTCCCAGAGACATTGTCTCTTGCTTAAAATCATACCATCAATCTCTTTATTCCCATTCTCCTTTGCCTCTTGATAGCACTGCATTAGACCATTTTCTTCAGGATATAGATCTCCCAAATCCGTCCCAGCACCAAATGGATCTCCTTTAGGCCCTCTTGACATTAGTGGAGGTGTATGAAGCCACTGATGCTCTTCCAATAGATAAAGCAGCAAGGCCAGATGGCTACACATCAAATTTTTATAAACCTTCAAATCTCAATTGGGCATAATTCTACTTAACACCTATAACTATATCTATCAGCAAGGCCTATCAGACTTCAGCTTCACTGCAGTCACTATTGTTGTGCTTCTTAAGCCGGGCAAGGACCCCACTATGTTGTCAAGTTATCACCCAATATCACTCATCAATGTGGACTTAAAAATTCTTGCTACTAGGATGGCTCAAGTCTGGCAGACTCTACTAAGCCTGGAACAGGTGATGTTCATAGCAGGACATTTACCAACAGATCATCTATGTGAACTCTCCCATCTTATTTCTACATCCAGGGACTCCCATATGGCCCTGGTGTCCCTGGATGCAGAAAAAGCCTTTGACCACATGTCCTGGGATTATCTATTTAATTTACTTCCAAGATGCTGTATCCCTGTACAGTTTATACAATGGATAACAATCCTTTATTTACAACCTTCAGCCCATATTCTCTGTAATGGAGTTCTTTCCCCGTCCTTTGTATTGCAACAGGGCACATGTCAGGGGTGTCTCTTTTCCCCCTACTTGTTTAACTTATTTTTAGAACCCCTAATTAGAAAAATTAATACCTCTACAATGATCTCTGGCATCCCAATTAATCATTACCAATACAAACTGTTGGTATATGCTGATGATATCATGCTTCATATTACCCACACATCTATGTCTTTACCTGCTGCTCTAAATATTATTCAAGAATTTGGAAGATTATCCAATTATAAATTGAATCTGTCTAAAATGGAGGTGATGCCTTTAAACATTCACACTTTAAGAGCGGATGTTCAACATCTTGGACTCTTGGGTGAAAGATAAAATAAGATATTTGGGCATATACCTCTCCCAATCCAGTTCTAAAATGAAGCAATATAATGTGGACCAGCTAATCACATAGATAAAAATTGACTTAAATCATTGGGTTTTACTCCCTATCTCATTTTTGGGTTGTATCCATATAGTTAAAATGAATGTCCTAACTCATTTGTTATACCCCCTTCAAATGCTCAACCAGTTTCTCCCCAAATCCTGGTTTAAGCAAATTCATGGTATTATATCAAAATTTATTTGGAAGAAAAAGCCTCCTCAAAGGGCGTTCTCCAAATTACAATGTTCTAAAAAACAAGGATAGGGAGGGAGAAGCCTGGCCAGTTAGAACAAAATGCTTCCCTGGACTAATGGTGCACTGGGCCAAGCACGAGGTATATCAGCTGGCAAAGGATTGTGGGGGTTCCCCAGACATACTGGTCCACCTGGGTACAAATGACATTGAAGAAAATAGTGAGCTAGAGATACAGGCAAGATTCAGGGAGCTTGCCAGGATCTGTCATGACATAGGATACACAGTTTCCTTCTCAGAAATCCTGCCGGTGCCAAGGAGTAGTGGGGAACACAAAAGGAAGATTAGGGAGATAAACCAGTGGCTCAGGGAGTGGTGTGAGGCCAGAGGGTATGGGTTGATGGGAGATTGGGGGGAAACCTGGGAGGATAAGGAGCTGTATGCTAGAGATAGGCTCCATCTCAAATTGGAGGGAAGGGGAATCCTTAAGTTGAAAATAGAGAGGTTCATTGGTGAAAAGTGGGGTTTAAACTTGTGAAGGGGCAGGGATGGGAGAAAAGGTTGTCGAGGGGGTGCCAATAAAGGAGAGACTCTGTCTCCACCCCCCTGGGGAGCTGGAGGAATGAGGGAAAGGGCCTACTGGTAAAGTGCAGGCGAGGGGAAAACAGAATCCCCATGGGAACATGAGCAAGGGAAATGGAAGAATAGGGAAAGGGTGGAAGGTAGTCCTTCTAAATGCCAGGAGCTTCGGCAATAAAATGCCAGAGTTCCAGGTGATGCTAACTGAGGGAGCGGTGGATGTGGCGGTGGTCACTGAGACCTGGGCCACTGCAGGACACAACTGGGACCTGAACCTGGAGGGTTATACTATGTTCAGGAAGGACGGGGGGGGGAAGAGGAGGAGGCAGCAATGAAGTCAAAACGGCATTGGCATAGGGGGAGTAGGAGGAGGAACCATGGAGGTGATTTGGGTCACCTTGATAACAAGGGGGCAAGAGAGTAAAATTGGGAGTGGTGTATAGACCCCCTGCACTGGAGGAGGAGCTGGTGGCAGATGCTGGGAGACACTACAGACTGGGCAGGGGAAGGGTGGTGGTGTTGGGGGACTTAAACATGCCAGGAACAGACTGGGAGACTATGACATCCTCGGCGGCCAGGGAACAGAGGTTGTTAGATGTCTTTCAAGACATGTGCCTAACTCAGCTGGTGGGGGAACCAACCAGGGAGGCATGGGTACTGAATGTGATCCTGGCAGACAGTGACCAGATTGGGGGCCTGAACGTAAGGGACCCGTTGGCAGGGAGTGACCATGCCACGGTCTGGTTCTGTCTGGACCTAGGAAGGGTAGAAGGTTGCACAAAGACGGAGGTAACTGACTTCAGGGGACGGATTTTAAGGAAATGGGAAGGATCTTTAAGGAGCATTTGGATGGGATTGGGTCAGACATGGATGCTGATAGTAGGTGGGAAATCATCAGGAGAGGGTTGCAGGATGCTACCAGCACCTCTGCAAGAGTAAGCCGAAAACGCGGTAGGGCCTGAAAACCCTGCTGGTGGACGAGGGAGGTCCAGGAGGTGGTGCGGGGAAAGAAGGCAGCCTATAAGCAATTCAAGTGCTCAAGGAGTGAAAGGGATCGAGGGAAGAACGAGCTGATGGCTAGAAGGGCCACTAGGGTGGTGAGGGTGGCTAAGGCAAGGAAGGAGCAGAACCTGGCCTGAGAAATTAGGAGAGGGAAGAAGAGGTTATTTAGGTACATTGGGAAAAAACAAAGGGTGAAGGGGCAGATTAGTAGGATTAAAATGGAAGAGATGGGCACAAGACCTGGGGGAGCAGGCTGAGGTACTAAATGAGTACTTCACCTCAGTTTTCACCAAGGAAAATGGGGGTGCTGCATCATACATGGGAGGAGACAGTGATACTGAGGAGGGGGGAACCCTTACCGATCAGCGGGTCTGGGGAGAGGGGGAGGCATCACTGGCAGGAGGAGAGGCTAAGCAGGGGAAGAGGTGGTGGAAGTGGAAATCACAGCAGAGAGAGTGAGGGAAGCCCTCAGGTCCCTTAAGACGGAGAAAGCCCGGGGCCGGATAAATTATATCCCAGAGTGCTAAAGGAACTTGCGGATGTCCTGGTGAAACCCCTGGTGGAGCTTTTCACCATCTCTCTGAGGACAGGGTGGGTGCCCCAGGACTGGAACGTGGCACATATAGTGCCTATCCACAAGGGGGATCAAGGAAGGTGGCAGGGAACTACAGGCCTGTCAGCCTGACATCGGTGGTGGGCAAGGTGATGGAGGGCATAGTCAAGGAGAGGCTAGGGGGGACCTGGAAAAGTCAGGGTGCCTGGATGATAGACAGCATGGATTCGTCCCGGGGAAATCATGTCAGACAAACCTTGTGGAGTTCTATGACTGGGTGATGAGTGCCTTGGACCTGGGTTGACCAGTGGACATCCTCTTTCTAGACTTCAGCAAGGCATTTGACTCTGTTCCTCACATGGGCCTTTTGGATAAGCTGGGAGAAATGGAGTGGGGAACCAGATGATCAGATGGATAGGCAATTGGCTCCAGGACCGGACCCAGAGGGTCGTAGTTGGCGGGATAGTCTCATCCCCAAGGACGGTCATTAGTAGGGTCCCATAGAGATCAGTCCTTGAATCCCTCCTTTTCAATGTCTACATCTCTGACATAAGGACAGGTATCAGGAGTGAGATGAGTCTCTTTGCAGATGACTCAAAATGGGGGGCGGTGGTGGATGGGGAGGAGGGGAGGGTGGCCGTACAGGGGGACCTGGAGTCTCTGGAAAGATGGTCTAGAAAGTGGAAGCTGAGGTTCAATGCAGGGAAATGCAAGGTACTGCACCTGAGGGCCAGAAACCTGGGCCAATTGTACACCCTGAGGGGGGAATCTGTAAGTCTTGATGGCTGAGAGGGACCCTGGGATGGTGGTGGATGTCAAGATGAACAACTCGGAGACTTGTAGGAGGGCAGCAGCCAAGGCCAACAGAATGCTGAGATGCATCGCTAGGGGGATCACCTCCAGAAAGAGGGAAGTGATACTGCCTCTGTATAACTGCTTGTTGAGGCTGCACCTCGAGTACTGCATGCAGTTCTGGAGGCCACACTTAAAGAGGGACATTAAACTCCTGGAGAGGGTCCAGAGGAGGGCAATCAAAATGATTTGGGGCTTGGAGGACAGGACCCATGAGGAAAGGCTCAAAGAGCTAAATATGTACACATTGGAAGAGAGAAAGGACCAGGGGGACATGATAGAGGTCTTCAGGTACATGAAGGGGTAAATAGGGGAGGAACAGTCAGGGTGCTTCGAAGGAAGAAGGAGGAGGGGGGCCACTAGAAGGCATGGGTGGAAGCTGGAGGTGGGAAGATTCAGGGGAGAAAGGAGGAGGTGCTACTTCACTGAGAGGGTGGTAGAGTCATGGAATGCACTGCCTAGGGAGTTGGTGGAGGCAGACGGTGGAAGGGTTCAAGAGGGGATGGAACAAGTACAGGGGAAGGGTTCTGGAAGCAAAATCCAATGCAGCGAGAATATCCGGAACTGGGAAGGGAGAAGCCAGAGAAGATGAGGGAGGCAGCAAGTCCAGCTCCCAGGGTGAGGCTGACCAAGCAGGCAGGCCTTGAAGACGTTGGCCTATTCTGCTGGCATTTTAGTATGTTCGTATGTTAGTAAGGAGGGTTACAGATTCCCAATCTATACCTTTATTACTTTTCGATTACCAGCTCGTTGGTCTCACATTGGCTGAGGCTAGTGCCGGACCTCTGCTCTAATGTTTACTCCCCATTGTGGTTACAAATAGAAAAATCACATGTACTTCAACAGGGATAAATACAGAGAGCCTACCTTATCTCTCCCTTAACAAAATACCCAATCAGCTTAAATCTTCCCCCATCATGGCATCCCTTTGGATCCAGGTAAAACTAAATAAGATTTTAGGTTATCCGCTTAAGAAAGATTCTTACCAACCTATATTGAACAATTCCAATTTTAAAATTGGATGTAAAGTCATTAAACAATCCTTCTGGCTGGGTGGGGTGGGGAAAAAAGTTATAGATCTAACAGAGAACTGCTTGCTTTTTCTGATGTAAGAGTAAAATATAAATTGCCAAATTCCTTTTGTTTTAAGTATCTCCAGACCTCCCAGGCAGTAATACAACATTTTCACAATGGCACCTGGAATCAATACAGGAGTGGTCCAGTTCTCAGTATGATTCTAACGAGGCCTACATCTCACTATATTTCCTTTTACTACAAGGAGCTTCAAGTGTGCACCAGGGAGTTAGATGGACCTTCTTGTCATATATGGGATAGAGTCATTCCTCCAACATCTATGGGCCGTCATCCATGGACACAAATCTGGAACAGACTGTACAAGGATATCAGGTGGGGCCATTACAGATTACTTCAATTTCATGTATGACATGACTTATGCTATGTCCCTGTAAAACTTAAAAGGATGAGGCACATCCAAGTGTGGGTCCCAGAAAGGCACCTTATTTCATGTCTTTTGGGAATGTGCCAAGGTGATCCCCTTTTGGGAAAGTATCCGCTGAAAACTCGATCCCCTTCTGGGACTACAAGATGCCTTTCTTCCAGAAATTTGTATCCTTGGGGACTCAAGAAATGTCCTAATAGGGAACCAAAGAAAACACATAGCTCTGATATCTCTTTGTGGCAAAAAAAATTATACTACGTCACTGGTTGGATCAGCAAATTCCCACATATACAGAATGGCACAAAGAAATTATTTTTGCTTTACAAGCAGAATATCTTATAGCGAGCATCTCTAAATATAGTAATAAATACCAGAAAGCATGGGCCCCCTTACACACCTTACCGTCCATTTAAGGTTACATTGGTCATTATTTTGGATCATAGCACTGTGTTAGACTAAGCTCTGTAAAGATTGATGATAAATACTCATCTTTTTGCTCTTGAATTTGTACTATCCCCAGTTTTTACACAAAACTTGATATGGCTTTTTGCATTACTCCCCTTTTTACGTTTGCCTGCATGCCAATCGGAGAACGTATTGGGAAATGTAGCACACTTGAGTGTGCCTCTCCACCCAATGCACTGTTCAGTTGAGCAGGCATGGCGGCCTACCAATGGGTGCAGCTGCTCGATGTATAATGAGTGGTAGTCTTACGTTTCAAAACCTCGCTGCCATACTATGCCGCCTTCGTCCTTAGCTACCTCCCCTGTGCACATCCATCACGCGCTACCTCCCCCTTGCCGTCCATTATACCCACCCCCAAAGCTTTCATGCCACGCTGAGGGCCCACCCCAGCGTGGCAAACAGTATTTGCCGGCCAGGGGTGCCCAATACCCGTCGCTCCACGATCCAAAGCCATACTGCTGCCATGCTGGGAGCCCACCCAGCATGGCAAACCATTGTTTGGATTGCCGACTGGGGTGCCCAATCCCTTGTCGGCTCCTCGCCTCACTAGAGTTTGCTCGACGGGGTGCCCAATCCGTCAGCTCCTCAGCCCCCCCACACACATCTTTCTGCTATGCTGGGAGCCCCTCCCAGAGTGGCAAATGTCCTCATAGTCTTTTTTTTCTTTTTAACCTGTAAAACAAAACAGTCCCGCTGTGCATCTCCCAGCCCCCTCCCACAACCCGCACCCACCCACTGTGCACCCAGCCTCCCTACACCCCCCACCCCATACTTACCTCCAGACTCTGGCATGACAATCTTCGGTGGACTGGGAACATGTCTGCACTCTTCAAAGCCGACCGCGAACTGAGGAAATGCCGGTAAGCTCTATAATGGGCTAGATTGGGGGGTTTCAACTTTAGTGCATATCTCAGTCATTTTTTAGAATTTTTGCACCAAATTTTCAACATGGGGTTTTTGGGACCCTTTCTCATGAATGATGTCACTGTCATGGCGTTATTCGGGCCCGAAGGGTGATTTCGCAGGCACTGAGCAGTCACTGCGCGAAATCACCCTTCGGCCTCAGATAATGCCATGACAGTGACATCATTCATGAGAAGGGGTCCCAAAAACCCCATGTTGAGAATCTGGTGCAAAAATTCCAAAAAATGACTGTTTTATGAGTGTGCATTGCGCAGTTCCTACGCAGGTTCGTAAGTTCGCGAATTTTCAATATTTTCACTCCAGATTTTCAACATTGCCATTTTATCACACCTTCTTATAAGATGTACAGCTGTCATTTTTCACATCTCACCCAAAATGTGTTTCCACCCATGTAGTGCACAATGGCGCAGTCGGTGTGCGAACTGAATGTATGGGACACATTAAGTAAATCACAGTGACACTGATCATGAGCAGAGGTCTTAAAATGGCTGTGTTGAAAATTTGGTGAAAAAATTCCTAAAAATGACTGTTTTATGAGTCTGCGTTGCACAGTTCCTACACACGCCGGAAGTTTGCGAATTGCAATATTTTCACTCCAGATTTTCAACATTGCCATTTACCACACCTCCTTATGAGCAGTACAGCTGTCATTTTTACATCCTGCCCAAAAAGTCTTTCCCCCCATGTAGTGCACAATGGCGCAGTCCATGTGCGAAATCAATGTATGGGACACAGTAAGAAAATCACAGTGACACTGTTTATGAGCAGAGGCCTTAAAATGGCAATGTTGAAAATTTGGTGAAACAATTCTTAAAAATGACTGTTTTACTAGCGTGCATTGCACAGTTGCCACGCACACGCGTAGGTTTGCCAATTTTCAATATTTCCACTCCAGATTTTCAACAGTGGCATTTTACCACACTTCCTTATGAGCAGTACAGCTGTCATTTTTCACATCCTGCCCAAAATGTGTTTCCACCTATGTAGCGTACAATGGGGGTAACAAACAGGTCATGCTGACAATTTATTGTGCAAATACCAGCAATCGCACAGGGCATTAGGGTAAAGCACCATACATGCCAAACACCACTGCAAATACCTGCAAGTGAACGTTCGTCATTGACAAATGCTTGTTATTTCTTGTGGTGACAAGGGAGGGGGAAAGGGGGGTGGGTGTTATATATTTTATATGATCCTTTCATCTTTGTTCTTAGATACTATTATTAACTACTTTCTAACAGACCTCGATATCTACTATAGATCTGCTAGCTTATGTAATGACAATATATGCATATATGAATATTCTATCTACAGATTTCTATATTCCTGAATGTTTGGGGAATATAAAGTAACACAGGTCTTGTTATGTATCATTGTTGTTCCTTAATATCTTTGTATAGGATCGATTTGTTTGCAATGTGTAAAACCAAACTAAATACCCAATAAAGCTTATTAATTTAAAAAAAAAAGATGGATCATGTGTAGACCTTTGATATCATAGCCGGCATAATTTAGGGGTAATTGACATGGCATTGATCCAGGGTTCAATTCAATGTCCCTAGACAATAATAGGATCAGCAATATAATGTACTTTAACTTATGCAGTGCAATTTGAGGGCTTTTACAGCTATGGATACGCCACCATTTAGTAACAGAGGCAGTAGCGTAGTAGATGAGTAGTCTAGGAAGGAAGGCAGGGGTTACATCAAGGCCTCTGTCTAATAGGATTAAGATGTTAGAGTAAGTGAAACTGCATCCATGTCCCCACTGTGGGGGAGATTTTTGGGATCAATAACTGTGAAGCTATTCAGTAGTATCAGAAGCAGGATAAGAGAGGGCACTAATAGAGATTTCCAGGCCATTTTACAACCTAAATAAGGCTATGGATGTAAAAGATAAGAGCAGTCCCTAGGCTAGAAATATTGCTGCGCTATACAGCAATTTGAATAGTCAGGGAAGTCAAGAGAAAAGAGGAGACTAGTTGAGGGCGCCCTCCAGTGGCTAGAAGGTATAACAAACTAATGGAAAATTGAGGAGTTGAGTTTTTTTATTGATAGGTCACAGGACACTATATAAGTAAATTGATTGGACACAAGACACTATATAAGTAAATGCCCAGATACAGTGGGCAGGTGGGGTGGGTGGATAGACACCACAGGCATTGGGGATTGCAGGAGAGAGAAGAAAGATTTTGTTAATATGAGGGAGGGGACAAAAGACAAAGGAAGGCTGAGGACAGGGAGAAATCTGCTGCTCAATATAGAGAGGATTAGAGAGAAGACAAAGGAATCAGCTGGATGATGCAGTGGGGTGCAGAGGTGGAGGTTGGATGTACAGCAGCGGGGAGGAAGAAATGAGGGGAGGTATCCAATGAATAGGGTTATAGTACCAGGGAAAAGGAGGAGGCAAGAGAGAAACAAAAGTCTGAAAGCACACATGGAGTTAAATTAAGCAAAATGCAGGAATACAGTCACTGGGGTTTAAACAGTCAGCACATCGCAGCAATTAATTAACAGGGTTAAAGAAGTCAGCAAGTATAAAAGTAGATTTTAACTATCTTGCAATAAAAAAATGAAAAACATAGTAAAAATGTTTAGAATTAATTACACAATGCACCAAAAATGCCAAGAGACTACTCCTGTAGCAGCTCTTACGATAGAGAGAGCCTGAGTAGTGGTGCTCCAGTTGCCAGCTTTCCAAAAACAAGATGAGAAAAAACAGCCACAGAGCAGGCGACTGGAATGGTAGACTCAGTCCAGCAGACAATCAATGCACTGGATCCCAAGGTAGGGAGAAATCCAAAGACAGCCCCCAAAGGATTAATTTGTTTAATTCTGCTCCAGCTACTTGGTGAGTAGCAGCGCTAAGACACAGGATCAGCCAGAGAAAGATACCAAATTTTAAAAGTCACAAAAGAATCTGGCTGGGAAAGCGTACCTTCATTGAAAATGCAGGCAGCATCTGGGAGCAGCTCTAATCAGGCATGAGCCTGGGGTGAGAGTGGGCAGCTTAATTGAAAATGCAGGTGGCATCTGGGAGCAGCTCTGATCAGGCAGGAGCCCAGGGCGAGGGTGGGCAGCTTTGTTGAAAATGCAGGCGGCATCTGGGAGCAGCTCCGATTGGGCAGGAGTCCAGGGCAAGGCTGGAATGCAGTCTGTGCAGTTTAGTGGATATATATATATATATATATATATATATATATATAATATATATACATATATATATATATATATATATACATATATATATATATACACACGCTGAATGGAGGAAATTACAGTATGCTGGATTGGGCACAACCTGTTGGAAATTGTACATGCTTTTTGCATGCTTATCTGTCTCACCCAACATTCCTCAATGATTTATACATTCAGGTCTCTTGTCCATGCTGCCCTGTAGTCCTTGCTGGAGAGGGGAGCACCCTAAACTTAAAAAAGCTGACAAAGGCTTAACACCAGCGATTGACCTGAACATAAAATTCTCCACAGGGGACAGCGCCGAGGCAGCAAAGCCCCCCTACTATGCGAATAACAGACCTATAATGCTGAGGTATGCTGTACAAATAAGGCATCATTAAGGCAACCCTACCTGCCTCCTCAACTCTTCAAATGATTCAACATGTTTCTTCCCCTACCAGGTTGAGAACAGTGTTAAGACCCCCTCCTTTTCTACTTGAGGAGGTCCTGATGCACAAAGGCCTTACACCCTTTTCCACCTTGAAGACCTCAGACAGGTTAGCCATTGGTGAGAGTTCTTGCACATATCCAATGTGCCTATGAAACTCGATCCATATCTGCAGCATCAGCCTAGTGAACTGGTTTATTAACGAATACTGGTAGACTCCACTCAATGAGGGGCATAGTACCTTTCCAATCAGAAAGCTACTTCCCAACTCTTACACCTCCATCTGCCTCCAGGGGGCTACTGTCTCATCCATCATCAGGAAGGAAAACTGTGCAGCCCAGTGATAATGTTTTATACGTGGGAGGGCTAGACACCCCCCCACATGAGGCCTGAATGGTGGAGGTCCTAATCCTAACTGGCTTTCCTCGCAATTGCAGTTGTTGAAACAGGCTGTTGATCTGTCTGAAAAACCTCAGTGGAGCCTTTTTTGGTAGGGCTGGCAACAGACAGTAACCAGGGGAACACACACATCTTCAGGGTATTTACCCTACCAATAAAGAACAAGGGGAATCCTCTCCAGCAGTCCAAATCAGCCTTAAGTTTGTGGACCAGTTTGGAAGAGTTGGGCTCATAGTTTGCTATGTAGCTTGGGAATGTTAATACTGAAGTATTCTAGTGTAATCACTTCTAGGAATGGATGAACCAGTTTGTTGAAAATATGAGCCGACCCGAACGTGCCGAAGTGTTTGGAAATGAACGGATTCCAAACACTTTTGAATGTTTGGATCAGTTCGGATGGATCCTATCGCAAGAACTGCAGTGCAAGAAGCACAAGAGGAGGAGGAACCCACAGGAGGGACCAGAGACTAGACTCTGGTCCTTCATTGGAAGGCTGTCCATCTCTCTAAGGTGGCAGCTGAATGTGTTGCTGCTGTAGTAACCCATGTGGTCCTCCTTAGAAATATGCAGAAGAATCAGGAGGATGGAGAAGGAGCAGCAACTTCTCTTAGCTGCTCCTTGTGTTGCAGATCACCAGATTGATTGTTTTCTTCAGTGCTTGTTCTGCTTGCATTTTTTTTTTTTTTTGCCGTTAGGGCAAGCGAAGAAGTCCACTGCCAGTCTGCCACCCTAAAAAAAAAAAAAAAAAAGTAGAAGTTTTTAAACTAAAAGAAGAACTTAAGGAGGAAGGGATTGGGAACTTGGGGAAGTTGGGGTTGGGGAATCAGGGACTCAGGAGGAGATTGCCAGTAAGGACGGGGTGTGGGACTCTGAAGGGAGCTGGGGATTTGGATGGGATTGGACTGGGGACAGGCGAGTACAATGTATGGGAGAGGAGACTTGGACACGGGATCTTCATGAACATGAACATTAAATGATAAGCCAGGATGGAACTTGGAGAGAGAGATTGAGGGCAACTTGTGAGAACTAGAGTGCTGTGTGCATAAAATCTGCCAGCCAGTCATCAGTACGCAAGTGCCACTTCTTGCATACTGTCGGTGTGACCTCCCTCTTGTGTCAGAGAAGGTTATGCCAGGCAGGATCCCCCAGAATCTCTGTGGGTATACTAGCAGCAGTACCTGCAGCATCACCCTTATTGTAGGTGGTGTGTGAAATAAAATCTGCCAAGACTGCCAGCCAGTCATTAGTGCACCAGGTCACTTCTTGCATACTGTCTGTGTCACCGTGTGACCCCCCCCAACAAGTCAGTTATCTGTCATCTTCCTCCCTGTGCTTGCTCTGCGAGGTATAAGCTTTGGCTCATTGGGGAGGGCATTCTGTCACATAATGTGGAATAAAGAAAAAAAAAATTAATCCTTGAATGAGAAAAGTACTGTGTCAGAGAGGATTAATCCAGGCAGGTTCCCCCAGAATCTCTGTGGGTATACTAGCAGCAGTACCTGCAGCATTGTCCTTAGCATAGGTGGTGTGTGAAATAAATTCTGTGTGTGAAATAAAATCTGCCAAGACTGCCATTCAGTGGTCAGTGCCCCAGAGTCACTTGTTGCATACTGTCTGTGTGATCCCCCAGCCCTCAAGAAGTCAGTCATCTGTCAACTTCCTCCCTGTGCTTGCCCAGCGAGGTATAAGCTTTAGCTCAGTGGAGATGTCATTCTGTCACATAAAGTGAAATAAAGAAAAAGAAATGCTTAAATCCTAGAACAGGAAAAGTACTGTGTCAGAGAGGGTTAATCCAGGCACAGTCCCCCAGAATCTCTGAGGGTATAGTAGAAGCAGTGCCTGCAGCATCGCCCTTAGCATAGGTGTTGTGTGAAACAAATTCTGAGTGTGAAATAAAATCTGTCAGCCGGTCATCAGTACGCCTGTGCCACTTCTTGCATACTGTCTATTTGACCCCCACCTCCAGAAGTCAGTCATCTGTCATCTTTCTTCCTGTGCTCACTCAGTGGGGTATAAGCTTTGGCTCAGTGGGCAGGGCATTCCATCGCATCAGATGGAATGAATAATAAAAAAAAAAAATCACATTCACGGTAATCATGATCATGAATTTCACAGTTGGCACCTATTTCTAGAAGCTCTGTTCCATCCAGTATCTGAAGCTCTGGGAAGTGCTGCCACTGTAATACGACTCCTCATCCTCATGACAACTCATGATCACGGCCATCACAGTCATGAAGAAGCTCAGTTCCATCCAATATCTGAAGGTCAGGGAAGTACTGCCACTGTTACATAATTCCTTATCCTCACGATGAATCACATTCACAATCATCACAGTCATGATCATGTTCACAGTCACGGTTATCACAGTCACAATTTTCACATTTGCCAAATAATTCTGGAAGTTTGTTTTAGTACAATATCTCAGCAGTAGCAAACCCTTCCAGCAGGGACAGTGTCCTCAGCTCTGAGATACAAAACACTTAAATGTTGTCTTCTTCAAAAAGAGAAAACACACATCATTACAACTCTTGAGTTTGTGTTGTCCCATTTGGGATATTACAAAGAAACTATGCATTCTTTTTTTTTTGCCTTTAACTCTTTATTCAATTTTAGTTACAGGGATATCCTTCGAACATACACCAAATTGATCAGCATTAATACATGTAAATAACATTCCATAACAGGTGACCCTGTAACAAACCCCCCATCCCCCACCCAACCCAATTCCCCACCCTCCCAGCACAAGTCTCAGGAGATAGGATGATTTCAGCCCAAACAGTGTCGCATACCTCAGCTAGAATAACAAGAGTAAAAGGGACCCAAAATTTTTTCGAACCTGGAGAGCTTATTCTGAAGGATAGCCGTCATCTTCTCAATCCTCAAACTGGCTAACAACTCCTCCAGCCACTCCGTATAACTTAGTACCACCGAGTCCTTCCAATGCCTGAGTACCACTCTCTTAAGCGTAGCCGCAATCAGGACTATATAAAACCTCCTACTCTTAACAGGAATACCCGAGACATCTCCCAATAAGCATATCTCTGGCGTGAAAAGATCCCCGAGACCCAGCAATGGATTCCCTGAAATTAGCCGAGATGATTCCAATTGTTTGACCCTCCTGGCTAAAAGTGACCCCGCTTTCTCCCCTTGGTCCTGATAGTTTGCCTTGGTTTTAATTAAGGCCAGCTCCGCTTGTTCCCCTAACAACTTCAAATATAGGTCCTTCAGCCTCACCAACTCCAACTTATCACCATCATCCACCTGCCCATCCACCAAAATTTCTTTATCTCTAATCCGAGCCAAAAGCTCGCTAATACTCAACTCGCTCTCTTTTTCCCATGAGAAGCCTGGGCAATCAAAATCCTTATAAAGCTTTAAATGCCCCCAGACCATATCTGACCTAGTGTTGGCCCTGACATTATTGGCTATAAATTCCACTATATGCTCTGTCATGAGCTTTAGACATGAGGGTTATGAAGCAACTGATTATTGATCCTCCACCTATTTCCTCTTTTAGGTAAGGTTGACAGGAGGATGGATACAACCACCACTGCATGATCAGAAGGCGGTCCCGGCATAATTTCTGCCTCAAGTACCCCAGAAAGGAGGTCACTGGAAACTAAGATGTAATCTATTCAGGATTCCGATCCATGCACTGCAGAGGTGAACGTGTACTGCCTATCTTTGGGGTGGATCACTCTCCACACAGCCACCAGACCATATTGATCCAACACCTCACAAAGGGCATGCCGAGCAGGCGATAACCTCAGCGTTTTACCCCCAGATTTGTCCATAAGTGGATCTAAAACAAGATTTAAATCCCCTCCTAAAATCATGGGAATTTGCACAAAGGGAGCTAACATTCCTGAAAGCTTAACAAAGAACTCCTGAGAGTCTACATTGGGGCCATAGATCGCCCCAAGTGCCACCTCCACATTCTGGAGCATGCCCTTGCCAACACGATTCTCCCGTCCTCATCCTGGACAACCTGTAGTGGGACGAATGGACCCGTTTCACCAAAATCATTATGCCCTACTTGTGTGTTACCTTGTGAGGCAAAGACTGACCCTATCTGCTTGCATCTCATAGAATTATACCGACTGGAGTAGGTGTGTCTCCTGTAAGAACACAATATTTGCCTTTAAGACCTCCAAGTGCCTTAAATGCTATATTGTTTAACTTTCTGGCGTGCACCTTTACGTTCCACCAGTAACATTAAGAGCCCTGAACATTACCATGCTTCACAATTAGTAGTATCCAAATTAGCTTGTACCCAGTCAAATCACACACCCTATCCCCAACAGTGCAGACTTGTGCTCCCCCTACCCTTCCCAAATGCGTCCAATAAACACCATAATATCTACCCCACCAAAACCCTTGTCCCACCCTCCCTCCACCCTGGCCAAAACTTGAGTCTTACTGTCTACTCCTATACCATCCCAGCCCCCTCTACCTTGCCCAGCCACCACCAACCCTTCCCCCTACCAAAAATTCCCCTTACCTACTGCAAGTCCCCCAACAACCCCCACACCACACTCCATTGGTCCGTGACATCAGCACACCACAGCTTCTCACCTCCCCTGTGCCTCCCTCTCACACCTGACTTCCCATTTTCCACCTTCCATCCCTTAATCTAAATCTCCGTTTCAAAGGGTAACATAAACCGTTCGTGGATATCCCTCAGAAGTCTCTGACCGCCATTCCATCCAATACCCAACATATATGATAATTGATAATTGACATCAACTTTATACCACAGTCCCCAACATTGCAATAAAGCCTAAATAAGAAGGAAGAGATGAAATGGAATACTGTTATCCACATAACATTAACCCCCACCCCCCAAAACAGACATACATGTTGCCTTGGCTAACTACAGCCCCTTCTAGCAAATTCTATGCTATATACGCAAATCCAGTCACACAAAAAAAAAAAAAAAAAAAGGGGGAGAAGGGAGTGAGACCCTGTCTCCCCTCTTCAGCTAGCAGTCGCAGCTCTGTCCATAATCCAAAGTTCAGGCCCCAACAGTACTATAAGCAAAGCTGAATAAGCTCCAAGTCCAGTCTATGAGGCTAAACATAGTCCATGTGCTTCATCCGCATATGATGTCGGGCCCAGTTAATACCCTCTATTTATATCAAACCCACAACGAAAAACAAAACGACATCTTGCTGCATAGCGTCCATCTTCGTTCAAAGGCCTTGGCCCAACTCTAGAATGCTGTAAACATTCCCATCAAGCTTCAGGGATCCTTAAATAAATTAGGTAGGGGCTACTTAGTGCCGATCGGCAACCTCCACCGTGTCAAATTGCTTCCACTCCCCTTCTATCAGAACTTGGAATTTGACCGGGTAGCCCATTTTAAATCGCACACCCGCCGCTATCAGCTTGTTGATTGGGGGTTGAAGGCTGATCTCCTCTGCCTTACAGAAACAGGTATATCCTGCACCACCCTGATCCTGACACCTTCCCAATAAAGATCATTATTCTCCCTTACTTTGGTTAAGAACAGTTGTCCTTCCAGATAATTAAGGTAGCGAAAAATCAAGGGGCGAGGTGGGGAATTAGGCAGAGGCATTGGCCGTAAAGCCCGATGAGCCCTCTCGATTGTGTAGCTAGAACCATAAGGAGAAGGGCCCGCTATCTTCTCCACAAATTTCTGCACGAATTTAATTGCATCTGGGCCTTCCTCTTTTTCCGGTAGCCCCACAATTACAGCATTATTACGGCAAGACCTCCCTTCAAGGTCCTCGACTTTGGCTTCCAGTTTGGCGATCTTTTGCCTCAGCATGACAGCCCCTTCATCCACCATTCCTATATGCCCTTCCAAAGAGTGAATTCTAGCTTCACTGTCCGTTGTTCTCCTGGCAAGTTCTTCCAGTGTTCCAGACATGCATTTAATTTCTGTGGCCAACTTTTTCATCTCTAACTTAAATGGCCTAAATTCTTCCAGGATTCTTGCCAGCGTCAAAATCTCAGTTTCTGATTCCTCCATCGCCATACCCTGCGGCTGTTGCCCAATCGAGGCCCTTGCTTTTTTCGGGGCCTTCTCCGGGGATACCGGAGGTGTATGCTTCGGGGGATTTTTCCTCATTTCGGCATCCATGCGTCACAGAATGGCTCACTGCAGTCTCCTCCACCTGTTAACAATAGGCAAAACCTTCCGAGCCGCTCACAACCGACACAATTTGCGATTTGTAACGGGAGCAAGCGGAGCTGACTGGGAACGCGGCTACACCGTGCTCTGCATCACGTGACTCCATCGAAACTATGCATTCTTTAAGCACATACTATGTTTTGTTCTGTTCTCATAAAAGATACATTACTAAGAAAGTATCTAAAAGCTGCAAAACAAAGTTAATCTCTGATTGTACTGACACAGAAATCCTACAAAAATACACCTACAGTATCTGTTCCACACTTCGTGTTTTCTGTTTTAAATCTTTGGTTTCATCATGAATCAGGACACCCAGTTATCATGTTACGGCACTCATAATTCTTGATCCAGTATGATACTTCTGCTAGTGTTCATGTTCTGCATTATGCCCTACTAGCAGATGGACTTGAATCTTTGTTCACAAGCTGGCTGTACTTAATACAGTAGCTATAATCTCAGAGCAAACACTGTTTGTAGTATGTGTGTTACTCAATCAGACAGTTCAGGGAAGTAGAGCTATAGGTATTTCACATTTTTTTTCAAAGGCAACTATTTGTGGAAGCTAAGTTCCATCCAGTTTCTGGAGCTCTGAGAAGCACTGCCAGTGCCAACATGACTCACATCACGTCACAATGAATCACGTTCATGGTCATCATGAATCACACCACTTCAACTTTTTTTGGTACAACCCTGTTTTTTTGTTTTTTTTTAATGTTCAGTTTCATCACAAATCAGGACACCCAGTTATCATGTCGCATCACTCACTAGCCTTGGTCCAGTACAATGTTTCTGTTAATGTTCACTTTCTGCAGGATGCCCTACCTGTTGTTTTCCATACCTAGAGCTCTTGCTGAACATATTTGGTGAATTGCATAACAAACAAATTGTCCTCTTCTACAAAAAGTCAGACTCAGGAGACTGCTTTAAAAAAAATTATACAATGAAAAGTAACAATGCTGCTCGCGGACTGATCAGACTGGGACTGGACCCAGGATGTTATCCCAGCATTACATCCTGGCTCTAGTTCCAGTTTACACAGACATACGATGCTTCCCATTGTCAGTGAAAGTGAAAGCTATGTTTCCGAGTAGCTAATTTCACAGCAGAGCTTTCACATGTTCCCCAATACAAAGTTGGTTTGTGTTACTTAAAAAAAAAGAAAAAAAAAAGAAAAGAAAGCTGTCTTCATGATCGGCTTAACAGCAGTCCCTCGCTTCCCACCTCTCCAACACCTTCTGCACCTTTCCCACTGAATGCCTCACTAACACAACCATTTTCACTTCCTACTTCCTCTATTACTACAGAGTTTAACTATGTTCCTACTTTCATTTAAAATAACTAAATAAACACACATTAAAATAACTCATAATCTGACTGAAAATGTGCTGAGCAAGCAAGTGAGCTATGGTGCCTTTTAACTGTCATACGGGCCTGCTGTCGTGTGTCTCGCCCAGCTCATTTCTTTATTCTTTTTTTTAGTTTAACACAACATATCAGCACCGAGAGGACAGGTGGGAGAAATTATTAGACAGCCACAACAGATAGACAGGGTGAGTGGGGGGTGGGGGGTGGGGGAGGCAATTATAACACAGCCTCAACAGACAGACAGAATAACAGCTACACAATCTGGACAAACGGTATAAGGCACTATTTTCAAAGCAATATCTTTCCACAATAAAAAAAAAAACTACAAAAATACAATTAAAACATTATTTTGTAACAAGTTTTCTAATCTTATTAAAAAAGAGCCTTTATATAATAGGAATAATGCCATTCAGCGTGGGTGTTATGCTGGGATAACATCTCTTCTTGGGTGCTGGATGCCCTTGGCCTGCAGCCTTTGGCCTAACCACCTGAGGAGGGATGTTATCCCAGTATAACACTCACACTGCCAGGGCATTATTCCATTAATAGAGATCTATGGCTTGCCTGCCTTTGGACCAGATCATCGTCATCCTCCAGTAGGGACATCCACAGTCACATTAGTCACTCCTCATCTTATTTCTCTACTCATGCATTTTAGTACTACAAAAAGTGGTTTAATTGCCTTTTTCTATAGATATGCTGATTAAAAGCTGTTTAAAATTATTTTTTCACATTCAGTTACTATAAAATAATAAAGGTTATAAAACATTTGGATACGGTTCGAATAAGCATCCAAACCTTTTTTTTGCTTATCAGAACCTTTTAGAAACTCAGAACCTTTTGAGATTCTCCCATCTCCAGTCACTACCTGGAGTTGTAAGTCACCCCTGTCTACCCTTTTCCTTTCCCCAGCTACAAGATGTCACTCTTCTGCCAATTAACCTTGTGACTCAATATAGCACAATAGGTCTTTAACAGGATTGTTAGCTTGCGGAGTGCCATGCTTGGGTGCCGCACATACAATTTATTAATTTATTTCATTTTTGATTACTGGGCAAGTGCTCTAGACAAAGAAGCTGCCTATTTTCAATCTCGACCCGAGAGAGTATTATAGAAAGTTGTCTGTGAAAAGAAAGGGAGACTTTATACTCAACACCTGCAATTTTTAAACCCCTCTGTTTCGGTACCTCCTGGGACATACAGCAACGGTGACAAGGGACAGCCCTGTCGTGTATCACTATATAAGAGAATGGGTGTGAGAGATTCCCATTTACTGTACACTTACCACTGGTGCATTGTACAATACCATGACACAGGGCCAAAACCTTTCTCTCACCCCAATTTGTTGGAGGACCTGTGTAAGCAGTCCCACTCCAACCAGTTGAACACTTTCTCAGAGTCCAAAGAGAGGACTCCCGCTGGATCCCCACTCTCCCACCCCCTCTACCTCCACACATCATTTAGGATGTAGTGGATATTGCCTTTGCTGTGTCTGCCCTTTACAAACTACACTTGATCAGAGTGTAGCAAGTCAGGCTGTAGCTTTACCAGCCTGGAGGCCATTTCCTTTGCTATAATCTTATAGTCCACTGTCAGCAGGGAGAGGAGCACAGCTCAGGGTCCTTTCCAGGCTTTGGTACTAGTACTATTATGGTTGCCAACTGGGCAGCATAGGGAAATGAGCCCACCCTGCAAACTCTACTATCATTCCCATTAGGAGATCTTCAATGACTCTACAAAAGATTTTGTAGTAGTTGAAAGGCAGCCTGTCACTTACCACTGCATTACCTATTGCTAGAATCCCTGTCGCCATTTTGACCTCTCACCAATCTAAAGGGGCATCCAAGGCCCTTTGTTATTTGTTATAGAAGTACTGGATTTATGCCATCTGAAAGAAGGACTCCAAGTCTGCATTAGTGGGAGTGCACGCTGAGTACAGCCACATATAACATTTCTGTAATTCCTTCTCAGTTTCTTTGGGCTGTGTTATAGCCCCCCCTTTTAGAATTTAGGAGCAAAAGCAGCACCAGGCCTTGTTTTCAACTGCCAGTCCAGCCATTTTCCAACTCCATCTCCTTCAAAGTATGCCCCTGCTCGTGATTTTATTATCGGACCAACTAAAATTTAGTGTTCAAATTGCTGTATTCTTTTTTTCCCTTTTTGTAGAGAAATATATCTTTCTGCTGTGGGGTTTTGCTTATGTGCCCTCTCGTGGACTTCAATATCATGCGCTAATTTATCCAATCTCTTTCTTGTAGCATTATTGCTATGGCACAAACAGGAAATGATCTCACCCTTTAAGGTGATCTTTAACCTCCCTTCCTTTGTCCTGTTGCCAAGGTATCCTCTGGTCTGTTAATACTTAGGTACTCCCTAATTACTTCAGTAACATGGGCTCTAAATCCCACATCTTGTAAGAGTCTGATGTCTAGTCTCCATTGTCTCTGTATGGTGCCCCCATCAGTTGGCCTCCCTGCAGATCATGTCACTGGGGCATGGCCTGAAACTGTGATTTGCTCATGCTGAACAGTGTCTACCTCTCCCAAAAGGCCTTGACCAGCCAGGATCACATCAGTCCTGACATACTGTACGTGCCATGATCATGTGAGTAAAATGTGTAATCTCACTCATCTGGATTGAACAACCTCCACACATCCACCAGTCTGTGTTGCCTCATTAGTTCTTTTAGCACACCCAAACTCTTTGAAGTCTTGTATAGTTATGTTGAGGACCTGTCAAGGGACCTATCAGGCACACAATTTTCACCTTCCCCCCCATATCAGCTCCCCTGATAACTATGCAAGTTTCACCACCAGCTTAGTAAAGTAGTCCATGGTGTCGTAGTTCAGGCCACAAAAAGAGCAAAAACAGCAATCCTCCCCCGAGGCTAATTTCAACCACCTGATGGAGAAGCATCCCCCAGGGTCATCTATAGTAATTTTTACTGCTGCCTGCACATGCTAGTGAACCCAGGTAACCATGAACTGAACTTTAAAATTAAAGGTTGATCCTGTCTATGTCCCTCCCCACCACCTCTGATGGTGCACCAGTTCTCCTGGGGTGGCGTGTGTCTCCTGCAATTGTACAATAGCAGGAATGGCTTTTTCAATGACTCCCCCAGAGCTGTTTCATTTTTAATGTGAGTTTTCAGACCTGTGAGGTTCAAGAGAACACCTTAATAGGGTTAGCTATAGGTGCATATATAAACATTCAGTAGACTCTCATTCTTTTTTGGTAACTGAGCCATCCCTTGTAGCTGATACACCCCGCGCTCAGGAGAAGGTAAAGAAGTGGAAGATCCTGAGCAGAGAAGTGTTGCCTAGGGGCCCACAGTATTATTTCTGGCACAAAAGAAAAGCACACATCCCATTCCTCCCCTCTGTCCACTCACTAGCTGTGGTTGGCATCCATGAACATGGCAGTTTTGTTAATAATTTAAAATGCTGTGGAGACTAAGTACACTGTACAAAATGTGGGTGACATTGTGTGGGCAGTCAATGTTAAACAAAATGCAATGCCTGAACTCAAAGCTGCAACTTTCAATGAAAAAATTAAATAGGTTAGACTGCTCCATTTTCAGTGGGGTTTTTTTCTAAAGATGCAGGTTAAAGACTACTATAAGGCACACTGTTTCTCTTTTCTTCATGAAAATGTATCCTGCTCATCATGAATGAGCATTACAGAACACAGCAGGAAGAATACTAAGCTCACAAGCTCAAGCGAAGGTTCTGATAATGGGAGACTTCAACATGCCGGATACAGATTGGTCAATACCAGCAGGAACATCTGCCAGAACTAGACACATGGTGGATTCCTTGCAGAGGGAGGGCCTCAAACAACTGGTACAACAACCCACAAGAGACTGGGCTATCCTAGATCTAGTACTGATTCACAGGGAGAGGATCACAGATCTCCAGGTAGAAGGTCACCTGCAGGCCAGTGACCATCACATGGTATGGTTCAATTTGGCCGCTACATCTAAATCATCCCATTCCAAGGCAAAAATATGGGACTTCAGAGGAACTGACTTTGATAAGATGGCCAACAGAGTTAAGCTAGCCCTGGCAAAAAGAAACACAGGTGTGGGGGTACAGGCAAAGTGGGCAAGCATTAAGGATGCAAAACTTGAAGCAACATTCCATTGTGTTAGAAAAGAAAGTGCAAAAGAAGAAAGAAACCACTTTGGTTCTCAAATACAGTAGCAAAAAAGGTCAGAGCCAAAAGGCTGGCCTTCAGGAAATATAAGGGAACACAGCAGGATGAAGATAGGGAGGCATACCAAACTGCCCTAAGGAAAGCAGGGAAGGCAGTAAGGCAGGAAAAGTCCCAAACTGAGGAAACACTAGCACAAACAGTAAAAGAAGGTGACAACACTTTCTATAGATACATTAGTGAAAGGAGACAGTCCAGAGGGGAAGTTGTTAAGCTCAAATGAGAAAAGGGGGCATGTGAGGAGGAGGACCCTGTAAAAGCATCTATCCTAAATAGCTTCTTTTGCTCAGTATTTACTGAAGAGAAGGTAGGGCAGGGCCCACAGCTCAACACCATGGACACAGGGGGGAGGGAGGTGAGCACTACTCCCTTCACAAAAGAAAGGGTCCTACAAGAACTCGCTAAGCTCAGGGTGGACAAGGCAATGGGACCTGATGGCATACATCCCAGGGTACTTAAGGAGCTAAGAGTGGAACTAGCAGAGCCATTGGCAGAACTGTTTAGAGAGTCTCTGAGCACAGGAGAGATCCCAGAAGACTGGAGAAGGGCTCATGTGATCCCGCTCCACAAGATTGGTAGCAGGGATGAGGCAGGGAACTACAGACCACTCAGTCTTACCTTAGTAGTGGGCAATATTATGGAGGCACTCTTTAAGGAAAGGATAGTGCAACACCTGGAATCCATAAGGGCACAGGATCCAAGACAGCATGGGTTTACAAAAGGAAGGTCTTGTCAAACTAATCTCATAGATTTCTTTGACTGGTAACCAGAGTGGTGGACCAAGGGGGAGAAGTTGATATCACCTACCTTGACTTCAGCAAAGCTTTCGACACTGTTACACATAGAAGATTGATAAATAATCTAGGTAGGCTCGCGGTCAGAAGTTGGTCAACTGGGTGGCAAACTGGTTGACAGGCAGAAAACAGAGAGTGGTGGTAAATGGTATACAGTAAGAAGAGATGCAAGTCACAAGTGGGGTACCTCAGGGATCAGTCCTGGGGCCAGTCCTCTTCAATATCATAATTAGTGACATTGCAGATGGACTGGAGGGTAAGGCTTATCTGCTTGCAGATGACACCAAGATCTGCAACAGAGTAGATTATCCAGATGGGGTGGGCAGAATGAGAAGAGATCTGGATAAACTAGCAAAATGTTCAAAAGAGTGGCAACTGGGACTTAATGCAAAGAAGTGCAAGATCATGCACATAGGGAAGAGAGACCCTGAAGCCACCTATAGGCTGGGAGGGAAGTTGCTGGCAGTCACAAGGGAAGAAAAAGACTTGAGCATCATCATCACTGATGACCTGAAATCATCCAAGCAGACCTCTAAAGCAGTAGGTAAGGCTAGAGGGATGTTAGGGTGTATTAGTAGGCGTATCACAAGTCATAAGAGGGAGGTAATAATCCCTCTTTACAAGACACTGGTTAGGCCCTATCTGGAGTACTGCGTGCAGTACTGGAGGCCACACCTTCACAAGGACACAAATCAAATTGAAGCAGTCCAGAGAAGGGCAACCAAAATGGTGCTGGGACTGCATGAGAAGACATATGAGGACAGATTAATGGAACTCAATATGTATACCCTTGAGCAAAGGAGGGAGAGAGGTGATATGATCAAAACATTTAAACACCTTAAGGGCATTAACAAGGTGAAGAGTGTAACACGTTTAAATATAAGAAAAATAGCAGGACAAGAGGACACAGCATGAGATTAGAGGGAGGCCGATTAAGGGGGAATGTGAGGAAATTCTTTTTCACAGAAAGAGTGGTGGATGCATGGAATGGCCTACCTCAAGGAAGAGGTGGCTATGAATACAGTGCAGGGCTTCAAACAGGCATGGGATAGGCATAAGGGAGCAATACAGATGAGTATGAACAGATAGGCCACTGACAGAACAAAGGCAGATGTCAGACTTATAATGTAGAAAAAGAAATGGGCAGACTGGATGGGCCTTGCAGCCCTTATCTGCCATCAACCTCTATGTTTCTATGTTAAGCTCAGTCTTCCGGTGCGACAGAACTTTCCAAAAGGTGCTTCCAGGACAGCACAGTGAACCACCATGAAGGCAAGAAATGGATCAAATTAAATATCAAAGGTTAGCTGAAAACTTGAAAAAACATAAAGGTTGTGCTAATCGGGTGTTTCTGTAGCCCTAGTGATTGGCAAACGGGTTTATGACAGCTTTCCTTTAACCTCTCCCAACTAATCTCTGATTCTACTCACTTGAACCTTAAAACTTTAAACCACACTCTTCTGGACTGGGCCATCACCTCACATTCCCATATAATTACTGTATTTGGCACCCTCCCAGATGCTCTGAGAAACCACCATATGGTGTGCAGCATTCGCAAGATTTACCACCCCAAAGCCCCAACCAAATTCATCCAGATTTGTTCTTTCTGGTCTTTGGACATCTCCTCACTTCACGAGGATCTAGCAGCTACAGACTTGTCACCTATATGCACTGCCAGCTGCACAGACTCAGCAAAAAACTTCTTCTCAACAAGCTTCATGGTCATTTAGGATTGTCATGCCCCACTTAAGAAAACCAGGGTCGGAGTCACGTGATGCAAGTGCCTGTATAACACCCTGACTGCTCGGCTCTCGCCTCCCATCTCTGTTTTTCAGTAAAATATTAGTTTGAAAGGTGGTGCAGCAGTCAAATTTGATTAAAGTTCCCTGCCTAAAGTGCTGGAGGGTGAAGAGATCCTGTTTTGGTAGCAGGTGGAGAAAGAAATGCGCAGAAATCACGGGAAACACACCCCGCCTATTTCTCCTGTGAAGGCCCCGAAGAAAGCCAGGGCCTCTCCAAGTGCTGGGGATCTAGAAACCGAAATGGAAGCTATGGAAAATGAGCTGTTAACACTGGTGAGATTTCTTGTGGAGTTTAAACCTTTCCGCATAGAACTTCATGCCGTTACTAAAGAATTAAAATCGGTAACCCAGGCATTGGAGGCTCTATCCAGTCATACGAGGGATAATGAAGCCAGAATTGCATCTGCTGAAGCCCGTTCAGCTAAACAGGAATGGGAGCTGGTGGCCATCCATCAGAAATTGTCCAGAATGGAAACAAAAATTGAAGATTTAGAAGGGAGGAGTAGACACAATAATATAATTACAATAGGTGTACCAGAGAAAGAGGAGGGGGCTGACCCTATAGCGTTTGTGCAGAAGTTCTTTCTAAAAGTTGCTGGCCTGTTGCCATATGGCTCGAAATACTCGATAGAATGAGCCCATCGGGCTCTGAAAGCAGTGCCCCCACCGGGCACCCCCGACGCACCTTAATCCTCCGCTTTCTGAATTATCTGGAGAAACAGCACATCCTCCTCAAGATTAAAGAGCTGAAAGAAGTTTCCAGGGAAAATGCTGTTTTGAGGATAACCTAAGATTAACCTTTAACAGTGCGGCAAAAGTACGCAGAATACCACTCTACAGTGGTAAAGTTGATTGCCTTCTCTACCCGATTCCGCATGGGCTACCCAGCACGGTTGCAAGTCTTACTGTCTGGCTCATGGGTGACTTATGAAGACCCACATGCTGCAAAGGAAGGCTTAAGGGTTGCTCTCCCCGACCTGTTTAAATGAGAGGAAATAGCCTTACTTGGAGGTCAAAGGCTAACTTCTGGGAGTTGCAGGGCATGAAGCTTCTGAGAAAATGTATCTCCTGGCTAATTGGTGAAGGGGTAGTTTTATCTGCTGGTCTGTTCGCTCTGATATGGGGTTTGGGGCTACGAGTGAAGTCTGAAGTGGTAAGGCTATTTTCATGCGTCCTGCTTGAGATGGAACTGGGTGAAGGTGTAACATGGCATACTGAAGAACATCTTTGTCAAGTCCTGGAGTTTTAATAAGTAGGAATGGACTTATGTAACTGTTTCATTAATGAGCCGTCATTTACACCCTTCTTGGGTCTGGCGGCAATTAGCTGTAAAGACTAATAGGCATATTCAGCAACTAGCGAGACTTGTTGAGGTAGTATAGCGCAGTGGTCTAAGGCTCTGAGCTGAAAATTTGGTGACATCCAGCAGACCAGACCTGGGTTTGAATCCCACAGCTTCCACTTGCATACTGTGTGACCCTGAGCAGGTCACTTAACCTCCTTGTGCTCCCAGGTTGTTCCTGTAAAAAAGCTTTCAGCTTAGTGTGCTATACCTGGTTAAACAACTAAATAAAAAAAAAAAGAGAGAGTGCCAGTTCATTGTTATTGGACTGAAACTGTGTAAGTTGTTTTTCATTATTGCAGGTTGGACTTCTGTGAGCTGGTTTCCGCGATGCTTGCAAGTTATTTTTTTACCGATACTTTTACTAAGGAGGACAGCTATTTTTCATGCAAGATGGTGCAGGGACATCGGGTAAGATCTGGAAAGAATGCCTTTCTCTCCTGTTTTTTTTTATTTTCCTTAGTCTACAAGAGTCGGAGAGTGGAACCCTGTACAGTAATGGGGGTCTCTATAATTCCTTTCATCGGGGATTAGTTGGACTGGGCAGTTTTGGGACAAGTCTGGAGTGAAGTTCACAGGGGGCAGAATTGATAGTGGGGATTATAGTTCAGTTGTCTGAACTGTAAATATGCACCATGATATGAGAGAAAAGGAGCTTCAGCTGTTTCCTGCTCCCTGGGTTCTTGTCTGTTCTTCCTTGGTGCGAGGGTACTGCTATGCTATGGCTCAGTTGAAGGAGGGCTTAACTGATCTTTGCTTTTTTTTTTTTAGGACTCCTTGCCCTCGCCAAGAATCTCCCTGCAGGGTAGCTAGGGGTTAGGTTTTTTTTTTTATTTGTCTCTGTTTTTGAATAGAAGGCTCAGCTGGAGCCGAATAACGAATTGGGTTGCATTAAGTGCAGGGATGGGGGGGGCTGGGCTGAGATCAGGAGGATAAGTGCATTTGTCATCATGGACCATAACTTTTTTCAGTTGGGAGGGAGAACATTATTGGTAGTGTGTTGGGAGAGGGGTTTGGGGTTAAGTATTTTTTGGGGATTTATAAGGGGACAGCGTGGGGGATTGAATTGTACTGTGGAGAAAGGGTGGGGCAGGGGGACGGGAAAAGCAGGAAGAAGAGTGTGGGAATCTGTCAGGTATGGGAATTTTTTATGGAGATGGAAAATCAGGTTTTGTTTACATTTAGTAAGGTATTACATATATATAATATCCAGATTCTAAATGGGTACTCTTTGTGACTTCATTACGTGGAATGTTAACGGGACCAAAAACAACACAAAAAGATACAAGCTGTTGAAACAGCTACAAATGCAAAAGGGGAAAATTATCTGTTTACAGGAAACGCACTTGCTCGAATCAGAAACTGCTTTGTTTAGGCAACAGAGTATAGGGCAAGTGTATCTGTCTGGAGATAGTACAGCTAGCAAGGGAGTAGCTATTCTGATCACTAGGCAAACCCCATTTTCCAGTGAGGAAATTATTAAAGATTCCTTGGGACGTTTTCTGTTCACTTTAGGTAAGTTATATAGATCAAAGGTGATAATTGGCAGTATCTGTGGCCCAAACATGGATATGCCAATTTTTTTGTAGATCTTTTAAAGATCTTGTCCCAATTTGTCCATATCCTGATGTTTTTAGGGAGAGATTGGAACTTACCATTTGACTCAGAACTGGACAAAGACAGTAGAAGAAGTAGTGGGCTAACACCCACTCAAAGAGCCTTAAGGGAATTGGTGGATGGTGTTGGATTATGTGATCCATGGAGGGTTCTTTATCCCTCACATAGGGAATACACATTCATGTCGGCTGTGCATGGTTCCAGATCTAGGATTGATTATTCTCTGATTAGTCAATCAGCCCTCCTGGGTCTCTCACAGTGTACAATACTACCTGGGATAATCTCAGATCATTCGATGGTCCGCTGTTCAATAAATCTATCCCCTAATCTTCCTAGACAAGCGAACTGGAAACTGAACAATCAGTTATTACGCTCCCTGGTAATCAAAAACAGCATCATTCATATTATAGAGCAATATGAGGGGATAAATTTAGATTCGCTAGGTAAAGGGGATATGGAATGGAGTACGCTCAAATGTGTTTTAAGGGGTGAATTTATCAGATTGGCAGCAGAAAGGAAGAAAAAAAGGGAGAATAAAGCTATGAACTTACTTAGGCAAATCAAGGAAATAGAGTGTACCCTCTCCAGGGCCACCCCTGCTGTTATTAGAGAGAGGCTAATAGGTTTAAGAAACCAATACAGTGACCTCTTGAGGGTGAAAGCTGAATACGCTCTGCTAAAGACAAAAGCCTGGTACTTGGACCAGGGCGAAAAGGCGGGACATCTGCTGGCAATGAGATTAAAAGGGGAAGAGTCTGGCAGGATTATAAGGTGATACATATACTAAGATACTTACTAAGATACTGTAAGATGCACAGAAGCTAGAAACACCTATATTGGCCTCACACCTACAATTAACTTTTCGGAAATTTATTCAAGTTCCTAAAAGCATCAAGTCTATTTTTGAAAGTTAATCTATTGTCACTGACTACAACTCTAGTTGTTAATTTATTCCATGATGAAACTACTCACTGTGAAAAGAAGTGACCTCTTTTATTAGTACGATATTTGTTACTAGATAATTGAAGCGGATGGCCTCTAGTATCAGTCTTAATTTGTTTATAATCAAGACCACTATGAACAAATATATATTTGTCATTATGCAGATCCCATAAGAGTAACAAATCCCCTCTCATTCTTCTTTCTTCAAGTGACATTAAATCAAATGTTGCCAATCTAACCATATATGAAATTGTTTTAGAAGATACTAAATATTTAGTTATCTTTCTCTGTACTCTCTCCAATCTAGCCACATCCTTCTTTTTATACGGACTCCACAACTAGGAATCAGAATCCAGATGAGGTCAAACATATGCACGATGTAAAGGTAGAAGCAAATCTGGATTTTTTGAAGTCATATTATGACGAATGGCCCACCAAATCTTATTTGCTTTTTATATAGTATTAGTGATATGGACATCAAAAGACAGTTCAACATCAACAGTTACACCAATATCTTTTTCACTATCTTTACTAATTACCAACTTATCATACATATAATACTGATATCTCAAGTTCTTTTTCCCAAAGTGCAAAATGCTGCATTTTGATTTATTGAAAAAGGGATCCCACCTTTTGGACCAAATTTCAAGTGTTTTTAAGTCTTTCTGAATAACCAAACCATCATCTTCATTTTCACAAATATTACAGATTTTACAATCATCTGCATATTTAATAATGGTACTATCAATATTAATGGATAAATCAGATATAAAGACCTGAAAAATTAAAGGTGCTAAAACAGATCCTTGTGGAACACCACTTTTTACATCTTTCCAATCACTAAAATGGCCATCAATCATAACTCTCTGTTTTCTACTAAATAGCCAATCTGAAATCCATCTAACATAAATTGGATTGATGTTAAATATCTGTAATTTTTTTAGCAAAGCCCAATGTGGAACGGAATCAAAAGCCTTCTTAAAATCCAAAAAAATAACATCACATGGAACACCCACATCCAGGTTTCGACTAATATTATCGTAGAAGCATAGCAAATCCGTTATACATGATCTACCTTTAACAAATCCATGCTGAGTTTGATCTATACTAGAGACTACAGATAATAAATCATCCTTAATAATACGTTCCAAGAGTGTACAGCAGATTGATGTCAGGCTGATGGGATGATAATTGTCTGGATTACTTTGTATGCCTTTTTTAAATAAAGGAATTACATTAGCCAATTTCCATCTAACTGGAACCAATACAGTGTTTAGACTAGTATCAAAGATGATTTTTAAGGGAATATAAAGGTGATCTTTCAGTAAAAGGTTTAGATCACCAGAAATTCAATCTGGGCCAGCTGATGATCCTTTCTTAACTTCATCTAATTTTGCCTTAATAATTTCTAATGATATGACAGCTACTTGAGAAGGATGGACATCAAATTCAGTTATACTACTTTCATTATTGTTAGAAAAGGCTTCACAAAACTGAGAATTGAATAAATTTACTATATCTTTAGGGTGTATTAAAGTTTCAGAACCAAATATAATGGGACCTACTTTGCAAGTTTGTTTTTTTAATGAATTAATGTAACTAAATAATATCTTATTATCACCTTTTTGTGCCTTTTTTGCTAAAGCTGTTTCCATTGATATTTTTGACTTATTGATTTCTCTTTTACATAATTTTTGAATTTTTCTGAAAGCACGTAGATTTCTATTACAATTATTTTATCTAAATTTTTATAGATTTTATTTTTCCTTTTTATTAACTTATGTAAGTTATCACTTCCTTGTAAGATGGGGAGATCAAAGCTCACCCAAAGGAGATTTTCCAGGAGTTTGAAAATTATTACAGGGAGCTGTATAACCTAATGAGTTCTAGACCTTCGAAGGAGGAGGTGGAAAGGTATCTTTCCTCTTGTCCACTCCCTTGGTTGCCATCCGAGTTGGGAGGGGAGTTGTCCCATCCCATTTCAGAGGAAGAGATTGTCACAACAATAAATGTGCTTACCCTAGGTAAAGCCCCAGACCCTGATGGGTTCTCCCCTAACTTTTACAGATGCTTTGCCACATAGTTAGCCCCTGGGTTAAGAAGCTTATTTCAATGTATTTTGAACTCTGAGAAGGTGGATAAGCATTTATTTGCAGCTCTTTTTATTGTTATCCCTAAAGAAGGTAAGGAGCCAGATAAAGTGTCCAGTTACAGGCCTATCTCATTAATAAACTACGATGTTAAGATTTTAGCAAAAACCTTGGTGAATCATTTAGCTAAAGTAATGCCCCTACTCATTCTTAGTGATCAGGTAGGTTTCATGGTGGGCAGAACGGCCTCTGACCACCTATGAAACTGGCTAATATCTTCTCTGTGTCCAAGGATCATTGCTTGCCTTCCAGGTTGGTCACGGTGGATGCAGAGAAGGTGTTTGACAGGGTGGTTTGGTAGTTTTTATTTCTGACCATGGTGAAATTCGGTCTCCCCCTCCCCTTTATTAAGAGTGTCTTCTCCCTGTATAGTCAACCGAGTGCACAGATCTACTGTAATTTTTTTTTTTCAGTATTTCCCCTGTGCTCGGGCACTACACAGGGATGCCCCTTATCACCCCTCCTTTTCAATCAATCAATCAATCTGGAACCTCTTCTGACAAAAATAAGGCAGGACCATAAGGTTCAAGGCATCAAAGTAGGTTCCCATGAGTTTAAACTTTCTGCTTATGCAGACGACATTCTTCTCCATTTAACTCACCCCACTACCACTATTCCCATGGTCATGGGGCTTATAGAGGAGTATAGCAGGTTCTCCAACTACAAAATAGATAGACAGAAAACCCCGGTGTTCCCACTGAACTCTAAATTATACAAGTCTGAAATCACTGCATTAGGCTTACAATGGAGCCCACATAAGCTCAAATATTTAGGGGTAATACTTGCCCAGAGCGACTCTAAGATGGTGCAGCTGAACTTAAATTCGATTAAGAATGCCATTCAACAGGACCTTACAAGATGGGCCAAACTCCCAATATCTTTATGGGGAAGGGTGAGTTTAACGAAAATGAATGTGTTACCTAGGGTATTTTATCCTTTAACCATGTTGAACTCCTAGCTGCTATTAAGATGGTTTAAAAACTTGCATGCTAAATTATCAGCCTTCATCTGGCAAGGAAAACCTCATGCAGAGCCTATTATAGAATGGCTGCCCCAGAGAAAAGTCTGGGTTACGTTTCCCACATATGTGATTATATTATTGGGCAAGTAATGCCAGTAAGTATCTAAAGTGTCTGGTAACTCCCACAGAACAGTGCTCACTTTCATACGTCCCCTCATGGGTCAAATTAGAAGTGGATTTAATAAAGGAATCTGGTATTGATCCGATTGCCCTTCTTTACACTTCACCGAAGTCCCTCCCCACTGATCTATTTCCCACCTCAATAAAAACCTCTTTAAGAATTCATGCACAGTTATGCTCATTCTTAAAATATACTCCCACTAAAGATAGGCACCAACCTTTGTGCTGGAATCTGAATTTAAAAATTGAGGGCAAACTAATTCAGCAAATCTTGGCTTCCTGAGATGAAGAGCTTAAGGGTAACAGTCTCTTACAGGAGGGGAAGTGCCTCTCAGTCACGGATTTAATTAATAAATATCATATGGCCACTAGTCAAATATTTAAAGTTTTTCAGCTCAGACATTTAATGGTGCAATCCCTCCAGAAGTTTGATGGGTCTGTTTGAAACCCTCGCCCTGACTGTATGGGAGCCACATGTAGTTTCCAGATTCTACAACAGTCTATTCAGTCAAGCATATCAGCATCTTGACAGTACTCCCTATTACTGGAACACCATTTTGGGGGGGCCGTTGAGGGACTTGGACATAATTTGGCAGAACACTTACAGATATATAACCCAAGATAGACTGAGAATTAAGCGATTTCAATTTTTAAATAATGTGTTTTGGACCCTGTTTAAGTTGCATAAGATTGGCTGTATTCCTGATTCAAAATATAATGGTTGTAACCAACAGGAAGGGACATTATTTCACCTTTTTTGGGAATGTCCCAGGGTTAAATCCCTGCGGGACATGATTAAGAAAAGAGCAGACTGTCTGTTGGGACTCAAACTTTTCTTCAGTCCTGAGATTTGCCTATTGGGTGATTATTCCATGGTTAAGGTAAAAGTCAGGAGGTATCATATGGCCATCATATCATCGTCACTCAAAAAGGTAGTACTGAAACATTGGGTGGATGGTACCTCAATTTCCTACATAAGAGTGGTTACAGGAGTTGCTTTGTAATTTGAACATGGAGAAATTCAGTGCGAATAGAAGGAACAGTTTGCCGAGGTACCTCAAGGTATGGGAAAAACTACATGAGTTGTATCTACTCCGGACAGCTGCTTTTTCTTCACAAGTACAAGACTAAACTGGATGGTGATTCAACAATATGCGCCCTGTAACATTATTCTGTCTGCTTGGGGAAGGGGATAGGATGACGGAGGGAGGGGGAGCAAGAAGCATTTTGACAACATGTCTGGGCATGTTCATAATGATATTAGAATGTACTGCATATTGGAGTGATGTATGTACTTGCATCTTGCTCTGCATTGGGGAAAAAGTTGAATAAACTTGAATTTCAAAAAAAAAAAGAAAACCAGGGTCTGAGGCTTTTGCCTCTCCTGGATGTTTGCAGAGCTACTAGCCTGCTTGCCGGCATGCAATCACGCCTGGAAGGCTGACAAATTTTCTGGGCCCCCCTGCTGATTTCCACAGATATCTAACTTTATGCAATGCCTGCACCAGGGCAACTAAACTCACCAAGGCTGATTATTTTACTTCCACCTTCCAAAACAACATTAACTACCCATCCAAGTTTTGGAAGTTCATCCACTTTTCTCCCCTTTTACCCAGTCTGCCACCCCCTTCCCTTAAGGTGAGTGGGGCAGCCATCTCTAATCCCTCTGCTGTTGCTGCTGAATTTAAAGAGCAGCTGACATCTTCAAGAGAACTTAAACAAAACATAATAGTTTGATAAAGTTCAGTTTGTATTTCACATTAGTTCTTTATTCCTCCTCCTCCCCATTATTTACTGCTGAGGTCATTTGCATGAAAACAGACTTTTTGCTCCAGAAGAGTTCATCTGTTTCTGTTGCTGTCTCCCTACCTCAGGTCATAATGCACTGCTTGTGACATCACAGTTACTCTCATGACAACAGATTGTGATGTCACGACAGAGCATTTATGACTTGAAGTAGGGCGTAAGCTATAGAGGCAGATTAACTTTAACATAACTGTAAGAGATAAAAATCATGTATCCATGTACATGTTCTCAGTAATAAATAATGGGGAGGAGAAATCTAGAATATATATGGAATACAAGCAGAATTTTACCTTATTATTATGGTTTTCTACATTTTTGTTAAGGCGTCAGTAGCTCTTTAACAACTTCTTTACCATCTGTGCCTTCACCCTCCTCTCCTCCCTTGCCCCTCCTCCTCTCCTCTCCCCCCCCAGCACCCTCTGCCCTCTTCCTTCTTTTTCTCTACTCTTTCACCTGCTGAAGCCTTTAAAGCTCTACTTGCTCTAAACCCTACAAAGGGCACTAGTCCAGATGGTCTGGACCCAACATTCTTGCACCTCTCTGCCTATGCTATTTGCCACCCTATTGCTCTACTCCTCAACCACTCTTTCCCTCAGGCTTTAGCTCCCTCTTCCTGGAAATCAGCCACTGTCATTTCCCTCCCTACTGTAAGGGTGGTGACCCCCCCCAGCTGTGGGCAACTACCACCCTGTTTCTCTTCTCCCTACCCTGGCTAAACTCCAAGAGCTTGTGGTTCTCTCTCAGTTCTCAGCATTTCTTGATTTCTCTTCCTTCCTCACCCCTTTCCAGTCTGGATTCCATAAATCTCACTCCACATTCACCTCCCCCCTCAGGCTCACTGACGCCATCCTGGCAGGTATGGACCAGGGCCTGGTTACTGCTGCTATCTTCATTGATGTAGCCAAAGCCTTTGACACTATAGCCCACCCCCTCCTCCTTGCACAGCTTTCTGCTGCTGGGATCTCTACTCAAGCCACAGATTGGTCCCATTCTTACTTCATGGGCAGAAGTCAAGCTGTCAAAATTGGCAACTCCCTGTCCCCCACCATCCCTATTAACACTGACGACCCCCCAAGGCTCAGTGCTCAGATCCATACTCTCCTCCATCTTTCTAAATTCCCTACCCTCTGCATGTACATATGCATTCATGCACATGTATGCTGATGGCACTGTCATATTTGCCTCAAGCTCCTGCCTAACAGACATGACAAGTAGATTCCAACTGGTCTTCACCAATATCCATCACTGGTTCAGGTCAAATCAGCTTTCCTTAAATGCAAAACAAAAACTGTCTCAGTGACTTTTGGTACCAGACAAAAACTCTAAACTGGCAACCCTGCCATCCTTCCACACTCTGGAGAGGACTAGCCTTGAAAACATCACAACTTTCAAGTACCTAGGAATGTGGCTCAAAAGCCACCTAGACTTCTCTGTTCATGTGGACTCCTTACACAAAAAGTTTCACCCTAAACTTGGTGCACTGTATAGGAACCAAGGGAGCATCCCTCTACCGGCCTGCAGAGTCATTGTGCAGAGAATGATTCTTCCCTTTTTTGACTATGGTGACACTATGTATGCTAGTGCTCTCAAGTTTACCCTAGCCAACCTGGATCCACTCTTCCACTCCTTCTATAGGTTTACCCTGGATTGCCCCCCCACCAGACTTACCACTGCCACAGATGTACCTCTCTCTCTCTCTCTCCTTTCCCTCCCTTGAAGCCAGACAGCTTGTTCATTGCTCCTCTCTTACTGTTAAGTACTGGCTGGGATCCCTCCCATACTACCTTATGGTGCTTCTCTCCTCCTCTTCAAACCCCTCCTACTCTCTCTGTAGCTCTAACCCCTGCTTTCTAACTTTCCTGTCTAGGTGACCCTCAGCTGGGCAAGCTGCTTTCTCTTTCTACTTTCTCAAATTCTGGAACTCCCTCCCTGGCCCCATTGCAATCTTCTACCTCCATCCACTCCTTCTCCAGTCTTATACACGATTACTCCACCCCTGCTGTAACTGCCACTGACTCCCCCCCTTATTGCCCCAATACCTTCCTCTTCCTTGCTCTCCACCCTGTCTTATCTCTCCCACCCACCCCGACTCTCATACTACTACAGATCTCCCCCTCCTCCCTCTGCCCCCATTCTTCTGCCTCCTCTACCTATCCACCCTAATTCTGGACCTCCCTTGTCTCCTTCCTATGCTTTATCTTCTCCTTTATCCCCTTCTCTATTCTTCATCCTCTGCTACACTACCCTTAGCCACTTGCACTAACATGATTCATCCCCTATTCTTGTATGCAAATGTTATTTACTGCTGATGCTGCATTGTTTGTAAATAATTCTTATGTATATGCTCTTGTACATTCAATGTATAGTATGTGGCATTTAATTTAAGATATGTTGTGTAAAAGTGTGCCTTAATATGAGTATCCATTCTCTGTAAATATTTTTATGCTGTATGGATATGTATTTCTCCCTCTCCCCTCTCCCCAGGATGCTTCTGGAAACAAGTTTATATGGCTTAATATGCCTGTCCTGGTGAAACTTTTGAAATAAATAAATTGTCAATTTTTGAACTGCTTACCCTGCAAGCTTAAATGAGGAGATAACCTTTACCCGCTTTTGTGATCTTGTACTACATACTGTATATGATTAGTTGAACTTTGATTTAAACAAAAATAGTATTCTAAAATATTGTACAGTTTTGATTACTTACAAGTTTGCCCTTCTCTATTTTTAACACATCTTTCCAATAACTTTGTTCTGAGGTTGAGAATTTTGTAGTGCCAGAATCCTATGTGTTGACATTACTAATTTTACAGTTTTCTATGAAACCATACCAGTGATACTGCTTTAGTATATCACAGTTAGGCTACATGCCTTTATTTTGGCCATGGTCATTACTGTAACTTATAATTTATATTGTTCTCTGTACTTGGATTTTGTTTACGTTTAACTTTTTCTGGCTTCTCTGTTTTTCTTTTTACTTAACATGTACTATCCACACCCATTATCTTTCTGTAAAGCATAATTAAAAATATTCTCCCCCTTTTGTCCTTTCCCTTTTTTCCCATTCTCTTTTCTTCTTGTCTATTTTCTCTAATTGTGTCCATTTTATTTTGTCTTTTTATAAACTATTCTATTCATATCCATTCCCATCTGCTATATTATACACTTTTTCATGTGTTTACTTGGTCAACCTTTCATGGCAATGACTAATATTCTTTCTTTGTCTATTTCATTTTGGCCATTCTGTTTATATTTTTGCAATTTTTCTGATACCTGAATGATTTTTTTTAATTATGTATCTCATCATTGGGAGTGCTATTATTAAAATGATTTCTGTCTTCCTCACCCCATTTTCACAGGACTTAATTTATTTATATCTTGGGAGCATTTTGTAATATTGTACTACTTAGTCTATGCATATTTACTATAATTAAGTTATAGAATGTTTATTGAAATAATATTGGGGCCGGCTCCATGGTGCCAAACGAAGAGGTTCGCTCGGAACACTGGCGACCCAGGTTCATGCCCTGAGCTCGGGTACCGGTAGTGGAGATCACCAGGGAGGGGATGCTCAAGTATCCATTGGATGCTTCCCTCCTGGGGGGTCTGCCTAAGCACCTCTGGGCAGATTGGGTGTGTGCTTGGAGGATGAAATGCCTCGACAAGCCCCCTGCATGCCCCAGCCCAAGGATGCTGAACCAGCAAGGCTGAGAAATTGATGGTGAGGCACAGAAAATGGAAAAGATACCTCAGCCAACCAGATGATGACTGCTGGACCCTAGTCATGTACGAGCCCCTGGACAGCCGTGACTGACCCCAGCAGCACCCAGAGCCAAGCAGGACAGCCAGTGAGGCATATTATCTCTGAAAGGAGAGGAACCACACAACAAAGGGATATGTCAGGTTACCTTGTGGGCTGCAGTATGTGGCAACAGTTGGTGTCAGGGGTTGCATGGAGTGAGCAGGTCCTAGGCAGTCCAAAGGAGAGGCCTGCTGAGGTGCAGAGGAGGTGCAAAAAAAACAAAAACTAATATTTGGTCCTTCAGGGAATAGCAATTCTATTACATGTGTTGGGTAATTTGTTGCATTTTGTACTACAAAATGTCACCCCCCCTTCATATTGTAATTTCTGTATTGCATTTTGTAAGTATTGTATTTATGGATGAATTTTTCTTGCACTTTTCCTATCTGCCACTTGAAAATATTGAGTATAAAAGCATGTGTTCCCTGTATTCTGTAGACCAACCCCTAACAAAGACCCTGTGTTGTGTTGAAGAGCTGGGGTATGAGCATTGTCAATGTTCCTCACTGGGCTTGCAAATAAATGTATTGAGCACCTTTGCTGTTTGTTACTTTTTATTATGCAATGATCCTATGAGTGTGGAGCTTTGTTTCCTTTACATCTCGCAGGCTGGCTACTATGCCACACACAGCCTTCTATTAACTGAGTGCACTAGGCCATGTTTTCTTTTACCAACGTTATTTAAAACTAAAACTTAATCATGTCCTTCAGATTCTGCAACAAATATAATGAGAAAACTTCCAAAACAGACTGTTTTTGCTTCAACCAACACTTAAACTACCAGCTTTCATTCTAGCCAGCTCTCCATCGTAATCCTTGGTCACTGTAAGTAAAGGGGGAAATATTGTTTAACCTTATAAACTGATAAAAACATTAACAACATGCCAAATAGACATGTTAGAAAAAGGAGAGCCCTATAAAATGCTATCTTACAATAGAAAAAGAGCAATGTTAGGAGAATGGACATACATCTAAATGTGAACTATTTTAACAGGAGCATAAAAGACATTTGTGATGGGACAATGCTTTGACGTCTGACCTCTTCGTCTAAGCAAAAGCCAGTGTCCAATGTTTCTTCAAAAGTGAGAGAAATGACTAATGACTATTCCCTCCTCTTCTAGAAAATTTTGAATTTACAAACTAAAAACTGAATTGCCCATTTTAAATAAGACATCATGGATTATTATACCTCCTCCCCTGAGTATAGCTTTAAGAATGGCTGGAGAGTGAAGTACAGTAAACAGCAATTTGTTTTGTTGCTTAAATAGCTAGTGGAACCAAAAATAGCAGGTGTAAAAAGTTTAGAAATTTAAAGAAGTAGTTAGTTGTAAATTCATATTTCAGATGTGTTTTTTCTTATTACTTTCACTTATTAGAACATTGTCTATGTGATAAGATTATGCTGGTTGTGAAGTATTGCACTCTACCTGGCAGTATACAAATTGACAAGGCCAATGATTTTCAGTGTTTACCAGAAAAACTAGTAGAAGTCCAGAATTTGACTGCCTGCACCCTGACAAAAACTAAGAATCTCATGGAATTTGGCATTTTATCCCAGAACAGTAAATCTGCGGAACCATTATTTTTACATTCGCTAGCGCACATGCACAAGGAACGTATTGGGAGAGTAGCACACTTTGGAGGTGTGCCTCTCTCGTTAAATCCACTGCTCAGTTGAGCAGGTGTGGCAGTCCTACACCAATGGATGCAGGAGCTGTGTATGACAGCGGTGGTCTTCGCTTCGAAAACCACCGCTGTCGCCTAATTTCGCGATCACATCGCCCCGCATCACGCTGCCCCCAAATCTTTGCTGCCATGCTGGGGAGCCCACCCCAGCATGGCTGAACGTCCCACGATGTTTGCCAACGGGGGTGCCCAGTCCCCCGTCGGCTCCACCCCTCCAAGCCATCCTTCTGCCACGCTGGGAGCCCACCCCAGCATGGCACATATCCCCAGTTGTTTGCTGACAGGGGTGCCCAATCCCCCTTTGGCTCCTCGGCCCCCCCAGCCATCCTTGTGCCATGCTGGGAGTCCACCCCAGTGTGGCAAATGTCCCATGTTGTCAATTATAAAAAAAAAACCTGTAAAGTAAAAACAGTCCCACGCAGTCTACCCGTCCCCCTCCCACAACCCGCACCCACCCACTGCGCACCCTGCCTCCCCACACAACCCCTCACCCCATACTTACCTCTGGAGCTCGGCGCGATAATCTTCGGTGGACCGGGAACATGTCTGCACTCTTCAAAGCCGACCGCGAACTGAGGAAATGCCGGTAAGCTGTATAATGGGCTAGATGGGGTTTTCAACTTTATTGCATATCTCAGGCATTTTTTGGAATTTTTGCACAACATTTTCAACATGGGGTTTTTGGGACCCCTTCTCATGAGCGATGTCACTGTCATGGTGTTATTCAGGCCCGAAGGGTGATTTCGCAGTCACTGCACGAAATCACCCTTTGGGCCCAAATAACACCATGACAGTGACATGATTCATGAGAAGGGGTCTCAAAAACCCCATGTTGAAAATGTGGTGCAGAAATTCCATAAAATCACTGTTTTACAAGCATGCATTGCGCAGTTCCTACGTAGGCTTGTAAGTTCGCGAATTTTCAATATTTTCAATCCAGATTTTCAACATTGCCATTTTACCACACCTCCTTATGAGCAGTATAGCTCTCATTTTTCACATCCTGCCCAAAATGTGTTTCCACCCATGTAGCGCACAATGGCACAGTCGGTGTGCAAAATCAATGTATGGGACACATTAAGAAAATCACGGTGACACTGATCATTAGCAGAAGTCTTAAAATGGTTATGTTGAAAATTTGGTGAAAAAATTCCTAAAAATGGCTGTTTTATGAGCGTGCATTGCACAGTTCCTACGCACGCTCGTCCGTTTGTGAATTTTCAATATTTGCACTCCAGATTTTCAACATTGCCATTTTACCACACCTCCTTATGAGCAGTACAGCTGTAATTTTTCACATCCTGCCCAAAACATGTTTCCGCCCATGTAGTGCACAATGGCACAGTCAGTGTGCGAACTCAATGTATGGGACACATTAAGGAAATCACAATGACTCTGTTCATGAGCAGAGGTCTTAAAATGGCTATGTTGAAAATTTGGTGACAAAATTCCTAAAAATGACTGTTTTACGAGTGTTCATTGCGCAGTTCCTATGCACGCTCGTAAGTTTGCGAATTTTCAATATTTTCACTCCACATTTTCAACATTGCCATTTTACCACACCTCCTTATGAGCAGTGCAGCTGTCATTTTTTACATCTTGCCCAAAATGTGTTTCCGCCCATGTAGTGCACAATGGCATAGTCGCTGTGCGAACTCAGTGTATGGGACACATTAAGAAAATCATAGTGACACTGTTCATGAACAGTGGTCTTAAAATGGCTATGTTGAAAATTTGGTGAACAAATTCCTAAAAATGACTGTTGGACGAGCATGCATTGCGCAGTTCCTACGCACGCTTGTCCGTTTGCGAATTTTCAATATTTGCACTCCAGATTTTCAACATTGCCATTTTACCACACCTCCTCATGAGCAGTACAACTGTCATTTTTCTCATCCTGCCAAAAACATGTTTCCTCGCTTCATGTAAAGCATTAAATGGCGCAGTCGGTGTGCGTAAACTCAATGTATGGAACACATTAAGAAAATCACAGTGACACTGATCATGAGCAGAGGTCTTAAAATGGCTGTGTTGGTACCTGGTGAAAAAATTCTTAAATGACTGTTTTATTTGTTCATGCTAAGTAGTTCCTACGCATTTAGTTTTCAGAATTTTCAATATTTTCACCAGATTTTCAACATTGCCATTTTATCACACCTCCTTATGAGCAGTACAGCGTAATTTTTCACATCCTGCCCAAAACATGTTTCCGCCCATGTAGCGCACTAATGGCGAAGTCGGTGTGCAAACTCAATGTATGGGACACATTAAAATCACAATGACTCTGTTCATGAGCAGAGGTCTTAAAATGGCTGTGTTGAAAATTTGTGACAAAATTCCTAAAATGACTGTTTTCTGAGTGTTCATTGCGCAGTTCCTATGCACGCAGAAGTTTGCGAATTTTCAATATTTTCACTCCACATTTTCAACATTGCCATTTTACCACACCTCCTTATGAGCAGTGCAGCTGTCATTTTTCACATCTTGCCCAAAATGTGTTTCCGCCCATGTAGCGCACAATGGCACAGTCGGCTGTGCGAACTCAGTGTATGGGACACATTAAGAAAATAACAGTGTCACTGTTCATGAGCAGAGATCTTAAAATGGCTATGTTGAAAATTTGGTGAACAAATTCCTAAAAATAACTGTTTTTGAGCGTGCATTGTGCAGCTCCTATGCACGCTCGTAAGTTTGCGAATTTTCAATATTTTCACTCCAGATTTTCAACATTGCCATTTTACCACACCTCCTTATGAGCAGTACAGCTGTCATTTTTCACATCCTGCCCAAAGCATGTTTCCGCCCATGTAGTGTACAATGGCGCAGTCGGTGTGCGAAATCAATGTATGGGACACAGTAAGAAAATCACAGTGACACTGTTCATTAGCAGAGGGTTTTAAAATGCCAATGTTGAAAATTTGGTGAAAAATTCTAACAATGACAGTTTCTGACGCGTTGCACAGTTCCACGCACACTCGTAGGTTTGCAAATTTTCAATATTTCCACTCTAGATTTTCAACATTGCCATTTTACCACACTTCCTTATGAGCAGTACAGCTGTCATTTTTCACATCCTGCCCAAAACATGTTTCCGCCTATGTAGCACACAATGGGAGTAACAAAAAGGTCATGCTGAAATTTTATTGTGCAAATACCAGCAATCGCACAGGGCATTAGGGTAAAGCACCAAACGTGCCAAACACCACTGCAAATACCTGCAAGCGAATGTTCGGCATTGACAAATGCTTGTTTTTTTTGTTATAATTGCTTCCTGTACTATTTTTAGTTGGCTTCATTTAATGCACAGCATATTAAGCCTTCTTTTATTCTGATCATTTATACAAATGCTAAAAGAATGACAACAGAATCCCTGTAAAATCTGGAAATTAGACTACCATCCACCTGTGCAATTTCAGGAATTTTAAGACTTGAAAACTGAATTTCATTATTTGAATCACCGTAAATCAGTGGCATTGCACATTTAGTACTATTCCTCCCACTACATAATCAACACAATGACCTCACAGATAGAGATGGGCAAAGTCAGCAAACTTTGTTCTGTAAAATAATTCATGAATTTCACACAGTTTGTGATATTTACTCAATTTGTGGAGTGTGAATTAACAGCTAAGTACAACATTTCACGTGACGTGTGGAATTTCTTGGGCAAAATTCTGCACTTTGCAGCAAAAATTCACACTTCACAGCAAAAACTTCACAATCTGAAGTTTCTCAGGTCTGGGAATGTTTTGTGAAGATACACAAAGTGCAGATTTTTTCCACTTCATGCATAATTCACAGGCAAAATTTTACTTCACCACATCTCTACTCATGGACAGTTACAGAACAGATGATTGACATGGCAGCATCTGAGTGGCTTTTCCTGAGAAGCTGTGATGAAAGACTCAGTGAGGTCATAATGTTGATGACGTAATGGGAGGAATAGAGCTAGTCAAGTAGTTGAAGGGGATTGTTATCTGTGTAATTAAACTAAGTGTAGAAAGATCTGTTAAGTGGGGGGGGGGCGTTAGCTAGAAGAAAGCCAGGTTAAAAGCAGTTTTAAACACTGCCCTAAATAACTTCTGCCAGAGAACACCAGGAGGAAGGAGCTGCTGTTGCGACTGGACTTCTCTATTGGGACTATATTACCCTCCTTCCTTCCCCCCACCATAAGCCAGTTCTACTTTTATAGGCACAAGATTTGACTGACAACAGGAACTTCCTGTTTGGGAGCAGGAAGTGAGTGATCACAGAGCCACCAAAGACTCACCATCCTAGAAGGAAAAGAGTAGCTCTCTGTCCCTGCCCCCCCCCCAGCTGCTGGAGGTCTGCCACTGAGCAAGTAAGGAGACTTCTGAAAAATACAGGATCTTCTTGTCTCAGAATAGGAAGATCAGGAGCTTAAAGGGCACAGAGGCAGTAAGTAAGTAGGGAGAAAAAAATGAATTAATAAACAGAGGAAAGAGTAAGTATTCCAAACAACAGTGTAGGGACCAGAGGTAAGACATGATGGGAGTGATGCAGTGTTGTCTCATCTGCAGGCACCTCACTGGGCTGAGGGAGGAGGTTGCTCATCTCCAGGCTGAGTTGGCCAGGATTTGTGGGACCTCCTCTCCCATCCAGGGACCACCAGGGTCACTGCCAATGCCTCAGAGGTTGCCAAGAAAGAGGAGTGGATGGACCACAGTAGGCTCAGGGAGGGTGATGGTGGTGGAACAGAGGTACATTCCTCCAGTTGTACCTCTCCACAATTCATATGCTGTTCTGGCAAAGTGTGATTCCTTTATGGAGGCACCCGCAGTGGAGACCAAGGAGGATGCTGGGAACCTCCACAAAAGAGAAACACAGAAGGGTGGCATGGGACCCCACAGGGGAAGGAAACAACTACTGGTGGGGGACTCCATTGTTAGGAAAGTAGAACTGGGGGAGGAAGGGGAAAGGGAGATAAGGTGCCTGCCTGGCATCATGGCTTGGAGGGACAGGAAGCGAATCCTCAGGATCACCAGAACAGCTGCACAGGGAAGGGAACTGGTTGTTATTGTCCACCTAGGGACAAATTACCTGGCTAAGAAAGGGATCAGAGCAGAGCAGGAAGAGTTTGTGGGATTGGGAAGGGGTCTTAGACAAGTAGCACTCATGATAACCTTCGCAGAGGTGCTGCCTGTCTATCGTGTAAGTGAGGATAGGGTGCTCCACACCATGGGATTCAATCAATGGTTGAAAAACTGGTACAGAGCTCAGGGATTTGGCTTCACTGGGGACTGGGGGTCCACCTGGAGTGATGCAGACCTATACTGGTGTGATGGCCTGCATCTGCCCAGAAGGGGAACCAGGATCCTAGGTGATAGGTTTAAATGCTCCGTTGGTAAGCATTTAAACTAGCCAAGGGGAGAGATACTAGAAAGGAGCAAGGATATCCTAGTCCCCCAAAAAAATCATGGTAGAAAGTGAGATAAACACCAAGAAAAAGATGGTGATAGGGAAAAGGGCAGGGGTAAATGGAGAAAGTGACAAAGGCAATAAGGACAGGGATGGGGCAAAAAGGGGTAAGGCCATCAGGAAATGGAGGGTAATGAGTACCAATGCCCATAATTTGGGCAACAAGCTCCAGGAACTGGTGGCCTTGATGGAAGAGGGATGCCTGGATATGGTAGCAGTCTCAAAAACATGATAAACAGAGAACCATGACTGCGTTGTTAACATACCAGGTTACACAACCTACAGGAGAGACAGGAAGGGGAGAAGAGGGAGAGGGGTAGATTTCTATGTAAGGAAAGGGATAAAAGCAACTGAACAAAAGAGTAAACAGGGAGGAGAGGAGGCACTGTGGGTCACCTTAGAGACTGGAAATGGCACCACAATCCACACAGGGGTTGTATACAGACCCCCATGTCAGGGGGAGGGAATGAACAAGGATATTTATTTATTTGCTTTTGTTTACTGGGTGAATGCACTAGGCATAGGAATGCCTATTTTTAGGCACGACCCAGGAGGATGCAAGTCTGATACAAAACAACCAACAGCAATGTGACACAGCACGTATAGGTCATACAATGCAAAGTTAGGAGAAAAAAAAACATCACAAACACTTGTAAGACTATATAATACATGGTCAGGCAAAGTAAATAATAAGACAAAGATACCAAGATCATTCAGAAGAGTGAGACAAGTGCAACACAGGTTCAGAGATTAGTACCAGTCATTGTTGTGAACAATGAACAGTAAGTGCCAATTTGCAAGTCAGATAAGCATAGTAGAGGAATAAGAAAATTAGGAAATCTAAAGATAGTGAGTTATTTATGTCTGACACTTTACTGGCACTATGGTAGAGGACAAGGTCGTCTGCATAGAGCATAGTAGAACAAGTAGGTGCCCGGGATGGAAGGTCGTTTATGAAAATTGTAAAAAGTAGGGGGCCAAGAATGGATCCCTGTAGGACACCAACATGTACGGATGATAGGTCAGACATGGCTGAGTTAAAAGCTATAGCCTGCTGTCAAATGGATAGATAGCTGTGGAACCTGTTCACCGATTCAGCTGGAAAAAACAAGGGAGGTAAGTTTTTTGAGGAGAAGGGTGTGGTTAACCAGGTCATATGCCTTGGTGAGATCAATGAAAATGGCACCTGCCAAGAGACCAGAGTCCATAGCAGTGTAAATGTCATTAGTAAATTTCAGAAGGGCAGTAGAAGTACTATGGCCTTTTCGGAAGCAGTGCTGGGAGCCAGAGAGGAGATTGTGCTTCCGCAGATACTCTATAGTTTGACTTGCCACTAATATTTAGAGGATTTTACTGAGCATGGAGAGGATAGCAATGGGATGATAATTGGCCATATCTTTAGGATCACCTTTCTTAAGGATAGGGATTATCCTAGCTATCTTCCAAACATTAGGAACTACACCATGACATAGCGACAGGTTAAGGATTTTAGTAAGGGGAGAGGCTATAAGTGGGGCAGCGGCTTTCAGAAGCCCGGGTTCAAGACTGTCGGTGCCAGAGCTAGTATTGTCTGAGATTATGAGTAGCAGCTTAAGGACTTCAGTTTTAGTGACGGTCCGAAACCTGAAAAGTGGACCGAAAAGCATTGGAACCGTAACCACAGGCGTGGATGTCAGGTGGCCAGAAGGGAAGGAGGCTAAGTAGCATGAAAGATCCAAGAAATGATGGTTGAAAGAGTTTGCAATGGTCACAGGGTTGTTACAATGTACGCCGTTCAGCAGCATGTCATTTGAGGTGGATGGTTTATCGGTACCGAGGAGAATTTTAATGACTGACCAAAATTTTCTCCAGCGTCCTCCAGATTTTATTAGTAAATCTTTACAGAAGGAGCTTTTTGGTAGAAGAGTATTCCTTTTACAAGAGTTTTTCAAGGCCCTATAGTGATTGTAATCTGCTTGCAGCCCTGAGGCCTTAAAATAATGCCAGCTTTTGTCCCTGGTACGGAGTTGGGTAAGAAGATCCTTGGTCAACCATTTAGGTTGTGTACCCCTGATGCAGCAATTGACTTGAGGAGCATGATGGTCCTGAATACACCCAAATTTATCAAGGAAGTAGTCTAGGGTAGACTGTGCATCAAGAGAGGCAAAGATTGGTGACCAATCAATCAGTGAGCGATCATGCAAGAACTGTGTCTAATTAAAATTGGGCAGGTTTTGGAAAGTGATTCAGTTTGGAGGGAGAGATGATTGTTCAGCAGCATACCAGATGCAAAAAATTGGGGAGTGGTCACTTATAGAATCAGCAAGGGTACCAGCTGAGATGATGCGGTCAAGATGGTTTGTGAGGGATGAATCAATTAGGGTACTAGATTGGGAGGGTGGGGCCATGACCCTAGTGGGGTCAGTGATCAGTTGATATAGGTCATAGCCTTGTACTATAGTGTGGAGGGATTTGCAGGATTTACCTGACCAGTTAAGATTTAAGTCCCCAAGGATGAGGACCTCATTGCATCCAATGGCTAAGTCCACCTGGAAAAGGAGTGCCACTAGATCAGAGGCACCACTCCTGGGAGGGTTGTAAGCACATGCTATGTGTAGCCTCTTGGAATCGACTTGAAGAGTAGCGTGAATAGCTTCACAGTATGAGAGGGTGAAGGAGATATTTCGGTGTAACGAGAGGTGAGGTTTATGTAGGATGACAACCCTTCCCCCACGTTTAGATGAGGACCTATCTTGTCTTATCATTTTATAGTTAGGCAGAAGGCATAAATGGTCAGGTGTGAAGGGTTGTAACCAGGTCTCAGTCAAGCAAAGAATGTCAGGGTTGTATTGGGTGACCCAGGCCTCAAGTTCCGTTATGTTGTGGGGAAGGCTCCTGATATTCTTGAGAACAATGCATTGACCCTTGGCATTATTCCAGTAAGTGTCAGAGATGGAGATGTTACTTCCAGGTCATGGATTCAGTTCAATATCACCAGCTTATAGTAGAGCCAGGAGGAGCAAGTACCACAGTTTACGATGAGTAAGTGTGATAAGCAGGGGGCGATGCAGAGAGAACAATTGTGCAGTGAGTAGGTGACATGGTAAATGAACCAATTTGGGACAAAAAGTGGTGAGGTGGCTAGTGGCATATGAGACAGAATAAGCATGTTAGAGAAAGTGTAGTCTTTGGGGTGAAAGTGGTGACCATTTAGGGAGAGAGGGCTACTAACCACCGGAATCCACATAATGGAACAAGAATTGAATCTAACATAAATAGTACACCTGGGTGAAATGCCCAATGATTTGAATGTGGGGAGGGCATTTTGTAGAGGTAAGTTACAAGGAGGAGGAGAGGCAAAGATAAGATTTAGAGCAGGACCCACAGAAAAGCAAGCTAGTAATATAGGCTAAAACAGGAGAAACAAGCAGGGTTTGTTAGGACTGTAGATGCCCTCTGGTGGCAGATGAATATATGGTGCAAGTAAGAAAGTAGGGAAATAGTTAAAATAACATTCCCACGGGGCGTGGCATTGACCTGCAAACACTATGTAATGCCAGCCAAGGGTGGGAGTGGTGAGGGGCAGGTGGGGAGCAGCCGTGCAGGGGCTGCGGGGGAGTCAGAGCCACCAAAAATGTCCCTTTTCAGTCCTGAGAAGCCTCGCAGCAGGGGGGTGAGTCCCGAAAGAATGGAACAAAATTTTAACCTCAGGCAGGGCCAATTTAGCAGCACTAACCCAGTTGAGCAGCCCATAGTTGTGGAGAAAATCACCAAGTGCTGCAAGGGAAATCTGATTGAGACAGGTGCCTAGTGTATATTAATGCTCCCAAGATTAGCTCACAAATTAGCTCAAAAGTACAAGTAAGTCAAAAGGCTACCAGCGCTGTCTAAACTTTCAACAACAAAATTAATTGGACAGGCTTCTGTTAACAATAATTTGCACAGGAGAAGGAAACTCCTCTACGAAGAAATCTAGGATGGTTCAAGCCGAGCAGTAGCAGTCCCAGAAAAGGCGCCAAGATTTGAAATGGCACAAAAGAACTTCAGCATCCAATCGAGGGTTCCACGAGCAGAAATTACCTTTGTTCTATGAGGCAAAATGGCTTCCGTGTGCTCCAGGACAGGGTGCCCTCCTTAGGCAGGGGCTAGGAGTGAGGGAGAAGGAAAATGGACACAGTTAAATAGGGTAAGGGACTACAGGAGGTGGCAGTAATTTGAGGAGATTTAGGGAGGGGGCGGAGAAGGGAGGAGTGAGTGAGTGAGTGAGTGAGAGTGGGAGGAAGGGAGGGGGGGAGAGAGAGAGAGAGAGAGAGCATGAGCATGAGAAGAAAAAGCAGCAGTCTTAAGTTAAACTACACTTGTGAAACATTTCCACCTTACAATCTAAACAATACTCGTTTAGAGCAAATTCCGACTATGGGGCTCTTGTTAGCAATTACTAGTGGCTAAGATAAAACATAAATAACATTAGGGTTCCCAACAAAATGGCAACTATAGAATAATTTCAGGCATCCTCCACAATCGCAGGAGTCCGAGGAGCCAAAAACCTATCTTTTCCAGTTCTGAGAAGCCTTGCAGCAGGGAGTTGAGTCCCGAAAGAATGCAACAAAATTTTAACCTCAGGCAGGGCCAATTTAGCAGTGCTAACCCAGTTGACCAGCCCATAGTTGTGGAGAAAATCACCGAGTGCTGCTAGGGAAATCTGATTGAGACAGGCATCTAGCTCGTATTAGCGCTCCCAAGAGTAGCTCACAAATTAGCTCAAAAGTACAAGTAAGTCAAAAGGCTACCAGCATTGTCTAAACTTTCTCTAACAAAATTAATTGGACAGGCTTCTGTTAGCAATAATTTGCACAGAAGGAAACTCCTGTATGAAGAAATCTAGGATGGTTCAAGCTGAGCAGTAGCAGTCCCAGAAAAGGTGCCAAGATTTGAAATGGCACAAAAGAACAACAGCGTTCGATCGAGGGTTCCACGAGCAGAAATTACCTTTGTTCCGTGAAGCAAAATGGCTGCAGCATGCTCCAGGGTAGGGTGCCCTTCTTAGGCAGGGGCTTTGTTCCATGGGGCAAAATGGCTGCAGCGTGTTCCGGGGAGGGTACCCTCCTTAGGCAGGGGCTAGGAGAGGATATGATAGAAGGCATCCTTAGGATGGCAGAGAAAGGGGAGAAACTATTAATGGGAGACCTGTATATGCCAGATATTAACTGGAGCACCTTTGCTGCAGCCACATCCAAGAACAGAGCCATTCTCGATGCCCCACAGGTGGCATGCCTCAGACAGCTAGTTTTGGAACCCACTCATGAGGGAGCAATCTTAGACCTTGTACTCTCAAATGGGGACAGTGAGAGAATCTCAGATCTAGAAGTGGCTAGCCATCTGGGAACAAGTGACCGCCAAATAGTGTGGTTCACGATAAACACAGCTACATAGTCAAACCATACAAAAGTGAGGGTACTGGACTTCAGGAGGGCTTACTTGGCAAGATGGAAGAGTGCCTTAGAAAAGCACTAGCAAACAGGCTAGAAGGAGGGGTGGAGCAAGAATGGGGAACCATCAAAACTGCCATCACAGAGGCAACAAGGCTTTGTGTGAGGCAAATAAACAAATCAAAATGAAAGAAAAAGCCACTATGGTTCTCAAAAGAGGTGGCGGGAAAGGTCAGGGAGAAAAAAGGCAACATTCAGGAAGTATAATAAAACACAGAAACAGAAGGACAGAGAGCTGTACCAGTTAAGGCAGAAGGAAGCAGAAAAGGAAGTCAATATCAAAGGCCCAAACTGAGATAAAGCAAGCAAGCAAGCAATTCATTATTTTTAAAAAGTGCTTTTCCAAAACCAAAGCGTTTTACAATAAATAAATCAAATACATAAAATTAAAACAACATCCTAAAATCAATCAATTAGCTACACTTAAAAATCAGGATATGCCAGGCTAAATAAATACATTTTTAATGATAATTTTAAATTTTGGATGGTCAGGCAATCTCACACCTGATGAGGTAGAGAATTCCACATGGTTGGGGCCATAAAACTAAATGATCTGGCCCCAGATGTCTTTAAACAAACCCTGGGAATCTCTAGCAATCCCTCATCAGTGGATCAGAGCAGATAGGAGGGACAGTAGGGATGAAGAAGATCTTGCAGGTAACTAGGTCCCTGATTGTGTAGGGCCTTATAGGTCAGCAAACTGACCTTGAAGGTAATCCTCCACTGAACAGGCAGCCAGTGCAGTCTGCGGAGGACAGGCATTCTGTGACTGGTACTAGATGTACCAGTCAAAAGCCTGGCCACCGCATTCTGCACTACCTGCAAGCGCCGGATACCCACCCCCGGTAGCCCTAGGTACAGGGCATTGCAGTAGTCCAGGCAAGAGGTAACGAAGGCGTGGACCAACGTTGGAAGGTCGTTGGCAGGAACCAGGTGTTCACCCGGGCTATATTCCTCAGATGTTAAAAGAAGGTTTTGACAATGGCTGACACCTGATGTTTTAGGGTCAGGCCATCATCAAATATGACGCCCTGGTTCTGCATCCGGTCTGAGGTAGCTAACTGGGCCCCCCAAGCCAAAGACCCGAAGGTGATCCCACCAGCAAACCCCGATGACCTGGGTCCATGACCAACACCTCAGTTTTTCAGAGTTTAACTGCAACCAGCTCACAGTCATCCAGTCCTAAATCTCGGTGAGACAGTTATTAAAGAAAAGATAGTCAACTCATTTAAGAAGGGGGATAAAACCTTTTATAGGTACATCAGGGAGCATAGAAAGACAAAGGGAGGGACAGTGAGGCTGAACAGAATGGATGGTGGATGGGCAGAGAGGGACAGTGAAAAAGCAGGGATACTGAATGAATATTGCTCAGTATTCACAAAAGAAGAGGTGGGGAAGGTATAAATTCCAGTTAACAGAAGCACCCTGGACAGGGGGGTCGATCCCAGTCCTTTCACAGAAGAAAGGTTTCTGAAAGAACTCCTAAAACTGAAGGAGGACAAAGCAATGGGGCCTGATGGAATTCACCCCTTTCAATCATAGAGAAAAATGATCAATGACTTTTCATTAGCAGAAGAGCAGAACTTGATATGCTGTTTAATCTTCCTGAAGGCAAATGCGTATAGGTTCCTGTTAAGATATCACACATTTAAATAAACGCAAATTCATATAATTTGGTTCTTTCCCATCTTTGATATCAAATATTTTTACAGCAGACTTTATTCTAAAATGGTTCTTTTTGCACATTGAAAATATTATTTTGATAAGATACAACCTTTTTGTTTTCATTTTAAAAATAGAGCAGTACTGACAAATTGTCAATGCAAATCAGTTATCTGTCAAGAGGCTGATCTGTTCAAGAAGTTCAAATTGTATCAGACTGAACTCCCAACTGTGCAGTAAGGAGACATGTTGTACTAGAAATGTACAATTTTGGATGTTTCAATGAGTTAGATTATGAACTAATTTCTAATGCATGTATTTCCAATATATTACTTCCTTTCTTCCTATTAGTCCTACTATTAGACCTACAAGTGCATTTGTATGTGATGAACTGAACTATACTATTCTATGTAACACTCTCTATGCCAATAATTCAGAGAGTTCCTCATCAAATAGCATGTTTGGGTCAGGATTTTTCCCTTGGCCCCCTGTATCCTCTTGTTCATCTTCCATGTAGTCAAGCTCAGGGGTTGCCTGTGGATCTAGGTAAGCAGTATTGTCCTGCTGTGGTGCACCTGGATGTTCCTGTATGGGTCCACCCGGACCTGAGGGATCCACGTTGGGTTTGGGTGTGTTACTAGACATATCCTGTGGAACATCCAGACTTAGCAGCTCATTTAAGATCAACCGAAAAGATCTGTGCAACTTAGCCTTGCCACTGCCAATAGGTACCTCAGGTGCACCACCCAGCTCAGGTTTTAGTGGGGTGGGCCCCTGATAGACATGCTAGATTGCATTACATAATAAGGGCAATAAAAACCTAAGGGGGAGTGTCTTATCACCCTCCTGCAGGTCTTACATCGATTGAATGCTACAAGTCTCCAGTAAGTCGTGGTGCCAATAGCTTATAGCTCACGTTTCATAAATGAATGAGAAAAAAGATATATGTGAGGGCCCTAAAGTGTTTATCCGACAGGGATGACTCACTGCACTGAGCCTCTTATCTCCCCCTCTTAAGTTTGTTCTCTGAGGAAACTAACTTATTTATTTAATTATTTGGAAGCTGCCATGGAGAATAAAATGCTTCTGCTGGGAGCGAAAATGGTGTCCCAATTGGCAGCTTTGGAACTCTGCATGTGAGTGCCCAAGAAGTGCTCTATTATAAAATCAGAGCACCATTTTGAATAAAGACATGGTTCCCCTCAAAGAGATTCTGAGCAGAGAAAAGAAGCTTCTAAGCACACTAACAGGTGCACGTTAACTGGGTGATGTGCATGACATTACTATGTCGACTAGAATGCAGCCAGCCAAGAGGGCATGAAAATAAGGCTGGGAGAAGTGGGAGGCACCTAAACTAGAGATGAAGGTGTGAATCCCTTATGGCAAACTGCCAACAATGGTTGACTCCCTGTGCTGTTCTACAGAGCTCAGAAAAACACACTTCCAGCTGTGTTTCAAAGGAGAATCACTATAAGCACTGTAAACAGGGTTGGAAAACTTACCAGATAGACTCTGACAGTAGAAAACCAAAACAGATCTCAAAATAATGCCTTAGACATTTGAATATGTGAAAATCAGAGCTTACAAGGAAAAACTCATCAGTCAGCCCAGCTCCACTAACTAAAATTCACTCCACACAATATTTAGACCCCCAAAACAGCCCTGTTAACAGAAGGAAGATGGGAGAGTCCGATGTCCAGTTGCATGCTGAGGGAAGGGAGGAATTGAACAAGCATTTGTCAATGCCAAAAGTTTGCTTGCTGGTATTAGCATTGGAAATGCAGTAGTTAGACAGGTGCAGAATAGGAATGGCAGTGAAGTATTGAACTTCACTCCAACTCCACCTCCATCCTGCAGAGGACAGGCATTGGGGTATGTGTTTGGGTCATTGCCCATGATGTTCATGCCATATCACCTCAACCAACCCAGCAGACACTGATACATGCTGAAGTGTGTCTTGGGGTGTTCAGCATGACAGTCACCCCATTTCATAAGGACATACGTTCAAATGGGTGCAGTATAGGAGAATGGGGTGAACTCTGGGGCCAGAGAGTCCAAGGTATACTTCTATGCCTGTCACTGGCTGGGGGCTGGTTGTGGGATGGCATGAGCATTACAGTCGGCAATCCAAAGGCACACCATGATGCCTGTCAGTCTGTACAGGGTTTGACATTATGGTTAGAAACCTTAATGCCCAGAACGTTTACTGGTATTTTCACTACAAATTTTCAACATGGCCTTTTTGTGACCAAACCTCATGAAAGCATTTGGGACCTCTTCTTATGAAGGGTGGCAGTGTGATTTTGTTAATGTGTCCTGAACTTTGAGTTCCAACAGCAACCATGCCATGCTGTGCCAGATGTATGAAAACACGGATCAGGCAAGATGTGAAGAATGACAGCTGTACCATCCATAGGGAGGTGTGAAGAGATGGCAAAGTTGAAAATCTGTAGTGTGAATATTAAAAATGCTCACACTTCCAAGCATACATGGAAACTGTACAATGCATGTGCATAACACAGTCATTTTATGGACTTTCATCACCAAATTTTCAATATTGGCGTTTTAGGACCTCTGCTCATGAACAGTGCCACTGTGATTTTCTTAATGTGTCCCGAACACTGATTTCCCACAGCGACCATGCTCTTCTGCACCGTAAGTGCAAAAACACATTTTGGCCAGGATGTGAAAAATGACAGCTGTACTGTTCATAAGGAAGTGTGGAAAAATGCCAATGTTGAAAATCTGGAGTGAAAATATTACTAATTTGCGAAGTTATGAGCATGCGTGGAAAATGCTCAACGCATGCTCGTAACACAGTCATTTTATGGACTTTCGTCACCAAATTTTCAACACAGGCATTTTAGGACCTCTGCTCATGAATGGTGGCACTGTGATTTTTTTAATGTGTCCCAAACACTAATTTCCCACAGAGACTTCTCTATTCTGCGCCGGAAGTGTGAAAACACATTTCGGACAGGATGTGAAAAATGACAGCTGTATTGTTCATAAGGAGGTGTGGAAAAATGCCAGTGTAGAAAATCTAGAGGGAAAATATTACAAATTCTCAAAGTTACAAGCGTGCATGGAAACTGCACAATGCACGCTCGTAAAACAGTCATTTTTTGGATTTTTTCACCAAATTTGCAACATAGGATTTTGAGAGCCACCTCGTGAACACTGGCACTGTTGTTTTGTTAATCATTTCCAAAAGGTGATTCCGTGTAGTGACCATGAAATCAGCTTTCAGGACCGAATAACCCCATAAAGTGGCTGAATTCATGAGCGCGGTCCCAATAACCCCATGTTGAACATTTGCTGCCAAAATGCCCAAAATGCCTGAGATATGCACCAAAGTTGAAAAAAAAACTATTTATGCCATTATACAGTTTACCAGCATTTCTTCAGTTTGCAGTCAGCTTTAAAGAGTGGAGACGTGTTCCTGGCCCACCGAAGATCATTGTGGCAGGCTCTGGAGGTAAGTATGGGGTGAGGGTGTGTGGGGAGGTAGGGTGCTCAGTGGGTGGAGTGCGGGTTGGGGAGGGACCCTACCAATGTGGGACCATTTCCTTTCTTTCAGGAGAAAAAAAAAAGACATCAGGGAAGGTTTTTTTACCTTTCAGAGCTTGCTTTCAGCACACTAGGGTGAGCTCCCAGTGTGCCACCTGCTTTGGGGTGGGGGGACTTACACCAATGGGGATTGGGCCCCCCATTGGCAAAGAATGACTGTTTGGGGGGCATGGTGCTGAGGGGGATTGGGCACCCCATCGGCACACAACAAATGGGGGATGGGTTATATTATGCAGATGGGAAGGGGGCTCCCCTATTGGAAAATGAAATGGGTTACTGGCACGCTGACAGGGGGATTGGACACCCCAGTCAGTCAGCTTTCATGGGGCTGTGAGGCAGCGGCATAAGCCACTGCCATTTTTAGGGGAATGTTACACCAGGCAAGGTACCACCCTGCAATAAGGGGTCATTCCCTCATTGCAGTGGAATGGCTGATGCTGCAATGATGAGGTGGCCCCTCATTGTTGTAGCAAAATTGTTTCAGTGTGCCTGCATTGTTCCACCAGTGCCAAGCTCACAAAATGCAGTGCCGCACCTCCACAACCTGCTTCTCTCCTAAGCTGCCACATAATGTTTCTTGTGCATGCGTGGAAGCAAACATAAAAAGTAAAAGGTAGAGGGTCCTTTGACTAACTCCCCCCCCCACAAACAAAAGTTAAATTACTTGCCTGAGGCACCAGAGAAGTGTAGCTGAAGACTTGAACACCCTACATTGAAGCAATGGCACATGGTCCCCAATCCATGCACAATAGGCTTTGGAAAATGGGGAACATTTCAGCAGATTATTTAGTTAGAAAGCAACAATTTATTAGACACAATTTATAAATGTGGGGGTGCTCCCTGACACCAGGCAGCCCCAATCTGCTTCACAGTTTTACATTCCTGACAATAAAAACAAATTAGCAAAATCTTCTTCAGAGAGAATCTTCTATGCTGTTTACCCCTCATTGGCAAAGTAAAGACTGGAGAATCTTTGCTGTTCAGAATGCTCATGTGCTCAGGGTTCTATGCTGATTCACAGCTTTGGGCTGTACTACTACCTCAGTAGGGGTGCTCATTACCCATATGTATTGGTTCCCCAGTAATAATGTGGTGGGACACAGAAATAGTTTTTTTCTGTATCCTGTACTAATGTAAAATGTTTATACATATACTAAGAGAGGCCAAAAAGACCCTACTTATTGTTAAATGTTATAACACACTCCAAGTCCACATTGCTTAATAGACAAACTTATCTCTCCTCATATCTTCTTTCTTGCCATAGAAGCAGATCTCTGTCCAGCTTCTTGTCATGACCTTGCTTGTAAGTAAGCAGAGACAAGCTAACTTCTATTCCCAGCTCGGCAAAAAAGAGGCACTCTGGCACAGCAATGCAGCTCAGGAATTGGACATGATGAGGCAGAGATAGAGAGGGATAAAAAAGACATGATTGAGCAAGGAGCACAAGGAAGGAAAATGTAGAAAAATCACTTTCTTACAGCAAGATAACATGACTCTTGTTTTCCCAATGCTTTTCTTCTTCAAATTCAGTATCAGTTTTGCAGCAGCAGCCCTTCTTAGAGCTCAGAATACTTTTGGCTGACAGCAAACATCATATGACAAAATGGTAGAGATAACATAATAACTGCTACTTTTATATTTGTGAAGAGCAGAAACAAGATGTATTCAGTATCTTGCATTTCGTACCTGTTTCTTTATAGTCTTCATTTCCTTCTTACGCATTCTTCAATATCTGTTCCATAGTTGTCATGGACCCTTGCACTTGAATGAATTCTCCAGTCAACTAGGCTTACCAAGCCATGAATCATATCCTACTCTGATAGATTGAAGACAATGGGCTTCGTTAAACTAGAAGACTGTAGTGCTAAAAGAGATCTATTACAACAATTTAAAATCCTCCAGGACCAGAATTAACATCCGTGTGGGTTACAGTATTACACCAGAACTCAATCCATTAGGTCACATATTAAGCAGTTATTGATATCAAGGGCAAATACCAACACAATAAACAATGTATTTAATGTGAGGGCAGCAATAGCATGGAACAAACTGCCAGGTGAGTTAGATAATTCCAAATTCTTTGTGTGTTTTAAAACATGATTAGATAAAAATCTAAATTGAGCATAATAATGGGAGAACAAATGCCCATTTGGATTAGGGGACAATCAAGCTGGGCCTATGGCCTCCTTTTGTTTACTACTACTATGTAATACCAAGTAACCCACCAACCAGTTGGCCAGCTCCAAAACAGTTTATCAGTGTGCAAACATTCAGAGTCCCTCCTACCCCCACACCCCCCACCCCATCTAGACTGCAACCAATTACCTCCAAAGATCTAAAGCTAGGTCAATTTGAACAAAAAATAATTACTATAAATATACTGACTGCCATGCCATGAAGCTGTGGTGTATGTCAGCTGTAATACTTTTACACATAGTACACCCTGGAGCACACTGAGATATCACACAAGGGAAATATGGGACCACCAAGAATAACCTCACCACATCATTTGCTTATTTCCTCTGCTCATTTCTTATTTTGTCTCTCATTTTTATAACGCTAAACAATGGTGTTAATGCCACTTGCAGGCACTATCAGAAGAAAGTGTTCTTATCCTGCTAGCATGCTGTCTGCCATCTTTGATGCATCCACTGACTCTGTCTCTGGCCAGGAAAACACACATAATGCTGAGTCTGTTGTTTCTTTGGAGGCATTTTAGGATAGGCAGGTCAGCTGTGTAGAACATTAACTGCTTTTACTGGCAAACTACACTATTTAAGGAACTTTTTTACACTAGGGAAAAACTGCTGTCTGTTCCAGCAAAGAAAAATTACACTACTCATCCAGGTATTATGCTGACTCTCTTGTACTGCCCTGGCAGTTTATTTTACATTGATATTCTTGAAGCACCTTGGCTCTTTTGACTTTCTGATCAGGAGTGAATGCAGCGTGTGAGTTCCAAAAGCATTGACACAGCCTAGTATGATCACCTTATATTTTTGCTTCTTGAAGTTAGGTGTATCCTTCTCCATATCGTGTGCCAAGGTTTTGTGATAGTATATATGATATGTATAGTAGATGATAGTATATGTTATAGTATTATGCTTAATGCATGGCATAGGATTCTGTCTGGCCACAGACATACTGGAACCAGTTTTCAAATAGCCAAGAATGCAGCAAGCCCAAGGGACACCAAGCATCTGCCACATGGTGTTTGCAGCATTCTCCTGGCAGGCGATTAGGATTTTCCTATCTGTTTACCTATTGCCATGAGTCAGACCAACATTTCTGGTCTAGCTTGTGGCAATCCCAGGAACCCTCTTTATGGGGCTTGTGCCTACTATTAGGCACAAGTTGCCCTAAATCAGATAAAGTGTCACAAATGCACCTGACATACCAACATCAGGTGCAGTTGCAGCAAAGGTGTTTGGCTCAGCTGCAACAAAAAGTAAAAACTGATGCAGGCTTGATTCTACTCCTGTATCACCCTTCAGAAATGTGGCCCTAAGTATTTAGTTCCAGTCCTCCCCTACATCATTAGCACAGCGACTTTATGGACAATTACATCACAGATGGCTCACCTGGCAGCTATTGAGTGGATTTTTCTGAGAAGCTATGATGTCACAGCCAGTGATGTCATAATGTTGGTGATGCAATAGAAGGAATGGCATGGGGTTAAAATCCTGTGAGGAGAAACAGAGCGGCAAACAATGCAACAAGGAAAATGCTATGCTCCAAAATAACATTGGCAAAAACACCGGCTGTAACAAAATACACTCACACCATAGGAAAAAACAGGACTTTTTGGTTTTGCAGGTGGTGCTGTCTTACCCCCTTCCCCCCGATGTAGGGAGCTTCACCTCCCACAGCCCTCCAGAATTATTGTAATCCACTACAGGGAGGGTGGACCTCAGGGATATGGTGTAACTCCAGAAGGGGGAACTTTGTGCCTCAACCATAAAAAAAAATAAATAAATAAAATATCGGGGAAACAGGGAACAAAACTCTGGTCCCCAGGTTTCCCCTGTTTCAAGTTCTTGTGCCTTAGCCACTCCATCATAGGAGTAGTTCAACCAAGCACAGAACCTGAGGCTTCTTCAGCCCTTCCTCCACTCCATGATCAGTGACTGGGGTAGTGGTAATTCATTACTGCTATTATACTCCTGTCACTCTAAATGTTTTTGCACTTTACACAGTGTGGTTTATGCTGTTCTATTCTATTCTAGCAGTGGCATATTGATCTGGTACCAGAGGAAAAGAGCAAGCTTTTATATGTAAGCTGGCAGGCAGAGTGCTGTTCCACACCACAAATCTACTAACATCAGTTAAAAAGTCTTATAATTAACCAAGAGTAAAGAAAAGGTAATGTATCTCTGATATAAAGGGTAATAGTTAATTTATTTTGTGCAAAATTTTGTTGACCAGGTAAAAAAGCACTGGGTCACAACACCCATTTACAGGCTTGACCCGGGCACATAGAGCAAGACATGACATAAATGACAATAGTAACTGTTAAACAATCAAACAGAGTGCAACACATTATGTAAACAGTAACCCACAACATAGTATGCAGTTACTGGGGATTAATCAACACCCTGGTGTGTTCTGAGTCACAAGGCCACAGACCGAGTGTCCTCACAACACCAGGGTGTTGATTAATCCCAAATAACCGTATACCCTGGAGTGGGATATTGCACTTATAACATGGGTTATGTTTAAACAACAACAAAATAGCCAGAACGATATTTTTTGATGTCTAAATAGCAAGATAGGTACTCTATCCTGCCACATTGCAAAATCATCCTTAACAAATAATGCATACTGCATAATTCGTATGCACATAGAAATGTCACACATACACTACTGAGATGATCTGTGACATTTCTTGTGCATAATATTGACTGCTACACTGCCTACCACTGTAACTGTGGCATCCCCCCAACACACACAGTCCACATGGACAATACTGAGGAGTGATGCACACAGTCACTCTGCCCTTGTCTGCATATCTCTCTCATCAGACCTTCTTTCTATGTCTCTCTCCAGCTGTCTCTCTCTCCCTGTATTTCTCCCTTTCAATCTGCAATCTGCCCTTCCCCACACCTCTCTCTGTCTGTCTCTCTTTCTCCTGTATTTATATCTCATCTATGCAAGGACATAGACAGGATGGAAACAGTCCAGAGGAGGGCAACTAAAATGGTGCAGGGTCTGCAGCAGAAACCATATGAAGAGAGAGACTGAGAGAGCTTAATTTGTATACTTTTGATGAAAGGAGGGACGGGGGGGACATGATAGAAACTTTTAAGTACCTCAAGTGAATCAGCAAAGTCCAGGAGGGTAGCATCCTTCAGAAAAAGAGATGTGTAAGAACAAGGGGGCACAATTTAAAGATAGAAGAGGGACGGCTCGGGTGTAATATGAGGAATTTATTTTCATGGAGAGATTGGTGGACGCATGGAACCACCTTCCTGGAGAGGTTGGGGGGTCTAAAACAGTGGGGGAATTCAAACATGTATGGGACAGACATAAGGCAATTATAGTGGGGGGTTGCAGGAAGCAGGCTGTTGGTTAATTAGAATCTGCAGCTTATCCAGTAGGTAGGGAAATGGGCAGACTGGGTGGGCCAAGTGGTCCTTATCTGCCGTCAAAGTCTATGTTTCTATGTTTCTGTTTATGTGAGCATGACAATTTACTCACATCATTTTGTTCCAGTGATAATTGGCTTCCTTGATAACCCACCCCCAACAATTTGCTCCCTGCTTCCCAGCTTGCAGAAAACTTTATTTTATTTACTGACAGTCAGTTGTCATTGAGTGAAATGAACCCAGGAGCTTCTCTTTTCACAGAGCCCAAGAGTGATCTCAAGTGTGACTCTTCCAGATTCTGTATTAAAACTCTAAATTCTGCCAAACCTGGTTGCAGCTGTCACTGGAGAGGTATGGTGTAAACTTATGCAAAAATAACCATTTGCTACTGATTTACTACTAGTTCTTCTGCACTTAGATACATCTCTCCAGACACGGTAGCTCATCTGGATATGAGATTATGGAATTGGGAACGCCAGAGATGCTTGTTTCCATCTCCGTTCCTTATCCAATGTGCTTTGCATGCATTCCAAGATTACAGGAATTCTTTTCCCATCCTAGAATAGAAATTTAGAGCTGCCATACAGGTAGTTCAGCTGCAAAGAAAACCTCATGATGAAGTCTTGCCTCATGTGGTCTGAGCTGTGCATCATTAGTTCAAAAGCAAGGACACTGTCTTCCAGCCTTCAAATGCCAGTTGGTCTTCTTGCACCGTGATGCTTTGTTCAGAGTTCTCCATCCCTTCTGTGGCATTTTGAGTTGTAAGGGTGCCCTGTGTTGTGCTGGCATTAGTAGTAGTAAAATTTATTTTCAAACAGGTAGAAATAGATTTTCATCATTGGGTCAAAGACCCCTTTTCAAGATGGACCTGTTTTTCCAATTTAAAAAGAGTTTACATGAATTTACACAAGACAAATCTGTGTTACAACATACATTTAAAAAAAAACATGTAACTACAAAAATATTTTTTTAAATACACCCCTGTACAGGACATCACATCATACATTGGATTATTGCGACACTATTTCCTAAATTTAGGAAATACACCCTATAAGCAAATCCTAAAAATGTATATTTCCATCCATGGAGGTATATTACCCATTACACATACATTTTATTTTCAATCCTTTATCAATCGATCTCCTAAAATGTTTATACTTTTGAATCTGCTTGTTTTCTTGATCAATTGGGGCCCAAAGATTTATAACTTTCATACCAAAGGTCATTTCACAATACATATTATTTATTTTAGGCATAACGTATATACTTCCTACTTTACTTCTTAAATTATATTGATGAACATGCGTCGAATATGGAATTTTGTCCACAAGATACTTCAGACTTTGGTTATGTACAACTCCATGAATTTGTCTTATCCATTTTTGTTCCCTTTTATGTTCTATTTGATCCCACTTCAGAGTCTTAAACATTTCACAGTGGTGAGTAAAATAATCACAATTTAATATAAATCTAGCTAAAGGACTTGTATAGCTCTCAGATTTGACTTGCTGGCCATACCATATATATATGAATTCCATATTCAATGCATGGAATAATCAGTTGGTTAACTATATATTTTTTAATTTTTTGATCTAAACAATATTTAGATCTACGAAATGTCCCTAATTTATTATTTGTTTTATGAAGAAGAGATTTTATATGGGAATTAAATTTCAAATTACAATCCACAGTAATCCCCAAATACTATATGTTTCAACCTGATTTAAAAATTCATTTTTAACTGTTTTAATTACAATTTTTTGAGAATTGCTGAAATGTCTTCCTTTGCTCTGGAATATCATAGAATTGTTTGTTTTATTATTTAGAACCAGCCCTGACTGGTATAACTACGTTTCCATCCAATTAAAATCATTCTGAATAATTTTTTTCCATTTCCTGGATTGAGTCACCACTAGCCAGCAATGTGGTATCATCTGCATACATACTCAAGACTGAGTTCTGTACCACCACTGGGAGTTCATTTATATATATTAAAAATAATAAAGGACCCAAAATTGAGCCTTGAAGAACTCTTCTACTTACTGGGGCTGGTTTTAATGAAATTTCACCAATATAAACTTATTAAACTCTACCAATCAGATATGATTCAAACCAGGGAAGGGTTTCATTATCTAGTCCCAAATCCATAATTTTCCCCAAGCAATTTCCCACGATCTATGATGTCAAAGGCCTTGGAGAGATCCACGAACACAGCGCCCACTGATCTACCCCCATTTAACTGGCAGGCAATGTTGTCTATTAAGTCGGTGAGCACTAGTGTTATTGCTCAACTCAGGGTCCACCAGGATGAGGGCATCTGATAGCTGCTACAACCTCTGCTTGCTCCAGGATTGGGCTCTGTGAAAAGAAGAGTTCCTGTGTTCATTTTGCTCCATGACAACTGGCTGTAGGTAAATAAAATAAAGTCAGTAAGCAGGGAGCAAATTGTCAGCGGCAGGTTATCATGACAGCAAATTGTTGTCAGAAGTCAGTTGTCATGGAGTAATATATATATATATATACATTTATGTTTTCATTTATTTCAGTTTTTGGATTTACAACCTTGAGTCAAGGAGCTGTTTTACAAAGGATCTCTGTCATGGACACAAGAACAATACATTTCAGGAAGACATACTGTGGCAATAATAGGCAGGGTAATCAAAAAGGATTAAATCAGTGTTGCAATAATAGCACTGCAATCAGACAGGATTAAAACAGTGAAGAACAGAAAACATTTAAAGACTAGTAAACAAGTAGAGTATTTTTATTTATTTGTTTATTTATTTTTTGTTGACCGGATAAGTGCACTAGATAAATCTTGCCTATTTTCAGGCACGACCCAGGGAAGGGGATACAGATGAATGCCAACTGACCTTGAACCAGATTAAGCTTTTGGTGGTATTGTTAGTGAATGAGGGAAATTTGACCAGGACACCAGGAAATTCCCCTACTGCTTGGCCAGTAGGGGGACTGGCTATTGCTGAATCACAGGTCAGTTGGAAGCCTGCCGGAAGGAGAATGGAGGTTGCGGGGCAGTCAGAGTAGACAAAGGCTGCAAATGGTCCAACTAATAGGTTGCAATTAGCTGAGAATGATGTTGCTGGCGGTGAGAAAGAAGAGAAGGAATTATTCGTATCGACGGAGGATGTATCTGTGGTTGCAACTGCTTCAAAGGAGGCTAGTTCTACAGTGCTTTTGTCAGAAGAGAGATTGCTTAAAGAAAAATTGGAAGCATTATGAGTTGAACAGTGGATAGTGGCTGAGCAGTTGAAGGCAATAGCTGTTTCTAAATTGATAAGTCTTACCGGATCCACCAACGACTTGGAGAGTACGATGGCTCTAGATCAGAGTGTGCTGGGCCAGTCCTCGAAGGGTGGCTGTGTTGCCAGTGAGGTGAATGATGGAAAGGTTATTCAAAATCGAGACACAGAGGTGGCGAGAGGTTGTGTGCAGTTATCTTCCCGGAGCCAGGAGCTGAAGATGGAGATGGAAGACGGGAACTGTGCACGGCAAGAATTCCAGGTGCACAAGGACGTAGTGATTGTGGAGGAAGTGAGACAGGGGAAGGGATTTCATGCAGTACAGGAGAGTCCAGGACAGAAGGCGAAGGGATTTATCTTTCAGCCAACGACGAGTATTATGACTGAGTCTGTGGAGAAAGATAAGCGTTGCATATTTCAGACACTGCCGGGAATGCAAGCCGGTGTCAAGGATTTTTCATTTTCTAAGAGACTATTGGATAAGGTAGGAGATGAGGGGAAGGAAAAGAGGATGGCATTGAACTGTGCTAAACGCCATTTGATCCTGCCTACGGTGGGGTTAGAAGGACATCTACTGGATATGCAGCAGGGAGGGGGAGAGAATGCTAATGACACTGTTGGAATGGTACCTGTAACTGCTGATACTTGGTCCCCTCAGAAGGCTTTAAGTGAAGCTGGCTGGACATTAGATTGCAGCTCTTGGAAGCCCATGCCTGATTGGGATCCAAAGCTGAATTTCTCCCAAAATGAACCTACTTGGAAACCCAAGTCACCAAACACTGATAGTCCAAATACGGGGGAGGAGGGGGTGCTAGGGTGTAAGGAAGCAGCTCCTATGGTAAGTTTACCCCCAAGGGAAAAGGAACCAACAGTATCTGTGGACCAGGCTCAAGGGGAGGCACAGGATGGGAGGGAAATAAGTGGGGAAAAGCCCTTAATGTCAGAATTATTCTCTAAAATTAAGCAAGATGCTGCACCTCGTAGGAATGCGGTACGTATTAGATATAAAGGGGGTTTGAAGGTCTGTCCTGATAGACAGTATGTGGGTAAACGTTTATTAAAAGATTCTTTACATTTCTCACCTAGGGAGGTGTTTGTATTTATTAATATCTCAGGAGAGGATAACTTTGATGTTAGTTTTTGTTCCTCGTACACTCTTGACATGTTTTGGGAAAGATATACGCAGGTTAAATTTTCCCCCTTGTGGACACCATTTCTAGTAATACCATTGACGAAACCTCTAATAAAATATGTCACTGTCATGTTTCAAAATGAAGGGGTTCATGTAGACGATATTACTTACTGGCTGGGACAGAAATGTGAAATTCAGGGTGCCCCAGAAGCAATACTGTATTCTGAACAGTTTTGGATGGGGAGTTGGCGCTTTAAAGTGAAACTGAGGCAGATGGAAGAAGGTATTGAACACATTCCAAATTTCATTTTATTGGGGAGGGGTAGAGGGGTGTGTCTTTATGCAGGTCAGCCATGAGCATGTTATAAATGTGGAGCTAGGACCCATTTATCAAGCTCTTGTGACAAACCAAGATGTGAGAATTGTGGAGAAATAGGGCATGATGCCTTACTGTGTACTAACTTAACAAAATGTGATCTTTGTGATGAAACAGGACATGTGTTTGCTGAGTGTTTGTGGGCAGCAAAGAATAAAGGTTGTTGCGGTAGCCCAGATTTATTAATTCAAAAAGCACAAGATTTGTTGGTAGAGAAGACCACTGTTAGTTCTCCACTGATTGTGATAGAGTCACCCTCAGTTGTTCCTATGAGGGATAATGGAGCAGAGGTATCGGAGATAGTGTGTCATGACAAGGTTACTGCAGAACTTAATCCCGGGGATACCTTGATGGCAGAAGGACAACGGCAGCAGGAGACCTTTCGGACTCCAGTGGTAGCTCCTGTCCGACGATCCTCCAGGAATGTCAAAAGTTTTTCTCAGCAGACGGTTTTGGAAGTGGAAACCAGTAACTCCTTTGCCCTGTTGACCAGTCAATGGGGGGAATCAGATATGGATTGCCCTGAGGATGATTCCCACCTGACGATGGACAGTCCGCCTTCCCCAATACAGCCCCATGAGGATTATAAAGGTAAAAAGAAGCAGAGGAAAAAAATATAGGTGAAAGGTTGACTTTGGCAAGGTATAATGCAATTTAGGTTAGGTTCGGTGAATGTACATAGCATACTAAATTATAAGCGTCGGCAGATAATTTATGATTCGATTCATTCGGCATGGCTTGATGTCTGCTTAATTCAAGAAACTTGGATATATACTATGGACCAAGTTAGATGTTTTCAAAAGAAATGGTGTTGGGGACCATCTTATTGGTCCTTTGGACGCCAGTCGGCTGACGGCATAGGTTTTCTCTTCCGTTCTTATGACTTTTCATTAATATGATTAATAGATCTGATACCGGGATGGTTGATGATCTTAGATGGGTAATGGAAATCTAGGTCCTGTCAGTTTATTAACGTATATAGTTCACAGCTTAAAGCAGAAAGGGTAGCACTCTGTAATATTTTGCAACCGTATCTGTTGACATCACTGGAGGTGTTTTTGTGTGGGGATTTTAACTGCATTTTGTTGGAGGTTGATAAGCAAGTTAAGGAATGGGGAAGAAGATCTATTGTGATTCTAGAGCCTTTTATAAGATGGTCCACTCCGCAGGTTTAATTAATGGTAATAGTAAGCAGAGTTCAGGGCCCAAGTTTATGTATAAAAGGAATCGGTTTACCTCCACAATTGATTACATTTTTTTATCTAAAGACATTCCCTTTACTTTTTCAGTATGCCCAGTGTCCTTTTCTGACCATTTGATGTTACTTTGCACTGTTTCTCCTTCTGACAGACTGATAAAACAGAAAGCAAGATGGAAGTTGAATCCTTTATTATTACACTCTAAAAGGATTTTGGATAAAATTCATTCATTACTACTTGCACGTTTATCAGTAGCTTTTTTATATAGCTCTAAGAGTGAGTGGTGGAAGGATTCTAAGGAAGATATTTGTAGACTATTACAACAGCAAGGTAAAGCCAAAGCTAACAATGATTTTCTACGCTATTTAAAACTAAGACAGCAGTTGTATTATTTATTTTCAGTTGCTAATGTTTCCTCCTTAGAATATGATTCGCAAATTCGGAGTCTAAAAGATCAACTTTTGGAAGTCCAGTATAATAGAGCTAGCACCCTTAATGCTCAGTTGCATTATGGGATCAAAAAGCAGCAGGGAGGTGATCCATATGAGGCTTTCAAAATGTATACACAAGCTACTCACCTGAATACACTCTGAAATGAGGTGGGTCAGCTAGTGCATGACCAGCAGTCATTTTTTTCTCTTATTAAGCAATTTCTTTTTAAGTATATGCCGATAAGGCCCACAAATGATCAGCACATTTTGGCCTTTTTAACCCAAATTGAGATACCTTTACATGGGATGGAGTCTTCAGTGTTGATGCGACCTATTACAACTCAGGAAATAATTAATGCCATTAAAAAACAAAAAAATGGAACTTCTCCGGGGATTGATGGATTAACTTCAGATTTATATAAAGCCTTTCCGATGGAATTTGCAAATTGTTTGGTAATAGTGTTTAATGCATTTATGAGCATGCCTGTTTTTCCTAGTTGGTTTGCAGAAGGGCTGCTAATTTTTTTATATAAATCAGGTGACAAATTTGGTTTAAATAATTGGAGACCAATTACTCTCCTGAATTCCGATTATAAATTATTTATGAGTATTCTGAATACTAGATTAAAACAGTTAGCAGTTATAGTTCTATCCCCATATCAATTTTGCGGAGTGCCTGGGAGAAACATACATCAGGTTCATATGGTCTTGAGAGACATTGTGGAATTGGCAGGGGTGCAAAGGATTTCAGGATGCATTGTCTCTGTTGATCAAATGAAGGCCTTTGATAGAGTGTATCACCCCTTTTTATTTGCATCCCTACAGAAGTATAGAGTTCCAGAAGGCTTTATACGGCTTTTAAGTTCACTTTATGATTCGGCAATAACACATCCAGTTCTACAATTAGAGATAAGGGAAGGGTTTTATATCCCAACTGGGGTATGACAAGGTTGCCCTTTAAGTCCCTTATTGTATGCATTTACAATTGATACATTGATTAGATCTATAACACAAGCTCCTCGGTGGATAGGTATTAGTTGGACTGTTGATGTGGATACATGGTATATACAAGCATAAGCAGATGATTTATGTGTTTTTTTTCTGAAAGTTCACAAGTGATGTTTTTTTTAGATTTTCTAGAAGAATATGCAGCATTGGCAAATTCGGCTATTAACAGGACTAAAAGTAAAGGTGTATTTCTTGGTGTGGAAGATAGACCTGAAGTAACAGTGCAAGGTCTTCAGATTTCTTGTGATCCAATTGAAATATTGGGTTTGTTCTATGGTCCAAAAAATATACCAGATTTTAACTGGGAGTTAGTGTTGCAATCCACAGAACAGAAAATTAGTATTTGGAAACAATGGAAATTAGATAAATTTAAACGGGTGGCAATTATCAAGAAATTCATTGTTCCTAAGTTGTTGTATACGGCACTGATTTTCCCTTTGCCTTTACTCTTGGAAACCAGAATATATAGTCTATTCTTTCAAATGTTGTGGGGCAGCAGGCTTAATCTGATTAAGAGACATTTTACGTACTTGGAGAAACAGAAAGGTGGTCTAGTTATGATAGATCCGGTTGTTTTCTTTGCCACTTTATTTATTTCCACCAATATTAAACTTGGTTGGGGGGAGACCATGGGAAGCACTGGATTATTACACAGAAAAGTGATGGGCAGATATTATTTTCTGTGGAACGATAGACTCCCAAAACTGATTCCGACACTGTTCCTCCCGAAATATTTTCTTCCAGTTGTGAAGAAATTATTTAAATGGGGGTTGACGGCACAGGCTGTCAAAATTAGTACAGGCTCGAAATTATACAAATCTGCATTGTTTCAATTATATCCTAGTGAACCTGAGTTCTGAACTGTCCTAGGGGATATATAGAGGTTGTCTTAAATAAATTAAATAACCCAAGATTACCAACTTATATGTGGAAGACCTTATGGCTTATGGTATATGGTCACATTGGAGTAAGAGGTAATGCCAAACATAAACCATTACAGGACAGAAACTGTCCATTCTTGGAATGTGGGGCACAAGAGGAAACGGTTCACCACTTTCTTTTTACTTGTTCCTATGCTAGCAAACTGTGGAAGTTCTTAGCAGTACGATGGAATATGAAATGGTTAACATGTATGGATTATGACACATTAGTGTTGGGGCATGCCCCACAATTACAGTTATTATACCATTTGGACACTTTTCAGCTTTTCTGTGGTTCATTGATATATTACTTGTGGCAAGCTAGGTGCCAATGGGTGCTTTATCAGAGACTGATGCCTTATGACACAGTTCAGAGATTAATTCAGGGGGCTATGTTCAGGATTTATAGTCAGGACATTACATTATTTTCTTCAAAAAAGGTGAGAAACTGGTGGAAAGGATTTACGAAATTTATTAAGTATAAATGAGATCCTTGGTCCTAAGAGATTGTGGGGATTAGGAAAAGTACTTGTGGAGTTCCTTTGAAATTCCCTTTGTACTGCATTAGGATGTTTTCTGTATTATTTTACTACTGCTTCATTTTATTTAAGTATGACGTTTAATGCGTTTTTTTTATGATGAATTTGTTTATTTCATCGTATACATACTGTTCTACTTATGAAAAAGAATGTTTTTCTATTTTGATTATATTTAAGTAAGATATTCAGAGTGATTTATATCTTTTTAAATAGTACTTTTGAAGTATGTATGGTGATGATAAGTGTTAGCTGTACTTAGTTTCTGTTGCAGTAATGTGAAGTCATATTATTATTCCTTATTGGTTTTTTTCATTTCTGTTTTTATTATTTCTGTATGTGTATGATTTAGGCAGTGAATTTGTACGATATGTATCTTTGCTTTGGATGTTATTTGATGTTACTTTAATAAAATATTCCCTTACTCTTTTCCATAAGTGCCATGGGATCTTTAACATCCACCTGAACTACCACCAATCCAGGCAGATGGGACCTCGGATTAACGTCTTATCCAAAAGACAGCACCTCAGAAGTGCAGCGCTCCTCTCATGCTGCACTACAGTGTCAGTACTGGGATATTAACCCAAGTGCCAAATGTGGGAACTGAACCCACAGCCCTCTGATCTCCAGCCTCAGAGATGAGTGTGCTACCTACTGAGCCACTGACACTGAGTATGAACTAATACATTGAGGAAGTCTCAGAACAATTCCAGTTGCTAAGAGCTGGGAAATACATTGCTAAGTGCAGCAAATGGGAAAAAGTAGTGGCCAGAAGTGGCTTTGTCATACGGGATTCCATGGGGGTGTGATGTGATAGAGGTAAGAGGAAGGGGGAAGGGGTGGGGGTGTGTGAGGGGGTGGCTGCCAGAAGATTATGATGGGTGGAGTGAGAGTGAAAGGGGGAAAAGAGAGGGGTGAGGCAGTGGCTGCCAGGAGGGACTTATGAGTGGGATGAGGGATTGGGGCGGGGCAGCCATGTGGGGTCTAGGTCAGGAGCCAGGACCTGGGGGGGAGGCTTAGAGAAGGTTAGGAGGTAGGTGTGGTAGGAGAAGAATGGGGGAAGAAGGGCAAGAGAAGAGGCTAGGGGTTGGTCGCTAAACATAGCAGTTGCATTTGTGGAAGCCAGCCAGGTGGAGTCATATGGCATTCTTAAATTGGCTAATATTTTGAAGTTGCAAGATGACAGGGGGTAAGTCATTCAGCCACTGAGGGCCTTGGTAAGAGAGGAAACGCTGGGCCGGGGAGGTTCTTTTGAATGGTACATATACGAGGCCCTTAACCGAACTTCTCATATTTTTGTAAGTTAAGTTGGGTTGGAAGAGTGTAGCTAATGATTCAGGTGTTAGCCCTAATAGAGCTTTTTTAACAAGCAGACAGGCTTGGTATTTGGCCCTTAGGGAGAGGGGGAGCCAGACTGTCAAGGAATAGAGTCGGCAAGTGTGAGTGAGATGATCAGCCCCCAAAATGAGCTTGCAGGCTTTATTAAGGAGAAGTTTAACTCAATTGAGAGAGGTCTCAAAGGCAGCACTGTATATGATGAGTCCATAATCGATGATTGACAGTATGGAGCTCTGTCCAATGAGATTGAGGGCCTCTGGGGTCATGACTTTTTGGTGCCAGTATATAACCCTAAGTTAGATATTTGCAGATTTTATGACATAGTCAATGTGGGAGGCAAAGGTGAGGGTGTCATCAATGTGTATGCCCAGGTATTTGAAAATGATGGGAGTGAGATGACATGGATCCCTCCAGTACACTCTTTGGTTTGCCTTGCTGCACTACAGACACCTCCTGATTTTTTAGCTCTGTTTTGTCTTCACTATGTGTTTTTTCTCTCTCTCTCTCTCTCTCTCTCTCTACCCATTATCCACACAACTATGAGAGAAACAGAGAGAGAGAGAGAGAAAGAGAGACAATTATCCAGACTGACTATGCCTTCCAATACAGAGAGACAGAGAGAGAAAAGGAATGGTGTTTTGGTTGAGTGGCTCGCTGTCACTTTCTCTCTCTATCTCTCATGCTGCATTCCAAAATCTCCTGCTGTCAGTATCTTTCTCTCTTTGTGGTAGTTTACCTATGCCGATGCAACAACATTGTTGTAGACGTGCAGCAGTGAGACATCCCTGATATCAACAGGTGAAATTTCACCTGTCAGATATCGGTCTGGTTTCTATCCGGGGCCTGCGCCCACTGAACTCCCCATGACCCCCTTTCTTAAAGATTGTTAACTCCAGTCGGAGTTAACATGAAGGGGGGGACAAAAGTCAATGAAAGGGTGAAATTTTGCCATCGGGTACCCCACTTGGACATTTTTGATTCCTACATAGAAACATAGACTTTGACGGCAGATAAGGACCACTAGGCCCATCTAGTCTGCCCATTTCCCTACCTACAGGATAGGCCACAGATCCTAGTTAACCAACAGCCTATATCTTCCTGCCCCCCACAAGAATTGCCTTATGTCTGTCCCATGCATTCTTGAATTCTCCCACAGTTTTAGACCCCACAACTTCCTCAGGAAGGCTGTTCCATGCATCCACTACCCTCTCTGTGAAATAATACTTCCTCCATTGCCCTGAACTGCCCTCCTTCTATCTTTAAATTGTGTCCCCTTGTTCTTGCAAGTCTCTTTTTCTGAAAGATGCTACCCTCTTGGATTTTGTTGATTCCTTTGAGGTACTTGAAAGTTTCTATCATGTCCCCCTCTCCCTTCTTTCCTCAAGGGTATACATATTAAGCTCCTTTAGTCTCTCCTCATACGGCTCTCTGCAGACCCTGCACCATTTTAGTTGCCTCCTCTGGACTGCCTCTATCCTGTCTATGTCCTTGCGGAGATGGGGTCTCCAGAACTGGACACAGTATTCCAGATGGGGTCTCACCAACTGTCTGTACAGAGGGATAACAACTTCCTGTTTTCTGTTGCTGATGCCTCTTCCTATACATCCCAGTATACCCCCAGCCCTCCCTATTGCCTTCTCACATTGCTTGCTAACCTTAAGCTCATCTGATATGATTACCCCCAGGTCCCTTTCCTGTTTTGTTGTTGTTACTACCTCCCCACCCATTGTGTATTCTTCCTCTGGGTTCTTGTTTCCCAGGTGCATTATTTTGCACTTTTTTGCATTGAATCCTAGCTGCCATACGTCTGACCATTTCTCCAACCTTCCAAGTCCCTTTTCATCCTTACGCCTCCTTGTGTATCAACCCTGTTGCAGATCTTTGTGTCATCTGCAAAAGGCAAACTTTTCCTTCCAGTCCCTCTGCAATGTCACTGATGAGCGTTAAAAGGACTGGACCCAATACTGAACCCCTCGTACCCCACTAGTAACGCCCCTTTCTTCAGAGTGGACTCCATTTACAATTACCTTCTGTGTCCTGTTGTCCAGCAATGTTTCACCCAGGCTACCTGGGACCTCTCCCAGGCTGGTTAATTTGACTAATAATCTTTTGTGTGGGACTGTGTCAAATGCCTTGCTAAAGTCTAGGTAGGCCATGTCCACAGCCCCTCCCTGGTCTACTACTTTGGTCACCCAGTCAAAGAAATCTATTAGATTCGTCTGACATGACCTTCCCACTGTGAACCCATGCTGCCTTGGATCCTGTGCTCCACTGACCTCTAGGTACTCAACTATTCTTTCCTTCAGAAGTGACTCCATCACTTTCCCTACCACAGAGGTTCCTGTTGAAAATGTCACTGTGGGGGATTTTGCCGATGAGATTTTGACCTTCCATCAGCATACCCTTTGAGGCACTACAGGTAATGCTCCAAATTGCTCACTGGCTCTCTCAGGAATGGGGGTGGTGGCCCGGCAGCCCAATCTGCAATATACAGTAGGGGCACTTCAACCAAGGACAGGTTTTCTGAGGAGAAACATCATCAGGAGGGTTTTGTTATTTGTTCTTGTATACTGTGAGCATGTTAAGACAGAGATAGAGTGAGAGAGACAGAGAGACAAAAGCATTGTAGCAACTTTGGTTCTACAAAGTCTTTACATTGAATCCAGTGAGTGCCATCTCTGTGTCGGGGGGGGCTGTATTGTGCAGTTAGTGTCTGCTGTTCCTGTCTCCTGCTCCTCATTGCTTGCATGGGTCTAAGCACTTTCCCTGGCTGAACTCTCTTGAAAAAATGCCTGCTCTCTTTACATTGAACACTGATGTTGGGTGTTGCTTGCAGGGTTGCAATGGTCGGTGGTGGTGGTGATCAAGTGAGCAGGCTGCTGCCACGAAGTTTCCATTCACCAACTGAAGAGAGAGACAGACACACAGCCAGGAATAAGGAGGAACTGCATGGCAGAGTGGGAAGAGAAAGTTGCAATGCTTGTCAGGGGACTGGACAACATTTAATTCTCCCTTACATTTTCCCAACTTCACAGAGAGTGGACGTCATCAGGAGCCGGGTCTATGTACCAGATTGGTAGTCAGGTACTGCAGGGAGTGAACATCATTGAGGGGATGGTACCATAGGACAGGCTGTTATAACAGCAGTACAGGGCAATGATGGTACAATGGGTAGTGGACTTCATTTGGAGGGGCATGGTGTATGAACCACTGACTCTGTATGGAAACACATTACAGGGTGTTTGCCGATGTCATAATGCGGATCGTAGGGGGCATTTATTCATCTATTCCAATAACATACATAATATGTTTTAACAGAGACAGAAGGAGCAGGAGAATCACCACAGTCCTGATCACTTACCTGGGATTGCAAATGGATTTCAGTACAGTTTGATTTCACTGTGCAGAAGAAGCACCAGCAGTGGATCTCCAGAGTCACTCCATGGCACCGTGAATTAATGATAACTTAATCCACGGCCCTGCAAAGTGACTCACACAGTCGGGATGCATATTTCTGTCAGCCCATGTCATAAAGATATATATATATATAGTACACAAGACATTCTCATACAATAAATACTCTAAACTTAGTAATGTAATCATTAGTGTTATGTGAAATGTACATATTTTGCCCCACAAAAAAGTTTCATGAAATTTGCACATTTCATGAAATTTTGCACTGGGTATGTCAGTTTCACCTATGGTGTATCCCCGATCGATCCCTTACCCCAGTATGCTTTTTAACACATTCCCTGGTGTCTAGTGTCCCCAATGCCCCCTCACTCCAGCAGGTGTCCCACCCCGCTCCCTGCCCATGCAGAAACAGAACAGGCAGCTGGCACAGCCCTCCACTCTCCTCGATGGCTGGCAACCCACTGACGTATGAATGACTGAGCACGTGTTGTGCTTTGCACACACTCATTTATTCATACAAAAAAAATATGGCAACAAGTTTTAAATTAACCCTGGTGGCTAGTGGTCCCTTCTCCCAACCCCATCAACCATCCGCTGGTATTTTATTTTGTTTAAATTATTCCTCGGTGGTCTAATGGTCCACCCCATCCCAACCCACCAAGTACTGCCCCCCCACTCACCCCATCCTGAATCAGAGCGGGCCACCAGCTCAGCCCCTGGTCTTCTCCACAGCTGGTAGCCCAATCTGATGTGAATCAGAGAGCAAAGGAAGACCAAGGGAGGGATAGTGAGGCTTAATAAAGGGGAGAGGGTGGGCAGAGGGTGATGGCGACAAGGCAGAGATACTAAACAAATATTTTTGCTCAGTATTTACAAATGAAAAGGGGGAGGTACCTAAAACAAACAATAGAAACACTCTGGATACAGAAGTTGAAACCAGCCCATTTACAGAAGAAAGGGTTCTGAAAGAACTCTTAAAACTGAAGGTGGACAAAGCAATGGGGCCTGATGGGATTCATCCCAGAATTCTAAAAGAACTAAGGGTAGAACTAGTGACACCACTGACTACCCTCTTTAACAAATCATGGGAGGATGGGGTGGTACCTGAGGACTGGAGGAGGGCAGATGTGATTCCCCTTCACAAAAGTGGGAGCAGGGTAGAAGCAGGAAACTACAGACCTGTTAGTTTAACCTCAATGATAGGGAAAATGATGGAATCACTTCTGAAGGAAAGAATTGTCAAGAACCTATAGGCCAGAGGGGCACAGAACCAAAGGCAGCATGGATTCACAGCAGGAAGGTCATGCCAGATGAATCTAATAGATTTGTTTGACTGGGTGATCAAAGTAGTAGATCAGGGAGGGGCTATAGACATGGATTACCTAGACTTTAGCAAGGCATTTGACTCAGTCCCACACCAAAGATTAATATACAAGTTAGCCAGCCTGGGAGTGGGTCCCAAGATGATAGCCTGAGTAAAGAATTGGCTGGAGAATAGGACACAGAGGATAATAGTAAATGGAGTCCACTCTGAAGAAAGGGGGTTACTACTGGGGTGCTGCAGGGTTCAGTATTAGGACCGGTCCTCGTCAATGTCTTTATAAGTGACATTGCAGAGGGACTGGAAGAAAAAGTATGTCTCTTTGGAGATGACACAAAGATCTGCAAAAGAGTTGATGCACAAGGTGGGGTGGAAAGGATGAGAAGGGACTTGGCAAGGTTAGAGGAATGGTCAAATGTATGGCAGCTTAGATTTAATGCTAAGAAGTGCAAGGTAATGCATATGGGAAACAAAAACCCAGGGGAAGAGTACACAATGGGGGTGAGATACTAACAACAACAAAAATGGAAAGGGACCTGGGGGTAGTCATATCAGATTACTTAAAGGTGGGCAAGCAATGTGAGAGGGCAGTAAGGAGGGCTGGGGGAACACTGGGATGAATAGGGAGAGGCATCACCTGTAGAAAATAGGAAGCTGTTATCCATCTGTACAGACAGCTGGTGAGACCCCATCTGGAGTACTGTGTGCAGTTCTGGAGACCCAATCTCCACAAGGACATAGACAAGATGGAAGCTGTCCAGAGGAGGGCAACTAAAATGGTGCAGGGTCTGCACCAGAAGACATGTGAAGAAAGACTAAAGGAGCTTAATATGTATAGCCTCGAGGAAAGGAGGGAGAGGTAGGGGACATGATAGAAACTTTCAAGTACCTCAAGGAAATCAACAAAGTCCAAGAGGGTAGTATCTTTCAAAAAAAGAGGTGTGCAAGAACAAGGGGGCACAATTTGAAGATGGGGGCAGCTCAGAGGTAATGTAAGGAAATATTTTTTCATGGAGAGGGTTGTGGATGCATGGAATGGCCTTCCGGAGGAGGTTGTGTAGTCAAAAACAGTGGTTGAATTCAAGCATGCATGGGACAGTCATAAGGCAATTCTAGGGGTGGGGGTAGAAAGAAGTAGGCTGCTGGTTAGCTAGGATCTGCAGCTTATCCATTAGGTAGGGAAATGGGCAGATTGGGTGGGCCAAGCAGTCCTTATCTGCCATGAAATTCTATGTTTCTATGAATGAATGAATGAGCACATGCACACATGTGCATTCATTTATTCATACACTTCTGAGTGGGATGCCAGCACTGAAGGAGAGTGGAGGGCTGTGCCTGTGGCCTGCTCTGTTTTCGGATGGGGAGAGGGGTGGGACACTAAGTCCTTGATGAGTTGCAGGTGGGGTGGGCTACTAGACCACCAGGGAATGATATTTAAAAAAAAATAAAAAATTGGGTGGATGAGCAATGGGTTTGGGGGAGGGATGACTAACCAACAGGGTTAATTTAAAACTTGAAGTTTATGATTTTTAAAAGAGGGGTAGGATGATGTATGGTGGAAGACAGGAGGAAGGGAGTTCCAGAGGGAGTTTAATATTACAAAAAAGACAGAGTGGCCATCAGAGGTGTTGCAGTAAGGCACATTAAAGGAGTTTGAGTCCAAGGAGCCAAGTGAAAACCAGGAGGAGATGAACAGTGAGACAAAGACAATAATGTAGTTAGGGAGCAAGGCAAGCCAGCATTTTGACAGGAAAGTGGCTAAGTTAGGGAGGAACTGATATGCAAGTGGGAGACTAGAAAGTGTCTGGTAGATGGAAGCCCACTCTGTTTCAGGATGAGGAGGAACTGAGGTGGGACAGTACTTGCTGGTTTTGGGGGTGGGGGTTCACTAGACCACCAGATAAATAGCATAATTCCACCATTTGTGGGCAGAATTCTGCCATTCTTGGTGGAATATCGCATTATACAGGCAAAAGTCTTGCACTTTTGCACCCGAGAATAAATTTAAAATAATTCTCAGATTCTGCAAAATGTTTTGTGCAATGAAATTACCAATTTCATAGAAATAACACCCACAAAATAAAACTTTAAAACATCTCTAGTAATTATGTTAGTGCATACAAAACTTTTACTGAAAACACATAATTTAAATAGTTGACTACTTTTATATACTAATATTAGTTTTAGACAATACACTAGGGCCTGGATATTCAAAGGGGTTGCATGCCCCAGCATGATATTAAAATGGGGCAAGTTGTGCTGTGCAAATCCTGATGCGCTTGGGCACATTCAGAATGTATGCAGTGCAAATGCAGGGGGCATGCCCATGCATATGCGGCACATCCCGATATTCAGCCCGGGATGTGCGGTGCATATGCTGGCACAACCCTGCTTTGCACTGCATAAGGGTGCTCAAAGTTGTGCCCAAAAAAACAAGGAAAAAGTCTGGGCCACCCACAGGCAGGCTGATGTATTGTAGGGCACAACACAGCAGCCACCAGCTGTGGGTGGCCACTTGCCCACCCACAACACTATCTACAGGCACCCATATGGTCCCTTGTAGTCTAGTGAAACCCATTCCTTCCCATAAATCCGATCACAGGAAATGTAAACATATAATCCCTGGTGGTCTAATGGTATCCCCCTCCTAACCCTCCTATTTCACCCAACGGCAGGCATCTGACATATACATATACACCTCAGTGGGCCAGTGGTACCCCCCCACCCACAGAGGACACCTGCCACCCATTTACCCCCTGTCATCGATGGGTGGCTGTACTCCACCCACATACCACCTGGCTTCCCTCTGAATGACAGCTTACAGTATGACCTGTAAGTCCATTGGTCCACAGTGTGGACGAATGGGCTTGCACACCATACTGTATTACACAGGCACAAATCTGTGAATTTATCAACTTTTTATCTGCTTTTTTGTAGGCTCTGAGTTTTGAGAAAGTATGTTGTTCTAAAACAACTGCCAGTGTTTTCTGATGAAGGATTCTGAGTAATCCAAAAGCTAAAAACACCTGTGTTCTTTTGTAACAACTCTGTTGATCTAATAATAGGTATCAAATCATCTGTTTCTGTGGATACTGTGTTATAAGGACTGATACAGCAACAAGTTTTTTCTGTGGTTCATGGTTTCAGAAATGTTAGCAGAAACTTATCAGTACAGTGCTCACAGTTCTGAAACCATGAAGTGGCATAGTCAAAACTTTAAATTCTTGGTTCCATGAAAGGAACTGCACAGAATGTTGTCCATATAAAGAAAACAATATAAAACACAATTGACAGCTTCAGCTTTTATTTAGCACAGTTAAATAGGAATCTTTTAGAGGGATTAATGTAATTTATAAAAACAGAGACATTTCAAACAGCTGCACACAAGTAATCAATTCCTGTCCATTTTAAATTAGGCATGACAAGTGATGAACAAGATGATCTGGTTTAGAATTTCACTTAAATGGAATATAAATTTGCAAAACTGAGGCTGTTTAGAAGTGCAATAGGAGTTATGCTAAACAAATGTAAATATTGCTAACAATGTACAAGTTACAGATGAAAAAACAGTATGAAAATTGTTCAGGGCAAAAAGACAGTTCAAATGATCCTATTCATTAGGCTTCACTAATTAAATTTGTTAAACTATGGCCATCTGATTATCTCAGTTTTCATTTTTCAAAGGTGGTATGCCAAACAAATGTAAATTTGTCTAAAAGTATATGTGTTACACACAAACCATCAGTATGAAAGTTGTTCAGTACAAAAATACCTTTCCAATCAGCCTATTCATTAACCTGCACTAATTATATTTTTTAAACAATGGCCATCTGATTACATGAAATTTCATTTTTTTTTCACAATTTTCACCTTTTGGATGGCTATATTTAGCAAAATCTAATGAATCTGATTAGTGACTGTCTGCATTTGAAAGGTAATTTTGTCCTGACAATTTTCATGTTGGTTGTATATTGGTAGCTTACATACTTTCTGAGATATTTACATTTGTTTGGCATGACTACTACTTGTTCACTCAGACAGAAAAAATGAGGTTGTTTGGAAAATCCATATTTTACAAAATACAAAGAATTCAGACTAGTGACTACCCTCCTGTGAAAGGTCTTTTTGCCCTGAACAACATTAACGCTGGATGTTTTTCTGCAGCTTGAATAGTTTTAATGATATTTTCATTTGTTTGGAAGGTGTGCACTTTTGATCTCAGAGAAAAGTAGCTTAGAGTTATGTGCCCATCATTCTAAAAAGAAAGCAGGGAGAATGTTTTAACTGCCATAGAGATTTGCAGTTATATGGAATGATACACTGAACACTACTAACAATGTATTCCACAGAAACCCCTTTTCAAACTAAAGTGATATGGCTGTAGGATCCACCCACAGCCATAAAATAATCAGTTATAAAAATATGGGAAACAGATTACTATTATTTTTTACACATACTTGGTGTGTGATGTCTGAATTTACCACAGGAACTTTGCTCTTGTGGTTTATCAGGGCATCATACATGTGTGGGATAGTAAAAATTGTTGCACATTGCCTTTCATTTTAATCTTTTGAAAACCTGGTTGACTCCTGGGTGGTATTCTATTGACTTTCAATTTGATGCATAAGTGTAAGATACAAATTAAGATTCTGCAGGTTTACATTGACAAAAATTACTCAATTTTTCACCTAATGTCTCAAATTCAGTTTTTGTTTATTTTCAGTCTGGGCACATAAATTGATACTCATTATCAGAGTCATCGCTGTCAATTTTATATATGTTTTCATTTCCTTCATCTTTACACTCAGAGTTCAGGTCATTTGCATTTTGATAGATGCAGTCCATGTCTTCTGCTGAGCAAATCATTTCTTTTTCTTCCGAGCAAATCTTTTCTGTTATATGATGTGTATTTTCATAAATTGCTTCTGAGCTATCACTGTTTTCTTCAGGTTTATGTCTATACACATTCATAATCACTGTAAAAAAAAACAAAGAAGCAAATGTCACTTACCATGCTGTGATTAAAGTGTGTCTACAGTAAGCAGCATCTAATGCAGGTGCAGGCAGTATAATACTAATCACATGGTTATTAAAGAACTGTACAGTTTCTGATGATTATATAAGTGACAATTTGTATTCCCACTGAGCTGGTGGGGGACAAACTTGATGCACCAATGGTCTTTTTTCTTTCCTAAAACTGTATATTGATATGACAAGCTGACTGACTATGGAAAATTAATATTTCCTACAAGATCCCTACAGTATAATGGCAGCAGACAATCTTTATCTTTTAAGCGATAGCCCAGTTCTGGAAAATAACTCAACACTTATGATGTACAGTATATCAACTCTAACTGTGCATTCCCCCTTAATTTCAAATACTGTTTTTTTTTCATTTGAATGCATTTTATTGTAACAACATATACAGTAAGTAAGTAACAGAACATCATACAGAGTCTGAGTTAATACAATGTCTATTTTAGTACTGTCGTTTTAAGGCTAGTCTGTTACCACTTTAAAAAAAATGACAAAGCTTTCTTCAGTAAAACTAACAAAGAAAGAAAAGGCAACAGAGTTTTCTTCACAACTTGCTATAGACTTTCTTAGTCTCATATTTTTCCATCTTTCTTTTCTTGTGATTTATTTTCCCCAGAATTAGGTCAGCAGCCTCAAGCAGCTTCTAGTCAAATTCTCCCACTCAGACTGAATGCAGCCTAAGCCATATGCAAACCTCTTTTTCAGGCATTCTTTTCAGGGACTGCTTTTCAGGTACAGCCTATCTTTTTTTTTATCGTATAATGTTTTATTGATTATTTGTTTTTTGATTAAAAAGATAGTAAGTGGAGTCTTTATGCTCATACATACATATTCACTGAAGACAAGGATACATGTTGTATTATAACCTGATACATACTCTGTTCAGTTACATATATTATTTTAACCATATCACATTCCTGTCTATCACAAATATCCAAAGTGTCAGCATAGCTATAAACTTACGAGGGTCAATGCTCTCACCTCCCATCTAGTTTCTATATCCCTCCAGGATAAAAGAAGGTGTGATGTGGGGGAGGGGGGGCACATGAGCCAGGGAAGGGGAAGGGAGAGGGAGGATGGGAGGTATTTCCAGCTTTCCAATTCACTAACCTACCAAAGGCAGTGTACTCAGGCAATGGGAGGGTTTTCTAGTTGGCTTGGAATTTTCAAAATTCAGACTTAAGGTACAGCCCCCACTTTGCTTGGTATATGCCCATGCTATTAGTTTTAGAGAATGATATTCTTTCTAAAAGGATAGACGAGCCACCGATGCATGCCACATAGTTCTACTGGGTATTTTAGGTTGGCACAAGTACATTAATAAAAGATGCTTAGCTTCTAGGACAACCGAAGAAGCCCAAAGCTGTGCATGTTTAAGGAGGGCCCCAGCTGAGGAGTTATTGCTGAACAATTCAGTAGAGGCATTTAAGGAAATCTGAGTGTTTACAACCTGGGATATAGCAGTGGTTACCATACTCCAAAAAGAAGTGAGGGAGGGGCAAGACCAGAGTATATGCTCGATGTGGGCATTGGGTTGACAGCACCTTCAGCACCAGCTATGATTCAGAAACCCTCGCTTATACAGTACTTCAGGAGTGCGGTACCAAAATAATAGAATTTTTATTTGAATGAAACAACTGTGTGTATCTTCATGACCTTGATGTACCACTTTAAAGTAGAAATGTCATTGTTCCTCTTTTATCACTACCACTAAGAGTTTTTCCCATTTCAGTCTGCATGACTGTGTGGGGTCAAACTGCAAATCCCTCCAGGTGCTATAGAAAAGACCCATCAGGCCTCTCCTAGTGTTAAAGATACACAGGCTGCAGAGCCATTGCCACTGCTTAGTGTCCACCTTGGCAATAAGGAGGGATGACAAAGTGCTCCAAAGTTGCAGATAGCGGCAGCAGTCTTTTTTGGTAATGCAAATTGTCTCTGCAACTGCACAAAAGGTGCAACAATTTTGTCTCCCTTTATGACAAAATCAAAGACCGATCTAACCCCAAGATGTCGCCATGACGGCCAGTTTCCCACTGTTCCTTCAATTTGAATGAGTGGGTAGTTCTATAGAGGGTCAAATTGGATCAGGGGGTGCAATACCTGCTTTGGCATATGTGACTTAGCAAACAACATTTTCCAAGCTCTAGCAGTGTTTATAATAGTGGGAGGAAGGGAGTGTCAAATCCACTCTGGGACGTGGAGTAAGTAAGTTATATAGTGTTGTTGGGCCCCTTAATGCCATTTTCAGTTGTACCCACAAAGGGGTTTCTGTAGTCTGATTTGCGAACCCTCTGGTCACTTGAGCCACCAGACAAGCTAAATGGTATCAAAGAATCAAGGTGTATTCAGGCTGCCTCAGGACCAGAGTGCCCTAATTTTTGTCTGCTCCACCTTGGTGCTTTATTATCTGAAATAAAATCGGAGGCCACTTTTTCCAGTGAATGAAAAAGTTTTGAAGAAAGACGTAGAGGCAAGTTATTAAATTAAAAAATAAGTCAGGGCAGAAATAACATGTATATTACTGCCACCTTGCCTGGAAGTGATAACTTGAGTCTGCACCATCTCTCCACCTCAGTGGTCAGTTGTGTAAATGGGGGGAGAAGTTGGCCATTTCAAAGACTGTCCACTTGTACAGGATTTGGATCCCAAATAATTAAAGCCCAGGCCTGCCCATGTTAGTTCGGTGCCCTTTATGCACTCACTCGTGTAGTGGGAATTTAAAGGGGCTATGATGTTTTTTTCTGATTGATCATGAGGCCAGACAATTCAGCAAACTCACCCAGTCCTTGTAGGACTTCAGGAATTGCTTGGTGTGGGTTGGTCAATGTCAAAAGGAGGTTGTCCACGTAAGCTATAGCCACATAGGTTTGCCCAGCCACCTGTATCCCCTGAGTCAGTGGGTTATTAGTCATAACCCGAATATGGGGGTCCAGAGCCAACAAAAATAACAATGGAGAAAGGGGGCAACCCTGCCTGGTTCTTCTATGGAGGGGGAATGGAGGGGAGATGTCATTGTTTGTAAGGATACATGCCATGGGAGAGGTGTACAGTGTATGTATCCACTGTTTGAAACAGTGCCCAAAACCATATTTGCTCAGGATTTCATAAATATATCCCCATTCTACTGAATCGAATGCCTTAGCAAAATCTATTGCTAGTGCTACCATGGGTAAATAAGCCTTATGTGTGAACCACTTTATATTAAGCAAAAAGCATGTATTATCCACCCGTTTTCCCTTTCATAAATCCTGCTTGCACAGGGTGGATAATTGATGAGAGTACTTCTATCAGTCTGGTGACTAATGCCTTAACCAATATTTTCATATCCACCGAGAGCAAGAATATTGGGTGAAAGTTGGCACAATCCAACTGATCAGACAATTTTTTTGGCAGGAGTGTGATAAGCGCATCCCTCATAGATGGGAAAAAAGACTCTTTTTATGATAGTTTTGTAGGGCCAGTTGGAGTGGAGGGAGAATGCCCAAGCCTAAGGCCTGGTACAGCTCTACAGACATGCCATCAGGTCCAGGAGCTTTCCCTTGTGCCATTTGTGAAAGTGCTAATCACAGTTCCTCACACGACAGAGGGGCTTCCAAATGAGCCATTTGTTCAGGTGAGAGGGATGGCAGTTGGGTTTTCTGGTAAAACTTTAGTAATTGCTGAGGCAGATCCATAGAGCTGACCTTGGAACAGGATTGGTAGAAGGATTCATAAAATATGCGCATTGTGTGATTAATATCCTTTGGGGTGGATGTGATTTCTCCAGATGCAGTGCGCAATGAATGAATTCATGTAGTGGCCTGTTGCTTACGCAGGTGAAAAGTGAGTAGCTTCCCAGTTCTCTCACCATTTGCCCAGAAATTCTGCTTGGATCTCAAGAGGAGCCACTCCGCTTTTTGATGGAGAATGTTGTTAATCTGGTATTTGAGACTGAGAATTTCCCGATAAAAAATATTATCTATATTAGCTTGAGAGGCTGCCTTAAACCTTTGTTCCAGATCAGCCAGGTTAGTCTGCAGGTTAACTAAATTGGTGTGCCGGGCTTTGTCATGGGCTGCAGAGAAGGCGATAATGCACTCCCTCAGTATTGCCTTAAAGGCATCCCAGACTATATTGGGTGACACTCCACAGTTCCATGTGAAAATAGCGATTATAAAATCGTGACTGCAATTTAAGCATCTCCTTTTTGGCGACCACAATATTAGCACTCGTAAATTGTAGCTTCTCACAATATTAGCTACCATGTGAAAATAACGCTCAGTATACAGTGTAATCATAATTTACTTACAACTTTGTGAGTTTGTGTTTTGTAGGCTGCTCTTCTGTTAGTTAATTTTACTTAGTTTTACTTCCTGTTTCACGTGCATCTCACTTGTATCCCACAATGCATTAGCCTAGCACTTAGAGCTACCTGCTCCCTTTTGACATGTCAATATCGGAATCAAGGTCACCATGGATGTGGAGTTTATCTCAAGCCAGAAGGGAAAGCCACTCACCTTATTTTCAGGCTTTCTTTATTGCTGTGACAAAGAAAAAGGAGGAAAGGTGTACTGGCGATGTGTGGATGCTCACTGCTTCAACTGCCTTGCACGCATCCACTCTATTGATGGCAAGGTAACTGCTTAAATAAAAGAACATACTCACGTTGTGGATGCTGGAGGAGTTGGTGTCTGAAAAGTGATGGCTAGTGTTAGAGAGCGTGCAAGAGGTTGTGTAGAGAGTACTTTACAGGTTGTGGTGCAATGCACTCCTACTGCACCACACTCAGTCGCAGTTGTCCTGCTACACCTAGCACAGTACAGGAATTGGTAATTCTACCCTACTGTCCTCCAGAAACTGAGCACAGTTCATTCATATATAAAGCAGTCAAAAATTATATCAGCTCATTAGAGAGTAAACCTTTTGTTTGTTCCAGTCAGCAGAGGGCGCTAAACAGCCATAACAGTCCTTTTGGGAGCTCGCGATCCAGAATCTGGGCAGTTCATTGCTCAATCACCGAATCTGTGCACTCGCTATTTTGTCATTCAAATATCACCACTCAGTCGCCGAATTTGTGCACTCGCTGAAATGTGCTAGTAGCTCATTTCGTAGTCGCAGTTATTGATTCGCTATTTTGCCATTGCTAAAATGTAGTCACCGTTTTCACAGGTAACCTACTCCACAATTAGAATTTAATGTGAAGTAGTCTTTCTTCACTTTCAAGAGCATTGGACAAAAGGCTGGATCCTACAGGAGTAATGAATTGCAGTGCCAGTGCACTCTGTGAGTGGGGGATTTGGAGGGAAGGTACGAGAGCCATACAGGGGAATGATCTGAAATTACTATTGAGCCAATTCCAGAGTCCATAATATCCTTCATGGCAATGTTATTAACTAGCCAAAAATCTATGTGACTATTCATTTGATGGGGGGAAGAATAAAATGTATAATCCCTATCTGTGGGGTGGCCCTGTGCCAGACATCTACTACTGCCCACTCCTCCTTCAAATCCCTGAGAGATTGTTTGGTTTTGGGGGAGGCTTGTTGGGTAGGGGTTGATTTGTCTAAGAATATGTCATCTACTAGGTTGAAGTCACCTCTTAACAGTATAGGGAGAGGAGGACCGTTTGGTGGAAGATCAGAGATTGCCTGACTTACAGCCGGGAAAAAATCTGTATGTTCACCATTGGGGGCATGCAGGTTGGTTAAAATCAAGGAGCCCTCAGGGGTGGTTAAACATATCAGCATCCATCTACCTTGACTATCTTTCTTGACACTTTCTAGTTTCCAGGCTGAAGGCTGGCAAATGAGGATGGCGACCCCTTTAGACTTAGTATGAGTTGAAATGGCCACCACTTCTCCCACCTAGGCTTTCTTCAGCCATGCAGTCAATTTAGCTAAAAGATGCATCTCTTGAAGGGGAGCTATGTCTACCTTTAATGATTTTAAGTGCTGTAAAACCTTTATTCTTTTGACTGGGTGATTGAGCCCTTTTACATTCCAAGATAGCCACCTATGGGTCAGGGATGGGGAGGGGTTCAGCACCATGTCTGTACTGAGTAAGAAAAAAGAAGTACTTACTGCGCCAATGGAGGGGGATAGCGGATCATTGTTATGCTGAAGTGGTGAGATACATACCCTGCATGGAGTAGTATAGCCCATCTGAGCAAAAAAGTGAGTAAGGGTGAGAGCATTGCCAGGAACTAATTGATAACCTTATCTTTGATATGTGGAATGACTGCAGAAGATAATCAGATATAGAGCACCAGTTAGTTAAATGAATTTGTACCAACAAAACCTAGGTCCAGCAACCTGTTGAAAGTCAGCCCAATGGCACTAAGTGTTCCCTATCCAAACTTGTTACTATGAGAGCGGAGATTACTGCAATAGAGGGTGCAACAAGCACCCTTCAGCTATGCTAGCTCCTGCACTCAGTACGGGGTAACTAGTCTGGGTGATCACACAGGCAGAGTCAGCCCAAACACAAGTGACTATCCATGGTCAGTTGCATTGACTCCATGGGGGTGGGATGAGGGTGGGTGGGGAAGGCTGAGCCCTAATTCACCAGCCAAAAAGTATTTAGTGCTTTAGTAACTTTGGTATTGTTTGGAGTAAGAGGAGGAGAAGGGGGTGGGAGAGTGGGGACACCCATCTCGTAGTATTGAAGGAGTATAATGCTGCAGGTCCTAGGAGTAACTTGTTACTCTAACATATAAAGCTGGCTGAGAGCAAGGGAAGGAAGGGGCCAGGGACATATGGAGTCACAGGGGGGAGGACTGAGAAAGTCCACCTCTAATTGGCTCGTGTTACATAACTCATTGGGGCATAACATCTTAAATTATATACGGAGAATCATTCTAGCACATAATATTTCTGGTTCAGTTCAAGTAATGTGACCTTCAGCCAGCTCGGGAGACCCCCGAGGGGAAGCAGTAGAAGTTGCAGAAGACTTCGCTGCTGCAGCGGCATATGAAATAGATCCAGGCTTCACCGGAGAGACAGTGTCCATCGCCTCCATCAGCGTTGTGTCAGGAAAGTCAGCCAAGTTGGTCTGATGATGTGCCACTGATTCACAACAAGAGGCTTCTTCAGAGTTCTCAGGATCTAGAAGGTGTGGTGGTTCATCTCTGGCAGTTTTGGCAGGAGAGTCTTTACTTGGAAATTGCTGAGGTCCACTCCTTGCCTGCTGTCTGGCTTTAGAAAAAGAGGTGTCTGATCTCTGGCTCAGGGACATAGGCAGGCAGTTGTGCAAGGCAGCTGGAGAAAAAGCAGAGTTCTGAGATTGCATGAGACCATTTTGACCTGGGGGATTAGTAAAGGGATACACTGGTCCCACTGGAAAAGAGTCCCTTGAGGTGTCACGCCGTGCAAAAGAGTTCCTAGTTGGAGGTGGAGTTTGAGATGGCTCCCAAAGCCTTTCGGGAGTGGTAGTCAGAAAGTGTAGATTGGGACTAAGCCACCGCTCCAACTCAGCAGGATGTTCCACAGTAACTTCATAGCCACCTTTAGATACCCAGAGTCTAGTAAGACTTTTAAATTTAAAATGGAAATCATGTTGATGCAAGTATCTCTTGATGGGTCCAAAGGTCTGTCTCCTGGCAGCAGTCTCGTGAGTAAAGTCTCTGTAAATCTGGATTGGCATCCCTTGCTATTACAGCTCTCCTGTAACTCTTGCTGCTCTCAGGATTCTTTCCTTGGTTGAGTAGCGAAGCAAATATGCCACGATAGGGCAGGGGTGTTCTGCTTGTTTATTGAGTTGGGTAGCTACCCTATGGGCCCATTCAACCTCAATGGGACCTTGCTATCTCTCTCCCAACATTATTGGTATGGTTTTGTTTAGGAATTTCTCCATCGATTGCCCCTCTACCCCTTCTGGCAAACCAATAATCCTGAAATTAATGCAGTGGTTTCTGTTTTCATAGTCCTCTGCTCTGTTCCACAATACAGCCAGGCATTCCTCATGCTGCTGCAGCCTTTGCCATACTTGTGATTGATGTGTCTCACATGTTTCAGCTTTCTGTTCAAGCACATTTACTTTGTCCTGTAATTGCCTCATATCTTTAACAGTGCCCGCGAGTGACAGGCTAATGTCTTCCAATCTGGATATTAGCAACTGCAGCAATTTAGTTATGTGTTGTAGTGATTCCCCCACTGCGATCGGCTGGTCTTGGGACATGCAGGTTGCACCTGATGCCGTGTTATTGGTTTGCAGGCTCAGACCAGAACTTCCCCCAAACAATAAGACGTCTCGAGTAGATGCTCCTATCGTAACCACTGATGGTATTATGTAGAGAGAGATAGTAAGTAATGTTAGAATCACAGACTAGGCATGAGCAGCCTACCAAAGGCCAGGATAGACTCAGGAAAACACGGTGCTAAATATAGTAGCAAAGTAACCCAAAATCTTCTTAAAAACACCACCGCCTTGAAGATGCTGTGTCACCCATTCATAAAGTTGTAGTTTTTGATAGGGACTCCATGCGATGCAAGAGCTCTCATTTTGGGCTGCCATCTTCCCAGTGGCCAGACCACGCCCCTCTATAGCCTATCTTTTAATAGTTAGCTGACTGCCTAGCATCATCTTCCTCAGCAGACAGCCCATCCTTTTTTAACCCTGCTAGGTTTTCCCATACTGGTTACTAGGGCACTGCTTAAAGGCAAAGAAAGGCAAGGCAAGGTTTATTATTCAAGGAGCCCAATCCCAGAGGCTCTGGGCACCATACAGATAAATACAAACTAATCATAAAACTATCAGCAGATAGAAATAAACATTAAAATAAGCCAGAATTCTAAACATTTATAAACAGTGGTCAATAAAGGCAGTCCCAGAAAAAGATATTAACAGATGGTGTCTGGGAAGGCTTGGCTAAACAAAAGGGCCTTGAGGTGGGTCTTGAATATTTCCACTGAAAAGGGACCTACTGTACTGTACAGTATATATCCAAGTGATCCCGTAGTTACAGTTTTGTCTCCATCCATTCCTTGTGGCTTATGTATCAGCCTTCCTAGGACAAATATCTGTCTTACACTGAAAGAAGAAGGTTTATTCACATGTGGGTGTGAGGTGTACACCCCACAACACATCACCACTATCATTGTGTCACGTCCTTGCTTTTTTTGCTTGTTTTTTGTGTTTTTTGTTGTTTTGGGGCTTGTTCATCTCCCTACATTGCAGGCACAGTCCCAATCAATAAGGCTCCCACCCAGACCAATCTCCAACCTGTACCTCGGAGAACCTCCTTACCTGCCACTAGAGGAATCCTTGCATTGTAGGGCCTTTGGTGCACATCCCCCTTGTCAGTTCTTGGGTTTAATGGCAAATGGTTTCTTGTATCAGCATGGATGGGGGGATGAATCATGGTCTGAATGTGCCTTCTTCTGCTGAGCAGGGAGGTTTTCCTGTTTTCTTCCTCCACCTAGGACAACAGTGCAATGTGCTACCAGCTGAGCATAAACCAAGCATGCCTGGGAACACACTGCATTTCCTTTCTTTCCATTGCTAAGTCAAACTACAACTTTACCTTTGATTCATTAGGTGGAGCAGGTGCTGCAGATTGCAGACACCCTCCCAACTCTGAGGAGATGTTCATCCAGTGGGATCCTTAAGCCTCTTACCATCACTGTACCCTTAGCAGCCAGAGTTCACTCCTTAACCTGCTTCAGCAGTGTCATGAGCAGCAGAGCTGTGCTGCACTGTTAAGCCAGCTGTGCATCAGTGACATAGCTGGAGGGGGGGGGTGGAGGGTTCTACCATGGATGTTTTTTGAGCAGAGGATCAGGACTGTTTTTGCTGCATCTGTATTTTTTTTTTTATATATACACTTTCTTTTTATTCCCTCCTTACTGCCTCTTGGCCCCCACTCCTTCGGACCTGGCCATTCCCAGTGGACCTTCCCCACAGAGTCTGCTCCTAGAGTGTCAGGTACACTTCTGTATCCACCTTACTTCCTCCTCATAGAGTGCCTGTGCACATTGGAGTCTGCCCGTGGGAGGTGAACTAGGAGATCAGGTCAGTTGTCATCTAGGCGGCTAGCGGGGTATTTCCACATTTACTCCCCTGTTGCATCCCACTACCCCGAGGACGTTGGTATGCAGGACTTAATGTCCAGGCAAGCGGCGTGCTGGTGCACATCACTGCCAAGTGCCCACAACATCCTCCCTTCCCCAATTCTGAAGAACCACCTTGTGCCACGATGTCCGTGCTTCCACAGACACTGGTACATCGGGTGCAGAAAGCATCCCTAGGGACCCACCTCTTGAGAAGGAGAGCATCCATTGGGATGCTCAATCCTCCTCCGCCCCTCCGACCGCTGGAAGCATGAGTCCATTCCCGAACCTGGGTCACTGGCGTGGTGCGAGGTGTGGCATCCCAGCGCTTCAACCTTCAGTGCCACTGGGCCGAATTATCTGTGTTTTTTTAACATTCATTAATATTTACCCACAGGTCCTGATTCGTATTTATAGGTAGGTTGAAATATTTGTCTTTGTCTTGGTGGTGCCCACCCCTCACATTGCTGCTGTTAACCCTGAGGCTGCCATACCCCTTCTTCATTAGTGGATGCATGCGGGGGGGGGGGGCAGTGCCATGGAGTACAGTAAAGCCTGAGAGTGCTTCTGTTATCCCTAGTGCACTGTGTATTGTGTGTACCAGAAGCATCCATCTTGTGACTGATGCTCAGACTGAGAGTAGCATCAGAGAATCCAGTTCCCAGCTTCCACGCACATACAATCTGTTTGTTGCCTCACCTGTCCCTGCTAGCGGAGTGTGATGCTTGTGCCTGCCTGTTTCATCATTGGTTCTGCCAGTTTCCATGACACCCATCATCACCCAACCCTCATTTGTTCAGAGAAGCAGCCAGGGTGAGTGAGCACTACACAGGTTTTTTCTGGTCTGCTCAGTAGTGCCCGCAGACACACAACACACACACACACACACACACACACACACACACATATATGCACACACTCTTGAGTCAGTGTGACAATGGCAGTGATGAGTGACTAGAGTCAGAGGAGGCCAGAGGAGTACTTCAGAGTTGGAACTTGGTTAGTAGTAGGCATCTAAGCTTGGAGCCATTCCTGTCAGCTGTCCCCATTTGGGTGGTACATCTTGATTTTCAGACATTTTTTAAGCCCAGTCCCATTGTCCCAATGGAGTTGTAAAAAGTCCCAATTTCAGCATGGACGCCGTGCATCTCTTTTGCTTGAGCCAATACTTTTTGGACTGGTGCACATATCGAGAGTGCATGCATCTGACACTAGGTCATAAGAGGGCCTGTATGAACAGTAATGTCAAATTTAACAGTACCGTCCAAACAACACCCACAACAAAAGCAGCAGGAGACAATGCCACCAACAAAATCAGCACCAGTGGTAGCAATCGCAAGTGTGGTTCTTGATGATCGCTAACACTGGAAATCATAGTTTTTGTACACACCTTGACATGAGGGCTCAAGCCCCCACCCTCCCCCCATAATTAAAATGACCAACTCTGAGTCAAAGTTGGATTATGTGGGAAAAATATAAAATTGTGGAGACTGTGATTAGAACACTGGTCTACACCACCTTTCCACCAGAGTTGCTCCTGCATTACCACTCCACACCACAGGACCAGCTCAGCCAGCCTCTTCCATTCCCAGGTTTTGACCCATGTACTAGTGCTCTGGACAGTTAAAAGTGTTGGGTACTAGTAACACAGACAGCGACCAGGGTAGCACTTACAGCATAGTGCTGTTATTCCACTGTCTAATTCTGTGGTAGCACGGTATAAACCGTGCTATGTTAGAGTGCACTATTCTTGTTGCACTGTTCTGCCCGAGAAGGCATGCATCATACATGAGTGCACTGTCAGCCAATCAGTGCACTAACTTGCACAGCTCAGTCTGTTCTTGCTTTCTCACCCCAGCCCACCACACTTTGTGACTTTCTATCCCCACTCAGGTCCAAGGTCATACTTTAAGTACCCCCATCCAGCACTCTGGAACCTCATAAAACCAAGGGGATTTTCAGAGCACTGGAGAGAAAAACAAGCAAGATGCCAACGGTTCTGAAGATATGAAGTCTGACTACCTCTGCCAGCCAGCCAGAAAAATCACATTACACAACACAGCCATGATCAGTCATTGAGTAAGCACCTGTTGCCTTATAGCTTACAGCTAGTCTAGAGCTACACACTAACAAGAAAAAAGAGCTGTAAATTATTGTTTTATTTTAAAAAGAGCTCCACTGTTTTAAGAACAGACAGCAGCACCAGCAGAACCAGCCACATTGCATATAAATGAGCTGCTGAAGAGACAACAGAACAAGTCAGATTCAGATTGACACAGTGTCAGGTGCCAGGGCAGCCAGTGTGCCTTTTCTTAAGGTATTGTAAATGCTGCTGTTTGAGGAATCCTGACCTGCTGTTTAAAAGAAATTACTGTACCATACCAGTAACACAGTATAGGAATAGTTTACTAAAATACCTAATCCCTTATATGCCTGACAATCCAATCTCTGATCTCCTTTCTCCCCTCTTGTCTAGTGATGCCCTACCTGACCTACCTATCATTTATAGTAGTTTATAGATTCATCATTTCTACCATAGCTAGATACCCAGCAAGTGCCTGCAAATGGGAGAAATGCATGTGTAATGTGTTGTGACTATGTAAATTTATGCTAATTACGTGTCCCTGATTTTGGTAATTTGTTCCTGATAATTGGGGGTAGGATTGCCATCTGTCGGGTATTAGACTGGATAATACAGTTTTTGAGGTCCTTATTTGGTCACCTGGTTTTCTTTGGTATGCACCTCCCATGATGAAACCTCTACAAAAACATACATTGCTGCTGACAACAGCACCAGGTCACTGCAGAGGGTGTGCCCAGAACCAGGCAACACTTTCCCCCATCCTGCACCCCCTCCCTAAAATAACAGTGGGTGCCGGGGGCTTTGATCCCCATGTGGGTGGTTCAGGGGCAAAGCCCCCAAAGAAAAAGGCAGTCCCTGCAGTCCATGGCTCCCTGCTGACTGCAACTCGCAGTTGATATGTAGTCTGGCACTGTGATGCTGGTAGACGAGTTAGTTGTCAACTCGGCATCATAGATCCATTTACTTTAATATTAGTCCATTTTGGGGGCCATTTTGAGTGCTCACACTCTCTTAAAACTGATTGTATGAAATCATTCACTGTATTGGCTGCATGTCCAGGTTACAAAGAAGTTCTGATGTCATACATAACTTTTGTTTGTAACACCAGAAATTCTGTCCTGGAAGCCAGGCAGAAATGGAGTAGGAAAGGAAATGGGAACACAAGAGAAAAATATCAGGAAAGAGAGGGCGATACAAGAGACCAAAAATAGGAAGAGAGAGAGGTCAGGCAGTAAAACTTTGAATGTCATGTTGACAAATGCACGCATCATGGGAAATAAAGTTCCAGACATGAAAGCCTTAATAACTGAAAGAGACCATGACATAGTAGCAATAACTGAAACCTGATACACAGCTAATAATGAATTGGGAAACAAATGAACCAGCATATGCTTTATTCAGGAGGGATAGGGAGGGCAAAAAGGGAGGGGGGAGTAGCTCTGTATGTCAGAAAGGGTACAATGGCAGTACACGTACAGGGTAGGCAGTGGGAGGCCGAGGCACTATGGGTTACCCTTCAAACTGGAAATGGTACAGCAATATGCACAGCGGTAATATGCAGGCCTTCAGGACAGGGAGAAGAACTGGACAGGAAGCTGGTGAAGGAAATACACGAGATGTCAATGAAAGGTGAAACTCTACTGATGGGGGATTTCAATATGCCAGATGTGGATTGGAACTTCTGCCAGAGAACAGACAGAACACCAGGAGGCAGGAGCTACTTGTATAACTAAAACTTCTCTACTGGGGCTAAGAACTAGAAATCTCGTACTAGGACCTTCAATTTAGGGTTAAGAAAAAGAGTTAGTGTGTTTGTCCGAGGTAGTCGAAGTAAATTGTTTTCTGTGTTATTTGAGTACTTATCTAGGTGCTTGTCACAGGTGTCAGAAGGGAATTGTTATCTGTGAAATTAACTAGGTGTAGAAAGATTTGCAAAGTAGGGGGAATGGATTAGCTAGAAGGAGCCAGGTTAAAACCAGATTTAAGCACTGCCCTAGATAGCTTCTGCCAGAGAACAGACAGAACACCAGGAGGAAGGAGCTACTGGTATAACTAAAACTTCTCTGCTGGGACTATATTGCCCTCCTTCCCTCCCCTCGCTAAACCAGTTCTACTTTTATAGGCACAGGATTTAACTGACAACAGCAACTTCCTGTTTGGGAGCAGGAAGTGAGTGATCATAGAGTCACCAAAGACTCACCATCCTAGAAGGACAAAAGTAGTTCTCCGTCCCCCCCTAGCTGCTGGAGGTCTGACTCTGAGCAAGTAAGGAGACTACTGAGAAATATAGGAACTTCTTGTCTTAGAGCAGGAAGATCAGGAGCTAAAAGGGCACAGAGGCAGTAAGTAGGGGAAGAAAAAGGAAAAAAAGAAAATAAACAAACAGAAGAAAGAGTAAGTATTCCAAACAACAGTTAGGGGGCCAGAAAAAAGACATGATTGGAGTGGTGCAGTGCAGTGGCTGTGAAGCAGCAGTCTTCCAGGAGAGGTTCTGGAGGATGCAGTGTTGTCCCATCTGCAGCCACCTTTCTGGGCTGAGGGAGGAGGTTGCTCATCTCCAGGCTGAGTTGTCCAGGATATGGGGGACCACCTCTCCCACCCAGGGACCACCAGAGTCACTGCCGTTTCCTCAGAGGTTGCCAAGAAAGAGGAATGGTTGGACCACAGTGGGCTCAGGGAGGGTGATGGTGGTGGAACAGAGGCACATCCCTCCAGTTGTACCTCTCCACAATTTCTATGCCATTCTGGAAATGTATGGTTCCTCTATGGAGGCACCCACAGTGGAGACCAAGGAGGATGCTGGGAACCTCCACAAAGGAGAGCCACAGGAGGGTGGCATGGGACCCCACAGGGAAATAAACAACTCCTGGTGGGGGACTCCATTGTTAGGAAGGTAGAACTTTGGGGAGGAAAGGGAGAGAAGGGTAAGGTGCCTGCCTGGCATCATGGCTTGGAAGGACAGGGAATGAATCCTCAGGATCACAGGATCAGCTGCACAGGGGAGGGAGCTGGATGTCACTGTCCACCTAGGGACAAATGACCTGGCTAAGAAAGGGATCAGAGCAGTGCAAGAAGCATTTTTGGAGATGGGGAGGGGCCTTAGACAGATAGCACACACGGTCACCTTCTCAGAGGTGTTGCCTGTCTATGGCATGGATGAGGCTAGGGTGCTCCACACCATGGGATTCAATCAGTGGTTGAAAAACTGGTGCAGAGCTCAGGGATTTGGTTTCGTTGAGGACTGGTGGTCCACCTGGATGGGTACAGGCCTATACTGGCATGATGGTCTGCATCTGTCCAGGAGGGGAACCAGGATCCTAGGTGACAGGTTTAAATACTTAATTGGTAAGCATTTAAACTAGCCAAGGGGGGAGGCACTGCAAAGGAGCAGGGAAATTCTAGCCCCTCCAATAAATCAGGGTACTAAGTGAGGTAGACACCAACATAGAGATGTCAATAGGGAGAAGTGCAGGGGTAAATGGAGAAAGTGACACATGCAATAAGAACAGGGATGGGGCAAAAAGGGGGTAAGGCCATCAAGAAATGGAGGGTAATAAGTACCAACACCCGTATTATGGGCAACAATCTCCTTGAACTGGTGGCCTTGATGGAAGAGGGATGCCTGGATATCATAGCAATCACAGAAACATGGTACACAGAGAACCATGACTGGGATGTTAACATACCAGGGTACATAACCTACAGGAGAGACAGGGAGGGCAGAAGAGGGGGGAGTAGCTCTCTATGTAAGGGAAGGGATAAAAGCACTGAACAAAAGAGTAAACAGGGAGGAGAGGAGGCAATTTGGGTCACCTTAGAGACTGGAAATTGCACCGCAATCTGCACAGGGGTTGTATACAGACCCCCATGTCAAGGGGAGGGAATGGACAAGGATATGATAGAAGGCATGCTTAGGATGCCAGAGAAAGGGGAGATACTGTTGATGGGGGACCTTAATATGCCAGATGTTAACTGGAACACCTTTGCTGCAGCCACATCCAAAAGCAGGGCCATTCTTGATGCCCTTCAGGTAGCATGCCTCAGACAGCTAGTTCTGGAACCTACTCATGAGGGAGCAATCTTAGACCTTGTACTCTCAAATGAGGACAGTGAGAGGATCTCAGATCTAGAAGTGGGTAACCATTTGGGAACAAGTGACCACCAAACAGTGTAGTTCACAATAAACTCAGCTACAGAGTCAAGCCATACAAAAGTGAGGGTTCTGGACTTCAGCAGGGCTGACTTTGGCAAGATGGGAGAGTGCCTTAGAAAAGCACTAGCAAACAGGCTAGAAGGAGGGGTGGAGCAACAATGGGGAAATATCAAAACTGCTATCACAGAGGCAACAAGCCTTTGTGTGAAGCAAATAAACAAATCAAAATGAAAGAAAAAGCCACTATGGTTCTCAAAAGAAGTGGCGGTGAAGGTTAGGGAGAAAAAGATAACATTTAGGAATTATAAGGAAACACAGAAGGAGCAGGACATAGAACTGTACCAGTTAAGGCAGAAGGAAGCAGTGAGGGTAGTCAGAATAGCAAAGGCACAAACTGAGGAAAAGATAGCCAACTCAGTTAAGAAGGGGGATAAAACCTTTTATAGGTATATCAGGGAGCATAGAAAAACAAAGGGAGGGATAGTGAGGCTGAATAGAATGGATGGTAGGTGAGCAGACAGTGACAGTGAAAAAGCAGGGATACTGAATGAATACTTCTGTTCAGTATTCACAAAAGAGGAAGTAGGTGAGGTGCCTAATCCAATTAACAAAAGCACTCTGAAGAGGGTGTCGATCCCAGTCCTTTCACAGAAGAAAGGGTTCTGAAAGAACTCCTAAAACTGAAGGTGGACAAAGCAATGGGGCCAGATGGAATTCACCCTAGAATTCTAAAAGAATTAAGCAGAGAACTAGTGATACCACTGACAACCCTTTATTTTTTTTTCAATTCAAACTTTATTAACAGATTTTCCACATTGAGAGGCAGTTAACATGAAAATAAAACAAAAATACAGCAACTTATTATGTTAAACTGCCCCACCCACCTCCCCATACAGCAGTAACATATCAATATGTCACGTAAGTTCAAAGCCATTATACAGGAGTATACAAGGATATTTGCTCTAGAACACTACTAAGTCTGAGCAGCTAGGATTAGAGAGTGGAGGGGATCACATATTTGAGTATAAACAGATAATCTGTTGTGGAGGCTGGTAATCGAATTTTTCATACGCAGGTTAGCAAGGATTTCATTCACCCATTCCTGTAATGTTGGAGTAGACTTGTCTTTCCAATGACATAAAACAAGCTTCTTGACAGAGCTATCATAGATACTGTATATGAAACGTTCTCACTTTGACTCTAATAGAGGACATGTCCCCTAGGAGACAGATGTCAGGTGTGAAGTGCTCCTGCAAACCCAGTATAGGATCCAAGGAGGCTTTGATAGAGTCCCACAAAACAGAGATTTTGGGACAGGACCAAAATATGTGAAAGAGTGTTCCCTCCTCCCGGGAACATTTAACACATATGTTTGAATCCAACAGACCCCATTTCTTTAACTTAACCGGAGTATAATACGTGTTGTGCAAAATGTGATATTGCATAAGACGCAACCTGTCTTGGGAGACAAATTTATGGCAGGACCTCCACAGGGCTTGCCAATTAGGGGAATATTGAGGAAATATGGAGCTCCAGAACCTCATCGGTCCAAAAGAGTCCCCATATCTTTTGTGAAACAAAGCCTGATATAATTTGGATACGATACCCGAAGATCCAAGTAGGGAAGAGAATTCCGGGATCAGGGCCCCAACTGTCTGATTGGGAAGGGTATTGCCAATCACTATTGTGAGTAGGTGCCTTATCTGTACTGCTTTGAAATGTGAGAAGGCCGGGATACTAAATTTCCAAATAAGATCACCTACAGACAGCCATTGCCCCTCCTCATCCAGAAAAGAAAATACTATCCCATTGCCCAATTGGGGCAACCAAGTGTGGGGAATCTGCTGCTTGTTCATAGTGAAAAATGGGGAGTTCCAGATGGATTGGGCCAGATCTAACTGAGGGGTATATCGCAAAAAGGAGCAAAGTTGCACATATACCTTTAAAGAAGTAGCAACTGAGGAACACTTCTCAGCAACATTCACCTGAGACATTTTTACACAGAACAGAGTTAGGGGATCCAGATTCATAAACCAAATTGAGTCCAACTCTATTCTAAGCCATGTCGGCGGAACCTTTTCAGGACCCGGACATACCCATTTCAGACATTTTGCCAAATGGCTAGCCCAATAATATATAGCCCAGTGGGGAATCCGCAGGCCCCCCCTCAGATTTTGGAGCAGCCAGCTTATAATAAACCAGTTGGGGGTATTTGTCCGACCAGATGAACTTGAGGAAAATACCATGCAACTTCTTAAACCAGGATAACAGGACAAAAGTATTGAGGAGAGATAAAGGGTAGAAAATTCTTGGGAAGATACTCATCTTGATTATGTTAATCTGGCCCCATAGCGAAATAGGGAGCTTAAACCATCTGTCAAGATCCTGAGTTATAAGCTGGGAGAGGGGATCCAAATTTTCCCTAAACCATACCAAGGGGTTGCGAGTTACTTTAATGCCCAGGTATTTTAGTGACCTAGGGGCCCAACATAAACCTAAGAGGATAATATCAGTCTTGAATGTCTTGTGGTTTAAAGGGAAAAAGGAGGATTTATTAGCATTTAGTTTATAGTTGGATAGGGTGCTAAATTTAGCAATTTCACCCAGCAGAACCGGGACGGAAGATACCGGCTGGGCTAAGTACACAAGGAGATCATCCACATATGGAGTGACCTTGACTTCATGACGCTCCACCCAGATGCCTTGTATTTCCGCGTTATTGAGAATGTTTTGAATGAGAGGTTCAAGATACAGGTTAAATAAAAGGGGAGATAGGGGACAACCCTGTCTGGTACCTATATGTAGGGAAAAAGACTTGGAAAATGCACCATTACCAGAAATCTTTGCTGTTGGGAGTTTTGTATAATGCAGCAATCCAGGATATAAAGACAGGAGGAAACTGGAAGGTCTTTAGAACTTGTAACAGAAAGTTCCAGTTCACATGGTCAAATACCTTCTCGGCATCCAGGGAGACCAGCCCAACAAGAAACGCAGCATCCTTGGAGACCGAGAAGACATGAGAGAGGGTACGCAAATGATCTGATGACGAACGTCCCTTCATGAATCCAACCTGGGCCATACCTATTAGATCAGGGAGGACTACAGTTAACCTATTGGCTAATATCTTCAAAAGGATTTTAATATCTTGATTTAAAAGAGATATTGGCCTGTAACTTTGAACTAACTCGGGATCCTTATCTGGTTTAGGGAGAAGAATATTCAGGGCTTCAAACAGGTAGGGATCTGCCTCTACTCCAGATAGAATATACTGAAATAGGCAATAAAGTACTGGTAATAAGAGTTCACGAAAAACTTTGTAAAATAAAGAGGAGAACCCATCCAGACCTGGGGCCTTGTCTGCGGATAGCCCACCAATAACCTCGGAGAATTCCTCCTGGGATATGGGAGAAGCCAGAAAACCCTTGTGTTGCTCTGATAGGTAGGGCAGGTGGGAGTTCCTTAAGTACTCCTAAATAATCCCAGGACAAGGAGGATTCTTCATGTCACTATACAATTTTTCATAATATAGAGCAAACTCCTGTACTATCTCAGTAGGGGATACTCTCAGGGACCCATGTGCCATTTCCTGAATTGGTGGGATAAATCTTGCGGATTCCTGTTGTTTTAAGTGCAATGCAAGCAGGCGCCCTGCTTTCTCTTGATCCGTATAACTGGCTCTGGTTCCGATTATAGCTAATTCTGCCTTTTCCCTTAACAGCTCTAGATATCTCTCTTTGACCACCAGAAGCTTCTTCTTGTCCTCATCAGAGGTACTGACAGAGAGATTCGCTTCAAGGGACCGAATTTGGGACAATAATGATAGTAGCTCTTCCTCCTGTGCCCTTTTCCTTTTGGTCGCTATACTGATAAGAACCCCACTCATGTATGCTTTAAAGGCCCCCCATAGAATGTCTGGCTTTGCACTGTATAATGGGTTACATGAAAAAAAGAACTCAATTTCCTCTCTTATGAGCTTACAATACTTGGCTTCCTTAAGGAGCTTCTCATTGAGCTTCCATCTGGTCTCCCTTTTAGGTAAGTTAAGGAATGTCAAGTTACATACCACAAGGGAGTGGTCAGAAATAGGACCAGGTTGGATCGAGGCAGACTTGACCCCGGGCAAGAGACCTTGAGAGATAAGTATGTAGTCAATGCGAAACTGCGAGCCGTGCACCACTGAACTGAAAGTGAACTCCTTGGAGTCAGGATGCAACACGCACCAGACATCACAGAGCCCACACTGATCTACCAAATCCTTAAGTGCCCTCTGCCCCGGGGACATCCCTCTCAGTCCACTACCTGACCTATCCAGGTTAGGGTCTATGACCTGATTGAAGTCGCCCCCCATAATGATCCTGATGGGAAGCATTGGAAGAATAATAGTTATCAACCTCATAAAAAACCCCAGGTCATCAATATTGGGTCCGTATATACTACAAAGTAAAAGTGGTACTGACCAGAGAGTGCCTTTAACTAAGACAAATCTGCCCCCCAGATCCTTGATAACCTTCGTGGAAACAAAGGGAATGCTGCCTCTATTAATAATTAGCATGACCCCACAACTTTTAGTGGAGCCCTGAGCGTCATAGACCTGCCCCACCTGTTGTCTCCGTAATTGTAAAGCTTCAGATTCTAGTAAATGGAATTCTTGTAAAAATGTTATCTGAGAATGCAATAAACTTAAATGTTTGAACACCTGATATTGTTTGGATTTTTTTCCTGATCCCCTTAACATTCCAGATAGCAAAAGTCACATCATTAGCCATCTAACTAGGATTAATGAGCTTAGTATACTCAGCCCTATACAAGAATATCGAGAAACATTCAACCATATTCCAAGTATTACTGCTGTATAGTCCTCCCTCCCCCCATCCCATCCACGATTGTCCCTTCCCCCTCCCCCAATGTCTCCCCTTCCACTTGACATAAAACAAACAAATCTAGTAATTCTAGGCCCCCACCTTGCTGTCACAAGCAACGTTTAGCACAGTACTGTGTTCCTTCCTCACCCCCCCCCAGCCTCCTGAGGTAACCTCCCTGCCACAAGCATAGTGACAGTCCTCCCATGTAAATGAATGCCCTCTAATCCCGAGGAGAAAGAAATAAAATTAACGATCATTAACAACCCTCAGTGGCTTATAAGAAGTGTTGGGCCATAAACAAGAGTGTATCTCAATTGTGAGGGCATAAAATACTGTGATAAGGCACCAAGAGAAGCATGAACAGGTGCCCAGAGACCCCGAGAAGTGAGAAGGGAAGTGGATCTCCTGTGCCCCTAGAAAGAGGACTCTTGCCCCGTAGCAGACCTGATGAGAAATCGTACAGACGGGAAAGGGAAATTGCCCTTTCAAACCAGAATTCAGTGGCCTGCTTAACAAACTGGTCCCCAACACCTTGAACTTTGTATATTAAACTATGACTACGGACATCGTTACATTGGCACCGTTCTAGACTGGTTGCCCAGAAGGACAAAATAGGGGTTTACAATGTTCCCAGCCAGAAACAGGGAGCACAGTCAATAGGAGGTCATCCCCATAGTATCTCCATCATTGACCTGGCATTCCTGTGCACTGGGCTCCCTCTAGTGGATACTAAAGCACCACACCGCACATTTGCCTGAGAATTAGGGATTAGCTCAACACAGGCCCAGAACTCAGCCACTTTAAATGTGATATTGCTCCATAATAATTCAGGGTAATCTGCCCTTCATTAATAAAGGCTTACTCATCCAGTAAAATTAAAATACAAGATAACCCCCTTTCCCCCTGGTTATTAAAGTAGTCCTTTCCCAAAACAATAACCAAGGTTGCTGGCCCGTTTTAAACAGACTAAAACATGAATGTCCCAAAACAGATAACTCCTTAAGATATAAGTATGACCATTTAGATGACCGGAATTTCTAGAAACATGCCATCGTTCTCAACTTCTTGAGAATTGCTAAATCACAATTCCACATTATAGCACGAGACTCCCTTCACCAAGAGAGTGAGTCTTGTCATGGATCCCGAAATAGATCAGACATGGTGAGCTTTAGACCAGAGAGAGCAGATTCAGGATCTTCGTAGGTAAGCCAGAAACCATTCACAAGCACCTGCAGCCTGGCTGGATACCCCATCCTGAACTTGAACCCTGCAGCAATAACCTTAGACACAATGGGGTGAAATGCTGTACGTTTCTGCCTAATGGATCCTGGCAGATCTTGTGCAATTCTCAGCTTAGAATTCTCCCAGAGAACCTCTTGTAGAGCTCTCACTTTTAGCAGAAAATGTTGCCTTTCCAAGAAATTCAGGAAGCGGCAAATAATGGGATTGGGAGCAGCCCCTGATGGTGGCTTTGGCCACAACGATCTGTGTGCTCACTCAATGGTATATGCAGGGCCGAAGGGAGAGGGAGCAGCAACCTGTTCCACCAGCTTCTGCATAAAAACAACTGCATTCTGGCCCTCTTCCCCTTCAGGTAGCCCTAAGACAACCACATTATTTCTACGGCTGCAGCCCTCAAGGTCTTCTAATTTAGCCTCCACCCGGGACAGCTTCAGCCTGATCACCGCAAGCCCAGGGTCCACCTTGTCTAAATGATGCTCCAGGGAGACAATGCGGGTGGTGTTATCCAAGGCCATGCTCGAGACCTCATCCAACTTTTTAGATAGGGCTTTAAGGTCAGTCACTATCTCTTTCACTTCCCCGCAAAAAGGCTTGAACTCTTCCAGGAACCTGCTTAAGGTTAAAGGTTCCTGCTCCGTCGCTTGACCGAGGTGATCGGGTCTATCAGGCCCACTTGATGCCCGGGATTTCTTTGGGTCCTTCTTGGGGGTGACTGGAGGCATATGCTTTTGTGGGGCTTTCTTCATATAAGCCTCCATCAGTGTTCGAAGTTTGCTCTTCGGAGGGTTTGGAGCTTTAAGTAACAGGATCTTTATAAAACAGAGGGTTTTAACCAACTGCGTTATCAGAAAAAAAATGACTATAAAATCGGGAGGTTGGAATTACGCAGAGGAGCTGCTGCTCAGCACTCTGCATCACGTGATCCCTCTCCTGACTACCCTTTATAACAAATCATGGGGGGATGGTGTAGTACCTGACGACTGGAAGAAGGCTGATGTGATTCCCTTCACAAAAGTGGGAGCAAGACAGAAGCAGGAAACTACAGACCTGTCATTTTGACCTCTGTGGTAGGGAAAGTGATGGAATCACTTCTGAAGGAAAGATTTGTTGAGTACCTAGAGGCCAGTGGGGCACAGGACCCAAGGCAGCATGGGTTCACAGTGGGAGGGTCATGTCAGACGAATCTAATTGATTTCTTTGACTGGGTGACCAAAGTAGTAGACCAGGGAGGGCCTGTGGACAAGGCCTACCTAGACTTTAGGAAGGCATTTGACACAGCCCCAAACAAAAGATTAGTAGTCAAATTAACCAGCCTTGGAGTGGGTCCCAGGGTGGTAGCCAGGGTAAAAGATTGGCTAAACAACAGGACACAGAAGGTAATTGTAAATAGAGTCCACTCTTTAGAAAGAGGGCTTACTAGTGGGGTACCACAGGGTTCAGTACTGGGTCCAGTCCTTTTTAATGTCATTATAAGTGACATTGCAGAGGGACTGAAAGGAAAAGCATGCCTCTTTGCAGATGACACAAAGATCTGCAACAGGGTTGATACACATGGAGGTGTGGAAAGGATGAGAAAGGACTTGGCAAGGTTGGAGGAATGGACAGAAGTATGGCAGCTAGGATTCAATGCAAAGAAGTGCAAAGTAATGCACCTGGGAAACAAAAACCAAGGGGAAGATTACACAATGGGTGGGGAGGTAGTAACAACAACAAAAATGGAAAGGGACTAGGGGTAATCATAGCAGATGACCTTAAGGTTGGCAAGCAATGTGAGAAGGTGGTAGGGAGGGCTGTGGGAATACTGGGATGTATAGGGAGAGGCATCACCAGCAAAAAACAAGAAGTTGTTATCCCCCTGTACAGACAGTTGGTGAGACCCCATCTGGAGTACTGCGTCCAGTTCTGGAGACCCCATCTCCGCAAGGACATAGACAGGATGGAGGCAGTTCAGAGGAGGGCAACTAAAATGGTGCAGGGTCTGCAAGAGATACTATACGAGGTGAGGCTAAATATGTATATCCTTGAGGAAAGGGGGGGGGACATGATAGAAACGTTTAAGTACCTCAGTGGAATCAACAAAGTCCAAGAGGGTAGCATCTTTCAGAAAAAGAGATGTGCAAGAACAAGGGGACACAATTTGAAGATAGAGGGGGGACAGCTCAGGGGCAATGAGAAGAAGTATTCTTTCACAGAGAGGGTGGTGGACACATGGCACAGCCTTCCTGAGGAGGTTGTGGGGTCTAAAACTGTGAGAGAGTTCAAGAATGCATGGGACAGACATAAGGCAATTTTTGTGGGGGGTAGGAAGAAATAGGCTGTTGGTTAAATAGAATCTACAGCTTATCCTCTAGGTAGGGAAATGGGCAGACTAGGTGGGCCAAGTGGTCCTTATCTACCATCAAAGTCTATGTTTCTATGCTTAACACCAGTGTAGCTGCTTCAGCCAGAAGCACATGCATCCTTGATTCACTCCAGGAGGCTGGACTCAGGCAGCTTGTGTTTGATCCCACCAGAGATGGGATAGTTCTAGATCTAGTAATGATAAATGGGGATTAAATTGCAGATGTTCAGGTAGAAGGGAAACTGGGATCCAATGATCACAACATTGTGTGGTTTAGCACAGTGACAGAGGCTCACTCAAGGCATACTAGGACAAAGGTTTTGGATTTCAAAAATGCTGATTTCACTGAAATGGGGAGGGGTATCAAAAGAGCCCTGGAGACAACAGGGGCAGGAGTGGGAGTGGAAGAACAGTGAAAGCATCTAAAGGAAGTCTTACTGGAAGTAACAAACCAATACATCAGACTGGTATCCAAAGGCAAGAGAAAGCGAAAGCCGCTGTGGTTATCTAGAGAGATGGCAGTAAAGGTCATGGCAAAAAGAAAAGGGTTCAGGAAATATTAGGAGAAAAAAAGGGAGGATGACAGGGAGGAGTACCTAGAGTATCTAAGGAAAGTGGAAAAGGCAGTAAAAAGAGCAAAGGCATGGACTGAGGAAGTTTTAGCACAGTCAGCTAAGAAAAGGGACAAGACATTCTTCAGGTATATCAGCAGAAGGAGGAAAAACAAGAGGGGATTACAAGGCTCAAGGGAGAAGGTGACATGAAAAAGCAGAAATACTGAATAAATATTTCACTTCAGTATTCACAGAAGAGGGAAGGGGCATTGGCCACAACAGTATAGCAGTTGCCAAGGGGGTGATGAGGTGGAAAATAGTCCATTCACTGGGGAGAGTCCAGCAAGAGCTCACTAAATTGAAGGTGGACAAAGAGATGGGACCAGATGGCATACACCCAAGGATATTAAGAGAACTGTGAAAAGAGATAGCGGAATCTCTGGCAGCCATATTCACCGAGTCATTCAACACAGGGGTGGTACCAAAGGACTGGAGGAGGGCATATGTGGTCCTTCTATACAAATCCGGCAGCAGGGAGGAGGCGGGGAACTATAAGCAGGTCTCTCTCACCTCAGTAGTGGGGAAGATCATGAAGACATTACTTAAAGAAAGGATACTGAGATACCTAGAAGCCATGTCTTTTGTATCAGGATGCAGGGGGCAAAGTCTCCCACATGGGTTTTTCTGGGGCAAAGTCCCCGATTAAAAAACAGAACTGGAAGACATTTGAGATTTATTTCTACCGCAAATTACTGTAGACATGACTCCCATCACTGTGATGCCGGTCGACAAAAGTTTTGTCGAACTGGCATTATAGATCCTAATTGCAGGGGTATTACCAGCAAAAGGAGGGAGATAGTGATCTCAATATCTAAAACCATGGTCAGGCCTCACTTGGAGTACTGTGTGCAGGTCTGGAGGCTGCACCTTCGCAATGATATTAATAGTCTGAAGACGGTCCTCAGAAGGTCAACTAAAATGGTACTGGGCTTGCAACGCAAGATTTATGAGGAGAAATAAAGGGACCTCAATAAGTACTTGCTGGAAGAGAGGTGGGTAAGAGAGGACATGATTTAAATATTCAGGTACCTCAAGGGAATAAACAAGGTGCAGGGGGAGACATTTTTCAATATAGGCAGAACACAAGAACGAGGGGGCATGACAGGAAATTGGAAGGGGCGAGGTTAAGAGGGAATGTGAGGAAGTTCTTCACAGAGAGGGTGGTAGATGCATGGAATGGTCTGCCTCAGGAGGTGGTGGGAGCCAGCACCATGGATGGATTCAAGCATGCTTGGGACAGGCATAGGGGAACCATAGACGTATAGTAGCAGGTGGGTCAGAAGCAGTAATCCAATTCAAGGGCTAACAGGCAGACTAGATGGCCAGGCGGTCCTTATCTGCTGACAATTTCTATGTCTCTAAGTTTCAGAAAGGTGTTAACTATGGGCATTAAGACCATTTGCAGTAAATCAACTTAATCTTTCCACTGTGAATTTAAGTATGTTTTTTTACTGCTGTGATAAGAGACAGTTTTTATATATTTGCATACTCCCCTGTGGTCTCTTTTGATTTTCCTATAATCTGATATGTTTTAGAATCATTGTTTATTAATTATCACATTTTTACTGCCTTTGTCACTACATGGATTCCTTCTCGCCAGAGTCCTCACAGCTACGGCTCTCATTTTTCATAATACATGGAAATTCAATGACATTTGTTACACCGTTACAGGTCAGTCAGATGTATACAGTAACATGCAGTGGTGTGTCTGATGATGTGGAATGTTGTAGAAATATGAAAAGAAACAGAAGTGACTGCTGACTTAAAAGGAACATAATGCAGAACTTATGGTGCTGAAAGTATAGGTAATTAGCGTTTCCATGACTGACACTAAAAAGAAAAAGGTGAGGGGGTTAGCAGAGGTTAGAACAATGAGCTGCATATGAGTTTTTTATATCCTGCAGACCTGGTTGTGACTCATAGCCTCCTTCACTTGCATACTATGTGACACTAAACAAGTTACTTAACCTCCCTCTGCTTCCAGGTAACCCCTGTAATTGAGCCTTGTGCCCAGTGGGCCTCATCTGGTTACCAAAAAAATAAAAATAAATTAATAAATAAAAAATAGCAGTATAAAAATGACTTCCTTTCACTTTCAAAGTCTTCTCTGACATTACAAATGGCTTTGGAGGAGTAGTGATATACTCATCAGTCATAAAAATACAGTGGGCCCATGTGTCCAGGGGCAGAGTTTGTTTAGTATCATAGAAACATAGACTTTGACGGCAGATAAGGACCGCTTGGCCCATCTAGTTTGCCCATTTCCCTACCTACAGCATAGGCCGCAAATCCTAGTTAACCAACAGCCTATTTCTTCCTACTCCCCACAAGAATTGCCTTATGTCTGTCCCATGAATTCTTGAATTCTCCCACAGTTTTAGACCCCACAACCTCCACATAGAAACATAGAATTTGACGGCAGATAAGGACCGCTTGGCCCACCCAGTCTGCCCATTTCCCTACCTGATGGATAAGCTGCAGGTCCTAGTTAACCAGCAGCCTACTTCTTCCTACCCCAACCCCCTAGAATTGCCTTATGACTGTCCCATGCATGCTTGAATTCCATCACTGTTTTTGACTCCACAACCTCCTCTGGAAGGCCGCTCCATACATCCACAACCCTCTGTGAAAAATACTTAAATTACCTCTGAGCCGCCTCTTCTATCTTCAAATTGTGCCCCTTGTTCTTGCACACCTCTTTTTGAAAGATGCTACCCTCCTGGACTTTGTTGATTCCCTTGAGGTACTTGAAAGTTTCTATCATGTCTCCCTCCTCCTCTTCTCGTGAGGCTACATATTGCTCCTAAGTCTCTCTTCATATGTCTCTCTCCGTGCAGACCCTGCACCATTTTAGTTGCCTCCCTCTGGACAGCTTCCATCCTGTCTATGTCTTTGCAGAGATTGGTCTCCAGAACTGCACGCAGTACTCCAGATGGGGTCTCACCAGCTGTCTGTACAGAGGGATAATAACTTCCTGTTTTCTACCGTGATGCTCTTCCTATGCATCCCAGTATCCCCCAACCCTCCTTGCTTGCCCACCTTTAGGTGATCTGATATGACTACCCCCAGGTCCCTTTCCATTTTTGTTGTTGTTAGTAGCTCACCCCCCATTGTGTACTCTTTCCCAGGGTTTTTGTTTCCCAGGTGCATTACCTTGCACCTCTTAGCATTGAATCTAAGCTGCCATACATTTGACCATTCCTCTAACCTTGCCAAGTCCCTTCTCATCCTTTCCACCCCACCTTGTGCATCAACTCTGTTGCAGATCTTTGTGTCATCTGCAAAGAGACATACTTTCTCTTCCAGTCCCTCTGCAATGTCGCCATAAAGACATTGAAGAGGACCGGTCCTACATGAACCCTGCGGTACCCCACTTCTAACCCCCCTTTTTTCAGAGTGGACTCCCTTTACTGTTACTCTCTGTGTCCTATTCTCCAGCCAATTCTTTACCCAGGCTGTCATCTTGGGACCCACTCCCAGGCTGGCTAACTTGTATATTCATCTTTTGTGTGGGACTGTGTCAAATGCCTTGCTAAAGTCTAGGTGGGCCATGTCCACAGCCCCTCCCTGATCAACTACTTTGGTCACCCAGTCAAAGAAATCTATCAGATTTGTCTGGCATGACCTTCCCGCTGTGAATCCATGCTGCCTTGGGTCCTCTGCCCTCTGGCCTCTAGATACTCAACAATTCTTTCCTTCAGAAGTGATTCCATCATTTTCCTACCACTGAGGTTAAACTAACAGGTCTGTAGTTTCCTGCTTCTGCCTTGCTCCCACTTTTGTGAGAGGGAATCACATCTGCCCTCCTCCAGTCCTCGGGTACCACCCCATCCTCCCATGATTTGTTAAAGAGGGTAGTCAGTGGTGTCACTAGTTCTACCCTTAGTTCTTTAGAATTATGGATGAATCCATCAGACCCATTGCTTTGTCCACCTTCAGTTTTAAGAGTTCTTTCAGAACCCTTTCTTCTGTAAATGGGCTGGTATCAACTTCTGTATCCAGAGTGTTTCTACTGTTTGTTTTAGGTACCTTCCCTCTTCCTTTGTAAATACAGAGCAAAATATTTGTTTAGTATCTCTGCCTTTCACAGTCACCCTCTGCCCACCCTCCCTCCCCTTTATTAAGCCTCACTATCCCTCCCTTGGTCTTCCTTCACTCCTGATGTACCTATAAAAGGTTTTATCCCTTCTAACTGAGTTGGCTATCTTTTCCTCGGTTTGGGCCTTTGCTGTTCTGACTGCCTTCCCAGCTTCCTTTTGCTTTAACTGTTACAGTTCTCTGTCCTGTTCCTTCTGTGATTCCTTGTACTTCCTGAATGCTTTCTTTTCTCTTGAACCTTCACTGCCACTTCCTTTGAGAACCATAGTGGTTTCTTACCTCGTTCGTTTTGTTTATTTGCTTTACACAAAGGCTTGTTACCTCTGTGATGGCAGTTTTATTATTCCCCATTGTTCTTCCACCTCCTTCCTGCCCATTTGCTAGTGCATTCCTTAGCCTCATCCATTTCGACAAAGTCAGCGTCCTAAAATCCAGTACCTTTGTCTTTGTATGGCTTGACTCTATTGCTGTGTTTATTGTGAACCATACTGTTCAATGGTCGCTAGTTCCCAGATGGCTACCCACTTCTACATCTGTGATCCTCTTCATCTCCATTTGAGAGAACCAGGTCTAAGATTGTTCCCTCTCGCATGGACTCCAATACTAGTTGTCTAAGGCATGCCCCTGTAGGGCATCTAGAATAACCCACTCTTAGAAGTGGCTGCAACTACACTCCAGTTAACATCTGGCATATTCAGATCACCCATCAGCAATATCTCCCTTTTTCTGCCATACTAAGTATACTTTCTATCATTTCCTTGTCCATTTCCTCCCCTGAGAGGGGTCTGTATATAACTCCTGTGCGGATTGTGGGTGCCATTGCCGGTCTCCAAATTTACCCACAGTGCTTCTTCTCCTCCCTGTTTACCCTTTTGTTCTGTTGTTGATTCCTTCCCCTATGTAAAGAGCTACTCCTCCTCCTCTTTTACCCTCCCTGTCCCTCCTGTAGATAGTGTATCCTGGTATGTTTACATCCCAGTCATGGTTTTGTGTGTACCATGTTTCTGTGACTGCCACGATATCCAGATGTTCCTCCTCGATCAAGGCCACTAATTCAGAAAGCTTCTTACTCAGACTACGGGCATTGGTACTCATTGCTCTCCATTTTTTGATGGCTTTACTTTCTGTTGCAGCATCCCCTACTGACCTTTCTACCTCGGTCTTTTTCCTATTTAGTACCCTGTTTTGTAGGGGGAGGCTGGGATTTTTCTGCTGCTTATCAGTGCCTCCCCCCTTGACTAGTTTAAAAGCTTGCCAATGAAGCATTTAAACCGATTGCTCAAAAGACTTGTTCCCTTCCTGGACAGATGCAGACCATCTTGCCAGTATAGGCTGGTGTCCCTCCAGGTGGAGGGACACCAGCCTATACTGTAATGTTTCAAAAAGCAAACAAAAAAATGTAAACAGAATTCATATAGGTACAAATTGACTCTCAAAGTGCTCCAGAATCAATCTAAAACCCTTAGCTATGGGGCCTAGGTATCCATTTAAGCACTCCTTCCCTTTTGGTTTGTTTTTATCCATGGACATCTGTTTTTTTATCATACCTCTGGTCACCATTAAAGCAGCTAGCTATACGCCTGTTGTTTTTTTGTTACCTTGGGGTCTGTTACTAGGAAGAAATACATTTAAAGACATGGCTGCACTTCCTATATAGGGTGCATCTTTATAAATTATCAATGTTGATCCAGCTACAGTAATCAGATTTGCCGTTTTTTTCCTGTACTTTTAACCATAAGATGTCTTAGGTGCATATAAACTTCAAAAACTCATACGGAAGCAAGTATGTTAGCCCAAAATGACTGTCTCCAGCTTCTTATCAGTTGTAGCCCTGTAGGTTTACCTCCCTTAGATACCTGCTCAATTCAAATCAATTCAATTACATTTTATTGTAAAGTAAATTGAGAGCAAGCTCACTTTTACAATTGCATCCAACATGCAACAATTAAAAAAAGACTAAAAAGTGACAAACATAGATGAGTAAACAACAATATAAGAACACGTGATAGAAAATATTTCAATTATTATAAGAGTCAGACAAGTAAAAAACAATAAATTCAGGAGAAGCATTTACCTTCATGCATCATAGATTTTGAAATATCTTGTTTGAAACGTAATATATTTTGCTTTTATTTTTTTATTTATTTAGTTTTTGTTGACCGGGTAAGTGCACTAGACAAATCCTGCCTATTTTCAGGCACGACCCGGGGGAGGGGGATACAGATGAATGCCAACTGACCTTGAACCAGATTATGCTAGTAATATAGATATTAGTGAAGCCAATTTTTTTTTTTGGATTGCAACCCATGAAGTAGGTATGGCAATGGCAAGTCTATAGTTGCCATATCTAGTTTTAAATCTAGGTAAGAAAAATAAAGGATGGTCAGTAGATCATAAAGAATATTTATTTTCCTGCTTAATATGAACCACATTTAATAAATAAAGGGGGACGATGAACAAATTTGTGAACAAATAATAACTAATGTGTTTGCCAATGTGTTTCCTCTGAGTAGACAGTGACTACCATCAAACTGAAGAATAAAGGTTGCAATAGTGAGTACACCATGGCAAACCAGTGGAAGACCTCAGGGAGGTATCATATAATGAATCAAGTGGTCTCAATATAGTGTCTGTCATCCTCATATAAATATACAGTAATCTCCATAATCAATCAGGGACAAAGGCAATTAATTTACAAGCTGTTTATGAATAGCAAGGCTAAAATATGTTCTATTTCAATAAAAGAAGGATAAGGTGTTTTCAATTTAGTAGACAGCATTTGATTATGTAAGTCAAACTTTATAGTTTCATCAAGCATGATACCAAGGTACCTTTAAGAGGATACATTTTCATTTCTGTTCCATCCAACACCCTTATGCTATTGCTATGGTTCTCCTCCCTAGCCCTTCCTGAAAATAGGACCCATTGGGTTTTACCCACATTTAATAATAAATGTAGGTTGAGCAATGCATGTTGTATGATATCAAAATCTTTTTGCAAGGTGTTTGAGGCTCCTGTTGAATCCTTATTTTGGGTATAAATAATGGTATTATCAACATATAATAGAATATATGAGTCAGCTGAGATACTTTTAGGTAAATAGTTAACATAGATATAAAACAAGATGGGTCCCAGTACCGATCTCTGGGGTGCACCCTTGATAAGCATTGAAAAATAAGAACAATACTCACCCACTTTTACACATTACAGCCTAGATGATAAATAGGAGGAGAACCACAGCAAAGCTCCTATGCCCAAACCAAAAACCTTTAATCTAGTCAACACTATATTATGATTAACAGAATCAAATGCTTTTGACAACTCAAAAATGAGAATAGGGACCGAAGTTCCCTGGTTGAAAGCCGTATATATATCATCAATAACCTTAAAAATATCAGATATAGTATTATGACTTGTGAAAGCCAGCTTGGTAATCAGTCAATATTTTATGTTTCTCCAAGTACTTTGATAACTGAATATGCAGTAGTTTTTCAAATAACTTTGAAACAGGTGTCAGGATGGAAATAGGTCAATAGCAACAAGGATCCATATAATTTCCACCCTTAAAATTGGTGTAATGCAAACCGATTTCCAGTCAGTAGGAATATCAAAAGTACAAAGTTGAAAAATAAGTTATGTATTTTGCTAACACAGGGACTCCAATTTTATACAAAATAGGATCTATGTAATCCAAGTCAGTCCCTTTCTTTGAATCCAATTTTATTAATTCAGTTAGAACAGCCTGATCATCAATTTCCCTAAAGGTAAACAAAGGTCTATTGATATAATAATCAAAGTTATTATCCAGGGCATCAGCTGGCTTTGGTTATTTTATATTAAATGTATTCCCAGCTTCAAATAAATGTTCATTAAAGGCTTTAATTTATTCAATGGGTTTACAGATTTGCATATCCTTATAATGTAATAATTTGGAAAGGGTAGCTGTTAAAGAGTCTTACCTTGCATTTGCGTTATATCATCTCAAACCTTCTTACTATTCCCTGAAACATTCTCAAACTGTTGATTATAAAAATTACTTTTAGCTGATCTAACTTCCTATGCACATCTATTTTTAGCTGCTCTATAAATCTGCATATTCCTGTCTGATTTTGAAATTCTAGCTTTTTTCCATAGTTGGTCCTTTTCATTAATTTATTTTTTTAATTGCCTGTTAAACCAAGGTGCAGGGTATATTCTAACTCTTTTACTCACATTTGATTTGACAGATCCAAGCATGTCACTGTGCTGTTGGTCTGACTGGATGACACTGCATTACTCATATGGGGTCTGTTACTAGAATTAAATCATTCACTGCAGCTGGAGGACCACCCAGTGCTCCTTGCTTCCCTGCTGCAGAGGAACTTTGCACTACTAAAATAGGGGGCCAGGAGTTTAGGGTAAGGTTGGTTGTGGAAACCAAGGCAAATGGAAAATTGACTCTTTGTTTGATGTTGCACTTTCTGTGGCACAGAGTTTTGATGACTGAGTGTTTTTTAAGCAATAAGGTATGACAGGGCATGCATTCTGCTTAGGGACCCCTGGTGGAGACCAGGGGTTCCACGAAGCCGACACTCAGCGTGAATGGAGGCGGGGTGGACGCTGGCGTCATTGCACGACCCCACCTCCCTAGGGGAGAAAACCGGAAAAAGGAGGAGGAGCTGCCCGCCGTCACGGATGTAGTTTGCCACAGCTTCAATGTGCTTCCAGGCCGGGCCCCCGCCTAATTACAGTGCCCGTGGCATATATGAGGGGAGTGTGTCGTGGGCCCCACCATGGGGGGTAAGCCACGGGGTATCGGGGGCAGTGGCCGATTTGGAAGCAGAAGCCGGCGGCCCGTGACCGGGCAGAAGGATAAGGCAGCGGGCGGCTCCAGGAAGGAGGGAAAAAGTTAAATATAAAAAAAAAAAAATGCATTCTGCTTAGATAATGGAACACCTCACTTGGGTTGAAACGTGAGACTGAAGGCCAAGTGCTTCTACAACAGATAAAATACTTTTATCCCAGTACAATGCACACCCCGGAGGGTTATATTGTGATTATGAGACAGGTCCCTTACTGTCTCTGAATAAGATGCTTTTATGAAATGTGTCCCTAACTGTGTCTAAATAAGATGGTTTTAGAGTTTTTTTTATTCCAGTCTTCTTTTTGTGCTGTTGTGCTAAGATGTCACATGGGATTCTATTGTCCTCAGCCAATCATATTTCAGATTTTTTCATACCCATTTCATAAGATAAATTATTAGTGTTGATTCACCTAATTTGATTTGCTAAGTCTATTCTGTATATATGAGGTCCACTTCTAACTAGAAACTGCCTTAAGTACATACAGCAGGACCATGGGAAATACATAAGAAAGCAATGGCCAGATATTCATTAATGGAAAAATCACAGTACAAATATTTGTGCTCTGCTTGCCCTTGTGCCCAACCCTGAGGATTGTATATTCAGTTGGATAGATCTGCTGTGCTATCCAACTGAATATCAGGTCATATCAGGGCAGCACAAAGTCATGCAGTGCTCCTCTGACATGGCTTTGGGGTGTATACAACCCAGAGGGAAGTGCAAGAAACTATGATAACAGACCTGTTAGTACCAGGCATCCCTGGCACAATATTCAGTTGGCAACATGCAAAAAAACCCAGTGGGTATGCAAGTTGAAAAGGGACCATATACATGTCTGTTGTGGGCTCATTTACTTTATTTATTTATTCATTTGGTAACGGGGTTGGTGCACTGATCCAAAGATGTTTTTCAGGCATGGTCCTGGCCAGAAACTGGCAATACAGTATAAAAATACAGTGAGAGTGCAATGTGAATCATACAGGGAACATAACAGAGTAGGTCTAACTAACAGAGAAAAATACAAGGTAAACAGTGACAGGTACATCAGCAAATGAACAAATATGGTATATAACATTTAGTTAAATGTGATAAGGTTGTTCCATCATTCAACAAAAAGGAATAATAATATTATTCAGGGTGGGAGACCAGAGCAGAGCACTAGAGAAGAGGAGGTAAAGGTGAGCTGCAAGGGAGAAGAAGCCATGCTAGTGGCCTATAGGCAGACACAGATCATTGTCAACAGAAATCATATTCTTAGGGAACACGTGATGCAGCCTGCCTAAGAAGACACTCTTTCCTGAGCTCTGACCCTCTCAGTGTTAAATTCGCATTTAAAGCTCCCCTTTTCTTGGTAATCGGGTCAGTTTTTAGGTCCTCAACTCTCGTTTTCCTATAACACAGTGAGACAGTAGTTTTCCATGTAGCATGGAGGTGGAAATGAAAAGAGCAGAACCTCGGCACATGCCACCAGTAACACCCGAGAAGGCCCCGAAAAAACAGAGGGCCCATGCTGCATCAGCTTCAACTATACAATCCTCTGCTAAACTAGAGCAAGACCGCTTACCCTTGTAGACCACCTCACAGAATTTCATCCATTTCAGGACAAATTACGAGGCATGGCAGCAGAAAGTAAGTCTTTAACTTCAGTCATGGAAGATACGGTGAGGAGAGTCTCTGATAATGAGGCCAGGGTGGTCTCCTTGGAAAAGCAGGCAGAGAAAACAGATTCAGAGTTCGTCGGTCTGCGCCAGAAGCTCACAAAGATGGAACAGAAGATCGAGGACTTAGAGGGGCACAGCCGGCGAAATAATGTGGTAATTATAGGACTCTCAGAGCTTTAAGAGGGACCTAATGCAGTCCTCTTTGCCCAGAAGTTGGTTGACAAGGTGGCGGGTCCTTCTCCCTTTGACCCCAACTACGTTATTGAAAGGGTGCATAGAATCCTGCGACCTATGCCCCTGCCAGTCTCTCCCCCTCAACCGATGATTCTGCGGTTCCTGAATTATTTGGAAAGGCAATATTTCTTGTCAAAAATCTGCGATATCCAGGACCTCCAGTGGCAAGGGAAAAGGTTTTGTATGATCTGACAGTGCAGACAAGCCTTTCACCCCCTTATGCCTAAGATTATTGCTGCGGATCTCTGGTTCCAAATGAATTACCCCACAAAGCTGCAAGTCTTGACCTCGGGAACTTGGCAGTTTTTTGATGAAGTAGAAGCAGCTAGAGCAGGACTCAAGTCAGCCCTTCCAGATTTGTTTCAGGGCACCTGAACTACATAGATCCTGAGGTAAGCCCCTACTGTAGAGATGTGCTAGCTAATTGATCCAGAACTGAGCGATCCAACTGGTTAGCAATTCCAAAATGCTGCAAGCTGAAATGGAAGTTAGTGCTAATAGTGACTATCAGGTCCTGGAACTGGATCTCAGCGGAGTGTCCTTTGTTAAAAAAGAGGATGGATTAAGGCATTGCCTGAAATCTTGCTTGCTAACAGACCCCCTTCTTCTCCTGGTGTTTTTTTGTCCTTCTCTCCTAGGCAAGTTGTTACAAAAATTGTCAATGTACTTTGTTTGTTGAAGATAAGCAAATTGTCATTTTCCAGACAGCTGAAGGATCTGTATTGGAGGGGGTTTTCAATGTAGATCGCTGGTTTTATTTTGTGTTTATATTTCATGTAGCTCCTCATTTTGTCCACCAGAGGGCAGTAGTGTATAATGTTAGCGGGGGATTCTTTATATCACTGTCTGCGAGATATTTTCCCCGAGTTTCAGGGTGTTTGGTGAGACAGGGAATTTCTTAAGCTGTGTTTACTGAGGGTTTCTTCCCTTTCTTACAAATGTTTTTCTTTCTCCCTGCAAATTGATAGCTGGAAACCTGTGTATAAAAGGAAATGTGTACTTAATGATGGTTGGAGGGGAGTAGAGGGGTTATGGGAAGCTGCAGAACATTTTGCTGGATAGGAAATGGGGGTGGACTGGGAAAAAGTTGGTTAGTGAGGGTTTTAGTAAGGTTAGTTGTTTGTTAAGGGTTAAGAGGGGATTGGGTACGGAGGGTTGTACAACAGTATCCAGGGGGTTGTGTTTATTTGCTAAATGTTGCACCATCTCCCACTTGTTTTATATTTGTTTTCTTCTTATAAGGCATGATGGCTAGTGACATTACTTTTGCAACTTGGAATGTGAAAGGGATCAGGAGAAAGCCCAAACAATATCAAATACTCAAACATTTGAATCTTTTATGATCCCAGGTTACCTTTTCACAAGAATCCCACCTATTAGAAACCGGAGGCTTTACAACTGAGGTGGCAGCAGATCGGGCAAGTTTTTGCTGCCCAAGGGTCTACAAACAGTTGTGGGGTCATGATAATTATTAATAGAAAGGTTCCCTTTACCCCCACACAGGTTTTTAAGGATTCTGGTGGTAGATACACTATGGTCCAAGGTACACTTTTCTCTATGTCACTTTTACTCTGTAGTACTTATGGACCCAACATAGATAATCCCAGCTTCTTTATGAAGCTTATAACTCTTCTTTTACCCTTGCTTCCCATATCATTAGTAATGGGTAGGGATCTCAGTTTGGTGTCGGGCCCTGTTCTTGATAGGTCAGGATCTGTACTAAAGGGACTTTCACCTGGGCAGAGAGCAGTTAGAGATTTATTATATCAGTGTGGCTTATGCGACGTGTGGAGAGTTTTACACCCCAGTAGTAGGGAGTATACCTTTGTCTCCCCAGTATATAGGTCGCACTCTCACATAGATTATTTACTAATATCCCAATCTCTCCTTCCAGGGGTGATATCTTCCTCAATTCAACCTGGCCCTATATCTGATCATTCTCTAGTGATGTGTCGTTTAGCCTTACTCTCTCTTCCTAAAAAAGAGAGTCGTTGGAAACTAAATGACCAGTTATTTAAGGACTTATGCATCTCCAAGCAGGTAAAAGACCAGATAGATTTTTTCTTTTCAGTAAATTCCACAGAAGACACAACACCAGATATCACATGGGGTGCCTTTAAAGCTTACTTGAGTTTTTTTTGATTAGTTTAGCTACCAAGTGGAAAAAAACCTGCGAAGCTGAGCTTCTCTCACTATTGTTGCAAATTCGCACCCTAGAGGCTAACTTATCCCCTCAAACTCCAGAGGAATCTAGGCAGGAACTGCTCACAGTTAAGGACAGGTTTCTAGATTTATTAAGGGACAAAACTGAACTGGCCATTATTTGCACCAAGGATCTTTACACCGACCAAGGGGAAAAAGCAGGGCACCTGTTAGCTTTAAGGATCATGCAACAGGAATCTGTTATGTTTATCCCACCTATTAGGTCTCATATAGATGGATCCCTGAGATTGTTCCTCTCAGAGATTGAGCAGGAGTTTGCGCACTATTATCAGCAACTATATAGTGACATGGATAATCCCCCTTCACTGGAGACTCTAGAAGCATATCTCCATGAGTCTCATCTTTCCTCTTTGTCTGAAGCTCAAAGGTTTCTTTCTTCTCCTACATCCTTGGTCAAAATTACCGAAGTAATAAAGGCTTTTCCTTTGGATAGGGTTCTGGGACCAGATGGTTTTTCATCATTATTTTATAAAACATTTCAGGATCAAATAGCTCCATCCCTTCATAGATTGTTCCTCCACATCCTATCTGGGGCTGCTTCCAATCCTCACTTGTTTGAAGCCCTAATTATTCTTCTCACTAAATCTGACAAGGACCCCGAGATGGTACAGAGTTATAGGCCCATATCCCTTTTGAACCAGGATATTAAAATCCTTTCGAAGATCCTGGCTGACAGGCTTAACCTGGATCTCCTTGACCTAATCTGAATGCCACAGGTAGGATTCATGAAGGGACGTTCATCATTGGACCATCTTCAAACTCTTTCCCATGTCTTCTCAGTGTCCAGGGATGCCACTTTTCCAGCTGTTTTGGTGTCCCTGGATGCTGAGAAGGCATTTGATCATGTGAATTGGAACTTCTTGTTTCAAACTCTCCAGGCATTTGCTTTTCCTTCTACATTCATAAACTGGATCCAAGCCCTCTACCAAGCTCCTTCTGCCAGGATTTCAGGGAACGGTGCATTCTCAAAGCCCTTTGTTTTATACTCTGGAATGAGGCAAGGCTATCCCCTCTCCCCCTTACTATTTAATCTCTATTTAGAACTGCTCATTCAGAATCTTTTAATTAGCTTGGACATACAAGGTGTACCGGTACGTTATACCATAGTTAAGGTTACGCATATGTAGATGATCTTCTTCTCCATTTGTCCTATCCTGACTTGTCAATTCCTGCTATGCTAACCATGACCATGAAGTTCAGCTCCTTTTCGAATTATAAATTAAATTCCAACAAATCATCTATTTTTCCTCTCAATCACAAGGTGTTTAAACACAATATTATTTCTTTTGTGCTTACTTGTTCACCAGTCTCCCTCAAATATCTTGGCATCAGACTTACACGTAATCCCTCCTTGTGGTTTAAAGAAAACCTGGAACCCCGTCTCAGGTCATTACACAAGATCTTGATAGATGGCCAAAACTCTCTATTTCATTATGGGGCTGTATCAGTTTAATCAAAATGAATGTGTTTCCCCATCTTTTCTATCCTTGATCGCTTCTTAACTCATTCATTCCATTGTCCTAGTTTCAGAAAATGCATAGTTTATTTACTAACTTTATATGGTCTAATAAACATCCCCGTTTAGCATACCACAAATTGGCAGCTCAGAAACTCAATGGTGGTCTCCGTATTCCTCATCTGGCTTTATACTACTGGGCTAGTCATTTATCAAAGTACCTTAAATGGCTAAACCCAGGTCCCGGTAGCCTGAGGCTGATTTGGCTCAAAATAAACCTGAATTTTATCCAGTCTACAGGTATAGATCCCCCAACTTTTTTCTATGTCAAGACTTCCTCCCTACAAGATATTCGAAAATGTCCAATGCTAGCGACTTCATTAAGAATACATGCTCAACTTTGTTCTTTTTTGTGCTACAAACCCCATCTGGATTTATCTTTTTTTTTTTATAAGTTAAACTTTATTAATACATTTTCATTATAAAGGGCAGTTACAGCAAGTCATGGTGTAACATAGCACTTGAACAATGAGAACTGCCCATCCCACCCCTCTCATCCCATCCCCCCTTACAGCAGCAACAAAACATAATTGCTCTAACATGCAGTGCGCAATTCTGTCGAACGCATGAGTAGTACCAGAACATGATATATCCTCAGTGAGGTAACAAAAGTAAGAAATAAAGGGGATCCCATATCTTATTATAAGCTGCTAGTCTATTATGAAGACTTGCAATTGCCTTCTCTGTTCGAAGATTAGCAATGATTTCATGTAACCATTCCTCGAAGGAAGGAGCCGATTGTTCCCTCCAATGACATAGTATGAGTTTCTTAACTGAGAGCGCAACCATAGAAATATGATATTTCCTAATTCTAACACTGACCAGGGACATATCCCCTAGAAGGCACACCTCCAGAATAAAATACTCCTGTAGGCCCAGTAGGGGATCAAGAGACATCTTAATTGAATTCCATAAGGAGAAAACTTTGGGACAGGACCAGAACATATGCAGGAGGGTACCCTCTTCTTGCAAGCACTTGGTACATGTACTAGAATTCGAGAAGCCCCATTTTTTTAATTTAATAGGGGTGCAATACATGTTGTGTAAAATGTGATATTGCATGAAATGCAGTCTATCTTGGGAAACATACTTATGACAGGATCTCCATAGGGATTGCCAGTCCACCTGATATTGAGGGAGGAGTGAATTCTAAAAACTAGTAGGCTCAAAGGTATCCCCATATTTTTTATAGTACAACACCCTGTATAGCTTAGATACTATGCCCGATAATCCAGACAAAAGGGATATTTCAGGAATCAGAGCTGATACCTTCTGGAAGGGGTGAGAATTCCCCAGAGCTGTGGTGAGAAGGTGTCTTTTTTTTTTTTTTTGTTATTAAACATCTTTATTAATTTTCACAAGAAGCACTTCCATGCAAGTACATGAATGAGAGTGCGGGCTAGAATGATAAACAACAGACTGATGTTAACTCACCCATTTGTCCAAGAGAACAAAATCCCACCACCCTTCCACCCCCCCTAAGGCTACACACATAAACATAACCTAAATAGCTGGTCCTGAGATATTCCGAGGGCCAGGCCTCCAGGTCATAAGGAACGTTTCAAAAGATCCCCAGAGCGCTGTATATGCTTTAAGTCTGTTCTGCATACAAGCGATATGTTTTTCCAACTGTACTGCCAAAGTACACTCACGGTACCACTCCAACAAAGAGGTGGCTTTATCACTGGTCCAGTGTCTTAAGATTACCAATTTAGCCACGGCAGATAAAAGTGACATATGAGCCTTATTGACCTTGGAAGTACCAATTGGAAAAAGACTAATCAAACAAACTTCAGGGGTAAACAAGTCTGTTAAGCCAAGGACAGGGTCTAAGAGATTATTGATAGACCGCCAAAAGGCCTGAATTGAGGGACATGACCAAACCATGTGATATAAAGTACCATCCTCCTTCCTACACCTCGTGCAGAGAGGTGTATCCTTTGCTCCATATCTACACAATCGCGATGGGGATAAATATAAATGGTGCAATAAATTATACTGAACCATTCTCAACCGGTCTTGCTTTACATATTTATACAATGTGAGCCACAGCTTCCTCCAGAGATCAGGTACTTCAGATATACCCAATTCCCTAGTCCAATAGAAACAGACCCCTGGAGGGAGTCTGTGGTCCCATTCCTGAAGAATTTTATATACCTTAGAGATAGAGTTTGGCTGAGAGGCTATGGTGAAAAGCCTGTCAGCGTCTTGATCCCCGTAATCCACTAGAGCCCGCTGAGAGAAAATGGATGCTAAGGCCTTACCAAGTTGCAACCACTTGAAGAAGTCCTGGTCCACAACCCCAACAGTATTCACCAACTGGTCAAAAGGCTGAGGACTCCCATTCACCCAAAAATCCGAGATTCTTAGGTGACTTACCTGGGGCCAAAAGGTAACAGGCAGGGCCTCACCCCACCCTATAAGGGGATTCTCAAAAATGGGTTGCTTGGTGGATAGGTACCATTTAACTGCTAAGTAATTTTGCAACTGTAGAAAGGCCTTTAACGACCACCCCATTGGGTTATTTTTCAGTGATTTGGGTATATCCGATGGGAAGCATATAGCAGAGCCATAGAGAGCAGCTCAGCTTCTCGCCAACCCCACTCAATGTCAACCCATAAAGGCAAGTAAACCGCTGGACGTTCCTTGCCTCCAATAGACCAACTTATCCATGCTTGCGCGACATAATATAGAAAGAGAGATGGCGGCTGAGACTCCCTTTAATTTCGGGCGGTTAACTTGATATAAACCCATGCGGCCTCTTCCCTTCCAAATAAATAAATTAAACGCCTCTGTAAATGGGTAAACTAGTACATCGAGGTATACCCAAGCATACCTAGGGATACAATAATCTAGGCAGAATATTCATTTTATAACATTCAACCTGCCCAAAAGTGACAGAGTAAGCAGTTTCCACCTATCCAAATCCCCAGAAATAGTCTTAACCAGAGTACCAAGGTTATTTTTAATCATATAATTCAATCTGAACTAATATTTATGCCGAGATATGTAAGAGACTTCGTCTCCCAACCTAAGCCAAATGATAATAAGTCTGTTTTCCTGACATTGGTATTTAAGGAAGAATCTCCGTCTTCGTACGATTTAACTTATAATAGGATATTTTGGAAAAGACATCTATTTCCTCCAAGATAGCTGGAACCGAGGATTCCGGGTCTTCAACATGCAATAATATATCATCAGCATATACCGAATACGCATATCTGGCATCCCCCACCTGTATACCCTTAATCAAACAGTTACTAGCCAACCTATGTAATAAAGGCTCTAAGTATAGGTTGAATAGTAATGGGGATAAGGGACAACCTTGCCTCGTGCCACGCTCCAGCCTTACGGCCGGTGACATAATCCTGTTACATTTAACCCTGGCAGAAGGGGAGGAGTACAGGATTTGAACCCATCTCAGAAACACATCAGGTAGGCAAAGCAGAAAGGGTGGCAAACAAATAATCCCAGCAAACCCTATCAAATGCCTTCGGGATCTAATGAGATAAGTATTGCAGGAAACTCGCATCCTTAACCGCAGTAATCAAGTGCAATAACTTCCTCATGTGATCTTTGGGCGACTTCCCTCATAAAACCGACTTGTTCCCTACTAAACAACTTGTCCATAACATTGGACAACCTATTAGCTAAGATTTTTGCTAAGATTTTGATGTCAGTATTTAGAAGGAGATAGGCCGATAACTATCCATACTGAGAGGGTCCTTCCCCTGTTTTAAGATTAAGGAAATCGTCCTCCAGGAAACCAGGGTCCGAGATTCCATTATCAAACCAAAACTGAAAAACTTCCTCTAGAATTGGGAATATCAGGGAGCCACAAGCTCTGTAAAAGTTGCTAGGGAACCCATCCGGACCAGGGAATTTGTCTAGCGGCATTTGCTGGACGGCCTGCTGAATATCTAAAACCGTAATAGGAGCACGCAAAAGTGCAACATCGGCCTGTGATATTTTTGGCAACTCCACGGACCCGAGAAATAGCTCAATGTCCTCAGCCGACGGCTTAGACTCCGAGTCAACCGTGTATAACTCCAGGAAATACAAGCCAGGCATTGCTTAATTTCCCTGGAGTCCGTGCAGATTTGCTCCCTTAGTCCCATATGTATTCCCATTATAAAACGGAAGAATCTAATTGACGGATCGTTAGCAAGCAATTTCCGGCTCTATCCCCTGTATCGAGATAATGAAGCTTAGTCCTCAAAAGGGCCAGCTCCGCTTTCTGAGACATTAAACTCGCATATTGGGCCTGCAGCTGATGGAGCCTAGCCCAGTCTGACACTGTCGAGGCACAAGACAAGTTGTTTTCCTCCACCCTAATCAAACCAAGCAAGGAATCCAATTGCGCCTGTTGCCTGCGTTTCTTAGAGGCCAATTTAATCAGCTCTCTCAGGGAGCACTTTAAAGCAGCCCAAAGTAGACCTCTTGCATCCACAGAACTCTGATTATTATTCAGGAAATCTTTAATAAAGTCCAGAATGTGCATCAGCAAGGATTCATCCTTCAACATCTGGCAATTTAATCTCCACTGTGGAGACCGTCTAGGCCCCAAGGATAACCTATATTCCAGACTGACTGGTGCATGATCTGATATAACTCTGGTAAATATCTCAGCTCGAGTTACCCCAGATATTGCAAGCGAACTGAGTAAAATATAATCTATTCGAGAATATGATTTGTGTACGGTGGAGAAAAAGGTATATTGACGAAACGTAGGATTAAATACCCTCCAGACATCAACCTTACTAATAAGCTCCTTCAATGCCCTCTGTGCTGGCGTTAAAATTACTCCTCACTTTACATGATCTATCCATATCATTCTGCAGCACAAGATTCCAATCCCGCTTCAAAACTGTAAGCTTGTCGGGATTAGATACTACCATTAAGTAATCCTATAAAAACTGGGAGTTGTAATTGGGACCGTATACTGAGCCCAATACTATCGGGAAGGACTCTAACAAACCATGGGTAATAATGTACCGACCCTCCGGGTCCCAAAATTCTTCTACCAATTTGAAGGGAATATTCCTAACTATGAGAATAACCACCCCACCCCTATTCGAAGACACCCTGGCGCCAAAAACTTGTCCTACCCATGCCCTTCTAAAATAATGGATATCACTCCTCTTCAGGTGCAACTCTTGTAAGAAGGCAATTTGTGCTCCTAAATAACGGAGATGCTTTAATATAATTTGTCTCTTGACCCTATCCTTGGCTCCTTTAACATTCCAACTAATAAATTTATAAGAAGTACTCATGCTGTCCAACTCTCGAGCCCCTCAAATGATGTAGAAAAAAAAGAGTGACAATCAAATGGACTACAGCAGTATATAGATATATACAAAGCTCCTGAGTTAAGAAGACCATAATAAGTACAGTCGGTGTGTAACCTTGAAACCCACTCCCTCACATAGGAGTCAAAGCGACACACAAAAAGTGCCACCAAACATCCTCCAACACCCATTAATATCCCCATTTACTACCCCCAACCCTAAAAAGTGCAGAACATACCCAGTTCCCAGAGAAACTGCACTCCCAGTGTTCCACCAGCGTGATTCAGTACTAAGCAACCCAAACTGCCCAACCCCTGGAGCCCGCCCCCACCACCCATGATCATTACAAACACTAGCCTCTAGTATCAAACAAACTTTAACAGTAATAAGTAAAGATAACAATATAACTGTAAATACCTCCCAATGTACCCAAGGTGACCCTAATCGGAAAAAGGACATACGTCATAAACTACACCCAACTCAGCTACATCAACAATTCCAACCCCACTATGATAAACACTCAAATAAATCCCCGGTCCCTGGAAGAGAGAGAGAGAAAAAAAAAAATCAATCCTTGGAGAAGGCCTACAGGTTCGGCCCTGCTAATAAATCCGATGCATATTCAGCAACTCAGTGATCAAACGGCACCATCTGGAAGCATCACACGGTCCATCAGGCCACCCAGCAGAGTCCACGCTGCCCCGTATACTAGATAATAGAGTCACTATGTGTTCCATAGGCAATGGTCAAGCAACCAAAACGTGTCCTCCTACCGGAAACAATAGAGCTAGTATAAGGTGCATCATGTAAAATAACAATCCTCCAGTAAGAATAAGAGAGGTCCCAAAAGCAGAGTGAATCCATAACAAATCCCTTGATGTCGATTCCAGTGGCCCGAAGAAAAAAAAAAAAAAATTACATCAAAAGCAGTAAGGGACGCTAGGGCCATGACCATATGAATGGTGAGTAGTCCAGGTCAAAACCATCCATTACTAAAACTTCATCCAAAGTAACTCTGGAGTCCCTTGTGGACTGAAACAAACATCAATAGTCAGTAGCCACCGGCTAGCAATCGCCACTGAAATCCTTAGATAGCATTCCCCAATAAATCCTCAGAAAATCCTCAAAAATATCACATGCTGCATGTCGAAAGTTGCCCACTCTGCCCCTGTGACATCCAGGTGTATCTATATACACAACACCTCAGACAAGAAACGCTGCTACCCAGAGTCATTTGTACAGCTCTGAGAAAATGGTCTTCAGCTCCTGTGTGGCCTGGGCTGGAGAATCTACAGAAAGCCATTTGTCCTCATGCTTTACCAACAATGAAGCCGGGTACTTAACCCTGAATAGCTTGGCAGCTGCTATCAGTTTAGAAATAACCGGATGAAATTCTTGTCTGCGAACTCTCACCGAGTAAGGCAGGTCCTGTGTAATGCGAATCTTCTTACCTTCCCATGTTAACTCCTTTGCTTCCTTCTCTTTAGAGAGAACATGTTGCCTATCCAAAAAGTTCAAAAATTTCAAAATTATAGGTCTGGGAGGCTGCACTTGTGTCGGGGGCGGGCGAAGTGCACGGTGAGCTCTCTCAATGTGAGAAGGTGTCTTAACTGCCTGACTTTAAAGTGAGATGGGACCGGGATAAGGAATTTGTCAATAATTCCACATGGGGTCAACCAGTGCCCTTCCCCATCTACCAAGGAAAGCAGTTTTCCATCGCCTAATTGAGGCAGCCAGTTGTGGGGAATCCACTTACCATTAAAAGTAAAAGATGGGGAATTCCAAATAGACTGAGCTAAATCAGTCTGATGGGAATAATGAAGAAATAATCATAATTGTGTATAAACTCTTAAAGAGATGTTTATTGTGGTGCAGTCAGACATCTTTACATGGGACAGCTTGAGGTAAAATAAGTTGAAGGGATCCAGGCGTTTGGCTTTAATTGCGTCTAACGCAATCTTAAGCCATACTGGTTTTACCATTTCAGGGCCTGGGGATAACCATCTCAGACATTTTGTTAGATGACTAGCCCAGTAATATAATGCCATATGGGGAATCCTCAGCCCCCCCTTAGGTTTTGGGGCAGCTAGTTTATGGTAGGCCAACCGGGGATATTTATCTGCCCAGATAAATCTGGTAAATGTACTGTGCAGTTTCTTAAACCAGCGTATGGGAATAAAAGAGTTGAGAAGGGATAAAGGGTAATACATTCTAGGAAATACATTCATCTTAATAATATTTATCCTGCCCCTTAATGATATTGGAAGCTTAGACCATCTGTCGAGATCATGAGTAATAACCTGTGAGAGAGAGTCCAGATTATCTTTTACCCACACTAAGGGGCTACGGGATAGCTTTATGCCCTGATATTTAGTTGTTCTAGGAGTCCAACCTAAACCTAGGGGGCAAATATCATCCTTAAATACTTCATGGTTTAATGGTAAAAATAGGGATTTACTCACATTCAACTTATAATTGGATAGCGCGCTGAATTGGCTATTTCGTTCAGTAAGGGTGGTATTGAAGAAACTGGATGGGAGAGATGTATCAGCAAATCAACTGCATATGCAGTGAGTTTAATCTCATGATGCCCAACTCTGATACCTTGTATAGAGGTATTTTGGAGAATGTTTTGGATGAGGGGTTCCAGATATAAATTGAACAAGAGAGGCGATGGGGGCAACCTTGCCTAGTACCTGAATGAAGTGAGAAGTAGTTTGAGAAGGCCCCATTAACTGAGATTCTTGCTATGGGGGATTTATATTATGCGGCAACCCAGGAAATGAATGCCAGAGGAAATTTAAAGGCACTCAATACCTTGAAGAGAAAACTCCAATTCACCCGGTCAAATGCCTTCTTGGCATCCAAAGAAACCAGGCCTGCAGGAAAGTCAGCATCTCTGGAAGCTGAGAAGACATGAGATAATGTACGCAGATGATCCGCTGAAGAGCATCCCTTCATGAAACCTACCTGATTCATACCTATTAACTCAGGGAGCACCACGGATAACCTGTTAGCTAAAATCTTTGCGAGAATCTTGATATCCTGATTTAGGAGGAATATAGGCCTATAGCTCTGAACGAGTTCAGGGTCCTTGTCTGGCTTGGGAAGAAGCACTATCAAGGCTTCAAAAAGATGGCAATCAACCTCTGTCCTGGATAGAATATGCTGAAATAAACTATTAAGTATTGGCAGTAAAAGTTCACAAAATGTTTCATAGAAAAGAGAAGAAAATCCATCAGGCCCGAGAGATTTATCGGAGGGCTAACCACTGATAACCTCGACGATTTCCTCCTGAGTTATAGGAAAGACCAGAGAATCTATGTAATGTACTGGGAGGGAGGGTAGATGTGAATCTATCAGGTAATTCTCCATGCTTACTGGACTGGGGGGGTGCTCCATGTCCCAGTAAAGCGATTTGTGATATGCTGTGAACTCTTGAACTCTCTCAGTGGGAGATGTTTTCAGAGACCCATCAACAGAAGACTTGATAGAAGGGATGAATCTCACTGACTCTTGTTGTTTAATAAGAAGTGCCAAAAGGCACCTTGCCTTCTCACCTTGGTCAGTATAACTAGCTTATGTGAGTATTACAGCTAACTCCACCTTCTCCCGGAGTAGTTCTAAATATTTGTCTCTCAACCCTAGGAGCCTCGCCTTGTCCTCATCTGAAGAGTTAACTGAGACACTGGATTCAAGAGCCTGAATTTGGGATAACAAGGACAGTAACTCTCTCTCCCTAACTCTTTTTCTGGCCACCGAGAGGCTAATAAGGACGCCTCTCATGTAAGCCTTGAAAGCCCCCAAATAATATCTGGTTTTGCACTGTTTAAAGGGTTAGGCAGAAAAAAGGCCTCAATCCTTCTCAGAAATCCTGCCAGTGCCAAGGGCTAGTGGGGAACACAAAAGGAAGATTAGGGAGATAAACCAGTGGCTCAGGGAGTGGTGTGAGGCCAGAGGGTATGGGTTGATGGGGGATTGGGGGGAGACCTGGGAGGATAAGGAGCTGTTTGCTAGAGATAGACTCCATCTCAATTTGGAGGGAAGGGGAATCCTTAAGTTGAAAATAGAGGGGTTCATTGGTGAAAAGTAGGGTTTAAACTTGTGAAGGGGGCAGGATGGGAGAAAAGACTGTCAAGGGGGTGCCGATAAAGGAGGGACTCTGTCTCCACCCCCCTGGGGACCAGGAGGATTGCAGAAAAAGGCCAACTGGCAAAGTACAGACCAGGGGAAAACAGAATCCCCATAGGAACACGAGCATGGGAAATGGAACTATAGGGAAAGGGTGGAAGGTAGTCCTGCTAAATGCCAGGAGCTTGGGCAATAAAATGCCTGAGCTCCAGGTGATGCTAACTGAGGGAGCAGTGGATGTGACAGTGGTCACTGAGATTTGGGCCACTGCAGGACATGACTGGGACCTGAACCTGGAGGGGTTACACTATGTTCAGGAAGGACGGTGGGGAGGGAAGGGGAGGAGGGGTAGCAATGATAGTCAAAAACTGCATTGGCATAGGGGGAGTAGAGGAGGCGGAGGGAACTGTGGAGGCGATTTGGGTCACCTTGATAACAAGGGGGGGCAAGAGAGTAAAAATAGGAGTGGTGTATAGACCCCCTACCCTGGCGGAGGAGCTGGAGGACAGTCTGGTGGCAGATGTTGGGAGACACTGCAGACTGAGCAGAGGAACGGTGGTGGTGTTGGGGGACTTAAACATGCCAGGAACAGACTGGGAGACTAAGACATCCTCTGTGAACAGGGAACAGAGGTTGTTGGATGTCTTTCAAGACGCGTTCCTAACTCAGCAGGTGAGGGAACCGACCAGGGAGGCGCAGGTACTGGATGTGGTCCTGGCAGACAGTGACCAGATTGGGGGCCTGGAGGTAAGAGACCCATTGGCGGGAAGTGACCATGCCACAGTCTGGTTCTGCCTGGACCTAAGAGGGGGAGAAGGCTGCACAAAGACGGAAGTGACCGACTTCAGGGGGTGGATTTTAAGGAAATGGGAAGGATCCTTAAGGGGCATTTGGATGGGATTGGGTCAGACATGGACGCTGATAGTAGGTGAGAAATCATCAGGAGAGGGGTGCAGGATGCTACCAGCACCTGTGCAAGAGTAAGACGAAAATGCGGTAGGGCCCAAAAACCCTGCTGGTGGACCAGGGAGGTCCAGGAGGTGGTGCAGGGAAAGAAGGCAGCCTATAAGCAATTCAAGTGCTCAAGGAGTGAAAGGGATTGAGGGGAGTATGAGCTGATGGCTAGAAGGGCCACTAGAGTGGTGAGGGCGGCTAAGGCAACAAAGGAGCAGAACCTGGCCAGGAAAATTAGGAGAGGGAACAAGGGGTTCTTTAGATACATTGGGGAAAAACGAAGGGTGAAGGGGCAGATTAGCAGGATTAAATCAGGGGAGAGATGGGTACAAGACCCAGGGGAGCAGGCTGAGGTACTAAATGAGTACTTCACCTCAGTTTTCACCAAGGAAAAGGGGGGTGCTGCATCATACATGGGAGGAGACAGAGATACTGAGGAGGGGGGGACCCTTACCGATCGGGGTCTGGGGAGAGGGTGAGGCATCACTGGCAGGTGGGGGGAGGGCTAAGCAGGGAGAAGAGGTACCAGAAGTGGAAATCACAGCAGAGAGAGTGAGGGAAGCCCTCAGCTCCCTTAAGACGGATAAAGCACCGGGGCCGGATAAATTACATCCCAGAGTGCTGAAGGAACTTGCGGATGTCCTGGAGAAACCCCTGGCGGAGCTTTTCACCATCTCTCTGAGGACAGGGTGGGTGCCCCAAGGCTGGAAGGTGGCACATATAGTGCCTATCCACAAGGGGGGATCAAGGAGGTGGCAGGGAACTACAGGCCTGTCAGCCTGACATCGGTGGGGGCAGGTGATGGAGGGCATAAGGAGAGGCTGGGAGGGACCTGGATAAGTCAGGTGCCTGGACGAAGACAGCATGGATTCATCCCGGGAAATCATGTCAGACAAACCTGGTGGAGTTCTTATGACTGGGTGACTAGTGCCTTGGACCTGTCAGACCAGTGGACGCCTCTTTCTAGACTTCAGCAAGGCATTTGACTCTGTTCCTCATGGGCCTGTTGGATAAGCTGGGAGAAATGGGGGTGGGGAACCAGATGATCAGATGGATAGGCAATTGGCTCCAGGACCATACCCAGAGGGTCGTAGTTGGCGGGATAGTCTCATCCCCAAGGAGGGTCATTAGTGGGGTCCCACAGGGATCAGTCCTTGGGCTCCTCCTGTTCAACGCCTACATCTCTGACATAAGGACAGGTATCAGGAGTGAGATGAGTCTCTTTGCAGATGACTCGAAACTGGGGGCGGTGGTGGATGGGGAGGAGGGGAGGGTGGCCCTACAGGGGAACTGGAGGCTCTGGAAAGATGGTCTAGAAAGTGGAAGCTGAGGTTCAATGCAGGGAAATGCAAGGTACTCCACCTGGGGGCCAGAAACCCAGGCCAAGTGTACACCCTGGGGGGGGAATGCTACAAGTTTCGATGGCTGAGAGGGGCCTGGGGGTGGTGGTGGATGTCAAGATGAAATTTACTGCATTGCCTGATTCCTTTAGTGACCAGTCCAAGGTGAACTACTTGGGATTGACTGAAGATTTTACAGTTAATCCTAAACTGTACTTAAGGACTACTACTCCGAAGGAGGTAGAGAAGTTGTTGCATTGTATTAAGAGGGACAGCTCATCTGGTTCTGATGGCTTATTTCCTAGTTTATTGGCGGATGCTGCCTCAGTTATAGCACTTCCAGTTAGTATTATTTTCAACTTGTCTTTGTTACAGGTACTATACCTAATATATGGAAACATACTTTGTTTACTCCTATATTTAAATCTGGTTCACAACATGAGTTTTGTAACTACAGACCTATTTCTATCTTGTCTGCTTTAGCTAAAGTTCAGGAAAGAATAGTTTATAATCAGTTGATTGGGTATGTGGATCGCTTTGGATTATTGTCTCAGAACCAACATGGTTTTAGAAAGGGAAGAGTACTGAGACTGCCTTGTCGAGTTCACCGAGCGCGGTACTTAATGGCATGGATAAAGGGGTGTCTGACGGTGCCGTGTTCGTGGACTTGACCAAGGCATTCGACCAGTTGATCACCAATTGTTGATTTCTAGACTTGAGTCATTGGGAGTTGGTGAGTCTTTCTTGGACTGGACGAGGGATTATTTAACAAATAGGTTTCAAAGGGTTAAATATAGGGGTGCTGTATCAGACTCTGTAATGGTTAAGTGGGTTCCACAAGGTTCTATTTTGGGGCCACTTTTGTTTTCTTTGTTTTTGATCAACTAGTAAGTGTGATTAATAATGCTTCTCTAACACTTTACGCTGACGATGCAGTAATTTATACGCAGGGTTTGTCATTTGGAGATCTAGGTGTTTCTTTAACAGAGCAATTGTGCAATTTTCAGTCTTCACTTATGGCCTGTAATTACTTTAAACAAATCTAAGACAAAGGTGATGGTTTTTGGTACCCCACCCAGACTGAGATCTGAGGTTGGTACTTTGGAAGTTAAATCTCTTGATGGATTACTGTTTGACTATGTTGATACATTTCAATATCTTGGGGTATTACTAGATTCTCATCTAAGTTATGAATCTCATTTTTGGAGGGTTACCTCAAGAATACATTGTAGATTAGGTTCTTTGTACAGAATCCGTTCATTTCTTATTCCTGAGTCTAGGCTGGTTATTTCAAATTGCTGCTTACTTCCTATTGTGAACTATGCAGCTATGATTACTGACACTGCTTCTGCGACAGTGATTTCAAAGAAATCCACTTTACTTCACTTGATAGCTAAGTTTGCTTTTAAATTGTTCTAAGTCATCTCATCATTGTGTGATTTTGAAAGAAATGGGCTGGTTACCGGTTTCATTAAATTTCCAATACTGTGTGGCCAAGTTCATATATAAAGTCATGGACTCTGGAATTCCACATAGTATTTCAAAGTTTTTGAGACCATATATTGATGGTCATTATTCTAGACATAGGTCAGACAGTAGGTTTCTCGAGATTCCTTTATGAAATCTAAAAGTGGACAAAGATCCTTTGCTTATATTGCTCCATTTATTTGGAATGAAATTCCTCAAGATATTAGGTGGTTGTGTTCTGGCAAAAAGTTTGCCGATGCATTAAGGATGTATTTCGAATCTCAATTTAATTGTAACCGTTTTTTATGAATTTTTTTATGAATTTTATACATAACAAAGACATTTTTGTCTGCAATTTGCTGCATTGTATATGTATGTTTGATTATGTATTGTCTGTATGCAATATATGTGGGTCGCACCTGTAAAAGGAACTTGTTTCCAGTGTGCTTACCCGTTAAGCGAATAAACAAACAAACAACAAACAAACAACAAACAACTCTGAGACTTGTAGGAGGGCAGCAGCCAAGGCCAACAGGATGCTGGGATGCATCGCTAGGGGGATCACCTCCAGAAGGAGGGAAGTGATACTCCCTCTGTATAACTGCTTGGTGAGGCCGCACCTTGAGTACTGCATGCAGTTTTGGAGGCCACACTTAAAGAGGGACATTAACCTCCTGGAGAGGGTCCAGAGGAGGGCAACCAAAATGATTTGGGGCTTGGGGGACAGGACCTATGAGGAGAGGCTCGAAGAGCTAAATATGTACACATTGGAAGAGAGAAGGGACCGGGGGGACATGATAGAGGTCTTCAGGTACATGAAGAGGGTAAATAGGGGAGGAACAGTCAAAGTGCTTCGAAGGAAGGAGGAGGGGGTCACTAGAGGGCATGGGTGGAAGCTGGAGGGGGAAGATTCAGGGGAGAAAGGAGGAGGTGCTACTTCACTGAGAGGGTGGTGGAGCCATGAAATGCACTGCCTAGGGGGCTGGTAGAGGCAGAGACAGTGGAGGTGTTCAAGAGGGGGTGGGACAGGTACAGGGGAAGGGTTCTGGAAGCAAAATCCAATGCAGCAAGAATATCTGGAACTGGGAAGGGAGAAGCCAAGGGGGACAGCAAGGTCAGCACCCAGGGTGGGGACTGACCATACGAGCAGACACGAAAGACTGTTAGGCCTATTCTGCTGGCATTTTAGTATGTTAGTATATGCTCCCCTATGGTACTGCAATAATTAGAGCCTTTAAGCAATTGATTATTAAGCTTCCATCTTGTTTCTCTCTTTGACACATCCTGAATTGTCAGATCACACAGCACCAAAGAGTGGTCGGAGATAGGGCCAGGCTGTATTCGACGAGGATCTAACCCCAGGCAAGAGAGTCTGAGAAATGAGTATGTAGTCAATACGGAACTGTGAGCCATGTACCAAAGACCTGAATGTGAACTCCTTGAAATCAGGGTTTAGGACACGCCAGACGTCACAGAGCCCACATTGATCCAATAGTTCTCTAAAAGCCCTCTGACCTGGGGAGACCCCCCCGACACACCACCTGACCTGTCAAGGTTTGAATCTACAACTTGATTAAAGTCACCCCCCAGGATAATCCTTTTGGGAAGGAAAGGCAGGACTGAATTTATGAGTCTCATGAAATAGGCATATCATCAGCATTAGGACCATATATGCTGCCGAATAGCAAAGGTATTGACCAAAGATTACCTATAACTAAAACAAACCTGCCCTCGGGATCCCTGATGGTCTGAGTTGAGATGAAGGGAATGCCCCTGTTAATAATGATCATAACCCCACAGCTGTTTGAGGAGTGTTGCACCTCATAGACCATCCCCACTTGTTGCCTCCTCACTTGTAAGGCTTCTGCTTCTAATAGGTGCGATTCCTGCAAAAAAGTAACCTGAGTGCATAAAATACTTAAGTGTTTGAGAACCTGGTATTGTTTAGATTTTTTCCTGATTCCCTTGACATTCCACGTTGCAAAAGTCACCTCCTTGGCCAGCTACTAAAGACTTCTAAGGATACCATATTCGGCCCTGCATTCCGGGTGTATAACACAAAAAATCTACCCCCCCATTGCTGCTGCAAGGCCCTCCCACCACCCCAGCCCCCCCACGAGAAGCCCACAATTAAACCCTCCTATACACCCCTACCCCCAACAAGAACATATAACCATCCCCAGCCCCCCACACTGTCACAAGCAATGCTTAGCACAGCACTGGGACCTATCCTCCCTCCCGCCCCTGAACATATCCCCTGCTCGTGATCTCCCTCGCACCGTGTAATACAAAGCAATCAATAAACTGCATTAATGAGGGTTTAATGTCTAAAGAGTGGTCTCAGGCTTCCAGGGCCTGCAAGCCCCTGTTAATTAATCCACTAGTAATCGAGAGAGGAAAATAGAACTGGATGCTCTGAATGTGAATATAACAAATCATCACGGGAGTCTTGAGAGGGAGTTGAAAAGTGCTTGTTCCCCATAGGGAACTACCTCGTGAACCAAAGCCAGAGAGAAAATTAAGATGAAGGGGTGAGCCCATCATCGAGATGAGTACATGAAAAAACGAAACCGGATGAAAAGTGAAATAATATCCAGAGATGGGAAAACCGTGGGAGTAACTACCTAGGGGATGCAGACCCCTAATTCCGAAAAGCCCCCCCTTGCAAAACCAGAGCAATTTAATAAACAAAAGCAGTCCCTCTCAAGACAGAATGACCGGACCTGCATTAAATGGGTGAACCGCACCCTCTTGTGGTCATAACCTGGTCCAGCCTGCTAGTCAGAGGCACCATGAAAGCCCAGAATTGCTCGGAAAACTGACACTCCACCATATAAAATCCAAACAGAAGGCATAACCCAAAACCCTGTCCAGTGTGCTCCCCCTGGAAACTAAGCAAGCAATATTATCTCGGATGCAGTCAAAAACAAACCCGCCGGAGCCCCTCCCAGGACTCTCCATGAAACACTATTCCCAGCAACAGGCCAGAGCTTGTTACAAGTAAAGTCAGGCCTCTATTAGAAGCCCATTTCTGTTAGAGGGCATAAACTCGAATGAAATCTGTCTTTAGAAAGAGCAGTGTCCACACAAAAAGCCAAGCAATAGCTCATTCTGAAGTTCCTGGTAAATCCTGAAGATCAGGAGGCCCTCTCAGGTTGTCTGGAACAGATCTGGGAACACTGACTTAAGGCTTAGTAGCGCAGCTTCAGGATTCTCGAAATTGAGCCACGAGCCATTTACTGAAACTTGTAACTTCGCTGGGAACCCCGTCCTGAACTCTAATCCCGCCGCTATAATCTTAGATACAATTGGGTGGAAGGCTTTCCGTTTCAACCGGACCGAACCAGGGATATCTTGAGCAATTCTCAGCTTCACCTTCTCCCATCTAAATCTTGCAGGGCCTTGACTTTCTGTAGAAAATGCTGTCTTTCTAAGTAGTTTCGGAAGCGGCAAATGATGGGGCGAGGAGGTGCATCAGATGGGGGTTTTGGTCACAGAGATTGGTGGGCCCGTTCAATTATATATGTTGGGCCAAAGGGAGAGGGACCAGAGACCCTTTCAACCAGCCTCTGAATGAAGACTACGGTATTCTGGCCTTCTTCCCCTTCAGGGAGCCTGAGAATTACCACATTATTTCTCTGACTACGGCCTTCCAAATCTTAAAGTTTTGCTTCAAGACAAGACAGCTTTTGTTTCGTTAGAAGGAGCTCAGGATCCAGACTTTCCAATTTTCTCTCAACCGAAATTATACGGGCAGTGTTGTCCGATACTGTCGTAGAGATTTCCTCTAACTTTCTGGAGAGAGTTTTCAGATCGATTGCCATGTCTTTCATCTCTGCTCTGAAAGGTTTAAATTCCTCCAAGAATCTGTTAAGAGTTAGGGGTTCTTGGTCTCCAGCTTGACACGAAGGTTCCGGTTTTCCAGGGCCACTCGAGGCTCGGGATTTTTTCGAGGCCTTCTCAGGAGTGGTGGGAGGATATGTTTCTGCAGGGCTTTCTTCATGTAAGCCTCCATTTACTGCAGATGAACCCAAAACAGGAGCACACGTTGTTTAGAGACAAGAAAAACTTGCAGGCTGAGGAACTAGATAAAATTTAACTATATTAAATGACGATTTTTATTCAGGAGGCAGGAGCTTAGCAGAGGAGCATCTACTCAGCACTCTGCATCACGTGATCTCCATCTGGATTTATCTCAATCCATATGGAACTCGCTGTCCTTCTTAATAAACAAGCAGAGAATTCCCTCTAAGTGGTTGCCTCAGCTGGGAGAGGGGATTGTATCTACTTTCCTTGATGGTGCGGGGTCTTGACTTTCTGTACCCAAGTTAATCTGGAAATTTAATATTCCAGTATCTAGCCACTTCAAGGTTCTCCAACTTAAACATCTTCTTGCTAGTACATTGGGCAATATTCCTCCCCATCCCCCTGAATTTTCTTTTTTACCAGAGCTTACTCCCTTGTTGGGTCCTCCCAAGGTAATCTCGAAACTATACCAGGCCCTTTTTCATTGGCGGTTAGGAAGTTCCTATGGTCCCATCAAGTATTGGTCCTCCCTCTTCCCCCATTATACCTTGGACTGGCCTGTATTATGGTGGTATTGCCATAAGTATGTGTCGCAAGACAGACTATGTCTTATGCAAGACCATATTTTACATAATCTTTATTATACTCCCCCAAAACTTGCTAGTTGGGACCTTCTAGACACAGATTTGTGTTCTAGATGTTCCTTAGATAAAGGGACACTTCTTCATATATTTTGGCAATGACCTAAGACAACCCCCTTGTGGAATTCAATTAAGACCAAACTGGACCTCTTGTTGGGTCTGCAGGACTGCTTAACCCCAGAAATTTGTCTGCTAGGGGACTTATCCCCTATAGAGTTTACCACTCGGAGATTTCATATTTCCACGATTGCCTTATCTGTTAAAAAAGTCATTCTCAAGCATTGGAAGGATGACATTTGTCCATCTTATCAAGAATGGCTTCATGAAATCCTAGCTAATCTCAGAACAGAGAAAGCCATTGTGGGCATCTATAATAGACAACAGAAATATCTGCGAGTCTGGGATCCCTTATATACTCTAATTACTATTGGTGATGATAATAATAACATGTCTTAGTTAACTGACTGGATTGTTTTTCGGTGATGCTGCTGTACTGGGGAAGGGGGGATGTGGGGCATGGGAAGGGACAGAACAAATTTCATACTGTAATAATGTTGTCTAATTGTTACTATTTCTGTCTCCTATGTTATTGTAAAATTGCTAATAAAATTTGAATTGAAAAAAAAGAAATTATATTCTTAAAAGGGAATTTAGATTTAGAGGTGGGTTGGGGGAATGTAACAAGGATTGTAGGTCATTCCATAGTGAGGGTACAACTCCAGAGAAGGCTCTTAGGCCCATCATCCTAGTTATATTAGGGTGCTAGAGTTGAAGGTGTGAAGAAAGACTGATATAGATTGAGTCAGTATGTTCTAGGCTGGATAAGAAGGGACAGTGGAGAGTAGGAGGGATTGTGCAAAGTATCAGCAATTTTCCGGGCCAGCAGGTAGGAGCATTGTGCTTTTGGAGGGAGCCAGTTATGGGACTGGTAAAGAGTGCAGTGGTGAGAGAGGAGAGGGGTGTGGAGGGTAAGATGACATAGATGATTGTGGATTATAAAAAGGGTCTCAGAAATGCTGCAATTTGATTGGCTGTTAGGATTCCAACAGCCTTACATTAATCCATGTTATACTGTCATGTACAGCCTGATCACCATGGCACATGAATTCTTTCTGTCAGCATTCCATCTTCTAGCCCTGCTGAATGTGTGGAATGATGCATTCTGATTCTGAACCAGCATTCTTAAACTGTTGGTGGAAGAACTATTTTATTAAAAATCTCCCTCTAAATGAGGAAAACATTGAAAAAGTATACTTTAAACTCTTTTCTTTTGGTGTGTTTTTTAATAGCAATAAGGCACTCCCAGGAGTTAGATTAACAGTCAGTTAATCACTCCCTAGGGGCAATATGGCACTCGGCTGCACCTCATGCCACATTACACCCCTAGTGAGTGATTAATAGACTGTTAATCTAACCCCTGGTCATGCCTTATTGCTTAATAGCATCTGGATGGCTAAGGCTGGTAATGAAGGTGAGGGAGTACACTAGGCAGCCATAGTCAAGCAGGGGAAGGAGGTTGCCATGGGCAATAGCAAGACAGGCTTCCAGTGAGAGATGGCTGATCATGCAATAGCAGAGCCCTATCTTCTGGTTGATGTTCCTGATCAGTGAGGCAATGTGGTCAGTGTAGGTTAGATATGGGTCCAGGATTACCCCCATATACTTGAAGGCAGTAACAGTGTCAAGGAGAGATCTATCTGGGGAATTGACAGTGAGAAGGCCACCATTGTGGGCAATGGCAGAGAGTTTTGGTTTGAAACCAAAAAGCATGGCCTTTACTTTGGCAGCATTGATGAACAGTTTGTTGGTGAGAACCAACAATGTGCCTTGCAGAAATCATTGGTTAGAATGGTGGATAGAGAGCTGGGTGAGGGGTCACTTTGGTATAGTATTACGTCATTGGCATAGAGGGGTGATTTACAGGATAGGCCTTCTGACAGAAGAGAGTTAATGAAGAGAGAATAGAGGAGGGGGCCAAGAATGGATCCTTGGGAGACACCCACAGAGAGGCAAGAGGGGGAAGTAGACACCACCAAGGCAGACCATCTGTGTCTTACCAGAGAAGTAGTTAGTGAATCAGATGGTGGAGGCAGGGGAGAAACCTAGGGTGTCAAGTTTTGCTATCAGGATGTTGTGATTTACAAGGTAAAATGCCTTGGACAGATCATCAAACACTGCACCAGCTACTGTAGCTTCCCTTTGTCCATATTCCACTTCACATGGTCCATGAAGAGGGCGAGGGCCATGGTAGTGCTGTACCCCATCTGGAAACCATGTTGCTGAGTGCAAAGGAGATTGTATTTGGAGACATGATCCGTAAATTGGTAGTTTTCTGCCTGCTCTAGGAGCTTACCAAGATGGGGCAAAATGGAGATGGGATGGTAGTTGTCCATAAGACTAGAGTTACCTGATTTATAAATGGGGACAATCTTTGCCAGGATCCAAACAAAGGGAACAGAGGCTGTAGTAAGGGAGAGGTTAAAGATGAAGGTGAGTGGATAGGCAATATTCTAGGCCTCTAGGTTTAAGAAGTGGGCTGACAGACCATGGGGGGAGATGGTAGACTGAGAAGAAGCTTAAGAGTCTCAGGAGGAGAAACTGTCTTAAAATAAAAAGGGGGGCTAGTATGAGGGGAAGCTGGAGGAGGGGGAAAGGGGGTGGAGAGGGGAGCTTAGCCAAGTAGCTACTGAAGTTTGAGAAATGTGCATTAAGTGCATTTGCAATGTCCGTAGGGTCAGTGAAGGGGCCTTGTTTTGTGTTTGGGAGGGAAGGTGACTGCTTAGTGGGGGGAGAGCAAGGCATTAATGGAGGATCAGAAATGCCTGGGGTTGCTTAGGTAACTGGATTGAAGTGACTGGAAGTAGGCTGACATCCTAGACTGTATACAGCACTTACAGAGATTTTGCAGGGGATGGTCGCTATTCCAATGGGAAGGGGATGGGGCATCTTTATAGTCATCCCACTTTGAATCATACTGCTTCATAAGCTTCAAGAGGTCTGATGTGAGACCGTGAGTGTCATCGCCATGCAGTCTGTGTGAAGTCAGTGGAAAATGCTTGTCTTGGATGTGAGACAAGGCTGGGACAAAGGTGTCTAGTGCAAGGTCAGTGTTAGTGGTACCATAGAGGGAAATCCATTCAAAGGCACTGTGGTCATCCTGAAACCTGAGTGGGTTAAAATTAGAGAAATTGCTGAAGGTCAGGAAGGCAGGTGGGGGTTGGGGGAGGTTTGGTATGCCAGTTCTAATAGATGGGGGGTGGTCACTAATGGCATCAGAAAGTGTGCCTGCATGGGCAACTTTTTCTGCTTGAGTCATCAGTATTTAGTCCAGGGTAGTGTGTTTGTTGGACTGATTGTTGAGGTGTGCATGAGATGTAATTAACTGGATGAGACTGTGTTGTTATATGATGGAGATGCTGTCAGAGCGGGTTTGTGTCCTTGTTAATGTTGAAATCCCCTACAAGAATGGAGTCTCTTGTGGGGAAAAGAGGTGCAACAAGGTTCAGGAGGGCCACAAGCCCAGGGACACCAGCTCTCAGTGGGTTGTAGTAGCAGCCCACAAGCAACTTCTTATTTGTGGCAACTGTTACTTCAGCTGCAAGCCACTCAGAAGGGAGGCCACTGAAGGAGTGTCCAAGAAGTGTGGCACTGTAGTAGTTATGGTAGCACAGAAGTACACCACCACCACGGCGTGAGGTAAAGCGATCATGGTGAAGGAAAGTGTAATCAGGTAGGGAACAGTTTTGATCATGGGTGGAACTCTTTTGCCAGGTCTTTGAGATGCTCAGTATGTAGGGATTGTACAGAGAGAACCATGCTTCTGGCTCAGCTATTTTAGGAAAAAGGCTCCTCATATTCAAATGGGCAATTTTTAGGCCGTACTTATTATTCCATAAAGGATTACTCTGGGATATTGGAGTGTTTAAAGGGGGTGAAGAAATGGGGCAGGGTTACCTTCTATGTCACCAGAGGTATTGGGGAAGTCAGCATGAAAGTTGCATCGGAAAGAGATAAAGAGTGATGGGACCCAGAGGGAGAGGGAAGAGAGGTGAAGGAAGAGATGGTGGCTGTCATGGTAGCTGATGAAAGCTATGGCAGCAGACGGACAGGAGAGATGCAGATCGCATGCAGGCATAGGTGGCATTGTAACTGGGCAGATGGTTGGCCGAGCATGTTTAACAGCAATTTGTTCTAAGGCTATGGCTCATGCATCAAAATCAAAGGCTAAACAGATGCTGAGGCATAAACAGAGAGACAAAATAGCAGTAGTGGAGGACATCACAGGGGGTGGAGAAGGTGGGGAAATAATTACAGTTGGGGGATTAGGGAGGTTTAGGGTTATGGAAATGGGAGTGGACCATAAATACTGTTGTGGGTATAGGGAAGTTTTATGTGTATGGAAATTTTACACAAATTAAGCAAAATAATCAATTTTCACCTTATCCCTGATTGCATAACCTCAACAAAACCCTTAACAAATGTCTCTTAATCATCACCTTGTTTACAATTGATCCCGGTAGACCAGCTTCCAAAACCTTAAGAGAACAGAACAATGTAAACATAAAACAACAAAGGTTTTGGAAAATCAAATATAACAAACATTTCAGACAAACCTTAACAAAACCTTTAACAAAGTTCCTTATTGTCCCTTGTTTGCAATTAAACCTTATACCCATTTACTCTTTTTCCCAGATTATAAAACATTTATCAACACTTCTCCATTTACAATGCAATTGCTATGTCATATGAGAGTGATCCCCTCCCAGAAGAAGCTTACAACAGACAGATTTCAGCATATAGTAGAATATAACCCTACCACATACCCCTAAACTCCTCCTCCCCCCAAGTAGATCAATGAAAAAGACCAGCCCGAAGCTATGTTCTTGCCAATCCCACCCACAGAGCATCAGACCATTTAATAAATAGGAGATGGGGGAGAAAAACTTAGAGACAAGAAAGCTGAAAGTGTCTCTGAAAATCTTTGATATACACAGGTTAATTTTCTTATTTTTAAGTCCATTTTCAGAGACAAATCCAATCCAGTTGGAAGTAGGGTGATACAGGGCAACTTGATAGGAAAACACATCCCACTGTCTTCAGAGATGTCCAGTCTCCTCGAGCTGCATATGTCAACTTGCCAGAAGATAGCTCAAATGAAAGATTCTTGGATTGTTAAAGACCTGATGATGCATTCAGAGGAGCTCTTACAAAACCTAACTTTTAGGCACAGTCCAGCTTGCATTTCCCATTAGTGCTGTATTCCTCAACCCCACTGTTTATTACTGAGGTCATCTGTATGAAAACATGATATCTGATCTTGAATAGTCTGTCTATTCCTGCTACTTTCTCCATACCTGAAATCAAAGAACACTGCTTGTGACATCAATGTTGCTACCATGGCAACAGGTTGTGATGTCACAACAGAGATTAATGACTTGAAGTAAGGAGTAAGCTATAGAGGCAGATGGACTGTAAAGAAATTCTAAGAGACAGAGGTCTATATTCATGCAAATTTCCTTAGTAATAAATAATGAGGAGGATAAATGTATAAAAATAAATGGAATGCAGGCAGAATTGTACCTATTTATTATGTTTTTTAAAGTTTTCTTTGTGGCGTCAATAGCTCTTTAAATATTTAAAACCTGGAATGCAGTTCTCATTAGCTGCCCCTTGACTTTGAATCAAAACTTACAGACAGAAGACAGACAAAATGGTCTGTGAAAAACCTTGATAAACACAGGTTAATTTTCTTACTTTTAAGTCCATTTACAGACACAGATCCAATACAGTTGGAAGTAGGGTGATGCAGGGCAACTTGCTAGGAAAAAAAATCCCCACTGATTTCTCAAATGCCCCGTCTCCTTGAACAGCATACAGTAGGTAAACTGGCCAGAAGATTGCTCAAATTAAAGACTCTTGGACAGTTAAAGATTCAGCACCTGGAATGCACCATTCTCATTGGTTGACCCTTGAAATCAAATCAAATCTTACAGACAGAAGAGAGTTAGAAAATGTCTCTGGAAAATCTTGATATACAAAGGTTCACTTTCTTACTTTTAAGTCCATTTACAGACACAAATCAAATCCATTTGGAAGCAGGGTTATGCAGGGCAACTTGCTGGAAAAAGAAATCCCACTGACCTCTGAAATGTGCAGAAAGCATTGACAGGTTTGCACCCCTCCGGTAACTCACGACCTATGGTGGCAACTGCCCCCCCCCCCCACCAAAATCACTTGTCATCATTACAGTCATGAGTCCCTGGTGTCCAGTGGCACACCCACAGATTGAGGGCTGAGGAATGCTGGGAGCGAGGAGTGTGGAGTGTGGAGGCTGCACGCTGCTGAGCTGAGGAGACACTCAGGAAGCAGGCTGCTGTCAAGGCTCTGAAAAGTCATATAACAGGTATGCCACCAGTTGCCTATATTTGGGCATTGACAAATGCTTTCCAGACTGTTGTGTGCCTCCTAGTTTTTTATTTATTTATTTATTGAATTGTTTCACCTGGAAAGATTCACTGAGCAACTTAATGCTCATCACATGGTACGTCCTAGGGGAAGGGGAAAGGGATATACAGAGTGCAGATACACAGATATACAGAGTACAGTTCAGGTAAAGACAGACAGATGGAGTAATTACACATACAGTTATAAAGACAGGAACAAGGCACTTGAGACAATAAAGGCTGTTGTAGAGTATCAGTGCAAGCAGATCTTAGGAGCAGCATACCAAGTAGAATCAGTGCATAGGATACAAGGTTGACAATGCATAAAATACAGACTGTACACTAGTGCAATATGCAGCAGGGTGAGCATGTAGGAACCAGTCATCCCTATTTAAGAGCTGGTCTATAGGAATAAGTGCAAGTGGGGGTTGAGAGGGGGAGAGGGAGATGGAGAAAAAGACAGAGAGGGAGACAGATAAGAAAGGAGGGCCAGGAGCCAGTGCAAGAGGGTGTTAGGTAGTTGTGCAATGCAGTGGTAAGGGAATAGAGGGAGGAGGAGTGATGGATTTGTGGAGGGAGAGCTTTCCACATTTTAGACAGGTGGTAGAAGAAGGCTTTTTTGCCAGAGGTAGTGGTTCTGCAGTGGAGTGATAGGGTGCGAGTTTCAGCATGGAATCTCAAGGAATAGAGGGAGAGGGTAGGTGTGCCAAGAGAGAAGAAGAAATATGAGGGGAAGAGAACGATGGATTTAGAGATGAATTTAGCACCATGAAGCGTGCACCGGGAGTGTAGGGGAAAAAGGTTGAGAGTGCTGTAGAGGTTACAGTGATGGGTACGGGAGGGGGAATCAAGAGCAAAATGACAGAAGGAGTTACAGAGAGAGTCCAGTCTGGATAGGTGGGACTGTGGGGCAGCATTGTAGACTGTGTCACAGTAGTAGAAAATGGGCACGATCATCTTCTGTACCAGCTCACTCCTGGCGGTCAACGGGATGCAGCTGCGGTTTCGTTAAAGTGCCCCAAGCTTGGGCCTTAGTCTTTTCAGAACAGCATCAATATGTACAGAGAAGTCAAGGTGTCTGTCCAGCCAGATGCCAAGATACCTGAAAGAGGAGGAGTCCTCTAAAGCCATCCCATCTAGGGTGTGGAAGGAAGGGAGGTGAGTAAGCCTAGCGAATCTCTGCCTTGTGCCAAAGGACATGGAGACCATCTTCTTGGCATTTAGAAAGAGTTGATGAGATCTAAACCAGAGTTGGACATTGGTGAAGTTGGCCTGAAGCCTGGTAATAACATCAGCAACAGTATTGCCAGAGATAAACAATACTGTATCATCCGCATTCATGTGCATGCTAGATGTGGTGTAACCCGGGGGGGGAGGTAATTTAAAAAGATGGAGAACAGAATGGGGCCTAGCACAAAGCTTTGTTGGACTCCAGTGGTTATAGGCAGGGGGGAAGAGATAGCATCAGCAATTCTTACCAATTGCGAGCAGCCGGACAGGTAGGCACTGAACCATTCTGTAGCAGACGGGGATAGACCAGCAGCTGAAAGGCTGTGAAGGAGGAGGGGGTGAGAAACAGTGTGAATGGCTTTAGCCAGGTATACAAAGATAGCTGAGGTAATAAACCCTTTGTCAAAGCCTGAAGAGATGGTGTCAGTTAATCTTAGGAGTGAGGTGGTAGTAGAGTGAGATTTCCTGAAGCCAGACTGGAAGAGTGAAAAAAGAGGAGTCAGAGAGAAACAGAGAGAGTTGTTTGAGTACTATGTGTTCCTGTAGTTTAGCTAAGGTTAGCAGTACAGAGATAGGATGATAGTTACCAGGGGAGGAGGGGTCACCACCCTTCAGGAGGGGAAGACAACAGCATGTTTCCAGACAGAGGGCACAGTGGCAGTCACAAAGGAGAGGTTTAGTAACAAGGATAGAGGGAAGGCTATGGCAGAAGCAAAGATGTGCAGGAGCCTGGGGTCGGGGCCATGAGATGAGGAGCCTTTGGTAGGGTTTAGGGCAAGGAGAGCTTGAAGGGTAGAAGCAGGGATGACAGGAGAAGAAGAATGGGAGGGAGGTGTAAGGGGTTCGGAGGAGGGGATGGGGCAGAGGAGAGAGGGAGGAGGGATGGGAGAAGGGGGAGGCTGGGGGGCAAGGGGAGTAGGGTAATGGACAGTGCAAGGGGTGCAAGAGGGGGCCAACAAGTCAGGGGAAGTGCTGAGGAGGGTACATAGCAGAGAAGAGGCATGGGTGGCAAAGTGGCAGTTGAAGCAATCAGCACTATCGATAGGTTCTGAGAGAACAGAATGGTTGTGCCTGATGGAGGGGGGTGGAGAGGTGGAGGAAGACAAGAAAAGGGAGTGAATAACCTTCCAGAATTTAGAAGGGCTATTTGGATTGGTTTGGAAGTTGGATAAGAAATGATCTGCTTTAGCAAGGTGGATTGCTTTGGTGCAGCTATTCCGCAATTCATGGTAGCGTTGGTGCTCTCCAGGGCAGTTGGAGGCTTTGGCTTTGTGCCATGCCAGTTCGCAAGCACGGTGGCAAGCTAGAAGCTCAGGGGTGACCCAGGGGAGGTGACCGCCATGAACCCTGGTTTTGCGATGCGGCGCACGGGAGTTACAAACCTGCAGAAACCTAGAGGTGAAGTAAGCAAGGGCATTGTTCACAGAAGCTGCTGTGATAAGGGTGAACCAGTCAGTTTGCGTAAGGTCATGAAGCAAGGACTGCAGTTCGAGTGATGTGAAGGGATGAATGAGAATAATTTTAGGACAGATTTTATGCCTATGTATTTTACGCACTACAAATGTCATATGGTGGTCACTAATAGAGTCAGGAAGTAGTCTTGAGGCCACTACTCAATGTGGATGGGAGGTGAGGACCAGGTCCAGCAGGGAGTGGTTTAGTGTTTTAAGGTTTAGACGAGTGGGTTCCTGGATCAGCTGATGGAGGTTTAAGGCTTCGATAGTGGAACGGATGTTAGCCAGTGATGGGGCCAGCCAGTTTAGATTTAAGTCACCCAAGATGAAAGGTTTGCCACCGCAGGTGAGCGAGGAACGCTTAGAGACCAAGTCATTGACGTTGGAATTTGTCTGACCAGGGCAACAGTAAACTCCTGCAATAAAAATGGGGGCTGAGTGGGGATAGGAGATTTCTAAAAGGAGAGCCTCGTGAGATGACTGGAAGAGATGTGATGAAGGAGGGGGTGATTTGGAAGGTGGAGGAGGTATATGTAGCCACGCCACCTTGTCCGGACCTGTCCTGTCTAGATAAACCAAAGCCAAGGATGGCAATTGCCTGATCAGGAATGGATTTGGATAGCCAGGATTCAGTGATCACAATGATATCAGGGGTGTAATCCTGGACTAAGGGTTGTAAAAGGGAGATTTTGGGAGCAAGACTTTTTATGTTTAGGTGGATGATTTTAAGTCCATTTGGTAGAGAGAGTGGATTTGTGCCTGGGTGGGCACTGGCTGGTGGATGGGCAAGTGCAGGACCAGGGTTTGGGTGGATGTCTCCGGATGCTAAAAGGATCAGGAGAATAAGAATAAGAAGCTGTGGGAGCCTGCCTCCCTTGGGAGAGTGATAGAGAAGTCATTTACTAATTTTAGGGGGATAGTCAGAATGAAGTATGAGGATGCTGTCTTAAGGAGAGTAATAAGCTGAGTGTGCTCCGACGTGATCATGGAATAAGGGAGTATATGGCAGTGGGTTAGAGAGGTAGCAACTGGGTGGGGCACTGTACCAGTGGGGGATGCTAAATTGTCAACCACAGTAAGGGACACTTGCAGGTTGGTCTGATGGCAGCTGAGTACAGACTGGCAGAAGTATGAACAGGATGAGCCACAAATTTTGAAGTCTGCCAGGACTCCATAGTACACCAAGTGATGGCAAGAGAATGCAGGAGGTTGATGACTAGAGTAAGTGAGCAGCGGCTCAAGAGGGGGGAGCCACAGCCTGATGCCTCCAGTGGCGGAAAAATATAAGGAGCCAATGGGAAATTGGATAGATAGAAAAAAGTTGGTCAGGTGTTCAGCGGTGGCTATAAGTATAAGTGTCGACCACAGGTGGGTGGGCGGAGGGGGAGGGCAGGGTACTATGGCTGGCGGCACATAGAAACATAGACTTTGGTGGCAGATAAGGACCGCTTGGCCCATCTAGTCTGCCCATTTCCCTACCTACAGGATAGGCCGCAGATCCTAGTTAACCAACAGCCTATTTCTTCCTACCCCACACAAGAATTGCCTTATGTCTGTCCCATGCATTCTTGAATTCTTCCACAGTTTTAGACCCCACAACCTCCTCAGGAAGGCTGTTCCATGCATCCACTACCCTCTCTGTGAAATAATACTTCCTCACATTGCCCCTGAACCACCCTCCTTCTATCTTTAAATTGTGTCCCCTTGTTCTTGCACGTCTCTTTTCTGAAAGATGCTACCCTCTTGGACTTTGTTGATTCCGCTGAGGTACTTAAAAGTTTCTATCATGTCCCCCCTCTCCCTTCTTTCCTCAAGGGTATGCATATTAAGCTCCTTTAGTCTCTCCTCATACGGCTTCTCTTGCAGACCCTGCACCATTTTAGTTGCCCTCCTCTGGACTACCTCTATCCTATGTCCTTGCGGAGATGGGGTCTCCAGAACTGGACACAGTACTCCAGATGGGGTCTCACCAACTGTCTGTACAGAGGGATAACAACTTCCTGTTTTCTGCTGCTGATGCTTCTCCCTATACATCCTAGTATACCCCCAGCCCTCCCTACTGCCTTCCCACATTGCTTGCTAACCTTAAGGTCATCTGATATGATTACCCCCAGGCCCTTTCCTTTTTTGTTGTTGTTACTACCTCCCCACCCATTGTGTATTCTTCCCCTGGGTTCTTGTTTCCTAGGTGCATTATTTTGCACTTCTTTGCATTGAATCCTAGCTGCCATACTTCTGACCATTCCTCCAACCTTGCCAAGTCCCTTTTGATCCTTTCCATGCCTCCTTGTGTATCAATCCTACTGCAGATCTTTGTGTCATCTGCAAAAAGGCATACTTTTCCTTCCAGTCCCTCTGCAATGTCACTGATGAAGACATTAAAAAGGACTGGACCCAATACTGAACCCTGTGGTACCCCACTAGTAACCCCTCTTTCTTCAGAGATGACTCCATTTACAATTACCTTCTGTGTCCTGTTGTGCAGCCAATGTTTTACCCAGGCTACCACCCTGGGACCCACTCCCAGGCTGGATAATTTGACTATTAATATTTTGTGTGGGACTGTGTCAAATGCCATGCTAAAGTCTAGGTAGACCATGTCCACAGCCCCTTCCTGGTCTACTACTTTGGTCACCCAGTCAAAGAAATCTATTAGATTCGTCTGACATGACCTTCCCTGTGAACCCATGCTGCCTTGGGTCCCAGCTCCACTGGCCTCTAGGTACTTAACTATTCTTTCCTTCAGAAGTGACTCCATCACTTTCCTACCACAGAGGTCAGACTGACAGGTCTGTAGTTTCCTGCCTCTGTCTTGGTACCACTTTGTGAATGGGAATCACATCCGCCTTCCTCCAGTCCTCCGGTACCACACCATCCTCCCATGATTTATTAAAAAGAGTAGCCAGTGGTTTCACTAGTTCCTCCCTTAATTCTTTTAGAATTCTGGGGTGAATTCCATCAGGACCCATTGCTTTGTCCACCTCCAGTTTTAGGAGTTCTTGCAGAACCCTTTCTTCTGTGAAAGGACTGGGATCGACTCCCCTATCAAGAGTGCTTCTGTTAATTGGATTAGGCACTTCCCCCTCCTCTTTTGTGAATACTGAGCAGAAATATTCATTCAGTATCCCTGCTTTTTCACTGTCCCCCTCTGCCCACCCACCGTTCCTTCTATTCAGCCTCACTATCCCTCCCTTTGTCTTTCTACGCTCGCTGATGTACCTATAAAAGGTTTTATCCCCCTTCTTAACTGAGTTGGCTATCTTTTCCTCAGTTTGGGCCTTTGCTATTCTGACTTCCCTCCCTGCTTCCTTCTGCCTTAACTGGTACAGCTCTCTGTTCTGCTCCTTCTGTGTTTCCTTATACTTCCAGAATGCTATCTTTTTCTTCCTGACTTTCACAGCCACCTCTTTTGAGAACCATAGTGGCTTTTTCTTTCATTTTAATTTGTTTATATGCTTCACACAAAGGCTTGTTGCCTCTGTGATGGCAGTTTTGATGATTCCCCATTGTTGCTCCACACCTCCTTCTAGCCTGTTTGCTAGTGCTTTTCTGAGGCACTCTCCCATCTTGCCAAAGTCAGCCCTCCTAAAGTCCAGTACCCTCACTTTTGTATTGAGTTTAACGTGAACCACACTGTTTGATGGTCACTTGTCCCCAGATGGCAACCCATTTCTAGATCTGAGATCCTCTCACTGTCCCCGTTTGAGAGTACAAGGTCTAAGATTGCTCCCTCATGAATGGGTTCCAAAACTAGCTGTCTGAGGCCTGCCACCTGTAGGGCATTAAGAATGGCCCTTCTCTTGGATGTGGCTGCAGCAAATGTGATCCAGTTAACATCTGGCATATTCAGGTCTCCCATCAACAGTATCTCCCCTTTCTCTGCCATTCTAAGAATACCTTCTGTCATATCCCTGTCCATTCCCTCCCCCTGACATGGGGGTCTGTACCACAACCCCTGTGCGGATTGTGGTGCCCTTTCCAGTCTCCAAGGTGACCCACAGTGCCTCCTCTCCTCCCTGTTTACTCTTTCATTCAGTTGCTTTTATCCCTTCCTTTACATAGAGAGCTACTCCTCTCCCTCTTCTCCCCTGCCTGTCTCTCCTGTAGGTTATGTACACTGGTATGTTAACATCCCAGTCATGGTTCTCTGTGTACCATGTTTCTGTGACTGCTACGATATCCAGGCATTCCTCTTCCATCAAGGCCACCAGCTCAGGGAGCTTGTTGCCCAGACTATGGGCATTGGTACTCATTACCCTCCATTTCCTGATGGCCTTACTCCCTTTTGCCCCATCCCTGTCCATTCTGCCTTTGTCATTTTCTCCATTTACCCCTGCCCTTCTCCCTATCGAGACCTCTATGTTGGTGTTTGCCACACTTACTACTGTGATTATTTGGGGGGGCTAGGATTTCCCTGCTCCTTTCCAGTGCCTCCCCCCTTGGCTAGTTTAAATGCTTGGCAATGAAGCATTTAAACCTATCACCTAGGATCCTGGTTCCCTTCCCGGACAGATGCAGCCCATCATGCCAGTATAGGCTTTCATCACTCCAGGTGGACCCCCAGTCCCCAATGAAGTCAAATCCCTGAGATACACCAGTTTTTCAACCACTGATTGAATCCCATGGTGCAGAACACCCTAGCCTCTCCTATGCAATTGATGGGCAGCACCTCCGAGAAGGTTACCGTGCATGCTACTTGACTAAGGCCCCTCCCCAATTCTGCAAACTCTTCCTGCACTTCTCTAATCCCTTTCTTAGTCAGGTCATTTGTCCCTAGGTAGACAATGACATCCAGCTCCCTCCCCTGTGCAGCTGCTCCGGCAATCCTGAGTATTCGCTCCCTGTCCCTCCAAGTCACCTTACCTCCCTCCCCTTCCTTCCCCAGTTCTACCTTCCTAACAATGGAGTCCCCACCAGTAGTTGTTTCCTTCCCTGCAGGGTCCCTGCCACCCTCCTGTGGGTCTCCCTTGAGGGTTCCCAGCATCCTCCTTGGTCTCCACTGTGGGTGCCTCCATAGAGGAATCACACTTTTCCAGAATGGCATAGGAATTTTGGAGAGGTACAACTGGAGGGATGCTCCTCTGTTCCACCACCCTCACCCTACCTGAGCCCACTGTGGTCCAATCGCTCCTCTTTCTTGGCAACCTCTGTGGCTATGGCAGTGGCACCGGTGGTCCCTGGATGGAAGAGGAGGTCCCACAAATCCTGGCCAACTCAGCCTGGAGATGAGCAACCTCCTCCCTCAGCTCAGAGAGGTGCCTGCAGATGGGACAACAGCGCATCCTCCAGAACATCTCTCAGAAGACTGCTGCTCCATAGCCACTGCACTGCACCACTCCAATCAAGTCTTATTTCTGGCCACTTAACTGTTTGAAATCCTTACTCTGCTGTACCTGGTAGGCTGAGGATCTGGGCAGGAGTACTCAGGCGGCAGCCTGAGGAGTGCCGTCAGTCCGGGGCCAAGCAGGTCGGCGGTTGAGCCTGCAGTCCCTAGAAGGGAGATCCCAGCTGGAGAGAAGAGAGAGGTGGAGAGATTAAGTAGCTGGCTGAGTGCAAGAGGTGCAGACAGCACAGCAGGGAGCCCTCTTAACACAACAATGGGGCCAGAGATTGGGCGCCAAAAAGTCTGGACTTCAATGGAGCAGCACCAATTCCCTATGAGATCTGTAATCACAGTCCTTTTCAGAATATTTTAACAGCTTAAACTCTAATACAGTTAGCAATTGAGCATATCTTTTGGTAAAATCTTGTAAAATTGAGTAAAATTGGCAGTTTAGCAGGAGCAGAGACCAGGGAGAGCACCAGACCAATTGGAGTGGGCCCAGGAAAGGTACTTGTGTTCTGATTGGCTGGCGGCAAGTGCTGTACTTGGAAGGCTGAGGATCTGGGCAGGAGTACTCAGGTGGTGGCCTGAAGAGCGCCGTCAGTCTGGGGGCCGAGCGAGTGAGCGGTTGAGCCTGTGGTCCCTAGAAGGGAGGTCCCAGCTGGAGAGAAGGGGGGGAGATTAAGCAGCTGGCTGAGTGCAGGAGAAGCAGACAGCACAGCAGGGAGCCCACTTAACACAACAATGGGACCAGAGATTGGGCACCAAAAAGTCTGGACTTCAATGGAGCAGCACCAATTCCCTAGGAGATCTGTAATCACAGTCCTATTTAGAATATTTTAACAGCTTAAACTCTAATACAGTTACAACTGAGCATAAATTTTGGTAGAATCTTGTAAAATTGAGCAATATTGGTGGCATAGCAGGAGCAGAGACCAGGGAGAGCACCAGACCAATCAGAGTGGGCCCAGGAAAGGCGCTCACGTTTTGATTGGTTGGTGGCAAGTGCCGTACCTGGAAGGTGGAAGATCCAGGCAGGAGTATTTAGGTGGTGGCCTGAGGACCGCTGTCAGTCCAGGGACCAAGCAGGTTGGCAGTTGAGCCTGCAGTTCCTAGAAGGAAGGTCCCAGCTGGAAGGTTGAGGATCCGGGCAGGAGAACTTAAGTAGTGGCCTGAGGAGCGCCGTCAGTCCAGGGACCGAGTGGGTTGGCAGTTGAGCCTGCAGTCCCTAGAAAAGAGGTCCCAGCTGTGTCTGTCTTTTGACTTCAGAAGCTCTACTTTACTGAGAACCAGGTGTGGAATCGAGTGGTGGCAGTAGCCCACGTTCCCTTGGGATTGTGATAATCCCATTGGGGTGAACGCTGTGTACTCTATAACAGATTTGCTGCCTCATCTAGTTTTTGGGCTTGCTTGTGATTTTTACACTCTCAAAACACTCTCCAACCCTGTGCTTGCTTTCTCTAATTTCTTTGGTGCTGGAACCTGAAATTCTTGGAAAAGAGCCTGGTTTATTAGGGCTACCAAACACTACATACAAACTGACTTTATGTATACGCTTATGTGCTTATGTGCTGATATGAGTGCTGATACAACTGTGTAATACTTGTGAGTTTTCTGTTATTCTGTTTTTTTATCATTTTGAAATACTTGTGTGTCCTTTACCATTAGGGTTCTGTATAGATTTGACAAGGCTTGGGTGGAGCTGGTAAAATAAGGTCACACATAAATTTTTGTTCTGGGAGGTACAATCTGCTGAACCAAATTGAATAAGTAATTAAACTTTAAGTTTTAAACAACCTAATCTAGATCAGAACCTTATTCAGCTCAGAAGTGACTAGTAGAGTCTGAGAGGATATAACTGGAACAAAATTAAAAACTTAACTAAAAAAATTAAAATCATACTACTCCTCATGCTGTATTTCAACTTCTAATTCAGCTTGCAATTGTTTAAATTGTGAACAGCCGAAGAACCTGAAAAAGATTAAATTCCTTATATTTGACAATTGAGCTAATTTATTGAGCTAATTGATGGGCTCATAGACTCTTGCTAATTAACCAGTACACGTGTGTTCGTGACCACAAGCTTTTTGTGCACAGCTTTTGATTGGTCAGTGAGTTCATTCTCTGAGCCAAATAATGATAAGGTATATTTTGTGAGACCTACAGTAGTCTAGCTGTTCCTTTAGCAAATCCTCAGATGCTTATTAGAGTTGGTGTGGCTGCCAATGGTGGATTGTGTGCCACACTTGATGGAATCATTTTTTTAGAACAGCTAAGCATTGATTTTGAGGAAATTCTGATCTTGAGGTACACTGTGTAGCCTTTATTCCTGTTCACAAAATTCATGGCCGAGCAGGTTTGTCACTGCTAATACAGCGTGCATTGCTAGTAACACTCTATCACCACTACTGCCCATTGATCTGATGGGGTCAACATTTGGAGATGGTATGAATCTCTCTCCTATATTCTTCTGCATTGATATTTCTTTTTTTTTTAAATAAGCTCTATTAAAATCCTTTTGCTCATAACTGGTGTTGATGTGGAATGATGGCTTGGAGAAGGTTCTGTGCTAAACCTTATTAAGTTAAAACTGTGGCACCTTAAGAAAGCACTGACCATACAGAATTTATAACTTTGGCATTATCATTTAACAGTATAGACAGTATACTTTAAACTTGTTAAACCTGATCAGCAGCTCAGGTTATATGATAGCTATAACTTGAGCAGCTAATCAGCTAAGTTTGCTGGTAAAGGCACCTAGCTTCACTTGAGCTGTTTTCTTCTAGGTTGCATGTAAGGACAGAGCAAGGAACCTTATCAGAGCAAGGAAAAAGCTTAAGGCTTCTTTTGGCTAGCCAGATTTACTGTGTGGTATTATTTTCTGTTGTACTCACAGGGGTTGTAACTGTTTGTTACTAAAATTTTACAGCTTTATTTTTTTCTGATTCAAATTGCTGTTGTGGGGTGTACTTTCTGCAACATTATTACAGGGTGTGCCTACAGGTGTGTGCTTACAGGTTATTGCTGTAATCTTCTCTGATTCAAACTTTTTTTGTAAGGTATATCTTCTGTTACTGCTTTATTTTTCTCTGTAGCAAAGTATATTTTACAGGGTCTATCTTCTGTGAAATTATTACAGGTGGTGCTTTACAGGTTTTACAGTTTTATCTATCATTAGGTTAACCTTTCAAGGGCTACTGCATTTGTTGTTGGTTGATTGTTTCTACTCTTATCTCCTTGTTTCTTTCATCTGTGGTTCTTTTTTGGCAGGGGAAGGGGCCTAGCCACTCACCCTCATCCCTAACTACCCCATGCTACACTCCTTTTATAGGGTAGCACAGTCGTGACATATCCTGTAGCAAAGTAGGAAGGGGAGGATCAGAGGGGTATCCACACAGTGACCTCATTTACAGAGGCACAAGTAATTTAACTTGTTATAACAAATTATAGAAAAAAAAAACACAAAATCAAATTTTTATTTCATTTTCCTCCTTCTAATTACTCTGTCCAGGTTATAAACCCAGCAACTCATCTGGTATGGATATTATTAATTGCAGGTAATGTGGGACACTTTTCAAAATAGCAGTTATACGGGATTTAGGATCCTGTCCTACATGCTGGACCATTAGAGATCTAGGACTCATCTCCAGCCCAGCAGGGGCAGAGATCGCACGCCTCAAATCACATATTCAGGAGGAAATATATTGTAGGAACCTGCCGCCATTTCCCCAACATCCAACAGAAGCACCTCGACCACGGAGGCTAGTTGGTCTGGGAGGCTGGCAGATGGTTAAGAGGAGCAAATCGGGTGCCCCATCACTCAGTGCTCTTCAATGAATTACCTCCACATACCATATACAAAGTACAAATAGTTATCTGTCTCTGAAATCAAACAAAGGGGCAGAGGACACTGCAGAGCAGGACACTGCAGCACAGGAGCTAGCATAACAAAACTCATCCAAAACAAGGACCAAAAAAAAAGCAAAAATGAAATCGCAAACACTTCTGATAATAGGAGACTCCATGATTTGGGCAGTTGATACCTACCTCCAGTTGGGGGTAATGGTCAGATGTCTCCCAGGTACATCAGCATGAAGAGACACTGACCACATTGCTAAACTCATGCAGAAGGCAGGAGAAAACATTGATGTCCTGGCACACATAGGGACTAAGGATCTTGCTAGCTGGCCAGTTATTGAGACCACTGAACACCTGACCAGGCTGGTTGGCAAACTGTCATCCATTTCATCTGGCATTTCCTTCTCTGAGATCCTGCAGGTCTATGAGAGGGGGGCAGAAGGTCAGAAAAGGAGAGCTAGGGGAGCTAAACATGTGGATCAAGGGCTAGTGCCAGGAAAAAGGACACAAATTTGTATGTAACTGGCAACAGTTTGGGGAGTGAAAGTTTTTTAAATTCGATAGGTTGTATCTGACTAAGGAGGAAGTAAGTGCATTGGTGCAGAAGTTTGATGTCTTTGCAGAATATTTAAATTAGCAAATGGGGAGAGGGGTGCAGCACCCATTACATTAAATGGAAAGAACACCCTTCCCCCCTCAGCTAATGATCAAACAGGAGTTCAGCATGTTTGTAGTTCATTTGCATCACCAGGTAAAGAAAAAGTTCTAGCTCCCCAAGTGACACACAGGGGAAATGCCGGACCTTAACCAACAACTAACACACTGAAATCTGGTCAATGGAAAATCATGTACACAAATGCTTGCAGTCTTGGAAACAAGATCCTAGACCTGCAGGCAAAAATGACAGAGAGTAAACTGGACATAGTAGCCATTAGCGAGACATGGTTCACCGGAAACCACACTTGGGAGTCTTCAGTGCCCGACTATGTACTGTTCAGAAGAGACCGAGGTGCAAAAAGGGGAGTGGTGGAGTGGCCCTTTATGTCAATGAAAATAACAAAGCTTCAGAAATTCAGAATACACATAAGGAGCCAGAAGAACTGTGGGCTGCCCTGAAAACCGGAAATGGGACAGCAATACCAACTGGGGTTGTCCATAGGCCTCCAGGCCGGGGAGAAGACATAGATATATTACTGTTAGAAGATATACAAAACATGACAGCTACAGGGGAGGTTCTAATAATAGGAGCATTGAACATGTCAAATGCAGATTTGCCAATACCAGCAGGAACATCTGCCAGAACTAGACACATAGTGGATTCCCTGGAGGGGGAGAACCTTAGACAATAGGTAGAACAATACACAAGAGACAGGGCTATCCTGCATCTAGTACTGAATAACAGGTAGATGATCACAAATCTCTAGGTAGAAGGTCAACTGGGGGTCAGTGACCATTATATGGTATGGTTCAATTTGGCCACTAGAAATAAATCATCCCATTCCAAGGGAAAAATATGGTACTTCAGTAGAGTTGACTTTGATAAGATGGCCAACAGAATGAAGCTAGCCCTGGCAAGAAGAAATATAGGTGAGGGGGTACAGGCAAAGTGGGTAAGCATTAAGGATGCAATATATAAAGCAACATCCCATTGTGTTAGAGAGAAAGGCAAGAGCAAAAGAAGAAGGAAACCACTTTGATTCTCAAAAACAGTAGCAGAAAAGGTCGGAGTCAAAATGCTGGCCTCAGAAAATATAAGGGAACACAGCAGACGAAAATAGGGAGGCACACCAAACTTCCCTAAGGGAAACAGGGAAGACAGTAAGGCAGGAAAAGGCCCAAACCAAGGAAACATTAGCATGAAAAGTAAAAGAAGGTGACAAGACTTTCTATTGATACATTAGTGAAAGGAGAAAGTCCAGAGGGGATATTGTTAAGATCAAAGGAGACAAGTGGGAGAGTGAGGAGGAGGACCAAGGAAAAGCATCTGTCCTAAGTAGATACTTCTGCTCAGGATTTACTGAGATGAAGGTAGGGCAGGGCCCACAGCTCAGCACCATGGACACAGGGGGGAGGGAGGTGTGTACTAGTCCCTTCACAAAAGAAAGGGTCCTACAAGAGCTCACTAAGCTCATGGTGGACAAGGCAATGGGACCTGGTGGCATACATCCCAGGGTACTAAAGGAGATAAGCGTGGAACTAGCAGAGCCATTATCAGAACTGTTTAGTGAGTCTCTAAGCACATGAGAGGTCCCAGAAGACTGAGAATGGCTCATGTGACAGCTCCACAAGACTGGTAGCAGGGAGGAGGCAGGGAACTACAAATAAGTCAGTCTTACCTCAGTAGTGGGAAGGACTATGGAGGCAATCCTTAAGGAAAGGATAGTGCAACACCTGGAATCCATAGGAGCACAGGATCCTAGACAGCATGGGTTTACAACAGGAAAGTCCTGTCAAACTAATCTCATAGATTTGTTTGGTGAGGTAACCAGAGTGATTGACCAGTGGGGAGCAGATGATGTTGCCTACCTTTACTTCAGCAAAGATTTCGATACTGTTCCACACAGAAGATTGATTAATAAGCTGGGTACTCTCATGATGGATCTGAAGTTGGTCAACTGGGTGGCAAACTGGTTGGCGGACAGAAAACAGAGAGTGGTGATAAATGGTATACAGTCAGAAGAGACGCAAGTCACAAGTGGGGTAGCTCAGGGATCAGTCCTGGACCAGTCCTTGTCAATATCTTCATCAGTGACATTGCAGGTGGACTGGAGGGTAAGGCTTGCTTGTTTGCAGATGACACCAAGATCTGCAACAGAGTAGATGATCCAGATGGGGTGGGCAGAATGAGAAGAGATCTGGATAAACTGGCAAAATGGTCAGAAGAATGGCAATTGGTGTTTAAGGCAAAGAAGTGCAGGATCATGCACATAGAGAAGAGAAGAGAAACCCTGAAGCTACCTATAGGTTGGGAGGGAAGTTGCTGGCAATCACAAGGGAAGATAGAGACTTGGGCATCACCATCAGCACAGATGACCTGGAATCATCCAAGCAAACCACTAAAGCAGTAGATAAGGCTAGAGGAATGTTTTTTTTATTTTTTTTATTTTGTTTTTGTTGACCCGGTAAGTGCACTAGACAAATCCTGCCAATTTTCAGGCACGACCGGGGAGGGGGATACAGATGAATGCCAACTGACCTTGAGCCAGATTAAGCTGTTGGTGGTATTTTTAGTGAATGAGGTAAATTTGGGCAGGACACCGGGGAAATTCCCCTACTCTTTGCAATAAGTGCCATGGGATCTTTAACATCCACCTGAACTACCACCAATCCAGGCAGATGGGACCTCGGTTTATCGTCTTATCCAAAAGACGGCAACTCAGAAGTGCAGCATCCCTCTCATGCTGCACTACAGTGTCAGTACTGGAATATTAACCCAAGTGCCAGATGTGGGAACTGAACCCACAGCCCTCTGATCTCCCTGCCTCAGAGACGAGTATGCTACCTACTGAACCACTGACACTGCTAAAATTTGTTGTAGTGTATAAGTAGGTGTATCACAAGTCATAAGAGGGAGCTAATAATCCCTCTTTACAAGACACTGGTTAGGCCCCATCTGGAGCACTGCATGCAGTACTGGAGGCCACACCTGCACAAGGACTTTAACAAAATGGAGGCAGTACAGAGAGAAGCAGCCAAAATGGTGCAGGGACTGCATCAGAAAACATATGAGGATAGATTAACGGAGCTCAATATGCATACCCTAGAGCAAAAGAGGGAGAGAGGTGACATGATCAAAACATTCAAATATCTTAAGGGCATTAACAAGCTGAAAGAGTCTAACATTTTTCAATATAATACAAATAGCAGAACAAGAGGACACAGCAGAGGGAGGCTGATTAAGGGGGAATGTGAGGAAGTTCTTTTTCACGGAAAGCGTGGTGGATGCATGGAATAACCTACCTCAGGAGGTGGTGGATATGAATACAGTGCAGGGCTTCAAACAGGCATAGGATAAGCATAAGCCCCCAGCGACATTGCATTCAACCTGTTTACACAGGCCTTCACCAAGGCCTGTGACCTCTATGCTCCACTCACCAAACTCCACACCAAAAGGCAACATGCTCCTTGGATAACCCCCTCCCTACTCCAAATGTTGAGACAGGGATTATCTCTGGCACAAAACCACAGAATCTGGCAGGTTGGCGGACAGACAATCCTATAATGCCGCTCACAATAGATGCACTGGAGCCATCTGTAAAGCCAAAGCAGACCACTATCAATCCACTCTCACAACCACGTGGGGATCTGCGAGGACCTTCTGGAGTAATATCAAAGAATTCAATGAGAAATCACACTCCCCACCTCCTTTCCAGCTCACCATAAATGGCACTGCCTCCACAGACACACTCACCACACCAAACTGTCTAAATAACACCTTCTCGGATCTCAACACTGTTCTCCCCAGTTGTTTCTATGACCCTGTGACCCAGTCCCAAACCCCAGCCCTGCAGCATCCTTGTTTCCTCCTGTACAAAATATCCACCCATGAATCTTGTCCTTGCGTACAAAAAGTGCTAAACAGCAATAACCCTATAAATGAGCCCCTAGATGCCAGGCTCCTTCAACTAGTCCTCGACGAGGTCCTATTCCCCCTAACAGACCTGCTCAACAGATCCCTATGGCTAGGGAAATTTCTACATAAATGTAAATATCTACATTCAAATACTGTAAATATTGTCTGTAACACATGCTTAATGTAATTGTTGTTATACCCTGTCTATATTAGTTTCTGTCTTACATGTGATGAGGTACCTTTGTAAATGAGCCGCTGACTCAAAGGTTGTAAACCTGATATATAAAATAAATAAAAATAAATAAATAAATACAAGAGCAATACATATCAGTATGAATAGATAGGCCATTGACAGAGTACAGGCCTATGGCACATTCATAAGGTAGGAAAAATGGGCTGACTGGATGGGCCTTGTGGTCCTTATCAAGCATCAACTTCTTTGTTTCTATGTTTCTATAAGACAGCTAAGAATCAGTTTAAATTCAGTTAGAAACTCCCAGAAATGTAGTTAGAAAGTGCTAGAATTGTACTGGAAAATAAACTACTCTGGATTCTTGTGAACTCAGTTAGATGTCCTTACATAGTTATTTTAACTTTTAAAGATTTTACTAAGTGTTTGATTTTTTTTATGAACTCTTTAGAAACAATTAGTGGGCATTTTATTAATTTGGAATTTTGTTAGTATAGTAACCTAGAAGTGTGTGCGTTGGGCGGGGGGCAGTCATCCCATTATAGTGTTTACTTCTTTTTTGTTTTATTTGTATCCACAGGCCTGGATATTCAGAGCAGTTGCGCATGGCACAATTGAGTTGCGCCAGCGCAAGTACGGAATTGCACTGAGGAGCCTTATTCAGCAGGAGCCATTACACAGGGCAAAACCCATTGTGCCAATGTGCAACTATAATGTATGTGGCACAAGTGCAGGGGGCGTTCCCATGAATATCCAGCGCAATGGCACATTCAACCATGAAACCATGGCACAAGTGTGGAGCAAATCAAACTTGTGCTGACCAGATTTGTTCCTATAAAAGCAGGGTGCAAACACACAGACAGCAGTTGCGCCTGGAGTGAGAGTGAAAGGGAGACCTAGAGAGAAACAGAGACACAAGACCAGACACAGAGGGAGAGGGACAGAGAGGTGGCATGGGAGAGGGAGAGGGGGAGAGGGGCAGAGAGACAGAGAGACACACACATGCTGACAGACACAACACCTGTGTACCAGAGTAACACACAATCAGCAGCCAAACAACCAGGAGACAGTGGATAGCAGGAGCCATGGATAGTGCACCCTTCTTGATGGAGGCGGTAATGAGGGGTGTGAAGGGGCAAGAGGAACAGCTATGTGGCCGACAAGGGGACCGTCGATGGTATGCCCAATACAGGTGGCACCGTGCCTGCATCATCTTTGAGAACTATAGTGACACTGAGATCATGGGCCAGTACCGCCTGAACAGGGCCATTCTGAGGCAGTTATGTGAGCTGTGCAGTGAAGAGTTGCACGCACCCACCAGACAGAGCCACGCCATGTTCGTGGAGACAAAAGTGACCGCTGTCATGTGCCTGCTCACCATGGGCACCTTTCAAAGACCAACAGGGGACACAACGGGCATCATCCAGTCATCTACATCCCGTCTTCTCACATAGTTCCTCAATGCTCTGCTGCCATGTGCTTTGGAATTCATCCATTTCTCCAGCACACAGGCAGAGCATACAGCAGTAATGCAGGACTTCCACAGGATGGCACACATGCCTGGCATGATTGGGGCCATTGACTGCACTCACATGGGAATCTGCATGCCATCTATCCCTGATGGACTGGTGTGTATCAACAGGAAGGGAACCCGAGCATTAACTGCCAGGTGGTGTGCGATGTCACGGGGCGCATCACCATTGTCTGTACCACACACCCTGGGAGTGCACACGAAACATTCATCTGGCACAGCTCTGCACTGTACTAGAGAGTTGAACATGGGGACATCCATACAGGCCACCTAATGGGTGAGTATGGCATGGGCAAGGTGCGATGAGCAGAGCAGACCTGGGGATGGGGTGGGCAGGGTGTGCATGGTGGTGAGGGCACTAGGGACAGACAAGGGGCACAGCATAGCACAGGGCTAACCATGTAATTCTCCACACAGGTGAGAGTGGATACCCACTGAGGCCCTGGCTGCTCGACCCTTATCAGCACCCATCATCCCCAGCAGAGGAGCGGTACAAAGAGGCACACACCAGCATGCGAAACATCATCAAGTGCATCTTTGGCATGCTGAAGTCACGTTACCATTGCCTAGACAGGTCAGGCGGTGCCCAACAGTACAGCCCTTCAAAAGCCTCTGGCATATTCCTAGCCTGCTGCATACTGCATGACCTGGCCATTGACTGTGAGATAGCTGTAGAGGCTGACGAAGGCAACAGTAGTGAGGATGATGGAGACAATGGGCCGAAGGGTGGTGGACAGCCATCTCATGGGTGGAGGGACCCCTGACTGATGCAGCAGGCATGACGCCACTGTGACACTTTTGCACAGGAACACTATGGTGAACACAGGTAGGTGGTGCAGTACACATGCATGGGTCACACAGACAGGTACAGTACACATGCAGGGATGTGTATGATGAGGGGCATGAACACACAGATGTATGATACAGGGGTAGGGGAGTCACTGGCACACAACCACACACAGCAACACACACACACACACACACGCACTCACCCACCCAGATGTTGGAATATGGCATGGATCAGATGCATTGCACCGGAGAACAGGCACAACTGGCGCTAGACTACCCTCATCATGCCCTCGCCACATGGTCCAGTGGTCGGGCATGCACACACACACAGACAGTGTACGGCACAACACACAGGCACGCCACCACTGGCAAGGCACACACACACACACTGCCCTTGTGTGCACAGGGAATCAGAAGCAGACTGCGGTCAGGGCAGCCCTTAGATCAGGGCCACTGAATGGTACCATGACCATCAAGGCCATAGGGGTGGCCGCACCGGGGCTGATCAGCAGCAACAGGCTGTGCATCAGCTGGGGGGGCTGTGCAACAGCCCCCCAGGGGTGGAAGTGAAGGACTGTGACTGTGTTCTCAAGAGGGTGTGCAGGCACCCAAACAGACTAGCTCTGGGCATGTCTGCGGTGCCTACATTATATCCCGGCATCAACTGTGTCATGGTCACCCGATGCTGGGTCCGTGGGGTGGACAGCACACTGCGGGGGAGTCTTCTGTCCATGGTCATGCTCTGTGGCAGCCCACAACGCAAAGCCATCTGCAATCACACTGGCAATGTGATCCAAGGATGCAGTTGTGACCTCCTGCATGCATTGCATCCCCTCCAGGATATGCGCAGTGCCCCTTTCCTTCTGCTCAGTTAACTGACACTCCTCCACATGCAGTGCACGCACCCTAGTGGTGAGCAGCACCTGTTCCTGAACTGATGCCTGCAGCAGCTGGGTGTGTTCAGCCAGACGGTCAGCATCCTGGGGTCCCAAGTGGGACACCGTACCTCTGGTGGTGACCTGCGATGCTGCACAGCCCCTCTCTCTGGTGGATGCTGCACAGTGGGGTCTGCAGGGGGAATGGGCACAGCAGGCACACCATCAGTAGACCCTGTGACCGGCTGACTAGTGTCACCCACAGACTGCTGCCACCACCCGTTTGGCCGCTGTGCATTGTCCTGCCCCTGTGCGGCCACACCACCACCACCATCGCAGGGCACATCCATAACAACACACACCAGTGCACCCGCACTGGTAGCAGGCAGCTGTTCCACCACTGGCATAGTGCTGGGCGTGGTACCCACCTGTGACGCCAGCATGGGCGACATGCCCACAATGTCACCCATGCTGTCCAGGAGCTGTGAGTAGTCATCATCGGAATAGGACCCCACTCCGATCAGTGTCTCTGCACATAGGACACCAAGGCTGGCATCCTGCAGGATCACATCCAGGGTCTAATCCAACCCTAGGTCTAGGACTATCACTGGCATCATGGTGCTGAGCTGCAGCCTGTCAGCCCCCCGGATGCTGGTGGATATGGAAGGTTCATCCTCCGGTTCTGTCCATGGGTGCCGCTGCTGCTGCCAGAGCCCCATCCTCTACATGGAGGCATGCTGGTGCTGCAAGAGATGGACAGCATGTCAGTGATGCACCCCAGTACACTGCTGCTGCATGTGTCCCACAGCATGGCATGCATGTGGGTGTGCACATGTGCACATGACATGCATGATGGCCACATGCATGCCAGCATGCCTTTGTATGCACCCTCTGGGCTAACAGCTGTGTGAGTCTGGCATACATACCATGCAATGATGGGCTGCCACCCATCTGGAATCCTCCTCCAGGCACACCCTCCACCATGGTGTTGTGCATGGTGGCTGCCAGCAACTCCTCAATAGGTGTCAGTGTGGGTGCATCCACTGTCCCTCCTCCATTGGCATCTCAGGACACTCTGATGGCTGCCACTTTCTCCTTAATCTGCCACCTGTCAGTCCCAACCTTCTTGCGGCACTCCTTCGTTGACCTCTGGTGGCTGTCGTGCTGGTTCACAAAACTCATCACCTCTCATGCACCAGCCCTGGCCTGTGGTGTGCCTGTGGCACCGCTCAACAGGGCCACCCTGTCGAGTTAGGCCTCAAACAGGGCATCTGTCTCAGCCTTAGTGAAGTTGGGCCTGCACTTCTGTGCAGGCCCCCGCTCCACCCCGTTCTTTGTGCCATGTTGCCTCCTGTGGACATGGACAGCACAGTGTGCCAGTGGCAGCATCTCCCTGGTTCATCCCACCCTGCAGTCCTGTCGGCTCCCAGTGTGCTGCTGCAGCATCCACTACTTACCTATCTAGATTGCAATACCGGTCCATGGCCTGTGCTGTTCAGTGGCACTTATGTGACGCAACACATGCAAATGAGGTTGTGGCAACAGTAATGACATGCTAATACACCCCACTGCACCACACATTGACTGATGAGCTCATTTGCATGTGGCATCTGAATATCAAGATATTGCGCCATGCACAATGTGATCGCACCGGAGCAAGTCATAGCACAATGCCCATGCATGTGAGGTACACAGACCTGCAGTGCGCATGCACATCATGCTATCATGGTGTCAACCGTGCACCACATGCGGACAGTGCAATGCAGTGGCATTGCACATTTTGTGCATGGCCAGCTATGTTCATGGTCACGCATGGAGTACCGTGCTGTATTGCACATGTGAACACTATGGACTAGCAGGTGACCTCGGACCCCTGGGTCAGATCTCCATGACCCTGCCTAGCCATGCCCACTGTGCATTTCCAGCACTGTGCGATGGGTGGGCACTGCGCACTCTCCCACACTTGGCGCATCCGACACCTGTAGCACACGTGTGCCTCCTCCCACCATTTTTGCCACTGAACCCAAGAGAGTGCAATGGCACAGGACAGGGAATGACATGCACAGAACTAGTCTGACACTGAACTGGCCAGCCTTGTGGCCTCTGTGGAGCCCCACACCCCACAGCTGTGTGGGCAGGTGCCCTTGCAGCTAGCCAGGGGCACTGTGGCAGGCAATCGCTGCCAGTTTAGAGTGGTAGACCAGGGTTCCCAGAACTGGGGAACAGTGAAGGCACCAGTATGATGACATTGTGCAGCAGGACACTGACCTGCTGAGGAGGCTTCAGGCATGCACCAGGTGTGGGGCAATGCCACAGCCAGGTAAGTCATCCCATGTTCCATGTCTGCTCTGGTGCTGTACTGTGGTGTTGCTTTGGCTGCCTGGCATGCCCTGCAGAGGGGTATATTGTCTTTGTGTGCATCATGGAGTGGCACTGCCAGCTTCCACTTGCATTGCGATGCAGTCATGCAGGCATGCAGGATGTGTTGGGCAGGGGGACGCCCTGTGCACAGGGGTCTTGGGGGAAGCTGCTGTGGTCAGTTACTGATGTGCACCTGTCTTCTTTTCATTCCCAGGACCAGAGGACCACAGGTGGGCTAGAGCTGCAGTAGCACAAGACAGAGCAGTGCACCCTGATGGTGGAGGACTAGTACCAGCAGGGCCGCAGGAGGCAGGTAAGCACTATCGTGGTCCTTTGCACTGTACATCTGGGGTGGCAGGGGGGAGTGGGTGTGGCATGGTCACCTGTGCCATATGCCTTGGCAGCTGTGTGTGTCACACTGTGCTTGGTGCATGCCACTGTGGCTCATCCATTGGACATGTGTGCTGGCTGTTGGCTGGGTGGAGGCATGGGCCTGGCTGCCACCATTGTTGCTGTGGTGCTGCCGATGCACTGTGAAATGTGACTGTCATTGTGCTGTCATGTGGCCATTGTGTGGTGGGGACCACCTCTGTGCAGTGTTGTGGTGAACTGTGTTGCTGGCTGGCATTGGCCCACCTCCCTCTGGTTGGCCATTCTGGGCCCTCCAGTGGTGTGTGGTCCCACTGCCCATTGTGCACTGTGGGTGGGCATGGTTCTTTGGGCCACTGCACTGATCACCTCTCCTGTCCCTTGCTATAGGTGTCTGACAGCCAGTGCAGAGACCACGGTGCCAGATGTTGAGCCGTCTGATGCGCCAGACCCTGCTGGTAGTGTCATCCATCCTAGAGGTGGTGGTGGTCAAGTGCCAAATGATGGCAGCTGAAAGGAGGGAGAGACACATTGGCATGGTGGCTGGATGGGGCCGTCACTGAGAATTCAACTGTTTTCCCCTGTTTCCCTTGTTGAACCTTCCCCTACAGTCCCCCCTCCCACTGTACAGTCCCTGTTCCCTGTCCCCTTCCCTCTATGTACCTACCCTTCCCCAGCCCCTGCTGTTTCTGCACATATTTGTTTTATAGATAAATAGTTTCTGACATACCTGTCTGTGTCTGCTTTGCAGGTGGCATGAGGAGCCATGCTGCAGTGGCCCAATGTCTGTCCATGTGGTGTGTATGAGAGGGGGCTAGTGATGTGCTTAGGTGATTCTCTGCTGTGTGCTGTGGTGTGTCCCACTGTGGTGTCCATAGCTTGGGTTGGTGGCTGTGCATTGGAGTGCCCATGGGGTGGCAGTCAGGGGTGTGTGGTGAGTGCATGCATGGTGGTGGTACATGGCCATAGTCATCGGTTGGGTACTGTCCACATACTGTGTCGGGGTCCTCTGCTTGGCATTGTGTGGCCTGTCCCATGTGGCCTGCCATGCTGCCTGTAACCTGCCCCATTCAGTGCCCACTGTGTGAGCTCCCTGTGTGCCTGTGTGGCATGTGTGTGTTTGGCTGTATGGGCCTGGGTGTGGCCTGCTATGGTCTTGGGGGGCCATGGCCAGCAGCCTGCCAGGGGGCTCCCTTGGTGGCCCTCCCATTGTCTGTTGGCACCTCCTGTCACCTGATCTCCATGCCACTGTTGTGTTCTGGGGTCCAGTGTCTGGGTGCCTGTGTGTGCCCTGCTGTGCCCTGCTGGTGGAGGCCTCCTGTGGCCTGTCACTGTGCCTCCATGGCTCAATCCCTGGGTCTGTTCTCTGTGTCCTTCCCCCTCTGTTGCTGTGCTGCTCTGCTCCATGGTTACGCTGGAGCATCTCTGCTTGAGCCATGGTGCAACTCTGTTTGCGCCATGGCACAACTCTGCCATATTAAGCTGCATTGTGCTGCCGCTGTTTGGCCTGCACAATCTCTGAATATGACTCCAGTTGCACCATGGCACATCGGATTTGCACTGCCGGACTTGTGCCACAAAGTTTGTATTTCTGTTTGACTGGCTGAGACTGGGAAGGAGCTTGATTTCGATCTTGATTCTGAAAGGTGATTGGCTTGGACTTGCTTATATCCATATGATTGCATATCAAGAAGTGTTTTATGAACAAAGCCTAGAAAAATATACAAGAATTGAGCTTAGAGGTTCAAGATGGCTCTGAAGGTTTGGGGGACATTTTTTATACCGTCAACTTTAGAAGAAAGGCCTTACTCTGTACATCAAGGAGAAGTGCTGCTAAAGCCTTGGGAATTTGGGAATCTCAATGGTTACCTACCAGGGCATCTGGGTAAAACCACTTGTTGAAAGACTTTTATATCAGGATAAGGACATACTTATCAAAAGATTCAAACTTAATATTTTTTACAGATTTCAATCTGAAATTATAATGCATTTCATATATGTTGTTAAAACATGTATACTAGATGTGGAAGGGAAGTTAGTAGGGAGAAAAACTGCCAGAAGAATTGCCAGATCAGTAAGGGGAGTAAAGTAAAAAAGGATGGTAAAGGTCTGAAGAAGTGTAAAAGCAAAAAAATGGCTCCATATTCTCACAAGAACTGGTGATCACTTCCTCTACTCCGAACCCTGCTAACCCACCTACTCAAGCAGCCAAATTAGTTCATTATATCCAGGAGGAAGAGTCTCTTGGCAAAAGAGATGTTTTGTACCCCTCTCCCTCTGTGTCTACCCCTGCCACCTTCCCTTAGAAGGGGAGGGAAAGGTGGCCCAAATTGATAGCACACAGTGTAAAGAATGAATGGAGGTAGGAGAGATGGTGGGAAGTTTAAGTCTAAGGATTGAATCGGGTAGAGAATTTTCTAAACCAAACCATCTTTTTTTGCCCCTTAACAAACAAGCATTTGTCAATGCCGAATGTTGATTGCGTTGGTGTGTTGAGCTCGCTCACTGCCCCTCTGTCACTCACTCAGTCTGTTTCTCCCAGTGCTGCTTTTTTGTACTGGGCTCCTGCCTGCATTGGCACCTTGTTCTGCCCACTAAGAAATCCGCAACTGTCCCGACAGAGCTGTGTTGAGGTGGCTCACTCCCACTCTCTCACTCGCTCATTCCGTTTCTCCTGGCACTGCAGGCTGCCCTTTTATACTGGGCTTCTGCCTGCATTGGTGGCTTGTTCTGGCCAGAAAGAAATCTGAAGCAATCCCAACACAGTTCCATTGAGCTTGCTCACTCCCCCTCTTTCACCCACTCATTCCATTTCTGCCAGCACTGCAAGCTGGCCTTTTACACTGGGCTTCTGCCTGCATTGCCATATTTTCTGCCCACAAAGAAATCCACAGCAGTCACAACAGAGCTCCATTGAGCTAGCTCACTACTGCTTTGTCACTCACTCATTCTGTTTCTCTTGGCGCTGCAGGCAGCGCTTGTGTACGGGCCTACTGGCTGCGTTGGCACCTTTGCCTGTCCACAACGAAATTCGCAGCTGTACCGACAAAGCTCCATTGAGGTTGGTCAGTCTCCTTCTGTCATGCACTCATTCTGTTTGTCTTGGTGCTGCAAGCTGCCCTTTTGTACGGGGCTCCTGCCAGCATTGGTGTCTTTTTCTGCCTACAAAGAAATCAGCAGCAGTCCTGATAAAGCTCTGTTAAGCTCACTCAGTCCCCCTGTTTCACTCACTTGTACTGTTTCTCCCACCACTGCAGGCTGGCCTTTTCTACTTGCCCTGCCTGCATTGATGCCTTTTCCTGCCCACAAAGAAATCCACAGAAGTCCTGACAGTGCTCCGGTGAGTTTTCTCACTCCCCCTCCCTCACTTGCTTTCTGGTTCTGTTTCTCCCAGTGCTGCAGGCTGCCCTTTTTTTTTATATAATTTAAAATTTATTGAAAGTTTCACTATACACAATGGACAGGGTCAAAACATCCATAGAATAATCCTTGAGACAAAACAGATTGACTGACCAAGACAAAACAGATTGACTGACCTGCAGGCTGCCCTTTTGTACTGGCCTCTTGCATTGGGGCCTTTTTCTGCCCACAAACAAATCCGGAGCAGTCCCAACACAGCTCAGTTGAGCTGGGTCACTCCCACCTCTCACTCGTTCCATCTTAATCTGTCCCAAACACTGATGTCCCACAGCAACCGTGCTGTTCTCCGTCAGGAGTGCAAAAACATATTTTAGCCAGGATGTGAAAAATGACAGCTGTACTGTTCATAAGGAGGTGTGAAAGAATGCCACTGTTAAAAATGTGGTGTGAAAATATTACAAATTTGCGAAGTTAAATGGGTGCATGGAAACAGTTGAACGCACGCTTGTACCACAGTCATGTTATGGAGTTTTGTCACCAAATTTTCAACGTAGGGATTTTAGGACCTCTGCTCATGAACAGTGCCACTGTCATTTTCTTAATCTGTCCCGAATGCTGATTTCCCACAGTGACTGCGTTATTCTGTGCCGCAACTGTGAAATCATATTTCAGTCAGGATGTGAAAAATGATAGCTTCACTGATCATAGGAGGAGTGAAAAAATGCCATTGTTGAAAATGTGGCATGACAATATTACAAATCTGCAAAGTTACAAAGGTGTGTGGAAAGTGTGCAATGCACACTTGTAACACACTCATTTGATGGGCTATCATCACCAAATTTTCAACATAGGCATTTTAGGACATCTGCTCATGAACAGTATCACTGTCATTTTATTAATCTGTCCCTGACAGTGATTTCCCACAGCGACCGCTCTATTCTGCGCCAGAACTACAAAAACACATTTCAGCCAGAATGGGAAAATTGACAGCTGCACTGTTCATAAGAAGGTGTGGGAAAATGGCAATGCTGAAAATCTAGAGTGAAAATATTATAAATTCGCAAAGTTGCGATCGTGCGTGAAAACTGCGGAACGCACGCACGTAACACAGTCATTTTATGGAGTATCATTACCAAATTTTTAACATAGCCATTTTAGGACCTCTACTCATGAACAGTGTCACTGTCATTTCCTTAATCTGTCCTGAACACTGATTTCTGACAGCGACTGCGCTATTCTGCGCTGGAAGTGCAAAAACACATTTCTGCCAGGATGTGAACAATGACAGCTATACTGTTCACAAGGAGGTGTGACAAAATGCCAATGTTGAAAATCTGGCGTGAAAATATTGCAAATTCACGCAGTTACAAGCGTCGTGGATGCGCGGCACATGCTTAATAAAACAGTATTTGAGAGTTTTTCACCATTACCTTAACATCGGTTTTTGAGAGCCCACCTCATGAACACTGCCACTGTCATTTCATTACTCAGCCCTCAAAGGTGATTCCGTGCAGTGACTGCGAAATCACCTTTTGGGGCCGATTAACTCCATGACAGTTCAAGCATTCATAAGGAGGGGTCCCAAAACCCCATGTTGAAAATTTGGTGAAAAATTCCCAAAAATGCCTGAGTTATGCACTAAAGTTGAAAAAACCCTATTTATTACATTATACAGCTTACCGGCATTTCCTCAGTTCACGGTCAACTTTGAAGAGTGCATACATGTTCCCGGTCCACCAAAGATTGTCACACCCAACTCCGGAGGTAAGTATGGGGTGGGGGGTATGGGGAGGCGGGAAGCGAGTTGGTGGTGCGGTTGTGGGTGGGGGGGCTGAGAGACTATGAGGGACAGTTTCCTTTTTTTCAGGTAAAAAAAAAAAACTAAAGCCTTAGTGGGACTGTTTTTCCCTTTACAGGGCCATGTGGCATGCTGGGGTGGGCTCCCAGTGTGACACCAATGGCTTTCTTTTTTGGAGGGAGCAGTTGTAGCCAACGGGGGATTGGGCACCCCCATTGGCAAACAACAAAAGGGGGATTCCTTTGTGCTGACGAGGATTGGGCACCCCCATCAGCAAACAACAAAAGGGGGGTTCCTTTTTGCTGATGGGGATTGGGCACCCTATCGGCAGACAGTTAAACTGGGGGAGGGCTACATTATGTCAACGGGGAGTGGGCTCTCCCATCGGCAGAAAAACATGGTGGAGGGGGGTTAATATTGTTTGTAAACACGGCAGCAACCCGCCACCATGTTCACTAACAACATCAGGGTTTTTACATCCTGCCCTGCAATGACGGGTCGCTCCTTCATTGCAGTAGATGGCTTACACTGCAATGATGAGGCAGCCCCTGATTGCAGCAGCTAAATTGTCACAATTTGGTGCAAACATTCCAAACTTGTGTCACCAGCAGCCTGCCACGGCATTGGGGGAAGTGGGACAAGCCTTTGCAGGCTGTGGGGGCATTGACCACAACAGTGCCATGCCTCCACAGCCTGCTTCTCAGCAAGTTGTCCCAATATGTTTCTTGCACTGTGCGCAATCAACATATAAAGGAGTGGAGGTGGTTAGCCAAACTAATATCACTGAATGTTTTGTTTATGCAAAAAATCAGTGCTCTGAAGGGAACGCTCTTTACCCCTCACTGCTTCTGGATAATGATGGGGAAAGGGGATCTATTACCAGCTCACCTTTAGAAAAATATATTGAAACTGGAGACATGGATCATAGAAATGCTGATATTTCCCTTCACCCTTCGAGATTTAGTTTATTTAAGCCAAAGGAATTACCTGAGAGCTTAAATAATGCATTTATGCCCCAGGATGAGTCAAACATATTTGCTGGATCTCCTAATAATGTTTTTGCTAAACTTGACAAGGAAGTTAACAAAATCAAGCTAGATTCTGAATTCCCAGCTCAGTGTCCTGATACCATATCAAAATATACTATTAATGCCTTAGCTCATGCTGTTATGTCCAATATAGTTCTTTTAGAAGCTTACTCAGGTATTAAGCAGTGCATTAGGAACTTAGCCTCATTATATGCTGAAAGGTTTGCTATTTTGGACAAAAAATGGATAATTTGGCTGAAGAACTTCAGGATACTAAAAGCAAAATATCAAGGAAAAATCTTTCTTTTTCAGCTATTATAATACCCGATTATTGATTACTAAAATAACTAAAAAAAAGAAAACTATTAACTCTAAATCCAAGAGAAAGAGAGCTAGACAAGCTATGATTGAGGGTAAAAGTATTGAACCTAAACTGTCAGAGAAGGTAGATTCAGAACTAATTAAGAAGGAAACCTCAGGAGCTAGATTGGACAATAAAGCCCATAGGAAGATAATACTTGTGGTACAGCTTGTGAAACCTACAAAGGTAGCAAAACAAGAAACTCCCAGAATTTTGGAGAAGGGCAGACAGCCTACTGATAACCACCATCTTATTTCACCCCCTCTCACCAAATTATCCGAAAACTTCGAAGCAGCTGATGGGGAGAGGGTAAACCCAAAAAAGAATGATTCCCACCCATTTCAACTTATTTCATCTGGTAAAGAAGTGGTTTTTAAATTAGAGAATGTATACACTAAAAACTATGAATCTAGTGAGACATTAATGGATCTGATATTTTATATCTTTAGAGCAGAACTAGAATTACCACTGGCAGCAAGTTTGGTCAGTTTTGTTTAAAGACATAGAACCAACCCTCGACATCCCATCTATGTAATGGTTGCTAATATGGATGTTGACAAATCTATTTGGGTAAAACAATTATCTTTGAATACACAGGGGCTCTCCCTTTTCTCCCCCATAACATGGTCAACAATTTGGAAACATGTCTATGGGGGTATAAAAATTGGGAAAGTGTTTTCAGCTGAAACTTTTTCTTCTACTATGACATCCCTTAACTGGAATTTTGAACCCACTAAGTATTCAAACATAATTTCTATATTTGGGCTTAATGCCCTGGAAGGTGAAACTAAAGACAATTTGACATATTTTGTCAGGGAGATTCTGGCTCCTATTATAAAGAGGGACACATCTTCCTCAGATTTGAGCAGGGTAGAAAGGGTGTATTCTAACACCAATGAATCCCAGCTAAACTGTTGTATCCATTCCGATGATCTATTTTCTTTGTTATTAAAAAATAGTGCTAGATTTGATGTAGTTGGTATTCATCTGGTCTCATTCTCTGAATTAGACCATTTGTCTAAATCTTCACTAAAAATGGAAGAACCTCTGTGACTATTTAGTGATACTAATTTATCTGATCTTTTGATCTCTGGTGAACAATGCTCTAATAATAAAAACGTTGTACTGAATGTACTTAGCTGGAATATTGCTGGTCTAGGGATCAAGTTAGTTGACCCTCAGTGGGTGGAGTTTATCTCCAAACATGAGGTGGTAGCATTACAAGAGACATGGGCTCTTACACAACCCTTTATTAATGGCTATAAATCTTTTTATATTCCAGCCAACAAAATTAGACACCAGGGTAGAACTAAGGGAGGAAGTTTGACTTTGGTAAAAATAAGGAAGGGGTTAAAGGTCTTAGAAAATTTAGCTACCACCCAGGAGTTTTTGCTTATGGTTATAAAGTGGGATGGTTCCATTGTTCTTCTAATGAATACTTAGAAACTGGGCTTTTTATTTCCTGGTCTCTGATTGACTGGTACCCCTGCTAGAGGGGTACATTAACTTTCAATAGACGACCAGGAAGTAAAAAGCACCAGCCACATTGCCCCTTTACTCACTGAGGTAGCTTTGTGCCCAGCCTGCTTTCTGATTGGCTGAAAGCACCTAATTTAATTTAAAATTGATGCCATTTTTCTTCTCTTGCTAAGCGAGAGATACCCTCTCCAACACTCCCTATTTCAGTGCCAACTGTCAAACAGAACTACACATCAACCTTCACTGGACTTACTACTGGCTACTTTCTTAATTTTTTTTTCGCATTTAACATCGCTACCATTTTCCCCGAAACAGCTAGTGAGAACCCCCCCCTCCAATTCTTGCAATAGCATTCTGTACTAGCATTCCCCCGATTTGCTGCCGAAAAAAAAGAACAACAAAATTCGAACCCATACATTAAGAAATAGGCAGCAATTCCTAATGGTTTCTGTCCTCATACAGCTGTTCTTCTTTGCAGCTCCATACCTTCCATGGAGAAACTACACCATTAAAATGAACACCACTGCTCTTCACACTCCCAGTCCTCACATCAAGGAGCAAGGACTGGCAACCACTAAATAAGAAAACTGAAATAAACCCTGGAAGAAGTGAGCCTGGGTCATCAACAAAGGTAGCGAGGACCGGGAAACTAAAAAAAAGCCACTATTAAAATCCCCAAAGCAAACAGAATGCAATTCCTGCTTTCATGCGCAGGGTCAAATAAGGTCACGCTAGACCACGATGTTCTGATCCTGAAATACTGGTTGAAAAAAATGCTACTTAAAACCATGGTACAGGACACTTGTCTTTTTTTTTTTTCTTTTCTGCAGTGCAGGGTACTTGTTCGAGGAGTAGTAGGGGAAAGTAAAAATACAAGGGAATAGCTGTGTGAAATGCTAGGCAACAGAACATGGAATACCTTACAAAAGAGGGACTACTTTACAATCAAATGACTAAAACTTCTCTTTAATTTTTTTTTCTTTTTACTTTCTTACTGTTTTAAAAATACCACATTAAACTGCCACAGTTAGCCCATTTCTAAGTGCAATAATACCCTCCAGGGTGGGCGGTATGGGCAATACCAGACCTTCCAGGCCGTTGGGCCTCATTATGTCCCTGGGTGGTCTGGTATTGCCCAATACCGCTCACCCTGGAGGGGAATGAGGCTTCAGGAGGATGGGAACAGCCTAAGCTGGGTGACCTAGCCGGAGAGAGGCCAATGAGGTAAGGGAGAGAAAAAGAGTTAAAAAAAAATGCAGTGATGAGAGACAAACTAAATAGGCTTCCCATAGCTGCTATAATAGACAAATGATTGACTGCCTACTGACTTAAAATAATCAATAACCAGTTTAATCCAATTCTGAAGTTATGCTTAAAGAAAGATAATTTGGGCTGTGAATATATTTTCATCTCCTTGGCTAAAAAGCCACAAAGCAGTTCTTCTAAAAGTTTCCTGATGTATCTTTGGGAAGATATGCAAAAACGGATTAAGATATCTCCCCTTTTTAAGGGTATACTGAATCAAAACCTTTTTTTTTTTTTTTTTATGCCAAGTCCAGATGACGCAAGTTAGGTTACAAAAACAAGCCTTATGGTTTGGGTTAAATAAAACTGATTCAACTTTAGAAGATTATCTGTCCTTGCCCATAGATCCAAATACTATGAAAATAATTACATGGGCTAGGGTAGGTACGCATGTCTCTAAACATATTTACTGCAATAAATCATCTAGTACTGGACACACACCGGAATTCTTTAGATGTAATAGGGGTTTTCATGAAACCCTACATCAAGTTATAATTAAATGTCTCCTCTATAATATTGCTCATGATCAAATCTTTAAGACATTACTGATCAAATATGCAAATCTGGACTATGATCCTCTGTTTATTTTACTCCAACCCAAAACTAAAGCTGATGCTGAGTTAATTTCTAAATTTCTTGGTTCAGTAATTAAATCTAAAAGGAAACACTTTCTGCAATTGCACGTCTAGAATTCAGAGTCGCCTGATAATGGGTATTTGCTGCCATTTTGTATGCAACTCTGTAAAACAATTGTTTTATGGCACTGCTCAATGCACTTATTGTTTTATACAGTGAGATCTGTGTTTTAATCTTTATATATATATATATATATATATATATATATATATATATGTATGTATTGCTGTGATGTCCAACATATTTTGTGTTCAGTATGAACAATAAACTATGATGATGGTGATCATGATGATGGTGCACCCTCACCTACTGATTGCCCAGCCCATTATAATCGTAAGTCCCTGGTGTCAAATTGCACCCCCCCCCACCAATCACCTGTCCCCATTATAATCATGAGTACTTGGTATCCAGTGGCACCTCGCACCCATGGATTGCTGTCCCCATAATTGTGGAGCTTTTTTTTTGGTGTTTAGTGGCACCCCCACCCTCTGATCACCTGCAGTCATATTATGAAACATTTCACTGATGTCTAATTGTATACCACCCCTTCAATTGCCCACTGCATTATCATGTCATTTTTCCCTGCTATTTACTGGTCCCCATGGGTTCTGATGACCCATTCGATTGCACCCTCTGAGCAGACCTTGGTGGCTAGTGGACTCCCCTGCACTTCTGGAGCAGAGCACACCCCACAGCCAACCTCATCCCCGATACCTGTAAGACATTGTCTATGCACTGATCCCTACTGTATATGTTGACTGGCATAGCCTCTTCTCAGCTCCTCAGCTGGTTGCTCTATGGGATGACAGGGAGAATGCATACAGTATACTGTATACGTGCATCCTGTCAGTATATGGTAGATGGCAGAGGAGATGAGTGGAGGGTTTTCTGGTTATTGAATTGGGATCACCACATCGTCCCTGTCAGAGAGGTATCGGGGGTGGGAGATTGACTGGTGTGTGTGTGTGCTTAGTTCTGGCAGTGTGTGTGGGGGGAAGGTAGCCAACAAAGCCTGCTCAGAGCAAGCAATGGAACTCATCAGCAGCAGCTGGGGAGTACCAGTGGACAACAGGGAAAGTTGAAATGACAAGGTGGCAGGTGATTGGGGGGTGGAAACATCACTAGACACCAGGGAAACCTTAAATAGTATTGCAGAGGGCAATGTGAGGGTAGACACTACAGAAGTCTTTCATAATATGGTGGTGGGTGATTGGAGGTAGGGGGCTAGAAACATAGAAACATAGAATTTGATGGCAGATAAAGACCACTTGGCCCACCTAGTCTGCACAATTGCCTACCTAACAGATAAGCTGCAGATCCTAGTTAACCAATAGCCTACTTCCTCCTAGCCCCCACTAGGAGTGCCTTATGTCTGTGCTATGCATTCTTGAATTCCCCCACTGTTCTTGACTGCACAACCTGCTCGGGAAGGCTGTTCCATGCATGCACAACCCTCTCCATGAAAAATACTTCCTCATATTACCTCTGAGCCATCCCCCCTCTATTTTCAAATAGTGTCCGCTTGTTCTTGCACATCTCTTTTCCTGAAAGATACTACCCTCTTGGACTTTCTTGATTCCCTTGAGGTACTTGAAAGTTTCTATCATGTCCCACCTCTCCCTTCTTTCCTCAAGAGTATACATATTAAGCTCTTTTAGTGTCTCTTCATATGTCTTCTGGTGCAGACCCTGCACCATTTTGGTTGTCCTCCTCCTCTGGACAGCCTCCACTCTATGTCTTTGCAGAGATGGGGTCTCCAGAACTGCACACAATACTCCAGATGGGGTCTCACCAACTGTCTGTACAGAGGGATAACAACTTCCTGTTTTCTTCTGTTGATACCTCTCCCTATGCATCCAAGTATCCCCCCCTGGCCTTCCTTACTGCTTTCTCACATTGCTTGCCCACCTTTAGGTCATCTGATATAATTACCCCCAGGTCCCTTTCTATTTTTATTGTTGTCAGTATCTCACCCCCCATTGTGTACTCTTCCCCTGGGTTTTTGTTTCCCAGGTTCATTACCTTGCACTTCTTTGCATTGAATCTAAGCTGCCATACATTTGACCATTCCTCTAACCTTGCCAAGTTCTTTCTCATCCTTTCCACTCCAACTTGTGTATCAACCCTGTTGCAGATCTTTGTGTCATCTGCAAAGAGACATACTTTTCCTTTCAGTTCCTCTGCAATGTCACTTATAAAGACATTAAAAAGGAACAGTCCCAGTACTGAACCCTGCTGTACCCTGCTAGTAACCTTCCTTTCTTCACTGTGGACTCCGTTTACTACTACCCTTTGCGTCCTCTTATCCAGCCAAATTTTTATCTAGGCTACCACCTTGGGACCCACTCCAAGGCTGGCTAACTTGTTTATTAATCTTTTGTGTGGGACTGTATCAAATGCCTTGGTAAAATCTAGTTAGGTCATGTCCACAGCCCCTCCCTGGTCTACTACTTTGGTCACCTAGTCAAAGAAATCTATTGGATTCATCTGACATGACCTTCCCACTATGAATCCATGCTGCCTTGGGTCCTGTGCCCCACTGGCCTCTATGTACTCAACAATTCCTTCCTTCAAAAGTGATTCCATCATTTTCCCTACCACTGAGGTCAAACTCACTGGTCTGTAGTTTCCTGCCTCTGCCCTGCTCCCACTTTTGTGAAGAGGAATCACATCCTCCCTTCTCCAGTCCTCAGGTACCACCCCAACCTCCCATGATTTGTTAAAAAGAGTAGTCAGCGGTGTCACTAGTTTTACCCTTAGTTCTTTAAGAATTCTTGGGTGACTCCCATCAGGCCCCATTGCTTTGTCCACCTTCAATTTTACTAGTTCTTTTAGAACCCTTTCTTCTGTAAATGGACTGGTATTGACCCCCATCTCCAGAGTGTTTCTCTTGTTTGGTTTAGGTACCTCCCCCTCCTCTTCCTTTGTGAATACTGAGCAGAAATATTCATTCTGTATCCCTGCTTTTTCACTGTCACCCTCTGCCCACATTCCCCCTCCTTTATTAAGCCTCAGTATCCCTCCCTTGGTTTTTCTTCATTCCCTAATGTACCTATAAAAGGTGTTATTCCCCTTCTTAACAGAGTTGGCTATCCTTTCCTTGGTTTGGGCCTTTGCTATTCTAACTGCCCTCCCTGCCTCTTTCTGCTTTAACTGATAAAGTTCTCTGTCCTGCTCCTTCTGTGTTTCCTTATATTTCCTGAATGCTATCCTTTTCTCCTTAACCTTCCCTGCCACCTCTTTTGAGAACCATAGCGTTTTTTCCTTCGTTTTGTTTTGTTGATTTGCTTCACACAAAGGCTTTTGCCTCTGTGATGGCTGTTTTAATTACTCCCCATTATTCCTCCACCCCTCCTTCTTGCATGTTTACTAGTGCTTTTCTGAGGCACTTTCTCATTTTCCCAAAGTCAGCCCTCCTAAAATCCAATACTTTTGCTTTTGTATGGCTTGATTCTATGGCTGTGTTTATTATGAACCACACTGTTTGGTGGTCACTTTTTCCAGATGGCTACCCACTTCTAAATCCGAGATTTAATCTCCATCTTTGTTTGAGAATACCAGGTCTAAGATTGCTCCCTCCCAAGTGGGTTCCAATGCTAGCTGTCTAAGGCATGCCCTTTGTAGGGAATCAAGAATGACCCTGCTCTTGGATGTGCCTGCAGCAAAGATGCACCAGTTAACATCTGGCATATTCAGGTCCCCCTTCAACAATATCTCCCCCTTTTCTGTCATTCTATGGATTCCTTCTGTCATTTCCTTGTCCATTACCTCCCCATGAGATGGGGGCCTGTATACAGCCCCCATGCAGATTGTGGTGTCATTCCATGTCTCCAGGGTGACCCAGAGTGCCTCATCTGCTCCCCTTAAGTGATCTTCCCTATGAACTGTCTCTTGACAGACATACATGTCCTTACGTTTGACAGCAGCCTGTGTCAGAGAGGGGAATGAGGGGGTCTGTGTAGCAGTCATGTCACTGATAGTTCATGTGCAATGGTGCAAGTGACAGAATGGACAGAGTGGGCGGAAGCGGCCATAGCCTTCCAATGTCTTCCTTCACAGTGAAGTGGCAGAGCACACCAGTACAAAAGTACTGGCTCCGGGAGTGTGCTGCCACAGTAGCAGACACAGCTACAGTAAGTGTCACACAGGCAGTGTTGTGGGGACACAGCATGGCACAGTCATGGAAGCAGTCAGCATCTGTGCAGATCAGAGGAGTGTCACCTGACATAGCACAGCTGTTTAGCACTGTTGATTGGGAATTTTGTTTTTTTAATTGTCCATTCATTACAAAGCTGTAAGCATTTTCTAACCCAATTAGATGCGTAGAAATATACCTTGGCTTATATGTGAGTCATAGTGTTTTCCTAAAAGTAAACTGCTGGTTTGGGAGGGTGGTTGGCTTATACACGAGTATATATGGTACCCTTTATTTCTGTTGCTTTGATCCCTTCCCTTACATAGAGAGCTACTCCTCTTCCTCCTTTACCCCCCCATCCCTTCTGTAGATTGTGTATCCTGGTATGTTGACATCCCAGTCATGGTTCTCTGTGTACCATGTTCCTATGACTGCCAGAATATCCAGGCATCCCTCTTCCATCAAGGTCACTAGTTCAGGGAGCTTGTTACACAGACTTTGGGCATTGGTACTCATCACCCTCCAATTTTTGATGGCCTTACCCCTTTTAGCCCCATCCTTGTCCTTATTACCTATGCCTTTTTTTGCATTTACCTCTGTCCTGCTCCCAAATGATGTCCTACATGGGTGTTTACCTCACTAATTACCATATTTTGTGGTAGTAGGCTGGGATTTCCCTGCTGCTTTTCAGTGCCTCTGCTTGGCTAGTTTAAATGCTTGCCAATGAAGCATTTAAACCTATCACCTAGGATACTGGCCCACTCCAGACAGATGCAGACCATCGCACCAGTATAGGCCTGCATCCCTCCAGGTGGCTCCCCAGTCCCAAATGAAGCCAAAACCCTGAGCTCCACACCAGTTTTTCAACCATTCATTGAATTCCATGGTGTGGAGTACCCTAGCATCACCCTTGCCATAGACAGGCAGCACCTCCGAGAAGGTTACCATATGTGCTACTTGTCTAAGGCCCCTCCCCAAATCTACAAACTCCTCTTGCACTGCTCTGATCCCATTCCTAGCCAAATCATTTGTCCCTAGGTGGAAAATGATGTCCAGCTCCCTCCCTCATGCAGCTGCTCCCATGATCTGGAGGATGCACTTCCTGTCCCTCCAAGCTATGGCACCAGGCAGGCACCTTACCTCCCTCTCAACTTTGTTCCCCACTTCTACCCCCCTAATGATTGATTCCCCCACCAGGAGTTGTTTCCTTCCCCTGTGGGGTCCCGTGCTACCCTCCTGTGGCTCTCCTTTGTGGAGGTTACCAGCATCCTCCTTGGTCTCCACTGCAGGTGCCTCCATAGAGGAACCACTATCAACCAGAACAGCATATGAACTGTGGAGAGGTACAGCTAGAGGGATGCACCTCTGTTCCACCACTCTCTCCTTCCTGAGCCCACCTTGGCCCAGCCACTTCTCCTTCTTGGTAACCTCTGAGGTAGCGGTGGTGTCCCTGGTGGTCCCTGGATGGAGGAGGAAGTTTCATGAATCCTAGCCAGGTCAGCCTGGAGACAGGCAACCTCCTCCCTCAGATCAGATAGGTGCCTGCAAATAGGGAAGCATCACAGCCTCCATGATGTCTCCCAGAACACTGCCGCCCCACAGCCATTGCACTGCATCACTCCCATCATGCCTTAGTTTGTGTATCCTCTCCTGTTGCTCTGTATGCTTACTCTCTCCTCTCCTTACAACTCTTACCCTTCCTGTTCTGGGACAACAACTTCCTGTATTCTTCAGTAGTCTCTTTCTTCCTTGCTCAGAGTCAGACCTCCAGCAAATAGAGGGGGAGAAAGAGCTACTTTTTTCCTTCAGGGTTGACAAAACTAATGCTTCTCTATAATCCTTCCCTTCCTACTTCCAAACAAGAAGTTCCTGTTGTCAGTCAAATCCAGTGGCTATAAAAGTAGAACTGGTTTAGGGTGTGAGGGTGGGATGGAGGGCAATTAGTAAGAAAAATGGTAGCATTTTTAATCAGCTGTTTTCTGCTCTACAAGCAAGATTTCTGTCTTCCAAAAGCTAGCATCAGGAAGTTGTACTCAGAGTCACCTGCTTTTCTACTGCCTAAGCCACACCCACAATTAATCTCTCTCCTGCCTACTGATTTAGCAAAGTAAATTGATACAGTGCCCTTCCCAACACAGAAACACACAGTGACTTTCTTTTTATTTTTTACCCTACATGAGACCACCTCATCTTCTAATAAAGTATATATTTGCTTAATCCCAGTGGGCATTGACTCCTGCTGAGATAGAAGTGTTACATTAGTAAGAAAAACAGTAGCTTTTTTAATCAGCTGCTTTCTGCTCTACAAGCACAATTCTGTCTTCCAAAAGCTAGCAGCAGGAAGTTGTAATTGGAGTCACCTGCTTTTCTACTGCCTAAGCCACACCCCTAAGTAACCTCTCTCCTCTCCTACTGATTTAGCAAAGTGAGTTGCTATAGTACCCTTCCCAACACAGAAACACACACTGACTTTCTTTTTTTTACCCTAAATGAGACCCCTCTACTTCTAATAAAGTATATGTTTGCTTAATCCCAACAGGCACTGACTCCTGCTGAGATAGAAGTGTTAAATTAGTAAGAAAATTGGCAGCTTTTTTAATCAGCTGCTTTCTGCTCTACAAGCAAGAATTCTGTCTTCCAAAAGCTAGCAGCAGGTTGCCACTAGAAACAAAGGAAATGCTACACAATTATGGGGATGGGTGATTGGTGGGAGGGAGGTGGCACTGGACACCAGGGACTCTTGATTATAATGGGGACAGGCAATCAGTTAGTGGCACACTAGGGACACATGTTTAAAATGTGGGATGGGTGATTGGTGGGGGGAGTGGCACTAGAAACCAGAGAAGTTGCTGATTCAATGGGATAGAACATGCAGCTGCTGTACCTTTGCCCACCACTAGGGCATTGCACCCTGTTAAGTTGGAGTTTGCAAAAGCAGTAGCATCAGCCTGCTTGGGTGGCATTTACTACCTGTGCAAACTTCTAAATTTCTTGCTTCACCTCTATGCATGGGAGGACTCACTTATTTATATGGGTACAGCATTAATTTCGTATTCAGGTGCTGGTGGGTTTTGCCTGGGCTGTGGGGGTGTCTGAATACAGACCCCACCCACAAAGTAGGCACACACCACAGTTAGCATGGGCAAACACTCCTTAGCTCCTGGGCTGAGTTTGAATGTCTAACCCCAGGTGTGATAACCCATCATGACTATCACCTGCTTTTTAGCAATTATAGCCCTATAGGTTTATTTCCCTCATATGCATGTCCACATTTGATTAGTGTGATCCAAATGTGTAACTGTATATCATGGAGTCTGACAAAACATTGTGCACCCCACCACACTCTGTGTCGAGAAATTCATTTTATGTTTCCATTGAAGTGTTCAGCCATCAGCAGCTTATTACTTCCTCCAGCCTTTTTCTTGTTATTCTGTATACAATAACATGCGTCCTAGTTTAGAAGTCTTTACTCTCTGGATCAAGTTACACAAGTCTTCTTTCCTCAAAATATATTTCATGCCAATATTCTTAGATAATTAGGATTATTTATTTCTAAACATTGCTAGTACCCTTATAACAGCAAGAGAGTGTTTCATGAAAACAGTTTTAAAATTCTGAAGTTCTAAGTTCAGTTGGAACAGTCAGTTTCCCACAAAGTATAACATTCTGAATATAGCTTCAAATTCCATTTTTAAACATAGAGCTTCAGCATAATTTATAAAACATTATTACATGAACAGTTTGTATGTCTTTTTTGGTTATGTGAGTGCATTCTCAAGTCCTTTTTGTGCCAGAAATGCTCAGCTTTGCTTTGCTTGATATGTTACAGATTTAATTGGGGCCTTGGAGAACTCATCCAGCTTGCTCTGTGAAGGGTCACATTTAGAGGAGTGCAAAGTTTTATGATACTTATGAAATTCCCTCTCTGTATCAGATGACCAGGTAGAGGTTTCCCCATGCTCCATACTGATTTTTGGAATAAAGGCTGCACCGGTTTTAGTTTTAAGCTGCTATTCTAACTACTTTGCTTCATGGCCCCTTTCACAAAGCCGTTCTGTTAAGTTGATGTGGGCTTTCTCTAAACTGGAGATTTGAATCTCTATATCTCCTAACTGGGCCTGATGCAGTTTGTTTTTGTGCCTGGCATATAATATCACTTCACCCCTAATAGTGGCTTTAAGGGCTTCTCACCTTACAATGTTTGAGGTGCCTCCCACTTTTGTATGAACTATGAGGTCCCTGATGGTTGTAGTGATGAGGGTTCTGCATTCCTTATCTGTAAGGAGGGTGGTGTCTAGTTTCCACTGCATAGCCTCTGTTGGCCCTCTTCCACTGGTTTGCACTCAAGCATCTACCGGTGTGTGATCTGCAACCACTATACTCCTGTGGGTTGCCTTTACTGAACCCTGCATCATACCCTGGCTTGTTAGCACCATATAAATCCTGATATAAGACTGGTGGATGTGGGAATAAAAAATACACTTCATAGAAGAGGGCTTCTAACCCACCACACGTTCACCAGCCGATGGTCCATGATCAGACATGGAGTGTGTTGACACTTTTGACCATTTGGCAGGGGTTTCTTGAGGAAGTGTCAAATATCCTGTCTAGGACACAGCATCTCCCCCAGGGACCCACTCTCACTGAAACTGTCTGTTTCTATTGACAGTTTTGTGTAGAACTCTGATCTGTCAAAACTGAGACTATACAATGAACACACTGCCATCCCCCCCCCATTCCCATCATAAGCTGCATCAGCAAGAATCTGCCACTAGGGTTGTAAATCTAGTGGCCATAGTTAAGAGACAGCTTGGTGCCCTGTATCATAATCAGAACAATCTCAGTGGGGATGCTGCATGACTTACTGTTGCCAGCTCCATTCAGTCACTTATAGATTATGGCCTCCCTGTCTATGCAGCTGTCTGTGACATGGTGCTAAACAGAAACAAGCATTTGTCAATGCCGAATGTTGTCGTGCTGGCATTGGCAGTAGCAGAGGTGGAGAGGCATAGCACTGTGAGTTTGTTAATGTGTCCCAAAAGGTGATCTTGCACAGCGAGTACGCCACTGTGCGGCAGAGCGACGAAAATGTGTTTTGGGCAGGCTGTGGAAAATTACAGCTGGACTGTTGATAATGAGGTGTGCACAAATGCTAGTGGTGAAAATGTGGTATGAAAATATTGCAGATTGACAAAGTTAAAAGGGTGCATGGAAACTGTGCAATGCACGCTTGCAACACAGTCATTGTCTGGACTTTCGCCCCCAAATTTTCAACATAGGCATTTTAGGACCTCTGCTGATGAATAGTGTCACCATCATTTCCTCAAAGTGTCCCGAAAAGTGATTTCACACAGTGACCATGCAATTCTGCACGGACATGCGAAAACACATTTTAGCCAGCTGTACTGTGCATAAGGAGGTATGGAAAAATGCCAATGATGAACAGCTGGAGTGAAAGTATTACAGATTCACAAAGTCACAAGCATGCATGCAAACTGCGCAATGCACACTCATAAAACACTCATTTTATTGACTTTTGTCCCTATATTTTCAAGATAGACATTTTAGGACATCTGCTAATGAACAGTGTCACTGCCATTTTTCATAATGTGTCTCGAACACGGGCTTTCCACGGCAACCGAGCTATTGTGCACCAGAACTGCGAAAACAGATTTTGGTCAGGATGTGAAAAATGACAGCTGTACTGTTCATTAGGAGGTGCAGAAAAATGGCAGTGCTGAAAATGTGGAGTGAAAATATTATAAGTTTGCGAACTTACTAGCGTGTGTGCAAACTGCGCAACACACGCTCGTAACACAGTCATTTTATGGAGTATTGTCACCAAATTTTCAACACAAGCATTTTAGGATCTCTGCTCATGAACAGTGTCATTGTCATTTTTGTAATGTTTCCCAAACAGTGATTTCGCATAGCGACCGTGCTATTCTGCGCCTGAAGGGTGAAAACGCATGTCAGCCAGGATGTGAAAAAATGACAGCTGTGTGGTTCACAAGAAGGTGTGGCAAAATGCCAATGTTGAGAATCTGGCATGAAAATAGTGTGAATACACTAACTTATGAATATGCATTGTGCAGTTGCTATGCATACTCGTAAAACAGTCATTTTTTGGATTTTTCCCATCAAACTTGCAACATAGGCTTTTTGAGAGCCCCTCTCATGAACAGTGGCACTGTCATTTTGTTACTTGGTCCGGAAAGGTGATTCCACACAGTGACTGCGAAATCACCTTTTGGGACCAAATAATGCCATGACAGTGCAATAATTCATGAGAAGGGGTCCCAAAAACCCCATGTTGAAAATTTGGGGCCAAAATTTGCAAAATTGCCCAGGATATGCATTAAAGTTGAAAACCCTATTCATTCCATTATACAGCTTACGGCATTTCTTCAGTTCACGGTCAGCTTTGAAGAGTGCAGGCGTGTTCCCGGTCCACAAGATCACACACTGGACTGTGAGGTAAGTATGGGGTGGGGGAGAGGGGAGGCAGGATGCGAGAGGTGGGTGTGGGTGGGGAGTGGGGCATTGAGACTAAGAGAGACCATTTTCATTTACAGGAAAAAAACAAAACATCACAGGACAGCTTTTTGTTTTGCAGGGGATTTGGCATGCTGGGGTGGGCTCCCAGCATGCCACCTAACTGTTTGGGGGTGTCTGTGGCCGATGGGGATTGGACACCTCATTGGACACACAACATGGGGGATGAGGAAGTAATGCCGATGGGATTAGGCACCCGTCGGCACACAAAGAAAGTGATGGGGGGGGTGAGCTAAGGGGATTGGGTACCTCTCGGTATTCAACAATTGGGGGTTTATGCCGATGGGCAGTGAGCTTCCCGTCAGCACACAAAGAAAATGGGGGGGGTTAACTGACAGGGGGATTGGGCACCCCTGAAGTTGGCAGTAGTTGGACAGCAGCCCGCTTGCCTACCATGCTCATAATGTCGGCGAGCACGTAGGATGGGTCCACTGCGTATGATGAGCTTTGTTCAGATTGCAGCAGACCTTTTCTTAGATGTTCTCACCACATTATGTGGGAATGGTGTAGTGCCGGCATGCAGGCTGATTGGGGAATGAGGGACGCACCTACCGGTACATACCCTGCATTCGCCCAACAGCGACCCCGCCTCCAAAGCTGCACTGTCCCACAGTGTTGGCTGAGCAAGTGAGCCAACATAAAGAGCTTATCTGTACTAAAGCATGCTATTTTGTACTTAAAGTGCAGATAACTGCAGTCATTGTTGTATACTTTATGCACTCACTAACTGGCTACTTTTACCATTCAGAACAAAGATCCCACCCTGTTTTCTAGCCACAGAAGTGCTCATGGGCCTAGCATCCCCTACTTTAACAATTGTTTTGGTATGGTATCCAACCAATACAACATTAAAAATATGGCCAGGAATGCCATTAAGCCTCCTTTTCAGCATACTCAGCTAAGCAAGTGGTCACTTGCTGTTAGGGTTGCTAACTGGTCAAACAAACTGCCTGATACTCTGCTGACTCTCCACAAGATCATTACAGTATGTTTGATCTTTGTGGTCTGATCTTGCAGTCCATTGCCATTGCAACTGTTAATATGTTTTATTTGGTTTCTGTCTGTACATGTCATGTGCCTTTTTATATAATTACCTGTATGGATTTTTTTTTAAACTGTATGTAATTGATCTGTCTCAAGTGCTTTGAGTCTGACTCGACTGCTTTTCCTCTGGAACTGCTTATTGTACTTGTAATTTGGGGGGGAACTATGTATTTGACATGGCAAATTTGTAAATAAGCACATGTGTTTAATGGTATTCTGCAAGGTTTTCAATAAATAAACAAACAAATAAGCATGTGGCCTGACCCCATACTGTTGTACCAAGGGCCTCGGATTTAAGGGTAGCACCTGTCCCCCCCCCGCCCCCACACACACACTTTTCTGTAGGTGCTGCATTTACAATTGCATGGCATGAGTGTCTTGTGGACAAACTCTATCAATGTTTGACTTTTTAATCATTCCCAAGACCCTCTTTCTGTTAATCTGAGTTTTTAGGCTGTTCCTCCATGACATGATTCTAAATGACTCAGACATAAGAAATTAAGAACTGGTGTAAATGTTTAAGAAGCTTTCATTTTCTTATTTCTGTTCTGGTGAACTATACCACCTAATTGCTGCTAAGAGTGCAGAATTACCATTAATATACACTGCATAGCTATATGTTTGGAGTCTGTCCTTCCCCCCTCTCAGGCTCACCCTCCAAACACCCCCCCAAAGTACCCCCCCCTCACTTGGAGGCCCCTAATCCAGCTTTGCCTCCTATATTCCCCTAACTATGGAGGATTGTTTCTCATGCCAGCTCAGGATACACTCCTCTCTCACTGTCATAGTACATCCACCAGGGTCCCACATTTGCCTTCTCCATATACCCACAAATGTGGCAGGATCCTTGGGCAAATTTAGAATGCAGCAGTCCACCCTAGACACACCATGTGTTCACAATACTTGGTCAGCTGGACTTGGCTGAGACATGGGACCTGTACACTATACCCACTCCTTTGCATCTTCCTAGCTAGAGAGTAGGGCAACTGCACAGCACATCAATATCCAAGGCTGGTTGTGGGCTTCTGCTACCATGCAGCCCACTGCCAGTGCCATGCTGCTGCAAAGCCTTGTCAGGCCCACCTGGGATTGTCCTCCCCACTCTGTGCACCCTGGCTCCACATGCTCACTGCCCCAGCCCCGAACTGGCATTATTGATTGAGATGAGATCCAACTATATATAATAACTACTGTATAAGAAAGGCTACACAAGTGGTAGCAACACATAAACAGCCTGCTTTCCAATGTGTGCATGGCTAGTCACTGTTAAAACAGGACATATAAGTTATATGTAAACAGTCGACTCAGTCTCCTGGTCACAGCCGATTAGGTCCTCTTGCAACTGTGAAGCCACACAAATCAAAATAAACATCAATGTTAACACTGCTGAGTGCTATGTACTTTGGTCCCCTGCTATAGCATGCCTCCCTCCCCCACTCCTGTCAGCTTATTACTTTTTTAAACAGTTCTTGATGTCTTGGAACTTGGTCGGGGCTGATGTCTGCTAGCATGACACACACAAAAGCGATTATTAGTGCATAGTAATACTGACAGACTGAGTAGCTGCCATCATGAGGCACAGCAGACATCTTCCCTTCTTGGTCTCATCTCCACATCAACGTCTGATCAGCCTTGCATCACCAGATAGTCAACTGAAAGGGGGTAATTAAAGGGAGGTAGAAGGGAATAAAGGGGGAACCATTTTTCTGGATATAAACAATACCCAATCTCAGTAGCTGATGACTCTCTTCATTTGTCCAGCACCATCTCTCTTACTTTTGATAACCCCACCATTGCTTTTTCAACCCCATTTAGGAACTCTTCCAGCTCTGATGGGTTACAAACACACATGGAGGATTTCTCAGTTTAAGCATCTTCAAGTTGCCTGGACAAATGAACTGGTGCTGCCAACCTAAGCATCACAGTTTCACCTTGACATAATTGTTGAGCTGCCTCTTCCTCTGCAACTCCCTACAATAATCTGACAATATTATGATTTTGACCCCATGTAAAATACCATGTCCTTTGCTCTTGCTGCTCTTAGGACTGCCTCCTTGTCCTGATAGTGGTGGAACTTTGACAAGGAAATCTCATAGTCTGTCTCCAGGATGCGGGCAGTCGGCCAGCATCCTATGACCCTGCTCCACCTCAAATGTGTGACCTATACCTTCCAATCTGAGATGCTCTTTGGCACACTTCTGGAAGAAAGCATCAACATCATTACCTTCCAGATGATCTGGCATGCTAGTAAAAATTGAATATTACTCTGCCAGGCTCGGTTTTCCTGATCATCTAATTTACAGCACAGCTGATGCACAAGTTCATTAATTGCTTTTTGTCCTGGCTCCAGTCTGCTAACAAGTTCTTTGCTGTATCTGAATAAAAAGAGGGAGGCAGGGAAAGCAGTCAGGAGTACAAAAGCACAATCAGGGGAAAAAACAGCACAAGAGGTAAAAAAAAAGTGACAACACTTTTTATAGGTACATTACTGAAAGGAGAAAAACTCGGGATGTGACAGTAAGGCTTAAAGGGGAAGGAAGAGAGTGTGTGGAAGCTGATCTAGAAAAAGCATCAATACTGAACAAATATTTTTGTTCTGTATTCACAGAAGAAGAGTATGAGGGACCACAGCTAGGAAACATGAACAAATATTGGAGGGAGATGGACACCAGTGTATTTACAGAAGAGAGTCCTAAAAGAACTCACAAAAATGAAAGTGGGCATGGGAATGAGACCAGATGGGTTACATTCTAGAATACTAAAGGCAATTCTGGAGGTGCTGGTGCCACCACTGGCAGTACTGTTCAACAAATCACTTGACACAGGAGTGGTTCCAGAGGACTGGAGGAGGGCAGATGTAGTCCCTCTTCACAAAAGTGGCAGTAGGGAGGATGCTGGAAACTACAGATTAGTCAGCCACACCTCAATAGTGGGGAAGATTATGGAAATCACTACTTAAGCAAAGGATCATGGAACACCTTGAATCCAGCAGTACACAGGATCTGAGACAGCACAGATTATCAGCGGGAAGGTTATGTCAAATAAATCTAATTGATCTCTTTGACTCTATGACTAAGGTAATCAATCAAGAGGGAGCAGTGGATGCGGCCTACCTGGATTTCAGTAAGGCCTTAGATGCCGTTCCACATAGAAGACTTGTGAACCAGCTGGGGAGACTGGGAGTGGGTAACAATGTGGTAAACTGGGTTAGGAACTGGCTGAGTGATAGAAGATAGAGGGCATGGGAAATGGTGCTCAATCTGAGTAGAGGAGGGTGACTAGTGGGGTGCCACAGGGATCAGTCCTGAACCCAGTCCTGTTTAATGTCTTCATAAGTGTAGTTGCGGATGGGCTGGAGGAGAAGGTCTGCCTCTTTGCAGATGACACTAAGATCTGCATCAGGGTGGATACTCTGGGATAGGTGGAAAAAATGAAGGAAGACCTAGGAAAACTGGAGAAATGGTCCAGATTGTGGCAGCTGAGATTTAATGCAAAAAAGTACAAAAATATGCATTTAGGGTGCAAGAACCCTGGAGAGGATTACATGAAGGGGGGGATGTGAAACTGATGGTCACTAATCAGGAAAGGGATTAGGGCGTAATTATATCTGATGACTTAAAAGTGGCAGAACAATTTTCCAAGGCTGTTGGGTGAGCCAGTGAGATGCTCGGGTGCATATGGAAAGGCATCAGCAGCAAAAGGAAAGAGGCAGTGATGCCACTGTACAGATCATTAGTGAGGCTTCATTTGGAACACATTGCCCAGTTCTGCAGGCCATATCTCCAGGGGTGCTGATAGAATTCAAATGTCCAGGTCTGAAACACACCTTTACATCTTGGTCCCCCCTCCCATCCCCAAGACATATAAATGTGTAAATATGGGCCCCCCCACCGAGCCACCTGAGCCTAGAAAAGTTGTCCTGGTTTTCTTACCCTGTTGGCACCCCTGCACATCTATGTATTAACATTGGGAGGCAGTATAGCACAGTGGTTTAAGGCTCTGAGCTACAAATCTGGTGACATCCAACAGACCAGACCTGGGTTTGAATCCCACAGCTTCCACTTGCATACTGTGTGACCCTGAGCAAGTCACTTAACTTCCCTGTGTTCCCAGGTTGCTCCTGTAAAAAAGCTTTCAGCTTAGTGTGTCTCACTGGGTTAAAAAAAAATAGACAGGGTGGAGGCAGTTCAGAGCAAGGCAACAAAGATGGTGCAGGGCCTGCACCAAAAGTCATATGAGAAGAGACTCAGAGACCTTAATTTGTATACCCTGGAGGACAGAGGAGACAGTAGAGATTTGATAAAACCCTACAAATATCTAAAAGGTATAAATAGGATACTGGAGGTAGCATCTCTCAGAAAAGGATATGTCCAGGAATGAGGGGGCATAACATAATGTTGTAAGGGGGTAGACTAAGGGGTAGCATGAGGAAGTACTTCTTGACAGAAAGGGTGGTGGAAGCATGGAATAGACTCTCAGTGGAGGTGTTGGGGAAAAACACAGTGAGGGGATTTAAGCATGCATGAGACAGGCATCAGGGAAAACTAGCAACAGGAAAAAGGAGGTAAAGCCAGAGATAAAGTAGGATCTGTGACTTTTGAGGTAGGCAGTGAAAATAAGCAGACTAGATTGGTCTAGCAGTTCTTTTGTGCCATCAGGTTCTATGTTTCTATGTTTCTATGTGCTGTCCATGGCCTCCAGCTCCAGGAATCTGCTGGCGTGCTTCATGGAAGTTTGGCTGACAGGTTCCAGCACTCTGTAGATGTACCATTTGAACATTAACATTGATTAATCCAGCTTTCATTTCCTGCAACATGATATCTATGAACACTCAGAGTGAGATGTTTTAGTCGGACTCGGTCAGCTGTCCTGCTTCTTGTTTGGTGGCCATGCTTTCCGCTCTTGTTCTTGGAGTCAGCAGGATCAAAGGTTTTTCTGAACTTTGGCTATACCCCACCCTTAGTTCTTGCAGATTTCCTGAATTTTCTAACCTTTCAATAGTGGATGCTGGTGATATAAGGGAGATCCCAATTGTCCCTTGGAGAGCCTTGCTATTAGGCAGCCACCATTTTTTACCCACTAGGCTACACCCAACTGTACTATACACTTATTCCTACCATTCCCTGTAAGAATTATTTGAATCTAATGTCTTTAGATGTGTGTCCTGCAAAAATGTTACTGGTTTACTCTTTAAGCAGTTTAGGAATTTATAATATTTTCAATTAGTATTGCTCCCTGAAATGATTTATGAGACATATTTAATATTCTGCTTAGGCATCATTAATTTGAATGCTTACTTTTGTACCTCCTTGTCTGACAGTGATAGATCTCTTTAGTGTCACCATGTCCCTTTGTGTACTCCTGTAAAAATGTTCCAATTCAGCAGTGAAGCCCTAATTGAAAATGCTACTAAAAGTAAGCCAATTATTACAATGCATTGTACCCCTTACTAAGGTCTTTATAAGACTCTGAGAGTCAACCAACATTCCTGTTCCTAGGATGTGACTGCCACATCCCTGTGTGGTTCAGTCTCAGAGTGTATTTACATATTTATGGGACTCTATCCTGAAAGCTACTGTATAAAGACAGGCAGCTTCCCTGTTGATGCATATCCTGGTACTTTGAAGGGAGTCATCTGTGTAACTGCTGGCACATACAATGTTTTTTTAATACATGTAGCCACAAAGTAAGTCTGGTCACAGTTTTAAGTACCCTAAGAAATGCCATGTACTATCTGTATAACCATTACTGTAAGCATTCCAATTGTTTTTTCCACATCTCATCTGTACAAAGTATAAGAGAGCTGATCTTTATAATAAAATGCTGTACTGCAGAACAAGATATTAAAGTTTGAAATGTCATGTGCCACATGTTGAAAAGTTTTAATAATAATAGTTTACAAAAAGGAAAAGAGCACTGCCCTATCACATTACCAGAGAAAGTTCATAAAAGATAAAATGGGTATTTTGGTACAGGTATTTCATTATGTTGCTTCTTCTCTGACAAAAAAATGGGAATTCAAAATGGAATGGAGGATTTGGGGAGGGTGTAAACCCTCTTATTTCACTCCAAGAATCAGGATCTGCACTTACTTGGAACATTTCTTTAAAGGATGTCAAGAAGGTACTCACAACATTATCCTCTGGTACCTCCCTGGGACTAGATGGATTGGGAGCATAGCTGTATGAGGTTTTAGGAGAATGTATATGGGTCTGCCCATACCAAATGGGTACATTTATGTCATACTCTCTTTACATGCCGTTAATTCACATACTCTAGCAATTCCAGTCTGAAAAAGTGCACTGCACTGTGCCAGATAACAAGCTTAGATAGATTTATAATCTTGGATTTATAACCTTGGAGTGGTAACACTAGCCAATCTGTTTTATTTTAAAAACATTGCATAAATGTCCCCTCCTTTTTTCATGCTCTGAATGGGGCATTTAAATGCAGTGTGTCTTGTGCACACTGTTTCTGTCATTCAGCTTGCATTGCCAAACACTAAAGACTGTAAAACACATGCTTCCAAATGTAGTGTGTGTTTATCTGTTTTCTGCCTTTAATTTGTAATTTAAATGCTACTAAAAATGGCAATCACGTATGTAACCTACTCAGTCCTCCTTGATTACATACATGATTGTAATGCAAATTCCTTCTGGTCAGCAATATTTCGGTGTTCCAATGCCTACTCACAAAAACCTAAGTGCTTACCAGAAGATTGCTGCTGTTTGTTTCCCCCGGAGTGCCAAGATTCCTGAGCAGTCACAGTTTCAAATTGGGCATCTCAGATTCCATCCCTCCACCATTCCTGAATGTCACAGTCTCCTTTCATGCCCTGGGAGTGTGATCAGTGCAGGAGAAAGGATTGGCTTATCTGTAGCCAATCATCTGAGGACCCTGAAGCATTTCAAGTGTGTTTGCCCATGAACCTGGCCATTTTGTCCTCGGTAGCAACAGCAAAATGTTGTCCATCTCCTGCACTCCAGTCATTGCGTACAGGATCATTTACACTGAGGTACTCATTTTATTTAAATTGCAGCACATTCTTGGGAAGAATAGTTATTTTAACAGAGTGAGGTTGCTTAGGGTTCTATTCTTGAACCAGGGACGTTTATGTTCAGCCCATTCAGCCAATTCAGCTGATGATAGCAGGCTTGAATGCAAGGATCTGAATTTAAAGGGCAATATGGTTTTAACAGGGACAGCAATGGCAGTATTTTTGTTGTTAAAACAGGATTTATTTATTTATTTTATTTATTTATGACTTTGTTAACCAGGTAAGTGCACTGATCCCAGGGTCTGTTTTCAGGCACGACCTGGGCCATATCATATGGTGCAAGGTGAGACAGTGATAAAAGGTTACAATAAACACAGGATAAGGATACAATACAAGAAGCAGTAATCATAAACACAATGTACAAGATATGATACCTAAGTCAGGTGAGACAATATAAAATACAGAAGATATACAGTAGAATGTACAATATAAACAGAATATACAAAGGCAGGAGAAAATAAACAGTGTAATGCTAGGTAGTTGTTACAGTAGGTACTTGGAGAACCCCAAAAAACAGTGGCAAGAGGAATTAGCCAGGAGGCAAAGTTTGAGGCAAGACTTGAAACTGCAGTGGGTGTCAATAGAGTGGAGTTTGGCAGCTAATTTTTTCCACAGAGTGGAGACAGCTGCCAACAGTGAGCTGCTGCCCATGTTTGTGGATACTCTTGGAACAGCTAGAAGAGGGGTACTTTTTGAGTGGAGGCTGTGGTGAAGGGTTAGGGTTTTGAGGAGGACAGTTGGGGGGATTCTGAACCAGTACGGATAACAGTGTCCACCATGCAGCAGAGGGCTTGATTGAAGTGACCTTGCAGCAGGAGCCATCCAAGGGTATTATATAGGGTGCAGTGGTGGATGGAGAATGGGGCAAGTAATGCAAAATGACAGGAATTGTTGTAGGCAGTGGAGAGCCCGGCCATAGTAGTGGCAGAGTTCCTGGCATATATAGAGGAACAGTAGTCTAGAATAGGGAGAAGATTGCCCTGAACAATTGCTAGTCTGGCTTCTGGGGTAAGGTATTGTCTGAATCTATAGGCTGCACCTAGTTTCCGATGGAACCTTCAAACTAGGGAATTTATGTGTTCGGTGAAGGTGAGGAAGGGGTCAAGCAACACTCCCAAGTATGTGAAGGTGTCAATGTCCTCTAGGGCTGTACTATCAGGGGAGAGTATATTTAAGGGGACAGAGTTTTTGGATATGGCATAGAAGGGCTTGGATCTGAACAACATGGATTTCATTTTGGTTTTTTTTTTATGTTAACTAAAAGGAAGTTTTTTGAAAACCAGTTGTGGGCCATGGCATAGTTGTGTGAGAGAACTGAGGAGATTCCTGTGGTAGATTTGCCACTGTGGAAGAGGACAAGGTCATCAGCCTACAGGAGACAGTGGAAGTTAAGGCAGTCTAGAGGAAGTGAGTTGGTAAATAGGGAGAAAAGAAGGGGACCCCTACAGAGACAGGCAGTGTGGGTGAGCAGGCCTGGCCAATGCACATGAATTGAGAGAGATTGGTGAGGTAGTTGCAGAACAAGTTTGTAACCTTCTGAGAACAGCCAATGAGGCTAAGCTTGGAGGTAAGAAGGGCATGGTTTACCATGTCAAAAGCCTTGGAGAGGTCAATGAAAACCACCCCATTGGCTTTACCATTATCCATGTCTGAGAGGATGCAGTTGGTCAGAATTGCCAGGCAGTAGTGGTGGAATGGTTTTAGTGGAAACCATGCTGTTGGTTACATAGGAGGCTGTATTTGCTTATGTGCTCAGCGAGTTGATTGTGGACCGCTCTCTCAAGTAATTTGCTAAGATGTGGGAGGAGGGAGATCAGACGATAATTATCGGTAGATTTGGGGTCACCGGATTTGAGAATAGGCATCACCTTAGCTATCTTCCACAGGTCACGCATAGAGGAGGTGGATAGGGCAAGGTTAAGGACAAAGGTGAGTGGCTTGGTGATAGCCAGAGAGATCAGTTTGAGGAAGACTGGAGATAGGCCATCCGCTCCAGGGGAGCCGTGGTTTGGTATACTTTTGAGGAGCTTAGCCGTGTCATGTATAAAGAGGGCTTTCAAGAAGAAAGAGGGTGATGGGGGTAATTGTCTGTGCTGGAGGAGGATGACTGTGGGTCTGAGTCAGGGCATGGCTATGAGGCTGGACGTTTGACAGTTTATTTAGGTTCATGGATAGGTTGGTGAACTTGCAATGGAAAACACTGGCCACTTGAAGAGGGTCGGTAACCAGCCCATCCTGGGAGTTGAGATAAGGTGCAGTATTGCTGGAGCAGGGGTTTTGAAGGGAGCCAATTGATTCCCAGAATTTTCTGTGGTCCCTGAAGTTGGCCTTTTGTAGACTATGGAAACCGGTCTGTTTCAAAGATTTGGCCAGTTGTTTACATCAGTTTCTCATACACCTGTAAGCATCCCAGATGGCTGGTGAGGGGGACACTTTGAAAAATGACCAGGCGCAGTCTCTGGACTTCATAAGAGTTAGGAGGTTTTTGGTCACCCAACGTGAACACCCGCCCCCTGACCCATCTAGTAGTGACAGGGAAACAACAGTCCTGGAAGGTCAGCAGGGTCTGGGTGAATGAGGAAACAGCTGTGCAACATCAGAAAGAGAAAGAAGCACAGACCAGTCCAAGGACCAGGCCATGTCGAGGAGATCAGGGGTGTTTGGGCTGTGGAAAATTTCTGAAAGAAAGATATTTGGGCAGGGGACACATGAGTTTGGAAGACCAGAGGAGATAAGTTGGGGAGTGATTGCTTAAAGAGTCATCCATGGTGCCAGTGTGCAATACATGGTCCTCCCTGGTTGTGAGGATCCATTCCAGCAGGGTCTGAGTGGCCGTAAGGGGGTTGAGTCTGGTTGGAACAGTAATAGCCTGCAACAGGTTCTGTTATTTTAGCAAGGATATATAGTCAGACTGGTGGCAGCTCAGCCAGCTTAGGTTAAAGTCACTCAGAAGGATAGATTCCCTGTGGGGAGGTAGGGAGCTCAGGCCCTGGAGGAAGCTGGTGAGGCCTACAGTTCCAGTTATAGGAGGGTTGTAGCAGCAGCCAATATAGAGTTTCTTGCAGGATCCCAGGGTCAATTCAGAGAGTAGCCATTCACTTGGTGAAGGGTCGGAGTGTTCAACAATGCTGGCTGAGAGGGGTTCCCTAAAGAACAGGGCCACGCCACTGCCTTTTTTCCTGCCTGGTCTGTTGAAGTGAAGGTGAGAGTAGTCAGGAAGTTGGAAGGTGTTCACTGCATGGTGAGGCTTTAGCCATGTTTAAACATTGGGCAATGTTTTTTTTGTGGCACAACTCAGCATTATATTTTTTATTTCAATGAAATTAATAACTGCCATTGAAATGAATAATATAAAGTCAGAACATTTAATTTTATAATAAAAATGGCAAAAGTGGCAATAATTGTCCTGGGCAAAGTATGGAAAACTAATGTTTAGTGGTGTAAGCACTGTAAAGATGTGATGCTGTTGTGTTCCTGGCAGTGAGTTTAAAGTCAGCTCATCTTTGAAACCTTGCTTTAATGTCCAACATTTGTTTTAAAAGCTCTCTTCCCAGTGCAATCCTGTTTGTAACAGGGACATATTTTTCTTATTAAAGTTTGTAACTGGGGGCATGTTATCAATATCCTTCTCTGTTACAAACCATACTTTTAGTGCTTCCTCCTTTTTTGTCCAATTATTATAGTATTTGGGGCTCATTTTAGGGGAGTTTTTTTTTTCAGTGGTTGTGTAACAAAGTACCCTTATTTTTAAAATGGCAACTGGCTTGCTGTGGGGAGGGAAGGGGGCTGGTGCAGTAAAAAAATATTAAATGTTATGTGTGCTGCAAAAATGTTATTAAACTCAAGAAATATACACTGCTTCAATTTTCTAACATGTTTAAGCTGCAGAAAGCTATTTATGTCTTGCTTGCTTTTGAAAAGTTAGCTTACATACCCCCTCCCCAGTTCAATCCTGTTTGTAACAGGGATAGAGTTTTCATATTAAGGTTTGTAAATGGAGACATGTTGTGAATCTCTGTCCCTGTTACAAACCAGACTTTCAGCACTTCCCTTTTTTGTGTGTAATTATCACAGTATTTGGTGTTCATTTTAGTATGAATTTATTTCAGTGGTGTAACAAACTGCCTTTGGTTTTAAAATGACCACTGGCTTACTCTGGGGATGGGAAGTGGTCAAGCTGGTACTGCAAAGAAAAATATTAAATGTACTTCTGACAGCAAAAATGTTGTTAAACTCAGGAAATATACAGTGCCACAATAATTTCCTAACATGTTTAAGGTGCAGAACGCTAATTATGTCATTTTTGCTTTTGAAAAGTTACCTTAAAAGCCCCCTCCCCAGTTCAATCCAGTTTGTAACAGGGACAGAACTGTAAATATCCATCCCTGTTACAAAGATATTTATTAAAAATGTTTAAATTAAAATGACATTGTAGTGGTTTATGAGTTGGAAGTAGGTGCCACATGGGCACATAAAAGGCTGACTGTTTTGGGAAGAGGGAGGAAGTGTGCCACTAGGCCTCAGGAAAGGCTGTCCTGATAGGGAGAGGTAAGAAGGTGCCACCAGGTTCCCATGGACAATTGGCAGGGTGAGGGGTGGGAGATGGAATGCACCAGCAATGGAAAAGGCTAAAAGGGTTAGGGAGAGGGAAGCCAGTGCCAACAGGTCACCAGGGACAGCTTGGCAAGGTGTGGGGTGGGAGACGGGAGCGACCATGCCCCAGGAAAGGCTGGAAGGGTTAAGGAGAGGGAAACAATTGCCACTAGGACCTATAGGACAGTAAGCAGGGTGTCAAGAGGCATACAGGTGACACCAGGCCTCAGGAAAGGCTGAAAGAGTTAGGGAGGAGGAAGCCAGTGCCAACAGGTTACCAGAGACAGCTAGGTAGGGTGTGGGGTGGGAGACAGGAGACACCAGGCACTGAGAAAGGCAGAAAGGGTGAGGGAGAAAGAAGAAGGTGCCACCAGGTCCCCTGGGACAGCCGGCAGGAAGTGTAGAAGGAGACAGTTGCCACCAAACCTCAGGAAAGGCTGACAGGGTTAAGGAGAGGGAAGCAGGTGCCACCAGATCCCCTGGGACAGCTGGCAGGGTGTGGAGGGGAAGATGGGTGCCAACAGGCCTCAGGAAAGGCTGACAGGGTGGCGAGAAGGAAGCTGCTGCCAACAGGTCACCAGGGACAGCAAGCTGGGTGTGGAAGGGCAGATGGGTGCCACCAGGCCTCAGGAAAGGCTGACAGGGTTAGGGAGAGGGAAGCAGGTGCCACCAGATCCCCTGGGACAGCAGACAGGGCGTGGAGGTGAAGACAAGTGCCAGTCGGCCTGAGGAAAGGCTGACAGGGTTGTGGGGAGGGAAGCAGGTGCCACCAGATCCCCTGGGACAGCAGGCAGGTAATGGAGGGGAAGACAAGTGCCAGCCGGCCTCAGGAAAGGCTGACAGGTTTGGGGAGAGGGAAGTGACTGCCAACAGGTCACCAGGGACAGCAAGCTGGGTGTGGAGGGGCAGAAGGATGCCATCAGGCCTCAGGAAAGGTTGACAAAGTTGAGAAGAGGGAAGCAGGCACCACTAGGTCCCCTAGGACATCAGTCATTGTGTGGAGGGGGAGAATGGTTACACCTGGCCTCAGAAAAAACTGACAGGTTTGAGGAGAGGGAAGCAGGCACAACTTGGCCCCCTGGGGCAGCAAGCAGGTTATGGAAAGGCAAGCAGGTGCCACCAGGCTTCAGGAAATGCTGACAGGTTTGGGGAGAAGGATGCAGGCACCACCATACCCTCTGGGGAAGCAGGCAGAGAGTGGAGGGGCAAACAGGTGCCACCAGCCCTCTGGAAATCTGACAGGGTTGGGAGAGGGAAGCAGGTACCACCAGGTCCCCTGGGAAAGCAGGAATGGCATGGGGTGGGAGATGGGAGCCTCCAGGCCCCAGAAAAGGCTGTCAGGGTTAGGTCAGGGAGAGGAAAGCAGATGCCAACAGGTCACCAGGGCAGCTTGGCAGGGTGTGAGACAGGATACGGGAGACACCAGGCACTGGGAAAGGAAGAAAGTGTCAGGGAGTGGCAAGCAGATGCCACCAGGTCTCTGGGGATAGCAAGAAAGGTGTGGAGGGGCAGACAGGTGCCACCCAGCCTCAGAAAAGATTGACATGGTTGGGGAGAGGGAAGCAGGCAGCACCAGATCCTCTGGGACAGAAAGCAGAGTGTGGAGGTACAGACAGGGGAAACCAGGCCTCAGGAAAAGCTGACAGTGTTGGGGAGAGGGACGCAGGTGCCTGCCGCCAGGTCCCCAGCGATAGCAGGCAAGGTATGGGCTGTAAGATGGGAGATACCAGGCCCTAGGAAAGGCTGGAAGGGTTAAAGAGAGCAAAGAAGGTGCCACCAGGTCCCCAGGGATAGCTGGCAGGGTATGGGATGGGAGGTGGGAGACTGGAAACACCAGGCTCTGGGAAAGGCTGTCAGGGTTAGGAAAGGGGGAAGGAGGTACCCCCAGTTCCCCAGAGATAGCTGAAAGGGTGTGAGGTGGGAGGCAAGAGACAGCAGGCACTGAGAAAGACAGAAAGGGTTAGGGAGAAGGAAGCAGGTGCCATCAGGTCCTCTGGGACAGTAGGCATGGTGTGAAGAAGGAGACAGTTGCCACCAGGCCTCAGGAAAAACTGACAGGATTGAGGACAGGGAAACAGGTGCCACCAGATCCCCTGGGACAGCAGGCAGGGTGTGGAGGGGCAGACAGGTGCCACCAGGCCTCAGAAAAGGCTGACAGGGTTTAGAAGAGGGAAGCAGGCACCATCAGGTCCCCTAGGACAGCAAGCAGTGTGTGGAGGGGTGATGGGTGCCACCAGGCCTCAGGAAATGTTGACAGGGTTGGGTAGAGGGAAGCAGGGTCAGCAGGTCCCCTGGGACAGCATGCAGGGTGTGGAGAACTGTGCATGCTGTCATCTGTGGTCTTCCAGGTCCCTTGTCCATTTTCTTCAGGGCCCTGGTGGGTCCACATGAGGAGTACTGCACACTCCTGCCCAAGTATGTCACTGTAGGCCAGCACCGGTGTTCATCTCTGGTGGCTTCACCTACGCCATCACCTGCAGTCTTCCAGGTCCCTGGTCCTTTTTCTTAGAGTCCAGGTGGGTCTACATGAGAAATACTGCACACACCTGCCTGAGTATGTCACTGTAGGCCAACACCTGTGTTCTCGTCTGTTGGATTCAGCTACGCCATCATCCCTGGTCTTCCAGGTCCCTGATTCATTTTCTTCAGGGCCCTGGTGGGTCCACATTAGGAGTACTGCACACACCTGCTCAAGTAAGTCACTATAGGCCAGATCCATATTCTCATCTGGTGGATTGAGCTATGCCATAACCTGTGATCTTCCAGGTCCCTGGTCTGTTTTCTTCAGGGCCCTGGTGGGTCCACATGAGAAGTACTGCACACACCTGCTCAAATATGTCACTCTCGGCCAATGCCTAGTTCCTGTCTAGTGGATTCAGCTTTGCCATCACCTGTGGTCTTCCAGCGCCCTGGTCCATTTTCTTCATGGCCCTGGTGGGTCCACATCAGGAGTGCTGGACACACCTGCTTGGGTACGTCACTGTAGGTCAACGCCTCTGTTCTCATCTGGTGAAATTCAACTACACCATCACCTGTGGTCTTTCAGGTTCCTGGTCTGTTTTCTTTAGGGTTCTGGTGGGTCCTCATGAGGAGTACTGCAGGATATTGACAAAGTAGATGCAAACTACATTATATGTGGATGGACCACTGTTACTTGTTGGAGATGGGCCTTATGTGGTAGAAGGCATAGAAACTGTCAACAAAGCCTTCAAAATAATGAAGCAGTAAAGCAATTGGGCATTATGAACATTTATTGATGTAATTGAGGCTGTAGTAATCAATGTATATAGTGTGTATAGTGTGGTTTGTGACTAGTGTAGAGTTTTGGTTAAGGTTTTGGTAGAAATGTATTGTGTGTATCTACTATTTAATTTAGTAATGGTGTTGATCTGTTGTATGATGAATTTCCTTGGTGGTGGTGGTATGCAATATTATAACTTTTCCTCTAATTAATTCATTAATAATATGACCTTAAACAGTAAAAATATTAATTGGAAAAATGCAGGACTTCAGTAGCCTAATTTTATGTGTTCCACAATGTTTTCAGTGACAATTTGCACTTTCTGGATTTTTCTCCATTCTGTCACATAAGTTAATGTACTGCTCTTTCACAGGTTTTTGTGGGGTTAATTTATAAAATAATCAAAAAAAGTTTTAAATGTTCTCTACTCTTATCCCCATGTATACACAAATGCATTTTAATCTATGAATACACAAGAATTTGGGGTAAGGAAAAACTTTGAAAATCAATGAAGAAAGGAGACTCTCGACCCAGAAATTATATATAAATATTTTACTGAAATTTTCTTATTTCATTTGTTCCATTCATAAATTCCTTTGGATTCCCATATGTTCCTGTGCCATTCATATTAAAAGAACATCACAAAAGGTGTACACTTGTTTTAATGTTTCCCATTGATAAACATTTTCAGGACTAGTCTGTCCCTTCCTCAGACCAAAAAACAAGTCCTGCATATAAAACAAAGTAATATGATCCCTTTTTACCCCATATGATGCACAGGGGTAATGCCAAACTTCACCCAACAACTAACACACCAAAATCTGGCCAATGGAAAATCATGTACACAAATGCTCACAGCCTGGGAAATAAGATCCCAGACCTGCAGGCAATAATGTCAGAGGCTAAACTGGACATAGTAGCAATTAGTGAGACGTGGTTTACCAGTAACCACACTTGGGAGACTTCAGTACCTGGCTATGTATTGTTCAGAAGAGACCGAGGTGCAAAAAGGGGGGGAGGAGTGGCCCTGTATGTTAATGAAAATATTAAAGCTACAGAAATTCAGAATACACATAAGGAGTCAGAAGAACTGTGGGTCACCCTGGAAACAGGAAATGGGACAGCCATAAGAACTGGGGTTGTCTACAGGCCCCCAGACCAGAGGGAGGACATAGACACATTACTGTTAGAAGATATACAAAACATGACAGCTAAAGGGGAGGTTCTGATAATGGGAGACTTCAACATGCCAGATACAGATTGGTCAATACCAGCAGGAACATCTGCCAGAACTAGACTCATAGTGGATTCCCTGCAGGGGGAGGGCCTCAAACAACTGGTACAGCAACCCACAAGAGACAGGGCTATCCTAGATCTAGTACTGACTAACAAGGAAGGGATCACAGATCTCCAGGTAGAAGGTCACCTGGGGCCAGTGACCATCACATGGTATGGTTCAATTTGGCTACTACATCTAAGTCATCCCATTCCAAGGCAAAAATATGGGACTTCAGAGGAGCTGACTTTGATAAGATGGCCAACAGAGTTAAGATTAGCCCTGGCAAAAGAAAAACAGGTGAGGGGTACAGGCAAAGTGGGCAAGCATTAAGGATGCAATACTTGAAGCAACATCCCATTGTGTTAGACAGAAAAGGAAGTGCAAAAGAAGAAGAAACCACTTTGGTTCTCAAATACAGTAGCAGAAAGGTCAGAGCCAAAGGCTGGCCTTCAGGAAATATAAAGGGAACACAGCGGGATGAAGATAGGGAGGCATACCAAACTGCCTAAGGGAAGCAGGTAAGGCAGTAAGGCAGGCAAAGTCCCAAACTGAGGAAACACTAGCACGAACAGTAAAGAAGGTGACAAGACTTTCTATAGATACATTAGTGAAAGGAGAAAGTCAGAGGGGTATTGCTAAGCTTAATGGAGAAAAGGAGCATGTGAGAGGAGGACCCTGTAAAGGCATCTATCCTAAATAGATACTTTTGCTCAGTATTTACTGAAGAGAAGGTAGGGCAGGGCCCACAGCTCAGCATCATGGACACAGGGGAGGAGGTGAGCACTACTCCCTTCACAAAGAAAGGGTCCTACAAGAGCTTGCTAAGCTCAGAGTGGATAAGGCAATGGGATCTGATGGCATACATCCAGGGTACTTAAGGAGCTAAAGGAGGAACTAGCAGAGCCATTAGCAGAATTGTTTAGTGAGTCTCTGAGCACAGGAGAGGTCCCAGAAGACTGGAGAAGGGCTCATGTGATCCCGCTCCACAAGAGTGGTAGCAGGGAGGAGGTGGGGAACTACAGACAGGTCAGTCTTAATTCAGTAGTGGGCAAGATTATGGAGGCACTCCTTAAGGAAAGGAAAGTGCAACACCTGGAATCCATAGGGGCACAGGATCCAAGACAGCATGGGTTTACAAAAGGAAGGTCCTGTCAAACTAATCTCATAGATTTCTTTGACTGGGTAACCAGAGTGGTGGACCAAGGGGGAGCAGTTGATGTCGCCTACCTTGACTTCAGCAAAGCTTTTGGCACTGTTCCACATAGAAGATTGATAAATAAGCTGGGTAGGCTCGGGGTGGGTCAGAAGTTGGTCAACTGGGTGGCAAACTGGTTGACTGGCAGAAAACAGAGAGTGGTGGTAAATGGTATACAGTCAGAAGAGATGCAAGTCACAAGTGGGGTACCTCAGGGATCAGTCCTGGGGCCAGTCCTATTCAACATCTTCATTAGTGACCTTGCAGATGGACTAGAGGGTAAGGCTTGTCTGTTTGCAGATGACACCAAGATCTGCAACAGAGTAGATGAGCCAGATGGGGTGGGCAGAATGAGAAGAGATCTGGATAAACTAGCAGAATGGTCAGAAGAGTGGCAACTGGGATTTAATGCAAGAAGTGCAAAATCATGCACATAGGGAAGAAAACCCTGAAGCCACTTATAGGCTGGGAGGGAGTTGCTAGCAGTCACAAAGGAAGAAAGAGACTTGGGCATCATCATCACTGATGACCTAAAATCATCCAAGCAGACCTTTAAAGCAGTAGGTAAGGCTAGGGGGTGTTAGGGTGTATTAGTAGGGTATCACAAGTCGTAAGAGGGAGGATAATCCTCTGTACAAGACATTGGTTAGGCCCCATCTGGAGTACTGCGTGCAGTATTGGAGGCCACACCTTCACAAGGACATTAACCAAATTGAGGCAGTCCAGAGAAGGGCAACCAAAATGGTGCAGGGACTGCATCAGAAGACATATGAGGACAGATTAACGGAGCTCAATATGTATACCCTTGAGCAAAGGAGGGAGAGAGGTGATATGATCGAGGCATTCAAACACCTTAACGGCATAAACAAGGTGAAAGAGTCTAACATGTTTAAATATAAGAAAAATAGCAGGACAAGAGGACACAGCATGAGATTAGAGGGAGGCCGATTAAGGGGGAATGTGAGGAAATTCTTTTTCACAGAAAGGGTGGTGGATGCATGGAATGGCTTACCACAAGAAGTGGTGGCTATGAATACAGTGCAGGGCTTCAAACAGGCATGGGATAGGCATAAGGGAGCAATACAAATGACTATGAATAGATAGGTCACTGACAGAGCAAAGACCGATGGCACATTTATAAGGTAGAAAAAGAAATGGGCAGACTGGATGGGCCTTGCGGTCCTTATCTGCCATCAACTTCTATGTTTCTATGTTTCTATGATATGTTACTAATACTGAACAGTAATAAATATCAAAATTAATCGACCAATATATAGACTGCTGTAAAGAATAAATACATAAACAGATTCAGGGGGAACACACCTGCTGTGTGTCTCAATATCTAATGAATTTCAATCTTTAAAGTTTTCAATGCAGTTCCAGACAAGCTGGGGCAGGCAAAACAAGAGAGAAAAATATATTTTTTGTTTTAAATCCCTTTTTACTAATGTTAGTTAATGTAAAAATATTATCAGTTTAATTTTTTAAATTTCTAAAAACGATCTCTTAGATACTTTGTAAGCAAGAAGTCTAGTCACCCTTATGCTTTATGGACAGTTATTTAAATGAAAAGGGAACCAAGGGAGAACCTATTATATACTGTACATACCTATATTGAAATTCCTTTCTTCATTGATTTTCACATTCTGGATTCACCGTTTGGTAGACTCTCCCCCACCCTTACACTTTATGGACAGTTATTTAAATGAAAAGGGAACTGAGGAAGAACCTATTATATACATACCTATAAGGAAAAACTTTGAAATTACTTATCCCCATAGAACTGCACCATGTGTTAGATTGATGGTCATCACCCACACTTGCATGCAAATATTTTGGTGTTGCTTAATGAATTAACTAAATGAAGTAAAGTACTGCAAATTCATGTGAAGACCAAAAAATATTTATGCATATTTTTTTGTTTGTTTTGCAGAATATCTGTCCCTGTTACGTACATTACATGGTTACTGTTTCCAAACATTGGGGACTATTCTGGGAAAACCACAAGTGATATTATCTTCCTATTTATAGTTTAAGTAAAGAACCTTATGGGTAAAACATTAATGGTGAAAGAAGAAAGAAATTATACTTTTTTTTTTCTACAGTCATGTCCTACATATGTCCCCTATTACTGTGGATAGGCCCATATCTTAAAGAGCTACTGACACATCAAAGAAAACTTAAAAAAAAACTCAATACTTAAGTACAATTCTGTTTGCATTCCATTTATATTTTATATATTTATCCTCCCCATAATTTATTACTAAGGAACTGTGCATGAATACATGATTGTTGTTCCTTAGAGTTTATTTTGAGTTCATCTGCCTCTATAGCTTACTCCCTACTCCAAGTCATAATCCTCTGTTGTGATAGCACAGTCTGTTGCCATGGGAGCAACTGTGAGGTCACATGCAGTGCTCTATGACTTCAGGTAGGGAGCAAGCAGCAAGAATAGATGAACTCTTCAGGAGCAGAAATCCTATTTTCATACAGATTACTTCAGTAATAAATAATAGGGAGGAGAAATATAGAACTAATGGGAAAATTCAAGCTGGACTGTGCCTAAATATTGTGTATTGTTAAAATTCACCTGAACGTGTCAACAGCTCTTTAAGACTTGGTTGATGTGCTATAAAGAAGGTTTGTACTGTAGTCTGTTCAGCTTCCTGCAAGTATCTATGAAGTGGTTAGAAATGCAACAAATTTAAAATCCACCTGAGAAGTGAACCTGAAGTGGCCACTTTGCGTTGGCACTTCGCTACGCAGAGTTCCCCATAGGAAAGACTCTCTTCACCTTGTTATTATTACTTCACCTTGTCATTCCACCTTAAACATGAAGTAAGGTGGAGTGACAACAATATTGGCAGCATCCCACCCACACAGTCACCAGAATGAATGTATATCCCCAAGTGCTACTGTCTAGTGTCCAGAAAACTCCTCAGTGCTGATAAATTGAAATGAGAGTGTAACAAGAATTGCAAAGTCTCCCAGAACTAATGGTGCACTCAGTCATGTGCGCAGTAGTCAGGTTGCACACAGAGTCACCAGCATTAATGTGCATCCCCAAAATGCTACTTTCTTGTGTTCTGAAAAGTCTCCAGTGCTGAAGTGAAATAAAAGCGTAACAAGAAATGCAGTCTCCCAGAATTAATAGCATCATGCAAACGCACAGACTGATTAAGATTGCATTGCACACTCAAGGGATGCATACGAAAAGACTCAACAACACCTAACCAGTGCTCACAAGTCACAGATCAAAATCTGGAAAGGAATACATTTTGCCAGTTGGGGGATTAGTGCATGGCAGTAACAATCCACTACTAGTAAAGATACTAAAAAGCAGAATAAAAAGCAGTTTAAAAAGTTCATGCAGGTACAGTGGATAGCAGGTTCACAATGCTGCAATTGCTCTGTAACACAATAAAAGATAGGGTTACCATCTTTTCAGAGGCCCAAAGTGGGACAAAAGTGCGCGACCTGGCTATTGGCAGCCAACTGTGCATGCCACGGGTCCGCGGCTGCCTTACAACACAGGGTACCAATCAGGATATTTGGGATGTTGTGTCATATGCCACTGACAATCCCATATATGCCTCAGTTCAGCATTCTTTGCATGTTCACCCATGGAATAACCTTAAAATTGTCTGTGCATGACCTTTGGTAAGTTGAAATCAGGAACCAGACATTGCAATACTGCAAAAAATGCATTTTTTTATTAAAAAAGAAATAGTAAAGCAAAAAGTAAATTTTCACTCAGCAAGGACATTTTCAAGCACAAAACAAAGCACACCTTTCAAAACTACTCCACCTCTCTCACACAAAACAGCTCTATACCTCATTTCTTAGCTTTGAAATTATACTTTGTGTTTTATTTAACAGCATGCAAAAGGGATCTCTTCCACATGATGTTCGAATGGAATTCACCACATTTCATTCGATAGTTTATAGTGACCATCAATTCAGCTTTTATTAATTCCACCCTGCAACAGTTTCTTGTATCAGTCCACTTGTTTTTTAGGAGAGAAAAGACTCTCTCAGCAAAAGCATTTGAAGGTGGGATGCTCATGATTCGTGCAATTACTGGATACAGAGCAGGCAGGTCTGGTGCATCCATAAAAATCTTATGCCACTTTTCTCCTGGGGATAAGTCCAGTCTACACAACTCTGGCATGAGGGGCCTAATGACCGAATAGTCTTGAAACAATCTGTCTGTAACTATGGATTCCTGCAGAGAAAGGGCAGTAACAATGCTCAACAAATCATCAAAGGCAAAGGGTTCCTTTAAAGACAAGCGAAACATTTTATTTAGGTAGTTAGTGTCACTAAAGTCAAACCACTGATCTAAGTATTTGACAGCAGTTTCAAGGAAAAGGATAAAACCCTTCTCCAACTTTTTATAGGAGACAGCGTTCATATCTCTCATGACTGTATGGAGCTTCCCCCCAAAAAACTTGTCTGCTGCTCGAACTTCAAGCTTTTGTCTTAGTGAGGACATCACAGCAAAGGTTTCCATAGCAGTCAGTTGTATCCTTTCTAGGATGGCTATATGTTCATTAAAATCAACCAGAACTGCAATGAGAAAATATAGGTAGCACTGTGGCAGTGTTGGAAGTGTGCGCTCACCATGTTCATTATCTGCAAAGTATTGCCAGATTTGCCGAAGTGTGTCCTCTCCTTGTGACAGGAAATAGGACTGCAGTTCAGCAAGATTTTTTGTGATTCTTTCAATTGCTGGCAGCAATGACAGCCACCTGTTGCTAACACATGCCTTAGAAGGGACTCGATTCCATGCCACAAAAGTCAAAGAACTCTTTTAAATCTTTTGTTCTTATGGCAGAGCCAGAAAAATGGCTGAACATTTTCAGAACGAACACTTCCACATCATAAGTAAGTTTTGCTGCTGCCTTCTTTGCAGCATTGTGGAGGATGTGAGCTGGGCAGTTTGCCTTCTGGAGTGATGGACACTTCTCTTTTAGTCTTGTATACACTCCTGATCGCTTGCCATAGTTCACACTGGTATCGTCTGCACCATATGCAGACACAGAGGCCCATGACAAGGAATGCCTTTGCAAAATTGATGAAATCTGGTCAGTTATTTATTTTAACCAGGTATAGCACACTAAGCTGAAAGCTTTTTTACGGGAGCGACCTGGGAGCACAAGGAGGTTAAGTGACTTGCTCAGGGTCACACAGTATGCAAGTGGAAGCTGTGGGATTCAAACCCAGGTCTGGTCTGCTGGATGTCACCAGATTTGCAGCTCAGAGCCTTAGACCACTGCGCTATACTGCCTCTTATGGCCTGAGCGGATTCATCTGGGTCTTCATAAAAGTCCAGGAGAGCATTAACAACCCCCTTTTCCTTTGTGAAGTACCTCACTACCAATGGGAATAATTTTATGCTGTCCTTGTTGGAAGCATCTGAAGCAATTGAAAATGATACTCCAGGCCTTTGAAGGTCTTTTATGAGACATTCCAGAGAATGTGGTCCAAGAACATTCTCTACAATTGTGTCTGCCTTTGTTCATCCACAAGCAAGTTTTTTAGCAATCTCGGAGTCCCCATACAGCTGGCTGGCCAGCTTGAGTCCACAGTCCAAGAAATTATGTGAGATGTTGTGCTGCACTGCATGAAACACTTCAGCCGCTTCAGCTGCAGTCACCTTGAGCTCTGTTCTATCCAGATTAGCTGTTCTGGTCCACTTAGTCATCAGATGGCTGTGTTTGACTTGCTGGATGGCCGTCTTGTGTTGCTCTGTGCTCTCATTCCGCCCACCATGTGCCACCAGGATTTTGCGTCTACAATACCTGTAGAAGGCTTTCAGTGTGTTGCTGCACTTCTCGACCCAGTTGAACTCCATCTTCCACACATCTTGCCACTTGCAGAGTCTATTATTGTTGGAAGATGCAATCAGTGCAGATCGCTTCATTCTTTGAGCTCCGTTACTTACCTGTGTAGTTAAATGTTGCAATGTGCTTTTAGTATATATTCAGTGACAATTAAATTGGTGCACTATGTGGCATCTTACTGGGAGCCACTATCACATGTGTACCAATCTTGGTCTGAAAGCACAGTGCAATTTCTGTGCATGGCAGCCAAACCAAGCACCACAAGCCAGTGGCATTATGGCTACAGAGGTTATGTAACATCACTGGAACAGCTACGGAGGCAGTGAACAGCATGGAATATCGGTTGTTCCATGATGCACCCCTCGACTCTTGTTGTTGAAGCATAATGCGATATGTCACTGCAGCCAAACAAGGCCTGAAAACATGAAAGAATGCCTAAATTAAACAGGGTTGAACAATTCACAACTTAAAAATTACATTGCTCGTTAGCCATGGCAGGTAGTGGACAACATGATTTATAACCTTGGCAAAATATTCTTCTCATGTACCTTGGGTCTTGGATCTGGTTGTTTGCAACCAAGATGTACAAACCAAGAAAGGCAGCTGGCCTGGTAGTACAGACTACAGATTCGGACAGTCTCAGACAGTGCAAACCCTAGTCTGTACTGCTAGGTGCTTCCCCACTTTGTATGTTCGGTTGCAAATGACCAACTCCAGGCCCAAGGTACACGTGAAGAATATCTGCATGGAGTAATGAGCCTGGAACTGTACAACCTGCAGCATTTTTTTAACTGGTTTGACTCCCCCATCTACCAAAATACAGAAAGAGAAAGAACACAAAAAAGGCTCCACAAAAGACACCAGGTGGCCACGGCAACGTCCAGCTAGTACTAGTACTAATATAAGCAAAACACCAAAGCCACAAGTGAACCACTTCATTTCTTTTCTAGTTCTGCCTACACCTGTGATGGCTAAAAGCACAGTTGTCATGTGGTCAGCTGTCTCCAACTACTAAAAGCAGCTGTGCTGAGCAATTTTTTTTTTGGGGGGGTCATCCAATGCCAGTGGAAAAGGTGCCTGGCTTTGCTTTTGTTTACATTCTGCACTGGACCCCCCCAACATGATTGGCAGAGCACGAGGAATAAACTGACCAAAAAACAGATTGTATTTACTGCTGCTTTAAATAGACATGCACATCCACAACAAGACATCGCAGTGTCACACAGAGAAAACCAAAGATCTACCACACAAGACTCATATTACATGTCATCATGTGAATCTGTTCAGTTTCTAGAGGCATAAAAGAATGACTAAAGCATGTTAATCAATTTGTGTTGACAAATAAAATCTGTTCACAAAAATCACATCCGGCTTGTTGTTTTCTGTTAAATATACTGTCATTTGCTATCACACATAGTGCGTGGGTCAAAAAAAAAAGTCCTCTTAGGGATAAGGTTAGGCAAGAAGTTAAAAACAATGCAAAGTTTCTTGATGCACACACATTCATTCATACCTGACACACTACCAAACAAGTAAAGAAGGCACGTATCACAAATCTGTCCTTAAAGGCACTCAGACTCAATCTTTGGAACAAGTCAAAACAGCCAATTTATTCCACTGTTCTAGATCTCCGCTATCTGTAATCTGAGCTATTGAGCCCAGCTTTTAGAAGAAAAAAAAATAGTCTAATACAATCACATCAAATCAATCCCACAGACATATGAACATATGAAATTTGCCAGCAGATAAAGGCCTAGAGGTCTATCAAGTCTGCTTGAATATGCAGCTAGCACACCCTTCTTCTGTAGCTGCCCCTCCCTTCCACTTCATTGACCCACCGCCTTGTCATGTACCATCCCCTATTGAAGTAGTCCACTGTTCTACTGGATGCCACTTCTGCAGACAACGCATTCCACCCAGCCACCACTCTCTCTGTAAAAAAGTGTCTCCTCATCTCCCTCCTGAATCTTCCTCCCTCCAGTCTCATATCATGGACCCCTGGTGTCCCTCCCCTCCCTTACTTTGAATAGCCAGGTGTCTGACCAGGTTTCAAGCTTTGCCAGATCATCCTGCAACCCCTGCCATCCCCCTGGGTCATCTACCACTCTACTGCTCCTACCTTGGTATCATCAGCAAACAGACTGATCTTGCTCTTGATGTCCCATATGTCTGCAATGAATATCCCAAACACTGGTCCCAACACCGAGCCCTGTGGAACACTGCTCATCACTACCCTTGGGTGTGAGAGCTCCCCACCCACCACCACCACCCTCTATTGCCTTCCCTGAAGCCAGTTCCCTACCCATCTCACCAGCTTTGCACCCTCCCCGTGCCTTCTTTTTTTCCATCATTGTTTGTTTATTAAGAAGCAGTTCATATACATTTAGGTATTAATGTTAACTGAAGGGTCCCCAGATCTCCTCAAAATACACATTTTTCATTGTTTTCCAAAATAGTGTAGCTTATTTTCTGATTGTTAGCTACAAAGGCTGTGCCTTCTAACTTACTTCCCAGCCTTCCCACATATATTACATTTACTGTGGAACTGGCAACACTTCTGAGCAAATAACAAAATTAAACACTGGCTAGAAGCCCTTACCTGACTGCAGAATTCACACTCCAGACCCTCCTCAAGCTCAGTAGACAGTAGTGTCAGCCACGAACACAGCTTGAGCTAGCAGACACAGTCCTCCTCAGTCCAGCCAAGTGACTGATAGGATTTCAGTCAATGTGTAGTCCAGATTGCTTCTGCTGCCTACCAACTTGCTTAGCTGCAAAGATAATGACTTGCCCCCACAGCCCACACTCACACCACCAAGAAGGTAATTACAGCTCTTCGACTCAGATGGCTTCTTCGGACAGAGAAGTCACTCTGTTCAGAGATTCTATCTGAGAGCAAGCTAGGTATAGGTGCTGGGGTGTACAAGCAGTGTGCAGACGAGCCAACCACTTCTGAAGACTCCAGGCAGGCAGCTCTTCTACATATGGCATTGCAGGCTGAAGAAACCTCTGTCGACGATCAGACTCCTGTGCCCAATGAAGTATTGCTTTGCTTCCCACTACAGCCTACACCGAGGAACGAGACTGCTGTCCTTCCAATTCTGAATTGCATCCAATCCAATCCAAGCTCTCCGACTCCAACAACCATCTTCTTCCTTCTTCTGTGGGCTAGCTTCTTAGCCATCCTGCTCCCTCTCAATAATGTACCCAGCTGTTTTTGCTCTCGGCATTTAAACACGCTGCCACTGGTAGCCACATCCCCCTGATGACTCTGCAGCCAACTGAGTCATCACCCTCACAGTGCGGACCCGATTGAGAGCAGAGCGAGTGGACAGATCTACTTCCTGCCCCACCCCAAAGCCCTGGGATTGAAGGAAATGAAAAAGCCCACCAAATCAGAAAAGCTAACAAAGAGGGCTTCACTTTAGGGCTTGCCAATGTCACTGTGGTCTTGGAGTCAGATTCGGGATGGAGAAGAAGCAGATCATGCGTGGCTTTAAAGCGCAGTGCGCAGTCAGTCATCTGACTTGTCCAGTCGAGGTAATATATACCTTTATTTGCGCCGCAACTGCCCACCTAACCGACATTGCGAATGGTCAGCCAGCCAGCTGTAGTAGGATGATGATGCTGGAGTTACGGAGTATGGCTGCAGACTGTGGGGATAAGGAGGATTACAAGCCTGAGGTCCAGAGTGACGAGCGAATGCAAGTGAAGGTAGAGACTAATTTACTCACTATTTATCCTATGGGCAAAAAGCGGGACATTTAGTGTCCCACAGCTGGGAGGGGCAGGAGACGGGATGGGAGCATGAAAATTGGGACTGTCCCATGGGAAGTAGGATGGGTGGCAACCGTAATAAAAGATGTCTGATTTAATGGCACGCATCAAGCACACACTCACATGCACACTCAAGTAATGCATAGCAAATTGAAGATCTTTAGTAATATTTAACAAAATGTTTTAAACAGACAAATTGTACACTGCTGCACCACAACAATCGGCAAAAAAAAATTTCAAGAATTACTGAAAATATTACTGTGTGTACAGTTGGAGCTCAATTACAAGGTGAAGTGAGGCGAATTACATTGATTTCAATGTACATCACCTTAAAATTGGTGGAGAAGTGGTTTGTGGAACGCGGAATAACGCAAAGTCATTGGTTTCAATGGACTTCACGTTCCTCATTATGAAGCGAAGTTCTCCGCTTCACATTATGGAGTTCTCCATGGATTCTGTGTTACTCAGTGAATCACTTCACAGAGCAAATTGGGGCCACTTCGCCCACCACTGCTTACAGTACTGTAACTCACATGCTGTACAGGAAGCAACATGAATGCCTATGGCTTTACTTCCCCAATGAGCTGTAGCACAAAACTCCCTGACTTAAAAATGCTTATTAATGAGTACAATTGTGGAGTGGTGAAGCCTGGAGAGATACTACAAACATGCTTACAATACATCCAAGTAACTAGTCAAAAAATTTGTGTTGTGATTCGTGACATGATTGTGAATCATGATTTGTGACTGCATTTGTAACCATGATGATGAAGAACGTGATTCAGTGTTGACGGTGTGAGATAAACAATATGGAAGTGTATTGGGAACGTGAATGCCTATGGCTGTACTTCCCCAATGAGCTGTAGCATAAACTCCCTGACTTAAAAATGCTCATTAATGAGTACAATGGCAGGGTGGTGAAGCCTGGAGATTTGCTACAAAACATGCTTATAATACATCCAAGTAACTAGTCAAAATATTAGTGTTGTGATTCAGGACATGATCGTGAATTGTGATTTGTGACTGCATTTGTGACCGTGATGATGAAGAACGTGATTTGTATCAGGAGTGACTCATGATGATGGTCCTGACTTAAAAACACATATTGATAACCACAATGTTCATGCAGAATTATGCACCACACCTGTCCAGTACTCTGAAGGGAAGCCAAAGAAACAACTGTGACTTAAGTTATAGATGGAGATTGGGCCCTAAAGAGATGCAAATGCACAGACAGATTAAGATTGCACTGCACACTGAAGAGATGCAATGCAAAGGCACAACACCTAACCAGTGCTCACCATCAGAAATTCAAATCTCAAAAGAATACCTTTGCCGGTTGGGGTGGGCCATGGAGGGCAGTGTTCTGCACTGCTGCAGTAACAGTCAGTAGTACTAGTATCAGTAAAGATACCACAAAGAAGTACAAAAATTACACAGCTGCAGTGAATAGTAGGTTCATATTGCTGAAATTATTATGTGGCACAATAAAAGGTGTCTGATTTGATGACACACATCACACACATACACACCCACTAAGTAATGTGTAGCAAATTGAAAACTTCAGTGATTTAACCACATATTTTAAACAAACTAAAATTATGTACTGCTGCACCACAACAATCAGCAAAAAAATGGCAAGAATTATTGAAAATATTACTGTGTGTACATTAACACAGTTATACAAGAAAAATATCACCAAAACTGAAAGCACTGTCTTTTTCTCTCCAAGATAATCTACCTACACCACAGATATGCCGCTCCCCCAAAGCACAAACAAACAAAATTAGATCTGAGTTGGGTAACCTAAGGCAAATAAGCCTACTTAATGAGGACTTCAGGATCATAGCCAAAATCTTAAGTGACAGGTCAGAAAAAGTGTTGGATTATGGGCTAGATTCCTCACAGTTATGTGCTGCTCCTGGTAGGAAGACATAAGTCCATATATTTCTTTTGATGGAACTTACGAAATATGTGAAATCCAGGTAATTGTGTGGCCATATTGTTTCCAGTGGGCAGGAAATGGCCTTTGACAGGCTTTCACATTCCCACATATGTGAAGTTATAAAGAAATATGGTACCTCCAAGCTTTTTTTTTTTCTTTGTGGATTAGGATCTGTTACAAGGATGCTAATGTAACACCCAAAGTTAATGGCTAGATGGAGGATAAAATCACAATTAAAAAGGGAGTTAGGAAGGGATGCCAACACAATCATGGGGATAGACCCCTCTTAAGGAAATTAAATCAAAATATTGCCATGAATAAGATGAGTCTTGTAGGGAAAGAACCAATATGAAAATGTTTGGCTTAAGCAGATGACTTGTGTCTACTCTTTAAAAACATGACCAAAGGGCAAATTGCAGTGCAAGATCCTAAACATTTTCTGCAGTATTATGAGCCAAAATTAATACTGGAAAAGTCTAGGATTATTTGTAGGATCAGACATAGGTCTTCCCACATTTTCAGGGCACCTAATAAGTTCATGACCTTGTATATATCCCAGGCATTTGAAGCAGGGGACAGGCTGATATGTTCTATAATTGAGAAAGAAAAATTCATAAAGGACATACAAAAGTAGTCAAGTGGGAAAAGTGGTAAAAAAAAACGTGTTTTAGAAGTTGTTTGTAATTTTTTCTGACGTACTGATTATTTATTATATGTTGTTTTTTGTTATTGTTTATGTCAAATGTTGGTCTTTATATTTATTTTGTAATTGTAATTGTCACTGGACATCTGTGAACATGGGTATGTTTTGCTCACAGATTTTTTCAGTATAGAATAAATGAAATGAAATGGTAGTTGCCAAAATTTAAAAGGGTGTACATACTTGAAACATTTCTCCCATTCATTTTCATGTATTTAAATAGAGTATATCTGTCAACTGTCATTATGGAGACAAAGATTTATAGTCAGCTCTTCCCATTGCTTTGGGGAAGCCTACTTAACCCCATGAAGTGGAACAGTACGTGTCTTGCTCAGAAGCATGAGGGTAGAGCTTAATTATTGATTAATCTTTTTTTTTAACAGCACGTTTTTCCACAACAATTTGTGATGTATTCTGCAGGATAGATCTCAGGTATGGGGGCCCTAGTTCAAGGGGTGGTTCAGCTCCAGCCTTCAGAATGGGGGGGGGGCATAGAAGGTAAATTGGATTAGACATGTATTAGGGGGTGTTGTTGGTTCCCTGTTATGCCCAAGACATGATGGGATCTAGTTCCAGACCAAATTACTGTAGGCAGGACATTTCTATGTGCTCAAATTTTAAGTATGAGCTTCACTGCAAATTTAACTTCTAGGATGGTCTTTACATCCCTGAAGCAAAACTCTTTGGTTTCCTTGAATGGTAACAGAATGCCCAAAACAATATGATATGTAAGGTGGCTATTGATTCATGAGAAGCTAATATGCAATGAAAAGCATAAACACACAGACAAACAATTTTGTTCAAAGGAACATTGTTTGCACACTCTAGAAAATCAGTAGCGTTTGTTCCTTACATGTGAGTTTACAGTGGGATTGTGGAGATTAATGAGTGTCTAAAGGCAGGAACCCTATTATCTGTCTTTAATGTATGATTTTTTTTTTTAAAACTTATCAGTGATGGATGGAAAGACTAATAAAATATTTTAACTTCTGGTTTGTAGTTATCAAGTTTTTTTCAGTATGGCAAGCTAAGTCCTATCTCATCTTACAGCAGCTGCAAATAAAAGAAAATGATACAGAGAAAATGGTGAGGATTGTGCTTTGGGGGTGTTCAAGCAGGAGCTATGGACAGTTCAGGGAAAAAATGAGCTATATACTAAAAATCACTTGTGTTAGATCTTCTCCATGTACAGTAGTAATAAATTAGAGTAGGGTACAGCTTGTCAGAGAATATTGTTATTTTGTCTATTTGTTTCATTTTGCTGTGGTTGTCATTTTTGTTAATGTAAATGCCTGAACGTGATTATGTTCTGGATCTTTCAATAAACACATGTACCTACTCTTCTGTATAGACTTTTTATATAGTTGTGGTTACTACTTTAAATTTTATCAGGAGCATGGGACTCACTGTGGGACATCCAGTGGACAACTTTTCCATTGCAGGCACATCTTTGACTTCCACTATCATATTAACATACTAAAATACTAAAATGCTAGCAGAATAGGCCTAACAGTCTTTCATGTCTGCTCATTTGGTCAGCCCCCACCCTGGGAGCTGACCTTGTTGCCCCCTCACCCTCTCTGGCTTCTCCCTTCCCAGTTCCGGATATTCTCGCTGCACTGGATTTTGCTTCCAGAACCCTTCCCCTGTACCTGTCCAGCCCCTCTTGAACCCCTCCACTGTCTCTGCCTCCACCAGACCCTGGGCAGCGCATTCCATAGCTTCACCACCCTCTCAGTGAAGTAGCACCTCCTCCTTTCTCCCGAATCTCCCCTCCAGCTTCCACCCATGCCTCTTGTTGCCCCCTTCCTTGAAGCACCCTAACTGCTCTTCCCCTATTTACCCCCTTCATGTACCTGAAAACCTCTATCATGTCCCCCAAGTCCCTTCTCTCTTCCAGTGTGTACATATTTAGCTCTTCGAGCCTCTCCCTATAGGTTCTTCCCCTAAGCCCCAAATCATTTTGGTTGCCCTCCTCTGGACCCTCTCCAGGAGTTCAATGTCCCTCTTTAAGTGCGGCCTCCAAAACTGCATGCAGTACTCGAGGTGCAGCCTCACCAAGTAGTTATACAGAGGAAGTATCATGTCCCTCCTTCTGGAGGTGATCCCCCTAGTGATGCATCCCAGCATCCTGTTGGCCTTGGCCACTGCCCTCCTTCAAGTCTCCGAGTTGTTCATTTTGACATCCACCACCACTCCCAAGTCCCTCTCAGCCATCGAGACTTGGAGCATTTCCCCCCCCCAGGTGTACACTTGGCCTGGGTTTCTGTCCCCCAGGTGTAGTACCTTGCATTTCTCTGCATTGAATCTCAGCTTCCACTTTCTAGACCATCCTTCCAGAGTCTCCAGGTTCCCCTGTAGGACCACCCTCCCCTCCTCCCCATCCACCACCGCCACCCGTTTTAAGTCATCCGCAAAGAGATTCATCTCACTCCTGATACCTGTTCTTATGTCAGAGACATAGGCATTGAACAGGAGGGGCCCAAGGACTGATCCCTGCAGGACCCCACTAATGGTCCTCCTTAGGGATGAGACTATCCCGCCAACCACCTGGAGCCAATTGCCTATCCATCTGATCATCTGGTTCCCCACCCCGATTTCTCCCAGCTTATCCAACAGGCCCCCGTGAGGAACAGAGTCAATTGCCTTGCTGAAGTCTAGAAAGAGGATGTCCACTCTTCTACCCACGTCCAAGGCACTCATCACCCAGTTATAGAACTCCACAAGGTTTGTCTGACACGATTTCCCCGGGATGAATCCCTGCTGTCTATCGTCCAGGCACCCTGACTTTTCCAGGTCCCCCCAGCCTCTCCTTGACAATGTCCTCCATCACCTTGCCCACCACCGATGTCAGGCTGATGGGCCAGTAGTTCCATACCACCTCCCTTGACCCCCCCCCCCGTGGACAGGCACTATATGCACCACCTTCTAGTCATGGGTACCCACCCTATCCACAAAGAGATGGTGAAAAGCTCCACCAGGGGTTTCGCCAGGATATCTGCCAGTTCCTTCAGCATTCTGGGATGTAATTTAACTGGCCGCAGTGCTTTCTCCATCTTAAGGGACCTGAGGGCTTCCCTCACTCTCTCTGATGTGATTTCCACCTCCGCTACCTCATCCCCTTGCGTAGCCTTCCCCCCTCCTGCCAGTGATGCCCCCCCCTCTCCAGACCCTCTGATCTGTTAGGGTCCCCCCCTCAGTATCACTGTCTCCTCTCATGTATGATGCAGCGTCCCAATTTTCCTTGGTGAAAACTGAGGTAAAGTACTCATTTAGTACCTCAGCCTGTTCCCTTGGGTCTTGTGCCCATCTCTCCCCTGTTTTAATCCTGCCAATCTGCCCCTTCACCCTTCATTTTTCCCCAATGTATCTAAAGAACCCCTTGTTCCCTCTCCTAATTTCCCTGGCCAGGTTCTGCTTCTTCCTTGCCTTAGCACTTGAGTTGCCTATAGGCTGCCTTCTTTCCCCTCACCACCTCCTGGACCTTCCTGATCCACCAGCAGGGTTTTCGGGCCCTGCCGTATTTTCATCTTACTCTTGCACAGGTGCTGGTAGCATCCAGCACCCATCTCCTGATGATTTCCCACCTACTGTCATCATCCATGTCTGGCCCAATCACAATCAAATGCTCCTTAAGGATCCTTCCTATTTCCTTAAAATCCACCCCCTGAAGTCAGTTACCTCCATCTTTGTGCAGCCTTCTACCTCTCCTAGGTCCAGACAGAGCCAGACTGTGGCATGGTCGCTCCCCACCAACGGGTCCCTTACCTCCAGGCCCTCATTCTGGTCACTGTCTGTCAGGACCACATTCAGTACCCATGCCTCCCTGGTTAGTTCCCCTAACTGCTGAGTTAGGAATGCATCCTGAAAGACATCCAACAACCTCTGTTCCCTGGCCACCGAGGATGTCATAATCTCCCAGTCTGTTCCTGACATGTTTAAGTTCCCCAACACCACCACCATTCCCCTACCCAATCTGCAGTGTCTCCCAACATCTGCCACCAGACTCTCCTCCAGCTCCTCCACCAGCGACGGGGTTCTATACACCACTCCTATTTTGACTGTCTTGCCCACTCCCTTGTTATCAAGGTGACCCAAATCACCTCCATAGTTCCTTCTGCCTCCTTTACTCCCCCTATGCCAATGCAGTTTTTGACTATCGCTACCCCTCCTCCACTTCCCTCTCCTCTGCCCTTCCTGGACATAGTGTAACCCTCCAGGTTCAGGTCCCAGTCATGTCCTGCTGTGGCCCAGTTCTCAGTGACCACTGCCACATCCACCCCTCCCTCAGTTAACATCTCCTGGAGCTCAGGCATTTTATTGCTGAAGCTCCTGGCAGGGGGGTGGAGACAGAGTCCCTCCTTTATCAGACCCCACTCAACAGCCTTTTCTCCCATCCCTCCCCTCTTCACAATTTTAAACCCCTCCTTTCACCAATGAACCCCTCTATTTTCAACTTAAAGATTCCCTTCCCCTTCAAATTGAGATGGAGCCTATCTCTAGCATACAGCCCCTTATCCTCCCAGGTCTCCACCCAATTCCCTATCAACCCATACCCTCTGGCCTCACACCACTCCCTGAGCAACTGGTTTATCTCCCTAGTCTTCCTTTTGTGTTCCCCACTAGCCCTTGGCATGGCAGGATTTCTGAGAAGGAAATCGCACATCCTATGTCATGACAGACTCTGGCAAGCTCCCTGAACCTTGCCTGTATCTCTAGCTCGCTATTTCCCTCCATGTCATTTGTATCCAGGTGGACCAGTATGTCCGGGGAACCCCCACAATCCTTTGCCAGCTGATATACCTCGTGCTTGGTGATGTGCACCATTATTCCATGGAAGCACTTTGTTATAACTGGCCAGGCTTCCCCCTCCCTAGCCCATTTGATACCCCTGATCATAGAATCCCCCAATAGGAGCAATCTGATCACTCCTTTTCCTCCATTTCCCCCATTCCATGTCCCTCATCATTTCTACTGGCCCATCCACCCAGTCGGCTCCTTGTTTCTCCCCCTATCTGGGTGCCACCTGCTGCCTCCTTCTTATTTACCCTGGCCACCTCCTCCCCCCTCCGATCCTATGCCTCTCCTCCTCCTGAGTATCCCTCTATACCTCACTCCTCTCCCCCTCACTGCTCACGACTGGTCCTTCTCCCCCATCCGCTAAAATAGCCTGGCTTGTCCCCCCTTCTTTCCCATCTCAGTTCAGCCCCTCCTTGCTTGTCGTGCTCCCCTGGTCTAAATCCCCAGCTCCCTTTACTGTATCCTCCTTGTACTTCTTGTCCTTCTCCTTGCCCTTTCCTCCCAACTGGTCCTTCTCCTTGAGCTTTCCTCCCTCTTCCTCTTCTCCTCCTGCTCTGATCCACTGCTCCCCCTTTCCCACATTCCAGGTTCCCCCCTGTTCCTCCTGCTATCTGGCCCCTGCCTCTTGTCCCCCTCCTTTTCCATCTCTAGCGACCCTGTCGTGCTACATCACCCCCATCCTCAAGCAGAAGAAGAGAATTGAAGCGGTTTCTGAGCTTAAGGTCCGATCCACCTCCCCACCTTGCTTCCTTCTGTCCAGCCCCAGCCATTTGCCTACATCCCTGAGAATGTTGTCTCTCTGGCCCCCCTCTGTGAGGGTCCCCAGTTACCTGCCTGCTTCCTTGGTGGTGTCTTCCTTTTGGGCCCCCTCTACCAAGGTCCCTATGTGACTCCAGAGTACACTCCTGCATTCCTTTCCCTATGCCCCAACTCCTAGAGCTTGGTGCAACCCCATGGGAGAGACCCTGCCCTCTTCCCCAACTATACCTTCCCCCTTCCCCCTGCTGTCTCCTAATCCCCACAACCTCCTCCCTAAGCTGTGCCAGCTGGTAGCACACTTGGCAGCCACCAAACTTCCAAGCCCAGTCCAGTATCATGGCTGCCCCACACCCTGTGCACCCCACCACCCTCCCAAAGATGCCAGCCCTAATGACGCGTGGTGCCATCTAGCTTAACAATTCTTGGAATTAACATCAGTAAAGGTGCTAAAGGGTCTCAGATTTAGGAAGATAGATAAAAATATCTGAATTTAAGGTCTTATAATGGAAACAACATAACAGCCCTCAAAAAGAAAAGGATGTTTCTCATTAAAACCTTCATCATACTAATTTTCTTTTACTCAAGCTATGAGTAGCCACCCTATGATACCTGATCAGTAGGATCTGTAGTCTTTTCTTTCAAATGTTTTTGGTTAGCAGGCTTAACCCTGTTTAGTGGAATACTACCTCGCATAGCTGCCCATAGCCTAAGAAGGCCTGCAGTACATATGGTGAACTCATTAACATTTGTTTTAAATATTTTCCTTTTAACAATAGTTGTCCAGCTATTAGGAGCCTACCAGGATGCCAAACAGTGTCACAGCCAATGTGTGACAAAAAGGATTAAGCAGTATTGAAACTGTTTTGTTTCCAACAGTAACTTGCAGTAGTACTCTGTGCATTATTGAAGTGCACCTGGGTGGGTTTCATTGTATATGTAACTGAAGGAAATTATAGGCACTGTGGGTAAAAATTTGGTTGGCACAATATTTATAACCATGAGGCTGGGGACATCATCATATACATGGCATCCAACAGGTGTACCCCTATAAAGTACATGTACCAAGTTTTGCTTACAGTGAAGCAAAGGAAGCTGAACCTCAAAACAGTATGTTCTTTTTCCAGGAAGCAACTGTATGTACATATGCTTAACTGATGTTTTTCCCATAGATATAGGTACCTATGCATGAACAGGTGGAAAGTTCACACCAGATGCTCATACCCCACCCTTGTAGCTCCATTCCCACAGACAGGTGCACACAGACTGATATGCGCAATTGCGGGCCACCTATCATGAGCCCCCCTGATGTGTAAGATCTAGGATAGCAGGATGGGGTGGAGTAGCAGACCCAAGAGGGCAGCCAATTGGATGCCCTTCCTTGGTCCCAGAGTGAATCCCCTGCTCTGCAGGAACAGGAGAGTGCAGGAGGGCATGGGTCTGGGTGCATGAATAACACAACCAGGAACCCAGGGAAAGTGCAGCTGATCCCAGTTGTTCAGTGGTCCCTGTGCCTGATACCCAACCCTTTATCACCACACCTTGCCCAGTGCACATATGTACTTACCTCACAGCAGAATCCTTACCTGTTCCTGAACCAAGCTGTAAACCCCACCAACATAAGAACCCCGGGCCCAGGACCCAGCACGAGGTGTAAACCCACCCCCACAGCAGAACTCCTGCTTGGTCCTGTCACAAAGTGTTACCCTCCACCCACAGCATACATCCGGCCTGGCCTCATAAGCCAGCTCCCACTGCCAACACACAACCTAGTCCTGGACCTTGTCCAGGAGATAGATCACCCAACAGTGTCAGTGGCTCAGTAGGTAGGACACTTGCCTCTAAAGCCGGGAGATCAGAGGGCTGTGGGTTCAGTTTCCACATCTGGTACTTGGGTTACTATCCCAATACTGATATTGTAGTGCAGCTTGAGGGGGTTGCTGCACTTCTGAGGTGCCATCTTTCAGATGAGACATTAAACCGAGATCCTATCTTCCTAGATTGGTGATAGCTCAGGTGGATGATAAAGATCCCATGGCACTTATTGAAAAGAGTAGGGGATTTTTTTATTAATAAACATCAAAAACAGACTCAGGCAAAATCATAATGCAGTGTTACATCACACATAAAGAAAAATATAACACACAGTGTATGCATCTTAAAGAAAAAATGCAACATGTCATTCATATATATATATATATATATATATTATCCCAACCCATGCTCTTTCCATACTTATAAATTAACATCTCAAACATTCCAACATATCAAGTCACAATCTCTATGTGTAAAGTAATTCCCTAACTTGATATTTTGGTCTAATTTTATGGTAATTTACCCATACCTACCCTACTTAGCATATATCTGATACATTACATCATTCTTCAAGAGCTAGCAGGCCCTAAGCTATCCCTCTTATTTAAATTTAATAAAGAAGGACAACCCATTCCACCATTTTTTTACCATATGACCCTGATTATTGGAAACATCTTTTTGATATACAGAGAACATTGCTTGTTCTACCAACAGACTCAATGTCTGGTATGTCATCCATTTTTGTTGTAATGGCCATTGGCACCTAGCCTGCCATACATACAACTTCATGCAGTAAAATACCATAAAGGTTCCAGAATGGTACTTGCACACCAAATGAGGGCAATGCCCTAACACCACAAGTTCATGAGTGACTCTTGCCAACCATGCCCACTTCCATTTTTTGGCTAAACAAGGCCAAAGAGGCTTAGAATAGGTACAATCCAAAAAGAAGTGCTCCATATTTCCAGCCACATTACAGTACCCAAAATACGGGCAATTTCTTTCTTCCAATGGTTTCTGTATCACGTTCCCTCTTATACTGATTCTTCCATACATCATTAACCACAGGATATCCCACATATTATATGGGATCCTTTGATTTTTTAACTGTTTTAAAACCCCATCTCATAGCCACTCTGGGCAGTTCCTAAATTCAGCTGTTTTGGAGTGTATTCGACCCATAATTTCTATATATAGTTGTTTCCCAGAGGTCCGAAAGATCTGAGTTTTTGTAATTTCCCATTTGACAAGTCTCCAAAAAAATCCTTTTACCCATTCGGTAACCTGCTTTGTCCTAGATATTCATGGGGAAGAACACTACTTCATGCCTTTAGGAACCCATTCATGTTAAAAATAAACCAACTACGTTGAACACTCAGTCTGTTCTCATAAACCATTTTAAAATTCTGAGAAACAAAAAGGGTTAATACAAAGGTGACTGGGTCAATCATCCCCAACCCTCCTTTTCCCTGGAATAAATAGAGAAAACAACTTTTGATGGGGTTAAGTCTGTTGCCCAGACCATTTGAAAAAAAGGTAGCATATAATCTGGTCTCAGAATTACAAGGCAAAGGGAAAATCATTGCAACATAGAGCAGGATAGGAATTATAAATCGCTTCAATGCAGCAACTCTTTTAGTTTTTGATAGTTTCCATCTATTAACTTTTGTTTCTACAGACGTCAGTACTGAGTCCCAATTCTCATAAGGCAAACTAACTGGTAAGAACCAAATAGTTAAAATGTTAATGCATTCATATGACACTTTAATTTGATTAATATACCTGGATCTACCATCCAGTTTCCACAGAAAGAGATCTGAACACTTATCTATGTTAAGTTTGGAATTGGAGACAACAGAATATTCATTAACATCATTAAGGAAAAATGGAATCTGATCAGTGTTACCCCAAAAAATACAGATATCATCCGCATGAGCTTGTACCCGGACTTGTTCCACCCCTACGGGCCAACCATCCCAAACCACCCCCAAGAGTCATGTAATAACCTGATTAAAGGGTCCAAAGAAAATGTATATAATAATGGTCTTAATGGACAGCTTTGCCTGACACCTGTCCTCTTTATTAACCCTTTAGTAATCACCCCATCAATAATGGGACATACTGTACCACCACTTGATCATATAACAATTTCAGTATAAGTATAAAGTCTTGTGGGATCCCATAATATGCAAGCACCTGAAATAGAAACTTATGACTCACTCGATCATAAGCCTTACACTGGTCCAGAGATAGAATACTCTCATTCCCAGTCTTTCTTTCAAAATAAGATATAACATCCCTGATTAAAAAGAGAGCGTGTTGAATTTTCCTATTCAGCAGGCCACAAAATTGCACAGGATGAATTAAGTGCACTGCGGCTCAAATCAGCCAATTCTGTAACATTCGGGACAAAATTTAAAAATCAGAGTTCAGTGTAGATATGGGCCTCCAGTTATTGATATCATGCCTATCCCCGGATGTAAATAAAAAGATCAGCAATCCAGAGGAAAACTCTGCAGGAAAAGTATTCCTACCTAACACGTCTTTAAAGACAGCAGTGAGGCATACCACAAATTTGAGTGGAAACTGTTTATATATTTCATAGGACAGACCATCCGGTCCTGGGGATGTCCCCCCTTTCAACTGAGATATTATGGCCTCAATCTCTGAAGATAAAATAGGTGAGTCTAAGCCCCCACCACTTGAATGTGAGAATCCAACTTTATTAATTGTAAAAATTATTTGATATTAGAGTGAGAAGGTCCTGGTGTCATAAAAAAGGAGAAAAACTGTTTTTGAATCATTTTCTGAATCTCATCTACATCAGTAATTAAATCACCTCTTTCGTTTCTCAGAATCTTAAAGTCCATTCTGTCCTTTCTATTTCTGAAAACCGCAAAGGTCACCTTCAGGGGTTTTCTGGGTCCCATATTCCAACTCTGCTTTCAATAACTTAGCCCTATTGTATTGTTTTGATCTAATTTCAGCTTTTAAATTGTTAATTTGCAAGTCATAGTTCACACGTGAACTAGACTGTAATCAAAAAAATACTGTAACTTAGCTCTTAATTTTAAATATTGAAAGTATTCAGATTTCACTTGTTCTTTCCCATATTTCATTAACCATTGAGTGATTTTGTGTTTTATCTCCAACCACCACTTGGATAAATTTTCATACAGAAAGGCCATGGAAGTCTGAGCCCACAAAAGAGAGCTCAAACCTTCCTGAACCTGTTTATCCACTAGCATGCTAGAGTTTAACCGTCATCTTTTAGGTTTATGGGGATACTTGGGAGGCTGGGCAATGATCAGTTTAAGACATAAATGATCTAAAAATTCCAAGGGTAATGTAATGAGGAAGGGGGTAGCGAAGTTTTTGGAAATAAAGAAATGATCAATTGTGAATGTTAATTTACCTTTCTTAAATGTAAATGCAGGACCCTTGGAAAGAAAATCCCACCACACAACCAATTCTGCATGGGACACACATTTGCACAAGGCATTAGAATCACAATAGATTTTCTTATTACCCGCCCTAGTGCCATCCTGTGGAAACCCACAATTAAAATTACCCCCAAACACTATAAAAGCAGTAGTATAAAGATAGGGTTGGATTTGCTTAAATACAGCAACCTGTTCAGCTTTGGACGAAGGTGCATACACTGTGATTAATCTGTAGCTCAAGGTATCGCATACCCCACCAACAATTAATACTCTGCAAGGGATAAGATCAATAAGCTTAACCAATTTGAATCTGAAAGCACTAAACAAGAAGGCAACTCCATCAGCAGTATCCGAACTGAAGGACCAGTATGATGAACCCCAATGCTATTCGGCTTTGCATGATCTAACTTGCTCAGGAGATCACATCCAATTCTCCTGGAGAAAACATATTTTAAAGCCTTGCTGTACCACAAAATGAAAGGAAGCACCTCATTTTTAAAAATTCAGTAGGCTGTGACAATTGCACTATCCAAACGCCACCATTCCAAGGACGGTTTAGACCACACTATCTAAGGATCTTTTTTTGGTTTCTTTTTCTTTTTCCCTTTATATTCTGTGAACGCTTGACTTTCCATCTCATTCTTTTGGGGGATGGGGGGATCTACCACTTCCATGTTAGAATCTTGCTCCACTCTCCCAAGTGCATCAAAAGGGTTTGACACAGGGTTGCTGTTCCTTTGTGACGTCTCTTATTTCCCCTTTTTTCTTTTGGTCATGCCCAAAAAGATTCCTTATTGTTCACATTCCTGTTGTCCATAACGGGTTCAGTTCTTTTAATATTATTCTCCTCCTGAGCTTCAGCAAGCCCTTGGTGCCTGGCAGGAAATGAAAACACTGTAGTGCTCTCCTGTGCACTAGATTTGGTAACATATTTAATAGGACCAGTACAAGACTTACTTTCAATACTGTGTGCAGTCCCGGACAGCCCCTTCCCCCCATGCATAGTCTAGATTTCTCCCCTACCCCTGGGATTACACCATCAGTAATTCCAGAACTACCTTTCATAAGGTGCTCAACATCAGTGCCTTTGTTTACTGCATGGCTTAAATCACACATACTCAGCTGTTGGCAGTCGCTTAAAGCAAGTGTACAGCCAGCCACTTTACTTTCAAGAGAATGTCCTGCAAGATTCTCAGAAGGATGTACCTGCAGTGAAACCAACTGTTTCACCTCCTCACTCACAGCATCCACAGCTGCATCACCAATTTCAGAAGTTAAGTGATCGCACCCAATGTCAGGTGTGGTTGCAGCTGCAGCTTTGCTATTTCAGTGCACAACAGCACTTTATTCATGGCCTGTCTGTGGTCCTCTTCTTCTATTTCACACAACATCTTTAGTTTTAAATCCAAAACCTTACCCTCCACCAATGCAGGTACACTAGATTCTTCAGCCGTAATTGCAGTAAGATCCTTTGAAGACACAAACACATCTTCTCCTCTTTCTTCCTCTATACCTTTCACCAAATTCAGTGACATACTTTCAGATGCTTGATTGAAGAACTTTGGGGACATCACTCACTCCCTCCCCTGTCTCTAACACAGGCATACCATACATTGCTTCACCAGGACTGGCCATCCAAGCAATGGACAAGGGTTTCCCCTACTTGTCAGTAGGGGAATTTTTCATTATAAGTTCAATAACAAATGATAATGAACAGTGTTAATGTCATACACAATAATAAACAAATCATGTGACAAAAGAACTCAAATGAGTATTGCTTTCATCCATGTTTAGACTGTCATTCAACTAAAAAAGAACACCCAAAAATGAAATTGTAGAACTTAATAAAAAGAAAAGAAAGAACAACCCTACCACCAAAAGAGTAGGGGTATTTTATTATAACTTTACCGTCAAATATATACTAAACAATGTTAACTCACACAAAAATATACCAATCAGTAAAATGTTGAATAAGTATTAATATCATACCTCTTCAAGTTTTCTTTCAAATAAATATTAAAGACCCTAATTAAATCACAACATTGACCCCCCCCCCACCAAGGCATAGAGGAATTTTCCCTGGGTCCTGTCCAAATTTCCCTCATTCTCTGAAAATACCATCAACAGCTTAATCTGGTTGAATCTCAGTTGCTTACCATCTGTATCCCCCCCATCACCCCTGAAAAAGGGACTTCCAGACCCAGTGGGCTTACTGGGTCAACAAAATCTAAACAAACAAACAAACATAAACAAAGTCCCAGTGCACACTTGTGCTCCATCCTCAGTCCACATGTCATATAGGCAGTGCACTCCCAGCATCATTTGGGTGCTGGGAAGCCCAGGAGGTGTGCGGAAGTATGTGCCACTTGCAGTCTATCAATGTGGCACCAACTTGCAGGTAGGGAATGGAGGTAGTGTTTTTGGTGCTGCAAGGGGAGGTACTGGCCACCAATGAGGGGGCAGGGAATCAGGGATTGAGGTAAGTATTTTTCAGAAAAAAGTTCTTAAAGACAAGATGGTATGATAAAAAAATGGAGGGGGTAGATTCAGGAGAGTTGCAGAAGTACTTCTTTACAGAAGGAGTGGTGGATTCCTGGAGCACTTTTCCTGGTGATGGGGTGGAGATGAAAACAGTGGTGGGGTTAAAGAATGCATGGGATAGGCATAAAGGAATCTTAAGGAAAGTGATGGGAGAATGAATGGGCCCAGGATCATGTAGGGCCTGCAGTAATACCACAGGCAAGGAAAAATGGGCAAACTGGATGAGCCAAACAGTTTTTATCTGCCGGCAAATGCTATGTGAATGTAAATGTAAATGTATGTAAATTCTATATTATCACATGATAATAGTGACCCAAAATGGCAACTACAAAATTAGTGACTCATTTTGGGCACTGTTATTCTGGACTACCCTGCAGAGTAGTGAGGGTATGGGATAGCGACCATAGGGGAGGGCGAATGGATGGGAAAATTATTTATTTTATTTTATTTATCAATGTAAGTATCAGATTACATATACTTTTGAGCTAAGAGCTCTTTTACAAAGGTTCCATGTCAGCAGAAAGGACAACAGATTAAACAGGACAGTAAAGTATGGTACAATAAAGTGTAAAAAAGAGGTACAAAACTCATAATGGACACAAAATCATAATGAACAGTCAACGTAAAACAACAGAGATACATTATGGTAATCAGTTTAAGGCACAGGACAATGCATACACTAGACTGATATTGGCCAGCAGGCTTTGTTGAGACAAACAGAGCACAGGGTGTAGGAAGGGATGTGGGAGCATGGGCTAGGAAGAGTAAGAGAGGGTGTGGGAGTGGAGAATGTGAGAATAGGTGGTGCAAGGGAAGGGGGAGAAAGGGAGGAGAGGGGGTAGGGGGAAATAGCGAGGGGGAGGGGAGGGACATGGAAGGGGTTTTCAGGCACTGCTGTCACCATGCTAGCCATGTGGCGTGGTGGTCTGGGTGGCTATCTCTGGAACAGTAGGTACTGGTGTCAGGTCCAGGAGCATATACATTTTGCTGCAGCCACAAGCTGCAGCACTTATATTTTGACTACATCCATTTTTAACCCCCTCTCTAACATGCACACCCCTGGAGTTGAGAATCCTAATTTAGAGAGGTGCAGGGGGTAAAGCCCCTGCTCTCCCCCCCCAACAAAAATACCTTTTTAAAATCCCGATGTCGGGTTGCCTTGAAGAGTGTATTGCTGATCTGCTTTTTGGCGATATACCCTCGCCATAATAGCGATCACTGTTTTGCGATCGTTATTATGACATGGGACCTTCCATGTTTCTATGTTTAATGCAATAAACTGGGTGGTCTTCTTTTGCTGGATCCTTTCATGTGTTTGTATGTTCATATGTTTCTTTGCTGTAAACACATGGAAGCTTGGGAGCCAATGCCTCCCATCAACGTAAGTCTCAAGATGCCCATGGGAGTTTTGTTTTGAATAACAAGGAATGTAAGCACATATTTTGCTGTAGTGTCCCTATATCACTATTTTTGGATCGTATTAGCAATGGAATGGGTAGGAAACCCAATTTTCAGCACCCTCGAGCAAGCAATTCTGGGTGTCACCACCACAGAGGAAGAAAAAAATGAAGCTATCAGGCTATGATTATTTTTTGTGGTATTGAAATATATCATTTATTGCAGCCAGGTGTCAGCTGGTTTTCAAAAAAAATATCACTTAGTCAATTCAATTCAGAGGATGATGAGTTGCCTTAAAATGTATTTGAAACAAAGTAACTAAATTTCAAGAACAGTGGATCTTATTTTCATGGCAGAATATAAATTGGATTATGAATTGTCACTATGTAACTTCTGTAGCATCAGGTACTAGATTTCTTCTTTATAAATCTTTTTGTTGATTTTTGTTCTTCACTTTAAGCTTTTTTTTCTTTTCTGCTCTACCAATAGTTGTATCTGAAACTGTACTTTGCTTAATTCTCATAAGCTGGTTTTCAGTATTTTGTTTTGCTTAATTATTTTGATTTCTTTAATAAATAATTTACCTACTCTTGTTTGGTAATGCCAAGTGATCATTAACTTCCACCTGAAGACTGATGAGGGATGAGCAGAAGAGACCTCAAACATCTCATCTGAAGGATGGCATCTAATATTAAAGCACCTTCTTTACTGTATTACAAAGTCCATCGTGGGTATTATCCCAAGTACCTGGTGTGGGGCTAAATCCAAGGACTATCAGATCTTCTGGTATCAAAGGAGAATGTGCTACCAACTAGGTCACTGACACTGTTCTGTGCTCCTCAGTATAAACGGTCAATGAAGTGCCTAGTAGACACGAGGATCCCCACCAATATGTTGGATATTATGAGGTTCTGGTAACATGGCAGAATAAGAGTATGAGCTATGAACAAGCATAAGAGCCTGGATGAATGAATTTGCCTAAGGAAGCAGTGTGGAGGACAATTAGGGACATACAAGAACTTATTTCAACATTGTAAAAACATAGTAATTTTTGGAACCAGCTGGTGATAGAATGAATGGAAACATCATTTATTTATTTATTTATTTTATTTAGTTTTTGTTGACCAGGAAATAAGGACTAGATAGTTCTGCATGCTTTCCAGCTTGTCCCAGGTTAGGGGAGATACAGATGGATGCCAACGGACATTGAAGCAGATTAAGCTGTTGGTGGTATTTTTAGTGATGGGAGAAACTTGGCCAGGACACCAAGGGAAATTCCACTACTCTGACAGTAGGGGGCCATGCTGATGTTGTCCATTTCATTCTGACTCTGACAAAGCATGGAGCTGAACGTGCAGTGGGTTGGAGAGCGGGAGGTTCCTCCACAGATTTCTGCACAGGCTTCCAACATGCAGTCTGCTTCAGATAGCGATATTCCTGCTGTTAGAACTGAGGGAGTGGAGATTGTGAATGCTACTGATTTATTGCCAACTTCCAAATTGGTTGCGCAGTCACCTGAGGTTGAAAAGCTACTTATGGCATTATCTGATACTGAATCGAGATACCGACAGAAAACAACTGAACTTACGAAGGCTTTGGAAATTGCTCACACTACGTCTTCTATGGCACCTCCTTTCCTTCAGGACCATTTACATGCTACCGGCAGGAGTTGTTAGGCTACATCCCAAAATATGCCTGCCACCCTGACAATGGCTGCTGTGGTGCCAACTGATCCTGTCTTCATGTGTTCTACTGAGACTACTCAGATGTTGGCTACAGTATTTTCTTTTGCTGAAAACTCTTCTGTTGACCACGTTTTCAAGAAGGCTGTTGTTAAGCAGTCTTGGGCTGATCTTTCTACTGCTGCTGAAGAACCGTGGTCTGTTGATAGCTCGCTTAAGGCAGCGGGTTGGGTGCTCTCTCCTATGATGGGACAATGGACTTCAGGCGTTGCTCCTATTCATGTTCCTGGACTTACTCAACCTGCTGTGAGTACCGCATCTATTGCCCCTGTCAGTCCTGTGCCTCCAGTAGTCCGGCACCATGTTGCTCTTGATTCAGTGCAACAGTCACCTTCTGGGCCATTACTTTACTTTTCTCTACCTTCTGACCTGCAGTTGACTCAGCACCCTGTCTTACATCTTCCCCAGCCTGACCCAGTCCCTGTTTCTACTTTACTGTCTCCTCCACCTAGGCCTACTGATTTTTCTGCTTCTCCTGCCCCTCTTCATCCCCCTATTGCTGATGAGAACTTCCCTGATTACCCTGGGTCTGATCCAGGAGGGAGTGATCATGGCTGACATCAATTTAAAACCTATGCTTCTTTCAGAAGAAGGTTTTTCCTGCCAAGTGACATAATGCTGTGCTCCTCCTCTATAAAGGGGTTTGGATTTGTTCTAGACAGGGCATATGTGGGAAAAGTATTGTTGTTGGGTTCTTTGAAATTTCATGTTGCTGAACTTCATGCCCTTATTCATGTTTCTGGGAGGATATATTTGACGTCAGTTTCAAAATGCATTCTGGTCTTGAGAAATTTTGGGCTTGCTATCAACAGATCAAGAGCACTCTGTTGTGGACTCCTTTCAAGGTTGTCCCTTTAACCAAACCCACTCAGAAGCTTGTCACTATATTCTTTTGTACTGAGGGAGTCAGCGTCACTGACTTATTGTTCTGGTTAAAACAAAAATATACTGTTTTGGGACACCCTGAAGCTATTTTTGATGCTTAGGTGATATGGACTGGAGGATGAAAGTTTCGGGTCTCCCTGACACTTGTTGATGGTGAAATTCAGCATTTGCTTAATTCTTTTTTCATTGGTGGGGATAGAGGGGTTTTGTTTTATCCTGGACAACCTAAGATATATTATAAATGTGTTTGTCCAGGACATATTAGTGCTGCCTGTGATAAAATTAGGTGTCTGCTCTGTGGTTTACTAGGTCACACTAGCCCTTAATGTACCCGTTGTAACTTATGTGGGGCAGAAGGTCATGTTTTTGGTGACTGTCCCCAGGCTGCTCGTCAGAAGGAGGGGTCTAGTGACCTGGACAAACAATGGGATTTTATCCAAGTAGCTCATATTTCTGATCCTGAGGTGCCCCTTCTTGTACCCCCTATTTCTGCTCCCTTCCTCTTGATGAGGAGGAGGTAGTTGGTTTTGTTACTACTCTTTATATGGATGAGAATCCTTCAGACCTTATGCAGGTTGATCCTGTTTGTCCCACTCCTGACTCTAGCACTGTAGGCATTCCTCCCCTTCCCCCTGTGGTTAACGCTCCAGAGCCTGGGAGGTAGATTTCTCTGCACCGTCAGGCCTGGAAACTGCCTGCTTCTAAAGTCCAAAAGGTCTCTGAGACCGTTCTTTCCAATAAATTCAGCCCATTGCAAGATTTGGAGACTGGGCAGGGGCCTGACTCTGAAACTTCCTCCAGTGATCCTGGTCATTTGGAGTTTGCTTCTGATTCTAATGTTAGTGAAGTAGGGGATGACATACAAGCAATTGGAAAAACATGACATCGGGTTGCCCCAAAGTTTAAGTCTGACATTCCTGGGAAACATGTTAAAAATAAATAAGAATCTGTTTCCACTATTGTGATGGCACAACTTGCAATACTTACTGTTAATGTCAATAGCATTAAGAATGTACATAGGAGGGGGCTTGTGTTTACTCATTTTCGGGATGTTGCCGCTAATGTTATTTTTCTTCAGGATACCAGATTGCATACTGTTGTTGAGGTTACATGGGCCTCTAATGAATGGTTACGTGGAGTTTCTTACTGGTCTCTGGGTTTGGATCGCTATGTAGGGGTTGGGATTTTATTTACCATTCTGGTTCAGGCTTTGAAGCTCTTGGACTTATTTCCTGAGCGTGTTTTGTTGCTAGATGATATTTTTGACTCTAGATATTACAGACTGATTAATATTTACACTCCACAATCTAAGGCTAAGCAAATTGATTTATTTACTACTGTCTGCCCTTACTTATTCTCTACACATCCTGTGATTTTTGGTGGTGATTTTAATTGTGAGTTTTCACTTCAGGATAGGGGTAGTGCTGCAAAAATGACTAAAGTATTTTGTGATATGACTTTTTTGACTTCTATGATTCATTCGGCCTCATTAGTTGATCCCTGTACAGCTAAACATGGTAAAGGGTTTCCTACTTTTCAGCATGGCAACATGCTACTCATAATGATTTTGTTTTCCTTAGTAATTTTGTTTATTTACATCAAGTTTGGGTTACTTCTGTAGAGTACTCTGATCAGAAGGAACTGTGTGTGGTTTTTAAGATCTTCTCTCACCCTTTTTGGCCTGGGCTTTGGCATTTTAATACTCTCCTTTTGCAGAAAGACTCTATTTCTCATCAAATTTTGTTTTTAGTTGGTAGCAAAAATACTTTGTTTGACCTTTTTGATAATGCGATGTTGTGGTGGGATTGTTTGAAGTCAGATTTTATTGATTTCCTTGAGTAAATCGGTTTGGGATTTGGATAAAGTTCGATATCTCTTCCTTTGTTCTCATTTATATAGAGTGATGAGCTTGGTGCATACCACAGCTCATGATGATTCCTGCCAGATAACCAGTATTCAGTATGATATGAAGGAATTTCATTCCAAACAACTTGCTTCCTTAATGATGTGACAGGCTTTTGGGACACAGGGCAAGTTGGCCATGGTTTGTCCCTTTCTCAGTTATGCTGAAAGAGTCAAATGCAAGCATATGGCTGAGGTTTGGAACTCTAATCGAGTGATGCAATCTACCCCACGAGGTGTTTTGCTTGCTTTTTCAGACTATTTGCGTGGCCAGCTTAGTACATATTCTGGTGATGTGTGGCTGTTTTCATCCTTGCAATCTCTGATTTCTCTCCCTGATTTTCCTATTTCCCTTTCTAGTGAGCTTACCCAGGATTTACAGGTTGAAGAGATTACACGAGCTATTATGGCACTCCCTAAAGGGTGATCTCCAGGGAAAGATGGTATCCCAGCTGAGGTCTATCAAATTTTGTGTTCCATGATTGCTACTGAACTGACTGCTATGTATAACTATTTATTGCATTCGGGGGCTTTTCCTCTTGCTATGACTACTGGTATTGTTACATTTATTCATAAAAAGGGGCAGCGGAAGGATCAGGATAATTGGAGGCCCATTTGCTTGCTAAATGTAGATTTTAAGACTTTGATGACAGTCTTGCATAATCACCTAGTGCATGTGGCTTCTTTTGTTATGTCACCTGCCCAAACTTGTAGTATTCTGGGTAGGAACATTACTTCCACTTGTTGTTTCTTCATGAAGTTTTTGAATCTGGGAGACTTTGTGCTTCTTGAGGTTTTCTACTTACTTTGGACCAATGTAAGGTTTTTGACTCGGTTAGCCATGCCTTTTATGGCATGTTTTAGCAATATATGGTGTACCCCTGCAATTTATAGGTTGGGTCTGCTCCACTTACTGGACTGCAGATGTTCAGCCTTTGGTTAATGGTTATTTGGGCCCAATGCTTCCTGTTCATAGAGGAGTTTGACAGGGTTGTCCCCTTAGCCCTCTTTTGTATGTCTTTTCTATTGATTTATTGCTTCAGGTTTTGAATGATGTCAGGTTTTTTCCTGCCTTGGTTTTGCACTCTGTTCATCTTCCTTTTTCTGTTCTTGCTTATGTTGATGATTTGTGTGTTATTGTCCATGGTGTTCGAGATGTTACTACCCGTGTTATTGAATGTTGTTCTCTTTATGGGTCAGCCTCAGGTGTACAGCTTAATACTCATAAATGTTCTGGTGTAATGTTGGGTCCTTCAGCTGATGCATTTGCTGTTACCCTACCAACCTTGGAGGGAATTTCCCTTGTTCAGGGGCCCATTTGTATTTTGGGGATCACTTTTGGGAGAGATAGGCAAGATTTGCGAAACTGGGATATTTGTCTTCTGAGGGGATCTACTCTTGTGGATCGCTGGAATACAGTTTACATGGGTAAGTTGAAGTGAGTTTTTATGGTTAAAACTTATTTGATTCCTTTTTTTTTTGTATGTTTCTTTGATTTTTCCACCTCCTAGGGAAAGGGAGGCTCTGGGTTTTTTTTGTGCTTTCTGGGGCAGTAGGTTAAACCCTTTTAAATGGAATATCCTGTAATTACCTGTTATAGAGGGTGGCTTGGGGATGGTTCATCCTATTTTATTTTTCTTTTTTCAGTTTTTATATGTCAACCTGCAGCCTCTCTGCTTGCAGCACCATTGTGGGTGGCTTCCTTTATTCCTGGGTAAGGTCTCCAGTTGGTACACAGGTTGAAAAGAGAATGTTCAGAAAAGTTTTAAATCAGTTCCTTTTGCCCCTCCATATTTATGTGAAGTGTTTGTTAGACTTTGTAGATGGCATATTACTTATGAAGCTGTTATTTTGTCCAGCAAAAAGCAACTGAATGGGCAAGTTCTTGCTACTCATTTCACTGAGGCAACAACCTTTCCTACTTGCTTGGTGGGATATGTGTCGACAGTGCTTCACTTACTTACTGATACACAAATTCCTGTAAAGTATCATGATGTTTTATGGCTTTGTAGTCATGCCACATTGAATGTGAAAGCTAATCAAAAACACAAGATGGTTGAGGAACGGAATTGTGCTAGGCCTTAGTGTGATGCTGTCCTAGAGACTATCCCTCATTTGTTTTTTGATTGATCTTATATACAGGCCTTTTGGACTTATTTAGCTGCTCTTTGGCATATGCCTGTTCTCTGATTTGTTTCTTATGATGAATTGATCTATGGTGTCTATGGCACCTCTTGGAGGGCCTGGCACCATAGTAGTTTAAACTTATTTTTTGCTATAGCTAAATGGATTATCTGGAATTGTCTCTGCTGGTTTACTTTGCAACAGAAGGATATTTCTTATACTGTTCTAGCTGTTAATATTTTGAAGGCCTTGCATACTGCTTGTTATGAAGAAAAGCAGTCTCAAACTATTCATTATATGTCCACTATTTGGCACAATCTTGGATGGATTACTGATTCTGATGCTGCTATTACTTGAATGTTTTCATTGTTTATTTAGTGCTTTTGTGCTTTTCCTTTGGAGTTTCAATAAACACAAAATTCCCCTACTCTTGCTGGACAGAAGAAGAAGAGGAAATACTGATGTGGCAGTGGAGAACCCCTGGCTGGCAAGATGGCTTCCCCAATGGATCCAGGAGGAGGAGGATTGCAAACAGGAATGGTAGAGGTTGTTTTTGCATGTGTATCTCCAGAAGAAAATAAAGATGTGAATGTACCACCTGAAGAAGAAGATGACACACCAGTATGCTTTTTCGATGAAGGTATGGACTGGTCACAAATCGTGGAAAATGCTAAGAGCAATGCTCAGGTATTGCCTCCTTTATCTGTTGATATTATGAATGTAACCAACAAAGAAAGACTGGTAAAACAGCTATTGATAGCAGAGGAGTGATGTAAAGTAAAAATAGAAGTGCTACAGAGAAAGCTGTCAAACTTGCAAGACAGCTTTCCAACAGGAACACTCAGTGACTCATCAGTATCTCAGCTGAGTAGTGATGTGACAAAAAGTACTAGTACTGTGGAAACAGAAGTTATCCCCCAAAAAACAGGAAAACCTCTTTGGCTGGCAGTTGCAAACAGCAAAGTACTGTGTGCCAAGAGCCGATAAAGCCTCCTCCTCTTCCAGCTAGACGTATGTTGGGACTTTTAAATATTCAAGGAACACTTAAAAATAAAACTGCTTCAGTAAAGGAAGCCCCAACGTGTTTAGAACTGTTGGATGTAATTTCGGTAAGCAAGACACATTCCCCACTGAAGAAAAACGTAAGAAATGAGGAATTAATAACACTGCAGCAAAATTGGTCACACGACAGGTGCTAGAATGTGCAGGGTGGTTACAAAGTTCGTCAGGAGTCTGGGAACCAGATTTTGAAGATAAAACAGTGCAGAAATAGTGCGCTAAGGCTTTACAATGTGAAGTTCTACTTCCAATGACAGAATAATGCTGGTACACCTCTAAATATGAAAATGAATACTTCTACAAAAGACATGGGCCCCAATGTTGAAAAAAATGGAAACTTTACAGAACAAGAGACTAATGCTACAGTTCAGACAAATGAACCATCACCTAGATTGGGACCAGCAAAGCATATTCTATAGGATCCTAATAAATGGGATTGGTTGGACCCCATGTTTAAACTGTCTGACTTGTTCCAAAACAAAGGGGAGCCAGCCCCAAGAAAAAATGCTATCAGGCTAATTTTCAAGGGAGGCCTAGAAGAACCTCCTTATAGGATCTATGGTGCTAAGCAATTATTGAAGTGAACAATGCATTTCTTCTAATCAGAAATGTTTGCATTAATTCACCTAGGAAATGGAAACTTTGATGTTAGTTTCAAAACTGTCACTAGTCTAGACAGATTCTGGTCTAAATACCAGACACTGAAGAATAATCCTTTGTGGATCCCCTACATGGCGATCCCTCTTATGAAACCAGCTGTAAAATACATCACTATTATGTTCTGTAATGAGGGAGTCCATGTAGAGGACATACTTTTCTGGTTAAGACAAACATGTGAATTGTTAGAGAAGCCAGCCCCCATTTTAAACAGTGAGCAAATGTGGAACAGAGGCTGGAAAATAAAGGTTAAACTATACTTCGCAAATAATCGACCAGTACATTTGCCAAGTACTTTTTACCTGGGGAGAGATAGAGGAGTTCTATTTTACATGGGGCAACCCAAATCATGCTTTAAATGCAGTTCCTGTACCCATTTAAGTATGGCCTGTGATACTCCCAGATGTAGCCATTATCTAGACTATGGACATACTTCATCCACATGCGTTAAAGGAACACTGTCAACCTGTTTTTCATCATATTATTTCTAGTTGAAACCCCACATTTTATGATTGTTTACCTTCTCTAAAATTCATTGATGTTTCTGTTTGTTTTGTCTGACTCCTTGTTTACTAGAACTGAAATGCATGGCAATGTATATTTATAAATAACTTATTTTGTTTACAATCCTGGATCTGTTCTCAGCATTATAAACACACCCAAACAGTGCAGTCACTAATAAGGCAGTAGCCTCCTAAACTCCTACTGCATCATGAGGGCCTAGACTGTTTTTTGGATGTTCCCAAGTCCAGGAAAGATGTATTTGGAGCTGATCAAGGAATGTAAACAAACCTGTTTTGGTGTGATAACACCAGTATGTTGGGCAGTCTGTGTTTTTTTTTTTTTATAATACCAAATTTTATTAAACCACAATACACAAGTATAAATACAATAAGCAGATTACACAGTTAGTGGTTCCTTATCTTTAAAAGAGAAAAGAAAAAAAAACCCACCCCCCCACCAACCCTCGTAACCCCTAAAAATAAGAAAAGATATCCCTCCCCCAGCTATCCAACCCGAATAGAATGCAACATTTCCTTCACTATAAGTGTGGGAATAGCTATATAAAACCCCGGTCAGGGATCTCAAATAACCTGGCAAAACCCGAACATACACATAGATAGTTAACCTCTTGCTTTATCAAGGTATCTAAAACAAACAAGAAAAAAAAAATTTCAGCCGGAGTATAAATTCATATTGATACCTAAGAAGTGCTAGTGGAACATTCAGATGTTACCTAGACAAATAATACAATTTCTGGTAACTAAAAAATAGGAGGTAAAAAGGGTTGTAAAAAAGGGAATAAAGAGGTTAAAATGAGAGGGGGGGTGGTGGGGAAGAAGGAAAGGAAGGTGGGAGCATGGAGAAAAAGAGTATGTGGGGAAAAAAAAAAGGGGCCAAGCAAAAGAAGAAAAAAGAGAGAAGGGGAGCATTTATTCAGCCCCGAATTCCAAAATTAGTCTTAAGATATTGAAGAAGCCTTTCCCAATATCTAGAACATTTAGATACAGTTCTCGATAATCTAGAAGCCGATCTTTCTGCATAAAATGCATTCAGGAACTCTTCCCACCATTCCTTATGGGAGGGAGTCCAATCCTCCCGCCAATGGCGCAAAATTAACAACTTAGTAACTGGAGATTAATGCTAGCTGATATTTCTGCTCCTTCTTTAGATTTGGAGCATATCTCCCAATATACAGGTCTCAAAACAAAAGAATGGAGCAAGATCGGTGTATGGGCCCACCCAAACAGCCACCAGAGCCCACAGCCTTTGTACTTTTGGGCAAAACCAAAATTTATGAATGGTCATCGCTAAAGGGTCATTACAATCAGTACAAGATGGAGAAGGCAGTCTGCCTACTCGGTGTAATCTCGCTGGAGAAAAATACATGTTATGCAACAATTTAAATTGCATATCTCTCAACCTTTCTTGTTGAATATAGAGATAGGTATCTTTCCATATATTTCCCCATGTCCCCACTGACCAATCCAGAGCTAAGTTTACTGACCAATACATTGGAGACTGTACAGATGGGGGGTGTACTTTCATCCAAAATAAATTTATATAATTTAGAAACACTTTTGCCCCTTAGAGAAAGGTTGCCTAGCACTTTAAAAAGTGAACTTGCCCTGTCAGAACAAGGATTTTTCCCCAAAAATGCCTTAACAGCAGAGTGGATTTGTAGTAATCTGAACCCAAAAATGGGTCTCACCCCAAATTTTAAAAACAGTGCGACGGTGACAACAATGAGTCATTGGAGAAAAAGTCAGCCAGATATGGTTTAGGGCAGGAGGTAAAAAAAGGTTGTCTAATAGGTCGCTTACTGATTAAAAAACTAGGATTATTAAGTACTGGTTGGGAAAGGTCAAATTTTTTGGTGAATGCTAAACTTTAGACACAGTTGGCGCATGGCACGAATATCCCAACCCATGGGTGAATCTCTAATTGCTTTAGGAACCTTCGCCCAAGGAATATATAATAAGGCCTTGAGGTCCAGATTAACATTTCTAGCAACCGCCCTGTCAAGTGCCAAAGACGGTGTTGTTACATTCAAATCTTGGGTCCATACGGCCGCCCTAGCTGCATGTATTGCTAGGTAATATATGAAAAAATTTGGCAACTGTAGACCCCTTTCCCCTTGGATAACATAACTTATAATATTCTCATGAGGGAAGTCTACCCCATAAAAATTAGAGCAAATTTTTGTCAGGGGCCTGAAAAAGGATTTGGGCAAGTAAGTATTTAGACAGGTAAGGGGGTAAAAAAGTTTGGGTAAAACTACCATCTTAATTGTGTTGGCTCTACCTGAAAGGGATAAAGGGAGTTTCATCCATCTATCTAGGTCATCCTTAATAGATTTTAAAACTGGTTTCAGATTTAGGTTTGGTAAATCCTGTAAGTTCCTGGAAATCCGAATACCTAAGTATGGTAGGGCCTCTGACTGCCACTGCAGCCCCAAAGACGTGCACCAACTTTTGGAAAGTCAAGGTGATAATGAGTATAACATAGTTTTTGACAAATTTAATTTATAACCCGAGAGTTCCCCAAAACCTGTAATAAGATTTAAAACTTGAGGAAGCGAGGTAGAAGATTTTTGAATATGCAACAATAAGTCGTCTGCAAAGGCTGACACTTTAAATTCCTCGGATCCAATTTTAATGCCTTGAATCCGGGGATCCACATTAATGGCTCTTATTAAGGGTTCAATATATAAATTAAACAAATATGGGGATAACGGACATCCTTGACGGGTTCCTCTCTTAAGGGAAAGGCCTCTGAAATCAAGTTATTGCACTGAATTCTAGCTGAGGGAATCGATACAACACTTTTACCATATTAATAAAGTGCTCCGGAATACCCATTTTATATAGGGTTGCAAACATAATGACCATTCCACTCGGTCAAATGCTTTCTGTGTTCAGAGAGACCAGGATGCTTCCAACCCTGGGCCTCCAACCAGAGATTAAATAAAATAATTTTCTAAAATGATCAGACGGGGAACGCCCTTCCACAAAGCCTGCTTGTTCAGGACTTACCAAACCACCCCAAACTTTTTTCAACCTAGATGCCAAAACTTTGGCAAAAATCTTAACATCTAAATTCAACAAAGATATAGGTCTATAATTACCTACTAATTCCGGGGATTTATCAGGCTTTGGAAGGAGAATGATCTTAGCCTCAAACAGAGACTGGTCTCCAACCCCCTTATCGATCCAGTAACAAAAGAGTTGTTTCAACAGAGGGACCATAAATTGTTTAAAGGATTTGTAAAAGAAGGGCATGAAACCATCTGGGCCTGGTGCTTTTCCAATTTTAAGGGAGTCGATTGCTTGCCCAATTTCTAGCTCAGCAATAGGAGCTGCTGGGCTGGGCCTTAATTCTTCTGACAAGCAGGGAAGGGGGGTGCTGGACAAAAAACTCTCTATATTAGAAACATCTTGAAGCGAAGGTGAATTACCCGAATAGAGTTCTTGATAAAACTCTACAAATCTCTGTAATATGCCTCACTGGGTAGTTATTAAGGTGTCCCTTACAGGGTGTCGCAGAGCTGCTACCCATCTAGTTGCGGCCTTCTGTTTCAGTTGCTAAGCTAACAATTTTCCAGCCTTATTACCCTGACCTATGTAGAGGGCCCGAATTTTTGCTGCAGAAGAAATCACCCTTTCCCTTAAGGTGTCAGCATACCATGCCTTCAAAGACATCAGTTCTTGCTCCTGGGACTCAAAACCTTTATCCCCCTGGGCACTTTCTAGCCTTTTAATCCTCTCCAAACAATTCTCCATTTCTGAGACTTCTTTAGCTTTATGTTTAGACGCTATCCAATCAGCTCACCCTCCAAACCAATTTGGATAGCCCATGTGTAGTCAACAGCCTCTATAGACCCCCAATTCGACTCAACAGAGGCTGATAGAAACTTTTTAAAATAAGAAGCTGTCTCCGAGTCCTTCAAAAGATTATCATTTAAGGACCAAGAGTAAACCCTTGGGAAATTGAGAGAGGGCGACCACTCCAAAAGTATTGGAGAATGGTCAGAGATGACCCGAGGCAGAATGGTTACTTCCTTAATACCAGCCAAACAATCCTTGCTTACAAAAAAATAATCTATCCTCGAAAATGACCTATGGACATGAGAAAAAAATGTAAAATCCCTTGTGGAAGGATTGATCAACCTCCAGGGGTCCACCAACCCCAAGGAAGATTTAAATTCCTCTAAAGCAGACTGAGCCAGGGAGGGTTTCACCCCTCTGCTCCATGACCGATCCAACTTATTCAGTTGGACTAAATTCCAATCACCTCCCAAGATGATTGGAACCCCCTTAAAAGAAGCTAATATGAGTGATAGTTGGACAAAAAAGGATGGGGACTCCTGGTTGGGTCCATACACAGATCCCAACACCAAATTAGCTCCATTAAGTGTGCCAGAAACAAATATGTACCTACCATTGGGGTCCACGATGACCTCTGATTGGATAAACTGGGTTTCCCTTGCTATCAAAATAGCCACTCCTCTACTATTAGAAGAAAAGCCGGACCCATAAACTTGCCCAACCCATTTCTTTTTAAAATGTATCAATCTATCTGTCAAAACATGCGTTTCCTGCAGAAACACCACTGCCGGCTTGTAGTGAGCCAAATGGTTTAATATAATAAATTTCTTGCAATTATCCCTCCCCCCTTTAATATTCCACGAAATCATACGCAATCCACTAGCCATGAATAACTAGTAGTTTCTCTCCATGGGTATGGATAGCTACTCCCCCAATAACAAAACCCGTAACCCAGAAATAAAAAAAAAAAACAACCACCATATCTAAAAGCCTAAACAACTCAACCCCCATAACATAAACACCCCAACAAGAAACCCAGGCCCGAAGCCCACTCCACTGCCTCTGAGTCATGAAGCGCTATAGAGGCCGGGCCCCCCCTCCATCCGCATACCTAAATATAGGGAGGAGTCTCCACAATAAGGAAATAAATAAAAAAAGGGCTGTACTTCCCTGCAACATCACTAAATTAGAGTATGCGCAATGCATACCTCGAGGACCCTATAAGCTTGCTTATATTAGATCAAATAACAAGAACACCATATGAACGATCCTAAGTCATCCATAGCTTACAACAATATTTGGAACTTAGGCCTGCAGTTAAATCAGTTGCAAAACATATAATAATAGGAACACTTAATAACACTAAATATCAGCCCCATTGGCACCCTCTTGTGGAGTAAACATAAAACACCCCAGTTATATTCCAAAAACAAGAAACAATGACTCAGGTTAATAACAAAAGTACTGGGTGCATAACCAGCCTTATAAAAGGGCTAAATTTAAAGTGTCCAAAAGTCCAATGCAGTCCCCTTCTTGGAATAGGAATCTCTTTAAACCTTCTCAAGCAAGAATTATTAAATGCCCATGGTAAAGTCCACAGATACAACCACGGATTGCATCATGGAGCTTCCCACCAACATGCTCTCATCCCTTATTTTTAGGGAATAGATCAGGAAAATAAGTCTCTAGGGAGACCCGGGCATCCTCCTCAGAATCGTAACGCCTGACTCCTTCTTTCATTGAAACCTCCAATCTTGCAGGATATAATAGCCTGTGGCGAATTCCAGCTGCCCAAAGCTTTGAGGTTAAGGGGCGAAAAGCCAGCCGCTTGCCTCATCTTCCATGTTAAATCTGGTGCCAAGCTTAAGCTTTTGCCTTCCCATTGGAAGAGGGCTAGTTTTCTAACTTCCTTCAGAATATGCTCACGATCCAGAAAGTTCAACAATTTAAATATTATCGGTCTTGGTGGATCTGAGGGTGCTGGCTTTGCTCTCAACGATCTATGGCCCCTTTCAATTATATATTCAGGGCCATTAGGCGAAGGGCCCACTGATTTGTTTAGCAATTTTTGCAAGAAAGTTATTGTATTGGCCCCTTCTTCGCCCTCTGGCAGGCCCAAGAGGACCAAATTATTGCGCCTGCTTCTGCCCTCCAAATCATTGAGGCAGTCTGCTAGTTTCTCCAGGCTCCTCTTGCACTCTTTCGTCGCAGGCCCAGCTCTCTCCAAGGCCCTTTTCGATCGACGAAATCCTTGCTTCTGCATCGGTTACTCGTCTGGCTAATTGCGTGAGAGCCGGCTTGAACTCCGCCACGTCCTCAATAAGTTTGAATAGAGCATCTTTTATTGTTGCCAAATCGTCGTAGATTTTAGATGGAGCCAGTGCCTCCGGTTCCCTGTCTGGCGAGGAGCTTCTCCGTGGCCGTTTAGATTCTAACTCTGGTTTGGCAGCCTGCATTCTCTCGCTGCAAAAACGATCGCCCGAGACTCCCTCCAAAACTTGTTAACTGGGCAGGTAGGATGTCAGAATTTGCGTGGTGATTTTCTTAAAAAAAGCCCAAAACTCGGCGCTGGAGAGGGAGACCAGCGAAACCACCGCTATTCCTCCATGCGCGTCACATGATCAAGATGGGCAGTCTGTGTTTTACTTTTTTAAAGAAAATAAGAGTCAAAATCAAACTACCAGATGCATCAGCAATCTTTACAGAATACTGACAATCCAAAAATGTTTATTTTTTAAACCAGGGACACTTTGAAACCTAAGAGAGTTGACAGTGTCCCTTTAACTTTTTTAAGTGAAATTTATGAGAAAACACCAGGCATGGTTATGGGAAGTGCCCTTGGACCTCCCATAATTGTGAAGACTATTCCCTGCAAGATGGCCTCATTAACAGAGCGCAGCAGTTGCAAGCCCAAAAAATTGCCACTGCAGCAAATAAAGGACCCATTGCTCAAGACCCCTCACTTACTAGTGTTAACCCTCAACCAAGGATAGTGGAGGAATCTCATGAAACAGTTAAAGATCCTACCTCTAACACTGATAATCACTCTGAGATGCAGCCTACTGCTGAAGCTGAAAATCCTGAGGGAATTGGAGAAATAGAAGTGAAGAGTATGCTCCCACCCCCACCCCTACCACCCAGCCAGGAGACAAAACATAGGAAAGCAGCTGCCAAATGAAATAGGTCAGGTAAAACACTCAAAAATACAAACCTGGAAGAGAAAGTAGAGAAAGAAGCTATAAAGAAAACATGGTGGAAAGGGAATAGATATGAAGCTCTGGTTTCAGAAAAAATTGATAAGGATACCGAGGGAGAAATGTCAAACACTTCATCTACAAACACAGGCACCACAGAAGTAACCTCAGACACAGAAGAAGGGGGGGGTGGGAATACATACTTTGCCCAGAGGACACGGAGACAGAGATGCAGTAAAACTCTTTGATGTAGTTGGGTCTTTTGAGTTTTTTATATTGACCCTTTAACACATAGAATCCCTTACTTTAACAACAGTAAATGTAAATAGCATTAAAAGCAATGCTAAAATGATTATGGTTCTAAGCTCTTTAGCCACAGAAAAAAATGACTTCATTTGTCTTCAATATACCCGATTTAAGACAAACATGAAATTATAGCAAGTTTCTAAACACTGGACAAAGGGGTCATCCTTTTGGTCAATGGGTCAGGAAAGATGTGATGGGGAAGGAATTTTAATAAATAATTCTAGTATCAGGGTTGCCAAATTAGTAGACATTGATCCAGGGAGAGCATAAATGATTGATATTTCCTTGTATTCTGAAAGATTTCAGATAATAAATATCTATGCACCCCAGACTACTCAGAGTGGCTTTATTTCAAAAGGTACAATCATACTTGCATACATCCAGGTTACTGTTAGGGGCTGGAGGTTTTAATTGCGGATTGGGGAAACTGGATAGAGGGTTTAAAACAGAAAAGTTTTTCTTCGACACCACAGCCTTAAATAAAATAGTCGATAATGCAAAATTAAAGAATTCTTATAGAGTAAATTATCAAACAGGTGGAAACGCTTTCTTTACAGGACATTTATCAATGAGGATTGATTTTGTTTTTGTTGCTGAACTCTTAGTTATTTTAAATGTTACGTTGTTACGAAGAGAATTTTCAGACCATAAGTCAATTACTATAAAAGTTATCTGGAAAGATACTCCTAGATTCAAGAAAAATGTATGGAGACTGGATAGCTCAGTCTTAACTGACAGACAAGTGCAAAAGTATGGAAACAAGAATGGCAGGCTAGGTTATCAGTGGCCATAATGTATGATAGTGCTGCCCCCTGGTGGGAGGACACAAAAGCATTCTGGAAACATTGGTTTCAGAAACTTGCAAGAGAAAAGATTTTATTTATTTATTTATTGAAAATTTCGGAATTACAACCTTTGAGTCAAGGACTCCTTTGCAAAGGCTCCACGTCAGTCATGACAGTACAATTACAACAAGACAGTATGGACAATGTTCTCAAAACAGAGAAATTACATTTCGACAAACGTTTAAAATCATAGCTTAAGTCAAAGGCTACACGTCAGTTGTAATATTGAATTTTACATAGAGACAAGGTTTGTACAGAAATTGCCAGGACATTACAAGAGTTTAACAATCACAGTATAGGGTATTGCCAAGACTGAGATAATATCTGTGAGTTGCGAGTGTTCCTAACGATGTGGTGGCCCAGGTGCCTGACAATCTATGCGAAAGATGGAAAACAGCTACAGGTCTCCATGTTGAGCAGATACTTTTGCACTCTGTTTTGAATAGTCTTAGACTGGGGCAAGCAAGATGGAAGATGGTAGATTGTTTAGCCAAAGTGGAGCACGGTAGCGGAAGATCTTTGCCCCAGAGAGGTTCTGCAGTAGGGGAACTGCATAGGAGGTCCCTGCCAATCGTTCTAAGGGTGCCCCTCATTGGGGCTGGTTGGATGAGGCGGTGCAGACAGATGGGTGCGAAGTTTCATAAGGATCTTCTTGGCTTGGAGGCAGGTATGGTATTTAAGCCTCCTTCAAAGGTTAGCCAGTCCGCTTGATAATAGAGCTGACAGGTATGTGTTTGTCTACTGCTGCTGGTGACCATGCGGCAGGCTTTGTTTAGTGCTATATTGATGCTGTGTAGGGCTGATTTGTCAGCAGCGCCGTACATGGTTATTCCATAATCGACCAATGAGAGGACCGAGCTAGTAACGGCTAAACGTAGAGCCTGAGGAGGAAGGCAGTGTTTGTGCCTGTAAAGAATGCCAAGTCATGTATTAACTGAGGAGGAGAGAAGTTTAATGTGCTGGTGGTAGGGGATGTGTCCAGGGTGATACCTAGATATTTAAAGTGGGTGACCTGCTCAATGTGGTTACCCTGTAGGTTTGAGATTGAGAGCAGGGAGTTATAGAGGGGTTTTGACGATGGGCAAACATCATGGATTTTGTCTTGTCATAGTTAAGTATTAGACGGTGGTCAGTGAACCAGTATTCAAGCTCCCTAAAACAGCCTTGAAGGGTGTTTTGGAGATGTATGAGGTTGGTGTGTTTCCAGTATAGCACGGCATCGTCCGCATATAGTAATAGCTTTCCACTACATGCTGAGGGGAGTGAGTTCAGAAAAACAGTGAACAAGAGCGGGCCAAGTATTGACCCTTGGGGGACACCAGCCAGAACTGGTAGTTTGGAGGAGAGTGTGTGACTAATTTTTACTTCCTGCGTTCTGTCAGTCAGATAGTTCTTGAACCAGGAGATAGCTTCAGGAGCAATATGGAGGGCTGCCAGGGTATGAAGAAGAAGTCACGATTGACGGTGTCAAATGCTTTGGTCAAATCTATATAGATTGTACCAACTGCTGGACGCTCTGTTCAAGGGCTTCATGAATGTAAGATGTAAATTCTAGTAGTGCTGTGGTAGTACTGTGCCCTTTTCTGAAACCATGTTGCTCATGGCAGAGGAGACCATACTTGTCAAGGTATTCTGTGAGTTGGTCAGACACAATTTTTCAAGAGCTTTTGAAAGGGGAGGAAGGATCGTAATGGGCCTATAGTTAGCAGGGTAGTTGGATCACCCTTTTCAGGATAGGTGTGATAATACCCTCTTCCATAGTGTAGGGAATTGGCCATGACACAGTGAGTGGTTGAGGAGTTTGGTGAGATGTGGGGAGTCTCATTAGGGTGAGCCAAAGGATTTTAAGGTCGAGGAGTCACTGCTGTAACTGTGAGTTATGCAGTGCTTTGGAAGAGTAGCTTTAGCCTGATTGCACGAAATAACACACAGCCTGAAAGGAGGGTGTGTAGGGGAACAGGGGGAAGTAGTAGGTGTGTGGGAGATGGGATCAAAGAAGTTTTTGGGGAGGACTTGACTGAGGTCAGAGAAGGTGGTGTTTAGGGTATAGGCTATGGTGGTGGGGTCATGTGAGAGGGTACCCTGGACTAAGAGCTGGGTTGGGTCTGTGTTTGTGACTTTCCCACATAGTTCTTTAACATTGTTCCAGAAAGATTTCCCGGAGCTCCATGTGGTGGTGAAGGCTTGTTGATAGTAGGTGGCCTTGGCTTGTCGAATAGCCCTTGTGCATTTATTTCTTGCTTCTCTGTAGAGCTGTCTGTCTTGGGGCAGCTGAGAGGATACGGCCCTGTGCCAGAGGCTATCCCTGTGCTGCATCTGTTGTAGGAGGGACTGGGTCATCCAAGGGGTGTCCCAGGTTTTTATTACCTTCTTTGTGAAAGGGGCAAATATGTCACAGGCTGCATTGAAGATAGCAATAAATGCAGTGAGCGCAGCATCTAGAGATTGTGCAGTATGCACTGGACCCCAGTCACAGGTGGTGAGGTACACCCTGAGGCAAGAGAGGGCACCTTTTTTGAGGTGCCTTTGTATGGAAGTTTTAGGTTTGATTGGCATACTTTTATTTGACCACCAGCACCCGACGGGGGAGTGGTCACTAAGTACATCGGGAAACAAGTACATCGGGAGACAAGATGAATGATAACTGTTTAAAATATTTACAGTTAAGGGCTCAACTGCTGGCATTGATTTTGAAACCAGAGACATTAAAATTTGAACTTAGATAACCACATTTATGAAATCAAAAAACAAATATACATATTACAATATGACAGAGCCAAAAGCCTGGAGCAAGAATTACTATTTGATACCAACATAAAAAAAGGATCAATGGATCCTTTTAAAAATTCCAAAGACAGAGTAGAACACAGATTTCTACAACTTTTGGAGCACCACCAGAGACACTGGGGAAGGGAGGACATACTACAGGACCTACCTAAACTTGATCAAAAAGACAGCATTCAATTGATAGTCCCTATACTGGGTGAGGAAACAAGGAGTGCTATAAAAGGACTTAAGAGTGATTCTGCCCCTAGGCCAGGTGGAATAGGGGCAGAATTCTATAAAATCTTTTGTTAAGATTTAATACCAGCATTAGTGATAGTATACAACAGTATGTCACAAGATGGCATGTTAGCAAGATCTATGTATGACGCATCACTAGTTCTGCTCTTTTAAAAAGTTGAACACAAAGATTTAAAAAACTGGAAGCCAATTAGCCTATTTAATGTGGAATTTAAAATATTAAGCAAACTGTCTATTGCAGACAAACTGATGAACCCTTGTCAGACAAGTGCAATTCCCAACAGGAAACAATCAGAAAATGTAATTATGCTAATAGAGATATTCTGTAAAGCTGAGAAACAAAATCTGCAAGGATATATAATAGAAATTGACCAAGAAAATGTTTTTGATAAAATATCACAGCAATACATGTACAAAGTTCTTAAAGCATATGGCATACCTGAGGAATTTATTAAATGGGTAGTGGTCTTATAAAAACAAGCTGCTTTAACACCCAACATAAATGGATGGATAGGTAAAGATATTAGAGTAAAAAGAGGTGTACTGTAAACAGGGGTGCCCACTAAGTCCCTTATTATACGTGTTTTGCACAGATGTGTTTTTAAGGAAACTAGAACAAGATGACAGAGTAAAAGGGTTGGAACTATTTTCTTCTTCACCCAGAATTAAGAACATTGCTTATGCAAATGATTTAATTTTATGTATGGATCCTTCAACAAATGGAAATAGTCTGCTAGAGCATTACCAGGCTTTTTCAGATTTGTCAGGCTCAAAAATAAACTTTCATAAAGTGCAGGAATAGCATTAGGTGTTACTCCTGTCCCAGAGAATAAGTAATTTTCTGGGATTAAAATTGATAAGGGCACCATCCCAGTATTTGTAATAGTATATGGAGGTGCAGATATGGGTAGACTATATCGGGACACAAAACTACAGAGAGCACAACATTTAGTTAATGGGTGGAAGGTTCAGGCAATAGGGAAGAAAAAGAGAATCATTTTGATAAAAACCTTATTAATCCCTATCGTTTTGTACATAAATTATGTTTTTCCCCCTCCACAGTCATTATGGGTAACATTATATAGTGTATTCTTTAAAGCATTGTGGGGGAGCAGGCTTAACCCTGTAAAGATTACATAGATTACATAGACATTACAGAGCATAAAGACATTTGTCCATGAGCTCGCCAGTCACAATTTATGTATACCCATTTATATTTTTACTTAAGAGAAATTTATCTAAATTTGTTTTAAATTCCAACATTGTATTACTTTCCACAACCTCACAAGGCAGCATATTCCAAATTTCTGCTACTCTATTGTTTAACCAATATTTCCTTTTATTCGTACTATATCTTTTAACAATTGGTAACAATGGGCTCTGGTATTATATGGTTGTTTCCTTTTTACCAGGCCAAAAAGATCCCACAAATTGGTATTGGTTAATGCCTTATAAATCAGACACATGTCACCCCTCAGTCTATGATATTCCAGTGAATACAACTCTAAATACTGCAATCTCAGCTCATAGCTCAGTCCCTTTGATCCTTTTGGTGGCTCTCCTCTGTACCTTTTCCATCAATCCAACATCACTCCTTTTGTATGCGGCCCAAAACTCAACACAGTACTCCATATGGGGATGCACCAATGCATTATACAGGGGCATCATAACCTGCCTATCTCTACATTTAATGTGTCTCTGTATACAGTATGTTATACTGCCAACCTTTTTTAGAACTGTTTTACATTGTAAGCTAAAACTAAGATCACTGCTAAATATGATCCCCAAATCTTTTTCTTCACCTACAGCCTTTAATACAGAACCACCCAGGGTATATTGAAACTAGTTATTTTTCTTTCCAAAGTGCATAACAGTGCACTTGTCAATATTAAAAATAGATTGCTTCTGGGAGGCCCACATATCCAAACTACTTAATGCTGTTTGTAAAACTGATTGTTCCTTTATATTATTTACAGGACACCCAATCCCAGTGTCATCTGCAAATTTAGACAACCAGACCCCTGAATGAACCTGCATAGATGAAATATATAAATTAAATAGACATGGTCCCAAAACTGACCCCTGGGGGATACCACTAGTCACTCTAACCTGGCCAGAGTATTCCCCTTTAACACAGACTTTCTGGCTTCTGTCTGTAAGCCTTGCCTTAACCCATTTGTGTATCCAAACTGGTATATCTAGCTCAAAAAGCAAATTAACAAGCTCCACATTGGGGACTTTGTCAAAAGCCTTCGCAAAGTCTAGGAAAATCACATCAACTGGATTTCCCATATCCATGGCTTTTCTAACCTTGTTATAAAATTCCAAAAGGTTGGTTTGACATGACCTTCCTCTAGTAAATCCATGCTGAGTCCTATCTATCCTGCCTGTAGTTTCTAGGAATTCAATTTTATAGTCTTTAATTATACCTTCCAGAATCTTTCCCAGCACCGAGATTGGACTAATCGGCCTGTAATTTGAGACTTCTTGCCTAGAGCCTTTTTTATGTATAGGTATAATCAGTGCTTGCCTCCAGGCCTCAGGAACCTCACTAGTGTCTATACTTTTCTGAAAAAGATGAGATACTGGACCCACTAGTAATGCTGCCATTTCTTTAATTACCCTGGGACGAATCCCATCTGGCTCCTGTGCTTTATTCTGGTTTACCTTTTATAATCTCATTAAGACTTCAGCTGGGTCTATCTTTAGGCTTTCTGCCCTATGTATTATTTCACCACAGTCCTGGATAACTCGAGGGCTAGCATTAAATACTGATGAAAAATATACATTATGTTCCTTAGCTAATGCCCTATTCTTTATTATAAGAGTCCCATCTTGTGTTTTTAGGGGTCCATTAGGATTATTTTTCCCTTTCTTGCTGTTGATATATGTGTAGAAGGTCTTATAATTGTCCTGGATTTTAGTGACTAGTGTGTACTCATACACTCTTTTGGCTGAACAATACCTTTATTTGCAATTTTAAAGTTCTTCCTATATATCTCCTAACCAGCTTCCATGTTGTTATGTCTTGCTTGATGGTATGCTTTATTTTTACTTTTAATTAATCCCTTAGCAGATTGGGTCATCCATGGTGCAGAGGGACTTTTGGCCTCTTTATATGTATTTCTAGTTGGAACATGTCTCAAAATTAAGCCATTTATGGTATCTGTCAACTGGCCCCATATTTGAGCAACTGTCTGGTTTTCAAGATCTGATTTCCAACCCCAAGCAGTCAATTCATACCTCATTTGGTTGAAATTTGCTAAATTATACCTATGGAGCACAGTGATACCTTTATTATCACCAAGAGTACCAGAGTACTGAAAACCTACTATAGCATGATCACTAGAACCCAATGGGGAAATAAATTACAGTTTACAATATAGTCGCCAAGATTACTTAATAGTAAATCCAGGATATGATTTCACCTTGCATTGGCTGTAACATACTGATCCAATCCTATGAGACTAAATATCTCTAAATATTTGGATTCTACAGATGTACTTGCTTTAAATGTATCCCATCCAATACCAGTGAGGTTGAGGTCGCCAACCTGTATTACATTCCGGGTCAGAGAAAATTGGTTGATAAAATCTAAAATAATCTCATCCTCCATTACCCTAGTGGATAGTGGCCTATAAATTACTGCCAAATTAATCTTAGCTGCTCGGGGCTAATCTTAACCCAAATGACTTCAACATCTAGCCACCTAGATGTATCTATACTCTCTGTAGAAATACCACCTACAACAAATAGAGCCCTCCCACCTCTTGAAAGGGACTTATCCTTATTATAAAGTGTATACCCCCGGATTTGCCTATCCCAGGTATCCTCGGGTTGCCACCATGTTTCCACAATTGCACAAATATGTATGTTATGAGTGTTTAGAATTACTTGTAATTCATCAGATTTATCTGTTAGACTTCTTGCATTGATGAGCATAAAATTCCACTTAATTTCCTTATGTCCTGATTTTATAACTCCCATGTTCCCCTTCTGGTGGAGTTTAAATAGTGACATACAAAATTTTTCAGTTGTTGCGCTAATAAGCGTTTACCCATCTTATTAAGGTGTAACTCATACCTTGCAAATAATTGACTATTCTGAAATTCCTGCCAATGATCCATGTAAAATTAACCTTCTCTAGCAGTCCATCTCTTGAGCCAACCATTAAATCTGTAAATTTCCTGATTTATTTGACCACTTGCCCTTGGGGTAGGTAGAATCCCAGAAATCAACACCTCACACCCTCTGCTTCTAAGTGTAGCACCTACTGTTTCAAAATCCCTCTGTATTTCTAGAGTATTCCTTTTCCCTATGTCATTAATTCCCACATGTAATACTGTAACTGGGGTAAAGGTGTTTTCTAATAAACCTTGCAAAAGTTGCTTAATATCACTTATGCCTGCCCCAGGCAATACGCTTACAGTTGTGTAATCATTTTGTTGTTTACACAACACATTGTCTGCATATCATAACATTGAATCACCAATGATTAAGCTGTCCCGTGCAGTACTACTTACTGGGACTTGAATTTGTGGTGGTGAATGCTGTACAGTATTCTGGGTGGTTATACATATATTGTTTGGCTCCATAGGGCCTGCAGCAGTATTTATTGGTTGTAGTGAATGCGCTACATTACTCTGGGTGCATGTGCATACATTATTTAGTACCATGGGACAGAATTCAGTATTTACTGGTTGAATTTCATCATCCTCCTCAGTTGTGATGAGGGCCTGAAATCTGTACACCTCCAATATTCCTTCTTCCTCTTTTGTATAACATTTTTTTTGGGACCACCGACCATGTCTCTGGGCTTTTAGTTATCTCATTTGATAACATAGTATCTTTACAATCCTCCTCATTACTACTGCTACTATCCTGAATAGTACCCTCTGCCTGGAGTCAATATATTGCACCAGTAGAGATATATCTAGCTGCACCTTTATCCTCGTTTTAAGCTGCACTATTTCAGCCTTGAGTTCTTTAATCTCTCAGCACTTACTGCATGTATAATTGTCCACTTAATTCCCATGCATAAACATATCACGTAAGCTGCACAGCAGCATTTTTAAAATGTAATTACTCACAATTTATCTAGATTCTGGGTCAACTCAGCTTATTCAGCTGACACAGCCGACAGACGCTGAATGTGTGTGTCTCTGCGCACGTCTCCGTGCGTGAAAACGCGCACCCTGTTCTCGCTCACCTTGCTCACTGCAGTGTGAGTTTTATGTGTCCTGGAACCTGGAAGTGGCTGTGCGTATCTGTGGAGTACTTCACAACAAAAGTTGTGCAAATTAAAAGTTAGCTGCCCTTGAGCCCAAAGCTGTATTGAGGGCTCTGATCTACAGTTAGCAGCAATAAAATAAAATAAGACAATGCTGTTATGCGTTGGTAGTTTTGCCTCTGACACACACTAGGGCTTCCACTACCCTCTGCCTAATACGTAGAGGAATAATAGGGCTCCAATGCAAAAAAAGTATTAAAGCAATTAAGTTAGCATTTTATCCACACCCAGTATATTCTGTAGCATAGAGCAAAGAGGTTAGTGACTTTCAAAAAAACAGAAGAAGGTAGCATAGGGATGGTTAATCCTATCGCCTTTTTCTATAGTACATTTTTGTCATACAATCTTGGGGGGGGGGGCATTGCATCCAGGATTTAAGATTTGGAAAGAAAAAGTTATGTATGCAATTGAATTAGGTTCTGCAACTTGGTCCTTAAAGAAAACTGTCTCTTTACATAGAGTCCCAGGACTTACAAGATATGGGGTGGAAATGTTGAAAAATGTAACAAAATGAAGTATTATAAAATAAATGATTCAGCTCAAGAATAGAAAAGAACTATACTCCCACATATTAAATAAGGAAGATAGGGACAAATTCTCCTTGGGGGAATGTCCAGATAATAACTTACAATTAAACTTTGACATGTTAAAATCTAAGTGTATGCTGGAGTTTGTATGGGATACAGTATGGCTCAGTCTACATGGGAAATTGGGGGTTTGAAACAATAACAAACACAAACAGGTTCAGGATAAATACTGCTTAAGGCAATCATGTGTTCAACAGTGGGAAACACAAAAACATCTATTTGTAGACTGTGATCATGTGAAAGATTGTTGGGCATATCTAGCTAAAGAATGGAATGAGCCATGTTTTACCAAGTTATCTTATGGTGCATTGATATATGGTCAGGTGGAAGGGGGCAAGGGAAAGTACCATTTTAAAACACTGTATATGGTATTGACAATTATGAACTGAACATCGTAAATACCAGAAGTTGATTGGCTGAGATGTTTTTGAAGCCATGATGATATCGGGCTACATCATCATGGCTTCAGAAACCTCCAGCCACCAGCCTCATCACTGACCGTGCAGTCCTTTTCATCTCCAGCAGTCCACAGCGAGTCAGACTTCCAGTCGGCCGCTATTTAAAAAAAAAACTCCCACCAGCTGCGCACACAACAGAATTCAGCAAACGGAAGCCACTGGGAGCAATATTTTCAAAAGCAACATATCCAGCAGCATGCAAGTAGCAGCAATGGATGAATAATTTTTTTTTCTCTGAAAAGGTCAAATGACAGACCCGTGCATTGTAGTCATTCTCACACAAACCGCAGCTCCCCCACAAAAAGAAAGCTATGTCCCAGCCACAGAGAAAAACTGCCAGTCTTGTCCCAGACATTCTTAACCATTCTAATAGTAGCTCTTACAATAACAGTCCCGAATGAATCGCACTAAGTCTCTACCTTTTTCTCGTTCGTTCATCATTGGCTCGCCTTCTCAACTTCTCTCTCAGCTTACCAGTCCTCAGCATCCAATTCCCAGAACAAAAATAATAAAAATAAAGTGCACTGTGAATGGAGAACACTTTAAAAAAAGAAAACTGCAATGGTAAGGAGCGGGTCACCCAGTCACAAGTGCTCCACTTCCTCTACCACGGCCAACAGTGCCACCTGCTGTCCAGAGCCCTCCAGGAACTATTTTATTTAAAGGTATTCTTCCAACACCCCCAAAACACATTTTTAAAATGTTTCAATTTTTTTTACTTTAAAAAATATTTAAACTACTTCATAATAGCAATAATGCACTCCAGTGTGTGGTATATCTTGGGATATCATCACTTCTCAGGTCATTGGATGCACTCGGCCTGCAGCCTCATGCCCAACCACCACAGGCATGATGATGTCCCATGATATACCACGCCCTGTCATGCGTTATTGCTTAATTATAAGATATTATGTATGGCAATCCCGATGTTTGTGGGCAACTCAGCAGAGAACAGCTTCATATATTGAGATGGGTAGGAATATTGGCATCTCATTGCAGAAATTGAAGGTGGTAGACACTAAGAAATATATGGAGGAAAAAAGGAAATTATTTTGGATCAACTGTGAGCATTGGGCTAAACCACCTTAAAAGACTTAACAAGAAATGTCAATGGTTATGTCTGGCATCAATATCGTTCAAAATTGTGGCATAATTCAAGGTGCCGGATGACTGTAAATATGTAAAGAATCATGATGTTTATATATATATATATTAGAGGCAAAATACTCAGTTTAATGCATTAGTTAGGGTTGTTCCACAGCTACAAAAGTGAGGAAATTCGCTGTTAGGGTTGAAAACCCTAACTCCAAATTCACCCCCCCAGCACCACACACACACACAGACACACACACACACATGCAAGAATGGGGGAGGATCAAGTCAACACAACCAATGACAGACATCCAGCAGCAGGTGACAGAAATAACAAACAATTGTCTAAATGTACTATGAGACATCCCCACCCACCTGACCAGGTACTGCATGCTCAGTGGAGATCAACAGCAAAACTGAGGCCATGTACACCAAATGTACACATCCCTGATTGCAGCTGCACACAACGTACTACACTTAGTAGTTGCATGGCCTTACCTAGAGATGCCCCACACCACACCACAACTGGTACTATGCTGTTAGTCAATATAAATGCTGAAGGTGCATGATGACAGTTGTAGAAGGGTTTTAACACTAGTGAGTATACATTAATTAAGAGAAGTACATAAATTAACTACAAGACACTAGCATGCTCAAGATAAAAGTAGTGTTACATTTAGTATGTGATTTACATAGTAGTACATTTACTGCAACTGTTTACTCAAGATAGAAAGGCTGATGTAAACGTATGGAAAAGCATTGCCTGTTCAACGCTGTGAAAATTCGTACTGCCAGTATCAGATGCATTCTTACTGGTGAAGGTGTACTGCTGATGTACATACATAGACCTTCAGTGTGTTTCAATACTAAAGATGCAGTAAGTATTCTTTGTAAGAAACAGTGTAGGCTGGCTCGTCAGCACAGCGGTTGGATTTCCGCTTGGGATGCCGGCAATCCGGGTTTGGGAACGGACTCGGGTTGCTTGAGAGCTGGCTCAGGGGAAGTAGGCTCAAGCGTCCCACGACTGCTCGCCTACTCCAGGGGGAGAAAGGGGACACAGCTCGCTGTCTGGTACCCCCTGGTGGAGGCTAGGGATATCAGCAGCAGAGCCCTAATGCACATGGGGGCGTGGTGAATGTCGGCTCTGCCTAGACGTTTGTGGCACACCACGCCCCAGGGAGAAAAATGGAAAATCCAGCCTCCTGGTCTGCCGGATGATGGCTGCCTCACTTCTGTTGACCCGAGATGTCCCGACACCTCCAAACCCACTTCAGCAGTACTCAGGGACTGATGCCTAATGCACTGGTTGCCCTCCCCGGCGCCTTCCCCCTCGGAGGAAGGGGACCCATCCTGCAAAGGGATACGCCGGGCCACCCCTGGGTCGACTGCGATCTGGGGTGTGGGGAAGGGGGTCAGGGTGAGGGGACCACAGGAACCATGTGCAGCCGGAAGGAGTGGCAGACCAGAGGCAAGTAGGAGGGGATAAATAAAAAAAAAAGAAAGAAACAGTGTAATTGCATGGATCAAGCCAAGCAACTTCTAAATATCATAGCACTAGTGAGCCAACAATGACGTACCTGTATCGGAGATGTCTATAGGATAGATTTTCCTGTAGGCACTTACTGAGTATGTTGTACCTGAGAAAGTCAATCTCATTGCATCTGTGATGACTAACTTATTCAAATAGTGATACATTTACTATTGTTGCAATGAGTGATCTATGCCACTTATGGACAGAGTGTAATTTTTTTAACAGTTGTTTCATACTCAGGCTGTATGCCTAGTGTTTGGGTTTGCCACACTTCTGTCACTGATGCTATCAAAGTGATAACTATGTTAATTGTGGTACAACAGGAATCAAGTAGGTATAGTGAAGATATAAAAAGAATGTCTTTTAGTATTGATTTAACTCACAATGGGATAAGTGTACCAGGACAGCAGGGGTTATTCTCTATCACTGACTCTGTCAGTTATAATCACCCTAAGGTTCTGATTACTGTAATGATCAAGTTACACTGTTCATCTTCATGAGTTCATAATCACAGCCATTCTCCAGTACCTAGACAGTGTATGGTGTAACTGGGTGGGACACTGTGTTGCAAAGCTGCTGCAGTGTCTAGCAGAGGGAGAGTATCTACTCATAAAGACAATTAAGCAATAAGGCATGACCAACAGTTATGTTAAATGGTCTGTTAATCATCCTGTAGGGATTTAATGTTGAATGAGGTGTAGCCGAGTGCCACATGTCGCTAGACAGTGATAAACTGACCATTAACATAATACCTGGGAGTGGTTTATTGCTATCATAATAAAACTGTTTTTTTAAACAACATTAAACCATGTTCATTATATGGTTAGGCTCTACATGTATCTTAATAAAAAATAAACATAAGGTTGTTACAATGTTTACAGTCAATTAGAAAGCTGCATTTCTCCAACCCTTGTTACAATCAGAGATATTATACCTGTACAACTCCTTGGTTTTGCTCAACTCTATTGCTCAGGTGACCCACCACACATGGTGTGGTCTGGTGTAGGGCATCGGTAGGTAAGGCCATGCAACTACTAAGTGTGGTACGTTGTGTGCAGCTGCAATCAGGGATGTGTACGTTTGGTGTACATGGCCTCAGTTTTGCTGTTGATCTTCACTGAGCATGCAGTACCTGGTCAGGTGGGTGGGGATGTCTCAGTAGTACATTTAGACAATTGTTTGTTATTTCTGTCACCTGCTGCTGGATGTCTGTCATTGGTTGTGTGACTTGGTCCTCCCCATACTTGCATATGTGTGTGTGTGTCTGTGTGTGTGTGGTGCTGGGGGTGATTCAGAGTTAGGGTTTTCAACCCTAACAGCGAATTTCCTCACTTTTGTCGCTGTGGAACAACCCTAACTAATGCATTAAACTGAGTTTTTTGCCTGTAATTTCCCTTTTTTTTGAGAATGATAATGAGAAATAGTGAATGTAATGCAGCGACGGGACAGGAACAGCAGCACAAACAGAAGCACTAACAGTGGTGCACATGGTAACGCAAGCGCGAATGAGAACAGAAAGAGTAACGCACACGGTGGCGTGGACGGGAACGGTCTGCCACGTGACGTGTTGTCACATAGTAACATGGTGCCTGCAAATTGAAATGTCAATGGGCATGGTGACACAAAGTGAAACAGAAAGAGAAACAGTACTGTAGACACAAATGGCAAAAAATAACAGAAACGCAAGCGCAAATGAAAATGCAAAGGATAATGCACATGATGCCGTAGATGTCAACGGTAAGTGAAATTGGCACGGAACCGCAAGCAGAAAGGGCAACAGTAACAGTAATGTAAGAGCACAGGCTGGTTTTCCCCAAAAGCTGTATAGAGAAAGACAGTGAGTACAAAGAATGTATGCATAATAATGGGTATCGGAGCAGAAAATGATGACTAGGAATACTTAATAGGTTATATCTCAGGAACCGTATGACGTAGAAAAAAAATGTAAAAGTTATATGATTTATGACTGTCCTGGCTAGTTTTGTACTAAGCCCCTGGTAGGGGGCTAAGTGTTTTTCCAATGAAAAGTTTGTATCTCGTACCATTTCTGAGATACGGGCCCTGAAAGGCGCAGCGAATGCCGTAATGTTATCCTATAGGAAAAAAAGAGAAGTTTGGAGCACCATAACTTTGCCTCCCTATAATACTTTTTCACCAAAATACTGAAAGGCATATCTGTGGGCTGTTGGCTGTCTTCCCTCCAAATTTCAGGAAAAAAGACCAAGCCGTTATTTTGCAGCAGAGTGCCAAAAAATTCCTGTAATGCGTCGAACGCTGTAATGTTATCCTAAGGGAAAAAATGTCAACTTTGGAGTGCTGTAACTTTGCCGCCGTGTAATATTTTTCAATACAACACTGAAAGGCACATCTGTGAGATGTTGACTGTGATACCTCCAAATTTCAGCCCAAAACTCCCAACTGTTCTTTTGCAGCGCAGTGCCAAAGAATTGCTGTCATTTTCCCACAGACTAGAAAACTACCGTCGCAATTTGTGAAAGCTTTCGCAAAAATTTGCAACTCTTTCATGAGCACGAAAGTACTTTGAGAAAGTACTTTTTCCAGAAATTTGAAAAACATATTTCTGGGGTGTTTTAGCCCAAAATAAAGACATGGCTAGCATCCTCAGGGTCCGACTAGGTGAATACAAAAATAATTTGGTTGCTAGAGGGTCCCAAATTTAAATGTCAACCATTTTTTCTGATCACCAACTGAAAACAAAATGGTGGATTTGTGAAAGTAACAGGGCCATTTGCAAAAGTAAAAATGCATTTGCGACACTGTCAAACTTTTTGTTAACTTTTCCCATTGACGTATAATGGGAAATTGTTTTTTGAATAACTTTTGAACTGGTTAATATTTTTTCACCAAATCTTCAAAAGGTACATCAGGGACCCCGGATGCACATTCCCTGAAGATTTCGGGCCAGTCGCACAAACTGTACAACCTGTAGGTGCGACCATAGAATTCCAGAAAAAGCGTAAACGCGCGCAGATCATGCTTAATAACTCCTCAGTCATATATCCGACTGAAAAAAACTTGGCAGATCCCAAGGCCTGTGGGTCTTGATTGTGTATGCCAAATTGCAGGCAAATCTGTCAAATAGTTGCAAAGTTATTAAGGTGCACAATTTTGGGGTTTAACATAGAAATGGCTCCTTAACCCTAACTATGGTGGCACTACCGTGCTACCATTATATATATATATATATATATGTGTGTATATATATATATAGTAAATATGTAAAAGTGATGTATGTTTTCTTTTCTGTCTGTAAGTCCTCTTAATAAAAATTCCCCTACTCTTGCTGCAGAGGGCACTATGGTGCTGCAGGAGAGATGAAGGATTCTAGTCTGGGACAGGACTTTGAGGAGAATGGTCATGTATGGGCTCTGCAGACTGTATGGAGAATTTACAAGCTGAACTGGACCCTTTGGGGAACTATACTAGATCTACTGGAGAGTGAAATGAGCAGATTAGAGTGTCTGATGGATTCTGCAACTATAGAGTAATAATGGAGGAGGATACCATACAAATGGAATTGGAAGAAAAAAGAGACATTTATTGTCACTGATTTCAGCTGCCAAAAAAGATTTTCAGACCAGCAGTCAAAGGCTGGAATAGGAGAAGAACAAGAGAAAACATTTGAAGGCCAGCCCCTTTCCAGAAATAAGCAAACACTTGCTGCTGGGGTCTGAAACTGGAATGGGAAATTTATGTGGTATACTAGCAATGGAACGATAGAGATACAGGACTATGGAATGGGACAGTCTAGAACCTGATATAACAAACCCTGAATGGACTTCAGGACATGCTCTGCAAAAAGTGGGGTGGCTCTATCATCAACATCATTGGGTCCCTGACCCAGCAATTCCCCTACCTGGATCACCAGAATGGCTGGCATTAAGAAAACAGGAGGAACAGAAAGATTTGTACACACCACTTAATATCATACCAGTGAATTCTCCGTCCCTACAGTGGTTGGCTGCAGTGGCACAGGATGAAGGGGAGGCCAGTGGAATTCTGGCTTCACCAGATGCAGCTCTCCTAGAACCTGATCTGCCTGTGTCAGGTCAGTCAGAGAACCTAAAATCAAACCTTGGAATATCTGATTTATCTACAGGACATAAAGCTGTGCAACCTGCTGTTGCTGAGAAACTAAGTGAGACATCAGGTATGAATTTTTATTCCTTACAAATACAGCAGGATGGGGGAAAGGGTAGCCCACAACAAGGCCCACAATGGCCCCAAACCTATGCTGGACTTTTTCATAAGCCAGCAGAGGCAGCAAAGAGAAGGTTATTTGTGTGTTTGTGATATACAGGTAAAGTACCTAGAGTAACAGACAGATTGTGGGTGGTAAAATGTCTGATAAAAGATTCAATGGGCTTTTCTCCAGCAGAAGTGTATGCCTTTATTACTGCACCTGGGGACCACAACTAATACATTAGTTTCTGTACTATACAATCCATGGATACATTTTGGAAACTTTTCTATGAATTGAAGGATACAGAAAATTGGAAGGACTTTATGACAATACCTATCACAAAACCAATAATAAAAACAGTAATGATACTATTACAAAATAAGAGGGTCAGTGTGAACAACATCTTGTTCTGGTTGGAGAAGAAAGGCACAGTCTTTGAACAACCCAAGCCCATGAGAGATGACAGCAGCACAATGTAGAGCACCCCCATGGTGCAATTTGTGTGGGGTAGATGACCATTAATTTCAAGAATGTTCATGGGCAGCACACAACACAGAAATAGAATCTGAGCATGATTTTTATTTGGAAAAAGCTAAACAGACTTTTAATCAGACCACTGGAATAAACATGGAAGAGAGTCCTCATTTTAGAAGGTGGAGTAGGGGTAGAGGCAGTGGTCCTAGTAATAGAGGGGAGTCACAACGCCTAGACCATGTCCCCCAGAGGGAGACAGATAACAGCTGGCCTGTACATCACAGGCTGAGAGTCAATTGGTGAGACCCCAACCAGGCCTTGTGGAGGAAGAAACTCCATTTGTGACACCTCAAGGTCCTCCACAAAGATCGAACTCACTAATCATGGATTTAAAACAAAAATACATGGAGATGAATATTCTTCCCCTGCAGTCTGCACTACCAGTGGTAGAAATGGGAGGACCTGAGGTGTTCAACAGCTTGAATTTAGAACCGGATACAGGTCCTCAGGCAGTATCTGAAGAATTGTTTCACATCTCCCCAGAGCTTCTGCTGCAGGCCTACCCCTTTCCCCTCTTCAACTGACAAACAGGTTTGTGGCATTTTTAACATGGGGAGAACAGGTAGAACTGGAAATGCTGATGGAAGAAACACCTATAACTGTTATTTTACCCCCAGACTGTGAAGCAATACCTCCACCACAATTGCCTAGGTCCAAGGTATATCAGAAAAGAGTGATCAGGTCAAGTGGGAGAATACTAACACACCCTCCCTGAGGTTATTTATTTGAAACTTCCAAGTCTTAATGTAAATAGTATTAAGTCTACAGGTAAACAACTTTCTATCTTTGGAATTCTACAGCAGCTCATTTATGATGTGTATTTTGTTCAGGATGCACATTTACATACTTAGGAGGAAGTGAAACTAGCTTCCTGAGACTGGAAATGGGGTCTCTCTTTCTGGTCTATAGGACTGGAAATGTGCTCTGTAGTGGGGTTTGGTTTTATGAATCCTGATGCAAAAGTGCATCTTATGGTAGATATTGAACCAGAACTTGCTTTTATGCTGGATGTTGAGATAAACAAACTACAGTGTTGTTTATTAAATAATTAGGGACCACAGCTGAAATCTTTGCAGATAGATTTAATGAACAAGATACAACCCTTCCTGCATACAAGTAGGCACATTTTTGGGGAAGGAGACTTTAACATAAATTTTAAACAGAATAACCCAGGCAGTAAACAGTATTGTGATAAGATATTCTTAAAACAAGTAATTGGACAGGCAGGCTTGCAAGATGCACAGGGGATGGGGAGTCAAACATGTAGACCTACATATTTTAAAGGAAAACTTTCTTCATGGATAGATTTATTTTTGGAAAAACACTCTTTACCCAACATAAAACATATAATGTACCAATAGAAACCTTAGATCATACGTTGACTGGGATACAACTAGAATCCCCACCTCGAAAAGAAACAGCTTCAAGGTACTGGAGATTAAACTCCTCAATATTACTTAAAGAAGAAATCTTGCTGATGGTGACCACTATAGTAAAAGATAGGTTTACTACAATATTTTTATATGACAATATAAGCCAATGGTGGGAAGAATTAAAACTGTGTCTAATAGGATATTTTCAGCATGAAGGTAGGACTGGAGTGGTCACATCATGTACCAGATATTTGGATCTCAGGAAACAGCTTGGGGAACTTATAACTAAAGAGAATGAAGGGAAGGATAATTATTTAGAAGAGCTACAAGACTTAATTATCAGTATAATAGAATGAGCTCCTTACAGAAAAAAAAACAGACCTTTGGCACACAAGGGAAGGTGGAGCAGGTTAATCAATTCTATGATAGCCAGAAGAGATGGGAGAAAAGGAAGATGACAGGTTTGCTATCACCACAGGGGAAGTTAACTGTGGACAGTAAGGGAATACACACCTTGTTGGAGGAATATGTAACTGTTACTTTTGGGGTCCATGTAGAAGACTCTTTCTATACTTCCCAAATTTTACATTCAGCATTAATGCCACAATTGACCCTGGAGTTAGTAGGACCAATGATAGCATCTTTTACGATTAAGGAAGTGGAAGTAGTTACTAATAAATTAGGGGTTAATATTTCCCCTGGATCTGATGTTCTCCCTGGAGAACTATATCAGATTTTGTGGAAGATTATGCTGTAAGAAATGTTGGCAGTTTTTAATTATTTTTTACAGGATCAATATTTGCCTACTCAAATGTATGAAGGGGTTGATGATTTTTCTTTATAAAAAAGGAGTTATACAGAAATTAAAAATTGACAGCCGATTACATTATTAAATACTGATTTTAAAATATTTACAAAATTATTAGGCAAGAGGCTAGCTTTTGTAATGGGGATCTGATTGTACTGATACAATTTTGCTCTGTACCTGGTAGGTGGATGATGGATGCTTTGTTGTTATTATGAGAATTAATGAAGACAGGACATCAGATGAGTGGAAAAAGTTGAAGCGGTATATAGTGAGCTTAGACCAAGCTAAGGCCTTTGATGAGATGCCACACTCATATTTATGGCAATGTTTGAATTCCTATGGGATTCTGGAAGTTTTTTATACAATGTCTTAAGCTCTGTTATGTACTTGCTTATGCGAGGCCATATGAAAATGGATGGATGGGGCCAAAATCAGGGTATGGAAGGGAGTGATGCAAGTGTGCCCATTGAGACCTTTATTATATGTTTTTTCCTATTGATCCTTTGTTGAGATTATTGCAGGACTCCCATTGATTTATGGGTTAGGGAAGGGAGTGGGACAACTAGGTGAAGTTATAGCGTATGCAGATGACCTCTGTCTTTTAGTATGAGATGGGACATATATTCATTTAGCCTGTAGTATACTACAAGATGTGGGAAGAATTACAGGGCTGAAATTAGTATAGAGAAAATAAATTAAGTACATCGGGGATTCCACAGACAAACAAAATTGTGGGGGGGCCTTCCGGTAGCTGTTTCCCCATGTTGCATTTTGGGAATTTATTTTGGAGGGGAGGATATGTTGAAGTGTAATTGGGAATGGGCAATATAGATAGGGCAGGCTAAAAAAAGGATTTGGAATAGGTGGAAAGTAACAAAGAAGAGACGCATTCATTTAATAAAAATGTTTTGATACCTATTTTCTTATTTAAAAGTACAGTGTTTCTTTTTCCTCAATGGATGGAAGCGCAGCTGTTGAGATGTTTCTTTACATGTGTATGGGGGAATAGTTAAATCCTATTAAATGGAACATTTTATACAAAACCTTTAAGGCTGGGGGACTGAATATGGTTAATCCTAGTGTGTTTTTCTTCACAATGTTTTTACATATCAACATTCTCCCATTAATGAGAGAGACTACTCAGCTTTGGGGGATATGGGGCCAGGAGACATTACACATGGTCTTAGGAGAACAGAAATTGGACAGATTTCTACATAAAAATAAAAGAACCCCCTGATTGATGAAATAGTGGGCTGGAGCATTTGATGTGATAAAAAATGGGGCATTGGTTATGAAACAGCATTATGTTGTTTCACGTAAAGCACTGTATAAAGAGATAACAGCTTCATGTTTTGCAGAAAATGTTTTTGTGGGTTTTTCCCAAATAGCCCAAAAAGGAATATTGGACTATATTAATGATGAGAGAATTTGGTACATATGTGGGATACGGCATGGTTAGGAATTCATGGCAGAATAAATGTCAGAGGATACCAAAAGCATAAATCCTTATAGGAAAGATATTGTCTGAGAGAGCATTGTATTCAAAATATAGAGACAATGGATCATATGTATTTTAATTGTCCATATGTGAAACAACTATGGGACATAGTTAAAAATAGATGGAAATGGGTGGGCCCAATACTCCCAGAATCTGATTTATTATATTTTGGGATAATTCTGACTCTGACTGCAAAAGTACATCACAGTACTTTATGGGTAGTGTATGTGCATTTCCTTTATTGGATTTGGATCAGCTGTTGTCATTATGTACTGCAGCAACAATATTTAATTGTTTTAGTGGTATTTCTTATGATTAGTACAGATCTGAATAAATGGAAACAAAAGGAACAGTCAACTCTGTCATCTGATACATGGGCTACTTTTTGGTTGCACTTTGAGCACATATAAAATACCTAGTGGTATTACCTTGGTGGGAGATAGGAGATTTTTAGAGGTGGTAAGATGATGTGAAAGAAATTGAGTAAATGATTGTAAAAAGGAGAGCAGGGTTCCTTCTCCTTGGACTTTGATTCTTAATGGGAGGGGGGCACTTCTTTGAATTAATGTCTTCCTTTTAGTTGCAAAATGATTAGGAGAACATTTGCAAGGAAATGAATGAAGATTATATCCATAAGGTTTAGCTATGATTAGTATATAATTTTATGTGACTTAACACAGTTTTTGGTTTGTTTGGATTTCTTATTATTTCTGCAATCTGTTCTGTTTGTGTGAGTCAACACTGATTTTCTTGTAAAAGGAAAAAAGTTACCCCTGTGACACTTGGCTAGCTGGTTATGAATGTTGTATGATATTTGTAATACAAAAATATAGTATGTGAGCCTATGCTTCCATGGGTGCCCCCCCCCCTCAAGTTTCAGTGAAGCTACAGGATACATAAACTGACCAGGAGATCTCTGCAACATAATTAGCTTCCCTGATAAATTGCATTTTATGGCCTTTTTATGACCTCATGCTTTGAAAGTGGGAAACTAAAATATACATTTTATTACAGGACAGGACATCATTTAGCTGATTCCTGTTGGCTATATTGCACCTAGGTGACTGACTGCAGGGTTGTAAACCTTGAAGGAATTGGGTGAACAAAGGCTCATTATTTGGGAAATTAGATTTTGCTGATGTCACCTTATTTAATATACCTCCTGACAGGACATCATGTTGGTATTTTTTTTATATTCTAAAGGGAGGAGCTAGATGACTCACAGAAGGGATGTGGAAAGACAAAGTTTAACGAATACTTGTGTCTGAACTGTTTGAGACATATACCATCTTGGGACTCTAGAGAGACACAGCTCTCTGATTTAACTTCATAGGCACTTAAAGAGGCAATACATTAGATAGAAAAGGTCTAAATGTATTGTGGTAGGAGTTTATGTTTTGTACTTTTCCCTTATTCTTTTACGTGATTGTGAGCTCTTTGATATATTGTTCTGTGTTTACATTTTTTCATATTTTCATCATCGTTTAGTAAAGTACATTTTATTTAAAATACTGTCTGGGTGTCTTCCAGTTCTTTTTGCACGTGCATGTGACATATAGATGGTTATATCTGACAAAATAGTTCAACAGCTTGACGGTGTTACTGAGCTTGAGTAAAAAGGTAAGAATATACCTAAGGTCTCTTATAGAGTTAAAAGGGTTCATTTTGGAAGCCTGGTTGGGTGCCCCTGGTGAAAGACTGTAACGCAATCTACAAAGAGGGTACATATCTGAGCCTGTACATTGGGTATGCTGGCATAAGGTTCACAGTTTGAATCCCCCCAGAACTTGAGACTAAAGGTGATTTGGACCCAAAAGCAGACAGGCGGGTTACCCTGTCTGTTGTCAGTTCACAATATTGTGCTCGGAGGTTGGCACTGTGGGAGCAGAGGGCCTGACCTGCTGAGTGCATTTGTGACAAGCCCTACTCTTTTAGTGGGGGGGTGTGGCTTTATGCCATAATTCATATCATTTTTCTATTTAAGGTTATTGTATGAAGGAATGTTTCGTTATGGCTTTTGAGTTATTGTTTATCATGATTTTGTATGATGTAATACAGTATCGTTTATATTTTGTTCATTGTGTTTTAATAAAAATTACCCTACTCATGTCAATGGGGGTGCTGCAGTCCGTTAAGATTGCAGCTGAATTTACCAGTGTTGAGTCAGACTTGATGGAAGCAGAATGGTTGGTTCCTCTTTTTGTTTCAGCTTTCCTAGGAGCAGTTTGTTGCTTCTCTATGGATTTACAAACAGAGAAGAACTTGCAGAATTGCCCACTTACTGTGCTGGAGAAAATGCTGCAGGATGTAGCAGACCACCTTTTCCTGGAGCTGGAGGATCAAAAACAGCAGTTGCTTGACATTATTGCTGAGCAGGAGGCAGTTGTAAACATGCAGACCGATTCCTCGCATGTTGCTACTGGATGGGGTGATAGAGCGGCTGAACAGGAACAAATGGAGCAATCCCTCAATGGTTTGGCTTCCATCCTGATGGTGGAACAGAGCTACAACTTGGTTTTCTCTCCAGTGGAGATGGTGGCTGATGAGGGGGAGACTGTATCACATTTGGAGATGAAACTTGGGACTTCAGCACAAAAAAGTAAAGCCTTTACCATACACATTTCTCTGGAGGGACCAAGTGTTGATGTTGCAGTAGTGTCCAGTGGTTAGCTAGAGGGGCTCGCAGGGCTGGTGTGCAACAGGCTGATCCTGCCCTGAAGTCTGACTTGAAGGAGTGTGCAGCAATAGAAATAATGGACAGTACTACAGAGTTATTACTGCAGCAGGGAGGGTTTTGGCATGGAATGTCCACCCCTCCAAATTAAGATGCTAACTCTTCCTGCACAGGGGTTATAATTTCAGAAGCCTTGTGTACCACTGGGTGGGTACGGCCTAACTGGACACAACCCTGGATGTCCTCTGCAGGGCACATACCTGGTGTATAAGTAGATAGGTGTGTTATAGCAGACCTTTTATCTTTACCCTCTACTTTTGAGTTAACCCAGCATCCAGTGTCTGTGATAAAGTGAAATGTTTCCTGTGTGGAGCTGTTGGACATGCGGGCATTAATTGTCCTAATCCACAGTTCTGTAATTTATGTGAGGATAAAAATCATATGTACAATAATTGACCCTGAGAAGTGCATAACAACCCCTCTATTAATACCGAAAATCAGGAAGAGGTGGTTACTCGGACCTGTGATACTCAGCCACAGCAGACCTCACTCATCTCTATCCTCACTACTAATGAATCTCCAGATGGGGCTGTGGGAGACTAGAAGGTTGTAATCCCTCCAGCCCAGGAATCTACTCCTAGCAGACTTTCAGAGCCACAGGAAGAATTCCACATGGGCACTCAACATGAGGAAGCTTTGCCAGAAGTCTCTGCACTTGCACAAGCAGTCCCTAACCAAGAGCTAAATCAGTCCTCTATCAAAGGGCTACAAGGCCAAGGCAAAGTCCAGGGCAGTGGCATGCTCCCTCCCACAGAACCAGCATGGGAACAGTCAAGGGGCAGGTGCTCCCAGAGAAATAAGAGTCCTAGAGGGGCCTTGGGGGGGGGCGTAAAACTGTTCCCACAAGATATAACACCAGAAATAGATTTTCAGTACTGGCAAAAAGGAAACAGAGGTCAGAATCTGATGAGGATTCTGGTGCCTCTTCATTAGCAGCTTCACAACCTGAGGCAATGAGTGACACCACGGGCATGTTCAGTTATTCTAGATAATCTAGTAGGAAGTCCAAGTTACAAATCTCCTCAAACAAGAGGACTGGACTTTTCTGATTCCTGAATTATGCCTATACATAATGCCCTAACCTGTGGTTCCTTGAATACTAACAGTGTTAAGTCCCCAAGAAAAAGAATTGCCACCTTTGCTGTCTTACGTGACTTAAATAAATCAATTTTTTTACAGGACACAAGACTGAAATTAATGTGGCAACTAGGGGATGGTTTAGGGGGCCATAATTTTGGTCCTTGGGGTAGGAGACGTATACTGGGTTAAGGATTTTGTTTAAAATGCAAGGCAAACTGTGACCAGATTGTTAGACCAGGTACCAGGATGGGTCTTGATTTTGGATATTACTTTTCAGAGACAAGAATATAGATTAATTAACCTATATAATCCCCAGACCAAATTATTATGGATGGGCTTTATGAAAGAACTTTGACCATATATACATACCACTAAATCTGTTATCTTGGGAGGTGATTATAAATTTATTTTGTCTCTGTCTGATAAGACAGGTAGTAATACAAAATTATATAGTGACACCAATTTTTAAGGGAGATGCACCAGACCGCTAGGCTATTAGACAGTGCTACGTATGGGCCACATCCACCTAAGTACACTTTTAATAAAGGGTGCTTAACAAAGAGGATGTTTTTTTTTTCTTATCAGAGTGGTTCCCTTGTCACTCACATGATGTAATGCCTGTTGAAACCTCAGATTACAGGATGGTATTTATATAGTTGGAAATGGCGGTAAATAAATCTGCCTCAAGTAATTGGTGGACACTAAATACTTCCCATTTGGAAGACTCCTTGTCCAGGTTGGACTTACAATACTTCACAGAACCCAGAATGTTCTTGTTGGAACTCTATACTAACCCACTCTTAAGGTGGCAAGACACAAAGGTTGAAACAAAACCTTTTTTGGCTTATGGCGAAATCTAGTAGTAGAACTAAGAATTTTAAATACCTAGAATTAAGAGGCATCTACAGAAATTATCTTTGGCTTCAGAGACGAATTTAGATTATACATCCCAAACTGCAACAATTAAACAAAATATCTGTCAACACCAATATGATCATGGGAGTTCATTATTTATGGAGCAAACATTTGGTACATGGGGGGGCAGCTACTATCAGTCCTTACAATAGATGTAGTAGCAAAGTAGATGCAAAGTATATGGCCCAGTTAAAATCTGATACAGGAGAGGTGATGTGTTTGAACCAGGATTTAATGGAGGTTGTAGTACAATACACCACATCATTATTTGGACACACGGTTCCTGTCTCTGACACACTAAAAGAATTCTTTGAAGGTTTGACCAACCTTGTCATCAGATATGATACAGCAGTAGCAGTTGACATTCCCCATTACCCAGGAAGAGGTCAGACAGCTGGTCTTGTGCTTAACAAATAACAGTGCCCCATGACCTGATGGACTACCAGAGGATTTTATACAATACATTCGACCTGTTAAGCCACCAATTGATGGTTATATTTAACGCAGTATTGTCTGGGAATTTCAATATACTGTCTGTACTGGCAGATACAGTAGCATCTTGATTTACCTATTTAAAAAGGGGTATAGATTGGATCTGCATAACTGGAGATCAATCAGTTTGCTTAACGTGGATTGGAAATTTTAAGCAAAATCCTTAGTAATAGGCTCTCTCAGGTGGCAGCCATGGTCATTTCCAATAATGAAACATGTGCCATTCCACATTGAAACATGCAGAACAATCTTAAAACCTTGAGAGAAGTTTATGCAAATACAATAGCAGAGGGCTACAGTATGTCTTGAGTCTGGGTCAGACCAAGGCATTTGATTTAGTGTCCCATGATTATCTTTTTACAGTGTTAGCTTATTATGGCTTACCACAGATATTCATACACTGGATTGAGTTTATGTATGTCAAGGCACCCACCTGATCTATGGTAAACAGCTTCAGAGGTAGCCATATTACCTTTAAGAGAGGACTGCATCAAGAATGCCCCCAAGCCCCTTTGTGTACATTTTCACAATTTACCCCTTATTACGTAAGTTAGACTCAGACCAGAAAATCCAACATATGATAACCCCATTGGGCAGTAACTTTCCTATCGATTTAGCATACAAGGATGTTATCTGTCTACTCGTGGCTGATTGGGATTCCTGTCTACAGGCATTAGAAATAATACAGGGGTACTCCACTTGTGCAGCGGCTTAGCTGAACAAGACCAAAAGAATATGTATGGCACTCACATATGGCCAGTCACAAAAGGAAGAGGATTTAGCAGGTATTAAAATTCAGAAGGAACCCTTGAAGTTTTGGCGTCTCAAGTTTGGATGCCCTGTTCCAGCTAGGGATAATTGGGTGCCCTTTCTGGCTCAAGCAGAACAAAAAGTGTTAAAATGGAAACCATATCCAATGACAAGGACAAAACAGATTTTCATGTTGAAAGCTTTCATTATCCCACTTTTTCTGACAGTTAGGTCTATTTTTCCACTGCCACAATCACTGCATTCCAGAATGTGCTTCCAACTTCTATGGGGCAGTAGACTGAACCCAGTCAAGTGTTCAGTCATGTACTGGCAAATGGAGACGGGGGTCATAAATATTTTTAAGCCAGTAGTCTTCATTTTTTGTATTTTTCTTTATAATAATATAGCTCCAATATTGCACGGGAAACAAATGATTTGGTTTACCTTGCTACAACACCGCTGTGTTTATTTTTTGCAATAATGGGAAGCCCCATGATGGGGGGCGTTTTTGGTACTGCCACCTAGAATGGCTTTGTAGTCAATAGATTTTTTTTAAACACTTAAACAGTTGCAAATTTCTGAAACTGAAGACCTTTCTAATAACAGAAAAGGGCTGGCTCAACAGGTACTTTGTAAACACTTTTTGGTTCCCCCTTGTTTTAGTTGTCCAGTAAATATTGATGAAAAGGATTTGCAAAGACAACTTACAGATACAAGGGTGCTACAAAAAATGTGGGGTACTGTAGCAGGGTTGGGATTTCAGGATAACAAACCAGGCAGACTTACAAGATCAAGTGCATAAAAAATGCCAGGTGGCATTTATCATTTTATTTTGCTTGCATAAAATGATCAATAGTTGCACAGATATCAGGAAGATATTAGTTAGTTCAGCAGGATTGAAGTCAAAAGTCACTGTTGTGCCCAATGGCACACATAAAACATCATTAAGTGTAAACACACGCTCTTGCATCAACGGTCTTACACCTCACAAAGTCAGCTCTCCACTAATACCTTATCTAACTTGAGGCTCCTAGTGACAATCTTTTATACCGTGTCCTAGTGACATCACTTCCTTGGGAAACACCCACATTATGTCTTTTAACTAAAAACACATCTCTACGAGACTCATATCCCGGCCTATACAAAATGAAAGGGGATATTTCTAAGCAGTGATTAGTGAAAGACCTTACAATATCAACTTCATAATAAATTTTGCCTGGCTATATGTGTTTATAGAGACGGAAAGCTAAATTTCCCCTAGCTCCACCTCTTTTACACAATGACTGAGCTAACAGTTTTGTATAAATATAGCCCTCTAGGGGTCGCTGTTCTCCTATAGAAATCAGTCCACAGGAGGTCTCTTACAAACAGGCCAGGTTGTTTTTATGTATATGTTTCTTAATTAATTATATCTGTTGTACCCAAGTAAGACATAAAACAAACCTGGATTGTAACTTTCTGCTGCTTTAAAATGCCATACAGCAAAATAAAAAGTAAAAACTGGAAAGCCAGCTGCACTTTCAAGCCCTTAGCTTGACTTTCATGTTACTTCTGCAGCCCTCTGTTAATGCTTTCAATACCAGGCTGTTTACATGCTGGGGCTAATACAAGCAATTAAAGGCACAGATGCATTCTACATTCTCCCTATGCACTTTACTTAACATAGTCCTAAGTCAGAAATGGGGGGGGGTGTTGTTTCTGTCCTGCACTTTTATCTTTATTTGTTTCTGTGCTTCCTTATCATTTTAGTAAGTCTTGGGGGGGTCTAAAACAAACTCGGGGCACCCTTCCATGACAGGGGTCGCACAGTGACAGGTACCCTTTGGTTGTGTTGTCACAAAAAAGATTGAATGTATGGGGAAATCATTACCACAAATCCACACAAGACAGGCTTTGTTTACTGCCAGAGTTCCAAAATATGGTAGAAACTATGACTCATCTCTTTTTTTTTTTTGAATATTCTGATATACAGACCTTTTGGACAAAATTGGCACAAACATGGGCCTTTCCGCAGCTGTTTCACATATCTTATGAGGTTTTGATTTATGGTCAGTTTAATACAGTATGTAAGGATTTTAAAATAAGTACACTAAGGGTCTTGATGGCAATTATTAAATGGTCAGTCTGGAAGATTCGTTGCCAATATGCCCTTCAGCAAAAATGTATTTTGCTTGAAGGTCTAATATTGAAAATAACAAACGAGATACAAAATGTTCATAATAATGATAAATCGGCTTTGTCAGTTCCAGACATGTACACTTGGTGGAAACATATTCTGACTAGAGTGACACAGAATCCTGGATAAATTAATCTGCCTACTGCACATGTTTATGTTATATTAAATTGCATGATAAGTAGTTATTTAGCTTAAGGAGTATTTTTAGTTTTTGGTTTTAGGAGATTGTGGACAAGGAGTCTATGATTGTAGTCTGTATTAAAACACACAGGCACCACAGGTATATTGTAGCTCTTAGGAATGGGAATTGATGGTGTTTTTCCTTCATTTTGTATTTTGGAATGCACTACTTTTACATATGTTTTCTTTATGTATTTTATGTGTTCCTCCTTTTATATTTTCTGCAAATAAAAAATTCTCCTATTTTTTTCAGTAGGGAGAGCCCTTGTTCACGTCTTCAGTATGGGGAATGGTAGTCAGCACGTGTAAGGAGCAGACTGCTGCAGCAGTAGTAGAGGAATGGGAGTTGTTCAAGAAGTTGGTTTACCTGTTATGGATGGTTTTGATCAGGAGGATTTATTCTACGATGTTAATACTAATATTGAATGAAGACTGCCACTGTGGTGCAGCAGGAGAATTTGGTGAATATAACTATTTCATTGGAAGAGGTTCATCCCACTATGGGACAAGTGCTACCACGTTCATCTAACAGTGCTGAATTATCACAAGAAGACTCGCTACGGACCACTGTATTAAACAATAAAGAAAAAAATGTACAACTTCTGTGGGAAGATATGAATGTTTCTCCCTGTTCTCTTCCACCATCAAATTCACCACTACAAACATGGTTTATCGAGATGAGTTGGGCATCTGTATACAACAGATGCCTGCTACTGATGTACTTACTCAGCTTAGTTCGGACTGGAGGTTCATGTGCTTCATCCAGGGAGGGCAGTCCAGGATAGTCAAAAACTGGCTCAGTGGATGGCTGTTGCAACTCCTCTCACAGCAAGTTGGGAATGTATGGTGGTGGTTGGGTGTCCCCTAGGCCAGTCATAGCAGTGGAAATTATTGCCCAATATTTCTTGGATGCCTCACTAACTTCTGGAAATCGACAACAGTAGCCTTAAATTCTTATTGCCTGTGTAACTGCAGAATCTCTTCACCATGGATATTCCGGTTCAGAATGTAACAAAGATGCAGTGCTGTGTTTAGAACGCTATACAAACTTGGCTGGTGGAAAGTTTTCAGACACTTCTGCTATTACTGCCTCTACACATACGGGTATTATTTCTGCACTGCATCACTCAGAAGTTACTGAAGAACAACCCATTGCAATACCAGAACTGGGCACATGGAACAAACTGCAGATCAAGTTGAGACTCAAGATCGTTCTAATGAAGCATTTTCTGACACAGCATCTGGCTCTAAAACTTCAAGATAACTGATCTATTTGCAGCAGCAGATGATCCTGCACAAACAAGGAATGCTGTGCAGCTGAAGGGATTTGGCTACAGTCCCTGACAGAAAAACTGTTCTGTATACTATGTTGAAGGATACCATGGGCATCCCAGCCCATGATTTACTTGTCTTTATGCATGTTAAAGACAAAGCCACCCACGATGTAGGTTTCACACTTGTACAGACACTTAAACATTTTTGGCAGAAATTTAAGCTAGTAAAGGATACTCCATTATGGAAACAGTTCTTCCCTATTCTTCTTACTAAATCCACAAACAAGACTGTCGCCCTTTTATTAAGAAATGAGGGGATCAGTATTACAGGCATTCAGTACTGGCTTCACCAGCACTGTGAAATTTATATAGACCTACCTCAATCTTGGATGATGACTTGGTGTGGACTGAGGGTGGAAAGTAAAAGTACAATTGTGCCAAACCAATACTGGGATCAGTAATTTACCTGGAAGTTTCTTTATTGGAAGGGATCAGGGGTTGAGCTTTTACCTAGGGCATCCCAGGACCTGCCACAAACGTGGTGCCCGGACTCATTGAGTTAGGTGTGCAACAAACCACAATGCAATTTATGCCTTGAGTATGGATATGTTAGTCTGATTTGCACCAATCCCCTGAAATGCAACCTCCTGAAATGCAACTTCTATGAGAAAGCTGGACATACCTACAGGCAGTGTCCATGGGCAGACCACAATCAGTTAGACAAGGCCCCTCAAGATCAGGAACAACTCATCACGGAGGCACAAGTTAGGATTCTTACTGCAAAAAACCCTGCCCCTCCACTCCAGGAGATTCCTGACCTGGAGGTTGGATCCATGGTGCCTAGTACTTCCATGAAGCCAGTGGAGTCTGTGCATACACCTGTAGTCACCCCTTTGAATTCCATGAGTACCTCAGTTCCTGAGGTTGCAAAAATGGCATCTGTTTCAGGACCAGAGATCAATGAGACCATGGAAGTGAGTGGACAGGAAGATAGGCACCCTTCTCCTCCTCCCCCCCCCCTCCTGAACCTCAGTTTACTACTCCCAAATCCAAAAGAAGGAGAAGGGGTCACAAATGGCCTCTGGCCAGGGGTTCCACTTCCCCTATTATGACTAGAAATAAAATTCCAACTATTGGCTAAGAGAAGGCAGTAGGGTGACACTGAGGATGAGGGAGGAAATTCTGACACCTCTTCAGCTAAATCTTCAGACTCCCACACAGACCTCCAATCCACGAACTAAGTGAAGGATTGGTTAAAAGGGCCACCAGTCTAGAGTCTCCTGTGTTTAATACAAGATGGATAGGGTTACCAACATCTCCCCATTACTATTAAAGGTCTTTATGTACAACGCAGGAACAGGTATGCAAAAACAGTTCTTACCCTGCCTGCATTGCTGCACACAAGCAGACAGGTGAGCCTACACCAGCATTCACTAACATGAGCCACCTGTCCACAGCTTCTCCCCCCAGTTCCCAGGACTCTGCAGAGTAGCTGGGAGAGGGGTAAAGTTCCTGGGCAGACATCCAATGGGATACCTCTCCCGAGTTCCAAAGTGAATACTTTGCATAGTGAGGTACAGGTCCAGGGTACTGCATGCTACAGCAGGCACCTGGACTCAGCCACCCAGTGATGGACTGTGTGTCCCCCTTCCCCCAGCACCACTACCACCTTCCCTAGATGCCATACATGCCGGGCACTCACCCAACCAGCAGTTCTAGCCCCCTTCACTGCCCAGTGGGCCATGGCAGCATGGGGGGTTGTGTCTGTGTACTGCTCTGCCTGGTTAGGAGGCATCTATGTGGGTGCACAGAGGGTTATGTCAGGGTCTACCCTGGCATAACCTGCACCACCATCCTCACCTATGTGGCCAGCACTATGCAGTTTAGTGAATACTGTGTAGTGCTGGCATGCCCACAGAATGCCCTGGCACCTTGTGGTCCACGTGGCAGGGGAAACAGCCATGTTAATGACTCATACCTCATTTCTTGAATACTGCATGGAGTCTGCGGGATCCCGCTTCACTGTATTCAAGCGTATCAATGCTAACACACCATGTAAACTGGTCATGTTGGCATCATGCATAGGGCCCATTGTTTGCAGTATAAAAACTTTTAAGAAGACACAGACTACAATGCAAATTTTATGCACCCTTTCTAACAATATCATTTTTTTATGCAGGATACTAGAATAAAAACTCAGTTTGAACTGACACAGGTGAAGAATCTGTGGCGCTATGATAGTTCATTATGTTCACAGGTGGAGGACATCAGTGAGGGGAGTGGGCATCCTGTTTCATTTATTTAATTTCTAGGTCACTTGAGTTGCGGACCTGGTGTCAGAAAGGGCATTATTATTGGATAGAGTGCATTATACCCATAAATTTCAATTTATTAATGTTTATGCCCCTCAAAGCATCACCCTTCAGGTTACGTTGTTCAATATTATTAAGCCTTTTTTATTCACAAACAGACACATAATTCTGGAGTGGAGATTTGAATTACGTGTTGCTCAAAACTGATTGGGGAGACTCAATGGAAAAGGTTTTTATTGATATGTCTTGCCTTTAATCTTTAATATCTTCTGCCAACCTCTAGGATTTCTATGCGGCTGTACATCCTGTGGCTGCCAAGACCTTCTTTAAAGGGGGCTCTGGCAACAAGGACTGATTACCTTTTTCTTCACAGATCTCTGCTTGTGAACATTGCATCCACTATGCCTTTTGAAACTTTTCATCATTTTGCAGTACTTTGTCAGATTACACTAGGCAATTCTATCATTTCTAGGGTGACCAACAAATGGAAATTAAAAGGGAGTCTGCTGTATGATACTAATATCCTAGCACAATGGAAAGATCTTTTTTGGGCCAGGGTGTCTATTATTGACACCTATAATTCTACTGGAGAAGGGTGGGTTGATACGAAGGATGACTTTAAAAAATGTTTCATATGTTAGGCCAGTAGGAAAATGAGGAATGCTTATTTGACATATTTAGGATTTAGACAGAGGTTATTGACTTAATTTCTTTGGCTCGTGAGGAAAAATTGCTTGTATCAGAAGAGATAAAACTGGTTAATGAACAGATGGTGAAAATGCAAAATAACAGGGCTGCTTCTTTGAAATCGAAATTTCAGTTTAGAACTCATGGAAGTAAGGAAGCACTGGATATGTTCAAGAACTGTTCTGACAGGGTTAAACATTCATGTATTGACTATCTCATAGATGACAGCACAGGGGTTGTAGCCACAGTTTCGGAGGAGATGTCGGGCATTACTCAGCATCATTTGATTAATATGATTGAATCTCATACTGCTGTAGAAGACCCAGAGTGCTTTCTCTAGTGGCTGATATCACCTGCACTGTGAAAAAGTAAAAGGGGCAATTGAGAAATTAAAATTAAATACTTCTTTGGGATGTGATGGCCCAACGGCTGAGTTCTACCAGTCTCAGCCAGACCTTCATTTCCTGTATTATCCTGTTTTTATATTACATGTATTTGTTCATGTGTTTTATTTTTATGAATATTGTACAGCACTTTGAAATTCGAAAGGCACTTAATCAAATAAAAGTTATTATTATTATTATTTCTTTCCCTGGCATTGACTTTGCATTATAATGATCTTTTTTTATGTTTTAGTTGTTTAACCAGGAGTAGCATGCTAAGTTGAAAGCTTTTTTTACAGGTGTGACCTGGGAGCATGGGGAAGTTAAGTGACTTGCTCAGGGTCACACAGTCTGCAAGTGGAAGCTGTGGGATTCAAAACCAGTTCTGGTCTGCTGGATATCACCAGATTTGCAGCTCAGAGCCTTAAACCACCGTGCTAAACTACCTCTATCCACATGTAGAATTTCCCATACCCTGACTCAGGCATTGGTAATTATGTTACTTGAAAAAAGGGATAAATCATCTCTGAAAAATTGGAGACCAGTTAGTCTTCTTAGTACAGACTACAAGATTCTGGCTTTTATTTTACAGAAGCGTTTACAAACTGTTGCAGAATATGTTATTTCCTCAGTACAAATATGTGCTGTTCCTCACTGACCTATTTATAATAATCTTATTTTGATAAGGCAATTATTGGCACAGAGTGAAAGGAATCAGACCTCAGGCTATATTCTTTCCCTGGACCAAGAAAAAGCATTTGATCATGAGGATCATTCCTTTTTGTTTATAGTTTTAAAGGCATGCCATATACCTAAGAACATTAGGAAGTGGATTTCTACTTTATATATTAATGGGAAAATGACACCTTTTGTTAATGGTCAATTAGGGGTCAATTTTGCAGGATGCGGAGGGGTCAGACAAGAATGCCCACTAAGTTATTTGTTGTATGCTTTCACAATAGACCCTTTATTATGGAATTGTGAGTCTTGTGAACTGCAAGACATCTTAGTACATGGATCTGCTGTAGCTCCCATTGTAACTGCATATGCAGATGATATTTGTTTATATGTTAAAGATGAAACTGAAGGCCCTGTTATTTTGGATGTCATTTTGCAATTTGAAAAATTATCTGGTGCCACTTTATACTATGATAAAAGCCATGGCATCCCTATTCATGTGCCGATGCAAATACTGTTCAAAATATTGCTGGATCCATATTTCAGATATGTCAATTCCCATTTTAGGCATTACCTTTGGTAGTAAGGATGGTGCTGCCTTAATTGGTAAAAAGTAAAACAGCCACAGCCACTTCACGGCTGACTTTATGGAAAAATAAAACTATCTCTAAAAGAAAGAGTTTTTTTTACTCAAAACCCTGATTTGACCTATTTTTCTTTATGTGGCAACAGTACTCCCTCTTCCAGTGAATAAAGAAGTGTCTATTACCAATGAGTTTGTTCAGGGTTTATGGGGCAGTTGCCTTAATCCTATGAAGTGGAACTACACCTCTAAGGATAATAAAAATGGAGGCCTTCGTATGATTAATCCTGTGGTATTTTTTCACAGGTTGTTTATTTATAAAGACATTTTTCTGTATTATCCGGCGCCACCAATGTGTGGTTTAAAGGCATGTTGCCTTGATTTGTTCAGTTACTTTCTTTGTGGAGCATGACTCCTTTTGTGGTACCATCTAAAGCTAAACTTAAGTTCATACCAGATTTTTTTCACTCCGTCTTGCTGAAAATTGAATATGGAAGCTTTCACATACTTTCATTATTCATTCTTCAAAATGCATCATTTACAATACTATTATTGATACTTTTTTTCAAGTAATCCTAATTTGTCATTTTGTACATTTGATCAGCATGACACTGTCTTTCTACAGTTAACAGACAAAAGGGTACCCTTGCAGCTATGGGATGTCGGTTGGTTGGCATGCTATGGCCGCTTGGGTGTTCACAATTCCCATAAACGCAAGGCTGTGGAGGAGCATATGTGCCCTAGACCTAGTTTTCCCCATCTTTTGGAGATTCAAGAACATTTTTTTCTTTTAGGCCCTGATACCCAATATTTTTTGGCACAATTCACTGTTTCTTGGCCTGATGCTTTATTGAGTTCCATCACAAACAACAAGGAAGCAACAGTGAAATAATAGTAAACAATTCATGTACAACAGTGCTGTTGAAAGGGGTCAATTATAGGAAGAGTAAGGTATAGAGGCAGAGGAGAGGTGTAGGTAGTTAACAGAGGCAGCTATAGTAAAATGGTGAACACAGCTAGGATGCATGTACCCACAAGGAATTTTTATTTATTTATTTATTTCTAAGAATCAGTTTATAATCTTTGAGCCAGAGGCTTGTTTCCAAAGGTACTTCGTCACATAAAGACATACATTGTGTTTTTGGTTACATAGCATAGATTTGCAAAACAATGGGCATTCAACAGAGGCGCCACATCACACTGTGGTCAGACAAATACAATTAGGTTACAGGGTACATGTAATTGATAACAGGTGTTACACAAGTTGGTATCAAGTGAGCAATCTAGTTGGTAAACACCTAAACAGCCGGCACTGGCCAGGTTAAACATAGGCACGGTGTACAGGGAAGTGGTGGTGGGGATGGCTAGGTGGAGAGCTGCCCGGGGCATTTGTCAAGAGAAGCAGAGGTGGAGGCTATGTTCAGAGACAGGAGCAGTTACAGTGCTGATGATGTGGTTCGAAGGGTGGTTTTGAACTTGGAGATGGTGGTGGCATTGGTGATGGGGGCAGGGAGAGAGTTAAACCAGGTTGGGGCTCTATAGCAGAAGGACCTCTGGCAATGGCTGGTTCTTGATCTGGGGACCTTTAGAGTGGTCTTGTAGGAAGACCGTGTTGCAATAGTTGGAGGGCTCTGGTGGATGGATGCCGTTACCCCAGGGGGGGAGAGCCCGAGTAGGGTTTTTTTTGTGAGGAGACAGGTTTGGTATCGGAGCCGTTCATCCAGGGTAAGCAGGTTAGCCTCAACATACAGCTGACAGGTGTGTGTGAGCCTGGGGCACCAGTAATCAATCTGCAGGCTTTATTCAGGGTTAAGTGAATTTTGTTGAGTGCAGTGGTGTCGGCAGCACTATATACTGGTAGACCATAGTCTACAAGGGACAGAATGGATGATGTAACAGCGAGCTGGAGAGCATTTGGGGAAGGCAGGTTCTATGGCGGAAGAGGATGCCAAGCCGTGTGTTAGTGGCGGATGTTAGCGCTGATGTGGTTGTGAAATGTGAGGGCTGAGTCAAGGTAACCCCAAGGTATTTGTAGGAGCAGACTTGTTCCAGTGGCTGATTGGTACTTGGAAGGATATAGAGTGGGTGGTTGCTAGCTTTGTTTTGGGGGTGGGAAAAGAGCATAGCTTTGGTTTTATTAAGATTGATGACGTGTCTGCGCTCCTTAAACCAAGCCTTGGCGCTGTTGAAAGACTGCTGTAGGGAGTCCTGTAGGGAGATGGGATTGTGGTGGGTGGCAAAAAGGACAGCGTCATCTGCATACAGTAGAATTTTGCCAGGGCATGCACTGGGCAGGGTGTTCAGATAGAGTGAGAAGAAAAGGGGGCCCAAGATGGAGCCTTGGGGGACCCCAGAGAGAATGGGATGGGTATCGGAGAGTGTGCTATTAATTTTTACACACTGAGATAGAGTGTCAAGATAGCCAGCGCACCATGCTAGGGGGCCAGCTGAGAGATCAGTGTGGCAGAGTGCATTCAGCAGAAGTGGATGGGAGACGGTGTTGAAAGCCTTTGAGAGGTCGATGAACACTGCACCAGCTAGGGAGCTGGTATCCAAGGAGGAGTGTAGAAAGTTGGAGAATTCAATAAGGGCAGTGCTGGTACTGTGACCAGCATGGAAGCCATGTTGCTCTGGGCATAAAATGTTATGCTTAGCCAGATAATCAGTGATTTGAATGGCCACCACTTTCTCCAGGGCTTTAGAGAGAGGGGAGGATGGAGATTGGCGGTGGTTGTTGGCCAATGACCTGTCGCCTTATGAATAGGTGTGATAATGGCTGTTTTCCAAGCTGTGGGAAATTGTCCCAGGCAGAGTGACTGGTTAATTAGGCTGGTGAGTGGGGCAAGGACTTCATCTAGCACCAGCCTGAGGATGCTGGGGTCCAGTGAGTCACTGCCGGGATTGTAGCCATTGAGAGCTTTGATTAGGATGGGTCTGGCTTCCCGGGTGGAAATCTTTTGCAGGTGGAAGCTGGTGGAATGGTTAGGGTCAGGCACCTAGGGGTGGCAGAGAAACAGGGATGAGAGGAGAGGGGGAGGATGAAGATACAGCTGGAGGCATTTGTAGAAAAATAAATGGGAAGGAGTGATAGAAGAGAAAAAAGGGGCAGGGTGATGGGGGAAATAAGTGCTACATTGGGGCAAGAAGAGACTAATGAGGTGGTATGAAGACCTGAGATTTGAAGTGGTGCCTCAGGACCTGGGGGGAGGGGGACTGAGGGGGCCTGGGGTTAAGCAGTATATAAGTTAGGATTAAAGCAGTGTAAGTCATCAGCTAGGAGAGGCAGTCACAGGAGCTAGAGGCAATGAGATGGGCCCGGAGTCTGGTTTTGAACAGATCTAGTGTTGAAGCAGAGAAGATGGTGTGGCTGAGACCATTCAACCAAAGAGGAGCCCTATAGGCAAAGGAGCACTGGCCTTGCATAGTTCGACAGCGAGGAACTTGTAGAATTTGGGTTGTTGAGCTCCTGGTGTTCTGTTGGTTGGTGTTTTGATGTAACAAGGCAGTAACACTGTGGGGTGTGAGGTCAAGGTTGATTTTCCCGTCATAGCACATGTGAGATACTTTATGCAGTTGGAGCCATCCGGACTGTTCATAAAGGGCACAGGTGTGGGTGAGGTGGTGGGCACCAGTTGTGAGCTGGCATGCTTTGTTTTTAGTATTTAGCATTTCTGATTGAGTTGAATAAGTGTTGTTGGAGTAAGTACAAAGCCTTATACCAACTGTTTCTTAAGAGTTACATCTCAGTTTTGCATTGCATTGTGATTGGGTTTAAGCTGTATTCCAGCTGAGTAACTAACACATTTTATAACCATTGCTCTTGAGCTGGTTAAGCATTAAAAAAATGCAGTATGTGTTAGCAGTGCATTGCCAACTGTAAGCAACAATGCTATGGCAACTCATTGGTGGGACAGTTTAATGTAACTTGTACTGTACAGTGTCAGTATTGGGATTTAACCCAAGTGGCTGTTGTGGGACTAGAACTCACAACCTTCTTATGTAATGGCCACAGAGGCAAGAGTGCAACCTGCTGAGTCTTTGACACAGACTATTCAATGCAATGTCTTGTAAAACTATGGTTCTAGATTTAAAGGGGAAGTCTGCCTTAGTTTCACACCAGTATTTTCCCAACTCCTTATGTTTAACTGTTGTGTGCCTCCTCCAGTTGCCAGCAATCCTATTGCTGTCCAAATCTAGATTATAAATAAAAATATACACTCCCAAAATTATCAATGTGTTTTCCTCCATTTTACCATCAATGTTGCTGGAGGATGATGCCATCAGAGCAACAGATAATGGTGCAGTACTAAGTGCAGTTTCACCAGTAAACCAAACCCACAATGTTTGGTTCCCCACTTGAGTAAAATAGGAACCCTTTTAAGTGTTGTGCACATCCTGAAGTACAGGTATAGTAGGGACCAGGACCATGTGAGTGTGATGCAGAACTGATTTGAGGTATATACAGTATTCACATAAGGAAGTGCCTGTATGTGTTGTATTACTGTTTCTGTTAGCAAAAACAGTTTACCCAATACATGACTCTGGGTACAGCAATAGTTTTAAGTAGTATTATACAGCTGTTGTATTATGTCCTGTGTATGTTAGCATTCTCTGTTTTGATTGACACCAGCAGTGAGAAACAATCTTGCAAATATGTCCCTTTCCCTTTGTAACTAGGCAGTCAGTGGTTGGATGGCTGCTGTAAGACAATAAAGAGTTCAGCTATAACAAGGAATAGGTTACCAGGAAAGCATCAATTGCAGCATATAGAAGAAGGGTAATCTAGGGGTTAAAGCACAGGCACAAGAACTAGGAGACTCTGATTCAAATCCTACTAGAGCACCATACTCTCTAACCCATAACAAGTTCCCCTAACCTCCTTGGGAACTGTGATGGCCCCTCAGGTCCATGACTTTAAAAGTGCCCCCATTCCAATTATAAATCATTAGCAGTGATGTGAGAGCTACCGCACTTCACTTTGAATGTGCTGAGGACAAGCAGTGGCAGGGCCCCCCCCCTTTGTAATGTCAGCATCTGAAGTAGGATGTCCCTCACAAATCAGATGCTACACTTCAGCTGTTGTAGGTAAAGAAACTAATCAGTCTCAGTGTTTGTAGTGCTCTGTATTTGCTTAGTTCATTCTTCCCATGTCATATGCATTCTGCATCTTGGTATTTCCAGTCAGAAGCTCAGATTTAAGGTGCATTTGAAATGTAAAACAATACACTTTATAAAGTAAGTGATCTAGCTCTCCACTTTAAGGCTGCTGAAAAGGTGTGTGTATCATTTATGCACAGGAGGAATTCAGTCTTGTATGATCCTTTGGGAAACTGCCCAAGCATTGTAAATGAATCTTCTCAAGGGTGTTCACCGGGCTCAATACAGATTGACTGATTGACTGCTTGATTGGACGATTGACTGACTGATTCAGACTACTGCTCTCAACAACATGTTACAACTGTCTCACAGAGAGAAACAAGCATTTGTCAATGCCAAGTGTTGCTTGCTGTCTTAGCAGTGGAAGTGCAGGAGTTAGACAGATGCAGTATAGGAATTGCAGTGAAGTACTGAACTAATGCCACCTCCACCCTCACCATGAAGAGATGGACAGGCATTGGGGTGTGCATCCGGGTGATCACCTATAATGGTCACAACACATCACCTCATCATACCCTGCATACACTTACAAGTGTTGAGGTGTGCTTTGAAGTGTTCGAGCTTTACACTTACCTCATTCCATAAGGAAATATACTGAAATGGGTGAAGTATAGGAGAATGGGGTGAACTCTGGGGCCAAAGAGTCCAAGGTGCACCTCGATGCCTGCCACTGGATGCAGAGTGGGGTTGGAATGGCATTAGTATTACTGTCGACAGTCCCAAGTCACATCCCTTATGCCTGTCAGTCCCTACTGGGTAGGGCATTATGGTTAAAAACCCTAACACCCTGTGTGTTTCTTGGTATTTTTACTCCAAGTTTTCAACATGGGCTTTTTGTGATCCCACCACATGAACAGTGACACTATCAGTTCATTAGCCAAAAGGAGATTTTGCACAGCAACTGCACCATTTGGTGCCACAGGTGCGAAAAAAACCTTTAGAACAGGATGTGAAAAATGACAGCTGTATTGTTCATAAGGAGGTGTAGAAAATGGCAATGTTGAAAATCTGGAGGGAAAATATCAAAAAAAATGGTGAAGTCAAGAGTGTGTGCAGAAACTGCACAACACATACCTATAATGTAATTATTTTGGGGATTTTTTTACAGCAGATTTTTAACATAGGCATTTTAGGACCTCTGCTCATGAACAGTGTCACAGTGATCAGTAATTTTCTTAATCTATCCCAAACACTGATTTCCCACAGAAACCATGCCATTCTGCACCAGAAGTGTGAAAACATATTTCAGCCAGGGTGTGAAAAATGACTGCTATACTGTTCATAAGGAGGTGTGGAAAAATGCCAATGCTGAAAATCTGTACTGAAAAGATTATGAACAAGGGTGCATGGAAATTGCACAATGCATACTCGTTACACAGTCATTTTATGGACTTCTGTCACCAAATTTTCAACATGGCCAATTTAAGACCTCTGCTCACGAACAGTGTCACTGTGATTTTCTTAATCTCTCCAGAACATTAATTTCACACACCGACCTCACCACTGTGTGCTACATGTGTGAAACTCATTTTGGGAGAGATGAGAAAAATGACAGTTGCACTGTTCATAAGGAGGTGTGGTAAAATAGCAATGCTTAAAATCTGGAGTGAAAATATTAAAAATGCTCAAAGTTCCAAGCATGCATAGGAACTGCATGATGCACGCTCATAAAACAGTCATTTTGGGGATTTTTCACTAAATCTTCACTAAATTTTCAACATATGGTTTTTGAAGTCCTACCTCATGAACAGTGTCACTGTGATATTCTTAATCTGTCCTGAACCTTGATTTCTCACACTCACAGCGCCATTGTGGCTAAATGTGCAAAAACACATTTCAGGTGAGATATGAAAAATGACAAGTGTACTGTTCATAAGAAGGTGTGGTAAAATGGCAATGTTGAAAATCTGGAGTGAAAATATTAAAAATGTTCAAAGTTATGAGCGTGCATAGGAACTGCACAATGCACGCTTCTAAGGCAGTCATTTTTGGGAATTCTTTCACCAAATCTTCAACATAGGGTTTTGGGGAGCCTGCCTCATGAACTGTGACACTGTTGTTTTGTTAATCGATGCCAAAAGGTGGTTTCTTGTGTAACCCCTACCCCTGTCTTTTTACTAAAATGACAGGTGGCATGCTGTTGGCTTTGGCAGCAATACTTGGTGGGGACCTGGGTTCAGGGAGAATGAGGTCACCTGGCACAAGGGACCTAGGTTTGGCTACTCTGCACAGGGGCACCCAAGTAAATCCAACTACAGGAAGCAATAACTGTAATGTCCAGAACCAGGATTGGGATTTTTCAGTGTGGCGTTATTCAAAACTAGCCGAACATAACAAAGCATTGATGGTCCCCCAAAGGGCTACATTCACTGTATATGCAGATTAGAGACTACAAGGTGGTCCACTTGAAGAATGAACCCATTTCTACTGTTGTCTTGCTCTGAATCCACCAGGCACTCAGCCCGGACCTGCATGCACTTTGGATACACAGCCCGACTGGCCCAGCTCCCCTGCCGACCATTTGACTGACGGTCCATTTGAAGTATGAACCCAACTTTACTTGGAGTGACTCCCATCAAACAAGGAGTATATCTCCCAAACTGTGGCTCCCCACACCACTTAGAGTCTGTGACTCCTAGAGAGGTTTGTTTTCTTTCTTCCTTCGGACTCCCATCAAACAAGGAGACTCCCATCAAACAAGGAGTATATTTTCCCATCCTGTGGCTCCCCACACCACTTAGAGTCTGTGAATTCTAGAGAGATTTTCCAATTTGTGACCCACGTCTGGGTGCCTACCTCATCACTGGCCAAGTGCATAAGGCAAGTAGCAATCACAGTAGAAATCCAAAGAGGTGGACCTGGTTACTAAAGATGGGGGGTGTTCCCACCTCCAGCTCCCACAGCCCATACCCGGCCATTTCTCTGGACAAACAGAAACTTAAACTTTGAAATGTAGATTAAACGGTGGATGACCTGAAGCACCCCCTCTACAACAGTACTTGAAATCCATTCAGACTTTAAACTTTAAACTACTCCATTTGTTTGTCCTAGTACAACAGGCCTCCCAAATAGCAGTTCACATCCCAGCTTTTCTTCATATTCTCCAAACTGAAGAAAACATATTGTTTGCCCTCTCCAATAGAGCACAACACTCACCCTTTCGTTGCAGGTGCCCCACAGGCGAAGTACCACTTCTTTCACTGTTACAGAAACAGAACAGAAACTGTAAACAGGCAGCTTTCTTCTGTAGGGGACTTCTCTTCCACCCCCCCTGGAGGGAGGGGGCACTGAGACCTGGACAGCGGTCTCCACCACTTTCAAAAGGTAAACAGGAACTGACTTCCTTCTTGCTTTAAGACAAACAGAAGACTGACTTTGAAAACTCCCAATGTTCTAACTCACTCCCTGTGCTACAGATTCCAATGTGGCTTATGCAACTGTGACAGTTCTGTGGTGATGTCATCTCTCAAGTCTCAGCTGTGACTGAGACAGAGTGAGACAGTGTGAAACCCATTTAACTGGAGTTTCACAAGCTGCCTTCCCTGCCTACCACTAGGTCTTACTGGGATTCTAGTAACCCCGGGTAACAAGGGGGTTACACTTGCAAATCACCATTCAGGACTGAATAACAAAATGACAGTTACTGAGTTCTTGAGGTGGGGTCCCAAGAACCCCACGTTGAAAATTTGGTGAAAACATTCTCAAAAATAGCCAAAATATGCACCAAAGATAAAAAAAAAAATGTATGCAATTATACAACTTACTGACCATCATGCAGGGCTCTGGAGGTAGGTATGGGGTGAGGGGATGGGGAGGTGGGGTGCGCAGAAGGTGGGCACGGGTTGGAGAGGGACCACCGGAATCGAGGGACCATTTTCTAGTTTACAAGTTTGTTTAAAAAAAAACTCCTGGAAAGGTTTTCTTTTTTCTGGGACATTTAATTTTGGTATGCTGGTGTGGGCTCCCAGCATGCCACCCGAGTGTTTGGGGGGGCTGTAGCAGCCTAGGAATAGGGCACCCCTATTGGCACATACTTAGTGCTGGGGGGAACAAGAGCTGAGGGGGATTGGACACCCCTCCCTTGGCACACAAGAAATTGGTGGAAGCATTATGCCAAAGAGCAGTGGGCTAAACCATCAGCAAAATCACCATGAAGGGGGCATACCGACAGGCAGATTGAGCACCCCTGTTGGCACATATAAGTGCAGGGCGGGATTGGGCACCCCTCGGCATACAACAAATTTGGGAGAGGGAACATTATGCCGACTGGGATTTTGCTCCCCCATCGGCAAATTAAACTGGTAGGGGGCATGCTGACAGGGGGATTGTGAACCCAGTTGACTTTATTATTCATTTATTTATTGAAATGCTTCACCAGGAAAGCACACTGAACAGCAGGCAGCGGCTTTCCGTCACCTTCCTGGGGACTACGAGAGGCCGACAGAGAAGCTGTTGCCATGGGGACACCACACAGTCAGCTGTTTTGGTAGCTTGTAATGCACCAAAACTGCTGATTGCATGGTGATGTGGCCTGAATTTCCTGACACATTTATGCATTCTCCCCAACTGCTGAAAGCAATGTGTTTCTTGCACATGTGTGCAAGCAACACAGTGTGCAGTATAAAGAAACAGAATTTGTTTCCTGTGAATGAAATATTATTAGATGTATTATTTGCTCTATATATACAGTATTAAAGCTACAAGTACTACTCCCTGTGTGAGTTGCATGATACAACTGCCTTAAGCCATTGCAAACTTAAACTAAAATCAGAATAGACAGCGTTGATACCCTTATGTTTTCTTCTGCACTGCTGCTGCAGTGACATCAAGGAATGGGAGGGTCTGTATTACAAGTGACACATTTCCATGTAAATGGGGACTTGTTTGACACTTTACTACTTTGTGTCACAGCCTCAGACTCTAGATATGCGTTGCAACTCAAGTAATGACTGATCTCTTATTGACATATGTTATGTACAGTACTTGATGTAATGTATAATAAATGCATCAGACAAATCCAAATCATAAATATACAGGAGTCTGCTCCTTTAAAGCATAATGTATACAATCCAGAAACACTGATAATAATATTGGCTATCTTAAGGTTTCATATCTGGCAGATGAAATGACAACTGTTATTAAAAAAAAAAAAAAGAAAATTAGCCAGATTAATCTGAATAATGCTATCACAGTCCACATTACATGATATATCTATTTTAGAGGACCCCGCTATATGGAAAAAATATTGTTTGGTTTATGCATTAATTTGTAAAGATTATAATAAAAGTAAGGGGGGACATTAAAGGAAGGGAGGGGGTGAATATTTGATGACAATGGGTTTTCCTATTAATGGATGTATGTTTGCTTTGTGAAGAGATAATTTTTATGTTTGTACAGATGTGCAATGCAAACATTTTGGGGCCAACCTGGCAATAACATGACTGGGAAGGTGTGTATTCAAGCAGCCAATGTAGCTGAGCTGCAGAAGATGTGCAAGTAAATGCACCATGCTGACAAGGCTTCTACTGATGCTGCTTCACTGGTGAATGTGCAGAGACTTCTCACATATGAAAGTAAGCAGCAGCATGATGCAGTCACCTGACATTGGGGTGCCCAATTAGAGTTTATTTAAATATATTTTAATCTTACCTTCATCATTCCCTTTAGATTTCGCGGAATGCTGTTTCCTGCACTTTTTCACACAGATGACGATGATGACACCAGTCATTAATATTATGGCTGCTGTTACACCAACAGAAATCCATATCACAGATATCATGGGCTCTAAACCAAACACAAAAGAAACATAAAAGATAATATTTTCATCCAGTCTGCCCTGTTATAATCTATCCTGCATCGGGAATCAGTCACAAAAATGACTTCAAGTGTTTTTTTTGTTTTTTTTTTTTACTTTAATCACCTTTCTCATTTTGTAGTCTTATTCCTTTTCTAGTGAACAGTCTTGAAATCACATAGACATTGCTTTTTTATTAGGAGTAGGCCTGGATTAGAGATGTTACATAGTTTTTCTTCACTGGCAAATTACTGGCTAAGTGTCAAACTTTGCCCCATGACAAGCTTCTCAAAGTATGACACTTTGCCAGTTTGGACACAGCACACTATGATCAATTTAGGAATGTGTATAGTACATTGTGGCTCATTACATTCACATACTGAAAGAATAATTTATAGTACACTGTATATGTCTCATATTTAGGATTATTACTAATCTTGTGTATTTGTCTAGGTTATACAATTTAATGATGTTCTTATTTGTCATCCCTCTGACTAGCCCCTGGTAGTTTAGTACTTGAATGGTCCCTCCCTCCTCCCACATTTTGTTACCAGTTGCACTTTGCTGAACTGTTGCTGTTGAAAAGTCATTGGTATACTGGCTCAGATATTCAAAAGAGTTACGCATGGTGCAACAGTGTTGCCATGCACAACACACTGATGCGCCCCGGCGCAATATTCAAAAGGGAAAAGTGTGCTGCACAAATCCCGATGAGCCAGAGCTCATCAGTAAGGTATGCAGGCACAGGTAGGGGGGGCATGCCCATGCATAACCTGCACAGCCTGATATTCAGCCCGGGATGTGCAGAGTCATGCATGTGCAACCCCTACCCGCGCCTGCACAAAGTTAAGCCAAAAAAAAAAAAGGAACAAGTGATGGCCACCCACAGGTGAGCTGCCACATTGTAGGGTGCAACACAGCAGCTGCCATCTGTGGGTGGCCACCAGAGTTCCTGCTGCACCTGTTGGCACCCTCACATGCCCCATCATGGGCATCCATGTAGCGAAATCCCCCCAGTCCAATATCCCTGGTGGTCCAGTGGACCTCTATGTGCCTGATTGCAGGCATTTGTCCTGAAGATCAAGCCCCCCATCCTATATCCCTGGTGGTCCATTGGACTGCACTCAACCCGATCATGGGCATCAGTACTAGAACCCCTCCAAGTCAAATATCCCTGGTGGTCCAGTGGACCACACTCCAGCCCGATCATGGGCATCAGTAATAAGAACCCCAGTCCAATATCCCTGGTGATCTAGTATACCCCCCTCCCCACCCTCCACTGAGAACCACCGCCTGCTCCCCCCCATCAGCCGGCTGGTGGCAGCACCCTGCCTGCCGCCCTACTGCAGCCGACTGACAACAGTAGGGCTGCATGCCCATTGGTTCACAACATGAGCCAATGGGCGAGCAGCCCATACCATACTACTCAGTTCAGATATATGAATAAATTCATTCACATATCTGGGCTGAGTATGACTTGGTATGCACGCCCATTGGCTCACACTGTGAACCAATGGGCATGCAGCCCTACTGAGCTGTCAGGCGGTGGGGTGGCAGGTGGTGGGGTGCTGCCACCCGCTGGCTGGACGGGGAGCGGCTGGGGCCCAGTGGGTGGGTGGGGGACACTAGACCACCAGGGTAGTAGGGGTATTTGATGAGTTACAGATGCCCGCGATTGGCAACGATCAGTCCACTGGACCACCAGAGATATTGGACTTGGGGGGGGTTCTATTACTGATGCCCGTGATCGGGCTGAGTGCGGTCCACTGGACCACCAGGGATATAGAACGGGTGGCTTAATCTTCAGGACAAATGCCCATGATCGGGCATATAGATGTCCACTGGACCAGCAGGGATATTGGATGTTTTTTTTTTCTTTCACATGAATGCCCGCGATTGGGCTGCAGGGGACTTCAGTCCCCGACGGCTGCTGCCTGGGAGGGTGCCAGGCACAAGTCGTTGGGGATCGGCACACCTGCATGCTAATGGCATGCAAATGGGCTGTAATGAGATGCAGATGGCCCCATGTGTACCTTGCATAAATTATGGCCCCATGTGCATGTCCCCTTTTGAATATCGCAGGTGCTGTGCATGGTGCAATGGCACTTGCGCAAGCGCATCTCCATTCTCCACTTTGGCCACTTGCGCTGGCACAGTGCCACTGCGCCATGCACAGTGGGAGTTGCCAGGGTGTGTGATATTCAAAGCTGCTGCCCCATAGTGCAGCTCTGTTGAATATCGCCCAGGCCACACCCCGGTGCAACAAAGTTGAGCTGCGCCCAGGCTTGCGCCACAGCCTGGCTCAGTTTGAATATCCAGGTCACTATGTTTTGCACTACTTACTTTGTGCTTCCTCTTAGTTCTTTTCTGTATAATTTCTACTTTTTATAATTTATTACTATTATTATTTTATAGTTGTAACATTACCAATGTAACTTTTTACTGCACTCTTCACATCCCCCATACCCTCAAGACATGTCTGGAAATGAGCTGTTAGATCAATTTGTTGGGTTTTTTTGTGGTAAAACTCTTGAAAAAAATAGAATATATTTTGTAATTTCCCTGGTTTTTGTTTTGTTTGTTTTTATTTATCAATAACAAATAGCTAAATATAAATAAAATAAACTAAAACTAGAACTGAATTGCCAACTGAGTGATTGTGCATACAGCACATTAAAAGCATACCATCAACCACTGTTGTAGCATCCAGTTCCACCATTCTCCCCTATGAAAAGTACATTTGCATGCTTCCTCCAATCCACAAAGCATTTGATGTCTCCCTCCTCCCCTTGGAAAACTAGGCTAGGGAGGAAATTGAGGGGGTGCAGTCCTGTTGATCTTTTCATAGGTACCAGCTTTCTGGGATAGGGAAGGGGTGGGGTGAGGCAGGAGGTAACTGATGCATTAATTGCCTGTTGAGGGAATGGTGTATGGCAGAGAATTGTTCTCTAATCCCCTTGGGATTACCTTTTCTCTCATTTATTCTGAATCAGTATATGTGTAGTTTGAATTTACCTGTGTCCCAGAAAAGAATCACAGTTTTCTCCCTCCCTCTTCCAGGGGCACTTTTGTATGTAGTTTGTATAAAATGGGTTCTATGAAACCAGATTCCCATCCTTCCTGCTATTTTGTGGGATTTACCATAGCTTGCACACATTTTGATCCTTGAAATATTTGCATTTCTGCTTTGCTCACATTTGTTTGTTTCATTCCCCTCCTGTAATTGCCTCCAATAAATGTACAGTATTTCTAAAACATTCTGCAGGTCTTTTTTAACTTATTTTATTAAGAATAGAATATAATACAAACAGCATATTTGGATAATGGTCTTACAAGCAAAAACAATATGTACAGCGCCCCGATGCAGTAATTGATGTAATAAATTTAGACAAGTAACATGCCTCTCAGGAGTACAGCCTTAAGCTTTCTTTTTGGGATGATCAAGTTACAAGATCAATTACAGTATATTGCTATGTGTCTTTTATGTAAACTGTTCTAATAGGGTAGATGGGCTTTAAAGCTTCAAAAGAAGAAAAAAGCAGTTATAGGATAAAAATTAGTAAATCTTGATGGTTAAGTATTGTTGCTTTCCAAGGGATTGCACAAAGCAAAACTGACATTACTCTGAGTTTAACACTCCTCTCTTAAGAACTCCTCACTCCATCTTGTCCTCTGAGGCATGTTTGTGTTGAGTTTGGCCTCATCCTCTACATCATAGAAACACAGATGTTGATGGCAGATAATGACTGCAAGGCCTATCCAGTCTGCCCATCAGCATATACTTATTTGCATCATTTTTAGATTTCACCTAATACCAAAGATAAATGTATACACATATGCATATTGGAAAATTGGGCAGTACACTGGACAGTTACACTTATACCAGTAACTGGGGTGTTCTGAATGTGGCTGCCAACAATCTGTTATTGATTTTTAAAATCCTTGCCAGTCTTTTAAAGTGAGGAAATTAATCATACATTGTTCTTTCTGTAATCATTTGAGAGAAGGAGCTGAAGTTAAAGTAGCATGGGGCGACTTTGTGCAATTATTTAAAATGCACACAACACAATTACCAAGATGCATAAGAATTTGAACCTTAGTGTTGCTTTTGCATTCTTTTGCTGCTTTATTGTGCCACTGCTCTTTTTTTCTAAATGCAGTCTATTTTTTAGTAATATCAATTGTTTAAAAACGACGTTTAATAACAAAGGCCCACTACTTTGTTTTTACAAAAAAGTCTGGGTTTTGTGTGCTGTTCCACTCCTCTTATTTGTATTTTGTTTTTTTCCCTCACTTCTAGTCCCATGCCAAGTAATCCCTGTTGACCAGTGACAGTCTCTGCCCCCTAACCCCCATTCCAAGCACTCATTGCTGTCTAAATGCACTCATTCCCTCATTAAGACAAAAGAAGATTGAGTTGCTGTGGGAAACTGCACTTTCCACTTCTTATATCCTTGGGAGTTGCCCCTTTGACAATTACAGTCCAACATAATGCAAACAAATAAGATAAAATAAATAATAAATGATAATGGGGGGGGGGTTCTGTTTCCTTTTAGAAATACAGAACAACCATCATCGAGACTTCAACATTCTGGTATTCACATGATTTATTTGTAATCCACACCAACATTTTGCACTTATATGGCTTCTTTAGGAAACTCAATTTCTAAAAACAAAACAAGCAAAACAAACAATTAACCAAAAAACATTAGTTATTTATTTTACAAATTAATACTGATTATTTTTCAAAATGACAGTAAAAAAACCTTTTGTCAGGTACATTTTCTTTTGAAATTTCCATGTTTGCTGCAAGGTAATGAGGACCAGATTATTTTTTTGTTTTGACAATGGACTGTCTGCAAAGAGATCAACATTGATCAAATGTTAATTGTTAGTTCAAAGTAAAACATTTAAATAATTTGTAAATGGATATATTTTTCTGCCGTCATGGGGATCAATCCTAGTAACCTTCAGTCTGGAAGGTAGCTGAGGTGGCATCTGTCTTCAAGTGGGGCGACTGTAAGTGCACTAAAAATACCGGCCAATTGCCGTCTTGTCTGCTGTTAGCAGGCTTCAGGAGAAAGTAGTGAAGGTGCAGCTACTGTATCTGAGTACATGCTCAAATACAACTAGCTGACACCTGAGCAACACATATTCTGTAAGAGCAATAATAACGGTACTGCACTGGCTAAGCCCACATCTGAAATGAGTACTTCAACTGACCTTAGCATGTTAACAGGTGTAATCTTCATAACCTCACCAAGGCCTTCAACTAAGTTGATCACACTCTTTTGTATGCAAAACTTTGCTTGCTCAGCATGTCCAGCCCAGCCCTAGCCTTGTTCTCAAATTATCTTTCCAGTAGACAATAGCTAGTGAAATACAATTGAGTCCTTTCAGAACCTATTACAATAAAGGTTGGGATCCCATAGGGATCTGTCTTTGGCCCTATCTTATTTTCTCTATTTATAAATGATTCCCTTCAGGTTTCTACCCATAGCAGCATGTCCCTCAATGCTGATGACTTGGTTCGCCTGTCTAGTATGCATGACATTAACATTATAACCTGCTAGCTACAAACTGACTTCCATAAGCTTCAAGCCTGGCTTCTGACCAAAAAGCTTGTTCTTAGTCTAAAGAAAACTCAGTCCATGCTCTTTTGATCCTCTGTCAAGCTTAAGATCAACTCATCTCCTCTGATGATTATAAGTTCAGATGGATCACTTGTTGCCTCTACTTCCTCCTTCAAATACTTGGGAGTCATGCTTGACCCTCAGTTAGACCTCTCCTCGCATATCCAAAATGATTGTTGGGCAATAAATATTAAACTGGGCCTAGTCTATTAGGCCAGGGGGAATCTAACTGCAGCTGTGTGTCTTGCCCTTGTTGAAGGAATTCTTTTCAATACAATTAGCTATGATCTTATTACTTTCTCCCTTGCTACAGAAGCTAGACTTTCCAAGAGGGATGTGACTTATAACAATATTTGTTGCTTTACCATCACTGTCCCCCGCCTCACCCATCACTGTGGATTGTATCACAAGCTACACAGGTTGTCTCAATGTAACTACTGCTCTTTCATTCTTAGCAACTTTATTGACAAAATTGTCCATTCTGCCACTCCCCCTGCCTTATCCAAACTATTTATACCTACCCAGATATCATAGCTGCTCGGATCCACTGACTTGCAGCCCTTTCTTGTCCCAAATTCATGTTCTCTGTCTGGAGACTGAGCCTTCACAGTCTGTGATCTTAAATTCTGGAATTCCCTCCCAGTGCTTACCAGGTGTATCACTTCCTTTTGCTCTCTTAAGAGATCCCTATGGGCACACATGAAATCTGCCTCTGACTGTCACTGTCCTTGGTGTGTCTGGTGTGCCATACCCCCTGTGTGGTCTCTCTGACCTCCACACCTGGATACGAGTTATGTCCTATATCTTTTACTATGCTCAAGCAATTAATAGATTTACTGTATTACAAAACTTCCACGGTATCATGACTTGTCCTAATGCTATTTCCTCTATGTAATGTATTTGGCTTGTACTAATGCTCATTCCTTTATGTAATTGTACTTTCTCTTTTATTGTGTTATTACCTCTGCTGTTGTGTTCATGATTTTCAGATGACTACCTGTATATCCTTTTCTCTGTTGCACCGGCATGTTTTTCTGTATTCTTACCTTTGTAACCTCCTGGGTCACACATGAAAATAGTCATTTTTTGCCTAGTGTGCTTACCCGGTAAACAAAAACTAAATAAATAAAAATAAATATGTAATATACAGACTGTAACTATGCTGAACCACCAGCAGGGGTTTGGTTTAACAAAGCATGGTGCCTTTCTGGCATACGTAGAAGTATGAGATTGTATGTATGATACAGTACATAAAATTGTGGAATTATAATTTTATTTATAAATTTTCAGAATCAAAATTATCAAGAATTGATTATCTAAGATTTAAAACAGAACTTATCAAAGAGCAAGGTATGAAATTACATATAGCAAGGGAATTTCAAATGAAAACATACCTGACCAAAGGTTTTTACAGTTTTTTGTAAAATAATTAGTATTAATTTAAAAGACTAATAATTAAAGTTTTTGTTTAAGTATTTAGGAATTAAGTCCCCTGAAGAAGCCCCATATACCATCACAATTGTGAATCCTTTTTGACACAGGGATAAACAGTGCCAGATTATGGTGATTGACACAATCTGCTAACTCTCTATACCCCCCCCCACCCCATGGTCCACCTGCACAGAGTTTGTATATTTAGTAAGGGCAGTGTGTGGAGGTCACAGCCACCACAGTCAGAGAGTTCACTGATTCTGTCAGTCACCAAAATTTGGTGCTGTTTTGTCTCCATGGCATAAAGGTTTTGTTGTTCTGCTGTGGTACCAAGAAGCCCTATATGGGTTAAAAGTTAGGGTGGATTATAAATAAAACATCTCAATATCCAAATATTAAAGTATAAACATTAGTTGTTGCTCTTTTTTCAGAAAAGTGGTAGAGCTCCCTCACCTCTCTTCTTTGCACTCCTTCCCTTACCTTGTACTATACAAACATTCCCTGATGTTTAGTGGCATCCCATCTCTCTCCTAGTTCTTCGCTGCTACAGTCTGCTCCCTCTGTTCTTCCTCAAGGGGCCTCCATACAATTAATAGGACGAGGCTAAAGACGGCCAGCGGCAGAGCTTTTAGTGTCTCAGGACCTATTCTGTGGAATTCACTGCCACCATCTGTAAGGAAGGCCCCTTCAGTGGAAGTAATTAAGGCCTGCCTCAAGGCTCTTTTGTTTAGTCAAGCCTTTCCAGACACTGTCTGTTAGTATTTATTTCTGGGCTAGCATTTTAATGATCACTGTATTTTAACTGTTTTAAATTATCTAGTTTATTTATTAGTGTTTTATTTATATTTGTGCTGTAGTCTTTATGATTAGTTTGTATTTATTTTTACAGCACCCGGAGCATCTGTGATTGGGTGAGTTGAAAAATAAACTTTGCCTTGCCTAGTGCCAAGCCAATCATAACCTAGAGCCCACTGATACCCTTCCCTTTCTACATCCTATGTCAATCATATTCTGTGCCCAATGGAATCACCCCTCACTTCACTTCCTAAACACTTACTGGTGTCTATTCACACATCCATCTCTCATTATTTTCTGCCTAGAAATAGAAATATAGACAATGATGGCAGAAAAAAGATCAGTGGTGTCCAGTAGTACCATTTCTCTCCCTCACCATTCCAAACACTTGCTGATGTCTATGGAGCACCAGTCCCTCTCTTTCTATTTTGCCTGGCACTCCCTGGTGCCCAATAATTGTCTGTCTGTCTCTCTCTCTCTCTCAGTCTATCTCCTGTACCAAGCAATCATTGATGCCCAGTTGTCTTCATTGTCTCACTCTGTCATATGCCAAGAAATCTTTAATGTTTGGTACCACCTTGTCTCTCTGCTAGTGTCAGGCATCACTCTGTTGTTTAAATTCACACCCCTCCCTTTCTGCTTCTGGTGCCAATCATATCCTGTGTCCAATGGCATCATTCACCTCCCCCCTTCCTAAACACTTGAGGATGTCTATTCGCTCACCCATCTCTCTCTCATTCTCTTGGCCTAAAAACAGAAACACAGACAATAATGACAGTAAAAGATCAGTGGTCCATCCAGTCTGCCTGTAACACTTTCTATTCTCTGAGGTCTTTTGTTCATAAGGTGTCTCTCTCTCTCTCTCTCTCTCTCTTTTCTTCACCATCCAAGTCCATGCTCCCTGTTTTATTACTACTTCCTAGAGTAACAACTAAGCCCTTGGCTCTGTCCCAAGTGTATTCAAGACCATAAATGGATGTGATGTCCACCACCCACACTGGCAGACTGTTCTACTGCTTGACCCCACTCTCTGTAAAATAATAATTTCTTAAGTCCCTCCTTACACTTCCGCTTACTGACTTCCTCTTGTGATGTTGTGTTCTAAATGTATTACTCTTGTGGAATAATTCCTCACAGTTCATCTTGTTCACTCGTTTTAGGAACCAGAAAGTTCCTATTATAGCAGCCCTTTCTTGTCTGGTCTCGTGAGCACAATTCAGTGCCCTAAGAAAGTTTTCACAGGATCTGCTCTGCTGACCCTGAATAATTTTGGATACCTTATGCTGCACTGTCTCCGGCCTTTCCATGTCATTCTTTAGGTGAGGACTAGTGTCTACTGACAACCTTTAATTGTCCCTCGACACAGCGCTAAGCTCCCACAGTTACCAAGTTCCCCTTCTTGTCCAAAAATGCCCACCACATTGACCCTTCTACAAACCAATGAAGTCACCTATCATAGCCCATAATTTACCTCTTCAGCCACCCACCCATTACCTTTTCTTCATAGAGCTGATTGCTCTCCATTGCCATCTTTGCCTTTCTTTGGGCCCATACCTAACAACTGCCAACCCCATCAGCTGCTCCCCGACTTTCACGTTGGTGGGAATCCACAGAGAGCAGAGTCTGGGAGTACTGGAAGTACTGGAAACATTCATACATGGCAATAGAAAGACATACAATTGTTTATGTTTTCTCCCTCACAGTCCTGGGGTTGTGGCAGGCTGGTGGGTGCATGAGCATGGAGGGGTTCGTGCACTCCTGTCACCACAGCCTCCTTCCACCCTCCAGACATAGCATCAGCTCTTAAGATCTCTGCTCTAATACCCAGCCTACACTGGGTGTTAGCTGAGAGCAAGAAAACTTGTCTTCCCAATTTGGGAGATGAGAGCAGCCCAGTGGCAGGTTGCAGTCATATCCCAATGCTCTCCCACAATGACCCCCGGCAACCCGTGCTTGTTCCCAAACTTGGGTCACCGGCATGGTATGAGGCATAGCATACAGCACACCAACATTCAGTGCCACTGGGCTAGCCATTCCTTTACCATTTTCACACTTATTAATATGATAGAAAGGTACCAATAACTGCCTTTGTAATACATTCATATTTATAGAAAGTGGTAAAGAGAACAGGATAACACTGGGCCATGTAATTCCCTTTATCACTGCCACAATTATTAATGTAATAGGAAAGGCAGTAATTGAAATTAGATGGCAATGGACAGAAAAGGTACAATTTATGCTGTGCTGGTCATAGATGGAAGGGGTATTTGATGACAGGATGTAATTGTTTTTTTTTATACGCTACCATGGAGGCTGTGGGGAAGAGACTGAAACACACCATAAGGAGGGAAAATGATTCATTCTTCTGTGAACTCTGCCCAGCAGTACTGATATTGACTCAGAACAGGGTTGCAAGGCATCTATACTTAATGTACACCTGACCCAGGTCAGTACCGAAACAACCAGGCACAATGCCAAAACAGGCAGCCACTTAATCATTGACTGGATGCTGGTCTCCAAACCCCAGAACATTTATTTATTTTTTATTTAGTTTTTGTTGACCAGGTAAGTGCACTAGACAAATCCTGTCTATTTACAGGTACAATCTGGGGAAGGGGGATACAGGAGAATGCCAACTGACCTTGAACCAGATTAAGCTGTTGGTGGTATTTTTAGTGAATGAGGGGAATTTGGCCAGGACACTGGGGAAGTTCCCCTACTGCATTGCTGGCGGTAGGGGGCCTGAGAGACTGAGGTCTGGTCACTGTGGTTTGACCTGCAGTTGAAGATGGACGTGTTGGGTGATGGAGACCGTTTGTCTCACTCTGATTTGGATTCTGGAACTTTGGAAAAGCAAGACACTGTGAACTACGAGAACCCACTACAAAACCTTCTCGGTGCTAATGTGGAGGTACCATTGCCGACGATTAGCCCACAAAATAAGAATTTATTTTCCGTGCATTTATCTCCTGCAGCTACTCAGGAGCACCTTAAACTGCAGCTCGCTACTTTTGCTGTAGAGCAGAAATGACTTCAGCTGCGGCTCTGTGAGATGAATTCCTCGGCTGTGCCTGTCAGTAACCTGGAGCAGGATGTCGTTAGCTGAGAGGGAGAATCCTGTGACATTCTAGTGAATCCAGCTCAGCGTGGTGAGTCTGTACAGCAACTTTGTGCTACTTCTTCTTTTAGCCCAGTACTAGTGACGGCTGGCAGTATCGAATCCTCGGGGATTCAGTGCCTAGAGCCGTCCTCGGAGTTGCAACTGCAGCGAACTGATTTGGATTTACAGCCTACCATTCCTGTGCAGCTACTTGACACTGATATTGCAGTTTAAGTAGGTGAGGGTTCTGCTCCTGACCCTGAATGTGTCCCGTTAACAAAGGCTGCGGGTTTTGTGTTACGAAGCACTTCAGCGGTGCTTTCAGCAGCCAGTTCCCCTCAGACAACTCACTGTGTGTTTCAAACGAACCCCCTCCATCAAGAAGGAGTTACTGAATTTAGTTTTATGAAGCCATGGGATAAACCAGGGGATGACGGTAAAGAGAAGCAAACAGCTTTTTTACTCTCTAGATGTAATTTGGGGACTGAGAGTAATCATGTTGTGTTACATAAAAATTCAGGGTCTTTGGAACCTTCTTCGGGAACATTGCCTGCTGCCTCCCCCATGCAACCTCAGGCTCCAGAGTTATGGTCCCCACAGAAAGCTCTTGGGGAAGCAGGGTGGACCTTAGAACAGGGTACCTGGCACCCTACACCTGGCTGGGACCCTAAATTGAACTTTTCCCAGAATGAGCCGGCTTGGAAACCTCAGCAGTCCAATGACTCTTTATCTGCCACTGTTTGTTCAGGTGTTTCACCTTTGATGAAGGCCCCCAGTGTGCCCTCCCAAACTGCTGTTTCTGCAAAGACCGAACTCTCTAATTCTATTATGCTTTCTGGATCTGATTGTCCTTCTGCTTTATCCCTACAGCAGCAGGCTGAAGGGAAACCATTAATGTCTGATTTATTTTCTAAAATTAAAAAGGAGGCTGCGCCTCGTAGGAATGCTGTCAGATTACGCTATAAGGGAGGTTTGGAGGTGAGACCAGATAGGCATTATGTGGGGAAAAGTTTACTTAAGGATTCTTTGCATTTCTCACCAAGGGAAGTTTTTGCTTTTATAAACATTTCAGGTGAGGATAACTTTGACATTAGCTTTCGTTCTGCAGCTGCACTGGATTTATTTTGGGAGCGATATAACCAGGTTAAGTTTTCTCCTTTATGGACCCCTTCCTAGTCATTCCTTTGTCTAAACCTTTGATTAAATATGTAACCATTATGTTTAGGAACGAAGGGGTACATGTTGATGATATTGCCTATTGGTTATCCCTCAAATGTGAAGTCTTAAGCCCACCAGCGGCCTTTCTCGACTCTGAACAATTTTGGACCGGAGGTTGGCGGTTTAAGGTAAAGCTTCAGCAAACTGAGAGCGGTATAGAGCACTTTCCTAATTCTTTTCTCTTGGGAAGAGATAGGGGGGTTTTCTTCTATGCTGGGCAACCTAGAGCCTTTTATAAGTGTGGGTCTCGTACTCACCTATCCAGTTCTTGTGATAGACCCCGCTGTGATAATTGTGGGGATATAGGTCACTCGGCCTTTCAATGTGTCAGTCTCACCAAATGTGACTTATGTGACGATACTAGGCATGTTTTCGCTGAGTGTCTCTGGGCAGCAAAAAACAAGGCCTGCAGTGGTAGTCCTGACCAGCTTATTCAGCAGGCTGAGGATCTAGTTGATAACTCTATCCGGATAGCCGCTGCTTCAACCAAGAATGAAGTTGACCGACATCTGGACTCCCTCCAGACTATGAAGCGATCCCATGTTCTGCCCCCTTCCAGTCCTTTGGACCCACCAACCCCCCACCCCTCCTTTCCCCTGTGTGTTATGCTTCCCAGCAGGAGAATCAGGCTTTGGATCTTCCAGACCCGTCTCCAGTTGTAGTGGTTAGGAGATCCTCTAGGAACCTCAAACCCAACCCCCTCCTTCTCAAGCGGTTATTGAGTCTAATAATCCCTTTGCTGTTCTATCACCACAGTGGGGGGATACTGACATGGAGTGTGGAGACCCCGAATCCCAATCTCTTCAGGATAGCCCCCCCCCCTAGTATCTCTCAGGAGGGTTATAAATGAAAAAAAAAGGACAGGAAAAAGATGGGTGATCACGTTTTTTATTAAATGGCATTTACTACTGGTTCTATAAATGTTCATAGTTTATTACTTTCTAGTAGGCGTCAGATTATATATGACTACATTCATAGTTCTTCCATTGATATTTGTTTCATCCAAGAATCATGGATGTATACTTTGGATCAAGCTAGGTTTTTTCAGAGGGAATGATGTTGGGGCCCTCCTATTGGTCCTCTGGGCAGCAGTCTGCTGATGGTATTGGGTTTCTTTTTAATTCATTTGAGTTTTCCCTTATAAAAAATATTGATTTAGTTCCAGGTAGACTGATGATTCTGGATGGAAAATGGAATTCCATGGTATGCAGGTTTATTAATGTATATTGCTCACAGGTTAAAGCTGAAAGGGTTGCTCTCTTTTCCATTTTTAGTCACTTCTTTTCATAATTTTTTATGTGGGGACTTTAACTGTGAGCTCCAGAAAGCGAAGAGTGGGCTTATGGATAAAGGTAAAAAGATTTATTGTGATTCTAATGCTTTGTTCGAACTTTTGGATACCTCAGGCCTAGTGGATAGTAGGCAGTTTCAGCAAGAAGGACCAAAATTTTCCTATAAAAGAAATACTCTCACTTCCACAATTGATTATATTTTTTTATCTAAACACCTTCTCCCATGTACATTTTATACATCTCCTGTAGCATTTTCAGATCATCTTTTTCTTAAGTGTGTTATTTTATCTAGTAAGGTAAAGTCTCCCCCTATGTCAAGATGGAAACTGAGTTCTCCTCTCTTAAAGAATCCACTTATATTGAAGGCTATTAAATCATTGCTCAGAGCACGACTTTCAGTTGCCTTTCTTTATGACAATTTAGGTGACTGGTGGAAGGAATTTAAAGAGGATTTCAAGTTTTTATTATTAAACCGTGGGAAATCTAGTGCAAACCTTAAGTATCTGCACTATTTAAAATTGCATCAACAATTGTATTACTTGTTTTCCCAGGCTAGCACTTCTAAATTTGATTATTCTTCTCAAATTACTTTCATAAAACAACAATTATAAGAGGTGCAATATAATAGGGCAAATACTATGAAAGTACTTTTCCAGGAAGGCACTCAGAAATGAGCTTATGGGGACCCATATGAGGCATTTAAATATTATAAATCTACAGTCACCGTGTCCTTTTTGCTAACTCATGAAGGTGATCTGGTTCACAATATTCCTGGTATGCATGCCACTATTAAATGATTTCTAGAGTTGCATGGTCCAGTAGTGCCCCCTAGTGATGAGGAGATAGAATATTTTTTGGAAGGGATTCAACTTCATAACATTAGGTTTGATAAATCATGTTTAATTATTCCAATAACGGTGACAGAAGTTGAAACTGCAATTAAGTCTCAAAAGAGTGAGATTTCCCCAGAAATTGATGGTATAACAGTGGAATTATACAAAAGCATTTCCTTCTGAATTTTCGGAACATTTAACTATGGTATTCAATTTTTTTCTCTTGACCCCCATATTTCCTCTTTGGTTTTCTGAAGGCTTATTAATTTTTTTGTATAAATCGGGGGATCGGGAGAGATTGGGAAATTGGAGGCCGATTACGCTACTTAATTCGGATTACAAACTACTAACTAGCATTTTGAATACTCGACTTACGACCTTTGCAACTATGGTTATATCCCCTTTTCAATATTGTGGGCTCCCGGGCCGAAAGATACAACAGCCTCTTATGATTCTTAGGGATCTAATCGAATATTTTTTATTTCATAAACTTACAGGTTGTATTTTTTTTTAGATCAGATGAAAGCTTTTGATCGGGTGTTTCACCCTTTTTTGTTTTTAACTTTGCAATATTATGGGTTCCCTTTTTCCTTCATCCAATGGATAAAAATACTTTATAATTCGGCTGTTATACATCCAGTTATTCATAATTCTATTTCAGGAGGTGTTCATCTGGCCACGGGGGTTTCTTCAAGGATGCCCCCTAAGTCCTCTATTATATGTATTTACCATTGATGCTTTATTACAGTCAGTAACACATCACCCTCGGTGGAAAGGGGTGCTGGGATCCCCTGGGTTGGATACTTTGTATTTACAGGCCTGCGGATGATATTTGTGTGTTTTTTTCTGACTATACTCAAATTCCCCTTTTTTTGGATTTTCTGAATTTTTATTCCCATGTCTCTAATTCCAAAATTAATACTTCGAAAAGTCAGGGTTTATTTATTGGGGTTAATTCTCTGGCAGAGGTTTCCATTCAGGGAATTCGAATTACCTCAGGCCCTATTAAGATTTTGGGGTTGTTCTTTGGATCTCTAAACCTTCCCCTTTTGAATTGGGAATGTGCCTTATCCTCAGCTAATGCTAAAGTTCAAGTGTGGAAACATTGGCGATTGGTTAAACTGAAAAGAGTACAGGTTATTAAAAGATTTTTAATTCCTAAGTTTTTGTTTGTAGCAATGATTTTCCCACTTCCTCAAGAATTTGAAACAAGATTGTATAGCTTGTTCTTTCAGATGCTTTGGGGTAATAGGCTTAATCCCATCAAAAGACAATATACCTATTTAGGGAAGAACAAAGGGGGATTAGGAATGGTAGATCCCGTCACGTTTTTTCTTACATTATTCCTTTCTCAAAATGTCAAAATTGGATTATTACCATTAGTATCTCTGAGTGGCTTCTTATTTCACAGTGTTATAGGTCCTTATTTTTCATCATGGCATTCAACCCCCCGAAATTGTCAAGGTTCATGAAGGTTCCACTCTTTTTTACTCCAGTGGCAAAAAAACCATATAAATGGGGCCTTTTTAGGCAAGCTGTTTCTCAACTGTTAGGGCCAAACTTATATTCTACAGTTCTATTGCTACTGTATCCCTCAGTACCTGTTTTTAAAAATTGTGCTACTGCTCTCATTTCAAGTGCTCTTTCTCATTGAAACAATCCACGATTGCCAAGTTATAAGTGGGAGTTTCAATGGTTGACTGTCTATGGTAGAATTGGGGTACGAGGTAATGCTAAGCATAAGGCTAAGGAAGAATGGCTATGTCCATTTTCTGGCTGTACAAATCAAGAAGAGACCATAGAACACTTTTTCTTTCATTGTCATTATTCCAGTTCCCTTTGGAAATTCCTGGCTATAAAGTGGAATATGAAATGGCTATTAACTCTAAATTATGATGTTTTGGTTTTGGGTATTTTTCCTTGGTTACAGGTTAAATATAATCTGAAAACCCTACAGATTTTTTGCTGTTGTTTAAAATATTACTTGTGGCAGGCTAGATGCCAGTGGGTTCTTTATCAAAGACTAATGTCTTATGAAACCATTAGTTTATTGATTCAGGGGGCTATGGAGAAAGTGTATTTGAAGGACCTACAATTTGGAACAGCCCAAAAAGTGACTGATTGGTGGGAGGGTTTTTAATTTTTTGTTAAATATAAATCACTTTTGAATTCTTTTAAGGGGGGCTTGGGACTAAGTCCTATTACATGTTTATTCTGATAAATGACAGCTGAGTTTTTTTTCCAGCCAATGCCTAATATATGATCATTAGTAATGTTTATGTTGAAACTTTGTATTTTGTTTTTCTTAGTTGTTATGATGTTCTTCTGGAAAAGCCTTCCCTTTTTTTAGAGTAGGGGCTGATATGTTATTCTTTTTTCCATATTGTTTCAATACTGGATGACTGTATAATTTGTTTATTTTTTTGCCTTTTGATCTGTATTTTATTTTGTGTGCCCTTACACTATTTATGATCATTTTGTTTTGATGTTGTAATAAAAAATTCCCCTACTCTTTTCGATAAGTGCCATGAGATCTTTAACATCCACCTGAACTACCACCAATCCAGGCTGATGGGACCTCGATTTAACGTCTCACCTGAAAGATGGCACCTCAGAAGTGCAGCACCCTCTGATGCTGCACTACATTGTCAGTACTGGGATATTAACCCAACTGCCTGATGTGGGAACTGAACCTATAGCCCTCTGATCTCCCAGCCTCAGAGGCAAGTGTGCTACCTACTGAGCAACTGACACTGACAATACATACAGGTAGGGGCACTCTGTCAGATGTTCTGAGATACCACTCACCCATTTATTGCCTATGGATGAACCGGCCTCCCAAAATCCCACCTTAGATCTTCACTGCAAGGGATTTCTCTGTCCAGCTTTCCAGTTTTATCTGTCCAGTCTAGACTGGAATCCCATACTGTATCTCAAACTCCTTGACAATGCTCTGTCATTTTTCCAAAATAGCTTCATGTCAGCAGTCAACAAGCATGCTCCACTAAAGAAGCTCAGGGTGAAGGGGCAATGCTATAAATGACTTACCCCTGAAGACCCTTATGGCACATCAGGATAAGGCCTGGCTTAAATACAAGGGGTTTGGCAAATCATCAGACTGGTGTGCATACAGGTTGCTGAGAAGAGCAAAAAATGTGCTACAGCAGCTAAGCAGGAATATGTTAAGAAACTTCAACAGACCAGCTTAACTGACCCTCAGTGTTTTTGGTAGCAATTCAATGGACTGATGAAAGGCAGTAGCAAACCTCCTCAAGGCCCAATTGTCTCTTATGGTCAAACCATTAGTGACTGCCAGGAGGCATGTAACTCCTTTTTTACTGACCTAGATGCATACAAAGTCAATTTCCCACTCCAAGCTCCAGACAAAACATGCCCTCCCAGACTAGAATTTCTGCACCCAGAATTTCACCTAAAGAGGGTAAAGCGAATAGAGGTGCTCCCTGTCTTAAAGAACATAAAGGTCAAAGGGACAGCAGGACCTGATGGAGTGGTCCCCATATTGTTGAAAGAAGCTACCTCTGCCATAGCATCTCCCATCACCTAACTAATCAATGGATCCTTACTAGACAGTGTGGTTCCAGGCAAATGGAAAGAGGCTCATGTAGTGCCGATGCGTAAGAGAGGCCGCAAGAAATCTATTAGCGATTACAGGCCAATTTTTCTCCTTTGTTTCCTTGCAAAGATCCAGGAGTGGCTTGTCTATAATCAACTACGTGACTACATGGAAATGAATCAGATGATAGTAGTCAATCAGCAAGGGTTCAACAAAATCACGGAACTGACACTGCACTCATTAAATTCACAACTGACACCCTGAAGTCCCTTGACAATGACACCCACACTGCCACCATATTTATAGAGTGGACCAAAGCCTTTGAATTGGTTAATCATAACCTTCTGGTAAACAAGCTGAAACTAATCAGCCTCGACAACCATTCCCTAGATTGGTTCAGGAGTTACCTATCCCACCACACCCAACATTTAAAGTGGAGGGGGTCCTACCCAGTAGACTCCTTATTAAGGTGGGAGTACCCCAAGATTCCATCCTAGGACCCCTCCTGTTTTCCCTGTTTTCAAATTACCTCAGTCAAAACTGTGGTGGTAGCTCAGTAATTCAATATGCTGACGATGTTGTACTATACAGAACATCGGTTGGCATATCTGCCCTTGGAATTCCATTACAGGAGGATTTCAAGACCTTAAAAAGATGGTTGATGGCAAATAGGCTGCTGTTGAATGCTAAGAAAAGGACAATGTATGGACTTAGAACTCTAGACGTGGATAGAAACCAACTGTTCCTCCTCGTATCCTCAGCTGGTATGCCCATAGAGGTTGTGAGCTCATTTAAGTACCTGGGCCTTCTCCTTGACCAAGGCCTCAATTACAAATGTCATGTGGACAATGATACGTGGCACATACACAAAAAAAAACAGGCATATTATATAGGCTGAGCTCACAGCTTATCCTGGAAACCAGGAGAGCTATAGCAAACGGTATCCTCCTACCCAACCTTACCTATGGTGCTCCATTCCTACAGTCACTTTCAATAATGGAACTTGATAGGGTCCAAACGCTATATAACAAGATTACTCAATTTGATACCAAATCCCACCCAAGGCATCATCACTGCGAGGTACTTGACCCACTAAACTCTCCGTCCCTAAATTAATGGCTCCAGCACCTTCTACTGTGCACCACCTACAAAATGATGAGTAATTCCCAACCAACAGGACTTGCTGGGCAACTGATCCCCAAGTGTCCAAGTAGACTGCTCTGCACCGCCTGCAGGAAGCTCATGGTGTTGCTAGGGTTAGGACATCAGCATGTAACAAGTCCTTCTCCTATGTGGCTCTGATACTATGGAACAATCTCCCTGACCAGCTATAAAATGCTAGTTCCCTGGCTTCTTTCAGAAAAGGGCTTTGAGTGCATTTGCTGGAAAACAGCATTTGCATATGCATGGGATAACTCAGCGAGTGACCCCAAGCAACTTACCATGCCCAGGATATAAAAACTCAAGCAAGAAAATTGCACAAACTACATAAGATGAATATTGTGGTAACATTCAGTGTGGTATGCTATCTATTACCCTGGAGCTATAGTAACGTGTATTAACTCATTGCCTCCTAGAATATGCCTGTAGGCGGTAGCAAATGTACTGCAGTGTGTCCCAGAATGACTACAGAAGTCAGCTACAGACTTCTTGGGTGCCCTAGTAATGTCTGGAGATGTCACTTATATATTTTAATATTACTTGCCAGCCAGAATTGATTATAATTGACTGCATAGCACCATTAGAAAGGTAATAATGTGTTGAACAATTTTGCCATTGACACGTTGTGTGTATCATGTTCAGTTTAAGAGTTATTCACATTTGTTTATGACATGGTGTGCATTGCAGAAATTTTGTTCATCAAGAACCACCTGAGCACTTCGAAGAAAACACATATTCTGGGTATCTCAGCAAGTATAAAACAAATACCGAATTGAGTACAGTTGACCGCATAGCACCATTGGAAAGGCAATTTTGTGTGGAACAACTTTGCCACTGATAATTGTGTGTATCATGTATACTTTAGGAGTTACAGTATATGCATTTGTTTATGGTATGGTGTGTATGGTTCAGATTCGTCCCTTAAACCTCACCAATGCACCTTGACTAAAATGGGGAAAGATTACGTTTAACACTACAGAAATAGCTGTTTTTTTACAAAAAAATTATTAAAACTATATCTAATGCCTGGATGCTTAATTTGGTGTTGATATGTTACATATTTCCCAACATAAAAAGGCTTATGGTGCATTTTTTAGTGGAATTTTTTTTTTGATGTTTCGACCAACATAGGAAAAAATCTAAATTACCTAGTACAGTCAAGTCTGCTTAAGTGCACAGCCTCAGGATATGACTTTTTTGTACACTTAAGCGGGCTGTGCATTTAAGCGAGCAAAACAACTTAGATGCGTGTTGAGCTTTACAAAATCACTCACGCTTTGTTTGACAATGCGCACACGTAAAAAGAATAAAATCAAAACTGTAAATTGCTGTGTTACAGAGGCACATTACTTTAGTGCTGTTAAGTTAAAATAAAAGCAAACAAAATTACTGTCCGAAGAAGTCTGTTATTTTTTTTCTGCTTGCTGGACTACACTGCTAGCCCGTTAACGTAAGTATCAAAGTTAAACAGTAAGGTGAAATCACTTTTCTCCCTGCTCAAAACAAAGCATCTTACTGTGTTCATGGCAGTTATAGTGGCACCTGTACACTATCCTGTTTCACTCCTTCCACTGGCATAACCATCCGTTGGTTGGGGTGAATGGGACATTGAGAATTTTAGTGAGCTGCTCTGCTTTCTGAAGCAATATGGGGCCATTAATGGGAGCATCAGCGGAATGGCTTGCAGTAAGCCATCTCAACAAAGCCATCTCTACAGTGTCACTTTTTCTGGCTTTTTTTCGCTTTCTATCAAGCTTCTTCCCACTTTCCCACTCAGACAACAGCTTTTCTCTTGATGAATAAATTCTGGCAATTGTGGATGCATCCACACCATACTCTTTCACAAGGGCAGAACGCTTGGCATCGGGTTGTGACAGTTTATGCAGCACAGAAACCTTCTGATCAAGCATGAGTGTATTCTTTTTTATTCTATCCATGCTGTACACCTTAGGACAACAAATGGAATGAACACCTAAGAGTGTTCAACGGCGTTCTTATATAGCTGCTGTATACTACTGTAATTAGCTGTGGCCACTGACAGCATTGACACTGATGCATTTTAAATGAGGTAATTAATTGATTTTTAGGTTAACTATAATTATGTGCACTTAACCCAGGTTTGAGTCTAAAAAGGGTACATTTTTAAAAAAAAGTGTGCATTAAACCAAATTGTGTACTTATCTGTAGTGCATTTATCCAGATAAATTAACATTGGACATATTGGGAAAAAATTCAGGACAATTTTTAATTGTGTGAATTTATCTGGGATGGGCACTTATCCAATGTGCGCTTATGTGGGCTTGACTGTATTACTTGCATACCACCATTGGAAAGGCAGTTTTATGCTGAATAAGTCTGCCACTCATACTTTGTGTCTAGCACTTGTTTTTTGTGCTATTAGCATTTGTTTGCGGCATGCTGATTATGGCTTGATTTTGCTTAGAAAGGCCCAGGATTCATTATTGACAGTTTATAGGAAACAAGTGCTGCAACTTCAGAGAGCTCCTGTGGAGGCAATGAGTTAACAAATTGTCACAGGTACTGGTCATTTCCTGTGTACTGTAATCATAAGTGTTAAAAAAATGTCTAGTCATATGTGTAAAAAAAATGTCTTGCATAATGTCTGTCACTTTGAACTGATATGAATGTTCCTAAGATGACCTTGTGTCAATGAAATGTCCTAGATCCAACAGGTTTTCGTGTAATTAATTTCAGGTTGCCCCTGAAAAAAAGGGTCTCTTGGACCAGTGGGCCTACTCGGTTAACAAAATTAAATAAATAAAATAAATAAATAAAAATGCATTTCTTAAAGATGCAGTGTATCAGTTAAAAATTCTGTGGTGGGACTTGTGCCCAAATTACAAAAACAGTGCTCCATTCAAACAATCAGTGCAAAAGATTTAAAATACATATAACTGCAAAAAAAGCTTCAGCAGCATTGGATTCATTTGAAAGAAACTGTATACAAGGAGGGCCTAATTTACTAGTGGGCCAAGTGTGATCCAGAAAGGCTGGTCCCCCAGAATAATCACTGAGCAAGGACTTTCAGAGACATTCTTGCATTCTGTGGGAGGAGGGTCTTGCAGCCTTGAAAAGGAGCCTTATATTTATTCCTCTGAACTTTATTGTTAATAAAGATGTATTGCAACTTTATCTGAACAGTAAGTTGGAGCTATGCATTGTTCTTACATGCGTTAGCATTTTCACTTTGGAGACAAGGAGGATGAAAGAGGACATGATATGAATCTTTAGCAAACTCAATGGTATTTCCTTTATATATTGCAGGGTCCTACTGCACCTTGGACACCTCCTTGCCTGACATGTTAGATCACCTGGACACCCTAAAGTCTACTCCCTCCGGGGGCGAGCTACATATCCTAGGGGACTTCAATTTCAATTGACTCGCAAACAATAATTCCAAACTTCACAGCCAAATCACAGCCTTAAACCTCACCCAAAAAATTTCTGAACCCACTCATCTAAACCACAAGTCTCAGAACCATTCCCTCTTGGATTGGGTTCTTACCTCTCACCCCCATTGGATCGTCGTAGCAGGAGTACTCCCGGACTGCCTTAGCGATCACCACATGACTTACGCAGTAAGAAAAATATTCAGACCCAGAGCACCACCACCAAGGGCGTTGCTCACCAGGTCATACAAAGCCCTCAACCTAGATGAGCTTCTAAGGGACCTGGAGCAAGCCAATTGGTCCTTCATCTCCCAGGCTTCCTCCCTAGACTCAGCCCTACATTTTTTTAAGGACACTTTCCTTGCTGTGTGGAACACCCACGCGCCCCTCAGAAGAAAAAGAGTAAGGGGTGCCCACCTGCCCTGGGTCTCTGCCAAACTCATTGACCAGTTCCACGCCAGGGACCAGGACTGGAAATCGTACAAGGCAACAGGCACACAGGTGGCACTCCAACTGTACCGTTCACTTCGTAATTCATGCACTAGGCAAATCCGACAGGCCAAATCCAACTATTTCAAGGCATCCTTCCTCACAAACCTTAATCGCCCAACAAATTTCTGGAAATCAATCTAGTCACTCCTCTCTCCCCCTGCCCAGCCGCCCACTCCTACCCTAAAGGTGGATGGCTCCACTGTCTCTGAACCACCTGAAGTGGCAGCAGTTTTCTGCACTTTCTTCACCAGCTGTGCATCCTCACTTTTAGCCACTCTACCTCACTCCAAGTATGCACCCATCCCGATGCCAACGGTGTCAGCATGGCTCAGTTGGTAACACATCCACCTCTGGACCAGAAAGTCATGGGTTCTTGTCCCACACCGGGATTGGACTTGCACCTAAAAATTGCTGGCATCTGAGTGCAGTATTGGGGGGGTGCTGTACTGCTGGGGTGTGCTGTCCTTCAGATGAGACATTAAACTAGGGTCCCTTCTGCCCATCCTGGTGTTGTCCTGGTGGGTGTCCAGGTGGAAGTAAAAGAACCCAGGGCACTCTTCGCAAAGAGCAGGGAACATTCCTGGTGTCCTGGCTAACATTTCCCTTCCCATAAACTGGTTCATGCAATTATCCAGGCTGTGTGTGGATGATGATGTGCGATATGGCCGCCACCACACATTCATTCACTTCACTATCAATCTAGCATTGCTTGTAAAGCGCATTGGGATACTGTGTATGAAAAGCGCTATATAGATGCTGATTCTGATTCTTCTTCTTCTTCTTCTTCTTCTTCTTCTTCTTCTTCTTCATCATCCCCACAGATAACCGGCTTCTCTTTTCATTGGGTCACTCCACTGATTGCACTGAAAGCCTTGAGTTCTCTCAACCCATCTACAGGCAAGTGCCCTACAGGGCTTGACTCGAAAATGTTACATCCATCTGCCCCGGCCATTGCCACCCCACTGGCAGGCTGTTCAATCTCTTTTTTTCTCTTGCCGATGTCCCATCAGATTGGAAGCATTCGACAGTCATCCCCCTCCCAAAAGGGGGCGACCCCTCATCACCAGATAACTATCGCCCAATCTCCCTTCTCCCCATCTTTGCCAAACTATAGGAGTGCCTTGTCCTTGCCCAGCTCTCCTCCTTCCTTGATTCTTTCTCTTTCTCTTTCTTTACACCCTTCCAATCAGGTTTTAGGAAATCGCACTCCACCATAACCTCCCTGCTAAAGCTCACTGACGCCATCCTCACAGCTATGGATAAAGGACATATCACCTCAGCCATTTTCGTTGATCTCGCAAAAGCTTTCAACACAGTCTCCCACTCCCTTCTGCTCTCCAAACTCTCTAGTGCCAGACTCTCAGATGTTGCCACCAGCTGGTTTCACTCTTATGTAGTAGGCAGATCTCAATCAGTGAGAATTGGACCTAACACCTCCTCCCCCCACTTGTTACTACTGGGGTCACACAAGGCTTAGTCCTCGGCCCATTACTCTTCTCAGTTTTCCTAAATGACCTCCCCACACTCTGCACTCACACATCCATACACCTGTATGCCGACGACATCATACTATACGCAACAGGCCCCTACCCCACTGATGTGGCCGCCACAATCCAGCAAGATTTTAATGCAGTACAGCACTGGTTTTGCTCAAACCAACTTTTTCTTAACACCAAGAAAACAGTCTCCCTAACCTTCGGGACAAGAAAAAGGCTCTCCCAACTCCAGTCTACCCCAACCTTCCTCACAACTGAGGGGTCTCATCTAGAGATGAGCAACTCTTTGAGTATCTCTGGGTCTGGCTTGACCAGCATCTTGACTTTTCCACTCACATCAACTCGATCCACAAAAAAATACACTCAAAACTAGGTGCATTATATTGAAACAAGGATAGCTTACCTCTGGCAACCCCTAAGGAAATTGTCCAGAAAATGATCCTCCCGATAATTGACCACTAGGATATAGTCTACAATGCTGCCCCCAAGTTTGCCCTTGCCAGCTCTGACCCTCTTTTCCACTCCTTCTGTCATTTTGCCCTTGACTGCCCTGTCTCGACTCATCACTGCGACCTCTATAACTCCCTCGATCTAATGTCGCTCCAGGCTGGTAGGCACGTACACAGCATCAGGACCACAGCAAAATTCTGTTCACAGTCCCTTCCCCCCTACCTTGCATCTGCCCTCTCAGCCCCATTATGACCCGCCTATTCCCTCAGAAGCAGTAACTCTTGGCTTCTAAGAGTTCCACGTATGTCCACATCAAAGGGCCAAGCAGCATTCAAATACCTCATGTCTAAATTCTGAAACGCACTCCCAGCAAGCATTCATGACTACATTAACACCTCTCACCTAAATCGCCTCCTCAAAACACACTTCTCAACATGCATCTGCACATAAGGACGCCCAGGGGCTGGCCCCCAAAGCTACTGTGCTCTTAGCACATCACTCCCTGTCTAGCTCACACATTTAAGCTGAGTATAGCTAAAGGTTACACATGGATGCTCCTCACAGTACAGTAAATACTTTGTGAGTTTTTCTATTACATGTACTGTTGTGCCTCATCTGATGTTTATAATATGTAATCTACATACATCTACAACTACATTGTGTTTTTTTTTACATGCTCTAGTTTTCTCTTGATGCGGTTTTACCACAATATTCTGCATAGTGCAAATGTAATTATGATACAATACCCCTTTACTGTATGTAAATGTAAGTGCACCTGGTACACTCTTCTCTGTGCTTATGATTTGTATGTTTCCACAATTTACATCCTTGTACTCTCTCCCTGTGCTTATGGTGTATGATTTGTATGTTTTCAATTGTGCTCTCCCCGAGGACGCAACTGGAATCGAGTGGTAACCCGCTCAGTATGCATTCCTGGTAAAACTCTTAGATAAATAAATACATTTAAAAGACTGAACAGTCAGGGATGTTTTATTTGGGGTCTTGTAGCAGAATGCAAGTGCACACTCTGATGTTCAGGAGTGGTAAACTCAGAGGTAAAGTTATGAGACACCTTTTTCATAGAGGGAGGTACACTTATGAAACAGCCTGCCAGTGGACACTGTGGACATGAACATAGTACAGACCGTCATGATAAGACTGGACACATTTCTACTAGCCAAGTGAATCACTGGGTATATTGCGTAGTAGGGAGAATGGAAAATCTCTGTGAATTGGTTCATGTTTGCACAGAATATGTATATCATCCATTTTTATGGTTGTGGGCACAGCCTACAGCCATCTTGCTATCTGTAGCTGGAAAATGGAGTATTGTGGAACACATGTTTTGGACTTTTCAATGTATCATTCCACATCTACAAATCACTATGACAACTGACATAAAATATTCCCTTCTTTCTTTTGAGAATGTTGGAGACATAACTCCAAGCTGCTTATCAGATGCCACTACAAAACTGAAACAGCTTGTTAAATACTTGTTAAATATTGGTTGCCTGTTAAAATGGAAATTTGTTTACTCCCTTCAGAATGCAACAACTTGCACATTTAAATACTTAGCAACTGAACAGTTTCTTGCTACTAGTTTTTCTTGGGAATGCATTGTCTTTCAAGAAAGATTCATACCTCATAAATGTCATCCTTTCCCAACAAATCTATAATGCATAGTGTTTTAACCTCTGAAGACACTATCTGATAATCACTGTCTCAGACATATTTCAGGTCTTCAGTGAACTACCCATACTAAATATGTAGCAGTCAGCAAACATTTTATACTATTCTTTTTGGGAAAAAAATATATTGAGCTACAGAAAACATACACCATACACAAACACACACACACACACACACACACACACACACACACACACACACTGTACATACCATCCTCATGGCCACAACATTCAAAGTAAATACTGCATTCTAATATGCTATAAAACAATAAATAAACTGTTTGTTTATGTCAGTAAACACAGTGAATTTAAGTTTAGAGTAGCTTTACTTCAAATGTTTCTTATCCTATACTTTGTATCCTGGATAGTGCAGGCAATATCCTACATCTTATTGTCATAGGGATCTTCATTTACACATTTTTGCACTGTATTTACTCAGGATGTCCCAGATTAGATGCAATATCTTGTTTTCAGTGGGGTCATAATTTTACCATTTTGATAATGTATTTCTTCTGGGTAGCCTATTCCAGGGCCCCCATATTCAAAGGAGATGCACGGCGCATCCTGTTGGAAAAGGGAGATGTGCTGCACAACTCCAACAATGCACCATAGCAAGACATTCAAATGTGCAGGATGTGCTGGGTGCAAGGAAATGGGTCAGGGTGCACAGAAATAGTATGCCGTGTAAGTCAAGGGTGCATTCCCATGCATATGGCATGCTGTGGCATACTCCATGGGAATGCACCCCTCGCAGTTCAGAGCAGTGCTGCCCACAGTTAGGCCATGAATAGCTGGCCTAACCCTGCCAGCCAACCACAGGCTGGCTGTGGAAGTGCACCCAGGTGCACAGCAGCCTGGCAGCCCTGGTGGACCAGAAGTACCCCCTCCCATCCCTGATCGATCCAACTTCATCCCCAAAGCACTCCATAGTGCAGGGCCTCCCTGGATCCACTTGCACCAGAAGAAACCACAGTCCATATCCATTGCATAGAGGACCCCTACCACTGCCTCAGTATGTAGATACTCCACTCCCCCCATACCAACCTGTTGTGGAGACTGGCACTGCCCTCCACACCCTGCCATGGCCAGTTGCTGACTGCACTGGACCTGGACCAGGGACCTGCACTCTGGAATGAAGAAAGTGGCTGTACTATGCACTGGGGTACTATGCAAGCTGTGGAACCACCAGTGTATGCAGCTGTGTGTATGTCCCTGGCAAACTGTAAGAGTGTATTGACATCTCTCCAATGCATGCTTTGTTGATGCTGCATTTTCCTGCTATCATACACTATTGCAGGCCAGACCTCTGCCCTATTCCCCTGTAACATGCCACCCTCCAGACTACTGAGGTATCCTGAGTGCCATAGGGTATGGTATCTTGCAATGCCATTTGCAGTGTAACCTCCAGGCTATGAATAGTGCATCCACAGTTCCCAGATTGTACAAATGAATGGGAGGTCAGCTGTAAAATGCCAGTTCCGGGACCTGTGTGAGTGGGTACAGCATTGGCTGTCACCCAAACTGAGCAGTGCAATGGCACCAGGACGATGGATCCACATGCGAGCGCTGAGGTGTATGGCTACTAGGCAGTATCGCCCGGAACACAGATGGTGCCTATGTATGACACATTCCAGTGTCCTACTGCCAGTGTTCCACCACCTGAAAATAAGATGCTATTTCTTCTGTGAACTATCCAGACCAAATATATAGCAGTCAGCAGGAATATTCTAGGAACCTACATTGTAAAAATTTATAAAAGGAAGACCACATTGAAACTGCCTCTCAGCAGATCTGCATTGTGCAACTTCATTAGAAATAATGAGTAAGAGCATCCCAAAAGCTCTCCACAGTCATATTGGCTCTGACCAGAGTTTGTTATGATGAGGAAGTATGGAAATTACTGTATAGACCTAGATTCCCCACTAATACTTCATTACTGTGTTACTATGTAAAGTGACCTGCTTTTCTTCTGTACAGGCAGTTAGATTGCAAGGCTCAGAAAGTTACCTGTGCATCTGACAGGCAGCTAGTTTACAAGGAAGTCAGCTAACTGGAAGCCTGTAGCTATTTAGCTAACTAATTAGCTTATTTTTTGCCTCTGTGAAATAGTAAGCAGATAGCAGCAGTAAGCTTCATTCTGGAACATACTTATCTGTTTGTATAAGTAGAACAAAATGTTTCAAAGCACTATTGAATTTTTTATTGAGGGTTAAATAATTATCATGGAGCATGATTAAATCAGTGAGGTGATTGTATTTCAACAGAGCTCCCCAAAACATGTTGCAATAGTGGTAAATATGATTATAGGATGTTATCTTCAGCTAGGAGGTAATGCACTTGTCGAGGTGGATACACATTCTGGGGTGCAAAGGCATTCAGTGTCATCACCAAGAGCATGCACAGATCCCTTGAACATGCAATATGGACCTACAATGCACAACCTTTCATGTATGAATCTATTACTGAGGTCCCTATTCATTAGCCAGTCTCATTTGAAGGATCTGGAGAAAGTCAATCACACATATAGAGAACATGTTAACACTGGAGAGCTTACCTGTTACCATAACTTGTACAGTGTTGCTGAAAGGTGAAGTAAAAATTCTTCCTGACATCTTGGTTTGATATTGACACATGTAATTGTCTGAGAAGCTAGCATTGATGTTTGTGATGGTGAAGATTACAGACTGATTTCCAGCAGCAGATGTCTGAAACAGTGTCTCATTTGATTTGTAGAGAAAAAACTCACTCTCGGGGTATAATACTGGAGTGGAGCAGTTGATATCAATAAGAGTTCCCACTCTGACTACCCCATCAGGGGGATCTAATGAAATATCGGGTGGTAAGATGATTACTGAAACACAGATAAAGCAATTTGTAGATTAGTGCAAATGAATGGAAAAGAACCTGATCATAAAAGTCTGTCTTCTTTGTGCTATTCTAGGTAAACTGATCTTATCTGACTTAATACCTTACATGTAGCAATTGGGACATTCTGTTGCCAGCATGCCTATAGCAAAGGTGAACCTTTAAAGTAATACATGAGCAAACACCACACCATGCAAAACATTCAGTTAATAAGGCAATGTGAAACAGAAAAGCAGGCAATTACATTAAAAATGCAGTTCTTCTGATTAAAATGATTGTAGCTCAAAACGCAGTCAGAGACCAACTAAATCCTAAGTGGGAAAACAGTACCGAAACATTAACCATTCCTGTCCCTGAAGTCTTCATCAGAACACAATAAATCTGTCTTGGCACACATTTTTGTTCCTATATCAGATCTAGGGTCTGATATCAAAATGTTAGCACACCAGATAACAGGTGTACTAACCAGGGTTTGCAGAAGTGCTCCTAGTCAGTCCATATTCAATGTCCTGTGAGTGCACAACAAGCCTAGCAGTGCCATAAACACTATTGTACAATGGCAAGAAAGAATACTGGCTTCTGACTGGTCAGATTGGGACTGGACCCATGATGTTATCCAGTACAACATCACAGGTCTAGTCCCAGCACACAAGTGACTGCATCTACAGTTAACAGAATCACTGAGCCTGCTTCAGTGATCTCCACTCCACACCCACTTTTGAACCACACACAAGCTGAACAGTAATGCACAATTAACCCCCTCTCCAAGCACCAGTGTTGTCTCCCACTGTAAGATTCAGGAAAAATGGACAGCTTATGTTGGGAAAAAAAAAGATTAATTTTTATGACATTCCCTCCTCCCAAACCAAGCAGCTTCAGTGAACAGCGCTGCACAGCCGGTACCAGTGCCGCGGTTCATTTGCTAGGAGGAGGCAGTATAGCACAGTGGTCTAAGGCTCTGAGCTGCAAATCTGGTGACATCCAGCAGACCAGACCTGGATTTGAATCCCACAGCTTCTACTTGCATACTGTGTGACCCTGAGCAAGTCACTTAACTTCTTTGTGCTCCCAGTTCGCTCCTGTAAAAAAGCTTTCAGCTTAGTGTGCTATTCCTGGTTAAACAACTAAAAAAAAAAAATAAGCTAAAAAGAAAATGAACCCTCAGATTATTCATAAATGCACCTCTAAGCTTCTCCTTGATTCATTTCACTTCACATTAAAAGAAACAAGATGAACGGTTTCACTTCCTCATTGAAACCGCAATCTTAAAAGCATGAGGACAATTCAATAGGGTGCTTCTCATTGCTAGCCACACTATGGGCACTGTTTAAATTAATGTACTTTCTGTTTAAAAACTAAACAAAACCTGAGAAGACAGTGAGAGGATGACAGAAACAAACAAGCATTTGTCAATGCCGAATGTTTGCTTGCTGGCATTGGCTGTGGTAGTGTAGAAGTTACAGAGCTGAGTAATAGTAATGGCAGTGAAGTATTGAACTGAAGCCAACCCCACCACCACCCTGCAGAGAGTGACAGTCATTGGGGTGTGCCTTGAACAGTGTCACTGTGGTTTTCTTAATTTGTCCTGTACCTTGGTTTCGCACACCGACTGCGCCATTGTGCGCTACATGGGTGGAAACATGTTTTGGGTGAGATGTGAAAAATGACAGCTGTACTACTCATAAGAAGGTGTGGTAAAATGGCAATATTGAAAATCTGGAGTGAAAATATTGAAAATTCACGAACTTACGAGAGTGCATAGGAACTGCGCAACACACGCTCGTAAAACAGTCATTTTTGGAATTTTTCCACCAAATTTTCAAAATAGGCTTCTTGAGAGCCCACCTTATGAACACTGGCAGTGTTGTTTTGTTAATGGTCCGGAAAGTTGATTTCATGCAGTGACTGTGCAGGGACTGCGAAATCACCCTTCGGGCCCGAATAACGCCATGACGGTGACATCATTCATGAGAAGGGGTCCCAAACACCCCATGTTGAAAATTTGGTGCACAAATTCCCAAAAATGCCTGAGATGTGCAACAAAGTTGAAAACCCCCTATCTAGCCCATTATACAGCTTACCAGCATTTCCTCAGTTTGCGGTCGGCTTTGAAGAGTGCAGACATGTTCCCAGTCCACCAGATCGTCGCGCGAGGTCAGAGGTAAGTATGGGGTGTAGGGAGTCAGGGTGCGCAGTGGGTGGGTGCGGGTTGTGGAGGGGCCAGGAGACTACGTGGGACCGTTTTTCTTTACAGGTTTAAAAAATAAAAAGGATGACACGGGACATTTGCCAGGCTGGGGTGGACTCTAGCGTGGCACAAGGAAGTTGAGGCGTTCACCGACGGGATTTGGCACCTTTGTCATCAAGCATCGAGTGCCACGCTGGGGTGGGGTCCCAGCATGGCACCCAGTACTGGGGTGGGAGTTAGGACAGTGAAGCCGGCCGGAGTTGGGCACCCCGTCGGCTATATCGTGGTTGCTTGCGCTGGGGTGGGCACCCAGCATGGCATTTGGAAAACTTTAGGGGCGGGGGCATGGCACAGCCGGCCAGGTTGGGCACCACTCGGCTATACAGTGCGTACGTGCGATGCGGCGCTGCGCCTACGTGGGCTTGTGTGTGTGTGTGTGTGTGGGGGGTACTACGCGCAGGCAGGCGATATCTTGTACGCTGCTCATCTGCGTAGCTCCCCCTTTGAACTGTATGCCACTGCATTTTGGAGCTTGTCATAGACAGCTCCAGCATGCATTGGCTTAAAGGGGCCGTGCCTGCCAACACACTGACTGAATTGGAGGAGGAGGTGACACACCTCCGAATTCTTCGATGATGGCACTATGTTTCTTGCACACGCGTGCAAGCAAACATAAAAATGAAAGTTGTGAGGAGACCTGCAATATGATGAGAAAAGTGTGTGTGGGGGCCATCCATTTGAACAGACAAAGCCACTCATTTACCAACAGCACCACCTACTGGCCAAAATGGAACTATTTTTTCCTTCATACTCCTTCGCAGTGATAAATAAAGTGAAAAACTGTCAAAAAATACACTTTCTTTTTTTTTTTCAGATACAAATGAGACATTGTATAATAGCAAGAATGTACTCCAGTGTGTGCGTCGTGCTGGGATAACATTACACCTTGGTCATTGGATGCACTCAGCCTGAAGCCTCATGTCCAGCCACACCAGGTGTGATGCTATCCCAGAGCGACCCATCACCCTGTAGTGCATTATTGCAAATATACTGCTGCGCATATGCACATAAGGGGGTCTCCTCATGCATACCGGTGTAGCATTAAGTTGAAAGGTTTGAGGAAGTAAACAACCCCCAAGTGGTATTGTTTACCACCACTGAAAGCCACATCTTAACTGGGCATAAAGCCTGCATCCACCCACCTACCTTCAAAGGCACAGCAACTAAACTGTAGCTGCCCTCTGCTGACCTCCCACTCTAATGTTAACATCAATCCCTAGTGGTCCAGTGGTACCACCCCTTAACACTCATTTCAGTGTATACAAGCATATCTTGGGGAGTAGCAGAACCCCCACCTAACCAAGAACCCATTTTATGTACAGAATATATTCCTTGGAATTTAATGGTACCTCCAATCTAACATCAGTTCTCACACGAATAGACATCCACTGGAATGTCATGGTAACCCCCCTCCCAGAGCACTCATTCAAGTGTAGACATTTTCTGGTGTCTAATTGTATCCCCACCCTCTGAGCACCTGTTATATGTACAGAAGACATTCCCTGATGATCTATTGGTGGATATCCCACCTCCTTGCAACCCTTTACCTTTGTCCAGCACTCCAAACATCTCTATGTGGTGACTGGCACAGCCCTACTATTTTTTCTATGCCTAACTGCTGCATGAGCTGTCAGTGAGTATATGTACAGTACTTTGTATGCATTCAGTGACAGCTCATATAGCAGCCAGCCATGGAGATGAGAGGAGGGCTGTGCCTGTCACTGTACCAAGATGTTAGGAGAATAAGACACAGGGGCGTTGGAGGTGCAGTGATGTGGGCTGTCAGTGGGGTGGGTCAAGTGGGGGACTGTTCGGAGGAACCACTGGACCACCAGGACCACCACTGAATGTCTTCTGTACATACAAAAGGTGTGCAGGGCTGGTGGGTGCCACCAGACACCAAGGAATATCTGTTTGCATGATAACAGGTGCTCTGAGGTGGTGGTACCACTAGACATTACGGGCTGTCTTTATACTGAACAATAGAACATGTGTTTGGGGTTGGGGGTTACAACTAGAAACCTAGGACTTTCTTCTGTATGTATAGCAGGTGCTCAAGGGTGGGGAGCACTAGTCATCAGGAAATGTTGGTATACAATAAAACAGGTGCCTGAGTGGGTACCACTGGACCATCAGTTTTCTTGTTCTATAGCTATCAGTGGCACTGTGGATCTGATGTACCCCATAAAAATGAGTCCATGATGACTAGAAAATGGTCCCTTAGCACCTTGCATGCTTAATGGTTTTATTTTCATGTCCAGGATGAATATAGCACAGGAAGATCTTGGCACTATCCCATTTCAGGCAGTGCTATTCCCTGTGGACTATATGGTACATCCCAGATCTGTGTTGGGGCATTGCATTTGTACTTAGTGCAGCACCTACATGGATCAATATTCAGTTGGATAATTCCACTCACTATCTAACTGAATACAGCAACAGCTGAGTTAGGTGCAAGTACAAGTGCAATATTTGGGTTGCACTTGTGCTTCTGTTTGCATATCTAGCCTTCGCTCTATAAAGTGCTAACCACATGAAACAAAGTGTGAAGTACAGTAGAACAGATTCTGTTTGGACCCATTAAGTAATTTTCTTCATAATTACATACAGCAAACAAGACCAAAACCTCACTATCTGACTAAGTAATCAACAAAGTAACTAAATAAGTAAGGAACTAACAAACTAACTATCCTAATCCAAGAGTATTTACTTACAAATACATTATGAAACCTTATCAGCTGTGCTTGTTCTGCTTCTGCTCCCTTTATTTAAGAATGAACTACCCAGGAATTTTTATGTGCCAATAATGCTGGTCATAGAAGATATGCACTGTCCCATGATGGCTGTTCTGGTAACAGATTTTTCAGAATGCTAATTTATTTACAGTACCAGCTGCCAAGTTTGACAAAGCAGTGGGACAGATTATACTTTAGAGGCTTTGTCCGCAATTCAGGGCCGTTGCCAGGATTTTCACAAGGGGGGTTCTTTTTATGCAGTCTGAGACTTTTTTAAAAATGCTGTGGGTCTTAGGGCTGCCAGCACCCCAGAAGCCATGGGATCCTACAATTGTTCTGTGGTGCATTTTGTGGCTTATTTTGTAGCTGAAGAAGTCATATCTGAGATCTCCTACACCCCTTGCTCTAAACAAAATTAACTGGCTGGTTGCAGGGTGAATACATATGTATTCAGTACCGGAGGACAGCAAGATGCTGTTAATGTAATATACCTAAGACATTGTCTCAGATATGTTATGAGTTTTAATATCTGTAGCTGTAGCTACTGGTGTGTAGGGAAGGGGTCTGGGGGCTACCTGGCCCCAGAAACTTTGGGGTACTAGATGCTCTGTGGCTAATTTTGTGGATTATTTTAAACCAGAAGGACTCATCTGTGAGCTTCCCTCCACATCCTGCTCTATGGACAATTACTACTATCTGGGTGGCTCAGAGTGTGTGTGTGTGTGTGTGGCGTGTGTGTGTGTGTGTGTGTGTGTGTGTGTGTGCGTATTCATAAAATGGGAAGAAAAGTAAATAAATTCAGCATTCTAATTGTATAAAACACATCACATGACCATGCGTATATCAGAGCATGACCGCACACCTGCACTTTTACCCCCTCCAAAACAATTTTGCCATTTTATAAGATAGATAACCCACTCTGGGATGTGAGGTCACCCTTTGATATACACATGCCTTGGGTGGTTGAGGCACTCGGCCTGAGGTCCCATGTATGACAACACACACCAAGGCGTGCATATATCAGAGCGTGACAGCACACCTTAGAGTAGGTTATCTATTACATATATAGATAGATATATATATAAAGAGAGCAAATGCTAATGCATTAAACCTCAAAGCATAGTCTGCAGCTGGTTTGGCTGGGTACTGTACACTACTAACTTACCGCAGTGCTGGCTTGCTACTAGGGCAGGGGTCTGGGTCTGATAGGCCCCAGAAACCAAGGGTTATGGTATGCTCAGTGGTGCACTTTTAAGGCTTATCTTAAGTCTAAATAACTCATATCTGAACTCCCTCTACCCCTTGCTGTAACCCCCACCTTCCCCAACTCAATATACCATTTAAGTCATTGAGTCAGTGCAACATAGCCTATAGCAAGGCTAGCAGAATGCTGAGATGTATTGGTAGGGGTATTGATAGCAGAAGAAAGGAGGTAATACTTCCCCTCTATAGATCCCTGGTGAGGCCTCACCTAGAGTACTGTGCCCAGTTCTGGAGTCCTCACCTCAGAAAGGATATGGATAGACTGGAGACAGTGCAGCACAGAGTAACAAAAATGATTCAGGGCCAGCAGGGCAGATCCTATGAGGAGTGCCTCAAGGCACTAAATATGTACTCATTGGAGACCAGAAGGGAGAGGGGAGATATGATAGAGTCTTCAAGTTCCTGAAACAAATTAAAGTGAACTGCAAGGTACTATTCAGCCTGAGTACCAATTCGCTGTCACATGGACATGAATGGAAATTAACAGGAGGTAGGTTCAGTAGAGATGTGAGGAAGTACTACTTTATGGAAAAGGTGGTGGAACTTTGGAACAGCCTGTCAGCTGAGGTGGTGGGTGTAAAAACAGTCAGAGGATTCAAGCAGGGCTGGGACATAATGAAGGAAATCGTGGTTAACAGAGGCAACAGGACCAAGGAGGAGAACAGAGACAGTATGGGGAGGGTTAGTACCCTGGAGAAATTGTAGGTTCCAGGGATTATAGAGAACTTGGTCAGACTGGATGGACTGCTGGTCTTTTTCTGCCATCATTGTCTATATTTCTATGTTTCTATTATAGGCACCCTACTTGGAAAAAAATCTGTAACATAATTCTTAGTTCAATATTGAGTACTACAATTGTTGCCCCCACTCCATTCTCCAATGTGGTAGGTATGAGAAAGGAGTGAGGGGAAAGGTAATTTGACAGTGGCAGGGATTTCCAGTGCAAAGTTACCATCTCCTAAATGCCTACCTCCCCCCAAACCCACCCCACCATGCTTCCAAACATACAGTGGGTATGTTCAAAACACTGAACTGTAGCAACAAATGTCATTCTACTGGCACATGTGGTCATCTGGAGAAAACACATCACAACTTATTTGATTTAATGGCATCTGGCACAGATGATACAGACAAAAGTGGAACCGAATGTCAATGAAAATGAGACCACAGTGAAGACCGCTCTGAATAGCACAATTAGTGAGGTGGCAGTGTAGATCCCAGCCAGACCCTTCCAAACACTTACAATACCTTTCCACTGTGGTACCTCTTTTGCTTTACTTATGAAAAGTTAAAACAGGCATATTAAACAAGACAACTTTGCTTTTTGTATAGAGGGGGATTTAAATAATTTATTTCACACCCCTCCCCCCTCAGCTAGTGGTCAAACAGGGATTCAGCATGTTTGCAGTTCATTTGCATCACCAGGTAAGAAAAAAGGTTTGTCTCCCCATAAGACGCACAGGGGTAATGCCAAATCTCACTCAACAACTAACACACCAAAATCTGGCCAATGGAAAATCATGTACAAAAATGCTCACAGCCTGGGAAATAAGATCCCAGTCCTGCAAGCAATAATGTCAGAGGCTAAACTGGACATAGTAGCAATTAATGAGACGTGGTTTACCAGTAACCACACTTGGGAGACTTCAGTACCTGGCTATGTATTGTTCAGAAGAGACAAGGTGCAAAAAGTTGGGGGGAGAGTGGCCCTGTATGTCAATGAAAATATCAAAGCTACAGAAATTCAGAATACACATAAGGAGCCAGAAGAACTGTGGGTCACCCTGGAAACAGGAAATAGGACAGCCATAGGAACTGGGGTTGTCTACAGGCCCCCAGACCAGGGGGAGGACATAGACACATTATTGTTAAAATATATATAAAACATGACAGCTAAAGGGAGGTTCTGATAATGGGAGAATTCAACAAGCCGGATACAGATTGGTCAGTACCAACAGGAACATCTGCCAGAACTAGACACATAGTGGATTTCCTGCAGGGGGAGAGCCTCAAACAACTGGTACAGCAACCCACAACAGACAGGGCTATCCTAGATCTAGTACTGACTAACAAGGAAGGGATCACAGATCTCCAGGTAGAAGGTCACCTGGGGACCAGTGACCATCACATGGCATGGTTTAATTTGGCTACTACATCTAAATTATCCCATTCCAAGGCAAAAATATGGGACTTCAGAGGAGCTGACTTTGATAAGATAGCCAACAGAGTTAAGCTAGCCCTGGCAAAAAGAAACACAGGTGAGGGGGTACAGGCAAAGTGGGCAAGCATTAAGGATGCAATACTTGAAGCAACATCCCATTGTGTTAGACAGAAAAGGAAGTGCAAAAGAAGAAGGAAACCACTTTGGTTCTCAAATACAGTAGCAGAAGAGGTCAGAGCCAAAAGGCTAGCCTTCAGGAAATATAAGGGAACACAGCGGGAGGAAGATAGGGAGGCATACCAAACTGCCCTAAGGAAAGCAGGGAAGGCAGTAAGGCAGGCAAAGTCCCAAACTGAGGAAACACTAGCACGAACAGTAAAATAAGGTGACAAGACTTTCTATAGACACATTAGTGAAAGGAGAAAGTCCAGATGGGGTATTGCTAAGCTTAATGGAGAAAAGGGAGCACATGAGGAGGTGGACCCTGTAAAGGCATCTATCCTAAATAGATACTTTTGCTCAGTATTTACTGAACAGAAGGTAGGGCAGGGTCCACAGCTCATCATCATGGACACAGGGGGAGGGAGGTGAGCACTACTCCCTTCACAAAAGAAAGGGTCCTACAAGAGCTCGCTAAGCTCAGGGTGGATAAGGCAATGGGACCTGATGGCATACATCCCAGAGTACTTAAGGAGCTAAAGGTGGAACTAGCAGAGCCATTAGCAGAACTGTTTAGTGAGTCTCTGAGCACAGAAGAGGTCCCAGAAGACTGGACAAGGGCTCATGTGATCCCGCTCCACAAGAGTGGTAGCAAGGAGGAGGCGGGGAACTACAGACCAGTCAGTCTTACCTCAGTAGTGGGCAAGATTATGGAGGCACTCCTTAAGGAAAGGATAGTGCAACACCTGGAATCCATAGGGGCACAGGATCCAAGACAGCATGGGTTTACAAAAGGAAGGTCCTGTCAATCTAATTTCATAGATTTCTTTGACTGGGTAACCAGAGTGGTGGATGAAGGGGGAGCAGTTGATGTCACCTACCTTGACTTCAGCAAAGCTTTTGACACTGTTCCACATAGAAGACTGATAAATAAGCTGGATAGGCTCGGGGTGGGTCAGAAGTTGGTCAACTGGGTGGCAAACTGGTTGACGGGCAGAAAACAGAGAGTGGTGGTAAATACAGTCAGAAGAGATGCAAGTCACAAGTGGGGTACCTCAGTGATCAGTTCTGGGGCCAGTCCTATTCAACATCTTCATTAGCGACCTTACAGATGGACTAGAGGGTAAGGCTTGTCTGTTTGCAGATGATACCAAGATCTGCAACAGAGTAGATGATCCAGATGGGGTGGGCAGAATGAGAAGAGATCTGGATAAACTAGCAAAATGGTCAGAAGAGTGGCAACTGGGATTTAATGCAAAGAAGTGCAAAATCATGCACATAGGGAAGAGAAACCCTGAAGCCACCTATAGGCTGGGAGGGGAGTTGCTGGCAGTCACAAAGGAAAAAAGATACTTGGGCATCATCATCACTGATGACCTGAAATCATCCAAGCAGACCTCTAAAGCAGTAAGTAATGCTAGTGGGGTGTTAGGGTGTATTAGAAGGGGTATCACAAGTCATAAGAGGGAGGTAATAATCCCTCTTTACAAAACACTGGTTAGGCCCCATCTGGAGTACTGCATGCAGTATTGGAGGCCACACCTTCACAAGGACGTTAACCAAATTGAGGCAGTCCAGAGAAGGGCAACCAAAATGGTGCAGGGACTGCATCAGAAGACATATGAGGACAGATTAACAGAGCTCAATATGTATACCCTTGAGCAAAGGAGGGAGAGAGGTGATATGATCAAAGCATTCAAACACCTTAAGGCAATAGTTCTTAGACTTTGTCGCAGTGAGCCTCCCCAAATCCATGGAAAAGATTTTGAGCCTCCCCCAAAAACTGAAATAATCTTGGGCCTCTCCAAAGAAAAATAACATACTGTACTTTGCGCAGTACACCATGAATACATTGAAACCCCTTTGAGTACTTGACTCACATTCAGTTCTTTGTCTTATACTAATGTGGAACCTTTGAAAAAGAGCTCCTGTGCTCGAAAGTGTTATCTGAATAACAAATAAATAAAATAAACAAATACTATTATTCAGCTTATTGTACCCCCCCCCCCCAGGCCAGCCTACTGTACTTGCTCTGTTATTTTCATTCTTGAGCCATCGTTACCCCTTGTTGCAGTACCTTCATGGGTCAGACTACTTTCTCTGTTTCCTCTTTATGTGAAATAACCTTCCTACATACTTTGCCTCTCCCCCTCCTTCCCTGCTCCTAAGCAACTTCTCAGGGATTACTTTGTTCCTTCCTGCTATTTCTCTTAGCACTTCTATGCTCGGTCCTTGTATTTGGACTGTTCTACTGTCAGGCTACAAATTGATCAATAACCACCACTCATTATTAGTTTATTCATATTTGTTTGCACTATTGTTCACTGTGTATTTCTTGATTGTTCTGCAGTTACCTATTGAAATGTATTCACTCCCTACCCTTCCCTAGGTACACCTAAAATGAGCCTTGGTTCATTCACATTCCCTTGTCACCTATTAGTAAATAAATACATAAAATTCACCTACTGTTGTCCTCTTCCAGTTTGCTCTATCTCTTCACACAAAATATATAAAACTCAAAATTTAAAAACAGTACTTTGTCAGACTTGCTTGAGTCTCCCCTGGAACAGGTTGGGGCCTCCCTAGGGAGGCTGGCCTCACCATTTGAGAACCCCTGCCTTAAGGGCATTAACAATGTGAAAGAGTCTAACATGTTTAAATATAAGAAAAATAGCAGGACAAGAGGACACAGCATGAGATTAGAGGGGGTCCAATTAAGGGGGAATGTGAGGAAATTATTTTTCACAGAAAGGGTGGTGGATGCATGGAATGGCTTACCACAAGAAGTGGTGGCTATGAATACAGTGCAGGGCTTCAAACAGGCATGGGATAGGCATAAGGGAGCAATACATATGACTATGAATAGATAGGCCACTGACAGAGCAAAGGCCGATGGCACATTTATAAGGTAGAAAAAGAAATGGGCAGACTGGATGGGCCTTGCGGTCCTTATCTGCTGTCAACTTCAATGTTTCTATGTTTCTGTGTTTTTATTTCTAAATTTTCAGCCTGCCCAACTGAAAAGCTCCCTTGCCCAACTGTTTTTGCCTTGCTTTTTGCCTTGATGTACAGTTATTAAGGGACACATGTTCGGCAATAGTGGCCAGCAAAGTTTACATGCCGGTGACTGATATTATTATAAGTCAAGGTCCTCTACTTCTCTTTTGCTTTCCTAGTGACGTCATCTCTGAGCCTGCCACCATGCTCCATCTTTCTCCAGTGCAAGCTGACAGCGTGAATTGTAGGCAGCAGCTGTGCTGTATTGAGATCACATTCACGATGCTGATGTAAGCTTCAATTGGCCAGCCAGTCATTGGGGGATGGTGCAGAGAAAGACTCACAAAGAAGCTCCAGTCATCTTACTGGTACTGAGAAAGCTGACTGGCAGCAGATGGGGGGAGGGGGCACATGCAAACAGAAAGTGCTGGGATTCATCATGTGTGCATTAGCACTCTTTAACAGTAAAAAAATAAATAGAAATTATGAAACTTTTTTACAAATAATGAAAAATAAAGAGAGAGTTTCAAAAAGGGGGTTCTTTCGAACCAGACAACCCCCTCCCCCGCAATGGCTATGTAACTAGTGTGCATTAATTAAGCAATTTATCCTTCCAGGGTGTGGGTGCACTGGAGGATTTACCATGGCTGGTGTAATTCGGTCACGAGGCACAGCCAAGTGACCAAACCACACCAGTCGTGTTAAGTCCTCCAGTGTACCCACACCCTGGAGGGATAAATTTATATTATACAATGGCAAATGTTGTTTCTTTAATGTTTTTTAACTATTTTCGAACTCCCTGAGGTCCCTACACTTCAAAAGAGGATGTCATTTTGTAAACAATTTACCGCAATGTTTTAGTGAAGCGGCGACAGAACAAATCGCGTCAGTTTCGTTTGAAGTGAAAGCGACTGTATTAGCATGATATAAGGTTGGCTTGCACTTTTTCCAGTGGTACACTGGAGAATTTATCACGGTGGTAATTGTGCAAGCCAACCAATCAGGATGTAGTATTTGGGACATTGGATTTACCACATTGTATAATTAAGCAATATACCATGAGAGGGTGTTGGTGATGCCAGGATTTACCGACACCTGGTGTGTTGTTTGGTCATGAGGTGCAGTCGAGTGAGCAAAATACACCAGTTGTGGGTAAATCTTGGCACCTCCAACACTCTCAAGTGGCATATTGCAGTTTTACAATGGACCCCTGTATGTTTTGTGTGTAAAAAAAAAAAAAAAAAAGAAAAAAAATTAGTTGGTTTAGATGTTTTAGAACTTTTTATTAGATGAATGGAAAATAGTCTTTTGTTGCTAGATATGCATATGCACAGTGTTGTCAGCAAATGGGCGAGGAGACAGCATTTGAGATGTGGCTTGTCTGATCTACTGGTCCTGTCCCATTTTAAAGAGGAGGACTGTGTTCACAGGCTGAGGACAGTGCCAGCAGTTGGAGACCCACAGAGTTTTGTTCAGAAACACTTCGATGAGTGTTCTAATTTTCCAGCATACTGAGCATTTTTTTAAGCTCTATTTCATCGATTAATTCAAAGGAACTATCCATTTTGAAGCATTCTTTTTTTTTTGGGTGGGGGGGCAGAAATGTGTGGTTTGGCCCAAAATGGACTGCTGTTTAGTGAGTGGTACAGATGGCAGCTCCTAGGCTATGAAGTGGGGCTTGCAGGGATTTTTTGGGGAGATGGCTTGACAGGCTGCTTGGTAACTCTTCCCATGTGGTGACTGCAGGATTTACAATGGAAGAAGCGTGCCAGACAGCCAATCACAATGCAGAATTTGTGTTTTTTTACATTTCAGTACCCATTGTATACTACTGAATTTTTCACATAGTCTCTGACAAATTGATGTGGCAGAACTCACTGCAGTGTGGAGGCTGTGTGCATAGTATTTACAAATTCTGAATTGTTCAGCTAGAGGAAGGGAAGAAGTGATAGGAGTTTGCCTCTTTGTTTGTCCAAGATGAACAGGGTACGTTTAGGGAGAGAAAGAAGAAATATGATCAGTAGAAGGACTTGCAAAATAAGGCCTGGAAGCAGAACATAGGTCATTACAAAGAGAAAGCAGGGCTATACTTTATCTAGTGATTGATTAATTGATTGATTGACTAATCTACAGTAGATGTGCTGACATTAAGGAAAGACCAGTTTACGTTAATCATAGTGCTGTGGGAAATTTAAATTTTATAACAGGATTTGGGTGGAATTATTATGTCTATTTCTATGACAATTTGTAAATTGTTCATAAAATGCTGACAAAATGTAATTTCAGTAAGTTACGGTTCCATCTTACTGTAAAGCTGCTTTACATACATTTACAATATTTAATGCATTCTGGTTGCCACTGATGAATCAAATCCATATCATGTTTCAGAACTTTTGCTCTGGGTGACTGAATTGTACTGTACATTATCAAACATACTGTATCCCAACTTTTGGCACAAACTTGGAAAAAATCTAAATGGTGTAACTGTAAGCCCCTGTAACTTCAGAAACTCTAAACAACATGCCACAACATTAAGAAGTCTGTCTTACTAGAAATGGTGTTTATGCAAAATATCAGGTCACTATCTGTAAGGACAACTTAGTTATAAACAGTCACAGTTTCAGAACATTGTAATGCATTTTGAAGCAACTAAACCATGATACTTTCAGGCCCCTGTAACATTAAAATTAGATAGCCCAATGTCACCAGCTTTTGGCAGGGGCAATGAATCTTTTATGTTAGTGTGTGTGTGCATTTACGTTCAAGCTGTTACTGAAAGGATAGCTCAGCTACAAGCAATCACAAATTATGAACATACGAACATATGAAAAAATGAAATTGCCAGCAGAAACAGGCCTCATGGTCTATTGAGTCTGATCGAGTGTGCAGCTAGCCCCTCATCACGCAGCTGCCCCTCCTGCCCCCCTTCACAGTATCCCTTCCCCACACCCAGTCCCAACCCTTCTTGAAACTGTCCACCGTCTCACAGGGCACTATCTCATCTGGTAAGGTTTTCCATTTGTCCACCACTCTTTCCATGAAAAAAATATCTTCTCATCCCCCTTTTAAATCTTCCCCCCTCCACTCTCAGTCCATACCCTCTCATTCCCTCCACCTTCTGATCTGAGATATCCCTTCTGTGCTGGTCTTGTTTATCCCCTTCAGATACTTAAAGGTCTTGATCATAACCCCTTTATCCCTGTTTTCCTCCAACGAATACATAGTCAGCTGTCCCAGCCTCTCTTCATAGGGCATGCTTTCCAATCCCTTGATCATCTTTGGTGCTCTTCACTGTACCCCCTCCAACAAGATGATGTCTTTCTTCAGTAATGGGAGCCAGTACTGTATGCAGTACTCCAGGTGGGGACCCGGCCAATGATCTATATAGGGACAGGATAACCTCCCTCCTTCTGGAGGAGATCCCCCTTGCAATACAACTCCGCATTTTGCTTTTACACCAGCCGTGGTAAATCCTCCAGTGTACCCACACCCTGGAGGGATAAATTGCTTTTGCTGCCACATTCCTGCACTGAGCAGAGATGTTCATGCTTCCCGTAATGACCACTCCTGGATCCTTCTCCTCTGTGGAGAAGCTCCCCAACTGTATCCCATTCAAGTGATAATCCCTCCCCTGATTCATGGCTCTGAAGTACATCACCTTGCACTCCTTGGAGTTGAACCACAACTGCCATGTTTCGCCCACTCCTGTACCTTAGTCAGTTCCTCTTGTAACCCCTTCCAACTCTCCGCATCATGAAAGACAGCTCCCATCTTGGTATCACCTGCAAACAGGCTGATCTTGCTCCAGATCCTGTGTGAGATATTTGCAATAAAATTCCCAAACCTCACTGGTCCCTGTACTGATCCCTGTGGTACCCCACTTGTCAACACTGTCGGTAATGAGAAGTCTCCCACCCCAACACCACCCTTTGCTGCCTTACCGTTAGCCAGTCTGTAATCCATTTCACCATTTTTGGTCTTGCTGCCACATATCAAAGGCCTTGCTGAAGTCCAATTACAGGACACCCACTGCATGGCCCTTGTCCAGTTCCCATGTCACCCAGTCATAGTACTCTACAAGATTTATCTGGCAGGATCTGCCTGCTATAAACCCATGCTGTTGACCACCCTGGAGACTGTTTTACTCTAAGAAGCTCACTAGAATCTCTTTTAGTATGGTCTCCATTAGCTTTCCCACAATCGATTTGAGGCTCACTGAACTATAGTTTTCTGGTTCATCCTTTGGGCCACATTTGTGGATTGGCACCACATGGGCCATTCTCTAGTCCTGTAGTATACATCCTGTGTCCAGGGAGGTATTGAACAGGTTGGCCAGTAGCCATGGAAGGACCTCTGCCAACTCACTTAGTACCCTAGGGTGAATGCCATTGGGTCCAGGTGCTTTGTCCACCCTTAATGCCCTCAGCCCATCTAGTATCCTGCTCTCTGTAATCTCTACATCTGTCATCCCTTCCCCCCACTGAACCACCCTTCCCTGGAGTATCTGCCCCCCCTTCTCTTGCATGAATACAGAGCAGAAGTTTTTGTTTGGTGCCTCTCCCTGCTCCACTCCTTTCTCCACCCACCTCCCGTCCTTCTTAATCCTTACTAACTGATCCTTGCTCTTTCTTATCTCTCTCTCTCTGATGTAGCAGAAGAAGTCTTTTTCTCGACTTTTAACCCTTGAAGGGCCACAGACTGATATATCAGTTCAAAAATCCTACACATTCTAATTCTGTCGGCAGCCTAAGGGTTAATTCCTTGCACCAGTCTCAGCTCCCTAGGAACCTTGGCCACTCTGACCCATCTGGTAACCTTCTTGGACTTCTTTATGTACGTATCCTTATCTGCTCCCCTCTCCAATTTCCTGTACTTTTCAAAATGCTGCCACCTTGGCCCTCACCCCTTCCATATCCCCCCATGTCAGCCAATTGGGTTTCTTTGCCCACCACTTCTTGCTTTTCTTCCTAGTACAAGACTCTGTTGCCTCCACCAGCCTTTCCTTTATGATGTCCCATTCCTGGTTTGCATCCATGTGTGGTTGCATTCCTCCCAGGTGCCTGCCTGAAATTACCCCATCTTCTTAAAGTCTGCCCCTCTAAATGCAGTCACCCTTGTACCCTTGTTTCCCTCCCCATGTCGAGCACGAACCACACCAAATAGTGGTCACTCCCAGACAGTGGTTCCTCCACTTCCAGATTCCTTACAAATTCCCCGTTATCCAGCACAAGGTCCAGAGTACTTTCTAATTGAGTCAGCCCCTGGACGAGCTGTGTCAGAAAGCTGTCTTGAAATGCTTCTAGCAGGATACACTACCTTGCACTCGTTGTGGATGGGGTGCCTCACTCCACCCTAGGTATGTTGAAGTCCCCTACCACCACTGTGCTCTCCTTCCTGCAGACCCTCCTAATTTGTTCAGCTAATTCCCTATCCAGGTCAGTCCCCTAAGCTGGTGGCCTGTACACCAACTCCATTCTCAGTGTCTTATTATTTGCATCTTGGAACTGCATCCATAGTGCTTCTGTCCTCCCCTCATCCCCTTCCTCCTTTATGCACTTTATTCCTTCCCTTATATAGATGCCCACTCCTTCCCCATTCTCCTTAGCACTATCCTTTCTGAATAGCCTGAACTCCAGGATCATCATATCCCAGTCCTGGTACTGGGTGGTCCATGATTCCATGATGGCTGCAATGTCCACCTACTCCACCACCAAGACAGCCTGTAATTCTGCTGTTCTATTCCTTAAGTTTCTTGCATTCAGTGAGACCATCATTCAGCCTTTTTCCAATCCTTCCCTACCCCTATTCTTCCCCCCTTTATCTTTCCCTATGCCGCTTTCCCACAGCCTTTACCCGTAATTGGGGGGGTTAGCTCACTAGGCTCCCCTTTCTGGACCCCTTTCCTGTAAGTGGTCATCTTGCCACCCCTTCCTCCTTGTTTAAATCCACCTTTGTTGATATATGCCCCTCTATTCTCCATTTTAGTACTGTCTTCCTCATCCTGCTCAAATGTAACCTATCCCCTTGTACATGTCACTATTGCCCCAGGTCCTGTCCCAGTCAGACACTAATCCATACTATCTGGTACAGCACCACTTCCTCAACCACTCATTGAACTCCTCTATCCTTTTTCCTCACTGTACTCACACATGGTACTGGGAGTACCTCAGAGAATGCCACTGACCCTCCCACCTCCTCCCACCTCCTCACACTGACTACCCAACTCCTCAAACCTCCCCTTTACCTCCTCTACTGTCTTCCCCTCCAAATCATTTGTACCCATGTGCAATCACTATGTGAGGTTTCTCCCTCCCCCTCCGTGTGCACTTAAGAAGTGCCTGCCCCACCCTGCCCACGGTCAACCCCAGAAAAGCCTCTACCCAGATGTGACTGTGCCTTTCTCCCCCATCTGACCCCTTTTAGTATAGAATCCCCCAGCACTAGCACTCCCAAATCTTTTTGTCTCATAACCCCCCTCCTCCTGTTTTCGCTGTCTACCTTTACAGAGTTCACACTGCCCTGCTCTTTATTATCTCTTTCTGCTCCATTTTGACTCCTACATCTCCCCCCCAATTTCTACCTCTCCCTCTGCATCTACCCTGCTCTTCCCCTCACCCATTATTCCTTTCCCAGCCTGACTCCTGAGCCTTCACTAACCTTCTCCTCCCCTCCCCCCACAATCTCAGACACCTCTACTACCACTTCTGATGCCAACACTGCAAACCTATTACATGCTATCCCTGCAGTGGTGCCCATCTCCTACTTTCTCCTGCCATGAGCCTTTCCTCCACTTGCTTCCCCTCTGTTCTCCTCACCCTCACATCCCCACCCACTTTCTCACAGGATTTAGCCCTACTGTTCCTCCTCTGCTTCTCCCAGCTACTCCTCAATGGGTTCCCTCCTTCCCCAGTTCCTCCACCCTCTCCAGATCCCTACAGACCTATATACCTCCTCTTCCAGTCTCCTCAGCCTGTAACAAATTGGACAGCCTCCCAATTTTCATAGTGTAGTCATCTAAACTGCTGTCCCACAATCATTGCACCTCACTATCCTTTCTGTGCCTGCCACCCTCATTCCATAGTGCCCCCCTTTCCATCCACTATCCTGATGTCTCCTGCCACCCTCATTCATGCCTCTCCAACCCTCAGTGCAATCCCCCTGTAATGCCACATTTTTCTTCCCTCCATAATTCACACTTAACTTAAATGTAACCTCAATTCCTTATCACATATTCTGTACAGCAATAGCTGGATACCACATGTGACCCTACTAACTTGCTTCCAATTCCTTCTTTACCCCAATGTCTCTAGCTTGCTAGCTCAGTAACTCTAGTTGACACATTTATACATGACCTTGTCAGTTTGAACTTTAGACTTTCAACTTTAAAATATGCAGTTACTCTTCCGTAACCCAAGCTTGTCAGTTTGACTTTAAAACTTGCAAATTTAACATTTAAACCCAAAATTCCAACTAGTAAAAACCTCAGTGGCTGAACTTTTCACCTCCTGACTATTTTACAACTTTAAGATTTTACAATGTAACAGAAGTGCTTGTGGCTGAATTGCACAAGTTTTGTCAGAAATTAGGATATTTTGTGATGATTTCATGCAAGGCATATCCATGAATTGTGCCCTGCCATGCACCTACCATTCCAAGTAAGAGAATGGAATAGCTAGGTAGAGTAGCAAACAGGTGGTAGCCTTTGGGGACTCCATAGTTAGGGTGAATTGGAGAGGCCTTGCATATCCATGGTGGTAGTGCAGTGAGGGTGATATACCTACCAGCCACACAGGTAAAATGAATACTGTCTATAATTTGGCGCGGCATCTGGATAGAAGAGCAGAGTATCAATATTCACACTGGCATTAACTGTTATAGTAATGCAGGAGCATATACATGTTTCAATTTAGCATAAAAATGCTATGTATATTGTATAAAAAGGAAGCAGTGCTCTGTTGACACAGAAACCTTTGAGACAATAACCACACTGTCCCTCACAGGAGGCTGGTAAATAAGCTGGGCAGTTTAGGAATGGGGTCAAAAATGTATTCATTTATTAATTTATTTAGTTTTTGTTAACCAGGTAGGTACACTAGACGGCATAGCTGCCTATTTTCAGGTACGACTCAGGAGATTACAACAAAAAGGACGTAGACAATAGTAGATACCAGAAAACATCAGGGGAACAAGTAGAAGTCAGACATAGTACAGTTATACAAAATTTTCAGCAATGACAGTACATTTGCAGGTATCTATATGTAGTAACAAAACAGAAAAATAAGTGCAAATAACTAACAGTCATAAGTCATGCAACTAGTGAATAAGTGCTAGAAGAGAGGAAATAACAAGATTTCCAGGCAGGTTTGAGAGTGGTAGAGGTTGGAGCCAGTAGGCAACTAGGAGGAACCAGTACAGGAGTGGGTGGATTGAGGACAGGAGCAGGGTTCAGAGCCTAGAAGAGCCATACAAAGCTCCTGTTTGAAGCTGTGTGGAGAAGGGGAAATTCTTAGATTCAGTGGAAGGGAGTTCCATAGTTTAGGGGCCCAGCTAAAGAAAACATTCTCCCACATTTTGGCTTTACATCTCAGTTGGACAAGAAGGGATTTGTCAGCTGATCTCAGTGGGTAGGCAGAAGTCACAGGTTTGAGCAGTAGAGCCAGTTTGTCAGGTATCTGGGAGGAGATTATATTCTTTATAAAACAGTAGGAAGTAAACTGTCAGAAGGCTGAGAGGGTAAACCATCTCAGACTGGAATATAGTGTGCATCGGTGAGTAAATTTGGGCAAAGACAAAGCAAAATGGCAAATGCTGTAGTAGCAGATATCCCGCTTTTGGAGGAGCCCTCCAGTAGTTGCCAGAATGGCTATTTACCCATATGCCAATTTGGGTCTCAGGATCCCCTGTGCAATGGCCATCCTCACCGTGGATGTTAGGTTATGTCTCACCTTATATGCCAGTCCAAGTTGAATATTGACAGATTTAATGACTGAGGCTAGGTGCAGGTCAAAATCCAAGGTGGGATCAGAGTTTACTCCCTGGCATTTAAAAGAGGCAACTGTGTTAAGGGGAGAGCCATCAAGTGCTCTGATACTTAATGGTTGGGTGCAGGACCAAATTTTTGAACCTGAACCGAAGAGCATAGTCTCCATTTTAATTTTATTTAAGATAAGCTTGCTTTGCAATAGCCTGCTCTGAAATGTGTTGAAGTTACTTTTGAGATTCAGGTTGATATCTGAGAGGTTTGGGGAGGATGACTAAAGAATAAGATAATTTGCATATAACAGACCTAAGCAAGCACCAGTGAGAGGTGGGATGCCATTTATGAAGACTGTAAACAGGAGAGGACCAAGAATCGAACCCTGGGGTAGTCTGATCCAAGTAGGAGCAAGAGGGGGCTCAGAAAATAATTAAATGGATGAAGAGCTTGCTTAGTGACAGATGCCAGTGGTGGTGGTAAATGAGGTGCACTCTGGGGAGGAAAGGATGACAAGTGGGGTACCCTAGAGGTCAGTATTGGGGCCCATCCTCTTTAACATCTATATCAGTGATATTGCTGAAGCACTGAATGGGAAGGTGTGCTTATTTGTGGACAATACAAAGATTTGTAATACAGTGGAAACACTTGGGGGGGTTGAATCAATGAGGGAGGACCTGAGAAAACTGGAGGGGTGATCAGAAATTTGGCAATTAAGATTTAATGCAAAGAAGTGCAAAATAATGCACACTGAGCACAAATACCCACTGTCCACGTACACACTGATGGGAAAAGTTATGATAACGGAACAGGAGTGGGATATGAGGATTATCATTTCAGATGACCTAAAGGTGGCTAACCAGTACAATAAAGCAGCAGGTAAGGCAATTTGCATGTTGTTGTGCATAGGGAGGGGTATAACAAGCAGGAGGAGGGAGGTGTTATTGCCCCTCTACGAGTCCTTGGTGAATCCCCACCTTGAATATGGTGTCCAGTTCTGGAGACCTCACCTGCATAAGGATATTGATTGAGTGGAGACAGTCAAGAGGAGGGTGACCAAAATGGCTCTTGGCATGTAACAGAAGCCCTATGAGGAAAGACTGGAACAGCCTGGTCTGCAACCCCTGAAAATTAGGAGGGAGAGGAGGGAATGATTGAGACATTTAAATATTTGAAGGGGATTGACAAGGTGAGGGGAGGGAGCATCTTTCATAGGAAAACTAGTCTGAAACCTAGAGGGCACAATTTGAGTCAGAAGGAGGAAAGTTCAGAGGGAATAGCAGAGGGTACTGCTTCATGCAACAGACTACCGGCAGAGGTGGTGGGGGCCAAAATGATAGTTGAATTTAAGAGACTTGGGATAAACACATGGAAATTACCAAAAGTGGGAGGGGATGAACCTGGAAAAAGAATAGGGATGGAAGTCTCCATAGTGTGGGCGGGGGGGGGGACCAGGGAATGGAAGCCAAAGGTGGGGTCTAAGTTTAACTAAAGGGCTTGGTTTAATAGGCAGACTGTATGGGTCTAGATGTCCTTTTCTGCCATCGGATTTCTGTTTCTATGTTTCTAACTGGACTCTATCAGTGAAACCTTACACCCTTTTTGTGAAATCTACATGATAAGTGCTGGTCTTTGTACTTTCTGCTTTATTTTTACTATGCTTTATTTTTATTTTCAGTTCAGCATCTGTCTATTGAAATGTTTCCAGCCTAAGTTAGTTACCGGTATATTGACTTTTTGTAACAGCATATGTTGACATGATTTAATAGTACATATTTTTTTCACTGACCTGAAGCTACCTTTATTTTTTATTTTATTTTTATTTGTGAGAATCAGTTTTCAACCTTTGAGCCAGGGGCTCGTTTCCAAAGGTACCTCGTCACATTGAGGACATACATAGCATTTTAGCTTACATAGTACAGGTTTTCTACAAGTAGGTGTTTGTTAGAGGAGCCACGTCACACTGTGGTCAAACAATATACATTTAAGTTACAGGGTACAAGTAATTGAAATAGGTCTTACACAATTGGTTTCATATATTGAGCAAGCAACAGGCCTTACCATAAGACAGCAGGCTCAGGCCAGGTATACTTAGGTATAGTGTGCTGGGAAAGGGCTGAGGGGTGGACTAGGTGGGGAGCAGCCTGGCGGGCATTGTCACTAGTGGAGAGGTCAAGGTAGAGCCTCATTCAGAGACAGGAGCAGCTACAGTTGTTGAGGAGTTGGCTTCGAAGGGTGGTTTTGAATTTGGAGATTGTGGTGGCATTGGAGATGGTGGCAGGGAGAGAGTTAAACTAGAATGGGGCTCTGTAGCAGAAGGACCTCTGACCATCAGTGGTTCTTGATCTGGGGACCAGTAAGGTGGTCTTGTTGGAGGACCATGTAGCAATTGTGGGTGGGACCCGGTGGATGGATGCAGTCACCCCTGGTGGGGAGAGTCTGAGTAGGGTTTTTTTAGCAAGGAGGCAGGTATGATAGCGAAGTCGTTCATCTAGGGTCAGGAGTTTAGCATCGTTATACAGTTGACAGGTGTGTGTGAGCCTGGGGGCACCAGTAATCAGTCTGCAAGCCTTATTTAGGGTTATGTGAATTTTTTTGAGGGCAGTCGTGTCGGCAGCACCATAGACTGGTAAGCCATAGTCTACAAGGGACAGTACTGAGGATGTAACTGCGAGCCACAGAGCAATTGGGGGGAGGCAGTTTCGATGGCAGAAGAGGATGCCGAGCCATATGTTGGTGGTGGATGCAAGGGCATCGATGTGGTTGTGGAATGTGAGGGCTGAGTCGAAGGTAATCCCGAGGTATTTGTAGGAGCAGACTTGTTCCAGAGGTTGTTTGGTACTAGGAAGAATATGGAGTGGGTGGTTGCTAGCTTTGTTTTGGGGGTGGGCAAAAAGCATAGCTTTGTTTTTTTTAAGATTAATGATAAGTCTGTGCTCCTTAAACCAGGCATCTGCCTCATTGAAGGACTGTTGTAGGGAATCCTGAAGGGAGATGGGATTGCGGTGGGAGGCAAAAATGATGGCATCGTCAGCATACAGAAATATTTTGCCAGAGCAAGCACTGGGTAGGGTGTTCAGATAGAGTGAGAAGAGGAAGAGGCCTAGTATGGAGCCTTGGGGAACCCCTGAGTGTATGGGACGGGTATCAGAGAGTGTCCCATTGGTTTTAACACACTGTGACCGAGCGTCTAGGTAGCTTGAGCACCATGCTAGAGGGCCAGCCGCGAGACCAGTGTGGCAGAGGGTGTTCAGCAGAAGAGGGTGGGAGACAGTGTCGAAAGCCTTTGATAGGTCGATGACCACTGCACCAGCTAGGGAGCTGGTGTCCAGGGAGGAGTGAAGGAAATTAGAGAATTCAATTAGCGCAGTGCTGGTACTGTGGCCAGCATGGAAGCCATGTTGCTCTGGGCATAAGATGTTATGCTTGGATAGATATTCAGTGATTTGAATGGCCACCACTTTTTCCAGGGCTTTTGGAGGGGGGAGGTAGGATGGAGATTGGTCGGTAGTTGTTGGTTGAAGACCTGTCACCACCTTTATGAATGGGTGTAACTACGACTGTTTTCCATGCAGTAGGAAATTGTCCCAGGCAGAGCAATCGATTTAGTAGGCTGGTGAGCGGGGCAAGGACTTCATCTAGCACCAGCCTGAGGATAATGGGATCCAGTGAGTCGCTGCTGGGACTGTTGTCATTTAAAGCTTTGATAAGGATGGGTCTGGCCTCTCGGGCAGATACCTTGCGCAGGTGGAAGCTGGGATGGTGGTGGACGAGGAAGGGGTTGGTTTGGGGGAGGTTCAAAGAAATTACTGGGGAGGACTGAGCTAAGGTCGGTGAAAGCGGTGTTGAAGCAGTTAGCTATGAAGGCAGGATCGGTGGAGGTAGTACCATCACTAGTGAGCTGAGATGGGGGAGGGGAGCGTGACTTGCCATTTAACTGTTTAATATTATCCCAGAACTTCTGGGCCGAGCCCCAGGAAGAGGTGAGGGTGGCCTGGTAATAGTCAGCCTTGTCTTTATGGACCACCCAAGAGCACTTATTCTGGGCTGCATTGCAGGCTTGTCTATCAGACAGCCGGCCCATTTCAGTGGCACAGTGCCAGAGGTTATCCTGAATTCTAAGCAATTGTAGGAGGGCAGGGCTGACCCAGGATGCATTCGTTTTTTTGGATTGGATTTTTGTGATGGGGGCAAAGAGATCACAGGCATTGTTGAAAGTTTGGGAGAAGAAAATGAGGGCAGTGTCAATGTCGGGTGCATGCTGAATGGGGGACCAGTTTATCTGGGGGAGAAACTGTCTGTTTTTTCAGTCCACCGGGGCGGAGGTGCCTGCGGAGAGTGGTCCGTACTTTGGGTTTGGGATTGGGGGCTGCCCAAAGAAATAGGATAGGGGAGTGGTCACTTAGGGAGTCTGGTAGGACCTGGATGTTTTGGATCTTTTTGGGTCGGTTGGTGATGAGTACATCCAGTAGGGTGCTGGTTCCTGTTTTTGGGTTTATTCTAGTGGGTTGGGTGATGAGTTGCATCAAGACTTGGGTGGCAAAAGTGTCTTGGATTGAGGAAGAGGAGGTGCTGAGCCAGTTTATGTTGAGGTCACCAACTAGGATTTGCTCCGCCGTATGGTGAAGGGTGGCCAGATAGTCAGTTAGTGATACCAGAGCTGGGTTCTGGTGTTTTGGAGGAATGTAGGCAGTGGTGAGATAGAGAGGGCCCCTAGAGGGGTCAGGGGTGAGTTTGAGGGTGAGGGCCTGGGCCCCATTTACAAGGGCAGGGGTAGGGAGTGCTTTTCCAATAATTGTGTCCCTAGTATAGATTGCACAACCTCCTCCTCGTTTTCCTACTCAGTCCTCCTGATATAGGGTATAGCCAGGGAGGGAGACAAATGAGTCAGGGGTGGATTTGGACAGCCAGGTTTCTAACAGGGCTATGACGTCCAGTTGATGTGCCATGGCCCAGCACTGGAGGGCGTCAAATTTTTCAACAGGCTGCATATGTTCATAGAGGCTATTTTAAGGCCAGTGGGCCAAGTTGGTGGGTGGGAGGGGCTGGGCCTGGGTTGGGATGTATGTTGCCAGAGAGTAGTAGCAGAAGGACCAAGGCTCTGGTCTGGGCATGACAGCAAGTCAACTTCCTTGGTGTACGCTGGGATGGGGAGGTGGCCATGGTGGTGCAAGGAATGGGCAGGGTTCGAAGGTTTGGGAGGGCATGGACGAATTCCAACCAAGGAGAGTCAGGGTGGACAGTGGGGGGTGGATAGGGGTGGGTGCCGTGGGCCAGGGTACATGGTCAGAGTAGGGTGTGATCGGACTAGATCAGGGAGAGTTGGGGGTGCTGGGATAAGTAGGCCTGTGAATATGCTTGACCGTCCCTGTCTCTCAAGATACTCTATCTGTCTCTGCCATTGTCTAGGGCAGTCCACTTGCTTGATTCCCCCCAGCCCCCCCCCCAAAAAAAACACATTTCCCTTATCATATCTTGATCCTATTTTTCTTTCCCGGTGTGTCTTGTTGTTCCTTTGCCTTGTTTTTTCCCATTCTGTCCCACTGTTATCCTTCTCTTATCCTTACTTCATTTGGAAAGTAACAACTAGCACAGATTCTTATCCAGAGCTTGAGCGATCACTTGGACTAAGCATTTCAGCATTTTTATCATGTAGATATTTCATTTTGTTTTTCATCTATAGCCTATTGTTTGCATTCTGTTAAAAGGGATTGTCTCTCATATTCAGATTGAGTGCATTAATTTTGCTGAGCAGTTTTGCTTCTTTTTTGATGTGATAGAATCAAACATCTATGCCAAGCTCTTGCTATGTTCCCAAGCTTTGTACACTTGCATTGATGTATTGCACTAAAGCACTGGGCACTTTTTATATTTTAATACTGTATGCATTAGCTTGTACATTTAAACAGAGATGTTTTATTCTATGGCCACATCCCTTGACAAATAGTATTCTGACTTGAAGCACTGGGGTGACAGTGGTATGCAGCTGTGCCTACACCAGCACTTTCTCTGCTCATATGAATTTGATGCCACAATAAATTTCATTTACACTGAGCAATCTGTGTTGGCTGTATTTTCTCTTCATACCACAAGTGCACAGGGATTCCTCTGCTCCCTTCTTTTATGAACCGGTGCTTTGGAGGTATTTAGTGGACCCTTTGGGGAACATATATCCTGAATTTAATGTTAATGTAAAAATAAATTCCAAAGATATGAATGCTTTTGTGTGATGTCTGCCAAACAAAGCCAGGCCCTCAGAGGAGAGAAAGTCACTCTGCGCTTTGGCACTCATTACATAAAACCACTCCCCAAAAACCGCTTTTGTCTCCTTGTGTGGACTTGGGCTTCTGGTGGCATTTAGTGAACCACTTGGGTAACATGTATCTTGAAATTTATGTTAGTGTACAGTAACCAGAAATATCAAAGTTATGAGTGCTTCTCTGATGTCTGCCAAAAAAAATCAGGCCCTCAGAGGAGAGCAAAATCAATCAATCAATCAATTTCTTTATTTTACCAGGTGAAACACCATTGAGGAGAACTCATTTGAAAGGTGGACCTGGGAGGTCATAAATAGAATTTACATAGGGAAGAATATAATGACAGTTACAATATATGTACAGAACAAAAAAGAATAAAAAATTGACAATTTATGTATAGAAATGTACATGGGGTAATATTGCAACTATGGCTCAAGTAGACTACTAATTAAACTGCCAATTAATGTGCTAGAGATACAACAGCTCTCACAAACCAGTCAACAGTTGGTCATTGTACCATTAGAAATTTTAGTGTTGCATGCAAGGGTTAGGTTGTACGCTGCCCAAAAATAACCTCACCTCTATGTGAATGAATCGTCTGAAGAATTTCAAGTCTAAGGTGGAGAGGACAGGCAAGTCTGAAGAGGAGGTAGAGAAGGGTGGAGGTATAATAATAATAATAACACACTTTATTTTTAAGCTCTTTTCAAGATATCAAGGCACTTTACAATAATTAAAACAATTTCATAAACAACAAATGCAATAATAAATAGCACAATAGATCCATATAACGAGTCACTGATAGGACTGTCACCACAAAAAAGTTTTAAATGCTTGTTTAAATCCCCCCTCCCCCACAGTAGCACACTCCTGAAACTGAAGGGGTAGAGCATTCCAGAGGTTAGGGGCCGCAGACATAAATGCATGGGCCCCAGAAGATTTCAAAGTCATCCTTGGAACCTCCAACAACCTCTCGTCAGCTGAACGGAGCTGTCGCACATGGCTGCAGAGAACTAGAAGCTCTTTCAAGTAGTCAGGGCCAAGTCTGCGTAAGGCTTTATAAGTCACTAAACCAACTTTGAAGGTGATCCACCACTGAATCGGCAGCCAGTGCAGATCGCGCAGCACCAGGGTAATATGCAAAGCCTGAGAAGACCCCATCAACAATCATGCTGCAGCATTCTGCACTAGCAGCAAGTGGCTGATATCAACCCCAGGAAGTCCTAAGTAAAGGGAGTTGCAGTAGTCAAGGTGCGAGGTCACAAAGGCGTGGACCAACACAGGCAGATCGCAGGACAGAACAATGTGCTTGACCCTGGCAATGTTCCTAAGATGATAAAAGGCAGACTTGATGACTGCCAATACCTGAGATCGAAGAATCAGCCCATCATCAAGCACCACTCCCAGGTCATGCACCCATTCAGAGGTAAGAATCTGGGAGCCCCCCAGAAAAAGTCCAAAGGGCTGACCAGCCCTCAACCCCTCTATCCACTGACCTGGGTCCAAAACCATCACTTCAGTCTGTCCCGTGTTCAAGTTAACCAGCTCTAATTCATCCAGTCCTGGATTTCAGTGGTGCAGTTATCAAATACTGAGAGAGCACTATCCTGGTCAGGTGCAAAAGACAGGTAGAGCTGGGTATCATCAGCATAGCAGTGAAACCTCAGCCCATACCGTCTTACAATGTCTCCAAGGGGCAGCATATACACTGCAAGCAACATGGGGGACAGCATCGAGCCCTGAGGAACCCCACATAACAGAGGGAGTAAGTCTGAAGAAAAAATTCCAGACACAACACTTTGTAGTTCTGCCCATGAGGAAAGATGTAAACCACTTGAAGACCATAAATGTCAGGCCACAGATGAACCTCAGGTGCTCGAGCAGCACCCTGTGGTCCACAGTGTCAAAGGCTGAAGAGAGATCAAGGAGCACCAGAATGGAATGGTTTCTCCGATCTCTCGCCATCAGGTCATTGAGTACCCGAACCAGCGCAATCTCAGTACTGTGCCTCTTTTGAAAACCGGACTGGAGAGGTTTATAGATGTTATGGATGGTCAAGTGGTTCTCCAGTTGAATTGTCACTACTTTCTCAAGTCCATAATTTGCTAGAACATCCAGGTCCAAAGAAGCTTTCTTCAGAAGGAGTGTTACCACCACCTCCTTCAAGGAGTATACAGAGCTGTTGAGAAGTAGGGGGAATACCAGGAATGGGAGTAGAGAGGGGATAAGGGCATCATTAACCATAACAATCACAGACCTCTTTGAAGGTGAGTGAATAAAATGTTTTGAAAACAGAAAGCTTCTGCAGGCTCATATGCCTCAGAGTTTTCTGCATGGAGTTCCATAGAGCTGGAAGAGCATGGCTTATAGCCACTTTACCAAAATGTGTCCTGACCTTTGGGACTGATAAATAAATAAATGAGAGGCTTCTCAGTGGGTAATTGCTGACCCTGCAGACAGGTAAGTAATTCGATATGTACTAGGGGAGCAAGTTAAAGAGTGATCTGTAGGTCCAATAGGCAGCATTTCTTTGTCTTCTGGTGTTTAACGAACTCCAGCCTACCTTGGCGTAGAGAGTGCAATGGTGGGTTGCATTCGGAATTCCAGTAATAAATCTAATAGCACGATGATAAAGAGTGTCTCATTTGGTCAAGGCAGTAATCGGTCCCTGGCCATAGATGAGGTCAGTGTAATCCAGTAGGGGCAGGAAGGTAGTAAGGACTAACCTGGTTTTTGCTTCCAGGGTAAGAAAGATCCTGATTCGAAAGAAGAGACCTAGTCTCTGTTTTAACTTTTTGGATAGTTCGTCGATGTGTGATCAATGAAAGACAGGTTGGTATCTATCCAGAAGCTGAGATATTTAAATTTAGTTACAAACTCCAGAGGTTCACCCAGGAGTGTGTTTACCTGAGGAGAAGTGCCAGAAGCGTAGGGCTTAGAGGTACTGGCAGAAGGGGGAAACAGCATGGCTTTGTTTTTTTTTAGCATTCTGAAATAACTTCAAGTGCAGCAAGTTCTCTTGAAGTTAGTCAAAGTTATGTTGCAGGTCCCTGCAGGCTAATGCTGGCATGGGTCTGGCAATGTACAGAACCATATCGCCTGCAAATAAGTGAATGTTTGCCAATTCAAGACCCTTATTAATGTTATTGCTATAGATGGTGAATAGTAAGGGGCCTAAGATAGACCCTTGGGGAATATCTCTGAGTAGACATTTTGGTGAGGTGGAGATCCCACTAGCCTTAACCAATTGTTTGCGATCTGTCAAGCAGTTATTAAACCATTTTAAGGCTGATTCACCCACTTCAATAGATTCCAGCCCAGACAGGAGCAGGTCATGGTCAGCAGTATCAACGGTTTTGCTCAAGTCAATGAACAAAACACAAATGTAGTTTTTGGCATCAAATGCTAACTGCTAGTCATTTGAGAGTTTAGCAAGAGCAGATATGGTACTGTGGCAAAGTCTAAAGCCTGACTGTGCTACATTTAGCAGATTGAAGGACTCCAAGTGGTGTCTAAGTTGGGCATTGACAACCTTCTCAAGAAGTTAAAACAATGTGGGGAGGAGGGATATAGGCCGATGGTTGTTTAGGTCACTGGAGTCACAGGATTTGAATAGGGGAATGATGTGAGCAGTTTTCCAGATAGAGGGGAGCACACCCTGGGTAAGTGATAGGTTGAAGAGATATGTGATAGAAGGGGATAAAGCGTTGTAACCTAATTTGAGATAATAGGGCTCAATGTGATCTGTGCCAGCAGTTTTTGCTTTTGTCTAAATCCAGTAGTATGTCTTCTACTTGTTTCAGAGAGACAGGACAGAAGGAGAAAACTTGTTGCTGTGCAGGGGCTGATGCATTAAAACGTGGCAAGTCTAAGTGATTTGATCTAGCCCAAGGGTATTGGCTAGTGAGGTGCCAAACGCTAATCCTGCCATTGCAAAGTGACTGTTGATGAGTTCCAATATTTTTCATTTGTCCGTGGTGATGTTGCCCCCAGAGATGATTTTCTGTGGAAGCAAGCAGGCTGGGCTATGTCCTTCAATGTCTTTAAGAGTTTTCCAAACTTTTGATGAGCAGTAGGAAGAAGATTCGAGTTCTTCATGGAATTATCTAGCTTTCTGAGCCCTGATCGCTTGGCACACTGGTTTCTGGCAGATCTAAAGGCAGCCCAATTGCTGTCTGTCTGTTTTTCCTAGCCTTTTTTCAAAGGGCATCCCTAATATTTAGGGCAGTTTTAAAAGTAGTAGTGAACCAAGGGCATCTTTTTTCTTGCTACGGATTTTAGCTAGGGGGGCGTGTCTATTAAGAGCCTCGAGTACAATAGAATAGAATAACTCATATGCCTTGTCAACTGTTTTGGCCATGTAGAAATCCTGCCAGTTTATGCATTGAAGATCTAATAGATAGGCATTAAGATCAAAGCACTGCAGGCTCCTCTTGAAAATGTATCTGGAAGTGGCAATAGCTACGGGTGCTGACCTCACATAGGCAATTGCACAATGATTGCTGAAGTCATTAGCAAGAGCTCCAGCATGAGAGAAGAGGTGCGGTCTATTTACTAGGATGAGATCAAGTAGTGCATCAAGGTCCAGATATTTGCTGTTTGGTCAAGTGATGTTATCCACAAGTTGAGCAAACCAATATGCATCACAGAAATCTTTGAGTGGTATGGATGTGGCAGTTAGCCAGTCCAAAATTAAAGTCACCCATAATGATTACATCAGTGGAGAGAGTATCCAAAACCTCACTCAGGTGGTTCAGAATCTTTAGGCCCATGGAAGGGGGTCTGTAGCATCCAATGATATGTAACTATAAGGATGTAGAGATTTGGACTTTTAAGGAGAGGCTTTTGAACTCTTTAGGCATAGTAACAGCATGTACAAGGGTGGTAGTATATATGTCCTTAACATATATTGCTACTCCACCCCATCTGGTGTGCCTGTCAGCCCTATATAGATTATATGAGGGAATATTGATTATGTGATCAGACGTGGAGGATCCCAACCAGGTTGCAGTAACCACCAGTAGATCCAGTTGAGCATGGCATATCCAGGATTGTATTACATCAAATTTCCTGATTAGACTACAGGGATTTACTGTATATGCAGGAAACTCAGCCCCTTTAGTTGGGCTAGTTCTATGGATGCAGTGATAGGGAGTGCAGGCCCTGGATTTAGTTTGATGTTGCCTGCACAAATAAGCAGCACTAGAAGCAATTTCTTGATAGCATGCAGTAAGAGCCTAGCAAGAGATGGACTTTTCCTTTGTGGATGACAGTATGTGTCAGCTGAAGATTTTGCTAAATGAGGATAAGGCAGGCCAAGGGGATGCATATGCCATCACTCTCGCTATGATGATGAAACCATGCATTTTGAGGACACTGGGTTTGACCTGGCAGCTAAGTCATTGATAAGGGGAACTTTCAGTTCTGATCTGCACTTGCGAGTTATATTTGACCCTATGAAGGTGTAGAACAACAGCCTTGGGGGGGGGGGAAGGGATAGTGCAGGTACTGTATAGAGTCTGCAGAGGATGTAGTCAGCATTGTTGCTGTTTTTGAATCTAGGCAATAATAGAGCATGCTTACTAGAACCCACAGAGTTAGTATCAGCAGCTGCATTTTGAATCAGTAGTTTCACAAGGAGCAGGAATGGCATGCAGCTGATTGTGCTTTGCAGTAGCTGAAGGTGAATACAACTATTGTTCCTGGTAAAAGGGTGAAACAAGTGTAGGCTCAGAAGCAGACTGGGCTTGAGCAGTAACTAAAGAGCTGGAAATGTGCCACTTTAGTAAGGCAAAAAAGTGTGGTCCCCTTTAAATACTAATATCAACCGAGAGAAGCTACCGACGAGAAGGAAGTGGGCAGAGATTCATGAGTATTTGATAGAGGCCGAGGTCGGGGTGGGTTGTGTGGGACAACAATTACATAGAGGGAGCAGTGGTAGCAGTTGAATTTAAGTCGAACACCTGCCAGTTGGGCATGCCAATCGGAGGCAGACAGAGATCCTCAACATCCAATATGCGGAGCACCCTAGTCCCTGTCGGCAAATACAAAATGTGGGTTTCAAGCCCCAAATTCTTGCCTGAGCTGTGTGAACATCTTCAGTAACATACCTGGGGCTTGGTGGGGAGGCAGGCGGTCCCATGGAGAGTGGATGGCAGCGCAGTCGGAGCGCCGGAGCTGCTAGGAGTGCCCGACGGAGCTACAGCTTGGGACTTGGCTGGGAGGTGGGCGGTCTGATGGAGAGTGGCCAGAGGCGCAGTCAGGCACTGGAGCCACTTTTCAAAAGTTACCCTTGATCTTGACACTGTCCACAGAAAACCACCCCCAAAATCTGCTTTAACTTTCATGGATCTTTCAATGGACCTTAAAACCATTACCTTCCATTCAGTAATTTTACACACTTAATTATAGTCTTACAGTAATAAGTTCATTCTAGTTCTTTTTTTTTTTTTTTACTTTTTGCAACATTTTAAATAATACCATACTACAGTACTTGCAGGGTGGGGATAGTGGGTTGCATGCTACAAATTTCACTTTGATTTAGTCCAGTTGGGTTCTATCGCTCCAGGATTTCAGTCCATTATTGTTAATCTGACAGATAGAAGGTCAATGTATGTTTTTATTACTGGGAAAATAATACAATTATTATGGAATGTTATTGTGGTCAGGTCTCAATTAGTGCCCTACCACATCCCACTCCCTGTCATATGGGTCCACATACAGTAGCTGTACCCTTCAAGTTGTAGTGGTGTTCCATGTGCTGGCACTGGCCAGTGCTCACCTTCTGCTATTGAACTCCATCATCTTAGGAAATGCAACTACATCGATGTCATTCTCCCATCACCTTGTAATGATAAAAGATTGAAGACTGCTTTTTTGTACTTTACAGTGTGTATTTGCAGTCACTTTAAATGTATTCAGTCCTGTATGTTACATAAAATGGTATATCAGGGAGAAAAAGAGCTGTAAGGACCATATAGTAAAGATTAGGAAGGGGGGTGGATGGGTGAGAGCAGGGGGTGATAATGCAGAAGTGTTAAGTGATTACTTCTGCTCAGTATTTACTAAGGAGAAGGAGAGGTGATACCGGGGGGGGGGCAGGAACATAGCTAGAGGAGGTGATGGACAGGGAAATCACTGAGGGCAGGGTTCTGGAGGGCATAAGGGGATTGAGGGTGGACAAGGCACCAGGGCCAGATGGCATTCACCCCAGGGTACTGTAGGAGCTGGCAGAGGTCCTGGCAGGGCCTTTGGCAGACCTATTCAATGCCTCACTCAGGTGTGTACCTTAGGACTGGAGCATCCACATGAGCAGCTCCAAGGATGTGGAACTACAGACCAGTGAGCCTCACATTCATCTTGGGAAAGCAGATGGAGACTATCCTGAAGGAGAGGCCAGTGTCCCCTCTGGAGCCAAAGGACTACAGGACATCAGTCAGCATGGCTTCATCGGTGGCAGATCCTGCCAAACCAAACTGGTGGATTACTATGACTGGGCAACTAGGCAACTGGAGAGGGGCCATGCAGTGGATGTCCTGTACTTGGATTCAGTAAGGCATTCAACTTGGTGCCACATGGGAGACTGGGAAGTAAGTTGGAAGACACAGGGGTGGGTGCAAACTGGTGAGATGGGTAGTGAACTGGCTTCAGGGAAGGCAACAGAGAGTGGTGGTGGGTGGGAGCTTTCATCCCCAAGGGCAGTGATGAGCGGTGTTCCACAGGGCTCGGTAATGGGACCAGCGTTGTTTGAAATATTCACTGCAGACGTATCATTGGGCATCAAGAGCAAGATTAGTCTGTTTGCTGATGACACCAAGATGGGAGCAGTGGTGGACAACCTAGGGTGATGGCAAGGGTTGCCAGATGATCTGGCAAAGATGAAAGCCTGGTCAGACACCTGGAAACTGGAGTACAATGCCATAAAGTGTAAGTGCTGCATTTTGGGGCAAAAAACCCAAGGAGGAGTTACAGTACTAGCAGGGAGAAGTGCAGCTAGCTGTGACAGAGGAGAAGGATCTGGGGGTGCTCATCACGGGATCAAAGAACTACTCAGCACAATGTAGGAAGGCTGCTGCAAAGGCCAAGAAAATGCTGGTTTGCATTGCAAGGGGTATATACTTGAGGAAGGGGGAGGTGATTCTGCCATTGTAAAGATCACTGGTTAGACCAAACCTGGAGTACTGCATACAGTACTAATGTTCATATCTAAAGAGGGGCATTAACTTGTTGGAGGGGACACAGCACAGGGTGACAAAGATGATCAATGGGCTGGGGGACCAACCTTATGGGTATCCTGTGAGCTGGGCACATCGCAAGTAGGCACCTGCCAAAATGGCAACCCACCTGTGGCGCATACTGCGATAGCGAGGGAGTAGGGAGGACGACCGAATGGGGAGGGTTCATGAATGATGAGGGGATGTTGCTATATGTACATGCGCAGGGGGAGCAGACTGAGCGAGGGGCAACAGAGTTTGAAATGGGTTGTGCTGGCCTGGAATGGCTGGGATGCGGGGTTCAGGTCCAGGTGCAGGTATGTTTTGTTATGCCTGGCCCTGGTAGGTGCATTTTTTAAATTTTTTTCACTGTTGCACCCCCCTGACATGCACCACCCTGGAGTTGAGAATCTAAAAGTAGGGGGGTGCCGGGGCCAAGGGGGGGGGTCACATCCCCCTGAATAAAAGTAAAAATCACAATTCCTTGCACCGTTTTCTCTGTCACCAGGGTTGTGCATCGCTGAAATTAAATTTTGCCGATGTACACTCACCATAAGGACAATTGCCTTTTTGGCACTCGCCCTCATGACATAGAACCTACATTACGAGAGTAGGCTGAGGGAGTTGAACATGTACCCACCGTGAGGACAGGAGTCACAGGGAGGATATGATTGAAACCTTCAAGTACATGAAGGGAATAAATGAGACAGGTATGGAGTGGCTGTTCAAAGTAAGGGAGGGGAGGAACACCTGGGCCATGATATGAGACTGGTGGGAGGAAGGTTCAGGAAGGAGATGAGGAAACATTATTTTACAGAGAGGGTGGTACTGTAGCTGGGTGGAATGCACTACCACAGGAAGTAGTACCCAGTAGAATAGTGGGCTGCTTCAAATGGTGCTGGGACAGGGAAAGAGAGGGCCAGGGAGGGTGGGAGGAGGGGCAGCTGCAGAATAAGGGGTGCAGACTGCACAATGAAGCGAACTTGACACACCATTAAGCCTTTATCTGCTGGCAAATTTCGTATGTTCGTATGTATCTGTGCTCAATCTGGTGAAAGTTAACACACACATATATTGGGTGGATGCACTACTGTAAATACACACACCTCTGTGGGCTGAGAAATGTCACTTTGAAAGAGCTCATTGTGGTAGGCAGGGGTTATTAAGCCTTTTCTAAAACAATTGCAGGCTGGAGTGTTTTCATGCAGTAGTTTGGATTCCTAGGATGCACAGTTCCTATTGGAGAGGGATTAGCATGTGCTCCCTACTTTGCTACATGAATATTTGTAACATGAATGTATCAGTTTTTGTAGTGTTATATTATATTCATTGCAAAACCCTAATGCCCCACCCCAACCCTGCAGACACTGACAGGCATGGGGTGTGCCTTGAGATCATCAGCCCTAATGCTCACCCCATTCCATGAGTAAATAAACTGTGATATGTACAGTATACTAGAATAGGGTGAGCATAAGGGCCGATGACCCTAATGCACACCCCGATGCCAGTCAGAGTCTGCAGGGCGGGGATGTGGCTTTAGGGTTGGGAACCCTAATGCCATTGTTCCCTAGTTTTGTTACTGTACAAAACACCCTAACTGATGCATTAATGATATTGTTTGCAAAGAATTTCCTTACTTTTTCAGATAGTTTACTGGTACCCTTATTCCCCTGTTCCCACCCTCCACAACTGTCTTTATGTCACACTGGGAGCACAAGTCATTTAGGGCCTTGTGCTCTATTGCTCAGGGATTTTCTGTTTTACTGTGGGCGTGCAAGGTCCTTTGGATCATGTGCATCCATCCCTCTGTAGATGGGACTGGGCTCCCCAGTGTCCCACACTGCAGAGTGATGGGCACAGATGACTGTGGATGCTGGGAGTGGGCTTCCCAATGTTGCACATAGCCAGGGGGTAACACATGGCAAACCTGGGGATTCTGGGAGTGGGCTTTCCAGTGTCCAAGAAGAGGCAGGGGGCTTCCAGTGCTGAGTGGGGGATAGGCCCCCCCCCAATGTAAGCAATTTAGAGGGACTTTTTTAGTCTCACAATAATGTGCATCCTAGGCTGTAACTGTATACTAAATGTTCACATATGTGGTATGTGTCAAAATATGCTAGTCTAGGCTCATACTACTTTTTAGAACATTAAATGTCCAGTTGCGGCAAAGGATGCACATTATTAAAAGCATTCATAAGTTAAAAAAAAACTCTTTACCAAAAGTGTTTTCTGGGGGAGCAGAGGACCAGACAGGGGGCCGCAGGGCTCAGGGTCCAAGGTTTGAGACCAGGATTTTCATTGTTTTTGCACCTACAATGAAGACAAAAAAATAACGGAGAGTCTGTTATTGAACCCAGGGTCCAGCACTTTGCAGTCCTGTGTCTGGTCCTTTGCACCACCAGAGTGCCATAGCAGTGGAGGTGTTTTTTTTTTTTTACTTGACTTTCAGAAGTGTGATATGTGCTAAAATAAGCTATACTTTTTTTCACCCATGCCATATTTTTGATCTGAAGATGACAGTACATGACCAGAGCAGGTAAGTATAGGGTAAGGGAGTGTGGCAGTGGGTGGGTCAGGAAGAGGGAGGGGGATATCGGGGGTGACAAGGGACCATTTTCTTTTTTTCAGGATAAAAAAACAGGTCAAGGGATAATTTTCATTTTTACATGACAAATGATTAAAACACATTTTGGGACACTGGAAGTGTGCTTCCCAGTGCCCCACAATGCTGTGCTAGGGTTGGGGTAGTGGGGACATGCAATGCTGACAAGAAAATTGGGGACCCCAAAGTCGGCACATTCAAAATCAAAAAGGGCTGCATGGGGGACATCTGAGACAAGGAGTGAGCTTCCTGGTGTCAGGATATAATAATTAAAAATCTGTGGCAATGGTCAGGGCTGCCACTAGACAGCAGGACAACATAAATGAGGATGCCACTAAACATGACCCAAAAGGGGTGGCTCAAGGCTGACTCTGTAGTTGGTAGCACACGTTCCAGTTATGGCTACAGAAGTCAAGAAAATACCAATGTTCTCATACTGAGAACAGGAAAGAAGTGATGCTCTTGCTATGTTCAGCACCCGATATTTCGGGTGCTCAGCAAACATGTTTTGTGCCACATTTAAAAAATATATTAGAATATAGCCATAGGTGTCCCCTATATATAGGTTCTGATTTTTGTTATTATTACACTTATTCTCACATGTTTTCTTTATCTTCTCCCACTCACCAATGGCAAAATAAAATGGCAGACACAACAGACGTCTGCAAATCTTTATACTGTGCAGAAGATTGACTTACTGTACTTTTCACAAAAAACAGTTGGACTTGGGTGCAAATTAAGTATTTTGCAAAACATAGTTTCTTTCTTGCCTGACATATACATTTTCTCACAGGAAATAATGGTAAATTAAAAATGTAATAACTTTTGAATGGATTCATATTTTTTCACCAAACCTTCAAAAGGCAGATCTGTGAGGGAGAACCTCACTGTCAGTGCTTGCCAACACTGTAGTTGGTGACCAAGTGAAAATCTCTATTTGTTGGAGATTGGAAACTCCAAAGTACATGTGTGTTTGTTTTACAAAAATAGAGTTTGGCCTGGCAATGTCTTTTCAGAACATCTAGGCATGTAGAAGAGGAAACAAAAAAACATGCCAGTGGCAGAAATCTCAAGGAAACCATGGCTTTGGATATGACCCCCTTCCTCTCCAGTTTTAAAATTTGTTTATTGTGTGTGTGTGTATAGTTTTCTCCTCATGCTCACTTGCATAGTATAGAATGAATATGTGGTACTGTGTTTTATGAAGGGTATTTGTTTATAAAGCACCTGTGCTTGTTTTATAAATATACAGTTGGCCTGACACTGTATTTTACAACATACAGGCATGCAGGAGAGGAAAACTGCCAATGACAGTAATCTACAGGAAATCATGGCTTTGGATCTGTCCTCATTCCTTCCAGGGAATACCAGGGCTTCTGCTTTCTCACCAAAAATATGTATAATTAGAGCAGAAAATACACTTAAAAATTACAATATTAGAAAAATAGATATTTTGTATTTTGAGTATTAAAACAATTATAAATAAGTAATGTACAAAATATTGAGAAGAGTGATATTACTGTTACTGTTTAGACTCTAAACTGTAATAATAATAATATCAAAATTGATTACTGCTTCTTGTACACAGATGGAGATCCATAATCATTCCCCTCTATGAAAAAAGTCAAACTATATTACGCAGTTAGCACAGTACAAGAGACTGTCGCACATCTCAACTAACACTACATTAACATATAATAAAAATCTATGGACCCTTTTTACAAACTACCAATCATTCCCATCCCATACCAATCCAGACAGCAACATCTCATGCCAAGGCAGACTTTGGATAAAGAGAATATTCACAGGTGGGTTAATCTTATTACTTAGTAATGAGAAAATACCCACACAACCCCTCATTCTACCCCCCACCAAGAACCTCTAGCTACTTAAGGTGTAACAACCAGATGGGCCCTGAGTCTGGGGCCAAGTTAGATATATGGTTTATTTACTCTGATTGCAGCAATCTTTAAATAGTTCTTACAGGTTTTGAAACAGCAGCAAAAGAATTAGTATATTTTGCATTAGACAGGTGAATCTTACTTACCTGAACCTTTTTCTTAGGTAAATGTATAACACCAATATGTAGTGGCATGTGTCAGTGGGTCACTGACCTCCAGACTTGTAATTAAACTATGAAACTATGAAACCTAGCATACATTGAAGAATTATGTTAGTAGAAACTTCACTCATTATTAGTCTCTTAATTCATGTCTCTACAATACCTTAGTGCTATTGATACTGGATTTATCTGATCAAATATCATGCTTATGTTTTGGAAATGCAAACAAGATTATAACAAATGTAATAACTTTGAGATGTGTGAACAAATGTATTCATGCATTAATTGCTGCCTGATATATTTTCCCTTGTATTCTTCTGTTGAAAATCAGTAAAAATGTTTAAATACAAAAAAATTGCCCACTGTTGTCAGACATCATTATTTATCCATGCTTACATGCAGAATTTAGACGGTATTCTAATTTTGTGGTGTATTGGGGACACATGTTCCACAAAAGGTCCCCTGAAGTACCCCAAATGCCCAGGCTGAAAATTTGAGTTTAAACTTTTTTTTATGGGGTACATCTGTATGGTGTTTGGAAACATGAAGGAAGACCTATCTCCTCTAAGGGCTGACCTTTCTTTCATAAATGTTACAAAGAATCACTCATTATCTTCGCATTTCTTGTGGTATAAACATGACATTTAAGATATATGTTCTCAAAGGGTTTCCTAACAATCAGACGAAACCCAGGTACATGCAAAAAGAGTAAAGTGGTTCTCAGAGCTGCATCTGCATGGTGTATTTTAAAAGGTGGGCTGGCAGTTCACTGACTGAAAGTTCTTAATGTTTGTGACATCACCAAAAGCACTAAAAACTTTGGAATTTCTTGTTGGTTTAACAAGAATTCAGGAAACATGTTCCCCAACAGGTCTCTGGATGACTACCAGAAGTCTAGGTTTGTACAAAAAGGGTAACATGATTTTCATGGGGTACATTGTAGTTTTTTTTGGCAATGTGTAGGAAGACATATCCTCTCCTCTCAGGGTCTGTGTTTGTCTCACAAACATCACTCACAAGCACTCATAACTTGGCAATTGTTGTAGTATTAACAAGAAATGTGCAATAATTGAAGATCCCAAAATGTCCAGGTTGAATTTTTTAGTGTAAAATGGTTTTAAGGGGTGCATCTGTATGGTGTCTTTTAAACTGCATACTGCCATTTCACTTTGTCAAAGTGCATAGGTTTCAAAGAAATAAAAACAAACAGCATTTATAACTACGCATTCATGATCTTTTGACAAGCAATTGAAGGAACGTGTTCCTTAAAGGGACCCTGATGACCACAGGACACATTTTTTTTTGTTCTTTGATGGCTTGAATTTGTTTGCCAGATATCACATAAAAGCACTCAAAAAATTGTTTTTTATAATGGTTTCCAGGTGCATCAGTGTAGTGTTTGGCAAAGTGCAGGAAGACTTTTACTCTCCACTCAGAGCCTGTCTTTGTTTTACAAACATTACACAGATGCACTCATGTTGTTGGCATTTCTTGAGGTATTAACACAGAAGCATAGAAGTTGACAGCAGATAAGGACCACAAGGCCCATTCAGTCTGCCCATGAGTCATAACAAAAAATGTAGGACACATGCTCCAAACAGTCAACTGAACTACCTCAAATTCCCAGGTATAAATTTCAAGAGTAAAGTGGATTTTGAGGGGTGCATCTGTATGGTGTCTTTCAAACTGCATGCTGCCAATTCACTGTTTTAGAGTGCTCAGTCTCAGAGACATCATACACATGCACTCATAACATTGCATTACATGCTGTTTTAATAAAATAATTTTGGAAACAGATTCTCCAAATTTTCCCCTCATGATCTTCTGAAGCCTGGGTTCCTTCAAAAACAGTAACGTGGTTTTCATGTGGTGGTCTTATGGGATGCCTGTCAAGTTGCATGATGAATCTTTCTCTCATCTGAGAGCCTGGCTTTGTTTGGAAGACTTCAAATAAAAGGAACAATAACTTGGGTACTTTTTGTGACATTAACATGCAATTTGGGGTACATGTTAACCAAAGGGCCCCGTAATGCCAACCAGAAGCCCAGGTACATACAATAAGGGTAAAATAGTTTTCAAGGTGGTGCATTTATATGGTGGTTGGCAAAGTTCAGAAAGACCCCCAAGAACCTGACTTTGGTTCACAAACATCAAACAGAAGCACTCATAACTTTGGAATTTATTATGGTATATAAGTGACATTCAAACTAGAGAATAAGCATGTCATTATCTATTGAATTTTTCTGTTTTCTCCCCTGACCTGGTGGCATGAAATGAGCATCAGTGTGCAGGAAAGTGGAGGCACATATACCCAATATGCTCTGTAATTGGCAGTCCACCAATGTGTCACACCCACTGCCCTGCCACCATGATGCCACATGGTGATAGCCTAGAAGTAGAGCAGTAGGAACCCCCCGTAAAGAAAAGCAATCCTCCAGATGGTCAATCCTGTCCCTCCCTGGCTTTTCCTCAGGACCTGAGTTTGCTCCTGAACATGGGTCAATGTCATGGTGTGAGTTGTGGTACCCAACTCCTCAACCTTCAGCACCATTGGGCTTCTTTTTGTGGATGGTTTTATGTGATGCCTGTCAAGCTGCAAGATTAATTTTTCTCATCTCTGATTGTCTTGGGGGGGGGGGTTGGTAGATATCACATAAAAGCAATTATAATTTTGGCATTTCTTGCAGTATTAACATAAAATTTAGGATGCATGCTTCCTAAATGATTCCATAACAACCAACAGAAGCCTGGATACATACAATAAGCTCACTTTTTGGGGGGGGAGGGTGCAACTGTTTGGTGTATGGCAAAATGCAGGAAGACCTTTTCTTTCCTCTCAGGACATGCCTTTGTTTCATAAATGTCACACAGAATCATTCGTAACTTGGACATATTGTGTGGTATTAACAAGAAACTTGGAATGCATGTCCCCAAATGGTCCCATGATGTTGGCCAAATGCCCAGGCTTTCATTTTTAATGTGTTGTGGTTTTAGAAGTGTGCCTTTGTATTGTGACTTTTAAACAACAGGCTGCCATTACACTGCTTTAAAGTGCTTGCTTTTCAAACATCAGAAGCCCAGTTACATACGATAAGGGCTAATTTGAATATTGTTTGGCAAAGTGCAGGAATACTTTTTCTCTCCTCTAAGGGCCTACCTTTGTTTGAAAAACATCACACAGAAGCACTCATGACTGTTGCACATTCTATGGTTTAAACGTAACAGTCAGGATACATATTCCCCAAAAAGTCTCTAACACTCAGCAGAAGTCAGGGTGCATACAACAATTTTTTAGGGATAGTTTTATTTGATGGCCACATGGCAAAGTAGGTAAAGCACTACAAAGCTGACACATGCACATAACTGACAGTGGAAAATGACACATTGTGGAAGTAAGATGCAATTACTTGGAAGGATCGCTCAGAAGCATTCATAACATTGGCATGTCTTGTGGTATTAACAATAAACTTTATACAGATGTTCCCCAATGGTCCCCTGAAGTCCCCAAAATGCCCAGATTAAACTGTTTGGGGTAAAGTGCTTTCCAAGAGGTGTGTCTGTGTGCTGTCTATAAACCACAGGATGCTATTCCATTGTCTAAATCTGCATAGATTTCAAAGAAATCACACAAAAGCAGTAATATGTTTGGCATTTGTTTGTCTTTTAACAAGCAGTTCTGGAAATATGTTCCCTAAAGTGTCCCCTGATGACAATAGAAACCAGGTTTCTAGAAAAAAAGTGAAATTGTTTTTGCATGGTGGCTTTATGTAATGTCTGTCAAGCTGCATGACAAGTTATTTCTGTCCACTGGAGACTCCTGCACCATTTTGTAAAAGAAACTGGGTGTCTAAGAGAGAAGAGACTGTGCAGCTACATGCTGTATTTGCTGTGGAGTAGTCGAAAAGCAGGGATGTTGATGAGTTTACTACCTTTTAAGAACAGATATACCATTGTTGCCTATGTAAGGGAAGAAACTTTATAGTTTTAATATCAACTAGACCAGAATGGAGTTTGAGCAGTAGTGGAGCCATCTGTGTTAAAAAAAAATGAATGCGGTGACCCTATAGAGAGCTGGTCACCAGGTGTTTGTTCACTGAACACAATCAATTTTCCTGTACTCACAGAGTCTGTGAATGCAGGCCTGTGAGTTTACTAAGGATTTTAATTTAATTAAATGTAATGTTTTCTGTCTCTTTACATGAACTTTTATAGCTTGGTCGCTAGTAAATTTTATTGTAAAAGTTTTGGAGTTGTGTCTATAGCATTTTTTTTTTTTTTTTGCTTTTTTGTGTATCTGTGAGTTAGTTCATTAGCTCATTAGCCCATGTATATACAATACATTCATTCACAAAACTGGACTGTCTTGTATGGTATGGGCTGCATGCCCATTGGCTCTTGCTCTGCACCATTGGGCATGCAGCCCTACCGGGCAGTCAGTCGGCAGGCAGCGGGGCGGCAGGGGCGGTGGGATGCTGCCACCCACGGCTTCTGGGGGGGAGCAGGGTGGTGAGGCTTTGTAGGTGGGTGGGTTGGGGGACACTAGGCACCAGGGATGTGTTCAGGGGGGTGTTTTATTTCTTCCATCCCGCGATTGGGATTTACAGTCCACTGGACCACCAGGGATGTGTTCAGTTGGGACACATTTCTGCCCTCGATCGGGCTGGTTGGGGGGAATTAAACTATGCCCGCAATTGGGCCAGTGGGGGGGTGGTAGTGGGGATTTTATACTCTTTTGCCCGCGATCGGGCTGCAGGGGGGGCACAGGGTGTGGGATGAGGGCCAGCTACAGGTGGCAGCTGCTGTGTTGAGCCCTGCAATGCAGCAGCTCACCTGTGGGTGGCCCTCGACTTGAGCTTTTTTTGGCTCAAAGTTGTGCAGGCGCAGGTTGGGGGTTGCACCTGCACAACTCTGCACAGCCCGGCTGAATATCAGGCTGTACAGTTTATGCATGGTTCCTCCCCCTCCAGTTCAGCATGCATTCATTTGCATTGTGCTGTTGCTCAGCATGTTTTCTTTGGCGCAACTGCCTCCTGCTGAATATCGCAGTATGGAGCAAGTTTGGACTTGCACCGGCGCAACCCTGTTGCCCATGGTGCAACCCTTTTGAATATCTGGCCCATAAAGTTAGACACAGATGGTGAAAAATATTTGACATATTATGATCATAAAATACATAGGGATCTATTGTGTAATGTTAGATTAAGTGCAACATGGCAAACTAAAAAATATGGGAACTTCTTGTGTGCCTGTCTGGCTGATAATAATAAGAGTGGGATATTCAAAAGGGTTGCGCCATGCGCAATAGGGTCGCGCATCTAAAAAGATCGTTCGCGCCATTCTGCGATATTCAGCGGGAGGCAGTTGCCCCACTGAAAGCAGGCTGAGCAACAGTGCAATGCAAATGAAGGAATCGCCCAACCCGAAGAGGTGGACCCATGCATAAACAAGCGCCGTCACGATATTCAAAGACTTGCGCAATGCGCGGCTGGCGGATGATGAAGCTGGAAAGTGTGCCGCACCAGAAATGAGCCAAAATAAAAAGGCTCAAGGAAGATAAGCAAGAATGCCACAGGGAAGCCACATGAGGCAGGGAGAAACCGAGTGTGACAGTGAAAGAGTGCAGGCCAGGGAGTGCACAGGAGAGGAGAGGGACAAGGGAGGGTGTGTTGGGCCACAGACTGCAGGGCCAGTAGGTGTACCTGGTGCAGTGGAGGTAGCAGGCAGGACAGCGGGGGTAGCACAGCAAGAACAGCCGGGGGGGAACACAAGCCAGGGACATGGACTGTGCCAGCTTCCACATGGAAGCTGTAATGAGGGGGGTGAGAAGGCATGCTGCAGGGGGACGTGGCCGTGGAAGGGCCTGTCGGCAGTATGCCCCCAACAGGCAGTACCATGCCCGCATCAGCTTTGAGCTGTATTCAGACATAGAGATTGTGGGCCGGTACCACCTGAACAGGGCAGTACTGAGGCGGCTCTGTGAGCTGTGCAGTGATGTGATGCAGGCACCCTCACGACGGGAGTCATGTTCTGTCAGTGGAGACAAAGGTAACAGCCTGCATGTGCCTGCTCACCACGGGTACCTTCCAGAGGCCAACAAGGGACACCACAGGCATAACGCAGTCGGCCACATCACGCATCCTCACCCAATTCCTCAGCGCACTGCTGCCACATGCTGCGGAGTACATTCATTTTCCCAGCACCTCGGCAGAGTGTACAGCAAGCATGTAGGGGTTCCACAGGGTAGCACGTATGCCTGGCATGCTAGGGGCCATAGACTGCACCCATGTGGCTATTTGCACACCACCTGGTCCCCCGATGGGGCCGCATACAGGAACAGGAAGGACTTTTCCAGTGTCAACTGCCAGGTGGTGTGTGATGCCAGTGGGCGCATAATCAATGTCTGTGCCACACACCCTGGCAGAGCACATGATGCCTTCATATGGTATCAGTCCACACTGTGCCATCGATTCGAGAGTGGGGACATCCCCACAGGCCATCTAGTGGGTGAGTATGCATGTAGGAATTGCAAACCTGGGGCAAGGGTGGGAATGCCACAGGTGCCATGGTAGTGGCACACAGGGATATGGGCAATATGGACCTGAACATGATACTTATCTCCACTATCTCCACACAGGTGACAGTGGATACCCACTCCGTCCCTGGCTGCTCACACCATACCGGCACCCCATGACCCCATCGCAGCAACGCTATAATGAGGCACATGCCGCCACACGCAACATCATCAAGCGGGTGTTTGGGATGCTTAAGGCATGCTTCCGATGCCTAGACACCTCCGGCGGTGCCCTACAGTACAGCCCCTGAAAGGCCTGTGGGATATTCCTGGCCTGTTGTATCCTGCACAACATGGCCAAAGACTGTGGGATAGCCATACAGGTCGAGGAGGGGGACAGAGATGGGGACGCCAGCAACGCCGGTGATGATGGCGATCAGCAGCCTCCCCTTGGACGGCGGGACCCCTGACTGATCTGGCAGGCCCAGCTGCACCGGGACACCATCACGGAGGAGCATTTTGGATGACACAAGTAAGTCAAGGGGCCATGTGCAACCAACACTGTCCAGGCGCAACCCACAGGCACACAGGGTAACACACCAGGGGTGCATGACGGCAAGAGGAGTGTAAGAGTCCAGGCACATGAACACACCACCAGGGAGGGGTGAACAGTCATATGGACACACACACACACACACACACCAGGCACAAAGCGTACATGGGCAGGTGCACAGCAGAGCAGGAACAGACATGTCAAACACAGATACACAGACCACTCCCACCACCTGTACTGTCCAAGTACATGTGTCAGATGCTGGGCACCCTTGCACCTTGGTGTACAGTACAATGCAGGCATCATCATGCACACGCACCTGTGGACAGCAGTCGGGTGGGTGTGCAGGTGGTTCAAGTGTCGGCGTGTTGGGAAGGGCACCTACCAGTGCACTGCCCACTATGACACACATTGCACATAGGGCAGCACCAGACAGGGCCCGCATTGGGAGACAGGTCAGTCATGTTGCACTGTGCCATGGCCACCTCGGATGCGTGGGTGGCCCCGCCATGACCCAGCAGCACTGGCAGGTTGAGTATGGGCCATATGGGGTGGCACTGATGGACCACCAGGGGTCCCACTACACGATCGCGACCGTGTCTGCACAGGGGTCTGCAGCATGCCAAACATACCTGCACCAGGGGTGCTCAGGATGGCCACATCAGAACCCGGCGTCGACAGGCTGGGTGTCGCATGACGTCAGGAATGGGGAGTGGAGAGCATACTGTGTGGGGTGCGTGGTACAGGGGCACCTGACTGTGTGCCCAATGCAGCCACGACAATGACCAATGCCTCGGTCTGCCTGTCAATGGCGGCGGTCACATCCATCCACATTTGGACCATCTCTGCATGGATCAAAGCAATTTCCCTGCTGTGCCGCTCCACAGCCATGCACAGTGCCTCCACGGATGTTGCAACCCACCCCTGCTGCTGTACTGATTCCCACAGCAGGTGGGTGTGCTCATCAAATGGGCCCTGTGCCACATCGGCATCCTGTCCCCCAGGGTATGGAAGGTCCTGATGCTTAACACCCCTTGAGGGTGGGTGCTGTTCACCAGGACCAGGTATGGGCATATCAACGGGCGGTGTGCATGTGCCACTGCTGGACCCTGTACCCCCAGACCTGGTGGGTGACTGCTGCTGCTGCCCCTCCAACTGCTGTGCCCCAGTGACCACTCGTTCCACTGCTGTGGCCGCAACAGTGCCAGAGACCTGCACAGCCACTGATGCTGCCCCACCAGTGCTGACAGGCACAGCCTGGGACTGTGCTGACGTGCTGGCACACACGTTGGAACCAGCTAGGTCCAGGGGTACGTGCTGGCCTGCTGTGTGTCCGTCATGGGACACACATGTGTCACTGCCCATTGCAGTCCTTGCATCGCCAATGGTGCAGGCACTTGCAACAGCCACAGTCACAGCGTGCTGGCATGCTTGCATGCCAGACTGCTGAGACACAGGCTGTGCACCCCCCACACCTGACTCACTGACAACAGAGGTGGCAGCCAGGTGTGCATGCTGGCTGGCGACAGAGGTGGATGGACCCTCCTCCAACTCTGGCAGGTCTTCCTCACTGCATGGTCCCACCACCACCATCCCCTGCAGATGAATGGGATCTGTAACAGAAAGTGAGGATGTGTTAGTGCATGTGATCAACCTCCCCCTCCAAACACCACCACCATGGCATACCATGCAGTGATGGGCTTCCACCTGTCTGGAATCCACCTTCTGGTACGCCCTCTATAGCACTCCACTGCATTGATGCAGCCAGTCGGTCCTCAGCCGGGGTCAGCTCTGCCACCGCTGGCTGGCCCTGCCTGTGCCAGCATGTGCCACCCTGAGGGCTGCCACCTTCTCCTTCACCCTTCTGTGGTCTGTCCCCATCTTCTTTTTGCATTCCTGCACGGAGCGCTGGTGGCTTCCATGCAGGTTCACTGCCTGAGCTACCCCCTCCAATGCAGCCGCACTGGCCTGAGGGGTGCCCCACCGTCCACTCAGTAGTGGCTCCTCTTCCAGGTAGGCCTGGAAGAGGGCCTCTGTCTCCGCCTTGGTGAAGTTGGGCCTCCTCCTTCGCCCACCATCCTCACCCTCACCTTGGCTCTGCTCGGTCATGTCGGTCTGTATGGGTGGAAGTGGACACCTGTCACTGTGCAGTCTACAGCGTTATCCCATGACCATTGGCCAGAACATCACACAGCATGCAACTCACCCTCACCTGCAGTAACCTAATCTGGCCAGCGCAGCCCAATATTCCGTGTTTATAGCGCAATGCATGCAAATTAGAGTGGCTCAACTTTAATGACATGCAAATCGTGCCACTGTGCCTTTGAATGGCTGATCAGATGATTTGCATGTGTCGGCTGAATATCGCATACCGTTAGGCTGCTGCTCTGATTGAGCCGGCTGAGCCAATGGCGTATTCTGTGACTGTATGTGGTACACCGCATTAGCATGCCCAGGTAGCTTACACAGGCGCTCGCGCTGATGATGTGCTGTGCAAGATCAGCAATTCAGGACACAGCCACCATTGTGCCAGTGGCGCTAGAGCGCTGGGCACCAAATGGCGCTGTAGCACAACTGCGCAATAGTCCACTGTGGCACTGGCATGCAGGTGACCATTCGCGCAGGACGTGTAGATGTCTGATGGTGCTGTGCGTGGCCTTGCGCCACTGACCCCTGACCTTGTGCCCGACCTTTGCCCCCTGGCACTGTACATCTGGCATGTGTGCAGCTCTATCGTGCTGTTCGGTGACAGTGCAATAGGGAATGGCAGCGCTGTACCGACAGCACGATAGGGAATGGCGGTGATGTACCGTGCAGCACTTCCACTTGGGGTTGCCGCACTGTGAAGCACCATATTGTCTACTACAGCATTAGAGATGGCATGCAGGAGAGCCCCTCAGTGGGGTGCCCTTGACCTGGCCAACCTTGTGGCCACTGTGAAGCCACACTATGGCCCACTGTTTGGTGAGGTGCCACTGGACAGGGCCAGGACCCAGGTCGGGCAAGAGGTGGCCACTGACCTGGAGGTGGCTACTGGCCGCAGGAGAATGGCTGAACAGTGCAGGCACTGGTATGGGGACCTGAGACGGAAGGAGCCGGAGCTACTCGCACGTCTGCGGTCGTGTGCCAGGAGGGGCGTGGTGCCTCGTCCAGGTGGGTGATACGTCTACACACTTGTATGGTCCATATGGGTAACACTGTCTTATGTGTCCAGCACATAGGGGAGGGATGGTCTAGGGTTGGCTGGGCGGTGTTTACAGGATATGGGATGGGTGGGTCTGGCTGGGTGGGTGGGCACACATTGGGGCAGGGGAATATGCTTTGGGTTTGTACTGATGTATTTCTCTCCTTTTGTCTCCCACAGGCATGGCCGAGCGGAGGAGGAGGAATTTGGAGCAGCAGCAGAGGTTGGGGGACACTGCACAGAGGCATGTCGGGGACCAACCCCAATGCCAGCAACATCCCGATGAGGGTGAGTGCCATGACACCATGATTGCTATTGCATGCTGTGTGACAGGGTGGGAAGCAGGGCATGGCCACCATCCATGGACACCACTGCCATGCACACAACATGTGACAGTCGACACTGTCCAGTGGCACTCAAGTCTGGGAGTGTGTCAATGGTGGTCCATGCATGCACTGGGCACATGGCTGTGGCACTGCCTGCTCACTGCATAGCCATGTTACTGTACGGCTTTGGTTGTGCTGTGCTGGACATGGGCGGTGGGTGTGTGCAGTGGTACACATGACTGTTGCTGCCTGGTTGGGCATGTCTTGTGGACACAGTCACTGTGGGTGGGTGCACACCATCACAGGAGAGTGGCACATGGCTGTATGTCATGCATAATGGGTGGGCTGCAGGGGGATGGACAGTCACACCCATTGACTCTGATCCCTTGTCCTAGGTGTGCGGATACTCCTGCATATGCAGCAGTCCATCCAGGATCTTGTGCAGGTGGTGCAAGAGTCCCTTGCCATCCTGAGGGATCTTCAGCAGCATGGGGTGAGGAGGAGGCGACCCAGGCAACAGACCCAGGCAGCAGAGGACCAGGCTGGCTGCCAGTGAATACAGACAACCTCCCCCCTTTGACCAACCCTCACACCCCGCCTTCCCTCTCCCATATGTTCACCCCTGCCCCTTACCCACCCCCACCTTGTTCCTGTCCCTCCACCCCATGTTTGTACATAATTGTAAATAGTTGTTGTTATATTTTTGAATACAGTTATTTTGATATGAATACTGTGGTGGTCTCTGATTTGCAGCTGGCTATAGGTGCTCAGTTGCAGTGGTGTGCATGGCATCTGGGGTGGTTCAGTCATGGGTATGTGTGTGTGTGCGTGGGGAAGTGTCTCTGGTGTGGGAGTGGCTATCAGTCAGTATTTGTGGTGTGTGTGTTGTTCTCTGTGCATTGCATTACTGTGTGCAGAGGTCCATGGTGCCTGCTCTGTGTCCATTGTGCCGCTGTCAACCCATCCTTGGCCTTTGCAGCTGACACCCTTGCATGTCTGTGGCCTGCGAGATCTGCTGCCTTGTCAGTGGTGGCTGTCCCTGCAGGTCATCCACTGTGACCATCACAATGCTGGGTTGCCTCCTGCCAATGGTGTGGTGCTTGTTTGCCTCGGTGACACTATGGCCTCCGCAGTTGCTGTCCCACCTCCATGCTGTGGCTTGTGTGTATTGCAGGGGCTGTGCACCACTGTCTGTGACCTGTGATCCAGGCATATGCTGGTGACATACAGGGCCACAGTTCATGCACAGGGTGGGTGTCACCCCTGTGCCATGAGGGACTGCAGGCTGTGTGTGCACAGTTTTCATGGGCCCACACTAGGGGCTTGGTTGCCACACTATTGTGTCCCTGTGTTAGTGTCCCCATGGGTATGGGTGTGTGTTTTCCCCTGCACTGTGTTGCATCCAGTGTGCTGCATGCTTCCACACACCACTGTGGGTGTCTGTGCTGGCTGCTGTGGCTCATGGTGGGTCTGGCTTGTATGGTTCTGTGGTACACGAGGTTGCAGTGTGGCAGTGGGGAGGTGGTGGTATGCATGGGGATTCCCACAGTGGTGGTCACTGCTCATGGGGGGGTGTCTTGGGGTCACAGTGCAGGGTGTGCTGTGCACGGGGGGGCTGCTGTACCATGGGGTGGTCCGCCCTTCTTGTGTGGCAGTCTCAGCTTGTCAGTGGGTGTGCTGGGGCACCATGGCCCAGCTGTGCTTTGTTTTCTTGTCCCCATGGGCCGGTGGATATTCCAGCCTTCCATCAGTTGTGCTGTGCTTGTGGTGTGGGGGGTGCATTGTCAGTTCTGTAGTGTGTTCCTGTGCTCATCTGTGGCATGGGTGGTGGGCCCCTACCCACCTCCCTGGTTGTGCAGTTCCATTGCTCTGCTGCTGGGGGGCTCCCTGCTTGCACTATGCACCTCTGGGCTGCTCAGCTGGGCAGCCCTTGTTGCGCCATAGTGCATCGTCTCTGCTCAGCTTCCCCTTCCTGGTTGCGCTATAGCGCAGGTTGTGCAATATTCAGACGTTGGCTGGTTGCGCAATTTGGCTTGCTCCATGTTTGAATATCGTGTTTATTGCGCATGTGCACAATTGACTTGTGCTTGCTCCTGCTGTTGCGCACTTTTTGGGCGCAGTTTGAATATCCGGCCCTAAGTCATTTGTGTTGCATATCTTACTTGAATGTGAGACCTTAAGGGAAGAGGGAGAAAAATGGATAACTCCATTGCTGAGTGCTAAGGAATCCCTGTGATACAGAAAAATTATTTTTTCTGTTAAAGATGGATCATATTAAAAAAAAATTTATAGCCTGTCAAATTTTTTCTTAATTGCATAATGTCACTTTGGGGAAAATGTTATGATAACATAAGAATATAATTTATAAAAATAGTGGATGGTGATTTTTTTGTGACTTGTTCATTGCTTAATTAGCATGATGATGTGATGTGTTTATTGTATAAAATTGAATGCTTTTTAAATAATATATGAATAATTGAAATTTAATAAATTCTGTGGAAATTAATGCATTTTTAAATAAATTTGAACCTTGATTTGAACCTTGCTCTTTTAGCAAACAGTTCTGCAAATATCTTCTCTAAAGGGTTCTCTGATGACCATAGAAGCCAAGTTTCTAGAAAAAGGGAGAAGTTTTTTTTTTTGCCTGGTGGCTTTATGTAATGTCTGTCAAGCTACATAACAATTTTTTCTCTCCACTGAAGGCCTGGCTTTTTGACCAAAATTACATTAAAACATTCATAACTTTGGCATGTCTGGTGGTATTAATATGAACCTGGAAAATCTTATTCCCCAAAGAGTCCCCTGATGACTACCTGAAGCCTGGGTTTCAACAGAAAAGGTTAAAGTGTTTTTTGGGAGGTGCATCCGTAAGATGTTAGCAAAATGAAGGAAGAATCATTTCTGTCCTGTCAGAGTCTGCCTTTATTTCATAACCTGACACTGAACCATTCAAAATGTTATCATCTATTGTGGAATTAACAGGAAGTTTGGGATACACATTCCCCAAAGGGTGTTCTGAAGCTCCCGAATGACTCAGGTTAAATTTTGATTAAGTACTTTTCATGGGGTACATATGCATGGGGTATTTGTAGCTGCAGTTTGCCATTGTATTACCTCAAGTGCCTAAGATTTATGGACATTACACAAAAGCACTATTTACTTTGGTATTTCTTAGTCTTTTAGAAATGTAGGTATCATTCCCCAAAGGACAAAGAACCTCTGTGTACAAACACTGAGGCAATGGTTACCCCAAAGGGCATTTGGCTGGGAAGCCAAGTTTCAAAGAAATATAAAATCACACATGCCCCCACAATGCAAAGCATCATGGGCTGCATATGCAAATCACCACAGAATATTATGCTGATTCAACTTTAAGCAGAAATGCATGGTGCCGAAACAATTCTCACACAGTTTGCAAAGGGTGCCAACAGAAGACCTAGACACGTGTTTCATCCTACCAGGACTCATCAGTATGCCTCGTCTGTCTGACACCCCAGTGGAATGAACCAGCTACCCTAAGATGGTCTATCTGGGTTATGTTGTGGTGAACTCAATTAAAACAAAAAACAATTTAAAAGACCTTTGTGGTAACCATTGCCTCATTGCTTACGCACAGCGATTCTTTGTCTTTTAAATTGTTTTTTGTTTTAATTGGGTTCACCACAACATAACCCAGATAGACCATCTTGGGGTAGCTGGTTCATTCCACTGGGTTGTCAGACAGACAAGGCATACTGATGAATCCTGGTAGGATGAAACAAGTGTCTATGTCTTCTGTTGGCACCCTTTGCAAACTGTGTGAGAGGCCTTTTGGCACCATGCATTTCTGCTTAAAGTTGAACCAGCATAATATTCTGTGGTGATTTGCATATGCAGCCCACGATGGTGGGCAGAGGGTGACTGTGAAAAGGCAGAGATACTAAACAAATATTTTTGCTCAGTATTTACAAAGGAAGAGGGGAAGGTACCTAAAACAAACAGTAGAAACACTCTGGATACAGAAGTTGATACCAGCCCTTTTATAGAAGAAAGGGTTCTGAAAGAACTCTTAAAACTGAAGGTGGACAAAGCAATGGGGCCTGATGGGATTCATCCCAGAATTCTAAAAGAACTATGGTAGAATTAGTGACACCACTGACTACCCTCTTTAACAAATCATGAGAGGATGGGGTGGTACCCGAGGACTGGAGGAGGGCAGATGTGATTCCCTTCACAAAAGTGGGAGCAAGGCAGAAGCAGGAAACTACAGACCTGTTAGTTTAACCTCAGTGATAGGAAAATGATGGAATCATTTCTGAAGGAAAGAATTGTCAGTATCTACTGTAGAGGCCAGAGGGCACAGGACCCAAGGCAGCATGGATTCACAGTGGGAAGGTCATGCCTGACAAATCTGATAGATTTCTTTGACTGGGTGACCAAGTAGTAGATCAGGAGGGCTGTGGACATGGCCTACCTAGGGCTTTAGCAAGGCATTTGACACAGTCTCACACAAAAGATTAATATACAAGTTAGCCAGTCTGGGAGTGGGTCCCAAGATGACAGCCTGGGTAAAGAATTGGCTGGAGAATAGGACACAGAAGTAATAGTAAATGGAGTCCACTCTGAAGAAAGTGGTGTTACTAGTGGGTACCATGAGGGTTCAGTATTAGAACTGGTCCTCTTCAACGCTCTTTATGTTTACATTGCAGAGGGACTGAGGGAAAAGTATGTCTCTTTGCAGATGACACAAAGATCTGCAACAGAGTTGATGCACAAGGTGGGGTGGAAAGGATGAGAAGGGACTTGGCAAGGTTAGAGGAATGGTCAAATGTATGGCAGCTTAGATTCAATGCTAAGAAGTGCAAGATAATGCACCAGGGAAACAAAAACCCAGGGGAAGAGTACACGATGGGGAGTGAGATACTAACAACAAAAATGGAAAGGGACCTGGGGGTAGTCATATCAGATGACCTAAAGGTGGGCAAGCAATGTGAGAGGGCAGCAAGGAGGGCTGGGGGGATACTGGGATGCATAGGGAGAGGCATCACCAGTAGAAAACAGGAAGTTATTATCCTTATGTACAGACAGCTGGTGAGACCCCATCTGGAGTACTGCGTGCAGTTCTGGATACCCAATCTCCGCAAAGACATAGACAGGATGGAAGCTGTCCAGAGGAGGGCAACTAAAATGGTGCAGGGTCTGCACTGGAAGACATATGAAGAGAGACTTAAGGAGCTTAATATGTATAGCCTCGAGGAAAGGAGGGAGAGGGGGGACATGATGGAAACTTTCAAGTACCTCAAGGGACTCAACAAAGTCCAAGAGAGTAGCATCTTTCAAAAAAAGAGGTGTGCAAGAACAAGGGGCACAATTTGAAGATAGAGGGGGCGGCTCAGAGGTAATGTAAGGAAGTTTTTTATCACAGAGAGGGTTGTGGATGCATGGAACGACCTTCTGGAGGAGGTTGTGGAGTCAAAAACAGTGGTTGAATTCAAGCATTCATGGGACAGCCATAAGGCAATTCTAGGGGGTGGGGGTAGAAAGAAGTAGGCTGCTGATTAACTAGGATCTGCAGCTTATCCATTAGGTAGGGAAATAGGCAGACTGGGTGGGCCAAGCGGTCCTTATCTGCCGTCAAATTCTATGTTTCTATGATGCTTTGCATTGTGTTGGCATGTGTGATTTTGTATTCCCCAAAGGGTTCTCTGATGATCACCTGAAGTCCAGGTTCCTGCAAAATGGGTAAAGTGGATTTTGAATGTGTACAGGATCTGTGTTGTGTTTAACAAGATTCAGGAAGAATATTTTTCTCCTTCTTGTTCCTGCCTTTGTTTCATAGAGACATAGAAGTTGACAGCAGAGAAGGACCGCAAGGCCCGTCCAGTCTGCCCATTTTTTCTGCTTTATAAATGTGCCATAGGTCTTTACTCTGTCAATGACCTATCTATTCATACTCACAGTATTGCTCCCTTATGCCTATCCCATGCCTGATTGATGCCCTGAACTGTATTCATATCCATCACTTCCTGAGGTAGGCCATTCCATGCATCCACCACCCTTTCTGTACAAAAGAACTTCCTCACATTACCCCTTAATTGGCCTCCCTCTAATCTCATGCTGTGTCTTCTTGTCCTGTTATTTTTCTTATAATGAAACATGTCAGACTCTTTCACCATGTTAATGCCCTTAAGATGTTTGAATGTTTCGTCACATCACTCTCTTCCTCCTTTGCTCTAGGCTATACATGTTGAGCTCTGTTAATCTGTCCTGATATGTTTTCTGATGCATTACACAGATGCTTTAATAACTCTGGAATTTCTTGTGTTGTTAAGAAGAAATTCAGGATACTGTAGATGTTCCCTAAAGGTCCTCTGAAATTCCAAAAATGCCTACATTAAAAATGTGAGGGTAGAGTGATTTTATCTGTAGGGTGTCCTTTAAACTGCAGGCTGCCTTTGCATTGTATGAAAATGCCTAGGTTTCATAGAAGTCACACAAAAGCACTCACAACTTTGGTGATTCTTGGTCTTTCAGCAATCAATTCTGAAAACATGTTCCCTAATGGGTCCCCTGATTATCCTAGAAGTTGGGTTTCCACAAAAAAGTGTAAAGTGTTTTTTTGAGTTGTGTCAAGCTGCAGGACACATTTTTATCTGCACTGATAGTCATACTTGTTTGACAGACATCATATAAAAGCATTCCTAACTTCGCATTTTCTTGTAGTATTAACATGAAGTGCGGGATACATATTTTCCAAAGGGTCTCCTAATGCCTTCCAAAATGACCAGGTTTAAATTTTGAGGATAAAGTAGTTTTCAAGGTGTGTAGCTGTACTGCATCTTTCAATCTGTAGGCTGCAATTTCAGTGTTTAAAAGTGCGTATGATTGAAATACATCAAACCAAAGTACCCATAAGCTTGTAATTTATTTTCTTTTAAGTAGAAGCTCAGGAAAAAATGTTCTTCAAAGGACCCCATGATGATCACCAGAAGCCCAGGTTCGTACAAAAAGGGTGGTCATTTTTCGGGTGCATCTGTATGGTGTTTAACAGTGTGCAAAAAGACTTCTGTCCTCTCGGGTTCTGCCTTTGTTTCACAAGCATCCCCAGAAGCTTTAATAAGTGTGTAATTCTGGTGGCATCAATAAGCATCTTCAGATTAAATGTTCCCAAAGATCCCAGAGCTTTCCTAAATATTCAGATTTGAATTTTCAGTGTAAAATGCTTTTGAGGATGCATCTATATTCTCTTTTTTTAAACCACAGACTGCCATTTCATTATTTTAAAGTGCCTACATTTCAAATAAATCACACACAAGCCTTCATAACTTTGACATTTCTTGATCTTTTTACAAGCAGTTCTGGAAACATGTTACATAAGGTGTTTCATAGATGAGCATAGAAGCTGAGTTTCTAAAAAAGGGTAGTATATGTGTGTATGCATGTGTGTGTGTCTGTATGTGTTGAGTGGTGGTTTTGTATAATGTCTGTCAAGCTGTTGGACAAATGTTTCTTTCCACTGAGGACCTGGCTTGATTGGCTGATATCATATAACAGCATTCATAACGTTGGCATTTCTTGTGGTCTTTTTTTTAACTCTCTTTCCCTCTGGTTCATGGACCGAGGGTCCTCTCTCAGGCACCCAACCAGAACCTGCCCTGCCCGAAATCTGCCTGTCTAAGCCTCCCTTCCTCCCCTCACCTTTCAGTGGGCCCCCCCAACTTAACTCCTTTGGGGTGGGGCCGCTTCTCGTCTTTGAGCACACTTACAGGCATCATTCCCAGCTGCTTGGTGAGGGCCCGGGCAAAGGAACTGAAAGGCCATCCAGGATGGACACAGCAGTGGGCATAAGGACTGGTGCCATTACCTACCCCAAGGTCTGCATTTTTCCCTTGTTCTGCAATCACCTCTCCCATGCATGGCACACAGCAACCCTGCCTGTACTGGCCACATTGAACCCATGCTGCTCAGCATTCTGCAGTGCTCCCAGTCTCCACATGGGGCCGCTGACATGCCAGGCCTTCCCACCCCTCCCTCCTCCCAGGGAGGAGAGCACCAGAATGGCACTAGCTCCTCAACCCTCCCCTGCCAACCCCTGGCACCTGAGCTTGCTCCCAAACTCAGGTCACCAGCATAGTGCAAGGTGTGGCGTCCAGCACCTCAACCTGCAGCACCACCAGGCCGACTCCATCTCTTGTGGTCTTGACATAAAAAGTTGGGATACATACTTCTTGTATGGTCCCCTGTCACGTTTCTGAAGTTTAGGTTCTAATAACAAGAGCAAAGTGGATTTTTGGTGGTGCAGCTATGAGGTGTATGCAAAGTGCAGAAAGACTGTTTTGTCTCTGGGTCTGCTTTTGTTTTAACATCAAGCAGAAATATGCATAACTTTAATTTTTGTGGCATTAACAAGCAGTTTGGGGTGCATGTGCCCCAAAGGGTCCCCTGATGTCTCTCCAAATGAACAGGTTGAAATTCTGATTGTAAAGTGGATTTCATGTGGGGCATTTTCATGGTGTTTTTTAAACTACAGTCTGCCATTTTACTGTTTAAAGTGCCTAAGACACAAAGACATTGCACAAATGCCCTCATAACTTTAGTATTTCTTAATATTTTAACAAGAAATGTGGGAAACCTGTTCTCCAAAGGGTGCTTGATGACCACCTTAAACTCAGGTTCCTGCTAAAAGGGAAAAGCGGATTTTTGTGGTGCACTTGTATGTTGTTTGCCAAAGTGCAAAATACTTATTTTCTCTGCTATTTGGGTTTGCTTTTGTTTCTTAAACATCACATAGCAGGTTTAAAAAATGTGGACTTTTTTGTTGTATGAACAAGAAAATCGGGATACATGTTTCCCAAATGGTACCCTGAAATCCCCCAAATCAGGTAGAAATTTGGGCAAAGTGGTTTTAGAGGAGTGTATCTGTATTGTGTCTTTGAAACAGTAGGCTGCAATTTCACTGTTTAAAAATTCTTCAGATTCAAAAACTTTGCACAAAAGCACTAATAATTTTGGAATTGCTTTGCTTTTTAACATGAAATTCAAGAAATGTGTTCCTCAAATGATCCACTGATAATCACCATAAACCCAACAGGGTACATGTTTGCCAGTGGGTGCAACAAACCATTGCTGAGTTCTATATGATTTTCCTTCAAAATTTACTTTCACTGTGGTGGGAGACATTAAATGGCTATGTCAGAGGAGTAGCAATTTTGTACACCTTCCACAGCAGGATAGAAGAGTTGGAAAGGGAAATTAAATTGTTCACAACTGCTGATGAAAAAAGGACAGCTACCCCTCACCCAGAGAAAAGTTACCATGAGCTTCAAAAAGCCAAAGTCAATCTTAATATGTCAGAAAGGATCAAAGGCAGAAAAACCAGTCCTACAATACTGAGGGGATACATGATGGGCATTAGTGTCATATGGAAAATATCTTTACCCCTTTAAAGTGACCTTTGGATATTCATGAGTGGTGAATCCAGGAGTGAGTATCCAGGGGTTACTCTAAAGCAGTGAAGCTATTTCCCATATCACATGAGAGCACATCATATATCTGTTTTATACAATAGGTGCCCCTACTGTTGCAAAAGTTACCATTTGCTTGGGGTTGCGCAGGTTTGCATGAGTATTGCACGGGTGTGATACCTGGCATTTTCTCCAGTTACCACACTGTAGTGACATAATCACAGCATGATAACTGGAGTGTAGTGAGGATACCTGTTTTTATCTAATGGGTTATCAGCTCACTGCTATTGTATAAAATGCTGATAACTATTTTGGGGAGCTTAGAGGGTAAGTTACTGGGCTGGTAGCAGTAGAACAAGGCAAGTGAATAAACAATTAGTAGGTAATAAGCCATGACAGAGTGTGCATTATAGGATTTTAATGCATGTCCAAGGGGTGTAGCATGGCATGAGGCCTAGGGACGAGTGTATTTATACCCCTGAGAAGTGCATTATATTCTATGTTTATATGGTATTTTGTTGTCTTCGCCTCTTCTGGCTATTCATTGGTCCAGGCTGTCTGGGAAGGCTTGGCATCACCCTATATGTACAACTGGACACTAAGATTTTACTGCATGGTAACACAGCTGGGCTCCAAGACAAGGCCGAGACCCTGCACAAATACCTTATCTCCAGCATCCAAACAAATCACACACTCCCAAATGCTTGTATCTCAGGGGCACAGTCTACACAGTCTGATTAAGTTTAAAGGCTGCAACATCGAACAACAGTGAAGTTTGATTCTTACACAGGGAATATAAAATCATCAGTTCACTTTATCCATTGCTGAATAATATTGTAGGTGCTCTTCCAAATATATTTGTGCCTCAGAGTGGACTAAACACACCCAGATTTGCCTATAAGCTTGGTACATCCATCCTGCAGTCTCTCCCTCTCAGATCTCTCTATGGGAATGTCCCTTTACAGGCTTTTCACTCCCTTTTATAAAATCCCAGACCTCCCTTTCTGATTGACCAGTCATTTCCAGGCTCAGATTGGTGCCCTTTGCTCCTTCAAACAGCATCTGCTGCAGAAAAATTACATAGGCACCACCATTATTATTTATTTTATGCTGCTTGTTAGTGCAAATCATAATATTTAAATTAAACCCTTTCAGTGACTAACAATTAAATACCCTGGCCCTGCTTTCCCTGTGAAGGCCAGGAGAGTCCTCCTTTTGCTTGGAGGGAGCCCCATTTGCCCATCAGGGCTCCCAAAATGAGAGATGACAATTTTGAACTCTTTACATGCTGCCAGAAATGGTGGGTGCCACTGCTCCTTTAAGATTCAAGGCTGCACAAGCCTGATGCCTAAATATCCAGATTATGTGCAGTACACATACATTCTCAATAAACATTAGCTGTCCAGACAATTAGTATCTATCTAATGACAGTAGTTTTTTTGATTAAAACATGCAGTTCCCATCCCTAACCAGTTTACAACACATTGGGGGGTATATCACAGAAACAGTATGCTTGTGGACCACATGAAGGGGGTATCTTATGAGGTACCAAGGATGCCATAAGTCAGCTTAATGATGGGTTTGGGTTCTCAACCAATCCTTCTGGGCAATACTGCATCTTCCCTAAGAACAAGTGGTGCCCCACCCTCTTCCAGCTCTGTATCCAATATAGGGGTACTGTCAGGATTAACAGCACTTGTGCCAGTTTCTGAAATGCTCATCACAGTTTGAAGCCATTTCATTATCCATCAACAGTTCTGCAAGTTGATCAAAGGGCCTCCACTCGGGTACAAAGGTTCAGACTCAGGGTTCAATTGATGTACTGGTTCAAAAGTTACAAATTCACCATTTGAAGCTGGAAGGGTAGACTCAGAGGGGATGTGAGGAAATACTTATTTTCTGGTTAGTACTGAAATGGTAAAATATGTCAAACATGCATGGGATAGATAAAAGGGGACCTTGGTAACAGGGCTGGGGGGTAAGGCCTGAGATCAAGTATGGTCTATGGTAGCAAAGTAGGTAGGAACCTTAGGGCAGACTTGGTGGGCCAGTAGGTACTTTTCTTGACACCTTCTAAGTTTATGTATTTCTGTTAAACTCTATGATACAAACCATCGGCGACTCATTACACTTACAAAATGTCTGTAAGTAGGTTTTCTTAGGAGGAAAATGAGATTTGGCTCCTGATCTTGCAATTATACAGATTTAATGCATGGTCAGGTGATGTCTCATGCTCAATGAAATTTCTAAATTTTTTCTTGCTATTTTATAAATTCTATTAAAAACATGGGACTAGAAATACCATACTGAACCAAAAGAAACTGGCAACAATTCCAGCTGTTTAACTAATCTCTACACTTGAGAGATGTCTTCACTGACTGTGTCTCCATCTACATTCCTCAACACAGTTGCTTGAGTTTTTAGTTCAAGATAGGGCTAAGATTCACTAAGAAAGTTGGAAGGAGTATAAGGCCAATGCCCATGAACATCAGTCACCCATAATACCCCAGGAATGGTAATGTAATAAGTAGTTTTCTAGGTGTAATTTTCTGAGAAAAGAAATATCCTCTTTTTGTACTAAAACATTGTCTTTTTATTTGAAGTGGTTGTCCTCTTGTGTTAATGTTTAACTGCTTGAAATTGATGCCAATTTCAAACATTACATTTTGTCATTTATAATATCTCTAGTGAGCATAAGGTCACCCCTAAGTTTTCTTTTTCAAATCCAAATTTGTCTAGTCTTTGTTCATAATTTAAGGACTGTACCATCTATTTATTTTGTAATGTTTCTTTGATTTTTTTCAGTTCTTATGCCATCTTTCTTATTGTATGGACACCATAATTGAGAAGCATAATCAAATATGGGGTGAATATACGATCTATGCAGTGGAAGAATAACCAGTTCATCTCTTAATTTAATATTTCATCTTATATTCCACTAAATGCAGTTTGAATTATTTATGTTCTCAGTTATTTGAGTATTGAATGTTAATATAATCTCTATTGTTATTTCCAAGTCTTTTTCAGAGTCCACCACTTTTAAGGGTAAATTTTTGAGTGAGTAGGGTGTGATAGAATTTTCAGTACCAAAGTGCATGACGTTGCATTATTATTGTTAAATTTGAGACTCCATTTTTTGGACCACTCAGTCAATATATTTTAGTCATTGTGTGTAGAACTTGATTCAGACAGTGTCTTGCAAGGACCTCCAAGTTTGCAATCATCTGTATGTTTTATAATATAATTTTCTAGATTATCAGATAAATCAGTTATAAACAGTTCAAATATTAAGGGTGTCAAGACTGATCCCTGAGGTACCCCATTAGTAACCAGTCTCCATTCTGAAGCATGACCATCTATCAGGACTCTTTAAGACTGATATAATAACCAGTTTTGTATCCTCTTTATAATGCTAGTGTGTATGTTATAGAGATTCAGTTTTATTAGAAAGCCCCAATGAGGAACAGAGTCAAATGCTTTTTTGAAGTCCAAAAATACCACATCACTTGGTGTCCTGCTATCAAGATGCTTACTTATTAATTCTTAAAAGCATAACAAGTTTGTAACACAAGATCGACCTTTACAAAAATCATGTTGTTTTTGAATGAATTTCTGATAAGTTGTTTATTATTTTGTCCTTAAGTATGCATTCTATAATTTTACAGAGAATTGGGGTAAGGCAAATAGGCCTATAGTTATCCGTATCCCCTCTATCTTCCTTTTTATGTTGGCTTGCGTTTGCACCAGCCAACATATTACGTGTCTTGAGATTTGGAGCACAGTCACTGTTGGGTGAATGCAGGGCATGCATCAGTAGGTGTGTCCCTCATTTCCCAATAAGCCAGCATGCAGGCGCCACACCAGGAATACATAATGTGGTAAGTACATCTAAGGAAAGGTCTGCTGCAATGAGAGCAAAGCTCGTCATATGCAGCGGCACCTCTCGATGTGCCTTCCCTGGTGAAACATTAGAGTAAACTTGGCAGCACACTGTCTGCCACAATGCCACATTTGGGGGTGCCCAATCCCCCTGTATACATGCCCTGACCCAGTTTATGTGCTGACAGGAGAGCCCACTCCCCCTGGGCATAGTGCACCTCCCCATTTGTTATGTGCCGAGGGGTGCCCAATCCTCCTCAGCTCTTGCCCCCCCATGGTATGTGCCAAAGGGGGTGACCAATCCCCCATTGGCTAGCACCCCCCAAACACTCAGGTGGCATGCTGGGAGCCCACCCTAGCATGCCAAATGCCCCTGTAAAAAAAAATAGCAATTTTTTTTAACCTGTAAAAGAAGAAAACGGTCCCTCATGGTTTGTCCAGCCCCTTTGCCCCAACCTGCACTCACCATCTGTGCCCTGCCTCCCCACACCCCTTACCCCATGCCCACCTCAGGTCTGGCATGATGATCTCCGGTGGCCAGGGCTACGTCTGCATTCTTCAAAGCTGACCGCATACTGAAGAAATGCTGGTAAGCTGTACAATGTCATAAATAGGGTTTTTTCAACTTTGGTGCATATCTTGGGCATTTTTCTGGAATCTTTGCACCAAATTTTTTACATGGGGTTATTGGGGCCCCTCCTCATGAATTCAGTCACTGTCATGGCGTTATTCAGTCCTGAAAGCTGATTTTGCAGTCACTGCATGGAATCACCTTTCCGGACTGAGTAACGAAACAACAGTGCCACTGTTCATGATGGGGCTCTCAAAAAGCCTATGTTACAAACTGGTGAAACAAATCTAAAAATGGCTGTTTTATGAGGGTGCATTGCACTGTTTCCATACTGCCTTCAGTAACCCAGTGAATTTGAAATATTTTTCTCCAGATTTTCAAAATTGGCATTTTACACCTCCTTATAAACAGTACAGCTGTCATTTTACATATCCCGGATGAAATGTGTTTCCGCACATCCAGTGCAGAATAGCACGGTCGCTGTGTGAAATCAGTTTTTGGGACAGTTTGAGAAAATGACGGTGACACTGTTCATGAGCAGAGGTCCTAAAATGCCTATGTTGAACATTTGGTGCTGAAAGTCCATGAAATGACTGTGTTACAAGTGTGTGTTGTGCAGTTTCCACGCACCCTTGTAACTTCGCAAATTTGCAATATTTTCATGCCAGATTTTCAACACTGGCATTTTTTCACACCTCCTTATGAACAGTACAGCTGTCATTTTCACAGCCTGCCCAAAATGTGTTTCCACACCTGTGGTGCATAATGGTGTGTCGCTGTGGAAATCAACTTTTGGGACAGATTAACAAAATAACGGCACCACTGTTCATGAGGGAGGTCCCAAAATGCCTATGTTGAAAATGTAACTAAAAAATCCCAAAATAATTGGATTATGGATGTGTGTTGCGCTAGTTTCTATGCATGGTCATGACTTCATTAATTTCTCATTTTTTCACTCCAGATTTTCAATGTTGCCATTTTTTATGCCTCCTCATGAACAATACAGTTTTTATTTTCCACACCCTACCCAAAATGTGTTTTCGTCCCTGTGTCACCAAATGGCATAGCCACTGTGCAAAGCCAACTTTCAGCTAACAAACTGATTATGCCGCTCTTCATGAGGTGGGGTCACAAAAGGCCTATGTTGAAAATTTGGAGTGAAAATACCCACAAACGTCTACAACGTCAGGGTTTCCAACAGTAACACCCAACCCTGTAGAGACTGCCAGGCATCAGGGGTGCAACTTGGGATCATTGGCTGTAATGCTCATGCCATTCCACCCCCACTCCCACCCTGCAGCCAGTGATAGGCATTGATGTGTGCCTTGGAGTGTTTGGTCCTAAAAATCACCCCATTCTCCTATACTGCACCCGTCTCAGCATATTTCCTTATGGAATGGGGTAAGTATAAGGCCCGAAGACCCCAAAGCACACCACAACACTTGTCAGTGTCTACAGGGTCGGGTGAGGTAAAATGGCATGAGCATTATAGATGACACCCCAATGGCACACCCCAGTGCCTGTCATTCTCTGCAGGGTAGGGGTGGGGTTGACATCAGTTCTGTACTTATAGAATTTGACGGCAGATAAGGACCACTTGGCCCACCCAGTCTGCCCATTTCCCTACCTACTGGATAAGCTGCAGATCCTAGTTAACCAGCAGCCTACTTCTTCCTACCCCAACCCCCCAGAACTGCCTTATGACTATCCCATGCATGCTTGAATTCCACCACTGATTTTGACTCCACAACCTCCTCCGGAAGGCCGTTCCATGCATCCACAACCCTCTCTGAAAAAATACTCCTTAAATTACCTCTGAGCCACCCCCATCTTCAAATTGTGCCCTCTTGTTCTTGCACACCTCTTTTTTTGAAAGATGCTACCCTCTTGGACTTTGTTGATTCCCTTGAGGTACTTGAAAGTTTCTATCATGTCCCCCCTCTCCCTCCTTTCCTCAAGGCTATACATATTAAGCTCCTTAAATCTCTCTTCATATGTCTTCCGGTGCAGACCCTGCACCATTTTAGTTGCCCTCCTCTGGACAGCTTCCATCCTGTCTATGTCTTTGCGGAGATTTGGTCTCCAGAACTGCACACAGTACTCCTGATGGGGTCTCACCAGCTGTCTGTACAAAGGGATAATAACTTCCTATTTTCTACTGGTGATGCCTCTCCCTATGCATCCCAGTATCCCCCCAGCCCTCCTTGCTGCGCTCTCATATTGCTTGCCCATCTTTAGGTCATCTGATATGACTACCCCCAGGTCCCTCTCCATTTTTGTTGTTGTTAGTATCTCACCCCCCATTGTGTACTCTTCCCCTGGGTTTTTGTTTCCCAGGTGCATTATCATGCACTTCTTAGCATTAATTTAAGCTGCCATACATTTGACCATTCCTCTAACCTTGCCAAGTCCCTTCTCATCCTTTCCACCCCACCATGTGCATCAACTCTGTTGCAGATCTTAGTGTCATCTGCAAAGAGACAAACTTTCCTTCCAGTCCTTCTGCAATGTAAACATAAAGACATTGAAGAGGACCGAGTCTAATGCTGAACCCTGCAGTGCCCCACTAGTAACCCTCCTTTCTTCAGAGTGGACTCCATTTACTATTACTCTCTGTGTCCTATTCTCCAGCCAATCTTTACCCAGGCTGTCATCTTGGGACCACTCCCAGCCTGGCTAACTTGTATATTAATCTTTTGTGTGGGACTGTGTCAAATGCCTTGCTAAAGTTTAGGGTAGGCCATGTCCACAGCCCCTCCCTGATCTACTACTTTGGTCACCCAGTCAAAGAAATCTATCAGATTCGTCTGGCATGACCTTCCCGCTGTGAATCCATGCTGCCTGGGTCCTGTGCCCTCTGGCCTCTAGATACTGACAATTCTTTCCTTTAGAAGTGATTCCATCATTTTCCCTATCACTGAGGTTAAACTAACAGGTCTATAGTTTCCTGCTTCTGCCTTGCTCCCACTTTTGTGAAGGGGAATCACATCTGCCCTCCTCCAGTCCTCGGGTACCACCCCATCCTCCCATGATTTGTTAAAAGGGTAGTCAGTGGTGTCACTAGTTCTACCCTTAGTTCTTTAGAATTCTGGGATGAATCCCATCAGGCCCATTGCTTTTGTCCACCTTCAGTTTTAAGGTTCTTTCAGAACCCTTTCTTCTGTAAATGGGCTGGTATCAACTTCTGTATCCAAGGTGTTACTACTGTTTGTTTTATGTACCTCCCTCTTCCTTTGTAAATACTGAGCATAAATATTTGTTTAGTATCTCTGCCTTTTCACAGTCTCCCTCTGCCCACCCTCCCTCCCTTTATTAAGCATCACTATCCCTCCTTTGGTCTTCCTTCGCTCCCTGATGTACCTATAAAAGGTTTTATCCCCCTTCTTAACTGAGTTGGCTATCTTTTCCTCGGTTTGGGCCTTTGCTGTTCTGACTGCCTTCCCAGCCTCCTTTTGCTTTAACTGATACAGTTCTCTGTCCTGCTCCTTCTACGATTCCTTGTACTTCCTGAATGTTTTCTTTTTCTCTTGAACCTTCACTGCCACTTCCTTTGAGAACCATAGTGGTTTCTTACATCGTCTTGTTTTGTTTATTTGCTTCACACAAAGGCTCGTTACCTCTGAGATGGCAGTTTTTATTATTCCCCATTGTTCTTCCACCCTCCTTCCTGCCCATTTGCTAGTGCATTCCTTAGGCACTCACCCATTTTAGCAAGTCAGCCCTCCTAAAGTCCAATACTTTTGTCTTTGTAGCTTGACTCTATTGCTGTGTTTATTGTGAACCATACTGTTCGATGGTCGCTAGTTCCCAGACGGCTACCCACTTCTAAATCTGTAATCCTCTCTCCATCTCCATTTGAGAGAATCAAGTCTAATATTGCTCCCTCTCGAGTGGGCTCCAGTACTAGTTGTCTAAGGCATGCCCCCTGTAGGGCATCTAGAATAACTGCACTCTTCGAATTGGCTGCTGCAACTGCACTCCAGTTAACATCTGGCATATTCAGATCACCCATCAGCAATATCTCCCCTTTTTCTGCCATTCTAAGTATACTTTCTATCATTTCCCTGTCCATTTCCTCCTCCTGAGAAGGGGGTCTGTATACAACCCCTGTGCGTATTGTGGTGCCATTGCCTCTCTCCAAATTTACCCACAGTGCTTCTTCTGCTCCCTGTTTACCCTTTTGTTCTGTTGCTTTTATTCCTTCCCTTATGTAAAGAACTACTCCTCCTCCTCTTTTACCCTCTCTGTCCCTCCTGTAGACAGTGTACCCTGGTATGTTTATGTCCCAGTCATGGTTTTGTGTGTACCATGTTTCTGTGACTGCCACGATATCCAGATGTTGCTTCTCCATCAAGACCACTAATTCAGGAAGCTTGTTACCCAGACTATGGGCATTAGTACTCATTGCTCTCCATTTTTTGATGGCTTTACCTTCTGTTGCAGCATCCCCCACTGACCGTTCTACCGCAGTCTTTTTCTCATTTAGTACCCTGTTTTGTAGGGAGAGGCTGGGATTTTCCTGCTGCTTGTCAGTGCCTCCCCCTTTGACTAGTTTAAAAGCTTGCCAATGAAGCATTTAAACCGATTGCTCAACAGACTTGTTCCCTTCCTGGACAGATGCAGATCATCCTGCCAGTATAGGCTGGTGTCCCTCCAGGTGGAACCCCAGTCCCCAATGAAGCCAAACCCCTGTGCTCCGCACCATTTTTTCAACCATTCATTAAACTGCATGGTGCCAATTACCCTCGCCTCCCCCATGCTTTTGACAGGCAGCACCTCTGAGAAGGATACTGTGTGTGCTACTCATCTTAGGTCCCTCCCCAACTCTGCAATGTCCTCCTGCACTGCTCTAATCTCATGATGAGCCAAGTCATTTGTCCCTAGGTGGACAATTACGTCCAGCTCGGAATCCCTTGCAGCTGTTCTCGTGATCCTGAGGATGCACTTCCTGTCCCTCCAAGCCATGGCACCAGGCAGGCACCTTACTTCATTTCTCCCAGCTCCCCCCAGTTCTATGCCATTCCTATTATGCATCTGTAACTCCTGCACTACCAATGCCAACGCTAGCGAGACAACATTCGGCATAGCCAAATGTGTGTTATATAGTGGTATAACATGCTTTGTTCCAGTCTGCTGGTACTTCTCCTGTTTTAATGCTGTGATTGAATAAAATTTGCAATGGTTTGGTCAGATGCGCTTTGAATAATTTTGATCTTATCTGTGGAGATGCCGTCTGGGCCTGGGGAAGAACCAGGTTTTGCAAGTTTAATTTAGATAGAATTTCTTCCTCAGAAATAATAATATCAGATTCAATTGTATCTTGCATGGTATGGGTATTGGATGAAGGTTTATCAAACGATTTACAGAAATGGTCAGTTAGCAAATTGGCCATTTTTGATGGTTCTGAAATCACATTATTTTCAAATGTTAATGGACCTACTTCACATGATTGTTTCCTTAAGGAGTTTATATAACTGTAACATTTTTTGTTGTTTCCTTTATTTGTTTCTGCCGCCAATTGTAACTCTGATGCTTTTTTTGCTTTCCTGCTTTCTTGTTTGCATATATTTTGGATCTGTTTAAATGCTGCCAATCTAGATGGAATTTTGTTTGTTTTTTATATTTATTATAAAGGCGATGTTTTTTCTTAATCAATTTTTTAAAGTTTTACAGTTAACCATTTTGGGTTATTCTTAGCAGAGCAGTGTTTCCTGATTTTTGATATGTTTGTATTAGCTATTTGCAAGACTTTTGTCCTTAGGATAGTCCATAAGTCTTCTCTGATGCATTATTAAATGATTCATCCCAGGTAATATCAGTGAGTGCTTTATTGATCATATCTAAACTAGCCTTTTTTTATAAAGAACGATTTTAGGACATTTCTAAACAATGGAAATGTTAAAATTATATTAAATTAAATCATATTGGTCATTACATACAAGTGGTGCTTGTACTGTACAGTTATTTTATTATAATATTTTCTGAATATATCACAATGTCTAATATATTTGAACCCCATGTTGGGGTTGATTGTATTAAGTATAAGTTCACCACACAAATTCAAAAATCTTTGGGAATGCTTGATTGGGCAGTACTTTGATCCAGTCAATGACACTAAAATTTAATTCTACAAACACTGTCTCCACTTGGTCTACAGCTTTTTCCAATTCATTCATAATTTCTTTTGATATTAGGGGTGGTATCTGGTGGATGGTAGCATAAGCCTATTAAAATAGTTTTATTATTTTTATTAAATAGTTTTATCCATAAGGTTTAGTATGATTAGATTTTGTTTTTATTTTGTATGCAATATTTATAGGTTTTAGTTCAGGTTTTATATATAATGCAATTCCTCCTCCTCTCCTGTTTTCTCACAGTTAAAAACAAATCATAATCAGAGATTACTTTATTTATTTATTTCAACCTAGGATTACAATACCTATGAGCAGAGCTCTTTTACAAAGGTTCCATGTCAGCGTGCACAAGTCATCATTTTTACTTACAAACATATAGGCATTGACTTACAGACATGTAATAACCTGTACAAAGACTTGAGCTATAGAGCAAGACAAGGGAAGGGTGGGTGGGGGAGTGAGGGTAGGAGATCAAGGAGGAAGGAGGTGCAGGGGCCAAGGGGGAGTACAGGAGGTGGCTGGGGGTGGGGGCAGGAGTGGAGATATGGGGAGAGGTGGGTGATGATGGGAGACAGTGCAGCCAGGGGGCCTTGTCAAGGGAATATGACAGGTAAGGTGCTAGGTGTGCAAAGACTGATTGTAAGTGCTGGGTGCTGGGGTATGTGCCTGGAATGGTGGAAATATTAAGATGGGAAATCACAGGATACAAGCAGTAAGAGGCACAGCTTGAACTTGAAGAGGCCGAGTGTTGAAGCAGTCACTATGTCGCTGCCAAGAGAGTTGAGCCAGTTGGATGCCCACTAGATGAATGATCTTTGTCCTTGTGTCGTGCGACATCATGGGATATGTAGTAGATGGGAATTGGATCTCCTTGTAGTGACATTCCTATGTCTAGGTTTAAGGAGGGCACAGACACCAGGTGGGGCAAGCCCCATTATAATTTTCTTGGCCGTGATGCAGGTTTGGTATTTTAATGCGTTTGTCCACTTGAAGCCATCCAGATTGAGAATAAAGGTCACATGTGTGGTTACGGTGCTGTGAGCCAGTGATGAGATGACAGGCCTTATTCAGGGTGGTCATGATACACTTGAGAGCAGTGGTAATTGCAGACCCATATATGATAAGACCATAGTCTATGATGCTGATGATGGAGCTTTGGATGGCCACGGACAGTGCTTCTGGGGTTAGGTGTTTCCTGTGCCAGAATAATATGCCTAAACTCACATTGGCAGACTTTGCAACATTGCTGATATGGACAGCGTATGAGAGGTGGGGATCAAGGGTGATGCCGAGGTACTTGAACAATTGTGTTTGTTCTAGGATGGGTCCTTGTTCGGTTGCAATGGAGAGGTGGAGTTATTTGTTTTTGTTGTGGGGGCTGCAGAAGACCATAGACTGTTTTTTCTGATTGAGAAGCAGTTTATGATTAGAAACCAGCATTCAAAGGAGGAGAAGACCAACAGAAGTTTATTTGTAATTGGATTGGATCAGGGTCCGAGGTGAGGATCACAGTATCGCCAGCATAGAGAATTATTTGTTCTGGGCAGCTGTCCGGTGAGTGAGATTAAGAATAGGCCGAAGAGGAGGGTCCCAGAATGGAGCCATGGGGGACTCCCGAGCAGACTGTCCACTACATTTCTTAATTAGGCCACCAGGTTTCAGTGATGGCAACAATATTTGGGCTATGCAAATTACAGCAAGTTCTGGTGGTGGTTCAGGTGGATGTTAAAGATCCCATGGCACTTACTGAAAAAGAGCAGGGAAATGTCCCAGGTTCCCTTGCCAAATTTACCCAATTCACTGGAAATATCACCAACAGCTTAATCTGGTTCAAAGTCAGTTGGCATTCATCTGTTTCCACCTCCCCCAGGCCAGGCCTGAATATAGGCAGAATCTGTCTAGTGCAGTGGGCGGGTGGGGAGGAGGGTCCACTGGACCACCAGGGATATGGGGGTCAGTACTCATTTACTTAAGCCTGCAATCAGGACCACCAGGGATATAGGATATCTCTTTTTATTTACTTAAGCCCGCGATCAGGAAGACTGCGGTCCACTGGACCACCAGGGATATAGGAGAGTTTATTTCTTTTACTGATGCCCATGATCAGGCTGTGGGGCACATTGCCATGCTGCAGGGGGAGTCGGTCCCCAATGGCTGCTGCCTGGCAGTGCACCAGGCACAAGTCATCGGAGATTGGCGCACCTGCATGCAAATGGGGCCATAATGACATGCAAATGGCTCCATTTGCACCTTGCATACATTATGGCCCCATTTGCATGTCAACTTTTGAATATCGCGGTAGCTGAGCCTAGCACAATGGAACTTCGCTGAGTGCATCCCATGCTCCACTCTCTGGCCACTGGCTGGTACAGTGCCACTGCGCCCTGTGCACTGCAGGACCAGGGTGCGAGCATTCAATGATGCTGAGCCATGGCGCAGCTCTGCTGAATATCACCCAGTCCATGCCCCTGCACATTGCTGAGCTGCCTGGGCTTGCGCCACAGCTGCAGTGCAGTTTGAATATCTGGGCCCACATGTCCTTTTCATGTGTGTCCCACATTATTAGACTCTACATGCATGATAATTTTAGTGTTTTCTTCTTTTAACAAATTGTCCAGTTTTGATGCAACATCTTGCATTTTTGTCCCTAGCAGACATGCAACATCGTTCTTAGTTTTTGGTTGGTGGCAGGTGAGAATCAATGTGTTTAATAATGGAGTCTCCAATGATTTTATGCTGAATTATATCATTAGAATGAGAATTATTATCAGTGACAGTGTCAGGAATTTCCATAGTCTCTTCTAAAGATGCAAATCTGTTACTAGTTGGTAATGAATAAGAAGGTGTGTGAAAAATATTATGTAGAACAGGAGGTTTATAGACCTCTATTCTCCTCCCTTTTTTTAACCTTCTATGTTGTACTGTTTCCCAGTACCCAGTTTCAGTATTAACTGGCTCTGGTTCCTATGATCTTTTATCTCTTCATGTGTTGCTTTCTGCTTCAATATCAACACCCTGAGTTATATCTTGTATTTTGTTAAGGATAAGAGATGCACCGTTATCTGTGGTAACATCTGGCTTAACAGTTGGAGGGCCTATATTTCTAATCATGTTGTCCATGCAACAGTCTAAACAGCGTAATTTTTTACGTTAGTCAATTCAGTGTGCAGTCTAGTAATTTCCCCTTTAAGGCTTAAGATAACTTTACAGTTAGCACATGAAAAGGAAATTATGGATCCAGCAACGGTGCTATTCTTGCGATTAATTGTATTGCAAGTTTGACAGACTATCATCTTGCTTCCATTTCCTATCTCTAAGATGTTAAACTGATTTTGTTTGCTCTTTTCCATAATAGAAAATAGGAGGGGTTACTTACAGACTGCTTGTAAGAACACGATATTAGGGCCAAATTTTTCTTCGGTATTAAAGTGACATGGTTGCAGGCCTAGCTCTCTATGCTAACTAGGCAGACACTGGCAGATGCTGCTTGCCTCTACCTGTGTTACCTCCACCCTGCTCACACTTTGGCTGTCTGGGGCAAGTAATATATAGGGAGGAAGCCCAGAAGTGATGTCACTTCCACTCCTTGTCTCACTGAAGCAATATTTAAAAGTTTTAACAAGTAGTTTAGCAATTTACTAATGCAGCTACAGGGCACAGTGCCTTTAAAAGGACACTATAAACCTGTCTTGGTGCTCTAAAGGCAAACCAAAACTGCAGAAAATCTACAGTAGCTCTCTGTGTTCTATTAAATGGTCCCCTCAGTTTCACAAACAGTGGCGCAAACTGGAGACAAAAACACAGCTCTCTCTTGAGTATTAGTAATAAAAGGTCCTTATCATGCACAGAGAGATTAGATTACTCTGATTCAGGCTGATCTAGAAAATCTTTAATTCAGGGATGAAGTAGAGAAGATACTTGATGCTCTAACACTTCTAGTTCTGTCAGCAGTGAGCTTGGTGGCTTAAAAGAGAACTCCCACTTACCTCAGCTAAATTCCACTGGTGTCTAGGTAAAACCTCAAGCAATCTGCACATAAAATAATCATTAGATGCAAGGAACCATTCCATGCATGGAATGGGCCTACCTCAGGAAGTGGTGGATATGAATACAGTGCAGGGCTTCAAACAGGCATGGTTTGGCATAAGGGAGCAATACAGATGAGTATGAATAAATAGGACGTTGACAAAGTAAAGGCCTATGGCACATTCATAAGGTAGAAAAAATGGGCAGACTGGATAGGTCTTGTGGTCCTTATCTGCTGTCAACTTCTATGCTTCTATGTTTCTATATTACCAGCAGTAACAAAGTGCAATCATGCAAGGACCAAAAGAGCACAACAGAAGTTGGCCTCCATATCTGGCAACAAGCACCAGGAGTCAAGGAGACATAACCTGAGCAATTCTTCATCAAGGACTTCAGAATATATTCAGTTCAACAGGCATGATGCTTGTCTGTTAAATAAAATTATGTTTTAACATGTACTAACTGTGTGGTGTCCTTCTACAACATGAGGTGGTGAGTGGCAGAATTTTATGGTTTAAGGCCTCAGAAAACACTATAGTGCCTGGAGATAAGGAGGAAAACAGGAGATCTGGAACTAGCATCATTTATTGCACAGATGCATCCAACATAATGCGGATGCTACACTGAATTGATGGGACATCTCCGACATACAGCTGTAACCTAAACAAACTGGAACAAAGGACCATAGCCATCGAGGACCATGTGGACAGCAACCAGGATGAGTGCCCAACACATCTTCAGGAGGTTGCTTACCTAAGTATATGAAAGAAAAATAGACCTACATAAATGAGCAGAAGACACAGAAAACTGGAGCAGAACAACCATCCAAATTTTTGGTTTCCCAGAGGGGGAAGAACAAGATAATCTTGAGAAATTACTTTTATCTTGGCTATTTCAGAAGCTGCTGTTAAGGGAAGACTTCACTCTGGGCACAGAATGAGCCCATGGAGGACTCAGACCAAAACCAAGGCCTGGAACCCCTACCCTATTCAATGATTGTGAAGTTCTTAATGTACCCAGTAGAAGAACACATTTTGAGAAAAGTCTAGGGAAAGAAAAAAATAGATTTGGATTACTGAAGAATTAACATAGATCAAGATTCCCTCATATATGCTGGTGATACACAAAGGTGCAAAGTGTCATAAAGGTTCTGAAAGAGAAAGGGATAAATGAGTAGTTATGTTATCTGTCTATAGTAGTAGTGCACAACTAGTAGGGCCCGAGAGTATATGATAACCTCTTGGCTCTGCCTGGTATCTCATCACCCAGCATATTCAGTTACTTGATTTACAGGAAGAGACAATCAAGAAGGAACTGGCAGACATTGTGTGGGATCTGGCAGCACCAAAATGAGCAACACAACACAAGCAGGGAGACTTGCTTGCACACCTGCAGGAAGACGTGAGGTAGGTATACCAATGGGGTGGTAAAGAAATCAAAATGAGGTACTGTTAAGCTCCCATTTCTCCCCATGTCAGATCTCTAACCCCTGGTTGTTTAACATCATGTTGTGCTCCTACATGTTAGTACCTCTGGGCAGTGGTATTCTGAACTTGAGGAAGATCCCTGGTGAAGCTGGTGACTGTTGGGGCAAACATCCTTATTTCCCAGCCACAAGTGAACTTCTCTCTGAGGTGGCAGCCTTCCTCCTAGGCTGATTTTGTTCTTGTGGGTACATACCACCAAAGGCAACTTATCAACACCCTGTAGGAACTTTTATAAAGCACCACAGGAGTTAAGGGGACACATAGGGGTAATAGAACCAGACTGTGCAGTGAGTATTGGGTTCTCCTAAGAGTAATGTAAAAGGCATGGAATCCTTGACCATGAATTGAAAAGACTAGTGCAAAAACTGAATGAATTCCTATGTGAGAACTTAATTAGAAAAAACACCTTTCCTGATAGCAGTGGTTTGAGGCATCAGCCTGATCTGGATGTCTTTCTTTTGTTTTTGATTAGGGGCCAGATAACAACTGATAAGATTTAGTAAACAGTTGCTGGACTAGTTAGGCAGTCTTACTAGCTCACACTGCATACCTTACTACCAAATGTGTACTGAAAAGTGTGACTGTACATAGAGAACAGTAGCTAATTTGTCATAATTAAATGGGCAAATAAAGGGAATATGTGATACACCATCGAGTGGCAAGATTCATGATGGTAGGAAGGACCTGCAATGAGGTAGCCAGATCGCTGACATTCTCAGAGATGTTGCCAGTACCAAAAGCCAACATGATCAGGAAAAAATGATGGAAGAGTTCAGTGATTGGCTGAGGGAATGGTACAAGGAGGAAGGATATGGCTGTATTGGCAAACTGGAAGACATGGACAAATAAAATCACTTTTCACCAGACAGATTGCACAACAATAGCGGGGTGTTGAAAGTCCTCAGGGACAAGCTGGGGGTACATCAACCAAAACCTGTATATAAACTACTGGGGAGGCAGATGGGCCTGCATACCCTGAGACTCTGGAAGGAGGAGGAGTCAGCAGACCTCCCCATACCAGTAGGAGGGACTGGAGGGTGGAGGGAACAAAAACCATAGCAGCAGGTTGGTCACAGGTAATAAAGAGAAATAAGAAGGACAGAGAGGAGAGAAGTGAAGGATGCTCAGAATCTAGATGGAAGGTGGTGTGACTCAATGTAGAAAATACTGGAAACAAGAGACCTGTAGGCATTGTTGCTAGAGAGGGGAGTGAACATTCCAGTGGTAACAGAGACACAAGCCACACCTAACCATGACTGGGACCTCTCGATCCCTGGCCATAATTTATAAATTAGGAATGGGGGATAGGAAACGGGGTGGGGAGGTGGTTTCCATTAGAGAAGGTATAAAGTGCACAAGGGAGGAGTCAGAGAAGGGTACGTTGGAAGCAATGTGGATTCAGTTACTGTCTAATAGAGGGAGGAAGGTGAGGTTGGGAGTGGTTTATAGACCACTCAACCAGGAGGTGGAAAGAGACAGGAATTGAATTTGCAAATAAAGACTGCTGCAGTGAAGGAGTGGTGGTAATAGTGGGAGAGTTCAACCTGCCAAAGGTTGATTGGAGAGTACCTGCCATGATCTGCTCAAGGAGTTAGGTGTTCATAGATGCACTGCAAAGAAGGTTCTTGACTCAGGGCACCACAAAACCCATCAGGGAGAGGGAAATCCTTTATCTTGTGCTGACAAATGGGGATGTCATCCAGGATACAAAAAAAATGTCAAGGAGCCCCTTGATGGAAGTGATCATCACTTAGTGTGGTTCTGGTTGGACATGGGCAGAGAAAAGACCCCTACTAAGACTAAACTCCTGGATTTTAGAAAGGTGGACTTCAGAAGGATGAATGAGTTGCTGAGGAGTCTCCTGGCAAGCATCTGAGTGAATACTGGGGTGGACCAAAGGTGTTCTGTCATCAAGGAGGGCATAGTGGTTGCCACAGAGGAGTGCATTGGGCTCAAAGAGAAGAACTTAAGGTCCAAAGCACCCAGCTGGTTTACTACTGAGGTTGCCCAGGCAATAAGGGATAATGGGTAGCCTACAAGAAATTCAAGCGGACCCAGAGGAAGGAAAACTGGAAGGATTACCTGAAGATGGCTAGCGTTGCATGTAAGGTAGTCTGGTGGGCTGAAGCTGAGAAGGGACTGCAGCAAGCTGAGGAATGAAGAGGGAAAATTATTTGCTTCAGTATATTAGTGAGAAAAGGTACAAGAAAAAATAGGATTGATAGGCTAAGGATAGGGGGTGGTGGGTGGAGAAGAATGGGGGCAAAGCAGAGGTGCTGAACAATTACTTCTGTTCCATCTTCACCAGAGAGAGAGAGAGACAGAGTGCTGCCATTAGTGGGAAAGAGAGACTAAGGAGAGGTTGGGGACACAGATGTTTTTGTAAGGGTGGATAGGGTGAGAACAGGGCCGCTAGTATTGGGGGTAATAGCTCCAAAACACTGTGTGCTCAGCAAATATAGAGCTGGGTGCAGGACAGAAGGGGTTGCTAATCCCTACTACATACAAAATCGAAAATCCAAAATAGTCCTGCACTCCAAGTGCAGTTGACCCCAAAAGGCAATATCAATTCAATCCAAAGATTTTATTTTGAAAAGGTTCAAATTCAACAAAGCGTGTTGCTCCTACAATGCAGCATGTCCACAATCAAGCTGTCTCTCCAGCGCTTCGACCAATGGTATGGTCTTCCTCAGGGGTGGAGAATGTTTGATTATCCTCCCTTAAGTAGTCATTCCATAAACATTTAGTGCCCCTACAGTTTAAGAGCAGAATAACAATTTAATTTTAAACACTATTAAGTGTCCCTGGAGGGATGAGGACCCTGAAAACATACAAAACTTAATTAACTCTATCATGTAACATTTTTTAGACTTGGAATGCAGGACTATTTTGGATTTTAGTATTGAGGGTAGATGAATTCCCAGGCCATAATGGCATTCACTCAAGGGTCCTGCTGAGGGAGCAGGTGTTGGAACTTGCAGATCAATTGGCTGGCCCATTCAGCATTTCACTGGAGCTGGATGTGGTACTGCAGAATTGAAGAATAGCACACATACTATAGTAGCTCCCCATAAGAGCAGTCCTATGTGGATGACCCAGGGAACTACAGATCAGTCAGTCTGACCTCAGGTGTGCAAGCTCATGGAAACCATACTTCAGGAAAGGTTATTAGAGTATCTGGTTGAGCATGATCTCCAGCATTAGAAGAAATATAGGTTCATGGGAGGGACGTCATGTCAAACAAGTCTGAATGACTTCTTTAACTGGGTCACTAAAACACTGACCAGAGGACAAGTGGTCAACATCCTTTACCTGGATGTTAGCAAGGCCTTTGACTCTGTAACCCACAGGACGTTGATCAGGAAGTTGGCAAATCTTAGGGCTGGAGTGAAGTTGATCAATTGAATTCAATTCAATTTTTACCAGGATAACACCATTGAGACAGCTCATTTGTGACGTTGTCCTGGAAGGACTAATATACATAGGGGTATATAGAATTAAAAATCACAATGGCTAATGCAAAAACAATAATAACAATACCAGTAGTACAAAACAAGTAATGTGCAAGTTCAGCTTACTTAGGTTCTATACATAAAAATCAGGGTGGCAGATACAAAAAACAATGCTAACAGTAAAGGGATATGAGACAGATAATGTGCTGATACAACTTATACTAAATACAGAGAGAAAACTATCATTAAAAAAGAGTCAGAAAATAGGAAGAGCTGCTAAAATAAGGTGTGAGAGTATGGAGAAGGGGCAATGAGAGAGCTAGAGACAGGTAAGGGATGGGGAAAGGAAATGGTGGGAGGGTATAGGGATAGGCAAAATTAGGAAAATGAAGATGCAGAGAATAGGGAGTGATTACAAGGTATTTAGGATTTGTATAAGAAGCAGGTTAAGTAAAGAGGAATGACCTACAGGATCCCTCCACCGGAGAAGAAAAAGAAGGATAGACAGAGTGTGGAACACACGCCACCATAGTAGCAATAAGTACAGTAGAGCCTCTTTAGTACATTGGCCCATTGTTTTGCAAAGCAAAAGCACTTGCCCTTTGTCTGCAAAGTGAATTTAAGAAGGTGCTTAAAGGTATACATCCCAATAGTATGCGTAAGTTTTCATGTTTTTTGCAGGGTATTCCAGAGAGCAGGTAGTGCATATCCCATGGATGCAGAACCAAAGTGGGTTCTTATCTTTGGCATATCAAATGTAATATAGGAAAGTTTTCTGAGGGAATACTTGTAAGGGAACATTTGAATGGGTTACAGATGTGGAGGTGAAGCTTCAGGGTGATGGCTCTATACACTCAGAGGGACACACTGCACCACATCCTAGTATTGAGAGAGGCCAATTAATCTGTAGGTAAAGAGAAGAGTGGCTATTGTTGAAAGGTGCATTTAAGATGACTCTCAAGGCTCTGTGATAGAATGTGTCTAGCGTACATAGGACTGTATTGGGACATTGGCTGTAGAGGAAATCCACATAGTCATTTAGGGGGAGGAAAGTTGTCTAGACTAATCTTACTTTGGCTTCATAAGTAAGTAGGTGCTTGATGTGGTAAAAGAGTCCAAGTCTTTGGCATAGTTTTTTAGCTAGTTCCTCGATATGGGTAGCAAAGGAAAGTTTAAAGTCTATCCAGAAACCGAGATATTTGAATTTCTCTACTAGTTTGAGTGGTTCCCCCAGAATGGTGACAATCTGTAGGTTGGTATTTGAGAAATGGGGAATTTGATCTTTGGAATAAGGGGAGAGGAGCATAACTTTTTTTTTGTCATAGAGAAATAATTTCAGGTGAAGCATATTTTGTTGGAGAAGGTCAAATTCATGCTGTAATTCATGGCAGGCAAGTTGTAAGGAGGGCACAGAGCACGGTGTCGTCCACAAAGAGGTGGATGTTTGCAGTGTTAATATTAAGGTCAATGTCATTGATATAAATTGCAAATAATAATGGCCCTAGGATGGGCCCCTGGGGAATTGCTCCCTGCAGTGTTTTAAGAGGAGAGAATGTGCCATGACCTTTAACCCTCTGCTGTCTACCAGTAAGGTGGCAGAACCATTTTATAGCAACATCATCCAACCCAAGGTTACATATCATTGTTAGAAGTATTTGGTGGTCAACAGTATCAAAAGCCTTGCTCAAATCTAAAACAAGAGTACAAACATAATTTTTAACATCAAGGGAGGTTTGCCAATTATTTGTGACTTTTTCCAGAGCCGAAACTGTGCTATGTTTAGGCCTGAATCCAGACTGGAGGGATTCAGTAGGCTTGCAGATTCAAGGTGATCTTTAAATTGGGAGCTTACCAGTTTTCCAAGATGCTTGGATAGGATGGGTAGAAAAGAGATTGGCCTAAAATTATTAAGATCACTTGGATCACCAGATTTGAAAAGAGGAATAACGTACTATTTTCCAATCAGAGGAAAGTGATCAGATGGGTGAACAACTGCCTCAAGGACAGGCCCCAGAGTGTGTTAGAGGGGGTGAACTATCTAGAATCAGGGAGGTCACCAGTGGGAGGCCACAGGGTTTGATACTTGAACTGGTGCCATTCTGTGCCTTCATCAGCGATGTTGGGGTGGTATTAAGAGTAAAGTTTGCCTATTTATGGACAACACCAAGGGGTTTGTGGACAAAATAGAAGAGATACATGACCTAAAAGAGGATATGAAAACACTAGAGAGGTGTTCAGGGTTTAGCAGCTTGGCTTCAATGCAAAGAAATGAAAAATTATGCACACTGGTGCCAAGAGCCCAAGTACTGTGTACAGTGAGGGAAGGGTATGGGTAGTTGCATCAGAAGGAGAAGGACCTGGTAGTGATGATCGCTAGTGACCTAAAACACTGCACACAATGTATAAAGCATCATAAAAGGCTTGCAAAATGCTGGAATGCATTTCCAGCAGGATCACCAGCAGGAAAGAGGATGTACTACTACTACCCTTCTACAGGTAATTAGTGATACCACATCTGGAGTAATGTGTACAGTATTGGAGCCTGTCTAAAGGAGCACAACAAAGATGATCATGGGCCAGCAGGGTAGGACATGGAGGAGAGTTTGGAGGCCCTGAATGCGTACTCCCAGAAGGAGAGGAGAGGGAGAGAGAGAGAGAGAGAGAGAGAGAGAGAGAGAGAGAGGGAGGAGAGGAGAGGGGAGGGAGAGGGAGAGGGAGGAGGGAGAGAGAGGGAGAGAGAGAGAGGAGAGAGTTGGGACATGATTGATACCTTGAAGTATTTGAAAGGAATAAATAGAGTGAATAAGGAGGGTCTCCTAAAACTTAGTAGGAACAGAAACACAAGGGGGGACACAGTCTCAAGTTAGGGGGAGTAGTTTAGGATAGAGGTTGGGAGACACTTTTCATGGGGAAGGTGGTGACAGGTTGGAATATGCATCCGGAAGAGGTGTCTCATTGAAATCTGTGGGCAGCTTTAGAAGCTGGGATATATTTAAGGGGAAATAATGTTCATGGGAGGGCAGATGGAGGGGAAGAGCAGATTGGGAAGGGGGCAGCTTCAATAGTTTATGCTGAGGACCCAGTATTACAAGCAGGCTAGACAGAATGAATGGTCTTATTCTGCTGGCTTTGTCATATGCTTGTATGTTGATATAACAGGCTCTCGAGATGCTGCTCTGGAGGTATATAGAAATGAAGTGAGGGGATGGAGCAGTTTCTTAAGATGCTACATTTGGCCTGTGCCCCAGGTGGGGGAATTGAGCTCCTAGGAGGATGTTCTCCTCAGTATCTTCACTTACATTATTTCTTGTGGTTACTCTTCAGGTTTGGTGTTGTTCTTGTTTTAACTGTTCAGCTGTCTTTGACTACTGGCTTCTTACATACTTGCAATATGCAAGGATGCCATTGTTAGATCAACTATGATAAGGGACCCCACAGTGACTGAGAAGGGATGGAGTAGCATCCTATGGTGATTCCTGGGGAGTAGAAATGGGTAGAAGTATGATTAACTGAGGTGAGGAGGGGAGGGAGAACCAGGTGCACAGTCCAAAAGTATGTGGTGCACAAGGAACACAGAACACAATATTGCCAGTAAGCAAATATTTTTACTGTAATAAATGTTAATACAAAATGATGTATGAACTACAGAAATGCTAAGTGTGGTAGCCCCTAGTGCCTCGACTACATGAGTCTTGAAGAAGTTTGCACATCATTTTGTATTAACATTTATTGTAGTAAAAATTTTGCTTACTGGCAATATTGAGTTCTGTGTTCCTTGCGCACCATATACTTTTGGACTTCGCTATTTTGTGGACGTTAGCCACCTCATTTGTGGTGCTTGCCACTGTGCTGTAGCACAGAGGAGTTCTGTTTGTGTGTTGAGAACCAGGTGCACCCAGGTCACTGAGGCCACCCTTGGGAAATATTCCAAAGATAAGCTCCATTAGAAGCATTCTCTGTAATGGGTATTGTACCTGTGGGAGGCAAGGATCATCTAACTGTGTCTGACTGCTTTTGTAGAGGCGTGCTTCCATCTGTTCAGATTATTCTGTAAAAAATGTTTGTTCACTCTTACATGTGTTCTTTAAGGTACAGTGCAAGATTACTGTTGGGTTGTTCCAGTTGGTAATAGGCCAAAGGTTTAATATTAATAATTATGAAGTCTCACCATTATGAATTCTTTGACAGTTTTCTCCCTTGATGTAAAAGGAATTAACAACGTTGTAAAGCAAGCTAAGATCCTACAGGAGCTGGGTGGAAAAAAGTAATGTGTTGTTTTACAAGAAACTCATTTGTGAAGGAATGAGCACTTGAAACTCAGAAAAAACCAGGTGGGGTCTGTCTATACAGCTGTACTCCTCAGGGAAAAAAAGCAGGAGTCGCTATCCTGATCCGTAAAGGAATTCTTCTCAAGGTTACACACAAGATGCCTCAGCAGGCTAGAGATGGTCTCGTGCATGATAGGAGACAGGGTGCTGCACCTGGCTTCACTGTATTCACCCACCCCAATCTCATCAGAATTCTTCCAGTGGACCTCCTGCAAGGTCTCTCAACTACCAGAGGGACAGATTGTATGGGGTGTAGTGTAACTGCATGGAGAGCCCTTAGTTAGCAGACCAAGTAGTTCAGTGGGGTTATCAGGAGTCCTTATAGGGTATTGGTGCACCAGCATTACAGTGTTGGGCCATTAAGGTGCTGATTTTTGGATTCACCACCCCCTCCCTGAGGTCTGCCCCCACAGGAGTTAGAATAATTAGAACGGAGGGGTGTGAGGGGTGCAGAGAAGATGGCAAAATTACCACTTGGTGTCATAATGGCCAGGCGCCCTACTGCCCTGAAGTGGTGGAACCATCAGGAGCATGCGCCAGGCTCCTGAGGAATTTATTATGTTAAGGGAGAGGTCAGATATTTGGCACCTTCACAATCCATCAGCATGGAATTATACCTTTTGTCTGGCCCTCAACTCCACCTATTCTTGCTTAGACAGATTTTACATACAAAAGTAGTGGGTCTATATGATCACTGTGGCCAAAATTCACACCATTAGCATTTCCAATCATGACCTTATCTCAGTTAAGTTTGACTTTGGTCCCACAGATAGGAAAGCTTCTGGAGGTTTAATGCAAACCTGTTCAAGACAAAATCTGCTAAAACAAAGCAAAAGAGATGATCTAGAACTATATGAGGGAGAACAAGGAAGGGGATATCAAGATCAGATTTATTTCTGAGGGTCCAAAAGCTGTATCTGTTTGCCTATGCATTATTTGTAGAATAAAATATTGAGCGGTTTGTGTAACAAGATGTTTTCACACACCTGAGGTGTTAGATGCTACATAAACCCTGATAGTGAAGCTCAAGGGATTTGTAAAAGCATCTAACAGTGAGGGTGTATATAAACCTTGAGTTCAAACACCACCACATATTTTATTTTGCATAATAGCTGTGTTTTCCTTTTCTGCCACAGCAATCATATAAAATAAAAGATGTCCCTGTGCCTCCATGGTCCAGTCAGGTTTGAGGAAACAGTCAGTGGCTGCCTTTATTTATTTAAAGTTTTTTATTCATTTCTTTTGGTTGGCAGCTGAAATTGTTTTTTTTTTCTTGGTTGTGGATTTTGTTTCATTGGTTCAGTCGCTATCAGCTGCACACAAGGTAGCGTTCTGTCTCTGGGGAGTACAAGGGAGTTAGCAGTCAGAAAGTAAGGGTTGAAGTGTGAGCATGTGCAGAGTGAGAAAAACTGGGAGGCATGTTTTCATTATAAACACTCCTTTATAAGGACAAATTATGCCATGATTTCCATATGGAAAAAAAGGAAGACCTGGTTATTATACAAAAATAAAAGACACTAAGAACAGGTTCAGACACTGGAGGAAAATCAAGTCCAGCTATATCAGGAATATAGAAACATACACAGAAAGATAGACTTTGATGAAAGATAAGGACCACTTGGCCTACCTAGTCTGCCTATTTCCTACCTATTGAATAAGCTGCAGATTCCAGTTACCCAACAACCCTGCTGCCTCCTTCCCCTCACTAAAATTGCCTTGTGTCTATCTCATGCATTCTTGAATTCCCCCACTGTTTTTGACCCCACAACCTCTTCAGGAAGGTGGTTCCACCACCCTATCGGTGAAAAGTACTTCCTCATGTTGTCCCTGAGCCAACCCCTCTATCTTCAAATTGTGCCCTTGTTCTTGTATATCTCTTTTTCTTAAAGATGCTACCTTTTAGACTTTGTTGATTCCCTTGAGGTACGGTACTTGACAGTTTCTATCCTGTCCCCTCTCCTCCTTTCTTCAAGGGTATACATATTAAGCACTTTAGTCTCTCTTCATATGGCTTTTGTTGCAGACCCTACACCATTTTAGTTGCCCTTTTCTGGACTGTCTCCATCCTGTCTATGTCCTTGTGGAGAAGGGTTCCCCCAAATGGTGTGCAGGACTCCAGATGGGTTCTCACTAACTGTACAGAGGGAGAACAACTTCATGTTTTTTCAGGCGATGCCTCTCCCTATACATTCTAGTATCCCCCCAAGCCCTCCTTACTGCCTTCTCACATTGCTTACCTACCTTAAGGTCATCTGATAGGACTACCCTCCTATCCCTTTCCACGTGTGTTGTTGTTAGTGCCCCCCCATTGTGTACTCTTCCCCTGGGTTTTTGTTTCCCAGGTGCATTGTTTTGCTCTTTTTTGCATTGAATCTAAGCTGCCATATTTTTGACCATTCCTCCAATCTTGCCAAGTCCCTTCTCATCATTTGCACCCCTTCTTGTGTATCAACCTAGTTGCAGATCTTTGTGTCATCTGCAAAGAAGCATACCTCCTTTCCTTCCAGCCCGCTGCAATATCACCTATAAAGACATTAAAGATGACCTGTCCTAGTACTGAACACTGTGGTACACTACTAGTAACCCACCCTTCTTCATAGTGTACTCCATTTACTATTACTCTCTGGGTCCTGTTGTCCAGCCAGCTTGTTACCCAGGCTACCACCCTGGGACCCACTCCCAGGCTGGCTAACTTGTTTATTAATCTTTTGTATGGGACTGTGTCAAATGCCTTAGTAAAGTCTAGTCAGGCCATATTAACAGCCCCTCCTTGGTCTATTATGTTGGTTACCTGGTCAAATAAATCTATTACATTCATCTGACATGACCTTCCTGCTGTGAATCCGTGCTGCCTTGGGCCCTGTGCACCACTGGCCTCTAGGTACTCAACAGTTCTTTTCTTCAGAAGTGATTCCATCATTTTTCCATACCACTGAGGTCAAGCTAATAGGTCTGTAGTTTTCTGCCTCTGCCTTGCTCCCACATTTGTAAAGAGGAATCACATCCACCCTCCTCCAGTCCTGTGGTTCCACCATCCTCCCATGATTTGTTAAAAGGGTAGTCAGTGGTGTCACTAGTTCCACCTTAGTTCTTTCAGAATTCTGGGATGAAATCCATCAGGCCCCACTGCTTTGTCCACTTTAAATTTTAGGAGTTCCTTCACGACCCTTTCTTCTGTGAATGAACTGGTATCGACCCCCCTGTCCAGAGTGCTTTTATTGTTTGGTTTAGGTACCTACCCCTCTTCTTCTTTTGTGAATACTGAGCAAAAATATTTGTTCAGTATCTGTTCTTTTTCACAGTTACCCTCTGCCCACCCCCTCCCCTTTTTAAGCCTTACTATCCCTCCCTTGGTCTTTCTTCACTCCCTGATGTACCTATAAAATGTTTTAACCTCCTTCTTAACTGAGCTGGCTATTTTTTCCACGGTTTGGGCCTTTGCTATTCTGACTGCCTTCCCTGCTTCTTTAACTGATACAGTTCTCTGTCACGCTCCTTTGGTGATTTCTGGTACTTCCTGAATGCTATCTTTTTCTCCTTAACCTTCCTTGCCACCTTCTTTTGAGAACCTTAGTGGTGTTTTACTTTGTTTTGTTTATTTGCTTCACACAAAGGCTTGTTGCCTCTGTGATGGCAGTTCTAGTTATTCCCCAGTGTTCTTTTACCCTTTCTTCCTGCCTATTTGCTAGTGCATTCCTTGAGGCAGTCACCCATCTTAGTAAAGTCAGCCCTCCTAAAGTCCAGGACCTTTAAAAGCAACTCCTACTGTAACCCTCTATTGAGCATTCAGACAGTAAGGGAAGAACTAAATAAGTTACTGCTAGGACAGTAAAGAGCAACTTGAGATTTGCAAACCAAAAGTACTGCAAATGTGGTAATAAAGTGAACGGATTGCTAGCATATAGATTGTGAAAATGGGAGGCTGATAGGTGCATCCCCAAATTAATCAGGAAGACAACACCCAAGGACATGTATCCCATCCTAAACAAATAGCTTGTGAGTTCTATAAATTTAATACCACATTTTATAGGGAAGAAACCCGGATCGGGAGTTAGGACAATTTTGAGGGAATGCTAAATAATGTAGACCTACCCCAACTTACACAGGAGCAAATCACAGAACTACAAAACCCTTCAACCCAACAGAACTTGCAGAGTAATAAAATTCTAAATACAGGAAAGGCCCTGGACTTGATGGCTTTATAGCTGAATTGAATAAAAGTTAATGAGTACCTGTCCACAGCCCTTCAAGGTTTGTAACAAGGCTCACAAAGAGCTGAGTCTCCTGATATTTGAAACAAAGCAGTGATTATCATGATCCTCAATCTGTGGAAAGATCCCACCAATAGAGATGTTGCAAAGTTTTAATTCACTGGCATATTTCCTTTGAAAAATCACCTATCAACCTAAAAATGTGCCTGTGACTTCGGCAAAATTCTGTTGTTTGAGGAGCAAAATTCCAGTCTTTGCAGGTGAAATTCTGTTATTCATGGTAAAATTTTACACTTCACACTACTGATTCAGGATGCAAAGATTTTTGCTAAAGCCATTGCAAACCATCTACAGTATGTAGTGCACCATGATCAGACTGTATTTACACCTGGAAAAAATTTGCAAGATTGCTGTATGTCTGTATACTACTAAATGTAGTATTGGCATGCAAAAATATTCAAAAGAGAACACTGGCAGTAATACCGTCGATACAGTGAAAGCGATTGACTACCTCTACTGGCACTTCCTAGATGCCACCCTTCAAAAATTCAAATTTGGAGACAAATTTAGGGGTTGGATACAATGTCTCTGTACTAGGCCAGGAAACTGTGTAAGGGTACATTGCACACTGTTGGATAGAGTAGATATAGGAAGGGGACACAAAGAGGGGTGCCACTTTCTTCTCAGCTATGTTTGCTCTGAGCCTACAGTCAATGGCTGAGCTTATCAGGACCATTAAGGACATAACAGGCATGAAGGTGGAGGGTGAGAAGAGGTTCATATGTCTTTTTATATCATTCATACACTACTGTATGTAGCTAACCGGGTAGAATATTCCTAAAATTGTAGAATTCATTTAAAATGTGAGATGTCCATAGTATTCAAAATAAATGAAGAAAATCTGAGACCATGTTGCAGGGTTTACCCTTACTCAAGCAGACTGCTAAATTAATAGTATAATAGTATGGAAATGGCCTTTTGTTAGCAAAAATAGAGTTACTTAGTAGTATTTTAGCAGTCAATCAGTTTAGCATTCAGTTTAACAGTCATTTTGAGCTAATACTAATGGTAAATACTGCTAACCATGTTTACTGTTATTAATAGCCATTAGAAAACAGAAGCAGTATAAAGATTCCACAGAAAAACCCATGCAGAATTGCACTCACCAACACTTCACTCATAGTAGCTGAGCATCAAGAAAACATGCATTGACATGATTTGAGTGCTAGGTGTTGATGATTTGAACTAAACATGCACTTAACAAAAACTCAACTTGTGCAGCTGAATGCTTGTTGAGTATTTAAATTAGTAATTGAGTATTGGTTCAGGATTTTAGTTTCAGAATATGTTAATTACAGATGCATTTGAGCACAGATTCAGATCTTAAACTTTCAGAAAGCACTCAACAGAAACTCAGCTTGCCCAATTGCAGGCTCCTATAGTCCCCATGCTCCAACAACTGCAGCTGTATACTGGTCCCACTCAGCCTTGACTGTTAGTACCCAAAGCCCCCAGCAGTGGCATCTGGTTTGCCCCTCAATTCGCTGCAGGCTCCCAGACCCATTCCCAAGCCATGCTGGGACTCCACACTGCTCACTACACGTGGATGTCAATGTGATCACTTCTGTCTCTAACTGTTACAAGAAGTTGGCTCATCATTCATCAATGTTCATCACATGCAAAGGACACTCTTATGTTGCAGGACAGTAATTACATTTACTAAATTCAATGTACAGCATCATACACTCCCACAGCCAATATTTCAAAGGTGCTCTATGCATTTCTCAAGGTGTGATGTTGAGAATGCACAACCCTCTATTTATAGTGCGTAATGGTTAGACATTTAAAGGGATAATGCAATTCCCCATCAAGATGCTTGTATACAGTGTGTGTGTGTGTGTGTTATATATATATATATATATATATATATACATTTTGTCATCATACAAAGGTGCTAGACGGTGGTGCTGAGGGTTGAGGCACTAGATACAACATGTTGCTCCATGCTGATGACCTGAGTTTGGAAGCAGATTACGGTTGCTGGGGCCGGGGAAACTGAGCTTGGAACTGCTCTCCTTTTCCAGCAAGGGAGGGCTTGTATGCCCAACCACTGACTAGTAATAGCATAGGCTAGGGTGGCACAGAAGTGAAGTACAGTGGGCTGGTGATGCCTGCGTGCCTCCACATGCATGCCTCAAGCTGGCTGCAGAAGTGATGGGTGAAAACTGGAAAACGGAAGCTGGCATTTCAGTGAAACCCTGCATGTTTGTTTGTGGACCCATACTGCCACCATGACCACCATGGTCTGAACTAGACTGTGTCTCAGGTGGGGGGGTGGGAGTATGGCCCTTCCTCTCTGACCCTGCCATGGGGGAATCTGTTGGTGCCCCTCCATGAGGTAGACCCAGGAAAGACAGGCACTGGTCTGTAGGGATGGGAACAGTGCTGAACCCCCCAAACATTCCACTGAGGAGATAAAAACATCCAAAATATAATGAGCTGCAAAGGACTTTTTATTTTTTGTCATCGTCCAGTCGCCATCTGTCCAACCCCACCACCTAGCCCCCATGTCCTGGGACTTACCCACCCTGCCAGAATGCATCTTGACTTACCTTCTAGGGTTGGGCTGTTGGGGAGAGACTTCTCATAGAAATATAGAAGTTGTCAACAGAAAAGGACCTCTTGGCCCACCTAGACTGGCCTAAAATGCCTTCTTACTGTGCTTTCATAGCAGTGCTATTCTTTCCCCAAATGGAAACTGCTTCATGATCCTGGGGAGGGAGTGCCTCGTTGGCTGCATGGGTCTAGTGGAGAGTGAACATCCTCCTGCACAGCTGATGTTGTTTTATGTATATGCTGACTCCCAAGGAGGCATGGCTTGCAATGACATAGTGGCACTGAAGAGCACAAGATGTCTGCCACACTTCCCAAAGATCTCAAACACTGGCTGTCAGACCCCCAGTCTCCACCACTGGTTGGTCAAATGCAGGATGCTTCCATCCCCCCTGTGGAGGAGAGCAGTCTATTGGATGTTCAGTCCTCCTCTCCCCAGCTAGCCCTCTGACATTCTGGGCTTGCTTCTAAACCCAGGACATCAGCATCACAAGTAGAAACTCAAACGCTGCATTGGCAGGCCAGCAAAGAGGAATTGTAAAGTGCTCGGCTGTGCTGTTCATTAATTTCACCTGGCAATATATGGCAAAAACACAATAATAAAAGAAGGCAAATGACACAAATGAATTTTTTGTAGCATTTTAAAGTGTACTCCTCACACACCATATTTTGCTATTTGTATGTATCAACATTTGGTTTTACTCATCAAAGTTCAAAAGTGAGCAGTACCCCCTCTGAAAATATTTTATCAGGAGCTCTGCATGGCACAGCACAATGTTGGCATCACATGTGACACAGTGCAGTGTCTGCATTGCATGTGGCAAAGTGATGTGTCAGCATCACAATGGCACAGCACAGTGTTGGTATGCTACATGGCAGTGTTGTGTCAGCATTGTGCATGGCACAGTGATGTGCAAGCAGTGCAAGTGGCACAGCTTTCTGATGACAGTGCACAGTGTGGGGTTGGCAGTGTATGTAGCACAGCACAGTTTCTGCATGTAATGGCAAAATGTGATGTCTGCACAGAACGTGGCAACATAACTGGCAGCAGTGCACATGACACAGTGCTTTATCAGCAAGTGTACATGGCACTGTACAGTGTTAGCAGTGCATATGGCACTGCAAAGTGTCAGTTCTGCACCTGGCACAGTGCTGTGTCAACGCTGTATGTGGCACATTGTGTGTCTGCACTGCATGTGGCCCAGTATGATGCTGGCATTGCACGTGGCCCAAAAGTGTCCGCATCCATATATTGTACATCACATCTTTGAAGTGACAGCAGTTCTCATGGAACAGCAAAGTATCAGCAGCACACATTGCATAGCAAAGTAATAGTAGTACACATGGCACAGCATAGTGCCAGTAGAACATCAGCACAGTACAGTGATACTGGTGCAGAAGCACATGCAGTGCAACCACAGCGAAGTGCCATGTGTAGTGCCTGCCACCAGGGTAGGTTGTCTCAGGAGCCTGCTATTGGTGCTGAGTGGTCTCGGGGAGGGCCATTCCCCTATGTTGGGAGGAGTGGTTCAAAGTGAGACAAGCCTGAGGCACATGTGTCACTCAAAAGATGGCATCTACTCCCTTAGCTGCCCTGTATCTAAGTCCACATGAGCTACTCTGTACCATTGCTAGACACATAGCACCCCTCAAGTCAAAGCATGGTCTATGGGTCTGAACCCCAAACAGCCTATCCCCTGACCCAAGCAGCACCCCTTCCCAGTACAGAAAGCTGAGCAGCACTTATCTGCTATGGATCTTCCACTCCCTGGGCCTCTCTCAATGGGAGAGAGGGGTGGCAGCTGCAGGGGGTAGCTTGTCTATGAGAGAGGAGTTCCTACTGTGGGGTGGGGTAGGATACAGTACATAGTGTCTCCAAGTAGCAGTGTCCCAGAATTAATGGTGCACTCAGTCATGTACCCAGTGGTCACATACAGTTACCAGAATTAATGTGCATCCCCAAAATGATACTGACTTGTGTCCAGAAAACTCACCAGTGCTGACGAAGTGAAATGAGAATGCAAAGTTAATGGTGTACTGCAAACAAACAGACAGATTAAGATTGCGCTGTGCACTCAAGAGATGCAGATGCAAAGGCACAACAACACCTAACCAGTGCTCACAAGTCACAAATCCAAATCTGGAAAAGAATATCTTTTGCCAGTTTTGGGGGCACGGCAGTAACAGTCCACTACTAGTAAAGATACCACAAAGCAGTATAAAAATTCATGCAGGTGCAGTGGATAGAAACATAGAAACATAAAAACACGGAAGGTGACAGCAGATAAGGACTGCAAGGCCCATTCAGTCTGCCCATTTCTTTTTCTACCTTATGAATGTGCCATTGGCCTTTGCTTAGCCAATGGCCTATCTATTCATACTCATGTGTATTGCTCCTTATGCCTATCCCATGCCTGTTTGAAGCCCTGCACTATATTCATATCCACCACTTCCTGAGATAGGTGGTTCCATGCAAGCACCACCCTTTCCATGAAAAAGAACTTCTTCACATTACCCCTTAATCAGCCTCCCTCTAATCTCATGCTGTGTCCTCTTGTCCTGCTGTTTTTCTTATATTTAAACATGTTAGACTCTTCCACCTTGTTAATGCCCTTAAGGTGTTTGAATGTTCCAATCATATCACCTTTCTCCCTCCTTTGCTCTAGGGTATATAAATTGAGCTCTGTTAATCTGTCCTCATATGTCCTCTAATGCAGTCCCTGCAACATTTTGGTCGCCCTTCTCTGGACTGCCTCAATTTATTAATGTCATTGGTTAATGTCATTGTGAAGGTGTGGCCTTCAGTACTGCATGCAGTACTCCAGATGGGGCCTAACCAGTGTCTCGTAAAGAGGGATTATTACCTCTCTCTTCCTACTTGTGATACCCCTACTAATACACCCCAACATCCCCCTAGCCTCACCTACTACTTTAGTGGTCTGCTTGGATGATTTCAGGTTATCGGTGATGATGATGCCCAAGTCTCTTTCTTCCCTTGTGACTGTCAGCAACTCCCCTCCCAGCCTATAGGTGGCTTCAGGGTTTCTCTTACCTATGTGCATGATCTTGCACTTCTTTGCATTAAACCCCAGTTGCCACTCTTCTGACCATTTTGCTAGTTTATCCAGATCTCTTCCCATTCTGCCCACACCATCTGGATCATCTACTCTGTTGCAGATCTTGGTGTCGTATGCAAAGAGACAAACCTTACCCTCCAGTCCATCTGCAATGTTACTGATGAAGATATTGAAGAGGACTAGCCCCAGGACTGATTCCTGAGGTACCCCACTTGTGACTTGCATCTCTTCTGACTGTATACTGTTTACCACCGATCTCTGTTTTCTACCTGTCAACCAGTTTGGCACCCAGTTGACCAACTTCTGACCGACTTCAAGCAGTAATAATAAACCCAGTTTATTAATCAATCTTCTATGTGAAACAGTGTCAAAGCTTTATTGAAGTTAAGGTAGGTGACATCAACTGCTCCCCTTGGTCCACCACTCTGGTTACCCAGTCAAAGAGATCTATGAGATTAGTTTGACAGGACCTTCCTTTGTAAACCCATTCTGTCTTGGATCCTGTGCTCCTATGGATTCCAGGTGTTGCACTATCCTTTCCTTAAAAGTGCCTCCATAATCTTGCCCACTACTGAGGTAAGACTCACTGGTCTATAGTTCCCTGCCTCCTCCTGCTACCACTCTTGTGGAGTGGGATCACATGAGCCCTTCTCCAGTCTTCTGGGACCTCTCCTGTACTCAGAGACTCACTAAACAGTTCTGATAATGTCTCTGCTAGTTCCACCTTTGCTCCTTTAGTACCCTGGGATGTATGCCATCCAGTCCCATTGTCTTGTCCACCTCAGCTTATTGAACTCTTGTAGGACCCTTTATTTTGTGAAGGGACTAGTGCACCTCCCTCCCCTGTGTCCATGGTGCTGAGCTGTGGGCCCTGCCTACCTTCTCTTCAGTAAATACTGAGCAGAAGTATCTATTTAGGATAGATTCTTTTACATGGTCCTCCTCCTCCTCACATGCCCCTTATCTCCTTTGATCTTAGCAATGCCCCATCTGGACTTTTTCCTTTCACTAATGTATCTATATAAAGTCTTGCCACTTTCTTTTACTGTTTGTGCTAGTGTTCCCTTGGTTTGAGCCTTTGCCTGCCTTACTGCCTTCCCTGCTTCCCTTAGGGAAGTTTGGTATCTCCCTATCTTCATCCTGCTACGTTCCATTATTTCCTGAAGGCCAGACTTTTGGCTGTGACCTTTTCTGCTACTGTTTTGAGAACCAAAGTGGTTTCCTTCTTTGCACTTTTCTCTCTAACACAATGGGAGTTTGCTTCAAGTATTGCATCCTTAATGCTTGCCCACTTTGCCTGTACCCCCTCACCTGTATTTCTTTTTACCAGAGCTAGCTTAACTCTGTTGGCCGTCTAATCAAAGTCAGCTCTTCTGAAGTCCCATATTTTTGCCTTTGAATAGGATGATTTAGTTCTAGTGGCCAAATTGAACCACACCATGTGATGGTCACTGGCCTCTAGGTGAACTTCTACCTGGAGATCTATGATCCTTTCCCTGTTAGTCAGTACTAGATCTAGAATAGTCCTGTCTCTTGTGGGTTACTGTACCAGTTATTTGAGGCCCTCCCCCTGCAGGGATTCCAGCATGTATCTAGTTCTGGCAGATGTTCCTGCTGGTATTAACCAATCTGTATTTGGCATGTTGAAGTCTCCCATTATTAGAACCTCCCCTATAGCTGTCATGTTTTGTATACCTTCTAACAGTAATGTATCTATGTCCTCCCCTGGTCTGGAGACCTGTACACAACCCCAGTTTGTATGGCTGTCCCATTTCCTGTTTCCAGGGTGACCCACAGTTCTTCTGGCTCCTTATGTGTATTCTGAATTTCTGTAGCTTTGATATTTTCATTGATATACAGGGCCACTCCAACCCCCCCCCTTTTGCATCTCAGTCTCTTCTGAACAGTACATAGCCAGGTACTGAAGTCTCCCAAGTGTGGTTACTGGTGAACCATGTCTCACTAATGGCTACTATGTCCAGTTTAGCCTCTGTCATTATTGCATGCGGGTCTGGGATCTTGTTTCCCAGACTGCAAGCATTTGTGTACATGATTTTCCATTGGCCAGATTTCAGCGTGTTAGTTGTTGGTGTGGTCTGGCATCTCCCCTGTGCATCTCATGGGGAGCTGGACCTTTTTTCCTTACCTGGTGATGCAAATGAACTATAAACATGCTGAACTCCTGTTTGATCACTAGCTGAGGGGGAAGGGTGTTCTTCCCATTTGATGTGTAGGGTGCTGCACCTCTCCCCATTTGCTAGTTTAAATATTCTGCAAAGATGTTAAACTTCTGCCCCAATGCACTGACTCCCTCCTTAGTCAGATGCAGTCCATCAAATTTAAAGAACTTTGACTCCTAAAACTGTTGCCAGTTCCTTACAAATTTCGTCCTTTTTCCTGGCACCATCCCTTGAGAAACACGTTTAGCTCCCCTATCTCATCTTCTCTGACCTTCCATCTATCTGCCTCCCTCTTCCAGGCTGGAAGAAGCTCAGAAAAGGAGATGCTGGATGAAATGGATGATAGTTTGCCTCCCAGCCTGGTCAGGTGTTCCTTGGTTTGAACAACTGACCAGCTGCAAAGATCGTTAGTTCCTATGTGTACCAGGACGTCAATGTTTTCTCCTGCTTCCTGAACAATTTTAGCAATGTGGTCAGTGTCTCTCCATACTGATGTACCTGGGAGACATTTAACCATAACCCCTGGCTGGAGATAGGTATCAACTACCTGAATCTTGGAGTTTCCTATGATCAGAAGCTTTTTGGATTTCCTTTTTGCTTTTATTATTTTGGTTCCTGTTTTGGGTGAGTTTTGTTGTGCTAGCTTCTGATGGGGCACCCAATCTGCCTCTCCAAACCACCTGCCAACCTCCCAGACCTACTACCCTCTGCAATTGAGATGCTTCTGTTGGATGTTGGGGAAATGGCGGGCGGTTCTTATAATATATTTCCTCTTAAATATGCAATTTGAGATGAGCAATCTCTGCCCATGCTGTCTGGAGCTGAGGCCTTAGATCTCCAATGGCTCAGCATGTAGGACAGTGTCCTGAATCCTGTAAAACTGCTCTTCTGAAAAGTGTTCCGTACCTGCAGTTAATGATATGCATTCCAGATAAGCTGTTGGGTTTATAACCTGGTCAGAGTAATTAGAAGGAAGAAAAATGAAAGCAAAAGTTTGATTTTGTGTTTTGTTTGATTTTGTATAACTTGTTATAACAAGTTAAATTACTAGTGCCCTGTAAATGAGGTCATTGTGTGGATACCTCTGATCCGCCCCTTCCTGCTTTGCTATAGGAAATGTTACGACTGTGCTGCCCTATAAAAGAAGTGTAGTGTGGGGTGGTTGGGGATGGGGATGGGTGGCTGGGTCCTTCCCCTGCTGAAAAAGGACTACAGACAAAATAAACAAGGAGGTAAGAGTAGAAACTATCAGCCAGCAACAAATGCAGTAGCCCAGAAAGCTAGTACTGATATATAAAACTGTAGAACCTGTAAAGCACCACTGGTAATAATTTCACGGAAGATATACCCTGTAAGAAGCACTTTGCTACAGAGAAAAATAAAGCAGTAACAGAAGATATACCTTGCAAAAGACAGTTTGAATCAGAAGATTACAGCAGTAATCTGTAAGCACACACCTGTAGGCACACCCTGTAATAATGCAGCAGAAGGTATACCCAGCAACAACAATTTGAATCACAGTAAAATAAAGCAATAAAATGTTAGCAACAAACAGTAAAAATCCCTGTGAGTGCAAAGTAAAGATAACAATACACAGTAAATCTGCCTAGCCAAAAGATGCCTTAGTCCTTTTCCTTGCTCAGGTAAGTTTTTTTTGCTCTGTCCTTTCAAGCAACCTAGAAGAAAAGAGCTCAGGTGAAGCTAGGTGCCTTGGCCAGCAAACCTAGTTTTCCACACTGCTTCAATGACTCTGTGGCACAATAAAGGTGTCTGATTTAATGGCATTCATCCACACACACTACAAGTAACACGTAGTAAATTGAAAACCTTTAGTAATGTAACTAAATATTCTAAACAAACTTGAAATTATACACTGCTGCACCACAACAATCAGCAAAAAATGTCAAGAATTACTAAAAATATTACTGTGTGTACATTAAAACAGTTATACAAGAAAAATATAACCAAAACAGAAAGACTGCCTTTTTCTCCCAGTTAATCTACTACACCACAGATATGCCTCTCCCCCAAAGCACACTTCACAGTACACAGACTGATTGTTCCAAAGTAACATTCAAAATCCACGTAACAATAAACACTCGATGATATAGAGCACAGCAGGGTTTCCTACAATCGATGTACTAAATTGTGAGCAAAAAAAACTATCTCAAAAAGGTTTTTTTAACAGCTTTTAGAGGATTTGAAACACAGAGCTCTGAAAGGAAACTGTCTCCATCTTCCACTACACACACACTACATAGAACTGAGGCTACGTAGAACAATCTAGAGCCCATGTGACCTGCAATCCCATGGAGCACTGCAAAATTCACCTTTGGAGCTCAAAAACAAGACGAAGTGAGGTGAAGTACATTGATTTCAATGTACTTCACTCTAAAAATTGGTGGAGAAGTAGTTTGGGAAGGCAGAATAATGCAAAGTCATTGTTCTCAATGGACTTCATGTTCCCCATTATGACGAGGTAGTCTGCTTCACGTTGCGGAATACTTCACGGATTCTGCATTACTCTGCGAATCACTTCGTGGAGCAAACTTCGGCCACTTTGCCCACCCCTAAACACCACCTGTGGCAGATTAGTGATGGCAGTGACATTGTGGGTATATACAACATCAACTGTCCCTGCAAAGTGACCTGCACTGAAGGTGGTCATTGGTAAAAGCTGGGAGGTGCAAAAGCAGGATACAATTCCTCAGTTGGATGGCACTCAGTTCCCCTCTCCCATACTGTGGTTACCCTCCTTGATCTCATGCCCCCTCCTCCCATTTTGCTTTGTAGTCTCAGGTTAATTTCTTTGAACCCTTTCTCCATTACATTGGAGTCCTCACTTCTTTTCATTACTGTAGACTCCAATTAATATTCTCCTTTAACTGTTGTGCCCTCTCTCTAAAGTCCCCCTTTCACTATAGCCACATTCATGTTTTTCTTTTTTTTTTTTTGGTGCTGCCCCTCCTTTTACTGTAGTCTTCTTTGTCATTTCAGGAGGTGAAACTAACTTTCAAACAACATAGAGTCTTGCTGTGTTCTGACTATTGCAGTGATATCCAACCTTTGAAATGCTCCGGAGAGAAGAAGTTAACTTTCCATGCAAGGCATGGAATGCTGAGCTCGAGCTCGATTGAGACTCTGTCTGTTGTTGTTTGAACCCAAACCACCAGATTCTTTACTCTGCCTCACTGAACAGTCGCTCTGGAGATTTCTCCTTTGCTCGGTTCAAATTAGTCAAAGTGTCATTTTTTCCCTTGGTTTCAACCGAATGTTTTCCATCTAACCTGGCGGTTCAGTCTCTGTCTGTGGTACCGTGAGTATTAGATAGGTTTATTATTGTTTGCTTCTGTGTGGAACCTGTAAACGTCGGATTGGTTCGGTTTGAACCGATCAGGTTTGTTAAAAAAGTTTGTTCTGCTTTTTAGAGTGTGGTAACCGGTCCTTATCGGTTCTAAAAAAAACGTAATTCATCAGGTTTTTTTCCACGACCCGTAACACGGTCAGGAGCCGATAAGGGTGTCTTGCCTGGTGGATTGCCAAAAAAAGGGTAAGTTTGGTTAGGACTGGCCATGTCTGAGAAACCCAAGAGAAAAACCGGGCCCACTGGGTTTCAACACTGTAGTGTGTGTGGGGAAGCCTTTGCTAAGGTTGACCCCCACACCACCTGTGTTGTGTCTGGGGTTTGACCACCTCAATTCAGACTGCCAGATTTGCAAAGTTTTCCACAGCTACCCTGGAAAGAGAATAGGTAGGCTGAGGGAAAGGGAGGCCAAAAAGTCCGTTGACCCGGATGGCCAGCCTGGTTCGGTTCCAACCGAACCAGAAGGAGTGCCCTCTAAAAGGGCAAAACTTCTTCAGGCAAAAGGAGAACTGACTTTGAGGAGTTGGTTCCGGTTAAAAGAAAAAGAAGGGATAAGTCAGCCTTTTTGGATCCACAAGTTCTTTCTCCAACAGCTGATGAAAAAGCTAAAACGATAAGCATTGTTCAACCGCTAACTCCGGTTCTGGCCAAACTGGCTCCATTGGTTAGGGGCTCGGTTCGGTCAGTTCCCCCAGTTCTGGATTATAACTTAGAGGATTTTTATGAACCGGAGGAGGAGGAAGGAGAGTATGAGGATAGTGATGGTGATTATGAAAGTCTGGATGTGCCTATTGACCCGGACATCTCCCCAGACAGACCTTCAGAGGTTTCTCCTCCTAGGTTTTCTGAGTCCCCTTCCCACTTTATGTTTTACAAAAAAGTGGCTGAAACTCTTCAGCTTCCTATGGAGGAAGCAGTAGAGGATCAAGAGGAGCCTGATTATGTTGAGATGATGGACATCCCAGAGCCCAGGAGGCTGTCTATTCCCTCCATAAATCTTTTGGGAAACAGACATTTAAAATGTTAAAGACTCCTAATTCTATACCTCCTGTGGACAAAAGAATGGACAAGAGGTATACTCTTTAAACGACAAAGAACCTCGATGCGCAAACACTGAGGCAAGGGTTACCCCAAAGGGCATTTGGCTGGGAAGCCAAGTTTCAAGAAAATACAAAATCACACATGCCCACACAATGCAAAGCATCATGGGCTGCATATGCAAATCACCACAGAATGTTATGCTGGTCCAACTTTAAGCAGAATTGCATGGTGCCGAAAGGCTTCTCACATAGTTCGCAAAGGGTGCTAACAGAAGACATAGACACGTGTTTCGTCCTACCAGGACTCATCAGTATGCCTCATCTGTTTGACACCCCAGAGTATACCAAGAGGTATACTCTTTCAGGCTCAGATTCAGAGTTCCTTTCCCAGCAATGCAGCCATGTTGGGGTAGTGCAGGCTGCTGCCTGTGATAACGCAAATATACCCTTGGCTTCACACCCCCCAGATAAGGACTCTAGGAGGACTGATGCCATGGCAAAGAAACAGTACATGGCAGCATCTTTGGGACTCTGGCAAGCTAATTATATGGCCTATACAGCTAGATACCAGAAGTCTAGATGGGACACTGTCATGGCTCTAGCTAAACAGGTCAGCTTGTCAAGGAACTGGAGCAGGTGGCTACAGATGGTATTGAGGCATTCAAGGTGCAATTTCATGCTGCAGTGGACTCCAATGATGTTTCATCTAGAGTCATGGCTACATCCGTGGCCCTTCATAGGATGGCTTGGCTCAGATGTACTAGCCTGTCTCAGGATACCCAGACTAAGGCCATGGATTTTCCTGTTGTTGGTAATTCTCTGTTTGGGGAGCAGACAGAGAACTACATGAAGAAAATGGATGAATATAGGACCACCTATGGAGTGCTCAAGCCAAGGAAAGGCAAAGCCACTCCCCAGAATCAGCATTCCAGGGGCAGGGGCAGGCCTTTTCGTAGGCCTTTCTACCATGCCCAGGCCTTCTCTTCTGCCTTTGCCCAGAAGGGGTTCTTCAGAGGGAGAGGCAGACGGGGTACAAGCAGGCCTGCTACCATCCCTCAGCCTAAAGCCCCTGCCAAGCAGGCAACCTGTTGGGTTTGCCCGGGCCGATTCTCCACCACCAGTAGGGGGCAGGCTGGCTTACTTTGTTCAGGACTGGATGTCTTTAACATCAGACAAATGCGTCCTGAAAGTAGTAAGCCAGGGACTGGTTCTCAGCTTCAAACAATTTCCCAAGATGAGAACCAGGTCCTTTCCACCTGCAAATCCTTCAGAGGCCCTTGCCCTAGAGGCAGAGGTCTCTTCCCTCTTGGCTCTGAGAGCCATAGAAAGGGTTCCACCCCTACACAAGGGAAAAGGATTGTACTCCAGGTACTTCTTAACTCCCAAAAAGACAGGAGAATGGTGGCCCATCCTGGATCTCAGATATTTAAACAAGCACCTTTTAAAGCCAAAGTTCAAAATGGTGACTCTGGGAATAATTCTACCCTCTCTAAGCCCAGGGGACTGGCTAGTTTCCCTGGACCTCAAGGATGCCCATTTCCACATTCTCATCAGATGCTCCCACAGAAAGTACCTCAGGTTCGAGTTGCCCTCAGGCCACTATCAATTCAGAGCAATGCCCTTTGGCCTAACATCAGCTCCAAGGATGTTCACAAAATGCCTTGCAGTAGTGGTTGCTTTCCTAAGGAGAGAAAAGATCTCCATCTTTCCATACCTGGATGACTGGCTCATAGTAGGTCAGTCTCCAGACCAAGTCGAGTCACACCTACAGATAACTCAGCAACTGTTCACTTCTCTAGGATCCCTTCTGAATCTTTCAAAGTCAGTTCTAGAGCCAGTACAGCTCCTCTCCTTCATAGGGGCAGAGCTGGATACAACAAAGGCAAGAGCCTTCCTTCCCCTGGACAGGGCAAGGACTCTTGTTACACTGGCCTCTTCATTCACCCTCCAGGTGTCTCAACCAGCAAGGCATTTTCTGCAGCTCCTGGGCCACATGGCTGCCTCTACAGCAGTGGTCCAAGGAGCACGTTTTCAGATGAGGGACATTCAGTTCCACTTAAGAGCCTTCTGGTCCCAGAGAAAGGATTCTCTGACCAAGCTAATCCCAGTGACTCGAACCCTGATCCAGGCTTTGCGGTGGTGGCTGGATCAGGACAACCTAAGGCAAGGAGTTCCCTTTGTCACTCAATCTCATTCTCTAATCCTTACCACAGATGCCTCCCTCTTGGGCTGGGGAGCCCACTTGGGGGATCTGACCACCCAAGGGTTGCGGTCACCTCAAGAATCTCTGCTTCACATCAATCTCTTAGAACTCAGAGTAGTGTTTCTAACACTTCAAGTTTTTTCCAAGTCTGTTCAGAACAAAGTAGTTCAGATCAGGACAGACAATACCACCACAATGTGGTACTTCAAGAAGCAGGAGGGCACTTGGTCTATGGCCTTGTGCACAGAGGCAATGAAGTTGTGGTCTCTGGCCTATTCTCTGAATACCTCTCTGATAGCAGTGCACCTCCCAGAGAAGGACAATGTCCTGGCAGATGCTCTCAGCAGGATATCTCAGGGCCATCACGAATGGTCCCTAGATCCCCTGATTTTGAAGGTGATCTTCTCCAGATGGGGCACCCCACAGATAGATCTTTTTGCAGCCCCAGACAATCACCAACTTCCTCTTTTTTGCTGCAGGCCCCCAGTGTTGGGCTCAGTCCCCCTGGATGCCCTAGTTCTCAATTGGGAAGGGAAGTTCCTATATGCTCCCCTCCCCTTCCCTCTCCTGTTCAAGGTACTAGTCAAAATCAGGTCTCAACCCTGCAAAGTGATTCTGATTGCTCCAGACTGGGCCAGACAGCCCTGGTACCCTCTCTTGCTGTCCTTAGCAGTCCATCTTCCCCTGTCTCTTCCCAGGAATTACAACCTGTTAACATGTTCTCAGGGAGGGTTTGGTATCGAATCTCAAATCTCTCAATCTCAAGGCCTGGCTCTTGAAGAGTTAGAGTTTGCTGATTTGTATCTCTGTTAAGGTGTTCTGGATATTTTAAAAGCTTCTAGAAAGCCTTCCACCAGAAAGACTTACAACTCCAAATGGAAAAAGTTTACTATTTGGCACTCTGGGAAGCATATTTCTCCAGAGTCTGCTGGGTTGCCTACAGTCCTTGACTATATGGTTCATCTCATTAGCTTGGAACTCAGACCAGCTACACTTAGAGTGCATCTGGCAGCTGTCTTTGCCTTCTTGTCAGCAGGCAAGCTCTCTTCCCTTTCAGCTCATCCTGTATTCTGTAAATTCTTCAAGGGATTGCTGCATACCAATCCTCCCTTCAGGGATGCTGCCCTGCTTGGGACCTTAATGTTTGCATTGCTCAGCTTATGTAACCCCCTTTTGAGCCTTTGCCCTCAGCAGAACATAAGTACTTGACTTGGAAAACTGTGTTCTTGGTAACCATTACTTCTGCCAGGCGCATAAGTAAGTTACGGGCCCTGTCAGTGGAGCCTGATTTTATCTCTTTGCATAGAGATAAGGTGGTCCTCAGGACTAATAGGAAGTTTTTGCCTAAGGTGGTTTCAGATTTCCACCTTAACCAGTCTATGTCTCTTCCTGTTTTCTTCACTGACCACTCCTCCTCTGGGGAGAGGAGGCTGCAGAGCTTGGATGTGAAAAGGGCCCTTAGCTACTACATAGAGTGCACCAAGGTCTGCAGGTTGACTCCTTCAACTGTTCCTCACTTATGGTGAGGTTGGTGAGGAAAATCTGCCACTAAGAGATCTATTGCCAGGTGGATTGTCTCTTGTATCAATTTTGCTATGAAAAATTAGGTAGGATCCCATCCTCAGGCCTGAGGGCTCACTCTACCAGAGGTACAGCAGCTTCCCTAGCTGCTGCCAGGGATATTCCTATCTTAGAGATTTGTCAAGCAGCCACCTGGAAAACAGTACATACTTTCACCAAGTTACTCTCTGGATATCCAGGCTAGGAGTGATGCTCGGTTTGGCACAGCAGTGCTTCAGAGCCTGTTCCTGAAGTAGGTTCTGTCACTCCTCCATGGAGGTACTGCTTGGTAGTCTGCAATAGTCAGACTACAGCAAGACTTCATGTTGTTTGAAGAAAAAATTACTCACCTTAGTAATGTTGTTTCTTCTGATGGAGTCTTGCTGTATTCTGACCTTCCCCCTGCCTCCCATCTCAGAACCTGGGTTTTGGGATGTGGGTGGGCAGGAACAGTGTTAGCACCCTAGAGTGCTCCCCCTTTCTCACCCTCTTAGTTTTTGGTATGTGTTGTGTTTTGTTTTTTGGGTTTCCTGACTTGAGTCTTTGCCTTGGAACCAAAAAACCTTTTTATTAGATTTAGTTGCCAGTTGGCTAGTGTAAGTTTACAGTTTCCACTCCGGACGCCCAGTGAGTTTAGCTGGTAAAGATCTGGCGGTTTGGGTTCAAACAACAACAGACATAGTCTCAACCAAGCTCGAGCTCAGCGTTCCATGCCTTGCATGGAAAGTTAACTCTTTCCTCTCCGGAGCAGTTCAAAGGTTGGATATCACTGCAATAGTCAGAATACAAGACTCCATTAGAAGAAACAACATTATTAAGGTGAGTAATTTTTATTTTCAGTCACTAGCAGGCATGGCTAGTTGATGGGAAAAAGCCCACCTGCCTGACAAAATTTTCAGTAGCTCAGAACAATTAATTTCAATAATGTTGTTTTGTCATGCATATAGCTTTCCTACCTTTTATTTTTTCCTACTTTTTTCTGTTGGGGGACCTTATATAGGTTCCTTCTAACAAATGCAGTAAAATGTAGAAAAAATATCAAATAGCAAAAAAGTTATGAGTAAAAGAAAAAAATTACACTTAAATGAATGGATCGATTTCTATAACACTGTAGTACACAGGAAGGTGTTGCATAAATACGCTGGCTTGGAAAAAGGAACACAAATTTTAGGTCCAGTATTAATATTCCACAGAGGAGATAGGTTAAGCTGTACATGTGAGCCCCTTTCATTGTGGCACAACACCAGAAGTGATCAGAATGATATGTCTGGTTGCACACACTGAGCAGTTGAAAAGTAATCAGAGACCAGCCACTACAGACGGACATCAAAGCATTCTTATACCAAGCAACAAAGAGAAATGTTCATGCTGCAAACAGCAGAAAAAAATTGAGGGAGGATGATGCATACAAGAACTAAAATGTAGGATTTTTTTAAATCTTTCAAACAGTAAACTCTAATTTGATGAAAAACATCTAAAGTCAAAACTATACCTCGACGAGCAGATCTTAGATCTGAAGGATGGGTCACAAATGGTTGTAAAATAATTTACAAGTAAAAGTCAGTACATTTCTTGCCCAGAATCCCAGCCTTAGCTCTGAAGAAGCTGCTGCATCTCTACAAATTCAAATCTGAGTGAGTGTGAAGGGAGTTGGGTTTACAGTAAATTAAACTTTGAGCTATGGAAGACTAGCTCTGAGGGGTCTCTACTATCTGTGAATTCAAACCTGAGACTAAGTATGGGAGAAGGAAAGACTTAGAGCTTTGAGGGTGCTGCTGTTCTTTTAAAATTGAAACTTAAGGAAGGGAGCTGGGTTTAATTAGTAAGTATTGGATTCAAACTTTGAGCTATGGATCTGTGGATCTATCTTCCCATTTAATAGCAGTGATGTGTGGGCTACAGGAATTCACTACAGAGCTTGAGGGCTGATAGGTTGGAGGGAGGCAGGGGGTTGGAGACAGTCGGGAGGGTTGTAGAGAGCTGGGGGTAGGGGTTGAAGGGGAATCTCTGGGGTTGAAGGAAAGTGGGTGGGAGGGGGAGTTTGGATGTAGTCTGAAGTTGCTGAGGGAAAGAGGGCCAAGAGAGTCTATAGGTGTCGGTGCAGAGGGAGGCTGAGGAGCCAGTTGCTGCTGGGGGCTTATCCTTAACTTTATCCATGCATCTGGGCAAATGGTTGGGTCAGGATCTGCAGGGCATGGTCACACTATGGCTGTGCTCAGCACTCTGTGCTGAGTAGGGCCCTGAAGTATCCACCACACTGCACGTTTACACTGAGCTACAAACCTGAAGACCAGTTTGAATCCCACAGCCCCTCACTTACATACTGTGTGTAACCCTGTGCAAGCAAATAATTTCCCTGTGCTCTTAGGTCACACCTGGAAACAAGCTTTGGCTTAGTGTTTTTTTTTTCTGGTTAATCAGTTTCCCCTTCCCTTTCCCTATATTATTAAAGCAGGACCATTTGCCCATCAGAGGCTCCACTAACTCACCTGGGCTACTATTCTGAAATACCGGCCGCTTGGCCATCCAGCACACTAAGGGGATTTAGCAGTGTCTCTCCCCAAAAACCTTCACTTGTCTTTCCTGTATTTATCATTTTATTTCCTTCTCTAAGTGTCTTTTTCGTATTTTAACCCAACTGTACCATTAATTCTAAATTCATCCTTTCCCTTACTTATGTGCTTTTCTATACCGCTTACATTTCTTAGCTCTCTGTTTCTACTCTTGCTGCTGTATTTTTCCCATATTATCCTGATTTTCTTTATTTTATGGGTCTGACAGGACACAAACTGCCCTTCATCAGATAAGTATCATTAAATCTTTAACTTGTTGCTTCTACCTATTTACTTTCTAAGAACTACAGATCCTTTGTGACCCCTTTTTGTATTTTATTTTACAGGGTCCCATGGACATCCTACCTTAAATACCTGCCTCTAGCTCCTATTACTTAGGTAAGAGACTCACTTCTACCTATACATGGGTTGACTGTAATGCTGTGTCATGCCTATTACAGTGTGTGTCATAGTTGGGCATGTGGAGGAGGGAGGTGAGAGTATGAGAGTGAAAGTGTGGTGTGTGAGAGTGTGTGAGAGGGTGAGTGATGTGTGTAGTGTGCGTGAGTGTGTGAGAGTGTGTGTGAGAGTGAGGTGTGAGAGGTGTGTGTGTGAGTGTGTGGGTGTGTGTGTGTGTGTGTGTCAGGGACCTTGGAGGGAGAGGTTAGTATTGCGGCTATAGAAGAAACAGGATCATTTATGGGACAGTGAAGGTGGGAATATTGGCGGTCATCATGGAGGGAGGGTGCTGTCTGGGGCAGTGGAGGAAGGTGGCTAGTTTAGGGTACTTTGGAGGATGTGGGCTAGTTCTGGGCAACTGTCTTGTGTTGTGGAGGAAGGGGGCTAGTATTGGGACATGGTGGGAGGGAGGCTATTATCCAAAGCTGTGGCATGAGAGGCATTTGTATTGGGGCTGTGGAGGGAAGAAGCTAGTATGGTGGGGAGCCATTGATGGAGGTGGTTTGATGTAAGGTACTTTGGATGGAGGTGGCCTGATGTGGGGTTCTGTTGATGGAGGTGGGTTGGTGAAGGGTTCTGTGGACAGATGTCACAAAATGTATGAGCATGGGGGTGTGGTCACCGGACTGGGAAGTGAAAGGGATCAGCTGGCCAGTAGTTCAGCTAGAATTACATTCCCTTCCCTCTCTTACAGGACAGCAATTTTGACAAGTAGGGACTATCGCTGCAGCAGAGTAATGGGCTATGAAGCTCAAAAATCTCACACTTTTACTTTAACAGAACTGTGTTGTATGTTCACAATAACCTCCAAAACACCACAGTGCATCTAAAACCCAAGAGCACTTATATAACTATTTCCTCTGAAAACTACTGAAATTATTTAGCAAAACATAAGAGGCTCCTTCTATTTGTTGCTGTGTATTATTTATTATGGGCGCTCCTGGTTGTTATGCTTTTTTCCTCCCTCCATCCTTTAGAGCACCGGGGGCTAACTAATTAGCCACTGCACAACTCTACTGTATGTGGTGCTTGCCACTTTCATGCTGCCCTCAGGGAGCCCACTGATTCCCCCTGCCTACCTCCCACAGCAATTCTATTTTTTTTTTTTGCTCCCTCAGCTCCAGGGCCAGCCTCTCCTTCGGGCCTTCCTATGCTTCTTGCTGCCACACTGCCCTGATGCAGCCACCTGCTATGCCACATTGCAGCCCACTGGGTAATCCAGTGTAACCCTTCGCTGGATGTGTCCCTCTCCTCTGAGGGGGAAGGCGCTAGTGGGGCAAGCCAGCATATGTTCTTGACCTGGGTGCTGCTGAGGTGGTTGGTGGACTGCTCATGGTCTCACAGCAGTGGAAGCTGTCAATGGTGATCCAGTTGACCATGGAGCTCTTTTTCTGCTTTGGTCTTCGGGGGGCATGTCAAGCCACTAACGTCAAGGCGCTTACGCTGATGTTCACCAAGTCCCATTAGTCAGGAGGACCCAGCACATTGTTGTTCCCCCAGCCTCCACCAGGAGTCAACAAGTGCCAGGCCACCTTCCTGCCCTCCCCTAAGAGAAGGTGAGCAGTCATCCGATGCTCGAGCTGTATCTCCCTGGCCAGCCCTCCAGCATTCTGGGTCTATTCCTGAACCCAGGTCACTGGTGTTGAAGCAGAATTCCAACTGCTGTGCCCACAGGCTGCCCACAGCTACCTAGCCCATTATGGACATTGGCCTCCAGCCACAGTGCGGCTTTTCTATTGTGGCCCTCATCTTTTTTTTTTTTTTTTGCAGTCTCTATTTTTGCACTCCGAATGCCCAGATCATCCTTCCAGAGTGCTCACTTAACTCTTCCCTCTACTCCCAGTCTGAAACCCCTACACACATCGGTCTCCCTCCCAATCCATGGCAGGTCCAGTCCCCAGAATCAGCGACTGGGGAGGGTCACCCACCCGGGAGGGTCACCCACCCTTGGCAGCCTGGTCTTGAATTAGAGGCCCTACTGTAGAGACCAGGTTGCCTGTGGAGATCACAATGGGCGTGTCTGATGGCGGGATGTTGGCAGGTCTCGGTGTCTCCTTCATCTCCACTGATCATCAGAGGGTTTTCCCTACATGGTTGCCCCTCAGAATTCCAAACGTGCAATGATGTCCAATAGCACTATGTGCCAATGTCCACCGTAACTCTGCCCCTTGCAGCTGCAATGCCGCTTACTCCTTACACTGCCCCTGACCACCATCAAAGGCTACCCAGGAGTGACATATTCAATGGATCCCTCTCTGGGAAGGGAGAGCAGTCCTCCGGATGCTCAATTCCTTCCCTCCCTTGCTGACCCCCAATGGCCCAAGCTAATTCCTGAACCTGGGTCGCCAGCATGGTATGAGGTGTGGCATCCAGGGCTTCAACCCCTTAGTGCCACTGGGCTAGCCTTGTGGACCCCATCTTGTGCTTTTTTCTCCCAGTCCCTTCCTGCCAAGCCCCTCAGGACATGTGCAGCTAAGCTAGTGTTTCTTGCTACTTCTTGCTGGCTTCCCTCCGATCTCTCATAGTAAGCCCCTTGGTAATCTTCACATAGGCACTGTGTGGCTGATTGGTAGAGTGAGGTATATTTGCTCTAGCCACCTCCACCTCCCAAACATTCCCATCTTTTTCCCACCACATTTTGCAGGCCACAGTCCAGAACTCTGTGCATGCCGAGTTGAAAGCACCTGCCAGCAATGTCACTGGGCGAACTAGCACTAAACTGATTGCTGCATAGCCACAACATTTCTGATGGGCAGTTTCCAGACCAACATACCTACCCGTGTCATACAGTTGGAGCCACAGACCCCTTCTTCCTCCTAGATGATAGGCAAATGTTAAATATAATTAAAAAACACCATTTACCACTTGCTACAGGGGAGTTAGCCCACTGCACTGCCAGGGCTATACCTTTAAACCACTGGCCTCCTGGGACAACTCAAGACCCCTGAACTACCAGTGTCCCTTTTTTTAAATAATTTAGGGACTACTAGCCTAAAAGCATCCTCACTAGCCCATCAGGGCTACCACTTAAATCTGCTGGTCACCAGCAGGCCACCTAGGTGTGCTATGGGTGGTTTTGCTGAGCCCCTACTGTCACTTTATTCTCTTTTTGTACCTGTTTGCATTTTTATTTTCGTTATTCTCCTTATTTTAGTTTGACCTAAAGTGTATCTTTTCCTTTAAAACTCCCCTTCCTTTACTCCTATACTGTACTGTATTCTTTTTCTATCTTTCCACTCTCTGTGTCTGCTCTCTCTACTAGAAGTTCCCCATACTAATCCATTTTTCCCATTAATCATATACATATCTTTGTTCAATTCTAACCCCAATCTCTCCTATGACCTCTGACCCTTTGTGTCTATTTAAAAACTTCTCTGTTCTTCCCTTTCAGGTCCTACCAGAATACCCGAGCCCAGGATATCCCAGCTCTGGACTCCTGACAGAGCAAGTAAGTCCTAATTACTTAACTGTCTTGTAGGGTGAGTAGCAAATAAAAGGTGCCCACACTCTTGTAATGTTTGGCAGCTTGAGTTTATTTATTTAGGCAGGAAAGGAGAGCTATTTTCAGCCGAGTACCTACCTGATATTTGTTGGAATTCTGCAATAACCAGGCCCGACATTACTTACTTATGAGATTTGATAGAAGGCTGCAAACAAATACAGGGAATAATGAACCCTCTGTGTAGAAGAAGCCACATTGACTGAGGTTAGTGACATTATGGGAACAAGAGCAAAGCTTGTATGCCCTCATGATGTCAAAGCTGTGAGGTTGCCAGTATATTCTGCAAGGAGACTGATTCATTATATATAATAATGTGAACAGGCTGTATCTAAAACATACAAGTAATGGGCAAGCCCAGTCATGGGTGCTGATTTAAAAACAGCACCAGGTATTGTTTTTACTGGCTGCTATTTTGAAATTGGCACTCGTGAAGGGGTTTGCTTATCATTATCAGCTTGCACTCCAAGCCCTGTGTCTGGTCTGCTGGAGTGCGAGTGTGATCAGTGCAGCTGTCCAGAGAAATAATTCATGTCCTGAAATATGAACTAATTTCTCTGTTTCTAAAAGGTGAATTACTGGGTTTAGAAATCACCATAGAAACTGGCTTTCAATTGATATTAAGGACAACCCGATTGCCACTCCCCCACTAAACCCAGAGCATGGCCACCTGCTCTATCAGTCAGCTGCTCAACACAGCATGAAAGCACCAGTGAGTGACAGGGAGTGGCCAGAGAGGTGAGTGTCATTGATATGCTAGGAAATATTGATTTCTGCATAGCTTCATGAATGACATACACCGCTCTGCCTCCTCCCCCCAGTCATGCACACTATCACGCTCTGCCATTCATCTTGTGAACTAATACAGCTGGTGGCAGACTGTGCTCTGGGTTAGGAAGGGGAGCAGGCTATATTGGATATATTACTAGACATGGTCCCCATATCGTGGCTTGGAGGTCAGGAGGGGAGCCTAACATCTAAATAATGACTGTTTGATAGTGTGGGGGGGGTGGCTAAGGAGGATGGGTTTTAAAAATGCCAAAAGAATGCAATTTTTTTAAATGTGGAAGAACAGGGAAGGAGTGAGGGTGGTTAAATCACAGCGGTGAGTAGCGTGTGGCCTAGGAACTAGCCTTTAGCACCTGGGAAAGGACAGGGTTTTTTAAATTTTTTAATTTTTTTTTTAAATCACTTCCTGAAGTACCGTCAATAGAGGGAATACTTGGGATGCCAGTTGTAATTCTGTGGTATCTGAAATTATTGTTCAGGATGTGCACACATCTGCTGGTGCTTTGCTATGTATTCATTTTACCCTTAACCTTACTTACAAATATTTTTTCTGTTTTAAAGTACTGGCCAGATTTGAGATGCACTGAAACAGCACTGCAACACTGCTGTCTGGAGAGCTACTGAGCATAAAACCACACTGTACACTGCAGAGCATCTGAGGTGTTGTTTCAGTCTAATTACCATAATTAGTACACACTGAAAAAGCCCTACAACACTGCTGAAGGAAGTGAAGAACAAGACTGCACATTGCAGTGCGCTTGTGGTGTGATTACAAGGTTAACATAATTCATACACACTGTTCTGACACTACATGCATGCTACCATAAAAATACAAGGAAAGCAGTATAGCGCAGTAGTTTAAGGCTCTGAGCTGCACATCTGGAGACCTGGGTTTGAATCCCACAGATCTCACTTGCATGCTGTGTGACCCAGAGCAAGTCACTTAACCATTATACCCATTAGTGCCATATGGCATCAGAACCATCCTTTGCTTAACCTGACACAAAATGGTGGCATCAGATAGAATGAGTTAACTTCCCTGTGCTCCCAGGTCACACCTGTAAACAAGCTTTCAGCTTAGTGTGCTACTTCTGATTAAACAATTGAAAAACATATACATGTACACTGAGTAACCACTCAAGGAGAACAGACTGAAATGAAGTGCACAGGAAGTGTACAATGCTACTGTAACTCTGAAATAGAACTATTTAGTGACTTTCTTGACACTTCACTTCCCTCGAGTCTGAGAAGGTGGAGGGAAGCGCTCCTAACATTGCCTTCTCCACCTCCCACTGAGCATCTGCCTCCCTTCTCCACTGACATACAACAGGCCACAGCTGGAGCTCTGTATGTGCTTGGAGTAACAAATGCCTTCAGGCACTGTCATTTTATGCAGTTGTGCTATAGGGATGACTGATGCAGCTGCAGCCCCAGTTTGTCTTCCTCCTTTACTCTCCTCCCTGCTCTCCAACACAAAATCGGGGCCCAGGCAGCCCCCTTGACCACATGGAGGGGTTCCAGTTTTATTTAACATCATTGGCAACTCGTCTGCAGGGAACTAGCCCACCTGAGCTCCAATTCTAAGAAGCAGGCCTCCTAGGCATTCCGAGCCCATGGGACTACCAGTGCTAACTTTATTTGTTTAAGAGGCAGTATAGCACTATGGTTTAAGACAATAAGTTGCAAACCTGGAGACCTGGGTTTTAATCCCACAATCCCCACTTACATAATGTGTAAGTGGGGGTTGTGGGAACCTGTTTAGTGGAGGGATCCAGGGTTGCTCGGTGTCCTGGTGGCCCCCCGATGGAGATTGGGGGCATTGCAGGAACACCAGTCAAAAAAAACAAAACCGTAAGGGGGAGAGTGTGGCAGACACCAGCAGGGCAGCCATATGCAGGTGTCATTGCATGCCGCACTCCCAGAGGAGAAAATTAAGAAAATCCCAATCCTCGGGATAGGCGGCATCACCTCGCCCTGCTGAACCACACTCCAGCTCTGGGCTTCTCTCTCCACCAGGTCAACCACCCAGCCAGCAAACTGGATTATAGATAGACTGCCTGAGTGGATAGGGCAGCCCACCTTAGTGGGTGCAGAGCTGGGGGTTCTACCAGGTTGGTGCAGGTGGAGGAGAGCTTCAGGTGGAGGTAGAGCTCGCAGGTGTGGTGGATGCCAGGAGAGTTCCCAGTAGGAACAGAGCAGAAAAACAATCTGAAAAAGAAACAGGCTACCCCAGTACATTTCAGATTGTCTGACTACCTGCACCTCTGGAAGTTATTCCTTGAGGAGTCTTTTTACTTTTCTCTTATCATCCCTAGAGTCAGAACATGTTTCAGTAAATCTTCCATAAGTCATGATCTTCCTGCCCTGTGAAACACTTTACAAAAAACCTTGAAGCTCTCTTTCCCTATCAAATTGTCCACCTTTAAAACTCTGTTTTCATGCTCCTTTAATGAGACTTGCAATTGCATCCCTTAACTCCTACTAGGCATTAAACCCTTGTATCCGCTGGGCCTTATCCTTGATCTGTGACTGTTAGTTCTTTAACACCTCTAATCATTTGAATTATCCCTCAGGGGCCTTATTTACATATTTTGTTTCTTTTTTTTTTCTTTTCTTTCTTTGCTTTCTAGCCTTAGCCTAGTTGCATAGTTTTGTAATGGTTTAGTCTTGCATACACTGTATATATTGTTTTATATTATCATTCTTTATTACTGTTGAATAACTGTTTGCTTGTTGTCTAATTGCTAAATGCTTACTGAACTTTTTATGTTGTGCACTGTGTTATGGATTCTGCTTTCTGTGTATGCATTGACCTATGTGTAACTTCCAGGTCCATTTTGCAAGGGAATTCGCCTCAATGGTGTTTCACCTGGTAAAATAAAGATTGATTGATCGATTGATAGATTGATTGATATGCAACCTGCTTCTGTGGAGAAGCACCCAGTAACACCTGGACTGCCAGATGTAGTACTTTAACAAGGCTCCAAGGACCTGTAAATTGGAGGTGTTAAATTTAGACCAATGTGCACCAAACATTCCCAAAATCAATTCAGCATGAGTGAATACCAGAAACAGTGGCTTCTGCCACTGCCTTGACGAATAAGTCTAAAATGCCTGAATATGGGGGTAATCAAAGAAAAGGTGATCTTGAGTTTCTATCAGCTGTGCACAACCATCCTGTGGGCAGAACCTTTCAGAAACCTGTTTATATTTGTGGGAGTTATGAACCTCCACTTTCCCATATACACTCAACCATTGAGTATCCCTGACATACAAAGGCAGGGGCTTATTATTCAGGCAGCCCAGCACTGTATCCCGATGGTGGTCCAACATCGAGGAATTTCAAGGGACCCCAGAAATGAATAGACTGTACCTCGCATACACCTGTTTCCTACTGATAGGAGCCTCGCCAACCCAAGCTCCACTGTTTTATCTTATATAGGTATCAACAATGCACTCAGGGCAATATCCTGTTTTTAAGATTCTGAAGTGCAGCTCTGCACCACTCGCTCAATTATGGCTGTAACCATTCTAAAAGACCACCAGTCCAAACCTTACCATTTGGATTCAAAGCCAAACCAATGTTAGTAGTTATAAAAACTACTGAGGCAGTATAGCACAGTGGTTTAAAGCTCTAAACTGCAAATCTGGAGACCTGGGTTTGAATCCAAAGCCCCACTTGCATACTATGTGACCCTGAGCAAGTCACTTAACTTCCATGTCCTCCCAGGTCACACCTGTAAACAAGCTTTCAGCTTAGTGTGCCACTCCTAGTTAAACAATTGAAAAAAATACTATAATAACAGACATTGTGATTTACCTTGCCCACACCTCCTTCCGTTTTGTCGGTAAGTGAATTCCGCTTCAGGGTTTCAGGCAACTTCCCAAAGGGCTTGAAAAATGTTAAAAGTCTGGTTTCAGAGCTTGGTGAATCAAAAACATGACTAATGTACAAAAAAATAGAAATTAGCAAGGTTTAAATTTTTACAAGCATCCTATTCAGTTTGGAGATACCCTTGTTCTTCTAAAAAAATGACTTTTGCCTGTGCGACCTGGAGTCCAGCTTCCCATTTTTTCTTGGCCATAGATTGTAACCCATAAATAACACCTAGCAATTTCATGTACTGAGCCAAGATTGAGACCCCTCAATATTTTGAGATGGAGGTGGTCTGGGGTCTCAAGTACTATTCTGGTACTTTTATGGTAGTTCGTCAACCAAGAAGCCTCAGCAGATTCCTGCAACTTGTTGCAAATAACAGGACCCATGTCAGACCTTTGTACCATCACAACAACATCATCTGCATATGCAATGATCGATACTGGAGGTAAAGATGGTCCAAGAGAAAGAACCACAATTTTTAATTCTTCTGTATTTTTCATAGGAGAGGGTCAATAGCAAAGACATGCAGCAAGGGTCCCACAGGGCACCGCTGCTCTCATCACTTTTCCTAACTTACTAGGCCACCCTAGCCATCCATTAATATATTGTCTCACAGCAGCATAATTATACAAACTTTTTATCCAGAAAACAAAACTTCTTGGAATATGGTAGGCATGCACAACTTGAAGTAAGAAGTCATGGAAGAATTTGTTTAAAGCCTTTTTCTGGTCTATACTTAATAAGTACACAGTAACCATATTCTGATGCCCTCTGATGAATATTTTACATAGCCAGATTAAGGCATCCTGCACGTTTTGTTCCTAATGGAACACATTTGTTATGAGCTTATAACTTTGACAGCAACAGCTCCCAAACAACTAGCAAAAATGTTTGACAGTATTTTGTATTCCATATTTAGCAAACTCAGTGGTCTCCAATTCCTAATGTCAGCTCTGTCACTCTTCTTAGAGAAAAATACCATCATAGCAAATAATTATGAATTCAGGAGAAGTCCAACATAAAAACAATAATTAAATAATTCTGCTAGGACTGCAGTCAAATTATCCTGAAATTCTGGTAAAATTCAGCACTAAGGCCATCATCACCAAGAGCTGTATTACAGTTCAATTATTGAATAGTAGTCACAACTTCCGCTGGAGTTATTGGTAATATCAAAGGCCTGGTATCTTCGTCTGTTAAAGGTGGAACATCCAGATTCGCTTAAATATGATCTAATGCTGAAATTAACCGAAGTCAGCATAAAAGGATGTGCAAACATGGTGTTGCACCACAGCCATAATGTCCTTTCAGGAGGTCACAACGTCCCCCTGACTATTATATATATCCATAGATCTCTGTTCAGTCCGGGAGTTACAGTCCCTATAGGGATCAAAAGTATGTTTGCATCCTTAATTCCAGATTCTTATTTCTTGGTATATTGATTGGGCCTGATCACATTATAGTTTTTGTATATGAAGCTTTATATTCTGAATCTGTTCACTATAGTCCATTTTTTCATTCTCAGTCTGGGAACCAAGCTTCTGAAAATAAGATCTTAAAGTAAGGTACTGGAAAAAGTCATCCTGAGATTTTGTGCCAGAATACGATTTGAGAAGCTGCACAATATCCCTTTTACTATCCTCCCACCAGTCTTCAATACTATCATAAAAAACCCTAACTGATAGCTAAGCTGTCCCAAGCTGTGTCCATTGGTGTATGTGAGCTGGGCCTTATCCTGCTATTGTACAGATGCCATTGTACTTTTATTGAATTGGGGCCTCCCCCAAGTGCAAAGAAGAAGTAGCCATGTTATGATTCAAAAATGTGTACCCAGCAGTAATAGCCATGAGTACCTTAATCACATGAGGAACAAAAATAAAATCAATCCGAGTTAACAAGGCTCCTCTAAAATAGATATTCCCCACAAATGAATGTATTGCCCCATATGTATCCTTCAGTTTAGCAGTTCTAGTGATATCATTTAATCTATTAGAATCAATGAACAGTTTTGTAGTGGAGACATCATGGTTTATTTGTGTGGTTCTGCAATTAGAGTCATCCCCCCATAGCCGGCCCAGTGGCGCTGAGGGTTGAGGCACTGGACACTACACATTGCGCTATGCTAGTGACCCGGGTTAGGGAACAGACTTGGGTTGTTGGGGGTCGGATGGGGGAAGGAGGATTGAGCCACCCAATGGATTCTGTCCTCCTCCTCCTGGGGTGGGTTAACAGGGTGCTTGTAGCACCCATCATGACTATGCCTGTGGAGGTATGGGCAGTAGGGGCACATGGCTCTCCAGAGTCAGGGAAGGGAGAAAGCTGTTGAGCACTTGACAACGGCATGCATCTGCATGTCATCTGTCTGGATGAACATCCTCTGCACCGACGTCCTCAGAGGATCAGGAGAAAATGGGGGAAAATGCATACACCCCTGGACTCATGAACACTATGAAACCGGGAGGGGGAACCTTGGTCATGACCTGCCAGATGAAGTAGGAGGGGGTACAAGGCCCCCTATGAAGCTGAGGAACTGGGCAAGTAAAAAAAATAAATAAAAATAAAAAGTCAATTCCCCCCAGAGGATTATTCTGGAGGTGTGAATAAAGGGCTGGATAGCTGAAAACAAATTAGACATCAAAGCTTTTTATCTGAGGAGCATGAGTTGCAATAATGCATAAGAGTTCAGAGCCTAATGACAAATCCAATGATTGGGCCCTGCCAGGGTGAATGTGAGTTAACTTCGACAACTTCAACCTGCTATCATTAAATAAAATTCCCACCCCATCACATCTGTCAGTACCTATGGAACAAAAAGATAGGCACTTTGTCCAGAATTTGGCTGCCTGACAGAGTTTGTGGATTGTTTTAAACCTGGTGTCTATTACTTGGACAATCTGACTATCCAGGTCACACAGGGAAGTAAGCACAGATGAAAATTTTGTATACCCCTTGATACTACTAACATTAATAGTAGAACCCTTGATAGAGTATATAAAGATCTAAAGGAAAAAAGGTGTAAGAGCTCATGTAACACTGGAAGTCTGGGACCTAGGTGCTGGGAGCTAAATCAGCGGGGGAATTCAAGAGGGTATGGGATACCAAAATGGGACTGAACAGAAGAGGCAAGGAGCGATAGAATGAAGGGATTAAGGTCAATATGGTAATAGAGCCATGGGGAGGAAAATGACAGGCTAGATAGGCCAAGTGGTCCTTTTCTGCCAACAGATTTCTATGTTTTTATGTTTCTATGTAGTTAGTATCCTCTGGGAGCACAGGCTCTGCTACTAGTAGATCCTCCTGTTTAGAGGAGGGAGCGATTGAAGAAACGATTCTGGGCAAAATGTTCATGTCGAAGCCTCAGAATTCAATGCATGGCAATCTGAAGCTCTATCTAAAACAGAAAAACCTATTTTAAAGGGTATACTGTTGATACAATGACTCCCACAGCAACTTCGTCACAGTGACAAAAACCCATTTGACATTCACAGTGTTGAACAGATTGTTACAGCAATGGATGTTTACAATGATGCCGCTGTAAGCCACTCTACTCACATAATCCACCCCCCCCCCAGAGTTGACAATCATTAATTTCCAGGGGGTGTGGGGGGGCAGAGCCCCCTACATTGCTACTCAAACTGTATCAGTCTGTTCCCCATTGGTGTCAGGACACGGCTTGGTCGGGTATGTCAGCAGCATTTTGTTGCTTTGGTGGATGTCGGCAAATTTACATTCACTGCGGCATGGTGGAACCTTTTTAAAGGGTCAAGTTGTAGGGTTTTTAAGTTTATTCTTCTTGGGATAGTCTTACCACCTACCCATTTCTTTTTATCCTTTATAGAGCATGGGTTGAAGACCTCAACTGGGGGGAAGGGGGTAGAAGTAAGGGAACCTGCACTATATCCCCTTGGATGTGCTCAAAATTATTTTCCTCCACAACAGCTGCCACACCTATAGAGGAAACTAAGGGAAGGTCTTCTTCCAAAAGGGGGGGATCAGAACCCATCTGTCTACAATCCTGACATACAGTACAGTCTTCAGGATCATTACTCAGTTCAGTCACAGGGATTTCCTGAGCAGCAAACCTCCAGGAAGATGCCTGGGCTGCTCCAGTCTGCTGCATCTTTGTGACAAATGTTTCTGGGAAAACACTTTCACCTTTATTATGAGAAGCCCGCGGGCATCTCACATAGGAGTGTCCTCTCCATTCACAAAGGTTGCACTTAAATGTATTTAAGCAATCTTTTGTCAAGTGACCGTTATTTCAGACATTTTGCACTCTCACATGCATTATTTATGTGTGCTGTGGAACCACATTTAAGAAAGATTTCTGCTGACCATAATAAAATAATGTTCCCCATCCCCTATTCCTCACCAGGAAAAAAACACTGGGCTAGTGCTTAACCCCAGTATCAGTATTTTGCAATTTCACCTTAATCTTCTAACCATCTGTCTAGACTTGTTCTGTACCAATGATTGGAACTGCCGCATCCAGTACCTCACACCTGTTTTGTAACCAGAACAACATGCCCAATATATTAACCAATTCATTCTTGAATAATACAGTAACAGCCCTAATCTGTGGTTTAGTCAAAGCAATGGCTAAAATGGACTCCAGAAGGGAGCTTTGAATAATTCATTATAACAAGCCCAAAACCTATCCAACCCTGATATCTGTTTGAAACTAACATCAAACTAAGCATCACCCGTATATATGAGAGCATAAATTTCAGAAGAAAAAAATGTCATTGAGTCTTTAAGTAGAGTTCTTGCAATATAAACCCAGTCAGGAGGAGAGTCTAACCCCCCTTTGTAGATCAGTCAAACTGCATTCTTTCATGGGGCTGGTTCCCTTCAAGTTCAAAACAGTTCTGAGAATTTTAGAGGAAGGTCCCCCTCTTGGATTTCAGGGGCCCTAGGATCAAAGTCAGCAGATTCAGAAACTGCACCCTGTATCTGCAGTGTAATCAGAGCATGACTAGAAACAATATAAGCAGCAGCCCCCTTTTGTGTGGAGGACCCATCAGCAGGCTTGAAAGTCACTGTAGATATCTCATTATGAGAAGAATGAATCTTGTGTTCCTCAGTAGCAACAGTCAGGTTATACCACTGCACAGTAAGGTCAGTCTTATCAGGTGCCCAATGTTCAATCCCATTCTGGAGCCATCCAGCATTCATCAAAGCACATTCAGTTGACCATGCTTGGCAATCTGTGACTTTAGTAGATAAGCCACTAGTCGCTCTGGCAGGGGAAATAGAAGTGTCTCCCATCCCCATTGTACTGCAGCCACCCCCACCCCTTAACTGATTCAAAAGTATTATCAGGGGAGTCAAAGTTAGGCATTGAGGAGGAAATATCAAATGTAAGGACTGTACCTTGCTTAACATCAACTGTTATTGTCTCGGCTACAGTCTGGGGGGTGCTCACCAATACCTGAGGCTTTATATGATTGGTCTGCCATTCTAAATCTTGAGCTGCAGTCTGCCATTGCATGTGAAGCTGAACAGCTAGAGTGGTCCCCACACATTCTGTGTTCTGGCTGGGTCACACTAGCATGCTGTAGAGGTTATTGTTACAGAAGTCGGGAATCCATTGTCATTCCTATTTGCCTGGTCCTAGCCTTACATTCCAGAGATCCTGCACTCTATTGCAGCAAAGTTTCATGCTGGGCAATAATTTCTAGTAATTGCCTTTGTCTGCCTTCCAGCTCCAGAAAAAGATTGCCATCTGTATCCTGTGAGGTTCTTGTCTGTAAGTAATGAATCTTAAAAGTCTGAGCACTTTTCATAACTGAACTGTTTGCTGAAAGAGCTCCTGGTTCCTTACCTCCCTGAGCGACCACTTTGCTCGGCCAACGAGTGGTTGCTGGAGATTCTGAGGGTATTTTAAAATCTTCTGGGGCCCAAGCTTTTATGTTTGTGGCACCGACCATCTGGAATTCTCTACCCCATTGGATTAGGAGTGCATGACTGTGGGGGCTTTAAACAAGCACTGAAAATGTACTTATGGAATAGGGCATATGGGGACGGTGTTGGATATGGATTGACTGTAATAGTTTGGTTGTTTTGTAATGATGTATTGTGAAACTGTTTTTTATTTATTTATTTATTTATTTAGCTTTTGTTGACCGGGTAAGTGCACTAGACAAATCCTGCCTATTTTCAGGCACGACCAGAGAGGAATACAGATGAATGCCAACTGACCTTGAACCAGATTAAGCTGTTGGTGGTATTTTTAGTGAATGAGGGAAATTTGGCCAGGACACGGGAAATTCCCCTACTCTTTTCGATAAGTGCCATGGGATCTTTAACACCCACCTGAACTACCACCAATCCAGGCAGATGGGACCTCAGTTTAACGTCTCATCCGAAAGATGGCACCTCAGAAATGCAGCACCCCTCTCATGCTGCATTACAGTGTCAGTACTGGGATATTAACCCAAGTGCCAGATGTGGGAACTGAACCCAAAGCCCTCTGATCTCCTGGCCTCAGAGACGAGTGTGCTACCTACTGAGCCACTGACACTGCTAATTATGTTTTAATTATGTACTGCTCCTTGATTTGGAAAGGTGCTTTATAAATAAACTTTATTATTATTATTATTATTTCCATAGGGGCCTCTTGCAGATTAGAAGCAGGAGGGTAGGCCACCCCCTTCTCTGCCCACCTCCATCTCATCACTGGCATCAGTGGCCACCATCCCAAAGGACAGCAGCACCCCTACCAAAGAGTTGGGAAATTTTTATTAAGGCAACACTATCAAAGTAAGACAGGCATGTTAACATCACAGCTCAAAAAGAAGCACAAATCACTATTGCAAACAGAACCCTCAAAATCCAAACAAGGAGAAAGTAAACTAAAAAGAAAATCCTGTCCATCATATGGTAAGAAATGGAGGCAACAGCATCACTAATAACCAAGCTGAGAAACTAAAAATTAAAATCTCAAATAAAAAAAGAAATGGAACAATGGAAATAATGAAACTTAAATAACGTCAAACTAACAGTAGCATGTTAAGGATAGAATCAAAAATTGGCAGACGTGCTACAACCATTCTTACTGTAATATATATAATACAGTATCTACAGTAAACAATGTTGCACACTTGCAACCAGTGTGACTCGAAAGGTAATCAACATGGAAACTCTATATCATGTATTACACTCACCCAAATGTGAGAGTTACTGATCAAGACTGTGAAACTAGCAACTGTCAGTCTCTGGGCCAAACAAATTTAAGGTGTTAAATATGCAAAATGTCTCTACCAATCTTTTTTTTTTAAAAAAGCAGAAGGACTTCCTTGTCGATCATATGCACTAAACCATTGAAAGGAATTACTTTTTGCTGCAAACAATTTTGACATCACACATGCATATACACCATTTGATACAGGCTAATACCAGACTTAAGGTACCAGCATGAAAGTTTGTCCACCCATCTGTAAAAACAGAAACTAGCACTTCATACGTCATGGTTTTGCAATCAAGGAAGATGCCACTTAACAGCTAAAGCAGGCCAAAGGTCAAAGATGTATTGACATTGTAAAAACAAATGTAGCATAGTCTCTTCCTGTACTGTACATTTAGAATGTACAATAAACAGTTTCCTTCCTGTATAGCTTTATGTCAATGATTACTCCAGAAGTTAAGTTTTCATGGCAACCTAACCAAATCAAATCCTACACTTTCGGTGGTATTCAGGGCTCTAAAATCTGATCTAACAAACATTTCTCCAGCACGATAGGATGGCACTGAAAACAAGACTCACCAGAAAAGTAAGACTTAATAATGCTCCTATAAAAATGTTTTCTAGTATTGTGATGTAAAAGGGAAATATCGAATCTCCAGTTTTTGAATTTCTGAAAATGTGAAACTAAATCCCCCTCCACCCCCTCTGTAAATTTTAAAATACCTCCAATGGCCCTCCTCCCATTTTTCAAAGAACTGGCATTGGGCAAAAAACAACCGAGCCCAGACATGCTGCTTCAGTGTAATCATGGGTAAAATATTGGCATATACATAAATAGAAAAACACAATTGTTTTGACCATTTGAAGGCCCCCTTTAACAGGTTGATACATAACTGCTCTCTTAATTTGGTTTAGCCTACTCCCCACAAAAGTCTAAAGACTACACTTTATACCACTTCCAGTTTTACAGGTAAAGGAAAAACATAAGTAATGTACCAAAAATGGGAACAATAAAGGTTTTCACCAAAAGACATATTTCTTTTTTGTCATAGGCCAAGCCTTCCATTTCTTCACTTTGTGGTCTGCCTCTGTAAGTGATGCTGTCCAATTTAAGAAGCCAAATCACCATCACCAAACAAAACATCCAATATTTTAAACAGTCCTGGTACATTTCAAATTCCCTGGATATTACCACCCTGAGGTTGCTGTCTGAAATTCAAAAGCAAACATTGACTGTTGTCTTTATTAACAGAGGCTTCAGAAACCTTTTAAAAAACAGAAATGATATCCAGAGCTATAGTAGTTGATATAGTATCAGCCACCGTCAAGCAGATATCATCTGTATCTGCCATAGCACAGGGGAAATGTAACCCCCCCCTTCCCCAATATGCCTAATATTCAGACTCTGTTCTAAACTACAAAAGAGAAGATCAATATTAAATATATGTAACAGAGGGCTAAGAGGGCACCCTTGTTGCATCTCTTTGTGTATCAGTACTGCTGCTCTCGGAAGACCATTGACAGCTAATCTGGTATAAATGTCGGAATATGATATTTTAATCCACCCCACAAAAGCAGGCAGTAACCCATAATACAATAAAACCTGAAATAGATGATCATGATCAACTGCATCATATACCATAGTATGATCTAAGCTCAAAATTTACCCTTGGGTCTCTGGCTCAAACACGTTTCATGCAACAGAAACAAGTTATCCTGAATAGATCTATGTAGAATAGCACACATTAGTGTAAAAGTAATCAACATTTGAGCCTCATCTTTCAACCTATTACCCATAATTTTATATAATAACATCCAGTCTACATTCAGTAAACTAATAGGATGCCAATTCTTTAAATCTGCTTTATCTCCCTTTTTAAAAGGTAAATCCGGAAACTTTCAGTGAGTGCATCTAATACCACCATATGACCTTGAACTATATCACTGAAAAATGGCACAAGAAAGGCATTCAGCCCATCTATATGTTTTTTATACACTTCAATAGGGAGACCATCAGGGCCTGGGTCATATCCCCTGACTAGCTTCCATCACCCCCCAGATTCCCCCTCTGTGATGGGAAGCAATAAACTTTTCTGAAGCTCAGCTGGTAATTCCGGAAGAAGAAGACCAGATAAAAAAAAAAACTGGACACCTCATCAGGGGCTTTGGATGCTTTAGCAAAGAGGTCAGAGGTGTGATTAAAAACTATATTGGCCATCTCTAAATTATATGATGTTAAAGAGCCATCCTGCCTGTACAGGCTGGGCATATATTTCACATCAGTACAGTCTTTACAATGGTCAAAGGGATTCACTTGTTCCCTCATACCCCGAGAACCATATTTCTGTTCTGCTATTAAAGAGGCTGCTTGTTCATACTGTACCTAACACATATCAGCTTTTAAATTAGCAGTTTGATCCTGATAATCAAAGCCCATTCCAAAAGACCATGAAATCAGAGATTAGAGGTGTTTCCAAAGGTCTAGGTAATGTATATAATAAGTCATGTGTTTATGTTTAGCCCACATATGAAATAATGATTTCAGGTCAAATTTAGTGTCAACTCACCACTGTAAGAAGTCATCATAAAGAGCAAAGACTATGCTATCAGACCATAAGAAAGGATAGAGCAGGAAAGAAGGAGGGGGGTTCTTATCTACCTGAAATCCTCTCTAAATGCTTTCCTGGTTGATCTCCCCACTCCTAGTGGATCTCTGGGTGAGGCAGTACTAGTGAAGATTCTCCTTGGTAGCAGCAAACCTTTCATTATTGGGTGTGTCTATCTCCCACCTCAAACTGCCACCGCCTCCCTTGAAGCCCTCATAAGTGCCATTCACAATCTCCCGCGGGGTGAGACCACCCTCCTCGGGGACTTCAACCTAAACTGGCTCTCCCAAATACCTCCAGATCCAGGAAACTAATAATGGATGTATCACTTACCCAACTGATCAGCTTGCCTACCCGGCTCAACACAAATCGGGAACCTTCACTCCCTACTTGACAGGCTGGCCTCCCACCCCTGATCGGATACTGACTGCTGGGATCATGTCTGACTCCCTAAGCGACCACTCCCCTATTTTCTGTACCTGGTCCAATAAACCCCCGCAGTCTGCCCCCAGAGTGATTGAAGCTAGGAATTTCAGCCACTTTGTACCCGCTGATCTCTGCTCTGATCTACTGAAGGTAGACTGGGGCCCCATTGTCTCCCTCCCCACTATTGACGAGGCCCTAGACTATTTCACCAATTGTTTCCTCTCAATCGCTAACCAACATGCCCCCTGGAAAAAACTCAGAGTACAGGGTAACTGCCACAAGTGGTTAAACCCTAAACTTAAATACACCATGCATCTTCGGGGCAAGGCATGGGGTCACTACAAATCCTCCAGATGCAAACCCGATTGGGAGAAGTACCAGTGCCTGAGGAACCAATGTAAACCAGATGTTAAACAGGCCAAATCAAAATACCTCAGGGACCTCCAAACTGGCCACCTAAGTGACCTAAAGAAATTCTGGGGCCACATAAATGCTCTTCTTAAGGGCTCCTCAATGGAACATGATGCCCCTCTCCAAGTTGGGGACTCAGTCTCCAATGACCCTTCTATAGTGGCGGAAGCCTTCAGTGCATCCTTTGCAAACCCAGCAGCCACCTCCCAACAGTGCCTGTGACACCCTCCCTCCCCTCACAGACTGGGTGCCGCCTGCCCTTATTCCACCTGAAACCAGTTGAACCCAACTCAGTACTGCCCCTCCTGTGCAAAATAAAACCTGAGTCCTCTCCTGGCAATGACCTCCTGGAGCCCCGGCTGCTGAGGGTCACAGCTCCAGCCATCACCTACCCCATCACCCTGCATATCAATAGATCCCTCCAAGAAGGGACGGTCCCCTCTAAATGGAAGGTTGCGACCATTGTTCCAGTCCACAAAAAAGGAACTTGGGACAGGGTGGAACACTACAGGCCTATCTCTCTTCTCTGCCCCCTGGGTAAAATTCAGGAGAGACTTGTCTATGACCAACTACAATCCTACCTGGAACAACACCTGCTCCTCTCCAAAGTACAGCATGGCTTTCAGAAAGGTCACGGCACCAACACTGCCCTCATCTGGCTAACATCAGACATACTCCATGCCATGGACCTAGGCACCCCAACGGGCGCTCTATTTATTGACCTATCCAAGGCCTTTGACTTGGTCAACCATGAGCTTCTCCTTACCAAACTCCTCTACCTCGGCCTTGATCAGCTTGCACTCTCCTGGATCTCTAGCTGCCTTAGAAACTGATCCCAAAGCGTCTGCTGGCAGGGAGTACCTCTGACCCCAGACCCCGTGACCTCCGTGTACCCCAGGGCTCCATCCTGGGCCCCTACTATTCTTGCTATTTCTAAATGACCTTGAAGGAGCTTGCTCACTTACAACCTTATCCTCTATCGGATGACACTGTAACCTATTACAGCGACCCCAACCCTCGGTTGTCACTGCCAAACTTCAAGGCCAGCCTTTCAACACTCCGACTCTGGTTCACTACTAATCACCTAAAACTTAATGAGGAAAAACAAAGGCAGTCCTCTTTGGGACCCGACGGCTGGGCAAAGTCCGCAGTGGGTTGCTCCAACTCTCATCAGCCCTTGGTAGGCCTGTTGAAGTCACTGATCAGTTCAGGTACCTTGGTGTACTCCTTGACCAGGAGTTATCCTACAAACCTCATTTTGAGGCCTTAACTAGATCCATTCACCAGAGGCTTGGCCTCTTATACCGCTTGGGCAATGCTCTTTCCGGAGAAGCACGACGAGCCATTGCAAACTGCAACCTCATTCCCTCACTGTTATATGGCTCTCCCTGTTCCTGTCGCTCAGAGGCAGGAGCTAAACAAACTCACTACCCTTTACCACCCACCCGCCTCGCTTTGGGACTAACTCCTCCCTAGGAGGCATCACTGCGAGGCCCTCAACGACCTCACGCTGGCCAACCCTACAGCATAAACTAACCTATGCCTCAGCCTGTCTCACATATAAACTCATCTCCCTTGGCCACCCGCCTCACCTGAGTGACCTGCTCACCCCAATGTCTCCCTCCACAACCTCTGGTCCACCACTAGTCAACTTCACAGACATCTCTGCGCATCCGGGACTAACCAAGGTAAAATGCTCCTTTCAGTTCACGGCCCCACCTCTAGAACTCGCTCCCCACAAGCTTGCTAGACATGCCCTCCCAATCCTCATTCAAAGCAGGTCTTAAAGCATACCTCATTGAGCTGAGCCTCTGTGGCTGCAACAGCTAGTTCTTGCCCTTATCCACATACCCCTCCCTATGACAAGGACTAAAATCTCTCTCTCTCTCTCCTCCTCTTGACTGCCCAGAAGCAATAATCCAATTAATGTCATTAGCCCTTATATTTATGAAACTGTAGTTGTCTTATTGTACCCTCTGACTATGAATGTACTCTTATACTGTGTTACTTTGTGCATACCTAATGTAAAGTGGTTGGTTTCTCAACCCTGGTCCCCCTGAAAAGGGACCTTGGTCTCAGTGGGCTTACCTTGGTTAACAAAATCTAAATAAAATAAATAAAAATAAAGACTGATTCTTGGACCACCCTCCAGTTATCCTGATCTTCTAAGAGGGAAATATTTAAATGTCACATGTAGTGGGTAATAGGTTTATTAATAGGTTTATTATGCAGCTCCCATAGAACAAAGTAATAAACCATGATCAGTAGTCTCAACAGGAACCACCTTAAACCCAGAAGCCAGAACACATAGTGAAACAAGAAAGAGATCAATTCTGGTGGATAGGAGTCCTTTGAAAAAGGTATGGCTTGGAAGTTGTTGTCCCCCATTCAGCCCCATTCCCAAGAGCAGCCCCAGTAATTAATTCATGCAAAAATTTTTAATCAGCATACGATTTCAGAATCTTCCCAGTCTTATCTTGTAAAGTCCATATGCAATTAAAGTCACCACCAAACACCACAGTTTTTGTGGTATATAAATAAGGCTGAATCACTCTCAAAACTTCCATTCTTAAGGCTTTTGTATGTGGTGCATAAAGTGTGATCAGGCAAAATTCTTGTTGATAATAAATATCAAGTAACAAAACCCTCTTGGGAACCAGATCTGTTAATCTAGTTAACACTATTCCCTGTACATTAAATAAGATACCCACCCCAGAACAGGGGTCTTCCCCCATGGACCAGAGGGAAGGACCTCCAAACCAATCTCCAGCAGCTATAGCAATATCCCCTAATTTATGTAAACAGGTATCTTATAAAAAATACACATGGCACTGAAAGTCTCTCAAAATCAAAAAAAAGTGGTATGTCGATATTTAGAATTTTAACACTCTTTGTATTGAGAGGCAGCCAACAAAGTCATTAAGACAAAAAAAAAAGAATCAATGCCCCTCACTCATATCAAGGTTTTCCAGGTTTCTTAAGTTTAACCTTCTTTCCGGGCACCTTAGAGTCTGCCAAAGTGACATCCATGTCTGTTGCCATGGAAGAAGTGACTGAGGAAGTATCTGACTCTTCATCACTATCCCCAAGCTTTACATTTTGCCAAGATGAAAATCTATTGTCAATGGGAGGAACCTTTGTGAGCAATTTACCCAGAGGTGGCTCTTTATGCATTTTATTCCTGGAATTTCTCCTAGGCAGAACCTGGTTCCATTGCCTTGGAGGGTTAGAACCATGACTTCTGCAGGTGGCAGATCCATGCAGAGCCTGAAGTCACTAGCCAAAGGAAATACAGTGGGTATTGGCATCAGGTCAGGATCAGCTTTGTCCCAATTTCATGATCAGACGATGAGGCAGACTGGTCAGAAGCCTCACAAGGATGAGGTAGCAAAGACAAATCCATCAAAGAAGGAGTGACAGGAACAAAAGCCAGCCCCTAGGTCTGCCATTCCTGGGCTGTAGTCATGATGTCATCTTGGCCAGTCTGTTCAGAGGCAGGTTTGTTATAAGCTGCCCAGTGTCAAGCATGAAAGGTATGGCCAACCTCCCCATATAAATTACAAATCACTGGCGTAGGACATCCCACACTGTTGTGCCTAATACCCCCACATAGAGAACACTTCAACTTGTCAAAGGCACTACTCAGATGCATCCAGGCCCCACATCAAAAACAAGACTTTGGCTACCTGGGATAGAAAATAAAACCTCTGTCTCAGCCAAGATGAAAACAGCTAGGTAAATGATAGATAGTTCCGATCAGGGTGGGCAGACAAACACGGATATGCCAAACTCTGTCCAGAGTTGTTCCAAATCCATAATCAGATCTAGGTTACCCGATATCATGCATCTGGCCTTTAACCAATGCAAAATATCCATCACACACACCCTCATTCTTGAAGAGTATAGTAATCACCTTGAATGCAGGTTTAGTCAGGGAAATAACAATAAAAGGCGACCCTAAGGGGGTATACCGCACTTGCTGGTATCGATTCACAAAATTTTAAAGATTTATAGCAGTCTTAAAGCTGAAATTAAATTAGTATCCCCAGTGGTATGTATTAGTGCATAGCTCTCACTGGCCTGGAACTGTAAACTTTGTTTCACCAATGAGTTCCCAACATATAAATGATTTGAAAACTCATCTAACCCACCCCGATATTTAATGTGTACCACTTTCCTTCACTTAGCCAGTGCAGGGGGAGCATGAAATAACCCAGCATGCAATTGAGTTGGAGAATTGTTATGGCCCCTAGTATTAGTATCCACACCTGGACCTGTAGGACACTTTTCCCCAGAAGAGGAGGTTTGTGAATCTGCTGAGCACACTTATCTAGCAGGTCACCATTAATAAGGAGCTGAACATCGTCCCTGTGTATTGGATGCCCCTCACCCAAAGAAAGGCTGGGAGACATACTTGCATTCTGGATTGGAGAAAGAGGCCTGTAGCACAGTAGAGGTGACATCTGGACCAGCACCACTGTTGACCCCCTCAGGTAGCAGGAGAGGGCCCCAAAGCCTCCTGCTCACAGTTGTCAACATTCATTTTCCACAAGTTCCATGCTCTCCTTGTAGCAGCTGCCTTTTCTACTCAGACCATGATCCAGTGGAACTGTGACCATTTCAGCTTCCAAAACAGTCCCCTGTGAGTCAACCATCTGTAAATTACTTTCTGACCTTTCAATAGAAGGCTTTCTTCTGCAGCAATAACCTCCAGTAGTTGTCACCATTTACCTTCCAATTCAAGGAACAAATCATCCTCTTCATCATTCATCAACTTCTGGCTGGCCATTAAGCTGGCCTACTGGTCCCCTTCCAGGACCGATCATGGACATTCCCTCCAAGAAAAAAAGTCATGGATGAGGCTGGAAGAAGATAGCCCCTCCACACCTTCCAGACCTTCTTCTTCCATGAACTCCATGGCTTCTCTGCTACCGTGAGCTGCTCACAGCAGACAGTAATGTCCCCTGCCAAACCAGTAGGGCAATTTTTTATTAAGCAATAAATACATCAAATCAACAGTATACAGGGCAAACAAAGAACATAAATTATATCATACAAAGGAAAGAGCAAGCAGTTCAAAGAAAAGCAAAAAATAAGGCCAATTTACATGCATTGCAGAAAAAAAAAATACAGATTTTATGGACTATTCCATATCCTGAAAATAGCCATAACTAATATCAGTTAACCTCCTAAAAGGAGATGCCCATAATCCAATCACAGTTCTTCCAATATGTTTTATGTAAAATAGTAGAAAGCTTCACTTTTTTCAGATTGGTAGATAGTTTGTAACTGAGATATAATCTGATTCAGCACTAGGCTGTCGGGTACAATTTTAGTTGCAACAAATATGCACACCGTGCTTGCCATAAACAAAACCTGCAAAATGCAAATATTAGTCTTAATGTACTGGGATGATACTTGGATAATACAGAGGAAAAGATAACCATATATTAAAATTTTATATGTAAGGACTGAAAAATGTTTTTCTTTCCATTTGTGGAACAGTAAAACCCAAAGAGATACACTGTAAGGACAGCCAGTAAAGAAATGTCACATAATCTCAAGGATTCCAGAACACGTACTCCGGGGGCACATTCTTTCCTCTATAGGTTTGTGTTTATGGTGCAACATATTCCAAGCCGTCCATGACAGGATAACCATGTGATATCCCAAAGTCTCAATGGAATCCTTTGATCAGTAAGCTGCAGGAAAACTATGCTAGGATTCAAGTCATTCCCTTGAAAGTCTTGAATTTCTGAGTTTCTGAAAAGCTATTCTTCAGTATGTATTAGTATATACAGTTTTCTGGTAGAAGTTTGTAATTTAAGAAAGGCAGGCACCAAATATTGTAGGATTTCACATTTTCTAAAGTTTCTAGGGATTTCAAAGGGTTCCTGTTTCAAAACTAAAACTAAAGGAGTAGTTAAATGTCTACCTATAGAGTACCAAAGGGGAGAAAGAATTCAGAATATGCAAGATGCCATACATGAAAAATAAACTGTGAAAAAAGGCAATGGGATTTAGTATCCACACTCCACCAAAGCTGTAATCTGAGCAGGTATACAACCTCTTCAGGGTTCAATCTACCACCCGAAAATCCCTGAAAAAATACATTGTGCACTTGTACCTCCAATGAAAAGGGCAATGGATATATTGAGGTAACATGTAAAAATAGGGGCAGTATTAATGTTTTTAATAAAAATACCCTTTTTCTCTTGGATATGGAACAGCCTTTCCAGGACTGTACTATCTGTTCTGCTTTGTCAGTAGCCAGTGTCTGATTGTATAAAGCATTATCTGCACTACCAAAAATAATCCCAGAATGTTAGTGGGTGTGGTGGCAATGGGATTCTAGCTATCTGTGTAACCTGTGCTGGTGCTACAGCAGGTGGGCGATAGAGTGCTGAACTTTTATTGTAAATTTAATTTTGATCCCGAAGAATCCTTGAAGCTAGAAATAATGGCCGTCAGGTCAGATTCTTTAAGAAAGGTGGGTAGTGCAAATACATAAGTCATCTGCATAAGCAGTGATGACTGGTATTTGTAAACCCATGAGGAATGTTATTTTGGGGATATAGAGGTGCTGCATTATTTTCCATAATAAGGGGTCTATTTGAAAGGCATAAAGGAGAGGACTAAGTGAACACACTTGCTGAACTTCATACTGCACATATTCAAAATAAGGCAGCATAATTTAGTGGCAGCAAGCATGAATACCAGAAAGAAAAGAGGCTAATGTACCTTAATCACCTTTTTGGAGGAAGCTTTTTAGTCTGTTCAGCAGCTTGGAAAGGGTTAGACTGGCTTTCAGATGAAACATTTATTTTTGAGGAGGATCCCTTAGAGGAATCTGAATCTGCATGCTCCTTCTCAGAGTCTCCCTACTGTTTTTGTTTTTTGGACAAGGCCTGAAACTTATTTCTAGTCAGGATAATTTTTCTGGGGTATGGACCTCTGACTTCTTTTCCCTTACCTCTCTGAGAACTACAAACTGGAGTAAACACATGTTCTATGGGGGGTGGCATAGTTTCTTGATCTGAGATCCCTTCTAAAGCATCTCCTCTGCCCCAGGTCCTACAGAATTGGAGGAAGGAGGGTTGTCCTGTCCTGTTTGAGTTGAGACTGATTGGGGATTTGAGACTCAGACCTAATAACTGGAGTACACGGTTCTGCCGACTCCTGGTGTGCTGGAGCAACTTCCACTAAGGGTGGGATCTCTTCTCACCTTTGAATGACCCACATATGGGAGTCAATAATGAGGGCAACCTGGTCTTGGGAGGGTGTTCTAACCTATTATGGTCCACCCAGGGGCATTGTTGATACATATGATCTTGTTCATCACAAAGGTTACAAAGTAATGGGTTAGGACAACCAAGACTACATGACCATATGCAAGACATAAGGTACAATGGGATTTATCACAGGTGTAGCTAAGATGTGTCCTGGACCCACATTTATAGCAGGTTCGGGCTGCCCTGGATAAAAGCAAATTCCTTATCCCTGCTGATATAGAAGCTGCTAGGGAGGTGTAAAGGCCCTTCTCATTTTGTTGCAGCTGCTCTTTAACCTTCAACCCCCGCACACTAAATCATCATCCAAAATCAGGCAGGAGTATCTAAAATATCACATCTCTGTTGCAGCCAGTATTGCACATCCACAATACTACCCCTCACTTCTAAATAGAAGAGTGATGATTTTATTGCAGGTTTAGTTAGTGGAATGGTAGGAAGGAAGCCCAAAGTGGAGATGTCTTTACCTGCTCATATTTTACACAAGGTGCTCTAAGGTTGACACATTTTAAAGTTTCCCCATGCACATGTATAAAAGCAAACAACTCAGAAGGACTAACGCCTATAGTGTCTTTTAGCATATTATGTAAGACAGTCTTCCTTGAGGGAGCAGTATTCATATCCCCAAGATACTTTAGCTGAAGAGCATTCCGCAGTAGCAAGCTGTCCAACAGAAGCAAATAGGTCATTCAATTTAAAAGTGTTGTCTGCAGTAGCGGTATCAGCATGGAGTGCCGAGTAACCAAGTGGTGCATCAGGAGGCTGTTCGTCCTCCAAAGAAGAGCTGCTCAATTGTTGTGCACAGTTGGGGCCCACAGAATGAGAAGGAACAGAGTCCTGTTGAGGCTGAGAGTCAGATGCCATAATAGAGTGGTGTGTCCAACATGTCTCCAGGTGCAGCAGTAGAATGTTGTGGACTAGGTGGCCTCGGTGAGAGTCATGCACTGATGTTTAAGCAAAATTAATTATTTCAGTAGTGCTGACGGGTCCAGGAGAAGACATGGGATCATTTTCTGTTCTGTGCTGCCACCCAGCAGCTTTAAGAGCGGCTTCAGGAGACCAAGTGTTATTTAGATCTGGTGGAAGTCTACTCATACTTCTAAGATGCAGCAAGGTATGTTGCTGTGCATCTCCTGCTGTAAGTAAGCCAGCAGTAGTTTGTAATGGTGGAGTAATTGTATTAACAGCAGACACACTTGAAGCTGCAGAATATGTAGCATCTGGGATATCAATTTTCAAAGAAGTGTCCTCTTGAACCAGTTGCATTAGAAATTGCTTGTGCATGTAAAAAACTTGCTACAAATGCTCTTGAAACAAACCATTTGAAGATACTGTACATATTTACTATTTGAAACAGTACCTTGTGAATTTCTTCTGTCCTGCATAGTAGTTGCCATAGTAGCAGTAGAGATACCTTCTGTAGCTGATAACCTTTCTGCATTAAAGTCCAGAAAATTAGGTTCCATAGAGATTGGTCGGCTGGAGTTAGACCTCCCAGCTCCTCCACCATCCTGCTGTCCACCATCTTGGATGTCAGCCATCTTGGCAAATGGCTGACAAGGGTCCTACTGTCAGAGTAGGAAAGATTTTATTGAAACACATAATGAAAATATTGATAAAAAGCATCAAAACAAACCCATCACTAAACAAAATAATGCAATCAATCAGATCAGAAAAAAATGAACAGAAAATATTAAACACACAACTACTAAATGGGGTCACCAAATTCTATAAGGGTCCTATTTATATTTAATGAAATAAGTGAGACCCTCCACCAATGCAACACCTGCTGATGAACACAATATACAATCTGAATCATAAATGTTCCTGAGTTCACTGGAAACTAAAATACTAAGACAATCATATGACATCCTTTTTGCTCAAGACCCATTGACATCGGGCTTGCCATAAGTAATATCTGATACAGCAAAATAATACAATTAAAGTATCAGGACAGTATCGTACCAAACCAGTCCCATATTTCCCCACAACCAGAGTATCACACGATAAATATTGAACCCAATTTAATTGCCATTTACTTGCAAAAAATCCAATAAAGCGGTAACATAAGAACAATGTAATAAAAAATGTTCCATAGTTTCCAGTTTTGCAACACATTCCATGTAAGGACAGTTTCTTTCCACCATGCTCTTATGTTTTGCGTTCCCCCTTAAATTTAATCTGCCATAAACCATGAGCCAAAGATCTTCCCACACTTTTGGGGGAATGCTGTGAAGAGTGAGATGATGAAGGATGAAGTGGTTATCTGAAGGACAGTTCTTAAACTGGGTTCAACAGGGTAAATTCTGGACATTATATCCTGATATTGTACAATGTTTTTGTGGTATGCGATATGATGCAATCCTTTGTGATACCCTAGTTATACAATTTTTGAGCTGCTGGTGTAAAATAAAGGGGAATTTGAAGACGGGGAAGCAATTTGGGTGCCACCTGAAACCATGTTTTAATGTATGTAGCAAGGGATTTCTGAATCTAAGCAATATGTACACTTTTAGTAATGTGAAGTGCTTTACCAACTGAGTGTTTAAAAAAATAACGCATGTAAAAATACAACAGGTTCTATCATGTTTAAGCCTCCCATTTTGATCTCCAAATAAGTGTAGTGTCTTTTAATGGGATTTAATTTAGCGCCCCACAACATTTGAAAGCACAGACTATACAATCTAGTTTCCAGATGAATGGGTAAGGAGAATAGGAGAGCCACATACTGTAACAGTAGTACTTTTTTTTTTTTAATTGCAACCCATTTAATTTCGGAGAGCTTCCATTGTTTTACTCTATTGACTTTCAATTTGGCTTTATGTAAAGCTAGTTCCCAATTATTCTCAGGCAAATTCTGAGGTCCAAAAATTATCCCTAGAATTTCCAAAGGGGTAGAAGAAACAGTAAGTCCTTGCACAAGAGTGGAAAGGGCCATACCTGGCCCAACAAACATCCCTTTACTTTTCTACCATATTTAGTTTAGCATTAGAAACTGTCTGATACTTTAAAGTCTGCTGTAAAATAAACTGATCTGCTCTTCATGTGAGAAAAATGCACAAATGTCACCAGCATAGGCCTGGACACATAAAGCCTGTGGGATTCCAGTCTCCACCAACCCTTTCCATTTAGGCGGTGTTGAAATGGAAAGGAAGCAATGGATCAAGTGAGAAAATATACACAAGAGGTCTCAACGGGCACCCCGTCACACTCCATAATGCATCTCAAAGCTATGACCAAGAATGCCTTTTAAAAGTGATCTAACAGTAAAAAAGGAATGTAATAACTACAACTCTTTAATATAGGATAAAGGTATTTTGTAAGCTTTTAAGACTAAAAATAAATATTGATGGAAAACCCGATCAAAGACTTTCTCCTGGTCAGCTGTCACCATGCAGCCTGAAAGACCTGAAACATTACAATAGTTAATTACATCTCTCAAGGTCATTAAGGCCTGCTGAATATTTCTGTCCAACAACCCACAATATTGATATGGGGAAATGACTAAAGAGGCATAAGCCTTTAAACGGGTATTCAAAATGTGCTCTAAGATTTTATAATCTGTATTCAAAAGAACAATTAGTCTCCAATTGCTGATCTGAGAACAATCTCCTTATTTTTAAAGGTAAAACAATAAACCTTCAGAAAAGTAGGGATGTATGATATTATTGCTAAACCAATGCATATAAGCTATTAACAATCCCTCTGCAATTTAGGCAAAAGGTTTTATAAAACACATGAGGAATTCTATCCAAGCCTGGTGCAGTATGTTTTTAAGGTCTTTATTGCCTGTATTATTTCCAACTTGGTAATAGGGATTGCAACTTCAAGAGGTCTGTTAGGAAATCTGGAACCACAACAGTCTGTAAAAATCTGTCATATCGTTTTCCTGAATAGGTGCTTGTGGTTTTAGTGACTCATAATGTTGTTAAATAACAGCTTCTAAATCCTCATGCAAGCTCACCCTTTGGCCTTTTGGAGAAAGTAAGGATTCCATAGAAATTTTGTTTTTAAAAGATTTACAGGCCTAGAGGGGTCTCCTATGGGGTGGTAGTGGTTTCAGTAAATAACAGTGACTGAATTATCTTAGCTGTATCACTTTGAAATACAGTCATAGCCTCCTAACAGTGGTGATCCGAGAAGAATAACCAAACTTTGAAAGGTTAGTCAGGGAAAATAATCTTTGTAACTGCTGTGTAAGGTACACATACTTTAAAAATGTGTTATTTCAATTATTTTGCCATACTTCATAAACCATGCTGGAATGTCATTTTGATGTCCATCCACCATTCCCTTTATCAGGATACAAAAATATGACTGACAATCTTGCCTGAAGCAAGGCTATCATATCCCTAATAACCATTGAATCTTTCAAAACTGAAGTATTAAGCTTCCATCTACCAAGTAAAGTGGATCTCTCCACCAAATGATCTAGTGACAGTACCAACAATGAATGCTCTGAGAATGCCACTGGAATAATAGAGACCCTTGAGGTACATATGAAGAGATGAAAATATAATCAATAATAGAGGTATATGCATTCCACTTATAAGTGAAGTGAGGGCCTTTTACTTGAAGTGAGTGACAATCAGTCAGGTCAGCCGTGTTAACCAGCTGAGCCAGTGCATTGGAGTCACAATATTTTTTTTTCTTTCATCTCGTTTCCATTTTTTATCAGTAACCAGACTACAATTGAAATCCCCACATAGAAAGATTTTATAATTAGAAACCATAAATGGCTGGATTGCTTTCATGAGACTAAATTTTTCTGCTTTTACTTGCAAATTATAAATTGAAATAAATCTACAATCCATGTCATTCCAAAGGCTATCCAAAATCAAGGCCCTCCCTGGTACCAAATCAATTAATTTACATAAAGTAAAATGTTAGGAGTGAAAAAGGATCCCTAACCCATCAGCAGAATCCAAATCAAAGGACCCATAAGATGGACCCCAAACCCATTCTCGCTTAAACATTCAAACCTGATCTTCAGTATACATCCAGGTTTCCTGGAGTAGACAAACTTCAGTAGTCATATTGTGAAGAAATTGAAACACAGCACATCTCTTAACAGTATTTAGTAGACTATACACATTAAGAGAACACACAGACCCGGATATTCAAACTGCGCCAGGCTGTGGCGCAAGCATGGGTGCAGCTCAACTTTGTTGTGCAGGGCTGTGGCCTGGGCGATATTCAACGGAGCTGCACTATGGTGCAGTAGCTTTGAATATTGCACCCTGGCCACCCCCACTGTGCATGGCGCAGTGGCACTGCACCAGTGCAAGTGGCCAGAGAGGAGCATGGAGATGCGCTAGCACAAGTGCCATTGCGGCATTCACAGCACCAGCGATATTCAAAAGGAGACATACAAATGGGGCCATAATCTATGTAAGGCGCACAGGGGGCCATTTGCATCTCATTACGGCCCCATTTGCATCCCATTAGCATGCAGGTGTGCTGATCCCCAACGACTTGTGCCTGGCGCCCTGCCAGGCAACAGCCGTGGGGACCGACGCCCCCTGCAGCCCGATCTCGGGCATTCCTGTAATATAAAAAACCCATCCAATATCCCTGGTGATCCAGTGGACCTCTATGTGCCTGATCGCAGGCATCAGTATAATCCCCCAAGGCCAATATCCCTGGTGGTCCAGTGGGCGATCGCAGCCCGATTGTGGGCATCTGTAACACATAACAGACTCCTACTACCCTGGTGGTCTAGTGTACCCCTCCCCACCCACCCACTGAGCCCCACCACCCCACTCCCATCGTCAGCGGTGGGTGGCAGCACCCACCCACCTACCACCCCGCCACCCGCCGGTTGACAGCTTGGTAGGGCTGCACACCCATTGGTTCACAGCATGAGCCAATTGGCATGCAGCCCATACCATACTACTCAGTCCAGATATGTGATAATGTGTGTTAAATTACATTATTCAGCCTCTGGCAAACTCAGATCACGAGAGGAGGACTGCTCTCCCTTCTGTAAGACATCTGCACCCTCTGGTTCTCCAGCCAAAGTGGCTATCCTGCAGATGGATGGTGAGTCCCCCTACTGTCAGAATAGGAAAATTTCCTTGGTGTCCTGGACAGAGTTCCCATTCACTAAAATGCCTTCAACAGCTTAAACTGGTTCAGTATGTTGAGTTTGCATCTGTATACCCCCACCCACGGATGAGGCTAAAAATAGGCAGACTTGGTTAGCCCTCCTTTCCCAGTCAACAAAATGTAAATAAATAAATAAATAAATAAAAATGGACTTCCATTGTACCATTCCCCATGGAACAATAAGGGGTGAGGTCTTGTTTTAAAATGTATTAGTTTTATTTTAAAGGAAACTTTCCCACCCTGATATACACAGGCAGACTAAACTCTGGAGGTATTAATAAGGGGCAAAAGAGTCATCTTTGGTGCTAGCATAGTAACAGTCATTCAGTCATCATCAAAAATGGAAAAGGCAGAGCACACATGGACTCATCTCAAAATAAAATGATTTGGAGAAAATGAGGGCTCTAATTTAATCCTTTAGGCCTCTTTTGGTTAATCTTCTGCACAGTAATATGTTGCATACCTTTTTTAATGTTCTGCTTAATAAACAGCAATTTGCAAGAACATTCTGTTATTTGTGTACCCTGGCCATGCCTGCAAATAAACAACATATGCCTAGTGCACCTTCCTGGATAACACAAACTATACAAATAAATAAATATAGTTTGTTCTCCAAATTACGTTCTTTGATGTGAGTCTGTAGGTATATTACCTGTACCTTACCTACAGACACCTTGACAGAATCACTGTGTGGGAGGCTTGCTGTTGACCAGAAGGCCCAGCTTGGAACATACAGCTGTATTGCCCTTCATGTGAAATGCTTAGGTTGCTCAAAGTAAAGGTAGTAGTGTTTTCCATTCGTGAACCAGCCACTGTATAAATAGAAGTGTTTCTGCTGTCCTTGAAAAGGAAAAGTGAAGACTTGTAAAAGCTGAGGGCTGTACAAGTAACACTCAAGTCATCTCCAACAGAAAATATCTTGAATACAGAATCCACCGAAATATTTGGCTTTACCATTTGTCCTGTAAAATAGAAAAGAAAATTATTTTAACTTTTGTATTTGGCTCTTATGGACAATATTAGCACCCAAATAAATATTGATGATGGACAAAAGGCAGAGTTCTTAGTGGTTAATGGGCAGTTAAAGCAGTTGACCTAGTTGGTCATTAATTTTCCTGGAAATACCCTCCTAATATGACACTATTGCTAGTCTGTTACAAATTAATAAAAATGTTTTCTTCATCAGTTGTTGAATGTACCATAATTCATCTGCAGAACTGAGATAACAGTCAATGAACCTAGCAGTTATTCTAAGATATTTGAGTTAAGATTTCCAGGATACCCTCATTTCTATGAAACATATATTTTTTTTAAAGAAGGCAGTGGAAGATCTATTCAGTAGATGAATCAGTACTTAACAGTCACATAATTACAGATCTAATAAGTTACAATAGTGGTTATTACATATGTATTTAACTTTTGTTTATCTGGTAAGCACACGTATAAAAGCCTATTTTCAGGTATATAGTGACCCATTTATATTGTCAAAAGCCTGTATCATATAACAGAAGTATACACACAGTTAGAAAGGTTTCCACAAGAATAGACAGAGTAGGGTGAAACATGGTGGCAGTATAATGGAGTAAGAAGAGCCAAGCAGTCACAATGGCTTTGTAAATGTTATACATACCTCTTAACCTCTCAGCATTAAAATGTGTAGCACTGGCCTTTATGATTCAGAACAAATTACCTGAATTCAGTGTGGATTTTCAGTTAAAAGAATAGTAAGTTTATAAACAGTGGACGCCACGGACCTGATTCTCAAAGCTCCTGGGGCAGCACAATGGATTTGTGTCCCAGTGATTGGTACAATGTGCCCCTAGTGCCAAACTATACCCTGGGAGCAATTCACTAAGGCAATCTGCATCTGCCACATGCTGCCTGTCCCAAATGGGGTTTGCACCACCTTGCACCAATAAATGGGCTGACACATTGCTAGGGCATGTGGCAGACACAAGCTGCCATATCCCCAAATGTAAGATTCTCAGAACAGTCTCAGAGGGAATAATTCTAAATACCCTTAGACCAGCAAGAGGTAGTCTAAGGGTACTTAGAAATTTCTCACCTGGTAGAATTGCCTGTTTGCGGCAATGTGCTGTGGGAGGCAGCCTCCCTTCCCAATCCCTGATGTGACCCCTTACTTGGTTTACAAGGTATATAGGACATAAGGAGATCAAGATGGTCCATCGGGAATGTCCCCCATAAAAATGGGAAAATTAAACCATCATTTGTCCAAAATAGTACAGTTCATCTAATTGTTTTTTAAACATTTAAACATTATGAATATCCACTAGAATCTGTGGTAGCCTATTCCATGCCACGGTAGTGTGTATAGTAAAGAAGCTGTTTCTTTTATCAGTGATAGCTTTAGGAATAATCATTTTATTTTGAGATCAGAAAGCATTGGGGTGTGCCTTGGATCATGGACCCTAACGCTCACCCCATTCTCCTATACTGTACCATGTCAGGTTCCTTACAGATGGAATGGGTGAGCGTTAGGTCCATGACTCTAAGGCACACCCTGACACTTGTTGGTGTGAGGAGGGTGGGGGTGGTGTTGCAATGGTAGGGTTAGGTGGGGTGGGGCCATGACCCTAAGGCACACCCTACGCTTATTTTGTGTGTGGAGGGTGGGGTGCAGTTACAATGGTAGGATTTGGTGGGGAAGGGGTATAACAGTTGTAAACCCTAACATCCAATTTCCTGACCTGTATCACTTTGGTTGAAGACCTATGCCTAGAACCCTAACTTTATTTTAAACAATGTTTTTGTTAATTAATAATATAATAAGCATGCCCCTTCCCTGATTGTAAGGCACACCCTGATGCTTGTTTGTGTGTGTTTTGTTTTCTTACTTTTTTAAATAGTATAATAGTGTCCCAGTTTTGTGGGAGTTTTTTGGTATTTTTGCTGCAAATTTTTAACACGGCCATTATGGGACTTCATGAACACTGACACTTTTATTTCGTTACACAGTCCCAAAAGGTGATTTTGAGCAGCAACTGCACCGTTTCATGCCACTTCTGTGTAAACAGAATTTGGGCATGATGTGAGAAATGATGGGTGTATTGTTCATGAGGTGGTGTGAAAAAACCCTAATGTTGAAAATCTTGAGTGAAAATATAAAAAATTGGCACAGTTACGAATTTGTGTAGAATCTGTGCAATGCACACTCACAACACAGTCATTTGTGGTAAAATCATTAATAAATTGTATGCCTCTCCAAATAATAGTCATACATTTCAAATTTGTGGGAATTGTTGCACCACATTCTTAACATGGCCTTTTGGACCCCATCTAATGAACAGTGGCACAGTGATCTCATTAGTACATCCCAAAAGTTGATTTCACACAGCGACTGTGCCATTCTGGGCCACAGCTGCAAAACAAATTTTGGGCAGGATTTGAAAAATGACAGCTGCACTGTTCATGAGGAGGTGTGAAAAAATCTCAATGTTGAAAATCTGGAGTGAAAACATTAAAAATTGTCAAAGTTATGAATATGCGTAGAAACTGCACAACACAGACTCATAAAACAGTAATTTTTGGGAACTGCCGCACCACATTCCCAACATGGGCTTTTTGAGACCTCCCCTCATAAACAATGGCACTGTCATTTAGTTAATCAGTCCAGTCTCCGTGAAATCACCATTCAGGACCAAATAATGAAATGGCAGTGACAGTGTTCATGAGGTGGAGTCCCAAGAACCCTATGTTGAAAATTTCAGGTAAAAAGTTCTAAAAATTGCTGAGATATCAGCATAAGTTGAAAACCCCATTGAGAGCCATAATACAAGCCTACCTTGATTCCTCAGTTTGCAACTGGGCTTTGAAGAGTGTGGCTGTGTCCCAGTCCAGGAAGATGACAGCTGCCGACCTCCAGAGATAAGTACAGGGTGAGAGGGTGTGTGGGGAGGTGGGTGTTCAGTGGGAGGGTCAGGATGGGGAAGGGGACAGGGAAGACGATGAGGACCGTCTTCTTTTTCTAGGATTAAAAGAAAGACATTGTGGGACAGTTTTCTTTTATATGGCAGGGATAACTTTTATTTTAGGACACTGGAGTGGGCTCCCCATTGTCCCAAAGTACTGTGGTGGTTCATAATGTCTACACAGGGATTGGGGACTACAATGTGGGTGAACACTATTAATATTTGAATGGGTGTGGGGGCATTTGGCATGGGTGTGGGCTTCCTGTGTCAAAACAACACTGAAAAAAGTTAAGGTTTTTGGCACACTGGGGGTGGTCTCACCAGTGTGCCACAGTAATAGAGGGAGAAATAAATCCCAACATGGTAATTGGGCACCCTGGTGTCAGCAAAGAATAATAAGAATGGGCTGTACGGTTGGCAGGGGCATCTGACATCAGTGGAGGGCATCCCAGTGTCGGAAACCACAGAAAGTTAATGATTTTGGTGCACTGGGGGTGGTCTCCCCAGTGTGACACAGTAGTGGAGGGTTAAAGAAATGCCAACACGGGGATTAGGACCCCGATGACAGGAAACAATAATTACAAAGGGATATGCCTGGAAAAATTACAGTTCGATGCAGGACTCTGCATTGTAAAATGTCACTTTGATGAAGGGTTCTTTCTTTCTTTCTTTCTTTCTTTCTTTCTTTCTTTCTTTGTTTATTGAAGAGTTTTACCAGGAAGGCATTCTGAGTAGGCTACTGCTCGATTCCAGATGCATCCTGGGGATAGGAGGGTATGTGAAAATACATATAGTGTGCAGTGTACAATAACAGCTGGCAAGACAATCCAAGAGACAATATTACATTCAAAAGACAATATAAGAGCAAAATAATCATCATCATTCTGAATCTAACATGGCAGTTTATTGCAGGATTCTGCATCAAACTATAATCCTATGCTGATGCAGGATTCTGCATTGAACTAGAATCCTATGCCGATGCAGGATTCTGCATCGAACTATAATCCTACGTCTCCTGGGACATCTACCATATATACTCGCATATAAGAAAAATGTTTTTGACCACTTTTCCATTGCTATATCAGGTACCTCGGCTTATACGCAGGTCAGTCGGTAAAATCCAGTAATCAATCTTGCTGTAACAGAACTTCAGCTAAGTACTGGTACACCCTCCCCGTCGGCACCACTTCACAAATACTAGTACAGCTCTAGCACATTCATCTAGCTACCCAACTAACACAGTGCCGTATATGTAACATATAATCACATTTTTTTCCCTTTTTAAACAAACTCCTGCCACACGCTGAAGCCTTTGATTGCACCCCCACCTCAGCTTCCTTGAATTATGTTCATCTGGTGTTCTGACCCCCTCCTAGTAAGTCTTCATGATTCCTGTAAACCAGAACATTGAACCCTTGAACAAATACAGTACCTGTGCAAAAGGTATTTGAAACTGTCCTTCCAGGCCAGCATTTCTCTCCCTCTGCACTGCTGTCTCCAGTTGTGTCTCCACTAATGGCATGCTTCACTACATCCTCCCGATGGACCCGATATCGCACTGGTTTGGGAATGGGTTGAGATAGGCTTTTGTGACATCAAGTAGGACAGCTTGAAATTAAAAACAGGACTGCAAGTACTAGCAATGACTTTTTTTTTTATTATGATCATGTGGTTTTCAATCAATGTGCAGTGTTTGTCAAAACTTTTCGTAATAAGTTTGCCTCAGCTTATACGCAGGTCGGTCATGTTTACAAAATTACTTGCTTGCATTGGGGGGGCAGCTTGTCAGCTTATACGTGAGTTCGCTTATGCAAGAGTATATACGGTATTTTTTTCCCATAGGAAATAATGGGAAAAAGAACATTTCATATCATTGGAACAGATTAATATTTTTCCACCAAACCTTCAAAAGGCACATCTGTGAGGCCATAGTTTTCAACCCTGAAAATTTCAGCCCCATTGCTACAGACATTTTTTAGATATAGGTTGACAAAGAAACAGCAAAAAAACATAAAAAATCTCTTATTTTTCAACACCCTGTATCTCAGAAGCCACAGAAGGGATTCAAACCAAATTTGACATATCAATAGACCGTGCCTTCTGAAGATGCTAGCAGATCTATTGAAACCTGCCCAAAGTTACTGTATTACCCTGCAAAAATTGGCCTTTAACATTAAATGCTTGTGCTAACCCTTACTATAGCTGCACTACCAAGCAGCTATAATAATAGGAGCTCACATAGGGAGGGAGGACACAAAATGACCAGGTGTGGGCATACTTATATATTACAAAATGGGGACACACTGGGGATCTGGGAGGGGCGCTAGCCACCAGGGACTAGCTTGAGTGGCGCATTGCCACCACACAACTTGTGGCTGATCCTCAGGATGCCCCTTGTTTGACACTGCCAGGGTTGCTGCAATCCATGGGACTTTGCTCCAGGACCCTGCCCAATGTAGAATTGGGTACAGGTCCCTGGTACCTAAGACTTTGATGTAAGTGGCCTTTGGTGGTAGCTTGCACAATTCCCAGGGATCTTTGAGAATCTAGCCCCATATTTGTAGTGGCAAGCACTGCTTCTGTCAAGTGAGTCTATTTCTAAATAATGTCATGTTCAACAATAGCTGTAATATTATGAGGAAAATTAATAAATCTTTGTGGAGCATGGGTAAATTTGGTTGTAAGATACATAGGGCTATGCAAAATGAATAGCAGTTGAGAGCTATGGTGGTAAAATATAGCCCTTTTAAATAATTGTAATATGAGGACTTGTTCCAGGTGATTGAAGCTGTTAAGCAAATGCCTTTTAAACAATAATTAGTGCATCCTAAAGGATGCAAGAGATTACTTTTCTTGTAGCTCAATTTGTACCACATTTATATATTGAATTTAGCACCAAGCCTGCACTAGATATATAAAGGGTTAGGAGTCTTAGGGTCCCATATTCAGACTCTGATGGCTGTGTGCACTCACAGGTGCGTCATGTGCAAAAATAGGGCAGACCGACTATGGCTCAATATTCAAACTGACTGTGCTATCCATCTAAATGTCAGGCCATATTAGTGTGGTACACAGCAGGCAGTCACCATGCTGTGTGCCACACTAAAAGAATGATGGGCTGAAGACCACCCACAGGGGAAAGGCGCAGCACACACTGGTTAGCTCAGTGGTCCCTGTGGTTGATATTCATCCCAAACATGGGCTCATCTGCATGTTACTCATCGTCCAAGTGTGCCTGGCCAGTTCCCCCCTCCCTAACCCCGTTCCCCTAGTACAATACATGTAAGTAATCCCTTTTGGTCTTGTGGTCCCTCCCTAGCTGCAGTCCCATCTCATAATAGGAGGCAGTATAGCGCGGTGGTCTAAGGCTCTGAGCTGCAAATCTGGTGACATCCAGCAGACCAGACCGGGGTTTGAATCCCACAGCTTCCACTTGCATACTGTGTGACCCTGAGCAAGTCACTTAACCTCCTTGTGCTCCCAGGTCGCTCCTGTAAAAAAGCTTTCAGCTTAGTGTGCTATACTTGGTTAAACAACTAAATAAAAATAAATAAATAAATAAATAATATAAAACAGTAATCCCTGGTGGCTTAGTTGTCCTAATCTCCTAATAAAGTACAGTCATCCCTGGTGGTCTAGAAGAACCCCACCTCCCCACTTCAGCAAGTACTATCTCACCACCCCTCTCCCCCTATCCTGGCCCCGAGAGTCAAAGACTGGCATAGTTCTCCACTCACCACCATGGCTGGCTTCAGACTGAGCACTCATGAAGCGTGTACTGCACAATCAGCTCATTGTACAGTATGCACTCTAAGAGAGTATAGTCTGCAGCCAGCTGTGGTAGTGAGTGGAGGGCTGTGCCAGTCACTGGTTCTCAGGGCTTAGATGGGGGGGTGAGGGACTCGGACAGTAACTGAAGGAGTAGTGTTCTATTAGACCAGCAGGGACTGACATCTATATGATACAGGCTGGTCTAGGTTAGGAAGTGGGAATTTCTAGATCACTAGTGCTTGCTGTACTATATTAGAAGAAACACAGAAACATAGAAGTTGATGGCAGATAAGGACCCAAGGTATATCCAGTCTGCCCATTTCTTTTCTACCTTATGAATGTGCCATCGGCCTCTGCTCTGTCAATGGCCTTTCTATTCATACTCCTCTGTATTGCTCCCTTATGCCTATCCCATGCCTGTTTGAAGCCCTGCACTGTATTCATATCCAACCACTTCTTGAGGTAGGCCATTCCATGCATCCACCACCTTTTCTGTGAAAAAGAACTTCTTCACGTTACCCCTTAATTGGCCTACCTCTAATCTTATGCTGTGTCCTCTTGTCCTGCTATTTTTCTTATATTAAAACATGTTAGACTCTTTCACCTTGTTAATGCCCTTAAGGTGTTTGAATGTTTTGATCATATCACCTCTCTCCTGCCTATACTCTAGGATATATATATTGAGCTCCATTAATCTTTCCTCATATGTTTTCTGATGCAGTCCCTGCACCATTTTCGTTCCCCTCACTGGACTGACTCAATGTGGGTAATGTCCTTGTGAAGGTGTGGCCTCCAGTACTGTGTGCAGTACTCCAGATGGAGCATAACCAGTGTCTTGTAAAGGAGGATTATTACCTCCCTCTTCCAAATTGTGATACCCCTACTAATACACCCCAACGTCCCTCTAGCCTTACCTACTGCTCTAGTGGTCTGCTTGGATGATTTCAGGTCATCGGTGATGATGACGCCCAAGTCTCTTTCTTCCCTTGTGACTGCCAGCAACTGCCCTCCAAGCCTATAGGCAGCTTCAGGGTTTCTCTTCCCTATGTGCATGGTCTTGCATTCTTTGCATTAAACCCCAGTTGCCACTCTTCCCACCATTTTGATAGTTTATCCAAATCTCTTCTCATTCTGCCACCCCCCATCTGGATCATCTACTCTTCGCAGATCTTGGTGTCATCTGCAAAGAGACAAACTTTACCCTCTAGTCCATCTGCAATGTCACTGATGAAGATATTGAAGAGAACGACCCCAGGACTGACCCCTGAGGTACCCCCACTTGTGACTTGCATTCTTCTGACAGTATACTGTTTACCACAGATCTCTGTTTTCTACCTGTCAACCAGCTGGCCAATGTCTGACCCACCCTGAGCCTACCCAGCTTATTAATCAATCTTCAATGTGGAACAGTATTAAATGCTTTGCTGAAGTCAAGGTAGGTGACATCAACTGCTCCCCCTTGGTCCACCACTCTGGTTACCCAGTCAAAGATATCTTTGAGATTAGTTTGGCAGGACCTTCCTTTTCTAAACCCATGCTGTTTTGGATCCTGTTCTCCTATGGGTTTCAGGTGTTGCACTATCCTTTCCTTAAGAAATGCCTCCATAATCTTGCCCACTACTGAGGTAAGACTGACTGGTCAGTAGTTCCCTGCCTCCTTCCTGCTACCACTCTTGTGGAGTGGGATCACAGGAGCCCTTCTCCAGGCTTCTGGGACCTCTGCAGTGCTCAGAGACTCACTGAACATTTCTGATAATGGCTCTGCTAGTTCCACCTTTAGCTCCTTTAGTACCCTGGGATGTATGCCATCAGATCCCATTGCCTTGTCCACCCTGAGCTTATTGAGCTCTTGTAGGACCCTTTCTTTTGTGATGGGACTAGTGCACAACTTCCCCCCCCTGTGTCCATGGTGCTGAGCTGTGGGTCCTGCCCTACCATCTTTTCAGTAAATATTGAGCAGAAATATCTATTTAAGATAAATGCTTTTACATGGTCCTCCTCCTCACATGCCCCCTTATCCCCTTTGGACTTTCTCCTTTCACTAATGTATCTATAGAAAGTCTTGTCATCTTCTTTTACTGCTTGTGCTAGTGTTTCCTCAGTTTGTGCCTTTGCCTGCCTTACTGCCTTCCCCGCTTCCCTTAGAGAAGTTTGGTATGCCTCCCTTTCTTCATCCTGCTGCGTTCTCTTATATTTCCTGAAGGCTAGACTTTTGGCTCTGACCTTTTCTGCTGCTGTGTTTGAGAACCAAAGCGGTCTCCTTCTTCTTTTGCACTTCCTTTTCTCACTAACACAATGGGATGTTGCTTCAAGTATTGCATTTTTAATGCTTGCCCACTTTGCCTGTACCCCCTCACCTGTATTTTGTTTTGCTAGGGCTAGCTTAACTCTGTTGGCCATCTTATCAGTCATCTCCTCTAAAGTCCCATATTTTTGCCTTGGAATGGGATGATTTAGTTCTAGTGGGCAAATTGAACCATACCATGTGATGGTCACTGGCCCTCAGGTGATCTTCTACCTGGAGATCTGTGATCATAGAAACATAGAAACATAGAATTTGACGGCAGATAAGGACCGCTTGGCCCACCCAGTCTGCCCATTTCCCTACCTACTGATAAGCTGCAGATCCTAGTTAACCAGCAGCCTACTTCTTCCTACCCCCCCCCCCCAGAACTGCCTTATGACTATCCCATGCATGCTTGAATTCCACCACTGATTTTGACTCCACAACCTCCTCCAGAAGGCCGTTCCATGCATCCACAACCCTCTGTGTGAAAAAATACTTCCTTAAATTACCTCTGAGCCGCCCCTCTATCTTCAAATTGTGCCCTCTTGTTCTTGCACACCTCTTTTTTTTGAAAGATGCTACCCTCTTGGACTTTGTTGATTCCCTTGAGGTACTTGAAAGTTTCTATCATGTCCCCCTCTCCCTCCTTTCCTCGAGGCTATACATATTAAGCTCCTTATCTCTCTTCATATGTCTTCCTGTGCAGACCCTGCACCATTTTAGTTGCCCTCCTCTGGACAGCTTCCATCCTGTCTATGTCTTTGTGGAGATTAGGTCTCCAGAACTGCACACAGTACTCCAGATGGGGTCTCACCAGCTGTCTGTACAGAGGGATAATAACTTCCTGTTTTCTACTGGTGATGCCTCTCCCTATGCGTCCCAGTATCCCCCAAGCCCTCCTTGCTGCCCTCTCACATTGCTTGCCCATCTTTAGGTCATCTGATATGACTACCCCCAGGTCCCTCTCCATTTTTGTTGTTGTTAGTATCTCACCCCCATTATGTACTCTTCCCTGGGTTTTGTTTCCCAAGTGCATTACCTTGCACTTCTTGGCATTGAATCTAAGCTGCCATACATTTGACCATTCCTCTAACCTTGCCAAGTCCTTCTCATCCTTTCCACCCCACCCTGTGCATCAACTCTGTTGCAGATCTTAGTGTCATCTGCAAAGACATGCTTTTCCTTCCAGTCCTTCTGCAATGTCGCTTATAAAGACATTGAAGAGGACCGTCCTAATACTGAACCCTCGTTGCCCACTAGTAACCCTCCTTTCTTCTGGTGGACTCCATTTACTATTACCTCTGTGTCCTATACTCCAGCCAATTCTTTACCCAGGCTGTCATCTTGGGACCCACACCCAGGCTGGCTAACTTGTATATTAATCTTTGTGTGGGACTGTGACAAATGCCTTGCTAAAGTCTAGGTAGGCCATGTCCACAGCCCCTCCCTGATCTACTACTTTGGCCATCCAGTCAAAGAAATCTATCAGATTCGTCTGGCATGACCTTCCCGCTGTGAATCCATGCTGCCTAGGGTCCTGTGCCCCTCTGGTCTCTAGATACTCTGCAATTCTTTCCTTTAGAAGTGATTCCATCATTTTCCCTATCACTGAGGTTAAACTAACAGGTCTATAGTTTCCTGCTTCTGCCTTGCTCCCACTTTTGTGAAGGGAATCACATCTGCCTTCCTCCAGTCCTCGGTACCACCCCATCCTCCCATGATTTGTTAAAAGGGTAGTCAGTGGTGTCACTAGTTCTACCCTTAGTTCTTTTAAATTCTGGGATGAATCTATCAGGCCCCATTGCTTTGTCCACCTTTCAGTTTTAAGAGTTCTTTCAGAACCCTTTCTTCTGTAATTGGGCGGTATCCACTTCTGTATCCAGCGTGTTACTACTGTTTGTTTTATGTACCTCCCCTCTTCCTTTGTAAATACTGAGCAAAATATTTGTTTAGTATCTCTGCCTTTTCACAGTCCCTCTGCCCACCTCCCACCTTTATTAAGCCTCACTATCCTCCTTGGTCTTCCTTCGGTCCCTGATGTACCTATAAAAGGTTTTATCCCCCTTCTTAACTGAGTTGGCTATCTTTTCCTCGGTTTGGGCCTTTGCTGATCTGATTGCCTTCCCAGCTTCCTTTTGCTTTAACTGATACAGTTCTCTGTCCTGCTCCTTCTGCGATTCCTTGTACTTCCTGAATGCTTTCTTTTTCTCTTGAACCTTCACTGCCACTTCCTTTGAGAACCATAGTGGTTTCTTACATCGTCTTGTTTTGTTTATTTGCTTCACACATCCTTTCCCTGTTAGTCAGTACAAGATCTAGGATAGCCCTGTCTCTTGTGGGTTGTTGTACCAGTTGTTTGAGGCCCTCCCCCTGCAGGAAATCCACCATGTGACTAGTTCTGGCAGATGTCCCTGCCGGTATTGACCATTTTGTATTTGGTATACTGAAGTCTCCCATCATCAGAAACTCACCTTTATCTGTCATGTTTTGTATATCTTCTAACAGTAATGTGTCTATGTCCTCCCCCTGGTCTGGAGGCCTGTGCACAACCCCAGTTCATATGGTTGCCCCATTTCCTGTTTTCAGGGTGACCCACAGTTCTTCTGGCTCCTTATGTGTATTCTGTAGCTTTGCAATTTTCATTGACATAAAGGGCCACTCCACCCCCACATTTTTGCACCTCACTCTCTTCTGAACAGTACGTAGTCAGGTACTAAAGTCTCCCAAGTGTGGTTACTGGTAAACCATGTCTCACTAATGGTTGCTATATCCAGTTTAGCTTCTGTCATTATTGTCTGCAAGTCTGGGATCTTGTTTCCCAGACTGTGAGCATTTGTGTACATGATTTTCCATTGGCCAGATTTTGGTGTGTTAGTTGTTGGGCAAGGTCTGGCATTTCCCCAGTGTGTTGTATGGGGAGCCAGACCTTTTTCCTTACCTGGTGATGCAAATGAACTACAAACATGCTAAACTCCTGTTTGATCACTAGCTGAGGGGGAGGGCTGTTCTTTCCATCCGACGTACAGAGTGCTGCACCCTCTCCCCATTTTCCAGTTTAAATATTCTGCAAAGATGTCAAACTTCTGCCCCAATGCACTGACTCCCTCCTTAGTCAGATGCAGTCCATCAAATTTAAAAAACTTTCACTCACAAAACTGTTGCCAGTTCCCTACAAATTTGTGTCCTTTTTCCTGGCACCAGCCCTTGAGCCACATGTTTAGCTCCCCTATCTCCCCTTCTCTGACCTTCTGTACATCTGCCCCCCTCTCCCAGATTGGCAGGATCTCAGAGAAGGAGATGCCAGATGAAATGGATGACAGTTTGCCACCCAGCCTGGTCAGGTGTTCCTTGGTCTCCACAACTGACTGGCTGGCAAGATCATTAGTCCCTATGTGTACCAGGACTCAATGTTTTCTCCTGCTTCCTGAACAATTTTAGCAATGCAGTCAGTGACTCTCCACGCTGATGTACCTGGGAGACATCTGACCATTACCCCTGGCTGGACATACGTATCAGCTCCCCAAATCATGGAGTCTGTTATGATCAGAAGTTTTTTGGATTTCCATTTTGCTTTTTTTGTTTTGCTTCCTGTTTTGGGCAAGTTTTTTTGTGCTAGCTCCTGTGCTGCAGTGTCCTGCTTTGCAGTGTCCTCTGCCCCTTTGCTTGATTTCGGAGATAGAGGCAGATACCTGTTTGTAGTTTTTATATGGTTTGTGGAGGTGATATGTTGGAGAGCACCGAGTGATGGGGCAACCAATTTGCCCCTCCTAACCACCTGCCAACCTCATGGACTAACTATCCTCTGTGGTCAAGGTGCTTCTGTTGGATGTTGGGGAAATGGCGGTGGTTCTTATAATATATTTCTTCCTGAATATGTAATTAGAGGTGCGCATCTCTGCCCATGCTGCCTGGAGCTCAGCCCTTAGATCTCCAATGGCCCAACATGTAGGACAGTGTCCTAAACCCTGTAAAACTGACCTTCTGAAAAGTGTTCCACAGTACTTGCAGTTAATGATATCCACTCCAGATAAGTTGCTGGCTTTAAAACCTGGTCAGAGTAACCAGAAGGAAGAAAATGAAAGCAAAAGTTTGATTTTGTGTCTTGAGGGGATTGGGGCTAGGAAGGGACAGCTAGACCACCCTGGAACCCAGCCTTGATGGCTCTTGGCCTGGGTGTGGGGAACCCAGCCACTCTGTGCACCATTAAGGCTGGGTTTTCCGAAATGTGAAACTGTTCCAGGCTAGTGGCAATTTAGCACATCTGAAAACATTAAATATCGTGCTGCACCACATATGCATGAGGGTTCCCTCATCTGCATGTGTGCAGTGCAATATCTTGCACAATGGTGCTATAGGGGTTGCGCTGCACATAGGCAACCTTTGAATATGGCACATCCCCGAAGGCCAGTGCTATTCCAGATTAGTGCAGTGCAAACCCAGTCTGTGCCATGCTAACCTTTTGAATAAGTGACCCTTAGCCTGCTGCATATAAGCCCTGGTGACTTCACTTTTTTTTGGCAACCAGTAGGAAATCTGTAAATGTTCTTGCATGCAATGTAGATTTTATGTTCAGTTATGGCATTAGTAGATATGCAGATTTTGCTTCTGTACACCCTCACAGGTAAGAGTTACTGTTTTAAGAGTATAGTAGTTTTCAGATGCTGAGGTTAATGTGACTGTTAATGCAGTGGAATAGTCATAATCTTTGCTGTGCATTTCTGATAGTCGTGATGAAATGCTCCATGTAGGAATATATAGAATCAAGCCAATAACCAACACAGTTAAAATAATGCACCATTACTGGTGATGTCCTGTTGCAGGTGGGACTTCAGCAGTGCAAAAAATGCTTTCCAAAATCTAGTTTCAGCTACAATTAACTAACATTAGCATTCCTATCAAATGTACTTATCTAGGTACCTTCTATGCTGTGCACAGTGTCTTTCTTTTTTTTTTTTACTTTTTGATCCTAGTGCTTGTCAGGCCTACAATGAACTTCCTATGCAAAATGTGGTGGCCATCTATTTTCTTGAGAAATAATTCAAAATAAAATATTTGTAAAATATTTGCATTTTGGAGGAATTAGAAAACTGTACTACCAAATAAAACAGGAAACTATCTGGAATATTTTATAGTGAAAAAATGGAGGTTCAAATGTTTGCACAATTCTGTTGCACCGCCGCATTAAAGAGTTATGGAGAGGCTGCCCTTCCTCCCACTGAAAAGTCTGGATTTAATTTACAGTTGCTCAATAGAAGCCAATATGCAGTCATCAAGGTGTCTCAAGGAATACAGTTTGCGCACAGTCTTGGCTATGGTATAAACAGCTGTATAATTCCAAGAATCATAGATGTAAGGGTCTGGATTTCTTTTGTACAGAAAGATTGTATTTCATTTGCAATATAACCTGACTGAGGAGAAACTGACACAGGGTGGACTCTTATAGACATCAAGGTTGACTACCTTAGAAGGGAAATTACACTGTCAACATTGATAACCTGGAATCATTTTTTTTTGGGGGGGGCAGATCTTGAGCATAATATGAGTATTTGACTTACAGTAGCCTTATGTCATATAGTTTTGTAAGAAGCTTGTGATCCACAGTGTGACTCCTTGGTAAAATCAGTCATGATAGCTCCAAATATGTGTCCTTCTAGAGCAGCCACAACATCATTTGTTAAAATTAGCAGTGTGGCTGGTTATGGTTGGGGTAGAATCCAGATTCTACAACAGTTAGGATACCACAAACTAGTATGAACTCCATCAACAGCATGTAATATTTGCTCATGTATCATGTTGATTTCAGCTAACACTGAGATGGACTGGTAATCATGTTCTAAGAACATATGAACATACAAAATTTGCCAGCAGATAAAGGCCCAGAGGTCTATCAAGTCGGCTTAAATGTGCAGATAGCACCCTTATCCTGCAGCTGCCCCTCCTTCCACCCTTCCCTCCACTGACCCTCCCCTTGTCCTTTACCATCCCTTTTGAAGCAGTCCACTGTTCTACTGGATTCCATTTCTGCAGGTAATGCATTCCACCCAACTACCACCCTCTATGTAAAAAGTCTATCCTCATCTCCCTCCTGAACCTTCCTCCTCCAGTCTCATATTATGGCCCCTGGTGTCCTCCCCTCCCTTACTTTGAACAGCCCGTCTGTACCTGTCTTGTTTATTCCTTTCATGTACTTAAAGGTTTCAATCATGTCCCCCCGTCCCTCCTCTCCTCCAGTGAGTACATGTTCAACTCCCTCAGCCTCCTCTCATATGATAAGTCCCCCAGCCCCTTGATCATCTTTGTCGCCCTGTGCTGCACCCCCTCCAGTAACTTAATGTCCCTCTTCAGATACAGGCACCAGTACTGCATGCAGTACTCCAGGTGTGGTCTAACTAATGACCTATACCATGGCAGAATCACCTCCTCCTCACAGCATTTTGTTGGCCTTTGCAGCTACCTTCCTACATTGTGCCGAGTTGTTCATTGACCCTGTAATGAGCACCCACAGATCCTTCTCCTCCCTCTGTCTGGACCAGCTGCACTCCCCAGCTAGTAACTCCTCCTTGGGTTCTTCACCCCAAAATGCAGCACCTTGCACTTTTTGGCATTGAACCCCAGTTGCCAGGTGTCTGACCAGGTTTCAAGCTTTGCCAGATCATCCTGCAACCCATGCCATCCCCCTAGGTCATCCACCACCGCTCCCATCTTGGTATCTTCAGCAAACAGACTGATCTTGCCCTTGATGTCCAATGATATGTCTGCAATGAATATTCCAAACAACACTGGTCCCAACACCGAGCCCTGTGGAATACTGCTCGTCACTATCCTTGGGTGTGAGAGCTCACCACCCACCACCACCCTCTGTTGCCTTCCCTGAAGCCAGTTCCCCTACCCATCTCACCAGCTTTGCACCCGCCCCTGTGCCTTCTAACTTACTTCCCAGCCTCCCATGTGGCACCAAGTTAAATGCCTTACTGAAGTCCAGATACAGGACATCCACTGCATGGATTTTGAACATAGAAACATAGACTTTGACAGCAGATAAGGACCACTTGACCCACTCAGTGTGCCCATTTCCATACCTACTGGATAAGCTGCCGATTCTAGTTAACCAACAGCCTACTTCCTGCCTCCCCACTACAATTGCCTTATGTCTGTCCCATGCATATTTGATTCCACCACTGTTTTAGACCCAACAATCTCCCCAGAAAGGTGATTCCATGCATCCACCACTCTCTCTGTGAAAAAACATTCCTCACATTACCCTGAGCCGTCCCCCTCTATCTTTAAATTGTGCCCCTTGTTCTTACACATCTCTTTTCTGAAGATGCTGCCCTCCTGGACTTTGTTGATTCCTTGAGGTACTTGAACATTTCTATCATGTCCCCCTGCCCTCCTTTCATCATGGGTATACATATCAAGCTCTCTCAGTCTCTCTTCATATGGTTTCTGATGCAGACCCTGCACAATTTGAGTTGCCCTCCTCTGGACTGCTTCCATCCTGTCTATATCCTTGCATAGATAAAGTCTCCAAAACTGCACACAGTACTCCAGATGGGGTCTCACCAACTGTCTGTACAGAGGGATAACTACTTCCCTTTTTCAACTTGTGATGCCCTTCCTATGCATCCCAGTATCCCCCTGGCTCTCCTTACTGACTTCTCACATTGCTTACCAAACTTTAGATCATCTGATATGACTACCCCCAGGTCCCTTTCCATTTTGTTGTTGTTAGTACCTCCCTTCTATTGTGTACTCTTCTTCTGGGTTTTGTTTCCCAGGTGCATTACTTTGCACTTCTTTGCATTGAATCTAAGTTGTTATATGTCTGACCATTTCTCCAACCTTGCCAAGTCCTTCTCATCCTTTCTGCCCCCCCGTGTATCAACTCTGTTACAGATCTTTGTGTCATCTGCAAAGAGGCATACCTTTCCCTCAGACCCTCTGCAATGTCACCTATAAAGATGCTAAAAGAGGACTGGACCCAGAACTGAGCCCTGAGGTACTCCACTAGTGACCCCCTTTCTTCAGAATGTGTTCCATTCACCATTACCTTCTGTGTCCTGTTGTGCAGCCAGTTTGCTACCCAGGCTACCACCCTGGGACCCACTCCCAGGATGGCTAACTTGATTATTAATCTTTTGTGCAGGACTGTGTCAAATGCCTTGTTAAAGTCTAGGTACGCCATATCCACAGCCCCTCCCTGGTCTATTACTTTGGTGACCCAGTCAAAGAAATCTATTAGATCCTACTGTCATGACCTTCCTGCTGTAAATCCATGCTGCTTAGGTCCCGTGCCCCACTGGCCTCTAGGTACTCAACAATTCTTTCTTTCAGAAGTGATTCCATCATTTTCCCTACCACTGAGGTCAAACTTACAGGTCTGCAGTTTCCTGCTTCTGCCTTGCTCCCACTTTTGTGAAGGGGAATCACATCTGCCCTCCTCCAGTCCTCAGGTACCACCCCATCCTCCCATGATTTGTTAAAAAGTGTGGTCAGTGGTATCACTAGGTCCTCCCTTAGTTCTTTTAGGATTCTGGGGTGAATCCCGTCAGGCCCCATTGCTTTGTCCACCTTGAGTTTTAGGAGTTCTTTCAGGACTCTTTCTTCTGTAAATGGACTGGTGTCAACCCTCCTACCCAGAGTGCTTCTATTGTCTGGTTTAGGTAACTCCTACTCATTTTCTTTTGTGAAAACAGAGCAAAAGTATTTATTCAGTATCTCTGCCTTTTCACTGTCTCCCTCTGCCCACCTCCCCTCTCCCTTATTAATCTTCACTATTCCTCCCTTAACTTTTCTATGCTCCCTAATGTACCTATAAAAGGTTTTATCCCCCTTCTTAACTGAATTGCCTATTTTTCCCTCGGTTTGGGCTTTTGCTATTCTGACTGCCTTCCCCACTTCTTTCTGCTTTAATTGATACAGTTCCCTGTAGTGCTCCTTCTGTGATTCCTTACAGTTTTTGAATGCATCCTTTTTCTCCTTAACCTTCCCTGTAACCTCTTTTGAGAACCATAGTGTTTTTTTCCTCCGCTTTGTTATCTTTATCTGTTTCACAAAAAGGCTTGTTGCCTCTACGATGGCAGTTTTGATTTTTCACCATTGTTCTTCCACCCCTCCTTTTGGCAATTTGCTTGTGTATTCCTCAGGTATTCATCCAATTTGCCAAAGTCAGCCCTTCTAAAGTCAGTATGCTTGTTTTGTATGGCTCATCTCCATGGTTGTGCTTATTGAAGCACACTGTGCAGTGGTCGCTTGTTCCCAGATGTCTACTGACTTCTAAATGTGTGATCCTCTCTCCATTTGAGAGTACCAGGTCTAGTATTGCCCCTTCCGAGTGGGTTCCAACATTAGCTGTCTAAGGCCTGCCCTGCAGAGCATCGAGAATGACCCTGCTCTTGGATGTGGCTGCAGTACATGTCATCCAGTTAACATCTGGCATATTCAGGTCCCCATCAACAGTATCTCCTTTTTCAGCCATTTTGAGAATGTCCTCTATCATTTTCTTGTCCATTTCCTCCCCTTGAGATGGGGGTCTGTATACAACCCCTGTGTGGATTATGATGCCATTCCCTGTCTCCAAGGTGGCCCAGAGTGCCTCTTGTCCTCCCCCTTTACTTTTTAGTTCTGTAGCTTTGATCCCTTCCCTTATGTATAGAGCTACTCCACCTCCTCTTTTCCCCTCCTGTCCCTTCTGTAGACTGTGTCCGGTCATGGTTCCCCATGTACCATGTTTCTGTGACTGCCACAATATCCAATTGTTCATCTTCCATCAAGGCTACTAGCTCAGGATGCTTGTTTCCAGACTATGGGCATTGGTACTCATTGCCCTCCATTTAATGTTGGTTTTATCCTTTTTCCCCATGCCTGCTCTTTTGGCCCTTGTCTATTCTTCCATTTACCCCTGTCCTGCCCTCTGTTGAGCACTGTACCTCAGTGTTTACCTTACTACCTGGCATGTTTTGTGGGGGGAGGCTTGAAATTTCCTGCCTCTTATTAGCACCTCCCCATGGCTAGTTTAAAAGCTTGCCAAGAAAGCATTTATTTATTTATTTGTTTAGGATTTGGATCATACTGTTGAGCTCAGAACTCTTTTGCAAAGGTTCCACATCAAACAGTGACAATGACAGCAATAACAAACAGTTTACATACAACAATCGAATAGTAGGTAGCTAGTATACAATAAGGTTACAATGTCATTCATAGTACCAATGGTGATAGTACAGCATCAAGAGCATTCAACTAGGGTAAAAGGTAGTGTTTATATGTAGCAAAGGAGATGAAGAGGTCTGACACCTAGTGTGAGGGTCCAAGGAGGAGTCAAGATGGGGGCTGGGGGAGAGTGGGCGGCTAAAAGAAGTGGCTTTGTCTAGGAGGTTGGGAGGTAGTGGTAGTATGTTGGTTTTACAGTTGATCCAGTGGGAGAAAAGGCACGGGGTGGAGAGGAAGACAGAGGGATAGGGCAAGAGGGAAGAGTGGGGGTTAAAAGAAGGGGAAGGAGAATGTGGATGAGTGGGCATTATAGGTGTTAGAGTCCTAGGGCAGTCACAAACTGTCCTAGTAAGAAGGTGTTTCCTTAGGCCATTTTTCAATTGTGAGATGCATTGGGAGTTTAGAATGTGCACTGGGATTTCATTGAGCCATTGGGGGGCCCTATAGCTGAAAGCACGCTGTCCCTGCACAGTTTGACAGAAAGGTGTAGATAGGGCCCTCTCATCCTGCCTCTGGTAGTATAGCTGGTAGCACTTAGTGTTAGGATGCTAGAAATTCATGGGGTGGTTTTACCCATTAGTGCCTTTTCAAGGAGACATGTTTGGAATATAATCCTGTTCTTTAGTGGCAGCCAATTGGTCTCCTCGTATGAGGAGCAGGTGCGGTATTTCGATCTGCAGCCATTGTGAGCCTATATGCCTTGTTGAGGGCAATGTGAATCCTTTTAGTGCAGTGTCTGTTGCTGCACGTAGACCACCAATCCATGCTCGATGGTAGAAAGGATGGAGCTGAAGACTGAGAGACAGAGGGCCTCTGGAGTGAGAATATTTTTATACCTATATTACACCCCACTTGGTGTTCACTGCCTTTACCACTGCGTCGATGTGTTGGGTGAAAGTGAGGCAGTCATCAATGGTGACCCCAGGTACTTGAAGGCCTGAACTTGTTCCAGCGTCAATGACTTTATTGGAGATGGTGAGGGAGGGAGCTTCTTTTGTGCTGTGGGCTGGATGTGAGCATCACCTTGGTTTTTGTAGTTTAATAGAAGTTTATGGCTACAGAACCAGTCTTCCAGCTTATAGAAGGTTGCCTGCAGCCGGGTGGAGGCGACTATGATAAACTGCTGGTGAGAAGCACAGCGTCATCTCGTAAAGAATCAGTTTAGTGTCACAGGCTTCAGGAAGATTATTTAGGAAAAGGCTGAATAGTAAGGGCCACAATATTGACCCTGTGGGATCCCTAAAGATACCTCATTGGAGTTAGATACTGTGTGCCCAATTTTTACACGTCATTTAAACCTGTCACTTAGAATCTTGGTTCCCTTCGTGGGCAGATGCAGACCATCGTGCCAGTATAGATCTTCATCTCTGGTTTTGATTTGTGGAAACTATAGTGTTTTATATATTTGTGGTAATTTTCAGATGGAAGAGTACTGTGAAAGGGGCACTTAACTATTCAGTAGCAATTCTGATCCTCAGTGCTCTAGCCCATCAGGACTTTAATAATTTAAGCCAGTAATATTTCTTTGAAGTAGAATGTAGCTTTTAGTCATTCACTTGGGTTGGGTAGTTAACTTCGGGGTGGGACTGTTATTAATGGGATGATAGTATATGTTGGTTTGGAATCTTGCATAGGGGCAGGCTGATGTTGGTGGTGTAAATACAAAACATGTTCACACGGTGGAAGGGAGGGAAAGGAGGGAGATCAGGGAGAAAGCTGGGGAGGTGTGAACACCTGCCTATTCAAAGTGGAGGGCTCCTAAAGGAACTAGCAGGACTAAAAGTTCACAAAGCCGTAGGACCTGACAGGATTTACGCCAGAATACTGAAGAAGCTGAGGAGGAGCTAGAACCATTATGGGCAGGCGACATGGGCCAAGTGGTCCTTATCTGCCGACAATTTCTATGTTTGTAAGTAACTGACCTGTTCAATAGATTGTTAAAGATGTGGGTGGTTTCAGATGACTGGAAGGGGAAAAGACATAGTCTCCCACCATAAGGGGGGAAGCAAGGAAGAAGCAAGTAACTATGGGCCAGTCAGCTTGACATCATTGGTTTGGAAGTTGATGGAAAAATTACTGAAAGAAAGAATTATCAAGTAACTTGATTCAAATGACCTAAAGAATCACAGACAACATGGTTTCAAGGAACCGAGGTGATGTCAAATTAACTTAATTGAATTCTTTGACTGGCACTACAGTGATAGATCAGGGCAGTTCTATGTGATAATGGAGATCATGGAAAGGCGATCACCATTTGGGCAAATGTACATTTGCAAAATCCATTGCCGATGTACACTTCAGAACACAGCAAAAGGGTGCCAGGGACTTGTTATTCTCTTGTTTGTGTGGTAGGCTGCACCTCCCACATGCCCCTAAAGATTCTCAACTCCAGGGGTGCAAAAGCATGGAAAATGTTTTTTAAGCTGGGCGAGCAACAAAATGAACATCGCCAAGAACCAAACCTGGCACCCTTGCAACCTAGCCTGCAACCGACCCACCCACCACACCACAGGGCCAGCTCAGCAACTCATCACCGCACTATGCCTCACAAACCCTCCTTCCATCCATTACATGGCATGCTCACTGACCCCCATGTATGTACATATAGCGACAGGATGTCACTATATCTGTATTCACCCCGTCCAGTAGCCCTGTGAACAGGCATTACTATTAGTCACCCTTATTGTAGGCACTCAACAGCAAATGCCCTTATCACAGGATACCATCAGGGTGGGGCAGTGTATGTGATGTACCTAGACTTCAATAAAGCAATTGACACTGTGCCACGAAAGAGCTTCTGCACAAAATGAAAGACCTAGAGTGGGACCAGAGGTGGAGAAATTAGTAAAATTTGGCTTGAGGAAGAAGGCAAAGATTGATCATTAATGGAGTTCCATCAGAGGAGTGAAGTGTGCCTAGTGGGGTACCACAGTGGTCAATATTGGGACCAATCCTGTTCAATATTTTCATAGAGGACATTGTGGAAGGGCTTTTTGGGAAGGTCTGTCTATTCACAGGTGATACGAAGCTCTGCAACAGCGTAGACACTGTTGATGAAGTAGAAAAAATGAGAAGGGATTTGCACAAAGTAGAGGAGTGGTCAAAGGTGTGGCAGTTGAGCTTTAATGCTCAAAAGTGCAAAGTTATGCACTTAGGGAGTAAAAATCTAAACACAGAGTACAGGATGGGTGATCAGATATTGGAAGCCAAAGAGCAGGAGAGGGACCTTGCTATAATCATAGTTAAGGATCTCAAGGTGGCTAAGCAATGCAAGATGGCAGCAGCAAGGCCAGCAGAATGCTGGGATGCATAAGGCAGGGGTATTATGAGCAGAAGGAGGGAGGTGGTGATGCCCTTGTGCAAACAGCTGGTGAGGCTACACCTTGAATATAGTGTCCCGTTCTGGAGACTGTACCTCAGGAGGGATATGGATAGAGTGGACAGGGTTCTGAGGAGGGCAACAAACATAGTGCGAGGACTCAGACATTTGACAAACAAGGAGAGGCTGAAAGATCTCAACATGTTTACCCAGGAGCAAAGGATGGAAAAAGTGGACATGATAGAGACCTTTATTTTATTTTATTTCATTTATTCTTTGTTAACCAGGTAAGAGGCATTGGACCAGAGGTCCCTTTTCAGGCCCGACCCAGACAAAGACACAAATATATAACCATGCAAAACAGTTCTACAAACATTCAGATTAACATTCACTTATTACAATGACAAACAGATTATTGTAACAAATACTACTTCAATCTAATTTAAAAATAGGAAGAGACGGAGGAAGTCTAACTAATTTTGGTAGTGTATTCCAACAACAGGTGCTGCTATAGAAAAGGCCCTTATACTAACTTGTAAATGATACCTAGGAACAAGATATAATGGACCATCAGCTGCCCTTAAATGTGAAAGTAGTTCTCTCCTAACAACTACATTAGAAAGAGGAAAAATAGAACCAAAGTGAAAACATTTATACATCAGACAACTCAAGGAATAATCCAGATGACAACTAAGGGAGAACAAACCAAGACTAAGATAAAGACTGCGATGATGGGTTCAGCTAGGAGAACCCAAAATAAATCTGCATATATTATTACAAACAACATTTAGTTCTTGCCATTCTTTTCCCCCTATATTATGATAAATGCTAGCTATATAGTCATAGTGAGGAAGAAGAGATCCAGTGGCTATAGACAACCTGGTATCCTGAGAGACATATGACTTAAATTTGTACAGCGCCCCTATTTTTTGATAAGCTTTTTTCACCATTGCAGATACCTGTAAGGAAAGAGTCAAACATGATCCAGAAGTATATGAAGATACTTAAACTGAGATACTTGCTCCAAAGAATCTCCATGAAGAGCAGATATCACCAGTTGTGGAGAATTATCCTACATGGGTTGTGTACCAAAAAGGATGACTATAGTTTTGTTAGCATTCAGTACCATGGCATTATTAGTTAACCAGCAACAAACCTTCTCAAAATCCCTTTCCAAGGAATAGCAAAGTTCAGATATCGAGTCAGTCTTGGCATATATTATGAAATAATTTGCATATAGCAGTGATTTCCACATTTCACAGACTTTTGGTAGTTGATTAACAAAAGTAAAAAATAACAGGGGTCCCAAAATGGATACCTGAGGCACCCACAAACAATAGACATTAATTCTGAAGCAATGGAGCCAACTTGTATGAATTGATTTCGATTACTTAAGTAATCATGAAGCCAAGTAATAGCAGCAGCTAAAAAACCCAAGTCATATAACTTTGTACATGTTAAACCATGATCTATCAAATCGAAAGCCTTGGTCAGGTCCACGAACACCGCCCCGTCATCAAACCTCTGTCAAACCCATCAGAACAGTGTCCATGAACCCAAAGGCTGTCCCCATTCCATGATACTTCCGGAAGCCATGTTGCTGCTCAGACATCAAACCAAATGTCTCTAAGTAAACTTCAGTCTGTTCTGCCACTACTTTCTCCAGTAATTTACTAAATGGATTCAGAACTGAGATTGGTCTATAGCCATCCATGATAATAACATTACTCTTTTTAGGGACAGGAACCACCTTGCTTTCTTCCACAATGATGAAAAATATCAGAGCTCAAAGACATTAAATATATAACAGACAGGATCAATAAGGAAGGAATAGCTAACTCAATAAATCAACCATCCAGTCCCCCCACAATCACTATGTCTATCAGGTAAGGTTCTTAGCAGTTGAGCTAACTCACTAGGTATCACTTCCTGAACTGGAACACAGGACTATTCGATGCTGGGTTAAACAAAGGAGGTTCAAAGAATCAGGTGAAAACAAGGAAGACCAAAATTTAGATAAGTCAGAAAACCTAATATTTAACAACGAGCAATTTCAGATGGATCATTAATTTCAGAATTGTCAACTTGAATACTCTGGATATCGACATCAGATTTAGGAGACAATAGAAATTAACTTTGTTCCAAAACCTCTTTGGACTGGCCCAGCTACTCTCAAATCATTCCATATAATAATCTTTTATCTTTTCTTACAGTAGAGGAAACTTGGTTCGAGATTTACGATAAAGATTCATTGTTGCAACACTAGGAGCTAATTTAAATTTAGTCTGACAAGAGTCCTCTGCTTTATCAATTTCTTAATACCAGAACTGAACCATTCAGTTGGAGAACCTCTACAGCGAATAGTCCACTGTGGAAAAAAGTGATCCTGGATTGGAACAAGTTGGTGTCAGTGCCTAAAGGGTATAGATGATGTCCTGGTTAGCAGTATATTCCAGAATAAGAGGCTCTCACTTACAAGGGTTCATGACATTTAGCTAGAAAGGGGAAGATTCAAGGGAAACATTATTTCACAGAAAGGATAGTGGATGGGTGGAATGCATTCCCTGAGGAAGTGGTGGGGGCCATCACAGTGATGGAATTCAAAGTTGCTTGGGATAGGTATAAGGGAATTCTGGAGAGTGGACAGGGACAAATGACTTGGATCACCTAGGGTCCTTGGGTAACATGGAGATAGAACACTTGGGCAGACTCAGTGGGCCTGGATATCCTTACCTGATGACAATTTCTATGTTTCTATGTTTCTCTCTATTATCTTTTTCACAGTTGCCTGATATTAGCATCTCAGACTCAGTGTGGAGTAAATGTGATATGAGCTATGGCTGATTGTTGTTTATGTGTGTGGTGATATCTCCACTATGGAAGCTGAAGATGTTGCCTCTAATGGCATGACTACAATCAACAAGGATAGTCCAGAAGGAGGGGTCTGGAGCATTAAGGTGATCCAAGAAGCACATCAGATAAGTAAGGGCTCCTTATTTAAAGGACAGGAAACTGGTATGCCACTCTGGCCAGGTGAGGAGATACCCAATACATCTCTCTGGTGTGACTACAGAAAAATACCTCCTCAGCAGGAGAGGGTAAGCAACATAGAGGGGGGAAATCAGATATTTTACAACACCTAGGTACCAATGACCTGTCTAGCTTCAGCAAAATTGAGGTAAAGCTCAGCTTCAAGAAGGTAGAAAGTAGTTTGAGGTTGATATCAGATATGGTAGGCTTCTTGGAGATAATTACCAATGCCATGTGCAAAACAGACTAGAAGAAATGCAAGCAAAGTATTTTAACTTGTGATTAAAGAGTTAGTGTGAAGATGAGAGGTTTCGGTATCCATTAAACTGAGAATCCTTCTGAAATAAAGGATGGATGTTCAAGAAGAAATTCCCTGTATCTAAACAATTGGGAAATCAGTGTGTTATGGCATAATCAGGATGTAACAGTAAGATTTTAGATTATACATGCAGAAGGATGGTATATACAGTAGATGAAACAAAACAAGCAAGAATTTGCATAGATGGCTTAGTTTGATTTCCTCAGTAGATACAGAACGTAAGAACATAGGAGAGGAAGTTAGGGACATTGTTCAGTTAATAAAAAATCAAAAAGTTAAGAGGACAAGAAGCAGGAACAAGAACAAATGAAGAGCAATATATTTAAATTCAAAGATTATATAAAGAAATGGACCAACAGCTATCAATAACAACTACAAAGTGTATGGATATAGTAGTAATAACTGAAACTCTGGAAAATCAGAACAATAGCTGAAGTACTGTATGAATGTCCCTTACTACTGTATGCTCTATTTTCAAATCTAACCCCAAATTGTTTTTCTGGCTCATTTCACAAAATGACATTTTGGTCAGATTTCATTAAAGACATCTTTTAATTTCATAAAGTGCGGTCATAAAATGATTATGCTGAAAATGTTTTGTCAAAATCTCAAATGACAAAGTTATGAAGAAATGGTGATTTATTCAATATTTACCCATGTTGTTGGAACTTCTCCAGATTCTGACCCCAATGGTTCAAGATAGTCATTTTCACCACCTCATAAACAAGGAGGTGTTATTTTCAAACCCTGCCCACAATGTTTTTTATGTTATTGCTGCAAATTGACATTTTGGCCAGGATTTCATAAATGTCACCCATTATGTTCATAAGGTGGTGTCATAAAAAGACAACACTGAAATTTCAGAGTCAAAATCTCAAAACAATAACACAGTTATGAAGAAACATTCATCAGCATTTCCTCATAACCTTGATTTTTTACTTTTCAGATTTTGACTGCAGATATTACACACAGTAGTTTTTTACTCTACCTCATAAACATGGCAGGTGTCATTTTTAAATCCTGTGCATGTCTTTTTATGTTTGTGCCACCTAGAGATATTTTGAGCAGAATTTCAAAAATGACAGCTGTCATGTTCATAAAGTGGTGTCTTAACAAGAGGATGTTGACAATTTGTGGTCACAATCTCAAAACACAATACAGTTATGAACAAATGCTGACATCTTTAAACATTTTTTCATAATGTTTTTTCTTTACTTTTTTAACCCACATTTAAAATATACTGTACTCATTTTCTACCCCATCTTATATGCATGGTACATGTTATTTTAAATTCCCATCCAAAGCCTGTTTTCACATTTGTATCACAAAATCACATTTTGGGTGGCATTTGATAAATGCCAACCGTCATATTCTTATGTATGGGTAATAAAAATACTATCTTGCAACCTGAGGGTCACAATCTAAGAAAACAACAGTGTTATGTGTGAACCACTTCATTTCTTAATGATAATAATTTAATGATTAAGATGCACATTATTAATGTGTCCATTTTTTTTGCTGTGCATTACATTTCCAACTATACTGCAAATACAAGGAAACAAACAGTTGGCCTTGAACAATGCTTGTTTTAAGAAAGTGTAAAACTGATAATGTGCATAATGTTGGCAATCAGCATGACATGCAACAGTGAGTGATGAGGCATGTCTCAGTGCTAACTACAGATACAGTCAATACGGTAAAGCGTTTTGTATATGGAAATCCATACACGCAAAAATCATTCTGCTGCAGTAGTGATGTAGCTACTAATGCAAATTACTTTTGTTCTGCATTAGTAAGCTACATCACAGTGCAGGCGTTCCCATCAGCACTGCTAGTAGGGCTAACAGTGGTTGGATGACAGCATGAGTTAGCTGGCTGGCAGTAAGTTAGCAGTGAAATTTGGGTGCAGAAAGCAAGGACAGTGTGGGCCCGATTCCAAGGTGTCGTATGCCAGCGTAAGCCGAGATATGTCAAACCCCTTGGCGTATCTGGCAACTTATGTTAAGTGTTACACCAGCTCTGATTCCAGGAGGCAACTTGCACCATGTCATTTACAGGCTACGCCAACTGCGGATTACGCCACCCACTATGCTGCAGCCCACAATGACATAGTACAAGTGTGGGTTAGGCAGCAACAGCAACCTATTCCAAGAGGGTGGCTGCTGTAAACTGCTGTGGTGATTCCAGGTGCCATACTGGCAGAGCTAAGTTGGAGCAGCTCAGAGCTGCTCTAAGGGGCATCCAACAGTGCCATCCATTGAATGCCCACACCACAGCACTGTGTAAATGGCACCAATGTGCTCCCCTTGCCCACACAAGCACATCCATGCTTCCTACCCCCAACAGTCATGAGCCTCTGTGGGGTCCATTCTGCAGTGTGCCCACCCCAGACTCCAATGCCACCTGTCCTGCATTGCCCATGCCCCCAGGTGCATGCCGTGGTGTTCTGGGGTGGAGGGTCTCTGAAGGTCTGTCAGTTGTGGGCCACAACTTGTGACATATGGGGTATTTATGCCATGACCGTGGCATTAGCCTCCACATGTCGTAACTTACATGGCACACATGCTGGGACCCTGCCACTACTGGAATGCAGCGCAGGGTCCCTGGTGTAGCAGCAAATGTTGCAACTCACAGCTGCCAGCGAGTTGCGACATTTGTCCAGGAATTGGGCCCCCATGACCCCAGGTCTTATTCAGGAATTATCTAAAAGAGGAAAAAGAAAAGTTAGTTGAGAGGTAAGGGTAAATAAAGGAGATAGACAGACATATATTCTTTGCAAAAACATTGTTACTTCACCAGTTAGGGTTGAAGTGACAAAAGTAAGAAATGCAGCATTGCGGTTTCCAACCCTAACACCCCACTCCCACCCTCTATATAGCAACAGGAAAATAAATATTTTCACCTGTCGTGTGCAAGGTGAATTTATCTATCTTGGGTGGCTTTGTACCAGGCCTGCAAATGTCTTATTTTCAATTGTGTTTATCCACTGTCAACCTTGTTTACTGCAATGTTTGCTATGATTCCTCTGCTGTGCTTTTATTGTATAGTTTGCACTTGTATCTGTTTATTTGTATAGTATGTACTTGGACTTCCCAGGATTACTTTGAAAATGAGCTTGCTCAATGGTGATATGATTGGTTAAATAAAGTTTTTTGATTGATTGATTGATCCTGTGTCTTTACTAATCAGGCATGGGGTGTGCCTTGCGGTCATCAGCCCAAGTGCTTACCCCATTTAACCATGGAAAAAGCTGATATATATAGAGTATATGAGGATGGGGTGAGTGTTATGGCTGACAACCACAAGGCACACCCCATGACTGATTAAAGAAGATGCAGGAGAGGTAAAACACTAATGTTTTTTCCTGTTGCTTTCTGATGAGTGGGGGTGGGGTGCCAGGATCGGAAACCCTAATGTCACATTTCATTATTTTGTTGCTTCAACCCTAACTAGTGCTATAACAATATTTGTGCAAAGAATTTCCTTACTTTATGAGACAGTATAATTGTATCCTCATTTATCTGTGGGAATGCAAAGCCCTCCAGGCCCTTCCCTCATTAGATGTGTGTTTATATATACAGTATATCTATATGTCTATATATATATATATATATATATATATATATTTATTTATTTTATTTATTAAATTTTGATAACCAGGTAAGCCTGCTGGGCCCTGAAGGTCCCTTTTTCAGGGGCGACCCGGGGAGTTACATGGAATAATACATGGGGTAGCATACAGCACAGGTACATTACACTAGACAGCAAGGAACATAATACACAGTAGTTTTTCAGCAGTTACATTTAAGAGGTAAGACATAGTAACTTTTTAGCAGTTAACATTTCCTGGGTAAGCTCTACAGATGGGGTGCAGTGCTATATAGATGGCGTGCAGTGATAGTCACTATTTCCATATGAGGAGAGGGTGGGCTTCCACTTAAGAGCCTCTCACTTTAGCAGTTGCATATGGAGGTGACCATCATATGAGCCTTCAGCCTTGTGTGGAAGGTGTGGGTAGAGGTAACATCCTGAACACCAGGGGGCAGGGAGTTCCATAGGGTGGGTGCTGTGATGGCGAATGACTTACCCCCCGCCTTGGTTCTAACCCTTGGCACTGCGAGGAGAGTTCTGTCCATAGTTCTGAGGAGCCTAGAGTTTCTCTTTTGGGCAATGAGTCCAGTGAGGCTGAGAGGAGGATGGGCTGAGTAGTTTATGAGTGTGGCAGAGTAGGGGGTATTGGAGCCAAGCCTCCCAGGAGGGCCAGTTTAGTTGGGACAGAGTGTCACAGTGGTGAGCCCGGGAGCTGGATAGAGTGGTGAAGCAAGCCACCTTGTGATAGAGAACTTGTAATCTGTTCATTCCTTGTTTGGCAGCTCCCTATATCACCAGGGCCGCATAGAAGAGAGTAGGGTGGAGGATGCTTGTGGCGATGGAGGCCCTGGCCGCGGGTATCAACTGGTCTTTCAGCCTATAGAAGGTCCCAAGTTTGGCATGAATATTTTGGTTACCTGGTCAACATGATCCTTGAGGAGAAAGCACTGATCCAGGGTGAGGCCAAGGAATTTTATTGATTCAACCACCTCACGTCTTTTCCTGATTTAGTCATCAGCCTGAGATGTGGGCTTCTGTCGGCTGAGGGTTCTTGGGCCAAATAGCATGGCCTTGGTCTTGTGAGGGTTAATGATCATTCTGTTGGTGACAAACCATTGCTCAAGGGAACCCAGGTCTTCCTGTAGCCGGGCAGAGATCTCCCAGATTAAAGGAGGGTGGTATATGTTAGTGTCATCCGCATACTGTACCACGAGCTACCCCACAGTGTTTACTGAGATCGTTTGTGAAAGAGAAGAGAAAGGGAGCCAAGGATAGATCATGGGCACCCCATCTGTTAGGGGAGAGGCTCCAACAGGAGTCTTTCCATTTTACCCTCTGCGTCCTCCTGTAAGGTAGCTGTTGAACCATGATAGGGAATGGCTGTCTAACCTGACCTGGCTCAGTTTTGTAAGGAGCAGGTTGTGGTTTACAAGGTCATAAGTCTTAGAAAGGTCAATGAAGACTGCTCCGATGGGGATCCCTTGTCCAGTTCTCTGAGAACATCAGTGGAGAATATATATATATATATATATACAGTATATATGTACAAATACAGTATATACACATATATACACACACACACACATATACATAAAGTATATGCTGCAGTGGAAGTGCAGATCCCTCAGGCCCTGTGCTTGCATTTGTAGTAAAACAGGGATGAAATTGTCAGCATAGCCTTCTTATTACCCCACTGCATAAACCCAGTAATGACAATTTTGAAATCTCCAAGAAAACATTATTCCATGCAACTTCAATGCAATTGCCTGATGCAGGTGCAAAAACACAATTTGGCAAGGGTTTGAAAAATGATAATTGTCATGTTCATGAGTTTGTGTAAAAAGAGGTTTATGTTGAAAATTTTGAGTGAAAATATTTAAAATTGCCCAAGTTACAAGGGAGTGTAGCCAAATGTTAATGTATATGCATAACTTTGTCATTTTTGCATACTTTGACCTTAAAATCTCAACATAGCCTTCTTATGTCCTCACCTGATGAACAAGTGTGGTGAAAATTTTCAAATCCTGCCTGAAAGGTGATTTCGCAAAGCAACTGCAAAATCACATTTTCGGTCAGATTTGAGTAATTCCACTAACATTGTTCATAAGGTGGGGTCTTATGAAGGCCATGTTGAAAATTTGGTGTAAAATATGTAACAAATAGCAACATTATGCATACATGTTGAAAACCCCTTTAAAATACATTGATTTCCTATTTGAAAAAATATCTTGTTTCATGATTCATCATATGAAACAAGAATCTTGTTTTGAATCACATGATATGAAACAAGATTTATAATTGTAAAAAAAAACATATTTTAAGGGCATTTCTGGAACAGATAAGTGCAGAATCTAGATAAGGGGGTCCCAGTATGCAAGTTACATGTATTGGTCCCTCTCAGGAATGCCATTTTTTCTGGGTTTTCAAATTTAAATTTGATGGGAAAACAGGGAAAACTATGGCGGAAAACAAAACAATAATTTTCCCTCATGAAGAAATATGTCATCAATATGAAACAAGAATTCTTTTTTCATTTCATACAGATTTTTTAAGTCCTTATTGAGCATGTTCAGAACTCATTTATAAAAATTTCAAAATTCAATATCTTTGGAATGGATTAATATTTTTTCACCAAACAAGCAAAAGACACATCTGCTGCCCACCCTTTCTACCCTGAAAATATCTAACCAATATTTCAAACTGTTTGGGCTGTAACCAAATTCAAAGAAACCCCAACTATGCCAATGGAAAAACAAAATGAAAAATTCACTTTTTTCACTATACAGATCTTGGAAACCACACATCTAATCAGAACAAAACTTGGTACAATCAAATATCTATCACATGAGACTGCACATGCAAAGTTTTATGCAAATCCATTGAACAGTTCAAAGATATTAAAGTGCAAAACTTCAAGTTTAACATAGAAACCCAAGTTCCACCTAACTATAGTGTTGCTAATGTGCCACTATAACATATCTGAAGGAAGAAAATGGGGTAGAGTTTGGGAGAAATAATGATTATAGATAAGGCAAGAACAGAAACTGGAAAGCAGAAAACTGATGATGGGTACAATATGAAAAGGCATAGTAGGAATGAATGAGTTGGAGTCCTGAAGCAGGGACCAATTAACAGGGCCTATTAAGAAGACTGAAAGATGACAAAGCTGGGAGTAGGAGAGAGTGAAAGCAACATCTGTGAAAAATGAAAATACAGTAGATGCATACACATAGCTAAAATACACATGTGACCATGTTCATGAGCGCATGCAGACACACATACACACACACACACACACACACACACTCACATGCACACACTGGATGGAAGTGTGTGCAGGCATGCCTACACATGCAAACATACCACTGTTTCAGCCACCTTATGGGTTCCACTGTAGTCTGTCCTTTTTACCACCACCAGGATAATATCTTTGCATGCATGTGTGCTTCGTACATTACAATGTGTGGGCACGCTTGCGCACACTTCCATCTGGAGGGTGTGTGGGCATGCTCATATGGGCATTCCGGCTACTGTACATGTGTACATGTATTTTAATTTTCCATGGATGCCTCTGTCTATGTCTCCTTCCCCCACATTTGCACTTTTCAGTGCTCTTACTAGGCCCTTTTAATTGGTCTCCACCTGAGGACTCCTTAACTTATTCACTCCTACTCTTCCTTTTCATGGTCATCATTACCTTTTTTTCCCCAGTTTCTATTCTTGCCTTTCCAATTATTACTTTTTCTCCTAGATCTTCCTCCATTTTCTTCCCTCACATATATATCCCTTAGTTCCCCTTAACTCACCACTAACTTTATTGTGTTCTCTTTTAAATAATTCCTGAAAAAGATGTAAGGTCAGCATATTGATTCTATCTCTATTATCTATTTTCGATTGCATTTAATATTACCCATTTTGTTTTACATTCAATATGATTACACCTGCGTCTCTTTCATGCTTAGTTGTTGTGAATACCTTTCCACCCATTGTGTACTCCATCCCAGGGTTTCTGTGCCATACTGTGTGTGCATTATTTTCCATGTTTTCACATGTTAACCCAGATATGATATCCTTAACTACTTCTCAAATTTTCCCAGGTATCTTCCCATCAATTCCATTCCCCACCGAAGTGCCTACCCTATTGCAGATCTTGGAGTCATCCACAAAGAGGCAGACCTTCTCTTCAAGCTCCTCTGCAGTGTCACATACAAAGACATTAAAAAGGACTGGTCCCAGCATTGATCACTGTGGTACCTTAATGGTCACCCTTCCTTCGTTGGTGTGAACTCCATTTACCACTACTCTCTTTCTTTCTCAGTTTACCACCTTTTACCTACTCTGAGCTACCCAGTTTGCTTACTAGTCTCCTATGTTGAACAGAGTCAAAGCCTTACTGAAATTTAGGTAGGTCATGTCTACTGTTTCTCTTTAATCTAATTCTTTGGTCACCCAGTCAAATAAGTGTGTATTATTTCTTTGACATGACTTCCCCTGTAAATCTGTGCAGCCTTAGACCTAAAACCTGTTGGTTTCAAGACATTCTACTCTCCTTTCTTTCAGCAGTGTTTTCATTATTTTCCCACCACCAATATAAGGCTGACTGGCCTATAATTGTCAGCATCCTCCTTGCTACCACTTTTGTGAAACTGGACTAATATCTGCCCTCTTCCAGTCCTTTGAACCACTCTGGTTTCCAATGAAAATGTTAAAATGAACTCTCAGAGGTGCAGCCAGTACCTCCCTGAGCTTTCTCAATGGCCTTGCATGCACCCTGTCTGTTTTCCACTTTCAGATTTGTGAGTAACTTCAGGACTGTCTCCTATGAAGCAGGACTAGTGTCTTCCTCCTCCACTTCAATGCTTGAAGATGCCACTTAATGTAGAATTCTATAGGTAAAATTTGCCAAGAATACTTGGACTTGTGTTCAGAAGACAGACACTTTAGTTTAGTAATAATTATACAATGGTGTGTTATGTTTCCAGCAAGCAAAACAAATGTTGCTGTGTAATGTATTTTTCATGTCTCAGTTAGTCTTTAATGCAGTGTTAATTATTGATGAGCCATACCCTAAAAATGGCAACAAATTATTAGTTGTGATCTTCAGACATGACTCATAAGAGGGATACTTCTTAACATAATACAGCTGAGCAAGATGCTGATGGACTTATCACCTACATTTCTTAAACTAGCACAGCCCAGACTCTGCCTTGGTTGGGTTCACAAACACCACATGTCATTATTCCAACATCCATGGCCTCATGTATGGTGTTTGTAGACCCAGCATTTGAAATCTTCTAACCTGTAAATGATGGTATTCATCGCTGGGAGACCATACTGATTAGAGTCTGTCAACTGTGCACAAACATTCTTTTCTTAAACTTTGGAAAGCCCAGGTAAAACAGATAGAGGGTGATAATTATCAACAGACTTAGTCAAAAGCCTTTTATGCAGTTGTACTGTGTGAGCCAATTTCCATAACTCAATACGTGCTGTCATTAAAAGAACATGCTCAATATTTTAGACAATGCACAATAGCTGGATTCTACTAGTTTAAGAAATGTGAGGTGATAAGTCCATCAACATCAACCAAATTCTCATTTTGAGACCATATAATTATCTGAAAATGTGAGCCATAGAAGCAACATTTTCAGATGAAATTTGGATCAAGAAAACTGCAGAGTTTCTGTCACATAAGACCTGAAACAGCTTTTGCAATTCATGTTTGATCTATAAATACAAAGATCTTAAAAATGATTATTAAAAATATATTTTGCTGGTAATCTTTTTGTTAAGAAAAGAGAAACAACTATTTAAAGCAGTACAGTTCAAATATTAGTTCTAAAATGTAACAAAACAGTATGTACTGTACAAACGGTATTATAATAATAATAAACAGTATTAAAAGGAACAGCAAAACACATTCCAAATATTTAGCAAATGCCTGATAGACACAACACAAAGCAAAAATTTAAGAAGAAAGATTATGCTGGACAATGGAAAAGACACTAGGTAACTCAAACTTAAATTGATTTCAGGGGATGTGGCCTGGACCCTGGCAAGATGGCTTCTGGAGTCTTCTGCTCTGTCCCTTTCTGGACACTATCTATCTGAATCCTATGGAACCAGCCACAGGCAGGTTACAGACAACTGGGAATCTCCCGCAACACAAGCCACCTACCATGTGACGTTATTTAGCAGTCTTTCTTCCATACCTGAGCTTGCAGACATGTTTTAGCCAAGCCGCCAGTCCACACTGCTAGGCCTCATAGATCTTAAGCTCTTTCCTCCGAGGAGCGCCAGAGGGTCAACCACTAGATTACTGGTTGATGCTTGAACTTTACTGATGCCATGCTAAAGACCTTGCCTGCAGCCAATCAGCAACGCTCCTAACAGAAGCTTATTTGGAGGAGCTCTTTCAGGTAGCGGTGGGGTGGTGAAGGGGCAAGGCTTGGCAGCCTCCTCCTCCTCCTCTGCCAGCATGCTGGAAGTGAACTGTAACCGGGGGGTCCCCCAAGCAGCATTCACAGGTGGGGGACTCCTTATCATATATTACTAAGATGCTGGAAGTTTTGTTGGAGTGAGTAGATGGGATCAGTTCCTCTCTTGTGAGCAATGCGGCAGATGTTTGCTGGCTTGAGGACAGATTCAATGTTGCAGAACAATGCACCAAGGAGATTGAAATACAGCAGAACTTGATGTGGCAAAAGCTGAGGGAGCATGAAACCAGGTTGTATAAGCTGTGGAATCATGCTAAAGATCAGAAGAACAGGGGGAGGTGGAATAATATAAGATTCTTGGTGTGCCAGATTGTGATTACTCTCATGAGGTGGCAGCCCTGAGGAAGACATTTGTTCCCATGAAAAAATTCCTGCAAGCCAATGACTTTGGTGCCATTTTAAAAGTCGTACCTCTCTGTTCAGAGCTAAGGAGGGCAGGAAGTATGCGACTGAATCCCTTCAAGACACTGAGGCTTTGTTGAAAAGTATTGGCTCACACTAATGGCCTAAACTGCATCCCCAGATGCCTCTGGGTTCCTGATGAAACTAATGGCAGGTGGAATGAAAGGAAGGGGAAGGAGTTCCCCAGGGACTAACCAGCTAGACGGACCAGCCCTCCTACTCAGTCTTCCCCCAGGCCTCAGGCAAACTCTACTAAAGGGTTGGTGGACCTCAGACCCACAGATTGAGCATAGCAATATGCTGGAAAGCACTTCAACTTCACAGCCCTTGCCTTTGGCTCACTCGAGGCCTAGATCCAGAAGCCCACAGTCTCATAATGCTCTCCAGTCTGCTCTTTTCCTGCCGGCAAAGCTCTCTAGGGTGGGCAAACAGAATGAAGGAGGTCTTCAGGAGGATTCACAGCAAGTCACCGAACCCATAGATACTGTTGCTCCCTCTTGATTGGGCCACAGCAGTGCAGCATATGGAGGAAGACTTGGCCACTACTAAAGGTCTGCGTAAACCACGGGTGAAATAATTCACAGAGGCAGTAACAGAACCCCCACTGCCCCGTAGAGACATAGTTGGTCAGATGAGCCACTCTCTTACTGCTAGAAAGGGCGGATGAATCAGGGTCACCTGTACTGCAAGGGACTTTATATCAGGCTAAGCTGTAGACTTCTTTTTCTTATATCTTGCAAAGTTTATTATGCCCTGCCTTCTTGCCCTGGAGCTTATGCTGCCCCCCAGCTGCAATGCTGTGCATGTTCCACTATGTGTTTCTAGGCGGGCACCCAGGGCAAACCTGATGAGCCAATCTGGTGGTGCGAGGCAGCTCTCCTCCCATCCCCTCGCCTGGCTAGTGCTGAACTAGGGAGCATTGTATTACCCAAAATTGCTCCTTCCCTGTCCTCCTGTCCCTCTGGGGGTTTGTTTGTGGCCTGAGCGGGAGAAGTCCACTGATCCCCCAAGTTCTCTTCCTGTGGAGATGCTGTCCGGAGATCTAGTCAGCTCTTGTCTGCTCTCAGGCCTTGAGCATAGCATGAGTAATGCCCCCATTCCCTCCCCGTTTCTAACACTGATGGGCTCAGCTCACTCTGCCGCCACTACTACTGAGCCTCTTAGAATGGAGGAGGAGGGTTTCTACTCCATGCCCCTTCAACCTTTCTCTTGTTCACTGGTGGGGTAACTTAAGGAGTGCTGTATCCTATCTGCTTGCTCCATTGGGGATTAGTTTGACTGTTTATAGAGTGGGACTTCTGGTTCATGTCAGCAATGTTTATGTTTAATGTTTAGGGCTCGATGTTCTATTTCTGGGAGATGTTTATACAGTAGCTCTAGCTATATGTTCTGCTTTCTATTAGTTGGTAATTGAATGGCTGTCTTGGTGGGTGGCGGAGGAGTACCCCTGGGTCGTGTATTGATTCCCTCCCTGACTTACCCCCCAGCTGGGGTGTTTCTGCTCCTGCCTGGGGCCCTTGGGCTATAGCTTAGGGGTAGGTAGTCCAGGCACGGATAGGTCTTTTTGGCATAGTTCCAACCTTTTTGTCCCCTGTTTGGCATCCGAGTCAGAGTGGCTAGGGGTTCCATTTAGAACCCCATTCATGTGCCTTCCTCTGTGCCCTTACTGTTATCACCTTTTTCTACTCCATGGTTTCCACCGACATCCAGAGGTAGCGCTACATTTCCTGTAGGATAATATCCCCCTTAGTGATATGCTTTTTATCTTCATTTCCCCATTGCGGTGCAGCTCAAGGGGGTTGTCCCCGCCCACTAGTAATATTTACGTGGGGCCACTTAAAGTTAGTGGTTGTTGTTATTTAGGATTTGATGACAGATAAGGACCGCTTGGCCCACCTAGTCTACCCCTTCCCTACCTAACGGATAAGCTGCAGATCCTAGTTAACCAACAGCCTACTTCCTCCTACACCTCACTAAAATTGCCTTATGTCTATCCCATGCTTTCTTGAATTCCCCCACTGTTTTGACTGTATGACCTCCTCAGGAAGGCTGTTCCATGCATCTACAACCCTCTCTGTGAAGAAATACTTCCTCACATTACCTCTAAGCTGTCCCACTCTATCTTCAAATTGTGCCTTGTTCTTGCACATCTCTTTTCTAAAGATATTACCCTCTTGGACTTTGTTGATTACCTTGAGGTATTTGAACATTTCTATTATGTCCCCATCTCCTCCTTTCCTTAGGCTATACATGTTAAGCTCCTTTAGTCTTTCTTCATTTGTCTTCTGGTGCAGACCTGCACCATTTTGACATACCTCCTCTGGACAGCCTCCACCCTGTCTATGTCTTTGCAGAGATGGGGTCTCCAGAAATGTACACATTACTCCAGATGTGGTCTTACCAACTATCTGTACAGAGGGCCAACAACTTCCTGTTTTCTACTGATGATGCCTCTCCCTATGCATCCCAGTATCCCCAGCCCTCCTTACTGCATTCTCACATTGCTGGACTACCTTTAGGTCATGTGATATGACTACCCCCAGGTCCCTTTCCATTTTTGTTGTTGTCAGTATCTCACCCCCAATTGCGTACTCTTCCCCTGGGTTTTTGTTTCCCAGGTGCATTACTTTGCACTTCTTTGCGTTGAATTTAAGCTGCCATACATTGGACCATTCCTCCAAGCTTGCCAAGTCCCTTTTCATCTTTTCCACACCATCTTGCATATCAATCCTGTTGCAGAACTCTGTGTCATCTGCAAAGATACATACTTTTCCTTCTAGTCCCTCTGCAATGTCACTTATAAAGACATTAAAAGGACCTGCCACCGTACTGACCCCTGTGGTACCCACTAATAACCCCCTTTTCTTCACTGTGGACTCCATTTACTATTACCTTCTGTGTCCTGTTGTCCAGCCAGTGTTTTACTCAGGCTACCACCTTGGGTAAAACATTTCTGAGTGTTGTTATTCTTAATTGCTTTTCTTTTAATATTACTGTTGCTCTTTATCACACAGGACAATATTGGAAGTAATACTTGCAGGCTCCTACTGAGCTTACACCACATCTCTGCTTTCCCTTCCCTTCTCTCTCCTCTTCTTGGGACCATTGCAGACCTATAGATGTGGTTCTTCAGGTAACAGGTGCTCCCTTGCTTAGCTTTAGCCACTCCCTGGGAGGTAAGTCATCTTCTTTTTTCACTATCTCCTAGTATGGCTGGCAATGTGGGATGGAGTTGGAGGTGTGTCTCCTGGAATGTGAAGGGTCTTAATTGTCCGGTGAAATGTACCAAGATGCTGCAACACCTAGGTTCTCTTGGCACTAACATAGCCCTCCTCCAGGAGATGCACCTTTCTACCAGGATGGCACAGTGGCTCAAGAAATATTGGGCGGTCACAATATACCCAGTTCTGCCCTCACTGAATCGAAGGGGTAGCCATACTGCTTCACAAGGCCTCTTCATGGACTATTAGGCTGTTAAGACCAACTCTTAAGAGGTGGATTGTCACCTGTCTTTTGTACCTGGGAGAGGGTTCTAGTGGTGAATGTTTAAGCATCAAACAATGGCGTGGATGACTTTTCGGCAATTAGTCAGGCATTGGCCACCCACTCAGATGGCTTCAAGGTATCCCAATATTAGTGGGTGGAGACTTTAACTGGTACTGAATACCTTTCTGGATAAGTCTTATCCCACCCACAGGCCCATCCCAGGGCTGTGGCAGCACTCTGGAGATGATGGCAGAATGGGGACTGATTGACATTCAGTGGAGGGATAACCCCACTGGGAGAGATTACTCTTTCTTCCCACCAGTACATGGTACCCACAGCAGGATTGACTTCTGCACTGAAACTAGGAGGCAGCTTCATGGTTGTGGGCTGCCAGGATTGATAATATAATAATATCTGACCACGCCACAGTCTCTGCTTTGTTCCACCCTCCGGGTGAAGGGCCTTCTCCACCAGATGGTGGTGTAATTCCCTATTCTTCCAGGATAGAAGTTTTGCTTCCTTATGTGAAAGAAGGCAAAATCATATTTTCTTAATGCTAGGGGAGAAGTCCCTCCACAACCATGTGGGAAGCCTTCAAAGTGGTTCTTCAAGGTCGCATTCTCTCCAACTCAGCCGCCAAAAACAAAGCGAGAAAGAAGAAGCGACCTGACTGTAACTGAATTAACAGTCTTGGACTACAGATTTAAGACACTCTTCTCTCAGCAGAGGGCCACTCTCCTGACTTTGATCGTGGGTGTTAAGTACTGTATTAATACCCTGGAATGGCAACTCCTCCATGCCAAGCATAAATCCGGGAGGGTGGGGACAAGGGTGGTAAACTGTTTGTGTATCAGGTGCAGAGGCAGCAAGCAGCATCCAGGATCCATGCCTTCTGGAACTTGGTGGGGGAGTTAATCTCTGACTCCAAAGTTGTCAATGGAGTGATATGTCTCTTTTATCAATCCCTCTATCAGTTCCATACCACATTAGATGCCGTTGGGTCATATCAAAGCCTACTGGACTTTTGTAAATCCACTCTCATTACTCAACTCTGCCTACAGACCTCCAGAGTCTGGAGATGCCCATTACTATTTGGGAGCTTCAAACTGCCCTTTCATGGTTGGTGAGAGGAAGGCCCTAGTCCTGACAGCATGACAGTGGAGCTGTACCAGCTACTGAAGGAAGAGATAGCATCACCTCTTCTTCAGGTTTTGTAGGAAGTGCATGGTGGGGTTCTCCCATCTACCATGAGGAAGCCCTTATTATGCTCCTGCCTAAGAAGTCAAATGTTCCTCTGGACTATTCCAATTTCAGGCCTATTTCCCTTTTTGTTGGTGAACACCAAGATAGTGCCCAAGGTTCTCGTGAATGGACAGGTCAATGTGCTACCCACACTGATTCATCCCTTGCAGGCAAGGTTCTCCAAAGGGAAATCTGGAGCAGATAATCTGTGGTTGATGCTTAGCATAAATGGCTGGCCTGCAGTTTTCTACCCCCATGGCAGCCCTGGCAGTGGACTTTTTCAATGCCTTTGATTCAATAGAATGGAGCTATTTACATCGGGATCTTTGGCTTTAAGGCTTTGGCAGTTACTTTAGGAGGCTGGATATCCACCCTTTCTATGTGTCCTTCCACCAGGACTCTGACTAATAAGGACATTTCTTCATCCTTCACCTTGCAACAGGGTAGCCGTCAAGGCTGTCCCCACTTCCTTCAATTATTCCTCATTGCTCTGGAACCATTAATAAGATGGTTAACAGCCACTCTGGATATCTCTGGGATTCAAGTCAGGGATCAGTCCTATCTTGTCAGCTTGTATGCTGATGACATGCTCCTCACTCTTTCAGACATGGGCATTCCCTGCCCATAGCTATCTCCATCTTCCAAGACTTCACCTCATTATCAGACCTCCTAGTCAATCAGAAAAACATCCTTTCCTCTCTGAACCTGGTGTGTTCCAAGGACTGCCTGAAAGGAATGAGATCTCTTGAGCCCCTCAGGGTCTTCCTATCTGGGAGTTTTCATCTTGGCTGGCTGGGGAGATTTGGAGAGGACCAATTTCTCCCTTCCTATCCTCTTTAACAGCAGAAGTCTACCACTGGCATAGACTGCAGCTTTCCTTGAAAGGTAAAGTGGAAGCAGTCAAAATGTTTTTTCTGCCATGGGTTACTTCCTCCTGATAAATCTCCTATCCCAGAGGGAGGTCACGTGATGACAGCCTAGAGGAAAGCAGCATCTTCATCTTGCTCCATTCCCAGCCCAGTTTTAACCCTCACTTTTGATAGCACCATCAAATATTGAGCTTGGAATTCATAGCACTAGATACAGAGATACGTGCTGATGGCTCAGATTTGTTGAAAATGAAAGCATATGTGAAAAACAACCTTTGAAGCATACTCCGCCTCCTTCCCTGGAGAAAGAGCAGGTCACAAACGTCCTCAGCAGGGGCCCAGCAAATTGACCTCGGGGCTCACTGCCTTATTGGAAGAATGCTTTCATGAAATAATAATGCTGCTGCAAAGTGTGATAGAAGAGATCTCGACAGAGATACACAGTTTCAAAGCATCTTTGGACTCCTAAACACCAGAGTGAGAGATAACAAAGTTTGAATTAAATCTGGGAAACCAAGTTGAATAAATACGAGTTAGATCATGTTTCAGTGAACAGAAGAATCAAAAAGTTGAAGAGAAACTCAAGGACTTGGAGGAGGAGCATAATAAGTAATATTGTTATTATTGGAATTCCGAGAGAGAAGGGGGTCTCAATCCTGTTTGTTCAGAAATTGTTTGAGAAGTTAGCTGGCCCATTCCCAAATGGAGCAAGTTATGTGGTGGAACAAGCTCATAGATCTCTTCATCCTCCCCACCTGGTGCACAATCTAGGCCGATGATATGCAAATAATTAAATTACCTCGATAAGCAGCACATACTAAGTAAAGTCAAATCTCTGCAAGATGTCCTGTGGGAAGGCAAAATGGATCAGGATAACTCACGATCTACCGCAGTCCATTCAGCTTAAGCACCAAGAAATGCACCCACTGGTTTCAAAATTAATAGCGGCTGGAATACAGTACCGGGTTAAATACCCTGCCTTAATGCAAGTGAAGGTTCGCGATCAGTGGCATTCCTATGAGAGCTTAGAAGTCACACGGCAAGAGCTCAAGAATTTACTGCCTGAGCTGATCAAATGATTAGTCAGGGTGATCAATAATGCAGCTGAATAGGCTTAATTTTAAGTCACTGTAAGCCTCAGATATAGGAAGTGGGACATATTGCCGTATTGGAGCCTTTGGACTGTCTGAAATACACCACTCAAAGAAGTGTCCCCAGTGCCACAGCTAGAGAGGATATCTAATATTTTATAGACAAGCCCCCTCTATAAACAAAGGCTAGTCCTGCTGTCTCCTTATTACAAATCCGGAATTGGAAATTTACATTTTCATAAGGGAGCCGATACTGATATCAACCGCTCTTCTTGAGTTTCCATACAGCGAAAGCCTGAGCAGATTTCGGTCCTGAAGTGGTGGCAAGCTCACAGTTTAAATCTGCCCGAAATCAGGTCGCTTCCGAAGTTTAAACAAGTCCTGCTCATGCGATCCAATGAATCAGGTCCCCTAAGCTGGAATCACCTAACACATATACTATTGCAGAATGAAACCAGCATTATTGTGGCATGAATAGTGACCTGCTTTATTCGAGTGAAGCTTTCTCTCGAACGCAAACATAATGAGCAGCTATTCACACTCCCCATTTTCTTTCTTCACTGGTGCTGTCAGCTTGATTTGTTTAGAGTGCAAAACTTGTATTCATTTGCACTCATGGGATCAGAACTTGTGCTAACAGGGGACATTTGTAATACAGATAAATTGGAACACTAATAACAAGTACTCAGCAATTTTCTCGGCATGTATTTGTATTGCTTTCCTTAGTGGGGACTGGCTGTACACAATAAAAACCAAAAAGGAGACAAGGCTTTAGGAGGGTAACATATGCATTTTAGCTGGCCAGTATTAAGAATTTTCACATGTTAGCGATAGATTCCAGGAAAGGATCACATTAGGAATAATTTTACAGCCTGACTTTTGTTTCGGTTAAGTGGGGAAGAGTAATCAATGGATACATCAATATGTTTCTTTGTACTATACAATTAGCATACTGATGGACAATAGAATTATTAGGTGGCTCAAGGATACAATCAAGATGCTTGTTCATTAAGCTTCTGTTTAAAACATTGAATGCATGCAATATCCCTTTTCCCCCACAAGAGGGGAGCAGAAGTCAATGGAAGGTTTTCTTCAGTTAAAATGTGTTTTGCTGTTATCATAATAAGCATAAAATAACTTCAGAAAATTTATGATCCTCTGATGGAAAATTGTTCTAATTATACTATGAGTTGGATTATACAATATAGATAAACGTTCCAAGTTATTCAGCTAAGAACAACTGTTTAGTTATAATACTTCATCTTAATTGTGAGGGATAAGATAAGCATGGTGACTTGAATTAATAAGTTCTGAGACTGGGATTTGGGGGTGGGTAGACTTTCCGCTGGGTTGGTAATAACATCACATGACGTTTAGGCTGGGTAGTGCAGTTGTTAGAACTGGGAATAGTAGTTTGATATTATTAGTTTTAAAGTGATACATGGGGGGGATGGGAGGGAGTAATGGCATTTCTGTAACCTTATTGTGGGGTAGAAAGAACCACATCCATAGGTATGAAGGGGCATGTATGATTTATTTTCTGCAAAGGGACCTACCACTTTGGTTCGGATGGCAATGTCAGGAGTGCTTAATATACTAAGTTGGAATACTAAGGGGGCTCGGGATAGATGTAAAAGGTAAATAGTGTTAAGGCACTTACTGTATCTACTCTAAAAGGTGATGTGGTCTGCCTACAAGAAACTCATCTTAAAAGGGAAGATGTTCATATGTCCTGTAAATACTGGGTAGGTCAAGCATTTGGTGCAGAGGTTTCCACTAATAAGGGTGGAGTTGATATCCTATTCAATAAAAGAGTACATTTTCAATTGGAAAAGAAAATACAGGATGCACATGGTCGATATCTTTCTTGATTGGTACTCTCTTAGTACAACATATAATTATAGGGTCGGTCTATGGCCCAAACATGGACTCCCACAATTTTTCACTCAATTGCTTGACAAGTTAAACACCCACTGTCCTAGGATAATATTACTTGGGGACTGGAACATTATGCCACAGCTTCAACTTGATAGATCTGACAATAGACTATGGGGTTAGCTCCTTCCCAGAGGGCACTTAAAGAATTAATGGAGGGATTAAGTCTCGTTGATATCTGGAGAATTCTCACGCGAATCCAGGCAATATACCTTCTATTCAGCACCGAATAAGACATGTTCCAGAATAGATTACTTTCTAATCAGTATCAAATTACCGCTTCGATTTCTGATGCAAAGATACATACTAGGGTTATGTCACTCCCAATATCTATTTTGTTTATACTTAATCCTGGGTTTAAGAGAGAGCTTCATGTGGAGATTTAACAATCAGCTATTGATGGATTCCTACACTCACAAGCACCTGAAGCATTTCATATCACATTTCCTTGTCCAAAACATGGGCTCAGTCCTTAAAATCAATATTGTTTGGGCAGCCCTGAAGTATACATTGAGGTAGGAATGTATCCGAATCACCTCCACCAGATCTAGAAAGAACAGATCACTGCTAAATGATATTAGTAATACTATTAAGATCATTGGGGGTAACATCACTCAACGCTTGACTGAATCAGACTGGATTAAACTACACCAGTTACAAACACAGTTCTCTCACTTATGCTGCAAAAGCAGACCTCGCCCTCTGGAGAACTAAAATTAAGTACCTGGAATCTGGCAAAGGGCAAGTAACTTTAGCTTTAAAACTCAGACAATTAGATTCAAATAGACTTATTGTAGCCTTACAAACTAGCCAGGGAGATGCTATTGTTAAGGATCCTAGAGAAATGTGGCAACATTCAGAGAATATTTCCACAAGGTATATTTCATTCCTCATGCAGATAGAGCAAAGCCAGAAGAGATTCAGGGTTTCTTGGAATCAGTAATCCTCCCTCAGATCACTAACACAGAGGCAGTTAATTGAACTGCCTATACAAGAATGGAAGTGAAACAGGCTGTTACCCAACTTACCCCAGATAAATCCCCAGGACCTGATGGTCTCACTACTAATTTGTATGAAGCTTTCAAAGAAGAAATTAGCCCTGTCCTAACCAAAGTATATAATTTTTGGTATTTAGAGGAATTTTTGGGAGGGATTTTTTTAGACACCCTTATAACTCTCATTCCCAAGCTGGATTGAGATCCTTTATACCCTGATAACTACCGTCCGATATCACTTTTGAATGTAGATGTTAAAGCATTAGCCAAAGTCTTAGCCAACAGGCTCAGCTCCTTAATAATCAGGATGGTCAGTGATGTGCAGGAAGGTTTCATGAATGGTAGGTCATCCAGTGATCACATGCACAAACTTCATCATTTAATAGTACACACAAAAAATGCACAGATTCTGGCTGCCCTGTTAGCTTTAGACACTGAGAAAGCGTTCGATCGGGTCTCATGGGACTTTCTATTTGCTACATTTTCTAGGTTTGGTTTGCCAGATGGATTTTTGAATTGGGTTAAACTACTATATAGGTCTCTCATAGCACGGGTCTGGTGTAATGGTATCCTGTAGGATCCATTCTCTCTCTGTGGTACAAGACAGGGCTGCCAACTCCTAATTTTATTTAATTTATATCTGGAACCCTGATCCGCAGGTTACTCACAGTGCAGGATGGAAGGGGTTACAGATAGTTAACAGGAGATATTTAATCTCAGCTTATGCAGACGACCTGCTTCTGCATATTGAAGATCTGGAACATACCTGTTGTTTTACAAGAAATTGTGCAGTTCTCCAAAGTCTCAAATTATAAACTCAATATTTCCAAGACAAAGCTCTTCCCATTAAATGCTAGATGTCTGGCAGGCATAGCTAGGGAGCTGGGGCTTAACTGGAACCAAAAATGTTGTTGTATCTTGGAATCAAAGTCTCTAGGGACATGGTCATGATGATTAAAGAAAATCTCAATAAGTTGGTTAAAATAATTAAGCTGGACCTGGATAGATGGAATCTACTACCTTTGTCATTGTGGGCTAGCATAGAGACAGTGAAAATGAACATATTACCAAGGATCTTTTACCCCTTAAACATGCTGGGACCTTATTTAACCAAAGCATGGTTTGGGGCCTTGCAAAAACTACTTAAGAATTTCATATGGAAGGGGAAAATGTAAGGAGAGCATATTCAAAATTAACAGGTCCAAAGAAGCAAGGGGGCCTCGTGCACCCCTCTTTTTTCAAGTACTACATAGCATCACATATTAATAAGTTCATTTTTTGGAGTTGGCTGACTTTCCTAATGGACTCCAACCCCACGTGCCTCTTTGGATCCATATTGAGAAGGATTTGGTCACCAAACACTTGTTAACGTTAAGCTCAATCACTTATGTTACTCTCAGATTCCTTCCTACATCACTCAAAAATACACCTATTGGCTGGTCAATAAAGTCCTACACCAGGCTCAGAAGCTTCTAAAAGTGAATTGGCAGAAATCCCTGGAGCAACCTTTGATACAAACATGCATTTTCAAATTCAAAATGTTCAATCCTCTCCCACATTCTGGGAACCATTAGTCAGGTTGTGTCTGGGAGATTTAGCTCTGCAGGAGGGCTACTATCATATGAACAAGTTTGTTCTAAGATCCCTGAGGCAAAAGGAATGTGTTTAAATTCTGGAAAATTTGTGAGTCAATAAAAGCTTATTTCTGGAAGATGAAAGTTTGGGAAGCAAATAGGATAGAATTGTCCTCCTTGTTCCAGATAGCAGACCAACATCACTCAGTTTCCAAAATATACCATGAAATGCAGAGAATAGATGTAGGAATGCCTTCCAGTGCCTGCCTTTATTGGAGACAGAGATTGGAAATAGACGAAGACCAAAGAGTAAGGGACCAAATCTAGGAAAATATTTATAAATACATAAGGCAAGACAGATATAAGTTACAACAATTCAGTATCATGCACAATTTGTATTACACTACAGCTAACTTACATAAGATGGGCAAATCAGCATCTTCTAATTGTTAATGGAAGTAAGGCTGGCAATGGGGATTTATACCATATATTATGGACATGCTCCAAAACTCAGCCATTTGGGAAAGCAATTCGAGATTCGTTACATTCTATCATCGAACTGGAGTCTTTTTTACACCTGAAATTTGTCTGTTAAATTACTTTTCTAGGGACATGAGTAAGCAGAAGAAAGCGAATATGGCTATTATTTCTGCTGCAGCTAAGGTGGTTATCCTAAGACATTAGATAGATGTGACAACACCTTCAGTTATTGAATGGTACAAGGAAATTATGTTAGCCTTACAAATGGAATTACACATCGTAAAAATGAACAACAAGGTGCAATCTTATAATACTAAATGGGGCCTCCTAGATGCTGTTTTAGTTACCTGGAAAACCTAATATACCAAAATGGAAGAGTCTTTCCTTATCCTGACTTACCTTCAGAGTCTGTACAAGGAATACCTGTGGTTCTTTCTATAAATAAATGCAGATGGGGTGGGGGTTAAGGATTTGGAAGTGGATTGATAAATGAGTTTTAAGTAGATCATTTTAAAAATACCTGTTGTAATCTCCAACTTATAAAGTATTAGCCTTTAACATACAGGTGTTTGAGATAAATGCTTGCTGCATCTCTTGTAAAGACCTGGTCAAGGCTGCAATCTCTTTGTAATGTGGCAGTCTCAATAAACTATTTTGAATAAAATAAATCTCCCTATCCTTCTTTGGCCTAAGCTGTTTCAGTCTTTGGCTAGACTAGTCTCCTCCTTGATATGGGATGGGAAACATGCCTGCTGGGGCAGTCAAAGCTTTGGGACTATTGGTGAAAGGTGGGCTGGGGTTTCTCTGCTTTCAAGGCTATCATCTTGCCTATCGGGTGGCAGGCCACTAAGTGGTTTTCTTCTGGTCCTCTGGATTCCCACTGTGTGTGGGTCTGGAGGCCTCTCTGATACAGGGTGATTACCTATCCTCCTTCTTACTTGCCAAAAATCTTTGGGTGCCTCAGCTTACCCCAATCATGACCAAAACTTGCAAAGCATGGCAGAAGGTCATGGCTATCTCACATACCCCTCCTGTGGCCAGATGCCTGTTAGTAAATCTTGTTCCACTCTGGAACAATTGTATGGTGATGGTAGACAACAAAACCCTACTATGGCCTACCTAGCTCTCAAAGGGAATACAGTTAGTGGGGCACCTCCTCCTCCCCAATACCGAGATCATGATGTCTTTCGAGGAACTTAAGTTCAAACTCAATCTATCTTCTCATGATTTCTGGAAATATCTCCAGCTGAGAGCAATCTGGATGCATTTGGGTCAACAGTTGCAAGATAGCAGATGGGACTGGATGTCCAAGCTGGACAATCCCAGTACAAACAAAGGGATGGTTGGGAGAATCTACAGGGTCTTATGGGATTCTCGTCCAGATCATACTCAGAAATGCCGTTGATAGTGGGAGACAGAGCTCCAGATATCCATATCCCCACAGCAGTGGGGGTGCTAGCTGCAGGTGGCCCACATAGCCTATAAGGATGACAACAGTCAGATCATACAACTGAAAATCCTGCTTTGGTGGTACAGGACTCCAAGTGCCCTGCATGCTCTAGGGCTCCTTGGCACTCCCAGTATTGGAGGTGTCAGGTTGGCTCACCTCACACATATAGTATGACTTTGTCCAAGTCTGGCACTCTTTTGGTCGGCTCTGTTAGAGGACTGCTCTCAGATGGTGGGCATAGAGCTCGCCCAATCTTCTACACTTATCCTCCTGGGTGACACCTCCTCACTAGATCCTTTACCAGTGGCGCTTAAGACTTGAGTGTTAGCCACACTTCTGGAAGCAAAAAGAACCATTCTGATGAAATTAAGGCAACCCCAACACCATTCAGTATTGACATGGCATGTAGAATTAGCTAAATTAGCTGTCTTTGAGAGATGTACCTATTTTGGGCATGGGCAGCTCCCAAGTTCCATAAAAATGGGATGCCTACCTTCATTTCCACTTGTGTTCTGTCCCTCTCATGTCACTGGCAACCCCCACCTGACAGCCTCCCTGTGGTTACTAGTTGCCCCTTAACTCAATTTTCCTCCTAAATGAAAGGGGACAGGACTACTTTTTCAGATTCAGGAGGTCAGGTATAGAGATGGGATGTGTAATGATGTGCTGAGCTTGTTGTCCTTTGGTACTATGTTACGGTCAATTTGGGAACTTCCTCAGCCTCTTGAGCCTCTCTGTTCATACATTATTGATGTTTCATGACCTGTGAGGGATTTTCTTTAGTAAGCAAATCTGTTGTGAGGAATATATTGCTTTTGACGATTATTTAGGTCTTTCTGAAATATATTGTTGTCTGCTATTTTATCTCTTATGATCTGTTAGTATATGCCTATAACAGTTCTGTGTGTGCTAATATCTTGAAAATAATAACATTTCTTACAATAAAAAAAATTGTAATTTATTTCAAAGAGTTATTAATGGATTGCCAACAATTAGTACATTTTGGGAGGAAATCAATGCAATATGAAAAAGTCAATCAAGAAAGGCGGTTTGAGGCCAACCCTGTGGTGCTGAGGGTTGAGGCACTGGATGCCACACCTCGTGCCACACTGGCAACCCGGGTTTGGGAACGAGCCCAGGTTGCTGGGGGTCAGCAGGGGAGGGAGAGGATTGAGCATCCGGAGGACTGCTCTCCTCTCTTCTCCTGTGAGGGACAGGGGTCCTGAGTCAATGCTTGGCTACCCTTTAGCAGAGGCCAGAGATGCAGCAAGTGCTGATGCCATAGAGAGAAGTAGGCAGGGGAGTGGCGGACATTGGTTCCATGCCATGATATTAGGGCATCAGCCACTCCCCAAGAGAAACAGGGGAAAAACACCCTTCAGCTCCGGTGTAGGCACCGAGCTTGTCCTTGATTTGCTGCCCGCCTGGCACCTCCACTGACACTCACTGACTGCTCAGGGTGTTAGGGGCCCACCTTGTCCCTGCCCAGAAGGTAAACAGAGGTACATGGGTGAAGGAGGACTGCTCAGGTAGGGCGTACAGCAGAAGGATGACTCCTTGGTGACTCCCAAGAAGACCAGAGCTGAGGGGCAGAGAGGAGGAATAAATACAAAATAAGAATAAAAAAAACAGCCAGTTTGATACAGACCAACCAAAAACTCAGTAATGGATTGGACAGCCAAAGATCTCCAACAGGTTAAAATTAATCAGTTTGGTTGCATGCAAAGGAGTGCTAACCACTTATGTGCATGATGAAGACAGCATGGAAAATAATCAACAACTCAAAAAAGCATTAAATGGGCAGATAAAGGTATATAATACTCAAGTACAGCTTGGGCAAGACATTGGTTTGCTGCCAGAAGGGCTGAATTAGATGACAGAACCATAATATTTGGATTAATTTACTGCCAGGAGATAAACAGCACCAGTAATTATCATCTGGAAGAAGTTTTAGGTAATTATGAACTGAAGGGGGTCTATAACAGAAATTAAGAATTTTGTGTTGAATAAGTACACTACAGGCATCCTTGAAAAAAGCATGACTGAATCATCAGCATTGTGCCCATGTATGGTCCATAATAGCAATATTGAGTTCTGTCCCAAAATCTTAGAAGTAAGGTATTGATCAGGAAAATGCACCTTAATAGTTTTCTAAATTGATCCACTCTATGTAGTGAAATGTAAGCCTCTGCAACATGATGGGGTGTTTGTAGATATTATTGGAGAGAGTGGATAACATAGGGTGAATTGCAGTACGAAGCTGCAAGTACTTCCAATGGCGAGTCCCTGAAGATATTATCTAAATGATAAACTAATACATTTTAAATAACTTCTTTTAGATATTTGTGGTACTGATTTTATGGGGATAGAATTTTTAATCGTAGAGAATACACACTTAACTATATTGTGGTCTCCTAAACTGGAGGCACATACACTTTTCTCCAAGATTGTCGATTCAGGTGAAACAAACATCATATCCAAAATATTACCTTTACTTAATAAGGAACCTTTCCTTGTAGGTGTATCTATAATTTGTATCAGGTTTAAACAGCTCATTGATTATTCCAACTTTTGACCCCTGGGACAACCCCAATCTGAGTTAAAATCACCAGCCAGAACTACGTGTAGTTGACCCAGGTGTTCCATTAAAACATGTGAAAATTTGTCAAAATGGATAGGGTTTATTTAGGTGGAGAGTAACTACTTCAATAACCAATTTTAATTCTTGTATCTCAGTTAACAGGCATTCAAAGCCCTCAATTGACCCAGAGAGCAAAATTTTGGAGTTACCAATTGAATGAATTATGTACACCAAAACTCCCCGTGTTCCCGATCCTTGCTAAAGTGGTAGAAGTCCCTTAATTCTATTTATTTATTTATTTTATTTAGTTGTTTAACCAGGTATAGCACACTAAGCTGAAAGCTTTTTTACAGGAGTGACCTGGGAGCACAAGGAGGTTAAGTGACTTGCTTAGGGTCACACAGTATGCAAGTGGAAGCTGTGGGATTCAAACCCAGGTCTGGTCTGCTGGATATCACCAAATTTGCAGCTCAGAGCCTTCTTTATATTCAATTCCCTTTTTTAACCAGGTTTCCATTAACATTATGATGTCCGGCTCTTTATTTTCTACCCAGGATCTAAAATAGTCCATTTTATTTATCATACTTTGAGCATTATCTAAGACCATTTTAATTACAGGACCTGGGTTCAATTCAATATCTCCACAGAGAGCCAAGGACAATGACAATGCCCAGTTACTTGAACAGATATACCCTGTTTGGATTACCATGTCCTTAACACAAAGTTCTTCTCTGATGAGGTTGAAAGGGTTTAGTCGTGAGTTCTGCTTAGCTGTTTGTAACTTGAAATTATTAGAACAATTTACATGAGTACTTGATCTTTTCATCAAAACATCAGTTCTCATGATGACAAATAGCTGAACGACACAGACCAAACCCACTATCAACCTCATCATCTTAGATGACAACATCTTTTTCATTTTACAGCTGTGTCCAAATGCAAAGGAAATAATCTATAGATGCCTGTTTATAAAAGTAAAAAACAATCAGAACATTAACATTTTTATTTAGGTAACAGTACCTTACGTAAGTCAATGTTACCAAAATCTAAACCCCAAACTGAAGTGAGTCACAAAGACAGTTTCACTTTCTCTTGTGCAGACTGAGAGAGAGGAGTGTGCACTAGAGATAGGAGTGTTTTGATTGCAGAGGAGGAGGAGAGTTAAAATTTAATAGTTAACCCAACAGCTTTTTTAAAAGCTACATTTTTTTTTGTCTTTTCTGTACTGTTTTTACTTAATTTGTTCTTTCTGTAAATTTTATTTTTGTGACCTACTTTACTTAGTTGTTTGTTTGTGTGTGTTGTGCTTGTGTCATGAGATGGAGCAGGGTGAGGGAATGTCTGGGGCGGCTCTAGGAAGCGTGGAAGTACCTGTCATCATACAATGCACATGCATGGGGTCATAGGTGCCCATTTGTGTTGGCCCGCCTAAACTTGTGAGTGTCCAACCCTTGGAAGCAGGACCAGCACTGTCTTCTGACTCTGAGACAGTTCAACCACCACCACCAAGTCCAGCACAAGGTCCTTTGGAGCAGGATGTGCCTGTTCCCCCAGGCCCAGGTGTGGATCCCATCAGTACTGTTGAGCAGTGTGAGCAGCCTACTGCCAGTTCATTTGGCCCTCCCCTGCCTGTGCCTGATCCTCCCTGCACCTCTGTTGTTTAGCAGTTTTTTGACTGTGTCGGGGGGGACGGCAGTGTGGTGAAGTGTCACCTATGTGCAGTGGAGGTGCATCGTGGCCCCCGGGGGAGTCACCTATGGACTGGGGGCCAGCGCACCCATATGCTTAATCACCACCAGTTCGAGTGGCAGGCTGCCACAGAACAGACCATGTCTGCACCTGCTGGCCATTCCATGGCAGAGGGTGCTGCTGTGCATAGTGGCATCCCTAGGAAGAGGAGGGCCACAGCAGCACCTGTTGCTCCATCAGCACCCCCACCACCAACACCACCACCACCAGCAGGTCAGCCTGTCGAAGGAGTGGACAGCAGAGAAGTGTGCGTAACACTGTCTGACTTGGCAGTTCTCTGGAGTGCTGTTGAGAACAGCGAGAGGATGAGTGCTGTGGAGCAGCAGCTGGATGACATAGAGGGACATCAGCTTCAAATTATGTCCATGCTGGAACTGCTGCTGGATCACCATAGGATCCCACATTAGTTTTGTTTCCTCACACCACGTCCCCCCCCAAACCTTCCTTGCTGTGTCATAAAAATCCTGGAAAGATTGGTCTACGATCAGCTGCAAGGCTACCTGGAACAACACTTACGCCTCTCCAAGGTCCAGCATGGTTTTCAGAAAGGCCATGGCATGGACACTGCCCTAGTCAGATTGACATCCGACATACTTAACGCCATGGACCAAGGCACCCCAACGGGGGTGCTATTCATTGACCTCTCCAAGGCCTTTGATGTGGTCAATCATTAAACTGCTCCTTTCAAAGCTTCAAAGGCTTGGCATGGATCAGCTCTCTCTCTCCTGGACCACAAGTTACCTGATGAACAGAACTCAGTCAGTCCACTGGCAGGGCGCCCAATCAACCCCCAAGCCTGTGATTGCTGGGGTACCCCAGGGCTCCATCCTAGGTCCCCTGCTATTCTCCCTGTTTGTGAACGACATAGAAGAGGTGTGTGTACCCTGCAACCTAATACTCAACGCTGATGACACTGTAATCTACCACAGTGACCCCAAATCCTCCGTCATCGCAACTGAACTACAAGCTTGCCTGGCAAAACTTGAGACATGGTTCACTGCCAACCACCTAAAGCTAAACGAGGATAAGACAAAAGCTGTCCTCTTCGGGACCCGGTGACTGAGTAAAGACCATAGCGGTCTTCTCCGGATAATGTCAGCTCGAGGAATGTGTGTTGAGGTCACTGACCAGTTTAAGTATCTTTGGGTTACCCTTGACCAGGAGCTAACCTTGAAACCCCACTTAGAGGTCCTAACAAAATCTATCCACCAGAGACTAGGCTTGGTATACCGCCTTGGCAGCTCCCTCTCTGGAGAAGCACATAGAACCATTGCCAACTGCAACCTCCTCCCCTCTTTGCTGTACAGCTTTCCACTATTACAGTCCCTCAGAGACTGAGGCTAAGCAAGCTCTCCACCCTTTACCACCACATTGCTCCTTGCAGCCATCCTCCCCTAGGAGGCATCACTGCAAAGCTCTTAAGGACCTTCACTGGCCAACACTCAGGCATAAACTATCCTTTTCCCTGCCTGCCTTTCCTACAAACTCCTCTCTATCCGCCCACCTCACATTAGCGACTTGCTTCCCCATAAAGTCCCCTCCGCAGACCCTCTGGTCTACTTCCAGTCGACTCCTGAACATACCCCACATCCATAATAATCAAGGAAAAACGCCTTCCAGTTCACTGCCCTCATTTCTATTACTTGTTCTCTCTGCTTGACAACCCTCCCTCTCCTTGTTCAAGGCTGGTCTTAAAGTCTACCTCCTTGAACTGAGCCACTGCTGCTGCAACAGCTAGATAGCTCCCTACCTCTCCTACTGAAATTTGGCTACCGACAAATCCTTGGCTTCCTGTGCTACTAACTAACTCTATTGACTGTTTCCTCTGCATAAACTGTGTTATGTTTTTTGAATGACCATGGACTTATGTACCCACTGGCAATGAAATTTCTCTGAATCTGTTACTTGCTACGTGCTTTCTGTCTCTGCCTTACTGTTACCCAACCTCTTGTTCAAACTGTATATGTATTTTTGAAGCTGTATACTGTACCTAATGTAAAGCTGGTGGTGTACTCACCCCAGGTCGCCCCTGAAAAAGGGACCTCCGGTCTCAGTGGGTTTACCTGGTTAACAAAATCTAAATAAAAATAAAATAAAATGTATTCCTCCACCATTCCTGACCCTTGTATGAAATTATGCCCTTTTTTTGTTGTTTTCAGTATGCGTTACACTTTGTAGACTGGGGCCCCTTCCTTCTTTTAAGTGTCTGTTTGCTTTGTGTGTGTGCGCTGTTTTGGTCACTCATTTTTCTGCATCCACAAAAGGTATCTGTCTTGTGTCCAGAAAACTGACAAGTGGTAACACAGGGAAATGAGAGTGTTTCAGCACATACAAAGTCCTCCAGAATTAATGTCGCACTCAGTCATGTGCACAAAAGTGGCACAGAGTCCCCAGATTTTTTCTGCAGGCCCAGAATGCATCCTACATGTGTCCAGAAAATTGATAAGTGGTAACAGAGTGAAATGAGACTGTTTCAGCACATACAAAGTCCCCCAGAATTAATGGCGCACTCAGTCATGCGCACAAAAGTGGCACAGAGTCCCCAGATTTTTTCTACAGGCCCAGAATGCATCCTCCATGTGTCCAGAAAATTGACAAGTGGTAACAGAGTGAAAAGAGACTGTTTCAGCACATACAAAGTCCCCTAGAATTAATGGCGCACTCAGTCATGCATGCAGTGGTGGCACAGAGTCCCCAGATTTTTTCTGCAGGCCCACAATGCATACTCCTTGTGTGCAGAAAAGTGAAAAGTGATCATCTCAACTGGATTGAAAGATGACCTTTGGATGTACAGTAATAGTAGCCTTGGTGAGCATATATATATATATATATACAGTTTTGGGTATTTTGTAGGTGATGATGAGGGGGTTGAACTTGACATGGACATGTACTCATGCTATTGTTCTGCATCACACACAGGTGACTTCATCACCAAACTGTTGCTGTGCACCGTCCAGTGCTCAATGAGATTTTTGACTTAAATGAAATGGATAACTCTCAAGCACATGAAGGTAAGTATTTCTTTTTTTGGGGGGTCATATTTTCAGTTTTGTCTGTCATGGTTTCTTATTTTAATATTTCTTCACAGATTTCATCAGCATCCTTCTGGAGTCCGGTTCTTAATGATGGTCGTGGTCATCGATTGAAATGACTTCATGTGTTGCATGTGTGCCCAAGCTCGGGTCGGGGAGGGTGTGCCTGATTATGTTGACAAACATTTTGGATAAGGCCACTTTGACAGAACAACAAAGTATCAGTGAATTTTCCTAAAAAGAAATGAATGACTTCTTGAAAGTTACAACTTCATTGTTATGTGTCCCTCCCTGGTTCTCAAATCTCAATCCCTATTGTCAACTAAGTTACATTTCAGAGACACATCTTGTCAACTACTAAGACAACCAATTGTGTGCAATATTTGCAGCAGTCTTTACAAAGCAATGAAATGGGTGAATTAAAATCTTCATAGTTACCAGAATGGATTTCACATGGACATTACATTGCTTCCTCTCTGTACGGTATAGCTACAGCATCTTTCCCAATGAATAATATTAGCGATGGAGCCTGTTTTTGTTCTCCTGTAAAATAAACAAAATAAGTGTACTGTATGTGTTTTGCCACTGGGGCTCTGAAAAGCTACAGAAAACAAAATGGACAACTTAAGGAAGTGAGTCAGCATAACAAACATGAGTGCACATACTCACTTTATGGTTTAAATATTAAGAAGCTGGTGGTGGTGGTGGTGCACTGGTGGACTGGTGGTCCATGGTGGGCAGACAGACTAATGGTGGCAGCAGACTTAGATAACATCAGTCCCAGTGTGGTGGTGGTCCATGGGGGGCAGACAGACTCATGGTGGCAATATACTTGGATAACATCAGCCCTGGTGGTGGTGATGGTGGTCCGTGGTGGGCAGACAGACTCATGGTGGCAGCAGACTTGGATAACATCAGTCCCGGTGGTGGTGGTGGTGGGGGGGCAGACAGACTCATGGTGGCAGCAGACTTGGATAACATCAGTCCCGGTGGTGGTAGTCCGGGGTGGGCAGACAGACTCATGGTGGCAGCAGAGTTGGATAACATCAGTCCCGGTGGTGGTGGTGGTCCATGGGGGGCAGACAGACTCATGGTGGCAGCAGACTTGGATAACATCAGTCCTGGTGGTGGTGGTCCGGGGTGGGAAAACAGACCCATGGTGGCAGCTGAGTTGGATAACATCAGTCCCGGTGGTGGTGGTCCAGGGTGAGCAGACAGACTCATGGTGGCAGCAGACTTGGATAAAATCAGTCCTGGTGGTGGTGGTCCGGGGTGGGGGGGCACACTGCCTTTTAAATACTGCAGTTAAAATCTGCCAACATTAACCACATCATCATCCTCATAAAGAAAACTGCCCTCACAGTCATCGATGTCTGAAGTCTGACCACTGAGAAATTCTTTCTCCATTGCATCATCATCTATGTCAGTGGTGGATGCCATTTCAGGCAGCCACTGCCAGTGCCACCAGGATGAGCCATTTCCATATCAGCAAGACCACCTTGACTAGGCCGGGGTACGAATACCAAGGTTGCAGTCTGTGCTAGTATGTGCCTCTCATTCATTTTAAAGAATGTTAGCAAACTAACATTTGCAAGAGACAGGTTTGTCCGATGATCCCTGACTATTGCACCTGCTGAGCTGAATACCCTCTCATCACTTACACTGGAGGGTGGCTCACTCCAGTACAAAAGGATCTTCACTTATTGTCAGATGCCTGTTTTCAATCAATTGTTGATGTATCAGCCTGTTCCCGGAATCATTGATGTCACAAATACCCACTTGGGACAAAGCTTCCCAAAGCAGGTTGATGCCAACCACTTTGGATGACAGACCACCAGGAACTACAGCCCCCTTATCCTTGCATGATATGCTTGCTGGTCCTCCAGCTACACCTTCAGCTGGATTATGCTGCTGAGGTTTGCAAACCTTGGCATGTGACTTCTGTGCCCCATGAACCAAGTGAACCAGTTGACCACTGATATTTTTTACCTGTTCAGGCCCTCCCTCCAGTACTGATACAATTCCATGTTTGTATCATGGGTCCAGCATTGTTACCATGGCAAAGTTGTCACTACACTGAATGCTTACAATGTGACGATTGTGTAGAATACTGTCAGCACGTGTTGCAGCAGCATACTGCTACCTCTGTCTCCAGCAACATCAAGGCTATGCTGTACATTCACCAGTGTCTGCCTCAGCACCTGCAGCAGTGGAATTGATTGGCTAATGAGGTGGACGTGCCACTCACTGCCTGTGTTGCTGCATGTTCAAGGCACTTAAAATTATTATTACAGAGTCCATGAGGCACCACTGTTCAGTCGTCTGGACATGGAGGCCCCAGAACTGTCACCGCTAGTGTGCATAACAAGATATTCTGTGATGGCTTTGTATTGTTCATACAATCTCTCTGCCATGTATAATGTGGAGTTCCATCGGGTGACAACTTCCAGCTTCAAGCAGTGCTGAGGCAGGTTGTTTTGTATCTGCAACTGCTGCAGCTGGTCACGGGCCATTCCAGACCTTGAAAAGTGAGAGCAGCTACGTCGTGCAATGGTCAGCATTTTCTTTATGTCAGGGTGCTGCAGAAACTCCTGAACCACAAGATTTAGCAATTTAACAAGATTTTAGCAGTGTCAGTGGCTCAGTAGGTAGCACACTCGCCTCTGAGGCCAGGAGATCAGAGGGCTGTGGGTTCAGTTCCCACATCTGGCACTTGGGTTAATATCCCAGTACTGACACTGTAGTGCAGCATGAGAGGGGTGCTGCACTTCTGAGGTGCCATCTTTCGGATGAGATGTTAAACCGAGGTCCCACCTGTCTGGATTGGTGGTAGCTCAGGTGTATGTTAAAGATCCCATGGCACTTATCGAAAAGAGTAGGGGAATTTCCCCGGTGTCCTGGCCAAATTTCCCTCATTCACTATAAATACCACCAACAGCTTAATCTGGTTCAAAGTCAGTTGGCATTCATCTGTATCCCCTTCCCCCTGGGTCGTGCCTGAAAATAGGCAGGATTTGTCTAGTGCACTTACCCGGTCAACAAAAGCTAAATAAATAAATGAAATAAATTTAAACAGTGGGCCATGCATGGAACATGGAAAAAAACACCATCCGTGATGCATTTCACCACATTTGACCCATTGTCACTTGCTATGAACCCAGCTCTCAGGCACAGAGGGTTTAGCCATCTGTCAATTTCAGTCAGTACCATGTCCAGCAAGTTCTCACCAGTTTGTGAACAGGTCACACTATGCATAGCAATTGTTGCATGCTGGCGAATTCCTGGAAGATTGCCGTGACAATCCACATTCCTGCACTGATTATTCACACTATCAGCATCACAAACAACCTCGCACCTGCACCCAGTGCAGTTATACACAGATATGAACTCCCGCTGCTTTGCCACTTGTCCACATATCCATACTTAAATGGATGAATGGAGAGGAGGAATGTTGAAGGGCATGTCTTACTGAGTCGGACACAGTGCGGAACAACTCGGGGATAGCATGGGTAGAAAAGTATGTCCTGGATGGGACTTTCCATTTTGGACAGGCATGGGCAGCAAACCACCGGAACCCAGAATTCTCCACAAAGGAGAAGGGCAAAAGACTGATTGCCAGCATTTCCGCTACAGCAGCATTAAGTTCACGTGACGCTGTATGATTGGGGAGGTACTTCAGCTTATGCACAAATACTCTAACGTTTTACATGGGGTGTGTTGTTGGTCACAAATGGTTGTGCTATGTGATGAATGGCATTGGCAGGGGGGTGGAGTGTGGACATTTGATGAAGACTGTTGCACAGGTGATGATGACAAACCCAGAAATGATGCTATTCTTCCAGATTTGCCAACCGGGGTTGATGTACCACTTACACTAGATATACTGCATTCACCACCACCACCACCAAAACTGCTACTCTCACCAGCACTGGACAACATTTCAAAGTCATTATGGTCCTCCACCTCATCATGCCTGTAGTAATCCTCTGCCTTTACTACCATACTACTGCACACATTTAATTTCCTACTGGGCTTAACAGTCATGGAAGGGGATAACATGCTGGCTATGGTTGCCGCAGGTGATACAGGTGAACGCCCAAGTCTGGTATTAGCTGCCAGCTTGTGTTGGGTCCACAGAGCCAAGTGCCTATTCTTAAGATGTGTATGCTTCCCTCCTGTCTCAAGATGGCTCCCGTTTTACCTCGACTCACATGCACATGGCAGACCTGGCAGATTGCAACTGAATCATCATTTGCATCTTGAACAAAGAATCCCAAACAAGGGAGTGTGATGCTCTGTTTTTAACATGTCCATGATGATGTGGCTTATTTAAGTCTGTTATTTTAAGCACTGAAGTGAGGGGGCACATCGTGTTTCTGGCACTACACGCCTGGATTGCAACTGACCACCACGACTACCTATCATATTGAGTATTGGGCCATCATCGTCATCATCATCATCCACTAAAACCAGTAAATCACAAGTTTTTACAGAGGGGGATTCCTGCAAACAGATTCAGACAAGCCACTTTTAATTTCTTTTTCTCCGGTTCTTAAGTGGGGTCAATTAAATCATCATCATATTCATCAACGTCACTGTCACACACATCCACATCTTCTGCTTGGATGCTAACATGTGGACTGCATGTTGCAACAACAGCAACATCATCATCATCAGCATCATCACATTCATCTTCAGCATCTATACCACCATCACCTGATATTCTTTCACCACACTTGAATCACTGTTGCATGGAAAATAAGTGACGTTAAGTGCCATGGTGGATGGAATGTCACATTGTATGCCATCGATGACATGATCATCAGAATCAGATTCAGTTAATGGGATGTTACTGGGAAGTATGACATCATCTACGCTGTCACTCACTTGCACTGCTTCACACTCAATATGTTTGGATATGGTACACTGGTCAGAATTAGAACTTGGCGCAACAATGCTAATACTATCTCCACCACCACTAACACGAGTAACCACTAACACCACCGGCTGGGAAAACATAATCTCCTCCAACTAACAGTGAAGCTACTGATTGGGCTGTCAAAAACATTGCAGGAGAAATACCTTTCCTCACATCAGCAATGCACTTCTCTGTCTGCGTACTACTACCACGCCCACAGACCCTCTTACTGCCAACATTGCCATGGCCAGAAACAGCTTTACTTGCACATCTCTTTGCAGGCATTTTGGGGGATCAACCACAAATATTATTACCAAATTCAGATTTTGATATGTTCACTTTCTGACTGGAGGGTCGCTACTCGCTAGCTGGATGTGAAGCGAAATAAACAACTGTGGCTTCAGCAACAGATAAGAGACTACTGTGTTGTGACACTGTCATGGAATTAAAACAACTTCAGTAACCAGTGGTGCTGATGGGGTCACAAAAACAATCCAGTCTGGTAAAAAAATACCTTTTCAATGTGGGGGGGGGGCACTGAATACTGACAGTGCTGATTTTATGAGAAGAAGCCAGAAGGTGAAGGAAAGAAACATATTCAATTCAGTGCTTCAGAGTAACTGGTAACTGGTATTTTTCTTTTAAACTTAGATTGTAGGCTTGTAGTGACACTATACTTTCTTTCTGTGTTGTCTTTACTTATAATTGTTTTTGGGCTGTTGAAAATTTAAAAAATAGTGGTGGTGTAATTCTGTGCTGTCTTTAATTGCTGCAAATTTTATCTTGGCTTGTCTGACTGTCCTGTAGCTGGGTGAAGGGTGTTAATTGTCTGGCCTCTGACCTCAGCTACGTGATAACTGGAGGTGGGGCTTAGTCACAGTTAAAGCAGCAAACAGAAGTTCATCTTCTCAGAAGAAGCCAGAAGGTGAAGGAAAGAAACATATTCAATTCAGTGCTTCAGAGTAACTGGTAACTGGTATTTTTCTTTTAAACTTAGATTGTAGGCTTGTCCCACCCCTTCCCCCAACTCTTAATTATATGCCCTGATAAATCTGATTGACAGGAACTAAACACAGGGTATAGTAAGAGGTGTGAAGTAGGAGGGCATAAGGGGAAAAGACCACCCTCAGCACGACAAGTGTTTTGATTCATTTATTTATTTATTGGTTTCTTTTCCTTAAAAAATATATATCTGAGGATCAGTTACAGGATTTTTAGTACTGTAAATAAATAAAAGAGAACTAAGAGAGCCTTCAGTAGCAGATAAGTAGTGGAATTGCAGTATAATGTGGGAGTGGTGCAATGCAGTGGCTGTGGGGCAGCCATATTCAGGCGACCTTCTGGACACTGAGGTGCTGCCCTATCTGCATGCATCTCTCGGACTGCAGGATGAGGTAGCCAGACTCAGAGCAGAAGTAAACTGGGTCAGGAGTACCATCACCCTGTCCAGGAACCACCCAGTCCAATGCAGCTGCCTCAAAGGATGCCGAGAACGAGGAGCACTTGGATGACAGTGGGCTCAGGAGGGTTAGAGCAGTCAGGCAGAGGCACATCCCAGATCCTATTCCACTCAAGAATTCCTATGCCACACTGGCAAATGAGGGCAACCAAATAGAGTGCCAGGGAAGTGGAAGGAAAGGATGTGGAGGTTAGGCAAGAGGTGACCTCAGTGGGAAAGCAGTGGACCCCAGAGGAGGAGGGAGGCGAATCCTGGTGGGGACTCCATCATAAGAGGATCCAGCTAGGAACACAGGAGGGGGAGGACAGGGGAGGAGGTGCTACCAGGTGCCACGGCATGGAGGGATGGAAGGAAGATACTGGGATCACTGGGAAGACAAGACAGGAGGGTGAGCTGGATGTCATTATCCACCTAGGTACTAATGACTTGGCAAATGGGAGCCAAAGGAAGTTCAGGAAGAGTTTAGGAAACTGGGGAGGGGTCTCAAGCAAGTAGCTACTTCTGTCACTTTCTCAGAAGTACTACCTGTGAGAGGCAACGGAGAGCATAGGAGTGCATGCACCAGGAACTTTAACTCATGGTTGAAGAACTGGTGCTGTGAGGAAGGGTTTGGATTTATTGGTGACTGGGGACTCATCTGGAGGGATGGAGGTTTGTTCAAGCCTGACGGCCTGCATCCATCCTGGAGGGGAATCCAAACACTCAATGATAAGTTTAAATGCTACATTGACAAGCATTTAAACTAGCAAAGGGGGGTGGCAGGCCAGCAAGGATGGTACCTACTTGCTCATGCCCCACAGCTAGTAATGGAACCAGTGAACCAGAGGAGTGGCTATCTCTGCAAAGCAGTGTGCAAAAGTTGGAGATTAGTGTCCAAAAGGTGGATAAGCAGAAAAGGGGCAAAATTCAGCAGAAGGGCAGACAGCAAGGAGAACCAAGGATAAATGACAACCAAGGAAGGGGCTGGAGTAGAACAGTGAAGCAGTCTAGGAGGTCAAATCATGGAAAGCCATGTGTGCAAATGCCAGAGCCTTAGCAACAAGATGGAAGATCTGGAGGCTGTCATGGTACAGTCAGACCTGGACATTGTGGCCATCACTGAAACCTGGTGTAATGATAACCATGACTGGGAGATGGCCTACCTGGCTACAACATATTCAGAAGAGACAGAGCAGGCAGGAAGGGAGGAGGTGGCACTGTATGTGAAAAATGACATAAGGGCCACACAGATCCAGGAGGAACAAAATGGGGAGAGATACTGTGGGTTAAGCTAGAAAGGAAAATGGGGCCAGCATATGCACAGGTGTGGTCTATAGACCACCAGCCCAGGAGGAAGAAACAGATAGAGTTGATGCTAGCCATCCAAAGGATGGCAGACAAGGGTGAGGTAGTACTGGTTGGAGACTTCAATATACCAGACGTGGACTGGAGCATCCCAGCAGCAGCATCAACTAGGAGCAGATTTATCCTGAGTCCTTCAGGTGCCTTCCTCAAGCAACTGGTCATGGAATCAACTCGGCAGAAGGCAATACTGGACCTTGTGCTCACAAACAGGGACAGTGTGATGGGGGTAACAGTGGGGAGCACCTGGGTAACAGTGACCACCAGTCATTGTGGTTTGAAATCACTGAAGAGCAGAAGCAAACCACACAAAAACACGATCCTGGATTTTAGGGGGCAGACTTTGGGAAAACGGGAGATGCTTGAAAGAGGCATTAAGGGAATGGGACAGGAATCAGGGATTGAGGAACAGTGGGAGTATTTAAAATGGGGATTATAAGAACAACAGAATTATGCATTAAGCAGGTTAGCAAGAGGAAAAGAAAGAGGAGACCATTATGGTTTTCCAAAGAGGTAGCAAAGAAAGTGAAAGCCAAAAAGATTGCATTCAGGCAATACAAAAAGACACGGGCAGAAGGGGATAGGGAGAAGTACCAGGAGAAACAAAGGGAGGTAGGGAAGTCAGTAAGGGAAGCCAAAGCTCAGACAGAAGAACACATTGCAAAATCAGTGGTTAAAGGGGACAAAACCTTTTACAGGTACATAAGTGAAAAAAGAAGGACAAAGGGAGGGATAGTGAGACTGAAGGGGGAGGATGGGAGCTGCGTGGAGGATGACAACAGTAAAGCTGACATATTGAACAGGTATTTCTGCTCAGTCTTTACTAAGGAAGAGGGGGTAATGGGTCTGAAGGAGTACAAGGGTGAGAATGGTGCAGAAATGGACACAAGTCCCTTTACACGAAAGGGTCCTGAAGGAACTGGAAGTAATAAGAGCTGATAAAGCAATGGGGCCAGATGGGGTGCACCCCAGGGTCCTTAAAGAACTAAGAGAGGTGATTGCTGAACCTCTGGCTATCCTGTTCAGCCAATCACTGGAAACAGGCGAGGTACCCAAAGACTGGAGGACAGCAGATGTAGTCCCCTTATACAAAAGTGGGAACAAAGAGGAAGCAGGGAACTACAGACCAGTCAGCCTCACCTTGGTAGTGGGAAAGATCATGGAAGCACTACTGAAGGAGAGATTGGTGGAACATCTGGCTGTCAATGGACTACAGGACCCAGGCAGCATGGTTTCACCAGGGGAGGTCATGTCAGACCAACCTCATTGAATTTTTGACTGGGTGACTAGGGAGGTGGATCAGGGAGGGCAGTGGACATGGCCTATCTGGACTTCAGCAAGGCCTTTGACACTGTGCCACATAGAAGACTATTACACAAACTGGGAATATGGGTGTGGGCAGGACAGTAGTGGTGGGTAGGTAACTGGCTGGGTGGCAGGACAGAGGGTGGTGGTAAATGGCTGTCACCCACAGAGGGAAGAGTGACCAGTGGGGTACCACAGGGATCAGTGCTGGGACCGTCCTATTCCACATCTTCATCAGTGACATTGCACAGGATATAGAAGGCAGAATTTCACTGTTCATTGATGACACAAAGCTCTGTAACAGAGTAGACACACCAGAGGTGTAGACAGAATGAGACACGACCTGCAGAAACTTGAAGAATGGTCAAGGGTTTGGCAGTTGAAATTCAATGCAAAGAAGTGCAGATAATGCATATGGGGTACAAAAACCCTGGCACAATATATCAGTTTGGGGGTGAGGATAGCATGCACCAAGCAGGAAAGGGATCTGGGGTTGTCATCTCTGATGACCCCAAGGTAGGGAAACAGTGTGACAAGGCATCAGGTAAAGCAAATAGATGCTGGGATGTATAGGCAGGGGCATCACCAGCAGGAAAAGGGAGGTCATAATTCCGCCATACAAGACACTAGTGAGGCCCCACCTGGAGTACAGTGTACAGTTCTGGAGACCATGCCTACGTAAGGACATAGACAGGGTAGAGAAGGTTCAGGAGGGCAAAAAGATGGTGCATGGGTTGCATCACAAGTCCTATGAAGACAGGTTGAAGGAACTGAACATGTACTCCTGGAGGAGAGGAGGAGAGAGGATATGATAGAGACATACAAGTATCTTACAGGGAGGAACAGGGTGCAGGAAAACACTATTTTAGCGAAAAGATGTTTCAGGACTAGAGGGCATGGGATGAAGTTGAGCGAGGACTTATCTAGAGGAAACATGAGAAAGAATTCTTCATAGAACGGTGGTGAAGTGGAACACCCTGCCAGAGGAAGTGGTGGGGCTGAAACAATCACGGATTTAAGAATGCATGGGATAGACATAAAGGAATTCTGGAGGTCAGGGGTAAGGGAAATAGACTTCTAGGAAAACAAACTGAACTTACAAGCTCAAATGGGCCGAGACTAGGTGGGCCATGAAGGCCTTATCTGCCGACACTGTCTATGTATCTATGTATCTATGTATGGCACTACAAGCAGCACCACTAAGAGCAGAGAACACGATCGCAGTACAAAATCAGGTAGCTGCAGTGGATAGCAGGTTCACACTGCTGCACTTAGTTGCACTTACACTGATCTGTGTTACAAATTTTAAAAGGGGTATTATATTTGATGCACACAACACTGCACACACAACACAGAACACTTTGGCCCAGATATTCAAAAGGGTTGCGCCATGCACAACAGAGATGTGCCAGTGCAAGTCCGAAAATGTGCCATTCTGCGATATTCAGTGGGAGGCAGCTGCACCTCTCAAATTGCAATGCGCAAGAGTGCAATGCTTATGAATGCATGTGCAACCGTAGGGGGAGGAACCATGAATATATGGTGCAGTGCGATATTCAACAACATGCGCCATGTGCAATAGGGGAGGTAGAGAAAGTTGTGCCATTTCGGAAGTGAGCCAAAATAAAAAGGAGCAAGAGAGAGGTGCAAGAACGCTACAGGAAGGCCTGCAGTGGGGGTGAGCTGACAGCCATACCTGTGAGAGCAACAGAGAGAGGGACAGTGGTGGAGCAGGACAGGGCACACTTGTGCCATGCAGGACAGGTCTGGGGAACCAGACAAACAGAACAGGGACAACCGGGCAGTGCTGCAGAGTGGTCAGGGCAGTGGCAGGAGACAAAACAGCAGAAGGCCAGAGGTGTACCAGGTGCAGGAGGAGCAGCATAAAGGACAGCAGGGGGACCAGGACGACATCTGCTAGGGGAGTGAACAACAGCCAGGGACGTGGCCAATGCCACCATACAGATGGAGGCAGTAATGAGGGGTGTGAGAAGGCAAAGCAGGGGGCGGGCTGTGGAAGGCCCGCTGGAGGTACACCCCAACAAGCAGTACCGAGCCTGCATCACCTTCAAGGTAGGCAATACAGAGATCGTGGCCGGTACTGCCTGAACCGGTGATCCTGAGGCAGCTCTATGAGCTGTGCAGTGATGACATGCAGGAATCCACATGATGGATCCATGCTCTGTCAGTGGAGACCAAGGTGACAGCTGTCATGTGCCTGCTCACCACGAGCACCTTCCAAAGACCAACAGGGGACATGACAGGCATAACCCAGTCAGCTGCATCATGCCTACTCACACAATTTAGTGCGCACTGCTGCCACATGCTGCAGAGTACATCCATTTCCCCACCACACAGGCAGAGCGCACTAGCACACATACAACAGTTCCACAGGGTAGCACGTTGCCTGGCATGCTTGGGACCATTGACTGCACCCATGTGGCCATCTGCACCACCACCTGGTCGGAAGGCATTGCCTACCGCAACCGCAAGGAATACTCCAGCATCAACTGCCAGGTGGTGTGCGATACCAGGGGGTGCATAACCAATGTCTGTGCCATGCACCCTGGGTGAGCACATGACACCTTCATCTGGCACCAGTCATCACTGTGCTACAGGTTCGAGAGTGGGGATATCCCCACTGGCCACCTAGTGGGTGAGTATGCACAACACACAGGATGACATGGGCAGCCGTGGGGGGGCATAGTCAGAGGTGCCAGGGGTACCAGCCTTGAAGGCCCATGGCAGAGCAATGCAAACCATCATACTAATGTACACCATCTATACACAGGTGACAGTGGATACCCACTCTGTTCCTGGCTGCTCACACCGTACCGGCGCCCTGCCACCCCATCACAGCAATGATACAATGAGGCACACACCACCACATGTAATATCATCGAGCGTGTGTTTGGGATGCTGAAGTCACGGTCCCGGTGCCTAGACAAGTCTGGAGGTGCCCTACAATACAGCCCCTCAAATGACTGCTGGCTATTCCTGGCCTGTTGTATCCTGCACAACATGGCCAACAACTGTGGGATAGCTGTAGAGGTCGAAGAGGGGGACAGCAATGGGGATGATGAGGACGCCAGTCCAGAAGGTGATGAGCAGCCACCCCCTGGGTGAAGGGACCCCCGACTGTGCAGGATGGCACAGCTGCACTGGGACACCATCACAGAGGAGCATTTTGGCCAACACAGTAGGCACAGGGACATGTGCAGCCACCACTGGCAGGGCACAACCCATACACATGCATGGTCGAACCACCGGGTGGAAGGTGGCAGTGAATGGGACTGAGTGTGGAGCTGCACATGCTGTCCAGGGATGGGCATGGCTAATCATGACACGCTGCGGCACACACACACACACACACACACACACACACACACACACACGCACACTCCCACCCTCCCAAACCACAAGACATGACAAGGTGTGTAGGCGCACACCGACCACGACTGCAGCAGCCCAGCCACACACACAGGCCCACATGGCAATGCCCAGTGGCAGTCACTGTGCATGTGTCAGATGCTGGGCACCATTGCACACTGGCGGACAGCACAATGCAGGCATCATCATGCACACGCCACAGTGGCCAGCAGCCGGAAGGGTGTGCACATGGACTGTGTGTGTGTGCAGGGCCGGGCACTCCCACCCGTTTGTCTCATGGTGCACAACACACTGCACACAGGGAAGTGGCAGACAGTGGCCATAGTGGGAGACAGGTCAGTGCCACGGCCACCATGGATGTGTGGGTGGCCCTGCCGAGACCTGCCAGCTGTGCCAGGCTGACCATTGGCCTCATCGGGTGGCACAGATGTACCCCCAGGGGTGACACTGTGGGAACATGACTGTGTACACACAGTGGTCCGCAGCTCACCGAACATGCCTGCGCCAGGAATGCTCGGTATGCCCACAGCTGAAGCTGGTGTCGACATGGGAGGTGTCGCATGACGCCAGAAACAGGGGGTGGACATGGCACTATGCGGTGTCTGCGGCACATGGGCAAATAACTAGGTGCCCATTAGGCTGGCGACAACTGTGAATGCCTGTGTCTGCCTGTCAATGGCGGCAGTCACATCCTCCCACAGGTGGTCCATCCCTGCCAGGAGCAGACCGGTGTCCCTGCTGTGCCTCTCCTCTGCCTGGCACAGGACAGCACTGAGTGCATCCACTGTCATCACAAGCCGCAACTGCTGATCCACTGAATCCTGGAGTATGCGGGTGTGCTCATCCTAGGAGGTCATCCACCTGATCAGCATGCTGCCCTCATGGTGTTCGCGGCCGTGCTGGGAAGCACTCCTTGAGGTTGGGTGCTGCTCATCAGGGCCATGCCTGGGCATGTCCACAGGTGGTGCACTGACGTTGACCCCCGACACTGTCCCCCCATCTCCATAGTCCAACTGCTGGCACTGCCCCTCCAGCTGCTGATCACAAGGGCTCGCCAGTGCCGACGCATCGTCCGTAACAGCCCCACCGGCCTGGGCGCACACTAGTGCTGCCCCACTGGGGCATACAGACACGGACTGGGACTGTGATGTCATGCGGAGCCTCCACGGCGGCACCACCAGGGCCTACGCCCGTGTCGCCCTCCTGTGAGACCATCCTGCGTCCCACACGTATCACTGTCTGGGATGTGTGATCCATCATCATCATCATCATCATTGGTTCCTGATCCAGCACCAGTCCATGCCCCAGCATGCTGGATTCCATGGCCGCTGTTACACTGAGACACAGGCAGTGCCTCGTCCTCACCATCACTACCATCTTCAGACTGAACAGACAGGTAGGTATGCGGTGGTACTGACCCACAGACACCTGTGGAGGTGGATGGGTGCTCCTCCATGTCCAGGGCCTCACCCATGGTGGACAGATCCACCACTGCTGATCCATGTAGATGGTCAGGAGCTGCAAGGGAACACAGTACAGTTAATATCACCACCCTACTATGTGGCACTCCCCCCACCACCCACACACTGACAGCACAGGACCTACCATGCAGTGATGGGCTGCCACCCCATCTGGAAACCACCACCTGGAACACCCTCTATGGCACAACGCTGCATGCTGCTGGCCATCTGCTCCTCCTGTGGCATCAGGAGAGACACATCCAGCTTCCCACCACCTGTTGCAGCACGTGCAGCCCTGATGGCAGTCACCTTGTCTTTAATCCTCCTCCTGTCCGTGCCAACCTTCTTCTTACATTCCTTCATGGACCGCTGGTGGCTGCCATGCTGGTTCACGGCATGTGCAACCTCGCCCCATGCTGCAGCACTGGCCTGTGGTGTACCTCGCTGTCTGCTGATGGGTGGTTCCCTGTTAAGGTATGCCTTGAACAGGGCGCCTTTTTTCGCCCTGTGAAGTTGGGCCTCCTCTTCCAACATTCCTGTTCCACCTCTTCCTTACGTTAGTCATAGTACAGCCTGTGGGAATGACAGGTGTTACCTTTCACTGTGCAGTGACATGCACCTCCCACACCCACAGTCCACACTGGCAAACAGCATGCAACCCACCACAATAGACTGCAATACCAGACTATGGCCTCTGCAGCCCCATGTTGCATTTATGTAGTGCAACACATGCAAATGAGGCAAGGCTCAAATTTAGTGGATGCTAATACAGTAGCTGCGCCATGGAATTGCTGATGAGCTGATTTGCATATGCCGGCTGAATATCATGCTGTTGTGCCTTGTGCAATTGTGTTGAATGTGCTCAGGCACAGGTGCAGCTCTATGACGTGCGCAGTAGGCACCGCACGGTGCATACCCAGGTTGCTGACACTGACGCCTGCCATGCTGCTGACATGCTGAGTGCGGGAAGCAGTGCAAGTCACATCCACCACTGTGCCAGTGGTGCTAGTGCACTGTTCAAATGGATGATGCCCTTGCTCTGAGCCATAGGCACCGTGGTGCCACAGCATGGTAGGCAACCACAGAAAGTCCCACACAGGTGCCCTACATGTGGGCAGTACCAATAGCGCTGTGGCGGTCCATGCATGAGAGACTCTTGACCCTCTCCCCAACCTTTGCCCCAGGCGCCATGCTCCATTATTGGGCACCCCATCACGCTGTTCGGTGACAGCATGATGGGGATGGCAGCTTGTACCACACAGCATCTGCACATGGCAGACATGCACTAGGGAGAGACATTTTGAATTAGAGAAGATCCAAAGATGGCACGAGGAAGGCTGCAGTATGGAGTCAGATTGAACTGGCTAATTTAGTGGCACTGGTGGAGCCCATGCTGGTGCTCTATTTGAGAAGCACCTGGACAGGGCCAGGAGTGCTGTGTGGGAGGGGTGGCAGTGGCACTGAGGAGGCCACAATGATGGACAGATCAGCAAAGCAGTGTCAACACCGTATGGGGACCTCCAGTGGAGGGACCCGGACAGGCTTTCCCAATTGCAGGCATGCGCCAGGAGAGGCGCTGTTCCATGGCCAGGTAGGTGCCCCATCCATACACTGGTTGCGTCTGTAAGGGTATCATGGTGGGCATGTAACCACCACATAGGGGAGGTGGGCCATCCAATGTGGGCAGTGTTGGTGGTGGTGGTGGTGTGGGGGGGGCCGAATGGTTGGGTTGTGTGGGATCGCACACACCTGGGGGTGGACCTTTGCTACTGGATTGTACTGATATTCCTCTCTCCATGTTTACACCCTAGGCCCTGATGAGCATCACTGTGCTCATGAGGACAGGCAGAGATGCGAGCTAAGGGGAGGGAAGCTACGTCTTCATGCTGGAGGTCCCATCATGGGTCAGTGCCAGGACCAGCCCGATGATGGTGAGTGCCTTTCATCCAGGATATTCTGTGTTGCAGGGCAGGTGGCGGGGCATGGCCACCATCCATTGACACCACTGCCGTGCACTCCACATGGTATAGTCAGCACTGTCCAGTGGAACTGCTTGTCTGGGTGTGCAGTGATGGTGGTCCATGCATGCACCAGGTACATGGCTGTGCCACTGCCTTTGCACCGCATAGCCATGTCACTGTACAGCCAAGGTGGTGCTGCTGTGCGGGACTTGGCTGTGGTGTGCAGCAGTCCACATGGCTGTGTGCACCTGGTTGGGCAGATCATGTGGATATTGATCACTGTGGGTGGTCACACACCATCACAGGGGCGTGTCCCATGGCTGTATGCCATGCACAATGGGTGGGCTGCAGGGGGCTGTGCATTCACACCTATTGACTCTGCTCCCTTGTCCTAGGTGGACGGTGGATGATGAGAATTGAGAGGGTGCTGCAGGAGCTTCTGCAGGTGACCCAGGCCTCTTTAGAGATCCTTCAGTGGGTGGAGCAATTTGGAGTCTGCAGGAGACATGGCAGAAAGCGCCACCAGAGCAGGAAGCGGGGCTCCCACTGAATTGCATGTGCCCCAGGATACAACCAACCCCCCTGGACCCACCCTCACACCCCTTCTTCCCTCTCCCATATGTTCACCCCTGCCCCTTACCTACCCCCACCTGGTTTGTAGCCCTCACCCCATAATTATTGTATATAGCTGTATATAGTTTTGTTATTACTTTTCAAATACATTTGTTTTGTTATACCTACTGTGGTGGTCTCTGATTTGCAGCGGGCTAAAGGTGCTCAGCTGCAGTGATGTGCATGGCATCAGGGGTGTTGCTATCATGAGCGTGTGTGTCCATAGGGGAGGTGACTTTGGTGTGGGCGTAGCTCCCAGTCACTGTCTGTGGTTTGTGTGTTGTTCTCTGTGCACTGGATGACTGCGTGCAGTGGTACACGGTGCATGCACTGTGTCCATGGTGCCCCGTCAGACCATCCATGGCATGTGCAGCTGACACCCTTGCATGTCTGTGACCTGCACAGCCTGCTGGCATGTCAGTGGTGGCTGCCCATGCTGGACAGCCACTGCACCCAGCATGATGCTGGGTTGCCTACTGTCACTGGTGTGGTGCACGTCTGCCTCGGGTGGCACTGTTGCCTCTGCTGTTGTTGTCCCACCTCAATACTGTCACTTGTGTCTGTTGCAGGGGGGTGTGCTCCACTGTCTGTCACTTGTGCTCCGGCCACATGCTGGTGGCGTACAGTGTTGTGGTGCCTGCACAGGTTTGCTGGCACCCTGTGCCATGGAGGGGTTCCGGCCATGTGTACATGGCAGCCGCGGCCACACGCCAGGGGCTTGGTTGACCCACTACTGTGTCCCTGTGATGGTGCGCCCTGGGTATGGGTGGGTGTTTGTCTATGCACTGTGTTGCATCCTGTGTGGTGCATGCATCCATGCACCACTGTGGGTGTCTGCGCTGGCTGTTGTGGCCAGTGCTGGGACAGGTTGTGTCCTTGAGAAGGTGTGCAGGGTGCTGTACTACTGGTGATGGGGTCCGGGGCATTCCCTGTCACATGTGGGGTACCTCGTGTGCTGACACATGGTCGGTCTCTCAGCTGTACCTCAGGGGGGACGTGCAGGGTGGCACTGTGTATGCAGTCATTGCATCATCGTCTGCTGCCACCCACTGCAGGGTGCTCATGGTGGGGCTGCTTTGCATGGTTCTGTGATGCACAGGGTTGCATTGTCACAGTGGGGGTGGTGGCATGCATGGGGTGTCCTGCACTGTTGGGCGCTACTCCTGGCCAGGGTGTATGGGGATCATGGTGCAGGGTGTGCTCTGCATTGGCAGGATGGTGTGGCACAGGGTGGCTGGGCATCCATGTGTGATGGTCACAGCTTGCCAGGGGTGTGCTGGGGCACCATGCCCCGGTGGTGGGTTTGTTGCTGGTATCCCTGGGCTGGTGGTTCTTCCAGTCCTCCGGTTGTGCAGTGCATGGGGTGTGGGGGGCAATGTCTGTTCTGCTGTGTGCTCCTCTGCCCATCCCTACCATGGGTGGTGGGCCCCTGCATGTCCCTGGTTGTGCTGTTGCACTGCTGCCCTGCTCCACTGAGCATCCCTGGTTGTGCTATTGCACATCTGACCTGTGCCACTGCACATCCCTGATTGCGCTATGGTGCAGTTGGCATGACATTCAGTCATGTGCCACAGGTGCATCTTGACCTTTGCAGTGTTTGAATATCACGCGTGTTGCGCATGGGCACAGTGGACTTGCACCTGCTCCTGCTATTGCGCTACTTTGTGGCACAGTTTGAATATCTGGGCCATTGTGTACAATGCTGATCGAGAAATGCGATGCAAATGCAAAAGTTCAGTGTACTCAATGCCACATAATGTAAATTTGTAATTTAAAGAATCTGACCTTATGAAATGCTGCACCACATTCACACAACAAGCAACAAGAACATTTTCTGCTATCACTGACAATTTTACTATGTGTACAGTAACACAATCAGTTATATAACAAAAATATTACCAAAACACAAAGAAATCACTAGTTCTCCAGCTTCTACCTACACACAGATATGCCTCTCCCCCACACAGCACACTTCACTGTCTTTCACCACACACACTCAATGTTGTAAATTTACATTCAAAATCCACACACAAACAAAAACACTTGATGATGTGAGCACAGGAGGGTTTCCTACAATCGATGAACTACAGTTGGATCCCCCCCAAACATGCAAAAATGCTTTTTGAACAGCTTTTAACAGATTCCTATAGACAGCTATCAGAGTACACTGTCTCCTAATCCTTCCTACTCATACTACCTCAAACTGAGGGTGTGCAGATCAATATAGAGCCCATGTGACCTGAACTCCCATGAATCACTGCAAAATCCACCTTCGGAGCTCAAAAACAAGACAAAGTAAACTGCCACCAATGTACTTCGCCTTAAAAATTGAAAGAGAAGTGACCAGTGGAGGCGGAGTAACATGAAGTAGCTGTTTTCAATGCACTTTGCATTACTCATTATAACATGAAGTACTCCACTTCGCATTGCGGAGCACTCCACGAATCTGCCTTTGCTCCGCGAATCACTTCCCGCAGCAGATTGAGCCTACTTCGCCCACCACTAGTCACCATGATAGTATAGTTTCCAAACAACTGGGAGCTTATGATAAGCCAAAAGGTATTCATTTAAATTTGTAAACACCCTGATGTGTGATAAAGGTGGTTACAGTCTGTGGCAGCTGGATCAAGGGTATTTCTAGATAAAGTAGTCCTGTTTCAGATCAAATTTTGTAAAAACTGCCTGATTTGGAACACTATAACAAATAAAGGGAGTGCTCTTGACTAGTTGGAATGCCCTTTTCCTGTGTGCTTGAGACACTGATATCATGATAAGAGTGTCTGACAGACAGCTGCTCTGGAGATGGGAATGTTCAGATAAGGATTTTAAAAGAATAATATATTAATGATTGAGCTCTAGTCATAATATATTATTAAAGCAATCAAGACCACTTTTCTAGTTGTAAGCATGGTCCCACATTCCTAGGGTATCAGAACTGCTTATGTACAGTATGTAGTTCTCGTGTCCTAAGAATCGCACGAGACCACTTGCAAGAGTGGTCTTGACAGTGGTATTAACACACATAATGACTCTTTCTGTGAATGGGAGAGGAGAACAGTCTGATATTGTACAACTGCTTTCTTTATTGTTTGAAGGTCTTTTTCCCCCAATTCTTTAACCAGGAATAGAACACTATGTTGAAAGCTTGTTTACAGGTGTGACCTGGGAGCACAGGGAAGTTAAATGACTTGCTCAGAGTCACACAGTATGCAAGTTAGGGCTGTGGGATTCAAACCCAGGTCTCCAGATTTTTGCAGCTCGGAGTCTTAAACCACTGCGTTATACTGCCTTTGTAACAATGTCTGCGCTAAGGAACACCATCCTTCCCTTACAGAAATATAGGTATGCTGTGTGCATGCAGAATGCATGCCACTTGCTTAATTGTGCAATGTTTGCATGCAGTTCACTTACACTAAGTGAACATAAGCGAACCAGGTCTAAAAGGCAACTCAGGTTCGCATGTTGCAAGCTTGACATGTGCACAGCAGGTAAGCTGGTGTGAACATCTAAAAATTACATCAGGTTTGCATGTTGCATGTTTGATATGAGTGTAGCAGTTAAGCTAGTGTGACTATCATTTAAACATCACATCAAATTCACATGCTGCATGCTTGCCAAGTGTGCAGCAGCTAAGCTGTTGCAAATGTCACCTAAAAAAATACATTAGTTTCTATTTCATATATGTCTGCTAGCAATTAGTCATCAAAATACATTTTTATTTAAATTCCCATAAAATTAGGTAAACTTATTAATTCTGATTCCTATACAAGTTGTTTAATGGCTATTGATTTTTTTTTTCATTAAGTCACCATTGATCTGTAAAGTATTGTTGCCTATTACATTAAATGTCTAGGATATAGCCAGCCAACATCCCCATTCCAGATGTATAAAGAGAGACCTCTGAGTTGTGAAGCCTATCCTTTTTGTTTCTGGACCATGGAAATTCCTTATGCATATTTAGTGCTACAAATGTGTTTCTCCATGACTGCTTCATCTCACTTACTTTCCCTTTGTTATTTTGTACTGAGCATATACACTATGGCCATGCTCAGCACTCTTTGTGCTGAGTAGGGTCTTGGAAGCATGCACCAAACCCCATATTTTGTCACTGAAATGACAAACATGGATACTCAAAATGAGTGACAATGAGGGACACTAAACATGATGATCAGGACACATCATGAAACATGGAGATATGGTACCTCAGAACACAGTGGAAACCATTGTGTTAGCATCTGAGAATGAATTTCTGCCATAAGGTAGGGCAGAGATGAGCAGTTGCCCCCAGATTTGTGCCTCGGCTGTTCTTATGGTGTGGCAGCAATGGTTTTAAATCTGGATTTAATCTTTTGCACAATAAGTGCCCATCTGCCCTGTGTGTGCTCATGCTGCAGGTACTCTCCAGGCTTGACTGTGTCTGTACTGTGTTGTCCACTCTCTCCACCTATTAATGGCAGTACAATCACATGTGATGTGGATGACCTCCAGCCAAAAAAGAGTGCAAGAGCCTTGCAAGTTTGCAAGTGTGATACTGTCTTTCCAACCACAGTGTAGACAGGCTGAACACTACATCTTGTAGGAGTCAGCGAACACTGAACTCTCAATAGCAGTGTTGTGGCAGCATAGTTTTGTTATTCTACTCTTAGTGAGTTTCCATCTCTCCTGGTGGCTGAAGGGGCAGAGGTTGAGCTAGAAGTTAACTAAAGACTAGGCTACCTACTTATTCTACTAGGCTTTCCTTACAAAAAAATACAGTGTAGACACCCCCCCCCACAGCAGAAAGCTAGTGTTAGCAGCAATGCTTACAGTGGTGTAGGTGGCCTTCATAGGCCTTGATCAGTGTAGTGTGGCAGCAACCACAGGAGCAACCAAGCAAGAAGAATGCAGCCCAGGTTGGGTGGATTCGTATGGTGAGGTGATTTGGTCGTGGACCACATTGGGGACCTGTGATGGTCAGTTCAAGCATCCAGCTTCTGGTGAAGGAGAATGGGTAGCAGACTAAAAACTGGGTTGGTGACACACTGTGCCAGGCTGCAGATTCTTGACATTTGACTGGGTAAGTAAAAATAAATAATTATTTTAGAGGCAGATTGGGGAAGGAGGAAGGACTGAAATATTGATGTGTTTTTCATGTTTCCTCACCTTTGGGTGGCTTCATGACCAATTGGGGTTGGGTATTGAATTGAATAGCATCAGGGAGAAAATCAAGGCAAAATTATTTTTTTGGGAGGGGAGCCAAACTTCAGTAAAGAAACAAATTGGTTAGTAACTGGGTGGGTTTAAGCCCACATGTGATGCACTGCTCTGGGGTATATACAGATGAACCCTATACAGTTGAATTTTTCTTGATTTGCATATCACATTTCAGTCAAACCAAATATGTTGTAACTTTTAGAGATGTTACAGACATTCTAGAACTGTCCTTTACATTCACTGACAATTAAACGATATGGTATACACAGAATATTGAATCCCCACTATAGTTAAGCTTTTACCACCCCAACCCCCCCAGTGAAGCTGACCTCCACAACCCCATGCTCAGGCACATTATGACAAAGGGCAAAGGAAACTGCAGGGAGTATTTTGAAATGAATGGGTATTTTTAATTACTATTTTACATTATTGATGGAGAGTTGGAGATTAATGAAGGCTAATGATCGACTAACAAGGACCTTGTTAGTAGAACAGTGGCCTTCATTATTCTCCAACTCACTACCGTAACATATAAAATAGTAACAGAAATAACTCCATTCATTTCAAGGGGGTACACCCCAGAACTCTGACCCATGGACATCATCTCTTAGAAATTCCAGCCTCTGGCTCAATAGTACTCAAGTAAGAGACTTTTTACTTATAGGTTTCATAGGCGAATACTAAGCGTAAACACACTTTCATCCATAATGCTTGCTAGAATCTACCATTGCCCCATCTGTATATCTTATTCAGGTTCCGGTTAAAGCTGTACATGGTTTGTCAGCTTACTGCTTCATGTTTCAAACCATTCCACTGGGCTACCACCTGCTGGTTAAACCACCTGTTTCCTTTTCCAGGTTTTACAATTTTCTCCAGTGAGTTGTAATGAGTGGGCTGTGGTACTATAAGACTGTTTTCTAAAGTGAAAACCCAATCTTTCCTGTTAGTCAGTGTCCTTCACTGATCTATATAATAGACAGATCCCCTCTAGTTCTTCCATACTCAAAGGGAAATCGATTCAGTTGTTCTAACCTAGTTATGTGATCCTTGCCTGCCATCCCTTTGATGGAGCATGTAGGTCTTTTTTGCACTCTCTCCATTTTCATGATGTCCTTCTGATGGTATGGAGACCAGACTTGGACTCCATATTCCATAATGGGTCTCACCAATGAACCATACAGGAGAATGATCACCTCCCCACTTCTGCTAGACATATGGCTTAAAATGCTGTTTAAAACCTCATTTGCATTTCTGCAAACTGTATTACATTGCTCTCCAAATTTTAGGTCATCAGTTATTATAATACCCAAGTCTTTCTTTGTTACCTTCTTCAGAGTTATGTTACCCATCTTATAGTCCTCAGATGTATTATGTAACCCAAAATGCATTACTGTGCATTTCTCTAAATTGAGGGGGAGGTCATAGATATTACACCAATCATGCATATTCAGAGTTGTCTGTAAAGTTACATGATCATCCTGATTTTTTTATTTCAATCCCCAACCTGCAATCGGCAGCAAACTTTGTGATTCAAACATTTTTCTCCTCCAACTGAAGTAATGTCACATAGATGTTAAACAAACAAGGGCCCAAAACTGAGCCCTGAGGCACCCCACTTGTTACTGAAGACGACTCTGATGTTGCTCCTTTTATGCTGACTCTTTGTTTCCTGTTACACAACCAGGTAGAAATCCAGGCTCTAGAGTTCTCCTGAATACCCATGTTGTCTAACACCTGTATTAACTTGGCATGTGGAATTTTGTCAAATGCTTTGGTTGAATCCAGGAAGACCACATCCACTGGATTACCCAAGTCCAAGCACCTGCTAACTTTGTTGTAGAACTCTATGGACTTGATCAGACATGATCTCCCCATTGTGAATCCAATTCCATATGCTTAACCAGGTGAAACATACTAAGCTGAAAGCTTGTTTACAAGTGCAGCCTGGGAGCACAGTGAAGTTAAGTGACTTGCATAGGGTCACACAGTATGCAAGTCGGGGCTGTGGGATTCAAGCCCAGGTCTCCAGATTTGCAGCTCAGAGCCTTAAAACACTGCACCATACTGAATCCGTTTTGAGTATTATCCCATAACATCCCAGAATTTAAATAGTCTTTTAGGTGTTCTTTTATTATCCCCTCCAGTATTTTACACACAATGTTTGTGATGCTTACAGGTCTGTAATTTAATGGTCTGCTTCTATCCCCTTTCTTGTACAGAAGTATCATGGGTGCCCTTCTCCAAGATTCAGGCACCTCTCCCTTATACAGAGACTGCTGTAGTAGATAACTTATGGGCTCTGCCAATTCCTCTGCCAGCTCTCTCAACATTCTAGGGTGAAAACCCTCTGGCCCTGCTGATTTGTTTGAGTCCAGTGCCTTCAAGTTCAAGTTCAAGTTTGTTTATTATTGATCAGTTAAAACCATTACAACATGCAGTTTCTAAAAATTACAATAATACAATGAACAAATTAACATCAAATTCCAAAGTTTCTATAAATAGAATACTTTCATATTAATTTAGAATATTATTCACAATTCATTAATAAATCCATTCTAAATCTCTCCATTCAGAAACATTTATAACTAGCATATGAATATAACATTCAATCAGTAATTGGTAAGTGATATAATTAAAATATGTCACTGAATAAATTTGAATGCATCTTAAGTTTATGAATATTTCTATAAATGAGTGGCCTGAAAGAAGTCAACAACTTTCTCCAGTATACATGGATTTTCATTATTCACAAGATATTTCACCATATCATTGGGGAGAGATCGAGATTCACCATGATGTCACCAAGCCATTTCTTGAGTATTCCTTATATAAAGGGCATAACAACAATATATGTTTTAGGTCATCCTCTGAAGACTTGTCACATTTACAATAAGGGATAGATATATTTTCCCTTTTTTGTCTATAAAATATATAGTTGGCATTGTATATTTCAAGCCTAAATTTAACCATAGTTCTTCTCTCATATGGGTTAATCAGTTTCTCTAGGTAAAGTTCAAAACCATCAGTTAGCTTAATCTGTTTGAACCACCTATGTAGCTTCAATTGCTTCATTTTTATTAAATCTTTAGTTATTTCCTTATCCCTTAATCTATTCTTCACTTCTTCTACAATCATCTGCCAAGGATATATGTACATTCTCCACAAAATGTCTCCAAGTCCATTTGGAAAATAAATGTTTAAAATATCCAAAGTTGAGAAAATTTTCCCATCCATGTATATTTAATTTCTTCCTCCAGACATATCCTAGGTAGTCTAATTTTGTTTGGTAAAATGTATTTAAAGAAGAAAGAATCAATCTTTCAATTACTAAAGTAGAAATGGAAAATTGACCCAATTCCAAATTCACTAACTCAACTGGTACTGATTGAGGTACTTTTAAAATATACCTTTTTATTTTGTTACATAATATTTCTAAATTTTTTGAATTATCTGTTCCCCATATTTCAGCAGTGTAAAGAATACTAGAGTTTATTTTCTTCAAATACCCTTAGGACTTCTTTAACCGATGTTTGTCCCATCTTTGAGTTAAATATCCTAAAAGCATTAAATGTTTTCTTTATTTTCACTATGATCTGTGCAATGTGATCTCTCCATCTTAAAGATTGGCTAACTCTAACTCCCAAATAATCATAATATTTAACTCTTTCAATTTTTTTCTGATTTTATCTATAAGGTCTTGATATATTTTTATTATTTTCAAATGTCAATATTTTTGTTTTAGACATATTTATTTTAATTTAAGATCATCACATAATTCTGAAAAAGGATTGCATTTCCTCTGAAATCCCAAGATTGAGGTTGATAGTAAAACCAAATCATCGGCATATGCCAAACATTCAACACGAATATTTCCTATTTTAGGTGCATGAAATTGTGAATTTTCTAATTCCTTCAAGATGTCATTTATATATATATATATATATATATATATATTAAACAGGAAAGATGCCGATAGGCATCCTTGCCTAACTCCTTGTGTCATCTTAAAAGGCCTAGAGATATTCCCAAGATGATCATATCTTATTTTACCCCAAATATCTGAGTGTAATGTTATAAGGATGTTAAGGAGTTCTGGGTCTAATTCTAATTTCTTTAGCTTATTCCATAAAATGACTCTGCTTATGATATCAAATGCGGACGTAAAGTCCACAAAACAGCAATAAAGTGAAGCTTTTTTAATTTTTATGTATTTCCAAATTAAATGTTTAAGTGTGTAATAATGTTGTATTGTGGATTTGTTTCTCAGAAATCCATTTTGATTTTCATGTAAAATATTATTACCTTCTGCCCACGCTTCTAATCTTTTTAGAATAATTTTAGTAAAAATCTTTTGTGAACTGTCTATTAGACTTATTGGATGATACATTTTAGGATCACTTGGATCACCTTTTTTAAAGATAGGGAATATAGTACTCCCTTTCCAACTCATGGGGTAGTCATGTCCTTGCAAAATTATGTTAAATAATTTTTCCAAAATTGGAGCCCACCAATCAGAGTAGGATCTATACACATCTCCTATTTTGTTATCTGGACCAGGTGCTTTATTAAGTTTTAATTGATTAATTGCAATTTGTTTTTCTTCTATTTTTATTGAAATTGGAATTGGATAAATCACTTGTGAATATTTTAAATTCTCTGTTTTTCCTAATTCTGTTAGTAGAGCTTCATCTTGTTGGGAATAATAGAGTTCTGTGAAGTAAAGAACTCAAGTTTAAGGATGAATTTATGCACCTACTGTCTTTGCATATTTGTCAACTCCTTGGCTAACCAATGTCCAGAACTTTTTAGTATCTTTTTCTTTTACCGTTTTCCACAGTTTTTCCTATAATATTATAGAATATTTATATTTCTCTACTTCTAGTATTTGTTTATACTTCTTCTCTCTTTGTTAATATTTATATTAACTTTATTGGTCTTAATTATTTTAGTTTTTTTAGTTTGCCTATATCTCCTAATAGCTTTACTCAGTACTTTTTAGCTTCTTTACAATTTTTATTAAACCAGGCTTTACCATGTCTGGTCTCTTTTGAAACCCTTTCCTCTAACATTACAGTAGGGGGTGTACCAGGCTGGTTAAATCAGCCTTGTGTTGTAATACCGTATAATAATTAATATTTTCTACTATCAATGTTCTTATATCATTTATTGGTCCTTTAAATAAGGTATCAAATTGTTTAATTGCCTTAGAATCCCATCTTATCCTTTTTAGAATAACTATTTCCATATCTTTAGTAGTACTTAAGTTATTCTTACAATTGTCTCCTCTTATAATTTGATTAGTTTCAATTATTAGTTCAATTGGGTTGTGTGATGACTCCGGTCTTTCAACAACAATCATTTCCTTAATAATTTTTGCTTCCTCTAAATTACTCCAAACATGGTCAATAATAGATGAGCCTTTGGGACCATTATAAGTCAATTATCCATCCCTGTCTCCCATTATTCTTCAATTAATTAGAAGCATATTTTCCTCATAAAAATAGGGGTGAATGATTCTCCCTCTCATATTATCCCTTTTATCTTTTGAAGCTCTTGTCCAGGTTATTTTGGGGTTTAGTTCTGTTATTAGTTCCAGAAATCCTGGCCCCTCTAGATTTTTCCCAATCCTGGCATTGAGGTCTCCAATTATATAAACAGGAATATTCAGCTCTTCATCCATCAATTGATCAAATATTACTTTAATTCTATTTATTATTTTAACTTTATCTTTAATTGTAGGAGACAAGTATATGTTTACTACTATGATTTTCATTTTCCCTTCTCCTTTATCATTTCCTTCTTCATCTCTCGCCATTAGCATATCTTCTGGAGTAGGATATCATCTGGTGATTTTATAGTTATTTTTAGTTATCAAATATATAGCTACTCCTCCTTCATGCCTCCCATATTTATTACTTTTAATTGCAGATTTAGATATATTGGCATATCCCGAAATTTTAGGAGCATTCTTGGAACTACAACAGGTTTCTTGAAAACAAATAAGATCAAAGTTTGCAAGAAACTGATCAATTTCTGGGTCTGCAATGTTTAAGTAAGTACCTTCAATATTCCAGGGTAGAATTTTAATTTTAACTTTATCAATATCTTGCTTTCTTTCCTGATTATTCCTTTGTATTTTTAGTCAATCTTCTTTTTCTTTCATGTTACCTAAAACATGAAATCTATTGGAACTCAAATATTGGTTCCAACTATCATTCTTTCTTTTAATCCTTTGTCTATCTTTATCTTGGAGACTCCTATCTTTTTAGTTCTTACAGCCTTTGGACACTGCTGTCCTGAAATCAAGTAAAGTCCAATTTTCTTAAACAAATGTTCTTTATTTAATAACATAGAAACATAGAAACATAGAAGTTGATGGTAGATAAGGACCGCAAGGCTCATCCAGTCTGCCCATTTCTTTTTCTACCTTATAAATGTGCCATCGGCCTTTGCTCTGTCAGTGGCCTATCTATTCATAGTCATTTGTATTGCTCCCTTATGCCTATCCCATGCCTGTTTGAAGCCCTGCACTGTATTCATAGCCACCACTTCTTGTGGTAAGGCATTCCATGCATCCACCACCCTTTCTGTGAAAAAGAATTTCCTCACATTCCCCCTTAATCGGCCCCCCTCTAATCTCATGGTGTGTCCTCTTGTCTTGCTATTTTTCTTATATTTAAACATGTTAGACTCTTTCACCTTGTTTATGCCCTTAAGGTGTTAGAATGCCTTGATCATATCACCTCTCTCCCTCCTTTGCTCAAGGGTACACATATTGAGCTATGCTAATCTGTCCTCATATGTCTTCTGATGCAGTCCATGCACCATTTTGGTTGCCCTTCTCTGGACTGCCTCAATTTGGTTAATGTCCTTGTGAAGGTGTGGCCTCCAATACTGCACACAGTACTCCAGATGGGGCCTAACCAGTGTCTTGTAAAGAGGGATTATTACCTCCCTCTTACGACTTGTGATACCCCTACTAATACACCCTAACACCCACCTAGCCTTACCTACTGCTTTAGAGGTCTGCTTGGATGTTTTCAGATCATCAGTGATGATGATGCCCAAGTCTCTTTCTTCCTTTGTGACTGCTAGCAACTCCCCTCCCAGCCTATAGGTGAATTCAGGGTTTCTCTTCCCTATGTGCATGATTTTGCACTTCTTTGCATTAAATCCTAGTTGTCACTCTTCTGACCATTTTGCTAGTTTATCCAGATCTCTTCTCATTCTGCCCATCCCATCTGGATCATCTACTCTGTTGCAGATCTTGGTGACATCTGCAAACAGACAAGCCTTACCCTCTAGTCCATCTGCAAGGTCACTAATGAAGACGTTGAAGAGGACTGGCCCCAGGACTGATCCCTGAGGTACCCCACTTGTGACTTGCATCTCTTCTGACTATATACCACTTACCACCACTCTCTGTTTTCTGCCAGTCAACCAATTTGCCACCCAGTTGACCAACTTCTGACCCACCCCAAGCCTACCCAGCTTATTTATCATCTTCTATGTGGAACAGTGTCAAAAACTTTGCTGAAGTTAAGGTAGGGGACATCAACTGCTCCCCCTTGGTCCACCACTCTGGTTACCCAGTCAAAGAAATCTATGAGATTAGTTTGACAGGACCTTCCATTTGTAAACCCATGCTGTCTTGGATCCTGTGCCCCTATGGATTCCAGGTGTTGCACTATCCTTTCCTTAAGGAGTGCCTCCATAATCTTGCCCACTACTGAGGTAAGACTGACTGCTCTGTAGTTCCCCGCCTCCTCCCTGCTACCACTCTTGTGGAGTGGGATCACAGCCCTTCTCCAGTCTTCTGGGACCTCTCCTGTCCTCAGAGACTCACTAAACAGTTCTGCTAATGGCTTCAAATGACCATTGAACTACCTCTGCTTTTTTTAAATAAAATATCTATTTGTGATTTTAATTCCTTATTTTTGTGTAATGTAATATATTCTATTGAATTTTTGGTTATATTCTCCCTAATAACTCTTGAGAAGAAAATTGCCATTTCCTGTTTCATTTGTCCTATGGTATCCTTTTCTGATGTTCCCATCCAAATACAGTCAAAGTCTTATTTTCCCATTTCTCTTCCTGTTTTCGTTCAAATTGTTTGATAATATCTAGTACTCTAACAAGATTTTCCTCTCTTGTTTCCTAGTCTCCTCAATTCTTTCTACAGGAACTACTTTGGTTACTTCTAACCCTTTCTTAGTTTCTGGAGTATTTTGGATCTCCATAATTGGGACAATTTGCGTTGGCATAATATGAAGTCCTACTGATTTAAATTTTTCCACTTGATTCCAAATGTCCTCCAGTAAATGTCCTTTTTTGGTATAAATCAATATGCAATCTTGAAAGGACTTATTGGGTGCTGTCATCATATAGATTTCATTTTTAATAGAAGGGTCAAGGTGGACAATCTCAAAAATCCAATCCTTCAATTTCCCCCATTTTCCATAACCAATCTAGGTGCTCCATGCATCTTAAGTAAATACTCCATATTTGTTCCCTCTAGATTGACAAATATACTCTTCATTGCTATAATCCCTTTCCTAGGTGACTTCATGGCAATCTCGACCTCCCTCTCTTTATTCATCACCTTTCCCTCATTCTGTTCTTTACACCTATCAGTTGTATCCATTTTTCCTTTGTTAGTCTCAAAAATCAAATGCTGTGTTATATCAGTTATTTAGAAACATAGACTTTGATGGCAGATAAGGACAGCTTGGCCCATCTAGTCTGCCCATTTCCCTACCTACAGGATAGGCCACAGATCCTAGTTAACCAACAGCCTATTTCTTCCTACCCCCCACAAGAATTGCCTTATGTTTGTCCCATGCATTCTTGAATTCTCCCACAGTTTTAGATCCCACAACCTCCTCAGAAAGGCTGTTCCATGCATCCACTACCCTCTCTGTGAAATAATACTTCCTCACATTGCCCCTGAACCGCCCTCCTTCTATCTTTAAATTGTGTCCCCTGGTTTTGCATGTCTCTTTTTCTGAAAGATGCTAGCCTCTTGGACTTTGTTGATTCCACTGAGGTACTTAAAGTTTCTATCATGTCCCCCTCCTTCTTTTCTCAAGAGTATACATATTAGCTCCTTTAGTCTCTCCTCATACGGCTTCTCTTGCAGACCCTGCACCATTTTAGTTGCCTCCTCTGGACTACCTCTATCCTGTCTATGTCCTTGCAGAGATGGGGTCTCCAGAACTGGACACAGTACTCCAGATGGGGTCTCACCAACTGTCTGTACAGAGGGATAACAACTTCCTGTTTTCTGCTGCTGATGCCTCTCCCTATACATCCCAGTATACCCCAGCCCTCCTTATGCCTTCTCACATTGCTTGCTAACCTTAAGGTCATCTGATATGTTTACTCCCAGGTCCCTTCCTTTTTGCTATTGTTACTACCTCCCCACCCATTGTGTATTCTTCCCCTGGGTTCTTGTTTCCCAGGTGCATTATTTTGCACTTCTTTGCATTGAATCCTAGCTGCCATACTTCTGACCTCCCTTTTTATATGTATTAGCTTTCTTTCTTTCTTTCTGTATTATGTTCTGATCAAGCCTATCCTTTTTCTCACCAAAGATTTCACTGGGGGGAACCTGTGTTTTCTCATTAGTGCCTTTATTTGGAAGTATTTTACTTTTCCCCTTTTGTAATAAACCTTGCATATATTCTTCCAAAATCACCTTATTCCTTTGTTTAGGGCTGACTTTTCCTCCTTTAGATTGTAACTGGGTGATTTTTATTTTATTATCCTTACTTTCCATTAGCACTTCTTGAATAATTGATTCAAAATGACAGGTGCAAGGCTGAGTCTTATCAAAAGGTGGTGGCAATATACCTGCATGGCTTTGTTTTCCTTTGCCCAAGATTCCCCAGGCTCAACCTTTCTTTAAAACAATTACCATGATTAGGTGTCCTATTTCTTTTGAGCTCTTGACTTAAGTTCTGTGATATCATTTTGAATTACAGTTAACTGCTTGGTTATAGCTAATAGTAGTGAGTGATACAATAAAGCCTGTGTTTGTTCACTACTGGGGGCTAAAGGGTCTCTCCTAATACTCTGCTGCTTTATATCTTTATCTATTGACCCTTTGCTCTTGTAATAATCTTGAAGAGACTGTAAGTTTTCAGAATTTGGGGATTTACTTTTAGTTTTATCTAAATGTTTTAAACCATCAATTATAACACTAAGACTCTCTTTTATACTTTGAATTTCAGTTTCATTTCTATCATTATTCCCCTTACTGTAAGATTCCCATTTATTTAAAGTAGTCTCTTTTCCTAACATTTTGCCTGGCAGTCTTTCTGAGATTTGACCATTTCTTCTATGAATACTTACAGGAGAAAAGCTTGCCCCTTTGTAGACATCTCTACTTTCACTATTATAAGATACATAAGAATCATATAACTTTCCACTATGAACACATGGGTCATTTTGGTTTAAACTTATGACTGACGAGGAGAAACTGGTGGTGCAAAGGTATTCCATTCATATGTATCAATCATGATGCCCTCCGTTGGCCCTAAGGAGTTGAGGTATTTACCCTAACAAGGAGTTAAAATCCCCATATTAACTCTTCCCATAACAGCCTGTTTCCCATTCCTTTTTGAAATGTTCTTAGTCTGTTTTAATTGGTCATCTTTAGGGTCTCCCTCTTTACTGGCCACACCCTTAATGGTAGGTCATATTTCTGTTAATTTAGTGTGCAGGGGATCTTCTCTAGAAGCTTCCCTGAATCCATTGTAACCTTCTCTTCCCTTGGCCTTACCAGTATTAAACCAATTTGTTTATTCCTCTTCGTACCACCATGCCTCCCTCATTTCTCTTTAGTTACTTTATCCATTATAGTACTAATTTTGTCACTTCTTGTTAGAACCATACTTAACTAGGCACAGTAATAATAGTAGGAAATAAAATATAATTGCACGATGTCATCAGTTGTTAAAGAATTATATTCTTAAACCCCCCAAAGATGGTCAAGTAAAAATAATAGGACCATATCTGTCACCAAATTAGTACAGTGCTCAGTCAGGAATAGTAAGTAAATTCTATGGGCATGCACACAAAGTGCATCCCAATAACCTTAAATATCCTCCTGAGCAATTTAAATTAAGACCAATTATCTCATCATAGGGGAGTATTCTTATAAATAACTAAAAGTACTAAGTACTAGATCAGACTAATCAATCTAATCAAATTAAGTCTCAAAATAAATAAATATCCAGGATTAAACACAGGTTAAATATTTAACCTAACAGACTATGCAATAAAAATATTTAGTTTGCAAAAACTGAAATGCTGGCAAATATTATTAAGCTAGTTCATAAATTTTAAGTACACCTTATATTGTCCTTAAACAAATCATAAGTTACTAGGAATGTCTCTTAAACAGCCTGAAGATCATTTCTTGACCAACCCAAAAATCACAAGCTCTGTCAAAGTTCCTTGATCTCGCCTTTTGGTGTCCATCGCCAATGCAGAAAAAATGCTTCAATCCCAAGGGAAGGTATCCCAATCAATGTCAAAACAAGGCTGCAATACGAACTCCCATCTGAAAGCATGAAAGTAGATTTTCCAACTTTCCAATATCTGGCCGAGGTTTGTATATCAATACTTCTCCTATCCCTTGGAAGGGTCCCTCTATATTAGATAAAAATAAAAATAAAATCTTACAAGTAAAAATATTAAAACATCTGAATATCTAATAGTCTAACAACCTACTAATCGTCAGTTATCCTAAGTTATACTAAGCAGAGCAGGAGAACAATACCAACAGCCAAATCATTTTAAATAAATATGGTAATATAACAATAAACCCCAAATCCGCATCTAGAGAATAAAAAATAAAAATACTCTCTTTCAGTCCACGGGGAGTTTAGGATCAAGTCAGAAAGTGAAGTGATTCCTTCTTTTAAGCAGACATAGTCAGGGATAAGCTCACCCGACATTGCAAAAAGTTCAGTCTCAGAATTTTATGAAGTACCCAAACTAAACTGCTTGGAATTCAACATCACAATACAATTATACTGAGAAACTGGTATAGCTGATATATCTCCTTTGTTCAATACAACCTTCTTTCTCTCAAGCATTTCCTGCGGTTATAACATTTCTAGTTTCTCTGCCTCTATCAGGCTATGAGACCAGCTATGAGTGAACTGCTCGTCGGTGGGTTTAGCTTCAGAACTGATGTTTTCCCATCAGACAATCAGCAGTCTTATCTTGGAAACAGCATGAGGAAAAGCAAGTCCCTCACTAATTCATTAATTTGGGACCAATTGATACCGATTAATTTCAATTGACCCCAATTATTGGAAGGAATACAAAAGAGATGCTTCAGCTTACAAAACAGCCTTGTTAGATACAAGGGCTAATCAATTTATTAATTGGTCTATTCTTAAACTAATCTTATTAGTCGGCTAATCAGTTGTTCAGCTGTTCTGCTTAGTCCCAGTCATAACCTAAATGCAATACAGATTGCAATTCAAATATTCCAAATAATTTAAATAAATAAACAAACTTTCCTTCCACAATACAAACAAATTTCAAAAAGGTTTCTAAAGGTGCATGTACAATGTCAGAATGAGCACATCTGCACATGAAAATGCTCCAAAAGGCAAAATCCCTCAACAGTGCACACATCCCCAGCATTAATTACCCATGTTAAAATAACTCAAACCAGAACTAAAACTCTAATTATTCACTGTGGGCATATAAAATCAACATATGACCCGGCATGAAATACATAAAAACAATATAATCAATACACTGAAAATATCCTTTTTAAACCCTAGGAAAATGGAGAGGCTAGAAATGCTTTAGAAGTTTAGAACTTTAAATCAATAAATTTACTACAGTTAGATGGTTTACTAAATGAAGGACATTTGATGTTTTCCTTTGTAAATAAATAAATATTAGGGTTGCTCCGATGCAACCTCTCTCATAGGCACCCTGAAGAGGACCAGCTCAGGACAAACCCCTCTACTAAACAGGACTCTGAATCTCTGGAGGTCACAAGCAAGCACAGTGGCCATCCTGAATTGAAGGAGAGAGCAGCAAAAACAAAAATGTGCCAGGACAAGACCCCTCGAGGTTATATAGAGAACACAGGCAATGATGGCATACCTGTTATAAACTCGGGGTAAGCTTCTTGGCACTCCTACTGCCTTTCTTCTCTTCCTCCTTGAGGAAATCAGCAGTAACTTTTCACATACAGCATCTCAACATTCAGCAACTCGAGTTCTTCCCAATAGACAGTCCTCTCAAGCACACAAAATCTCTGGCGACTTCTCCATGAGAACTCTCTCTCTCTCTCTCTCAATGGAGTTCTGAAGGCAGACTGGCCGTGCCTTCAACCTACCTCTAATTTCTTCAGTGTTTATATGTATGGTGCTATGCATCAAATTCTGGTTTTTAGTATATAAGGTATTTATATTTGCATTAAATGCCTATATCTATATAGATCTTATATCTATACTTGGTGGGTTGTCTGCAACAGCATGGCTGCACCCACTACAGTGTATGCATGCATGGGCAGAGTGGCCATGTGGGTGGGTGCATGTGTCAAGTTATTGCTACATTTGTGTTTGCACCATAAAGTCTGTTTGTGTAGAAGCATTCAAAACTATGGAGAAAAAAACAGTAGGAGTACAGACCAGACAGAAGTAACTAAGTGATTTTGTGAGTTTTTCTGTGTGTTGGGGGTGGGAAAGAAACTGCTTTCAATTAGTATGTGTGCTACAGTTCAGCTGTGAAATTCAGATGAGGGAGAGAAGAAAACTGAAAAGCATATACTGGCTGCAAGCATGCTGCATGTATGTAGATGTATTCAGATACAGTATATATTGAAGTACAAGTGTGCCATATGTGTGCAGACAGTATGGCTTAGTGGTTAAAGGCACTGAACTGTAAGCCAGAAAGCATGAAGACCTGGGTCTGAATCTCAAGTCCCATTTATGTATAGTGTGATCCTGAGCAAGTCACTTAACTTCTCCATGTACAGTTAAAAGTGATCACTTGTTTTTTTTTGCATGCATGCCTCATGCATGCAGTCTTTCCCAATCTAACATAAAAATCATGGTTTCCACATTTGCTTGCTGCATGCCTGTCAAATGCATGCCACTGGTTCCAATTTAACATTTAAATCATACTTGCATCATGCATACCACTTGGGTTGTTTTATGTGTGCAGCATGAAAACATTTCACATAATTATTTCTGTAAGGGCTGTTCTAGGCTGTTTGCAAATTAGAGAAAGCTCAAAATGAAGAGTCAAGTTGGATGAGTTATGTTAGCATCCATCAAGTTCTGAAGTTCAATAGAAATAACATCATTAACAGCAAAATGCATTTGGTGGAGAGGCTGCATTACGGGTGACAAAGCAGATGTGTCTGGGGCAATGAAAAATCCTTTAACTCTGTCTAAGTTTTCTATGGCAGGCTTGCCTTGTACAACAGGTGCAAGCACTTTGTACTAAATGCGTACAATCATAGTCACCATTGTACGTTATTTAGTAGACTGAGTTAGCTTAACCTAGGTGACCACATACAACTTCATCTGCTACACCCCGTGTAACAAGTTGTGACCAGAGCCAATAGGGCTATGAAGAGCTCATGAACAATGGCACTGTCATTTCATGAATTGGTCCTGAAAGGTAATTCCATACAGTGACCATGGAATCACTTTTCATGACTGAGTAACACAATTACTGTAATAGTTTTCACAAGGTGGGGTCCCATGAAGCCCATGTTGAACATTTGGGGCAAAAATTCCAAATATTGGCTGAGATATGAGCATAAGTTCAAAATTCCATTGAATGGTGGTATAGCACACTTACCTTTAAATCTTCAGTTAGCGGCTGGTTTTAAAGAGTGCAGACATGTCCCGGTCCAGAGAAGATAACAGCACCAACCTCTGGAGGTAAGTATAGGGTAAGGGAAGTGGGTGCTCAGTGGGAGGGTGGGGAGGTGGGAGGGGGACTTCAGGGACGACAAGGGACTGTTTTTAGTTTCGCAGGAAAACAAACTGATGAGGAACCATTGTCTAATTTACAGCAACACAAAAGCAACAAACATTTTGGCACACTGGTGTGGTCTCCCAGTGTGCTACATGAATGTTGATATGGGGATTGGGCACCCCAATGTTGGGCATGATGTGGGCAGGGACACCAGGAAAAAAGAAATGCGATGAGGGACCTTTTTCTAATTTGCAGACAAAAACAGATTCTCCACACTGGGGTGGGCTCCCAGTGTTGCAACATGACATACTGGGCATTACTTGGGGAGGGGGGCACAATATAGTGAATGGCATTTTGCCATTCACAACATGGCAGCACTGCAGAACTGTGCAAGTGTACGACTAGTCATGTACATGCATGGACGCATCAGAATGCGTAAGTAACTACCAAAATAGTGTTGCTGTTATTCCGTATGCTGGATGTAGTGGAGGGGTTTAAGCTGCATTGGGCTTTTGGAAATATCCTTTCAGAAGTCCAATGGAAAAGGTTCTGTGATCAGCCATTTTCAGAGCTACAGAGCTCTTGCAAAATGGCTGTAAGCTCCACCCAAAGCCCTAAAAATGTACTGCAGGTAAGGATCCTGACTACATCCTGGCCCTGGCAGACCCCAGACTAGTCCATGAGGGGCTTAGATATGCAGTAAGACTGGAATATATTGTTACTCACATGAACACCAGATCAAACTCAGGCTACTTCTCCCTTGCAACCCTCTAGTTTGGAACAACCTGTCTACTAGCCTGTGCCTGGTTCAAGTTCCGCTATGTATGGCTTGATTAACTATAGTTCAGAGTAACTGAAAATAAATAATGGCACTGCTAATGAATAAGATTACAGGAACATACAAGATAACCATTGCCTCAGTGCTTTTGGTCTGAGGAGTTTTATTTGTCTTTTAGATTTTTCTCTACAAATTTCTCATATTCCATGCATTACCAACCTCATAGTATCTGGTGAACACAGCAACAATAACTGAGCAACAGCAAAAAGGGCAACTCAATCATGGCATCTTTGTTCTGAACTACCTGGCAGGGTAGTGATGGGATGGGGTGGGTGACTACAGCGGCAGGATCTATGTATATACATGTGCACGGGGCTGGGCCCATGCTGCATGATGGGTGAAAGGAGGGAGGGTATGTAGGGTATAGTGTAGTTGTTTGGCTTGCCGAGCTGGCTGTGTGGTGTGGTGGGTAGGGTGACAGACTGCAGTTGGGAGGGTGCCAGGGTCAGGTCTGGGGCATGGCCGCTTTTTGTGTCGGGTCCATTTTTTAATTTTTTTTAAGTTTTACACCCCCCCGACATACACCCCCTGGAGTTAAGAATCTTTAAGTATAGGGGGTGTGGGGGCACAGCCCCCTCCATAACAGAAACCATTGGCAGTTTTATAGTCGCTGCACGTGTACATCGGCATTATTTATTTTCGCTGATGTGCACTCTTCCAAACAGCAATTGCTATTCCACGATCACTGTTATGACACAGAACCCCAACATCATGTAGCTGCTGCAAGCCTTTGAATGTCTGGTATTTCATATTGGCAAATTCTGCCTTTCTGAAACTCTGGTGGCTGAGGCTCAGCCAGCTGTCCCTGTCTCCAGGGAGAAAACAAGCTTGTTGTGGTCATTTGATTCTCACTGGTCCTTAACATGCTCACTGCTGACCACCCTAACCCCACTGCTGAGAACAAGTTTATGGGTAACCTCAAATGTAGTCCACCGATTGACTTAGTGCTCTTGGAAGCAGTACTTTCAGGCAGACGTGAAGTCTGTCTGACCCTTGCCAATAGCCCTCTCAAGATGCATGCTTATACCTAAAATATTGATGTCATCCAGGATTGTAACTGTATTTGATGTGACTGTTCATATAATTTCACCAAGCATCTAAGCATGATGCTCTGCTTAATTGCTTTTTGGCCTGTAGCACACACCCCAGGGTCACTCTTTGGCCCACCTTTCCTCCTATCTTTACCCAGATGTAGATGGTAAGAATGGGGAATGTTAGGAGGGAATGGGGGTCAAGCAACAACTAAGGCAATCTATCTGGATCTGTATTTAGTGCATACAGATCATTCAGAATAATTTTCTCAGTAACTAGCTCAGTCATCAGCCTCCTGTTTGAACTACAGCTGAACTTGTTCCTGTTTTCAGGTAATTTACCCGTGCATTCAATTTTGAACAGTGAGCTAAAACTGTTATTTAATTTTTTTATCCTTTTCCATAATATCCTCTATGCTTATGCTCATGCTTTTGCTGTAGCTGCTCCAGTTTTCTGGAACCTGCTGCTGCTAGACTTTCTGAAGGGCCTCTAAGTTGGTAGTTTCAATTGGGATTAAAGCATTATCTTTTTATAGCAGCTTACTCTGCTGTTTCATAACTTGTTCTTATGTAAATGGTAGTATTTATTGTATTTATTATGCTGCAGCTCTTATATGTAGTTTTCTGATAAGTAATGCACCCTTTACCTGTGGGATTGGGTGCCTTAGAAATAAATATACCACTACTAGTTATTCTATCCTTTTAGATTCACTTGATGCCCTCCTTTGTTATTGTCTTTTCCTTATATATTTTTAGGAGGTCTTGTTTTGTTTTTTTCAGTAGGACTGTTTCTACCCAGGGTGCTGGCAGAGCTTCCAGCCCCTGTTCACCACATTGATTGACTGTCTCTTCCCACAGGACCTACCTACCTCTTAAAGTCCCTCATGACTTGTTCCTCATGGCATGGACAGAAGGAAGAAAGGACCCTCCCTCCATGTCAGGATCCAGATCCTTGTGCAGGGTCCTGAGTTGACAGTGCTGACCAGGAGCATGCATACTGGGCTTCCTTGTGCATCAGTCCCTAATTCCCCCAACCAATGGCTTGAGTGATGCAATCATATGTCTGAGAGGAAGTGCATATGCATTATGTACAGATCACCACCCAAAGCCCAATGTGTGGTGCTCCTACTGGCCTACTTTAATGCCTCCACCTGGTGGCGTGTGTTAAGCAGTGTGGTGAGTCCTGCCTCCTGGGAGAGGAAAGCTGCCTGTGGATGATCATTTGTTTCCCACCCCAGCTGACCCCCAGCAATCTGAATACATCACTGAACACTGGTTACTGTTGTTGCAGCAAATGAGGCCTTGTGACTTCAGCCTTGTGAACCACTAGCCTGGCCTTGTAATTATTTTTGACTCATCCCACTATATTCAGATTTCTTCTTCCTGCATGCCTCCTTACATTATCCTTACTAATAGCCAGTTACTTTTTTTGTACGTGATCTATTTTATCTAATGTGTTTCTCTTATGTATACCATCAATTACATTCTTTTGTTGCTTATTGCCTCACTTTTACCCCAAGTGGTTTCTTTTTCTTTTTCTCACATTTTGCACAAGACTGGGTACCCTCCAGTACTGCACTGTCTATTTTTGCTCACTTATCCTGCACCCCTACTACTGTATGAGTGTCCCTCTGGTTTTTTTTTTATATATCAATCTCATTTCATTAAAATCTACCTTGATATTGACAGAAACAACAGGACTGGATTTATTCTATTTTTCCCCCACCAACTGTACTACTGCATTTATTCTAATGGTGGTATTGTCATTCTTTTATTTTGTATATTGAAGGATACTCCTTAATAATGTTTCTTACTATATCCTTGTCACACTATACCAACAATAATATTGCATCTCCTATGCTTGGACTATTTACTTACAGAGTAAGAATGCTTTCTTGCACTAAATCCAGGAACATCTGACTTTTTTGTCTGCTTGCTGAATAAGTTCCTAGTTTACTGTCAGGGAGTAAAGGCCCCATGATCACTTTTCTGACCTGGTCTGCAACTTTCAAGATGTCCCATCTCATTACTAGAGATTCAGCAAATTTAAATTCCACTGGTGAAGTGTCCTCGAAGTGGGCATTTCTCATTGCCTCTCCGCTACGTGGAGTGGGCAATTCAAAGTGCTCACTCCGCCTTGTCATTACCACTTCATTTTAAGGCAGAATGACAATGTGAAGAGAGGTGAAGTTGTTGTTTTCAATAGACTTCACCCTGTTCTTTAGCTATTCCATAGCCAGGCAGGAAAAGGAAGGGAGTCATACAAGCAGACACTTGCATGTTCTCCTCTGCAGATGGAGACAGAGAGAGGGGGGTGTGTGCTTTGTCACTGCTGAGAGTTGGAGATCAGAGCGAGGAGGAGATTTAAACCTTGATTTAGACCCAACAGCTTTTTTATCAGCTACATTTTTTTTTTGTCTTTCCTGTGCTCTTTTTTTATTTAATGTGTTCTTTCTGTAAATTAATTTTTCTTACCTTTATAAGTAGTTAGTTGTTTGCCTGTGTCTGTGTGACTGTGTGTGTGTGTTGTGTGACAGTGTGAGTAGTCTTTGCTCAGACTGAGGGAGCACAATAGGAGAGATGGACCAGGGTGAGGGTCTAAGGGAATGTCTGGGGCAGGGGCAGCTCTGGGAGAGCGTGGTAATGGTAGGTGTCGTACCGTGCGGATGCGTGGTGAGCATGGCCAGCAGTTCCTGTTGGACTGATCAAAAATTCTGAGTGCCCCCACCCTGGAAGCAGGACCAGCACTGCCTCCTGACTCTGAGACAGTTGAACCACCACCACCACCACCATGTCCAGCACCAGCTCCAGCACCAGGTCCCTCTGGAGCAGGATGTGTATGTGCCCCGGGCCCAGATATGGATCCCAACCCTGCTGAGCACCATGACCAGCCAGCTGTCAGTTCATCTGACCCTCCCCTGCCTGTGCCTGGTCCACCCCACACCTCCATTGTTTGGCAGTTTTTTGACTGGATTGGGGAGGACAGCAGTGTGGTCAGGTGCCACCTATGTGACATGGAGGTGCACCATGGCCCCTGGGGGACTCACCTGGGGACTGGGGACCAGTGCACCCATATGCTCAGTCACCACCAGTTGGAGTGGCAGGCTGCCACAGAATAGGCCATGCCTGCATCTGCTGGCCCTTCTGTGTCATAGGGTGCCACTGTGCATGGTGGCAGCCCTAAAAAGAGGAGGGCAAGAGCAGCACCTTCTGTTCCACCAGCATCCAAACCACTACCACTACCACCAGCAGATCAGCCTGTAGAAAGTGTGGACCCCATAGAACTGCGTGTAATGCAGGCTGACTTGGCAGTTCTCTGGAGTGCTGTTGAGGAGAACAACGAGAGGGTGAGTGCTGTGGAGCAGTGGCTGGATTGCATAGAGAGACATCAGTTGCAAATTTTGTCCATGCTGAAATTGCTGCTGGATCACCATGGGATCCCACATTAGTTTTTTTTTTTCCTCACGCCATGTGCCCCCCCACACCTTCCTTGCTGTGTTATAAAATGTATTCCTCCACCATTCCTGACCCTTGTATGTAATAATGCCCTTTTGTGTTGTCTTAGGTATACGTGACACTTTGTAGTCTGAGCAGTGCAAGTATACTGTGTGCTAAACTGCATGTGTGCAGTCAGTCTTCTTTCCAGTCTGTGTATGTACTGCAGACACTGTTCAACTCCCTGACTTAAAAGCACTTATTAATGAGTACAATGGTGGGATGGTGAAGCCTGGAGAGATACTACAAAACAGGCTTACAATACATCCAAGTAACCAGTAAAACAAAATAATGTTGTGATTCACGACATGATTGTAAATCGTGATTTGTGACTGCATTTATAACTGTGATGATGAAGAAACGCAAATGCCTATGGCTGTACTTCCCCTGGCCCTGATGAGGTGTAGCACAAAACTCCTCGACTTTGAAACACTCATTAATGAGTACAATGGTGGGGTGGTGAAGCATGGAGAGATACTACAAAACAGGCTTACACTACATCCAAGTAACCAGTAAAAAAAAATCATGATGAAGAATGTGATTTGTATCATTCACGAGTCACTTGTGAACATGATGATGGTCCTGACTTAAAAATGCATACTAATGAATGCAATGTTTATGAAGAATTATGCACCACATCAGTCCAGTTCTCTGAAGGGAAGCCAAAGAAACAACTGTGACTTATGTTACAGATGGAGATTGGACCCTAAAGAGATGCAGATGTGCAGACAGAATAAGATTGTGCTGTGCACTGAAGAGATGCAGATGCAAAGGCACAATACCTAACCAGTGCTCACCATCAGAAATTCAAATCTGGAAAAAAATACCTTTGCTGGTTGGGGCGGGCTGCAGGGGGGGCAGTGTACTGCACTGCTGCAGTAACAGTCATTAGTACTAGTACCAGTACCACCAGTGAAGATACCACAAAGAAGCACAAAAATCACACAGGTGCAGTAGATTGCAGGTTCACGTTGCTGAAATTACTATGTGGCACAATAAAAGGTGTCTGATTTGATGACATGCGTCACACTCATACTCACAAACACACTAAGTAATCGTAGCATATTGAAAACTTCAGTAATATCACCATGTATTTTAAACAAATTAAAATTATGCACTGCTGCTGCACAGCAATCAGAAAAAAAATGGCAAGAATTATTGAAAATATTACTGTCTGTACATTAACACAGTTATTATACAGAAAAATATCACCAAAACAGAAAGAACTGTCTTTCTCTCCAAGTTAATCTACCTACACCACAGTCAGATACACCCCTCCCACAAAGCACACTTTCACTGTCTCCTACTACACAGACCCAATGTTGTACATTAACATTGAAAATCCACACACAAACAATTAATGCTCGATGATATGAGCACAGGAGGGTTTCCTACAATCGATGAACTAAGTTTGAGCAAAAAAAAATACTCAAAAAGGCTTTTTGAACAGCTTTTAGAAGGTTTGAATCACAGAGATCTCTCAGAGCACACTGTCTTCTACAGCTTCCTACACACACTACCCTGAACTGAGGCTGTGCAGAACAATATAGAGCCAATGTGACCTGAAATCCCCATGAATCACTGCAAAATTCACCTTTGGAGCTTAAAAACAAGGTGAAATAAGGCTAAGTACATTGCTTTCAATGTTCTTCACCTTAAGATTTGGTGGAGTAGTGGTTTGGGAAGGCGGAGTAACGTAGAGTCATTGTTTTCAATGGACTTCGTTTTACCTATCATAACACGAAGTACTCCACTTTGCTTTGCAGCGCATTCTGCGATTCCGCTTTGCTTCGCAAAGTGAATTGAGGACACTTCGCCCATCTCTAACTCTCACCCATTGGGTGCTCAGCAGAAATGCCCCAGCCCCAGATCATCCCTCCTTCATTCTAATTTCTGCCCTGTGGCCCTGCACAGTCACACACAGACACACACAAACAACAATTAAAAAAACAAAGAATTAGAAAAAAGGAAATCCACAGAAGAACTAATAAATGAACAAGATCTGAAAAAAAAAAAAGAAAGATTTGGCTTTTAACCAGCGGTTTTTAAAATCTACCTCTAACATTCTCTCTCCTTTTTATAGGGTCATCTCTCTCTCCTTCTGCAAAGTGGAAAGTAAAACTATCTCCTAGTGAGTCACTTCCTTCCTGACTGACTAAAGCATGTGACTTACACTATTGTAAGCCTTGTCATGTGTGGGGGACTGCAGACAGTGCCAATAGTCTTGCCACTCCGTCTTTATTCGCCTAAAGGGGAGTAACAACGTGAAATGATAATTACAAGATGAAATGACCTTTTAATGTGGGCTCTTCATGTAGTGGAATGATAACATGAAGTGCCCACTTGGCGGGCACTTCACAGGAGGAATTTTAATTCACTGCATCTCTAGTTCTCACCTATGGTGTTGTCACTTTTGCTGCTGTGCCCAAGACCATGCTTCGCAAATGGGATACCACCTATAATAATATTTGCCAGTATGCTTCCTTATTCCCTCAGTACAAACATCACTGCCAACTCTATGCTGACCTAGATTGCTCCCCCCCATGCCCTTAGACTCCTCTCCCTTGGCTCCCTGAATTATAGTACTATCAGATGCCAAATCCCCTCATCTCTTGCCTCCTTGTTGCTCCCTCAAACCTCCTCCTATGGACTTCGATCTGCTGAAAATTATCTTCTTTATGTTCCCAGGTGTAGAACATTTAAGGGCTTCTGTGCCTTCTCCCATGTCGCCCATATGCACTGGAACTCCTTTCCCCTTGCCATTTGGACAATGATCGACTCATACCACCTTTAAGAAGGAACTTTTAAATTTCTTATCCAAATCTGGCTGATGTTCATGTGTTAATTGTCCTTAGTCTCTGCACCTTCTGTCTCACCCTGACTGCTAACTCCTCATCTATATCCTAATTTGCCATCCTGATCATGTCAGGCATCTTCAGCGCCCTCTTGCCCTATATCTGCTGTTGTCTGCACCTTACATATTAATTGTCTCTCTTCCTCTGTCTTTTGGATTTTGTGTCATAGCACTTACCCTGTATTACTCCTCCCCTACTGCGGTCCCCATTTTTTCCTGATATTGCCTGCCTCTGTGCATCTTCTCTGATTCATTTGATGTGACTACACACAAAACTAGTCTGCTGATCCATTTAGCTTGAATTGTCATCAGTTGTACCATTCCTAATATTGTCAAGACATTTTACTCAGTGCTGACACTACCCTGGTTACTTTGCTGTTTTTTTTGGTCTCTATTATATATGGAACTGTTTTGTCATGTTGTTATACTGTACTATGTTCCTTGTACCTAAATATCCTTGTTTTGTTTTGATTATTTGACATTTGTTTTGTTAAGCTCCTTGTACCTCAATATCCTTGTTCTGTTTTGTTTAATTTGTAACCTCTTGGGTTGTACCTGAAAATAGTCATTTTATGACTAGCATACCTACCGGTAATCAAAAACTAAATAAATACATTCCTTAGACACTTGCTCTTGCTTCTGATCACTACCTCATACCTTTCCATTTAGTGTCCTGCCCCTCCCATGCCTACCTACTGTTTTTTTGCATTAGGGCTGTGCATCCCCTGAATATTATTTTCCGAATAACATGAATAATGGGCTATACTAATATTAGGACCCAAATAGTGAATAGCCCACTATTCAAGTGGTAACTGGTATTCAGCCAGGGATTGTCTAAAATGAAAAAAATACAAGCCTTTTCTGGCTTCCCCCAACTGATGATCAGTAAAAAATATATATCGTCACTGGTGTCTAGTGGTCCCACCTCCACAGCCGATCATCGGCCTGAACTGAAGAATCCCCCCCCCCACTGAGATTTCCATTAATTTCCCTGTCCCCAATCTCTAAAAATAAAAAAAAACAAATCCTGACTCCTGGTGTCTACTGGGCCCCCACCCCTCACCCTTCCATCTGATAGTAACCACCCCTCACTCCCCCACTACCCCCCATAGGCCCCCAGCACAGCCCTCAACTCACTTCCATGGTTGGCAACTGACAGAGTTCTCCAGTGAATGAGCGCCTGCTTGTACAAGCATGCACTCACTCATTCATTGAAGTGGGGGCAGTGGGAGGGGTCCACTAGACACCAGGAAGTCAGGAATTTATTTGGTTTTTTAGACATTTGGGACAGGGAAATTAATGGAAATCTTGGTAGGAGATTCTTCAGTTTGGGCCGGTGCTCGGCTGGGGGAGGATCCACTAGATTCCAGGGATGATATATTTTGTTTTACTATTGGCCAGGTGGGGGGAGGCTTTATTATTAATTTTAATCACCCCCTCCTGGCCACGAATAACGAATACCAAATAACGAACACCGAATATTTTGGCACTGAATACTGAATATTCAGCAAATGGTATTTGTATAGCTCTACTCTGCTTCTTTATCTGTTAACTTAATGCTATGTCTTCTGTGGCACTAATTACCTTCCTCTCCCTCTGCAGTCAATTTCTCACTTGTACTGATTTCTCTTTCTCTCTCATCCCCAGATGTCTAAAGTCGACTCTGCTTACACTTATACTTTAACCTGTTGTATCTATTTCATTATCCAGCCCTGTGATGAGGCTGCAAACCTAAAGCACTTATACACCCTACCCTTCCTTGCCATCATTGCACTGATACAGTAGTGAGTATCCACATACAGTAGCTGTACCGTCTTGTGTTTTTGCCTCCCTAGACTACCCACCAAACTGATTTGTACTACTGTCTGATCCACAGCTTTTACTGTTATTATATTTTTTACCACAACTGTATACACTGTACAACAGTTTATATCTGTGCATTTAATCCCTTACTTCTGTAACCCCAGTATGTTGCACTCTTCCCTGTTTATTGTTAATGTTTTTCTCATGTTTACAGTAACTGTCTTACCCTATGTAATTGTACTCTCCTGTGTCATGCCTGAAAATAGGCAGGATTCTGTCTAGTGCACTTAACTGGTTGAAAAAAGCAAAATAAAGTAAAAATAAAATGTTGCAAATGTCTCTGTCTATGTGCAAAGCTGTGTTAGATGTAAAGCAACAGTACTAGATAATCAGGAAGTGATTATAAAAATTCTGTTTTTTAGTTAGAAACATGGAGCAATAGTTCATGTTTCCATATCTTTAAATCTTATTTCTAGCAATCTTTAGTTTTTTAGATATTTAAAATTTATTTCCATTATTGTGCATCCAGAGTAAGCATGGCTGCTGCCTAATTTGCAGTCAAACTCCTCCCTCACATCACATCATATGTTCTGATTACTTCCATGGGACCATGTGCTGCATGTCTCCCACTGTCCTGTATGCGTCATGGTCATGCGTGTGTGCGATTAAGGCAGAGGGTGCCAGTTCAACATAGTGGTGGGAGAAATGTAAACAAAACAAAGAAAAATGGAGCAAGTTACAGGGTAATAGTGGAGGAATACAAGAAAGATTACCAGGTAAGTACTCAGCAGAGCACAGGAAACAAACTATTGCAAAATATATGATTTTTTTTATCTAGTACTGCTGCTTTAAGTTAGTTGGTGTCTGGCATCTCCCAAAGAGGGGTGTTATCAACAATTGCCTTCTTAAGTGGTCTGCAGCTGTTAACAAGAATAGCAAAACCTTTGAAAATGTAAATCTTATATTAAAAATCATTTTGAATACATTTTAAATATTAAGATGAAACCTAATAAAATGAACCTCAGTAGTGCATTAAAAACAACTAATACAATTCAAGGTTTTCACAAGAAAAAAAATACTGAACAGTAGTTTTGCTTGTTCTCAGAGCCAGTAACCATGGTATATGGAATCAGTATATTATAGTGGTTAATGGCACTGAACTGCATACCTGGAGACCTGGATTTGAACCCGTCAGCCCCACTTTCATACGTGTGACCTAACGCAGTCATTTAATGCCCTTGTGCTTCTAAGTTGCATCTGGAAACAAGCTCTTGCTTAGTGTACCTGTCCTGGTGAAACAATGTCCCCTTTCCCTAGTAACCACACTTTATTGCTTTATTAGAATAACTTCCAGTGCTAAACAAACAAAACAACTATGATGGACATGGTTTATAGGCAATAAAAATGGGGTCACCTATAGATATTCACAATAGTTACAACAATCTACAAATGCCAGCTTAATGTCTGCTTAACACCAGTGTATTGGGTTTCCATGGCTTTCCATTGTTATGGGCTCCTTGACTCCTGTATATGGGCTCCAATATCCTCAGCTACACATCTCCTCAACTTTGGATTCTGGATTTCCAGTCTGTAATCTCTTGTCTGTCAGATTTGCACTCCAAGCTCAACTGCAGCTCATTCTTGTCTCTCATCCTGACTCTCATCCCGTTAATAAACCAACTGGTTGGTAACACAAATCACACTCTCCTGAAGTAACTCTGTAGTAAAATAAAAGAACAACTCCAAGTGCAGGATTTTTTTTAATATAGACAAAAACAGAAAGATAAACCAGACTACTGTGTATCCTAGGAGCATAGCAGATAAAGATATAATAAATCTGAAAAATATTAGGACTGTCAGCTTCTCTACAACCACACAGTTAGACAGCCACTCCTTCCATCTCCCTCAATCCAACCAGTACCAGAATGATTGTTTCAAAGAACCCCACCATAAAATGATTTTGCAACTTATCTGGAATGCATCTGCAGTTCTGTTCCAATGTAATGCAAAACTGTGTCGCTGCTCTTAGGTAACAGTTTTAGCAAGGCATTGTTCTGGATCCAACAACCCTTATGCAATATATTTCAAAATGCTATAGCAACTTTTTCATTAGATAGTTTAATATGAATGGTACTATACTTATCCTCTATCAAACAGAAACATACAGGTCAAATAGATATAGAGTCCCTGCCAGAGAAACCAGTAATATCTCAAATGACTCAATGACAGGGATTAGAATTGCAAATTATACTGTTACTGTAATAAAGCTAAAATGAATTTTTGTTTGGTCTATGTAGAATTTTATTTTTTTGCAAAATAGAAAGTTTTAAAAAAAATCAAGTAGATCAGCAGGCAAGGGGAAAGCTTGAAATGAAAATATTGGTCCGTGTTGAAATATCAGCTCATCAAGTTCCAGAATCATTAGGAACAAACACAAAGGTAAAGAAAAGACAGCATGGGTTTTGCTGGGGTGGAGAGAAGACAAGCATTGGTTGGTACAAAGGAGATAAGTTACCGCATTATAGAATCAACAGGAACATTTTACTTATTTATTTCAATTTCAGAATTTAATACCTTTGAGCTAGAGCTCATTTCAGAGGTCCCATGTCTGTTAGAAAAAGAAACAGTAATGCAGTACAAAACAAAACAGATAAATACAGTTTCAATAAAATCTTAATTACATAGTTACAAAGAAATGTAGCACACATGTTTATGAACATTTCTTCTCCTAAGTGCAAAGGCATGTGGTTCAGTTGATTTGAAGTCTAAATTATTGGGCAAAATGAACATTACAGTTGAAGGTGGGAACAAGAATGGTTAGCCTGGTTGAGACCAAAAAGTGTCACAGGGATTGAACAGAGGACATCTGAAGGATCATAGGGATTGGACAGATGACATCTGAAGAATGAAAAAGAGAGGATGGTTGAGGCCATGTTGGCTTTGTTATGGAAAAACATGGAGCAGATTGGACCTTCGGCTGTAAGGGCAAGAAAAGGGGGTGAAGGAAGAAAGGGAGGGAAATACCAGGTGGTAGGGAGGTGGTGATAAATACTAGGGTGAACTGGAAAGTGCAAATGGTAGAGCAGGGTTTCTAAGACAGGCTGGTCCCATTAGGTGCTGCATTCACAGCTACTGTGTGATGCTAGATAGGTATGAAGTTTAGATTTAAATGGGCCTAGTTTAGTTTTTTTGACTTTATGTCATCACTAAGCATATTTAACCACAGGTTGCTCGGTACCCAGAACCATTGTCCTTGGGTAGGAAAGGGATTTTAAGAGGTTGGCTGTTTTTCCCCTGGTATACCTAGTTTCATTGGACATGCTGAGGAAATTCCACACTCCTGGAGGTGTTAGGCCTAGGGTGGATTTCTTTGCAAGTAGGCATACCTGGTACTGTATTCAACAGTCCAGGTTTAGCCAACCAGATTGTGCGTAAAGCTCACAAGTGCATGTAAGACAGTGAGCTCCCAAAACAAGCCTACAGGCCTTGTTGAGGGCTGTGTCCATTGCAGCACAGTAGACCACTAGTCCATAGTCAATCACAGACAGCACTGAACTATTCACTAGTTTTAGGACCTGATTTGTCAGGCAGCATTTGTTCCTATGTAACAATCCTAATTTACGATTTGAGGATTTGGCTACAAGATCTATGTGTTCTGTCAAAGAAAGGGAACTCTCTAGTAGCATTACTCCTAAGTACTTAACATTATGAACCATTTCAAGGGGTTGTATTTTGGCTGTTTAGTATTTTTAGATGGTGGGACCTATGTCTGTTATGAGAGGAGGCAAATACCATTGCTTTTGTATTTTTATAAATCAGCAATAACTTTGATTTTAGGAACCACACTTTGACTGTTGTGAAGTTAGTTTGCATCTTTTTTTTAAAGCTACAGAGTCATAGCAGCTTGAATATAGCACCACATCATCTGCATACAGTAGAACTTCATTTTGAGTAGCTAGAGGGAATTGATTTAATAACAGGCTAAAAAGCAGGTGTCCAAGATGGAGCCTTGGGGGACTCCTGTGTTAATGCACCAGTTTTCAGAGACAACATCCAAGATGTTCACCTTTTGTACTCTTCCAGAGATGTAGCTCCTGAACCAAGCCACAGATTCATGGGAGAGTCCTACATGAGACTGCTGGTTCAGAAGGAGCTCATGGTTTACTGTATCAAAGGCCTTAGTGAGATCAATGTAGGTTGCCCCACCAAGAGCCCTTGATCTAGTGCATCATGAATATACCCTGTGAATTCAACTAGAACAGTAGTGGTGCTGTGCTGGCTTTCGAACCTGTACTGTAGTGGGCATAGCAGCTGATATTTCTCAAGGTAATTGACAATTTGATCATACACAATGTGCTCCAGTGCTTTTGAGAATTGGAGGAGTATTGAGATAGGTTGGTAGTTTGTTTGACTAGTCCTATCCCTGCTTTTGCAGACTGGCATTACTGCAGTGGCTTTCCAGAGTAGGGGGAATTTACTGGATAGAACAGATAGGTTTAAAATTCTTGTGAGGGGTGGGAGAATCACATCGAGAGTGAATGCAATAAGCTTGAGGTCAAGCATGTTTGTGCTATCTCTGGATTTACCAAGAACTTGTGAGATGTATTTTCTGGCCTCAGCTGGCGTAATAATATTAAGGTAGAAGGGGGTATATTCCAGGCTGGATATCTATTTTATGTGCAAGACTGCAGTCACTCAGAGGTTCAAAGAAATCTGGTGCCAGTACACCGTTAAGGTATCTAAACACATTATGGAAGGTGTTGGTGATGATACTATGATCCTGGTTTTGTAGTCACTCAACCTTTAGCATAGTAAGAGGTGTCTTATTGGGTTTCCCAGTCAATGTCTTACTGTTGTCCCAGAACTTACAACTGTCTCCCCGGGAGTTAGCTAGCTCAATTTTGAATTGTTGGCTTTTGGCCCTGTGAATTGCCAGGTGCTGTACACTTGTTCTGGACTGTTTTGTAGTTCTGTAAATCTACTTGTGATCATGTACTTCTTACTTTGTACCACAGGTTATCCCTGTGCTTCATCTGCTTAATGAGTTGAGGTGAGATCCAGGATTTACAAGTGCCCTGGATTTTGCGTTTAGTGTAGAGGTCATAGATATTGCATGCTGCCCTGAATTTGCAGATAATGCTTTCAAATGCTGCATCCACTTCCTTTGCAGCTTCAATAGTTTTCCTGTCTTGGTGACTTAGTTGTGCTTTGAGTACACCCAGTTGCCCATTTTTTTTAGAATTCTAGTTGAGAGTGTTTTTGCTGGAATCTGAGGGGACTTGTTAGACCAAGTATGGAGGATAGGGAGTGGTCACTGATGGAATCTGAGAGGACAACTCTGTGATTAATTCTCTCAGGTAGGTTAGTGATCAACCAGTCTATTAGTGTACTGGTCCCTGTACAATAATTTATACAAGTGGGACAGTCCACTAATTGGGTCACATTTAAGTAGGATATGGCATTTCTGTACAGTGCCACCTCAGGGAATTTCCAGTTAATATTGAAATCCCCGACAATTAGTAACTCAGAATTGTAGCCGAGGTCTGTGAAGTAGTCTAGGACCACTTAGAACCCACTAGATTGTTCCTTAGGAGGGATATAAATAGATACCAATGTTAGGCCTTTGCTCTTTGTGCCGAGCAGTATTTTTGCCTCCAGTATTTTGGAATTACAACTAGCTGTTATGCAGGAAAGCACTTGTCCCTGGATGTGGTCTTTAATGTAGATGACACATCCATCTACTCATTTTCCCGACCTGTCTAGTTTAAAGGAGGTGTAGCCTTTAATCTGGATGGCCATGCCAGTGACCCTCAGGGTGAGCTAGGTTTCAGCTACTGAGATTATATCTCATTGATGCTGGGTAACCCATACTTGTAGCAAATCTAGTTCAGCTACAAATATTAATGGAGGCTATTGTTAATCCACTGTGTTTTGTTTGTGGTACTGGTAAATGCAGCATTGGTCCAGGGATAGGATGGTATTCACTGAGAGCAGTAGAAGTAGCTAAGCCATTCTTTTTTTTATTTTCTTTTTGTTGCTTCATGTCCCAAACCCCACTAACAGGTTCACCATGCTCCAGCAGCTGTCCCCTCATACTCGGGCTTACCCCACACCAAGTGGGCCATAGAAGCAGACTGTAGTGGCTAGAGGGGGATGGCACCAGAGCTGGCTCATTAATGGGGGCCAGCATATTTTTTCAGTAAGTCTCTCGGGGTTGGGGACATGCAATGATGACCAACATTCCCCTCGGTACATCCTGGCACTGACCATAGTGGTATTCCTGACCTCCACCAGGGGTCCACAGTACATTGGACACTTGACCCCTCCCTCGAGTTTCATCCTACTCCCCCCGCTGTCCCTCTGACTCCTGGATCTGTTCCTGAAGTTGTTTGCATTGCAGACAGCAGTAGACAAGCCATTCTAACTGTCTGCCATTTCAGGTACAATAGTGCCTGAGAGTGGTTGAGAATGATAGATCTTTTATTGTTGTTTTTGGCAGAGGTTAGGATCATGCTAATTATTGGGGGGAGGGGATGAGTGTTAAGGTGCATAACCGGCATCAGACTGTGTGATAGTGGTATATTGCTAAAAATTGGCAGCGCAGTTCTAGTTTTGGGGCATTGCTTGGAATAAAGAATACCATTTCTTGTTGTATTTTCATAGTGATAGGGGATATTCTGTGAGGTGGCAGTAAGTGCCAGACACATGCTTAAGATAAGAAAGATGCTTAGTAGGCTCATGGTGTGGACCAAAATGGGTTACTATATGCTTTTGACTCCAAATTGATAGGAGTTTCTAGATTGTTTACAATCCCAAATCTGTACTGTCATGCTTGAGATATTGGGGGTCAGAGAGTGTAAAACAAATAGATGGAGTTGGTGAGGTGAAAGAGGAAAAGGTGGAGTTAGGATGCAGAATGAAAGTAACAGAAGAAGGGGCTCGCTCAAATAAGGGGAATTGGTATTTGGCCATTTTAGATGGCAGGCTATCTGCTGCTCCTCTTGAGGTTGAGAGGAACAGAAGGCTGAGCCTACAAAGTTTTAAAGAGTGTCGGGGTGTGGGTGGGCATGCAGGAAAAAATTCAAGCTTAAAACAGCAGCTGTGTATGCGTACCTTCTTCAGGACCTGGCAGTGGAGCAGGCTGCCACAGCTGCTATTAGAGAGCAGCATTGCAAGTCAAGGAGAAAGCACCTGGTCAGAGGCCACCAAACTGGAAGAAGAGGGAGAAAAATAAAAATCTTTAGTGTCTGTGGGATTGGTGGGTGGAAGGCAGACAGAAACAGAGACACAGCAGGGGAGCAGGAGGCAGGGGAATTGGTCTAATTGGTGGGAGTGTTCACAGAGAAAGGCAGGGAGGAGAGGAGAGAAAAGAGAGACAGATGGGGGGAGGTGAGCCACTGAGGGTTAGCAGGTTTACAGCGTAATTCGAGTTCAAATGGAGTTTTCAGACTGCAATGGCTCCCCGAGCACAGACAGATTTAAATGGAAAAAAACAATGAATATACTGTCTAATGAAATGCAGTTTAAGTCTTATGTAAATGTAACAGTTTAAACAGAGAGTATCAACTTGAACAGAACAGTTAGAATGAGATCCCCCCAAAAAAGATAACTTTTAACTGACACAGGCAGTAGAAATTACAATGACAAAAATGCAGTTTAAAACAGGTAAAACATTTGTAGTAAAAGCAGAATAGAGATTGAATCCAGTAGCCGAATAGCCTAAGCAGAAGAGCCAATCAGGAGCTATGGATGCATGGGTGCCAAAATTCAAGCTTAGAACAGCAGCCATGTATACATACCTTCTCCAGGATCTGGTAGTGGAGTGCTGATATTAGAAAGTCGTGCTGCAAAACTTGGAGGGAACGTCCAGTCAGGGACTACCAAACTGGAAGGATAGGAAGAAAAATAAAAATCTTTAGTGTCTGTGGAATTGGTGGGCAAAGGGAAGACAGAGATAGAGTCACATTGGGGGGGGGGCTGGAGGCTGTGGAATTAGTCTAATTGGTGGGAGTGTTCACAAGGAAAGGCAGGGTGAAGAGAGAAGAGCGATAGTTGGGGGAGGTGAGCCACTAAGGTTTAGCAGATTACAGAATCACTTGAGTCCAAATGGAGTTTTCAGACAGGAATGGCTCCATGAGTAGAGACAGATTTAGATGGCAAAAAAACACTTAATATACTTTCTAATCAAATGCAGTTTAAGCCCTAAGTAAATGTAACAGTATCATCTTGGGCAAAACAGTCAGAATAAGATCCCAAAAATGATAACTTTTGACTGGGACAGGCAGTAGAAATTACAATGACAATAAATTTAGTTTAAAGTGAGTAAAGCATTTGCAGTAAAGGCAGAAGAGAGATTGAGATCCAATAGCCATATAGCCGAAATAGAAAAGAAAATCAAGAGCTATGGATGCAAGGGTGCCAACATTCAAGCTTAGAAAAGCAGCCATGTATGAGTACGTTCTCTTGGATCTGTCAGTGGAGAGGGCAGCCATGGCTTCTATTAAAGAGTCATGCTACAAATCTAGGAGGGTGCACCTGTCCAGGGGCTGCCAAACTTCTCTTGGATCTGGCAGTGGAGCGGGCAGCCATGGCTGCAATTAGAAAGCCATGTTGCAAGACAAGGAGGAAGTACCCCGTCAGGGGCCACCCATCTTTTCTGGGATCTGGCAGTGGAGCGGGAGGCTGTGGCTGCTTTTAGAGAGCCATGCCACAAGTCTAGGAGGGAGTGCCCGGACAGGGACTGCCAAACTTCTCCTGGATCTGGCACTTGATCAGGTGGCCACAGTTGCTATTACAGACCTGTGCCACAAGTCTAGGAGGGAACTTCTGGTCAGGGGCCACCAATCTTCTCTGGGATATGGCAGTAGATTGGGTGGCCATGGCTTGTTTTAGAGAGCAGCATCGCAAGTCTAGGATGGAATGCCCTGTCAGGGGCTGCCAAACTTCTCTGGGACCTGGTGGTAGAGTGGGAGGCTATAGCTGCTATTAGAGTACCACTCTACAAAGCTAGGATGGAGTGCCTTTTCAGGGGCCACCAAATTTCTCCAGGATCAGGCAGTGGAGAGGGCAGATTCTGGAGAGATATAGACTAAATGTTAACTGCATAAAAAAAGTACTTGTCATTCAGGTCTGTGGTTTGCTTCTCTTGTTCTACCGTGCATATATTACACAATTGGAAAGGGGGAGGTGAGAGAAAGTACCCATGTCAGCTGGATGGGAAACTCACAACTTCTGTGATATGCATACAATATGAATCTCTTAAATTAGTCTTTGAATTTGCATGCAGCATGCTATAGAATGGAACAACTATGAGCCTCCTCAGTTGCAGCAAAATACAAAATTGCTTGTGGAAAAGGAACAAAAAAGTATTAATCACGCTGTACTAATTGAATTAGAATGAAGAGGTTGTTTGCTATTTTTTACTAACTAATTAAAAATAAATAAATACATAAATAAATAACATGATTGATGCTTTGCATAGTAAACAAAAAGCATAACACGTACATAAATATAATTGTCCCAGAAAGCTGAAAATGGAGTAAATACCCTTCAATACGAATAGCAAAACAAACTATGGCCAAAGCCGATAGGGCTGCAGTAGAGGAATCTGGGTTAAAAATATTGAAAATATATATTTTTTAATGTTTTTACATGAAATGTTCAACACAGCCTTGTGCTGACCCTGCCTCACTAAGAAGGCCAGAGAAAACATTCAACGGCTGGCCTAACGGTGATGTCAATCAGGGACTGCAAAATCAACTTTTGGGCTTCAAACACACATTTTGATTAGGAGTTGAAAGATGACAGCTGTCAAATTCATGAGTCTCTGTAATGAAATGGCTATGTTGAAAATTTGTGTTAAAAATATTGAATATTACCAAAGTTATGAGCCTGCATTTGTAAAATTTAACAGTCTCATAACTTAATAGGTGAATGCTCTAGAATCATAGAACACAAGAATGTGCAAAGTATAATACCAGCCCATATTAAATTTATTCAAGGCCAGGAGTGCATTGCTAGTCTTGTTTTTTTTTTGTTTGTTTTTTTGGGCATTGAAAAAGTTTCATTTGGTACATGGGGAGGACATTTGGACACAGCATTACTTAATCAAGCCCTAAATATCATGGTATCAGGGCAGAAAGGGGGTTAGGGTGCACTCCAATGGAAGTGAAGATAAGGTCAAGACATTTATTGTGGTACTGTACTCCATAAGAGCCCGCTGAAAGAATGCAACATATATGTCAAGCAGAGAAACACCAGCTTGTCATGGATGCTGAAATCTTTGGTGCGGTCTTCTACTGCAGCAAGTTAAAATGTCTCAGTTTCATTTTTGAGTTGGAGATTGTGAAAAATGTTAGATGGTTGTCAATTCTGACCCACCTTTTTTCTTCTTTGATGACAAGATTGCTGCTTAAAGAAAATGGGTTCTGTAGAAAATTATGATCCATCATATTTTCAAGAACCCCAACTTTTTACATGCTGTGGGTCACTGTCTCACATAGGAAAACTGACCAACTCACTCCTCTCTGAGTGCAAACCAAGCCCCCTTTCTGTGTTGACAAATCTCCCCCCATCTGCCACTTGCTTAGTGGCACTGAATTTATGTAACTTTTTTAGTTCTGCATATTTATGTAGTCGCATACAATGCCTACTGACATGCTTTGTAAGCTTCCCTCTATCAGTTTCTTAGTATTTCCTCCAGTGTTTACATTAACTGCAGTAGTAAAGAGAGTATGTTCAGTACTAAAAATAAAAAGAAATGTGCTGGTGGGCCTTCTGTTTGAATACCACTGGTAAGGGGAAGCTGCATTTTCAAAACAGGAATAGCTGGAAGGATCGAACCAATAATATCCACATTTCTGTTTACTAGTAGTTGTTACCGTCTTCTTACTGTGGAACAAAGCAAAATGGATTTGGAGTGGGGGGACAAGTAATATGGTGCTCAGCAATGAAAAAAATGAAACAAACTAAAGGATGAGGAACACCCACATATGCAGAAAGCACCAGCACAGCAAAATATTATTCAGAGTTCTTTATTTAACTGAAGTGTACAGTACACCCACACAAAGTGAGCATAAAAAGCGGTGACAATGTCTCTGAAACTAACATTTCTCCCAGCCCAACCAGGCATCATCAGAATGAATCACTCTGATGATGCCTGGAAGGGGTCAAGAGAAATCTTAGTTACAAAGAGGCTCCACCACCACTTTTGTATGCTCGCTGTGTGTGGGTGCACTATGCACAGTAGTTAAATAGAGGACTTTGAATAATATTGTTGTGGTCCTGGTGCTTTCTGCATATGTGGGTGCTCCTCATCCTTTTGCTTGTCCCTCTGGAACAGCAGGCTGAGATTGGACATGATCCAAATCTTTCCATTCTTAGGGGTATTAACAGGATTGAATATATGGATATGTTCTCCAGCAGGACACATGGACATGCTCTACAGGTCACAGATGGCAAGTTTAGGGGTAACATTAGGAATAATATTTTGTCCCAGAAGGTGGTGGCCTTCTAAAATGACCTGTCAATAGAGACTGTGGACATGAAGACAGAGTAGAACTCAGTTTCTCCTCATCCATTAGCATTTGCCTGCACTGAAACCAACAGCTTGAGAACCCTGCACTGTCCCTGCCCATGCTGTACCCACCTATGTGGATAAACAGAAGGCTTCAGCTTCTACAGTTGTCAGTCTACCACCTTTCATCAGCACTATATATGTCACAGTGCAGGAACCCTGGACTGTCTGTTCTGTACTGCATCTGCCCCAGTGAATTTATAGAGGGCTTCAATCTCCAGTGGTGAAAGTCCTTTATTGTTCACCAGTCACACACTGTACCTGTCACTGTAGATAAACAAATGACTTTAGTTCCCAGTTCTGGCAGTCCCTCGCCATTCACCAGGACTAAATGCAGACAGTGTGGAAACCAAGCACTGTCATATCCACCAAGATTCAGAAATTTCACATGGAAAGCAGTGAACCACACCTACTGGAAAACAGGGTTAGGTACTAAATCCTGACATGTAAAATCCTAACACCAAAATCCTGACAACATAAAATACTGACATACCAAAATTCTGACATGAAAAATCCTGACATTACAACTGCCTGTATTCACATAGTCTCAACATGTATAACAATAAATTGTAACTTACCATCATTGATGTTCATTCCATTCTGCAGTAATCCTTATCCTGTCTGATCCAGAAATTTAGCAATCCAATTAACACCACCAATTAAATGTATATCTTCAATTATCTTAATAGTTAAAAGTTAACTTAAAAGTTAAAACACTGTATTTAAAATATTTATAGTGTCAAGTTATGCACAATCCCCCAGAGATGATCTAGGCAAACCTTTGCAGGTAATCTAGGCAAGCTTCACACAATCTTCTCAATTGTTGTCTCAGCAAAAAATTGAGATGAGCAACCAAGGCGATAGGCAGAAAGGAGGCAAAATTCAACAGAAGGGAAGACAGCTGGGAGAATCTGGGTTAAAGCACAACCAGGGAGGGGGCTGGAGTAGAACAGCTAAACAGTCCAGGGAGGTCACATCATGGAAAGCCATGTGTGCCAATGCCAGGAGCCTTAGCAACAAGATGGATGATCTGGAGGCTACCATAGTGCAGTTGGACCTGGACATTGTGGTCATCACAGAGACCTGGTGTAATGATAACCACAACTGGGAGTTGGTCATACCCAGCTACAACATATTCAGAAGAGACAGGGTAGGTAGGAAAGAAGGATGAGTGGCACTTTATGGGAAAGATGGCATAAAGTCCACAGAGTTCCAGGAGGAACAAGATGGGAGAAAGATACTGTGGGTTAAGCTGGAAAGGAAAATATAGTAAGACATCAGCACAGGGGTGTTCTAGAGACCACCAACCCAGGAGGGAGGAAGAAACAGGGAGTTGATATTAGCCACATAAGGGATGGTAGACTACTGGGAGGTGGTGCTGATTGGAGACTTCAATTTTTCAGATGTGGATTGGAGTCTCCCAGCAGCAGCATCAACCAGGAGCAGATTTATCCTGGACTCCCTTCAAGGTGCCTTCCTTAATCAATTGATCATGCAACCAACTCAGCAGAAGGCAATACTGGACCTTGTGCTCACAAACAGGGACATTGTGATAGGGGTAACAGTGGGGGGGGGCACCTGGGGAACAGTGGCTACCAGTCACTGTGGTTTGAAATCACAAGGGGAACAGAACGAAGACACAAAAGAACACATATCCTGGATTTTAGGATGGCAGACTTTGGAAAAATGGGGACATGCTTGAAAGAGGCACTAATGGGAATGGGGAGGGAAGCGGGGTGAAGGAACAATGAGTAATATTTAAAACAAGGATTTCAAGAGCAACAGAATTATACATTAAGCAGGTTAGCAAGAGGAAAAGGAAGAGGAAGCAATTGTGGTTTTCCAAGGAGGTAGTATAGAAAGTGAAAGTCAAAAAGATTGCATTCCAGCAATGCAAAAAGACACAGGCAAATGGGAATAGGAAGAAGCATCAGGGGAAGCAAAGGGAGGCAAGGAGGTCAGTAAGGGAAGCCAAAGCTCAGACAGAAGAGCACATCACAAATCAGTGGGTAGAGGGGATGAAACCTTTTACAGGTACATAAGTGAAAAAAGAATGGCAAAGGGAGGGAGAGTGAGACTGAAGGGGGAGGAAGGGGGCCTCGTAGAGGATAACAGCAAAGCTGACATACTGAACAGATATTTCTGCTCAGTCTTTACTGAGAAAGAGGAGGGTTATGGGCCTGAAGGGAGTACAAGGGGAGGGAACGACACAAAAATGGACACAAGTTTCTTTACACAGGAAAGGGTCTTAAAGGAACTGGAAGGAATAAGAGTTGATAAAGCAATGGGGCAAGATGGGGTGCACCCCAGGTTCCTAAAGCAACTAAGAGAGGAGATGGCTGAACCTCTTGCACTCCTGTTTAGCCAATCACTGGAAACAGGGGAGGTACCCAAAGGTTGACAGACAGCAGATGTAGTCACCTTATACAAAAGTGGGAACAAAGAGGAAACAGAACTACAGACAATTCAGACTGACCTCAGTAGTGGGGAAGACAGGAAAGCACTACTGAAAGAGAGTTTGGTGGAATATCTGGTTACCAATGGACTACAGGACTCACGGCAGTATGGTTTCACTGGGGGAGGGAGGAGGTCATGCCAAACCAACCTCTTTGAATTTTTGACTGGGTGACATGGGAGGTGGATCAGGAAAGGGCAGTGAATGTGGCCTATCTGGACTTCAGCATGGTCTTTGACACTGTGCTACATAGAAGGCTATTAAACAAACTTGGGGGTATTGGAGTGTGCAGGACAGTAGTGCAGTGAGTGGGTTATTAGCTGGGTGCCAGGACACAGATGGTGGTGGGAAATGGCTGTTACTCCACAGAGGGAAGAGTGGCCAGTGGGTTACCACAGAGATCAGTGCTGGAACAGGTCCTATTCAATGTCTTCATCAATGACATTGCACAGGACCTAGACGATAGAATTTCCCTGTTCACTAATGACACAAAGCTCTGTAACAGAGTGGACACCCCAGGCAGTGTAAATAGAATGAGGAGGGACCTACAGATCCTTGAGAAATGGTCAAGGGTGAAGCAGTTGAAATTCAATGTGAAGAAGTGCCAGATAATTCATATGGTGCACATAAACCCTGAAACAACATATCAGTTGGGCATGGATGATACAGTATGCACCAAGCAGGAAAGGGACCTCAGGGTTATCATCTCTGATGACCTGAAGGTAGGGAAACAGTGTGATGAGGCAGCTGGTAAAGCAAATAGGATGCTGGGATGCATAGGCAGGAGCATCACCAGCAGGAAAAGGAAGGTCATAATTCTACTGTACAAAGGCACTAGTGAGGCCCCACCTGTAGTACAGTGTACAGTTCTGGAGACCTTACCTACATAAGGATATAGACAGGTAGAGAAGCTTCGGAGGAGGGCAAAAAAGGTGGCACAGGGGTTGCATCACAAGTCCTATGAGGACAGGCTGAAGGACCTAAATATGTACTCCCTGGAGGAGGGAGAGAGGGATATGATAGAGACATACAAGTACCTTACAGGGAGGAACAGGGTGCAGGAATACACTATTTTCCAGCAAAACATGTTCCAGGAGTAGAGGACATGGGATGAAGTTGGAGGGAGGGTGATTCAGAGGAAACGTAAGGAAGCATTGTTTCACAGAAAGTGTGGTGGACAAGTGGAACACCCTGACAGAGGAAGTGGTGGGGGCTGAAACAATCACAGTATTTAAGTATGCATGGGATAGACATAAGAGAATTAGGGAGGTCAGGGATATGGGCAACAGACTTCTAGAAAAATGTAAAGGGAACTTACAAGCTCAAATGGGCAAACTGGGTGGGCCATTGGCCCTTCTCTACCAACAATGTCTATGTATCTATGTAGCAAGCATTGTCTTCTTTTGCAGCTGAGCTATGACTTGGTTAATGCACACATTCTGTGGTGCCACACTTCTGAGTTGTTTTCTGGGCATGGAATTCCACTGTTGACTTAGTCATGGACAGACCAGAATTCAGGTGGGAAAAGTGATTGGCTTCTAATATCAGTTTTGTTCCTCACTTATTTCCTGATTCTGCACAAAACATTATTTTCTTCAAACCATGCCAACAGTGGAGCACTATTTTCTGGCATGATGCTTTTCACTGCTATACAACGTAAACTGGGTCCTGGTAAACTGACACAGTTAAAAGCGCACCTCAGGGCCGTGGACTGGTCTTTCATCTCGACCTCCGTAAACATAGACAGTGCATTGGATCTATTTTCCTGGGCCTTTAATAATATATGTGACCTCTATGCACCCTTCACTAAAAGAATGGTCAAAGGCAATCACGTACCCAGGCTCACTGAAAGACTCAAGTCTCTAATGAGAACTAGAGACTCACTATGGCATCTCTCCTTAGAGTCTGGCTTCCCCCCACGATAGACAGAATTACAGAATGGCTCGTAACAAGTGCACCTGGGCCATTCGCAGGGCAAAAGCTGAATAGTATAAAACCGCCTTAACTTTGTCCTGGGGCTGCGGCTGTAAGTTCTGGAACAACATCAAGGAAATTTGAGGTAAGGTCCCCAATCTGGTCCCCTCCCAGGTCACATCAAATGGGGCCCTGACCTCCGACCCCTCTGCCATCACTGCTGTTTTCAGTGATACTTTCTCTAACCTAAGCCATGTCCTCCTCCCAAACTTCCATGACCCACCAGCCCCTAGCTTATCCCCCCACACCCACGTACCCCCCCTTCTACTTTCGCTGCATCTCACCCAAATCTGCCGAACCATACCTTACCGTTGCTTAGTCGGCCTCCTCCAATGCTGACCCTTGATCTCAGAATCCTCAGGCTTCCCTTAAGGAGTACTTGCTCCTCTCACCAAGCATTCTAAACCTCTCCTCTCACTAGGTAAATTCCGCCATCTGGAAATCGCCCTATCATACCCATATATAAAGGCAGGATCGTGACAGCCCCCAACAACAACCATCACCCAATCTCCATACCCTCCAAGGCCTAGAGTGGCTAGTTTCGGATCAACTCACTGACCATCTCAACAAATATGACCTTCTCTGCAACAACAACATGGGTTCCGTAGAAGGTCACAGCACTACTACTGCCTTGCTTCAACTAACATCACACATCCACACAGCACTGGATAAAGGCCACATCACCGGTACTATCTTCATCGACCTCACCAAGGCCTTCAATACCATCCACCATACACTAGTCCAAACCTCTTTACTCAACCTAGGTCTCTCAAAGGATGCAGTAGGTTGGTTTGCCGACTATCTTTCCAACCGAACTCTTCAAGTTAAAATTGGCAACACTCTATCCTCCAAATCTTCTGTCCTCACAGGGGTCCCTCAAGGGTCTATATTGGGTCCCCTCCTATTCAGCCTCTTCCTTAACTCCCTCCCAGCAACCTGCACCTCCAATCTATTACTTTATGCGGATGATGCTGTCATCTTCACCTCCAGCCCAGATCCTCTCAACTCCACCTTTCCTCCAGTCCTCTTTCACTGCCATCAAAAACTGGTTCACCTCAAATGCCTTATTATTAATTATAAAAAAACAAATGTATGCTTTCATGCACCAGTTAAATTCCAGGATAGGGCGTTCCTACAAATACTATCTGTGTCTCAGACCCCCTTGGAATTTGTCCATTCCTTCAAATACCTGGGCATAACTTTGGATACTGGCCCCACCTATCACCAGCATATTCGTCATTTATCTAAGGCTTTAAATATTTGATTAGGGCTTTTGCACCGCTTTAAACATTGCCTAACCCACGAGGCCCTTAAGCTCGCTATCTCCTCCTTGGTACTCTCCCTGCTTGACTATGGCCTTCTGACCTTTGGAGGGGCAAGCTCCTCAGCCCTTGATAGTCTTAGACTAGTCTTTTACTAGGGTGTGACAGACTTACCCATACCTGTGCGTTATATCAGGATACCAACTGGCTTAATCTGGACAATAGAATCAAATTCCACACTTGTGTCCTAGCAAAAAAAATCTCCCTTGGCCTCTCCCCTGCAGCACTTACCACTTAAATCAACATGGACCAAAAATCTCAGCACACCTGTAACTCCGATACCCTACATCTCTCCATCCCCTCCTGTCGTACAACACAATTCCAAAGATCCTTTTGCTACAGGGCACCCTTTTGGATAAATTCCCTGCCCAACGCCTTGCATCTTGATCAAAGAATTGGTCAATTCAAATCACTCCTGAGTGCACATCTTTGGGCCATAAGTATCTGTGACTGTAAATGAACCAGTGCCCTGCCCTTTACCACTTTGACAATGGCCTCTGGCTGGCCTCTTCCTACATTTCCTGACGCCACCTTCTCAGGGTGTTAACTTCCAGATATCTGCTAACTGCCACTTACTGCACTAGCTCAGATAGTTAGCCAACTAGTCCTGTAAATAATTAGCTTCCTTACCCTGTAACATTTACTGTATTGTTTGTATGCACTACCTGCATTGTGTATTCTGTTCTATTGTATATGACATGGAACCTTGTGAAGAATTCTGTAACATTTCCTATATTGCTTTATTCTGCTCTGTTTTTTTGTATCTCTGTAACTATTATACGTGACGTGGAACCTTTGTAAAGGAGTCTTTGACTCAAAGGTATTTCTGATCCCTGAAATAAATAAATAAATAAATAAATAAATAAATAAATATACTGTGGAGTTAAACCCAATACCTGTATCCTTCTCTACACTATTTGTCCAAAATGAAAAAACACCCCTTTTAAAATGTTTTAGGATACTCTATTGTGCAAGCATTTACTGCTGGCTGCTTAAAATCTATTATTATAAACTCAAGTGACAGACTTAAATCAGATTCATCTGCCAAGTCATGAAGGTCCTGGAATAGTCAATGATGTTAAGTTACAATTTATTGTTTGTTATACATGTTGGGTTTATGTGAATACAGGCAGTTGTACTGCAAGGACTTTTCATGTCGGAATTTTGGCATGTCAGTATTTTGTGGTATCAGGATTTTGGTGTCAGGATTTTAGATGTCGGGATTACGGTTGTCGGGATTTAGTACAGATCCTGGAAAACAGAATGGCTTGATACGTGTATCTGTCACTGTGCATGACCATTCAGTTTCATGTGGATCACTGACAACATTTGCAGTTTGCATTTCTGTTACTGTTCCCTTTTGTGACCACATGCTTACTTCATTTTCCAGTTGGAATATAGACTTTGTCACTCTGATTACACTTTTCTTGGTCATATGCTGCTTGAAATTTAGTGTGAGCCTGGCATTTTGGCTTCTCATTTTGCATTGAGCAGTTGACATTGTTTTTTTTTCCCCAGGGGAGGAACTGCAGGTTTTGGGAGAGGAAAAGGATCTTGGGATGGTTGTGGATGCCAAATGAACAACTCGGAGTAGTGTAGGAGGACAGCAATGAAAGCAAATAAAATGCTTGGGTGCATCACCAGGGGGATAACCTCGAGGAGATGGGAAGTGCTTCTCCTGCTGTATAACTGCCTGGTTAGACCACACCTATAGTACTGCATGCAGTTTTGGCATCTGTACTTAAAAAGGGACATTTCACTTTTTTTTTAATTTAATAAGCTTTATTGTTATTAAACTTGTACATACATTGTACGTTACACAATCTGTAAAGACCACACATCTTAGAATTAGTTGCACAAGCAATACATATATCCCCCTCCCCTCCCTTATTAACCATCCCTCCCCTAAGATACCTAGACTAATATAAGGCTAAAATAAGTAAATAAAGAAAGTTGAGGGGATTCTACTTTATGGCTATACAGCAAAAATATAGGAACTATCAAACGACTTTCATCCTTACCATGTCAGACTTAAAAAGCCATGGTGTATATCGTTATATATTCACTTGACATTTAAAGGAAATGTTTACACCATTAACAAAGTCTCCAATTTGCCCCATCTCTTGTCATATCTTTGAGGACGGTCCCTAAGAGTGGCTATTATTTTCTCGATCCTTAAATTATACAGAATTTCCTTTAGCCATTCCGAGTAAGAAATTTCTTCCCGGTCTAGCCAGTGACGTAATACCAGTCTCTTAACCACTAAGGATATTAAGGAAATATGGATCCTTCTTTCCTTAACAGGGATTGATGAGAGAGAGCCCCTACAATACATATTTCAGGGGAGAAAAGGTCCATTAAACCTAATAGGGGACTAATTGTTGCCTTGATTCTCTCCCACAATGAAACTACTTTATTGCACTCCCATAGAATATGAAACAACATACCATCTGCAGAGGCACATCTAGAACATGTTGCTGTAGGAAGTTTACCCATTCTAAGCAAATGCCTTAGGGTAAAATATATGTTATGGAGAATATAGAATTGGGTAAGGCGTAACCTATCATTTGTGGAGTATTGGTGGCAATCTAACCAAATATGATCCCATTCTTTGGGTAGCCTGGGCAGTGCCTTACTCCAGTACTGGGATTCCCCAGATATTGTGGGGTACATATAGGGAAATATAAAGGTCACTAAGCATGAGACCGAGTGGGGCGATCGGGCAAGGTATTGCATATGGGAGAGAAACCCCTTTTGATTAGTATCCCATTTTCACATGCCAAACTAATCCAACAACATATGGTGTATCTGGTACACCTTAAAGATTTGTGACCTCACAAGTCCCAGTTCTTGGAGTAGTTTGGGGCTTTCAAATAATTTTCTATCTTGTATGAGATCAGAAATATATTTCTTTGGTGTCCCTGGGATACAAATAAATGCCCCGGAAGTTTAAAATTAGGGTTTCCACATATTGGTTGGGAAATATCTTTTATATTTTCATATTTCATAGACTTACAAAGTTGAGTATGTACTTTAACTGATATACCGATAACTGTGCGTCCTAATTGTAGAGGTAATCTATTTACCGATACAAAACACATTGCCTCTAAAGATATTCCCATTGTCCAGATCAAATATCTTTCCACTTGTAACCAAATTGGTGTATATTCTGAGAGATTCACAGACCCTGGATCTATGATCCATCAGGCATATTTTGAGATATGACTAGCTAAATAACATAAATAGAAATTTGGCAACCTAAGTCCCCCCAAAGATTTCGGAGCACCCAGTTTTATATAGGAATGATGAGGGCAATTATTTTGCCAAATAAAGTGGGACATTAATGCATGAAGTTTTTTAAACCATGCCATTGGGATAAACAAATTGAGCATATGAATGGAATAAAAGATATGGGGGAGAATATTCATTTTAACAACACTAATTCTAGCATGCATTGACATCGGGAGTGTCCCCCATCTATTTAAATCCCTTGCAATAGTTACCATCAGATTATCCTCAGAGCAACTCCTTGCATAAGAGTTATTCCCAAATATACAAGTTTAGATGACCCCCTCAGCCCTAAATATATATAATCTGTGGGACAAACACAATTATTCAATGGCAATAGGGTAGTTTTATCCAAATTTAACTTATAGTTTGAGACCAATGCAAACTGAGAAGTAATTTGTAGTGCAACTGGTAATGAGGTAGCCGGATGTGAGATATGCAGTAAAAGATCATCAACATAAGCTGAAATTTTAATTTCCAGAGGGCCCAATATGATGCCATGTACTTGTGGGGATGAATTCAGGAGTCTGATTAAGGGCTCTAGATAAATATTAAACAAAATTGGGGACAATGGGCAACCCTGACGAGTCCCTGAGTGAAGAGGAAAGCCTTTTGACAGAATGCCATTACAGTATACTTTAGCGTTCAGGCTGGTGTATAAGATCTTCACCCATTCAATAAACTTGATAGGGAAACCAAATCTTTCCATTGTCAGAAAGAGAAAATTCCAGTATACCCTGTCAAAAGCTTTCTCCGCATCCAGGAAAACCAAGACTATTGGGTCCTGAGATTCCCTGGACATGGAGAAAATATGTTCTAGCTTCCTCAGATGGTCCAGGGAGGATCTCCCCCTCATAAACCCTATCTGTTCAGATCCTATGAGTCCCTCCCAAACTTGCATTACTCTAGCAGCCAAAATTTTTGCTAGGATTTTAATATCACAATTCAAGAGAGATATAGGCCTATAATTAGTAACTTTATTGAGGGGTTTATTGGGTTTGGGTAGAACTACTATAAGGGCCTGCAGAAGTGAAAAATCAGATATACCCCTTTCACAAAGGAAGGAGAAGACCTGGGCAAGAATGGGGGTTAAGTCAGTTGCCAGGACTTTATATAAATTAGAGGGAAATCCATCCGGACCTGGAGATTTGTCCGATGCCAAAGTCTGGATGGCAGTTAAAATTTCGGTCTGTGATATAGGCCATGTTAAGAGAGTTTGTTGAGCTTGGGATAATTGTGGGAGTGGAATCCTTTCTAAATAATCCTTAAGTTCCTTATCTGAAGGGACATTTAAGGAAGGAGAGTATAGCTGTGAGTAAAACCTATCAAATTATTGGGTAATCTCTTCTGGGGAAGTTTTGAGGGTACCATCGAATTAAGAGGAGATAGCTTTTACCCAATGGGAAGCTTCTTGTTCTTTAAGACGCATAGCCAACAATTGCCCTGCCTTATCTCCTTGGTCTATATACCTCAACTGCATCTTGAGTAATACATATTCAGACTTTTCCCTTCATAAGTCCACGTATTGATGCCTTAATTTAGTTCATTCAACTTGCTCTCGTTCAGAGGATTCCAGAGTTGGGCTCTGTTCAAGTGCTTCTATGTGCACTAACAGGGCATGTAAGGAAGCCTCTTGCTTTTTCTTGCAGGTCGAAGCAGTCCGAATACACTCCCCATGAAGGACACATTTTAACACCCCCCATATTTTGTCCACATTAGCAATAGATCCTAAATTCGATTGTCAAAAACTTCGGATAAGAGCTTGCAATTTCCCTATGACCCACGGGTCTTTAAGAAGTTGTGTATTTAATTTCCATATTTTATCACGCTTGATATACCGATTGGGATTATATAGGATCCATACCTGTGAGTGATCCGACAATACTCTAGGAGCTATACCATCATCTGAAATATGGGGTTCAGCTTCAACACTAACTAAAAAATAATCAATCTGAGATCGGGATTTATGTACTGAGGAATAAAAGGTATACTTCCAGCTAGTTGGATAGATGGTTCTTCAAGGATCACAAAGACCTCCCATAGTTATGAATTCTTGGAGAACTTGTGTCAAGGATGGTCTAGTGACCCGACTGTTCGACTTGTCTAAATTAGAAGCAATAGTGACGTTCCAATCCCCTGCAAGAATTAAGGGAAGGTGTATACATCTGGATATCACTTTCACTAACCCAGTAAAAACATTAGGGGATGGGTTATTTGGCCCATAAACACATCCCATAAGTAATTCTACCTGATCCAGAACCCCATGCAAAAAGATATATCGGCCCTCCGGGTCCACAATAGCTGTATTTAACTGAAAATTTAGTCCCCTTAGAAGGAGAATAGCCAGTCCTCGCTGATTAGTGGAATTTCCCCCTGTATAACTTTGTCCCACCCATAGACGTCTAAGAGAAAGATTCTCTGAAGTCAAGACATGGGTTTCTTGGAGAAATGCTATCTGACATTGCAATGTCTGCAAATGACTTAACACCTGGTGCCATTTAATACTAGTACGTAAACCTTTTACGTTGCATGAAACATATTTCATCCTGTATTTGCCCTTTGCAGAGTATCCCCAGGTCTTCCAGGATTAAAGCAACCCATTTTACCCCTCGACTAGGTATCTTACCCATTATACCCCCCTGAAAGAGAAGAACAAATACCAACACCTTCTTGGCCATAAACCCTTTCTCCCACAATAACAAAAAAATAAAAATTTGTTCTCTTACCAATCTGGTTTACTCACCAGAACATTATTCAAATCTGGGTTGTGATGTATCCTTCCCCTAAACAACCCCATAAGTCCCTCCGCCCCCCGCACCACTCACATCAACTAGGTAGAAAACATTAAGGTAAATATTAACTCTCTACTTCACTTATACGATACTACTGGCTGTTCTTGGACCTTACAATCCCTAATCAATCTAGACTACTACAAAGTTCCTAAATCCCTATATTATGCTGTGATACTAGTTTAGTGATTAATTACACCTCGCTCGCCTATCTTATCAAATACCCCCATTAGTAATATAAGAGGAAACACAGACAGTTAAAAGGAACAGATTATAAGTTAGACCTTGAATTGGCTATTCCTGAGCGCTATAAAAAGATAGTTAACTCATAAAGACCGGGAGCTCAAAACTTATAATTACCCCAGTGAATCTGTCAAACTTTAGTAACATTAAAGCTAAAAGTCAGATTCTGGTAAACATATTAAAAACTGCTCCCATGTATACCATATTCCACTCTGGAAACCTGCCGATCTCACAGAGCTACCTAAAAATAAATCCAGCATGGCTGCTTTCAAGATAATGGTAGCTTAACACTAACTACAAATTCTTAAGTACCTATTTTTAGAGAACTGATTTGATAATACAGGGCTGAAGTTATGTTATGTTTTTGTAGTTTGTCAGGCACCCATGAACATGTGGAATTTGACATCAACAAAAACAAAAACAAAATTACTACTATTACTATTACTACAGTGTGGGGAGACTATAATCCACCTGCCTTAAGGCTAGACAGAGAGCATCATTCTCCAGTGCCTTTAGTCTCTCACCTTTAATACATTTTTATTTATCCCAGTCCATGGGGGAAGCCTGCACTTGTGGCTGACCTGCGATTTGGCTTGCCTTTGTGAATGCTGTATTTAGAACAATCTTCCCATTACTAATGGAACTGATGGCTGTTAAGGATTCTAAGCATCTGTGAAATCTGTCATTGGCTCATGGACATGGGAACAGGAACAATAACAACATTAGTTATGGTAGGTCATCGCATGATCTCATCAGTCACCAATCAATAACAATGCTGAACTACACAAAGGCTTGCCTTGACTTTTACACTAGAGTCAGTGTGTCAGTGATTTTCTCATGGTGCATATGGTAGCTGTGAAAAAAGAAGAGGATGAGGTAAACTGGAAAGTTTTATCATGACTTATGCTAAAAGCACAACTGTTTTCCATGTTTGCTTTAAATAACATTCTTGTTTCATAGGCTTTTAGTGACACACGCACTTCTAAAGACAAGACTGAGATTCTTCTCTGGACTTCCTTCCAGCACCGCCCTGCCATTCAGGATGAGTTTCTATGCCAAAAACAATAAACTAAGGGAAACAGTAGCAACCAGTCATTAAGACAGTAGAGCTGTAAGCAAGAAATCCCTGTATGAATCTAGTCATCTCTACTGGTACACAGGTAGCCTTGGGCAAGGTCCTAGACCTACTTATATTAATAGACCTCCTGACAGCTGCAACACTAAGTGGTTTAAAGCCCCCACACCGCAAATGGGATTTTGGATTTGTTGGGCCAATTATATTAAGGCAAGTCTGATCCAGTGATTAAAGTAAAGAATTGTGAACAAAAAACTTTGGGTGACAATCCCACCGCACCCACTGGCTCCCTGCATGAACTTAGTTGACTTCCCTACACAATGAGACAAAAATAAAAAAAAAATGTTATTAAAAGTGTAATATGTATTGTTTTAAAGCTTTTTTATTGACTTTTTTTGCAATATCCTTCCTCACTAAATTACATAGTGCCTTGTTGCTTTGGAGTTGAAATCATCCCCTCCATCAACCACCCCTCACACGCAGCATGCATCAGGGTGCTGGGGAATTTTATTACAACTAGTACACTGCAGAGAGACAGGTAGTGTACTGGGAATCTGACAGTGTATGGTGCTGCCTCAGAAACTGCCCCAAAACAGGTGGCTACAGCACTCTATAAAGTTTATCCAAGTTGAGTGCGCACTGGGGCAAAGGTGCTGCAGAAACATACTCACAGCACATAGATAAAACATAAATCTATGTACAGCTTTCTATCCTCTTATTTTAAGTAATTAAATTAAAGCTTATATTTTTTTTGTATCTACTTCTGAGATATGCTTAGAAATCTATGGTGTGCAGTAGATATGTATATGTGTAATTAATATGAATAATGTCTGTTTTAATGGATGTATTCTATAAAGGAGGGCATTTTTCCTTTATTTTAAGTGTTGGAACATTTTTTGTCTCTTAATTATACACAGGTGTTGTAGTCACATGACTAATTAAGTGTCTTTGTAACTTAGGATTTTATGGTGGTAGCTTTTATATGAGTCGTTGATAAAGGATCTTGGATCCGAAACATGTCAGACATTTTTTGGGAATTGGAAACTATTATGAAGTGACTAAAACGAATTGGAAAATGTTCGTGAGTCACAGAAATTGATTTTTGGCGTTCCGCTTATAGGTTTTTTGTGTGCTGGAAACTTTTTTATCTATGAGCACTCAATAAAGCATGTAGGCTAGTCCTTGGGGCAGATAAACTTGCCCACATGTGCACCTTGTACAAACAAACTAACGGTCTCACACCCAGAGACAGAGTCAAATTACAAACTTGCCTACTAGGTAAAAAAGCCCAACTAGGCCTTGCACCTGCCTACATCAAAAGCATCATCCTACCGGCTCACCTGTAGCATAGCACAAGAGGCAAGGTTAGAGGTACCCTATGTGTCCCCTTTATGAAGACATCCCACAGCCAGTGCTTGTTTGCCTACAAGGTTCCCCTCTGGCTAAACAAGCTCCCAGTCACAGTAAACAATACAAAGAACTTCTCTACCTTCAAGCATGAACTGAAGCAATCCCTAATAAACACTAGAACCTGTGAATGCAGACATGCATAAGGCACTTACACCCTTTAGTAAGGCAGTCGCCATTCATATAAATGCTCCACTGTGGGAAATCAGATGAGAAGCCGTACAAGGAGAGACTAAAGGAGCTTAATATGTATACCCTTGAGGAAAGGAGGGAGAGGGGGGACATGATTGAAACGTTTAAGTACCTCAGTGGACTCAACAAAGTCTAAGAGGGTAGCATCTTTCAGAAAAAGAGATGTGCGACAACAAGGGGACACAAATTGAAGATGGAGGGGGGACGGCTCAGGGGCAATGTGAGGAAGTATTTTTTTTCACAGAGATGGTGGTGGAAACATGGAACCTCCTTCCTGAGGAGGTTGTGGGGTCTAAAACTGTGGAGAATTCAAGATTGCATGGGACAGATATAAGGCAATTCTTGTGGTGGGTAGGAAGAAATAGGCTGTTGGTTAACTAGGATCTGCAGCTTATCCAGTAGGTAAGGAAATGGGCAGACTAGGTGGGTCAAGCAGTTCTTATCTGCCATCAAAGTCTATGTTTCTATGTTTCTATCTTTACCTGGTAGGATTGTAATCCACTGCGGATTAGCACATACTCCCACCTTGTTTCTCCCAGACCCTTTCTCTGCATGCCTGAGCTCCATTAGTGCAATGCAATCCCTGTGACTCAACCTGCTTCAACCCCCTCATTTCCTTTCCTCTCACTACAGTCTCACAACTCAATCCTGCCCTTACTTCATACTTACCTCCATTTTAATCCACCTAACACCTGTTGCTTTCCTAGATCCAATTTTTCCAGCTCATCTCCAGGACTGTGCCTGTTGATCCCCTGCTCCTGCACCCCTCTCCCTCCTTCCTTTACCTGCAACTATTTTGAAAAATTTAGGACCTGAAACTTGTGATAATGTCTGTTCCCAAGGCAGCTGGTTATACCTCTCAAACTTGTTAATTGTGACTGCTTGTAATCAACTACAAAGCTACTGTCTTGTCCAGCTAGTATTCCTTTGCTAGATACCTGTATTTCTATCTATGAGAATCATACCATTGTAACTGTTGTAACTGTTGTATTGTCTCTTGATGTGGAACCTTTGTAAAAGAGCTCACAGCTCAAAGGTTAATTCCAAAGTGTTAAATAAAAGACCTGTACTGTGCCTACATATTCTAAACACGCCTCATGGATGAGCATCTGGAGTTCAGAGACTAAGACTCATCAGAGACAGATACTGCGAGCTTGAATAAAAGCACTAGTGAAAGGGTCAGCAAAACTCATTCTGAAAGGGATTGCTAGTGGGCAGAATTTGTCAGAAGGAGTAAACATGAGCGGTTTCTGTGACTACAGCTTTTGCTAAAAACAAGGCTTATGGAGGACAGGTATGGTGTTTTAAACACTATTAAAAAGTGTCTTTCAGTTTGTATGGTTGTAGAGGTCTGCAGTGATTCAGTTTTAAGAAGTAGCATTTTTTTTTTTTTAGCAGTGCCAATTGGTTTAATATCAAGTTTATTTGCAGGAAAACTCCATTGAGCACACTCACTTTCAAGGAGATCCTGTCAAGGACAGCATCATACAACAAGATACCATGCAGTGCAAAATACAAAGTTCAATAATAACAAAAAAATGCAGTATAAAAAGTGACATGATACATAAACTCTAAGAAAGCATACAGCAGTATTTAAGTTACAGGCTTTGTATACAGGTAACATCGCAGTGACACATACATATGGGGTAAAGCAGGCATTCAAGTATTGGGAAGGGGGCACATATGAAGGGACATAAGTGCTCATATATGACAGTAGACCTTAGGAAAGGAGTGCTAGCTGGTATACCATTGGCAAGTTTCCTGGACAGTTGTTTTGGCCAAGGATTTGAAGAGACTGACTGATACTAATTCAGAGAGCTTGAGTGATGATTACAGTTTGATCCAAGCTGACAGAAAGGCATATTGAATTACCGCCTTACTATAGTGGGTATGGAATTTGGACATGCCTAACAGAATGCGGGTGTTTTTCCTAAGAGATTAGCAGCTGCTGGTGTGGTTGAATAGGGTTGTCATATATGTAGGAGGTTTGCTCGTTCGTGCTTTGTAGGCCCATGTGCTGGTATGGAGCATTCTTCTGGTGGCCAGGGATGTTCAACCCATTGCAGAATAGAAGGCACGGTGGTGGGTTCTGAGCATTAGTCATAAAAATGTAGAGCACGGTGATAGAGACTGTCTAGCTTGTGCAGGCTGGAAGCAACTACTTTTATAAATTATGTCAGCATAATCGAGAAGAGGGAGGAAGGTTGTTTAACTAACCTAATCCTAATGTCTTTGAGAAATAGTGTTTTATTCCTGAAGAAAAGCCCAGTCTGGCTTTTAGCTGTTTTGTAAGGGTTTCAATGTGTACTGCAAAGGAGAGGTTATTGTCGAGCCAAATTTGTAATTATTTAAATTTGTCAACAACCTCTAGGGAGTCCTCTAGCAATATCATAATGGGTGCAAGAGCGACTTGTTTGTGAAACAAAGTTGAGGGATAGTTGGGTAGAAAGAACATAGCTTTGGTTTTCTTAGCAATTTGTAGTAATTTGGAATTTATTAGGCTGAGTTGAAATTGATTATAGTCGGCCTGTAACACTGCACACTTACTTTTTTTCATGATGCCCAACATTGTTGTGTAGGGCATATGATCTGTTCGGGGCTGTGGATTTTGAGACCATAAACTTGGTATCCTGAGCATAGTGAGGATACTGAGTTTTGGTCAAACATAATATATCCCCTCTGATCTATGGAGGAACTCAGAAATCAGCAGGCCTATTCTTTCTTTTCAGGCCCACACATTCCTTTCTATGTGTTGCATAAGCCAGCAACTTGGAGTGTCAGAAACACCAATCAACTTCTCAGTGCAGTAAGCACTGCGGGAGGGGGGGATGCTGGGGCTGTGCCCCCAACATAAATATAGATGTCTGTTTGCCCAGTTGTGTTTGCTTGCAGTGTGCATCACTGTTTTTATTTTTAGGGATGTACACTTGCCCTAATGGTGATCACGGTTTTGCGATCGCCATTATGACGTAGAACCATCATCAGTTACTGGTCATAACATTTTGGATGGTGATATAAATTATATATAGGATGCAGGAATAAATAAATCCTCAGTACAGCCACCATCAGAAACAAAAGTCTCACTAGCTCTCAAACAAAAGTTTATCAGTTTGCACCACCTTCATCTAAGGAGTTTATTGCAGTACCTTCCTTTCTTTCTTTCTTTCTTTCTTTCTTTCTTTCTTTCTTTCTTTCTTTCTTTCTTTCTTTCTTCCTTTCTCTCTCTCTCTCTTTCTTTCTTTCTCTTTTGTTAATCAGTTAGGTACATTATACAAATAAATGCCCATGTTGTTTATTATTCTATTTTTTACTTTTTAAAAGTGAAAAAGAGACAACCCACCAAACTGCTCTTACCACACCAAAATATTTTTGTTTACTTTCCTTGATGAACTTCCACTACATCTTTTCTGGAATTGGGAACACCCACACTCAATCTAGCCACTCATGATGCAGTGAGATGAGAGGAGACTATTGCACCATGACTGACTGCGCTGTTATGGGGTGTTCATTATGCTCATTAAGTAGGCAATAAGAGTTGATCAATGATTTGTAGCTAAACATTTTTATACTACACCATTACCATGTATTTCAGTTCGACTAAAAAAGGAAGCAGCGAAACAAAGAGCAACCCCAGTGAATTTTAGAGAAGGTAAGCAATCATAACATGTAGGTTCTCGTCTAGAAATATTATGATGCAAAAAAAGTCTGACAGTGTCCCTTTAATAAGAAATTACAGGTAAATCAAGGCAAAATGAAATTACCGGTACTATAGGTTGGGAAAAGCCTATCAGAAAAAAACTATAATGCAATACTATTACATATAACAATAGGATGCAGACAGCAGGTATTCACAAATATTACTTTGCCAACCTAGAATGAGAGAAAATATAACAATATACAGTCAGTAATAGGCAACAATAAATAAATTCCCCAGGCTTGAATGAGAACATCATTGCAACGTAAGTGGTGGTTAGTTCCAAAGGTACAGTTACTGTTTAGTACCAGCTGAGGACACCTGTAAATGTTTCTCAAGAGGTGGTAGAAGGGAATACTTTATAAGGGTACCAGGACTGAGTTCCAGAACTTTGGTGCAAATATGGAGAAAGGTTGTTCGACCATCCTGATGGCACATTCTGGAACATGAAGTAGGGACTTGTCAAAGGATATGAAGGGTACAACACCAGAAATATGAAAACTTACATCACAGTACAGCCTTGTCATTTGCCAAAAAATCACACTGCAGAGAGATGAAATTCATATGCAAATGCTGACAATTTATCAATACAGTCCCCATCCAAATTAATATTGATGCTCTAAGCAATGTGTGAAATAGGCCTAAATCCTAAATGCATTATAGGACTATGTACTACTGCAGGGTGGGTACATGTGACAGGCATGTAACTGTTCTCTGTCCACCTGCCCACCCTGACAGGTGCACATGGCATGCCATTCAGATACTTGTATCCTGTCCATGGCCCTGCCCTCCAACACACTGGTGCACAGGAAACTGAGCAGTGGACACAGAAGGGCTTCCAAACAGATGGACATCCTGCCTGCCAATTGGATCCACTGCCTCTGCATAGCAGTGTACTGTGGGACACAGTAGGTCTCATTCAAACAACTTGGACTGGTCAAGTGACCCAATGGATGCCCCCAACCTTCTCTGCATGTCTGGAGGTCTGTGGCAGCATGATGGGGGTTGCTTTCTCTGACATTGGCCTTTTGCTGTGAGTCAGATGCAGCAGCTAAGGCATGGTCACTGCCAGCATAGCCTGTGCCTCTTTTTCCAATACTCCACACCTTTGTGCATGGCACAGAGTGTAGCAACTGACTTCTTGCAACTCCCCCAGTCCATTAAAATGTGCAGAGCTGTAGGAAACAGAGGATCAGGTGGAAAAGAAGCACATGCCACTTCCATGAATGCCATGGGGGTCCAAGGGACCCCTGATGCATGGTGGCTAGAATTAGGAAAGCCTACGTGCCACCTCTGGCAGAGAGCTAGAAGTACTGGTAATCAAGCAGACATGCAAAACTATAGAAAGGCCCAGAATAAATCTACTTGGGCTATCTGATCTGCCAAAAGTTTAGAAAACTACATAGCACCACCTCTGTACTTGTTGAGTTCACAGGTTACATCCACAACACACTCTGACCGGGTTTTTTTGTGGGGCAACTTTCATTGCCCTCACCAAAGTGTTCAACACTGTTACTCATGCCCTTCTATTAGATCAGTTAAGATGTACTGGGCTCTCACCTGACTCAGTGGGATGGTTCAGTAACTATCTAACTGATAGTGCCCAACAAGTTAAGATAAATGGTGTACTCTCAGAAACAAGGAATGTAACCACAGGAGTTCCTCAAGGATCCATTTTAGGTCCACTACTATTTAGCTTATTTCTGAACCGCCTCACCCAAGCTTGCCCTGGTAAAACATTACTCTACACTGTTCTCTTAGCAAGCACCGAACCCCATTGTGCTTGAAACACAAATGCAGCAGACTTTGACTGATGTTGAATCCTGATTCATCAAGTCTAAACAGCTATTGAAGTATGAGAAAACAAAATCTATGTTGTTTGCATCTGCCACAACAAGCATAGGTCTTATAGATGTAATATCAGAAACAACCTTGATACAGCCCTTGAAATGGTCCCAGTTTTCAAATATCTTTGGGTAACATTTAACTGTACAATCTCTTTCTCAAATCACATTGACCTAGTGGCCAAGGCTGCTAATATTAAATTAGGCCTGCTGTACAAGCACTAGTACTGCCTGACCAATGATGCTTTACGAATTGCAGTCAGCAGTTCTGTACTCTCAACAATCAACTATGGGCTAATAGTCTACAGATCGGCTATGGACACTGCCCTTAAATGGATCTCTGTAACCTTGAATAAAGCCTGTGGGCTTGTCACAGGGGCCAAAGGCTCACCCACATGTGTGACCTGTATGCACATTCTGGCTGGTGCAGCCTGAAAGCAGACTGCAAAACCAGACCTGCTTGTATGCCAAACAATTGCCCTGGAACTAACCCCAACTGGTATTCAGAGACTATTGCATCCAATTAATAATGCCAGACTATCAAGGGCCTTTAACAACAAGCCATTTAAGGTTCCCTTTTGTTGAACATCCCAAAGACAGAGGTCATTTGTTTATCGTGCTCTCAACTGGCTCAATTCCCTTTCTAATGACATCTTGGCAGAAATAATGCTTGCACCTTTCAAAAGTAAGCTACGTTCCCACCTAAGAGCACTTAGTGAGTGTGACTGCCCCCTCTAAGTCGATACCAGGTGGGATATGTACTTAACCCAATCATGCACTTATTTTCCAGATGGCTACCTCCTACCCCTACTCACTACCCTACTTACTTCTCAGTTCCCCCTATCCCTCTCCCTCCACCCTCCCTCATCCCTTTACTTCACAACCTCTCCCTCCTCTCCCCCAATCCTCCGCACACCATGCCTACTCACCTCCCCTCCTAAGCCATCCTCTCACCAACACCCTCTCAGCTGCCTCCGACCAACAACCTCCCCTCTCCAAATCAATTACAACCCTACTTAACAACTGCCTTTTGAGGGACAGGCTTTTTTCCCTAACTCTACTTACCCTGCTGCACTGTTATCTCCCCTTATTCTCATCTCCCCCTGTTCCATGCACTCTTTGCCTTCTAAAGTATCCAACTGCAACCTATCTTATACAACCTTTCTATCAATTTGAAATGTTTGTATAATAAAGTACCATGTGCCTGATTTTACCCTACCTGTGATTCTACAGCAAGTACTGTATACACTGTGATTTACCAAGCTTCTCAGTGTGAGAGATTTTCCACTAAAATGTAAGCTACTTGATTACCTTACCACTAATATAATGATATGACTGCTGTTTGGTGTAAATGCTTTTCCTATGTAATGTAAACCCACATTATGTCCATACCATTTTGCAATATTCCATATATACTTTAATGTTTCTTCATTTCCTCTTGAATATCACTGATGTGGAATGTGTCATTCCTATGCTTTTTGTAACTAAGCCTAATTGACCTGCATGTTTTTGTAAGTTTGTACACAAAGGACGTGGAACCTTTGTAAATGAGTCACCAGCTCAAAGGTGTTGTAATCCAAGATATTAATAAGTAAATAAAAAAATAAAATGAAATAAACATTTATGCATGTATTAACTTAGTTCATTGACACCATTCTGCATACATCTGACATGGTTGCTACTAATTAAGTAGTAGGCCCTTTGCCCAGTGGCGGAGCTAGGTTTGGGAGCATTTGGGGGTCATTCAGTCAATCATGGGCTCCACAATGGGCACTAAACAGTGAATAAAGATGGTGGTGGGGCATCACTACTCACACTGGGGCAGCCAGGAGGGTAACCACCCCCCCAGCCCCCCCTCTAGCTCTGCCACTGCCTTCACCTCCAGCACTTTGCTCATTATATCTTCATTGGGGGGGGGTAGTCCTGATTGGAGCACTGGAGGAGTAAAGCGAGTAGAAGATCTTAGGATTGTATCTGCAAACAGGAGTAGAAAGCAACCAAGAGCATAAGGGCATTCAGTGGATAGAGATAGCCATCCAAGGGTAGAATGCTTGTTGCAGTAGTGATGAGATGGTTGGAGGACAGTGTGAAATGGCAAACATTGTAATAGAATTGCAGCAAAAGATGTAGCCAACTATTTACACATATTTTACACATTTTCTGAAGTGATTGGGCTTAAATTTCAACAGTAAAACTGTGATGCAAGGTGCCTACACCAAACGGGTATAATGCAAGTGGCATCTTGCATCTTAGTTTATGGCTATCCCAATTTTTAAATGCCAGCTGTGGTAAAATTGGAATGCCATGCAAAAATGTCCCCATGTCATCCTTGTGCCAGAAGTGCCCGTGCACCAGGTTACAAAGGTGGTTGCACCATGGTGGGGATGCAACATTCCCTTTTTTTGCAATTCAAGAAGCCCCACCATGGTCGCAACAGGGGGTTGAGTTTAGACCAGCCAGAAGGTGGCCTAAGGGCCTATGCCACTGCCTGGTAGTGTGGAGACTGGAGGAAACCTGAAAGGTGGGGAGCAGGGCTGATGGATCCATGGTGGTGCCATGGAGGGTAATTGAGGCACAGCAGCAGTGGGAGGGAAGTGTGGAGGCTCCTGAGGAAATGTCATGTATCTTGCCATATAGCTGATTGGGCCAAGCTGGGGGGGGGGCAATGTCTGGACTGGCATGTTCCATACCCCAGTGGACAGAAAACCTGGTACCTGCCCCATATGACCCACAGTCCCTAGCAATGTAGTCGGCCATCTGCCAGGCACCACATGGGGGGGATCTACACATGGTTCATGTCACAGTGTCTGGGGTACATCCCCAGCCACCACGTGCAACTAACAGCCTTCACCAACTACCACTCACTGCCATTAGGAGACTGTGAGTCCAGTGGGGTACGTGCCAGGGCTGCTGTCCACTGGGGTACAGAACATGCTGGTTCAGATGTGACCTCCCTACTGCCTGACTGGCTGTGAGGCAAGTTGCATGGCATCTCCCTGGCACTTCCACAGTTCTCTCCCACTGCCACCATGCCCCTTCACCCCTGTGTGTGACTTCCTGGGGCTCTGTCAGTCCTCGATCCCCACCTTGCAAGCATAGCAACCACCCCAACCTCTGCAGGTACATGGGGTGGGGATCCCTCCATCAAACCCCACAGGTTTGCCACATATGTGGCACAACCCTGCAGCTGTGGCCACTGCTGGGTCTTTGATGCAGGGACCCATATTTTTAAAATACTAGGAGCAGGGTCCCTCATGCACCCATAGTTTGTCACAGCACTAGATCACCACAAATTGTGGTGATCACAGGGTGCTTTGGAAAATCAAGCCCATTCTCTTCGGTGGGCTTACAGTGGTACTGCAGACAGGCAAGAAATTTCTCTAGCGAGATCACAGAAATTTCATGAAAATGTCACTATGCAATTTATTGTAGCTGCATTCACATCCCATTTCAATCATCAATCAATTAAACTTTATTAACCAGGCAGTTACATCATTGACAAGCTCATTTTCAAGATGGTCCTGGACACAAAGGACACATTTGCTTATGGTAGACAACACTTCATACTATACAAAATCACACATGCCCACACAACATGGGCTGCATATGCAGATCACCACAGCATGTTATGCTGGTTCAACTTTAAGCAGAATTGCATGGTGCTGAAAGGCCTCTCACACAGTTTGCAAAGGGTGCTAACAGATGACATAGACACGTGTTTCATCCTACCAGGACTCATCAGTATGCCTCATCTGTGTGACACCCCGGTGGAATGAACCAGGTACCCTAAGACGGTCTGTTTGGGTTATGTTGTGGTGAACCCATTAAAATAAAAAATATTTAAAAGACAAAGAACCTCTGTGCACAAACACTGAGGCAAGGGTTACCCCAAAGGGAATTTGGCTGGGAAGCCAAGTTTCAAGAAAATACAAAATCACACATGCCCAAACAATGCAAAGCATCATGGCTGCATATGCAAATCACCACAGAATATTATGCTGGTTCAACTTTAACTATAGTTGATATCAATACAGGCTGTTACAATATACAAAGTCAGTAATTGGATGTATCAGACATGTAAGGCAAGTGCAAGTACAGGCATTTAACGTGCAGCATAAACAGGTTGTAGGTTGTAGAGTGCAAGTGAGGAGAGGAAGGGAGGATGTAGAGGAGGGCAAGGGAAGAGAAGGTATCAGACACTTAGAGAGGGAATAGGGCAGCCTACTGGAAGAAGGCCCCAGTAAAGATAATTGAGGAGAGGAGGTAAGTGGGAGTGGATGTGGCTGCCCTAAAGGGATGCTGGCCGACAAGGGAATAAGTAGCCTGGGATATCATAAGTTAAGTGACTCAGCTGAGCAGGGCAAAACTTTACCAGAGACAGTCACACACCATTTTCAGGCCTTCTGTAGAGCAGCCACCTGAATGTAAAGTGGCTGGGCAGCAGGGAAATATGAAGCAATTTTTGTATGCTATTCCAAAGTGTTGGAAAAAGGAGCTAATGGCAGTTGAGCCAAGAGGTGGTGTCCTTGTTCGAGGTAGCTTGTTTGCTGTACCTGTTCAATCATATTTAGTTGTTTCTTTATATAAGGGCAACATACCTGACTTGCATAGTCTAGGTGGGTACCAGGTCAATACAGTGCATAAAAGACAGTGTGACATTAACCACACTGCATAGAGCGTGACAAAAGTTACAATGACAGGGGAATAACTGCGATAGGGAATTACCACTATCCCTGTAGCTATATGCTATTGTTGTGGAAAGATCAAGTTTCCATGTACTGGGTGCCTGGTTGAGCCGCTCCTTGGTGGAGTGGCTAAGGCACCAGCACATGGTAGAATCAGGAGACTTGGGGCTGTGGTTCAGTTCCCAAATAAAATGAGCGATACTACGAGCTGTGGCTGAATGAGGTGGTGCTGAAACAAAGGGCAGCCAGTCCAAAATGACAACAAACCAAAAGCTGTTCAGCACTCTTCAGCCCGTTGCAGGATAAATCCAGGTCCAAGGTAGAAAGTAAATAAGCAACATTTTTATTATCAAAAGAACAAAACAGACCAACAGGCAGACAAAGACAAAGCGCTTTTGGATACAGTAAAACTTTGCTTATTTACTTTCTATGTTTGAAATGGATCCTCATAACAATAAGAGTGCTGAACAGCTTTTGGTTTGTTGTGGTTCAGTTTCTGGTCTGCCAGTGCTACTTTTTACAGATTATTAAAAAAGTTCCTCCCTCCTGAGTTCCCCCATCCCTAAGGTCCAACCCCCGAGTTTGTTATATAAATTTTGGAGGTGCATCTGGGTGCAGGTGGTGAAGCCCCATAAAAAACAAGGACTCCTATTGTTTATTAGGGGATGTGCTGTTTGTGTTGTGTCAGTGTTTTCCCAGCGTTACTGCAGTACAAGCCCTTTTGCTTGCGCCATTCATTGGCTCGCAGTTTTTGTATTAGGCATCATGATCCCATGCCATCTAGGTGTCGTCTTACATGTGCTGTATATAAAGAGAGGATAACTTCAGCACTACAACTTTTGACTTGTTTATTTTGATAGACCAGAGCACCTGGTTTGCTTTAACGATTGCCATTGAGCATTAATTGTCTTGTTTATGCTTGCTAGTAATGATCATTCCCAAACTGCTGTCATTATCTACTACCTTCAGTACTGTATTGCATATTGTGTACATACAGTTTTTATTGTTTTTGCCTAATTGCATCAATCTGCATTTTTGGAGGCTGAACTGCATCCCCCATTAGAATGCCTGCATAGATATTTTGTTCAGACCTTCTTGAACACTTAATACCTGATTATAAGTGTCAAACAGACCACTTAGTTTAGTGTTGTCCACATAATTTATTATTTAAATTTATATGCCTGTTGTTCATGTTCCCTATGAACAATTAAGGGATAATCAGACCAAGAACACAGCCGAGTAGGCCACTGGTAACATTACCTACACTGGAAGATTCTCATTTACTGCAACTATTGGTCCTATCCCACAACCAAATATTCACCCAGTTGACTATGCATAATGGATTAATGTATAAATTTTACATTTTTAATAATAGCTAATGTGGTACCATGTCAAAGGCCATGCAAAAGTCCAAGAATATTTTATCAAACTGCTGTATTTGTGTCCAATGACTGACTGACTTTTCATAAACACAGATTTAAGTTCATACTACAAGATCGACCCTTTGTGAATCTGTATTGTTCCCAATCAATTTGACTAGTTTCCATTATGTGATTTATTATCATGTCTTCTGTTATGGACTCTAAGACCTTACCCAGGATGGAGGTTAAGCTGATAGAGTGGTAGTTTTGGCCATTTTTGCTTATTACCCTTTTTGCGTATGGGGACAACACTTGTGGTCTTCCAGTCATTGGGAACTATCCCTGTATTTACTGATCTGTTAATAATAATTTAAGTGGAGTTATGACAGCACATCCCATTACCTCATATGCAACATCTATGTTGAAATTTTATCAGGTCCTGGTGCACTCAGATTTTTTTAATTTTTTTATTTTCTGAAATATATGTTTTCAATCAATTCAGTTCTTGTTCTTAGTACTGCATAGTGGAATTGATTGTTTTTAATATTGAGCAGAAATATTGAAATGATTTGCCATTTTGACAGGGTTACTGACAGTTTCACCTTCAGTGCTAATAGAACTAACATTTGGATCTGACTTTTAAGCTATAGATATATCTATAAAACTGCTTGCAGTTGTTGCTGCTTGGATTTGTGGCTAGCTGCAGTTATACTTTCCTTTTGGGATGTCTCATTTTGTTTTTATATTTTGCAACACATTTTTATATTCTTCCCACACTGTTTGATTTCATGTTTTCAATATGTAATATATAATTTGTTCTTTCTGTTTATCAGTTTTTGCTGTCTTTGCTTAACGATTTTGGTTTCACACCTTTGTTATTATATTTTGTGATCTGTTTTATGTGTTTATTACTTATGGATATTTTATTATCCTTTATGACGTTCCACATTTCTGCTACTGGTTTATTGTCTAGTGCTTTGATCCAGTTAATCTTATTAATATTAACTAATATTTTAGCCTTGTCAGCTGTCTTTTGCAGATATAATTCAGTTAAACCAAAAACATCTAATTATCATTCTGACTGTTCCTACTTGCAGGATTTGCAATACCAGAGTAAGAAAATGTGTCTGGGAACTCCAGACCCATTCATGAGAGCCAGTAGCTCAGCATTTAGGGCACCATGACTGTATTCTGGGGCCTGGGTTCAATTCCCAGTAGGCTACATTATTTATTTTTCATTACAATTTATTTAATTGATAAGCAGTGGCTAACACTGCACTAAAACATCTAACTGTCATTCTGATTGTTCCTCATTGTAGGATTTACAATACAAGAGAAAATAAGTGTGTCTGGGGCCAGGTCCAATCATTTGAGCCTATAGCTTAGTGGTTAGAGCACTGGGACAGTACTCCAGGGGCCTGAGATCAATTCCCAGTAGGTCACATTATTTCTTTCTCACTACAATTTGTGGTTAATCCTGCACCAAAACATCTAATTGTCATATCGATTGTTCCTAGTTGCAGGATTTGCAATACCAGAGAAAAGAAGCGTGTCCAAGAACCCAAGGTCCAAACATGTGTGCCATTAGCCAGTAGTTAGATAAAAGAGATTGTATTCCTGGGACCTGGGTTCAATTCCCATTAGATCATATTATTTATTTCTTACAACATTTGTCATACATTTGTCATTAAATCTTGTATTACTATATCCTTATGTTCTATCTCAAACTTCACACTATTATTGTCACTGCCTTCCAATGGTTGTTCAGTAGCACAGTGTGAAATGTAAATATGCTCAGTACTTAATGTCAAGAATTCCCTTGTGTATGACTAGAAACATGTTTTTTCAAATTTGATTCAGAGCATGTTAACACAAGGATTTTGTTGGTTTTTGTAGTTGCCTTAAGATTAACCCAGTCAATATCACTCAGCAGTGAATATCCCAGGAAAATGATAACCCTCAATGTCACAGGCCATATTTAGTTTACTTAATATTTCTTTATGCGTTTATTCCCTTGTGTTGGGTGATCTATAACAATGATTAATAATTTTGCTGTCAGCTTTGCTAGATTTTATTGTAAGCCATATAGTCTCTGTGTTTGAATCTGTAGACTTAACTTTGTTATAGCTATTTTTATAATGTTATCCTTAATGTAAATTGCAATTCCTTCATCTTTTTTATTTGTGTGGTCAGCCCTACTTAAGGTGAGCTCTGCTATGTGTACACTTCATGAGTCACTGGGGGACCACCATGTCTCTGTTGTACACACTATGTTAAGACCCATTTCTGCCTCAGCTAATCTGACTTTGAATTCTGCTTGTTTGTTTCCCATTCTTGTGGTGCTACATAATAAGCATTTGATTTTTCATTTTTTATTTTTCTTACAAGGTAGCAAGGTGAGCAAAAATGCCAGTTTTCACAAGTGGCAAGTGTAACATAAAATGCAAAAAACTGACAAAATACATACAACATTTAGTCACATACATACAATAAAAATACAAAATTTAATTACAGAGCTTTTACAGTACATGCACAGGCATTGAGGTTTCTAACCAGGACATTAATCTTTTTAAATATGCATGGGGTAAAATTAAGAAATGAATTGAGGACCAAATTAAAAAAAAAGAGGAGCATGATATAAAAGTGACTTCTGACCAAACACCTTTTAATACAATGGTAGTTTAAATACATATTTACTCTGGGATCTGGTCCCTAATGTGTTTGTACTCTTAGGAAAGAGTGATAAGAAAAAAACAGGTAAAAGACCCCAGGAAACCTTCAGCAACATAATACCCATTTTAATTTTTATACAATCACCTAGGGAAGCACATTGTGATGATTTATAAAGAACACAATGGTGTGTTTGATGGGAAAGGTCCACAAAACTGCAGACATCTTCTTAACTATTAGAAGACTAAGTCAATCTTCTTTGCCTCACCCCAAAACAGACACAAATGATACCATCTGCAAATCCATAACAACCATAAGGACATTCTGAAAATGGTCCAAACTTTCAAATACCTTGGGATCATGACTGAGTCCTTGCTCTCATACTCATGACACATAAATCTGATTGCCAAGGCAATTAATACTAGGATTGGGTTGCTGTACAAACATAAGCACTGCCTGACAGATGAAGCCCCTATAATTGCAGTGGCCAGCTCTGTCCTGTCAGTTATAGACTATAGTCTCAAAGCCTATGGATTAGCTGCTGACACTACCCTGAACAGAATAAAGGTAGTCTTCAACAAATCTTGTGGATTGATCCTAGGTGCCCACCATCAAACCCATGGATGCAAGCTCTACACCCACACTAGATAGCTCAATCTAGATCAAAGGATCCAGTACCATGTTTTCTTCTTGCCAAAAGGCCACTCTGTGCCTCTCTACCCCAGGGATACTTGACCTACTCCACTCCAATAGCTAGCAGAAACACTAGAAGCGTATGTAATCAGGCTCTTAAAGTACCCTTCCCTCAGATCTCCCAAGGCCAAAGATCCTTCACTTATAGATCCCCAAATGGATGAAATTCCTCAGTCCTAACCTCTTAGCTAATCCTAAAATTTTCCAGTTTAAGTCCAACTTTAGAGCCCACCTGTTAGCCAAAGACCATAAGTGCAGCTGCCAGAGCTAACCTCCCAGACCACTCTCCTTCTTCCCTCAAACTCCCCTAGTAACTCCCATCTTACCTCCTACCCAACTACTAGCACTTACTTAATCAACAAATACTGCCCTTGCTTGCCTCCCCTCACCTCCCCTCCTATACCTATGACAATGCTTATTTGCTGCTCTCTTCCCAAACTGCCTCCCCACTTTTTTAATAACTACCCTTCTCCACTATTCTACCTCCTCCTCTTCCTATACTTTCAACTTCATCTCTTACCCTTCAACTACTCCTAGTGACCATTGCTCCCTTGTACCACTGTTCCTTGAGTCACAAAAATGTAACCTCAAGTATTTAACCTCATGTAACTTCATGTAAGGAATATCTGAAATGCAACAATGCAACAATGTTACTGTACTCTTTTAATTTCATGTAAATCTATGTCTAGTATGTATTAGTGTTCTGATGTTTTGTACACCTTGTTATATGCTCAACCTTTTTGTTCTGATATGGAACTTCTGTAAATGAGCTTCTAGCTCATAGATATTTTCCTAGTATCAATAAATAAATAAATCATAAACCTGAGGGCAATACTGTAGGTTGAGTTAAGATGAGACAAAATCCTCTGATAAGTAGCTAAGCAAATAAGTAGTCCATAATCCAGTAGACCAAAAATAAAGCTGTGAGTAAGTAACCTTTTGGATGCAGGGGTTAAAATGTCTTAACTCTGTACATTCAACCCAGCCTCTGATGCATGGTTCTGATTAAATTGGAAATATGAGTTTTCAAAGTAACTCCCATATCAAAAGTAATGCCGAGATATTTAAAATTATCCACCAATTCAATAGGCTTACCCTTGAGATCCACAATTGTGTCCAATGTTTCCCTATCCCTACAAGTAGAGGAAAAAATCATCCATTTTGTTTTTTCACATTTAACACCATTCTTTTAGATTGCAACCAAGACTGAAAAAGCAAAACCAGACTGTACTACCTGAACAGCATCATGAAGATCATACTAACATACTAATATTCTAAAATGCCAGCAGAATAGGCCTAATGGTCTTTGTGTCTGCTCATTCGGGTCAGCCCCACCCTGGGAGCTGACCTTGTTGCCACCCTCTCTCTCTCTGGCTTCTCCCTTCCCAGTCCTGGATATTCTCGCTGCACTGGTTTTTGCTTCTAGAACCCTTCCCTTGTACCCGTCCCACCCCCTCTTGAACCCCTCCACCATTTCTGCCTCCACCAGCACCCTGGGTAGCGCATTCCATGGCTCCACCACCCTCTCATTGAAGTAGCACCTCCTTCTTTCTCCCCTGAATCTCCCCCCTCCAGCTTCCACCTATGCCCTCTAGTTGCCCCCTCCTTCCTTCTGAGTACCCAGACTGCTTCTTCCCTATTTATCCCCCTTCATGTACCTGAAGACCTCTATCAATTCCCCCCGGTCCCTTCTGTCTTCCAATGTGAACATATTTAGCTCTTCGAGCCTCTCCCCATAGGTTCTATCCCCCTCCTCAGGACCATCTCCAGGAGTTCAATGTCCCTATTTAAATGTGACCTCCAAAACTGCACGCAATACTCAAGTTGTGGCCTCAACAAGCAGTTGTATAGTGGGAGTATCACTTCCCTCCTTCTGGAGGTGAGCCCCCTAGTGATGCATCCAAGCATCCTGTTGGCCTTTGCTGCTGCCGTCCTACAAGTCTCCGAGTTGTTCATCTTGACATCCACCACCACCCCCAGGTCCTTCTCTGCCATTGAGACTTGTAGCATTTTCCCTCCCAGGGTGTACATTTGGCCTGGGTTTCTGGCTCCCAAGTGCAGTACCTTGCATTTCCCTGCATTGAACCTCAGCTTCTACTTTCTAAACCACCTTCCAGAGTCTCTAGGTCCCCTGTAGGGCCACCCTCCCCTCCTCCCATCCACCACCACCCCAGTTTTGAGTCATCTGCAAAGAGACTCATCTCACCTCACTCCTGATACCCTTCCTTATGTCAGAGAGGTAGGCATTGAATAGGAGGGCCCAAGGACCAATCCATGAGGGACTCCACTAATGACCCTCCTTGGGGATGAGACTATCCAGCCAATCATGACCCTCTGGGTCTGGTTCTAGAGCCAATTGCCTATCCATCTGATCATCTGGTTCCCAACCCCCATTTCTCCCAGATTATCCAACAGACCCCTGTGAGAAACAGAGTCAAACACCTTGCTGAAGTCAAGAAAGAGGACATCCACTGGTCTACCCAGGTCCGAGGCACTCGTCACCCAGTCATAGAATGCCACAAGGTTTGTCTGACATGATTTCCCCAGGACAAATCCATGCTGTCTATCATCCAGGCACCTCAACTTTTCCAGGTCCCCCCTAATCTCTCCTTGACAATGCCCTCCATCACCTTGCCCACCATTGATGTCAGGCTGATGGGCCTGCAGTTCCCTACCACCTCACTTGATCCCTCCTTGTGGATAGGCTATATGCACCACCTTCCTGTTCTGGGGCACCCACCCTGTCCTCAGAGAGATGCTGAAGAGCTCCGCCAGGGGTTTCACCAGGACATCAGCCAGTTCCTTCAGCACTCTGGGATGTAATTTATCCAACCCTGGTACTTTCTCCATCTTAAGGGACCTGAGGGCTTCCTCTCTCTCTGCTGTGATTTCCACCTCCGCTACCTCATCCCCTGCTTTGCATTCCCCAACCTGCCAGTGATGCCCCACTCCCCACATCAACCAATCGGTAAGGGTCCCCTCCTCAGTTTCACCATCTCCTCCCATGTATGTGCAGCCCCACCATTTTCCTTTGTGAAAACTGAGGTGACGTGCTCATTTAGTACCTCAGCCTGCTCCTCTGGGTCTTGTGCCCATCCCTCCCCTGTTTTAATCCTGCTAATCTGCCCCTTCACCCTTCATTTTTCCCAATGTATCAAAAGAACCCCTTTTTCCCTCTCCTAATTTCCCCAGCCAGGTTTTGCTCTTTCCTTGCCTTAGCCACCCTCACCGCCCTAGTGGCCCTTCTAGCCATCAGCTTGTACTCCCCTTGGTCCCTTTCACTCCTTGAGCACTTGAATTGCTTATAGGCCACCTTCTTTTCCCTCACCACCTCCTGAACCTCCCTGGTCCACCAGCAGGGTTTTCTGGCCCTACTGCATTTTTGTCTTACTGTTGCACAGGTGCTGGTAGCATCCTGCACCTCCCTCCTGATGATTTCCCACCTACTGTCAGCGTCCATATCTGGCCCAGTCCCATCCAAGTGCTCCTTAATGATCCTTCCCATTTCCTTGAAATCTGCCCCCCTGAAGTCAATTACCTCCATCTTTGTGCAGCCTTCCACCCCTCCTAGGTTCAGGCAGAACCAGACCATGGCATGGCTGCTCCCCGCCAGTGGGTCTCTTAACTCCAGGCCCCCAATCTGGTCACTGTCTGCCAGGACCACATCCAGTATCTGCTCCTCCCTGGTCAGTTCCCCCACCTGCTGAGTTAGGAATGCATCCTTAAAGACATCCAACAACCTCTGTTCCTGGCCACTGAGGATGTCAGTCTCCCAGTCTGTTCCTGGCTTGTTTAAGTCCCCAACACCACCCTTCCCTTCCCAATCTGCAGTGTCTCCCAACATCTGCCACCAGACTCTCCTCCAGCTTCTCTGCCAGCTTAGGGGTCTATACACCACCCTATTTTACTCTTGCCTCCTTTTGTTATCAAGGTGACCCAAATTGCCTCCACAGTTCCTCTACCTCCACACCTCCTATGGCAATGTAGTTTTGACTATGTTGCTTCCTCCTTCCCTTCCTTCCCTCCCTGTCTTTCCTGAACATGGTGTAGCCCTCCAGGTTAAGGTCCCAGTCATGCCCTGCGGTGGCCCAGGTCTCATTGACCACTGCCACATCCACCTCTCCCTCAGTTAGCATCACCTGGCGCTCAGGCATTTTACTGCCCAAGCTCCTGGTATTTAGCAGGACTACCTTCCACCCTTTTCCTATACTTCCATTTCCCCCACTCATGTTCCTGTGGGGATTCTGTCTTCCACTGGTCCACACCTTACCAGTCAGCCTTTTCCTGCATTCTTCCAGCTCCCCAGGGGGGTGGAGACAGAGTCCCTTATCGAACCCCCTCGACAGCCTTTTCTCCCATCCTCCCTCCTTCACAAGTTTAAATCACCATTCACCAAAAGAACCCTCTATTTTCAACTCAAGAATTTCCTTCCTCTGAATTGAGATGGAGCCTATCTCTAGCATACAGCTCCTTATCCTCCCAGGTCTCCCCCCAATCCCCCATCAACCCATACCCTCTGTCCCCACACCACTCCCTGAGCCACTGGTTTATCACCCTAATCTTTCTCTTGTGTTCCCCACTAGCCCTTGGCTCCGGCAGGATATCCGAGAAGGAAATTGTGCATTCTATATCATGACAGACCCTGGCAAGCTCCCTGAACCTTGCCTGTATCTCTAGCTCACTATTTCCCTCAATGTCATTGGTACCCAGGTGGACCACTATGTCTGGGGAACCTCCACAATCCTTTGCCAGCTGATATACCTCATGCTTGGTCCTATGCACCATTAGACCAGGGAAGCATTTTGTTCTAACTGGGCAGGCTTCTCCCTCCCTATCCCATTTGATCCCCCTGATCATGGAATCACCCAACAGGAGCACTCTGACTGCTCCTTTTCCTCCATTTCCCCCCTTCCTTGTCCCTCATCCTTTCTACTGGTCCATCCCCTCAGTCAGCTCCTTGTTCCTCCCCCTATCTGGGTGTCACCTGCCATCCCCTCCTTATTTACCCTGGCCACTTCCTCCCCTCCGATCCTATGCCTCTCATCCTCCTTAGTATCTTTCTGTACCTTGCTACCCTCACTGTTACTGCTCCTGACTGGTCCTTCCCCCCATCTGCTAAACTAGCCTGGCTCGTCCTCCCTTCCTTCCCTCCCATCTCTGTTCAACCCCTCCTTGCTTGTCGTGCTCCTCTGGCCTAAATCCTCAGTTCCCTTTACTGTATCATCCTTGTATTTCTGGTCCTTCTCATTGTCCTTTCCTCCCAACTGGTCCTTTTCCTTGTGTTTTCCTCCCTCTACCCCCTCATCCTCCTGCTCTGATCCCCTGCTCCCCCTGTTTTCCCATATTCCAAGTTCCCCCCATTCCTCCTGCTATCCATCCCCCGTCTCCTGCCCCTACTCCCTTTCCATCTCTAACCGCCTCCTGTCATGGCTAACATCACCCCCTCATCCTCAAGCAGAAGAAGAAATTGAAGCAGTTACTGAGCTTAAGGTCCGATCCACCTCCCCCATTTGATTCCTTCTGTCCAGCTCCAGCCACCTGCCTACTCCCCTGAGAATGTCCTCCCTTTGGGCCCCATCTGTGAGGGTCCCCAGTTACCTGTCTGCTTCCTTCATAGTATCCTCCTTTTGGACCCCATCTGCCAGGGTCCCTATGTGACCCCAGAGTACTCTCCTGCACTCCTTTCCCTATGCCCTCACCCCTAGTGCTTGGTGCACCCCTGTGGGAGAACCCCTGCCCTATTTCCCAACCATACCTCTCTCCTTCCCCCAGCTGTCTCCTAATCCTCTCAACTTCCTCCCTAAGCTGTGCCAGCTGGTAGCACACTGGGAAACCACTGAACTTCCAAGCCCAGTCCAGTATTATGGCTGCCCCACACTCTGTGAACCCCACCACCGTCCCAAAGATGCCGGCCCTAATGACATGTGGTCCCATCCCCCTCCAAGTAGGTTTCCTTGTGTGAGCCACCAGGTTCCCCACTAGTTCAAGACTTTTACATTTGCAACACTTGAGTGGCTGAACTTTTCCCCACCTGACTATTAGCCTTAAGAGTTTGCTCTCAGGGGAAATTTGCAACTCCCTAAACTCCTCCCTCCCAGCCTTTAAGCTCAACCCCCAGTGGCTCTTCTGTATTTAAGAAAGGCTAATGCAAGGTGTGGGTGGGAGGGCTTTCCAGAAAGTTCTTAAAGAGTTAGGCCAATTTTTAAAACACAACTTACAAACAATAACAACTTACAGAAACTTATGACAAAGTTAGCTTTCCAGAAACTCACCACATTTTCAAACTTCAACTGCCACCTCTGCCCCAGCAAGAAGATTTAAAATGCCTCAGTGAGCATTTTAAACAGAGATTAACTGAAATGCAAATGACCTTGATTGACTGGCTGTGTTACTGGCCAAAGACCCTCCCCAACAAAAACAGTCTCCAGCTAGCACAGAAAGACTTAAGGATTTGTGTTCCTCTATTCCAGAAAGTTCTTAAGGAGTTAGGCCAATTTTTAAAAGACAACTTACAAACAATAACAACTTACAAAAACTTAAGACAAAGTTAGCTTTCCAGAACCTAACCATATTTTCAAACTTCAACTGCTACCTCTGCCTAAACAAGAAGACTCAATATATACATTAATGCTACTGTATATATTACTGCGTCATCTGCATAAAGCATAATTGATGATTTCTTACAAATATCAGAGGCTTTATTTATGTAAAGAGAGAAAAGAGGCCCAAAGATTGAGCCCTGGGGCACGCCACATTCAATAGCCTTAGGTTGTGAAATATTACCCATGATATCAGTTGTATGAGCTCTGTTACAGAGATAGTTTGAAGATTTAGAAACATTGTATACTTTTGTTCCTTTCTAAATGATTTTGTGTTGTATTAGGTACAGTTCAAGTACTGTCTTTCTGTAACTATATATCATCTACCCAGCCCCCCTCCAATCTGGTTGAAAAGAAGTTATTTGAGTTTGTTCTTGATTATAGTACCTACGGTACTTACTGTGCATAATATTTATTTAAATATAATTCATACTTGGCATATAGGTTGCCACATTTATAAACATCTTCCAATGTGTCAGTAAAGAGAAATTGTTCCCTTACACCACTTCTTTAAATGACAGTTATCCAGTGTATAGTCTTCATTTTTTTTCCTCATGGCCTTTTATGATTCGTAATATGCCTGAAATGGCAACACTACATCCCTTACTTTCTAGTTCTTTCCCTATCACTATTAAGTCAAAGTATATATCCTTTTTGCGGCCCCTCCCCATGTTATTTGTACCAACATGAATACCAACAGTAGCATTTCTTTTCTTATTTTGTATCATGTCTGGAATTCTGGCTTTCATATCTTTGATCTTGGCTCCTTGGATGCATGTAACGATATTGTTAAACTTATCATTTGCACATATTACTGAGTCACAGTGTCTGATCATCAAGTCACCTACTATAGTTCTTTGGGTGACATCCATGGAAGCTGGGTTAGAAATAGGATTTATAATTAGTGGTGAGCAAGGTTAGAAAAAAATGCTTTATGGAGAATTTTGAAAAATGTATGCAATTTGTTAAATTAATCCACAAGTCAAATTCCACTTTGCCTTAAAGGAAAAATCCACAACTTGTGGAAAATGTTGACTTTGCCTAACTTTGCCTGTGAATTATAACCTTAAGGTGAAGTCAACAAGGATCAGTGGGATAGGAAGTCACATGGTGGTACCATGAGCTGTTTTGCCATGCATAGGCTGAATTCAGTGCAGTGTGAGGAAGACAGAGTTGCAGTTAACTGTGCTCTGGAGCTGTGTGAAAAAAAAAAACTTTATTGAGCTGTTTAAAATATGAACTTTTTTCCCCAAAATCAGTCCATTTAGTGTGTACTGTGCCTTGTGCCTCTAGATCACCAACTATCTGTAGATTTTTTTGTGATTTACCTAGGTCAAAGTAGTAGTTTCTGTTTTTATATTGCAGATGGTGTCGTGTACTGTGAAGGAGGGGAGTTTATCTGCAGCAATCTCTAACAAGAACAAGTGAGGTGTGCCTTATAGGTAGACAGTTTTTAGCAGTAGTGCTTTCCAGTGTTGTTGTTGAACAGTTTTCCTCTTTTTTGTGCTTTGTCAGATTAGTTCTTCAGAACAATTAGGCTTGTGTTACAGAATCATTTTTGTCACTACAATTTGACTATATTAATTTAATTGTTGTTGCTTGATACAGTTTAGCTTTAGTTCATGTACATTATTGTGTCTTGCATGTGGCCCATACAGTCCCTTAAATCCTTGTTGTGTATGGCTCTTTAAAAAAAAAAAAACAAGAAAAAATATTCCTAGTGTTGCTGTTTATCCCTATTGTGTACTGTTCTGCTAAAAATAATATATTTCTGGTGTTGTTTCAGCACAATAACCTATAAAGTGGTGTATACTGTTGTATGAGTTTTGTGTGATAACAGAGAAAAAAAGAACAGCAACAGCAAAAACAGCAAGTGCAAAATAGCACCTACACATAAGAAGACTGCACAAAATAGTGAGCATCACAGATCACAACAACACTGCTGTCCTGACTTTTCTCCAGGGGCTTTGCCCTGCATACCTGTTATGCAGTGTTTTTTCCCACTCTAAACTTAAATAATTATCTCTAGGTGGGACACAAGTCAGGCAATGGGGAATCTCTAGAGGAGAGCATACCAGGGAAGCAATCCAGGAAGGGGGGGATGTTGTGAGAAGGGGAAGCTATGAATTCAAGATCTGGGGATGAGAAATTGGAGGGGAATGCGAACCCAAGCTGAACACATCTTAACTTTCAAAAAAAAGGAAAACGGAAACACCCAGCACAAAACCCAGGTCAAAGATACCTGTCATGCACACTGCTAATGACTCTAACTGCTATGCCACAGTGGCAGCTCACCCCACAGCAGCATATTTCACTACTCATCACACAACAGAGCAAGTGAACTATGTCAGTTTCATCTGATAGAACCTTACCAGATAACCACTCACTACAAAAAGCATGTCACCCAAAACACATTCACTATTTTTCACTAGCCCTTATTGACTTGCCCATATTGCTTCACTGTTTTCACAGTATATTGTTGTGGTTTGGCCCCTAGTCCCTTAATCCTTAAATCCCTGTTGTATATTGCTTTTGTTTAAAAAAGAAAAAAAAAATGATGGTTTTGCTGTTGGTTTCTGTTTACTTATATGATAGCTTGTAATAGAAATGTTATGCACACTGTGTTCTGAAATCCACACATATAAGAAAATCCCCGTAATGAGATATACTGCTAGAAGAAGTTTCTAGCAAATGGCATTGCTGTCAAGAAGAGCATAGTTTCATAGTTCTAAAGGGAACTGTAGGCAGTTGTGATGATGCAGGTTTATTAGGGGCTGGTAGCAGTTTACAAGGAGTAGTTGCTGAAAATGGGAGCATTAGTGTGGCCAAATGTTTCTACACAAAATCTGTGGCATCAGTGCTCATGGTGCTGGTGGTGGGAATACAAGCAGTGCAGGCAGAAACCACAAGAGAGTGCAAGTACCCCATGAAAGTCTTCCTCTGAAAATGTGGGTGAGGACAAGGACTCAAAGTTGGTTGATGTCCCCTAAAGTGTTGTAGAAGATCCTGAGCCTGAGTCACAGTGTGATGTGGCACAGGCAGATCTGAGTGTTTTATCATGTAAGGCCAGGGAATCAGATGTTGCTGAGAAGGAAACACAGGATGATCAAAGTGAGGATGGGGAGAGAGGAGCAAATACGTCTGGAGGCTAGCATTGTAGGTGGAGATGGGGATGATAATATGGGACTTCTATGGGAACCAGGAAAAAGAAAAGTAAAGGTCAGGGAATTGGAAATGGGGCCAACGCTTCCCCCAGTTCTCGAGCTGTTGTTGGTTGTGGTGAGCCAATAGTAGTAAGAGATGGTGATGCAACAGCTGCAGTAGAGCAGAAATCATGCTCCAAAACATCCATTTCCAGTCCTCCAATAATGTTCCAGAACCTGGTGTTCTGCCTTCTTGTATAAACAAGGGACACAAAGGCCCAGATATTCAAAAGGGTTGTGCCTTGTGTAATAGGGTTGCACCTGTGCAAGTCGAACTTGCTCCATTCTCGATATTCAGCAGAGAGCAGTTGCACCACAGAAAACGCTGCTGAGCAACATCGCCAATGCAAATGAATGCATGCTGAACTGGAGGGAGGAACCATGCATAAACTGCACAGCCGATATTCCAACAGGAGCTGTGCAGGTGTACAGAGTGCAACCCCCAACCTGCACCTGCACAACTTTGAAGGCCCAAAAGGAAGGCTTGAAGTGGGGGCCACCCACAGGTGGAGCTGCTACATTGCAGGGTGCAACACAGCAGCTGCCACCAGTGGCTGTCCCCCAACCCAGTCCCTGTGCCCCCATTATCCCAATGCATTGGGCAGATGACTGCAAATCCCACCACCACCCTCCACTGGCCCGGTCGCCGGGCATAGTTTAATCCCACCACCAGCCCGATCACGAGCAATGTAACCCCCCCTGAATGTATCCCTGGTGGTCCAGTGGACGAAAAGCCCGATCATGGACAGTAGTTGTGTAACCAAAACCCCCTCCTGAATTCATCCCTGGTGGTCAGTAGCACATCGATCATGGGATGTAAATGTTGAACAAACCCCGAACATAGCCCTGGTGGCTAGTGTCCCCCACCCACCCACCATGAAGCCTACCCCACTCCCCTGGCAGCCAGCGGGTGGCAGCATCCTCCATGCCACCCGCCCGCCAACTGACTGCCACATATATACACATAAACACACACACATATATACACAAACACATACACACACACATATGTTCACACACACACACACATACACACACACACACACACATGTATACACAAACACAAACACACACATACACACACACACACACACACACACACATATATACACACATTCATGCACAAACACACATACACACACATATACACATGCACACACACATATACACACACATATACACACACACACTCCCATACACACACACTGACATATGCACATACACA